>JARCFY010000002.1:140926811-146309311 GCA_029233225.1 Lepidodactylus listeri
GCTCTAACCACTACACCTATGGTTTTAAGGTTCTCTCTCGTCCCCTGCTGGCTCTTTCTACCTGTGCTCAGCTGGGTGGCAGGAGAAAAAAATGGGGAGGAGGGAATGCGGTCTGTTCAGTGTCATTAACAATGTAATGATATCATTTCCTGTGCAACTGGAAGTGATGTCATTGCATCACCAGTAGTGCTCTAACATTCAGCCTCAACATTATTGCTTAACCCACACACCAACTGCCACCCTCATGTTGGCAACCCTACATAGATTACTCTACCATTCAGGTCCCCCTCTTGTTCTTACTGTTTTTTCGAGGGAAATTTCTTCTGAAGACTGGTGCTTCTAATGTATTACTATGTCCAGATCAGCATGCTTGCCCAACTCAATTTTTTGAGGGGCCTCCCATCCAGCACTAACTAGACCCATACTTAATAGCTTTGGCAAAGTCGTATTACATGTATCTTTCATTCCTATCCTGGAACCATATTGATATATTTCTGTGTTTTGTCAGTAACTGTCAAACCATGTGCTGGGACACATTCAAATGCCACAAAAGAACTGTGAGGGGACCAGATGAGATATGCCAATGAAATACTTAATAGTTCCTTTGTGCAAGAACCACACACTCACAGAAGAGGTAAGTACAATGATTGTCCTTACCCCCTTCAAATGAGTGTCTGCTGGTGGTAGTTCCTCTGTGTCTCTTTGCCAGGCACCTCTTGATCATTCTGCCATTCCCAACAAAGAAAGGAAACAGAACCAGCTGCCCAAGGAGTCATCCTGTTGCATCTGAGCACTATTCACGGCTGCTTCCAATCAGCAGATGCAGCCCAGATTGTACACAAATATAATGAGGAGTTAGCTCCTTTTCAGGTCTTGTTTTTATACCTTTATTTTATTTTATTTATTATTTTATTTTTTAGACTTATATCCCGCCCTCCCCACCTCTTTAGCTTCCAAAAATAAATGGGAGTGGGGAGTGAAGCATGTTCCAATTTTAATCTGGGAAATAAAATTTGTCCCAGAAGCTTCAGTATGACTGGAACAACTCAAACAAGCTGATCATCTCATAAGAATGGAAGACTCTAATTGGAACACTTGAAGCTATGTGAGCCCTCATCAGAAAGAAATTGTAATGAAACAACATCCTTGCAATATCCTTGCATTTAATTATCCTGCTTTTATTATAATGCCTGTAACATAGCATTACGTGCCATAGGCTATCTTGTGACAAACTATTTCTCTCAGCTTCAGGCTTTAAGGAAATCTCATTTGAATTCCATGTATCACTTAAAAGCTGTTTTAGTATTTATCAGTATATATATATATATATATATATCTTTCAGAATGACTGAAATGCTAACATTATTAGGCATTATGTAAGAAATTACTCCCTTTATAGGAGAGTTTAACACATTATACACTCTCTCACATAGTTCATGAACTGCCCATGAGAGAGTAATATTACACAACTGGAAGATGAAAGAGGATCCAAGAATTTCCCCCTGAGTTAGGATTGGCTGTTTAGAAGTAACATCCTCCAGATGAAGGCAAATCCCCTGAGGGAAATGTCATGCTTGTGTCTAAACACATGACCAACCCCAAGTAATAGCCCCAATGATCTCCTCAGATGCTTGGCAATGTCCAAAGAATGGTCTGAAGGCAAATGTAGACCACTGAAAACAGCAACAAAACTAGTCAAAATGAGCCAAATTATCCAGCTGGCAAATTTTGCAGTTCATTTTTAATGATAATTTTTGAAGCAGAATCCTCACTTCAGAGTCAGTTGGACTTGTTGGCATCTTTTAAAATTTTTTTGGTGGACTTCAACTGTCAAACTGTATAAGCTATCAACTGACATATAACTGATTGTGTTGCATGTCCTCTAGCATATGCAATAAGGCAGGGTATCCTTTACTGAGTGATTCTAGCCAATCAGGAATCACATGACTACTGTATTTACTCAAATACAAGATTAGGGTTTTTTTCAGGTATGCCATCAAAAAGGGGAGGTGTCTTAAATTTACATACTCATTCCAGTTATGTCCAGTTACGATTTGTGTGCGTAACATTTGAGGGGGGTCATCAAGACCATTTTCCTTTTGATTAAATACAGTATGTGGCAATGATATGGAGGGACAGTGAAGCTTTTCTGCCTTAGCCTGAAGATGGAGTGAAATGTATCCCCATTCTCCATATGGCTGAGATGGTACTCTTTTGCTTTCCACTTTGGTAACTGTGTGGCAACATATACTCTCCACTTCTGGGGGAATCCATGCAACTAGATTGTGGTATGTAATTGTTAGCTTGGTTGCTTCAGGGATGGGGATGTGTTCTCTTTTTCTACCAACATGCATCCCTTTAATTTAGTTTTGCACCCATTCAGAAAGGGAAAAGAATTGCCAAAAGGAGTAGTGCACTTGGGAGGGTGTAAAATATTTATGAAATCCTCCCCCCATATCAATGATCGGAAAAAGATATAGCCTATTAAATATTCCTTTTTGTACATGAACAATAGATGGCTATCATCCATTCACTCCCGAAGTTACTAGAGCTATAGGGAGCAAAAAGCTAAACGCTTCTATGCTCCATCATAGCTCAGTGCTTGCTGATAGTTTTCATCTCTAACTCTCAAGTGTACTTTTTTTTATCCTGTCCTTCCTCCAAGTAGCTCAGAGTGGCATACATTGTTCACCTTTCTCCATCTTATCCCTTCTTCCACCTCTGAAAAACAACTTAGAGGTATTGTTTTTGTAACAGCCAAGTTTGTTGAATTGCTTCATGCCAAGAACTATCCCTGCGTTATCAGCTTTTCAGTTATCTGATCCATGGTATTGGTCATTAATGTGGCAAAATGTCAAAAAGAATTATTCATATTCCATAAGTAAATTCTCCAGGGGAAGAGCAGGGAGTATTTTTTTAGCAAATAATAATAATAATCATGAAACTGATTGGCCCTGTAGCCAATAAGTAAATACTGGCAATTTTGAAGAAAATCTATTGAATAAAGTACACAAGCCAACCAGTGGTTTCACCTTAACAGATGCAGCATGATGAAAACAGGCAAAACACACTGAATGAGCACTCAGTTCATTTAGTTTACAATCAGCACCCAGGAGAGCAGTCGACATCACTTCCTTTTAAACACTTTTTTATGAATAATAGCAATATTTCCATCCAATCTCTCCAAATACCTTATATGTCTTACAATTTATCAAAACAATTTAACCCTACAGAAACCCTCAGGAAATCCATACATTACCAGCCCATAAAACCTGCCCTACACATCCTCTTGTCAGTTATATGGACCCTCAACAAAAAAGAAGCAAGGATTTATAAAGTAGTTCTGCCTGATTAGGTAATCCATTATTACTATTACCTACCCCAGGTGATCAACTGAGTAGCTCTTCACAAGCCACCATGCAAAATCATGAACATCAAAATGCAGAGCCAATAAAAACAACCTCCACTGCTGCCTAATACAACTTGAAATGTTCTGCAGCAGAAATAACCAATACAATCATAACATTAGCCCCAGTTCAGTCCATAAAAATGTCTAACTCTAACCTTCAAAGAACACAAGAGAGTTGGGGCCTGACAAATGTTAATGAATAAGGAGATTCGCCTGCAAAGAGCTGCCCTCCAGGATCAAGTCACAAAGCATTTTCAGACTCATTACTTCCGGATATGCTTATTGCCTCAAAAAGGCTTTTGTGGGGGTGGAACTATACTTCAAGTTGACACCAAAAATGGTATCCGTGTGTGCCACATTCTCCTTTAATTCTCACTAAGAAACATCATCGTGTAATGTGATGTCATTGTGTAATACATTCCCCTCCCTGCCAGATAATGATTTGGATGGGAAGTGAGAAAATATGTATTGTGTTGTTTTATACAGTACATTTTTCAGAACAAGAGAATGCAACTCACGGATGCCAGTTTTGGCAGCAGCCCATCTCCATATATTCATAAACACAGATCAGTGAAAATACAATGAGGGATGGGCACGAACTCACTCACAAACTAAAGTCTGTGATAAACTTTGGCTGCTTTATGATTCACAAAGTGAAGTTCATGGCTGGTCAACCAGCACAAACTTTTCATGAACTTTCAAGCTGTTTGTGGCAGTTCGTGAATGGATACATTTCCAGGCAGGTTGTCTCTGTCAATCTAAATGTTTATCAAACTTCAAAGCAACCGGAGGGTGGAACCTGGAGGACATGTAGATGAACATCTGGGAGAGGTCCCCTGTGACTTTGATGTCTCTAACTTGCATAGGATCCAGAAAGCACTTTCCTGGGGGCACCTTTTTTTGGGTGGCGTAACTCAGACACTATGAACCCAATCCTCACCAAACTTGGAGGGCAGGTAGTGGAGAGTCATATGGAGATCCCCTGTGAGCTTCGTGTCTCTAGTGCATGGGGGAGCATTCTACCATGTCATGAACCTCACAAACTAAACCAGTTTATTTGGTGGCTAAAAGTACATGATGGTTTGTGGTTGAAATGAACCATGAACCAAATCAAATGACATTTTCTTGGTTTGTGTGCATCCCTAAGATGACTGCAATGGCATGGGCTTAGTTCTTAAGTAGAAGTCAAGAAAACTGGAAATTGGGCAAACAAAGGTCATAGAAATGGATTGTGAGCACCTGGCAGGAGGAATAGCAGGTAAAAAGGATGAAGGCAGCAGTTCGGGAAAAGATGGATAATATAGCCTGCTAGGAGCTGAGAGGCCTTCAAAGGATGTGAGTTATAGTTATACTTTGATGTAGCTGAAAGAAGGCCATTTCCTGCCCAATGGAGCTGGAAAGAGAACTGAATCAGAAGAGATCTGCAAGAAATGGTATGAGGGCCAAATCTAGGGCATTTAACTCAACAAATTTTGGGAGGCATCAACCTCCCCCTTCCCACCTTCTGTCACCAACCAGGAACTTCTGTGCTTATAAAAATTTATCCTGCAAATAGTCTCTGGCACCAATAACAGTGCTCTCTTCAGCAGAGTTACATCCTCCCAAGCCCCTGATTTCAGTGGACTTAGAAAGGTGTAATTCTGCTTAGGATGGACACTGTAAGAGTTGCTTGAGTCTTCTGATGGTTTGAAAGGCTGTCATTCAAAGGGCTCCTGCTGGATTGGAAATGATCTAAAGTCAATTTAATCATTGACATGAGATGAGCAAGAGGGCTATCTACAACCTATTTGTTCAGATAGGATTTTTCCCTGCAGTGTCTTGCAAAGCCTGTAACATTGTTTTTTTGCTGAAATAAGTCCTAGAGTTTGTTTCAACTCACCCTAGAGATTCAACCAAGTCTTGAACCTAAGTTTTTTTTTATTATTAAAGAATGCTATAAATATAAAAGAACAAGAAACTCTCTCTTTTTCAGTGAGCCTTGCTTATTGTGACCTTCTTCCTTAATTGGATCCAACTGTAACCTGGGGAGGCTTACAACATTTCTTCTTAAAGCAAAGCACCAAAAAGGAGTTTGGATTTTATATGTCCTTCCCTAGAACTTTTATGTGAAAGGGTTATGAGTTGGTGAGTGCTCTAAGCCACTGCTGGCCTAGGTATTTTTGTTACGAGCGAGTAGGGTATAAGAGGCACGAACGGTATAAATCACAATATGAGAAGTGCAAGCTGATGTCTTCTTTTTAAACTCCAGCCAGACTAGATGAATGTTTTCCCTTTTATACATCGTTAAAGGGCTTACGACACCTATGTGAACACTTCCAAACAGGAGAGGACTGTAGGGTTACAAACATTGTAGGAATGGATGTTGTTTGTAACTCCAGAATGACCATAATTCTTACAAATGTGCTCTCCTAAAGCTTATTTGTCCAGTTCCTGACATCCCAGTAAAGATGCCAAGATTCTTTGACTATAAGGGTCCCTTTTTCTGGGAATGGACCTATATGTCACAAAGAAAACTACTGAAGAAAGCAGGCCTATCTCAAGTCCCTCCCCACCCCCGCAAAAGATGTAGCTCCATTGACCCTAGCTCCTTAGAGTCCTTCTGAGATCAATATATGTGTTCCCCTGTCTCCACCTCTATCAGCTGTTGATGCGGAATGAAGGTAGGAAACATTCCTTGCAGTAGTGTCAGAATTTGGGAAATAGTGATATAAATCAGTGATCAGTAAACTTTTATAATGAAAGAGCTAAATTATGTCAAAACTCAAAGCAAGAGATCAATGAAGAGCCAATAGAAGAAATCCCTCTCGCACAACTGAAAATATATTGCTTAACCTTAGTGATAATCAACATGGAGATCAATCATCAATTAAGTTTTACAAACCCAAACCCTGGCTGCTGTGGGTTTTTAAGAAGTGGTGTGTGAATAATAAATATACATAGGAACACCCCATGTTGATTGTTTAGTAAACCGTTTAGTGACCTTGGGCCAGTCACCCACTCTCAGCTTAACCTACCTCACAGGGTTGTTGTGAGGATGAAATGGAGGAAAGGAGAATGATGTAAATGGCCTTGGGTCCCCATTTAGGCTTGCCAACCACCAAGTAGCACCTAGAGATCTCCCATTATTACAATTGATCTCCAGACAACCAAATCCTTTTCCCAGGAGAAAATGGTTGATTTGGAAGGTGGACTCTATGGCATTCTACCCTGCTGAGATTCCTCTCCTCCACAAACCCTGCCTTCTCCAGGCTCCATCCCCAAAATCTCCAGGTATTTCCCAACCCAGAGCTGGCAACCCTATCCCCATTGGGGAGAAAGGCAGGATACAAATAAAGTAAACAAATAAAAAAGATGGACACACAGGCCAATTCTTTTATCACTATAGATCCTTAGTAACAACAAGCCAAGTGATTTGTTTTGTTATGATATTTGGTCACATGGGGGGAGGTAGAATCTTTGTCTGGGGGCCCATCGTGGTTCTTGGCAGCCCTGATCAAACCCTTATTTAAAGAACCACAGCTTCCCCTTATCTTCCTTTTTATACTTGAGCCACATTGCAGCATGCTGTTGTCTAGTGCATCACTGGAATAAGCAGTTCAAGTAGCAACTGGAAGCCAAGAAGATTGGTTTGCCTAAATGGAGTCATGCCCCAGTCATTCAAGATCTTTGATCTTATTGGTTGGCTTTCTTCCCTGTCTCCTTGGGCGAGCACTTGTTCATTGACAGAGGAGTAAAACTTTTACAAGTACAGTATACGTCTTCAGGATGTAACCTGGTGTTCCCATTGGTCAAATAAATAGCTTCCTCTTCAGATACAAACATTTTCCTTTGCCTCTCCATCTCAACCACTGCTTTGCTGCAGTTGTTTGCTACTGTGAATGACAGCACTAATATTTGCACACATTTGTGTTTGTTACTCCAGATCCTTAGGGGAGGGGATATGCCTTAGTCTTCAACTGTCCCCTTTGCATGCAGAAGGTCCCAAGCTGAATCCCTGGCAGCCACTGCTAAGTCAGCCTTTTACCATCTTTGGCTGATTAGGCAGTTGGTTCCCTTCCTCAGTTGCGACAACCTGGTCACCATGATCCACACAATGGTCACCTCGAGACTAGACTACTGTAACACTTTCTACATGGGGCTGCTCTTGTCATAAATTCAGAAGCTGCAGCTAGTGTGGAATACCATGGCCAGGCTCCTGATGAGCCTTCCCAAAAGGGAGCACATCCAGCCTGTACTGAAGACACTGCACTGGCTGCCAATAGCATACCAAATTCACTCCAAGGTGCTGGTATTTACCTTTAAAGCCCTATATGGTCAGGGTCCATACCTGAGGGACCGCCTTTCCTCATATATACCCCAGAGATCACTGCAGTCAGGGCCTCAGAACTGATTGACCTCCCCAGGCCCCAAGGATGCCAGGCTCACTACTACCAGGGACAGGGCATTTTCAGTGGTGGCTCCATAATGATGGAATGAGCTCCCAGAAAAGATCAGGGCCCTGATCTATTACAGTTCCACAGGGCCTGCAAGATGGAGCTCTTCCACCAGGCTTTCAACTAAGGAGCTGCCCCCACTATTACCACCAACAGTCGTGGTTATGGATCCTGGCCCTCTGCTTTAACATCTGGCCTATGCCATTACACGACTCAGGAAGATCATCAAACTGGAAAACTGTTTGTTTATAAGCATTCTTTGCACGCCATCTTAAGTAATTAAGGAATTATTACTAGCACCTTATGATTTTATGATCTTATTTGTATCTGCATTGTTTAAATGTTCTTATGTGGTTTTAATGGTCATTGTGTACCAACTATGTGAGCCGTCCTGAGCCTGCCTGCAGGGAGGGAGGGATACAAATCAAATCAATCAGTCAGTCAGTCGATCAATCAATGTAATTCTCTGTGACTGTGGAGGAGATACGTGCTAAAATTCAGAACACCACAAAGCTTTTTGGACCACTCGTACAAGATAGGTCCATAAATGGCTACTAGCCATGGTGACCAAAAGGGAACTTCTGTATTCAGAGACATTAAGCCTCTGAATACCAGTGCTAGGAGGCAACATCAGGGGATCAGGTCTCTGTGCCATGTTTGTTGGCCATCCAGAGCAACTGGTTGGCCACTGTGTGAAACAGGACACTGGATTAAATGGACCACTGATCTGATCCAGCAGGGCTCGTCTTATCTTGACTCACATTCTGGAATAACAAAATAGAAATCCTCTCAACATCCAAAAGAATAATTTGACAAACTGGAACTAATGAACTTCACCCATTCCCTAATTTTCTCGGCAATGGAAATAAGTGCTAGAACTCCTGCTGATTTCAGACTACTGCTGTATGATACCTGACTGTGCTGAGAAGATCTGAGAGGAAAATGGTGCATTTGTTTTTGTGTGAATTATGCCAGCATTACAAATATCAATTTTCCTAAATGGTTTTCTCTGCTCTAAAGGCTTTTTGATAATCATCCTATGCGTCTTCTTTCATTCCACATGAGGGTTTTTTGTACTATCAGCACATAAAGAAATGCCCCTGTCTTCATTATGCTTTATCTCAACTGTCACATGAGTAATAAAAGTTTTCTGTAGTTACTTAGATCCATTACTTTATTCTCTTTCTTCTTTTTAAGGATTTGACCTGTATAAATTGAGCTACATTTTTTATTTTCACTGTTCCTTCCAATCCAATCACTTCCTATCTTTGAATAGATCCCCCCTTTATTTTGTTCCCTGTAGAGTTTCATTGATCTTGTTGACAGTGTTTTACATTTTATCCTACGAGTACTGTTCAGAGGATTCTATCATTCCTCTCATGTCTCCTTTGTCTTTTTAGTGTGACAGCAGGTTCTATTCTTCTTTCGTAGAGGGGTTTTTTTCCTGTTTGATCATTTTGCTTTTGTATGTTTCATTACTTGAAACTAGTAATAGTTGTTGTGGAATAACAAGGTTCATGTTTTTTACCAATATATATTCGGGCCAAAGGTTTGGTTAAGTCTTTTTTCTGGTCATAACTCCATGCAACTTTTTACTGGAATGTTACTTTTGCATTCAATACAGTATCATGATAACTACAGAGAATATGTATCTATCAAAATCTTATTTCAGCAAGATTCTTGGCTACAAATTGAATGAATAATTGAATTGGCCCTGACACTTCAAAATGTGATTTGAAAGGCCCTGTCTTCTTTGCAGTGATAGGCTGGTTGTTTCTGCTCTTTGCTCTTTATCATTTGGTTTTTGACAATGTAACTGCATGATGTTCAACATAATCCTATTAGGGTTGCCAGGTCTGGGTGGGGATTGGGAAATACCTGAAGATGTGCAGGGTGGAGCCTGGGAAGGGTGGGACTTAGTGAGGGGAGGGATTTCAACTGGATATAATTCCATAGATGACACCTTCCAAAGCAGCCATTTTCTCTAGGTAAACTGATCTCAGTTGCCTAGATATCAATTGTAATAGCGAGAAATTGCCAGACCCCACCTAGAGGGTGGCAAGCCTGGAACCTATGAATTTTAACTTGGAAGTGATTCCCATTCAATAGGGCCTACTACCAACTCCCAATCACAGGATCTTCATGCATAAACTGTGACATGGCTTCTGAAATATCCATTCTTGTATAGATCAATAAGAATGTAGGAGTTATCTTGTTGGATCAGATAGCGGCTGAATCTACACATCCCTGGATATTATGTTACCTGTGAACTAATGCAAACATTCATCTCCTAGATTGTCTTGTCCACACAGAGAAATCCAGAGATGAATAACTACTATAGCACAACAATAGCACAATATCATTATATCTTATTCTCAGCTGTGGTCCCACCAGGGGATATTTAAATCCAGAGACTGGAATCCTGAACAGACAAGGCAGGTCTTTCTACAAACCTGAGAAGAGCCCCAGATTTGCAGAGAAATCTGAAATCTTTTTTAAAAAAACTTTGGAGCGGGTTAGCCCCCCTAAAATAGTAGAAACAACACCTATACGTTTAAGAATGGAGACCTCATTGGCCATTGTGGAGGTTGCTAGGAAACTACAACAGTATTTCCAACCTACCTTGGTTTCTGCCAGTAAAAAAATAAGGGGAGGGCCCTTTCCAGTCCACCCTTGCTCCTCTCTCTCCTGCCCTACATAGTGGCCAGTTCCAACAGCAACCAGTGGGCAACTTGATACCAACCAGGTGCTGTGGTGGCGACTGGCTATACTTTAATAATACTGTTCATTTAGCGCACAGGTCTTGAGCAATGTCACACTGTGTGTATGTAAAGTGCCATCAAGTTGCAACCGACATGGCAACCCCAGCAAGGGGCTTTCAAGGCAAGTAAGAAGTGGGGGTAGCTTGCCATTGCCTTCCTCTGCATAGTCTTCCTTTGAGGTATCCCTTCCAAATACCTACCCTGTGTAACTTCCGAGATGTGACGAGATTGGGCTATACTATGGTCCCTTCTAGTGTCACACTAAATTTTTTAAAAAAGTAATTTATATCACCAACCAGACATCATACTTAAGGTCCTTTAGATTATATGGGTCAACAAAATTAGCTACAGCCAATGTACCTCCTAAATCTATGCATGCCAAGAGTTTCTTAACCTTGTCTGATGTTAGCAACCCCTCATTATGACTGATAAGAGGGGTAATTCACAAATCTCTAATACAGCAAAAAGTACCACATTCCAGTAAGCAATACTCTGAAGTTTCTATCTGTCCAGAAGCACAGTCACAAAGTCTATCAGAGTATGGGGGCCTTTGCATTTGACCTTTCATTATTTGGGAAGGGATATAGTTCATCTTGCAAGCATAATGTGGTGGTGCGAGTCCTGACGGGAATGTCACGGATGGCACATATTCAACCTGTGCTGCACCAGCTACACTGGCTTCCAGTGGAATACCAAGTCAGGTTCAAGGCTTTGGTATTAACATTCAAGGCTTCAAGCAGTCTGGGACCAACATATCTGCAGGTATCTCCAGTATGTCCCCAGGAGAGCTTTGTGCTTTGCAGATAACAACCTGCTGGTGATCCCCGGCCTTTTTGGTCCTGGCCCAAACCTGGTGGAACTTTCTGCCTAATACCATCAGGGCCCTGTGGTATTACATGTAGTTTCTCTGGGCCTGTTAGGCAGAGGTGTTCTGCCCGGCTTTTGGTTGAGAACAAAAGTTGTTCATTGTGATTGGCACCCTCTTCTCTCCTCCACCCTCCAACTCTGAGCTTGTGCTTCCTCCCCCCATGCCCAGACAGTCCAGAACTGGGATAAAAATTCTAGAGATGCCATCCTGGACTTTTAAAAGCTTTTAAAAAACTTTTTATTATAATTCTGTGATTAGAATCTTAATTGTTTTTACATTTGTTTGTGACCATATGCCTTCTGTTGTATATCACCCAGAGCCCTGCCTGGCAGGAATAGGGGTGGATGATGATGACAATGACAATGACGATGACAACAACAGCAGCAGCAGCAATAGTCTTCTGAATTCAGGAACATTTTAAAAAATCTAAATATGGTAAGGATGCCATTAGGTAATCCCAGATATAAAGGGGAACACCCTATGAGTTCTCTTTATTGCGCTTATGAAGTCCAAGATATGGAGATGTTTTTCACTGCAGAGAGCACTGCTGACCTTCCCAATATCTTCAGCTCGCTACTGCTAAAACCCAGCAGTTGGACTCTCATCTTCATTAAAATTCTACACTTCCAAGAGACATTAGCTACAGAACTTGTTATCCCTGTGATCTTCCACAAGAATAATGACAAAAGGGAATCTTTCTACAGGCCTTGATCCATACTGGAGCTCTATAAAGAAGTGGACTACCTACATTCACATTAAAAACTGGAATAGCAGCAGGGACAAATTGGCCACCTTTGCTATGGTGGCTGTGACCTGATGCCACACAACTCACCTGGACCAAGCAGCAGCCTCCACACCACTTGTGCAACTTGGCTGGGCCTGGCTGTGGCCAGCACACAACTCACCTGAGTAACTTGCTACTGCAAGACTTTTGCAACTTGGCCAGACTTTTTCCTGGGGAGAGACTGCCATGTAGAGGGAAACTGGGAAAGCTGAGAGCAAGTGTGGTGTGGTGGTTAGAGTGTCAGACTAGGATCTGGAACACTCAAGGTTCAAATCCCCACTCTGACATGAAAACTGCTGGGTGATCTTGGGCCAGTTGCTCTCTCTTATGTTCTATCTACTTCACAGGGTTGCTGTGAAGATAAACAGAGAAGGGGAGAATTAAACTGCTTAGGTTACACTTTGGGGAGAAAAGTGATGCATAATGAAGTAAATAAAGCTGAAGACTGATGGGGGCAGACAAAAGAAAGGCTGATTGGTCAGTAGGAAGGAGAGAAGGAAGCAGGGAAATGGGAGAGGATATGAGGGCTGCTAGGAAGAGAGAAAGTGGAAATAGTGTGGGAAGGGGATACAGGCTGAAATGAAGTGACTCACGAAAATCCTTGTGGATTCTCTGCTTGTCCACTTTATCTTTTTAGAAGAAGAAGAGTAGGTTTTTTACCTTGCTTTTCTCTACCATAAGGAGTTTCAAAGCAGCTTGTAATTGCCTTTCCCTTCCTCTGCCTACAACAATCACATTGTGAGGTAGTTGGGGCCGAGAGAGCTCTGGGAGAACGGTGACTGGCCCAAGGTCACCCAGCATGCTTTATGTGGAGGAGTGGGGAATCAAAGCCGGCTTTCCAGATTAGAGTCTGACACTCTTAACCACTACACCATGTTAGCTCATGCTGTTTTTTAAAAAGTGGATATATATCTGCATCTAGCCCATCACTCTAATAACTATATTACTTAGGTTTAACATGATGTGAAGTTATTGCTCTTGTGTTTTGAGGCATGTGGCCCCATCCTATTTGTGTTGACTTAGATGCAGCCTGACTAAATTAAATAGGACATACTTTCAAGGCAGTGTATATGCGGTTGCAGCTGTATTCAGTTGTTTTCGTGACTTGGAGAGGCCTACCATGTTGAAGGTTGCCATGGCTACCTTTTAGCCTGAACAGTTTTTGTATTTATTTATTTCAAATATATATATATTCCACCTCTTCAAAATATGAAGTGGATTGCAAAATGTCAACCTTTAAAATACAGCAACAAAGAAAACAATAAATCAAGCAGCTACCAGGCAATATCACCCTCAGAAGACAAAAGTCTGTCTTTCATAAACCTCTCAGCAGAACACAACAGGCAATCACCACTCCCACCACTACTCTCCAAATGTCCTTCAGAGCAGAAGAGCTTTTCAAGTTCTATGGCTGGCTCTTCATTGAGGTAAGGTGTGATGGTGGCCTGGGGGGCTAGCAGATGACCTATTTGGGGGGCTGGTATAGCAGTTAAGAGTGGAGGACTCTAATCTGGAGAACTGGGTTTGATTCTCCACTCCTCCACATAAAGCCTACTGGGTGACCTTGGGCCAGTTACTGTTGTGAGGAGAAGAAAGGAAGGAGATTGTAAGCTGCTTTGAGATTCCTTAGGGCAGAGAAAAACAAGGTATAAAAACCAACTCATCTTCTCTTTCTTCCTCTTTTATTAATACCATTCCTACTGCCTCACTGTCACCCCTACTATCCCCTATGCTGGAAACTGGAATGCCTAACTCTGCTTCCTTCCTCATTGCCTTGGCATCTTTTATACTGTGTGGAAAGAGCCATGTGTACCCAACAGGGCTTCATGAACTCATGCAGTTGTGTGTGGTGTGGTGCAAAACAGTGGGGAGAAAAGCGGCAAGGGATAACAGCCAGGGAAAATGGCCTGAAAGAGCACCATAGTTGACTAGCTACAAGGGAGGGTGCTTCCTAGATCTCCTCAGACAGGTCATTCTAAAGAATGGTATTCCCAGCAATAAGGAACAGGATCTCACTGAGGACTGAACTTGACAGAGATGTGGAACCGTCGATGGCAGTTGTTGCATTGGCCAGTGGGAGAGATAGTCCATCAAGTATGTGGGTTCTTGCCCACAACATGTTTTGAGGATAAGAGATTCAGCACTTTTAAATGAGCCCAAACATTGTTGCAGAGTAGGTGTCATGTGTGCCCAAGGGCTTACACTCACCGATAGAGATGGGCATGAACCACAAAAATGGGGTTCAGTTCAGATTGTGGTTCATGGGCATATATGAACTGAACCAGGTTCATGAGGTTTGTCCCCGAAACAGCTGAGCCAAGGGGTCAGCCTGCTACCATGGCTCAGTTGCTTTGGGCTCTAAACAGCTGAGCCTTGGAAGCAGGCTACCCCCACAGCTCAGCTGTTTAGAGTGGAAACAGCTGAGCCATGGGGGCAGCCTGCTCTCATGGCTCAGCTGTTGAAAGGGGCTTTCTTAGGCAGCCAACCTCAGTCAGCCCCAGGCTTGGAGACATGACTTTTCACAGGGAGCAGAAAGCAGGGGTTTAAATTGCTCCCACCCTTTTAAACCAAACAGCTGAGCTCAGCTGTTTTTTATGAAGAACAGAAAGTAGGGGTTTAAACCCCTGCTTTCTGCTCTTCACAAACCTCCACAAACTGCTACAACTGCATCAAAAATTGTGAAAGTTCATGGTGGTTCTTCAGTTTGCAAACATTGTTTGTAACCAGCCGAATTTGTGACAAACTTTATTTTGTCAGCCAGTTTGTGCCAATCTCTATTCACCAAACACAGGCAGTTGCATTCTTTACAGACAGTCATATCAGAAGAATATCTCATTGAAACCATGATCAAATCTAGGTCACAAAGTCTGGATCTATTAACAAAATTGTAATTATTTTAAATAGTAGATATGGAGTTAGAAAACAGATTATTAATGCTGTGATCTTCTTTACAGTTCCTTATTAGCCTACACAGCTATTTCAGTTTTCACATGGTATGAGCAAACAAAATAACATTATACATACTGTTTCCACAAAGAGCTGCTTTCTTTTAAAAGCATGCTTGCAGTTGTGCTTTGCTGTCTTCAGAAGCCCCCCCCCCAAAAAAAAACGTGTTTTGAGAGCCAAAGCTTCCTACAATACAAAAGGAACTTTGACTCTCGAAAGCTCAGGCCCCCAAAATCTTTTTGGTCTCTACAGTGCTACTAAAACTGAATGTATGTTACATGTTAGAGAGCTTAAAATATTTCACATACATCAGGTTACAATCCTTACAACAACCCCACAGAGGAGGCTGATATTATTATCTTCATATAGCAGGCAGGCGGCTGAAGGTGAGGAAGAGTGGACCACCCAGTGAATTCGTAGCAGAGGTGAGAAATGATCCAGCATTTCCCCAATTTATGACTGTCTTAAGCAGTCTTCTTTGCCCTGATCTAGACCAACAATGTTTCCAAAATTAGCTACCCAGACATCTCTAGATGATCTATCTTTCTTTCTTTCTTTCTTTCTTTCTTTCTTTCTTTCTTTCTTTCTTTCTTTCTTTCTTTCTTTCTTTCTTTCTTTCTTTCTTTCTTTCTTTCTTTCTTTCTTTCTTTCTTCCTTCCTTCCTTCCTTCCTTCCTTCCTTCCTTCCTTCCTTCCTTCCTTCCTTCCTTCCTTCTCCCTCCCTCCCTCCCTCCCTCCCTCATCCTTTCTTTCTTTTATGTCCTCATGTTCTTTTTTTGTCCTGTACTAGGGCTGCAAACTCCAGGTTTGGAAATTCCAGGAGATCAGGTGTGGAACCTGGTGAGGCAAGGTTTGGGAAGGGGAGAAACCTTAGTGGGCTAAATGCCATAGAGTCTACTCTGCAAAACAACCATTTTCTCCAGGGGAACAAATCTCTGTCATCTGGAGAACAGTTTTAATTCTGGGAGATCTTCAGACCCCACCTGGAGGCTGGCAAATCTATCCTGTACTTAGAGGCATGGAGCCTCTCAACATGGGATCTTCATTTCTTTGGCCCAATCTGCATCTAGCATTTGCTCCACTGTCTTACCAAACCCACACTGGAACAGCAATTCCCGTCTGCATTGCATGCCACTTTCACTTATGATCGATTGTCAAATTTTATGGCAGTGAACAGACTGCATTCCGCCTTCACTTTGTTTGATCTCTGGTTTTATGGTGACTGTATGCATAGATTTATGGCCGTTTTATGGCCATTCGGGGGTGACTCTGCAGTAAGTATGGCATTGGTCTGGGGTATCTGAATGTGGTTTTGAGCCACATCTTTTTCTGTTCCAGTGTAGGTTTGGTAAAACAATAGAGCAAATGCTAGATGCAGATTGGGCCTTTGTGTTTGTTTCCATATAATCTAAGAATCTCAGTCATATATAAATCATATACTTACAAATCAGTGTTTCAACAGCTGTAGTATCCAGACCTATAGTTCTGAGCCTTCCAGGAGGCTGAGAAGAACCCCTTGAGAGAAGGCTGCTGCACCTGTCAGAAATAAAGACTGCCTAGCTCTTTCTTTGTTGGCTGCCCTTATCAGTAAGAGGCAGGGGAGTTTGTTTTCTCCTGAGCTTCCTGATAAGCCAACTGTGTGCCCTTCTGCTGTATCTCTTTTATATTTCTGGGCAGGGGAGACCTTTTCTACTTGGTCTCCATCATGTCATTTCCATCCAGGCTACTATAACTTCTGATCAGGGTGGCAGTGACACAGAGCCATACCCACAGGGATGTCACTCTACCACGTCCTTATTGTTTTTAACTACTGCCCTATGGGCATCTCTCCCTGCACATGGATTGGCATTGGGCTCAAAGGAGCTTCCCTCTTCTTATCAGCCAGCCTTCCGCACATGCACATGGTACATGTGTATACAGCAGCATCCTGGACATTATCCATGTACATGTCTTTACCCTACTGCAGACTTTTCTGTCTTTCCCGATACCTCAGCTTGGAAGTTCCCGGAACTTGGGGCTTGTGGGACTTGTTGACTGGGGCTGTGACACTGAGATCCTATGCCATAGTCTCCAGTTGATTTTTAAACAAACAACCTCTTCCTACCACACACAAATGCATTACAATAAAACAAGGCAGTGAGGATCATTTTCCCAGAAGGTTTTGATATTAATAATAAATGCAATCGAGAATTAAACCGCATCAGAATAATTGATCTTCAAAGGCCATATAAACATATAGAGATATATCTCGCTAATGAAAACTGCTACCAGGAATGCACTACCAGAATTGCACAAGCAAAGTTAAAAGCTGCTAGAGAACATCAAGCAATGCTCATTAAAAGATTTTTTTTCTGTCATCTAGTTCATTGTTACAGATGCCATCTAAGATGCTTTCGAACTAACTCCCTCTGTCTTAAACCTTTCTTTCAAAGGCTATGTAATTATTTCTCTGTTATAATTCATTTGAGTGTCCCAGCGATTGGATCTGATCCAGGTCTCTGTTTAGCTTCTACATTATTGGCAAAAGAAATAAAAAAGAGTGGAAAATTAGACTGGAATCATGCCAGTTGTAACCCATTCAATCAAAATCATGTCTTAGTGAACAGACTATTACCAAGTCATAGCCTTATACCGATTAAATAATTAACTGGTAATTAAGAAATCCTAAATTATTTGGATGCCCTTGGATTGTTCACAAAATTTGATTTTTCTTGCTTGCAATAGATTCTTTGCTTTCATACACACACATGCACACACCCGAGTATATATTTAAAAGATTATATTGGAGAACTCTTCATATCTGTTACAAACATAACATTAATTCTGTAGTTTAGGCTTATCTCAAAGAATACTGTTGTTGTAAGACATCATTGTTTTTCACAATATTGTATGCGTAGAGAGCACATCACCACACACTTTCAGTGACCATCTGGGAAAATAAGTAGTTACCAGTGAACATAATAAAATTAAAACCCATATCAGCGACAGCACAACTTATAGAGATGGAATCCCACTGCAGCCAGAGGGACTACACTGTCAACAAATTGATTCCTGGGTCTTCCATGGATGACTGCGAAAGGAACAAGCTTTCACATCTCCCACAACTCAGACTGGAAGACTTAGGCCCCGTCCACACTGTCACTTTTGTCGCTCATTTCTCCCTATTGCTTCAGGTTCCCCCACCCCCCATATGTTTTGTTCTCTCTAGTAGTCCCAGAGGGAGCAAAACACATGTGGAAAAGGGGGAGGAACCCAAAGCAATAGGGAGAAATGAGCTGCAAAAGTGACAGTGTGGACGGGGCCTTACAGTGCCATCCTAAACAAAGTCACACCCTTCTGAGTCCATTGACTTCAGTGGATTAAAAGGGTGGAACTCAGTTTAGGATTGTACTGGTAGTTCATGAATCCTGCTGGTCACCGTACTCCTGTGGTCATTGCTACAAGTTCTGCCCATCCTTCCTCTGTTTTAAAAAGCTAGCTCCACTCCATCCTGGATAAGTGGATGCAATCATACTAGAATATTGGCCTTCCCAATCAGCATTACTTTTGTCTTGACTGGATTCAAATTCAACTTCATCTGCCTTAACCATAGAGTTTTGGCTGAATGCTAGAGTTTCACCCCCTAAGTGATGACATAACTTCTTGGTTGTACCAGAAGTGACATCACCCTGTCACCGGTGACATCATGCTGGCTAGACTCCTCCCCCCTGCAAGTCTCACACTGATTGCCAGCCTCAGGCACTAAGGTCATGGAAGCCCTGCCCTCAAATACTGGAAGTCATATTTAGACTTCCCTCTGGTTTCAGAGATTTCAGTTAAGTATTGCCCACATGCTTTGAAGCATACCTTTGAAACCAAAAGGGCTAACTTAAGATGCTGAGATCACTCAGCAGTATGCTAAGGGTCTTCTTAAATAACCATAGTATAATTTTATTCACACAGCAGGCTTTATGAGGAGGAGTGGGGAATCAAACTCCATTTTCTAGATTAGAGTCCGTCACTCTTAACCCACTGCACTATGCTGTCCAGTGCAGAAAACTGTCATTTTGAAAAGGCTGAAAATGTCTTGGGGGAAAACACCCTATTTTCACTGTTTCACCCTTTTTTTTCATTCCTATTCAGAGCCAATCTGCTGTCACTGCTACCTTAGAACCATTTTTTAACCTGAAAGAACATTGCCTGCACTCCTCCCCACCCCACCTTATTAACAAATGTGCATGTCAATGACCATTAAAATAACCTTTAAAAAACAAGAAACCTTGCCCACAGATGTACAATCCAAGAAGTTCATAGTGTGTGGCAAAGGAGAAAGAAAGGCAAAGGTCAGAGGTCTGGATGAAGAAATATATTTCAAACTCCACTTAAATAGTTACAAGGAAGGAAAATTGAAGATGCCAGGACTCAATAGTGAGTTCTATAGAGGAGAGGCAACAGGAGAAAAAGGTGCTCAGCAGGAAAAAAGGTTTTGAAGTTTAGCCAAAAGGAAAATATTAGCAGAACAGATATGAAGGGGAGGGGGGCAGAATAAAATTGTCTGCAAGAGAGAAAAAAAAACTAATGAAAAGATGCTTAAAAGTGAAGAACTTTGAAAATGGAGAGGGAAAACATTTGAACTGGATCTGATTGAGACCGGAAGACTTTTGCAGATAGGAATCTCTTTTTATTGCTTTGGGTTTAGGCTGCAAAATTGTATAAACATATATAATCAGTCATGAGTATTTGGGTAAGTGCACTGCATTCCTCAAAATCAATCAGTACATTTTCTCCTCCCCCAGAAAAAACACTGTATCAGTCGTTGTTCATTTCACAGACATGATTATATGAAGTTTTCCCCTCAGAAATGAGTCTCCTTTGATCAATTTTTCACTGTACATCACTAAATTTGGCTTGCAACCCTTTGGAAAGAATTTAATTGCTTTTAACATCTAATTCTTAACTGTGAGTGTAACATTAAGCATTTAGTAATGAGAAATGTTGAGGGGATATCCTCTTTTTACCATTATCTGTGAATCACCAACCTACTGCACCCTGTCAAGCCTTTAATAAATGCTTCAAACAATCTGGAATTGAAGAATATTTCCTGTCTTAAAATGCCAGAATGACAGTGATACATATTTAATTATTACAGGCTTTAAAGATGCTCTTTTCTCATTAAAGCTGAGCAAAAGAGAAGATGGAATGCATTGGGCAGGTAAATGTTATAATGGAAACAAAAAATTGTAACTGTAAAAGAGCATTTGATAGTGGCTTCCTATCACTACAGCATAATGGCATGTAGGGTCTGTGGCAGTTAAATAGTCTCACCAAAAAGAAGGACAGTTCTTTTTAGAATGCAACCAAATTGGCCTGAGCCTGGGCAACATGAGTAGTAGTTCTGGCACACTGTTGATTTGGAAGGAATACTTGAAGAGGTTGTTAACAGCCAAAGAAAGCCAGAGCAGAGTATAAAGACCAAATTATGAAGCTATATTGACCACTAAATGGTTAAGTTTGGTGTAGTGGTTAAGAGCAGTGGACTCTAATTTGGAGACCTGGGTTTGATTCCCCACTTCACTTGCAGCTGCTGGGTGACTTTGGGTCAGTCAAAGTTCTCTCAGAGCTGTTCTCTCAAGAGGCATTCTCTCAGAGCTCTCTCAGCCCCACCTACTTCACAGGGTGTCTGTTGTGGGGAGAGGAAGGGAAGGAGATTGTGAACCATTCTGACCCCAAGTGAAGGGCGGGGTATAAATCAAATCTCCTCTTCCTCCTCCTCCTCTTCTTCTGTGGCATGAGGTTTTGTAGTAATTACTTACTTTTTTATCAAGTGAATTTAAGTTTTTTATACTACACAGGCCCATTAAATGTCTGCCACCTTGTGATAAAATGTCAGTCATAATAAAGTATGTTTGTAATGATCTTATAACCTATTAGTAAGGGCAAGTGGAAGCAGAGGGATGTTATATAAGCCCTGAAAGTATTTTCCTGCCATATGTACGAATACAAAATTTATTCCAGATCCAGTTTTCTCCACCCTCCCCCATTTTTATTTAGAAGAAGAGATTGGATTTATACCCCACACTTCACTACCCAAGGGAGTCTCAGAGCAGCTTACAAACGCCTTTCCCTTCTCCTCCCCACAACAGACACCCTGTGAGGTAGGTGGGGCTGAGAGAGGTCTGACAGAAGCTGCTCTTTTTCAAGAACAGCTGTGCCAGAACTACGGCTTGTCCAAGGTCATCCAGCAGGTGCAAATGGAGAAGTGGGGAATCAAACCTGGTTCTCCCAGATTAGAGTCTGCACACTTAACCACTACACCAAACTGGCTTTTGTTCTCTGACAACAAGTAACAGTTGAAATGTATACATGTCCTAAATGAGAAGCTGATTGTTAGAAAATGGGTACAATCCAGCCAAAGTTAAAACTGTTTGTTGTCATTGATTTCAGCGGGAGAGATTTAACCTAGTGGTTAATAGTCCCATCAAACTTCAGTGTGTCTTCTCTGCCATTCCCCAGGGCAGGGCTGCCATCAGCATTCTCTGGGGTGGGGCAGCTGTCAGGGCCCAGGAATTCTAGTGGGCCCCTGTGTAGCTGACCTCCCCATCTATGTTCCTGCCCTACCACCTCTCTGTGTGCCTTTCCCTGCCTGTTTGCTTGCAAGTAATCCACAACCTATGCTTCCAGCTTCTCTGTACTGATGAGGAAGCACATGTGAGTGGTGCACAGCAGCAGCATTCCTGGTACCCACAGCAGCAGCACTACCAGCTGCATGCATCAGCCAGTGCAGATGGGGAAATGCCAGGGCATTAATGTGGTGCAGGCAGCTATGAGCACAGGCATCAGGATGGCTTGTGAGTGAGGGAAGGATGCCCAATTGGGAGGGGCAGGCAGGGGAGTGGGTGGAAATGAAAACAGGAGGGGGCTTGGCAGTGAGCAGAAAGGAACCCTTGAACACTGTCTGCCCAGGACCTAATTAGTCTCAGTGCTAATTTATGCAATCTAGATGTCAGAGAGAAATCATATTGTGATCATATAAACAATTAGACCCGACATAGGCGCGAATGCCAGGCGGATTTAATGGGAGCGCTCAGACAACAACATCTGGAAAGTGCCCCGCAGCCATCGGCAACCTGTTTCGCTCCACTGCAGAAGCGGAGTTAAAAGACTGGAAAAAATGGTAGTAAACAGATTGCAATGGGCCACAGGTGGACTCTCCCCTGTCTGATCACTCCAGAGTGCTCTTATGGCGTTCAGATGGTCTGATCAGGCCATCCGGACTCTGTGCCATTTCCCCCCCTCACAGTATGTGCATCATCACAAACTCCATAGGGAGCCTTCAGTGCAGAGGTGTAATTCATCAATCTCTCATTTAAGCGCATGGCCCCCCAAAAAAGGGATTAAAAAAAAAGATTCACCCACAGTTGCATCTGAGTACACATTGACAGAGTGCTCCTGCAGCTTCAAAGGGAGGTGTGATCGTGCAACTGCGGGTCGAATTCTGCAGGAGGAAATAGCTTCCCCGCCACTTTATCTCATGCATGTGACTGCAACCTTAGACTAGAGCCCTTCTCCTTTAGGGGGATTTTCTTTTCATATGGAGGAACATTCAACCAGTCCCCTGCCCCTCCAGGATTTATTTATTTATTTATTTATTTATTTATTTATTTATATCCCTCCTTGCCAGTTTTTTTGAATAAAATGGTATAACCCAATGATAGGATAAAATGATATAAAATATATAAAAATGATATAAAATATATAAAAATAATAGGATAAAATGATATAAAAATAGGATAAAATGGTATAACCCAAACATAGGCTTACCATAGAGAAAGGCCAGAGATGGTGAGCACTCACTCTGGTAACAAGTGCATTTTAACAGCAAATCTATATCTTTAAGAACTAAAAGGAAAGTGTGATGGAGAATAATGAGAACTCAGGATCAATTTAGGCAAGTCTTCTGTGGAATAATGAGGAAAAGATGCTATTAAATCTGTATCTTCATGAGGAATTATCCCCAACCACCCTAATCTGCAATCTGCAAGGTGACTTTTGGAGATGCCAGACTCATTACGTGTAAGAAACTCATGTGCTTTCTTCATCCAAGTCTAAGAGAGAGCTACCTGGACAAACAAATATGGTACAGAAGCATAAAGGTAACTCAATTTGTAAGGTTTGGGAGGGAGTAAACTCAAATATTGTAATAAATTGAACATTATGGTCATTGTCCATCTTCATGCAAGCACAACTGCTCCTCCATGTTGTTAGTCAAATTGCTCTGTTTGCTTTAATAAAAGGTTGGGGAATTATGATATTAATGTGCAATTGGCATAACTACAGGATCATGGCCTTTGTATAACAGAGTCTCACTTTATCCAGGTCACAGAAATAGACACAGAGACTTGATAACTATAGCAGTGATCTCTTTCCTGAAGAATTCTTAAGTCCTTATACACAGTCATCAAACATTCAGACACACAAACTAAGGAAGTAGAGGTGATTGATAGGGAATAGAGGGGGTGAGTTATGGGGTGATACTACCTGTCCAGATGTGCAGAGGTCCATGAGGAAAGGATTATGGCCTAAACCCAGAGGGTAAAGGGGTGGCCTGCCAGGTGGCATCAGGGCAGAAAACACACACAGTCCGAGGCCATGGACCTAGATAGTTAAAGGCACTGGAAAACAATGCAGACCAATTGAATGTCTTGGGGGCTGGTCTCAGGTGAGAACAAAAGATTACCTGGGCTAATCAGGTGTCCCAGGAGGTGTGTGACACCAGGATGGGCAAGGCCTAGATGTGGCCAATGAGCTTTCAGAGGGGGCAGAGTCTGGATTAACAACTGGAGCCAGGTGTGCTGGGGCTAGCTGAATGGATTTTAAGACCACTGATGGTTCTGCCAAAGCAGTTGAATAGGTTCCCAGATACAGACAAAAGAGGGAGATGGGCCCCTGATTAGCATCAGGAAGGATCGTTAATAATTTGAATGTTTGGTTGGTTTATCTTGGTATCCTGAGGGATGAAGAGCAAGGAAGGACAAGTACCACACATAGACATGAGATGACACAAGAAAAGGGCTGGGTGAGGTTCTGGAGACAGAAGGACTATTTGCCAGATGGCCTCTGAATAGCCTTTAGAAATGTAGATACTTCACCTGGTAGAACCCAGTGTTATCCCATAAACATAATCTCTTCTGGGTGGAGGGGAAAGACTGGATGTTTGCTTTGAGGGTGCCTTTTGAAACCTGAATTTGAAATCCCTGTTTCCAGAGCTATGGCTTGCTCTGTGTTCCAGGACCAGGAGTGTCTTCCTTGACCTGAGTTTTGTGGGTCTCTGGTTCAAGTTAGAAGTGGGGTGCCCCTTGCAATTGGGGCTACCCAAGAGTAAAGACAGCACCTCTGGCAACAACGTGCTGCCAGCTGGGTAACTTTGGTCACAGTCAGAGTTTTTTCAGAGCTGTTCTCTCAAGAGCAGTCCTCTCAGAGCTCTCTCAGCTGCTCTGAGACTGAGTGAAGGGTGGGCTGTAATTCCAACTTCTTCTTCTCCCCCCCCCAAAAAAAAATGTTGGCACACCAACACTTTGTACTGATTGGCTGGGATCAATGCAGTGAAGAAGCTCATTTTGTGTTAAAACAAATTATAGTGTTGAAGCAACATCAGACAGCAGCTGGAAACAAATGCACAGAAATTGGGTTTGGTTTATCTGTAACTCCTTATCCCTGAAATGGAAAATTCACATAAAAAGTTGAAGAACAACATGAAAGTTTGGCATAGTACTAAGTCAAAACTAATTCCATACTCTTGCAATGTGCTAAAGACTGATTCAGTGTCTCCCCATCATCTGAGATACCTCATTGTAACTACTTATCCTATCAGCCTAATTAAGTATTTTCCTCCTTGACTGGAAATTACAGTAAACAAGAAGTTACAAGTTTTATCGGATGAAGCCCTTTACATACACAAATCATATCTTTTAAAATGTTAAAAGTGTGCTTCTCTTTTCCAGCATAACCATAAACAAAATAATAATTTTCTCTCTTTTGAGTCTTCCTGCTGCCCTACTTTCATTTTCACCTTAAGTTGCATAAATTTATATTAATTTATATGGATGTTAATTTGCAAACTGTTGACATGAGTGAGTGTCAGAATGTTCTACATCCAGCCAGATTTTAAAGACAACAAAAGTTCATGTAGTTGGATCGCCAACCTCCAGGTAGTACCTGGAGATCACCCTCTGTTACAATAGATCTCCAGACAACCAAGATCAGCTCCCCTGGAGAAAATGGCTGCTTTGAAACATAGACTCTGTAGCATTATACCCTACTGAGGTCCCTCCCCTCCCCAAATCCCACCCTCCCCAGGCTCCATCCCCAAAATCTCCAGGTAGTTCCCAACCCAGAGCTGGCAACCCTATGCCTGTTTTAACTATGAGGACTAGAAAACTGAGATATCAAAAACACCAAGCTCTGAACCAGGTAGCGGCAGATGCTCAGAATACATAGCCCTATCAGTCTTACTAAACATTTGGAAAAGAATTTTCATGCGAGAGAACTTTAAAAGTTAAATGCTAAAGGTTAGGGGGGAAAGGAGTTCCGGGATATGCGTCTGATGTTTTTATGTCTGACGGTTCTTGGTTTATTGCATGCGACTCTGTGGCATCTGGTGCTGGCAACAGTCAGGTATGGATGTTAGGCCATTCAGTCTGGAAATATTTAATTGACGGGCTGATTCAGCTCCCATTAAAGTTAGTGGGGGGAGAAAAAGCTGTACTGGGCCCTGACAGCATCATAATAAGCCCACATTAGTATTGCCTGCAAATGAGATTTGGTCACCAGAGCATGAATGCTTTTATAATGCTTTTATGGAGCTTTTTCTAGTGCACTTAACATGTACATAGAGATTCCAATGACATTCTAAGTATCTTGACATTGATAATAAAACACACTAAAATAAAATGGTTTAGCCAAACAGAATATCCAGACCAGCTTTTTATTGCCAATTTCTGTCTTCATCTGTAGATGCAAGCAGGGCAATCGCTCATTTTGCTTGACTCTCACAATCTATGGCTGCATCTTCTATGACTGACTCATTAATCATGACATCATTTTCTGGGGTGGCTGTCATATCTCCTCACTTCTATCCACAAACTCCATGCATTTTCCACTTGTGTCTTGTCAGTACACACTGAGATGTATTTCAGACAGGTTTTCAGGGCTAGTCCAGCCATTGAGCCAAGTGGGATCTGGAACTGGTCCAGTACATCCAGCTAATCTTTGGTTCAGGCCAGGGATATAGGTAATTCATGAAATAATAAGGAAGAGCCATCTCTAGATTCCCTATAGGTACATCCTCCCCTGGACTTCATCAGGATCTAATTCTCCCTGGAACCTTGTTTTGGTCTATATGTCTTAAGAGTACAGGTGGGGGTTCATATGATTTTGAAGAGTCTGCCAACAGAAGTAAAATTTAAGGACACGTGAGACTGTGGGTAAGGGAGGGCATCCATCCTTCTCCCTAGCATGCTGCTGCAAAAAGCTGAGCGAGTCAAAATAAAATGGAAGTTAAGAAACAAATTTATTTTTGGTTTCATTATAGACAATCAAATAGCTAGTGATATCCTCCACTGTATCAGATCCATGGATATGATGTCTCAGATCATATGAGGTATTTCTGTAACTCCACCGAAGGCAGCAGATGGCATTAGCTGAAACTGGCGAGTAAATGCTATCCGGGAGAGAGGGACTGTAGCTCAGTGGTACAGCATCTACTTTGGTTTTAGAAGGTCCCGAGTTCATTCCCTCAACATCTCAAATCAAAAGGATCAAGAAGCAGGTGATGTGAGAGATATCTACTTGGGGGCCTGGAGAACCACTGCATGGTAGAGTAGACAGTACTGACCTTGGAAGACCATCTGTTTGATTCAGTATAAAGCAGCTTCATGTGTACTTTCCCAAGAGCAGGGATTTTTAAAATATATATGTATACATGTCAGTGCACATTTAATTATATAAACCCTACTAGTGACCTCAAGTAGTGTAGTCATGATACACCTTTACCACTTAATGAGAACTTGACCTAGTTGTACCATTGTTACTGGGCTTCAGCCAGAAAGCCTTTTTTGTTGATTTGAAAGAAAGAACAAAAGCAGATGGTGGTTGCCAAGGAAATTCTAAGCATACCCTAGAAGTGATTATGGATCACATCAATAAGGACTGTTGCCTGTCATTCCCAAGAAGACACACTATAGACATATTATTTCGGGGGGGGGGGGGATACACAGTGCAATGTGGGGGTGGGTATAGGAATTTGCCTCCCTCCCTCATGCAGCTATCATCTATGCCTGTCTTTCCTCCTTCTCTTCCAGGTCAATGCACTCATTTCTTTTTGAAAGGGTTGCCAACCTCCAGGTGGGGCTTGGGGGTCTCCTGGAATTACAACTGATCTCCAGACTACAAAGATCAGTTCCCTAGGATAAAAAGTCTGCTTTGGGGGGTGGGCTCTATGGCATATCCTGCTGAGGTCCTTCCTGTCTCCAAGCCTTGCCCTGCCCAAGCTCCACCACCAAATCTCCAGGAATTTCCCAACCCAGGGTTGGCAACGGTACTTATTGACAAGTGCTACACAGTATAAGCTGGCTTTTGTTGTTCCCCAAGTCTGGTCAGATAGGTTGGTTTCAGAATGTCTTTTAGGATTTTTGTTCTGCTTCTATTGTTCTTGTGATTAAAAGTCAATTCTTAAATAATCATTAAAAGTGTTAGCATTTGCAAACTTCCTGGGGACTGTACTTGGAAACTAAACAGTGGCTTGAAGTCTTTAGGGGTTTTTTGGGGTTTTTTTTGCTTTACTTTTAAATCATTTGCTAATGACTCTTTAACTGCTTTGCCTTGATTCGACAGCTTAGGTAAAGCTGTCTCATGCTCACTTCATTTGAAAAGAGCATTTGGAGAAATTCATGAAAGCTCATACTTTGAATAAAACTTTGTTGATCTTGAAAGTGCCACTGGACTCAAACGTTGTTACCCAGCTAGCTTCATAGTAAAATGGGGGTTTCAACCTGGTATCCTGCATCCTAGTCTGACATTTTAATCACTACAACGTAGTCAGGTGCACAGAGGGGGCAGGCATGGTAGATACAGTTGTGATCTTCCTTCCATACACTAACTTCATTCCAAATCAAATGTGAACAAAGCTAGGATATTAAGACATTCTTTGTTCATTGAACTATAGCTCATTATAACTCCAAGAAAAAATGAAGATAATCAAAAGAGATATGTACTATCTTTGAAGCAGTAGAAGTCAAGCTCTATTAAACTTCCATAATTAGTGGCCATTTATTAAGAATGTGTTTCATAATTTTCTGAAAACCACTATTACCTCAATAGCCGAAGAGCACCCAACCAGATTAATAACTGTTCACATTCCTGCCAAGTTTCTGGTTTAATTAAAACTTTGTCTTATTCGTACAACAAATGAGCAAGAAAATCATATGCTAATGCATTTTTTTTTTAAAAAGCTTCCTAACAAACCTTATACAAAATAGTAATAAAACTTCTATTACATAGATTTATGAATAATCATAACCAGGGCTTTTTTTTGGTAGAAAAAACCCAGCAGGGACTCATTAGCATAATAGGCCAAACCCAACAGCAGAAACTCATTAGCATAGTAGGCCACACCCCTGACAGTGCAGCTCCCTTCCAGGATCGGCTTCCCCAGGTGCCCCTGTTCCTGTGCGTTCCTGCCCCAAAATCATAACTTTTCAATTGATAACCACATTCCAACTTTAGTTTCTGTAGAATTTCAACTTAAGTAAAAATGAAGGCTGTTTCATGTATGATTTCCTTCCAGCTCTGTTGTTAGCAGTCAGTCCCCTCTTCTCACTGAATGGCAGTTCATAGCTAGAAAATCAGAAACACCTCCCCTCAATATTATCCCAAATATCATAAATGCAGTACACTTCCTGGCCCAAAATGACACAAAATGGATGTCAGCCAGAGACAAGTCTAGACACGTAGTTAAAAATGAGAAAGTGGTTGGCCGGCTAACAACCTCCACCCCGCCCTAGGGAACTGCATAACTTAGAACAATGGATCTCCCAAGAACAGATTGCCTCACCTAATCTCCAAACAATGCTCTCTCCAAGCAGTGGAGTCTTGTGAGAAAAAATTCTACTTTTGTGAGCTACTGGCATTAAAGTTGTGAGCCAGCAATTTGGCTACTGCATAAATTAGTTTGCTCTGGAGCCATCCTTCCTAAGCTAAATGCATGAGCCGGAGGCTAAAAAAAACTGTGAGCTAGCTCACACTAACTCAGCTTAGAAAGAACACTGTCTCCAAATGTCCATCTTCACTTCCCCTTACCCATTTACTTCCATCAAGCAACACGTAACACTGTTTACCAAACCTGTACTTGCAGGGTTATCAAGTACTTGCAGGGTTATCCATCCAGTACTTGCAGGGTTATCAAGACTCATTCACACCTAGAGTTCACCTCAGGAAAACCATCAAGCTTATACCGAGTCATTGTCCACCTCTGGACAAACCATCAAGTTATTATTTTGGGGCAAACATGTCAGACTGCCCCAGGGAGCATTTTCCTTTATAATTATAGCACTCTGCTCCATAGCAGTGTATGACCAATTTCCCACAAGCACTGCCCCAGTGTCGTTCCTTCATTTGCCTCGATTGCCCGCTTGAATTTCCCAGTATTTGCCATGGGGCACATTTTGACCTGGGGCTTCGTGCGATTTCCTCCAATTTCCTCTGCGGCTTCAGTGATCCTCAAAAAACAGGATCATGGAAGCCACGGGGGGAAATTGCGCAGAGCCGTAGGTCAAAATGTGCCCCACAGCAAATAGTGGGAAATTCAAGCAGGCAATTGGGGCAAATGGAGGAATGACGCCAGGGCAGCGCTTGTGGAAAATTGGTCTATGTGTGTTCTTGGTGCCAAACATCACACCCCCAAATCTGTTTGAGTCCTCTCTCCTTTGCTAGCATGAAGTGCTGGTTGTTTCACTGCTGCCTTCATGGACCTTGCTCTTTGACACTGGTAACTATAGCCTTTTCCAAAATCACTTTCTCTCATCCCCTCCCTGATTTCCCCTTAGCTAGCTTTTGCATATTTCTGTGCGCCTGTATGTGTGTTTTGCCCTTTTATTCCTTTTTCAATAAATCCCTTTACAGCTGAACATCAGACTGGTTCATTTCGAGAGTTCTGTAAGTGAAAGATCCCCATATACATAGGTGGAGAATCCCAGTTACCCCCTCTCGCTTTGTCTCCTTGTGAGCTGATTTTCCCCAGCTGATTAGAAGACTGTCTCTTTGGGTAACACTGTAAGGTAAGAAAACTACCACAGCAAGGAGAAAATGTATACCTCCTTTATTTGCTGGCTCCATTTCTTTTCTGTTTTCAGGGAGTTTTAAATTATCAAAGCACATTCCAAAATGTGACCTTCCACCAGCAACTTAGCACCATCCAGTCTGACACTTCAACATTCTTTCATCTCCCTCTCCTATATATGTGAACAGCATCTTAGACCTAAATCTTGCTGAGGTGGTGGTCATACATGTCGGCAAGATGGAAGAGTTAAAAGCTGAGGTAAGTGTTAGAGAGATATGCAAGATGTCCATAACTGTACCAGAAGAATGATTATGGTCAAGACAAATCAAGAATCTACTAGGTAGCCCCCAAGACAAAAGAAATACAAAGAACATGGTAAAAATAGGCAAAGTCCTGCTTAGTTTCAGAGGTTGGCCAGGTTGATTTGCAGTAGAACAGCTAGATTCAAGTCCACTAGCACTTTAGAGACTAATGAGATTTTGGGGGGATAAGGCAAAGCTCCTTTCATCAGATGCCTAACAAATCTAGCTAAACTAGATTCTGAACTCCTGTTTTATGTGTTCTACCTTCTCTGCATCCCTAATGGCTGCAATAAAGAACTGCATCCAAACTTTTTTTGAAAAAAAAAATTCATTCCATGATTGCAGCATGATGCTGGTTTCAGGGGCCCTCCAGCTGACTTGTCCCTGGGAATTTTGTCACCACCCCCTGGCAATCCTACCAACCTCAAAGTGAGGCCTGGAGTTCTCCCACAATTACAACTCACCCTCGGACTACAGAAATTAGTTGCCTTGGAGGAAATGACATTTTTAGTGGGTGGACTCTATGGTACAGAGTGTGAGTGAAACTGATATCCTAGAGTGACTAGAGAGGCTGAATGCTTCAGGACTTCAGCTTTTCCTATGGCATACCATAAAGGCTAGGTTAAACTTTTGTCTGATCCTGCCTTGAGCAGGGGGTTGGACTAGATGGCCTGTATGGCCGCTTCCAATTCTGAGTTTTTATGATTCGATGAACAAAGCCCAGAGGTCATTTGGGAACTGAGGAAACGTGTTCATGTGATGTACAGAACACATGCATACAGAAGCCTGCAAGTGATTTCAGGTGGGAGAAATATCTGCATACAATGCATCTCACTTTCTAATTATTGTGCTTATGGTTGTGGGTAACTTTTTATAGCATCCATCATTATCTCTTGTAAATGCAAAATAGAGACAAATTAAGACAGTGATTTCCCAGGGACAGGAGCCAGAAAATAATGACTGTACCTGGTCAACAGTGACAGCTGTGTGTTATTATTCTTTAGTAGGGAAGAGTATTCTATGTGAGCCTCGGCAATCTGAAATGGTACAGCCCAGGTGCAGGTTTTCTCCCTCAAAGACAATTCAACTATAGATGGTCCATGACAGAAAATTCCTGATTCAGAGCTTAACCTCATAGCAGCTACAATGCAATCACAAAGCACAATCCCCACCATTTAATTGTGTTATATAAAATAGTACCTGTGCATCACAGAACAAGGCCTAACTGACTGCTGCAAATTAGGTGGAGGGATACAATCTTTCTTCGCAATGTCTAACTGAAACCTGTCATCGCCCCCAGTCTGTTTATTCAGCAGCTGCTGTTTCCTTAGCCTAACATAAAATATAGCAGAAGGACATTCCTTTATTTACAGTGGCTTCATGTCTCTTGCTCTGGTGGTTTTTATTCATAAACCCAAATATGCCCTTATCCAATATTGATTAAGATCAAGACAAGGTGACTAAGAAAGGCAGTGTTTCTTGAATACTTAAATGTAAGTACAATTGTTCATGTGGATGCTATTTTTTGCATATGGTTTCAATTGCTGTATTATTTCAATATCATATCCTTCTTTTCATCCAATAAAAGCTCTATGATGCATAGATCTTGAGCAGTGCATACTTATTATAAATCATTTCCCAATAGACAAGATGTTGATTTCTCCCTCCTCCCCCAGGGGCCAGCTTCCAGTTACTGTGCTTGTGCAGCTCTCCTCTTGGGGAGGCCTGAAGTCTTAGAATGGTTGGGCAGTAAAGATTACTTCACCACTACCTCACTGCCAGCCTGCTGGTTCCCTTTTCTCTGTCATGCATACCCCTCTCAGGCTACCAGCATTTTCCTCCTTGACCTCTCTGGCCTTCCCCTTTTATTCCATTCCCCCATTATTTCCCCACCCAACCACCTGGCTCCACCCACCTACAGATGTCCCGACACTCTGCCTCAGGTTGGGGTGTGGTTGAGCTTCTGTGTATGGTCAGTGGGCCTGGCACAGCCTCTATGGTGGCCAGTGGGCCCAGCACAGCCTCTACGGAGGACTCATGCCTTCTTCCGCTGTTGGCTTGCTTGATAAGATGGGGCTGCCTGCCCTTGGCTCCGGCCGCCTTCCCACCTGCCCATCTGATACTGTGGGGCTTTCGCTTCACCTGGTCTGGTACTCCCCCATCACCCCTTCTTGTCCTTTCAGCTGCCTCTGGGAAGGCTGGGTGAGCCTCATGCTCCACCCTTGAGGAGGTGAGTTGAGACTCCAGGTGGGTGGGAGGAGAATCATTGTGTGGGGAAAGTCTGGGTATGGGAGAATCCTCATGCCAGAAGAGTCTGGGCATGCCCATACCCAGACCCAAAAGGATTACTTTTTTTTTTGCTACTGCTAGAGTTTTTTTGGGGGGGGTCCCTATCAGCAAGTGGAGTTGTAACCATCTCATAAGGATATGAATCAGAGCAGGCTGACAGACATGGTGAAATGTCATATCTTCCGAGGTTAATATACAAAGGACACTCCAGGAGAATGTGTGCAATAGTGTCAATCTTGCCTATTGAACAGTAGCAAATATGTTTTGAGTGAAGTAAGCAAAAAAAACTACCCCTCATAACTACCAATGAGTAGGCATTTAATTTGGCCAGTACGAAAGCTTTTAAAAGACTTGAAGTCAACAGGTAAGTATAAGAGAGAAGAGGTTTCAGAGGATGAATGCTGAAAAACAGACAAACAAGTGTGGTGTGCTCTAAAAGTAGAGCTTTGGTAGTCAATTGATTTTACATGACTTCTCACCAAAGCAAATGTTGCATGGAAACCTAATTCCTAAAAAGCATTTAGAGTAACATCGATAGCCAAAAGTTTCTCATGAACAATCTTAGACCAGGTAGACTTATAAGAATCCTCTTTTAAGTATACCAAATCACCCTTGCTACTCGAGTATACACTGATAAATAGCCTGAATGTTTGCAACCAAGCCCTTTCCTCATGGGAAGGTTGACCTAATTCAGAATGAAGAGCCACATGAGCTACACAGTGGGGAATATTTAACAGTTTCCACAAAAAGAATAAGTGTAGTTGGTCATTTAAAAAAAAAAAAAAACCAAAGTAATCCTTATGGCTACTCCATAAAGAATGTTAGGAACAATTTATAGATTGAAAACTTGGATAGCAGTGGGAACATAATGCCCACCTTTTACAATATCATATCACCTCATAGGCAAGTAGGAGTTAATTCTTTTAAAAGCATTTAATTAATTGGGTTCGTTGTTAAGTTAAATTGATATTCTTATTCAATTCAGAATTATTAACTTCAGGTACATTTAGAGACCAACCGGAGTTTCAGGGTAGAAGCTTTCAAGTGTTAAAGCTCCCTTTGTCAGACACAAGACTCTACCCCTGTCTGATGAAGGGAGTGGGAAGGGGCTGTGGCTCAGTGGTAGAGCATCTGCTTGGTATGCAGTAGGTCTCAGGTTCAATCCCTGACATCCTCCAATTCAAGGATCAGGTAGTAGGTGATGTGAAAGACCGACACCTGAGACCCTGGAGAGGCACTACCAGTCTGAGTAGACAGTACTGACTTTGATGGCCCAATGGTCTGATTCAGCATAAGGCAGCTTCATGTGAGTCTTGACTCACAAAAGCTTAAACTCAGAAACTCTGGTTGGTCTCTAAGGTGCTATTGGACTCAAACCTAACTGTTCTACTGCAAACCATAAAACTCTTATGTCTTGCTTTGCATTTTTTAGTGCTATTCCCCAAGTAGGTAGGCAGTTTTTCCAGGGAAATGTTTTGTGTTGTATCTATCACTATGCATTTTCCTTTCTGTAATTTCTCCTTTGCTCTACAAAATGCTTGGCTTAATTTGGTCTCTTTTCCATTTATTTAAAAAAGTTTATGTTTAAGAGGCTTATTTCCCCTTGTTCTTTTGAGTGTTGGTCTCAACATGGACCTTGGTTTCAGTGTGGACTAGATCCAGTGCACTGAAGTACCCGAAATACATGTGTTAGCTATGTCCTAACAAGGGGATATCTTTGCACACCATGGGCCCTTCACATGTATCTCATTTGGGTAACAATAGGGCTTTATTAACCCATATTTGTAATGTTTTCCACATTGTTGCTGTACTCATACTAAAATGTGTTATTCTCATAATTTACAAACTGGAATAGAAATGATCAATATTGAATATGAACAATAAAAAGCTTGCATTGTGTATTACTAAGGGACAGTGCACAAAAAATATTTTTTTTCAACCATAAAAGCAGATCTGGACTTCTCTGAATAACTGCTTGCATGTATAAGTGTGACATGTTTTCATGTGTGATCTGATCTGCAGAAATTTAATCACAAGCAGACTTTCCCAGTAATTGCTGCTGGCCATATCTGAGATTATCCTTTTCACACATAAAGTTATGACTGAAAGGGTGTATCTAGCAAAGGATAGGACTTATTTGTAAGCTTGAAAAAGACAGTGTGTACTAGCTCTTGGGAAATATTAATAAACTATATGATTTAATAAACTGCTAGTTGGTCTTTATGTCTAGTGTCCATCTTAGGAAGTTTATAAGCTACTTATGAGAATGGATGGTTGCTGCTGATTAAAGAAGTTTTGACTCATTAGTCTTGTGTTCAGCTACCCAGAGGCAGTAAAGACTGAGATGTAAGGGGATATCCTTCATTCTCTTATGACTGCACTACAACCCCAACTCTCTCCTGAGCACTTTAAAGAAACCTCAAGGGTGATGATGGATTTATCAAGGGCTGTATGTAAAGGCTGGTTCTTGTAACTTGGGAGGCTAACCTCCCTCTGGTGTCTGGCCTCGAGCCTATGTTGGACATTGAATCAATGATCTCAGGGATGTCAGAGGGAATCAACTGGTACATTTCCATGTAGTTTGGCCAAAGGAACAAACTGCATAGAAATCAGCTATACTCAATTAAATGCCTGTTAGGGTTCTAAGACTGTTTTAGCAAATGCTGGGAGATTTTGGAGTGATGCCTGGGGATGGCAGAGTTTGGAGAGAGCATCTGGGTGATGCTCCAGGCTGCTTGCTAGAGTGTCACTATGCGGAAGCTATTTTTTTTCACACTCAATTCCTCACGTGCAGGAGATTGTGGCTGGGAGTTGGTAATTCCCACCTGAATTGGTAAACGGGAGGCCTAATGCTTATGTGTACCAATGGGCAAAAAGGAATCTGGTGATGTTCTTTGGTTTTATACTCCCTATAAAGCTTCTACATCAGGCTTGAATTCTGAGCTAAGAAATTAGGGGACTTTTTTTTTTATTACTGCATGAAGTCCAATGTTGTTTTTGTCCCCATCTTGCCTTTACCTCATCCTGCTTTACCATGAACAGACATACTGTGTGAAGAGACAGTGTACTGTTACTGTTCCACCTGGTGGAACATGCTCCCCATCAAGATCAAGGCCCTGTGGGATCTTACTCAGTTCTGCAGGGCCTGCAAGACAGAGCTGTTCCACCACACTTTTGGTTGAGGCAGCAGGGGTCCACATATGGCCTCCCCAAGATTGCTGTCTCCCACCTGCCGGCCATCCATCCATCCATCCATCAGTAATCAGCCATATCCACCTGTACTAATGGGCTGGAACTTTCACTAGTAGCTATAACTACTGATTTTAAATGTTTATATTGTGCTTTAAACTTTATTGTAATTGTTGAAAGATGATGTGACCCACCCTGAGCCCACTCGCAGGATCGGCGGGATACAAATAAAATCAATCAATCAATCAATAAAAAAAATATGCAGACATTTTTTGTGAGTGCAAGTGAATCCAAAACTGAATTCTTCCATTTGTGGAAATGATTGCAATTGTGGACTCATGGGCCTAACTGTGAATACATGGAGAATCATACTTTTTCTTTCAATCCCCCTGATTTCAATGGGATTTAAGCAAAATAAACATATGCTGGATAACAATCCATGTATGTCTGCTGTCTATCTTCCTTTTCTCAGGGGTGCAGAGAGGTGAGGCAGAGGAAACAAACTTCCCAGGTGCCCATAGTCCACAAGGCTGAGGATGTGCAGTGTATTGGATCATATTGCCTCAAGTTGGTGGACAAAGAGATTCTGAATGTCTGACAGTTCACTTTTGATCTGCAGAGCAATGGGTTATAGTGTCAAATAGGAAGCTTGTCTGCTTGTCTGCCTGCCTGTCCATCCATATATCTACCTACATTTTAAGTGTAAATGATTCTTTGTTTACACTAATTTAAAAAATTGAACACTGGTCAATACAGGGCTCCCTTATATCTCCCTTTTCCAGGAAAACAGGTATGACAGACCCCAGGTACTTCCACATCATCAGGAAGGTTTTCCCACCAAAAATTAGTTCCCAACTGTGACTGAGCAGCAACAAGTAGCGTGGATTTAGTTAACTTTTTTTTCAGACTCTGTGAGGGTGCATTCATACAGCTCTTTTGAGCCGTGCCAGGCACAAGTGCCTGGTGGATTTAAAGTGCACATCCAGATCACAACATCTGGGAATCATGCCGTTTCTGTGAGTAGCCCATTGATCCCTGTTGGGGATCTGTACTTAAAAAATAGGGATGAAAGTCTGGCCTAAAGCTGGCCAACAGGCCAATGCTGGACTTTCCACCATAAGGTCATACCTCCAGTGTGCAATCAGCCCATAGGGATGGTCTCCAGACCATCCCAAATGGCCGCCATTTTTAAAAAAGTCTTAGTGATGTGAGCATAACCACTTAAACATGCGACATCTCCAGAGCTCTGCTCAAGCTATTCATACAATTTTATGTTTCTGACAGTCCCCTGAACTTTATTATCTTTATAAACTGAAATGGTACCTAGAGGAAGGTACCACTGGTGGTGCTTTTACCATTTTAGTCCATGCATGCACGGAAAACAAGTATATGGTGAGGCGCATATGCGCATGTGCAGACAGGATTTTTTTTTTTTAAAAAAAAGCCGACCATACGGCTTTCTATGGTGGATGCCATCTAGACAATCCACCATGACTTTGTAACTGACATTCCTACTGACGATGATATTGTTGTTATTACTTGTCCTCAAGTCATAGCTGATTTATGGTGATCCTATAGGGTTTTCAAGGTGAGAGACATTCAGAGTTGGGTTGCCACTGCCTACCTCCTTGTTGCAACACTGGTATTCCTTAGTGGTTGCCCAAATACTAGCCAGAGATGACCCTGCTCAGCTCCCAAGATCTGACAAGATTGGGCTAGTCTGGGCTATCCAGATAAGTGCACACCTACTGTAGCTCATCGCAATTTGAAGATCCAAACTTGTGTATCCTTAAATTATTTGCACTATATAAAAAGTGAACCCTTCATCACTAAATGACCTTCATATGTTGTATTCTCATATATCCAGTCTGCTTGGACTAATGACTGTCATGCATGAGTAAAGGGCACACACACATGCTGGCTACTTATCTCTTCCACATGATCTGTCATCTATATATATCATGAAACTTCCTTGTCACCCAGTCTGCACATTATGGCCTACTAGCCATTTTTACCACTATAGAAAAAAAATAAAATAAAGATGCTCTGGCCTAATGCATGCAGGATAACAATAAACCAGTTTTCATATAAATGGAGCAAAGAGTACTTGAGTGAAGCAGGGTCTATTTATATCCTGTTTAAGCTGCAGGACAACGTCCTGGCAGCTCTGTTGAGAAGTTTAAGTCAACTACTTGAAGCCCATTATTCCTCTCTTCATTCCATGTTTCCATGACAAATGGCTTTCTAATGAATGTTTACTGTTATTTTTCCATACTTGCGGGTTGATTTTTGCAGTCCTCTCTGGTACATTTATTATAGTGTTTTCTCTGCATTATTAATGGCATGCTTCTTAATTACTGATGAAAACTGACTGAGCTGCTCTCTGTGTATAGGTCATTGTTCATGGGTCTAATAATTAAAGAACACCATTTTCTATGCATGATGGAACAAGCTATTACTTTAAAAACAAACATACAAACAGTGGGGGGGGAGGAACCTGATTGAATGTGTCATCCTAAGAACATACTCCTGGGAGTAAACCCCATTAAATATAGTAGTATTCTGAGTAGTCCTGCTTAGAATGGCTCTCTAAAATAACATAAACCGGGAGTCCAGTTTCTATATTCTCTGGGCCCACTATATTATTCTGATACAAGTCCAGGAGTCAGTACAATCCGCCCCACTGACAATAATCTAGCTCCGTAATGATCTGGAGTCAGCTAGCATCTGTCTCCTAATTACTGAGATGTAAAAGTTTTATCACAGATCTGCTTATTGCAAATTCTCCTATTTTACTGCTTCAGACATAGATGGTGGCTCATCAGGATACTGATACTTCCTGGCTATGTTACCTCCTAAGGCCTGTGGAGCACGAGAGGTGCTTCAAGCAGCTGGCAGGTCCCAAATCATAGATTGTGGCCTGTGTTTTACTTGGCGAACCAGTGAAATTAGCACACTGAAGATGTGAGTCTATACTACATTGGAAGAATTCAGTAGGAGTCTGAGCCATGCTTGGAACTCAGGGAATAACTTCAAGGAATTTTGCCAACTCTGTATGTAAAGTCTGGTCTCTACATGATGCAGCTGACCACGTTTCTGGCTGGTGACATGATGTCTGGCAAAAGTACTGGCTACAAGTGCTGATTCTGGCAAATGATGTTATGAATTGCATGGTGCATTTTTTTGTTTTAAAAAAAACCCTTCCATCACAATATGTTATTATGCCCTTTCCTCTTTTGAAACTCTAGAGGTTCCACCTCCTATGAGTCATTGCTAATTACCTCAAGAGAGTCGTGTAAACCATTATTTTGAAGGAGAACCATAGATGCACAGTCTGGTAGATAAGTCTCCATACTTTCAGGTAGCTTGGAATCAGAACTCTGTGGCTAACTGATACTAAACCTATTTCCCAGGAGCATAAAGCAAATGTTCTAAATGCCATAGGCCAAAATCATCACAGAACTTTTGAGATGGGTTTCTGAAGTGGTAGGTTAACAACTGAACATGCCAGATGAACACATATGTCATGTGAAAACAAAACAAAACCAAAAATTTCTTGTCATATACCAGAGGAGGGGACACTATGTTTTGGCAAAGTTTTTTTTTCAAGAGCCTTGGGGAGCTACCAGTAACAAAATGGCAGCTGGGTGGGTACAGCCAGTCACAAAATGGTGTCTTGTAGAATAATTACAGTGTTTTAGAGCAGGTCCACAATGCTCAGATAAGGAAATATTTTATCTGCTGTTTCCCAAATTTAAAGGGATTACATAAGCCTGCCAACAAACAGCAGAGAGCTGAGAGCAATCTGCTCCCACCTCTCTGCTATTTTCAGATCTACCCAAAATTCCCAAATATATCCAGGATTTTCCTTCCAGTTTTCCAGAGAAAACTTGAATACATCTGGGAAGCTGATATTAAAAATTTGCCTTGGAAGCACAGAAGCTTTACACAATATTCCCGATCCTCCACATTTCTCCACAGTTTAGGGGGAAATGCTGTTCAAACAAATTACAAAGACATTGCCACCCCAGCCGGAATAACGAGAAATACAACAATTTGGAATTAAACAAGGGCCACTTTATTAACTATTTAAACAGAACATTGCAGCAATGGGCAAAACTAAGCAAGCGCTGGAACAGGCAAGGCAGGCGTCATTCCCTGACTCAACCTCCTTGCCCTTGATATGGGCGGGACACCTAGCTCCGGTCTGGAGCCAGCCAACTTCTGGCTTGTACCCGGCAGCCCAGCATATTGGTAGCCCCCCAGGAGCGCCTACCCCTGAGACTGCACAGACCTTCAGGGAGGAGCCTAGCCTGAGAGGTTCCCAGAGGCGATCACCATTCACAACCCCAGATCGCACAGCCCTAGGGCAGTTCCTGATGACCTCCTATTCCCAAACGGGATATGCCATGAGGCGCTCACTAGTTCCATTTTGTTGCTTGCACAAACCTGCCAAGTGACCAACCTATTTAATACCCAACCACCATCTATGCCCTTAAACCACCGACCACAGTATAAGGTAGGCAAGTCAAGTCAAGTTTATTATAACAGTCATAGACCAGATAAAAATGGTTTTACACATGAATTGCATAAAAACTTTTGTGGCTAATAAAACATTTTCTATATAACACGTATAGGTTAAATGGAACAGGAGCACAACTAATAGTAACATTTCACTTATGGGGCATCCAGTCCTGATGGCATTGTAAGAGACTTGTAAAATGAGAATAAAAGTTGTATTCTCCCTGCACCTAAAAGTAATAAAGGCTTAAAAGAGCAATCAAACGACAATAAAAGAAGGTTAAAACAGGAATAAAATGCATTAAAACATTTACAAAAGGCAAACGGTAAAATGCATTTTAGATTCTTAAGAGACAGGCAGTTAACAATTAGATGATTTGATTTCCTCTATTATAAATTTTCTAGTTCTTAGAGCTAGCCATCCATATCTAGCCACTAAAAGTGTTACCTCTGGATATCTGTCTGCCAGGAGATTTTTCATAATATGGACTCTTTGCCTGCTACTAAGAGGTAAAGATTTAGAGAATGGAAGTGAGTTCCGGAGATTATCATATGCCTTACAATCGAAAATGATATGTTCTAAATTTTCAATACCATTATTACAGCAGGGACAAATGCGTTCCTCAAATGGGATTTTCTTATACTTTCCCTCTGTAACTGCTAGAGGAAGGGCATCCCAACGCATCAGAGTAAACGTTCTCCTATATTCATTGTTTGACAATTGGTGGAGATAAGCCATAGGACTAATTCTGTTAGAAGGGTCCAGAAGTCTATTCCATTTCTCCACTCTGCCAATATCGTTCTGCCTATCAATATCTACAATCCTCTGTTTTGTCAATTCTCTAGCTTTATCATATGCAAGAGAGCATAGATATTGTTTTGTGAGGCCAAAGTGAGGGAGTTTTTCTTCTATGGCCATAAGCCAGGGTGGTATAAAGGCGTCTTGCAAAATTAAACATGTGAGCCCTTTGGATAGAAAAACTAATTTCAGCCAATAATGAATCACCATGATCCATAACCTTGCCTCCACAGTGATCATTCCAGTTTCAATTCGAATAAGTGCATTTGGAATGCCATTCGGTACCTGTAGGATGGATCTCAAAAATTTTGATTGCACTGTGTCCAGTTTCTTGTATTTAGATGTAATGTTGATGGGACCACCAAAGGTAAGTTGACTAAGGGATTTGGCCTTAAATAGTCTAAGGGCCGCTACAAGACATTTGCCCCCTTTATGCCAGTAAAATTTTTGTATTGCTCCCGAACTCCTTTTGGCATTTGTGGCAATAGAATTTATATTTACAGTTCTTGAACCATTCGCCTGAAAATTAACACCCAGATACTTAAAGCAGGTAACTTGTTCAATGGGAACAGAGTTTAAGTGCCAAAGGAAAGTTTTGGAGGATCTTTTAGTAAAGGCCATTACTTTAGTTTTTGAATAATTAACCTCTAGTTTGTTATTCTGGCAATACTGGGCAAAAGAACTCATGGCTCTCCTAAGACCTATGGGTGTCCTAGCAAGTAGGATGGCATCGTCTGCATATAGGAGCACCCCAATGTGTCTGTTGCCTAGCTTTGGGGGATGAAACTCAGGCCTGTTTAAGTAGGCTATCACATAGTTGATATAAAAGTTAAAGAGAAGTGGTGCCAGTAGGCATCCTTGTTTAACTCCTTTCTCAACTCTAATAAGATTTGTCAAGTGGCCTTGGGGAGAGTACCTAACCCTTATAAATGTGTTGTTATAAAGAGCCTGAATAAGAGATGGTAACCTTCTGTCGATAGTTGAAGCTCTTAGTTTCTCCCATAAAATGATTCTGGAGACTGAGTCAAAAGCCGACTTCAAGTCCAAAAAGGCAACAAAAAGAGACACCTTTGAGTTGGATGAATATTTGGCAACCAGATGATCCGATATCATACACTGGTCTAAAGTGGCACGCCCCTCTCTAAAGCCAGCCTGCTCTTCTGCCAGACAGGAGTCGTTTTCCAGCCAGTCCCTGAATTTCCATAAGAGGTGCCTCACATAAAGTTTACTGACTATGCTTAACAGGCTAATTGGCCTGTAATTGTTTGGATCTTCCTTATTACCTTTTTTATAAAATGGGCTAATAACTGCTACTTTCCAGTCCTCAGGGATTCTCCCTGTTTGGTCAATTAGTGTAAACAGGGATGCCAAAACTGGCACCCAGTAAGGTAGGCAAAAAAAAAAAAAACCCATCCACTAGCCAAACAAGGTGCAAAAATTCCTACCCGGCCCCCAAAAGGCGACCAGCAATAGCCTACACTGTAAACAGGGCAGGCAGGTGGGCGAGCACGCGGATCAACTGCGAAGGCGGGAGCGGGGCACCGGCTCTCAACAAGCAAGCCCCGCCCCCGCCCGCCACGTGACATGCCGACGCACGTTGCTGTTGCTGCCTTGCGTCCGGTGAGGTGGCAAAATAGCCCCCAGGAGCCACAGCCTTGCCAGGTGCCCGGGAGCTCCAATCTAATGGTAACAAGAGAAATAAATGTTACTTACAAAAATAGAAGCACATCTTACATGACATATTCATGTAAGTAAATTTAACTTATTTTGAACAGATTAACTTTAAAAAGATTAACTTTCTAGAGCTCCAAGCCCAGGTAAGAGAGAGAAGAGAGGTAAACCCCTGCTTTCTGCTCTTCATGAACTACCACAAACTGCACTAAAATTCATGGAAGTTTGTGGTGGTTCTTCAGTTCATGAGCATCACTTCGCGAAACACAAACCAGCCAAAATTCATGACATGTATTTGCTCATCTGCAGTAAATATCTCGGGTCCTTTCAACAGTGCCATTCTGCTCAGGTGTAAGCTCACTGACTTCCTGTGCAGGATGCCTTCCTCTGCCAAAAAAGATTTGTGTGATGTGATATAAACTCACCACCATTATCCATCTGTAGCATTTGAGGCTTTCTCCCAAACTTGTTAGAAACCATATTGACATATTTCTTTATGAATTTCTGAACTTCACTGTTTTGCTTCAGCAGATATGCAACTGAGTACCTTGCAATATCATCCAGAGAGATTAAAAGATTCTATATCCACCATTTGATGTTACATGTACTGGTCCAAGGACATTACTATGAATTAATTCTAATGGCTGTCTAGTACATTTCTCTGTTCTGGGTGAAAATGAGGGTATAAATCCTTTTGCTCTTATATAATGTGCACATTTGCTTATATCATTTTTAAAAAAATATTTTTTATTATTTTCCAAGAAAACAGAACAAGAAAAAAAAAAAAATAAATAATAAAGTATATAGTATTTTACATCCTTTAGATTTTCGGAGTCATGCATTAATTTTTATCCAATTTCGACCAAATCTTTAAGAATTTATCTTCATTCTTTCCATGGACGTAACAGCTCAGTCTGTCCATTTCTGCCAGATCCATAAGTTTTTCTACAATCATTTCTAGGGATGGTGTCGTTTTTTCTTTCCATAGTCTTGCCCAACTTATCCAACATTTGCTTATATCATTGATGTCACATGACTTTACCTGAAAGCCTCTCACAAGATTCTTATTCTTTTTAATATATATATATATATATATATATATATATATATATATATATATATATATATATAGTTTATTACAATATATATGCAAGACAAGAACACATCAGTATTGTACAACTTTGTGATAAGTTGCATAGAACGTCATACAAAAATACTTCTCAATTATGTTGCATTAGAGAAATGGATAACAACACCGAATTTAAATCAACCAGCTACCAAACATATCATACAACCTTTTTAATGTCACATATTAAGCAAGTTCATATGAACCAATTCCTTAGGAACCACATTGTGAGATGTCAAATAACCTAATACAGGAAACCACTTTACTACAAATGTGGAGTATATATTACTTTGGAGTCCATATTACTTTGTTTTGTTCTGTTCAAACAGTAATATTACTATTATTTTGGAGTCCATATTACTTTGAGTTATTTGATCAGTGATTTTTCCCTTATACAGAGATTCCATATCTTGTTATGCCGCATACTTATGGAAGGCCTTGCCTTGTCTCTCAATTTAGCAGCTATAGCTGTTTTTGCTGCAATCAATAATGTGGCTATTAATTCTTTAGCAAATTTGGTATATCTAGATCTAGACAGTAGTTTAGAAATAAGACTTCTGGTTTCATAGGTATGTTAAAACCAGTCATAATACAAATCCAATTTAAAACCTGTTCCCCAAAGGCCATGATAACCTTGCACCTCCACCAACAATGCTCACACAAACCCACTTCACACATTTTCCAGCACAATGGAGCACACTGGGAAGACACATAAGACAATTTAAGAGGGGTTAAATATCCATGAGATAGAATTTTAAAGGTCTGAAGCTTTATATCAAATTGAGAGATTAAAGATATCAGATGACAAGATCCAAGACTATTGATCTCTGGATAATTCCAGTGGGCAGTTCCTTGGCCACTTTTTTAATACAATGTTTAACACTATCTGAAGAGATCAAAATTTTATATATTGTAGAAAGAGTACCTAATTTTACTGGGCAAGAGGAATTCAGTATTTGCTCTAGAGCTGTAAAGGATTGAGTAATAAATTGGGACAAGTTTAAACGTTCAGCTAGGTTTTTAATTGAAGATATCTAAACCAATGCAGTTTATTATTCAGTTTACCTTCAAGTTCAATTTTATCCATAAGGTCCCTTTTATTCAAGATGTCTATGAGCTTTTCTAATTTGGCTTTCCTCCACAATGAACAAAAGGAGTACTGATTTCCAGGCAAAAACCATCCCTGGTTTTAAAAAGAAGAGAAAACAGACCTCTGGCAATATTTTTTTCCCCTATACCTAACCCAGACTGACAATAGAGAACATAAGAATGCGGTCTGACATGGGATGTATTCCATAGCATATCTCTCAAAGGTTTGGTATTAGTAAATGCTTGGCATATAATGATCCAGTCACATTTGGTTTCATATTTAATCCTTTTGGTGACATACACTAGTTTTGAATCTTCATAATATTTCTGAAGATCTGGATACTGTAACCCTCTATCTCCCTTTAATCTACATAAGGTGCCAAAATTAATACGTGCCTTTTTACCTGCCCATAAAAATTTATCCAACAAGAGGATTTTATTCTGAAGGTCTAAGATTACATTTGGATTCTGATGTCCTGGGCATCTGTGCCACAATTCCAGGCTGTCTTTGTCTTTCCTTTTATGTGCCAGGTGCACCTGTTCACCTACAAAACTTAAAGTCTCCAAAGCTGACTTTTTCAAGAGGCTGTGATCATACCACTGTTGAAAAAGCCAGCTTTGGATCCTTTGGATCCCAATTACTACCAAGTTTCAAACTTTTCATTTCTGGGCAAGGTAATTGAGAAAGTGGTAGCAGAACAGCTCCAGAGTTTCCTGGATGACACATAAACCCTGGACCCATTCTGCCCTGGACATGGGACGGAGATGGCTTTGGTTGCCCTCATGGATGAGCTCCGCAGACAGCTGGATTGAGGCAGGTTGGCACTGCTGGTGTTGGTGGATCTGCTGCTGATGCGCAGTTTTATCTGCTGATGGGCAACTGGCCAGATACAACCCCAGAAAATCTGGTAGAGGGGTTAGAGGCTGTGGTGTGATGGCTAAGAAAAGAGCCAGCAGAGACTGAATCCTTCTAAGATAGAGGTTCTGTGGCTGGGGCAGGGGGATTCTGGTTTGGGGTGCCAACTCCTGGCTATTGATGGTATGCTCTTGTGACCAGCACCCACCATCAGGAGTCTGGATATGAACCTGGACACCTCCTTAACAATGGAGGCCCAGGTCACTAATGTTGCCAGACTGGCATTTTTTCAACTGGGCCAGGTCAGGCAACTGCCCCTCTGTCTTGCCCCAATTTAGCCACTGTAATCCATGCAACGGTCACCTCCAGACTGGATTACTGTAACTCACTCTACATGGGCCTACCCCTGAGGCTGACCTGAAAACTCCAACTGGTAGAGAAAGCAGCAGTGCCGGGTCCTTACTGGGACACTGCTCCCAGCACATATCCATCCAGTGCTGTGTGAGCTGCATTGGCTCCCAGTGGAGTATTGGATCAGAGTCAAGGTCTTGGTATTGACTTTTAAGGCCCTTAACAGTCAGGGACCTACGTACCTTCAGGACCACCTCTCCTGGTATACCCCCAGAAGAGTGTTATCCTTGACAGATCAGAACTTATTCGTGGTCCCCGATTCGAGAGACGTCCTGCTGTCCTTAACCAGAGCCCAGGCATTCTCTGCACTGGCTCCAACCTGATGGAATTCTCTGCTGAACAACATCCATGCCCTGCAGGACATGCTACAATTCCACAGGGCATGCAAGGCAGAGATGTTATGTCAGGTGTTCGGTTGAGAACAGCGATGGTCCTGTCTTGGCAATCTCACCTCCCTGCCCTTTCTCCAAGAGATAGCGGTGCTACTGGTGTTTTGGCACCATCTTTAGTTAGATCACTGTGTTTTTATTGTTTTCCTTGGTTTTAATCAGTTTTACTTGATATCTTATATGATCATGTTGTACATCGCCCTGAGCCTGGTTCCACTGGGGAGGGTGGATGATAAATCAAATCAAATCAATCAATCAATCAATCAATCAATCAATATTCCCTTTTGGTTACCTTGTTTATATACAACATTGTCTTTGCTAACAGTACAATTCTTATTTCCATTATATGGCAAAGCAGATACACTCGATAAATTACAGCTTGATTCAGGTATGTACAGGTATCTCCAACTTCATTGAGGAATTTTTTTCTGAGGTATACTACAGCATAAAGTGAATCTTTGTGCATTCACCATAAGTAACTTATTTCTCCTTTCTTACTTCCATCAAGATCATCAAAGAAATCCTTGCAGTGTGTTCTGTGAGTAGATGCTCCTTTATCTATTAGCCACTTATTCTCTTTTGATTCTGACTCAGCATCATCATCATAAATAAGACTTTTCTAATCAATTAGTTAAAAAAAACTTTTTTCCCTTCGTATGCTGCAGTAAGACCACCATGCTTTTGATTTTTAAAATTGTCTCTTTGTTCCTGTGCATCACAGAAAAACAAAACAAAACACTACTATTAGCTGGTGGCTCTCTACAGTCCTTTGCAAAGTAACTAGTTCATTTTATTTCAATTAAATTAATGCAGCAATTAGTTTTTCTCCGTTTCTCTGAGTGGGACTTGCTCTTTCAAGTTTTTTCTAGAAATGTAATGAGCCATTTGGTGATTCAAATAAACCATTTTGAGTATTCCTTCTGCAATTCTTTTTGTGCCTGATTTTTTTGCATCTTTCTTTGGGTTTTGAATCTGAACACTCACAAATGCAGAAAAATCTTCCCCCAAAGTCCCACGCATAATATTTTCCTTTTGTTCATCAGTTAGATTAAATCCACAGATTCCTAGACTTTCAAACACCTGCCTCAGTTCAGATGTATATTTTTCACAATTTTCCATTATGTAACCTTGTTTTGTAAAGTTTGCTTATCCATTCACCTTGTAATTTAATACTAGTAAACTCAAAAGACTCTTCTAGGCTTTTTATTTTGCTGTCTGGGAATTTTCAAACATGAAAGTCTCACTGTCATCCAATGATACCATAAAAATGTCCTTGGCAATCCCATTTTTGATTATTCAACAGTCCAATTCCTTGCCTTTCTCTTTTGGTTTTTCTTCCTCTAGGATTACAGCAGCTCCATTCGCTTCAAGGAATATATGAAATCTTTTAAGAAAGCTTCTACAGTTCTCAGCAGTAAATTCTGGGATCTCCAAATAACTGCTTGATTCAGCCATCCTTATCACAGCAATGTGAAGAAAAACAATGGAGATTTTTTAAAGATCAAAACAACAACAACAAGGGGATCTGCTAATCAAAGACTTTAAATCCTTTTTAAACATTAAGCTTAATTTGAGCTTCTGATGGACTCTGGGCCTAGAAGATGAAACAGAAGGCAAGCCACAGTCAAAGAGGCTCATCGTCTAACTGATGAGATGGTGGGGCCAACTGCCAAGTGTACCGGAGCAGAGAATTCTCTTAACCCTTTCCCTCCCAGATCCTCTTATAAACAAAGTTACAATATGCAACACCCCAGAGCCAACTGTACTTGATATCCTGAACTGACCAAACAGCCCCACCCCCGCTTTGGCTTCTTGGATTTTTTCCCCAGTTAATATTTAGCTCATGTATATGACACAAATGTTGTAAAACATACATTTCCTGTACATGATCAAGAACATTATGAATTCAACACAAATATGATTTAGTAGTATCCTCTGCTGAAGAGATGTACTTCCCTCAGATGCCAAGAAATCACCTCAACCTGCTCTTCAATTTTGTGGCAGGATTTTAATAATAGGTTCACTCTGGCAGCTTCCCCTTCAGCAATAATATGATTTATGACATTTAATAGACAAGTGAGAGTGATGCTTCTTCTTCAATCAAAGCATACAAGCAGTACATTAGTGCTACATGATTAATAGGAGGTCGGCTGAGGTTTTTTTAAAAAAAAATATGGGGAAATAAGTGCTTGCTTTACATTTAACCAGAAATGAAATGTGTATTTTATTTACTAATAGATATCTTCTCCCCACTGCAACCCTATCAAAAGAGCTACAGAGAAGATCAAGTGTGGTTTGATAATTACCCTGACAGCTCTATTGATGTGCTTGTTATTTTAAAAGTCCACCCAAAAGTAGTGTGTTCTGGGGAACTTTGGGATTCCTCAGAAGTTCATCAAGTCAGGGCTTTTCAACAATGCAATGTGATCAAGATGTTTTATAGTTTGCTGAGAGAGATCTAAAAGCAGAAGAGACCTTTCCCACACATAGCTGAGGTAGATCAAAGGGAGTAGCCCTGTTAATCTGTCTGTAGCAGTAGAAAGAATAATAAAAAGTAGAGACATCACCCTGCCAACAAAAGTCCATATGGTCAAAGCAATAGTATTCCCAGTAGTAATGTATGGCTGCAAGAGTTGACTATAAGGAAAGCTGAGCACTGAAGAATAGATGTGTTCGAATTATGGTGCTGAAGAAGATTCTTGAGAGTCCCTTGGACTGCAAGGAGATCAAATCAGTCAATCCTAAAAGAAAGCAACCCTGACTGTTCCCTGGAAGGCCAGATACTGAAGCTGAAGCTCAAATACTTTGGCCACCAAATGAGGAGCACTCACTGGAGAAGACCATGATGCTGGGAAAGACTGAAGGTAAAAGAAGAAGGGGACGGCAAAGGATGAGATAGTTAGACATGCAACGAGCATAAAATTAAGCAACCTCTGGAGCACGACAGAAGACAGGAGGGCCTGGTGTGATGTGGTCCATGCGGTCGTGAAGAGTCAGACTTGTCTGTGTGATTGAACAACAAAAGTGGTAGAAAAGAACAAGTTTTGTGAGTGGCTCATGAAAGTTCATACCCTACCACAAATTTTGTTAGTCTTTAAGGTGCTACTGGACCCTTGCTCTTTTCTATAGCTTACATAGATTGGAAACTACATGAGCATCCAAGTCCTGCTGAACTTATTGGATGTGGGGGGGGGGTTATGTGTGTATGCAGATGTGCAAGCCTCCCCAGAGCCACCAGTGCTTACCTCTGACAAATTGTAAGAGTTGTTGATTGTAAAGTCATCTTAAGGATTCAGCTATATATCTCCTTTATTTATTCAATTTATATAAAGTATTTGATTTATGTAAATGACAGTACTTGCATCCTACTAACATTTTAAAGGAAGTGTTAAAATAGCAAACCAAAAGGAAGCTGAAGGGTTGATTATCCTCTCCCTTTCCCTACACAGCCATAAGGCAAACTGAGTCTGCTCATTGTGGCAGTTTGCATTTTATAGCACCTGATTTTTACTGTACAAGCTAAGGATGGACATTTCTAGGGTGCTGAATCTGAAGTGCAAGTCTGGGTGTTGTGTAAAGACCACAATCCCCAGAGGGACTATGGAAATAAAAACACACGTACTTGCACATAAACTCCTTGAATCTATGGAAGCAGTCCTGGGAAGTTGATATCTAGGTGAAAATCTGGTCGATCAGAGACATTTCAGCAATTCAAAATAAAATATAGGCTTAATCCCTGCTTTTATCTGACTGTTAGATAATGTACTAGAGCGACAGAAAGGAGAAGTATGCAATCTAAAATCTATGGTATCAGTTGCATACATCTAGCTAACTAGGGCACACCTAAAAATATCACATGAGGAAACAAAATGTGTGAGCTCAGACACAGAGATTGGAGGTCCTGTCTTGATCCAGCCAGCCTGTGAATCTCTAGGGTGCAAACTGCCTGGGTCACTCAGAAGTGAATCACAAGTTATGGCAAAAAAAAAAAATCTGGAAATGCAAATGCAAGAGAATTAGGATTGGAGCAGAGCCTGCAAGGCCCAGGAATGCTTCTCACATTTTTTTTTATATATATTTTCAAAATCTTACAAATTAATTACAATTTTTTACAACCAGAAATAAAATTAACATTCTTTAAACATTTTCTATTACAAGTTGCCAACTCTATTCTGCTACTGTTTCAATTGTAAATTATAATCATTAATTGTCAGATGGATGTTGGCATGCTTAAAAAAAAATGTCTGACTCTCAGAATTACTCCAGTACATCTACAATTATAAACTCTGTTTCCCATAGTTTTCCATTATTTTTTGTCATGTTTATAGCCATATACTCTCTATATATTTCATTTTCATTTCAAAACTAACATACTAGGATGATTCACAATGAAAAAGGATAGAAACAAAATAATACTCCATTTCGTTACTCTGCTCTCTTATTATTATTTTTTTACTGAATTCTGTTCTTACTCTTTAACTGGAGCTCTTCTAATCAGTGTTCCCTCCCCTCAGGACTTCAGAGCGATTCTGGAGCAGACTTGCAAAATGTGAGTCTCCCATTGGTGAGAAGTGGGGGGGAATCCCAATAGCCCTTCCTGTGTGTTCCCTTACATTGTTATAATCCAGGCTGCTTCACTTGGTGAAAATATATATATAAATAAAAGTAACTCTATAGCTGCTATCTCCTTCAATATAGTTCTTTCCAATCTTGTAGCACATTCCTCTTCTTTAATTCTTGATTTTCTAGGCTCGAGTCCAAGTCCAACGCCTTCAGAAGCTCTTCACCAGATGCTAAATCATGGGCTGTAAATGTACATTCTTGGTGTGTAACCGATAAATGACCAAGTGAAAGCCAACAGTACCTGTAGTTCTTCTCTGCAAGCTTTTGTGCAATTGGGCACATATTTTTCCTAGCATTTAATATTTCAAATGGAATATCGGGATACAGCTGGACCAAAGTGTCTTCAAGTTGCAAACCTCTGTTCTTCCTGGCAGTATCCAAAAGATTCTGCTTAGTCTTTACATCCTTAAAATCTGCCACAATGTCAGGTATTAACGCTGGTGAATTCATTTGGGAGGGGAGGTTTAAGCAGAAAGCATTGTTTACCACTGGCCCCGGAAGCTGTATAATTCCTTCTAACCATTCATTTAAAGCAACAGTAAGGTCCTTGTTTAGCTCAAAGTTCAAAGAAATTCCATGAAATTTTACCTTGTTTTCCCGTAATTTGCATTCCAATTGCATTAACTTACTTTTCATCCATCTTTCAGAAGCTTTCAGAAGCTTTCAGTTCAGTTATTTCCTTAGAGTTCTTTTGAGTGCCAACAGCTGCTGACTCCGCCTTCTCCTGTACCTCCTGCAGTTTTTTGTTAACTTCGTCCAACTTATTTATAACAGGAGTAATGTTGTTTCTTATCTTTTCTTTCAAATCTTGTTTTAAATCTGTCAGCATCTCTTGTAAAAGTTGTTTGGTCAAAGAGTTCTCTCTTTTCCTCTTGCTTGCACATGTTTCCTCAGTCTCCAATGGGGGAGGGGAGTCTTCATCTGAAGAGTTTTGACTTAATTGCATTGCTCCAGGGATTATTTTGGGAAGATTCTTGCCACCTTTTGCTCCTCTTGTCTTCCCCATTGTTTTAGTGAAGCTGTACTATTTAAATTGCAGCCCATTTTTATTATTTTAATTCTTTTGTAGGAGCATGACACACAAAATGCTAAATTGGGTGCAACTGCTCAGCTCGTTGTCACTGGCTCCTCCCCCACCCAGGAGTGCTTCTAAAGGAGACAGCAGACAGGTGGACCTGACTCAGAGTCTGCACAGGCAGTGGCAGGGTCTGTAGAAAGGGTCTAACATGTATGTCAACAACAGCTCAGGACTCTCAAGCCTTTATCAGCTCTTGTGCAGTTATTTGGGGGGGGGGGAGACATAAGATGGGCATATTTATGGCCATGCTGTGGAAAACAATAGATTTTTTGCAGATCAGGCTGCAATTAAAATGACAGGAACAGGTTGGGTGGGTCTCCCCCCACACAGTTAGTTGGCCATATACAGTTGCAACATTTTTAGTATTTCAGATACTACTTGACAAATGACAGCATACTTATTTTCCCAGTGTGCATTTGTGATGCTATTATGATTCAACCCCCCTCCCATTTGTTAGCAGTCAGATCCCTCCTCTTTGAGGGGCAGTTTAGTGCTAAGAGAGAAACACTCTTCTTTAATATCACCCCTAAACCCTATGTACAGGGCACTGCCTGGCCTAAGAGTGAAACTAAAATGGATCTAGTACAAACAAAATGGATGCTGGCCAGGTAAGAGCCTGGAAAAATATTTTGGTAGGTGAATCATAGAGGGTGACCAGCTAATGATCCTCTTCCCCACCCTAAAGAGGTGCATAATGCAGAATAATGGGTCTCCCAAGAAAACATTCCCTCACCTTGGATTACCCTCATCCACACCTGGTCAGGCTTTCCCTCACCCATTCACCTTAATTATGCAATACCCAACACTATTCTTATAACCTGGTAGTTTCTCGTATCCTGTACTGGAGGGTCATCAAAAAATATTAACACCTGTAGTTCATCTCATCAAGGAAGGTTTCTCAAGAACTTTGTCCATCCCCAGAGAAGCCATCGTATCATTGATTGACAGCCCCAGGGGTAATTTTTTTCCCTGTAACTGCCAGAACTCTGTAACATAGCAGTGTGTGTGTGTTCTCAACATCAAACCTCACACCTCCACTTGTTTCCTCTCTTCTTTGCTCCGTGAAATGCTGGTTGTTTTGCTTGCTGCTTTCTGTGGGCCTTGCTTTCTGAGACTGGTAAATCTTCCCTGACATCACTATCTCCCCCTTCTCCCTGATTTCCTCTTAGCTAGTTTGTGTGTTTTAAGTTTGTTTGTTTTGCCCTTTATTTCTCTTTTAATAAGCAGCCTTTCCAGTTTAATATCAGAATGGTTTATTTCAAGAGTTCTCTAAGAGAAAAATCCCCATAAACATAGGTGGAGATCCCAGTTACACACCTCTTACTTTGTCTCTATGACACATAATTTTCACCATTACTTAGGAGACTGCCGGGGGGGGGGGGGGCAGAGCATCATGACCGATGGTGGACGCAGATTGAGCATGCTCCCAGCCTCTAACTCCCAACTTCAACTACAACTCTTATAAACCCTAGTATTTTCAGACAAAAACTATAGGCAAAAACTCCAAAGTGAAAAGCTCCAGGAATTCACCTCCTCCGAGCTCGGTAACATCATACTTTATGCAAGAGACCTCAGCGAAAAAATCGGGCCCAGATTCCGGAGGAGAAGACAACATGGCGACCGGCAGCACAGACGAGCAGCGCGGCATTATTGATGTGGTAATGCCGATCACCCAGAAAGACATTAACAATTTAAAGGAGGATCTTTTAAAATCTTTTACCTCCTTGGTATCGGAGCTTCTTCAACTGATACACACACAGCTCAATAACGTAATTAAAGATCTTAGCGATACCACAAAGATTGCAGAAAACAATGCAGAACTTACCTTAACACTTCAGGAAGAAGTTAAGTCTCTGCAATCAGCAGAAAAACAAGCTGCATCCAGAATAACTTCTTTAAAAAATCATTGGAGACAATTTAATTTAAAATTTCGGGGGGATAGATGAGGGAGCTGAAGAAGGCAAGGAACTTACATGCTTTATTTTATCATGGCTTGCCTCTGTTTTAGACCTTGAGGAGGGAATGGCCCCCATTATTACCAAGGCGTATCGTCTAGCCCCCTGTCTTTAGCAAAGAAAGGTAATCCCTGTGATATTGTGGTGCAATTCTTATACCCTAGATCAAGGGATAGAATTCTCAAGGAAGCAAGAGTGAAGGGATTTCTGCTATGTAAAGAAAACAAAGTTCAAGTTCTTTTGGATCTTTCCATAGAAGCACTAGACAAACGTCGCAGTCTTAAAACTGTAGCATCTAATTTGCAGCTAAAATTCATTTCAGATGGAGTCCAGCATCAGACATACAAGTGTATGTTAGTTAATGGTAGTTATAATTGATTAATGGTAGTTATATTTGATTAATGTGATAAATAGAGGCGTTATTTAAAATATATTTGTTATTTAATAGATAGCTTGGCAATGTAATGCTGAAATGTAAGGTTATATTTTTCATATGATGATTTACTGTTTTAAATCAATATTAAAGTTTATTTCAGTAGAAAGAGTATTAAAATGAACATTACGAAAAATAACGTTATTTGATGATAGTAAAATATAGCTTTATTTTTGGAGAAACTTATTAATTAGTTATAGTTTTGATGGTGTATAAGACTATTTAGGTTTATAGGAGGTTTTTGTATTTATAAAATTAATGGGAGTAAGGTTGGGAGCCAAAAGTTTGAAAATATATTTAGGGTGTTCACTAAATTTCCCCCCTAGTTTGTTAGAGTTCCTCCAGGTGGGGAGACTGTAGTCACCCCTTTTTTTCCACTTTTGTAGAAATCACTGGTGGTAAAACATGCCAGAAGATTGGCAGGGTGTACAGTTAATTTTTGTGATTTTAGATTACTTTCACTTAAATATAGTAGTTGTGGTTGTGCTGCTGTTGTTGTTTTTATTTTTATGTTTAGAGTTTAAGAAATGTCTCACCAATTTAAATTTGTTTCTTGGATTGTCCGAGGTTTGAACAAAAAAACAAAGTTATATAGAATGTCTTCTTTTTGAGCAAAGGAATGCCCCAGTGTACTTTGCCTTCAAGAAACTCACCTTAAGAACCCCACTAAATATGTTTTAAAATCCACATGGTTTTCTCAACCATATCATGCAGCAGGAACCTCAAAGGCGAGAGGTATGGCAATTTTGATTTCTAAAACCTTTCCTTTTCAATGCACCCACTCAAAAATCAACCGAAGGGGCAGATTTTTTTTAATAAAGGGAACTTTGGATGGCAAAGACTTAACTATTGCTTCTATCTACACCCCAAACGACAATCAGCTAACCTTTATTAAAGAAACACTTCAGTTATTAATGGAATTTAAACAAGGAGAAATAATCATTGGTTGTGATTTGAATTTTATAGCTGATCCAAATTGGGACTGTATCCATTAAAAAAAAACATTTGAAAAACAGTAACAAGGTAAAATTGACTGAACTAACACAAATTTTAGATTCCTTCAACTTGCTGGACTTATGGAGGGTATTAAACCCGGGAGCGAAACAATTCACATTTTATTCAAATACTCACGACATATATACACGTATTGATTATATTTTAATTTCGCAAACTTTATTGACTAAATTCACAAATGTGGATATGGGTAGTAGTACAATGTCTGACCATGCTTGGGTTATTGGTTTCTTTGAAAAACGAACAGATGATGGAAAAGGTCCTAATTGGCTATTAAACAAATTATTATTACAAGATGAAAACATTTATCAGACTATCTCAGATAAGATTAAAGAATATTTTCAATTCAATGCCGATTGCGAGGCCTCCTTAGGTAACATCTGGGATGCTTTTAAAGCTGTAACCAGAGGCCATTGGATTTCAATAGCTTCACACTATAAGAAAAAAAGACAGAAACAAGTCAATGAACTATTAGGAAAAATAAAAGACTTAGAACTCAAACATATGAAATTTGGAGGGGAAAAATACCACAAAAACTAAACCTAGAACAACAAAAACTGGACTTGCTAGAGATCTCCAAGATTCATAAAAATCAACTATTTTTAAAGCAGAAATATATTACTAGGACCAATAAATCTATAAACTACTGAAAAATAGAGTCATTAAAAAAGCAGCAACTTCATTGATACCTACTTCAAAGATGCAACTGGCAATTTACAAAACACTTCCAAGGAAATTACTTTGGCTTTTTATTCCTTTTTCCAAAATTTATATATTTCTACCAATCCTGATAGAAAATAAAAGATTATTTTAAATCCATACAATTTACTACTAAATTATCTAAGGAACACCAGGAAATATTGGAACAGACCATCACTTCACAGGAGGTTATAGATGTTATCAAGACAATGAAAAACAACAAAACCCCTGGGAGAGACGGACTTCCAATCGAGTTTTAGAAAAAAAATTCAACCAATCCTTTTAGAACATCTTACTAACACTTTGAATTGGTACTATTTGAGAGTCAGATGCCCCAATCATGGTCAGAAGCCCATATAATAGTTATTTTAAAACCAGGAAAAGATAAAACATCAGTAAATTTGTATCGACCTATTTCTTTATTGAACCATGATTTTTATTTTTTTTCATCTATTTTAGCAAAAAGGTTGAATAAAATCATTACACACTATATAGACAGTGACCAGACAGGCTTTGTGCCTGGCAGAACCATTACTGAAAGCATTAGAAAAACACTAATTATTGTAAACAGTCTAAAATAAAATCTATCTTACTGTCAACGGATGCTGATAAGGCTTTTGACAGGGTAGAACCAGCCTATCTCAAAGAACTTCTTTCAGTAATGGAATTTGGCCCAATTTTTAGACAGGCGATTCAGACGTTATATAATAACCCAAGTTTGTGTTAATCATTTGTGTTAATAGCACAAGTTTGTGTTAATCATTTTAGATCTGAAGACTTTCGTTTGACTAGGGGCACTAGGCAAGGCTGTCCCTTATCACCTTTATTATTTGCATTATCAATAGAACCACTTGCCTTTGCTATTAGAAATGATGTGCTTATTAAAGGCTTAAATATTGGCAAGAATTTTTATAAAGTCAGTTTATATGCTCACGATGTTTTGTTTTATATTACTCAACCTGAAACCAAATTAAACTGTATTTTAATGCATCTAAAAGATTTTGGTTTAATTTCAGGATTTACTGTTAATTACACTAAGTCAGAAATTTACCCAGTATTTATTGACAAGGACCAAATGACTACTATACAACAATCATTTCCATTTCGCTGGGTAATAGATAAATGGAGATATCTTGGAATAATGTTCCCAGTAAACCTGGAAGAGCTATACAACAGCAACTTTAACCACTTATTGGCCTACTTAAAGTCACCTTTAGAGGAATGGACCAGAACAAAATTAAATTTAATAGAAAAGGTTGCTCTTTTCAAAGCTATGATTTTACCAAAATTTATATTTCTCTTTCAAAATCTCCCTCTCTCTCCTCCTTTGAAAGATTTCAAAAAATGGCATCAAATTATTCTCAACTTTGGCTGAGGACAGACTGAAGATCTGCCCTGGATCAGTCACGGGGCCAAAAGCCCCGCGGGAAAAGCAGCCCGGTGCGGCCCGTTCGCACTGGCTGCGAAGTCCCGGGGAGGAGATGGGGAGGAGGCGCGCGGCTGTGGGTCCATCCGCACTTCCACCCCCGCTTCCGGCGCGCTGCCGATGCATCCACACTGCCAGGAAGTGGCAGGGATGTGCGGCCGGAGAGCCGGAGACCTGTTTAAAGTGGTCTCCGGCTGAAGCGGAAGGACAGCGCCTCGCGGACGGGTGAGTCCGCGCTGACGACGGGGGACAGATGCGGCAATCTGAATGCCCCCTCTGCCTCCGCTTTAGAAGCAGAGGCAGAGCGAGACAGATTGCCAGTCTGTCCTCGGCCTTTATTTGGGAAGGGAAACTAAACCTATGAAAATGGGTGGACTTGGGCTACCTAATTTAGAACACTATTATTTAGCCTCTCAGCTGTGTAATATCCATTACTATGCCACCCCTTTTTGTAACAAGTCATGGGTTCAAATTGAACAGTTAAATTTATCACCTAATTATTTACATGAATTTATTTGGGACCACTTTCAAATTTCCAAAACATCGAACTTTGACAACCCATATTTAGCACTTACCTTACAATTGTGGCATAAGTACCAACAAATTTTGGCACCGGGGCTTTCCCCTATTGCAGCATTATTGGGTCAATCCTGGTTTTTACCTGGAAAAGAAAAACAATTTTTAATAAAATTAAGGAAAGAGGGGATTTATAGAATTTCTGATTTTATGTCTGGAGGGAAAATTAGCACATTACAACAATTGGAAGCTAAGTACAATTTCAAAATGTTGTGGTTACACTATCAGCAGATATTTCATAAACTCACGAATTCTGATAGATCATCTGACCTGAACCGCTCATTAACACAGTTTGAATCATTTGTAAAGAAACAGTCTTCTTCTGCTAAGGGCCTAATGTCTATAATCTACAAATTGTAAAATGAAAAGAGTTGGGTTGCATTGTTGTCACTTCAAAAGGCCTGGCACAGGGATTGTGGTATGGAATTTTCCACATCACAATGGGAAGAAATATGGGCTTCCCCAGTATTCTATAGTAAAATGATAAATATACAACTTCAACAGTTTAAATTAATATCAAGATGGTATCTCACCCTGGAAAGACTATTTAAATGCAAACATAAACTGACACCTCTGTGTTGGAAAAAATGCCAACAGAAAAAAACTTTGGTCCACTGCTGGTGGGCCTGCCCCAAAATTAATAACTTCTGGAAGGAGGTACTAATGGAAATACAAAAGATAACAGGAGTTGAAATTCCCAACACTCCTGAATCCATTATATTACACTATTGGCCTGATATAACCAGTACCAAACAAACATTAGAAGTTGTTTTGTTATTATTAATAGCTGCTAAAAATCTCATTGCTTTTAACTGGAAATTGTCAAAAATTCCTACTCTATCTCAGTGGAAATCAAAAATCTGGGACATAATTGTATCAGACAAATTGGCAACACAAATCACATTAAGTGATAATCCAGGACAAGCTAATATTTTTTTGGAAAAATGGTTTATTTATTTTGATTATATTAAAACAACACAATTTAAGTTTTATTCAGTTCCAGATAAATATAAAGACTTTATATTTTGTTAAAATAGTATATAATGAGTGAATGAGTTTTTTTCTACATAGTTACTATTGGTGTGACAGCAGATTAAACCATTATAATTATATTTGATAGTATGTTGGTAATTTTTTGAAGGGGAGTTGTAGTTTGAAATGTTGATTAGTTTAGGTAATTTTTTGATGCATTTTTTTGTTGTTTGTTTGTTGTAATATTTAATGTTCTACTGTAACCTGATACATGTTCCAAACTTGTATTGTTATATTGTGGTTAAAATATATTGTTGTTATAGAAATAAAAAATATTAATTGCAAAAAAACTTAGGAGACTGCCTATTTGGGTAACAGATTCACTAAATATTTTGAGGGAAGTGGGATCTACATTTAGCCTTAGAAAGAAAAGAATGCCCTGCCATGTTGTTTCTGCATTGCTAAGGATTTTAATAAAGAGTTCCTCCTCCTGTAGAGGGCCACCTACTAGATATGTTAATCTCAGGAAAAAACATATTTAGCATTTTAATGTGACCATCTCTCCTTCAGAAAATAAATAAAAAGAAGGGGGACAAGAACCTATTTAAACCAAATGGCATTCTGGGCAGAGTTGTTTTTCAGCGCTGTTTTACTTAGCACAAACAGATAATGGATTCTATTGAAATAAAGCAAGAACACCAAGAGAATGTTTAATCCTAATGACATCGATGGTATGGTAATATCTCCACAATTGTGTTTCCTCACAGAGATGGATAATGTTATTTTTTTCCTTCTGTAATGGAAAGTGCAGAAAGATAAAAGAAAACAAGCATTAAAAAACCCTACACCTCATATGCCCCCATTTCATTGCAGGAAGTGATGAACTGAATCCTATTTAAAATACAGATCGGTCTCTTCATTGCTCCTGAAGAAGAAATGACCATGTTTTCTGGTGTATTGACAAGGCAAGGTAATGCTAGGAGATTATATTTTAGTAAACCATTAATCACCTAGCACAATAGCTTAAACTATGTGGTAAACAGAGAAGATGAACCGAACAACCCAAATCTGTCATTACTTTGCTGCTTTTGGAAGCCAAGATGGGGTTTTTTCCCTTTCTTTTTGTTTTGTTTTGTTTTTGGTCCCAGAAGAGATTAATGTTGGGTGGGATATTTATTGCAAAGCCGTGACAGGAGAGACTGATAACTTGTATATACATTTAGGTAGCTCAATATATTTTGAGAGCATCCCCCCCCCTTCATTTGCTCTCCCTCTGTCCCCTGATTGTAAAGGTAAAAAGAAATACAATTCCATCTCAGATTTATAGCAAGACAATTCCTAAACTGCAAAATGTTTAAAGAATAGTGTGCAACACAGAACTAGTCTAAAAGTCAAACATATTGGTTCATGTGCTGAATTTAAGCAACAGAGACGGGAGATTCTGGGAAGAAACTTGGATGGCTTTAAAGCTTACTCTCTATAATAGGGAAGCTTAAACAGAAGTTCAGTGAAACTGTAAAGATCACCAGAATCTGTTTTAACATAAGCTTTCATGAGTCAGAACTCACTTCATTAGATGCAGGAGGATCTGGGAACTGTTCTAAAACACATTTGGAATGAAACTATGTATCTTTAACTTTACATTTCTCAGTGAAAGAGAAAAAAAAAGAGAAAATGTTGTGGGGCTTGGGGAAAGCCAAAAGGCCAGAGGTTGATCTTGCTGTGGTCCATATCCACTTGCAATCAGCAACTTCCCCCATAGCATGGGAACCAAGTATTAGTCTGTTGTCATGGAACTGGGATATGGGCCTTGTCAGTGAAGATAATATGTGTGTTAGGACTTTTGTCCAATAATCAAGAAAAATTCAGAGTAATGAATCTTGCTTTTCTGGAAAGAAGAGATTGCTTCTTTTAGTTTAAAAGAAGCTTATTACTAAAGGGAAAAGGTAAACGGGATTAGCTACAAATAAACAAAACATGCTTTCTAAGGAGCTGCATTGTGCTCCGTCTTCACAGTAAGACATACTGAGTGAGAGTGAGAGATTGTAATGGAGGATCTCTCCTTCTTCTTGACCCCTGAAAGGAAACACCTGATATCATTGACCAATTAGCAAGACAGTACACCTTTAGTTTTCCCCGGGCTTACAGATAATTGGCCAGCTGCCAGGTATCACTTCCAGGCTAAACCTAGGTAAACAAACAAGTTGCATAGTTAACCCTATAATGACTGAATTTCTCAGGGCTTGTGTTACATGCTCATTTCTCCAACAATATGAAGGAATAAACTGAAGAGGTTGGATGAAAGGATAAAAGGGGAACAGAATTAAATGACAGTGAAAGAAAAGCCAATGTTCCAAAGGCTATATATGCCTACTCACATTTTTGTAAATAAATATTGTAAACATAACTATCTTGATCCCCAAAAAATTTCTCCAGAAGACATGGAGGGTTGTAGGGAACCATCTACTGAAGATGGATCTCCTTTCAGTTTGACCTGCTGAGTGAGACTTTAAAGAACTTTTGTCTTGGTCAAAAAGCAGTGTTTCCATGATTCCTCTTCTACTTGACTTGAAAGATGACAGTGTAGCTGATCGCAAAAGAAAGTTGAGATACTTTTAATCCAATTTAAGTGTTTGGAGATGAAAGTATTTCATGTTTCTGTTGTGATCAGCTATACCATCATCTTCCAAGTCAAGCAGAAGAGGAATCAGGGAAACACTGCTCTGTCGCCCCAGAGAGCCTTGTGCTCAGGTTTTATGGTACCTCATCAGGTTTTATAGTACCTTCTGCATAGATTTATTGCTGTTCAGGGGTGAGTTTACAGTCAGTGTGGTGTTGCCCCAGGGTATTTGAATGTGGTTTTGAGCTGCAACTTTTCTGTTCCAAGGCAGGTTTGGTAAAACAATAGAGGGAAAAGCCAATGCAGAATAAACCATTGCTGTGGCCACAGAACTGGCTGTGCAGCAAGTACAGGAGTTATGGAGGAGTGGAAAAGAGAATGCAGCAGGACTGAATCCTATGGCATCACATAAATCTGAGCGGGCAGCAAAAGTACAGCCTCATGTCCTCCCCAAGAGCAGTCAGCAAGAGTTTTCTGTCCAGAACCAGACAGAGTGCTGATTTCGTTGTGGTGCCCTGCATAATTCTTTCGAGACACAGGCCGAGGACAGACTGGCAATGTAAAGCGGGGCAGCCCCGCATCGGAAGTGGAAGAAAAGAGCCCGTTCAGACATGCGCATCTGTCCCTCGGCTCCATTTCGCACTTACCCGTCTCCTAGTCGCTTTCCATCCGCTTTAACAGGACACCGGATAAAACCGGTGTTCAGGGGCCGTCCTCCGCATGCCTCCCACTTCCAAATAGTGTGAATACCTAAAATTGAGGATTTATTTGCACCCTTAGTGGGAGGGACTGTCTTTTGCAAATTAGATGCTGGTTGTTGGCTGTGGCCTAGCAGGGCCCAGATAAGACCTTGCTTATGTTCAAACAGAATTCTGTTCTCTTTTGGTACTGGGTGCTCTGGTTACAACATCAACAAATCCTTTGTGCATAATTCATGCATTTGTAAGTTGCAGGGCAGTACAGCATAACTCGCTCCAGTCTAAGTCCATTGATTTTAATGGTCTTGGACTGACATGGCTCTGCGCAGAATTTCAGTGTTGGAGAATTGGATGAGGGAGCATCAGGAGAGACCGAATCCAGAAGAAAACTATAAATAAAATAGAGGTTACAAAGAGCCAGGGGCATAAACCTGCATAAAATAGCATTCCCTGGTTTCAAATAATATTCATAAAATAGTTCTCAGTTGAGAAAGTAGGTTGCCCAGGCATGCCCAATCTCGTCAGATCTCGGAAGCTAAGCAGGCCTGACTGGCAAGTATTTGGAATGGAGACCTCCAAGGAATACCAGGGCCTCAACACAGGGGTAGGAAATAGTAAGCATCCTCTCTGAAATGTCCAAGCCCCACTAGGGGTCACCAAAAATCAATCATGGCTTATAGGCACACAAACACACACACACAATACTCACCCCCCCAAAAAATCTAGAAAGTAGGTCGTAAGAAACAGCTCAAAAAGATAGAAACCCTAAGGAAAAAAAAACTGGGTAAAAAAGAAATAAATGTTTTGACTTGGAACCAAAGGCCAGTAAGGTAGGCACCAAACAAGCCTCAAAGCAGAGGACATTCAAAGGTGAGGTGCTACCAATGAAAAAGCCCTGTCTCTGGTCACCATCCAGCTCACTTCTGCAGGTGGGGGCAGAGAGATCATGGCATGGCAGATCTAATTGACAGGCAATTATTCTGGTGCTCCAGTCCTAAGACACTGAGAACCCTAAAAGTAACTTCAATAGTGTAAGCCATCAGTGATTTATTCTTCTGAGAATCTTAATACGAAAAGGCAATTGCACATGTCACAAAGCATATGTGCAGTGTGTGCTGTCTGCAATCACAGCTTGTTGACAACTCTACCAGTACTACACATGTGCTTACAAAGATGTGTTTGTCACATTCACACTTGACATTTCTGGGTATACTTTCTAAGCATATTAGGTGTACATCTGAAAAGTATAATGTAAGTGGCCCTGTGGGATAGGATTATATTAACTTGGAAGCAAGCGATGAATTGTTAATACAAATGTGTTTCAATGCTTCTGGTTTTTTTCCCCTTTTCTAATAAAATCAAAACATACTTTTCAAAACTAAAAAAAAGGAATCATAGTCCATGAAGGAGATGAAGTGCCTGCAACATCTGGCCATTTTTATTTTGTACTTCTTTGCTTTTAAGTTGCTGTTTCTAAGGTATGTATAATTTATTGTAACAGTAGTGGAAGAAAAACAGCTGAAGTGCAGTTTTGCAATTAGGAAAACAACACAATGCTGAGAACTCTGCAGAGCTATTTATGGCTGCGCTCAAAGACAAAAGAAAAGCAAAACCCATCTGATCTCAGAATAAGGAGGGTTTCAAAAGTAAAAAAAGAAGCTAAGCATAATTTGGACAGAACCGCGTAGGCGAATGTCAAAAAGGCAGCTTTTCTCATGTTATCTGTACTATTCCTGACAAACCCGCTCTCTGTGCAGTTGGTTGCAGAATTGGGGGGGGGGGGGGGGGGGGACAGAGCAAGCCCAAAGTGGAAATGCATGTGTAAATTATGGGGGTCCCCCCCCATTTTTTTATTTTAGTTCATTTTAAAATGTTCTTTTTTTCTTTAAAATGGTTACTATTTGGGCTCATTTCCTTATGCTGTTCTTTATTCCTTTCCATTGTTTTCCGCGGGTAACCCATTTCTGACTGCAACTTCTTTTCTCTACCACAGTAACTGGGATGACATTCTCAGGGATTGTCCAGGAGACCCTCCCTGTGAAATTTCAGGCAGGCAGGAGGAAGTGTCCCCTTTTTACAGGCAACTGAAACATTTAACAGCTGATCATGCACAGGTGAAATTTAGCAACAGAAGGAGGAGGAGGATTTATACCCAGACCTTCCCTCGAAGTCTCAGAGTGGCTTACAATTTCCCTTCCTTTCCCCTCCCCATTACAGACACCCTGTCAGGTAGGTGGGGCTGAGAGAGCTCTTTTGAGGACTGCTCTCTTTTTTAAAATTATTTTTTTAAAAAATTAAGACCATCGACACATAGAGCACAGACTCTAATCTGGGATTGGTTCCCCACTCCTTCTCCATATGCAACTACTGGGTGACCTTGGGTAAGCCTCAGTTCTCCCAGAGCTGTTCTCTCAAGAGCAGTCCTCAAAAGAGCTCTCTCAGCCCCACCTACCTCACAGGTGTCTGTTGTGGGGAGGGGAAGGGGAAGGAGATTGTAAGTCTTTCTGAGACTCCTTTGGGCAGCAAAGGGTAGAGTATAAATCCATTCTCCTCTTTTTCTTCACAAGCCCCACAGAGTTATTGTGCAAATGGCTGTTGAAGCAAACCCTGCCAATTAGCTCCTGCCCAGCCAATTCTAAGCCCTGTTCATTTCAATGGCACTGACCTCCCAGGAAAGGCAGGTGTCTACTTGTAAACCTCAAACCAGTCTAGTTGTTATGTATTGACCATGTGGTCGCCATGTGCTCCAGTAATGGCGACCGCCATGTGGCCAGAGCACATGGCCAGGAAACTACCTGAGCTTCAGCCAGGTAGAACAAAGGCCAGGTGGATTCAAACCGGCCACCAATCATGTCTCCCAGGGAACCTATGAGATGTAAATAGACTTATAATAGCCTATCAGGCCAGTTGGGTGAGGTCAGGGGATTATCCCTGACCAGCATAAAAGGAGGGCTTTGAGCCCTGGGTTGTATTCTTCATCCGGACCAGCAATAAAGATCTAGCTGTTTCACTATTCCATAGACTCCCAACTCCAATACTTTTCAGTGGCGACGAAGGTGGGATCCCGATGAGTGACTCTCCAGCTGACCGCAGCAGCACAGCGAGTTCTGTCCAACAGCCGCAGGCATCTCCAAGCCCCAGTGCTCCAACGCCTCATTGCAAGCCGCTCTGAGCCCCGATCCTCCGGCACTAGGCAGCGCCGAGCCTCTATGCTCCCCGGCATCGCTGCAAGACCACAAGGACATTGCTCAAATCGCCGCCACCGCCGCTCCTGCTCCGGTAACTATGGCAAACGCTCCAGGACCAATTACCCCTTTCGATACGTCTCGCCCAGAGACGTGGGAATCCTGGCTCAAGACGCTGGGTTGTGCCTTCAAGGTCTGCGGGATCACAGGTCGAGCGCATGGTGAGAACAATGAAGGATGCTTTAAAGAGAATGGAGCACGGCGACTGGGAACAGCAGCTGTATAAGTTCCTGTTCAGCCAATGGAACACACCCCACTCAGGGACCGAGTGCCGGCCAGCTGAACTTCTGATGGGAAGATGACTGGGAACCGTCCTGGACCACCTACATCCCGACCGAGCAATCACCAGAAACCCAACAACTGAGGACCAGCCAGTCGCCTGAGGGTTCGCTCCCGAAGACCCCGTATACGCTAAGAACTACGCGCAGGGTCCGACATGGCACCCGCGAGGATCATCCGAGTCACCGGGCCTTATTCCTACGAGGTCCTTACGGAAGATGGCGTAGTCTGGAAATGGCACATCGACCAGATTCGACGCCGTACACAGAACCATGATGCTACCCAGGCCCCCAAACTCCCTGCACCAATGGACCGTGACATCGACACGACTTCAGAAGCAGTGCCAGACCCTGATCCGGAGACTGCGGAAATGCCACTCGTGCCCATGGACGAAGCAGCCGCACCATCCATGCCTGAACGACCTCCGAGCAGACCGGCCTCGCAAGCAGAACAACTACCCACACCGCAACCGGCCGACACAAGCAACATGCCCCATCATACAACCCCCCGGCGCTCTGGACGCAAGCGCAGATGCCCGGACTATCTCAAAAACTATGTGTGCAGAGGGGTTCTGGACTATGGGGGGAGGGGTGTTATGTATTGACCATGTGGTCGCCATGTGCTCCAGTAATGGTGACCGCCATGTGGCCAGAGCACATGGCCAAGAAACTACCTGAGCTTCAGCCAGGTAGAACAAAGGCCAGGTGGATTCAAACCGGCCACCAATCATGTACTTAGGTTTCTCCCAGGGAACCTATGAGATGAAAATAGACAGATAATAGCCTATCAGGCCAGTTGGGTGAGGTCAGGGGATTATCCCTGACCAGCATAAAAGGAGGGCTTCAAGCCCTGGGTTGTATGCTTCATCCGGACCAGCAATAAAGATCTAGCTGTTTCACTATTCCATGGACTCCCGACTCCAATTCTTTTCACTAGTCTTGCTCCATGCACCACAAGAAAGCCAGTGGAGTACAGAGACTTCAGAATTCAACCCCCAGTTAGCAAAGCAGTATACCAATCAAGGCTTTAGTATCTACTTCATAGGTCTGTATTCAGCCTGATGACCCAGCAGTCTTGGACAGAACCAGTCTTACAGATACCACCCTCTATTTCCATCCTCACATAGAAGCCACTGCTGCCAGAAATTTAGCAACAGCCAAAGCAATAACAGGATCAAGGAAGGATCACAGGGAAGACATAGAAACAAGGGAGCCATCAGAAACCACCACTGGCTGCATGGTGGCACCACCACCGGCCTGCCCCATTTTCCCCATTTGTGACAATGATATATTGATGATTTGTAAAGCAAATATTAGATCTTCGGCAGCCTCATATCTAAGTCTAAGAATAAGGCTCTTAAGAGAACAGCTCTAAGAGAACTTGTGACTGACCCAAGGTCACACACGCAATTGCATGTGGAGGAGTGGGGCATCATACCCGGTTTTCCCAGATTAGAGTCTGCGCTCCTAAGCCCTACACCAAATTGGCTGTTACTGATCACAAATAATGGGAAGGTGGGGCTTATGTTGACACAAAGTATGGAGAAGATCTGTTTTTAGCAAACATGGAGCAAGCAGGCAAGGAGCGCTGAAATCATCAGCTCCTGTGCTCAATCTCACTGCTCTTCAGAGCTTACATAAACATAAAAATGTAGATCTGGAAGGGACCTGAGGGGTCACCTAGTCAAACCCTCTGTACAATGCAGGAAATTCACAACCCTCCTGATTCCCACTCCCCCGGTGACCCCTGCTCCATACCGAAAGCAAGTCAAAAACCTAGAGGATCCCTGGGCCAATTGGGCCTGGAAGCAGATTTCTTCCTGACCCCAAAGTGGTGATCAGCATTACCTTGGGCATGTAAGAGCTGAGTGCTGGCTCATCCCTTCCTGCTCTCCCTCTCGTGATCAGCCTAAATTCACAGAATCACAACAGCACAAGCGGAATTCATAGCTTGCTTGATGCTCTTCTCCCGCTGTCACTGGATATGAGTCTGACTAGAAGAAGGTAAGTGATCGGAAGAAGCAGCTTTAGTGTTCCTGACCCATGAACTCCATTTTTTTAGTTTTAAAATGGATCCACTAGATTCCCTGGTTTCTTTATGTGTGATCAAGAGGTTGCCAATCTTTTAGTTGGCACTGCAGTATGTTAGCCAAATTGCTTTAATTTACACTTAGCAATCAGCAAAATACACGGGTTCTTGCCAACTATACCAGGGTCCCACCCCTCCCGGGAGTTCTCAAGGAAAGAGGCACGTGAGGCAGGTTCCAAGTTCAATGTTGTTTACTGGATAATGTTGTCAAGCATACCAAAAACGTAATCACACACACAATCTTACAGGCCTAATGAAATAAAGAGAGAAAATAGCACTTTTGCATGAGCAGGTTATCGTTGATGGGGAAAAGCACAGTACCTTAGATGCGCTGTCCGATGTCAGGCTGGATTGGATGGGGAGAAAGGTATAAAAGACTATGGGGCCACGAGGCTTGAACCAGCAAGACCACATGGTTCTCCTGGAGAGCGACTCCAGAGAGAGAAAAATGGGGTTCAAAGATGGAGGCAAGGATTGGGTACAGAAAGCTGGACTGAAGGGTCAATAGAATAGATAGAGGGCGACGGCTCAAGAGGCCGAGTGACTCTCAGTTTGGACTTTTATTGGGGGTCTTGGGGCGGGCTTTGCAGACCACAACCCACTAACACACCTACTAGGCGGTCCATCCCTCTTGGACCTTTCCATAGGTTAAAGGTGAACAAAGGGAGGAGGTCCAGGGGTTGGGCAGTGTTGCAAGAACATGATCTCATCAGGAAACAGACACTGAGCCTGGGGTCCGATGACTCACCTGGCCAAGTCCATTGTTAATCAATGACTTTGGCCTGTTGGTTAATGTCTGGCACATTAGTTGCTAGGGAGCGTAGTTAGCATAACTATCCAGATGTGTAGGAGAGGGGGTAGGGGTTTTGACCAGTGATTTCTGAAACAGAAAGAAACCTCATAGCAAGAGGAGTCCTTTGTCTCTGGTGAACTTATCTAGGGTGTCAGCCTCCTGGCGTGGGCTGGAGCTGGCTCCTATTATGAAGAAAGCACATGGCCCTTCCATTCAAGGCAGCCCAAAGTTCAGATTTATGAATATCACAATTCATAGGAGCACTAAAAGTGCCTTGCTGGGCCAACAAGTAGTAGCAGAAGATGCAGTTTTATATTTGCTTTTAAATGAAATCAAAGTCTCTGCAAAATCTGAAATCTATCTTTATCAATGATCTGCAATGTATTGTCCATTTTTAAAATTCTTTTTTCTTTCTTCCTTTAAAAAAAAACAGAAAAAAGAACAAGGGAAAAGCTTAAAACCCAGCTACTAAATAAGATTTTTTTTTTTAAAGGGGAGAAATAAGAGGCGAAGAAAAGATATATACAATGCAAAGACAAAAATATAACAACACTGTTGGTGGATCTACTCATAAGTGTCTATAAATGGTTTCGAAACATCTAAATATAAGTCCAAGCACAATTGCCATCTTTATGCCATGCATTCAAATATTGATAGAGTTCTAAGGTCCTCAGTCCATTGATTTACTGGAGGTGGGCTTTTATCTTTTTAATGTTGCAATAGGAGTCTTTTAGCTGTAGTAAGGGCAAAGAGGGTCTATTTTTGTTGACCATTGGTTAGCCTCTAAGGGATGGGCAAATAGTTTAAAAGTACATAAGCATCCTCAAAAATTAATGAACGTTCTAATACAAAATTGATATGAGTAATAACTTCTTCCCAGAAGATCCAAATAACTAGACCTCTACAAAGCATATATCTTGTCCATTTGAGGTCTAGTAAGCCTGTCTTCCATCCCAGTCTTGGTTTCTATCCCTCTCTGTTATTCATCATAGTGTACGTGCATTAAGATGGTATGGCATATTTTGTTTATCACTGAATGGAGGAGCAGGTAAAATTGTCCCCTATCCTCCATATTCAGTGCACTGGTTGCCTATATGCTACTATCTGAAACCCCTGTACTTACCAAGAACAGTCCAAAAGAGAGTGGAGTAGCTAGCAGACAGGAGCCACCATAACATTTAGAGAAGCAAATCAATTTTCCCCCATCCAAAAGGTGTCTGGTGTGAACCATGTGGACCTATTGTCACAGCCTTTCTTGTGGCAAAAGTTGCATATAACTCTGGTGGATGGTAAAGGTAAAGGTTTCCCTTGCTCAAAAGCCAGTCGAATACAACTCTAGGGTGCTCATCTCTGTTTCCAAGCTGAAGAGCCAGCGCTGTCCAAAGATGTTTCTGTGGTCATGTGGCTGGCATGACTAGATGCCGAGGCGCACGGAACGCTGTTACCTTCCCATCGAAGTGGTACCTACTTATCTACTTGCAATTTCTTTCTTTCAAACTGCTAGGTTGGCAGAAGCTGGGACCAGAGATGGGAGCTCACTCCATCATGCAGCACTCAGGTCTTGAACTGCTGAACTACCGACCTTCCGGTCTGCCGTTCAGCATCTTAACTACTTGAGCCACCGCAGTCAGGACTATCACATACCTCTTGTTTAGTTCTGTCCTCATTCTCTCTTTTCTTTCTTGTATGCGAAACCAAACAGCTAAGTACTAGAGCAATGGTCAGTTCCAAATACTTCCTAGTAGTATTGAACAAAGTAATTTGGTTTGGGTTTTGATCAGTTGCAACCATAATGGCCATCCCTAGAAATTATTGATATCTTATCAGGGTTATGTTTTATCTTTGTTTAGACTGGTAAACTTTTATATGAATGATCATCTGACCTGCTCTGGCCTATTGGCATTAAGAAGACATTTTGGTTGGTGTGAGTTGTGTCCCTACAGTTTGCTGTCATGGCTAGAGTTGAGTTGTGAAGCACAAACCTCTGTAATCATAATAATTGTTCAGCAAATCTGGTTGCCAGTCAAAGGTACAATCTGAGTATGATATATAACTCTTCATACATATGCAAGTTCTTATCAAGTCACAACGGACTTATGGTCACTGTAACAAGGAGCTTTCAAGGCAATTGAGAAGCAGAGGTAGTTTGTTATTACTTTCCTCAGCAAAGTCTTCCTTTGTGGTCTCCCATCCAAGTACTGCCCTTGCTCAACTCCTGAGATCAGGCAAGATTGGACTATACAATCCTATCTTCCCTCTCGGAACATCTCATAGCTCAAAATATTTTGGCAATGATTATAATGAGAGAAAGTGAGGGTGACATTCTGGGGAAGGAAGAAAAAGCATTTCCTTTGAGTTTTAGAAATCAGGCTTAAGGTCTATTATAAATATCAAGGTAACTAAATATCTGAGGGATTTTTTTTTTTTGGTCCAAACTGAATCTAAGGCTTTCCTGGAAATAATACCAAAGGTGATATTTTTCTGCAAGTCTGAGACATTCTGATCTATACCAGTTTGGAAAATTAAATTGATTTTAAAATCCTTACCTAATATGTGAATAAAAAGGTAGAAACTAGAGCTATTGAAGGTTATGACCTCTACCAAATTAAAAGGACGTTTTTGAGAGTATGGAAGATTTCAATAGTATAAAATCCAGAGCTCTAATATATAGGGTCTAGGGGTAGACAAAAAATGTTACTCAGACTTTTTAATTGCTCCTGCCATCATAATTCATTCTATTATATTTCAGGAGCTAAAATGCAGTCATTGACATCAGCATCTTTTTTGTCACCTTGTCTTTACACACAGAGAGAGGTGGGGGAGAGAGAGAGATCTTATTACAAAGTGGCCTACTTTCCTTCACTTTTCTATTTCAAGATGAATTATGCTGGCAATATTATGTAAGTTAACAAAATAATATGTACGGGAATTAGAGGTAAGCTGTATGCCAAACTCTTGACTATAATTCTTCAGGCCTGTATTTGGATGATATGCTGTCTTTTAACTATCCGTTTTAATGCAATGTTTGAGTTAGGACTGTGCAAGTGTTTAAACTATAACAGAATGAGCATCTAAAATGAAAAGAGAAATTACTTCCAGTGAGTTCACATGTGGGTTTTAAAATATACAGTTAGCTGATATTTTAAGTAAGCACCTGGCTCTTCTTCTGCTTGATTCCCAGGACATTAAAGGTCTCAAGTCCTGGGAAGAAAAGAACACCATGGAGACAGCTACCATGTTAAAAACTAATCAAGGAAGTGAATGTCATTGGTTTAGCATCAGTAGCACACAACAGTGCCTTGGCATTACCAAGTTTAGAGTGTGTACCACCAATAATGGCTGGTCCCATCCACCATGTAGTGCCACTTTTGTTGTCATTGTTGGAAGTAGGGTTGGCCCTCCCTAATGGGCAAATCAGGCAGGGATTGATGGATTTCCCAGATCAAAGTAGAAACTAAGGGTGGCCAGATGGCCACTATCATGGGAGATCTCCTGCCCGGGCCAAAGTCTGCTATCACATGGCAAAATAACCATGGGGGAAATGGGCACCATGGTGATGATGTATTGTAATGATGTCCCTTTTTTCATGTCCCACCTCCTATTTATTTATTTCAGCTTATATCCCGCCCTCCCCTCCTTCCGGAGGGCTCAGGGCGGCTACCAACATACATTAAAACACAGTATCATTAAAACATATAAAAAACAAAAGCAAACAGATGACATACCCCATAACAGGATGGTGTTTCTTCTTTTATCGGGGCAGCATCTGAGATATTAACCAATATAGACGGTCAGACAATATTCGGGCTGGCAGGTTCTCAAACGGGCCAGGGCCAAGATGTAACTATTAGGTGGCCCCAAAAAGCCTGGCGGAAGAGCTCTGTCTTACATGCCCTGCGGAACTGTAATAAGTCCTGCAGGGCCCTGATGTTATCTGGGAACTCATTCCACCAGTGTGGAGCCGCTACCGAGAAAGCCCTGGCCTTTGTAACCACCAGCCAGGCCTCCTTCAGCTCCTACCTGGGAGAGCCAGGTAGTTTTGGGATCCTGATTGAAGGACTCTCTGGGGAACATATGGGGAGAGGTGGTCCCTCAGGTAGATAGGTCCCCGGCCATATAGGGCTTTATAGGTAAGCACTAGCACCTTGAACTTTATCTGGTATGCTATAGGCAACCAGTGCAGTGCTTTTAAGGTGGGCTACAGGACCTACAGGACATATCCAGAATATGTTAAAAAGAAGAAACTGCCAGGGGAAATTGTGGTGAGATTCTCAAAAAGATCGACCAGGGACATGGTGTTAAAAGCCACAAATGGAACTGTTCTGAAGATACAGGAAAAAGAAATCAAAGTTTTAAAAGACATTCCATTTGAAATAAGAAAGAGAAGGAAAGCTTATAGGAGTTTGGCTTTATGGTTGCAGTCAGAGACTATCTCTTACAGATGGGACATCCGGGAGGGACTGATGTTCAGCTACAAAGATAAGAAATTTAAAATTGACTCCATCGAACAAGCAAGATTGTTTTTGGAAAAGCACAAGAAGAAGAAAACAGAGACTGAACCAGACGATTCACTGGCAGAGCAGGAAAGTATGTATGGATTTGAAAGCTCAGAAATTGAAGATGGAGAAGACTCAGACTCTAAGAAAGGAGCGGCTGCCCCTAAAAAGAAGAAAGACAAGAAGAAAGGAAGAGAATCAAAGGAGAAATAGTTTTATAACTGTTTTTTGTCTGCTGTAATAACACACCAAGCCTTGTAATCTTAAAATTTATTATTTAGATTGTTTCCTCTGCTGTATGTGGTTCAAAGGTCTAACGTTAATTTTTTGTTTGTAAACAGCAAGAATGAATTAACAATGTATGCCAAGAAATAATTTAGCTTTTCAGTAACTAATGATGTTAGTATTATTAGCATTACGAATGCATTTTCTGTATACCTTAGGGTAGGATAGTATGTAGTTTTTTTAGTGTAGGTGTAGGGTAAAAAATACAATAAAAAATTCAAAAAAAAAAAAAAAGGTGGGCTGAATGCGCTCCCATACAGGGAGACCCAGCAACAGCCACGCCACCGCATTCTGCACCAGCTGCAGCTTCTGGATTTGGGACAAGGGCAGCCCCATGTAGAGAGTGTTACAGTAGTCCAGTCTTGAGGTGACCAGAGCATGGATCACCGTAGCCAGTTCGTTGCGTTCAAGGAAGGGAACCAACTGCTTGATCAGCCGAAGATGGTAAAAGGCTGACCTTGCAGTGGCTGCTACCTGGGCCTCCATCATTAACGAGAAGTCCAGGAGCACTCCCAAACTCCTCACCTCCAACGCTGGTACTAACGGCACCCCATCGAAGACTAGGAGAGGGATCCCTACCCTTGGTCCACTCCAACTCAGGCACAGGACCTCCATCTTCATCAGATTCAATTTCAGTTGGCTCTGCCTGAGCCAACCAGCCATGGCTTGCAACGCCAGGTCCAGATCACCCGGACTAGAGTCTGACCGGCCACCCAACAACAGATAGAGCTATCATCAGCATACTGATGGCAACCCAGTTCATGCCTCCGGGCAATCTGGGCGAGGGGGCACATGTAGATGTTAAACAGCATTGGGGAAAGTACTGCTCCCTGTGGCACTCTGCAAGCCAGCAGGTGCCTTCAGGAGAGTTGTTCCTCAACCGCCACCCTCTGTCCCCGATATTGGAAAAACAAGGAAAGCCACTGTAAGGCCGACCCCTGAATCCCCGTATTGGCGAGGCGGTGGGCTAGTAGCTGATGGTTGATCATGTCAAACGCAGCCGACAGATCTAACATCAGCACCGCCGTGCCACCTTGATCCAGATGCCTCCAGAGGTCGTCTGTGAGGGCGACCAGCACCGTCTCTGTCCCGTGGCCTGGTCGGAAACCGGACTGGAATGGATCTAATACAGAGGTGTCATCCAAAAAGCTCTGCAACTGATCTGCCACTGCCTTCTCAATTAACTTACCCAAATAGGGCAAGTTAGATACCGGCCAGATCTAATGATGGCTTTTTTAGGAGGGGGCATACCACAGCCTCCTTCAGGGCATTAGGGAACACCCCCTTTGTAAGGAATGTGTTGATGATCTCCCTAAGTGCCCCTCAGACCCCTTCATGGCTCGCTTTAATTAGCCATGATGGGCATGGATCAAGTCTACAGGTGGTTGGGTGGACCAGTGAGAGCAAATTGTCAACCTCCTCCAGACAGAGTGGACTGAAATAATCCAGAATGTGACCAGAAGATGTGCTCAGAGCCTCAAGTTCTGCTACTATATCAACTGTGGTGGAGAGGTCCTACAACTCCTGCCTATTGACAGCACTTAGTTGTCAACCCTAACCAAGGGGCATGTGGATTAAATAAAAAAATATGAATCAACACCCCACTTTTATTTATTAATTTATTAATTAATTTATTATTTGCATTTATATCCCACCCATCCCACGGGCAGGCTCAGGGTGGGTAACATTATTACAACAAATAAAATTTCAGTGTAAAACATTAAACGTTAAAACACGATAAAAAATTATAACAATTAAAACGATGGGTACAGCTTAAAACAGTGTCAGTTGGTTATAAAATTCTGACCCGATGGTACAGTGAGTTAAAGGCCAGTTGTCAGTGGTCAGTAAATAGACAGATGACAGATGAGTGACAGCAACCTCAGGGAGGCCATATATGGGTGCCCATTGCCTCAACCAAAGGTCTGGCAGACTAGTTTCATCTTGCAGGCCCTGCGGAATTTAAGAAGATCCCGCAGGGCCCTGGTCTCAGTAGGGAGCATGTTCCACCAGGCTGGGGCCTGGGCAAAGAAAGCCCTGGCCCTGGTTGAGGCGAGATAGGTATCCTTCAGGCCAGGGACCACCAAGAGGTGTTGATCTTCCGGGCATAATGCTCTTTGAGGCATATATGGGAAGAGGTGGTTCCTTAGATATGTTGGTCCCAGACTGTATAAGGCTTTGAAGGTCAAAACCAGCAGTTGGCAGCAGTTGGCAGAGCATGTGCCTAACATGAGCTCATACAGGTGTTGACGTCAGCAGGCATGCTGCCACATTCTACACCAGTTGTAATTTCTGGATCAGCTTCAAGGGTAAGCCTGTGTAAAGCAAGTTGCAGTAATCAACACTGGAAGTGACCATTGCATGGGTCACCGTCGCTAGGTCTTGGGGAAAAGATAGAGCTTCAGTACACAGTACAAGGCACAAAAGTGTATTTCTGTAGTCTACATGCTAAAGAAATTAACAGTGACACTGATCTTATAATTAGGCAACCAAGTAATCAGCCTGGAAAAAAAATAATTTGATTTGGTCTACAATTCAACAGTCTCCTCAATTTAATCACTATACCAGGATTGTTTTGCTGAATACACATTTTTTTAACAAATATATGTTTGCTGGGAATGGGGGGAGGTTACACTAAACCATGCGTCATCAAAACAAGCTCAATATTTTTTATTCTAGTTAATTTCTTTAATCAAATTTCCAATATTTCAGTAGTCATATACTCATTACAGAGGTCATTGGGTGCAACGCATCATTGCCTGGGGCAAATGCTAGAGGAAAAAAAAAATAAACATAGCGGTAGCAACATTGTGTACAACACATGCTAACACTGTTTCCCCCAAGTATTAAAGAAATATTCTTAAAGCTTATTTCTTATAATTAGGGATATAATAAATAACCCCACTTATATATTTTATTAGTCTTCCGGAATCTACTTAAATTAAAATTTCTTATTTTTCCCCCTGCACAGGAAGAAAAGCAGCTAGGGTGGGGAGGCACAGAGATACATGTTTTGGAGAGGACAGATGGCCAAAAGAGAAAGCCTTAAGCCCCCACAGCACCCCACAGGTACCTCTTTCTATCATGGCAGTGGAATCTAACCAACTGGCACATGTCTTATGCTGTTAGACTCGTATGGGGAGTTCACCTCTCTCGCTTTATCCTGCCCCCTGTTGAAATAAAATCCCCTCTCTTCTGCCACCACATATGAATTAGAGATCTGCCTATATAATTTTCTGGACATGACATAAAAATCTATTCTTCAGATTAATAACCCCAAGTTTTTCCTTTGCCACCTACTCCTAATTACCAAAGCCTTTGAAAAATTACATGCTAAGAGTAATTCAGATCCAAGCAGGCTCCTCAACAGCTTTTCTTATTTAGTTAGTTATTTAGAATATTTCTATGCCACCTCTTCAGAATCCTGCTCAAGGCCATTTAAAAACCACAGCATTAAAAAGCTGACCATTAAAAAGCTGGTAAGGTGAACCTCTAATTAAAAGCTTGGGTAAAAAAAGAAGCAGTTTGGCCTGGTGCCTAAAAAAAAGTAAAGCAGGCACCAGGCAAGCCTCATGGGAAAGGGCATTCCAAAGGTGAGGTACCACCACAGAAAATGATCTGTCTCTAAATGCCACCCACAGAGAGGCCACAGTGAGCAGGGCTCATGAGGCAGATCTTTACTGGTGGGCTAGATAGTACTGGAAGAGACGATCCTTCAGGTATCCTGGCCCCAAGACATTTATGGCCTTAAAGGTAAGAACCAGCACTTTGAATTGTGCCTGGAAACAGGTAACCAGTACAGATCTTTCAGCCAGGGATGATACAATCCCTGTAATCAACTGCCATGATCCCCACTAAGCTAGATCTGGAGTCCAATTCAAAAGCATCTGAAAAAATGCCTGAAGAGCCAGAAACATGGCTGGGGAGAGAGCAGGCAACACTAGGAGGTCTTTGGTCTATGTGTTCTAGACCTTGCAGTTGAAAAGCCTTCAAAACTTGCACCCAAGGAGCCGACAGTTCCAGCTCATTCAGGACTTTCCAATGTCTCCCCAGGTCCCATTGCAACTAAGCTCTGGTCCAGGAGCTGGTCCACAAGCCCACCAGATTCTGCCTCCATCCAGCAGGAGCATGGAAGCAGTGGGCTTATGCTGTGATAGCCCAGTGAAGCTGCAGTGCCAGACTGACAGTCTGTGCTCCCCTCCCTGGACATGTTTATGGTCCCAGTCAATGTAATCTTTTGCAGGATTTTAGCCACAGTTAAGCCTGGACAAGATGAGCCCCAGATGCTGTTTCCAGAGTAGGTGAAGCTGCTTCCTTCTCAAGAAGAAGCTTGCTGGATCAACCAGTCCACTAGGCACAAGCCTGTATTCCAGCTCTAGTTCCTGTTCTTTGCTTCACATTTCAGATCCTGGCCACCAGCTCCTGTCGACATTCTCAAGCTTCACTAACTAGGACTAAGAGCATTACTATTCAAAAAGATCTGGCTGGCCCTGTTTACAGCATAAAGGACATCTAACCTCTGCTGCTATTTTTTTAAACCAACTGAAGTTTCTGAGGCATTTTCAAAGGCAGCCCCATGTAGATCATGTTATAATAATCTAACTCAGATGTGATCAGAGCATGGATCAATGGCCAGATTATGCTTCCAAAGGAATGGCCATAGCTGGTGAACTATTTTGAGCTGATAAAAGGTCCTACATAGAGATGGGGACAAACTGGTTCACAAATTAAAGTTTGTGATTAATTTTGTCCAGTTCATGGTTTGCAAAGTAAAGTTCATGGCAGGTCAACCAGCACAAACTTTCCATGAACATTCCAACTGTTTGTGAAGGTTCATAATAGTTTGTGAATGGGTACATTTCCAGACAGACTGTCGCTGCTCATTCTAAATGTTTACCAAACTTCAAAGCAACAGAGGGTCAGTTTCAAACTAGTCTTGTCGGTTTCAAGAAGCCCCCCCCCCTTTGTTGGCATTCCTTTGTGTCCCCTACCCATTTTCTGGCACAAGGCTTACAAAATCTGTCCCCTACACATGCTGCTTGAAATTGCTTTGATTCTGTGCTTTAAGAGCAGCCCTTTTAAACTTACAATGCCAGTGGGTTCTGCTGGGCATTCTGTACACTGAACTGGTTATGCTGGGCTTGAAAAAAATATCCCCCCTCAGTGTGTACTGCAGGAATTCTCTGGTCTGACATTAGTTATCTTTTGCTCGTATTGCCACTGGATTCTGCTGGGCATTCTGTACACTGAACTGGTTATGCTGGGCTTGCAACCATGCCCTCTTGCTTGAAGTGTGATTTTGTGCTAGACATAAGTCCTGTTGAGCTGGCATTACCACATTATCTCTGGGTTCTGCTGGGTACTCTGTAATTGTACTGGTACTGCTGGGCACTCTGTACATTGCACTGGTTCTGCTGGTCTTGCAAAAACACCCCCTTTAGTTTCTACTGAAGAGATTCTCTGGCTTGAACTTTGTTCTGTTGGGTTTGCACTGCCACAGTGGCACTGTTTCTGCTGGGCATGTTGCACTGGTTCTGCTAGTCTTGCAAAAAATGTTCCCCCACCTTCATTTTCTGCTGCAGATATTCTCTGGGATTTTGATTCTCTTCTGCTGGGCTTCTTTTGCCCTTGCTTTTTTTGCTGTTTTCCCCCTCCATTGGAAACAATGAAGGATGGGGGCACCTTCTTTGAGAGGCCATAACTCAGACACCATAAATCCAGGCCTTAACAGACATGGAGGGCAGGTAGAGGAGAGTCATCTGCATATCCCCTGTGAGTTTGGTGGCTCTAGTTTGCTGGGGAGGCAGCATTTTACTATCACAAACCTCATTAATTTAATCTGTTTTTTAGCCCCTAACAATTCATGATGGCTTGTGGTTCATGAACCGAACTTGCCATGAACCAAACCAAACTGCATTTTCCTGGTTCATGCCCATCCCTAGTGCTAAATGCCACTGAGGAGACCTGAGCCTTCAACCATAGGCCAGGATCCAGTAGCACCCCCAAGCTATGAACCTGCTCCTATGGGGGGGGCATGTAAGCCCCTCAAGGACAGGCTGGCTGTGCAGTCCCTGAACTACTTCTCCATTGACCAGTATCACCCCAGTCTTGTGGACTGAGCTTTGGTTTATTGGCCCTCATCCATCCCCCTACCTTCTCCAGTCACCTATTCAGGCGTTCCACAGGCTCATGTGGCTTACCTGTTAAGAAGAAATAGAGCTGGGTGTTATCCACCAATTAGTAGCACCTCAGTCCAAATACCCAGATGTGCTCTCCCAGCAGTTTCATGTAGATATTACAAACCATGGGAGACCAGGTGGAACGTTCTGGGACCCCATAGCATAAATGTCATGTGGGTGAGCAGCAGTCCCCCAGCATCATCTTTGGGAATAAGTTGGTCAAATAAGATTGGAATTACCAACACATAGTGTCCCTTTTTCCCAACTCAGGCAGCCTCTCCAGAAGGATACCATGGTTGATGATGTCGAAATCTGCTGATTACCCTCTTGAGTTTTTATGTTAGTGCATATAATGTCAATGTTGTTAAAGAGAAACATTTATATCTTTATTTGCAGCCATTGATTACAAAAAACATAAAACCATATTATTTAACAACTCATTTTCTAACTCAAAAGCAAAGGGAACCTGGAATGAGAAATATACACCATCCTCTCTCCCTAGGTCTAACCCCTCTAGGATGGTGAGTTAAGAAATGGCAGAATAATCTTAAAACTACCAGGATGTATTTATGCCTCTCACATACCCAGGCATTCCTGGGCTTTTTATACAAGTATTTCATATTCCTGAACCTTTCCCATTCCAAAGTCAGGATTTCTTATCCTATGTCTTAAAAAACAAACAAACCCACAAACTTTTTAAAGGGAGTTTTCTTTTAAACCCTATCTGACTCCTCCCATATTTGTGAGATTGTGCCAATAGATATAGTCCACAACAGGTCTCCTTAAACAGAAAGTCCTTTATTTGCAGAAAAGATCTTGTTGGTCAAATACACTTCTTCTGTTAGTAATGCCCAAGCACAGGAATACAACTACAATTATACTTGATATGAAATAAGCCCCCCTCAACATCCACCAATCACTTGGGAGAATTATTGGCGCCCAAATATACTGGCCCACTGTTCCCAAGGAAAACGCGGTAAATTAGGTTCCCAGGCAAAGACACAGTTAGGGTTTTTGAGGCAGATGTTCCCAAGGAAAAATTAAGCAAAGGAGCACATAGCACCTGTGAATAATATAACACATAGCAGGAGGCTTTCAGCTCAAGGCCATGAGCTAGGGAGAAGCGAAAGAGAGATAAGAGTGAAGAAAAGCTAATGAGCAGCAAGCATGCGCAGAACAAGCAAGAAGCACATTCCTGCAGTGAGAGTCACTCCACCGATGCCAGCTCCCATCTGGGACCTAGAGGAGTCAGTATGGAACTAGAAACAAAGGCAATGTTAATTGACCATCAGAATAGGCGATAGAAACCTTAGGCATTGGTAAATGACATGAATGCAACAGAATCATTGATAATAATAGTCAACAGGAAACCTTGGCAGTGCTAACTGACATTCTGCCCTCCCGATAAAACATCCCCTCCCCTTCCAGGTTTCAAAGGGTACAGTTTATGAAAAGCACAGATATTAGCAGAGGCATGCACATGAGAGGCCTCAACCCATTCATTTTCTTCAGGACCAAAATGCAACCATTTGATAAGATAAAACAAATGTCCCCTTTTTATTTTAGAGTCCAAAATTTGGTCGACTTCATAATGAGGTTCATTATTCTTCATCAGAGGAGGAGGAGAGGAGGAGGAGGGTCTCCATTCGTTCGGCCCAGGATCTTTCTTCAGAAGGCTGTAATGGAAAACAGGATGCACAAATTTCAATGCTTTGGGGAGTTGAAGTTCAAACATTACTTTGTTAATGCACCTGATTACCGGGAAAGGTCCCACATATTTCCAGCCCAATTTTCGACTGGGTTGGAGCCCTTTAATATTTTTAGTTGACACATAGACAGAGTCTCCAGGGAGTATAGTTTCATAATATTACCTGATGGAAAACTACTAGTCTTTAGGTTCCAGAAGGTTCCTGGAGACCGCATTGATTACATGCAGGTCCTGGTGCCATGGGAAAAAAATATTTTGGACTGTTTATTGCCTTCCCCCACCCCTTGCCAAAGAGGATGGGGAGAAGGCATGGAAGCAATTCCTTTGCACAACCAGGCTTTAGTATGGACGATTGTCAGCTCATTTCTTCCACATGGTTATGGTGACAGAGTCTCACACAAAAGTAAACTTTGACTGTATGAACCTGGCCCTGGAGCTGAGCTTCTGCAGACATTTTACGTGGTCGTGATCTGCCTGAAAACAGGTTTTTATTTGGCATATGTATAGGCTTATAAATGGTCTGTGGGAGACTAGAAATTAAATAATTTATAAAGGAAGACCAGGTTTTGTGTGGAGTTATTCAAGTTAAACTGTTCATTCATTTTCCTTCTCAGGACACCAAACCCCCATGTATGCTAGAAACCCAAAGAAGTTTTAACAGTATTTCTCATATTAAACAGATAAATGTTGAAGAGATAGAAGGGACAGACTGGCTAGCCATTGAGTCAGGTTTCATCTCTCCCCATAATGCAATTTCAATTACCTTTTCTTATATTTCTGGCATATCAGTGACAAAGACACTGATAGCACAGCCCTGTCAAGTTCTCCTTCCCTCTATGCATCACTTCTGACAAATCTGCAATCAATCTCTGTACTTTAAGAATTAATGTTAGCTCTAACAAGAGACCAAATCAAAACATGGACAGCTTCCAGCAAAGCTATTTCCTGTTTCCAAGTCTGGAGATTATTTACAGCTATGACATGTTGTACACCGTTTGGGTAGTAAATCTGCTTATTCTGAGAGAGAATAATGGGTGCAATGTATTGGAAGATATTCTACAAACATTGCTTCTTTCTGGGGATATGGAGAAGAGACGGTAAAAACTTCAAGGCATTTTTGAATAAACTAAACATTTTTAAAAGGAGGGGTCTGTGTATACTACATAAAAAGAAATTAAATTCTGCACTATGACAATTTAAAATTTGCACCATAAAAGCTGGCTTCTGCCACTAGTATAAATTGGTCACTTTTATTTCGTGTATTTTTCCTTCCAAGCCTTTACACTCAAGAGCATTAAAGCCCTCTTCATACAGGCCACTTTTGTATAGTAGTGAAGTAATTTACTAATAACGTAGCAAAATTATTATTTAATTATGAATTAAATCACAACACAAATTGTTGCATGTGAATATGGCATGTTTTAATCCAAAAATAACAATATAAAATATAGGTAAGACCTGTTCGTTCTCATAAATGGAGATGAATAGTTATGCACACTTATAAATATCTATGGCATTTTACATGGTATTTTTCCATGTGGCCTTTTTTCTGTGTGGACATTTTATGTATGGGCTTTTTTTTCTGTGTGGTCTTTTTTCCATGTAGGCAGTTTTCCATGTGGGCTTTTTTTCCTGTGAGCAGTTATGACTGTGGGTTTTTTTTCTGTGGGCTTTTTCCCGGTCACTGTATAAATTAAGCAAAACACAACATCTGTGAAGGAAGCAGATGTTATGCTTTGCATAATTTATTCTGATGTTCTAGGCATGTCCATACAGAGTACTGAAGCACCTCCTCTCCTGAACACTGAAAATCTTGTTTAGCCACTTCTGTAACTTTGGAAATGTCAGCATGCTTTGAGTAAAGGCTAGAAATGTGCCTAATTTCCATGAGGACTGGCCATGCAGGGTCTTAACATTGTTGGCTTCCTACAAAATGTCTCAGAAGTTTTACTAAAGGATTCACTTCCACATTTACTTCACATTCTGGTTTAGATAAAACTTTGATGAAACTCTAGTATATAATATGGACAATAATTTACCAGAAGACAATTTATGGTGGTGGGTAATAACCACATGAGGAACCAACTTTCGACAATATCTGCCCCTGTGGTGAGGATAGGGATGCCGGACCCCCCCCCCAATGGAGGCAGGGGTCCCCTTCTGCCCGCCCCCGCTCCTCACCACCAATCAGCTTGCCAGTTGGGGGGATTATGATGCGAAAAAGGGAGGCCCAGGCTATGTTGCTGGTGATATGGCGACCACTTCTGGCATGCACCAGAACTGATGTCATTATGTTGGCAACATCCAAGTGATGCTCTGGTATTTGGGTAAAAACTCTATGGTAGAAGCCATTTGTATTATAGAGTTTTTGCCCAAATACCAGAGACTCACCCCAATGTCACAGTGTGATGATGTCACTTCGAACACACACTGGAACTGATGTTGTCACATTTCTGGCAATGTTGTTCGGGTCTCTCTCTTGCTCCTGGTAAGTCCCGCCATACCCTGCTGGTTGCCAGGAGAGACCTGACAACCCTAGGTGAGGATAATAGTACAAGGTCAGCTTCTCACAATGTATGATCCAGTTTGGATGTGTTATGAAATTGTTTTCACAATTTGTGTAGACAACAGGGCAATCTCCACCTTTCCCTGCTAGATGCAGCTCATACATTTCAAGGTATTTCCTCACAGCCAACAGAAATATCTCTAGCCCTGAATGTCTATGGGTTTTTGTTTAATCAATAAAGAGAGGAGAAGGGGAAGAAGAGGAGGAGGAGGAGGAGATTGGATTTATACCCCACCCTCCACTACCCAAGACAGTCTCAGAGCGGCTTACAAACTCCTTTCCCTTCCCTTCCCTTCCCCACAGCAGACACCCTGTGAGGTAGGTACGGCTGAGAGAGCTCATTTCAGAACTATCCTTGAGAGAACAGTTCTGATAGAATTATGGCTTGCCCAAGGTCCTCCAGCAGCTGCAAGTGGAGGAGTGGGGAATTAAACCGGATTCTTCGTGCACTTAACCACTACACCAAACTGGCTTTTGTATAATGACTTTCCTTAAATAAATAATTATTTATGTTCCTTTTTAAGCACCCTGTCATTTTCATGGTCATGACAGCTTTAAAGGGACATGTTTTCAGGATCACTTAAGCAAAATAAGGATGATTGTGGGGAAAAACCACCTAGACCCAGAGAAAATCTTCTGTGACTTGGGTGGGTCAGATGGGTAGAGTTTGGAGCAATATGCTTTGGAGGAGGAAGCATCATCCCTTAGGGAGCTTGCATTCAACAAGAGGTACTCATGAAGAAGTGCCTTTTGTATGAGTGGGGGGGACTGTTCATGTAGCCTGTGATCATGACTGATTTTTAGTGATATTAAAAAGGGCCATAGAGATCTCACATTTTGGGCTGAATATTGTTTTATGGTGCTTTAATGTCCTTGGCTCATTTTTATGGCTGGTTTTGACTGATAATTCTTACGCTGTTGTTTTTTATGATTTCATTGTATAGTTTTTACTTTGTAAACTGCCTTGAGCAGATCTCTGGAGAAATGACATATACATATTCTAAATAAATAACTTATATACATAAAGAGTAGGCTTTTGTTCCTCTTGTCTGCATGCTCTACTTTCAATAAAATATTAGAGCTCCCCCCTCACTTGAGGATCTCAGGCTGGGACTGGAAATCTCACACACATGTGGATTCATGTCCCTCCTATGTCCTCTCTTTGGATGAGAATTTTAATTGTCCATGTAACTTTCTCTTATTTGTCTCAAATTTAGTGATGGTGGGGATCCCTTGGCTGAACTGTGTAATTTTATCCCATATTGTTGCTGGGGATTCACCCAATAATATGTTTCTCAGGGAAATCAGTGTAAAAATCCATCAGGTAGATTTTGTAATACAATTATCCTTAATTCTGATAATAAGGAACCTGTCATTTTTAATATGACAAAAGCAGTAAATGTGACTGAGGTTTTTTTTGGTGGGGGGGGGAGGTTGCACATCTCTAGACTGAACTGGACATACGTAATCCTGTCATTGCAAAGGCTGGATAATTTTTACATCATCAAAAATGGAGGGGTGTATGTGCTTTTAGGATACATTGGAGATAAGCCTTTGTCTACCAGAGATAACCCCTTGAATCACCAAGGGAACAGGGTGTCTTAGTAGTTCATGTTTTCTTTAATTATGAAAGAAGTGTCAGCTGACTCCCTTTCTGTATTATGAAGTTGAAGAGAGAAAGGGGAGGGGATCTTGAAATAAACCACAGCTGCTTGGCACTCCAGCTATTTATTTTCCACAATTATCCAGTATTCAGCTGAACAATTCATAGATAAGGGTAGCAATTATGCAGTATTCCATTATAATCTCCAAGGTCACTTCAAGGGTGATTTAGAGGTAATGGATGTTGGACATGCTGATATAAGCTATTTTCTTAAAAAGATGGAGATAGTTAATATCATGCCCAGGTTTCTTATTATGTAAACTTTTAAAAGTCATTGAATAGGCAAAACATTAATTACATGGGGGTTTAACTTGACCTTAAACATTAAAGACTGACTTGTCAGTGCATTGTGCCATTTTTATTATATTGGCAGTCTAAAGTTCTGCTTAATAGTGTTCTGATCTATATCAACTTTTTAAAAGGCTTAAAGTAGTCTAACTGTACCCTAAATAATGTCCCTTGTCCTAATTTTTTTTTTTATTAGAAAGACTGTTACTTTGGGTTTTTTCCCCTGTTCCTTCCTTAAACTAGCTTCTATCTCCATATCAGGCTCATTTTTAAAACAGGCTTACAAATGTTTACCCTCTCTAATTCTTCATTATACGATGCTATTGCTTGCTTTATATTGCCTTTCCCATTTGTTCAGATACATTTTCCTCAGCCAAACATTTTCCTCATCTTTATCTGTTTGCTTTTTCCACACCCTAATAATGGAATTCTGCACTTCCTGAATCATGCTCTTTCCACACATTTCCCCTTTATTTTATTTTTTTTAAGTTAACAATCTGTTTGAGACCATGTTTTTGAACAGCATTTTCTTGACCGTTCAGTCATTTTCTCTTGGACCTCATTTGCACATGCACCAGAAAAAGGTGGGGGAATCCTGAGGAAATAGAACAGCACCATTTCAGACTGCAGGTGGGGAAAGTCACATTTGAATTACACTCCATGTATTCCTACAAATACAACTTTATCATGTGAGGGAGGAAATTTCTAGCCTAGCCCTTTGCATGCTGTGCTACTTTCCCACTTACATGGGATTCTTAATGTGGGGGAAATTTGAAAAATGTCACCCCTTCCCTGCAGTTTGAACTGGTACACCCCATTTTACCAGTTCCGCTCTCTGCCCCCCCCCCCCCTTTCTGCTGTGTATGTAAATTGGTCCCCAGTCCTACAGGTTCCCTTCCATTAGTTTACAGGTAGAATTCTTAATGGAGCTGGGGGGAGGGGGAAGTGTTTTTTACCAATGTTTTTCACAGCATCAAAAAAAAAAGCAACCACAAGAAATGTCTTTGGATTACACTGCTTTTTGCAGTTTTCAATATATACCCAAGAATCAAAAACCAGAATGGTGTAGTAGCTGGCATGTTGGCCAACACCCTAGCAATCAGGTACAAATCTTCACTTGGTAAAGAAGCTTGTTGGGTGACATTAGGCCAGACACAATCTCTCAGCCTAACCTGCCTCACACAATTGTTGTGAGAGAAAAATTGAAGGGAAGAATCATCTATTTTACCCTAAATTCTTTGAAGGAAGAATGGGATTAACATAGATAGATACAGAACAAATTTAGAGTCCAGGGGCACCTTTAAGACTAACAAAGGTTTATTCAAGGTATGAGCTTTCATGTGCAAGGCACACTTTTTCAAATACAGTTGGAATGGAAGATGAAGTTCTAAACTTATAGACAGGGATTTAACAGCAAATTAGCATTTTACCCTATTTTACATCTATTTTACCCTAAATTCTTTGAAGGAAGAATGGGATTAACATAGATAGATACAGAACAAATTTAGAGTCCAGGGGCACCTTTAAGACTAACAAAGGTTTATTCAAGGTATGAGCTTTCATGTGCAAGGCACACTTTTTCAAATACAGTTGGAATGGAAGATGAAGTTCTAAATTTATAGACAGGGATTTAACAGCAAATTAGCATGTAATATGATGATGTTTAAGTTATGCAAAGTGAAAAAACTAAATAACAAGCTAAGGTTATAAGGGCAACAGTTGTAAAGCAGTAAATATGTCACAATAGCAGATACATGCCTAAAGGTGTTTTTTGACCTCATGACCTCACATGGTGGTTGTGAGGATAAAATGGAGGAGAGGAGAGAAGAAGAGGAGAATGATGTCAGCTGGATATAAATGATGTAAATAAATAATGTAGCTGAAGTTTGGGGGGAGAAGCAGATAGCAGGTAGGTTGTTAAGTGGGTAGGAAGGAGAGAAGGCACAGGGAAAGGTGAGACTCTTAGGAAGACAGAAAGATAAAATAGTGTAGGAGGGGTTACAGGAAAAATCAGCCACCCCCAAGTCCTTTCAGGTTTCCTTCTGCAACTGGGCCTGGCATGGCCATTGGCACCATACAAATCAGCCAGAGTTTTTTCCAGGGAGAGGCTGCCAGAGGGAAGGGAAGGAGGGGAAGATAAAGATAGGGAGGCCAAGAAAGGTTGGTTGGCTAGTTTGATTAGAAGGAGAGCAGGAAGCAAGAAAAGGGTGAGGCTATAAGGGCTTTTAGGGAAGGGGAAAAGGAAATAGTGGGGAATGTGAAAATGAGATGTTGCCTAGAAGTCCTTGCAGGTGCCAACTTTGTACTCTTCTAAAGGCTAAATTGGGAAGCAGTGCCAAAGAAGAGGAGGAGGAGGAGGAGATTGAATTTATAACCTGTCTTTCACTACCTGAAGGCATCTCAGAGTGATTTACAATCCCTTCCCCTTCCCCTCCCCACAACAGACACCCTGTGAGGTAAGTGGGGTTGAGAGAGCTCTCTTGAGAACTGCTCCTGAGAGAACAGCTCTGAAAGAACTTATGACTGACCCATGGTCACACCAGCAGTTGCATGTGGAGGACTGGGGAATCAAACCTGGATCTCCAGATTAGAGTCCACGCTCTTAACCACCACACCAAACTCTAACCACTACACCAAACTGTAGTGGGCTGTGTTTGGACAGAGATACTAGTGATCTTTCCCTTGTGTGTAAATGACATTGTCTCCTGCTCACTGGAAGCCATGGCCCCCAGTTTGCAAGACCTGAGCATGGTTGTTAATGATAGGACCTTTTGGAGAACATTGATTTACAGGGTCATCATAAGTCAGAAGCTTGTCAGCACCTCACTCTCTCTCTCTCTCTCTCTCTCTCACACACACACACACTGAACCCAATGACTTTTGACCCAAGCCTTGATTTCTTGATACCCATACAGCACAAGTATTTGTATAGCTGAGGCAAATGGGGGGGGGATTATACCCTTGTCCTGTGTGCGAACTGAAGTGCCTTGGATCCAAACCTGGGATTCCTGTTATTCCTTATTTATTCCTGTTATTTTTTTATTCTTCCTGAAATAACTTCTAATTGATTTCCCATTACAGCCAGCCTCCTAAAAATTAAATAAATTTAGGTAGTTGAATAATGAGCAGTTGCCAGTCTTTAAACTGTAACTATGTCTCTCCCCCTCCCAAATGCTATTTTAGTAACACAGCTCTTGCTGCTGAACATTATGTTTTAATAAAATAAACACCAGTAAGGCTTTGACAAATAGCAGCGTCAGCAAACTATACACAGCTCTTCTACCAGTGAGCGAATCTAATTAAAACATGCCCATAAGTAATTACTTATTGAGAGGGAATAGAAGCTTTCTATAAAGTGAGATCATTCGTATGATTTTAAAAATGAAACTCTTTTGTGCCACAAGGTGAACAGAATGAGCTTCACTGGAGCTGGAAGCACAACAAGGATCTATTACTCTCTTGGTGCACGTGAGTGGGCAAGGATTGTGGCATTATGTAGGAAAGCTATTTGTAAAGTTAAACGTGCTCAAAGTAGCTAGTGCAGTGTAGTGGTTAGAGTGTGGGACTAGGATCTGGGAGATCTGGGTTCAAATCTGCATTTGACAATTAGATTAAAGTCCAGGAGCACCTTAGAGACCCACCAGAGTTTCAGGGTATAACCTTTTGAGAGTCAAAGCTCTGATGAAGGGAGCTTTGACTCTCAAAAGTTTATACTCTGAAACTTCTGTTGGTCTTTAAGGTGCTACTGGACTTGTATGGCTACCCTCTGAAACTATCTCCAGTGTCACTCACTAGATGGCCCTGGCCAGTTAACTATTTCTCATCATAACCTCAAAGGGTTAAAAAAATAGTTGGAATTTTTAGGAATTTTTAGGAAAAAATAGTTGGATGGATGGATGGATGGATGGATGGACAGATGGATGACTTCAGGCTGGTGCTGCTACTTGTTGCAAGTCAGAAAAGTCAGCTTCTGCACTTTTTCGTTTTGTGGCTCAGGAACCTTCAGAACTTCAAAACACGTTCATGAAATACAGCATCCTTCTCTATATTAGTAGAATATAATTAAATTCAGCTACTGCATACATGAGGATGTTGGATGCAATCCAGCTAGATATAATTGCATGAAAACGGCTACTGTTGCCTGCTTTCCTGAAACACATAGCTTAGAGATGTGGTTCTGCTTGGGAAAGAGTTTGCTGAAAGAGCCCTCTATTCCACTGTCTCAAAACTCTAGAGTGAATTGTGGGATCCAGAATGAGTTATCCAATTCATTTGGAGTATGTACACTGCAATCTTAAACATGTATACTGAGAAGTAAATACTACTAAATTCAATGGTGTTTACTCCCTAGCAAGTGTGCTTAGGACTGCAGCCCTAGTATAGAGGGCTTCTCTATGTATTCCCAATAAAGAATACATCATCTAATGACTTTCTTCATGTACTGGAGACCAGCATGAATATGGGGCCAGTGATTATCTGTTTTAATATGCCTCAATACACCCATCACTGGGCAGTAAGGCACTGGAAAGCTATTCAGTGTAATCTGTTACAGGATTTTTAATATGTTAACTTACCCATTGCTTTGATAGGACCATAATTAACAAATGACTCACTAGTGTCTCTAGTCTTCACTCTACTTTCTTGCAAAATAATAAAAAATGTGTCACTCAAGTCCTGCCCTGTGATTTGGGTGTTTTAAAAAAAGAACGCTCATTTCAATGGTTATGCAATCCTCTATATGCAGTCCTTATATCTTGAGGCTGAATTGTGAAACTACAATGCTGAAATGGATCTCAGAATCTCAGTACACAAAATTGGGGTGGGGATGATAATGAAGAAGAAGACAAAGATGATGATGAGGAGGAGGAGGAGGAGATTGGATTTATAGCCCACCCTTCACTACCCAAAGGAGTCTCAGAGTGGCGTACAATCTCCTTTTCCTTCCCCTCCCCACAACAGACTCCCTGTGAGGTAGGTGGGGCTGAAAGAACTCTGAGAGAACTGCTCTTGAGAGAACAGCTCTGAAAGATCTTGTAACTGACCCAAGGTTATACCAGTAGTTGCATGTGGAGGAGTGGGGAATCAAACCCAGTTCTCCCAGGTTACAGTACACACTCCTAACCACTACACCAAACTGGGTCTCAACTGAGAAAATAATTGAGATAATAATTGAGATAATAATACCCAACTCCCTTGCAAGTGGAGAGGATCATGTAGAGCAAGTAGATAATTACTGAGAGAAATAGAAGCTTTCTATAAATTGAGATCATTTATATGATTTATTTTAAAAATGCAGCTCTTCTGCTGCAAGGTTAACGAGATCAGCTCCACGGGAGTTGGAAGCAGAGCAAAGATCCATGGGTGCCTAAAATATTTCATGACTGTCTTGTTGCATGTAGGTGGGCAAGGTTTATGACTAGGGATGGGCATGAACCTCCAAAATGAGGTTCGGTTCATGGTTCATGGGTGAATCATGAAGCAAACCACGACCTTCACGAACCCAATCAGCTTACATACGAACCAAACTGGGTTAATGAGGTTTGTGCCCTAAACAGCTGAGCCATTGGAGGGAGTCTGCTCCTTTAGCTAAGTTGTTTTCAGGCTCTAAACAGCTGAGCCATGGGAATAGGCTGTCCCCACAGCTCAGCTGTTTTGATTGGAAACAACTGAGCTGTGGGAGCAGGCTCAGCATTTTTGAGCCCGAAACAGCTGAGCTGTGGAAGCAGGCTGCCCCCGCAGCTCAGCTGTTCCCAATCTTTTGGCAGCTATCATGGGGATGTTTTTGCGGCTTTTCCTTCCCACAATTCTCCATGGACTGCCTTAAAAGGTAATGGAGGTTTGTGGCTGGGCTGCAGTTTGCGAACTTCATCTCACAAACCACAAACCTCCCAAAATTCATCACAAACAAGTTTGTGAGCCAGTTTGTGTCCATCCCTAGTTACAACATTATGTATAAAAGCTGTTTGTAAAGTCAGACAGGAAAAAGAAAACGAGTGAAGTATAATTGTTAGAATGTGGGGCCAGGATCTGGAATATCTGGGTTAAAATACCCATCGTGGTGGCCTTTGCTCTTTTGAACCATGTGCCCAGTAGCTGTGTTTGGTACTGAAAGCACTCACTCATTTTTTTTTTTAAGAATTATAGTAAGGACTTTTGGTGGCGCAAAACAACATGGCCGGCCAATCCCGCTGGTCTGACCAACCCTCCCACACCTTTACTAAATACAGCGATCTACACTATCAATCAATCTACAAATTTATGGGGAAAGAAGACAAAACAGACTCACTATCTAATAAGCATGAAAACAAAAAGGTACAAGCAACCCTTACATCAAAATCTTCGACGACAGGTCCAAGACTTCAATTGGCTCTGGCAACAAAAATGGTGTCCAGAACTGAAGAGATCGATAAACCTCTGAGGCTAGTAACATCTACCAACTTGTCAACAGCTTTAAACAACTTGGAAAAATTGATATTGGACAACATATTATCATTTTTTAGACTAATGTATGAACAAATAGAGTCTCTATAGGGCTGCCAAGTCCAACTTGGGAAATATCTGAGGACTTTGGGGGTGGAGCCAGGAGACTTTGGGGGTGGAGCCAGGAGAAAGGAAGTGACATCATTTTGTGATGTCACATCCTGTGATGTTGCTTCCACATGCTGACACATGAACTCATGAAGTTTCCTAATACTGAGCTTCTGCTGCTGCCTTGAGCTTTATAGGCTTGCAAGCAGCATTACCCAGACTGTGACTTTTATGCCACTGTTTTTTGTCGCTGAACAAGAGTCAGTGTTATGTAGCAGTCAGTTTGTTTGGCTGGGATCTGGGAGAGCCTGGCTCAAAACCCTGCAGTGCCATGGAATCATTTTATTTAATACTGAATCAGGCCATTGGTCCATCAAGGTCAGTATTGACTACTCAGACTGGTAGTGGCTCTCCAGGGTCTCAGGCTGAGATCTTTAATGTCACCTATGACCTGATCCTTTTTTAGCTGAAGAGGCTGATACCTCCTGCATGTCAAGCAGATGCTCTATCACTGAGCAACGGCCCTACTGAATCCTTCCTCATCTCGGCAGAATATGAAGCACTAAGTGCTACACAAGTGCTAAATATGATTTTCATAGCATAAGAACAGGAGAGAAGCCACAGTGGATCGGGCCAACAGCCCATCCAGTACAACACTCTGTGTCACACAGTGGCCAAAAATACCAGGTGCCCTCAGGAGGTCCAGCAGTGGGGCCAGAACTCCAGAAGCCCTCCCACTGTTGCCCCGCAAGCACCAAGAATGCAGAGCATCACTGCCCCAGACAAAGGGTTCCATTTAGACCTTGTGGCTAATAATAGCCACTGATAGACCTCTGCTGGATGGGGACAGAGAGAGAGAGAGACAGACAGACAGACAGAAAAAAGAAAGAAAGGGGGAGGGGGAGAGAGAGAGAAGAAAAAGAGCTGGCAGACCCCAGCAGCTTACCCCAGCAGCTTACTCCAGCAGCAGGCCACATGCAAAAGCAGGCCCTTCAGCAGAAAGAGCCTCTCTGGGCAGGGCTCTCTTGCTCTCTCTTAAAGGGGAAATGTCTGTTGAGGCTTTTTACTGCAGGGCAGGTTCTCTGCAGACATTTCCCTTTTAAGAGGCCAGGGCAGGCTCCGACGTTTCCCTGCTGGCAGTCATTGCCTCCCCCGGTGGCCAATTTTGAAAAAGCGGGGGAAAGCTTTAAAAATCGGTGTTTTCCCCCGCCCTACCGGGGGACTTGGCAGCCCTAAGTCTCTACAAAAAGCTATTACTGAAAACAGAGGTATAGCAGATAGTGCAATAAATGCCTGTCTTACGAACCAACAAGAGATACAACAACTTCAACAAATGGATGATGTGCTGGCTGAAAAAGCTCTGAGATCTGAACTGACACTGAGACAAAACAACTTGAAGATCAAAGGCTGGGCAGAGAAATCTGAAAGGAATGGTGATTTAACTGCTTTACTATCGGCTTGGCTGAAAAAGGAAGTTCCACCTGAAGGCGTCATCTTGCCTATAATTACTAAGGCATTTTGAGTGGGCCCTCTGAGCATTCTGAAACATGGAACATCTCAGGACATTATAGCCACATTTCTGGATCTCCGCTCTAGAAAAGTGATATGCTGCTAGACAAAAAGGACACCTCATCTATAAAGGAAGCAAGATAGAGATCTACCCAGATCTTCCAAAGGAAGCACTGATGAAGAGACGTGAACTAAAACCGATCACTTCATGCCTCGCAGAAGCTGATATAAGATATATCTGGTCAACTCTAACTCTACAATTCACTTAGCAAGAGAAATCGCACAGAATCTCCTCAAAAGATGAAGGTGCTGAAGTGCTGTGTGGAATGGATCTGGTGCCTCCAATGAAACTTTCAAAAATCTCCCATAAAAGAAAGTTTCGCTCCCTGTCTCCTATTTCTTGTGAAAATTCTGAAGTGCAGGAGGAACTACTGTGAATTTTTATTGTAGTTTCTGATGTATCATTTATTCTGTTTTACAAGTTTTAAAGTGTTAATAACCTAAATGTGATATATGAGGAAGTTCCAGCCTTTTTGCTGCGTGGGCTTTTTAATGACGCATTTGTTTCAGTTTTTCCTCATTCTTATCTCTCTTAAAATGTTGAATGAAATATGAACCATACATACTTAATTCAAATTGTTAAATTTCCTATTATACTTATAGTAAAGGTTGTTGCATTAATTAAAGGTAGTTTTTTCTTAACTCTTAGTTGCTATGATGGTGGGGGGGTGAGTTGGCCATGTGGTTCTTTTTTTTTTTTTTGGTCTTCACAGTTGTCTTTGAACTCTCAGGTTGCTGTGCTGGGAACGAGAAGTTCAGAGCTCATCCCAGCCTCCTGTGGCCCATAGGGTTGACAGGAGTTTAAAGAGTTCTTATGAGTCTTAATCAAGGATTTTAGTAACAATTGTTCATCATCTACATTTAATCAATTTAGATCACTTAATTAATTGCATTTTTTATTGTTTTTTTGCAATCCTAATTTCTTCATACACAAACATAATTAGTGCATTGATTAAAAGACAGTTGAACTATTAACAACAATTTTAAATATTTCATAAATTAACTTATCTATAATTGAAAGTGATAAAATTAGAATCAATTTTATCTTAATTAACTGGGTGCTTATTACATAGTGCTCAGAAGAGTGATATAAAAGGTGCAAAGTGCTTGACTGATAACTATATAGCAATTTAACAATAGTGACTAAGAATCTGTCCTAGTAAACCAGTTTTAATTGCCTTGTGGGCAAATTTTGTTGTACCTTACTGTAATCTTGTTTAGCAAAGCACTGTGATATGGTGTAAATTCTGCTTTTATCTACACAAACATTCTCCTGTACTTTATAACTTGTTAGTTAACCTTTCTGGTTGTAATCCTAATTTTTATCTGCTATTCTTTTTGTTGTTGTTGTTATTTTGAGTTAAAGGTACGGTGTAGTGAAACCATGCAGTCAACGGTCAAGATTTTTTTGTATAATGTGAGAGGACTGAACAACATCATTAAGCGTAAGAGAATTCAGAGTCAAATTGTAAAACTTAATCCGGACATCGTTTTTCTCCAGGAGACTCCATATCAAAGATGAAGTAGCCTGTCAGTTCAAAACTAAAAAAAAATCACAACAATTCCTAGCCAAAGGTTCATCCAAATCCAGGGGTATTGCCATCCTACTCTCAAAAGATGAAGTTTTACACTTCAAGGAACTATGGCTGACCCTCAAGGAAGATTCATCTTTGTAAAGGGTGTTCTAAACAATATGCAAGTAACTTTGGCTTCGCTCTATGCTCCTGTGATGGGATTAAAGGAAAAAAAAACACCTATGACCAGCAGAGTGTGTTCATAGAAACCTGTTGAGTCACATGACAGAGTGAGGAGGGGGGCGTTTGGGCTCAGAGCTCTTGGTTATTGTCTGTTAACAGACTCAGAAGGGAAGCACTGAGGGAGTGAAGCAACTTTCACCTTCTGAAGAGACTCTGTGGAGAATTCTGTTTCTAGAAAGGAACAGACTCAATCATAGTGAACTAAGCGAACACAAACGCTAACATACATCAATCCTGGCGAGCCTGTGAGATGTGGTTGTGGGACGGCTGAACTCTGGCAGGGTCTAGACAGCTGTGTAGAGGCCAGCTATGACTCAAAGAGGCCAGTAAGACACAGCTATAGAGGAACCACAAAGCAGGACAGGAAAGAGCATAATAGAAGAGTTGAGTTAACGTGTAACCATCTGTATGCAACAAAAAGAAAAAGAAAAACCATAAGCATACAGCCTGAACATAGTCTGAGGACCAGTGCCAGCCCTTTCAGCAACAAAAAGTCCTCTGTACAAACGACAGATATTCCCCTGTTGTGTTCTGCCAATAAATTACAGTTTTATTTTATCTTGAGAAAACCTTGGTGCCTGACTCATACTTTAAAAACCAATCCCTGAAGAGACTAGTTAAGAGGAGAGGGACCTTAGTAGTATTCATAGACCGCTGGGCAGATCTGTTCCCTCAGAGGAAAAGTTCAAACTACAGCTTGCAAAAAGGAGTAGGGTCATAGTTCTCAACTCAGAACAAATCTCTTTTATTGCAAAATCCTTAAAACAGCTAGATACCTTTCATTCAGGTGAGATTATCCCAGGAGGGGGCCTCAATTTTATTGTGGATCACTCCAAAGATAAATCCAACTTCCCCCCAAAAAGAAACAAAAAGACAAAAATGTTCACCAAATTAGCTGAAACTCTGGCCTCTTTCAATGTAACTGACATCTGGAGGCATATGCATCCCACAGACAGAGACTATACCTTTTACTCCCAGAGACATTGCTCCTATACACATATAGATTACATCCTAGTATCCCCTTCATTGATCAATCTAGCTCAAAGCTCTAGTATAGGTTCCCAATTATGGTCAGATCATTGTTGGGTGCATTGTAATCTAGATCTAAATTGTAAACAAAGAAAGACTCTGTCATGGACTTTAAACAGTTCTTTATTGTTAAACAGCCAACTGGTATCCAAAATTGAACAAAACATTCAAAATTATTTTTCAGATAATCCATCTGATTCAGGGACACCGAGTATACTCTGGGATGCTTTAAAGCCAGTGATACAATATATATTATTGGTTTTACAGTATAAATGCAATTGTTAAAAACAAACAACTAGAATTTAGACAGTTGTAAATTTACATAAAGCAAGTAACCTTGCACAGTGTGTTTTGAAATACAGAAGGTCCAAATACAAAAATGTATCATGGTATTTAACCATATGAAAAGTCAGTCCCTTCTTCAGCACTTTGTATTGTGTCTGCAGACTCAACTCACCACTTCTGCACCTTGGTTAATTCCTCTCAGCTCTTCCAGTCACAGTCACTGCCTGACTATGTGGCTATCATCCCCCCCCCCCCACTTGCTGCATCAGCTTTCAAAGCCCGCAGTGGATGGGGTTGGTCCCACTCTTCCATCTGCAGCAGCTGATCACCTCTGGCCCAGACATTCTCACTTCTGACCGAGCCATTGGAGATGCCCTGCCTCTGGCTAAGACCAGTTGTCTTGCCACAAAAATATTCAACACTTATTTCTAAATATTGAATGGAGTGCTGACAAAAATTGTATATACGTGTGCACATAGCAGTGCACACCACCATGCCCACTCTATGACACTATCTTTCCATCTCTCCAAATATTAATTTCTGAAAGGGGAAGTTTAGAAGCATCTAGCTGTGGGAGATGGCTCTTTAAAAGTAGTGAAGGTTCTGACTAAGGCCAGTCTTTCCCCTAAATTATTCTTCCCAGTCCTCCCCATTGTAATTTCTTGTCTTTATAGGAAATGATGTTTTGTCAAGCTTCTGAGCTAAATCAAAAAGAAAACTACAGTTTCCATCAGTTTCAGAATCCTAGAAAGTTCTAAGCATGGACCAGCAACAGCTACTGTCTAGCTGTCTATGTGCCGATGAAGGCCACTAAGTACAGAGAGGCAAATATACTCAAAACACTGTTCATTTTCAACTGTAAGCACATCATCAATGTGACTTCAGGGGAAATGGGCAGTGTAAGCAGGATAAGAGCAAAACATATATCTACAAAAATTGCAGCATAACTGATTTTCCTTTCACATATCTGAAGAAGTGAGCTGTGACTCTTGAAACTTCATAGTGCAATAAATGTGGCTTGTATTTGGAGTCCACATGACTTTTGTTTTGTTTTGCTATGACAGACAAATATAGCTACCCCTTTCCAAGCATCAATAGTGTTCTCTGAATAGGGATGGGTGCGAACCAGAAAAATGTGGCTCATTTTGGTTCATGGTTTTAAAAGCTAAATGAACTGGTTCAGTTTCTGAGGTACAAAGTACCATAGAATGCCCCTCTGGCATGCTAGAGACACCAAACTCACAGGGGATCTCTTACTAACTCTCCTCTACCAGACTTCCATGTTTGGTGAGGGTTGGATTTACAGGGTCTGAGTTAGGGCCCCCTCAAAGAAGGTGCCCCCATCATCCATTTTTTCCAATGGAGGAGTAAACAGCAAAAAAGGGCAATAGAAGTCCAAAAGAACAGAATCAAAGTCCTCATGAATCTCTGCACTAGAAACTGAAGGGGGGCATTTTTGCAAGCCCAGCAGAACCAGTGCAATGTGCCCAGCAGAAGTAATGCCACTGTGGCAGTGCATGTCTCATCCAAATGGACCAGGGTCAAACCAGACAATCTCGTCAGTACAAACTGAAGGGGGGGGGGCATTTTTGCAAACCCAGAAGAACCAGTGCAATGTACTAGTGCCCAGAAGAACACAATGCCATTGCGGGAATGCCAGCTCAACAGGACTCATGTCTGGTACAGAACCACAGTCCAAGTGAGGAGGGGGGGTTGCAAGCTCAGCTGAACCAGTGAAGTGTACTAGTGCCCAGCAAAACCCAGTGCCAATGTGGAATGCCAGCCCAATCACAATCCAAGCGGGGGGCATTTTTGCAAGCTCAGCAGAACCAGTGCAATTACAGAATGCCCAACAGAACCTAGAGGCAATGTGGTCAAGCACAGAATCACAATCCAAGCAAGGGGGTTGAAAGCCCAGCAGAACCCCTGCAATGTACTAGTGCCCAACAGAACCCAATGCTCAATCACAATCTGGGGGGGCATTTTTGCAAGCACAGCAGAACCAGTACAATGTACTGAGTGCCCAGCAGTATCAGTGCAAGTACAGAGTGCCCAACAGAACCTAGAGCTACTGGAATTGCAAGCAGGTTAATAGCCAGAACGTTTTCAGTGGGGGGCACCGGGGCATAACATCACTTCAAACCTCACAAAAATAATAAAGAAATAAATAAAATAATTTTGGAGTGGATAAAATGAGAGACATCCCCTCCCCCGGAACAGACCTGACCCACCGCTGCACCTCACAGCTCTGGGCTGGGCTTTGCTCCTCCCTTATCCTAAAATCTTTCCTGGTCATGGCCAGCCACAGAGAGCCATCATGTCTCATCCTGCCAGATTATAAGACTTCTGGTCTAGTGTCTGGGAGTCTATGGGTAAAAGTTTGTGCACTAGCTGAACACAGTCAATGCTGCTAACCGGGCAGAAGGAAGTGGGGAGACAGAAAGTAGAAATCCTAACATTGCCCCTTCACTGGACTCACTGGGGATTTCAGAGAGAGACCCCTGCCCCAGAACCTACCTGATGAACCACCGTGCTGCATAGCTCTGGGCTGGGTTTTGCTCCTTCTCCTTTTGTGACATTATCTCTCTCTCTCTCTGTGGGGCTTCTCTGCCGGCTCACTCTTTGAGTGAGGAGTGGAATGGTGGGTGAAGCAAACATGGGTGAAGTGAGGGTGAGGCAAGTGCTCCCCTCTCCCCCCCTTCTGCAGGTGCCATATGCAGCTCCTTAACCCAGTGGGCAGTTGTCATGCAGCATCACCAGGTCTTCCTGCTGCTTTCTGCTTCCAGCAAAGCCACCTCTCTCCATCCCCTCCTGCTCAAGCACAGCAGGAAGCAGCAAGAAGAGGTAGCGAGGCCATGGTGGACAGGGGTAAAGAGTGTAGCACACTGAGTGTGGGTGGGGCTGGCATCCTCCTGGGGTGGGGAGGGGTTTAACCGTGGAGGGTGCATCACCCCCAAATGCCCCTGTGGCTATGGGCCTAATTGCAAGCTTAAAAGTGGGGAAACCCTCTTGAAACTGACATGACTAGTTTGAAACTGACAACAGTGTTGTCAAGGCTGGAGAATTCCACCCCCACTGTTGCTTTGAAGTTTGAAGAAGAAGAAGAGATTGGATTTATACCCCGCCCTCCACTCACTTGGAATCTCAGAGCGGCTTACAAGCTCCTTTCCCTTCCCCTCCCCACAACAGACACCCTGTGAAGTAGGTGGGGCTGAGAGAGCTCTTTCCCAAGCTGTCCTTGAGAGAACAGCTGGTACAGAGCTACGGCTTGTCCAAGGTCATCCAGCCAGGTGCAAATGGAGGAGTGGGGAATCAAACCCGGTTCTCCCAGATTAGAGTCCGTGCACTTAACCACTACACCAAACTGGCTCCCAAACATTTTGTTTGAGCGGAGACTGTCTGGAAATGTATCCATTTACGAACGAATTGTTTGAAAGTTCGTGGAAAGTTCATGTCAGTTGACCTGCCACAAACTTCAGTTCACAAACCACAACCAGTCAAAATTTGTCACAAACTTTAGTTTGTGAGCTGGTTCATGTCAATCCCTATCCATGATTTTTGCCTGCCAAGGTCTTCAAAGACTAATGAAGGACTTTTATATCAAAAGGCCTTTTAGTGGCACTGATTATTATTTAACTTTTTATTATGCTTACCACTGTTTTTAAATTGCTTTAATTGTATTGTCTTTATTAATAGATTTCTTTGAGGGGTTTAACCTCTATATATTTGTTGGTTGGAGAGGGTCTCAAGTTGTAGAACACATACTTTGCATGCTGAATCCCTGGCCATCTCATGTTTAAAAGGGATCCCCTTATCTGTTATCTTGTCCTTCCTCAAAGGAGCTCTGGATGCCATACATTGTTCTCCTGTCCCTCATTTTATTCTCACAACATCCCTGTGAGATAGGTTAAGCTGAGAGAACATGACGGGTTCAAGGTCATCCAGGAGTTTCATGGCAGGGTGAGGACTTGGCCAGTAATCTCCCAGATTGCAGTCTGACACTCTAACCATTAGGCCCACTGGCTATTTTCTTAATAGCTGATGCCTGTCAGAATAGATAGTGCTGTTTCTGATGGTGCAATAATTGGACTTGATAGTCCTATTAAAAAGCAACTATTTCCACAATGGAAATCAATATTTAGATGAATTGACTTGATTGCCTTGAGGTAAGGAGAATACTTATTTAACCTCTTGGTGTCCATATACTGTTTCTCCATGATTTTTTTAAAAAATGTACAATTTATGTGAATATTTGATGTAATGTCATTGTATGGTCTGTTCACATGAGCAAAGTGTGTCATTGAGTGAATGGTGCATGTGTTAAAAATCTATAGCCTACTCTATTTAGTATCCAAGCAAAAATTCATTATTTCCTCCCTACTAAAGCAGGAGTTATGGACTATTAGGCAATGTCTTCAATGATCCAAGGTTATTACTGAAAACAAAATTAATGGAAATCTCTCTCTCTCTCTCTCTCTCTCTCTCTCTCTCTCTCTCTCTCTCTCAACATGCTCAAGAACTCTTATTGCAAAAGGCTTAATGGTCAATATTTCAAAAATGATGTAGCATTACTAATCGATACTTGAGGTAGGAATGGCCATCCAGATTTTATCAGTGTAATGACAACTAATGAAGTTTATGGGCAAGTGACACATGTTCACATACCTGCAGTTAAGAAGAAATGAATGAATTTGCTTCACAATGATTAACCAGCAAATCCCAGGCTACATCAGATCTTCATTGTACAGCTCAGCTGTAGTTGTACAATGCTCTTCTGATAGGCCATTAGGGTTCCCTTAGAATTGACAGGGCTTTCAGTGTGGTCAAGACAGCCATTCAAGTCTTTGAGCTTGAGTAACACATATGTACAAGCCTGGCTTATTTTTTTCCCAGTTGAAACATAGAGAAACATAATAGAAAATTATTTCTTTTAAATTCAAAGTTATGAGCTATACCAACATTTTATTATTTATTTAAAACATTTATTAGCTGCCTTCTTCCCAGTTTGGCCAGGGATCCTGAAGGTTTTTTGACACTTCTGGGGCATGGAGCAGTGGTCACTGGGTGTGTATGGGGGGAGGGGGGGAGGTATTTCTGAATTTCCTGCAGTGTGCAGCAGGTTGGACTAGATGATCCTGGAGGTCCCTTCCAGCTCTATGATTCTATGAACCAAAGATGTCTCACAATATAAATAAAACATTATTAAAATAATCTAAAAACAACAATGAAACAAAATCATAAAAACTCAGAACAAAGTTAACAGTTTAAAAACTCCAATGCTCTATAAGACAAAGTTTATATTTGTGTACACACAAGTTCCTTTCACGCCTTTTCCGTCTTTAGCCAAACAGGATTTTGCAGGAGTTTGAAGAACTACAAAAATCTGTAAAAAAACCTGTTTAGCGGCTGGGATAGTGGGAAGGCACTGTGATATACCAGATCTGCTGAAACTAAGCAAAACTGGCCCTGATCAGGGCCTGCCTGGTGGACCTTGGTCTTGAATTCTATGGAAGAAAGGTAACATGTAATAAACAAATAAGTGAGTAAGTACTTCTCAGGCAGAAGTGTCTCAGTCGTACCACTTTACATTCTCTAACCACCCTCCCCTCACTATTATTTATGAGAATACACATGCTTGTCATCAAGTAAATTGCATGCACATGAGTGAAAAGTGGTGAATGTTGTGTTAAAATAGTGTAGAAACGGCACTCAGAAATACTTGACCTCATTTTTCTCCTTAATGGGAACCCAAACTGGCTTCCAATATTGTTTGTTCCACCTCTCTTTGATTCTCATAAGATAGGTTAGGCTGAGAGTGACATGCTGAAGGTCACCCATAGCTCTCCCATGGGAATTGGGGCCTTGAACCTGAGTTTCACAGCCCTTAGTGGCCCTCTGATCATTACACCTCACTGGGTCTCATTTATGATTTTGCAGACAATGGTCCAGGAGCCCAATGTGGATTTTGCTATATAACACACAAGTGCTTATGCTGGTCAAGTCTTGTAATAAAATCTCCAAGTAACTATTAAATGAGGCATTCATTACCTACTAATCCCAGGCAAACACAAAGCATGGAGGATCTCTACTTTTTCCCTGGATTTTTCAAAATAAGCATCTTTTCCAAAGCACACCAATCACTAGAGACTGAGTGCAAATGACAAAGAACAGCCATCAGGTTCAGCGTGAAGGAGGCATCTAGTTGGCAAACAGAGTGCTGGATTTGGTAGACCTTTGGTCTTGAATCAGCATGGCTGATACATTTGTTTGAAAATTTGCAACCCAAAACAGAAGAGGGAAATTAAAAAAAAATGGCAAGGCTATCAGGAATCAGAACAGGGGTATGTGTATAATTTCTGAATGTGAAAAGGTGACACACAGATAAATAAAAGCCTGAACCTGTCAGAAGGTCATGAGGGAGGGGGGGTCTTGGTGGCAGCAGCTGCCCTCCTTGCCCCCCTCTGCTGCTCTGGCTGCCATGCCTTCTTAGTGCTGATGTGTTTTTTTTTAAATTGATTTATCAAATTCATGAATCGCCCCCATCCCTGCTATGGTGGGGCTCTAGGCATTGTACAATAAGCATTAAAAACAATGACCAGATAAAACAATAAATCATATTAGAGTACATTTTAAAAGAAAGATGGAGAATACTGGTACTTATTAATTAATTAATTGTTCACATATACGGGGGCAGGGGGGAAGAGGTCAAGATGAGCATGGAAAACTAAGGAAGGTGCCAGCTGAGATGAAAGTCATTGTTGTCCTCAAACAAACGCCTGGTGGAACATCTCTGCCTTGCAGGCCCTGCAGAATTGCATAAGGTTTTGCAGGGCCCTGATGGTAGTTGGAAAAGAGTTCCACCAGGTTGGGGCCAGGAACAAAAGGGCCCTGCAATACCTTATGCAGGACAGCTGGATATCCTTAGGGCTGGGGACAACCAAAGACCACAATGCCCTTCCAGGGGCATAATGGAGGAGACAGTCCTGTAGATATGTTGGTCCTAGATCGTTCAGGGCCTTATGGGTCAAAACCAAAACCTTGAACTTAACTCAGTATTTCACTCAGTATTCTGCCTGGTTGGCTGTCCCCCCCCCCCCCCCCCCCCGGCACTGCTCCTCTGCTCACCTCATTTCACTTTGCTCCTCCACTTGACCACTTCCAGTGCCACTGTAAACCATCCTCCTTTCCTTTATAGCCTCCTGGCAAAAGAGTTATCGCCTACACATGCCTGGCAGAAGGAGGAGGCTGTTTGATGTAGTGGTTAGGAGCATGGACTCTAATCTGGGCAACCAGGTTTGATTCCCCACTCCTCCACATTCAGCTGCTGGTGTGACCTTGGGTCAGTTACAAGCTCTTCCAGAGCTGGTCTCTCAGGAGCAGTTCTCAAAAGAGCTCTCTCAGCTCCACCAACCTCGCAGGGTGTCTGTTGTGGTAAGGGGAAGGAGATTGTAAACCACTATGAGACTTTTTTGGGTAGTAGAGGGTGGGCTATAAATCCAATCTCCTCCTCCTTATCTTCTTCTTCGTCATCATCATCATCATCTTCTTCATCTTTGTCTTCTTTGTTTTCATCTTCTTTGTCTTCTTTATCTTCTTTCTCTTCATCTTCTTTGTCTTTTTTTCATCTTCTCCATCATCTTCTTCTTCTTCTTCTCCACCTCTTTGCCTTCCTACCCACCCACAAGACCACTTTCTTCCCAGTGGAAGGGGGAAGCCACCTACCTGGCTCAAGGGGGGGGGGGACTGACTCTGGAAGTTCATGGTCTGTATCATTGCCCACTGCCCTTTAGAGAAAGGTGGCATGGCAGGGCTGCTGTTGGCAGTAGGTATCCAGGTGCACGAGTTCAGCTGATTCCTCCTTCACTCCTCACTCACGGGCAGACAGCATTTCTTCCTTTGGGGGGGATTTAAACCCAATTCCTCCACTGTTTGTGAGTTTTCAGATTTTTCTGCAAACCTGGGGAGCCCCAAAGTTTGAAGAAAATCTGTTGTCTGCGGGTCCTAATATGTAGATTTAAGTATCTGCAGAAAGGACCATGTTGACTACTAGATATATTGACCGGGGGGGGGGGGGAGTAACTGGTTTACAAACAACAACAACCTCAGTTTAGTAGCCTAACATATCTTTGCTGAGATATCGACCCTTCTCCATTCAATAAGGCTGGTAACATATAATCTTGTTCTGTTTTGTAGGAGGAACATCTGGTGTGGTCTTTCTCCTATACAAAATAATTGTAAGGAAGTAGCCATAAAATGTTTGAACAGTTGCTTGTTGTCTTCATAGAGCAGGTCAGTGCAGAGCTAAAAGACCCAGGGCAGTTATATTTAAAAAACAGGAACTATTCCAAACAGTCACCTGTTTTGTGAGCAGTTGATTACCTGGATTCTATTTTCTCGACAAAGAAAATACAGGATCTTGAATGCATTCATGCAATGTAGCAGGCCTCTGATATACATTTATTTTCTTACACGGCCTCTACCTATGATTTGTCTTCAGTTCAGTGTAACTTCAGTGTATAGCTCAGTTCCTTGGCATCTGTTCCATACAGCTGCTTTTTTGGATCAGGACTCAGCATAGCTTCTGGGCACCAAACTGTGTTTTGTCCTCTGTCTCCTGCTACAAATTGGATCTCTGGTTTCCTCTTTTGGTTTGACTTTGGCTCCAGCTAAGCCCCTTATTGCTACTAAGCCCCTTATTATCAGCCCTGAGCCTTTGGAAAAGGGCAGAATAGAAATCTAATATATAAATAAATAAAACAAATATTAGCTTGGTTCCTTCATTGGCTCCAAAGTCAATTTCCCAACAAAAATTGTAATCAGGGGAATTTGTTCATGCTTCTTGTAGATCTCACTGAAATTTCAGTTGTGTTTCATTTCTTTTCTAAACCTATGTGCTCACAGTCCATATGCTTCCATTCTTCTGCTACATAATAGCCATGTAGTGGTGCTGTGTGTGGTTATCAAGCTGTCATATTCCATCTTGGTGTTGTCTTTATTGCAACAAGGAGCTAAATTATTTCTGAGTGCCGTTTCTACGCTATTTTGTTAAATGTGTGATGGACTTCAGAATCCTTTGTGATGAAAGCCAGTATATAATTACAAGCCGATTTGCTCTGTAAGACTATGAAAAACTCTCTTTTACTTCATGCCAAAGTAGGAAAAAAATTATTGGTTAATAAATTATTAGAACTGTAATTAGGAAAATGCCTCAAAACAGTTGTGGCAAAATCTAAAGAGGAAAGATCAGTCATCATCATATGATAAAGGGCATTTATTATAAACAGACTGTGCCTTGAATACTGGCATAGGCGTATGCTACAGGGGGGCTCGAGGGCTTGAGCCACCCCCAAATTTTCTGGGGGGGGGCTCAGCCACCCCTGGCAAAATGGAGCACCTGCTGCCATGCCTCACTGCCGTGCCTCCCTGGGTCCTTCCGAGGCCTGCCAGCCGCTGCTGCCAGTCTCTCTCCCCCCCCCCCAGCCTGGCCTCTGTCCTTCCCTCTCCCTCTCCCTCCCTCTTTTCCAGGCAAAATGCCCGGCGTGGTGGTGTCACCCGGAAGTGACGCCATCACGCTGGGCACGTTGCCAGGGTGACACTCTGGCAATCACCCTGAAACTCTATGGTACCATGCTGGGCATTTCGCCTGGAGAAGAGGGAGGGAGAGGGAAGGAGTGGCCAGGATGGGGGGGGAGAGAGGCACTGGAAGCAGTGGCTGGTGGGCCTTGGAAGGGCCCGGGGAGGCGCGGTGGTTTCCCGGGGGGGAGAAAGGGTCCTCCCCCCTGGAATTTACAAAACTCTATGCCCCTGAATACTGGTCATTCATTCGCAATATGTTGTGCACATGAGACTACATGTTTCCTCTAGTCATACTGAACAACAAATAAAGTGATGGGGGAAACAACTCACTTCACACCTTTTTGCTAGCATTTCTGCTGATAATTCAAACACAGGTAATGGGCATTTATGAGCATTTCATGGGTTGCTCTCAAAATGTTCCCACACACACAGAGAGAGTTACCAACCCCTGTACCCATCTCTTAATTATCAGTTCTTCCCTCTCCAAACTACAAACTTTACCTTTCCAAGTCATTGTTATGAAACTATGGATTAACCAGTGATGGGTGAACACTATTCTGTTCAAATTACAAATTGCTTGCAGCACTCTTTTGTTTTCATACATGTTAATGCAATAATTGCAACATCACTGGTAATATGCTCTTTAGGTATTCCCACTCCAGCTGCATTGTGACTACTTATGAGTGGTACCTGGGCCTGTGGACCCATCTCTCCAGATCTTCATATGAAGATGGGATTGCTACCCTTCTGGACATGTGCTATTACAATTAGTCTCCAGATGACAAAGATCAGTTGCCCTGGAGAAAATGGTCATTTTGGAGGGTGGACACTATGGCATAATACCTTGATGAGGTCCCTCCCCTCCCCAAACCCTGCCCTCCCCAGGCTCCACCCCCTAAAAATTTTTTTCAGGTATTTCCAAACCCAGAGATGGCAACTCTATAAAGGTGGGACCCTGGGATACAGTTAAATGTATTTTTTCCCAAGTGGTGAAGTCATCTTCACTCCTTTTACTGTAAGGGAAAGGTGAAAGGATATACCAATTGTAGTCTGATTCTCTCGATCAGAAAACAATGAATTTAACCCCTCTTACAACAATTTTTGGCAAGGGAAGCTGTGGTCTATGACAATAATTCCCCTCTCTGTGGATACTGTTTAGCTCCTCAGACAATCCCCCCTCCCACAGGTGTTGGGCTTCACCATTGCTAACATGTTCTCATCACACATCTCACTCAAGGCAATACCTTGTTATAGCTCTCTTGCCAGTCCCAGCATTCTTCTGGTTTTTCAAGGTATGAGGGAAAGAAAGAGAAGAATGACTCTTAGCTTGCTGACCACATTACCAAAGCAAGTTATGCTGGGGGATAATTTTCAAGTTTGATTACAACAATGTGTTATGTACTTGCTTTTGAAAAGTGTTTAGAATTTTCAAGTGATCCAGATTACATGGTCCATGTAATAGATCTCAGTAAGAACTTCATGCTTGACAGAAATTTCCACCTGCATGAGATACTAAACATGGTTTAAAATAGGAAAACATTGGGTAGACAACATGAGTAGGTTGGCCCTGGGTGCCATTTATCAAAATGACTGCCAGTCAACCTCCATGGACTTGTCATGTTGAAAATATGTCACCATCATTTCAAGATTTTCACTGGCCACCAGTTGGTTTGCAAGCTGGTTTTAACCTATAAAGCTCTGTCTAAATGGTTTGAACAAGATATCCTAAATGACTACTGTAATGATTTCATGTTTTGGTGTGTGTGTTTCTTTAAATGTTTAGTGTGACTGCAGTAATGTAAGGAGAATGATAGAGGGAGACAAGTGTGATGTGATTGGCTGATGATGGAGAATGGGGGAGGAGTGATGTCTTTGAGAAGATTCAGTGTTCTTGAAGAGATGAGTGTGGAGAGTTGTGAAAAGAGTTTAGTCTGGGTAACTATGAGCAAGAGAGTTTAGCCTTTGTGGCCATATGAGAGAGTCTAGCCTATTTGGCTAAGACAAACAAACAGTTCAGTTTGTGTGGCTATATGAGAAAGAGAGTTTAGACTGAGTGTCTAAGCCTGTCAGAGTTGAGTTTTGGTGTTGGAGTGACTGTGTGTGACACCAACCTTTGTCAGTAATATTTTCTTTCTTCAACAACAGTTCAAAAACACCCAGAAACCTATTTTGTTCTTGTATAAATAAATCCTGATTTGTTTAAACTTATCCCAGCAATCAGATCAGTCTTTCTTCAGGGCCACATAGTCCTCTGAAGTGCTTAGACCCTGGGTCATTCTACCAAAACAGAGAGATTTGGAATTTTTAATTCCTGGTGGCTGCAGAAATCTACTAAATTCATGTACACAGTGTGTGTTTTAAAGGAGAAACAGTCTCCCCAATAAGCGAGAACGTCACAACTACATTCTCTTGTATGAACTACCTATTAGCTAAGATGTCTTGTGCCATATCCTCAGAGTTTAGGCTACTGAAAATTAGGCCTTTTCTGAAGTTGTGCCCCAACAATAGAATGTCCTTCCTAGCCTATTTATTCTGTCACCATCGCTATTAGATGCCCAATTAAATTTGTTCTGTTTCCCTGAACATATTGATACTAATCTAATTATTGCTGTTGTATCTGCTTTCAAAACTGTCTGGGTTTTAGAAGCTTTGTAGCCAACATTTAGTATCATTTTAAAGTAAATTTAGAAGCTACTTTAATGGTCAGTTTGGTTGAAAGGTAAGCTCGACATTTATGAAATACACACACACATATACATATTGTATCCCTCATATTGAGAGGAACATTCAAGGGCAGAAACACTCAAACACACTGGATTGTGGTGCTAACACACCACAACTTCAGATGTACCACTTTCTTCTATTTCTTTTTTTTTGGGGGGGGGGGGTAAAAGAGAGAATCTTCAGAGAGTGAAGAACTTTATTTATCCCAGGATCATAAGTTCTGAAGTGTTTAAGCCACAGAGTCCTGAGGCTTAGCCAGAAGGCAGTGAAGATCAAAGTTGTCTCCCCTGCCAGGCTTCAGAAAGAGAATAGTTAATCATTTGTAATATAAATGGGGATAGAGAGCTCTGAGACCACTTCTCAACTTGGCAAGCAGAGGTTTCTTGGTTGTAGAGGGCATCACCTTTAAAAAAAAAACTCTCCACACATAGGCTTGCTTTAATCTGAGGAAATCGAGGGAGCAACTGAATAAATAATACCAAGTGCTATACAGAATAAAGTGAGGATGCCCAAGGAGAGTTCTATGAGAGATTCTGGGTAGGAAAATCATCTACCAATACATGAAATGTTGGTTGTAAAATGCCAACACTAAGGCCTGATGTACACATGAAAAATAGGGGAAAAGGCTGAGTTGGTAGAATGGATTTCATACTTTCAGACTGCTGATGGAGAATGAGACATTGGATGAACCCTTATATATTGAAAAGTCCCTGCAAATAAAAATAGGCATAGGAATCGGGAGGGGGGGGAGTATAGAAGCTTTCTGCCTTGTTGTTAGCTTTGCCAACTTTGACTTGGGAAATTCCTGAAGATTTGGCGGTAGTGCTGGGGATGGTGCAGTTTGAGAGGATGTGTTGTCTTGAGACACATCAGTACTATGTGTTGTCTTGTGAAGTTAAATGTCAGTTACCCCTTCATGTATGGCAGGCCCATAGCAAGCCGAGGTTGAGGGGGCAGAGTAACACCTGTAGGCTGGCGCTCCCACAAGGCACCTCTCTATAGGCTGGGGGCACTCTACAGCCCTCGGCAGGAATGGGCAGGGCTGGCAGAATGTGGTGGCAGCGGGGGTCCAGCCCTCTTGCAAAGCCCCCTTTCTGCACCTGGCTGCTGGAGGAGGCAGGTCCAGCCCAGAGTGTGCCTCCCCTGGGCAGAGCCAGGCAGGCAGAAGAGGGCCAGGCCGGGCAGCCATTTGAATGCCTGGTGGGAGGAGGATCGGTGGGTCCGAGCTGGTAACTACTGTACAGAATTTTCTGAGGTCATTTCCTCCCATTTAATTTTAAAATTAAATTTCCTACCCCATATTACCTGGGCTGCAAGCCCAAGCTCATTACCACAATGTATGTTCTTCTAGAAATGTAGTATTTTTTTTTTCATAACACATATACAGGATGGAATTGCATGCGTGAACAGTTGGCTCTGAGTTACAAGTTATATTGGGCCCAGAAAAGTAATGCTTGGACCTTGCATGTTGTCATCTACTATACAGATGCACTTCTGCATGATTAGGAGGATGCACATCTCATGGGTCATGCTGATTTTTTTTCCAGGGCTGTTTTAGTTTTCCCATTTGGTGTATGCTTCCTTGCTTGCTTGCTTGCTTGTTTATATCCTGCTTTTCTTCCCAATAGGGATGCAAAACAACTTACAATACAGAAGAAAAAATACAACAGGATCAAACAGGGAAAGGGGGGAGGGTAGGCTTCTGTGGGCCAAACAGTGGGCCAAACAGAGAGAGGCCTTCCCTCTCTCTGCTAGTTGATCTTCTGCCCAGTTCTAGGTTAAGAGCCAAAAGAAAAGATCCCTTTGGCTTTTGTCCTTTGAACCTATGTCTTGCAGAGCAGAGGAGAACAAACTCTGATATATTACTCAGCTGAGCTACAGTTCCTTTTCATGAGGCCCATGGAAGACCTCCCATGAAAGTTTGGTCTTCTTTTGAGGGAGGAGCCTTTCTTCACCTGCCAACAACATTGCCCAGGTTCTGCTTGGCATTTGTGGATGCACTAGGAGGACTGGTGACATTCTGTTTTTCTCACTGCTGCAGTTTCTTTCTTCACAGGGCACACAACAAGACTGGGGGGAATCGGTTTCCCTCCCACTGTCATCGAAAGATGCCGCAAAACAGAGCACCAGATGTCCACCTTCTACATGGACAGCATATAGTTGTGTCAAATGAAGGCAAGGGATCTCAGGCTAAGTATTTTTGTCACTGTATCAAATTATAGCTCAAATAATTTCTTGCAGGAAACCATAACAGTTATACTGACATAATGTGTGTGTAGATTTAGCCTCCACCATGCTTGTTTAAGAGGAATATCTAAATGTCTTCTGTAACTTCAGCAGTTCAGAAAAGCTGTCAAACTGACTATGCAATAACCAAAAGATCCTGCAGAATCTGCATACGTAATACATATTCCTGTAGGAAAATAATAATAAAAAATGTTTTTGTAAGTGTTGGGAATAAATTGAGTCATCCACAAGGCCACCTGCAGTTAAATATGAAATATTTATTCAAAATAGAGTAATAAACAAAATTCCAATCTCAATCGTTCTAATTAGAAGTAAACCTCAAAGAGCATTTACACCGGAATTTGAAAGGGTACTTAATGCTTCACCAAAGCATTTCATCTGGAGAGCAATGCATTTTCAATAAAACAACTGAAGCAGTTAATTCGAGCAGTTAGTTGTTTATTTCTGAAGCCAAGAGTGCATGAGCAAGGCAAAGCCGATGCTTTTTTTAAAAAGTGCATCATTTTATATGAATTTGCTTTTAAGTTCTTGTAGGTGCTAATGATGCTAGGTCATCAAACTGACAGTCAGCAAGGGATACCCCTGCAAAAGAAATCTGCCAGCCAGTCAAGGAGTCTTGATGCAGAATTGGTTCCCAGTTCTTTTTAATCTCTGACTGATTTGAATGCCTGCAGAGAGTTGGAAACCAATTCCAGCAATCAAAAAGTGACTCTTGGTTTTATTTCCTGAAGGATATATCTGCACACTAAATACCATAGTAAGAAGTATGATGGACCAAGGTGGACCAATTCTCAGCCTCTCAAATGTGATCAAAGCCCCTCAGATCTGACTGTGTAACAAATGGAGAAATAGGTCACTCGATACATAGTAATAGCTCAAAGCAATCGTAGTAAGAATTTGGGTATGGGGATTCAGACTTGCAAAGGTACTCTTAAAAACCTACCCATACTCTAGGGGAAATCAAGGTGGATGAATACCTTCATTTTGAGATGCCATCACTAGTTTTTCACCCAGCAACATAACTGGACTGCTACTAGTTGGATTCACTTAAAATCAGGGCTCTTTTTCCAGCAGGAACTCCTTTGCATATTAGGTGGCACAGCCCTAATGTAGCCAATCCTCCAAGAGCTTACAGAGCTCTTCTTACAGGGTGTAAGGGATCTGTCAACTAATATGCAAAGGAGTTCCTGCTAGAAAAAGAGCCCTGCTTAAAATGTATGTCAGATTAAGGATGAACAAACCCATATTGCTTCAATATTTACAGTCATTTCATTTTTAGTGGTTTGCTCGAGGCAGAAACATATTTCAGCAAACACATGGTCATGTAAATCTCTAATTTTTCATTATCATTTTAAATCCTGCAATAAAGTTATGTTGCACTTTAGAAATTGTTCTGTTGTTGCTGTTATTATTTTACTGTAGTATGTCTGTATAGATTGATTGATGCTGGTTTTGTTTTCCTTGTTTTGAAATATTTTTTTTTAAATGAGTTTTGCATATATTTATGATTTTGGTATCTTCTATTTGTACACTGCCACAACAGCCTTGACTATGAAACAGAATAAAAGATGGCCAGTCACCAGAATAACAGATCTGAAGATTCCCAAATATTATCCACTGTTAATTTTTTAGTTTATTTCATTGTGAAAACTATATTAACTAATAGAGGTGTTTTGGTACAAGGTTTGAGCAGCTGACACCTGAACTTATATATCTCAAAGACAGCTTGAGATAATACTCTACAGCTTTGGTGAGAGTAATAAACATTGTTGACTCTTAAAAATTACTCATGCCAAAAGCCAAATTTACATCCAGCCAGAGTTCTTTATGAAAACCTCATATTCTGCCAGACTTCCCCCCCCCCCATTCACACCAAGTGCCTAAGAATGAAAGCTGCATGTACAGAACTGAGAGAGTCAGTGCCCAGAGGCTGAGTGTCTTCATTAAGCTCAGAGGCAGCGGTCGGGTTTATCAGCCAGCTGCTAGCTCCTTTCAAGTCATCTGAGATGTGACGCCTCGAAGGCAACCTATGCCAGGCCCTACAAAGGGGCAGCTCTTGTCCAATGCTGAGGACATCATCATCTCAACAAAAGCACATCCTGGAACCCACATGCAGGAAGCACCAGTTCAGCGGGACTTAAAGGAAAGTCATTCAGCTCTGGCAAGCAAATGCGGAACATCTTCCAGGTTTGTTAAAAATTGATGTTTAGTTGTTTGCTGTGTGCTGAAAGAGTCCTTTCATGCTACGTACTCTTGCCAAAGTGCAAAACAGAAGCCTAAACCCAAAGGAATCACATCAGAAGAAACTCAGCTCAACGACAAGTAGATAATGCTAGCTACAGGACAGAGACAAAACATTGAATGGTGTAGTCTGCTGGCAAGGTCAATACATTCTGTCACCAATCACAGAGTGTCCAGCAGAACCAGTGCAATGTACAGTGCCCAGCAGAACCCAGTGCCATTGTGATAATGACAGCTGATGTCGAGCATAGAATCACAGTCCAAGCAAGGGGGGTTGGAAGCCCAGCAGAACCAGTACAATCTGCAGTGCCCAGCAAACCTAGTGCCACTGTGGTAATGACAGCTGATGTCAAGCACTAAATCACAGTCCAAGTGGGGGGAGGGAATGGAAGCCCAGCAGAGCCAGTGCAATGTACAGTTTCCAGCAAACCCAGGGTCTTTCTTCCGTTCAGAATACTAACAAAGTTTTAGTTGCTATACTAGTCTTAAATACATTTTGTCACCAAGCAGGATAGGGATGAGAAGGTCTTGAGACCAAGAAGTGAAAATGGGGGGGGGGGAGATGAAAAATTAGGTGAAGGGAGACAGAAATGAATGAGAAATGTGTGGAAAAGAGGGAGAGAAATTAAGAGAGGGAAAACTTGTTTTATATTGCTGCAGCACCCTAACTACTGCTTTAAGATCTGGCTGAGTTGTGTTTAAGGAAAGGAAGAGAGAAAGGGTAGACTATTGGAGAGGCTGGCAATTACTGCAGCAGCTATCAGTTGCTGATAAGGAAGTTTGCTTCAGTCTTGGAGAAAGTGAAGTTTAGTGGATCCTAACGTGCTTTTTGCTACACTCAGACTTCCCTGCTCCCCTAGTAGCTGCAGCCAGAACTACATTTTAAAAATCAAAGGAAAGTCATTTGACTGGATGCAGCATGATGCTGGCTTCAAGGGCCCCCTTCAAGGGCCTTCCCTCAAACTGAGCCAGGGGAGGACTGCACCCCGCCACACCAGGCCCAGGAGTGTCATGTAGGAGCTCTTTCAAAAATGACAAAGACAGTACAGGAAACAGCCTAAAGGAACTGAAGATCAGTAAGGAGAGTGGCACTGATGGGGAGAATTGGCTTTGGTCGCTGTGTCAGTCAGGTTCCTTTGCCTTGAGAGGAAGATGGGTAACACTCAGCAACTCATGTCACAAAGCCCAGTTCTGAATCATACCAATGACCTCATTGACCCATCTGTCGAAAACCAGTCAAATCCGACTCTAGGGAAAATAACTAGCTAATATGGAGACCAGACTACTTTTCCAATCACTACAGGGTTTGTGTGGCTAACAGAACATAGGCATTTTGTGGAAGATTTTGTTCATTTTTACAAAATTTGTATCCTGCCTATCTGCCTTCATCAGGACTTCCAAGGTGGCTAGGAGATGAAAAATATACACATCAAAAACACCTTAAAAGCCATTAAACCCAGCCAAAACGACATCATTAAAATAATTAAAAGCAAGCTGGAATACACAAACAAAAACATTAAAACATAAAGCAGGAAGGAGGGATCACTAAGTGAATGCTGGATGAAACAAAAAAGACTTCCTCTCCCATTGGAATATGAATAGAAAGTAATTTCTACAGTATCCAGCCTCATGAATCTATGGATTATCTTTATTCCTGTTTCCTCTGATAATCTATATTACATACTACATTTTATTCAGGTGCCTGACATTTTTAAACTGGAGTTGAAACCTTGGTAATCCAAACGTCTTTATGTTTCTATAGAACTAGCAGAGTGACTCATATAACTTTTCATAATTAGTAAACTTCCTCATATATTGTTATTTATTATTACAAAAATCACCGTGGGTTCAGATTCAATTGTTTTTTGCTCCTGTCATGGGTTAATGAAATCTTATTCCTTTGCAGAGAATGAAGTAGAGAGTTTTGTTACCATCTGAGTAACGTCTAAGTGAGGGAGTTTTTCGAGCAATTAGTGTGAGGTACTGAATAGCGCCAATAAGCCAGGCCTTATGATGAAATCAAAAGTCCCTTTATTCTTAAAGGTCTTGTCAATGACACACGTTCAGTGTTAGGGATGGCTTGGATAATGGGCAAGGTTCAATTATACAGATTTCAAACAGCAAAGTGTGTACTAGACACCAATCAGAAAAGTCCCTCCAGAAGGCGCACAACTCTAACCATTTGTCTTCCCACCAAAAGCACGCGGAGAAGCAGAGATTACACTTGACAGGCAAAGCTATTCCCACACAGTGAACCACCTGGAGCTTCTTTGTTACAATAACAAATCAAGGCCAGGCTTCAAAGGGTCAGATTACAAGAGCCACAAGTGCAAGAGAAAGGGGAGGAAGGGGAGGAAGGAACGCTCTGACGTGGAGACTCATGGGATGTCATACTACAGGCAGGAGGAACGCATACAATACATGACAGGGAACCTGACAATTAGAGGTGATAAATCTAGAGCTGTTTCCACAGACTCTGTTCTGCTAACTGAGAGCCTTTCTTTAATGAAGGAAGCTCTTCCTCCAGTAGACTTTATTGTAAGGCAGCCTTTGGATCCAGCCCAATGAGTTGGATCTAGAGGGAATAAATTTTGCATATACCAGAGCCCTTGCATAAGAGGAAATATACTCAAAAAAGATGGTGCTGGCATCCCAACTGTATCCCAGCTTACATTTCCACTCATGCAAGACATTGTAGGTGTTGTAGAATAGCTAATGCTTTTTCTTGAGCAAGCAGAACTATTCTGAGTTTGCATTTCCATCTATGCATTGCTGGATCCAACCCTTATATATTTACCCCCCAAATCCAGTAGATGCAGAGAAGTTGCCATATTCCAAATCTATCCCCCCAGAAGATAATCCTCATGACTAAGGTGTCAAAACTGTAATGGATTATTGGACCAGCCTCATGTTAAGGAGATTATCAGGAATAATAAAGTTATTATGCATAACTGCATAGGAATAGTTTGCATGTGCTTGGAATTGTAGATCAGTTCTTTTGTTGATCCACTATATGGGTGTTTTTGTTTATTAGGCCTCCTTTAGTTGCTAGTATGGCTTTTTCTACATGCATTTATATCCTCAGGAAAGGGCAAGATGGAAATCCCAATAAATGAATCGATGAATAAACCAGAAGCTGGCTTGTTCCTGAAGGATGTTTAGTTGCTCTGAGCTTATTTTCCAGTGCATACTTTATGAGTACACTTTGTACCAGCAAAGAGGCAAACTGAGGCTTCATAAAACAACTTCTACAACATCTAACTTTGTTGTAGTTTTGAGTCAATCAGCAGATGCCTCATTTACAGCTTATTAGTCACATCTTTATTCATCCCTTCTTTTGAGGAGTTCCCAGTGGTGGAAACACATTTAGAACAGTTCATGGAGAAACAGAGATTTGAACTGTAGCTTCAGCTTTCTGTGCATTGCATCACACTGGCTAGCCAGATGCCAAACTGTCCCCCGTTATCACTATTTATCTTGCTAAGTTACACTGATCTTTTTCAATTTTTTAAAAAAATCTAGCTATACCATATTATGGCATAAGATCCTTTAAAACAATGAGTTTCTTATAATAAAACAAATACATAGATATTCTCTATTTCCAACTTCATTGAAAAAAACATGCCCACTTGAATTGTAATAAAATATGCAAACAGTGCAATCATATATTACTCAACTATATGTATAGATGCTAAGTTTCTTTAAATAAGTCTAAATAGATTAATTTCAAATTCAAATGTATTTGTAATAAAGCCAATACTATATTTATGACTGGCATCTATTGAAAATGTTTTATTTATATATAACTGAAAAGCAAGCTGACAGATATGCATGTGATATCGGGGAAATTAAATGTCACCATGCACGCATGATAGTGATGATATGATATGGCTGAAATGCAAGCTGGGATAGTGGTGGAGAAGATCAATATGTGTATGTGATAAAGAAGCACTGCAGATAAGGAAGGTCAAAGAATGAAACAATTAACAGCCATCCATCGCCTGATAAGCCATCATCAGTCTCTAGTTCAGTAATTTTGACACTAACACTATCATCTCTCACATTTTTATCCTGCCCTTGCTTTAAGGATGCACAATTCTCTCCTCCTACATTCTATCCTTACAACAACTGGTGGGAGGTAGGTTAGGCAGGAAGAGGATTGTTGGCCCAAGGTCACCCGCAGCACCATCCTAAGCAGAGTTACACCTGTCTGGGCCCACTGGCTTCAATGGGCTTCGAAGGGAGTGATACTGTTTCGGACAGCACTGCCAGTGAGTTTGATGGTGGAATGTGGATTTGACCCAAATTTCTCCCAGTCCATTCAATTGCAACACCACAGAGGCTCTCGATGCCATCTGGGATGACATGAATGTTCCAATGAAAGTTCCACTGGGAAGCGTAATTTCCGACCATATACTTCCCTGGTTACACTAATGATTTCTGATGGCAATTCACAAACATAAAACCCATGCATATTTCTGACTAGAGTTTGAATATGTACTGGGGTGACATTACTTCTTCTATATATTTGTACCCCCAGAAATGCACAAATTGTTCTGCATGGCAGAAGCTGGAAATACTTGCATCTACCCTGAAAATGTGGGTAAACCAGATATCGGCCCCCATGAGGTTGCCATGGAGGCACACAAATCAGCAAGTCTGCTCTTGATTGACATAACAGGAAGCTGACATACAGAGGATCTGTCTGAGAGCAATGTCCATTCAGATCAAAGATAATAAGCTCTTGAGTTTCTTCTGTTTTTGAAGTTCAAATAAATGTTATTCTCAACTGGCCTTTTCTTAAAGGAAAGTATTTCCAACCAGGTACCAGTGTTGTCTAGGACTGAGACATGTGATTCATCTTGGTGGACCAGGACAAGCCCCAGATATGTTTATTGATTGATTTGGGATATTTCTATGCCACTTCTTCAGAGTGCTGTTGAAGGCAGCTTACAATTAAAACAATATAAAAATATAAAAATAAGCCAATAAAACAGCAAGCCATTGGACATAAACATCATAAAAAACTATCCATAAAACAAAGCAAACCAATTTAAAAGCCGGTCAAATAAAATCCTTAATGAAAAGCCTGGGTTAAACACATGTTTTGGCCTGGTACTTAAAAAAAAGTAATGTAGGTGCCAGGTAAGCTTCAAGGGGGAGGGAGTTCCAGGGTGGCAAGGTGCCACCACAGAAAATACCCTGTCTGTAGTTGCCACTGCCTCACCTCTGATTGCAGGGTCACAAAGAACAGGGCTTAAGAGGGAGAATTTAAGTAGTGGGTTGGATAGTATTGGAGGAGTCAATCCTTCAGGTATCTTGACTAAGGATATGCAATTTTTTTTCAGATTTGGGTTTCAGGAAGGGTATAAATACCAGTATTCTCAGTTATTTGGCTCACTTAATACCATTTTGGCATTTGGGTTAGGGTTAAAAAAAAATTAATTTGGGGGGTCCATTATTTCTGATGGGGGCATCTAGGGGGACTGGAGTGGCTGTTTTTTCAAGAAAATGACACCAAAACTTCAGGGAACATGATCATGCCTGAACCCTAAAGCCTCCCCAGGTTCCAGTCAGGTTGGATTAAGGAGTCCAATTTTATGGCCCCTGAACAGTTTTTCCCAGCTATCCCACTTGTCTGCATTGTTTCCTATGGGGAAAAAAAAGCCCATGATTTCGCCTGGTTAAAGAAGCCAACAGCCAAACACACAAGCACAATTAATGGCCAAAGCCTCCAAATGCAAACAGAACCAACAGAATTAAGGTCAGACCAGAGAATCCCAGCTGAACCATGGACCAATGGGGCAAGACCAACAAAACCAATGTCAGACTAGATATTCCAAGCAAAACCAACCTGTTAAGTGAGTATCAAGGCAGCCAGCCAGACCTGGGAACACACACACAGAGACACACAAATGTCACTTCCCCCAAAATCACAACACAGAAAAACCTTTAAAACAACTATAGAACAAGAACTGTAAAACCAGAACCAGAAAAATACACAATATTTTTTTTTAAAAAAATGGTGTTCAGGGACAGTGCCGGACTTGCCCCCACCACAACCACGGTGCCACTACAACAGCTGCTCCTGGTGGGGTGGCTCTTGGTGCCAGCATGGCCACCACTGCTGGGGGTTCTGGGAGCAGAGGACCCTGTCCTGGAGTACCTACTGGGACAACTGCTCCTGGTACAACTTTGCCTGGCAACACTCACTCCATCAGTGTTGCCATGTCTGCTTGTTTGGGCTGCTGCAGCTGGGGCTGGCTCAGCTGGGCTCCAGGTAGAGCATACAGGCCAGGCTGTCTCATCCTTACCTACAGATTCATGCCCCAGTGCTGCTGGAAGAGAGGGGGCTGAGATGGGAGGAGGAGGTATCTCCAGAGAGAGATGGGAGCTGACCATGGGCCTGCCCTATTCCCCTGCTGCCAGAAAAAGCTGGAGCTGGGCCAGAGAAACCATCCCCATCAATAAGCCATCCAGCAGCCTCCCAGAGACTGGGGAGCCTGGGCAAAGGATAAACCCTGGACAAACAGGGCTGGGCCCAGAGGGACGGTAGCCTCCAGCTGGTCTCCAGGCTCAGCCAATGGAAGGAGGAGAGTGATGAGAATGGGTCAACTGGGGCACCCCAAACAGAGATAGACTGAGGGGAAACAAGTAGCCTTTCCAGGAGATAGTGATGGAGAAGGATAAAAGGGGGGATTGGGAGGCAGCCCAGAGGAGTGGGGCTAGGGGGCTCCCTTAAAAGTGTGCTCCTGACACCAGGCAAAGAGGGGAAATAGGCAAAGCTCTAAGCTGTTGCTTAAGGAAGCCAAAGGAACCAAGTGATGCAATCCCCTTCCCTTCCCATTCTGAGGCTGGGGGGAGATCCACCAGCAGTGCCCAGCAAGATGACAAAGGGTTCGCTCAGCTGATGGATCTGGAGAAGGGGGAACATCAAAAACAGTAACAACATTGGAATTCTTCTCCCCAAAGCACAAACCTTTTAAACATCAAAATGCAAAGCTGTTATAAGTTCTAAAACCAACCAAGATAAGGGAACACAGAAGCAAAGTCAGAAATTAGGAGGGGAAAAAACCAGTCCTGAAGATGTCCAGCAGGCAGGCAGGCCCAAAACAAGCATGTCTTCCCAGTCAGGCAGCACTCCAAGTCCGAGACCAGAGCAGCAGCAACAGCACTCCATAAGATCTAGCCATGCAATGGAGTCCAGGTGCCTGCCTTTTATCCTCTTTGCCCATGCTCAGAGACCCATGGAGGGATGAGAGAATCATCACAATTGGGGAGACATTTAAAATGCTCCCACTAAGGTCTGACTCCATTGCCTGGGAGAGTTGCCTCCCTCCCCCCTCTCTCCTGATGCCTGAGAGCCCTGCCGAATTGAGGGAAAACTTAAGAAAAACAGGCCCAGATAATTAAAATGGCAGCCCCAAATACTCTCAGATATACCCAAATGTTTCCAGATATACCCAAAAGTTTCTGAATTTTTTTGCACCACTTAATCGGTACCCTAAAAACCTCAGAATATCATACTTAGAGATAGAGATAGATATACAGATATAGATATGGGGGAATAGATTTTAATTAGGCAATTTAATATGTTCCTGCATATTAGTCTTTGAATAAAATTTGGTTTAAACTAGATGTTTGTGCTTCTTGTCTTCATTCCAGGGTATGCAGGCAGGAAGAAGGAAAAGGAGCAGGCAAAGGAACTGATAAAGTAGCACAGGCTAGGAAATGATGGTTTGCAACCACCTGCCAATTTGGGCAGCCTGCAGCAGCCTACTAACCCCCCTGACATTTTGCTCCTGAGTGTCAGCATATCCTCAGGAACAGCATGGGGGCAGAGAAGGGGGTCTGAATTGAGGTGGGGAATTGGAGGAAGTTGTGACCTCCGCCTTCTACAACTGCATATACTGTCCTCTTGGAGGAACTGTATAGTTGGATGCCTGCCAATGACAAAGAACAACATATTTACCCAATCTCAGTGCATTTCAGAAAATAATTTCTACTCCACCAACATGGCTAGTTTTGTTCCAAGAATCAAAAACTGGCAAATATTTACTATACAGTAATGTTTGCAAATGATATTTGCCATGATAATATTACTAAATATTAGTTCCTATAATATTTACAAACAATAACCTTAATTAACTGTGAGAGACCTCCTCGGGGCATGGTGGCATTTTTATCAAGTGAAAATGTAAACACAATTCCAGGTACAATTATCAATCCACTCCTTGTAAAAGGAAGGAAAACTGAAAGTGAAAGGTGTCTGTCATTGTGCGTTGCTGTTGCTGCATAAGATAAGTGAACAATGAACCTTTTCTCCCCTTGATGAAAAATTCTACAGTTCTTTTAGCAGAGACTTCCTAGAGGTCAGGGATGAATTGTTGGATAGTGACAGCATTAGCATGAATAAAACAAAAGTCCGTGATGGAGATGGAGATGAAAATCTGAGGTTACCTACTTGACACCATCTTCCCTCTCAGCGATTGTTGCTTATTCAGTAGAGGATTCTGTAAGCATTTTGTTAATGGCAATATTCATGAATAGGTTTCCCCATCAACTCGAGCTTTTGATTTATTTTTCATAATAGAAACATACATTACTCTTATCCTGGTCAGATGAAGTGAAGATGTCACAGACTGAAGACAGCAGTTTACTACAAGACATTGTGAAATCTGTAAAGAAGGGGATGGACCGACTTCCGGCAAGACTTGCGAGCATGGCGGACGTGCTCCTCCGCATCTGCAGGGAGCACGATCCGTACCCGGCGGGAAGAAGGGGCTCTGGACTGGTGCCGAGCCCCCAGAGACCCCAGTGAGGGGGCTCTGCCTGGGGTGGCCCGAAGGGGATTTCTCCCTATGGTGGTGACCGAGGGATAGAGATCCCTTTTCACCACCCCCATGGGTTCCCCCGCCGTGGGAGCCGTATGGCTGAAAGCGCAAATCCGAGAAGCAGCAGAGAGTGCGAAGCAATGAGGCTGGAACTGACAGTTACACATGGAGAAAACGTGAGTCTGAAGTAAGAAAAGCAGAACACAGCGGGAAGACGGCGGGAGGAGTGAAACCCACCCTCCCCTCTCCGGGACTAGTGTACTTACGAGACTCTTTATGTGGCATTACTGCAGGAATAAAAGCCCATCCGCCTTGCTAGATGGCAGCATCGCTCACTTGGAGATATAAACTTTAGAAGGACATAAGCGCTGCTTGAAAATTTGCTCCTTTCGTTCATCTTATCTATCTATAAACAAAGAGCGTAGTCTCAACAATGACGGGGAAACCGAAACCTTCCCCCAAACTAGGAAGTACAGCTCCAAGTTCAAAGGTTGATACCACGGAGATGAGTGCGGTGTTCTCCTCGTTATTGCGACCTCTAGTGGACCAAATGACAGCTCTCAACGTTAAAATGGACAAAATGCAGCTAGAACTAAAAGAGTCGAATAAATCCACAGAGAAGCTGCAGCAAGAACTTCTGGAAGTAAAAACTTCAGTAAAAAACCAAGATGCAAGACTACAAAAGGCAGAGAAGGAAAAGGCCTTCCACCACGATCAGCTTTTGAAATTACAAATGGATAGATCGAATTTTTTCCTAAGACTTCAGAATGTGCCAGAAAGCACAGGAGAAGACCTTAAAAATTTGCTAAGTGAAGCACTTGAACCAGTGACAGGCATGAAAGCAGCGGATATAAAAAGCGATATGGATATGGTTTACAGAACCTATCCAGATTACACTAAAAAGAAAAGCCTGCCTGGTGAAATTATGATAAGGTTCTCCAAAAAATCTACAAGAGACGTGGTGCTTAGGACCACAAACAAAGCAGCTCTGAAGATCCTGGGAGAAGAAGTAAAAGTGATGAAGGATATCCCATTTGAAATAAGGAAAAGAAGGAAAGCCTATGGAAAATTGACATCTTGGCTCCAGTCTGAGTCTATCATCTATCGTTGGAATACTCCAGAAGGACTATGCTTCAGCATCAAAGATAAGAAGTATAAGATTGACTCTGTTCAACAAGCGAAAAAATTTCTGGAAAAAAGCAAAGAGCAGAAAACTGGGAGAGACTCAGATGGTTCACTGGCCTCGCAAGAAAGCATGTATGGATTTGATAGCTCAAAGAGTGAAGAAGAAGTGTCTGACTCGGAAAAGGGAGCTGCAGCTCCAAAAATAGTTGAGACTGTTAAGACAAGAAGAGGATGAAAGAAGAAATAGTGATTAAACTGTTTTATTAAGCATTGCACTTATGTATTATAAATGGTTTAATTAACCGTATTTCTCTAGGTGGGCGTGCCTGCCAAATAGTTTTGATAACTTCTATAGTAGCAGTAACAAGTAATTGAAATTTATCCAAGGTTCTAAATGCTTCATAATTATATTATGTAACAAGGTAGTATTAAGCAAATGATAAAGTACTCTCTGTATAAGGTATATGTAGCTTAGATTGTAGCGTTATAGTTGTAGTTATAGAGAAAAATCAATAAAAAAATTATAAAAAAAAAAGAAGGGGATGGACCCATTATCCTTCACTCTTCTTTATTATGATGGACACTTGTGCTTCACGGTACCCTCATCTTTTCAAGGTTGTTTGGAATAAAAGATTGCAGGATGGTATCAACCAGTGTTTTGACTTCAGTGGGGGTATAGCTAGGTGAGAATTTCACTAGGTTCTGTTCTGTTGATGGAGCTACCCCGGCTAAGGATTTAGCCTACCCCCCTGCAGTAATGATCATGATAAAGCGTGCCTTTTAATAGGAAAGTGGCTTGTCCCCATTATAATCGCAAAAGAGGCACAAATGGATCACCCACAGATAACAGAGAAATTGCTATACACTAGATGGACTCCATTGGTGTACCAAAAAAAATACACCTTGGTAAATTTAACAAAAGAAACCCAAATCAACCTGACTGCAACTGAGCATACTGATGGGGTGTAGAATTATATAAGGGTCACTTGAAAGGGGACATCAAGCTGCTCAGCTCCCTGAAAAACAGAATTGCACTGCTTGTCCTAGGTTTGTATTTCTCCTTTTTATTCCTGATTATCACTCCCATCAGATATAAGAAATTAGCTCAAAATGAAGGCACCTCAATTCCTCCCCAATCCTAATCCCACTCAAAAGCCTAGAGCAGGGGTGTTGAACTCATTTGTTATGGAGGACCAGATTTGACATAAATTGGACTTTGTTGGACCAGGCCATGTAGGTCATAAAATGTAATGCCAGGTAGCGGGAATATAAATTTTATAAAGGACACAAACACAATGATTTTTTTAAAAAAAACTTAAATTAAAAACATGCTTGAAACATTAGCATTCTTGCAATATTCTGTTTATTTAACAGTCTCTGATAGCTGACACTTCTTGCTCTGAATTATTGCATCAAAATGTCTGTGCTGTTGCACTCTGGGAGGGGGAAGTGCCTCAGCTCAGTGCAAGGAGAAGAAGCTGTCCTATCTATCCTGAGCAACTGAGTGAGTCTGGGAAAGCAAGCTATGACACAGCAGCAAAACTGGAGAAGGAAGCAGGAGACAGCCAGTCCCTTGTGGGCCTGGTAGAAGCCCTCTGGAGGCCTGATCCGGCCCCCGGGCCGCATGTCTGACACCCCTGGCCTAGAGCTTCTCCACAGGCCTAATCATTTAAGAATTACGTTATTTAAGGCAATAAATATTGCATGGCTAAAATCTGAAACTGTGTGATTAGTTGATCAGCTGAATGAGTATTTTATGTCTTTTGAAAAGATGGTGATGAGATAGTGCTGTTCTCTGTGCATGAGGAGGAGTCTGCTGCTGTCTGTATCCCTGCTTGAAAATAGTTAAGGAGTAGAGCAGGGACCGCAGCCTTATGCAGGCAGCCAGTAACCAGAGGCAAAAGAAGTGACTGTTTAAGTCCCCTCCTATCCCAGTGGCCACTCCTTTTGCAGGTCCCCTCCCACATCCTTATAATGCAGGATTTGCAATTTGCCTTACAGGGGTGGAACAAAACTTTGGGGACTTCCTGCATCATCAGAAGGGGGTGTTTTTAACATGCTGATTCATAATAAATAGGCCTGGTCTTTTGCCTGCCTAGGCTCACATGTGATGGGCAGCAACAGTGCAGATTACTAGTCTTTAGGTAGGAAAGAATAATTTCTGAGCATCTCAAGGTGTCTAAAAATGCTGGGAGGGCAAGAGGGGTTGGGAATAGGGTTGCCAGGTCCCATCTGGCCACCAGTGGTGAATTGGGGAGTGGGTTTAGGGTTGCCAGGTTAGGAAACTCTGGATATCTGGGGGTGGACCCTGGGGAGGACAGGGACTTCAGTGGGGTAAAATGCCATAGAGTCCACCCTCCAAAGCACCCATTTTCTCCAGGGGAACTGATCTCTAGTCTGGAGATGAGCTGTAATTCCAGGGGATCCCCAACTGGAGGCTGGCATCCCTAGTTGGGAAGGAGATTACCTTTCATGCTGAGCCTCAGTTTCTTTACAGATGAAGTTTGACAATCCTTGGCACCAAAATACTGGCAGCCAACTGGGATCTTCTAGTATATGCCACACTAAAAACAGAATACTTTAATGTGCAGCTCAGCTATTAATAAACATAGTGGAAGCCATAACCTAGTGATGTGTGTTTTCATTTCAGGGTACAGGAAGAATGTACTAGTGATTTACTTATTTTACTTCATTTATGCCCTGCCTTTCTCCCCAGCGAGGACCTTAAATTGCTTAGATAATTCTCCTCCCCTTCGTTTTATCCTCACAACCCCACTGGATGGGATAGGCTGAGAGGGTGTGGGTGGCCCAAGGTCACCCAGAGAGCTTCCATGCAAGGGTGAGGATTCACACCTCAGTCTCCCAGATCCTTGTCCACCACTCTAACTGGTACACCGCACTGACTCCCAGATAGTATTGGCTGAATTAGAACACACTTCTATCTTTTTGCAACAGTGGCTCTCCAGGTGCATCTTGTGTGATTCCACACTAGTCTGCTTTAGCACCATTATGCTCCATCATACAGATCCAGGAGAGGTCAACAACAATCAGCAGTTTTCCATACTTTTCTGTTATGCTCACTATTTTTCCAGGAGCCGCATTCATGTGATTTCCCCCCTGTTGTTGACGAATAGAATTGCAACTTCTGTGGTGTGGGTGGTCTTTGGGCTACTATTCTGCTTGACCAGTCCTGTTCATTGCAGCTGCCTCCCTTGTTGCCTCTTAATGCAGCAATGGCTGCCACCGTCAACTTTTAAAAGTGGAACTATAATGCTGTTAGGAATTAGGGGCTAAGTTCTAATATTCTAATAGGCTAATTCATGTATTAGGTATTGAATGCAACTTCCTGAGAGCTTTAGCTTTCACTGTAAAAATGCAAGTTTCTAGGTCTCTGGTGTGCATCAATAAAACATGCAATACTAAATTCACAGTTAAAAACAATAAATAACAACAACAATAATAATTTGCCTGATGAGATGACACTAAACTACTGATTGCACCACTGTCTTGTGTGGGAGGGCAGGAGACAGGAGTGCCAGACAGATGGAAACTGTCACTGTCCTCAACCAAATGTCTGGTGGAACATCTCTGCCTTACATGCCCTGCAGAACTGCATTAAGTCCTGCAGGGCACAGACATTGTTTGGCAGAGAGTTCCACCAGGTTGGGGCCCAGGTGGAAAACTCCCTGGCCTTGACTGAAGACAGCCAGATGTATCTCGGGCTGGGGACCACCAGTAAATTCTCATCTGTTGAGTGTAATGCTCTTCGGGGGCTATACCAGGAGAGGCAGTCCCAAAGATAATGGACACTTTGCGAACATGCTTAACTTGCTCAATTTACAAAGTTGTAAAATTTAACTATATTAACACAATGAAACAAAATCCCTATGTATTTTTAAGGATAGAACCCCTGACTACAAATGTGATGACAAATTTATTAGATGCATCATTCTGAACATCCCTTGAAAGCAAATATATTAAATATATATTCTAGTGAAAACCTGTTCTTTCTCTTTCCTGCAGAGTGAAAGATACTGAACATTTTAATATATGCTATTAAACAGCCCTTTTCAATAGGCCCAGATCAAGTTGCCTGTTGCATACTATGTAATAATGTGTAATAACTCTTCAGGTCTTGATAACATCTATCTACCAAGATAAGTCTCCATATATATCAGGGATTTTGTTATAATACCACTTTTTTTTTCCTTGACAGGAGAATATGCACTTTTAACTCAGATTCAGTGCCAGCCAATTTGTCTCCCTCATGTATTAATAATATATAGTGTTATTAAAAATGACAGCAATATTTTCTTTCTATTGAAGAAATATCTCTTTTATAGTGCCTAGAGCCTGGTCCATTAGAATGGAAGGCACTTATTTATTCAGTGCTATCAGCATGCAAGGTGGTTTATAGAGCTAAATAAAATACAGAAGACAGAGACTCTTTTGGAGAGCTAAGTCAGTGACAAGCCTGGTACCAGTTGAGAATCCATGCTGAAAAAGAAAATGGGTACACAGTCTGGAGGTTCAGTGGGATATAATGGGAAATGCCAAGACTTTCAGTGTTGTTCTTAAGTGTGAAGACTTTACCTATCACTATACCATTCTTATACTAGGCAACTTTGTTAACTCTGTTGGTAGAGTAGTCAGTCAGTGTTGTTTATTTGGTATGTCACCAGCACAATTATAATCAATACAAAAAGGGTACTAATAAACTATATAAAATATCAAATCCTTAAAAACTGCATTAAATATATGTATATTAATTACAAAATTGCTGATACTCTAAATTTCTGCAATACTCTATCACCTGATATTCAACTGTTGGACAAATATTATAAAAGTTACACAATTCTACTCCCCATCTCCTAAATCTTCTGAATTCTTTTAAAATTGTTCTACATGTGCAGCGCATATTCTTTGAGCTATTGCTAAAAATTTGGCACAGTTTATTTGTTGGTAGAGTACAAGCCAATAATTGGAGACCCAGTGTGGAGTAGATTGTCGGGTTAGGATGTGAGACAAGCAGTGCAGTCCTAAGAAACAGTTGGATAGACTTGAGTAGGATTCTGAGTAGATCTCCTAGGAATGCTCTTTAAGACCAGGCAGGTCAGAGTTCAAATCCCTATTCAGCCATGAAGCTTTCTGGGTGACCTTGGGTCAGTCACTCTCTCAAACAGGGTTGTTGTGAGGACAACAGTGGGGGACAGAACCATATATGTACCCTGAGTTCTTTGGAGAAGGATACAAATATATAGATAGAAGATACTGCAGTGTGACTCTTTTCTGTACCATCAAGATCAAGTGAGAAACCCCAGGAATCACTCAAAGAACTTATGTCCATGTGGTTCTTTCCAGGACAGCATTGCCTTGCTTTTGAAGATGAGTGATATGGGTCTGGGAATGAGCTTCAGAGATCCATTTTGTCTGCCATGTGGTAAATTAACTGAAATCCAGAAGGATATTGCAGTGTCACATCATGGCAAAAAAGTCTCGGTGCATATGTTGCCAGACAATCTATCGAGCTTAATGTCTATATTGTATGAGATTTTTCTAAGGATTGGGTCATTCCAACAATTTCACAAGTTCAATGCAGAGAAAACATTATTTTCCAAAGGTTTCTTAACCCGACCATGCAGTCTGTATGTTCATAACTATTCCCTACAAAATAGACATTAAGCTCATTAGATCAGGGGTGTCAAACTCATTTGTTATGAAGAAGAGAAGAAGAAGAGATTGGATTTATACCTTGCCCTTCACCACCCAAAGGAGTCACAGAGTGGCTTACAAACTCCTTTCCCTTCCCCTCCTCACAACAGACACCCTGTAAGGTAGGTGAGGCTGAGAGAGCTGTGAGACAACTGTCCTTGAGAGAACAGCTGGTACAGAGCTATGGCTTGCCCAAGGTCATCCAGCAGGTGCAAGTGGAGGAGTGGGGAAGCAAACCCAGTTCTCCCAGATTAGAGTCCATGCATTTAACCACTACACCAAACTGAGGGCTGGCTCTGACATAAATGAGATCTTGTTGGGCCGGACCATGTGTGTCATAAAATGTAATGGCAGGTACTGAAGATATAAACTTTATCGAGGACACAAACACAAAGATTTTTTTTTACTTAAAATAAAAACATGCTTAGAACATTAGCACTCTTGCAATATTTTATTTAACAGTATTTGTTAACAGACACCTCTTGCTCTGAATTATTGCATCAAAATGTCTGTGTTGTTGCAATCTTGAGTATGCTGTTCAAGGGTGTATCCCTAAGCTGCAAACCTACTTATGATTAATTGACATTCACCACAGAAATCTCATGCTCAGAGTTCTGAGTCTAGGACTCAGGTTAAAATATGAAATGGCTGAGTGATTAAGAGAGTCTGGTGAAGCAACCTATGATACAGTAGCAGCAGCAGAACTAGAAGCAGAAGATGGCCAGTTCCACTGTGGGCCTAATAGAAGCCCTCCAGGGGGCCTGATCCAGCCCCCGGGCCACATGTTTGACACCCCTGCGTTAGATGGTCCTCTTCTGATGAAGATTTTTCAAAACCAAATAATTACTGGATGTTCATCAAAATTGGATATACTTTGGACCCTTATTTGTTACTAGCATATATTTTTGCATTGTGTGTTAAATTCTAATATTGTCATATCACATTATTGTCAGTGCTTTACAGCTATTTTGCTCATTGTCAGTCTTTAAGCAATGACTGGACAAACACTTGGCAGGGATGCTCTAGGTTGATCCTGCATTGAGCAGGGGGTTGGAGTAAATGGCCTGTATGGTCCCTTCAAGCTCTGTGATTCTAAGATTCTATGATACTTTAACTGGGAAAACAACACTTTGGAGTCTCATTTAGAGAGGTCTTCTGCATTAGCTACTACTGATCCCTTTAACTGGACATGCCAGTGATTGAATCTGGGAGTATTTGCTCTACCACTGAGACATGTATGTAAAATGATCTATATTGTACATAGAAATGCTACATAAATGAAGCATAAAAATATGCAATAAGCATGCACATGCACTGGGTTAAATCCTGCCAAAAAGATCCATGCATGCAAGAAGGGGCAGTTTAGGTTTGCCAGTTCTGGGTTGGGAAATACCTGGATATTTGGGGGGTTGGAGCCTGGAGAAGGCAGGATTTGGGAAGCAGGGGACTTCAGGGTGGCATAATGCCACATAAGGACCTTCCAAAGTAGCAATTTTCTCCAGGGGAACTGATTTCTGGAGATCAGCTATAATTCCAAGAGATCTCTGGCCACTACCTGGATACTGGCAATCCTAGGGCAATTCCACCACCACTGCAGCACCCCTCAATTTCTTCCCATGTTTCTCCTGGGGACCCACTATTCCCAAGGAGCAGCATTTCTGGGGGCATTTTGAAATCTTTGGGGGGGGGATGGGGAGATACAGTCCCATGTGTGGAATTCAGATGGGATTCAGCCTCCACTATAAGCCAGTCTACAAACCCAACATCTGAAAAAGCAGATTGCTGAACTTGCTGGCAAAAATAGAAAAGAAACTGGAAAGAAACTAATTAGACAACATTTGCTCATGCCTGATCCTTAGATATCAGGTTGTGAGTCTTCCCACCCTCCTTCCACATTATTGAAAGCTGGTGATGTGGGTGGAGAAACTCTCAACATGATGTCATGTAATACATTTCCTTAGACATTAGAGGGAACAGGGTGACAGCTCTGTTTCAGCTGGAAGATCTAGTTCTGCCCACTACAACAATAACACAACTGCAAGCCTCAATGGTGCATATAATAATAAACTAGATAGGCTGATAGTTTTGCCACAACTCATCAATTGGTAATAAAGTTTTTCATGTTCCAGCATAAAAGGAATACATAAAGGGGGATGGAAATCAAAGGATGAGGAGAAGAATCCATCAACGTGACCATTTAATTGTTGAAAGCTGACAAGAGGATCACACTAAAGATGAAACTATATGTTGGGAGCTTACTGAGATAGCAAACTTTATGAAGTTATAGCTGACTTACAAGTCAAGCTAAATTTGTCAAATAAAAAGCCAAGCTGGAGAACATTTGGAAATATAGTGTCAGCAAACTTGAAGATGGAGAATTAAAAACAAATTGAAAGTAGCAATGGAAAAGAGATTTGAGGCATGAAACATCCATAAAAGGCGGGAGGGAGCAAATAGGTCACTAGGGATATGAAATAAATGAGAGAAACCAGCTGGCATAAAACGAGTAATAATGGAGGTTGCAAATAGACTGTATGGTTTTCATTTTCAAGAGGAAAGTAGAACAATCTGGATGGTTTAATTAAGAGTTCACAGAACTGATGCAGTTAAAAAAAATTTAAAGTCCACACTGGAAAGAGACATATTTTAAAAAGCAAGAGAAAGCTGAAAATCTAGACAATGAAGAGCATTTCCAGTGCCTGAAATCCTGCCTAAGGAGTTCTCAATATTATTCATGGCTAACTTGTTTTGTACAGCAAAGTCATCTTCTTCCTATTGTGTGAGTGTAAAGTGCCATGAAGTCACAGCTGACTTATGGAGATCCCAAAGGGTTTTCAAAGGAAGTGGTTAAGAAGAAGAAGAAAAAGAGGAGAAGAGACTGGATTTATACCTCATCCTTCACTTGTAATCTCAGAGCGGCTTACAAACTCCTTTCCATTCCCCTCCCCACAACAGACACCCTGTGAGATAGGTGGGGCTGAGTGAGCTCTGAGAGAACTGTCCTTGAGAGAATAGCTGGTACAGAGCTATGGCTTGCCCAAGGTCATCCAGCAGGTGCAAGTGGAGGAGTGGGGAATCAAACCTGGTTCTCCCAGATTAGAGTCCACGCACTTAACCACTACACCAAACTGGCTTGCCTTTGTCTTAGGCTGTTTTTACATCTGACTTTCCCACTGGAATCATTCTAGTTCCAAAAAAACCTGCCTACACCTCTGTGCGGTGTGAAACCGTGCTGCTACTGAAATGTCCACATCTACTAATTGCCCTCCTGTGGTCAAGCTAGTATTCAACCGGCTTGATTCTGCTTTAAACAATTGCTGTTGATTAGTGCACTTAGACCCCTTGGAGTGAAATTTCACACCACTGTGAAATCAGCACAGGAAAAGACAGCAGTCAAACTACTTTAGAGGGGAGGTGTAAAATGACCCTTAGTCTGCAAAGGAAGATCAGCCTATATCCCCTTCTTCCTATTATCTTTTCTTAAAGGAGTTATCTATTATCTTTTCTTAAAGGACTAGGACTGGATTCAGACACCCAAGGTTTGTCAATGATAGGCAGAAAGACGACTTGTTCTCATGCTTGTGCACTTCCCTCTCTCCACTTCTTTCTTCTCACACAAAGCACAATTGAAAACATCCTGGTCTGCAAAGTCATCGGCCACTTCCACACTGTCAGGATGTGACTGTGTGCTTGACATCAGCTCGCATTGCCACAATGGCATTGGGTTCTGCTGGGCACTGTACATTGCACTGGTACTGCTGGGTACTCTGTAAATTACACTGGTTCTGCTGGGCTTGCAAAAATGTCCCACCACCTTCAATTTCTACTGCAGAGATTCTTTGGTTTGACTTTAGTCCTTTGGAAACAATGTAGGATGGGGGTACCTTCTTTGGGGGGTAGTGTGTTTCTTCACATCCAATTTGGTGAAGCTTGTGAACACTATTTTGTGATGCTTTGGCTAGTGTTAGTAAAAGTTAGTAAAAAGGCATACTCCTAGCTCTCAGAAATGCCTTGTAGATGTCTGGGATGGTGAGCTCTTGGGCTTCAAAATGGAGAGCAGAAGCCATCCCAAGTGCCTGCTCAGAACACGAGTGGTGTGACGGGTTGATTTTTTTATTTGTGCTATCAAGTCACAGCTGACTTACGGTGACCCGGAAAAATTTTCAAGGCAAGAGACATTTGGAGGTGGTTTACCATTGCCTGTCTCTACATCGCCCCTGCTTAGCTTCTGGGATCTGATGAGATCAGACTATCCTGGGGCTATTCAGGTCAGAGTTAGGCTGAGAATAATGTGACTGGCACAAGGTCACCCAATAAGCTTCCATGGAACAAGTGGGGATTTGAACCTGGATTTCCCAGATTCTTGTCTGACACCTTAACTTATATACCACGCTAGCTCTTGAGATGGAATAGCATATTGGAATTTGAATCTCTTTTACTAGCACGGTTATACATATGAAGTTAATTTTTTTTCATTCTTTGTATTTGTTGGGTTCAGTGGCATCTTCAAGGTCAAACTTTGTTTTGCTGCTTGAGACCAACATGGCTGCCCACCTGAATCTATTTTCTGCCCTTGTTTTATTTCATGATTATTACTGAAAATAATTTTGTTGTGTAGAGGAAGGGCCCTGTCCTGGATAGCCGTAGCCTAGCCTGACCTCATCAGATCTCAGAAGCTAAGCTGGGCCAACACAGAGGCAGGCAGTGGCAAACCACCTCCAAATATCTTTTGCCTTGAAAACCCCACAAGGTCACCATAAGTCAGCTGTGACTCAACGGCAAAAAAAACTAACAACCCCCCCGCCCAGCAACCTAGAGGAGGAGGATGTTAAAAAAATTATCCACCCTGGGCACCAAATAGGCTACATATGCCACTGTAGTTAAGATCTGCCTCTCAAGCCAAGTTATCTGTGCCCCCACCTTCAGAGGTGAGGTGGGTGGTGACTAGATGCAGGGCATTTTCTGTGGTGGTGCCTTGCCTCTGGAATGCCCTTCCACTCGAGGCTCACCTGACACCTACTTTCCTTTCCTTTAGGCACTAAGCTAAAACACATCTTTTTACCCAGGCTGTTAATTAGAGGTTTTGTCTTGCCAGCTTTTTAATGGTCAGCACAATGGGACCAGATGTTCTTGTCATGTTCCCCCCACTCAGTACCTTTTCAACTACTCAAACAGCTATGGGGGGGGGGGGAGGCAACTTTTACATTGCCCCTGTTAGACACTAAAATGGCAACAGCGTCAAACAGCATCACAGTCAGACACACGGACGCCTTCACATTGTGCCTTCAGGCAGCCACTTTACAGAGGCATGTTTCTTATCTAAATTTGATGCCATCAAGCGTAGGAAGAAAATATGAGACAGAATAAACTACACTGCCATCCACTTAGCCATTCTCACTGCCCAGGCATTTTTATACCATTCAACTTGGCAACAGAGCAAGCAGACTGATTATTTTGACCAAAAGGGGATGTGGAGAACTAATGGGAATATTTGATGGGACTGTGGACTTTTAAACCATTTGTGTCATCTGTTTTATATGCCATCTAATTAGACACCAGGCTAGGCTAAGCAAATAACCTGGTTGTATTCCTTTCTTTAGTATACTCAGCAAAGGGAACCATACAATCATTATATATATTCTTCAACATTAGAAGCTAGCGAGCATTTCCCCCCCCCTTTCTGGAAATGTCTAAAAATCCCCCCCCCAAAAAAAAATTTATAGAAAGTATTGTTAAGAGTGTCACCCATATAGTTATTTGAGGCATTTTCCATAGACTTTTCTCTCCAGGTAGACTTAGTAGGCTACAATATTATTTAAAATAAAGAAATATAACCATAAAATAGTAAAATTGAAACAGGGTGCCAGTATACCATACTTAATCAGAATCAACAATGTATCTCCTGGGAACATTCTTCTAAGTCAGCTTTATAGTAGTACCATGAAACTAGAAATGATGGGGCCTTCAGCTGGGATCAACCATAGAGTTTCTGGCGATTCCTTGAGAGGCATTATATCACTTCTGGGTTTTCCCTGAAAATGATGTAATGCTGTTATCCAACAATGATTCCCCCCCCCCCCCCTGCCAGCAGGTAGAGTACAGGAAGGCAACAGGAGCTCAGGGTGGGGGGAAATCTTCCAGCAGTCAAATGGTAAATCTGTTCCTAACACAGAAAGATCAATCCACAATTGGGCAGCCACCTGTTTATCATGCAACTGAGTACAACTTAAGTTCAAAACAAAATTTGCTGTGGAACTAGAACAGGTATAATAACTGCTACATCACTCAGCAAGCCAAACCAGGACCTGGCCAAATCTCCTCTCTTCTACTTCCTGTTTTCTGTCCTACCATATTTACAGCCACTACTACATCTTAGAACACCATAGCACCACTGGAAAAGCACCTGGAGCAAGAAGATGCTGATTTAACTTGCCAACATGTTGATACCTTAAGGGGGAGCTTGTTCGGAGGCATGGAGCTACCATATATGAATATATTAGGAGAGGTGATCTTGCAGATATATGAGTCCCCACCCATGAAGGGCTTTATAGGTAATAACCAGCATCTTGAATTAGACCGAATAACTAATACACAGTAAGGGCAGTGCTCAAGACTAGTGTAGAAGAAGAAGAGTAGGTTTTTATACCCCATTTTTCTCTGCCCTAAGAAGTCTTAAACTGGCTTACAATTGCCTTCCCTTCATCTCCCTGCAAAAGCCACCTTGTAGGTTAGGTGGGGCTGAGAGAGTTCTGAGAGAAGTGTGACTGGCCCAAGGTCAACCAGAAAGCTACATGTGGAGGAGTCAGGAATCAAACTTGGTTCCAGACTAGAGTCTGCTGCTCTCAACCACTATACCACGCTGGTGTAATATCTGCCTTGGTATAACTGCTCTGTACAAATTGACACCAGTTTACGGTTTGAGCAATCATTGCTGCTGGCACCAGAGAGAATCCCATACAGACTTTCTACATTTGGGAGATGTAAGGAAAATTTAAAGATTTTGAAGGATTGTTCAGGTCTACACTGAACTAGGGATGGACAGGAACTGGCTGACAAACCTTTGTTCATGATGGATTTTGGCTAGTTTGTGGTTCACAAACTGTAGCCCGGCGACAAACCTCCACGAAGGCCGTTTGTGATAACTGATGGGAATATTTGATGGGTTTAAACCCTTGCTTTTCCCTTTCTGTGAAAAGATTGGAAACAGCTGAGCTAAGGTGACAGCCTGCTCCCACGGCTCAACTGTTTAAAGGAGCTTTCTTGGGCAGCCAGCCTCTTGGAGCTCCCATGGCTCAGTTGTTCAGATCAGAAACAGCTGAGTGTCTGGGTCAGCCTGCTCCCATGGCTCAGCTATTTAGAGCCTGAAAGAAGTGAGCTGCATGAGTAGGCTGCCCCCCTGGGTCACCTGTTTGGGGCACAAACCTAACAAACCCAGTTCGGTTTGTCTGTGAACTGACTGGATTCATGGGGTCTGTGGTTCAGTTTGTGGTTTGTCCACGAAACACAAACATAACCACTTTTGTGTTGTTGTTTGTGTCCACCCCTACACCGAACTAATTACAAGATATAAAATTCCCTCAAAGCTATTTATGTGTTGTAAAAAAAATCATCTATGTTTGTATGTAGGAAGAGAAGGCAGCATGGTATAGCACAATAATCAGATTTCAGAAGATAAGCAGGGTTGGTACTTGGAAGGGAGACCGCCAAGGAAGACTTTACAGAAAAAGGCAATGGCAAGCCACCTCTGCTTCTCACTTGCCTTGAAAGCCCCTTGCTGGGGTTGCCATAAGTTGTCTGTGACTTGACGGCACTTCACACACACACACACACACATTTGTATGGTTAATCCTGTTTTATATGTTTATATAACTGGGGGGGGGACTAGAGATTTATAGCATGTCCTTGACTTTCATACAAAGCAAGATACCACTGTGGGGTGATTCTTCCCTTATGAGTTTATGTAAAATGAGCTGGAAACATAGCTGATTCCTTTGTAATTCTGCCTTTGGCTGCCAGAAGCTGCAAAGACTTCCCAAAACATTTTATCATTGCTTCTTTATTTGGAATTTTCAGAACAATCTGCAAACAACCAATAAAATGCTCTGAGGTACCTCAACCTAATTATGTCAATATTTTTTTTAAAAAAAAAGATGTTTAAAGCTAAAACTTCAATTCAAAAAGCAGAAGCCAGACAGTGTATAACTAAGTTCTGCAGCAAAGGATTCTATGCATAATGATAACAAAGAAGCTGCATGTTCTGTACACTTGGAAAGATGCAGCTACAGAATGGAATGTACTGATGCAAGAGAAAATGCCTCATTTATCTGTTCCAATGCTCCTATGTGAGCCATTTCCCTGTGTCTTCTTTCTATGCTGCTCTGTTAACATATAGATGGAGGGAGCTTGTATGCAGGGCCAGTGATGAGATTTCTTCTGGGAACCACCATAACCATGATACCAGATGGTATTCAGGGTTCTAACTTGAATAAAAGTATTTTCTAAATTAACCTGCAATGAATTGCAATGGATTCCAAAAATCTGGAGTGGTGTTGGATGTCTTCAGGTCACATGGGATACCCAGAGGCTTCTGGTGTGGCACCATGGAGTGTGGTCACTGTCTGCTTACCATACCAACATGAGCTCCTATCTGCCTGCCATGGAAGGGCTCACCTTATTGGAAGCCTCAAAATGTGCATGCTGAGACTTAGCATAGCTTCGATTCATTGCAGCAGTGCCATGTGTGTGTGTAAAGTGTCATCAAGTCACAGCCAACTTATGGCAACCCCATAGAGTTTTCAAGTCAAGAGGGGTTCAGAGGTGGTTTGCCACTGCCTTCCTCTGCATAGCAACCCTGGGATTCTTTGGTGGTCTTCCATCTAAATCAGGCCCATAGTCAGGATTTTTTTTAGTTTGGCTGGGCCTTTTAAAAAGTCGTGGGGCGCTGAAATTTGCACACAGCCCCCACTTCTCCAAGCTGAGTGCAGGCACGCATGCCCCCCCACTTCTCTCCAAAAGTTTGGGGCCAGGCCCCTGGAGGCCCCACTGTAGCTATGGGCCTGATCCAACACTGCTTAGTTTCTGAGATCTAACAATCAGGCCCGCCTGGACCATTAAGGTCAGAGCAAGCAGTACCATAAAGAATGGCAAAATGTGAATCCATGTACTACCATTTGCATCCAAGATTTTAATGGCACCTTTAGACAGGGTACAAGAATTCTGCCACATATTATGAGTGGATGTCACATAGCTATTGATCGTTAACACTGGCAACAGAAAATGTGTGATTGGCATCAGTAATTAGGGTGAATATCATTTGCAACACTGTTGAGATGCATATCACAAGGTCATGCTGTGAGTTTAAAGAAGCAGGGGAGATACAATCTGTGTAGCCATCAATAGGTGTGCTTCTTTATGCCAGTTGCTAAGGTATTTAAATGACAAGTTGAAGGACTAAAGCGTAAATGGTAGGCTGAGAGTCAATTGAGATTCCATTGGTATGTCAACAGACAAATACTATAGTTTGGTAACTGGGAGCATCCACTTGTGTGCATAATATGCGAGATGATGATGATGATGATGATGATGATGTCGTCTAATTCTGAACCTGCCTTCTGTGTGCATTAAAAAAACCCAGATAATGAGCCAGGTACACATTGGAGTATTTCTCTATAGACCCCCTGGGCTGAAGAAAAAATACAAGAGAGAGAGAGAGAACTTCTTACGTGCAATGAATGGGAGTTCATGATGCTACATCACAAGTTCTTTGCTGCCATTCTGAGGAAAACAAGCAAAGGAAGAGCAGTGAAAGCCAGTATTGCCATATGAGACAAGCAGGTGGAGGAGTGGCAGGCATGCAAACAGGCAGGCAGGATGTGACCCCCCCCTCCGCCATAACCCTCAAGGTAGGTAGGTAGAGCTTGGCAATGGTGCTGCAAGCAGGTGGAGTGGGAGCTGCTGCTGCTGAGAGAAGGAAAGAATACCCTCCCCCGCCCTGAGTATCACAGGTTCTTGCTTGTAAAGGACACAATATTCTGATCCAGAAAGAAAACAAGGAGGAAAACTACTCAAAACATAACAATCCCACCCACACAACCACTTATTTTCGTTGGCGGTTTTCCAGTATGCATTGCAGAAATGTCCATTCACTCATGTTGCCTTCATTTGCACTCAACAACACCATCACCTAGCATAGGTGTTGAGATGTCAGCTCATTGACTAAGTGACCCCTGGTTGAGCAGGAGTATTCATTTGACTAACACAAGAAGAAGCAACAACTGGGAAAAGCTTTCTTCCTAGTAGGATGCTGATTGAGTAACAAAGGTTGCGGCCACACAAGCAAAATAATCTGGAGGGGAATTGAGGCTTTTTTTGCTCTGGAGCAATTTGCCCCACAGTTGCGTGATCACACAGGTCTGTGGACCTGCTGGGGCAACTTGCCACTGAGTGATCAGACACAACCAAGTTTTTTTTTTTTTGGTGGTTCGTTTCCGAGGCACTTAAATGGGGGATTGATGGATCACCTCCCCACCCTAAGGGCTTTTGATGATGCGCACATGGAGAAGGGGGGAAAAACCAACAGTGTGGCATCGGGATAGCGTGTGATCCCGCTATCTGCAATGCCACACTTTGGCACTGGAGTGATCACATGGGGAAACTCCGGCTGTGAACCGCAGCAAACCATTTGATACTGGAGTTTCACTAGTAGCTTTTTACCACGCTTCCCCACTGGATCAAAATGGTTTGTGATGTTTTGACGACGGTTGTGGGGCGCTTCCCAGATGTGCTGGTGTGATCACGCTGCTTTAATCTGGTGGTGAATCATCCCTCTTCCGTGGCAAATGGGTGCATATGATCACACCCAAAGAGCCTCCCAGTTGGTCCTGTCCAGTAATCAATATCTTTGTATGCACTCTTCAGTTATGTGGAGTTGCCAGTCTCCCAGGCAGCACCTGGAGATTTCTTGCTATTACCATTGCTCTCCAAGCAACCAAAATCTATTCCCTGGATAAAATAGCTGCTTTGGAGGGTAGACTCGATGGCATTCTACCCTGCTGACATCCCTCCCCTCCCCAAACTCCACCCCTCCCCAGGCTTCACCCCCCGAAAAAATCTCCAGGTATTTCACAACCCAGAGCCGGCAACTTTACAGGATCTCATCCTGGGGAAACATATTTCCCATAACTGTGTCGTGAATGTGAGGGTTAGTGAAGTTTAGCGAAGTAATCACACAACCCATGCAATGGCAGGATTGAATCTTTAATATGTAGCTGATAGGATTTGGAGTCTGACAATGGGAAGGCAATTGTACAACAGCAGCTATGCTGTTAAGTATCACAAACTTGGAGCCACCTGTACTGTCAAATGCTAAATGCTGTTAAAATTAGGGATCTCAGCAGAAATGTTTTAAAATGTTTAATTTAGCAGGCTGATACTGAACTTAACATTCATGAAAAGGAGTTAAATGACTTGAAATTATCCCTCAAACCTCAAAAGACAGATAAACTTCAAAAGACAAACTGCAGAAGTTTTAACATTCTGAAGTTTTATAACGTTGTCCAATTTTAAATTGGTGCAAAATTTTGAAGGGCTTCCACAGAAAGTATGCAAAAAGTAAAATTTGTGTTGACTCCTTCAGTAAAATATCTGGAACATGTTTAAAGCAACCATTAAAAAATCTCTGGAAAGATTCTATGCATCCTTTGGTTGCCACTGAATTTCACTTAAAGAGAAATTTGAAGCAATTTCAGAGGTTTCTCCTCAGGTAAAAATTTGAGAAATTTCAAGGAAAGCCAAAAGTTTTGATAAAAGTTACAGCATTTCTCAGCAATATTTCTCACATCCTTAATCACTGCTCTATCTGGAAAAGTGTGCATGCACACAAAAGCTCATACCTTGAATAAACCTTTGTTAATCTTAAAGGTGCCACTGGACTTCCTTTCTGCACTTGGATCTCATCCCTGGCTTTATAAGAGTTCAACTCGCAACACAATATCTTGCATTTATCCCTGGTTGTAACAGCATCCGTTTATCCCAGGATAACTGTGGGGCAAAACCAGGGTTACCTCAATGTGATGTGGAAACAAAAAATACCCCAAGATAATTACAGGGGTGAACTTGAGTGTAGTGTAGAATGTAAGTTTGGGGACAGGGTTGAACCAGGATTTAAGGTCTAGTGCAGAATCACCCTAAATTTGTTCCGCTGCTTCAGACCAGCACAGCTGACCAACTGGAACACTACTCTACCAGTTCCTGTCTGGGGGCAGAAAGACTTTTGAATCATGTTTATAAAATAAACATTAAAACAAAATACTAAAATTAATCAAGCTTACAATTAAGTTACTCTAATCAAATGTGGAGTGGAGCCCATCCAGGTGAGGCCTGGAGTTGCCCAGGAATTATGACTGATCTCCAGAACACAGAGATCCATTCATCTGGATAAAATGGCTCCTTCAGAGAGCAGACTGTATGTCATCACATCTCCCCAAAATATGCCCTCTTCAAGGTCGGCCTCAAATCTCCAGGAACTCTCCTACCTGATACTGGCAACCTTAGTCAGCAGAGCTGCACTCTGGAACATTTTCCCTTCCCCTTCCTTCGGTAGCCTGCTGTATTCCTTGAGACACAATTCCTTGAATCAGTGACCCTCAGGAGCTGTGTAGAGGGTACTGTGGGGACCAGTGTTCCCTATAAGCTAAGCTAGTGTGAGCTAGCTCACAGTTTTTTAGCCACCGGCTCACACATTTTTGTCCTGGCTCAGGAAGGATGGCTCCAGAGCAAACTAATTTATGCAGTAGTCAAATCGCTCACTCACAACTTTAATGCCAGTAGCTTACACAGTGGAATTTTTTGCTCACAGTTTAGAGGGAGCACTGGTGGGGACCATCAGTGAGAGGAGGAAATCAGTGCAAATCTCACACAAGCAGAAGTGGCACTTGAATGAGTGGAGGAAGTCATAGGATCCATTCTGGTATGAGAAGCATGAATGCGGTGGTGGCATAAACTGCCATATTGGAGGAAGAGACAGGGAGGCTAGAAGTAGGATCTCCAGGCCTCTTCCTATGGTGGGAAATATTCCACTGGCAACAGCATCTTCCCGCAGGAGAAAAAAAAATGTGGTCAGGCCAACGGCATGACATTAATTCAAAGGCAAACCCAGAAGGATATCAGTGTGGTACAGTGGTTGAGAGTGGCAGATTCTAATCTGGGAAACCAGGTTTGATTCCCCACTTCTCCACATGAAGCCTGCTGGGTAACCTTGGGCCAGTTACATTTCTCTCAGAACTCTCTCAGCCCCACCTACCTCACAAGGTGCTGTTGTGGGGAGAAGAAGGGAAGATGATTGTAAGCTGCTTTGAGACTGTTTGGGGTAGAAAAAAGTGGGGTACAAAAACCAATGCTGCTTCTTCAATCATCTGTAGGAATCTCTGGAAAATCCATGATTTCTAGTGATTCTTAGAGAGGCATGACATCACTTTCAGGTTTTTCCACAGAAATGATGTCATGCCATTGCCAATGTGCCCCCCACATGCATGCCTCCCAGATTCTGGCCAGTTGCCAGGTTGTGTACATGGATATCTGGTGTGGGGAGGATTGTTATGAGTCTTCTCCCCAGCTGCAAAGGCAGCTGCAGCAACAGGAAGCAACAGCCGCTGAAGCAGAGGCTTGGAAAATCCTGTAAGACATTTGCTATTATTCATAAAACTCATTTCATTTAGATTCACACAAGGCTCTGTTCATGATGAAGCATATTCTATTACAAACACAGTAAAATTAACAGAACCAGCTATTAGGTGAAACTGGTTTATTTAATTACAAGTACTGTGACTACAGATTCACTTTTTTTGGCCATCCAGTTAAAGCTGACCCCATAGGTTTGTCCAGGCAAGAGGCATTTAGACACGGTTTGCCACTGCCTCCCTAACCAGGGGTGACCCTGCTTAGCTTCCAATATCTGATGAAATCAAGCTAGCCTGGGCTATCCAGGTCAAGGTGGAGATTCACTTACACATTCAAATCTATAACAAAGCCTGTGTGATCCCCTGGATAAGATTCCTCCTGGACCAGTTCTCTTCTTTCTTCCAGGGCCTGGTACCCTGGTACCACTTGGCTTTCCAGTTTAGATTTTGTCAAATCTTGGAAGCTAAACAGGGTTGGCCCCAGTTCCTTTTTGGGTGGGAGAGCACCAAGGAAGTTCAGGGTCATGATGCAGAAGAAGACAATGGCAAATCTCCTCTGAACTTCTCTTGCTTTGCTGTGGGTGTCTCTATAAGGTGGTTGTGACTGGACAGTGCTTTCCAACATCACAGAACACAGCCCAGAAGGCTCAAAAGTTTCTAGAAACATATATGCCATCATATCACACTCTTAGATTTACCTAGAGATTTCATCTTTTGATGAAGTCCATTTTTTGCTGATATTGGTGGCTAGGATGATTTAGGTGCACAGTAGCATAATATTTAAGTCTGAGCCTGTTCTCTGAGGTCCAAAAAGGAAGATCAGGTATTATCAGAGATGATCAGAGATCAACTTGTCCTTAGCATTAGAGTCTGTGAACTGATAGGAACAGCCTCTTTAAGACTGACATTCCATTTGAGACAAAGTTAGGAAATTCCTGGGGAATTGGGGGTGGCACCTGAGGAGGGGGAGGTTTAGGTAGGGAAGGTACCTCAGCAAGTATAATGCCACAGAGTCCACCCACCCAAGTAGCCATTTTCTCCAGGGGAATGGATCTATGTAATCTGAAGATCAGTTGTAATTCTGGGAGATCCCCAAGCTCCGCCTGGAAGCTGGCAACCCTAATTAGAGATCTTCCATATTCTGGTGTGCTATTAAAAAGATGAAGAAGAGTGATGAAGGGTGGCTGGGGCATTGATGCCTCAAGACAAGGAACAGTACAGCTAGGCTTGCCTGAGAAACCTTGTTGCTAGTTTGTCTTCCTTATCTTCTACAGATATTAATTTTCTGCTCATGATTCAGTTTCTTTTTCAGTTACTACCTCCACCTCTTAAAACAAAACATGCCCAGAAAGTTACAAATGTGCATATTTTCTTTCTAGGTGCACAGATGGTTAGTTTTTCACTCTAATCCCAGATTTGATGCTACAACTTGTGGATGTTAATTCACTTGTAGCGTCTCAGAGGTTCTACAACTGCAGTTCAGCACTCTCCTTCTTGCTTTATAGTCCTTCCCCTGGAGCTTTGCTGCCTTCATTCTTATCCTTTAATCCTGTTATGTTGCACAGAAATGCTTTCTATTATTCCCTCTAATCTAATGGTAAAGTGGCTGGCTCGTGCCTACTACGAATGCAGCCAAACCAGGCCAGCCGGAGATTAAGTAGTTTCTGCATACTCAGGGCACTCCCTGGTATGCAGAAAAATATTACTTTATAAATTATTTTCTAAAGGAAAAAATAATAACTCCAAGTCCAGATGATGACTGAACATTTTCCAGGAGACAAGAATGGTCCAGAGTTGGTTAAATGGGGGTTGGGACATTGTCTCTGGAAGAGGTATGGAACAGATACGAAATAATAATTTTAAAAACTTATTTGTCCCACCCCCTGCCATTCTTAATGGCTTCTTCCCTCTAATGCTGAAGTTCATGTCACAGTGCATGTCTGGAAGCCAGTCGAACAGGGCAAAAGACAACAAAATAGATGTTTCTGCATACTTGACAATAACCCTAACCCTATGGGAAATTTATATTCCACTAGCAGCAGATTACACATTTTGCTTTATTAAACATTACAGGGGAGAAGGAGAGAGAGGAGTGAATTCCTTCAGTTCCATATTTTTATTTTACTAGCAGTTTCTCTTTACTTCTGGTTTAAATACAAGAATTAATAACACTAATTCCAGAACTGAAGTACATACAACTTTTCTACATCTTTAAGTTCCTTTTCCTTTCCTCTCATGATATGCACTTTTTCATTTGTAAAACACTACAAAAAAGCACTCTTGAGGTGAGCATGTGTCATCAAGATCCAATTTTGTGTTGTTCACCAATAAATAAATAATTTTTAATTAAGAAGGTGATTTTTAATTTTATTTTATGGCCCGCTTTTAAATTTGCAAGTGGTTTAAAAATCAGTTTTAAACTGCTTAACAACTGGGGGGGGGGGGATGATGTTTTTACTGTTTTGTTTTGTAAATTTGCTTGGGCAGATTCCCTGGAGAGGTAGCACAAAAATTCACTGAATGAACAGAATAAGCACACACATATATTGGTTTAACAACACACAAAAAGAATCTTGATTCATGTAAGCATGCAATCATATCACAACCACTTTTTAAAAGAAAACTTAGATAATTTATTATTCAGATGACTTCTATGCCACCTCTCTTGTAAACCTTTAGGTGTTCTATCAGTGTACAAGGTCACATGTGTGCATTGCTAGTATATCAAAATGATCTTGATGCTATCATATTAGTGAATGTATCAAGATGCTTTTTGGCAGTGTTTTATCAATGGACATGCAGTCTAGTGATGTGGAAAAGGCAAAAGATGTGCATTGAAGGAACAGAAAGCTGCAAACTGAGAGTCAGATTGGTGTAGTGGTTAGAAGCATGGACTCTAATCTGAGATAACTGGGTTTGATTCCCTACTCCTTCACATGCAGTTGTTGGTGTGATCTTGGGTCAGTCATAAATTCTTTCAGAGCTGTTTTCTCAAGAGCAGTTCCTGAAAGAACTCTCTCAGCCCCACCTACCTCACAGGGTGTCTGTTGTGAGGAAAGGAAGGGAAAGGAGATTGTAAGCCGCTCTGAGGCCAAGGACAGACTGGCAGTTTGGCCCGATATAAATCCACTGTGCAAGCAGATTAAGAGAGCCTGGTATGGGAGGGAAAAGATACATTCAAACTTTTATAATAACATCATTAGAAGTGCATTAATAAGGATATGGATAAATATTAAAGACCGTATGTATCAGAAGATCTCGAAGTGGGTGTCTCCATTAGAAGCATTTATAAGACCTGCATTATTATCGACAGAGAAAAAGGAATGCTATGAGAACCTATTAGACAGAAATAACGATTTAAAAACTGATAAGGCATTATTAAGACAAGGTCTAGATTTATCATGGCTAGAAAAACTACAATTAAACAGGCTAAAGGAAGTTAAAAAATCAGTTTTCAACACAAACCAAATGAACTGGATAAAATTTTGACTACAGATAATATCAAATTTATTAAGAATATGTATAAATATTTACTTGAAGACTATATGAGTGATGAGTTTGTTAAAGTTCCAGTGATAAAATGGATGAAAGATATAGGTTATACATTAGATATTGAGAGCTGGACTAAGATATGGAAATCAGTGAAATTCATGAGGTCAATACCATATAAAGAAATCATTTTAAAAATGTTCTATAGATGGCATTGGTCTCCAGAGAAAATATCGAAATGCTTTCCTAATACTTCTCAAAACTGCTGGAAGTGTAAAAATAATGTGGGTACCTTCTTCCATATGTGGTGGAGGTGCCCTAAACTACAGTCATACTGGCTAAAAATACGAAACTTTTTGTATGAAATACTTAAGGTTAAGGTACCGTTAAAACCTGAGATTTACTTACTTAACATGATCCCAGAGGATTATAAAACTGAAAGGTATTTGTTAACATATATTTTAACTTCAGCAAGAATTTTAATTGCAAAAAAATTGAAGCTTGAAACACTCCCCTCAAGAGAAGACTTAGTCCAAAAAGTGTTGGACCTGGTGGAGATGGATAGATTAAATATAGCATGCTCAAATAAAAATGAAGAACTATTTAGGAAAAGATGGTCATGTGTATACAAGTGGATAGAGACAAAAGTGTAAATTTAGACTCAAACTTTATGTTACATGTTAAGATAACAGGAACGTATGTAATGTATTGTGTGATTTACTGTAAAGGAATACATGTAAATTTTAATGTATATTGGATACAGGTGAAAATAAAATAAAAATAAAATCAGTGTGTGTGGGGGGGGAAGAGAGCCTGTTCAGACAGCCGCAGTTGCCTGGCATTGCTGTGCCGCACTCACCTGGTCCTGAAGCGCCTTGATCACACTTTAAACAGGTACCTGGTGAAACCAGTGTCAAGCCTTCTGGGTGCACGCTCATCCTGCTTCCTGCCAGTATGGGTGCAAACAAGCCGCACATGAAGTGGCGCCAGTAATATGAACCCGCTGATCCAGCTGCTGCACCCATGTGTCCATGAGCACATCGGCAAAATGGTCCAAAGCTGCATGCCACTGTGGCACCGCCGCCAGGGGTCGCTCCACAGTGTGAATGTTCTCTTGTGGCTCCTCCCCGGTATGGTCCCACATCAGTCTAGGCAGTGTGAGCAGAAAGCCCTGGGACAATTTGCCCTGGGGCTTTTTGCCCCACTTCCATTGCACTTCAGTTTGCCAGTCTATCCTCAGCCTGAGACTCCTTCAGGTAGTGAAGGGCGGGGTATAAATCCATTCTCTCTTCTCTCAAACTATGCACGCACAATACCGTGTATAGAATTAAGTAAACAATATAATAGGAATGCAAGAAATTGCAGACTTCAGAATCTGGATTAAAATTCAAATGAGAAGAATACTGGGAGCATTTCCAAGCGATATAAAATTCTCTGCTTTTGCTGGCCTCTGTATATTGGCTGTAACACATAGTCCTTCCATATGTGTATAGAAGGAGAGTATTAACTCTGCTGAGACTTCTTTATTGCATCCATTTTGTTCCAAAGGGGATACATCAGTTATCATTTTATGTTTCAATCTGATTTCAGTGTCAGCAAACAATCCTTTATTTCAGCCCTTGCCATAAAAATGTGAATTAGCAATTAATGCAATTTCAAATGACTGCTGCCTTCTCTTTTCAGGACTGGAAATGCTGTCCATGTTCAGTTAATATCCCCCCCCATAATTCACTCCATCTGATGTCTGACCTCAGCTATAACCTCTATGATCTTTCATAAGTACGTTCTCAAAGAAATAATGACGCACAGGGTCACAAATAGAGGGTTTTGTTTTGTTTTGGCTTTTGCTTCATGGTAAAATAGATTAAGTTACAGGGACATCCACACTTATAGATAAAAGACCAACCTTCCCTTCTCAAGGTACATTGCATATATTTCTAATTATTCATTATAGATCCCACTTAGGGTTCTCTGCTACACTGAAATGTTATATAATTAATTCTGTAATCCCTTTCAAGCTTTTGACTGTATGAATCATGAAAAGTCATGATTTGTTTTAAAAGAAATGGGTATGCTACCACTTTTTATTGTTTTGATGCTCAACCTGTATTCTTGACAGGAAGCCACTGTTAGGACAGAATATGGAGATGCAAAATGGTTTCCAATTAGCAAAGGTGTCAGACAAGAAAGTATTTTATCTCCCAATCTCTTCAACCTGTTTTCAGAACATAACATAAGGGAAACCAGATTAGATTTAGATGAAGGTGGAGTAAAAATCAGTGGAAGGAACTGTAACAATTTGACATATGCATATGATACCACTTTACTAGAAGAAAATAGTGAAGACTTGGAAGGACTACTGAAGAAGATTAAAGCAGAAAATGCCAAAGCAGGATTATAGCTGAACATCAAGGAGACAGAGGTAATGACTACTGGGGGATTGCACAACTTTGAGGTTGAGAATGAAGAAATTGAAATTGTTCAAGATTTTCTATTCCTTGGCTCCATCATCAACCAGAGAGAGAGAGATTGCAACCAGGAAAACAGAAGGAGATGGAAGCTGGGAAGGGCAACTATTAAGGAGCTAGAAAAAAAATCCTTATGTGTAAGGATATGTCAATGGCAACCAAGGTTAAGTTAATTCATGCCATGGTATTTCCCATTACTATGCACAAGTGTGAAAGTTGGACATGGAAGAAAGCTGGATGGAAGAAAGTAGATTCATTTGAAATGTGGTGTTGGAGGAGAGTTTTATGGTTACTGTGGGCTGCCAAAAAGACAAATAAGTGGATTCTAGATCAACTCCAGCATGAGCTCTCCCTGGAAGCTAAAATGACAACTGAAGCTAACATACTTTGGTCACATTATGTGATCAAGACGCCCTGGAAAGACAATAATTCTAGGAAAAGTTGAAAACAGCAGGACAAGAGGAAGACACAACATGAGATGGATTGACTCAGTAAAGGAAGCTTCAGTTTACAAGACCTGAGCAAGTCTGTTAACAATAGGACATTTTGGAGGTCATTAATTCACAGGGTAACCATAAATTGGAAGTGACTTGATGACACTTCACACACATACACACACACACACACTTGAGTGAATGTAGATTTTGGTGGAAGATTTTGTTGTTTTTACAGTATCTTTAGCTGTTAGCTCTGATTTTCCTTTAAATTATGTTTAATACTCTATTTGAAGGTGTTTCATGTTCTGCTAATCTATGTCCTATTTTGGTTCATGCTATCAAGATAAAGCCAGATAATAATGCAATTCTTGGCTTCTCAGGGATTTGTATTAATATATTTTAGATACATAAACATCTAATTATTAGCAGCTAAAACGATTATAATGGGTGTTGGTTTTTTGCTTGGGTTTTACTGTATCGACCTATAGCAGGAGTTTGGGCTAAAAACCATAATCTGGATATGCCTTGGGCCCTTCCCACAGAGACCCTCACCTGTAACTGAATAGCCCTGACATAGTTTTATCATCTTAGTGGGGACTGGGCCTTAGCAGAACATAAAGTCTTACTGCTGGAAATGGCAGTATGAACATAGCACCTTTTGTTCTTTCACTTTGATTCCCTGATATCTTCTCTATCATTCCAGGGACTACATGCTTTCAAGATAGCAACAGAAGCTGGGTTCAGGGAAGCTTTGCCAGCTCTAAGAAGAGATGCATGAATTACTTGTTCATGGTCTTTTTTGCCTTTTTTAGTAGAACATCCAAAGAGGCAACTTCTGCAGATCTCCCCAACTGAGAGAGATTCAATTTTAGCCTGCACATCTATCAGGTATATTTAGCTACCACTGAGATGTAAAAATTTCCCTCAAAATGTTTCATCAACAGCTCAAAAAAATGAGGGGGGGGGGAAATCTATTAAACGTTTTTAAATTAAAAGAAAGGGAACTGTTATAGTTAGTATATTAACACTCCCCTCTTCTGAAGCTAGTGTACAGTAGGCTTTTGTAGCATGCAAGGAGGGGAGGGAACAGACATGGTTTGTTGGTGTTGGAATAGTGATATGAGTGCTTTTGATTTCATCTGTGAAATGCTGGTAAGCAGGATCAGCAACACTTTGTTCATGTTGTAATAGCTGGCTAAATGCTTTCTGTTTGATGTTAATGATGATTTGCACATGATGGGCTTGTAATTTCAATATTCACTTCTTGTAATATGTGCTTTTTTTTTCCTCCTGGAAACTCTGTTCATAGTAATAACAATGGTGCATATTCCGTGCTGCACCCTCCTCATCAGCTAGCCCAATCTCATCAGATCTCAGAAGCTAAGCAAGGACTGCCCAGGTCAATATTTGGATGGGAGACCATCAAGGAATACCTTGATGCGAAAACAAGGCAATGGCAAAGCACCTTTGAACATCTCTTCCCTTGACAACCCCACCAGGGGTCGCCGTAAGTCAGCTGTGACTTGACGGCACTTTCTACCACCGTATTCTGTGCCAAAGTCTATCTTTTGTAATTGCATAGTTAGCATTCATTACAGTGGCCAATGAAAGCCAGGAGTTACCACTGGCCCCTTGTTCATAGTCAGTGAGGAAACAATCATTTCTTCCTGGTAGCTGAAAGTGCCCAGAGGTTTTTGAAGAGACACTGTAACAGTACAGTGAGTGGCTTGACTCTGTCTGCAGTCCAGTAACCTAGTTGTCAACATGGAGGCATCATGCAGTTGCTTGGCCGGACCCTGCTGACTGACTGCCCTCAAGTAGCCCTGCTGGAAAATACACATGCCCAACCTTTTACAAGCCAATGCAGAACTCTTAGCACTGAAAAAGTAATTGGCTGGATCCCATCAGCTTTTCTAATCCATCTCAACCAATTCCTTCCTTACTGCAACCCATATCCCATGTGGCTTTTGGCTCCACAGGTCCCATGATCCTTAGCCCAGCCACCTGGTTGTCCTCCTTCCTCTTTTACACATCAAAAAGCTAGTAGAACTCATTATCTTCTTTTTTCAGTTGATTATGGAGGAAACTTATAATTAGCATCCCAAGTACAATCTGACCCATGGTGGGTGAGCTTGGCTATAGCTATCAAGCAGTTGCTGTATTTTAACTGTGATTTTTATTTGCTCATTTAATTTGGGTTCTTAATGAAGTAGTAGAGTCAGCTTTTTGTAGGTCACCCATTGAACCAGTGTAGCTTGAAAAGCAACCTGACATGTTCACTTTATGAAAACTGTTGTCCCTCTTTTTGTACTGGAGGTTCTTTGTCTTCAACAGGTTCACAGAAGACAAATTTGAAGGATAAAGTGTTTGCGACTTAGTGAGACTTCACCTGTTGAGTTTCTTATCATAGTGGTATCTGACCCTTCTGCCAAAGAACATCCATGGGTTTCTGTGTCAACTTCCTAAAGATCCTATATATATCCTATGAGATTAAGCTGAAAAAATAGTGAGAAAGATCACACTTACTGTACTGACTCTGCCTGCACCACCAGTTCTGACATGATGGTAGTAGCTGACACCAGGATGAGATTAGCAAAAACATATGTGACTCTGGTGTCTATAAAGTTTGAGCTTTTACAACATACTTTATAGTTTCTTGCCAATGGCTAAGTGATTTTTTTCTGTTCCTTTACATACCATTTCCCCACACTTCCCTAACAAGATTTTCTTGTCTGCTTGAGCCACTTATATTATAAAAGCAGAAAAAAAAATCATTAAAATCATTTAGCCCTAAACTTGCCAATGAATGCAAATTGCATCAAATGATATAGGAGGGGCAGCTTATGTGTTTGGAAGTTTGCCTGCTGGTGAATGGAAACGATTCTGCTTCCAAATAAGATGAGACCTGAAATGGAGCACAATAGAGAAAGGAGCCCAAGGGTTTATTAAATTTAATACCTAATCTCTCCATCGTCTTGATAAAACAAAAAATGTCTCTTCTAGCATAATAGGCTAAAATAACACGGTTGTGCAGCCAGAAGCCATGGTGTTTGGAGACAGGGTTATCAATGCCTACAAAGTAATGGCATTCTATAAGTCAGTTTTTAAGATGCCAAATGAGATGTGCTGAGCAGGGTCAGATCTTGGGTCAGATCTTGGGTCAGAGTGTGGCCGACAAATATTCAGCTTGGGGACCACGATTCTTCCTATTTATACATTTTTAAAGGTAGCAGTTCTTAACCATGGAATGCAAGACTTCCCAAAGCCTCCCTTCAGTCTTCTGCCCCCTCCCCAGCCCAGCACCAGATGTTCCATATGTAGGAATGCAGCTAAGCTTGCGCACAATTGTGTATGAAACTGGCTGCTGCATGGAAGCATCTATGGTTCATAAGAGGACTCAGCACAAGTATGATATGATGACCAGAACTTTTGTCACCCTTTCTTCAAAACCAATGCACAAGGAAACCTCATTTGATGAAAGTAGTGTCTCCCATTGCAGCCCCCCTCCCAGTCAGGTTGTGTTGATAAAACAGTTGGGGAGCACACATCTACACTACTATTGTGAGTCAAGTAGGTCCTCTCTTGGGGAACCCAGGTGAGGCTGATCGAGTGGCTATGCATGAGCTTTTCTTTTCTTTTCCTCTTTTTGGGAAAAACTGATGCTGGACCTCTCAAGATGGAAATGAAGTTTTCAATCTGTATACTGAAAACTCATGAACTTTAAAACATTTTTTTAAATGAATTTTGTTGGAGAGGTTCTGGAACTCCATTCCAGCGCATTCCCCCAGGGGGGAAAAAAGCCCCGTATGTATCCATTCCTTCAAACATGTATATCCTGCTTTCCCTGGCTTGTAAGCAACTAACAATAAAATGCAGATTAAAATCTTTACCATTTTTATATCCCTTTTCTGGGCAGCAAGAGGTCTCAAAGCACTTTAAACCCATACAATCCTGATGACAACAGATAGAAAAAGAAAGAACATCTATTTAAAGGTGAATGACATGGGACAAATCAAGCCACTCCCACCTGCTGTATTTCTGGGTGGGGAGATGCGCCAACCTCTCCCTGTGCATCAGGTAGCTTTTGGAAACTGCTACCCAATAACCCTGGTCCAAGCTACACCATGACTTTAAAGGGATATTACATTCAAATACATGGGATTGATGGTGACCCAACTGCTTGCAAGGATGGAAGCCCAGCTCAGCTGGAGCGGGCTGGGGAGTTTTGGATTTGAACAAGCAATTCCTGACTTTGTTCCTGACTTTCATAGCTGCCTCATAGGCAGGTACATCTTCACCTATCACTACATATTAATACCAGGAAGAGTTGCAGCTCTTAAGTTTCTTCAGCTGTTCAGTGCTCTTGTGTCACATGTTTATTACCATATTAAAAACAGCAGCCTTAGGTTGTCAGGGGAGTTTTATCAATGCTTTATTATCTACTAGAAAATAATACACAGGGTTGTATATAGTCACAATTTTCTTGAATTCCAGAGTTCAGTAAATGAAATTCAGGGTTTCCCCCCACAAATCTATTTGATGGGGATTTTATACCAATTTATTAATATATATTTTTTCATGTATACCTTACCTTTCTCCCCAATGGGGACCCAAAGTGCCTTACATCATTCTCCACTCCTCCATTTTATCCTCACAACAACCTTGCAAGGTAGGTTAGGCTGAGAGTATGTGATTGGCCTAGGGTCACCCAGCAAGCTTCCATGACAGTGTGGGGATTCAAATCTAGGGCTTCAGATCCTAGCCCAACCCTATAGCCACTATGCCATGCTAATTCTCCCCATCATTGATGGCAAATTCCTTGACTTCCATGTAACAGCAATTAACATTCTTGCTACAATACCTAATTCCATATCACTGTCTCCAATATCATTATTTTAAAAATCCCAACAAGAGTACCTTAGGGTTCCTTGGTAATGCAAAGCCCACAATATCCTTAATCATTGAACATACTTATTCACAAAAAAGGTGCAATTAATAGATGTTGGATATTAAATTCTGGAGATGTGAGGGATGAGTTTCTTGGAAGTTCCCTTTAACACATACCAATAGCCCACAGCTTAACTGTCTGTGCCTTTAGGTTGTGTCTCTAAAAGGACATGACTGCAAGCATGCTAACTTCGTAAGAATTAGCTGGGAATTTAACAGCTTTTGCTCTTGCCATGGAAAATGATGGCTAAAATTCTAATTTTGTCCTATACTGTTTGTATCACAGGCACATACATTTTTTTTCTGATTCTTTGAACCGTTAGTTGCATGGTATTAATGTTGGCACCTTACTGTGGCTTCCATTACTGGAACTCATCAGAAACTTTTCACTTTAACCAGTGATCTTTATTGTTTGTAAGGCAACAAATTAATTCCACTTTCAAGCTAAATGAATTGAGTGGTTTCTTTTGATGCAGAATCAGGGATGAATAAAAATTTGAAGACCCTGGGTCTTTCACATCCTTGTTGGGGGGGGGGTTGTTATAAAATCTATATTAAGCCTTTAAAACCCTATCTATATCAATAGTGAATATCCCACAGTGTACCACATGGTCCAAATTGCTTAACATATGTAAAGCAGCTCACAAGTGACATACAGTTCTGACAGACAGAATCAGGCCTGTAGCTGGGATATTTTTAATTTGGGGGACCTTTAAATAAGTTGGGGGGCACCTCTGCACACTCCCAAAGCGAGAAGCTCCGATCTTGCCCTTCCCTGCAACCACTTGGCTGTAGGGTAGGGCTTGGGAATGGGGGGTGAGGGAATCCTGTGCCAGCTGCCAATTTCTTGGAACAAGCAGGCTTGGCGCCTTCGGGAGGGAGGCAGAGACAGAGGCCCAGCAGCTTGGGATCTCAAAGGACCAAGTCAGGCACAAAGCAGGGAAGGAATCAGATTGAGAAGGAGTGACCACAACTGGTGATAAGCACCATAAATAAAATAAAAAACTGGAAGTTGAGGGGCCTGGGCTGGATGGGAAGTCAGGGGGCCTTGGCAGTAAGGCAGGGGGCCAGGCCCCAAGAGGCCCCACTGTAGCTACGGGCCTGTACAGAATTCCAGGAGGTGAATCTCTAGCACGAACTCTGGGATTTTTCCAAATGCCAGATCAAGATTCTAACACCCAGTCACAACCATGTTTACTCAGAGATGGATTCCAGAGATGCCATAGGGACATACTTCTGAGTGAATACAGCTCTGACATGAACCTGCCCTTCAGCTGACTGCTTCTTTGGAGGCCCTTCTTAGCCTCTCTCCTTTTTCTGAAGTCAAATGAGTCATCACAAGCAGCAGGGCCTTCTTGGTTATGGCATTACAATTGTGGAAAGCTATTTGCCTGATTTTTAAATTTTGGCACCAACTGAAATCCTAACAGTTTACTTAGGTATTTTTGTTGGATTTGTTTGCCTTCCTCTTTCTCAGTGAGGAGCTTCTGAGTTGTTTCCATCTAACTTCTGGATGACTCACTGCTTTTTAGATTATCTATTCTTCCACTCTTCAGTACCTCTTCTAATAGACCTTATGGAATGGGGAGGGGGGGAGGCAGCATGGTATAGCCCAATCTAGTCAGATCTCAGAAGCCAAGTTGGGTCAGTATTTGGAAGGGAGACCACCGAGGAAGACCCTGCAAAGGAAGGCCATGGCAAATCACCTCTGCTTCTCACCTGCCTTGAAAGACCCTTGCTGGGATCACCATAAGTTGACTGCGACTTGACAGCATTTCACACACAAACACACAAACACACACAGAGTGGAGGGCTAGTCTCAAGGCTTTAAATGTGTATCATATTAAAATTTTAGAAGTATTCATTTTCACTCTTTTATTTCAGATTTGTTCTAAACTGGCCCAAAAATCTATTGGTTGAGGGGCAAGATAAAGATCTCTAAGGCTGTGATCATATGCACAATTAGACCCAACATAGACTTGAATGCTGGGTGGATTTAAAGGGCATGATCAGACAACAACATCTGGGAAGTGTCCCGCAGCTGCTGGCAACCCATTCTGCTCCTCCACAGAAGCAGAATTAAAAAGGCACTGGGGAAAATCCAGTAGGAAACGGGTTGCGACGGGCCACGGACAGACTTTCCCCTGTTTGTTCACTCCAGCGCACTCTCATGACATCGGGATGATTTGATTGGGCCATCCCAACTCCATGCTGTTGTTTTCCCCCCTTCGCAGTAGGCACATTATCACAAACTCCACAGGGAGCCCTCAGTGCGGAGGTACAATTCATTGATCCCTCGTTTAAGTGCATGGAAGACAAACAGCACAAAAAAACCACAACTCATCCACAGTTGCATTTGATCACATACTGATGGACTGTGCCCACAGCTTCAAAGGGAGGTGTGATCATGCAACTGAGTGTCAAATTCCTACAGAGGAAATAGCCTTGTTTCCCCCCCCCCCCCCCCCGCTTTTAATCTGGCATTTGTGAGTGCACCCTAAGTATTTTTTTTAAAGATCATGACTGAACTGCAAGCTTCTATTCTAGACCACATCAGGATTATACAACATTTGAGGTCTCTCAGTGTTTGTCTGCCTTCTTCAAAATGACTTCCAGAGCTTCTGTTAAAAAGCAATATAAATAAATAAATGAATTCAGAGGTCTTCCTGATAAGAGAGTCTAAAAGAGAGGAACCTGCAGTCAGTGTAAGGGCAGCGCAAAAATGCTGAGACAAGCGGCCACAGTGAGACACAGGTCCAAGCAGAGTCAGGATTTACACAAGTACAACAGAAACCCATGGCAAGGTAAAGCTGGGAACTCAGGTAAACCTGGATATTCAACCATGGACTAGGTAGTTATCAGATTTCCAAGGCCAAGCCAGTGGCAGGAGATAAGTGAGGTGCCAATCATAAAGAAATCATTTGAGGAGGTAATACTTCCAATGACTTCTTTATGAGTGGCACCTCTGCTAATCTCCTTAAAGCCATGATCTATTGCCAGAGGCAGAGATATGTTTTGAAGGCAGCGGGGCTGGAGCAGGCTAGAGAGCATAAAATCCATAGCTGAGGTACGCAGCAGCAATCAACACATCAGTACATCTTGTACAGATGGAGGCTGGAGGCAGAGAGGAAGGGAAAAAAAGGAAACGTCCCAGGCTGAAGGTCAGCCAGTCAGAAATCAAGACTGGAATCGAGAAGGGAAAGCGAGAGCGGTGCAAATTATGAAGCTCACAGACCTCACAGGGCGATATATCTAGGGTCTACTGAAGGGGAGGACAACCTGGGGTTGAGTCTTTTGCAAGATTGCCCTGCCAACTACTGTATCATTACTGTTATTTATACAGCACCATCAATATGTCTGGTGATCTACAAGCTAACATAAGGGAGGGAAACAGAGGGTGGGTAGCAGAGCACTGGAGATTACAAGGCTCAGCATAGATGTGCTGCCATGGTGTGTGGTTCAACGCTGGTATGCCTGGTTGAGCTGCAGCGATGTCAATGAATGACATTTTTTAAAAACTGGATCCTCCAATTGTGTTAAGACGGTGCAGGTTGTTGTTGATGGCCTTTAAGTAGTGTGCCGTGTGTGCATGGCACTTTACAGAAGAACATGAGCAAAAGACAAGTCTCTGCCACAAGAGATTTCAATTTAAATGTAGAGGGGAAGTCTGGGAATACATTAAATTTCACCTGTTGAAAAAAGAGTTGAACAAATGTGTGGAGGATAGGTCTGTTGTTGGCTAGTAGCCATGATAGCCAAATGAGACTTCTGGCACCTGCTTGTCAAATTCTGGGGAGCAGTCAGCAGGGGAGGACTGTTGGCAGTGGGCCCAGCTTGTGGACTTCCACTTCCCACTGCCATCTGATTGGTTACTGCTGGAAACTGCTGGACTAGATGAGCCACTGTTGACTGATCTGACCCAGCATTGCTGTCCATATATTCACGTCCTTTAGGGTTGCCAGCTCCAGGTTCAGAAATACCTAGAGATTTTAGGGTGGCGTGTAGGAGAGTGGGATTTAGGGAGGGAAAAGACCTTGGTAGGGTATAATGTCATGCAGTCCACCTTCCAAAGCAGCCATTTTCTCCAAGAGAAATGGTATAAACGTTTTAAATAAATAAGCAATTTATGTAGTCTGACAACCAGTTGTAATTCTGGGAGATCTCTAGCCCTATCTGAAGGCTGACAACCCTATGTTACATGGGATGTGTGGGGGAGTGGAGGAAGACAGAAGAAGGAAGGGAGAAGGCAGAGGCAAGGCTAGGAGAAGATGACTGTGAGAAAGCACACTGAGTATTTGTTTAATGTGGAGCTGAGGCTTAAAGGAAGCCACAAGAGTCACTCAAGAGAGTGCTTTTGAAGAGAGAGTGGCGGCATTATGTATGTTTTCTAAAAGAATTCCAGACATTAGGAGCAGACAGGAAAATGGACCTAAGACCTTTGGTTGGCCCAAAGTGGTAAAGCTGTAGAATCTTCTAGGCAAAGATATATCAAGGTATTACAGCAGAAATATAACAAGAAAGGAGGGGGAAAGGAGGAGTGAAGCATGGAGAACTTTGTGGTGCGGCCATTTGAGTTCACAGAATTCTTCATGGGAAAGGAATGCCCATTGCAGGTCCAAGGGTGATCAATTAAATTTCTTCCAAGCCAGTGGCAGGAAGGTCAATGACTGGAGGATTTGTTGGTCATGAAAGATACCGGGAAATGCCTTCATCCATTAGTCTTTGTCATTCACCAAAACTATTGAGCTCCACTGGATAATATGAGCCATTTCATGGTGTGCTACTAAGGCACACCATGAACTTCATAGTGAACACTGCATTTGACAGCCAGGATAGCTTGTGAACTGAACAACTGCTGAACAGCTTTGCAGCTGCACAGCAGCTGAAGTGGTGAAGCTTCCTTTTTTCCTGCCTTGTGGATACTTTTGAATCTGCGCAGTCAATGAAATCAATTATTTCCAATGGTGGAGGGTCGGGTCAGGTAATTAAATGAGCTTTGTGTGATGGAGAGTTCAAGCCACAATTGGACCACAGTGATTAACCAAAGGTACACCCCACTGAAGTTCACTGTGAAAACAATGATTCTATTACAGTTACAGTCCACAAACTTGCTTCTTTTGTTCCTTTATTTCATGTCATGCAGTGCTGCTGCTGCTGCTTCCAAACCACTTCCAAACAACAAACAATGACGGATTTCCTAGGTAAGTATTCTGTTTTCCCCAAGGCTTCATCAGGTCACTTTTTTATACATGAAGTCAATGCTCTTCACCTCCTACTCTGAGTTAATCTTGTGTTTCCCTTCAGCATCTGCGGGCTGTCATTCCTTACTATCTCCACAACCTCAAATGCCTGCTGTGAGATCTTGAGCCAGTCGTGCTTTCTCAGCCTAACCCACCGCACAGAGTGGTTCTTAGGATAAAATGGCGGAGATGAGACTTGTGCTGTCCACCTTAAGTGCCTTGGAGGAAGGGTGAGATAACATGCAACAGTAATAGTAATTCAGCCTGTGGCAAGGAGGAGGAGGAGATTAGATTTATACCCCACCCTTCACTCAGAGTGGCTTACAATATCCTTTCCCTTCCCCTCCCCACCACAGACACCCTGTAAAGTAGGTGGGGCTGAGAGCTCTTTTGAAGACTGCTCTTGAGAGAACAGCTCTGAAAGAGCTTGTGATAGACCCAAGGTCACACCAGCAGCTGCATGTGGAGGAGTGGAGAAGTGAGGAGGCAGGAAGGGCACGGGCATCACAGAACCTCAGTGACTATCAGTGCAATCCTAAAAACATTTTCCTGGGATTCAGGTCGATTGAATAGACCTGAGAAGGATTCTGAATCAACCTGCTTAGGACTGCACGCCTAAATTCCTTTACAAATTATAAACACTCCTCTATGTTTGTCCACAGAGATCTTTGCATCTGCATAAAATACAAATACACCAATGAATAAGTAACAGCATTTATTATCATTTAGTAAAAAGACAGGTGTGCACAGACCTAACCCACCCACCCCTCCTCACAATCCTGTGTAATGAATTGAGGTGTCCTCTTGGGCTGACACAGAAAGATTCCTGGCTGGGATTTGATTTGTGCAGGAAAAAATCTGAATGCATTTTAGTTAGCTAAAAGAGAAATCCCAAAGACAACTTGTGTTCATATAATGGTTTTAATTTTCTGGTGCCACAAGATGTTGCAGGTGATGATACTGTAATTACTGTGCAGCGCGCACATTAAGAAAAGGCATAATTCAGAATGACTTCATTGTTCAAATGGCTGATCTGAGGAGGGAAAACACTCCCTGTTCTATTATAAACAGCAGAGATGTTGGCAAACTCTGCTAGCAAAATTTGTCTGTGCTGCCCGCCAGAGTCTCTGCTCTGTAACTGGTCAAACTGGTTAAATAAGCCTTTGTGTGTTTACATGCAGCAATTAGTCTCTTTCATCATTGCACATTATCGTATCTGTAAGGCACCTGGCTCTTGAGCAACACCATGTGTGTGTACACATATTGATTATGTGTGGATTGGTGAATATGTGCATTCACACACTGATTTTCTTTTATTCTTATGGATATGATTCGTTATCGTCTTTATTGTTCTAAGTGTACTGTAAACCAATTTGAGCAGGTCTGGAGAGGCATAAAGAAATGTGTGACATAAGCCCCTTTCAGAGGTTACAGTTCACACAAACTGGGAGGTCAGCAGTTGTGCATCGATCCTCCCACCATGTATAGTTATTGACTTGTTTGAAAGGGACAACATGTGGATTTTCAGCTTTGGTACATGTGAACCGGAATGGCGAAAAATCAGGGTTTCTTGTCACATGTGCAGAGGCTGCATGAGCATGCAAAAACTGTGTGTTGCCCCTTTCAGACAACATGGCAACCATGTATATTGGGGGGCAGGGGCGTAGACTTTGTAAATCCGGGGGGGGGGCTCTTTTGTGCACGTGCGCAAAGCGCGCATGCGAGCACGGGACCATGTCCCTGCCACTTTTCCCCCCGTTCCCCGGACTCAGGGAGGCAGACCCGGCGGGGCGAGCGGGGGGCGGCGGCGGGGGCTGCTGCCCCATAGGGGTCCTTGAAGTCATGGCGGCGCGCTTCCCCCCGACGCTGCAGCTGCCCACCGCCCAGAGCCAATGCCAGGCTGCCCGGCTGCTGCCCCAGAGCCCGCTCGCCGGCTCGGTCGGGGGGCCAACCGGTGCGGCGGAGTCCCTGTGCCTGCCCATCACACCGGCTCTGCCCCCCCCTCCTCGGCAGCTGCCTTCTGCTGCGCCCGGCACCCCCCGGGCACCCGGCGGCCCTCCCCACCTCCCCCACTGGCGGGCACTCCATTTTGCCGGGGGTGGCTGAGCCCCCCCCGGGAAATTTTGGGGGAGGCTCGAGCCCCCCCGTAGTTGACGCCTATGTTGGGGGGACTCTAGGAAGCTTGAGCTCCTGACATGCATGGCTGGCAGGCTCCTGGTAAATGTGATCATAACATCTGAAACAGGCTCTACCAATGTATGGAACCCAAACCAGAACTGGTTCCATGCAGTGTTGGGATCGAACATTTACTGGAGCCCTGAGATGAGCAAAGGATCCAGTACCACACCCATGGCTTTTTCCAATCACCCAAGATGGTCAAAAATGATATAAGGATATAGGGATCTTCTTTACACCTACCCCTCCATTCAAGTCAGTTTATCAGCTCCTGTTGCTCAGCTGCTGGCAGGATTTCATGAAGCATAAGCACAGCAGTTAACATCAGCAACTCAAATCATTTTCAAGATAAAAGCTCTAAGCAATGCACATTAACTGCCTAATTAGGGGCCCATCAGGTTTCATATATTACTCCAACGTGTTTGCAGCTCTTGTTTTCGTGTGTTGTTGTCCTCAACGGACCTGACAAATGATGAATGCTTGAATAACAATTTACAGTAATTGTGCACTTGACAGTGGTATATGTCAAGCAGATTGTTGGAGGAATTGTACTGTAGTAATGGAGCATCATTTAGTGGCCCGTGCGTGTTTATGCCTATGTTGTAACAGGGTCAAACAACATTGTCTTTGAGCCCCATTTCAGATGTCTTATGATATGCCTATTATCTGTTGTTGTTTTTTTAATATACAAATGAGAAGAAACTGGATCACGACAAGGAAATGGTTTTCAGCCTCAACTAATAAGATAGGAAGCCAAGGAATGGGCTGTGGCTTGGTGTGATTCACAAGTAGAAAATCCCACATCCATTCCTTGATAAAAGATCTCAGGTGCTGAAGAAGACCTCTCTATCTCCTGGTACTCCAGAGAGCCACTGCCAAGTCAGGCAATACCTTAATGGAATAATGAATAAGACTTATTTCATCCGTTCATTAGGTTTGGGTAAGTGTGCCAACTGCCCTCAGGAAAAAATGTCCCTTTAATAGAGGCATAATAGGATCTTTCTTAGCTCATTTCCATTAAAAACTTCAGTGCCTCATTTCCACACATGAGCTTCTGTTAAAGGGACAGGGCATTTCCCTTTGTTATCATGTATGGTGTGTATGTGTGTGTACATGCACACAAAAACATGCACATACATTTGCTCAACATTTTTTTTAATCAAATAAATCTAGTGTTTTGTTGGGGGGAAAGTAGTTTGAGGCAGTTTGTAAATAAGGCCTGTAGTGGAGACTTCTCAGTGTGTTTCCTTTTACTAACCGACTTGTTCATGCTTACCAATTTTCATTTATAGTGCCTTAGCACTCTGAAATGGGGCAGGGGGACACTATAAAAGTTACCCAGTCTAGTCACCTGGAGATTATCCTCACCACAGGCAATCAGGTAAATGTCTGGTTTAAAGGTCTGGAGGGGAGATCTGTGGCAAAACTAATGTTGCACATCAGAGGCAGATGCTTTTTGTCAAGAGACTGGTGGTGGTGGGCCTCACCTGCCTGATAGAGAATTAATTATTGCCTGATTATTTATTTAAATATTTCTGTTCTGCTTTTCTCTCAACAGGGACCCAAAGCAGGTCATAACAACAAATGTATAAAACAAACCGATGCACAGAACAAAATGGGATTTAGAAGGAGGTCCATGCTTAGGCACTCGATGAGAGCTCTTTGGCTTGTGCCCTTTGGCTTGTGCCCCAGGGCTCATGCCTCTGCCCACACCCAACCTTTTTACCTGCAACAGGAAGAGAAGAGCAAATAGTCAGCAAGATGGGGTTGCTGTTCTTCCCACTCTTTCCTTCCCTGAGAAGTATTCTTATTGAACCTTTGACACCGAGCTATTAAGAATCATGGGATCCCATTCAGCTGTTGTGGATGAGAAGAAATGGCCTTGAATGGGAAATCCACATCTTTATTTGTATCAGAAATATATCAATTCAATTTTGAGGGGAATCAGATTAGCACTGAAGTATAGGGCTGCCAAGTCCTCCAGTAGGGCGGGGGAAACACCGATTTTTAGTCCTTCCCCCCGCTTTTTCAAAGTTGGCCACCAGGGGGGCAAAATGGCTGCCTTAAAAGGGAAATGTCTGCAGAGAGCCTGCCCTGCAGTAAAAAGTCTCACCAGACATTTCCCCTTTAAGAAGTCAGCAAGAGAGCTTCCACAGCAAGAGAGGTCCGCCCAGAAATTAAGGAGGGACTGAAGGAGCTGCTTTTGCATGTGGCTGGCAAGGTAAGTTTCTCTTCCAGCTCTTTTCATTCTCTCTCCCTCTTTCTTTTTTCTGTCTGTCTGTCTGTCTGTCTGTCTCTCTCTCTGTCCCCATCCATCAGAGGTCTATCAGTGGCTATTATAGCCACAAGGTCTAAATGGAAGTAAGTGCCTCTGCCAGTTTTTTTTCCTTCTCTCTCTCCCTCTTTCTTTTTTCTGTCTGTCTGTCTGTCTCTCTCTCTGTCCCCATCCAGCAGAGGTCTATCAGTGGCTATTATTAGCCACAAGGTCTAAATGGAACACTTTGTCTGGGGCAGTGATGCTCTGCATTCTTGGTGCTTGGGGGGCAACAGTGGGAGGGCTTTTGGAGTTCTGGCCCCACTGCTGGACCTCCTGAGGGCACCTGGTATTTTTGGCCACTGTTGTGACACAGAGTGTTGTACTGGATGGGCTGTACTGGATGGGCCGATCCACTGTGGCTTCTCTCCTGTTCTTATGATATGAAAATCATATTTAGCACTTTTGTAGCACTTAGTGCTTCATATTCTGCCGAGATGAGGAAGGATTCAGTAGGGCTGTTGCTCAGTGATAGAGCATCTGCTTGACATGCAGGAGGTATCAGCTTCTTCAGCTAAAAAAGGATCAGGTAATAGGTGACATTAAAGATCTCAGCCTGAGACCCTGGAGAGCCACTACCAGTCTGAGTAGTCAATACTGACCTTGATGGACCAATGGCCTGATTCAGTATTAGGAAACTTCATGAGTTCATGTGTCAGCATGTGGAAGCAACATCACAGGATGTGACATCACAAAATGATGTCACTTCCTTTCTCCTGGCTTCACCCCCAAAGTCTCCTGGCTCCACCCCCAAAGTCCCCAGATATTTCCCAAGTTGGATTTGGCAGTCCTAGTATAGATAGAGAACCAGATGTGTGTCTCATCCATTGTAAGTTCATACTAGATGGGTTCCCTGCAGAAAATGTGTAAATAGAAGTTGTGTTTATTATACTCCTCAGTTGGAGATGTATTTGCACCAATACAAGCAGGAGACTAAAATGCTCTAAACAACATACAAAGTACTTCAACTAACCTGGGTTTCTCTCACACACTCTCTTATAGTTCTTTACTCTTCTAAAGGCCTAGATCTCCTCCCCTCAGTCTCTGCTTCCTGAAAGGGCTGACTCACTTCCTGCTTTATACAGGCAATGACCTAGCCAGCCTGTTCCCTTGCTGTCTGTTCTTACAGATACAGAATCTTATCTCCTCACAAAGATCTTTCTTGAATCTAGGCAATTGTTTTTAAGGTAATATTTGTGTGTTTTAATGTTGTGAAGTATGGGAGGCAGCTTCCAGGTAGCCCCGGGAGATCTCCCGCTAATCCAACTGAGCTCCAGGCAACAGAAGAATAAAATACATTTCCTGGAGAAAATGGTCATTCCAGAGAGCAGTAATGGCCTTGAATGGTAAATCCCATCATACCCTGTTGCAGTCCCTCCTCTTCACAAACCCATCCCACCCCAGGCTCCACCCCCAAATCTCCAGGTATTTCCCAACCCACAGGTGACAACCCAATTGTGGAGACTTACTCACATGTACAAGTCATTATGTGATACAGCAGTTATCAAGTGATAAACATGTGTGAAGTAGCCATGAGTATAAAATGCTTCTGAGGAGCCAAAGTAAGAGAAGGGGATTTGATAGAACTGGAACTCTGTTCCACAGGTGGTGGAAATATCCAGGTATACATTCCTGTACGATAAAACATGTGATAATATTAGTAAATTTCAAAAGAGGTGTCCCAAACATCACAACTGAATATACAGGGAATATCACCCACCCGCCCAACAAATGGTGTAGTGTAGCATGAAGAAGCTGCTCTTGGCCACAGAAGCTTATTGGTTAACCTTGGACCAGTCACTTTTCCTCATCCTAACCTACTTCACAGAGTTGTTGCTGTGAGGATAAAATAAGGGAGCGTGACACAATGTTGCTTTGGGGTCCTCACTTAAGGAGAAAAGTGGTGTATAAATATTTAAATAAATATTATGAATGCCATATAGCTAAGAAAGTAAACCTAAGAAGGTCTACCCAGAATCCTACTGAAGTCTATTCAATTGGGCTTACTCCCGGGAAAGTGTTATTAGGAATGTACTGACAGTCATTGCTAGAATAACATCAGTGTTCCAATGGAAAGGTTCTTCCTCTGGAACTATATTGGCCTAGGCAAACTTATGCACCAAGACTGGCAAGAGGACAAGAAAAAACAGAATACTTTGACAGCCATCCTTACAATCCATAACCACTGTGGGTGCTTCAGTAATTCAAGTCCTCCCAATTTGCTATTGAACAATATTAAACTACTGAAGAACCATGTTTCATGTATTCTGTCGCCCAAGGTGAAATATACAAAAAAATCAGAGATAACTGATGTGTATTATTTTCCTAATTTTTTCAGTGTATGCTCTCCACCTCCCCCGGTCTCCCAAAAAGTATTAAAATAAGAAAATTGATATCACTGCGGAGGTGAAGAGAGTATCAGGGAATATGACTGTGAAGAAAATACTAGCAGCTGCTTCAGCCAGATACTAGCTCTGCAGTTGACAGCAGAGATATCTATGGTAATGTATATGAATTGGAATGAAACTGGTTCACGTTCAATATGTAAATGCCTCCAATCTAAGTTTGAGTTGTAGTGGAAGTTCCCAATCATGGACGGGCACAAACCGGCTCCCAAATGAAAGTTTGCAGTGAATTTTGGCTAGTTCATGGTTTGCAAACTGAAGTTTGCGGCAAGTCACCTGGCACAAACTTTCCATAAACTTTCAAGCAGTTCGTGGGAGTTCGTGCCAGTTCATGAATGGATACATTTCCAGACAGACCCTCTCTGCTTAATCTAAATGTTTACCAAACTTGAAAGCAAGGAGGGCAGAATTCTGCAGCCTTGGAAACCCTGTTGTCAGTTTCAAAACTAGTCATGTCAGTTTCAAGAGCCCCCCCCCCCCTTTGCAAGCATTCCTTTGTGTTCACTTCCCATTTTTGTGCATAGAGCTTGCAAAACCCCACCCCCTTGCTTGGATTTGTAACTCTGTGCTTTGAGATCAGACCTTTTAAGCTTGCAGTGCCAGTTCTTCTTGGCTTGCAAAAATGTCCCCACCCTTGCTTGGATTGTGATCGAGCTGGCATTGCCACATTGGCACTGGGTTCTGCTGGGCACTAGTGCATTGCACTGGTTCTGCTTGGCGTCTGTCAGCTAATGCTGCCATCTCTTGCCAGGGAGGTGGGACGTGTGTCCCTGTGATATCGGGTGTGTGGAATGTTATGTTATACTTCTTATGGCAGGTTTATTGCTCCCTGCACTGTTCTGACCTTGAAAGACTGCTGGTGCCTGCCTATGTATCTTTCCTTTTGTCTGACTCTGTTTCTTCCCGCTTTTTCCTTGGGAACCTCAGGCCAATATTTCGGCACCTTTTATATGCTTTTATGATTGGTTACAAGCCATTACCAGACCCCCTTTTTAATTTTGTATAATTATCCTGCTTGAGGGTCATGCCAGCCATTACTAATACAGAATGTGTAGATGACCACAACAGACCTTTCTCAATAAAGAGTTCCTTTCTTTAAGGACACTTGTTGCTGATTGACTCAGTAGGACTCTCACACGCCCAGCCCCATCCCCTTGTTTGAATTTGTGACTCTGTGCTTTGAGACTAGTCCTTTCAAGCTTGCAATGCCAGTGGCTGTGGGTTCTTCTGGGCACTCTGTGATTGCACTGGTACTGTTGGGCTTACAACCCCCTTTATTTGGAATGTGATTCTATGCTAGACATCAGTCCTGTTGAGCTGGCATTGCCGCAGTGGCACTGGGTTCTGCTAGGCACTAGTACATTCCACTGGTTCTGCTGGGCTTGCAAAATCCCACCCAAAATCAGTTTCTACTGCAGATATTCTCTGGTTTGCCCTTAGCCCTATTGGGTTTGCACTGTCATGGTGGCACTAGATCTGCTGGGCACATTGCACTGGTTCTACTGGGCTTGCAAAAATGTCCCCCACCTTTAGTTTCTACTGGAGAGATTCTCAGGGACTTTGATTCTGTTCTGCTGGGATTCTATTGCCCTTAGGTTTTTGCTGTTTTCCCCGTCCTTTGGAAACACTGGAGGATGCAGGCACCTTATTTGGTGGGGTGAGGTAACTCAGGGCCCATAAATCCAATCCTCACTAAACTTGTAGGGCACGTACAGGAGAGTCATCTGGAGATCCCCTCTAAGTTTGGTGTCTCTAGCAAGCTGGAGGGGGGGGATTCTACCACATCACAAACCTCATGAACGGAACCAGTTTGGCTCTTAAAGGTTTGTGATAGTTCATGGCTCACAAACTGGGCACCCCATGAACCACAAATTGGGGGGGAAATCTCATTTCCCCAGTTTTTGCCCATCCAGATTCTCAAAGCAATTGTTTTGAAGCTGACTCTTTCACCAAGCCACCTTATTTATTTAGTTATTTATACCCCACTTTTCTCCCCAATGGGGACCCAAAGCAGCTTACAGCATCATTCCTCCCTCCTCCATTTAATCCTCACAACAACAGCTTTGTGAGGTAGGTTAGGGTCAGAGAGAGTTACTGATCCAAGGTCACCCAGCACACTTCCATGGCAGAGTGAGGAACTGAGCCAGAGTCTCCCACATCCTGGTCTGACACTCTATCCACCATGTTGAGGAGGGAGCCATAGGAGCTTGCCTCACCACCCAGCCTTTCATGGTAGCAAAGGAAAAAGGCATTCCTTCCTGGACCAATGACATTGCCTGCTGGGTCTTCTGAACCAAGCTGTTGCAGCATGTGGGAGGAGACAATAGATGTACCTTGCTTGGGGCAAGGAAATCCCTCAAATCAGCCCTGCCTGTAGTTTGCTTCTTTGTTGGTGTCGATTCCGGGCTAAGCAGTTCCACAGAGCATCCAAAACTGATGAATGAATTTCATCTTTATGGAGGTCAAAAGGCTGTTACACAATAAAATACCTACTTAGATAGTATTTTACCTCCTACTGTGAAAATGCTCCATTCAGCTGCACACGCCAGTTTAAAAAATGTGTGCAATAAATCCTTTAAAAAGTATAAAGACCTTTACAGTCACAGAGGTGTGGGACATTATTATTATTTTTAAGAATCTAGATCACACCATGGGAGGTTGTTTTTAATTAGTAAGCTATCTTTTGACATTTAAATCTCATATATCTCAGACGCAAACCATGGGCAGGCAAAATACAGCTGCACACTAAAAATGCTCAGCGCTAATGGAGACAAGGGCTGAACCCTTTTGGCTTCTTGAATTTAAATGACTTTGCCATAACTTCAGTTTAAGGGCATTGCTTTTCCTCCTCCCATCTTCTTTGTCCCAAGCGTCTGAAAAAGCCAAGCACAATTTCTGCTGACTTAACATGCAGGGGAGAGGATTTTTAAATGAAGAATTACTGCACAGTCACATGCAGAGAGAGAGCTCATTAAAGCTGGTGTACAGGGAAGTTTGAAAAGGTGGCAATGTTTGCTCACAGACACCCCCCCCCCCAAAAAAAAAGCCAACCGAATGAGTCAGTCTGCAAAATGCAAAGAAACACCAAGTATTCTCAATTAAAAAAAAAAAAAAGACATTGGCAATTTGTGTTAGAAATTGTGTACTCCTGAAAAAAAACTACTTATGTTGTGTGAATGTTCCCATTTTCAACAGCATTGTTCCCCTAAGTCCTCCTTCCTGGATTATGGTGGTTCTCACTGTTCATGCAGAGAATTGCAGCCATAGTGGCGTAGTGGTGGGAGACCCATGTTCAGAGATCTGCACTCTGCTGCGAAAGCTCACTGGGGGACTTTGGGCCAGCCACACACACACTCAGCCCAGCCTCTCTCACAGGGTGGCTGTTGTGAAGAGAAAACAGAGCAGGAGAGAATGATGATGCAAACTGCTTTGGATCCCATGGGGGGGGGGGAAACAAGTTATAAATGTTTGAATGAATAAATAAAATAATGCTATGTAGCAATAAGATTTGGCACCAGGATGTATTATTGAGATCAAGTTATGATGCATTACTAGCTGAGATTCATTGAGCAAGACTGGAAAACCAACAAGCCTATATGGTGTGGGGGGGAGGTCACCATTTTATATTTACTGCTGCTGGTTTATGGTTGCTGCTTAGTGGTAGAAAGTAGCCCTGTGTTCCCTCTAAGCTGAGTTAGTGTGAGCTAACTCACAGTTTTTTAGCCTCTGGCTCACACATTTTTGTCTTAGCTCAGGAAGGATGGCTGCCGAGCAAACCAATTTATGCAGTATCCAAATCGGTCACTCACAACTTTAATGCCAGTAGTTCACAAAGTAGAATTTTTGCTCACAAGATTCCACAGCTTAGAGGGAGCATTGGCCCTGACCTGAATAGCCCAGCCTAGCCTGATCCCATCAGACCTTGAAAGCTAAGCAGGGTTGGCCCTGGCTAGTATTTGGAAGGGTGACCTTCAAGGAATACAAGGGACATGACACAGAGGCAGGCAATGGCAAACTACCTCTGAAATGTCTCTTGCTTTAAAAACAAGTCTAGCTCAACACCTAGTGGTGCATAACACTAAAGTGTTAGAACTTCCAGCTGCCAGACAATCTTAGGATATCCTGGCTATTTTTAATTAATTAAGTGGTAAGTCCCAGCTGACTTATGGTGACCATGTAGGATTTTCAGGACAAGAAACGTGCCGAGGTCATTGCCATTGCCTTCCTCTGTGTAGCAGCCCTGGACTTCCTTGGTGGTCTCCCATCCAAGTATAAACCAGGCCCAACCCTGCTTAGCTTCTGAAATCTGACAAGATTGAACTAGCCCAGGCCATCCAGGTCAGGGCCATAGTTGCTGCTTAGCTGGCATCTATTTTGCATTGTGATTCTACAAGCATAATTAGCAATGCTTTGCTGTTGCGATGGTTGGTCATTTTATTATTTATATATTGGAATTGTAAGCTTTTTGGAGTATTCTTTGAAAGCAGAAAGGTGTGGAGGGTATAAATGGAATAGCAAATAAAATGTGAATAAGCCCTACTGATAGCACTTCTGTTTTGCCCAGTGGTTATCCCTTGCAAAGACCCTTGCAATTGCCCTCCCCCCGATGAAGACCACTTGAGATGTTTTATACTGAGTCACACTATTGGTCTCACGAGGTCAGTATTATCTACTCTGACTAGCAGTGGCTCCCCAGGATCTCAGGCAGAGATATTTCACATAACCTTCCTGTGCTTTTTAATGCAAGATGCTGGGGACTGAACCTGCAGCCTTCTTAGGCAAAACAGGTGCTGTGCCACTGACACATGGCTCCACACACCCAGACCTTGTATTAATGTTGGGAAGGAAAGATGGGATGTTCAGAATCTTTGTAACATTGCATTTGACTCCTAATTTAGTGCAGATGTTATATGATGGAGGAGGAGGCTGCAAGAGAGTGCTTTGTCTAAGGTCACTTGTCGAACTGAACAAGCTGGGATGTTTAAATAGCCCAGAAACAAGCTGAACCAGTCGGCCTTCATGGTTTGGGCAGCAGCAGAGAGACCACTTGGCTGAGACCCAGTTTATGTCCATTAATGCTGGCTGAGTCAGAGCTGAGTAATCCCTGGAGGATATCAGCACTACTACAGAGTGGCTCGGCTTGCTCCTGACACCCAAACAGTCTCCAGAGCAGTGGCCCACCCAGTAAATTAAAGAGCCAATCCACTCCTGCCTATAGAGCTCATACAAGAGGTGCACTTTTAACCAGGAAATTCATGGCTCTTAGCGACTGCATCTTAGAAACCCTCAACGTACGGTTATCTTTCTTGGTTTTTCTGCAGTGAGCTAATATGGCTATCAACTCGAACCCATTTTATATGGTGACAGAATATGGGGGCAGAAATCCCTAGCCCTTGAGGATCTGGAACGCAGTTGAGACTTTGCATTGATTTCCAAGAACCTGAATAAATCCTCTAGAGACAATTTTAATTTCATCATCAACAGCAAGTTTGTCAAGAAGTTCCTCCTGTGGGTTATTATTTTATGAATGAGATGACTACAAAACATTCTGGCTGGGAATTCATTAGAGCTGGCATAAAACCTAAGGACAAAAAAAAGAGGATGGGAAAAAGCATTAGCTCATAAGCACATCTTTAGAGACAACACTCCCCTCTGGGCTTGCCAATCATCATAATAAATTGGCAGTGTAACCTAGCAGAGCTATTGCTGCCTGCAAACATACTCAGTCTGGCACTGTGGATTTATCCTATTCATGCACTTTTCAATCCCTCCTCTCTTGAGTTTTCAGCAGAGATTTTATCCTTGCTTTTTATACAAAGTGGACAGCATTCTTATTGAATACCTTGAATTATAAAGTATATTTGACAGCCCTTGCAGAACACGGAGGGCCAAACTGAATGGTGTTCCCCTAAGTGTGCAGCTGCCACAGATAATAGCAGACATGCATCTAGTTCTTCCCTCCCTCTCCATAATGTCTAATATAATTTATGGTCTAATGTTCTCCCTGCTCCACACTGTGGGCAATGGAGGATGTAATGGTGGAAATCTAGACACTGGCCGATTCCGCACCAGCGTTTGCCCTGGCGTTGTCCCCCAATAAAGTCCATGGCAAAGTAACAGTTCCCCACTTGTTGCCCCGGGTCAGCAGTTGGCCCAAATCTAATCCTCGTTCCCCCCAGATCTTCCATTTCAGGGATTTTCAGGTTTCTTTTTTTAACCACAGGGTTGAAGTCAAAGCATTCTAATGGGGAACTCGCAAATTGGGGTTTCTTGCTCCACCCTTTTAATGCCCCTCTGCTTCTTTCCCTCCCCTTTCCCACCTCTCCTTTCCCTCCCCCTCCCTTTCCCACCCTGGTGCCAGTAGGTTTTTTTTATCCCCCCCATCGTTGTGTTATGACACTATCATGACACAACAACGATGGATCAGTGCTGTGTCATGATGTCATAATGCAACAATGGGGGAGACAAAAAACCTGTTCACACCAGGGTGGGAAAGGGAGGGGAAATCATGCTTTGGGAAGAGAGGGAAGGAGACGCTAGATTCGGAGCAAGGCGACAAATGCGGAATTCCCTCAACAGAATCAGGCCAATTAGACCTGGGGGGAACGGAGAGCAAACCATTGGTGCGGAATCGGCCACTCTGATACAATGACCCAAAGTAAAGTATGATAGATGGCACAGAAAGAAAGGACAAGCTAGATATTAGACTGCCATTTGGGGCTGTAGCATTGTGTTTAGGGTAACTTTGTTTGGGTCTGAGGGGTGCCTTGGTGTCTTCATAAATCAGAAAAAATGGTATTTCCCCCCCACATGAACAGATGGTCTCATGATCACTTAACAGAGGGAAAGGTCTGGTGTCTCCTTTGATACTTCAGAAAGGTTGTGAATACGTTGAGTCAGGGTACCCTCCCCAAAATGATGAAGAAAAGGTACTAAGTGAAAAAATAAGATGGCTACCACCAAGTAGTAATGCTAACACATTTAATAGAAGTCATAAGAAGGTATTTTGGTGTCTAAAAAAAGGATATTTGGGATCAAAGTGTTGCCCCTACCAGCTTTGATTTAAAAAGCTGAAATAGTGGACTTTAGTTTCTGGGGGAATTAGTCAAATAATAAGGTCTCAGTGAGAGGTGGGGTAATAGTGAGGATCTTCCTACTTATTTTACAGGAATCTTTCCCTTTATGAGAACTCATGAATAAACTTACTATCAACAACACTCTCTTTGGCAGTGATTTGTTTATTGAGAGATAAAGATGTTTTAAGCTAAGACGATTTGTGTCAGAATTGACTCCTTTGGTGCCAGTTCTGGTAATATACATGATTCATATGACGCCCCCCCCCCCCCATGACATATTTAATCGCACCGACCCTTCCAGCTGCAAATCTACTGGGCATCATGAATTCTCCCCCCAGCACCTGTAAGGTGATTGTTGCATTATCTAGCAGTGTCTAGCACCAAAGGTCAAAGCAAACATTCTTCCCCAGTGAAAGGGAGGTGCTGTGTAGATGCAGTTTCAAGCTAGCCAGTGCTATTCCCAGCCAAGCAGTCATCACACCCTCACACTCACCCCACTCACAACCAGAACAAACCGGATGAGAAGCATATAACTAAAGACATAGTGCAGATATATATGGCAAAGGAGACAGCGGGTTTGACAATAACCAGACAGTCACTTAACCAAAAAGGGTTGATTTTATTAAACAGAATAAAATCCTAATAAAATGCACACATACAGAAATAAAACACACATTAAATCATACACACAATTCAAAAGTCCCCATTTTGCTTTTTTTTTTCTTATCAGAATCAACCTACCTGTATATTTACATTGTGTTTCCAAGTACTGCATTTTCTCCATTCAATTAACACATTAATATTCTTGGATGAGGGAATCTGTTGAGTAAAATTGGTATAAAATTGTGCATGGGTGGTGTTAAGATGATTAAAGTGATGCAAATAAACTGAGAATGCCAGCAATGAAAATGAGGAAGAGAAAAAAAATGTTTACATCCTCATATGAAGAAGTATCTTTATAAGTATCTTCAATTTTATAATTAAGAGTTAATTCAAGGAACTGGGTTTATGGAACACTTTTGTTGCACCTAATACTGTAGATTATTCTGTTGAGTAGGCTCTTAGGTGATGGAACTATGGGTTGGATCCAGCTGGCTTTTTCACTCAGTCTTGCTCCAGTCCCCTCCCAATTGTCTATAGCCCTCACCCAAGATGAGTTTTGCTCATGCAGATCCCATCATTCATTTACTTTATTTAAACTCCACTTCCCCCCCAATGGGGGCTGCTTGTGGCGGACTACATTCTCCATTTTATCTTCACAACAACCAACAACCCTTTCACCAGAAGAAAAGTTGTCGGGGGGGGGGGCAACCCTGTAAGATGCCTGCCCGTTGTTCAGTGCAACAAAGTCACTCAGTTGATCATTCAGGAAAAAAAACTGAAATGCAGCTGATCATTCAGAAAGGACTGAAAAGGAAAGAAATGATGGAACACATTTATCACCACAGTTAAAGTACTGGTTGGAGACACTTCAGAAGCCCTCTGAAAGCATGCAAAGAGCTGAAATATGTTATCAATAATCTAAAGTCAGACATGGAGTTCTGTTCTTCTGTTGTGGCAGTACTCACCAATGTGAGAACATTAGACCACCCTATGTGAAGGTACTGGTGGAGCTTCACATACATCACAAATATAAATATCCATCCTTCCACAGGAACCATTCATGGCATTACTTGGAATTATTCCACTGTAGTTCAGGGCCAGATTGCTCCAGATTGCCTCTCAGCCTGAGGAATATGATCAGTACATGTACAAAGGACTTTTTGTACAAGGGAAGACAGGAAACTCATGTTCTTGGCCTGCCCTTGAATACTGAGGTGAAAATAATCGAGAACAAGGGCTCAAAGATGACATTTGGTACAAGTATTGAAAAATGAAGGGACTCTGACAATTAAGCCGGGGCTGGTATACAAGCCCTTGCAAATGTCAAGCCATCATCGGGATATTGCATTGAGGATCCCACTACTCAGCTGAATGTGGGTGAGGCAGAAATCCAGAATCTACTAAGATGCATCACAGGACTGGGTGATATGTGAGCCCTTTTGACATGACCAGCCCCTACTTTTTGATTGCTGCAGTCTTGAACGATCCCCTCCAAGCTCTTTAAACTACGGAGGAGTCTGGCTATATTTTGAGTGCAGTTTTGAAGGGATATGTGTTTTCTAACGAAGTTCCATTTTATGCAACTGTCTGCTGAAGCTGAAGGGGCAATTTCAGCAAGCCACCAGTAAATAAGGAAGACCCAGTAATGAATCTATCACAGTCTGTTCTTATGGCAAACAAGGCCATAGCTGGGATTCACGTGGGCCTGAGCAAACAGCACTATAGCTGTGTCAGGAGGAAGGGAGTGAAAACTCACTCTCAGTAGGGCAGCAGCAGCAAGCAGGGTGCGAACAGGGTCACTTAGGGGTGCCAGCCTCCAGGTGGGGCCTGGGGATCTCTTGGAATTACAGCTCATCTCCAGACTACAGAGATCCAGACCCATAGCTAGGAATTTGGGGGGCAGGATGATTGGGGAGGACTAATTTAATTAACGGGGCTAATTTCATTAACTGATTAAATAAGCTATGGCCCCAAAGGTGCTACTGAAAAAATGTCCTTTATAAGTAATAATGATGATGTTATTGAATTACCAATCAAAGGGAATTGCTTGTAGCCATGTTCTGCCCTCTTCCGCAAACACTTTAGAAATTAAGTAAATAGAAGAGAAGTAGTAGAAATAACGTAGAAATAAAGAAAGCCACCCCCAGTCCGGCTATGTGGCACCCCAGTTTCTGGCTATCTTGGGAGGCACACATAGCAGAGGCACACATGACTGATGATGTGATTTGTCTGTAATTTATTCAAATCTCATTTTAAAAAAAAACAAGAAAGAAATGCAAGCAAGCGCTAAAAAAGAAAGCAGCGACATCCAAGAGGTCCCAGGGCTGAGCCAGCCATTCACCTGCAATCCTCAGATGCAACCCCCCTCCCCCTAACTGGGGCAGTGCATGGTCCAGAAGGCGCCAGGCAAAGATGGGGTGGCATGTGCTCTGCCAGTCAGCTGGCCAGACAGGCTCTTGAGTACTGGTCGAGGGCAGGCAGGAGGTGGAGAAGGAGGCAGCAGTGGAGAAGGAGGGAAAGGCAATAAGTCCTTTCCAAGGAAGGCACTTGGAGATGCAAGGTGGGCTCTGGACGGCCAAGGCAAGGCAGCATGAGTCAGGCGGGAAGGTGCTCACTGGCTCAGCCTGCCTGCCATCTGGCTCCCCTCTCTCAATGCAATTAATGAGCAGTAAGCTTAAAGCAGATAAAAGGAAGCACTTCTTCACCCAAAGAGTACTTGACACATGGAATTCACTGCTGCAGGAAGTGGTGGCAGCTACAAGCATAGCCAGCTTCAAGGGGGGATTGGATAAACATGCAGCAGAAGTCCATCAGTGGCTGTTAGCCACAAGGAATAGATGAAACACTCTGACTGGGGCAGTGATGCTGTGTATTCTTGGTGCTGGTGGGAGGGCTTCTGGAGTTCTGGCCCTACTTGGTGGACCTCTTGACTGCACCTGGGTTTTGGCCACTGTGTGACACAGACTATTCGACTGGATGGGCTATTGGCCTGATCCAACATGGCTTCTCTTATATTCTTACGCCACCCCGACTTTTCTCCCTTTTTTCTATCATACCTGCACAAAAGCACAGATCTTAAAACAGTTGAGGACTAGTTCAGAACCAGTCTGATGAGAGCATAAAAAGAATAGAAATAAGACACTGCCCCAAAATGGAAAAAATGAATTAGCTCATCTGTTGAGGGGAGAAGAATGTGTGCATGCTCTCCCTCCATAGTCAACAAACATCTGGTACTTTTAAATAATAATAAAACTGTGGGAGAAAATGATATATAGATAATGTTTTAGTGCCTCACCAGGGCCATAGCCAAGATTTTTTTTTTACTTTGGGGGGCACCCCCCACACCCCCAGGCTGTGTCAGAAGAGACAAAAGGTGTTTTAAAAGCAACAAGAGAGAGAGAGGCTATGGCATTGTTAAGCACTTCAGGGTGGCAGCTCAGCGTGGCTGGGGCAAGCACAAAAAAAATGAAATGAAATAAAATGGCTGGATGGGAAGTTGGGAGGCCTGGGTGGTAAATCGGGAGGGGCAGTCCCAAGATGCCCCACTGTGGCTACAGGCCTGTGTCTCACCATAGACTTCCTTGAGGAACGTCACAAGATAGAACATTAATGAAATAATTACAAACCCAACATTATTGTTGATAAAGCAAACAGAGTCCACTAAGAACAATAAAAGCATACTCAGCATCATAACATTACTAAAATAGCCCTCAGGCTAGCAGGCAAGCCGTAAAAACAACACATAAAAGCAACAGAAAGATAGAACACTTTCATTAAAAGGCAGCCATGGCACCTAAAAGACAATAAAGTAGTTTCCAGTCAAGCCTCAGGGGAGAGGGCATTCCAGAGGCCACCGCTGAAAAAGCCCTGTTTCTAGTTTCTGTAAGTAGGAGCACAGAAGGCAGGGTGTGGGAGAGGGCTGTTAACTAGGAGGCTATTTCACCAAAACCTTGCCAGGTTTGATGTAGGTTGAACTGACATGGGAAGGAATTGCATAGTTGATAAAATCCCACAGTTGAGTGCCACAACAAAAGAGCCCTACCAATGTTACTTAAAGGGAACGTGCAAACTGGACCATAGCAGATCTTACCCAGTGAAGAAGCCAGTACCAGACCGTTCAGTGGTCCAGAAGGTTTTAAACAGGGATGGGGCAAATTTATGGATGGTAGGTCTATCAGTGGCTACTAGCCATGATGGCTAAAGGGAGCTTCCCTATTTAGAGGCAGCCAACCTCTTAAAACCGGTGCTAAGATGCAGTATTGGGGGAGGCCTTGTATCATCTTTGATGGTCCTACAGGGCAACTGGATTGGTTATTGTTCGAGATAGGATGCTGAACTAGACGGACCATTGGTCTGGTGCAGCATGGCTCTTCATATATTCTGTGCTGTGCTCAAATTGTTTATGATGTCATCTGGATGTTCCCATGTACTGTGTGGGGCTTCTCATTCGCTGTGGAGGAAGAAATCCTACAGGGAAAAGATTTTATCTTTGTAAGTTGAGTAAGATCATTTCATACCACCTATCTATCTTTATTTATTTTATATATATATCGGTCCAGCCCTTCCTCTGCTCTCAGAGAAATGGGGTTCTTTAGGGTTTTTTTTGTTTGTTAAAATAATCTTTAATTAATGTTGTCTTTATTATAGTTATTGCCCATCGTTGTTTTACACATTGTGTTTTGTTTCCTCCTGTTTCAGTGGGAAACACATTTTTTTTTTATTTGGCTACAATCTTTGTGGGATGAAATTCCCAGAAACTGCTCTGTCTCTGTTTGCTTAACAGCCCAGCGAAAGCTTCCCTGCTGTAAAGGCAATTCGCGGGACAGATTCAGGGACACACAAATTGGCATGCCAGTAACCTTTTTCTAAATCCTCAGCAGGAGAAATGGGGGCCTGGCTGTCCACCCTCAAAAAGACCTGATGCTCTTGGGCAAGGGGTTCAAATCTTTCCCCCTTCTTCACTGCACTCACTCTAAGCATTTTTCTCCTAGCCCACCTAACCTTATATTGCAGGTTGAGTAGCAAAACAATATGCTTCAAACAGTGGAGTGGAGCAAGCTAGGGAAGGGGAAACAGGTTGAGATCCCCATGCCCTTTCCTGCCTCTCCTTCCTGCTCTAGCTCACTGAGCCTTCCCCAAAAGTTGTTGGGGGGTGGGGGTGGGCTGGGGATAGCATGCTCAAGAACAGCATTGAAAGGCAATGCAGGCATTTATAATGAGGAGGTGAAAATGCCCCCTCCACACACACACACTTCTTGCAACAATGTAAGAGCTCTTCTGCTTCTCAGTCACAGGTGGTAGGCCAGGAGCTAGTATTTCAGTGCACGCCATGTAATCAATGCAATGTACACAACGATAGGATTATATTCAGGTGTACCATACCTTTTCTTGTTATCTTAATCTGCACATTCTTGGCCAAAACACTGGCAGCAGACAATGGTGCCCATAAACCTGGGGGGGGGGTTGACAGTGAACATGCAATAGTGTTCTTGTGGATCTTGTGAACATCCCTGTGGATGTTCATACTCAGTATTTCATTTGATGGCTCTCTCTGTGTGTTGTGTCTGTTTTAGAGCTCAGTCCTCTGTGTTTTCTGTCCACTAGGTGAGGATACATTCTGGCGCCGCCCCCACACCATGTGGGACGGGATGGGATGGGGGCAGGCGCCGGAGAATGGGCAGCCAGAATGGCACCCTTGTCGAGCTGTTGCCCTAGGCATTGGTCTAAAATTTCACAATAACAGGCCAGCCCTGCCCGCACAGTTCACGTTGACTTAACTTTCCACTAAAGGTGCAAAGGATTGCAGTCTTGGTTTCAAAGCAGTTGAGAAGTAACAAGCAAGGGCAACCTGGTGATACCCGAGAGTTGGTCCAGCAGCCTCCTGTTTCCTGTTTGCCAAAACGTCTCAGTGGAAGCCACTGGCCTTGTGAGATAACTTCTGACCTTCCAGATTTTGAATCTTTGGAACGCACAACTGGGACTCTTTGATTCCAATGTGACACAGGAAACAGGAAACCCGCCTGAGTTTTGAATCTGCACATAATCCCAGCAGCAGCTGTATCTGAAACCCTGGTGAGTGGCACAGAAGTTTAGAAACCAGCCCCTCCTGTAGCCTTTTATTCGAATCCCTGGTGCTTATCAGGTGTAAAGGGTGAGGGGATGCTGAAAACAATATGCTACCGAGGAAGCTGAATCGCAGCCGGCGGGAGAGGTTCCTCTTGCGATCTGAAAAGGCAGACTTGGGGGAAAGCATCCAAATCTGCAGAGTCATGTTTTCTCCTTGGCTGAGAATTATGCATTCTGCAACGGCAGTCGGTAGGAGGCAACGGCCGCCGAGGATCACGGATGCGTTAGAGCAGAAGGTAGTAGGCTCGAGAGACCGGTAGGAAGACTCGCAGGCAGCCGGCACGGGAGGCAAAATTGCATGGGAGTTCTATTGGCCCCCTCGGACGACTGGAAACCTTATAGGAGCCCGGCGCAAAGTGTCAGATCAGGGGATTCCGGAGCTATGGGTTCCTTAGCAGTATGAGAATCCGGTGTCCTTGCTTGGCTCCATTAAAAGCTAGAGTGAGGGGGAAATAGGGGAGGGACCGCGGGGGGGGGGGGGGCGAATGAATCAGTTCTGCACCGAGTCCCTTCTCTCTTTCCCACGTCCCTTTAAAATCCTGTTCACGTGCCATCTTTTTTAAGGAAGGGGGGGGGGATCCTTCAGTGACTCAAGCCGTGCCATCGTGCCACGTCCCTCCGGATAATCCCCCTTTCCCATCCGAGACTTGTACCCTATTTCGTTGCGGCGTTAGAATAGCAGACAATTTAGCACGTGGGGGTTGTTGGTTTTTTTTCGCCTTGCTCCGTCGCGGAGGCAAACCTCGTCCAGCCCCCTTCTCCCCGGTGCCCAACTGATGCTCCTCCAATGTGCTTAAGCTGCAGTCCTATGCAGAGGATTGACATCAGTGGGGCTTTCACTTCCCGGCGAAGCATGCCTGGAATCCGGCGGCGGGAAGTCAATGAAGAGACAATCCCTCCCGCGCCATTTCTTTTGCCCCCTCCCCCCATTAGACAGCCAAGCGGGAGGGTGGGCTATGATAAGAAGGCTGACAAAGACGCATCGGGTGTCTGTTTTCCTGTTCTTCCGCGGCACACACGCGCGCATACAGACAGAGGCGGGGAGGTGTGTGCCTGTTCTGAGCTTTACTTACAAGCCCCCAAGGCTTCTCTAGGCTGGTCAGTTTCACGTTAGTGAAGCCTCGCCATGCTGGTCAGTTTCAGCGTTAATAAAATGAGACATCCCCCCCCCCCCTTCTCCAGCACCAAATTGGAGTCGAGACGTCACGTGTGTCTTGATGGGTGGGGAGGGGGGAGAAGAACCTGAAGTCTTCCTCCCGTTGGTTTCATGGGAGCCCTCAGCCTTGGCTTGTCAAGCCCCTCCCCCCCCCCCCGGCCCCATCCCCTTCCTGACTCTCCCACAGAGACCCGTCAAGCAGGCGTGGGACTCCTTTGGTCCGAGTCTTCAGTTGTCTTCGGGACCGACCTTGCAAAGGGGATTCTTCTTCCCGCAGACTCAGCGCCACTCTCATTACTACTTCCTCCGGCTCCCTGACAGCAACAAAATGTGGAGCTATCGGGCGCGGGCGAGGGGGTGGGGAGGCTAACGGTTAGTTCCTTCCCGCGGCCTCAGTTCCTTTCCCTTTGAGAGTTCCAGACGTGTCAACTTTCTATCAAGGCGTAAAGTCTGGTAGCAAGTTAATGGCAAATACCGTTCGACTGAGTTAGTACCGAGCAACCTGGCAACGGGGAGGGTGTGCCCACCCAGTCCCCCCTCCTCCCCGACCTTCTTGGATCCTCCTCCCCACCACCTCCCAGCGCCCGAAATCAGCGCCGGCGCTATATGTGTCTGGATGCGTCCAGCCTCTCCCTGCTCATTCCTCCGCGTGGATCGCCGCTTGGTCTCCGGCAGCACAGTGGCGCGCTCGGGCGGGCTGGCTGGCTGGCGGAGGTTCAGGAAGCCAAGCCAAGCTCTCCTCTTCGGCGAAGATCGAGCGGCCACCGGCTTTGCTTTCACCGGATCGCGCTTGGCAGTCCGCGTCCCCTGGCCCACCCTTTACTTCTGCCCCCTCCCTTACGCCCTCCCGCCCTCCCTCCCTCCCGCACACCCCGCCGCGCCAGCTTTCCCGCGCCGGCTTCCGGGCTTCCTGCTTGCAGAGACACACACCCGGCACTGGCGTGCGCGCTTCCGCCGCCTTTGGGATACTTGGGTCTCTGCCACCACCCCCGAGGAACCGCTGCCGGCTGCCGTCCCTTCCCGCCCCGCGCCCAGCCTTGGAATTATCATGGGGTGCGCGCTGGCCTCGGGGATCCCTTTGCCACCCGGACGCCTGGCTTCCTGAGGTCCCGCCCGGTGAGTACCTGGGGAGGGGGGGGGGTCCGCTGCTTGGCAGAAGTCCCGCGCAGACCTTGCCTAGTGCTGAGGCTGACCAAGACTCCTCGTAAGGAATTGTCTTCTTTGACTGCCTTCCCCCCCCCCCGGGGGGGGTGCATAGGAGTCCACAAAGGCGGTGGATTTAAAAAACAGCAACGCAAGCCTCCTGTAGTTCTTCATCCCATTTTTACTACAGACCTTCGTTAACCTTTTCTTTCCCCTCCTCACTTTGCTTTGTAATGACGGGTCGTGCCTTGGCTCACTCACTTGATCCATCTGGCGGGATCGAATCCCTTGGCACCGGGCGTCTTGCTCCGCTTTTGTGGCACACCGCACACATCTGCATTGGTATGTCTTGGTTGGTAATGGGTTGGGGAGGGAGAGCCAGCGTCGGCTGGTCTTGGCGCCCTGTATGTATGGGGGGGGGAGGGAGGTGTCGTCTGCTAGGTTTGGTTTTTCCCATCTGCGCCTGAGAGCCTGGAGAGGTCCCTGTGAGGGAAATGATCCATCTTGTTGAGGATTTAAAGGGGGACAGAAGGACTTTTTTTGGGAGCCTGAAAGGAAAGAAAATGGAACTAATCCGCACCACCAACACCACGGACTAAACTATAAGCTAGACTCCGCTATGGGTATCCCCGCGGGCCCTTACAGGTTATGGGTTTGGGGTGGAGCATCGGATAGGCGCGGATTCTGGGTCGTGCTGTGCCTTCTCCCCTCCGATCCGATTAGAATGCGGAGGAAGCCTAGCTCGTCTGGTCTAACTGAGGCGAGTGATCGGCTCGGAGCCTGTCTCTCTCCTCCCGCTTCACTGACGTGGAGTTCTTCGTGTCTCCCTTTCTCCTCTCCAACCGCAACAGGCAGCAGACCGGGGGCGGCTAAGCGCGCCTTAAGAAACCGCGCCGTTCCTCCTCGGAGAGTGCTTGCGCGGGGCTGTGCCCACAGAAATTTGCCTGTGCAGAGTCCAGCTAGGGCTGCCGGGTGGTGGCCGACCTGGGACTGCCCCTTGGAGGACAGCAGGGAGCTGCTGCTTGCCAGGCCGCCTTCCCTGGGGCGGATGAGCCGGGTGCTTGCCAGTTCGTGTCTGTCCATAGGTTACCTTGGAGGTATACGCCTTAAAACCGGGGGGGGGGGGGGGGGGGGAGTCGTCAGTGGCCTGAAGAAGAGTAATCTCACCTCTGCCATCAGCTGGGCCTTAGACGAGTGATCAGCATCAACCCCCCCTATTCTGGCTTGCTTTGCAGGGTTGTTGTCTGGATCGGTTGAGAACACGGGCACGTGTTCTGAGTGCCCGTTCTTTGGTCAATCAAAGGGACAGGGGACGTCCAAGGCGTGGGGGGGGGGGAGCAATCAAAGGGACAGGGGACCTCCAAGGCAGCGGGCGAGCCCTCACACCCCTGTGATGACCCAGTGGGCTAGGATGAAACCACGTTCCTTCTCTTATCTGTCCACATTTCCCCGAAGTTCTGTTTAACTCGTCTCTGTGCATCACGACTGGTTGGATGAGTGCTTGGGAGAGGGATGAGTGGCTTGTGGACAGACAGCCCCGCCCGCCCCAAAGGTTGTCAGCCTTTCCCATCGTCTTTAAACAGGGCACGTTGCGGCGCTCTCCAAGGTGCTGTTCTTACCACAGGGCAGGTGAGTTCAGCGTACACTCCTGCCTCTACCGAGCCCAGCCCTCTCTCCTGCTTAGCACAGTCAGGGCGCCGAGAACTCACGCAGATCATCCGGATACTTAAGACGATGTACTCTAAGGTGGAGTGGGTCTAGAACACAGGGCTCCAGGACCGCTTCTCACCACCAGGTGCTCGAGAGAAGCCGCAAGGGGTGGGAGCGCCTCCCTGCTCTGAGGAGCTTCCAAGACACAGCTGGCTGGCTGGCTGGCTGCGGTACAGCTCAGGGCTCCACACGCTCTTCTCCAGCCAAGCGATTCCTAAGCCGCTCAAACGGTGCAGGTTGAAGCCCGTGGACTCCCCAGAAAGGGGGCACTGCAGCCTTAACGCAGGCGCGGTCATTATCCCGGATTAATCAGTCCGGAGTCGAAGGAGCTGACACCCCCCCCCCCCCAATCCCAAAAGGCTGGAGAGTATCAACAAGATGGGCCCCTGTTTTTCTAACTCCTCTCGGGGATTTCTGAGAGTTGCTCTTGTTACTCCGGATTAATTAAACCGAAGTAAAGGGACGAACTGCCCTCTCCCCAACTCACCCCTCTGATGTCCTTCCCAGTTTTTTCTGCCACCCTCCGGTGCCAGCGAGGGAAGACGAGTCACCTTGCTCAGCAGGCGCTGGCAGCAGCCTGGAGAAAGAGTCTCTCTGTCTCTCTCCCTCCCTCCCTCCCTCCCTCCCTCTTTCTTTCTCTCTGGGTCTCCCTGTCATCACTGTTAGCGTTGGCCTTCCCCTTCCACCCCCTCAGACAGAACTTGTGTAATTAACCAAATCCCAGTCGGGGCTAGTCAATTACACTTCCGAGGAGGCGGCCGCGGCTACCGCAGCAGCTGCAGCGCAGCGATCTCAACCACTCATGAGGAATGAGGGCGAAAGAGAAACTTTGAACACAATCCGATGCACTCGCGAGAGCGCCAGAGGCAGGCGAGCCTTCTAGGTAAGAGATTCCGTTTCACCCGATCGTCTTCCCAAAAGCGACCCGCAGGTGAATTTTGCAGCGCTGGCTTTGTAGAGGCAGGGAGGGAAGGAGACAGCGGGTATGATTCGGTGCAATGTGATCAGGAGCGGAGGGGGGAGAGGGTGGGTGCTGGACGGCATCTGGGCATCGGGGGAACGAGCTTGACGGTCAGGGATGAGGGATGGCGGGGGGCAGGGGGAGGTCGAGTTGGGTGCAAAACCCAGAAACGGGTAGGGAAGGAGAAGACGAGGCTCTCGTGTGCCTTGCAGGAGAGGGGAGACTGGGAAGCATTCTTCTGCACATCCGCGGCGAATAAATCAATGCAATTAATAGTGTCTTAATGGGCATTTGCAGGCAGCAAGCAAGAGGCATCGCTTCGCGGAGAAAATCCCCATTAGCGTTAATGCTTCATTTCTACTTCAACACTATTTAACTCGGGGGGGGGGGGGGAGAGAGAGAAAGAACGCTACCAGGATGAATGACACGCCAATCAGGAGCGATGGGGGGGGGGGTTAAAATCCCCAAAGGCTCGTTCAGTAGCTTGTGACGTTTTTGACTTGTGTGGCTTTGGCGCTAAAGAGGTGAGGGAGCATAGTAATGGGGGGGGGGGGGAGGGAAAAGAGACAGAGTCTCGCAGAACAATCTCAGTCAGCAGGACGGATGAAGTGGCTCACCCCCACCCCCCAATAGGCCAAAAGGACCCGAATCCCTTCTGTTTGTTCCATCAGTAGCTCCTCTGTGCCTTTTAACCTTGCAACTTTCCACGGCGAGAGCCAGAGGAGGGCTGGACCGGGCGAGCATCGATCCGTAGGCGAAGGAGGCTACAGGGCAGCGGGCGGCCACATCATCTGGGCGTTTCTTGCTTTCCACAGGGCCCAGGCGCTCTCACAATGTTGTCTCGCAAGGGGCGGCCCTGGCCGTATTCTTCGCGGTGAATGGCAAAGAGGGTACTTGGTCAGCCTTAGCAAGGCGTGGTGGCCAGGGAAAGATCCAGGGGGCGAACAAGAGTCACAAGGGAGTGGGTCTACTCGGGGCGGGGCTGAATCCCAGGTTCACCGCTCTGCAAAATGAATGCTGCTGACAACCCGTTACAGACGTGCCACGCCGTGGGCTTGACGGCTCTCATCTCTGCTTCCCTCCGTAGATTCTTGCCTTCGTTCATACGCCGCCTTTCTCCCAGTGGGGACCCAAAGTGGTTTACGTCATCCTCCTCGCCTCCATTTTTATCCTCGCAGCAACAGCCCTATGGGGTAAACGGCTCTCTCCCCCAGATGACTCTGTAAAGGCCTGCCCAGAGAGCCAGGAGGATGGCTGGCTGTGTCCATGGCCCGTTCAGTCCTCCTCAGTGCCTGGGACCACATCAGTTTACCCAGCCTATACACTCCCCATGGCAGGGTGTTGCTGTGTGGAGTCACACACACACACACACACCCCCCCCCGAGTGGGAGAAGAAAACATGGGCCACGGTTTAGTGGAAGAGCAAGGACAGAGGGTGGCGGTGCAATGGTGGGGAACGGCAGGACAAACAAGAACGAAGCGGCGTTCTGGGACTGCCAGTCTCCCGGACGATTGTCCGGCTGGCACACTGGGAGAGGTCGTGCAGACTGGGCGGATAGAAGCCATCCCCTGGGGTCATGATGCACGTGGTTTTCGTCAAGCAGGCTTAACAAGCGCAAGAAGAGCTTCTTTGCCCCATCTCAAATGCGGCCCCGGGGAGACAGCAAAGGGATGGTGGAACCTGAGGTTAGGCAGGAGAAGAAAAGGCCGGTCAGCTGTGTGTCAGTTGCTGAAGCGTACTTCGGGGGAGCCAGTTGTTTCCAAAGGCTTCCGGGAAAGGTGGCTTTTTGAGGCGGGAGCGAAAGAGAGGGCCTGTGGCACCAGGGTTCCCGCCTCCCCTCCCCCTTCTGACGACGCCTGGCAGTTGAAGGGCTGAGAAGTCATGAGGTTGGGTCCTGGCCGTATCGGCTATGGCCTGTGGACCCACGCCGGTGCTCCTGAGCGAAGCAGCCCTTACGTCTGGGAAGCCAAGACGCGCTTCCTTGTTGGCCCACGGGCAAAGAACTCCCTGGAGCCAGCTGGAGGAATCCTAGTCCTCCCGCTCCGGGGCTGTTGTCGGGCCACATCCCAGAGACAGATGTCGATTTCCAAGCGCGTCGTAAAGGAGCGGAGCAGAGCAGCGCGCAGAGAGGCCCCCGAAACAGTGCCGGGCGGCGACCAGGAGGGTTCTGTGCTGGAGAGGCGCAGCGAGAGGTCTGGCCCTGCAGCGTCTTTCCACCGCGGCAGGGGGCGAGGCGTTCTTCTCGCCCAGGCGTGCGCTGCTCTCGCAGCCAGATGGTAGCAGACTCCAGAAATCTCCGGGGCTCTGCTGCGTCCAGCTCTCAGACAGACTCCGAGGAGGAAGACGCGGCGCTTGTTGCGCCCGGCACAGGGCCGCAGAGAAGCCTTCGCTTTGGACTGCCACTTGGGTTCCCACTCTGCCGAGCAGATACCTGCAGGATGCGGGGTCTTGCCCGCTTCTCCTTCAGCCTTGGCGAAAAAGCTTGGTAGCCCATGAACTTCTCGCAGGCCAGGGCGGCTGTCTGGATCTCCCCGCTTCCCCATTAGTGGTACCCAGAGGTGCGAGGAAGGCTGGTCTCGGTCTTCGCTGGCTCTTCTACCCAGCCGCAGCGATGGGAACTGGAGGGAGGGGAGGGGAGGCGAAATAGACCCAGGCGAGTAGAATGATTAAAGGGTTGGAACACTTTCCCTATGAAGAAAGGTTGAAGCGCTTGGGGCTCTTTAGCTTGGAGAAACGACGACGGCTGAGGGGTGACATGATCGAGGTTTATAAGATTATGCATGGGATAGAGCAGGTAGAGAAAGAAGTCCTTTTCTCCCTTTCTCACAATACAATAAATCCTGGGCGCTTCATGAAATTGCTGAGCAGGCGGGTTAGAACAGATAAAAGGAAGTACTTCTTCACCCAAAGAGTGATTAACACGTGGAATTCACTGCCACAGGAGGTGGTGGGCCGGGTGGCTACAAGCATGGACAGCTTCAAGAGGAAATTGGATAAACATATGGAGCAGAAATCCATCAGTGGCTATTAGCCACAAACTATAGATAGGAACTCTCAGTCTGGGGCAAGTGATGCTCTGTATTCTTGGTGTTGGGGGGGGGGGGGGCAACAGTGGGAGGGCTTCCTGTCCCCACTGCTGGACCTCCTGATGGCACTTGGTGTTTTTGGCCACTGTGTGACAGAGTGTTGGACTGGATGGGCCACTGGCCTGATCCAACATTGGCTTCTCTTATGTTCTTATGTTCTCTTAGGTGTCTCGGCTTAGGAGGGTTTTTTTTCGGTCCACTAAGGGCCCAGGAGGCATTTACACATGGCAGGCTTAACACGTGTGTGTTGGGAGGGGAGGAAGAATCTAACTTCTCCCTTCCTCCACCACTTCCAGGGGCTTGTCGTCAGTCAAGCCCCCCCACTACCACAGGCATGTAATGGCGCTAATCCCTTAAGTCTCTGGTTGCCAACATCCAGGTGGGGCCTGGAGATCTCCAGGAATTGCTGCTCATCTCCAGGTGACAGCGATCAGTCCCCCGGGATAAAATGGCTGCTTTAGAGAGTGGGCTCTATGGCCTTGTGCCCCACTGAACTCCCGCCCCCAGGCTTCACCCCCCTCCAGTCTCCAGGAATTTCCCAACCCGGAGCTGGCAGCCTGACTTAAGCCAGAGCCCTTATCAGAAACACCTTGATAAAACGGCGACTTTGCAACACCCCCCTCCCCCACACACACAGCTGTTTGCTTTTGGAGACACCTTTAAGCAGCATCCCCATCTTCGGCTCCGGATAGACAGGGCAACCGGAGGTCGTGTGTGTGACCATTGGCCAGCTCTGCCGCGGTTAGCTTGTCAAGCGTCTAAAGCGGATGTCAAGGCTTGCAGTCTCCTTGTGGGAAGTTAACTGTAAATACCGTTCGACTGAGTTAGTACCGAGCAACCTGGCAACGGGAGGGTGTGCGCGCCTGGGTGTGCGCGCGCGCGCCAGATCTCCCGTGTGCCCACCCGGTCCCCCCTCCTCCCCGACCTTCTTGGATCCTCCTCCCCACCCCCAGCGCCCGAAATCAGTGCCGACGCTATATGTGTCTGGATGCGTCCAGCCTCTCCCTGCTCAGTCCTCCGCGTGGATCGCCGCTTGGTCTCCGGCAGCACAGAGGCACGCTCGGGCGGGCGGGCGGGCTGGCTGGCTGGCGGAGGTTCAGGAAGCCAAGCCAAGCTCTCCTCTTCGGCGAAGATCGAGCGACCACCGGCTTTGCCTCCAACAGATCGCGCTTGGCAGTCCGCGTCCCCTGGCCCACCCCTTATTGCTGCCCCCTCCCTTACGCCCTCCCTCCCTCCCTCCCTCCCTCCCTCCCGCACACCCCGCCGCCGCGCCAGCTTTCCCGCGCCGGCTTCCGGGCTTCCTGCTTGCGGAGACACACACCCCGGCACTGGCGTGCGCGCCTCCACCGCCTTTGGGATACTTGGGTCTCTGCCACCCCCCCCCCCCCCCAGGAACCGCTGCCGGTTGCCGTCCCTTCCCGCCCCGCGCCCAGCCTTGGAATTATCATGGGGTGCGCGCTGGCCTCGGGGATCCCTTTGCCTCCCGGACGCCTGGCTTCCTGAGGTCCCGCCCGGTGAGTACCTGGGGAGGGGGGTGGGGGGTCCGCTGCTTGGCAGAAGTCCCGCGCAGACCTTGCTTAGTGCTGACCCTGACTCCTCGTAAGGAAGGGTCGTGCATGACTTCTAGTGGAGGATTAGGTAAATCCACTGCCCTTGCGGAGCCCTTTCAACACACTGCTGTACTTAGTCGTCCTGTTTTACTATTCCTACATTAACCCCTTTATCCCACACCCTGGTTTCTAATAATGGATCCCGCCTTGGCTTGCTCATATGAGCTAACTGGACTTATCAAGTCCAGAGGATGCCCTCGGCATGGTGCCCATTGGTGGCACACACCCTGCATTTGCAGTTCTTTGTTGGGTAAAAGTGGGGAAAGAGATCTCGATAGGTCCCATCTTGATGCTTTTCTTCTAGTCCTAAGAGTCTTGAGTTGCCCAGGGCTGAGATCCTCTGAAGAAATGGCTGTGGTCCCTTGCTTGGACTCTCCAGGCAGTGGTAGAAAAGAGCAAGTTTCCAGGAGCACCTTGAAGAATAACAAAAATTATGGCAGGGTATGAGCTTTCCTGAGTCATGGCTCACTTCTTCACTGGGTAACGATCCACTCTCTAAGGGCCTGAAGGGTAGAGGGGGAGGGAGACTCTTTTTTGAGACTGAGAAGGGTTAACGTGAAGGGAGCCAATCTCGTATTGCCCCAGTAGAGTCCCGTGAGGCATTTAAACAGGTAAGGTTAGTGGCAGTCTGTGCCCGGGCTTTTGCTGCGGCTTGTGTGTCTTGCCTGTGTAAATGTCATTAAGTGTGAAATTGTATCCTTCCATGGATGACTCCATCAGCTCCCCGTCTCGAATCATTTATTTTTTTCAGTTGGCTGCACCACAAAATGAGGCTTCCTCCTGGAAGGGAGGTTGGGGAAAGGTGAGGCCATTATGTCATTTGATTTTTACTTTTTACATGATGAGGTGTAAGCATCTGTCTCCCCGCCCCCCCCCCCATACACATTCACGAGAGAGAGAGAGAGAGAAAGAGAGAGAGATCCTCTGGCAAGTACGGTCTTTCAAAACATCACTACTAAGGCAGATGAGTTCAGATGCTGAGATACCCCAAGCATGCTATCTAGGCAGTAAAATCCCTTGGGCCCCACAAAAGCCCATCTTTTGAGTAAACGTGGCTCAGGCTGAGTACAGCCTGGGGTGTGATGGTGGCTGGTGGGGAGGAACATGCCATGCAGTCCAAAACTATACATGTATTATCAGAAGTAATTCCAGAGGAGCAGTGCTAGAGTTTACACTCAGGTGAGCCTCGCTGGGGTTTACACTTGAGTAACAATGCAGAGGTCCCCAGGTCCTGCATCCACTATAGAAGCCAAGCACCATGGATGTTGAGGGGGTTGGGGTGAAGAGCAAGACAAAATTGGATACGTTTTATGAAGTGGCGTCAGAACAAGAAAATGTTTGGTCTAATGTGTAATATGGCCCATGGAGCAGAAAAAACTGACCATCAAGGACACTATTTCAGATTTCAGGGTGGGGTGGTAGGGGAAGAGATTTTACTGGGAGAGGGGAGACAGGAAGGTCTAAGTACATTCAGGGTTGAATTGAAAACAAAATCTGTGAATTTTAAGTTAAACTGTGAAGGGTTTTTTTTTTGGGGGGGGGGGTAGGTAGGTCACCTTGAGTCATAACATAAGAGCATAAGAGAAGCCATGTTGGATCACACCAGTGGCTGATCCAGTCCAATACTCTGTGTCACATAGTGCCCAAAACCCAGGTGCCATCAGGAGGTCCACCTGCGAGGCCAGAACTCCAGAAGTCCTCCCACACTGTTGGCCCTCTAGCACCAAGAATTCAGAGCCTCACTGCCCCAGACAAAGTGTTCCATTTAGACCTTGTGGCTAATAATAGCCACTGATAGACCTCTGCTGGATGGGGACAGAGAGAGAGACAGATCTTGGGGCTAATAGTCACTGATGGACCCCTGGCTCCATATGTTTATCCAAACCCCTCTTGAAGCTGTCTATGCTTGGAGCTGCCACCACTTCCCACAGCAGTGAATTCAGTGTGTTAATTACTCATTGGATGAAGAAGTACTTCCTTTTATCTGTTCTAAGCCTACTGTTCATTAATTTCATGGAGTGCCCACGAGTTCTTGTATTGTGAGAAAGGGAGAGAAGTACTTCTTTCTCTGCCTTCTCTATCCCAGTGCATAATTTTGTAAACCTCTATCATATCACCCATCAATCACTGTTTCTCCAAGCTAAAGAGCCCTAACCTTTTAAGCCTTTCTTCATAGGGAAGATGTTCCATCCCCTTAATCCCTTTAGTTGCCCTTTTCTGTACCTTTTCCAACGCTGTAATGTATTTCTGAGGTACAGTGTTCTGTGCACAGTATTCTGTACACATGAGGCCACTCCATAGATTTAACAGGGACATTTTGGTACTGGCTGATTTGTTTTCAGTCCCTTTCCTAATAATCCCCAGCGTAACAATTTGTTGTGACTTCATGGCACACAACTATTTTAACTATAGCAGTATCAGCACAGAACAGTTAGTTCTTTTCTTCTATAGCCCATGGATTTGTGTCTTTGGCATGCTTGCCTAACATGTCAGGCCATTTAATTCTGTATGCAAAACCAGTAGGGTTGATCAGAGAATTAGCATGTGTGGACTGGGGAAAAGGGGGGGGGGCAAGAGCTGCCCCTCCTACCACACCTATGTGGTGCCTCTCTGCAGACTGCAACCCTAGGCATGCCTGAAAGAGTAGAATCCCTGGTCTAATCCCAGAGCTTCCCTAAGCCACTGGGGCAAAGAGAAGTCACTGCACCACTAATGAGGTTGTTGCAGCTCTGCAGTTCTGTTCCAGGCTCTCTAGCTGATTGGCACCAGTTGGCTGATCTTTAGCCTCCCTCCAGGTCAACGGTTCGATTATATAGAATATTCAGTGATGCGGTAAGTGAAGGAGTAGTTGATTCTGTCTTCTGAGTCCCTGGAGGTGTCTGCTGCTCTGCTATTGGTTCTATCTGTGAGTAGCTTTGAGTGGGATTTCTTTTTTTCCCCCAAAATTTACCTTTAAAAAAGAGATAAAGCCACTGATTCATCTCATTCTTTTTTCTTTATAGTTGTCTCTTAACACCTCCATGCACCCGTTTGTAACCATACCTTGCAGGGTTCCTGGCTCTTTCATGTTACATGTCATAAAGTGCTCTAGCAGAAGGACGGGAAGGTTTGGGAAGACATTACCTTTGACCATGTGCAGAATGAAATTCTGAAAGTTTGTACTACCTCCCTTCCTGCCCCTCCTCTTGTCAAATTTCTCTTTTGATTGAAATGGAGTTGATTTGAAATGTACTTCAAATTCCAAAAATGAGTGAAAGAAGCAGATTGTTAGATTTCAGGGAGAAACTGGGTAAAGAGGAATTACAATGGTTCCTTGCAGGTTTTTGTCAGGTGTTCTACGTACCACCCCCACCCCCCATCTCTGACCCTTATAATTAAAGTTCTTGTCTGCAGAACTGTAGGGTGATCAACAACATGTGATATTTTGTTAAGACCCATTGGTCTTATATTTTCACTAGGTGTTCAAACCGAAAAATTATTCATTGTCAGTTCATTTTTTTAATTATAAAAAGTACTTGTTTTGTTTTGGCGAATACAGTCCTTCATCTGTCATCATTCTTTTTGTTATTCATGTGCATCAAATACATGGGAAACTAGCTGTAACCATGTTGTTTTCCATCCAACTTTGAGGAAATTTTCAGAGTGTAGGCCTCTCCTGGATATCCAGCTAAGTTCAGCCCACCAGTTAAGACCTTCTTCACAAGCCCTGTTCTTTGTGACTCTGCCTGCAGAGGTATGGCAGGTGGCAACCAGATGCAGGGCTTTTTTCAGTGGTGGCACCTCACCTGTAGAATGTCCCTTCCCCTGAGGGTTGCCTGCCATTCACCTTACTGTCTTTTAGATGCTAGGTCCAAGCATTTCTTTTTACCCAAGCTTTTAATGATGACTTTGGTCTTTTAAAATTGTTTTTACAGTCTGCGTCTAGCCTGAGAACAATTTTATGAGGACAAGTTTAGGATACCAAATGCTCTGGCTAGGTTTTTAACAGTTTCTTAATTTTAGTGGGGCGGGAAGGTAACGTGTTATAGCCCAATCTCATCAGACCTTGGAAGCTAAACAGGGTCAGTATACAGATGGGAAACCTTCAAGGAAGACTCCACAGAGGAAGGCAATGGCAAACTATGGCTGTGGTCTCACACACTAAATAATCCACTTTCAATCCACATTCAATGCAGTTTCCAACTGGATTTACACTGTGTGAACTGGCCAAATCCAATTCAAAAGTGCACTGAAAGTGGATTGAAAGTGGATTATTTAGTGTGTGCGACCGCAGCCTATACCTCTGCTTCTCACTTGCCTTGAAAGCCCCTTGCTGGGGTTTCCATAAATTGGCTGTCACTTGATGGCACTTCACACACACACACACACACACACACACACACACACACACACACACACTTATTTTACACTGCTTTATGATTTTATCATGTTGTGTTTTGTAAGCTGCCTAAAGCAGGTTCTCTGGTGATATTGTTCTAAATAAATTCATGGGATCTAAATTTCAGGCAGAAATCATCCCGGGACGATAGGGAATCAAAAGCAGAACACAGTTCTAATAGAGATCAACTGGTTTGGCCGTTTGTTCTCTCTTTTTGATTTTGTCACTATCCTCTGTTTTGGTTCATCTCACTTTTATTATTGTCATTGATTAGTCTTTCATGCCTCTTTTGTATTATGCACTGTTTATATACAGCAGGTGCAAAAATAATGTTGAAAACATGTTGATCTTAATTCAGTGTGGGCAAAGAGAAACTGCTGGGGGGGAGAGAACCCAGATGAACTGGGCTTGTTTCTGAAGAGGGAGGCAACTAAACTGTAACTGGGATACTCCGATGAAACCAGCCAGCTCTCAAGAGTTTGGTCTCATCCCTGATTCCCAGCTCTAACCTTCCCCCGGCCAACTGGGATGAAATCCCTAGGAAGTGATCTTATTTCCCTGCCAAACTGCAAACAGACAGGACAAAGGGACCTTTTATTTTAATTCTTACTTGCTTTGGCAACCCCAGAAGGCAAGCAGGCAGGCAGGCAGGAAAAATGGGCACAGGGCATCTCTAGAAATTCAACTTAAAGTGGCAGGGCAGAGCAGGCACTGAGACTTGAATCTGGCAACCAAGGAAAGCAGCCAGTGTTAAAGCACTCACCAGTAGGCAGGTCCTGTGAAGTGTCTGGCACCTCAAGAAAGCAGGCAGTACTACATCCAGCCCAAAGACAGTCATTCTCATGATGCTCCTGTGCAACTGGGATAGCAAAGCAAACTTCAGAAGTATGTCTTCAGGTGAAGGGCAGTGGCATCAATGTTAATTCTGTAAAATCCAAAACCCTCCCTGTGCCACTGAGACGGTGCAGTGATGGAAACACTGTGCACAGAAACCTATCAGCATAGCTCTTTTGGGTGGTGAGATTGATGTGAGTCTGCTGGTTGGATAGTGTCCCTGACACTATATATTTAGGTTTTTTCTTCTTCTTCTGTTCCCACCACCCTCTTTGAACTACGGGAACAGAGAATTGCCAGGATACCAAAGACCAACAACCTTTTCTGATTAGTTCCAAAGGTTGTAGTAATTTTTAATGTTGATTCATTATAATAACTCTTCTTTGAGAAAATTCAAATGGATGGGCTCTACTTTATCACTTGGCTCAAATATAACACAAAGCCATGTAACTATGGTTACTTTGTGAAACAAGGATTTGGCTTCCAGAGGATCATTCAAATTCTGGTTTGTCTCAAAAAAAAATGCTGCTTTCATTGTCTTCGCTCTACTTGGAGAAGGAGATGTCAGAAGATAAGCCGGGATAAGACTAACAGATGTTAATAAAATTGGCATCCAGCCATGATTGGATGGATTATAACAACAACAAATTAGCTAATGAAATGGGCCATGTTCACACAACTGCATTAGCAGTAGTTTCATGTTTCATAGTTTCTTGTAACGTCTGAACTGATCCTGTGTACCAGTGGGTGGTAATGATTTTGATTTGAGTACCATAATATATTTTTTTGTATTTTTCATGTGTACGTGTATGTGAACCTGGAAGTCATGGCAGCCTCTGGTGACTGACCCCTACCGGGGGGCTGGAGGAAATTCAGAGAGGTGACTGAATAAAGCCTGCCCCTGCCTCCCAACTGCTGGTATTCCAAGGAGGTCCCCCATCCAAGTACTTGCCAGAGTTGACCTTGCTTAGCTTCTGAGATCTGATGAGATCGGGCTTGCTTGGGCTAGCCAGGTCAGGGCATGATTTTGAAAAGAAATACTATCTGGCTCTTATTTGATAGTGCCCTAGGTAGCTGAGGATTTGGGGTTCTTTGTTTTCACAGTGCCTTGGTTTATTTGTTCTAGCCTACAGCCCTATGCACACTTAATAAGCCCCTTTGAACTCAATAGGTCTTAATTCTTGGCAAAACAAAAACAGGCTCAGCTGTCAGCTCCATGAACTGTTTTGCTTTCCATTTAGGGCACACTGTGTTCCAGATTAGACTGCTCTGTGGTATAGCAGGGTGGACTTGGTGACCTTCTGAAACACCCAGCACTGTGATTTTGTGATCCATCTTTTAAAACAAAAATAGCACTAGACTACCCAGAAGGTGGGGGGAGCATCTTCTCAGCTCTCAGGTTTTGAGAACAGATGTCCTGATATGTTATTTGATAGACCTTTCTGTGATTTAATAGAATCCCCTGTATCCATTCTTCACTGTGTGACAAATGGGTGCTCTTCTAAAATAAGCCATAATGGACCGAACAATAAAACTGAAATTGGAAACTTGAGGACCAAGTACATTGCGGTATAATTTCACGAGAATAAGCGGAGTTCAGGAAAGGTACCAGATGCTCTGTGTGAAGCACGTTCCTAATATTTAAGGGGAGAAAAATGATCCCTTGTGTATAATATGCCAGGAAGATGCCTTGCCTTGAGAGTGCAAGATGTTTAAATTGCACTGATATACATCTAGCAAAGGGAACAGTCTTATTACGCTCAGTTGCTAAGCTAGCTGAGTTTCATAGCTGTTATAATTCCATAGACTGGGCAGGAAACCTGGACCATTTTCTCTACAAATCTTATTTCCACTTGGGAAAGAAATCCCGATTCTTTGTATTCTTTTATTACCAGTTCAGCATATGCTTAGTAAAAAAAAAAAAAGTGCTTCATGCTGCGGGTGGTTGCTGATGAAATGTCGGAGCCCTGAGAAAGGAAACCTAAAGTATGAGACATGAAAACAAGCAGATGAGCACCCTAAAGATCTCTCACTGCAGAAGGCAGGGCTGGTACAACAGAAAGAATACCCAGCCATATATGTTTCCATGAGCCACCAGTTCCACCAGCTCCCCTTTGAGCACTAATATGAGACATCGCTCCTGCTAGTCTGGTTAATTTTCATTAGCTGACCCCTCCCCATCCAGCAAAATCCAAGGTGGATATCATAATTTGTGAATCTGTAATAGCTGACTTCATTTGGATCCATCTTCTTCTGTCACCTGACTCTATCTGATTTGATGATGATGAAGCATTCTGCTTTGTATCTTTGAAAGTAATGTCTTTTTGTTAAGCAACACTGGTTTGAATGTTTTATTCAGTGATTTTCTTTAAAAAACATCTTTTCTATAATCTTAAAATGAACATATAATGGAGGCAAGGAGAGAGAGAAAAAAGAACAGACTTGGAACAAGATCAGTAGATTTTCTGTGCTTGTGAAACTTTAAGAAATCCTGCATGCAACCAAATAAAACATAACTCTAAGGGATCTGCAGGAGCAGCACACTGAGGATCCACTCACCCAGGTTCTCAGTGTTCAGTCATTGTTTAATGTCACCCCCAAATGAAAAATTTCAGTTTTAAAGGAGCACCAGCTGGATGCTGTTAGCTATCTTAAGACTCATAAATTCTGCTGATTTCAATTGTAACGTTCCAGTAAGGTATTATAGCTGCAGCCATTGACTTTGGCTTAATTATAAAACTACACATCCCTACAGTGATCCCCTTGCTTTCAAACTGCTGAGCTACACCTTTCCCGAGAGACAGAACCTCCCTCCCCCAAAATCTCAGGGCTGACAAATCATCTGCTTTGTAAAAAGCACGCAACCCCAGCCAGTTTAGAGCTTAAACTTTTTTAAAATGAATCTATTCCATAGGGTAATCATCCAAAGTCAATTAATGGTTCTTTAATTAGAAGTATAATGCTAACGACATACTTTACGAGCATCTTGGAAGGCAAACAAAGGAATATTGTCATAAGTCCATTATGACTACTGGGAAAATTTCCCATTCTAATATCTTGATTTTAATTGTCTTAATGACAACAGAGGGGTTGGATGGTTTAAGGAGCAATCCTAAGCAGGTCTCCTTCAAAGTAAGGCCAATAGTATTAAATAAAACTTGCTTCCTGGGAAGTGATTTTAGGGTTGTAGCTATAGTGTATAAAAACATGGACTCAGGATACTTGGGTTCAAATTGGGTTCAAATTGTCATTGTGACAGGAAGCAGGTATGATGGAGAATGTGCCATCAAAAATAGCAGGTGGGCATCCTCTCCTCCTGTCTCCCTTAGCAGAATGTGTTCTACGACGTCAAGGAGAGCAAGGCAAAGTAAATATAGAGGGCAATTATGTAACCTGTTTAGTACTGTGCAACATTACAGTGGATGGAGATGTGAGACTGCAGCTGTTTCTCCAGCAGCCATTGCGTTAATGTTTATTTCTGATCTTAACGATGAAGCATAGGCATCAACTACAGGGGGGCTCGAGCCCCCCCCCCCCAAATTTCCCAGGGGGGGGCTCAGCCTCCCCCGGCAAAAAGGAGCATCCACCAGGCCCGCTCGCTTGCCTGCCCGCCTGCCTGCTCGCTGGCCCACCGGCCAGCTGGCCGGCAGCTGCCGCCTCTCCCCCCTGGACCTGGCCTGGCCACTCCTACCTCCGTGGAGCCAGCTGGGCAAATGCCCAGCATGCTGGCATCACCCAGAAGTGACGCCAGCATGCTGGGCATGTTGCCAGGGCGATGCTTTAGCAATCGCCCCGAAACTCTATGGCACCATAGAGTTTCAGGGCAATTGCCAGAGTGTCGCCCCGGCAACGTGCCCAGCATGCTGGCATCACTTCCGGGTGACACCAGCACACTGGGCATTTGCCCAGCTGGCCCCACGGAGGCAGGAGTGGCGAGGCCAGGCCAGGCCCAGCCTGGGGGGGGGGGAGAGGCAGCGGGGACATGGTCCCGGTGCGCGCGCGTGCTTCGCGCATATAAGAGCCTCCGCCCGCCCCCCCCCCCCCCCGGATTTCTAAAAATTGACACCTCTTCTATGAAGTTCCTGGGGTGGTCTTGGTTCCATTCATCTCTCAGGGCTGTGGTGAAGATAAATTGCCACCATCTTCCTTAGGTGAAACACCTTCAAAATTTCAAGGAAAGACAGAAGTGTTTAGATGGGATGGCTAGTGTGTTTTCACAAACATAGTCCTCGTGGTTCTGCTTGTTCCTGGGCTGCCGCTGGTTTTAACTTAAAATAAAGTTCAACATGTACTTATTGGTTCTGAATAGTACTTGCCAGTACTGAGTGTAGGTCTTTCACATCACCTACTGCCTGGTCCTTTAAAAAAAAAACCCAAAAACTGGAGATGCTGAGGATTGACCCTGAGAATTTCTGCATGCAAAGCAGATGCTCTGCTACTAAACCACAGCCCCTCTCCAGTGCTACTCAGGGGAGGGGTTGTGGCTCAGTGGAACAGCCTCTGCTTTGCATGAAGAAGGCCTCAGGTTCAATCACTGGCATCTTTAGTTAAAAGGACCAGGCAATAGGTGATGAGAAAGACCATAAGACCCTGGAGAGCTGCTGCCAGTCTGAGTAGACACTACTGACCTTGATGGGACAATGATCTCATTAATCATGAAACAACTTCACAATTTCCTGGGTTGGAGAAACTATTGTAGGGTACATTGTGATTTATCGGCAATGTGTAAATTACAGACTGCCCCCCAAATACTACCATGAGAACATGTCTGATGAACCACATTCGAGGAAATCACAAAAAGTGTCCCCATGGGCTCTCTTATGCCCATTGTTTCTTCCAAGGTAATACACATCTTGTCTCCCTGATGAGGCCACAGCCTGATAAAGTGCCCAGCTAATTAGCAATCATTTAAGAACATCTGTCTTGACAGATAATTATTCGTTTCCTGCCCTATTCCCTTTCAGTAATTAACAAAACACTTGGAAGGGGCAGCTTCAAAACTAATTTCCCCATTGGCTGGTCCCAAATCTCTGAGTGACACTAAACTGCAGCTCTGTTTGGGCAAGAGTTCCGAGGCAAAATTCCACCCAGAAATCATTATTTTTTTTAAAAAAAGAGCTTTCCTATTTGGAGGGAGGGTCAGAAATCCTGGAGAAATGCAGTCTATCATGTCATGATAGCCTGGATTAGAGCTCAGTTAGCAAACTTCCAGTATTACTAGAACAGAGATGTTAGAAATATCTGAATCTTCTGCTTCTCTTCTAAACAACCTGTGTTGCTTTTATTGTTCTGTATTTACTAGTAAAGGGGGCTGCAGTGGCTCAAGTGGTTATGACACTGAGCTGCAGTTCAGAAGGTCGGTAGTTTAGCAGTTTGAGACCTGAGTGCTGCATGATGGAGTGAGCTCCTGTCTCTGGTACCAGCTCCTGCCGACCTAGCAGTTCAAAAGCAAGAAATTACAAGTAGATAAATAGGTACCACTTCGGTGGGAAGGGCAGCGTTCTGTGCACCTCTGTGTCTAGTCTTGCTGGCCACATGACCATGGAAATGTCTTTGGACAGCACTGGCTCTTCGGCTTGGAAATGGAGATGAGCACCACATCCCTAGAGTCATATTTGATAGGCTTTCGAGCAAGGGAAACTTTTACCTTTACCTATTTACTAGTAAAATAATGGTGGGATGGGGTTACATGTCCTAAAACTGTTGTCATTCAGTAAATTTGACACTGATTGTACTGGCCTGGACACTTGACTGATGTTACCAGTCTGAAGAGAATGGGAGCACTGGTTGAGTTTTGAAAGAATCCTTGCAAAGTGAGGTGGGAGGGACTTGGTTTTGGATAGCTTGTACTATTCTAGGCAATTCTTGTAAAAAGATTTTGAAGGAGAAGGAACCCTCCTGGATTTGGTGGCAGAGAACTTACTCAGTGGTACATCTCAGAGGATACATTTTAGTCAAGACTTTCTAAATTGTTTGTAAATGGGTATGGTCAAAGATCCTTAAATGAACAGGTTCCTGACATCTTTGGAGAAACATCTTAAAATATTTTGATGCACACTAACAGTTTTGATATAGTTTTTGTAGGTCCCTTGTAAGGGAAACAGTTGATGTTCCTTACTACATCTCATGTCAGTTTAAAAGAATGTCACAGATCATCCTAAAAAATGTATTCCATGGTAATCCAATGCAAATAAACCTATGTAGTCTGAAGCCACCACCTTAGAGTTTATAAGGGGGGCACATAGGCAACTATGCCAACTATGCAGTGGCATTCCATGGTTACTTCCTGTAAACTGAACACTAGTCTTCTGTCAACACAGCCCAATATTGCCTTTTTTAAGCAGCCAAATCACTCTGCTGGCTCATGTTCATCCCATGATTAGCTTTGTGCCACAAGAGTGCCCTGCAGTAGTGTAATGGCATTACACATGTAACCAAACTTTGCCTCAATCAAAGATGAATATGAAGATCAATAAAATTGATATTTTATCTAGTTTTTAAGATACCGTTTTGCCTTTAAAAGGGGTGGGGGATGTATCTACATCTGTCCCAAAGGGAGAGGAATCATTGCTGTTCACTGCTGAGATGCAGGGATGTTTCTTTTAAAAACTGAATTTGTTGTTTATAACAAATTTATCTCATCCTTACCTGAAAAAAGACAGTGTACATAGTTCCCGTCTCCATTTTATTTCCTCAACCTTTTGTAGTAGGTTAGGTTGAGGGAATGTGTGACTGTTGGCCATGCAGAAAACTTTATGGCTGAGCAAGGGTATTGAATCTGGGTCACCAAGTTCAATTAACTACTGCTTGACACTGTCCATTCTCTTTATCCTTAGAGCCGTGAGGGCACCACCAGAAGGGTCTTGGAGTAGCAGGTACCAGAAGTGGGCCAGGCAGAGTCATTTAGTCCAAAGGTCAGGGTTCCAGAAGTCAAGCAAGGCAAAGTTGTTCAGTCCAAAGATCAAGGTTTCAGAAAGTCTAGCAAGGCAGAGTCAGTGGCTGAGCATCTATCGTGCACATTGCATCCATGCCCTTAGCTGTTTTCTATAACCATATACTTAGGGGTCCTGTTTGCAGCCAGCTACTTGGGAGTAATTCGCAACTACTCATCTTGGTTATCAGCAAGCAGATGGTGTCAGGCCAAGAGGCATGCACTTTTCTGTCTCTCCTGTATCTCTGTTCTTAGCCCCTGTCTGTGGCACTCTAAGGGTGCAGGTGATTCTGGTGGGCTGGGAATGGCCAACTGAGTTTCACCTGTTGAATCAGGGCTGGAGGGTGTTTGTGGCTCTGTACCAGCTGTTGGCTGTGAATCCTGACAAACATGCAGCTCATCTTTCTGCTTGCTGCTTTTGCTGACTCAGAGATGGCTACACGGAGCTCCACTTCTCCTGAGCAGTCCTTGCTATTGCTGAGCCCTGGCTGACTCATGACAGGTTTTTTCTTCAGTGTTGTTTTTCCTTTTCTGACAGGGACTGAAAATTGCCACTTGCGTCCTTGAAGTGGCTTACTGGACATCAGCAGAGCTTCTACCCCAAAGTCCTGCATTCATTTTTAAAACCCGAAGTCTTATAATAAATAAAAGCAGAGGCTACTCTGTAATACAATAGTTCTCATAGAATAAGAGGACATTTTGCAGTCATGTCAGTGTCTTGTTCTTTAGATCACTGCAATTAGAGTATTCACATGCTAACTGTCAAATGTGTATGCTTCTGTATTTTGAAATTAAAAACTGTAATGTTGTCAACAATGCTACATTATGAACAGAGGTATTCCTGAACAGGCAACGTGTCAGAAAAATATTCAAAGAAGAGTACAATGTGGTTCAGATGTACTCAGTGAGTAGTTAATGCAGCCCCACATTCTTAGAGACTTGAGAAGGTGAACTCAGGCTACAAGGACCTCAGTTTTTCTGTCACCTATCAGATACTGCATAAACTCAGATGGGGGTCATCAGGAAGCCCATAAAACATAATTCTTCAGCTGTAATCTGCATGGCAGATCATAATTTATGAGGCCTGAACTGCTTCTGTTTCATTCAGTCTGACTCTTTTTGAGACAAGCAGCTGAGAAGCTGCTTTCTTCAGTAGAATCAGCATCATTCTTAGCCCTAAATAGAATGAAGTCAGGTTAGGACTTACATCAAGAATTTCTCAACCACTTCTTTCACATAAAACTAGAAGATCAATCAGTATTTTTTCTACATGGAAATGTGGGAGTTAGCATGCACCCATATTTATAAAGAAAACATTGGGAATCAAAAACAATGTTTAGAAGTCATAGCCAGCAGACAACAGGATCCACTCGATAGTGTTATCTCACCCAAATCAAGTTGCATCTACTGTCTTCATGAGAAGCAATTATATTTAGATGATTTTGTTGAAAACTGAATGTTTGCTTGGTGAACTGAAAGTTTTGACTTTCAGGCACACTAAAATTTGTGGTTATAATGTGATTTTTTAGAAGTTCTAGACACAAACTGATTATCAAATGGTGGATTTTTTTCTTTAAAAAACCCACATTATTGCTAAATAATAGTCTGTATCCAACCATGCATTCCAAAGATTTAAGGACAAGTTTTCTTAACAAAGGGCAGCTATTTCAATTGATTTTCACTTTCCACTGAAGCAGAAATTGCTGCCCCTTCTCAAGAATACTGAAGTGCCCTTAAATCTTTGGAGGTTCATTGGTTGGATACAGCCCAGTGCTAACATTCTTCTAAAAATGGGTCAGCAGTTGAGTTAATCATTCACCCATACTGATCTTCAGCATTCTTGTCTCTGCCAAAGAATGTTGTGGGCTTTGTGATAGTTACACAAAAAACAAACAAACAAAAAACTTGATGGAATAATGGATAAGACAGATAACATGGATAGATAGTAAGTCTTGTGCCTTGTTTGTCTGGGAACACAGAAAAGAGTTTCTTGCATTAATGTGAGTGGATACATTGGTTAGGGGCTGTGATTCAGTGACAGAGCATCTGCTTTGCATGTAGAAAACCCTTGGTTCAATCCCTGGCATCTCTGGTTAAAATAATCACATTGCAGGTGACATGAAAAACTTCCAACTAAGACTCTGGAGAACTGATGCCAGTCTGAGTAGATAATGCTGACCTTTTTGGACTAACAGTTTGATATAGTGGTTTCAGGTGTAGGTATCAGTTAACTTAATGGGACCAACCCTGTTGCTGGTTAAATTACTCCCAAGAGAAGGGAAAGAGCTTATGGTTAGTCAAATTTGAGAAGGAATACAGTAGATAGCAGGCCCGTAGCCAGGATTTTGTGGCTTGTGGGGCAATTTTTTTTCTGGTTGGGGTGAAGTTCTCAGTGCAAAAAGAAAAGACATTTAGACAATAGAAAGCTGTTAAAAGGATAGATCTCTAAACTGCAAGCTGTCAACCACTTTAGATGATAGTTCTCAGCTGCTGCAAGTTAATCACTTCTGCCAGCCTAAGCAATTCTGATAACAAGCCAGCAGGGGGGGGGTAATGACTTATTTAGTCAAGAAAGCTAACAGCCAGAAAAAAACTCTCTTAAAGGAGACCAGTTTCTTGACAGAGTTAGAAGGGATCTTAGAGGTCACCTACTCCAGCCCCCTTGCTCAGTGTAGGAAATAGTCAACTATAGCATCCCATCCTGCTTAAGAGTGTGCACACATTTAAAAAATGTTTAAAAATGATTAAAAAAAAATTGCAGGGAATTTTTTTTGTGGGGCTGTGCCTTTAAGAAAGGGGGTGGGGTTCCAAAAGCCCTGCCATAGCTATGGGCCTGGTAAAAAGAAAGCCTTAGTATGCTAAGATGGATGGTGCAGGAGGAAGAAGTTGAAGAAGGTAGAGATAAACTTTGAGAAAAAGAGAAGCAGGAATATCTTCCTCTGTACCTCAAAAAGAGAGAGATAATTTTATTATAATGTGAGGTCTGCCAAGGAGGTTGCTAGGAATTAAAATAAATATATGTGAAGAAGATATATCTTCCTAAATCTCTTCCTAAACAAACTTGGGATCATCAGTAGTAATACAGTTTCTGATAGAGGTGGCTTGATTGTTTGTGCTCAAAGGTCCACTTCTATTCACCAGACAACTCTTCAGCAGCTCAGAGTATATTGCCCCTCTAGGTATAGTCTGCACTTTTAAAAATCTTTTTGTCAACCCCCTCCCGCATTATGATTTTTTGAAAAAGAACAATGGTGATACACCAGTTACCACTTTCATGGGGAACAAAGATGGGGAAGGGTGGCTTGATTGTTTGTGCTCAAAGGTCCACTTCTATTCACCAGACAACTCTTCAGCAGCTCAGAGTATATTGCCCCTCTAGGTATAGTCTGCACTTTTAAAAATCTTTTTGTCAACCCCTCCCGCATTATGATTTTTTGAAAAAAAACAATGGTGATACACCAGTTACCACTTTCATGGGGAACAAAGATGGGGAAGGGTGAAGGAAGTACAGGGAAAGGTGGAGAGGAGGGAAGGATGATATAACCATAGCTGAGGAAGGAAAAGTGGCAGGGAAGGGAACCCTGGGATTGAGAAACTACAGTGGGAAAAGAAGCAGGAAAAGTAGAAGGGAGAAGACAAGGGGGAGAAGGTCTGAAATGAAGCAGGGGTATGGAAAAGGAGGAAATCATAGAGGGGAGAAGGGAAGGAAAAATGAAAGTTTTTTTTTTTTAAGTACATTGAAAGTGCCATTTTACTTATTACTTCATTTATACATCACCTTTCCCCCTAGTGGGGACACACAGTGGCTTACGTGGTTCTCTTCTTCTCAGTTTTACTCTGACAACAGCCTGTAAGTAGGTTCAGGTAACTGTCTGTGACTGTCCCAAGGATGCCCAGAAAGCTTCACTGGCAGAAAGAGACTCTCAACCTAGGTCTCCCAGTTTCTAGCCCGACACTCTGATCACTACACCACACTGTGTGTCATCCTGTGTAGTGTTTCACCCTTCTAAAACCATTAAAGCCAAAGGTTTTAAGAGGTATAACTGTGCTTAGGATATCACTATGACATTCTGGTCCTAAACACATTCATTGGAGTAAGCTCCAGTGAGTAGACCTGAGTAGATCTGCTTAGAACAGCTCTGGAAGTTAGCACCATTTTAGCAGTAAGGATTTTCTCAGTTATTCAGCACAAGAATTCATGCATAGCCAGTGAGAGAGCGAGAGCGAGCACTTATTACATAATTGTTACATGCAAAATCCAAAAGGGATATGGACACTGAAGTGGAGTATTTTTTTTCCTTTAAATGCTGAAACTGTAGGCAAAAATTTATTGTAGCTTGACAACCGAGAACAATTTGGTGGGTTGGATCTGTCCCCTGAGCCACCAGCTGGCCATCACTGGCCTGTGACATATTTTTTCATCTGTATGCTCATAGGACTTCATAGTTTTAAAAAATTCTCACTGACACATTTTAAAACAGGATGGAGACTGAAGCTAGTTGAAAGAATGATAAGCTGCAGGTTTTGCCATTCTTTCTCTTACTTTGAAACTCATCACAGATGTGACTAAGGTCAGGCTCCCGGGATGGATTTTTCACAGGCAGGAGTGTCCGTAAACCACCAAGTCATACCTCCAGAGGAGTTCATTGCTTTGCCTGCCATTGATTTCCCTTAGAGTAGCTGTGTTTGAGATTCCAATTTGAAGGATGCTAGCCGACCTTTAAGAGATGAGGTCAACAGGGATTCATGCAAAATTACTCAAGAAGTTCATAACTACATTCTTTTAATCAGGGCTTTTTTTGTAGAAAAAGCCCAGCAGGAACTCATTAGCATAATAGGCCACACCTAACAGCAGAAACACATTAGTATATTAGGCCACACCCCTGACAGCACAGCTCTCTCCCAGGATTGGCTTTCCCAGGTGCCCCGTGGCTTGTGGGGCACCTGGGGAACCCAAGGGAAGGAAGGCAGTTTCTGGATCGATCAGTGCTCCCTCTAAGCCTGTGGAACCCAAGGAGGGGAGGCAGTTTAAACTACCTTCCCTCCCTGGATCAGCTTGGCTTCCCAGGTGCCCCATGGCTTATGGGGCACCTGGTGAACCTGAGGGGAGGGGGAGGCTGTAGGCGTGGCCAACTCAGGAGCCAGCCGGAACTCCGTTCCTTTGCGTTCCTGCCCAAAAATAGCCCTGCTTTTAATCAAGTGACCAAGAAAACCACTGAACTTTCACAGAATGTGTTTTCAAGGAGCATAGACCCAGTTGCAGCATCACCTACAGCTCTCACTGAAGCATTTCCCACTGCTGATGAGACACAAGCTTCTTTAATAAAAGTGACTTGTCTGTTTGGCAGCAGAAACAATGGTGGCAAAAACCACCAATGTGTGGTTCCTGTGCAGTTCTATTCTGTGTGCCTGTCCTCTTAATTTGGATCTTGGCCATGAGCTCCTGTTGGGGCATCTCCCAGTTTTCTACACCTTGATGACACTGTCTGCTATTAATCTCATGCTTTATGTACATTTCTAAATAAACACTTGTCAGGTTATTCCTATGATTTTCCAACGTACATGATGCTATGTTTAGCCAAAAAGGCACATGCCTCTCCTCGGCAAAAGTTAGCTGGGTATATGAATCCAATTTCCACTGCATAATTTGATTTCACCTATGCTAGTTATGCTTCCGAGCAGCCTGAATAGCCTGGCTTAGCCTGAGCAGACCAGAGCTGGGAAGCTCTCCAGGGCTGACTATTGTTAGTACTTGGTTCAGAGAGCACCAAGAAACACTGGGGTTGCTATGCAGAGGAAGGCAATGGCAAACCATCTCAGCTTATCTCCTACCTTGAACACCCCCATGGATGGGGTCACCATGAATTGGTTGGGCCCTGATGGCACATTATTCCTTAATCCTTAATTGTTGTTCTAGATTTTTTAAAAGAACAAAGTTTCAGCCGCATGTGTTCCTACGTGTTTATTGATGAAGATGCCGCTCAATATCCTGTTCCATGAATTGTAGTCCTTTCTTGCAAAATCTAGATAAAAGTCTCTGCGTGGTTTGGTGAGGGGGTTGGCCAAGTGTGGCTGTTTTCTGAATTGTGAGGTCAAGGAATAATATTTTGTCTAAGGCTCCCTAGCAATTCTTTTGCTGTGTTTGAGTAATCTTTGTATTTTATGTCATAGTTCAGTATCATCCCTTCTTCTGCTTTAGTTCAAATTGAGTTTATAAAGAAACACGATGTAAAGTTACTTAATGGCAATATGTAGCACCACTGTTAGATTTGAGTCCAGTAGCACCTTAGAGACCAACAAGAGTTTCAGGGTATGAGCTTCTGAGAGTCAAGGCTCCCATTGTCAGACACATCACAGAGTACAATAACCCAGACAGTTCTTCAAGAGTGGCAAAAGATGCAGCATCTGAAAGAACATGTCTCTTTGTGGCTCCCCATTTTCCTAAATCATAGGGAATCTAGGAGCACCGACAATAATGTCAGTACCTTTGTAAGGAGTTTGAAAAAGATCATGTTTATTTGCAAAAAAAACACCCCCATCTTGAGTATGGGTAAAGCAGGCAAGCCCCAAACAATGCTCCCTCTAAGCTGTGGAATCTTGTGAACAAAAATTCTACTTTGTGAGCTACTGGCATTAAAGTTGTGAGTGAGCGATTTTGCTACTGCATAAATCGGTTTGCTCTGGAGCCATCCTTCCTGAGTGAAGACAAAAATGTGTGAGCGGGAGGCTAAAAAACTGTGAGCTAGCTCACACTAACTCAGCTTAGAGGGAACACTGACCCCAAACATACAATGCCCATCTTTATTGCAGTATCAGTTTTCCCCATGACAGCCTTCGAGGAAGCAACCACCACCTTCAGACATAACAGCTGGTAGTAGTATACCCAGTTTGGTGTAGTGGTTAAGTGTGTGGACTCTGGTCTGGGAGAACCGGGTTTGATTCCCCACCCCTCCACTTGCACCTGCTGGATGACCTTGAGCAAGCCATAATTCTGTCAGAGCTGTTCTTGAAAGAGCAGTTCTGGAAAGAGTTCTCTCAGCCCCACCTACCTCACATGGTGTCTGTTGTGGGGTGTGGAAGGGAAAGGAGACTGTAAGCTGCTCTGAGATTCTGAGTGAAAGGCGGGATATAATTCCAATATCTTCTTCTAGTAAGAAACATTCTGTCTGGACCAATGCTCCCTCTAAGCTATGGAGTCCTGTGAGCAAAACTTCTACTTTGTGAGCTACTGGCATTAAAGTTGTGAGCAGGTGATTTGGCTACTGCATAAATTAGTTTGCTCTGGAGCCATCCTTCCTGAGCTAAGACAAAAATGTGTGAGCAAGATGCTAAAGAACTGTCAGCCAGCTCACACTAACTCAGCTTAGAGGGAACACTGGTCTGGACATTATCCTGCTACCTGGTTGTATGGCTTGGAATTCAAGGTGTTCCAAGTAAGGATGCCAGGTCTCCTCTGGCTACAGGAAGGGGGTGGGGGGATAGATCCAGGTTGGAAAACTGCTGGAGATTTGGGGAAGGAGCCTGGGGAGGATAGGAATCTCAGTGGGGTACAATGCCATAGATTCCACTTTCCAAAGCAGCCTTTTTCCCCAAGGGGATCTGATCTCTGTAGTCTGGAGACGAGCTGTAATTCTAGGGGATACCCAGGTCCCACCTGGAGGCTGGCATCCCTAGTTCCAAGGGAGAGAAGGGCGAGGAGAGAGGGACTCAGCAAATGTGGAGAGGTCAGAAACCTTTACTAATAGGCGGAGCTAGGCACAAATTTCACAGGGGAAAAAAAGGTAGTGCTGGTAGCTTGCTCTTCTGTTCTTTCTCAGGCTGCCCTGGGCAGGCGTAGGTGTAAATGTTTTGGTTCCACACATGGGCATACAGGCAGGCCGTGTTGTAGACAGGGGATGGGGAGGCAAATGGCACACTTGCCTTTTCTTCTGGTCCTAAGTGGTATGTTGTGTTTTATTACCTTAATGTGCATCCCATGCAATCAGTAATGCACCACGCGGACCACAGCCAAACCAGCTGATCCAAGATACTGCAATGTTTTTAATTTCATCTAAAACAGTGCATGTTCTCTCTCTCTCTCTCTCTCTCTCTCTCTCTCTCTCTCTCTCTCTCTCTCTCTCTCTCTCACACACACACACACACACACACACACATACTATTAGCCCCAGCGTATGGATAATAGGCAAACTTTGGTTTACCAGTGAAAAACACAGGAAATGGAGGGAGATCTGCTTTTAAAGAATAATGCAGTGGGCGTATGAGGGGAGATAAACCTTGCCCTTTTGAGCATTGTATAACTACACTGTTTATTTCAGCATTTTTCTCTCCAAGTTAGGCTAACTAATCCTCTGCCCCTATTTTAGATATGAACTGGCATACTCAAACAAGACAATCCTCCTATAATTAAGAACAATTTAACAAAAATTAGAAAGAAAATATGCCTTTTGTGCATACCTATACCCAGGGCTTTTTTGTAGAAAAAGTCCAGCAGGAACTCATTAGCATAATAGGTCACACCCAACAGCAGAAACTCATTAGCATATTAGGCCCGACCCCGGACAGTGCAGCCCCCCCCCCCCGATTGGCTTTCCCAGGTGCCCCACAGCTTGCGGGGTGCATGGGAAACCCGAGGGAACTAAGGCAGTTTCTGGATTGGCTTCCTGTGCGTTCCTGCCCAAAAATAGCCCTGCCTGTACCTGAAGCGATGCCTTTTGTGCATGTCTGTATCTGAAGCTACTTGCTGCCAGCTAACTACAAAACTCAGACTTGTATCCTTTGCTGGCATTATCCAAACTATTTCTCTGCAGTGCCCGTCCAGCAGTTGGGGCATGAAGCAACTGCCAGACATCAAAAGCAACCAATTCTGTTTTGTGTAAGCATTTTCTAGCCATTGGTACCCACTGTGGAAACATCGGTGGCTATTAACTATTTGAAATACAAGAGAAAAGGTCATCTCACTGGATTGTACTGTTATTTGGTATATGCTATTTGTTCCATGTTGAGCTTGCTGACAGTTAACATGACAATATGTGTAAGCTGTGCATACGGACATCTCTCTTTGTTCTTGAGAGGTAAATTGTGTCTTGCCTTGCTGAACAAGGCTGACTCCTCCGTGTCCCATCTTTCCTATTATGTGAGCCTTTCCACTCCTATGGTTATTCCCTTCAGGCTCTGTATCTCTTCCAACAGTTCATTTTCATTTTCCAAACCTTTGCTGAGTTTCTCCTCTCTGACACCATTCATGAATGTTCTGATGGAGGAGATCAAAGGCCCATCTAGTCTAGTATTCTCTTGCCTGTTCTTTCTTTCTGGGAACTAATATAATGTGGAATACAGGAGATAGCTTTTGTATGAAATTTAATTGACAATATTGGGAGATTTCAGAAATCTCATCCTCACTGATCTCACAAAGACAAAGATAGATCCTCTCCCATCACATATTTTTTTCACATCTAATTTGTTTTGGCACCGCCTGTTGTTTTGGTGGGCGAGCTCATTTGCAATTATGCTCCAAGCATTCTGCCTTCCTTCCAGAGTGTAGAAGCAGAATGTTGTCCCTCCTTTCACACCAGGTATCCTGCTTATCACAGCAGGAGAGGGGAATGTAGCATGGCTAGTCTGCACCTGTATTTCTCACCCAGCAGTATCGGTCTTTACAGTTTACTTCTTCTTCTCACTGCTATTCCAGCTTCCTTCAGCTGTGAAAACCAGAATGGCCTGAATAATGGTCATTTTCAAAGATTTACAGAGAGAATCAAATGTAACTGTTTATCAGATTAATTATAGAGGAGGTTTGGGTCAGCTTATAAAAGCCAATTCCTACAATGTCTTTTCCCCTGTAATTTCATCTGAGTACTAAGGGACAAACTAAATGTTACTTTTTAAAAAGTACTTCGTATATGTGAAACAGCCAAAAGGGGGGAAATAGCAAAAAAAAAAAGGGGGGGGGGAGAATAGCACAAAGGAAAGGCAAGAGGCCATCCTCCCCCACATTGCAATTCCCAGCTCAATTGGGCTCTCCTTTATTTTTACACAGACAATCCCCGTAGCTGCTGTTGGGGAGACAGAGTTGAGTCCAGGCCTCAAGCTTGGCTCTGAATTCCAGACCTGCCTTGAAATTTGGCTTTAATTGAAATGTGTTGGTTGTTCTACCAATTGGTAATTATTTTCCTTGCTTCATTGTTTTAGTCAGCAAACAATACAAACACTGGCACAAGAATTAATCCAAATCAAAGCTGAGTTTCCATTTTTTTCTAAACTGATGGGGGAACTATATAATTGCAAATGGTATGGATAGAGTGGATTTATTTTCTCCTCTTTCATAGCTTTAGAATTTGGGATAACCCAGTTAATTGATTGGCAATAGTTTTAGGACAGGCAAAACAAGGCTGTCATACAACACAATTAAATTATGGAATTCATTAGAGCAAAATGTGGTAGCTGCTAATATAGATGGGCTTGAAAAGGAATTAACCAATGGTACCGTCAACAGCTGTCAGCCAAGTCCATGCTTAATGTTGATTAGTAATGCACGAAGCAGTTAATTTCCAGTTCTTTGGGAGTTCTTCAGTGCAACAAGCCCTTTATCCATCCATTAGTTAACCCCCCACCCCCCAAAAAACACATGGCTTCAGCAGCTTTGCCAAAGTTTGGATCTCTGTATTTAGCCTTCCCTAGTGGCTGACTCAGTATCTCTTGATGGGAGCATTTGTATCTGATCACACCTACTTTGCACATGCCTGTTCTCTCCTTGCTTCCCCTGTAGTTTTCCCTGACCTAATGGAATGGATAAGGGAAGTTGTCTGGCATGACTTTCTAGTGTTTGGCCAAGTGTGCTTCTTTGCTTAATTCCCAAAGCAGAGGATGTTATTTTGTACTTATTTAAATATTCCTGCAGGGCTGCCTAGAAAATGATGTTTGGTCTGGTCAGTTTCTCAGTAAGCGGCAGCATGATGACCAGTGACCATCATAAGAACATAAGAGAAGCCAATGTTGGATCAGGCCAGTGGCCCATCCAGTCCAACACTCTGTCACACAGTGGCCAAAAACACCAGGTGCCCTCAGGAGGTCCAGCAGTAGGGGCAGGAAGCCCTCCCACTGTTCCCCCCCCCCCAAACACCAAGAATGCAGAGCATCACATTGCCCCAGACTGAGAGTTCCTATCTGTAGTTTGTGGCTAATAGCCACTGATGGACTTCTGCTCCATCACTAACAGAACAGGTGCAAAGTCAACCCATGCACCCTGATTTGACTGATTTCAAATGATGAACATGATCAATATTCTGGGGGCTTTAGGCTATACATAATTCAAGCACAGTCAGTCAACTGTGAACATATGTCAAGTGGGACTTGACCAGCCACCATGCTGACAGCCGCTACTGAACAGACACGAATCCCTGCTGCTTTTTTTTTTTTTTGGGGGGGGGGGGAGCAAATCATCACAATCATATGAAATGCTTGGCTCAAACAATGAACAGGTAATGCCAACAAGGTAGGTTTGTTTTTTGAACACCTATTTTGTGACTATTGAATCATTCCTGAAATAAATAGGGAGGGAATGATATTGCTGAAGACGTGTTCAATATGAGCTGCCAGGAGGTTAAACAGCTAACATGTGTAAGCTAGTCTTACTACCATAGATGAAAGTGTGTGGCTGCCTTGGCTTTCTTCCATAATGCAAGAGAAGACTCGTGATGCCACTATTTTCATTCTTAATTAATTTGGGAACATTGTTCACACTTTAGCAAACCTATCTTTGAGCTAAAGCTGAGATTTCCTCCCTTGGGTTGCCTCACAGTCTCCAGAGGCAGAAAATTTAAAATCCAAGGAGCAGTTTTTCTACTGTGAACATGATAAAAATAACATTTTACAAGCTCCACTAAACTCAAAGAATGGAGAGCATGTTGCTGGCATTAATAAATTCATTCCTAAGAAGCTCCTGCGTAAGAAGGATAAGCATCTTGACTCCCTAATGGGGTGGGGGATACAAAATGTAGGGATTGGTGTTAGAATTGCTTTGCTAGTTTAGAACAATCCCTACTTAGTCCACTAATTTGTTTACACAAATGAGATTCATCATGCCAGGTGCCTCTGAAAATTTGCCTAATTTTTTATCAGCTCCATCATAATATTGGACTCTCGTGAGAACGATAGTTGACAACTTCCAGCAGTTATGCAAGATTTTACATTCTGGCCTGATTTTGCCATTAAGTTAATTCCGGGGAACATTCTGAAGAAGGTCTGATTCACACATGAATATTATTAGGATGATTGCAAAGTGTGTCTAAAGACCTTATCTCTGACTGACAGGTGCCTAAGGTTTTATTTATTTCCTTAGATGGCCCACTTTATTTATTTATTTATTTCCTTAGATGGCCCACTTTCCAGCTCAAACCCCAGTCCACACTACAACAACCAAACATAAAGAAGTGACCCGCTTCCTTCCTTTTACTTCTCACTTTAAGCCTAAAGGGTTAGTGGTTTTGATTCAACACCCAACTAAAAGACCTGAAATCTAGGCAGTGACCCAAAGCATCACATGAATATTTGAATATTTGAGGTAGGGAACTAGAAAAGTTTAAGAATGCAGAATAGTATCAAGCATTCAGAGTCTATACTCCATACTTGAAGCCCACTAAAAGGGCCAGTTATTCCAGGTACTTTATTGCTGTGAAAATATTTTGAACATGGAGGCAGGAGACCAAGGGAGAGGCAGCAAGAAAACTATAGCTACCATTTCTCGAAGGTCCAAGTGGAGGTCAAAATAAAAAAACTCGAAGTCTCAGAGCAGCTTACAATCTCCTTTCCCTTCCTCTCCCCACAACAGATACCCTGTCAAGTAGGTGGGGCTAAGAGAGCTCTGAGAGAACTGTGACTGACCCAAAGTCACCCAGCTGGCTGCATGTGGAGGAGTGGAGAATCAAACCTGGTTCTCCAGATTAGAGTCCACCACTCTTAACCACTACACCAAGCACCAAGGTAAATGGCCAAATGAGTAGACAGCAAATAATTTTGAAGGGAGAAAAATAAAACCATGGGACCCCAAGTAGCTAACATGTAAAGTGTGCTGTTGATTTGCAACCAACTGATGGCAACCCCAGGAAGTTCTATCTCATGGGGTTTTCAAGGCAAGAGATAAGCAGAGGTGGTTTGCTGTTGCCTTCCTCTGCATTGCAGCTCCAGTCTACCTTGGTGGTCTTCCACCCAGGTAGCTTATAAGATAAGGATAGCCTTGGGCAGGGGTCATTTCGTAGAAAAAGAGGTGCAGGAGCTCATTAGCATAACTGATTTGCATATGCCACACCCCCTAACATACCGGAAGTGTGTCAGAAGGCAACACCCACCTCTCAGGCTCCACTCCACAGGTGAGTGAAACTGACCTGCTCTTCCTCCATTCCCTTTCCCATCCAATACTTTGTGCAATAAAAATAAGTGTAAAGAACACACCCTCATTCTCTTCCTGTTCCCTTGAAACCACAAGGTTTCAAGTAGACTTGAGATACCCAGGACATGTGCACCACCCATCCCTTTCCCTTCCCTTCCCCACAACAAGACACCCTGTGAAGTAGGTGGGGCTGAGAGAGGTCTTTTGAGAACTGCTCATGAGAGAACAGCTCTGAGAGAACTTGTGAATGGCCCAAGGTCACACCAGCAGCTGCATGTGGAGGAGTGAGGAATCAAACCCGGTTCTCCCAGATTAGAGTCCAACTCCTGACCACTACATCAAACTGATGGGGTGGAAGCTGCTGAAGGGTTGGTGAAATTTCTCCAGTACTTATGTGCCATATGCCCAGATAAAAAATGGTATACTTAGAAAATTTATATGCCACCTTGAGCAAGTCTCTGGAAAAGCAGCACACAGTCATAAAAGGAACAATGATAAAATTATCAATATTAAAACAAAACATTAAAAACAATAAAGACCCTAGCAGGGCTTTCCCCAGGGCGCTGCGCCTCTGCACTGCTCGGGGAAGCCAAGGAGGGGGCGGGGCTTGGTCATGTGCCCGCCCCCTGGGCTCCTCACTCCCGGAGCTGCGCTCCTGTGTGCTCCCGCTCCAATGGACCCCTGGCCTTGGGCAGGCAAAAGAACGCACAACAAAGGATCACTTTGGAAGAATGATTCTATCCCAAATGATAGGGTAAGACACAGAAACCAAAACCAAAATAGTATTTTCTTTCCAGGTTTGGAAAGAGGTGAAGAGTTATAGGTGGGGGGTCAGATATGCAACTACTGGTCAAAGGGGAAGAATGATGGTTCAACTAATTCCATATAAAATAAGGAAGGAAAAGTTCCAGCTGGGAAGGGGCATGTGTTTAGGTCAGTCTTAGCCTGATTCTTGAAACAAGGCATTGGCACACAATTAACTCTGTAGAAATTGGGGAAATAAGCAAAGGGGGGAAATGAAACAGAGGTTTACCACATATGAGCATGGAACCTGTGCTGAAGTAAGGGAAATACTAATTGTAACAGGTTTCCCAGGCAGCTCCCTGGGATTCTGATTAGATTTCAGTTGTCATGATTGAAATAGGTGTGGTCTTACTTCCTTTGCAAGTTCTCTGTCATTTGTTTCTATTATGCCCAGAGATTTGTTCACTTGAAAAGCGGAGAGAAAGGCTGGTCCTAGCAACCAAAATGTGGAGGCACATGAACAAAACGGAGGCATCTTCAAAACCCGTATGTGAATGGGTGGTAATTAGGGCCCCTTCATACTACTAATTAGTATCCATTAGTAATTGTGAGGTACCATAGCAGTTACCAACGTTCTCTCTGTATTTTTATATAGTATCTCCCAACACTTAAAATGTAATGCTTTTCAATAGAGCTGGTTCATCCATTCTTCTGCGGGTAATTTTATCCGTGTCCTAAAACCTCACACTGTGTTTTGAACTTCCAGAAATACAAAGAGAAGTCTGGGTCTCTGGAGGGGAATGATTTGAAACAGAAACCCAGGGGAAATTTATGGGCATACAATGGCCTAGTGTGTCTGCTTCTCTGGATTTTGATTTGTACATGCTCAAAAGTGGAATTTTGTATGGAAACTGCATTGCTGCACAAAGTATAGAACTGTGTGAATTAAATCATGCAGGCTTTTTAGTAGGAATGAACATCTTAAAGGATCTGGAAAATTTCTTGCAGATTCAGATGATATACATTTAATCACTTAAGAAGGGGAATGAAAATCAGATTGGATTTATGATTTTTTTTTTTAAAAAAAAATGATATGTTTTCATTACCATTTTGAATTATTTCAATCCTGTATCTAAAAAACTATAATCCTAATCCTTTTTTTTATAACAATTAGGTTTGCATATTGTACTGGTGTGTTTTATTTTAATGCATGGTTTTTTTCCTTGAAAAATCATGCACATATCTCATTTAATATATACTATATTGTTCTAAAGTCTACAAGCTTATAGCTAGCGTATTATTTTACATAACACATTCCCGGATTTAAGGAAAGAAAGCTATTAGAAAATGTAGCAAACATACAGTAATCAATTTTCTGGTGTTAACTCTACAGATTTAAACAAAAAAAGAGAGAGCCCCATTAGTCGCCATTATAATTTAATGGTCTGGTACACTTTTGAGTTAATAAGCAGCCGTAAGAGTAAACGCTGCCTATTACTGTACTCTTGTAATTTAGAAAATGACACAATCTTTTTGTGAAAAGTTCATTTTAAAAGTTAAGCATTTCTTGTCTGAGGTAGGGCACACATTTCCTGGTGTAGGCAACCAGAAAACCTCGCATTCCACAATTCCGCTCCACAGGTATGCATGAAGATATTATAGATTTTTTTTTTTAAGTGAGAAAAAGAATGACTCCACTGGCAGCTACACTGTAGAATGTTGGAGTCCGGGCGCATGCAGCCTCCTGCCTCTTGCCAAAAGCATTTAAAGGGACCCTTTAAATGCCTTTGGCAAGAAGCGGGGGCTCCGGTCCCCAATATGATGACATCACTTCTGTATGACATCATCACATTGGGAATGTCCCTGCCCCCTCCAATAATGCCCCTCAAAGTCCCCCACTGGGGATTTTGAAGGACCTGGCAAGCCTACCTAGCCATAGTCTTCACTAGTAATTTATTACACTTCATTAGTGGGATCAGCCATACATTTTTCAGAAACCAAGTAAACTTAGCTAATTCTATATACCTCAAAGAGGTACCACAGAAACCAATTATATATCTAATATGCCAAAAATACTGGTTTTAAGATTGTCAGCACTTCCTGGAAGCTCCTCAATGAGAAGATCAGTATTGACCGACAAACTTCCATGGAAGTCAGTTTGTTTTCCATTATCAATTTTCTCCTGAAATGTTTTATTACAACAGAGGAGCATTGTATTTTTTTTTATAGAGTGGTGGTACTCAGTACATAGCTTGAGGAGAGCCACATTTACTTTTAACCAGAGAGTTTTATTTACTGCCATCTCTGGCATGAGGCCTGTACCTCAGAGAGGCTTGCTAAATAAGCCCTGCTGGGACAAGGACCTTGTCCACTTTCCTGAAACATGGGGCAGATGTCATATTGAGAAACAGTGCTAAGAGCCAGAGGTGGCATGTAAAAGAGCTAGGGTTTCCAGCTCCAGGTGGTGCCTGGAACTATCCTGGGATTACAATAGATCTCCTGAGTACAGAGATCAGTTCCCCTGAAGAAAATGGCATTGTCAGAAGGGGGACTTGATGGCATTCCATCCCTGCTGAGCTCCTTCCCCAAACCCTGCCCTCCACCGACTTTGCCCCCCCACCCAAATCTCTTAGAATTTCCTAATCTGGGGTTATCATATCTTCAGAGAGCCACATGTGGCACCCACATGAATATCAATGTTCTAGAGTCCATATAGGGTAATGTAGTAGAGCTTCTGAGATACAGTGTTTTCCAACAGTACCTGATCTAGGAAACAGCTGCCTTTTCCCTAAGAGGAGGAGGGCAAAAGGAGGGAAAAGAAAGAGAGGTAGTCAGTTGACAAACTTGTTCTCAAATGAAGCGTACCTCTTTACTTACCTCCTTAAAGTTCTTTTTGCTATTAACTATATCTTAGCGCAGTTGTTGGCACCCACCAATATAGATGAGCAACGCTGAAGAGTCCTTTTCTCAAAGCCTATCTATAGAACTATGCTAGAGATTTGCATTGACATCAGAACAACAATGAGGTTCAATAGGCATGGCCAACACCTGCCTGAAAGTTCTGGGACTGATGAACAGGTGTTTTGTGGTAAAAAAAAAAAATCCCAAAGCTTCACCTGCACTTTTTTTTTTTGTTATCGTGCTAAAGAAATTATTTGCAACTGGGGCAGGATGGCTGAGTTGCAAATGACTGCAATAGCACAAAGCCAGAATGATAGCCAAGAAGTGTGGATGCAGCCTCTGAATGGTTCTCTGGAGGCATTAAGTTTAACAGTCACTGGACCGGAGCTAAATGGTAAATAGTTTATTCTTTGATCTTTAGGCAGCAAGGAAGTTTAACTGTTTCTTTAGCTGCATTTCTGAAACACAAATATATATTCTGCTTTTATGATGAGCCTTGCTTATATATATACTGAGGATTCCCACTGGGATCAATCAGTTGCCTGCAGCTTGTCCTCTTCTGTCCTATCCCTGGGACTTTTTAGATTATTAATCTCCCATCTAGAGGAAGTACAATAAGCCTATTTATTGAAGAGCAGTGCATTTTTTAAAATAATGGGCTAATAATAAGGAAACAAGTAGCTATGATACAGGTATTTTATCTTTTTGGGGGGGGGAATCTTCTGTTTTAGAAAATGTATGCAGCTAAAGGTCTTGATGTCAAAAGTGGCATTCACAGCCAAGTTAAAGTTCACAGTAGGGGCCTCCTAGAAATGATTATAATTGGTGGTGCCCTATTTAAGTGTGAATTAGTGGGGAGTTTTTCTTCATAATCGGAATCACTAGAGAAAAGACTATTACACCGCCAGATTTTTTAAAAAATAAATACCATGCTGTTCTAGTTTCAAGTTAAGATAACTGCTGTATTGTTAAAAATGCTTCTGTGCCTCTAATTGATACTGTACGATGCTGGTTACCATTGGAAATAGTCATTAGAGTCCGGTTACTAAAGTTGCATGACCTTGGGGTAGCCCACCACTTTATATCGGCAGCAAACACAGACTGCCGTCTCTGGATGCTGATAGCAATGGGACTGCTCCCTCTAAGTCCTCCTCCTTCCCTTGGTGTTCATGACACCCTCAGAAGTAGGGCTGCCAACTATGAATTATGAAATTTCTGGAGATTTGGGGACAGAGCTGGGGGTGGGGTTGGGGAAGGGAGGGAGCCAGCACATGGAGGTTTGATGGGTCCTGCAGTTCTTCTGGAATTTGCAGCCAACCTCCAGAGTACAGAGATCAGTTCCCATGGAGACAATGGCAGCTTCAGAGGGTGGACTCCACGGCATCATGCATTGCTGAGCTCCCTTCACTCCCCAAAACTCTGCCCTCCACAGGCTCTGCCCACATTGTTCCAGGATTTTCCTTACCCAGAGTTGACAACCCTGTGATGCCCAAGGAGTGAGAGTTTATAGGAACAGCAGGAGCCACCGTCCCAAAGGGGGTAGAAGCAGAAATAGGAGTAGTGGCTGCTATACTAATGGTGTCAGCTGCTCATTTCCCTTCATGAGTGATTGAGAAGAGATGCCAATGTGGATTATCCCCCCCCCCCCCCCCCAATTTGCTTGTTTGTCCATGTCTGGGAGGGGACCACTGGGCAGAATGTTGCCAAGTGCCCCTCCAAACCTGGAACTGTCTCTGGTATTGCAGTGTGTTATATGATTCCTAAGAGATTATCATGGTCAAATGTATCCATTTCTCCTCTCCTCTGGTTAAACCCTCAAGTAGGTGTAGGCCTTCCCCAAGCAGAGATTGAGAGGAAGAGAAGCACTGCAGGCATCCATCCCTCCATTTTGTCTCCATTTTAAAGGCCATCCCAAGGAACAGGTATTGTGATGTTGCTGGCTAGGTGGGTTCCAGCTGAAAAGGTCCAGGCAGGGCCGTAGAGGGTTAGGCCAGAAGACAACTGGTTTCAGCAGACAGGGGTGAGACTTGATTAATGGTCTTGTAATTTCTATTATCTGTGTGTAGGGGAGAGACAGAAGGAATGGTGAAAGATGTGAGGTGATACGATCTAAAAGAGATGTCATCATGGGGAAAATTGGGGAAATGATTTTTAAAACTCCACCAAAAACTTAAATTACATTAAAAATGTATACTGGGTTTAACAGACCGGTTTGCTTTGTTCTCAGATTATCTTGGCATTACCTTTTCAGCTCATGAAAATGAACAGCCTTTACTGTTTATTTGGTTCTATATGTATAGCCTTTCATTTTCTCCGATATAAGTCCCAGAGGGTGAACTGAAGAGAACACATTCAGTGAAACTTACACTTGGAATGACACAAACTTGCACACTCCCATGTACATGTACTCACACATATGCACATATAGTCAATCATTCAGCCATGAGTACACTCAGGCAGGTGAAAGGACATCCAACTGAGGTCAGATAAAGGGGGAAGAAGAGGACAAAGCATGAGACTCCATTCCTCTCCTCTTATCCCTCCTCTCCTCACCTACCTTTAGCCCCTTATCCACCTGTCTCTTTAAAATGACGGAAAAGTAAAAGTAAAGCTCTGCTCTGTTTCCCAGGCATAACTGATGTGATTATCTGTGTCTCTTGTCTAGGTGTTAAGGGACAGCTAAGAGAATGAAGACTCTAAGTCCCCAGCGGAAGCATGATATGGCGATGCAGTGCTGGTGCTGAATTGTTCTCTCTGATGGCTCTATGGGAGTGGATAGCCCTGAGTCTTCATTGCTGGGTTTTAGCGGTCGCTGCTGTTTCGGATCAGCATGCCACAAGCCCCTTTGACTGGCTCCTGTCTGACAAGGGACCCTTCCATCGTTCCCCGGAATACACTGATTTTGTGGAAAGAAGCCGACAAGGGTTTAGCACAAGATACAAGATTTACAGGTATGAAGCAAAAAGAGAGGCAATTGCAGAGACATTAGCTGCTGCAGCAGCTGGATATAAATAACATGAGGCCTCTTAAAGTTTTTTTTTTTAAATAAATGAAGTGTGGGTAGGGTTGCCAACTCCAGGTTGGGAAATACCTGGATATTTGGGGGGTGGAATCTGAGGAGGGTGGGGTTTGGGGAGGGGGGGACACTTCAATTGACTGTAATGCCATAAATTCCAGCTTCCTAAAGGACCATTTTCTCCAGGTGAACTGATTTCTTGTTGCCTGGAGATCAGTTGTAATACCTGGAGATCTCCAGTCACCCTCTGAAGGTTGGTAACCCTAACCGTGGGTCTGTCAGCATTCCAGAGCTATATTATTTTCATTGTTGTGGGCTCTTCAGAGAGTCTCTGTAATCTTTTGAAAACCATGTTGGTAACTGATTAAGGAGATGACTTCTGGTGGCTGCCTACTGACCAAATTCTTCACCATTACTTCCCTTTTTCTTCTTTTCCTAAGCTGTAGTTGATCAGGTGTGTCAGTGAGCAGATGTTCAATCTATCTTTTGGAAGGTAGGGCTAGACAAGACCCCTGCATGAGACCTTGCAAAAAGGTTTCCTGTCCAAATAAACTGCAGTGCGCTAGGTTGGGCCTATGATGAAATATCGTTGATAATTTCTAGACCGTCTTTCAGTGTGCAAAATATTTGCAGATCTTCAGGGTATGCAGCTACATTATTTCTGTCTTTCTGCTTACTTGTAGAAGGGAAACAAGAATCTTGGGATTACCAGGTTTTATGTTTTTAATTTGCCTGTAATGAATTCCAATTCTTATACCTTGAACAGTTCACAGTAGGCGTAGCAGGTGAAGCTTTTCCTGGTGTGGAGAGAAAGCTGTTGGAATAGCTTCATGTTTAATTTCTTGTGGTCATGCATCTCTCAAAGATACAGGAGCCCTTGGGAGAGAGAAAAATGCAGCCCTGAGCAAGCGCTCGTCTCTCAGCCTCCCTTCCCCCTTTTGCAAATGGAAGTGTTATTGATGTACTCTGTTGATTGGTCTGAAAACAAGGACAGAGTTTAATGTCTGTGCATTAAAACATTCTGTATGCTTGTTAATAAGAAATGCTGCAATAATCCTAGCCTGTCTCTAAAGTTAAAGAAGCTTGAGCTAAAAAAGGAGAGGATGATACAGTAGAAAACAAGATACATTCTTTAAAAAGCAAAAAACAAACAAACAAAAACTATTGATTCTGGCAGACTTTCCTCCTCCAGCTCCAACAAAGAAACTACAGAGTTATAGAGAGGGAATCAGATTGGCAGTTTCTATCATTTGTATATGTTATGACCATGATTTGACTGGTTGGTCTCTATTTGCTTCAGATTGTTTTGCTGAACTTTCCGTCTCTGTCTTAGCTTTTGATCTGTCATCTCCATTGTAAAGGACCCTCTGTATCCTGGTGTCCTACATTTAAATACCAACCACTACTTGTTCTTGAATGGAGGTTTGGGAGGATATTTGTAGTCTGTTGCATTGTGAAGATTTATTTTCCTTTGCTGTTTTTTTCTGTGCACCAGAGGGCACTGTGTTGCAGGTCAATCTTGCATAAGATCTCTCATGCCGTAGGCAGAGGCATTAAGAGGTCTGTTGCACATTAAGTGTGATTTTGAAAAATGCATTTAGGGGGGTGTTTGGCAAACTTGAAAGATCACTAGAGTCCACCACTATTGACTGCACTTTAGAAGCCAGCTGTCAGCACCAGTAAAGGGAAAAATGAACAGTACAAGACCTGAGACAGCATGGTTTGCTCTGTTTGTTAGTCAACACAAAGAGAGGAGGAGGAGACATTGGATTTATACCCCACCCTTCACTACCTGAAGAAGTCTCAGAGCAGCTGACAATCTCTTTTCCCTTCCCTTCCCTACAACAGACACCCTGTGAGGTATGTGGGACTGAGAGAGCTCTTTCGAGAACTGCTCTTTCGAGAACAGCTCTGAGAGAACTGTGACTGACCCAAGGTCACACCAGCAGCTGCATGTGGAGGAGTGGAGAATCAAACTCGGTTCTCCCAGATTAGGGTCTGTGCTCCTAACCACTACACCAACTGGCTCTTCATCCCAAATGTTCTATACCAAAAATGAAGTCTAATAATGAAATCTAATAATGCTGATTTTTAGTCCTCAATAAAATTAAACGTAATGACCAAGCTCCAAAGAGTCATATGTAATATTTGGTTGTACACATTGGGTCTTTTTCAGTTCCTCTTCCACCACAGTCCCTCATGCTTGCCCTAAAGCCATTTCTGAATGTTTCAGGACTCTTCTGAGCAATATTCTCAGCCACCCAGGAAGCTATAGCCAGAAGGGAAAATCAGCAAACCTACCTTCTGTGTCACTCATCATTCAACTCCGTCTCTGGAGTCTCTAGAAGTGGTATGTTTGTATGTCCATCATGGAGGATAGGTCTTTCAGCAGCTACTAGCCATAGCGTCTAAAGTGAACCTCCATGTTCAGAGGCAGACAACCTCTGATTCCCAGTGCCAGGAGGAAACATCAGGGGAAGGCCTCATCCTCTTTGCCCTGTTGTTGGCCCTCCAGAGGAACTGGTTGGCCACTGTGTGAGACAGGATGCTTGACTAGATGGACCACTGGTCTGATCCAGCAGGGCTCTTATGTTCTTATGTATAAAATTATGCACATGTCCATTAAGGTGCCAAAAAACACACCCTGTTGATGTGGTTTGCTTAAATTAGTGGATAACAGCATATTATAGTATATTTTTTCCTTAGCTTATCTTTGACTTAAAACAAAGGAAACAGCTTTTGTTAAAACACTGCAGGGGAGTTTGTGGCCAAGGAAAATAATATAATGTGGAACAGATAAAGTGTGTCCCTCGGCAATGTGTGACTGGAGTGGTGGTGGTGCTGGAGCACCATTGCATGATATGATCTTGGATGTTGCAAGCAAGTCCCTATTTTTATTTGTGAAATGTTGGAGACCATGCTTCTGGTTGTGACTTGGAGGTCTTTGGATCCTAGAGTCCATGCACTTTTAAAGCATTGTAGGAGTCTGGAATTTTCAGTGAAATGGAAAAGAAAAGTGCTCTCAAGTTTGAGGTGCATATAATCCAGTGAGGTAAATGTATCAGTCCCTGGAAGTTTGTGCTTCTTCTGCTGACATGCCAATATTCTCAACAATGGCCCCGGTCACACGTGCCAGATAACATGGAGGGGAGGGGAGGCTATTTGGGCCATCGCAATTTGACCCACCATTACACAATCAGACGCGATGGCGGTGAACTAGTTTTTTTTCTGGTGGCACGAGTTTTTGGCGTGCTTCAACAACGGAGCAGGAGTGCACTGGAGCGATCACATGGGAACCTTTGTCTGCGGGCTGTCACAAACCCCTTTGATTCTGGACTTTCACAGGTAGTTTTTAACTGTGCATCTCCGGCGGGAAGAAACGGGCTGGCAATGGGTGCAGGACGCTTGCCAGATGTTCCTTTGTGATCACGCCGGTAAAATCCACCCGACATTCATGCCTATTGTGTGGCTATTTCTCTGTGTGATCGGGGCCAATATTGGATATGTAATTGTGTTTGCTTCTTCTTATTGCTTTATCTTACAATCTCTGTCATTATCTTAAAAAACCTTTGAGGTCAGCCATTGCTTGTTTCTTTATATATTTAAGAACATTGAGGGAAAAAATTTACAAGCATTTGATTTTCAAAACACTTAGGCAAAGAACATGGCAGGTTGTAGGTGGGAGGCAGCAGAATCTGGAGGAAACTAGGGAAACTATAGAAGAACTAGTAGAGCAAAGGTTGAAGCTGATTGGTCTAGACCAGGGGTGGCCAACCTGTGGCTCGGGAGCCACATGCGGCTCTTTCACACATATTGTGCGGCTCCTGGCAGGGCGGCTGGGGAAGCAAAGGGGAGGCATGCTTTTTCTCTCTTTCTCCCTTCCTTCCTTCCCTCCTCCCTCCCATCTATTTGCTTTCCTAGTTTCTCTCTCTCTCTCTCTCTCTCTCTTTCCACTTCTTTAATTCTTCCTTTCCATCTCTCTCTTTTTCTCTCTCTCTCTCAATATCATTAGCAAACAAGTAATATCATTATCAATAACCGGTTTTCCTCGTTTGTTTTTATTTTTGGCAGTCCCGTTTAACGTTAATAAAAAGCAAATTTGCATATTTTAAAAAATAAAAACGTGTGTGTGATATTTGTTCCAGTCTTGCGGCTCTTAGACATCTCTATGTGGCTCTTACGTTTATTCTATGTGGCTCTTACGTTAAGCAAGGTTGGCCACCCCTGGTCTAGACAGATCCCAAAAGGTCTACAAATGTGACCAATTGTCAAAATAAAAATCTCTATTCATTTCAGGGTGCCCAAGATCCCATGTTATTAATACAGAGAAAAAAAAGTACATAATGTATGAACATTTTTTAAAAAAACAACAACAGTGGGTTAATATTCATTCCTTTTCAGAGAAAACGTTACTTCTTGTGTTTCAAACTGGCAGTCTTACATGAATATTATGACAGACCCCTGTCTCTTTCTCTACATCCAGGCAGAAGGTTCCCACAAAAAAATATTTTAGTTCCCCTCAGTAACTGAGTCACCCTCCAGTAGCGTGTATTTCTTCTTTGTTTGATAAGCTTAAATTGTCAGACCCTGTCACAGATATTTGTTCAGGCTTTAGACCCAGTACAGGAACTTGAGGGGAAAACTTTCAAAAACGGAATAAGGATTTTATTAAACAGGCAGGAAATATATACATATGAGGATTCAAGGTATGGAGGTTGCTAAAATAAAACTTTCTAATGTATACAGAATTGAGGCTTTTGAACACAGAGTGTTGTTGAAGCTTAATTTCTGAGTTTCAAGGTCTTTTCAGTGAGAGGTTTTTGCTTATTATGTATTTCAGCTGTTACACAGAATCTTGACTACAGTTTCTTAGAGAATAGCTCTGTCTTAGGCTGAGGACAGACTGGCAGTTTGGCCCGATATATGCCTGCTTTGCAAGTGGATTAAGAGAGCCCGTTCAGACAGCTGCAGCTGCCTGGTGTTTCCGTGCTGCACTCACCCAGTCCTGAAGCGCTTTCATTGCGCTATAAACAGGTACCTGGTGAAACTGGTGTCAAGCTGACTGGGTGCACGTTCATCCCACTTCCTGGCAATGTGGACGCAAATAAGCCACACATCAAGTGGCGCCAGTAATGTGAACCCGCTGATCCGGCTGCTGCGCCCATGAGCAGGTCAGCAAAATGGACCAAAGCTGCACGCCACTGCGGCACTACTGCCAGGGGCTGCCCCACAGCATAAATGCCCCATTGCTGCTCCTCCCTGGTATGGTCCCACATCAATCTAGGCAGTGTGACCGGAAGCCCTGCGACAACTTGGCCCGGGTCTTTTTTCCCTGCTTCCCTTGAGCTTCATTTTGCCAGTCTGCCCTCAGCCTTAGTGTTTCTAGGTTTCTTCCTTCAGAGATCTAGGTTTTCCCTTTAGATATTACAGGTTTTCACTAACTCCTGAGGTGTCTTGGCTTCTCCCCTTTATCACAGATCAGGGTTCTCTTCCTAACCCCATGTACTGGAAGGAAGTTATCCTCCTTGTCCCTAAGAAGCAATAACTCTTTTTACTATTTGGCTTGTATGGCAGTTCTCTCTAACTACCCAGATCTTCTGCCAAATCTTTCTGCAGTATCCATTGTTTATCTAAAGCTGTTCTGTTGCTTTCTTGCTGGAAAATCTAAATTCTCTCTCAGAGTAGATCTAATATATTTAAGACAATGGGATCCTTATTCTTCTCTCTATAAAAGTACTTTTCTAACAGTTACCTGACAGAAATCACTGACTCCCAAAGTCTCTTCCCTCAGAAGCCTAACCCTTTCACTACTGAACCAAATGTTAGATTTCGGATGAAGACCAAAAGGCAAATTAATCTTTCCTCTCCAGATCAGCTGTTTTATTTCCAATCTAAGCTGATGCTGGCCAATCAGAGAGGGCATAATGCAGCCAATCACATAAACTCTCCTCTCCAGGGAGGATTAACTCTTGAACTCTCTGACACAAGCAGCATTTTAAAAAGCCCGCTTTACTGTGCAATCCATCACAAACATATATAAGCAAGTATGGGGGGGGGGGAAATCCCTCCAAACTCCAGATGCACAAGTATAATGGTTTTTTTCCTTGGCATACACCCCTGTTCCTCAGTAAAGATAGCCTCTTGTCACTGTTCAAATAGAGAGTTCCTCTCTGGACTAATCTTAAGGCTGCTTCAGCTTCACATAGTCCAGTCCTAGGCTTTGAAGGACATAGCTAGCATCTTTTGCTGGAACAAGAAATTAGTGGATAACCAGTGCAGCATCTTAAGAATTAAGGTGAAATGGTTCATGCAATGGTTAGCACCAGTTAAAAGCATGGTTCTGGTTCTTGCACCAGGTTTAATTTCTGTGTACTTTTCAATGGCAATCCCATGAAAAGCCATGAAAATCTATCAAGCCTCAAAGAAATAGCTCAAATGTCATAATAACTGAATTGTCTAGAAGGAGCTGCAGGTGACAAGATGGTGAAAAGCAGCCCTAACTCAGATTCTGCCTGAACATCCATGAAGAACCGTGTGTTTCATTATATACCCAATGTGGCAACTTTGCCTGGCCAGAAGGGCTTTTTTGCTGCCCCTTTATGAGCTAGGTCATGTTTTGCTGCTGCCCAGACCTGCCCCTTCTGGTTGCTCCCCCCTTCTCTTGAAAGACCTCTGAGAAGGGGTGAAACAGGTGCCCACTTTGCTTTTCTTCAGAAGAGGATTTTTAACATTGTATCTATTGATTATGCTGTTACCCGACAGTTGGAACAGGGAGCTCATGAAAGCAAACACAAGGCAATCTCCCCCCACCCCTGTGAGCTGCACCCACATTCCCACCTAAATTGATAAACTCATAATGTCTTTGACATCAGCCAGCCCTATAGAGTGGTTTGCCATTTCCCAAGCCAACTTGCAAGGGGGTGGCATTATTAGTGGTAGAGGATGGTCTGGTAGAGGCCTTGAAGGGTTCATCATTAATCACATGGAAGAAAAATGGGATAAATCTATACAGATAATGCAGAAGAAACTTTCTGATTTCAAACAAAATACCATAAAAATCTAAAACAAATATTCTTTAATATACATACAAGAATGACCCCCCAAAATCAGAGGTCAGCTTTCTTCTACAGGTGGGCCACTGGTGACGACTTTGGTTCAAAATGTGTTTAGTGTCCTGATTTTTGTCTGCAGAATGAGGAGGGTTTTATATACATTATGACTGTTTTGACTATTTTGTTAAAGGTGATTTGTTTTAGTTTAAGGTCAACTCTACATCTGGCTTTCCCGCTGGAATCATTCTAGTTTCTAGTTTCAAACCATACTTGTTCTAGTTTAAAATTACTGTTTACATTCATTAATTGCCCTCCTGTGGTCAAGCTAGCATTATACTGCTGTAAACAGATCCTGTTGCTTTGTACTCTTCAGACCCAGGGAGTGAAATTTGAAACCAGTGTGAAATGAGTGTAGGAAAAGACAGCAAACTACTTCAGAGGAGAGGTGTAAATTTGGCGTAAAATACTAGGTTTGTTTTCCCATTTATATATTTTGCAGCAGGGTTTGAAGATGTTTTTCACTTTTTTTTTCTTTTGCTTTCTGGTTTGAGGATTAGTTGCAGGTTTATTTTCCCTTTACTTTCAACATAATTTTGGCATTTTATTTACATGTTCTCAGTAAGAAAGGACTGCAGCAAATTGCACCACTTTCTGCCAAGGAATGCAGTTTTTAGCATTCTAAGCCAGTCTTCTGAAGTGGTGAGCTTAGAAATCGCAGAAAATTGTATATACTTGTCTCATATCTTTAAACATATGTCTATGAATATATTTTCAGAGATGGAGAGAGGAAGGGGGTGCTGAAATGAGATTATGCGAATGACGAAGCTTTGTATAAATATCACGTCAGAAGTATTATGATAAACTGTATTGGTAATGCTGCAGGCAACTTAGGGAGATGAAGAATTGCATGTAAATTTTCTGTAATCAACAAGAACCCTGTCGTTTTTGAGTAAGCATTCTAAGCACTGCTTAATGTGTAGGGGGAAAAAGAGGGGCTGAGGTTCCAGTCTCCCTGGAACCCCTGCTCTTCAGCTTGGAAACGGAGATGAGCACTGCCCCCCTAGAGTCGGATTCGACTAGCTTTCGAGCAAGGGAAACCTTTACCTTTAGGTGTATTTTTAGAACAAAATACAAAAAGAAAAAAAAAATAACAACCAGCAGTTCAAATTGAATCAGTTAGTAAAACCAGTAGAAATGGCAACCATCAGTGTAAAACACTACTACACCAACAACCAAAACTAACCCAAAGCCTCATATTTTAACCTGGCTCTTAGAACAAAACCATCTAGGGTCTGATTCAGATGATATGTGAAATATTAGTTGGGTTAACTTGTGACCTGGGACTCACCCCCAAAAGCAGCACAGTGGCAGGAGGGGCTTCTGCAATCCCTCCCTTCCACCCTGCACACTTTCACTGTGAGGGGGGACCTGTATGTTGGAGGGGGGCTGTTGGTTTCTCAGTTCCACAAGTGCCCAGTTTTTTTTCTCTAATCAGATGCCTCAGTGAGCAGTTGTGGGAGGGAGTCTTCTGTTAAGGTGCCACTCCAAGGAAGAAGATATCCTAATACAACCACCCACATTGTCTCTGAATGTGAGGATTCACATAAATGTTTAATTTGGTGGGCAAGTTCATACGACAGCATCACTTCATGGATAAAATTTGCAGCAGTTGTGATTCCCAAACTATAACTTCTTTACACAGGGATGTGTGTGAGTTCTTTTAATTATTCTTTGAAGTGTGTTCGTGGCATATCTCTAATATACAACCAAAAGGGCTATAAGGTTGCTTTTCTTTAAAATGGTGTCTTAGAATTTCAGCTGTGCACTTTCAGAAAAATAAGTATGCATGATGAAATTTGTTTTTTGTGGATAGTGCTATGTGGGAGTTACATGAACTGTGTCATGACATGACTTTACCAACAGGCTTGATTGGAGTGTAGTGCCTAGGCAGGAAGATGAGCTTAAATGAAATCTTTAGTTCACTTATGGTATCTTACAAATGAGATTTTTTTAAATAGAGAAAAGAGAGGAGGTGGCCACTACCAATGCTACTGAAACTGGAAAGGCAAGGTTGGAAAATTTCCCTAGGGCTGCTAACTTCCAGGTGCGGGATGTTCTCCCAGAATTAAAACTGATCTCCTGACCATGGTGACCTGATCTCCTGGAGAAAATTACAGTTTAGGAGGGCAGATTCTGTGGTATACCATAGATTCTGGGTGAAATCCCTCCTCAGGTTCCTCCCTCCACAGGCACCAACCCCAAATATCCAGGAATTTCCCAAGCAAAAGTTGGCAGCTCTAGATTTCCCTTATAACATTCCTTCATTGCTTTGCAATTTCTTTTGTACATTATATTCTATTTCTCCTTAACTTTGGCGCAACAAGAATTTCCAAAATTATCTCCAAAATTGCATCATGTGCAGTATGCTCTTTATATACACTCCTCCAAATTAACAATATATTACAGAAGAACAATGCTGATAGAACTATATATACTCTTAGCAACTCTGTGAGGTAGGTTAGGCTGGGAGAGATTGACTGGCCCCATTGAGCTTCATGGCTATTTCAACTATGGTCCCTGGTTACAGTCGGATACCACCACTATTCTACATTACGTATGCACATTGGTTGCATAAAGGAGAAAATGCACATGTGAACTAAAAGTTGTGCCAAATTGCATATGCACAATACATATGCAGAATCCAAAATTAAACTCGGAGCCATTGAGGATTTCTTGTGCCCAGTTCCACTTGGCAAACAAGACAGTCCCAACAAGGAGAATTTCAGCAGCATCAGAAAGCCCCTGGGAATGAAATCACACTCAAATAGCATATTGTGTAATAAAGACAGCAATGCACATAGCACTCATTTAGCATACCTATAGTCCCAGATCAAGTTCAAGGTTCTGGAGTTAAGCTTCAAAGCCCTTAACACTCTGGGCCCCATGTATCTTCAGGACCACCTCTCCTGGTATACCACCCAAAGAGTGATACACTTGGCAGATAAGAAGTTACTGGTTGTCCTGGCCCATGAGACATCTGACTGTCCTCAATCAGGGCCAGGACATCTTCTGCACTGGCCCCAACCTGCTGGAACTCTCTGCCTAACAATATCCAGATCCTGTGGGAACTAATGCCATTTCACAGCGTCTGTAAGGCAGCAACAGTTTCCATCTGCCTAGCTCTCCTGTGTCTTGCCCCCCACCCCGAGGCAGTGGCTAAAACAGTAGTCAGTGTCATCTTTCAGGATGATTATTGCATTTTGGGGTATTTTTATTGCTTTTATTAATTAATATGATTGTTTTCTATTGTCATACACTGCCTTCAGCCCTGCTTTGTGAGAAGGGTGGTTTAAAAATCCAATATCATCATCACCATCACCATCACCATCATCATCATTGTCATCACCATCATCAAAGCAACCGTCATGTACAATTCTTCATGTACAATTCTTCAAATCAGATTCAATTTACACAGAGCTGAATAGAGATGACAATAATGTTGCCTACAAAACACATCAATCACCAGTTTACAATGGGTGGGAGGTTCAAGTATGATAGTGAAAAAGCAGCACTGTCCCAATCTTCCTGTTAATCTAAAGTCAAATAATAATAGAAATGCCCATCTTTCCCAGAAAGAGTTCAGGTGCCTTCAATGGAGACCATACAGGGGAAGACTGCTTCAGATCCACAAAGGGAAGGTTAGAGGCATCTCTTTATCTTTCTGTCTCTGCTGACACAAAGCGTGGAACTGGAATGACGGGAATGCAAAAACGCTGGTTGTAGAAAAGATAAGAATGTTTCCAAATTTCTCAGTGTCTTTGACAATTTGTTGGCAAACTTGGAAACTTGCTTGTTTCATGGATCTTCCCTGTGCCCACTGTTTTTGCCTGCTCATCATTCTGCTGGCACACGGAGGCCACCATCTAGAATTTGCTTCAGGGTTTGGTTTAAAAAAAAGAGATGATGGGACACAAGTGGCTCCTAGTATACACCTGGCTCATACACTCATCAGGAGTGGCACTCTGACTTAACATCCTGGAGGAAGATTGCATACCTTGCACACTCTCAGCCCCACTGGTAAGGTCAATCGATGTTCCACGCAAAGGATTAAATGCATGGCATGCACCCAGATATTTAATTGAGTTTATGACTCATACATGTGAGTCAGCACAGGCTGGAAGGACAAGCTGAGTGAGCTGCCAGCTTCTGTCATAGGAAGAACTAGCTAATTGTGGGATAAGAATAAATTAAAAACCAAAAGACCAAACTGGCATTGATAACTCAAGATTAATAATGCATAGAAAGCCCCTGGCCTATTATTTATGAATTACTGCTGTTCTGTTTTGATAAAACAATATGTGCCAGTTCTTGTGATCAGCATGTGCCAAGCTATGTTCTGCTATGTTAACTGAGCCAATATGTTCTTATTTAATCATGGAATGTTTCATATAACCAATGTGTGTTGGAGTACTATGGTACTAGTGTGCTCAAGGAGGATTGGTATAGTGGTCTAAGACTGATAAAGTAGGTAGAAGAGATAATCAAGTAGAAATTGGGAATAAACACTTTAAATAATCAAGGATTGACATAATCTAGAACAGAGCTCTTATGAGGCTCACGAGTAACTAGTGCAAGGGAGGGAACAGGAGACTGCTGGGGGGGGGAGTGGGTGGAACCACTCAAATTGTGGCTGCAGCTTGGTGGAACAAACTTGTCTGCTGCAGTCAAGCAGCATGGGAGCATCTGCCCAGTGCTGCACCACTGGCTATCCATATGGATTTATCTTTGCACTCCCTCCCAGCCCATAAGACCTTGCAGTGAGGATACATTAACTCGGAGCTTACCAGGTGCTGTCCTTTATAGTTTATATCTCTGGTACCTGGTGTTACGTTTTATGGCACACATGGCCCAGCCCAACAAAGTTACATTTATGTCAGATCTGGCCCTCGTAACTAATGAGTACAACACCTCTGATCTAGAACCTGGAACTTAGACTACTGAACAGTAATTAATCAGAAGAGTATACCTCCTTGGCGATTGAGCAAATAACATATAAATGGGCCATGGGTTTGGGGAAAGGCAGAGAAGACTAGACCCAGGGTTAGGGATGTGCATTGGGATATCCCTTATCAATTTTTTTTTTGGGGGGTATTTTCAGATATCTGGGTGATATTAATGATTTATTTGAGAATACCAGATATTGATTCCTGAAAAATTCCAGATACATTTGAGAGTCCCCAGAAATATTTGGCACTGGTATTTTAAGTCTCAAGGCCTGTTTTTCTTCAGTGTTACAAGTGTGCTAGGCAAGGTAAGGGAGGAGAGAGGGAGTCAGCTGTCCCAGGCAATGGGATCAGATGTTAAGGGGAGCAGAAAATACTGCAAAAATGTAGTTCTTACCATTTTCATTAAAATACACACACACACACACACACACACATCATTGCAACAAGAGATGCTGGGAAAGTAGACACACTTCTCAGTTTAAAACATGCACAAGCAGATCCCACAAAAGCACCTAAAATGGAGCTCATGCATGCTGTACTGGTGTTGCATTTCTATTTTTTACAGGGGTTATAGTAGGAAACAGGATTTTGAGTAATGAAGAGTTGTTGAGCTTGCCTCATTGGCCCTGAGTTCTGCCGGAACTCTTTGGTTTGGCATTGCTTATGTTGGGCTTGCAGTAGTTTAAGTTGTTTAAGTTGGTTCTGCTGGGTTTCTCTGGTCTGACATTGGTTCTGTTGGGCTTGTTGGTTCTGTTTGCATATGGAAGCTGTTGGCCAGTGATTGCTCTTGTATGTTCAGCTATTGCATTCTTTGTATTTTTCCCTATAGGAAGCAGTGGAGAAAAGTAGGATGGCTGGGGTCACTTTGTTTGGGGGACCATGGAATAAGTTCCATTGATCCAATTTGTTTGATAGTTGGGGGGGGGGGTCTTTAGTAGACAGGCAGCATTAGGTCTCATACAATTCTGGTGTAATTTGGCTGAAAAACAGCCACCCTACCTGAGTCCCCCATAGAGAACAAAGAAAACTAAATGATTGTGAAATTCGGGGGGGGGGGGGAGAGAGAGATGAACCTGAATCCCAAAAATGGTATCAGGGGACTTCAGTACCCCTGAATGCCAGTATGCCAGAATGCCCAGATTCAAATCTAAAAAAAAAATACCATACCCAGGGTGAAGCTCTATCAGATTGATCAAGTAGGTAAACTGACACCAACCTGAGTGATCAATAGGATTCTTTTTAGCTTATTGCTGTATATACATAACTGGTTAAATAAGGTGATTTTGGTAGTTTTGGATATGAATTATGGTGCTATAGAATTATATGCTATAGAATTATATGCTATAGAAATATTTTAAAGATATTCTGTGAGTAATAAATTGTTGCATCATCTAGCCTTTTTCTATTCCAAGTGTAACCAAGAAAGAGAATCATCCGCATACTATAAAGAAAAAAACTGCATGGGGACTTACAGCAGATTGTAGATGAGGCTGTGTTAGGGCAAACATTCATCTGCAGCTTTGGAAGGGAAAACTATATGGAAAAAGAATGACTTGCAGCAGATTATGTTATGTGTATAGTGAAAAGGACTGTATGTGAGAATTTTACACTGTCCACTATGCAAAGACAATGCCAAAGTCCTTATGGGTTCATTGGTCAAAACCAGAACTTGAATACTGTCCCTGAAAGAACTAAACTGTAATATTAGTATGCATGATATCATTCACATCTTTGTTTTGTTTAAATTTCTAATAGTGAAATTATCAGTGGTAGTAAAATAACATAAGCATGAAATGGCAAAGGATAGATAATTGTGGATGACAGTACTTGGAATGGCACAGCGGTTAGTAAAGGGAGCATGAAGGTAATTGCCAGAAGGAGGAATAAAATCACTGCTACAGGCTTAGGTAAAGCAAACTCTGCTCAGATCTGTGCATTGTAAAGCACACTGTAATGTACTTGAGGCTGCCTTGGGGAAACTGGGAACTTCTCCTGTGGCTGACTGTGCATTGCATTCCATTTATGGGGCCACTGCAAAAATCAGGATTATAAATGTGCTCGAAGGGAAATCTGTTTAGCTTTCACCAGAGCTTCTTCAGTTAGGGAATAAATAGCAGAAACGGTCCCGTCTGCTTTTCCCACCAATTTTTCAGCAATCTGTAAATTGCTTTTGGCTAGCATCACAATGGGCTGCTTTCCTTTAGAGATTTGTTTCTGTGGACAAAAGGTAATATAGCCAGGGACCATCATCACTCTTGAAATGGAGAGCCTACTAGATGCAGAATGTCCTCATTTCAAATAGACTCTGTCATACCTCAGGACTGATGGAAACTGATTCTCCAGGATGCTGAGGGAGGATGCCAAAGGACCCTTCTAACATTACTTCTGTAGCATGAAAGCCAAGGCAGCTTTTTTCCTGCTCCTTGAAGGTAACGTCAGAAGCTCTGGTTCACAGGAGATGAGTTAATGGCATCTCCTTTCCATGCCAATTTTTCTCCCTCCCAGGAACCAAAGCAACACTGGTAAGGTGAGGAGCTGCAAATTCTGACATTAAGTGAAGTGTGTAGAAAAGATCTGTGCTTCAGTGACTTGTGCATTTCCAAGATGCTGTCACAAGGGATCCCACCATGTTGAAGTTAACTTGAAGGCCACCCCAAGTACTTCATTTTTGTTGCATTTATTATGCAGTATTTATCACACTTGTACTCTGCTCTTCCTCCAGAAAGCCCAAAGTGGCCTTATACTCTAATGATCTCCCATTCAAGCAGCGCTCCAGGCCAGCCTGCTTTAGCTCCAACAGTAGATTGCATCATATGTGTTCAGACCATTTTTTGGCCATGCCATGCAATCTTGAAGGGTCTCCTGGAAACTACTAGCCAAAGCACTGTCCCAAATGTGAGTATTCTGTGAACATATGAAAACATGAAGCAGCCTTATACTGGATCAGACCAATGGTTTATCAATGGTTGGTATTTTCTGCTCTGACTAGCAGTGCTCTCTAAGATCTCAAGCAGAGATCTTTCAGATCACCTGCTCCTTGATCCTTTTAACTGAAGATACCAGGGATTGAACCTGCCACCTTCTGCATACAAAGCAGATGCTCTACCAGAGAGCCATGGTCCCCCCCCCCTTCAAACTTTGGTGATGCACTTTGTTTCAGTTCCCTGGTCATGTGAAATCTGTTGAATCAAAAAACTGAACGAGCCAATACATCACTAGTTCTTTTGAGATGTTTTAGCACTCCAATCATGTGTAATGGAAATGTGTACTAGATATAGTCCTCCCAAGATGCATGGTTGCCATTTTGTGTGAATAGGGCAATGCATGTATTTTTCACACATGCAGAGCTTCAGTACATGTGACTGTATCACTCCCATCTTGTTCCATCTACACTGGCTTCCAACTGAAGGTTCTGGTATTGACCTTTAAAGCCAGGCCAGCCTGATCTTGCCAGATCTTGGAAGTTAAGCAGGGCTGGCTCCGGCTGGGAGACCTCCAAGGAATACCAGGTTCATGATGTGGAGGCAGGCAATGGCAAATCACCTCTGAATGTCTCTTGCCTTGAAAACCTTATGGGGTCACCAAAAGTTGATTGCTACTCTGTGGCAAAAAACCCACAAAAACTGGGATCAGCATAACTTAAGGACCTCTTTCTCCCATTCATTCTGGTAATCTTCAGAGGCCCTGCTTTGGTTGCCTTTGCCATCTAAGGCTAAATGGGTATAAACCAAAGAAAGAGCTTTCTTGGTTGTGGCACCAACACTTTGGAACTCCCTCCCAAGGGAGATTCATCTGTCTCTCTCTATCGATGTTTTCCACCAGTGAGTGAAGACTTTTATTAGTTTCGTTTGACTTACCCCAATAACCTTTACTGGCGCTTTCCCTTGTTGTTGTTTATTTGTTTTTATTTTAATTGCTGTTTTTAATTGTTTAAATGTTTTTAATGCGCGCTGCATTGAGAACCCTGATTGGGTGGAAAGGTGGCATAAAGATATTTTAAATAAATAAATAATAAACAGACTCCTGGCATCTGTTGAAACTCTACATATATGGGAGACACATGTGTTGCCCCGTTCACACAAAGCAGCAACCATGCATATTGGTATGTTCAAGTGCAGCAGGTGTTCCCATTATGTCTGGCTGAGTGCCAGAATTGAACATCTGAAAAGAGCTACTGTGAATGTATCGGCTGCAGCAAGGCTTTGAAGAATACAAGAAGTTACCGTGATGGAGCAGGTCATAAGAACATAATGTTAGATCAGGCCAGTGGCCCATCCAGTCCAACACTCTGTCACACAGTGGCCAAAAACACCAGGTGCCATCAGAAGGTCCATCAGTGGATCAAAGGCTGATCTTCTCCTGTGTTCAGTTTTCTATTGCGAGTCAGACAGTCTTTGAAAACTCCCAGGTTGCATGCCTGATGTATACTGTCTAGGCTATTAAAGTGTGTTTCCATCACCGAATATACACTGGTTTATACAACTCATGCTCACTTTTCAGTAACTTTGAGAAAGGAACTGAATCTTAATGCAGAATGATTTCCATGTACAGTTGTAACATACTTCTTGCACTGTGCTTCAAGAGATTTGGACAATGATCCAACATATAGCTAAGTGTGCTTAAGACAATGTGTTGGATCCACTGGAGTGCTTCTGTGAACAGAAAGATTTCCTTCTGTAGAACATGCCTTTCTAACCTCTCTATTCCATGGGTGGAGTCCTTTTGTCTCTGAAAAATCTTTGGTGGATCCAGGCTACTGGACTGCAGTTAGGTAAAGCATGCTTAAAGGGAATGCTCCCTAATGAACTTCATTCATTTAACCAGTGTCACCACTCCAGTGCACCCTCTTGTCACTATTATTTTTGGAGGTTATTGTTGCACTTTTGTTTGAAATGCCTTTTACCTACTCTCAGGACAGGGCAAAATAAAAATCCACTTAAATGAATTTTTTAAAATAAATAAAAAATACTGATATGAAGAGCGTTGCATCAATGATAAAGTTTAGGGCCCTTCTTTCTTTAAAGAAAAATCATGTAACATAATTTACCCTGGGTGGGTGGCCATTAATAGGTTAGATTGTATGTTATCAGGTGCAGTTAGAATCTTTCTTTAACACTGATTTACAGATTTCTCCTTCCCACTGTCACAGATGTGGATTGCAAAGATGTTGGGAGTGAAATGGGGCTACTATTGCTGTAACTTTGAGAAGTTAGGGTTTGACTTTGCTCCTTTTTTTGTGATTCCTTTTAATAAGGACATTTGCCTTCTGCATTGGAATTAATCATTTCCATCATTTATCTTGGTACCTGCAATGGACTTTTCTTATGGGTGCCTGCAATTGACTTTTCTCTCATTTCTGGATTCATCTGAATTGGATACTATCAGGCCTTTACTACAGTTACCTCCATCTTCACTTTCCAAATACTCTTGCTTTAGATTGAGAGAATGTGTGGTTCTCACATCCCAAAAAGGAAGGGAAGTCTGAGGGTACACTTGGACAGGGTTGGTTTCTTGTAGTGTTTTTTGTAATATTTCCTTACAAATAGACAAGCTGCGAGGACATACTGGGAAATGACCAGGCAATCAATGTATGAAAGCAGCATCAGTCCCCAGAAGCAACAGCAGGTCCTAGCAGCTCTCCAAGGCTGCCTCTTGACAGGCAGTTATTTGTTTAGATGTTTTTATTAAATTATTTTTAATTGTTGTTTTTAATTGTTCAAATGTTTTAATATTTTTATGTTCCCCACTTTGGGAACCTTGGGAAAGGCAGCATAAAACATTTTAAATGAATTATGTGTTTAATTCATTTGTGCCCTGCCTTTCTCCCCAATGGGGATGCAAAGCAGCCCACATGGTTCTCCTTCCTTCCAGTTTAGGTTAGGCTAAAAGAGTGTGACTGGCCCAAGGTCACCCAGCGAGCTTCCATGGCATGAGTAGGGATCTGAACACAGGTCTCTCAGATGCTAGTCCAATGCTCTTAACCACTACATCACAACAGTTCTCCGGAAATAAGTAAATAAAACTCTGGTGGGATCCATCCATTATTAGGTACTGTGCTATTGCTGTGCTATCATAATCATTGACCTCCACACTGACTTGCTCACACAAGCAAGTCCAAGAGCTAAATGGATCCAGGCTTGGGTCTCTAATACATTTGATGACCAAATGTTCTGATCAAGAGAATGTTTTCTTTCAGCCTACACTGAGGCAGGTATGGTAAAACCCGCACCCCTATCAGGCCTTGACTCACTTTATACAGGAGCCCAACAGCTTCTTTAGGTCATCAGAAGCCTCCAGGTGACTGTAAACATATTGGTTCTGACAGCTGCTACAGCCACCCATGGAAAGCCCCTTTCCCAGATTTTTTTTTTTTTTGGCACCACTTATTCTCTAGCATTGTCTGGCTTCTTCTTAGAACAGAAAGGAATAAGGACATCTCTGCAGCTGTGGCAATGAATCCGTGTTCATTGTTATTGGCCAACCCGCTAAGCAAGGCAGCATATGGCCCCTAACAGTCTCCTATTGTTACATCTGAAGCTGAGCCAATGACTCAATTTTTTACCAAAAGGGAGATGTGAGTGTGATCCATTTATTTGTGCTTCAGTTATGGATTTCATCTGTAAGCTCCCTTTTCCCTTGTGATGCAAAGTCAACACTGAGAGGTGGAGGCAGCTGAAAAGTGTTGCTGAGAGCCAAAGGGATCACCAGGCATCGGGGAAACCAGAATAATAAGCTCCCATGGCAATAATAGACTGGGAATGGGAAGTGGGGAAATAAGGCTTCAGGAAAGGACTTAGATGAATAGGGCTGTGGTGGAGGAATGAGAAGCACTGAGGAGAAGGACAGAGGCTGAGAAGAGCTACCTCCTTTGCTAGGAGTAGGGTTGCCAAGTCCGGGTTGGAAAATACCTGGGGACTTTGGGGGTGGAGCCAGGAGAGGGCGAGGTTTGGGGAGGGGAGGGGCCTCAGCATGGTACAATGCCATAGAGTCCACCCTTCAAAGCAGCCATTTTCTCCAGGGGAGCTGATCTCTGTCAGCTGAATTCACGCGGGATATCTCTTTTGATGGAGCTGTTTAGGATATGCATGCTTAGTCTTAGCATTTACTTTGCTAAACAGGCTCCTGCAAAGTTTGAGGTCTGGTCCTTAAAACATCATGGTCAACGGGGAGGTTCTAAGGCCTCCTCCAGACTATCCAAGGATATCTTATATTTAGAAGCCAGGGTGGAGTTATCAGGACCCAAATGAGCATTTAAATTACCTGCCACCAGGACTTTGGCCCCCAGATGGTCAATAATAAGAGACCCTACATATTGTTCCAACCTCTGCCAGTTTTCTATCTCAGCTTTTTTATTAGTAGGAGGAAGATAAGAATTTACAATAAGAATTTACAAGTGAGAAACTAGTGGTTTCAAAGAACACAACTCCATGTGATCTACTTTTAGGGAGGTGGAAATAAGGATACCTAAACCTCCTTTATGCCTACTTGGGCCCCTGCCAGGGACTGCCTTGACTGCATAGGTGTGGTAACTATCTAATTCCAAGGCCCCTGAAGTCCAGGTTTCTTGGAGCACTATAACATCATAATTTGATGAAAGAAGGGGACGTCTGGGGAACAGGACTGGCATCTAAACCAGTGTGCTCTATTCCATGAAAGAATATTGACATGTTCTTTGGTTGTCAATCTTCTATCGTAATTGTCTTTAAAATGTCCTTTGGATTAAAAACTACACACCCATTTCTGGGTGTGTAAGCAGGAGTGCCTTGCTCATGCCTGGTAGAAGACTCAAGCAGTGCATTCTCATGGGTTAGATTGTTAGTTTGATCACCTTGCTTCCTGTTAGAATGTAGTGTTGAGATGGAAGATGAGGAGGAGTTCGCTGCAATTTACCGACCTTAGATTCATTCATTCTTGGGGAATCTATTTTTGCTTGTTGCCAGGAATTCTTGTTGACTCTTAGAAGTTTAAGTCGCAAATGTTCTCATCTGATAGTAAACTTTTCTGGTTCCAAACAGGGAAGGTCCACAAGAGTTCAAAAGATCCTCTTCTATTGTGTTGTCTGTAAGGACATCATCAAGGTCCGATGTAGGGTGGACAGACAAGTCAATCCATTGTACTAATTTGTATAGAGAATCATCAGTTAAACAATCTTCAGAGAGTCTATCTTTTGCTTCTGCTGTGACGGTGTTTTATTGTTCTCCAGTAAGGGAGATAGAACTAAATTCTTAAAAACACAAATTGGGAAAATTCCTTTGGTATGCAAATAGAACTGTCAGCAAAACAAAACAGAAGGAATCTTTGGACTTTCGAATGACAGCGTTATCCTCTGTGTCTGATTTGAACTGTAGAGTGGCTCTGTCTGGGTCAAATATAGGAAAGATACTTTCATATTAAGGAGGATACTTAGATGATGCGCAGCCAGATGTTTAGATTTCCAGACGGGCTCCTGACCCCATATCTACATTCTACAAATCAGACTTCGCAGTGCTGTAGTTTTAATTGATAAAATGAGCCCTTGGCCTTAAGGTGTTGCTGCCTATCAAAACTTCCATTTGCTCCTTCATAAATGTTTATGTCAGATCAGAGTCTGACACCTCTGATTCAAAGCCTCAGTTCACCCTGAGCCTTTGCTGGAACAACCTCCATAGTATACTGTTGTTGGCTTCATCACCTTGTGTAGACTGCTGGACCCTTCGCCTTGAGCAGGATGGTAAGCCAGGGGTGTGGCTGTTAGTCTGCTCCTTTTACCTGTATCCCTTTTATAGGAGTCAGCAGGGGGTAGGTAAAGCTGCACTGGAAAGTTGGCAGGAGTAGAAATGGCTGTTTGTCATCCTGGTTCTTGTTACACAAGCATTTGTATACTTCCTGCATATGAAAAGTATACAAGTCAAAGCATCCAGAGTTTCCTTTCCCCTTCAGGTCTTTGTCATTTCTTCCTAGAATAATTGGTTTTAAGGTGATGGTCAGTGCCTCAGAATCCAAAATGTTATCTTCCTTGGCTTTGATTGATTCTGCTGGAGGTGCTGATATTGTATGCTGGTCACGGGCTGTTAGTGTCTAGCTTCTAATGCATTAGTAACACTATTAAGAGACGAGCCAAGTTCCTTCCAGTGCAGGCTTTTGCAAAAAAAAAAAAAAAAATCTCCTCACTAATTTCTGGGTTTTCAGCAGCTTCCCAACATGCTTGTTACCAAGAGTAATAGCAGTCTGCCAAAATCGGCAGGAGCTCAGAAACTTTCTCTGCTTCCCCAATACATCTGATTTTGCACAGTTCTCAAAGGTGCTTTTACCACCAGTCCTCCTAGCTGAATATTTTGCTTGGATTTACAGACCCTGGATTCAGAGTGAAAACAACAGAAAGGTTAGGGCAACCATTTTACAGGAAGAACATCAGGGACAGCACAGTCTGAATTTAATAATACCGTGTGTGCTCATTCTACAGGTATTGAGCTGGTGTACTAAAATGGCTAGGAGACTGAAGAACAAGTAGGACATTCCTAGTATGTATCTTGCGCCTCTGGAACACAGTAGGTAGATTTAGGCATGCCGATCTTTCTCAGCCTCACCAACTGCAATGATAATATGAAGAAGAGGAAGAGGAGGAGATTGGATTTATACCCCACCCTTCACTCAGAGTCTCAGAGTGGCTTACAAACTCCTTTCCCTTCCCCTCCCCACAACAGACACCCTGTGAGGTAGATGGGGCTGAAAGAGCTCTGAGAGAACTGCTCTGAGAGAATTGTGGCTTGCCCAAGGTCACTCAGCAGCTGCATGTGGAGGAGTGGGGAATCAAACCCAGTTCATCCAGATTAGAGTCCATGCTCCTAACCACTACAACAAACTGGCCTACCTTATGTGGTTGCTGTCTGCATTGCATCAATATAATATATGTGAATTGGAGGTAGAGAAAGAAGTACTTTTCTCCCTTTCTCACAATACAAGAATTAGTGGGCACTCAATGAAATTGCTGAGCAGTCGGGTTAGAACAGATAAAAGGAAGTACTTCTTTACCCAAAGAGTGATTAACACATGGAATTCACTGCCACAAGAGGTGGTGGCGGGTACAAGCATGGACAGTTTCAAGAAAAAAATTGGATAAGCATATGGAACAGAAGTCCAACAGTGGCTATTAGCCATGAGGTATAGATAGGAACTCTCAATCTGGGGCAAGTGATGCTCTGTATTCTTGGTGCCTTTGGGAGGGGGCAACAGTGGGAGGGCTTCTAGTGTGCTGGCCCCACTGGTGGACCGCCTGATGACACCTAGTATTTTTGGCCACTGTGTGACAGAGTGCTGGACTGGGTGGGCCATTGGCCTGATCCAGCATTGGCTTCTCTTAAGTACTTATGTTCTCATGAGGTGCTTGGAAAATATGAAAGCAGTGTTCCAGGGGGGAGGGGTTTACAAAATTCCAGGGGACCAACTAGCCATTTGTAGTGCCACTGGGTGATCATAGCAGCAGGCCTGCTTTAATCAAGCATTTTCTTTGTGACGTTCTAAATCTAAGAGTGGGTCCAGAGGAAAGTTTTCCATTGGTGCCCCTCCACTGCCCTGTTTGAAAGGGCTATATAAATCCGAATCATGTATGTATTAACTTTTTTTTATTAAGAGTACAGATCCCCAGTATGGTTGCCGTGGGCACTATGGTGCCTGCCAATGGGCCTCCTGGTTCCCGTTTGCTTCTCTAACAAAGTGTCTCTGTCCCAAAGCAAAGATACAGTCCTGGCTTTCTTCTCTCTTATTCAAGTAGGAGGTGCTTCAGAAGAACCCGGGAGGCATCATTGTTGTGTCTGCAGAGAGCACCCATTTGGGAAAGGCTTCCTCCATCATGGAAGGATACTCGGCTCACAACCTTCTAACATCTTATGATTGGAGCTAGCACCCTGTGATGGCATCCATACCTCATCCTCAAAATGTCATAAGTGCTCATGGGCTCAACAGGATTGGGGGCACCTGAGCTAGGGTGTCATTCACAAAAGCTGGGGATCTTAGTTGAGGCTTGGGCCCTCCTTTTGTACATTCATTGAAAGGTTAGTATCTTTTCTACGAGAAAGAGACAGATTTCTTGTCTGCTTTCATCTGAACTCTATTCCAAGAGGATCCTATGAATTGAAGGGCAATTGCAAGGCTCTTTAATTTATGTCCTAGATTTATTTCAATAGTTTATATTGCTTGTTAAATAATGTAGACAGAGGTGGTGAACAGGACAGGACAAAATGTACTCTAATGTATTGGCCGTGACATAAGGCTTACGTTGGATTCTCTTTTGCACCTTGGCTTTACAAGTGGTTATTATTTATTTGGACATCATCCATGTAGAGGCATAAGCACTTTTAAGTCCCACTGATTTCTGCCAGAGAATTATGTATTTAAAATTGCTTTAGTTTGGTGGGATCATACTCAGAGGCAGTACTTTCTAGAACACTTTCCTGGGATTAGCCCAGTTATGTAAAATAGTACTTACTTCTGAGTAAAAACAATATTTTTCAATGTAATAACACTTTGGCCCTGACCTGGAAAACCAAGACTAGCTTGATCAGATCAGATCTTGGAAGCTAAGCAGAATCAGCCCAGGTTCGTACTTGGATGGGAGACCAACAAAGAAGTCCAGAGTTGCTACGCAGAGCCAGGCATTGGCAAAGCACTTCTGTGCATCTCTTGCCTTGGAAACCCCATGAGATTGCCATAAATTAGCTGGGACTTGACAGCAAACAACCCCCCCCCCCACACACACACACTTTGTGTCTCAAAAACAAGGAGGAAGAGGAGGAGACTGGATTTATACCCTACCCTTCACTTCCTAAGGGAGTCTCAGAGTGGCTTACAAACTCCTTTCCCTTCACCTCCCCACAACAGACACCCTGTGAGGTAGGTGGGGCTGAGAGAGCTCTGAGACAACTGTCCTTGAGAGAACAGCTGGTACAGAGCTATGGCTTGCCCAAGGTCATCCAGCAGGTGCAAGTGGGGAATCAAATCTGGTTCTCCCAGATTAGAGTCCACGCACGTAACCACTACACCAAACTGGCTCACAGACAGCATTCACAGACAGTCATGGGTGCCAGCTGATCAGCAAGATGACCAGGCTTGCTCTTTTTTCTCTGGATGTGCAGAGGATGATAGCATCAACAGCATCACCTGTTAGTGTCTGCTGATCATGGGTTGTGTTGAAAAACGGGTGGATCTGTATAGGGAAATGTTCATCTGTTTAGAAGTATTCCTTATATTCAGGGGTCATTTCATAGAAAAAGAAGTGCAGGAGCTCATTAGCATAACTCATTAGCATAACTTATTTGCATATGCTACATCACCTGACATAACTGGAAGTATGTCAGAAAGCAAGAAAGAAAGAAAAGAGAGAGAGAGAGAGAGAGAGAGAGAGAGCTGGCAGAGAGGGGATAGCTACTAATCAAGCCTCAGAAATACCACTATTCTGGGCGGGATAGCTTCAGTGGTGGCTGAAGCCTTCAGAAGGCTGGTCAGAGGAACATGGACCTTTCCAGGGGGCAGGGTCATTTTGCTGCAGCTGTGACACAAGCAGGCATTCCCCACCAGGGGGTGGGGGCGGGCACCAACTCCCAGAGCTGCACTCCCCCGAACTCCTGCTCGAAATGACCCCTGCTTATATTACTTTTTTTAAAAAATCAGCAAGCAGAAATAAAACTGAGCTAGGGTTTCCACATCTCTCCTGTTAACTAACGGGGTGGGAGGCTTACTGGTAGTGGGGGGAGGCCTAATTGGGAGTCACCATGGTGTTGCTGGCAACATGGGTACATCACCTCTGACACACACTGTACGTGACATCATTGTGTCCTTGGCAATGCAGGGTGCTCATATCTGGGCAAAAGCTTTATGGTAGAAGCAATTTGTTACCATAGAGATTTTGCCCAAATATCAGAATGTCCCATGTCGCTGATGATGTGATGATGTCACTTTCACTGCACTCGGGTACGTCTCTCTCCCCAGCCATCAGGGATCCACAGCAGGGACTTGGCAGTCTTATACTGAGCTCACTCTTGCTATGGTTCTGTGGCTTTGTCAGTTTAGCAAAAAAATAAAAATGATGAGACTTCCACCCCCACACACATCACATCAGACAGCTGGATATAAGAACACACAATGGGAATAGATCTTCTGGGTAAGAGGCTCCATTTGTACCTAGTGTGTTTGTTTGAGAGAGTGCTGGCCCGAATAATAATATACCAAACACAGAAGATGGGTTTATGTCAAACTGCCTGTGATTTCAAAATGCTGGGCTGGTAGCTGTATGAAATCCATATTTTTCTTTGGAATGCTGATGGTGGGACAAAATAGCCTGAAAAATGATAACCGGGGGGGGGGGGGGGGGGGGAATCCATTTCAAAAGATGTCATTCCAGAGGGTTGCAGCTCTTAAAGCTAGACAACAGGAAAAAAAAGAAGCCGGTGGCAGATCCTTTACGGATTTTTAGCATAAAATCAGAATGCTGCAAGATGTGATGGAAGGTGCTTCAGTTATAACATCTCGATTAGCTTTTCTTTCTGTAATGTAAACAAAGTTTCCTTCCTTAAAGATCTTTGTTGTTTATTCCTAACAAATGAACAGCCATCAGGCTTTTTGTAGCAGACAAATATGAGAAGTGAGAAAGCTGCTCTACAGTCTGAATGGGATTTTCCTGGGTCCCGGAGCTGTCCATGCATGGTTTTGGCATGTGCGTTCTGCATGTGACATAATGGAGATATGAATTTGGGGCTTCTGTTTCCTTGTACCAACAAACATTGAATGTGACATGATGAAAAACCTACATATGTGAACCTGTCAATTGATAGGTAGGGTCGACAACTCAGGGAGGGGGGGAATCCTGGATAATTTTTTTGGGAGGAGTCTGGGGAGAGCAGGGTTTGGGGAGGGGAGGGATCTCAGCAGACATAGATTCCATCCTCTAAAACAGCCATTTTCTGCAGGGGAACTGATTGCTGTAGTCTGGAGATCAGTTGTAAGTTTTGGAGAGCTCCTGCCCCCACTTGAAGGTTGGCAAAACAACATTGCCCATGTAATCTATCATATGGTGGGAGACAGGCATCTGAGACTCACTCTTGGTCCATTCTTGGTCCATGCATGCTGGTCCATATGTGACTCCCGCACTAGTCTAAAATCACTTCTTCACCCAAAGATAAATTAGCACACGAAATTCATTGCCACAGGAAGTGGTTGTGGCTACAAGCATAGAAAGCTTCAAGAGATGATTGGATAAACATATGGAGCAGAGGTCTATGAGTGGCTATTAGCTGCAAGGTATAGAGGGAATACTGTGTCTGGGGTAGTGATGCACTGTATTATTGGTGCTGAGGGGGGGCAACAGTGGGAGGGCTTCTGGAGTTTGGGCCCCAGTGATGGACCTCCTGATGGCACCCGGATTTTGGCCACTGTGTGACACAGAGTGTTGGACTAGAAGGGCCATTGGCCCGATCCAGCATGGCTTCTCCTATGTTCTTATGTTCACCCTAGTCAAGCAGATTGTCTCCATTACTGTGAAGGTGCCAAGGAAAGCTGGAATCTCTGTTGTGCTCTTACAACATCGGTAGGATTATGCTTGGACTACTGGCTATATAGTGGCAAGTAAAGGAGGCCTTGGGAAACTAAGATAGCAAGGTCAAGTACATTCCCAGCTAGGCTCCACTTATGATCATTCAGTACAGAGGTAGACTTCCTAATTTAGCCCCCTGTGATGCTTACTCTTACAAAACTATGTTGCCTTTTCTCTTTCCCTTGGAGCTTCTTGAGCATGCTTCCTGGGCTCTGAAGGCATACATGCTCATTTTTTTGCTTTTTGGACCAAAATCACAAGTTTGCTAGTCTGGGTAAAGGTACTGAATAGGCAGCATCTTTGCAAACATCTCATTGGATCTACACAATAACTTGATATGACTGGACACATAATACAGCCCATTGCAGTAATGTGAAACTGAACATGTAATGTGTAATAATTATTTTACCTGCATTACACTTTTTAGACATCCATGGTTTCAGTAGGGGACATGGTGAAGGTTTAAGCCCAGCACAGATAATAGAATTCAGCCAAAACAGTCTATTTCATTTTGGCTTCCATGACAGTGAAAGATGCTTCTATTACCTCAATGTTTCATCTTTCTTTTCATCCAGATCCTCAGTGTTAGAAGGAAGTGCGCAGAAGCCCCCACAGGTTTATTTTAAAGCCAGGAAACTGCATTTCCTGAGCTAACCCATAGAGAAATGCCTGAGCTTGAGGAGCAATAGAGCCATGCAATCTCTGAGCAAGCTCTTGACCAGAGTAACCCAAGGTTTAGGCTTCATTTACTTAGTATAAATCTTTCTCTTACCTATATGGTCAATAATATTTCAGTCTAGTTTTGCCTATAGTTATAGTGACTAGGGGATAGAGTTTGCATGGAACATACAAAGGGATTTACATAACTCAGGGGACCAGGACTCCTGCCCCCCCACCTCTGGTTTCCTGCTGCCCCCCAGAGCTGGAGTGGGAGAAATTTCATCAAAAAAGGTAAAACCATAGAGTCTGTGAAAGTAACTAGAGTGTCACAGCAGTGCTGTGATGTCACTGTGGTCACCTGACCAGCAACACCATGCATGGCTGCCCCCCGCCCCCGAATACCTGGAGGTCACCAGCCTTGGTGGAGAGCTTCCATTTTATTGGTCAGACAAGCTCTGGAATTGCACACCTCCTTTCCTCCCAAAGCTTGGAACCCCTCCTAAATTGTGCCCTTTAAGCTAGCCCAGGAACTAAGCCATTCCAGCAACCTTAAGAGGCAGCATTTGGAGCTCCCTATATGCTGTGATGACAAGAGAAATGCTTGTGATGGTTGCAGTGTGCGTCACTGTGCTAAGCACAGTCATCCCTTCTAGACCAGGTGACTGCAAGATATGAAAATTCATCTCATGACTGATTATAAGCATCAGCACTGTGAGTTCCCATGGTTTATATTTTGCATTCCTGAAAGTATATTTCTGCTTTTTTCTGATAAGCATTATGAACACCCCAGCAACTCTGCTTCCTGCTACTATGTCAGAAGAGGGAAAAAAAGAAAGGATTGATTGTGCAGCTGTGGTTTTATCCTTGCACAGCCATACGTTTTAGAAAGGGGATTGAAGAAGAAAACAAAAATTTGCATTGTTTACTGCTGACAGTGAGATAAAGTTATCCTTTTTTTTTTAAAGGCAAAATAGAATAACTGGGCAAGATAAATGCCATTTCAGTGGCTGCAGTAATCAAAATACAAAGCTTTGATTTGTAGTGAATGAGCAACACTGCCGACTTGGCAGAAAAAAACAACAACAACAAAACCTCAAGCTGAGTTCTAGGGGAGCTACTTAGCATATCTGCAGTGTAAGCTGCACAGCATCTTTCTTTATCACTTCAAAGTGTCTTTCATACCTAGTTCGGATGAAAGTAGTTTATCCAGTCACAGTTTGCTACTTACACACATCAAGGTCTAACATGTTTAGACCTGGCAATTTCAAGGAAGTCACAGTTTATTCTTACGGAAAGAGGAATGTATATACTATTCAGAGTTTTTCATGCATATTCATTTAGTAATCTATGAAACAATCCTGTAAAGTAGACCAGTTAATATTAGGATTGCCAGGGGATGCATAGGTAGCTCTAGGAATCACTGGAAACTCTATGGTAAATTTTTAAAAAACCAGATGTGACCTCAGGCTGCAGGTAGCATTTATATACTTATTTGTTTGTTTGTTTTGCATTTCCCCATCACTACCAGCAATGGGCAGCAGGGGCAGAGGCTTCCTCGCCACGATCAGGGGCTTGGCAGACCTGGTTAATATTATTTTGAGCCAATGTGGTGTACTGGTTACACTAGGATTTGAGAGACCCAGGTAGTTTGTTGAGGGGCCTTGGAGTAGTCAATTTCTTTTAGTCTAACCTACTAATAGGGTTGCCAGCCATTGGCTGCTGACCAGGGGAAGAAGGATGGGCAGGGAGAGAGTAAAGTTTTGGGGGATCCAGGGTGTCATACTGGTATGGTGACATTATTTCCAGATATTTGCCATAAGTGACATTGTGCCCTTGGCAGGAAACTGATTTTCCCCAGGTGCTTTTCCTCTGTCACCCAGCTGATGGGCAGATTGGAGAGAGAGTGGGAGATCTCCTACTGAAGCAGAAGACCTGGTCTCCCTGCTTACCTGACAGGGTTGTTGTGAGCATAAAATGGAGGAACAGAGAATGCTCCAAACTACTCTGGGTTCCCATTGGGGTAAAAGATGGGATATACATGAAGTAAATAAATAAATAAATAATCACCTTATTGGAGACTGATGGGGAGAGCTGACTTGAAGAGAAAAATGGACATCTAATGGGCTTATTGTCTAAGCACGATTTGTGCCATTGACATATTCTGACAGGTCTGCCTTAAGAACACTTTCCTGGGAGCAAACCCACTGAATATACCTGGGTTGGATTCTGAATGGACCCGTTTAGGATCACCTCCCACAAGGCAGAGAGAGAAATTCACAGTATGGCCCCATTCAAACATCTTGCTAAGTGGCCATTAAACTCATTTGCTGCAGTGTGGCATCTCCCCCCTGTGCCCTCCTCATGCAAAGAGCACCAAGGCAAAACTCCAACTGAAAGCAAATACCAGTTGCCCAGACATCCAAATGCAGGGACCTGGGTAAACTGGGATTCACTCCAAGTTAAAAGCTGATTTTACTGAACTGCAAATTATGTCAAAAAGCAAAATATGCATTTTTTTTGGTGGGAAACCATTGGCGCAAGGAAGCAGAGAACTGTGAAAAGAAAGACTCATTGGCCATACAAAGCAAACAAGAATATTCCAATCAATTCATTAAATTTACAAAATCCAGTAGCATCCTTTAATGTACCATCTCATCTCAACTTCAGATTATGTGGGATTTATTCCTGAGGAATGCCTACAACACTGATTGATTAACTCTTTGTAAATAATAAGTGATGGTTGATGTAAACCAGTGGTTTATGTATGAGGTATGTTTACCAAGGGTACACCTCTAACAAGCTTGATCTGTGTCAATAACATTGTTATTATCATCACAGACCACAGGTTAGGCCAAACAGCTGATGTGTGCAATGAGTTTTTCAAAGAGGGTGCATACTTAAAGTGGATAAACTAGCTCACTACCTAGTTGGTTAATGTTAAGAAAGTAAACTCCACTGGGTTTAGCAGGACAGGGGGAAAGGTTTAGCCCACTTGGGTGCAGAGATGCAATGTGGACAAAACTTATGCAGTATCCATCATATAGGGTGGCAAGCCCATCTCCTCTGATAGGACTGTCCCTGCACCAGGAATGAGGTCTTGTGCCAAAATATGGGTTGAATTCAGTTGTATTGAAAGTTGATCTCTGCATAATCATTATCTTCCTGGCTGGCCTTGCTTATCCTGGTTTGCTCTAAAGAAGCCAAGAGTGCAACCCCACCCCACCATATATGCTTTAGAGCAGCTACAGGTTTGGGTGATGCTGCTTAATGTCAACACTCTCCTCCTCTCCTCCTGCTGCCCAGCCAGCAATTGCATTTTGATTTCCTGCATCTATAACTCTATTCTAATGCTTTTTTTTAAAAAAAAAATCATCTTTTCATGATGTAAATAGATATTGACATAAAAATAGCCCAGCATGGTACATTGCCAACAAAGGAGAGACAGAGGAGTAATTTCTGCCTAGCACAGTTCCTTTTAATGTAAGGAAGAGCGTACCTCCAAATCACTACTGATGCAATGGCCTCGACACTTTGTTTGGGGCAGCTGGTTGCCAAAGGGAGCCTCATTTCCATGAGCTTTGAAATTGAGGTCTTGACCAGTGTGGTCCATTAAAGATTCTATGACATTGTTTGTAGGAGTTAAGGTGCCAGCCCTGGTGTCCTGGCTATGTTCCAATGAAGCCATTAGATTCTCCTCTGTTTTCTCCCTGGATTTTAAATATGAGGCAAGACTTTTCCCCTCCCTAATAGAAAATGTGGTGTTGTGTGAAACTGTCAGCGCGGTGGGTCCTGAGTTATTGATTCTGCATATATTCAGTCAACACACAGAGATCTGGTTTTAGCAGAACCAGGACACTGCATTCCACTGTGGTGCTCAGTTGAAGGCTGGACAAAACGATTGCTACCAATTTTTCTGGATCGTCGTCTTGTGTTCCTGGGTCACGGAGACAAACACAGAAATAAGACTGCAATTGTAAGCTTGTGCTTATTCAAAGAGCACCCCCCCGGCAGTTCTATTTATTGGGTCAGCAATATTAAAATGGGGGTATCTGCTGTCATTTGTTCATACATCTACAGAGAACCTGTACTCCACCCCCATTTTTTTAAAAAAAAATGTGATTAAAAAAATCTCTTACTTCCCCGGGCATGCAATAACTAATTTTTTCATGCTAGAGCCTCTAAATTAGGGGGGGGCATGGTGGCACGGTAGCAGTTTAAGGATGTGTTAATCCCCTTTAGAGGAATTTGGTTCATCTTGTTGAAATGTGTTTTCCCTCAGATTTGCTGTTTCTTTTTTTCTTTTTAATCAAGTATTTTTATTTGGTTTTCAAAAATACATATATATTTTTAACATCTTACATAGTTTGGTAACAGTACAACGATAAATTGAAAGGTTGTGTAGTACAGTATTAATACACTCTAAACCAATCTATATGTTATGATGGTGGTATCTAGATCTGAGACTATAGCTATTAGGTTAGTGAATTTGTTAGTCTTCCTAAGTATGGGGTGTTTGCGAGTTTTTGTCTGCCTTGAGTTTTTTAGGGTTGTGTAATTTAGCTATGTAGTATGGCTTGATATGTGGTGTTTCATGGTTGGATATCTGATGCTGAGATGAATTCCATGAACGGTGACCATTTCCATGCAAATGTGGAAGGTTTGGGATACAGTTCTGATTATTTAAGGCGATCCGTGATTTTCTCCATTATTAAATGGTCCCAGACTTTGTTGAGCCAACTCGTGATGGTAGGAGCTGCTTTTTCCATCAGGAATTTTAGGTTCCCCTCAAGTTCTCATTTTTGTTATGTTTGGTAACAGTTATCGTTCTGACTAGAAATATGCAACTGGTTTCTTTTGTAGTCTCTCTCCCCCCCCCCATTTTTTTTATTCATTCTGTTTCATTTTCATATTATTCAATCTATTGGTTTCAGTACATCTCTGTACATCTTTGTTTCCTTTCCAGTTAGGATGGAACTCTTGGGGCCTTTTCTCACTAGCTTTCCCCCGCGGTTTACACCGAAGCTAGCACCGGAGCTTCTGGTCAGTTTCCCACCATTTGCTCCCTGCTCACAATTTCCTCCAGAATATCACTGCACTGCTCCGGAGCTTCCCTGGAGCAAGAAAATCCTGTTCCAGCAGGATTTTCTTGCTCCAGGGAAGCTCCGGAGCAGTGCAGTGATACTCTGGAGGAAATTGTGAGCACGGAGCAAATGGTGGGAAACTGACCAGAAGCTCCGGTGCTAGCTTCGGTGTAAACCGTGGGGGAAAACTAGTGAGAAAACGCCCTTAGAGAATGTATGGCTCATCCAGTGAATCTTCTCTTCCAAATTTTAGATATTTGGGAGAAAGTATTCAAATTCTATAGGTGATTTTAGGGAAACATAGCAGAAACAAAATCAAATCAGTTTGGATTATTTTTTTGATCTGAATGCTTCCTGTCTAACAGTTTCATATCTTGATCCTCTGCAAAAGACCTGTCTTACCTTTATGACTGACCAAATGCTTCCTGTTTACCTAATAAATGATCAGTTGCTTCCAGTTTACTTTGGTGGTTGACCATTCCCTTCCTGATTATACATGAATTTTGTTGGGGGTACAAGCATTTCCCTATATTTCATGATAACTGGATAGGTAGCTTTCTAGATGCCACAATATCCATTTGTAAAAGATATACAAGCCTTTATTTCAATTGCAGCCAGAACTCAGATTCTTTCTCCCTTTAGGTCTGCGGAGCTTCAGAGTTTCATCCAAATTGCTTGGAAGACAAAGAAGTTGCACCTGGAAATGTGTTTGCAGTTGAAACAATAGAAATGAAAACGAATGGTCTTAGTTAGTTCAGTCATTTAATCCCTATTCATTTTCATTTCAAAACAAATGAAAACTAATGAGGACTTTTCTGATTGGTGTTTTTTTTTTTTTTTCTAGTTCAGGCTCTACTGGGCCTGCAGACATTTGCCTGCTTCCTCAAGATTATGTGGTTAGTGCTAGGCTGAATTCAAACCAGTCACTATTACAGGTGTCAAGGCTTGTCACTGGCTTTCTGTGCATCTGTTCTTTTTCAAGCTGTGGACCAGCTGCCCATGTAAGCCAGTGCTGCCATTCTTTGTGAGCAGTGACCTCCTGAGCCAGCCCTGCGGATCAAAGTCAGGACATGCAGTCAGAACAGTTTCTGTGCAGGAAATATTAAAACCTCTGAACAAGGCCAGTAGAAAAACATCAACAGGGCTGTGACTTCCAGACATACTAGATAATAACTGCAATGCTAGAGAAACACAGATATGTCTGTTTGCCATCTCTGGGTTGAGAAATACCTAAAGATTTGGGGATAGGTCCTGGAGAAGGCAGAGTTTAGGTGAGAGGAGGGACTTTAATGGGGCATAAAGCCATTAAGTCCACCTTCCAAGTGCCCATTTTCTCCAGGTGAACTGATCTCTGTTGCCTGGAGACCAGTAATAATAGTGGGAGATCTCCAGCCACCACCTGGAAGTTGGCAACCCTACATGCCCCAAAACAAACGAAAACAGATGCAGAAGATAATGTTCCCAAACCTTATAAGACATGTACATCATTGTGCTAGGGAAATGACTATCCCTATGGCTTATATAAACACTATAAGAGCAGAATCCCTTGGCAATAGCAACTACAAACTCTTTGAGATATCCTTGATTTTCTACTCCTAATGCAAAGTTTGGATATTTACTCCTCTAGGTGAATGTTTTGTGCAGCTTGTAAGGATCCAACCAGTTTTTTTTTGCTCTGTCTTGCCCAGTTCTCTACCATTGTCCCAGTTCCCCGTGGTTTTTTTGTCCCTTCTGGCCCCATAATCACCAGTGGAGAGCTGGTTGCATCCAGGAAAAGAAGGGACAGCAATGCATTGTTATGATCCACAATTAAATCAATGGTGTATCCGTGCACAGCAATGACTCAGAATCAGCATTACATTGTAGAGACAGTTGTCTGTACTTCTGTTGGGAAATGCAATATGCAGTTAAAGCCAATTGCAGATAATGAGAATGTGATCCATTGGGTCGTGTGTTTACCTATCAGTCCTGCATTTCTGTATTGGCCCAGAACAACTTGCACAGAAGAGAACAAAACACAACTTAAAATACAGTATAAATAACCTAAGGCTGCAACATTTGAAATCAGAGCGGCAAATTAACAAACTGCCCACAAAACATTCACTAGTTTGACTCTCAGACTGCCCAGAAAAGCAAGTAAGAGAATGCCTGTTGGAACAATATGTCTTTATGCACCTTTTGAAAGGGTGGCCAGACAAAGAGCCTCTTACAATTATCAGGCAGAGAATTTCTTATATTCTTATTCCATGGTGACTAAAGGGAACCTCCACGTTCAGGGGCATTCAACCTCTGAATCCCTGTGCCAAGAGGGAACATCAAAGGAAGGCCTCAGCTTCTATGCCAGGGGTGGCCAAACTTGCTTGACATAAGAGCCACATAGAATAAATGCCAGATGTTTGAAAACCGCAAGACATGAACAAGTATTACACGTTTTTACTGGTAAATATGCAAATTTGCTTTTTATTAACATTAAATGAGACTGCCAAAAATAATAACAAAAGTGGTAAAAGCAGATATTAATAATGATATTTATTTGTCCAATGATATTTGTTTGCTAATGATATTTAGCTTCCCCAGTTGCCCTGCTAGGAGCCACACGATATGTGTGAAAGAGCTGCATGCGGCTCCCGAGCCACAGTTTGGCCACCCCTGCTCTATGCCCTGTTGTTGGCCCTCCAGTGGTTGGCCACTTTCTGACCTCATGTACAGCCACAGACAGCCCATTCTAGGATGCGGGTGCAGTGATAGAAACTGCACAGAAACAGTCCCTGGTGATGGATGCTACAGGAAGCGAGAGATAAAGAGAGATGGCAGTGTTGCAAAGAGTGTACTTCACACACAAGTTCAGAAAGAGTGTCACAAATGAGGGATCAGCTGAAATATTTCTAAGCTGGTGACAACCCTAACTCTCATAACTACCTGAAAGAAACATTCCCTTTAATCTCAGTGATCACAGCGCAATATCAAAGCAGTAACCTCCAGGCAGTGTCCTGCATCGGACTAGGTGGAAAACAGCTGCCATATGTCTGCTCTCTAGTACAAATGGAGGCTTGCCAGCCTGCAAGCAAAACATGTGGCATATTTAATTTATTCCTTCTTTCTCTGCCCAGAAAGCAAGATTTATTGGCTCTTCACTAAAATGGACACTGTTTGAGAGGCAAGTTTTATGGCCCCCATTTCGATTTTGGCCATTTACCTTAGATAAAGTCACAAATCAACACTGTTTGTGTCTAGAGGTTATTGATTAGAAGATAATTCTTAAATAGCAGAAATTCTTAAGGTCATACAAAGGCCTATGCAGCTTGGGTGGGGAGCAGCATTATCAATGGATGTAGCTCTTGCCAGAGCTGATCAAGGATTCTCAAGGAGGAGGGGGCTCATTCCAGTTTAGAATTAAAGGACATGGATTCTTACTCCAGATTCCTCATACGTTTGATGTATATATCTTACAACCTGCCTACATTTAGGCACCAATGGGGCAATTACATAAACATACGGACACATGTGCCACTTATTGAACATATGAAGCTGACTTTTAGTGAGTCAGGCTGTTGTTCAGAATGGTTGATCATGATTGGCAGTGGTTCTTAGGCAGAGAAGGATCTTTTCCAGTCACTAGTTAAGTGGCAGAGCAGATGGTTTGCATTCAAAATGTCAAAGCAATCTCTGCTATCTTCTATGTCAAAATCTCAGGTGGTAGGTAGATGTTCAGGATGTGAAATGGTATGGTATAGTCCAGTCTCATCAGATCTCGGAAGCTAAATGGAATTGGTACTTGGATGTGAGATCACTGAGGAAGACTCTGCAGAGGAAGGCAATAGCCAATCACCTCTGCATTTCATTTGCCTTGAAAGCCCCTTCCTGGGGTTTCTATAAATTGGTTGCAACTTGGTAGCATACCTACATGGTCATTCAGTCCTGCATGCCATGTGTGCCACCTATGTTTTATATGGCCATAGAACACCTTCCCTATGAAAAAAGGTTAAAGAGGGTAGGGCTTTTTAGCTTGGAGAAATGACAATTGAGGAGTGACATGATAGAGGTTAACACAATTGGTTGTTTTGTTGAAAAACTGGCAAGGCAGGATATAAATGGAACAAATAAATAATAAATAAATAAAATTATGCATGGGCTAGAGAAGGTAGAGAAAGAAGTACTTTTCTCCCTTTCTCACAATATAAGTACTTGTGAACACTCCATGAAATTAATGAGCAACAGGCTTAGAACAGATTAAAGGAAGTACTTCTTCACCTAAAGAGTAGCTTGTGGAATTCACTGCTGTGGGAAGTGGTGGTAGCTACAAGTATAGACAGTTTCATGAGGGGACTGGATAAACATATGGACCAGAGGTCTATCAAAGGGTATTAGCCAAAATGTATAGATGGAACCCTATATCTGAGGCAATGATGCTCTGTATTTTTGGTGCTTGAGAGGCAACAGTGAGAGGGCTTCTGGAGTTCTGGCCCCACTGGTGACCTCCTGATGGCACCTGGGTTTTGGCCACTATGTGACACAGTGGATGGGCCATTGACCCAATCCAGCATGGTTTCTCTTGTGTTCTTACTGAAGACACTAACCATGCCCTCCTAAGCAGAGTTTCACCTTTCTAAGCTCATTAATTTCAATGCACTTAGAAGAGTGTAACTCTGATTAGGAAGGTATTATAAAGTATGAGAAGGTTCCCTAGGAATATCTGATGCAGTTCTTCTAAGAAGTTCTAGTGGATGTGCTGTGGTGCACATCTGAGCTCTGGGAGTCACATTTCACCCACAGAACCCTGCTGCTCTCACAATCCTTTGCACTTTTTTGGTTATTGAAAAGCCATAAGCTTTTAGGCATTCAATGAAGTGAATGCCATCTAGAGATGATGCTGAGAGGGCACTAATGTGCATCAGGAGTGTCCAGACCCTCATTGGTCTTCTAAACCAACAACATGATTTTTTAAAAAACAAACAAAACATCAAACTTTTAAACAACTTTATTGACTAAAGTATCTATTCATAGGGGTCAAAAAGGCACAAAATCCTTAGCTTAAAATAAAGTTTGCAGTATGATCTTGCTGTTGTTTTTTGAGCACTATAAAAAGTAATTGCACCAAATGCTCTTAAAATGCACTTGTTTCAAAGTGTTCTGCAAGTCGGTCTTCTGTATTTATATCACAAAACAGGCCAACCTTGAAAGGACTCTTGCCCTTCCTGAATCCTTGCCTTTGGGCAAGATTCGTTCTTTGCTATGCTGAAGGTTAAATTGTAGAAAGAATAGTGCATTGTAAAGGGACTTGTGGTATCTCCTTCCAGCTATGCAACTTTGATGAGTGTATTTCATCTCTCTCTCCACTGGAATCTAAAATGTCACCCTTAACCAGAGGAAGCAGGAGAAGCATCCTCTTCGCTCTGATACAGAAGCTTCTTCCAATGAGATGTAGAGAAGATAGCAGTCTATGGACTAAGAACAAATGTAAAATTTCTGGATCCATGGCAATAAAAAAGTGATTTCCCTTCTGTCTGGCAAATCTTGGGAAATACTGAAATATGAAAAATATTTGTTTTTGTATTCGATGTCATCTTCCATTATTTTAAGAGCATAAAATGGGTTGTGCATTACTTAGTTAATACATGACAATTACACTTATGTATTTTTATGGAGTTTATGATTAGTTGTTTTTCTTCAGACTATAATACACTGGTGTTAGAGACAGAAGCTGCATCCTAAGGTCTTTGTTGTTTGTAAAAAAAATGCATGAAAATAAGATCAGCACTGTATCCCAGAAACGTACAATCTGGACGTCTCTTGGTACAGCTGGCATTAACCAGAAAACCTGCAATACCTGTTTGCCAGAGATAACAGCACGATGAATACCATAAGTAACCTTCCCTCAAATTGTTTCCGTTTCACTGGGGGGGGAAGTCTAACCAATCACATAACTAAGGTCTATCAAGTAACACCAGAAACTTGACCTTGTGACACCCACATCACATTATCTAAACAATACATGCTGCTTCAAGTTTCTTTCTCTAAAAAGAAAGTTTCTGAAAGATCTGTAGCTTTTGATTAGAAATTGTAATTTCCATCAGCTTCAGAAAAATGAAGTGTTGAATTGCATTTATCTGATCTTTCATATGTGAGCTTGTTGCCTGCTTTCAAATAGATACCACCAAACTTAGACCAAGTTTTTTCACTTGTTGCCAGAAGATTGAGGACTCTTAAGGAGATGGCAGGATTTGAGATCAGTTCCCTTAGAGAAACAGCTGCTTTGGAGGGTGGCCTGTTTGGGGCTATACTCCACTGAGGTCCTTCACCTCTCCAAACCCTGGCCTCCCCAGATTCCACCCACAAATCTCCAGACATTTCCCAACTGAGAATTAGCAACCATACCTAATTATGTAAATCAACTCACATAGTTCTTACTACTGGTTATTAGAAAACATTTTGAGGTAGTAGAAAGGGTGGCTAAAATATTTTAAAACATTTATTAGAAAAGGATTTAAGTCATTCTAAAAGGGAATGTGTTTCATAAGAGTGTTTTTTTAAAAAAACTCACCCAAATTTTCAGTTTTTCTATTAGAATTTTTATTTTTTATCCTTTGCAGGGGGAAGGCAAAAATTGGCCCTCTTTATAGTTTTTTCCCCACTTGGCCATTATGTCCCTAATAGTGATTAATTTGGAGTAATCTGTTTAATAATAGTGCATTGTTAGATGTGTTCTATAAAATAAATTACTTGATATAATGGAGACAAAATTTTTTTCACATAATATGAACAGTTTTCTGAAATGCATGATTTCAAACAGTCCAAAATCTGAAAATAACCTGTACTTTTAGGATTATAAGAAAAAATAACCTAATACATGTTACATGTTAGCAAACTCCATTTGTGTGGCTATCTTATTCAAAACCTTTGGGCTCAAAGGATGAGACAATTAAGAGTCCTAAGTGTGTCCTGAACATATAACTCAGACATGATGTCCACTGAAATCTCTAAATCCCTGTTCATATGAGAAAGTTCTATTCCTCTGAGATGCTTCCAAACTATCTGAATTATTGAATTATATTATATATATATTGAATTATATATACATGTATCAACAAACTATCACATGACCTATAAATTTGAATTTATTTGAAACATTGCTTGGGAAGGGAAGAGGTATGATACCTGTGCTGTTCTAATAAAGAGGCACAAATACACCTGAACACGTGAAGCTGCCATATACTAAATTAGACCATTGGTTTATCAAGCTCACTATTGTCTTCTCTGACTAGCAGCAGCTCCCTAAGATCTTAGACTGAGGTCTGCCTCATCACCTACTACCTGATCCTTTTTATCTGGAGGTGCCAAAGACTGAACCTGAGATCTTTAACAGGCTGCATACAAAGCAGATGCTCTACCACATAGCCATAACCTAGTGGTGATCCCTGAGGTTGCCAAACTCAAGGTGGGGACTGGAGATCTCCGGAACTAGAACTGATCTTCCAACTACATTGATTAGTTCTCCTGGGTAAAATAGCTACTTTGGAGGGTGGCCTTTGTGGTAGTATTTTGTGGCAGGCCTTTGTGGACTGATAAGGTCCCTCCCCTGCACATTTTTTTTCCTGTCCTTTCTCTATCCCCAAATCTCCAGCAATCTCCCTCCCTGGAGTCGATCCCCATCAGTCATTGCTGTTAACCTGAACAACTGGGACCAACAATGTGGAAGGGCAGTTTTCAGCATGGTTGAGAGGAGGGCAGTAATAACAGTCCCAAACCCATGCACTAGGAGAATATTGCTTTCTGGATGAAGTACTATTATTATTCCAGCTTTTGAAGGATGTATCATCTGGAAGTACCCTATATCTGCTAGAAATCAATGGGTCATTAGCACACAGTTAAGCACTGAAGTTCCATTGGTATCTGTTTATTTTCAGTGGGACTGAACATGAGAGAAAATTGCTTCATGCTGGGAATGCAGTGGCACTTAACACCAGGGAAATGATATGATTTATAAGACCAATAATGGAAGGTGGTGGCTTTGCATGGATGGCAAAGGAGTTTTTCTAAAAAAAAACACAAGTGGTTATTAGAGTATTGGAAAATGGTAACTGACAAAATTAATGAAAAATGTAAGGCTTCATATAGTTACTGAATTATAATAAAACCATCACTGGTATAGCTGGAGAATCTTTCATTTTATGTTTTGGTTGCTGCAAGTTTAACATTTGCCAGTCACTAGGAGGCAAGAATTTAATTGAGATCAACTTACTTGGAAACATAAGGAAGTGTTCACTTGGGTTGAATTTACAGATTATCACAGATGACTTTAACAGTATCAGACATTATGGAATGTATGGAGTTCAGTGGGATGTCATACGTCTCTAGTATGTAATCTGAGTACTAAATCGAGATTTATTTATTTATTTTGCTTTTCTGGTATTAACAAAAGATTTTGACTATTGTTTTGAAAAACAAGAATCATTTATTCTGAAGGCATGTAGTCATGGCAGACTGTTTCTGGAGAGTATTACTGCTATTTTTTTTTATATTTGAGCCTTGGCTTGTACCTGGAAGTTACCATAGGGTATAGAGCAAAAATTGAGGTAAATTTAGTATTCTACTTAGGGAATTAAAAAAATTATGTGGGGGTGGGTTTGAAAATGTGATCATTTCAGTCATAGTAATTAGATTCTTTCCCCCTCATTTTAGTATAGAACAAGAGGGGGACTGGAAAATACATTTGGGGGGCATTTCATTTCTGTCTGTATGACCTCCTCACTATTTCCACTTTCCCTCTTCCTGGCAGCCACCATACCTTCTTTTCTTACCTTTTTCCTCTCTTTCCCACCCACCCGCCAACCTATCTTTATCTGCCCTCCAATCTTCAGCTATGTTTATATTTTACTTACTTCATTCATATCCCACTTTTCTCCCCAGTGGGTCCCCAAAGGAGCTTTCAATTTTATCCTCACAAGCCTGTGATTTAAGCTGAGTGTGTGGCACTGGCTCAAGGTCACCCAGTGAGCTTCCACTGCATAGTACAGATCTGACCCTGTATCTCCCAGATCCTGGTCTAAAACTCTAACTGCTACACCACTCTGGCTTTTGTGGGGTGGCTGCTGTTTGACCATGATGAGAATTAGAATGGCGGTTCATAGTGATTAATACAAGAAATTAGTTTGGCATGTTTCCTGATTTTTATGTGCCCTTTGCGAATAGCCTAACTGGGTGGTTAAGGTGAGAAACCCTAAGCATATCTGCTTAAAAGTAAGTCCCATTTTATTCAGTGAGTCTCACTTACAGGAAAATGGTCTTAGGGTGGCATTCTAAGGAACCAGAGCTAGCCTCCCTATAGCAAGATTTATATATGTGGGTGGGTGTGGAGGGGGAGGGAGGGACCAATATATACAAATTATTGATTGGGCCAGTATATGGACCAAGGGCATCAAGGACCATCATCATTGGCTATGTGATAAAAACATGAGGTGAAGGTCACTTAGTTGTCTGTCTCCTTATGAATAGCAAATGAATTCATAGTGAGGCCTGGGAGGAAGTTTTACAAAATGTATACACTGTGCATACGCTGTAGCTCAAGGGTGCTTCTTGGAGTTTGAGCCCATGAACTTAAGAGCTACACAGCTCTCTTGTTGAGATGGGCATGGAGTCTTCCTGTGCTTATATGGTGGACTAGCTCAGGGATTGCGCCTTTACCTGAAGCCTTAAAAAAACAACTGGGGATGGGCTTTTGTAGATCATGACCTAAGCTGTGCTTAGTGTCCAGAACAGATGAAAAAGACACAAAAAGATTTTTTTTTAGAAGGCATTCAAAACATGGAGATGCTTTGCGACAATAACAAAAGGGAAAATTAAGCTAAACAGAATGTTTTGAACCACTTTTTGTTCATGCCTGTTCCAGCAGGGAACCGACTGCATCTGGAGACTGTGTATTTATAATGCATGGCTCTTTAAATTGCTACTTATCACAAGCTCCATAATGCATTCGTCCTAAGATGCATTATGCACCTACAATGTAATTATCTACATTTGTTATATCATTAGTTTTAATGTCTCTAAACAGCCATATCAGGAAGAAGTTGGAGAGGGAAGAGGGATGATTGCTGAGAAAAAGAAAGGGTGTTGTGAAATAATGTGTTCACACCTACTTGACAGCTCAAAACTCTCCCGAAGTTACATAAACTGAGAAAATAAGCAAGGCTTTGCGAATGGCAGGCATTTGAAAGCTGTCTTTTCTTTGATGAGACCCCTGGTTATTCCCCCCCCCCCCACTGCATTAGAACAGCAAACAGTTGTATCTCTAACAGTATAATTCTAGACCCCAGTCTCATGCATGTTTCTTTAGAAATAATTATTAGTTCTTTGGGATTTGCTTTCAAGTTAGGGTTGAAATTGTGGAGGATTTTTAGCCTGGGGATGTGAATACTAAAGGGAGAAATAACTGCTATCTTCAATAGCCAGTCTGGTATACTGGTTAAGTACACGAACTCTAATCTGGGAGAACCAGGTTTGATTCCCCACTCTTCCACTTGTGCCTGGCTGGATGACCTTGGGCAAGCCATAGTTCTGGCACAGCTGTTCTTGAAAAAGAGCAGTTTCTGTCAGAGCTCTCTCAGCCCCACTTACCTCACAGGGTGTCTGTTGTGGGGAGGGGAAGGGAAAGGAGTTTGTAAGCTGCTCTGAGACTACAAGTGAAGGGTGGCATATAAATCCAATCTCTTCTTCTGCTTCTCAATATCTGGAGGGTTGACAGATGGAAAACAGCAAGAGTCCAGTAGCACCTTAAAGACTAAAAAAAAAAAGTGGCTTGGTATAAGCTTTTGTGAGTCATTGCTCACTCCTGAAAGCTCATACCCTGTCATGAATTTTGTTAGTCTTTATGGTGCTACTGAACTCTTGCTCTTTTCTACTGCTACAGACAGACTAACACAGCTACCCATCTAGCTATAGAAGATGGAGGAGGCTTGTCCTGTCTTGTGCCAGTGGGCAGAACTAGAACTGACAGGTAGGAACTACAAGTAAATGGATTTTGGCTAAATAGTAGGAATTCTTGGGTCACAAGCTATTTTGGGGTGCCCTTGTTTACAAAATGAGGAATGTGAGAACAGGGCGGCGTAAGGGAGGGCATGAAGAAAACCATGTCCTATCTGCCATCTTCCTTCCAAAACTTCTTGGTGGTTTCCAATTTGCTGATTGACTAGTGACTCTTGTGACAAGTAGGCAAGTAGTTTCTGAATCCATTATGAGTTTAAGATTTTGTCCTTTCCTTGAACACACCTGACCTTTCCCCTGATATCTGAATTTTAATCAGATCTTGACAGAAACTCCCATGAGCAAAACCTTTAGCGGTTCTCTGTCTCCTCTTAATCAAAAATTACTGCTAAGAAGAAAAAAACACAGAGATTGAACCGAAGAAATCCAAACTCAAGCTAGACATTACATAATAATTTATTTCCTGGTTTGTTTGCTTGTTTTTAAGAAGAACAGCTTTGTGAGGTAGCCAGTTAGTGGAGGCAGGAGAAGAGGGCATGTACTTAACTTTTTGCCTTCTTTTTTAAAAAAAAAATGTTTTTTTTTCCCGTTCACATCACCCCAGGGCTGTTTTTCACCCAAGCAGCAAACAAATGAGTACCCTTCTCTTACCCTTTTGTTTTCCCTCACAAGTAGAAAAGCTGCTTCTTCCTGTCTTCTTTCTTCTGCTTCCTTCACAATCTTGTTAAGCACACACACTTGGAACTGAAACTACAGGAAGCTGCTGTTTGTATCTACAGAGGCTCCCCATTGTTCCTGGACTTGTTATTACAAGTGAGAGCCAATCACAGTGTTTTCTTCCTTGCTTCTGTTTTTGATCCTAACATGATAGATAATGCAGTTAGGTGCTAAGCTGGTAGCATGTAATGCTACCACGACTTCCAAGCTCAGTGCTTCTCAAAAATGTAACTGCCGAGATTCCATTTCTTGACAGTAGAGGTTGTTTTATATTCCGCAGACACAGTGCCATGAATAATTCCTTTGGAGGATCCGCGTGAATGTTTAAGGGATGGCAGGAAACTGTGCCACCGTAACGGTTCAGTATGAATGGCCCAATTCAAAGGCCTTTGAATGATGGCCAGTGATTCAAGCCCTTTGTAGAAGGAACAGAAATAGCGTGGAGAATTTAGAAGAGAGAATGAAACTACTGAGTGTGAACTTTCTCCTCAAAGCTGCTGGCCTCTGTCCATCAATTAGTAAGCAGGCCAATTTAAGCCCGAAGAATCATATGATCCAAATCAATAACATCCTCTCCTTCATTCAGATTTTTCAATTTGGATTTTGATACCTTGTTGAGGTCAGGTTGGCCATCAACCTCCAAGACCGCAATGGATAAGAATTGCTGATAGAAAATAAGCTCTCGTAATTCCCCGTTTTAATTTCTCGGTTCTCTTTGTCCTTTCCTTCCACTCATTTCCTGTGTGGGCAAAACAGCTTTTGTTGTTAGATGAACCAAAAAGAAGTCCTTGGGTAATTGGCAGTGTTCTGCCACATAAGTGGAAATAAATATACTGATAAACAAGGACAACTGTAATTAAGGGAATTGTCTGAGTTTCATCCCTCCCCCCCAAAAAAAACAACAGCCAACCAGTCCAGTGTTGTTTCCTCAAATATCAGAACATAATTATTTATTGTTGCTGCCTTTGTTCTTCTGTTCTTATTTTAATCCCTGGCAAATTCAGAACCAAACTAATAATTACAAAACATAACCCAGAGGCCCCAATCGTAAATGCTTTTACTGAGACATAAGAGTTATTAAAATCAATTAGATTGCCATGTTTTAAGGTCAGAGCAACAGTGAGCTTTTTTTTTAATAATAAAAAAGCTTAAAAACTTTCACTCTACCATTTTTTTGGGTGAACTTAGTCTCATATGAGCAAACTTAAGTACTTTTTTTTCATTATAAATTAATTGTTGTGCCAGCAAGTAGATGGGTACATGCCTCTGAATGTGCATGCCCATTGATATTATGGCATAAAGCCACTGTGCACTACTGGATCTGGATAAAGAAAAAAATAGCCTGGTTGCCTCTTCTCATCCCATAGATTTGGTTCATAACTAATCTAAGTTTCTGTTTACATGTACCAGAGGTGTACATGCCTGGAAAATATGTGTGTTATCCTGTTCTAGTAACAGGAGGATCAAGCATAGCACATGCTCTTGTTGCTTGTGGTTGGAGCTCCAAAACTTAACATTTGAAAAGGACTTGGATCTTGCTTTCATTTGAGCTCTGGATAGTCATGGAGTACATCTATCTTTTGGACTTCTGGGCTTTCTAGCCTCACTTTGTAACACTATTGGTTCTCTTTGTAGTAGGGATGCAAGCTTCCAGGTGGCACCAGGAGATCTCCAGATGGTCAAGGTAAGTTCCCCTAGAGAAAATGGCAGCCTCAGAGGGTGAACTCTAAACCTGTCGAGGTCCCTCCCTTCCCCCAATGTTTCATGCATCTGGGTCATGAGAGCTTATGGGACTGAGTCATGAAAAGTTATGCCATATATTGTTCTTTAAGGTGCCTCAAGATTCTCTGATGTTTTAGAGGAAATGGTATTTCTGAGGAATGATCAGATGCTTTGGAACAGGAGACATGCCTCAGCTGTTCCCCTTCCTTCCCTCAACAGTACCCTGTTCCTAATAATATTCCACTATCAAGGTATCCTCAAATGTTATCAGAAATAGATGTTCTAAGAATTGTACTTGGACTGTCCTGGAGTGTGTATATATTGTTCTGTGCAACCTCATTAAATTGTGAGATGTGTCATGTGAATGACAGACACAAGATACACCATGACTGTATCTGACAATTAGTGCCAGTAATAGAACTACAGAATCCTTTCGCCTCTTGGAGTGCCCAGCTGGTCTGTATCTTTTAAGGCAGGCTTGCTGTTTTTGGTGAAATGTCAGGACATATGATCAAATCCCTACGGCATTGCAGCTGCTCTTCTGAATCTAATGTTGTGCTCTCATGGAATAAGTGGTGCAGATTTAATAATTCTGCAGTTAGTTTTCACTTTTCAGTCTTAAAAGGTTGGATTATTGACTTTTGTGGACCCAAGCACTGACATAATTCCCATCTCAATGGGGGGGCAGGATTTCTTTGAGCAGAGATAAAAATAAAGATAATTAGAATGGAAATGGATTCTGTTCTCAAAGTGTTCTCTGCAAGTTTGGGATATTTCCACTATGGTTTAAATTAAACATTTGCTCAGTTGATATCTGATTATTTTTGGTGTCAGCATTTAACTTTTTGACAAAGAAATTCAAATAGCCCTTTAAAGAAAACATTTTGTTCTGTAAGGTGTCATAAGACATCTATTTATATTCGTTGCAGCAGAGTAACAGGACTGCTCCTATTAGTTGACAGTATTTGGTAGCTGGCATGCAATATTTTTTAGTATTGAACTATCTTTGATAGGGGACATAAAATAATTTATAGGTCAGAAAGTTATATTCTAACATATATACTAACTGCGGCGAGGATTCTAGTTGCAAAAAAAATGAAAACTAGAAAAACTCCCCACTAAAGAAGATGTAATACTTAAGTTGTTGGATGTGGTGGAAATGGAAAAATTAAATATGACTTGGCAAAATAAAATGAAAATATATTTTGGAAAAGTTGGTGTAGAGTGTACAGATGGCTAGGGATAAATATAGAAAGATAGACTCACAATATGTATTACATGCAAGGATAGATTGTATAAGAAAGGATATTCTTTCTTTTTAGTTTTGTTTGAATTTTGTTCATTATGGCAAGCATGTAATTTTTTGGTTTACCTGTATAAATGGAAAAAAAACGACAAAAATAAATCTTTTCTTTAAAAAAAATAATAATTTATAGGATTAGTCAGTATTAGGTAGTTGCAATGCAGTGGAACAAGGATTTGACCACTGATGGCTTATGGAATTTCATAGTGAATATTTGCTGAATGAGTCAAGAGATCCCAACAAGTCTTGTGTTGACAGCTATAGACATTATGTGGACAGGTTCATAGTAAGATTTCTGTAGGATTGCACTGTTGAAATACTGTACAGTTTTGATTTTAGCTTTAGATGTAGACAGGGGTCCTTTCGTAAAAAAAGAGGTGCAGGAGCTCATTAGCATAACTTATTTGCATATGCCACACCCCCTGACATCACTGGAAATGTCAGAAGGCCACACCCCCTGATGTCACCGGAAGTGTGTCAGAAGGCAATACCCACCGCTCAGGCTCCACCACAAAAATCTCCAAGGTATTTCCCAACTCAGAGCTGGCAAGCCTATCTGATGGCAAAGGAAGGAAGGAAGGAAGGAAGGGAAAGAAAGAAAGAAAGAAAGAGAAAGAAAGAAAGAAAGAAAGAGAAAGGGAGGGAGGGAGGAAAGGAACAGGAAAGAAAGGAACAGGAAGAAAGGTAGGTAGGTAGATGGGGGGAGAGAGAGAGAAGAAAGAAAGAGAGGGAGGGAGGGAGGGAGGAAGGGGGAAGAAAGAAAGGAACAGGAAGGTAGGTAGGTAGGTGGGGGAGAAAGAGAGAAGGAAGGAAGGAAGGAAGAAAGAGGGAGGGGGGAAGGAAAGGAACAGGAAGGAAGGTAGGTAGGTAGGTAGGTGGGGGGAGAGAGAGAAGGAAGGAAGGAAGGAAGCGGGAGGGACAGGGGGAAGGAAGGAAAGGAACAGGAAGGAAAGGAACAGGAAGGAAGGTAGGTAGGTAGGTGGGAGAGAGAGCGAAGGAAGGAAGGAGAGAAGGAAGGAAGGAAGGAGGGAAGGAAAGAAGCGGGGAAGAAAGAAAGAAAGGAACAGGAAGGAAGGGTGGGGGGAGAGAGAGAAGAAAGGAAGGAAGGAAGACAGACAGACAGACAGACAGAATAGGCACTTCTCCCCTCGCCGCTCCCTCAGGCTGAGTGGCTGTCAGCCCCAAGGGCCCGTGTTTCCCTCCCCCCGCTCTTGCTTGGGCCCGAGTGGCTTAACGCCACTCAGGTCCAGCTTTTCCCTCCCTCCCACCCCCCCACAGCCTGGGAATGGTGGGGGGGAAGGGGTGCTTCTCTCCGGTGGCAGCCTCCTGTGGCCCGGGAAGGGTGACTGGGGTGGCGAGGGATGGGCTTCTCCCCGAGCCAGCAGCGGCCTGCATGGCACAGGAAGGGTGAGTGGGGGGGAGGCTTTCTTCCGGCTCCACACCAAAGCGTGGGCCGGGAAGAGCAAGCTGCGGGGGGGAGGGCTTTCCTCCGGCTCCGCGCCGAAGCACGGGCCGGGAAAGCAAGCTGGGGGGTGGGGCTTTGTTATGTGCCTGCCCCCCAGCCTCCTCTCTCCCGGAGCAGCGCCCCGGCGTGCCCTGGCCCTAACGGAGCCCTGGATGTAGATTTTGCTGTTTAAGCAAACATTTCTCAAGTAGGTTGCCTGAAAATAACCACTACATTAAAACCTGGTACCAAGCTGCATGAGAAGATTAAAATTCATGTCTAAATATTATAATTAGGATGGGCACAAACCAAACCAAGAAGCAAAATTTGTCATGAATTTTGCCCTGTCCATGGTTCATAATCAGAAGTTCATGATGGGTTTACAGTCATGGACTTCCATGAACTTTTAAAACAGGTCATGGTGGTTCATGGTGGTTTGTAGATGGAGCAGAAAGCAAGGGTTTAAAGGGACTTTGAGTCCCTTTATATCTCTGCTTTTTCTTCCCTGCAAAAGCCACAAAAACAGCTGCTTTGGGCTGTCTTGGGCAGTCCCTTAAAAGTTGAAAAACAGCTGTATGATGGTGAGGCACTCCCCACTGCTCAGCTGTTTCAGATTATCTTGTGCAGTCCCTTTAAAGTTCACTGTGCAGCTGTTTTTCAGACTATTTTCTGCAGTTCCTTTTACCTTTAAAGGGACAGCAAAAGACAGCCCAAAACAGCTGGGTGGCTTTTCTGCAAACCCTGTATAAAGGGACTGTGGTCCTTTTCAACAGGGTTTGTGGGGTCATGAACCACAAACTGGTTCAGTTCACAAACAAGCCTCCTGGTTCAGTTAGGTTCATGGTTTGGTTTGTGGTTTGGCCATGAACCAAACCAAACCATGTTTTCCTGGTTCGTGCCCATCCCTAATTATAGTGATTTAAACTACCCTTCTTTGAATAAGATATATGACCACTTTTCTGCATTTGGGCCACTGAGTGCCAATGCAGTGGGATGAATAACAAGCCTGGGGAAGAAAGTGGAATAGGAGCATTTGCTGCTCCAGTTGTCTGGTGTTTTGTATGGGGAGGAGGGTGTGGGGGTGAGGCAGAGGAGCAGGTGGGTTTGAGAAGAACAATCAGTATGGGGGTTGCCGTCTCCCAAAATCTGCCACCTAAGTTGACCTCGTTGCAAAGTGGGCCTTAGTTGTGATCTGCACATCTATGGAAAACCTGGAAGTGCCGTCATGTAGCTCTAGGAATTTCAGAAATTCTAAGGTTTTACCAGAGTTTCCTGTGATTCTTACAATGATGTGACATCACTTCCAGCTTTCCCTAGAAGTGACATCATGTTGCAAGGGATGCTGGAACGCCCTCCCCCCATTCCCCCCATCTCCATCCAGGTGCCAATCATCAGCTGGCAACTCTAATTTGGAGGCTCATTTGATGTTAATTTGTTCTGTGTTGACTTTTTTTTTTGCTTTTTGTTTAATGGAGGTGTTTTGAACAACTGTTAGCCCCTCTATCAAATTTGGAAAGGTGGGCTATATAAGTTTTAAGTAAAACAAATAGCTATTGGCTTGCTAACAAGTTCAGAAATATGAGAAGCAACCAGCTTGGAAAAGAGTTACTCTGACTAATAAAAGTTAGCAGGAACTGCAGTTCTGTAGGGTAAGGATCCATCAGAAGCTTGAGGGAATTCACCTGACCATGGTTTTTCATTTCTGACCAGAAGATAAAGAATTTAGATGTAGCATCTACCCTTGTCTAGGGTTGCCAGGTCACCCCTGACCACCACTGGGGGATGAGGGGGTAAGATTGCCAGATCCAAGTTGGGCAACTCTTGTAGATTTGGGGGTGGAGCCTGGGTGGGACAAAGGATTGCAATCAGTGGGGTACAATGCTGTGGAGTCCACCCTCCAAACAATCCATTTTCTCCAGGGGAACTGATCTCTGTAATCTGGAGAGGAGCTGTAATTCTAGGAGATCCTCAGGTCCCGCCTGGAGGCTGTTATCCCTACCTTGCCCATAGTAGACAGAGGTTTAAAATAGCAGGATTCAGGTTATGATTTAAATTTAAAAGAATTAACCCTCGCTTTTGTAAGGATTTAGCCTGGGAGAACTTTTTATGAAGGGCTGAGCTTTGCCATCTGCTTAGCTCTACCCCCTGACTGGCCAAGCCCTCAAGGAGTTGCATCGACTGACAATTTGATGTCTGTATTATTTTATTAAGATGGTTTATATTTGTTAGTTGCCTTGGGTGTTACTGTTGAGCAGAGAAGCATGCTATAAATAAAGAGATATGGACACAATATCAGTTTCAACCTTCTTAAGAATACTGATGGAGAATATCTGTAACAAAACATCAGTGGGGACTACTAAATAGCAGTCCCTTTTGAAATGGGTACTCCACTTGAAAATAAATGCCATGTGTTTTGTTTTAAGCATACGAGCTTGAATTCTTTGTTCAAAGGATAATGCAGTCCCCCATCACTTCCTGTTCTTCTAAAGTGCTGGTACCCAGCCACTAATAGTGGCCATATTTCACACAAGAGGTAGTTCCACTTCAGTGGAGGGTGAAGTGATTCATCTCTGCAGCTTGTACATAAATTTAAGTTTATAAAAGAGCTTTGTGAGGCTGTAAAATAAAAGGGGGCAGAAAGCTGTATAAATGTACCATATTATTTATTATTAAGCTAAGCTAAGCTGTTTACTTACTCAGTGTGTACGCTTTATTCATGCAAAGTCAAGCATCCGAGTCTATTAAACAAAGGCTTTGTGGAGCCAAACATCCATTTGTGGTTCCAAGAGATTCTTCATCATTCCTGTAGATCACCTAGGTAGACATAATAATGAAACTCGCCTGCTTTACAAAATGTTCACCCAAGAATAGTTAATTCCAGCTGGCCACAGTCATGTTTCTCCTAGTCAGTTGCTACTTCCTAATTTTAGCAACATTTTTTTTTTTAAAAAAAGGTTGAAAATGAAGTTTTCTTAAAATGTTAGAATTATCAATCGGAGAAAGAAATGTCTATGATAAAGCCACAGCAAATATATTGGAAGTACAAACCTTTTTTTAATGCAAATGTTTTTAAGATCTGAGACTTTCTTCTTTCTGAAAGAATGGGATCTTTATATCATTTGGCAGTGGTGGAAAGTGCCATCAAGTCACAGCCAACTTATGGCAGCCCCACTGGGTTTCAAAGACAAGAGATGTTCAGAGTGGTTTGCCATTGTCTGCCTCTGTGTAGCGACCCTGGGCTTCCTTGGTGGTCTCCCATCCAAACTTTTAAAGTTATACGGCAAAGCAATATATAGTCAAATTAAAAAAAAGCTATATATGAAAACATTTTGTTTGGTTAGGACCTATGAGAATGCTTTTTTCTGCCTCCACCCACAGCCAGTGGAACTTTCTCCCAGACGATATGAGACTTGTGCCATGCCTTCAGATATTCGGTACTGAATTTCACCTCTTGAAGACCTTTGAAATTGATGTATTTCTTTATTTAAATATTTATACCCTCCACCTTTCCTCTTAGCTTGACTTAGTTTGCAAGTAATAATTAAAACATTACACATTAAAACCTAATAAAATTAGTTAAAACATAGTGAAATGACAAAGGAAGCTTTGACTCTTGAAAGCTTGTTAGTCTTCAGGGTGCTATTGATAACCTTGTTGGTCTTCAGGGTGCTACTGGACTCAAATCTTGCTGTGCTACTGTAGACAAACACTGCTACCCTCTGAAACTAATAAAATATTTTTTTTAAAAAAAACCAAATACCTCCCCCCACTTAACAAGATAGCTGCTGTTCATACTCCCTCAAATGCCCTGGCACACAAAAAATGTCTTGCAGTGCCTCCTGAAGATCTCCAATGAGGGGCTCTCCTCCTCTCTTCAGGGAGATCATTCCACAGAACAGGGGCTATGGTTGGGTTGAGACATTTCTGGAGATTTTGGGGTGGATCCTAGCAAGGGCATAGACTTTCCAATTTCCAGTGGGGGGGGGGCTGGGGCTGGGCCAGAGACATTACAGGCCATTGTCTCCAGGAGAAACTCAGCATGTCCTGGAAAAGTTTTGGAGAGGGGGGCTTCAGCTCCCCAGCCCCCCTGAAGTTGACGCCTATGGATCCTAGGAAGGAGGGGCTTGAGGATGGGAGGGACCTCAGTGAGGTAAAATGGCATCTGCCTTCCAAAGCAGCCATTTCTTTCGGGAAAACTGATCTCTGTGGTCTGGAGAATAGTTGAATTTTGGGAGCTCTCCAGGCCCCATCTGGAGGTTGGCAATCCTAATGGGAACTGAGATGGAAAAGTCCTGGCTCCGATAAATGCCAATTGAGCCATCCTAAGTGATGGAACAGCCAGCAGGTGGTGGCCTGAAGGCTGTAGTTGATGCACAGAAACATATGGGGCAAAACTGTTGGTTAGGTATGTGGGCCCCAGAAAGGTTTTAATGATCATAACCACCACCTTGAATTGAACTTGGAAGCAAACTGGCAGCTGTTTCAAATTGGGCAGTAGGGATGGTCACCAGCCAAAATTCGGGCCAAACTTGGGCTGGTTTGGGGCTCAGGAAGTGATGTTAAAGGAAGATGCATGCCTTGAAAATTGACTGAACTTCGGCCAGTTTGGTTTGGCTCTTGGTGGCTATTCGGTCTCTCTACACAGGCTCAACTGTCTTGGGCTCCCTTGTGCCACCCTTTTAAACAGGCTGCACAAGGGAGCCCAAGACAGGTGGGCAAGCAGAAAGAAGGGGGTGAAATGCCCCCTGGGAGGCACTTCATCCCCATATTTAACCCTCTGGTTTTGCTCCCCCCCCCCTTCGGAGCAGCAGGGATCAAAACCGAAGGGTTAGATGGCTGGCAGCCATTTAAACATAAAAGCTGAGTGGTGGGGGCCACTTTAAGGGGGAGGCAAAATTAGAGAATTAAATGAAGCCCCTATCCAGGTGACCACCCCTCCCTTCCTCCTGGCGGCAGTGAACTGAAACCAGGAAAAAGGGAGAAGGGAAGCCCCTTTCTGAGTGACCCCCCCTTTCTCCTGGCCATGGCTTGTTGTGGCCAGGTGAAAAAGAAAAGGGAAACCCTTTTCCAGGAGATCCCCCCCGGCTGTGGCATCAGCATTGTAACAGGCATGTTCCCATATTTGTGTGTTCCGTTTACTAGCCTGCCTTTTCATGCATACTTATCTTGACCATTTGTGGTTCACTGAAATGGTAAAAAGGAGAAACTGTTTTCTTTCTGTTTGCAAAGTCTTTTATATCTCATGTCCCATTACCTAGAGGTGATGGTTACTTTTATCAGGGGTCCAGGAAACTTATATATCAGTATCAATATCAATATCTGCCTGCCTGCCTGCCTGCCTATCTCCTTACTATATTTGTAATCATGGAATCACCATTCTGATTTATCTTCTTTTTGTCTAACTGGGGAGATGGTATGAATCACTGCTGCTTAGGGGAAAATGTAAAACTGAATGGTACAGAATGACATCTTTATTTGTTGTTGTTCTTGCCTCTAATTTAGATAACATATTAAAATTCCTGGAAAACACATCTTCTTTCTCTTTACAAGTGCAATGTAATCCATGTGTATTATATAGGACATCATATCTGTTGTTTGAGGAGTCATAATTTATAATGTTATGACACACATGGATTGGCAAAGTGCTATGTTATTTTGTAAAATAAGCCAAAGGACAGGAACAAATCTTCAGAAGGAGGTAACAAGGACAACTCTTCATGGTCAGTTTGGCAAGATGTCTGGGATTTCCTCTGGCTTCCCAGAGCATTGGGTTCAGTTGTGCAGCCTGATGTCAGAATCTGGATTGCCACATTTATATTCCTTCACCATATACACATGTTACATTTGATAGACAACTTCATAAGAAGATCTAAGTCTGACCCAAAGCCAGAAGTTTTTTTTTTTTTTAAACTTTTTTGCCTGTCAAAAAAGGCTTATAGATGGCTGAAGGTGGGACTTCTTTTGAGCAGATACAATCCCATTGTCTGTGTAATCAGCATGTAGCTGGCAATGTCCTTTGCTAAAGAGGGATTATTCTAGCTTTCCTTGCAGCAGATGATGTTGTAAAGAAAGGAAAATGCTTAGATAGTGCACTGATCAAAGCAGAGCAACAGGAAGGAACAGGAGTATTCCCTTCAAACTATAAGAGCTGAAGATTGTACTCAAGGTGTTATCTATTAAGACTTGGACTGGCGGAAAGCATTGTTCAAAATTCTTTCTCAAGAACATTTTTTTGAAATTGTGGGTTGTTAATTATTGCTCATTGAGATTGTTTGTTTCATGCAAGTTCACAAATGCATGGTTCATCTATAGCCTGAGAACTGACTCATGTATTTCAAAGCAGGATATAAAGTGGTACCAGAAATATAGGAAATGAGCAGCTTCTTCTGCAGTCTAATGCTTTAAAAATGAAGCTGAACAAGCTTTATTTGAACCAACAAGATTTCTGGAAGTATCCCTGTCTGTGGGCCAGACTACATGTTCCTTTAAAAAAAAAAAGAAGAAGTTGGATCTGGGTTGCTAGGAGCAGCAAGATAATCTTTATGTAATACCAAAGCTGACCCCTTAATAGAGTGCAGTGCTGGCAAAAATAATCCAGCCAATGCCTGAGCTTCTTTCTTCCCGTTTTGTTGGCACTAGAGCTGATTCACACAGGTATATCTATTGGTTGATGACTGTAACATCAAGGGATGACTACCGCAGATGAATGAGTCATCACAAATGTAACACCACAGATAGAGCTTTCTTGACATATCTCATACAGCTTCAAGAACACCTTTCAGTTGAGTCAGTTCACACATGCCTCTGTTCACACATTCTCCTGCCACTCATCATGTATACAGTAGAGTATAAAGCAATCAGTGCAAGGAAGTGCAGTGGATGTGTGAACTTGGCCACAATCTCCAATTATCTGATCTCATGCTTCAATCTTACTCCTTACAGCACCAAACTAATGATAGCATGAAAATGTTTAAGGAACACTGAAAAGCTTCTAAGCTTGTTACCAGGGTCATTCTGCTAAGACAAACTTGCTTGTTTTGTCATAGTATGAATCAAAAGGTTGCTGCATTTGGGCAAGTGTTTGCACATTCTCAGCACGATGGAGAATTAGCAGTTTGAAAAACCATCTCAGGGACCTATTGCCAGCTGAAAAGAGCGTTATTGAAATTAATGGTGTTTTAATTGTGCTGTGCTTGATCAACCACTTTTTTAATTGTAGCAAAAGAAATTATCTTCTGTGTGAAAAGGGCTTATTAAGGACTCAACTGTGGCAGCACTAATTTTTTTTGCAAGTGAGCCCTGGTGTTGTGAATTGCCTCTTGGATGTAGCAGCTTTGAAAGAGTGCAAAATAGGGTCACTATATCAAAATTTTATGTTGTACAGGGGAAAAAAATCATAGATTTCTGCACTGTATAGCTATCTCAAACAGCATATGGGGTCATACTTTTGAATGCCTCCCACATATTTTTATTTTACAAAATTTATACCCCACCTTTCTGCCCTCACAAAACGGCTAACAAATTAAAACAATTGCAATAAAATCACATTTTTTTTAAAAAAAAATCAACCCCTCCAAACGCATCATTAAAACAAAACCAGGGCTAAAGTATATACAAAATGAAAACAACGTTTAAAAACACTGAGCAGGAAGGAGGATCAATGAAGGAATGTCAAATGGAACAATAAGGTCTTCACTTTCTGGTGGAAGATGGCACGACCAAAAGGGCCCTCTCCTGGTTACCCCCCTGCCTAATCTCAGACGCCAGGAGCACCTGAAGCAGGGCCTCCAAAGATGATTGTAGTGGCCAGTAGGGCTGCCAAGTCCCCTGGTAGGGCGGGGGAAACACCGATTTTAGTGCTTACCTCCCGTTTTTCCAAAGATGGCCACCGGGGGGACAAAATGGCTGCCTTAAAAGGGAAATGTCTGCAGAGAGCCTGCCCTGCAGTAAAAAGCCTCACCAGACATTTCCCCTTTAAGAAGTCAGCAAGAGAGCTTCCACAGCAAGAGAGCCCCGCCCAGAGATTAAGGAGGGACTGAAGGAGCTGCTTTTGCATGTGGCTGGCAAGGTGAGTGTCTCTTCCAGCTCTTTTCATTCTCTCTCCCTTTCTTTTTTCTTTCTTTCTGTCTGTCTGTCTGTCTCTCTCTCTCTCTGTCCCTATCCAGCAGAGGTCTATCAGTGGCTATTATTAGCCACAAGGTCTAAATGGAACCCTTTGTCTGGGGCAGTGATGCTCTGCATTCTTGGTGCTTGGGGGGCAACAGTGGGAGGGCTTCTGGAGTTCTGGCCCCGCTGCTGGACCTCCTGAGGGCACCTGGTATTTTTGGCCACTGTTGTGACACAGAGTGTTGTACTGGATGGGCTGTACTGGATGGGCCGATCCACTGTGGCTTCTCTCCTGTTCTTATGATATGAAAATCATATTTAGCACTTGTGTAGCACTTAGGGCTTCATATTCTGCCGAGATGAGGAAGGATTCAGTAGGGCCGTTGCTCAGTGATAGAGCATCTGCTTGACATGCAGGAGGTATCAGCCTCTTCAGCTAAAAAAGGATCAGGTAATAGGTGACATTAAAGATCTCAGCCTGAGACCCTGGAGAGCCACTACCAGTCTGAGTAGTCAATACTGACCTTGATGGACCAATGGCCTGATTTAGTATTAGGAAACTTCATGAGTTCATGTGTCAGCATGTGGAAGCAACATCACAGGATGTGACATCACAAAATGATGTCACTTCCTTTCTCCTGGCTCCACCCCCAAAGTCTCCTGGCTCCACCCCCAAAGACCCCAGATATTTCCCAAGTTGGACTTGGCAGCCCTAGTGACCAGGGAAGTCCATAGTCACAACACACTTTTGGCTCTGACCAGTTTGAGTTTGTAAATCCTTACTCTGAGGGAAAAGAATGGGTTAAAGATGTCTAGTTTAGAATAACTTCTGAAACAAACCAGGGTAACTACCTTCTCACCTGTCAAATTATTGACAGTTCAGCAACTGACTGTTTGACAGCAAGATGAATAAGATGTGTTGCAAATACAGTATACTAATGTGTATTGATTTACAGCATTGATTTAAAGAATTAGCATACACCTGGACAGCCCATCACTAATGCCTAACAGTCATTGTACCCTAGACAAAAAATTGATGCTAAGGGTATGACAACAACTCCTTCTGGGGATGCCAAGCCCCCGGTGGGGGATAGCCCACCTCCAGTTTCCATCTCCCACCACCACTCAGAGTGGCGGGGGGGGGGGATTAAAAAAAGGCAGTTGGCCCAATGACACACATTTAGCATAGACTTTTACTATAGAGTTTCTGGAAATTCCTAGAGAAGACATCACAATGGTGGTGACAGCACCCCTTTCTTGTCCTTGCCCTCTCATCTTTTGCGGCTTGCCAGGCCATGACTGCCAACTCTACCAAAACCAACTTTCCTCATATTAGTTTTTAAAAAGCAAACATGCTTCCTGCTTTTCTTTACTGCCTGCTTTCCAGTAAAATGGTATGCATGATGTCCGTATCCTTTAAATACCAGAGGACTGAGAATTCCAGACACAAATTATCTGTCAGAATGATTACAAGTGGGCTCCAAAGAGCAACCAGAGAAAGAGACATAAAGAGCAGGCTTAGAGACAGATACAGATATTGTAATGCTTTGTAGATTAATAAAACCTTTGCAGTTCATGTGCCTGCCTTCATAACAGAAGTCTGAAAGATAATACAACAGTGGGGATTTCATGGCAGAACAGATTTAGCAAGGCCAGAAGGCTTGTTCTTAGATACAAATGGATAGTACCGTTACCTTCAATGAAGAGAGGAGCCTTGCTCCAATGGAGCAGGCCTTTCTCCACTGGAGCCAAAAAACAGTGCATTTTAAAAGCATTTGTAGTCATTATTTGCTTTTTTGATATCTCAGAATGCATATAGCAACATTATCAACACAGAACAAATCCCTTTGTGAACCAAATGGATTTGAGGCTTTGGCATGTATACCAAGTCCAGTGACCCATTTAATTGTTTCTTCTAGGATTTAAACAAACAAACAAAAATCAGTTTAAGTGGTGGTTTAAGCTACTTTCAAATTTACCCATGCTCCAAAAAACATGGGAATTGTAAGCCTTCAGTTCCTTGTCCCATAAGCAGTAGCCACATGGCACTGTCTTGCATATTGTTCATGGTCAGAAATTTGGCTCTGTGCAGCCACACTTCGCTCTAAGCCTTTCAGCTAGAATTGGGCTTGGGGGATGTGTACACCTTCCCCAATCATTTGCATTTAAGAAATGTGAGCCTGATAGAGCCATACAAGGCACGTTGTTTTCCCATCACAATTTAGTAAGCATATGAATGCTAAAAGAAGGAAGATATTACTGAATTCCTTAACATCTGGCTCATGAAGCAAACCAAAGTTTCATTTATGACATCTCCACAATTTGGCTGACATGGTGGCCTTTTTTCTGACAACATTAATAACATTTGATAGGAATATCAACATTAAAATTGATGCCTATATTTTTGTGCCAATGGCATAAAAGAAATAAATGGGAAATTTGCCAAACAAAACAGGCAGGAGAAAAATAGTCTTCCTGACCATGTATTAAAATTAAAAGGGACCCTGCCCCCCACTCATACATTTATAATAGCTTCTAATTGACCTGACCTCTACAGGATCAGAATTTCACCCTTGCAGTCATCTCTCTCATGCTGTCACCATGGCAATTCTTGCCAAAGTATCTCCACAAAACCTAAATAATAGGGTCAAAATAAAGCATGAAAACTGTTTATAGAGAAAACAGGCAACTTTGCATCTTTGTATTGTTTTGTGGAACTGGGATTTTTTATGTACTTTGTTATTTGTGCTAGGTAGGGTTTCCAGGCAGTGTCTGGCAACTGATAGGAGCATCAGGGCTCCGTTGGGGCCGGGCGCGCCGGAGCGACGCTCCGGGAGAGAGTCGGCGGGGGGGGCGGGCACATAATCAAGCCCCGCACCCCAGCTCGCTTTCCCCGGCCCGTCGCGGACTCCTCGGCGCTCATGAGTCTGCCCTGCCACCTCATCTCCTCTTCCTGGCCCGGCGTGCCGCCAGGCCAGGAAGCAGCCTCCAGGTCCCCCCCCCGATCTCCCTCCCTGGCCCGCGGCTCGCGCCGGGCAAGGGAGAAGCTCCAGCCCCCCCCCATCTCCCTCCCTGGCCGGCGGCTCGCGCCGGGCCAGGAAGAAGGCTCCAGCCCCCCCCCCGATCTCCCTCCCTGGGCCAGGGAGAAGGCTCCAGCCCCCCCATCTCCCTCCCTGGCCGGCGGCTCGCGCTGGGCCAGGCAGAAGGCTCCAGCCCCCCCCCCCCCCCGATCTCCCTCCCTGGCCTGCGGCTCGCACCGGGCCAGGGAGAAGGCTCCAGGCCCCCCCATCTCCCTCCCTGGCCGGCGGCTCGCGCCGGGCCAGGGAGAAGGCTTCAGCCCCCCCCCATCTCCCTCCCTGGCCGGCGGCTCGCGCCGGGCCAGGGAGAAGGCTCCAGGCCCCCCCCCCATCTCCCTCCCTGGCCCGTGGCTCGCCGCCGGGCCAGGGAGAAGGCTCCGCCCCCCCCATCTTCCTCCCTGGCCCGCGGCTCGTGCCGGGCCAGGGAGAAGCCCCCAGTCTGTCCACCCACCCCATCTCCCTCCCTGGCCAGCGGGCACGCCGCCGGGCCAGGGAGAAGCCCCCAGCAAGCCCACCCACCCCATCTCCCTCCCTGGCCAGCGGGCACACCGCCGGGCCAGGGAGAAGCCCCCAGCAAGCCCACCCACCCCATCTCCCTCCCTGCCCAGCAGGCAAGCCGCCGGGCCAGGGAGAAGCCCCCAGCCCACCCACCCACCCCATCTCCCTCCCTGCCCAGCGGGCACGCCGCCGGGCCAGGGAGAAGCCCCCAGCAAGCCCACCCACCCCATCTCCCTCCCTGGCCAGCGGGCACGCCGCCGGGCCAGGGAGAAGCCACCAGCCCGCCCACCCACCCCATCTCCCTCCCTGCCCAGCGGGCACGCCGCCGGGCCAGGGACAAGCCACCAGCCTGCCCACCCACCCCATCTCCCTCCCTGCCCAGCGGGCACGCTGCTGGGCCAGGGAGAAGCCCCCAGCAAGCCCACCCACCCCATCTCCCTCCCTGGCCCGCAGCAAGGTGCTGGGCCAGGGACAAGCCCCCAGCCATCCCCCTCCTCACCATTCCTGGGTCGTGGGGGGGAGGTAGTAAGGGAAGAGCTGGGCCTGAGTGGCTTTAAGCCACTGGGGCCCAAGCAAGGGGGGGGGAGGGAAACACCTTGTCTGCCTGTCTTCCTTCCTTTTCTCTCTCTCCCCCCACCTACTTACCTTCCTGTTGCTTCCTTCCTTCCTTCCTTCTCTCTCTCTCCCCCCACCAACTTACCTTCCTGTTGCTTCTTTCCTTCCTTCCTTCTCTCTCTCTCCCCCCTACCTACCTACCTTCCTGTTCCTTCCTTCCTTCCTTCTCTCTGTCTCCCCCACCTACATACCTACCTACCAACCTACCTTCTGTCTGTCTGTCTTCCTTCCTTCTCTCTCTTTCCCCCTTCCTACCTACCTACCTTCCTCTGTCTGTCTTCCTTCCTTCTCTCTCTCTCCCACCTACCTACCTACCTACCTTCCTCTGTCTGTCTGTCTTCCTTCTCTCTCTCTCCCCCCTACCTCCCCCCTACCAACCTACCTTCTGTCTGTCTGTCTTCCTTCCTTCTCTCTCTTTCCCCCTTCCTACCTACCTACCTTCCTCTGTCTGTCTTCCTTCCTTCTCTCTCTCTCCCACCTACCTACCTACCTACCTACCTCTGTCTGTCTGTCTTCCTTCTCTCTCTCTCCCCCCTACCTACCTACCTTTGTCTGTCTGTCTGTCTGCCTACCTGCCTTCCTTTCTTCCTCTCTTCTCTCCCCCTACCTACCTACCTACCTACCTTCCTCTTTCTTTCTTTCTTTCTTTCTTTCTTTCTTTCTTCCTTTCTTCCTTCCTTCCTTCCTTCCTTCCTTCCTTCCTTTCCTTCCTTCTCTCTCTGTCTCCCCCCACCTACCTTCTTTCCTTCTTTCCTGTTCCTTTCCTTCCTTCCTTCTCCTTTCCTCCCTCCTTCTTCCTTCCTTCCTTCCTCTGCCATCAGATAGGCTTGCCAGCTCTGAGTTGGGAAATACCTTGGAGATTTTTGGGGTGGAGCCTGAGCGTGGGTATTGCCTTCTGACACACTTCCAGTGATGTCAGGGGTGTGTGACCTTCTGACACTTCCGGTGATGTCAGGGGGTGTGGCATATGCAAATAAGTTATGCTAATGAGCTCCTGCACCTCTTTTTTTACGAAAGGACCCCTGGGGAGCATTATGGGCAAGGCCATGGGAGGCTCAGCTTTGCAGGCAGAACTACTTCAAAAATTGGGAGGGACAAAAGGTAGCTCTAGGAATTGCCAAAAACTCCATGATAAAATGGAATTTTCAGCAATTCCTAGAAGTACCCTTTGGCATTTCCGGTAAGAATTTCCAGTAAGAACATGAAGCTGTAGGGTTTTTGTTTGTTTTTTAATCACCCACTGTTGCTTGGAGCTAGGCCACTTATTCCCAACTGCACTATCACTCTGTGCCCATTGGAGTGAGAAGACACCATATGGCATCGATACGTATGAGCAGTGACATTTTTCCAAATGAGAGAATGAGGGTACACTCGAATCCCCTAACCCAGCTCATGCTATGCTTGGCAAGGACAGCCAAATTCCAGCAGCAGCATCACCACTGCCCAGAAAGCACCCCCTCATTCCCTGACACTGAATGTACGAAGAAGAAGCTGGGAAGGTCTGGGGACCCTTTCCCAAAGAAAGTACTTAAATAATAATAATAGAGATTTTCCTTTAACCAAGTACTCTGCTTTCCATGCAGAGATGATAATCTGCTGCTTTAATAGTAATGGGGCTGTTTTGCAGTTGTAAAGAATCCTTCCCATTGTTTTGGGTGATGATGTAGAAAATGTCTTGACTTATACCCCAGGTATCAATAGTTTTAGGGATACTGTACTTGATAGCCCTTTCCTGTAAGACATGTCCACAGAGAGGCTCATAATTTAACCAAATATGTGGAAACAGGAGCCTGCCAGACCCTTTCTTTGGGAGGGAACAGGGCCCCTGCAGTTAGACTTCTGTGAATTAAAGGTAATTTATTAATGTATGGAGAGGCAATTTCCCTGCTGGCTTTCCACAGAGGTATTCTAGTTTTCACTTAGTCAATACATTACCATCTGTGCTCCATTGATTTCCAGAAGTCAATATAATAACTTAAATGCTCTGCAAGAAAAATCAATACCCAACAGAACAATCTCAATTAGCTAAGACAAAATAGTGACCCAAGATGTGTGTGTGCCAAGTGAGAGGGTTTTGAACTATGTTAGGTAATGAATGAGTTATAAGAGGCCAATAATTGGTTCTCATTTCCACAATATTAAATTTTATAATTTTTAGGCCATTTCCACAATGGTGTTTTGCCCAGGGTTTGATGTTTGTGGGATACACATTTTCCCCCTTCTACCTCACAGCACCATGGTGCATTTGCGCACCACCCAATTTTTCCTCAATTATTCTGTGATCTCTTCCAAACCTGCTTTGCTGCTATGTTTCGGGAAAGACTGCAGCAAAACTGGATTGGCTACAGTGTAGGTGGAAAGGTGTGGCTTTTCCTGGTCCCACCCAGACAGCAGCCATTTTCTCTACCCCAGTCCCTGCAGCAGCCATTCTCCTCCACATGCCAGTAGTGGGCTTTTTTGAAGACTTTTTTTTTTTTAAATGGCTGTTGACATATATCAGTATAATGATATATGGGTATCTCAATTACTGATATATTTTTTTAAAATAAAAACTTCAAAGGAAACTTCCCCCATAGTTCAGGGGGAAGGAATGGCTGCCACAGAGACTGTGAGAGAGGAAATGTGGGAAACCCATTATCTGGAAGGCCCATTGTTTCTGTGCTGTGTTTATGATAATTTGTTATTTATGTATTTACTTTTGAGTAAGCCACTCTGAGCCTGCCTTGGCGGGGAGGGCAGGGTATAAATTGAGTTAAATAAATAAATTGGAAACCACAGTAATAACAGGGCTTCCAAAGGGAGGCACCACTGTGTGGAATGGCTCTTAAACCAGATCAAGAGGATTCTGCAGAGTCAAGGAAACTTTTTGCAAGGCTCAAGATTGACTACAATTAGGGTTGCCAACTCCAGTTTGAGGAATTCCTGGAGCCTTGGAAGAGAGGGGTTGGGGGAGGGGAGGGTCATCAGTGTGGTATAATTCCTTAGGGTTCGTGTGTCCAAAGAAACCATTTTTTTCAGGGGAATCTGATCTCTGTAGTCTAGAGATCAGTTGTAATTCTGAGAAGTCTCCAGGCTCCATCTGGAGGTTGACAATTTTTTTTTTTAAAAAAAACAGTGCTGATTGGGAAGCATTTCCCTATATTGGAGGGAACAGAGATGTTAAGGTGGGTGGGGGGGCACAAATCTTTTTGGTGGCAAAAGCCGTTGGAGTGCCTTGGAAAAATTTCTATGGATTTTTTGGAATTAGTGAAAAAGGTTTCAAGACAAGGTTTTACTTAATCAGAATGTGTCATGCCACAATTGTTTTACAGAAAAACCCACAGCATTAGGTAATGATAATTCTTGTGTATACAAGAGACTTGTGACTCTTAGCATATTTGTTGTTTAAATGTGACTAATTTTGTCCACAATTAATATGCTATCATGTGTATGATAATCTATATACGATTAGCAACATGCGCCCCCCATCTGTGGATAGCTAAATCCATGGCTCGGGGCTACACGGATGCTAAATAGATTTTACAGCAAATTTGGGGGATGCCTTAGGCGCCGTCCACACTGTCACTTTTGCTGCTCATTTCTCCCTATTGCTTTGGGTTCCTACCCCTTTTCCACATGTGTTTTGCTCCCTCTGGGTCTACTAGAGAGAACAAAACATATGGGGGGTGGGGGAACCTGAAGCAATAGGGAGAAATGAGCGACAAAAGTGACAGTGTGGACAGGGCCTTAGGTTTGCAGGAAAAAAATCTGAACTCTTAGAAAAACTATACAGGGGAGTAAAGTGTAGAGAATGCACTTACCTCCAGCATTTGTCTGAGGGACAGGGAAGTCATGCTGAGTTCAGTTGGGTGGCACAGCCTGGCTGCCCCACTGGGCCCAGCAGCAACCACACAACTTGAGGGCCTTGCAGAGCATTTTGCCAGCAGTAGTGCAACCCGTGTGTCGTGCTGGGCCCAGCAGTGGCCGGGCTACCCAGGACCCTCACTTTGCTCCACTTGTAACACACTATTATAGAGTTCAGTCCTTTCACTGTTAGGAAGTCTAAGTAGATGTTCAATATTGCCAGCCCTGTGATGACTGGGTAAGATTTTCTCTCCAAATAATGTCCTTGCTTTTATTTATTATATAATTTATATATTCTATTTTCACCATTTATTTTTTCCAACCTCTGAGAAAACAAAAAAACAACAACAACTATAATACATGTAGTAATGCAGCAGAGGGAACAGCAGTTTGCAGCTTTCTCTCTTGAATATGGAGGGTACTCTCAATTTTGCTTCATAAGAAAAAGGTATTTCTGCTTTAAAATTTCATAAATATGCCAAATAGTACTGTTTTATCAGCTGAGTTATAAATGATGCATTTTAGGTTGCTAAGGTAGTAATATAAGTTTATTCTTAATCAAATTTTCCCAAAATGCCTGTCTCCCCCCATGTATTGGAAACTCTCCCCCCAATGCCCCTCTGTGGGCTCAAAACTCCTAGGTATTTTGCATCTCCAGACTATGCTTTTGATTGAGGATCATTTCCAATTTCTCATCCCTGTGGGATCACTCCCCCCACCCCCAATCCCCATTTCAGTTTTGTTTCTCCTTTAACACACCTTGAGTCTATGTATTTCATGGTGTTCTTCTGGGGTTTTTTTTGCTGGATTTCTTCTGTGTGAGATGTTTGCATTCTGTAAGATGAACACATATTCTCCACCGATAAATCAGCACTTTAAGTATCTTATGCTTCTAAAAATGCCACATGCATGTGAGATCATATGTCATGGGTACACAACACATCTGAATCTAAAAAACCCTCAAGACCTGGAACTGTTGACGAAATATAAATGAATATAGAAACAAATGAAATAGGGAATGTTTGTCCTCTGTCCAAAGCAGTAACCCCATATCCAGATTTCCTTCCATTTCTCCCCTTCTCTTATGTGATTGCCTTCCGTGCATGCAGAACAACAGTTCTGTTACCATAACTGTCAGAAACCATCTGGTATAGGAAGCCCTGTGTTTAGAGGCTGTGCTGTGTTCTTTCTCACATAGAGTTCTGCCCTGTCTTTGGCCATTGTCTACAAATGCAGATGTGACTGCTGGCATAGCCGAGAGCCCTTCCTATGAGAGATGCAAAGCCTGTGGCCTCGCATTATAAAGTATCACTTGTTCCCTTTCCAGTTTGCATCTGTGTACAATAACTGTTTAACTGTTTTAAATTTTTAATGTACGTATGAATCTTGGTTTGCCAAGACTTGTTAGCCACTCTGGGCCTGCAAATAGTGGGGAGACCGGCCTATAAATTGAATGAATGAATGAATGAATAAATAAATAAAATAAAAATACAATGATACTTTCCAGCATCAAATATGAAACCTTTTCATTGTTTTCGGCAAAGCTGTTGCTGCTGACACAGGTGTGCCATTCAATGATTTCTTCAGAAGCTGCATTTCTCTCCCACTTCCTGGCTGGGAGGACCATAAATACTCTTAAACTGTCATGCTTTGTGGAGATGGAAATCTTCAAGTCCTTTTCAATACGCCGAACCCCTCATAAGCTTTTGTTTTTACGTTTACAGCTCTACACAATAGGCTCAGTTTTATGGCACACATGATGTTTTTCAGTTTTATATCTTCAGTAGTGAGGCAGATGGTTTAGTCCCATATTTGAAGTGTTTTTTCTTGAGCCTCGCCATTATGTATGTAATATATGGCACAAGGAGCAAGGAAGTTATATGTATTCACCACACAAAAATCTGGTCAAATAAAAACGTGTTGCATCTCAGTTTTAATTATAGTTACTTGAAAGCAAGTGCTTTTGATTTTAATAGATCTTTTAATAGGTCTTGCAGAGTGCCCCGCTGCCCTCGCATAGCTCCAGGGTTCTTGATCTTTCCTGATGAGGAACCACATTCTACTTCCTTGTTAAGGTACAGTAAGCATGGTAAACTGCATAGGCAAGGTTTGGGCAATTAACCCTCTTGCTCTGAAAGAGACTACTCATCCTCTACTGCACTGAGACTTTAAGGTTCTCATGTGCAAAATATGTGCCTTACAGTTTGGTGACGTTGTGATCAATTCTGATCCCTACTGTTCTGAAAAAGAATACAGATCCCATGGTGCACTGAGACTTATGGGCGTCAACTACAGGGGGGCTCGAGGGCTCGAGCCCCCCCCGAAATTTCCCGGGTGGGGCTCAGCCTCCCCCGGCAAAATGGAGCGCCCTGCCGGCCTGCCCTCCTGCCTCCCTGGGGTGGGGGGGGGGAGAGGCGGCGACGGCCGGCTGACTGGCCACCCTCAGGTGCTCCATTTTGCCGGGGGAGGCTGAGCCCCCCCCCCAGGAAACTTAGGCACGACACGAGGCGGAGCGGGAGCCTGGGGCCCGCAAGGGCGACGCGCCGGCCCCGGCTGCAGGCAGCAGCAGCCAGCAGCAATCCCCGAGGTGAGCGGGGAGAGGGAGGGAGGGAGGGGGGCGGGGAGCGCAGCGGGCGGGCGGGCACGGCCCGGGGGAGGGAAGCGGTGGCGGCGGCTCCCTGGGGGGGGAAGAGCGGCGAGGACATGGTCCTGAGCGCGCGCGCGTGCATTGCACGCACGCACGAGAGAGCCCCCCCCCCCGGGAATTTAAAAAGTCTACGCCCCTGCTGAGACTTTGACATTCTCATGTACAAATATGTCGTACCGTTCAACGTTTCCACACTGTGATCAGTGCTAGTCACCTAATACTGAGTAACTCTGTACATTCATGTGGATTGTAAAAAGAAAAATCCAAAGAAAGAAAGGGAGAGAGAGAACTTACCTGATGAACCCCAACAACCTTGTAGCTCTATGATTCTCTATCAATCACAATTCTTGTCAAGCTGTTGTTTTGCTTGTTTCCAGCAGGGATGGGCTCTGTAGATACATTACAATGACAGTCTGGGTCTTTATGGCTTATACCCCTGTTAGCCAGTTCCAAAGCAATACTACAGTAGTGGGGAACAGCCCCAAATGCTTTTGTCAACACCTGCATTTTATATCTTCTCTGTGTGCTAGATTTTAATGCGCCATAAACTTCCACAAAGTTCTCTATTCTCTTCCAGTTTTATATCATCATAATGGTTTCACAGTTCATTTTTTTTATTATAGCAGTTTATCAGATGGGTCAAAAAGCAACTGGCACCGAGATACCATAAAACTTTTTTTTTATATTGTCCAGCATTTTCATTCAATAAATAATGTGTCTGCAAGGCTGTGTTATCCATACCCAAAACAAAAGGTATTCTGAGGCAACGTCTAGCTGACAATGTGAAACCTTAGTGGATAGATTCTCAATTTGGAATACTTTCCCCCCCAAAGTAAAAGATTTCTTTTTTTCTTTCTTTTTAAGGAACTTTAATTTTTTTCTTCTTGTGCTGTATAAGCGGTAAATATTTTATAATTCCATAATGAACTTAATGTCCAACTCTGTAACTTGGGTGATGCTGTGGCTCAATGATAGAATATCTGCTTTGCATGTAAAACATACGTCTAGGTACAAGGATGAAGAGAGAAGAGATTGGATTTATACCCCACCCTTCATTCTGAGTCTCAGAGCGGCTTACAATCACCTTCTCTTCCTCTCTCCACAATAGACATCCTGTGAGGTAAGTGAGGCTGAGAGAGCTCTTTTGAGGACTCCCTTGAGAGAACAGCTCTGAAAGAACTTGTGACTGGCCCAAGGTCATACCAGCAACTGCATGTGGAGGAGCAGGGGACCAAACCTGGTTCTCCCAGATTAGAGTCCGTGCTCTTAACCACTACACCAAACTGGCCCTCATGGTAGGTGAAGTGAAAGGCTTCTTTCTGAAATTCTGGAGAGCTGCTACCAGTCAGAGTAGACAGCACTGGCCCTCATAGTCTGACTCAGGGTAAGGCAGTTTCATGTGTTCACTACTGGGTTGGGTTACAGCAGAGATTCCCAGCATGGTGCCCGTGGGTGCCGCAGTTCGTGCTGGCGCCTTACCTGGTACCCACCAAGTGTTTTTAGAAAATGGGGCAGTTGGGGAACTTGTCCCGTGGGGCTTCTGATTAGCCACTGGAGATTCCATTTGAGTAGATTAAACACTGGAAAAGTGTGCCTTGCACACAAAAGCTCATACCTTGAATAAACCTTTGTTTGTCTTAAAGGTGCCACTGGACTCTAGGTTTGTTCTATGGTTTCACCAGGAGCTACCACCACAGTGCTGGTTTTATTCTCTTTCACTCTTCTTTCCCACTGTATTTTTTTTTAATTCTGTCTTTTCCCCTGCCTGGACTTCAGCTTTCTTCATGTGTGGCTCCATCTCCTGCAGTGGTCATGATGTTGTTGGTCCTGCATCCTATGACAGCCATTTTGTGGTTACACCTCCACCCTGTGTCCGAATTCCAGAGGGGCTTGGAGGCTTGAAAAGGTTGAGGTTATTTGGGTTACAGCCAGCAAATACACTGAACGTTGTGTGACAAGAAACCTACTATAGAATACAGTATTTAAAACAGGAAGTATATATAAAACAATGCCTGAATTGCCTCATGGTTAGCACTGTTACAGAGAGGGGAATTTATGTCTCTGAAAATTCACTCTTTTTTTTTAGAGATAGTCATTGATTTCTTTTATTTCCCACCTCCACTTTTAAAAGAGGGATTTCTCTTTAATTTTTCTCAGTGTTTTTTTTTTTTTTAAGAAATTAGTTTTATAACTTCAGTCCCTGCAATAGCTTACATACCCAGGAGGGCTTCTGATTGGCCACTGGAGATCTGATTGACTGTGCAGATTAAAATAACCAGGGGTCCGTTGGAGGGGGAGCGCACAGGAACGCAGCTCCGGGAGTGAAAAGCCCAGGGAGCGGGCACATAACCAAGCCCCGCCCCCTCCTCAGCTTCCCCGAGCAGTGCAGAGGCGCAGCGTCCCGGGGAAAGCCCTGTTAGGGTCTTTAACCTAGAGCTATGCCTGCTCTTCCTCCTTGGCCACTGTTGAGAGTCCTCCTTTAAAACCCTCACCAGCCCCACCCCTCTGGGTTGGTTTTCCCAATCTCTTTATTGGTCCCACCTTCCGGGCTCTTGCCCAGTCCCAGGAAGGATACCTGCCTCGCTTTCACCCTTTGCCCTGCTTGGGCCTTTTCTTCTCCTCCAGCCTCTCCCCATTGGCTGAGCTGAGTAACAGACTGAAGGAGGCTACGGGATTTCTGAGCCTGCCCCTTGTTACCATAACATTGTTTTGGCAGCAGCTGCAGTGACAACATTCATTTTATTCTCTCTCACACATATCTTTCCTAGTGTATTTTTTTAAATACTCCTCTTGTCCCCTGCACTTGGGCTTTCCTCTATGTATTTTTTTTTGGGGGGGGGGGGGGGGTTTGGCTGGCTCCAACTCCTGTGGTGGTCACTTTGTTGTGACACCCACCATTCTGTGCTGGAATTCCAAAAGATTAGGGACCCCTGATCAGTGAGTGAACCTCCCTTCTAGTTTGGTGTATTCAGGGCTGGTGATGGGCTTTTTTGCACACTAGGCAAGGTTAACTACTTGTGTCCCCCCCCATGGGCACCGGGGGGGGGGAGGCAAGGCTGAAGGGACTTGGATCTGAGAGATCCGTGCCCCTGCTGCCTTGTGCTGGGCTCCCACGGGCTTGGGAGGGTGGGGGAGGAGAGGCAGGGCTGGAGGAACTGGGATCTGAGAGATCCCTCAGTGCTGCTGACTTGGGCAGGCCCACTGTGCCAAGTCCACTTCCCATGCTGCAGAGGCGGTGGCACTGCTGCTGAGCCAACCATCTCACACACACACCCTGCCTGCCTCCCCCAACATCGCCGGTCATGGCAGACCCTTGAGGGCTGCTGGGCCATGCTGTGGAGGGGAAGAAGGGCACTCAGGGCCTTCCACTCCACCCAATCAAGCCCCCCCCCCACCAGCCAGGCCACCCATGCCTTTCCCACCCACCAACTTACCTGCCTTCTTGCTGGTGGTGGTGGTGGCTGAAAGAGGAAGCAGCATGTGCTGCTTCTGACTCCTCCAGGCCCAACTGAGGGCTGTTGGGAGCTAGGGGCTGGGCTTGCCCTGGGCTGGGCCAACTGAGAAGCCAGCAAGAACACTATTACAGGTGTTCCTGCTCAAAAGTAGCCCTGGTGAGATCCATGTCTGGGTGAACAAGGAAGGGGCTGCTGGCACACCAGCACCTCTCTCCCCTCTGAAGCCTTGCACAGAGCCCTGACCCTCTTTCCACCCTCAGCAAGGAAGGCACTCACCTGGTGAGGAAGGGGCAGGGGGGTGTTCAGTGGCAGGTGGTGCTCTATGGATAATGGCATCCATAGGCAGCTGCCTCATTTGCCTATATGAACGCACTGACCCTGGGTTAAGTGTGTGGACAGCAATCTGGGAGAACTGGGTTTGATTCCCCACTCTTCCACTTGCACCTGCTGGGTGACCTTGGGCAAGCCATAGCTCTGGCACAGCTGTTCTTGAAAAAGAGCAGTTTCTGTCAGAACTCTCTCAGCCCCACCTATCTCACAGGGTGTCTGTTGTGGTGAGGGGAAGGGAAAGGAGTTTGCAAGCTGCTCTGGGACTCTTTCGGGTAGTAAAGGGCAGGGTATAAATCCAATCTCCTCCTCCTCCTTTCTTCCTCTTCCTGTCCCTCCTTTTGTCTATTTTCTCTTTGATCAGAACAGAATGGATGAGAAACAGACTCTGAATTCCTAAAAAGAGCAAAAGAAATGGATTGTTGAATTTCAGGGAGAAATTGTGTAAAGAGGAATTAAGAGACTTTCTCTTAACAGCACAGCATCATTGGTGTGTATGGAGTCGGGTGGGGGCAGTTGTTTCAAGCATGCAGTCCCCTGCTTGTATTCTGAAGTGGTACAGTCCCAGTGTGCTTCTTCTAAATATATAACGTGGCTGTACCTAAGTAGCATTTTGTATACTGAGGCGCCTCTGTAGTGGTTGTAATATTGCAACAGCTCCGTAGAGGAAAGGTAGCAGGGAAAATATATGTAAATTGCTCAATTGGTAGTAAAGCTGACTAGGTTTCCGTATAACAAAAAGGTGCCGAAGAGAGCTGATGTGTTTAACTCATGAATGCTGAAACAGCAACCATTTGAAAACTTGGCTTGCTTTCTTTAGCTGAGCTTTGCTTCTTAATCTCTTTTTAGCTGTCATAACAGATGCTTCCACCATCGTCTGTGGCATTGTGGCGAGTAGGCAAAAAAGGCGGTTTTATAACTCTTGACATGGAAAAAAAAACACCACCCAGCAGTCATGTATTCATGTTATACTGCTGCTGTACAGTGAGTAGTCAGAATGGCTTGTTACAGAATATAATTGCAATATATGTTCCTGTTAGTTGCCATCTTAACTGGGCAAGTGTCAGCTACTTTTTGTTGAGCAGTTAGACTAGGTGTGTTCCTGGCGAAAGCCGGGTTAGTGCGGACCTGATCCCAAGATGGATGCCTTGTGTGCTGCAGCTCAATGAAGCAGAGGTATGCTCTTGACTTGCTGGTGTGGTCAGGGCTATTGCCAATGATCTGAGCAGCTGGGATTCCCACACACAGTGCTAGCTTGCACACCATGTTCCTCAGCCAACTGGAATCATGGGCTTAAATCTCAGATGCATAAGGATAGATATACTTGAGAACTAGGGTTGATGACTTGATGACTGCAGGTTGGGAAATCCCTGGAGATTTTGAGGATGGAGCCTGGGAAGGGTGGAGTTTGGTGAGGGGGCAGACCTCAGTATGGCCAGGGCTATTTTTGTAGAAAAAAACCAGCAGGAACTCATTAGCATATTAGGCTGCACCCCCTGATAGCACAGTTCCCTTCCAGGATTGGCTTCCCCAGATGCCCTGCAGCTTGCAGGGCACCTGGGGAACCTAAGGGGGGGAGAGGCAGTTTAAACTGCTTTCCTTCCTTGGATCAGCTTGGCTTTCCCAGGTGCCCCATGGCTTGTGAGGTGCCTGGGGAATCCGAGTTGGGGAGGCAGTTTAAACTGTCTTCCCTCCCTGGATTGGCTTGGCTTCCCCAGGTGCCCCAAGAGAGAGAGAGAAAGACAGGGAGAGCACATGCACCTGACCAGGGAGTTGGCGTGCATGTGAGAGGAGGGCACCTGGGCAGACTATGGGAAGGAGGAGGAAGCGCCCGAAGAGAAAGCAAAAGCTGGTGAGGCGAAGCGAAGTGACAGCCTACCCTGTCCCTTCCCTCACGCGTTGGGTGACCATTCTCCGCCCAAGCTTGGGCCATGGCTGCTATGGCCCAGGAGAATGGCAAGGAGAGTGTCTCATAGAAGAAGCCAGCTGACAACATCAGCAAGATCTTCGCGTTCAAGGAAACACTGGGAACATAAGGCTCTCTTGGCTGCCTGGGGACCTGCTGGGGATGGAAGAAGGGTGGCCGGTGGCAGCGGGAAGGGAGGAAGGTGGCTGCTGCTGCTGTTCCTGGGGAGGGCAACTGAACCCACCGCCCACCCGTCCTGTTCCGGCTGCGCCTGCTGACACCAGCAGTGCAAATGGAGGAAAGGTTCACCTTGTTTGAGGCTGTGTGCGTGACACAGCACCCCCCCCCCCAAAGCTCCGAAAACTCAACACTTTCCTCCAGCCGCTTTTGTTGGCTCCCCAGTTCCTCCATCCCAGATAACAGTGAACAACAGGTCAAGAAACGAGCCAAGTGGTGGTGGTGGAGGAGGAGAGGGGCGCCTACCAGCAGCATCTGCAGTAGCCCCCCGTGCACTCCGTCTTCAGCTGTGCCTTTGCTGGGCTTCAGCCAGTTGGCCTGGGCTCCTTGGGGGCGGTGGAGGATGTGAGGCAGGTGGCAGCCGGGGGCCTGGAGGGTGGGGAGGTGTGGCAGCAGGCCCTTGGAGGAGCAGCATGGGCACAAGTGAGGCAGGGGATGGCAGTGGTGGTGGGGGCTGTGGGTGCTCCATTTCACCTGAGGGGGTGCAGTCCCCCCTGGAAAATTTCAGGGGTGGCCTGCACCCCCACATAGTTGACGCCTATGGCTACCAGTATGAGGAATGGCTTACAACATCTTTAATCTAAACAACAACTGAAACATTGTACAGCAGCCTTGTTCATGAGATCTTGTTTGTTTGTTTGTTTGTTTGGACTTCTAGCCCTCCCTATCCCACAAGCAGGCTCAGGGCAGGTTACCACACTTAACACAACCTTAACACAAGTTTACAAATTACCAGTTCTGCAACACTGTAAAATATGAAGGGAAATCTCTAAATTGTAGATTCTATTTGTACCCCCCCACCCCACCCCGAGAGGATAACTTCAGAGATGCCTTTTTCCAGCAAGAAAATGCCAGGAGATGAAAGTTATTTTTTTTTCTCTGCATTATTCTTTATTTAAAAACATTTTTATACCACATCCTCTCCCGTACAGTCTAGGGGTGGTTTACAATAAAGCATCCAGTAATAAACATTCAACAAAATACATCTAAAGATTAAAGTATTACCAGCGACTAAAATGTAGTAACAATAAAGAATTCATAAAACATCAGTCATTATAAATAAGCAAATTCCTAAAAAAAAAAAAAAAGTGATCCAGTCACCAGTTACCAGGTACAGGCAATGGGGCAGTTCCACAAAATTTAACCAAAGCCCTGATGAAACAGAACAGCCTTGGATGCCCGGAGGAATGCAAAAAGATCCCACAGAGCACAGGCCTCATCAGGCAGCTGGTTCCAAAGGAGCCAGGTGTTCAAAATAAACATGGAAGAAACCCTAGCTAGGGATGGGCACAAACCTGCTCACAAACTGAAGTTCATGATGAATTTTGTCCGGTTTGTGGTTTGTGAAGTGAAATTCATGGCAGGTCAACTGGCACAAACCTTCCATGATCTTTTGAGCTGTTTGTGGAAGGCCATGCTGGTCCATAAATTGATACACTTCCAGACAGGATGTAGAGGAGCATCCAGGGGAGGTCCCCTGCAACTGTGATGTCTCTAGCTTGCACAAGATCTATTCTATGCACTTCTGAAACCTCCTGAACCTGCACCTGTCAAAATGACCTCATTTCCCCAGAAAGTGTTTCCCCAGAAAGCACCATAACTTTGACCCTGTGAATCCAATATTCACCAAACTTGGAAGAGAGGTAGAGGAAAGTCAGCCAAAGATCCCTGGAGAGTTTGGTGTCTCTGGCACACTAAAGGGTCATTTTAGCAAACCACCAACCTCACAAACCAAACCAGTTTATTCATGCTCTAAATGTTCTTAATGATTCGTGAACTGGGTATGCCACAAACCACAAACTGAACCACATTTTCCTGGTGTGTCAATCCCTAACCCAGGTGAGCCCTTAGAGAGAATGACAGGCTAGAATCATTCTCCTTGATACGCTAGTTTTTATGTTCAGGGAACTTTGTTCTCATGATGGAGGATTCAAACGTGCAACTCCAAAATGCAATTTTAAACACCAAGGTCCAGGAAAAAAGGTTTAACTCTTGATTCTGCTGGTTTTAAATTGGCCCATTGATGAGAGGTATGGACCAAAATGTGTGATTACATGAAGCTGCCTTATACTGAATCAAACCATTAGTCTATCAAGGTCAGTGTTGTCTACTCTGACTGGCAATGAGTGTCCAGGATCTCAGGCAGAGATTATCCCATTATTACCTAATCCTTTTCAACTGAGCTTTTGGGGACTGAGCCTAGGATCATCTACATGCATAGCAAATGCCCCGCCAATAAACCACAACCCTATCCTAGAAAGGATGCATCAGGGCCAGCAAATTCCATTCCACCCCCTTTTTTGTAAACACAGGAATCTGCAATATATATTGAGTCAAATCCTTGGTTTTGCACAGTGGTACTCTCACTCCACAGGCCATGGAGAGCCACATCTGCAATTACTGTCAACCCAAAGAATCCCATTTACTTCCATCCCTAGCATGAGGCCTGCATCTAGGAAGGCCAGGTCATGCACTTTAGCAGGAGACGTCCTGGTTCGGACCTCTGTTCTCTGCTGCAGCTCCACTGGGTAGTGTGTGTGGGGGAATTAGGGGGGAGCAATTTGGTATAGTTCTAATACTTAGCGTCACTTTCAGCATGAAACTGGGAGTGGCACCATATATTGGCATGATGCTGAATCCCTTGTCCCTATCCCCAGCTCCAATTTCTCCTTCTGGGGTTCCAGCTAGGGCTAGTGGCCCTACCTGCTCCACAGGGAGGTTTGCAGCTTTTCTATTCCTCTTACAACAGTTGTTTCAAAGTGCTGACCAACTGCCAACAATAGTCCCCATCAGGGTCTTGCCCACTTTTGTGAAACATAGGGAAAGCGTTCAATTTGGGGAATCATGCTCAGAAAAGCCACACGTGACCCCCCAAGCCACTGAATGCGTATCGTTGGTCTAACAAGATCGTTGTTGTCTACTTTGACCATCAGTGGTTCTCTAGGGTTTCAGGTCAGGTAGAGGTCTTTAATATCGCCTGCTACCTAATTCTTTTAACTGGAGATGCCAGGAACCTTTTGCACTGAGCCATAGCCTTTCCCTAAACAAGAGAGAACAGCCAGACTGATGAGATAATGTATTGGTTTGAAATACACTAACTTTTTCTTGATGTAATCCAAGTCTTATCAAATTTAGCTGTTTTTCACCTCACAGATCTTGTAGCATTATTATGAAATAGTGGAATAAATTGCCATCTGGGCACATAGATATTTATGTGCAGAAAGCCATATGATTTGTGAATATGAATGCATATTCACTGGTGCAGATAAGTGTCTCAAAATGGAAGCAGGTTTTAGAATATTTTAGTGAGAGCTGAGGAAGTGGCAACTGGATGCCCTAAATTAAGCCAACAGAAGATAGTAATAGGAATGTGATGAGTGACTGAGAGCTGAATTATGGATTTAGAAAGTTATCTGTGTTTTTGAATGGTACACACACTAAAGCCAGTCACATGCAATAATACGGAGACAATGTGGAACAAGATAAATTTGCATCATGAAAACAATGTATTCCCTTTTACAGATAAATGTACTGAACACGCAATGCCGACATAATGGAAAGCAGAAATATATATGGAAAGATAATATCTGGTTCTGCATGTTCTTAATCCTTTGAAAGACCCTACATTGGCTATTTCTATACATAGTCACATAGCATTTCCAGTAGCTGCCTGAATACAATTCATGCTTTGACAAGAAAATGGAAAGGAAAGAGAATGCTGATAAATATAACCGCAATAAATTCTACGAATATGCTATCATGCGACTTGCCAAAAATTAGAAGCGGGAACTACTGGCTATAACTGGTTTAGTTTATTAGATATTTTATAAAATTATATCGATCCCAGGCATTCCCGTTATTCCTATGATTTTTTTTGCAGAAAGTGCGTATAACATGTCTTGTTTCTAGCAATGATTGTATTTTAGATTTTGGTGGGTGTTTCAAATAGACATAATGAGCAATCACCTAACTTTCTATCTTCCCTGACAAGTAAAAATGGTTCATAATGATCACTAGCAAATAATATCCCTCAAACTGGTTAAGGTTCTTGCCTGAAATTGAGAACAGAATACTGATCCTCAAAGCTGAATAAACCAAAATGGCAAACCTGATGTCTAATGCCCTAGAACAGCTAATTGAGGTTCACAAAAAATGAGGATAAGTATATAATAATCATTTAATGTGTCATTTATTAATATAGTCAATAGCGCATATTGGTTAGAGCATTGAATGGGGAGATGGGGCTCAAAATCCGCACTCAGCATGAAGTTCACTGGGTGACCCTGACCAATTACTCTATCTCAGCACAACCAAACTCACTGGGCTATTGTGAAGATGAAATAGAGCAGAAGAACCATATATTTCACCTTGAGTTCCATTGCAGAAAGGTGGTGTGTGTGTGTGTGTGTGTGTGTGTGTGTATACAGGGGTCCTTTCGTAGAAAAAGAGGTGCAGGAGCTCATTAGCATAACTCATTAGCATATGCCACATCCCCTGACATCACCAGAAGTGTGTCAGAAAGGGAATGTCAGTTTCAGCCCCATCATACCCTATGGGCCATTGAAATCAATGGCAAAAACTCATAGGGTATGTGAGGGGCTGGAGGGAGGTGATTTGAGGGAGAGGCTCCAAACTTGCAGGATAGCTGCTGGGGCCTCTCCTCGAAATACCCACCACGTTTCAAGAAGATTGGACCATGGGGTCCAGTTCTATGGGCCCCCAAATAGGTTGTCCCATCCCCTCCATTGTTCTCTATGGTGGGAAAAAGTGTTACTTTTTTCCCACCATAGAGAACAATGGAGGGAATGGGGGCTGTTACTTTTTTCCCACCATAGAGAACAATGGAGGGAATGGGGGCAACCTGTTTGGGGGCCCATAGAATTGGACCCCTGGTCCAATCTTCTTGAAACTTGGTGGGTATTTCGAGGAGAGGCCCCAGCAGCTACCCTGCAAGTTTGGAGCCTCTCCCTCAAATCACCTCCCTTCCAGTCACTTTTAAAGTTGCTGCCGAATTTCAGCGGCAATTCGGCAGCGGACCGAATCAGATCAGAGAATCTGATTCGGCCGTGGCTGCTTTAGTGGCCACTCCTGAGCTGGCGGAGCTTTGCTCCACCTTGCTCCGGCCCCAAAGGACCCCTGTATATATATGTGTGTGTGTGTGTGTGTGTGTATACATACACACACATACACATATATATATGTGTGTGTGTGTACATAAATAAAATAAAAATAAATAAAGAGCTGGATTTACGCAAAAGTTAAGTAAAATATAGTTTAGGATCTCAAATTATGGTGGCTCTCTAAATACACAACCTCTAAAATTACCAATTTGGAGAGGAATGCTATGGGGCTTTTAACACTTGACATGTTTTCGGGCCTCAGCATGCTTTCATCCAGCCCAGGATAAATGATTTTATAATGAAATACTGGAATGCATGCCATCTCCATCTTCAGGAGGCCAGTGGAGAAGAGATGCTGATGAAGAGGCTGTCCCTGATGTCATTCCTATGGTTTTGAGTGTTTGTGAGTGAGGAGTTATTCCAGAGACAGGACCTGTAATAGTTACAGAGAATTGTCTTGTATCTTGTCAGCCCTGATTGATGAATAAAATTTCTGTTCTGTTTTAGAAACTGGGTCACTGTCTTCTCTAGAAATAAAAAAGCATCAGGGATGTTCAATCACCCTTCTGTTGGAATTGCAATTTGTTCACAAAATGTGTGTGTGCGGGAACAGGACTGTGCCCCCCCCCCGACTTTTAAAATTGGACTGGAAATATTCTGCCTGTCTGTGATCACACAGCTTCCCCACTCCTTAGTCACCATTTACCATCTTGGTTTAAAAAAACAAAACAAAACCCAAAACTCCTCTGCTTGGGGAGTGGTGGGGAGAGCCTTAAGGCTCGTTTCCATTGTTCACTGGGTCTGGATTGCAAATACTTGGCACATGCATGTTGACTAACTCATAGTTCATTGGGTCTGGATTCATGTAGGGTTGCCAGCTCTGAGTTGGGAAATACCTAGAGATGTTGGCAGTGGAGCCTGGGGAGGTGGGTTGGGGAAGAGAGGAACCTCAGCAAGGCATACTGTTATAGAGTCCACCCTCCAAAGCAGCCATTTTCTCCAGGGGAACTGGTTTCTGTAGTCTAGAGATCAGTTGTAATTCTGGGAGATCTTCAGGTCTCCCCATGGAGGCTGGCAACCCCAACTGTATGGCTTTCCTCTTCTGCCATCCATTCACACAATCCACCAAACAGGACACAATGTCAGCCTTCAAAAGAGGTATCTTGCTTGGTTGTCTTGATCTTGCTGTGATGGGGGTGTGTTTCTGTACTATTCTGGCCTTATCCATGGGGGTCTCTTGTCGAACTTCTAGATAGGGTTGCCAGATCCCCCTGGCCACTGGCAGGGGATGGAGGGGTCAGGGATGCCAGATCCAGGTTATGAAACTCCTGGAGATTTTGGGATAGAGCCTGGGGAGGACAGGGACTTCAGTGGGGTACAATGTCATATAGTCCACCCTCCAAAGCATCCACTTTCACCAGGGGAACTGATCCCTGTAGTCTGGAGATGAGCTGTAATTCTGGGGGAGCCTGGCATCCCTACTTCTGGAGCTAAGCATATTCATGTTGATTTAACTTGCATGTTCCTGCATGGCTGCCTGGGACCTGGAGTCCAAGCCAGTCACATCCAAGCATGCACCAGCACAATGCATGGCACCAACTGATTAATGCCACTGACTGCACAGCCCCCAGAATAGCACATAGACTCTAACACAGATGATCTTAAATAGTGCATGGTCTGCCTGTGATGACCCTGGGATGCATGTGGTCAAACCCAGTGAATTGTGAGCATGTGTCATTGACAGCCACCAGGCCAGCCACCATGTCGAGCACTGCCGCTGTGCAGATGCAAAATTACTCAAAATGATGCTCATTTTGAATTGTGAACAAATTGTCAAGGCAATATGGGTGTTGCAGATGGTAAATTTGAATGTCAATTGCATTTTTTTTTTGCAAACTTCGCAGCTTCCCTGAAAATCATCTGCCCAGCTGAGTTGCTGGGCAAGGCTGAAAAGTTAAAAAAAGGAATATTGATGTGATGGGAGAAAAATTCCCCTTTCAGTTCCTTTCCTGATGATCCGTTTTCTGCTACTGTGTAGAGCCAACATTTTCAGGAAATTATTCATCACCACAGCACCAAGGACTTTTTTCTTGGTGTTTTTTCACCCTCTCAAACGTCATCAACAGAGACAGAGTCAGTGTTTTGCAGTGGTTAGCATGTGGGACTCGGATCTGGAAGTGAAGTTCCAGCTTCAAATTCCAACTCTGCCATAGAAGTTCACTGGGTGAGCTTGGGTTGGTGACACTCTCTTAGCCATTTTTACAATAAAGATTTTTGCCCTAATAAAGCATCACTGCAATGTCACAATGTCACTTTCTGTGTACACCAGAAGAGATGCCACATCACTGATGACATAGCCTGGTCCTCCCTCCTGCTAAGTTCCCCCATCGCTTGCCAGTTGCCAGGAGGGACCTGGCAACCCTAATTTAGTTTCATCTGCCATTTGGTTGCCTCTTTTCCCAGTTTAGAGAGGTCCTTTTGGAGCTCCTCACAATCCTCTTGTTAGCAGTGAAATTAAACCTAAAGATATTTTTTCTGTTTCTAAAAAAGGTTATGTAAGAGTCCGCACAATTGTTTGCACAAGCAGAATCATGAGGAGTGCTATAGGAGCTATTTAATCGATGTTTGGATGGTCCTGCAAGCATTTGCAGAAGAGCACTAGCTGCTGTTTACTTTAGATTCAACCCCCAAAGCTTTAAATGACAGTAGATCCTCTCCTCCTTACCTCCAAATATCCCATGATACTTCCCTAGTTAAAGTTTCCTGATGCTTACATTTTAGAGAGCCAGAGAGGAATTCATGGTTGTAATGCTAGCCTTTGGGAGTATTTAAAACCACAGAGACTCATGGGAATATGAGTTTTGATGGCATCACTATTCATCCCCAGTGCAGATGTATTGGGAAGCACCACATCCAGACAGTAAATCATACACAGATGTCGCAGACCACCTCTTCTGTAGGTGTAGTCTTAGGATTTACTGATGAGCTTTGTTCTTTCACCATTTATTTCACACTGGCCGTTCTCTTGCAGCTCGGAGTTTGGGAATTGCTATTTTATGGAACTCCATACCAGTTTGTTTAATCACCTATCAACACTTTGGTCTCTCTTATTTCCGTTATCTCTGGACTTTGTAATATCTCCACATTTCAATCAAACTAAAATATAACATCATATTGAGCCTTGCCGTTGTAATACGGGGAACATCCCAAACACTGCCAGATTTCTTCAGTCTGGATGCCCATTTAGCATAGTAGAAGTAACCTTATGCATCAGTCCCTCCTCTATCAGATAGATTGAGATGGGTAGCCATGTCTGTAACAGTAGAAAAGAGTAAGAGTCCAGTAGCACCTTAGACTAAGAAAATATGTGGCAGAGTATGAGCTTTTGTGAGTCACTGCTCATGTCTTCATTTTTTTCCCCTGAAGAAGTGAGCAGTGACTCATGAGAGCTCATACCCTGCCACATATTTTGTTAGTCTTTAAGGTGCTACTGGAGTCTTGCTCTTTTCTCCCACTGTCAGGTTGGATTTCATTTCTAGAAATGTGGTTTCTTATCAATTCAGCACACTCTCATAATATCTATATTTGTTTAAATGAATATCTTTCATCTTTCTACCACATTTCTGATAGATGCACTGAAAGCATTTTGAATTCAAACACCTCTCAAGTATAAAGATTTCCATTCCAAAGGAACTACACCTTGGTCCTCCATACATTGCTCACGTGTTATTGTAACACATTATGAACTAGATCTAGTGCAGGAGTGGAGGCATGGGTGCATCATAGACAATGGTATTAATGGAATATTGTGTCATTTTTTCACTTGTTTTTATCGTCACACTGACAGTTCATATAGACAAAGACTCTGAGTATTCTATGCTTTAAGATTCTTTGTCAAGAAAAGTATAATTTCTCAGCTGGTATAAATTAGGTAAATTGATGAAATTTGCATCATTTTTGTTATTTTGCATGATTTGGGTTACCAGACTAGAATTATGTTTTTTTCTGATTTGCTTGCCATGGGAGGGGCATGGACACTTGAAATCTTGCACCCAACCCCGGAGAATCTTATTTGGCCATCACTGGTTTCTGATAGTTCTGTGAGAATTGCCTGTACTTCTCCATGCATATCTTCACAACCAGAAGGGCTAGAAATATGCTTTTTTAACAAAATGGAAAAAAATGCTGGAAGCTAAATTCTGTGTTAACTATCATATTCTGTACTTTCTGAGACCTTACAGAACTGCAGCACACACAGTATCATGAATGAAGGCCTTGCTAGAGAAGCTTATAATGCTCCAAGCTATCACATGGAATGCATGTTTCTGTTCAAAATATTTGTAAACCAACATTTTTAACCTAACTGGTCCTCAAGGCACTTTTCACTATGAAACCCTTATAATATAAAATATAAAATCCAGCATCCATAAAACCTGAACATTGTTGGATGAAAAGTGTACAAAAAACTATTCTGTTGTCTTTGAAACCCTAAAGCCCACTGAAGCAAAAAAGTAATTTCTAATGAGATATGTAAAGCTTCCATGTGGACCTGCCTTGGGAGGCATACTACATCTTGGGAGCCACGACTGAGAGGGCCCTGTTTCATATGGTATAGTAGTTGGAGTGCTGGACTAAGACTGGGAAGATCTGGGTTTATAGCGACATTTGCCCTTGAAGCTTACTCTAGATGCCCTTGGGCTAGATGATCTTTGTCTCTTTAGTCATGTTTTAAAAAGTAACCTTAGAAACAGCCTTTATTGATTGAGTTTCCTAAGAAAGTTTGTTCACAGAGTAAGTTTGTTCACCCCCCAAAAAGGAAAACCTGGAATACACAACTATCCTACACTGTTTCTCTTTCAGTTCAGCATACAGAATATGGAAAATATTTCATCTTAACATGCATGCTGGGGAAAGTGGGGGGGAGGAAGTTTTGTTTGTGAGTACAGAATAAATAAACAGACCCTCATTTGGCTCTGAGATCATCTCCGTTAAGACTGTTCATTTGAAGAGCCAGACATCAGCAGCCTATGTATATTTATGAAATTATCAGCACTTTTGTAAGTGACATAAGGATCCTCATTTGAAAGCCATCTTTGCATCATTATTTGCTGGGAATATTTCTCATCTAAATAGTTGGTCATTTGTATGTTTTGACAGCTTGATATTTGCAAGAGAAAAATTGGTAATTTGGAAGAAGAGATGACAGCAAACGCTTGCAAATTGCCATATGTAGGAACGCTGACTAAGCCCAAACAAAATGAGGCATGGGGGAAACGGGGGGGGGGGGGGAGAGAAGCAGGGAAAGCTTGTAGAGAAGTTGTTGAATGTTAATATACTATCGCTGATAGAGAGCTAAAGAAAATAATCTGTCATCACGAGATGATTGGAGTTTTGGAAGTAAAAAAAAAAAAGAAAAGAAAGTAAAATCTGTTTTTCCAAGTCCACAGATACAATAAACTAGATTGCAGGTTTTTTGAGTGATTCCGAATAAAGGGCTTCGGCTTCATATGAACCACTGATTAAAGTTACAAAAGAAAGAAAAAGTCTCCTCTACCCAATGTCACTTCTGATTTGTCTGCTGGACCAATTTCTCAAGGATAATGAGGTATGGATGGGCTCTCCTAATATACCTGGATAATAGATCGGAGTGGGGAAAGCCAATGGGAAATGAGTCATGAAGATTTGTCAGATAGATTAAATTCAAAGGTGGAATCTGTGAAACCATCAAATAAATGATGAAATAATAATAAAAAAGCTTATAAACCCTTTCGAGTGAGGTTGGAAAAATTCCCTTCGTTGCCAAAAAAAAAAAAAAACCCCTCTTAAAAAGCTATATATGACAGCTGTAAGTTGATATGCAGCCCACTGATTAAAGCTGCCAGCAAATGCAAGTTTTGTGGGAGGGCGTTGCCAGATTGGAAAATATGGGGGGATTGTCTGTGAACTCTTTCTGTGGGCCACATCTAATCAGAGCCCAGGCTTCCCTGCCCCCTGAAGAATTTGGGAGGGCAGTTAGAAGGGAAGAGGATGCTTATCAGACACACACTAAATCTTGAAATGTCTCGATAATCAATCTGGTGATCCAAATGGATTTCCATTTCTCCAGTGGATGTCTATTAATGAATCTGTTATGAATTGGTTCATGAAGTATTGCCCAACATTAAGTGTGTGTGGGTGTATTCGGCCCCTTTCTGGCTGCCAGCCATCTGGCTGTGCTGAAAGGGGCTGCCTTTGCCTCCGTGGACGGAGGAAGAGCGGCAGGGAGCAGGACATCCTGGTCTTTGGGCAGGAGGTGGAGCTGGCACTCTCTAACTGCCGGCTCTGTCCCCTCCCATTCAGTCTTCGCCTCATGCTTGGCCCACCCTCTCACCCTGCATGCAGTGCAGGCTTCGGCTGGGCATTCCCTTTTTGGTGGGAGCTAGGTAGGATTTTTTTTTGCCTTTCCTTATTGGCCTTTGGAAGAGGGAAGGGGTTTTTTTTGTTCGTTTGCCTGCCCTGTACTGTTGTTCAGTAGATTGTGGAATTGGCGTGAGTGACGCCATTAAATGGGCTGGTCACTTTGTGGATTTGGCAGGGTTGTTTGGGGGATTGTTATGCAGCTCAGTGAGCATGATTTAGCACCCCTATTTGGGGTCCTAGGAGGCTTGCAGGATCACCCCCTGGGCCGTGCAGCCTAGGGTGAGGAATAGAGACTGCTTTTGGATTTGTCTGGATAAATCCTCTCCTTAAGTTGGGCAGCTTGGGAGCTGGAACTCCAGGGCATAGCTTTTGGGATGGCTCTACCCAGGGTCAGGGTGGCTTGCCCATTATTCAGCAGGGGAGGGGTTGTGAATGACCCCCAGCCCTGGCCGTGCTGCTTGTTAGTTTGTTGCCCTTGTTGTTTAAACATGTTAAGGTTAAATAAAATGGCCCAACCCTTTGCGTCCGAATCTGTCTTTTGACTTTGGGGGGGGGGGGGATTGTCCCTGCTTTCTCCCCAATGGGAACACAGAAAGAATGGCTTACGACATTCTCTCCTCCTCCTTTTTTAATCTCACAACAACCTTGTAAGGCAGCCAAAGAGTGATTGGTTCAAGGCCACCCAACAAGCAGACAAGGTAGAGTAGAGAGTTGAACCTGGGGCTATGGTCACACGGCACCAGATTCCCAGATTTTTCTTTTGGATTGGGATGTTTAATCATTGCGAGCGAGGGCTGTTGAGATCAGCTCAATTGCGGGTTCCTTGTGCGACCTCCTGGAAAATACCTGATTTTCCTGGGGGTCGGAAACAGTGTGAGGAATGCATGATTGAGCCTGCTTCAGTGCAGGAGTGGTCCCAGCCTGTATGAATGATCCCTTTAAATTTGGGAGGAAACAGCAGTTCCTCCTGCTTTAAAGGGCCGTGTGACCGTGGCCTGGGTCTCCCATATCTTGTTCCAACACTGTAATCACTACACCATGCTGGCTAATACAGACAAATGCTCTATTTATATTAATGCTAAGAGAGTAGATATGCAGGTACCTTCAGGCATGGCATACCATTAGACCTTTGCAGATGAACTGATCCTGCTTTTATGCTGTAGCAATTAATGTTCCAGTCCTTCCTCAGCTATTCATGATTAATTGAACACCATACTTTGAAAAAAAGAATCTGACCTCTCATCATCTTGCATGGTCACAATGAGGACCGGGTGGTCTTCAAATAACAGATGTGAGAGATGCTAACTAACAGAATCAACAGCTTGGCACAGGTTGATGCATTTACTGTAATAGAAGCACTTCACAGTGACAAAACTTGAGAAAAATAAAAATGAAACATTCAGACATGGATCTACTAGATTTTCCCAGCTTCTGTCATTTTTGCCTACTGTCCTGGATGGTGTTGGATTCTGGTAGCTTTCTAGAGAAAAGGGGCCATGGCTCAGTGGCAGAGTATCTTCCTGGCATGCAGAAGGTCCCAGGTTCAATCTTCATTTGAAAGCACCAGATACTAGGTGATGTGAATGCCTGAGGCCCCTGGAGAGTTGCTGCCAGTCTGACTAGACAATACTTTCATGGACCAATAGTCTGATTCTATATAAGGTGGCTTTATGTGGTCACTGAACAACAACAACAAATGTGGTCAAGTGTCCGAACTGTTGATGTTTTCCACTTCAGGCTTAAGGCGTAATTGTCTGAAATTCTCCTCCATAAGCCATATTGAAATAAATGAGAGTTTTGCAGGAGCTTTGCAGCTTTGTAATGCTACAAAAGTTTCATGTTTATTGACAGCTATAAGTCACAGGTGCTGCTTTTGGAACTTTGCTTTCTGGGAAAGGTGGAAGCCTTAACATCCCACAATTCAAGGTTGTTTGATCCTTAAAAGGAAAACTTTTATACTTGAAAATCTATTCATTCCTTTCTGGAAGAGAGCTGATTCTGTACTATATTGAATCAACCTTTTTGGGTTGTGTAGCAGTTCTAAAAAAACTTGGCGAGAAGCTGCTTATTTCTTTTCCTGTAGCAAAGCTTTGATGTCCTACAGGGAAGTAACTTCCCAGTCCTGCTGCCCCAGATTTCAAAGGCCCATGCATACATCAGACACATACTCTTACCGTTCCATTAGCAAGGTGTTTTTTGTAGATGTCTGAAGATGCTCAGCCTGAAATAATCTTCTCTCTCTAACAATCTGCTTTGTGGGGGTAAAGTAAGGGAATGGCTTTTTCTTATTAACAATTAAGGGTGTTGTTTGGCGCTTGAAATCATCTCACAGTGAAAGTTTGGCGTGGATTCTCATTAAAATACGAAGGGAAAATAACATCCCAGGACTCAAAGGCGGTAACCAAATGAAACTAGTGCTATCAAAAAGTGAGCAAAACTCCCAGCACAAAATGTATCAAGAACTTTTTATTTCTTATTGATTTCAAAGCAAGCATGCTTATTGGTTCATTTTCTAAAGTACGGCAGGCTTGTTTATTTCTGCACCAAAGCAACCAGAACTTGAGAGGTCCTAGATCTGTTTGATAAGGTGCTGTGTTTTCGTTCAAGGAGTGTTTCTGAATATATCAGCAAGGGAGGGGGGGGAGGGAATAGTGTCCTGTGATTCTTTTCAGCCCTTCTGTACATATTCCCAACTAAGATATTCTTATCCCATAACCACAGGAACTATGACCTTTACTCCTATCCTTCCAGTTATGTGCCATTTCAAGGTAGAAATGATGTGATACGGTGCTGGGGGTATAATTGTGAATTTTGCAGGCAGAGATGGAATGTGTCAAAAAATTATCTGTTCGACACACAGTGTGAAACAAGAAGATGATACCTTACTTTGAAGAAAAAAGGGGGAGATGCCAACCTCACAAATTCATGTAAACTGTCATCGTAATTGACAATGGTTTTTATTTTCAAGCTGGATTTTGCACTTCAGTAACTACTGGGGCATCTTTTCCCCTTTTATTAGGGCAGACCTGTGCCAGGGGAAATGATTAAAAAAAAAAAAAGCTGCATCAATTCCTTGTCTCCAATAAGAAGATCCCCCCCCCAAAAAAAAGGAAACAAAAAATAAGAAAATATCAGAAGGTGCTATAAAAGGTTGTTTTTATATTGAAAAGGGACCTGACATTAGTCAAGCTTTATAGTTCTCTTTCAAGAGTGTGTCCCTTTTCAGAGGAGAACAGGCTCCTTTTGTCACTTGCCTTCCATCTCTCTTTCTGGCTTCTAATAAAGAAGCTGAAAGCAAATAATAATAATAAGAACCAGTTTCCCTCTGAAACTGCAGAATTGGACCAAAATGGATCCCTCCATGCTTCCTTGGGGAAACAGTTCTGTTGTATAGCAGTACGGATGCCAGGCCTCCTATAGCTATAGTGGGAAGCTTCCCAGAAATCACTTCCATTTGTGTGCTGCTGCTGTGCCAGAGTGCTTTCATCACTTCTGATTAAAAACAGAAGTGGCATTTCACAAAAGCTCTATGGCAAAACTCTATGGTTAAAACTAGAAGCAAAGTAAGTGTGGTGGTATGCCAGGCCCTGCCCCCCAATTCCTCCTAGATGCATGATTGAGACCTGGGTACGAGATAGGGAGACCATAGCTCTTTCCCAGCTGGCTCCTTCCGGTTTCTCTGTCCTTCACCAATCCCGGACTAAGGGGAGGGGGGAGAAGCTCTGTTCACTCGGGAGGCTTACACCTTCAGGGCGCTTTCACCACTGAGGCTCATGGGCATAGAGTGTGCTGGCTTTGTGTGGGAAGCCAGGGAGAGTTTGGCCATTTGGTTGGTGTACTGTCTGCCCAACACACCAACAAATAGCCTGTCATCCCTGTTGGAGGCTGTATCAGGCTGGGCATTGGAGCACCGTAGACTGATTGTCCTGGGTGATTTCAATGTCCATGCCGATGATACAGCTTCCACGCAGGCGATGGACCTGGTGTTGTCCATGGTGGTGCTAGGACTCTCCCAGTAGGTAGTGGATCTCACTCACCAAGTGGGGCACACGCTCGACCTGATCTTCACAGTGGGGGTCACAGTGGATTGAATCGCTGCTACAGCAGTTCCATGGTCAGACCACTATTCCCTGAACGCCTGAGTGAATCTTCCACCCCAACACTGTATGGGTGGTGAGCATATTTCAGCTCACCCACAGAGCCAGATGGACCCCATCCAGATCCAGATGGCCCTGCAGGATCTGATGCCTCCTGGCAGCTTATTAGATGAGCTTGTTGAGGACTGGCACAGCCGACTCTCAGCAGCCATCAATGAGATTGCTCCCTGACTTCCTCTGTGCCCCCGCTCTAGGCTCGCTCCATGGTATACACAGGAACTGCAGCTGATGAAGCAAGGGCTCAGACAGCTAGAGAGATAGTGGTGGCTTACTCATGATGAAGCCACAAGAGCATTCTATAGGACTTTTGTGAGATCCTATGAGATGGCAGTCAAAGCTGCAGAAAGAGAATACTATGAGGCCATGATTGCAAATGCGAGCTCTCACCCAGCCCAATTATTTAGAATGATTTGGTCTATTACTACTCTGCCACAGGGCAGACCAAACACTAAGGAACTGGAGACTGGCTGTGAGGCTTTTGTGAGCTATTTTACAGATAAAGTCTTGTTGCTCTGCCACTACCTTCCCGCCACAGTTGAGACAGTAAGGGAACTTGAAGCTCCATATGCATCTTCTTGTCAAGTTTTGGATTATTTCAGTCCACTCAGCCTGGAAGAGGTCAACAAATTGCTCTCAACTGTTTGCCTGACCACTTGCAGCCTTGGTTCGTGCCCATTGTAGCTAATTAAGGTTGGCCGCAATGGGCTATGAGGTGCCTTAAGGGAAATTATCAACAAGTTCCTCTCTGAGGGACTGTTCCTTAGGGCACTCAAGGAGGCAGTGGTATGCCCTCTCTTAAAAAAAAGAATCCTTGGACCCAGCCGAATTGGCTAACTACTGGCCAGTTTTTAATTTGCCCTCTTTGGTTGCTCTCGCCGATTATCTTTGGAGGCATCTGGATCAGGGTGGTTTGGTGGTGTTGCTGTTGTTGGACCTTTCAGCGGTGTTTTACACGGTCGACTACCAACTACTGATCCATTGCCTTGCTGACACTGGGATTCAGGGGTCTTCCTTGCAGTGGCTCTCCTCGTTTTTTCAGGGTCAGGGACAAAGGGTAGCTGATGGGGAACAGCTGTCCTGAAGGCACCTGCTAGTTTGCAGAGTGCCCCAAGGAGTGGTACTTTCCCCAATGTTATTTAACATCTATATGCGCCCCCTTGCCCAGATTGCTTAGAGCCATAGGCTGGGTCGTCACCAATATGCAGATGACACCCAGCTCTATCAGTTGTTGGGCAGCCAGTCTGACTCTAGACTGGAAGATCTGGACCTGGCGTTGAAAGCTGTGGCTGGTTGGCTTAGATTGAGTCAACTGAAATTGAATCAGATGAAGACGGAGATCCTGTGCATCAGTCAGAGTGTTCTGAGAGTAGGGATCCCACTCCCGACCTTCGATGGGGTGCCACTGGTGCCAATGCCGGAGGTTAGGAGTCTGGGAGTGCTCCTGGATGCCTCCTTAATGATGGAGGCCCAGGTAGCAGCCACTGCGAAGTCAGCCTTCCATCATCTTTGGCTGATTAGGCAGTTGGTTTCCTTCCTCAAATGCAATGACCTGGCAACAGTGATCCATGCAATGGTCACCTCAAGACTGGATTACTGTAATGCTGTCTACATGGGGCTGCCTTTGTCCCAAATCCAAAAGCTGCAGCTGGTGCAGGATGTGGTGACCAGGCTGTTGTTGGGCCTCCCTATGCAGGAGCACATCCAGCCTGCAGTAAAAGCACTACACTGGCTGCCTATAGCATACCGAATTAGGTTCAAGGTGCTGGTTCTTACACTTAAAGCCCTATATGGTCAGGGGCCTACAAACCTAAGGGACTGCCTTTTCCTACATGTTCCCCTGAGAGCACTACGATCGGGATCCCAAAACCATCTGGCCCTTTTGGGCCCCAAAGAAGCCAGGCTGGCTGTGGGCCTTCTCAGTGGTGACTCCGTACTGGTGGAATGAGCTCCTGGACAACATCAGGGCCCTGCAGGACCTATTACAGTTCCACCAGGCCTTTGATTAGGGACCCGCACCCAATAAACTGAGGCTCTGGCCCTAATATCAACACCAATATTAACATCATTATTAACAGCCTGATATAATCCAGACTATGATGTGAGCTGATTGCATGCCTATGCTAATGCCCACCATCATTTTACAAACCACACTAGCACTTTATGCTATGTTTTTATAATTATATTGTTGTGATAGCATTCAAATTTTCTGTTTTAATTGTCCAATGCATTCTATGTAAGCCATTCTGAGCCTGCCCTGGCAGGGAGGGTGGGATATTAAATAAATAAATAAGGTATTGCCAGCTGCTACCTGACAAGCCTATAAAGTAGTGAGCCTGAATAGTGGCCAGACAAATGAGGGATGGTTTCATTAGGAGGAGACTTTGAGCGTGTCATCCTCCGGGTGGGGCCTGGAGATCTCCTGGAATTGCAACTATTCTCCAATTGACAGAGATCAGATCCCCTGGAGGAAATGGCTGTTCGGCCAGGTGGACCCAATGGCATTATACCCTGCTGAGTTCCCTCTCCTTCCTGAATTCTGCCTTCTTCAAGCTTCACCCTCCAATCTCCAGGGATTTCCCAACCTGAACCTGGCAACCCGGAGGTGGTACACAGGTTCATATTGGCAGTACACAGGTTCATGTAGGCAGGTAGTATAGGACTGCTGCTTCACTTCTTCCTCTCTCTATGCCTGCTTCCTCCTAACAGAGGGAAATAAAAATGAGTTGGGGCTGGCAGATAGAGTGGCTGCTCTCTCTTTTTGCTCTAGGAGAGCACAGTCTAAAGCAGGTGAAGCATCCACTCTAGGCATCTAGCCAAATCTTCAGTGCTCATTTGCCCTCAGGGAGAGAGAATTTGGCAGCCAAAACAAGGAATGTAACAGTGGCACAACGAGGTAGCACAGACTAGGGGAAAGGTTGGAATAAGCCCATCGCCTTTCAGCTCAAGTGTGGTGGAGAGGTGCATAGCCTCCCTTATATGCCTGAGGGCACCTGGTCCATTTTCTGCATGCTTGGTTCTCCAAGCACAATGGGAAAATGTAATGGGATAGAAATGGCCCAACTGGTGATCTCTGTGTGTGTTCTAATTCTCTGGATCCCTTGAGTGACACCATTCTTTTCTCATAGATTCCTGCTCCCGTATGTCTTTTACTGTGAAAAATCCTTTTGTAGGCTCACTGCTGGTTAGATAACTGTAGATGTATATCAAATAGCCATGAGCTGTCTCGGGTCCCATAGGGGCCTCTGGTTGGTTGCTACTCAGGAAGACACTAGCAGTGCTGTTCTATTTAACTGGGAGCAAATGTCTTTTATATTTTTTAACATGCACGAGTTTTTCCCCTAGTGATTGGCAGTGTTAATCCCTGCATGTAATAATGTATGAAGGAGATGGATTTCCAAAATGTCCTTTTACGCGTGTATTTCCCTTCAGTATGCCTGCTTGGAGTATAATGGGTCTTCATTTAACCTGTGGTGGGGACAGCAGCTGAATCACCAGAGGTGAATCAATTGCTTCTACTGTTTGTCTTTCTATTTGATTTTGAATAGCTGGGGGTTCTTTGCCAGCAATGGATTTTTTGGGACTGAACATCAGTCCTTAACTGTGGACCATTTTTTTTTGTTATTGCTTTACATACATTTCCCCTTTTTGCCATTAGGAAGACTCTCTGCACAAGCTAGGCACAATGTGCCTCTTTTGCCTTTGTGTGTGTGTCTGTGCTTTTCATCTCTATGTATTTTTTCCCTGTGTTTTTGACAAAAAAAATTAAGAAGTTATTATTCATTCAACACGAGGTGCTATGTAGTGTTGCCAATTTACCACCTCCCTCACTTTTGCATGAAACCCTTTGGGTTGCTGAAGCCCCAAATCAGTCCTTTCATTACGGAATAAAAGAAGCATTCATGTTTCTGCCAAAGCAGCAACAGAGTCTTATTCTCAACACTCCCCTCTTCTTCTTTTTTGCTAAATATACTAATTTATACATTCAGTATACATGCCGAAAACTTCAAACAGAGGGTGGGGGATTGGTTGCATTCAGACACAAACTGTAATTTGTTTAAATTGTAACTTGTACAGTAAACTCCGAGTGGTCCACTAGATTTAGGCTGCACTGAGATGCCACAAGAAGGTATAGTTTAGTTCCCTTCCAGCATGAACATGGCTTGTTGTTAGACTCAGGCATAACCTTTGATCCTCTCATATGTCTAGGTACAGAGCTTGCTGTGAAACCTCCCGGTTTGACCAAGCTCTAGTTCACTCAATAGAAGTGTCTTGTTCAACTGGAGTCTGTTTACTTCACACAAGCCAGGATTCTCAACTGTAACCAACCCAAGCTGCATGTCTACACTTTCAAAGTTCAGTTGCAACCAGCTCTGATGTCTGAATGCAGTCATAAGTAACAAATCCTGATCTGTGTATAAACTTCCAGGCTCCTCTATCTCATTGAGTTATTAGACATATCTGGGATTTTGAGACTGGGAGGGTGTGCCGCCACAAAATGGCTGCCATGGGGTATTGTGACTGATCACAAAATAGCTGCTGTAGTGTACTGAGACCAGTCACAGAACATTGGGAGTTTGGAGCCCAAATGATCTCCTGTGATGGATGTTGCTATTTCTGAATAGGTATTCTCTACAAATGCCAATGTGAGGTCTCCCAGGTTCCCTGCATTGTGATGTTGCAACGAACTGTGGTTACCTAAAACCACAGTACATAAGCCACATTTTATTGTGATTTTTGGATCCAGCTATTGTCCTTGTTTAGAATCAGGTACTCCAGATTTTCTCCATGTTTGAGTTGAGGCAATTTAAGTTCATGGCAAAACAGCATCCAAATAACTCAGGGCAACAGCAAGCTGAAATCGAGCTAACCACTGAAGGGAGGTAATGTAATGCAGAATGGGGGTGGTAAACCCAGAATAAAAAGGTTGAACTCAATTTTAGTGCAGAATTGGGGGTGGGGGGGGAAACCTGGATTAAAAAGAAGGTTGAATTCGGTTTTAGTGCATAATTGCTTGGCAAACACCACAGTGAACATGGATTAAAAGAAGAGTGCAAAAAGGGCCAGATATACAAGAAAATGTAGCTGAGTGCCATCCTCTGAAAGCATGGTGATTTTAAAATTGCCTAAAGTAAAAATTAGATTGAATTTAGGGGTTCTCCCCAGGTAAGGAATTTTAAGTCAAGCTGCTAGATATTTTGTGAAGCTGGTAAAATTTCTTTGATAAGTTGATCCCATACCCTGAAGAGACAAGACAGCAGCATGTGAGGTTATAACTAAAGTTTATTAATGGTTGATCAACATAATTATTAAATTAATTATTAACTTGTTAAATTTTCTGTCTCCTTTTAGTATGGGTTACCTCTTGTGGTCAGCCTCTGATGGTCACCAGCATCTGGTTTACCTTGTAATGGTGAAAGAGTCATCCAATATCACCACCATGTCTTATTTATCCTTGCCTGGTACAAATGTGGCCAGCCAAGTGCTGCTGCCTTGAAGCAGTTCAAAAGAGGGCGGGGGCAAAAGCATTCCCTGGACAGGGAACAGAGTTTCACTCATCCCTAGTTTGTCACCAGATTCCTTCTAAAATGCAATTTGAACTTCCTTCTTAAAGTGAAGCATCTAAGAATATTTTGAAGGAAACCAAAGGAGTTTAAATACATGGCATTTCTCAGGTTGGGATGGGGTTGTGCATTCCTATGGCAGATATTGAACACTGGTCTCTCTGGCACACATTGAACATTTCATTGTCCTGCACAGACCCATTCTGTGCTTTGATTTGCTATCTCCTTTGAGTATTCCTGTAGGTGTCTTTCCTGAGCAGAATCCCATTCAGATTTGCTTTAAATCTCACTTTAGGCAAACTACAATGCCAATTTGAGACAAGAAACATCCGCTTGAAAAGGTTTGGGGGTCTTGGCTGATCTGGGAAAAGTGTTATCTTGTTCAGTCAGTCAGAATGGATTGGCTGACTATTGGTTATTTTTAACAACCATTCTTAAACAAAGTAAGTGATATAAATTTGGCTCTTCGATTCTTTCCTTAACAGAAAGGAGAAAAAATGGAATGCAGAAAATTAGCTTCTCAGCATTTACAGGAATAACTTTTTATCTCATTCTATCATCTTGACATTGTAATGCAAGCACTTTGGCCTGTTAAAATGTCATCACAATGATAAATGGTTATGGCCAAATGATGTCATTTTGCAAGTCTCAGGAGACTATGGTATGGTGTCAAAGAGAAACAAAGCAATGTCAGCACTCGCCTACAGGGATTTAGGTCCAATCTAAAAATAATAGTACAGGTGCAGTGGAAGTTAATATAGGGCAAGTAACAATGATAACATCAAAATTACATTGGTGCTTATATAGGGAAAAAGAAACAACACTAAAATTAGAGAGCTCTCCAAAAGCAAACAAGGCTGAAAGCTGACATAGTAGAGACATTAGCCAAGCTTTGTTAGCTAAGGTATTAATGATGCTGCATACCATATGCTCCATTATCACAGTATCTTGCAAACAAGCATGCACACAGCTAGTATCTGTTCCTAAGTGAATTCTCTCATTTTCATAAGAGGGGTGGAATATGAATACAGAGTGTGAATGCCTTATTATTATTATTATTATTATTATTATTATTATTATTATTATTATTATTATTATTGCCATTGACACAAATAGAAGAATCACAATAATGCTGCAATATTTTTGTTCTGCAGCAAGGGAGAGCAGGCCTGCACAATCTGTGACCTGTGACCTGAATGTGGGCTACTGGCTAAGTGTGGTGGCCACCCTTGGTTTTGTTCCTATCCACTGGCTGCAAAACCAGGACAGATATGTACCTGGAAAGTCATAGTACATGGTCTATGAAATGCTTTCACCTTCTTAGGTCAAGTGCAGTGTAGACCTAAAAAAAATGATACTGGTCGTGGAAAGTACTGCCAAGTCACACTCAGCCTATGGTGTAGTGGTTTAAGGGGTTGAATCCAATATTGCCTTGCCACCAAAGCAACAGCCGTTTCACTGGCAGAATGGTACTGCCATTGACAGAAGAGGAGGCAACAATTTCTCTATCCCATTATAACCCCCACTTTGTTGCATCAGGCTGTTTCTTAATCTCTAGGAGTAGAATTTCAGTGGGATCACTGGACTGCAGCAGGATTGGGTTGGTGGGGGAAGCCCCCCAAGCTTCTCTCTGTTGGATCCAACCCAGTGTTGTTAATTTTAGCTCAAAATCCAAATCTTCCTGCCTGATAGTCTTTAACACTTTCACTACATGAAGGTGGCTTCTTAGTCTAAGCAAGAATCCTTTGTTTGCTGCACTTATTTTCTATTTTCAGCCTTTGATTTTTTCCTACTTTGTAGATGACAAAGCTCAAGAGGTGTTTGTGCTTGTGTAGCATAGGGTGCAGAAGTCTGCAGCTCTTTTTCTCTCTTTTATTGAATATATTTGCAATGTTCTTTGTTTAGAGCTAAGGCATTTATGCTTTTAAATTTCATGGTACATGAAACAGACTAATTTTATGTACTATATATTGAATTTTATTAAAATAGTACAATATATTTAAGTTTGATAAAACATAAATTTCCATATTTTTCACACACCCCCCAAAAAATTAAAAATAAATAAATAAATTCTGTGTTTCTCCCCTTCCAAATAAAGGCCTGCATTTTTCTCCAGGTCTTCAAAATTTCCAGAAAATGCACATTTCTGGTAATGGCAGTCCCTGTTTTTGACCCTAGAATCTAGTTACAATAAATATTCTCCCTCTGAGGATGGATTTTCTATTTCTAGGTACTATGGCTAATAGATTATTCTTCATGAATATACAATATATTTTCAAAGCCCCTTGTGTACTTCCAAGAGCAATGGATTCCGTAGGCTGATGATGTACTCTAAGAAGAAATACTTTATTTGTTTTATTGATTTCCAACTCTGTGCTTTCCATCTTCACTGGCTAACACACAGATTTTTCTCTGTATTTCCTAGTTTGTACTTTTGCTTTTCAGTTTCAGCCATGCTAATATTTCACCACTTCAACCCTCTAAGCTCATACGTTGAACAAGAAGGTGTTTTCTCACAATCCCAAGTTCTTTTATTTCAGGAAGAGCTTTCCTGCAAAGACTTGCTACAATAAGGCTGGAATGAAGCTGACTGAGTTCATTCTGCTTTCACATTGTACAACGAACTTTAATTAGCAGTATTAATTTCATCTATATGTTGACTGAATGTGATTATGGGAACAAGGAGTTGAGTTTGACATAATTTTTAATTTCACTGAGGTGATGAATTTCATTTATTACTACCATGTGTATATGCACAAACTGTAGCCATGAACCAGCACTTTATTTGGTGTAAAATAATAATAATTAAAAAAAAATCTAAATGCATGTCACATGGGGCTCATTTTTTCCTATGCATTTGTGTGTGTTTGCATTTGTGTGTAGGTGTGTGTGTACATGCATGTGCCCATGTCTGGAAGTCATGGTGACCTCTGGCAACTCTTACTGGGGCACGGAGGATGTTTGGAGAAGTGGCTTGAAAGCATGCCTCTGCCTCCCAGTCCTGGTATTCTTTGGAGGTCTCTAATCCAAATACTTGCCAAGGTCGGCTCTGCTTAGCTTCCAAAATCTGATGAGATCAGGTTCACCTAGGCTATCCAAGTTGGGGCTATATGGGGCTCCTTTTCTTGAACTTTCACTCACTAGGTCAGTTTCCAATTCACCAATCTGAGAAAGAGCCAGGCACAAAGTATTTGCACATCACTACAGGCCTGGGTATCCCTTGCCTGAAAATGTAATGTGACAATGAGCCTTGCATAACAAAAGAGGAATCTCCTGTCTCTAGTAGAGTTTTCTCAGGGCCTATAAAATCAAATGCATCAGTTACATTCTCCATTTCAGGGAAATCTTTAGTAAAGAGTGCAGATACATCATGTGCAACCGTTGCATTTCTTAGCATACAGGAGATATGTTTCTGCTTAAAACTAAGGAATTTTAAGTGCCATTAATTTTAGCTGAACCAGCATGTTTTTCAGGTCTCTAACACTGGACTCAATGGAGCTTGAAAAAGACTTAGTACAGGCTGAATCATGCCCATTAAGTGGATTTAAACTGGCAGTTGTGTGCTATCAAGTATCTTGAAAACTGCCACAAACAATTAGCCATGTATCCACTTCTTCCAATTCTATATTTTATTCATTTCTTCAGGCTGAGCAAATAGGCATCCAGGCAGACTACTGGCTCTATGGCACTGAAGCAATATCCTGTTATCAGCTATTTCTATAACAGCCTTCCTCATGAAATGAGCAACACTTGTTCACAAATACCATGTTATCCTGCCTCATGGGCTTCAGTAGACCAGGACACAAACTTCAGGTTGTAGCTTTCAGCTGTCAGAGAGCCACGTGTCAGCGGGAATGATCAGAACTAGTAGTCACAGGGTATGAGAGGGGTCCCAAGGACTGTTGCCAGTTTATCAGCTTTGAATCCTCATCTGAAAAATTTGTGTTTTGTTTTGTTTTCCAAAATGCTCACACAGGGGAACAGCGAAGAAACTCCTTCCTTGCATCTCTCAGGAAAGTGGCTCGGAGCAAATGTCTGCCACATTCCTTGGTTATTTCCCATCTATCACCAAGGGGCAGTGACCTCAGGCGTATTAAAGGTAATGGAAAGGTTTCCCTTGCTCGAAGCCAGTCGAATCCGACTCTAGGGGCGGTGCTCATCTCCGTTTCCAAGCCATAGAACCAGCACTGTCCGAAGACATTTCCGTGGTCATGTAGCCTTCATGACTAAATGCCGAGGTGCACGGAACACTGTTACCTTCCCAATGAAGCAGTAACTATTTATCTACTTGCAATTTCTTGCTTTCAAACAGCTAGGTTGGCAGGAGCTGGGACCAGAGACGGGAGCTCACTCCATCATGTGGCACTAGGGTCTCAAACTGCTAAACTACCGGCCTTCCTGTCTGCAGCTCAGTGTCTTAACCTCTGAGCCACCACAGCCCTCTCAGGTGTATTAGGCCTGGCCTATTCATGAAGCAGAATGAGGTGTCAGTGAGGTAACAGAGAGCTGAGGTGGTTGAAAGGATTGTAACACTTCAGACTGCAGAGGAGGGGTTATTTTTTTTAAAAAAAATCTTACCCTTGTTAATAATTCCCTGTAAATGGAAAGGTAGTGTGAGATGAGAAGGGCCAGATTAGAATCCAAGGAGGAGGTGTGAATATTTTTTTTTTCGGTATGGAGTTTTTACATGGAGGAAATATTCACATTGTTAACCCCTAGCTGGTACAGGAGAAGGATGGTGGCAAGGTATAGCCCAATCTCATCAGATCTTGGAAACTAAAAAGAAGAAGAGATTGGATTTAGACCCCTCCTTTCACTTGGAGTCTCAGAGCGGCTTACAGACGCCTTTCCCTTCCCCTCCCCACAACAGACACCCTGTGAAGTAGGTGGGGCTGAGAGAGCTCTTTCCAGAGCTGCCCTTGAGAGAAGAGCTCTGACAGAACCATGGCTTGCCCAAAGTCATCCAGCAGCTGCACATGGAGGAGTGGGGAATCAAACCCGGTTCTCCCAGATTAGAGTCCACGCACTTAACCACTATACCAGACTGGTGTTGGTAATTGGAGCACTTATGTACATACCTGGAACAGACCATTCTATCCCCTCCCCCAGTTCTGCCACCTCTTTCTGCAGTACTTGTAGACCAGATCTCAGTTGCCACCCATTCGTAGCCTCATTTAGAGATACAGGATTCCCCTTTCCTCTGACCTCTTTTTCCAATCTACTCCCATTCAAGCCTGCAATTGGGAATGTGCATCATCCGTGGCTAGTTGCATGCTGCACACTGAATGCTGCCACTTTGCAGACACAAAAGAACTTGAAACACTGTCCTTTTCGAATTATGAGCAAATTATCAGTGTGCTCCTGTGAAATGATCATCTCACGATAAAATAAGTATCGCTAGTAAACTGTCTATTCAAACTCCCATTCTGCAAATCTCAAATTACCCTGGTTGATACTGGATTTTGCCTAAATTGAAAATCTGAGGCTAATTTGGAAGTTCTGTCAAAAGTCTAAGAAATTCTAAGCTGAGCTAAAACAGTTTTGATGAGACTGGTGTCTTGAACGGGTGATGGTGGGTCACACATATACCATCCATTCTAAACCGGAGGCTGATGTTCGTATTCTGCAAAGAGTCATTGATGCATATTAATGCATATGACATGCATTTAATACACTGCCTTATGGGGGAAATAATTTGAAAATAATCTATATTTTCTTGACTTCCGTAGGGTCAGTATTTTTTTAAAAAAACAATATTTAAAAGGAAATGGCTGTCAGTGCATCATTTCTCCTCCAAATGAAATCAAAGAAGCTTTTATCCTCTCTTCCCATGCAAGGAATAAAAGATGTAAACTGATTTTTTGGAAAGCAATTAGGATATTTCAGCTGACTTCAATTTCCCCCTCAACAGCCAGCTTTCTGACTCACTTGTTTATAAATACTGGCTGCTTTCTAGGCCTCTGGGTCTATTTTATCGATTACAGGCACATTTAAAAACGATTAACAGTCTGATGGGGAAAACTGGTAGTGTTCGTTCAGTCCCCAGATTAAATCTGAAAGTATGCTGCAGTGCCACTAGCAAAAATCCTTCTTTTTCCCCTTTATTTATCTATTAAAATTCAGAGAATGGGACAGTGGCAAATGTCATTGTGAAGGGTACCTGTCGAAACACATAGTGGATTGTGCCGTAGAATTGAAAGACACTTTTAAAGAATCACCTAGTCTTTAGATTCCACGGCATAAATCATGTCAGAGAGGCTTGTTATAAATCTTCTCAAGAAGGAATTAGTGGGGACCGATGAATACAGAGAGGAGGACCCAATTATCTGCTTCCAGGTCATGTAAGGAAGAGTCATAGAGGTCATGTAAGGAAGAGTCATAGAGAGATCACTTTCCCTTTTCTGTCCTGAGCCTAATCTTTGGTACATGAACAGTTTAAATGGTGGTGAGGTAACAAGGCTTGAGATGGAATAGATGGATCAGGAAGGAGAAAAAAGGGTTTTCAGCAGCATTATAACAAACCCAGAGCTGACAGCCAGGGAACAGGCAGACAGAACTAAACAGGATTCAAGGTAAATTATTGTAATTAATTAATTAGGTTACTATACTGCACTTCCCTGTGGGCAGTGTACAACAAAGCAAAATCCATAGATAATTTCATAGCTAAAAAGCAATAAATACATGAATTAAAAACAATAAATACACCAGTTAAACTAATCAGAAGGTGATAAACTTCAGTTGTGACTCTGCCTCATGGGGGAGGCAGAAGATAAGAGTACCAGCCAAGCAAAGGACAGGAGTGACAGCCAGATGGCCACTGTTGCTGTCTTCAGCCAAACACCTGGCGGAACATCGCTACCTTACAGGTCCTGCAGAACTGCATTAAGTCCTGCAGGACATGGATGTTGTTTGGCAGAGAGTTTCACCAGGTTGGAGCCAGGGCAGAAAAAGCCCTGGCTCTAGTTGAGGACAGCCAGATGTCTCTTGGGCTGGGGACCACCAACAATGTTTTATCTGCTGGGTGCAAGGCTCTTCAGGGGATATACTAGGAGAAGCGGTCTCAAAGATATGTGGGTCCCAGACCATTTAGGGCCATAAATAATAAGACCAGAATCCTTTATGACTTTGTGTCAGAGCAGGATGTGGACCTGGCGTGTGTGACCGAGACCTGGGTGCGGGAGGGAGAGACTGTCTCTCTCTCCCAAATGGCACTACCCAGGTTTTTGGTCCTTCACCAGTCCCGGACTCAGGGGCGGCAGGGAGGTGTGGCGTTGTTCATCCGGGAGGGTTACACCTTCAGGGTGCTACCGTCGCGGAATCTTGTGGGCATGGAGTGTGTCGGCTTTGTTTGGGATGCCGGGGTAAGTTTGGCTGTTTGGCTGGTGTACCGACCACCCAACGCACCAGCAAGCAGCCTGCCATCCCTGCTGGAGGCCATATCAGGCTGGGCGCTTGAGCACCCTAGGCTATTAGTCCTGGGTGATTTCAACGTCCATGCCAAGGACGCGACCTCCATTCAGGCAATGGACCTAGTGTCGTCCATGGCAGCGCTGGGACTTTCCCAGTTTGTTATGACTCCACACACAGAGCCGGTCACATGCTTGATTTGATTTTTGCAGCAGGGTTACGGCGGACTGGATTACGGCTATGACCGTACCATGGTCAGATCACCAGACTTTGAAGGCCCGGGTGAACTTGCAGCTCCAATCCCATTTGGGTGGCGAGCAGATTTTAGCTCGCCCGCCAAGCCAAATGGATCCTGTTTGATTCCAAGAAGCTCTGTGGGATCTGATGCCCCCTGGTGGCTCGTTGTATGAGCAGATCAAGGACTGGCAATATCGTCTCTCAGCGGCCATCAACGAGATTGCTCCCCGGCATCCTCTGCGCCCTCACTCTTGACTTGCCCCGTGGTATATTGGTGAGTTGAGGGAAATGAAACGGGAACTCAGACTACTAGAGAGGTGGTGGCATCGCGCTCCCGACAAGGCAGCAAGAACATCTTATAGGACGTTTATGAAAGCCTATGAGATGGCTGTCAAGGCTTTGAAGAAAGCGTTCTATGCAGCCGAGATAGTGTCTGTGAATTCCCGCCCAGCCCAATTATTTTGGACAATTCGGTCACTGACGACTCTGCCGGTGAGCAGACCAAATGATAGAGAATTGGCTATTGGGTGTGAGGCCTTTGGGAACTTTTTCTCAGATAAAGTCTTGTCACTCCACCGGGACCTCCCTGCCACAGTTGATACAGTAGCAGAACTTGAGGCTCCAAGCATGTCTTCTGGTCATGTTTTGGATTATTTCAGTCCACTCTGCCTGGAAGAGGCTGACAAACTGCTCTCTCTGGTCCATCCAACTACCTGCAGACTTGACCTGTGCCCATCATGGCTAATCAAAGCAAGCCATGAAGAGGTCCGAGGGGCACTTAGGGAGATTGTCAATACATCCCTTGAAAATGGGGCATCCCCTAGTGCCCTAAAGGAGGCTATGGTACATCCCCTCCTAAAAAAAACATCATTAGATCTGGCTGAATTAACCAACTACCGGCTGGTATCTAACTTACCCTGTTTGGGTAAGTTGATCGAGAAAGCGGTAGCGGATCAGTTGCAGAGCTATTTGGATGATGCCTCTGTGATAGATCCCTTCCAGTCTGGCTTTCAACCAGGCCACAGGATGGAGACGGTGCTGGTCGCCCTCATGGATGACCTCCAGAGGCATCTGGACCAAGGTGGCATGACAGTGCTGATGTTGTTGGACCTATCGGCGACATTCGACATGGTCAGCCATCGGTTACTGACCTGCCACCTCGCCGATATTGGGATCCAGGGGTTAGCTTTACAATGGCTTTTCTCGTTTCTCCAGGATCAGGGACAGAGGGTGGCAGTAGGGGACCAACTCTCCCAAAGACATCCGCTGATCTGCGGTGTCCCACAGGAAGCAGTACTTTCCCCTATGTTATTTAACATCTATATGCGCCCCTCACCCAGATAGCCCGGAGGTATGGGCTTGGGTGTCATCACTATGCGGATGATACCCAGCTCTATCTGCTGTTGGGTGGGCAGTCAGATTCCAGTCCCGGTAATCTGGACCTTGCGTTGCAAGCCGTGGCTGGTTGGCTCAGGCAGAGTCGACTGAAATTGAATCCGATGAAGACAGAGGTCCTATGCCTGAGTCGGAGTGGACCAGGGGTGGGGATCCCTCTTCTGGCCTTCAATGGGGTGCCGTTGGTACCAGCGTTGAAGGTTAGGAGTTTGGGAGTGCTCCTGGACCCTTCGTTAATGATGGAGGCCCAGGTAGCATCCACTGCGAGGTCAGCTTTTTATCATCTACAGCTGGTCAAGCAGCTGACGATGGGCCTCCCTGTACGGGAGCATATTCAGCCCACCTTAAAAGCACTGCACTGGCTGCCTATAGCATACCGAATAAGGTTCAAGGTGCTGGTGCTTACCTATAAAGCCCTATAGGCCTGGGACCTACTTACTTGAAGGACTGCCTCTTTCCATATGTTCCCCAGTGAGCACTTCGGTCTGAATCCCAGAACCGCCTGACCATCCCAGGGCTGAAGGAGGCCTGCCTGGCAGTTACAAGGGCCAGGGCGTTCTCTGTGGCGGCCCCTTACTGGTGGAACGAGCTCCCAGATAACATCAAGGCCCTGCGGGATATACTACAATTCCGCAGGGCCTGTAAGACGGAGCTCTTCCACCAGGCTTTTCAAATAGGGGCCGCCTAATATTTATATCTTGGCCCTGGCCTGATTTCCATCCGCCAGTGTCTGACCAGATATGATGGGTACATCTGGGTGCTGCTTTGATACTCTTAACTGAAGATACGCCATCTGTGTGTTCTTAATGTTTTAACGTCTACTTAATATGTTTTTAATTATTTTAAGAAATTATATTGTTGCCATTTTGGCTTGTTGTTAGCCGCCCTGAGCCCACCATATAGCGAGGAGGGCGGGATACAAATCTCAACAAATAACTACATTAATTAAAGGTTAATGCTTAAAGGTTAATGATAAAAGGCCTTGTAAGCCGCTCTGAGCCTACTGTGTGGGGAGAGCGGCCTAGAAATTGAATTAAATTAATTAATTAATTAAAACCTTGAACCTGATCCAGTGCTCCACCAGAAGTCAGTGCAGCTCATTGAGGAGAGGATTGCCCCTTGAGGAACCCTGCACCTAGTTGACACCCTCTTCCCCAGCATCACCCTTTGTTCCTGACATTGGAGAAATGAGGTAAGCGACTTCAGGACTACCTCCTGATCTTACATTGGTGAGGCAGTGGGTCAAAAGATCATGACTGACCATGTCAAATGCTGCTGTGAGATGAAGCAAGAGCAGCAGTTCTGACCCACCCTGATCCAACTGTTTGCAGTGATCATCTGTGAGGACAACCAATGTCATCTCCATCCCATGGCCAGGTCAGAAGCCAGACTGGCATAGGTCCAGTGCCAATATGGCTTCCAGGAAATTCTGGAGCTGCTCTGCTACCACTCTCTCAATTACCTTACTCAGAAACAAAAGATTTGGGCCTGGACAGAAATTGGAAGAATCCATAGGATTCAAAGTTGACTTCTTTAAGAGTGGTACAGCCACAGCCTCTTTTAATCCCTCTGGAAAGCCCCCTGAATCCAGGGACAGAAGACCCCGTATTGGATTTCACCAGCCATGAGGGACATTGGTTCAAGAGTCCTATTGCTGTCATGGATGGCACCAGGTCTGATGCCTCCAAGGAGGTAGCAGCATCAGCATGGATGTTGAAGTCCCCAAGAGCTATCAGTCTTGGGAACTCCAAGGCCCAGCCTGCTACCAACTCCAGCAGGCTTGGTAGACTGTCTGCTGGGGTGCTAGGTGGTCAGTACACCAGACAGACAGCCAAACTCTCCTCAGTATCCCAGATTAGGCCAACACAGTCAATACTGGTGATCTTTGGGATGGGAAATGTCCTGGGGGGGGAACCACCTCTTGGGTGAATATCACAACTCCACCTCATCCCTATGGGACTTCCTGAATGCTCCCCAGATTCAGATAAGCATGGAGAACTATGTTTTTACTTGAAACTTCAGGATGTCAAAGGATCTGATCACTATAGCCTGTAATTGGCTGGATATAGAAGGTGATGGCAGGTGAAGAATCCAGTATATTGGATTTGTGATGTGGCATTCCACAAGGTCCTGTGCTCTCTCCCATGCCATTAATTATATACATAAAACCCCTTAATAAGATTGCCTAGAGTTTGGAGTTTGAGTTATCACCCAAATGTATGACATCTGGTTTTAAATATCTTTAAATAAGCTGCTGGATGCTGCCATCTCTGTCTTGGGTCTGTATCTGGTTGCCATGCTCAAGAGGCTAAAAGAGAATAAACTGAAATTGAAACTTGAGAACTTGGAGGCAATGTTAGTCAATAAGGCATCTCCTCTGGAGTGGCTCTTACTTTTCAAATTAGATGCAGTTCAACTTCTGTCACAGAACCGTGAAGAACTTGGGAGTTCTGTTGGGGCCAGCCATCATACTGAAAAAGATGTTGTCTGCAGTGGCCCAAAGTTGTTGTTATTGTTGTTTTAATTATTAAATTAACTACATTTGGCTTGGAAGCTTTCCCCCCCCCCTGCTTGCATATTGGTGACCTGACCACACTGATCCATGCAATCTCAAGGTTTGCTTATTGCAACAAGCTCTGCATGGGACTGCCCTTAAAGACAATTTGGAAACTGCAGTTAGTGCAAAATGCAGCAGCACATCTGTTATCAGAGGCAGGCTGCAGAAATCATGTTACACCTGTTTTGTTTTTAATCTTCACATTGGTTGCCTATTGGTCCAATTCAAGGTGCTGGTGCTTTCAACACCCTTCATGATCTGGGGTCCACATGCCTAAAAAGACCATTTGTCCCAATATGAATCTTGTCAGCAGGTTTGCTCAATCATTCTGACTCCCAGTGTGTGTGTGTGTGAAGGGGGGGGTGTAAGCCAGCAAGGTGCTTTTGCATTCTTATGAATGATAAATTTATAAGTGATAAATGGACGGCTATTTGTGTGAGAGAAACTAGGAGGAATAACCAAGGAGAAAAAACAGCTGCAAATGACTCCAGCAAATGCTTGAGAGCGTTTTCCAAGGTTGCCAACTCCAGGAGGCTTCTCTTAACACACAACGACATTGACACAGAAAATAGCCATCTTGTCTCTGGCTAAAGACATGTGCTCATGAACTCCATTACATGTTCTCTACACATCGTAGGCTGCAACACCCCCCCCCCCCCCAACATTCCTTGACCAGTGAAACTATGGACTTGACCAGCTAAAAACCGGTTTGGCTGCCCAAAGAGGTTAATCCCATCTACAAGACAATGCTCCTAGCCGATGATGTCAGCTTCCGGCCCCAGGTATTCCTCTGACCATGCTAGGTAGAATCTAACATTGCCCAACCCCCCTTCTCCTACTGGACAAGCGCTAGTGGGTGGACCAGCAAGGGGTGGTTTCAGGACAGGCATCTGGCCAAGCCTGCCCCCAGAGACCACCCCCCAATAAAAGAAAGCTCCCAGCAGCCAGAACTTGCTTCAATGATCTCCTGCCCTCCCTTACCTTCAAGGCTCTTGGTCTGCGCAGCCAAGGGCCTACACATGGTGCTTCTGGTTCAGCACATGTGCTTCCCCCCCCCCCATCTTTCTCCCAGCCTATCATTATTTTTTTCCAGGACTACACCAGCTACTGGAGAGGTAAATATTGCCTTCTACAGGAAACCAACAATCTCCTGCTCATGCAAATGTCTCTTAATCTCTCTAATTTCCTAGAATCTGTATGTGTGTGTGTGATTCTGTATTGTTTGAATGAGATATAATTCCTTAGTAAAGAAATACTGTTTTATCATTACATCAGCCTGCTTGTCTATTCTCTGGTTTGTCTGAAAGGGGCCCAACCTCTGTATACACAGGTGTGATCCGTTTATGCCTATTGCCAGTTATTAATATCCATAATTCCCCAATATTGATTAAGAAATCAAGGCAATTTGGCTAATGGGGGGGGGTATTCTGCTGCTGCTTACTCATGTGGGCTTTTTTCTACAGTTGCTTTCATGTTATGGGATAGCATCCCAAACAGCAATGCAAAGATAAATTCTCTTCTCTTTACTCAATTTCTCCCTAAAATCCGACAATCTGTTTCTTTTCCTCTTTTGTAGGTGTTTGGAGTCAGTTTCTAATCAGTTGTGTCTGATCAAAGAGAAATTTGAGGAAGTTCTGCAGTATTTCAGAATTTCACTCTGTGGGCTCCTAGAGGCCAGTACATTGCTTGGTATGGCATTTGCATGCAGGATAACCCTGGTCCACTTCACATACATTCATCCTTGCAGATTTAGAGGCTGAGGACAGACTGCCAATGTGGGCCGCTGTGCCTCCGCTTTAAAAGCGGAGAAAGAGGGGCCGTGCACATTGTTGCAGCTGTCCCCCATTGGCAGCGTGGACTCACCCATCTGCGAGGCGCCATGCCGCTTCAGCCGGAGACCCCTTGAAACAGGTCTCTGGCCATCTGGATGCGCGCTCCTCCTGCTTTTGGGTGGTGTGAACGCACCTGGGATGCGCACAGCCGTGCGCCGCCCCGCCGCCAGGAGCCCCCATAGTGTGGACACTGTGGGCCGCCTCCTCCTGGAATGCTTGCACTGCAGTGCGAATGGCAAGCTCTGGGACACTTCGCCCCCGGTTTGCTCCGCCTCCACTTCCGTGGCGTGGCGGAGCTCCAGTCTGTCTTCGGCCAGAGTCCAGTGGCACCTTTGAGACCAACAAAGGTTTATTCAAGGTATGAACTTTCATTCATACCTTGAATAAACCTTTGTTTGTCTTAAAGGTTCCACTGGACTTTAAATTTGTTCTACTGCTTCAGACCAACACGGCTGACCACCTGGATTCATTCTTGTGGTATGGGAGTTTGTTCATGATGGAAGATCATAATCATGAGCAAGGCAGGTTGTGTCAGTCTTCCCTACCATGTTGACAGCCTCCCTTCTCCTAAAATGCCATTTGGATGGGAAAGACTTATGCACATGAAAGGGAGGCAGCTTCCATACCATGGCATGCATGTGAAGGGATACTCAGTGTGGCAAGTTGAAAAGTGTATAGGGCTTGTTGTCGTCGTTCAGTCGCACAGTCAAGTCCGACTCTTCGCGACCCCATGGACCATATCACGCCACTTAGGGCTGCACAGAGCAAAACTGTAGAATGAGTTCCATTTTATTTTTGTTTCAATAGACAGATGTGAAACTCAGCTGACGTATTATGATAATTTAGGGCCCATGGGAGACATAGCATTTCTATCAGCAAGACTGTGAATGCTGATGCACTTGCAGTATGTCATCACCATGACTATTATGATCTGCATCATCATTATCTGCTACAGCACAGCAAACCCTCTTGATTTTATTGAGACATCTGGTGTGGTTTATCTCTCCCTCTTTCTTGGGATTCATAGTAGATTCCTTCTTTGGTTCATTGGTGATATATCATACTTGCCATGTGGTGTGCCTGTCACCATGTACAGTAATTGTTAAGTCCAACAGTGCCTGCTATTTAATAAGTGTTTAAAGTCACTAAGCACCATATAAAATATGTTAAAAATATGTAAACTGAGGGAAACATGGCACACAAGAGTGGCTGAACATAAGGAAGAGAGCCTTATCCAGCAACAGGTCTTGAATTTTACAGTCTTCTTTGCCTGGCTATCTTGATTTTTTTTTTAAATGTCCAGACGTTGTTCAGTGCATGTACAGTATGTCACAACATGAATTTCCCTCCAATCGTTCTCATCTTCCTTATTACTGATATCTGTGAGCCCTTATGTTCATTGACAGAACAGCACAAAAAACTAGATATTTATATCAAAACCTTGACATCCCAATCTTGATGTTCTCATATACTCATCTGCTTGTATGGTCATCAACTCATTATCTCGCGGAGTTGCACATACTGCATTTTATCAATGTGCATGATATTTCATATACATCAGAAAGGCGGAAGGAAGAACAAAGTAAAATTATGGCAAATTATGTACACACCCTGTATGAGCCTACTTGAGAACCACATCACTTCCTGCCACTTTAGAGATAAAGAGGGCAATTCTGCATGTAACAATTGTGTATAGTGTGGGTTTTTGATAAATCATAGACTCTGTTTTTTTTTTGGGGGGGGGGTCTCCCAATAAGAAATATGACTATATTTACATATATGTTCTGTTTTCTCCTCTTTCCTCAGAAGTCTCAAATCTGGCATTTAGATATTGGTGGGCTGAGGTCTTGAAAAAATTCATTCTTATGTTCCAGACTACTGAATCCCACAAGAATGAACATAACCCCCAAAACACAGGAATTGTCATTTCCATTCATTCATTCATTCATTCATTCATTCATACATACATACATACATACATACATACATACATAATGTATTTCCTGCATTCCTTCCTATATAAGAACTCAGAAAGGATTACAGAACATTCTGAAAGACATAAAAGCAATTATAGAAAAATCACAAAACAGACTAAGGTTATCAATATAAAGTGACAGCACAATAGTAGAACAAGCCAGTTAAATAGCAGTTTAACAGGAGCATATTTTTCATTTTCCTAAAAATCCCAGTGACCTGAGTGTGACAGACTTAAGTAGGGAGGATATGCCACAAAACTCTCTAGTCAGAATAATGGTCCATCTAGACCAGTGGTGGTTCTAAACCTTTAATCCACTTTTGCCCACTGTGCATGCAGCATAATCATTGAATGTCCCCCCCAAACCACAGGTAAAAACTAGAACATAAAAACAGCACTGCAGACAGAAACACCTTTGTGTATCCTCCGGTTATATATAATTCTGTTTTCACTATGGACTCTCCTGAACATTCCACATGCTCCAAAATCAGTTGGCTCCCTAATGTATCACTCAGAAGCCATCCCTATCCACTGGCTGTGAGTACTCGCATACCATTGGCTGGGTGCTGGGTCTGCTCCTCTTCCCCATCCACTACTTCAGCCACTGTGCCCTGTCAGAATTTCTGGCAGATGGCTTTATCTCTTGATGAAGATGCTTCTCCTGCTTACCTCCTGTGTGGGATCAAGTGTTCCCTCAGTAGTTGTTGGTAGGTGTAACGAAATGGCAGTTACCTGTGTTTCTAAGATGGCTGCTGTCTGTAGTTGTTTGTTTAAAATATTCCCCAATAAGGTTCAATTGAGCTGTAGTTCCAGAAAGGGGCCTGCAGGGGTATCACTTACTGAGTTGAATGGGGCTTCCTCATCTGCTGGCTTACAGTTCCCAGCTGCCCCAAGGCAAAAAAGTGCAGGAAAAAAGGGAAAAGAGGGTGACGTGGCAGTCAGAGCTTCAGAGCAAGGTAGAGGCTGCAGGTGGTGGTGGGGGGATGGAAAGCTGAAGAGTGAGGGGGAAATAAAGGTAAGTTGATGCTTGGCTGGGAAGGAGAAAAAATGTTAACTTTTTTCCTACCATAGAGAACAATGGAGGGAATGGGGGCAACCTGTTTGGGGGCCTGTAGAATTGGACCCTCTGGTCCAATCTTCTTGAAACTTGGTGGGCATTTCGAGGAGAGGCCCCAGCAGCTACATGGCAAGTTTGGAGCCTCTCCCTCAAATCCCCTCCCCTCCAGTGGCTTTTAAAGTTGCCGCTGAATTTTGGCAGCAATTCGGTGGTGAGCTGAATCAGATTAGAGAATCTGGTTCAGCCTGTGGCTGCCCTACTGGCTAGTCCTGAGCTGGCAGAGCTTTGCTCCGCCTCGCTCCGGCCCCAATGGACCCCTGAATGTAGGTTGTTTTTGCAGTTTGTGTCAGTTTGGACCACTGGCCCTGTCTCTTCACTCCCTTGGTAGCTCATGTTGTTTCTAGCTTGACTCAGAACATGTTTTTCCCCACCCCTAGAGTGCAGCCTGCATTTGTATTTCATACATTTGACCCCTAAATACATCCATTTACCAAGTAATGGATCATAGCAGATAGACATTTAGTGTGCTTCTAAAAAAAAGAAAGAAGGAAGGAAGGAAAACAGTTCACTAATAATAGAGGGGGAAAGGCTACATAGATACAAGTTTAATGGCACCTCAGTGAATGCAATGAGAAAATGTTTCAAGATGCTCAAATCAATGTACTTCCAATTTTAGCATTAAAATAAATAAGAGCAGTTGGCTACAGACTATATTCCTGGTTTATTTCTGTAGTAAATTGTATTGAATTTTTCAAAGCTGTAATGATTTACTAACTAAATGTGGACATCTCTTTTAAAGCTTTGAAAACTGTGTTTTCTTGCAGTGTTTTTCTTTGTTTTGTTGTGTAACTGTTTTCCTGATTTGATCTCCTGTCTTTCCTCCCACTAAACAACAAAGCAGCATGCCCATATTTTAATTTTCTGCTCCATTAGAATTTATTCAGTGATGGCTATTAGCCCTCATATTTATTTATTTGCACAGTTTATTTATTCATTAAATTTAAGCCTTCTGCTTAAAAAAGCACTCTGGGCAGCTTATAATACAAGCAATAATTAAAACAATAATATCAAAAATATAACAATCCTCCATATCCAGAAGCAACCTAACTGTGAATACCAGATGTTGAGGCCAAACAATGGTGCAGGAATGTTTTCTTCGTGCTCTGCTAGTAGCCTGTCTAGAGGTATCTGATCAAATAGACTGCTGGAAACAGACTAGATGGATTCTCGAATCTGATCCAGCAGGGGCTCTAATTATGTTACACATGCAATTATCCATTGCATGCAGGGATTGACCGGGATTCAAAAATTCACTCCAATACTGTTTATTTACTTTATTTCTATCCCATCTTCCCCACAAGTTGGGTCAGGTCAGGTAACAACATTTTGATAGACAACATAGTAACAATAAAACATTAAAATTAAACAAAGCAAACAATTTAAGCAAGCCAGCATTAAAGTGAAATATAAAGCCAGTTTCAGTCTAATCAGATGGCAGCTATTCAAGGCAGTTCATACTGCCTTCTGCAAAATGCTGAATTAGATAGTAGTTAATAGCAATCTGTTTTCTAATGATGCTCTGTTGATCTCTTTGAGCAGGGCAAATCACAGCGGGCACTATAAGCACTGCAAGCAGTACAAGCAGGGGAGGCCAAGATAGATTGGATGTCTGCTGCCTTAACCAGAGGCTTGGTGGAACAGCTCTTTTTTACAGACCCTATGGAATAGTTTTGTAGCCCCCCCCCCCCCCAGCAGTATGGCAAATTGCTCTGGAAAACTGAGAGGAGGTTCAAAATCAGTTTGTATTATGGCATAGTTGGGATTAGCTGCTGAAAGAAAAATCACTTTAAAAGCCAGCAGTGTGCCATGTTTATCCCAGAGGTTCAAAGCCCCCCCCCCCAAACAGTAATGTTCCTATGCCCTTCTTTCTCCTCCACCTTTGAAGGAACTTGCCAGTAACTGGAGAGGAGAGAGTGTTCATGTGAATGTCAAGAGAGGAGCTCCAACAGTACCCAAGTTAAGTAGGGCCTAGTTCTCATTGAGGAGGCAAGCTAGGCTTGTCAGCCTTTGCTGGAAATCCCTGAGAGCACTTGGGGGGGGGGGGGGTTAGATACTGCTGGATGTCACTTCCAGCTTTGAAACAGGAAGTAACATCATGACACTCTAGGAATTTGCAAGATTTGAAAATTTCTACAGCATCATGATATCATTTGCTGTTCCCAAATAGGAAGTGATGTCCTGACACTGTTTCCCTCCATTTCCCCCCTGCTGCTCCACTGAGCAAGGGCAGGGGACAAGAAGCATTGCCAAGAGGTCCCCAACAGGAACCTGGTAAGAGACAACTCTAAGGCAAGCCTATGCCTGGCCTGAGCATCATTTTATATCTGGCCATGAGGCTACGTTCTGACTTACTTTTCAGTAAGCCAAGAGAGATTTATTTCTGCAGGAGAATGTACAAGATCAGGTGGTATTATTATTACAGCACCATAAAATGGAATACGAATATTGTTTTCTTGGTTGTGGTTGGAGCGTTTGACTGGCTTTTTTGTATAACTTATTTTTTATATTATATTATATTATATTATATTATATTATATTATATTATATTATATTATATTATATTATATTATATTATATTATGTTATTTTTGTTTATTTATACCCCACCCTCCCCACACTTGGGTTCAGGGTGGCTCACAACAGTGGCACCAGTTGCCAATAGAACAAATATAACATTTAAAACAGTATAAAACAATAAATACATTACTAGAGTCATAAAAACATTGGTGCTGTCAATATAACATACATCATTTATGGTGGCATGCTTAGCATGTCCATAGCTGCTACCATTCTAGTTCAGTGCTAGATGTTAAAGCTGAGGGCCAGAATCATTGGTGGTGATCATGGGGTGGCTCCTAGTTAAAGGCCTGATGGAAGTGCTCCATCTTGCAGGCCCTGATCTCCACCAGTGAGGAGCCACCACCGAGAAGGCCCTGGCCCTCGTCACAGCAAGCCTAGTATCCTTGGGGCTCAGATGGGTCAGACGGTTCTGTGAACCCAACCACAGTACTCTCTGGGGTGTACATGGGGAAAGGCGGTCCCTCAGGTATGTCAGACCCTGGCCATATAGGGCTTTAAAGGTAAGCACCAGCACTTTGAAGCTAATTTGGTATGCTACTGGCAGCCAGTGCAGAGCCTTCAGCACAGGCTGGATGCGCCCCCATCATGGTAGACCCTTCAACAGCTTGGCTATGGCATTCTGCACTAGCTGCAGCTTCTGAATTTGCAACAAGGGCAGCCCCATGTAGAGAGTGTTACAGTAGTCCAGTCTCGAGGTGACCGTCACATAAAATACCTGCAAAAGTTTATTATTCAATTCTGGTCTTTTCCCATTTTTTTAAAATGTTTTTTTTTTCTTTATAATGACACATGCACACTTTTCAAAATACAGTGATTGCCTGAAATGGAATCTGTTCCCAGTTTGTTCTAACATTGTACTGCCTTTATCCAAGTTTGGGAAACAGTGGATAAATCATTCTCACTTCCATCAACAACCATCTGTCTGAAATATCTCAACTTTTCCATTTCAGTGACATAAAGAAGTTTTGTTGTATATTCTTTCTGTTCTGGAATACAATTTGACCTCTGTTGTCTTGCATAAACTACTTTTTTTTTCCCATTTGTTTTTATTTATTTTGTAATAATAATAAACATCATTAGAAAAAGCACTCAGGATTTATAAACAAACACATTTAAGAGAAGCTATATAGTCCAGTATACTCTGTAAGGTCCGAGCACAAACTTGAGAGAAATATACATATGAACAAATGCAACATGAACAAACCAAAATCAAGGTAAGTAGCACACATTTTAACCGTAAATAAAGGTTTTGAACTTAGCATCCATAATGTTCTCCCAATCAAACTGATCGAAATTCACATTTTGCAAAACAGGGTACCATTTGTCTATAGGGTTAAGTAGTTCCCTTTCATTCGTTTTGCTGGTGGAATATATAGAAAGTTTATCTAACAGAAAAAATTCCCAAACCTTATTTAACCACTGTAATATTGAAGGGGCAGATTTATTTTTCCAATTTTGCGCAATTACTACCTTAGCAGCTATGAGTAAAATGTTTTGCATAAACTACTTTTGCTGCTTTTAATACTGAACCAATTCTTCAGCACTGGGATTGAGGGGCTCCATATTACTGTGGTTCAACTCCTATCAGGAGAGTCAGTCTCAAATGATAGTGCTGGGGAAATCCTGCTTTGCCCCATGGCCTTTGACCTGGGGGATGCCACAAGATTCCATCTTATCCCCCATGCTAATTAATACCTTGATGAAGCCACTGGCAGAGGTCATCAGGAGGTATGGGCTGCAATGTCACCAATATGTGGATGATACCCAGCTCTACCTTTCTCTTCCATCTAATTCCAAGGAAGCTGGTGATGTTCTAAACTGGTGCTTGGAGTCAGTAATGGGCTGGATGAGGGTGAACAAGCTGAAACTTAATTCTGACAAGACAGATGCTCTCTGGTTAGTAGAAAGGCAGATCAGGGACTTCAGATCACCACTGTTTTGGGTTTTTTTGTTTTTTTATAATTTTTTTATTGATTTTACATCTATTTCTACATTTATATGCTAAATTCTATACTAAATTACCTTATACAGAAAATGCTGAATAAAATAATCATTTTTAGTAGATTAGTCAGTTTGAGAAACAAAAAAACTTGGTTTAACTAGTTACATATGTTACTGCTTCTAAAAATCACATAGTTGATTTGCTGGTACACATAACTTTGGAGCACGCTTATTTTCCATTAACATATACTTAGTGCTCGACATTTAACAACAATACAAAGTTTATTTCTTCTTTTGTCCTCTTCTTTTCTTTTTGGTCTCTTCCATAGGTTTGGGAGCCGCAGCTCCCTTCTCCGAGTCTGAGTTTTCTTCTTCACTTTCTGAGCTATCCAAGCCATATATACTTTCCTGCTGTGCTAGCGAATCGTCTGAGTCTCTCTCTTTTTTCTTTTTCTTACATTTTTCCAAAAAACCTTTCGCTTGATCAACAGAGTCAATTTTAACATTCTTTTCTTGATAGCTGAAACACAGTCCCTCCAGAGTATTCCATCGGTATATAATTGATTCAGACGGAAGCCAGGTAGTTAAACTTCTGTAGGCTTTTCTTCTTTTTCTTATTTCAAATGGAATGTCCTTTAATACCTTGATGTCTACCTCCTGGATCTTCAGCGTTGTTCTGTTGGTGGCTTTTAAAACCACATCTCTTGTTGATCTTTTGGAGAATCTTATCATAATTTCACCTGGCAGGTTTTTCTTTTTGACTAATTCAGGATAGGTCCGATAAACCAAATCCATGTTGCTTATTATTTCTTCCGCTTTTAAACCTGTCACTGGTGCCAGAGCTTCACTCACTAGCTTTTTAAGATCCTCCCCTTTTTTTTCAGGAACATTCTGAAGTCGAAGGAAGTAACTTGAGCGTTCCATCTGCAATTTTGATACATTATCACATTGAAAAGCCTTTTCTTTTTCAATTTTTTGTAGTCTTGAATCATGCTTACTAGTTGTCGCCTTAACTTCCAAGAGATCCTGTTGCAGCTTTTCTGTTCGTTTACCTGATTCTTTCAGTTCATTTTGCATTAAGTCCATTTTGCTGTTGAGAGTAGTCATCTGATCCACCAGCGGCAGCAGCAACGCTGAAAACATTGAGCTCATCTCTGTGGCATCGCCCTTTGAAGTCGGAGGACCGCTTCCTAGTTTAGGGGAGGGTTTTGGCCACCCCGTCATTGTTGCAGTTTCGCTTTTATTTACACTTAGATAAGAAGGACCGTAGAAGAAACAATTGTAGTCGCACTAATGTCTCTCAAAAGGTCTTTTCTCCGTGTATGCGATCCCGCCCTCCAGCATTTTTAAAACGCTTTTATAGTTGCAGTAATGCCTTGGGAAAGTCTCAGCCGCTTCGGTAAGGGGGGGGGAACACGATCCTCCCTTTGCCTCCCCGTCGCTTTATTTGCCATTATATTTTGCAACTCACGGTTTTCACCATTGCATATCAGGTGTGTGAATTGCTTCTCCACCAAGCATTTTCTGCTGCTTCTCGGTCACGCTTACCAAGCCCGAAGGCTTCCTCAGCAGGGGAATCTACGGGGGTGATGAGGGGGGTCTCAATCCTGCAGTCGCCACCATCAGGAGAGTCTCCCCCTTGTGCCACCCCAGGCAGAGCCCCTTCGCTAGGGTCTCTGGGGGTTCGGCACCCGTCCAGAACCCCTTCACTCTACCAGGCACGAATCGCCTCTCCCGTATATGCGGAGAGAGGTGTCCACCATTAGCGCATCTCTTCCGGAAGTCCAGATCACCACTGTTTTGGATGGGATTATACTCCCCTTGAAAAGCCAGGTTCATAGCTTGGGAGTGCAGCAGTCGCCTTAAAAAAACAGGTGGCTGCTGGGGTTCAGAGTGTGTTTGGTCAGCATCAGCTGGTGCCTCAACTGCATAAGTCCCTGGCTCAGTCAGATCTAGCCACAGTGATCTATCAATTTGTTACATCTAGACTGAAGTACTACAGTGCACTCTTATTGGGGCTACCTTTGAAGAGTGTTTGGAAGTTGCAGCCAGCATGATATAATGGTTAAGAGCAGTGGACTCCTCCATGTGAAGCTTGCTGGATGACCTTGGGTCTGTCAGAGTTCTCTCAGAACTCTCTCAGCCTTACCTACCTCACAAGGGTCATTGTGGAGAGAGGAAGGGGATGTGATTGTAAGCCACTTTGAGACTCCTTGAGGTAAAGGAAGGTGGGGTACAAAAACATGCTTCATCTGCTGCTGCTCGTTCAGAATGCTGGTCGAGGCCAGCTATTGAGAGCATATGTCCCCAATACTGCAGCATCAAAATTGGCTACTGATACACTCCTGAGCCCAGTTCAAGGTATTGGTTTTGTCTTTTAAAGCCTTACTTGGCTTAGGACTGGGTTATCTGAAGGACCAACTTCTCCCATATATTCCTGCTGGGGAATTAAGATCACAGGGAACAGCCCTCCTTGACTGTTCCACCAATTAAAGATGTCTGTTTGGTAGGTACACAAGAGAGAGTCTTTTCTGTGACAGCTCTACAATTATGGAACAAGCTCCCCAGAGAGGTGCATTTGGGTCCCTCCGTGTTGATCTTCAGAATGCAGTTGAAGACAGTTTTAGGACTGCATTGATTGATTTAGCTGTTATTACTGGCAGTCCTAATCAGTGTTTTTAAACTGTATTTTTAATGGGTTTTGTAATTCTTGTTTCTATTGTGTGGTTTTTTAAAAATAATATGTATATTGTAAACTGCTTTGAATTCCACAAGGGAGAAAAGTGACTATGTTTTAAATAAATAATTGGATTTTAATAAAATGTCCATCCTTTATCCTCAAATCTGGTAGCATATTCTACACAACTGAGCTCATATCCTTGCTTATTCTAAGTGCAGTAATATCATAAAACAGTTATCATATCCCAATAGTCTGCTTGCACTGGACAAAACTGTCTGGTTACATTTCTCACTGGGGAAACTGTGGGTTTTACATATTGTCTTTAATTTCTGTGGAGCAAGACACCTTTGGTTGGTTATGTTAAATTGCACTGCTTTTAGATGTCTATGGAGAAAAAAATCTTGGTGTCCAGAAGGTCTGATTCCACTTCTCTACTTTTACTTTTAAATTATGAGTTCTTTGCTGTTGTTGTTTGACCTGTTCTATATCTTCTCCCGACTCTCCAACAATATATCATGCTTAAGCTATAATCCAAACCTCCATCAATCACAATTTTCTATATTTTAGAAAGTGAATTATTGACATTGTTGAGGGTAAAAAATATATATGAAGTGTCTGATGTGATAATATTGAAACCTCCCATTTTTCTACACACATTATCCCAAATTGAATATTATTATTATCAATAAAATCTCTAAATCTACACAATTATTATGGTACCAATCTAGACAATCCCAAAATTACTGGGTTAAATTTACTGTAATAGATAGCTTTCAACCTTGATGTGCTTGAACAATGTATTCTTATATTTATTTCAGGTTTCCATGAAATAACTTAGTATCGATCCTTCGCTTTTGCAGTCCTTGATTTCCCCCCCTCCAATCATAAATTGAGCTACAAATAGTCAAGTGTTGAGGAAAATGCTGTACACAATAAGACTTGATGTCAGGAAGGTTGACTGTATTCACAATTGATGGGAAACTAGTTACAGATACATATATAAGTAGATACAGATAGATAAACAAAAGTGACAGTCATGAATTAATGACCATGAGTCATTGTAAATAAGTGTCCCCTTCGATACCTTATGCTTGGATTTTCAGAAAGCATGTGGCACAGGAAAACATGAGATGACTTTTCAACCATAACATTAATTAGTTGATTGGTAATTGGAAAAACAGCCATCCAAGAAATGTATCAGTGGCTAAGCAAGATAACAGACAGAGATATTGGCTTTATATAGATGCTACAAAAATCTCCAGGACAGTGTGGGAATGTCACCAGCAAAAGCTAGTTCTCTTGCATGTTGGAGTACTTTTCCTTTTTCTATAGCATAGAACAAAGGAAAGGTATCAATGTGGTCATTTTTTTTTTTAAAAAGCATAATGGTATAAAATTAGATTGGCAGTTGGAACAGAGAGGAGAGAGAGGTTAAGGCAACACATCAACAGTCAATTTTGTTGGAGAATACTAGCACCTATTTGAAGAAGATCAGAACAGACTATAGGGGACAGCTGAAGGACTGCTAGTTAGCATATCTAGATTAGGGATTTCCCCCAATTTCAAATTGTGTCCTTCCTGTCTCCTGATTGACTCTTTGGTGACTTCCTGTTCCAACTGAGGCATCCCCCTTCATTCCTGTCTCTCACAGCAACTGGTCAGTTTGTTAAGCATCTCTCCCTGTCCTCTATTTTATCAGAGTTTATTTCTTCTTTAATAAACGGAGTTATTTTCTTTAAACAGTTGGCGCTCCATTCCTCTGCATGTTTAAACTCTGCCAACAAATATGTCCAATAGAGGTGTTGGGTATGTGCAGATGGTACAGTCAGAACATGCTGTGGTTTGAGGTTTACCAGATGTCTTCAGGGAAGAGAGGCTAGATATTTGGCTGTTGCTCACAATTTAATACAAGCAAAAATATAAAAAAAAATAAAAAGAGAAGTGCTTACAACCAGCTGATTGGATGGTTTAAGACATGCTGGTATCACAAAGAATGACATCCACTGGAATTGACTAGCTCTGGACAGGAAATACTTCTCTTTTACATAATTTCTTGTATTATAGTTCTGAACGCACTTGTTTGGAATTAATCCCCACCATGATTTTGATGTTGTCTGCTTCCTAGAAAGTGCCTTAGGATCAGAGCCTTTATTGAGCTACTCACTAGCCAGATTACACTTTGGACATTCCTTGTAGTAATGATAGCCCCATGCTGGCTAGGTAACTGAAATTTACAATACAGCAAAAGCCACAGTAAATTACAAACAAAAGAAAAGTCACTCTTTAACACAGAATAAATATAACCAATATAATTGTCCAACAGGGTCTATATGTGTAATAAACAACCCACATGCCTACAAGCAAAACACATAGGTCTCTTATGCAGAATATCATCAAACAAATACACATGATCTTCAGATGAAGGATGAAGATGCCGGCTTTGATCCTTTGTTTCGTCAGGAGCTTCTTCACCTTGCTGAATATAAAATATACATGTCACTACTCCAAATGCAAACTACACCAAATACAAATACAATTATTGATTATTTCCTTTTACCAACAATGCATATGCATATACTTACAACCTCCTCTGTACAAGAAATCCAATAGCTATTACATTCAATTATATTCAGATGATTATTCTGTAAGAAAGATGCCACCATAAATTATTTACATAAATTCACTCTATTTAGAACCCTAAGAATGAAAACTTATACTTAGAAAAGCTCACCCCAAAACAAGAGCATTAATGGGCAACCGATCAACAGGGCCGCAGCCTCACCTAGTTGGCACACCTTAACAATCAACTACACCAATACCCCTATGTACACAAACACAACATAATATTTAAAGGGGCAAGAGATGCATTATGGTCACCTATTTCATAAAAAAGAGTTAAATTCTATTGACTGATTCAAACCATAAGGATTCTGACTGCACAAACGGAAGATCCAGAATGCCTCTCTTTGTCTCAACTTTCTCTGCACGTTGACCTGATTAAACTGCTGGGAAGGAATAACCTCTAGAACTAAAAATCTGAAATCACTACAAGTGTGCCCTTTTGCCATAAAATGCTGCACAAGAGGCAATTCTACTCTGCAGTTTCTGATGCAAGATCTATGCTCAATCATACGGGTCCGAACAGCCCTAGATGAAATCCCCACATAAAAAAAGGGGGGGGGGGGACAACAACATTTCAAAAGATACACAGCCTGTTTTGTAGCACAGGAGGAGAAGGAATGTAACAAATAATCACAACGCACTTCAGGGATATTGACTCTCGTGGTTTGCCACACCAGGGGGCAGACTGCACAATGCCCACAGGGATGGTGGCCTTTAGGACCTGCAGTTGTTTCTGTAGGGCAAATTGCCAAGTCTGAGTGCACTAAGGAGTCTCTAAGGCTTCTGGTTCTTCAAAAACCTATGAATGGTGTGTTTTCACATCCTGAGATCCCCTTAACCACATCCCAGTGTCTCTGTATGATGCCTCTAATCTGAGAAGACAAAGGCGTAAAATCAAAAGCACAACTAAAGGACCTTTTTTGCTTACTGTGTGCTGTTTCTTTAAATAGTTCTGACTGATCTACCACATCGGCTCTCAGCCTTGCCTGCTCAATGTGTGTGGAATAGCCAGGAGATCCCTAGGAGTATAGTTTGGTGGCCGAAGTTCTAGCTCAGGGGTGGCCAAACTTGCTTAACATTACAGCCATATAGAATAATCATCAGACATCTCAGAGCCACAAGCCTCAAACAAATATTACCCATGTTTTTATTGAAAAATATGCAAATTTGCTTTTTATTAACATTAAATGAGACTGCCCCAAATAAAAAACAAAAGGGGTAAAAATAGTTATTGATAATCAGGGGTCCGTTGGGGCCGGAGCGAGGCAGAGCAAAGCTCCGCCAGCTCAGGAGTGGCCACTAGGGCAGCCACAGGCCAAATCAGATTCTCTAATCTGATTCAGCCTGCTGCCGAATTGCTGCCGAAATTCGGCAGCAACTTTAAAAGCCACTGGAGGGGAGGGGGTTTGAGGGAGAGGCTCCAAACTTGCAGGGTAGCTGCTGGGGCCTCTCCTCAAAATACCCACCAAGTTTCAAGAAGGTTGGACCAGGGGGTCCAATTCTACGGGCCCCCAAACAGGTTGGCCCCATTCCCTCCATTGTTCTCTATGGGAGGAAAAAAGTTAACATTTTTTCCCACCACAGAGAACAATGGAGGGGATGGGACAAGCTGTTTGGGGGCCCATAGAATTGGACCCCCTGTTCCAATCTTCTTGAAACTTGGTGGGTATTTCGAGGAGAGGCCCCAGCAGCTACCCTGCAAGTTTTGAGCCTCTCCCTCAAACTCCCTTTCCTCCAGCCCCTCATATACCCTATGAGTTTTTGCCATTGATTTCAATGGCCCACAGGGTATAATGGGGCTGAAACTGACATTCCCTTTCTGACACACTTCTGGTGATGTCAGGGGACATGCCATATGCTAATGAGATATGCTAATGAGTTATGCTAATGAGCTCCTGCACTTCTTTTTCTACGAAAGAACCCCTGTTGATAATGATATTTATTTGCCTTCTCCGAGCCGGCCGGGGCGGGGGGAGGGCTTTGAGAATGCACTTTAAGTTAAAGTTGCTTTCTTTCTCTGCCTCCCCACACCTCAAGCCTACCCAGGGAGGGGAAAACTGGCTGGGGAAGGGAAGACCAGTCAGGGGGGCATGCCACCCCTTCACTTCCCCAGCTGCCCTGCCAGGAGCCGCACAATATGTATAAAAGAGCCACATGTGACTCCCGAGCTGCATTTTGGCCACCCCTGCTCTAGCTCTTTTTTGGCACCACTTAAGTGGCAACCTATGCTTATTTTTTAGGCTAAGAGTGCTGTGACTTGCCTAAGATCACCCAGCTAGTTGAAAGTGGGGAAGTGGGGAATTGAGCCTGAGTCTCCAGATTAGAATCCACCACTCTTAACCACTATACCAAGCTGCTAGGAATGAACTAGTGAAGTGCCCTTCCAAAAATTGTATTTTTCAACAAAAGTCTGTATGGTCAAAGCAATGGTATTCCCAGTAATAATGTATGGCTGCAAGAATTGGACCATAAGGAAGGCCGAACGCCAAAGAATAGATTCTTTTGAATTATGGTGCTGGAGAAGAATCCTTTGGACTGCAAAGAGATCAAATCAGTCAATCCTAAAGGAAATCAATCCTGTCTGTTCCATGGAAGGCCAGATACTGAAGCTGAAGCTCAAATACTTTGACCACCAAATGAGAAGGGAGCAGTCACTGGATACAACCCTGATGCTGGGAAAGATTGAAGATCAAAGAAGAAGGGAACAGCAAAGGATGAGATGTTAGACAGTGTTATCGATGCAACAAACATGAAATTAAGCAAACTCCGGAGCAAGACAGAAGACAGGAGGGCCTGGCATGATGTGGTCCATGGGGTTGTGAAGAGTTGGACTCGACTGTGCAACTGAACAACAAATTTTGGATTATTTTTTTTTCTATAACTACAACTATAACGCTACAATCTAAGCTACATATATCTTATACAGAGAGTACTTTATCATTTGCTTAATACTACCTTGTTACATAATATAATTATGAAGCATTTAGAACCTTGGATAAATTTCAATTACTTGTTACTGCTACTATAAAAGTTATCAAAACTATTTGGCAGGCACGCCCACCTAGAGAAATACGGTTAATTAAACCATTTATAATACATAAGTGCAATGCTTAATAAAACAGTTTAATCACTATTTCTTCTTTCGTCCTCTTCTTGTCTTAACAGTCTCAACTATTTTTGGAGCTGCAGCTCCCTTTTCCGAGTCAGACACTTCTTCTTCACTCTTTGAGCTATCAAATCCATACATGCTTTCTTGCGAGGCCAGTGAACCATCTGAGTCTCTCCCAGTTTTCTGCTCTTTGCTTTTTTCCAGAAATTTTTTCGCTTGTTGAACAGAGTCAATCTTATACTTCTTATCTTTGATGCTGAAGCATAGTCCTTCTGGAGTATTCCAACGATAGATGATAGACTCAGACTGGAGCCAAGATGTCAATTTTCCATAGGCTTTCCTTCTTTTCCTTATTTCAAATGGGATATCCTTCATCACTTTTACTTCTTCTCCCAGGATCTTCAGAGCTGCTTTGTTTGTGGTCCTAAGCACCACGTCTCTTGTAGATTTTTTGGAGAACCTTATCATAATTTCACCAGGCAGGCTTTTCTTTTTAGTGTAATCTGGATAGGTTCTGTAAACCATATCCATGTCGCTTTTTATATCCGCTGCTTTCATGCCTGTCCCTGGTTCAAGTGCTTCACTTAGCAAATTTTTAAGGTCTTCTCCTGTGTTTTCTGGCACATTCTGAAGTCTTAGGAAAAAATTCGATCTATCCATTTGTAATTTCAAAAGCTGATCGTGGTGGAAGGCCTTTTCCTTCTCTGCCTTTTGTAGTCTTGCGTCTTGGTTTTTTACTGAAGTTTTTACTTCCAGAAGTTCTCGCTGCAGCTTCTCTGTGAATTTATTCGACTCTTTTAGTTCTAGCTGCATTTTGTCCATTTTAACGTTGAGAGCTGTCATTTGGTCCACTAGAGGTCGCAATAACGAGGAGAACACTGCAGTCATCTCCGTGGTATCAACCTTTGAACTCGGAGCTGTACTTCCTAGTTTGGGGGAAGGTTTCGGTTTCCCCGTCATTGTTGAGACTACGCTCTTTGTTTGTAGATAGATAAGATGAACGAAAGGAGCAAATTTTCAAACAGCACTTATGTCCTTCTAAAGTTTATATCTCCAAGTGAGCGATGCTGCCATCTAGCAAGGCGGATGGGCTTTTATTCCTGCAGTAACGCCACATAAAGAGTCTCGTAAGTACGCTAGTCCCGGAGGGGGGGGGTTTCACTCCTCCCGCCGTCTTCCCACTGTGTTCTGCTTTTCTTACTTCAGACTCACATTTTCTCCATGCGTAACTGTCAGTTCCAGCCTCATTGCTTCGCACTCTCTGCTGTTTCTCGGATTTGCGCTTTCAGCCATACGGCTCCCACGGTGGGGGAACCTATGGGGGTGATGAAAAGGGATCTCTATCCCTTGGTCGCCACTGTAGGGCGAGATCCCCTTCAGGCCACCCCAGGCAGAGCCCCCTCACTGGGGTCTCTGGGGGCTCGGCACCAGTCCAGAGCCCCTTCTTCCCACCGGGTATGGATCGCGCTCCCCGCAGATGTGGAGGAGCATGTCCGCCATGCTCGCAAGTCTTGCCGGAAGTCAACAAATTTTGGATTATTAAGAGCCCCAAGACTGTTTCAGGATTCAGATTTTTTTTTTTGAGGGAGAGATTCTGAAATTTTGGGGGGTCATTGTTTCCTATGGGGGAATCTTTCTAGGGGCCTGGAGTGGCTGTTTTTCAAGCAAATGACTCCAAAAAATGCTAGTTCTGCCTATCCACTGAAGGCCCCCCTCAGGTTTCAGTCGTCTTCAGCCATTCTACTTCTTTCTGCATCCTTTAGAATTGCATCCAGACCATGGAGAAATAAGGGCACCCATGCTGACTAGTATTTTGGACACTGCCTGAGCTGAGTCCTGTGAGAGGCTCAGGGCAGACACAATTTATCTGTGAGGGTAAAAAGAGATATCTGAGGGTATCTGAGGGTGAAGGGGTTGAGATGGAAGCACAGTAGAGTGTACTTTCATGTAGGGTTGTCAGTCTTCAAGTGGTGGCTGGAAATCTCCTGGAATTACAACTGGCCTCCAGGTTACAGAGATCAGTTCCCCTGGAGAAAATTGCTGTTTTGGGAGGTAGATTCTATGGCATTGTACTGCACTGAAGTCTCTAACCTGCCTAAACCTGCCATCCTTGGGCTTCACCCCCAAAATCTCCAGGAATTTCCCAACCTAGAGCTGGAACCCTACTTCCACCTCTTCCTCTTGCACCACCTCCAGCCTTTTTTTCTCCCTGTCTGGAAGGCCTGCTGGACTAGAAACTGGAGAAGGGGCATCCTGTCTCTTCTCCAGTTCTTTTAGCATTCTTTGAGTCCCCGGGGTGAACTCAAGAGCCCAAAGACTCTAATCCCAGAAGTTCAGTCCAAAAGACAACTCAGGCTCCTTCTTTGCCTGATGTTAAGTCACAACATTTGGAAGAGGAGCAGCCTGAGCAGCAGACCCCTGCCCAGTGCCAACATCTACCTCAGGCACCTCTACAGGCAGCACTTCTGCAACAGCCTCAATGAAGAGGCTTCATGATTGTGCCACCCCTGCCAGAGGATGGAATGGTATAAGAGTGCTATGGGACAGGCCTCCACACAGGTGGGAGGAAAGCCACAGCCTTACTATTCTTCTGATTAGTCTTTTCCTCAGGGCCCTGCTGCACTCTACTTCTATTTCTCATTCTGTCCCCCTTGGACTACTTCACCAGACTGAGCTAGCTACTACATTAAGCTACACCAAACTCTGAGTTTGAGCACTAACTCACCTATGCTTGATCCTGACTCACTAACTTGCTTCCCTTGACCTTTTTGGTCTACCTAGCCTCCTGAGTACTAACCTTCATTTTTTTTTTTTTGTAAAACTACACCTAGACTTGCTGCAGCTGCATTCTTTTTTTAAAACTGACTTTAACCTCTTTCTAGCCTAAAACTTCTATTTTTGTAACTGCAACCTGTGATGCAATTCTCCAAGCCAAAAAGTGAAGCCTGATTTTTAATTCAAAAAATAAGATAATCCCTAGTTTTTCTGAAAACCCAGCTTCCATTTTTTTGGAAGACTAAACCTTCTTATTTTTAAACACCTGACTTCAATTGTTTTGAAGCTCACGTCAGCCAATATATATTTTTTGAAGTAAACTCTATGCTCCCTTTAAAAAATAACACTTGGCTTACTTTTTGAAAGCCTAATCAAGGCCTACTTTTGTTGAGAACATCAAACTCTAAGCTGAAAATCTAACCAGAAATTTTCTTCAGAACCCATTGCAACATTTAAATGTTTTAAAAAAACATTAGGAATAATCCAAAATTCCTTGAAGGCCCCCTAAAACACACTACAGAAATATCTTTACATAAAAGAACAGCTGTAAATTCAGAGCCAACCCCGCCCCTCCCCCCCCGGCACAAGCTCTTTAAAAATTAAAAACATTTTAGAATAGGGTTGCCAGGTAACTTATGTGTTGTGGCAGGGGGGAGTAGGTCCTGGTCCGGGACATTTGTGGGTGGGCTGCGATGATGTCACCCAGAAGTGACATCATCATACTAGAGTTTTCAGGCTGATTACTAGAATGTTCCCCCGGTGACATGCCCAGTGCGATGATGTCACCTCCAGATCACCACAGCAAATTGATGCTGAGTGCCCAAGGCCGGGGCACTCTCCCAGAGCCTTTTTCTAGAGCCCATTGTATTTATTTTCACAGCGGGCCTTATTCCTAGTTTTTCATATATATATATTCAGACCAGACTCCTAGGTTAGACCATGCTGCTAGTCAACAAATCTGGCCCACCTGTTAAAAATCCACTATAGTAAATGTATGCCTCCTGTCAGAATATTTTTACTTCGTTATGCTTTTAGCATATATCAAATGGGTATATGAGGGTTATTACATTCAGTCTTGTTTGTCTGTTGCTGCTGGGGGGGTAAATATTTTCCCCATAACACTCTTATTTGTTCATTCATCTTCATGAACCAGTTACAAGATTCTTTCCCTCAGCCTCCTTGAAAGGAGTGGAAATCACAAAAAGGTAGCTAGAGGCAGATTCATATGCATGCAATTATGCAGCTGCTTCTAGACCCTGTCCTCCATGTCACATTTATTCTCCTTCCTAGCATAATCTCAGTGACAGGAGGTTTGATATAGAAAAACATTGCCTGTGAAATCAGCAAGCCAGATGCAAACCAGAAAAATCTCCATCCATTTTGGAAACTCCAAGCTTTTATCATTGATGCTTCATGGTGTTTTAGTTGCATGAAGTGCAAATAATTCCCACCTATCCTTGTCCCCTGCCTTGTTATTGCTCTACTTTAGGTGAACATAGACAACAAATGGTAAATAACAGTGTTATTCTTATAACTTAACTTGTGGGAGTTGCCAACAAAATGAATTTTTGAGGTGAATGTGGTGGCTTCCGCTTGAGTGAAACAATTGTGGGATTATGAGAGAAACAATTAGTCATATTGATATGACTGGCAAAAGTTCAATGTCTAAAATGATATTTCAAGTGATTTGGGAGGTTCCCATTTGGACAATGATTCTGGGGAGCTTTGATGCCACGAATGATATTTCTCACAGTTATTTCACACATCTCTTGCTGGCAAACTTGTCATCTGAGGGAATGTTTACAACTACCAAAAGGAAACACACCATGGTGCTTATGCAGTTACTTAGTTCTCTGCCTATCTGAATGATTCTGACAAATGCTGAGGTAAATTTTATCCACCAGTGCCCATTATCAGAAATCTGAGATAGTAAAGAAATTCTAAAAAAATCTTGAGGTTGGCAGAAAGTTACAGCTGTGTTTCATTCCTTTATCTTGTTCATTATTATGTTTCCTTCTATGGTGCCATTGAGTAAAGTAAATATGTGATGTGATATCCTTGTTGCCAGTTATTTCCCCCCAGCCCCACTCCACCTCACTGGTTGCTACTTACAGGACATGGGGAAACATGGAGCACGAAAGCCTGGAAGAAAATGTAGAAGAATTCCAAGCCCCCACCCCAACAGCCCCTCCTTCAGCTTTTTCCTAGGGACCCCCCCCCCCCCCAGTTTTGGGGAACAGTTAAAAGAAACCCCTTATACAGGGGTCCTTTTGTAGAAAAAGAGGTGCAGGAGCTCATTAGCATAACTCATTAGCATAACTCATTAGCATATACCACGTCCCCTGACATCACCAGAAGTGTGTCAGAAAGGGAATGTCAGTTTCAGCCCCATTATACCCTATGGGCCATTGAAATCAATGGCAAAAACTCATAGGGTATATGAGGGGCTGGAGGAAAGGGGGTTTGAGGGAGAGGCTCCAACCTTGCAGGGTAGCTGCTGGGGCCTCTCCTAGAAATACCCATCAAGTTTCAAGAAGATTGGACCAGGGGGTCCAATTCTATGGGCCCCCAAACAGGTTGTCTCATCCCCTCCATTGTTCTCTGTGGTGGGGAAAAAACGTTAACTTTTTCCCTCCCATAGAGAACAATGGAGGGAATGGGGGCAACCTGTTTGGGGGCCTGTAGAATTGGACCCCCTGGACCAACCTTCTTGAAACTTGGTGGATATTTCGAGAAGAGGCCCCAGCAGCTACCCTGCAAGTTTGGAGCCTCTCCCTCAAACCCCCTCCCCTCCAGTGGCTTTTAAAATTGCCACCGAATTTCGGCGGCAATTCGGCAGCAGGCTGAATCAGATTGGCTGCCCTAGTGGCTACTCCTGAGCTCCAGCTCCAACGGACCCCTGCCCTTATATGACATATTTTTCTTTGAAATTAGTGATGTGCTTTTTAAATCAAGGTTTTACTCAGTGTATAATAAGGAAACATCTAAGGACTTTTCTGATAGACATTTTAAGGAGGTCCAGAAAAAAGTTCTTGTTGAATGAATGAAATTCTTTTTCAGTATTTCCGAAAACTGTTTTTCTAATTTGACAAAATTTGGGCAATTTTAGGAGATAAAAAGCCCCTCCTATGAAATATACTTTTTCTTTGGAATGAATGAAATTTGGTAAGATTCCATAGGGTGTAGCAGTTAGTAGAACTCTTGCTTTTATATCTGGTGCCTTTTTGAAGTTTTGCTTGAAGGAAATTAAGGCATTTATACTCTTAAATTCCATAAACATGTCAATTAATGCTAGGGTTGCCAGGCAACCAGTGGGGGGAGTTACCAGCTGCAGTGCGGGGCTACGCCAGCATCTCAGCATCATCACCAGCAATCCAGTGATGTCACTTCCAATGCATGCCGAAAGTGATATCACATCACTGGTGATGCAGGGAAGCTCTGATATTTGGGGCAAAACTCTGTGGTAGAAGCCCTTTTACCATACCATACAGTTTTTGCTGAAATACTTGAGTGTCTCCACATGAGCCCGCTTGCGGGGAGGGCGGGATATAAATCCCAAAATAAATAAAATAAATTTCTGGCAATGATGTTGAGACACTGGTGATGTTGAGACACTGTTGGCCAGTTGATCAGCGTGGGGACAGGTCCTGAGGGTGGGGGATTCCCACCACCAGCAGGATGATGCCAAACCTAATTAATATAATTTTATATGCAGTTAAGTTAAAAATGAATCATTTCATATTGTTAAAGCAACATAATGGGTTAAGGTTTGATTGGAAAGTAAGTATTGCATGTATTTCAATTTTTAGCAAAATTTCATTTTTTCAGGGGAACCCTATGTTTTTCCTACATGGCTTTAAAATTTCCAGATTTTTTTTTTCATTTCTGAGCATTCTGTGATATTGTTAGTGCAATTCTGAACAAAGTTACATCTTTCTAAGCCCTGTGAGTTTAGGGTACTTAGAAAGGTTTAACTTTTTAAGGACTTCACTGTTAGTCACATATAATACTTCATTGAACTTTACAGGGTGAGAGAATAAGGAGTTGTGGGGCTCTGATTTAGGCAACAATAATACACTGGCCATAACAATTAGCCCTGGCCTAAGCTTTTCCCATAATCCAGATAACTACACAACTAATTCCACATGCCCAGCAGGGTTAACATCTTTATTTCCCCCCCATAAAGAGCAGCCACATCTGTCTTATGTAAAGCATCTTTAGAAACTCAGGAGAGTTTTAAATTTTAGGGATACTGAAAATGTTATATTTGATAGACTAATCACGTGATGGAATTGGATTCAGCTCTGCTTCTTAAAAGTTTCATGCCAGCTTTATTGAATGCTGACACTGTAAGACATTTGTATAGTATTTCTTTCCTTTGGTGTAAATGTGTGCCTGTTTGCCATTCAGCAACAGATGCCTAACCTTCTGGCTTGTCCTCTTTTGGTTTTACTATTTTTATCCAGGCGGTAGAGGCAGAGATTGGACTATTATCTCCAAAATTCATGACAGAAAAGACTTTGATTTTATAACCATTTTTTTTTTTGCTTTCAGTTACTGAATGGAAAGAGCTGGATTGTGAATGAGACCTACATTTCAAAGGCTATGGTACTATCAAGGCCATTCTGATAAAGCCCTTGTGTAGATTTTGATTCAGTATAACATGTTTACTTTCTGTATTGCATATTAGTTTCTTATTTTAATTTAATTGGAATATTTTTCACATCAAAAGGTGAGATGTAAATATCTTAGGCAGAAAAAGAAAAGCATTGTATATATGTTGGCACTGCAGCCATAAAATGGTAACAAAAAGTTTAAGTATCAATGTAACTTGCACTGAAGTCATGTTTAGAGGGCCATCCTTTCTGTAGAGGTTTTAAAGGTCTTAGAAAACCAGCTAACCAAAAGAAAGGAAGAAGGAGAGAGAGAAAAAACAAGACTTTGTATAGTCATTTGCCACCCCAGCAGGAATAACGAGACAGACAACAGATTGGAATTAAACAAGGGCCACTTTATTAACTATTTAAACAGAACATGCAGCAACGGGCAAAACTAAGCAAGCTCAGGAACAGGCAAGGCAGGCGTCAATCCCAGACACAACCTCCTTGCCCTTGTAATGGGCGGGTAACCTAGCCCCAGTCTTGAGCCAGTCAGATTCTGGCTCGTAACCAGCGGCCCGGCATACTGGCGCCCCCTCCCAGGGGCGCCTACCCCTGAGGCTGCACAGACCTTCAGGGAGGAGCCTAGTCTGAGAGGGTCCCATAGGTGATCACCATTCACCTCCCCAGACCGCAAGGCCCTAGGGTGGTTCCTGATGACCTCCTGTTCCCAATCAGGATATGCCGTGAGGCACTCACCGGTTCCGTTTTCTTGCTTGCACAAACCTGCCAAGTGACCAATCTACTTAATCCCGACCACCACCTATGCCCTTAACCACCGACTGCAGTGTAAGGTAGGCAAAAAACACCCCGTCCCCAAGCCAAACAAGAAAGAGGTGCAAAAATTCCTACCTGGCCCCAAATGGCAACCAGCAAAAGCCTACACTGCAACCAAGGCGGGCGGGTGGGTGAGCACACCAACGGACTGCTGAGAGCGCGAGCGGGGCTACAGCTCTCACAGAGCAAGCCCCGCCCCCTGCTCCCCGAGGAACGCACGCAGCGTTCCTGTTTCTGCCTCGCGTCCTGCGAGGCGGCAAACCGGCTCCCTGTGCCATGGTGCTGCCGGGCGAAGGGGAGCCCAAACTCTAACAAGGATCCCTTGAAGAAGTTATTTGACTGCTTATTCTTCAGTTTTGCCCATATAAAAATGTGCAGTAATAGATTAAAGTACTGTTAATTATTAATTACTGATTACTCTACTGAAGTATATTACAGTCATCTATTATCTTTCCAAGGAATTGGTGGAGTGCTATATTTCTTCTTCGCAGCCCTTCTAGAAACTTAAATGGCAACAGGATGAATCATTGAACTAGCTAAAAAAAGATCTTAGCCATTTTCACATGTTACAGTGAACACATCTCCTACATCTATGTGCATGCATGTTTGTATGCATGTTTGTATGAAAGAGCCAACATGTGTTCATTTTACAAATGGAACTGGAACTGGAGACAAGCACCTGGATAAATGTGGGGTTTAAATCAAGACAGTGAACTGTAAACATGTAGAATGTAACATGTTTACTCAGAGCAAATATAAAGACAAAGCAAGGGTATGTGGGTTGTATGTGGGTCTACTGTAACTTGTGCACATGGCTCTTGTAAACCTAAGTTTTAGGGACTCTAGTGCTTGGACTTTGTTGGATCCCATTTGTGACTATTCTCTTACTTATAGTTTGTGCTATAGTACTTATATTCCTTATATATGTGATTATGTTAGGTTGCTTAATTCTGCATTGAATTATATATATTCATGACCTTTACCTACATATAAATTCTCAGTTATACATTTTTGCATTTTATTACACTGTATTTGTTATTTTTGTGTTTGTATACATACTGTAGCTCTTGTGTATTTCCCAAGTCTGGGCAGGGAATTGCCCGGTTTTAGGGGCTTGTGCCCACTGCCAGCCAGGGGCTGATGGGGGAACTCCACCCCCAAACAGTGATGTCACCACATGATGTCGCTGATGTGATGACATCATGTGGAAGTGATGCCATAACATTGGGGACATTGTGCAGTGATGCTCTGGTTTAAGGGCAAAACACTATGGCTTGAGGGTAATTTTACCATAGAGTTTTGCCCTCAAACCAGAGCATCACTGCACAATGTCCCCATTGTGATGGCATCACTTTCACATGATGTCACTGTGTCTGTGATGTTGGGCAGCAATGTTGCTGTTTGGGGGCAGAGCCCTACCCCATTCCTGGAAGGCCCCCCCCCCCATCAGCACATGGTGAGTACCTGGCAATACGAATGACATATAATGGCACTCCCAGCACAAAACTGGAAGTAATGTCATTGTGTCTCCCAGAATTACAACTGATCTGCAGATAACAGAGATCAGTTCCCTTAGAGAAAATGGCAATATTGGAGGGTGGACTGTATGGAATTATACACTGCTGAGGCCCCTTCTTTCCTGAGACCTCTTCAAAAGTCAGTTCTGTCCTTTAAAAAAATGCTGAAATGGTTGTTTGCTTTCTTTCTTTCTTTCTTTCTTTCTTTCTTTCTTTCTTTCTTTCTTTCTTTCTTTCTTTCTTTCTTTCTTTCTTTCCCTGGTAAAATTATATCCTTTTATCTCTTCAGAGCTCTCTTCTTCACACTTCCTCCATTTCATTCCTTGTAGCTGATTTGACAGCAAAGCAGCTTGGATGTGTCAGATACTCATTCTAGATAAAGAGCATTCTTGAGAAGATAATGTAATTTCTTTCTTTAAATAGTGTGTCATTGAAAGAACAATATTTAAAGGCCTGTTCAAGAGTTAAAACCTCAAAGGCAGAGTTTTATATAACTAGATCTTTTGAATGCTAATCTGATATTGTAAATATGATAAAATGAGGATGGTCAATCATTTGTCATGAGCACATATAGTACTAAAATATATGACTGCTCCAATAGGTGTTCCAAGAGCCAGCGTAGTGTAGTATTCACAGTTTCATACTAGGATCTGGGACACCAGGTTCAGATCCCCAGACTGCCATTTTGTTCATTCAGTGACTTTAGGCTAATCATTATCTTTCAGCCTCCTTATCTCGTAGGGCTGCCCAGTAGAGGAGGGAAATATGTATTACCCATTGTTCAAATTGATTCCAACAAGCAAATGGAACAAAAGATGCAGCTTTATTCAGCACACAAAAATAAATAAACAATAATAATACTTTCCCACTTACCCTGTAACCTGTATTGGATGGGAGGTCCCCTCCAGACATTAGGCAGTCCAAAAAAACAGTAAGCTGGAGCCAAGAAGCCTCTTCTGAAGCTTGCTGCCGCCTTAACCAGAGACCTCGCCCACTCCTATAGTGTACTCCCACCACCAGGTGCTCTTCATCTGGGTAGAATTTAACCCCCTGCTGCCCTGAGACTGCCACTCGCATAGAGAAGGGCTGTGTGGCTCACCACCTGCCTCCTCGACTTACAATGGTCTTCCACAGTTTTTCCACACTAAAGACTATGTACTTTTTTCCTGAGTTCCCTAGAGGAAAGGTGAGATAAAAAAGGACAGATAGATTTAATATCTGACCTTCAAAATATGATGTCTGAAGGCAATTTGGAAATGTTAGGCATTGGAAGAGCTACTTTTTGAAACCAATTCATGATAACATGTGTATGAAAAAAAATCAGCTACAACTAGTTTATTCTAACATCGCTAAATTTGCTTTGTTATGAAAGGATAAAATGTGCACTTAGAATAACACAGCCCAATTATGGGATGGGGACAATTATATTCTCAAGTTACATCTCAGGAATTGGCCATCTGGCTGAGTTATCAAGTGCTCTCATGGATCATTTTTAATTTCCTTCTATGGTGCCTTCACCTATGTCATCCAGACTTCTGAAGGACTGGTCAAGACTTGACCATCAATTGCAAGTTTGAAGTGAAATATTGAACAGGTACACTGGATTTCTGGAGGAGTCCTAGGCTGCAGGAACATGTGTGAAACTGCTAGGCTGGATTGGAGCTCATTGTCAAGGTGCTGATATCAAAGTAAAGTCCTGTAAGGCTGGGCCATGACGCTCTGTCATGAACCCATTCCTAGGAAAAGAAATGTTGAGGTACTTTTGTAAGTATAAGATTAGATGCCTTTTCATATTCTATTTCTAGTATTCTGCCTAACTTGTCTATGTACTGATTGTTCCCAATTATCTTTTCCTACTAGTATTTATGGTGAAGTTTCTGGTACTCATAATTTTGGATGTAAACTGCTTAAAGAAACCCCACCTATGTTATGCTACTCTGCTCTGTTACACAACTAGGACTTAGTCAGGTGCTTAAAGGGGAGGGGGATAGAAAGCTCACAAGGTGTGTTTCATCCACATGAACATACACACATTCTAAACTTTTAGAGTGCAAGAGAGCCACAATAAACACATGGGGGGGATTTCTCTTGTTGATGGCAGCCAGTACTGAAGTAACAACCACAGAAAAAGAGAAATGTGTGTTATTGGGGGGGGGGGGGGGCGTTAAGCAAGCCAGACTTCCTTAGTTCTTGGCAAAGCTCAGTTCAATGCAGAAACCTTGAAGAGTGAGGTAGACAGAGCAGTTGAGGATCATGAAGGCAGGTGAGATAGGCTCACCTGGAGGAAAGCATACAGGACTATCGCGAGAGAAGTTTTTTGGGAGGGGAAAGTCTCGCATTCCTACATGTAACATAGTTGCTAAAATATAAGTCTGTTTTTGTCCACAGGACAATTGTTGCATTTGTTTAGATAATTTAATTATGCGTAAGGAAATCTTCATCTCTGAATCTGTATCTGGTGCAGTGATGGGCTGGGGAGGCTCACACTTGTTTTTCTGTTCCTTTATTAAGGGAGCCCCACTGGGACAGAGATCTGTTGCCCCTCCTTTTGGTAAATGTTGGGAATAGCTTCTTCAAAATGCCTCCTGATGGGCCAGGACAATATGCCTTGTAGCAAATTTCTCCATAGGTTCGTGGTATAACTATTTTGATTAAAAAAAAAAAGAAGCAAAATCTATCAGCCGTTTGCTGCACAAGATGAGAGAATCACAGCAAGACCAACATAATTTTCCTGAAAGAATATATCTTACCTGATTATTTGAAGTTTCATTTCACGCTTCTCTCTGGTTCTTATTAATTCCAACATAATTTCAGTTGGCACTAGTTTTACTGCTACATTATGTCAGCATTTCCATTGAGAGCCACCTTTTTAATGAGAGTATAGCTCATCTCTACAACATGTTCACTAAGCAGAATATTGGCATATACTGGATTATAACAGAAAGTGATGGGAAAATAATGTGCTCTTGCTTTGCTTTCCCCATTTTGTTAAAAGTAGTTGCTTCTTTTGAAGTCATAGGAAGCAAAAATGCTTGTTTGATCCAGGACATCTCAAAATATTGGACTGGATCCTATGCAATTATTTGTATTATTTTTTATATATATATTGTACTTTTAATTTTTTTTAAAAAAAAAATATAATATCCCTTTTCACTGACCTAGCTAGACCTGGCTAGCCCAATCTTATTAGATCTTGGATGCTAAGCAAGGTCAGCCTGGGTTAATACTTGAATGGGAGACCACCAAGGAAGTCCAGGGTTGCAATACAGAGACAGGCAATAGCAATCCACCTCTGCATGTCTCTTGCCCTGAAAACCCTGTGGGTTTCAAATGAACACAAATCAAATGACATTATCAAATGAACAGAAATAACAATGTGATCTGTTGGCTCACTGGCCATCTGAAAACATTTATGTTTGGTTGATGCGATTTGCACCCCCATGCGATCCTTTTTTTGTTTGTTTCAAGTCACTGAATTGGTTAAATAATTAAATAAAATCCAAATTCCGGTTTAGATCTCATATAGAGATACCATTCATATAATGTATACTGATATGCAGTCTCTGTGGGTTATATGAGCCCAGCAGTACCGCAGATGCTTCCGTAGGTGATACAGGGCGAAGGACAGAGGTTGTGAAGCATGCCTTAGTCAGGACATTAGGAAGAACTAGCATGTTATAAATTGTAGCATTGGACCATGTTACCTTGGGGTGTGGTAGAATTAACTTCCAATTTCAGAGGTCCTTAAAAGCAGGTTAAACAATGTTTTGGTTGGATTAATTTAATACTATACCAAGTATGGGATAAGAAATGACTTCATGCAGCAAAATACCAGGTGTGTGTATTTTATAGAATCCCTCAGTAAAGATAAGTAACATTGTTGTATAACAGGGGTAGTTTGGGGGCAGGCTCTGTGCTAGTATTGAGGAACTGAACTACTCAAGTCCATGTGAAGATCTGAGTTCTGACAAAGTATGTTTACATGTCTGTTAGGTTTGGTTACTGTTTCTTCAGTTTCACTTCAGATCCTTTAGTGGAGGCTCTTGTGCTGCAAAGGATTAAATCTCAATACATGCTGGAAACAAAACACATAGGATTGCATATCACGTGGCCTTAAATTTAGGACCCATTTGAAGGAGGAGGATTTGTACCCAGCCCTTAACTACCCAAAGGAGTCCCAGAGCAGCTTACAATCCCCTTCCCTTTCCCTCCCCACAACGGACACTCTGTGAGGTAGGTGGGGCTGAGAGAGCTCTCTTGAGAACTGCCCTTGAGAGAACAGCTCTGAAAGAGCTTAAGACTTGACCCAAGGCTACACCAGCAGCTGCATGTGAAGGAGTGGGGAATCAAACCTGGTTCTCCCAGATTAGAGTCCACACTCTTATTTTATGATTTATTTATTTCATTCGATTTCTTAACCATCCTTAACCACTACACCAAACAGGAAGGGTGTAATTGCTTAGGATGGTAATACTTATCTTTTTTCCCTTATGATTGGTCTTCTCTCATAGAATTATCTGTCCTGCTTTTAGCTTTTCTCTGACTTGATGTCAGATATATGGGACTACCAAAAGTATATTTCAGTGAGATTCTCTGCCTAGTATCACTGTTGGTAATGAAGACTTTGGTAATCTGCCTTTTGAGACACCATGTACTAGAGATGTGCAAAGTGAGAATTGGTATCTCTTTCATTGATATAGGGCAGTGGCTAAGAGAATGAGGCAATAAGATTCCTTCTGTGAATTCACACTTTTCATGGAAGATGACAATGAAGAAGAGATTGGATTTATACCCCACCCTTCACTACCCAAAGGAGTCTCAGAGCGGCTTACAAACTCCTTTCCTTTCCCTTTCCCTCCCCACAACAGACACCCTGTGAGGTAGGTGGGGCTGAGAGAGCTCTGACAGAAACTGCTCTTTTTCAAGAACAGCTGTGCCAGAACTATGGCTTGCCCAAGGTCATCCAGCAGGTGCAAGTGGAGGAGTGTGGAATCAAACCCGGTTGTCCCAGATTAGAGTCTGTGCATTTAATCACTACACTGAACTGGAAGGATTGGATCCAATAAAATACAACTCCAAAAACAATTATTGTAGGGGTAATTGATGTCACTGAGCAGGGCTCATTTCGTAGCAGGAGCTCCTTTGCATATTAGGCCACATACCCCTAGTGTAGCCAATCCTCCAAGAGTTTACAGAGCTCTTCTTACAGGGGCTACTGTAAGCTCTTGGAGGATTGGCTACATCAGGGGTGTGTTGCCTAATATGCAAAGGAGCTCCTGCTACAAAATGAGCCCTGTCACTGAGGATGTGTTCAGTGTAAGCACCACATTTTAGGGCCCAGTTATTAAAACAATGAATATGTACTCAGGTTGCCAGCCAAACAATGGCAACTGGCAGGAGGTTTGGGGGGCAGGGACATGCAAATAGGCACCACCACCACAATGCCACGACACCTGGAAGTGAGGTCATTGCATCCATGTGACAAAGTAGGATCCCTCTGATTCAGCTTGCACTGCAAATGCACTGAAAATGATTGGTAGGATTGTCAGCCTCCAGCTGTGTTGTGGACCAGTCAAGCCCAGCAGAGCAAAGGGACGTTGAAGACTCCTCTAAGGAAGAGGTAGCCAGCAGACCTGACCCCAACCCACAGCCAGCCACAGAGGTCTTGCAGGAGGAGGCAGTCTCTGAGGGGCCAGACATAGATCCTCAGCCAGGAATCACTCCCCCAGCCCCAATCTGGCAACAGAGAGCCAGTTGCTGGTCAGTTCACACACACCCCCAATCACCAGAGCATTGGGAATGCTGTAGGAGGAAGGTGAGGAGAGACCTACAAGACAAGAGGTGTAGTGCTCACCTGGCAGCACAGTGAGGGTGAATGCTTGCAGGAGCAGGACTGAAACAGCTAGCTTGCCATGACACAATACAGGCTGCTGAGCAGTGTGGTGCTTAAAAGCAACGGAGAAGGGAGTGGCTGTGTAGAAGCAACTTGTCCAGTAGCTACTGACCTTGCTGCCTCTGCTCTGGATTGTCCTCTTTGTCTCTGACCCTGGCCTGTACCTTCATATTCTTGTTCTCAGATTGTCCTTCGGATTTGTAGCTGTGAGTGTGTCCACCTTGTGCCTGAACCTTGGAACTGTACTTTGATGTCTGATCCTGGAATTGATCTACAAACTCTGATGTCTAGAAACAGCATTGTGTGTCTGCCTGGAAAATGCCGGCTGTCAGGACAAGGTGTGGCCTGGAGATCTCCCAGAATTACAACTGATCTCCAGAGATCAGTTTCCCTTTAGAAAATGGCTGCTTCGGAAGGTGGACTTTATGAAATTATACCTAACTGAGGTCCTTCCCTTCCTGGGCTCCACCCCCAAATCTTCAGGAATTTCCCAACCCAGAGTTGGCAACCTATTGATCAGGATCAGACAACTGGAGCTGCACCATGATGTGTACCCAGTGCCCATTCCAGTACTGAGGGGCTCTCCTAAATGGACTCTCAACTCAGAAGTGGGACATGCAAACTGAGAATTCTTTCATGCTTCCTCTGTTCTTCTTGAATGTTCAATGGAAGCTGGAGCTGCTGGGGCTAGCATTGTTAAGAGAAATTCTCTTAATTCTTCTTTATACAGTTTCTCCCTGAAATCCAACCATCTGTTTCTTTTCCTCTTTTTAGGAATTAGGAGTCTGTTTCTAATTACTTCTGTTTTGTTCAAAGATAAATTAGAAGAGAGGAGGAACAGGAAGAAAAATTCTGTAAAATTTCAGGATTCTACTCTATATATGCTCAGAGGCAAGGCCTTCCTCAACCTTCCTATCTTCATGGTTAACATGAATCCTGTGGTGTGTAACAGAAAACATCTACAAGGCCTGAACTTACAAAAGGGTGCATTGATTTCTCTCCAAAGAGAAAAAAAAGAGAAACGAAATAGAAATCCCTCTTTAAAGAGAGGAGAATGACAGACTAAGAGGTTTCAGTGGCTATATCTATTTTTTTTGGGGGGGGGATAAATTCCCCTCCCCATTACAATGCTAGTGGGGCAGATGGCCATCGAATGGTCTTGGGCCCTTGCAAATCTCCAATTTACCGAGCCCAACGCAATACACAGTATGCTTGAACATTGCTCATATTTGCTTCACTATCTCTGTCTTTTTTAATATACCACAATTGTTCCTCATTTGTAAGTCACCCAGCATTTTTTTTTCTTGCCCATAAATTGAGGCACAGTATCAAAATTTCCCAAGGAAGAGTGCCTTCCCTTGGTGATAGATTTAGTGGTTTCTTCAGCACAAACTCCCTTCCCTTGGTGATTTACAACTGTTGTTACATCACAGCAACTGATTGTCAAAAAGTGGTGGATGCAAAGTCATTTCTTAAAAGCACAAAATTGTATGGACAAAAAGAGCGGGCTATAATGGGAAGAAAACACTTATCCCCTCTGAAATCTTTCCCTCAAAGTGGAGAAAGGAAAATAAAGATTTTTTTTTAATCCCAAAAGAAAATTGGAATGTCATCTTTGCCAGCATGTGGGCAGCTGAATTCATCCTCAAAGTAGGTCATCCTGTCAGCCCTCCTGGTTGTCTGAGGAAGAATTATTGCAATTGGGACTACTTTGTTTCTTTTGACTGTGAGAAATACATGGGATAATTAATATAAAAACTTGCTTCATTTTCCTGTGCTTGCAGGGACTGTGGCTTGGATCCCATCAACTGTGGATCATCTGCAGTGTATGTAGCATTTCTGGAATTAAGCATAATTCTTCTGCACTAGAGGAAACTCTTGCGTGACTGGTGCTCTTTGTGTATGCTCTTACCCCAACATTCCCACACAGTCAGTGGTTGGTTTAAAAACGGCATTTTTGCTTGTGCTATCAATTGCACAAATATACCTCAGGATAAAAGGACTGCAAGTGTGAATTTATTGTGGAACACAATGTCCAGGGACTATTTGCACTGTTTTCAAAATAAACTTCTGCTTGTGCAGTGTGGGATATATAAGCAGAAAAAGCGCTTTAGAGATCCAACCCTGCGAATGGACAGATTCACAGAAGAGACATTCATGACAGGTAATGCTGTGGATTAGTGTGCCCCATTAACAAGGCACAGGACGCTACTGGTTCACAAGCAGAGTGGTCAGCCAATCAGGAGTGGACAGCAGCCTGCTTAGCAACTGCACCCTCTCATCTCAGGCAACTGACCCACCCACCCTCCCTGGCATAGCATGAGATTAGCTGGTCACTATTGCAGTGCTGAACAGGAATTTGTAGAGGGGGTTCACCAGCTTGACTTGAGGAGAGCCCCCCCCCCCTTTTACCTGTGTCATATTGTTACCATAGCAGGGGGTTATCTTTAAGTTAGCCACAATGAGTTCGGCAGGCAGAGGGAGAGTAGCCCAGGACAGGTAGAGTTAATGAGCAAACACCCTGAGGCACCTGGCATGATGGGAGGGTATGTCTGGAACAGGCCATCATATACTGGGCACACTGTGAAGGAGTGCCCTTGGTGCTGAGTGGCATTTTTTGAGCCTTACAGCACATCAGGAGAGAGGGATGAAGCTTGGCACCCCATGGCACATGGGATGTACAGGTGATGATAAGCAAGACCAGCAGAAGGGAAGTGCTGGCCAATCTTGGAGCCCAACAGGCAGACCAGGCAGATGTCTAGCATTGCCCACCCTCAAAATCATCAGGTTACTTGAATAAGCAGTGAAGTCAATCAACCATTGAATTAATTTAAATAATATTTAAATAAGCTAGTTGAACACTTGGCTGTCTTGTGCCATCATCTGAGGGAGTGCCAGGGCAATGTATATCTTTTGCTGCCACCACTCTCCACCATAAGTATTCCTGAAGGTCAGTGACCTTTGGTATGCAGTGTATGGAGCTGCAGCAAGAAAGGGAAATTGACACAGATTGCCCCATATGAAATAGTGTGCACAAGAGGAGGAGAGGGTGTCTTCTAACAATTTCCCTTCAAATTGCAGCCACCTACATTATACTCAGACCTGACCTGGATAACCCAGGCTAACCTGATCTCATCAGACATTGGAAGCTAAGCAGGGTCAGCCTTGGCTAGTATTTGAATGGGAGACCTCCAAGGAATACCAGGGTCATGATGTGGAGGCAGACAATGGCAAACCACTTCTGAACGTCTCTTGCCTTGAAAATCCTACAGGGTTGACATAAGTCACCTGTGACTTGATGGCAAATCCCCCCCCCCAAAAACCCCACACACCTTGTACTCTGTTCCATTCCTGAGGCCTCCCTGTAAGTCATAGGAGCAGCTTTTCAGACCTCAGATGCGGCTACAGGCAGAAGTGGGACAGACTGTGTAAACACCATATGTTCATAGTTCAGAACATCCAACATGAGTTCTCCTACCTAGCGAGCAGTCCCTAAAGACTGTAGCTTGGGCCCAGGTTCAATTCCCTACATCTCTGATTAAAAGGATCAGGCAGTAGCCAGTGTGAAAGACTTCTGCCTGCAATCCTGGAAAAAACGCCACCTGTCAGAGTAGACATTACTCACCTTCATAGACCAATTTATAAGACTCATGCGTTCATGTGTACTTGTATGGGGGCCAAGGCAAAACACCTGTCTCTGTATAAGGCCTGAAGAATCCAAAGGCCTGTCAGTCACAGTGGCCAGTGCTGTTCACCCAATTACCTCCTGTGTCTGAAGAGGCTTTGGAGGCTGGATCACAGACATTCTATGGAAGTTCAGTTGGGTCCCAGTAGGGTTGCTAATTCCAGTTTGGGAAATCCCTGAAGATTTGAGGATGGTGCCTGGGGAGGGTAAAATTTCAGGAGGGGAGGGAGCTCAGCAGGGATGTCATCCCATAGAGTACACTTTCTAAAGCTGCCATTTTCTCCATCTATAATCTGGAGATCAGTTGCAATTCCAAGAGGACTCCAGGTCCCATTAGAGTTGGCAACCCTACATCTCATATGACTGAACCCCCCCCCCCCCCAAAGTTCTGACACATGGCACAAAACAGCTGCTGATTAGCTGTTCAGGAGGGGAAGCATGGGGGTGTATTTAGTTCTTCCCAAATAGTGCTGATTTTCTGACATTCATAGTTGCAGTATTCAGGCGGCATTTTATTGGGGCATACATACTTTGGAGTCTACCGATGTGTGAAAGCCAGCATTTGTGAAAAATCATCACTGGCTGCCAATCTGCTTCTCAGGGCAGTTCAAAGTGCTAGTTATTAATATTACTTATAAAATCATATATGGTCTGAGAATGGGGCATTAACAATAACAATCCCTGCATTACAATGGCCCTGCCCACTTTCTAAAAAGCTCTGCAGGTACCAGGGGAAGCAGTGGTGGGCACTACAATGGAACCCTGGCAAAATTGAGAGTGGAGCTACCAGTAGCCTAGATCCTCCACAAAAAGCACAGTTTGTGACTTTTATCTAAATGCATCAGTGAAATGGAAGAGGTTTTCTATATAGGCATTTAGAAACTCAGTAGATTTGAGACCTCACAGCATAGTAGGGACATAATTTGAAGCTTCTTTTCCATCACCCAAGTCTTGCTCTGTGTACAAGCTTCTGTACCCTTGCATGACAAATGATTTAAGAAGGATTCTTTTTTTAGAGATTTTTTATTTCTAACAAACGCAAATAAAAACATACATACACAAACAATACATAAAACGTGGGGGACAAAATAAAAATAAATTTACCAAATAGTCTCTCATGCTATCTAATCAGATTCATAAGTATATAATCACAAATGCATTGGTTGACCTGAAAAGAATAAAGCAATTCAGATGATCTACAATAGTTATCTATGTATTAGTGTGACTTTGATTGTAGATAGAGTATATAAGTTCAGTTCAGTTTGTGTATTTCTCCAGCCATATCTAGAACCTGGACCATGTATTGTTGAATTTCTTTTCCTGTGATCCTTTCAAAAATAAAGTTAATTCTTGAATCCAAGCTAACAGCGGGAAGACAAATTGCTCTATTGCACATTTCTATTCCATTCTTCTTCTGCTGAACTCAGGATAGTGCACTGGAGAGCCAGTTTGGTGTAGTGGTAAAGTGCACGGACTCTAATCTGGGAGAACTGGGTTTGATTCCCCACTCCTCCACTTGTACCTGTCTGGATGACCTTGGGCAAGCCATAGCTCTGTACCAGCTGTTCTCTCAAGGACAGCTTGGGAAAGAGCTCTCTCAGCCCCACCTACCTCACAGGGTGTCTGTTGTGCGGAGGGGGAAGGGAAAGGAGTTTGTAAGCCGCTCTGAGACTCTTAAGTGAATGAAGGGCGGGATATAAATCCAATCTCTTCTTCTTCTTCAACCTTTTTATCTTTGTAACCACTCTGTGAGGTAGGTTAGGCTGAGGATCAAAATGGACAAGACACTCAGAGTTCCATTCATGGATTTCCCCACTCCAAATATTAGAGATACAGCTTTGTGTACATGATTGCTTTGTGGTGCAAGGAGGGAGTTAACCTTCTCCCATCCCACTCCAACCCCATTTTTCCAATCTGCAATGGCCCCCGAGAACTGTTATTTACATCACTGAAACAAAAATATAGATGCCAGTATCAATATCTGTATATTTGTCCCAGTGGGGTAAATAGTGCCTCTGTAGGCAAATGGGAAATGGCTGTGGAGAAAGGCAAAACCGCATCTCCATGCACACAACAGTCCCAATCAAAATTAGCCTCTACACACTTGCTGTTTGAAGGAAGTAACACTGGGAGCATTGAAATCCCAGAGTCACAATTGAGGTTGACCCTAATTAGGAGTGACAAGCCCAAGTTCATACAATGTATTTCACAGCTGGGTATTTGAACCCGGGTCTCTGAAGTCCTGCTTCCATCTATATATCTAATTCCGAAGTGGCCCCCTCCATGCGGATATCTAAATCCGTGTGGGGGGCACTTGGGGGGCAGGGAGATTTTACTACACATGTGGAGGAGTCTCCATGTGTGCAGAAAAATGCTAAAAGTTAAAAAAAAACTTTGGGGGGGATATTTAAAACCCTTCAAAAGTAAAAGCGTTCTCTATGCATGCACAGATAATGCTTTGGCTGTGTGTGGGGGGGGGGGCTCGGTGGGTGGCAAGCCTCGCCACCACCACTGTTTTCGGGGAGGGCAGAGGGAGGGAGGGGAACAGGCTCAGTGTGTGGCAGGGGAGGGCAGGGGGAGGGAGGGGAGAGAGGCTCACCTGCGGGTGATTCCTCCTGGACATAGAGCTCCTTCTCTCCTCCCTCCTGCGAGTATCACAGGTCCTCCTGCTTGTCTGTATTCTAATTCTGAGAGGGTTTTTTCCTGTGTGGATGCTTATATCTGTCAAAAGAGAACTCACTCTCCCCCAACAGCTTTTCCTACATAGTCAGGCCCCTTCCTCAGACTGCAGAAAAATTCAGGGATTGTTGAATTCCCTCCAATACCTTTTGAAATAGCATCAGCTCCAGGCATCAACTGTGAGATTAGAATGTTCGGGGGGGGGGATTTCTAACTGTTTCTGTCACTAAAAAGCAGGGTTTTTACTGGCAGCAGTCTAGGGTTGCCAAGTACTCCCCCCCCCCCCAGCCACCAGCAGCAGATCCAGATCCAGGCTGGGAGACTCCTGGAGATTTGGGGGTAGAACCTGGGGAGGACAGGGACCTCAGTGAGGTACAATGCCATAAACTCCACCCTCCAAAGCATCCATTTTCTCCATGGAAAGTTATCTCTGTAGTCTGGAGATGAGCAGTAATTCCAGGGGATCCCCAGGTCCCACCTGGAGGCTGGCACCCCTAGGCAGCACCCTCTTTGTGACTTGATACCACCTGATCTGCATGACTTAATTAGGCCCAGCTGCTTTACTACCGTTCATCAGCAGCCACCCTATGAAAACCATTGTGATGTGACAGTTAGAGCTTCAGATTGGGATCTGTGAGACCCAGGTTCAGAGCCCCATCTTGCGGTGGAAGCTGACTGGGAGATACTTTCAGCCTAACCAAACTTACAGGGTTGTTGTGCAGACAACAAGGAGGAAATAATAATGTAAGCTGCTTTAGTCCCCACTGTGGAGAAAGACTGTAATTTTCCTAGGTAGAGGCTGTGGGGGAGGGGGGTGAAGATGGGAAGCTGAAGACAGATAAAGGTAGGTTGGCTGTTGGGTGGGAAGGAAATAGGGTTGCAAACTCCAGGTTGGGAAATTCCTGGACATTTGAGAGGTGGAGTCTGGGGAGGGTGGGATTTGAGGTGGGAGGCAGAGAGAGAAAGAGTGATGAGGTGGGGAGGCAGAAAAACAAAGAAAATGATGATGGGTCAGAAAGAGAGAGGAAGTAACATACATGGAGGGGAGAGAGAGAGTAAGAAAGGGGGGCAGAAGGGAGAAAGAATGTGAGAGAGGTAGGGGGAGAAGGGAGGAAGCAAAGGCGTGAGGAATGGGAGAACCATCTCGAAAGTTTCTTGTGGGTTTCCACTTGTAATTCTCTATATCTGTCTTTGATTATTCGGACTGAAAGTTTTTTCTCATCATATCCCTGTAATGAGGCAAAAATGAGAAGGCTGAACTTAATGCCAAAAAGTTGCCCCCTATGAGGAACCCTTCACAGTCAGGCAAAGGGGACCTTTGGAGCCCAAACCTTTCCTGACAACTATAAAAGAATGGCACGGATAGCGTGGTTTTAAATAAAATAAGAACAAAGATTTATTTGTTATTAAAGTCAGGGAATTGGGTAAAATGGTTTTATACAACCTAAATAGTGGGTAACCAGCCAGTTCCCCATGTGAATGCTATTAACCCTGTAGAAGGCTTCTTAAACTTCAGGCTGAATTAATATAAATAAACTCTGTAAGATTCTTCCCTGTGTGTATTGGTGTTTTTCTTTTAAACAGAGGTCTGCCCTTTTCACTCTTGCAAAACCTCTCAACAGAGTCTTATCTGATCCTCTGCTCTGTCACTGTGCCACAAACCAAGAGTTTTCCCTCAGAAGGAAGCCAGTAAAATGCCCCTTCTCAATAATCACGCTCTCCCCTCTCTTTCCGAACCCCACTCTTCAAAACTGTCCTTTTCTCTTCAGCTCCCCCCACTGCCAAAACCTTTCCCCCCTTCGAGCCCCCCCCCCCAAGCATTCCATTGTCATGGAGGCGGCTCATCAGAGTGAGCCTCTGCCACTGCCTACACTTAGACAGGTTTTACTTAGTTCATCACACAACAATAGTGAAAGATCATAAAAGTAACAACATAATAAGAGTCCTGTTGGGTCATATCAAAGGTCCACCTAATTCCTGTTTTCTGTTGTTTTTTTGCAGTGGTCTGTCAGGTGCTTCTTATCTGGAAAGCCCACAGATGAGGCATGATGACAATAACCTTCTCACACAATCTCCCCTCCCTGAGCAACCAATATTCAGAGGCATACTGCTGTTGAGTTATCACAGCAACTGATTGTCAAAAAGAAAAGTGAGCTTTTTGTTTAGCCACCATGGCTAATAATGCTTGATAGACCTATCCTCCATGAATTTCAAAACAGTGCTTTCATGCCTTTCTTGAAACTTCTGTGGAGCACAGGATATTGGACCTTTGATCAGATCCAGCAGGACTCTTCTTATATTCTGATTTTATCTTCTCTCTCTCTCTCTCTCTCTCTCTCTCTGATGAAAGCAAAGAAAAATCCTCCATTCCTCCACCTGTCTCTGCATTTAAGAAAAGACCTAGGTTGAAATATTGTGTTTATTTAAAAATGTCTAGCCAGGCACGTCAATGAAGATGGAAAGCTTCATTTAAAATGCTGACCTGGGGCAGGAGCATTTAGAAAACAAGCTCATTGAGTGTGATTTGAGATTAGCTTGAAAAAATTAACCTAAAGTGGGGGGGGGAGTGCAAATAATCACTCATATCAGCTTTCAGTGGACAAGCATGTCTTTTACTCCCTCAGGTATTTGGCAGATTTGATATACATTTGGAGGATTTTATAGATTCTGTTATTATATGCAGTGTATGTCTGAGTAGGCCAAAAACGGAACACAGTCCAGCAATAGCCACATATGGTAGCTCATGAGGGGCAAAAACAATGGTGTGTGTTTATATGTTTGAATACTTGGCTGGCCACGATACATGCATTTGACTTGGTAGGTTACATGGTAGATAGGCCCCAATATTCAGTTGACTAAGTATCTTGATGCAACTGAGTCCACATTTGAGATGACTCCTGAATCCCACATCTTGGCCTGCCAAGATCACAATGAATACAAAGTGGAGTGGTGCAGTAGATAAAGCTCCAGAGGGCAGCAGCGGGCAACCCCAGTCTGAGAGCCACCTTGGCACCTTACATGTGGCCTGTACAGCACAAAGAGGTTCCTCAAGACATGCAGAGATTTCACGAGATAACACAACCAAAGTTCTCTGAAGTTAGAATGACTGAAAACTACTGATCTACATGGCATGCAGTGAAAATGAGATTTTCTTTTTAGCCACGTCCTCTTTTTGGCCTTCCTCATGTTCCCTTCTACTCATGGCAATACAGGATTCAATAATGGTGGACTGGGGAGGGGTGGAAGATAGGTCATGTGGATTTCTGTGCTTCGGGGTTTATTACAGTTGTTTTCTTATATTGCTTCCTGTTTTGTTGCTGCAAGTGGGAGAGGTACCATCTGAAGGATAAAATGCAATGAAGGGGACTGATGAACTTGTGACATTTTACCTGGGAAACATCTCAGATGCCTCAGCATTAGGAAGCCCAGGATTTTCTCAATCCATTGTAAATTGCCATGGATAGCAGGGGTGCTGAGAACTATTAAAAGACCTTGGGACACAGAGTCTTTCTCACATGTAAAGGGGAGAGAGAGAAAAAAAACACTTATCAATCATCAGTAGAAGAAAAAGCCTCTTTAGAAAATCATAATTGCTAACTTTAACCCTTCACTTCCCCAAGAAACATACCATGTGCTCTGTTGCTACAGGAGAGCAGTTGCCAATATGTCAAGTCAATGAAGAGTTAAACTGAGTTGTTAAAGTGACTTGAAAAGGTTTCTAGTTGTGCTAGCCCTGAAATTATATGTGTTTCCCTGTTAAGAGCAAAATGAGCCCAATGAACCTATTCCACATACTCTATCATCTCGCCCAGGCCTGGGAAATATTGCACCATTAAGGCCCCCTCTTATCTACCGTAAGTATGACTTCAGCATCCTATAGACCAATCTTTTGCTACTTGCTGTTTGCATATTTGCAATTGTGAGCACAGAACTTTCAGTCTGGGATGTAGGTAATCTGGGTCTAATGCATTACATCTCATGCAAAGACCAACCCACCCTCAGCCTGCATTTCAGTACACACAGTGGCCAACCTACATTTTTGGGATGCTGTAACTTGAACTGTTATGGGGGCCCCTTCTCAACCAGCAGCCTGTCCCTGAGAAAAAAAATGAAATTTGACCAACTACAGGGAAATTTTGGAACAGGTATTAGAGCATATTCTAAGGTCAATATTAAGTCCTGCAACCCAGTGGCTTATGATTCTGTCACTAAAATAGTCTTATTTTAATAAACACTTAAAAAACCTCCATCAATTTTGCTGAAAAATTAATGTATTAAAAAAAAAAAGTTGCTTCAGGGCCCCTCCAGGATTAGCGGCCCTGAAATTTAAGCTTCATTAGTTTCATAGTAGATCTGCTCCTGAGTACACATCCCCACTGTTTGCTGAGCATCTGCTTGGCATGCTTTAAATGTGTAGTTCTCAAACAGTGGTACACATACCACTAATAGTATGCAGAATTAATGCAGGTAGGACGCAGAGTTTCTATACCAGCTGCTAAGGATTCTTTCTTCCTCAGTCCCCATAGCTACCTGCAGGTATGATATGCCATCTCATAAAAACATAAGAGAAGCCAGTGTTGGATTAGGCCAATGGCCCATTCAGTCTAACTCTCTGGCTGTGATCATATGCATAATTAGACCCAACATAGGCATGAATGCTGGGCAGATTTAAAGGGAGCAATCAGACAACAACATCTGGGAAACATCCCACAGCCATCAGCAACCCGTTCCACCTCGCTGCAGAAGCGGAGTTAAAAGACACCAGGGAAAATCTGGTAGGAAAGGGGTTGCAATGGGCCACAGATGGACTTTTCCCTGTCTGATTGCACCAGCACACTTTCATATCATCGGGATAGTCTGATCAGGCCATCCCAACTCCATGCTGTTGGTTTTTCCCCCTTCACAGTATGCACATCATCACAAACTCCATAGGGAGCCCTCAGTGTGGAGGTGCGGTTCATCGATTCCTCGTTTAGGGACATGGGAAACAAATGGCACAGAAAACACCGACTCATCCGCAGTTGCGTCTGATCATACACTGATGGGCTTTGCCCGCAGCTTTAAAGGACGGTGTGATCTCACATCTGTTAGTCAAATTCCTCCAGAGGAAACAGCCTTGTTCCCCCCCCCCCAGACATTTTACCTGACGTGTGTGACTGCACCCTAAGTCACACAGTGGCCAAAAATACCAGTTGCCATCAGGAGGTCCACCAGTGGGGCCAGGACACTAGAAGCCCTCCCACTGTTCCCCCCCCCCCCCCCCGGGCACCAAGTATCCCTGACAGATTATCCTTCAGTGACCTTTTTGCATATTACTATTAATAACAGAATGCCTGTAAATCTATGTGTCCTTCTCAGGAAAAAAGAAACTTGGGCATTTTGTTTCTATCATGGTAGGACCCAGAATCTTTGACAAAATGATTGGTGAGACATAAGATACATAAGACTGGAAACCACCACTGTCAGTTGTGACTGAACAGCTTCAGTGAGGTACCTTTTTCTCCAGGTGACCTAATCTCAGTCTCCTGGAGATCAGTTGTAATAGTAGGAGATCTCTAGCCACCACCTGGAGGCTAGCAACCCTCCTGAAATAAGAACATGTCCCACAAGTATCCTGCCTGTGACAGGTATGCAAATCTTTCTCAACATGTTTGTGGAAATCATTCCATGAAGGTCAGAAGTTTGAAAGCCACTGGTCTAAGCAAAAACAACAAATTTTGTTCTGGGAAAAAAATGATTGTGTTACAAAGGTATTCTCATCCCTGAAATTGAGCTTCCCCCCAAATAATCAATATCATAATTACTTTAAACTAGATATGAACAGTTACTGTAATGTCTCTTAATTAGCCAAATTAGGTCACGTTCCTTGTAAAGGGGTATGATTCTGGCTATTTTCCCATTTGCCAGGAATCCATAAAGATCAATGGAATAATTAAAGAGTGATGCAACACAGTAAGCCAGAAACAATATATAGCTAATTTAAGGACCCTGCAGCCAATACCATCTGGTCAGTTGGCTTTGGAAACTTTATGACATCCCATGGTTCACCTCCCCCAGAGCACATGGTTATCAAATGGGTATAAAACAAAAAGGCCAAAACTGTTTCCCCCATGAAGTGGGCATCCACTTCGTTCTGTCCCCCTCCTCCAGTGACCACAGATCCTAGAAGCTGACTGGAACCACAGCATTGCTGGAATTAATTGATGTCTACTGAGGCACATTGCTTGTTTTAGAGTGTTGTGATCTTATTGATTTTACTGGATTTCTGAAATATGTTTTTGTTGTAAATCTGCACTAGTTGCAGATCCATATATCTGGAACCCGCCTTGAGCCTATAATGTGGGGTGGAATATAAGTCTAGTAAAATAAAATAAAAATAGAAGAGAGTCCATTGCAATGTGCTATTATGCAACATTTATTTAAGCATGAACTGATCCCAGCCTTTAAAAACAAAACAAAACTAGATTCCTCATAGTCCACCAATGTATTTACATTTACAGCCCTGTTTGTTCAGCCCTAGGCAAATGCTCTGATTCCCCCTGATGAAGCCCGCATAGTGACATGTGCAGGGACTCTGTAAAATAAAAAAAATGAATTCTCTATCACCTGGGATTTTTTTTTCTTTTTTGTCCTGTTGGCGCATTGCTGGGTGCAGCCCATTTTCCCTTTGTCCTTGCAGTTTTCCCCCATGACCCTGTGCCCTCTCCAACCCTCTCACCACTTCCCAGGCACTGCCTGGCAACCCGAACCAAAATGAATAAAAAAGGCAATAGGAAGGCAGCAGCTGTTAAGATCGTTCCCACTGCCCGTGCCAATATAGTTTGAACCATCCTGAAACCATTAAAAGCAGCCATATTAAAAATATTAAAAGCAGCTGCACTGGTCAAAATTGGAAATATACCTCGTAAGAAACTGCTTCCAACTTTGGGGTGATGATTAACTTAGTCCACTCAAAGGCCCTCCAGAAAACGAACTGTCTTTGCAGCGTGTGAATGGTCTATGTGGCACGCTTTGATTTAACTAGCTTAATTTCTGCCTCCATAGCTAGCTTTGCAGATACAGTCTGCGGCAATTTTCTTGGCAATTGCCTTCAAGACCACTGTTATCACAGCCAGGCCTAGACAATGGAGAAGCGATCAAAGCGATGATGAGAATGCTGCCACATTGTGTACTGTGCAGCGAGAGATCCACACTCCCTTTTCTATTCCCCTTTGACTGCTCGTATCGTTTATGTCAGCATCTTGCGCATGAGAGGGATTTGTCAGTGCTCGGTTGCTGTCAGAATCGCCCATCATCCTTGAGTTACAAGGAACATTTAAATTACAGACAAGGCTGAAGCCAGTGCTGATTGAATAAGGAATTTCTTACAAAACAGCAGGTATGCATCGGGGAGAAAACAGACTCCTTCTGTTTTATTGTGACAGCAGGTGGCTTTTTGCTGTCTCTCCTTTTTAGCATACAAGGACTGTTCAGGTTTCAAGTGAGCTAGTTAAGCACAATCAATGCCTCAGGTAGTGAGTTCTAAAATGATCTTGGGGGACAGTGAGATATTCTTGCACTGGTATGCCACCAACAAGGATCAGTACTAGTTATATGCATGTCTTGGCCGTTATCTTGGTAACCTCCAGACTGGACTGCTGTCAAGCCTTCTACATAGGTCTACTTTTGAAGACTACTCAGATGGTTCGGCATGTGGCCACATTCTCAAGTGGGAAAGAGGCAGTGGGAACTGATACAACCTATACAGAAAGAACTGCACTGATTTCCATTTTGCTTCTATGTACAATTCCCAGTTTGGTGTAGTGGTTAAGAGTGGGAGAACCAGGTTTGATTCCCCACTCCTCCACATACAACTGCTGGTGTGACCTTGGGTCACTCACAAGTCCTTTCAGAGCTGTTCTCGAAAGAGCAGTTCTCGAAAGAGCTCTCTCAACCCCACCTACCTCACAGGGTGTCTGTTATGGAGAAGGGAAGGAGATTGTAAGTTACTCTGAGACTCCTTTGGGTAGTGAAGGATGGGGTATAAATCCAATCTCCTCCTCCTCCTCCTCCTCCTCCTCTTCTCTTATGAAGCTCTACATTTCTCAGGTCCAAGATGACTTTGGAAGCATCTTCTGCTATGTCTTTCTCACTGTGTGCCAAGGTGTACATATCTTTCAAATTGTTTATTTACCAAAGTCAGATAGGGCTGCCAACTCTGAGGTGGGAAATTCCGGGAGATTTGGGGGAAGGGGAGTCTGTGGGGGGCAAGGTGTGGGTGGGTCAGCAGGATATAATGCTATGGAATTCACCCTCCAGAGCAGCCATTCCGCCCTCCCCCGGGGAAACTGATCTCTGTCATCTGGGGATGACTTGTTATTCAGGGAGAGTTCTAGGCCCCACCTGAAAGCTGACAGCCCTATCAGGGTCTCTTTAAGGTATTTTGTCTCCCCACGCATGTGATCTATGCTGCCCATTGAGGAGCCAAGCCAAGCCCTAGTACCGGTAGCAATGATTCATGGGATGATGATGTAAACTATGCCCAGTGCTGATTATTTCCACCCATATTATCAGTGGCTGAAGAAGAAAGGAGTTTCATATGAGACAAAAAACTTCATATAAGACATTTTGTTCCTCTGTGTCTAGAAATTAACTGGAAGCCATTGAGTGGAGATGCTCATTATGACTATACCTAGACAATAATACAGATTGAAATGATGCAGTCAGATCCATATCCTCTTGTGTGCTATGATGCATGTGTAAGAGCACAAGAAGAATGCAATGGAAGTGAGGTGGATGATGCTTGAGATTAAATAAGCTCTCTGTATTGCTTTCAAACTGCTATTTCGCACTGCAGATTGCTGGATTTGGGGTACTTATCATGAATCCATCTATCTGTTCTTTAGCAGTTAGAAGCTGGAAAAGACATCAATATATTTTTAGGAATTATAAAGACCTGCTTCATTTAAAAGGAGCTATTATTAGAATGCTCTGCTTCACTTAATAGGGATATCCCCCCCCCCCCCCTTATCCAGGTTGTCTTCCACAAAAGAAAACGCTTGTCGCCAACTGCATATTGTTTTACGTTGATGGCCCTCCAAAAACTCATTTTATTCCAAGACCATTATCAAGTGCAATTAATTTTTTGGAAGTCCTGTGCTTTCCCCCAATCAATGGCAAACTTCATGACATTGTAATTAAATTAACCAATGACTTCTCTGGAATGGCAAGATGTATCTCATTTGAACATGCGGATGCTAATTGCAGCAAGGAATCCTTTCAGAGAAGAGATTTCTTGGGCTTAATGAAATATATTTAATCTGATGTACTTTATTTTATCTGGGAATGGACACACTCTCCTCAGCTCAGTTTGGAATTGACAAAGTATTTATGAGCTTGCTTGATGTTCGGGGAGGGGGGATCCTTGTTTGTTTTCTTAGAATTCTTTTATGGTGTGTAATATTTGTATATGCATATCTCCCAGTTGCACCCTAGGAATTACAGCTTGGTTTCACCCATTTTGTAGAGCGGGGAAAAAAGGGGAGAGACCTCTATAGGAAACCACAACAGGTACTGAGTACTGGAGGCCACACAAAAAAGGGGGGGAGGCTGATATGCTTAACTGTGTATAAACCAAATATTAATATATACAGTGCAACCAGTACAGTGCAATCATTCACTGAATTTTTATGCCTTAGTGGTCATACCTCACTGTATCATGCACTGGATTTTTGTACCTTAAAAATCATACATCACTATAACAACACTGTATATAGGGACTGTTTTCACTATTTGCACAGTATATAATAATATTTGGTTTTTCACAGTTACGTATATCAGCCTTTTTTGCTCCTTTTATCCGGCCTCTGGTACTTGGTACCTTTTGTGGCTCACACAGTTTGATGTAGTGGTTAGGAGCGTGGACTCTAATCTGGGAGAACTGGGTTTGATTCCCCACTGCTCCGCATCCAGCTGCTGGTGTGACCTTGGGTCAGTTACAAGTCCTTTCAGAGCTGCTCTCTCAGGAGCAGTTCTCAAAAGAGCTCTCTCAGCCCCACCTACCTCACAGGGTGTCTGTTGTGGGGGGGGGGAGGAAGGAAGATTGTGAGCCACTCTGAGACTCCTTCGGGTAGTGAAGGGCAGGATATAAATCCAATCTCTTATCATCTTCATTTCATAGTACCGGCCCTGACAAAGAGCCACAAGGAAATTCAACTCCAACCTCTCAGGGCCCCCCTGAGATAAGAAGGGTTTGTAGGTTTGGATGTGGGAAACAACTACATAAAACATTTACGCATAACAATCAACAACATTGATTGAATAGATAAGATGATTCTATTTGGGGTGGTGGTGTATTTTTTCCTGTGTGTCTGTTTGTGCGTGGGTGACTGTGTGACTGTTTATGCACCTGGAAGTCATGGTGATCTCTAGTGACTGACCCCTACTGGAGGCCCAGAGGATATTCAGAGAGGTGGTTGAATAAAGCCTGACCCTGCCTCCTGACTGCTGGTATTCCAAGGAGGTCTCCCATCCAAGTCCTTGCCAGAATCAACCCTGCTTAGCTTTTGAGATCTGACAAGATCAAGCTTGCCTGGGCTATCCAGGTCAGGGCAAGATAATTCGAATTTTGATTATCACTTCCCATCAGAATGTTCCGTGTTCACAGTGCACTTGTGAAAAATGCACCATTTTATTTGACAAGTTATTTTAATTTGGATTGTTGGTTGATTGAAGAAGGCCCATTTCATTAGTCACCTGCTGGCCAATTAATTAATTTAAATAAATATGCATAAAACCAAATTTCAGACATCTTGAGGAAAAGTCTGCGAGATGAAAGGTGAAGAGGAAGTAAATCAAATGAGGAAGGGCTGAGAAAAAACCCTGATTTTTGAAATGCTTCTTAATGATTGATGGAATGGGGCAGATGTTGGGAGTGGGGAGAAAGCATTCCATTGATACAGGGGAGCTAAAGAAAATGCATGATTAAAAAGAAGTTTGTCACAGGAGTGATGAGTTTTATTATCATTGGAACTATTCCTGACTGAGGACATAAAACAAGAAAGACAACCTTGTGCACTTAAACTGCAGATCCACTAATTAAAATTTATTGTTCCTCATCAATCTGGATTGAGCTAGATTGACAGATTGATATATGAGTTGGTTTGCAGTCCTAATTTTAATACATTGTGAATATCAATATCAATACATTTGATACTTCCACTGCATATATTTAATGTTCACATAATAAATCTTGATCCAAGATTAGCTTTGCAGAGCTTTTTGTTAACATAGTACGAACTTTTATATCTTAATCTATTGTGGTCTGAATAAAAGATTTCTAAATTACCTTTTGCAGGTAGATGGAATTGAAGGGGATTTAGGGAAAGGAGTAACTAGGAAAAGGGAAGGTAAGTAGGGACACCAGCCTCCAGGTGGGATCTGGGGATCCCCTGGTATTACAGCTCATCTCCAGATTACAGAGATCAGTTTCCCTGGAGAAAATGGGTGCTTTGGAGGGTGGACTCTGTGGTACTGGAGCCCACTAAATTCCCAGTCCTCTCCAGGCTACATCCTTAAATCTCCAGGAGTTTCCCTGCCTGGATCTGACAACCCTATTTCCCCATCTCCCGCAAGTGGCAACCCTGTTTCCCCATCTCCTGGGCAGCTAAGGAAGCATAGACCCTACTCTGAATTGGCTTTCAAACTATCATATAATCAAGGCTGGTCAGTTATATTGGCTTGTTCTGTCATAACAACGTCATCATACAGTCTACAAGATTCCTTGAGTGGGCAAGATCATAACAAACAACTTGAAGAAAACTTGGTTATAAATACATGATATAGAAGTTGCTACTTGCTACTGATTGGAAGTATGTAGCCCTTGAAAAGCAGAGAAAGAGATGAGCAAAGAGTATGTGGGGTATGCTGGTTGACTTTCCAGTGCATCCCAAGCCTATATTTCTCCTCTTTTTTTTTTTTTTGAAAATATAATGATGCTTTAGTTAGCATATTCCTGGGCCTTCACAACTTTACAGCAAATAAAAATCTCACACAATATCTGCCCCTGCTATTGATTAATGTTGACACTTGTTAGCATCAGCAGATATAATAAGGCTATTGATAATGAGGCTTAGCACTGCTAATTGCATAACTAATGATTTCACAATGGACAGTTGATTCAACAAAACAAAGCCCAGAGACCCTTTATCAATTCACATTTCCTGTATGGACAGAAAGTATATTATATTACATATGGTTACATATGAGATATGAAAAGAAAGAAAGGTGGCATAATTAAACTTTGTCTGGAAAATTCTTTGTCCATGAGTGCCATCTACTATAAATAATGGTGTGGTGACTAAAACCACTGTTTTCAGCTTTATCTACACTTGGCTGATCTTGCTGTACTGATCCATGCTACAGTGTATTTAAGACTAGATTATTATAATTAGGGATGCTGCAAATATCACTACATATATGTTCAATCATCAGGCTTACCATGTTCAAAGGTGTCAGTCAGATGTGAGCAGGTCAGCCAACTTGCTTGGTTTGTACCAAACAGCTGTGGATGCCTGCTGATCATGCTTGCATTGTGTTTTTGCAAAACTGTGCATGTGCAAAGATGCTTCTGATTCAAACTATCAGCATCCATTAGCATCATGTGGCACTACTTCAGTGGTGACGGGTTGTGGCTCAATGGAAGAGCCTCTGCTTTGCAGGCAGAAAGTCCCAGGTTCAATCCCTTGCATCTCCGGTTAAAAAGGACCAGGTTGTAAGTGATCTGAAAGACCTCAGCCTGAGACCCCGGAGAGCTGCTGCCAGTCTAGGTGGACAATATTTACCTTGATGGACCAATGGTCCATTTCAGTATAAGGCAGCTTCATGTGTGTACTTAGGTGAAAGGTACACTGGAAAGTAGGGTTTTATTAAAACACAGCAATCATTTATGACTGATCTACTTAACCTATTGCCTGCTGAGTGCAGTAGTTATACAGCAGGGACAGGGGTAGCAAAACTTAATCAGATTGCATGAAAATGTACATACATGAGATATTTATTGCATTGTACTGTATGGTTAAGAAGGAATACAGTGAAGCAGCCTATTGGACAGCCAAAAATGAGTCAATGAACGATCAAACCGATCACTGAAAAATCACCTCCTTATTCACAAATGACAAGCAGCCTTGAGCTGAACTGGTGAACATTAGAACATCCCTAACTGTGACCCACTCTATTTAGGGCTGCCCTTAAAGGCAACCCAGGCACTTCAACTGTTCAAAAATCCAACAGCTCAATTACTTTCTGCAGCAAACTGCTTCACACTTCTTATATTGCATTGCACTGATTCTTAATAATTCCCAAGTTCAGTTCAAGGATGCTGGTTCTTGCCTTTAAAGCTGTGCATGGGCTGGGATGCATACACTTCAAAGAACGTCTCTTCTAATGTGAACACCTCTGATCTTCTGGCTGGTGTTTTCTGTCTATCACATTTCACAGGCTTGTTAAATCTGCCACTGCTTGATGTTGAGCCTTTCTAGTATTGGACCCTGCACTGTGGAATGACCTTCCTGAATGTATCAAGAAGGCACCACCTATTTTAAGTCTTAGGAAATGGTGTAGTGCAGAACTGTTTAAGATTAGATTAGAGTGTTGTATACTTTCTTGGACTGTCCGGCCTTTTGTTTGGTTTTTTTTATTCTGGGTGTGTGAACCTGAATCATTTTTAGCTATCAGGGTTAGTTGCTGTGAATCCTTCCAAGGGAAAAAGATCTGCTAATAAAACCGTATTAAATAAATATTGTGATCTCAGTCCATGATTTGTGGTCATCTAGGGCTGGGTGAAATACAGTCAATGATGAATGGCTGATAGTGATACCATAAAATGTGATCTGCAACTGGGACACAATATTTGAGCACTCCACCACCTACTAGACCAATCTTTATTCAAATGTAGAAAGCAAAACCTGCATAGTAGTAGATAGCTACAGTTGGCATGCTGGTGTTATATACAACTGGACCAGAGCACAAGGGAAGAAGAATTCAAAGAGCATATGGGGAGGAGAATAAGCAAATTTTCCCCACTCCATTCATTTATTGGTCTGTTGGTTCTCATGTCTAGCATGTCTCTCTTCCAGAATTTCAGTTTAACTAGGATTTAGAATTAATTCTGGAATCAGAGCATGAACAATTTGCCACAAGTCTCAATCCCTTGAGTTCATTTGCATCTTTCCTTATCTCTGCATTACCAATGTACATGCTGGCATTGGGAAAGCAACATAAAGCAGTCATCTGCCCATCTTTTATTTCCTTTTTGAGGTGTTCACTGATACAAGCATGCGGTGCAATGTCTAGAGGAAACGTGGAACGATTATAGGCATACATCCACATCAGGATTGTTTTACCACTGCTCAGATATGCTCTGTTTATTTATCTTCTACATGTCCTCTAAGGATATTGGGCTATCATCAAGAAGACTATCAGGACCTTAAACAGTAGCTCTGTTCCTCTGAAATGGCCTTCCTGAAAAAGGGAGGAGAACCACAACTCTGGTAGTGTTCAGGAAATGCTAGGAAGTAGTTCTATTTGGAAGGGAGTTTAAGGGACATTAATCTTTCTATTATGTTTAATTCCTCCCCTAAGAGGCACTTGGGCTATTGATACACCTGTCTGTCTATAATGGTTTTAAATGTCATTGAGCTTTGCCTAGGTTAGGGATGCCAGGCTCCAAGTGAGACCTGGGAATCCCCTGGAATTACAACTCATCTCCAGACTACAGAGATCAGTCTCCCTGGAGAAAATTGATATTTTGGAGGGTGGACTGTGTCCCTGTCCTCCCCAGACTCCATCCTCAAATCTCCAGGAGTTTCTCAACCTAGATCTGGTGGCCTTATTTCCCAATCCCCTGCTAGTGGCCAGGGGGACCTGACAACCCTTCTTGAGAGCCACACTGCTGGACTCAGCTCTGGGAGACCCACATTCACATTCACATTCTGCTATGAAGCTTGCTGTGTGATCTTGGGCCAGTCACTCTCTCTCAGCCCAACTTCTCTCATATGTTAAGATTAAAAAAAGGGAAGGGTGGGATAAAATGTACTAAATAAGATAATGTTGCTTGCACATGCAGCAACATGAAATGGCATTTTAAAAAAAACTGTAATCACTGACCACGAGCATGAATTCTGTGACACTGAAAATTGAAGGCAAAACTAGTAGCCAAATAACCCTTCCAGCTGAAGATACAGTTGAACCACCGGTCTGATTCACAGAGTAGATAACTTTAAGATGTTACTAAGAGGTTGGAATAGTATGCTTCAAAATGAAATGTCTGCAGAGAGTTGACACAAATGCAATTGATGTATTCATAGAAAGCACACAGTTTTATCAGGACCATGACTGAATTCCTTGTTGAGTGTATACCCAACAGTGAACCAAGGTTCAAAACAGCCCTCAGGCCAGCAACAGGCTTAATGAAGGCCTGGCAAGACATGATGGAGGCAGCTATTTCTGATGTTTATGTCTGACCCATTCATGTATAAAATGGGAGGTGATCATGTGGTCTATGCATGCTAAAGTGGGTCTGGTGAGAGAGAAAAGTATCTGAAGCAACAGGGCTTGGTAATGTAAGGGTAGGTGGTAGTGTTTTTGAACACCTATGAATATGTGAAGCTGCTTTATACAAAGTCAGGCCACTGTTATATCTAGTTTTGCATCATCCAACTGTGACTGTAGGGTTGGCATTCCCCTGGAGGGGCCAGGGGATTCCCTGATTTCAGGGCCTCAATCCGTCACAGCCCAGCTGGATGGCAGGGAAGGCCTTACCCATCCGGCGCAATAACGTCAGTTTAAGGTCGCTTTAAATGTAGGAAATGTAAAACCTCACCTGTAACCAATTTGGACTGAAGGAGTAGTTTCTAGTATAAGGACTAGAGGCGGCAATTAAAAATTTAGAACTCTTTGAGAGAAAGCACACAGAGAGAAAGCTGAACAAGAGAAGATTTCACTGAGTGTGAACATTATGCAGAGAGACAGCCTGCAGAGATGAATGCTGAGTCAGAAAGAATTCACTGAGTGTGAATATTACTCCAAGTTGGATGCTGGTGAGGTATATAATAATTATTTGTGTTATATAATGATTAATTGATGGATATTCCTTGTAGCTACACGTGTTCTGCTCTGACAAAGCCTTATGAAACAGGTGTTGGGGCAAGCCTGTCTGCAGATTTGTGACCTTTATGCTATTTGTCTACAATCCTATATTAGTACAAAAAGACACAAAGAAGATTTTCTGTTTGTAAGAACTTTAGATTATTGGGCCGTGCTTGTCAGCACTGGAGAATCATGTTTGATGTTTATTCTTGTATGAATATTCAGAAATTTATTAGTATTAGTATTAATGTTGATCTATTTTTTTTAAAAAAATCTATAAAAGAGGGATATTCCCTTCACAAATATATCACAGTTGCCAATGACTATTTTCTTTTCAACCCTATGTGACTGGCAGGCAAGGCAAGGTCTTTACCAAAACTTGCTACCCATGATCCTTTAACTGGAGATACTAGGAATGGAACATGGGAACTTCTGCCTACAATGCATCTGTGCTTCCTTTGAGACTTTTGTATTCCAAAAGGAATACATCTGTATGAAGGGCATTGAACCCCCCCCCCCCTTTTCAAGTACTCCCAGGAATGTCTTCATGCAAGGGGGTCTTACTGTGCAAATAGTCTGGGTTTGCTTGTATATATGTTTGCATGGAAGAAGAATGAGTGTGTGTGCTCTGTTTCACCATACACTTAAACTAACATATATTGCAAGGCCTTTGTGCATTCAGGTGCAATTACAAAGGTCCAATTCTACTTATGGCTGGACTCCAAGAAATTGACAGTGAGATGCCACAGTGGGGCAAATAAATGTATAGTGTAGCATTTCCTCTGAGCTGTAGGCTGGGTTGTGTATCAAACGTCCCTTTGTGTGGGATCAGTTTCTGTGTTTAATTCCTTGTTCACCAAGACCACATTGAACAGAAGCTCTTATATTTTTTTTCTCACTACCAAATGGACTCTGCGTTTCCCCTGAAGCCAGTGCCATAATGGTTGGCACGCCTCATAAAAGTAAGGCTTCCCCAGATGTTTTGAAACAAGAATGGTTTCTTGATTAGAATTTGAGGACAATGTGTCCTTCCCATAATAACTCTTAGCTTTGTCTTAATTGGTAAGCAAATGAATAAAAGATGTGCTTATTACAACCTAATTGACTTGTTTGCTTTCATTGCAACCACCGATATCGTTTGGAGCAGTGAGCAGGAGCTGTCATTCTTTGTCTTTAACGCAACCTCCGGAATAATTTATTTTCAGCGGTAATCAAAAACTGTCTGCACTTAAGGATGAGCTTTGCTAATATTATTAGAAAGCAAAATGATGAGGCTGGGTAACTTCACACATACACTTGGGGGAATTAATTTCTGTCTGCAAGCATCTGACTGCTGAAAGAGTCACAAGTATAGCGGAGGAGATCTAGTTGAGTTTTACTCATTTCTCTTGTTTCGACCTCATATTTCCTTTTCAAAAGAAAACCCAAAGGCAGACAATAGAAAACACATCTAACATGTTTGGTATTGGCAGATCAATAGACAGGCCTTGCTGTCTTTTCCTATTGTTGTATCAGATGTAGGTTGGGCAGGTCTCTGTTTAGATGGTGGTAATGGAAACTGCCATGAAGTCATAGCCAACTTTCAAGCCAAAAGATGCTCAGAGGTGGTTTGCCACTGCCTGCCTCTGCATAGCAAATTTTGGCTTCCTTGGTGGTCTGCCATCCAAGTACTAACCAGGGCTGACCATGCTTAGCTTCTGAGATCTGATGAAATCAGGCTAGCCTGGGCAATCCAGGTGAGAGCCTTTGTTTAGATCCTGGGATGAAAAGACTGGTGATTCTAGACAGGTGATGGAATTATCTTTGCTGTCAATCTCTGGCTTTGAAGAGTCTATCTGTTATGGGAGAGCCTAGAATAGCAAAAAAACAAACAAACCCAAAAACCCTTTCCGAGATCTGTTTACAGGGAGAAAGAAATCACCTAAAGTTTTTGGCTAAAAGAGAATAAGGTCTTTATTAAGGTCCGGAAGAACAGGTCATGCAAGCATCCTGAACAAGATATACAAAATCCTTCTTTTATAGGATAAAGTAGGCAAAAGGTCAGGGTCTAGAATTTCAGAGCAAGTTCATCACTTCTGTTCCCAAACATAATTCTCTAACCTCTGTTCAGAGTACATTCTATATTCCAAAAAACAAACAAACAAAAAACATGAAACTCTTCCTTGAAAAATATTGTGGCACCAACCTTTGACTGAGATAATGTTGCTAAGGGAACAGAGGTCAAAAGAACAAATCCACGCCGGGAGGGGGGGGGGTGTAGGGCTGACAAGTCAGCCCGGGGGCAGGGGATCCCCCGCTACAGGGGTTCCCAATCCACCGGCCAGCATTCGGCCGATGGGGGGAACCCCACCCCTGAAGTCGTCCGGTCAGGATGACTTCCCCAGCGTAATGACATCACCCAGAAGTGATGTCATCACATTGGGAACGTTGCCGGGACAACACTTTAGCAATCGCCCCAAAACTCTATGGTACCATAGAGTTTGGGGGTGATTGCCAGAACGTCGCCCTGGCAATGCCCCCAACATGATGATGTCACTTCCGGGTGACATCATCATGGTGTGCGCACCGGGAAAGCTCCCAGACCCAGGAGGACTCCCCCCCACCGGTAAGTCACAAGGACTTGGCAACCCTGGGGGGGGGCGCTCAGGCAGGAACACAACATTTCTAACATTTCGCAAACCAACAGAGGTTCATAGCTTAAAGACTACAATAAGACATGTACAATTCCTTAACACTATCCTGTGGAGTATGAGCCAGGGATGACCAAGTTCTGCAGTTTCAGGAGACCACGCTTGTGGTCTGGAGGCCAGTGGTGTTGAGCTTCATAATAACATTAGCAGCAGTAAGACCGATTTCCCACAAGGTGCTGCCCCAGCGTCATTCTTCTGTTTTCCCTGATTGCGTGCTTCAATTTCACACTATTTGCCGCGGGGTGCATTTTGACCTGCAGCTTCGTGCAATTTCCCCCGCAGCTTCAGTGATCCTGTTTTTTGAGGATCTCTGAAGCTGCGGAGGAAATTGGAGGAAATCGGGAGAGCCACGGGTCAAAATGCGCCCCGCGGCAAATAGTGGGAAATTCAAGCAGGCAATTGGGGCAAAGTGAAGAACGATGCTGGGGCAGCTCTTGTGGGAGATCGGTCTAAGGGTTTACAGTTATGGAGTGCATGTCCTTAGGCATAGCATTATATACACACCTAATCTTTATGTATTATGCAAAAAAAATACAAAGTACAAAAATACCATTTGAAGGGGTGGGAAAGACTGTCAAAACTATTGGGTTTAATGTAAAAAAAAAATGCCTTGAAAGCACAGAAGTTTCACACAGTATCCCCAATCCTCCATGCTTTCTGGTTAAGGGAAATCTGCTGTTCAAACAAATTACATAGCTGATCTGACTCCAATGGTAAGAAGAGAAAGAAATTACAAAAACAGAAGCACATCTTACATGACATATTTATGTAGGTACATTTAACTTACTGTGAAGAGATTAACTTCAAAAAGGTTAACTTGCTACAGCTATAAGCCAAGGTAAGAGAGACAAGAAAGGTCCTATATAAGATGAAAAACAGAAGACATGCAATGACCAAAGAGGCTCAACATCTGACCAACGAGAGGGTGGGACCAATTGCCAAGTGTACCTGAATGAGAGAATTCTCTTATCCCATTCTCTCTCAGATCCTCTTGCATACAGAGTTACAATATCCAACAAAAACGTGGGTGTTTGTACTTTTTTTCCTTCCAAACGTAATAGCAGTCCAGATTCAAGAGCTAGTTTCAGCTGGAAGGCTTACAACCATCAGCTTGAAGACTCAGGTCTGATATTTTAAATATTTATATATATATTAGAACAGTGTTTTCAACGTTACAGTTCCCTTCCACTAAATTAGGACCTTTCTCCAAGGTCTCCATTCCAGACTTCAGGTGGGGAACTTGAACGTTTGTATATTCATTGGTACTCTTTACACAAAAGCCAACTAAAGACCTGCATAGAACCTCTTCCAGATATGCAAAGTTTGGAGGTGTTGTAAATATTTAGCACAGGAAAACCATTCTAAAAAATTGAACTCCTGCCTAATATTTGAAAATAAATGAATAAATCGACCATTTGTTAACTGCTTAAAAAAAAGCAAAACATTGAAAACTAATAGTGTAATTCTAAGCAATTCTACTCAGAACCCCATTCGAGACTACATTATGGGGCTTATTTCCTGGCAAGCATTGTTAGGATGTCACTGTTAAATGCATTAAAAACATGAAACCATTAATGAGGATATGAATAAGAGAGAGTACAAATGGAATGAGCCAAAATAGTAGCATTAAAAATGCAAGATGGAATGGCAGATAGATCAGTGAGGTAAAACTTCCCCTCTATGAGATCCCAAACAAAGGCCATATTCCACACAACTGACAAAAAGTCAAGGCAACCCCCCATAGCATTTATTTTTAGTATTTCCCAGCAATAGATGTGTCATGTAGGGTTTTTGCTCATCTCTCTGTGTTTGTAAGTATGTACCTCATGGGGAATGAGCCAATTGATACGGTGTGGTTCATAATACATATAAGGGAAACGGTGCGAAGGGGAAATTATATGACTGTGAATAAGAATAGTGACCCTGTTATTCAGCTTTTTTTTTCCCTTGTGGAACGGAATGCATTCAGGAAAAACAAATACCAGGAGATGGGCTCAAAGAGGGGTTAAGCATCAAGTACGAAAATACTGCAAAATATAGCAGTCTATATGTTTGAATACGCTCCAGATTTATTTATTTATTTATTTATTACTTACTTACTTAAATTTCTGTTCCACATTACAAGGCCGTGCTCCGTCGTTGAAGCATTTTATTTTATTTTTACTTTAATATATTTTAGTTTAGTTTTTCCTTTTATCTGTTTTGTCTTTCACTGTTTCATTTAATTTAGCCCTATCACATTCAGCCCTTAGTTTTCACTCTTTCCCCCAATCTTTCCCTCTCTCCCTTTGCTTTAGACGCAGCATTAAATATCTCCCTCCCCCTTCCTCCCTGTTTGTGTATGGCCGAGTAGTGAGAAGGTTGAGTGGATCCCTTTTACTTTTATTTTTATTTTTACCTAAATGTGGAGCTTCTATCCAGTTTTTAAAGCCCTTATTTTAATTTTAACCCCCCCCCTTTTGTTTGTTTTACAGGCTTATTGTCAGAATCTCCCTCTTTCTCCTGTTTGGGTGCAGCTGGAGCCTTGAGTAGCTCAAAGAGCTTTTGAGGGAGTTCTGTCAGTTCATTGTCATTGAGCTCTTCTGTTCCTCCCTCATCTACTTTGATCCTCCTTCCTAACTGCTGACGAAAAGATGATAGATAAATAAAGGGCGATAGATTTCTATTCTGCCCTTTCCCTAAGGTTAAGGGCAGATCACAACAATACATTTGATTTTTATAGGCCCTAGAAATCTTGTTGCTATAAATTTTTCCCCACAAACATGTAATGCCTGCGCATACATTCTGACTGCATGTTTGATCAATGCATGTAGTGGGAGAACAGTTATTAGGCTTGCCATGCCCCCCTGGGGGGTTGCCCACTTTTAGGGTACCTGATCCACCAGTCTGGATCCAGCCGGTGGGGGGGAACCCTGCCCCTAAAGTCCCAGGATTATGCCAATGTGCCTGGTGCAATGACATCACCCAGAGATTATGCCATCATGCTAAGTATGTTGCCGGGAGGTTGCTCTAGCACTCGGCCAAAAATCTCTATGGTACCATAGAGTTTCTGGCCAAATGCTAGCACATCCCCATGGTGACATGCCTAGTATGATGACATCACTTTTGGGTGATGCTATTGTGGTATGCACACTATGCACATGCATCAGAACATCACACGGAAAAGCCAGGAGTCCCCCACCAGCAGAAGGCAAGCCTAGCAGGTATGACCTGGCCCTGCCCATCATTGGGCCTGGTCTCCGGGTTCACCTGGAGGGTGGAGGGTCACAGCAGGCTGAGTAGAAGGTGGGGTTCCATCCCTAGGAAACAGCATACAAAGCCCAAATGAGATCCAACCAGCCTATTTAATGTCATGGACTGTGGTTACATTCAACCAGCCTCTGCTATGGAGTGGCAATTCCCTTTCTTTTCCAAAATCCCTCCAGGAATGCTACACCAGTGCCATTCAGCCCCCCCCCCAATAGCTGACCCCTCCCCTGAAGCCTAGTTCCCAGGTGCCCACAGAGCCAGTCTGGACCTTTCATACCCAGGGCCTCAGAGGCCACTATCCAGCCCAACCTTACCGAGTGCATATTGGGCCAGAGCCAGGGGTCATTTTGAGCAGGAACACACTGTAAGGCTGGCTCATCAGCTCTGAGTTTGAAGATACCTGGAGATTTTTGGGGTGGAGCCTGAGCAGTGGGTGACGGTGTTGCCTACTGACACACTTCCGGTGATGTCAGGGGGTGTGGCACATGCAAATAAGTTATGCTAATGAGTTATGCTAATGAGCTCCTGCACCGCTTTTTCTACAAAATGACCCCTGGCAGACATGCCCAACTGGGACATCTTGGCCTCACAACCTTTGGCCAAGTCGCTCCTGTTTGACATTGAGGAGAGGCCCTAGCACCCCATGTGGTCTTTGCCCCAACTGGGCCTGTCCAGTCCTCCTGGCCACACTGCCTCACTAGCCTCCAAGTGATATGAGCAATACATCTACATATGGAGAAAATGCATATGCACTGTCCTGTATTGGGAACATCACTATGCTACTGTTTCTGATCATGAGGATTGAGCCTACATGTGTAACTTGTTCCACAAAGAGGCACTGCTCATGGCTCGAGCTGGTGATAATGCGGAAGCACTTGCTCACCCTCTATGTATGTTGATTGCAACTGGAATATATGTACGAGGCTAGGAATTTGTGAATCTTCTTTTATTGATCTAGTTCTGCACCATTACAAGTCATGTGCCCACTCAACTGAAAAACGTACTGTGAAACATGATGATGTCACAATGCTACATAGTCAGTCATATTTGGTGACCTGATAAATGCTACCGGGGACACTTGAGAAAGAAAGAGGGAGTGCAAATGACCAAGTCAGTATTTTCACAAAGACCACTGGGAACAGCTGGAAAAGGGAAGATTTTTTTTTTAAAAAAGCACTGCTAAAAATGTTCACAATATAAAAACCAGAGTTGTTTCAGCTTGAGAAACATACTCAAAGTTAGCCTGCAGGGTTTTTTTCTCTCTCTCTGAGAGAAAATTGTGTTTTTATTATCTTCTGTTCCAGAGCAAGAACAAAAGGCATTCAAGGGTGAACCATGAGTTCTCTTCTACTTGCATTCCATGAAAAAAGAAAACCAACCAGTTGTGGATGATGGCCATGCTGTGGGAGCCGAAATATGGCAATAGCATAAAAAAATCTCAAGCATCACATTTGTTACAAGATTATTTACACAGTGATTTTTATGTGTGAAACAGTCCCTCCCTTGGTTTTCACTTGTGGCTTATTTTAAGTTTCTAGTGCATAACGGAGCAAAGTTTTCCAGAAATGCACTGCCGCCTCACTCAACCAGGGAACAAGCTGGTGCTCTTTGAAAATGAGAACACATAGTAAATGATACATTTTTAAAGGATTTTTTCCCTTCATTCCAGAGAATTTGGCCGCTGGAAAGTAAACAACTTAGCTGTTGAGAGGAAGAATTTTCTTGGCTCCCCACTGCCTCTCGCCCCGGAATTTTTCCGAAATATAAGACTACTAGGACGGAGGCCGACCCTTCAGCAGATCACAGAAAACCTTATCAAGAAATATGGGACACACTTCCTGTTGTCAGCAACTCTGGGAGGTAAGGTCACTCTCATCCTAGCCATTTAAAGGTAACAGAGGTATAAATTAATTGTGTAAAAAGGATTAACCACCTGTGATGGGGGAAGGGACCATGCCTACTTGTGTTGCTTTTTTGTGTGGCATTTTATGTTCTTTATTTTTTTAAAAAAAAATCTAGTATTTGGGGGAATTATTAATGTAGGCTTCATGCATCTTTTGAAAGCAGAGATGAATAACATGAGATACAGCATATTTACCAGGCTGGACAATAGGTTGGGAATAAGTCCCATTGATCTCAGTGGAATGCACGCATTCAGCATGAGCAGATCTCATCCATTCTGCTCCTATAATGTTCTGTAATTTCATTTGCTGCTCTGTTCCACTCTCTTGGATTCTAATTTAACTTCGAGGGTACAGAAAACTGGAGCACGTGCAGGTTGCTGAAGCTGTTTGTCCATTCAGTTAATTTGCATCTGATTCCCCTTCATTACCACTGTACTATTGCTCACTGCACAAAGCAGTCTGGATAAGATTACATGCATTGTATCCACATCAGGCACCAATATAGTAACCTTCTTGCTTTCGGACGTCAATCCCACCATAGAACGGCACTCTATGTTCATGCTGCAAGGGAAATTAGAGATAGGGCTATGGAATGACTGTACTTTTAGAATATATCATTTGAGAAACCTGATCTTAATGACTTTTACTTCATCTAATATTTTAATTTTTTTATATTGTATCGCCAGTCTCTGTACTGTTTTTATATCTTATATTGTGATGGCCAATGGCTTTATGCAATAAACTTTGATAGAAACAAAAGCGTGCATTGTTACATCAAGATACTTTTTTGTGTGATGTTTTACTGATGCCTACCTGAGTTCCTATGCATCGGTAAAACACCATGTGCACAACAAAATACAAATTGTAGATAAAATCGAATCAGGATCACTCTCTGGCAGCATTTCATCAATTTACACTCGCATATTAGGAATTGGGGGGGGGGGGGGGGAAGGTGTCAAACCAATAAAAGGAACTGTGGCAGATTGCTTATACAGATTGTTTTGTGGGAAATTCTGCAATGGAAACAGGTAAAAATTCCTAATACATTGTAAATAAGGCCAGGTTATCTAAAGCTGTAGAAACTGGGGAGAAATAGAATACTTGAGAATACTATTACACTACAAGTCTGTTATTGTTGTTTACTGGCTTAGTGCTATAATATAAGAATGTAGCAGTGTTCCTTTAATAAACAAAACCTAATATGGCATGGGAGAAAGAACCCCTTGCTGCCATTGTACACCAGCTCATGGAGATAATGTGGCTCATTCATCACCTCCCTCTCCAGTGCCAGACAGGTATATGAAAGACTAAGGTTTCCAGCTTTTTCACACTGCACTGATAAAGACCTAGGTGAAGGTGAGGTTGCTAAAAGGGCTTCCAGGTAAATGAATATATATACTCCCCCCCCCCCTTCTGATGCCCAAATGCGTGCCATAAATAGTCAATCCACATACTTCTTGTATAAAAGGAGCAGAGACATCCCCACAAGACTCCTCTTTTCATTTTCAAAGTAGTCTATCCAGGCAAGGTAAAATTTGTTTCTCCTGCTATTTTTCTTCTAAATAGCATAATATGGTTCCTGGAAAATAGCTTACAGTGTCCTGGGATATAGTTTTGTTTCATTTTTATTTCCTTGCTGTTAAAAATGTAGTGGTGATGGTGGTGGTGCAACATGCCATCAAGTCACAGCTGACTTATGGCGACTCCAGAAGGTTTTCAAGGCAAGAGACATTCAGAGGTGGTTTGCCATTGCCTGCCCTTGCATAGCCACCCTGGACTTCCTTGGTGATCTCCCATCCAAATACTAACCAGGATCGACCATCTTAAGTTCCAAGATCTGACAAGATCAGGCTGTTAACTCATTGCAAGGGACCGTATCTCCGTGGAAGGATGTGTTTTAATGGGTGTAACAACTGCTGTCCTCTTTATAAACAAAAAGCAGTTCTGTGCCACCTCAGAGGCTAAAGAGATTTGTTGTAGCATACATAATTTCTGAAACAGAATTTAATTGAATATTTAATTGTATCAGGGTTTAAGTGGTTACAGTTATAGCTGTTGTGAACAGTCACTGAGCTTATCTTGTACTTTGAGTTTTGCACAGAAATGCTACAAAGGCAGTCCATAGCCTTTTACAAAGTGTTGTAAAATCTATGATGTTGTAAAATCTAATCTATGATGTTTTTGAGATGGTATCCCATGCTATCCTCCTCACCAAGCTTTGATTATACCTCTAGCTGCCATTTTCTGGGTGACAAGCATGAGAGTTAATGACCTGCTTGTGGGCTCACCAGACAATAAACTGGACTAGGTGGACCTCTGGATTAGGACTGTCATGATTGGTTCCATCTGGGTCCCCTATCATACCATTCAGACCCAGCAAAATATATGAAAACAAATCACATGACTTTCTTGGCTCACATAGGTGATTAATTAAGGGCTGCCCAGAATATATTTCCCTTAGACTCTCCTTCTTGGCAGCCCTGTCTCAGTCTGATCCAACATTTGTATGTGTGTGTGTGGGTTCTTGATAGAACCTTTGCTATGACTCTTCAGGTTTCATACTGAACACATCTAGATAGCTATTATAGTTGAAGCTGTCCAACATCAAATGAAGAAAAAGAAAAAGCAGTGGTAGTTGGCTCTGAGAAGAATTTCCAGCTAACAAACCTTTCAGGTGACTTGTGGAATGCACCTTTCCTCCTGTGACTGAGACCGCAGGTAGACAAAAATATTCAAGAGAGCACAGATATCTTTAGCCACATGGCTCCTATTAGCATTAATGGAAACAGCATACCTAAATTCTCACATGATGTTTTGAAAAGCAGTGCCATCGTGCATGGAATTTGGAATAAATTGGGCCGATGGGGTGGGGGAGAGAAACCCACCATTCATTTGGTAATAAGCTGGGAGGGGAAAACAATCCACTGTAGAGAAAGAATAGGAATTATGCAGCAGGAAAGATAATTAATGCTCAGAATTACCCACCCAGGCACCAACAAAAAGTGACAATTGAACAAAACTGGTTTTCTCCCTTGGTGGGTGATTATATTAAAGATAATTCCTGTGATTTTGTAGCCTTCCCACCAGACAATCTTGTCAAACACCTTTTCTTCTTATGAAAAATTTCTTTAATTTGTTGCTGCGAGTGAAGCTTCCACTGTATATTAAGAAAGCGGCAGTCCTTTACAGCTTTACATTTTCCTTTACAGCTACTTGAGTTCTATAGCCTATCACTACAGCATCAGTTTTGTAGCGGTCTTTTCCTGATGCAGCTTCCTTTTGGCATTTAAGATAACAATACATTAAGCCCCATCATAACTCTCCCCCCCTCCAGAAAACAGCAGACAGATCAAAACCTTACTAAAGGGAAGCATACACCCCTTTTTTTAAAAAAAGTCTCTCTCTTTCCTGCATGCTGACAGACAGTTCAATTGTCTCAAACTTAACCTAATTTTTGCAAAATGCTGATAAAAAATATTCTTGTCAGGTACAGTGCAAGAATCTGCCATGTCAGGAGCTGCCTATTTGGAACTGCTTGTAGCTTGGCGTGAAATAGCATCTCTGCTCCAATTGTATGGCTACCATCCTGCTTCTGTTGAACAGCACTAAAAGGTGGGAAAGGCCACAAATTGTAGGTGCTTAGTCAATCCAAATACATTCTTATTGAGGCAGTCTTGTAGTATAGATATTTTAATAGGGATATATCCACAACTCTGCTATAGTGTGTTGTTGCCTCACTTCATCCCTTTAGCTCTGGCAAATCCAGGTGAAAGAAGGCTTGGCCCTTAACCATAGTGCTGGCCATAGTGCTGGGATTGGTGGGGGCACTGCCAGTTTATCAGCCCCTACAGATTTCAAGTTTTAAAAGCCCATTAGCCTTCAGCACATTAAGATACAAGAGTTGTCAGTTTCGAGCATTTATCAAGAGCAGCTGTTTGAAAAAGCACCATTTTAGACAACTGACAAAACACCCATTGAGATGGTGTTGTGCCAATTTTTTATTAAGAGAGATTTATAGGGATGTACTGCTGTTCCTGGCTCAAGTGGTTAAGATGCTGAGCTGCCGACCGGAAGGTCGGTAGTTCAGCAGTTTGAGACCTGAGTGCTGCATGACAGAGTGAGCTCGCATCTCTGGTCCCAGCTCCTGCCAACCTAGCAGTTCGAAAGCAAGAAATTGCAAGTAGATAAATAGGTACCACTTCGGTGGGAAGGTAATAGTGGTCTGTGTTTCTCAGCATCTAGTCATGCTGGCCACATGACCACAGAAACATCTTTGGATAGCGCTGGCTCTTCGGCTTGGAAACGGAGATGAGCACCACATCCCTAGAGTCGTATTCAACTGGCTTTCAAGCAAGGGAAACCTTTACTTTACTTTTACCTTACTGCTGTTCCTAAGAAGAGCCTGCCATAAGTATCCACTATACTTGAGTGCTGGAATCATTATCATCATCGTCATCATTGTCATCATCGTCATCATCATCATCATTGTATGGCATTGAGTGTAGAATAGCCAGGAGATCCTAAGATCTCTCTGGCAGTGAGAAGTTCCAGCTCTTGGGTTTCCGGTCGGAGGAATGGAGGTCTGACAAGCTTTGCAAATGCGCAAGGCGGACAGCGGCTCTTCTTGACAGCTTGGGTGGACAAATCCACCTGACGCAACCTCACACAGGTAGTGTGAGGACTAGCAAACAATATAATCCAGGTTTGAGCAAGCTCGGTGAAGGAAAAGTCTCGGAGGAGACTTTTGCAACACCTTGAGCACTGCAGCCGAAGAAGATTCTTGCAAGTATCTCTAAGGAGCTGAGGTGAGCTGATTAAATCAGCATAAAACCTCCAATTCCCCTGATTCCTTAACAAAGAAGACAAAGTTTAAATGTTGGGACCACATCTGAAGCGAAGTAACAACATAAGGTAACGGAAAAAAAGTTTTTGCCTTACCATTACCGCGTTTTGAAAGACGAAAAGCAGATCGGGTGAAGCAATAGACTGTTGCAGATTGGATGAGTGCAGTTTGGAAACGTTAAAAAGCTGAATTTGAACTTAAAAAGCCAAAAAAACAAGTTGTTTAACATTCCTGCGGTTAAGAAGAGTCGGGAGGGGGAGCCAAGCATCGCGAGACAAAGAGGGAGGAGGGAACCAAGCATCGCGAGACTAAGCTGTGAGGATTGAGACAGGAAGTGACGGCTTGAGGAGCAGACAAGAAGGGAAAAGGAGAAGAACCGGAAGAAAGTAAAGGGGACTCTAAAAGTTGCCGGACCAAAAGGACCACAACAGGAAGTGACGTGCAGAGAGCAGACAAGGAAGCAAAAGGAAGGGACAAAAGGAAACTACGGCAAGCCAGAAGTAAGGTAAAAAGACTATAACCTTTGACACAAACCATAGAGAAGTCGCGCCTGCCATTTTGGATTTATAAAATTTTTAAACAGCAATATCTCATAAACTATATAACTTAGAAGGCTGAAACCAACAAAATTTGACTTGGCAAGATTAGCTTGTTTGAATGCACTAATTGGCGTTTGATTTGGAAAATAAAATAAAATCGATCTTTTTTAAAGAGACAAGACGGACTGCGGACTAAGATCGAGAGCAGCTACATGGTCCTCTCCTACAATGGCAGCAAAAAAAATAAAAAGAATTACTAGCTGTTATGGAAGCAATGGAAAAAAAAATGTTAGACACTATAGGAGAGGTAAATGTTAAAATGAATGGCATAGCTGCTCAAGCAGACAAAAATTGTATGGATTTAAAAGCAGAATTTCAAAAATTAACCACAAGAACACAAGACATAGAAACTAAAGTAAAAGAACTGGAAGAAAGTACCCAAAAGACAATGAGAGACAATGACAGGATGGAAAAGATGATGCATTATAGAGACATGCAAAACCATTTGAGATTTAGAGGGATTGAGGAAAAATTGAGTGAAGACATCTTTACAAGAATGCAAGAAGCATTAGCAGATTTTTTACAAGAACAGGAAGAGGTTGTTAAAGAACACATGGATCTTGTTTATAGAGTCAATTCCACATACGCAAGAGACAAAAATATACCAAGAGATGTGGTTGTCCAATTTACAATGAAAAGGACAAAAGAACAAATCTACAAGAAGTGTTTCACTGATCCTTTTGAAATAGATGGAAAGAAAATCATAGTAATGAAAGAACTGCCCAGAGCAGTACTGCAAGAAAGGAAAAAATTCAAGCGTATGACGGATAAACTGAAGGAGAAAAAAATTAGATTCCGTTGGGAAATACCTCAAGGATTAAGTTTTTACTATGGCAACACCAGAGTAGTGATTAAAAGTACAGGAGAAATGTATGCATTTCTTGGAGAGAATAAAGATGACCTTGGTGATATTTAAGAATATATCAAAATGGATTACAAAGTACTTACATGGAATGTGAATGGACTTAATTCACCCCAAAAACGTAGAATGGTAGGTCATTGGCTGGAGAAACAAAAATGTAGTGTAATTTGTATACAAGAAGCTCATCTTAAAAAACAAGACCACAAATATTTAATAAGGAAAAAACTGGGAGAAGAATTTTATTCTTTAGCAAGTAATAAAAAGAACGGTGTTGTAACATATGTCAAAAAAGATTTGGAACCTAAAGTAATATTTAAAGATAATGAAGGAAGATATTTCGCTATTGAAATCTTACTACAAGGACTGAAAACTTTGATTGTGAACATTTATGCTCCAAATGGAGCCAAATAATTTTTTTTAAAGAACTACAAGTGGAATTGGACAATGTAAATTATCATCAAATCATGATGTTGGGGGACTTTAATGGAAATGTGAATAACAAATTAGACAGGCGCTCTAAGAGAAAGGATGAGACATTAGGGAAGCTTCCAAAAAACTTTTTTGAACTGATAAAACAAGAGAAGCTGGAAGATATTTGGAGGAAAGCTAACCCACAAGGAAAATATTTTACCTTTTACTCTAATAGACATGACTCGCATTCAAGAATTGACATGATTTGGATGACTACTAATTTAACGTTTAAGACAAGAAAAGTGGAAATACTACCCAGAATAATTTCAGATCATAATCCGTGTTTATGGACGGCTGGGCATGTAAAAAAACAAAAGAGATGGAGAATAAATGAGGACTTACTAGACAACCAAGAAATAGTTAAAAAATTACATGAAGAAACAGACCTATACTTCCAAGCAAACATGCAGAAAGAAGTAAAAATTCAAACCGTATGGGATGCATATAAAGCAGTGATGAGAGGACTATTGATATCACTAAATGCTAAAGACAATAAAAAGAAAAGAGCAATATGAAAATATAGTACAAGCCATTAAAACAAAGAAAGAAGAACTGAAGAGTAAACCAGGGAAAAAGAAACTGCAAAAGGAAATCTGGATGCTACAAGACCAAGCAAAAGCTATTTTGAACCAAGAGACGTACTGGAACTTAAAAAAAACTCCAACAAAAAGCATTTGAAGGTGCAAACAAACCTGGAAAATATTTAGCATGGTAATTAAAGAAAAAACGTGAAAATAAATTTATCACTAAAGTGATAAGAGATAATATTGAGATAATAGAAAACAAAGGAATAAAGAGAGAATTCTTTAAATACTATGCAAAACTTTTTAAAAAGGAAAACAAAGACAGAAGAAAGATTAAAGAATACCTGCAAACATTAAAGTTACCAAAACCAACAGAGAAAATTAAAGAACTATTTAACAATCCAGTATCATTACAAGAGATTAAAAATGCAATAAATGACTCAAAATTAGGAAAAGCACCTGGACCAGATGGATTTACAGCGAAGTTTTATAAAACGCTACAGGAGTTGATTTCACCGGTGTTACTGCTATTAATGAACGATATAGGAGTCACTGGTGAGGTCCCAGAAACTTGGAAAGATGCAACCACCTCACTGATCCCGAAAGAAAATCAAGATTTGACTAATGTTAAGAACTACAGACCGATTTCTTTACTAAATAATGATTATAAGATTTTTGCTAAGATTATAGCAGACAGATTAAAAGAGCACCTTAAAGAAACTATACAAACAGAACAAGCAGGGTTCTTACCTAATCGCCAAATAAGGGACAATTTAAGAGTAGTAGTGGATGCTATAGAATACTATGACAAACATCCTGAAAAGGAAGTGGGTTTTTTTCTTTTTAGATGCGGAAAAAGCGTTTGATAATTTAAATTGGGATTTTATGTTTGAGGTTTTAGAACATCTTGAAATTGGTGAATATATGCTTAACCTCATTAAGTCAATATATAAAGAACAGAAATCCTCTCTAATAATTAACACTGAAAAGACGGACGATTTTAAAGTTGAAAAAGGAACACGACAAGGATGCCCACTTTCGCCGCTGCTATTTATTTGGATTCTAGAAGTTCTACTGTTAAATGTGAAGGAAGACAAAGATATTAAAGGCTTAACAATTAAAGGTTTTTCTTTTAAATATAGGGCCTTTGCAGATGATGTGATGTTCATAGTGGAAGACCCTTTGTCTACATTACCATATTTGTTACAGAGAGTAAAAGAGTTTGGTGACTTAGCAGGATTTTATGTAAATAAGAACAAATCGAAAGTGATGTGGAAAAATATGTCAAATAACAAACAAAATGAGTTACAAAATCTTATAGAATGTGAGGTGGTGAAAAAGACAAACTATTTAGGTGTAAACCTAACAATGAAAAATATTGATCTTTATAAAAATAATTATGAAAAATTATGGTTGCAAATTATGCAGGATATTAAAAAGTGGAATGTATTAAATTTGTCATTGTTGGGTAGAATTGCGGTGGTTAAGATGAACGTGCTACCACGATTAATGTTTTTGTTTCAAACTATTCCAATTGTGAAAGATGTAAAAACATTCAAATGCTGGCAGAAGGAATTGTCTAAGTTTGTGTGGGGAGGGAAAAAACCAAGAATCAAGATGAAAATAATGTGTGATGCTAAAGATAGAGGAGGGTTCCAATTACCAAACTTAAGGCTATACCATGATGCAATATGTTTGACCTGGGTAGGGACATGGACTATGTTACAAGATAGAAAGTTATTGTCCCTGGAAGGTCACGACTGTAGGTTTGGGTGGCATGCGTATTTGTATTATGGTAAAACAAAAATGGACAATATGTTTAAACATCATTATTTGAGAAGAACGCTAATGGATACGTGGACAAGATATAAAAACTTTTTTCCAGAAGAGATACCTATGTGATTGTACTCGCAGAAGTTTTAAATCCAGCATCACGTTACAAAGGACAAGATTGGCTGAAGTATAGAGACTTATTAACAAGACATGGTAAAGACTTTATATTGAAGGAGCAGCATCAGATGGACTTTGATTATGGTTGGTTAAGATATAGACAAATATATGACATGTATAGAAGTGATAAAAAATCTGGCTTTAGAGAAAAAAATAATGAAATAGAACAAGTTTGGGAGGAAGGTGGGAAAAAATGATCTCTAAAATGTATAAAGTTTTGTTAAAATGGTTTAACGCTGATGAAATGGTAAAAGAACAAATGGTAAAATGGGCGATAAACTTTAACAAAGACATTGAAATGGAATCTTGGGAATTTTTATGGAAAAATGCTATGAGTATATCTACATGTTATAACCAAAAAGAAAATTGTTTTAAAATGATGTACAGATGGTATATGACACCAAAAAAAATTGCAAATATTAATCAGAATATGTCTAACAAATGTTGGAAATGTAAAAAGAAAGAAGGTTCTTTTTATCATATGTGGTGGACTTTTGACAAAGCAAAGATTTATTGGTCAATAATACATGCAGAAATGGAAAAAATATCGAAATGTACATTTAAGAAGTTGCCTGAAATGTTATTGCTTGGACTTAAACTAGAAGAGATAAATGTAAAGAAAAGGACAATAATATGGTATATGATAACAACAGCAAGAATGGTGTATGCACAAAATTGGAAAAATGAAAAAATACCAGAGGTGTGGGAATGGTTGAAAAAATTGTTATATATGGCTGAAATGGATAAATGGACTAGAAAGTTGAATGATCTGTACTCAGAGACCTTTTTAGAAGATTGGAAAGATTTGAAAGAATATGTTGAAAAACACTGGGACATGAAAAACTACATTTATACATGGTTATAATAACATAAAGGAATAGATTTAGAGTATATGAATGTATTAAGGATATTTAGATAATAAAGTTGTTTTTTTATCTTAAAATGATATAAGAATATAGAAAGTAAGAATTAGTATATAAGTATCGTAAAGATATATGACCGTTGCCAGACATGTAAACATAGATATAAGTATTACCATTTTGGACAAAGTGGAAAATGTGTTATGCTTCAGATGTGGTGGGAAACCGTCAATATAAGATAAAAATAAGATTATACAAATAGAACAAAATGTTAAATAATATGGAAAAGAGAATTTGTATAAGATAATGTATTAATTTTAATGTTATGAAAAATAAAATTTCTTTACCAAAAAAAAAAAAAGAAGAAGTTCCAGCTCTTTAGGGTTGTGCACCACTAGGTGGCGAGTTAGACTTCTTATCAGGGTTCATTTCATAGCAGGAGCTCCTCTGAATATTAGGCCACACACCCCTGATGTAGCCAATCCTCCAAGAGCTTACAGTAGCCCCTGTAAGAAGAGCTCTGTAAGCTCTTGGAGGATTGGCTAAATTAGGGGTGTGTGGCCTAATATGCAAAGGAGCTCCTGCTATGAAATGAATCCTGCTTCTTACTAAGGCAAGAGATGTTTCAGAGATGGTTTCCCATTGCCTACCTCTGTGTAATGCCCCTGGTATTCCTTGGAGGTCTCCCATCTAAATACTAGTTAAGGCCAACCCTGCTTAGATTCCAAGATCTGATGGGATTGGGCTATCCTGGGCTATCCAGATCAGGGCTGAGTGCTGGAGGTATGTGGGAAAGCCCCCCACCTAAAGAGTGTCGAGGAAGATTGACATTGTCTCTAGAATTTCTAAATTTGAGCCCAGCAGCACCTTAGAGACCTACAAGATTTTCACAGTATAAGCTTTCGAGCATCAATAGTCCCTTTATCAGACAAATCATCAACTCTCGAAAGCTTATATCCCGAAAATCTTGTGGAAGGTGCTACTAGACTTAACTACTCTATTGCAGACCGACACAGCTACCCCCTGAAACTATCTCTGAAATCTGTTTCCCATAACTTGCTCTCTTCACTTGATTTTTTTTTAAAGTAGAGGGAATACCGTGATTCCCTATATTCCCTTCACATACTTGAGGCTAATTCATATAATACAAGCTCCTTGTGGCTGCTATGGCGATTTTGTATCACACATGCTTCCCAGCAGCATGAAGGACCAATTCTGATCAGGGCCATAGTGTTTGAGGAGAAGGAGCTTCAGTACTTCTTCTGTCCTCTGTTTTCCAGATCTGAAATGGTCCTGGGAAGCCACTTAATGATTGCTACACATAAGTGTCCCCTATGGGGCAAATAGTAGCTTCTCAAGACTACAGAATTCCCAGGACCTGTGGGATCCAAAATCCTTGTAGCCAGGGGTCATTTTGTAGAAAAAGAGGTGCAGGAGCTCATTAGCATAACTCATTAGCATAACTTATTTGCATATGCTAAACCACCCGACATCACTGGAAGTATGTCAGAAGGCAAGAGAGAGAGAGAGAGAGAGAGAGAGAGAGAGAGAGAGAGAAAGAAAGAAAGAGAGAAAGAGAGAGAGGGGGGGGGGGGACAGCTGCTGGACTGGGCTACTAATCCAAGCCTCAGAAATACCACTATTCTGGGAGGATAGCTTCAGTGGTGGCTGAAGCCTTCAGAAGGCTGGTTGGAGGAACAAGGACCTTTCCAGAGGATGGGGTTATTTTGCTGTAGCCATGACACAAGCAGGCATTCCCCACGGGGGGGGGGGGGGGAGGGTGGCACCAACTCCTGGAGCTGAGCTCCCCCGAGCTCCTGTTTGAAATGACCCCTGCTTATAGCTGTCATAAGGACTTTGTACTGTGTGAATCGGCCCTAACTCAATCCTGTGAAAACATTCCCATGTGCTAACATTGCAGGTTATTGTGCCCTGGGAAATCCTGTTTTGTGTTTCATAATAGCCCAAATCAGGTGCACAGATGACCCGCATTAGTAGGCACAAATTTCCTTGTGAACATGCTGTGTGCCGTGGGTGAGGGTTGGCTCCTTCTGGCTGTGATCTAGTCCTCACATTGGTAGGTCTTTGTCCTGGGCCATGTAACAGGCTGCCTGGCTCCCACATGAAGGCTGTAGACAAAGAATTGATGGAGAGAAATCTCATGTGCAAAGGGCATAGAACAAGTTTCCCCATTTCCCCATCCCCTGTGGCACTGCAGGCAAATGAATTAAAGGCACAGCTGGAACCAGGAGACCACAGCTAGGAATGCTCATGACATTTTCTTCTGCTGAATTTCTCACCTGATTTGACCTGTTTGCTCAGATTGATGTGGCATGTTGGAATGGACCTGACTTCTACCACCACCACCCCCGCTCTCCTCCTTTCACTAGCTACTAAATAACCATTTAAAACATTTTAGTGATATATTTAATTGAATTGATTAATTTGACTCTCTTGATATGATACAGCAGCAGCTGATCTAAATGACCAGTGTTCTGCATCTCCCATCTCCCCCACCTTAAACAAGCTGCCTCCCTCATACACACGCACACATACACACAACCTTGGAGTGTCGGTTCAGCCAAATATGTATGAATTGTTGTATCCAACAGGGAAATCAAAGATGTCTTCAAAGGCAAATGTGGGCCAAAACAGGAGGGGAAAAATAAATTCTAAAAAGGCCAGTAATCAGAATGCCTGCATGCAGAGAATCAGAGAATCCATGATGGAGCGGGGCCATGAACACTCATTCAGCCTTAACCATACCATTCACAAAACAACCACTGCCACTACAACAAGTGGTTGGAAGAGTTGCAATAATTCACTGCCAGGTAATATGGAACTACATGCTTCTGGCTTTTTGGCAGGGGCTATTGGATGTCCTTCTGCCAATCACAATAGCCTTGAATGGGTTGTTGTGTGAGGTGGGGAATGGGATGAGCAACACTCTTCTCTACCCACCCTTTGTTTCTAATTGCAGCCTCTGGAGGTTGTGTTTCATTAAAAAAAAAAAAAAAAACACCAGGGGAAAGTTACACCAAAATCCATGTAACGTGCAGTTGTCTTGAAATAAGTGTAATCGGAGCAGGAGAACATGTTCATTTTTGGTTGTAAGAATCCATTCTGATATTTCATCTGTATTGACCATGCGGTCGCCATGTGCTCTCTTAATTGCGACCGCATGGCCAGAGCACATGGCCAGAGCATGGCCAGAGCACATGGCCAAGAAACTACCTGAGCTTCAGCCAGGTAGAACAAAGGCCAGGTGGATTCAAACCGGCCACCAATCCTGTACCTAGGTTTCTCCCAGGGAATCTATGAAATGTAAATAGACTTCTAATAGCCAATTGTGTCCGCAGCTACGTTCCGCCGCCTCTGCCCGAAGGGGGCACGCTGGCTGCGGCTGCCGGCTGGGTTGGTCCTCCGGGACTTCCAGAAAAACCCAGTGGCTATTAAGGGGCTAGCCAGGGTCCGGGTCCAGTACCACGCCTTTAATGGCCTGCTGGACCTTCTCGTGGTGGAGCGCAATCTAACCAGTCTCCTAGGTCGCGCCTGGTTCAAGCCGCTCGGAGTGCAGTGGACCGGAATACACCGCATGGGCTCTACTGACTTCTCATCCATCTGCGAGGAATTTCCCGCCGTTTTCGATGGCTCATTGGGCTGCTACAAAGGACCCCCGGTTTCCTTCGACCTGGACCCGGCAGTCCGGCCCATCCGCGTGGCTGTCCGCCGGGCACCACTCGCCTTCCAGCCCAAAGTGGAGGCGGAGTTGGAAAAGCTCGTGGCACAAGGGGTGCTCGAGCTGGTCTCCCATGCCAAATGGGAGACTCCCATTGTGACCCCCCTCAAAGCTAACGGGGAAGTCCGCATCTGCGCGGATTACAAATGTACAATTAATAAGGCATTACAGGACCACGCGTACCCGGTACCGGTGGTCAGCCATGTTCTGGCCTCCCTCGCGGGCGCCAAAATATTTGGAAAATTAGACTTGGCCCAAGCCTATCAGCAGCTTCCCGTAGACGAAGCAACGGCCGAGGCACAAACGATTGTGACTCACAAGGGAGCGTTCAAGGTAAAACGCCTCCAATTTGGGGTCAGCGTAGCACCCGGAATCTTCCAAAATCTAATGGATTCTCTCCTAAAAGATGTCCCAGGAGTGAAGCCGTTCTTCGACGACATCCTCATCGCCGCCCCGGACGCCGACACATTCGCAGCTCGCCTCCGGATGGTGCTGCAAAGGTTCCAGGATGCGGGTCACCGCAGATGGCATTCACCCTACAAAGGAGAAGGTAGCGGCAATTACAGGTGCACCCCGCCCATCCTCAAAGGCGGAACTCCATGCGTTCTTGGGACTTGTGAACTTCTACCACGCTTTCCTTCCGCACAAGGCGGCGGTCGCGGAACCCCTGCATAGTCTCCTGGACAAGGAAGCGGCTTGGGCCTGGCGTCCCAAGCATGATGCAGCCTTCCGGGCCGTCAAAGACTTATTAATTTCAAATGCGGTCTTAGCGCATTTCGATGAGAGGCTCCCTGTCATCCTGGCCTGCGACGCATCCCCCTACGGCGTTGGGGCAGTCTTGGGACACCGGCTACCCAACGGAAAGGAGGTACCAGTTGCCTACTACTCCAGGACCCTGTCGTCGGCAGAACGGAACTATGCCCAGATCGACAAGGAGGCCCTAGCAATCGTAGCCGGTGTCAGGAAATTCCACGACTATCTCTACGGATGGTCGTTCACCGTGGCCACAGATCACAAGCCGCTGCTGGATCTCCTTGCCCCCCACAGGCAGACCCCTCACATGCTGTCCCCGCGGGTCCTGCGGTGGTCAATTTTTTTGTCAGGCTACTCCTACGAATTGGTACATCGCCCGGGGAAGGCGATGGGTCATGCAGACGCCCTCAGCCGTCTTCCCCTCCCATCCTGCGACCCTGATCCAGCTCCCGCTTTCCACGTCGCGCTCCTAGAGGATCTACCAGAGCGCCCTGTACAGGTATCGGATGTGGCCCGTCGCACGCGGCGGGACCGCATCCTTTCCCGTGTCTCGGACTGGGTGGGAAGGGGGTGGCCGGAAAAACCGGGACCAGATTTCGCCGCTTTCACAGCACGCAGGCACGAACTATCGGCCTACAAGGGATGCCTGCTATGGGGATCTTGAGTGGTGATCCCTGGGCCCCTGTGGCCCCGAGTGCTAGAGGCCCTCCACGAGGCTCACCCGGGAATTGTGCGCATGAAAGCTCTGGCCCGGAGTTACGTATGGTGGCCAGGCCTGGACAAAGACATTGAGGGGCGGGTCCAGAAGTGTACCAAATGCCAGGAGTCATGGCCAGATCCGCCACATGCTCCTGTCCGATCCTGGGAATCTACTAACAAGCCCTGGTCCCGCCTGCACCTAGACTTCGCGGGACCGGTCCAGGGCCGGTTGTTTCTTATCGTTGTTGACAGCTACAGCAAGTGGCTTGAGGTAGTGCCGGTAGCTTCGACCTCCACCAACGCTGCCTTAAGAAGTCTCTGGCCGATCTTCGCAACACATGGAATGCCAGAAACTCTCGTGACCGACAAAGGGACCGCCTTCACCTCCGGCGAGTTTCAACGATTTGTGGAAGCCTGCGGTCTGCGCCACATCCGCTCCGCTCCGTTCCACCCCGCAACCAATGGCCAGGCCGAGTGCATGGTGAGGACAATGAAGGACGCGTTAAAGAAGATGGAGCATGGCAACTGGGAAGAGCAGCTGTACAAGTTCCTGTTCTGCCAACGGAACACACCCCACTCAGGGACCGGGCGCCGGCCAGCCGAACTTCTGATGGGAAGACGACTGGGAACCGTCTTGGACCGCCTACATCCCGACCGAGCAATTGAGGGGAACCCGACAACGGAGGACCGGCCAGCTGCCCGAGGATTCGCTCCTGAAGACCCCGTATACGCAAAGAACTTTGCGCGGGGTCCGACATGGCTCCCCGCGAGGATCGTCCGAGTCACAGGGCCTTATTCCTACGAGGTCCTTACGGAAGATGGCGTAGTCTGGAAACGGCACATTGACCAGATTCGACGCCGTACCCAGAACCACGATGATACCCAGGCCCCCGAACTCCCTGCACCAACAGACCGTGACATCGACACGACTCCAGAAGCAGCGCCAGACCCTGATCCGGAGACTGCGGAGATGCCGCTCCTGCCCGCGGACGAAGCAGTCGCACCATACACACCTGAACAAGCCCCGAGCAGACAGGCCCCGTCAGCAGAACAACTACCCACACCGCAACCTGCCGACACAAGCAACACGCCCCACCTTACAACCCCCCGGCGCTCTGGACGTGAGCGCAGACGCCCGGACTATCTCAAAGACTATGTGTGCAGAGGGGTTCTGGACTATGGGGGGAGGGGTGTTATGTATTGACCATGCGGTCGCCATGTGCTCTCTTAATTGCGACCGCATGGCCAGAGCACATGGCCAGAGCATGGCCAGAGCACATGGCCAAGAAACTACCTAAGCTTCAGCCAGGTAGAACAAAGGCCAGGTGGATTCAAACCAGCCACCAATCCTGTACCTAGGTTTCTCCCAGGGAACCTATGAAATGTAAATAGACTTCTAATAGCCTATCAGGCCAGTTGGGTGAGGTCAGGGGATTGTCCCTGACCAGCATAAAAGGAGGGCTTCGAGCCCTGGGTTGTATGCTTCATCCGGACCAGCAATAAAGATCTAGCTGTTTCACTATTCCATGGACTCCCGACTCCAATACTTATCAGATGCATTATGCTACAGCGCCAAAAAAATTATATCTTTTTTTGTTGTTGTTTTCCAGCCAAATGGCCTTTCTTTCCCTTTAATTACATCTACATTTCCTTTGAATTTCTGTTATGTCTACACAGTGTAAGAAAAATGTGTCCTTCTCGATTCCTTAACGGAGCTGCCAGACATTTGTATTCAGTGTGCAGGAAGCAAACTTGACAAATGAATGACTGTGCAGCGAGATTTGTGTGTGCCTCTACAACCTATTGGCTGGCGAGACTATCCCCTTTTGACCATAAAGGGAAATCCTACACATGGCCTTCTTTGAAATGTTCCCAAGTCTCTGTTCTCAAGCCCAGAAAATACGCCTCCCTTGGGTATCCTAAAGAAGAGCTCAGCAATATTTTTTTATGCCACTGTGAGATAATATGGTTAGTTGTGTTTCTAGTTGGTTTATCCTGTGGAAATTGTGGCGTCAGGTAGCTGAGAATTTTTGTATTACTTATATTAAAATTTAACAGTATTTCAAACTAGAACATTAACCAACAATCCTTTGTAGAAAAAGAAAATCAGGGAGGTATATCTTGAAGCCATAGATAGTATTTGTTGAATGTTATCACTGGCCTAATAAGATACCAGGACCCCGTAAGGGTTGCCATGCTTTGTTTTAATATCATCCATCATGAATGGATAAAGCTCAAAGACACCTGGGACATGTTACTTTGTCATCAGCACTATAAGCCTCAGGTTCTTTGTCTGGTGGTTTAAGAGTTGCCAGTCCTCCAGGGAAGGGGACTCCCACCCCATCCTGTTTGCCTCTTTCACTCCAGCAAGCAGAGGGGAAAAATGAAGAAGCCATTTGGTTAAACCGTAGAGTTTTTGGTCAGTCCTACAGTGTCATTCCAAGATGACAGCGTCACTTCTGTTTCATGCTGGAAGTGACATGCTGGTGGAATGCTAAGCTTGCCAGGCCCCAGATCCGGGCAGGGGAGTCCCTGGATTTCAAGGGCTTCTCCTCACCACAGACCAGCCGGCTAGTGGGGAAAAACCCACCCCAAAACTGGGACGTTGCTGCATGACATCACCAATGCAATGACATCACCTGGAAGTGACATCATTGTGTTGGGGGTGTTGTGTGGGGACACTCTGATATTTGGGCAAACTGTGGTATGAGGGCAAAAACCCCATAGAGTTTCACCCAAATACCAGAGTATCCCAGTGCAATATTTTTTGTGGAGAAGGTTAAAACAGGAGCCTGTTACTGCATTCAAAAGCCGCTAACAACTAAAAATAAAATTCTTTCTATTACAATATCATTTTGAGCCTCTAAACAAGTCCAATCAATCATAAAATTTGGACCAAATATTTATCGTATCCTGACATTTAGCCGTGTTCAATAAGTAGCTCAGTTTGTCCATTTCTGCCAGTTCCAACAGTTTATCGATCAACTCTTCCTTTCTGGGTATAATAGACGATTTCCAATGCTTGGCTCTAGTTATCCGTACTGCAGTCGGGATTGAAATTAACAATCTTTCATCTGATGATGTCATTCCTTCTGGTGTCATATTTAACAGATATGTCTCCGGCGTCAAAGCAATTTCCACACCTAGAATCTCCTTAATCATATCCTTAATACCATGCCAAAATTTTCACATCACTTTACACAACCACCATATATGATAAAAAGATCCTAGACTAGTTTTACAAAGCCAACATTGGTTTGAAGTATTAGGGTAACACTTATTTAGCCTATCTGGTGCCCAGTACCAGCGATAGAAGACTTTATATATATTTTCTTTGTAGTTTATTGCCTTCATATATTTTAACCCTTTCCATACTTTAGACCAGCGGTCAGTTTCCACATTATGTCCTAGATCTTTCATCCATACTATCATGACATTTTTAACTGACTCATCCTGCATTTCTCTATCTATGAGAAATTGTTTAACCAAATATTATCTAATTCATTCATTTCTTTATAAAATCCAATCTTTATTATAAACGTCCTGAAGTTGGATTTTTTCCCACCATGAAAGCCTAATACCTAATTCTTCCAGTTTATCTTCCGGTTTTATACTATCTGCCTTGTCCAAAATGGAGTCATAATTGGCCATATTATTTTTATTTAGCAGTGAAGGAAAAGCCGCTGAGATGGAAATTGAGGGTAGATGGGAAGTGAGATGGGAAATGAGGGTGAAACACTGCTCTCAGGAATGTACTAGATGCCCAAACCCAACCCTCAAGGACTTGGATGCAGAATGGGGACTGTATTTTAATTTCCTTCTCACTGCTTCTGTGTGGGCATTCAGAGCACTAGCCACCCCCAGGGAGCTGGGTCACTCTGCCATAATCCAACATTGGTACAATGACAGCACAGTCAGTATCCCTCCCCCCAGGTGTGCAGTAAACTCTGATAGCATTGAAATTGTGAGGTGGAAGGTGACCAAGAGTCTGGGCAGGACTGTTGAAGGGGGGGGGGCGGTTTGCTGGTGTCACCATACAGACATTTCACTATGCCTGGATGCCCTGTCTCACCCTGATGGGGTTCACTTATCTCAGTGAAGAAGAAGAGGAAGAGATTGGGTTTATACCCTGCCTTTCACTTGGAGTCTCAGAGTAGCTTACAGACTCCTTTCCCTTCCTCTCCCTGTGAGGTAGGTGGGGCAGAGAGCTCTTTCAAGAACTGCTCTTTCAAGAACAGCTCTGACAGAACTATGGCTTGCCCAAGGTCATCCAGCTGACTGCACATGGAGAAGTGGGGACTCAAACTGGGTTCTTCCAGATTAAACTCTGTGCACTTAACCACTACACCAAACTGGCTGCTTAGCATTAGAGATGACCTATGCACTTGGCTACAGGTGTAGGTGCATTGGCGGAAGCTGGGCATCATAAGGATTGGCTCTTGTGGCAGAATCAGTATGGGGCTGGATCCATTCTCAGGAAAGCTGGCTGGCGTGCCCATTTTCCTGAGTGTGGAGATCCCCTTAAGGGATCTTGGCATGAGGGTCAAGTGGTACTCCCAGCCCAGGGGCAAGACCAAGGATTACCCTCACACTCAGGTGGCAGGAGAGACCACCCTTGTGGGATCCAGAGACCTGACATCCCAAGGTTTCCAGTGAATCATCAACTGGCAGGTGGATCAGTCGATGAACAGGATCCGATACTCCATGCTGTGCCAAGTTGTACTATAGCTGTAACCAGTAAAGTGGTGGCCAATTTTATTCCACTTTCCGGGGGGGGGGGGGTGTCATTTCAACTAAAGCTGTAACTGGGGTTAGTAGTTAGTTGGCTAGAGCAGGGGTGGGCAAACTGTGGCTCGGGAGCCGCATGCGGCTCTTTCACATATATTATGTGGCTCCCGGCAGGGTGGCTGGGGAAGCTAAATATCATTAGCAAACAAATACCATTGGACAAATTAATATCATTATCAATATCTGCTTTTACCCCTTTTGTTATTATTTTTGGCAGTCTCCTTTAATGTTAATAAAAAGCAAATCTGCTTATTTTCTGATAAAAGCAGGTAATATTTGTTCATGTCTTGTGGCTCTCAAACATCTGATGTTTATTCTATGCGGCTCTTATGTTAAGCAAGTTTGGCCACCCCTGTTCTAGATGGCTCTTATGCTGAGCAAGTTTGCCCACCCCTGGGCTAGAGGAATCCCTTCCCTTTGGTGCAAGCCTCGCCACTCCCCTTGGTGCTGGGGCTGGAAACATGGTCAGTTTCTTTAAAGAACCATCTCTGAGAAACAGACAAAGACAAAACAAATTGCAGCCACTTCGGGCAGGCACATATTAATCCCAGAAAATCACACGAGTCATCTTACTGAGTTAAACAACTATTTGTTACATATGTGTAGCAACTGGAGGGGGAAAAAACCCTTCAGTTGTAACATGAATAACATATTTTCTTGGGTATCCTGGCAACAATTCATGCAGAATCAGCGACACCAACTACAGATTCCTGGATTCTTATCAAGCAGCTCGCTTTCACTGCCCTAAAGGTAGTTGCTGGTTATCTTAACTAAAGGTCATTGCCACATCTGATCACTTTACATTGTAGTATACATGGTAGCACAGCAGAGTCATTTTAAATACAAAAGCCTCAAAACTTGTGTTATGTCGGAGGATTTCCTGATGCTTTTTTATTTTGCCCCCAAAAGCATATACAAGGGAGGGGACACAGATCAGGGTTGGGCCACTGGACAGGTTTCTCCCCATCTCTTTCTCACCACTGTCATTTTCCTGCCCCCCTTTCCATCCGCAACTGCAGTTAGCCTCTACAGGGAATGAAGATAGACACCTCTCTTCACCTAGCTACTTTCTTAGTCATCGAGAATTGTGGTGGTAGGGTAGAAGAGACACATCTGAAAAAATTAGTATGAGAGAAATAGTTATACTTCTCCTTGCCCATCCCCGTTCTTCTGATCTAAGGACTTTCTACAGCTGCATTGTGGGTACAAAAATCACATTAGAGTCTATGATCATACATTAACATTTCTGAGTTGGTCTAGGCACCATATGACACTACAACGTCACTTCCACTTCCGTAACCAGAAGTGACATCACATCCCAATGCAATGCTGTTGTAACCCACCCCCAAATTCTGTGGTAAACCCACAGAGATTTGGGAGACTGCTAGAGCATCAAAGAAATGCATGACATCACTACTGGTTATGTGACCAGAAATGACATTGGTACCTCTTCTTCAAGATTTATGCTGCTGTAGCGGGTGGTAGAAGGCAATGGAGGGGGGGAAAGCCATCTCTTGCTGTGGCAGGACACCTGGTCCCCTCTGTCATAGATATCCAATATAGCAGGTGTTTCAGCTCTGTTTCGTCATGATACTACACTTCAGATAACACAGAAAAATAATGAATGGCAATAAAGGGTATTTCATAATCAACAGCATACTCAATTTTTCCAGCAATGTGAAACAACATATTTGCACCTCCATTGCATATATCCAGAGTTTGCCCCCATCATACTGCAACAGTAACACTTGTCAGTCCCATGGGTTATCTTATTTGTAATTCTGATTGGTGTATGATATCATTGGCATAAGATTTTATCAAAGTTTCCTTTCAGTGAAGTATGTATTGAGTACTTTAGCCTTTGCTCTTCAAATTTAACTTCACTGTACCTCTGATATTGGTATCTGCACACATCTTTCCAAGTTGCTCTTACATTCACAGATCTTTAGCTTGATGCCTTTCCAAATCTGATACATATTTACTGAACTCCCTTGTATATTTATTGAACATAATCATGATTTCTTGATCCCACTCCCCCAGATTTTGATTTATATTAAAATTACCCTAGCCCTTTTTATATGAAAAATGCCCATAGCATGAATGGAGAAAGGAGCAGGATTATAAAAACTAGCCTGTCTCTGCCACCTATTTGTTCATTTGAGGATCATAATGCATGCATGCATGCATGCATATTGTATGTGCATAGGTTCTATAGGTACAGGTGGAAAAAACCTTCAAAATCCATTATTTCTGATTGTGTAGAGTGAGTGATGTGTATACGATCTGTACATACATAAAGTCTGTTCTGACTAGGGTTGAGCAAAGTCCCCCACCCATTTTGTCCCAATTATTTTCTGTTCTCTGATCATTCCTTGGGATTTAGTCTGATAATCTCATCTTGAATTTAATGCATCTTCAAGGAGTAAACTTCCAGAAGTATCAGGAGAATGATCCAAATTTCCTTGGTGACATCAAGGAATGGGGATACCAAAGGGGGTGGGAACCTTTTGCTGTCGTTTGCAATTTCATGGGCAAGTATTTCTGTCATTTATTGATCATCAGGAAAAAAAAAATATCACCCATATCTTCAGTAAGGCTCTGTAATGTGATTGGTTAGTTCTTATGTTGGAAATAGGTGAGTTCTCGTGATATTCTTTTTAATATGACACTTGAGAACTCACTTCTGTCTTATTAGATAACTTTACTGAGGACCCAGTGTGCCATGCAGGGATGCACACCCAAGTATTGGTTGGTTGGTTGGTTTTTATGGTTTGCTGATAATGGGAAATCTTGTCTTGACACCAGAATTGTGAGATTGCAGAAATGCATACTGATAAATTAAAACAAACAAATAAACAAACAATAAAACTAAAACTATTTTCCTCAGTGCTTGCGGTATCTGTAGACACTAGAAAGATGAGAGGGGAAAGAGTATAAATCTCATGCGTGGTGCCCTAAATTCCTTGGAGGAAGCAAGAGGGGGGGGGGAGCACTAGATAGATGGTTAGGTGTTCTAAATATCCTCAGGAAGGGCAGAGAGTATGAGTTTGTTTCCATACCTTGTTATTGATTACTGAGGGACAGCCTAGATACAACAGTGGACAAATAAACTTAGATCTACCATAACGTTGTAGAAAATAAGAAGACAGCATTGTGATATAGTGGTTAAGAGTGGAGGACTCTAACCCGAAGAACTGGGTTTGATTTCCCCCTCCTCTACATGAAGTCTGCTGGGTGACCGTGGGCCAGTCACAGTTCTCTCAGAACTTTCTCAGCTCCCCCTACCCTCTTGTGGGGAGAGGAGGAAGAGAAGGTGATCGTAAGCTGCTTTGAGACTCTTTAAGGTAGGGAAACATAGGGTATAAAAGCAAACACTTTGTCTTCTAATGTAAGGAGCCCAAGGACACAGAGGTGAGCAATGTAGAGTCCTTCCCTACCTTACTGCTCCCAGCAGTTCCTTGTTGACAGAATAGGTGTTTTTCATATTAAAAGTTCCAGGTTCATTCCATGACATCTCTAGCTAAAGGATCTCAGGCAGTAGGTTCAGGCCATGTAATGGTAGTGGACGTTTCAGGTGGAGGGGAAGGAAGACAGCATGGTATAGCCTGGTCTCATCAGTTCTCAGAAGTTAAGCAGGGTTGATAACTTGGAAAGAGAACTCTGCAGAGGAAGGCAATGACAAACCACATCTGCTTCTCCCTTGCCTTCAAAGCTGGGGTCACCATAAGTTGTCTGTGACTTGATGGTGCTTCACACACACACATTTCAGGTGGAGAACAGGACTGGACAAACTTTTGTCTCAACCCTTGGACCAGCTACTGCCAATGGGGTCTTAAAACTGTACCCTCTGCTTTCTAAATTGTTGTGGCAGCTCTAGGCTGAAACATAAATTTGCCACCCTCACATCTAGTTTTGCTTTCACACTGATTCTGGACAATTATTTCCCTGTTTTTCTTTGTGGCACTGTTGCAATTAAATGCTTGCCAAGGGATCATGATAACAAGGCCCAGTTAGAGCCATTCTCTTTTTACTTCGTGTGCCAATTTGTTTCTGTTCAGGCTTATTAATGGCACACACTTCAAATACACTATTATTATCCGGTCCAGGCATGTGAACAAAGCTGTGGTCACCAAATGATCAAAAACACACACTATATGCATGATTCTATCATTCTTTGTGCATGTGATAATTCTGAGGTAATACACCTACTTTCTGCTGAGCAAGACCTGTGATCCTTCAAGCCCAGCACGATCTCCTCTGACTAACAACAGTTCTCCAGGAACTCAGGGAGAAGTTCCTAATCGTATCACCAGAGATATTTAATTAGTTGCTGAATTTATATGCTGCTTCTTAAGAGACCCAATCAAGGTGGCCATTTTTTTAAGTTTAAAAATTCAGTGCAAAGACAGATTAAAAACAACGCAATAAAAATCAACAGCAATAAACCACCCCAAATGTTTTAAAGCCTTAAACAAGAAATAAAAGCAGGTCATAAACATAACTGAATGAGCAGGCCAGGAAATACAGGAGCAGGTAAGATAAAACTTCAATTAAGACCTGTGTTAACAGACAGCACAAAGACGGCAGGGGAAGCACCAGGCAAACCTGAAGGAGGAGGGTGTAATTTAAAGATGCCAGCCTCCAGGTAGGACCTGGGAACCCCGTGGAATTACAGCTCCTCTCCAGACTACAGAGATCAGTTGCCCTGGAGAAAATAGATGATTTAGAGCAGGGGTGTCAAACATGCGGACCACGGGCCAGATCAGGTCCTCAGAGGCCCCAGTCAGGCCCGCAAAGCCCTGGCTGTTTCCTACTTCCATTTGCAGTTCTGCTGCTGCTGCCATGTTACAGCTTGTTTTACCAGTCTCTCTCAATTGCACAGGAGAGATCAATAGGCAAGGCTGTCCTGTGCGATTGAGAAAGTCTGGTAAAGAATTGGCTGAGGCTCATCCCCCCTCCTCCTCGGGTGGGGGGGAACAGCCAGAGCTCACTTCCTGCCCAGGCTGCAGGAGACAAAGGGCAGCCTTTCTTTCCTCCACTGGCTGAGGCTCCTCCCTCAAGGGAGGGTGGGAACGAGGGACAGCTTGCTTTGCTGGGCTGCCTCAATCAAATGGGAGAAATACCAAGCATCTTTAAGATCAACAAAGTTTTGTTCAAGGTATGAGCTTTTGTGTGCCTTGCTACAGTGTATGTCGGGCTATTTTTGGGCAGGAATGCACAGGAACGGAGTTCTGGCTGGGTTCTGAGGTGGCCACACCTACAGCCTCCCCCCCCTCAGGTTCCCCAGGTGCCTCGCAAGCCACGGGGCACCTGGGGAAGCCGATCCTGGGAGGGAGCTGTGCTATCAGGGGTGTGGTCTAATATGCTAATGAGTTTCTGCTGTTGCGTGTAGCCTATTATGTTAATGAGTTTCTGCTGGGCTTTTTCTACAAAAAAAAGCCCTGAGTGTATGTATGTGTTTTGTTGGGCTCTTTATGCCAGAGCTCTCCTGGGTGCAGCTGGGTTCCCGCCCCCTTTTCACTGTATTCATGCCCTCATGACCCAGTCTTTCTCAGTAAGAAATCAATGTGAACTATTTTAGAGGAGGAATAACAACAAGCCAGTGTGCTGGATTAGACTGAGAGTGTGTGTCCAGACCAAGTTAACTCCCTTTGTAGGAAGTTGTAGTTATTTCTCTGGGAAAGAGTATAGTTTTATACACAAACACATGGCCCTCAGTCTGTGCTAGGATGCCTTCTCATGTTCTTGACCAACACATGAAGCAATTTATGTACAAAAGGTTGCAATGCCCAGCCATTTCATGTTTTCCCCTGGGTGGTAGGCTAGGAACACTGAGCATGAAATTTCTGTAATAAATGTCAATAAATCAAAAGTAGGTTTGCAGCTTATAGATACACATCTGAACAGCATACTCAGGATTGCTACAGCACAGACATTTTGATTTAATAATTCAGAGCAGAGGTGTCAGTTATCAGAGACTGTTAAACAGACAAAATATTGCAAGATTGCTAGTGTTTTAAGCATATTTTATTTAAAGTTTTAAAAATCTTTAACTGTGTTTGTCTGTGTCCTTTATAAAGTTTATATCTCCACTACCTGGCCCAGCCCAACAAGGTCTCATTTATATTGGATGCAGTCCTCATAACAAATGAGTTTGACACCCGTGCTTTAGAGGGTGGACTCTATGGCATTGTACTCCACTGAGGTCCTTGTACTCCCCAGGCTCTATCCCCACAGCTCCAGGGGTTTCCCAAACTGGATCTGGCAACATTAACCCCACTTCCCCACCATTGGCCAGGGAGACCTGGTAACTCTAGGTTCTAGAGATGGGGCACCACCACTGAGGAAGCTGCCGGCCCCATCTCTGTAGACAGGGGCACAGAGATGCTCTTTTACCTAGAGACTCTAGACGCTATGCCTGGGACTTTCCACATGCAAATTTGCCACTGAGTGTGTGAAAGAGATTCTCCATTCACCAAATGATAGGGCAGGTCTGTGCATGGATTTCTGTTGGATTAGGATTGTCAGGTCCAGGTTGGAAAATACCTAGAGGTTTTGGGGATGGATCCTGAAGAAGGCAGAGTTTGGGGAGGGGAGGGACTTCAATGGAGTATAATTCACCTTCCAAAGCGTCCATTTTCTCCAGGTGAACTGATCTGTATATCTGTATAAACAGGTGACCTTGGGCAAGCCACGGTTCTCTCAAGAGCAGTTCTCAGAGAGCTCGCTCAGTCCCACCTACCTTACAGGGTGCCTGTTGGGGCAGAGGAAGGGAAGTAGATTGTACACCCCTCTGAGACTCCAAGAGAATGGCAGGGTATACATCCAATCTCTCCTCCTCCTCTTCCTTCTCTGTTTCCGATAGAGTAGTTGTAATCCCAGGAGATCTCCTGCCACCACCTGGAGACTGGCAACCCTAGTTAGCATGCAGATCTGCCCTTTTCATTGAAACACAAGAGCTCAAGATGGGCAAACAGTTCACTGTGACAAAAAAACCTGACATTTCATCGATACACCTGACATTTGCTTTAATGGAGTGGAATTTCATCACCAAGCCATGCTCTAGTAGTTTGCGCTGAGGTGTGCAAGCAGAACCTTCCCCATCCATGCAGCTTTATTTGCCATTGCAGGCAATAGGTAAGAAACCCAGTGCGCGTAAGAGGCTCTGAATTATGGGCAATATATTTTGCCAGCTGCTTTCTTAAAATATACCGTCATCCTTCTTGTAACATCTCACTATAGTGCTGCATGGTTTAAAAATTGAAGGTTTATGTTCCTTTCATTACTAATAAGACAGGAAAATTGGAAGCCAGGCTTTTAAAATATGTCTGCAGAAAAATATGCCTAGAGGCAGAAAACAGCTCCAAGTGTTTTAATCATAGGAACATCTATTATTACACATTATAAAAATACATGTTCCCAAGCCATATTTATGTACGTTTAGTGAAAGCTGTTACAATACTATTTTAATGCCTCTTGTATTGGGATCTTGTGATTTGCATTTCCATTTAAATAATTCCTGAAGTTGCTCCTAAGACCCATGCAGATTTCCTTATTTCAGCCTGCCAATTACCCTAACTATTGTGTAACCTACTCCTTGTTGAAGTGGCCACAGTGGGGTTCTATATTTTTGAGACATCAACTTCCTGTATTTTCAGGGACCTTTGACAGATAGGAGGGAACAGGTCTTTGCTGAACAAAGACTTTAAATTGCAAGTATAAATCCTGGAAAATAAAACATGTTTTACTGTACCTGTGTAGAATTAAATGTAGGCCAAGGCTGCCATTCTGCGCATATTTGTTTGGTAGAAATCCCTGTTGGATTCAGTGGTACATAGCGGTGAGCTAATACATGTGGCCAAGCTGCACAGATGGAACTAGATGTTATCAAAAACATAGCTCTGAAAGCAGCAGTCCCTGGCCATGATTGGTTATACTGCATAGTAAAGTACTAGGAGCCAGTTTGGTGTAGGGGTTAAGTGCGCAGTCTCTAATCTGGGAGAACTGGGTTTGATTCCCCACTCCTCCACTTGCACCTGCTGGATGACCTTGGGCAAGCCATAGTTCTGTCAGAGCTGTTCTTGAAAAAGAGCAGTTTCTGCCAGAGCTCTCTCATCTCCATCTACCTCACAGGATGTCTGTTGTGGGAAGGGGAAGGGAAAGGAGTTTGTAAACCGCTCTGAGACTCCTTTGGGTAAAGAAGGGTGGGGTATAAATCCACTCTCTTCTTCTCCTTCTCCTTCTCCTTCTCCTTCTCCTTCTCCTTCTCCTTCTTCTTCTTCTTCTTCTAAAGCAATATGCAGTGTCATGGCATCATCTCACTGAGTATGTCTTTGCTCCACCTCCTCCAATGGTACCCCAGTCAATTATGCAGAGTGGGGAAAGGCACTACAAGTTGATACCATATCATGCATTTCATTATTCTTATGATTGTTTTAATTCAATTATATTGTATTTGCCTTTGATGTAAGCCACCCTGAGCCCTGCTCACAGGGAAGGGTGGCTGATAAATCGAACTTAATAAATAAATAAATATTTTTTTTAACATCTTGGCCTCCCCTGCCCATAGTAGGCCTACGGATGCCTACTATCCTACCAACATCTAACAAGAAGTGTATTAGGCTGCTCTGGACTGATGTCATTTGCCACTGCCATCTTGTCTTTATTTAATTGGTTTTAATTGAATATTTATTGTTTCATCCTTGTTGTAAGCTGCACTGAGCCCATCATGGGATAGGGTGGGATATAAATGCACTAAATAAATAAATAAATAAAATTGCAGAAATAGGCAAAGAACTAGACACAGGGCTGCTATTTTTATTAGCAGTCATATGGGGGGTTTTTTCGGCGGGGGGGGGGATCAAGTTCCACCCAGAAATAGCAAAGCAACAGCAACGAAAAGGACCTGTCCTCAATGAAGGCTTCTATCAATCTTAGAAAATAAAATATACTCTCATAAACCAAGGCAGAATGAAATCTAGTCTTAGGAGCAGTTTGTACATGCCATGGCTGGCCAGCACATTGGGAAACAGTGTATGAAGGTCAGTCTATAGAGTGAATGTCACTCTCTGAACATTGATGAATGCCAAGACAGGAGTGTTACTGGAGGTGGGGGGAAGCATCAACCGAGAAGGCTGGCTAATCCAATGAACCATTTATTGGATTATATGAGGGTTTTTTCCCCTTCTGCGAGCAGGGAACAAAAAATGCATTTTGCTCCCATTTTGCCTGGGGCAACTGTTGGAAAACTGCCTCTGGAACTTTTTTGCAGGTAGTCTTTTGGTTTTTTCTAACCGAGTGTAATGCTCACAGCTGTGTGATTCTGGTGCTGAGAAATCTCCCCTTCCCTCCGTCCTTTTGCTATTCGGTGTGATTAATCCTTTTTAGTCTGTAAGACTCACAACCTTGAATAGTTTCCCAAACCATATCCATTTGTTAGTGAATGTTTAGATCGTCTTCTAAGCCTATTTCATGGCTGTGGACTACAGCTGGCAAGGAAAGATTCATCAGTTGTGGCAGAAGCATCTATTTGCAGTTGTAAATCAAGGCTTGCTTTGCGAGGATTACACCCCAGTTTTCCCCCACATTAATTTTGACAGTAATGATATCATTGTTTTATCTTCCTCACTTACTGATCAGCCTTTGCCTTGTTTCCCTTCATGCACGACATGCCTGGGGGTAGAAATGAGATTGTGAACATAGTAGTCTGCCTTACATCGAGTCAGATCATTGGTCCACTTAACTTGGGATGGTCTGTTATGACTGGCAGTGGTTCTTGCAAAGTTCTCAATCAGCTGTCTTTCTCAGCTCTGCTGCCCGGGATCTGTTTGCTTGGAGATATCAAGGACAGAACCCAGGACTTCCTGAAGGCAAAGCAAGTGCTTCTCCCCACCCCTTCCTTTGCAAGAGAACTGAACTGAATGCATGTAATTAAGGTGAAAGCAAAATAATAATAATAATAATAATAATAATAATAATAATAATAATGGTGTTTTCCTTTCTCTGATTCTTTCCACATCTCACGTGCAGGAGAGGAATCGCTCACAATTTTTGTGGACAAGCGGAAGCTGAGTAAAAGAGCAGAAACAAGCGATCCCAGCATTAATAGTACCACGGTGACACTGGAGACTCTGCACCAGTTGGCGGCCTCTTACTTCATCGATCGAGACAGCACTCTGCGCAGGCTTCACCATATTCAGATTGCCTCCACTGCCATAAAGGTATGGGAAAGCTCTCTGGGATCACCGCATAAATATTGTGTTCTGACTTGTTACAGACATTTACACACACTCATGTGCATGGACAGTGGATGGACAGTGTGCCCTCCTAAACATGTCATACCCACCTCTGAATTCCCAGATTTCATTTTTAAAAGAGTCTCTAACCTAGGGGTGTCAAATGTAAGGCCCAGGGGCCACATCCTGCCCATCCAGGGCTGTTATGTGGCCTGTGAGCAACTGGTGCAAGGGAGGGAACAGGAGGCTGCTTGGGGTGGGGGTGGGCAGAACCACTCCAGTTGTGGCTTCAGCATAGCAGAACAACCTTGTCGGCAGCAGCCAACTTTAGGGACAGCCTTACTGGTAAGTTGGGAGCCACTGCAGCTGCATTCATACCTCTCGACTTGGCCTGCACCTCTGGGGGTTCTGTCCTGGATGACCTCAGGGATCAGCATTTTCATGTGGGGTGTGTGTGCAGATGATCCTCTGCTGGGGCACTGGAGCATCTGCCCAGCTCTGGCACTGCTGGGTCTCCAGTCCGCCCATGTGGGTTTTCCTCTGCACCCCCCCCCCCCAGCCCATGGTGCCTTGCAGTGAGGACATGCAAACTCGGAGCTTACCTGTTGCTGTCCTTTATAGAGTTTATATCTCTGGTACCCAGCATTATGTTTTATGGCACACATGGCCTGACATGACAAAGTGACATTTATGTCAGATCCAGCCCTCATAACAAATGAGTTCGATACCTCTGCTCTAGCCCTTTGCAGTGCAGAGAAAACATGTCAGTAGGGGGTTTTTTTGGTGGCTTGCCTGGGAAGTCAGGACAACTGCAAGATTCTGGAGACCAGTCAACTTCTTCTTGTCCAAATTTATTCTCACCTGCTTTTAGGGTTGTCAACCTCCAGGTGAGGCCTGTAGATCTCCCAGAATTACAACTTATCTCTACAGTGATCAGGTCCCCTGGAGCAAATGGCTGCTTTGGAGGGTGGACTTAGGGATGCCAGCATCCAGGTGGGCCTTGAAGTTCTCCCAGATTCACAACCTATCCCCAGCCCAAAACAATCAGTTTTCGTGATGCAAAAGGCAGCTTCAGTGGGCAGGCTCTACAGCATGACATCCCTGTTGAGTTCTCCCTCACCAGGCTCTGCCTGCTCCAGGCCTCACTCTTCAAATCTTCAGGAATTTCCCAAGTAGGAGTTGGCAGCCCTAGGTAGACTCATACCCTGGAATTATACCCTGCTGAGGTGCCTCCTCTCCCCAAACCCTGCCCTCCCCAGTAGGGCTGCCAAGTCCCCCGGTAGAGCGGGGGAAACACCGATTTTTAAAGCTTTCCCCCGCTTTTCCAAAATTGGCCACCGGGGGGACAAAATGGCTGCCAGCAGGGGAACCTAGGAGCCTGCCCTGTTGGCCTCTTGAACTTCTTAAAAGGGAAATTTCCCCTTTAAGAGCTGAGCCAGCAAGAGAGCCCCGCCCAGAGATTAAGGCGGAACTAAGCTCTTTCTACTGCGTGCAAGGTTGCTGCTGGAGTAAACTGCTTGGGTAAGCTGGGGTCTGCGAGCTCTTTTCCTTCTCTGTCTCTCCCCCTCCCCCTCTTTCTTTTTTCTGTCTGTCCATCCACTGTGGTTTTGTCAAAGGAATAAACTGTCACTTCCAAAGAGGTAAACATCACAAGGAGAGGTTGCCTGTAGAAGGTCTGGGAGTGGGATTGTTTAAAATGTCTTGTCGTGGCTGTTTGGGTCCCCCCAATCCTCATTTCCCTTCTGCAAATAAAAGTTGGGATTCCTCATTTTTATGCCAATTTTCTTTTTCTTTCAACCGTGTCCCCCCCTCCGGCAGTAAAAATCTGCATTTTTAAAAGCATTTGTACATCAAGTAACCGGTATTTTAAATTAGGGATGGATCCAACTAGCTTTTCTGCTGGCGAAAAGGGGAGGACAAAGGTCCTCTTTAGCCACCAAAAAGCCTATGCTGGGGGGGGGGGGGAGTAGTTATGGGACTTACATGGACAACAGCTGGGTGAAACAAGGGCCAGAAATAAAGCCTGGGAATTGGGCAAGAGTAAGTGAAAAAGCTGTCTGTCTGTCTGTCTGTCTCTCTCTCTGTCCCCATCCAGCAGAGGTCTATCAGTGGCTATTATTAGCCACAAGGTCTAAATGGAACCCTTTGTCTGGGGCAGTGATGCTCTGAATTCTTGGTGCTTGGGGGGCAACAGTGGGAGGGCTTCTGGAGTTCTGGCCCCGCTGCTGGACCTCCTGAGGGCACCTGGTATTTTTGGCCACTGTTGTGACACAGAATGTTGTACTGGATGGGCTGTACTGGATGGGCCGATCCACTGTGGCTTCTCTCCTGTTCTTATGATATGAAAATCATATTTAGCACTTGTGTAGCACTTAGGGCTTCATATTCTGCCGAGATGAGGAAGGATTCAGTAGGGCCATTGCTCAGTGATAGAGCATCTGCTTGACATGCAGGAGGTATCAGCCTCTTCAGCTAAAAAAGGATCAGGTAATAGGTGACATTAAAGATCTCAGCCTGAGACCCTGGAGAGCCACTACCAGTCTGAGTAGTCAATACTGACCTTGATGGACCAATGGCCTGATTCAGTATTAGGAAACTTCATGAGTTCATGTGGAAGCATGTGGAAGCAACATCACAGGATGTGACATCACAAAATGATGTCACTTCCTTTCTCCTGGCTCCACCCCCAAAGTCTCCTGGCTCCACCCCCAAAGTCCCCAGATATTTCCCAAGTTGGACTTGGCAGCCCTACTCCCCAGGGTCCACCCCAACATCACCAGGAATTTTTTAACATGGTGTTGGCAGCCCAGTTGTTCTTCCTGGGCTCTTTGCCACTTTTCTGCTTCTCTCTGTTGTGTACTGCCTTTTTATTAGGCTAATCTATAAATCCTAAGAATAAGCAGACTGTGTGTAAGAAGAATGGGAAGAAAAGCAGTTTCACTTTTCTAGCTGATAACTTGAAATAGTGGTGGGCCTGCATAAACTGTTCAAATCCAGGCCAGGACAATTCTAGGTCTAGATCCACAGGAATGCGGGTTGGGGTGGAGTTAAGTATTTGTTACATGTTTTCCTTCACATTGTCTGCCCTGGATTTCCCGTGTTGTTAAAAATGAACCATTGAGTTAGGAGTTGGGTTTGGTTGATCAAACAAGATAGCCAAGGCGGTCACCTCACACACTGCATGTAGGCAAACCTCAGAATGTGATGGTAGAAGACCTTCCAGCAATCCCCACCCCTTTGTCCACTAGTGCCTCAGAGGTCAGCAAGAGAAAAAAAATGTGGTGGGTACACCAGGATCAAACAGATGTGCAGTATCACTTCTGGCAGGAACAAGAAGTAATGTCATGATTTTGGGGGTGATGCTGTAGGATTTGCCAAACCAGAAAGCATTGGCCCCAAAGTCATGACATCACTTCCAGATTTTCACCTGAAGTGACATCACACACCAGCATGTCACCGGTGTGCCTGTCTTCCCTACTCCCTGCCAGTAGCCTGGCATCCCTAGACAAACCCAAGTTTGCTGCTGAGTGTTCATTCACCGGTAAACTGCAGTCAGTCATGTTTTCCTGATGCAAATATAGGTGTGGTGCACGTACATCCCATTCATACACTTTGCATTGCTCAAATTCACTTAAAATACCTCCTTACAGTGAAATGTGTGAAGCAGCCCTTAGATACAGCTCCCCCCGCCCCCTGCACACCCCCAAGCCAGCAATCAACCTGGGTTCTTTACTTCAAAGCCTGGCTCTTCAGTTATGGAATATACTGTTTCATTTTAAACTAACAACCTTCCTTGTTAAAAACAATACATTTCAAGGCTGTGCAGGAATTCACGGATAATGGTTTCTTGAGTTGCTTGATTTATAATACTGGAAGTTCCTTTGAAAGTTCTTTTATACAGGTTTCCATTATTAATATATATATATTTAAAAACCCTCGTGTTCTCCCTTTGCTGTCTGACAACTAGCATCTAATTTATGTCAGCATTATCATCACCTAACATGAACCAAGCCATGCATTTGAGATGACTGGAAAGAATATGCAAGTTCTATTTGTGGTGGTTCAGCTGTGAAGATGAAACCCTTACTGTGGTGATTTGCACTTGAATGAAGAATGTGTACATAGGAGCCACTCTGAAGCTTATTGCCTCCTGGAATTAAAATATGGTACTCAAGCGGATAGGTTAAATTAGGGTTTTATTAATGGGAGATTTACAGCAAGAACTTATTCAACCTTCACTCCCTAGGGAAGAGCTAGCCTTCAGGGTGGCAAGCCCATCTTGGTCCAAACCTTAGCACTGTAGTGTGTTGTGGCTTGTTTCTCAAAGCCTGCACACCAAAATAGGTGCTTAGATAGGCTCACCCTCATCCCCATCACTCTCCTTCTGGTCACCGTTAGGTGCTGCCTGGCACCCAGAGAGTACCATCACCAGTTCCAGCCAGCTGGTAAGTTATGAGTGGGGCTTCCAGGTACCCACTTGCCCAGGTCACTGCTCACTGCTGCTGTGGCATCTGATGGAAGAAAAATAAAGTAAAACCACTGCTGGTGCAACAGTGTTACATTACATTACTTCTGTGGAAGCATGACATCACTTCCAGGGAAAAACCATGCCAATGGAGCCCCCCCCCCCCCCAATATCCACATCCCCCAGGATCCCACCAGTTGCCAGTCTTTGGCTGGCAAACCTAGTTATAAGAGATTGCGATAAATGTCCTTTTATCTCTAGCTGTCCCAGGGTGCTTGCTAATTTACATTGCACTTTAATCCAACCTTTCACTGACCTGTTGCTAATTCTAGATAGGATGTTGTAATAATCACTGGCAGTCTTTAAGCAGTGGCTGGACAAACACTTGTCAGGGATCCTCTAGGCTGATCCTGCATTGAACAGGGGATTGGGCTAGATAGTCTGTATGGCCCCTTCCAGCTCTGTGATTCTATGATTCTATGTGACCTAGTATAGCTGACCTACCTATGTTTGCCAACCTCCAGCTGGTGGGTGGAGATCTGGGATTACAACTGATCTTCAGGTGACACAGATCAGTTCACCTGGAGAAAATGGCCACTTTGAAAGGTATACTCCATTGAAGTCCCTCCCCTCCCCCAAAGCTGCCATCATCAGGTATTTTTCTAACATGGAGCTGGCAACCCTAGGCCTACCCCCTCCTCTCTAACAATGCAAAGCAGGCTTTTAGAAAGAGCCCTCTCTAAGCCAACTGAGTAGCAACCCAAACATTCTTGTTTGGTCCTTGTAGCAACTAACTGATAATTCCACATTGCCCAGAATGTGGGAAGGGGCTGATGCTACAGCAAATGTTGTGCGGAGGCTGAGTCCTCAAGGTCCCTTCTGGAAGGCTGACACATGAGGCACTCAGCTGCACTCCTGCCCAATGGAACCTCCTGCTCCATTCCTGAAAGAGGCAAAGGCAAACCCTCTACCCTCTGTGCCTTTGTACATAGTATGAAGCAGTAGTGTTGGTTCATAATGTTTAACACACAAGGCATCAACTGTACAGTTCCAAATGTCCTAGAACAGGGGTGGGCAAACTTGCTCAGCGTAAGAGCCACCTAGAACAGGGATGGCCAAACTTGCTTAACATAAGAGCCGCATAGAATAAACATCAGATGTTTGAAAGCCATAAGACATGAACAAATATTACCTGCTTTTATTGGAAAATAAGCACATTTGCTTTTTATTAACATTAAATGAGACTGCCAAAATAATAACAAAAGGGGTAAAAGCAGATATTGGTAATGATATTAATTTGTCCAATGATATTTGTTTGCTAATGATATTTAGCTTCCCCAGCCGCCCTGCCGGGAGCCACATAATATATGTGAAAGAGCTGCATGTGGCTCCCAAGCCACAGTTTGCCCACCCCTGCTCTAGCACAGTGGCTCTCAACCTTTCTAATGCCGCAGCCCTTTAATACAGTTCCTCATGTTGTGGTGACCCCCAACCATAAAATTCTGCCAACACAAACAGCAATGAAGCTGCTCTAAAAATGGGCCGCGACCCACAGGTTGAGAACCACTGACTAAGGAATGAAACCTTTCCTTAACAATGTACCAGGAAGGCTCCTTTTGTCTGTCAAAAGACTTATACTATAAAGGAGAGCAAAGCAAGTGAATGCTTGAACTCCCCCGCCCCCACAGTGAATCTCGGTCTTCCCATTTTGCTTGGCAACATGGGCTTGTGTGATCCAAAACAAAGGTGAGAGATTCTTAGTTAGTTTTAATTATGTCCTGCTACGATAACACAACGTTAAAGGAGATTCTCCTAACTTCTCTTTCCCCAATTTCTTCCTGACATCCAACAAGCGGTTTCTCCTTAACAACTGGGACTCTGTTTCTGATTGATTCCATTTTGATTCTGATTGATTCCGTCACAATCTAAAATGGTCCTGTTAGTAGGGGGAGAGAGAAAGGGGGAAGAGAGAGAGGGGGAGAGAGAGAGAGAGAAAAGGGGAAAAGAGAGAAAGGGGGAAGGAAGGTAGGTAGGTGGGGGGGCGGCTTTTGCCACTTTTCCTGGGCTCTGCACTTTGGGAAGTGGGTTACAACATCTTTCTTCCCTCCTCCATTTTATTCTCACAAAAACCCAGTGAAGTTGGTTAGACTGAGAGTGTGAGACTGGCCAAGGTCACCCAGCAAGCTTCCATGATAGAGTGGGGATTCAAACCTGGATATCCCAGATCCTAGTCAAGCACTACTCCATGCTGCAAAAGTGTGAGAAATGTGATAAAACTCATATTTAACAGTGAGAAAAAAATACAAGTATATAAGAAGCCTTTCTAATATATTTAATTAAAAACTACTCCTTTGAAAATTGATGCAAGAGCTTGATGTTATTACTACAGCTTAATCTCTTCTAATGGTTGACAATGCATATTAAGGTACAGAAGCCTTTTCAGGACTGGTTAAAATTCTTACTTCATTTTATGTAGCTGCACAAATATACAAATAAAGTACAGACTGAAGAACTGACATTTCCAAAATCAACTGCAATATACTTTCATTTATTTGAGAGGTCTGAGGGACAATCAAAACCTTCAGATAAGCATAAATTTGAATACATGATGTAAGTGCTATTTATATGTTATTTTGTTCAACAGACAGAAGGCCACATTGAAGAAGTATGACCCAAATAAAGTTAAATATTTTAAAGATCCATTAATGTCCAGTGCAAAACATTTAAACACAGCATTGACACTCCACCTTACCATTTAAGTCAACGGTACTTGTATGTGCTTAGCTTTTGCTGTCTCATGACCACCATAAACTGAGATTTCAATCAGCTTTCAATAAATGAGATTTTAATAATAAGTTCTGCAGTATTTTTTGGTCCCTCTTGAGATTTTTTTGGCAAAATGAGCACCTAGTCTTTGAAAATGAAACTTCACCCCAAAAGCTTGTTGGACTCTCAGGTGCTACTCGACTCAAATCTCACCAAGATAAGTGTCGTTGGCCATGAAGGGGCCACTGATGCTCCTGTGCGATACCGTGCCCGGTCTGTGGGCTCTCTTTCCATTTATGAAGCAGGCGAGTTCCGGGGTTACTCTGCACATGCTCCGGAGCACTCTTTCCTTCGGGGCTGTCTGGCGGATCAAGCAGTATATGGGCAAATAGAAGCACCTGGTGGTCGATCCGGACCCAAGCCTTGCTGCATAACCCCCTCCCCATGCAGTGTTCCCTCTCAGCTGAGTTAGTGTTAGCTAGTTCACAGTTTTTTAGGCTCCAGCTCACACCTTTTTGTCTCAGCTCAGGAAGGAGGGCTCCAGAACAAACTAATTTATGCAGCAGCCAAATCGCTCCCTCATAACTATAATGCCAACAGCTCACAAAGTAGACTTTTTGCTCACAAGACTCCACAGCTTAGTGGGAACATTGCTGATGCCAAGTACCTCCCCCCACAGCCGCCAAGCGCGCCCTCTCTGCCTTACCAGGAGGATGTGCTTGCTCTCCTCCTTGGCCAGCCAGCTCTTGCGGGACACAGCCACGATGGGGCCATCTGCGGGAATCGCCCCTGGCGAGGCTTTGTGTGCGTTTGGGGAGCCGCCAGAGCGCCGCTTCGCCTTTCCAGCGGCGGGTGGGAGCCGAGCCTCCCCCAGCCTCGCCTTCTTCCGGCCACCCCCGTTCTCTGCCCCAGGGTGCAAGGCTGGCCGCCTCGCCCGCCCTCGCTCTTTTCCTGCGCTGCCGCCAGGCTCCTTTGTCTGGGAGCCAGGTGGCCGAGGTGTAGAGTGGAGCAAGGCTGGGTCGGCCCGGAGGTGTCTGCTTTGTGCCCAGAAGTTTTGTTTCTGCTGCGCGCATGGAGTGCATGGTGTGTTTACACAGCAGGGGCGGATTTGAAGCCGAGGCTGGAGCCTGGCACCTCGCTTCTCCGACGCTGGGGAGGTTGGACGGCTGCTGCTCCCTTCAGATGAACAAAGGCTCAAAAGGAGAAGGAGAACACGCAGAAGTTCATCTGGGGAAGCTTTTTCAACCCCTGCGCGTCTCTGGGCTAGGGCAAGGTGTGTCACCTGTTGCTCTTCAGCCAGGATTGATTAGGCGACCCCTGTGATACAGTCGTTCGACCCCCAAAGGGGTCGCGACCCACAGGTTGAGAACCGCTGCTCTGGCATTATGGGGCAGCTCCCAGAACTGCACAGGAAGATAGAGCGGGTCTCCTAATTACCTAGCATTTGGACAACTCTCCTATTTTCAATCATTGTATTGTGATTTACAGTTTGAGCAGTCTCTTCCCTGGATTTTGGAGAGTAAGTTTTGACAGGTTCTTCAGCATGCCTGATTCTCTCTGGATTTTGGAGTTCCAAATTGCCCACTTGTGTTTTCATAGTGGAACCCAATGCATTAGGAATTCTATATTATTCTTTTTTTAATGTGAATTTTGTACAGAATATTGTACAAATGCATTTTGCCACAGCTTTTAATTTCTTAAATCCATTTACACCTTCCCCTCACTATGTACAAATATGCATATGTACTGATAAAGCATGGCAAAAAAAAATTGTTGTGTTACATCAAAGCTAAATTTCTGACTTCCCTGTGTACAGGGCTATATATCTATGTTGCTTGTAAGCTTTCCACTAGGGATGGGCATGAACCAGCTGACGAACTAAAGTTCATTACGAATTTTGACTGGTTTGCAATGTTTGTGAATTGTAGAGCCACCACAAACTTTCTTGACATTTGGTGTAGTTTGTTGTAGTCTGTGAAGAGCAGAAAGTGGCAAGAAAAGCAGCAGGGAGCAGAAAGCAGGGGTTTAAACTTTAAATGGGTCATGAACTGATATGAACCAGTTTAGTTTGTAAACCAACCTCCTGGTTTGTATCAGTTCATGGTTTGGGTCATGGTTCAGCCACGAACTGAACCACATAATGTGGTTTGTGCCCATCTCTGCTTTCCACTGCACATGGTAGGAGCATGTTGGATACAATCTTCTGGATTGTTTGGATCTTTGACATTATTTATCAAGATGATTCTAATGCCCTCCAAGTTTTCCATTCTGTTTCCCATATAACAAATCACCCTCCATCAGATATCCAGACTGCATGCTAAACTCATTTCTGAATACAAAAGCAGGAAGGCGCTTCAGCATGGGAATTCCTGAGCAAGAAAATTAGAAACTGGTATCCATACATCATTGCACACATTACTCAGAGGTCCAGTTCTCTAACTCAGAATCTGTGAGTAGGTAGAACAAGACAGGGTTGAAGTAAAGTGAAAACTGATCATTTCCAGCAAGCAAGGCAGAAACTTTCATAGGCTCGCAGAATGCTATCTTGTCCTGTTCTGACTTCCTTGCCACTATGGCTGGTCTCCCTGAAGTCCCCTCCTTTAGCCAGAACTGAGCAATTCCCAAGTTGAATCCCTTCTTCATACTTAGAGTTGCCAGCTCTGAGTTGGGAAATTCCTGGAGACCTCAGCAGGGTCCTGCAGATCAGTTGCAATGCTGGGAGATCCCCAGGTCCCATCTGGATGTCAGAAACTCTAGGGCCATGGAGTATTATTGAGAAGTCAGGAAATATGAATGCATGAAGCTGGGCTACACTGAGCACACAGCAGAATCCTGTCTTCTTTTAGTGGTGGAGACTAAAGTAGGACACAATATAGTGTTGGTGTTGACCTTTAAAGCCTTATGTGGCCTGGGACCAATATATCTATAGTACTGCCTCTCCCCATATGTGCCCCGGAGAGCCTTGCACTCTGCTGGTTGTCCCTGGCCCGAAAGGTGCCCGTCTCGCCTCAACAAGGACCAGGGCCTTTTTGGTCCTGGCCCCAGCCTGGTGGAACATGCTCCCAATTGAGATCAGGGCCCTGCAAAACCTGTTGCAGTTTCACAGGGCCTGTAAAATGGAGTTGTTTCACCAGGCCTGTGGTTGAGGCAGAAGGCATCTACCAGCTGGCCTCCCTACTGCTGCTATGGCTCAGCATTGGCCCACTTATTTTCCCGACTGTAGTAACTGGAATTAATTGCACTGCACTGCACTGCCCACTTTAAATATTTTAAACTAGTTTTATTGAATTATATATGGTGTTAATTTAAATTGTTTGTATTTATTGTTGTGAGCTGCTCTGAGCCTGTTTGCAGGAAGGGCAGGATACAAATGGAAATAAATAAATAAATAAATAAAATAGGGTTGCCAGTTCTGGATGGGGAAGTACCTGGAGATTTAGGATGTGGAGCCAGGCTAGGGTGTGTTTAGAGAGCTGAAGAACCTCAGCATGGTGCAGTGACACAGAGTCCACCCGCCAAAGCAGCCATGTTTTCCAGGGGAACTGATCCCCATTGTGTGAAGATGTATTAATTCTGGGAGATCTCCAGGTACCAACTGGAGGCTGGCAACCCTACTCATACCCTTCAGTTTGCCTCTTTAAAGCCTGTGGCAGACTTGATTTCTGACATTCAGAAACATCTAAGCAAACAGGAACTGAGGTACATTGCACTTGATGTTAGTTTTCCACCCAAATAGAATATAAGTATGTGACAGGAAGCCTGCCTCAATTACTGTCCTATATGAAATACCCCATTAGTGGTTCGGTAGACTTTTTAATGTATGCATTGCTCTGTTTGAAGTAGTTAGGTTTGTTTTCTAAATCAATGCTTACAGTGCCTCGGGGGCCTCGCTGGCATCTTGCCTGACGCCTGAGGGCTATATTCAGTTTATACATACATTTACATGAACGGACAACCTGCCGTTTTGAAAACTTGAAAGATCTAACATTACTAAGTTTCTCTGCCCACTTCAGAAGCTTTTAAGCATATAAAATTCAGCTATTTCTATAGTTGGCAGGAAGCTCTTTTTCACAGCCTTTTTTACTTAGTTTTTGAAGTCCGATCTCTCCCATTTGAGAGAAATCCTTAGGTCCAAACTATACATGATTTTTTAAAAAAGAATTAGGTCGGGGTTCCTGGACCAGTGGTCTGCAGTGGCTCAGAGGTTAAGACGCTGAGTTGCAGACCAGAAGATCAGTAGCTCGGCAGTTCAAGACCCTAGTGCTGCATGACGGAGTGAGCTCTCGTCTCTGGACTAGTTCTTGAGCAAGGGAAAACTTACTTCCTGGACCAGATTCATTCTCCCTGCCAGGGCCGGTTCTAGGTTTTGGGGGCCCCTGGGCAGAGAGTAATCGGGGCCCCTACATGCCTACTACTAGGCCTCCCTTTCTTGCCTGCCCACCTGCATGCCCCCAACAGCTTGTGCATCCTTCCTCTGCCCACTCACAAGCTCTCCCACCAACTGCAGTCACAGTTGCTCACACTGCCTGCACACCCTTTCCCTGATGAAGTGGGGTGGTGGTGGCTGCTAGGAGTGCCTTTGCCATGGCCACCAGGAATGCTGATGCTTTGTGCACCACCTCCATGCCCTTCACCAGTAGTGCTAGGCAGCATATGCAGCTGGGAGCACAAGTGGCAAAGCCCTCACAAGCAGGCAGTGGAAGGGTGTGAATGCAGGCATCAGAGGAGGTACATGGGTAGGGAGGGAGTCAGCAGCAATGGGCCCCACGAGAAACCATGGGTCCTGGCAGCTGCTCCACCTAACGGTATGCTGATTTGGCCCTGCTCCCTGCAGCCACATAGCAGCTGTGGAGAGCATCAGTTTTAAAAATAAAGGAGAGTCCAGATACTTCATGGGGAACTGCAAAAACAGGGCAATAACCCTTTCAGCACCATTTTGTCGTGGAATTTTCCTTCTGCCTCTGCTGTGGTATTCTGAGTCCAATCCTTTATTTATCAGCAGATATTCCCTGGAGTTCCTGTGTGGCTGTAGGGAGACACAGTTGGGTCTGGGAATTCTGGACTCAAATCTTTTTTTTAAAAAAATCATGTCTAGTTTGGCCCCAACTCATCCCCCAATAATGGCAAGTAATTGTACCTTTTTATTATAAATAAATAATTATAAATAAGATCATAGTTCTGTTTTCATCTGTTTTGACTATTGTATGAATGATTCTTATGTTATGTTTTAACTACTATGTGAATGATCCTTATGTTATGTTTTAACTTGAGGGGAGAGTAAAATATAAGCTGAAACTAATAAATAGATAAATAGATAGATAGATAGATAGATAGATAGATAGATAGATAGATAGATACCTATTATGCAGAGGAAGATTTTTGCATGTGCAAGTGGAAATGCACTCAAAAAAAGACTGCTCCAGGAGCTTGCTTTAATGGGGTAGAGCCGGCGCACTGACCCACCGGCCCAGTTCCATTTTGCACTCCAAGGCATCTGGCTCTCAGCAACCATCGAAGTCTCTGTGAAGCAACATGCCTGTCTCCCAGCTTTCCAGACCTGCGGAGGGTTTTTTTCCCCGCTCCCTTTCACCACTGCCACCAGCTGGCCTTTGTAGGAATTACCTACTGAGAAGCCCAGGACTCCTTGCTTCCCTTCCCTGCATTGCTCTTCTAAGGCGCCACCTTGTGCTGATGTCTGCTGCTACACTTATTACCATGGGGATAGTGGTTAAGTGTGCAGAGTCTAATCTGGGAGAACCTGGTTTGATTCCCCACTCCTCCACTTGCACCTGCTGGATGACCTTGGGCAAGCCATAGTTCTGGCACAGCTGTTCTGGAAAAAGAGCAGTTTCTGTCAGAGCTCTCTCAGCCCCACCTACCTCACAGGGTGTCTGTTGTGGGGACAGGAAGGGAAAAGAGTTTGTAAGCTGCTCTGAGACTCCCTTGGGTAGTGAAGGGCGGGGTACAAATCCAATCTCTTCTTCTTATGCACTTGTGCACCACTGGGGCATTAGCAACTTGCCAATTAATTGCCCCCCTTCTCCTGGTAGTTTTTTAAAATAGTTTGTTCAGATGGTGGAGGTCTGTGTGGTATAGGCAACAACTAACAGCATTAAAAACTATAAAACATTTCTTTAAAAGAAAATGTCCATGCACATACTCTCAACAAAACAACAGACTGGACAAGGGATCCCCCCAAAAGGCAAACATGCAATTCCCCTGTCCCACACTCTGTACATGCCCTAGCAGATCTTATTCTAAAGCAGGCTCTTTACCTTAGAAGTTACAGTGTTCTAAAAGGTTCCAACTACCTTAGATTCTTTGTTCAGGCCTGCATCCCTCCACATGACAATGGCAGCCTTCAGCAAGAACTCAGGTGTAAGAACTCCTTCTCTCTAGGTGGAATCAGCTTGAAATCTCCCAGAACCTCCATGAAGATAACTCCTACCTCAGACCTCCCAAATCTTTTTGCTCTGTTAGTATCGGCTTCTAGGTAGAGCACTGTCTCCAGCCCTGGAGGCCATTAGAATTTCAAAAGGATGGCTGGGTGAGACTAGAGAGCAAATGAATTGACTTCCTCCCCACCCATTTTCTGTGTTTTTTTTTTTGGGGGGGGGGGGAGAACTTTTTAAAACTAAAGTTGCAGGTTTGGGTACAGTCCAAGCCTCTAAAGTAAAGCACATTTCTCCACACTTTAAGTTAAACTTACGGTATCCCAATTTGCATATCAGCTTACACAAGGCATTTTGCAAGTATTACAGCCAGTGTGATCACTTGTGCAAGCAAATATGCACTGAATTTGTGTGTCTATCCATGCATCACTAGATCTAACCTTTTGGCTGGGTACTCATGCTTAACATTGTCTTTGCCTTTGTTTAGGACTCACTGTTCATAAAAATAACAGATGTAAGGAATGTTCGGTCATGTCATTTAAATAAGTCTTCACAATCTAAAACAGATAGAGAAATTGAAGTCCTTGATCAATTGCCCCACTGTCTCTGTGCATACATGTGTCCTCTTAAGTCCCACTGCATTGAGGGATTTGCATTCTATATTTACTGCATTCATGGGCATGATTTCACATAATGTGAGGATTATTCATATTGTACGTCACAGCTATAGAGTAAAAAGCTCATGACCCAGTGCAATTCAGAGTACATGCGCAGAGAATGCACAGTATTGAAAAGAGCAAGTATGGCAGAGCACAGAAAAACAGCAGCAGCAGAAACAGGTGAGGTGGAATCTGACAGGTCACTCATATTTTTTGGCAGAGATCTGTTGCCAAGGCAACAAATTCTACTGCATAATACCTTTAGGGAGTTTATGCATCCCAAGGCATGACTTTCTGTGCAACTTCATGCTTCGGGTGTCTGTCCTGCAACTTCCAGATATCGAGAGTATCAATTTTAACCTGCTACAGGTAATTGATCTGAAATTATTTGCTGGAGAGAGGATACAAAGGGAGTGGGAGTATGAAGAGATCATTTACAGTGGCATCCTAGGAACACTAATGGATGTACTATGCCTTTCCAAGCAAAAATGAAGGTGCTGATGTTGACCTCTGAAACCATAAATTGGTTAGCTCCTCCAGGCCTAACATATTGCCACCTCCTCTCTGTCTTAGCTTGACTGACACAGCCTGCCAAGCACAATTTCTTGATAATAATTTACAGAGTATGAGTAATATGGACAAAGAGAAATACATTCTCAGTAGTTTTTCCCCAGTCTTTTGAACTTTTTGTTTAGGGAGTCATTCATGCACTGTTATTTTGGCACTGTGAAAATATTGGGTTGGACCGAAGTGTTCTATGAATGACAAAGGAATCTTTGCCATCATCTTGTTCCAAATGCCCCCTGCACTAGAGAAGAAGAAGAGACTGGATTTATACCCTGCCCTTCACTACCCAAGGGAGTCTCAGAGTGGCTTACAAACTCCTTTCCCTTCCCTCCCCTCACAGCAGACACCCTGTGAGGTAGGTGGGGTTGAGAGAGCTCTGACAGAAACTGCTCTTTTTCCAGAACAGCTGTGCCAGAACTATGGCTTGCCCAAGGTCATCCAGCAGGTGCAAATGGAGGAGTGGGGAATCAAACCGGGTTCTCCCAGATTAGAGTCTGTGCACTTAAACACTACACCAAACCACTACACCAAACTACTGAGTTTACAGCATGCACCACCAGTCACAACCACCCCCACCCACAATATTCTGCTTCCCCCCTCCCTTTGCTGTTTCCCAGCAGGCAAATGGGACAGAAATTAATGGACTTCTCAAATCAAACAGGAAATCAAGAACTGTGTGATACTTTAGTATTTCTAAATCTATGCTTGTTCTCACACTCCATACCTAAATATTGCCCCAGACCTCAAAGCCATTTTTATTGGTTGCAGGTAAGCCAATAGCCCTGAACTGGATGGCCCAGGCTAGCCCAATCTTGTTACCTCTTGGAAGCTAAGCAGGGCTGGCCCTGGTTAGTACTTGGATGGGAAACCATCAAGGAAGTCCAGGGTCACTACTCGCTACACAGAGTCAGGCAATGGCAAAGCAACTCTGTCTCTTGCCATGAAATACCTACAGGGCCCCCAAATTGGATGCAACTTGATGTCACTTCTCCTCACTGAGCCAATAGATGTGGACATTGTCACTCTATCTGATGTTACATTTTCAATAAAAACCTTTAAAAAAAGATGTGGACATTAGCATTAGCATCTTTTTCTAGGAAACTACATACTCTTTTTCTTGTTTTGTAAGCTTACTGCAGCTGACAGCCAGTTTGGTTTAGTGGTTAGGAGCACGAACTCTAATCTGGGAGAACCAGGTTTTATTCCCCACTCCTCCACATGCAGCTGCTGGTGTGGCCTTGGATCAGTTACAAGTTCTCTCAGAGCTGTTCTCTCAAGAGCAGTTCTTGAAAAAGCTATCTCAGTTCACCTACCTCACAGGGTGTCTGTTGTGGGGAGGGGAGGGGAAAGGAGTTTGTAAGCCGCTCTGAGACTCCTTCGGGTAGTGAAGGGCTGGGTATAAATCCAATCCCTTCTCTCTCTCTCTCTCTCTCTCTTCAGAGAGGAACATACAGGTAATTGGCTCATGGGAGTATATTGGAAGATGTGACTTGAGAGGTATGAGGTCCCAAGATTGTGAAGGGCTTTAAAGGTGATAGCCAGCACTTTGAACTGGACCTGGAAGCAGATGGGCAATCAGTACAGTTGGAGGGGGGGAGAGACAAAGAGAGAGATTGGATTGGATTGGATTGGATTTATACCCACCCCCTTCACTCAGAGCAGTTTACAATCTCCTTTCCCTTCCCCTCCCCACAACAAACACCCTGTGAGGTAAGTGGGACTGAGAGCTCTCTTGAGAACTGCTTTTTCAAGAACAGCTCTGACAAAACTTGTAACTGACCCAAGGACATGCCAGCAGCTGCATGTGAAGGAGTGGGGAATCAAACCCAGTTTTCCCAGATTAGAGTCCACACTCCTAACCACTACACCAAACTGGCTGTCTTGACACTGCTTTGGAATTACATGTTACAAGGGTCTGACCCTAGACAGCTGCCACTTATAACACCTGATGCTTCTAAGATGTCTTCTAAGATGCTTCTAAGATCCAGAGGTTACAGTAATGGATCAGGTCTCTTACTCTATATAGTCACTTTGAATGAGACTTCAAGCAGCAAAACCTAAGCACTATGTGAACAAATTACCCTCATATACCTGTCTGCTGTTCCAAATCTTCCTTTAACAATAAGGCTTGGTTGCCCTCCAAGGACGGAAGACTTTGTGATGCAAGCCCTCCATTTCATGTGCAGATCTGAAAGGGTGCATACCTGTGTATAGTCCTCCCTAGAAACCTTGTGGATACCAGCAGAAATCTTGACTCTTCAATGCTGAACTCAATTGGTAACAACACTCAGTGACTCAAACACGGCAGGTAGCACAGAACATAGTCTAAAGTGCTCCATTTTAACACCCCCCCACACCCTCCTTCCTTCCCTGGCCTTTGTATATTAGTCTATTTGTGAGGGATTTATTCAGACGAAAATTTTCCAGCTGAAAGATGACATTCGGCATTATATTGATCTCTGCATGCTTGGTGGAAGAAATAAATAAAGGACATTAATTTAAACGTCATAATTTACATCCTCAGTCACCGTGTAATTGTAAGCCCCATGGATCTGCAAAGGAAACTAAATGCCGTCCTAATAATTTGGAGGCTTTGCAGCTTTTAAAGGATTCTAAATCCTGTATTGATATACTGGTTAAAATTAATCCAGGATTTTGCAGTCGGGAGGATGATTTATTTATTTATTTATTAGCAGAGGACTGGCAAAGGAAAAAAAAGACTGGGCTTACTGCTTGGGGATGTCTGAAGGACAAGGGAATTTGGTATTTTTACAAGTATTAACTAAACTAAATTAACTCTTTACTCACATGTTTTGTATTTTTTTAATAAAAAATGCTATGTTCTCTACAATGCAGTGCTGATGAATATCAAGCTTTCTCCCATCTTTCCCATTATGCCTATCCAATTTCTTTTTTAATATGTAAATCTTTAAAAAACATAGGAAAAGGTGTAGGGTGAGGGTAACATCTGTGTTGCTGAATACAGACCTTTCCTAATCGGGATATTTATTTGCAAATGAAAATGTGTCATTTACGTATAAAGTTACTGAACTGAAGCCATTGTCCACTTAATTAAGTAACATCCACTCTCTGGCCACAGTTCTCCAGGGTAGAGAAAAGGATTTATTTTCCTCAACCTATTACCTGTGCATGGGTCTTTCACATCCAACCCTGTCACACCTGTTACCTGTCACTCCTTCTTCCAGTGGCATACATAGCCTCTTTGGCGCCCAGGGTGGATATTTTTTTAATGCCTCCTGTTAGCCGAATTGCTTTAATTTACACTTAGCAATCAGCAAAATACACGGGTTCTTGCCAACTATACCAGGGTCCCACCCCTCCCGGGAGTTCTCAAGGAAAGAGGCACGTGAGGCAGGTTCCAAGTTCAATGATGTTTACTGGATCATGTAATCAAGCATACAAAAATCGTAATCACACACACAATCTTACAGGCCTAATAAAATAAAGAGAGAAAATAGCACTTTTGCATGAGCAGGTATCGTTGGTGAGGAAAGCACATTACCTTAGATGCGTTGTCCGATGTCAAGATGAGTTGGATGGGGGAGAAAGGTATAAAAGCTATGGGGCCACGAGGCTTGAACCAGCAAGACCACATGGTTCTCCTGGATCGCGAGTCCAAAGAGAGAAAAAGGGGTTCAAAGATGGAGGCAAGGGTTGGGTACAGAAAGCTGGACTGAAGGGTCAATAGGTTAGATAGAGGGCGACGGCTCAAGAGGCCGAGTGACTCTTGGTTTGGGCTTTTATTGGGGGTCTTGGGGTGGGCTTTGAAGACCACAACCCACTAACACACCTACTAGGCGGTCTGTCCCTCTTGGACCTTGCTATAGGTTAAAGGAGAACAAAGGGAGGAGGTACAGGGGATGGTCAGTATTGCAAGAGCATGATCTCATCAGGAAACAGACACTGAGTCTGGGGTCCGATGACTCACCTGGCCATACCTATTGTTAGTTGATGGTTTTAGCCAAGTATCTGATGGCTGGCACATTAGTTGCTAGGCAGTCTAGTTAGCATAACTATCCAGATGTATAGTGGGGAGTGGGGGTTAGCCAGCGGATGTCTGACAGAAGGAAACCTCATGGCAAGAAGAATCCTTTGTCTTTGTCTTGGGTGAACTGCTTAGGGTGTCAGCCTCCTGGCCTGGGCTGGAGCTGGCTCCTATTCAAGAAGAAAGCGCAAGACCCTACCACTGTTGGCAACACAGAGTTCAGACTTATGGATATGAAAATCCATAAGAGCACAGAAAGTGCCTTGCTGGCTAACACTCCCTCCTTTTTTTGCCTTCAAGTCACAGCTGACTTATGGTGACTCCATAGGGTTTTCTAGGTAAGAGAAATTCAGAGGTGGTTTGCCATTGCCTGCCTCCACATCAGCCCTGCTTAGCTTCTGAGATCGAATGAGATCAGGCTAGGCTAAGGCTATGGAGCAGAGGTCCATCAGTGGCTATTAGCCACACGGTATAGATAGGAACTCTCAGTTTGGGACATGTGATGGACTGTATTCTTGGTGCTTGGGGGGGCAACAGTGGGAGGGCTTCTAGTGTCCTGGCTCCACTGGTGGACCTCCTGAGGGCACCTGGTGTTTTTGGCCACTGTGTGACACAGTGTAGGACTGGATTGGCCATTGGCCTGATCCAACATTGGCTTCTCTTACATTCTTATGTTGTTATCCAGGTCAGGGCCCCTCCTCTATACAACAAAATTATTTTCAGTAATAACCATAAAATAATAATAATGGCCAGAAAATAGATTCAGGTGGGTAGCCGTGTTGATACCAAGCAGCAGAACAAAGTTTGGTCTTAAAGGCACCACTGGACTCAAACATTATTCCAGTGGCTGGAAAAAGAACACAGACAGTGAAAAAAATATTTTATTTAACTTCAGATATATAATCTTGCCAGTTGAAAAAAAAATCAAAGTCCAACACACTATTCCATCATGAGAGCCAGTGTGGTGTAGTGGTTAAAGCTTTGGACTAGGATCTGGGAAATGCAGGTTCGAATCACCACTCTTGCCATGAAAGCTTGCTGGGTGACCTTGGGCCAGTCACATTACTCTCAGCCTAGCCCTGACATGAATAATCCAGGATAGTCGGATCTTGTCAGATCTCAGAAGCTAAGCAGGGACAACATGGAGGCTGGCAATGGAAAACCACCTCCAAATGTCTCTTGCCTTGAAAACCTACAGGTTCATCATAAATCAGCTGTGACTTGACGGCAAAAAGAAATGAACAAACAAACCATCACACCACTCATGTTCTGAGTAGATACTTGGGAGGTCTTCTGTTCTCCATTCTGAAGCCCAAGAGCTGACCATCCCAAACATCTACAAGGCATTTTTGAAAGCTAGGAGTGTCTGCCTTTGTACTTTTACTAACTTACACTAGCCAAAACATTACAAAATACTGATTGCAAGCTTCACCAGATTGGATATTAGGAAACACATTGCCCCCCAAAGAAGATGTCTCCATTCTCAAACCAGAGAATATTTGCAGTAGAAACTGAAGGTGAAGGGGCTATTTTTACAAGCCCAGCAGAACCAGTACAATCTACAGGGCCCAGCAAACCCAGTGCCACTGTGGCAATGCCAGCTGATGTCAATCACAGAATCACAGTCCAAGCAGGGTGTTGCTGGAAGCCCAGCAGAACCAGTGCAATGTACAATGTCGGCAAACTCATCAACATTATGGCAATACCAGCTGATGTCAAGCACAGAATCACAGTCCAACCCAGCAGAACTAATGCTATCTACAGTGCCCAGCAAACCCAGTGCCTTCTGAAGTCACCCACTGAAACTAATACCTATGAATTTATGCACAGGCCTTTCACATTGAAACCTGTAGCAGCTGTACCATACTGGCTATCTAATTATCATTATTAAATAGAAAAATCAGGACTAGTTATCCATAGCTGTAGCTCAGAGATAAAGTGCCTTTGCTGGTTTACATTACTGGCTTACCCATGCATGGATATTCATATACCTCACAATCATATTCAAAATACTTTAGTATATCAGACATATTTACAAAATCCCTGTAAGATAGGTTAGTATTATTATTACCACAGCGTGGAAGGACAGAAAAGGCTGTGGTTGCCTCAGGCTTAGCAGAGGCATGATTTGAAAAGGTTTTGATTCATGGCTTTGGCTGCAGTCCTGTACATACTTCCTTGGAATTAAATCTCATTGAATCTGATGGCACTTACTTCTGAATATACACTTTCCTGGGAGCAAATCACATTTACTAACATGGGATTAAATTTTGAGCAGACCTGTTCAGGAGTGCTCCTTGAGGCTGCCATCCTAAGGACACTTACAAAGAAGTCCCATTGGCTTCAGTGGAACTTATTCTGGAGTATAAGTAGAACTGAACTGTCTGTCTTTTAGCCAGACTGGCCTATTTAACTGTCCTGGGTTACATCCACACCTCATTGGCTATCACTGAGATATTATAATCATTTACCTCCAGTATTCTGCATTAGTACAATAATAGTTCAGTGAGGTGTGAATCCCAGTCTAGACTATACTGTCCACAATGTGGTCTTCAAATGACCCTTATTGCTAGATCAACAGCTGTGCCCTCACCCAATGGTAAATCAGATAGAGTTACAACAGGCCTGATTTGTCTCTCAAGTAATAAATATCCAACTAAGAAATACACACCCATTGTTTTTGTCTTTATACTTGGTGCTATCTGGCTACGTAACTCACAATGTATGCAATCTCTTAGGCATCAACTGAAGGTATAAGTGTCAGAGACAACTTTTCATGGATGGTATGCATGAGGCATTTCAATTAATTCCATAGGGTTTTAAAAAAAAGATTTCCTTGCTACATTATCCCTTTAAAATGTCTGAGCTAGAAGTCGTCGTTTTTGTGGGCAGTCAATTGAACTGTGAATGTGATTAAATTGCCATTGATCTACATAATAACCTTTGTTCGGAGAGCAGAGCAACTCTTGGATACTGAAGAACTCATACTGCCCCCCCCCACACACACACACATTGTAGCTGTAGAATAATGTTTGTGTCATTTGGAATGTTTACCTTTAAACAACTAGAATTGGTCAGTCCCCCCTCCCAGTCCAACAGTAACCATGCACAGGAGGTGGAGGATGTGTGTTTGTGTGTGTGTGTGTAGCTCTAACCAGACAATCCATGTTGGTGGGGATAATCTGTTACACAAGCCAACACCTTGCTATCATTCCCAAGCCAAAGGCTTGTCCTGTCACTATTGTATCTGATTTGTCCAGGACAAACATAGTTCCAGGTTCTCACTGTGGTCTCAGTGTGGTAAGTGCACAGTGTTGTCCTGTGTTGGCAATATATTGGCAATTTCTCATTTAGCCCATGATATTCTTATGGAAGACCTTTTTTTTAGATATTCACCACCTATTTAAACTATCTTTTTTTTCTCTCTCTACCTCATACTGCTTCTTAGCTTATTAGTTCTAAGCAGATTACTAAAATATAGAAAAAGCTAGACCCCATTTGAACAGCTGCAAAACTCTATCACAGACACACACAATTTTTCAGCTAAAAGAGTGATAGGTCTGCTATTATCTTCCAATAAAAGAGGCATCTATATTGTGGAGCAAAGGAAGAATTAAAAGATTTCTAGGCTCAGAAAAAATGATTGCATTTAAAAGTCACGTGATAAAGGGTGTCTATACTACCTGCACCACAGTCGCATATTCTGTCAGAGTATGGTGTCTTAAGATACCTCCCTTGCAAAACTCTAGATGGTAGAGCATTAAGCCATGCCAACATAAAGGCACATCTATAGCAAGGAACAGTCTAATATGAGCAGTAATCAGGATGCTCTCCAGGTAGAAGAATACCAATAAATAGAGTAGAACAGATTGTACTGTTATAATCATACTTAAATAGATGTTTCTTTATTGTTCTCATGGTTTCCTGCCTGGTAACTGAATAAAGGGAGTCCAAGGAAAGATTGAGGAGCTGTAGTCATTCCTCAACAGGTTTATCCCTGTGGGAAACATAAGAATCATCTCTGACTAAGCTTAGGGATTGGAGTGTATAATTTTACCTTTAAGGGGGAAAGGCTTCAACCAAGCCCAAACACCAAGATTTGTTTGTCCCAGTTCAGCTCAGAGGGCCACTCCTGCTACACAGTTAGGAATTCCACAGATGGAACATAGGAATTTAAAAAGAATTTAATCCAAGGACTCCCCTATTTTATCAATCCAGATACCAGCCCCATATAAACTTTGTGCAGCCACCTTGGCGTTAAAGAATTTGATGATGGTTGGGGTCGACGAAGCCCCAGATGAATAAAAGAAATGACAGATAATATCTGATGCCACTATAGCCAATATTTTAACATGAGCAGTTTGCATTGACCAAATTACTCTCTGGTCAAACCAAACTCCCAAGTATTTAAAATATTGTACCTCTTCAGTATCATTACCTTGAAGTTTCCACTTGTGGTGTACATGAGGTTTTCTTCCAACCCCCCCCCCCCAGTGATCTTGGGTTTTTGATAGTTAACTATCAAGCATTCTTCCAGTCAGTAAGAGACAAAAGTGTCTATCAGCCTCTATCAGAGAGGACACCTATTTGAACTGTGGTTATCATATTCTGAGCCTTGAATAGTAAAAATAAATAGAATTGAAGAAACCCTCTGTCAATAACAGTGTCTATCCAACCACCAATGGACTTTGTGGAATGGAATTTTCCTGCTTCTTTTAGGATTTCCAGGTCCCTCCTGGCAACTGGCTGAGGATGGGGGGAAGGGTTGCCAGATCCAGTTTGGGAAACTCCTGGAAATTTGGGGATGGAGCCTTGTGAGGACAGGTACCTCAGTGGTGTACAGTGACAAAGTCCATGCTCCAAATTATCAATTTTATCTCAGGGAACTGATTTCTGAGGTTTGGGAATGAGCTGTAATTCCGGGGCATCCCCACATCTCACCTAGAAGCTGGCATCCCTAGCTCCCCCCTCTGACTGCAGCCCACTGAGCCCAACTCAAATTTTGTTCCTAGATGGGGAGTGCCAGTTAACCTTCAGGAACTGCATAAAGACAAAGTGTGAGCTAGGAATGGGCATGAACTAGCTGATGAATTAAAGTTTCCCATGAATTTCAGGCAGTTTGTGGTCTGCAAAGCAATGTTTGCAAACTGAAGAACCCCAACAAACTTCCACAAAGTTTGATTCAGTTGATGGCAGTTCATTGAGGTTCATGAAGAGCAAAAAGCAGGGGTTTACCTGCTCTTCGTGAAAAACAGCTCAACTCAGCCATTTAAACCCCTGCTTTCTGCTCCCCATGAAAAGCTGCAGGAAGCAGGGTTTAAATGGCTCAGAACCATGTAAACCAAACAGCTGAGTGGTGATCTTAGCTGTTTGGAAACTCCTGCTGCTTGCTCCCCATGACTTTTCACAGGGAGCAGAAAGCAGGGTTTGAATGGCTGTGAGCCATTTAAGCCAAAATAGCTGAAGCTCGAAAAGTCACGGGGAACAGAAAACAGGGGTTTAAGCTTTAAATGGATCACAAACCAATATGAACCAGTTTGGTTTATGAATTGGCATATTAGTTCATGGTTTGGTTTGAGGTTCAGTTAAATGTGAGCCTTTAATGGAAGGAGGGGATCTGTATAAGTAGCCATCCTTCTTCTGCAAATGGAAATGTCATTCCATTGCAGAAACAGCCTAGTTGAATACATGGGTTTTTTTTTTTTTTGAACCAAGGGATTGCTTTAAATGTGTGGAACGAGGCAGAGAGCAAGAGAAATGCAGAAGAGAGGAAGACCCTCTGCTATTAAAGTCTTCACAATCTTCTATCTGTTATTTCCCAACAGGAGATTCAGAGCCATAGGAAAGAGAATCTGATTATTTGTGTATTCCTTGCCTTTTGTCCCCCTTTTCCTTTGTTCCTTGTGATGGATGTGGTGCTGCCTCATGCATTCTGTCAAGCTGAACACAAACACTTGACCTAGCTACTAAGACTCTAACACAGACAGACACACATAGCTATTGTATTTGTCACATTGCTATTTCTACCATTCCTGCAAAGGGCTTAGGGATGCACACATGGAGTTATCCAGTTTTATTGTCAAAAGCACCCTGTGAGGTAAGGTAGGCTGAGAAACTGTGCCTTGCACAAGACCACTTGCAGCTCTAATGGCCAGCTGTAATTTTAAAGCTCTGCTTTTGCTGGGTCTTGGAAGGCTTATGTGGCAAAAAACGGGGGGATATAAACTGCAAGCTTCTCTGGGAGCCTAATCATGTGCATTGTGTGCAATTTCTCTGACTGAAGGACATGAAATTACTCACAGCTTCACATCAAGCACAGGAAGCAGCAGTTCACTTTCTCGAGCCACCTGGACGGGTTTCCAGATAATCTGCCTTCAGGGAACATGTTCCACATTGAATTGGCTGCTGAGGAATCCCTTTGCATTTGCTGCAGAATTCCTGTGTGTGCCACAGAGGATTCTGAGAGTTAATTCTAGTGGACACTTTTATTTTTGCAAGGCATTGTCCTCGTCTGCTGGTCTTCAGGTGCTATTCCTTCTAGAATTCACTGTTGTCTCACATGAATGGAGAAAGTATCTCAGAACCCAGCACTTGTTGGCAAGTGGGTGTGGTAGGTGAAGTGTGGTAGTTGTGAAGAAGCGCAATAAGAGGGCTAAATATGAAATACCATTAATGAGCTTGTCATTTTGAACAAGTTCTTAAGCTTCTAATTTTTTCTTTATTTAGATGCATATATCCGGCTTTTCTCCCCAGTGGGAACCCAAAGTGCCTCACAATATTGTTCTTCCCTCCTCCATTTTATCCCCACAAGAATTCTGTGAAGTAGATTAGGCTCAAGGTGACTCAGCAAGGTTCCATGGCAGAATAGGGATTCAAGACTGGGTCTCCAAGATCCTAATCTATGAAACTGGCTCTGAGGAGCCCCACAATTCCCCAGCTCTATTCCTTCTTCAGTAGATTCTTCTGGAATAGTGTACCTATCCAATACATTTTTTTTAATTCTGCTCTACCTTCCAAGATTTCAAGGGAGTATATTTGGTTCTCCCTTCCCCATGTTACCGTCACAACAGCCTTATGACGTAGGTTAGACTAGGGCTTTGATCAGACATGCTGTTTGATCTGGTGCCATTGCTGTCTCCTTCTGAATTTAAAATACACATCCAGACAGCAACATCTGCCTTCCATTCCCCAGTCGTGGGTACCCCATTCTCATCTATCTTTGAGCTGGAATTATTTGGAACTTGGAAAAGTCCAGTCCTTCCTAATGTCAGCAGTCTCATCCCACACCTCTAGAAGACCTGATCAATCTATCACACTCTCAAGCTGTTTGAGAAGTCTGAACATTCCCTTCTGGTTTGGGGCACTTTTTTTTTTGAGACAGTGAGATGCACATAACTGTATATTTGCATCACACACACACAAGCTTCTCAAAACTGTGTTTTCTTAAAAAAAAAAAAACTTCCAAAGGAAGGCACCTGTGTATTTCAGCTTTTTTCTGTGCTTTGTGGCACACGGGGTGGGGAAGGGGTTACTTGAAAATATGAGTTTTTGTTCAGAGACGGAGGGAGGGGGCAGTCTGATAACAATGCCGTTGACTCCAGCTTCACTCCAAGCTTTTAAAGAAAAGTTCTAGCAGCCCACAGGGCTCAGGATGAAGCTTCTCTATTCTCTCCCCCCGGCTTTGAAACCTTTGAAACGTTGAATTTTTCAGTAGCACAGTTTCAAAAAACACATTCCCCCAGGCTGCACTACATATCCCAGCAGCCTCCTCCAGCAATCCCATTGGCCACCACCTGCCACCATCCTGCCAGGAGTTTGAAGCGCTGCTTCCTGTAAGTGCTTATGCACATGCCCAGAATACAAATAATAAAAAAGCTGCCTACTGATTGATCAGCCATGGGGTGAATGCATGGTGAGGTGAGGTCAAGGGGGTGATGTCTGATCAAAACTCTCAGTTACAAAGAAACCTGGATAAATTAGAGGTAGCATCAGACCACTCTAAGCCTGTCATCTGATCGCAGTTTAGGAGACTGTGATTGATCCGTGATCATCCAGCAAAGTTCATGTCAGAATGGGGAGTTGAACCCCAGTCTGCCAGATCATATTCTGACACCCCATCTGGTTTTAGGTGTATGTGCTCCAGGCAGGTTTCATGACACCCCTGAACAGGGGTCCGTTGGGGCTGGAGCGAGGCGGAGCGAGGCAGAGCGAAGCTCTGCCAGCTCAGGATTGGCCACTAGGGCAGCCACGGGCTGAATCAGATTCAAATCTGAATCAGATAAAAAGTTAACATTTTTTCCCACCATAGAGAACAATGGAGGGGATGGGACAACCTGTTTGGGGGCCCAGAGAACATTTGGTGGAAAGTAAACTGTTTTGTAGATTTAGCTATGTTTTAAAAGTGTGCTTTGGTTTTAACTGTGTGTATTAATTTTGTATTGGTTTTTAACTTACTGCTGGACACTTAGGCTGCTTTTGTGTCCTCGCAGCCTTTGCTGATACATTAGACACCTTAAACCTGAGAGATATGAATAAAGAAAAGAAATGCTCTAAGGCATATAAAACATGTCAAAGAGAAGCAGCAAGATTTAACAGAGGCAGAACAGTAGTGCAGGGGGAAGGGAACCCCCTAAGATTAATTAACCAAACCACTGCAGATGGTGAATTGGATACTCCCATCCTTTAGAAGAAAGTGCTGATGGCTGTAGGTCTTATCAGTTCTCTCCCCCCCTCCCCCCGAAGCCCTTTCCAATGACAAGATTTTTTTCTTTCCAAGTTCATAGGGCCAACCTGGAGTAATAGCTGTATGGGTTGGGAGGCTGGTAAAGGAGGTAAAGTTGCTCCCTCCTGCCACTTGCATGAATGTAGTGCCACTGATGGTGGATGTGAGGGTGATCTGGCTGCGACATCTATCACCCCATTGATCACCAGGGTTGATTTGGCTGATCTGGCTGGCTAAGCAGGTAACCCCTACTTCCCTCACTGCTCCATGTGCGTCCCTCCTGAAGCTGTGCACTCGTTGAAGAGGATGACCATCCCAGATAGATGGAGTGTACCATTCTTCAGTCACAGGTATATGATAGCTGCCACTGTTGGAAGAGGCAAAAGAGAGCAATTTTGTCTCCTTCCCACTGCAGCCTCCCATCCCTTGTGGCTATTACTCCATACATGTCCTGCAACTTTACGAATAAGTTTCCTGGGGTCAAAAATGGCTGATGGGAGAAGAGGAGAGCCAGAAAGATCAGGGCTCCTTGCACAGTCCTCACAGTGTTGTTGCACTGTATCCAACCCAATAAACCAGTAAAGGGAGTATGTGGAGAAAACCATGACCATTTAACGGAAGGCCTGGGTGAGCAAAAGTGTCTTTACCTGTTATAATACCATATCAGGTACCAAATAACGGAGGGCATTCCATGTTTGGGCTGAAAATGCCCTGTTTCTAGAACTACATTCTCTTATTTCCACTACCAATGGAAGATGAAGACGGGCCTGTGACAAAGATCTTCATTGAAATGCAAGGATGAAGAGAACAAATGGGTTATTCAAATATCTGGGCATCAAACCATTTAGGGCTCGGAAGCATATTAGCAGCTAATGCAGTTGTCTTGGGAAAGACATAATAAATTCTGAATAAGAGACACATGTCAACAATCTGACTGTTTCATGATGTATCAATTGCAGTGTCAGAATTATTTTCAGTGGGAGCTCCAAGTGAAGCACATTGCAGTAGTCTGCTCTGGTTGTGATCAGTGTATGGATAACTGTAGATAGATCATGTTACTCGAAATAAGGGTGGAGCTGGTGGGCCAGACAAATCTGGTGAAGGGTGTTCCAGCTGTAGATCCATACAATGTTGTTCTTTCAGATGGAGTACAACTCCACCCAGGACAGGTTGAAAACCCGTAATTGGTTCTACTGTTGACCAATAGCATCTCCATCTTGTCTGCACTGAGCTTCAGTTTCTTAGCCCTTATCCAGTCCGTTAGAACCCACAGACAAGGCTTCAGAATATCAGCCTGAATCAGATGGAAAAAGAACTCAGTTCTGTAATCTGTCAGCTACAGCATTAAAATGGGGAAGGGTTTTGGTTAACTTCAGAGGCTTTCTACACCTTCTTCCTATGCTTCTTCACTAATAAGGCTGGCTTCTTCTGATACCTTGGTTTGATTAGGTTTTCAAGTCAGTTTTTCTGGAACAGCACCAATAATTGTACTAATTATCTGGTGTGTAGCTCTCTGTGAATCAAATTATCTGAAGTATAATTGATGTTTGACTGAAATTACAGAATCTCAGCTAGCACAGTCAAGCTTTTCTCTTGGGCCTATGGCTCAGTACAAGCGGATTTCCAATCCATTTATAGCCTGTTCTTTCAAATATTCATCAAACTTTGAGTTTCCCCATCTTATCTTCACTCCATCAGCTGCCATTTGTGGGGAACAAAGTATGATGACATCACACACACTAAGAAGGGGGGATGAAATGTGGGGCTGTTGTTTTTGGTGACAGCCTACTGTTTATGTTATGTCTATTTCCACCCAGTGGTAGTAGGGTAACAATTTATTTATTTATTTATTTATTGGACTTATAGGCCACTCTCCCCACCATTGCAAGCCCAGAGCGGCTTACACGACTTGGCGAACCAAGATATATAAATACATTGAAACAATTAAAACATTTTACACATTCAATATTAAAACAATACCAATAACAATACATTTCAAGTGCTCCATAGTTTATCAGATGGCATCCTCTATAAGCCCCAACGTATCTGGCTCTGGCTGTCAGATAATTCTGACTTCGGTAATGGTATCTGCGGCCGATCATTGCTGGTCATAGGGTGGGGAGGCAGATCGAGAGGTGGTGGCCCCTAGTTATACGCCTGGCAGAAGAGCTCCGTCTTGCAGGCCCTGCGGAACTGCATCAGGTCCCGTAGGGCCCTGATCTCTTCTGGGAGCTCATTCCACCAGTAAGGGGCCACCACCGAAAAGGCTGTCCCCCTAGTGGCAGCAAGCCTGGCTTCTCTGGGGCCGGGTATAGCTAACCGGTGTTGCACCCCAGACCGTAGTGCTCTCTGGGGTATATACGGGGAAAGGTGGTCCCTCAGGTATGTCAGACCCAAGCCATTTAGGGCTTTAAAGGCAAGTACCAGCACCTTGAAGTGAATCTGGTATGCTATAGGCAGCCAGTGCCGTGCCTCCAGCATCGCGCAGATGTGCTCCCATCTAGGGAGACACATCAGCAACCTTGCTGCGGCATTCTGCACCAGCTGCAGCCTCCAGATTTGTGACATGGGCAGCCCCATGTAGAGAGCATTACAATAGTCTAGCCTCGAGGTGACCATTGCATGGATCACTGTAGCCAGGTCCGCACAGTCCAGGAAGGGAACCAACTGCCACACCAGCCTCAGATGATGAAAGGCTGACTTGGCAGTGGCTGCTACTTGGGCCTCCATTGTCAAGGAGGGATCCAGGAGCACTCCCAAACTCCTAACCACCGGCGCAGGCACCAATGGCGCCCCGTTGAAGGCTGGGAGCAGGAGCGCTTCCCTTGGTCCGCCCCAGGCCAGGCACAGGACCTCCATCTTCACTGGGTTCAGCTTCAGCCTACTCAAACTGAGCCATCCAGCCACAGTGTGCAATGTCCGGTCAAGATCATCCGGTCCTGAGCCAGACTGGCCGCCCAACATCTGATAGAGCTGGGTGTCATCAGCGTACTGGTGACAACCCAGCCCCGCCTCCGGACAATCTGGGCAAGGGGGTGCATATAGATGTTAAAGAGCATCGGGGACAGAACCGCCCCCTGAGGAACCCCACATTCCAGTAGGTGCCTCCAAGACTGCTGTTCCCCTAGCACCACCCTTTGTTCCCGACCCTGAAGAAAGGAAGCAAGCCACTGTAAAGCAAGCCCCTGTATCCCCACATTGGCAAGGCGGCGGGACAGCAGCTGATGATCAACCATGTCAGACGCTGCCAAAAGGTCAAGCAGCAGCAACACCACCATGCCAGCCAAATCCAGGTGTCCCCAGAGGTCATCAGTGAGGGCCACCAGAGCCGTCTCAGTCTCGAACCCCGGGCAGAAGCCTGACTGAAAGGGATCTAACACTGAAGCATCATCCATTAAGCTCTGCAGCCGTATTGTCACTGCCCTCTCTATTAATTTGCCCAAATAGGGCAAATTGGAAACCATCTGATAGTTGGCCAATTTGGCCAGATCCAATGATGGTTTTTTCAAGAGAGGGCAGACCATCGCTTCCTTAAGTACACTCAGGAACTGCTCCTCCATGAGGGACTGGTTGATAATCTCCCTCAGTGCACCTCAAAACCCCTCGTGGCCAGCTTTAATATGCCAGGAGGGGTACATATCCAGGATGCATATGACTGGGCATACGGTCATGAGCAACCTGTCAACTTGGTTGAGGCTGAGCGGGCTGAAGGAATCCAAACCCGAAATTGCTGACATGCAAGGGGCCTCAAGTTCGCTCATTGTATCAACCATGGCAGGGAGGTTGTGGCAGAGCACCAAGACTTTATCTGCAAAATAGCTCACAAAAGGTTCACAGCCAATATCCAATTCCCTACTATTTGGTTTGCCCTGTGGCAATGCTGTTATAGACCAAATTGTTCTAAATAATTGTGCCGGGCATGAGCTAACAGACGCAATCTCGGCTGCATAATAATCCTTCTTAGCGGCCTTGACTGCCACCTCATAGGCTTTCATAAATGTCCTATAAGATGCTCTTGTTGCTTTGTCGTGAGCACGTTGCCACCATCTCAGTTCCCATTTCATAAGCCGTAGCTCCTGGGTATACCAAGGAGCAAGCCTCATACGGGAGCGGAGAGGGCGCCTAGGAGCAATCTTGTTGATGGCTGCGTAAATTTGGCTATGCCAGTCTTCCACCAGCTCATCCAATGAGCTGCCAGGGGGCCTTGGATCCCTCAGATCCAACAGGAACCATTCTGGGTCCATCAGGCTCCGACGGCAAGCTAAAATACGCTCGCCGCCTAAACAGGGTTGGAGTGGGATGCTCAGACAGGCCTTCAGAGCATGGTGGTCTGACCATGGTACTGCCGAAGCAGTAATCCAGTCCACTGTTCCCCCCGCCGCAAAGATCAGATTGTGTGTGTGTCCGGCATGGTGTGTGGGGGTCGTTACAAACTGGGAGAGTCCCAGAGCCGCCATGGATGATGTCAGGTCCGCTGCCTGTACGGAAGCCACATCATCGGCATGGACGTTGAAATAACCCAGGACTATCAGCTTTCGGTGTTCCAGCGCCCAGCCTGTTACAGCCTCCATCAGGGCTGGCAGGCTCTCGGCCAGTGCGTTAGGTGGTCGGTACACCAGCCAGATTGCCAAACTCTCCCCAGCTTCCAGCCAACACACTCTAGGCTCGTGATCTCCAGCGGTGGGAGTGCCCGGAAGGAGTAAGCCTCCCGAATGAGCATCGCCACCCCTCCCCGCCCCCTAGTTCGTGATTGGTGCAGGACCGCAAACCCTGGTGGGGTAAGTTGGGAAAGGGCTACTGTTTTCCCCTCCCACACCCAGGTCTCGGTCATGGTCATAATGGAAAGAAACCCAAAGCTGAACCGTGCCACCATTTTTGAATTCAGGATTGGGGGATGCTACAAGGTGGCATCCTTTGTGTTTTACAAGGGGTTTTGAGACCACACATCAATGTAGTGAGGACAAAGTGTATAACTAATAAAAAGATTACACCCAAAATGGCTGGAGCCTGTGTGGAGTGGTGATTAGAGTGCGGGAATAAAACTGGATAGGCCCAGGTTTAAAACCCTGTTTAGCTATGAAGCTTACTGGATGACTTACAGTGTGTTACTTTCTCTCAATCTAAACAAACTCTGAATTGTTGTGAAGATAAAATGGAGGAGATGACGATGGATTGAATCCAAAAATGTCAGAACTATGCTTCTGTTTGTGGAAGAGGGGAGGAGGATTTTTGCGCATTCACTCCTCCATCCAAAGGCTCTTTATTTCCATTTTGTTCCTGAGGTCCCTTGATGCCCAGGAAAAATGTAGCAGGAAAAATAAGGAGAGGAGATTCTGCTTCACTAAATATCACTCCACTTATGGTGTTTTGAATCAAATCAAAATGCAAAATGACCTCTATGCCTAATAATTTATTTAAACAAATCTGAAGGTTCCTCTTCTGCAGAAGGTAGTGCATGTAATACAGCTGTAGGGGGGAAGCAATGGTGAACATAAGTGCTAGTAATGAAATCTCCTTTATATGTAAGGAGATGGATCTAGCGAGAAGCTGGGTCATCCTGCAATGATTTATACCATATAAGAAACTTCCTACAGAATTGTCATTATCTTCCCATTTGTGTGGCATTTGTTGAAATATTATTAAGAAGAAGATATTCTTGTCCAAAGAAAGAAGTAAATAAGGAATAAGGAAATCTGAATAAGCAATTGTTGACATTGAAATCTGCCCATTCTTATATGTTAGCATATACAAAGGATCTCAAAATAAATTGATACATGGTGAAAGGCCAGAAATCACACACCTTTGAACCAATACTGCAGATAAAGCATCTATTAAGAATGGAAACTCTGCTTACAGTTTGAGTGTGAATACATCTATTTTAGAGTAAAGAATTGCTTCTCATTATAATGACAGGAATTTCTATGGAACAGTGTGTTGCAGGAACAGAGGCATATTGTGTCCCGATGGGATGGAGACTGGGACACCCATTATCAGTGATGGTAAACAGACTTAATCCCTTCTACAAAATTGTCTGAAGGACTTTACCCTATAGGCAGCAGTTCACCAAAATCCCTTCTACAAAATCCCTTCTACAAAATTGTCTGAAGGACTTTACCCTATAGGCAGCAGTTCACTATAGGGGAGAAATGAAGGGTATTGCATAGAACCTGCTTTCTTCTTTTGTACGGAGCAGTACTTCCTTTTGTTTGTGTTGAATCTACTACCAATCCAATCCCTCTTTGGCCTTCTCCTTTGCCCCTTTTTCCTTCTCCAAGAAATCCTGTGGTACCACTGGTCCAACCCAAACGACATCGACATATCTTTGAATATTGTCCTGCAGTTATTTGCAGCAGTCATTTGCAACTGGATTGCCCTGTGTGGATAAGAAAGTGCAGTAGCAAATGATTGCTATAGTGCAATGATAGCAATATATCCAGTGCTTTGTGGATTGTGGCCCAGTTGTGCATCAGTGTGCAAAACATGACAGAAACCCAGAAACTTTTTTTTTTCTTTGTAAATCAAACATCTGTTTCTTGTATATTGTTTTGTGATAGAAACTAATGAGCAGAACAATAAAGATATCCAGTAAAACCCACTGAATGTCTAGGAGTTTGGGAAATGACCAAGAAGAAGAAGAAGTCAGTGGATTTCATATACTGATAACATTACCTATAACTAGATCATTGTCCTACAGCAATATGTTTTCCCACCCTATCAACATCAAAGTCTTGCTGCACATTTAATTTCCAGGGAGTGGGGTGCAGTGGAAAGCCAGCAAAAACACTGTCTTCAATTGTGACATTGCTTGCTGATACAGCATATATTGAGTCCTGCCGCATGGCTGAGAAGCATGTACATACTGCACATCTAATTGGGTCATTACTGTCATGATTCTGAGCTTTAACTGAGTGAAAACTGTAGGCCTTTTTATATTAATGCCAAATGTTAAGAGCTGGGAACTAAAAATGCTCCTCCCTAAGATAACCTGCTCTGTAATCATCTTTAGAAATAATCCTCGAGAATAGTGTGGTGGTCTCACGCCAGACTTTTATGACACTCTGGGTTGGGAGGTACCTGGAGATTTGGGGGGTGGAGCCTGAGAAAGGCGAGGTTTGAGGAGGGGAGGGACTTCAGTCATGTCTAATGCCATACCTTCCAAAGTGGCCATTTCCTCCAGGAGAACTGATCTCTGGCTGTCTGGAAATCAGTTGCAGTCCCAGGAGGTATCCAGCCACCACCCAGAGGTAGGGAACCCTTAGGATAACAGGGCAGGAGGTAGGATATTAAGTAAACTTGTTCTTGCTTATTTTTTAAAAAAAGTTTTGGGGTTTTTTTGGGGGAAGGGGGGTTAGTTCTACTTACTTTCCCTTGCGCCTTCTTCATTTCTACTATCAGAAATGCCAAAGGCAGGAGGAAAAGAGATGGCACTCTGGATCGCCTCATCGTATTCATCATCACAGGGTTGCCCTGACCCACTTGCTTGTTTGTTAAGGCTTTGCACTTGGTTACCTATGAGCCCACTAAACTCTGTCCCTAATATTGTCCATGCATCTCTGGGCATTGGTGGAGGAACACAACTGCCACATGCTGGCTTTGTGTATGTAATAGCTATCACAGCTAGAACATCACAGAAAGAACTTTCATGTAACCTCACATGACCTCAGGGCTTTTTCTTTTTCATTTTTAACTTTGTAATTGTTTTTTTTTTAAAAAAAAAATTCTGTCCCACTTTTTTTCCCAATTGGGAACCAAAACAGCTTACTGCATCATTCACCTCTCCTTCACTTTAGTCCCACAACAACAACTCTGTGTAGTAGTTTGGGATGCATGAAGATAAAGAGGCCAAGGTCACATGGCAAGTTTCCACGGCAGAGCAGGGATTGAAACCTGGTTCTCCCATATCCTGGTCCAGCACTCTAACCACTACAGCACATCAGACAGCTGTATTCACATTTACCATCAACCCAAAGAGCCACATGGCTACTGAATGTTCTGTGTGCCACCCCATCAAACACATATGCATATACGTATATAAGGTATAACTATTAATTTTAAATATATTATGATAACCTTTTAAATTACCAGAGTACCTCTGAGTGTGTAGAGTTGTCTCTTTCCACCATTGCTGAACTCTAGCCTGCCCTTTGAATACCTGGAATGAAGAGGAAGGCTTCTGTCTCTTCCTTCCGGCTCTCTCCTCAGCATGAGTCATAACAGATCATACAACAAAGCGAGAGTAGAGGGCCAGGTGGCCAAGAAGTAAAATCACCACCGCCTCACTATGGCCAGCTTGCTCTTTTTCCAGATGGCTGCAGAGGTTGTGGTTTTACTAGAGGGCTGCCCAGCCCATAATCAGGACAGGGATCCCCTGCTCCCCCTGCTCAGCAGTAGGAGAAAAAAAATAACAATGCCAGTTGAATACCAGTTGTGGTGTCTTGTCATTTCCTGGGGAACATGGAAGTAACAAAGGGTAACTCTAGGAATCTCCAGAAACTCAGTGGTTTACCATATAGTTTCTGGTGACTCCTAGAACTACCTATGTCTCTTCTATTTTTTTTTTAACTGGAAGTGATATGATGTTTCAGCTGGCATTATGCCTCCTATATCCCCACTCACAGCCCTCCTGCTGGTTGCCAGGCACTACCCTCCTGCCAGGCACTATTTGGCAACTCTATTTTACTCTTTTCTCTGGCCAGCTTGCTCTAATTCCAACAGTCATCCAGATGCTGGGATAAGAATGTACAGGCTACAGACATGGGTTGGGGGGTAGTTGGAGAATATGGAACCGTTATTTCCATCCTTAGCATGAGGCCCACAATTTAGGAAGGAATGCAGGCTTAACTGTCTTCCAATCCCTCCAGTGTTTTAAGGTGAGAACCACCTTCCACCAACAAGCTCTGTTGGACAATGTCCTTGCCCACTTTCCTGGAATGTGGAGTGGGTGCCAAATTGGGAAACAGGGATCAGAAGAGCCACTGGTCAAAAAGCCACCGAATATCACTGCCATAAAATATCTAATCTCTTTCTATATCATTCATTCTTTGTATAGCAGTAAGTCTAATTAGGATATACAGTCTTGTTTTCTTGGCAAAATATCTTGTTTCCAAAGTTAAGCAAATATTAGTCTGGTAGTTGTGAACAAATCGAGAATCCATAGTTTGATGGAAATCAGTGGAACAAAATTTAAGAGTGTAATCTTGAAAGTACCTGGTACTTTTGTTCCTGGTTTTTGTTTTTGTTTTGTCTCAAAGGATTAATACCAGTTTCCAGAATTCTCTAGCATGTTGACATGCCCACTTCATAAGGAAAAAATGCTTTTGCAGCCTTATAGTATCAGCTTACTCCTTCTGATGTATTTTAAATTTTGGCTAGCCTCCAAGGAGGGAGGTGCTATTGATAAACCATTTTCAATATATTTTTCTTGAAACAGAAAGTTGACTGAGGAGGTAGATTCCTGTGTAAACGCAAATGTCTGTATCTTGATCTCATTCTCATCATCTAAGCATTTACACTATTTTCTATGGTTCTTGCCTCCTTTGGCACAGAAGAAGCATATATATGCTAATTATCCCCCCCCCCATCATTAACTTCTTTAATCATATTAAATCTATCAAAATCTCCATTAAATAACTTAGTAGTCAAGAGACTTTTAACTTTTAACAGTCTACCAGAAGGCTTTTCTGCCCAGGTGCACCATTGAAGTGAATGAGACTTTGGCAGGAGCAGAGACATGGCCATATGTGCTCTTCTTCGCTTGTACTTCCAGTTCATTCTCATTTGAGCATGTACATCCTAAACCAAATAAAGATAGGCTGGTTATTAGCATCATTGGTATGGACATAATTTTGCAGGAGTCCCATGAACCCGTACTGCTACTTTCGCAAGCAAACTGGTGGATGGGTTTCAGAGCAAACTGAGAGATTTTTCTTCCTACCCTTCACATTCATTTACGGCCATCGGACATTTTTCAAGGATGTCTCTCCCCCCGCCCACCCCATATAATAAATCAGTGGCAATCAGTGCCTATATTCAATTGTCTTGAATGGCCTCCCTGAATGAAGGATGAACATGAATATGCAAAAGCAGCGCATGTAACGATTATGCTAATGACCACCGTTCCCTTATTTGGTTACCTTAGAAGTTACAAGCCGTAATGAGAATGAATGGGAAGTACAAATATGATCACATAAATCCTCATTAGAAAACAACATTCTGGGTTCATATTGCATTAAAGGCAAATGACTTCATGAATAAAAGAAAAGGTTCCAAGGACTGGCCTTGTCGGGTTAGAGCAAAGGTCCATTTGCTCCAGCCCTCTCTTTCACACAGCAGTCAGTCAGATGCCCCTTGGTGGCATCGAGATGGTGGCCCTTATTCCCAGAGGCATCTTGCTGGACACTCTTGTAAACCAGTCATGTCCTTTCCACTTATGGTTGTCAACCTCCAGGTGGAGCCTGTTCTCCCAGAATTACAACTTATCTCTGGACTACAGAGATCAGTTTCGCTGGAGGAATTGGCAGTTTTGGAGGGTGGACAGACCTGTTGAGCTCTCCCCTCCTCAAACTCCACACTCTTCAAATCTTCAAGAATTTCCCAACCCAGAGCTGGCACCCCTATCAGGGGCACTTTCTTCAGGTAGTGAGACACAGGGAGTGGAAAACAAACTTGACCCAAAAATCAGAATCAAGAACCAAAAGGGTAGGAAAGAAATCTAATATAGAGCCAATATTAAAAACCTAGTTAAAACTTATACAAAAATACATGCATTTATAGAAAGGTAGTTAAAAACAAATAAGGGCCCAATAAAAGCCTCGTAGAAAAGTTCAAGTGGCCTGAACACAAGGGCCAATACAAATGACCTGACATGTTTCAGCCCTATTGGGGTTCTTTTTCAGCAATTACTCTAGCTTTGACTAAGATAGCCACACAGGTGCTTTTTGGACCAAAATTGGAAGATGCTTTAATTCAGCAGCTGTGCGTTTGGCACCAGGCACATAACTCATCTTTAGAGGCCTCACACACATCTTTGTCTTATGTCTATTGCTCTTGCTGCTTAACTTTCCTTTTCTTGGTCCTGTGTTAAAATTCATTGGTTATCTTATTGTAATATGTTATATTGTAACATGTGTACCTCAAATTGAACTTTTCTACGAGGCTTTTATTGGGCCCTTATTTGTTTTTAACTAACCTTCTAATAAATACATGTATTTTTGTATAAGTTTCAACTAGGTTTTTTTAATATTGGCCTTATATTAGATTTCTTTCTTACCCCTGTGGTTCTTGATTCTGCACTTTCCTCTGGTGTGAGGAGCCTTCCCATGAGGCAAGGAGCTGAGCCCCTCACATCCTGGATAGTGTCAGATGGTGAGAACAAGGTTTGAGAGAAGGTTTGAGAGAGAACAATTGGAAATTGCAGGGTGACCTTGGGCACCCCACTCTCTCTCAGCCAAACCTACATCACAGGGTTGTTGCTATAAGAATAAAGTGGAGAATGATGTTCTTTTCCTTTCAGGTCCCCTTTTGGGGGAAAAGCCATGGGTAACTATAAATTAATAAATCAATCAAAAGTTATATAAGAGAATTCTGGATCAAACCCCACTCCATGTTTACTTCCCTCTAATTTCTCAACCTGGATCAGATCTTGGAAGCTAAGCTGGGTCAGCCCTGGTTAGCGTTTGGATGGGAGACCACCAAGGAAGTCCAGGGTCATTGCACAAAGGCAGGCAATGGCAAACCACCTCTGCACATCTCTGGCCTTGAAGACCCTACAGGGTTGCCATAGGTCAGCTGTAATGATAGAAAAAGAAAAGAAAAGACAAACCCTCAACTCTTCCCCCACCCCCGCACCTGTTTTAATTTACTGTTTAAATTACAGTATTCCATTTTCATGTCTGATTTTCAGCTGTAATTTGCAAATGGGATAAGAACATGAGGCGTCATCTTAGATGATCAGATTCATTGTGACACAAGCCAGGAAAGAAAAGCAGACATGAAAACTTTTCTCATATTTAACTGTAACTCATAAAAGCAAACTCATAACTCGTAAGGTTGCTTAAATGCAGTACCTGTTATCTAAAAACATACAACTTATACTTTGTTTCTTGTGCACTGGTTTTCAAACTATGTTCAGGGAAGCCTGGGATTACTCAGAAACCAATTAATATCTTTGTCACCCTTGCCAGTCTATTCTTGCAGTACTCAGTTGCAGGTAAAGGGTAGTGGGAATTGGAAACCATGTTGCCAATTTGTTTTGGGTGGTGATGACATTGCATAGTTGTCATCATAGGTGTAAACTATGGGGGGGCTTGAGGGCTCTGAGCCCCCCTGGCGAAACAGAGCGCTTGCCGCCGCCTCTCCCCCCCACCTCCCTGGGCCCTTCCTAGGCCCGCCGGCCAGCTGGCCACTGCCGCCAGAGCCTCTTTCTTCCCCCCCCCCGGCTCCCCTGTACCCACTCCTCCCTCCCTCCTTCCCTCTCCCTCCCGGGGCTCTGGGCAAATGCCCAACGTGATAGTGTCACCCAGCTATCACGTTGGGCATTTGCCCGGAGCCCCGGGAGGGAAAGGAGGGAAGAGTGGCTGGGGGGGGGGGGGGGAGAGGCGGCAGCAGCATTGTTTCAGAGCGTGTGCACTTCGCAGGCACATGAGCCCCCCCGGGGGATTTCAAAACCTGATGCCCCTGTTTGTCATGTATGATTCTTATTCATTTTTACAACCAGAAGATTCAAATTAAGATTAATGACATAAAATGAAATTACATGGCATTTTGTGGAACGGTTTCTGTCTGCTGAAGGAGTGACACAAATACTTGGCGCCCTTGAGTGATTAGAAAGTTGATGGGACACCTGTGGCTCACTTCTTAGAACTTAGGCCACTGCAATTTATGTCATTAATCTTAATTTGTCAGGTCCCTCCTGGCAACTGGAGGGGATGGGAGGGCTTACCAGGAGAGGGACAGAGGCCCAGGCATCATCGCTAGCTATGTGGTGACATTACTTCTGGTGCACAAAGGAAGTGAGACCAGCATGCTGTAACATCACAGCAACACTCTGGCATCTGAGCAAAAACTCTGTTAAAAATGGCTTCTATGATAGAGATTTTGCCCAAATACCAAAGTGTTTCCTGGACATCACCAGTTGATGATATAACATCCTCTGTCTCCTGGTAAGTCCCCCCGTCAACCAGCTGATCAGTGGCAGTGGATGTGGCATGGTGGCAGCAGACCCCCACCTCTGTTAGAGGAACTGGCAACCCTATTAATCAGTGGGGTTCATTTATTTATGTATTGTTAAAGTCTTTATATTCTACCTTTCCCATTAACTATGATCAGACCAATCTGGGTGTGTGTATGGGGGGTTGACAATGATTCTGAGTCACATCCTAATTTGCATTTGCTTTGCAAAAAATGTATGCCTTCTTAAATAGCCCCCCTCCCTTTCCCATATGTATATTGTTGGATTGTGGTAAAGTATTTTTTCTTTTAATTCAAAGTATTGCATTTGGCAAGCTGAAGTTTAACAATATTGCTTTGAAATACACCTGGAAGATTCAAGGATATGCTCTAGCTAAAGAAAAAACACCTTTAAAACATATGTGGGAGACTGAAGTGTAAATTGCCCATTATTTGGGACTTTAAAATGTTTTACTTTGGATGCTTAGCTTTTAAAAGTTTTTTTTTAAGTGTTACCAAAAGAGTAATGTCCAAAGGAAAACTCCCAAAGGTGAGAAATTCAAAGAATTCTGAGATCTTGCTGAAACGTGTGCCATATTTAATCTCAGCTCCATAAAGCAATCAAAAGATCTGACGAACAAGCCTCTGCTAGCTTTGGCAGAGCTGGCTAAAATTGCATTTCTGCAGAGGGAAAATGCCATGTCACTTTTATCTATCTGTGAGAATGAGCTCTGCTACTGCACTGTACCTGGTCTTTTGTACAGAAAACTCCACATATTCCATGTAATGCAGCAAATGGTTTTCCATTCCCTTGCTCACTAGGTAACAGAAACCCGGACTGGTCCTCTTGGCTGCAGTAACTATGACAACCTAGATTCTGTCAGTTCTGTTCTGGTACAGAGTCCGGAAAATAAGATTCAGTTGCAAGGTACGTGGGTGGAATTTTGTTCAAATTTCTTTCAGAGAAGGAAAACATTTATAGTGTTTGTAATTTTCTGCAAACATCTGTCTGAATGGTGCATTTCAAGGGTCAATTCAAATGTCTAATTTTCCTAATTTTGCCTTAAACTTGAGAGGAGAGATGTGGCTTCTGTTTGCTCTGCTGGAAAGTTCATGTACAGGAAACCTCTGGCATTCTAAGCAAGTCTGTAGCTTCCATGTGGTTGAGCCAGTCAAGATATTATGCTTGCTGCAGGGATAGTAACCTTCCAAAGTTCTCATCATCCAGATTTCTCCCTGGAATTTGAAATGATCTGTTCTTCTTTAGAAAGTGGAACTGATGTATTACAAATACTCCTGTTTTTTATTATTATTTATCTCCAAACTTTGCACAAAGCACTTCTGCATGTTGCAGTTTGCTACAGCTTTCCCTTCCTTCTGTTCGCATGGATCTTTTTCACTAGGGCCAGGTCTCCAGCCCACCAGCCAAGCAAGCACTTGGGGCATCTCCACGAGAACCACAGGGGCTCAGCTGACTCCTGGCAAACATCAGTGTGGGAGGCAATGAGTATCACTTCCTGGATCCACACCAGTTCAGACCCAGCCAACAGGAGATAGCAGAGGAAATGGGTTTACCTTGCTCGAGTTGCTGAGATATCTTGAACAGGCCCTGCCTCAGTGTAGCTGATGAGGATGTTGATAAAACATTTGCAAAAAAAAAAAGTGATGTGATTATTAGTACAGTTGTTATCAAGAAGATTATTTTTGTGTACCATTTACCGATGTATTGGAGCACATGAGTATGTTACCAAGACACGATACAATGGGAATCCTTATGTAATATTATTTACAATCACAGTGAGGTTACCTCTTTTTTTGTAGTGTTTTATCAAAGGCACATAAATGTTGGTAACATAGAAAGGAACAAGTGAACTGGAAGAACTGGATACTGTGGTGAACAGCACATGATCCAGTTCCAGAATTAACTCCAGGAATTCTCCTAGTTGAGCTGGCCTTAATGGAGAATAGAATAAAAGCTTCTTGCCTGAGAGTCTAGAGTGCTGTTGCTAATCAGAATGGACATGTTGAGCTAGATGGACAGATGGCCTGAATCAGCATAAATTTCATATCTGGGAAATGAGATACTATTGAAGAGGAATATAAACGTCTACCTTCATTATTGCTACATCTGTCACACCATCAGAATGCTAATTTCCTATAGTTTGCATGCATGCAAGTAGAATTTTTATGCAGGTAGAGAGTGCATTCACATATTTCAAATTAAGGACACTCTTGCATTCAGTCAGTTGTGCTGCTTTATGAAACCAAAGTACTTGGCTAATCACAGGCCAAAGACTTTAAAATGGTGATTGAGCTAAGATCCTTCTTCCATGTTTTAAATACATGTTTGCCTGAGAGTTAAGACATCTAGAGAATGATTCTTTACAACCCTGAGACAAAATTTGTGTTAATCTTGTCAACATATTTCACAGATGTGAAAGAGCACACAATGTCAGTATGAATTTACAGCAGTGGCTCACTTGATGGAACACATGGAGAACATAAGAAAATAAGAAAAGTCCTGAATCAGACAGTGGTCCTTCTAGTCCAGCATCCTATCTCACAACAGTGGCCAACCAGTTTCTCTGGAGGGCCATCAACAGGGCCAGGAGGCCAAAACCTTCCCCTGATGTCGCCTCTTGGCTCTGGGAGCCAGAGGCTAAGTGCCTCTGAACATGGAGGTTCCCTTCAGTCACCACGGCTAGTAGCCACTGATAGACCTATCCTCTATGAATTTATCTAATCCCCCTTTAAAGCTGTTTATTCCTGCAGCCATCACTAAATCCTCTGGTAGTGAATTCCACATTTTAATGTGGCCCTCAGGAAGCAGTAACAAAGATGCCGGAGCTTCAGCTGCAGCTTTGTGCAACACACAGCTATGAAATAGACAGCAGAACCTGGCACCTGGTGTCATCACCTGCACCCACGTCAAAGATGTGCTATCTAGTCAGTAGCTGCAGGACTTTTCATCATTGCTTCTTGGAGTCCCCTGGTAAGGAGGGAACATATCTTTTTTCCTGCAGACCAGTGCTGGTGTGCATACAGGTTTCATGTTAGGTAAACCATCTGAGGCATTTCAAGGGAAGGTAGTAGAATTTTTGTTAAAAACTAACTCAATTCTATGTATCCCCGGGTGGTCAAGGAGTTCATCCTTAAGGTGGTCAAGGAGTTTATCCTTAAGTACCTCCCTAGGTGGTCAAAGAGTTCATCTTTAAGCATAGTTTGAGGCAAATCTGGATCTTCCTGCTCAGGAGCCCTTAGAAGAATTTTGAGGAAAGCCTAAAAAGTTTCAATAAAGCTAGCAAATCTGGGGGGGGTGTGCGTGATGAGATGAGGATCATACATGGTCATGGATTGACTTTCCCAAGTTAGTCTTGAACATTTGATTAGTCAGTTGATGAGTTAACCATTACCAAATGTTATACATTTTAATAACATGAAGTGAAGGTTCTATAAACATGAACAATTCACAGTTCTTCTCCTTGGCTTTCCACCTGGAATACCTGTACCAGCCTATAGTTTCAATTTTTTTTAAAAAAATCAAATAGCAATAGCCAAGCAAAATAGCTGAATGAGAATGACACAAAACCCAGCCAAGAGTGATGCAAGGTTAGTTGTGGTTATATTAAAGTTCACTTGGGCTCTTGCCCTTGAAATATTTGATGGGATCATTTAATGAAATGTGTTCCTGTGACAGTAACAGCATATCTCCTAACGAAGCTCCCCGAGATGCTGAAGTATTTGCAGGATTAAATGGAGTCTGCAAGTTGTCTGCAAAATAACATTTTGGGAGCCTCCGGGAACAGGCAATGAGAACTGTCTTCCCATTGAACTGACGTTCAAAATTCAAGATTCCCTCTCCCCTTCCTGTCATAATAGGACAGCCTATTGTGAATATCACATTATATGCCTGATGTTTTAGGGCAGTAACAGTTTGATAGATGATCCTGTCATTTTCACTGAGGCTCATATCTCCACTGTGTTTATGGAAATTATTTGCCATTCAGAAGCTGCTCTCTCGGTGCTCGACATAATATTTGTCAGTAAAATGCTTAGGAAATTGGTTGTTACATCAATCACAGGCCTGTTTTGATACATGCCGTTAGATTCCCAGTCAAAGTCAAAAACATCGCACAAGAGTTGCGTTTTTCATAAAACCATTGTGGAGTCAATGCCATCTTGTTGAATAAAGAGCTCCGTCGCTGAAAAGTTTTCTTTTCATTTATTCCAAATTATGCCTTAGTGTGGGCTTATATCACCAATGAAATTTACATGTTTTGCTGTTGAAAGGAAGTTGGTTTTCAACCGTGTTTTTCATCAGTTGTCACCATGTGGCTCTGAAGCTTTACATAGCCTTGGCTGGTGAGAAACTTTTCTGGTGGGGAACTACCTGTTGCTATTTCAGGGTCTCCTTAAAGTGCCATCCTACACAGGTCAACTCAGAAGTAAGTCTGTTTCATTTAGGCTGTGGTCACACACACTAAATAATCCGCTTTCAATCCACTTTCAGGGCACTTTCAAATTTGATTTTGCCAGTTCACACAGTAAAAATCCAGTTGGAAAGTAGATTGAAAGTGGATTATTTAGTGTGTGTCACCACAGCCTCAGCTGAGTTTACTTCCAGGCAAGTGTTTTTAGGATTGTAATCTTACAGGTGGAATTCATGGTGGATCTAAAAGGTAGGGACAATCTACCTTGTTATTATTATTGTGGGATCTTATTTAAACTTTTACTTATTTTAGGTAAGTTTAAAAAAAAAACTATAAATGGCTCAGAACATTAAATTTCAATTTATTTTTTGCTTTAATTTGCTCAAAATATACTTGTTTTGTGCTTATAGCATCTTGTATTTGTACAGATGGTGGTGGATTGACAATGGTGACCAGATATCATTGGGGTTACTTTCTTTTCATGTTTTAATTCCATCCCTGGGATGAGATCTTTAGCAGCACTGATTGGGAGGCAGTGGTGAAGATGGGTGCAGCTCAGGTGTCACTATGCAAGCACATGGCTGCTTATTGGCTAGCAGCCCACTGTGTGGGTGAGAGGCACTGTTGTTCACAGAGGCCACTAGCTAGTCAGTAAGCACATATGTGCATGGTGCAGTGTGTTGGCCTCTGCTTCCTAAGCTACTTCCCAAAAGTTGGTGGTAAAAATACAGGCTTTTCCCTTTCCTGTTGATGGTCATGCAGAGACTGGAGGTAGTTCCTGCAGGCACTTTCTGCCTAGGGTTGCCAGCCTTCCACTGGAAGGGGGGATCCCCCACTCCTGGGCTCCACCCCCCACTATTAACTGGCCAGCAGGAGGACTTACCAGGAACAGGAGGGAGGCCCAGGCTATGTCATAGGCAATGTAACTCTGCCATTTCCAGCATGTACCGGAAGTTATGTCATCACCTTGGTGATGTCCCAGCAATGCTCTGGTATTTGGGCAAAACCTCTAAGGTAGAAGCCATTTTTACCATAGAGGTTTTGCCCAAAAGCATGGCATCACCGCAGTGTCGCAGTGTAATAACATCACTTCTGGTACATATCACCGACAAAATAGCCCTGGCCTCCTCCTATTCCTGATAAGTCCCCCCCACCCCCCACTGGTTGCCAGGAGGGACCTGGCAACCCTTTTCTGACTCACCATATAAGTTGCCAGGCTACAGCCAGCAACCCCATTTCTAATTTAAAAAATGGAACTAACATGGTGGATCCTCCAGCTTTTGCAGTGTCACTTGCTTTTTATCAGAAGTGACATAAACATGCCAGTGCAATGCCAGCGTGCATTCCTTTCTCTGCAACAAAACGGGAATGGGGGGCCTCCCATTATAGCAGGAGGCCTGGTATCCCTGCCCACCCAGTACCACTGCTTTTTCAGTTCACAATATTTGTGTTGTCTTACTTCCTTATTGGGAGACTTGAAGGCAATCGGCTAGAAGTAGCATTTATTTCCCATTGTGTACATTTATATGTTTTATTTATTAAAATGTTTATATCCTGCCAACCACGGCAGCTCAAATAAACATAATGGGCTGCCCATCTGCTGTCAAATAGTTTAGGTAGACTTTTGAAACACAGGCATGCAAAACCTGTAAGCAGAGATGATAGTAAAAGCTGTCTAATTGATTCAGTAAGCCTAGCCTACCCACTTATTACTAAAACAAAAACTCTCTTATTCCCTTTTCACATCCAGGGGGGAGGTGGGCAACTCTCCCCCCCCCCCCAGGTAAAGAAGTGTTACTAAGATGCAGCCTATGGAGTCTTTCTTCTGTATAAGCCTTGTTGGGATCGGGGGGGGGGGGGGGACGGGACGTTCAGGGTCCAGTCTGTGCAACTCCAAAGGTAAATGATGCAATCCATATAGAAATGATTTTTCATTTTTCATCTGCTTTAGAATAGATTCCTTTCCTTACAGCATGGCATGTATATACACTGTACTCTTCAGCAGGGGTTAAAAGCACCAGAAAGAGATTCCACATTGCTGGCAAACCCCATCAATCAACAGAGTAATGATTGTCACCTGGGCACTCAGCACGCATACATATTATGAGATGATGCCCATAGGAGTCTCGCAACTATCAGTCAGACTGTTCTGCTGCCCAGTGACTGTTCCCCCTATCTGGGGAAGGACATTTTGTTTTTGCTTCCTATTTTACAGGACTCAACTAGATGATACGCGTGGCCCAAGTTGGATGGGGCTCTCAGGGCTCAACTAGAGGATATATGTAACACAAGTTAGTCAGAACTTGTGTCACATATATCCTCTAGTTGAGCCCTGAGAGCCTTTTCTGACTGCAGTCCCTATCCATTGGAACAGAAAATTAAAGTGAACCATCTCTCCATTTGTTTGCGAGGAACAAGGGAAAGGCAACAGGAGAAAATATTGAAGATGGGGAATGGAACACCACTGTACAAGACGCTAGACCGTGTTATCTTCAGAATCTGGGTGGAGAGGGGACAATTTTGTTTCTCTGAGAAGCATGGTATCCCTTACCAGCCATCCACCTCTGCTGCCTGGGTTGTGTGGCCCTGTCCAACAGGATATCCTTAGAAACACATTGTACACCCTGTTCAAACAAGAGAACTGCTTACTGACAATATTATAATTGAACAAGCAGCCACTGTCAGTGAGCAAGCAATTTCTTTTACTGCTCTGCATCATACATTTCTGCAAGTAGAACATCTTTTCCCCCCCAGGAAAACAAATGCTGTGAATGGTCTTTGTATTTGGTTCCGTTCTTTGGCTTATTAAAACCAACAGTTTTATTATCAAAGGAGGCAATTCAAAAGTCCAGAACAAGAATCTAACTTCTTCAGCATACCTTTTCAGAATGCAGGGGTGAACCTATCTGAATGTTCCTCTCAGCAACATTGACTTGGTTCCAGCGCAACACAAAGCCATGTCTTATTTTACTAGTGACTTTTTAAATAAAGCCATGATTCAGTTTGTAGATTATCTCTCGAATTCTGCTTTGCCTCAACAAAGGCTGGTCACATATCTTTCGATCCACAGGATTAAGCCAGGATGTCCGTATTTGTATATCATGAGAAACCACAGTTAAAACTAGCTGTGGTTGATAAGCCAGTTGAAGCAGTGATGCATTTAGCCACAGGCTACCCAGGACAGCTGTCCCAGGCCCCGTGTTGGCGGTGAGCCATGTTGGAAGTCAATCAACCATCCAGCTGCCACAGCACCACCTCTCCCAGGCTCTCTGAAATTGTGGTGGGTGATGGTGGCTTTAGGACAGCAGTCAGGCAATCAGCTGTAGGGAGGTAGAGGAGCCCCTGACCACCCTAAAGCTAATTTATGCTCACCCCTGCCCTGAATCCATCATATACCCACACCCACTAGTTAGGGGCATACTGGGAGGCAAAAATGGCCAGGAAAGGGCTGATGGAAGGTGGAAAGGAGGAAGGTCAGGTGCCTGTGGATTGGAACTGCCAGTTTATGGCAGTGGCTGCTTATGCCTGATTGCTACAGAAGTGGCTGTTCATGCTCTCCCACTTGGACTGCTGGCTTGTGATGGCTCCTTCTCCACTCGTAAAAGGCAAGAATTGCCCCTTGTTTGGGGTAGAGGTGGTAGTGATTGGGGGGGGCTGGGCTTTTCCCTAGGGTCCCCTAAGCCCACCTCATTTGACTAACCTTAGTTAGTGCAGATAGACAGCCACACAAACCATCATTTAATTAAACTATGGTTTTATCTGGTGTCTGAACTGAGCCATTCTGCCTACATGGCTACTAGTACCCCAGAGTGATGGTCTCCAGCACATTGTTTTCCCTTGAGCTGCTAGCTTTTTGAGGGAGAAGCATTCAAACTGGAAACTTTCACCTCTGTTTTGAAGTGGTTCATTCGAACGAGGACAGTATCATTAGGTGAATGCTGAGGAATGTGGATAAATCCAGTACACTGCAGTCCTAAGAAGAGTTACATTACTCTAAGCCCAGTGACTGTGATGGGCTTAGAAGGGTGTAACTCTGTTTAGGATTGTTCTGTAAGAAGCATTTTAAAAAAGGAAAAATCATAATAAGCACAGAGGGAGGAGGAAATAAAACAATCACCTCACTTGGAGGCTCAAACAGGCAAGATGCACATCCACATGTTTTCTTCTGGTTCTGTACATAAAATGCAAATTGCAGGCTCCATTTGCCCAAGAAAGGCTGTGGGGAGGTGTTTGTTAGCCATTCAGCATCCATTCAGTTTCACTATTTGAGAATGAATTCCCAGCTTTATTAAAGTGAGAAGAGTCAAGTCCATTAAAACTACACATTTTACCCCCCTTTTATATATAAATTGCATGTTATGGACAGAGTGAGGTACATGCAGTTAATGTTATCTGTTTGAGCCCTTAGATTACAATATCACCAAATGGGAGGTGGGGGCTGTAGGACTGACGTAGCTAAAAAAGGCTAAAACTTTTTTAAACCAAAAGACTTTGACCTAACAGGGTTGAAGAGTAGCTGTCACTCATTCGCAGACAAGTGCCAAATTTTGCCACGATGGGCTAGCAAGATCATACCTCCTGATATAGACCATATACTGGAGAGGATTTATTTATTTAATTATTCCTCAAATTTCTACCCCGCCCTCCCTTCTATTTAGTTTTTGGTGTCTCTCTGTGGTGGATATTTCTGTTGTATAGTTTCAAAAGGGTATCTTGACTGCTAGAATAATAACGCCAGTTCTGCTGTGTACAACAAAGATGTTATGTAGCTGTGTTGCAATAACTCTTGACACTCCACAGTTAATTTTGAAACTGCCTTCCTTTGTTTTGTTTTTGGATGACTTCACAAAAAGAAAACACAATGGTTAATCTCAGAAGGTAGCCACATTGGTCTGCATAGAACATTTAGACCGATTTCCCACAAGGCACTGCTCCACTGCCACTCTTCCCTTTCCCCCAATTGTGTGCATTAATTTCCCACTATTTGCCCTGTGCCACATTTTGACCTGCGGCTTTACCCGATTTCCCTCGCAGCTTTGCAATCCTGTTTTTTGAGAAAAGCGGGCGAAGCCACGGGTCAAAATGTGGCACGGGGCACATAGTGGGAAATTGACGCATGCAATTGGGGAAAAGGGAAGAGCGGCGGTGGAGCAGTGCCTTGTGGGAAATCAGTCATTGATTTGAGTCCAGTGGAACCTTAAAGACCAACAAAGTGTTTCAGGGTATAAGCTTCTGAGAGTCAAAGCTCCCGTTGTGTCTAATGAGTGTCTGTTGAGGGAAAGCTTTGACTCTCTAAAGGTTACACCCTGAAATTCTTGTTGGTCCCTGAGATGCTACGGGACTCAAATCTAATGGTAGTTAATCCTTCACCTAATAAGCACTGCTGATTTGGGTTGATAAATGGACTTTATATGGATATGCAACTAGCTCACAAAAGGTTAACTTAAAAAATAAAGAACCAAGGAGGGGTTAAAAAATTCTCAAATATTAAAAGGGAATGTGCAAACCTACCCCCCCCCCCCCAATTTGGGCTGCTATAGCAACCCAAAATGACACTTGATATTGCAGCAATGTCCACAAACACCAGAAGAAGGAGAAAGTGATACCCCCCCCCCCAAAAAAAAAGCTTTTGTAAATTGCAAAAGAACAGGCTATTTTTATTTCTTTCCTAGGTATGTGTGAACAGCTGGAAAAGTACAAAAAAATGTGGGCCAGGGATTTTTGTACATGTATTTGCACGGTTGTTTTACATGCATCCTCAGGACTATAAAGATGGTTTGGAGGAGACCATAAGATTTAGTAAGATTGTTTCCCTTCTTCTCCCCCTTCTTAAGGTCTTCAGCTCATCCTGCCTGAATATTTGCAAGAGCGATTCGTGCAGGCAGCCCTGAGCTATATTGCCTGCAATTCAGAGGGGGAATTTATCTGCAAGGACAACGATTGTTGGTGTCAGTGTGGCCCCAAATTCCCAGAATGCAACTGTCCATACATGGATATTCAAGCTATGGAGGAAAACTTACTTCGCATAAGTGAGACCTGGAATGCTTACAACAGCGAGTTTGAAGACTCAGGTGTGATATTTATGTAACTTTTTAATACCACTGTGTTGGATACCTCCTACAGTTGCCTTCTGCCAAATGAGGTGCCTTTTTCCAGTGGAGGACAACTTGCTCTGCTGGAGCAGAGTTCCTTACTTCAGTAAGTTACAGAAGGTAGCCATGCTGGTTTGTAGTAGAATAATTAGATTCAAGTCCCATAGCACCTGGGGAGCTTTGACTCGTGAAAGCTTATGTCCTGAAAATCTTGTTCATTTCTATGGTGTTACTGGCCTTTAATCTTACTTAAGAGTCAGAATGACATAGTGGTTGGGATCTCAGAGGAGGATCTAAGAGATTGGGGTTTCAATCTCCACCCTGCCACGAAGATGTGGAATCCTAAGGGTTAATCTCCTGCTCTACAGGAGGTATACCAGAGTGTTGGGGGGCAGGCTAAAAACATTCTTAAACTTGATTCTACCAGAGTGCTGCATCTGGCCTCCGTTCTGAATGCTCATAAGGTAGGCCCAGCTTATGACAGAAGTTTAGTGGATGACCTTGAGGCAGTCACTTTCTCAGCCCAACTGATCTCAAAGGATTGTTGTGAGTATAAAATATGGAGGGGTGTACTATGTACACTAATCTGAGCTCCCTGGAATAAGGGTGGGATGCAGCCTATGAGAGAGGGAGAGTCATGATCCCACTCAGTAGTTCTGTTGATAATGCACTTCTGCAAATTCTACATTGTTTCACTGAATTTTTTGGATAATGGTGGTGTCCATGAGCTGGACATTGATAATGGTGCATGGCAAACAATGGTTATGGGGGGGGGGGGGGGGGCTAAGGTTGCATACTTTACTTTAGCTCATGCTGGATCTGTTGAGTCCTGAACTCGTTAAGGATATAGGTGGGATTGAAAGAGTTCACTGGAAGCCTCCTATCCCATCCTAGAATGGCAGGGAAATGTAGTCTCTCTCTCTCTCTCTCTCTCTTCTAGTTCCACAGAGAATGGGAAGGGGGGGAGTGGATACTGGCATATAAAGAACTACTTCTGCCATTCTTTTGTTTATCAGTTTCATGACCAGCTGCCTGGCCATATGGTAGGAAAAAACAAGAAGCACTGATCAGACCTGGGGAGAAACAGCAAGAGAAATGGGAAGATGTGGATGGGAGGGAGTTTGGCAGGAAATGTGACTATAACTAAGGGCTCGGATGACAGGAATTGCAGATATAGATTAGGAAGCATGTACCAGAAAAGTGAAAGCAGGAGGAAATGGCAAAAAGACTTTGTACACTTGGGATCATTTTTTATCTGTGTGTAAAACCCACACAAAGGGTTGCTCCTAGTGCTCGCTGGCATTGCATCCTGACATAGGGGTTCTATGGCTGGTGAGTGATGGGAACCCAGCTCTACATGCAGAATTTCATACAGACATTTCATATGGGATGCCTGGGCAGTAGTTAGAACAGGAAGTACTCTGTTCCATTTCATGCACTATTCTATTCCGAGAAAGCCCATACTTTTCTCATGTTACAAGGGAGAATAATGTGATTATTTTCATGGGCCAAGGGGGCAAGGGCGAGAATAAGGGCAGGGAGGCAAAGACACCATACAGACAGAACTGGGAAAAACAGGCCACAGCTTTTTTTGAATACACCAGAAGGAACACTGGCAGAGCATGAAGACAATCCGCCTGTGGTGAGCAACCCGCCTGTTGCCCGATATTACCCCAGCCCTCCTGCTGCACACCAGGGGGCGATAGACCAAGGAGTAGTAACCCACACAATGCCACTTGGGCAGCAGCCGGTGTTTAGTTCCATTGCCACCTCAAAGCCCATTCTTTTCTCTTATACAAGGGAGATTAACATGATTATAATCTTGCTTCTAGCAGTGCACAGTTTTGTTCCTCTGTACTTTGTCTTCTTTGTGCAATATTGATGCACAATGTTACTGATTTAAGAACAAAAGATAAAGCCAAGTGGCAAAAGCTTGGCTGTTTTTCTCTGAGGACAGCAGGTTTGAAGCTGCCTTTTCTTTACTTCTACCTTGCCTCGTGTATAATTTTGTTGCATAAGAACCATGGCTTGCAGCAATTATGATGCCTCAGGGAGGTCAAGAGGGGCCATGAATTTAAAGGGTTTTCAGCTGGAACAGGAACGACAACTAGGATACAGTTGGGAAGGGTCTGTGATGGAAGGGGACCAGGGGGACAAAATTCTGGGGGCACTAGTCACCCTGGCAGCCCATGGAACCAGGCAAGTCATGTGATTTCATATGCTGTTTGGGCTGGGTCTGGACAATATGAGGGGTGCCCAGATGAAATATTTGCCAGGAAAGTCATGTCAGGTTGCCAGTCTCCAGATTTTGGGAGATTTCCCAAAATTACAACTAATCTGTAGACTACAAGGATCAGTTCTCCTAGAGACTATGGCAGCTTTGGAGGGTGAACTCTGTGGTATTTCATCTCTGCTGAGCTCCCTCCTCTCCCCATGCTCCACTCTCCCCTCTCCCCACACAGCCTACAAATATTCTGGAATTTCCCAACCCAGAGCTGGTGGTCCTGGTGGCTTTCAGTAGCCTTTCAATCAGGCCTTTCGGTCTAGTCCTGGGAGTAATTTTGCATGTAGTGAAATTCATAGAAACCTAGACAGGCAAAAGGATGTCACAACAAGGCTTGTGAAATTTCCTATTGTTAGATTGTCACCTTCTGAGATGCATTAGTCATGAGTGTAAAAGCCTTCGGATCAGAAGTAGTAGAAGAAAACAAGCTACTGCATAGGTGCATTAGAAAAATGAAAACTGGGGGTTAAAGTAAACAAATGCTAGGAGGTTTCTAAACTGTGAGCAGAAGATGAAGCCATATAGAGTACAGGAGCCATTTTGAAAAAAAGATTAATGACTAGTATACACACTAAGGAGCAGGTGACATCTGTCCAAGGCTACCTGAGTAATTGCAATTTGCAGTGTTTTGCAGAAGGAGGGCTGGAAGCACACAAAAGAATCATGTGCCACTTTCAGCTTGCTCAGTTGGATGTGAATCTCCATCCCCACTCAAATGCCTCCCCATTGTCATCCCTGCCATTCAGCTTACTTCATTTTGTACTAGACCCAGCAAACCTGTTGAGAGAAGCAACAAGGTATATGTTTCCACTAAGGGTACAGTAATAAGAACATAAGAGAAGCCATGTTAGATCAGGCCAATGGCTCATCCAGTCCAACACTCTGTGTCACATAGTGGCCAAAACCCAGGTGCCATCAGGAGATCTACCAGCAGGGCCAGAACTCTAGAAGCCCTCCCACTGTTGCCACCCAGGCACCAAGAATATAGAGCATCACTGCCCCAGCTACAGCATTCCATCTACATGTTGTGGCTAATAGCCACTGATGGACCTCTGCTCCATATGTTCATCCAATCCCCTCTTGAAGTTGTCTATGCTTGTAGCTGTCACCACTTCCTGCAGCCGTAAATTCCACGTGTTAATTATTCTTTGGGTGAAGAAGTACTTCCTTTTATCTGTTCTAAGCCTACTGCTCATTACATTTATCGAATGGCCACAAGTTCTTGTATTGTGAGAAAGGAAGAAAAGTACCTCTTTCTCTACCTTCTCTAAGCCATGCATAATTTTGTAAACCTCTATCATATCACCACTCAATTATTATTTCTCCAAGCTAAAGAGCCCTACCCTCTTTAACCTTTTCTCATAGGGAAGGTGTTTCATCCCCTTAATTCTTTTAGTTGCTACTTTCTGCACCTTTTCCAATGCTATAATATCTTTTTGAGGTGTGGTGTTCTGTACACAATATTCCAAGTGAGGCCACACCATAGATTTATACAGGGACATTAGGACACTGGCTGATTTGTTTCTAATAGCCCCCAGCATAGCGTTTGCCTTTTTTAAAAAAAATTGCACTTGCAGAATTGACATTTTCAATGAGTCATCTACCATGACTCCAAGATCTCCCTCCTGGTTAGGTACCACCAGTTCAGACCCCATCAGTTTTTGTTGGTCTTCATGTTTTTATCTGTCTGACCACTGACTGGCATTTCATTTGCCAAAGTCTGTGTTCCCTTTTATTTACATTGGACTAGCCTACCACTGCTTAAAGGTTTCCTTCTTATGTTTTACTGCTTCCATTACTTACTTTGTTAACAATTCAGGCCCTTTTTATACCTATTCATACCTTTCATAACTTGTGGTATACATTTTATCTAAGCTTCCAGGATTGTTGTTTTAAATAGTCTCCAAGGTTCCAGAAGCTCCTTACCTTTCTTTTCAGTTTCTCCTTCACAAGCCCCCTCATTTGAGAGAAACTACTCCCTCTAAAATTAAATGTGGTTGCATTGATCTTTTTGGGTAACTCCCTATTTACATACATGCTAAACTTCATAGTGTTATGGTCACTGTTCCCAAATGGTGCTGTCATGTTCTCATCTCTCACTGGGTCTTGAGCATTACTTCAGACCAAGTTCAGGATCGCCTCACCTCAGTAAGTTGTGTGACCATCTGCTCTATGGCACAGTCAATGAGAGAATCTACAAACCCAATCTCTTTCTCCTGGCTTCAACATGTATTGACCGCATCAATGTGTGGGTAGTTAAAAATCACCTATTATGACAGTTATTTCATCTATCTGTTTTCCTTAAGTCTTTTGCTGTTTTTAAATAATCCTTTAACTTTTTTTCTAGTGGGTGATAACAAACTCCCAGAGTTAAGCTTCCCTTTGGGCCCACTATTTCTACCTGTAGCATTTCTGTAAGCAAATCTATTTCTCTTAGTTTCTCAGTTGTACTGGACTACATATCCTTTGACATTCAGAGCCATTCCACCTACAACCCTTCCCTCCCTATCCTTCCAATATATTTTATATCTAGGAATCACTGTATCTCACTGATTATCCTCATCCCACCAAGGTTCTAAAATGCCAGCAGTGTCTATGTTCTCCTCCAACACAAAGCATTCCAGCCCCCCAATTTTACCTTGGACATTTCTAGTATTTGCATATAAACATCTATAATTCCCCAGACACATTAAGCCTTCAACCTTCCTCCTGTGGCCTCTAGACCTTGTCAGGTAATTGGTATTGTTTGTCACCTTCTCAGTGGCCAGTCAAGGGCTGCCAAGTCCCCCCGGGGGGCCAAGGATTCCCCACCTAAAAGGGTCCCCAATCCACTGGTCCAGATCCAGAACCCCACCCCCGAAGTAGCCAGATCAGGCCGACGTGCCCGGTTTGATGACTTTGCCCGGAAGTGATGTCATCATGCTGGGCACATCGCCAGGCAACGCTCTAGCAATCACCCTGAAAACTCTATGGTACCATAGAGTTTTAGGGCAATTACCAGAGTGTCAGCTGGCAACGTGCCCAGCATGATGATGTCACTTCCAGGTGATGTCATTGTGGTTGTGCACACACTTTGTGCATGTGCGGGGACTCCTGGAGAGGGCCTACGACTCCCCCACTATCCATTCGGTAAGACTTGGCAACCCTAGGCCAGTCCTAATCCGTTTCCCTCTAGAACAGTAACAGCTACCCCTTCATCTCTTAGAAATGAGCCATCCTGAACCAGAGACATTTAATCTCCGGTCGGCTTTCCCCCAGAATTTAGTTTAAAAACTGCTCTGCCACCATGTTGATTTTAAGCACCAGCAGCCTGGTTCCTTCTCAGGACAAATGGAGGCTATCTCTTTTGTACAAGTAATGGCATACATAGACAGCAGAAGATGACTGGGTGAAATAAGGAATGACCTAGAGTAGCAGGATTTGATTGTTCTAAGTCATCATTGTTAGTCCACACCAATCCTCTGCCGAATGAAGATCTCCTCAGGCTGTCTCCATTTTGCCCTTTCCAGTCTTGCATCTTGAAGGCAACAACCTTTAAATACCTTGCTATCTAACCACACTAGACTATTATGACCTTTATGGATATAGTATACCTCTAAGGAAACTTGTCATGCTCTCACTCCCCGTACCTGTTTACAAGCCCCCCACCAAGGCTATGGAAGGGATTTGACAGAGGGCTGAAAGAGAGACAGATTGTTGTCTGCAGTTGTACATCCATACCTATTACTCTTTATTGAACAGTTGTCCATTATTCCTACATTATACTGTGCAGAATGATCTCCTCCTCTCTTGTAAATATAAGAAATATTTTAGAGGGTTTTCTGTAGAGAGAGAAAGGGTGGGCCAGCATTCCAGAGCTATGCATCACTTCCATTGTACCCCAGCAATATACAAATGAGGGAACCAGCCTTCTTTTGTTATCATTTCTCCCCCTAATAAACGTTGCCTTTAAAACATATCTGAATACCTTTTCTGGTTTCATCTAAAGCCTGAGCTGCTGTACTGTTTTGAGTCAGATGCATCACCTTCCACACACAGCAGTGAACCCTTCCTGATTGAACCCAAATGACAGTCAGGACTGATTCTTGAAACTTGGGGTTAATCCACATGACCACAACAGTTAGTGGAGAGCAGGGCCAGTTCTTTCATTAGGTGGGGTTATGCAATTGCCTAGGGATGTCAGTCATTGAGAATGCCCTGCTGGCCTGCCACCCCTCCCCCTCCCCTCCCTCACCAAAAGCCCTGTTCCGACTGCCCCCTTGGTAGAAGAAGCAGTGGCATACAGGGGAACATGTGTGGTGAACGCTGGTTGTCTTCCTACCGTTGCCACCCAAATGACTCCACTTGGTTGGGCCCCTCCTCAGCGCAGTTTGCTGCTGGCACCCCTCAACTACACCACCGCTGTTTTCGGCAACAGACTCCAGCTGCAACAGGCAAGGGGGGGGGGGTCGGTTGGTTGCCAGGAGCAATGGGGTTGGGAAGGCAAATCAAGTCGAGGGTGGTGGGGGAGGCAGCGGAGGCTGGCTGGTGGTGGTGGGCAGAGCAGAGGCTTGGGGACTTGGGGGCTGCTGAGATGAGGACTAGGATGCTGCCTGCCCCTGGAGCAGTGAGACCAGTGACTGGCAGTGGCAGGATCCTGCTGCCCGTGCCCCTGGGCCTCCCCCCACCCACTGCCTCCCTGCCTGGCGGGGTCAGGGCAGCAAATCAAGTCAAAGGGTGGTGGGGAAGGCAGCAGAGGCTGGCTGGTGGTGGTGGGCAGAGCGGAGGCCTGGGGACTTCGGGACTGCTGAGATGAGGACTAGGATGCTTCCTCATCCCAGCTCTCCAGCCTTGTCTCCCCCCACCCTTCTGACCCTGTGGGAGCCGAGGGCAAGTATCATTTTCAGCATCTGATTCAGGCATTCAAACTGACCCTTAATGGTAGCTGCAGGTGGCATGGCATCTCAGATACATTCAAAACATAGCGGTTTTCAAATTCTAAAAAATATACACATTGGAACCTGAAATCTTCTTTCTAAACGGTGGTGAAACACATGTACAGCAAAAGCCAAAATCTGCACTCACTTTTTCAAAAAGTTAATTATATTGCAAAAGTCAGATAATTGCATTTCAAAATCAGATTGAAAATGTTCCGGTATTGCAGCGAACTTTTATCCAGGATGAGCAGAAGTGTTCTTACATTCAAGCACTCCCTCGTGTCTCAGTGGTATAATGCCATGGATTCTGCCTTCCAAAGTGGCCATTTTCCCCTGGTGAATTGATCTGTATCGTCTGGAGATCACTTGTAATCTCAGGAGATCTCCAACTACCACCTGGAGGCTGACAATATTAAAATGTGGGTACCGATGCAAATGGGACTTTTGTTTCCCTCTTACCTTTAGAAACCTGGTTTATTGGATGAAAACTAACTCCAGGCTTCTGAAAGGGGGGAAATAACCTTGCAACCCACACACAAACCAAACTCTACCAAATAAAGCTAAGGAGCAGAGATCTAAGTAAAAATCAAATCTGCTCTTGAGAATCAATATAATCTAAACTAATTAAATATATTTTAATAAATGAAGAAAATATTACTAGTCTGTTGAACATTTCTATTGTACACCATAAAAGACCAAACATACTTAACAGCATATTTCCCATAAAGGTATTCTTGTATTGATGAAGTTTTGTAAAGGAACCACTGACAGAGACAATACATTAAATTGCTGGTTTGGTCCAGTTCACAGATTTTCAAACCAGGAAGCGTTCAGTCACATTAAGGTGCAGAAGGGAGGATGTAATTATGAGTGCAAGCTGCATTTTTACATCATTGTGGACAAACAGAGATTTATTATTACCCATTTGCTTCCTGGACTAAAGCAAATTTCCAGTTATTACCTTTAAATTGCATTACCCACCTCCAGGTGTAACCTGGAGATATCCCAAAGTTACAGCTGATCTCCAGGCAATAGAGGTCAGTTCCCCTGGGGGAAAGAATGGCTGCTTTGTAGAGTAGGTTCTATACTAGTACACCCCTCTGAGGTCCCTCCTTTCCCAGGCTCCACTCCCATTTTTTTCCAGAATTTTCTAACCTGAAGGCAGCTCTTCCTTTAAATCTCTTCACAGCCTGGGGCTGTGTGTATCAAATCTCATGCTTATCAAATTCCAGGCTCCTAGTATACTCCCATGGGACAGTTGTGTTCTTCAGATTGCCCTTTTCTTGTTGTGTCCTCTCTTAGGACTGTCCATATGGTAGGGCTGCCAGGTCTCCTCTGGCTGCTGGCAAAGGGTGGGAGAGTATGGTTGCCAGTTTTAGGTTGGGGAATTCTTGGAGATTTGGGGAAGGAGACTGGAGAGGATAGGGACCTCAGTGGGGTGCAGTGCCATATAGTCCACCCTCCAAGGTGTGCATTTGCTCCAGGGGGACTGAATTTTGTAGTCTGGAGATGAGTTGTAATCCCAGGTGCTCCCCAGTATACCTGGAGGCTGGCATACTTACCATGAGGTCCGCTGCTTTAGAATGGCTTACCAGTGTGGGTGTGGAGGGCACCTTCATTGCTGCCTTTAGGAAGGCACGTAAGACCATTTTATTTTGCGGGAGATCAGGGGGCAGTAATGACTGGCCAGCAGATTCTGGTGCTCCTGGGGAGGGGAAAGTATAGCGGTGGGTCTTGGCAGGAAATAAAGGGAAGGATGTGGAGAAATCAGTTAGCTCGGCACTCTTCCAGCCTAAGACCCATCCCAAAGGTGGTTGGCAAAGGGGCTAGGATAGAGAACCCTCCTCTGGCATTGGTGCTGTGCAATGCCAGATCTATAAATAATAAGGTCATGGTCCTAAGGGATTTCATGACGGAACAACAGGTAGATCTGGCTTGTGTGACCGAGACCTGGGTGCGGGAGGGGGAAACGGTGGCTCTTTCCCAGCTCACCCCACCTGGATTCATGGTCTTCACCAATCACAGACTAGGGGGTGGGGGGAGGTGTGAGGATGCTCATTTGGGAGGCTTACTCCTTCAGGGCCCTCCTGCCACTGGAGATCGTGGGCATAGAGTGTGTCAGCTTGGTATTGGGGGCCAGGGAGAGTGTGGCGATTTGGCTGGTGTACCGACCACCTAACACACCGGCTGATAGCCTGCTGGCCCTGATGGAGGCCTTAGCAGGCTGGGCACTGGAGCACCCAAGGCTGATTGAGCTCCAGACGGCTCTGCGGGATCCGAGGCCCCCTGGCAGCTTGTTGGATGAGCTGGTGGAGGATTGGAATAGCCGACTCTCCGCAGCCATCGACGAGATGGCTCCCAGGTGCCCTCTGCACTCCCGCACTAGGCTTGCCCCCTGGTTTACCCAGGAGTTGCGGCTTAGAAAGTGCGAGCTCAGACAGTTAGAGAGACGGTGGTGACGGGCTCGCGACGAAGCAACAAGAGCATCTTATAGGATGTTTATGAAAGCCTATGAGATGGCAGTCAAGGCTGCTAAGAAGGAGTACTATGCGGCCGAGATTGTGTCCGCTAACTCATGCCCAGCACAGTTATTTAGAACAATTCAGTCCATAACAGCATTGCCACAGAGCAGACCAAATAGTAGGGAATTGGATATTGGGTGTGAGGCTTTTGCGAGCTATTTCGCGGACAAAGTCTTGGTGCTCTGCTGTGACCTCCCCGCCACAGTTGATACAATGAGTGAACTTGAGGCCCCTTGCATGTCTCCAATTCTGGGTTTGGATTCCTTTGGCCTGCTTGGCCTAGAGGAAGTTGACAGGTTGCTTATGACTGTATGCCCAACCACATGCATCCTGGATCTGTGCCCTTTCTGGCTGATTAAAGCTGGCCACGAGGGGTTTCAAGGTGTATTGTGGGAGATTATCCCTCATGGAGGGGCAGTTCCCGAGTGCACTCAAGGAAGCGATGGTCCACCCTTGCCTGAAAAAGTCATCTCTGGATCCGGCCGAATTGGCCAACTATCAGCCGGTTTCCAATTTGCCATATTTGGGTAAATTAATAGAGAGGGCAGTGACAGTACAACTGCAGAGCTTCCTGGATGACACTTCTGTATTAGATCCCTTCCAGTCTGGCTTTTGCCCGGGGTACAGGATGGAGACTACACTGGTGGCTCTTACTGACGACCTCCAGAGACACCTGGATCGGGGTGGTGTGGCAGTATTGCTGTTGTTGGACCTGTCGGCTGCATTCGACATGGTTGATCACCGGCAGCTGACCTGCCACCTCGCCAATGTGGGGATACAGGGGCTTGCCTTACAGTGGCTCGCTTCCTTTCTCCAGGGTCTGGGACAAAGGGTGGTGTTAGGGGAACAGCAGTCCCAGAGGCACCTGCTTGAATGCAGAGTGCCCCAGGGGGCTGGTCTGTCCCCGATGCTTTTTAACATCTATATGTGCCCCCTTGCCCAGATTATCTGGAGGGCGGGGCTGGGATATCACCAGTATGTTGATAACACCCAGCTTTATCTGATGTTGGGCGGCCTGTCGGGCTCCGGAACAGATGATTTGTACCGGGCATTGCATGCCATAGCTGGATGGCTTAGGTTGAGTAGGCTGAAGCTGAACCCAGCGAAGATGGAGATCCTGTGCCTAGGCCGGGGTGGCCCTTGGTCAGGGCTCCCACTCCCAACCTTCGACCGGGCACCATTGGTGCCTGCGCCAGTGGTTAGGAGTTTGGGAATGCTCCTGGATCCCTCCTTGATAATAGAGGCCCAGGTAGCAGCCACTGCCAAGTTGGCCTTTTATCATCTGGGGCTGGCACAGCAGTTGGTCCCCTTCCTGGACCGCACTGACCTGGCTACAGTGATTCATGCAATGGTCACCTTGAGGCTAGACTATTGTAATGCTCTCTACATGGGGCTGCCCCTGTCACAAATCCAGAGGCTGCAGCTGGTACAGAATGCTGCAGCCAGGTTGCTGATGTGTCTCCCTAGACGGGCGCACATCCGACGGACGCTTGAGATACTGCACTGGCTGCCTATAGTGTACCAGATTTACTTCAAGGTGCTGGTGCTTACCTTTAGAGCCCTAAATGGCCTTGGTCCAACTTACCTGAGGGACTGCCTTTCCCCATATAGACCCCAGAGAGCACTACAGTCTGGGGCACAACACCGGCTGGCCATCCCAGGCCCCAGAGAAGGCAGGCTTACTGCTACTAGGAGGAGGGCTTTTTCTATGGTGGCCTCTTCCTGGTGGTATGAGCTCCTGGAGGAGATCAGGGCCCTGTGGGACCTTATGCAGTTCTGCAGGGCCTGCAAGACAGAGCTCTTCTGCCAGGCGTATAACTAGGGGCTTCCACCTCCTCTCCCTCCCATTTATGATCATCAATGACCGCAGCCCAGATGGGCAGTGACCAGCGGCAGTTAATACTATCTGGAGTGCGAGACAATTGACACTGGAGCCGGAGAACATGGGGTCCATATGCTACACCATCTGAAACTACTGAGCACTTTATTTTTATTGTTATTGAAAGTTGTGATTGTCTTATTATGTTTTAACAGATTTTAATTGTATTTATATGCCTTGGTTCGCCAAGTCATGTAAGCCACTCTGAGCCTGCGCAGCGGGGAGAGCGGCCTGTAAGTCAAATAAATGAATAAATATTTCAGAGGACATTGGGTGGAGGATAAGCAGATTTGGTAGATCTGTCTGCATCTGTAACCAGTGTTCCCTCTGAGCTGAGTTGGTGTGTGCTAGCTCACAGTTTTTTAGCCTCCAGCTCACACATTTTTGTCTTAGCTCAGAAAGGATGGTTCCAGAGCAAACTAATTTATGCAGTAGCCAAACTCATAACTTTAATGCCAGTAGCTCACCAAGTAGAATTTTTGCTCACAAGACTCCACAGCTTAGAGAAAGCATTGTCTATAACTAGTGCATAGATTTTTCCCCCCCTCGTTGATGGACTGTTAATGCTGTTTTTTTGTGAGTGTCTGTGACTTTGCAGCTTGTTCTTCCTTTCCTCACTGGGAGATCAGGTGGAATACAAACATTTTAAATAAATGAGTCATGCAGTGTTTGAATAAAGCCAGCTGCTCCTCCCTTTTCTCATTGCTTCTCACTGTGTGGTTTTCACCCAAGAAGTGTATTTTTTAACACTGAGAGTTCTTTTCACATGTTCAGTGAATGTGTGGAGGGAGAGTCAGGTTCACACCCCATGTCCCTGCTCCCAGCCTCGTCTGATCTTCTGAAACTCAGGGAGAGCAGGAGACAATGTTCCCTCTAAGCTGTGGAGTCTTGTGAGCAAAAATTCTACCTTATGAGCTACTGGCATTAAAGTTATGAGTGTGCGATTTGGCTACTGCATAAATTAGTTTGCTCTGGAGCCATCCTTTCTGAGCTAAGACAAAAATGTGTGAGGCGGAGGCTAAAAACCTCTGAGCTAGCGCACACTAACTCAGCTTAGAGGGAACTCTGGAGGCAGCAGCACTGATTCCCAGCCCCTGTTCTCCCCATGCTTTAACAGAAACATGAGAAGGACCAAGGTTTCTTTCTTTCCAGTAAGCCCTACCATCTCTTCTCGCCATGCTGATGGAAACGGGAACTTTTCTGGCTCCGTTCTCTCGGATCCATCTGTTTTCTCCTTATCATATCTTCTATGCACAGTCGTATCTTGTAGCCTTCGGATTTAGTTACTCGCTCTGCAAAATGAACAGCTGTTCTGATCAAAAATCCATACTGATGCTGTTCACCCTAAATTAGCATGCTTCATTAGTGTCTCAAGGATCCTGGTTGAATTAAAACTCTTAATTTTCTCCTCGGGGGAGAGGATGGGGGAAAAAAACTGTGCTGGGGAACAGCGGGGTTTTTTTTGGCATGTTTGTTTGTTTTAAGCTGATTCATCTAAACACTGGTTGAAAGTTATCACTTTCGGGTATATGAAATCTGTGATGAATTTAACTTACTTTTCTCAGTATGTGCAGATGTTCATATACATCTGATAATATTAATTAAGTCTGAAAGCCCGTGTGGCAGCTGGACTAGGATCTAAATGAACTACATTCTTATCCCCACTTTGCCCTGAAACTTGCTGGGTGACCTTGGGCCAGTCATGGACTCTCATCCTAACCTAGGTTGCAATCACACACACTAAACAATCCACTTTCAATCCACTTCCAATGCACTTTCCAACTGGAGTTTGCCAGTGTATTGAAAGTGGATTATTTAGTGCGTATGATCGCAGCCCTAGGCAGAATTTTAAAAATGTGCTAAACAAACCAATACAATTGAATTACTGATCAAGTTTCAAATGATGTCATTGATGCATGCTTGGTATTGCTAGAGTCTCCGGGCCAGGAACCTGCACAATGTACCAGTCCTGTGAAGCTCCCGTTTGCCCTTCCTTCCCCGAGAAATGGGTACAGATATTTCTACAGGCATGGGAACTTTGTGGTCTCCCAAAATTGTGTTTCACTTTTAACAGTTTGTTGTGGAGCTCTTATTTTTAAATCCCTAGAATGATTAGTAGGAATACTTCTGTGTCTGGACAAGTTATGATTTGAACTAAACCAAATATCACCATAGATTGACGTCAGAACTAGATGTTATGACAAATGTGAATTTACTTCCCCAAATGACAACCCATATCCAATGCCTCCCGCTGCTGGTGTGATGCCACCATGGGGTGTATTTCCATACCCTCTCTTTACAGTGTTGGCTGACATGGGAAGGGGGTGGACCACACAGTGGAGTGATGTCATATCACACATTTCTATAACTAGGTTGCAGAGAAGGGGGACAATGTGGAGTTGCCTTTTCTGCTTGCAGTCTCTCATTTGTTGCCATGCTGAGCCCTTCCCCCTTTCATACTAAAGTCATATATTTGCCAAAATCATTTTTGAGCTTAAAGTTTTCCCATAGTGGTTCTTAAAGTACACCTGTTGAATTGAAACTGTCTTTCCATATGGATTATCTCTGAATCCATGTATTCACTGAATATAATATGTAATTCCTTAATAACAGATGGGTCTCCTGCTGAGGAATGCTAGTGTGTTTTGCTTTCGATGATGTCCAGCCATCAGATTCATCCAGACACTACCAGGTTTACCTGGAACACAACACCGAACATCTGAACACAGGCTGCAATCCGCTTAATTCCCTTTTGAGTTCTGTGAATCCTCATCAGTGTGCTCAGCGGGGGATCTGTATTTCTATAGCCTTACCTTTTTTGTTCCCGTTTGCATTCTTTATTTTTCACTTCTTCACAGAGATTGAATTATTAACATTCTCTTGCTGAAAACTGCTTGACTAAGCTGATGGGATTTAAAGCAATAAAGAGAATTCATAAGGAAGTTCTACTAGGAAAGACAATTTGCTACAGCCGTTGACTGAATATTATACCAAAGGATTTAGAGGTAGAAGACACCTTGCATTCCTTTCTCTTTTTCATGGCCTGTTTGGGTGTTATTAAACTTTTCCCCCCATTAAAACCTCCCTCCTGTTCAGCAGAATAGAATGATTCTGATATTTCCAGCCACTCATTTCAAACTGGGATTCCAAGATTGGCCATTTAACTATAGAGATGTGCAAGGGTCTCTTATGGATTATCCATCAACCACAAAATATTTACAGTTGCCATTTTGAATTTCCTGGCTGTACTTACATTTGAAACCTGCCAAAGATTTTTCTTTTCTTATTGCCATATAAACTTTTAAAGAGAGAAGGTATGAAGGTGACACTGCAAATCCAAACAGTTGAAAACGATTCAGATGGTGAAAAGGAAATAATTCTCAGTTGCAAAACTGTTCGACAAGTCACAATGAGCTTCAGACTGAAACTGGGGGGGGGGGGGGGTCTTATTATTATTAATAATCTCATTTTATATCTTCCAAAAGGAGCTGCCTACAAAGTTTTTCTGCAAGTATTTCCTTTCCCTAACTATGAACCTCACAAGTTGAGTTCAGATATCATGAGACATCATAGATTTAATGAATACCTTTATTGCTTGTAATTCTCTGAATGTGGGCCACTCAGCAAAGTCAACATGAAGGTTGAGGCAAACCAGACCTTTAATAATGGGGAGTCAAATTCCAGCTTCACAAACTGACCATGGATAAAATAAATATTACATCTGAACTGAAGCACAATTGGATTTCCCCCCATCAGGTGTGATTCCTGAGATTATTGCCAGCTCATTGCATATGCTATCAATTTAACTCCGACCTTCCTTCACAGTGACTTGTATCAAGCCCTGTATCAACCCAGGAAGAAAGGTTCAGGCATATTTTAGAGGTTATCTTTATGGAACTCTTCAGAGGATGCTTGTTACCCTTCGGTGTAAGCCAGAAACATTTATGTGAGAAATGGTGGTGGGGCTAGCCAAATGCCCATTTGACCTCAGCCAGGAGTTACTCATGGGCTCATGGTTTGCTTTCTAACTAGAGACAGCCAGACACTTTCAGCCTCTCCCTTTCTCTCTGTGTTGGAAAGTGGCTATGACTCAGAACAAAGCACATGTTTTGCATCATAGGCGTAGACTACAGGGGGGCTCGAGCCTCCCCCAAAATTTCCCAGGGGGGGACTGAGCCCCCCCAGGGAAAATGTAGCACCTGCCACTGCTGCTGCCAGTGCCTCTCTCCCCCCCTTCTATCCTTCCCTCTCCCTCCCTCTTTTCCAGCGAAGGGAGAGGGAAGGAGTGGGGGGGGGAGAGGCCCCGGCAGCAACGGCTGGCGGGCCTCAGAAGGGCCTGGGGAAGCGCGGAGGTTTCCCGGTGGGGAAGGAACATTGCCCCAGCGAGCGCACGCGCTTTGCACGTGCACTAAAGAGCTCCCCCCCCCCAGATTTTACAAAAGTCTACGCCCCTGTTTTGCATCCATAAGATCCAAAACTCAACACTTGAAATCTCCAGTTAAAGTCTCATGCAGTCAGTGCCGGGGGAGATCTTTCTTGGCCAGAGATAATTGAGAGCTGTAGTTGCTGCAAGTCAAAATCAACAATACAGACCTTGGTAGGATCAACACGTACTTGGCTATTGAGCTGCTGTACCTTCTGGATTTGTTCCATCTTCACTTTTGTTTGATTTTGTAGGGTCTTTACACATGCACTTTAAATTGTATTTTGAGCCAAACCTCCAAATACAATACAGTAGTATCATTTTATAAATAATTCAAAAGTAAATAAATGAGGTTTAAACATTTGGAGGATTCCCCCTCCCCCCTATTCAAATGTTTTGGAGACTGTGTACAGTGTATACAGTGATATAATTTGAGCCCTCTTACATAGGGATGGACACAAACTGGGAAAATACAGTACGGTTTGCAGTTTGTGGCATGCCCAGTTTGCGAACCATGAACCATCACAAACCTTTAGGGGTTAAATGAACTGATTCAGTATGTGAAGTTTGTGATGTGGTAGAACCCCCCCCCCCCCCCCCCCGGTGTGCTAGAGGCCCCAGTCTTGCAGGGGATCTCTGGCTGACTCTCCTCTACATGCCTGCCATGTTTGGTAAGGATTCGAATTACGGGGTCTGAGTCACCCCCCCCCCCCCCCCCAGATAGTGGCCCCAGAAAAGTTCTTTCTGTAGAAATGACAGGCTCAGGTTTGGTAAGTCCAGGAGTTTATAGAACAAAACCTGTGCAAGTTAGAGGCATCCATCCCACAGGGGATCTCTTGCTGACTTTCCTCTAGATACCCTCTGAGTTATGTGCAGATTGGACTGGGGGGGGGGGTCTGAGTTATGGCCCCTCAAAGAGATGACCCCAGAGAAAATGTCAGGTGCAAGTTCAAAGGTCACATAGAATGCCCCCCCCCCCCCCCCGCAAGCTACACACACCAAAGGCACAGGAAACCTCACCTTGTTACTTGCTTCTCTACAGTCTCTCAAAGTTGGGGGTGAATTACATTTCTGGAGTCCCAGTTACAGACACACACCCCAAAAAGAAAGGTCTCCCCAATGCTCTTTCTGGAAAAGACAGCTGCAGTGACAGAAATCTATGTGTTACCCAAAGAGGTGGTCTCCTAATTAATTAGCTTTAAGGAGACAGAGCGAGGGGATAACAGATTCTCCAGCTATGTATACAGGGATATTTCTCTTAGAGAACTCTTGAAATAAACCAGTCAGATGTTTAACTAGAAAGGGTTTTATTGAAATAGCAATAGAAGGGCAAAACACACACATACAGACACACAGAAATCAAGGAGGACATCAGGGAGGAAAGAGGAGAAAGCAATTTCAGGGAAGGCTATAATTACCAGTCTTGAGCGAGGTCTGTGGAGGCAGCAGTGAAACAACCAGTGTTTCACAGCGAAAAGGAGAAGGCCCACATGCAAGTGAGGGTGTAAAGTATGGTGTCAAGAACACACACACACTGCTATGGAGCAGGGTGCTATAGTTATAGAAGGAAATGCTCCCTGGGGCAGTCTGACATATTGGCCCCCAAACCAATAACTTGATGGGTTTTTCAGAGGTAGACAGTGATTTAGGAAAACTTGGATGTGTTTATCTGGGGTGAACTATAGGTGTTAATGGTGCTTGATGATCCAGTACTGGATGGGAAAAGCCACCAGGTTCAGTGAATAAAGTGTTGCTTAATTAGTTAAATGGGTGAGGGAAAGTGAGGCTCGGTGTTGACGAAGTTAGTTCAAGGTGAGGCAAGATGTTCTTGGGAAACACTTTGTCCTAAATTATGCATCCCTCTAGGGTGGGGAGGAGGTCATTAGCTGGCCAGCCACTCTTTCCCACACTTCTATACTACATGTCCACACTTGTCTCTTGCTGACATCCATTTTGTGTCATTTTAGGTCAGGCAGTGTATTGCTCTTATGATATTTGAAATGATATTGCATTAAGGGTGTTTATGGTTTTCTAGCCCCTCAGTGAAGGGAGAGGTCTGACTGCTAACATATGGAATGGCTCAGGAACAAGCCAGTGACTCTAAACTCACAGGAAAACTTCACCTGGGCAGACACCCTCCAGCCTGACACTCCAAAAGCAGATTCTGAAGGACAGAAAGGCAGTCATCCCTAGAGTTTTGACACCCTCAGAGTAACTCCACAGGAGCTAGGCAGGCACTTTAGCCACACAAGATAAGCAAGGGAAATGTGCCCACAACTCTCACAGCCCCCCCTCCAAGGGCTGATACACACAGGTCCAGAGCACACCTGTTAGCAAAATTGCGCTGTTTGCTTTAATAAAAGGTTGGGGAATTATGATATTAAAGTGCAATTGGCATAACTACAGGATCATGGCCTTTATATACAAGAGTCCCACTTTATCCAGGTCACAGAAATAAATGCAGAGACTAGATAACTAAAGCAGTGATCTCTTTACTGAAGAATTCTTACGTCCTTATAAACAATAATCAAACATTCAGACACACAATACAGAACTAAGGAAGTAGAGTTGATTGATAGGAAATAGAGGGAGTGAATTATGGGGTGATACTACCTGTCCAGATGTGCAGAGCTCCATGAGGAAAGGATTATGGCCTAAACCCAGAGGGTAAAGGGGTGGCCTACCAGTTGGCATCAGGGCAGAAAACACACATGGTCTGAGGTCATGGACCTAGGTAGTTAAAGGCACTGGAAAACAATGCAGACCAATTGAATGTCTTGGGGGCTGGTCCCAGGTGAGAACAAAAGATTACCTGGGCTAATCAGGTGTCCCAGGAGGTGTGTGACACCAGGATGGGCAAGGCCTAGATGTGGCCAATGAGCTTTCAGAGGGGGCAGAGTCTGGATTAACAACTGGAGCCAGGTGTGCTGGGCCTAGCTGAATGGATTTTAAGACCACTGATGGTTCTGTCAAGGCAGTTGAATAGGTTCCCAGATACAGACAAAAAAGGGAAATGGGTCCCTGATTAGCATCAGGAAGGATCATTAATAATTTGAATGTTTGGTTGGTTTATCTTGGTATCCTGAGGGATGAAGAACAAGGAAGGACAAGTACCACAAATAGACATGAGATGACACAAGAAAAGGGCTGTGTGAGGTTCTGGAGACAGAAGGACTATTTGCCAGACGGCCTCTGGGTAGCCTTTAGAAATGTAGATACTTCACCTGGTGGAACCCAGTGTTATCCCGTAAGCATAATCTCTTCTGGGTGGAGGGGGAAGACTGGATGTTTGCTTTGAGGGTGCCTTTTGAAACCTGAATGTGAAATCCCTGTTTCCAGAGATATGGCTTGCTCTGTGTTCCAGGACCAGGAGTGTCTTCCTTGGCCTGAGTTTTGTAGGTCTCTGGTTCAAGATAGAAGTGGGTTGCCCCTTGCAATTGGGGCTACCCAAGAGTAAAGACAGCACCTCTGGCAACACACCTAGTAACTGGGGTGTATTCTTCTACTTTACAGAGAAAAGAAAATACATATTGAGCTGGCTAGGCCACCCCCAAGTCTCCAAAGGCAAATTCTGAGTGACAGAAAGACAGACATCCCTGAGTTTCAACAGGGGCTCCCCAAAATAACCCCATGGCATCTTGGCAGGCACCCTTGGCAAGCACTTAAACTCAGTGAGGCATGCCCACAATGCTCTTAGGACCCCTCTGGCCCAAACAGATCCTCCAGTCACAGCCCACCCCTAAGTGAAATTTCTGGTTATTCACTATTAGTGGAACACATTATACAGGTAAGAGATCACCTGTTGTGAATTGTATACAATGGAATGGGGTAGTCAAACAGGGACTTGCTTGTACAGATATGCTTGTTGAAGTAAATGTTTACTGAAGTGGATGTTGTTCCATGAGGTAGATGTTTTTTATGAGGTAGATGCTATTTCATGAGGTAGGTGTTTAATAAGGGAGATTTTCTTTGGCAGGTAAAAGTAAAGGTGGGTATACAGGGGTTTTCTTAATGGGGGAATTTCAGTGGGAAAGGTTGGGAGGGTAGAAAATGTGGGTCTTCAGCCAAGGCACCCAGTAGCTAAGCCCCTCTGCTCAGCCAGCCCGCCCCTACCCAGCAGAGGCACCCAAGTGCCAAGGGCACCATCTGCAGGCTGCATGCCAGATCAGCCAGAAAAGAGGAGAAATGATGTGACATGCAGAGGGACAACAGGAGACATGGATATTATTCTATGAGGTCCAGAGAGGGGTAGCCCAGCAGAGAGAGTTTGCCCTTGTGGAAGGTCAACTTGTCCACCCTGGCCAGCCCCAGGTGGGAGTGGTGGAGGGTGAGAATATCTTCTAGGTGGGAGAACACCTGTTCACTCTGGACACTGGTGGGAAGGCTCATGGCTATGCAAGAGATGCTGGGCCAGATGACAGCCTTGTGTGACTATCCAGGGGATCAGCAGAGTCAGGGTCAGGGAATTTGGTGAGGTGCTCCCTCACCATCACCTTTGCTGAATCCTCTGCCTGGCATCTCCACCAGCACCGACCTCTCAGTTCACCACTGACAACCAATAGCGGAGCTTCTCTGTGTTTGGGCTCTTTGAGGCTGATATGCTGGACTGCAGCTCCTCCCCCTCCTCCCCAGCCTTTTCCACCTGCTGTTCCCTCTGTCCATATCTGTTGGCCTGTACCCTCTGCACTTCTTTGCAGAGCTCAAACTTCCATCGCATGAGCTCTGCATTTTAGAGAGCAATGCTGCCTTTTATCTGAGGTTCATATATACAGGGTTTCTTGAACTCCCCTTCCTTGCAGTGAGGATGCAACTTGATGGTGATGGCCACCCACAATCTCTCAACCAAGGCCCTGACCCATCAGAAGACAGCCATCCCCTGGGACTCAGCTCCAGTGTAGAGGGCAGCACCCAGTCCAGCCTTCAAATCAGGGAATGACTTGCCCTAGGCTGGCCATATGGGCACAGAACACGTTGGTGGTGTCCTGGAAGGATTTGAGGACATGCACCATTTGGGAGAGGGTCAGCCAGTCTTGGAGTTGATGCTGAGCTCCTCTTTCTCATGCAGGATGATCATGGAGGAGAGGACCTCCTGAAATGTGCTTTTCTTCTCTACCTAACACACATTCAGGGCATAGGTAGAGTTCCAGCAAGTGGGTACGTCCAGTATAGGCCAGTATTCAGGCTCCTCCCCCTCCCCCTGCCTCTCACACAGCAAATGAGCAGACTTGATGCTGCATGAGAAGTGGGTAGCCTGACACCAGCAGGTCTCTAGCTGGGACTGCATCTCGAGAGGGGGCAGCATCCCAGGTGGCCTTAACAGTGCTCTCCAGCCCAGAGCATCCTTCATCACCAGGTAAAGCATGTGTGCCAGGCAGATGATGCCCTTGCCAGCATGTTGGCACCGGTGTCCATGGCCATGTAGCCATGGACAATGTTGCCACCACCTACCCACTCTCTCAGGCTACTCCAAATCAAGGTGATGATGTTTTGTGCTTGTGGTCTGCATCAATCCCATGTGCATGCAGCAGAACCACTTTGTAGCCTGGTGACAGGTCTGTCCCCTCCTGGTGCCTGAGCCATGCCATGCCAGTCCAGACAGAGAGGTCTTCTGGTTGCCACCAGTAGCTGGTGAGGGAGAGGTAGCCATGCCACTGGCTACTCCAGAGATCTTCTGTGAAGTGCACAGTTCTGCCTTGCCCTTTGGAGTGCTGAGCCTTGACCATCACCATTGCAGCATGGTGTATGGTGGGCAAGACTAATTGGCTCATGGTCCTCTGTGAGGGGATGGAATACCAGGGAGCCAGGTGCTGCAGCAACTGGTGAAAGGCCATGTCCTCCACAAGGGAGAAGGGTTGGCCATCCACAGCAATCATCTTGCCAACAAAGTGAGTGACTGCTTCCTGGGCCCTCCATATAGCCTTTCTTGATGGCACTGCCAGTGTCCCTGGGGTAATGACCTCTTGGAGGATGGTTTGCTTTAATGTCCCACCCACAACACCGAAGTGCAGGGAGCCTTTCTTGTAGGGGCTTCCTCCTCTCCATCTGCTTCTCCCTGCTGAGAGGGAGTGGGCCTCTTCTTCCTCACTGGCCATCACTCTTTCCTCCCGCAGCAACGTTGTTTGGTGCACCTTTTTCAGATGCCCACGAAGAAAGAAGGACAAGTGTTGAGTGTTTAACCCCTCCAGACATGGGGGTGCCACACATGGCACTCTGCCACACAGGGGTAACTGGGGAGGATGCTCCCCCCTCTGAATCACTGCTGTCAAAGTCCTCCTCTCCAAAGAGTGTCAAGAACTGCTGGTGTCTGGGCAGGGCTAACAACGCTGTTGCCTCCGTGGAGAGCCCCAGGAACAGATTAGTGGAAGGAGGCTCTGAGACCTCTGGTGATTCCCTGCTAGTGCTGGGCTCCAGTTGCCTGGCATGATGGGTTGGTGCATGGGGCAGAGGCCTGTGGTACTCAGGGGATGGTGGATTTCTTACTCCCATGATGAGCACCCTTTGCTCCCACTTTTGCCCTCATGGCACAACGGTGTTCACAATCAGAAGGGTATAAATATGAGTCCTCAGCTAAAGCACCCAGTAGCTAAGCCCTTCTGCTTGGTGTGAGCAGAGAGATGGGGTGACTCAGAGCCCTGAGTCCATCTAACATCCAAACCCCAGCAGGGGAGAGAGGTTCACAATCAGGAATAAATGAATGTGCTCTGCTTTCAACATGTCCCCTGCCTCCATGTCTAACTGCCAACAGCCAACAGAGGAGAGGCTGCAGAGCTGAGTTGAGCTGAGGGTACATATAGCATTCTGATCCCATAAAGCAGAATGGGAACTCTGTGCCTGTTAAGCTTTGGAGGGCCCGTATTGGTGTCTCCAGTGCTGGGGAATTCTGTCTCCCTGTTGCTTTGTTGTAAACATTTTAATTGAGCGGAAACAGTCTATCTGGAAATGTATCCATTCATGGACCACCACAAATCACCATGAACAGCATGAAAGTTCGTGGAATGTTCATGCCTATCACCCTGCCATGGATATTACTTCATGAACCAGAAACCAGCCAAAATTCATGACAAACTTTAGTTCATAAGCCAGTTTGTGCCCATCCCTGATCTGACATTGTAAATGCATTTGTGGGAAGATGGTTTTCATCAGTCTTTAGGACAGTTTTGACATTTTAAAATCTGCCTGGTTCTCTTTCATTCCCCTCTGGACAGGAAACAAGAAAATATGATCATGCAGACTTACAGCAGTTGAAATGCTCATACACTCGAATGAAATGGCAGGTTCATTTGGACATTGAAAACAGTCTTTCATCCTTTCAAGAGAGGAGTGACTGTCTTATATATTCAGTATATTTTAATCACTGTTCTGACTACAACAGACCAATAACTAGCTCGGGAGTGGTGGCTACTTTGTATGCAAAGGTGGTTTCATGCCAGGTCTTAATTGAAAGACTCCTTGTGAAAAAGTCTAGGGAAGATTCACTGCCAACTGAAGGTACTTTATAATCACTGAGAGGAAAGACATTAATCAATACAGTTCACTCCATATGCCCCCTCCCCCAAACTAATGGTCTTCTTTTTATATTGGGCTTTGAAAAACCTCAGTAACATCCCCCATGTCCTTAATATAATTATTGTTCTCTATTATCTTATGGGGGGTGTTAATTTGCCTTCCAGTAATTAACTCCCCCATGTGGTTGTCAAGAAATTTAATCAATGGGGAAGGGGGCACACAAATTTACCAAGCTGTCACAGCTTCCACGGCTACAATTTCCCTCTTCCTCCCCCTATCCCATGGAGGTAGCTCTGTTTTATGGAAACAAACAGGTGCAACATAGATAATTCCTTCACAGAGCCAATATTTAAATTGTTTCTGTCCTATAACCAAATGGAAGGTGCAACCAGTCCATGATGTGTAATGTAATCACTTTGTTTTCAGCCCTAAAAGCATTAGGGGGCCACCTGCTAGCACTGCACCTGGCAAATCTACTTATTAAAAGTCACACCAGTTGTTGTGCACTAATCTACATGGAACAGTTTTGATGAATTCTATTAAAGTGAGAACACAAGAAGGGCAGACGAGATAAAATCCAGTCGATGCCCACTGTGTATGGGGGCACTGCTGGTTTTCTTGAAAACTGATATCAAGCCCTCATTCTTCACAGGTCCACAGCCAGTCCTTCCTGCCTTAGACATTGATTAACACATTAAAAGAGAGTCTGTTGGTTCTCTCTTTCCTTGCCTGGTCATTTATGTTATGAATTCAAAACAGCTGTTTTACCAATCCTTCACAATGGTTGTTGAAAGAGTTGAGGATTGTCCAAGAGTGAACAATTCAAAGAATCCTTATCCATTAAGGGTGATCAGCAGTGGCTTTCAGGGGATGCAGGCATAGTCAGATCTCTCCCAGCAGGAAGAACCAGGGTCTGAACCCGAGATATTCTGCATGCAACTCATTTTTTTAAATATATATTTTATTTTATAAATTGGATTTATAAATTACTCAGTCCTGGACTACTCAGTGCTCTCAGCAATGAACAATAATAAAACATATAGTCAAACAAATTGATATATTCCTTATATTTTGACCCAGAACTTCCACAATCATTTAAAAGCTGATTAAAACACTTTCATAGTTAACAATATTCAGATGGTGTTAGTATATAGAATTTCAACTGTGTCCCCATCTCATAGGGGGATAGGTGGGAGCGGGGGGGGGAGTAGGAGGAAAGGAGTGCCAGCCAAGTTGTTCCCCATCACTGTCCTCAACCAAAGGCCTGGCAGAACATCTCTGCTTTGCAAGTCCTGCAGAGCTGCATAAGGTCCTGCATGGTGTGGATGACATTTGGCAAAGCGTTCCACCAGGACCTGGCCCTGGTTGAAGATAGCCAGATATCTTTTGGGCTGGGGATCACCAGGGATGTCTACCACTGAGCCACAACTCCTCTCCAAATGCATTAGAAGAAAAGGTACCCTCTATCAGGGGTCATTTGGAGCTGGAACAAGGTGGAGCAGTGCTCCACCAGCCCAGGAGTGGGCACTAGGGCAGCCACGGGCCAAATCAAATTATCTAATCTGATTCAGCCCACCACCGAATTGCCTCTGAAATTCAGCAGCAGTTTTAAAAGTGGCTGGAGGGGAGGGAGTTTGAGGGAGAGGCTCCATACTTACAGGGTAGCTGCTGGAGCCTCTCCCCCAAATACCCACCAAGTTTCAAGAAGATTAGACCAGGGGGTCCAATTCTATGGGCCCCCCAAATAGGTTGCCCCCATTACTTTTTCCCACCATAGAGAACAAAGGAAAGGGGGGGGGGGCTCTACTGGGATTCTCCAGCTCAGCTACTTCAATAGGAGAATCGGAGAAGCCATGGGGAAGCATTTAAATGCTTCCCCACAGCCTCCTGGGTCCCTCCTGGCTCGCCTGCCTTGGTGGGCAAGCTAGGAAAGGGGGGGCTCTACTGGGATTCTCCAGCTCAGCCACTTGAACGGGTGAACTGGAGAAACCATGGGGAAGCATTTAAATGTTTCCCTGCAGCCTCCCGAGTCCCTCCTGTCTTGCCTGCCTCAGCAAGCGAGCTAAGAAAGGGGAGGGCTCTGCCCTGCTTCTCCAGTTCAGCCGCTTGAGCAGGTGAACTGGAGAAGCCATGAGGAAGCATTTAAATGCTTCCTTGCAGCCTCCTGAGTCCCTCCTGGCTTGCCTGCTTTGGTGGGAACGCTAGGAAAGGGGGGGGGGGCTCTGCTGAGCTTTTCCAGCTTGGCCGCTTCAGCAAGCGAATCAGAGAAGCCACAGAGAAGCATTTAAATGCTTCCTCGCAGCCTCCCGGGTCCCTCCTGGCTTGCCTGCCTCGGTGAGGCTTTTCCACTATGACCAGGCCCACCCACTGGGCAATGCCACATGAAGACATGATCCAGTCATTGCCGTCCACGGTGCCCCAGCGCACCTGGCATCAAGCCCTCCATCCTCCGGGTACCTCCACCATAGCTCAAGGAGGTGGATGGAGGCGAACGGAGCAGCCGTGGCAGGCTCGAGTGAACCCGGTCCACCTCTGAGCCGATGCTACAGGTAAGTGCCCTCTTCACCTGCAGCCTGCCCCAGGCAAGGGAGGCATCTGGGAGCAGGCATGCCAGAACCCTTCTGTTACCCTTCAGCCACTGGAACATCTGTTGCATCCGTTGGCTCTGACCACACTGAGCCCGAGATGCTGACCTTGGCCTCTGTGGGTGGGACACAGGCAACACAGCCAACTAACACATCCAGGGGATTGGCCAGGCAACACAGCCACTGGGGGACTGGCACAGCTTCTGAGTGGCAGTTCAGGCAGCCAACTGATTTTGGCATGCATTGAATCTTGCCACCCCAAAACCAGATTATTATAAGGAGATATAACCTGGTTCATGGTATTTTAATTTCCTTCATTTTTGGCACTGCAGCTTCCACCATCATTCCTGGGTTGGTGGCTAGTTTTCAAACACATAGTGTTATTTTCTGATGAGTTATGTCTGTCACAAACAGAGACCCTTAGCTTGTATTGCAAATAGCACTGGGTGTATGTCTCTCACAGGATATTCCCATGCCTTTTGATTGTGACCCAGAACTTCTATAATCATCCTGAACCTGGTGGCCAATTTTGACTCCCCTAGATTTATTCTCTGATGAATTATGCCAGCCATAAATGGACAGATGGCTAGAGAGGCTGATTATTTTATTACTATGGATTCATGAAAACAGCAAGCATTTGTTTTGTTACAATATTTAGTTTGGATCAGGATCATATGGGGGGCCCAGGTAGAATCTTTGTTCAAGTGGCTGTGGTGGCTCTTGGCAGCCCTGAGGCTGAGCAAGAGTGACTCACCCAAGGTCACCCAGCAAGCTTCCAGTTTCCATTCCAACCTGGGTCTCCCAGATCCTAGTCTGACACTCTGACCAATACATCATGCTGGATCTTATACATAGAATTTCATGGGTTTCAAATTTTATGGGTTTCAGATGTGGTGGATATTAGTTCTTGCAAAGTTGAATGACAAGGATAGCTATTTGGAATTACTCCAAACTCTCCATCTTTGTGCCTATATTCCTTCCCATATATCCCTTTGTTCCATATATTCCTTTCCTTTGTTCCATTTACTCCTTATCTGGAGGTGAAACACATGACAGCAAGGAACAATTATGTCACCTTGGCTTTGGAATGCCTTCTCTTGGAGGCTCACTCACTTGATGCTGGATTTAAGGTCTTTCTAGCCGTGAGTGAAACCATACTAATTCTTTTCTTAGCTTTGGGTTTCATTCTCTAGCTTGATAATTTTTTTGTTTGATTTTATGCTACTTAAGTGCTGTTTTTAAAAATGTGGGCATGCTTTTAAAATTGTCTCCATACCGTGAAATGAAGACACCATGCAAAATGCATGGTTTAAACTAGAGGTTATTCCTTACAATATCAGTTATGAATTAAACTCATGTCCCACCCCTATTGTGTGGGCTGCCTAAGAGGCTGCCCATTGGGTTTAAAAGCATTCAGACAACTCACCCTGGCTCCAAGTTCAACATGGCCACAGACCGTACCTGCTTTTCTTTGCTTGCGCCAGAAATGTAAACAGAGAGGTTGTCCATCAACCCCATCTCCTCATACCAGGTAGTGCTTAAGTTTCAAGTGCTGATGTGCAGCACTGAGGGAACAACTCCCTCCAGCCCGTTGGTACTATGTAGCCTTCTGTGGTTGGGTGCTTCCACCACCCTTGAATGACAGTCTAATTTGCAACAAGCATCTCACCCACACAAACGCCACCAACCACAGCCAGGCCTCACCAAACCCTCAGAATCAGGCTTATTTATAAATCCCAACCACACCACAACAACAAAGATGAAGTGGGCAAAAACACCCCTTATCCCAGCCGTTCAGATAGGGACACAACACATCCCCCCAAATGACTGTTTAATCCCACATTGTTGCCACAGGGAGGGAAAGGTGGGGAGCTCTGCAACAACAACAAAAAGACGCTAAACAACAAAGGAGCAGTTTAAAGTAGTTTTCACTTTTCAGCCCTCTCATTGGCTGCACTGCACAAAACATACTTTCTTCTTTCCCTGCTTCCAAAGTCTGATGTCTCTAAGACAGATGGGTACAAAACCATCTCTTCCACTATTTGAGCAGAAACCTGTTTATATGTTTTAAGACTTCTTCTTCTTTTTTTGCTGTTTTATGTTTTAGGGTAATGTATTAAGATTGCATGTTATGTGGTTTTAAATATTTGATTCCCTGACTGAGAGGGCAAGATGCAATTAAAATAAATAAATAAATATTGCCACACGACCACACAGTGCACCATGGAGGCATCCACAACTGCAAATATTAAACAAGCAAGAAGAAGGAGGCCAAGTGCAAATATAGCACCATGGCTTGACAGCTGAGAAACAGTCCCTGCCATGCTAATACAAAACTCTGCCAGGAATTGGCACTTGCATTTGAGAATGCATTGGGCCAGCCAGTACCTTTGCTTTATGCCATCACATTTAGAGGCATGCTATCTGTATGGAGAAATTCCAAAAGTTGGATTCATGAAAGTCATGTCAGTTTCCTTAGGTGTTAATGAGGTATGGCATTTTTTGTCTCATGGTGACTTTCTGAACTGGGTCCAGCCCTGTGAAAAAGTCACCCTAGATCCCTGTACACAGTGCTCCATATAGAGTTAGATAGTAAAGAGTAGAGAATTTAAACAATTGATTAGTTCAAGTTCAAGGTGCAGCTTCTCCACGTTTTCCTGACAAATAATAAACCCATTTCAAATGGAGGCTGTTTCTTTGTTCCTTTTCACATAAACATGCATATGACTCCGAGCCACTCTGTCTGTCTTTGGATGACTTAAGTAATGCATCATGGGGACAGAAACTCATTGCAACATAAAAATTAAAATACAACATTTTATAGCTATGTTTTCCCAGCCCTTTGGAAACACGAGAGTCTGCATTTCTTAAAGCTGTTAATCTTTCCTAAATCTCCATAACGATGCCCGAAAAATATTAAGAGGAAATTTGATTGAACACGTGTAGTTTGGGACTACCCGGGGGGGGGGGGGAATGGTGCTTTCACTGCAAATAAAATTTCAGTAGCTTTGGGGTTTGGGATTTCAATTTGCTGCTGCGACTGGTACTTGACCTCTGTAACATTTATTGCTCTGATTACAATTAAAGTCATTGTTATGACAAGGGAAGGGATAATGTGTGCTTTTATCTGAGGATAGCAGGCCTGCACAGCTTATGGTGCACCAAGCTGTGTGTAACCTACCAGCTGTGCATTGTGGCCAGCTAAATGCTTGACAACCCCCTTCCCCAGGCAGTGCAAACTAGAAGAGACTAAAAAAACAAAACAACAACGCCAGGTTTAGTAGGTTCCATTCATGGGTGGTAAGAGATGCTCGGTTTGACAAGTTTGTTGTGCTAAGAATTTAATGAAGAGAAGAACAGGTATATAAAGGACTTTTCCCACACACTCAACTTACTCCTGATTTTCTGTGTATTTTATCTACAGACAATGTGTGCAGTTCTTCCACACATCTGTCCCACCTCCCCCCGTGGTGGAGTCAGTTCATTTTCTTCATCATGTGTCTCCAATAATCAGAATTTTCAAGTGATAGCACTGTCATGACCAGTGATGTCATCAGTGGCAGCACAGCACCCCTCCTTTAAAAACATTCCCAGTTTGTTTGAACAATTTCCCACAATCAGCTGCTCCGGTCTGGCTCTTCCCTTCCCCCTGATTGCACGTGTCAATTTCCCTCTATGTGCTGCTGCCACATTTGACCCGCAGCTTTGCCTGATCTCCCCCACATCTTCTAGATCCTCAAAAAACAAGCTGCGGCTTGTGTGAAATGGGTCTCTATGTCCTTCCTTCCTCGATGTCCTTCCTATGTCCTTTTTCTTATATCTCAATGAGAGAAGAGACTTTATTTTTTTTTTAAAATGAAAGCTGGGAATTCAGAGAACCTGCTTAGCCTATTATTACAGCACTCCAGTGATACATCGATATTTCAGTGAGGAAGGAAGGAAGGAAGGAATATCTTGTTTTGGGGGTGGGGGCAGAGAGAGAATGATCTGACCATGATGGGTGGGAGTGGGCAGGAAAAAGAAAATCAACAGAAACATTACACATGAGGAAAAAGCCAACTTAAATTTGGCTTCCAGAAAAACATTTGGGTAAAAGTGGTCTAAAAAAAACTGGAAAAACCCCAGTGAGGGGGAGCACACCCAATCTGAAAACTAAAGGCACAAAAAATGTGTGCAGAAATCAGGGGATAAACTGAAGCACGTCAGGGATAGAATTGATGGGGGGAAAGCCATACAGAAAAGTCCAATGTTTGATCTTTTAGAAAGAGAATGGCCCAGGTACTACGTGTATGGCTACATGTCTCAAGATGTTCTCTTTTTCTGTAATTCAGGGTAATCTTTGCTGCCTGAATCTGTGCAAACTTGAATTACAGTCTTTTACATCTGCTGAAGTCAATGGGCATAGAAGGATGTAACTCTGTTTAGGATGTTGGCAGATTAATTAACTCAGCAATGGTACACAACCTGATTAAAGAATAGGTACATATTTAGAAACTAACATACTTGATAGCAGGGCTCATTTCGTAGCAGGAGCTCCTTCGCATATTAGGCCACACACCTTTAATGTAGCCAATCCTCCAAGAGCTTACAGAGCTTTTCTTACAGGGGCTACTGTAAACTCTTGGAGGATTGGCTACATCAGGGAGTGTGGCCTAATATGCAGAGGAGCTCCTGCTAATGAGCCCTGCTTGATAGGAAAGAAGAGCGAGAGATAGGTTCCTAACTATATCTCTAGCTGGGGGGGGGCACTTCCTAGAAGAAGGGGGGGAATTGACTTAAGAGTAGTAATCTGGAGATAGACAAGAAGTGACACTTAACAAGAGAGAGAAATTGCTGTCCTCACTATCCTATCTAACTGTCTTCTTGATGCCCCTTCAGGGTCTTCTTCTCTTCTTCTTTGTATACCAGACATTACTTTTTCCAACACAGGAACGCTTCGTAAACCATTTGTTGAATCAAGTACAAAATTTCAAGGGCATACAGAGCTCTTTGCTTCATTTGCCTGGAGGACATCCAAAGTCAGAGCCTGGGTGTCTTCCAGGTATTATTCTGTTTTTCCCCCTCTCAGGAGAACTGAGTGGTGGGTATTTGTGATCTTTATTTGGAAGTAAGCCTGTTGGGACTACTTATTTCTTAATATATGTGCTCACAATCTTATGTATTTATTTAAACTTGCTTATCTTGCCTTTTCTCTGTGTTTTTAACATATTTTAGATGCATCTTTTCTAGTATATCTAGTATAATTTGTATTTTGGGACTGTTACTGCCTGCCTTGACATTGAGAGAAGACTGAATTAGAAATATAAAAAGGAGAAGGAGAGAGAGTGATTTACAAGCAAATCCTTGGTATTCATCAGATAGATTAAAACTTCAGCCTACAGTTGAGCTGAGTTGAGTTGATAGTAATATTATTTGTAACAGTTAGCAATTAATGATATCAGCTCTGTGAGGCAATGTGTGAACTCATAAAAATGATTTTTTTTATCTCGGATGTGTTAAAATTTTACAATTTTAATTAGGAAAGGAGAAGATATTTACAGGTACTTAAAAATAAGAGACTTTTCATAGTGGCATTCTTAAAAAAATGTAGCCACAGGTTTATGGAAATTGACCACTGGATTGCAGTTCTCTCTGTTTCTATGCCTATTTGGTTAGACTGGTATGATTATATAATAAACCTCTTTTACATCCATACATACAATATGTGGATGGTATTGTTGTCTTCTTGCAGTCTGGTACTTTGCTCATAAGAGCACATACTTTGTCAGCTACAGACCCCATCTTATCCCAGGTTGCTGACAGTTTGGGGGACAGCTGATATCACAAATAGACAAAGAGAAAATGGCTGAAAACTTCCACCAAATCAGATCAGGCACATCACAGAAGGCAGTCAAAGGCCTTGGAAAATACTTTTCTCCCTCACTCTCTCCCCCTTGAACTGAGGAAGTTATTCCAGTGATTTTTTATTGCTCTGTAATGTACAGTTGATTTAACACAAAAGAAGGGTGGATTCAGGTTCTGCTCAGCCTTAACCTATGGCAGGCCATTGCATTGCAGTGGCAGGAGGGGAAAATGGCATCATAAATGCTGTGATGTCATTTCCAGGCATCACCCCCACCCCTGTAATGCTCTAGGAGTGCCACAAATCACTATGGTGAAGACCATACAGCTTGGTGGCATGTGTGTGTGTGTGTGTGTGTGTGTGAGAGAGAGAGAGAGAGAGAGAGAGAGAGAGAGAGATCACTTCTGGATTTCATCCAAATATGACATCCTGGCATTGGTGATGCTGTTTTTTTCCTCCCCCACTACATTGATTGGTGGGGGGACAACTGGGTATGCCAGTGGAAGATTGCCCACCACCTAGAAACTGGCATCTCTATTCATCCAACTGTTGTGCTCCTTGGGGCTCCCCGGGGGTGGGCCGCCCATGGCTGTTGCACCGCAGACCCCTCCTGGCTTGGGCCGTCACATGGGTTGAGGTTCGCAGCTCTCCCAATGTGTGGAGTAGGAGCGCTGGGGCACTGACATGGGTTGTCCCCCACTCATCAGGTAGGGTGGAGCTGGGAGATGGACGCAGCTATGGGAGCCTCGGGTAGGAACCTTGGAGGGGTCTTGGGGAAGGCCTCAGAATGCAGAGGACAAGGCAGTTACTTCACCTGCCTGTCTCTGCTTGGAAACAGCTTACTTTCCCCTGCTCGTTCTGGCTCTCTCACTCGCCCACTGGTTCTCTCTCTTTCCTTCTGCTGTCTCCGCTCTCCTCATCAGCCTTCCCTCCTCCTCCTTTATCCTGCCCTGCTCCCTGGCCAGCTCTCCCTCTCCCAAGCCCCGCCCCTCTTGAAAAGAGAAGATGCTGGCCCTTCCATCCCTGGGCTGCCCTTCCCCTTCCCCCTCCCACTTCGAGCACTGGCCTCTTCATGCCACTTGTCAGCCTGGGCCCTGGCTCCCTGCTGCCCCGTCATTCTCCCCAGTCATTGGGGCTCCTTCCCAGCCCCTCCACTGTTGCCTCAGCCGGGCTCAAGTCCTGCTGCCGCTGCTGCTTCTTCCAGTCACTGTAGGGGCTGCGTCTCCTGTTCTGGTAAGTGGGGGGTCTTCCTGGGGTGGATGGCTGTTGCTGCTCCCGGGGGGGGGGGTTGCTGCCAGTGGGCCCAAGGTCTCTTAGGAGTCCTGGGGGAAACCAAGACACCAACAGACTGTCTTTCTTTGATTGTCTATTGCAATATCCCCATAGGTTGGGTTAGACTGAGAAATCGAGTGAGTTGAGAGAGATCATCCAGTGAGTTTCATGGCTAAATTGGGAAATGAACACAGGTTTCCCAGTTCCTAATCTAAAATATTCATCTCTAGAATTTCCTTCTTGTATAAAGAGCGGCCAGTATCCAGTAAGAGTGTACAATTATTTTCTCAGTATTTCTTTGGCTCGAGTTTATTGCCCTCCCCCCCCCCCATTTTTATTTTTATTTTTTGGAATTCCTGAAAAATCTCAGATGCCAATAGTGGTAAAGTATTCAGATCTGGGATTTTTAAAAAATCTCAGATCTGAATACTTTACTGGTGTTGGGGGTCTGGGTTTTTTTGGTGGAATTCTGACATTTTGGGTGGTCCAATAGACTCACAGCGAAAAAAAACTGAGGGGAAAAAATCAGTGGCAAAGCTGCTAAAAACAGCTGAGAGGCAGCTCAGCTGGGACTCTTTTGAGTGGTCCCTTTAACCCAGACTGTCCAACAAAGCCTGTCCATGAGCTGATCCTGCAGGGAGAGTTCTCCCCGCAGGCTCAGCTGGGGATCTGCTCGGCAGCCCGGTTTTGCTGCTTATTCCCAATTATATCTGGGTTTTTTTTCAGGGATTTTTTTTAGTTCTCCGAAAAATCCCAGAAACATTTGGGAAGCCAAAATATACCTGAAAAAATACCAATAAGGTGTTTTTCGGGTATATTTTCAGTTTGGGTAAACCAGAATGCACACCCCTAGAATCCAGATAACCCACACAATTAGTTCTGCATGCAGTAGGTGGCTTCAAACTTTGATTGCTTGAACAGTTATCCTTGAAAAGTTGCATTGGTGGCACTTGTGATAGCAAAAAGGTAAGATATAAATATTATAATATAAAAATAAATTTAAAAATGGCAACTTTAATTTAATAAAAATATGAGTTTCAAAAGAAATATATGATAGGACATATTGGAAAGCCTGGTCTGTGTCTCAAACTTCTGCTGCTACAGCTCAACTCACACATCAGAGTAAAACATTTTGAAATAGGGATGAGCTTGAACTTTTTTTTTTTTGTGGTTTGGTTTGTGATTCATGGCTGAACCAGGAACCAAACTGAATGACTATGCCGTTGCATGAACCGAAGCATTCGTATAGGTTCATGAGACATTTAAAGTTCAAACTGCTGCTTTCTGCTCCACAGGGAGAGCAGAAAGCAGGGGGTTTAATGGCTCCATTTAACCCTTCAGTTCTGCTCCCTCCCAAGTGGTAGGGAGCAGATCATGAAAGTTTAAATGGCTGGGAGTCATTTAAGCCTTCAGTTTTGTCCCCCACCACTTGAAAGCAGGGGGCAGCAAAATCAGAAGTTTAAATATGGGGGTGAAGTGCCTCCCATGGCACATTTTGCTCCCTCTTTTCTACTGGCCATGGCTTTCCCTGGCAAGCAATAAAACAAGGGGTGAAATACCTCCTGGAAGTAATTTCCCCCCTTCCTTTCCGGTGGCTATGGCAAGCCAAACAGCTGAACAGTGGGGAGCTCCCACCACTCAGCTGTTTCTCATGAAAAGCAGAAAGCTTTTTGCTCTTCATGAACTGTCATGAGCCATCACAAATTGAGACAGAATTTATCGTATTTCATTGTGGTTTTTCTCCAGTTCATGAACTTTGGTTTGCCGACCCAGAACAGACAAAAATTCATGATGAACTGTAGTTCATCAGTCGGTGGGTTCCCATCTCTATTCTGAAAGTTGACTAAAGGACAGGTTAAAAAGGCTTCCATATTTTTATCATTCCATAGAATTGTAAAGCCAGACTTATTTAGGAGAGCATTTTTAGAAAAGAATTATGCTATGAAAAAAAATTAGACTGTTTTATTGCGTTTATTTTCTTTCAATACTATTTCACATTGTTTTTAAATTTTGTAATCTGCCTCCAATCTCAACAAGAAAGGTTGTCTACAAATGAAGTAAAGGAAACCCTGCTGACTTTAGCAAAACTATGACTTGGATGGTCTAGGATAGTTTGGTCTCGTTAGATCTCAGAAGCTAAGCAGGGTCAGTCCTAGTTAATATTTCAATGGGATTTTACCAAGGAATTCCAGGATTGCTATGCAGACGAAAGCAATGGCAAACTATCTCTGAATGTCTCTTGCTGTGAAAACCCTATTGGATCGCCATAAGCTGGCTGTGACCTGATGGTTCTTTACATACAGAGACATCTTTCAGTCCCAAACAGTAGACATTTTTTGCCCTCTGTGGAGTCTTGGGAAATGTGTTTGTCCAGATCTTTCGGTGTCTGTGGACAAATTTAGCAAGCCTGTTTGGGACCAACCCATCTCCGTACAAAATAGGCATATATTGTGTGACATTTATTAACTGTTATGGTCAGGCCAGTGACCTGGAGTTGCATCCAACCAGTCCACTCAGGTAAATGCAAAGCATTACTCCTGCACAGGGTTTCTCCCCCAACAGGAGAGATTTCTTCCTCCTGTGCCAGAAGCTCTTTCTCCAGAAGAATGTTCCTTATACAGAAGGCTGCACACTTCATTAAGCAATGTGTTAGAATGCAACCTGATTTGATAAACATTTTAAAAGAAAATTAAATTTCCAATTGGATTTTCCCCCTTTCAACAACCTCTATTTTCTGTCAGTGTTCCTTTGTTGTTGTTGTTTTGTTTTCAGATAGGGTATATGTAACGATCCTTTGGTTACAAATAATGAGGCAGAGAAATCTTGTTGCTGGAGTGTACTGAGTATTGTACTAAGTGACAAGACAAGGCCATTAAAAACACTACCTAGGTAGAATCTTTAAAATGCTGATTTTGACAAGGGCAGTGTAAAGAACTGCATTTGCTATCAGTTGTTAAATGCAAGTACAAAACTTCTTTACTTAGCCTTCCTTGGAAGCTTTGGAGCTTTCCCCAAACTCTTCCTTTGGTTGAGTGTTGGAATGCTGGTCAGCAGTGTTCCATCTAAGCTGAGTTAGTGTGAGCAAGCTCACAGTTTTTTAGCCTCTGGCTCACCCATTTTTTGTCTTAGCTCAGGAAGGATGGCTCCAAAGCAACTAATTTATTCAGTAGCCAAATCACTCACTCACAACTTTAATGCCAGTAGCTCACAAGATAGATTTTTTGCTCACAAGACTCCACAGCTTAGAGGGAGCATTGCTGGTCAGCTAATTATTAGATGTGGTCCATTGACTAGTCAGTTGTAGCAATGGGCAGAATCTCCCAAACCTTTCCCAGAAATAATCCAGATATTTGAAAAGTAATCAACCATGCAGGCTTTTTTCTGTACCTACTTGTGCCTTTCCTACCCTTTCCTAAACCTATATATTTTTTTTCTGAGCTTTTAGGATTGTAGTTTTAAATAGTCTCCAAGCTTCCCCAATGGTTTTGACACTTTCTACTTTTCCTTTCAGTTTCCTCCTCACATGTCCCCTCATATCAGAGAAGTTACCCCTTTTAAAGTTAAAAGTGGTTGTGTCAGTCATTTTGGGCAACCCCCTATTTATACAAATATTGAACTCAGTAACATTATGGTCATTGTTCCCAAGTGGTGCAATCACTTTTACATCTCTCACCAGGTCTTGGGTGTTACTTAGGACCAAATCCAGGATCGCCTCTCCCCTGGTAGGTTCTGTGACCATCTGCTCCATAGCACAGTCATTGAGAGTGTCTAGAAACTCAATCTCTTTTTCCCGACTTGAACATGTATTGACCCAATCAATGTGTGAGTAGTTAAAATCACCTATTATGACACAGGTGTTTTTTTTCATTTTCATCTTTAATTCATTCCTCAAGTAACTTGTATTGTCTATATATTCAGTGACCCCAAAAAAGTGTGAAAAAAATAGAACATAGTTAACAGCCAAGGGAGAAGAAAAGAATGTGACAGAAAGCAAGGGAAGTACATGATGGGAAGAGTTAGTGAGGGGAACAAGTGCACAACAGGGAGGGTGGGGGGTGGGAAAGGTGGACTGTGTGCCTAGGAAGATTAGGAGGCCGAACAAGTGGGTAGTAGCTCGTGGGGAGGAAGTCTCCCACTTGTATATTTATAATGAGTTTATGTTTCCTGTATATTTTGAGGAAAGGAGGATAGGGAGTGGAATCAACATTTATAAAGTTAACAAGAGGCAGGACCCACAGTATTCATTGCGGGGGGTGGGGGGGGGGGAGAAGGAGCTTCATGTGGAGGAGGAAGCAGTCACAGGTAAGCCTTCCTCCCCCTGGGCAATGACGGCGAGGCCCAGGGCTGCCAATCCTTCCCTCCCCCACATCAACGGCAAGGCCCACACCGTTCTGAGCCACCGGGCCCACCAATCTTCCCCCCTCCCCTGGTTCCAATGGCAAGGCTTGCATGGCTCTGAGCCGCTGGGCCTGCCGATCTCTCCCCCCCCCCAGTTTTGATGGCGAGGCCCACACAGCTCTGAGCCACCAGGCCCATCAATCTCCCCCCCTCCACCTCTGGCACCAGCGGTGAAGCCTCAGAGGCTCCCAGCTGCTGGCTTGCCGCAATTCCCAGAGCATTCTCTGTGCATGCACAGGGAATTATATTTAACTTTGGGGGGGAGTTAAATATCCCTGTATCATTTTTTAAAACTTTTAAGATTTTTCTGCACACCTGGGGAGTCCCCCAAGTGTGCAGGAAAATATCTCTGCCCCCCCCAAGTGCCCCTGGTGTGAGGATTTAGATATCCACACATACGGGGGCACTTGGCTATTAGATATATAGATAGACTGAATATAAAAGATTCCCTTCCCCATCCAACTGATCAATGCAGTCTTTTTTCCCTGACCCCAGACCTTCAGTGTGCAAGAACCAGATCTGTCCAAAAAGCCTGGCACTACAGGAGCAGGTGAAAAAGCTGCATGAAACTCCCCTGAGAATATTGAGTCATCTTATCTAAACTCTTTTGGCTTCCCTTGAAATTGCTCAAATGTCTCATCAGAAGAGGAACCTCCAAATTCACTTCAGGCAAAATTTCCCTGGCCACTCTAATTGAAAGGTATAGCTGGGTTCCTCTCTTATCCAGATTCCTTCCTGTGCCCTTAATCACATTCCAAAAGTACCTGTGCATTTTGCTGATTAGAGTACAATAAATTTAATAATCCTTGAACAGTAAGTGCTCATGTTGCAGTTTCACAGCTCATGAAATGTGTCCGTTTAAGATATAAGGCAAACACCACTTCTTTTCTTCCTTCCTTCCTTCCCCGCTCTCTCTCCCTCTCTCTTTATTTGCAAAGCTCTGTGACTTCACATTAGCCTTATCTCTCATTACTCTGGATACAATGTGATATTCATTATGAAAGAATACAGAACATGATTTCATTAAGAGTTAACAAGCTCTGTTCTTGGCAAAAGTCTCTCCGCCCCTTTCAGTTTTGCACTGGATATGAGTATAATACAAACCTTGCTTATCACTTATAAACAGCATGTCAGTAGGTATGGTACTGCATGTCGTCCTTCCACAAATAGCTGCAGAGAGTAAAGTCTTCTTTGGTATACTACTTTGGGATTGAGAGGTCTGGAACATGTGGTATGTGGGTGTGCTGTAATCATTGGACCTGAACCAGGAGTTACTGGGGCTGCACACATGCATAATTGGATAGTGCGCTATCGTTGCATTACTCAATTCACAGCTGGATTTTCCTGTGCAGACAAGGCCCCACGGTGCAGGATGTGAATGAATGTTATAGTACAACAAAACTACAATATCCATTGGTGTGTGGATGCAGACTGGGTGACTTGAGGCCATTCACCCTCTCACATCCTAGCCTACCTCACAGATGGTAGTAAAAACAAAACAGAGTGGTGGGACAGTTACTCTGGGCTCATAGGAGGAATGGTGGGATAAAAATGTCATAGATAAATGTTGCCCCCACCTCACAGGGAGTGGAAAGTACCCCCCACTACAGAGATAATGTAAACAGTATACAAAGAAACCAGAAGGTTGGCAGGAGCTGGGGCCAGAGATGGGAGCTCACTCTGTCACATGGCACTCAGGTCTTGAACTGCCAAGCTACTGACCTTCTGGTCTGCAGCTCAGTGTCTTAACCTCTGAGCCACCACGGCCTTACTCATCCACAATTGAACAGTAGTCATATTTTCAGGATTAATATGAAGATTACTGGACAATAAATACTTGAGAAGTTCTTGCATTTCCCAACCTTGTCAGTTCAGCTTGAAAACGCCTCATTTTGATTTTCATTCTGGGTTATAGAAGTCAAACCACAGAGACTTCATTTTTGTATTGTTCCCACAAAGTAACAATTTTTTTTCAGTGATATTTTTTGTGTTAGTTGCATATTAATGACATATAGTGTGTAAATGGCATGGAAATATGAAAAAGTGACAAATTAGGAACAAAATGAATGAAACAAAAAGGCTCAGAATGAACATACAAAATGAAACCAAGTAAAAATAGAGAAGGTGATGAGGCAGCTAAGTACATAGTGAATGGTGCAGAATGGTTAAGAGTAGCAGACTCTAATCTGGAAGAACTGAGTTTGATTCCCCACTCCTCCACATACAGCCAGATGGGTGACCTTGGGTCAGACACCGTTCTCTCAGAGCTCTCTCAGCCCCACCTACCTCACAGGGTATCTGTTGTGGGGAGAGGAAGGGAAGGAGATCATAAGCTGCTTTGAGACTCCATGTGAAGGGCAGGATATAAATCCAACTCTTCTTCTTGTGGGAAATGTAAATTAATGACATAATTGGCATTTATAGAACACATTTTATTTTCAAAGAGTTTAATATACAGCCTTTGAGAAATGGTGTAAAGTAGTGGCTAAGAGAATGAGCTGTGATTTGAGAGGTCTCTGGTCCAATCTCACTTCTTCCAAGAACTCACTAGGTTGCCTTAAATTGCGATCACACACACTAAATAATCCACTCTCAATGCACTTTCCAACTGGATTTTACTGTGTGAACTGGCAAAATCCAATTTAAACGTGGACTGAAAGTGGATTGAAAGTGGGTTATTTAGTGTGTGTGATCGCAGCCTTAGGCAAACTAGTTTTTCTGAGCTGCAGCATCCCTCCCCCCCCCCCCTCCCCAATCTGTAACCTGGGGATAATAATACAAACCTACCTTATAAGACTGTTGTCAGCTTTTCAATATACTGTTAAGTTAATCACTCTGAACACTGAAAGTGGTAAATGAATGCAAATATAAAACCCTTGTAGTAAGCCAGCCACAAGCTGAATTCATCTAATGTGTGGCTTTACTGTGATTTAAGCATGGGGCTTCCAAGCTCACATTTCCTAGAGACTATGCTGTACCATTTCTTCTCTCTGAAGGATGAAGTTGTTGAGTGTATGGTTGCTAGCTTGTACACTAGTCCTTCTGGATGGCCCTTTAATAGCAGTTTGATTTGCTGCAAATAGCAGGTGATTTCATTTAGCTCCAGGGCATGAAAAGCTTCAGCTGTCCATTTCCACCCACTAAGCCTCTATCAAAGGGACAGGACATTTTTCTCCTGGCCCGTTAGCAATCCAAGTTGGGTACTGCAGTGTTGTTGTGCTATTGTAATAACTCACCTCCCTTTTCTTCCTGTGTGGACATGGCAATCAGGAAATGAGTGATTATAATAGTGCAATGATACATCGGTTCAGCTTTAGGCAATCTTGTTCAAAAGTAAGTCCCAAGTTAGTGTGCATGGGAACATAGCCTTAATTGACAATGAGTTTGGGAATCCTTAATTTATCAAACGGTGCAGCAAATTGCACCAATAATCTGAGCTGTGGCATTCTTGAGTGTTCATGTTGCATTAATATTGACCCCATGTATATTGCATTTGCTGTACATCCATTAATGGTGAGGGGGAAAATGGCATAAATGTTGTCTTGCTGCACAAAGGACCACCAGCACATAACTTAAGAGTGTCAAATTTTGCCATTTTGCAGATGAATTCAAGTTCTTTATGAAAAGGCTGCCCATGAACTATTTCCTCAACACATCTGCCATTATGCACTTGTGGACAATGGACTCAAATTTCCAGCATCGTTACGAGCAACTAGAAACCAGCATGAAACAACTGTTCTTTAAGGCACAGAAAATTGTTTACAAGCTCTTTAGCCTTAGTAAGAGGTGCCATAAACAGCCACTTATCAGCTTGCCAAGGCAAAGGTAAGAAAACATGACGACAACAACCCAAAACAAGCAACCTAGAACAGTGATTCCTAAATGAGGCTTGCAGGTAGATTAACAAACTGGTGGGAAACAAGAGTTGGTAGAAACCTAAATCACAAACAAATGACTGTCTTAAAAATATATATTTTTGGCATCACTGGCCTAGGAGGCTCTTTTGAAATTAATATCCTATGGTGTGTTCATAAGTCTTCCAGTGTTATTCTTTCACCACAAAAGCATATCTGAAGGGCAGCCAGTGTCTTAAGAACTGCATTCTCATGTCCATGTGAACCAGAAGCACCACAGGACTCCTCACCTTTCCACCTTCTAGCCAATGATGTGAAATATACATGGGGAAAGAGGATGCTATACTTGGAGACTGTAGAGAGAGAAGACCTGTGAGCAAAGGTTGAGGGAAATGGGAATGTTTAGTCTGGAGAAAAGGAGGTGGGGGGGAATTATTGCTGTCTTTAAGTATTTGAAAAGCTGTCACTTAGAGGAGGGCAGGGAGCTGTTCATGTTGGCAGCAGAGGATAGGACTTGCAATAATGGGTTTAAATTAAGGTCAGGAAGGTCCCAGCTGGATATTAGGGAAAACTTTTTTGCCTTAAGAGTTGTTCAGCAGTGGAATCAGCTGCCTAGGGAGGTGGTGAGCTCCCCTCACTGGCAGTCTTTAAGCAGTGCTATATAAACACTTGTCAGGGATGCTCTAGGCTGATCCTGCATCAAGCAAGGGTTTGGACTAGATGGCTTGTATGGCCCCTTCCAACTGTGTGCTCTATGATTCTATAAGACATATGGGGATGTAGTTTTCACTGCCATCTTTGCAGATGGCATGAAGAAGTCTACTTCTGTATAATTCACAGCTTGCTTTCTTTCTCCATCATTTAGTTGGGAAAAGGGGAAATCTCCATTCCCAGCCCTCACCTTGGTTAACTTCCCAGGAAAGAGCTTGGGAGGTGGCCAACAACTCCTAATAATCTTGGTCAACTGATCCTCTGAAGTTTAAATGCTACAAGAGGAAAGTTCAAAAATACCCTCCTACCATTTTTATTGCTGGGCATTTTGCAGATTAGCAGATTCACACAACATGGATACAGTGACAAATTTCCTTGGCTAGTAATGTTCTAATAAGGATTTCATCAGCAACGTCACAATATTCTTATCTGGCTCAGAAAATTGTCTGAATCCCATAGAATCTGTGCTACTACTGAGATGAAGCATGTTTGCCATGTAAATTGCCCTGGATGAGGAGCCTTCATATATTAGCTACTCTGAACTTTCTGGTGGAACAGCAGGGTATGTGTAATAGATACATAAAAATCATTTAATACAGCCAAACATGCTTAATAACATGGCATAGCTTGAAGCAAACCACATCTAATTTTAGAAAATATTATGCTCCTTGAGTTGACTGATTTTTATTACTTATTCAGGGTTTTTTAACAATTAAAATTGTTAAAGGATCAACGTTGGCTTTTCAAGAACGTTGATTCAAAACAAATTAAACAAAATGTCATATGAATAGAGAAACCTGGGAATGTACTGATAGCATTCACATTATTTATTATAACTTGGTTTTAAAGCAGTAAGATAGGTGTGTACCGTGGGAATAAACTGTGATTTTAACCAGCCTCCTAACCGTATACCCTTGAACAATTCCCAGTTAAGATTTGTTTTAAAAAAAATCCAAAATGGTGATAAACGTCTCCCACCGTCCTATATGAATCTTTGATACACTCTTTGGCTTGGTAGTTGCCTTGTGAAACCAAAATATCTGTTTACTCTGAGTGTGTAGCAGAGCAGATAATTTAATCAAACAGGTAGACACAGCATGTATAAATCTAGAGGCTACTGAAAGAACTAAGCTTATTGACAATAAATAAAATTACTTGGAACTCAAAACGTGAAAAAGAAGCTACTACTAAAAGGCTCCTTACAACAGGGGGCAGGTGTCATGTAACTGCAAACAGATCCCTCTTAAACATAATCGTAAGTTGCCTTTTATTGAGTCAGACTATTGGTCGGCTAGGGTTGCCCAGGCTGGATGGGGAAATACCTTGAGATTTTGGGAGTGGAACCTGGGGAGGGCAAGGTTTGGGGAGGTGAGTGACTCTAGAGACCACTCTCCAAAGCAACCATTTTCTCCAGGGGAACGGATCTCTAATGCCTGGAGATCAATTGTAATAGCAGCAGATCTCCAGGCCCTACCTGGAGGCTGGCAATCCTTTATTGGTCCATCCAACTCAATATTGTCTGCTGTGACTGACAGTGCCATATACTGAGCCTGGGACTTTCTGTATGTGAAACGTGTGCTCTACCAGTTTGGTGTAGTGGTTAGGAGTGCGGACTCTAGTCTGGGAGAACTGGGTGCGATTCCCCACTCCTCCAAATGCAGCTGCTGGTGTGACCTTGGGTCAGTCATAAGTTCTTTCAGAGTTGTTCTCTCAAGGACAGTTCTCTCAGAGCTCTCTCAGCCCCACCTACCTCACAGGGTGTCTGTTGTGGGGAGGGGAAGGGAAATGAGTTTGTAAGCCACTCTGAGACTCCTTTGGGTAGTGAAGGGCGGGGTATAAATCCAACCTCCTCCTCCTCCTCCTCCTTCTCTTCTCCTCCTCCTCTTCCTCCAACTGGGCCAAAGGCCTACCCTCATTCATCTAAGTGAAAAAACAGAGGTTTACTATGACTTTAAAACAAAGGCTTTGTTAGAATCAGAGGAAAAAATGTCATCCTTATTGTTTCAGCATTGTGTCAGACAACTGAATCAAAATGACACAAAAGTTCAATGTATTGTTGTATAACATAACACTAAAGCATGAACAACCACTTCTGCATTACTCTCAGTGCAGTCCTTCTACACCCTTCTACTTCAGTGGAGTGTTTGTTGTTCAGTCGCACAGTCGAGTCCAACTCTTTGCGAACCCATGGTCCATATACACACCAGGCCCTCCTGTCTCCCACCGTAAAAAATCTCCAACAGGAACTCTGATGTTTTGGGAGTGGGGTAAAGAGGGTTCCAGTTCTTATAAAGCTGCATTGATTTCCAGCAATTCCTTCCTTCAGGACTTAAGAGAACCCAATGGTGCTGGTCCTCAGTACCAGTGAGTACCATCACAAAAAGCCCCATTTCCAAGAGAGGGCAGAAGACCCAGAATTCCACAAGATAGACGTGTTGCATAACTTTACAGAACCTTGGCAAAAAACAGATCTGGTCAACAGTGTAAGCAGTCCAATCGGAGCAGCTGTGGGTGACAAATTGCTAAAGTACAGCAAAGACTTTCAGTGTCTCCCTAGGGGCTATTATTTTATGCAGTCAGCTTGTGGTTCCCAGAACTTGTTGACCCTGATAGTGTCACATTTGCATATGACAACATTCTTTTTTACCTTTCCCTTGATTTAACAGCCTAAAGGCCATACAATAAACTCAGTTTGTCAACTGTACAGAAATTATGTAGCAAAAGAGAGCAACGTCCTCCGTGCAATTTTTTTTAGTTTGCAGGAAAATAAGAATTTCAGTTTCTGAACATGGGGAATGCTTGCCAAGTGTCCAATCCAGGGAGTAATATATTTATCACAGGACTTTTTAAAAATAGCAGCAATCAAAAAGTATGTAATATGCCATCCAGTAGATGAGAACAAAAAAACACATCTGCGGTTTTCTGAAGAAATATTTCTGAATCATCTCATCATTTTGGCTGAGTTAAAAGCATTGCATTGCCCTAGCATATGTGCTCGCCTAAATTTAAGAATTGTCAAATCATAAAAAATAAGACTGGAGAGTAACCACCAGGGAGATCTAATGGTAATTATCTAGTCCACATGCAGGCATTTGCTAGATTAACAAGAATTACTAGTACCTAGAGAGTGGGAAAGGGGCCATGGTGGCTCAGTGGTTAAGATGCTGAGGTGCAGAATGGAAGATCAGTAGTTCGTCAGTTCGAAACCCGAGTGTCACATGACAGAGTGAGCTCTTGTCTCTGGTCCCAGCTCCTGCCATCCAAGCCATTTGAAAGTAAGAAATTGCAAGTGAATAAATAGGTACTGCTTCAGTGGGAAGGTAACTGCATTCCGTGCACCTTGGCATCTAGTCATGCCGGCCATATGACCACGGAAACATCTTTGGACAGTGCTGGCTCTTCAGCTTGGAAACGGAGATGAGCACCGCCCCCTAGAGTCTTTCGAGCAAGGGAAACCTTTAGAGAGTGGGAACAGTGTTTGCAGACCTTTGGCTTCTGCCTCTCAACTCTTCCTGAGTTTTGTGGATTTTTCTTTCTTTTTTTAATCCTTTGCCATTCTTAATTCCTCCTTTCAACATATGCAGTTCATCAGGGTGCACAGCCAGCACATTTTTGTTTTGTTTTTTTCACCTAAAAACAATGCTTAATTTAACAAAAATGCCAGAACTCCAGCTTGACTGTGAAGAATTACCCTGTCTAGGAAGTGCTGGCCCTTGGCCTCATGTATGTGGAGGCTGACTATGGCAGTTCAGTTGTGAGGAATGTTTGCTGGTGTGAACCTAGCCTTCATGCCTGGAGAAATGCAGTGACCATACAGTATGAGAAGCTGATGTGAGTCTCAGAAATGTGCTATGCAGTCTGAATCCTTGGCTCAGAGGAAGCACAGTAGCTGGCTCATGTACTGTTCCGGTTGTAGAAGACACCTGGCAACAATTCAGCATCATGAGAGAAGGCATTTTTGAGACATTTACACACTGCCTTTCAGAATAACACCTGCAATGTGATACATGCCACCTAAAAGGGGACAGAGAAGGGAGGGGAAAGCAGGCAAATCCAGGCACTGTCTCTCAAAGAACTGTTCCATAATGATGCAGCCAGGAGGAATGGCTTCTGGTTAGGGGAGGAGCCAAATGGAAGTTGATCATAAATCGATGGGTAGAGGAGCATCTCAGCTCTCTTTCTGATACAGCCAATGGGAATGGCTGCTGATGGTATTGATAATGGTGAGGAAGGAGCAATAATATGGACCGGTAACATTCTAGACTTTATACATCTCTGAAAAGCTACAAGGGTTGAGAGATCGTTCTTGTTTGATAATGAGATAACTATAGTGCTAATTATGGTGGTTGGATTCTGGAAGGTTCACCACAGAGATGCTGGTCCCTATGGCAACCAGAGCATCCTAGCCCCTTTTCCAGCTTTGATGGCTTGTTCACAAATACAACATCACTTGATCCTATAGACATGGAGTGATTGATGAACATATTTCAAACCAGCCCTTCCTAACAGAAGAACACTAAGAGATATTTAAAAAAAAACACCCTAATTTTAAAAGTTGTATTACAATTCAGGGGCATTTTTATCAAGAACTAAATCTGAATCTGGTACCACCTTAGAGACTGACAAAATTTCCAGGATATAAGCTTTCAAGAGTCTAAACTCCCTTCATGTGATGAAGCAAGATTGACTCTTGAAACCTAAACCACCCCCACCCCCAATATCATGTTGGTCTCTAAAGTGCTAAAGTAAAGGTGAAGGTTTCCCTTGCTCAAAAGCCAGGTGAGTCCAACTCTAGGAGGTGGTGCTCATCTCCATTTTTAAGCTGAAGAGCCAGTGCTATCCAAAGAATTCTCCATGGCCATGTGGCCAGCATGACTAAACGCCAAGATGCATGGAACGCTGTTACCTTCCCACCAAAATGGGGCCTATTTATCTACTTGCAATTTCTTGCTTTCAAATGACTAGGTTGGCAAGAGCTGGGGCCAGAGATGGGTGCTCACTCCGTCATGTGGCACTCGGGTATCAAACTGCTGAGCTACCGATCTTCTGGTCTGCTGCTCAGGGTCTTAACCTCTGAGCCACCACAACCCTAATCTAAAGTGCTACTAGACTCCAAATGTAGTTCTTCTATGGCAGACCAAAACAGCTATTCTCCTGAAACTATTTTAAATCAATACATCCAGCTTTGTTTAGTTTTATTACTCCCCCCCCCCCCAAAAAAAAATATTATTTTTGGTGTGCTTGTTCACCACAGTCGGCTCATTTCATGCTGCTGCAAAAATTGATCTTAATTTAACCAGAAAGGGGTTGGGACTTGATGAGATTCCCTTCAATGTCCATTCTGCTAAGTTGCTTCCTTCCTGGGCTAGATCAAACGTGTCTATATTTCTTTGGGTCAAAGTATATGGGAAAACCTATTTGAGAACTAGGTAAAATACATCACAGATTCCTTTACTGTAATTTCAGTCTGTAATACATTCCAGATTGATTAATCTAATTATACTTTATCTCCAAAGAGAAGAATGGTGATAGCTTTTATGTTACGAAGGGGTGACTTTAAAAATGCATTATGATGAAGTGACAGATCCTTCTCTCCAAAAGCATTTTACTCTGTGATGGAAGGTCCATGAATCATAGATACTGCATTTCTCCTAAATTATCTGTAGAGCAGATTTCCCAGATTCGGTTGGTCATTTTCCAAAGGCAGTAAAAAGAAGAAGAAGCAGCCCCCCCCCCCCCCCCCAATTCCCTTAACAATCCAGCTTGTCCTCCATTTTATAATTGTGCTGTCATTAGGATTCCATCCAGAATCTTTTGAAGCCAAGGGGAGTCATAGTAAATAGAATATTCGTTGAAACTATGCCAAGTGAACGTATGATTCACTACACCAATAGTGATTCAGTAGAGGGACAGATTGCTGTCTTATGGCAAACATAAATCCAAATCAAGAGCATATTTTTTTCTTATAGAAAGCTGAGAATGTTTTAAATGTCTACTATAAATCATATAGGCATTATATGAATCTTAGAATATACTCATATACAGCTTACCCACTCCCCAAGTCATTACCAGCCTAATCTTATGCAATGTTAGGTATGTTAAAGCTGCATAGTATTGGGCTGTGCATTGCCCAGTTACTGCATAAATAACTGACTATAGAAAGCTGTCTTGTCTTGTATAATCTAGCCAAGCACTGCCTTTTTCTGACTGACAGAGGCTCTCTAGCATGGGTCCTGCTACCTAGAATTGTTTCTGGGGATGCCAGGGGTTGAGCTTTAGACCCTCCTCAAGCAAAGAATGTGTGCTGCCCCTGAACTATGGCCACACTCCAAACAACTCTGTTTCTTATGTGTTCACTATCCCTTCCTCATACTTCCAGAACAAGATCAGGATTTAGCATTCACATAGTCGTTGATTATCATGTCACAACATGTGGTTGGGAACACATCTACTCTAGGCTCATGTCTCATGTCTGCTTCCCAATAGAAGCCCACACCCTGGCTGAAAATAGACCAGAGAGCTCATTTTCTTAGGACCAAAGGACATGAGATGAGATGACAGGCAGGAACTTGTCGGAGGAGAAGGGGATAAGGTTTTCCTCTGTGGAAGCTGGCTTGCCTGTACCATGCACTCTCTCCACAGTTGTCCAATACAATGATGCTAAGCGAATCTCTTCCATCATCCTCTTTTTAAGGTGAGGAACTACATCTAATGGTACAGCATGCAAGAATTTACATGCACAGCACATAACCTGATGAGTTAATATAATAATAACAATAAGATAACATAATGAGCCAGCCTTGTCCAGGTGGGTGGGGTAAAATCTAAGACTGATTTTCAATGAGGCACTGCTCCAGTGTCATTCTTCCCTTTGCCCTGATTGTGTGCTTGAATTTCCCACTGTTTGCCCCGCGCCACATTTTGACCCGTGGCTTCGCCCGGATTCCCCCGTGGCTTCAGTGATCCTCAAAAAACAGGATCACTGAAGCTGCAGGGGAATTCGGGTGAAGCCATGGGTCAAAATGTGGTGTGGGGCAAATAGTGGGAAATTCAAGCACACAGTCGGGGCAAAGGGAAGAACGACACCGGAGCAGCGCTTCGGGGGGAAATCAGTCTAATAAATCAAATCAAACCTTCACAGTGCATCCTACCTTACAGATCCAGAGACCATTTATATGTGTTGCCTTGGTTCATGGATTTGCAAGATGACAAGCTAGGCATGCACTAGAGATACGAACCTCCTGGTGATGGCTGGAGATCCCCTGCTGTTACAACTGGTCTCCAGGCAACAGAGATCTGTTTGCCTGAAGCAAATTGCTGCTTTGGAAGGTGGTCTCTATGGTATTATACTACATTGAAGTCTCTCTTCTCCCCAAACCCCGCCTTTCACAGGCTCCACTTCTCCAAATCTAGATATTTCCTAACTTGGAGCTAGCAACCCTAGCATGCACACTGATAGCAGGAATGGCTTGGCTGGTATGCTTTTTTCTAGCTTTACATCTCCCAGTGCTATCAATCTCCAGGTCAACAATGAAATTCTTGCTAGTACTTGGTGTCACTCGTCCCCATGTAAGAAATGGAGAAGTTCCTCAAATGAGCAGAGTATATTGCTCTTCTTTAGTAACAAGGCTTGGCAGTTTCCAAGGGCTCAGAACTAAGCCTTGTACACAAACAGGTGCATTTGGTTCCATATAAAGCAACTTCTTAGCCTCCCATTGTCTTCATATCATAGACCGAATTTGTATGGTCACTTTATGCTTCAAAAATCAAGCTCTATTGAAAAAAATAATCATCTTGAATTGACTGGAAAGTTTTCCACTCTTTAATAGCAGCCAAGCATCACACAATTTATATTCATTCAATCTTCAGGCTTTTCATTTTCATTTTACATTGTATATGCCAAAGTAACATTTGTGGGCTGTCAGATCAGGAGGAAGATTTGCAATCAAATGCAATTTTATATCTGACAGTGATCACACAAGCTTAAATTCCATATTGAGTTTTAATGGGAGAACGGAATAAGCAAGCAGCATAAAATCCCTTCTACATGCCCCAGTTTTGTTGTTTTAGGATTCATACGCACAGCATAGATTTTGAGCACTAAATTCCCATTGCCTCTTTATTGAAGGTGTCCCTATGTTATAATGTTCCACCAAATTATTGAGTTGTGATTGTGGTGAAACCTTCAGTTGTGTTTAGATGAGCTGCTCTGATGTCACAGTGGGGGGAACTAAGCAGAAGGACCAGACCCGTAGCTACAGTGAGGGCTTTCAGGGCCCAGCCCCCCAACTTACTGTGAGGGCCCCTGACTACCTGGGCCCCCCTTCCCCACTGCCATGAGCAGAGGGCCAGCCGGTGTGCACGAGCCAGCTGCCAACCCCGACCACATCTTCACAGCTGCAGCTGGTGCTCGGCTGGCTTTCACTCTCGATCATCTAAAAAACAACAGTTGCTGAATGCATTCTTTGGAACATCTTGCTTTGGTGACTCTGGATGGACCTTAGTTGAGAGCCAGTTTGGTGTAGTGGTTAAGTGCATGGAATCTAATCTGGGAGAACCGGGTTTGATTCCCCACTCTTCCACTTGTCCCTGCTGGGTGACCTTGGGCAAGCCATAGCTCTGTATCAGCTGTTCTCTCAAGGACAGTTGTCTCAGAACCCTCTCAGTCCCATCTACCTCACAGGGTGTCTGTTGTGGGGAGGGGAAGGGAAAGGAGATTGTAAGCTGCTCTGAGACTACAAGTGAAGGGTGGGGTATAAATCCAACCTCTTCTTCTTCTCTTCTTAGTTAATTCTCTTTGAAAAGAACTGCAAATATTTCTTTAAGTCAAAAATAAATAAATTTGGGAAGCCATTTGGGCCTTTTCTATTGTGCTCATCTTATGAATGCATCTTGACAAAAAGTCTTCTTTAATCAGTTCAAGAAATGCAAAAGCAGAGCAAGTAGAGAATGGAAGATGTTTAAGTTTGCTGGTGGTTTGTCAATTGTGTGGAATTTTAATAACAGCAAGTGCTGTTAGTGCAAACTAACCATCAGCTATTGAAATTAAGGCATCTTGGAGTGCGTGGGCTACCCAAGACATGCAGACCAGCATTAACTAGTGCCATTGAAATTAATAAAAGCAATAATAATTAGCATTTATATAGTGCTCTGAAGTGTTTCAAATTGTCACGACAGGACCACGGGGCTTAGGCAAAACAATGCAGGTCAGATAACAGTTCCACAGTCAGCCAAGAGTTCAGTCCGAGAAGAGAGCTCAAACAGTTCTAATTGATGAGCTGAGCGGCAGTTAAGCAAGCCAGAGGTCAGAGCCATAAATCACCTTGATTCAGAGGAGTTGAGCGTGAAGACGTTGTCACAGGAGTGCCAGAGGTCAGAAAGCCGAGATCAGATGCAGGAGAGTCCGAAGTCAAAATCAGGTCAGAAAGCCGAGATCAGATGCAGGAGAGTCCGAAGCCGAGAGTCCGAAGTCCAAACCAGGTCAGAAGTCCAAGGAGATGCACGGGAGTCAGAGAGGTGCAGAGCGAAACCTGTCCAGGAATCAACGTTGCCAGCACGCTTTGCCAGAGTCAGAAGTTTGTTGTTATAGCGTGCTGGCTCATTAAACAATTAACAGCTTCCAGATATCGGCCTGCCGCTGCTAATACTCAGGACTCAGTGTTCGTCTCCCCCTCATTCGTGCCTCACTTCTCCTGACTCTAAGTTCTTGCCGTCTCTGTGCACGGAGCCTGCTCACAGGTGGAGGTGAGCCTGGGGGCGATGAGCGCGGATGGAGCAGAGCCTGAACAGCTGCAGGTGGGTCCTGCTGCAGGCTTGATTCCCCAAGACTTACGTCTGTGTCTGTTAAAGGAGCCTGATCAGGGTTGTCAGGGGCTAATTCCGGAGCAGGCATGACAAATGTTTCACTTCCATCTCAGTAATCCTTGCAAGTCTTACAAAAGGTTAGCATTATTGCAGACGGTGGGAGGGAAGGGGGAGGTGAGACAGAGAGGACAGGGGGTTGTTTAAGGCCTACTGATGAGCTCATAGGTTTGGAACAGGCATTTCCTGGCTTACAGGTCACAGTTTCAGCACTTAATATACCACCTGTCAGGATTAAGCAGAGGTGGCATGAAAATTTCATGATTAAGATCTTTCACTTTTTGTTGTTGTTGTAACTTTAAGAAGAAAGAGCCACTGGGTGAGTAGGTGTTTAACCCTTTCCTCCCATTAAACATGTATCTGATGCAATGCAATGGGGGGAAGGACATACCTGCCTGCCTGCCTTTTCCCACAGACAGAGAGAACTGCAGTTTTCGAAGAGTCCAAAAGAGGCATGGGCGGGGGGAGGATTAAACACCATCTCACCCATCGACCTTTCTCCAGTTTTCAAAGTGGCCCTCTGGGACTGCAGATTAGCTTTTCAAAAAGGAAGAGCCAAATCACAGTGGGTTCACATCATAACTGTTTGGGCCTTCACATAAAAGGTTGCAAGTCACAGCTGAATAGAGCTCATGGAAAATTTCCACTAACAGAAGGCATGGCATTTTGGGGGGGGGGGGGGTGGGCTACCCCCCTCTCCTACAGAAGTCTGACTCTCCCTCCTGCTATCTATCAGGGGCCACATTTTTGAAAGAGTGGACTGCCATAGGAGGAGAGAGGCACGAAAGTCCAGCCCTAATGAAGGAAGTCCTTCTGAGAGTAGATATTTACTGCAGGATCCAAGCCATTGAGCTGAGGGGGAGTTAAACATATGTGATATCTTTACACTGTACCTAGAAACTTGCCTTTAACAATATGATTCTTAATGAGAAATTTTCATAGACAATCAAGCATGCAAAATGATGTACATTGTGTCTGTCTGCATTTTCCAGCATTATGTTTTATACACATATTGCAGGACCACATTACAATTGATGGAAGCTATTTGCTGATAAATCTGTGAATAACAGGCTCACTTCAGAAAGCTCAGAACCCCATGGTGCTTGCTATGCCGGCTTCAGAATCATCAGGCTTCTCAAACCCACCTTAATTTAGTTGATGGTGACTGGCTGGGAGGGAAAGATTTGGGGAGAAAAAGAGAAAGGAAGGCAGGAAGAATCTTTCCTCCTTGCAGCCAATTGGGTGATTGGTCTGCTACCAGTGCAGAAGGCAGCAGGAAGCATGTTTGAGAGGACAGTGGAGAGCAGGAGGTGGAAAAGTCTTCTGTTTATCCAGTACAAAGAACAGTTTGGAGGGCTGGAATGCTTGCCTTGCTTGGAAGACAAGTATTGAGAGTCAAAGGATCTTCTGCAGCATCTCTAACTGACAAAAGTTTTTCCAACAGTGGCCAAGTTAAGTTTTGCAGTTTAATTTTTCCCTTGGAACTTCTAAATGGTTTATGTAGATACGTTGTTCCAAATCATTTTTGTTATGCTGGTCTGAAAACCCAGTGGTGGTGGTGGGTTGTTGCTTTAAACATAGCACTGTGTGCTATGCACGTTGTGTTCACGTTTGTGAACACAGACACAAGCCTTACCTTGTTAATGGACATAACTGATGGAATGCAACTGAATTTGAGACTGTGTTGGTTCATTTCAAAAGCTGGGGTTTCTTTTGTAAGATGAACTGGTTTTATTGAAGCAAGGGAATGGCTCAGATGACTCAGAGGTTTGAGCAATAAATATAAAGAAGAACAACAATAGTAGAACAAGAGGATTCACCCATTAACTCCCCCCTCATGTGCATGTAAAAAAACAAACAAAAGCAGACCTTATATGATCCTGAAGCAGGCATTGAAACAGCTTGGAAAAAAAACAGTGGAATTGGGAAAAAATTAAAAGAAAACAAGTGGGAAGAAATTTAAAAGAATGCTGCCCCCCCTTCCCAAATTCTCATACTTGTACATTCCAGAGCAGATTGCATTGGAGGTAGAGCTGCAATATGTGTAAAAGAAGATATAGTTTCAAATAAATTAACAGGATTAAAAGAAACAGTCTTCCCATTGAGTCGCAGTGAATCAAATTTCCAAGCACTCACCCCCTCACACACACACCCACACACCAAGGCAGTATAATTCCTAGGAGTCATGTAGTGTTTTCCGAATACACAAAGAACCTTTACATGCTTGATAGATATTCCATGGCTAGTAGGATGAGTTTGGTGCATTGCTGAATTCAATGCAGTATCATTGGGAAGTATCTGCATAAGACTAATTAGTATGCTGTTTAAATCAGTCAGCAATGAGAGACATCAATCAGTGCCAAGTCTAAGCAGCACAATTTGTGGATTAATTAAAAAGGCAAGGGAAAATATATTTTAAAAGAAACAATGCAAATGTGACAAGAAAATACCGGATTAAATAGTATTTTCCCTGGCATGTTTGCAGAATGGAGCCATCTTAGCAATTAATTGCTAAAGTACAAATAATCCAAAACAAATGAATAAAATTCAAAACAAGTGAATATAAAGGATGATGTTTGTTAAACAAAGTTCACCAGCAAGCCATGTTCAATTCAGCAAATGCCAGCATTTGAATTTTTGAGAGCACTCAATTTGGCTCTCCATAAAGGGAACCAATTTGAAATGCACATGCTCAGTTATTGCCGAGGAGCTGGAAAATTGCTGTGTGAATGGGAAAACAGGTTTTGTGAGTCCATTATCTGGAACAAAATGGCCAGGTTTTAGAGGATTGATAAATGGTTCCCTTTTGTCCCCAGAGGAAATAAAAAGGGTAAGATAAATTGAATGTATTTTCCCCTTATGACCCTTCTTTAAAATTTTGGCTCAGGACAACTTTGCTTCGTACTCTGAGTCTGCAGCCCTAAGTACATTTACTTTGAACTAAGTCAACAATGGAGTTTATTGTATGAGTAACAGCTTTCAGTAACACAATCATTAAAACAAAATATAGCCATTGTACATATTTGATAAGAGTTATTTGAACAACCAGGATTTTATCTCAGTGGCTGAACTTACTTAGAAGTAAGCTCACTGAAATAACAGGACAGTTCCAACAGAATGTGGGACAAAGATAGTTGTTGGATGGGGTTGCCAGGTACTCCCTAGTAACCATTGATGGGTGGGTGTGCACCAGAAGTAATGTCATTGTGTTGCTGGCAATGTGGAGATGTTGTGGTATTTGAGGAAAAGTATAAATCATTTTTAACACAGAGTATTTGCCCAATTACCAAAGTTACCGGTAATATGATGATGTCATTTTTGATACGCACCAGAAGTGACATTACCACAACACTGAGGTGTAAGCCCGCACTTCTGGTAAGCCCCCTGCTGGCCAGCTGATTGGCACTGGGGGGAGGAGCCCCAGAGCAGGGGATTCCCTGCTACCTAGCAGGGGCCTGACAACCCTAGCGTTAGAATGTTAGTGGGGTTGTAGCAGGCTCTTCACAACTTTTACTTTAGGGATTTTTTTGGCAAGCCAGGGTCTCACCCCCAGTCTGTAGAAGCACCTCCCCTTTCTGAACTTGACCCCATTATGTAGATTTTTGATCCATACTCGTGGGCCAAGTTCAGAATTACATACATATTATAACTTTCACTAATTAAAAATCCAGAAGCATTTTTAGCACAGTTGGAAATCTCTTCTAGGAAAAGAGAGAAGTGTGGTCTTAGGCAGAGCCAACAGGTATCCTCCTTTTCCCTATTCAGGTGGAACCATTCTGCTAGCCTGCAGAATCAGTGTTTCTAGAGCTGGCCCCAGGAGAGAGAAATGGTTGTTACAGAGCATCTTGCTCCACCATTCAAATGTTATTTCTATCTTCATGCAGAGATTAATTGAGCTGCAAAAGTGCTGGAACATAGATCTATGAGTCCAGTTTTTACATCAGAGTAGTTGTGGTCATGGCCCAACTCTTTTATTAAAAGATTTTCTCAGTTCCCCTTTTATTATGATAGTCACCCTATGTGTACAACTTGTGAACTGCCTGCAGATATCAGCTTGACTATGGCAATGCAAAAGAACTTGGTTTTTCTCTGGCCCACTGTCTCATTGGCCCATTACGCATGCACATTTTACTGCAGGTTTTCAGAGCAGTAAACGTTTAATCTTGACTTTGGATTCTGTGCTTACCTTATGCACCATTCTTTTTTTCCCCCATATATTTTTTATTATTATTATCAGTTGTTAAATAATACATTATTCCATTATTCATTTAAATAATTTTCCATTTTCCACCCCTTCCCTCTCCCCTCAGTCTAATCGTCCTCTTCCAGCCAGGAGCATAAGGCATGCATCTTCCACCGAACGTCTTCTTTCTTCTCTCCTTTAATCCAATTCAGGTAGAGTGACCATTTCTTCTTAATCCTTGCTGTTCTATCCTCCCATGGCGAATCTTGTGTCAACATGGCCGCTATATCCGACTGGACAAAATCAAACAGATAATTATGCCAAGCTTCTCTTGTCCACTTACTTTTGTCTTTCCATCCTAATGCTATTACTGCTTTCCCAGCTAGTATTATTGCCTTCAATAGATCTTGACTAGTCTTCTCTATTTTCTCACTACCTAGTGTACCTATGGTCATTAATTCAAAGTCTATGTCAAGCTTTACCTTGAAAAGCTTGTCTATTACTTCCAATATATCCTTCCATAGTTTTTTAGCCTCTGGGCATTCCCACCACATATGGGCATACTACCCTTTTGCACTTTTGCAGTGCCAGCAATTAGGACTTAAGCCTGGAAACATATTTGCTAGAATGGCCGGAGTTCTGTACCATTTAGTATAGAATTTTAATTCTAATTCTCTAAATTTATGCATTTTTATTCTCTTAATCCCTTCCATTAACTTTTCTGCTTTCTGCCTCGTTATTTTGGTTTCTATACTCCATTTCCCTTGCAGCTGTCCTATACCCCCTTCTTTATCTGAGACCATTTTCTTATATATTGCTCCCACTATTCCTTTTTTAGATTTCCTCATTAGTTTATATATCTCTTCTACTGGTTCTTCTATATCCATATTATTGTTTTCTTGCACCATTCTTTTTCCTCCAGTGTATTTATTTTGCAGCTTCATTTTTTTAAAAAAACCTGCTTTTTTCTAAATTAGGGTGGAACATCACTTGTAATATCTGTGGGGTGGCGTCCAAAGTTGTTGTTGTTGTTGTTTTTTAATATGCAATTGCCCTATTGCAGCTGTGCAGTAGTGTCCACCAAGCACCTTTCATTTAAATTCTCATGGTTCAGGTTTTGTGCATGCATTTTAGCATTAGTTCATTGAATGAAAGGGAACAGAAGGAATGCAGGCAAAGGGGGAAACAAGAGTGGGAACAACCTCAATGTGGGTGGGCAGTGATCTTCAAGGGACAGCAAAAGGGTGTGGGGGGGAATCTGTATGCTTTTGAATTACCTTCGGCTTGGAAGTGAAACAAGGGGAAAATTGGCACAAAAGCACTCTCAGAAAACCTGGGGAATCAGCAACCAGAAAGTGAACTGAGTGCTGAAGGGGGAAAATCAGTGCGGAACAACAAAGAAAATGGATGCACATGGTAAAAGTGAGGGAAAACACCCGTGCATAATAGGCCATTGAAACTGGGCTGCTACTATTGAAAAGCAGCTTCATGTGCTTAGTCAGCTTGACTGTACAATACCTTCCCAGAACACAAATCTCTAGTGTGCTCATTAAGCACATGTGGCTGGTTTCCATGAGCAACAGCTGCTCAGTTTAAAGAAGACAATGGGTGCATACACCGCCACATGAGTTAAGTTATTTTGCTTTGCCAACATCACGTTTGAGTCAGCCACAGATATTTCTAATGAAGAATTGAATGAAGTCTGCTAGAGAGAAGGGTAGCTGTCCCCTTGCACTCCATGAGGCTGTAGCATGCAGCAGTTTGAAATGGAAATTAGGGCTGATTTCACATTTCTCATCCTTGGTGTTTCAAACTGACACTTCTGATTTTGATTTTATTCCTCCCTGTTATGAATCACATCTATGAATATTTACTTTCCCACCATTTTTTTTTGTTTTCACAGGCCAATTTTCCCCTGTAAAATGCTCACAGTTTTCAATATTATTTATGCATCAATAATCAGCATTACACAATTACGATACATACAGAAAGGCAGCCCACAAAGACTTGCAAAGGAGGAGAAATCTCAGTTTCCTCCAGGGGTCATTTCGAGCAGGAGCTCGAGGGAGCTCAGCTCCAGAAGTTGGTGCCAACCCCCCCCCCCTCCCCCGCGGGTCATGGTTGCAGCAAAATGACTTCTGGAAAGGGCTGTGTTCCTCCGACCAGCCTTCTGAAGGCTTCAGCCACCACTGAAGCTATCCTCCCAGAAGAGTGGTATTTCTGAGGCTTGGATTAGTAGCTGTCCCCTCTCTGCCAGCTCTCTCTCTCTCTCTCTCTCTCTCCCTTCCTTCCTTCCTTCCTTCCTTCCTTCCTTCCTTCTGACATACTTCCAGTGATGCCAGGTGGTATAGCATATGCAAATAAGTTATGCTAATGAGTTATGCTAATGAGCTCCAGCACCTCTTTTTCTACAAAAATGACCCCTGGTTTCCCCCCTTTCCCTTCACTGCCAGCTCTGTCTCTTTGTGGTCACCTCCTCCAGCTCCAGCTGGGCACCTACTACTAATGGTGCCAGATCACCTGATCTCCAAGCTGGCTACCCCCACCACTCTTTCATGTCCATCTTCTCTTTCTGGTTACCACCATAATTTGTGCAACCTCACATACTGCTCAAACTACAGCAATTTAGTTTTATGAAGGATATTTTTTCCCATATTGGTTTTTAAAGCTATTTCTGCAAACTTGGGGATTCCCTCCTTTCAGTTTGCAGAACCCATAACAGTAGTCATGATTGGCCACACTGCCTTCCTTTAGTTATTTACAGGAGGGACATTCTTTGGCTAGTAGGTATAGTTATAAACAATATAAATTATGCTTATAAATGTCATATAAATGGTATATAAAACTCTACAACATACAGCTGAATCTAGAAAACCAATGGGAAAAATGAGAAAGCCAAAAGAGTTGACAAAGGATAGAACAGAGAATTTAAAAAAAGAACCAAGTACGGAATATTGCCTCATCCATAGTGGAAATGGTCACAATAAAATGAAGCTGCACTTTGTTTAGCAAACGTTCCTCTTTCATGGAACATACACTCATTGTAAAATACAAATTGCCTCTGGCATGAACAAAGCCGACTGCACCTCAGATGTGCATCACTTTGAATCGCACCATAAAATGCTTTTTGATCCATTTCATTACATTTGTTGCAAGTGGGAGTTTAACATGGGTTTACAGGTTTAAATGCAAAGGAGCTCACCGTTGCAAATCAAAGCTGTCGATCTCACAGAACAGGTGCACATCAGAAAGCCAATTCCAACCGAAGTAAATGTTGATAACATGAAAGAATGAGAGATAAGGCAAAGGTCAATTCCTCTGTGGTTGTTCCATTCAAACAAAAAAAGAGTTTCCCTGTAGAATCTCTGAAGGAAATCACAACAGTCATGCCTCTAATTAAACTTAGAGTTGTTTAACACGACTTACTTTTAGATGAAAGGTAATAGTAAAGGTTAGGATAGTAGAGCCCCTTGGGAAGGAACTGAGACTCTGGAAGAGCAGTTGCTTTGCATGCAGAAGGTTCCAGGTTCAATCTCCAGCATCTCCAGTTAAAAGTACTAGGCAATAAGTGATATGACGAACTTCTGCTTAAGAACCTGGGGAGCTGCTGCCAGTCAGAGTAGATGATACTGACTTTGATGGATGAAGAGTCTGATTCAGTATAAGACAGTTTCATGTGTGTTGTACTGATAGTTTCCTTGATCTGAATGCTCTAAAGATCTGAATATTTAGTGTTTATTTTGAAATAAATGTCTGTGTAGATACATTGAACCTTTTAAAATAACAGAACTTTCAGCCTTCACTTCTTTTTTATGTTTGTTTTGATAATTAATCAAGTAGAACCAAATATCTTCCTGATACCATATCAGATAGTAGCCAGCAGGCTTTATTAATGTAGCCATTAGAGTTTGGTTGATTTTGGGGACTCTGGACAGAGAGTCTGGAGGAAGATGCAATAACTTTGGATTGATTGCACTTAGTAGAGGGTTGGACTAAATGGCCAGCAATGCTCCTTTCAGCTGTGTGACTCTATGAAGGTCATGGCTGGAATCCGAAGTAGTTTGACTGTTTACCTCTTGCTAGATATATTCAGCAATATGTAGGCTTGCTATGGTAGGAGATCTCCTACTGGCAGTCCTAGTTGCGCTCCACAACTTGGACCCATGGCAGAAGAAAAATTGATACAAAGGTGATGACACTGGTTGCATTGCTATATCACTTCCAGGGAACATCCAAAAGTAATATAGGGTAGCTCTAGGAATTGTCAGAACCCTGGGGTTTTACCATACACTTTCTGGCAATTCCTACAGCTACCCTTCTCTCCATCACTTCTCTCCATCATACCCATCACTCCATCACCATCACATTCAACCCTAGGTAGGAATGAAACTGTAGAATTCTGTGGGGGTAGAATGGACTGTGCTGCTTCAGATTGCTAGTGTTGGATTCTGGTTTTGAACTGTTCCATATATTTAAAAAATAAAGCTTTCCTCCAAAAAGAAAATTTCCACAATAGAGAGAAGGGCAAAGAGCTGGTATAGAACATTTCTGTGCCTATCTGCAAGTTTTAATATAGTGGAGAATTCAAGAATGTGATCATTTACCTGCAGCATGAAGTGGTTCAGCCCCCTCTTCTGGTTCATATACTAGATGTGTAGCCTAGGCCATCAGTGTAGGATTGCGTATTGTCTGCATGGCCAGATTTTACATGGAATCTGGGCAAGCCACCCAGTACCCATTCAAACCATTTGATGGCCTGGATTTGCACAGTTCATTGAAATTTTAAGGAAACATTTCTCATGCCTTCTTGTAAATTTTCAAACTTGCAAAACAAGTTTAAAAAGGAAAAATTGACTATCTTTAGAAATATAAAAAAACAGTGATGATCAACTCCTCTGGCTTTATTTGTAAGATTGATAGGAGCAGAAAAACAAAATAGGCTGTCTTTTTCCCCCCCAGTGTTGAGTCCCAAGATCAGTCCTTTCTGTTTAAAGAGTCCCAAAACTGAAGCATATTGGAAGCCCAGATCCCTAATCCAGATTTCTAAAGGCAAGGAAAGAAAATCCTACAGGAGGCAGCAAGCACTAGCTAGACAAGACAGTCATTATTTCTAAAGGGGCTTTTCTTTGTTTGCCTGCAGAATGCTATGTTTAGGCTTTTCTTCTAGAACAGTCTAGAACAGGGGTGTCAAACATGCAGCCCAGGGACCAGATCAGGCCCCTGGAAGGCTTCTGTCAGGCCTGGACTGGAACTGTCCATCTCCTGCTTCCAGTTCTGCTGTGGCTGCATCTTAGCTTGCTTCGCCAGACTTTCTCAATCGCTCAGCCATTTCATGTTTTCCCCTGGGTTCTAGACTCAGAACTCTGAGCATGAGATTTCTGTGGTGAATGTCAATAAATCAAAAGTAGGTTTGCAGCTTACAGATACACACTTGGACAGCATACTCAAGATTGCAACAGCACAGAGATTTTGATGCAGTAATTCAGAGCAAGCGGTATCAGTTATCAGACACTGTTAAATAAACAAAATATTGCAAGAGTGCTTAAAATACAGCTGGAAGGAAATTAGTTTGGACTAAGCATGTTTTTATTTTAAGTTTTTAAAAAAACTTTTGTCCTTTTGTGTTTGTGTCCTTTATAAAGTTTATATCTCTGCTACCTGGCATTACATTTTATGACACACATGGCCCAGCCCAATAGGGTCTCATTTATGTCAGATCCGGCCCTCATAACGAATGAGTTCGACACCCCTGAGCTAGAACTCTCAGCTGTCAAGGCAGCTGGTTTCCCACCTAGTTCTTTAGTTCTGAAATAAAATTTTCTTTACTTTTAAACTTTCTTTACTTTTAATCTGTTCAGTGGCTTGACCCCCTTATAGGCACTCTGCCAACAACACACACTTAAGAGAATCCATATCATTAATTAACAGATTGCAAGTCACCCTGTAGAGTTTTCAAGGCAAGAGACATTCCATCTTGGTTTGCTATTGCCTGCCTCTGCTTTGCAATGTTTCAAACACTGGGGGCAAGATTATGTAAAGCTCTAATGCTCACCAAAGTTTTCAAAGTCCAAACTAACTTCCTTCCAGCTGTATTTTAAATAATCTATTTCTATCACTTGATGATCTTCCACATACCAATCTTCAGCACAGGCTTTGGTTGTATATTAACCAAAGCATGTGCTTAAGATCAGTATGAGAAAAATTGGGGTTGAACACCATGTAGCCTATTGTTGGCAAGGGATCTGGAACTGTACTTCTTGGGGTTCAGTTAACTAGCTGCATTTGTGGATTACTACATTAGCCACTTTCTTAAAGGTTTGTGTAGAGTTATGTTCATTAGTTGCAGGGGTCATTTCAAACAGGAGCTCAGGGGAGCTCAGCTCTGGGAGTTGATGCCAGCCCCCCCCCCCCCCCCGGTGGGGGAATGCCTTCTTGTGTCATGGCTGTAGCGAAATGACCCTGTCCACTGGAAAGGTCCTTGTTCCTCCGACCAGCTTTCTGAAGGCTTCAGCCACCACTGAAGCTATCCTCCCAGAAGAGTGGTATTTCTGAGGCTTGGATTAGTAGCTCTCCCCTCTCTGCCAGCTCCTTTCTTTCTTTCTTTCTTTCTTTCTTTCTTTCTTTCTTTCTTTCTTTCTTTCTTTCTTTCTTTCTTTCTTTCTTTCTTTCTTTCTTTCTGACATACTTCTGGAGATGTCAGGTGGTTTAGCATATGCAAATAAGTTATTCTAATGAGTTATGCTAATAAGCTCCTGCACCTCTTTTTCTACGAAATGACCCCTGATTAGTTGTATATGTGCAGGATTCTTTATAGACATGATTTCAGATGTATTAAGGTCGGGAATGGTTGGGTCATTATCCTTGGCTTTTTGTGGCCTTTTTTTGATGTATATTGTTTTTTATGATTTAAGAGGATGTTTTAATATATTGGATAATTAATTTTTAATAAGAAAATTCAGTTGCACCTTTTAAGATTAGCATGAGGTTTTCATAGACCACACTGATTTTTAAAGGCACAACATGATTCAGTAAAATTTTCCATAAAGATCAACTTGGCTACACTTGAATAATTTTAAATGATTGTTATAATTTTAACCTTCTGCTTACTGCTTTTAAATGGATGTGAAACAATGTGGACAATAATTGCAAACAATATAGATTAATAGAATGCATTATCCTGGCCCACAACTCACACCTGTATTTTTTTTTTACTCTTTGAATTTCTACACAAATCTTTTGTCTCTGAGTTTTCCCCATATTTCAAACAGAGACTTCATCTCAACCTTGAAAGGGTCCATCTCATTAACACTTTGCTGATGTGAATTTTTTCCACTGAGTCTCCCACTCTTAAGAAGCCAACAATACCCCTGAGATGTTTTATGAGGCATTTAGGCATTTTAACACATACATTTTATTAAGTATATAGAGAACTGAAAGTGTGGATCATAATGTTCACTTAATGTCAGACCCCAGTTAATCATTTCCCATTATTATTGTTTCATCCACTGATTCCCATTAAAAATTTGCAGAATTGATTTTTGTAAAGAGGCTATCTTTATCTATCTCAGAAGTTGTTCAAGCAAGTACAGCTATGTGGATATGATTTCTCCTCACACAGTAAAATCAGTAGCCCTTTCTTATACTTTTAAAATGTCAATCAAAGCCTCACCCAGCTGTCAGCACCCAAGTTCTTAATCCTTTCAGCAATCAAATAAAATCTGAATGCATTGAAAACTTCTTATTTTTTTAGCATAGAACAATTCACAAGTAGTGTTGTTAAGAGGAACGTTCTTAATTAGGGATGGGCACAAACTGCATTTTTGTGGTTTGTTTCAGTTTGTGGTTCATGGCCGAAAGAACTGGGAGGTTAGTTTGCAAACCAAATTGGTTCGTATCAGTTTGTGTCTCCTGCTTTCTGCTCCCCACCACTTTTCACAGGGAACAAAAAGCAGGGGTTTAAATAGCTCTGAGCCATTTAAACCCCTGCTTTCCGCTGCCAGTGAAAAACAGATGAGCTGCTCTGCTGGTTTTTGTGAAGAGCAGAAAGCAAGGGTTTAAATGGCTCAGATCCATTGAAGCCCATTTTCTGCTCTTCACAGACTGCCACAAACAGCCTTAAAATCCATGGAAATTCATGGCGGCTCTTCAGTTTATGATCCATGAACCAGACAAAATTCATCATGAATCTACATTTGCAAGCTGTTTTGTGCCATCCCTACTCTTAATTCTCTTTGACAAATTTCTCCCTGAAATCCAAAAATCCATTTCTTTTCCTCTTTTTGTAGATTTGAGGTTTGTTTTGAATAAATTCTGTTTGCATCAAAAGAGAAGTTCAAAGAAATGTGGGACAGCAATTTCCAAATATCATTCTTCAAATGCTCAGAAGCTAGTAGTATTGTTCCAAACCTTTCTACCCTCCTGCTAGATCACTCTGTGGTGTGCAGTGTCAAGAACAATCCTGCAAGGACTAAAGTTACAAATATGTACATGGAAGTGTAATAGAAACCTACAAAGAGAAATCAAAGAGAAATTATTCCTCCAAAAGAAAATAAGAAAATTATCAGTGGTTATATCTTAAAAAAATGAATTTCAGAAAAAAAGAAAGAAATTCTACTCTCTATAATAACATTATTTCCAAAGTGTTTCGGGTTAGAAATAGTTTTTGCAGGAGTTGCATATCTGACAATGAAAGTGATAGCCCTTTAATTCTTCCTTCTTTTCAAGTAATAAACAGGGCTTTTTAAAAACAAAAACAACATGTGACATCATTAAGTTGAGAGTTGTTTCCCCCCACCCCTAAAAATATCAGCTAACAAGGTAGAGAAGAGAACCTCTAAAAATAGAGATGCCAAGTTAAACATTCTGTTTCACTAGTTATTGGGAAAAGGGGGAGGCAAAAGGTTTAGGAGCTGTGGCACAGCTTTTGGTGCAGCCATGTGGTGGCTGCAGCATCCTGTTCTTGCCTCATTGGCTTGGTTCAAACATAAAACATAATTAAGCCAAACTGGATCAGACTGGGTGGTGAAAATGGCCCTGGAGCAAGCCAAGCTGAGTGGTGCTACAAGCTAGGTCTTCAGAGCCAGTCAGCTCAGTGGGGTAAACAGTGGACATTAGCTCACCTATTGCATCCTCGCTAAACTGGCCAACAACATTGCTGATGAAGATTCTGAGCTAAGTGGCTCTTGAGGCATTGGCAGAGTGGCTGAGCTTTGGCTTTGCTTTCTCTTGGCCACCAGCACCCTTCTAGGGTAGTGGCCCACTCAGAAATTTCCCTGTAAGTTCAGTGGCTGACACACACACACCCCGGGAAGCCAAAATGGGCCACTTTGCTAATTATGGCTTGTTACAGCCCATGAAAGCAGGATCTGAGACAATAATTTGAAGATGGTTTACCAATCACATTTGTAACTGTAATTTTACATTGTGTATAAATGTGTATCAAATTTTACTTTGTGAAAAAAAATTATTAGTAATTTCAGAAATAACACTTGTGAAGTGTGGTACATTCCCTCCCTTTCCTCCAGCACATCTTGTTTGTTTCTTTGCACCATACTTCCTGCCAGAGACAGGCAAACAGGCATTTTATGAATTTAATGCAAGCCGAGTCCTGATTTTATAAATGAACCATAATTAAAAATTAAACTATTGTTGTTGTTGTGTGTGTGAACTGAGCCAGTGTCTATATGGCCACCAAAGTATAAATAAACACAATAAGATTTCTTTTCTTTTTTTGGTCCCCAAATCAAAGTACCATTATTCAGAGTAATAGGCTGAATTAAATGCTCGTGGATTTCACAGCATACCGGGAAAAAAGACCCTTAACATTGAGCAGTGGAGGGTATTATTTGGCATCTATATCTTCCCTTTTTTTAAGGAAATTGAGACAAGAACTGATGATTTTCTAAATTTAAGATGAAAGATTGCCATCTGTTATGGTCTGGATTGCTTTTCTCAGCAAATTGCCTGCAAAAATATTGTCTGCAAAAAAAAAAAAAAAGCTATGTTTTTTAGACACCTCCTACAGTGATTGTTAAAGGCCAATAAATGTTAGAACCAAACAGTTGACACAGAAATCTAAAGTGTTGAGATGTGCATGAGCTGGAAAGTTCTGGATGTGCTGTGTTATAAGAAATAAGGCAAGGAATAAACAGAAACTTGCTTTTGAGCCGGAACTGTTGAGAGCTTCCATGAGCCCTCAGACAAAGATTCCTTCTGAGCCACCACACCCTATCTTATCTTTCGGAACCAACCCAGCCATTATGATGAAGCAACTCCCTTGGCTTTTCTGGTTCTATATGCCCCTAACATTACCAGTACCACTAGAATTTTGTTCCCTAAGTGCAGCAGCCCTGCCTCTGAGAAAGTTTGCTGCTTGGTCATCTCTTGAAATTCCTCAGATGATCCCCCTCCCCAACAACAGCAACCTGTATCAACATCGTCATTTTATTCTGATTGGAAATTAATAGAGAATCAGTACCCTGACAACAGAAACTTTCATGAACTTTTATGGAGACACCCAAAAAATAGACCAAAGGGAAAGGGAACATTCACTTTCAGAGAAAATTCAGCAGCAGTTCCAGAAACACTTCTGACATGAGGTACATTAGTTGTTTACTTGAGCCCCTCATATGGCCATCTCAGCACTTTGCTCGCAGTTCAAAATGAGCCCCTATAATATATATATATATATATATATATATATATATATATATATATATATATATATAGCCAGCTGGGTAGCCACTATGGATGGATGCTCACAATTTGCTTGGAATATGTATGCCCCGGGTCATCATGGGCTAGTCATACTTCATTTGAACTCAACTATAATAGAACCTATACTCTCTTTTTGCACCTGTGAAGTTGGCAAAATTAATCATGAGGGAGGGGCATTTTTGGCACATAGGCTTAGATGCCATGGAAGATTTCCATGGAGGGAAGGGGAGCAATATTTATCAGCTCTCTCCTCTCACAGCAGCGTTTCACCCTACACACACATTGTTTGTAGGATCCTTTTTTCTTTATTTTTTGGGGGGCTTGCAGTTTGAGAGGAAAGGCATGGGAAGCTATCGTGTGTGGAGGGAGTATCCTCCATGCACAGAAATCCTCTGTGGTATCCAAGACTTAGAACTTAACAGCACTGCACTATAGTTCCCAAATGGCAGTGTGAGAATTCATCAGAATTGTTACAAGCTTGGGTTCTGATGGCTTAGGGAAGGCAGTAAGATGGATGAGGGCCAGTAAAGCAATCCGGACAACACAGAAACACTGTCGATCAATGACAAACTTGCTTGTGGACTGTGGAGTCAACCTGACTTGGAAGGAGTTGCACTATTCCCTGAAAGGGCAGGTTTGTAGCTTGAGGGTTCTTCTCTGTGACACGAAGCAGCTTTTAACACCTATGGCCATTCGTCAAAAAGCATGATCCATACTTTGATCTCAACCAGTTTAGATTCCTGTAATCTACTTTTGTATGGGTGCTGCCTTTGAAAACAGTCTAAAATTTGGTTGAAAAGGTGGCAGCTGTTCGCACAGGAGGATAAGATAGATGAATGATGATGAGGATGGTGATGTCATAAACTGCTTCGGGATCAAGAAAAGTGGAGTAAAAAATATCTCAATAAATTAATGGTGTTTTAAGTTTATAAGCTACTTCGAGCATGCCTCCAGACAGGTGGTATAAACATTTTCTAAAGAAATAAGTGGATGATAAAAAGTGTGTTACACACATTAATGTGACTTAATGAGTATAGATACCTCCTTAGTGGAGCTTATGTCTCAGGAAATGGCTCCAGCCATGTGCCTAGCAAGACTCAGAAGTGGTGAGCCTCTCTCCTAACTGGGACTGATGGAACGTCTGTGTGAAAAGAACACTGTTTGAGATGCTGGAAGAGCTGAAGAGAGAAGCAGACAGACTCTCCAGGGAGATGGCTGGAGCACCTCAGGTGCAAGATCTCACTTTCTCCCTCTCCACCTCCATTTCTCTCTGTCCATGCACATGCCTGTGTATCTGTATCTCAGATAGGATATGGGGTAGCAGATTTGCTGCCATATAGGAGTGCTTCTGTGCCTCCACTTGTGCTCTATCTGTATATTGGTAAATGAAACAAATTCTACAAAACACTGTAAGCCGTCAGTGCTCTCTCCAGAACCCAACTGGAAATGTTTTCCTATGTTGCTTTTAGCCAAAATAGGGATGTGGCAGACTCCCCCCGCCCCAGTGCTTAAAACAGCCTGAGGAGACATTTCTGATTGGAGAAATGTTGTGAAGAGAAGTTAAAACCTCCTTCTTTGATGCCATAGCTCGGATCCATTCCCTACCCCCTTGTGGCTGCTTTGGGTAGCTCACTTTCATGTCTGGGGATCCAAACATGGTTTGCTGGATTTGCATCTGTTTTGGTCCCTGAAGTTCACTGTTCCATCACTTTTTTTTGTGGTTCCTGTCTCTTCACGATTAGCTTTATTCTTTATCTGTTTTAACCACTTCCCCTGTGGATTGCCCTGACAGCATGTTTTAAAATCTGTGGTCTGTTCGTTCATTGTTTAAAAACCTGTTCAAAATGCTTTAAAAGCTTTAGAGCTTTTTTTCTTTCTTTCTTTTTTGCCTTAATTGATTGACTGTAAGCCGAAGTCATAAGCAGTATGTAGTAGTTGAGAACCTTCACCTGGAGCAAAAAATTTTTACCACAGGAAAAAAAGAAAGCCCCCCCCCCCCCCCGTTAAGATGTGTCAATCCCAGAATACTATTAGACTATCCTCTCGTGCACACAGAAGAAAAGACGCCATTTTGTCTGTGGTGATCTAATAAATGAGGAGGAAAATATGAGAGCGCTCTTTCTAGCATTCCATGTTAGGGGAGAGATTTCCACTCATGTAAATTGAAAAAGAAATCTATGCACAATTTCTATAGCCCTAATTTTTTTTTAAGGATGCATAATTGCTTCTGCTATTCATGGTACAGTGGATTTCCAAAACAGAAACAGATTCTCTGCCTGAAGAAGGCAAGAGTGTCCCCCCCCCCTCCGGTTAACTCTCTAGTGAATAGAGATTAGTGTCCTGAAGGGGGAGTAGTGAAGAATAATAAAGGATCTCTCTACAAGAGGCACCTGCAAATCTTGGCAAAGAGGAAAAATGATTTCATAGAGAGCTTGCTCTCCCCCCCTCCCCCCCCTGAATAGCTCAGTTATTTGGGTATAGAGGCCTACAGATATTTTAGATAAATGAAGGCAATAGTACTGGAAAAGTGGATGACATGGCACTTCATATAAATCTTTGGCACTGCTAATTGTGGGTATCAAGAGAATACACAAAAATAAAGTGTTTTCTGTCCTGCAGAATGAGGATTGCATTCTCAGTTACGGCTAAAGATATCTCATTGGTCAAGAGAAACAGATGTGTCCAAAGGTATGGGCATGGCCTGTGGGGCTGCTGATATTTCCCACATTTGAACATTATTCTCCAGTGCTACATCATAAACTTGGGGGGGGGGATTACTCAAAAGTGGCTTACCATGATGTGTGAAGGCCTACCTTTTGAGAAAATCACAGTGTTGAGAAAATTTCAGTTATCTAGTTTGGGATCAGAGTTGCCTAGCTTGCAGCATTTTGCAAAAGTTATGAACTGAATGCCGTTTCATAAATTAGCAAGATTCTACCCATGCACAGAATGTGCTGGTTGCTTTATTCTCTTGTCCTCCCCACAGACACTAATTGCAGTTCAGACAGCATTTACTACATGCACGCACACACAGGGTGATTTTTAAAGCTGATGAGAAAGCCCAAAGAAATTCCAAAGCCTCAGTGGAAAAAAGAAGCTGTGCAATCCCTGAGTTTAACTGTGGAAGCTCTGACAAGCTTCTCGACCCAGTGGCTCGTGCAAAATAGCTAGTGCAAAATATTCTCATTAGCTGTCTCCCAAGCCTCTGACCTTTCCCACATGCTTGAGTTACTTCTGATTTTCTTGAGAGTATATCCACAAGCTGTTGGTATGGGCAGGGTTCTTCAGCATGTCTCCCCTCCTTGTGGAGCCAGTTAATTTTCTTCCACACATCGCTTAAATAATGAGGATTTTCAAGGGAGGGTGCTGTCATCATCGAGGTAGTCACAGCCCCCCCCTTTAAAAAAGGCCCTGATACATAGATTGTTCACAGTAGTGTTTTTAAAGTAAGTCTCTAGCCTCTTCTGTGGGGAAATATAAAAGGAAAGGCATATCTCTGTGAGGGAGGGTGATAGAGACATACTTTTAAATAAAAATGATATCTGGGAATTCAGAGAACCTGCCCAAACTATCATTACGTTACTACAGTGATGTAACAATATTTTAGGGCTTTTAAAACAAAAACTGAAATCACTTGTCTCTGGGGGCGAGGGAGTGGTTTAACAATGACAATAGTTCAGTAATTGAAAAGCAGGCTGGAGGTCGATGAGGCAAAGAAAACCCTTAGGAGACATTAATCACTAGGAATAAGCTGACTCAAAACTGGCTTCCAGAAAAAGATCGGGGTAAAAGTAGTCTCGTGGTGAAGTGAAAGCTAAAGGCAGAAAAATGCACATGGAAATCAGGAAACAGAATGTGGCCAGAACCAACCAACCAAAAAAGAAATGTGGAAAAGGGATCTATATGTTGTTCCTTTTTAGCTTATATTGGGGGGGGAGAGAACTGCTGCTCCCAGAATCATCAGTGAAAAGTATGTTTTGTCTTGCTGGTTGATCTGTTAAACTAGAGAAACATTTGCAACATACCTACTTCTGGAACTATTAACACTATTCTGGAAACAGCCCTCAGTCATGGAGAATCTTGGCACTTGTGGCTGATTCTATTTGCACTCTATGTGTAGAACAGTTATAGCAATTGTCCACCTTTGCTTACAACTCACTGTGTCATCTAAATTCACAACTAAATTTAAAAAAAAAAAGAAACAAGCACATCTTGGCGGTAGGCTGCAGATCTTTTTGAGGATTGCAGGATACTACTTACATGCATTACTTATTCCTTTAAAGGATAATGCTGTTTACTTGCATTTACGCAGTATTGACCACTGCACATACACAGAGCCATCCAGCTGCCTCCCTTTGAGCAGCAATGCCTGAGTTCCTCCCCTTGAAAACACCCCCCCAAGTTTTCCTGTAGAGTGATAGTGGGCCCCATATCTACAAAGAACACCTTGGCAAAGCTATTGTCTTTAAAGTATAATCAGGAAGACATCTGTTTCTTGTGTACCAATAGTAATGTGATCCACTTGGGTAAAAATGCAAAGTGGTGTAGAGAGAATGCCACATGACCAAACTGCTTCACTTGGTCTATGTCAGTATGTTACTATATCAAGGGGTCTCCAGGATCTCAGCAAGAGGTCTTTCACATCCCCTACCATCTGAGCCTTTTGGCTGGAGATGCCAGAAACTGAATCTGAAATCTTGAGCATGCAAAGCAGGTGATCTACCACTGAGCCCCTCCCTACAGGTTTAGTCCAGTGGCCAGCACATCTCAATGAACCATGTTACTGATAACAGACTTCCCTCTTGAACTACATACTTGGGTGGGTTTCTGTATTTTTCCAGTGCATTATTAAAAAATGTCACTCCGTATAATTTAGGAGTGCAATCCAGTCTTTACTAGGATTGCCAACCTCTAGAAGCTGCCTGGGACTCTCCCAGTATTATAACTGACCCCCAGACAACAGAGATCTATTACCCTGGAGAAAATGACTGCTTTGGAGGGTGGACTCTATAGCACTTTATACTGATGAGGTCCCTCCCCTCCCCAAACTCCACCTTCCCCAGACTCCATCCCCAAAATCTCTAGGCATTTCCCAACCCAGAGTTGGCAACTCTAGTGTTTACCCTGTGTGCAAATGTGTGTTTCTGTGACCTTTGCATGAGCAGTTCCCTGCACTGGGGGACAGGGATAGGATTAGGTCTCCAGTAAGGGAATCGTGTGCACAGAGTCTAGAGCATGAGAGGAAGCAGATAGTGAGGCAGAGGATTGTTCCCTTCATACATAGCAGCAATGATATTAGATTTAGGGTTGCCAGGTCTCTTACCTATTGCAGCAGGGGTGGGGAAGAAGCTCCTCGTCCTGGACATTCATGTGCACACACCGTAATGACATCATCCGGAAGTGACATCATTGCACTAGGCATGTCATTGGTGGATGCTCTAGCATTTTGCTTGAAACTCTATGATACCATAGAGTTTTCAGGCTGAATGCTAGAGCATCCTCCAACGATGTGCTCAGTGTAATGACATCACCTCTGGGGGATGTCATCACAGCGGGCATGTTGGCCCGATCTGGACACTTTGGGGTGGGCTTCTCCCGCCAGCCGGATTTGAGCCGGTGGGTCGAGGGCCCCTTGAGCAGGCAACCCCCCCTCCCAGGGGACCTGGCATCCCTAGTTAGATTTGGATAAACCACTAAGAAAAAAACCCAGTATTTTACTGAATAGGTAGAATTTGATCTATCAAATGTCTTCACTAGAGAGCCATGCAAAGCAGCAATGGCTATATCTAAAGAGCCCCTTTTTTAGCAATTGCATCTCCTACCTGGTTAGCTGCTTCTTCCCTTCCCTTTATTTCAAAATCAAAAAAAAAAAAAAAACAGAGAGAGAAAACCTTCCATCAGCTGCAAAAGCCAACTGACATTATTTATTATGGTATATACTTACCCCTGATTGGTCTTTCCTGCCTTTGTCTAATCTGTCCTATGATTATTTACATTGTGAGCTAGGATGAGCATATGTTCTCTGATTTTTGTTTCTTTTGTTTCTGTTCATTTATACTTTCAATCCATAGGTTTGCTTCTCATGGTTGATTTTGTAGACTCACTTGTACTGTCTACAGACGCATATAGTTTTTAACACAGTGTATATGCTAGGGATGCATACAGCAGGTCATTTCTAAGAATAACAGGTACACATAATTCTGATTCATTGACATTTGTGCGTGTTAAAAATTTGTACATTTTATGGGGGAGGTTGGTGTGAAAAAACCAAATTAGAGTAAAATAAAGACTTGTGGCTTTAACTTGCACAAAGGGAGATTTTCAGGTTAAAATTGGGGGGGAGAAATTTAAAACAATCTCTCTTGTTTTTTTTCTTTCCCTAATTTGTGTATGGTTGTGTGGCTATGTCGCTGCATTAGCTGGTTGTAGCAGAATAGACAGAAATCATGTGGCACTTTAAACAAAACACTTATCCCAGCAAAAGCTGTTGGGGCCTAGAGCCCACATCTGCAAGTACTATGAGTAAATCCTAGTGTAATCAATATGATTGCATTTTAGGGTTGCCTGGTCCAATTGTTCTGTAAGTGTGGGGAGCTTTCAGGGAGTGGGAGGGTGGAGCAATGACATCATCATTTCCGTGTGACATCATGTCGATGACGTCGATGCACAATGTGCCTGTTTGGGGGTAGGACTTCTCCATAAAATTGGGGGAACCCCTGCCCAGACCAGAGGTCTGGCAACCCTATTGCATTTCACCCTGTGCTTCTTGCATTCATGGGCCCTTAGCCATGAACACATAAAGATGCCTTATACTGAATCAAATCCTTAGTGGTCTATCAAATACAGTATGGTCTACTACAACTGGCAATGGCTGTCCTGAGTCTTGGGTGGAAGTCATTCACATCACCTACTACCTGACCTTGGGTCAGTCACAGTTCTTTCAGAGCTCTCTCAGCCCCTAAAAACAAGTCTAGCTCACCACTAGCATAACACTAAGGGTAGAACTTGCAGCTGCCAGACAATCTTTGGATCTCCTGGCTATTATATACACAATGCCATACAATAATTAATTACCTACTACCTGAACCTTTTAACTGGAGATGCTAGAGATCTAACCTGGTACTTACTCCATGCTCTACCACTGAGCCTTCCCCTTCGGCCCTGTGGTTTGTTTTCCCCGTATTTTGTATATTAAATGTATATATATATATATATATATATATAAAAATGTTTGCAATGTGAAGATCCACTTAGAACATTTGAAGATGTGGGCTCTAATCCCCCCAAACGTATGCTAAAATAAAATTTTAGTAGTCTTTTATGGTGCCACAAGCCTCTTGTTTATTTTCATCTTCTTGTAGTAACAAATGTATGTTAATCACTGCAGCCCAGGAGCCAGAAAACCACACAACAAGCGCTTACTTGGACTGATATTTCTCAAGAAGCAGACCCCAGTCCCCTGGGACAGCTTTAAAACCAGTTTGTGACATGGCATTAGATGTCATGTTGGGGAGCAGACTGCTCTTCAGAGATAAATCCAAAGTGAAATTCTTCCTGAGTGCAAGTAGATGTGCTTACACAGAGAACCAGGTATTTTGTGCATTAAGCTGATACTCCTGGGCAACATATAAATTGTTCTTAAACTTTGGGTGAAACTTTTTGCTTTCTGAGTTGGGCAGTCTCCTTTGGGATTCAGGCTGATTTGTGATGACTTGCATCTACCTGATGAATAGTTGGCTTAATTGACCAGTATAGCTTGCTACATATAAGTATGCTTGATTGATGATCACTTGATACAGGAACAGTTCATGAGTTTTCCATAGTACATAAAGCAACTGTGTTGGTCTATTGGAAACATTAAATAGCAGAATTTTTAAAAGCAATAAATGTTATTGTCCCTGAATTCAGGAATTTTATTATGTTCAAGAGTTTTAGAGTGTCCTGTAGGGCTACTGTTTCCTGACAAACAAAATTATGATACCACAGTAGTCTTTGATGCTTAAGTGATGGAGCCCATGTACCCAAGGTGGTGATGATTGGTAAAATGACTGTACACAATGAAATGTTTCTGTTCATTTAAAATGTACAGCTATTCCATCTGTTTACTAGTCCCTTGCCACCAAGCAATGATTTAGTTGTGATATCTGGCCAATAATGTACCCATTTTACAGATGAGAAATACAGAGGCTGAGAGTTTCTAGACCAGGGTAAGCAACTCATGGCAGCAGGCCATTGTGATTGGCACCCAGAACAAGATCTCTGACCAAGCAACCAAGGCACTGTCTGTACTGCTGGGCCCTGTGTAGGGTTGCCAGGTCTGGGTTGGAAAATACCTGGAGACTTTGGGAGTAGATCCAGAAGAGGGTGGAGTTTGGGGAGTGGAGGGCTTCAGCAGAGTCCAATGTCATAGAGTCCACCCTTCAGGGCAGCCATTTTCTCCAGGGGAGCTGATCTCTGTCAGCTGGAGGTCAGTTGTAAAAGCGGGAGATCTCCAGGCCCCACCTGGAGGCTGGCAACCCTAGCCCTGTGGTGTGGGAGAATGCAAGACCATGGCTTATGTTCAGGGGTCTGTTGGAGCGGGAGCACACAGGAGCGCAGCTCCTGGAGTGAGAAACCCAGGGGGCAGGCACATGACCAAGCCCCACCCCCTCCTCGAGTTCCCCAAGCAGTGCAGAGGTGCAGCGCCCCGGGGGAAAGCCCTGCTAGGGTCTTTATTGTTTTTAATGTTTTGTTTTAATATTGATAATTTTATCATTGTTCCTTTTATGACTGTGTGCTGCTTTTCCAGAGACTTGCTCAAGGTGGCATATAAATTTTCTAAGTATACCATTTTTTTATCTGGGCACATGGCACGTAAGTACTGGAGAAATTTCACCAACCCTTCAGCAGCTTCCACCCCATCAGTTTGGTGTAGTGGTCTCTAATCTGGGAGAACTCTAATCTGGGAGAAGATTTGATTCCCCACTTCTCCACATGCAGCTGCTGGTGTGACGTTGGGCCATTCACAAGTTCTCTCAGAGCTGTTCTCTCATGAGCAGTTCTCGACCTCTCTCAGCCCCACCTACCTCACAGGGTGCCTTGTTGTAGTAGGACTGTAGTGGGAGAGGGGATGGGAGTCCGTGGAAATCTAATGTGAGTAGAAATACTACTTTTGCAAGCAGAACGAGGCATGAAATCCAGCCCAAGGTATATAAATGGGACATAAAGGGAATATGAAATGGAAATACATTGGAACAAACTCATTGTGTATGCAAATTAGCATTTCCTGTGCCTGCCGTCTTTTCTTTCCGTTTTTTCTGCCCATTTGATCAGACAACTGAAAGGAACAAACAGTTTTTATGTTTTTGAATGCCATTTAGTCTTTCTCTCTTTCCTATCATTTGTAAGGGTTTATATTATTGTTTTTATCTTTGATGATATACTATCTTTTTCTTTTCATTCAGTGTAGATGTCCACCTTTAGGGAAGAAATCCATTTAATTCCTGCACAGATATGGTATTTAGAAGTGACACTACTTACATATTGTTACATTGTCATCTCAACCTGAAAAGAAAATAGGAGAGTACAAGAAAAATTTTTTTCCCAGCGACTAAATCTTTCATTCACAATTCATAGTTTGTCTTTGGTTTAAGTTGATACTGTATATGCTGTATCTCAAAAATGCCATGGCATTAACCATTTTCTTTTCTTTTTTTTAATTACTCTTAACTGAAGACTACCAGTGCTCATGTTTCCCCCCCACACACACACACAATTAATGTCTAATAAATTAAAACACATTCTATGTAACATTGGGTGTTCCCCCTACTCAGGGGTCATTTCGAGCAGGAGCTTGGGGGAGCTCAGCTCCGAGAGTTGGTGCCAGGCACCCCCCCCACAGGGGAATGCCTGCTTGTGTCATGGCTGCAGCAAAATGACCCCACCCCCTGGAAAGATCCTTGTTCCTCCGACCAGCCTTCTGAAGGCTTCAGCCACCACTGAAGCTTTCCCTCCCAGAATAGTGGTATTTCTGAGGCTTAGATTAGCAGCTGTCCCCTCTCTGCCAGCGTGCTCTCTCTCCCCCCCTCCCTCCCTCCCTCCCTTCTTGCCTTCTGACATACTTCCGGTGATATCAGGTGGTGTAGCATATGCAAAAAAGTTATGCTAATGAGTTATGTTAATGAGCTCCTGCACCTCTTTTTCTACGAAATGACCCCTGCCCCTACTACAATTCATTCGTTTTGGTAACCATTTGAGAGGCAAGGAAAATTTATAATGAGTTGATCACCTATTATCCTATCATCTATCACAATTGGTTAAGTTTGTGTGGTGTCACTGAGCGTTCATGGACATCCCAGCTTCTCAAAGAACCAAGCTATCAGAAATATTTGTTGTCTACCTCTTCTGTTGCAAACCAAAGTCATTAGTTTGGTAGAGATTAAGACTTTTCAGAAGCCCTATGGACAACACTGACTTTGTGGGATAAACTATGGATGAAAAAGAAGCTCCCTGGGAATATCAGGCACAAGAAACCCAGATGTAAGTTAGCTGAAGTAGGGTAAGGTATAGACTGGACTGAGAAAGAAGCATCTGAGGTAATAAAAGGTTGATGCATGAAGGGAAAGGCAGGTGATATAGGAACTGTAGCAATTTCTTGGACGGGGGTTTGGTTTCCTTTGCTCATCAAAATGTGCAGTTTGAGAAAAATCTTCTTGAACCTTCAGTAAAATCAGTTCTGCTTCTAAAATGTCAAGGCTGACTTGTGGTAAACATTCATTCATTCATTCATTCATTCATTCATTCATTCATTCATTCATTCATTCATTATTCAATTTATACCCCACCCTCCTCACCAAGGCAGGCTCAGGGCGGCTTACATAAAATTCCATATATAAATACAATTAAAACTAGTCATAAAACAACCATAAACAATTCAGTTATCAATTATCATAAAGTGCTGGAACAATGATCTAATCAAGTGCTAGAACAGTAGATTTCAATGTAACAGTGCTACTTAAGGTGACAGTAACAGTCATGTTGGTATTCGCAAACCAGCTCAATGTATTCAGCTTATTTATGTGATGGACACAGGTTGTAGGTGGTAAAGCCAGGGCACAGGGTCACTACTCAGATGTTGATGCGGCTCCTTGATTGAAGGCCTGGTGGAGTTGGTCTTCCCATTCTGTAGCCAGTGGAGAACAAATGTGTTGCAGAGGCAGCATGATGACACATCAGAGCAAGAGTGTTATGTGAAGCTGTCAGCACTTGTCTCTTTTATTATCCACTAGCAGAACTTCTCAAGTTGTCAGAAATCCCAGCAGCCCAACATGGTAACTGCTGGGCAGGGAGAAAAGTGATTACACCCTTGAAAGAAAATATCATAGGTGGCAGTTGGCAGAAAAGTTACTAAGTGAAATCTTTTGTGCCACTTTAAATGTGCATTAAACAGAAATGCAACACAGCCATCCTTCACCAAAGACAGTGTGAGGAGCACTTTGAAAGAAGTCGGATAAATTGGATCACTGATTGGCAAGTTAATGGGCATGAGAGTTGTGCCTGAAGACCTAACCTTTCTGCAGGGGTTCATTGCCATTCAGTCTGCCCAGCATGAAATCCTCAGAAGGGCAGGGGAGCATTTAAAGCTCCAGGACTCTAGTTTAGGTAGTGGCTCTTCAACAAGAGAGTGCAATTATCCACCTCCAGTCTACATCATTGCGTTCCTAACCGTTCAGCCATTTGGGCAGTCTTATTACAAAGTGAAGAAGTTAAAAAAAAAATCAACTTGAAGTTACATTTTAATGTTACCTTCTGAATTGGCATTGTATTCCGGAGCTTCGTGGTTTGATCTGAGTTCAGCTTAAAAATGTTAGCTGTCTTCTGTGATTGTTTGCAGTTATCTGGACTTCCAGCCTTATACACCCCCCGCCCAAAGCCCACTACCCTGAAAGGAAGCCACCAGATAAGATGCATGGGTTAAATGAGGGTTTGCTAATTACAATCTGACCTCTACAAAAAACTGAATTCCTCCCATTCTGCAGGTTCCCCAAGAGGCTGCACTGCTGGTTTTTGCCAGTGTCTGGGAAACTCATCTTGGCTTCAAACTCAACATGGCCATAGGCCACACCTTTGCTTTTTGTCACCTGCAGTAGATTTGTACAGAGAGATGTTACCCATCAAATCCCAACACCTCACACCATGCACTGCAAAGGTTCAAGTGCTGAAGTGTGGCACCAAGAGATTTTAAATTGTTATACTTAACATGTTGTGAGCCACCCTGAGCCCACTTTCAGAGTAGGGTGAAATGTAAATCAAATCAATCAATTAATTAATAACTCTCTCCAATCCCCTGGGACAAAAATCAATGGCTGATTTGGGTGCTCCCACTGTCCTTGGATACCAGTCTAAGTAAGCAACAAGTACCACACCTGCACAAATCCTCCCCAACCCTAATCAGGGCCTCCTTGACCCCTTAGAATGCTGCTTGTTTACAAAATCTGACCACACAACCACAAATGTGAAGCAGGCAAGGAAAAGGCTCCCTTATCACAGCCATTCAGATAGGGACACAACATATTCCTGTTTAGCCCCCAAATTGCCACTGAATCCATAACGTTGCCATGGGGAGGGTCAACTGGAGAACTCTGCAACAAAATAAATAAATAAATAACCTCCATTTTTTTTAGGAGAATGGCTGTAAAATTCTGACCCCTTGGGTAGAAACGTCTTTCTCTGGCATTGGGTACAGTTCAGAAGACCACTCTGCACTTCTGATAAAGTGGGCTCTGCCCCAGTAAAACCTGTACTACAATGAAGTTATTAAACTCTAAGATCTCAGTATATTTCAGTAGAACATAAGCTGTTGATGGCTGGTCCATCTATGTATACTCATCACTCCTTTACTGCAGCATCAACAGACAGCATACATCTTTGATTGAGCTGTCACCACAGCCAGAACTTTCATCCCAACTTCCATTTAAATACAAATAAATACTTTTCAATATTGGGACTGTGCATACACGTTCAACTGAGAGTCATCACATAATAAGAGAACAAGACCCAATTAAGATACTGATCAGTCCAGGACTGCAAACTGTCCTCCTATCACATACATGTTTAACATAGGATATGGGCCCTGCACTCAGTAGTCTTTGTGTGTGATAGCCTCATTTGCCTATTTCTTCCCCCTCAGAGATAAGGGAGGGTCATAAAGGGAATCAAGCCATTATGCATACAAGTCTTTTGTTACATCACTTGTATAATGGAGAGATAAGTGGTTACTCTTACACCATGCAAGTTCCATGCATAGCACCCCAGTTTATGTCTGTACTGGTCCCAGGTGATGTACATATATGTGTACAGTAGCTCTACTGGAAATGGCCATAGCTTCAGGGTAAACCACATACATGAGTGAGGTGGTAGGTTCAATCCATGGTCTATGTAGTTAAAGGAACATGGGTATTATGGCTACAAAAAAACCATGAACAGCCACAGCAAATCAGAACAGAGGGTACTGTGCTTGATTCCTTACATCTTTGGTATCACGTCCCAAAGAGATCTTGGGACATTTATTTGGAAACACTTAATCCTGGACCCCTCATAGAGATGTGGGTTTGACTTGAATAGTGCTGGTGGGCAGGATTCCACTGCCTTGTTATCTTCACAATCAAGGATGCCTTATCTGAGAATGTTAATGCAAAGGATAAATCCTCAAAATAGCAAAAATAAAAATAAAAATCAGGGATGCTCTTTTCCTCCAAGGTTCTGACTGCAGTTTATCATCAAAAGTACTCAAGCACCATTAAAAAACAACTTTGCTGAAACTCATACAATGGTTGGGGGAGGGGGCTCTCCCTACTCAACACATAAGTATCTGCCAGAGAAAATTCTGAAACGTTGTTTCCATATTTTCACTTGTCAGAACAACATATTCTTTAATGGAATTTTTTTTCAAAGCAGCAAATGTTGACTTCCTAAATCCATTTTCCCGTTATTAATGGTAGCTTTTAAGAAATCACTATGAAAAGCAGATACATTCATTTAATCCTTTCAAGAGCTGTTTGTTGGTTCCCACTGAGGAGAAATTTAAAAGGGGTTCATGTGCTGCCTTTTTTAAAGGTTACACATGCCGTCTACAAAATGCACTAAGTAAAAGCAAAATCTTATCAACGCAGCTTTGGGGGACCAGTTAAGTTTTACTCACTATAGTATTAGTCAACATAAACAAGTGGTCATAAATTGAGAATACCCTTCATAGAGGAAAGTGGAATCTATGAGCTATTTTTCAAAAATGACTGTCAAATGTATTGTGAGGCCCTGTCTGCTCACCCTGGGATGCTCTGTGCTTCACAGTCTTGTAGAGTTGCCTGCTCTGGGTTGGAAAATACCTGGAGACTTTGGGAGTGGATCCGGGAGAGGTTGGGGAGGGGCCTCAGCATGGTACAATATCGTAGAGTCCACCCTTCAAAGCAGCCATTTTCTCAGGGGAAACTGATCTTTGTCAGCTGGAGATCAATTGTAAAAGCAGGAGCTCTCCAGGCCCCACCTGGAGGCTGGCAACCTTACTGTCTTGCCAACTGTTTTGCAGGAGGTTCCCCAGGCCTCAAAATAGGCGGGGCTGCCTCACCTTGTTCCTCCTCCCAAATGGATGTGAGTCTCTCACAGCCTTGGGTTGCCTGTTTTTTTCTTCTTCCCTGCCCTGTTCCATGGGAACTCCTTTTATACTCCAGCTGCTGGTCCCACCCCTCCCATTCCCAGCCCCATCCTCCCTGGGGTACAGGCAACCACTGGCCATGTTCCTTGCCATTACCCAAGGCTCCTTTCTCATTGGCTGTCTGTTCCCCAAACCCTTCCCTTCCAATCACCCCACACACACACCTGGGTCACCCTTGCCCTGTTGCCTGAGTATGGGGGTGCAGGTTGTGCCTGATGAGGGGATGGCAGTGTTGCCTAATGCAGGCACTCTCCTAGACAGCCCTGGTTCTGGAGTCATTTTCCCCTTAGGCCTCATGTGCAGAGACATTGGGGCTTGTTAGTGCCTGATGCCTCTGCTGCATGGTTGTCTGGATCCCTGCTCATGTTCCCAGCTCCACAGTGACCTGTCCCTTTGCCACTGAAGCTTGTGGCTCCTTGGCCTGCTTCTCCAGTCATGTGGCAGCCTGGGTAATGGTGGCCTTGTGCCATGAATTCCCTTCTGGCTCCTTTTCTCTTGTTGCAGCCTGGGACACTGCTGCCATGGCTACTGGACCCATCACTGTTCCTGGGTAAGTTCCGGGCATCGAGGCAGCTTGCAGTGCCGGGGGGGGGGGGGAGAGCCCCTACAGCTCCCTGGGCACTCCAGCTCTCTGCCAGCCACTGCTGCCTGACCCCGGATATGTAATAAATTCATTTTCAAGTGAAAAGCTGCCATTTTGAGTCTTGGTAATTGATTTTCTGATTGCAGTGTTGGATCCCTTTTCTGTGATAATGCATTAATTTCCAACCCTTACAAATCAGTCAAACTAATGCAAGATTTTCTAAAAGTAGCACTGATGGTCCTAGACTTTTAGTACCTGAGGCAGAAAATCCAAATAGTGTTCATGTGATGGTAATGCAATAACTAAATAACACTTTTAAAAATCTCCTAAGGCATGTCCAGTTGCTTTTGCTGCTGCTACGAATGCTTCTGATTGTCTGAAGGCCTCACAGATGGCCATTGGGAAAATCCAGAAGTGAAGCCACACCTCTCTAGGAGTTCTAGATACTCAGTGAAACTATCTGGTGATTACTAGACAGGACTGATGTAACGCCAGGGAAAAACCCATCCCCTCTAGGAATCAGTGAAAACTCTGTAGTTCTACTATAGAGTTACTAGTGATTCCTAGAGAGGAATGACCTCACTTCCAGGTTTTCCTCAGTAGTGATATCATGGTGTTGCTGATGGCTGCTCTGCACATTCCTGCCCCCTCTCAGTCTTCCACTGTTTGGCAACCCTAGTTAAAATATTCTTCGCCAGTGGACATCATTTTCTCAGATGCTGCCAGTTGCTGCTCACTTTCTGTTTTCCTGGGGGAAAGAGGTGTGAGAGAGCAAGTGGTAACAGCTTAGGGTTGCCAAGTCCAGGTTGGAAAATACCTGGGGACTTTGGGGGTGGAGCCAGGAGAAGGCGGGGTTTGGGGAGGGGAGGGGCCTCAGCATGGTACAAGGCCATAGAGTCCACCTTTCAAAGCATCCGTTTTCTCCAGGGGAGCTGATCTCTGTCAGCTGGAGATCAGTTGTAAAAGCAAGAGATCCCCAGGCCCCACCTGGAGGCTAGCAACCCTATAACAGCTCTAAGTTCAGTAGAGGAAACAGAGAAATTGTGTTGATAATTGCTTTGACTAGCCCCTGATATAGGGTTGCCAGGTCTGGGTTGGAAAGTACCTGGAGACTTTGGGGGTGGATCCAGAATAGGGTGGGGTTTGGGGAGGGGAGGGGCCTCAGCATTGTACAATGCCATAGAGTCCACCCTTCAAAGCAGCCATTTTCTCCAGGGGAGCTGATCTCTGTCAGCTGGAGATCAGTTGTCAAAGCGGGAGATCCCCAGGCCCCACCTGGAGGCTGGCAACTCTACCCTGGTGACAAAGAGTCTTATGGCTTTTGGTTGTTGTTGGTTTTGTTGTTGTTGATGATGATGTTTTTAAAATCTGGATATATGGAATAACAGTTCTGTACTAAACAGTTTTAGGAATGGGATGAACTAAAAACTATAAATAAATTCTGTTAATATCAGTAGGATAAATATGTTAAGATTTAAAGTTCAGAATGAGCAAGCTAGAACAGGTTTTGTCTATTGTGTTCAGTGTTCAGTATGCACTGCAGGTTAAGATATAAAAATTAATTTCTTTGAAAATAAAATGAAGCCGAGTTCCGAAAAGCTATGCAATGGTTTATGTGTAAGAGATGTGCATGGCACCTGACTAAAAATGAGTCTTTTATTATCTAGGTTCATTGGGAAATGTGCATGGCTATGTATTTGCATCAAATACAGCTCCTAGAAGATTAAATCCTTACTTACAGCAATCATGTATTCCTACTAAAACCAGAATGGCTTGGAAAATGACTGCATCTGCACAATTTTATGTGCATTTTCCCCTGCAAAAACCAGTGATAGTTTGTGAAGTCAACAGCATTTCCTGAACTCTGTCACAATTGTCCTTTCTTTCTGATTGTAGCTCACTCATTGCCTCCTTCCAGCTCAGATCAGGACTTTGGCAGTATGGGAGGAGATGATGCGCAAACTTATGTCCCTGGTTGCCACTAATGGCCAGGTGCAAGCCAAGGGTAGGAGAAAGCCGTGGCTGAGCCTTTGCTGGTAATTATCAGCACTGGTCAGGTCTGAGGTGAGCAGCTCCTGTGGGGAGTGCAGCACAGCTTGATCTGGGATGCAAGCAGCTGTCTACAAGTCAGAGTTACCTGACCTGGTAAGTTAAAGGGCCAGTCCATCCCGGTATACATCAGACCACATCCCACAGATGACTTTTGTGGAAGGGAAGGGGAATTTTCACCAATCCTGCCTTCCTGCGGCAGACCTCCAGCTCTTCCCCAGATCTTCCTAAGGGAGCATCTTTTCCCCAGGAATAGCATTTGGGGGGAATTTTGGACTACAATAGGAGGAAATGTCCCATTGCAGTGTTTACAAACACACTTATGGAACAGACAGAATTAACTTACTCTGTGGCCCATCAGCATGTGTGCTGAACAATGTAGAACAGTTTTTCATTTGAGACTGGGGAGTGAGGAGGATTGTGAGGGTCCATGTATGTCTCGAGGTTTAGTCGATATAGAAAGACCTTGAATGGTGAATCCAGGTTTCTGGCCAACCGTGGCAATGCAGATCTCTCAAAGAGCCTAGGGTAACATCCCAGTCTCAGGTTATGCTGAGAAATAGTTGCTCAGCTAGGGTCATGATGTTGGTTATCCATTCTTCAGCTCATGTATCATGTTCACTCCCATCCTGGTAGGTCAGATTCCAATTTTTAAAAAACCAACAACAGTAGAACAAACCATCTCAGTCTACCTCTTCCCACTGCTCCAAGTACCCCCCCCCTGCTTCCCAGGGACAGGACTTCTCTGGAATAGCTTGAGTAGAATAATCAGAGGTCTGCCACAAGAAAGAATGCATTAAAATTGCTTCCCCCTTCCATCGGTGGAAATTTTCCAAGAACCTACTGGATTATATGCAAAATGACACTTCAGTAGCATTTCAGTAAGCCAAGTTATTAAGAGCAGAATATGTAGCAATTTTCCTGACCCAACAACAGTTGTGTGCAAATTGCCATCAAGTCACAGCTTACTTATGGCAATCCTATAGGGTTTTTAAGACAAGAGACAAACAGAAGTGCCAATGCCTTCCTCTGCAAGTTTCCCTGGAATTCCTTGGTGGTCTTCCATCCAGAAATGAACCAGGGCCAACTCTGCTTAGCTTCCGAATCTGATGAGATCAGGCTAGCCTTGTCCAGGCAACAACAGAGTTACATGTGCTTAAATCTGATTATTAGAGTGGGTTTAAAATACTTAACTCCAATTGTCCATTGTGATCTTGGAAGCCAGTGCAACATGGCCTTTTCACTTGCAACTCTGTAAACTCAGAAATTCATGGTTATATGGGCAAAGTGTAGGTCCTTCCCAAGTGAGCAGTGCCTTGGCTTCTAGGAGGAGCAACACAGGCATGCACTGTGGACTCCTACAATTACATTACCACATTGTTGTTGTTGGGAGGGGGGTTCACTATACAAGCTTCTATGCAATTGGGAGGGGCCCTTTGGTCCCAGTGTCCACAGCCCACATACAATGGCAAAAGGTGTATCTTCCGTGTATTTTATGCATGTAGTTTTAAATGCATTTTAAGGAAGAACATTTGCATCTTGAACATTCCAGTAGAGTTATTTGTTGTTAAATGCCAAATCCCCCAGAAGGAGAAGTGATGAACTTTCTAGGAGGCTCACAAATTGTATGTGACTTTGTTTAATCAATAAGTAACCAAGGAGGGCAAAGCTGTTGTTAAGAAGATAAGAGCACACCATGATAGCTTCACAAACAGCTGCTCCTTATCTGACTGATATGGTACTTAAGTTTGATGCGCTTAATTAAAAATAATGAAAACTACCTTTTTTTAAAGGTTAAAGTGTCTTTTTTTGCTCTAAGATCTAGGGGAGGCATAAGGCATTATCACTCTGCCAGACCTCAGATAAGGGGCAGAAGATCAACACAAGATAATAACATGAAGGTCACAGGCTAATTAAGGCAGGTGTTTTGTTATGGACTGGGGAGCTGAAGTTCTCTGGAAGCCAACTGGGGACATTTTCCAGGAATTGTCAATAGAATTAGTGATCAAGAAAAATGTTTGTTTACTTTTAGCTAGTTGTGTCTTCTAGCTAAAGAATTTTAGTTCATCTGTCTTTTAATCAATGAAAGTAATTGTATTTAAATGAATTTGCATATCCCCAGAACTTCACATAGATGCATTGTTGAGGGATAATTTGCAATTTAATAAACAAAGCTACTGCCACTTATTGTTAGAAAGAATGGCCCGTTCTGATATGTTCCTCTCTATCGCCAGTGACAATAGTGCATTAAAATTACACAGGAGTTCAGTGGCACCTTAAAGACTAAAGGAATGCATTGCAACTCTAGGGGCTTTCTGAAGTCAAAGCTGACTTCATCAGATACAAGTTCTGATTCACAAAAGTTAATGCTGGAATAAATTCCACTGGACTCTTGTTTAATTTTTGCAGCTACAGACTAACACAGCTACATGTACAGATAATCCTGCTCTTGTATGTTTTGTTTTTAATGTATTATCCAGATAAGTAGCTCCAGGTTGGAAAATACCTGGAGATGTTGGGAGTGGAGCTGGAAGAGGGCAGGGTTTGGAGGGGGGAAGTTTCTAGTGGGTTATAATGCCACAGAGTCCTCTTTCCAAAGTGGCCATTTTCTCTAGGTGAACTGATCTCTGTTGCCCAGAGATCAGTTGTAATAGTGGGAGATCCCCAGCTACCACCTGGAGGTTGGCGATGCTTGTGTTAGTCTGCAGAAGCAAAAGTAAACTCTCTGGCCTACTGCATAAGACCTGTGTTCATCCTTTAAAGTCTCACATACCTAGGGTTGCCAGGTCCCCCTGGGGCGTGGGGAAACCCCCACTTGATGGGTTCGTTACCAGCCGGCCTCAATCAGGCCACCTGGGGAACCCCACTCCCAAATTGCTGGGATCGCAGAACATGCCCGGCATGATGATGTCACCCAGAGGTGATGTCATCATGTCGGGCACGTTGTGGGGGGATGCTCTATCATTCGAGAGACAACTCTATGGTTTTCCCTTGAATGATAGTAGCCCTGCCCCCAATGTGCCTGTGATGACATCACTTCCAGGTGATGTAATTGTGGCGTGCACACAAAATGCACATACCGAGAAGCTCCAGGAGATGACCAAGACTCCCCTGCTGCAGCCCTAAGTAGGACTTGGCAACCCTACACACACCAAGCTTGAACAAATAAAGCTTAGCTGCCTATGGCTTAGCAACAGGTCAAGCATCATACTAGGTGTTGGCTATTCTGATACTGTTCTTGTCAAAATTGCCGCTGAGATTGAATGTACACAATCATGTTTGATGGGGGAAAGGAGTGACCTTGAAGTCATCTTTTCTAGCATTATTTTTTCCATGTTTTTTAAGGCATTTCATATTTAACTGAGTCCAGGAGATTAATATCCAGGGTGTCACTAAAGGTCCTGAAGTATATAGCAGAAGAGCAATTTGGGTGAGTTTTTCTACATAGAATGCTTTCTGAAGCAACCAGGCCAAAAAAAAAAAAAAAACACACACACAGTGAGAGATGCTGAAAAGGGAAACTCACGATGTGTGGAGTCCATATCACACAGCGAATGATGGCTGACAGTACTGGCGGAGGGTAGAAATCTTGTGATAGCCCATCTCCATGGAGGATGCAGTGCATAGAGCTGATGCAGGTGTAATGCTGCATTGTTGAAACTGATGTTTACAAATAGGTCATGCACACTCCACCACCATTCCTCATCTCTCCAGGGCAATTTCCCCCCATCCCTTATCCTTCCACAGTGTTCTATTTTACATGTGCGCATTGACACACTGAGCATACTATAAATCAGGATTAGTTTGTAAAACAAGATTTGAAGTGAGCATGTGAACCATGGTTAGAAAGGATCTGCTTAGCTTTTTAAAATATGTAATGATCCTGGTTATAAATGGAAAGAAAAGGGAGGGGAGGAATTGTTCCAAAACAGATAGGCTCACCGGCCTCTAGGTGGGCCTAGAACTCTCCTGGAATTATAACTGATCTCCAGATGACAGAGATCAATTCCCTTGAAGAAAATGGCAGCCCTAGAGGGCAAATTCTATGGTATACCAAATATTCTAGGTGAAATCACTTCCCAAATCCCCTCCTCCACAGAGGCTGTCCCCAAATCTCCAGAAATTTCTCAGGGCAGAGTTGGCAGTGCCAAGAATAGGGAAGAGAATGCCTTATCCTCTGAGACTGGCAGCATGTTGTATATTGTTGGCACAATCCATGAAACTGGGTTTAAAAGAACAACTGTGAGCTTCTTGTAGAAAGAGGCAGGAGGGAGCTTATAACAAATGAGGTTGCTCAAGACATCTGTATGCACATACACCTCAGCTTCTTTGTCTCTTTCGACTTTTAGTGTTAATTTTTAGGGCCTATCTCTCCTACTCTTGAAATAGTTCACAACAGTGTATAAAAAGTTTGATACATCCTTCCCCGTTCTCTCTTTTAATATCGAGGAAGGAAAATTGTGTGACGTTTTGAGTTTCTCCATCTGTGTTGGTGACGAAATGGAACTTAAAGGGGCAGAGTAGAATGCCTGGAAAGTCACATGACTTGAAAAGGTGGGGGCCCAAGGGCTCGGAACCCACTGTTGATAGACAGATAACTGTCGGAGTGGTCAGTTAGGAACGGACAGTCAGAAGTGTTCAACTTCATTTTTTCTCTGCTTTTATAAATAGGAAGCACCAGTATCAATCTATGTTTTATCTCACCCTCTGTCCCAGGTACTCTGGGCAATGTATGTGGTCCCCTCTGCCCACTTTATCCTCACACCAACTCCAAGAAGCAATTTAGGCTGAGAGGGAAGGGCTGGATATATAAGCTTCATGGCTGAGTGGAGATTCGAACCTGTTCAGGTACCCTTGTACTTAAGCAGCTGTCCAGGTGCACTTATACTTAAACAGTTGTACCTAAACTGACAGTTGAGCTTCATGGCTGAGTGGAGATTCGAACCTGTCCAGGTGCACTTGTACTTCAGCACTTGCACTTAAACAGGATTTCAAATCAAAAGGCATACAATATAAATCTACATTAATTTTTCAAGATTGCCTCTTGTATAAAGTGTTGCTGAATGTGTAAAATATATTTTGCCCTCAATAAATATTACACAGAACCAAAACAAACCATCTAGGATTTGTTCAGGAAGGATTGATCTAACTATGCCCTAGTTCAGATATAGATAAGTATCAAATGCTAGCATCTCCAGTTGAGGTATCTGAGAGTAGGTGGCTTGAAAGACCCCTTCCTTAGACCCTGGAGAGCTACAGTCAGTCAAGATAGGCAATACTAGGCTAGATGGTCCAAAGATGGTATGCTGACATCAGACATTACTTGAGGTACATGAGAAACTGAGGGACATGAATTCCCATCTTCACAATCTGTTTGGAGCCCTGACGAGAAGCTCTAAGGTTCACAACAATCCCAGGAAAACAATAGGCAAGGTCCAGGTGTGCTTACAAGGAGATTGTAATCAATCAGCAAACTTACAGAAAAAGCAGGCTAACTCTCATGCACTTTGCCTTGAACACACAGTGAAGCTAGCCAAACGTAAGACGAGATACATAGCTAAAACTAAACATTTTTGCATCCTAATTGCTGGCTACAAATCAAGAATATCATCAATCAAAGCTACATCCCTAAACACGGAGAAAAGCCAAGCCATATCTTGCACCTGGTACCTAGTAGCTGGGGGGGGGGGGTGTCAGCTTTCTTACTTAAGAACTCAGGAAAGTACTAATGAAAACAGGCAGAAATGTTCTCTTAGGAGAAGCCTGCCGGCCACCTTCCCAGGCAACTAGAGGTCAGGCACTAGCAGAAAACCAAAATGGAGTTACTGATGCTGTATACACCAACACTGCCACACAAATAAATGTCTGAAATGGGTTTAATGTTTTTGATTTTTCTCAGAGGCTGCTTTTTGTCATTCTTTGATTCTGCTGTTAAGATCCTATTTATAGTTCAGAGGGGTGTCAGCCATTAAGTGCTGACTTGCTTGTCTGTTAAATCAAATGCAATTTGGCCTTGTTTATTTTCTGCATCACGGCAGGTTTTGTACTACATAAGAGTATGCAAAACTCCTCATCAATATTAAATAGAATCTAGCCTAACTCCTGCCAAAATCTGCACTTCAATCCATGCTTCTCTAGGATGGGGAAGAGCATCTGGAAAATGCAAAACCCAATGAAGACTGTTGTTTCTCTGCACCATTTTTAGAGTCTTGTCATTTCTGCTTTGTCTGGTTTCCTGGAAACTCTGCTCATCCAATCCAGTTTCCAGATTCCATTATAAGCTCCAATTGTTGGCTGATTTTGGACCTGAATGGGAGAAATGAGATGGCACAAACATAAAAGAATATCTTAATTAATCTGTTTTTCACATGGTAAAAAAACTGCAGAGAATGTTCATCTAGTCAACAATAGGAACATTGTGCTTACAGTCCATTCAGAAAATTATGCCTGGAACGACGTCAGTACTTCTTACTATTCCAGGAGAAACAAAAGGTTGGTTCCTTGTCAGACTGATGGCTTGCGAATCATAGCAGCTGGGGCTGTATAAGAGAATGAAAGATTGCTGCACCAATTTAGGAAGCACGTGCCTGTAATCTCAAATGGACAATTGTCTCATCCTGAATGGCATGTGTTTTGCCCATGATTTATATGTAGGAGGGACACTGGCTTAGTGATAGTGCCTCTGCTTCGCATGTAGAAGGTCCCAGATTCAGTCGCCAGCATCTCCACTTAAAAAGGTTCAGGTGGTAGGTGGAGTGAAATACCTCCACTTGAGACCCTGGAGAGTCACTGCCAGTCTGAGTGGACAATACTGACCTTGATGGACCAAGGGTCTGAGTCAGTATAAGGCAGCTTCATATGTTCATAAACTGTCTGCACCCACCAATTCATTAATAACAAACTTAGTAAATTGAAAACAGAACACCAGACTTGCTGGCCTTTCAATCCAGCTTGAAGAAGAGACTACCAGTGTTCCATCAAGGTGCTCAATGAGACTGAAAAAGTGAAAACATTTTTGTCTTGGAGCTGCCAAGCTCTTAGATTCAGCCACAAGAGGCAAGGGCATATGGATTGCTTGTTGGATCAGACCAAAGTTGTTGTTGTTTTTTCAGCATCCCAACACTGGCTTGGAGCCACGGTGGCATTGAGGTTAAGACGCTAAGCTGCAGACCAGGAGGTCGGTAGTTCAGCAGTTCAAAACCCAAGTGCTGTGTGACAGAGTGAGCTCCCATCTCTGGCTCCAGCTCCTGCCAACCTAGCAGTTTGAAAGCAAAAAATTGCAAGTAGATAAATAGGTACTGCTTTGGTGGGAAGGTAACAGCATCCTGTGCACCTTGGTGTTTAGTCATGCCGACCACATGACCACAGAAAAGTTTTTGGACAATGCTGGCTCTTCGGGTTGGAAACAGAGATGAGCACTGCCCCCTAGAGTCAGATTCTACTGGCTTTTGAGCAAGGGAAACCTTTACCTTTAACACTGGCTTAGCACATGCTTCTAGGAGAGTTAACCAATAATGCATTCATTCATTCATTCATTCTTTTTACCCTGTCTTTCTCCCCAATGGGGACCCAAATATAGTTCTCCACACCTCCATTTTATCCTCACAGTTATCCTGTGAATTAGCTTTGGCTGAGAATGTGTGAATGGACCAAGGTCATCCACGGCAGAGTGGGGATTTGAATCTGGGCCTCCCAGATCATAGTCCAGCACTCTAACCACTGTACTGCACTGGCTTTCATAATGGCATTGGTCTTTCCCTGCTATGGAGGTTTGATTTAGCTGTCATTATCTAATATGCTATCCATGAACTTGCCTGCTGTTATATTATACCTTAAGGGAATAGTGGGAGACGAGGCATTCCCAAAGGCTGTTTTTTTATTTGTTTGGTTTTGTGGAACAACTGGAATCTGCGTTTTGCTGACTTGTGATTGGTACTCTCATGTCAGAAGTTATTGGTAGAAAGGAGTGGGAGAGCTGCCTCAAGCAAACAATGCTGTTGTTTCAATATATAAACAGTTATGGGGCTAATTTGTCACAACTAAAAATGCATAACATTATTTATTTCAGGTGCAACAATAATATGTAGATGTTTTAAAGTGTTAATTCATTATCCCTAAAATGGACTTGTAAGGTATGGCTCATAGTAGTATTCTCTCCCTGTTGTATATGGGACTGAGACTAGTGATATTTTGTGAGGGGGTTCCCCAGAGGCTAATAAGCTTCTTTGCTGAATGACAAGTCAGAGAAGAAGAATCCAAAGCTGTTACTGGGAGGGCACTGCAAGGCGGCAGAGGCACAGGTGGAAGCTGGAAAACTTTTGCAGCACAGGCTCAAGGTGGAAGCTTTTACAGAAGATCCCCTAACAAAGCTTATAGTGAAACACGTAGGGATCCATAAGAGCTGAATAAACTTTTCACCTTGCACCTTTCCCCCTCTTGTTTATATGACTGGCAACACCATTGTGGGCCACTTTACATCAGATCTTACACACACACACTGGGCAGCGGTATCTGCTCAACAGCCATGGACCTGCATGGTTCTGAGCCAGCGATTCCTGTCTTTCCACTGTAGTGCTTTCCACCAGAGAATTAGTTTTCAGCTCTACCTCAGTTCTCAGAGGCAGAAGTGGCAGATCATTTAGTGAATCATCTTATGAACTACCGCTGGCAACAACCAAGAGACAAGGACTTGCCTAAGGACTTCCAATGTATTCACTGGGTTTGAATTAGGAAAGTCCCAAGTTGTGCCCCATTCTTCTAATGTGCCAGGCAGTGTCTCCACCCTGTCAAATGCTATATTGCTTCTTCAAAGTGATTTTTTTTAAAGGTATGGTTGTATTACTTTGATTTTCATCTCCCTTAGTATTCATCAGTTTCTTGTTTGCTTCACAGATCTTCAACTTATTGGCTGAACCGCATCCAGTCCTTTCTCTACTGCAATGAAAATGGACTTCTGGGCAGCTTTTCTGAAGAGACTCACTCGTGCACGTGCCCTAATGACCAGGTTGCCTGCCTTGGCTCTTTACCGTGTATCATAGGAGATGGTTCCTCCTGCTTAACTTGTGCCCCTGATAACCGTACCCGCTGTGGGACCTGTAATACTGGGTACATGCTGAGCCAAGGGCTCTGCAAGCCTGAAGTGGCAGACTCAACAGAGCACTACATTGGGTTTGAGACTGATCTCCAGGATTTGGAGATGAAGTATTTATTGCAGAAAACAGACCGCCGGATTGAGGTCCATGCTATCTTCATCAGCAACGACATGCGTCTTAATAGTTGGTTTGACCCTTCCTGGCGCAAACGGATGCTCCTGACCCTTAAGAGTAACAAGTACAAATCAAGCTTGGTCCATATGATATTGGGTATCTCTCTTCAAATTTGCCTAACTAAGAACAGCACCTTGGAGCCTGTCCTGGCTGTTTATGTCAACCCTTTTGGAGGCAGCCACTCTGAGAGTTGGTTTATGCCTGTCAACGAAAACAGTTTCCCAGACTGGGAGCGGACTAAACTGGACTTACCCCTTCAGTGTTATAACTGGACGCTGACTCTAGGCAACAAGTGGAAGACGTTTTTTGAAACAGTACACATCTACTTGAGGAGTCGTATTAAGTCAAATGGTCCCAATGGCAATGAGAGCATTTATTATGAACCCCTGGAGTTTATTGATCCCTCCCGGAACCTGGGCTATATGAAAATTAACAACATCCAAGTGTTCGGCTACAGCATGCACTTTGATCCGGAAGCAATCCGGGACTTGATTTTGCAGCTGGACTACCCCTATACTCAGGGATCCCAGGACTCTGCGCTCTTGCAGCTATTAGAGATACGGGACCGTGTAAATAAACTCTCTCCACCTGGCCAACGTCGTCTAGACCTTTTCTCATGCCTGCTGCGTCATAGACTCAAGCTGTCTACCAGTGAGGTGGTGAGAATTCAATCTGCTTTGCAGGCCTTCAATGCCAAATTGCCAAACACAGTGGATTACGACACAACCAAATTATGTAGTTAACCATAAGTGTGAAGCACAACAGAAAAAAAAATAAAAAAAGAAAACCATGAAAGGAGTTTTTACAGTGCTTTTGTGGAACAGTTTATGTTTGGAAGAGTAAATTTAAATTGTCTTTTCAATATCTGTCTTATATCAGTCAATAACGTTGGATGGCAATTTACACCCATGAACTTGCTGACAAATGAATATATTATACCTGCAATTTTTTTTTTGGTTCTGTTTTATGAATGAAAATAAATACTGACACCCGTCTAGAAGACATTCTACTTTTTACAATAAATTTCATTTGTAATTTTATATGTTCCGTGGCAATGCTTTTGTGCATTACATCCTCTAGAGGGAACATAAAAGGATACCAATAAAATTTTGTAGCTGAACAGTTATTAAAAAGAAATGCTGTGGGATTCATTCTTTCCCCCCTCTCTAAAAATGAATAACATTGTTGATATTGCATGCTGTCTTTGGCCAGGAAGGGAAGTAGAGGATATATGGTATAAACAAGGTTAAAAAAAAATCCAGCAACTTAATTCAAGGGATTTTTTTTGTCATTCTTGATACCCAAATCTGGGCATTCCTCTGGATTCAGAGTGACATTTCTTATTGATAGCTTCGTCATAGAGGTTTGACAAGGGCCCTGCCTTTTTTCTTTTTTTTAAAAAAGGAAACATGCTGTAGCATTCACATTACACATTTTTATACAGTCCATTATAGGGAAAACAGAAAGGTAGTGTACTAACCTCTGGTAGGATATAATAAACACATCTGCCATCATTGTAGTAGAAAAGAAGGTAAAATGTAACTAAGAGATTATTAAACTTTATGGAGAATCAATTGTCTTCTAGAAAGAAGTACCTTAGTTAGGTGACTTTGGTGACCCCAAGGAGCCTGTGATGTACCTATGAGCCACAATCTAGTACAGCGTTCCGAACACATGCTCGGTGCAATCAGGATTCTTCACAGTTAACTTGAGACTAGAATGTGACTATGGTATAGGATTACCAGCCCGAGGCTGGCAACTGATAGGAGACTTACTGGGTTGGGGGGGGGGGGCTCACCAGTGATGTTGTGATGTTACTTCTGGCAGACACAGAAGTGATGTCATCATGTAGCATTTGCCCAAAACGTTATGGTTTAACCACAGAGTTTTAGTGAATGCTAGAGTGTTACCTGATGCAATGGCATCACTGAAGGTGGCAATCATCCCCTATTCCCCTCCCACTTCCAAGATGGGCAGTAGCAAGCAGACCCAGAGGAGATGGGAGAGCTGGCCTCCCTACTGTGGTACTGTGGGCAGGCCCAGAGCCATGGTCTTGGTAATTTTAGTATTTTCTTTACAAATAGTGGCACAGTCTGTCCCTGCTCAGCCATGGCCCTCTATGCTTAGAGGGATTGGCACATGGCTCAATAGTGTAACTTCAGTCCATAAAAAGTAGGGGGACTGGGTGAGACATGAGAGATACACATTACCAGCAGCACATTGTGTTATGCAGGTGTGCATGTGGAACGGGCAGACAGGCCTCTTTTGATCCCCATGTCACTTTTTGATTGTAGGCACCTGTGCTTTTCAGGGGATGGAACATACCCTACACTTCCGGCCATTTCATTTACAGACAGAGAAGAAATAAATGTTCATTCAGTACTCTGCCTAAATCCTCAGTAAGGATCGTAACAAAGGGAAGGGAATGACGACAAGTACTTGAGTACTCAAGGCTCAAAACAGAAGTACTAGGCTGAGTCCAGAGTTCCCCTGTGCTAACAAAAGAAACCTCTGCTCACTCAAAAGAAGTGGGGGAGATAAGTCTGTATTTTTTTCCCAGATTTCTCTACCTGTTTCTCTCCCATACCTCATCCCACAATGTTCCAGAGATTTCCCCACCTTTCAGAAGCAGTTTTTGGGGGACATGGGGTGGGTGCAGGGCTGGGGGGTTGTAGAAGCCCAAGAGACAGGAAAGATCTGTTCTATAAGTAGAGATCTGCTCACAGCACTTTGGACCCCACCTGTTCTTTACAACTCTAATTAAGAATAAATTTATTAATTTCTCCTTAGGTTTGCCCAAATGTGGTATCAGATTGATTAATGGTGATCTCACACTGTTTTTGTAGACTTCCTGAATACTTAGAAGATTTGTGGCTATTAGCCTGGAACATCCCCTTTCTCCTCAGTGTCAGGCAACACTTTTCATGTGGAACGCAAGAGCATGAGTACAGCATGCCTTTAAAATGAACAGAATGTTGCAGATCCTATTTACCCAGGACTATGTGTACATCAGAGACAGATAGAAATGTCTGATAATGGGTAACTTTGTGAACCTGGAAAGAAAACCTATCTTTTCTTTTAACTATTGTTCATTGATCAAAGGAAACTGGCCAATTTTTTTTTAATGTTTGCAAAAATGTACCTGAAAAGTAAACCAAAGCCAGAGATGAGGAAGAATGCTGCATATCTCTGAGAATTTTGCTTTAACAATTTTCAGCCATGATCAGAAACTATGAAGGGTTTGAATCTCCCAGTTTTTCTGCTCAACTGTACTTGATCCCTGCCACCTTGGCTTTTATTAATATGGATCTCACAATCCTGGATATAGCTTTTTCAGTTCTCAGAAAAGGTCCTTCTTGCATCCCTCCATGTCCAGTGGAAAAGTAGGTAGGATCTAAGTCTAAAATATTTTTCTGCAAAAGACATCCTGATTTCATTAGACTAGTAGCAGACAGCAGGTTCAAATTTGGGTGTCTGTGACTAGGCAATGTACTCTGCAGAATCAGCAGAGGAGTGAGCATTTCATTTGTAGTGGGGATGAGTCATGCATAAAATGCCTCAGGAAGATGAACAGTCATTCTCAGTTTGAGACTAGCCGCTTCTTCAAAGTAAATGTCAGTTCCCAGTAGAACATTGTGGCCTGAGGCAAGCTGTCTGTACAGACCAAACAGTACTGATGAGTTCAGAGATGAATAGACTAAGGAAAGTTCCTTTGGGGGGAGTAAAACCCTGCCCAAAATCCAGCTCTATATGTGTGAAGCAGTGAGGGTAAAAGAAGAGTCAGAATTTATACCCTGCTTGTCTCTGCTTTAGGGAGTCTCAGGCTGTGGTTACACGGCACCCTAATCCTGGATAAAGTCCGGGGGCGGTGGCTGAGGGAGACAGCCTTCCAGCTTGGCTCACAGGAAAGTGCTCTACACCCCCCCCCCCTCCACCACTGCTGCTGCTGGGACGGTGAATCCGGACTCGTCCAGGCTGGCTGGCTGGCTCACCCCGTGCTCCGCTCCGGGCCCTGAGCCCTGCCAGCTGCTGTCTGATAAGTTTGGGGAGAAGCATGCGGGGGGGGGGGGTGCCAGGCAGCAGCCAGCGGGGCTCAGGGCCCAGAGCAGAGTGTGGGGTGGGTTTTTTTTTTTCCTTTTTGCACTTGGGCGCTTGAGTGCCCAAGTGCAAAAGGGGAGGGGAATCGTTGCAAGAGAGGGCTGTCCAGATTGGTTCAATCATGGGTTCCTCGCGTGACCTCCAGGAAAATACTTGATTTTCCCGCGGTCGGAAAATGCAGGAGGAACCTGTGATTGAGCCCACTTCAGTGCAGGAGTAGCCGCGGCCAGTCTGGTCAGTCCCTTTAAATGTGGGAGGAAACAGCAGTTCCTCCAGCTTTAAAGGGCCATGTGACCGCGGCCTCAGAGTGGTTTACAATCTCCTTCCCTTCATCTCCCTGCAACAGCCACCTTGTGAGGTAGGTGGGGCTGAGAGAGTTCTGGGAGAACTGTGACTGGTCCAAGGTCACCCAGCAGGCTTCCTGAGGAAGAGTGGGGAATCAAGCCTGGTTCTCCAGATTAGAGTCTGCTGCTCTTAACCACTACACAACTGGCTCTCATGAATGCTGCCATAGCCCCTGTTAGATGACTGGAGATAGCACTGGTTAGTTATTTGTGGGGAGCTAAGTCCAACTTCCTGCTTCATTTCCTGATCAGCAACATTGCTGAATGGCTGAAAGGAACAATATGGATTGGCTAGGAATCCTGTGCAGCATCCACTGACATGCACATATCCTCATTTGAATAAGAAGGGTGGAATCCCCTTCCTGGGTCAGGATATGGATGTCTCAACCAAATATGGTGAAGCCTTAAGGTATGCGTTTCTTACTTGTGATCTCTATTCCAGTGGATAATCCCTATCTCTGTACACTGGGGCCAGTGGTTTAAGGTTTCGTCCATGTGCACCTTTACAGTTCAGCTTTCAGGGTCTCATGCCAATCCCAGATAGTCTCTTCTTTTCAGATAAGATTTGCCGGCTAATTGTCATAGTTACTTGATCTATTTTTGCCTGGGCCACTACAAATAACTAAAGAATATTGGTTTATCCAACTTGATCTTAGTGCCTAATATCTCATGACTGTTTCATATACCCAAGAACATTCAAGAACACAGCCTATTGGGTTTACTTTCAGTGATATAAATATGTGAATCAGAAACACAAGGAAGTACATTTTGCATGCTCACCTCCAATATGCATGGACCAGGTTACTTAATTTGATAATTGATGTATAGGACAATAGAGACAGGGCTGTGGGGTGTAGCGAGAGAGAACATGATCTACTTTAATTCTGAACATAGTTGCCAAATATATTGTTAACAGGTAAGGAATCAAATGTCTTTATAAAAAGTCCCACTTACCCCTTTTGCTGTTTTTGAGCCTTAGTTCTCACTGAGGGCAAAATGAGACACTGAGATCACAGAATAATAAAATTGGAGGAACCCCTATATTCCATATAGTCCTAAACCTAGCTTAATACAATAAATGTTTTTTTAAAAAATAGTTGTATGCCACTTTTCTCCCCAGTGAGGACATAGGATGGTTTACAACAACATTATATCCTCCTCTATTCAACACCCACAACAACCCTGCTTCCATGGCACAATGGGACTTTGAACCTGGGTAACCCAGAACCCAGTCCAACACTAGCCACCATACCATGCTATACGCAAAGCTAAAGAATTCCGGGCAAATGGCTTCTATTTAGGAAACTTCTGGAGAACAGGACCCCCCCACACACACACACAGTAGGTGGTTCCATTGTCAAATTACTTTCACCATTAGGAAGTTTCTCTGCATCTTCAAGTGAAATCGACCCTCCTGAAACTAAGGACTAAAACTAAACCTGAAACCGAAGTCCTGACTCACATTCAGCTTGACTGACAGCAATCCCAATATCCTTTTTACATGTCTTACTGAGAAACCAAGTATCCCCTGCTCATATGACTAAATGTTCTATTAAAAGAAATTCACACTTAAACAAAAACAAAAAACCCTAGCATATCTGGAGAAGCTCGGTTCCAACACTGGCATGTGATCTCCCACAGGTTTCTTCCCACATAGAAATGTAGAACAGGGGTCTCTGACCTTTCTGTCATGTAGGCACCTTCAGAATTCTGATGCAGAGTGCTGGATGCAATTACAAAATGGCTGCCACAGGACATGGTACCGCCCACAGAATGTTAGGGAGTGAAGTTATGCATAACTCTAATGGTAACTCTTTAACATTTCAGGCAGAATCTCTGCTTAACAGGATGTAAGTTTGGTGTAGTGGTTAAGTGCACGGACTCTAATGTGGGAGAACCGATTTTGATTCCCCACTCCTCCACTTGCAGCTGCTGGATGACCTTGGGCAATTCAAAGTTCTGTCAGGGCTGTTCTCTCAAGGACAGCTCTGGAAAGAGTTCTCTCAGCCCCACCTACCTCACAGAGTGTCTGTTGTGGGGAGGGGAAGGGAAAGGAGTTTGTAAGCCGCTCTGAGACTCCTTCAAGTAGTGACGGGTGGGGTATAAATCCAATCTCTTCTTCTTAAATTGAACATATTGTTTTAAAGTATTTTCTTGCTTACACACAGCTTACCTTAAGTTATGCAGAGAAGATCCTTGTGCTGTGGTGGCAGCTTCTTCCAATGGAATTAGTCTGCACAGCCAATCAGATCTCCAGTGGCCACTCAGAAGCCCAGCTGGGCAAGAGCCCCACCTGGCTCTGCCCACTTTCTAAAAACACTTGGGCACCAGTAAAGGTGTTGGGCATACCTGATCTAGAATCTCTAGACGGAAAGTTCTAGTCTACCCCTCTCAGCATGCTTTTTCTCTACGTGTGTGATTGGGGGAATATGTAAAGGAGCATTCCATCCCTGAGCCCCTGTCTGCACTCTGAAGTGGAATAGCTCAGATAGAGGGGCTTATCAGGTCAGTGAGAAATATGAGTTAAAAAGGCACCAGAAACAGAGACCTGGACTTTATCCTTCTATTCATGCAGCAGTTGTATGTGTGGAAGGGTAGCAGTGGCATGTTTGAAGGGGCAACTTAAAAAAAAAATACACTACATATCAAAAAGCTAGGCTAAAATAATTCTTCTTGACGTCTGGCATTCTGTGTTCAGGAAGCAACATTTAATCACACAATCTGCCTGAAATCTGTATAGATTTTTACATTTTTATTAAAGGACAATATTCACTTTCATTTCTCCCCCTTTCTCTGTCTTCTTGTCTCACAGCGCTTATTGTCACGGTTTCATGCAAACTGAGATTAAGGCTGGTTCCACTGCTGCTGTCGCCACTGAAGCCTCTCAGGGGTTTTGTTTGAATTTTGTTAACCAGACAATTGAACACCAAAATAGCCACAACAATGAATCCAAAAGAACATTAACTCATTCAGATTCTCATTAGAATAGCAACACTATTTCTTTTTGTCATTAGTTACTGAAGGAATGCATATCATAAATCCAAGGTGATGCCCTAGGGATTGCGAATGTGATGGTGCCTTATCTAGTGGGGAGAGGTCATGGCTTAGTGGCAGGCCACAAGCTTTGCAAGCAGAGCCCCATGTTCCTATCCCAGCATCTCCTCTTAAAGAATCTCATATAGTGGTGCATTGCTGGGAAAGACCTTTCTTTACCTGTGCCTCTTGGAAAGTCACCACCAGTTAAAGTAGACAACACTGAGCTAGCTAGGTGGACCAGTGGTCCAACTCAGCATAAGACAGCTTTGTATATATTTTGGGACGAGACATTTAATATGTCTGCTTAACAAATCAGTAAGGAAGATGCACATACACAGATATGAAGGGGCACAAAAAAATGCAGGCTCCCATTGTAAATACCTTCAGATAAGCAGTATAGATGAGATGAAGCTTTCTAACTATGCAGCCTCTTTTGCTAGGATGTAAAAATGATTGCGGCTATTTGAGTGCAGTATGGGGAATATTTCTGGTCCAATTTATTGAACTTCTGCACACCAGAATCAAGAAAATAGTTTCTTTAAGTTAGTAGGCAGATCTGTAAATATTGCTCTGTAATTAGAAACATACTGTTTAAAAGGATTAATCAGTTTGATGAAATATAAACTAAGTTGTGGGGAAAGAAGAAAGCCCTTTTTTGTCCTTGTAGAAATTCCAAGTTCATGTTTCATTAAAAAAAAAAATCAAATATGGTTGTAATTAAATCAGCCACCATATTCTTGTATTCTCTTATTGTCTGTTTAATCATGTCACATTCTGATTTCTGATGACATCAAGGAAAAGGAACCAATGTTCCCCTGCCTTATAAAGATACAAAAACATACCATGACCAATTCTGCACATGGTACTTGCCTCTGGTTCCATGTGGGGTAGTTTGCCCCGGATCATTCTAATGGATTTCCCATTGAAGCTTTTGGTGCATGGCTGTTTCCTGCTGCTTCCCTCCTCCCATTCCCCTTTCTTTGCCCTCCTAGCCCTTCCCATATCCCCTCCCCCCTTTTTAACCCTTTAAAAATGACAAGGAGCGGCAGATGAGTGGGGTGGTCAGTAGATGTGAAAAAAGGGGTGTGCGTTTTGGCTTCTCCATGAGGCAACAGGAAACTTCTGGGAAATCAAGGATTGAGCTGACGTGGGGCAACTTGGGGGAAGACATGGCTCAAAAGGTGGTCGCGGGTCTAATGGTGTGAAATTGACCAAAGCAAGTGGGGGGGAACGGAAGAGCGAGCGTGGGTTTATATGAAATCGGTCTGTGTCTTACCAAAAGCACAATTGCATCTCTTTTTTTCCCTCCTGGTTACTGAGCTCACTAGAAGAGTTTGTGAAGATATTTGGGCCTGGTCTAACCCTCAAATTGCCCTAGACCCACTTCGGATAACAGATTGTGTTGGCTGCACATTTGAATTCCCCCACCCAATAAAAAATCCATACACATAGAAAAGTGGACTGGGCTAGGATGTTTGTGCTTGACAGGGAGCTTTCTGTATGCCAGGAGTTTACATTAGAGAGGAGCTGATATAGTCATTCATCATTCTTTTATCATTTTCTCTTACAGCTGTCAGTTTGGGTCTGCTTCATTTTTCTTACTGTCACTGATGCACCATTTCTATTATCTGTTTATCGATTACATTTTTATCCCATTCTTCCTCCAGGGACCTTATGGTGGCATACATAAACACACACCTGAACACGTTATGTTCCCTTATACTGAGTTAGTCCATTGGTCTATCAACATCAGTATTTCCTGCTCTGACTGTCAGCAACTGCCCCAGGACTCAGTCAGAGGTCTTTCTCATCACCTTTTAACTAGAGATGCTAGGGCTTGAACAATGGGCTTTCTACATACAAGACTGGTGGTCTATAACTCAGTCACAATTCCACCCCAAACATGTTTCTTTCCTCCCCATTCTATCCTCACAACAACCCTATTAGGTAGAACAAAGGTAGGTTAGGCAGAGAGAGGGGGGAACAGGGAGAGAGAGAGAGAGACTAGCTCGTGGTCACCCAGTGAGCTTCATGGAAGACTAGGGATTTCAACCTGGGTCTCCCCAGTCCTAATTGAGCAGTGTAACCACTGCACCACGCTGACTATTCTGTTTCTTTGATGACACTGATACACCATTTTCAGATCATACATATCTCCACACCCTTCTCACCATTTTATACAACTTCTATGCAATGTATGTGCAAGTGGGAAAGCATCCAGAAACGTCAACTGGTACAGAATGCTGAAGTCAGGATTTTGACTGAAGTGGATTGTAGGGACCATATCACTCCAGTCTTGGCCCATCTACACTGGCTCCCAACTTGTTTCCAGGCACAATTCAAGGTTCTGACCTATAAAGCCCTATATACAATAACCTTTGAGGCCCTGCTTCAGGTGTCCCTGCATTCTGAGATTATGGGAGTGGCAATTTGGAAAGGGCCTTCTTGGTCATGACACCAAAACACTGGAACTCTCTCCCCTGGTCGATTCATCTGTCTCCTTCTATTGATGCCTCTCACCTTTTTGTTTTGTCTGACATTCCCTCAGTGATCCCACCTTCCTGTCCTATGTTTTAATTGCTGTTTTTTTTTGTTTTTTATGTGTATATTTTAGCTTTGGATTTAATTGTTTTAATGATGTGTTTTTTGTTTGATTCTAATATTTTTAAAGGTATTTTTATTATATATGTTTTCAGCCTGTGAACTGCCACTGTGCCCCTTATGAGGGCAGAAAGGCACAGTATAAATCTTGTAAATGAATAAAATAAATAATTTCACAGAGAAAAAAAATGGCACAAGGACACAGAAATGATGCAAAAATTAAGTGGGTGCTTTTCCAAAATTGGAGGAAAAGAAAAACAAAATAAGGGAATTCAAACCAAAGCTTGTTTATTTTGCATAAAGAAGGAATTAGACCAAGCTTGCAAGACTTGGTCTCATCCCTGCTTTATGCAAAATAAGCAATTAATCATAGAATCATAGAGTTGGAAGGGGCCTCCAGGGTAATCTACTCCAACCCCCTGTATAATGCAGGAAATTCACAAATACCTTCCCCCCCACACACACATACCAAATTAATGTCCTTTTATTTATGTTTACATCCTCTAACTTAAGACCAAGCAATAACATTTAAGGCAGCTTTTTAAAGGTACATTTAAAAAAAAATCCATTTCAGCATGAATCATACACCAAAAGACTTTAGCTTTATCACAAGTCCACCACATATGGTAGAAAGAACCTTCTTTTTGTTTACATTTCCAACACTTATTAGACAACTGTTGATCAATATTTGCTATTTTTTTCTAAATCTGTAATTTTTCTGTTTCAGCTTATCTATCAACCATTTGAATTTCTTCCTGTCTTGCAACAGCTCTAGGGAGCTCTTTCATCACAGTTACTTTATCTCCATCCATTTCAAAAGATTCCTTGAAGCATTTTCTGTAAATCAGCTCTCTTACTCTCTTAGTGGTAAATTGCACTACCACATCTCTTGGCAGATTTTTCCTGCTAGCATGCTTTTGCATTTCCATGTATAACATCATTGTTTGCACTCTATAATTCTCTTTTGTCTCTTTTTGAATGTTTTCTTCCAACACAAGCATTTTGTTTTCCATCTCTTTCGATTTTTTTGTCAAATTTTGAATTTCAGTCTTTAGGTCTCCAAAGTTCTTATCTACTTGCTCAGCTAGGTCATTTATTTTCTTATCCAGTTTCTTATCCAATTGTTGATATTGCTGGCTAAGAACACTAAAAGCTTCGGTCATCCTTTTGTCCATCGCCTCTGTCATAGCCATTAGTTCAGTATCTTTTTAAGGAGCAATCTTGGATGCTGACCAGGTTGCCACCCGCTTTCTCTGTTCAGACTCCGTTTTTACCTTTTAAAAAAAGCTGATTTTTTTGTGTCTTCCAATTTCAACGGTTTTGGGCTCTATCAATCAGTCTTGAAGAGCTTTGACATATGCTGTTGTTTTCGCCATTCTAAAATGTTTACTTTTTGAGATATTTAATTTTAAAGTTTTGGTCCTCCCCAAAATGGTGGACGTCTTTTCTCTATGGTACAGGTCACAGGTCTTACTTCCTGGTTCTCTTTCACCCGGAAGTGCTCTTGCTAGTTGCTAGTTGCAGTCCTCCCAGATCCCTTCCTCTTCAATTCTTCTTTTCTGCTCTCAGCCAGACGTCACTTCCTGTTGTCTTCATTTTTTCTCATGCCCATGTAGATCTCGCGATGCCTCCGATCCCTCCAGCCCTCTCCTCCATGGCCACAGGAATGGTAAACAAAACACTCTTCTGGCAGTTTTTAGCTAAAATCCAACTCTTTTAAAACAAAAAAAAGGTCTCAAAATATTCTTCAACTGATCCTCAGCTTATCTCTCTGTTTTCTTTGCTTTCAAAGACACGGTGCCGGTAAGCAGAAAGTTTTTTCGTTACCTTTAGATGTTCTTCGGGTAAGGGTGAAGCTTCATAAATTAGAGTTTATCTTCTTTTAGTCAAGAAATCGGGGGAGTTGAGGTTTTATGCTGAATAAATCAGCCCAGTTCAGCTCTCTAGAGTTGCTTGCAGAACCTGCATTGGGGGAGGAGATCAAAGTGGCAACAAATCCCCTCTGAGATTTATCGCTCACCGATCTCAACTCTCTCTTGGGTCTTGTTGCTTGTTGGACACTCCCCTGCCTGGGGAGGGTTGCCTCGGGTGCTAAAACCCCTCAGTTGTCAGAAAGAACCGCCGTCCACCCTGAGCATTTACAGGGTGCGTCAAATCTCCATTTTCCCTGACCGGAAGTCCCATCATGCTCTGTGTTTTTGACTTGGAATAGAATTGCCAACCAGTTGGTTTAAACACACACAAACACCTACACAGACTAACAGAAGGTCATGTGAACACCAGTAGAACACTGTAGAAAATTAACTTTATACATAAAATTGTATCAAGATTTATAGGCAGTGTTGTATCCATGTGTGTATGTGCATGGGTAACACAAAAGGGTGAGAAAGATCCAAAAACTGAAAAATATAGAAAAATTTGTAAATCATTTTAGATATTGTTGGAATTGAGGAAGTCTGAAAACACAGCAGAGAGAAAACCTCTGGACCAATACAAAAATGGAATTAGAAAGATCAGCTCATTTACAGTGTAAGTCAATAGCAAAATTCTTCTCACCATGTGGCAGATGCAGCATATGACTGGATCCACACATAATTGCATATCCACCATGATAAATAAATGGTAATTTGTCAGTGGCTATTAATATAACAGAACATCAGTACCTAGACCCTGCTAGAGAAGTTTCACTTTGGGTACTGACACATATTAGAAAAATACCTGCTCCAGACTGGACCAAAACTATGACTCCAAAATACTATTTTGGTGTTATGTGCTACCAGTTAATATTAGATAAGATAGCAATTGGAGGGAAGGATAAAGTTGCCTCTTTTCCCAAAGCAAAGTAAAACAATTGATCTCCACTATTTTCCATCTCGTTTTCTTGTCTGAGGGGAGTGGACTAATAGATCAAGGAATCAGGAGTATTAGTGAGTGACCAACTATGGAAGAAGGACACCTGGAAATAGCTAACCAAACAACCTCCAGCATAGTGAAGCTGATGGTGTGCGACTTCCTTAGCTCCTATACTTATTGCAACCCACTGAGCCCTCCAGGTTTCTCAGGAGGTCAACGGACCCTCATAAGTAGCTCAGAGGAAACTGGAGGCTACACAGTTGTTGCCCCAGCACAGTTTCTGCCCCAACAGAAGTGCTGTTCTTCTGCACTTTTCAGTCCAATCCATGTCTCTGTGTCCTGATAATCTTATTAGGGATGCACAGTCTACTCTGAAGATATAGAGCTGCAGTAATGATTACTACCTTATTATGTGTACACCTTAGCCATGTTCTACCTCGGGCATGTTCCCCAGAGAGGTGCCATAGAAATAGAAATTCTCTAATTAAAGAAATATCCATATGAATTGTATTGATTTTCTAAATAAATAAATAAAACAGCCGTGCAAGCATGCAAGCTCAATTAATTTAGTTTTCACAATTACGTATGGGGTACATCACTGCCTAAAGAAACATTAATGTGAAATAATGTGTAATTAATGGGTACAAAGAGAAAGCTGATAATCCATCTGGTGTGATCATGTATCTTTCTCAGTTCTTGCTAACATCATTTTACATGATCACATGGAGCCAGATAATTTTAATTTATTTTATCAGATCTCTTAATATTTCTAAGAATTCTTCAGTTGCTTTGCCCTGAGAAAGATTGTTTAAACACTGTCTACTGATAACCTAGGTATAAAATCATAGAACCATAGAATTGGAAGGGGCCTTCAGTCATCTAGTCCAACCCACTGCACAATGCAGGAGATTCACAAATACCTCCCCCTCCACAACCCCAGTGACTGTTGTTCCACACCCAGAAGATGACAAAAAACCTCCAGGATCTCCAGCCAAATTGCCCTGGAGAAAAATTGCTTCCTGATCCTAAAGTGGTGGTCAGCATTTCCCTGGATGTGTAAGAAAGAGCCACAAGAACTAAACACTGAATAAAAATGAAGCATGTCCCTTCACAAGTATCTCCAAGAATGACAGAGCTCCAGTTCCTTGTCTTGCCCCTTGTTCATTTTCCTCGGGACCAGTAATCTGAAATCATACTCTGACAACCCATTTGCTGTTGCTCTGGTGCCTAGAGAATACCCTTCCAAAGCCATTTTTGAAAACTGAAGGCAGACCAGTGGCAGTTTCCTTCGGCACATGATTCTGCCTTCAGAGAAAGCAGAATTCGGTTTTCTATGGAGCACAGTCAAAATATTGACCATCCATAACAATTATAATCTGATGGCAAGGCAACCCTAAACAATACATGCTTCTATAATTATTATGTCTGACCTGTGAATCTCAAGATGGTCTTGATGTCACAAGTCCAATTTGTGAAAAAGCCAAAGGTGAATGTGTATGCTCACTTCATTAAGAAACAGTGCCTGGAGATGAAGTGTTGACTTCATGGAAAACTATAGGAGATTTGGGAGACTGTTGCCTCCGACTGGAGTAGCTTCCTTGACTCTATGGTTGCAAGAAGATTGCTGACATTTCTCTCACACGCAGTCCCTTCTCTCATATCAACTCAAGTTGTGAAGGAAAATTTCCTTCTTGAGAGTATTTACAGGTCTTCCTTCCACAGAAGTTTGCCAAGTTCAATCCTCTTTGGCATTGGAGAGTTTGAAAGGAAGTCAGCTCTACTCAAAGTTGCTAGTTTGACAGTCTTAGAAATCAAATGGCTGTCTTTTTAGCACTGAACAGAGGAACAAAGCAGACCAATGGAACAGAGAAACATTGGCGGAGGACAGACTGGCAGAATGAAGTGCAAGAGAAGCGAGGAAAAAGACCCGGGCCAAGTTGTTGCGGGGCTTTCTGGGTGCACTGTGTGGACTGATGCAGGACCATACCAGGGAGGAGGGGCAGCCCCTGGCAGTGCCCCCCCCGGTTGCACAGTTTTGGTCAGGGGTCTGTTGGAGCCGGTGCACAGCGGAGCGCCACTCTGCGAGTGAAGAGGCCGGGGGCAGGCACATGACGAGGCCCCGCCCCCAGCAGGGCCGCCGCTCTGTTCTCCAGGCCCCACGCTGGACGCCGGGCCTGGGAGACAACTTTAGAGGCTGCCTTCACCTCCTGCCACATCTCCCAGGCCTGATCCTCCACAGGGAGAAGCTCCCCCTCCCTCCCCAGCTCCCCCTTCCCGGGCTGCGGCAGGCCACCACCTGGGGAGAAGCTCCCCCTCCCTCCCTAGCTCCCCCTTCCCGGGCTACGGCAGGCCGCTGGCCTGGGGAGAAAGTCCCCCTCCCTCCCCCAGCTCCCCCTTCCCGGGCCGCGGCAGGCCACCACCTGGGGAGAAGCTCCCCCTCCCTCCCCCAGCTCCCCCTTCCCAGGCCGCAGCAGGCAGCCGCCTGGGGAGAAGCTCCCCCTTCCTCCCACAGCTCCCCCTTCCTGGGTCGTGGCAGGCCACCACCTGGGGAGAAACTCCCTATCCCTCCCCCTGCTCGCCATCACGGGGGGGGGGAGGGAAAAGCCAGGCCTGAGTGCGTTAAGCCACTCGGGCCCAAGCAAGACCAAAGGGTGGGAGGGAAATGCCGGCTGGAGTGGCTGACAGTCACTTGGCCCCATCGAGGGGGTGGGGAGAAGCACCTAGTCTTCCTTCCTTCCTTCCTTCCTTCTCTCTCTTCACCCCACCTACCTACCTACCTACCTTTCTGTTCCTTCCTTCCTTCCTTCCTTCCTTCCTTCCTTCCGTCTGTCTTCTCTCTCTCTCCCTTCTACCTACCTACTTACCTTCCTTCCTGTTCCTTCCTCTTTCTTTCTTTCTTTCTTTCTTTCTTTCTTTCTTTCTTTCTTTCTTTCTTTCTTTCTTTCTTTCTTTCTTTGCCATCAGATAGCCTTGTCAGCTCTGAGTTGGGAAATGCCTTGGAGATTTTTGGGGTGGAGCCTGAGCGGTGGGTACTGCCTTCTGACACACTTCCGGTGACGTCAGGGGTGTGTGGCCTTCTGACACTTCTGGTGACGTCAGGGGGTGTGGCATATGCAAATAAGTTTTGCTAATGAGCTCCTGCACCTCTTTTTTATGAAATGACCCCTGGTTTTGGTCCATTTTGCTGACCTGCATGTAGGCACATGGGCACAGCAGCAACTGGGGCAGGATCCCATGGCTGGGAGCTTCAACTCTGCAAGCTGGAAGCATCCCAGTGGGTGGTTGTGCACTCAAGTGCACAGCACTCATGGGTAGTTATGCCGGATCAGGGGGTTCACATTACTGGTGCCACTTGATTGCAGCTTATTTGCATCCACACTTCCAGGAAGTGGGATCAACGCACACCCAAATGGCTCTCCACAGCTTTCACCTGGTATTTTTTTTAAAGCAAGATCAAAATGCTTCAGGATGGGGTGAGTACAGCACAGGAACACCAGACAGCTGTGGCTGTGTGAACCAGCCCACTTAATCCACTTGAGAAACGTGCCTATATTGGGCCAAACTGCCAGTCTGAACTCAGCCATTTATACAGCACTGTAAGAAAAACAAAATGGGAGCTTCATTGCCATTCAGTATTTATGTTTCACAAACAAATATGTCTAGAAAATGTCAGTTACTGGGTGGAGGCAGGGCTTGTATATTATAAGCCCATCTTCCATTACACAGTCACCTGAGATATGAGGTACATTTCTCCTTCCTCTGTGTACAGAGCAATTTTTGTTTCAAAACAGATCCTCTTCAAGAAAATGTCATGTGCCAGTATCACAAAGCAGGTAGAGGGTTTGGGTGATGGCTCAGCATCCTGCTGCATTCTGCCCTCCCCTGGTCCTTGTATGCCAAGGATGGTGATGGTCAGACGCAAGTTATTCCTAAAGGAGTTGCTTGTCTGAGTTATTATTAACAATTTATTTATGCTCACTGTGCCATGCTCTTAGATTTCTTGGTTTGCCAAATGCCTCTGTGTCTTTAATCTGCAAAACAAGAATGTTATTTGCTTATAAAATAGGGATATTTGTCTGAAAGGAAGATTCTTTGTGCAAGGATACAGTCCCTGAAAATGTCATCTTGGTTAAGCTGTGCTAGGGTTTCAGCCAGAAGTATTTTCCCCATTGAGATGAACTGAATATCTACAGCAAATAAACTCTTTCACTAATGTGATGAACCCAGAGCAAGTTATTTTGAAAGAAAACCATATGTTTTTAAAATGTGCACATCGCAAAGAATAGATTAGTTCAATAGACTGGGTAGATCCAGACAGTTTTTTTCAGTTTATCTCAGTTCCTGTCCTTACTACAGCCCTCATCCCACACTGATTTTGGATATATCTGTCCCATGATTCCCAGCATAGCCTTTTCTGGAGGGACTCTCTCTGCCCTCTTTCAGCTGCTCAGAAGCTAACTGGATTCAACTTTTTGTATTTGTTAACATTCAAATGCCCATCCTTCAGTCTCATTCTCTGATTCATCAAATCTCTGAGCCAGTGACCATAAGAACAAATTAGCTCCACATTTCTTGAATTTCCCTATGATGTCACCCTCTTTCATATTAATATGGTGTTGCTGTAAATAATTAACAAATCATTTTAAAAGCCCCTCGAGCTTCCACTGATGCCAATGTAATGAAAGCAGGATGTTTTTATTTTTCTAAATTACTCTAACAAGATTTTTCTAGGGTACACTTATCTTTGCACGACATTGAAAATACACAAATTAACCTCCAAGGAACATTAAAAGCTTAAGAGGACCTCAGTTGCTTCAAGTGAGATGGCCTTTTTCCTTTTTAAGTGGAACACACATCCTTTTCCCATGCATTTTCCAAGTACTTCATTAAGTTAAAAAATGTTTCATTAAGTTTTATTAAACTCATTAAACAGAGAGAGTGAGAAGTTCCACTTTACAGTCGGAAAGAGCCACTTCACTACAAATGCTTATTACCATTGCTAATCCAGCAGGCAATTTGAGATGCTTGGGTAGGATTTGGTTCTGTTGTTGTTTCAAACAAACAGAAAAGATAGAGTAGCGAACTCTGTGTGACAAGGGCCCCTCACCCCCTCGAAATGCGTTCACTCAAGTGACCAAGACAAAGACTCATTGGAATACACTGCAACGTTGCTTAGATAAAAAAAATTAAAGTTAAATGGCATTCAACAATATAAAAAGAAACAACAATATTCATCACATTGCACAGACATTTTAAAACGTACATAAAGGCTCATGATTCTAAAAGCTGAAACAGGCATTTACAATCTAGATGAAAACTTGAGACTACTCTCTGGATAAAATAATGTGTTGCTGAAGCATTCAAGTGACTGACTAAAAATTCAAAACAGTCTGATCCTACTGGGAGGATGGTCCAATGACCCATTCTGGGTATCCCTTATGCCTGAAATAACTTAGTTCCAGTAGTCAATTACATTAATTTGGTAGACCTTTCCATTCATTTATTTATTCACCATGGGCTGGATCTAATCATTCCTTCTACTAAGAGAGAAATCTTTCTGCAGTGGAAGAAGTCTTGCTGTGACAGAGGAAGCTTCTGTCAGAGGAAGACAGAATCCCTTTGCTGAATAAAGATCCCCCACTTTGTAGAATGGAGTCGTAGCAGCCAAACCATATTTATAAACGTCCTTTGACCATAGCTTCACAAGATACTGAATATAATAATGCAACATGCAGAATGTAAGTATATACCCCATCCAATGTGGCGTAGTGATTAAGAGAGTTGGACTGGTATCTGGGAGACCTGGGTTTGAATCATCACTTGAGCCCTGGAAGCTTGCTGGGTGGTGTTGGGCCAGTCACACACTCTCAGCTTAAGCTATCTCAAGCAGGGTTGTTGTGAGGAGAATATGGAGGGAAAAAAAGAATGATGTAAGCTGCTTTGGTTCCCCACTGAGGAGAATAGCAGGATAAAAATAAGAAAGAAAGAAAGAAAGAAAGAAAGAAAGAAAGAAAGAAAGAAAGAAAGAGAGAGAGAGAAAGAAAGAAAGAAAGAAAGAAAGAAAGAAAGAAAGAAAGAAAGAAAGAAAGAAAGAGTGTTAAACAAATACCAAATAAAATTAGCATGTTATCATGTGCTTGGTAGAGTATCTTGTTTATAAAAAAGTTGAGAAAATATAATAACATTATAATGAAAGTACATCCAGTGACAATTCCCCCCTGCAGGGGCAATGAGCATATTTATGCTTGCCTGCAGAGACTAATGGATCCTGATAGTTTCCAAAATACCCGGAGGGATTTATCTGGACCTGTTGGCAGTTCCTTTGATGAGCCAACTGAGATTTGGAATAGAGGTCTTCCAGAAGCTATCAATTAGATTGCTCCCTGATGACCTTTGCACCCTCATATCTCTGTGACCCTTTTTTATAATGAGAAAGAGGTAGCTCTGATGGCTAGAGCAGAATTGGCAATGAACATAGGACAAAGCTGTGGGAACACACTATAAAGCCCAGTTGAAGGCCTATGAGGCCTCAATTGCATCCATTAACTTGCCACCAGCTCAGTTATTCAGATTGGTTTAACAACTGACCAACCCTTCGGTGTGTCCTAAAACTGATACTGATTTGGCTCTCATCTGTGGTTCATTTGTAAGCTTTTTTGCAGATTGTCTCTACACTCCACCTAGAGTTGGCTGCTGAATTTAATAACAGTAGATAGGGGCTCTGCTTGCACAGTATGGTTCTTTTTTGGACTCTTTTGGGCTGCTCACTTTTGCAGATGCTGACAAGATCCTGACAGCTGTGAAGCCAGCTACCTGCTCCTTGGATCCTTGTCCCTTGTGGCTGGTAAAATCATGCCACAAAGTGGTAAGTGGCCTTCTGAGATAGGTTAATACTTTCTCTCACACACAGGGCTGTTTCCTCAGCTCCCTTGAGGAGGTGATTGTTAGACCATTGCTAAAGAAACCCTCCTTAGATATAAAGGAGTTGGCTAATTACCACCCAGTATCTAATTTACCTTTTCTGGGGAATTGAGTGAGCAGTGGCTGAGCAGCTCCAGTTTTCCTGGATGAGACATCTGCCCTAGACCCTTTTCAATCAGGCTTCAGGCCTGGTTTTGGGACTGAGACAGCACTGGTTGCTTGGGTTGACAATCTCTGTTTACCTCTGGATAAAGGCATGCCAGCCCTGTTAATACTTTTGGATCTATCAGCAACCTTTGATACACTTGACCATTTTGTTCTGATCAGTTGCCTTGCCTCCCTGGGGCTAGCTGCATGGTCACTCCTGAGACTCAATGGTGTCCAGTTGATAGGTGTAGACTCTGGAAAGAGCTGTTTCCTCCTGCATTTAAAGGGATCATTCAGAACAGTCGGGACAACTCCCACGTCGAAGCTGGCTCAAATGCGGGTTCCTCCCGCATTTTCCGACCCCAGGAAAATCAAGTGTTTTCCCAGGAGTTGCGCGAGGAGCCTGCATTTTAGCCATCTGGACAGCCCTCTCTCACAATCATTGTGAGAGCAGGGCTGTCCAGATGGTCCCATCCACCATTCCCCCCCCCTTTACACTTGGGCACTTGGGCACTCAAGCGCCCAAGTGTAAAAGGGGGGAAAAAACCCAAACTTATCAGGCAGCCGGCGGGGCTCAGGGAACGGTGCTTCCCCCGGCCGCTGCCACCAAAGAAAAGCTGCCACCAGCCGCATCCTTTGCTGCCACCGCAAAATGCCCAAGAACGCCACCACCACTTCTGCCTCCGACGACGCTGTCCACCGCCGCCACCTGCTGCCGCCTCCTCCTCCGCAGGGGTTGGGATGTGTGTACATCCTAACCCGAGGTAAAAAAAATGTGGCCCCTTTAATCCAGGAGGGCTCTTGGATTTAAAGGGGCCATGTGACCACAGCCTCGGAGTGGGTTTGGATTCTGCTTTATCATTGGATAAACAAGTGTCCACAGTAGCACACTCAGCTTTTTTCCACCTACACCAGGCCTGTCAGCTGGCTCCTTATTTGTCTGAGTCAGACCTTGTCACACTGATCCATGCAATGATCACCTCCAGATTAGACTACCGCAGTTCAATCTATGTAGGTCTACTGTTGAAAATGATTCAAAAACTGCAGGTGGTCCAGAAAGCAGCTGCCAGGGTGGTGACTGGAACATCATGGTCAGCTCATGTTACTCCAGTTCTGGAGCAGCTGCACTGGCTACCAATTAGTCTCGAGATCCAATTCAAGGTGTTGGTGTTAACCTTTAAAGCCCTAAGAAAAGAGTAAGAGTCCAATAGTTCAGACCCTACCCCAAATTTCGTTAGACTTTACGGTGCCACTGGACTCTTACTCTTTTTTTACTGCTACAGACAGACAGGTCTGGGACCCTAATACCTATAGGACTTCCTCTCCCATTATAACCCCCTGAGCTCCCTTCGATCATCACCTACAGGTGCCTGGCCCCAAGATGGTTCAGTTAACTGTCACCAGGGGAAGGGCCTTCTCCATTGTGGCCCCTACCTTGTGTAAAGCACTCTTGGATGACACCCGTGCCCTGCCAGACTCTTTTTGCAGGGCATGCAAAGCTGAATTGTTTAGGTTGGCCTTTGGAGGGTAACCATATCTTTGGGCTGTTTTAATAGTGGTATGGTGATTTTTTTTAAATAATGTTTTTACCTTATTAATTTTAATGTTGTAAGTCAGTACGAGACCCTTCAGGTGAGTGGCAACTAAAAATATAATAAATAAATAAGCTCCAGAGTCATGACAGAGAAGGCTCTGACCCTGGCAGATGTCTCATAATTTTGCCTTGTTAGAAGATGGGACAGGCCATATTGGCAGATCTTAAAATTCTGGAATGATCAAATGGAATAAGGCATTTCTGGGCATAGACTACATAGAACTGAGAATATGCCCCATTGCACAGACTTCATTAGGAATCTAAGTAGACTTGCTTAGGATTGTTCTCTAGAAGTCCAAACCAGCACCTTTAATTGGGTCTATAACTGCTAACTAAGGCAAATGTTTTAGAAGAGGTTACATGTGCTCCTACCAGCTCACATTAGCTGAGCATAGCATTCTATACTAGTCAAAGTTCCTGAACTGTCTTCAAGGAGAGTCCCATGTAGAGTGCACTGTAGTAGTCCAGTCCTGAATCAGAAGTATAAATAACAGCAAACAGGCTCTCATCTTCTAATTAGTCTTTGTAAAGAAAGAAAGATTGATGATAGATAGATAGATAGATAGATAGATAGATAGATAGATAGATAGATAGATAGATAGACAGACAGACAGGTAGGTAGGTAGGTAGGTAGGTAGGTGACAGACAGACAGACAGACAGATAGATGGATAGATCTTCCTGCACAAAGAAAACTAGCATGTCAAAGAAAAAGGCTAGGTTAGAACTTTTCTGCCTGTCATTTAATTTTTCTATGGACAATATGGGGTGGGAAGAGCATTCACTTATGTGAATCACCATCTGCAGACAAAGTTTGGGTTAACCATCAAAAAGATAACTAAGTATACATTGATGTTTTCCCTGATTTACTAGGTGTTTGTTCTGTGCAGGAAGATGCAACAACCCATGTGCAACGATGCACAGGAGTAGGGGCTATAGCTCAGTGGCAGAGCATCTTTTACCTGAGGCATTGGAGAGCCACTGCCAGTCTGAGTAGACAATATTAACCATGATGGAATAAAGTTCTGATTCAGGATGAGGCAGCTTCATGTGTTTTTGCAACCACCTTCCTTCTGATTTGGTTCGGTCTAAGGAAAACTTTTGCTATTTTGATTCTACATGTCATATAAACTGGCCTTCAGTAAAAGCAGAATCAGTTTAATACATTTATTTATTTGCATTTTCCATGTCTGCACATTAAATTGACCAGAACTAACTCTGGATGTTGAAGTGGCTTTCAGACCGGCATTAAGAAAATTCACAGGTGACACACTGAAAACTAAATAGCATCCTTAGCATCTTGTTAAAAGAACCCTTAGGATCCTTAGGTGGATGGGCAATGACATTGTGATTGGTTTATAGCTTTGTAATTGGATTTTCCAGTTAAATCAGCACTTAAATGTCTCATATGTGGCGTCTCCTGTAGGCAGAACATTTCATATTGATTTTTTTCATCTGAGGGCCCCCTGTGTTTATTATTTATTCCACAAAGTACCGGAAAATATATTGCCCTTTCCCCAATAACACTACTTGAGCCTGTAAGAGGTTGTAAATCTCTTCAAAATCCCTATTCAGGAATTCATATTAAAAGGATTAGCTACCTGTGATAATGCTGAAAATTCTCAAACAATTTCCCAAACCACAAATGGTTATATATTTTTTTCATACACAAAAATATTTTTCCTCCCATGTGGGAATTTGGGTATGTTTTACTAACTAATGAGGTGCACACACCTGATGGATGCACTTTTTCCTCCTTGGTTGGAGCCACTTGGTTGGAGCCACTACTGCATTCTTTTTCTTACTGTGAAAGACAGAAGTGACAGCCATATTGGGATAAATTAAGACTACAGCTTTAAAGGACTCAAAGGATCCAAAGTGTGTCTAACAGGCCCTATCTAATTTTATTCCTCCTCCACCTATGGGGAACTATATCTCTTCAGGGCTCCTGGAGGGGGAGGTCACTTCTGTCCCTGACATCAGCTCTGGAAAAGTATGTCTTGGGCTCATGGCCTCAGGACAGTCATATATATTGCTCTTCATTCCTCCTAGACCACACTATACAGCCCTGTTCACAAGTTACAGGGAACTCATATGCAACCTGTGTACAGTATACACAGCCAGTCTGGTGTAGTGGTTAAGTGCGCGGACTCTAATCTGGGAGAACCGGGTTTGATTCCCCACTCCTCCACTTGCACCTGGCTGGATGACCTTGGGCAAGCCATAGCTCTGTACCAGCTGTTCCCTCAAGGACAGCTTGGGAAAGAGTTCTCTCAGCCCCACCTACCTCACAGGGTGTCTGTTGTGGGGAGGGGAGGGGAAAGGAGTTTGTAAGCCGCTCTGAGACTCTTAAGTGAGTGAAGGGTGGGATATAAATCCAATCTCTTCTTCTTCTTCTTCTATACACTTGATTTTTCTTTATGCATGCACTGAGTAATTCTTCCATCACATATGTGCAGTTGAACATGTGATTTCAGTCCCACCTTTAGCCAGGTACTGATGCCCAGCTTTGTTTGTAAAATGAACGTATGCTTGCTCTTCCTTACAAACTGTTGTATATGCAGGTTATAAAGGAGTTCAATGCAACATGTGAACAGGACTTACATAGGCGTGCAGAGAGGGAGCAGCAAGTGTTACTACAATTGAGCTAGGAAGTGTTGAACTAATGACATACACACACACACACTGGCCCCAAGAGGTTCTCAAGACATCCTCCTAAACCAACACGATGTAAGGATCTAAGAAAGCTCCTTCATTAGAATGGAGTTAGAATCATAGAATCATAGAGTTTGAAGGGACTTCCAGGGTCATCTAGACCAACCCCCGGCACAATGCAGGAAATTCACAAATACAACCCTCCCACACACACACAAACTCCCAGTGACCCTTTCTCCATTCCCAGAAGATGGCAAAAAATTTCCAGGATCCCTGGCCAAACTGGTCTGGAGAAAATTGCTTCCTGACTCCAAAGTGGCGATCAGCATTTCCCTGGGTGTGTAAGAAAGGGCCAAAAGAACTGAGCACTGAGGCAGTCCCTCCTGCCCTCTTTCTCATGACCTGCCTAAGTTCACAGAATCAGCATTGCTGTCAGATGGCCATCTAGCCTTTGTCTGAAAACCTCCAAAGAAGGAGAGCCACCCCACTGCACCCCCACCCCAGGAAACCTGGTCCACTGAGGAACCGCTCTAACTGTCAGGAAGTTCTTCCTAATGTTTAGCCGAAAACTCTTTTGATGTAATTTCAAACTGTTGATTCTGGTCCCTAGATTACTCAATAACATAACCTCTTGATTTATTCCCAAACCCCAAATGGAGCACCATGACACAAGAGAGTAACTTTGATGGCAAGCCTGCTGTTGTGAGGATCTATGGTCATCTCCCAGTGCACACCACTGTAGGTACTACTGAACTGTATTTCAAAAAAGAGAACAGTGGGTTTTTCTGAAATCTCACTCATCATCCACTCTTTCTCTAATAAAATGTATCTCCCATTCTTTCTCGTTATGAACACTTGGTCACCAAATGCAAGGCGAGGGGCTGTGCTTGAAAGCATCCACATTCATTACAGCTAATCATCATTAATCACAGTGACAGTGCCTGTTAACTGCACTGTTTATTTTGCACCCACCTTTTCAGCCCGGCTGTCAATGGGAGGCTCTTTATGGTTCCCAGGAGAGAGATCCTTTCTCTGTGACTAGCAGCTCCTCTGCTCCTCTGCAGTCCAGAGCCAGCTCTCTCAGGGTTTTGCACGTGAGTGGCAGCAAATGGCATAATTTACGTTTGCCTTGAAATTTGCAGCTCCATTGGTAAAGAGATAGATTTGGGTTGTAAACTCTGTTAAACACAAATGGGGCCGAAACCTCAGTTGCACCACAAATCTTGTCATTCTTATAGTCCTTCGTGTTATTCATAAAGATTTCAGTACTTTCCTTGTCCTGCTGTTTATTTCCTGATTGGGCTCCAGAGCTTTTCAGTACTTTGAAAATCATATGAACATATAAAGCTGTATTATGCCAAGTTAGACCCATAGGTCTCTTTGGCTCAGCATTTGTCTTTTCCACACTTGGACCTCACCCCAGGTTTTTTCTGTGTTCGACTCTCGGCCATTTTCCTTGCTGTTATCTCTGTTTACTTCTTGTTCTCTGCACTAATTTTGTCCCACTCCAATTTGTTTGCCTGCCACGGGTTATAAATTCTGCATTGCAGACAGTAACCCTGGGTTTAATGTCCTAGGTATGGCAGGAAAGGAGCAGGGAGGATCAAAACCAAGTTCAAAATTCTACACCAGGGCCAGTCCGGATCAAGGGAATGCCCATGGCAAAACAGAATCCATATACCCCAGGGTAACTGAGGTCCAAACTCGGGGTGACCACAATGTAATGCAGGACTGACAAACAACCTGGAATAAAAAGAGGGGTGAATGTGAGTGCCATGCAGAATAGCTAGTAGGAGACAGCCTTGAACCAGGATTAAAGGTGGAAAGGGCCATTGCCTACACTAATGATCTCAAACGGAATGACATGCAAAACAAAGTGGTTCTTCAAAAAAGAATTATGGTATTTAATTTCAGAAAGTGGTGGCCACATTGCTTTAAAAGGGGATTGCATACATTAATGTAAACTGTGTCAACAGTGAAAGACTGTGTAGCATCTCTTTGCACCAAGCATAGCAGAACTCCAGAGAGGGCAGTAGAGTTAGTAAGATGGATATACCATTTCCCTCTGTATCCTTCCTCTTGTCTGCACTGCTGCTGTCTCTTTGTTTATCCAAATTGCTACTCTCAGGGACTTCCTTCCTTCCTTTCAGCTGCCTCCTTTTCTTCTTGCTTCTTTGTCTGTCTTTCAGTGGCAGCAAGATGCTTTCTCTCTGCCTCTCTTGCCTATTGCAGTATGGATTTCTCTAACAATAAGACTATCCATTTTTTTTCTAAAGCAGCCAGCCTCCTGTGGACTTTATTCCCAAAGCAGCCTTCATCTTCCCCTGAACAAACCCACTCTAAGCTAGCAAAATAGGCTTATTCATAGTATCTGTCTGAATGGAACCTCCAAAAGTGATAGCAGAGAAGACTGCTGCCTTCTGGCCTCGATTATGGGCTCCCAGGATAGATCAGGTTGGTCACTGTGGTAAATGGGATGCTGGTTGAGAAGATTTTCCATTTAATCTACCAAAAGCATTTTATGTTCTTTGAAAGTGTGGCTGACATGGGCCTTCAGCTCATATGGTACTTCCTCTGTGTGCCTATAAATTAAATCTCAGTGGGTGATTTTATTGCATATTAATTGGGTTTAGGTATCTAATCCTAGTCCATGGTTCCTTGTTTCTTGTGTAGCCGCACTAGAGATGAGGAAAACACTGGCACATTGGTGATACAAGCATATCTTCACATGTGTTAGCACAATAGCAACCTCAGCTCCAAAGACTATGTGGTGCTGCAGTTCAACTGTCTGTGATAGGAATGCCATTTGTCCACTATTAATAACTCAAACAAAGAACCGCAGCCACTAAAGCACTACAAGGGACCAAAAAAGGCTGTGTGGTTTGCTGAATAAATATAAATAAACTACAAATATATCATATATTATGATACAAAAAAGTACAAATAAGTACAAAATATTCTATAAAGTGTACAATAAAGGTCTGGCAAAATTTCCAGATACTATGTTCGTTTCGTGAGTCTTCTACTGAGAAGAAGTAATATGTAATTTAAGAACATAAGAGAAGCCAATGTTGGATCAGACCAGTGGCCCATCCAGTCCAACACTCTGTCACACAGTGGCCAAAAACACCAGGTGCCCTCAGAAGGTCCAGCAGTGGGGGCAGAAAGCCTTCCCACTGCCCCCCCCCCCCAAACACCAAGAATACAGTGCATCACTTGCCCCAGACTGAGAGTTCCTATCTATAACTTGTGGCTAATAGCCACTGATGGACCTCTGCTCCACATGTTTATCCAATTCCCTCTTGAAGCTGTCCATGCTTGTAGCTGCCACCACCTCCTGTGGCAGTGAATTTCATGTATTTATCACTCTTTGGGTGAAGAAGTACTTCCTTTTATCTGTTCTAACCCAACTGCTTAGCAATTTCATGGAGTGCCCACAAGTTCTTATATTGTGAGAAAGGGAGAAAAGTACCTCTTTCTCTACCTGCTCTATCCCATGCATAATCTTATAAACCTCGATCATGTCACCCCTCAATTGTCATTTCTCCAAGCTAAGGAGCCCCAAGTGCTTTAACCTTTCTTCAATCTGTGAAAACCATTTTTTCTACTTGTAGAAAAATCTGTATACAGTTAACAAATCTGCAAAAATATTTTTTTTATTTGTAGAGAAGTCTGTAAACAGTTAACAAATAATGCATTTTTGGTCCTACTTTGTTGAGATGTAATAGATTGTTCCATGTAAAAGTCTTCACAAATCTTCCTTGTGGTATTTTCTTGTAGTAGAATCTGTATTCACAATCCCAGCTTGAAGTTGTTGCCTCTGGAAGAGCCTTCTCACTCCACTGTGATTTCCACTCATCAGCATTGCTGTCAAATAGCCATCCAACTTCTGTTTAAGGCTCACTGCATAACTGTATACAGATTTTCAGCAAGTTCAGTGCCACCAGACCAAACAGAGAAAGAAGGAGACAGACTTCTCTACAAGTAGAAAAAATGGTTTTTGCAGATTGAAATTACTTATTGGTCCTTCTCAAAAGAAAACTCATGAAACGAACATAGTATCCAGAAATTTCGTTGGACCTTTATTGTACCCTTTATAGAATATTTTGTACTTATTTGTAATTTTGCATCATAATATATGCATATGTATTTGAAATTTGTCCACTATTGCCATGGCGCTGCCCCTTTCCTCAGTGGCACTCACTGGAGCAGCAGGAAGAAGGGGGGGGGGGGTAGTGTCACTCAGTGCAGTGACCTGGGTGGAGGCCTGGAAGTGACATTGACACATGTTGAGCAACTTTAGAGAGACTGGGGAAATTCCTGGAGTGTCATGCAGTGTGGTAACATCCCTCCCAGGTCTCCACCTGGAAGGGACATCACTGCATTGAGTGATGTCATTTTCATCAGTCACCAACCACCCACTGGTTGCCAGCAAAGGGCTGGCAACCCTCATCTACTGGCTCTTGCATGCAGTAGTTATTCCATGCACTTCACTATTCCTTATGGATTGTCCTCAAAGTGAAGGGCTTTTCACCAGCACGGAAAGGTGGTAATTAGTGCTTAAACTGAGAGACTATCTAAATTAATGTTGTAAGTGGCATTTACTGCAAAACTGTCAAGGTATGCCCTGTTTGGGTAAATTTGAGGGGGTGATGTTTCCCATCTGAGAAGCCATGTCTCAGGCTTAGTTTACACAAACCACAGATTAAGTGGCACTATTTCTGGACTGTATCACTTTAACCATGTTTGCATGGGTGAGAGGGTTATTGTATGTAACATTTTTCTGATGGGAAAAGCCTTTGTATATATAGAACCAGCATGTTAGCAAGAAGTCTAGTCTAGAACTTTTCTTCCTGTTGTCTAGTTTTCAATTGTAAGATAGGGTTGCCAACTCTGAGATGGAAAATTCTCGGAGATTTTGGGGGGTGGAGCCTGGGGAGGGTGGGGTTTGGGAAGTGGGAGGACCTCAGCATAGTATAATGTCATAGAATCCACCTTCCAAAAGCAGACACTTTCTCTATGAAAACTGATCGCTGTGGCCTGGAGATCAGTTGAAATTTCAGAAGATCTCTACGCTGCACATGGAGGTTGGCAACCCTAAAGGAATGTTTCCTTTGGAAAAGTTCCAAAGTGGAACAGGCCAGGAATTATGTTACCATGTTATCTGTAGTTTGTGCTGATTTGGCCACTGTATTCCTGATCAGACAATGCCCACAACTAGGAATTTTCCGACTATGACACAAACTTTGTTGTTACTGTTTTTCTGCCCGATAAGTCACCAAGTGTCTTCTGTATTTTTCTTTCAAACTTTAGACATTTCTGAAAGCTGCCAGTCTCATTTGTCTCCAAATATTGCTTTAATTCTGCTTCGTACTTTTTTCAAGACTTTCTGAATTTCACCTCTTATCTCTTACAAGTGGAAATCTATCTGACCATAAAGAGAGATTGGAAGAGGGAATACATGGATTGTATTCATAACTGTTAACAGGGATGTTTAAGAGTTCTCTTTAGTCCATACTTTGGGTAACTGCCTTATTAACACGTTTTAGGAATGTGAATGATGTCCCCACATGCCAGGAACATGATAAGGCAGACATTTTGGCTGGGACCCTAAACATGCTTTGTGTGTCATTACTTATTTATCAGTATCTGGATATATCAGGTCCTTCTTGACAAAATCCTCTCAAGTAAATGAGGGCTGTATGCACTTTAAAAAGCATCAGCCTGCTGCTGAAGTGGAAAGTGCTGCACTGATTCCTGCTGTTTAGTGGGATTACACCCTGCAGTCAAAAAACGTTGTGTCATGTAACTTTCCTTGTGACTCGCTGCAGGCGTCCATGCAATGAAAAAGCTGCTCTCTGTGGGAAGTATCATCCATCAATCTTTTCTGCTGTATCTAAGACAGGAAGCCTTTGTCATGTATCTCATTGGCTAGCTATCAATATGGCTGCCATGATTATATCTGCAGGGCAGACGTTTCTTCTGTGCATGTCTTCTCTCCATAGCTCTGTTCTAAAATATCCCCCCAGTTTTGAGACACCTGGGACCTATTTCTCATTAAGAACAAAGCAAGTGAAGTCATGAGGCAAAAAGCTGTTTTGATTCCTTTTGAAGTTCTTACATACCCTGGTTTATAATGCACAAAAGTTTCATCTTCATGGCTTCTGTGCAGTCCCACATGGGACTGCACTTTCACAGGCCAGCTATTAAAAAGAATTTTTTTAGACTCCCAAGAATGCTCCCTCCCCTCCCTCATCAGTGTGACTTCCTGCCCCCCCAAATAATGTGATGTGGGAGGGGTGAGCATTCTTCCCTCAGTTCTCTTTTTTCCCCACCATTGAGAGAGGACTTGAATTCAGCAAGCTTCATTCAATTGATCTGTGGAAATGATTATTAGATCTTTGTTCAGCTGTCGGGGATTATTTACCTCATGATGGCTTTCTTTAAAAAAAATGGGGAGAACGTGGGGCTAAAATGGCCCAGAGGGATGAACAAACTTTATGCTTCCTCTGCCTCGGTGAGGGGCATAACATCTGGCAGGCACCTAAGGCAAGGGAGGGTTGTGCAGCCTGTCTTAAGGCTGCTTTCTAGGAAAAGGCCTTACAAGCACTAAGCCTCCAACTGGGAGTGCAAGAGAGGGGGAATACATGGAAAAGGCCTCTTTGGTGAACTCTGTGTCAGCCCCTCCCATATCTCATACCCCAGAAAGTAAAACCCACGTTTACTCTGAGCCTCCAGTGAAAAAAGCCAGGACCAAATCCAAACAGGTCAGCAATGAATCTTCCTCTCGATCCCCAGCACAAATCTCTTCAAAAAAGGGGACGGAACCACCCTACAGGAGGTGGCAGTCCCCCTCAGCAGTTAGCAAAAAAATGCAAAAACAGCCACACCTGAGATCGAGCACACGGAAGCATATGGCACCGTTAACTGCCGTCCCTGATTCATCCCCCCAATATTGATCACTATCATTTTCAAACAATGGGCATCCAGGGTGACTCAACTCTTGATGGTGAAAATCATCGACTCTGGAGAGCATGTCTTGCTCACCTTGACACCAATTGCCAGTGTCACTGGTTGACAGCAATCAGTTGGCACCAGGGACTTCTGGCTCAACACTGAGGCATCACAACTACTTGATATCATCCTACGACATTGAGATCATCGACTCTCCAAAACTGAAATTACGTTGAGGTTGCTCTCATACTCAGCACCATTCGACATTGTGGATTCCAGCGCCTATGACATACCCTCCCCAATGGGGATCTTGGGACTGGCATTATCCACCACCATGGTATACCCCCTCATGTTCCTTGAGGGATATCATTTTAAAATGTGACAAACCCCAGCTTCCTCATGATACCGAGTCTGAATGCACTACATTGCCCTTCCCAGATGATAAGATGTGCAAGCCTTCTGTGGCTTCTCCAGCAGATGAGCTTAAGCCCTATGGGGAGCAGATAATAAAAATTGCAAAAGCTCTTCATCTAGAATATCTGTTAATGGAACTGAAGACTAAGGACCCATTGATGAAGGTTAATCTATCAGAACTCAGGGCTATAAAGAATGCTCTTCATTCTTTTGCAGGACTTCTTCAGGAATGAAGAGTACTATTGACTATGGACAACACCACAGCCATGTACTACATAAGCAAACAGTGGGACCCAGGCTCTAAGGCTGTGTGCAGAGGCCACAGATATTTGGCACTGGGTGATAGGACACAGCACACACCTCACTGCAATTCACATCACAGGACTAAAGAACATAATGACCAACTGTTTAAGCAGAACTATCCTAGACTGCTATGAGTGATCCATACTGGACCGCTTCCTCCTGAGATAGATCTTTTTGGTACGGCTACCACCAGAAAGTGCAAAAAGTACTGTTCCAAGGCTGGGGTAGGCCTCGATTCCCTCAGGGATGTGTTCCTGCTATCATGGCAGAGGATCTAGGGACTCAGGTTTGAATCCTCATACTGGCACAAAAGCTTGCTGGGTGACCATGGGCCAGTCACACACTCTCAGTGTAACCTACCTGATAGAGTTGTTGTTGTAAGGATAAACCATGGGAGAAGAAAATGATATTACAAGCCACTTTGGGCTCCCATTGGAGAGGAAGACTGGTTATAAATAAATACTTTTAAATGTTTCTTTGCTGCTGTTGTGCTACAGCAACTGGATTTTTCTATGTGGACAAGGCAATTCAGCAGCAAATGATTGCTACAGTGCAACAATAGTGAAATATCCAACCAAGTGTGGATGCAGCCTCAGATGGTATCTAACTACCACTACTCACTGGCTTGCTGTTTCAGATTGTACTTGACACCTGTATCACGTCTGTTCCTAGATCTGCAGCATGACCTTGTTCCCCTGATATAAACACAGGTAATGCGGACATTATATTGGCCAATGACACCTGAGAAGATGCTCCTGGAAAAGTAGATTAAAATCAGCAGTGACAAGGCAATGGGGGGGCCAACAGTGGTGTGGCTGGAGGCAAGAAGACTCCAGGGACCATCTTCCATAGAGTCTCACCTCTTTGACAGGGAGCCCAGCAGTGGAGAATGAACCCGCCCCCATTAAGAAAAGTAGTAATTAAGTAGCAGCAGTAACCAAATGGGCACCAGGCCCTGGCTGAGTTCCCTGGCACCAGGCAGATGAAAAGAAGTTATAAAGTCTCTTTAAGCCATCGTTAACATAGACCTTAGACCAGCAATGAGGGAGTCCGAGGGCACTGAAGCTAGACAAAGTGATAGATTTTGGCTGGAAAGTCTGTTCCTCAAAGGAAGATTGCGTCACCATCTGATGTTCTATCATTCTTTCCCCATTCATCATGCATTCCCATCTAAGTCAGCATCAAGTTGCTGTAGTGCATTGTTGGTGACCACCTTGTGCATGGTGTTAACTACGGCACCAAAGATGTGACTATTCTATGCACAAAAAGTGCAAAAAAAAATCACTGTCAGGGTGGGGGGGTGGGCGACTGTTATTAATAAATCTGTTGCTTTAATCAGGACATTTTCATATTCATTTAAAATGCAGTGTTCATTTCAGGAACTCAGCAGTCTGGATATTCAGCAATACTCGTCTTAGCATTCCTTGAGTTGGATGGCCAGGATAACCCGATCTCTTTAGATGTCTAGGGATGGGCATGAACCAGCTCACAAACTAAAGTCTGTAATGAATTTTGGTTGGTTAATGGTTTGCAAAATGAAGATCGCAGCAGGTGAACCAGCATGAACTTTCCACAAGTTTTCAAGATATTCCTGGAGGTTAGTGTTGGTTTGTGAATAGATACATTTCCAGACAGACTGCCTCTGCTCAATCTAAATGTTTACTAAACTTTAAAGCAATGGGGACTTGGAGGTAATGTAGAGGAGCATCTAGGGGAGGTCCCCTGCACCTTTGATGCCTCTAGCTTGCACAGGGCCTGTTCTATACACTCCTGAACCTCCTGAACCTGCACCTATCAAAACAGCCTTATGTTTCCCCAGAAAACACTGTCCTGGGGGCACCTTCTTTGGAAGATTGTAACTCAGACCCTATAAATCCAGTCTCATTAAACTTGGAGGGCAGGTAGAGGAGAGTCAGCCACAGATCTCCTGCAAGTTTGGTGTCTCTAGTTTGCAAGGATCCGTTCTACCAGGTCACAAACCTCACAATCTGAACCAGTTTGCTTGGTTGCTAAGATTTCATGACAGTTTGTGGTTTGTGAACTGGGCATGCCACAAACCACAAATTGAACTGCCTTCTCCCAGTTTGTGTTCATCCCTACAGATGCTGGAAGCTAAACAGGCTAGTACTTGCATGAGAGTACATCTAGGAAGTGTAGAGTTGCTATTCAGAGGAAGGCAATGCTGAACCACCTCAAGTAATCTCTTGCCTTGAAGTCCTTATGGGGTCACCTTAAGTTTGCTACAACTTTACAGCACTTCCCATCACAAGTTATAGCACAGAAAGCTGCCCTCAGTAACTAAAAGTAGGCCTTGTAGATATACACTGGGAACAGGGTGGCCAGAGCTCGCAGTGGAAGCAGGGGTCCCCAGTCACTAGCCTAGCCCCCCCCCCCCAACCAGCTGGCCGGCAGGGAGAATTATCAGGAGAAAGAGGGAGGCCCAGGCTTCATTGCTGGCAACATGGTGATGTCCCTTGCAGTATGCACTGGAAGAAATGTCATTACATAGGCAACATTTGGGTGATGCTCTGGTATTTGGGCAAAAACTCCATGGAAGATGCCATTTTTACCAGAGAATTTTCACCCAAATGCCAGAGTGTTGCCCCGAGTGTTGACATGTGCTGGAAGTGATGTTGCCACATCACAGGCAATATTACCTGGGTCTCCCTCCATCCCCTGCCAGTTGCCAGGAGGGACCCGGCAACCCTAACTGGGAAGAAAATGGAAATTCTAATCTTTGGCACAGGATTTATTTATTTATTTTCTAAATCAAGTATATATGGAAGTAACGCACTGTTTATTTAAGTGTGGTGATAAAGCCACTCTAAAAATGCATGAAATCACCTGTGCAATTGGCTTGTTTTCCTCTTTTTATTCAAAAGCATAATCAGGCTTGAAAAGTCAATACCGGGCTTAATACACCAAAATAAAACCCTACTCTCTGTTGTAGTTAAAATTTGTAATGACACTCAAGACAAGTCACATTTAATGCACAAATTCTTATTTTCTATTGCCACCCATAGATATTTCCTTTTTCAAGTTTATACTTAGAATATATATTTGCTACTCTTGCAATATTTTTCTCTGCAAGGTAAGATTTATTATTCTGTTTGCCTGATTTTTTTTTTCTTGAGATGGCTCTATTGTCTTGAGATAAAATGTTCCTGAAGAATCTGTGATGAAGTGTATGAGCCATAAACAATCTTTTTTGGATAACATGAGATGCTACTTGCTATAAATACGGAGATACTACTGAGCTCTTGAGATATTTTAGGACCCCAAGTTTTGTAAATCTACCTAGAAAATATCAATTTTGGGGAGAATATTTATTGTAAGAGGTGGATAAGAATTTGGAAAATTTTGACAGGTAATGCTTGCCAGAGAAATAGTAACGCTATGCAATATATGTATCTCTATCCAGGATGATCCAAGCATTAGGATGAACTTCTACATGTGCATGCTGGAAATGAAAAAAAGGAACAAACTGATGCATCAACGTAAGAATTCCTGCCCTGTATTAGACTAAAGTTCATCTTGTTCAGCATGCTATTGCTTTCACAGGCCAAGGAGGAACTTCTTAAAGCCAACAGAAAGGGCATGGATGTGACAGCCTATTTCCAGTGCTCAGAGTTATACAGTCTCTGGATACGGTGGTTCCATTTACTGAACACTGCTGCTACTTATCATCAGACCTAGGTTCCTTGAGTATATCCAATGTCTTTTTTTTTTTTAATAATTTTTTATTGATTTTTCTCTATAACTACAACTATAACGCTACAATCTAAGCTACATATACCTTATACAGAGAGTACTTTATCATTTGCTTAATACTACCTTATTACATAATATAATTATGAAGCATTTAGAACCTTGGATAAATTTCAATTACTTTGTTACTGCTACTATAAAAAAATATCAAAACTATTTGGCAGGCACGCCCACCTAGAGAAATACGGTTAATTAAACAATTTATAATACATAAGTGCAATGCTTAATAAAACAGTTTAATCACTATTTCTTCTTTCGTACTCTTCTTGTCTTAACAGTCTCAACTACTTTTGGAACTGCAGCTCCTTTTTCCGAGTCAGACACTTCTTCTTCACTCTTTGAGCTATCAAATCCATACATGCTTTCTTGCGAGGCCAGTGAACCATCTGAGTCTCTCCCAGTTTTCTGCTCTTTGCTTTTTTCCAGAATTTTTTTCGCTTGTTGAACAGAGTCAATCTTATACTTCTTATCTTTGATGCTGAAGCATAGTCCTTCTGGAGTATTCCAACGATAGATGATAGACTCAGACTGGAGCCAAGATGTCAATTTTCCATAGGCTTTCCTTCTTTTCCTTATTTCAAATGGGATATCCTTCATCACTTTTACTTCTTCTCCCAGGATCTTCAGAGCTGCTTTGTTTGTGGTCCTAAGCACCACGTCTCTTGTAGCTTTTTTGGAGAACCTTATCATAATTTCACCAGGCAGGCTTTTCTTTTTAGTATAATCTGGATAGGTTCTGTAAACCATATCCATATCGCTTTTTATATCTGCTGCTTTCATGCCTGTCACTGGTTCAAGTGCTTCACTTAGCAAATTTTTAAGGTCTTCTCCTGTGTTTTCTGGCACATTCTGAAGTCTTAGGAAAAAATTCGATCTTTCCATTTGTAATTTCAAAAGCTGATCGTGGTGGAAGGCCTTTTCCTTCTCTGCCTTTTGTAGTCTTGCGTCTTGGTTTTTTACTGAAGTTTTTACTTCCAGAAGTTCTCGCTGCAGCTTCTCTGTGGATTTATTCGACTCTTTTAGTTCTAGCTGTATTTTGTCCATCTTAACGTTGAGAGCTGTCATTTGGTCCACTAGAGGTCGCAATAACGAGGAGAACACCGCACTCATCTCCGTGGTATCAACCTTCGAACTCGGAGCTGTACTTCCTAGTTTGGGGGAAGGTTTCGGTTTCCCCGTCATTGTTGAGGCTACGCTCTTTGTTTATAGATAGATAAGATGAACGAAAGGAGCAAATTTTCAAACAGCACTTATGTCCTTCTAAAGTTTATATCTCCAAGTGAGTGATGCTGCCATCTAGCAAGGCGGATGGGCTTTTATTCCTGCAGTAATGCCACGTAAAAAGTCTCGTAAGTACGCTAGTCCCGGAGAGGGGTGGGTTTCACTCCTCCCGCCTTCTTCCCGCTATGTTCTGCTTTTCTTACTTCAGACTCATCTTTTCTCCATGAGTAACTGTCAGTTCCAGCCTCATTGCTTCGCACTCTCTGCTGCTTCACGGATTTGCGCTTTCAGCCATACGGCTCCCACGGCAGGGGAACCTATGGGGGTGATGAAAAGGGATCTCGATCCCTCGGTCGCCACCGTAGGGAGAGATCCCCTTCGTGCCACCCCAGGCAGAGCCCCCTCACTGGGGTCTCTGGGGGCTCGGCACCAGTCCAGAGTCCCTTCTTCCTGCCGAGTACGGACGCGCTCCCCGCAGTTGTGGAGGAGAGCATCCGCCATTATCGCAAGTCTTGCCGGAAGTCGAGTATATCCAATGTCTTGAAGTAGCTAGCTAACAATGAAGTGGGTTAGGCTGGGAGACTAGCTCATGCTTACCCTTGTAAATCTCTGGGCAAGCAGGAATTAGAGCCTAGGTCTCCCCAGTCCTAACCAGTACTCTACTCTATCTATCTGCAAGCCTCCTGAAACTCCTGGCAAACTGGCCAGGGTCAAGGCCTACTCATTGTATATTAGGGAGGAAATACCCTGAAAAGACAAAAGAGATCTGATAAGTTCTGTGCAGATTTTGTACATGTACCCTAAGTACAAAATAAATGCCTTGTTAAGTATTAAGTCAGTGTCTTGAATTTGCCTACCTCTAACACAATAGTATTGTAGCTAATAGGGTCTGAAAATATGTCTCATCTTGCCTTGCCATCCTTAGCACTTCTCCATTGTACAAGACTGAACAGGGTTGCCAACAGGGATGGACACGGACTGGCTCACAGTCCACATTTCATCATAGAACAGGGCCCAGTTTGTGGGCTGTGAGCCTGGTCCATGCAATCACACCACTCACAGACCGCCTTGTTTCCCATGGAGGTTCACACAGTTTGTGGGAGTGGTTCATGAGCAAGACATGCTGGCGTCGAGGATTGCCAAGGCAGTGGGGTATTGCCTTCTCTTCCCTCACTGAGGCACAATTTACCTTCCCTTCACTCATGGAAGCATCCACCACTGTGGCACAACTTCAGAAGGGTAGGCAATTTGCCTTCCCTTCACTCCTGAAAGTGTGCCGCTGCTGAGGGGCAGCTTTGAAAAATGAAGGGAGAAATGTTTAATTGTCCCCCTTCTCTTCCCCAGTCACACTGCAGTGGTGGCAAACTTCCAGGAGTGAACTTCCCTTCACTCCTGGAAGTGTACCTCAGCGAGTGAAGGGAGGGCATTTTGAATGCCTTCCTTTCACAAACCAAACAAACCAAGACCCAGTCTGTTAAACAGAAAAGTCCATAGAGGTTCATGGTTCATAAACCTCACAAACAATTGACCTCCACAGACCTCTAGTTTTTCATTCTGTGTCTACCCGTAGTTGCCAGCTTCAGATTGGAATCCATGCCAGTCCCAGTCTCACTGAACAGCCCAATTCTCAGCCCAATTCCTGGGTATCAGGAGGGACTGATTCACTGGAGAAGGTAGCTTAGCTGTGGCTTGGTGCATTATTATTTGCCTCAATTGATCTAGTATATTTTCATCTTAGCCTTCCACCCATCTCATCAGGGAGGCATACCTGGTTCTCCATTCCCCATGTTATTATCACAATATCTATGTGAGGTAGGGGAGGCTGAGAGAGAGAGAGAGTGCCTGGCCAAGGCTGCTCAGTAAGCTTCATAGCAGAAGTGGGATTTGAACCCAGATTTCCCAGGTCTTATTCCAGCCTTCTAGCTGTTACACCATACTGGATAAAGCACTGCAGGCATGTGAGGAGACATGGTCTGAGCATGTCCTGCAAGACATCCTCAACCTACAAGTGCAGATGACTGGGTCATACTATTCCTTATTCACCTCTGTTTATTTATTTATATATTTGTTCCCCCCTTTCCTCTGCAATGGTAGCCAAAGAAGCTTACAATATGGTTCTTCCCTCCTCCATTTTATCCTCAAAGCAGCAACCCTGCGCAGTAGATTAGGCTGCGAGAGAGTGGCTGGCCTAAGGTTACCCAGAGAGCATCCGTGGCAGAGTCAACTCTGGGTCTCCAAATCCTTGTTTGACTCTCTAACCCACTATACCACTCATTTTAGACATTGGTGTTGGAAAACAGAAACATTGGTCCAGACTTGGCTCTATGTATTCTCTCTCTCACTCTGCTCCCCTCTCTCCTAGAAAACATGGACTTCCTTGGCAGATCAGCACACTTTATGATTCTCAGTAAGAGGTTGGCTGCCAATAATGTTCACTTTTTAAGGAATATTGGAAGAAGAAACTGAAATAGCATTATCATTGAGTAAAAATTATTCCTTAGATTGTTTCATAATGTATAAATAAAAATAAATAAATAGAATCCTCATTGATATTTACAGGGGTAAGCTTGTATCTGAAGAACAGAAGCTTTGCTGTATATGGGCCTGCACCTTCCCTCTGCTTCACAACACACCAGAAATAATGGTCTCTGACTACAATTCCCTGGTATTCCTTGACCTGATTTCCCTCCATTGGTCATATTGTCCCATGAGAATTTTGGATGGTTCCACTCCTTCTGTGATGTGTGGTTCCCACCACACATACATCAGCATCTCTCTCTCTCTCTCTCTCTCTCTCACACACACACACACCTATCTTCATTTTGCAAGCTATTTATTTAAAAAGAAAATGTTAGCCTTTTTAAAAAGAGAAAACAAACCAAAACTTCTAAACTCGTGCATCTAATAGATCTGCCTAACTGGTCACATTGCAGGATTGTTTGTCTAGGTGGATATTTCTGTAACATTTTACATTGTTCTTGTGTTGTTCTGTTTATTGCATCAAAATTGGAAGCATGAGCTCATTCATTATTAAAATGCAAATGGAACTGATGAACAGCTGACATTTATAGATATTCCCCAACTAAAGTCCATGTAATGGTTTCAAATAACTACTATTATTACTTGAGGGGGGTTAGATTCCAGCTAATCACAAACTTATCACCCCTCTAGTTTTCTCTCCTGGCTCTTATCCTGGAAATCTCATTCACATCACAGCAGTGCCTTACAGCTTTAGAGTGCTTGGTTATAATGAGCACTGCAGTGGCTATGACACACCTCAAGATTTGTATTCTGAGGGCCTGTGGCAGATCTGGATTCTGAGAAGCAAACTGGAGGTTACATGGAGAATCATTCCCTCTTCCCCAGGGGAAGAGTGCTCAATTATCTTTATGTGAGAGTGATAATTATCTTTATGTGAGGAGAGACAGGGTTCTGTGACAGAATACTTTTATCCCTTGCCAAACTACAATATCCAGGTTTCCTTGAGGGAAACCACAATAGTCAAAGAAGTATAAAACCAGGATAAATTTGTAATGTAAACATAGCTTTCCTCAAAATTACCTCAGAAAGAGCCTTGAAAATTTCATGGCAACTTGAGGATCTGTTGGAACAGTTAAAGTAAAGGTAAAGGTAAAGGTTTCCCTTGCTCGAAAGCCAGTCGGTGGATGACTAAATGCCGAGGCACATGGAATGCTGTTACCTTCCCACTGAAGCAGTACCTATTTATCTACTTGCAATTTCTTGCTTTCGAACTGCTAGGCTGGCAGAAGCTGGGGCCAGAGACAGGAGCTCACTCCATCACACAGCACTAGGGTCTCGAATTGCTGCACTACCGGCCTTCCGGTCTGCAGCTCAGCGTTTTAACCTCTGAGCCACATTGTAAAACTCAGATGTACACAGTTGGGGTTTTCCATCATCATCACTCTATCTATTGTGTACGGTTGCCAGATATTCTGCTATAGCAACTCCGTGCTTTGCCTGTTGGCATGCTGATGTCACTTCAAGCAGTGTTTCCTCTAAGCCATGTGCACAAGTGGCTGCTCATTAAGATAGGAAGTCCCACTCAGCAACAATCTGGAGCCGCACAGGGTTTTGCACTGCCCATTGCCCATTTTAAGATCGCAGCAGTTATATTTTGCTAAGGATGTGAACTGTTCCACTCAGTAGGGGGAAAACAATTAGAGGGAACATTGGTTTCAAGTTAAAAACAAAACAAAACACCATAAATGGTGTTGGCATGGGGCTAGTGCACCAGTACCTGCCCCCTGCATACTCTCAGGAGTTACTGGCTGTTGCCTGGCAGCCCTATTTAGAAGGGCCTTGATGAAAGCCAAACCATGGGGACACAATAGATAAGAAAGTGACTTCTGCATATCTGGGTATCTCCCCAGAGTTGCATAATAAAATAAAATCAGTACATTGTAAATTAGCCAAACGGTAGCCCAATGAGAACTAAATATGTTCCAGAAAGGGCAAAACATTGAGAATAGCAGTTAAAGAGGAAAAGTGGGGAAAGGGAAAATTAGCCTATCACTTCAGACCTCAGCGCTCTTGCATGGGGGAAGGGAGCTCCAAACTGTTCCCTCACAGGTCCTCTTAGATCCTCAACTTATATTCTTGAGTAGTCAAGTGCCCAATCATGAAATCCACATATTGAATGCTGACAAAAGAGATAGACATTTCTGTATACTTGGGGGGGGGGGGTGGTATGAAAAAATCCATTTATTCCCCTTCATTTTAAGGCCTTCCTCCCCTTCCCATTTAATCAGGATTCTACACAGGGCCACTTAGCCCCTAAGGCAGGGTGGAAAATCCACTGCCTTTACCTCCCTATTTCCCACCAGTGCTCCGAGTGGTGGCAGGAGAAATTTATTTAAAAAAAAAAAATCATTGGGCTGACAGCATGCAATTACTTTCAGGAAAACCTGGAAGTAATATCAGTCCTCTCTAGGAATTGGCAGAAACTCTATGGCTTTACTATACAGTTTTTAGTGATTCCTAGAAGCATATAATGTCATTTCCAGGTTTTCCCTAGAAGGAATGTCACACCATAGCTGACAACACCTCCATGTTCCCACCATCCCATCTCCTGCTTGTTGCCAGGCCATGACTGTTAAACCTATTTTTATATGTGCCTAAGCATCATTCTGCCATAGAAATGAGACTGCTTGAGAGGGAAGTGTCAGTGTAGGCCTTTCTGGAAGGCTAGCTTGTGCTGCTGTGCCAGGTTAATAGGCTTGCCAACCTCAAGGTGTGGCCTGGAGTTCTCTCACAGTTACAGCTGATCTCCAAACTATACAGAGCAGCTCCCCTGGAGAAAATGAGCACTTTGGGTGGTGGAATCTATGGCAGCACATCCCTGCTGAGCTCCCTTCCTGAATTCTATCCTCTCCAGGTATTTCCCAACTTGAAGTTTGCAACCCTATGGGTTACTGTTCACACCCAGGTCTGTCCTGCCATCATGCTGAGAGAAACAACAAGGCAGACTTCACATCTGACTATTGCTAATGGTCAGTGTGGGGGTAACTCCACTTGTGGCCTGGCAGTCTAAACTACTGCCTTCACCTAAGGGTTACCAACTCTGGATTGGGAAATTCCTGGAGATTTGGGGAGGGGTTGGAACTCAGTTGAGTATAATAACAGAATCCACCCTCCAAAGCAATTTTATCTGGGGGAACTGATTTCTGTTGTCTGGAGATCAGTTGTAATTCCAGGAGATTTCCAGGTCCCACTTGGAAGTTGGCAACCCTACCCCAGATCCAGAGTTTAAACATGTTTGTTTTGGTAACAAGCAGACTCAGCTCTTCCTTCTTCACAACCCTCTCTAGAGGTCCAGAAGATTCCAAGCTGCAAAGATGTCTTCAGGAAGAAAACAAGAGCAATGTTTGAGGTAGCCTCTCTCAACTGCATTCTTTCCCTCCCATCCCAGGCTAATGTGAGGTGATCTTGGAACAGGATATGGGGGTGCAGAATTAACCATAATTGCATCCCCTACCCTTATGATCACTTGTAGGTCCCCTCTCTGCTCCCATCTACTTTCATTTTGGTGTGATATTCAGCATTGTTTTTGCAAAAGGCAACTGGTCTATCTTGAAAACTCCTTTTTTTTAGGTGGTGGGGAAGAGGAACAGAGGGGAATGATGACTTAGATTAAGCGGCTTGCAGAAGCATATTATAGGTGTGTGTATGGAATATTCATAAATAAGTTGAGTTCCTCTTCTGGAAACTGTTTGAAATGAATTCTCTCTTTTTTACACATGCACACATCTCTCTCTCTGAATTTTTTTTCCATAATAAGAAGCCAATTATAAAAACAGCAGACAATGTATGAGGGAACTGCTGTGGGTATTCATAAGATGAATAAAAAATTTAGACTGAACAAATGGCACCGTAACAATTTTTAATTTCTGCTTTTATTGCTCATTTGGTATTATAAATTTATAATCCACCCACAATTGCTGTAGTTAACGTGGATCTAAATCATGGCATCACACTGATTCCACAAGATTATTACAGCACATGGTTTAACGAGCACTGAGAAAGACTACTTATACCCTAATATCCAGGTATTATTGGAAATTGTATGGTTAGTGATCTCTTTCCTGTGTAGCAAAATGCTTGCCCAAAATATCTTGACATATTACTTGGCAAGTCTTTTACAACAGTGCATCTGTTCTCTGCTTAGGGTAAGGGTGGCCAAAACCTGAGAAATGTCACTATAATTCCAGAAACTCTTTTTTGTTTCCTTTAAAACCTTGGGGAGATTTCATCCAAGTAGCTACCTACAAATGTCCCTCAGTTTTGTTTTATTAAACTGTAAACAAAATCAATTGCCTCTGTGGTTCAGGTGAGGCTGGTACATCTCTGGGTTGCCCTGCCTTTTCCTTGTAAACAACAAACACAAAGGAAAAAGTAGGGCAACTCAGAGATGTACCAGCCACACCTGAACCACAGAGACAACCACAGGGCAATGTGGTGGATGCATTACCCTTTGCGTTTGTTGTTTACAAGGAAAAAAGCAGGGCAACCTGAACCACAGTGGCAACCACAGGGTAATGTATCCATCGTGTTAAGCTTGTGTAGAGCACTCAGCTTTCTAGTGTCTCTTGCCACGACATCTGGAGGCTGAGGCAGGTGCCTTCACTTCCAACAAACTCTAGTACTGGTCTTATCTTGGCAGCAAGCAGATATATTTTTCAGAGAAGGAAGGAAGGAAGGAAGGAAGGAAGGAAGGAAGGAAGGAAGGAAGGAAGGAAGGAAGGAAGGAAGGAGTCAGAGAAAGATACAGTACAGGTGTGGGTATAGGTGGACACTGGGCCAGTTCAAAGATCTCTAGTTTACATTCTAAATGCCCCCCACCATTTGTTGCTTCCTGAAGTCTGCGTAGGGTTGCCAGCCCCCAGCTGGAGGTGGGGGATCTCCCACCCCCAGACCCCAGCCTCTGATGTTGATCAGCTGGCTGGCAGGGGGACTTACTGGCAAAAGAGGCAGGAGGCCAATGTTGCCATGGTGACATCACTTCCAGCATGTACATGAAGTGACATCATTATGTTGCAATGTCTCAGTGACACTCTGGTATTTGGGCAAAAACTCTGTGGTAGGAGCTATTTTTACCATAGATTTTTTTTTGCCCAAATACCAGAGTGTTGCTGAGACATTGTGACATGATGATGCCACTTCATGTAGAAGAAGAGGAGGAGGAGGAGGAGATTGGATTTATACCCTGCCCTTTACTCAAAGTCTCAGAGAAGCTTACAAAATCCTTCCTCTTCCTCTTCCCACAACAGACACCCTGTGAGGTAGGTGGGGCTGAGAGAGCTCTTCTCAGATCTGTTCTTGAGAGAACAGCTCTGACAGAACTATGGCTTGCCCAAGGTCTTCCAGCAACTGCAAGTGGAGGAGTGGGGAATCAAACCTGGTTCTCGCAGATTAGAGTCCGTGCACTTAACCACAACACCAAACTGCGGGAAGTGATGTTGCCCTGCTGCTGGCAATGTAGCCTGGGCCTCCCTCCCACTCCTGGTAAGTCCTTTCACCCCCTGCTGGTAGCCAGGAAACAACTGGCAACCCTAAGTCTCTGCCCAAGACACTGAGTGGAATCCATGTGTTTTGACTTTCTCCCAGCCCCTTTTTCTCTCTTTTCCTCAGTCTGCCCACCACAGCTCAATCCCTTTCTTTCTCTGTCCTCAGCCTAGGGTGCAGATAGGGATTTTGTACTTGTATGTATGTTTGTGTGAACTGTTTCACCCACACTCATATACACCCTCCTCTGGCCAGCAAACTGTCTGTAGTCCAGTCAGGTATTTCTGGTTTATGTGTGGAATTAGCAGTCAGGTGCTCTGGATGAGATCTTTGAACACAATCTGAGATCTTTAAAAGGAAAATATATTTATTTACTAAAGTACAGTCTCATTTCCCTAGAGCACAAGGGCACTAGAAATCTATATCGAAGTATTAAACACACTGTTCTCTGTTCCTTTATTATAACATATAAAGCCCATATATCCTGAGGTAAAAGAGAGGTAAATTTAGATATCTTCATTTTGCCAGGGAGATTTTGCCATCTCAGTACTCACTTCAGTATCTATAATCGCAGCAGAGCAGGCATTTTAACTGTGGGCTTCTCCCCTGCTTGTCCTTGTATTTTTTTTAAACTTCTGTTTGCTGTCATTATTTTTTAATATCTACCACAATTTTATGCTGAACTTGCTGTTTGCAGCCTGTGCAAAAGATACTTTACTGAATCTGCGGTTTTTAACCATTTTTGTTTTGGATCTTGATTGTATACTTTGGTGTTGGAGACCACATCGAGTGATTTTCTTTTTGGACTGTAGAAATATTTCAAATACATGAAATAAAAATAAACCAGAAACTGAAAAGAATTCAGATGATGTTTCATAAAACACACAGGCACAAATGTGCAACTTCTCACTATTTGGAACAAGAAAAAAAATCCAAAACAGTAAGTGCAAGCTGTCAGGTTTAGCAAAACTCTCCATCATGTGAACGGTTAGTGTGACTACCTACCATTTACCTACCTACCATACATGTTGGCATGTATACGATTTAACTGCTTATGTTTGCAGGCATGGTCCCTGGTAAGTTTGGGGAGGGACTATGGCTCAGTATTAGAGCATCTGCTCAGCATGCAGAAGGCCCCAGGTTCAGTCTCCAGCACTGCCAGTTAAACAGATCAGGTGATGTGAAAGACCCCTGCCAGAGATGGAGGATACTCATTGCCAGCCTGAATAGACAATACTCACCTTGATGGACTAATGGTTTGATTCAGTATAAGGCAGCTTCATGTATTACGTTCCCTGTTTCCTGCAACCCCGACTGTTAAGTTACTATAATTTGTCTGTTTTTCAGTTTATACATATGTGCTCTAGCTTCCTATGCATAAAAATACAGTAACCACAGCACAAAAACAAACCATAAAAGACCACAGCATAAAAAGCAATACAGACATACACAGCATTAAAACAAGTCATCAAACCCTAATGTATTTTATGATAAGGGCCAAAGTGCAGGTTACACAGAGATGCTTCTTTCTTTTGGCAGACTATTCAGTGATTACTGAAAAGCTGTCTGGGAGGAGCAGAATGGGCCAAGGAAGGTGGGGGGAGAGATTACTTAGCTGTTTTCCTTCCCGTTGTTCCTGCATTCAAAATTCCCTCCCCCTGGCACATTCTCACATACGGTGAAAAACATAAATAGAAATAGTAAGGCGTTACAGCACTGGCTATTACAGAGTAGATTTCTACCAGGCAATGCCTGTATAGATGGTCCTTCTCAATGCATAACTCGGGGTGGGGCGGCACTCTGGCAGTGATGATCCTTGGCCTAAACATAGAGTTATACAACAGGGTCCCGAATGTTCGACTAGGAAATGGTGGAAGACATGGCAATAGCAGCAGAAAAGATTTTGCAGAGGAACTGTACTTTTTCTGAAGGCAGACATTATTCTCTTCTACTGAATAACTCATTCTCTCAGTTTATTATCCATAACTTCAAAAGGAAAAATCCTCATACTGTGCACATCAGAAACCCCATCTTTTTACATTATAATTGATTCAGGCTGCCCTGTGGAAAGGTTACAGCAGCACGTGAACCAGATTGTCAAGTCTACTGAAGGCAGGAGATATAGGAACCAAATTTAGGTACTCGAGCCACATCATGACAGGATAAATCACTGTTTAGATTTATTACACATATCATCCAGAGAACAAAAAACAAACAAAAACACCCACCTTTTTTTTGTATGAATCTATACATTTTTACAAGTGTTTCCTCAGCAGAAAGGTAAGCAATCTCTATGAGCCTCAACTAGCTGACATAACCCTTCTTCCAACAAGAACTATTATTTTCTCATCAAATATACTGGTAGCGATCAGATCTCTGCTTCTAGTGAAGAAACTGCTGGTACAGTCATTTTTCAGTGCACGGGACATGCATCCACTTTAAGGAACATGACTGGCAGACTGGAAATATCTGGATGTTTTCCCTAGCTTTTGTGGGACTGGCTACAATGGGCTCATTTCAGCTTGACATTTCAAACTGAACTTAAATCTATAATAGGTCCATTGGACTGGGTCCATTCTAAACTTCCTGGGCAACCAAACCCACCTGTCTGTAAGTATGCATTCCCACACAGTGTACGATAAAATTTATTTAAAGCAATAAAATCCTTTAAAAATATAAAACAACAATATAAAAACATAAAGCAACAGCCATGGTCAAAACAGATCTGGGTTTATTAAAGGCCAGGTGATTCTGGGAGGACCATTGCCACTGGAACCTCTTCCACTGTCCCTTCTCATTCCACATCAAAGCAGCATATGGAAAGTGATGAAGGCCCCAATTAATTTACTTATTTATTTTAATTTATAGTCCACTTCCTCATTGGGACTCAAGGTAGATTTACAAGTACAATAGAAGTACCAGGGCAATCAATAAGCTGATTTCAAAATATAACATTTGAGTGATAACAATATTTGAATCTAACAGCAAAGATTCCTAGTCGATCAACAAGTGGATTACAAAATATGATAACTTTTGTGTTTAATTGCAAAGGTTCCTAGTAAAACAATATAAGGCTGGGATTGAGGAACTGGAAGAAGAAACACAGGCTCCACCCCCAAATATCCAGGAATTTCCTGAGTTGAAGTGGGCAACCCTATTCCTAATAGCCTTAGACAGACCATTCTGTAATGCTGGAGCCTCAAAAGGAAATGCCCATGAAGGGGGAATTGCTAGGGTTGCCAACCTCCAGGTGCTAGCTGGTGATCTCCTGCTATTATATCTGATCTCCAGGTGACAGAGAGCAGTTCACCTGGAGAAAATGGTCGCTTTGGAAGTTGGACTCTATGGCATTATGCCCCAAACCCTGCCCTCCTCAGGCTCCACCCCCAAAATCTTCAGGTATTTCCCAACCTGAAGCTGGCAACCCTAGGAGTTGCATAGTTTACCTATTTGGAAGATGGCATCATCAGAAGACTTTGGCCTAATGATGAGGCCAAATGGTCATATTTACAGATCCTGTAAACAGTGATGCAAACTAGGAATGCTGGCCTGCTGAGCAGGAGACAGTCTGAATGACCAATTGGTCACAGCACAGATACCTAGTGAGAAGCAAAGAACCCACACTACCAGGAAGTCAACTGGGACAGTGTCTCTGTTGACACTTAAGCTTCAGCATTCAGATCATGGAGATCTAACTGACAGCTGGTAGCTCTGTGGGACTGGACAGTACAAGTCCATACCGGTTATGACTGGCACTGGAGCAAGTGCAGTCACTGTGACTCAGCAAGAAGGTGATTGGCTGAGCTGTGTATATATGTAATTGTGTAGCTTCCATTGTATCCTTCTCTGATTATATGGTTGCTGGCGGGAGCTTTTGTCGGACTGCTGTAAATATTATAAATAAATCCTTGCATATAGTTTTACCACTGGACTGAGTATTGTGTGGTTACTATGAGGATTTTACACAGCAGTGAAAGCTGGTGAATGCTGGTGGTGCTGAAGAAGCTGGTAAAGTCCTAAGGCTACCTAGGTGGGTGCTAGCTAACACACGCTCTGCGCGACAGTCTCGACCTCTTTGAGGACCCATAGGAGAAAGGTGCTTGAGGGTCAGTGGGGCCATTCTTGCAACCTGTGGTGTACCGATGGACCCCTCCCCACACTCTTTGCACATGAACATCCAAGGGGTGGTAAGAGATATGTATGCGAGTGAGAGGGCTGGCTTGTTTGGCCCTTTCCCTTACTATCTGCTGTTTGAGTCCCTAACAGTGGCATCCTGCATGTGTAGGTATTCACTGTTGCACACTGCCCTTCCCTGTGCCCTGCACATCCTCTAGCTTGGTTGGATGTTTGATCTATGTATGGTTGAACAATCAGGTGCTTGGGTATGAATTTTGTGGTCAGAGTCTGAGATTTCTAGAAGGAAAAAAAAGATCTGCTCTGATGATGAGGCCCAAAAGGTCATATACTGAAAGCTAGAAACTAGAGACCTGCCCACACCAACCCAGTGAGTTGCCAAAAGATAGGCATCATTTCAGTCAGAGTTACTTTAGACATTCAGGTATTCTCACATATTTAAAAAAAAAACTGTTGGAGTCAGTGAAACATACAAGTTATAGTGTTGAATGAGGACTGAAGAGACCCAGATTCAAGCTGTGCCATGAAGCTTGTTTGACCCTGGGATAGTCATTCTCCTTCAGCATACATTACTCACAGCATAACTTACTCTAAAACATGGAGAACCATTCATACCATATGAGCTCTTTGGAGTGCTGAAGTAGAGAGGGAAAGAATCTGTAAATGACTACATTAATCGCATATATTATTTAAAAAAAATGCATCTAAAAATAGCCTTAACATATTGACAACAATATCAAGGTTGTTTTGCAGTAATTAGGGATGCAGCACATAAAAGGCACATGGTGTATGATGGAACTGATGAAAGCAATCTGTTCTACAAGTCATCATAAGCCAGACTTTTAAGGAATGAATGAAACCTCTGCATATTTTCAGGGATTTCTGACTTCCTAAATGTTATCATTGCATGTTACAAGCACAGATAAAGAGAAAGGATGACCAGTCTGAAATGCAGTAACCAAGATGCAACCTTAACACTGGGCACTCAAAATTCTTGGCAATGCTCAGAACCCTGTTTGCCTTGACTACAAATTATCAGGGGGTGCACATGCAGTAGACACGCTGGAAGGAGGCTTTACTATCTACTGGCAGACTACCAGGACAGATGGGTGAGAACAGAGACAGTTGATCTCTGCACATTCAGATAACACATGGAGAGTGGGACCAGGCTCAAGCGTACTGGCTCCACCCCATACCTCCACATGATTGCCAGTTTAGGAACATGGTGCCGATGTGTACAGGAAGTGTATGTGCACGCATATCCCTTGACCAGGGATGCTGCTTTCCAGAAGTTCCTAGTTGTATGGAGGGTGTATATATGTGTATGCTTCATCATCTGTTCTCCCTGTCCAAAACTGACAGGACACATGGAGGAGTTGTGCATACGTAGAGGTCTACAGAGGCTATAGCTTCTTCTACAATAGGTAGGTAAGCTCAGCCAGCCAATCTGAATGCCCTGATGGTGGCAGAAGAACACAATTTGATCATGCCCACTGGCAGGCTGTTCAGGGTTCATTCTTCCCCTTGAGTGAGGGAAAGAGGATGACTGCTTTGGAAGTGGTAGTTACGTTCTCAAACCAATTAATCAAAGTTCATCTGATTTGGAGTGTCAGGGAGAACTAAAACAATTCAGCAACTCACTAAAAACAGTAAAGAAAAGCTCTTGTAGGGATGTAAGATTATGCCCCTTCTTCTTCTTTTTTTCATCTGTCATCATTGTGAACCTTTTCAGTCCTATACCATGGGTCTGTAATACACAATTAACACAAAAATAATGTTTTAAAAACATTAATTTTAATGGAAAAAATCAGTAGAGGGAAAATAATAATATTTATTCATGTGAAAAAGGTAATTTGAAATGTCCTGCTAGCAGCTGTAATATATGTTATCTGTCAGTCCTCCAGACTTTTTTATTTGTGACTAGGGTTGCCAATTGCCAGATGGTGGCTGGAGTTCTCTCTCTATTTCAACTCATCTTCAGGTGACAAAGATCAGATCACCTGGAGAAAATGGCTGCTTTGGTTGGTGGAATCGATGGCCTTATACCCCACTGATGTTTTTCCCCTCCCCAAACCCCATCCTCCTCAAGTTCCACCCTCAAAATCTTCAACCCAGACCTGGCAACACTATTTGTGACTGACTTTCAGTGATGTCATTCAGTTTTTTCGTATTCCTTTCATTTATATTTTCTTGCAAGTAGTGACTGGATTTACTTGTGTCCCGGTGTATATATTTTCCCTATGCAATTGTATACGTTTTCTAAATGGATTTTTGAAACCTTTTCCATTGTAATGGGTGGTTGGTTCCCCAACCTTTGTGTTGTTGCACTCTTTTACAGCTTATCTGTTTATTACTGCATAGATATCCTGCCTTTCCCTTTAGACTCAAGGTGATTTATAATTTGTTCCAGTAAGACTAGCAACATCAAATAAAAGGCATTCTAAGAACATAGGGGAAAACCCTATGCCTTCAGCTCTCAGATCCCATTACTTCCTATAGGAGCCCATTCCCACAGTGTGGTAGTCACTACTGAAAAGGGTGGATGTCAGGAGAAAAACTCTGGGTGGAGGGGGCATCCAGAACGGGATGACCTGCAGAGCAAACTTAAGTGAATGGGGACCTGTGAAGAGAGGGTCTTTCAGATGTGTGGCTTTCAGGCCATGAAGGACTTTAAAGGCCTTATCAAGCAGCTTGAATTGAACTCAGCAATAAACTGGCTGCCAGTGCAGTAAAATCATGAGCCCTCACCTGCTATGTGTAGTGGTACAGCCCAGACATAGGTTTACCACCTCTGTAAGAACCATGCTTGTGTTGGTCATGGATGGGAGGACACATTGATTGAATTCTCTTTGGACACTTCAAGAGCTTATAACTTCAAATGTTTTCTAAGTTTTCCAAAGAGGCTCTCACTTGCTCTAACTCCCTAGTCTGTACCTTTTTTCATTATTTTAATCCTCAGTCTCTGTCCCTTGGATGCAAAGCAATCAGTTTTATCCCGATGCACTCCGTCAGTTGTCATACCCATTGATTTGCAGGAAATTTGGTCATGACCTTGACTTTCTACATAAACAGGCACAACAGTCTAATGCTGTAACACTTATTGGCAAGTGTTTGAAAGGGCTTTAAGACAAGGAATTTCCTGAAGGTGTTTTGTCACCGCTACTGTTCTGAGTGACACTACTAATAGGGCAAACCAAATGGCATTTGAATGATCTGATGCACATTTAAGGTTAAACAAATCAACCAGGCAAGAGATTATTTGAGGAAGGAGGCTGCTGGCTCGGTAAAGCCAAATAATCCATGAAGGATTATGGGGAAATGCCCCTTTCAGGCTCACTGATTTGAGCAAGAGAGAGAAGAAACATCTGTTCTCTTGATGAATGATAAACAGTGGCCGCCTCCATAAATGCAGGCAGACAAGTATCCTAATGGGTAGCCACATGATAGGAAGTGAGCAGTCAGCCAGATGGAAATAAATTGGGGTTATCAGCTAGCTATATCTACAACTAAAAAGAGAGAGGATGCTGAGCAAAAATACAGAAGGAAGATTTTGACAAATGAAAAACTGAGCCTTTTAAATGCACTGATGTCCAAGAAGTTCCGAGCAGCCAAGAATGGAAACCACTTCTGTAAAGACTTGTCTCTCAATAAGGATGATTGAGACTATACCTCAACACTTTTTTTTTACTACTGCAGGACTGAAGCAAATCTCCATTTGATGTATCTTTTATCATTTCTATGACTTATTTATATATCAGATTATTCCGAGAAGGGCTGAAAGGATTTGATCTCTCCTGTTGGCAGGAAAATGAATTAATAAATTATAGCCCACTTAACTGGAAATCATATGTCTCCTGTCCAATTTTTGAATGGAATTAGTCTCTCTACTCCAGCGATCAAAAGGGTTTTCTTTTCCTTTTAAAGATATATAAACGACACTGATCTTGTAGAGGAAGGTGCTCTTCACTGACCAGAAAGAACCAAGCCCATCAGTGTTTTCATTTTAAGCCTTTCAAGAGATGGGAAGGAGAAGAGTTTTATGTTGTGGGCACTGAAGAACTTGGGCTGAAGGAACTGGCATTCAGGTTGCCAACTTCCATGGGGGGCATGGAGTTCTCCTAGAATTACAACTCATCTCCAGCCTATAGAGATCAGTTCTGCTAGAGAAAATGGCAGATGCAGAGGGAAATATTATGTGCTACTGTAGATTGTAGGTAAAATCATTCCCTAAATATCTCTCCCCCCCCCCCCCCCCGCCGTGCAAACTATAAAAAATTTCCAGGATGGAGTTGGCAACCTAAAACATTTAGCTGCTTCTGATATCATAAATTAAGAATTTTTTAATGAGTGCCTTTTTTTTTTTGCTATTGTTTTTAATTCTTAAATGCTTTTCTTGGTGTATGATTTATGGACTGTTAAACCTGAATAAAGATGAAGACTTCTCCAGCAGTATATGTGGTTTGCTTTATAATAAGTACAAGTGAAGCAGTGGCCTCAGATGGCAGATTTCACAGCAGCCTTCATGTGCCTCTATGTTCCTGCCATAGCATCCAATGAACTGGTGCAAAACTGCTCCCAGTGCTGCTTGCAAGCAGATTGTTGAGGCAATCAAAAGAGAACTTTGGTTTCAGGAAAAGTGGGCATTTTGAGCAAGGTACATTTGGATGTTCATCTCAGGATCCTTGAACATTGGTGTTTGTGGGCAGACAGGCAATTAACACATATTTTGTGGATGTTTTTCATGATTTTATTTTTAAGGATGAATTGCATCAATATTGCAGTGTTCATGTTGCAGGGTATTGTCCCCAGCACCATACCCAGATGAAGACACAGGACAATCATACTTGGATGTAATGACTGGATTATTTAAATGGGTGACCTACATTATAAGCTATGGGTGCATTTAAGGGTGAGATGTGTTAGGTAGCCCACGGCAACTCCACCCTGGCTCCAGACCTGACCTGAAATTCTTGCTGGCTTTGTGTGTCCTTGTCTGAACAGGAACTGTGTCAAGAGTGTCTAAGCTTCACACACCCACCCACACACCATGCTACATAAGGGTTCAGTTGATGCTGCTCAGCAACAAGGGCATTCCCTCTCAATCATAAAATGAATGACGGGCTGTTGTGGAAATGGCCCCTCATAATTGTATGTCGCCTTAGGGTGCTCACCTGTCTGCCCTTTGTATCATGAGCAACCTGCTCTGTTCCTGTCATTCCTAGTTATGGTATGATCAGTCCAAAGACCATACATATTTATCCCAGCTCTCTTGTGAAAACAAGAAACAGGCCCCAAACAGTTCCCTAAAGTGCCTGCCACAGGAGCCCCCCAAATCCTACTTGGCCCTAAGACACCCAGCTAGTACCATGTTGCCCCTAGAGAGGGTGGGTGGCATGCTGCAAACACCCATGTGGGGAAAGTGAGAAGCACCTTTCAAGGCTTTCCCATTGCTGTTCCCCATAGGCTGTGCAATTAACTGTCTCAGCCAATAAGGTTCTGATCCTTTTTTGAATTATAAGAGGGGTTGGGACAATACTTTTATAAAAAATGTAAAAGGGGCTGGAACAATACAATTCTTTGTCCCAATGACCATGAATGGATTTGTCAAGGTGCACTCCTTTCTTATCCATATGCATTTCTTGATGCATCCAGGTCATCCTTTTTTCTATCACTAGAGTTGCCAACCTCCAGATGGGGCCAGGGGATCTCCCAGTATCACAGTTGATCTCCTGATGACAGAAATCAGTTCCCATGGAGAAAATGGCTGCTTTGCAGGGTGGGTTCTCGGGCATTGTGCCCTGCTGAGTTCCCTCCCCTCCCCAAATCCTGCTCTTCCCCAGACTCCAACCCCCAAATTCCCAGGTATTCCCAAGCCAGATCTGGCAAGCTTACCGATCATACACACACACAAAAATGACTTTTCTGGAAACCAGGACTAGCAGATACACAAAAAAGGAGGTCTATCATTTGCAGGATTCCAGGGCCACCGCACCACCAACTAACAGCTTAATACCTTCAAACCACAACAATGAAATAAACCTGAGGGGGTCTTTTTTATGTGTGTGTGTGCCATCAAGCTCCAAAGTGTCCTATCATTAACAGCCTGGCTCAGGTCCTGCAAACTGAAGGCCATGGCTTCCTGTATTGAAACAATCCATTTCATGCTGAGTCATCCTCTTTTCCTGCTGCCTTCCACTTTTCCTAGCATTATTATCTTTTCCAGTAAGTCTTGTCTTCTCATGATGTGACTAAAGTACTATAGCCTCAGTTTAGTCATTTTAGATTCTAGGTAGAATTCAGTCTTGATTTGATCTAGAATCCACGTATGTCTTTTTTGTGGTCCATGGTATCCATAAAACTGTCCACCAAAACCATATTTCAAATGAAACAATTTTCTTTCTGTCAGCTTTCTTCACTGTATAACTTTTGCATCTGTATGTAGTAATGAAGAATACCATAGTATGAATTACCTTGATCTTGGTCTCCAGCAACAGTTCCTTACACTTAGGGTTTTTTTTCTAGTTCCTTCATGGCTGCTCTTCCCAGTCTCAATCTCCTGATTTCTTGATTGCAGACTCCCTTTTAGCTGATGATGGAGCCAAGGAATAGAAAATCTTTAACACTCGGTTTCTTCACTGTCATCCTTAAAGTTGAGTAATTCCTCAGTAGTCATAACTTTTGTCTTCTTGATGTTCAGCTGCAATCCTTCTTTGGCACTTTCTGCTTTAACCTTCAACAGTAGACATTTCATGTCCTCACTATTTTCTGCCACTAATGTGGTGTCATCTGCATACCTCATATTGTTAACATCTCTTCCATCAGTTTTTACTCCACTTCTGCCTAAAGTAATCTTCCTTAGGCAAATTGTGCAAGGAATTTTGAGGAAAACCAAGGCATGAGATTTTTTTCCCCATATGAAGGCTACAGGTATATTCTTAGGATATCACCTGATATTGCCTAAAGGAGAGATCTCTACCATATTCAGAGATTCTAGATATGAGAATCTGGCACGCACACAGCCAGACCTACTCAAAAAATACAAGAACTTAGTAACCTGGAAGAAATAAAGGTAAGAAACTTAAGAAATCCTGCAGAACAGCACATCATAATGATCTCACAAAAGCTTTCACAATTGCTGAGTTTATGTACTTCATTACGATTTGATTCATCAGCCAGAAATTGGGAGTTCCTTGCCATTTCTCAGCAAATAATCATTATCTGCAGGAGGAAAATATCTCATTTAAAATAAGATATGTGGTACTAGCTCAAACAATTTGCCAATTAACTTGTTTCTAACAACAAGAACTATTTCTGCAGACTAAATTAAAAAGGAGGCTGGAGCCAAATATTATAAATTATTCCCATCCTGTAATTGTATGGAAACTTTTTTACAAGGGGAAGAACTTTGATTTCTTTTCTCCCTTCTTGCTCTGAAATTACTCTCTGTGTCTTGAATTCAACAGAACAAGCTGAATACTTCTAAGGTTATTCTAGTCTATTGACTTCACTGGATTTAGGCTTGCACTGTGACCACCCGCTACTCATCTGTCTTACAAGTAGGCATCATTTAGAAATACATCTCACCTCCTGGTTGGCTCACACATGCATATTCATACTTGCGCACATGTTTCCTTGCAAGTGTGAATGAGCCGTCAGAAATTAATTGCCTATATAGAATCAGGTGTTTCTTCAAAATGAGTAGAATTGTGTTCTAATTGAACTGCCAGAATAAACCGAGACCCAGTCTGATGTAGTAGTTAAATTTTGGCTCTGAATTTGGGATACCCAGGCTTGAATCCCAGTTCTGCCATGGAAGCTTACTAGGTGACCTTGGACCACTCATTCTTTCTGGTGGATGAGAGAACTGTAAGCTATTTTGGGTCCCCTTGGGAAAAAGTGGGATAGAAGTATCTAAATCAGTCAGGGAACAGCCCAGCACATGAATTTATATACATTTTTAGCATCTACAACTTGTTGGATGTAGAATTGCAGTTCTTTAACATCCTGTTTCACCTGCCATCTTGATTAAATAAATGTTATTTAAGTTGCCTCTCCCTTAAGTATCTTGTCATGTCCATGGTCTTAGCAGCAAAAGGGATTTTTGTTGGTTAGGATTACATAAGAATAATAAGGATGAAAGTACCCTGAGGGTGATTCCGCACTAGTCCTTAAATCCTGGTCCAACCCTGTCCCCGAACTTATATTCACCCCTGTAATTATATCAGAGTATTTTTTGTTTCCACATTACATTATGGTCACCCCAGTTTCGCCCCACGCTTGTCCCGGGATAAATGGATACTGCTGTAACCAGGGATAAATGCAAGGTATTGTGTCGCGAGTTGAACTCTGATAAAACCAGAGATGAGATCCAAGTGCAGAAAAAACCTGAAGCTACCACATACTCAGGTGGGTAGAGTTTTTAGTGCTAACTTAAATGGGGGGCACCACTCTGTACTTGCCCTTTTTTGTTCATTCAAAATTAGCAACTCAGACCTTTTGTCAATAAGATTGTGGGTTAAGACAATGGCCTGTGCCCCACCATTTTGCTTAGTTTGCAGTATTGTTGTGAGCAGAAGATATTAGGATATTTGGTTAATGTAGCACAGTTTTGCCCAGTCATAGAAATGTGATTCTGAGTGCCGTCAATAAATCCCCCAAGAAGTATATTGCAAAAAAGGTAAACTTGCCTTTATTCCAGTAGATCCAGTTCACATTCAGGTTGCAGTCAAATGAAGAAAAGGAAGCTTAATCTAAAAATACTTTCCCTATCACTAATGGCCAGCTAATCCGGCATCATGCGTCTATGAGTATAAGGGCATTGTTTCTACAGGAGAGACCTGCAGAGACATGTGTCTCCATGGAAGGCCATGCAAAATGATTAAGAGGACTCAAAAAGAGAGAAAGAAGGGGTCGGAGGGCAGCTCTCAGGTTAAGACAAAGAGAGGCATTCTGTTCAAGGAGATAATACACAGCCTAAGAGTGATGTACGTCCTGACATGCTGAGTTACTCACTCCAACAGAAGAGGAGCCATTTACATGGCAGGGGAGGAGTGGAATTGTGTTTAGGCAGAAAGAAGCTTTGGACATTGCTGAGAAGAGTGATAGGATATGAGTCAGGATGAAGAACTCAAAGAACACCCTAAGTTATTTCACATATAGATCTATGTATCTATCTATAGCTATATATCTCGATTCTGCCTGGTCTTCATTTTGGATGCCAACTGATGCAGATGGGGTTGGGATTTTCAGGAAAGGTGAGAACACCAATATGTTGTTGTTGTTGTTTTCCCGGGGGGGGGGGTGTTGTGTTCACTTGCCTGAAAATAGCTGGCTACAGTTGCTATAGAAAGCAGAGATAAGCTGGGATATGAGCTACATTTTGCTTCTGCCATATGCTCACATTTCATAACATTGCCAGGGTTGGTTTCTTTGCCCCCTTTGCTTCCTTCTGTGGCAAAAATGCCAGATGGAAGAAACAGCACTTGCTAGTGCCATTTCTAGCACATCTTTGCTCTTTTTAATTTGCAAAGGACGCACTGCTCTTGGGGTTGCAATTTTACAGTTATTTTCTTTCCTCACAATGCACATAGCAAGAGTCTTGGTTCCCTTTTTGTTTACAAGCAGGACATTTGTCTACAAACTTCATAGGCTACATTTCCCTGTGTAAATATTAATCCAATAGGAACACAACAGTTTTCCTAACTCAGTGTAGATATTATCTGCTACTACTATTTGGGGTGGTGGAAAGTGCTGTCACAGCTGACTTAGGGTGACCCTGTAGGGTTTTCAAGGCAAGAGACATTCAGAAGTGGTTTGCCATTGCCTGACTCCATGTCACGACCCTGGTATTCCTTGAAGGTCTCCCATCCAAATACTATCCACAGCCAACCCTGCTTAGTTTCTGAGATCTGATGAGATCAGGCCAGCCTGGGTTATCCAGGTCAGGACTAATATTTGTCCATTATATGAATTTTTTCCCCATAATTTTTTATTGTTTAATATCATAAAACACATCTATCACCAACACCACCCCATGCGACCTCCAGGCAGTAGATACATAAATAAAATTCCATACAATATTATATCACAATCAATCCAAGTGCAACTCTATTGCTCATTTAAACTTCTATCCCAATTTTATAATCACTTTAACCTCTCAATTTCCTATTAACTGACTGACCATCCCAAATTTTTTGAACTTTCCCAAATACCTCGCCATCCTTCTAAACCTGTCCTCCTCCTGTTCACTAACCTTTAACCCATTCATCCTATGTATTTTCATCGTAATATACTCTAAAATTATTATATTATTCATTTTGTCCCTCCAGTGATTAATTGTCAGTTCCTCAGCTTTTTTCCAATTCCTTGCTATCACTTGTCTTGCTGCTACTAACATCAAATTTATCCATTTACCTTCCTCTTTTGACCTTAACCCTATACCATCCAGATTAATAAGTACCATTGCTTTAGATATTTTTCCCTTCTTCCCACAATCCCCAACATTTCTATACCAATCTGATCCCAAAACTTTTTTACTAAAGGACAGTCCCACCACATATGACTGAACGTTCCCACCTTTCCACATTTCCTCCAACAATTTTTACTCCCAGTTTTTGAAATATAGTACAATTTAACTTTGTCCATTATATGAAACAATCAATTACATGTTACTAGTGTTTTCTTCAGATTTTCTTAAATTGAAATTCAGAACAAATCTGATTCCTTCTGAGGATAAATATATGAAGAAATCAAAATGAGTAATTTCAAAGCAGGGGAGGCAGAGTTGCCCCCGTCTAGTAGCAGCCATATTTCGTTGGGAAATTCTTGGACAAATTCCTGGGTGAGGGGAAGAGGCTTTCAGATTCTGGAAAGGGCTCCCCAAATAGCCACCTTCTTTGTATCTTGCCAGGCATGGACACACTCAATGCTGACTCAGTAGAAAAAATAATCTAACATTTGCCAGTATGTGGTAATTATAACTGGCGGTATCAGTTTTTATATTTCTAGTAGCTTCTCTGGTTATACTGTCTTTATTTGATTTTAAGTGCCATTACCCACCTTGAACCCTGAGGATGAGATAACTTAAAACCACAGTAAAAATACAATACAGTTAACAGTGTTCCCTGAAAGCTATTTTCGTGGTACCCACTTAAGCATATATAATTTAGTCAAGTAAAATTATTTCTATTCAGTAATGCTTTAAACAAATTAGATTCTAATTAGTACCGATTATGACAACCTCCAGCCGTACAATAGAGTAGTATTCATTTAACAGAAATATTTCAGTGCACATCTTTAATCTGGCAACATGAAGAGCTATTATGTTAGAGAGCTTTTCAGCTCAGTGACTAGGAGAACTTTCTGAGAAATTGGGTGTAATTGAACACAGCCAGGAGTGCTAAATTAGTGCTGTTGGAATTGGTCATGTTACTGGGTGGAGTATAGTCAATTGGGGGTTCCAGGTGTTGGAAACAGCAAATAATGCAGGAGCCAACAAGACAGAAATCTTCAAGAAGCACTGAAGTAAGATTGTGCTAAAGGTTCATGGACAACATAATTTTACTAAAAGAGAAGAAATTGTCCTCAGAATTCCTTTCTTGCCCTCACCCCAATTGTACCTTTGTTCATATAGTTCAGGGGTGGCCAAACTGTGGCTTGGGAGCCACATGTGGCTCTTTCACACATATTGTGTGGCTCCCAGCCAGTGTTCCCCTCCCTAGGTAGGCTTGAGGTGGGGGGGGGAGCAGAGAAAGAAAGCAACTTTAAATGTGTTCTCAAAGACCCCCCCCCCCACAAATACCATTCGATAAATAAATATCATTATCAATATCTGTTTTTACCCCTTTTATTTTTGGCAGTCTCATTTAACATTAATAGGAAGCAAATTTAATTAATTAGTAAGTTGGTTGGTTAGTTTGATTTGTATCCCACCCACTCTGCTGAGGCAGACTCAAGGCGACTTACATTTAAAAGTTAAAAATTGCATATTTTCCAATTAAAAAGTATGTGTAATATTTGTTTATGTCTTGTGGCTCTCAAACATCTGATGTTTATTCTGTGTGGCTCTTACGTTAAGCAAGTTTGGCCACCCCTGATATAGTTTCAGAACTGGTTGGGTAGAATTTTTTATATCCTGGTGCTTTCATTGGAAAGTGGATTTAGGAACCATCCTGTATCCAGTGGCTGACTGTTAAAACCCAACTAAAATCCTTCAGACATTTAATGCATCTAAATCCTCTCCAATGATAGTTTGCTAGTAAATGGCTGGACTCCAGAGTTCAGGTTGTCTGTCTGTCTGTCTGTCTGTCTCTCTCTCTCTCTCTGCCTTTCTCATTTGGACGCAAGGCAGGTTCCACAGAATGAGTCAATACAATTGGCAGATGTGACATTCAATAAGCAATGCAATAGGATTAGGTTTGTAGAACCAACTAGAAGTTTAAAAACAGAACTGAAGCAAAGCATAACTATTAACATGGCACATTAAATGATGCCAAATTCCAGAGTGTGATCCTAGTTTCTACACACAGCCTCTAATAATTTTTCTTAAAACTTTGAATTGTTTCTGCAAGTGAAAAGAGGAGGAAGGGGTCCCCTTTGGCCACCTAGTAAGCCACATTTGGGATGATGGGGCATGTATGGGTTCTTTTTAAAACATAAATGTGCCCAAAGTTCTTGACCTTGCTTGTCTGTATGTAAATGTTAACGATAAATAAGAAAAAAAATCCCAAGAATACCTAAGTCTAGCTGGTATGTTCATTTAACAAATATGCACCTGTCCACATTTGTCATTGGATCTGGTGCTTCATTCATCTATGTATCTCAGAAGTAGAAATCAGGACTACAATGGAAACTATAAAGGTTATTATAACTGCTGAAATACATATTTTATTAGTTCTATCACCCTGATACCATTAAACAATAGACCTAAAACTAGTAATATTTACCTTGGCAAAGCCGGTTTTTGGGGTGCATATTAAAGTGTCATTTACAGATCCATTAAGATAATTACTTTCTTATATTACTTTCTTTTACCTGGGGTGACACAACATAGCAGCTCTGACTGAAACAAACTGAAGCTGCAGCCTTACAGAACATGCTAGCGATACTGTAACGTTTGCAAAGAATGTACTTGCAGTGTTTTCTTTCAAGCTGAGCACCCTGTATTCTCCAGCTGGGGTCCTGCATCTGTCAGTTGATGGCTTTCACCATTGCATAGGCAGCCAGCCAATAACTACAGTCACAGCCTGCTCAGAGGCTGTATACACGTGGTAAATACATGCGTTATTCCTATTCATGTCCATACAACATGGTGACCAGTTTCATGTAGTGGTTAACAGCGGCAGACTCTAATCTGGAGAACCAGGTTTGATTCCCCACTCCTTCACATGCAGCCAGCTGGGTGACCTTGCATCCGTCACAGTTCTCTCAAGAGCTGTCCTCTCAAGAGCAGTTTCTGCCAGAGCTCTGTTAGCCCCACCTACCTCACAGAGTGTCTGTTGTGGGAAAAGGAAGGGAAGGAGATTGTAAGCCACTCTGAGAGAAGGGCAGGGTATAACTCCTCCTCCTCTTCTTCTTCTCCTCATGGGTAGCACACGCTCCCATTGCCTGCAGTTGATGGGTTCCTGGGGTTTATTACTGTAACTTCTGAAAAGACTTCTGGCAGTCATGATGGGAAAGAGTGGAAAGGAAAAACAGACCCTCATTTTATTTGTTTATTGTATTATTTAGATATGTAAATTCGTATAACCCACCTTTCTTCTTGGCTCAAGAGGGGCTTACAAGTAATAATAAAGGCTTTAAAGGTCATAAATAGCACCTTGAATTGAACTCAAAAACAAACTGGCAGCCAATGAAGCTGTTTCAACATGTGTTATGTATTGGATTAAATATACATCTTGTGAGCAGGAGCTTCAATCACAGCTCCATAGACTGCCAGTATCCAAAAGTACGCAACCGGATTGGTCACTGCTGCTAACAGACCAATCTGGAAAGACTCTGACTTTTGGTGGGAACAATTCCCATTGGTTCCAAGCACTGATTTACAATTGGACGTTATTATTTCAGGAGGTGTGGTTTTCCTGGATCAAACTGTATATAGCTGGCTTGTTCTCTGTGTTGGTTGTTGTGTTCTACGCTGAATAAAGAAATCACTTGTTTGCAACGCTGCCTCAATCTCAGTACATAATACTGGCAACAAGGATGGGATGCAGAGGGTAGGCAGCCCCACAGAACCATAGCTGATCACTGCTGTGGGCAAGGAATTGTCACCTTGGCCCACCGGAACAAGCTAGAGGAACACAACCACAAACCGTTCCAGCATGGAACTACGATGGATGCCAAGGCCACTTCAAACCATTTGATTCGACTACAGAGGACTGGGACACCTATGTCGCTCAGTTTGAATTCTATATTGTAGCTCAACAGATTATGGATGCAAACATCAAGAAAGCCACCTTTCTCAGCCTCTGTGGCAAGAACATTTTCCTTGTGGCTAAAACATTGATTGCATCTGCTGAACTCAAGGACACTGCATTTGTTGCAATCAAGGCCAAACTATGTGACCATTTTGCATCTAAGCCTTCTGAGATCACATTTTGGCATGCCTTTCACAAATGAGACCAAGCCCAAGGCAAGTCCATTGCTGAGTATGTGACGGCACTTCGGAAAACAGCGCGACAGTGCAACTTCACAGATAGACTCCACAACAGACTAGTGTGCAGCCTGCAGCATGAAAAGTTACAATGACAGCTGTTCGCCAAAGAGAACTTACATTCCAAACCACGTATGAAGAGGCAATAGCAGCAGAAACTGACCAGTCGACCAGAGATGTGTGAGAGTCCAGGACACCACCAATGTCCTGAAAGTTTCAGCTGGTGCATCAGGGGATCCTGGAAGAGTCTGACAGTGAGGATGATTCAGTCTACCAAACACAGACTGAGAGGCGCAAGCACACCAGTCAATGGCCCACTCTCAGATCACAATGTGCCAATTGCGACGGTGACCTCAAGTGCCATGTCAGTTCCGCAATACCCAGTGTCAGGATTGCAGGAAGATTGGACACCTCACCCGGGTCTGCCACTTGTCTAATGACAAGATGTCACCCAAGATGTCACCTAGATAATCACATAGTAGATTTCTATCATCGTCAAGGGACACTACTACAAATGCAAGCTGCCACTCAATGAACAGCTGCATTTACCACTCATCGGTGTGCTGCCCTAATCCCCCCCCAAAAAAACAAATCAAAGTGACTATAGTAATTGACAATGCTCTCTGCGAGATGGAGGTTGATTCGGCATCGGTGCTCGCCATCATCTCAATGCAGACCCTACGCCAGCTATTCCCCAGATGGAATAATCGATGGCTTGAGCCCGGCAAATTCATTGTTCCAGCTTCCTGGGATGTAATTGGTTTGATGCTATAGGCATCTGCCTTACAGGGGTCCAGAAGATTAGGCCCCTCCAGGTCTCTCACTGAGAATGATCCATTGGTAGGTCTTCAGGCCAGCATACTTTTATGAACAGTACAATGGGTTGGGAAAAGCCATCAGTCATGCTGATGCAAGTAACATCGACCAGTCCCCTGCTTGCAGAAGCCAGGACATTGAGGAATGTCTGCTGCCACCAATTCATGCCTACAATGTCGCATTGTGGGAGCCCACGAATTCCCGGGTCATCAACTGGGTGTGGAGGGGATGGCTGTCTGCCTGGAAGACCCATGAGTTCCAGATTTTCAAGTCGCATCAACACGAACTGTTGGTACCCTAACATCACTGTTGGGAGCTGGAGGCCCGGTATACTGCCAACCCTGACAGGAATGACTGCCTATGAATTGCAATACCCTACTTACAAATTGCAACACCCCCCAATCAACTACTGGGTCAGAGACAACTTGCAATGCTACCCAGTCTACTATTGGGTCAGAGACAACTTGCAATGCTCCCCAGTCAACTATCAGGTTGTTTCCTGATTGCAACGCTCCACAGGCATTTCCCAGGTCAGAGGCAGTGGTGCCCCAGACGCCCGGCATGGAACGCGAAAACTCTCAGAACTGATACCAGTGTCCAACGTGCTATGAACTGTCAGCTACCTGGTTCCAGCACAGATCCAGTTGTGACAGCTGGGGAATCACGACATTCTCACAAAGTGCAAACTTGCCCCCATCATTTGCAAGACTATGGGTGCTAACTTAAAGGGGAGGAGTGTTATGTATTGGGTTAAATGTACAGCTTCTAAGCAGGAGCTTCGATCAGAGCTCCATAGACTGCCAGTATCCAAAAGTACGCAACTGGATTGGTCGCTGCTGCTAACAGACCAATCCGGAAATACTCTAACTTTTGGCGGGAACAATTCCCATTGGTTCCAAGCACTGATTTATGATTGGACATTATTGTTCCAGGAGGTGTGGTTTTCCTGGATCAAACTGTATATAGTTGACACACTCTCTGTGTTGGTTGTTGTGTTCTGAGCTTGTTAGCCAAATTGCTTTAATTTATGTTTAGCAATTGGCGAAATACCGGGTTCTTGCCAGCTATACCAAGGTCCCACCCCTTCCGGGAGTTCCCAGTAAATAGGCAGTGAGGCTGTAGTTCAGTTTGAATGGGATTTACTGAAAATATGTATTTCAAGCACACGAAATCGTAATCACACACACACTCACACAGGCCTAGGAAATAAAGACAGAAAATAGCACGTTTGCATGAGCAGGAGTTCGATGATGGGTGATACGTTACCTTCCTGAAGAGGAGTTGTCCGCTCGAAGGAAGAATTGGATGGGGGAGAAAAATATAGAAAAATGGGGACATGAGGCTTGAACCTGGAAGACCACGTGGTTCTCTCTGTTCCGGAATACAGAGATTTAAAGATGGAGGCAAGGGTTTTGGTATAGGAAGCTGGGCATAAGGGGTAGCAAAGCAGATAGGGGACGATGGCTCAAGAGACTGATTGCTTCTGTGCAGGGTCTTTTATAAGGTGGTCTTTGGGGGCAGTCTGCGCAAACCACATCCCCTTGACACACCTCTCAGGTAGTCCGTCCCTTCAAACCCTATCATTGGCGAAGGTAAAAAGTGGGCTGGTGGCAGAGGGGTGGCCAATGTTGCAAAACTATGACCTCAACAGAAGCAGACACCTGGGCAAAGTCCAATGACTCACCGAGGCCACTTCATTGTCTTTTAATGGCCCTGGCCGACTGGGTGATGGCCCAACCATCAGTTGCTAGGTAACCACGTTAGCATAATCTGTTCAGGTATGTTGGAGGGGGCAGGGGTTGACCAGCGTAGTGTGACAGAAAGAAACCTCATGGCAGAAGGAGTCTTTGTCTCTTTCTTAGTGAACTATCTAGGGTGTCAGCCTCCTGGCATGGGCTGGAGCTTTCCCCTGCAATGGAGAATGCACATGGCCCTTCCAGTACTAGCAACCCAAGTTCATGCTTATGAATCTTAAAATCCATAAGAGCACTAAAAGTGCCTTGCTGGCCAACAAGCTGAAAAAAGAAATCACTTGTCTGCAATGCTGCCTCAATCTCAGTACATAATCATATGGAAAGGCCTAACTGCTTTTTGAGAAACACAAGGCAGATTTCTTTCCCCTGTCTGAATGGTAAGTTTTATGGACTGGGAAGGATCGGTGGTGGGGAGAGAAATGGGAATCTATGTTGTTGCTTGTGTGTATGCATGGATGATGTTGTTTGTCTTAGTGTCCATGCAAATATCTATTTAGATTTCAACCCAGTAGCACCTTAGAGACCAACAAGAGTTTCAAGGTATCAGCTTTCAAGAGTCAAAGTTCCCTTCTTTGAGTCCTAGGAGTTTATCCCTGAAACTCTTGTTGGTCTCTAAGGTGTTACTGTCAAATCAAACTGTTTTACAGCAAACCAACACAACTACCCTCTGAAACTGTCCTCAAATGCCCACAGATGTGTTCAACAGGTAGGACTGCCCACTCCAGTTTGGGTTATTACTGGAGATTTGGGGGTGGAGCCTAGGGAGAATAGAATTTAGGGGAAGGGAGGGAGCTCAATGATGTAGTGCAACAGGCTCCATCCTGCAAAGCTGCTGTTTACTACAGGGGAACTGATCTCTGTAGTCCAGAGATCAGGCCCCATTGGGAGGCTGGCAACCTTATCAACAGGGATGCTTACAAAAATGGAGACAGTTTTGATTCAAGTTCTTCACTAGGTAGAACTTCAATGTGTCTGCTGTTCCATATTTACTTGGTTTTCCTGTCCCAATGATATAGAAGCAGAAGAGGTCCATTGGTATAGCTCAAATGTTGCTATAGTTCTTTTAAGTGTGCAGACTCTAATCTGGGGTAACCAGGTTTGATTCCCCACTCCTCCACTTGCAGCCAGCTGGGTGACCTTGGACAAGCCATAGTTCTGTCCCAGCTGTTATCTCAAGGACAGCTCTGGAAAGAGCTCTCTCAGCCCCACCTACCTCACAGGGTGTCTGGTGTGGAGAGGGGAAGGGAAAGGAGATTGGTAACTGCTCTGAGACTCTGAGTGAAGGTATAAATCCAATCTCCTCCTCCTCCTCCTCTTCTTCTTCATAAAGGGCCAGGCTAATTACTTTTTGTACCCTGCTCAATATCATTTGCTTTATATCTCTATTTTGGAAGGCCTGTTAGACACACCTTTTAAAAAAGGAAGGAAGTACACCTGGCTTTGAGAGTGGTCATATATCCCATTATATCCAAATGTTCCCTTTCTGGTTTGACTGAACTCTGTATCTCTCTACTTTGGCTATAGCTGATATATCACATCCCAGATTCATGAGGCATGACAATCTTGATCCATAATCCTTTCCCTGGCCATGTCATGTCTGTTATGTGTGTATGGGGGAGGCATGTTATGCTTGGAAACTGGTTCTCATTGAAATCAACAGAAAGGCTGCCTATCAAATCAATTTCCTAAATACAATTATCTTTAATGCCAGTATTAAAGAATCCAACTCACATTTTTAAAATATGTAATACAAATCTGCTTTTTTGGCTAGATCCTTAATTCATTTAATTTGATTCAGTTGTGACTTATACCCATTGCTCTGAAAGATGCCATAAATAGTCCTCCAATCAAGAGTTTCACAAATACGCCATGCATTCCTGGCTTTATAAATTGCAAACAATAAATTATAAACTCACACAGAGTGATTTACAAAGACATGTGCCAGAGTGTCAAGAAAACTTTAAGAAGGTGTAAAAAAAAAAAAACCTTCCTTTATTTGAATTTTGCTGAAAGGCATGGCCAAATTTTGAAATTTCTTAGGTTTTGGACAGTACCCAGTGAGGGAAATGGTCATTGTCATTCAGGCTGGGAGCTCTGGAAAAAAATCACACAAACAAATTATCCTCAATTTCTGCAAACCAAACCTGTCACCCTTGTAAGCTTTTACTGACATCTAAGTATGATAAAATAATGCCGTTTTTGAATGTGACCTTTCATTTCATTTATGTACTCCGTGTATATTGCAGGAGTCTCAAGATGTGTGTCAAACCTTTATAGCGATTGTACTTCATCCTGAGCATAATGAACATTAATTTTCAAGTGTGTGAGATCATTTTCAAGTGCTTGCTGTCAAGATGGACATTTTGCTTCCACTTCTTTTAACTAATTGCTGCAGATCACTCCATTGATGCAATTAGCTCTCTCACCCTCATTAGGATACTAATCAGGAGGGGTGTGTGAGAGATTTTTCCACTTGTGGGAATACATTACTGGAAAATTTGCTATATGCTGCTATGATTCTTCAGTTGTCATCAACTGTTAGTTGTGGAATTGGAAGCTATTTAGAAATAAAATATTCGGAAATATTTGTGAATACAATGTAAATGAAAAATGATGAACATAAATATTCAAATATTTGTGAACATTCAATGTGAAGTGCTTTTTATTGGGGTGCAAAAAGAAGAAAAATCATGTTGTTATGAACCCTGGGAAGGTATAGTGTTCCTCTCTGTGCTCTGTGTATTTCATTTTTATACAATGATCCCATTAATGAAGAACAGACCTTTCAAAACCAGGGGTGTTGATACTGTTCTCCTTTCCTGAGAGCCAGCATGGTGTAGTGGTTAAGCGCAGGGGTGTACAAAAAAACCCTGGTATTTTTTCGGGTTCGGGTATATTGAACCTGGAAAATATTGGTATCTTTCCTATTATATAAAGCCGTTATAAGATTCCAAGGGGCAAGATTCCATGGGGCGCCAAAATCAGTCCGCTGGACGGACTGCCACTCAAAAGGGGGTCCCTGGCCATTGGCTGCATTCTCTCCCTGCTTTGCCTCAGTCCTGCCCACAGAGCCACTGGCCAGCGTCCCAGCCTCATTCTAGAGGGAGCTAGTGAAGGGGAAGGACCAACTGGGTGCTGGGTCCACTCTTCTCTTCTGCCCACTGCCAGGTGGGGTCTAACTGTCCCCTTAGTGGCCTGCTTCTGTTAGTGAAAAGACAATGGACTATCAGCATAACCCCGTCCACCACACACTGCCAGCGTGCCCAGAATAAACTGTCAGAAACAGGGGGCCATTTCACACAGCACCCCGTAGCACTTCAGACTGGTACAAGCACTGAAGAATGCTTGGGAGGAGGTTTCAAGGTAAACTGGCTCAGGAACGCTTCCCCAATGGGAGAGGCACATTTCTGTGTGAAAGGGCCAATATGTTCCATTAGGGAACCAGTACTAATAAGGTTCTGTGTGAAATGCCTGACAGAAACCATTACTGAAGAGTTCCTGAAACAGAACATATTGGCTGTGTGAAATTCCTCAGGCTCTTTCTCCTGCTTAGCTCCACCATGGCTGGCTGGCTAATGAGGTGGCCCAGCAACCATCAAACCGTTCCCTTCAATCCCCTGCAGTGCAGCTGACTTTCCCCCTAGGGTTGCCAATCTCCAGGTGAGACCTGGAAATCTCCCGCTGTTACAATTGATCTCCAGATGACAGTGATCAGTTCCCCAGGAAAAACTGGCTGCTTTGGAGGGTAGACCTTATGGCATTACAGCTTGCTGAGTCCTTCTGTCCCCCCCAAAAAAATGCTGCCCTCCACAGGATCCACCCCCAAATCTTCAGGTAATTCCATCACAGGGTTGCCAGGTCTGGGTTGGAAAATCCCTGGAGACTTTGGGGATGGATCCAGGAGAGGGTGGGGTTTGGGGAGGGGAGGAGCCTCAGCATGGTACAATGTCATAGAGTCCTCCTCCAAAGCAGCCATTTTCTCCAGGGGAGCTGATATCTGTCAGCTGGAGATCCATTGTAAAAGTAGGAGATCCCCAGGCCCCACCTGGAGGTTGGGAACCCTATTCCATTATCAGAGCCAACAACTTTCTCCTCAGTGCCCATTGCTAGGCAACCAGGCTTGCTTCTCTGAAAGCCCCTTTCCACACCTATGTTGGCCTTTGGGAGAAAACTTATTGGAGCCAGCTGAACAGAATGCCATAGAGGCCACCCTCCAAAGCAGACATTTTCTCCAAGAGAGGGGGGAAGATGTGTTGTCTGGAGTTCAATTGTAATACCTGGCGATCTTCAGGCTCCACCTGGAGGTAGGCTACCCTAGGCGTAGCAGTCAGTGCTTCAGAGCAGGATCTGCTAGATGCAGGTTCTTGCTGAGTAGGTGATTTCGGGCCAGTCATAGACTTTAAGCCTAACGTACCTCACAGGGTTGTGCAAGTCAAAAAGGGGGAGAGAAGAATGATGCTTCGGTCCCCATTGCAGAGAAAGACTACTTTTCCACCAGGGGAAGTATGGTTGCCAATCTCCAGGCGAGGGCTGGAAACCACTCAGAATTGAAAGTGTTCTCCAGATGGCAGAGATCAGTTCCCCTGGAGAAAATGGTGGACTCTATGTCCTCATACCCTGCTGAGTTGGACCCTTTATGACAGCCAATGTGACATAGCAGTCAGGGCTTCATAGCATGGTGGAGGCTGCGGGGGGGGGGGGAATGGAAACTTGAAGAGTGTGGTTGATCATTGGCTCAGAAGGAGATAGGGTTCCCAACTCCAGGTGGAAAATTCCTGGAGACTTGAGGGGTGGAGCCTGGATACAGTGAGGTTTGAGGAGGAGTGGGACCTCAGATGGGTACAATGCCATAGACTCCACCCTTCAAGCCAGTGAGTCCCTCATGGGGAACCATTGTTGCCAATCTCCAGGTGGGAGCTGGAGATCAGTCAGAATTACAACTGCTCTCTAGGGGGGAGGGGGGAGGAAATAGAAAGCTGAAGCCAGGGGGCAGATAACGATACATTGACAGTTGGCTGGGAGGTAGGGTTGCCAATTCCAGGTGGGGACATTTCTGGAGATTTGAGGGGTGGACCCTGGAGATGGTGAGGTTTCAGCAGGGATGAGACCTCAGACAGGTTCAGTGCCATTGACTCCACCCTTCAAACCTCCTGTTCCCTCACGGGGAACCATTGTTGCCAATCTCCAGGGGAGGAATGAAGATCACGCTGAATTACAGCTGCTCTTCAGATGGCAGAGATCTTCCCCTGGAGAAAATGGTGGACTCTGTGTCATTATACCCAGCTGAGGTCGCCACAGCAAATTGACACTGAGTGCCCAAGGCCGGGGCACTCTCCCAGATCCTCTTTCTAGAGCCTGTTGTATTTATTTCCACAATGGGCCTTATTCCTAGTTTTCCAATATTTCTGAATCCCAATACCAGTATGGTATTCGGATTCAGTAAATATTTGGGATTCCCAATTTTTTTTGGATCCAATGGAAGGAGGTCACAGCTCACAGCCAATCAACAGACACCTGATTAGTATCCTAATGAGGGTGAGAGAGCTGAATGCTCACCCCTAGTTAAGATCAATGGACTGTAATCTGGAGAACCAGTTTTGATTCTCCATTCTTCCACATGAAACCTGCTGGGTGAACTTGGGCAAGTCACGGTTCTCTCAGGACTCTCTCAGCCCCACCTAGCTCACAGGATGACTTGCTGTGGGGAGAAAAAGGGAAGGTGATTGTAAGCTGCTTTGAGACTCTTTAAGGTAAAGAAAAGTGGGGTATGAAAACCAATTCTTCTTCAGTGCTTCTTCTTTCGTAATGGCCCCTTTCTGACATTACAGTCACACACATTGGAATCCTGCCAACTGCATATATTGGGAGCAGTGTTCTCTAAGCTGAGTTAGTGTGAGCTAGCTCCCAGTTTTTTAGCCTCCAGCTCAGACATTTTTGCCTTAGCTTAGGAAGGTCCAGAGCAAACTAATTCATGCAGTAGCCAAATCGCTCACTCACAACTTTAATGCCAGTTGCTCACAAAGTAGAATTTTTGCTCACAAGACTCCACAGATTAGAGGGAGCATTGATTGGGACCATGTACTACTTGTGACCCCCCCCCCCCCACACACTGATGTAATTTGCCTTCGGACCAACAAGCCCCTGCAAATTTATTCAGCAGCCCATTCAGATTGCTCAGTGCAATCCAAATATATCCCTGACTGGTTCACAGTCTGATCATGAGTACTGAACAAGGCAAGTTCAAAAACCCGGCACTGTCCAGGAGTGGTTTTCACTCCTCACACACACACTCATCATAGCAGAGAGAGCTTCCTGAGCACACACACACACACACACATGCTGCTGGCCTAGCCAACAGCAGCAGGCAATGGCAGCAGGGCCATGAGCCAAGGGAAGAGTAGCAGAGGCTTGTAGGCTGCCATGGGTCAGCCAGGCACAGTTAACCCTGAAGAGGCAGAGGACTCTTCAGAACAGGAATGGGCATGTGAAGGAGGTCCCAGCTCATAGCCAGTTACAGACAGTTACAAAGCTACTTCTGCCCAGTCAAATAATGATTTGCAACCTGATAGCAGCATCCCAACTGTTGAGCCCCATGGCTCAGAATCAGGAAGCATCCCACCATCCGTTGGAACATAGACAGAGGAGGGTTCAACATGAGATGCTGGAAAGAAGGCAGAGTACGCAATTAGCAGCCCAGAGACACCCCAGGCAGTGAGTATGGGTGCACACACACCTGCATGATGCAATCCAGCTGCAAGACGAGTGTCTTTGTTATAAAGGGCAAAGAAAGGGGGAGACTAGCTGTGGAAGCAATGTGTCATCTTACTCCTGAGCTCGCTGTCACTGACCTGGCCTTGTGACTTTGACCCTTTGGACTGTGTTTGGACTCTGGCTTCTGGATTTGCCCCTGAAACTATACTTGCTGCCAAATTGCTTACAAATTGTGTTTGACCTGGGAGCTGGACTCTGACCACGCTGCACCAGTTGTGCCTACACCTTGTCTCCAGCTCAACTGACCCGCCCTATACGTAGCATTTTCCAGAACAGTTTGCTTCCACCCCTAACTTCATTTACCTCCATGGAATGGAAAGTGCTGCTGCTGCACTGGAGGATTTCACTGCAGAGACCCAAGCGCTCCAGGCACAGGTAATTCATCTCACCAGAGCTGTAGCTGCACTCCAAAAGCAACAGGCTGCTGCTCTTCACAACATGCCTCTCATGCTTATGCCACATCCATGTGAGAAGTACCCGATTAGTCTTCCAGGAAAACTGGGGGGGGGGGGGGTGTTGTTGAAGAATTTCCTGTGTTCTTGGCTCAGTGTCAGCTGTACAGGGAACTGCATGCTCGGGACTTTCCCTGTGACAAAGGTCCAATCTGCCACTGTGCCACCGACCCCACATCATCTAACAAATTTCTGTCCGCATCTCATGTCTAACAAATTTCTGTCTGCATCTTGTATTGTTTCACCTCAGCATTGGCTGTCTGCATCATTTTAGTGCCATTTAGTGGTGACTCTGAGGTCACTACAGCGTCTCACCACATTATCTGGATGTGGTTTTAAGGTGGTTTAATTGCTCCTCCCTGCCCTCGAGCTGCTGTGAGCGATAAGCAGACAACTGGAGCACAATTCTACCCCCCATCTTATCTAAGGAGCTAATGCAAATTGTCACAAAGGAAACAAGTTAGCTGAAAATCCAGTCGTCTCCATTTAAAAGCAGCCAGGGAACATTTTTCTGCAATCATATTTGTGTGTGGTGGGGGGGAGGGTTGGAAGCACACCCACCCCTGAACCATTTGTTATTTCCTGGGGCAGTCCCCAGAATGCCCTGTCTGGCAACTGCAGGGTCTTTTGTGTTTTTTACCCAGATTGTTTGGTCTTTCCTGCCCCTCCAAATTCCCTCTGCCAGGTCACCCCCTTTACTTTCTGTGGGGGGGGGAGTTGTGGGTGCGGTTTCCTTCCCACAGTGCAGCTGCAGTGCCCCCAGGAGACTGCTCCTTCCCCCTTTCTTGTGCACTTTCCCTAAACATGATACAGATGGCAAGCTTTTATACTGAGCCAAATAGGAAGCAACGGAAGTTGGTGCCACAGCTGAACAAAGCAGTGTTACACAGCAGATGCAGATTGGGCCAAAATGAGTTTGTGCTCAGCCTCTTAAAAGGGCAGGCAGACAAATGGTCCACACCACTGCTACTCTCAAATCCCAGCAGTTGGAGGATTTTACAGACTTTGTGACCTACATGAGCAATGCCTTTGCCAACCCGCCAAATGCTGAGAATGCCAATCAGAAGATACATGCTTTGAAACAGGGGGAAGGCACTGTTGGTAAATATACCATGCATTTCCAGCTTTGGGCTCAGGACTTTGGATGGAATGAAGCTGCATAGTTGACTTATACTTGGAGGGGCTATCTGATGAAATAGTGGATGAGGTTACTCAAGTGAAGCATCCTGCAACCCTTCAGAAATTAATATTCCTCTGCCTTTGGGCAGATGAGCAGCTGGAGAGCAGGAAGCAGATGCACACAGAAAACTGCCACCAACAGGAACAAAGAAGACCACCCCTTGCTCTGCCCAGAGACACTAGCAGTGGAGGAAAGTGAGTCCATGCAGTTGGGAGCTGCATGTCATCAACTGTCAGTTGAAGGGAAGAACAGGTGCCACTTCAGGAACCTCTGCCTGTACTATGGGGGAACAGGGCACTATGCCACATGCATCAGTGTTTAATAGCCCCAAGCCAGCTTTGAGCCAAGCAGTTTGGGTCATTTCGTGGGATCCAGTGGCACCTCCTTCAACAACCCTGGACAACTCCTGGTCCCCATGAAACTTCACCAACCAGACACATGCTAGCTATTGGTGTATGTCACTATTGATTCTGGGGCCTCTCATTGCTTCATAAATTTAAAGTTTGCCAACCAGTACCAGGTACCTCTCTGCCCCAAAGGGACACAAACTCTGGTCAAGGCTGTCAATGGCCTCTTGTTTAATTCAGGCCCAGTCACCAGGGAGACCCGTCCTCTCACCTTGCTGATTCAACACCACCAGGAGCAGCTCTGTTTTGATATGTTGAGCATGTCTCATTTCCTGATAGTGCTAGGGATGTCATGGCTAGCACTTTATGACCCCATCATTGGGTAGACCTGACAGGAGCTTCAGTTCGAGACCCATGCTTGTATCAGAACCAACCAGCTGTCTTGGCTGCTGCTGTCCCATTATATTCATTTACTCTTCCTGATAAATATGTGAACTACTAGGATGTGTTTAAAGAGAAGGGAGCTTACCAGTTGCTGCTTCAGCAGCCTTATCATTGTACCACTGACATTGTCCCAGGCATGCCCTTACCAGCTGGACGCCTGCATTAATTGTCGGAACCTGAGCTGGCTGCACTCTGAGATTTTCTAGAAATCTACAGTGAGGGTTCATATGCCCCTCAGCCTCTCCAAACTTGGATCCCATGTTATTCATCAAAAAGAAAAGTATGGAACTAAGGCTTTGCAATGACTACTGTGCCTTAAACAAAATCACCATTACAGACTATTATTCATTGATCTTTATTCCTGAACTCTTAGAATGCCTGCAGGGAGCTACAGTCTATACAAAGTTGGACTTCCCACGTGCTTATAACCTTGTATGCATCCATCAGGAGGATGAGTGAAAAACAGCATTCAGCATGAGGTATGGCCAATTTGAGTATTTAGTGATTCCTTTTGAGCTTTCTAACGTGCCAGTTGTGTTCCAGTGATTTATGAACACTATTTTCTGTGACCTTTTGGACCAGTTTGTCATTTTTTTCTTTGATGACATACTGATTTACTCTAGGAACCCAGCAAAACACACCAAGCTTGTACACACGGTATTACAGAGACTACAACAGCATGGTCTGGTTGCCAAACTGGAAAAGTATGCATTTGACTTACAGTCAGTAGAATTCCTGGGTCACCTAATCTCTTCTCAATGAATTAAAATGGACACACAAAAAAGTTGAAGTTGTACTTTCTTGGCAGTAAAGATTTCTAATGTTTCTTAGGCTTTGTCAGTAATTATCGGCAATTCATCCCAGAATTTGCCTTCATAACAGTACCTTTGATGAGACCTCTGTGGCCCTGAGAGCCTTTCCAGTGGACACCTGAGGCAAAAAAAAGCACTCCAAAGCCTCAAGACTCAGCTCACTTTAGAACCCCTCCTGCACTATCCAGATCCTTGTCTGCCTTTCACTGTGGGAACCGATACCTCCAGCACAGGAACTGGGGATGTGCTATCCCAGCAAGAAGCATACACAAATGCATTACATCCCTGTGCATATTATTCCCACCAACTCATTCCAGTGGAGATAAAGTATACTATTTGGGAATGAGAACTGCTTGCTACCAAGGCTGCTTTTGACATCTGGTAGCAGCATCTGGAAGGAGTCCGACATCCACTGCAGGTGTGCACAGATCACCATAACCTAAAACATCTGCAGGTGGCCAGATGGTTGGACCAGAGACAGATCTACTGGTCCCTATTCTTCTCAGGTTCAACTTCAAGATCATATAAATTCCCAGCTCCTTGAATGAGCAGGCGGATGGTCTTTCCCGAAAGCTGGAATATGCCACCCCACCCCCAACACAGCAGCAACCAATAACCACAATCTTGCCCCCAAAATATTTGCTGCCACTCAGCACACTGTCACTCTGAGACTGAATATGAAATCAACAACAGCAATATCTATTTGCCCAAAGGGATCTCCAAAGTCTCCAGGACCTAAGACAAAATGGGCAAGCTGGGTGTGCTGAAGACCAAGATATTCTTGCCCACCAAAGCTGAGTATATGTGCCACCAGGGCCACTGAGGGAGGAGGGTGCTACAACTAGTCCATGATGCTAAACCCACTGGACTCTTCGGGCATCATAAAACAGTTGAGCTCTGAGACTCCTTTGGGTAGTGAAGGGTGGGGTATAAATCCAATATCATCCTCCTCCTTCTCCTTCCAACATGTGCCTACTCCCACAGAACCCTGGAATTCAGTCTCCTTGGACCATCACAGATGTGCCATGTCCAAAGGGTCATACAAGTACCCTGGTAATGGTAGACCTCCTCACCAAAATGGCTCATTGCATCCCCTGTCCAGGACTCCCCACAGCTCAGGAAACCACCCAACTTTATCTACAGCACATCTTTAGGTTTGATGGTTTACCAGAACATCTGCTCTCGGATCATGAGGTCTAGTTCACTCCTGTTTCTGGCAAGCCTTGCATTCTCTCCTAGGCACTCAAGTGCATCTATCACCAACACATCATCCCCAATCTGATGGCCAAACAGAGAGTACCAATGATAACCTTGAACAATACCTACAACTATAGAAACCATCAACAAGATGATTGGTTGGCATTACTACCTATGGCCGGGTTTACCTACAACAACAGCATTAATTCTTCAACTCACCAAACATCATTAACGGCTAATTATGCTTTCCACACCTGTTACTTCCTGCAGATTGCACCTCCCTCAAATATCCCCACAGCTCATAAATTCATCCAAGAACTTCAAGCCCTCCAGGGGGTCCTGCAAGAGAAGAAGAAAAAGAGATTGGATTTATACCTTCACTACTGAAAGGTGTCTCAGAGCAGCTTACAATTTCCTTCCCTTCCCACAACAGACACCCTGTGAGGTAGGTGGGGCTGAGGGTGCTGTTTTGAGGACTGTTCAGGTAAGAACAGCTCTGAAAGAACTTGTTACTGACCCAAGGTCATGCCAGCAACTGCATGTGGAGGAGTGTGGAATCAAACCCACTTCTCCCAGATTAGAGTCCACACTCCTAACCATTACACCGAACTGGCAATTACAACAGGCCAAGCAAGTTAGGGTCCCAGCCTCCAAATGGAATCTGACGGTCCCCAGGAATTATAGCTTGTCTCCAGACTCCATCCCCTGGAAAAAATGGATGCTTTTGAGGGTGGACTTTATGGCATTGTACCCCACTGAGGTTCCTGTCCCCCTTAGGCTCCATCCACAAATCCCCAGGAGTTTCCTAACCTAGATCTTGCAGCCTTAGGGAATGTTGGAGCCAGGTCTGGCTCTACAACTGGTGAGCAAGCCCACTGGCACCCAGCCTGTGGTGTGCTGGAAGATGGTGGAAGAAAGGGGATACTTTGCCCCTTTCTCAGGCCTGGGTAGGCCTGAAGAACTGGCCTTTGGATGTTCCTGGGTAGATGGAGCATAGGAGGCCCAGGCCTGCATCCCATTGGCCTCAGGTCTTTCCCTCAAGGATGGCCCAGCCCTCAGAGAAAAGGGACTGGAGGAGCCCTGGGATCCTTCTCCTCCAGGGAGACCTATTAAGAGCCAGTTTGGTGTAGGGGTTAAGTGCACGGGCTCTAATCTGGGAGAACCGGGTTTGATTTTGCACTCCTCCACTTGCACCTGCTGGATGACCTTGAGCAAGCCATAGCTCTGGCACAGCTGTTCTTGTAAAAGAGCAGTTTCTGTCAGAGCTCTCTCAGCCCCACCTACCTCACAGGGTGTCTGTTGTGGGGAGGGGAATGGAAAGGAGTTTGTAAGCCGCTCTGAAACTCCTTCAAGTAGTGAAGAGTGGGGTATAAATCCAATCTCTTCTTCTTCTTCTATTCTGAAGTATGGGCCCAGGACAGCCAAGGAGGAAGACCAAGTCCCTTTCCCAGGTGTGTACGGGAGGGTCCTGGGAGAGGGAGATGGGTGAGTGTAAAGTCCCCTCATCCTTACTTAACTGAGGGTCTTTTGAGGGTCCTGCTGGGGAAAAGGGGGAAGCCCTGGAAAGTGTTAAAGCCCTGAATTCCAGTCCTGTGCCCCCACTAAGAAATTTGTGGCATCCCTACTTTAGAGCAGAGAAGCTTTCTTACTTATTTATTTGATTAATTAAATATGTATGTCCTGCTTGATTTACCACTGAAGACCTAAAGCAGCTCATAAAGGAACACAAACATAACATTTAGTTAAACAGAAACTAACAACAGAAACCCACAGTACAAGTCCAACTCCTGAGCTGGTCCTGGATCTACTGGGTTGGCTCATCAGGGCAATGGGCTGCAAGCCATGGGCTCTGGCTCTTCAACTTGCATCTCTGGGTACACCAAGACTTTAATACTTGTAACATGAAGGGAAACAGATAAACTCAGCCCATGTCTTCATTAAGCTGGTAGACATATTCAAAAGATTCCCCTTCCTCACCAAAAGAGTCTCTGGCCATGGCTAGGTTTAAATACCTGGAACATGACCCCACATAAAACATATCATATGCAACAGGTAATACACTGGACTCTGGTCTCAGCCAATCATGGGCTATTTTTAAGATGACCTAGTGAACCTGGTGCCTGATTATTGGGGCTGTAGTTGTGGGAGGGCTGTGAAATTGTAGTAGAACTCACAGTGTTTGGGATAGAGCCTTTTGGTTCAGTTCCTCCTGACATGAATTAGCTGGTGTTGGGCTGGCCATCATCTGACTGAAACCTTGGAGAGCTGTTTTCAGTCAGGGTAGACAACAATGAGACAGAAGGACCAATGACCTGATGTGTTCTAATGCTGCTTTAGATGGTTAACTGGGCAGCTAGGCCTGGTTTCAGTCCCAGAGTCAGCCATTAAAAACCTACCAAAAAAGAAAAGAAAAAGAACTATATAACATGTACAGCCTTTCTGAATATCTGAAGACTTTCCCTGCATTATTGTATACCAAAACAGGTCATTATCACTATCATCTGCCTGAGGCAGAAAACGGTTGGCTTTTTGAAGGCCACCTAAAGAGTTTGTGATTGAGGTAAAATGTGCACCTATCACCTCACAGCTCACACTCTGTTCAGCCACCTGCTACTGGGAACTATTCTAGCTGATATGCTACCATTTTTACCTATGCAAACCCAACATGGAATATGATTACATTGTAAGCATTATTACATTCAAAGAAATTCTGGTGCCAGTTGCTTCTCCTGGCATATTATTATTCTCAGCTGCAAGGCAAAGAACTCTAATGAAATAAGATTAAAAGGGGGAGAAAGTTTTAGATGCGATCTATTGCTTTCATTATGATGGGGGGGAAACTGCTGCAAGGTTTTGTGGTGTCTTTTGTGTGTGTGTAATAGAACAGATAATAAGCTTCTGTTATGAAAATGAGACTTTAGAGAAGGAGAGGTATTATCCTCCATCATTCCCGTCCCCTCACCCATTAGGGCAACATTTCCAAGTGTTATTTGTAGATTTAGCTCCTTTTTCACTGAAACCATACCGCACAAATTTTAAACTGTTCACTTTTTGCCAAGTGCCTGAACATGAAGCATGAAGCCTTTAAGAGTGTTAGTGGGAGAATCTGGTATATAAAGTATGTCACAAAAGATTATAGACATGTATCTGTCCTATGCAGTTACTCAGAGATGGCTTTGCCATGAGGCGTAGTGACAAATTTAGGGTGCTGTTTCAGACAGTTCTAATCCATGGGTTGGAATCCTGTACACATCCCATGAAAATGACTGGAAGCTATGCAGGAGCACAGGGGTACATTTCTTAATGTGGGGGAGGGCAGGATTCATGTATTCAAATATTTATATCCAACCTTTTCATTAATCAGGGCCCAAAATTCCCTAAAAAGGTCTAAACAGGACAGCAAGATCAAATCTAAAGCAACAGGCACTAAAAAAAAAGCTCAGATCTTTAATTGCATGCCCCACAATCAAGACTTCAATACTTCAATGCATGTTAGAAATTCTCATTATAGCCAACAGAACACATTCTGGAACAAGATACTCTAACAGTACCTCCTAAAAGCAAAAATGGTACCACCCTTATCTTCTCCAGGAAGTCATTCTAGATGGACAGACAAAGACTGATGCCCAGCTTGAGGCTGTTCTCCCCTCCCTGTGTGATGAATATTAAGCATGACAAATGTTCCCTATAAGCTGAGTTAGTGTGAACTAGCTCACTGTTTTTAGCCTCCAGCTCACACATTTTTTGCCTTAGCTCAGGAAGGATGGCACCAGAGCAAACTAATTTATGCAGTAGCCAAACTCCTTGCTCACAACTTCAATGCCAGTAGCTCACAAAGTAGAATTTTTGCTCACAAGACTCCACAGCTTAGAGGGAGCGTTGAGCATGACCATTTGGGAGGCAGGGTGCTGGCACAAGGGTTCATAACAGGAGAAATGGTACTTCAAGTATGTGGGCTCATGGATGCTGCTTGCATTTTATATTTCTAGAGACAGCAGAAGTGATGCTAAGATTGCTTGTTCAAGCAGTGTACAGGTGCATAGACACTGAATGGTTATCTGATGGCGAACCACTGCAGGAACCACCATTGTCTGTGGGATGTGCGATCTCCATCCCTACTCTGGAAGTTCTGCCAGCTTACTGCATGAGTCTTTTGGCTTCCCCAAAATTCCATAGCTGTTTCTCCTGCAATGCATCATCTGATACCTTGACCCAGAGTCCTTTGAATGTAGAGTTGCCAGCTCCAGATTGGGAAATTCTTGGAGATTTGGCGGGTAGAGTCTGGGGACTGTGAGGTTGGGGGAAGGGAGGGACTTAAGTGGAGTATAATGCCATAGAGCCCACCTTTCAAAACAGCCATAATGCTCCAGGGGAACTTATCCCTGTTGCCTAGAGATCAGCTGAAATCCCAAGAGATCTCCACCCACCACCTGGAGACTGGCAGCCCTATTTGAATATGAGGTGGCTAGTTCATAAGCTGTTGTGTGAGCTGGAACCTCCATTGCAAGGATTTTTGTATTTTCCAGGAAAATTACAAAAAAAAAACCCAAACCCACCCCGAAACTGACATATTGTTCAGAACAAAGCCTTGAAGCCCCGGTACTGCTACTCACAGCCAACTCTAATCTTACCTAAGGAAAACAAAGGCATTTGTTTCTTATAGACCCTTGAACATCTCAGATAGCTTGTACTAGAGATGCTCTGGTGGATATGTCTTCCTAGACTTACTTCAAAGCACTTTCTGTAACCCCTTGGTATTGAGAGGAATATGTAAGAGATGGCCTTAAGCTTTTAACCTCATTCATAAAAGATATAGCGTGTAATATATCTTGCAATTTAAATGCAAATAATCTTTTAAAAAGCTAAACTGGAAGGCTTTTTGCACAGAATGATCTATTGAAAGGGACTTCTTTGGGGGTTGCTAATTCATTGCACCTTATTTTAATTCCCTCCCCCACTGTGTTAATCATTGGTTCACGTAGATCTGCAATTGTAGCAATTCGGGTCTGCACCAAGGGAGATTTGAGGTGGGATAATGATAAAGTTGATTATTTAAATGGCTGTGATGCCACCTTGGAGGTGAAATCATGGGCTACCAAAGGGTGTATGTTAATTATTAATCGGTGTAGGGAATGAAAGCATCTTATCCAGCTATTTGGACTCCTCCAGTTTATGAGTTCATAAAAATCTAATGGTTTTGTCTATATCCTCAGTCATGCATGTGCATTGAAATAGCCTTACAATTAAGCTATTCATTCTCACCATTAAATAATGCGGGACTAGATTAATTTTGTTTGCATCCCCTCTGCTCTGGTAAAGTTCCTAAAGAATCAGGTGGGAGAATCTATCCTCCTCAGAAGGCTGTTTTAGGGTATGCTTCTCTGGCTAGCACACTTGAGTGACTCTCTGGAGCTATTACAGATGAGACCTTAAAGCCTGGTCTTCCACAAGGGATGTTACCAGCCAGTTATCATAAAATCAATGTCAAAGGGTAGCCTTGTCAGTCTGTAGTAGAACAACTAGATTTAAGTCCAGAAGCACCACAGAGACCAAGATTTTTAAATCAGTTTTCAGCTATCAGTTTTTATCAGATTTAGTTATCAGTTTTTGAGAGTCCATGCTCCTGTCAGATATATGATGAAGGGAGCTTTGACTCTTGAAAGCCCCTATCCCCAAAATCTTCTTGGTCTATAAGGAACTATTGGGCTCTCATCGAGCACACATAGATCAGGGGTCAATAGCCTTCTTTAAAAAACAACAACAACATGAGAACTATTTTTGAGGAATGAAAAAATATGCCAGGCTACATCCTCCTCCTCTGGCATGTTACTAAGTTTTGTTCTGTCCTAGAAACAGGAAGTAGGAATAGAAATACAGCTATCAAAATCCTGGAATAAAAGCTTTTATCAAAAAGCATGGAGGTTTTCACACTCTTTTCCCTGGGAGGCACGAGCGACTCTGCAGCAGCCTTGGAGCTACTGGTGCCTCATGAGCTAGCTGTTGTCTATCTAGGTAGATAACCACCCATATGGAAGTGACTCCCTAGATTCAAAGAGAATGTAGACTTGATTCAGTTACAGAGATAGCCATTTGCCATCACAACAAGGAAGGGGAGGAGTGACCAAATCTCACAGGGAAGCCCTCTCATGAAATTCCAGGGAGGGCAGCAAAAGGAAATCAGGGAACAGAGGGAAACAGTGTGCAGAGAGCAAACTGACCGGGCACGGAGCGATCAAAGAGGCCTAATTAAAACCAGTTAAACAATTACAGCTTTAAGTCACCACATGTAAATACAATACTTTCCAAGGGAGACCATTCCAAAATGCTGCAGGCAGTCATGAAATGTACAGTAATCAGCAGATAAGTGATCAACTAACCTGCATGCATGTCTGAACCTGGTTTCGCCCTTGAACAAAGGCATATCAGTCTCTAAAAAGAAGCAAGTATATTCCTTCAATACCAGGTGGGTGATATACTAGGGAACCTGGGCATAAGAAACCAAGACGGGCCTTGCTAGATCAAAGGTCCCATCTAAAGCAGCATTCTGCTTCCTAAAACATCCAGGTGACCCTGGGAACATGCACACAGGGCACAGAGAAGATGGGCTTCTATTTTTTTTTCTGCAACATCTGTTATTCTAAGGGACAGAGATTTCATGTGAAGGTTCTGTTGAACTCTCATGGGCCAATACTCTTTGATCATCTATCCTCCATGAATTGTCTAATCATTTCTCTAATGCACCTGAGCCATTTTAGGGTTCAAATGGGCTTTTTGGAGGATGTGAGGAAGGACCTGGCCTTCGCAGAGGCTTTGTAAAGCAAAGCTTTTCTGACATGCTTCTTGTTCTGTATTTCTATGAACTGAGGTTTTTTTTATTGCTAACTGATATAAGCCAACTGAATTCCCATTGACTGGGAGACCAGTGGCTTAGAAATATGTTAAATTAATGAATTAATTAGATGAGAGTCCAAGAACATTTTCTTGACTAATGTCATCCAAGTGTCACAGAATGTCAGGGTAAATTTATTTATTTATGTTATTTATAGTCCGCATTTCTCACTGGGAATCAAAACGGCAAAGAAAAAATAATCAAAAAGGAATATCTGTTCTACTGAGAAGCCTTTTGTTAACACTGTATTGATTGATTGATTGATTGATTGGTATTTAGAGCTTATCCATCTTGAATTCATGGGACAATGCGTGAAAAACAAAGCCTCATCCAATTTCCTTCTAAAATCCAATGTAATCAACAACAATCAAATAGGATCTGGGCTGGAGAATCAACCAGAAGTCTAAAAAAACAGAACTGAACCAAAGCATATTAGCATGACACATTAAATGATGCAAAATTACACAATGGAAGGAATGGCATCCCTTCAGAGATTCACCAAAGCTTGAACCTTGGTATTCTTTGGAGACACTGTGAAATCTTTGTGTCTGGACTGGGTTTAGGGAAGTAGGTCAAAACTGATAGAGGGATGATATTTTAATAGCCAGGGTTTTTTCCCCCCAGCTTCTTATAGGACAATGTAGGATTTTAGAAGGAAATTGGATGAGGCTTTGTTTTTCATGCATTGTCCCATGAATTCAAGATGGATAAGCTCTAAATATAAATCAATCAATCAATCAATCAATACATTGTTAACAAAAGGCTTCTCAGTAGAACAGATATTCCTTTTTGATTATTTTTTCTTTGCCAGTTACAAATCAGTCTACCCTTGTGCAAAGTCACAGAAGTCATCTGTGTGGTTAATCTTTATTGTGTGTACAGCTCAAATCCTGTTATTTTTACTGGATCGACAGGTCTACTCTTTCATGCGCTCACTCTGTTGAGAGAATGCACTTCAAGAAAGCTTTCCTGGTATAAAGTAACAGCATCTTCATTTATAGAGTCTGCGAAAAAGAATAAAAAGAAAAGTGGTCTCCTGGTGTTCCCACATAGTATATAGCCTTTCACAATGCTTTCAACTACTAATGTACTGTTCTTTAAGCTGGAGTGTTGTTAAAATTAGATTTTGTGGTAAAGAATCTGGGACAGAAAATTGGATTTCTGTAGTTTTTGTAGAGTATCACATTGGCTGGATTTATACAATAGACTTTTATATTTTGATGATTCCAAAATGTGAAGAAACCTTTGAACATTCATAATAAATAACTCTATATTTGACTCTGGAACATCTTAATGTTAAGGATGAAGCAAAGATCTGTGATTTTCTTCTTCCAAAATGAAAAAAAAGAGATTAAAACTCATATTTGCTCTTGCAGGTAAGGGTCCAGACAAGCAAATAGCATTCACACAAAAGGAAGGGGAAAAGCAATGTACTGCACATGACTTGTGCAAGAACAATTCAGCTCAGAGGTAACATATGCAGTAATCAGATTTGTGCTTTTGAATAGGTGACAATGTGTGATAAAACAAGGTCTGTTTTTTTTTTTAAATGGAGAACGATAGGCAGTAGCCAGCTTTCAATTTCTGAATAAAGTACATGGATGATATTTGTGAATGGGGAATCAAGTGCCCAGATGATGCCAAGTCTGTTTCCCTTTGAACAGGGAATGATCTACCACACCCACAAAGCCCTCTCTACACATGAAAATCCAGAGACCCATTTTAGCCTAACCTTGTACTTCCTGTGCTAGCTTTACCCTAGTCTAGCAAGGCCGAACCAGGGTTTACCCTTCCCCTAAACTGCTTTTTGCAATGTCATTTAGCAATCAAAGGAGGTCTACTCATTTTTATAAGCTGTGCTACAGAGCCATCCTAAGCAGGCCTACTAGGGTTGCCAAGTCTGGGATGGAAAATACCTGGAGACTTTGGGGGTGGATCCAGGAGACAGCGGGGTTTGGGGAGGGGAGAAGCCTCAGCATGGTACAATGCCATGGTGTCCACCCTTCAAAGCAGCCATTTTCTCCAGGGGAGCTGAATTCTGTCAGCTGGAGATCAGTTGTAAAAGCAGGTGATCCCCAGGCCCCACCTGGAGGCTGGCAACCCTAAGGCCTACTCAGGTCTACTGAGCAGAACTCAATAGGTCTGTTGAATAGAGACCCTGTGAGGTATGTGGGGCTGATAGAGCTCTTTTGAGAACTTGGAGTGCCCACGAGTTCTTGTACTGTGAGAAAGGGAGAAAAGTACTTCTTTCTCTACCTGTTCAATCCCATGCATAATCCTGTAAACCTCTATCATGTCACCTGTCACCTGTCATTTCTCCAAGCTAAAGAGCCCTGAGCGCTTTCACCTTTCTTCATAGGGAAAATGTCTCAACCCTTTTATCATTCTAGTTGCCCTTTTCTGCACTTTTTCCAATGCTATAATATCCTTTCTGAGGTGTGGGGACTAGAATTGCACACAGGCAACATGACCACTTGATTACAGAAGTTAGTTCTAAGTTGTTTGACAATCAAAATAAACACTCTGGTTTTCTTCACAAGAGTCTGGAGTCTATTCTTTGGGGAACATAGAGAACACCTCTGAACACCATTACTATAATACAATCCAGTGAGTTAATTGCCCTTAAGTTAAACTTAAATCAAGGAGATGTAAATGCAGCTAATAAGTCTAAACTGGGACATGCAGCAAGGCAACTGGGAAACCAGCCCCTCCAAACAAATCCATTCCATTTTGAGGCAGGATATAATTTAATGATAAGCAATTTCATATCAAGCTACCTGACAAATGGTTTCTTCAAGCTGCATGATTTATGAAAGAACGTAGACCAAGACCAGTGAAGAACTGGACACAAAATTAGGCCAAAGGGGAAACAAACAACAACTCTGTTTGGTCAGTTGAATGACTCATGGCTGAAACAGATGATCTCATCTACTCTCTGGACTGGAGCTGCTTCTTTGGTTTACACCCATGTGAGATGAGGAGGTCCTATGTCATTATCCCTCATCCTCTGATCAGGAAAAGGCTATTCTGATTGCAATAATAAATTTATCTGGCTGAGACTGCCCTTGTTAGACCACTGATCTACTATTGGAACTAGAAGAAGAAAAGGGAAACTGAAACAGAGGGAGAAGCTAATTTCACCAGCTCTGAAACCAAAACCAACCCTTCAAGTCTCTCTTTGGGAGTAAAAGTCCCCCCCCCGGTCCAAAGTTGTTGTTTTTTTAAGAGAGGGTGGACCATCGCCTCCTTGAGTGCACTCAGGAACCGTCCCTGCAAGAGGGACTGGTTGATAATCTCCCTCAGTGCACCTCGTAACCCCTCGTGACCCACTTTTACGAGCCAGGAAGGGCACGGATCAAGGATGCGTGTGGTTGGGCATACAGTCAAGAGCAACCTGTCCACTTCATCTAGGCTGAGTGGGCCGAAGGAATCCAAACCCGTACCCGCCGACGTGCAAGGGGCCTCGAGTTCACTCATTGTCTCAATCGTGGCGGGGAGGTCACGGTGGAGCACCAAGACTTTATCCACAAAATAGCTCACAAAGGCCTCACAGCCAATCTCCAATTTCCTACTGTTTGGTTTGCCCTGAGGCAAAGCAGTTATAGACCGAATTATTCTAAATAATTGTGCCGGGCTTGAGCTCGGCCGCAAAGTAGGGCCTTGCATCAAATTGGGCTGCTGCAACTATGTTGTCACAACTGACCAATGACATGTGTCTACCTCACTCTGGGGCATCACATCTGTGCACTCCTCTAAATAATAAAGGGTTCCATCCAAGCTTTTACACACAGAAGAAGTTCATGGGAGCAGATATTTCCCACCTTCCTGTTCTCCCATCAGCCTCCAATGCCTCCTAAAAAGCTATTGCTGAGGAACCATCCTAAACAAAATACCATGGGTTGTGTGTTGCAGGAAGGAGACGGAGTCAGGAAAAATTGCCCTCCTCCTCTCTCTTGTGCAAGCAGAGTACACTTGGTAAGGGAGGCAAAAGGGACCTCTGGGAAGATGTGATCTCTGTGGAAGTTTGGATCCAACGTATTGTGATCTCATAAAAAACAGTCACAAAAACACTAGATATCAAAGGAGAACCAGGAAAACTATGGAAAGGGTTGTCCTCAAGCGATAAAATGAATCAAAATGATATAACTTCTTACTAGATGAATATATGCAAGATGAAACAGTGAAAGCAACTATGATTACCTGGATGCAGGATTTTGGAAAAAAATGTAGACTTGGAACAATGGTCCAAAACATGGAAAGCTGCAAGTTTTATGAGAGCAATACCGTATAAGGAGAACATATATAAAATATTTCATAGATTGCATTGGTCACCTGATAAAATAGCAAGGTGTTATCCTAATATTTCAAATAACTGCTAGAAATGTAAGAAAAATGTGGGAACTTTTTATCATATGTGGTGGAGGTGTGCCAAAATGCAAGATTTTTGGCATAAAATACATAAATTGATATAGGAAATAACACAAATTGATATACCATTCTCACCAGAAGTTTTGGTGTTAAACATGCTCCCAGATAGTTATGGAAAAATGATGTATATATTATAACCTATATTTTAACATCTGCTAGAATATTAGTAGCAAAAGGATGGAAAACAGACAGAATACCCTCCAAAGATGAAATAATTCAGAGATTGTTGGATATTGCGGAAATGGATAGGCTAAATATATTGCTACAAGGAAAAGAGCAAGATGTACATATTAGAAGATGGTGTAAAGTTTACACTTGGCTCAATAGAAAATAGGAAAACTAGACTCAACAAATATGTGTAAAAGCTTTAAAGTTGTAGATCATTATGACTAAAAATGACAAATAAACTGTTTTTTTAAAAGAAAAACTATGGAAAGGGTAGTTCCAAAAATAATGGGAATAATAGGATTAGATGGTCTATTTGAGACTTTGGAGATCTGCCGCCATTTGGAGTAGACACTACTGACCTTGTAGTGTTGCCAGCCTCCAGGTGGGGCCTGGGGATCTCCTGCTTTTACAACTAATCTCCAGCTGACAGAGATCAGCTCCCCTGGAGAAAATGGCTGCTTTGAAGGGTGGACTCTATGGCATTGTACATGCTGAGGCCCCTCCCCTCCCTAAACCCCATCCTCTCCTGGTCCACCCCCAAAGTCTCCAAGTATTTCTAACCCAGACCTGGCAAACCTATGACCTTGATAGACCAAGTCTAAGGACTCTTCCATGTGTTCATAGCTTTAAAACAGAAGTCCACGCACACAAAAGAAGAAGAGCCATTTCACAGGGAGGACCAGCTTTGAATAAGGAAACATTGGACTTTCATAAACCATTTCAAGTTCCCTGAAATGCTTTTTTTTATTTTTTTAACTGAAAACTAAACCTTGGGAAAATTCAGGGCAGATGCAGCCTTACCCACCTCCCAGTACTGTAACAAAAGTAATGCTTGTATTTTCATCCATAAATGTTATTTTGTAAATGAGGAATTAATGAACTGCTTATGCAGGCATCTGTGTCTGTAGAAGGGCACAAGGTGCTGAATGACGAATAATTTCAGTAGAATAACCTTTATGATTATCATAAAATGTCATTTGTACCGTTACGTTAGGTCAACGATAACGTAGGCAAATTGAGGGGTGGGGAGAGAACCCCACTTAGACCCTGTACCAACATTTGAAACAAATCAATGCTACATCTATTATTTACAGCCTGGTGGGAGGAATTAGTGAGATGGATCAACCACACAACTGCAAAATCAATATGTCACAATGGTGAGAGCCAGTCTTTTGAACTACTAGGAATATTTATGATGTCATCCAAATGAACATAAAGCCACGACTCAGTGAAGACCCAGCAATTTGTGCTTTCAAATTAGGAGGATTTTTTTTGCATAATTATTGGTGGACATAATTTGATGGCCCTAGAACATCTATGATGGTGCATTGTGCCCCCACCTGCCACAAAAAGAACAGCCTTCTATACGATCTTTTCACCCCTTTCCATGCATTTGACTCAAGCTGATAGAGTGTCATTGCCATTTTGCCTTCTCAGAAAGCAATGCTGTAACCTCGACTTTCTGTAATGGAGTTGTCATAATTCTGTGCTATGAGATCCAGAAAAATGGGAAGCAAGAGGCATGGTTCCTAAGCTGAAACAGGCATGCACATAAGCTAGAGAGGTGTCTAATAGTTTAGGTAAAGGCTGACTGTTCCCAAGGCAAAGTTTGACCCAAGAGCTTTTATAACCCAACAGTTCACGGAAAACCAAAGGGTTGGATGCAGCCCTCCTGGAGACTTGGAAATCTCATAGCTCTGAAATTCCACTGTTGCTAGTCTGATATAGAAGATTTTAAAGCCCCACCAGGGAAAACCGATTAGCTACTTGCATGAATGAAGAAAAAAATCAGATGGGTAGCCCTGTTGGTGCCACTGGACTCAACCTTTGTTTTGCATGAATGAAGTCACCCAATGAATCTAAGAGGATATCATAGGCACAGGAATTTTTTAGTCTCCAGATCCATCAAGGAACAGCAAATTGTAGATCAAGAAAACTGGTTCTAGTGAACATAAGAAATTGCCTTAGTATAAATCAGACATTGATCCACCTAGCAGAAGCTTTCCAACTCCCCTGGCAAAGGTCACTCTCTTCTACTGGTAATTGAGATGCTTGTAACTGGAAAGAGCAGGGATTGAGCCTAGAATTTTCTGCATGCAAAGCAGATGCTCTGAGACTGATGGATGGCCCCTGCACTGAAAGGAACTACATTCTGGAGGCTTTTAAAAATGTGTTTGCTTCATATTCAGCAGGAAAAAGAGATTTTGGAAGTATGAACATTTATTATTGCAAATAAATGGCTTAAGATAGGTTTGTTATAGTGACATAAAACCCTAAATCCACATTCATTAGATGGGCTAACTTAATCTTGACAAAACGGAGGTGCTTCTGGTGGGGGAAAGATCTGACCCAGGAAATGGGTTATCTCATTCTGGATGGGGTTACACCCTCCCTGAAGAAGCCTTAGGGATGCTGGGCCTCCTGCTGGATAGGGGGCTGCAGTGGCCAGGGGCGCCTTTCACCAGCTTTGACTGGTTAACCAGCTGCAGCCCTTCCTTGGCAGAAAAGATCTTGCCACTGCAGTGTATGCCTTGGTAACATCTAGGTTAAATTACTGCAATGTGCTGTATGCGGGGCTGCCCTTGAAGACTTTCTGGAAACTCCAGTTGGTACAGAATGCTGCAGCCAGAATGTTGACTGGAGTGGGTCAAAGGGACCATATCACTCCAGTCTTGTTCCACCTACCCTGGCTTCCAATTTGCTTCTGGGCTCAAGTCAAGGTGCTGGTATTGACCTTTAAAGCCCTGCATGGCCTGAGACCAACATACCTCAAAGACCTCCTTCTCCCACATGAACCTACCTGCTCACTCTGGTCATCCACAGACACCCTGCTTCAGTTGCCTCACCATCTGAGGCTAAAAGATGGAGACCTGAGAAACAGCCTTCTCCACTGTGACTCCAAAACTCTGGAACTTTCTCTGTAGGGTGATACATCTGTTTCTCTCTGTCACTGTCGTTCACCAGCAGGTGAAGACTTTTTTTTTTGGTGGGGGGGGGGGGTCTGGCATATCCTCAATAAGAGTATTGGTCCTTCTTCTAGCACTATGTGTTTGTATTTTTAATTGAATGCTATGATTTTAATGGCATTTGTAATTGTTTAAATGTTTTTTTTTTAATGTTCACCTCCTTCTGGCCCTGATTGGGTGAAAAAATAGCATCATTAAAAAAATAAACAACTGTAGCATTACAAATAGATGGTCTCCTTTTTTCTTATTGCATTTGAATTTTACATAATTATATTTAATTCTATACTTCCTGTACTTCATGGCCCCTTGATCCTTCTGTTCTTTGGGGGTTTTTCTTGAGCTTCCTACATAAAAAGACTGCATAAAGCATCCACTTAGACCATCCCAAAAAGTGGGCTCTAGTGCCTGAAATCTTGTGCTGGAACAGAATGTTATTGTCTTTAAAGTGCTACTAGACTTTTTTGTTGGAACATACCAATGGCCCCCTCTGGAATGTATTTGGTCTGACTTTCTATAGAGGTGGAAAGTGTCATCAAGTCACAGTCAATTTGAGCACTCTCATAGAGTTTTCAAGGCAAGAGACATTCAGAGGTGATTTGGCATTACCTGCCTCTGTGTAGTGACCCTCGAATTCCTTAGTGGTCTCCCATACACATACTGACCAGGGCCAACCCTGCTTAGCTCCTGAGATCCGATGAGATTGGGCTAGCCTGGGCCATCCAGGACAGGGCTTTCTATAGCTGAGGATAAATATGTGCAAAAATGCTGTCAAGTCACAACCAACTTACAGCAACCCCCAGCAAGGGGCTTTCAAGACCAGAAGCAGAGGTGGTTTTCCAAGCTGGAGCCAAGCCTCTTGCTGCAGTTTTGGCTAATCCTTTCTGGTTGTAGCAGCTTCCTGCCCCAATTGCTGAGCAGTTGGATTAGAACAGATAAAAAGGAAGTACTTCATCCAAAGGGTGACTAACACATGGAATTCACTGCCACAGGAGGTGGTGGTGGCTACAAGCATGGACACCTTCAAGAGGAAATTAGATAAACATATGGAGCAGAGGTCCATCAGTGTCTATTAGCCACGAAGTATAGATAGGAATTCTCAGTCTGGGGCAAGTGATGTTCTGTATTCTTGGTGCTTGAGGGGGGGCAACAGTGGGAGGGCTTCTAGTGTCCTGGCCCCACTGCTGGACCTCCTGAGGGCACCTGGTGTTTTTGGCCACTGTGTGACAGAGTGTTGGACTAGATGGGCCACTGACCTGATCCAACATTGGCTTCTCTTATGTTCTTAAGTTCTTATTGCATGTGACCCCCCCAACTATAGTACTACAGTCACCTGTAAAAAGAAATCACTGAAACCATGGCAACATTAAGCCTTAGCCCCATTTCTCTGCATTTTCCAAATGAAAATTTAAATGGGTGAAGGAGAGCATGGAGTTTCTAGCTCACAAACTGACAATGGGCTGTCAACTTGGAGGGGTGGGGAATGGTTGCACAAGGTGCTTCCCAGTCATTGACTCCACAGTTAGTGGACTTGTTTCTTAATAGCAGTCCAGTGACAGGAGATTAGTGATGTGATGTCATGAAGTACTATGCAAATTGGCTAGCTTTGACTGGCAAAAGAAAATAGGTTGCAGAGCCATAAGAGTAGGAGGAGGGTGGATTCTTGAGGAGCAGGGTGGCCTCATGATGAAAAGAGAACCACCAGCTGTGTGGATGGTAAAATCAGGGAGGAGAGAGTGTTGCAGTGGCACAGTATTCATCAGTGGGTGGATCTTTCACTCTGAACTCACTTTCTATTACTGCTGGGTCAATTTCAACTGTTTTTAGGTCAACAGCCCCAATATGGAACCAAGTCTGGTTTGTATCAGAGCTGTTCAACTGAAAAGCTTTGCTTATAATCAAATTAATTACAGTAATAAAGTCTAGTGAAAATGCTTTCTCTCTTTCTCTTTTTCTTATACTTTTTGTTCTGTTAGGGGGTCATATTTCCATTCCAATTTGTGTTTTAATTAAAACTTTATTGAATTTTATTTGAAAAAAAATAGTCTCGCAGTACAACCCATACATTATGTATGGGTACATTACATGCATGAATGATAGATCTATAAAATGTAGATTCTAATGCATCAACAGATGAAAACCCCCCATTAATATTAGGTTTACACTGTCTAAATCTTGACACATATATAAGGCTTTGTTCTATGAAGAATAATACCCTGTTACAAATAGAACACAAAAGTGTGAAAAATATGATTGAACAGGCAAAAGATAAATGAAGGCTGGGATTAAAGGAACCACAAGGCTTGTATATGATCCCCAGGTGTGTATCCCGGGTGAGTACATTGATGTAGCACATGAGAAACAACTATGTAAACTTATGTGAAAATCTATAGTTCGAACAGGGATGGACTGTCACAGTGATTAAATGTTTGCTTTGCATGTTGAAGATTAGAGTTACTATTAAAGTTTGACTAACGTGAAGTTCCCAAACATATGGGTTGGAACCAGAGCAGTGTTTCTGGAGGCTTAAGAATTTCCACCTTCATGTTGTTGTGATAGGCCCAAATGTCTCATGAAAGCCTGTTCCTGAGGGACAATGAACCTCCAAAAAAAAAGAGGGGGGGGGTTCTTGCTGCAACAAAGAAAGTGGGAGGGGTATGTGGGAGAGTTGTACCACATAGGTAGAAATCCCCATGACTACAAGCACGCTTCTTTGGAATCAAGCCATGAGGACACCTGAAAGAATTTTGTTGGAAATCCAAGATGGATAACATAACTTTTAATGCAGCAGTTGATGAGATCAGGTTTCCTTGTTGCTATTAGCAGCAACAGTTTCACACTGATGGGCATACAAATGATTGTGGGGATTAAAACTAACCAGGAAACAGAGTTTGTGCAGCAGTGAATCACATAGTAACACGGCTTTAGGCTTAGAGTGAAATAAACAGACACACGAGACAGAGTTACAATTTAAAAAATTACAGAGCTTAATATTTGAGACAATTCCCAGTCTATTGGGTTATCTCTATCTAGCACACTGATTTCCCTATGAACAGACACTAATGGTGGCACACAAGTGTGGTGTATGCTCGAGCAGGCGTGTCTGGGGTTGCCTACCTTCATGCAGGAGGCAAAAATGTGTGTCCTCCTCCTTTGGAAGCAGCACCAAGAAAGAGAGTCAAGTAGAAGAAGAGTTGTTGTTTTTTTTATATCCAGCTTTTCTCTACCTTTTAAGGAGTCTCAAAGTGGCTGACAATCTCCTTCCCTTTCTCTCCCCACAACAGGCACCTTGTGAGGTAGTTGGGGCTGAGAGAGTTCTGAGATAACTGTGACTGGCCCAAGGTCACCAAGCTTTGTGAGGAGTGGGGAATCAAACCCGGTTCTCCAGATTAGAGTCCACTGCTCTTAACCATGCTGGCTCTCATGCTGGAAGGAAGGAAGGGAGCTGTACTAGAAGACACTGTTCAGTTTCTCTAGCAAGACTAAATAAAGAGAGAACAACTTACTCCCATTCTGTTGCTACACAAACTAGGTATGGCTATCTAGAAAAGATCTCTTTTTTGATGGATAGTTCACTTGCAGCAGTTGAAAGGCTGTACACAGTTATGATCACCCCATCCACAAACCATACCAGAGATGCTGGTAATGATGCAGAAAGGGGCAACCAAAGGTTTGATCATCATCTCTGTGAGAAAAGGATTAAAGCATTCAGATTTTTTGTTTAGGTTGGATTTTTTATAAAAAAAATGGGTAGAAGTCCAGATGTAATTTGGCCAATACTGAATTGTGCGGACAAGAAATGGTAGGGCCCGTTTCTTTGCCTCCTGTCATAAAAGGAGAGCCTTGGGGACTCTAAGTGGGTTGAAAAGGTAGCTGTTTTAAAAAAGCAGGACTTGGTGGTATTCTGTGAAATCGATCGGCAGTAAGTTCAGGATCCTGACATGGATAGCTGAGACTAACCTGATCTCATCAGCTCTCAGAAGCTAAGCAGGGTTGTCCAGGGTTAGTACTCATTGGGAGACCACCAAGGAAGTCCAGAATGTCTATGTAGAAGCAAGCAATGTCAAACCACTTACCTTGAAAATCCTGGGAGGGGTCATTATAAATTGGCTGTGACTTGGTGGCACACATGTTCAAGACACATGTTCAAGACACACACACACACATGTTCAAGACAGACAAAAGAAGTATGTCTCCACTCAGTGCATACATAACTTGTAGAATTCATGGCCAAAGGTGAAATTATGACAACTAGCCTAGATGGCATTAGAAAGAGATGGGGTGAATATATGGTGGACAGTTTTATGGACTATTATAGGATAGTTCTTTTGGTGTTTCAAGTTTCTCAACTTGAAATGCAGCACAAAACATTTGAGGAATATAATAATTATACATTTTATGTGGTTGGGGATACTTTAATTTCTGTTCCTTTTTTTTTCCTACCCCAAAACTATGAAGGAAATCAAAGTTCAAAGTCCATCATTTTGTTATGACAGAGCATGCCAGGCAATAGTCTCTACTTTCTTGTTAGTATTCACTTTTTTCACCTTAAGAATAATGGCTTTGAAATTACTCGCAGCTACTTTTATAACAACATTAATGGCAATTCCATTAAGTAAATTAACATTATCATATAGATTCAAAGCCAAAGCAAAGTATCTCGGTTAGAAGAGTCACTTACAGCATTAACCAAGTATGTGAGATGCTTCAGTCTTACACAGTTTAAAAGGAGGAAGAAACATGGTTGAGTGCTCTAGAGTGTGGGACTATAAGGTGAGACATAAAATGGCTGACTTCATCTGCATAGAAGAAGTACCCAGGTACGGATCGAGCAGGGGAAGATTCCCCTCAGAACATTTTTTTAAAAGCTGTGTTCTACTCTACTAGTGAGCCAGTGTGGATAGATTGTCAGACCAGGATCTGGGAGAGCTGGGTTCAAATTCCTGCTTTGTCATGGAAGCTTGCTGGGTGACCTGCGCCAGTCACTCTCTCTCTCTCTAAGTCAAAACTACCTCACAGGGTTGTGTTATTAGTTAGACCGAACAATGTTGTAATCCACTTTGGGAACACATTGGGGAGAAAAGCCAGGTATAAAAATCCAAATAAACAAATGGTATTCTGTATTAGACAATGAGATCTAGGAGATAAAAAATATTTTAAATAAATAAATAAATATCACAGAATCACTGGAATCAGAATTATAGAGTTGGAAGGGACCTCCAAGGTCATCTTGTCCAGGAAATTCACAAATACCTCCCCCCCACACCCCAGTGACCACTGTTCCATGCCCAGAAGATGACAAAAAAAAAAAACCTACAGAATCTCCAGCTAAAATGGCCCAGAGAAAGATTACTTCCTAATCACGAAGTGGCAATCAGCATTTCCCTGGGCATGTAAGAAAGGGCCATAAGAACTAAGCACTGATGCAACCCTTCCTGCCCTCCTTCTCATGATCTGCCTAAGTTCACAGAATCAGCAGTGCTGTCAGATGGCCATCTAGCCTTTGCTTAAAAACCTCCATAGAAGGAGAGCCAACCACCTCCCGAGGAAGCCTGTTCCACTGAGGAACCACTCTGTCAGGAAGTTCTTTCTAATGTTTAGCCAAAAACTCTTCTGATTAAATTTCAACCCGTTGGTTCTGGTCCAACCTTCTGGGGCAACAGATCACAACTCCGTACCATCCTCTAGATGACAGCCCTTCAAGTACTTGAAGATGTTGATCATATCACCTCTCAGTCGTCTCCTCTCCAGGCTAAACATATCCAGCTCCTTCAATCTTTCCTCACAGGACTTGGTCTCCAGACCCCTCACTAGTTGAATATTATTGCCTATTTTTCGTGATGGTGAAAGCTAGGGCTGCCGTGTTCCCCACCCCATGGAGGTGGGAATCCCCTGCCATCAGGCCGTGCCCCCCCCATCAGCTGGCTGGCAGAGGTACCTACCAGAAGAAAGAGGAAGGTCCAGGCAACATCACTGAAGATATGGCAAAGCGCTTCCAGCATGTACAGCAAGTGATTTTGACAGTGATGTTTGATACCAGAGTATCACCGTGAAGTCACTGCCAGCGTTACCTGGGCCTCTGCCCACTCCTGGTAAGTCCCCTCCCCATCTCCCGCTGGTTACCAGGAGGGACTTGGCAACCTGAGTGAAACCTGTTGAATGTTCCCTATTTTTGCTATTCACTTTGGAGATGGCAGATTCAACTCATCTGAACTAATTATACTCCCCCCCCCCAAAAAAAAAATACTGTGGGTTTTCTGGTGTCTGGAATTTTTATGTTCCCTGGGTGGTGGCTGTTTTTTTTACTCTATAGAGAGAATTCATGATGTACAAAAGGTGGGTGCCTTTGCTATCAGGGCACCTTGGTAACAGAATATCGTTGACAGAAAGACTGAGAATTAGAAGGATAACTGTTACTTGCTTCTCTCAATATGTACTGCTTTGGGAGTAAGTACGTTTTAAAACCTTCACAGCCCTCTGTTTCAAATTCTGCTTCTGGGGTAGCTTCCAGCAATCAAATATAAATACAAATACTTACAGACTATACAGACACATGGCAATCCTAAGCAAAGTTATATCCTTATAAACCCATTGACTTCAATGGATTTAGAAGGGCATAACTCTGCTTAGGAACTTACTGTGACATTATATAAGTGAAGATATGTCATTCCATAGCCATCGAGGTTTTTGTGCATCTAGGTTTGCCAGATTTCTCCTGGCAATCAGTGGGGTGTGGGGGGACTTACCAGGGTCTGGAGGAAGGCCCAGGTGAGATTGTTAGCAACCTGGCTACGCCACTTCTGTCTTGTACCGGAAGTGATATCATCACACTGAGCCATCGTGGTGGCATTCTGGTATTTGGACAAACACTTTACTGTAAAAATGACTTCTACTATAGAGTTTTTGCCCAAATACCAGAGCTTTATGCAATGTCACTGACATGATGGTGTCACTTCCTGTGCATGGCAGAAGTGACATTGCCGGCAACATAAGCTGGGCCTCCCTCCCTCCCTCTCCTGATAATTCCCCCTGCTGGCCAGCTGATTAGGGGTGGGGCTTGGCAGTGGGAGAATCCCCCACCTCTATGGGGGGGAGGCTGGCAACTGTATGTGACTCTTAGCTTCCTCAAGCAATAATATGTAGTGATACTGGAATATATTTTATCTTTTTACTTATCTTTTACCAGTCCTTCACATGGACTATGAATATGATGCCAGGAGGAATAGGCTTTAGGCGAGGCCAATAAAATGGATGGCTTAAGTTTCATGATTCGGAAATTCCATTCATCTTGTTTAGATGGTCTGATATTTTAATATGGGGGGGGGTGGGATCCTTCCAATTCCAAACCTCGGAAATTAATGACAGCATAATGTATTTTACCATCAGAGGTGACAGCACTGCGGTTTCTTCCTGTCATTTGTCCTCTGCTCCAGAGCTTCAGAATGAAAGTGGTTTCTGGCATTGCAAAATGCATTGTGAATTAATGCAATAGTCCCTCTAAGCTGTGGAGTCCTGGGAGCAAAAATTCTACTTTGTGAGCTACCGGCACTAAAGTTGTGAGCAGGTGATTTGGCTTCTGCATAAATTAGTTTGCTCTGGAGCCATCCTTCCTGAGCTAAGACAAAAATGTGTGAGCTGGAGAATAAAAACCTGTGAGCCAGCTCACATTAACTCAGCTTAGAGGGAACACTGATTGATAGCATAGGTGGCTTCAACGTCCTGTTTCCTATGCTTCTTTGTCATATGTGAAAAATATTCATAGGAATCAGTGTGGCATGGAGATTACAGTGCTGGACTAGGAGCTAGTGAAACTGGTTTCAAATCTGCCATGATTTTACTGGGCACTCATGGGCCAGTTGCTCTGTCACAGGCCGTGGTCACACTGTCCTTTAAATCTGGGAGCCCTCCCGGATTTAAAGAGACCAGGTTTTTTTAATTTCGGGTTGCGATGTTTCCACATCCCAACTCCGGTGGTGGCAGCGGCTCACGGAGGAGGAGAAGGTGGCAGATGGTGGAAGAGGAGGCAGGCAGTGGCGATGGAGGAGGCGGCAGCGGCGGGCAGTGGAAGAAGTGTGTGGCGACGGCAGGCAGCGATGTAGAAGAAGGTGGGCAGCGGAGGTGGTGGCTGGCGGTGGCAGCAGCTGGTGGTGGCAGCCAGGGGAGGCACACTTCCCTGAGCCCCACCGGCCGCCTGGTAAGTTTGGGTTTTTTTCCCCTTTTGCACTTGGGTGCTTGAGAGCCCAAACATCCAAGTGCAGAAAGGGGGAAAAAGCCCTGGGACGATCTGGACAGCCCTCTCTCGCAATCATTGCGAGAGAGGGCTGTCCAGATAGGCTCAATTGAGGGTTCCTTGTGTGACCACTGGGAAAATACTTGATTTTCCTGGGGTCGGAAAACACGGGAGGAACCTGTAATTGAGCCGGCTTCGACAAGGGACTAGCGGCGGCCGGTCTGATCGGTCCCTTTAAATGCGGGAGGAAACAGCACTTCCTCCCACATTAAAGGGCAGTGTGACCGCGGGCACAGTCTACTTCACCAGGCTGTTGTGAAGATAAAATGGAACAGGGAGAATGAGGCACACCTGAACTCCTTGGAGGAAGGGTGGGGAAAATATACACCTGAGAAGTATTTAAAAGTGCTAAATTCATATCCCTGCTGGTCTTCACTATGCTCCCACTGTGTGGATGGCTTGCACATCTCACCATAGGGAATGTGCACAAAGTCAAGTGATGCAGACAGGTTCCCAGGGATGATCAATAGGAGTTTCATGAGTGCTTCAAAAGCAAGGGGTTAATATGGTAATTCTTAATGGGGGTATAATAATCCCCAGGCAGAAATCTGCAAATCTGGGGAGGGGTCATTCAAAATTTCTGGAGGTAAAATGGAAGGCATTTAGGACTTTATGAAGCCCCCTTTCCCCATTGAAAGGGGTCCAATCTGCATTGGTATTTCCCACCATTGTGCTAACAATCTCACATTGTGTCACAAATTTCTGTGCATTTTATGCCACATCCACTCTCCTATTGTTTCATCTCAGCGTGGGCTGTCTGTATCATTTTATTGCCATTTAGTGATGAATCTGAGGTCACTGCGGTGTCTCATCACCTTATCTGGATTTGTTTTTAAGGTGCTACAGTTGCTCCTCCCCACCCTTGAGCCGCTGTGAGCAAAAAGCAGACAACTGGAGCCGAATTCTCCCCACCCCCCATCTTTCTAAGGTGATAATGCAAACTGTCACAAAGGAAACAAGTTAGCTGAAAATCCAGTCATCTACGTTTAAAAGCAGCCAGGGAACATTTTCCTGCAATCATATTTGGTGTGTGTGTGTGTGGGGGGGGGGGGTTGGAAGCATGCCCACCCCCTCTTTCTCGCGCTCTCCCTAAACAACTTGTATTCTGATGCAGACAGAGGAGAGCTTTATACTGAACCAAATGGGAAGCTGGTGCCACAGCAGCACAGAACAGCTTTACATAGCAAATGCAGATTGGGCCAGTGGCTTCTGATGGCCCACAAAAGAGGAGGTGTATACTGCTCCACCAACATTGAGGGTAAAATCCCAGATTCTTTCCCAAGCCTGGAGTGAAACTTAATATTAAGGAGTTGCTGATGGCCTCATTAAAGGGTCTCATTAAATGTATACCTAAGCAATGTTCCCTCTAAGCTGAGTTATTGTGAGCTAGCTCACAGTTTTTCAGCCTCTGGCTCACATATTTTTGTCTTAGCTCAGGAAGGATGGCTCCAGAGCAAAGTAACATATGCAGGAGGCAAATCACTTGCTCACAACTTGAATGCCAGTAGCTCACAAAGTAGAATTTTTGCTCCCAAGACTCCACAGCTTAGAGGGAGCATTGCACTTGAGATATGTGCATTGTATGCACACATGCACTCACAGAGCATATATATATATTACATAAATGCAATATATTAGAGTGCTGTTTGTACATCCTTTTTTTTTTTTTTTTACTTTTCGCTTGTAGTGTGGGGACATTCAAGGATAATGTTGTATACTCGGTGGGTTGTAGTGGTTTAAAAGTTAAGAACAACTGGATTAACATTAAATTAAAAAATTATATGCATACACCCACAACAACAAAGCCAGAATGTGCGAGTCAGGGGAGTGAAAACATGACTCATTCCACATCTTGCTCTGGTGTTTGAAGTATATTATGCTGAAAAAAAAATCAAATTCAGGAATTTAAGTAGGGGGCATTCTGACAGTGTCAGTCAACTTTGTGTGCCAATGCTGGTTGTGAGAGCGTGAGAGTAGTTTCTCATGATGTACATAAGTAATGCAAATATATGACTACTGCTCCTATCTAGCCCAGCCTTGGCATTGTGTTCTTAGTCACAAGTCTTTCTCTGTGTTCACTAGTGTTCAGGCATGAGATGGGTGTCCAAGGGGCTGAGGCAGCTCTCATCAGAGGTGGCCCATTGAGTTTGAAGTGTCCTCTTCTGTTCTTTGTGTTTTGTTCTTCCTGTGGACATTTTTTTGAGGCCAGGCAAAATCGTTTCTCTTTCAAAAGGGTTTTTTGATTTTTGCCCCTGTATTTTATCTGTGGCCTGCTGGTCCCACATTCCTGTTATAAAACTGAGATATTTGGTCTTGTTTATTCATTGTCTGCTCTGTTGCTTTATGTTGTTGTTCTTGATTATATATTTTTATATTTGTTGATTGTACACGAACACAAAAAAGCTTCCTGATACTGTGGCAGAGTGTTTGTCTATCTTTGGGGAATTCCTAGAACGCCACGGGTGCAGTGACATCACATCTGGGTTAAGCAGCAAGAAGTGATGTCATAGTGTCACATGATGCTGGTTTGCAGTCTCTTCCCCCTCCTGCATGCTCCTAAGTGTTGACAGCTGAGGCAAGCCAGGGTCTCAGATTGATGTCCTTCACATCACTTACTACTTATTCCAGTGGGCAGACAATATATAAATATTTGAAGTAAATTAACAGTACTGTGTATAACTATAAATGTTTGTGTGTATGTGAATGGGAAACTGTATTCAAAAGGAAAAATACAATAGACTCAAAGGAGATACTAAACACCCATACAAACACACATGCACACAAACACACACATCCACAAATTAATGTGTGTCTCCATTCGTAATTGTCACTGTTATGTTAATTAGTATCATCAAATACTCCAAATATGTTCACAAATTGGTAATGAGGGGCTCATGTTCCTGGTGATATAATAATTATCCTGTATGGGAGCTGAGGAAATCCTCTCTACTGAAGCACTACCTTAAGGAAATATGTTTGGATCCCTTACAATAAATGGATAGCTATTACACATTTACAATATAAAATGGGGTCATCAGGAAAGGCACAAAGTCTTTTGGATTTCAGGTAAAGTTGTTGCAGATGGTGCAATGCGGTTCATATTTCTATTCCTCCTTTTAATTTCCCACTATTATTTCCATTTGAGCCCCCTGGGAAAGTAGGTGGATGAGATAAGCCCAAGAGGGTTTCCAGACATGGAACAAAACTCTTTGTCACAAGAATAGCTAAATATCACTTTTTAGCATTTGGCATGGCTGAAAACTTTCCTCCTCAAGGTACTATGTCCCAAATGATAATTGCAAATTAATCAATGAACAAAATATTAAGGCATAAAATTGCATCGTCTTGCTGCGATGATTTATGGTGCAGAAGACATTAAAGTCCTGGAGACATATTTTTATGACAAAATATTGGAATATTTTATTGCCATAGCAAAATCTGTAATGAGAACAGAAAGAAGTGCAATATATTTTGGTTATTGTGACAAACCTTGTTCGATAGCGAAAATAAGAGGCGACACTAACAACTGATTCTCATTATATTATTCAAAACACGGCTCTCTGGGCATCAGGTTCCATACACTAGGTTTGCTGTTCCTCCACATAAATTGTTAATTTATCTTTATTGCCTATGACCACTTGAGAAACTAAATTACACATGTATAATACATGCACCACATTACTCTGAAAGGCAGATTTATTGCTTGCATTATATAACCCAAATGAAGTTCATAGGCTATAGGCATTAGGATTGTAACAGGTAATATTATGTTTCTCAGCCATTAATATCATTACAAATAGCAAGACAGGGAGAGTTTGTATCTGGCTCTCAGGAGTCCAGTCCATCACCTGATATTTAAATCCCTAGCTATGCTGTAGACTTTCTGGGCAGCCTGAACTGACTCGCACAAGGCATTAAAAATTCTATCAGCCCAACTTCTGTATAAACCTCAGATTAGCTCTGGATTTTGCACAACTCAGGGGAGAAATTGTCTATAAAGACTGGGAACGAGGAGAAGTAAGCCTGGAGACAAACTTGCCAAGTGGGTCTGCAGGGTCTGACAACTTGAGATCTCATTCTGTGTTTGAGTTGGGCAGACTGAAGAGTTACACCAGATTTAAAGGACCAAGAGCAAGGTGAAGGATTGCCAGGCCCAGCCTGACAACCAGCTGGAGACCAAGTGGAAAGAAGACTTGGGAGGGGGTGGCCGTCAGCAACAACGTGACATCGTTTGGGGGAACTGATGGAAAATCTATGGTAAATCTGAGTGGTTTCATCTGGATGTGTCAGTCCTCTTTAGAAATTGCCAAAAATACTATGGTTTTAACATAGAGTTTCTGGCAGTTCCTTGAGAGGTGTAACATCACTTCCATGTTTCTCCAGAAATTATGTCATGCCATCTCTGACAGGAGTCCCCCCCCCCCGCCTGCCAACCACAGGAGCTCTAGTGGGCACATGACAACCCTATATTGGTCCCTTGTATTACCTGATCTCCACTGAGCTGATAGAGAAAATATCAACTTTTGACTATCTTCAGCAGTGAGTAGTGCTGAAGAACAGCAAAAAACAGACCAGTTTCTTCTCCACTGTTAAGCTACTATGCAGAAAAGTCCTCACTCAGTTCCACTGGCAGAGTTCTTAGATTGATACACTTGAAATTTGTGCTTCACTGTAACATTTCAATTAATGACGAGTCTCTGTTTCCAATGGATGAGTCAACACTACCAAATTAACTACCAAACTGTTTGTCCCACTACAAACAAACAATACTGTATGTCATTTGGGATGAAATAGATCAGGGTTCCAAGACATTGTGGATTCTTCTAAGGCAAGTTATGAGATCAGCAAATTCATATTGTATAGGCCCTGGCCTAAACTTTTAAGTGCATCACCACCATCACTGCACAACATACCAGAAGAGTGATAACATGCTGGTCTCTATGTATAGATTTATATTAATTAGGGAGGTATTGTAAGCATAGCACTAACAATGGCTATTAGCTGTCATCAGGGATCCACAGATTTGCTAGCTAGTTCACCAGCAGCTAGCTTTAGTTTAGCATTACTTGCTCCCACCCAGAGTGAGAGGAAAGCAGGTTTCCTCTGTCCTTTTGGTGCCATTGATTGGAATATCAGAGGGAGGGCAGAAAGCAGCTGCTGTGAATCCCCTTCCCAAGGAATATTTATATTTCACATTGTCTTTTGATTTCTATGAACTGCTTTATTTGGCCAAAATGATGGAAATAATAACAACAGCACCAACAATTATTCTTGTTAATTCTCCTGTTATTGTTGTTGCTGTTGTTGTAGCTATTCAGTTTTGCAAGCATTGTCCAGAAACACAAAGCTACTTTTGTCCAACATTGAAAAATATATTTAGAAATGTAGGGAGGACATTTCACATTCACTGTCATATGTTATTGTCAAATGTGCATAGTCTTGCCTTCTTTGTGTTGTGAAATGTATGTACTGTGATTTTTTTTTTTAGAAGTGGAGTTGAAGTTGAAGTGCATTCCTTTAAGACTATCAATCATGTGATTGGATAGAGAATGTGACGACTGCAAAGCACAAGATACAGTTTCAGGAGACATTGTTTTCACTCCATCTTCAGTTCTGTGCCAGCTGGTGATACTGCTACAAGCCCATCACTGGGTTTCCCCCCCCCTATTTGAAAATGAGATTATTTCAATAATAGGCTTTCAACAGGAATCCCTCTAACCATGAATTAAAGTGGCAGCTCAGTTGACATGCTCACAAAACACTGCTCCACTTGGCTACATTAAATGTGCGAACGGTAAATGTCCTGTTGAATCGCCAAAGGGGACTGATTGAAATTCAAAAGAACTTGGAAATATATTAATTCTTTGATGACTAATGGGACAATTAATGATATGAAAATGTGCGTAATTGCATGCACACCTCTACTCCTGTAAACTTGGGTTTATTGTCATTGATGCTATTACTACACATTCATGTGGCTTTCAGTAACTCTGTTTCTAAGTTCTCCCCACCCCTTTCAGCAGCCACAGGGTTCATCTGTCACAGCAGCAACTTCTCACTGCTGTGAAATTTACATGTAGCAAAAGTAGAGTACCACTGAAAGTAATGCAATGGAAGTGTCTTATGAGCAAATCACATTGTATTGATTTCATTGAGAGAGGCATGACCTCATGGATACATATATTGGATTGATCCCCACTGAATAAAATGGAACTTAGTTCTAAAGAGGCTCCATAAGATTGTACTGTTTTGCTTGGCTGGGGTCATAGTGTGTACATTTTGGTGGCTAAAGTAAAAACCACTTTATGGTTCACAGAAATATTGAGTTCATGCCACACACTGAAGACACTGGGGTTGGATTAAAATAGTGCTGATCTGCCAGCAGAACGTTGCTTCCATTGGTGGATGAGGGAAGAGTGATGTCCTCCACTTCCCCCCTCACACTGCAGATCTTCATTCCTCTTCCCCCAAGGAACAGGATTTTAGGGGACTCACAAGCCTGCACCAGGAGGCAGTTAACGTGGAAGTTCTGCTTCACCAGTTCCACTCTGTTGGTTGTGCTTTGATAAACATAATGGGTGTTGTAACAGTAGCCTTACAGAAATGCAATATTGCTTTATAAAATTTAGAGGCCAGAAATGCCTCTGGATGTGGGCTACTCTAAAACCCAGGTCCACTGTTTCCACTCTCCATGAAATATTTACACTGGAACTCCCAAGAGCATTTCCCTGGGAGTAAGCCATCAGAGGTTAGGATGCTGAGCTGCAGACTGGAAAGTCAGTAGCTCAGCAGTTCAAGACCCGAGTGCCATGTGACCGAGTGAGCTCCCATCTCTGGCCCCAGCTCCTGCCAACCTAGCAGTTCGAAAGCAAGAAATTGCAAGTAAATAAATAGGTACCACTTCAGTGGGAAGGTAACATCATTCTGTGCACCTTGGCGTTTAGTCATGCCGGCCACATGACCATGGAAAAAGTCTTCGGACTGCACTAGCTCTTCGGCTTGGAAACAGAGATGAGCACTGCCCCCTAGAGTCAGATTCGACTGGCTTTCAAGGAAATGAAACCTTTACCTTAAGCCACACTGAATAGACCTGGGAAAGATTCTGAGTAGAATTGCTTAGGATTTGTCTCTTATTCAGATTTCCTCATATCATCCCTTCAGTGTCAGTTGCAGAGTGGGACCCTGTGTCTGGACTCCTGCCTTGTTCCACTCTGACAAACCTAGAAAGAAAGAAAAAGAGGATCATTAGGAAAACAGGGAATTCAGGGGTAAATTAATTTTATATGACTTTGCTATGTAAGGTTTTGTTTATTATTGTTGTTGTTATTGTCAGTATTATTACAAGTAGATAAGGTTGCTAATGGTATCATAAATGTTCTTTTATTCCAACATGGAAACATTGAAATTGTGTCTTTAAATTTTAGCAATGGCTAGATATGACTTAATCTGAAATTTCTTATTTTGTTGCTGTTTACACATGTACTTCATGTAAAGATGGAAGGGTCATAGTCAACAAAAAATGCAACATGAAAAAAAATATCTGAGGAATTGGAGAGGGAAGGGGGAATTCCTCTACTTTAAATGAAGTCTATATTCCTGAATGCTTTATCTCTCCATTCAGAGCAAGAGTATTTACTATTCAGGTCATGGGGAACTTCCTTCCTTGTGTTCTTTCTCTCACCCCAGCTGTATCTCTGTTCTGTTTCATGTCCCCAGAGGCCATTTTGGAAGACATCCCCATGACAAGAGTAATGTGTGTTTTGGCTTACGGTGTGAAGGGAACAGGAGAATCTCATTAAGAGTTTATAATATCAAAGTTACCATCTGTACTGTAACATCTGTGCTATGGGCCATAAAATATTTGGTCAATGTTCTAGATAAACAAAGATGAACTGAGACATCCATGTTTCCCTCCATGAGGTGACAATTTTTCATTTTTTTTTTTAACATGGCAGGTCTAGTGAAAAATAGTTGCTCCCATGTCCAGAAGCACAGGTGGGTGATGTCATCAGGAGGTAACAGCTTTGTGTGAGAGTCAGCAGTAATAAAATACCACTTTCTCAGCTCTGCTACTAGTACATGGTACCAGAAATAGGAGACTCGAAAGCAACCTAAAAGAAATCCCAGTACTTCACAAAAAGCCAGACACTCAGGAAATGCTGGAGAAACTGTAGCAGCTATATGTACAGACTAAGGGCTAGTATTGGGTGTGGGGGAGAGACAATCCTGGAGTGACTGACCAAGCTTCAGGAGCCACTGACTCCATACCACAATACACTCCAATCCAAAATAGAATGGAAACATTCTGAACTGCCCAGCTGGAATGTTTGGTTTTTAGTCCCCTGGAATATGGCCTGCATAAATTAGTTGCTTCAATGAATTCTGGGCCAAACTCCATGTGTCACTAGTGCTTCTGTCTGTGGATCTCCCAAAGCTTTTATTTTATTTTATTTCAAAATGACAGCATTACTAACTCTGATAGGTATCAGGACTGTGGGGAGTTAATCTTCTCCTCAAACTGTTTTCCAGAAATGAAATGACTCTGCAGAGCATCTGCCTTGTTGGAGGCAAATTTTCCCTGTGGGGACACATAAGATCTCCATAGGAGAATTGCAGGTTCAGGAAATGGTGAGGAATATGGTATCTATATTGATATGCCATGGTCTTGATGAAAATTGTGGGCCCATATGACTATGCTTTTTAAAAGAAAAAGAAAAAAAAACATGGGATTTCTGGGCATGGAAGCCCCAATATCATGTGTAATTTTGCCCTTAGAGAACTTTCTGGCCTACTGCTGTTTACTTACTGTGGCTCACTGGCAGAGCATCTGCATGGTATGCAGAAGGTCCCCGGTTTAGTCCCTGGCATCTCTAGTTAAAAGGCTCAGATTGTGGGTGATGTGAATGACCTCTCTGCCTGAGACCATGGAGAAGTGCTGCCCTTCTGAGTAGACAAAACTGACTTTGATGGATCAAGGGTCTGATTCAGTATAAGACAGCTTCTTGTATTCAACCTGAAATTTATTAGGTGAGTACATCAGTCTGTTCGGGGGGGGGGGGGGACTAGGGCTGTATAAAAATGGTATTTTTCAGGTTCAGGTATATTGAACCCAAAAAAGTATCAGTATTTTCTGATATTCCTGAATCCCAATACTTGTATGGTATTCAGATTCAGGATTTTTTTGGAAATCCTAGGGGGGGTGTTTCTTCATTATACCCTGTGGGGACCATTAGTATACTCCATAGGGTATAATGGGGAAATGGTCTGGGGTGTCCAGGGGGCTGTTTGGGGGGCTGTTTTTTGAGGTAGAGGCTCCAAATTTGCAGTGTAGCTGACGGTGCCTTTTCTAAAATAACCCCCAAGTTTCAAAAAGATTGGACCAGGGGGTCCAGTTCTATGGGGCCCCAAAGAAAGTGCCCCCATCCTCCATTGGTTTCAATGGAGGGGGAAAGGCATTTAAAAAAATTTCAATCCATTTATATTTCTTTGGTGAGCTGTGAGTGAAACCCAAAGGCATTTAAAGGGCTCACAGTCCTTTTAAATGCCTTCTCCAAGTGGCAGGTTCACCCAGAAAGCATTTAAAGGGACTGCTATCCCTTTAAATACCCATTAATTTTGGCTATATGGCAGTCCCCCAAAATACTGAATATTTTCAAGATTTTGAGGGCTTAGCTATTTTGGATAGCTGAAAAAGTACTCAGATCTATAAGCGACTGAAGGAATAGCAGAAAAATATCGATAAGCCACATTCAGCTGCACATAGATCCGAGTATGTTTTTTGGCTATATGAAATAGCCACGCCCCAAAAATCTCAAACAGATACAGGATTTTCTGGGATCACCATATAGCTTCAGCTTGAATATAGCCAAATGCATACCCATAGAATCAACTGGATTAAATCTTGATTTCAGTGCCACACCCTAAAGATTATAAAGCTCAATTGCCTTTGCATGCTATTTTATGATGAAGAAAGTTATTCATGAGCAGGCAAGACTTAACCTTTCAGAGTCAATGGCCCTCAAAATCTGTAGACAATTTTTCATCGTCTTTGCATGTTCCTTCAGAAGGGTAGTCTTTTTAAAGTTGTTGTATCCTATCATGTGTATAGGGATGTTTATGGTATGTGTATATTGAGGCTGAAAATATAAGAATCCCGACAAGACAGAACTGCTGCTGGTGGGTGGAAGGTCTGCCCCTGGATTTAATGTGTCACCTGTTTGGAACAGGGTTGCAGTCCCTTTGAAAAAACAGGTCTGTAGTCTGGAGTGCTCCTTGGCACAGGCCTACTGCTGGAAATGCAAGTGGCAGCTGTAGCCAGGTGTAACTTTTACCAGCTTCAGCTGGTTAGCCAGCTGTGGCCTTTCCTGGGCAGAAAAGATCTGGCCACTGTGGTGCATGCCCTGGAGATATCTACATTAGATTACTGCAATGTGCTCTGTGTGCAGCTGCCCTTGAGAAGTCAGAAAATTCAACTCGTACAGAATACTGCAGCCAGGGTGCTGGCTGGAAGGGGTTGTGGGGACCTTATCACTCCAATCTTGGCCAATCTACGCTGGCTCCCATATCGTTTCCAAGCACAATTGAAAGTGCTTGTCTTGACCTTCAAAGCCCTATATGGTTTGGGACCAACATACCAGAAGGACAGCCTGCTCCCTCATGAACCTGCCCAATTACTATATCGGGTGTCCCTGTCTACTGAGACTGGGCAGGTGGCAACCTGGGAGAGGGCCTTCTTGGTCATGGCACCAAACCTCTGGAATTCTCTCCCAAGGGAGATTAGTCTGTCCCCTTTTGTTGCTGTCTTTCAACAGTAGGTGAAGACTTTTGTTTTGTTTTGTTTGGCATTCTCTCAGTGATCTCTCCTTCCTACCCAACATTCTAATTGCTGTTTTAAGTCTTGTATTTTAACTGTTTTTTATTTTTAATAGTTTTAATGATGTGTAGTGGGGGTGATTTTAATGGTGTTAAAATATGATTTTATCATATATATTTTAAAATTTAGCCCCCTTGGTAGCCTTTGTGATGGCAGAAAGGTGGGATATAAATGTTATAAATAAATAAAATAAATGTTATGTTTTCTCTTTCAAATAAAATGATGATCATGTATATTCTGAGGATCACATGTACTGCATTCTCTCCATGTGTGTGATAAGGTGTAATGACTATTATGTCTATGGAATGCTCAAAGAAGACCTCATCAAAGACTGTCTGATAGTACATCTTTATGTTGATAAACTCCCACACTGATTACAGCTGAATACTGAGTTAATCTTCAGAAAGCCATTACACAACCTGAGTTAGTCAAGCAGCAGAAAAGAGAAATGAAAAGTACACTCAAACCTACTCAGGGGATAACAGACCTTTAGTGCAATCCTAAACAGAGTTACACCTTTCTCAATCCATCAGAGTCAGTGTACTAAATTTGGTAAGAGTCACAACACCATTGAGAGACTTCTTAAATGAGAATAACACGTGGATTTGTGGTTTACGATGACCTTTCAAAGAGATAAAAACAATACTCCTTAGTACTAGCTTACCATGACCGTATTCAGAAGACACAAGTTGCTCTGAGAGGAAGGAAAGTATTCACAAAGAGAATAATCAGAATTCACATGTCACAATGAAATGTTAACATGAGCACCTGAGACTATACTTTGTTGACTTGACATTTACTAGTTTCCTACATCTCTTCTTGGAGATGAACCCCTTGATAAACTTCACTGCAGTGTCCAAAAACTTTATTTCCAAGTGCAAAATTAACTTAAAATAAATATAAATATGATATTATATGGTATGATATGACTGGTTTATAATAGGTGCTAGGGGTATTGATTAGGTCCTTACATAATTTTATCAGCCAAGATGGGCAAGGGTCCAGGGTACAAGTACTGGTTCACAGATTTTAGGATCGTGTCAACATCCATCACAGAAACGGTGTTAAAATTATCTATAAACATGCTAAGCAGTGTGTTAGGCCTTTCTTCTGGTGTACTTATGTTACAATTGACATCCAGATCAGTGTGTGTTCTTCATATTTTATCAGCAAATTGTATTGGCTTGCTCTGAGTATCAGGTACCAAAAGTCAGGTAAGGCAGGGGCATCCAGTCCAGGGTCAGGGGTCCAGAAGTTAACCAAGGTAGAGTCGTTCAATCCAGGGTCAGGGGTCCAAAAGTCAGGTAAGGAAGAGTTGTTCAGGGGTCCAGAAATCAGGCAAAGCAGAGACGATGGCTTAGCATCTATTGTATGTGTTGCATCCACACCTAACAGCCTCTCTTGACTGATTTTTATAGCCCCATGCCTAAGGGTCACGCTTGCAGCCAGCTGCAATCCTGCAACTACTCATCTTTGTTACTAGAAAGCAGCTGGTGTTGGGCCAGGAGGTGTGCACTTTGCAGTCTTGTCTGTAGCTCTGTTCTCAGACTCCATCTGCAGCACTCTAAGGGTATGGGTGATTCTGGTGGGCTGGGAGCAATCAACTGAGGTTCACCTGTTGAATTGGGGCTAGAGGGTGTTGGTGGCTCTACACCAGCTGTTGGCTGTGAATCCTGACATGCCTGAAGCTCATTTCCCTGTTGGCCAGCTTCTCCTGTTAACTCAAGACTCCTGAGGAGTCCTCTTCTCCTGAGAAGCTATTGCTGAGCTCTGGCTGACCCACAGCACAAATAAATTTGACAAAGGTACCACAGGTAATTGTCTAGGCCTGGGACAATAAAAGCAGTGATGCCAAGTTATCTTGAACAATTGGGATGGAGGTGAACTAGCTGATGCTATAGCGGTAGAGAAGTAAACTTTCTTTGCCACTGTCACCACTGCTTCATAAGTCTTACAATGAGCTCTGTAGCATGATCTGTCAGATTCAGTATGATTTCTCCAGCAGCACCATTCTAGATGTCTCCCAACACTTTTCAGATAACCCAACTCTGTGGTAAACCAGGAGGCTAGGTTTTGTCCCAAAGGCAGAAGAGGTTGATGAGCAGCAACCTTGACAATAGCTTTAAGGAGCTTCACATTCCATATTTCCACTGCAGCCTCAATAGAACACATGCTTGGAATGCTAAAATCTGCCAGAGTATAGAATTTATGAGCCTCTAAAGAGAAGACTTCAGTTTTCCACAGACTGCTACCTTCTCAAAAATTGGACTGAGATTTGGAGGGGTCTCAAGGAACACTCCTCAGTAGGAGTACCCTTAGCAAGCAATGGATCCTGTAACCTCTCTCCCCTACCCTACTGGTCATCTAGTCTTATTTTTTTCCACAGGAACATCCGCAGCAATAGAAACCTGTTATTTGTCACATAGCCTCTTTACAATGTATCTTTGTTTCACCATGTCCCCTGTTGCCACATGAATGGGTGGAACTTCAGATTTCTAACATATATCTGTCATGTCATTCTAAAAGGAGCATATTACTTGCTGGTTCAGTACTAAAAATTGCCCTTTGTGACTGAGCACCAGTCCAACTATGAGGAAGCCTAGCACTTGAAAGCTTTCCTATTTTGAATATGAGGATAGGTGTTTTTGGTTGTTGTTTTGTTTTGTTTTGTTTTTTAAAAAATAGATTATCCTGTGGCAACCTAAGAATGTTTGCTTTCTGAAGAAAATTATCAGTGATGGCATAGTATTTGAATATTTGGAACAAAAAAAAGGAGTGGGAAGTTTCCACATATTTCCTCATAGTTATTCATTGATTTTACTGTTCCCATTCTATTGGCTAGGAATTAGAATCTAGCCATATTAATCAGATAATATAAGGCACTGGGTTATTGTCCAATGTGAGAGAAACACAGTGGCTGATATGATGAGAAATAGGATTTAGATTTACTCTCAGCAAAAATCAAAATTACCTTCCTGAGTAAATTTATCTTGGCAGAGAACAAATAATGCTGATCAGGTTTAAATCAAACCTTAAAGGAACATATGGGACAAAGGTGGTCCCATTCCAGAGGTAGGTGAACAAAGAAAGGTGTGCACAGCTAGCCATTGCAAAGAAAGGAGCTGGGATCTATGTTTCTTGTAACATGGCTAGGACTGTGCTTTACCATCAAAAGCAGCAACTATTATTGCTGTTACTTTTGTTCCTGCAACTATTATATTTCACTATTATATATCACTTTGTTTTAAATAGAAAAGTAGTATAAAAACTGGTGGATCATAGCTTGGGATGCTTGAACACTCACCAGTTCATCTCATCTTGCTCATCGTTTGTGAACAGGGACCTGATTTTTCAGTCGCTGCTTAGATAGTTGGTCAGTCTGTTTGCTGGTATTCAACAGGTTGCCTCACTCTGTTCCTTCAGAGTATTCCTTACTAACCATGCAGCACGATTCAATTGACTTTCTGCACATGCAGGTTCTCACACAATCTGATTGCTTTCTACTACTCCATCCTTATCCTTGCTACATAACTACTCTGCTCAGCAGACAATTGTTTAAACAATCGGATCACTTGAAAATCCTATTAAATCTGTCATAAATTAATGTGATGTTTCAACAAAACAGTCCCCATTGGTGTTCATCTCAGTACTCATTAGTGACATGGCTGAACAGTTTGAAATGGCAGCATGTTTGCACATGCACAGTTCTGTGTAAACCCAATGCAAACCTGTTTAGCATGTGTTTGTGGCTGTTCAGTATAACCAAAGAGATGAGACATTTGTGACAAATTTAGCAGCATCCCTAATCATAGTCACTAATAATATGATCTAAGGGACAGAAAGACACTGGATCAAATCCTATTGGACTCATGAAGTCACTTGGGGGTGGCCTTAGACAAAACATTATTACCAAAATTAATATTTAATGAATATGTGTGTGTACACATTTATCTGTCTGTTTTTCCCACTGGGACTCAAGGTGAATTACACAAAGTGAGTTAATACAGTCAAGATGGGACATTCAATAAACATTGAAAAGGTTTTGGGTTGTAGAGCCAGTCAGAATTCTAAAAAACAGAACTGAAGCAAGTCATAAGGAAAGTTATGCATGTAGCTGCTACGGGTTTGCAAAAAAACCCAAAAACAAACAAACAGGTTGGAGGGGGGTTCACGTATATCCAACCCCAAAACTATTGGTATTTTCCAATATTCCCAAATCCCAATACCAGTATGATACTCAAATTCGGAATTTTTCAGGAATCCCATTTTTTTCCAGTTCCATTATACCCTATGGGGACCATTATATCAAATGGAGAATCTATCTGGGAGGTCTGGGAGAGCTGTTTTTTAAGTTAGAAGCACCAAATTTGCAGCATAGCTGTTGGTGCCTCTCCTCAGAAGAACTACCAAGTTTTAAAAATATTAGACCAGGGGGTTTAATTCTATGGCCCCCCAAAGAAGGTGCCCAATTCTCCATTGTTTTCAATTGAGGAAAAAATAGCAAAAGAAGGAAGGGCAATAGAAGCCCAGCAGAACAGAATCAAAGTCCCAGAAAATCTCTGCAGTAAAAACTGAAGGTGGGGGTCATTTTTGGAAGCCCAGCAGAACCAGTGTCACTGTGGCACTTGCAAACCCAATAGGACTAAGATCATAGAATCATAAAATTATGGAGTGTGAAGGGGCCAATGCAGGCCATCTAGTCAAACTCCTGCTTGATGCAGAATCAGCCTAGAGCATCCCTGACAAGTGTTTGTCCAATCGCTGCTTAAAGATTGCCAGTGAGGGGGAGCTCACCACCTCCCCAGACAGCTGATTCCATTGTTGAACAACTCTTACTGTAAAAAAGTTTTTTCCCTAATATTCAGCCAGTACCATCCTGCCTTTAATTTAAACTCATTGTTGTGAGTCCTTTCTTCTGCTGCCAAAAGGAACAGCTCCCTGCACTCCTCTTAAGGACAGCCCTTCAAATACTTAAACCAGATAGACTCTGCAGTAGAAACTGAAGGGCGGTGGCATTTTGCAAGCCCAGCAGAAACAATTCAGTGCCCAAAGTGCCTGGCAGTATCAGTGCAATCATAGAGTGCCCAGCAGAACCCAGTGACATTGTGGTAACGCCAGTTCAACAGGACTGATGTGATGCACAGAATCACAGTCCAAGCAAGGAGTGTGTATGCAAGCCCAGCATGACCAGTTCAGTGTTCAGAATGCCCAGCAAAAAACCAGTTCCACTGTGGCAATGCAAGCAAAAGAGGACTAATATCAAACCAGAGACTAGTTTGAAATTGACAAGAGCAGTGGCAAGTCCATAGAATCCCTGAGACACTGGGCGGGGGGGGGGGGGCAGTCCCAGGGAGCCTGCAGTGTTGGCTCCTGATTTTTCTGGAAAATCCTGAATATATCCAGCATTTTCTCAGGGTTTTTTTTTTTTTCCTTTCAGTTTTCTGAAAAATCCCAAATATCTCTGGGATGCTGAAATATATTTTCAGCTGGGTTGTATTGGAATGGACACCCCAAAGCTGCCTTTTACTGAGTCAGACCATTGGTCCATTGAAGTCAATATTGTTTACTCTGCTCAGACTGGCAGCTGCTCTTCAGGGTCCTATGTAGAAGATTTCACATCACCTACAAACTCAAAGTGTCGAAGTTTATTTAGATTTAATAGCCCATAGGTCATGCACCATAAAAAATAACAATTAAGAGTTTAAAAGAACAGTAAAACAAAAATTTGCCATGTCTACAATGCAATTTTGGCAGAGGCTGCTCAGAAGTTGTCTTAATCTTGCTGCATCAGGAAAAGACGAATATTTCAACAGCCATTTACTTAAGAATCTTTCTCTCACTGCTGCAAGTTTTGGACAGTAGAAGAAAACATGACATGCCGAGTCACGTTCTGTCAAAGGGCAGTCACAATAGTACTAGTCCATAGGGGTCTTGAGAAAATGGCCCTTCATCTGGACTGTTGGAAACACACTGTAGCAAGCAATCATGTATAACCATCTTTGGAAGGGTTTGGAAGGGTCAACATGTTTAAGTAAAAAGGCAGGTCAAATTTGGTGGAATATGTAATTCCTAGATGAAATGGGGAGCATTTTAATCTAGCACCTGTTTGAAGAGCATCCCAATCATTTTGGAACAACTTTTCTGTGATGTTTTTAAGTGGTGATGCTGGTGACCGAACTTGGGACCTTCGGTGTTCCAAGAAGTGCTTTATCACTGTCCCACAGCCCATCCCCTTAACATTTAAAAATGGAAATCTTATTTGATTTTTAAAATATATATATAACATATAGGACTATTTCTGTGGAAGCATCTGGAGTTCTTTCCCGTTATAGGTCCACCTGATACCTACCTTGCTGTCTGGTGCCAGACTGAAAAATATTTTTGTTTTTAACCTAGGCTTTTAATTAATTTAATAAGCTGTTTTAATGGTCTGCTTCCAGTCCAAGGATTGTTTTACGAATGACATTTTAGTTTATTTTATGTTGTTTATACCCTGGGTTGTTTCCAATGGCTGGCTTTATAGCTTGCTTTTATGGCTGTTTATGATTGACAATGTTATTTTGTTTTCTTGTTCTCTTGCACTTTATTTTGTGAGCCAACTCAAGGAGATCTCTGGAGAGGCAATGTAATTGTTCAAAATAAATAAATAAAAAAGAATACCAGAGAATGAAGACATAAGTCTCAATGTTTGGCTTGAACTGAAGGACACAACTTTATTAACTGCATGTCTGGCCTGCAAACACTTTGCAATTTGAAGGAGATTTTCCCTACCTAACCTTATTGTGGATATCTTCACTAGTAAGGACAGGCATAGAAACGAGATCTCCAGCTGCTTGGCTTTCTCAGGTGATTCTTCCTAGGTCCAAGTGTCAGATCAGTAATATCATTGCTCCTTAGCCTTTGCTAATACCATAAAGATATTTCAAGGGAGATCTATCAGCAGTAAGTCTGGGGAAAGTCAGTGAGTCCTTCAGGGCTGAAGGGATGGCTGTTTACCTCAGGTTTCCTTGAGTCAGTCAGTCACAAAGGTGAAGGTGGTATGATCCTTCATTACTCTGATGGATCAGGCTCTCCAGTCGTTTCCTATATCACTTCTTCTGAAACTGCTTATTTGATACCTATATATGTGGAACAAGCCATAATGGCAGCTAAATTGGTTAAATCTGCAGTACTTCAGCACAGAGGCAAAAAAGTTCCTGTCCAACAGTCAATCTAGGTCTAGGTGCCAACAAAGGCCCTATTCCACCCCTGTGTTGTTATATCTTGGGTGGGTAGCATTGAAAGCTCTGATTTGTCTGTGTCCAATGTGATGGACCAAACACTCTTAGAAATGGCTGTTCCTTCTAGCCAGCTGTGACAGACTGCACTTTTAAAAGCTTAGAAGTGCTGTACAAACAGCTGAAGGACTGTAAAAGGTTAATTCTTCACAGAAACAGAGAGCCTTGAGAGACAGGCTGCTCCAAGCAATCTGATTGGTTAGCACTGGCTGAGCAGAGAGAGACTTTAGAGCTGAATGCTGAGGATTTTTCATTCAAAATTCAACACTGACAGAAGAACTGGGGAAAGTTGGCAAGGGTGAGTGGGTGGGTAGATGGAGACTCCCTTTCAGGCTAAGAAAAGGGGATAGATCTTTTAGAGAGAGAAGGAATATCCCTACCCAGTCTAGACTGGATGATAGCTCTGAAGGGTACAGAGATGCTTGGTCTGGTGTGGTTAGAAACTGTCTTTAGAGACCTTTAGTCAATTAAAAACCCAAGACAAGTGCTGGTGTTTCAAGAGAAGGTGCTTGGGTACTGGAAATAGTGTACCAGCCTTCTGGAAACCAAAAGAGTCAGAGAATACTCAAAGAAAGTGAACTGGCATGTTTGGAAAATACTGGAACAAAAGCCTCTAAACATAAAGATTTTAAGTAACTCTGAATAGCTTAAGAAACTCTCATTAGGCTGAAACATATGAACTAAAGTCTGTGCATGTACTGATTTTACTTCAGAGTTATCTATATTGAGTTACCTCAGAAATTTTACCTGAATTATAACTAACCTTTCTCCTCTATGTTGAATAAAATATTTTGTTAATTTGGATATAAAAATCTTCATGAGAGCCATGAGAGTGAGAGGGTGCTGCGGACCCTTGATTTTTGGCTTGTTTGGCCGCGTTGGCTTCTGGCTGGTTCCGGACTCTGGGTCGTCGTGGGTCTTTGCTGCTCGTGGGCCCCCTCTGGTTGTTCCGGGCCCCTCTGGCTGGACTCCTTTGGCTCTGCTGGCCTTGCTGATTGGGCTCCCGTGGCTGTGCTTTGTCGTCCCCAGGCATCCTGGTGGGCTGGCTCTGGAATTCGTCTCTCTTCGGCCTGCTGCCGGGCCTGCTGCTGGGCCTCAGGTGGCTTCGGGCATCTCCAGATGTCTTCGGGCATCTCCAGGTGTCTTCGGGCATTTCCAGGTGTCTTTGGTTGTTCCGCCAGCTTTTGCTGCCACTGCCGGCCTTTGGGGGTGTTCTGATGGCTTTGGCGGTCGGTCTGGCCCTCGACTGCTCTGACTGTCGCCGTTTGCCTTTGGCTGGGGTAGTTCGTCTTTGGCTGCTGTCACTTGCCTTCAGCTGGCTTTAAGCTCTGCGGACCGGAGCAGACTGTTGGTGGCCTCTGTTGGCTCCCCGGCTGGTTCCGGGCTCTTCCGCGTTCTTTGGCCAGACTTTTTCATGCCAGCTCTTCGGCCCTGAGGACTTCTGGAGGACTGTGGGTGATTGGCAGGCAACTGGTGGCCTTCCCTTGGCTTCTTCAGGTGGCACTGGTGGACCGCCTCAGCTTTGCGGACTTGACCTGGCCTCTTTGGCTTGGTCTTCGGCCCTCGGATGGCATTCGATCTCCTGGCCTTTCTGACCCTCTGGCAGGGCTGGCAGTGATGAATATTTTGTGACTCGACGTGGCCAGCATGCAGCTGATCCACTTAGGGCAAACTGTTGGACTTGAGGAACAAAGGAAGTCCTGGACGAAGCTGAAACAATGCTGGCCAAGACTGATTTTTCTTGCCTTCGTGATTCCTGAGGGTATCAGTGGGAATGCCAGGGAGCAGGCTGGATAGCACCAGTGAAGTGGGAGGCAGGGAAGTAAGAGTGGAGGTTCCCCCTCTCCCCCTTTTTTAATTTTTTAGTGTTAGTTAGGATAGGTTAGATTAGATTAGTATTTAGGGTAGTAGCCCCAATGTATTTAGTTCCCACCCCTTATTTATTGTTAGAGTAGGATAGTTAAGTAGAGTAGGTGGGTTGGGGTTTGGGTGGGAAATGTGGTAATTATTGGATAGCATAGTGCTGACCTATGCTATGGGCTCTCCTAAACTAAATTGATTGTGGAATGTGGATAGGATATTGGGTAGTGTCAACTACCTGTAGGAGAACCAGGGTACTTTTTCCATCAACACTGGCTAATAGTCCAATGGCGGCCAAGGCTTATATGCAAAGGCCACCAATGGTTCTATGGCCAGCCAAGGGATCCCTGTGCTCCTGGGGAAGGGGAGGCATGGCAGTGGGACCAGATGGAAATGGAAGGGAAGGGGATGGAGACATGGACAGGCTCGGTCTCCTTCCAATCTGTGTCTCATCCCAAGAGTAGTAGGTTGTGGGGCTAGGAGACAGAACCCCACTCCAATATTGGTGATGTGTAATGCCAGGTCCATAAATAATAAGACCAGGATCCTGCATGACTTTCTGTCAGAGCAGGACATGGACCTGGTGTGCATGACTGAGACCTGGATGCGGGAAGGAGAGACTGTCTCTCTCTCCCAAATGGCGCTGCCCAGGTTCTCGGTCCTCCACCAATCCCAGACTCAGGGGCAGGGGGGAGGAGTGGTGTTGTTCATCCGAGAGGGTTACACCTTCAGGGCACTACCGCCACGGAATCTTGCGGGCAAAGAGTGTGTCGGTTTTGTTTGGGATGCCGGGGAGAGTTTGGCTGTTTTGTTGGTGTACCAACCACCCAACGCACTGGCAAACAGCCTGTCATTCCTGCTGGAGGCCATATCAGGCTGGGCACTTGAGCACCTAAGGCTATTAGTCCTGGGTGATTTCAACATCCATGCCGAGGACATGACCTCCATGCAGGCAATGGACCTGGTGTCGTCCATGGCAGCAGTAGGACTTTCCCAGTTTGTTACCCCCCCCCCACAGAGCCGGTCAGATGCTTGACTTGATTTTTGCAGTGGGGGCTACAGTGGACTGGATTATGGCTACGGCTGTACCATGGTCAGACCACCAGACTCTGAAGGCCCGGGTGAACATGCCACTCCAACCCTGTTTGGGTGGCAAGCAGATTTTAGCTTGCCCATGGAGCCAAATGGATCCTATGCAATTCCAGGAAGCCCTGTGGGATCTGAGGCCCCCTGGCAGCTCATTGGATGAGCTGGTTGAGGACTGGCAACATCGTCTTTCAGTGGCCATCGATGAGATCACTCCCCGGCATCCTCTGTGCCCCTGCTCCCAGCTTGCCCCCTGGTATACGGGTGAGCTGAGGAAAATAAAGAGGGAGCTCAGATGACAAGAGAGACGGTGGTGTCACGCTCCTGACGAAGCTGCAAGAGCATCTTGTAGGATGTTTGTGAAAGCCTATGAGATGGCTGTCAAGGCTGCAAAAAAAATGTTTTATGTAACCGAGATAGCATCTGCGAGCTCCTGCCCAGCCCAATTATTTAGGACAATTCGGTCATTAACGACTCTGTCGATGAGCAGACTAAATGACAGAGAATTGGATATTGGCTGTGAGGCTTTAGGGAACTTTTTCGCAAATAAAGTCTTGTTGCTCCACTGGGACCTCCCTGCCACAGCTGAGACAGTAGCAGAACTTGAGGCTCCAAGCACGTCTTCTGGTCACATTTTGGATTATTTCAATCCAGTCTGTCTGGAGGAGGTCAACAATTTGGTCTGCCCAACCACCTGTAGACTCGATCTATGCCCATCATGGCTTATTAAAGCAAGCCATGAAGGGGTGTGAGGGGCACTTAGGGAGATCATCAATACATCCCTTGAGAAGGGGGTGTTCCCTAGCGCCCTGAAGGAGGCTGTGGTACGTCCCCGCCTAAAAAAAACATCATTAGATCCGGCTGAATTGGCTAATTACCGGCCGGTATCTAACTTACCCTATTTGGGTAAGTTAATCGAGAAGGCGGTGGTGGACCAGTTGCAGGGCTTTTTGGATGGCACCTCTGCATTAGATCCATTTCAGTCTGGTTTCCAGCCAGGCCATGGGTCAGAGACGGTGCTGGTTGCCCTCACAGACGACCTCCAGAGGCATCTGGATCAAGGCGGTATGGCAGTGCTGATGCTGTTGGACCTGTCGGTGGCATTTGACATGGTCGACCATCAGCTACTGGCCCACTACCTTGCTGATACGGGGATTCAGGGGTTGGCCTTGCAATCGCTTTCCTCATTTCTCCAAGATTGGGGACAGGGGGTGGCAGTTGGGGAACAACTCTCCCAAAGACTCTTTCTGTTTTGCAGAGTGCCATAGGGAGCAGTTCTTTCCCCAATGTTGTTCAACATCTACATGCGCCCCCTCGCCCAGATTGCTCAAAGGCATGGGTTGGGATGTCATCAGTATGCTGATGATACCCAGCTCTATCTGTTGTTGGGCAGCCAGTCAGACTCTAGTCTGGGTTATCTGGACCAGGCGCTGCAAGCCGTGGCTGGTTGGCTCAGGCAGAGCCAATTGAAATTGAATCCGATGAAGACGGAGGTCCTGTGCCTGAGCCGGAGTAGACCAGGGGTAAAGATCCCTCTCTTGGCCTTCGATGGGGTGCCATTGGTACCAGCATCGGAGGTGAGGAGTTTAGGAGTGCTCCTGGACCCCTCGTTAATGATGGAGGCCCAGGTAGCAGCTGCTGCAAGGTCAGCCTTTTATCATCCTTGGCTGGTCAAGCAGTTGGTTCCCTTCCTTGAACGCAACGAGCTGGCTACTGTGATCCATGCTTTGGTCACCTCAAGACTGGACTACTGCAATGCTCTCTACATGGGGCTGCCCTTGTCCCAAATCTGGAAGCTGCAGCTCGTGCAGAATGTGGTGGCATGGCTGTTGTTGGGCCTCCCTGTACGGAAGCACATCCAGCCCACCTTAAAAGCACTGCATTGGCTGCCTATAGCATACCGGATAAGGTTCAAGGTGCTGGTGCTTACCTATAAAGCCCTATATGGCCTGCGACCTATCTACTTGAGGGACCGCCTCTCCCCATATGTTCCCCAGTGAGTGCTTCGATCAGGATCCCAGAATCCCCTGGTTCTCCCAGGGCCGAAAGAGGTCCAGTTGGCAGTTACAAGGGCCAGGGCATTTTCAGTTGCGGCCCCACACTGGTGGAATGAGCTCCCAGATAACATCAGGGCCCTGCGGGACCTACTACAGTTCCGCAGGGCCTGCAAGATGGAGCTCTTCCACCAGGCCTTTAAATAGGAGCTGCCTAATGGCTATATTTTGGGCCTGGCCCGAGTGTGAACCTGCCAGCCAGAACATTCTTCCACCGCCTCTTTGGTTAACATCTTAGATGCTACCCTGATAAAGAGAAGATATGCCATCCTGTAATTGTCTGGTTTTATGTTTTAAATTGTTTTAATGATACTGTATTTTATCATATGTTGGTAGCCACCCTGAGCCCACCGGAAGGTGGGGAGGGAGAGATACAAATTGAATAAATAAAATAAAATAAATTTAAGTTGTGTAAGTTAAAGGAGGCTCCCATTCCTTCCCTCAGTTGCCTGGGCTGAGCAGACAGCCAAAATACTATACTTCAACAGGGTGGGACAGGCAGAATTGTTCAGGAAAGAAGAAAATAGACAGCTAATGTGCCTCAATTACAAAAGGGAAAGAAAAATGGAGGGGGAATTTTGCCTCTGAGGGAGGGAAGCAGACAGGAGTGTCATATCAGCATTGAAAGCTAGGCAACAGGAACAGACATCATTCCACTGAAATGACTGTCCCAACACGTTTTGCATTTATTTTCTTCACAATCATGATGGCATTTTGGATTGTTCGTTTCAAAGCCTGGGTGGCTCCACTAAGAATATTCCCTGTTTGAGATTCCCAAATAGATTTTTTTCTTATACCTTTTCATTCTAACTCCGATTGATACCTTTGGGTTCTTAAATTGCAAGTTGTCATGCTCCTAAGGGAAACTGCCCTTTTTAGTACCCTCAAAAAGAAACTTAAATTGAAATCTGGTAATGTGCAAATGTTAATTAAGTGATTTAATAGACCACAGCAAGCAGATAAAATACATTAAAAAAAAACCTGATTAATATTTAGGTTTGGATGTGTGTGAAGTTGGTGGAATGAGACTTCTTTCTGTTGCAGCCCATTGAGGCCCCGGGGCATTAAGAAACCCTCAAGAACAACAGGCTACCAAGCCACTTCTCTGAACATCCTCCATGCCCCAGTGGGAGTCTCTAGAGGTTGTGATGACTTCCAGGCATGGGCACACACACATGCGCGTAGACACACACACACACAGAATGCAAAAATACCATTAACAGTATGATGGCAAAGTGTGAGAGGAGGGAATTGGCAAAAATTGTCCCATACTCTGTTGACAATGGAAGTGCCATTTTATTGCTGGAACAGCACCTTTCAATGCAGCCTTCAATCATTCACTTTTGATGACTCTAAGTTTGAATTTCTGTCCCTCCGTTTTTCAGTGAAAGCTTGTTCTTCGAATTCCAGAATATTCTGTGTGATCAAACAACCAAAATCAGGATAGGGCTATGTAGACTTGGGGGGGGGGGGTTGCACATAGAAATGAACATGATCCTTACTGAAGACCACTGAGAAAAGGAACAGATTTAATCCCCACTCCTGATTTGTGAAAAACTTTAATTTCACCTCTATAAATAAATTATTGTCATTCAGTCATGTGCGAGGAAAACAAAGCCATGCACATAGGGAATATTGTTGCAGTAATGGTCAGTCTGATGATTCACTCCCAGCACTGTGTGGGCCCAACCCTGTCCAGCTGTAATCACACATAATGCTGTGTGCAACAATTACTGGCCCAAATGAGGCTATAAGGTTGGATCCAGCCAGCTTTTTCACTCAGTCTCACCTAATTCCCTTCCTTACTGCAGCCCACATCAGATATACGTTTTGTTCATGCAGGATCCGTGATCCCCAGCACAGTAGTTTTTGGATGGTCAAAAAGGACTTTCTCTGCCCCTTTTAATGGCAGAAAAGGTGGCTGGATCCAACCCACACATTCCTATCTGCAATAAAAGATATCAACTCATTTCAGTGTGCCCAGCTGAACATTACAGTACAGATATACACCCAGATATGCATCTGCTTCTGAATAATAAGTCGTCTTGCCATGTTGGATTGGGTATATCTAACATGCCACTGCCACTTGAAATGTTTAGAATTCTCTTTCCAAAGTGTTGGAAAAGGCAATGTCTGGTGTACTAAGAAGAAGAAATGATGAACCTGCAGGGAGCAGCAAGAAGAAAATTAGATAGGATAGTGAGGTCAGCTCAGCACCTTCTATCCTAAGTGTCATTCCTTGTCTACTCTTAGAGCAATTTCCCCCTTCTTCTTGGAAGTGCCACACTCAGTCTTACCCCTCTCTCTCAGCTAGAGATGTAGTTAGGGACCTATCTTTGTGACTCCTCATTCATATCAAGTATATTAATTCTTAAATAAACCTTTAGTTACTCTTTAATCAGGTTGTGCACCATTGCTGTGTTAATTACTCTGCAAACAAAAAAGAACCCTAAAAGTAAAATTTAGAGCAGTTTCCTTAAAAGCACAACAGTACAGGAACAGTTCTCCCTCCTCAAATTATCCATATTCCTCCCCGAAAATTTTATTTTGTTTGAACTGAAAGGAACATTTAATCACAATAACTACCTCTCTGGGATCAAAGTTTTGCAGCCCAAATGGTTCTTTCATGTAATAATTCATGACTAAATGAGGAGCGTTTGTGTTTTGACTGAGAGCACACTGACTTTTGATTAGCCCAGTCAAACCTAAACACTCCCAGTGGGCATTTCAGCAAGATGGTTACCTCATGAATATTTATCTGTGCCACAGGAGAATGCAATTGTCACCTCAGAGCAGTATTTATGAATGTGTTATTGTCAATGTTTTGCCAGATTTTATGCCTTCATTACTTTTTACTGTCCCCCCCCCCCCCCTACAGAGCCAATTTGATATGAGTGTGGAAGATCAGATAAGGGGACAATCTGTAGGCTGCCCGCAAGCTTTGCTGGCATTTTGTCAAGCTGACAGCAATCTGCTTTTGGTTAAAGTATCACTTGGACCCCGAGATATGGAGGGAGATTGGTAACATTTTTATATTCTGAAACTGCTGGTATTTGCCAGAACTACAGGATGTACCAGATACATCCAGCCAAGACCAGAAATGCCAAAGATTAGATCTGAGTTCCATTCTTATGAGAGTTGCTGTCATATTTTCTCCAAATCAAAAATCTGAGACAAATTTAGACTCCTAGTTCAGGCATATCTCCTCAGGACTTCTGAAGGAAGCAAAATGAATTTTGAAAAGAGTTTTTGGGTGCCTTACTCACATTCTTATCTAAGATACACAGGAAACATTAATACACGTTGCCAAAAGAAATGATTTTGCATTTCTGATCCTTCATATTTTGAGCTGCAAAATCCATTTTGATTTCATTTCTGTTATGTACAAATTTAACTGGTATTTATTTTTCTGCTATATTTCATTTCCTTGTACTGAATCCCCACCCCCAAATTGTACTCATTTGGCAATATGATTTGTGTATAAATAAATCAGCATTTTAAATGACATGAGGATTATAGATACAAATGGCAATTCCAAGCTGTCCTGCTAGCTATGCCCAAGGGCACGGCTGTCACACGGACAACAAGCCCTTTCACAGACCACATCCATCTTTAGGGCTCTGCTCTTCTGGCATCTTTTTACTGGCCTGAAACTCTGGCTGAATGGCAGTGAGAGTATTTGTTGATTCAAGGTTAGGGGTGCCAGGCCACAATAATTAGAGGGTAGGATCTGGCAAGCTGACATCACCCTGGCAAGCTGATGTCACTTCTGATAAATACTGGAAATGATGTCATGGGACACTCAAGGATTTACAAAACTCTATGGTTAAATCTTATAGTGGGAGACCTGCCAACCCTATTCAAGGCCTTAATAGCTACTTACAGCCTGATGAAATACAGATGTCACAAATACTCATAGCAAAAGAGGAACAACAGTTGGGAATCTGAAAAGAGTCTTTCTAGATGTTCAGTGGTGATTACAGGCATTGTGTGAAATCCTTGAGGGGGGAATTTATTCATTTTGGTGTAGTGGTTAAGAACGTGGACTCTAATCTGGGAGAACCGGGTTTGATTCCCTACTTCTCCACATGTAGTTGCTGGTGTGACCTTGGGTCAGTCACAAGGTCTTTCAGAGCTGTTCCCTCAAGAGCAGTTCTCTCAGAGCTCTCTCAGCCCCACCTAACTTATAGGATGTCTGTTGTGGGGACGGGAAGGGAAAGGAGATTGTAAATTGCTCTGAGACTCCGCGTGAAGGACGGGGTATAAATCAAGTCTCTTCTCACTCTCTTCATTTTCCCCCAGGTTATTTCAGCTTCCTGCAACATTCTTCAGACATTCCATTCCAATCTGCTCCAGCTACAGCTCCAGGGAAAATTCAGTGAGATTGAGAAGTTCTACTACACTTCCCAAAATAGTTCTGGCTTTCCTTGTAATGCCTCAAAAGAAGGAGCATTCCCAAACTTGGTTCATTTTGGTTCCTGTAAAAAAAAATATTGGTCGTAACACCAGTACTGAGTACTAGATAGCATTTACAGCTGATTTTTTAGGTAGTGAAGAACAAATTTTTGACTTTACTCATTAGTGGTAAAAACGATGCCTCATTTATTACGTTTGTTCAGAATGCAAGATTTCCTCTCCCATGAATGATTTCCAGGGTTGTACTTGATCCTGAGTTTTCATTTCTGAAGACTTCCACTGAGGCTGTCAGGAATTTTGGTGTCCGGAATTCAAGAAGGTTACAGAAACTGCAGTTTCAGCAGGTCCCACAGCACGTTGATTTATGTCTTATTGCACCAAGGTTGGAATACTATAATTTCTGCCTTGCCCTCCCTCTCTCTCTCTCTCTTCATTGTTTGCTTTCTAAAGCTTCAGCTGGTGTCAAATTCACCACACAGACTGCTCAGAGGAACTCAGCTATATCAGCAGATTGCTGAAAACATTACCTTGGCCCCTTGTCAAATGGCAAATTGGATCTAATACTTGTCCTTGGTCAGGTACTTATCCAGTTAAATACCCTGGTATCCATGGCTCTGTGAATTATTGTAGCCTTTAACCTCATGTATCTAAAAGTAAAAAAGATTATAATACTATGGATGGACTTCTTGCAGGTTAACCTTTGCCAAATGTAATAATGAGCACAGGGCACTTTTCAGTAAAATCAGATATGCAATTTGTTGCAATTTCTGAATCAGAGTTATGCATTAGATATGCCATTGACTTAGCTGTGCATTGCTTCCCATTCAGACAGTGTATTGCAAATTTAATAGTTATCACCCTAACACAGTCTGCTTTTTCATGGACACCTCCCCCCACACACACACACACACATTTTTCAAGTGTCCTACCTGTTTGGGGCACCCATTTGCAAGAGCACATACATGCCTTTCACAGTGGGGAACTAGGGATATTGAGACCCTCCCTATCCAAATCTTGTACAAAGTGAGGGTACTTGGAAAAAACTGAAGTCTGTGTTGAATGTTTTACTGACCTCACTCTTGAACCAGATTATATTATGCTTGCTACTGGGATGCTGCCAGAAATGATCCCATTGCCAAGCATAATGTTTGGCCATAGTCTACCACAGGGACTAGGACCATCAACTAGAGCATCTCTATGATTCCTGTGCCATGTTCCCGAAAGCTCCAGAACCATGTAGTGAATACTTCCAATTTTGTGGTATGGAGAGACAGAATTCTTCAAGGAATTTATGGCAACTCCCTTATTGGCACTGCAAATCCAAGGTATGTTCAAGAATCGGTGGGTCACCAGTACAGGCAGTGAGAGCCACTGGTGTTCTATAGTGGTTTAGAGTATGGGACTAGAATCTGGGAGAATCAGTTTCCAATTTCCACACTGTCATGGACTCATCATTTTTTTTTTCATTTATATCCCGCCTTGCCAGTTTTTCACCGGCTCAAGGCGGCTAACAACATAAACAGATAAAACACATTTAATATAAAACATTTTAAAACCAACACTACATTACAAATACACAAGATGGCGGCTTCAGATCACTCAGTTGGGCAAGGCACCAGGGTGCAACCACCAGGGCCAGGGAGATGGTGTCATCCACTTTCTCTCCACTTTCTCTCTGATGGCGGCTCCTATTTGAAAGCCTGGCGGAAGAGCTCCGTCTTGCAGGCCCTGCGGAACTGTAATAGATCCCGCAGGGCCCTGATGTCATCTGGGAGCTCATTCCACCAGTAAGGAGCCGCCACTGAAAAAGCCCTGGCCCTGATGCAAGACAACCGGGCCTCTTTTGGACCGGGGCAGGTCAGGCGATTTTGAGTGCCTGACCTCAGTAGCCTCTGGGGCCTATATGGGGAAAGGCGGTCCCTCAAGTAGGGTGATCCAATCACTCTCTCTGAACCTAATCTACATCACAGGTTTGTTGTAATGATAAAATGGAGGAGTGAATGATGTATGCTGTCATGAGCTGCTTGGAGGACATGTATGAGAAGAGGGCAGTCAAATAAATAATTCCAATATGTTTATTTATTTGGAAAACTTTATACCAGCTCCCCACTAATGAGGCAGGCTGCAATCAGTACAAACATATCAAATTTTACGTAAAAGTGGGCAGCCGTGTTGGTCTGAAGCAACAGAACAAAGTCAGATTCCAGTGGCACCTTTAAGACCAGCAAAGTTTTATTCAATGTGTGAGCTTCCATGTGCATGCACACTTCGTCAGACAATGAAATGGAATTACAGATCATACTTGTATGAATAGAAGGTGGCTTGTTAAATTAGCATGCAAAATAGTGAAGTGTTTTTTAACAGTTAACAAGAATGATAAGCTTATATCAAATTTTACAGATCAGAATGAACACAAATGTTTAAAAAAACCACACAGAGCAAGCAGTTGCTAAAATCAAATTACGAGAGAAATCCTATTGCGTCCCAGTGCTAAAGGGGGAAAGAGATGGTGGGGCAACCCCCATCACAACTCCAGAATACATAAAGACAACTGACAACCTTCTGAATTGGAAAATGGCCACAACTTTATTGGTTACAATGGCTGTCAGCACCTTGGCACACCATGGAACAACAGATCCTGTCATTGGTTGACCCACCTGCTGGCCAGTGTACTGCACTCCCAACCCAGCCTGCCTGCAGGGGGAGGAACCATGGGATGGCAAGATGCAGGATTCCACATGGGAGCAGGCCTCTCTGTGGTCTCCCTTGCCACTTGAAGGTGAGGGTGCCCTGACAGCCCCTGAGATGGGCATGTCCCTGTAAGCCCTCACCCCCAGATCCCTTAAGGGGATCCCAAAGATGGGGGAAATGGGTGTACAGGCCACTTTACCTCTGAAAATGGATCCACACCCATGCTGATACCGCCAAGCTCAGTTGTGACAGAGAAGAATAGCAAAACAAGATAAAAATAAAAGCAAAGTCCTGACACAACATCCCCAAAACACAATAAATAAAGGGAGGGATGGGTGGGGAAAACCATGAGGTGACTAAGCCCAGCAGCATGGGAGAGGCCCAATAGAAGCCAGGCAGGTGGACAAGACAGAAAAACCCCTTGGCACGGTCCACAGCCCAAGTCCTGCCCCTGGCCGAGCCAAGCCAAGCCTGATTAGCCAAGCCTGGGGAGGGGGAGAGAAAAGGTTGAGGGAAGTCTGCACAGGTGCAGGGGTCTCCCTGGCCATTACCCACCATGCTACCAGCCAGCTGAAAAATGGACCTGCATTGCCTCCCTCATCACCCCCAAGATAACTCTGGGGCTCTAGCTGCATGTCTACTCAGAATCCTACTCAGGTCTATTCAGTGGAGCTAACTCTAAGAAAAGGGTTCTTAAGATTGCACTGTAAAACAACTAAACTCATAGCAGCACTTTAAGAAACAACAACTTATAAGAATAACCACAAACAGACAAATCAACAAATTAACTAAAATCAAGCTAGAATAAAAAAATGTATGTGCCTGGAACCAAACAATGCCCAGTGCCAAGTGGGAAGGCATTCCAGAATGCAGCAAGGGGAGCCATTGTGAGGCCCTATCCTTCACGGGCATCCACTTCACCTCTGAGTGTTCCAGAATTCTCATAACAATGAAATTTTGGAGGCTGTCTACCTTTGTCCCAGGAAGAGTGAGAAAAAGGGAGCGAAGATGGAAGCCATACCTTCCAGCTAAATTCTTCTTCACCATTATGAACACTAGCCTCCAGGTGGGACCTGGGAGTCCCACAGAATTACAGCTCATTTCCAGACCATAAGAGATCAGTTCCCCTGGAGAAAATGAATTCTTTGGAGGGTGGGTTCTATGGCATCATACTCCACTGGAGTCCCTGTCCTCCCCCAGGCTCCATCCCCAAATCTCCAGGAGTTTCTCAGCCTGGATTTGGCAACCCTACCCCCCATCCCCTGCTGGTGGCCAGGGGGAACCTGGCAATCCTATTCGTGATACCTGGAGAACTGTCTCTCCCAGAATTAGCCTGTGCAGCCACTTAGATTTCCCAAGGCTTCTTGAATATCCCATCTCTGAAGTCCATGAAATCTTCTATAGCTTGAGTGTGTTCCTTTCTGTCCATGTTCTTTGGAACAGACTTCCAGAAGCAGCCAGAGGGATTTCTAGTTGATACAGTTTCAGAGGCACTGTAAACCTTATTCTGTTTACAAAGGCTTTTATAGGCAATTGAGATGAACAAAATCAAAGCCTGCACAGCTGAGTGCATGGGTAAGCCACCATGAGTAGGCCTCTAGAGAGGCAGCAAACAGACACTAAAAATGAATAAATAAAATAAAATGGACAAAGATGTTTTTCATGGTGGTAAGTGCCATCAAGTCACAGCTGACTTATGGTGACCCCATTTGGTTTTCAAGACAAGAGATGTTCAGAGGTGGTTTTCCATTGCCTGCCTTTGTGTCACACCCCTGATATTTCTTGGAGGTCTCCCATCCAAATACTAGCCAGTGCCATTCCTGCTTAGCTTTCAAAGTCTGATCAGGCTAGCATGAGCTACCCAGTAGGGCTGGGCATAAATCTAAAAAAGGCAGTTAGGTTCAGGGTGGCCCCCGAATCGAACCACATACCGAACCAAGTTTGGTTCCCCCTTAATCCCTGCCATGACTCACCATGGCTAGGAGAAAGGGGGCAGGGATCTCCCTGGAAGGGACTTCCCTTCCACCTTTCTCCGGCCTGTGGCAGGAGGGGGGATTGCCCGGGAAAGGACTTCCTTTTGCCCTTTCTCCTGGCCACAGGAGAAAGAGGGAAGGGATCATCCGGGAAGCAGCTTCACTGGCTTTGCTCCCTGCTGTTTGAAGGGGAGGGGAGGATCAAAACTGAAGGGTTAAATGGATGCCAGCCTTTTAAACCTAACAGCTAAGCAGTGGACCCACGCCCCTCAGCTTTTAGGTTTACATGGCTGGCTTTGAACAGCCAAACCAAACTGGCCCAAAGTTCAGTAAATGTTTGGGGAATGTGCCTTCCCCAAACATCAGTTCCCTTGCTCCAGACCGGCCCAAGCTCAGCCCAAATTTTAGCACATGAGATGGCTCATGCCCATCCCTACTTCCCAGGTCTGGGCAAAGATGTTTTTAGATTGATGGTTTCTTCTCTTTCTGGTCTTTGTATTTACAGTATTTTAAATATTTTAAATATTTTCAGGCATTGTGGTTCACACATGTCTTTGTATTGGTTAACAGTGTGAAAGCCAGGATACAAACATTTTGATAAATAAATAATTTCTGGGTTGATATAGAGAAATCTTCAAGGGTGTTAGGTTCATTGAACACATGGAACTGCCTTATATTGAATGGCACCGTGAGTCCATCAAGTTCACACTGGTCACAGACTGGCAGTCACTCTCCAGTGTCTCAAGCAGAGGTTTTTCACATCACCTCCTACCTCCTCCTTTAAACTAGAGATGCCAGGGATTGAACCTGGGACCTCCTGCATGCCAAGCAGATGCTCTACCATTGAGCCACAGCCCCTCCCTCATTCTTTTCAATGCTTGGCCTGGAACAGAAGCTGGAAGGTTGCCAACCTGAGTGTTACTGTACATTTGGCCACACAAAGTAGCTGGTGGTGCTGGGAACTTTGGGAGAAAGGAGCCGAGTTCTCATTTCTTCACCCCACCAGAAAAAAACTGCAGCATTTCCCTAGTATATTTATATATGTAATAACTGGCTTCATGTAAAGCCAAAGAAGCTATCCTTGACTTGAAAAATCCATCAGGAAACAATTATGTTTATCACAGGAATCAAAACCCTGTTTGCTCAGCCCACGCTGCAGACTAGTCTTTAAGCTTATTCCTTTCCTTCCAGTGGCATACGCTTATTAAGGCTGTACATGTGGAATTCTGGGTTGCATTCAACATTTATTGTAAGTGATAGTCACAACAGATGTGACATGCCGGCATTGTCTTCTGGCATTTTCTATTTTTGATCTACAGGAAGGATGAAAAATAAGTTGCTTATGCAAATTTCTGCACTTCCCTCTAACTATACTGTTGCAAAATGTCTCTCTCTTAGAGCTCTTTAGAAAGAAAAGGACAAAATTGCAATGGATTTTTAAAGACTCCCTTTCCCCTTTTTTGTCCTTTATGTAAGACACACACACCTACCATTCCTTCTTCCACCCCAGACTCTCTCTGAAATGACATTCTGCTTCCTTTCAAAAGGGGCAGAATCCAAAGTGGTAACAGATGATTTTTTCCCCCGACAAGTGAATTAGATCCAGATCTGTTCTACTCCTAAATTGATCTGTTTTGAACTGCTTGTCCCCAGAAATCATCCCAAATATCTTTTTCTTTCCCAAACTTATGTACATATGTCTGGTTTATGGCCAAGGAGCTCCAGTTTTTGAGACTATTGCACTGAATTGAGAGCCAGTTTGGTGTAGTGGTTAAGTGCGCGGACTCTAATCTGGGAGAACCGGGTTTGATTCCCCACTCCTCCACTTGCACCTGGCTGGATGACCTTGGGCAAGCCATAGCTCTGTACCAGCTGTTCCCTCAAGGACAGCTTGGGAAAAAGCTCTCTCAGCCCCACCTACCTCACAGGGTGTCTGTTGTGGGGAGGGGAAGGGAAAAGGAGTTTGTAAGCTGCTTTGAGACTCCCTTGGGGAGTGGAGGGCGGGGTATAAATCCAATCTCTTCTTCTTCTTCTTCTTCTGAATTGCAGTGTTATCTGTCCTTAGCTCATAGTTTTGGCTTTAACTTTTTTAACTGTTTATTGTGAAACGTTTTAACTCCTGTTGTGAATTTGTTGTTGTGATCTGCTCTGAGTCCACTCATTGGGAGGGTGGAGTACAAGCTGAAATAAAGAATAAATTAGTAAAGATGTACATATCTGCCTTATATTGAATCAGATCATTGGTCCATCAAGGTAAGTACTACCTCCTCAGACTGGCAGCAACCAGGGATGGGCATGAACTGCATTTCTGTGGTTCAGTTAAGTTCATGGTTTGTGATTGAACCACGAACCGAATCGCAAACCTATATGAATTGGGAGGTTGGCTCAGGAACCAAACCAGTGTGTATGGATTTGTGACCCTTGCTTTCTGCTCTTCATGGTTTTCCACAGGTAACAGAAAGGAGTGGTTTAAATAGCTCCCAACCATTGAAACCAAACTGCTAAGCGGTGGAGCACCGCTCAGCTCTTTGGTCTAAATGGACTGGAGCTGAACCGAAGATGCCTCCTTAAACTGCTCCATGTGGGTCAGCTGTTTCAGCGGACTTTCTTGGGCAGCGAGCCCCAGGGACGGACTCAGCTGCTTTAGAGCTAAACAGCAGAGCAGCAGAGAGCAGCCTGCTCCCACCACTCAGTTGATTTGGCAGATTTCATGGGGAGGAGAAAACAGGGGTTTAAATGCTCTACCATTAAGCCATGCCCCCTCCCCATCTTACTGAGCTGAGGCTTGCGGTAATAATTAGGGGTACTAGATGCCATGGGAACCACATTTCACTGAGCTCCTGGTAATATGATCACATCAGCATCTAAGCCCTGGACTGCAAATGAAGTGAATGAGACAATGAAATCCTATGGTGGTAAAACAGGAAATACCACTACAAACCACAGGTGAGAAGGGCACATTTTTAAACATTCTACATAGACAAACTCCTGGGGGGGGGGGGTGGAACGAGTGCATCAGGGAGAAAGGATTCTAGCATAGCTTTTAAATGCTGTGCTAGTTTTGCTGTTGTTGTTGTTCACATGCATGCAATTATTAATGTAGGAGAACATTCAAAGATTTAACCCTTCTCTTGCAGTCTGAAGTGGTACAGACCACTCTGTCCCTTCAGAACTCTGACATTCCATTGCCACCTCATTCTATGGCATGCAGACAGCAGCTCATGACTTTAAACCTATTAATTTAATATTGGCAATTCTTTTATGTTTTTGTCATGCCTTCTTTCAGAAAAAAAATAAGGCAGCAGCAATGTTTCAGGGGAGCCGGTGTTGAGAGTTCTTCACCCCACTGCACTCCTGATGATGAAGTCACTGAGGTACAGGGAGATCAATTTACAATGGGTCTGGTTATAAATCAGTTTAATTTACAGTTTCTCAACAGGCAGCCTCAGAATCCATTAGTTTTTATTGGTTACAGTCTAATGAAGAATGAAAATTAAACATCTTTCCCTAAAACATTGAATTTTATACACTTCACTTGTGGAGTAAGATCTTATTTCACCACATAATAATTAAAAATGCATGTGTAGCAGTTAGAAATGGGGGTATGTAATTTTTCCCCTGGTATTTTCCGGTTCAAGTCTATCAAACCTGGAAAAAAATCAGGATCCCTAAAAAATCCCGGATCCCAAAACCGGATCCAGGATTTTTCAGAAATCTGTATTCAGAGCCAGGATTTTCCAGAAATCTGTCCCCACCCCCAAGTCCAATAGACTCGAGAAGAAGAAAAAAAGTGGGGAGGGGGGAATTGCACACCCATAGTTTTGCTGGTAGGGAGTAGTCCACTCCCCACTGGCTTAGCTGATCCTTGGACTGGCTTCTCATGCAGCCCCATTCAAACATGGCTGCACAAGAAGCCTGCCCAAAGCTGAGCCAGTGGAAGCAGACCCCTCCCAACCAGCACAGCTGATCCTCAAGCTGGCTTCTGATGTGGCCCCATTTAAAGGGGGCTACATGAGAAGCCAGCCAGAACCTTGGCCGGGGGGGGAGCAGTCTACTCCCCACTGGCATAAGTGATCCTCAGGCCGTCTCCTACAGGTACAGGTGTCACTTGCTCAAAAGCCAGTTGAACCTGACTCTAGGGGGTGGTGCTCATCTTTGTTTCCAAGCTGAAGAGCCAGCACTGTCCAAAGACATCTCCATGGTCATGTGGCCAGCATGACTAGATGCCAAGGTGCATGGAACGCTGTTACCTTCCCACTGAAGCAGTATCTATTTATCTACTTGCAATTTCTTGCTTTCGAACTGCTAGTTTGGCAGGAGCTGGGACCAGGGATGGAAGTTCACTCTGTCATGCAGTACTTAGGGTCTTGAACTGCATAACTACTGACCTTCTGGTCTGGAGTTCAGCATCTTGACCTCTGACTTTGAGCAGGGTTCACAAGGATATGCATGGTGGCTGTGGAATACATCCTTTTGTGATGGATGGAGCTGAAGCATGAGGAAACTGCAGCCCCATGGGCTGTCTTCTACAGTCCCTTTAAAGCTGAGAAGCTGGAACAGATTGCTGCAGCCTCTCTGCTGTTTTTCAGACCTACCTGGTAATTCCGGAATATATTCAGGATTTTTCTGGGATTCCCCCCCCCCCCCCCCCAGTTTTTTTTATAAAATCCTGGATTCCTCTGAAATGCTGAAATATACCTGAAAAATACTGATAAGGTATTTTTCAGGTATATTTTCAGCTTGGGTAGATTCAAACTCACACCCCTAAGTTTGAAATACTCAAGTGGTATATAAATGTTAAATGCTATCATTCCACAATGACTGCTCAAAACCTGTATTTGGGATGCATATCCTTATCTGTCACTATGCAATCAGCTATCCCAAACAGGGCTGCCAGGCTTCCTACCAACAACCTTCTTTGCCTGCTGCCACTCAGAAATTTTAAAAGCAACTGATTGTGTCTGGGCTGCTATGTCATTTCCAGTGACAGTCTGAAAGCAATGAGGGTAGCTCTAGGAACCACCAGAAACTCTGTGGTTTTACCATAAAGTTTCCAGCAGTCCTTAGTGCTACCCTACATCACTTCTGGGTTTTCCCCAGAAGTGTCATAGTGGTGCACAGGATGTCACAGCCCCCACTTCCCTACCCCTGAGCCTCCTTCTGGACACCAGTCTCAGCCTAGCAACCCTACTTCCATAAATGATGGTGTCTGAATTTCTGTTAAATTTGTTGCATCTGTAGCAAAAATTATACAGGAGATTCAAAAACATTTGTCTCTCAGACCTCTGAGCAATTTCACATGGAACTTTTTGCCTGTGCAGACCACCAGAAACCAGGGCCCATTTCAGAAAAGCCCTGCTATTTTGTCTCCTCAAGCTGGCTGCAAGAAGTATTGAACTGTAATTGCTTGGTCTGATTAAATAAAAAGTGGAACCAAGGCAGGCATATTTAGATTATTTAAGTACAAAATATGAGCATATTTATATACAAGAGAAAACTAATTGTGAAGACCTTAGATCAGAATCCATATTTTTCCTCCATAGCAAACCCCCCCTACCATATTGCATTCTCTTCCTCCTCAGTTTTTACTTCGGAATCTTATTTTTTGTTTGTTTGTGACATCCATGGTAAAAGGCAGCTTTGTCCTTGGCTCTCAGAAGTGCAGAACTTTGCAGTCATTATATGAAACCAACACTCTGTACCACAACAGATAATCATAATTTAAAAAAACCTTAGCCTTTTCCTCATGCTTTAGCTCCATCCATCACAAAAGGATCTATTCCACAGCCACCATGCATATCCTTGGGAGCCCTGCTCCAAGTGAATACAATGCTATGCACATAGAGATAGATGCATGGGCGTAGAGTTTTGAAAGTGCTGGGAGGGAGGGGGTTCTGCGTGCACACACCGGGCCGCCCCCGCTGCCCTTGCTGCTGGGCCAGGCCACCCCCGCCACTGGGCCGCTGCCGCTGGGCTGCTCTCCCAGACCAAGCCAGGGGGGAAGTAGGTGGGGAGAGCGGCTCTGGCAGCCGTGGCGGCTCTGGCGGCAGTGCAGGGGAGCAGCAGCAGCACACGGTGGCCGGGCGCTCCATTTCCCAGGGGGGCTCAGTCCCCCCGGGAAATTTCTGGGGTGGCCCGAGCCCCCCCCCCAGTTGACACCGGTGGGTAAATGGGATAATGCTTGCTGGGCCCCACCCTTGCATGTCAGCATATATGGAGTAATGTTTGCAGGGTTTGCTGCACACGTACAGGTATACACATGTAGGCTTTGCATGTGAGATCAGGAACATTACAAAAAGTGGTTTCTAAAAATGCCATCTGGAGGTGCTTCTATAATGTTTCATTCATAGCCTAAGGGTAGATACTTGTATGTGCAGAAGGCATGTTCCATATGTTTGCACATCTAAACATCCAGGGCAGGGTAGGCATGAGTCCTCTCCACTGTATACATGCAGAGGACACATGTTTTCAATGGCTGAACAGAGCTATGGAGATATATAAATGTTAACTGGATATTTCATTGAATTCAGGCAGCATTCAATGATTCCTAAGATCAGGGACTTCAAAATTTTGCTTACAAAGCCATTTGGCTTTTCATATGAATTTCCCATTCATTCCATTTTCCCCTCTCATTTGAATTAGGGGTTTTTCTTCTTCTTCTTGTGTTTTATTACTTTTAAAGTTCATACTGATATATTTCAGCCAGACTCTACTAATATAATCCTATCAATTATGCATTCCTACTGCCATTCTTCCCTGCCTCCTCCCTTCTCTGAAGCATGTGGCTTTTGTTGATTATAGGGGGGAGGGCTGCATCATTTCAAATTCTGTATTTGCAAGAAGAAATACCAAAAGCAATTTCACACACTGTTTCCTTATTGTGCTCTTTTTCATTACTTAAAAATAAAAAGACAAAAAAGCACACCGCTTCCAATTAGAATCCTTCTTTTGAAAATTTACTGGATCAGTAAACATTGGTAAAATAACAGAAACTGCAATTGCATTTATGTTATTCTTTACTCTCTTTTTTTAAACCAAGTGCCTTCCAAAAAGATAAATATTATAAAATTAAAGGGGGGGGGGGACCCTGAAATACACCTTGTCATATTATTAGTTACTGATAGGATGGACAAAGATGATCTGCCACAGAATTTATTTCAACCATGCTGTACAAAAAAGCTTATTTGTCTATGAAATTAAACACAGTACCAAGTTGAAAACTTGCAGGAGGAATATCTGCATACAACTTACATTAATTGAAAAAGTACACAGGCTACTCATAAAGCATCAGTTTGGCGTATGCTCCAACAGGGACGGAGACAGCTCTGGTCGCTCTTACTGACGACCTCTGGAGACATCTGGACTGGGGCGGTGTGGCAGTGTTTCTGTTTCTAGACCTGTTGGCAGCATTTGATATGGTTGATCATCAGCTGCTGACCCCATAGGCGTAGACTATGGGGGGGCTCCAGGGCTCAAGCCTCCCCCAAAATTTCCCAGGAGGGGACTGAGCCCCCCCGGGAAAACATAGCACCTGCCGCCACGCCTCCCAGGGCCTTTCCGAGGCTGGTAGCTGCTGCTGCCAGTGCCTCTCCCCTCCTGCCTGGCCACTCTTCCATCCTTTCCTCTCCCTCCCTCTTTTCCCGGCGAAGGGAGAGGGAAGGAGTGGGGGGGGGAGAGGCCCCGGCAGCAGCGGCTGGCGGGCCTCAGAAAGGCCCAGGGCGGCACGGAGGTTTCCCGGCGGGGGGGACATTGCCCCAGGCTGACCCGCCACCTCACTGACGTGGGGATACAGAGACAGGCCTTGCAATGGCTCATTTCCTTTCTCCAGGGTGGAGGACAAAGGGTGGTGCTTGGGGAGCAGCAATCCATGAGGTACCCACTTGAATGTGGAGTGCCTCAGGGGGCAGTGCTCTCCCCGATGCTATTCAACATCTATATGCACTTCCTTGCCCAGATTGCCTGGAGGTATGGGCTGGGATGTCACCAGTACACTGATAGCACCCAGCTCTATCTGATGTTGGACGGCCAGTCGGACTCCAGCCCAGAAGATCTGGACCGGGCATTGCACGCTGTAGCTGGTTGGCTTAGGCTGAGCTGGCTGAAATTGAACCCAATGAAGATGGAGGTCCTGGGCCTGGGTCGGGGCGGTCTGGGGTGGGGGGTCCCGCTCCCAAGCTTTGATGGTGTGCCATAGGATGCAGCCAGATCTCAATCCTGGTATGACGCCATCTGACTTTTGACCATCATTGTTACTGGAAGCACTTTATCTGTAATAGTTTTATTGTTGTTGTAGGATTTTAAAAGGTTTTAAATTGTTGTTGGGTTGGCACTGTGTGCCCTTTGTAAGCCGCCCTGAGCTTGCTTGTGGGAGGGCGGGGTAGAAATACGAAATAATAACAGAAAGTGAACAACAACTCATCTGATTTAAAAGCAGCCATGTTTTTAATGCATTATAATAACAGCATTATAATAACAGATCCCTGACCATTTCCGCCGTACTGTCATTTTTATCAGTGGGTTGAATTCCCATCTGATGCTTCAACTTTGAGGCACTCCTTTCATGATAGGACTTTTACCTTGTAGGTTTTCAGAATCGAATCTGCCCCATGCATTTTGCATTTACTTCGAAAGGCCATGCCTCCTCCCATCATGTACTTTGTCAGTAATGGAGCCCTTTTAAAAAAATGTGCATGTACACGGTATTGTTACAATGTCATTACATTGTCAAAAAAAAAAGTCTTCCGAGTGTCCTTTTAAAGGTCTTGAACTTTGTTCTGGGTATCCACGATGGCTTGGAGTTAGGCATTCTTTTCCTTGGGCAGGATCTGGCCCGGAGCACTATCCCTCTCCCTCCCCCATTTAAGCATGTGATTACCTCTCCTGCCGAAATCCTAAAAATTATCTGGCAATCCATTGGAGAGGGCCAGCCCATGCTTAACATTTCCTCTAGTGCAAGGTCAAGTGGTTTTCAAATGCCAAATCATGTCTGGATCACTCCCCCACCCCTGGAAAAAAATCTTTCCCTTTTTTGCAACTCTACTCCAGGCAGGAGACCCCACTGTCACCCAGGCGCACCCACCTTTCCTTGGCCTCAGCTATGCTGCTGGTAGTTCTTAAACCAGTTGCTGACCTGGGTGGTCCGGGCATCACTCCAGATCACTCTATGGGCCCCATTCTTCCCCCACTTTTCCCCCTTACTCTTCCCAGAGTTGGCCTTTCTCTTGCTCCAGACCCAAATGGCTAGCTGCACATGCCCTCTCTTTCCCTTCTGCACCCTGCTTCCAGTGCACTCCTAAACTGCTGCAGTGACCAGTCATTTGGTGTCCATTCAATGTTCCTCAGAGACTCCAGAGCTTTTGGTTGGGGGAAGAATCCCCCCCTCTGACCTCCCCAGCTCTTGTTAACAGCTCACCCGGGTTGATAGTGAGGTCAGGCCATCTCCAACTTCCAGTGGTTGTCTCATTCAGGCATTTGTTTAAGTCACCCACAACAAACTCTCTGGATGACTGTTCAAGCCACAGCTCCCAAATAACTTACACCTAGTAAAGAAACAAACAAAAAGGAACTTAAACCCACCACCCTCCACTGAATTTCCTCTTCAGCCCTCCAGGTCAAGCTGGCGAGGGTTAAGCTGGTGAGGGTAGTGTCTACAGTGCAAATGTGGGTAGCCCAGTTGATCTGCAGTACACAGCAAGGTTCATATCTGGTAGTGCCTTGGATTTTGGAGGTCTGAGCTTCAGTGAGTCAAAGCTCCCTCAGTCAGATAACCCTGAAAATCTGGTTGGTCTTTAAGGTGCTGCCAGACTTGAGGAAGTTTGTGGATGGGCAGTTGCACAGTGAAGGCTACATGGAACTGTACTGCCAGTTTTGTTGCAATGTTATAAGGTTGCTGTATTATAATGGGGGAAAACTGGGTTGTCACTAGACTTCTTGACAGTCATTTGGCCAAATGCGGGGGGCAGGAACGCTAACACACATTCACCTTCAGTATACACACACACACACACACACACACAGTGGAAATCTCCGGGACAACCTGGGGGTGGTAGGGTGGTAGGCAGGGTGAACATGCATCACTGATGACACAAAATGATGGTGTGGCAGGAAAATAAATTTTAGTATGGGAATTCCTCACTTAAAAACTGTGAGTTAAGATCCAAAGGGGGAAAAATAGCTGAATATGTGGATTAGGAAAATGCGGTATAAGGGGGGCACAACATTCGTATCTACTCCTGAGGAGGCAAAATTTTGTGTGGATACTTTTGCATAGTCCGATTATTTAAGAACACTGGTACGAGGGTTTCCTGTTTTGTGGAAATGCCCTCTCTCTTCCCCCCCCTCCCTCTTTCTCTTCTCTCCTTCTCCCTCTCCCTCTCTCTCAAAATTCTCACTGTTTAAAACAGAACTGTTATGGGGGACCAATTGAATCCTATATCTTTAAAAGAAGAATTACAGTACTTAGGAAACCATCCAAAGCAGGTGTAATCAGAAATGAGTCTCATTCAGGGAGCTTATTCCTAGGAAAAGTGACCTTAGGACTGCAGTCTTAATAGGATGGATTCAGGGTACTTTTTCTATTAGTGATCTCCATGAAATGCTGCCTTGGGAGATAGGGAGGCCATAAGGAACAGCCACCCCCCCTAAAAAAAAAAAATCACCCCTGTTTGAAAAATCAAGGGAATAAGTTGCAGCACAACTATTTTTGCAGTTTTGTACACAGTGCTATTTTTGATATTATGAAAAGCAGGGCCAAGGTAGATCCAATAGTCTCCAGTGCAATTCTGTGCAGTTGTCCCCATCTGAGCCCACTGGATTTCACTGCAAGTGTTACCCAAAATGAACCCAGAGAAGGTGAAATTAGCTTTAAATGAGTTCCAGAAAGGAAGAATGTGAGACCTTTGTAGTCTCTGTATACCAGGGTGGATCTCGGTAGTGGTACTCTGGAACAAAATTACAAAGAAAGAGAGGGGTTGTAAGCACAAACAAATAGCTTTATTGTATACAAAATAAAATAAAAATAATACAGATAATGTAAAGAACTTATACTAGGGATCTGAAAACTAATTCCCTCAGTTCTCACACACAAACACACACACACACCAGCAAGAGGGAGGAATTGGGAAATTTTAAGGAAGGGACATATGACCTGAAATCCTGGGCTTGAGGTGTGGAAAGGTCCAGGGGCAAACACAGCTGAGATCCAAGGAGCAGAATGAGGAGGGGGGAGCCTGCAACACAGATGCAGGGGTGTTCAGGAAGTGGGAAAACCTGGCATACTTTCCCATGTGTTGGGACAGTCTTTTCATGAGGAAGGATCCCATAGGGTTCCCACATAGGAACTCACTTTCCCAGGAACATGATTGGTCCAAGATATGAAATTAGAATTTGGACAATTTGAAGGTAATTGCTGTCAAAATATGGTGGGAAGATTAGTAGAGAACTACCTGACATTTCAAGGTTTGATGATTGCTGGGCGATTTTATTTATTTATTTATTTATTTCACATTTCTATCCCGCCCTCCCCACAGGCGGGCTCAGGGCGGCTCACAGCAATTTTAGCATACTGACAAAGAACCAGGAGTGAATGATGAGTTTAAATGTCCTCCTGATGGCCCATCCTGGGTGAATTGGATGTTAGCCTGCCTTTATTAATGACTCGATTGGATTAGCAAAATTAAGAGTTGCCCAATTGTCTATAGTCGGAAGTGTCCCTTGGAGCAAGGAATGTGATTGTGGCTGTGGTCACACGGTCCCTTAAATCCGGGAGTCCTTCTGGATTTAAAGGACCGCTTTTCTAAGCTTTGGGTTCACATCCCAACCCCGATGGCTGGCAGTGGTGTGCGGCGGAGGAAAAAAGCGGCGACGGAGGAGCCGGTGGTGGTGGGCAGCAGAGGAGGCAGCAGCTGGCGGCGGTGGCTGGGGAGGCTTCGGCAGTGGAAGAGGCATCTGGTGGCAGTGTGTGGAAGAAGAAGAGGCAGCAACGGAGGAGCCGGTGGCGGGCAGTGGAGGAGGCGGCGGCTGGCGGTGGCAGTGGTGGCTGGGGAAGACACCCTTCCCCGAGCCCTGCTGGCAACCTGGTAAGTTTGGGGATTTCCCCCCCCCCTTTTACACTTGGGCACTTGAGTGGCCAAGTGCCCAAGTGTAAAAGGGGGGAAAATGGCGGGGGGGGGGGGCATCTGGACAGCCCTGCTCTCACAATGATTGTGAGAGAGGGCTGGCCAGATGGCTCAAATGTGGGTTCCTCCCGCGACTCCTGGGAACTGTTGATTTTCCAGGGGTCGAAAAATGCAAGAGGAACCCACATTTGAGCCCGCTTCAGCACGGGACTTGCTGCGGCCAGTGTAGTCGGCCCCTTTAAATGCAGGAGGAAACAGCCCTTCTGTCCCATCCTGGATGGTCTGGGACTTAGCCCCCACCCGGAGGAAGCAAATCCCGGTGCACTTACCCAGCTGGGAGGGCCAACCTGAGCCACAGAAGACCCATCCTGGGAGGCGGCAGGGCGCGGGCATGCCGCTGCTGCCACGGAAGACCCCAGCCTCGGTTCGGCAACCCCAGAGGCCACCCTCACCGGGAGCGGACTGGCGGCAGCCAGCAAGGGAAGGCCCGAAGCCCGGGGCGATGCAGACATGAGCCGCCCACCTCACAGGGCCCGGGGACGGCCCCGAGAGCCGCAGCTGGTGGCAGGGAACCAGCCGGCCACCCGCCCAGTGCTGCATGACACGAGAGGGTGGGGCACACAGCCCCATGGCGAAGAAGTGGCACACAGCACACCTGGACGGCCAATACCCTCCACACAGCCGGGCATCCGGAGAAAAGAAGAGGGCGGGGCCTGAGGCGAGGAAGCCGCGAGGATCCTCGGGGGAAGGATGTGGAGAAGCAGGGTAATAAAAGAGAGGGGGAAACAGCCGGGTGGGGAGGATGAGCCGGGAAGGGAGTGTCGTCGGGCCCAGCACGCAGAGAGAGACGGACGGGCACCTAACTCCCTGACGAAGGCCGGGAGCGGAATAAGGTTGTCATTAACCCCCGCCTCATGCCGAATTTGAGGCGCAGCTGCCCCCCTTTCAAACCTCCTCCTCCTCCCTGCAGCTCCTCAGGACCCTTCAAGCCACGGCCACCGGGAACCCTCCCGTGGGGGGGAGGCGGGGCATGACAGTGTGGTGGAGAATGCGGGCACTACCCCACACCTAGGAGCCCAGCTACCCCGCCTTCCTACCCCCCGGGGATGGTCCACTGCTAGAATGTGGCTGCGGCCTTCATTGCTGCAGCAAGCGGTCAGGGGCACTGTGGAGACCGACCAAGATCCGGCCGTGGAACCAAGCCCTTGGGCAACTGCCGGCATGGATTTGGCCCAGTTCGGGCAGTGGCTGGCCGAACACCAGGCCCAGCTCCTCAGAGACTTGTCTCAGTAGCAACAGGCGGCACAGGCAGCACTGGTCCGCGACCTACAGCAGGTGATGACGGCAGCCCCCACGGCCTTGGGCCCACACAGCGGCACGGCTGCCGGTTCACCGCGCTATCCGTGGCCCGCCCTCAACCAAGTTGGGCTCTGAGGATGACGTGGAGGTGTTCTTGGAGGTGTTTGAATGGGCAGCAGAAGTGGCCCAGTGGCCCAGAGCACAGTGGGCCCACATCTTGGGCTCCCACCTCACGGGGGAGGCGTAGGCAGCCCTCAAGGCCTTGGAGCAGACAGATGCCGTGGACTATGACAAGGTGAAGGCGGCCATCCTCGACCGTCTAGAGATCACCCCCAAGATGTATCGCCAATGGTTTCGCTCCATCTCGGTGGTGGCCACCACCCGGCCCCGGGCCGTGATAGCCGCCTTGCGAGAAGCCGCTAACCTCTGGTTGCAGCCCACCACCAGCGAGGCCCAGAGAGTGGTTGAATTGGTGGTTATTGAACAGTTGTTGCACATCCTACCGGCCCGCACCAGGCACTGGGTAGCCTGCTGGAAACCTGTGAGATTGGCTGACGCCCAAGAGCTCTGGGAGAATTACCTTGCCGCAGAGGGGCGCAATGGCCCCGGAAGGCTTGACTCGCGAGTTCCAGGCCATAGCAAGGCAACGGGGAGTAAGCCTATGGCGGGGATGCCGCCACCCCTCCCCCGGGACGAGCCAGGAAGGCTCGGCTGAGCCTGGCCAGCCCCGAGTCAAGGTCCTGGCCCAGATGTGCGACCACACTTCCCCACAGCTGCCAGCAGTAGGGCGGGAGATGGCCGGGGCAGGGCTTGCCCCAGCAACGGAAGCCCCACCCCCTGCAGGTCAGAACCCGGCAGAGATCAGCCCCTGTTACACCTGCGGGCAGTGGGGGCACCTGAGGAGGGATTGCCCCACTATGGAGTGTGACCTGGGATGGGATGACGCCCTGCAGATGGCAGCAGTGGGCCAACGCCCGCCCGCGTGGCTTCTCGCCGTGGAGCTGGGGAACCACCCCGTCTGGGTTCTCCTTGACAGCGGGAGCTCCCTTTCAAACCTCCTCCTCCTCCCTGCAGCTCCCGAGGACCCTTCAAGCCACAGCCACCGGGAACCCTCCCGTGTGGGGGGGAGGCGGGGCATGACACCTTCCTCCCACATTAAAGGGCTGTGTAACTGTGGCCAGGATTAGGCAAACCTAGGACCTTAGCACTGAAAGGGTTTTGTTTTGCTTTTTGTACTTGAGAACAAATATGACACTTGAGCTGGAAGAGACTGCACAATTCCAGCATACCCTTTTTCTTTTCCAGGCTTTCCTGGTACTTTCCAGTGTCATGGCTGTAACCAGATGCCTTTATGAGACTCCCCAAGTTTCAGATCCCCTGGCACTTAGGCTCTAGAAGGGGGTGCCTATTAAAACAACTAAGTCCAAAATAAAAGAGGTACCCCAGTAACCAAGGGGGTCTCCTCTGGAGGAGGGGTGGGGACCTCGAAGCAAGTATCTGCTAAAGTACTAATAAATGTTAGACAAGTCTTGCCCATCTTGTGACTCAATACACTGACCCTTGAGGTGCCCCATCAGATTCTTAATATACCTCCTGTTGTGTGATGTCTGCCCAGCTTCCAGTTCCAGTCTTAGAATTGATTCTCTATTTGCTAATAGGCATCACTTAAAATCAGTTGTGCAGTCAAATATGACCTTCAAGTCATTGCCAAGACGTAATTTTTTCCTAAATTTGAGGTGGCAATTGAAAAGTCAAATAGTTCTCAACATCCAGAGCCTGTTTCAATAGACAGGGCATTTAAAAATAAAATTGACTAGGTTTGACACAAATGTACACTAGTAAAAATAAAAATCAATCAAAGACACTTTGTCATCCCCCCCCCCCCGGTCTGTCTTTGGTGTAAAAAGTACATGGGGAGGGGGTGTGAATTATCAAATGTGTGAATTATCAAACCTTTGATGGCAGGTAATATTACCATTTCAGACTATGTAACTTGAAGTCATATAATAGAAAGGAATGCAAGTCAGTGTTTAGTGGAACGAGTAGAAGGAAAGCTTCAGAGGGTTTAGAAACCCCTAACATCTATAGATTCTAAGGTGACTTTTTGGCATCTGAATCCAAACACACACTGTATTCATTTTCTATTTGTTATTCTGTTAGTGACAGAACCTTGGAGCCAATGCATTTGTCAACCTTGAATTGTTTTTGGTCTTTGTCATAAAAGTATACTCAAAGTGTACAGTTGCTCTTTCCTCTGTATTGCTCTAAGCCTGATTTTTGGGATTTGAGTTCTGCAAAGAATCATCCCATTGTGTAACCAGGATGGGGTAATGGGTGCATCCTGGTTGGGACACAACATAGATAACATATTACAGAATATTGATGAGTTTTTCAAATGTGTTATGCATTCTTTCTTGTATTGAATGATTACCCTAGTTACTTCTCTGTTGTGGAAGGATCTAGCTTTGCTTTGTGTGTTTTGTGAACCTATTATTGCGAGGATCTGATCTCTACCTTCTTTCCTTGCAGTTGAGGGTCTGATGTGCCACTTGCATGTGCCTCTGCCCTCAGGAACTGTTGTTTCTGCATCAGTCTTGACCTCTGACATGTGTATGACCACACAGCTTACCTCTGGCCCTGCTGGTTCAACTTCCTGTCCAGGGACGCTGTTTTAATTATTCCTTGCTAGCCTTGACAAGTCCACGGATATTCTTAACTCACCCTAGTTCTATCAAACACTCTTTACTGGGGTTGTCCAGAGGAAACTCCTGTTTGATACTTTTTCACCTCTTAAAGAATCTGCCTGCAGTATAGGAAGAACTAGATACAGCATTTCAGAGAATGGAGGAATTGGCCATGTGATCCTCCAATGTCAAGCCAGCAACACTTGTGCCTATATCTATATCGTGAGCCTTGGCATTAGTACAGGAGGACTCGGCGGGGAGTTCTTTGTCCCAGCATCACACAGTGTTTCAGAATAGCTTTGGGCATGACTGAAGATTAAAAAGCCAGCCCAGTGCACAGTCACTTGTTCACCATGTTCAATGAGAATCTTCTGTAGGAAAGCCTAAACAATACTGTGAGGGAAAGTAATTTCTCTGAGCCTTGTAGTTTATGTTTCAGAGAGTCTGGAGCTGTTGGTGTTTTGGGCACCCTTGAAAGAGCTAGGCAAATGGACTGTGGATGGATTAGATGGCTTGGTGGAACTGACATCCCAATTTGGCTTACTTTATTAGCATCATTGCTGGCAAGCTCCCTTCTCCTGTTTATCTGGATTTGGCAGCATCTACTGGGATATATTTCCATTAGGTGTGCATGAAAACCAATGAGGGCGATTCCGCACCGGCTGGTTGCTGTCCTGTATTCCCGGATTTTGTCCCAGAGTAATTATTCCGTTTCCGCATGATAAAGTTTTGAGCCTTGATAAGTCCGGGTCTGCGTTTCCACAAGTAATGTACTCCGAACTTAGTCTTCGGGGGGGGGGAATCTCTAATGGGCGGGGTTGTGTTGCAACGTAGCTCCATCCACGGAAACCCCCCCAAGTAGCACGCATGCACATTTTTTTTTAACAATAAACTAAGGAGGGGTTGTTGTGCACGAGTGAGCATTGAATTTGGAGTTCCTGAATTGACACTGTATACACAAAGCACAATATAGATCAAGTACTTTGTCGGTGCCTAAATAAAATAATGCATTAAATGTTAAAAAAACGGCAGGAGCATCGCTGAAAGCAATGCCCACGTCACAACACAGTAGCATTTCATAGACGGTGCATTGCAACGTAGCAGTGTTAGAAATAAAAAAACTCTTTGGTAGGACACGATGGAGTCTTGAAAGGGAAAAGATAAAACAAAATGGAGGGACCCACGTGTGAGTAGAGGTTGGTGGGCGGCGGAGAGCGGGGCGGCCTTACAAAGAGGGGAGGAGTAAGGACAATCCCCCGGCTTGTGTTCCGCACAGGAACGATCCCCGCTCCAAATCGCAGCAGAGAAAAAAACCCTGAAAATCAAGGATCAGGAAAATGCGGGGAATTTCCACAGAAAAATCGGGTTTTAACTAATTCTGATGCAAACTATGCGGAAATGCTTGCTTGCGCCGAAATATATTTAGTGGTAACGTCGGAGAAGGCACTGGTGCGGAATCGCCCTGATAGTAGCAATAGTGAAATTATTTTTTATATAATGAAACCAAATTGCATTTCAATTAATATACATTTTTGTTTGTTTCATTGTCTCTAATGGCCCTGACTAAACTATGGCAACAAGCCAAGCCTTGATTAAACAAATATATTTATTAATAAATATGACATCAAAAACACTGGTCACAATCTGGCACGGATTGAAATCAAAGGCTTTATGCCAGCTTAACTTCCCAGTGATGTTAGTGCTTTCTTTCCATGCTCATTAATATGCATCTTGTTCTTGTATCTGTTGAATCACAAATATTGCATATGGCCAGTCCAGCAAAGGGTTCCCTGTGATATACCAGGTCAGAGAAATTCACTAACAAGTGCATTTGGTAAGAGGCACCATTTCAGGGTTTGGTAAAGTTAGGGGAAATGCATTTTAGCATGAGAGGGCCCTATTACTTGAGGCATTTAAAGAATATCAGTGGTGCTCTCACAATGGTGCAATAGATTGCTTGACAGGGGAATGCATTGTAGGCCCCTATGAACCATGAGAATTAGTCCACAAGGCTTCCATGATTCTCAGCATCAGTTTTGGAGGTCAAAGGAAGCGGGAAAGGGGATACCATTCAATGAGTAAAATAGGGAAAGAGTTTGCCCATTACTGGATATGGTAGCAGGCACAGATAGTAGCATCTGCCCACCATCTGCCTTAAATTGGCTTTCCCCACTTTTATGTTCCCTATAGGAATGTTGGGGAAGGAGTTAGCTACCAGCAGACAGCCCCGCCTAACATTCACATCCAAGGCTAAATAAAACTATGGACTTAGTTGTTCTAGTTTTGTGTAAGAGTGGTATTTCCACCTTCCCTCTTGATTCTTGAGCTGGTTCCTTTGGTGGGCACAAGAATGTTCTCTCCAGGGCTTTTTTTGTAGAAAAAGCCCAGCAGGAACTCATTAGCATAATAGGCCACACCCAACAGCAGAAACTCATTAGCATATTAGGCCACACCACTGACAGCACAGCTTATTAGCATATTAGGCCACACCCCCATGTTACCAGAAGAGTGGTTATCTAGCCACACCCACCTTTTGCTTCTTATTCTGTTTACCTTGTTTGTGTCGAAACCCAGGGCTTTTTTTGTTGTGGTAATTAATTTGCATGTTAGGCCACATACCCCTAATATAGACAATCCTAATGAATTTCTGCTGTTGGGTGTGGCCTGCTATGCTAATGAGTTCCTGCTGGGTGTGGCCAACTCAGGAGCCAGCCGGAACTCCATTCCTGTGCGTTCCTGCCCAAAAATAGCCCTGGATCTCTCACACAAGAATTGCCCAGGGAGAAAGAATGACTAGTAAACCACTAAATCAGTGATACAGATATGCCTATACTTAACTTATCTAGTGGATGCCAACTGAAACCTAGCACTATTTTGAAATTATTTTGACATCCCTCACCATTTTGACAGTTGACCTCTGCAGATTTAGCTGGCATTCACTTTAGGTGAAATTTAATGGCAACTCTCTGATTTTGTTTCTCTGATATAATAAGAAATTATTACATCCAAACTTATGAGGTTGCCTTCTACTGAATCAGACTATTGGCCTTCCAGGGTCTCAGGCTCAGATCTTTCACATCACCTACTACCTGGTCCTTTTAACTAGAGATACTGGAGACTGAAGCTGAGATCTTCTGCATGCCAAGCAGATGTTCTACAATTGAGCCCTGGCCCCTCACTAGCTGAGCTAGAGCAAATGCTCATGGTGCCTTGAGGGATAGACTTTGAAGTGGATGTCTGGAATCTCATCTCAGGGTTTAGTTCCCTCTGGGACCCCGATCTCAAGGCTTTAAACCCAACCCCCCCCCCCCCAATGATATAGATAACAATCCTGGTTGAGCACAGTGGCACTTACTTCTGAGAAAATATGCATTGTCCCTGCAATCAGAATAGAGACAGACACCATATTGGAATCAAATGAGGGCCACTTTATTTAACTATTTACAAACTGAGCAGCAAAGGAAAAACCCACAGGGGCAGAACAGGCAAGGCAGGTGTCACCCTCTGACAAACCTCCTTGCCCTCCATTGGGCGAGTCACTTGCCCTGACCTTGAGCCATCCCTCTGGCTTGCAACTGACAGCATGGCAAACTGGTTGCCACCCTAAAGTACCACCCCTGAAGCTGCACAACTTGTGGGTAGGAGCCTAAACAGGGGGCGGTCCTCATTCCCAGCCCTGGGCCACAAAACCCGAAGGCCATTCCTGATGGACCCCTTGTTCCCCAACAGGAATATGCTTTATGGTGCTCACCAGTTCCACTTTCTTACCCGTACTACACAGCTAAGTGACCAACCTATTTAACAGCAACCACCAAAGCAAATTTTCCAACTCCACTGCCCATAGTGTAAGGTAGGCAAAAACACCCTTGCTCGAAGGCCAATAATGGAGGGAGACAAAAAATTCCAACTTGGCCCCAAAAGGTGACCAGCCATAGCCTGCACTGCAAACAGGGTGGGAGGGTGGGCTGAACATGAGGTAAAGACGGTCTGGCAGGGGCAGAGTGCCAACTCCACCCCACCACTATCATGATGCAAAGCATTGCAACTCAGGCATCGTCTCATCCTCTGCGAAGGCAAAGCAGCCCCCGGCCTCCAGCAACTTTGCTGTGGAGAGCCGAGAGGAGCTGGATAGAATCAGGTTGCACCATCTAAGGAGACTGGCTTCTGAAATATTCGTTGTGTGCTTTGGTTTGCATTTGAAATCTACATTACCATAAAAAAAACCCTCCTCTTAAGACCATTGAGTAAAGAGTCTAAAGTGATCGGAGTGCACCACACTAGTGAATGCCATGCGTATAATGAAAGGAAGGCTTAACCATACTTGGCATACCATTACATATTCTTTAAGTACTCACTATAGTAATATTAACTTCAAATGAGTTTCTGTAGTTAAGAAAGAAGTAAAAGTTTATTGCATTTTTAAAAAAATGGCAAGCACTGCACTTAAAGGAAACTATTTGCACTAAAATGATACTAATCTCCAATTATTTAAATGGTACAATTGTACAGCAGCCCCATGAGACTGAATTCAAATGACATGATAAGGTAACATTTGTAAATAGATCTCAAAATACCCATTATATAATATCTGATCTGCAAAATAGGCATTTTCCATAACCATGTTTTTTTTTTAAAATGTTATTCTTATTTTAAATGCAATGCTTTACAGGTATGCTCGGAGCTTCTCAAAGCTTTAACTGTCTAGATCCCTGGTCAACAGCTAGATTTCTTGGCTAGCTATCTGGAGAAGGGAGTGAAATCCAGAAGGCTAACACATTCCATTGATAACCCAGGGCTCATTTTGTAGCAGGAGCTCCTTTGCATATTAGGCCACACACCCCTAATGTAACCAATCCTCCAAGAGCTTACAGAGCTCTTCTTACAGGGGCTACTGTAAGCTCTTGGAGGATTGGCTACATCAGGGGTGTGTGGCCTAATATGCAGAGGAGCTCCTGCTACAAAATGAGCCCTGTGATGACCTATTAGAAAGTCTATTTGCCATGGCTTTATATTAGCTCCCCCCCCCCCCAAAAAAAAAAGCCCCTGAATCTGTGCAGCCTGACAACTGTCAGGAGGATGTGTGTGTTAGGGTATATGTTTATTTGTAACTAGGAATAAGGCCCGATGTGGAAATAAATACAACAGGCTCTAGAAAGGCTCTGGGAGAGTGCCAAAGCCTTGGGCACTCAACGTCAATTCGCTGTGGCAACCTCAGCAGGGTATAAGGACACAGAGTCCACCATTTTCTCCATGGGAACTGATCAATACCATCTGGAGAACAATTGTAATTCTGAGTGATCTCCAGCCCTCACCTTGAGATTGGCAACAGTGGTTCCCCAACAGGTACTAGATGGTTTGGAGGGCAGAGTCCATGGCATTCTACCTGTCTGAGGCCCCACCCCTCCTCAAACCTCACCCTCTTCAGGCTCCATCCCTCAAATCTCCAGGAATTCCCCACTTGGAGTTGGCAACCCTATCTCCTTTCCAGCCAAGCATCAACCAAGCATCAACCTACCTTTATTTCCCCCTCATTGTTCAGCTTTCCATCTCCCCCCCTACCTGCAGCCTCTACCGTGCTCTGAAGCCCTGTCTGCCACGTCACTGGGGGGCATCTCAGCAGGGTATAAGGATAGAGAGTCCACCGTTTTCTCCATGGGAACTGATCAATGCCATCTGGAGAGCAGTTGTAATTCTGAGTGATATCCAGCCCTCACCTGGAGATTGGCAACAATGGTTTCCTCAGCTGGGAGGGTGGTTTAAATAAATAAATTTCCCAGGAGGAAAAGTAGTCTTTCTCTGCAATGGGGACCAAAGCAGCTTACATCATTCTCCTCTCCTTCTTTTGACTTGCACAACAATCCTGTGAGGTAGGTTAGGTTGAAAGTCTGTGACTTGTTCAAAATCCCCCACTCAGCTTCTACAGCAAGAACCTGGATCTAGTAGATCCTGTTCTGAAGCACTGATTGCCACTCCTAGGGTACCCAACCTCCAGATAGAGCCTGAAGATCGCCAGGTATCACAATTGAACTCCAGACAACAGGTCTCTCCTGTCCAGTGAAAATAACTGCTTTGGAAGGTGGACTTGATGGCATTCTGTTCAGCTGAGGCCTATCCCCTCCCCAAATCCTGGCTTCCATAGACTCTACCAGAAAATCTCCAGGAATCTCCCTACCTGGAGCTGGCAACCCTAGTCAGAACTGGTCCCAATGAGTTCCTTACAAAGGCCTGCAAAGGGATTCCTTCCTTTGTCTGAACCAAGCTTGGTTTTCTACTGTTGCAAAACGGGCTCCAGTTTGCAACTCAGCTGTTCGCCTCCCTCCCTCATCCTGTGGGCATATCTCACTCCTTAAGTTCCCTGCCATCAGTCACTGAACTGTCACTGCCTTTTTAGAGGGCCCCTGTGGCAAAATCTCCCTATTTGGAGAGAGAATCCTCAATCTTTGGGGGATCCCTGGAAAGTTGGCAACTGAAGGGCTGGTCTTTCCTTGCTTCCCTGGGCTACCCCCTCCCTTTGGTATTGTGCAGAGCAGGAGAGACTATGCATAACACAGATTATTAGCCCAAGTAAAAAAATTTTTTTACTATTTACACAATTATGGAGCGCATACGCACACACACACTAAATGAATAACGCACAACTGTAGGAGTAAGTGCATCGTATGAACCAACAGGGCATAAATCAACAGGGGTTAAACACAATCCTCCCTGGATGGGCTATATTGATGGTGCCCCACCCCTTGGGACAGTCTATATTGATGGTGCCCCACCCCTTGGGACAGTCCCTCTTTTCCTGCACTTTTTGGCTCTGGGGCCGCTGGGAACTGTAGTCCAACAGATGAGGAAGCTTCATTCAACCCAGTTAGTGATACCCCTGCAGGCCCCTCTCTGAAACTACAGCTCATTTGAACCTTATGGGGGAACATTTTAAACAAACCACAGACAGCAGCCATCTTATAAACTCAGGTAGCTGCCATTTCTTTACACCTACCACCTGGAGTTTGGCAATCCTTAGGGGAAAGTCAGCTGCACAGCAGGGGGTTGAAGGGAATGGTTTGATGGTTGCTGGCCCACCTCATTAGCCAGCCAGCCATGGTGGAGCTTTGAAGGAGAGAGAGCCGTTTTCTGACAGTTTTTTTCTGATAGATAAGTCAGTGGACAGGGGTGAGGGGGTTATGCTTATAGTACATTGTCTTTTCACTGACAGAAGCAGGCCACTAAGGGGACAGTTAGACCCACCTGGCAGTGGGCGGAGGAGAAGAGTGGACCCAGCACCCATTCGGTCCTTCCCCTTCGCTGGGTCCCTCCAGACTGAGGCCGGGATGCTGGCCGGTGGCTCTGTGGGCGGGACTGAGGCAAAGCAAGGAGAGAATGCAGCCAGTGACCAGGGTCCCCCTTTTGAGTGGCAGTCCATCCAGCCTACTGATTTTGGCACCCCATGGAATCTTGCCCCTTGGAATCTTAAAACAGCTTTATATAATAGGAAAGATTAATTACTGTCCTGCCTTTCTGTGACAGTGCCAACTCAGCTCCCGGCGTGCTTGTCGCGCCGCTTTGCCGCCTCGCACAACTGCGAGGCAGCAACGATCCTGCGCGCTTCCACGCGCTATCGGAGCCTGGGGGCGGGGCTTCCTATTTAAGGCAGTGCCCCGCTCCCGGACGCGTCTTCGGCTCCGCGTGCTCGCTTGGAAGGGAGCACACAGTCGGAGCTTCTGAGCAGTCTGGCCTACCTTTGCGAGGCCCGGAGGACGGCGTCGAAGTCCGGGAGCGAGCGGCGGTGGCGGCAGCCTTTGAGGAGCGTGGCTGAGGAGCGTCGTGAGAGGAGCTCACTTCGGAGCGGTGAGCAATCTTCGGGCTTACCGCATTGGAAGCCCTGAGGTCCGCGGAGGCTGCGGTTATTGAGCTGCGGAGAGGGCCTGAAGAGGCAGCGGCATCGCAGGCAGCAAGGCGGCGGCTGCCCGGGGCACTTGGCTGTGCCGAGGCTTGACTCCCCCCCCCCTTTTTTCCTTTTAGTCCTTTCCGCTCGGTTGGCCCCCTTACTGGCGGTGGAAGCCGCCCTTCAGGTGGCCAGGCGGTGGCCGCCCACGTTTTTTCTCGCTGGGGCTCTGTGCGGCCCGAGTCTCGACTGCCCCCCCCTTTTTCTTTTTAAGTCCGTTTGCTCCGGCGGCCCCCCTCTTTTACCGGTGGTGAAAGCGGCCCTTCAGGCGGCCAGGCAGCGGCTGCTCGCGGCTCCTGTCGCTGGTTCCCCCCCTCCTGTTTCTTGGCTCTTTTGTTCACTTAGCTGCCCCCCCCTCGGTCTTCATTCCTGGCACGGTGGCGGTGCGCCTCTAGGGTATCCACTCACTTTGGGGCTAATTGGGAGGTGACTTGTCTTGGCATGGGGACCTTCCCCCCCTAAGTGAGTGGCTGGCTGCAATTTTATAGTCCCCTCTTCAATTAAGCTTAAAACTCATTTTGTGGGTCAACATTTGGAATGCCCTGGGGGACTATGCCTGGCGGCCATTTTATAGACTTTTCCCCTGCCAGGTGTGGTGGCCATTTTGTGGCCTTAAGTGCCTAGTCCTTAGGCAGCCATTTTGGCCGGCGGTTTTCTTTACTGCTGCCGGGCCGATATTATTAGCAGTGCTTGTTCAGCAGCCAGTTTGGTGTAGTGGTTAAGTGCGCGGACACACATCTGGCTGAGTTGGGTTTGGTTCCCCTCTCCCCCACCTGCAGCGGCTGGATGACCTTGGGTAAGCTTTTAGCCTGACTGTTTTATTGCATTAGGTACTGCCCTTGGTTGCCTGGTTCCTTAAGTTTTGCGGCTACTTTTGACTTGTTGGGGCTGCCTGTAACCACTTGGCTTCCTTCTTGGAATTTAATTCTGCTTATGAGCGTGGATTCTGATCTGGGAGAGCCTAGTTGGGTTCCCCTTTCCTCCGTGTGCAGCGGCTGGATGACCTTTGGCAAGCTGTTCACTTTGCAGCTATATTGTTCTTCCTAACTTACATTCCTTTTTGCATTACAGGGTTCGTTCCCTTACGAGTTCAGTATGGTGCCCAAGAAGGGCCAGGGCAAAGGGAAAGGCAAACAGCCTGCCCCTAAGAGGCCTCCTCCTCGACCTGAGCCGGTGCCTGATGTCAATGACGAGGACCAAGATCCCATTAACGCAGCCATATTACAGAGGCTAGCGGCTTTGGAAGGTCAGCAGGGTTTGTCCTCTGCATTACCGAAACCTGAGTCTCAATTCTCTTTTCAGGCTCAGGTCCTTGCGCGCTTGGCTTTCTTAGAGGACAAGCATGATGCAGCTGCGGCCGAGGCTGGTGAGGGATCATCGTCCGGAAACCTTGGGTTTGGTCGGGGTGATCAGCAGTTGGCGCTTTATTCAGCGCCTCAGGGCCTGGGAGGTAAGGAAGGGACATTAAGTGGGGATGGGCCTAACTGGCCTTGGGGCCCTATGCCCGCGGGCCCAGCTGCTCTACCTGCACAGCAGTCGGCTTGGCCGCAGTACTCTGCACCATTTGGAGCAGCTGCTTTACCTGCACAGCAGCCCAATTGGAGGAATTATAGCGTGGCTGGTTTTCCTCCTTTTTTACCAGTACCTTTGCCAACTGGGGGCTACCCACAGTACGGCATCTCTTACCCGGGTTCAGGACCTGTAGCTTATGATGCTGTTTCCCCAGGGGCCTTGCCCAGTGGAGCCACAGATTTGCCTTTAGGCGATCATCTGTCTCTCGCTACTAAAGAGAAGATTCTCAGAGGGGAGTATGTGGATGTCTTTAGCCTTCTTTTCCGGGAATTGGAGAAGAAGGATAAGGACAACCTTGATGACAGGGAGAAAGAGCGCCTTAAGCGCCGTGTTGTTGATAGAACCTGGGCAAACTGGTTTCCCGGTTTCCTTATTTATGCCGCAGTAATTGTGCGGCATCAGCCATGGAGGGCTTCTGCGATGCGCCAATACATGGACATCATTTATAAAGCCTACTCTGATTTTCCAAGCCCGGCCTGGTCTTTGTACGATGAAGAATTTAGGATGCGGGCAGCCATGAATCCTGCTATGCGATGGGATAAAATCCATCCGGATCTGTGGCTTCAGATCATGTCACATGGTAGGGCTTCAGGAAGTGAGAGGACGCACAGTGGCCACTCTCTAAAGAGGGCCCCCTCGCAGGCGGTCGTTAGTGGGCAGTCTGGGCAGGCTCCTTCGAGGCATACGCTTTGTTGGGAGTTTACCTCCCATGGCACGTGTGGGCGCAAGAATTGCTCCTTTCAGCATGAGTGCCCCTTGTGCGCTGGGCCCCATGCCTTATCCAACTGCCCCAGACCAAAAGGTGGGGGCAGTGGGAGAGGTGATGAACATGTTGGAGGTTGGGGGACCCCAAACCCCCCTGCTGACAAAGGGTCCCAGCCCAGTTAAACTGGATGTCCTACTTGGGACCCATTCATTTAGGATCGGGGCAGCTTGACCGCCTCTGTGATGGGGTACAGAGGTCAGAGATACAGAGAATTGGGCGCTGGAAATCCAGCTGTTACAAAAGTTCTGTTAGGCCATCCAACTATCTCCTCCATTGAGAGTTTGTTGCTTTTTGTTGGTTAATTAGGTTCCTCTTACAGGTGCTGAAGACCGCGAGACAAGACGAAGGGTCACAGTCTGCGGCCACAGCATGGTCTTCTGGGCAGCTCATCGGGCCCGAAGGACAGCCATCGGCTCCCAGCTCGGCCTTAGCGAGGTCGCAACGGTCGAATGGTTGGGTAGGAGGGGCATGAGGTGGCCTGCCCTCCTGCCCTTGTTGTTTGAGGAGAGGCAGGGGCCCCCTCCTCACATCTTAGTCCTTCATCTGGGGGGCAATGACTTGGGCCTGATGAAAGGCATAGCCCTTGTCTTGCAAGCCAAGGCTGACCTCCAGATTATAAAAGCAAGATGGCCTGGGGTTCAGATTGTTTGGTCAGCCATGCTCCCCCGCCAAATTTGGCGGCACGTGGAGGACCCCAAATGCATGGATCGGGCTAGGCGCAAAGCCAACGCGCACATGAGGAAGGCCATGGAGGCAGGCTTGGGTTGGTTTTTTCTACACCCCAGTATTAAGTACCGGTTCTCTGACCTTTATAGGTCTGATGGGGTGCACCTTTCTGACAAGGGCAATGGGATATTTTTAGAGGACTTGCAGCATGGGATACGGATGGCCCTCGGTTGTTGAGTGGGGTCGCAAAGGTCAAAGCAGAGGCTTGGCCTTGGCTGTGGCAGGTTTGTGCAAGCTGGAAAGGAACTGGTGAGCGCCTTACGGCATATCCCATTTGGGAACAGGGGGTCATCAGGATACTGCCCCAGGGCTCTATGGTTCGGGGCGAAGAATGGTGGCCCCCTCTGGGAACCTCTCCGGCTAGGCTCCTTCCTGAAGGTCCGTACGGTCTCAGGGGTAGGCGCTCCTGTGGGGTAACCAGTATGCTGGGCTGCCGGTTAAGAACTAGACTTGGGGCTGGGTCAATACTGGAGTTTGGTGTCCCGCCCATATCAAAAGGCAAAGAGGCTGTGTCGTGGAGTGACGCCTGCCTTGCCTGTTCCTGTGCTTGCTTAGTTTTGCCCGTTGCTGCAATGTTCTGTTAAATAGTTAATAAAGTGGCCCTTGTTTAATTCCAATCGTTGTCTGTCTCGTTATTTGGGCTGGGGTGGCAACTCGGCTCCCGGCGCGCTTGTCGCGCTGAGGGGCCGCTTTGCCGCCTCGCACAACTGCGAGGCAGCAACGATCCTGCGCGCTTCCATGCGCTATCGGAGCCTGGGGGCGGGGCTGCCTATTTAAGGCAGTGCCCCGCTCCCGGACGCATCTTCGGCTCCGCGTGCTTGCCCACCCGCCCACCCTGTTTACAGTGTAGGTTTTTCAACTGGTCGCCAATTGGGGCCGGGTAGGAATTTTTCGCCTCTACCTGAATTGGCTGTATGGTGGAGATGTTTTTGCCTACCTTACACTGTGACAGTTGTTAAGGGCTTAAATGGTGGATGAGAATTTAGTAGTTTGGTCACTTGGCAGGTTTGTGCAAGCTGGAAAGGAACTGGTGAGTGCCTTACAGCATATCCCATTTGGGAACAGGGGGTCATCAGGATACTGCCCCAGGGCTCTATGGTTCAGGGCGGAGAATGGTGGCCCCCTCTGGGAACCTCTCCGGCTAGGCTCCTCCCTGAAGGTCCGTACGGTCTCAGGGGTAGGCGCTCCTGCGGGGCAACCAGTATGCTGGGCTGCCAGTTAAGAACCAGACTTGGGGCTGGGTCAATACCGGAGTTTGGTGTCCCGCCCATATCAGAAGGCAAGGAGGCTGTGTCGTGGAGTGACGCCTGCCTTGCCTGTTCCTGTGCTTGCTTAGTTTTGCCCGTTGCTGCAATGTTCTGTTAAATAGTTAATAAAGTGGCCCTTGTTTAATTCCAATCGTTGTCTGTCTCGTTATTTGGGCTGGGGTGGCAACCTCTAGCTGGACTATTACCATGTAAAATCTGATCACCTGTATTTTTTTAAGAGAAACCACGGGGGGGGGGGGGGGGAAGAACCCCAATAAATTAAAGTACATTAATAGAATCACTAAAACCACTCCAAGTTCACTCAAAATGCCTCCTGAATTTAGGCTGTGATGATAGTGATAAAAAGCAAACGAGGAAGCAATCCATACCTCTCAAAGGAGGGGAGTTGCACCATAGGCATAGAGTACGGGAGGGCTCGAGCCACCCCCAATATTGGGGGGGGGCTCAGCCACCCCCGGCAAAATGGAGTGCCTGCTGCTGCACCTCCCTGGGTCCTTCCGAGGCCCAGCCGCCGCTGCTGGAGAGGGAAGGGGTGGCCGAGGGGTGGGAGAGAGAGGCACCGGCAGCAGCAGCAGCTGGCGGGCCTCCGAAGGACTCGGGGAGGCGTGGCTATTTTCTGGGGGGGGGGAGAGAATATTGCCCCAGTGAGAATATTGCCCCAGTGAGCGCTAAGGAGCCCCCGCTCTCCCCAGAATTTCCAAAAGTCTACGCCCCTGAGTTGCACCATTGTTATGCCACTACTGAGAAAAGGCTACAAACCATAGTTGAGATAGTGGTAGCATCGACTTCTCCCAAATCTTCATGGGACCAAACAGGATCAAATAGATGGACAGGCCCAAGAGTACCTGGATCCTGAATTTACTATATTTTAGTTGTACAGTGTGTAGGCTACGGTCACACACACTAGATAATCCACTTTCAATCCACTTTCAGTGCACTTTCCAACTGGATTTTGCCAGTTTACACAGTAAAAATCCAATTGGAATGTGCACTGAAAGTGGATTGAAAGTGGATTATTTAGTGTGTGTGACTGCAGCAGTAGCTTCCCAAGCACACAAGAGGTGCTGATGTTCTCTCCCAAGCAACATCACAAATTCTACAACATTCGGTTTCCTAGAAAATACTCAGGAGAATTTCCATTTTGAAATGCATCGTTAATTGTAAGAAGGGGAAACAAAAGCCATGGTGATACCATGAAGTGTGATGGGGGGAAAAACTACCATTAGGAAGACTTGAAGATGAACAACTGGTCCACAGAAGCCAATAAAATGAAGGAAAGCGAGCGTACCACAAAGGGAGCATTCAAAGGACCACAAATTTTAGTTTCCATGTGCTGAGGATCTGAAAGAGCATTTGTTGGCCATGTACAACATGTACAATCAAGAGACAAATCTCAGAAAACCTCATAAAAAAAGAAAACCAGCTAGGTTTTGTATACGGCATTTCAACACACATTTCTGAATGGCCCACCTCTCCCTCACCCAATACTATCACACTGTTCTTTCTCCTCCATGTTTTTCATGTTGTGTCATCTCTTTCAATTGAAGAGAAGGGAGAACAGAAGACTTGTGGTCTTGTTACTTAGCAACAGCTCTGCATGGTCTCCCCCCCTGACACTTCCAGATAGTCTGGAAGCAACTATAGAGCACAGCAGGCTGAACAGCTGCAGTACTTGCCTGAGGAGCCTCCTCCTCAACTTCCCAGGGCGCAAAACTCCACTGGAAGAAAAAAAAAATGTTGGCAAGTCTTTTAGAAACTTTGGCTTCCCACTCATCTCATGTGTCTGTCTAGCTCTAGAGAGGTATGAGGGGGAGGAAAGGGCTTGTTCGTTATTTTGCCTCTCTCCCCCTCTTACTTCATTATATTCACATATTTTCCTTCTTCTGCATATAACTAGGGATGGCACCGATTTTGCATTGATCAAGCTCAACTGTCCAATTTCCTTTGTTCAACTGTGACACATAGGCGTCAACTTTAGGGGGGCTGGGGAGTTGCAGCCGCCCCCCCCCCCCCCGAACTTTTCCAAGATGTGCTGAGCCTCCCCCGGAGACAATGGCCTGTAATGGCTCTGGCCCAGCCCCAGCCCCCCCCCCCCCGAAACTGGAAAGTCTATGCCCTTGCTGTGACAATCCTACACGAGCCAAATCACCAGGTTTGTTCAGTTTCACACCAAACAATCAAAGCACCTGACAAACAAATTTGCATCACGCTTAAAAAAAACTATGAATTTGTGAAATCCTAGCAATTCAAGCAGATCAGCCACTATTAGTGTTGCTAAGGACTGCTTAAATGAATATCTATGATGATGGTAGGAACTTTTTTTAACATAATTTATTGATGACTGATATATGTGATTTGTGCCAGATCTGTCTGTTCAAACAATTTCCTGATGAGGATAGCAGCAGATCAGCAAGTGGGGGAAGGAGGGAACCAGATTGTTCTGCACTGCACTGTTAGGAAGGAATACTGTGAGGACACCTGCCAAACAGCAGCAAATAAATCAACAAACAGGCAAACTGTTAAAAAATGGGCGCTCCGTTCATAACTGGTGAACAGGATGTGAGCTGCCCCTAGGCAGCTAAGCATCCCTCATCATGACTATTGTATGAAACAACCATTTCTTGTAACAGGAGAAGAGGCCAGTTGTAGTGGCAACTAGCAGGTGGGGTCCTTCTGGTCTAGATTTGCTCATGGAGTACTAGTTGTGCACATTAAGAAACTGGCTCAATCCAGACATCATATCAAATGATTGGTGTTGTGTTCCAACCGGCAATCACGCACATGGTCGGAAACATACACATGGCCATGCAAAGCACCAGAGCTTCGCACAGGAACACAATAGACTGAGAGGATCCTGGCAAGGACCTATAGAGGGAGCCAGATCCTTAAAGGAACCTATGGAAAGGTTAACAATGTAAATAGACCTATCATGGGTGTTGGGGTTTGCAGGGGTGTGGTTTGGAATGGGAATATAAGCGGACCCCTGGGTCCTACTTCTCTAGTCTTGTTCTGACCTCTCTAATAAAATATGAGCTGTTATTACTTAATGCATCTCTGGACCCAGTACTTTTCACTTACCAAACCGTGTCTTGGCAACCAGAGACATTGCATAATCTTGGGACATTTTCTTTCTTTCTTTCTTTTTCTTTCTTTCTTTCTTTCTCTTTCTTTCTTTCTCTTTCTTTCTTTCTTTCTTTCTTTTTCTTCCTTCCTTCCTTCCTTCCTTCCTTCCTTCCTTCCTTCCTTTTCCTTCCTTTTCTTTTCTTTTCTTTTCTTTTCTTTTCTTTTCCTTTCTTTCTTTCTTTCTTTCTTTCTTTCTTTCTTTCTTTCAAGGGTACAACATGATGTGTTTCATTAATTTTTATCAAGATTGTCAGAGAGATACTCAGCTTCAGAGTTAGAACTGCAAGATATTTGTGGTGGGTTACACCCTTCCTCCAGTAGAAATGTTTTTTTTTTTTTAATATGCTTTCCAGCAAAATGCTCCCATGTTTGTTCTCTGGTATGTCCAATTAAAAGAATCTTGTGTGTGTGGGTGTATGTGTGTTATTATGTGTTGGAGCCAGTTTGGTGTAGTGGTTAAGTGCGCGGACTCTAATCTGGGAGAATGGGGTTTGATTCCCCACTCCTCCACTTGCACCTGGCTGGATGGCCTTGGGCAAGCCATAGCTCTGTACCAGCTGTTCTCTCAAGGACAGCTTGGGAAAAAGCTCTCTCAGCCTCACCTACCTCACAGGGTGTCTGTTGTGGGGAGGGGAAGGGAAAGGAGTTTGTAAGTCGCTCTGAGACTCCAAGTGAGTGAAGGGCGGGGTATAAATCTAATCTCTTCTTCTTCTTCTTCTTCTTCTATTTCCTTAACAGAAGTGTGCTAAAAGATGCTGAGCTTCATCAAGAACCCCCCCCCCCTCACACAAACACACAGAGGCACACTGCAAAGCAGGCTAGGGGTCAACTGAATGCTGCCCAGCACCAAGGGAATGCTCTCCTCATATCCCCCCGACTCTATAGCCCATAAGGAGCTGGCTCAGACAAACTTCTTTCATCAATAGATACTTCAAGGTATCCACAGAGTTTTCCTGCCTGTCTCTTCCCCCCCCCCCCCCCAAAAAAAATTCTGTTCATTTATTTTATGCATGGGACATTTCTCCATTCTGCCCAGCTTTGGAGATAAAACAATTACTATTCCATTGGTGTCCAGATGTTTGCTAACCACAGTTAGTGCCAAACCAGTTTGAAGTGCCAAACTTCAGTTTGGAACTATAATCAGAAACAAGTCTGCCAACTGTGGTTGGAGGCTAACTATAGTTAATAGGGCTGTGCAGTCAGATATTGCTGACCCTAGAAGCAGGGCTATTTTGGGGGCAGGAACACACTGGAATGGAGTTCCAGCTGGCTTCTGAGTTGGCCATGCCTACAGCCTCTCCCCCACTCGGGTTCCCCAGGCGCCTCACAAGCCATGGGGTGCCTGGGGAAGCCAAGCTGATCCAGGGAGGGAAGGCAGTTTAAACTCCCACTCAGGTCCCCTCAGCCTGGGGAAGCCGATCCAGGAACGGCCTTCCTTCCCTCAGGTTCCCCATTCGCCCCACAAGCTATGGGGCACCTGGGGAAGCCAATCCTGGGAGGAAGCTGTGCGGCCAGGGGTGTGGCCTAATATGCTAATGTGTTTCTGCTGTTGGGTGTGACCTATTATGCTAATGAGTTCCTGCTGGGCTTTTTCTACAAAAAAAAAGCCTGCCTAAAAGGCATCTAACTTACTCAGCATCGGATCAGGTAGCCTATATCCAAGGCAGTCACAGACTTCCCAGAACAGCTCTTGGATCTCTTAACATGAATTAATTGTCAAGAATAACACTGAAAGTGAGGAAGGATTGCCATCAGGAAAGAAGAGTACAGGGAGTACTGTGTTCACTCCAAATTGCTAAGACTTTGCTTTAACAATTGGGCAATATTAGTTCTGCGAACAAGAGGACTGCAGTGATTCTGTTTATAGAAACTCCTACTGCACCCTACACTTATATAGGCTGTTTTTCCTTTTTTTTTTGTTCCACTGTAGACACTTCCAGTCATTTTTCACTCAGTAATATATATGTGCATGTAGAATCTTAATGAAGATGTATGTCTTCATTGAAGTGGGCAGTAACAAAAGATGGTGTTAACTCTTCTAATACTGGCACCTTAGGGCAACAAGAGAGAGATTCAATAAACTGAGCCAGACCTTAGCATTTATGCCTATTGTTTCCTCAGTGATGTAGACCTATGTGTGTCTTCTTTCCTTTTGAATATATAGCTAAACCGGCACAACACTTTTGAAAAAAGGACGTGGGAGATCCCCCTGTGAGTCAGTGAAATATTTATCTTCCCAGCACCATCAGTTTTGCAGTTACACAAAGACATATTTAATGTTAGAAATATAAGGAAGCCAGCTGTAATATATAACCACTAGCAATGAAACTGGAAAGGAAAGCACTTGACTAGGTCTATCAGGTTCCACAGAGGAACCTTATAACAAACAGTTTCTCTAGCAAAGAGTATAAACCATGGCTGAGGACAGATGGTGTTCTGCCGCGCTTCCACAGTGCGGCAGAACACGGCGGGGGGAATTGCCCCCGCCACACGGTGTTCACACACCGCCACAAGGAAGCCGCCTGCAGCGTCCAGACTGCGGGTGGCTTCCGGCAGCAGCGGCAGAGCGCCGCGTGGCTCCCCCGGCCTGGCGCACATTCACACCCGCCAGAAGCGGGTGGAATGCACGCGCAGCAGCCGGGACACCACTTTGAAATGGTGCCCGGCTGCTGCGAGAGGAGCGCGGCGCCGGACGCGTTGTGTCCGGGCCGCCTCCTCTGAGCAAATGTGGCAGTCTGGACTGCCGCTCTGCCTCCGCTTTTAAAGCAGAGGCAGAGTGGGCCAGACTGCCAGTCCATCCTCAGCCCACACTTCAACAGTAAATAGTGATACAGTATAGGATAGGGTGTTTGAATTATCTACAATCTTTTGACAATCACAAGACTACACCTAGGTGAGGAACCTGATCCTTAACGTGGGGCAGAGAGTCAATTCCATTCAGAACAAATTGAATACTATATGATCAACTTTATGACTAACAGTATCATTTGTGTCCCATCTGGACTAGGTTTCAGGTTATTAGCTCTCTGACTCTAGGTATCTGTTTAAAGCATTTATAACTTACCCATGGCTTTGGCAAAAAAAAAAAAAAAAGAGGGACTACGTTTGAAATCCTCAGACAGCCTCAACCAATGGTTTTACACAGATGTTCAGCACAGGGATAAGATGGAACTCTGCATCATCCATAAGAAAAAATACCACAGAGCAGAACAGTAGTTCTCTAGTATCATTTTATAGAGTTGTCCTGCCAATGGAACCACTGAAAGGAAACCACTGGGACACAGTGCCTTCAGTTCCCATGTGACCTTGCATTTAAAAAAAAAAACACCACCACTAACAGGTAATTCTGGAATGGCAAGTATCTCAAATTCAAGTTTAAATATGAGAACTTGATCCTCCTGAGAACTTGGCAAGATAAGCCATGTCCCATAATACACTTATAGCTAAACCAACTGCACAGCTACTGAGAGATGAGACAAGTGAGTGTGACAGTACTCACCCATATTGAGCACCAGCACCTTTTCTCAGTCCTGAGCCTTGTGTGCTGGCCTGCTCCAGCCCCACTAAGCCAAAGAAAGAAATAGTGGTCCCTCAGGAACAGCCTACTGGAGATGTGTGGAGTGAGAGGAAACTGGCAGAAATTGGCCCAACCTTGTATACTCTGGCACCCTCTGCACAGCACAGCAGTTCTGCCATCAGTTCTCTTCTCCTGCCTCCAGATTATATGCTGAAAGCAGCAGACCGCTATCCTGCCTCCCATTCACACCTTGAAAATGTATGAGAAATCAGTAGACCATTTGTTCACCTGCTTCTTCCAGATAGGCAAGAATGCTAAGAAAACCAACCTGTTTAGGACAGAGCCAGATGTGATAATGAATAGGAAATTGGTGCCACAGGCAGAATCCCCCCCTGCTCTTCTCTGTCATAGAAGCAAGTGTGTAGCATGTTGTCATCATATGATTTTCTATACCAGTTCCACCTCATTGGGTGCTGCAGGGGCTAGAGGTAAAAATGTAAACAGGATGATGTTCCATCACTCATTTCGATAGATAAACCTTATGACAGGAAAGGAAGACAAGACATTTGATCTGGGCATATTGTTTTAGCCAGAGACTAGGATTTCACACCTAACTCCACCCTAAATCAAAAATCTCAAAGCAAATATAGGGACTTGAAATGGAATACTGTGAGAAGGCACTTTCTATAAAGGTAATATGTTGAAATGATAAACACCTATGAAAAAATTAGGCAGTTCTTTTTGTCCTCCACTTTCACACTGGCATTGTTTATTGGATGTTTTAAATTCCTTTCACCTCATTTGTCTTTCATTGTGAAATCCAGTTCATTAGATCATGTAAATAGTGAAATCCATAGGCATAGACTATGGGGGGGCTCGAGCCTCCCCTGAAATTTCCTGGGGGGACTGAGCCCCCCCAGGAAAACATAGCGCCTGCCGCCGCACCTCCTGGGGTGCCGCCAGCCGCCGCACCTCCCCCCCCCCCGGCCTGGCCACTCTTCCATCCTTCCCTCTCCCTCTTTTCCCAGCGAAGGGAGAGGGAAGGAGTGGGGGGGGAGAGGCTCCGGCAGCAGCGGCTGGTGGGCCTCGGAAGGGCCCGGGGAGGTGCGGAGATTTCCCAGCGGGGGGGGGGGGACATCGCCCCAGCGAGCATGCATGCAAAGTGCATGCACTAAAGAGCCCCCCCCCCCCCCCGGAATTTACTAAACTCTACGCCCCTGGTGAAATCCAACATTTTGGACACACTATACTGTTTTTCTTTCATTGTTTGTTAATAGTGCAATCCAGTTTTATTCTTCTTACAACTCTGCAATCAGCACTGAGTCTGAACAAGAAGCAGGGGTCCATTGGGGCTGAAGCGAGGCGGAGCAAAGCTCCGCCAGCTCAGGACTGGCCAGTAGGGCAGCCACGGGCTGAATCAGATTCTCTAATCTGATTCATCTCGCCGCTGAATTGCTGCCGAAATTTGGTGGCAACTTTAAAAGCCACCAGGGGGTCCAATTCTACAGGCCCCCAAACAGGTTGCCCCCATTCCCTCCATTACTCTCTATGGTAGGAAAAAAGTTAACATTTTTTCCCTCCATAGAGAACAATGGAGGGGATGGAACAATCTGTTTGGGGGCCCATAGAATTGGACCCCGTGGTCCAATCTTCTTGAAACTTGGTGGGTATTTCAAGGAGAGGCCCCAGCAGCTACCATGCAAGTATGGAGCCTCTCCTTCAAACCCCCTTTCCTCCAGCCCCTCATATACCCAATGAGTTTTTGCCATTGATTTCAATGACCCATAGGATATAATGGGGCTGAAACTGACATTCCCTTTCTGACACACTTCTGGTGATGTCAGGGGACATGGCAGACATGGCATATGCTAATGAGTTATGCTAATGAGTTATGCTAATGAGCTCCTGCACCTCTTTTTCTACGAAAGGACCCCTGACAAGAAGGACAAACACCAAATGAAATAAACTAGTAAATATGGATTACAAAAAAGGACAATCATCAGATTTCCTAATCCAATGGAGAATTTTTGATATGACAAAGAATTTCTGTTTGATGTGTACATGTTGAACCCTGTCATATGGAACATACATATGAGGAATAAGCTCCATGCACATGAGTGAATGCAGCAGGCCATTCAAGCACAGTGAGAGAAGAGACTGTTTCTGCATTCAGTTCTGATTCCCTTGTAGGCTTGCCAGATCCCTGGTTTGGTGGAGTTTACCCGATTTGGAGAGGCTCCTTCACTCCCACCAGCCAGATGGTGGGCAGGGGAAAGCCCCACACCCAAGAGCGACCACTTGGCATCCCCCCACCTCTCCCCAGTAGTGTCTAAAGGGGCTTTTAAACCCTGCTGGGGAGAGGCAGGGGCCGCACACCTGCACTCCGAGCTCCAAATTTGAGGCTTGGTGTGTAGGTGCATATAGCCTCCCCCTACCTCTCCCCAGCAGGGTTTTAAAAAGCGCTTTAGATACTGCTGGGGAGAGGTGGGGGCCTCTACTCCCCAGCATGATGCTGTTGCTTTTGAGTGATGTCGTCATGCTGGGTACTCCCCACCCCCTCCAGTAATGTCCCTCAAAGTCCCCAACCTCCCTATGAGGCACCTACTGATATCACCTTGTTTCTTAATTCACACGTCAGTTTGGTTTCATTTTGACATATTCAGCCATTATTCGTATTGTCTTCTCAAATGTCCCCTGAAACTTCACTTGCCAAACTCTTACTTGGTACATTTTAATGTGACAGTTTATTCTGTATATCATCTTTGGCATGTCAGTTTTGTCTGTGCTTTGGATAGCTTAATTTGCCAAGTTATACTTGTTCTCACATAGCTCATTTATACTAATTAACTAAATACTAATTAATATACTTGTATACTACTAGATAGTAATTAAACCCATACTAATTAACCATTATTTGTTCAGAGAAGAATAAAAAAAAATACCTTATACACATGAAACTGCCTTCTGGTCTTTCAAGGTCTATCTAGGTCAATATTGTCTACTGTGACAATATTGTCTACTGTGGCCTCTCTGGGGTCTTAGAGGTCTCACATGTCATCCCCAACCTTCCAAAAGGATCCAGAACTTGTATAGATTTCCTGTCTTTTCTCCATGGAGGATTTTCTCCACATTTTATCTTCACAGCAAACCTATAAGATAGACTAGGCTGAGAGATAGTGACTGGTCCAAGGTCAACCAGTGATCATGCACAGGATTAAGGTGAAACAATTATAAACCCCAGCATTGTGCTTTGACCAAAATACAACCAAATTACAAAGATCCTATCCAATACACGAACAGCATTTTTAGATGCTCTCATTAACCTAAAGAATAAGAACTGATGTGGTGTTAGCAGTGAGAACAAGGGCTCAAACAAAGGAATAATATGGGATTTTTTAAGTGCTAAAGGGGCCACATTTTTTTGAAGATGTCACATGCAAATCACTACCATTTTGATGTCCCCCTGTTCCCTTCGCGTTGATTTTTCTTTCTCATCCTTTTGGCGCACTTTTGACATTCTAACTGAAGCAATTTCCCCAGAAGTGTTCAGAAAATATTGTCACATTTATACCTTACCCTCTGATAACTTTCCTGCTTTATTTTTTGTCTTTCATCTTCTTTTATTCTTGACTCTCATGCAAAAGGCCAAACTGTTCAAAGCAGAGATTTCCAGACTTGAGAGCCCAATTGTTAAGCTAGTACTTTTCTTATGGACCCCTACAGTATAGCTTTGTTTTCTATGACCAACATTGGGTCCAAGATTAGGGATGGCTAAAAAAGGGTTGTCAGTTCCATTCAGAAAAGGGAATCTACAGGAATGTATTCATCCAAGTACTGCTTTAACTATTTGAGATTGTATTCCCTTATGATTTTTTTTTGTTTCACCATAGCTTTACAGCCCAATCCTATACATCTTGATTCAGAATTAAGTCCCATTGACATCAATGGGATGGTTAATAACCAAATCTTAGTTTGCATAAGCTTGAACTACCTGACATTTCTCACTGGGATACAATACTTCATTTCCTTGCTGGTTTTGCATCCACTGTTTGTAACATTTGGGCATACAAGAATAGTGACAGGAATATTTCTGGAAGCAGGAAGATTTTCCACAAGTTTCAAAACAGCACTTTCAGAAAATTAATGTTGAACTCCAGCAGGAGTAATTCATCCCTGGACTGCTATACATTGTACTTATCAGTTATTGACCAAGAGGCAACCATGTTCCTGTTCTATGAGTGGCTACGTCATCTCAAAGATAATTTATAGAGAGTAGCAGGGACCAAAGGAGTACCAAGCTTCTTCAAGAGCAAGGAAGTCAGTTCTTCTTAAATGGTAAAAAACGTAAAGGTTTCCCTTGCTCAAAAGTCAGTTGAATCAGACTCTAGGGGGTGGTGCTCATCTTCGTTTCCAAGCTGAAGAGCCAGCGCTGTCCAAAGATGTTTCCATGGTCATGTGGCCAGCATGACTAGATGCCGAGGTGCATGGGATGCTGTTACCTTCCCACTTAAGTGGTACCTATTTATCTACTTGCAATTTCTTGCTTCGAACTGCTAGGTTGGCAGGAGCTGGGACCAGAGATGGGAGCTCATTCTGTCATGCAGCACTCAGGTCTCAAACTGCTAAACTACCGATCTTCTGGTCTGCAGTTCAGTGTCTTAACCACTGAGCCATTGTGGCCCCTGCTTAAATGGTGGTAGACAGCAAATAAATAAAATTTCAAGTACTTCAGTCTGAAGCTGTGAGATCCACTAAGCTTCATTAAATGTGTTCATCTGTAAGCTGCAAGGTGCTGTTTTAGCGGACTTATGAATGATAATTTCATAAGTGTAAGATCATGGAGAATAATGATAAGTGTATGAGAGGACTATGTGTACAAAAACATAGGCCAACTGCAGACACGCCATCCTATGCCAGGAAATGACCATCCAGCAGAAGCCCAGTTCCCAGAAGCCTCTCTGAGCACAGAAGCCAGCTTGTGACTCTGGTTCATCTCTGCTTGCAAAAACATGTCCAGACTTGTCACCCCCAAGTCTCTGCATATCAGGCTCCTTCCCCCTCAACAGACATTGTTCCAGCTAAATAAAGGCTTAATTGCCCACTTCACATGGACTATAGAAGCAGTTAAAGGACAATTGACTTGGCCAGGCCAAGAGTGTAATCCCTTCTGGAGAAGACAGTGGCCTCACCTATGACTCATCCTTCCTCCAGACCAGGTGTCTCCAAATGTTTATTCTTTAAACCATCTCCAGATGGTTATCCTTTAAACATTGCCCACACCCATCCTATATCGTATTGGTTAGTACTTTAGAGGCGGATCAGCCCAGAGGAGGTGGCTTGTCAAGCCAGCCCCCAGAGACGTCCCCCCCTTAAGAGCAGTCTGCCCAGCTTCTTTTAGTTAGTTCTCTTGCCATCTCCCTCCTGTCTTGTTCCCAACCTCCCTCCTGGATCCTTGTATGCATGCTAGGGCTCGCCGTGTGCTTCTGCTGGTTCAGAGCATGTGATCCTCCCCCCCCCCCCTTCCAAATACCCTCTATTCTTCTAGCAGGACAGAAACCAGGCTTCTGGAAGGTAAATATTTTCCTCTACAGGATACCATCAACTTCCTGCTAATGCCACCATCTCTTTAATTCTATCTTACTTCTTAGACCTGTATGATTGTATGTATGATTTTTGCAACATCTGAATGATTCACTTTTATTATTATTAAGTAAACTAAATACTCTTTTTTAACTTCATTTGAGCCTCTGTGTCTCTTTTTGAAAGGTCTGAGAGAGGCCCAGCCTCTGTATACAAACGTGCTAGGTCCGTTAATGCCTACTGCTGATTATTAAGAGCTAATATTCCCCCAATATTGATAACATTATAAAGCAGTCAGGCTAAGACATCCAAGTTATGAAAATGCAACAGTTTTGGAATTCCAGGCATTTCTGACATTTGGGGAAAAGATGAACCTTTTGGGCAGTATTTAAAGATTTTGCTCACAATTTGCTTGCCAACTGCCATCCAAGCAGAGAGTGATTGAACACTTTCACATCATGGCAGTGGTGCAGAGTGCCATCAAGTTGCAGACAATTTAAGACAATCCCATAAAATGTTCAAGGCAAGAGACATCCAGATATGGTTTGTCATTGCATGCCTCTGTGTAGCAATCCTGGATTTCTTGGTGGTTTCCCATCCAAGGCTGACCCTGCTTAACTATCTAGGTCAGGGCCCCCCTTATCATACCCTTACTGAAAAATCTCTTTAGACTCACTGACTAAAATAATTATACTTCTTTAAGTAACATGTTCTTTGACAGCAACTTGAGGGAGTGATGGTGGATCCATTTAGGTTGCTTTCTTATAATACTGATTATCTGTATTTAGGGCTTCTGATTTTGGGAGTGAGAGAGCTTTTACTTGATGATATACACTGGAAGAAAAATGGGTGGAGTGTGACCTTATCAAATCAGGCACACATGTGCTGTGTCATTCCCTCCCCCTTGCTACCTCAAAGAAATGAAATAGAAACAGTGTCAGTAATGCATAAGAGGACCCAAGAGTGTCTTTCATTATTTCTGAATGTATTTAGTGTTTTTCTCTTTGGGTTAGCTATAGCAACTGTATTAACAACTGGGTTGGATTTTCTTTAGTCACTGTCTGAAGCACATTCCTAGTATCTCTTTCCAACTCTGTTCATGGCTGAGACTAGGAGGTACACAGGGGCTGGTTCCAGAATGTAGTACTAAGAGAAGGCAGTACTGAGATACATTGGTCAGGCCACACCTGGAGTATTGTGTGCAGTTCTGGAGGCCTCGCTTCAAAAAGGATGTGGAGAGAATGGGATAAGTGCAGAAGAGAATTATGAGGACTATCAGGGGCCTGGAGACCAAGATCTATGAGGAAAGGCTGAGAGACTTGGGAATGTTTAGTCTGGAGAAGAAGAGGTTGAGGGGGGACATGATTGATCTCTTTAAGTATTTCAAGGGCTGTCACTTAGATAAAGGCAGGGAGCTGTTCCTGTTGGCAGCAGAGGCTAGGACTCACAATAATGGGTTTAAATTAAGGGCAGGAAGGTACCAACTGGATATTAGGAAAAAAACTTTTTACAGTAAGAGTTGTGCAACAGTGGAATCAGTTGCCTAGGGAGGTGGTGAGCTCCCCCTCACTGGCAGTCTTTAAGCAGCAGCTAGACAAACACTTGTCAGGGATGTACTAGGCTAATTCTGCATTGAGCAGGGGGTTGGACTAGATAGCCTGTATAGCCCCTTCCAGCTCTGTGATTCTGTGATTCTATGATTTTGTGACTGTTGTTCTTCCATATAGGAATTCCGCAGGTTTTTGTTTCCCATGATATTTAACATTTATGCAAAACAGTTAGGAGCAATCTTATTTGGGGATAGGAAGTATGGTGTCATCAGCACGCAACTCTCTTTTCCTTTGAATCATTTAAAGCATTCATAGTCCAGAACAGATGACTAGAAGTGGAAATATCTGCTCTAGATGGGGAACCATTTCCCTTGAAAGATCAGGTTTGCATCTTGGGGGTTGCCTCTGGAATATCAGACAGTACCATGACCAGAGATACTGTTTAGTAGCTTATTAACTGAGTCATGAAGTACAGTCACTATTGGAACAAAAATGACGGTACCACTGTCACTCATGCCTTCCAGGATTCCTGATTAGATTACTGCAATTCAATCTATGTCAGGCTGCCCAAGGAAATTATTCAGAAATATCCAGTCAAAAATACTGATTTTTTTATTAAAAACATAAGACCAAAAGAGAAGCCAATGTTGGACCAGGCCAATGGCCCATCCAGTCCTACCCTCTGTCACGCAGTGGCCAAAAATACCAGGTGTCATCAGGAGGTCCAGCAGTGGGGCCAGGATAGTAGACGCCCTCCCACTGTTGCCCTCCCCCAAGCACCAAGAATACAGTGCATCACTTGCCCCCAGACTGAGAGTTCCTATACTTTGTGGTTCATAGCCGCTGATGGCCCTCTGTTCCATATGTTTATCCAATTCCCTCTTGAAGCCGTTCATGCTTGTAGCTGCCACCACCTCCTGTGGCAGGGAATTCCATGTGTTAATCACTCTTTGGGTGAAGAAGTACTTCCTTTTATCTGTTCTAACCTGACTGCTCAGTTCTTGTATTGTGAGAAAGGGAGAAAAGTATTTCTTTCTCTACCTGCTCCATCCCATGCATAATCTGAGATTATATGAGATAATATGCTGGGGGTTAAGGAGCAGAAAGTAGAAAGCTCCTCAGAAGGTCCTGATGTGGTTACCAATGTATTTGCAGGTAGCATTCAAGTTTTGACAATTAAATCTTAATTGGTTTAGGCCTACAACACTTTAAGAATTACCCGCTTCCATATTAAACCACCCTAGACCTTAAAAACTGCCAGTAAGGCCCTGAGCAAGACACCATCTCAACTAGATGAAAGAACCACTAGTTTTTCCAGTGGTCTCCAACACAGCACAGTTTACACAAATGGTTTGCGACCCCCTCTTTGATCTCATTTTGAAGCAAAGTTACAAATGCTGTTCTCTTCTAGGGTTTTAATGCTTAACAGCTGAAGAATTGTGGAATAAACAAACTTTGGTATTCTCTAGAGCTATTCTTATCTCCACATCCCCCCATGTTCCTGCTGGTTTGGGATCAGACATAACACCAATATAGGGATTTAAAGAGGAATGTCACAAGGTCAATATGATTTAAATGGTGAATGATTTTTGCAGCATGGAGTCCAGAAAGGAAAAAAAAGTGGAGCACACTCCACTTCCTGTTCACTGATCTATGTTTTGTGAGATTAAATGTTAATATAAACAATACTTCTTGAAGGCAGCAACCTTGGCTAAGACACCCTTGGTTTACATCTGAACATGAAAACTTTTAAAAAACAGAATTAGATTTTAACTTAAAAGGAGCCTGCTTTGTTCATCAACCCAGTATAGGATTTTACTTTGGAGCTGGCAGACTTTGAAGTGACATTAACAAACTCATCTTCCACACAGCCCTGGAAACAAATTATCAGGCTGAATATTTAGTCACCCTTGTCTAGCTACAATTTTAACATCGGGACACCAGAAAGAAAGAAAAAAGGCAAATGAGTCATCATGGCATAAACTGCAACAGGATTACATGAGCAAATTTCTGGGTTAAAAAATGTATGCAGTTATTCATGTACAATGTTACGGGTAAAAAAAAAAAAAGATGTGATCCTGTTCATTGAAAGTATGCTGAGTTGCTTGGCAGAGCCAAATGAGATTGATTTTCACAAATCATATTTTACTTGCAGATCAGGACACAACTTACAATAATGTAGTGATAAAATATTATTAGGAGAAGATTTTCATACCAGGATTCTAATCAGGCTGTCAAAAGAATTTATTTATTAACACTCAGACATTGCTTTTCTGCCTGAAAAATCCTGAAGGTGATGTACAATTTTTAAAAAAGCATAAAACTCTAAAAGAGCAATAAAAAATCATCAGGAAACAATAAAACAGTACAAAAGACTATAACTAAACCTTGCAGAACCCTATATTCTTGGGGTATACAAACATTTTCACTCTGCAGTTACCAAGGAGTTACCGAGTTACCGAGAGCCAGTTTGGTGTAGTGGTTAAGTGCGCGGACTCTAATCTGGGAGAACCGGGTTTGATTCCCCACTCCTCCACTTGCACCTGGCTGGCTGACCTTGGGCAAGCCATAGCTCTGTACCAGCTGTTCCCTCAAGGACAGCTTGGGAAAGCGCTCTCTCAGCCCCACCTACCTCACAGGGTGTCTGTTGTGGGGAGGGGAAGGGAAAAGGAGTTTGTAAGCCGCTCTGAGACTCCCTTGGGGAGTGGAGGGTGGGGTATAAATCCAATCTCTTCTCTTCTTCTCTCTTCTTCAAGGGGGGGGGGGCTGGATGGCAACCCTAGATATCTGATCCCAAAATGATGATGCCACCATTGAGAATACCCTCTACAAGTTCTTAATTCACAACGGGAGGAACCAGACCAAGAAACTGCATGTCGGGATTCATCAGTGAAAATAGATGTCCACTGCAGATTTTGTGTGCATTCCTTTCCCCACAGCAGTCCTTTGTACCCTCAGGAAGGTTTATTTCCAGTGTAGCAGGACCAATGTGGTTAAGAGGATGCAGTGGCAAGGGGGACAAAACCATCCTTTCTGCTTCCATTATTAGTAGAGCTGTGCTGACAATTTTCTGCCTCTCAACCCCCATGGATATCCTTCTGGACCACCTTTTGAGACTACTGATTGGCCCCTTGGCCTGTGGCCTACAGGGTCCCAAGAGATTCCATCTTGTCCCCCATGCTTTTTAACATCTGTATGAAGTTGCTGGGAGAGGTCATCCAGAGATTCAGGCTGACTGGCATCATCATATGTGGGTGATATTCAGCCCTATCTTGTGGTTCTGGCAGATTCCAGGGAGGTTGTGGGAACTGGTGCCTTGAGGCTGTTTTGGATGGATGAGGGCTAACAAACTGAAACTTAATCCTGATAAAATGGAAATGCTACAGGTGGGGGAAGGTCTGTCTAAGGAACAGGAGTGTCTCCTGTTCTGGAAAGGCTTGAACTACCCCTAAAGGAGCAGGTTTGTAGCTTGGGGGTGTGGATAGACCTAAGCCTCCTGTTGGATAAACAGGGGACAGCATTGCCTGGGGTGACTTTAATCAGCTTTGGATGGAGAGCCAGCTACAGTTCTTCTTGGGTGATAACTGATCTTGTTACTGTCATGCATGCCCTGGGAACATCTAGGTTAGATTACTGCACTGTGTTTTACATGGGGCTGGCACTGATGGGTGTCTAGAAGCTACAGTTGGTATAGAATGCTGTGGCCAGAGAGCTGATTACAGTGGATTGTAGGGGGCAGAACACTTCATTCTTTTTCAACCTACACAGGCTCCCAATTTGCTTCTGAGCCCCATTCAAGGTGTTGATATTGTCCTATATGGCTTGAGGCCAGTTCACCTCAAGGACTGCCTATTCCCTTATGAACCTACCCAACCACTCCAAACATCATCAGAGGTCCTGGTTTGGTCACCCTCCACCATATGAGGCTAGACAGGTGGCAACCTGAGAAAGTGCTTTCTTGGCTGTGGCATCCAAATTCTAGAACTCCTCCCTGGGGAGATTTATCTGCCTTCCTCTATCATTGCCATCCACCAGTGAATAAAGGCTATTCTGTTTTGTTTGACATTCCCTCACTAACTATTTTTTGGTCTTCCTCCCTGTTTTTGTGCTGTTGTGTTTATATGTTTTATTTAATTATTTTCAATATTTTATATATACTTATTCATATTTTAAATACCATTTAATGTTTTGATTGTTCTGTGCCTTGAAGACCCTAAGTTGAGTGGAAATGCGGCATGCAAATATTTTACATGATACTGTCACAAAATAATTCAAAAAAGATGCTTTAAAGAAAAGGGCTGTGGGCTATACCACTGTGTATAGTACATACTATGTGTTACCATACGTATTATCACACTATTTAATTTCTGCATCATTTAACACATATTAACATGTTTTGTTTCAGCTTTGTCTCAGATTTCTGCTTGGTTTCAGATTTCTGCAAATCTAATCCTTTTTTACATTGCTTATTGGGTGTCCCATCCTGTTGATTGTATTGATTTACACTCTGTAATCTGCCTTGAGTCTCACAGGTGGACTATTAATACCATAAACAAACACATTAATTAATTAATTAAGAATAAATAAATAGTAATCCACATGAGTGTTCTGACCCTGGAATTATACTATTGAGGAATCAGAAAAGACTGCTACAATGATGAGAATATGTCCAAGATCCTTGATCCTTATGCCCATGGGCTGTGGGATCCAACTCAAGGCTTCTTTATCTGTGCTAGGTAGGAGTTAATGTACAATGGAATATAGAATAATTTTGGCTCATTCACAAATGGCCCCAGAGGATGCATTTCACAAATAGTGAGACAAAGGATGACATCCCTATTGGCCCGGTGCGATGACATCCCTATTGGCACAAACAAGATGCTTTGGGGGAGGGGTTCCCCCCAGTGGCCGAAACTGGGAAAAACCCCACCCCTGTCATGGTGTTGGCCAGCAAGGCACTGCTAATGCTCTTATGGATTCTAATATTCATAAGTTCGAACTTGGGTTGCTGTGCTATAAGGGCTACAGGCATTCTCCATTGCTGGGAGAAGCTCCAGTCCACTCCAGGAGGCTGGCACCCACGATAGTTCACCAAGACCGAGACAAAGACTCCTTTTGCAATAAGGTTTCTTTCTGTCACACTGCGGTGGTCAACCCCTGCCCCCTCCAACATACCTACAAGGATTATGCTAAACGAGGTTACCTGGCAACTAATGGTCCGGTCATCATCCAGCCGGCTAGGGCCATTAAGAGACAATAGCGTGGCCCCAGTGAGTCATCGGACCTTGCCCAGGTGTCAGTTCCTGTTTAGGTCATAGTTTTGCAATATTGGCCACCCCTCTGCCACCCATCTTCTTTTTACCTTAACCAATGATAGGGTTTGAAGGGACAGACTACCTGAGAGGTGTGTCAAGGGGATGTGGTTTGCGCAGCCCACCCCCAAAGACCACCTAATAAAAGACCTTGCATGGCAGGCAATCGGTCTCTTGAGCATCCATCGACCCCTGTCTGCTTCTATATCCTCTTGAATCCAGCTTTCTATCCCAATACTCTCCCTCCATCTTTTAATCTCTGAGTCTGCAGCCAGAGAGAAGTGTGTTTCTGCCAGTTCAGAACACGCTCCCCATTTTTCTTCCTTTCTAACTCCTCCGTTTTGGAACCAGGATCCATCTCCAGGACAGGTAACGTACTACCCCTCATCGAAAACCCTGCTAATGCAACAGTGCTATTTTCTATCTTTATTTCCTTAGGCCTGTGTGTTTGTGTGTGATATTCTGTTTTTGTATGCTTGAAAAACATATTTTCAGTAAATACCATTTCAACTGAACAACAGCCTCACTGCCTATTTACTGGGAACTCCCGGAAGGGGTGGGACCTTGGTATAGCTGGCAAGAACCCGGTATTTTGCCAATTGCTCATCTTAAATTAAAGCAATTCAGCTAACAATGGGAATGGGAACCCTAACCTAATAAAATAAATAAAATAATAAATAAATAAATAAATGTCCCCCCATGTATTTAGTGAGCGCCAAGGCATACATGCAAACTGCTGTATATGAGTAGGTACCAGCCTACTCATTTCACCTCATTTTGGAAATGTACTCACATGAATAGGAACTACTTATGTATACATGTGTTCATCTAGGAGGATGCTAATAAATTCTACCTGTGTTTTACAGTGGAGATGTGAACCTCTCACTCTCAGGTTCAGCCACATGTACAAATTACATGGTGGGGCTTGTATATGAACTAGTTTCTAGGTGAAGTTTTAGGTAAAGTGCAATTAAGATCTGTCTACTCATACATTTCCCTCCACCAGTCAAAAGTACTTTATCTACTTCTTTATTACTATTCTTGGGGTCAAGGAAAGTATCTAGCTTTTTTTTTTTTAAGTCAGTCTTCAAGAATAGCCTATGTAAGATATAAGAGGGAACGGTTTATGCTGCTCCTGCTTAGTGCTGGGGAAATTAGAGGTGCAAGAAACTTTTCATGCACTCTCATTCTCACTGTGCTCATTTTGAGAGGGAGAGAAGCTGGCTTCCCAATTGCATCGAGAGAGAGAGAGAGAGAGTTGTTGTAAATCAATCTATATATCTAATTCCCAAGTGCCCCCCCAATGTGCGGATACTTAAATCCGCGCGGGGGGCACTTGGGGGGTTGGGAGGGGGTTCTGCAGATGGGGGGGTGATCCCCACGTTTGCAGAAAAATCAAAAAAGTTTTAAAAAGTTTTCAAGGGATACTGAAATCCCTGCATGTGCAGGAAACTAACTTACCTGTCGTGTGGTTGTTGCTGGCAGCGGTGGTGTGGCGGCGGTTCCCTGCACGTGCAGGGAATGGACTTGTGGGAGTGCTGGCAGCGCTGGTGGCAGATGAGTGCGGCCACGGGGGGCGGGAAGAGATGGTGCCGGGGGGGAGGAGGGAGGCGCTGGGCCTGAGTGGTGTTAAGCCACTCAGGCCCCAGCAAAGAAGAGTGAGCTGGTTGGTGGGCGGATGAGCATGGGGGGGAGGGAGGGAGGGGATGGTGCCGGGGGAGGAGGGAAACGCTGGGCCTGAGTGGCATTAAGCCACTCAAGCCATGGCAAAGGAGAACGGGCGGGAGGGGAATGCGAGGGTGAGGGGGGAGGGAAGGAATGGTGAGGCTCCTCTGGCACAAAGCTGTGGGCCTCGCTGGGCGAAGCCGGGGTGGGAGGTGGAGAAGAGATGGCGAGGCCCGCGGCTCTGCGCCAGAGGGGCCTCGCCTCGGGCAGGCTGGAACGCGGGGGGAAGGGGGGGGGAGGAAGGAGGAGCAGCTGTCAGCTTCCCCCCCTGTGAATATCGCGGCCCCCCTTGTTTATTCTATTGCACACTCTTAAGTCAGAAAACACATTTGTAGCATAGAAATTAAAGTCACATAGGTTTAACAGAGGACTGAGGCTCAATCCAGGCCCTAATTCCATGACACTTAGATAATTTAGGCTGCAAACCATAATTCCCAAGCCATTGGCATAAGAGATACAATCTATTTTTCAGCTTCTCTGAATGTTTAGCTTTTTATATTTTCCCCAAACCTTTAAGTTGCCAGCTCCTTTTGTTGCAGAGATGTAAGGGGAAAGGCATATATCTGCAACAATTATTTTTTAAAATACAATAATATAACAATAGCCAGTTATCAATTTTAAAAAGGTCCTGTCAGCTGAGGGAAGTATGTGCATGAGAGGCTGTTATGTGGGTGGCATTCAAAAAAACCAGACTTTCCCATCCAAACAGCAAGAGCTCAGGCTTTGTTGCAATCTTGCCCAACACTTTGCTGCCAATCAGGTTTGGGAAAGATAGGGGGAAAGTTGGGAAAATCCCAGGAGGTGCAGCATAATAATGTAAGGATGTGGAAGAAGAAATTTGTGTGGAAAAGGTTCAATAGCATCACTTTAAATCTACAATCGCTCAGCATTAAACATAACAATGCTGGCAAAAACAGGTCTTAAAATAATGCCCTGAAGCATCTTCTCCCTGCCACTTCTTTATTATTGTTTTTTTTTAACACCCAGCCTGATGATTGCAGGAGATCTGGTGACCTCAGCACTGCACATTGATTTGTGTCATTTTGGGTAGTTCTCATAAAAGGCATTATGTGGACTGTGCTCTTGTTTTGAATCTTGCTTATACCTGCAAGGACTACATTTGTTGTGGGTGACAAACGAGGTTTAGCATACTTACATAAAAGAAAGTCCCCTCACCATTAAATCAATGCTCAGGCCAAATCCCTGGACCTAGAAGCACAAAATCCAGGGAGAGCACTCCTACTATGACATGGATGCTCACTAAGAAAGGATTTTTAGAAATTTGATCCCTAAGGGGGCCAAAAGGGGTAAAATGGGCTCCCCCATTGCTTCCTATGTGGCTGCCAGGCTGCTGCCTCCTTGCATTCCCCACTCTCTGATTGGTCAGCTGCAGAGCTCAGTGTTCAGAGGTAAAAGCAATTACAGGAGACTGCAGAAAGCTATTGACAGTTAAAAAAATCAGGAATGGCCAACCACCTGTGAGGTACAGCAATGCTGCTGGCCCAGCCTCCTTGATGCCTTCAAACACACTCCCCCCCCACCTCCTACACCTGACAGGTGGCTGTCTGTCATGTGCAGGAGCAGGTTCAGGGTACTTTAATCTTTCTGGCCCAGCTTCCACAATGGCTTGCAATACCCTCCCTACACTGGACAGGTGGCTGCTTGTCAGATGTAGGAGAGGGAGCAGAATGCTTACAGCCATTGGGGAGGCTTGCTCAGCAGGATTGCCTTAGTGTGGCTCCCCGATGCCTTTAAACACACTCCCCCCAACACCAGACAGGCAGGTATTTGTCAGGTGTAGGAGCAGGGCCAGGGTACTTTAATCCATCAGGGAAGCTGCCTGAGCAGAAACACCTTAGCAATGCTGCTGGGCCAGCCTCCCCAAAGATTTTAGACACACTCCCACCCACCCCTCCTCCAACTGACAGGTGGTTGTCTGCCAGGTGCAGGAGCAGGGGCAGAGTATTGATAGCCATCAGGGAGGATGCCCAAGCAGCTTTGCCTTAGTAATTCTGCTGGTCCAGCCTCCCCAATGCCTTCAGACATGCTACCCCTCCTACACCTGACAGACAGCTGCCTGTCAAGGGTTGGAAGGGGTGTGGAGTCCTTAAAGCCATCAGGGAGGCTTGCTTAGGAGTATTGCCTTAGTGCTGCTGCTGGCCCAGCCTCCTCAATGGCTTTAAACACAATCCCCCCTATACCAGACAGGCAGTTGTTTGTCAGGTGTAGGAGCAAGGCCAGGGTACTTTAATCCATCAGGGAGACCACCCTTTAGCCACACTCCCACCAACTATGGAAATATATCCCAAATTTATAGAAAAGTAGTTTCCTGTATCAGATTATTTAACTTCTCACAATGTGGAAAATTGGTTCATATAAACTTGCTTAATATCTGATTGCTCAGATGTTGTTTTGAATACGTATATTTCCCACTTCTTAAATGTAACATAAATGAAAAGCATTTTTGTAGTAATAATAAAAAAGGTATGCCCTGCACTCAAAAAAAAAAAAAAATCAATGCCCAGGCCAAACCCCTGCACCAAGAAACCCAAAATAAGGGAGTGCATTCCTACCATGATGTCAACCCCCAGTATGAAGAGTTTTCTGAGAAACATGACCCCTGAGTGGGCAAAATTTGTTCCCCCAATTGTTTTCCAAGCACCTGGCAGGCTGCTGCCTCCCCCCCCCCCCATTGGTCAACTGTGTATCTCAGAGTTCTGTGGTAAAACCTGCCTGCTTGCACCCATCTTCCTCTTATTGTTCAGCTGTGGATCTCAGTGTTCTGAGGTAAAAACACAGTTAAAAAAGATTACAATCTTCTCCGCTAGCATTTCAACAACAAAGGTTACATTTCAAACTTCACAACATCAGTATTATAACTGGATTTACGGAACTTAAATACCATAGTGAAGCATGGGTATCAGGCTAATAAGATATCAATATAGTGTACTGCAAGGTATACATGTTTTAAATAAATATTGGGGAAAGGGAGACTAAGAAGGAGGAATTGAAAGAGTAAAAGCCATGCCCTTGTGGTTTAAGAGCAATCATAGCAGGGTTGCTTGGCAACTGGGATTTAGCATGGGCAGGGGGTTGGAGAAAGCATGTGAAGAGACAGAGGATATTTTCAAATGGGCATGAGAGCCTTGATTCTGGGAAGCTTAAATTAAAGACAAACAATGCTGGGTGCTGTGGCTTTGTGACCCTTGCCCTTACTGTCTCATTACTACATAGTCAGATTGTCATTCCCTGCAAATGGAAGGAATAAAGGCCAGCTGCCCATTGACTTCCATGCATGTGAAAAAGGGATAATTTCCGCTTCGAGCTTCTCCATTATATATATATATATATATATATATATATATATATCACACACACATATATAATATGCTTTTAGTGAATTCCTGTGCCCAAGATCAACTGTCCAGAGAAACCTCTACAGACTAAAGCCTATTTCTAATGGGTGCTTCCCATGTAACGTAGATGCAGTTGGGTTAGCCACCCAGACAATGCCTAGATAATTATGGCTCTCTGACAAAGGCACCTGGTATGTTCAACACACATACAATCATGTTTGTTGTGGTCTCTGTTCACATTTTTACTCATAGTCTTAAAGCAACTTGATAGTGTACCTTTTTAAATTAATGTTTTTGTTAAGAATGAACCTTACTGCCAGTGTGTTAGAGAATCGATGTTATGTGAAAAGAACTTCCACATCCCAACATGTTTGCCAAATCCTCAAAACTGTATCACGATGCTTTGGTATGTTGTGCTTGCACTGCAACATGGGCATTGTAGTTCAATCTGACATTCTGAGCATGTACCAACATGATGAATGCTAGTGACGACTGCAGTCCTGCCCCCCCAAAACAGAACTCAGTACATGCATCTGATTTTATATAATAAATGACTTTAAAACATGGGTAATCCAACCAAGCCAGTAAAGTATAAGCATGCACCAATGGTGGTTGCCTAGACAGCATCCATGCTGAATGCCATCAATTGTTCAGATGCAAAACCACACAAAATACTATTCTTTGGAACCATCCCATTAGTGGTAGCACTTTCCTCCAGTGCAAGGAGATTCCTATTGATTTACGAGACTGTGAAGACCCACTGTGAACAGGGGCGTAGACTTTTGGAAATTCGGGGGGGGGGGGCAATGTCTTCCCCACCGGGAAACTGCTGCACCTCCCCAGGCCCTTCCGAGGCCCGCCAGCCACTGCTGCCGGTGCCTCTCTCTCCCCCTCGCCCACCCCTTCCCTCTCCCTCTCCAGCAGCGATGGCCGGGCCTCAGAAGGACCCAGGGAGGCATGGCAGCAGGTGCTCCATTTTGCTGGGGGTGGCTGAGCCCCCCCCCCCGGGAAATTTCAGGGGTGGCTTGAGCGCTCGAGCCCCCCGTACTCTATGCCTATGACTGTGAATATTGTCTTCCTCTCCCATAAGAGAGGGGCACTCAGTGAATTTGATAAGCCATTGATTCAGGAAGGACAATGTGTAATTAAATTTAATTACTGCATGTGCAATTAAATTATAAAATTCACTGCCAGTGAAATTCAATAAATTCAGTAATAACATAGTGATGACCACAAGCATGGATGGTTAGATAGCTTCATGGAAGATAAGTCTATCAATGGCTATTAGCCATGACAACTAAAGGGAACCTCCAAATTCAGAGGCTGCAGATGTCTGAATACTAGTGCCAGGAGGCAACATCAGAGGAATGCCTTGACCTCTATGTCCTGTTTCCTGGACTAGATGACCACTGATCTGATCCAGTAAGGCTGTTCTTATGTCCCTATAAAATTTCTATCACAACTCAATTTGGAGAAATTGGCACCCCTCCCACTGAGTTAAGGGGATGAAAGTAGAGCCATTCATTTCTTCCTGAAATCCAGCAATATATTTCTTTTCCTCTTTTTAGGAATTTGAAGTCTGTTTTGAATCAATTCCATTTGATCAAAAGAGAAATTTGAGAACAGGTGGAATAGGGAGGGAGGGTACAAAATATTTCAAAATTTTGTTCTTCACAAACCTTCCTACCCTCCAGCTACAGCACCCTTTAGTGTATAACTACTACTACTACTACTACTACTACTACTATCATCATCATCAACAACAACTCCTGCAAGGGCTGTAGTTACAAAAGGGTGCATGGAAGTGTAATATAAACCTACAAAGAGAAATTAGAGATAAGATCTTTTAAAAAAGAAAAAAAACTGATTAAGAGGAATCAATGACTATATCTAAAAAAGTGAATTTCAGGGTGGGGGGAAGAAATTCCACTTCCCCATAGCAACCAGCTTTGAAGTATTTTTTTTTGGGGGGGGAATGGCAAAACATTGCCTTCACCAGTGCTGTATCTCTAAACCAGTTTATTTAATAGAATTTTGCCTTATCCTTCCTCCAAGAAGTTTGGGGGGAGTGCATTGTCTCCTCCTCCATTTTATCTTCACAACAACCCACAGAGACAAGTTAGGCTGAGACTAACTTGCCCAAGGTTATCCAATTTCATGGTGAAGCCTAGTCCAACATTTAGTTAGTTAGTTAGTTTGTTAGTTAGTTAGTTAGTTCACTGCATTACACACTGGCTCTGTGCAGCCATTTACCAACACATTGGGGGGTCCCTCTAAGATACGACAACAAGTGATCCACTCACAGATCTCCTGCAATACTTTGGCCCTAAATTCCTTTGATGAACCAAGCTCATGGGCAGATTACTCGTCTTTGTAAGATACAGTAAAGGATAAACAAACAGGAAGTGAGGCTGAAAGAAAAAAGAAGGATGCTGTAGTAAAACTCCAAGGTGGTAGAATGGACTGTATCTAAAATGCTTGGAAAATAAGAAAGCTAGAGGAGGGAGAAGGAGAATTTAGGACCTATCCTGCTCCAGTCAGAGGTTTCCAAGACCAGACTGCAGGCAGTACTATTTAAGGCAGTAATACAAAAACTCAAAAGCTGTTCCAACAAGGGCTGAAGGTGACGTAAAGCTTTAAGCACTCCTGCAAGGAGGTGGGAACACAAGCCTTGCCTCTCTAGGAACAAGCTACTGGCTCTTAAAGGCACAATGTCTGGTTATAATAGCAAGTGCTCTGATAGGGTTGGGAAGCTTCTTTGCCTTGTGGGGCTTGAGTGGTCTGTTATGGGAGAAGTGCAGGAGTTGCAGCAGGTTCTGAGGTAGGAGGTTTGGAGTCTGAGTACAAGGAGGAAAACATGGCAGCAGGGGGGAAGTGCAGGCTTATGGGGAAAAGGAATGTCCTGGGATGCTTTTGCTTCAGCTTTCTTGCCACAGCTGGAATCCTGCTGATGGGGCATGGTGGTGATGGGACATGCTTTCACTTTCCCCATCAGTCTGATGAGGGCAGTGGCAAGAGAGCTAAAGAGCAAAGCACCCAGGTCAGGCTTTGTGCTCTGAGCCTGCCTTCGCAGGGCTATTTTTGGGCAGGAACACACAGGAACGGAGTTCTGGCTGGCTTCCAAGTTGGCCACGCCTACAGCTCCCCCCCTCGGGTTCCCCAGGCACCTCACAAATCGTGGGGTGCTTGGAGAAGCCGATCCTGGGAGGGAGCTGAGCTGTCAGGGGTGTGTGGCCTAATAAGCTAATGAGTTTCTGCTGTTGGGTGTGGCCCATTATGCTAATAAGTTCCTGCTGGGCTTTTTCTACGAAAAAAGCCCCGTGCCTTCCCATACCACCCATTAGATGGAGGCATACTGGATTGCATTGGTGGCAGAGACCTTGGCTTTGACAACTTTGCACTTTTTTGTTCTTTTTAGATTTTGCTGTTAACCTGGAGGCTATCCTAATTTTGCAGAAAGATCCTCCTTCTCTGGACACAGCCCTATTTTGTGGAGTTTTTGATCTGCATTATGAGGCCATGTTCAGACTTAGATATCATAATGATGACAAAGATTACAGTTAGACTAAGGTGTTGGAGATTCATGTTCAAATCCCCATTCTGTCATGAAGCTCACTGAGTGACTTTCACCAGTCACTTGCTTTCAGAAATGCCTACCTCACATAGTAGTTGTGATGATAAAATAGAGAAGTATGCACTGTAGCATTGTTTTGAGAAATGAACTTAAATGTCTTTTTACCCAATTCCTCCCTAAAATCCAACAAGCTCTCCCCCCTCCTTTTGTAGCAATTTTGAGTCTGTTTTTAATCAAATCCTTTTTGATCAAATGGAAATTTGAAGACAGCAGGAAGGGAGGTTATCCAAAATTTCAGAATTTTAGTCTGTAGTTGCTCAGAGGCAGGTGAATGAACAAAGCTGGCACTTTTTAAGTTCAAATATAATTCTGGCCAATATTCTTAAAAATCTTCATGTTCAGATTAAATAAATGAATGAATGAATAAATAAATAAATAAAGGCTGTGATCATACATGCAATTAGACCCTACATGGGCGCAAATGCCGGGCGGATTTAAAGGGAGCGATCAGACAACAACATCTGGGAAGCATCCTGCAGTCATCAGCAACCCGTTCTGCTCTGCCTCAGAAGTGGAATTAAAGACACTAGGGAAAATTTGGTAGTAGAGGGTTGTGATGGGCCATGGACAGACTTTCCCCTGTCTGATCACTCCAATGCACTCTCAAGCCATCGGGATGGTCTGATCAGGCCATCCCAATTCCGTGCTATTGTTTTTTCCCCCTACACAGTACGTGCATCATCGCAAACTCCATAGGGAGCCCTCAGTGTGGAGGTGCAGTTCATCAATTCCTCATTTAAGCTCATAGGAAACAAACAGCACCAAAAAAAGGACTCACCTGCGGAGGAAATAGCCTCAGTTCCCCCCCTCCGTTTTATCTGGCACATGTGACTGCACCCAAAGATATCATATGAAAGACTGATGATTTCAAGGACATCTTTCCAAACATTCTGATCTTCCTGTCACATCACCACCCTGTGGCATGTAAGATAAAACAACTGCAAGGGCTCAAGTTACAAAAGGGTGTACTGGTTTCTCTTCAAAGAGACATCCCACTTTTAAGATAGAAAAGAAGAGAATAAGAGGAGTCAACGGATACATCTAACAATAATTTTTTTGGGGGGAAAGATATTTCCCTCCTCATAATAACATTAACTCTTTATTGGCCCTATTAAAACTTGGACCTTCTGCATACCAAGCAGATGCTCTATCACTGAGCCATTATCTCTCCTATCTTGAAAAGCCTTTTCTCCCCTCTCCAATTACAAATGTTCAATCCATGGCATCACCTGTTAAAAGGATCAGACTGGCAGTGGCTCTCCAGAGTCCCAGGTGGAAGTCTTTCTCATAGCTTAGTATCTTATCCTAAGACCTGCAAACACCACTGCCATTCTGAGTAGCTAATGTTGACCATGATGGAGCAGGGGTCTGATTTAGTATAAGGCAGTTTCATGTGTTCATGGATGTAGTCAGCTTTTGACAGAGATTTGCATATTTAATAAAAGCTTATAAAGTTGCTTTGCCTTTGGCTGATGAATCAGCAGCAGACCTGCCTGTGAGGAGATCTTAAGATTCACAGGGGGAAAGGGGTGGGGGCTATTTAAAGAATGGAATATTCTAGGACAAATAAGATGTCATGGGTTGAGGAACAAAGGTGACCTGAAGGGACAGGAAGAGACCCAGCAGAAGAAAGTAAGAAAGCCAAGAGCTTTAAAGAACAGAACAAAATGGGTGTGCTGGAGGCAGAACAAAAAGTGGGCCATGAATAGCGATAGGAGTGGTTAGAAAGAAAGAATCAAAGCAGGATTCTGAGTGATGTTTTGCTATGATTTTGACCTCTTTACAGTGCTATTACTACTCATAGCAGTGATGTTACATTCTCTCTCTCTCTCTGTGGCCACTTCCACATTGTCATTTTTGTCACTCATTTGTCCCTGTTGCTGCAGGGTTTTCCCCCCATGCATTTTACTCTCTCTAGTAGTCCCAGAGGAAGCAAAACACATGTGGAAAGGGGGGACGACACATCCAAAGTCATGGGGACAAATGAGTGTCAAAAATGACAATGCGGAACTCTCTCTCTCTCTTTCAAACTCTTGCTCATGGGTGTCTAACTGCTTGATTTCAAACATTTTTGGTACCTGTTTAGGGCTAGGGCTGGCCTAACTACATAGACTACCTCAGTGGTTTCCAAGGGCACTAGGCTGTAAGGGGAGCCAAATTAATTTCTTGCCACTTTTAAAATTATTAATGTCATCTCTGGACTTTTCACTATTCTCTATATTAAATAGGGGTGTCCTGAAGTCGTAGTTTGCCAACAGTTCCAAAAATCCTTGGGTTGGCCCTGTCTGGTGACTCTAAAGTAGAATTAAACTAAATAAACTTTCTCACATATTACTGCCACAGATGAACTGGATGCACATGTCTCTGGATGCTGTACTTTTCTAGTCATTTACCTTCTAGATTTTCCTGACTAGGCAGGAAGTGAACCATTACAACAGTGTGATATCCAAAGATGAGAGGATCCTATCATATTAGTCAGTGTGGAGGACTAAGCCTGTGACATCTAGCACTGGGTGAAGAAGCAGCACAGACTTCTGGGGAGGGGCTGTAGCTCAGGGGCAGAGCATCTTGCTTGGCATGCAGAAGGACCTAGGTTCAACCCCTAGCATCTCAAGTTAAAAGGACCAGGAAGTAGGTGATATGAAAGACCACTGCCTGAGACCCTGGAGAGCCACTGCCAGTCTCAGCAGACAGCACTGACCTTGATGGACAAATGGTCTGATTCAGTATAAGGCAGCTTCATCTGTTCTGGGTGGGAAAGCAATGACCACCAATTTCGCTGTCAGATTGCCTTATTGCACCCATTTCAGCTTTCTTGGCTCAAAATACTCTCATGCACAGAAGTGTGTGAAATTGTGTGTCACCTGAAGTCAACAGTTTGGCTCCCAAGGGCATGCATGTAGGGGATAGAAAAATGAAACTCACACGGTGTCAAGATGATGGTGCTGACTTTTGCTCCCCAAAAAAATCCCAGCTTTACTCCAATAAATTCTGACAACTATCCTCCAAATTATGGCCTTTATACTACCTAAATAAAAACACTCAGGACATTTGTTAAAAAAATTCCTGCCAACCCTACTTAAGGAAATTATTTGGGCTTCTTTGAATCTATAAAACAGTTAAGATTTGAGTCTTAGACACCAACAGGAATTTCAGGGCATAAGCTTTCGAGAGGCAAAGCTTTCTTCATTAGACAGGAGTAGAAATGGAGATCTCTGAGTCCTTTTATTCTAATCAGAGGGTGAGAGGCAGGGCTTATTTCGTAGCAGGAGCTCTTTTGCATATTAGGCCACACACCCCTAATGTAGCCAATCCTCCAAGAGCTTACAGAGCTCTTCTTACAGGGGCTACTGTAAACTCTTGGAGGATTGGCTACATCAGGGGTGTGTGGCCTAATATGCAGAGGAGCTCTTGCTACGAAATGAGTCCTGGTGGGAGGGATGCTGTATAGAATGCTTGCAAAGGATGGGAAGGTGCCATGATCATTAGAGCAGAGGGGAAATGTGGGGGTGGGGATTACAATCTGTAGTTAGATAACAGCAAGAGTCCAGTAGCACCTTAGACTAACAAAATATGTGGCATGGTATGAGCTTTCGTGAATTACTGCTCACTTCTTCAGATATCTCCCATATATTTTGTTAGTCTTCAAGGTGCTCTTTTCTACTGCTGTGGACAGACTAACACAGCTACCCATCTTGACCCATCTTGTAGTTAGATAAGGAACTTTTGTGTTAATTCACAAGTTCAGAACAATGGATCCCACCTCATCCTGAGCTGGAAGGACATAGGATTCTTACCTCACTACAGATGCCAGTTATCAGCCCCCAAGCACTTCTCCTCTGCTCTAATCAAGCTGGATACAATATGCCTGGTACCTTCACATCCATTACAAGCATTCTGTACAATATCTTGTAATGGAAAGGGATGACTGGGGGAAACTGAGAACTGGCACTGCAAGAGGGAAGAGTTTAACAAGGTCCTTAGGGATGCCATTGAACTTGGATTGGCCATTTCATCCTCCTGTGATCATGCATGGGATGACACCCCCCCCCCCAATCTTTTGTGTGTGTGGTCCCAAACATAAAAATACATATTATAATTCATATTTTCAGATACACTGTATTCATAAACTTAATTGCATTCTCAGTAGTGTTTCCTCACATACATATGCATTCATTATTTCCTTGTCTGTGGGGTTTTGCATATGCATATGCTTATTATCTCATTTACATTCAGTTTTGAAACATATGTTGTGTGAATATAGATATCTTTTTTTTTTAACTTGGGTGACAGTACTAATGATCCCCCCCCCCCCAGTGTCTACATAACATGCATACAGATGTATGTTTCAGCCGGGATCTTATGTATTTTTTTGGTGTTAAACCAACAAAGGAACAATAAGAGAATCAATGGGATTGCCTCTTGAACAGATCTTGGAATAACAAGCCCACGTGCGCTATTGCACAGGAACATACCCACATCCAAAAGACAGGATTATTTAGTTTTGTTGAGCAGGTCAAAATGCACACATGTATACACACAGTGGACTTAATGTTATAATATTAACTGAAACAAGCCCTCTGCATGTGACTCCTTCATGTGTTGACTGAGTGAGTGAGAAGGGAGAATGGGCATGAACATGATGATCTTGCTCTTCACCTCCACACAATTGCCAGGTCATTTACACAGTACACAAACATGGAGAGAGAATCCACACATATGCTCCCTCCCTGTAATTGAGGATGCTGCTTTCCAGATATTGCCAATCACAAGGAACATACACACAAACACTTCTTCCATGAGGACATGCATACATTCCTCTATGCATACATACCATGCTTATGATTCAGAGATCATGAGGAATTGGGGGTGGGATCAACACATTCATGTCTGATTTCCCTCACTGTGCATTCAGTCAGTGTGGTGCAGTATGGTCACATGTACATCATCATTACAAAATGGTACTGACTGTAGGAGGGAACATTTGCCTATGATCTATCAATCAAAGTACATATAAAGTATGAAAAATAAAACTTCATAAAGCTAATGAGAATATTGAAGGACTGGGACATGGCTAGCTGAAAATACATGGACAGAAAGCAGTAATTTTTGCCCGTCTTCTTATTATTTGGCTCCTTCACAAAAGTACAGTTTGCTATCCTGGGAGAAGAGAACTGACAGAGAAGGTTGCACAGTGGAAAGGAGGATCCGAGTCTCATTTCAGGCTGGACCCAGATTCAAAGAGGTCTGGCTTTACTTAAAACAGGATGAAGGTTTTCAACACTGGAGGTGGCATATGAGCCCTCCAAATGCTAAAACCATCAAAATCATTTTGAAGGGAGGGGTTTGTTTTAAAAAAAACAACAACCTTGGAATAAAAGGTAGTCAAATACAAAATAAATAATTGACTATACTTCTAAAAGGGCTTAACTGCCAAAAGCTTGGTAGAAGAGGAGCTCGTTCACATGTTTCTGAAACTATGTCAGCACAGAGGACAAACTAATGGCATTTCAGAATTCTAAGATAGGCTAAGGATAGGCCCTACTCATCGTGGATATTTTCTCAGTGTTTAGAAGAGAAAATATTCTTTTATCAGGGACTTCTCTGTGACTTTAAAACTCAAGTTCATGTGGATAAAGTCACTTTATGAGGTAATCAAGCCCAGATCCAGTGGGATTTTATAGGTAAATACTAGCACTTTAAATTAAGCCCAGAAACAAACTTGTACTCTGTGTAACTGTTCTGGAATGGATAATAAGACTGTATTGACTTATTGTGGTGTGAGGGGGTTTTATTTGGAGCAACTGTTAGGGTTTTTATTTTGTGAGAATATACAACACTTAATACAACCCAGCAGGTTGCTCATGGTAGCGTGTTATTTAGTTTGGGAATTTGATGACTCCCATCCCCTAACCAGCCAGTCACAGGGTAAACTCAAATAACCGAGTACCCAGAGAATGATTCAGGGACTGGCCTTTAAGTACTAGGCAACATTCTTTGTAGGCTAACCACCCATGAAGTAAATCATACTAATGCTTAAAAGTATACTCCCACCTTCCTCAAAGGTATACATCACCTCTCCCCTGCCTTGGTAATTAAGATGGAATCACCTTTTTGGCTTGTGCCAATAAGGAAACCAGAAATAATAAAAACAAGAACATTATTTATTTTGTTGAAAAAAATATTTTGGTGTGAGACATTGGCTGGAGAAACAATTTTACTTTAAAATATGTTGTTTCAGAAACAGAGAGATAGAACCTGTCAATCTACTGGTTGGGAGTAGAATTAACAAGATTCCCCCAGGTTCCCCGAACCTTAGTTTGATTTTACTGGAGCTAATAACATACAGACCTCACTGTGCCCCTTAACATCCCATTTCCTAGGAAGACTAAGATCTCCTGGCAATCATGCTATTTCAATCTGCTGAAGACAGACTAAGAGGTTGAGGTTTCCCTAACCTGCCTGTTAGATTTCTAAACCCTATCCTGCCCATCTCCCTCTAAGGGGTCCAAAGGCCCTGACTGGCTGCTTCTGGTTTCTCCAATTCACACACATGATTAAAATGGAATTGGCAGATTTACATTTAAAAAGGATGGATTTAGCCTTGTCTGTCACATTTACCTACATATCTATGTATGCACTGTTAAATCTCAACAGATTCATGGTGATCCTAGCAAGAAGTTTTCAAGGCCAATGAGAAGCAGGGATGGCTTGCCATTGCCTTCCTTTGCAAAGCCTTCCTTGGTGGTCTCCCATCCTAGTGCCAACCCTGCTTGATCCCCATGATCTGATGAGATTGGGGTTTAACCAGCTGCCTTCTCTGCCAGCTGTCCCACTTACACCTGATAATAGTTTGTGTTCCAAACCAAGTGATGTTTCTGGCCAATATTGAAGAACATCCCCATGTAGATTGCACTGTCATCCTGTAATCCAGAATGCACAAAAGTTTGAAATCTGTATTGTCTGGGCTCAGTTACAGCTTACTCATGCTCTCAAGGTTCAGGAATCCTACCACCACTCCTGATGCAAAGAAAACTAGAATGGTTGTCATCAAAATACAGATAACTCTGTATCCCCTAAGTCCACGTGTCCTCACCAAGCAGTTGCATATAGATATGAAAACAGCACAGAAGATAAAATTGAACCTGAGGAGACTCGAGGGCTGACATTTCTTATGGGGAATCTTCTGTTGCAACTTCAGGTAGTTGCTGTTTAGGTAAGAGCAGAACCACTGCAAAAGGTTGCTTTCTTTGGGCACTTATGAATAAAATGGAAGAATAAAATATAGTCTATCAGTAATTCAAATCTCCTCCTATGTTCAGGATATGAGACAAAGGAAATGATTTAACCTTTATCACAGAGAGAGCTGAATGCTGTATGCACATAGATCAACTCAATTGTATGGCAAACAAAGGAAGTACCAGGGCTTCTTCATGAGCAAATACTCATTTCTCCTACTATTGTTGAGATTTTCAAAGTCTACAGGGACTTAATAAGATCTCACCTATACCAGTCCTGATGGGACTTGATGATTGCCAATTTGGAATGGTAATCCCCCCTACACACACACACACACACACACACACACACACACACACACACACACATTTCTCTCCAAAGAATTGCTGAAGCCAGCCAAAATATTTGACCAAGCAATAAGTAATTATTTTCAGCAACATAGATATGTTTTGTCCAGACCTAAATTATTTTAAAATTAAAAAGGCTAAAATCATTATTATTCATGAAAAAATAAGCACTGTTCAGTGGCTAGAATGACAGATTTCAAACCTTGAGCATTCTGACATGTACAACTATGTATGTGCACAGCCTAATGGGAAAGGCCCTGAGCTCTGTATTACAGCTCATGCTTTGCCTGCATAAGGTCTGGAGTAGCCATCAGAATTCTGCCTAATATAAACTATGAAGCAAATTTAGAGCTCTGCCCTGAGGCAAAATACCTGAGAAATTATGAAGGAAACAGAAGAATGTCAATAATATAGATATGGGCTCTCCTGTCTCAGGGGAAAGGAACATCTATATCTCTAGGCTGCGACCAAATTTTATGGAAGGGAAAACCTGCTTCAGATTTGGAACTTTCTCCTCAGGACAATCAATCAAGGATTTATCAGGCAAACTCTCCCAGGAACTGTGAGAGAATCTATAGGGAGTTCAGTCACAGTAGCGTACTTTCATATTGGTGTTTGTTTCCTGTTTATCTACTAACATGATGATGAAGTACTCTGCCTCTGAAATCTTTCCTTCAAGATTTTGGAGAGACACTGAAAATCATAGCAAGTAATATTAGAGCAGACAGATAGTTGATTCGTGTGAATGACCTAAGCTGAGCCAGCCCATTGGTCCAGCTAGCCTCTGTTACTATGTGTGGTCAGGGTAACATGTGTATGCTAAACATATGAATGTATGAGTATGGCTGCTTTCCAATGTGACTCAAAATCATATGATGGAAGTCTGGACCCATAGAAGAAAACCCTCCTTCAGCCACTCTTAACAACTACTTGAAGGAATGATTGGATTTTGGATGTGACATATGCAGATCTGCTGACAAAGGGGCAAAATTCCTCTATAAACTTGTAAGGACACTGAGAATCTGGACAGAGCGTAATCACAAATAAAGTTTATTGAGGAGAACATTTAGCACACTGAAAAAGTCATGGCAATATCAAGCACATAGTACTAATATTCAACACTAGAGTGACCATATTAAGAACCAGTAGTCGAAATGCCCACTCATAATGTCCAATGTCTATCATTTGAGAAGAGGAAGCAAGAGCCCAAACAAAAGGAGAAAGCAGAGGGTGGTAGCTATCTATTATACAGGTTCTAGGTAAAGGTCCAGCTAGCAAGCCATCCAAAAACAAATCCATAAGGGAAGGGAAGCAGACACACTTTCATGTGTCCAGACACACTTTCATGTGTCCAGCTGCACAAACATGGTTGGTTTGGAACCAGACAGATGATTCCTTACAGGATCACTTTCAAGTATATTCAAGCACAGTAGGATTAGGGGAAAGATTCTGGCTTCAGTTACATGGCCAAAGGCTTGAGTCTATTCAAGTTTTGAGAGGTGTGCTCCTTGATATGCCAAATGTGAGGAGGAGGGAGGCTCAGTCTCCTGAGAATATTTCCAAATAAGGAAAGAAAGAGGAAGTTTCTGGGTAAGGATGAAGTGAGTTGGAGGCAGTCTTAAATTCAAACCAGTCCAATATAATTCATTCTGGACTGAGAAATATTTAGCGAGGAAAAACTTGGTATGCCTAGTTGTCTTTACGGCTGAATGCTCAGGAAGTAGAATTCTTGACTAATTGCTGGGAGGCCTTGAGTAAGAGTCTAATGGCTAGATACAATCTAATGGCTGGCTACAATGTAGGGTGACCAGGTGCCTACCTTGTGCCACTGGTGGAGGGGTTGGGGGTTCTGGGGGTGGGCAGGGATGTTGGTGATGCAATGATGTCACTTCTGGAAGTGCTGTCATCATGTCAGCAAAGTCGGGGTGACAGTCAACTTTTTGGGCAAAACTCTCTGGTAAAAATGGCTACAAACCAATGCTCCCTCTAAGCTGCAGAGTCTCATGAGCAAAAATTCTACTTTGTGAGCTACTGGCATTAAAGTTGTGAGCAAGTGATTTGGCTACTGCATAAATTAGCTTGCTCTGGAGCCATCCTTCCTGAGCTAGGACAAAAAATTTTGAACTGGAGACTAAAAATCTGTGAGCTAGCTCACACTAACTCAGCTTAGGGGGAACACTGTTACAAACCATAGAGTTTTGCCCTAAAAGTAGAGCATCACCCCCCCAATGGTGCCAACACAATGATGTCACTTCCAAAAGTGCCATCATTGTGGTGCCGACATTACGCAGGGACGTCTGTTTGGGGGCAGGGTTTCCCCCGCTGGCCAGGTAGCTGGCGGCAGGCAGGAGCCTACAAAGGCTTGAGATCCCCCATCTCCACTTGGGGACTGACAAGCCTACTACAAGATCTCTCTGCTGTTGCTCTTCTCCTAAGGAAGGGTGACAAAGTAGATAGGATTTTGTATGATCTTGCCCAATGTCTTCTGGAAACAACCAGAAAGCCATTTTTTAGGGCCCATGTGACTAGCGAGTCAGAATGGAGAGAGGATAAAATGCTAAAATAGAGCCTTGATGGCAACACTATGTGAGCTGCTTTCAGCAGTTAGTGATGCATCAACCTCAGTGCCCCAACTGTACAAGGAGAATAGTGATCCAATGCACTCTGTTTGTGAGCATAAACATTAAAAATGGACTTTACCATCACAAGGAATGATAACAGCTTGTGTCTGCCATTAGAACTCTCCTCTCTTACGCCCTTTTTTTTTCCGCAAAGCACTTTTTAAAAGTTTGAGACTTCAGTCTCTTTTACAAAAATCCATTCTACATAATTTTGTGAACCTGTTATAGAAGATGAAAAACACACACACTTTGCAGGCATAACTAGACAAAAAGTGAGCAGTAACTGTAAATGTGGCTCGTGCTTTTTATCAAACACAATCTGAGTATAAAATATCAAAAGCACATTCTATAATGTTGCAGATGCATATTTCTGATAAGCATCTTTCCCCCCCTTTTCATAGGTGCAAATTGGTATCTAACCTTTGGTGATGAAAGCCAGCTGCTTTGCTGTTGAAGTGCAATAATGTCTTCTAAATCTGTGAAATTCTAGCTCTGTACAGACATTCAAATTAAGTAAAAATATAAGCATGAGTAAAATTGTGATTTTTAGAGACCCATTACACCACACTGGCTCTCAGTATGAATCTTCACTACAAAGCTGTTGGAATCCTCCCAGGAAGACTAATGCAGTTGCAGGTCAGATGGAGTTGCCAACCTCCAGGTGGTGGCTGGAGATCTCCCACAATTATAACTGGTCTCCAGCCAACAGAGATCAGTTCCCCTGGATAAAACGGCTGCTTTGAAAGTTGGTCTCATATTCTGATGAAGTCCTTTCCCTCCCCAAACCTCACCCTCCCCAGGTTCCACCCCCCCCCCCGAATCTCCAGGAATTTCCTAACTGAGAGCTGGCAACCCTAGTAGCATCTTAGAGACCAACAAGATTTTCAGGATATAAGCTTTTAAGAGTCAGTGCTTCCATCATCAGATATGAGTTATGATAACATAATTGCCAGATCTAATAACACTAGCCTTTGGTTCATTCATCTTTGGTTCATACACTTGTTTATCTTCCAGTGTTATATATGCCATCAAATCATAGAATCATAGAGTTGGAAGGGACATCCAGGATCATCTAGTCCAACCCCCCTGCACAATGCAGGAAATTCACAAATGCCTCCCCACACCCCTGTTCTATGCCCAGAAGAGGGCAAAACCCCCCAAACCCTCCAAGATCCCTGGCCAAACTGGCCTGGAGAAAATTGCTTCCTGACCCCAAAGTGGAAATCAGCCTTTCCCTGGGTGTTTAAGAAAGGGCCATGAGAACTAATCACTGATGCAACCCTTCCTGCCCTCCCTCTCATGATCTGCCTAAGTTTACAGAACCTTCATTGCTATCAGATGGCTATCTAGCTTCTGTTTGAAAATCTCCAAAGAAGGAGAGCCCACCACCTTCTGAGGAAGCCTGTTCCACTGAGTAACCACTCTGTCAAGAAGTTCTTCCTAATGTTCAGCTGAAAACACTTTTGATTTAATTTCAGCCCATTCTGGTCCAACTTTCTGGGGCAACAGAAAATAACTCTGCACCATCAGGGCTATTTTTGTAGAAAAAGCCCAGTAAGAACTCATTAGCATAATAGGCCACACCCAACAGCAGAAACTCATCAGCATATTAGGCCACACCCCTGACAGTGCCACTGCCTCCCAGGATTGGCTTCCCCAAGTGCCCCATGGCTTGCCCTCCTCTGGACACATTCCAGAGCAATGTCAGAAATGGTCTCTCACTCTCTACATTGGACAAACAGGTCAGTCCCTACACAAAAGAATAAATGGACATAAATCCAACATTAAAAACCCACAACACTCAAAAAGCAGTGGGAGAACATTTAAATCTTCCCAACCTTTTAATTGCTAAGAGTGGTGGTCCAAACAGAAAAGCGTCAAGGGAAAAGCCGAGGGCTGGGATGACTGGCGCTGTGTATGGGACTCAAGTGATGTGGAATTCTCTTTAAAATGACATTTTAAAAAGGCTTTCTGTGGTATTACCCCCCCTTGAGAAGTAAATAATGGCTGGCAGAGGAGAAAAAATGGTGCCCAGAGGGAAACCTTCTCCAAAAGCTACAATGCCTTCTCTTCCTGTTTCTAAACAGGAAGCTACCATAGACTTTCCAAACATGTTGTCAGTAGTATTGCGCCCTCTGCTGGACCAGATGACTACTATGAACCAAAGTACTGATGCACTCCAGGAAGAGATTAAAGAATCCAATGCTAAAATAGAAGAGGTGGTTAAGTCAGCAAAATCAGCTGAAACCAAAACAGAAATACTGTATCAAAGACTGCAAGTAGTGGAGAAAGAAAGAGGAACTGAAAAGGACCAACTTTTGAGACTGCAATTTGATAAAGTATCTTAAATTCTGTGATTTCAAGGTGTCCCAGAACAAAAACCAGAGAACTTGAAGGAAATTCTAAGTGAAGCTTTGGCTCCAAAGACAGGTTTACAAGCAGAATATTTGCAAAGCGAAATGGATATTGTCTACAGGACATATACTGATTTTGTGAAGAAGAATAACCTGCCTGGAGAAATCGTGGTGAAATTCTCTAAGAGAACAATAAGAGACGTGATGCTCAAGGCCACTAATGGGACAACCCTAAAAATCAAAGATTTGGAAATCCAGGTCTTGATAGACATTCCATTTGAGATAAGAAAAAGAAGGAAGCAGTAAAAAAAACTTGACAAAATTCCTGCAAAAGAACTCCACCCCCCACAGATGGACTTTTCCAGAGGGTTTGGTATTCAACTGTAAAGAGAAAAAAGAAAAGATCACCTCTCCCAAAAGTGCAGAGACTTGGATTTGCATCAAAGATCAACAAAAGAAGACAGCAGAGGAAGAAGAAGAGGAAGAAGGCATCATACATGAATTGGAAAGTTCTGAAAGTTCATCGAGTAGCTCTTCAGAGGACTCTGTTTCAGCAAAAGGGGCAGCTGCCCCAAAGCAACTGACAGTCCAAAGGGAATATGCTAAGCCAAAAAGAAGGGGAAAGAGGGGAAAATAGCTTTGTGTATAACTCGAAAGTTTAAGAAACTTATTTTACCACATGCTTGAATCTACATGTGCATTGCCAGTATTATTTGAAACTTATTATCACATTTCAGTATTTTGTACTTTGCTATATGGGGAATTTCATTCACTTGTATCTTAAAATCGAATTATATTCTTTGCTTTAAGTAGGGATAGTTTTGTAGTTGTAGGGATAGTTTTTTATAGTTTGTAGAAAAGCAATAAAAAGTTATTTAAAAAGTGTCAAGGGGAAATTCAACGTGAGGTTGATGAACACGGATTTGTTCACAAGTTCAGAACAATGGGGGGCCCAGGGCTGAATAGGGACATAAAATTCTTATGTCATTACAGATGCTAATTTTCAGCCCCCAAGCATTTCCCCTCTGTTCCAACCAAGCTGATTGCAATGCACATGCTATCTTGCATCCTCCATTTCTGCTTTGCAATGCACTTCCCATTTTCTAACTGGGATATAAGGACTCGGAGATCTTTCCAACTGGTATCTGATGAAAGGAGCTTTGACTCTCAAAAGCAAATACCCTGAAAATCTTGTTTGTCTCTGCAGTACTACTGGATTTGAATCTAGCAGGACTACTGGTGTTATTGAGCAGTGCAAGAGGCACCTTTATCCAGATCCATTTTTTTTTAATTACCTTTAGTAAAGCTTAAGATGTCAAACATAGTCAGCGAAGATGAACACTTATTTTGCAGCTCATAAAGACATTCTACTAACTTGGAGCACATAAATATAGCCATCTCTGGAATCAACTAAATAGGCGGAATGGCTGCCTTCCAGTACCAAAACATACACGGGGTTGTAAATTCATGTATTTTCCACCTTGAGAAAAAGAGAGGCCATACATTTTATTTTTAAAAAATGTGAGGAAAAACAGAGCACAAGTTTTGCATGTAGTTAAGTTATGTATTCCTGGATATCAGGCATCATCAAAGCTAAAACAGTTTCTTTGAGCCAGCCTGTGCTGGCTAGGCGGGATACAAGTTGAAATAAATAAATAAATAAGTAAGTAAGCAAGCAAGCAAGCAAAAAGAGATTGTAGCCACCTCTTCACACTGTAGCCCGGGGCCAAATTCCCTTCCACCCCAACTTTTTAAAAATTTTATTTTTGGCGGCTCCTCACAAGCCTTGTTTCAGTGCCCCCACTTTCAGAGGCGAGGCAGGTGACAGAGGCCAGGCCTTTTCAGTGATGGCCTGAAGAACACCCTTTTCCTTGAGCCTCACTGGTGCCTACACTGTTTTCTTTTAGTCACCAGCAGAAACATTTATGTGCATCCATGCTTTGAATTAAGGGGTTTATTTATTTTTTAAAAAATTGTTTTATAGATCATTTTTAGCTTGAAAAAAATATTTAATATCCTTTGTAAATTGTTCTGTATTTTGCTTTGGTTTATGCTCTAGATTTTTTTTTAATGTTGGGTTTTAATATCTTTTATAATATTGTATGTTTTTTTTCTCATGTTTTACATCATAAACTGCCTTCAGCAGGTTCCCTGAAGAGGCAGCACAGAAATAAATAAATAAAATAATCTTTTTTTTTTTAATGCATTTAACTGGAAGGTGTGTAATGACCCCTTTCTGGAACAAAGGTCTTACAATAGGTCACAGCTAGGGATTTATGGCTCTCACCCCACTTCAGTATACTACTCAAAATGTTTGGTTTCCCATACCATTCCTCAGAAGTTTTAGCTGAAAAGGATACTCCAAGTTTACCTCAGTTTAGAGAAATCAAGTAACACCTTAGTCATATGAGAAACTCCCAACCATCCCAATTTTTTTTGTTGACCTTATTGAAAACGTTTAGCTACTTTCCTGCAAGAGGGCCTCCCCTTTCATGTGTAAGCCTGAGCAACATTCTTTTGGACTTTTCTGGTGATTTATGAGAACAGTGAATGGACTATGCTGTCAGTTATGTGAGTCAAAATAGTGCACACGGTGACCAGTGGGAAGATGGTGGCAGATGCCTCCAATGAAGGTTTAAAACACCATTTTCTGAGGTTACCACCTCCAGCCTGGAAGTTGTCACAAAGCACAAAGACACTCACACGCACACACAAAGCCATGTGCTAGAGGCATATACCACTAACTCCATGCGAGAACGAACTCCATACATGTACACAGGCTTGAACCCCCTCCTACAAGTCCCCCCTACATCAAAGAACTTCACACGAGGGTGTGAAAACAGTGGGATGCTTCCTGCTGGACCAGTTCTGCTGCCCGGGACCCGCTTTCATCTAGAAGATCATGCCAGATGCAGCTGATGTCACATTCTGTCCTGACCATCAGGTATATCTGAATATTGACCACTCCCATAGGACCCTCTTAGTGGCCAGGGTCAGAGAACAGACCATCTATAGGCCTTCCTGGGAAGGTCTCATACCTTGCCAACCTCCCGGGAACACCCCCCTTCATAAATACTGCTCCCCCAAGAGTCACAAGGCAGACTTTCCCTCCCTGTTCCTGCTTGTTCTTCCTCCCTCCCTCACAGATCCTTGGGTGCACCACTTGGATCCGCCACGTGGCTTCTGCTGGTCCAGGACCACGATCCTTTGTCCTTTGTCTGAAGATACTTTCCCCACTTTTTCCAGATGGACTCCACTAGATTCCTATATAGGTAAATATCACCTTCGACAGACACCATCAATTTTCCTGCTCAAGCAAATGTCTCTGTAATTCTACCTATTTTCTTAGACCTGAGTATACGTGTGTATGATTGTGTAATATTGTTTATGAATCTTTTATAGTAAACACCTTATTTTTATAACTCTTGAGTCTTGTGTCAGTTCCTGGGAAGTCTCGGTGAAGTGCAGTCTCTGTAGACACAGGTGGAGATCCACAACGCCTGCTGCATATTTTTAAGAGCTTATATTCCCCCAAATATTAATACATAAAAGAGCACTCAGGCTAACACATGTTCAATTAGTACAATTCATTTGGTGACAAAGTTAGTCAGAGAGCAGCCAAGAAACTTCCTGGCTAGGAACTGGTACTTATCATGTGGGGATCCTTCATCTGACTCTCATGAATGTCTGCCTGGACTTTGCAGTGGGACTCAGAAGGCTGTGCAGATGTGAGAAGGGCAAGCACCCGTTACAATTGTGATAACTACATAATGCCAAGTTACAAGTCCCTACAAACAGGAAAAAATGATTTAAAATGATTATTTTTTCTACATTTCAGCAAAATACATGCTTGAAAGCTTCAAACGCTGAATGATTTATTGTGGGACCATCAGAAAATCTTTAATATCATCAATGACAGTGTGATTACTTATGACTGATTTAAGTCCCTTTTTGCCTCAGGCTTCCCTGAGCATGTTATCAACTATTCTAGCAAGGTATTAAGTATCAACAGCAGACTTCGAATGAATTGCTTATCCTACTGCTGGTAGTTTTTATGCAGCCAGGATTATGAAACAGAAAATTGCAATATACAGCAATAACAATGGATTTCTCTCTCCTTCTGGCTAATACAAGCAATCATTTGTTTACATTCTTGGATGGTTTAACCACCGTCCACAAGGAGGAAAGAAAACAACACACATTTTAATGACTGGTTGCACACTGAGTCTGTGTCTGCTGGATCTAGGGATGTGTGGACCCTGTGCCCATCTTGAGAATTGTGCTAGTCTTATTGAAATCCTTTTATCTTAACTTGGAACAAGTCTTATGTAATCAGAATTCTTCTATATATTTAAGTTTTCTGTTTTTCAATGTTGGTTTTGTAGATTATATTGTATGCACATGCATGTCTTCATATACTGTTTACACAGCATTTCTGTTGCAATTGCTTGGATTCAGTGATGCGTAAGCAGAGAAATAAACTGAGTTATCACAATTCCATTTGCTCAGGATCTTGTGCAACACCTAGCACTTTCCTCCCTATAAAAGTAGTGCCCAGTAATTATGGGTGGACACAAATAGGCTCACAAAAGTTCATGACAAATTTTGGCTGGTTCATGGTTCATCAACTGAAGTTCATGGCAGGTCAACCAGCACAAACTTTCAAGCAGTTTGTGGTGGTTCGTGAACTGATACATTTCTAGACAGAATATTTCCACTCAATCAAAAAGTTTTACCAACCTTCAAATAAATGGAAGGAGGGGAAAATTCTCCACCCTGTGAGTCTGGTGTGTGTAGCTTGCAGGGGGTCCATCCTATACACTTTTGAACCTGAGCCTGACTTTTTCCCAAAAAGCTCTCTCCTGGGGGCATCTTCTTTGGGGGGAGATAACTCTGACCCCCTAAATCCAATCTGCACAAAAGGTGAAGGGCATGTAAAGGAGCATGAGGGGGGAGATCCCCTGTGAGTTTAATGCTGTCTGAATCTACCTCATCCAAATGTATTGCTTACATAGAGAAGAAAATAATTACAATGGACATATCCACAGATTCCCTATATATGCTCCCTTTTACAAATGCATATCAGTTAATCAAACATAGAATCCTAGACACTGAAATGCAAAAACTGGTCAGTGATGCAAATAAACACTGCTCCCCTTTAAATTTTGGAATCCTTCCAATTATTAGTCATTTGCCTTCTTATATATCAGCTCTCCATGCCCCACAATTGCACGGAGCATTTACACTTGCTAGATGCAACACCATTCCATCTGCAGTTACTTATGGTAGATATAATAGAATTCCATATTCAACAAGACTTTGTGCATGTAATCTTAATCAAGTTGACTAGGTCCTCCATATTCTACTGTACTGTTCCCAATATGTTGATATACATTATACTCTTTTAGACCCAATTTTACTTAATATGATAGGTTGCTCGGATACTTTGAAGGTGTGTCATTTTCTGAATGACTCATCATCCGGAATAACTGAAAAGGTAGCCTTATTTTTAAGCTTGGTAATTAAGGATTGATTGTGAAATGTCCCACTCATTTCCCCTTGCTACCTCCTTATCTGTTTATTGTTTCTACCTGTAATCCGATATATGCCAATAAAGGTCTCTGATGTCTCTAGCTTCCACAGAGTCTGTTCGATGAATCTCCTGAACCTATGCCTGTCATTTTCCCAGAAAGCAGTTTCCTGGGGGAGCCTGGGGGGGGTCTGTAACTTGGACCCCATAAATCCAATCCTCACCAAACTTGAAAGGCATGTAGAGGAGAGGCAGCCAAAGATCCTCTGTGAGTTTGGTGTCTCTAGCTTGCTGGGGGTCATTCTACTGCATCATGAGCCTCACAAACTGAACAGGTTCATCTGGTGTGACAAATTGTTTGTGACAAATTGTGGATCACAAATTTGGCACACCATTAACCACTAACTGAAACAAACCTCATTTTCCCTGTTTGTGCCCATCCCTACCAGTAGTTGGTTGCACAAGATCTTGCACAAGCAGAAATACAAGTGGGGATAGAACATTTGACTTAGTGCAAGTATCGACCATTGTCTTTTCCCTGTGTTTCTGCTTGCTGAAGAGAAGAAGAAGAGCTGGTTTTTATACCCAGTTTTATCTACCCTAAGGAGTCTCAAAGTGGCTTATGACTGCCTTCCCTTCCTCTCCCCACAACAGACACTTTGTGAGGTAGGTGGGGCTGAGAGAATTCTGAGAGAACTGTGACTAGCCCAAGGTCACCCAGAAGGCTTCATGTGCAGGAGTGCAGAATGAAACTTGGTTCTCCAGCTTAGAGTCCACTGCTCTTAACCACTACATCACACTGGCTCACACTATATCTAGTCACTATATCTAGTGTTGGCTTTAGCACAAATAGAAAATTTGCACTGGATCCCATCCAGTGTATGTTATTTATGGAATAATATATAATATACAATAAGGAAACAGCAATGCATAAATAAGGTTGAAAAATGCATAAACTTTTGTGTAGAAATTGGGTGCAAAGAAACAGAATACAGTGCAATAGAAAAACAGATTTGAGTCATAGAAAATAAAATCAAAACTGAAATGGGAAAGTTCAGGTCAAAACAACTGGGCTGAGAAATTGGGGGTGGGGGGCACACCTAGATTGCATCACAACAGACAAAATGTTTGCATACCCAATGGTCTCCAATGTTTTTCAGCATGCTTGAGCCAGTTCGCACATGGAGTTGCAGTATGTTAAATGTTAAGGCATCAATCCATGTTCACACATGATTGAACTGGCTTAGAGATGCTTGCAATTATCTAGAAATGGTGGTAAGAGGGAACTACATTCGGTGTAAGATTTCTTCAGTCAGCATTGTTCTTTGTCTCTACTTGCTAACCCATGAGGATTAACATGGTGTACATTTTTACAGTGACACAAGCAATGCAGACAATGTGCCTGATGGTATTATCACAGTCGAGCTTACAGCAGCCACACATTCCTGTGAATGTGGAAGTAATGTGCAAATATCTCAACCTGGTGGCTCATAATGCATTGAGAATGGTGTGTTATCATGACCATCTGTTTCCCTTTAAAAAAATAGCACAGATTATGAAGACAATGTTTCTGTAAGACATGAAGCCTAAAAATGTTTTCCCCCTTTTTGTTCACTGCAGGAGTTACATACTTCTAAGCCCATTGAGTTCCATGGTGGTAGAAGGGTTTAACTCCTCTTAGAACCGCACTGTTAGTGAACTAATGAATTAACTTAGTATTTTATTTAATTAAAACCTCTCCCCCATTGAATCAAATAGAGTTTTCCAGAGTTATTTGTAATGAAAGCCCTTGCAACTCCTTGGGTAACAAGCACCTTCTCAGAAGAGGCATTCATTCTTCTGTTTCATAGCATAGATGGCCAAAAAAAAAGAATGCCTCTACTAAACTGTTTCTTGTACAATACACACATGCATAGCATGTAGACAAAAAATATTTCCCTTAAGAACCAAGATTTCATCATCATGCAAATCCATGCACATTTAATCAGTCAATTACAACTTCATCCGGTCAACTGAGTTTTTTTTTTTTTTTTAACTCAGTGATCTCATAGGTCACTGATTTTAAGCAATCATATTTTAAGAACCAGCTTTGCAATCTGTCATAATATTAGTATGAAATATTCAAACGATCCATAGAAGTAGGTAAAGCATTTCAAGTGAAAAGCTTTGCCCCTGAGTTCATAATACAACTCATGTGTTCCCTGCAGCAAGTGAACGCAGATGATCCAATCCCTTTATAACATATGCCCTCAGTCAAAATATGGACACTCAGCAATTCAACAGGGAAAAATGCAATCATGTACAAAACAGAGATGCACATTTCTAGACTACATTTTGCAACTCTCACCAATAATTCCTTAGTGCAGAAGACCTAGAGAACAACAATCCCTAACTGAATAGAGATTAGCTCTTGTTACTTTGTAGGAAATTTCATCCATCTCTTGAGTGGCTAGAAGGAGATTGCTACACAGACTCAGCAAATAAAAATACGTAGGCTATGTCCCTTCCAGAGATTAATTCTACCCCCTGAGAAAGGAACATCTTTTATTTATGTATCTGTGAAGCATGGCAACTGAAAGTCTGCATTTGAGACACTGCTAGGCCTAGAGTGGTTGTTCAAAGCAACATCTACCTCTGGTTGGCATAGCTGTATGGTTGGTTCACAAAATCATGCTCAACACCAGATTATTGCACCACCATTAAGCAACACTTAAACTGGTGGTATGTTAGGCTGTGGACTGACTTGAGTTCTGCTGCGCCTCTGCAGCGCGGCAGAACAAGGCGGGGGGAATTGCCCCCGCCATGCGGCGTTCGCACGCCGCCGGAAGGAAGCCGCCCACAGTGCCCAGACTGCAAGCAGCTTCCTGCGGCAGTGTGCGAATGCGGCACGGCTCCCCCGGCTGGCGTGCGTTTACACCCACTGGAAGCGGGTGGAACGTGCGCTGCAGCAGCCGGGACACCACTTTTAAGTGGTGCCCGGCTGCTGCGGGAGGAGCATGGTGCCAGACGCGTTGTGTCCGGCCCACCTCCTCCAGGCAGATGTGGCAGTCTGGACTGCCGCTCTGCCTCCGCTTTCAAAGCAGAGGCAGAGCAGGCCAGACTGCCAGTCTGTCCTCGGCCTTAGAAAGCTTTTTTGGTGCATTGTGGTTCAGAAACAAAACAAATATCATGGGGCATTTACAGTGCAGTCCTAAACAGAGTTATGTCCTTCTAAGCCTGTTAATGCCAACTGTCTTAAAAGGGAGTAGCCCTCCATGGGGGTTCACTGGTACTTTCTTAGGGAAATAGAGATTTATTTATTTATTTAGGAAAATAGAATTTTTTTAAAGAAAAAAATCTTTCAACATACAAACTAAGAAAACATTTTAAACATTTTCAACATTCAACATTCACATTACAAAACATAAGATACAACACAAATAACCAATTAGAAATCCAACATCAACATCTTACGATGCACCAATTCACTAATTCCATAATTCAATATTAGCAAGATTAACCATTTTAGCAACAATAATATTAATAACATTATTAACATTAATGATAACATTAATTACATAAACACCATTAACAGCTTTAATAACATTGATAACATTAAGAACATTAGCAACATTAATACTAGGAGGAGGTACCTGTATCCATGACTACTGACTTGGCTATCCCTAGTAACAGGCAGCTCTGAGGCTTAGGGTGGGGTTTGGATGCAGAGTGTGGGAACAAGCACAAATATTGAGGCCAGCCATATTTGGTGATGCACACTGTAAATTTAAAGTGCAAGGTCACTGCTATGCACTACTGATGGTTATGCCTATGAAGTAATTACTTCCACAGATTTAAAAAAAATGCATCTGGAGCTTTCGTACCTTATCAGTTCATATCACTTTCAGTATAATATTGTGCAACACAGTCAAGTACAAGGATCAATTCGCTTTAACCTCAAAGCCCTGTTTTGACTTCCCTTCTCCTTCATGCAAATTGAATTGTGATGAGTTTTGTGCAATTTTCGGTTTCCTCACCCCGACTTTCCCCAGATAAAATCGAAACATTTTCATAATTAGTGTTATAGCATACAAATAACTGATGTACACTGTACATATAAATGTCATATATATATTACATATAACATCATACAGTATGTAGAAATAATACTGAGTGTATAAAACCAGCAACAAAAAATTGATAATGGAAATTGTTAGCAAAAATACAAATAAATATAAACAAAAAGAAATGAAATAGGGAACATTTGTTCATTTCTAATATCCACTCATTAATTCAATTATAAATCTTTTGGGTCTTGACAATGGAGTGATAAGAAATAAAGAAATGTAAATACACATGCAAACCAGCCTATCTGAGTATACCGAACTGCCAAATGTGAAGTCTGGAAGGTATTTCTTCCATTTATTTATTTATAAAATTTATATGCCACCCATACAGAGACCTGCTTAAGATGGCTTACATCTATTAAAGAACCAAGCCATGAAAACACAGCCATTAAATAAACCCAGCCATTTCTTGCTAACTTACAAATCTTGGAGAACTTCCCCCACTTCAAGTGCTGGTAGAATGTAACTTGGTTCATTCACTGGAGCCATCTGAACTACACAATTTCTTGTCTGCAGTTATGTGACTGATATCTTGTAAACAGCAGCAGATAACTGTTTTTAATCTTTTAAAATGTTAAGAGTTTTTTTGGGGATTCAGCAACAAAATAAGTCCAAAGCATATCTGGCAAAGAGGTAATGCTTAAAAGATGTGTGAAAAAGGAGCAGGAGGGGGAAAGAAAAGAGTCTTGATGCTTTGGAGACCAAACTCCTTACAGAATTGGCATCAGTTTTAAATTATATGCTTATGACTATAATTTTAAAAAGACAGTGGCTTTGGTTTAAATGAGATTTTTCAACAGTTTCCCCTTCAACCCTAATCTGAATTTAATGCAGTAGTGTCTATCGCACCTGTGGCACTAATGATGCATTCCTGTGCAGAATTATTCTAGTCTAAACTCATTGACCTCAGTGGGTTTAGACTGGATTAAATCTGCATAGGATTGTTCCATAATCCTCTCTTTGGCTCTAGTACAGTGAGCCACATGGTTCTTTGAAATGCCACCTGTGGCTCTTTTGAGCACCATTCCCCAATGTGACACCCATCCCATTTTTCAAGAAAGTTGGTAAGGCTCCCACTTCAGCACAGGGCGAGGTTCTAATTACCCTGTCTCTTACTACACTCATGTTCAAACTCACTGGTAAAGCAGTGCTTTCCATGTAGGTCCTAGATTCAATCCCTGTTAAATCCCCAGCTAAAAAAACCAGGTTGGCAGGTAATCTGAAAGACCTTGACCTGAGATCCTGGAAATCCACTGCCAGCATGGATAGACCTTGATAGAGCAATGGTCTGAGTCAGTATAAGGCAACTTCATGTGTTCATGTGACCTTTAAACATAGGGATACATTTATCTTTTGGTTCATTCCGTTTGCTAGTTGTGATCCAAGACCAGATTTTTCATCTGTTTTGATGGTTTCTCAATCTATAAAGGGGTGTGACAGGTTGTTTCACTGTATACTTTACTAACCATGTAGTATAGTGCAATTGGGTTTGTATACACACTGACTGAGTTCCACTGCCCCCAACCTTGTTGTATAACTGCTCTGCAGTCAATTATTTATATAAACACTAGATCATATAAATCAGTCATCAATAAATACTGTGTTTCTTTTTGTATTTTTTAATATGTGTGTGTGGGCGCGCACGTGTGAGTGTGTGTGCACTTGGAAGTCATGGTGAACTCTGGTGACTGACCCCTACTGGGGGCCTGGAGGATATTCAGAGAGGTGGCTGAATTAAGCCTGCCCCCACCTCCTGACTGCTGGTGTTCCAAAGAGGTCTCCCATCCCAGTGCTTGCCAGGGTCAGCCCTGCTTAGCATCCCAGAACTGACAAGATTGGGCTTGTCTGGGCTATCCAGGTCAGGGCAATAAATACTGTGTTTCAACAGAATCCTACCCTTTGGTGTTAGGCTAAGCAGTCCTTAGTGACACTCATGGATGCCAGTCAGTTGGAATCAGAAGATCCTTGTGCAACTCGATGCAAATTGGTTTAGCAGGCATTTGTGGCTGGTCAGTACAAATTGAACAGACCGAGTGACTCACAGTGTGATCCTAAGAACCTTGGGAGTAATCCTTACTGAGTAGACTTCAGTAGGCTTCTGAGTAGACCTGCTTAGGATTGTACTGTCAGACACATTTGATCAAGACAGAACTCAAAGCACGGGGAGAAGCTGACAGGAACACTTCACTCAGGGTAAACGGCTGCCTTAAAGGCATATTGGTAAGAACATAGGTAGGGCAGGGCTTGCTATGAGGGGTTGACATGGCATAGATGGACTGTTCCAGATCCCCGAGGAACAAAGGACACTGAACATGGCCACTGTCTGGGTGTCACCAGTCCCATCTTCCACCATGTGTAGTGGTGGGTCATGGGAAGCCACAATGCAGAACACTGTATTTGGATCTCATCGGCCAAACAGCTACATTGTAATTAGTTTATGAAAGCTTGTGCTGACAACTTAGAAGAGGTTTCCCACAAACATGCCTTCCCTACAGTGCTATAATATGTTAGACGTTTGGTCGGTGTATGCTGCAATGCTGTCATTGTTGTGGCCTTGTTAAATCCAAGTCATGTATCATTTGTTCGTTCTGGTATGCAGGGACAATTGATTCTACATCTGGTACCCAATGGTAAGCTATTAGCAGGCATCCTTCTGGGACCTCAAGTAGTCTCTTGCTTTCTGACCTTGGTATGTTTAGCCTGGAGAGGAGAGGACTGGGAGCTGATGTGATAATCACCTTCAAGTACTTGAAGGGCTGTCATATAGAGAATGGTGTGGAGTTGTTTTCTGTTGTCCCAGAAGGTCGGACCATAACCAATAGGTTGAAATTAAATCAAAAGAGTTTTTGTCTAAACATTAGGAAGAACTTCCTGACAGTTAGATTACGGTATTTTAAGACGCCGCAAATGATAGCAGAGCACCTCTGTTTCTTTATACAGAGTATTTACATTTATTTACACTGGACACTGGAGATATTTACACAGAACTTCAGTAGCAATTTCAGGATACAGACTGACAAAGTGCTACACAGACAGTTGTACTCCAAAATCAGAGGAAAGAGCATTGGATTGCTTGCAATATATATTTACATCAACCAATCAGATTACAGTATTAACAATAGCTGAGTCATGGTGACTGTTCCAGAAATATGATGCAATTCTAGTCACCTGACCTCACTGGCTGTCAAATTAGATCAGCAGGATCTAGCTCACAAGCCCATGACTTACTGACATCTTGCCAGCAATATAACCAAATGCTGTCATTAGAATGGTTCCTCAGTGGAACAGGCTTCCTAGGGAGGTGGTGGGCTCTCCTTCTTTGGAGGTTTTCAAACAGAGGCTAGATGACCATCTATCAGCAATGCTGATTCTGTGGATTTAGGCAGATAATGAGAGGGAGGGCAGGAAGGGTTGCATCAGTGCTTAGCTCTTGTGGCCCTTTCCTACATGCCCAGAAAGATGCTGATCGCCACTTTGGGGTCAGAAATCAATTTTTCTCTAGGCCAGTTTTGGCTGGGGATCCTGGAGGTGGTTTGTTTGTTTTTTGCCATCTTCTGGGCATGGGATTACTGGGTGTGTGTATGGGGGGGGGGTAGTTGTGAATTGCCTGCATTGTGCAGGGGGTTGAACTATGGCCAGGGGCCTGCCTACCTAAGGAACTGCCTTTCCCCATACATACCCCAGAGAGCACTGCGGTCAGGCACACAACATCTCCTGGCCCTTCCTGGACCGAGAGAGGCCAGGTTGGCGACCACCAGGAATAGAGCCTTCTCAGTGGCGGCCCCCCACTGGTGGAATGAGCTCCCGGAAGACATCAGGGCCTTGTGGGACCTTTTGCAGTTCTGCAGGGCCTGCAAGACGGAGCTCTTCCGCCAGGCTTTTGGGGCAGCCACTGCGGGAAATGGCCACCGGTAGGTGGCCAAAGAAGCACACTGGGTGACAATATCATGTATACTAAGAGTAAGGCCCGTTGTGGGAAGAAATACAATAGGCTCTAGAAGGAAGCTCCAGGTGAGTGTCCCGGCTGTGGCTGGTGGGGCGGTGGAAGCAAGGGGGAAATAGAGGAAGGCAAGCCATTCCTTCTGCTTAGCTATAAGGCAGAGCTGTCTCAAGCCCTTTTGCTGCCCCAAGTGGGTAGTATGGGAGGACAGCCTCATGGTAACAGGTATGGTTCCCTCCACCTTTAACTTATGTTAATTTGGGGTTATGCAGTGGCAGCTAAGGTAGAAAAGCATCTCCTCCTATGCCATGTCTTCTTGGTTCCAAGGGTCTGGAAAGTAGTTCCATAGCCAGTTACAGGGTTGCCAATTCTGGGTTGGGAAATACCTGTAGATTTGAGGGGTAGAGCATGGGGAGGGCGGGGTTTGGTGTGCAGAGGGACTTCAGCAGGATATAATGCCATAGAGTCCACTACCCAAAGCAGCCATTGTCTCCAGGATAACTGATCTTGGTCATCTGGAGATCAGTTGTAATAGCTAGGAAATTTTCTGTAGGGAAAATTATGTGCTATGGTTGTGGAACACAGTGATTGGCAATTCCAGTGACCATTGAAGGGAAGATTGGGAGATGTATTTTACCTCAGAACACATTCAATGACTCCCAACAGCAACAGCAAACTGTTTAGAATGTTAGAGGCAAAGGCCAATCAGGCCTCATATGCAAACAACCTCTGTGTTCTGACTGGCTATGAGGGGGAGAGGAACAGCAAACTGTTTAGAATGTTGGAGAAAGGACTCAGGTAACACAGCCAGTGGATAGGGACAGCTTGAGTGACACATCATGAAGCCAACTGATTTAGGAGCATGTGGAATATTCAAAAGAGTCCACAACCAAACCACAATTATTATATAGTCATGCATATTAGTTCAAATTTCTCAGGCATAACTTTGAAACAATCTGCCTCTAAACTTTCCCCAGCGTAGGTAACCTCTCTCCCAGTGAGGTGATGGAGTCCTTGTAGAAGAAATAAATCATATTGGTGTGGCAAGTATTAAAATATTCTGACTGTTGTAAACGATCTCCTCTTTGGGGCAAAATTTCACCACTCATATTTGCTGCATTTTAATGCTATCGTTCTTGACACCATTTTCTTTCAGTCTCTTTGCCCTGACCTGGATAGCCCAAATGAGCCCATTTTAAAAATTTCTTTGCAATTGTGTGTGTGTGTGCATGCTTGCATGTGCATGCGTGCGTTCATGACTGGAAGTCATTATGACCTCAGGCGACTTCTTCTGGGGCATGGCAGAGGTTCAGAGAAGTGGCTTAATAGCCTGTTTCTGCCTCTTGTCCCTGGTATTCTTTGGAGGTCTTCAATCCAAATACTTGCCAGGGTTGGCCCTGCTTAGCTTCCAAGATCTGACAAGATCAAGCTTGCCCGGTGGCTAGCCCAGTCTTGTTGGATCTCAGATTCTAAGCTGGGTCAGCCCCGGTTAGTATTTGGAGAAGAGACCACCAAGCAAGTCCAGGGTCGTGACACAGAGACAGGCAATGGCAAACCATTTCTGAACGTCTCTTCCCTTGAAAACCGTAGAGTCTCCATAACTTGGCTGCACCTTGATCACACTTCCCACAACCTTGCCTGCACAGTCCTCAATTTCCTTTGCTACTACTGTCCAATCTTGTAGCTTGTGATCATGTTGTGTTGTGTTGACAGTGTCCAGATGCTACATCCAATGTGATGCTGCTGCTGTTGCAGATCCCTATGAACAAAACCATGTGCCAGTAATGGCAGTGTGGGCAAATGAAATCATGGTCAGTGAAGGCCAAGGAAGGCTAGTGCTGATGAGAATCAGTTGCAGCCAGGACACTGAACCCTACTGAAACAACAGATACCAGTTGAAATATTTGTTTCGGTAATTTGACTGCATCTGAAGTGTTGCTTTCAAAGTGAGTATTGGAATTACAGAATGCTTGGCAGAGACCTAATCATAACACAATCAACCAGAAAAACTGCTAAATTGAATTTTCTTATATGCAGTTCATGGGAAAAATATTGCAGCAATCCACACATAAACACCAGGTGTGCTTTGCCTAAGACTGCAAAAAACAGAGGAAATATCTCAGCTGCTTAATTCAATTAGATAATTGATGCCGCTGGTGGAAATCCATGTTTAGAATGTCCCAATTTGTTGCTTCCTTAAAACGATGCTATCATTGCTTGTATAACAGGATGTAACTACTAACTGTGTATAGCTAATGACAATGGCCTATCTCAGAGTGATAACCACTTTAGAAAAATTACTAAAGGAAGGAAAGGAAGAATGCATTCATAAGCAGGAAATTTATTTGGATCCCACAATTGCTCCATCTTTCTTCCCAGCTAAATCTCCAGCTGCCTCAAACACAGGGAATCATACCAGCCTGATTCAAAAATCTTTTAAATATATTTTCATTATTTCCTGAAGGTGTTATCAGAACATACACTCACAGGATCAGCAATTAGCTGAATCCTAGTCTCTTTGCAGACAGAGACATTCTGTGAACGTCTGCATCGGAGGCTGATAAGACAACCATTTGTCTTTGATCATATGCCTTTTCCTTGCCGGTTCAGGAACTAGCTGCTGGCACTTGGTTCTCGCAAGGTCACCAAATAAGCATTGCAAGGGTCGTTTTTAAAAACAGGAAAAGATGCAAATGTTTGCAGGGGGAAAAAAATGCTAGCAGCACATCAGGGAACTGATTCCTTGTCTCCAATCACCATACCATATGGTGTGAAAAGATATTCGCATTTCTTCTCTGAGGTGAAAAAAAAAAAATTAGGGAGCCTTCTCTTTTTTTCATCTGTAAAAATGTGCTTCATTCCCCTCAATGAGATCAAGATTTTTTTGGGGGGGGGGGGAATTCTATGTAGTTTTGTTGCCCAGTTAGTTTTGTACTTTTAACAACTTTACGGCTTGGTTTATAAATGAATGGGAATAGTACAGAACACTTCCCGGGAACATCGGAGAGGTAGAAACTGGAAAGATGGCATTGCAAGATGGCATTGTATCACCTTTGGCTGTGTATGAAGAAATGATGTAACAACATCAGTGATACTCTAGGAATTTCTCAAATCTCCATGGTAAAAAGCACAGGAATTTGGGAAATTCCTAGAGTGTTGCACAATGTGAGTCTCCCCCCCACACTCAATTTTCACTCCTGCTGTTCCACTGAAGAGCAGTGGGAGCCTGGAGCACAGAGACAGGATACTGCCCATGCCCATTCTGGTGGCCCTAGGGAATTGCCACATGCAAAGAAGAAAGACATGGGAGCATTTATACTGGATCAGGCCTCATTACATGACCTCTTTTGTCCCAATGCCACTCAATGGATTTTTGGTTGTTTTGTTGTTGTTGTTGTTTTGGCCTGTTAGGGCTGGTGCACAAGCTTACATCTTCACATGACAAGTTCAGGACATACTATAGGTTGAATACCTTACTGTTTTTTATGTGCCAGCCTAAAATATTTCTTTGCATTCAGGCTTTTAACTAATGAATTTTAATCTCTTTTGTTTAATTTATGACCTGCTTCTTGCTAGTTTTATGGATTTTGTTTAAGCTGCTGATTTATTCTTTCATACTGTTTTAGTGGCTTGTTTTTAAATAATGGTATGTTGTTTTTATGCTTTTAATGTTTTTTTTAACATGTGAGCTACCTTGACCATGTTTCTGGAGTTCAATTCTACCAGTATTTCCACTCAATATTGTCCCATCCCCCTACTTGCCTGAATGAGTGCCCGTGTGAAAAAAATAAAAATAAAGCCCAGCTTGGGCATTGGATGAGACAGGGGTTTGGATCCTATGGCATCATTCTGCCTGCTCTTCTACCATCACACAAACAGATTTTCATGGTTGGTGTCCTGCAAGGTTGTAGTGGATCCACTGTGGCTCCTCATATGGAAGCAATTGTGTAAGGAAAAGCCCAAGCAGAAGCAACACCCTTCATGAAAAAAGGATGCTTGCACAAAAGATAAAACTAACACAAATGAGGCATGGCCCCTTTTGGAATACTGTATACAATTCTGGTCAGTGTGTCTAAAGAAGGACAATGCAGGCCTGGGAAAAGTATAGAAGAGAGAAAAATATGGAAGACACTTAAAAGGTTGGATCACCTTTCTGATGGAAAATGCTTATTTACTTTCTATTCCAATTGTATTTGTTGTTTGTTATGCTTTTTTATTATTATGTTTCATGCTTGTATTTTTTGGTTGTACTAAGTACATACTGTCAATTTAAAAAAAAAAAAACTTAAAAAAAGAAAATGCTGACGAAGCTGAGGCTTACCAGTTTAGGAAAGTGATGACAAAGTGGGGAACATGATAGAGGTTTATATAATTATGTATGTGGTAAGAATAACAGACCCTGACCTAGATGGCCCAGCCTAGTCCAGTCTCATCAGATCTTGGAAGCTAATCAGGTCAACACTACGGTGTTACCACAAGTTGGCTGCAACTTGGTGGCACTTTACATACACAAAGAGAGTAGACAGACAGAATGTTTTCTCTTTCTCCTGAAATAGTATAAGGTGGGGGTACCTAATGGTATTTATTTATTTATTTATTGAATTTTTGCCCCGCCCACCCAGCCAAGGCTGGCTCAGGGCAGCTTACACAGAATCAGCACATAATTACAGTAAAACCTAAAAAATAAAGTAGATCAAAACAATTCTAAAACCCTTTAAAGTGCTAGTAGCATTAATTTCATAGTGACTGCTATTATTCAGTTCTCTCGTCTCACAGTTGGTTCTTTGATCTTCTTTAATTCTCCTTCCAGTGGTTGGCTCAGGCTGTTGTTGGAGTTCCAAGAGGAAATAGGGCTCCCTAATCTCAGCTATCAGTTCTGAATTGTAGTGGCAACTCCAAAGGCCTGGTGGAAGAGCTCCCTTTTACAGGCCCTGCAGAACTGCAAAAGATCCCACAAGGCCATGATCTCCTTTGGGAGCTCATTTCACCAGAGAGGAGCCACCACCAAGAAAGCCGTGGCCCTGGTTACTGCCAGTCTGGCCTCCTTAAGACCTGGTAGGGCCAGACAGTTCTGGGCCCCTAGTCACACTGCTCTCTGGGGTACATGTGGGGAAAGGTGGTCCCTCAGGTATGTAGGACTTATGGGAAGTAGATTCAGAATGGATTAAAGTAAATACTTCTTCAGTCAATAAGTGATTAAAATGTGGGATTTGCTATCAGTGCCAGAGGATGTAGTGATAGCCACAGACACAGATGGCTTTAAAAGTGGATTAGAGAGATTCATAGGGTTGCTATTTGCCCAGTCAGGGCAGGGATCCCCTGATTTTTCAGGCTCCTGCTTGCTACTGGCCAACTGGCTGGCAGGAATGAATCCCCCCCCCAAAAAAAAAGTGATGTTGCTGATCACCCGGAAGTGATGTCGGCATGTTGGTGATGTCAGGCTGTGATGCTCTGGATTTTGGGCAAACTCTATGGTTTAATGCCAATTTTACCATAGGGTTTTGCCCCAAATCCAGAACATCACCTCCAATGTTGCTGATGTGCCAACATCACTTCTGGGTGATGCAGGCACATCATGTCACTTTTTCGGGAGGAATGGGGGGACGACATCACTTCCCACTCCCGGGATGTTCTCCCATCCCCCTGCCAGCATGTGAAAGGGACCCGGCTACCCTAGAGATTCATGAAGGACAGATCTATTGGTGGCTACTAGCCATGGTGACTGAAGGGAACCTCTACATTTAGAGACAGTAAACTTTCAAGTACTAGTGTCAGGAGGCAACACCAGGAGAAGGATTTGGCTTCTGTACCCTGTTGCTGGCCCTCCAGAGTAATTGCTTGGCCACTGTGTGGGACAGGATGCTGGACTAGTCTAGATGGACCATTGGTCTGATCCAACAGGTCTTTTCTTATGTTCTCCCTGCAACCACCATTCCATGTGGTTTTTGTCCACATGAGTTCCATGATTTATAGCATAGGTTTTTTAAAAAAAAATCAAAATGACTGCAACTTCCTGTTTTGCCAGTGGACAACCTGGTGGGATCCAACCCAAATTCTCTAAGTAGATAAATTATAAATAAGTCCTGGTAGATACACAGGGTGGTGAGAACTTGACCCCTCTCCACTTGTTTTTTCTACAGTACAAAGAGTCCTTAAAGGGAGGATTGCAGAAAGATCCATTCTAAGCTAGAACATCAGATGATAGAGTGAGAGTCAGGAAACTGTGAAGACCGCTCAAGTATTGTAGCTAGTACCAGTTTTCTTTTCTGCACAGAGAGGCATACAAGCAGCTATATTTTTTTCTGATTAATATTGTTTCTTTTGAGGTTTGAGGTCTTTTGAAGTCACTGGCAAATCTGAAACAACTTTGTCTTAATTAGACACAACAGTGTGTGGGCTTGCACCTGTAGGCATCTTATTTTTCATCCACTTTTAAACTATCAAACAAGCCAGCATGAAATGGCATGGGAAAAGGGATTGTCAGGATACATTTGAAGCTGGCAGGTCATGGTTTGTTACCCTGTTCCTCACCTGGACACCCATATTTTATACTCACACTAGTGAAGATGGACATAGAGTTATCCTGACACAAGAACACTCCAGTGAACATGAAGAAGTGCTTTGTTAGCTAGAGTATTAGAGATCACAATAGGAGAAAAAAGAGCTGGCAACACTAAAAATCCAGGTTGTCTTCCAGCCCTGTGGCTCACTGAGAAATAACTTTCACGCTGGGATGACAAGTAAAGATTTTTAAAAAAACTATAATCAGTTATCCCAGATCCATCTTACTTTTTGCTTTAGGAAAACTCAGTTGCAAAAGAGAAGTATACTCATCAATAACCTCATTCAATTAGGCCTTGGTTTACAGGGCAGAAGAATAGGAACTGCCATGCTGAATCAGAACAGGAACCAGTCTGAGTCAACATGTTGCATAGCAAGGCACTGGAAGTGCTCTTATGGACTCATAATATTCATAAGTTTGAACTTTGGGCTGTTATGCTTTGAAGGACTACATGCCCTCTTCACTGCTGTAAGAGGTTCCAGTCTATTCCAAAAAGCACACACCCGCCATGGTTCACACAAAGACAGAGACAAGGATCCCACTGCACAAGGGTTCTCCTGTCAACTTGCACTAGGCAACCCCATCCACCCCAACATACCTGTGGAATTCTACACATTCCAGAGAGATGCTGAACTTTGGACTGTGAATGAGGTTGCTTGGCAACTAATCCTTCGCCCATCAACTAGCCAAGCTAGGGCCATCAAGAGACAATAGGATGGATCAGTGACTCATCACAAGCTTGCCCAGGTGTCAGTTCCTGTCTAGCTCCTAGTGTCTCAATATTGACCACCCCTCAGTATCCCCTCCTCTTTCTCCTATAACCAATGGCAGGGTTTGCAGGGACGGACTACCTGGTAGGTATGTTAGGGGGATGTGGCCAGTACTGCCTGCCCCCAAATCACCTAATAAAAAAGGTCGCCTACCATGCAGCCGGTCTCTTGAGCTTCCACGACCTCTATCTGCTTTTACCCCTCTCAAGTCCAGCTTGCTATCCCAATACCCTCCCTCCATCTTTTGATCTCTGGTCTGTGCAGTCAGAGAGAAGCGTGTTTCTGCTGGTTCAGAACACGTTCCCTATTTTCCTTTCAATCCCTCAATTCTTCCTTTGGAACGGACAACCCATCTGCAGGACAGGTAAAGTATTTCCCAACCAGCGAATCTCCTGCTCATGCGAAAGTGCTATTTCTCTATCTAAGTTTCTTAGGAACTGTGTGTTAGTGTGTGTGTGTATCTGTTTTGTGTGCCTGAGAATATTATTCAGTAAAAACCATTTAAACTGACCTCTGCCTCCATGCCTATTTACTGGGAATTCCTGGAAGGGGCGGGACCTTGGTATAGTTGGCTGTAACCTGGTTATTTGCCAATTGCTAATCTTAAATCCAGAGCAATTCGGCTAACAAACATTCTGATTTCAGTAGTAGCTAGGCTACATTTCTGGTAGCCCACAAATAGGACATGCTCTTCCCTGTTTTACCTTGCATGGAAACTCATAGGAATAGGAGCCAGTGTGGTATGTACAGCCAATATGGCAGGGGCTATTTTGTAAAAAAAAGAGGTGAGGAACTCATTAGCATAACTCATTAGCATAATTTATTTGCATATACCACACACCCTGCCATCACCAGAAGTGTGTCAGAAGGCAACACCCACCGCTCAGGCTCCACCCCCAAAATATCCAGGTATTTCCCAACTCAGAGCTGGCGAGCCAGCTTTACACTTTGACTAAATACACTTCAGGTTTCCTTTGCTCTTGCAGGGAAGCTACCCTACAACAAGCGTGAAAATACAAGTTAGTATGCTTTTGCTTTTTTCCACAGTACATCACCATATGTGCCCGCTCCTAGGCTTGTTACTCCCAGAATGGTGTTCCTGCGCGTTCCTGCTCGAAATGACCCTTGCAATATTGTATAGTGATTGGAGAGTTGGACTAGGCACGAAGAAAGAGTTGGGGATGCACAGGCCTGTAAAGTGAAGTTTACTTTAATGATACAACTCTATTGGCCTAAAGACCATGAGGTGAATTACAATAAAATCACCTGAGATAAAATCACTCATTCATTTTCTATCATTACCTTGGATTTTTTTTTTAATTTTTGCAATTGATAGGGTTACATTAGGATCTGACCCAGCCAGCAGAAATTTCAGTTTGTTGCCTATGGATGCATCAGCCTAAGGAGACTTCCTTCAGCTTAAGTGAGTGGAATGATAGGACACAGGCCACAGAGTTTGATTTATTGGGGGACTTTTAGGGGAGCGCTGTTATTGTGTATTTTTGGTTGTTTGCTGCTGATTTTTGTGTTTTGTTGGATGCTGTTGTAGTTGCTTTATTGTGTGGATTATTTTCATTTGTTCCTTCAGTCCAGGTTTATAATTTTTCTGTAAATAAACAATGGCTCAGTAGCTTTATCCAGTAGTTCTAACTTTACAGGTTATATTGCTGCACTGGTGTGTCTACAAGGTAAATACTGCCCTACTATCTGCATTTACCCAGATTCAATGTCCTGTTTGCTCCCCCTTTCAGCAGCTGGCAAGTGTGTTCCCAATTACTCTAGTCCCCTTTCATTTATTTCTTGGAAGGTGGGAGCAAATTGAAATTGTCACTATCAAGCAGTCTTTAATAGTTTAGGCTAGTTACCACTTCCATTAACCCCCTAAGAGGCGTTTTTTAAAATAAAATAAAATAAAATCTGTAAGCATTAAGGATGCTCCATGAAAAACCTGAATTAAAAAAAAGGAAAAAGAAAAACAGTCTTGCATGACTTAAATTATGCATGCAGGCTTTTTAAAAATTCGAATGGTACAAAATTAATGTAGTCAGTAGGAAGCAAAGCATGGTGTTGAAATATACTCAACACAAACAGTGCTCTTTTTTTTTTTGCCCAGTAGGAGCATCTTTGTACAAAAAGAAAAAAAATACACCAGTGGGATTATTCCACTTTGCTCTAATTGGGCAAGACAAACAGTCTCAGAGGCATGGTCTAAACAAGCCTCCTTGTAATGTGGAAAGTTTTAGAATAATTGAAGCAAAGTCACAGAGCACTTTTAATTAAATTGCTCAGAAGTGTTTGATCAAAGTTATTAGCTTTCTTTTTTGTGCATTATGAGAGAGTGCTGCATTTGGAGGTGGAAATGTTGAATGAGCAGGAACTATTATTAGGTTTAATATCATTGTTTATGAAAATAACAAGGATTTATATAGCATTGCTCACTCCAGCTGGGGAAATTCCTGGAGATTGGGAGGGGGGTATTTGTAGAAGGTGGAGTTTGGGGTGGGGAGGGAGCTCTACCACTGAAATGCTCTACCACTGAGCCACATCCCCTCCCCAGTGGTATCTTGCCACTATTCAACAGACAGAAGTGGCAGGAAGGGATGATCTTACCCAATTCCCCTGCTCACTGGCACCCTCTTGACTGTGAGGGCACACATTCCCCAAGCAGTGTCTTTTCATGGTTCACAGATGGTTAGCTAAGGGAAGGAATGAAAGATTAGCTGCTGACAAATGATAGTAGAATACAACCTTCCAATCCATTGCCCTCTTCTCCCCACTCAGTATATGTGCATTGATTTAAAAAGCCACTCTGATATATGTATGACTACACAAGGTTCCTTTTGCATGATGTTTTGCTGATGTGTATTTGTGAAATAGGGGCTGCAGTAGCTCAAGTGGTTGAGACGCTAAATTGCAGACCAGAAGGTCGGTAGTTCAGCAGTTTGAGACCCAAGTGCTGCATGGTGGAATGAGCTCCCGTCTCTGGTCCCAGTTCCTTCCAACCTAGCAGTTCGAAAGCAAGAAATTGCAAGTAGATAAATAGGTACCACTTCCGTGGGAAGGTAACAGCATTCCGTGCACTTCGGTGTCTAGTCATGCTGGCCACATGACTATAGAAATGTCTTTGGACAGTGCTGGCTCTTTGGCTTTGAAACAGAGATGAGCACCACATCCCTAGAGTTATATTGACTGGCTTTTGAGCAAGGGAAACCTTTACCTCTACCTACATGTGAAATATTTTACAGCAGGAACATTTGCCATGATGTGTTAGTGCACAGGTGTGTATTATATCAGTAATTCAGAGGGAGAGAGAGAGAGAAGATATAAAACTGCGCAAAATTGTGCATGTACAGCAGTACATACAAAATCCTGTGATAAAAAGGAGTATCAGAACTTAATACATCAGTTCCACTTCAGAAACAAGTTCAGGTAGTTTGGAACTCTGGGATCTAGGGAATATTTCAAATGAGGATGTTGTCTAAATGGCTGTTTCACATGTGACCCATTCCCACATCAATACTGTACATCAATCCCACATCAATACTGCACCACCCTGTCAGCCATTGGCAGTTGTGAATGACCTCCTCATGTTATCCATCCATCTTGTTTATACTATTCTAGAGCACCATACTATTATAGAGCACTATTCTAGAGCAGGAGTAACTATGACTCTCTTAGTTACTGAGGTTGCAGTAACAGGTTAATACCCTGGCCAAGTGTGATCCTTAGTCTGATGCTAGCAGAGAATTTGTTGCAGCCCTTCACAATATCTTGTGATATGGCAGGATCCTATGTGTTAGAACATCGTATAGCAGCAAACAATTTGTTTAGTCCATGTTGCCCCCACTATTGCATGTGGGGTCCCACATTCTCTAGAGAATGGGGTAGAAGTGATGGCTCAAGACTACTTTACCTGAATAAGTTGACTATTCAAAGAGATTGATTGGGATCCAGGCATCTAGTGAAGCTGCTGAGAAGCTAGGAACTGTCGATTCTCATATAAGAGACAAATAATACCAGATGTGACTCTTTGTCCAGATGTGACAATAAGAATAAAGTTATGGAGAGTGTTGAGATGGAAAGTCAGAATGGTAGGAATGGGTATACATTGGATAGTGAAAGTGACATTGATCAGGAAAAGGAAAAAATAGTTTTGAGGGAAAGGTTATAAATAGGGACAAGGTAGAAGATCAGAATGGAGTTTCATTGCAGCAAGTGATGGATGTGGAAGTTGATGAGGAAGGAAAGAACATTTATGAGAAAGTATGTAAAGATAATGGAGTTGAGGGTTTTCATATTGTGGTATTACCAGATGATTCCCCAGCTTGTCCAGTCTGTGGGGATCATTATGGGAAACCCAACACTTTGGAGTGACTTATTAATGGTAGTCATGGAAAGGATAAAGTCCAATTTGGGTATAGGTTCTGTGCTTTTTTTAAATGCAAAGGCACAATCTGTTTTGATTTATGTTAGTAAATGTAAAGGAAGGGAGGCTCTGGGTAGAAAGGGACATTGTTGTATGATTTGCAGAGCAGATTTTGAGACTAAATCTGGATTATCACAGTATAAGAGGCATAAACACCCTAAAGAAATAAATGAAGAAAGACTTACAGCAACTAGGAGATATGAACCATCAAAATGCGGGTGTCATAAGGCCTGTTGGTCTCCTTCTAAGGTGGGAATGCTTAAGATGTTGAAAATAAAGTATGCTGAGTGGAAGAATATTGCAGACAAGAGGTGAGTATTGTTGTTAGGAAAGAAGGAAGAGGTAGATCTATTAGATAAAATGGTACAAGCTGGAGCAAGTAAAGGTTAAAGAATTGGAAACTCACTATTGTCAATTGATTTAGGAAGAAGAATCATTTGCTTTCCATCTACTTGGAAGTATGGTGTAATAACTTGCTCTACACTGGGCTGCCCTTTAGACTGATTTGGAAACTTCAATTGATCCAGAATGTGGCAGCGCAAGTCATAGATACCATATATTCAACCTATGCTGTGCCAGTTATACTGGCTTCCAGTGGAACGCCAAGTCAGGTTCAAAGTTCTGGTACTGACCTTTAAGGCCATGGTTGGTCAGAGACCTACCTTTCTCTGGGACCTGATCTGCTGGTGATCTGTGACCCTAAAGATATCCAGCTGTCCTCCATCAGAGCCAGGCCCTAGCTCCAACCTGGTGGAACTGTCTGCCAAATAACATCAGGGCCCTGTAGGATCTAATGTAATTCCACAGGGCCTGTAAGACAGAGATGTTCTGCCAGGCTTTTGGTTGAGGATAGCAATGGGCTGTATCATGGCTGGCACCCCATCCTTTATTCCATCTTTTTCCTTCAGCCTCCTCCCAGTCCTGCCTGTGAGGTGGCAACACAGTCTGGGACTGGTTTAAAATTTGATTTATGGATGCCACCTGGGTTTTTTTTAAAAAAAGAAACTGTACTGAATGTTTTATATTGTATTGTATTTACTGTTGTACATTGCCCAGAACCCTGTGAATGTGGGGATTTGGTGATACACAAATTAAATAAATAAATAAACCAAAAGGTTGAAGATTTAATCGTAAATTTACTAATACAGTTCCTAGCAGATCTAAAAGTTGGAAGGAAAACTAATACGGTTAATAGAAAGAGCAAGAATGGGAAGTCTACTGAAAGAAGGAAGAATTGGATGTCTAAATGAGTGAAGAAAAGAAATAGATTTAGAAAGGTGCAAGGACTTTATAGAAATAACCAAGTGAAAGCAACGTCTTTTATCTTGGATGGAACAATGGGGCAGAAGTGCCAAATTCCAACAACAGATGTCTATGAGACATATAGAAAGAGATGGGGTATACCCAGGCAATTTAAAGATTAATTTCAACCCTTTGGGCTAGCTAGCCGACAATAGATGTTTTGAAGAGCTAATTTCATTAGAGGAGCCTAGACAGAAGATGCAAATGGTTGATGGATTTATCATACCGAGAATTCTGTATTCTGATGATCATATGGAGATAAGGAGAACTTATTTAAGTACCATCTATGAAATGATTAGAACTAAACTGAAAAAGTGGCTGCATTTACTTGTGTAGAACAAATAGCCTGTTCTATTTGTGCTCTACAGATGGTGGACTAGGCATTGTGTATTTGGAAAAGCTGGTCCCAAAGGCTTTGAAATTGAGAACGATTGTGGTACCTATCAGGGAATTTATCAGGAGTTAGGAATGATAACAGAAGCTGCAGAAAATGCCCAGCCAAGATATAATCTTGTTCTCATAATTTAGGCCAATGCCCAGCCTTGCAAGAGATTAGAATTTGTAGACACAATAATATCTGTGTGATATTAGCATTTGAGACTAAGAAGAAAGCCTGGACCATATATCATGAACCATGTTTCAGAAATCTGGGAGGAGAACTGTGCAAACCTGATCTGGTTTTTGCCCACAGAAACATAGCTGTTGTTGTAGATGTTACCATCAGATATGAATATAAAACCCATGGCTTACATGAGGCAGCAGAGGGAAAGGTAAATTACTATGTGGAGTTGGAGAATCAGGTTAAGATGCTGACAAATACAGAAGTGGTATTCTTTGGCTTTCCAGTTGGAGCAAGGGGAAAATGGCCTGAGGAAAATTACAGACTTACGGACCTCTTAGGAATTCCTGAGATCCAACAAATGAGAATTGTGAGAATGATCAATACTAAGACCTTGTTATGTTTGGTGTAAATGATCCACTCTTTGATGAGTGGGAGTGTCTCCACAATAACAAATGGATAGGTAGTCAGCATGAGGCAAATACAAAGTATCAAACTTGCCCATACTAGGCCAAGATTTTGGAATTTTAAGTTTTCTTTGTATATAGTTTATTTAATATATGGTCTATGAAATTTATTTTAAGTAATTTAATTATTTATGGTCTTAATGGTGTTTTAATTATGGCCATATTATATTAATAACTGGGATGACTGGCATCTTTCATAGTGGCCTCTCTCCTGCTGTGGACAAGCCCACAGGAGAAACAGGGATCTCGTAATGATTACATTCGTGGTGCACAATCTCTATGGCACATACTAATCATGACATTGTCACCAGATAAGGAATGGTTTTTAACTGTAGATGGACAGGCCATCGGAGCCTGACCAGCTCCATTAACTCAAAGGAGAGAACCTTGTGGTTCTAGTTTAAATAGCCATGAGGAAAATCAGAGTCTGGGTACCTCCCAAGGAATCTTAACATGCTGCCTTTAGCACAATCATTTTGCCTACTGCTGCCTATTCAAACTTTTGTATGATGGATTCCAGGAGTAGCAGCACAATCCTATTGCACCAACCTATAAGCCAGTTGTGGTCATGAGGGAACGGCTTCTGTTATCCATCCAAATCAATGAGCTTAGGCTAGAATGATTTTGCACAGGATGGTATTCCAAGCCTTGGTGCTGTGTGCATATGGTGGCACCATGGGAATGCAATTTGGATGATTTTGTGAGTCCAACATTTAGTTATTTTTTTAAAAAAAAATAATTTCAATTACTATAATTTGAGATACTTTTATTTATTTAAAAGACTCTTTTCTCTAGAAAACAGGACCTAAAATGGCTTATAAATAAATAGAGCCCCAAGGATGCCAGGTTAGCATCGACTAGGACCAGTAACACTTTTTCCCACCGTAGAAAACAATGGAGGGGATGGGACAACCTGTTTGGGGGCCCATATAATTGGACCCCCTGGTCCAATCTTCTTGAAACTTGGTGGGTATTTTGAGGAGAGGCCCCAGCAGCTACCCTGCAAGTTTGGAGCCTCTCCCTCAAACCCGTCACTTTTAAAGTTGCTGCCGAATTTTGGTGGCAATTCGACAGTGGGCTGAATCAGATCAGAGAATCTGATTCGGCCCATGGCTGCCCTAGTGGCCACTCCTGAGCTGTGTTCCCCAAAGGACCCCTGGTTCCCCTGGAAAAAAGGAATGCTTTAGAGGGTGGACTCTATAGCATTATTCCCTGTTGAGGTCCCTCCCCTCCCCCAGCCCTGCCTTCCCAAGTCTCCATCCCTGAAATATCTAGGTATTTCCAAACCCAGAGCTGGCACCCCTACCATTCCATTATACCAGATTTGCTATGTTGAGAGCCCAAGAACAGGCAGCATCCTGTTTGAAGGAATGATCAATGGAAGATGCTGAGATGCTGCATGAGGTCATATCAGGAGAGATGGTCCTCCATGTATGGAGTCCCAGTTCATGAAGGGCTTATAAGTTATAACCAGAATTTTAAATGGACTTGGAAACAAACAGGCAGGCAATGACAAGATTTTAAAAGGAAGCACTGTGCACAGCGCAACCAACTCCAGATAGGAATCAGGCCACACATTTTAAGATGCCATCCTTGCAAGTATTACTACCTTGTATTCTGAGTCATTGTGAACTACATGAAGTTCCTGGATGATTGCTGTTTGCCCATTTACTTTATGGATTTCATAGATGTTTTAATATTGTTAATGACTGATACCATTTAGTTATGCATTTTATAAATATTGTACGCAGTCTTGAATTACCATAAAAGCAGTGTATGAATCGATCATATGAATAAAATAAAATGCTCAGTCCTTCCACTGTTTCGAGCAAGACAGGGATTGCATTCATAGGATGAACTTCATCTACATGGGTTAACTTTACATAACTTTACTTAAAAGCCTTGTATAGGCCAAAGGGGTATGCTCCAAGGGACCATTAATGCCTGGCAGAAGCACATATAACAAACAAGATATATTCAGGTGGTGTTTACCAAAGACAAACAGCCCACTGTGCAAATTCCTCTCACTCAGTCCATGCTTTATTATGCTCTTTATTTTTTATTGTACCAGAGGAGGCTTGCCGTTTAATGACCACTGTTCTACACATTTCAGCATATTTGCAGTGATGAACATCGTCCATCATGCTTGCATCTTCTCTTTCGGATGTTCCAACTTCTTCTGAAAAAAAAATGTAGCATCCATAATTGGGAAGATTATTAGGATTTACATGTGGTGTGTGTGTGGGGGGGGGGATTTTTTGCAACCACAACATCACCACCTTATGATTTTTGAAAGGATGCTACTTTTGAGAAGGGTTAGAATTATATTTCCATTCCAACTGTGTCAAAATAAGGAGATTCATTTTAAGTGCACTGGCATAAAGATCAGGTTTTTTTATGTTTTATCCCCCTCCCTGGAAATCTGCATTGTAAGGAAGAACTTGACTTTAGATTAGAAATGAATAGATCCAGCGGCATTAAAAGGGAAAGCTGTATTTGAGAGTAAAAGTTGAAGCTGAAGCAGCAAGTTATTATATGAGCATAGTCAGATGGATAGATTTTCTACCCTTTCTTTGTTGAGTCTGCTGTATGAGTGCAAAGATTTATCTCAAAGAACAGCCATTATAATATGGAGTCAGCAGGGATTGGTGAGATAGCTGCCAAGCCACTGGTTGGTAGGGCATCCCCCCAGTCCCATTGCCCACCACCACACAGAGCAGCAGTGGGATTTAAAAAAACAAACAAACCCTGATGCCAGCTGTGGTGTCACATCACTTCCAGTAAAACAACAACCAGAAATGGTATTGTGCAGCTCTAGGAATCACCAGGAACTATGGTTTTACAATAGTTTCCACAAATTTCTAGAGCTACCTATGCCACTTCCTTTTTTTTTTTTTTTTTTTACTGAAAGCAAAGTATCACTGCATCCAGTTCTGCAGCCTCCCTCCCCCCCATCCCTGTCCACAGCCCTTCTGCAGCTTGCCAAGCACTGCCTGGAAACCACTGATAGTGACAGGAAGCAGCATAGAGCTGCCAAGTCCCCCGGTAGAGCGGGGGAAACACCGATTTTTAAAGCTTTCCCCCGCTTTTCCAAAATTGGCCACCGGGGGGACAAAATGGCTGCCAGCAGGGGAACCTCGGAGCCTGCCCTGCTGGCCTCTTCAACTTCTTAAAAGGGAAATTTCCCCTTTAAGACCTTATCGAGCAAGACAGCCCCGCCCAGAGATTAAGGAGGGACTAAGCTCTTCCGTGCAAGGTTGCTGCTGGAGTAAGCTGCGTAAGCTGGGGTCTGCGAGCTCTTTTCCTTCTCTGTCTCTCCCCCTCCCCCTCTTTCTTTTTTCTGTCTGTCTGTCCACTGTGGTTTTGTCAAAGGAATAAACTGTCACTTCCAAAGAGGTAAACATCACAAGGAGAGGTTGCCTGTAGAAGGTCTGGGAGTGGGATTGTTTAAAATGTCTTGTCCTGGCTGTTTGGGTCCCCCCAATCCTCATTTCCCTTCTGCAAATAAAAGTTGGGATTCCTCATTTTTATGCCAATTTTCTATTTCTTTCAACCATGTCCCCCCCCCACCCCTCCGGCAGTAAAAATCTGCATTTTTAAAAGCATTTGTACATCAAGTAACCGGTATTTTAAGTTAGGGATGGATCCAACTAGCTTTTCTGCTGGCGAAAAGGGGAGGACAAAGGTCCTCTTTAGCCACCAAAAAGCCTATGCTGGGGGGGGGGAGAGAAGTTATGGGACTTACATGGACAACAGCTGGGTGAAACAAGGGCCAGAAATAAAACCTGGGAATTGGGCAAGAGTAAGTGATAAAGCTGTCTGTCTGTCTCTCTCTCTCTCTGTGTCCCCATCCAGCAGAGGTCTGTCAGTGGCTATTATGAGCCACAAGGTCTAAATGGAACCCTTTGTCTGGGGCAGTGAGGCTCTGAATTCTTGGTGCTTGGGGGGCAACAGTGGGAGGGCTTCTGGAGTTCTGGCCCCGCTGCTGGACCTTCTGAGGGCACCTGGTATTTTTGGCCACTGTTGTGACACAGAGTGTTGTACTGGATGGGCTGTACTGGATGGGCCGATCCACTGTGGCTTCTCTCCTGTTCTTATGATATGAAAATCATATTTAGCACTTGTGTAGCACTTAGGGCTTCATATTCTGCCGAGATGAGGAAGGATTCAGTAGGGCCGTTGCTCAGTGATAGAGCATCTGCTTGACATGCAGGAGGTATCAGCCTCTTCAGCTAAAAAAGGATCAGGTAATAGGTGACATTAAAGATCTCAGCCTGAGACCCTGGAGAGCCACTACCAGTCTGAGTAGTCAATACTGACCTTGATGGACCAATGGCCTGATTCAGTATTAGGAAACTTCATGAGTTCATGTGTCAGCATGTGGAAGCAACATCACAGGATGTGACATCATAAAATGATGTCACTTCCTTTCTCCTGGCTCCACCCCCAAAGTCTCCTGGCTCCACCCCCAAAGTCCCCAGATATTTCCCAAGTTGGACTTGGCAGCCCTAAAGCAGCAAGAAGGAAGAAAGCTATGGCAGGTAGGGGGAACGAAGAGGGCAGTAGTGGGAGGGTACAGGAGACAGCAGTAAGAGAATAGGGGCCAGCGGGGGATCGGATTTCCCCTCCCTTACAAGTTTCTCATGGATCCACCACTTGCATCAATGCATAGCCCATCTATGTACATGGGCTGAGGAAGGGCTTTCACAGAATATGTTGTTACATATGTTGTGTTACGCTTCTTGAAGACTAGTTATTTCTGTGTATGTTAGCTCAGAACAAGAGAAGAGGCAAGCTTGCAACATGTCTGCCTCCTAGGCTGTGCCTACTTTAAAATTTGTAACCAGGGTCCTCACCAGTGCTCCCTCTAAGCTGTGGAGTCTTGTGAGCAAAAATTCTACTTTGTGAGGTATTGGCATTAAAGTTGTGAGCAAGAGATTCAGCTGCTGCATAAAATAGTTTGCTCTGGAGCCATCCTTCCTGAGCTAAGACAAAAAATGTGTGAGCTGGAGGCTAAAAAACTGTGAGCTAGCTGTTGTTGTTGCTTAGTCACACAGCTGAGTCTGACTCTTCGCGACCCCATAGACCACACTAGCTCACACTAACTCAGCTTACAGGGAACAATGGTCCTCACTCAGCTTTAATAAAAGGACCCTGCATGATTATTGTCACATGTTGGTTGAGGAGACTGAAGGGTGTTGAATAACTTCTCACCCATTCCTCAGAGTTAAATCCCTCTTGAACTGTTAATCTTAAAAACAAGGAAATCCATCAGCCTAGTCAGTCAGTCTGACTAGGGGCCTCTTCTAGGGTTGCCAAGTCTGGGTTGGAAAATACCTGGAGACTTTGGTGGTGGAGCCAGGAGAAGGCAGGGTTTGGGGAGGGGAGGGGCCTCAGCAGGGTACAATGCCACAGAGTCCACCCTTCAAAGCAGCCATTTTCTCCAGGGGAGCTGATCTCTGTCAGCTGGAGATCAGTTGTAAAAGCAGGGGATCCCCAGGCCCCACCTGGGGGCTGGCAGCCCTAGCCTCTTCTAATATTACCTCAGGAGCAACACAACTACCTGTCTCGTAAAGAGGAGCTCAAAACACAATACAATTTCACCTCAGCATCACCTTGCCTCCCAGAAGGGACAATGTCAACATGGCAAGGATCCATAAATTATACTTAAAGGAAAAAATAATTCACATACTTAATAAATAATATCAACTACCTTCAGTATTAGGTAGAATTTCTGTCAAAAGTTTGCAGGTAGAAATTTGTTTCTACTTCTGTCATTCTGCAAATGAACTCCTTCCCTCACCCTCTCTTGTATTTAATTTTTGATATTACCTTTCATAAGTCAATCTTCTTTGTTCAGTATTCTGGGCATGAGGGGAGCTCTCTTTAACCCCTTCACCCTCAGTAATAAAAGTAAAAAGTGAAATGGATAGGTGTTAGATTGAAATCAGATTCTTCTGCTGAGACTTAAAAACTCCCCAAACCTCTATCAGATCACTGGTTCAAGATTCCATTGGCTAACTTACTCTTGCTTTATTATCTCCTTGTATTCACTTTGAAGCTGCTACAAAAGGTCTGAGTTGAAAGCACTTTGAAGACAGAAAGTGCCTGTTCTCATAGGAAAATTCCTGATTCCTTGCTCCCCTCACCCTTCCTTTAGCGACTGGTTCAAAAGAATCATCAAGAGTGAAAATGAACATGGACAGACTTTTACATGACTTCACACCATCTTTTAAAAATTCATACAAAGTCACCCCAAGTCTTTGATTCAAGTCTCCTTTCAGTTAATCTCAACAATTTATATTTAAGATTTAGGAAACAAATCTAACACATTCTAAACAAAAAATAATAATAAAATTGGTTGCCATACAAGCCACTGTCCAAACATATCTCTCCTTATTATGTAATCGAGTTTTTGTGTGACTCTTTCCTCAATATTCCACATGCTCTAACAGGCTTTGGCTCCCTGCCCTGTAACTCAGAAGGTGTCCCTATCCACTGGCTCTGAGTACTAGCGTGTCATTGGCTGGGTGCTGGGTCAGCTCCTCTTCCCCACCCTCTCCTTCAGCCACTGTGCCCTGTCAGAATTTTTGGCAGATAGCTTTTGCTCTTGACAAACACAATTTTCCTGCTTGCCTCCTGTGTGGGACTAACTGTTCCCTCAGTGGCTGCTGGTAGGTGCAATGAAATGGCAGTTACCTGTGTTTGTAAGATGGCTGCTGTCTGTGGTAAAATGTTCCCCCATAAGGGTCAATTGAGCTGCAGTTCCAGAGAGGGGCCTGCAGGGTATCACTCACTGAGTTAAATGGGGCTTCCTCGTCTGCTGGACTACAGTTCCCAGCTGCCCCAAGGCCAAAAAGTGCGGGAAAAGAGGGACCCTTCCAAGGGGCGGGGCACCATCGATATGGACTCTAGCCTATCTGTTAGGAAAGGCTCCTGCTGCCTATGCTGACCCAGGCTACAAGCCAGAGACATGGGGGAAGGGGAAGCTGAACAAATGGAAAGCTGAACACTGAGGGGAAAATAAAGGTAGGTTGATGCTTGGCTGGGAAGGAGATAGGGTTGTCAACTCCAGGTGGGGAATTCCTGGAGATTTGAGGGATAGAATCTGGAGATGGTGAGATTTGAGGAAGGGTGGGGCCTCAGACAGGTACAAAGCCATAGACTCTGCCCTCCAAACCAGCTATTCCCTCTTGGGGAACCACTGATGCCAATCTCCAGGTGAGAGCTGGAGATCACTCAGAATTACAACTGCTTTCCAGATGGCTTTGATCCATTCCCCTGGAGAAAATGGTGGACTCTGTGTCCTTATACCCTGCTGAGATCCCCCCGCCCCCATGACAGCCAATGTGATGTGGCAGTCAGGGCTTCAGAGCATGGTAGAGGCTGCAGGTGGGGGGGAGATGGAAAGCTGAAGAGTGCGGGGGAAATAAAGATAGGTTGATGCTTGGCTGGGAAGGAGACAGGGTTGCCCACTCCAGGTGGGGAATTCCTGGAGATTTGAGGGATGGAGCCTGGAGAGGGTGAGGTTTGAGGAGCGGTGGGGCCTCAGACAGGTACAATGCCATAAACTCTGCCCTCCAAACCAACTATTCCCCCCTGGGGAACCACTGTTGCCAATCTCTAGGTGGGTGCTGGAGAGCAGTCAGAATTACAACTGCTCTCCAGATGGCATTGATCAGTTCCCCTTGAGAAAATGGTGGACTCTGTGTCCTTATACCCTGCTGAGGTTGCCACAGCAAATTGATGCTGAGTGCCCAAGGCCTTGGCACTCTCCCAGAGCCTCTTTCTAGAGCCCATTGTATTTATTTCCACAACAGGCCTTATTCCTGTTTTTTTTTTAATAAATCACAGCCCTAACTAGCTAAAGTTATTTTATCCAGTCAGTCAGTCAGTCAGTCAGTCAGTCAATCACATTTATAGCCCACCCTTCCTTAAAGTAGGCTCAGGGTGGATAACAACATATCATTTATACAAAAATATTGTTAATAAAATAATATTAAAATTTAAAACATCTTTATAAATGTTAAAATGGTGGTCACAGGAATAACAACAACAACAAAAACAATCCCCCCCCCCCAGCTGCAGGAGGGTCCTGGCCATAGCCAGTAGTTATTAACAGAGTGACAATCACCTCAGGGAGGCCATATATGGGTGTCCATTGCCTCAGCCAAAGGCCTGGTGGAATAGCTCCATCTTGCAGGCCCTGTGGAATTGAAGTAGATCCCGCAGGGCCCTGATCTCAATGGGGAGCATATTCCACCAGGCAGGGTCAGAAAAAGCCCTGGCCCTGGTCAAGGCAAGATGGACATCTTTTGGACCAGGGACTACCAAGAGGTGTTTATCTATAGAGCGTAGTGCTCTTCGGGGCATATACGGGAAGAGACGGTCCTTCAGATATGTTACCATGATTAAGCCTCTTTGAAAATAATGGTTCTCAGAGTAATTTGTAATGAATTTGTTCCACTGGAATACAGTTTGAAAACTGCCACTTAATAGCATTCAGCTGTAAGATCACTGCCACTTCAAAGGCATCAGAAACAATTTCCAGGAGCTTGCCTGCCATTAGCAGGCACCTGGTATGAAAATTCAGACATCACCGTAAACAACATGGGTTGGAACAAATCAGGCCTGTAGCCATGATTTTTAATTAGGGGGGCTTTTAAAAAGCGGGGGGGGGGGCACTGATAGACTGGCTACCCCCTGGGAAAGGGTGCAGGGCTGCCAATTCCCAGAGCAGAGCCCAGAGAAAGCAGGCTGGTGGGTGGGCGATTCCCATCTCTCTGTCCATCTAGGGAGAGGAGACCAGACAGAGCTAACAGAGAGTGAGCGAAGAGCTGTCCTCATCTCGTGCTGCAAGGAGCCATGGAAAGAGGGTGGCGAGTGCTTCCAGAAAATCCCTTGACACTGCTGCAGGGAGAAAGGAAAGAGTGTACATCTGTAAAGGATAGTGCCCCCTCATGTGAAGGGAACAGCTCACTGGCTTCTCCCCTAGGAAGGAGAGTCTTGCCTCTGTCTTTCACTTGGGAGCTCCATGCCACCAGCAGCTCCAGTGAGCCTGGGGTGGATAGGGAGTCATGGGGCCTTGGGAGGTATTCAAGGGGTGGGCCCCAGGAGGTCCTACCATAGCTATGGGCCTGGAACAAATTGAGATCAATTTTTTAAGTATTTGGAACAGAATCTATATACTAATAGTCAGGGGTCCTTTCGTAGAAAAAGAGGTGCAGGGGCTCATTAGCATAACTCATTAGCATAACTCATTAGCATATGCCACATCCCCTGACATCACCGGAAGTGTGTCAGAAAGGGAATGTCAGTTTCAGCCCCATTATACCCTATGGGCCATTGAAATCAATGGCAAAAACTCATAGGGTATATGAAGGGCTGGAGGAAAGGGGGTTTGAGGGAGAGGCTCCAAACTTGTGGGGTAGCTGCTGGGGCCTCTCCTCGAAATACCCCCAAGTTTCAAGAAGATTGGACCAGGGGGTCCAATTCTATGGGCCCCCAAACAGTTTGTCTCATCCCCTCCATTGTTGTCTATGGTGGGAAAAAGTGTTACTTTTTTCCTACCATAGAGAACAATGGAGGGAATGGGGGCAACCTGTTTGGGGTCCCGTAGAATTGGACCCCCTGGTCCAATCTTTTTGAAACTTGGTGGGTATTTCGAGGAGAGGCCCCAGCAGCTACCCTGCAAGTTTGGAGCCTCTCCCTCAAATCACCTCCCCTCCAGTCGCTTTTAAAGTTGCCACCGACTTTCAGCAACAATTCAGCAACAGACCAAATCAGAACAGAGAATCTGATTTGGCCCGTGGCTGCCCTAGTGGCCACTCCTGAGCTGGCAGAGATTTGCTCCACCTCGCTCCGGCCCCAAAATACCCCTGCTAATAGTCAAGTTGGCCAAATCTTTGGATACTTAAATCTAGTGACTGGAGCTGTATATGGGCAAGACAGATCTTTCCACAAACCCAAACCACAGTCTAGGTTTGCAAAAAAATCCAAAATCTTTTAAAAAATGGAGATTTAAAAAAACAAAACAAAACCCAAATGATAAAACGTGGCTGTAGCTTTAAGCAACAGGTTCCTTTGGTGGCTGTTGCTGGGCAACCACAGTATTCAGTGCTTGATTCTCCCAGTAAAAAGCAGTGCTTGATTCTCCCAGTAAAAAGCAGAAGACAGGGTCTCTTTCCAGGCCTATTTTGGCCTGTGAGGTCCCTCATTGGGGCCAAGTGTGGCTAGCATTGCCAGCTCCAGATTGGGAAGTTCTTGGAAATTTTGTGGTAGAGTCTGAGGAGGGCAGAATTTGGGAAGGGGAGAGGCCTCAGTTGGATATAATGTCAGAGTCCAGCTTCTAGAACAACCTACGTTTGCCAGGTCCCCTCGCTGCACCGGTGGGGGACTTTGGGGGGCATTCTGTGACATTCCCCAATGCAGTGATGTCACCAAGAAGGTGTTGGCGGTGTCACACAGGTCACTCTGGTTTGAGGGCAAAATTCTACGGTTTTAGGCTAAATTTACCATAGACTTCTCCCCTCAAACCAGAGCATCCTGCATGACATCTCTGATGTGATGACATCATTTCCAACCACTAGTGAAGGGAGATCCTTCACCCTCAGCAGGAACATGGCAATCCTGTATAGAGGCTGCTGTCCAAAACTACCATTTCCTCTAGGGAAACTGATCTCTGTAGTCTGGAGACCAAATGTTATTTCAGGAGAATTCCAGGCTGCACCTTGAGATTGGTCATCCCACCATGAAGGTGCTCTCCTCCAGTGCAAGGAAGTGGAATGGCTGGCTATAACATATTTATGGTATCTTTTTTGAACATACCTCCCCTTTCCAAAACTGCTTGGAACAACAAGGAATTGCCCCATTTTCCAACTGCCTTTTTCAACATTTTAAAATGGAAATTGCAGTGACTTCCTGGGTTCCTTGCTCATTTTGGCCCATGCTAGGTAGCCACCTTAACCGCAGATATGCATTCCTCTTCTATCCCAGGATGGAAAGGCTGATAGAGCTGCCTTTTTTTCATGCCAGCTGAGCTTCCTGCCAGGAGCTTTTCTGTTTACTTGCATACAGCACAAAACAGTGGGATTATATTGACTTCATAGGTATAAATTTGCATGGAAGTCAATAGTCAAGGCAGGCTGCACTTTGGCATCTATTCGTGCAGCTGGCAGACCAATAAACTGAGACGAATGTATAGAAAGTAACGGCAAGTGCCGATTCTCCATGGTTATCAGCACAAACATGCAATTACAAGCATTAAGTGATGTGCAAACAGGCAATCATTCAGCTTTTGCTAACAATTGCAGATTGTTACTGCCTTTGCCTAAATAGCTGAATCAGCAACTGCAGTTTTCAGGGTACACAAATACTTGGTTAGCACCTCTGCACCTCAGCTGTGACAACTGAAAAAGAAAAAGAAGAGATGGGATTTATACCCCACCCTTCACTACCCAAAGGAGTCTCAGAGTGGTTTACAATCTCCTTCCCTTCCCCTCCCCACAACAGACACCCTGTGAGGTAGGAGAGCGCTCTTTTGATAACTGCCCCAAGGTCACACCAGCAGCTGCATGTGAAGAAGTGGGGAATCAAACCCGGTACTCCCAGATTAGAGTCCACGCTCCTAACCACTACACCAATCTGGCAAAACTGACTCCTCAACTCACACCTCAGTAGAAATATTTTGTATTGCAGACAGGCTAAAACTGCTTACTTCATTTTGGCCATTTATTTTTCATGCATCTCCCATTTTCAGTAGATTTTAGCCATCACCACAAACATATTTGTGCTGTTTCAAGGCGATTCTTCTTGCTGTGAATTTCTTTTCTCTTTCCCCTCACAGCTCTCAGCATCATTTGCCCACATTATCCATGTGATTTTGTCCATGAGGTCACTGATAATAGGTCTCATGCAATCACATAATGAATGTGCACAACCAAAATCACATGGCTAACTACTGTCAATCTGATTTATTTAAAAGCTCACAGATTGTTTTTTTTTCCATGAAGAAGAGGAGGAGAAGGAAGAAGTTTGATTTATACCCCACACTTTACTCAGTGTCTCAGAGCAGCTTACAATGCCTTCCCTTCCGTTCCCCACTACAGACACCCTGTGAGGTAGGTGGAGCTGAGAGAGCTCTGAGAGAACTGTGACTGGCCCAAGCTCACCCAGCTGGCTCATGTGTAGAGGTGGGGAATCAAAGCCAGTTCTCCAGATTAGAGTCCATCACTCTTAGCCACTACACCAAACTGGTTCTGAGCACATACTGTGTGTGGTTTACACATACTAAATCCCCATCAATAAAATCAACACACATTTATTATACAAGAAGAAGAAGAAAAGAAGAAGAGGAGATTGGGTTTATACCCCACCCTTCAGTACCCAAGGAAGTCTCAGAGTGGCTTACAAACTCCTTTCCCTCCCTCTCTCCACAACAGACACCCTGTGAGGTAGGTGGGGCTGAGAGAGTTATGACAGAAACTGCTCTTTTTCAAGAACAGTTGTGCCAGAACTATGGCTTGCCCAGAGTCATCCAGCAGGTGCAAGTGGAGGAGTGGGGAATCAAACCCGGTTCTCCCAGATTAGAGTCTGTGCACTACACCAAACTGGCTCTACAATAGACCTAATAACAGTTTAACATCACACTTCTCAATCTAAACCATCCACCTGAGCCAAAACAGAAGGCTAATAAAGGGCTCTTCTGAAAAGAACATCTTTACACTGGCAGGGAGGAAGCAAATAGTGTGTACTCTAATGGCTGATAGATGTTGCAATTTTGTAAATAAACAGTGACACAAGGCTGAAGATTCTTTCGAGAAGTAAAATTACATAACTACATAGGTGCAGTGCAGACCTCTCTCCTGGTCTGCAGCAGATCCAGCAAACATCAAAGAAAGGAACAAGCAAAACAGGAACTAGAAGAAGAAACTAGGCCCCAATTAATTACTAGGCAACATCACCCCCCAGAGAGAGAATAATTTTGGTAGTAAATTAACCTTCTAAATACCAGACTGAGGTCCCCTCCCCAAACCTCTCCTTCCCCAGGCTCCACCCCCCAAGCCCCAGGTATTTCCCCAACCTAGAATTGGCAACCTTAATTGCTGGTAAAATGATGATAGCAGCCAGTGGAAACCAAAGGGGATCCCACGCAGCCCTGAAACAAAAGGATCGCTTGGTGCTCCATTTGGCTTTGTCAGATACTCTTATTTTTGAAGCAAGCATCCAATCTGAAGAACACGTACCTAGATTCATACTTCAAAGTGCTTTTTCATTTTCGTAAAAAAAAAAAGAAGAAGAATAGAGTATCTCACTGCTTAATTAACTTCCCGTCTGAGAAATTTTACAGTGCTGTGAAAAGCGAATCTACTGTGACAACTGCAGAAAATGTTATCCCTTGGAAAGAGGCTTATGCTTGCTATGTAAAAGCATAGCTGGGAGGGATAATGCCTCTGCAAGATGAGCTGAAGCCTGCCGTTCATTACGGTATGCATAAAACAAATGGTATGTTGCTGGAGTAATAACACAAGCTACACGGCTATCTGCTGTCATCATCATAACAAGCACACAAAGTACAATTTACGACTCTCCCCCACTCCCTGAAACATCTGATTTCTCTTTAAAAAGCAATCTTCTCTAAAAGATGAGTGATTTTTTTTTTTAGGGTTTTAGCAATTAGCCATTACACTGGAGGGCAATAATCAGAGCTCAGATATACAAACACACAAATTTCTCTATACAAAATAAACAAACAAGCAAACAAAAAACCCGTCATGAGGAATGTTAAGTACTGTATTTTAGACAAGGGCTTAAGGTGGAGGCACTATTTTAAGTTTTAATTGGAGGGGGGTAGAGATTTTAGTAATGAAGGGAGAATGCGGTTCAGACATCTGTTTTTGAACCCATTCAAGATTCAACTGAGCAAATAAACAAAACCCATGTATTCTTAAGGGCAGCAATACTAATAGATTATAAAATTATGTATAGGGTGGGCAAAGTAGATAAAGGGGACTTTTTTCTCTCTTTCTCCCATAATACTAGAACTTGGGGGCTCCCAATTAAGTTGATGGGTAATAGGAAGAAGGAAGTATGTCTTCCCCTAATGAGTCAATATGTTGTAGAATACACTGCTGGAGGCTGTAGTGATGGCCATAAGCACAAATGGTTTTAAGAGGAGATTAGACAGATTCATGGAGGAGAGGTCTATCAGCTGCTCCTAGACATGATGAGTAAATGGAACCTCACTGGACAGAGATTGTAAATCTCTGAATACCAGTATTGGAAGACAACATGGTGTGTTTGGGGGGGCTTGAGTTCTGTGCTCTGTTTGTTGCCCACCCAAAGCAACTGTTTGGCCACTGTGTGAGACAGGATGCTGAACTAGATGGTCTAAAATGGTTTTATAGTAACTATAGCATTGCTCAAACATCTCTAAATCTGATGTTTCTTAGTATACAAACTATTTTTTTTCAAAAGCTATCTTTTCCGGTTTAATTAACCTTGACAAAACTTTATGTATTCCTTGCCCTGGCCTGGATAGCCCTGGCAAGCCCAGTCTCATCAGATCTCAGAAGCTAAGAAGGGCTGACCCTGGCAAGTATTCGGGTGGGAGACCTCCAAGGAATACCAGGGCTGGGAGGCCAGAGGCAGTCTATCAAGCCATTCTTCTGAATGTCCTCTGTGCCCAGTAGGAGTTGCCAGATGTTGCCATCACTTCCAGGCTTATGCTGGACTTGCACACACTCAAAAATGCAAAAACTACCAAAAATTCAAAATTCCAAAAAAACCCACAAAAAACCCTTACATAATCCTTGTGAGAAATGGGATTGTGAGACTGCTTACATATCAGTTCATCATGCCAAATTTTCAACTTAAAAATAATGTATTTTTCAATATTATTTCCCTGTCAGCTCAGTCTAACTGGTATTCAAACTTGTGCAAAAGAAGCAAAAGGAATATCCAGAAACAACCCCAAAGTGGCAAATGGTCACCAGTAAAGCTGATAGATCCAGATGGTCAGCCTTGTTGGTCTGAAGCAGCAGAACAAGAGTTCAGGGGCACTTTTAAGACCAACAAAGGTATATCAAGGTATGAGCTTTTGTGTGCAAGGCACACTTTTTCAAATACAGTGGAATGGTAGATGAGGCTCTAAACTTATAGGCAGTGATTTAACAGCAAATTAACATGTAACGTGATTATTAAGTTAGGCAAAGTGAAAAACTAACAAGGTTATAAACAGTTGTAATACTATAAATATGTCAAAACAGCAGATACCTTGACAAAACTTTATGTATCCCTTGCCGTGGCCTGGATAGCCCTGGCAAGCCCAGCCTCATCGGATCTCAGAAGCTAAGCAGGGCTTACCCTGGCAAGTATTTGGGTGGGAGACCTCCAAGGAATACCAGGGCTGGGAGGCCGGAGGCAGGCAAGTAAGCCACTCCTCTGAATGTCCTCTGTGCCCAGTAGGAGTAGCCAGAGGTTACCATGACTTCCAGGCATGGGCACACATGTACACATGCACACACAAAAATGCAATTTTTTGTAATTGTGGGAAGTAACAACTGATAACATACAGGCTTTTCTTTAAAAAAAATGGCCAGAGTGGCTAAGCTCCTTCTCTGCCAGTCTGCCCCCTCCCCTTCCCAAAATAAAAAATCCAGTAGGCAAAAAAAAAAAAACCCAACACCTGACAACAATAAAGAGGGCTTACTGGAGATGGAGAAACTGATCAATACAGTTACCACCTCCGGGTTGGGAAATACCTGGAGATTTTAGAGGTGGAGCCTGTGGAGGGCAGGGTTTGGGGAGGGGAGGAACTTCAATGGAGTATAATGCCATATTGTCCACCTTCCAAAGTGCCCATTTTCTCTAGGTGAACTGATCTCTGTCACTGGAGATCAGCTGTAATAGACGAAGATCTCCCACCACCACCTGGAGGCTGGAAACCGCACTGATCAATTGCTGAACTAACAATGATGCTACTAAGTATGCTTTGGAGTATCATTTCCATTTATGGATAAGGCCTGGGAAAATATAAAGAAAAAATATATTTGCAAAAAAATATATGAAGAAACCTGAATCAAGAGAAGCAGTGGACCTTCAGAAGATATGATAAGAGACATGGCTGGGCCTGAAGGTACCTGTGAAGTTGAGTGATGAGGTTCTACCTTTGTTGCGCCTATGAGCACTTTTGGGATTTGGAAAAAATTAATTGGATTCTTCAGCAAAATGGCTGTCATAGGGGTGGACCCAACCACAGAATGGTTGCTATGTCAGTCAAAAACTCTTAGCGAGTCAAAATGTTCTCCTATGATGGAGTCATGAGGCAGATGTTTCCAAATAGATGCTTCCTGCAGATATAAAGGTGATGTGTCCCAAGCTTTTCTGAAGCACCACTTGATCCAATGAGAAAAATCAGAACCGGCTCTTTGCCATAACTGACTCTTTGACAGAAAACAAATTGGTGGGTGTTGTGGCAGCCACACACACTGTACCGGGGATTACTTTGCTGAGTGGGCTGCATCTAGTTGCAGGGCAGTCCTAAGCAGAGTTTCATGCTTTTGTGTCCATGGAATCTGATGGGCTTAGGCGAGTGTAACTGTACTTAGAACAGCACAAAAGGGTGCAACTCTGCTTAGGACAGCACTCCAAGTCTTTCAGATGTTGAGATAAATTATGGCCGAGGACAGACTGGCAATCTAAAGAGGCACGCACGCGCGCTGGCTACGCGGCAGTCTGAACGCTCCGTATTGCCGCTGATCCGCATTGCTCTGGCCAGTGTGAACGGCCAGCTCCGTGGGGTTTTCCCCCCGCTCCAGTTCCCTCCGCTTTGCCTCCGCTTTAGATTGGCAGTCTGTCCTCGGCCTATGAGTTGACAGGTGAAATATGCAGCTCACCACTGCAATACATCACCCAAGTAAACCAAGACTTCTGCAGGGATACAGAATATGGCTTTAACTGGTGTGGAGCATCTATACAAGGTAACACAGGTGCACTTGTATTACCTTGTAAAGATGCTCTACACCAGTTACAGAGAGAGATAGAGAGTGATTTCCCATATGTGAAATGTGGTAACCTAAAGATTGACCTCCTGTTCTAAAGGGGATATACCAGGCTGTTGGGGCAGGGTTAAAACATTATTAAAATTGGTTCCTGCCAGAAGGCTATGTATGGTCTCTGTTCTGAATACTCATTGTAACATAGGTGCAGCTTTAGTGTTACCAACCTCCAGCTGGGGCCTGGAGATCTTCTGGAATTACAACTGATTTCCAGACCACACATATCTGTCACCCTGGAGGAAATGGCTGCTTTGGAGGGTGGACTCCATATCACTATACCCTTGTGAAGTCCCTCTGTTCCTCAAACCTTGCTCTTCTCAGGGTCCACCCCCAAGTCTCCAGGAATTCCCCAACCCCTATCCAGCTTACAGTATAGAAAGTAATGATGGGGTAATAAGAAAGAAATATACTAACTGACATGATAAATATCCTCCAAGAGAGAGGGTGGCTGGCTGCCTTCCTTCCTTCCTTTCTGCAGACTTTTGACTGACACTGCCCATTAAAGATTAACCACACCTTGTTAATTTGAGACTTGCTGCTTAAGGGAAAACTCGGATTCAAAACATGGCCCTCAGCACTTGTTTGCTCAGCTATCATGCTGACATCTGTTTTCTTTGTCAGTGTCTGTAGCTCTAGGTATTTAAAAGGGGGGGGAACTTCAAGAATTATCTGTCCTTTTGAGTTTATACTGTGAAAAATAAAATCTCTTTTTCTGATTTCCACAGTAATGCAAATAGCAACCTTTGAAAGGGCTGGAAGCATTAGCTGAATATGAAACAAGTTAGCACACTGGTGCAAAAAAAAATCTTATGTATGTAAATGTCTAGGTGAACCATGAACATTTTCATTTATTCATCTGTGTGGCATATTTTTAGCCACATGACATTTTTCAGTCTTGTATCTGAGGATGTGTTCTTGAACACCAGAAGGAATTGCTAGAGTTTTTCTGTGAAGTGGAACTTCTTTTCCCAAAATTCTCTTCTTCTTCTTTTTGAGATAGCCATTTATAACTCTTGTTATTTTTTCTCTTTTAAAAAGGTGGTTTTCTTTTATTTCTCATTGAAGAGAAACCAATGCACCCTTTTGTAACATCAGTCCTGGCATCAGGGGGGTTTCTAGAAGGAGGACAGGATGGTTTGAGAAGACCTTGCCTATCTCTGAGCTTTTGACAGAGGGAAGTTCTAAAGTTCTGCAAGAACCTCCCTTCCTGCCTTTGCTTTCCTGGAATTTCTGTCGGATCAAAACAAAATCGAACAGAAACAGACTCCAAATCCCACCTCCTCCCCCCCCCCCCAAAAAAAAAAGAGGAAAAGAAATGGACTGTTGGAGTCCAAGGATAAATCAGGTAAAGAGGAATGAAGAGAATTTCTTGTAACAACCGTAGGACTTACATTGTGAGGGATATGGGAGAAGAGAGATAATATGAATCCAGTGACTGAACAAAAGCACATAATTTCATGTGTAGAAGATCTCAGTTACAGCCAGTGCTGACTCTAGGTAAAGGGTAGCTCGGGGGGGGGGGAGGTCTGGAAAGGGGTTCTGGCCAAAGGGTTGCCAACCTTCAGATGGTGGCTGGAGATCTCCTACTATTACAACTGATCTCCAGGTGACAGCGATCAGTTCACCAGGAGAAAAAGGCTGCTTTGGAAGCTGGACTCCATGGCACTATACTCTGTAGAGATTCCACCCCTGCCCTCCTCAGGCTCCACCCCCAAAATCTCCAAGCATTTCCCAGCCCTGAGCTGGCAACCCTAGTCAGAAGGCATGGAGTCCCTGTCAGAAAAAGCAGACAGGGCTGAGACAGATGTACCAGTTGACTAAGTCAAAAGTAGACAGTCTCTGACAGACATGTTGATCAGCAGCACACACCAGATGATTTTGTTCACTATACAGGACCAAGAGAAACCTCTGAAGTGCTGGCAGTTATCACTGGGGGTTCAGCCTTCTCTCAATGTATTTAGCAAAGTAAAACCTTCAGTTGTCCTCCCCCACATACTTCTCTTGGCCTAAAACCCAGAATCTTCACAGGTAGGTTTTTTTTAATATATTTTTTAATTTATTTTTTTGGAATGTGGGTGAGAAAGTTTGCCTACACCCAGTCTGTCCATTTCATATCATTATGCATGCCCACATCCCAAGAACTAAGTTTCAGGGGCAGTACTACCAGGTATTATTTTCTTTGGATCAGAAAGCATCTAATTGTGCTTTTGTAATATTTGTTTTATTTACTAATATGCAAGTAGAAGTGGAGGCAAAGACACCCCCCTACAGGCCTGCAAATCCACTACCCCACATCAGACCTATGGAAAGATTCTGTACTCCATAGTACATCATCTAACTCACTGTCTGCCCTCTCTTTCTTTCTCTAGCTCTGTTCACATGCCACAGTGAATGCACATTCAACTTGCATGTACATGCATGCACCTAGTTGTAAGAAAGACCAATGCACGTTCACTTTTCAAATGAAACTGGGCTGTTAAGTCCCTGGTTGAGAAAAACAAATTTAAAAAACTCACTGGTATCATGAGCATGATGATGTTACTTCTGTGGAAGATTCAGAAGTTATGGCAGTAGCTTTAGGAATTGTCATAAACTGATTTTATGCTTACAACACCAGCCCCTTCATCATGTCACCACCCCCAACACTCCTGCTGGATTTCAGCTTTGGCCTGGCAACTCTAGGATACGTTCCCAGATATATGAAAGGTTTCCATCACACACTGAATGTAACATGAGAATTATTCAACACATGTGTAAAGAAAAGCAAGTATACACTGTACATGGATTGTACATATGTTCACTGGAACTTGTGAACCAGGCTTTTACTTCCTTGCCCCAGCTCAAAGTGATTTTCCCCCTTCATGCATAGACACCTGCCTGTTCCCTCACCTGTAGGCAGTGCTCCCTCTAAGCTGAGTTAGTGTGAGCTAGCTCAAAGTTTTTTAGCCTCCTGCTCACACATTTTTGTCTTAGCTCAGGAAGGATGGTTCCAGCGCAAACCAATTTATGCAGCAGCCAAATCACTTGCTCACAATTTTAATGCTGGTAGCTAACAAAGTAGAATTTTCACTCACAAGACTTCACAGCTTAGAGGGAGCATTGCCTGTAGTGGAAGGAATAACACCTTATCCAAGCTCTGATGCGTATTAAATAGAGCTATCAAGAGACCATCTCCTCACCATTAGCTCCTACTGACTACAGAACAGCTGACTATTCTGGGCCATTTACTGAAAAAGAGGATAGCTAACCAGCAGTCACAATAATAAGTTCATACCTGATACAATGTTTTCAAGTAGGGTTGTGACCAAATTTTTTGCCCAAGGTGAAATAAGAAGAAAATATTTTCTGTTCCTTCTTGACTATGAGACTTTTGGTAAGAAATGGGAATGATGTTTTTTACATCACAACTTTCAGATATCATAGAGCTCTTCATAAAACAGATTAAGAGCACAGCCAAACATCTAATTAACATCCTTACAATGAAGCAGAATTTCTTGATATATATTTTAAAGGCAATCTATACAGCACACATGTTGGATCAGGCCAGTGGCCCATCCAGTCCAACACTCTGTCACACAGTGGCCAAAAACACCAGGTGCCCTCAGGAGGTCCAGCAGTGGGGGCAGGACACCAGAAGCCCTCCTACTGTTGCCCCCCTCAAGCACCAAGGATACAGAGCATCACTCGCCCCAGACTAAGAGTTCCTATCTATACTTTGTGGCTAATAGCCAACGATGGACCTCTGCTCCATATGTTTATCTAATTTCTTCTTGATGCTGTCCATGCTTGTAGCCACCACCACCACCTCCTGTGGCAGCGAATTCCATGTGTTAATCACTCTTTGGGTGTGAAGAAGTACTTCCTTTTATCTGTTCTAATCCGACTGCTCAGCAATCTCATGGAGTGCCCATGAGTTCTTGTATTGTGAGAAAAGGACTTCTTTCTCTACCTGCTCTATCCCATGCATAATCTTAAAAACCTCGATCATGTCACCCCTCAGCTGTCATTTCTCCAAGCTAAAGAGCCCCAAGCGCTTCAGCCTTTCTTCATAGGAAAAGTGTTCCAACTGTTTTATCATTCTAGTTGCCCTTTTCTACACTTTTTCCAGTGCTATAGTATCTTTTTTGAGGTGTGGCGACCAGAACTGTACACAGTACTCCAAATGAAGTCGCACCATCGATTTATAAAGCAGCATTATGATACTGGCTGATTTGTTTTCAATTGCTTTCCTAATAACCCCCAGCATAGTGTTGGCCTTTTTCATTGCAGTCACACACTGTCTTGACATTTTCATTATCTACTATGACTCCAAGATCTCTTTCTCTTGGTCAGTCTCCGCCAGTTTGGACCCTATCAACATGTATTTATAGTTAGGATTTTTGGCTCCAATGTGCATCACTTTGCACTTGCACTTGGCCACATTAAACCCCATTTGCCACGCTGATGCCCACTCGCTCATTCTCAACAGATCCCTTTGGAGTGCCTCACAGTCCTCCCTGGTTCTCACCACCCTGAACAACTTCGTGTCATCTGCAAATTTAGCCACTTCACTGCCTACTCCCAACTCCAAATCACTAATAAACAAGTTAAAAAGCATTGGAGCGAGTACTAATCCCTGCGATACCCCATTGCTTACCTCCCTCCACTGAGAAAATTGCCCATTTATACACACTCTCGGTTTCCTTTTAATTAGCCAGTTTTTGATCCACAAAAGGATCAAATGACAGCTGAGAATTTTCACCAGAGTCTAATCTCTGTTAGACTCTTACAGAGATACCTTGAAAGAAACCCCACAGTCTTTGAAGAGTGTGGCATATAGAATCTCCAAGAGTGAGAGAGCAGAGCAGTCCCAGAGATACCTGCACTAGGGAAGCTCCTGGACTTGGATCAAGCCATCTTTGGTCCCGGTCACATGAGCGAGATAATCCAGGGGGGAAGTGAGGCTATTTTCTCCAGAGAAATTTGACCCACAGTTGCGTGATCACACAGTTCTGTGAAGCTGCGGGCACAGCTCGCCACTGCGTGATCAGACACCATTGCAAGTGAGTTGGGGGGGGGGACATTTGCCCTTTTTCCTGATGCAATTAAACAGGGGATCAGTGAATCACATCTCCATCCTGAGGCCTTCCTATGGCAGTATGCAATGATGCACATACTGAGAGGGGGGGAAGGGCATGGCGTCGGGATAGTCTGATCAGACTATCTCCTACACCATGAGTGCACACTGGAGCAATCACACGGGGAAAGTTTGTCTGTGGCCTGTAGCAAACCTGTTTGATACTAGACTTTCCCTAGTCTCTTTTAACTCTGTGTCTTTGGTGGAGAGAAATGGGTTGCCGACGGGTGTGGGATGCTTGCCAGATGTTCTGATGTGATCGTGCCCTTAAAATCTGCATGGCATTTGTGCCTATTGTGTGGCTAATTCTGTGTGTGATCGGGGCCTTCATTATTTATTTTCTTTTTCTCCCTTCCATCACCCAAGAGGTAGAGGTTTACCAGTAATCTGTTTTATCCTCACAATAATGTGGGGCGAAGTTTAGGCTGAGAAAATGACTGGTGCAAGTTCTCTCAGTGAGCATTATGGCTGAATGAGGATTTGATTGCAAGCAGAACCATTTGAGTTTTAATTTATAAGTTCAAATCAATTGTGCTATTAGCTTGTGTCTTGGAGTCATTTCTCACATGGATATCACATAAGTTCTGTTGAAACAGTAAGACCCCTGCACCACAGTGTAAATTAGAAAAGGCAGTGGTGATGCTAAACATTTTTTTTTTTTTGCCATCAAGACACAGATGACCTTGTAGAGTTTTTGAGGCACAAGATGGTAAGAGCTTGGTACTTTTCCTCATGGGTTGTGAAGCTCAAAGGGGTAGATGTTTTGTATATGTAAGTTCTGATATAGAAAAGAGATTTAAAAAGATTAAATAATTATAACTCTGAAGAAGGAAGGAAATGCCAAGATTACCTGGGATCTGTATTAGTTCATTTTGTCAAGCTCATTTTTAGTCACAGTGGATGTTCTTTGATATTCCTGGGAAACCAGATGGATTAAAGTGAAGCTGTCACACACAGGACTTTGCTATACTGGAAGGACCTGTTGAGGTACCCCAGTTGTGTTTTCCGTGGACTTTTCCTTGTGATTGTATTTTTGGCACTGGAATGTTCATTTATGGATTATTGTATTTACTTGTTATGACTGAGAACTATCTTATTATATTGACATTGTATGTATAAAAGCAGAAGTAGACAAGAAATGTGGTATTTAAATTCATTTATTATAAGAACAGTCATTGAGAAGAAACTGATATTTGCATTGTAACATTGGTTATACAGCATTTAGCCTAGGCTATGCTTTGTCTTTTGATAGACTGACCTTGGCAAGAGAGGAGGAGGAGGAGGAGAGTCAGTTTTTATATCCTGCTTTTCTTAAATTGGCTTACAATCATCTTCCCTTCCTCTCCCCACAACAGTCACCTTGTGAGGTAGCTTTGAGGGAACTGTGACTGGTCCAAGGTTCCTCAGCAGGCTTTGTGTGGAGGAGTGGGGAATCAAATCCAGTTCTCCAGATTAGTGTCCACTGCTCTTAACCACTACACCACACTGAAGACACCAACAAGGAGAAATGCTTTAGACAAGATTTTTACACCTGTTAGACTTACTGCACTTCAAAAGGACAAAGCTGTACAGATTATTGATCGAACGTGACTTGAAATTTTATTTTGTGTGGGACAATGTAATAAGCAACAATGTTTATATAAGATACCTTTTCTTTGACTGGTTTTCATTATTTTTCATTGTAGTTTAAATTTTAAAATAATAAAATAATTCATTTGTATATTTATATTCTATAATAAAATAAATTATTATTTAAAATAATAAAAAGGAAAAGAATGTGGAAAAGAAAACAAGTAATGAGAAAAGATCAGAACTAATGACAAAATAAAAGAGACAGTATGGTATAGCAATTAGAATGTTAAGTAGGATCTGGCACACCCAGGTTCAAATGTCTGGTCTGCCATGGCCTTAGACCTATCACGTATGCTCAGACTAATTTACCTCATGGTGTTATTGTGAGGATGATAGAGCAGATGGAACTTCCTTATATGATATCTTGAGTGTGTATGGCCCAGCCAGGATCAACAACTCATTGGCTCTGGTCAAAAATAGTGCTGCAAATGTACCCTGTTGGTGCCACTTGATACAAAGGTGCCAATATCCAGATGGGCCCTGAATTATAGTTGGACTCCAGATTAAAGTTCCCCTGGAAAAAATGGCATGATTGGAGGCCAGCCAGCAAACCTACAAGTTATAATGTTTATTTCTCAGATCTGGAAGCTGCAGCTGGTGCAGAATGCTGCGGCCAGGCTGCTGATGGGTCTCTCTTCGTGGGACCACATCCGGCCTGTGCTGCAGTCACTGCACTGGCTGCCTATAGCATACCGGATCCGGTTCAAGGTGCTGGTGTTAACATCGCCTGACTCTCCCTGGTCCGAAAGACGCTCGGTTGGCCTGCACCAGAAGGTGGCGGCTCCTTACTGGTGGAACGAGCTCCCGGATGACATCAGGGCCCTGCGGGACTTATTGCAATTCCACAGGGCCTGCAAGACGGAGCTCTTCTGCCAGGCTTTTAATTAGGAGCCGCCGCCGGGGGGGGGAATTGGACATGGCCCTGGCCCTGTCGGCCGCACCCCTCTGCTGCCATCGTTCACCATGAGATCACCGTACTGAAGTCGCCATCTGCTGCTGTTGTATATTGTGTAGGATGTATTAGTTTTAATGTTGTTGATTTTATATTGTAAACCTTATGGTGTTTTTATGTCTGTTAGCCGCCTTGAGCCGGTCCGCTGGCAAGGCGGGATATAAATATAATAAATAAATAAATAAATAAATAAAGTTATTTTACCAGGCCACTTCCTGAAAGATCAAAAAAGGTATATCAATCCTGCTGTACCTAAAATATTCTAAAAAAGACAATCCTTATATGCTAGTTTGCTATTTATACAGACCATGTGAGGAAGAAAAGGACCTGAACAAAACAGAGCTTAGCTGTGAAAAGCTTAAGAAAAGAGTTTCATTCTCTGCTGAGGAGAGAATGGAGTAGATATCCAGGGGACTGTGAGTGCTCTGAAAAGGGAATGGTGATGCGAAGGGATGGTGGCATGGACAGCAGGAGTAATCCTAGGCTTAACTAACTGGTAAATATCAGTTGAGCCAAGATGGCAGAGGAAACTTTCCCCTTCCCTGTCAATTCTTCTGCAGTCATATCAGGTTATTCCCACCAGTGGGCCATCTTGCTCCACCACTCTCAAAACATTATGTCTGTCTCCATTCTCAGATTTCATATCAGAGTGGCTTTTACGATGGTTTGGGTTGCCAGGTCTGGGTTGGAAAATTCCTGGAGACTTTGGGGGTGGATCCAGGAGAGGGCGGGGTTTGGGGAGGGGAGCAGCCTCAGCATGGTACAATGCCATAGAGTCCGGCCTTCAAAGCAGCCATTTTCTCCAGGGGAGCTAATCTCTGTCAGCTGAAGATTAGTTGTAAAACTGAGAGATCTCCAGGCCCCACCTGGAGACTGGCAACACTAACAATGGTGCATCTGCTATATGAGGGGGAAGTAATGGCTCATAAGCCTCTTAAAATCTTGGCTATCTGGGGGGCTCCTTCTGATGGATTGTATATACATTCTTCATTAATATTATGGCATTTGTTTAATTAAAGCTGGGCCATTGTGCCCCCCCCCCCAAAGAAGCAAACACAATGCATGGGATGATGGTCTGTAATCGGTTATTGCTTTAGAGTACCTAGGAGTCTAGGTTTCCAATAATCAGATCTACTTTTAACCAAAGAACCTTGTCCAAGTATAATTACTTGAATCTGAAATCGTATTAAGCATAAGAAGAAAAGGGAATTAATGAAATTTCTGTTCAGCAGCACAGCCACACTCCACTACTTCTCTGTTGATATCTAATTATTTCCTACTGGTGGAACAGGCCCGATTAAGCCCTATCCTATTTGTGTACTGAGGCAGCAACTTGTACAGTACTAGTTCTTTCTGCAAAGCTCTGAAAAGTTAGTTTTCTACATAAGCCCATGTGGGTTTTTTTAATAGATTTAACATAAGCATTCCATTTTCATTTGCAGTCCTTTGGGCTTTGTTATCTGAAGATCTGAAATCATCTACAGAGGTTGAAATTATATATCACAGGAGGCAGCAGCCTGCAATGGAAAACGGCATCTTATGTCTTTTCTTACTTTTTCCCCAGCAGTATGGACAGACAATTAAAAATGTGCTATTGCATCCTCACAATGTCCCAAGGGTCATACAACAAGACCGAAAGGATACCAGTAATTGTGATGGTTCATGAAAAAGATAAGCTACTGTCTTTTAGCTGTTGTCCATAAACCAATTATATTGAAAACACTTTATGTTAAAAAAGATCAAATAAGAAAGAGGGAACATTGGAGTAGCCATGTATGTTACTGGCCATTTGAAGTATTGACCTAATTGAGGGCTAATATACCCAGTGCCCAATTTGAGGGAGATATGGGTCATCAGACAGAGCAAGGAAACCTTGGGGCAGATAGGCCTATAGAAGAAGGATACACTTCTGTTAATACGAGATGATGTCAGAGTTGTTTCCTTTCCCAAATCTGGTCTACCAGCTCTGTCTTATTGCTTGTACTTGCTCAATAACAATACATTCTGAGAACATAAAGAGGAAGAGGAGGAGGAGGAGATTGGATTTATACCCCAGCCTTCACTACCTGAAAGAGCCTTAGAGTGGCTTACAATCTCCTTTCCCTTTCTCCTCCCCACAACAGACACCCTGTGAGGTAGGTGGGGCTGAGAGACCTCTTTCGAGGACTGCTCCTAACAGCTCTGAAATAACTTGTGACTGACCCAAGGTCACACCAGCAGCTGCATGTGGAGGAGTGGAGAATCAAACCCGGTTCTCCCAGATCTGAGTCTATGTTCCTAAGCACTACAAAGATACCGAAAATCTGGCTTGGATCTGCCACTTGCACATCTTCCACTGCTAAGCAGATGTCTATTTCTGAAACAACACAGTCACTTAATCATATACCCTGAAAAATGTGCTTTCACAACCAACAGTGCAAGCAGAAGCACCATCTCTGACCCTGTACCCAGGAACAAGGTATGGGCTTGTTGATGCCACTTGTATGTATCAGTGATTTAATAAAGATTATGACAACATGACAACATTGGTCAGTTGTGCTTGCGGATAGTTGTGGGGGTTACAGCAATCACTCAATCTTTCAAGGTATATAAGGGTAGTTTTAAAAAAATGGAATGAAGAAACAATCAGAAAAATCATGAAGCGACCTTAAACGGATTAGTACATTGCTCTATCAAGATCAGTACTGTCTACTCTGACTAGTAGCAGCTCTCCATATTCACGTTACATACTCTCTGATCCTTTTAAACTGGAGATGCTGGGGACTGAGATCTCAGGTGCTTTGTCACTGAGCCACAGCCCCTCAACACAAGCTACTCAATGAAAGCCCTTCAAAGATCTACAAATCTTGAAAGAGAAAAAAGTGCTTTTACCTGGCACTGAAAAGTCATCTGATTTGGCGTGAGGTACTTGGTTTCAAGGGGGAAATTCCAGAGATGAGGTGTCACAAAAGAGAAGGCCCTGTCTCTAGTGTCCACCCACCTTATTTCTGAGGGTATGGGTGCACAAATCAGAGTCTCAGACAGATAACTGTTGGACAGACCTATATGGGAGTTTACCAGCCCTCATCCATCATGTTACCGGCTATCTTTACCAGATTATCATTTTGAGCTTCATGTCATAATTCCAGAGATAAAATACTAGCAGTCATCAGATTACATAAATGAAAGAAGGATGTGTTGGACTGACAGGAAAGCAGTAAATAACTGGAGAGGGTCTTAAAAGAAGGGTGTTGATAATAAAGAGAATAGCTTTCTTGTCTTATTTAAAGAGTGTCAGCAGCACCCCATGCTCATGCCCTTAATTGCTCACATTTATATGAATATTGCTGTTGAACACTCAAAAATGTCATGGGGCATGGCTCATTAAACAGAGGATAGGTTCTCTGACTGGTGTTATATTTCTTATCAGCTACTATTCTCAGTCTTCCATAGCATCATTTCCTGATTATATTGTTGGCAATCGTAATTGTCTTGAACCCCTGAACTGAATTGGAAGGCTAAGAAAACTACAATTCCCACCAATCCCAGCAATTCTTAGTTCTGAGCATGCACCAATAGTGGCTGCCCACTGGTGGCCTGTGTGATGATTAACTTTGCTCATAGTACAGATTCAGATACATTCAAAATATTGCTCATTTGAAATTGCAGCTAATGGGCAACTATACATGCATGGTAAGAAGCATTCTAAAATGGTATTCTTCCTTACGTTGGATGATGGCCACATCAGATGAGAGCTTTATAGGTAAATGAACCATCATTGATCAAGTATCCTTGAAAAGATGTTTTATTATCACTTCAAACACAATGCCTTTTGGCCAGTTAATACATTAAGCTGCCAGACATTAGCTGTGTAGTAATCAAATGGTGAGACATATACATACCAGGCCTCAGATAGCTGGAAACCAGAGCAATTGTCCTTCAAATATCAATCCAGCAGAGTGTCAGCTTGTGATGAATATTAAATTTAGAGGCAAAGGAAGTTTGGAGAAGATCCCAAAATCAAAATATGAATCTTCTGGCCAGATGAAATCTTTAACCATGAAGGTTTGGCTTCAATATATATTAAAAATTCCCAAACCTGCTAATTAATGTATTAGCAGACATTTTCCAGCATAGCTCATTTTTCCATAGAGAAAACTTCACTACGTCTTTAGGAATGGGTCCAAGGCTTTCATGGACGAAAGGCTGCCAATTATAGCAGAGGTGCAGAGAAGGTCAATTAATGCATGGCTTGCTTGCCAGCTCCGAGTACTCAGATGATGCTTCTGTGCCATCATTTTCTCTATGAGTATATTTTTTTATTTTTCCTTCTAAAAAACACTATCTCTAGATGTACTAGTGAAGATTTTAATAGAATACTACATTTCAGCAAATATAAAATAACAAAGTGAAGACTTACAGTTTTACAGACATGAAAAGGAGGTGCTCCTCCCCCCAATTCCATATACCCACTCAACATGTAGAGATGCTAATCTGACCCAGTGCTAAAATTTCTGACCCAGTGCTAATCTGACCCAGGGCTCACTAGGTGGGTGCCTAGTGGTGCTTGTCTGTCCTACCTCTTGTGATAGTTCACCAACTCTGGCTTTAGAAGGTTCCAGGGGACCATGACCCTTCGAGGTCTCCTGTGCCCCCCTAGCTGGATCTTCCCACCATGTTTCTGTGTCTATGTGCCTGGGTGAGGATGGCAGTCTGGTCTCTGGCTCTGCATTGAAATCCACATGTTCTATAACTAGACAGGATTTCTCTTTATTCATTTGTTTAGGTAGATTTTTAGGACTCCCTTCCTAACATGCAAGGCTTTCCAACTGACAAAACAGTCTCCCATGGATGTTTTAGCACTTGAAAAGGCACAAGATCAGCTGGTCCCACCAAGCTGCAGGCCTGATCAGGACTGAGCCCTCATGGGATTTTTATATGGCCCAGATTAATTTCTAAAATGGCAGTGGCATCTATGGGTCTGACCCATAGACATTATGTATAATTTGGCCCTGATTTGTATGCTAGAGTTCAAGCCAGTGACAACTGGGTTTTATTGGCTCAACCGCACAGGAGAGCAATTACAGGAGAGAATTCCAAGGATATTGAAATCCCCCTGATGCATTATAGGATTCAACTGGTATGCATGTACTGGCTGTCTGGTGCCCTACTTGTGCAGTTTTAAAGCAGACTATAACATTGCTTTGAAGGTCTTAGGGGACACCATCCTACTTTCTTGCTAATGACTACTGCTTGACCAGATTTTTCAGTTCTCCCAGAACATAAGAGCTAAGTGCCTTCATCACTGGCTTACAGAGGCTCCCTTAAGTCATCCTGTCACCCTTCTGTGGGAGTGGATCAACCAGCTACATACTGGTAGTTGTGTCGCTTTTTATTTAGTTCTTAAAATAGTTAGATTCCACTTTTCCTTGTGGTTCAAGATGGCTGGGAGATGCATGCTACACCACCATCTCTCAGGCCATTCATGGAGGAGTGTGCATTCTACTTTCACCACCTCCTGGCACTACCCACCACCCTTAATCTGTGCCTTTCTTTTGCCATGGAGGCTCTGTTGCAGTCGTCTCCACTGCTGTGGTTTCCACTCTGTGTCCACTATTGCAAATTAGGGTTGCCAGGCCCTTTTCTTCTGCTGGCCCGGGGGGGGGGGGGAGGCAGCTTGCTGGGAGTGGGAACAGGGCAACATCACCACACATGATGTCCCCAGCATGATGACGTCACACGGAAGTGATACCATCATGCTGGGGACATCATGTGGTGACAGTCTAGTATTTCGGGCAAAACTCCAGGGTTACCATAGAGTTTCACCCAAAATAACATAACATCATTGTGTGATGTTCCTGGCATGATGACATCACTTCTGTGTGATGTTATCATGCTGGGGACATTGTGCCCAACCATGGCTGTTGGGAGTGGGGCCAGTGGCAGGCTAGAACCCATGAAATTGGGGGATCCCTGCTCCCACCTGGAGGCTGGAAACCCTACTGCAAATACTGCCAAAGCTTCCCAGAAGCATTCTGACCCTGGGTTTGCTCCTCTCCAGCACTTCAACTTACCCCCCTCCACTTCAGCACTTGTAGCTGTCCTTCAGTGGATGCTGTAACATCAGATCACTCTTTCCCATGTCATTGTGCCACTTCTGGAATGGACAGATTTCCCTCTGTAAATTCTGTGGGTGCTACAATCACAGTGCTTCTTCCTGGCCACTCATAGATGCTTCCTCACACAAGATTGCCTGTGATGACATGTGGAACATATACAATGATACCAAGGCTACATGAAGTGTGCTGTATGATAATGTCATGGGAACAAGACCATATGACAGCATCTTAGACATATCTCTATGCAAGGGCCTCTACATCTGTAGAAGAGTGGAAAGCCAGTGATTACAAAGAAAGATAGAGGGGCATAAAGTATGAAGTCCCTGCATTTTCTCTTATCTTCACTTTATTGTAGCCTACAAAGCAGCTCTTATATATGAAGAACTTTAGATTAAATCATCAGGGGAACATAATAGAAGTGCTGATACGACATGGAAAAAACCCACCCCTGAAGTTCAAAAATAGATTTAGCAATTTTGGCCCGTTATATGTTATTAAAAAGAGGGTAGAAATTGACAGAGCAAATTAAATGTAAAACTTTTTAAAAATATTTTTAATGGAATTCTGTTAAAGAAGCTGACTCTAGAGTCTTGAGCTTGATTTTGAGCTCCAAGTTCTTTTTTTACTGAGGTTATCCTGGCCAAAACAATATGTTGAATAAGCCTTTGTGGGCTATTGCAACAGCCAACAATTCTCTGCTGGATGATGAGAATTTCATTACATGCCTCTATGGACAAAAAGTGCAGTTAAGCAAAGTGATCTAGCAAACATCTTCCTTGAACAAAGTGTGTGACTGCAACCTGCTGATAGCACTGAAACCATCAGGCCATATTTCCAGAAACAAATAATTACAGTAAGTTGCAGGGAAGCCATGCCCATTGTGAATGACTGTAATATCCAATGATGTGTGGATGCAATCCAGGTTACAGCCCCATCTACACATCACTAGATATTGTGCAACTGTTGCAGTACAGCAATCGTTCACAATTGGATTGGCTTGTCTACACAGGGAAATCCAACTGTGAATGATCACTGTAGCACAGTATCCTAATATGTGCAGATGCCGCCCTGCTATGCACTTTATTCCACTGACTGAAGAAGAACCCATACTAACTCAAAAATGTACATTCTCTCATTCCCTAGCTGAACTGGATTTTAAAAATAATTTTCTTATTTGAAGTATACAACACAGATAGTCAGCTGATAATCTGATTCCCTTATGCAATTTTATCCATGGCCAATTGGTAGCCATGGGAAAGATTAATTCCCTGAAAAAAATGTTGTCTGTCTTCTGAAGTCAATCAAAAATTTAATCGAAATGTATCATCTATCTAGAATTCAGTACATTTTAAACCCATCCTCTCTCTAATGAGTTTCAGGAAGCATACATTATTCTCTCCTCCCTATATTATCCTCAGAATAATCTTTCACATAGATTAGGCTGAGAAAACATCACTGGACCAAGTCATTCAACAAGTTTCATGACAGAGTGAGGGTTTAAACTGTAGTTGTTAAAGATATTAACTTAACTCTTCTCTACCTCATTTATTCCTGAAATCCAACAATCCAACAGTCTGTTTCTTTCCCTCTTTTTAAAGGAATTTTAATCAGTTTCTATTGAATTCCATTTTGATCAAAGAATTTAAAAAGAGGAGGAACAGGATGGAAAGCCCTGCAAAATTTTAGAATTTTACTCTGCAGATGCTCAGAGATAAACAATGTCTTATCAAACCTTCTTATTCTTCTGCAAGAGCACCACTATGTGGTGTGAAACACAAAACTAGGGATGGGCACAAATCAGCTCATGAACGTAAATTTGTGAAGAATTTTGGCCACTTTGCAGTTTGCAAACCAAAGTTTATGAACTGAAGAGATGCCATGAACTTTCACAAATTTTAAGGCAGTTTGTTGTGATTTGTGAAGAGCAGAAAGCAGGGGTTTAAAAGGTTCCAAGCCATTTAAACCCCTGCTTTCTGTTCCCTGATGCTCAGCTGTTTTTTTTTGTCATTTTTCATAGCTATTTAAACCATTGCATTCTGCTCCCCTCCAAAAGCAGCAGGGAACAGAAAGCAAGGGGTCACAAACCACTACAAATTGATTCGTTTCGCAAACCAACCTCCTGCTTTGTATCAGTTCATGGTTCATGTCATGGTTCTGCCACAAACCAAAATGAACCACAAAAATGCTGTTCATAAACATCTCTATGCAAAACAAATGCAAGGGCTGAAGTTAGAAAAGAACGCAGTGATTTATTTACAAAGAGAAATCAAAGAGACATCCCTCTTTTAAAAGAGAAAAAGAAGAATCAATGACTATATCTAAATTCTGGACAAAGCCATTCCTCTTCCTATAACGATACTAGTTTGAACCCAGATATCCCAGATCCTAGTCCATCATTAAAACCAGTAAAACACTGCCCTTTAGTTTTAAGGGCAGGATCCCTCTATTGCAATAAATAAATAAATAATGGAGATATTCCATACTTTAGTGTTACATCTCTATTTTTAAAAAAAAAATTATATGAAATGTGTATAGTAAATAAAATACATATTTATATGCAGTGCACCAACATTATTATGGAGGGAAACCACTCATGAGGTCATTATTTTGTGCAGGGAAATGAATTTCGAAGAGGGACAATGGCTCAGTGGTAGAACATATTATTTGCATGCAGAAACATCCAGACTGTATCCCTGGCATTTCTAGTCAAAGGATCTCAAGTACTTGGCACTATGGAGGATCTTTCTTTGAGGTCCTGCAGCCAGTCAAAACAGGTAATACCGAGCTAGATGAACCAGTGGTCTGACTTTGTATAAAACAGTTTCATATGCTCATATTCACTCCCTGGGCAGCTGTTCAGAGAACAGAATGAGTCAGAAGCCGGGCAGCCATTTCTGTAGTCTACATTGTTGAGTCTGTACCAGTAGCCCAGCAAGAATTGTGAAAAATGTGTCCCATTACACACAAGATAAAGATGCATGATTAAAGGCAATTTTGTAAGATGAATTTTTGTGATAACAGTGTATTATAGAAGCTATTTTTATTCTTAATGGGATTCTCTTCTGAAACGTTAATGTTTTTTTTTCTAGTTTTGACAGACTGATGTAAAACAATGGGAACAGAATGCCTGACAGGTACCAATTGGATTTACAGGTTAGGGCTTCGATAAACCTGTCTCCTCAGAATGAAATGTTCATCTCTGTGTAGATTACAGTGCAATGTTTTCCTGTATCGTTAGATAAGATAGTTCATTTAGCTCCCTGTTGTTCCCTGTTTAATGTCCATTTCTCAGCTTTGCTAATGGACAGTCCAGCTACAAGGCGACATAACAGAAGAGGGACATGAGAAATAAACAGGCCAAATACAATCCTGTCCGAGGGATAGTTGTATGTTTAAAAGTTTCAAAGTGTTAATAGAGACACAGTAATATTTTTAGAAGTCCTGTCTTTTCGTTAGACACCAATCAGTTTTAAATACTACCGACCACTAACACTTTTATTGGACTCAGCAAATGCTAGCAAATGGAAGACTGTCAGCATGGCAATGAACAATGTCTTTATATAACAAAAAGCAGCTGTAGAGTGTAGAGATGGCCTTTTTTCATTAACCAATCCTTCTGAGAAGTAAAGCTAAAGGGAAAAAATGGAAGGAAATTGCCCATCTTCTGACTAAGAGCAGAAAAGTCTAGCATTTTTTCATTCATACTTACTTTTTATGAAATAACAGCATGCAAAGTACAATCTTAAAATGTATTTTGCAATAGCTTTTTCAGATTAAGTTAACTGCTGCCTCTAAGGGCCAAACACATGTGTTAAGTGTCAGGTCACAGGTGTTTGACCCAGCTCTCAGTCATGTGCTCACACAGGTGCTAATCTTTAAAAACCTCTCTGCCACTTTGTGTTGCTCCAAGGGCTGAGAGGGCTTCCAGTGGAAATGGCCATGGGGAAGGCTGTTTGCCACTTCCTTTGGCTCTACAGGTCCATCATTTGGCACACTGAACTCAAGGAAGGGGCAATCGGGGACCTCATGTGGGTGTTTTTGCTGGGGAAAAAGGGTTTGAGAAGGAAGCCTAAAATGCCTCCTTACACCATTCAGAGCGGGGCAGAGCAACTGAAAGATTTTATTGGCATCTAGTCAATAGGGTTACCTGTACTAGGCTGGGAAATATGTGGGATTTGGGGAGTGGAGCCTGAGAAGGCTGAAGTGAAAGGAGGGATGTCAGTGAGGTATAATGCCATAGAGTCCACCTTCCAAAGCACCATTTTCTCCAGGTGAACTGATCTCTGTAGCCTGGACATCAGTTGTAATCCCAGGAGATCTCCAGTCACCACCTGGTGGTTGGCAACCATCAGTCAAATGTTGGTGTCTCTATGCACTGTAACCTGGTTAATTTATAATATAAAAATAAGACTCATGGCACATTTGAAGTTAGCTTTCACCTGTGTCTGAAGTTGAGGGTTCCTTCACCCCTCCTTCAACACTATTTCACTGGCATCATCACTTTTATTGCTGACAATTCCCAGTAAAAGTATCTCTTACAAGATGACTTTTCAATATTGTTCATTGGAAAATTTCCCCAAGCCTCACAAATTTATGTCTGACATCTAAATTGAACAAAAAAGAGATTATTTCTGACTACTTTCCAATAATTTACAGATCTTGGCCTGTATCCTACCAGTACATTCAGCAATGTTTGAAACTTTTCTCCAGCCTAAGGTTCTTTCTCTGACAGAACAGCCACTTAAATCAGGGGAACGTTTCAAACTTTGCTGAGTGGAGTGGTAGAGCACAGGCCCTTGGGCTGGATCCCATTATCCATGAGCAGAGGGACTGGAGACTTGTTCTATGTTACTCCTGCCAACAGTCTCATCCAAATGCTGGGAAAGCACTGATGAAAGAGAGAGGAGAGGAAGTGGCTTACTATGATACACTCGGTTCAAAACAAGAGAATGGCATTTTTAATTAAAATAAACTCAAATTCCTCTTAATCCTTGCAGCACTGCCAATGAACTGAAGGTAGGGTTGCCAGGTCCTGTAAGCAGGCAGATCCCATGTCTATCAGGAGGAGTTGTTTCAACCAGTAATGGACTCCATCAGGGTGCCCCAGAGTCTATATACCAGGCATCTTGACATAAATGGACACAAAAATGGACACCAGAAGTGGCAGGCCATATAATCATGCCTAGGCAGCGACCCTGGGAAGCACATGAGATCTTGTTCTAACAGCTGAACATGTCCCCCCACCACCACCCTGCCGACATCTGCATATGCTGAACAATGGACCTGCCTTGCCCCAGAGCTAACACCACTCAACCTGGAACACTAATCCTATCAGTCTCCCCTCACCTTTTCATACCCACATTTATTTCATAACAACAGCTCCCATCTCTCCCACCTAACACAAAAAGAAGGTCACCAAGCAGCACTGTTTCTTTTTGATTAGTTTAATTAGGAATCCATTAGCCTTCTGAATCACTGGAGGAAGCCATCGGAGTTCCAGCCCAAACCCTATTTTATATCCAAACCCCCTCCTAAGAACATCTCTTATTCCCTATGTCCATTCCTGAAAACACTATTCAGCCATTCACAGGCACATCTAGCTACTCATATCAGAAGCACATTTGCTCAGAAAACATACTCCAAGTTTGTTAACAACTTGATTCACCTTCCTACAATACATGTCAGAAAACAATCCCCTTCCACACAACCCAAGTTACACACCTTGGCTCCACTTTTAACACTGCAAAGAATTAGAGACCTCGAAGGTTATAGAAAGTAGGGAGGTTTTACGTGCCTCTCTTATGGTCTGAATGACTGAGCTATCTTTCGGACATAAAGACTGAATATTTCGTAGTTAGGAAAGTTATATGTTGTTAGAATTGTTTTTGAACTCTAGGAGGTAAACATCACATTACATTTAAGATGACTCACCTTCTGTATCCATGCTGTTCTACGTGATATGTGGTATGTTTGTTAAAATGTCAAATTATAAAATAAAAATAAAAAAGAAGCACATTAACACCTCAATTTACATGGGACCTCAATTCTCATGCAAACTGTCATAAGTTTTCTGGGTCTTTGTTTATCTTGGGAAAGCTATTTTTTTGGCATTATTTTGAGGCACAAACGTCAGACTGCCTCAGGACATGATTTTCAGAGCTCAGTCCCTGTGTGTCTGCCCCAGATGCCTATTGTTAGCGCACCCCAAATTTGTTTAGGTTCCTTCCATCTTCACAGCCTCTCTTCCATGGACTTCTACACATCTGGATAGGTAATTATAACTCCCAACAGCCTCCTACTATTCCTGCTCACGTCTGTATTTCCAGAACTTGTGTGTACATTTGACATATTTCTTTATGTGTGCATTTTATTAGGATTTCTACTTTTAATAAAAACAACCCCTTTGGTTAAACAACAGACTAGTTATTGAGAGCTACCTTAAAGGGAAAGATCCCCATAAACATAGGTAGTAGATCCTTTGTAGTACCCTACCTCTCGCTGAGGCCTGCCATTTAGCTAAATTCCCCCCAGAAACTAAAGACAGTGATTCACCCTCTTAAAATCTGGTAGGAGTAACAGTTTCAGGTTGGGAAATTCCTGGAGATTTTGTGGGTGAAGCCTGAAGAGGGTGGGGTTGGGGGAGAGGAGAGACCACCTTTCAAAGTGGCCATTTGATCTCTGTCATCTGGAGATCAGCCATAATAGTGGGAGACCTCCAGCCACCACCTGGAGGTTGGCAACCCTAACTGGAGGGGACAAGCTGGCAGAATCCCTTGCCCCAGTCCCAAGACAGCTTGCCTGCTGCAGATGGCATCTTTAATGGTTGCAGTGTGCCTGGTACATAAATTGTGTGTGGTATTTCACACATGATGGCAGGATCCCAGGGTATAGTAGGAAAGCACTTGGAGTGGTGATCTTGCTGAAGATAAGTAGGTAAGGGTCTAGTCAGTGCTAGATAGAAGACCTCCTGGAGAACCGCATATATGCCACCCTGAGTTCTGAGACAGAAGAAAAATGGAATATCTAATAAATACATAGACTGATTGGCACATGTGAATGAACCATTCCAGAGCAACCTTCCATATGTCTTGAAAAAAATGTTATCAAATGGAATCCACAAAAAGGGCATACATTTGTAAACCAAGACCATGAACTGCTACTGCAGTTTTCTTCTTACTCCAAGAAAGCTGCTGCTGGTCACAGTAGTGACTGAATAATTGCTTTTTCTCATTACTTTCACTGAGACTAAATACAGACCCATTGTTAGGGATGGAGGAAGTACTGTAGTCAAATTGAATTTGCTGATTGTTTTCTTTAAAAAAAAACAAAAAACAGTGCAGATCCCATTGAGCCTGGGGTATTCTTTTCCCCTTGGAAAGTTAACCTAGGTATACTGGATAAACTGCCTCCCCCCAAAGGTCAAATGTATTTATACCTTCTCACTTGCACAGCCACTCTCAAAATTAAATTATCTCCAGCAGGGATCTTCTGGGAGATTTTAGGGCTAAAGTGAGCCTAATCATTGGGATTCTGAATGGAACAAACAAACCATTAACTTCCGTATGTGATACAGCCAGCTCTACAGGATATGCCTAGAGACACTGTTAATTAAGAAGAGGGTTGAAGTATCAAAAGAGTAGAACCTGTATTGACTAAATCTGAGCTTGTTAATTATTGCCATGTCAACAAAGGTTGTCAAGAGTAACAAGTGTTTGAACTGAACTGAAATCTTAATAAAGGAAATATATCAGTTCTAGCAAAAACAGTTCTAACCATGGGTGCCACCAAAGCCAATTCTGATTCCAGGTGCAAAGGTCTACTGGGGGGTTGGGATCAATGCTCCCTCTAAGCTGTGGAGTCTTGTGAGCAAAAATCCTACTTTGTGAGCTACTGGCATTAAAGCTGTGAGCAAGTGATTTGGCTACTGCATAAATTAGTTTGTTCTGGAGCCATCCTTCATGAGCTAGGACAAAAATGTGTGAGCCGGAGGCTCAAAAACTGAGCTAGCTCACACTAACTCAGCTTAGAGGGAACACTGGTTGGGATGCAGAATACCAGTGGGAGTTCTGCATCTTACCCCCATATATCTAATTGGTTCATAGAACTCATCCATTCTAGGCACCATCTTGGCTTGCTTCCTCAATGATCTCCCCAAAGGAATGGAGTTGTCTTGGATGTGTGCCCATAAAGAGATTCTTCTAGGGAGCAACTTGAATAGTCCTCATATGATGTTGTAACTACAGTGAACCTTCCCACTCAGAGATTTAGATCCTGTATCAAAGAGCTGCATGGACACAATTTTCCAAAGACTTTAAACCAGGAGTGCCAAACTCATTTGTTACAAGGGCCGGATCTGACATAAATGGGACTTTGTTGGGCCAGGCCATGTGTGTCATAAAATGTAATGCTAGGTAGAGAAGATATTAACTTTATAAAGGACACCAACAAACACAGTTAATTAAAAAAAACTTAAAATCTAAATATGCTTAAAACAGTAACACTCTTGCCATATTTTATTTTACAGTCCCAAACCTTCCCCCCTCCCCTCCCTTAAAAGATGCCTACCTAAAATGGAAAGGTGTGTGTGTGGGGGGAAAGTGGGATTTGGCAGTGCAATTTTTTAAACAAAACATCAAGCAAAAGCACAAGGATCACAGCAGAAACTAAAACTAAAAATATAAAATGCTCTGAGCCTAGGAAAACATTAAATGGCTGGGCATTGCAAGCTCTCCCCTCCCTGGTCTACTCAGAGAGGCAGTGGATCTCCAGTGTAATGTCCTCCTTTGGCTGTGGGTTCTAGGGTTGCCAAGTCCAACTCCGGAAATATCTGATGACTTTGGGGGTGGAGCCAGGAGACTTTGGGGGTGGAACCAGGAGATTTTGTGATACCACTTCCTGTGATGGCACTTGCTGTGATGTCACTTCCAGGTCAAATGGCAAGTGACATCACTTCCCCTTCTGATGATATCACTTCCAGTACACTGCACCAAAACCCCACCTCTTCCTGTGATGATACATTTGGACTAGAATCAATTTACAGAACTGGAGAACAATGCAAACGAATGACCTGGTAAGTTAGCAAAAACAGTTTAAGCATGGCATAACAGAGTCCTGTCAAAAGTGAAGCCCTTTTCACTAATTTCAGTAGGAAAGATAAGCATGCACTGAAATGTTCCATTGAAATCAATAGCATTCAATGTGCTTAATTCTGATGGAAGGAGACTATACACATTTTAATGAAAACAAAGAGTATGTGTGCTAGGCCCTAGAAAAAGATCATCAGACAACATTCCTTCAAGCTATGCAAAATACACAACAGAAAGGTCTAAGAACTGAAGGCTGAAAACTCTGCCAAAATCCTCCACCTAAAACCCTGGAGAACCACTGCCAGTCAGAGTAGACAATGCTGACATTGATGGTCTGATGGTAGAGAGACCATGCTTTGTGTGCATTGTGTGTATGAGCTGAAGGCACTGTGTACCAAAGGAAAAAGAACATAAGAGAAGCCAATGTTGGATCAGGCCAGTGGCCCATCCAGTCCAACACTTTGTCACACAGTGGCCAGAAATACCAGATGCCCTCAGGAGGTCCAGCAGTGGGGGCAGTACACTAGAAGCCCTCCCACTGTTGCCCCCCCAAGCACCAATAATACAGAGCATAACTTGCCCCAAAGTTCCTATCTAAACCTTGTGGCCAGTAGCCACTGATGGACCTTTGCTCCCCACTGATGGACCTCTGCTGCAAAAGAATATGGACTTAGAAAGACAGAGAGATAGAAAGAAAGCAAGAAAGACAGAAACACAAAAAGCGGCGGGGACATGGTCCCGTGCACTCTCGCGCTTCGCACGTGCGCATGAAAGAGCTCCCACCCCCCCTGGGATTTACAAAGTCTACGCCCCTGGTATAGACTACCGTCCCTATTCATTTATCCATGGAACTCTGTAAACCATTTTCTACAGTGGAACCCTATTGCCTGTGTAGAAAAGCCCTCTTCAATAATTCAGTTTTGCATCATTTGCAGAAACCTGGGAGAGTGGGTGTTTCAAAAATTCATACTTTAGACAGTTAGTAAGATCAGGATCATGCAGTTACTACAATACTTTGCTCACAGACTGCCCAAAGAAGGTGCTCCCTCTAAGCTGTGGAGTCTTGTGAGCAAAAATTCTACTTGGTGAGCTACTGGCATTAAAGTTGTGAGTGAGCGATTTGGCTACTGCATAATTTACTTTGCTCTGGAGCCATCCTTCCTGAGCTAAAAGAAAACTGTATGAGCCGGGGGCTAGCTCACACTAACTCAGCTTAGAGGGAACACTGGTTGGATCTAAAGGTGTAATCATCAACCTTTGCAAGCGTAACAGATGTTATATAATACAAAAACTGGATTAAGTGGTTTTCAAAAGTGAGTGGATTTTGGACAACTCAGTCTGGGAATTCTTGCTTTAAAGATAGCCAGTACACAGTACACAGAGCTCAATTGCACAGGCTCTTCAGAGAGTACCTGTGCATGCAGATTTTGTTTTAAGGCAGCCAACCAGCATCCGTGCAAGCACAGTGCCCTGAAGGTTCAAGCCTTTAGGGAGCTGGGAGCGCACCTCTCAGTCATCTGAAAACATACAACTGCCCACTGTGTTGGCTCTCTCAACAAGTTGGCGAGGGAGGTCGTCAGCCTCGAAAGGAGCAAAGAAGCTCAGCTGTGGAGGTGTCTGGAAACCAGCAACACCCTGCAAAAATCCTGCCTGAAAATAGGTGTGGATTTTTCTTTCAGTTTCACTTGAGGGAACCCTCTTGGTGTTGTTTGCAAACCTTGAACAGGGCAAATTGATTTGCACAGCCAGGAGCAGTGAAAACTCAATCTTACTATTAGCTGCAGGGGTCATTTTGTAGAAAAAGAGGTGCAGGAGCTTATTAGCATAACGCATTAGCATAACTTATTTGCATATGCCACACACACCCTGACATACCTCCAATCAGATTCATTGCCTTTATCATTTGGGCCACTTGATGAAACCCCCTTGTACTACCATAGGCTGGATTTCTGATTTCTTACAAAGGAGGGAACTGGTAGTGCTAATGTGTCTCCCTCTTTTAATCCAGATATTTAAATACATACACATAGCTTCTGACGAATCTTTCTTGCTACTGTCTGGCTAAAGGGGAAGAGGATCAGAATGAACTGAGTGCTGTGTTGTTATAAATATTGTATTTCTCCTGGATGTTTTTTCTTGCATACATTTTCTTATTCATAACCCATAATTCCATTACTCTTCTGTGACTGTTATTTTCCCCTCTATATATTTCCTCTCTATATATTTAGCCATTTTTATTTTAAAACGTAAACGTAAATGTTTTATTTTAAAACACTCCCCCCTCATCTTTTTCCTGCCTCTTCCTGCCTTTACTTTCATTGGGGCTGTGGGAGTTGGAAAGGGCTTATTTGGGGAAGGAAGAGATGTGGAGAGGAAAAACTGGGAGAGGAGGAGGAAGATGTACAAGTTCTTTAAGGAGATCTTTGCCTCCCTCCTTTCATCCAGTACTAAATCCTTTTGTTGGATGCTGGGGGTGGGGGGAGTGAATAGAAGGAGATTTCAGTCAGAGAAAAGGACACTTATTTGGGCTTTTTTCCACCTTAGAAAAACATAAACATTAAGCAGCCTCACCTTGAATTTTCAAAGCTCCCAGCTTGCCTGGGTGTCCCACCTGCAAAGAACCTGTGCTGCTGCTGGCTGGCTGGTGGGTGCTGAGGTGCTGCTCAAATGTGCTCACTCTAAACAAAATATATTCAGAACTGGATGGATGGGACTGGCTGCTGGTGCTGCCCATACCTACGAACCGCAGACTGCTCTCAGCCCAGCCCCGATTAGGAGTTTAGGAGCAACTTAGGGAAGTGATTACATGCAGTTAACTGCACCTCGGCCAGCTGAGAGCTGCTTCTGAATGGGGGTGTGTGTGTGCACTCGTGCCTCTTTACCTTTGAGCCACCCCCCCCCCCCCGCCACCCCCAAAAAGGAAAAGCAGCCAAGGGAAGGAGGGGGGAGACAAGCTGGGGGAAAGGCAGATATTTTGAAAAGATGAGAGAGGGAAAAGAAGAGAGCTGGGAAAAACAGCAAGGGAAAGGAGAACATGAGGAAGAGAGTGACAAAGGGAAGAACAGGGGAGGAAGGGGACGGGGCCAGTTTTGTGTACTGGGTTCACGGCATAGATGAGACAGACAACGATGTAGCTATCACTAGTTTAGTGGTACACAAAGAGTAATGGCGTACTGGCTGCGAGGGGCCAACTATATACAGTAGCCTCGACTTCTCCCGGCCCTATCCCCGGGCGAGAATTTCCTGCCAGAGATCTTATTGGCGGCCTATATGCTGCTGCTGCCTTGCAGCTGTCAGTGGACATAACACCCCTTCCCCCATAGTTTAGGTTTCCCCCCTAGGTCACATAGTCTTGCAAATACCCTGGGGGCCTGCGCTCTCTCAGTGATCACTGCAGTGCGGGCGCGGCTGTCCCCCCCATGTTCTCGTCTGGCACCCCTGTCGGATTTCTCTCTGGCAGGGACGGGGGTTCCTCCGCACATGCGGGGCTGGTTGCCAGCATCCCTGCAGGCCAATCCCCAGCTGCGGGGCTGGTTGCTGGCATCCCTGCAGGCTGTTCTCCAGCTGGTAACTGAAAGGGCTCTGGCTCCTCATCTGGCACTCCTGCCCCTGGGTTGACGGCCCCGGGTTCTCAAGTGGGGCTGCCCTCGGTGAGTGGAAGTACTCGCCTCCTCAGTTGGTCCACGTGTCTGTGCAGGATCTGTCCATCTTCCATCGTGACCTCGTAGGAGACCGGCCCCGTGGACCAAACGATTCTCCTGGCAAGCCAGGAGGCACCCCTGCCAAAATTACGGGCGTACACAGGGTCTTCCGGAAAGAACCCCCGGGGAGCTTCCCTCCACTCTACATGGGTGCGTGCCTCAGGGGCGCAGTCTGGGTGCAACCTTTCTAATGTCATGGCTGGCCTCCTGCCCATCAGCAGCTCCGCTGGGCAGTGGCCACTGGTCTGGTTCGGTGTGGTGTGCTGAGCCAGCAGAAACCGAGCTATGTGGGCTTCCCAGTTGCCCTCCGCGAGCCTCGTCAGGGCATCCTTCGTGGTCCTCACCATTCGCTCGGCCTGTCTATTTGTCGCAGGGTGGAATGGGGCGGACCGGCTCACCAGCCCCTCCTCCGCTCCATCAGGGGCTGCTGCTGCCACCATTCTCAGGATCCGTCCTGGCACAGCTAGGCGCTCAAGGACAACTGCTTTGTGTGGAGACCTGACCTGCGCAGCTGCACTGGAGCTGGAGGGGGGGGAATTATAACTCGTACTGCACAGACTAGAGGGAATGCTCTAGCCCTCCTCTCTATGGCTTTCATAGCCATAGAGACTTGGAGGACTTAAATACTAGAGCGTCACTTTTCTGGCCACCATTTTGTCCCCCAAGGCCCAATTTCAAAAAAGCAGGTAAGGATTTTTTTAAGCGGTGGTTCCCCTGCCCTCAGTGGGAGCTTGGTAAGCCTAGTGGGTTTCCAGGTTAGAGTACTCACTGAGGCACCCATTCTCAGGTCCATTCAGCAGAGACAAGTTGGTTCAAAACATCAGCCCTTTATTTGCAAGCAGACTACTTCAGCTGGCATAGAGACACTGGGAAATGAAACTCTATTCCATTGAAATACATTGCAGCTCACAAAAAGTTGCAAAAAAATGTGGAATGCATTTTCTGTTAAGATTTCTGGGCCCAGATAGACTACTCTGTGGCTGGAATGACAGCCTCCAGAGCAAAATTCCATTCCCAGAACACATTCTACTTCCAGAGATTGTCATTCCACTCTGGGGGCTGTCATTGCAGTCCCAGAGTAATCTATCTGAGACCAGAGACCTTAAAGAAAAATCCACTCTGCATTTTCTTTACAAGTTTTTTTGTGCTTCAGCCCAGAGGAACTTCCTGCTGGACGAGAAACTGGCAAAAACAAGGCCTGACCAGCTGGGAAGTTCAGCAGCTCTGATATCCCTCAGAAGGGTGAGGACAGGCAGGGGAGGGGGTGGGGAGGTGGCGAAGAGAGCCACGGGCCTGATTAATGCCCTGGGTGGGTTGCTTCTGGCCTACAGGCCTTAGGTTTGACACCCCTGCTTCAAACAAATGTTTTGTCAATAAAATGACAGTTGTGTCAAGACCTGCAAGATCTGTTGGACCAGAGACAACCTGTGACTCATCAGGCCAAATGCATCCCAACAGCCATCTGATGCTGAATCTGTACGTAACCGTTGAGCTGCATTCAGGTCTCAGGGTACACTGGTGGAGGAGTCACCTTTTTTTTTTTTTTTGCTCCAAAATAGTCTCCCCATCCACAAACAATGATGCATCTGTTGGGATACCTTCAGCTTTAGCCATCAGCAGCCTTAGAAAAAACTGTTATGACCAAACAGGAGAGCAATGGTGTTCTGATCATGGGATGGGAGTTGGACATAGATAAAATATTATAAAAAGCTGGTCAGTGGGGAGGGATCCCATTAACTACAGAATGACAGAAGTAATTCTTTCATCAGGCCTATGTGCACAGAGTAAACCGATAATGCTACAGTAGTATCAGATCAGGGAGGGAAGGTGGCATGGTGTAGCCCAATCTCATGAGATCTCAGAAGCTAAGTAGGGTTGGTACTTGGAAGAGAGACTGCCAATGAAGACTCTGCTGAGGAAGGCAATGATGAACCACAACTGCTTCTCATTTACCTTGAAAGACCCTTGCTCAGGTTACTGTAAGGTTGTGGTCACACAAATTGGATTTTGCCAGTTCACACAGTAAAAATCCAGTTGGAAAGTGGATTGGAAGTGGATTATTTAGTGTGTGTGACCACAGCCTATGTTGGTTGCAACTTGGATGCACTTCACACACACATACACACATACACACACACACACACACAAACACACAATATCAGATTACTTTCTGCCTTTATCCACAAACAAATTAGTACCTCTAAGTTTTTCATCTTCCTCACTTATTAGGACAGTAAAGATATTCCCTATAGTGCACCCCCTACTGATCTTTTAATGTATCTTGAAATAAACTAGATTTAAGCTGTATTTAAAATACTTTGATAGCTAGATGCTTCTCAGCATATTACATTATCTGATATAAAACAGAAAACGATAGGGTCACATTTGGTCACTAATAAGTAGACATCTCCCTTTTTAAACCTTATCATTGATTTGGCAGCCAAAGGTTGGACTTGCCATGAATGGCAGAAAAGAACCATTTTGACCACCAAGGGCCAAAAGTCCTTATCCAATTTGCAAGCCTCTATACTTCATGGCCCCAGAGACTGCCGTGTTTGAGCCCAGTCCAAGCCTTTAATAAAATGACCAAGTCTTGGGGGATGATAGACATGTGCGCAGTGCAACTGTGTTCTCATGTGTGTAATAGGTTGTGTTCTCATGTGTGTAATTAGTTGAAATGTGGGTCAGTGTGGGGGGGTGAAGAGTAAATGAATACAAATGAGACTGCAAATGCATTGACTGAGAAATTGTTGTCCGGTTTATATTCTTTGCAGGATCAAATTTAATATAAAATGTTTTCTTTTTCTTTTGAAAGAGCGGGCAGACAGAAGACTGCAGTGAATGAAAATTAATGCTAAAGGGGGGGAATCCGTCCTTTCAACTCTCTGTAAGTATTCCATTTCTGTGAAAACTAGGACTGAGAAGAGTACTTGGTTTCCATTGGACACTGCTGAAAAAGTTTCTAACCCCCCCCCCCATTTCTTGCCCTGGCTGCTGCATTTTAGCAGCTCTTTATTTCTTTTTTCTTTTCCCAGAATGCTCTTGACCTTATTTGACCACACAGCCATTTCATCCCATTGGTACACTGTCAAAAGCAATAGAATTCAATGGCAATGGGGGCAAGTAAGGGCAAGGACAGTGCAGGGTACGGGTGGTGATGGAGAAAAATAACAAGAAAATTGCCAAAAGCAAGAGCAGCTCTTCAACACTCAGAAACAAACATGGAACTACATAAGGTGTTTTATCTTTGCTTCAGTCCTCTATACGTAAGGATGCTTTGAGCGTCTGTTGGTTCAGCTCATGTTCTGCTCGCTGTTCATCAGCAGGGAGCTCATTTTGCATTGAGCAGTTATGCAGTTTGTGAGCAGCTCAAGCCTCATCATTAGATTATGTTCCCTTTATTCAGAGAGTACAGTGCAATCTGCAGCATTTCATGCATGCACGGCCTCACACAGCCTGATGGGAGCCCTTGTTCCCCTCCATGGATGTCAGTGCTGCCCACCGACCCACACCCAAGTGTTGAAACAGAGTAAGTAAACCCAGGGGTCCTTTTGTAAAAAAAAGAGGTGCAGGAGCTCATTAGCATAACTCATTAGCATACCTCATTAGCATATGCCACGTCCCCTGACATCACCAGAAGTGTGTCAGAAAGGGAATGTCAGTTTCAGCCCCATTATATCCTATGGGCCATTGAAATCAATGGCAAAAACTCATAGGGTATATGAGAAGCTGGAGGAAAAGGAGTTTGAGGGAGAGGCTCCAAACTTGCAGGGTAGCTGCTGGGGCATCTTCTCGAAATACCCACCAAGTTTCAAGAAGATTGGACCAGGGGGTCCAATTCTATGGGCCCCCAAACAGGTTGCCCCATTCCCTCCATTGTTCTCTATGGTGGGAAAAAATGTTAAACTTTTTTCCTCCCATAGAGAACAATGGAGGGAATGGGAGCAATCTGTTTGGGGGCCCGTAGAATTGGATCCCCTGGTCCAACCTTCTTGAAACTTGGTGGGTATTTCAAGAAGAGGCTCCAGCAGCTACCCTGCAAGTTTGGAACCTCTCCCTCAAACCCCCTTCCCTCCAGTTGCTTTTAAAGTTGCTGCCGAATTTCGGCGGCAATTCGGCAGCAGGCTGAATCAGATTAGAGAATCTGATTCAGCCCGTGGCTGCCCTAGTGGCCACTCCTGAGCTGGTGGAGCTTTGCTCCGCCTCGCTCTGGCCCCAACGGACCCCTGAGTAAACCAGTCAGACAGTATGTGATTACAAATAGTTGCTTTAAATTTTCCAGGCTGTATGGCTGTGGTCTCGGCCATACAGCCCAGAGAATCAACAACTAATGAACTCCAGCCATGAAAGCCTTTGACAAAATATTGATTACAAATAAATAGCATCTTTCAAAGAAGTCCTACCATTGGATGATCATTCATTAATTAATTGTATTTATCTACCTTATTTATAGCCCACCTTTCTCACTGAGACTCAAGAAGGATCACACAATGTAAGCCAATACGATAAGCAGGACGGGACATCCAGAGAAAATGCAATAGGTTTTAGACTGCAGGAATCTGAAAACAAGGAAAAATCTGAAACAGAGTTGAAACAAAGCATAAGCATTTAAACATGACATGTTAAATGGCACAGAAGGTGCACAGTAGGAGGATACTTGTAGCAACCAACACTACCTAGTATTATAGTCCACAGCCCTATCTCTTTAACAAAGCTTTTTTTCCCTGAACCAGTTCATTGCAATACAGCCCTATTACCTGTATAAAAAAGCCTGAATAATTTAGTTTGTGGAAAGCCAGAGGAGTGGGGTCCTTCCTAACCTTATCAGGCAGGCCATTCCACTGGGTGGCGGGGAGGGGGAGCAGAGAATGTACATATACAGGAAATTGTTGGTTTTGCACATTTGCAGGGTGGCACCTGCAGAAGGCCTTGAGTGAAACATGCCAGAGAGATGTGGCTTTGTATGTGGTAGCCAATACCTTGAATTCAGCCCGGTAACTGATGGAGTGACTACACTTAATATTACTATGTTTGCACTGATATGCATAGCAAAATAGTATAATCCAAATGATGTGGTACTACCTAGGAGGAATTTCACTATTTCCTAAGCCTGAACATAAAGCTGGCATTGATTATATTTGAGATCTGTGCTGTTTAAGGATAAATTGGGTCATTAAACTCCTTAAAATATAGGAATAGTTTAATGGAGAAGATTGAACTTTCTATCTGAGTGAATTAGCTGCGTTAAGAAGACACGCACGCAAACAGCAAGGCAAAAGTTGGACAGCTATTATGATGATAATATAAGACTTTTCCTTTGATGTTGTACAATTATTTTGTATTATGTTCCCCATACCATCCTCATTTACCTTTGATGTTCATTGGTAGAATTTTATACTACAAGCAGAGGACCCACTAGGACTTGAGGGGAGCTTGAAGGTTGGCAGTGCTGTTGTGGTTGCCTAGCAATTTCCACAGTCTTGATGATGCTTGTTTACTATTATATTCCAAACTTATTTTACAAGATTTACACCTTTTCTTTTATTTTTCTTTCTTTCTTTCTCTTTCTTTCTTTCTCTTTTTCTTTCTTTCTTTCTCTTTTTCTTTCTTTCTTTCTTTCTTTCTTTCTTTCTTTCTTTCTGAAAAATTAACTAATATGAGTCCTTTTATTTAAGGAACTCCATCCTAGACAGGATATAGTAGAGACAGATTTCTAATCCTGTGCTCATGGGGAGGGGAAGGTATAGCGGTGGGAGCAGGCAAGATAACAAGGGAAGGAGGTGGAGAAATGGTAAAGCACGACCCTCTTCCAGCCTGCATCCCATCCCGATGGGGCTAGGAGGATGAACCCCCCTCTGTCATTGGTGTTGTGTAATGCCAGGTCTATAAATAATAAGACCATGGTCCTTCAGGACTTTCTGCAAGAGCAGAATATAGACCTGGCGTGCGTGACTGAGACCTGGGTTCGGGATGAGGGGACAGTGGCACTCTCCCAACTTGCCCCTCCCGGGTTCTCAGTCCTCCACCAATCATGGACTAGGGGGCAGGGGGGAGGAGTGGCTCTATTCATCTGGGAGGCTTTCTCCTTCAGGGCACTCCCATCACCAAGGATCATGGGCATCAAGTGTGCCAGCCTGGTATGGGAGGCTGGGGAGAGTTTGGAGATTTGGCTGGTGTACCAACCACCTAATGCACCAGCCAATAGCCTGCCATCCCTGATGGAGGCTGTATCAGGCTGGGCACTGGAACACCCCTGACTAATAGTACTGGGTGACTTCAATGTTCATGCTGGTGACATAACCTCTACTCAGGCAGTGGACCTGGTGTCATCCATGGTGGCACTGGGACTCTTTCAATATGTAACGACCACCACTCACCGAGCTGGGCACATGCTCAATTTGATCTTTGTGGTAGGGGTGACAGTGGACTGAGTTACTGCTTCAGCAGTCCCATGGTCGGACCACCTTGCCCTGAGGGCCCGCATGAATGTCCCACCCCAGCCCTGTTTAGGTGGCAAGCATATTTTGGCTCACTCGCAGAGCCAAATGGACTCAGTGCAGCTTCAGATGGCCCTGCGGTAACTGGTGCCCCTGGTGGCTCATTGGATGAGCTCATGGAGGACTGGCATAGCTGACTCTCTGTGGTGATCAATGAGATCACTCCCTGGAGCCCTCTGCACACTTGCTCCAGGTTCGCTCCTTGGTTTACCCAGGTGCTGCAGCTTATGAAGTGGGAGCTAAGATGGCTTGAGAGACAGTGGCACCGTGCTCAAGGCAAAGCTACAAGAACATCATATAGGACGTTTATGAGATTCTATGAGAGGGTGCTGATGACACCCATCTCTATCTGATATTGGGCGGCCGGTCAGACTCCACCCCAGAAGATCTGGACCAGGCATTAAAAGCCTTGGCTGGTTGGCTTAGGCTAAGCCAGCTGAAACTGAATCCAACAAAGACTGAGGTCCTGTGCTTGAGCCAGAGAGGCCCGAGGGCAGGCATCCCACTCCCGGCCTTCAACGGGGTGACATTGGTGCTGGTGCCGGAGGTTAGGAGTTCGGGAGTGCTCCTGGATACCTCCCTAACAATGGAGGCCCAGGTAGCAGCCACTGCCAGGTCAGCCTTCTACCATCTGTGGCTGGTCAGGCAGTTGGCCCCCTACTTGGACCATGACAACTTGGCCACAGTGATCCATGCAATGGTCACCTCGAGACTAGACTACTGTAATGCTCTCTACATGGGGCTGCCCTTGTTGCAAATCCAGAAGCTGCAGCTAGTGCAGGATGTCGTGACCAGGCTGCTGATGGGTCTCCCTAGAAGGGAGCACATCCGACCTGTGCTGAGGACACTGCACTGGCTGCCAATAGCATACTGAATTTGCTTCAAGGTGCTGGTGCTTACCTTTAAAGCCCTATATGGCCAGGGTCTGACATACCTGAAGGACTGCCTTTCCTTACATAGACCCTAGAGAACACTACAGTCTGGTAACTGGTTGACTCTCCCTGGTCCTAAGGACACCAGTGGTGGCTCCATACTGGTGGAATAAGCTCCCAGTGGACATCAGGACCCTGCGGGACCTATCGCAGTTCTGCAGGGCCTGTAAGACGAAGCTCTTCCACCAGGGCTTCGATTAGGAGCTGCCCCCACTATACCATCACCGAGCTGCGGCTGGACGGTTGGTTTGATTGCAGAGATTAATGAAACTTTGGACCATCTTGAAACAAGAACATCAACAGCACTCTTATTATTCATGTTTGGATTTTTATGATGTTTTATTGGTTTTAAACTGTATTGACTATTTACGTATTTTGTAAAGATGTTTTAAGAATGTGAGCCACCCTGAGCCTGCCTTGTGGGGAGGGTGGGGTACAAATACAACAATAAATAAAATAACAAAATAATCTAGTCTAACTAGGTAAGATGGATGGAGATACCAGGAAAGCATGTCCTACTCTCATGATACCAAGATGGAGAAGGCTGGCAATGTGTAGAGAGAAGGCATGAGACCCAAAGGAAGTTTTCCTAAGAGAAGCAATCTACATACACATCAAAGGGATAGTATCAGAGAGTGAAACAAAGGAAAGTCAGTGTCCTGGTCTCTTTGTCTCTCTCATAGTCCCCCTCCACTTCCAAAGTCCTCCGCTTCCAACAGAACCTTTCTCTAGAGCAAGGAACCTTTCATCAATGAAAGAGACATGTTCTGCCAGCCAAAGGCTCCACCATTAGTGGCATGGATTCAAGTTCAAAACCATCATACCGTATTTATTTAAAAGTATCATTGTTAGTGGTGGAATTAGATTTTGCTCATTGTGCTTGCTGCATTCTGTACACTGTGCTTCATCACAGATTTATTTAATCACCTTAAATATTATTTTTTGGCCCTCTGAGATGTCTAACCTATGGTCACTAGATTAGCTTCATAACATGAGTTTGTGTTGAGTCTACATTGATTAAAGACAGTGTTGCTGGTATGCAGTTGATCTATGTGCACTTCCAAAGGGTTACAGATCTAACAGTAGCAGCTGTTTCACTGGGTGTTTCTTATAGTGCTGCTGTAATGCTGAAAGGGAAGAGCCAATCAGAAATGTCTTTCTTATGTAATTATCATGTCTGGTATTCAGGGGATTATGACTGGTACTACCACCTTTGCTGTTGCAGCACTGAAAAACTTTGTGGCAAAGTAGCATTTTGCTAAATGTACCGTCTTCCTTTTGAACTTACCTGATATTGATTTGAATGTGTGAATTTACTTAAATATATCAAATTCCCATGTAAAATGTAAATGCCTCTTGGAGATATATAAGGAAGTGTGAGGCCTAGATTTGATAGGAAGGTAGAATAAATATTCAAAAAAGAAAATTGGTTAATAAATCAGAGAGGCTCCCTAGCAAATAATATGACAGTAGTCTAGCTTGTTTAGCAGATGGTCCCATATTAGACTCAGGAGTATGGATGGGCATGATCTGGGAAAATGGAGGTTTATTTTGGTTTGTGGGGCCACATGAACCATGACCCTTCATAGACCTTCCTGTTTACAAAACGGATCCCTTTTGAGAATTCATGATGCAGTAGACCAGCCCCTTTGTGGGCTAGAGATGCCAACTTTGCAGCAAGTCTCCAGCTGACTCTCCTCTACCTGCTCTCCAGGTTTGGTGAGGATTGGCTTTGGGGGGCAAGTGCCCCCAGGAAAGTGCTTTCTAAAGAAATCACAGCCAGTTCCCCTCCCTCTCTGTCTCTACCTCTAACTAACACACAGCATGCTTGCTGTCAACATAAAACAATGTCTGTGTGAGCTGGTAGTATATATCATTCCGTTCCCATAGAACAGAGGACAGCACTGCCTGTCAAGCTTTGGATGACCACTATTGGTGTTTCTAGAGCTGCAATAGGGCTGCAGAAGTCCACCCCCCACCCCCATTTCTTTGATGATTGATTGATACCAGCATGTCTGCTGCAGGAACCACGAACATGAACTGCACAAACCTCCATAAAAAAAAAAACATGGAGGTTTGTGGGAGACCCATTACAAATGTGATCATATCCCTCGGCTCACGAACCACATGTCCCTCAACTCACGAACCACAAACCGGGTGAGATTTGTGCCCATCCCTACTCGGGAATACTTAGGTCAGAATTATATATGGAATACATCTCTCAGTTACCTATTCAGTCAAAGTTGTTCGACAACTGGATCTATCTTTTTGAATAAATATATAACAGACCCTGTAAATGCCTTATGTATAATTAATCTTATAACAGAGGGTATGGGAGAGTGGGAACCAACTTTCTGGTTTCCTTCTCTTGTTTACCTCCCATTTCATAGTTTTGTACCCCCAAATTCTAATATTTTGTGAGAAAAGGGGGGGGGAGTTATTCCAATGCATAATATTATAAAACCTCTATGATTTCCCACACGTAAATTGTCTTTAGAAAAAACTGAAAAGAACCACACTTTTGAGCCTTTCCTCATAGGGAAGGTGCACCAACCATTTGATTATTTCCTTTACCATTTTTGGCACCTTTCCCATCATTCTGGCTGCTATTGCTCATTGATCCAGGGTCGGGGGTTGTCTCTGAAGGCTTCTAGAAGGCCTCCCATCCTATCATCTTGATGGCATTTCACTAGTTTCCATTAAACATTAGTGATTTTTCAGGGGTGGTATCAGATGGGTTGATGACAATGAAGTACTAGAAATGTCTCTCAATGGATTAATTTGTCCTTGCAAATCTATGCATTAAAGAAGGTGACCAAAAAAAAAAACACTAATGAAATCTTTAAAGGGAAGATGAATGTACCTCTTCCATGATATCTGTGAAACTGTAGCTCATGTGCTTTGCCAGGTAGTTGGCATTAGAAAAGGCTGTAATCCTTTAAAATAATGATGCAGTTAATCAGTTCTGAATTACTTTGGTATTAATGTGGATGTCATAAGTAGAGTGTTTTGGGGATTTCCAATTGATTTCATCATGGTAAAAATGGCTGCCAATAAATGCCAAAGGAAATCAATTTTTAAAAGAGTCCATTACTCGTAAGCATTACTTTATAACTCATAGTTATAAATTCACCCCCCGCACATAATATGCCAGCTGTAAAACTTTTTTTGAAAATCTTATACAAAAATAACTGTTAACTCTTTTACAAAGAGGCACAGCTTCCTGGGATAATGTTGGGTTCCTTGCTTGAGCTCTACATGACCAAAATAACCCTTCTAAGCTCCTCATAAATATGAGTACATTTTTTTCTATTATATGTCCATTTAATTATTATTCCCACCGATTTATTCCCTTATTGACAGCCAGATTAATATTTCACTTCTCTCACAGATCCATCACAGTTTGTTACCCTTCTGTTGCTCACGTAAGCAGTTTGCTTTTACTGTGTTCCCTGTTTGTTGCTGCTATTGTGTCATATTTTCTAGCTAGTGCTTCTTTTTTTCCCTGTTTGGTCACACAGTAGATTATTTAGCAAACAGGGATCAAATGTATGAGGGCAAATGGAATCAGTAAGGAAACACTTATTGGATCAGTCCCATGGGCAATTATTTCTGTCTCCAAGAAGCTTGGGGTTAGTTTACATAATCCTCCTTTCATGTATTCCAGCAAACCTGTGAGGGAGGTAAGGCTGAAAGAAAGATTGAGTGGCCCAAGGTCACCCTTGCTTTATGTTTTGTGACTGAGTGGGAATTTGATCCTAGACTTTAATCTGATACTTGAAGAACTAAACCATGCTGCCATGATTTTATAACTCTTTATTACAGGCAAAAAGTTACCAAAACCTAGGGGCTATTTAAAACTTGGGGGACATTCATGATTTTAGACATATCCTTCTCCCTATTTGCAATGGTTCTGACAGTGAGCAGATGTTTCTACTGCTCACTCTTTCCTGAGAATAAAATCTCAGATTTCCCCCCTACCCTTACAAAAGGGACAAACAGTAAATAGGAATCAAACCAAGCAGTAAAAGGTTGGATGATGGCCGTCAGACACAGCAGTATCTTTAATGTATGTTCGAGATATATTTTATGCAGATATCATAAATATACCTATATAAAGTTACATTGTTGGGAGTGCCATTTCACATCCTTTAAAAAAAAAACAGTGGCTTGTTTGGAGCATTTAATATAGCAGTGGATTAAAGGTTAAGAATCACTGGGCTATCTGATGATATCACTGAAGGTAAGAGAAGCCAACTGAAGACAGAATGAGAGATAGAACTGAAAATGAACAGGCAAGCTGCTACATCAAACAAATTAAGAAGCAACTTTTCAACGTTGTCTCAAATGTTCCTGAAATGCAGTGGGTAGCTTTGGCTCTTCCCTAAATGAGATTATTTCCCATTAGAATTTCTATGGTCAGCAAAATTTAGATATTATACATGAAATAATAAAAATGCATGTAATCTATGGAGAGTTTTGTGAGTCACAGTTTAAGCCAGCGTATCTGTGGGACTGCCTCCTCCAGTACACCCTCTGGGAGAGCAGTATACTCTGCACAGAGCAACTTGCTGGTGGTCCCCGGCCCTAGAGACATCTGGCTGCCCTCAACCACGGCTAGGGCTTTCTCAGCCCTGGCCATGACCTGGTGAAACTCTCTACCAACTAACATTGGGGCCCTGTGGGATCTTGTGCAATTCTGCAGGGCCTGTAAGGCAGAGATGTTCTGCCAAGCGTTTGGTTGAAGACAGTGACAGTTTACATCATGGCTGGCACCCTTCCCAGATCTCTGTCTGATGAAGGATTTAATTCCCACCCCATACCTAGGAGGCACCCACAGGCCAGAAATGGGAGGGAACCTTAAAATTTTGCCACATGATTTTAATTAATGAATAATATGTTCTGGTAATGGTTTTTATGGTTCTTATTGTTTTAATTCCGTACATCACCTAGAGCCCCACAATTTTGGGGATGAGGCAATTAAAAATGAAACTAAATAAATAAATAAATATGTTTCCTAACTCTAAGTTGAATATTATGAATGCTACATAATTTTCACAGTAATCATGGACACTGAGCCTTTGGGAACAGGACATACAGCATGGAAGATTACAAGTCCTGGTGGGACACCTGGGTCAAATATCTCCAGTCACTGAAACAATTTTTAATCAGACTCCTAAATCTGTAATCAGCAGCTGCCACCACTCCACTCGTCTTTCCTTCTCTATTGGCGGTGCCTCCGGTTCTTATGTAATATAACTTTGTCTATCCACCAATAGATTGTAGAAGAACACAGTCTTTCAGTGCATAAATAGGCCTACATGTTCAAATTCATAGACATATTGATGTAACAGACAAATCTTTAATCATTAGGAAACTGGATCACTTGGCATTCAGAACAGAAAACAAAATTGGTACTGAGCTGCGGCGGGGGGCGGGGGGAGGGGCACATGCATATGTAATTATGGAAGTCTACGAATTAATAATCTTTTTTCCCCATGGCTAGCATTGCAGGTTTGGAAGGCAGACAAGTTCTATAAAAAATTGACCACACACTCTTCATGAGAATGGAAAAGCAAGAACAAGAACTTTACTTCCTTCCCACTCTCCCCAAAAAGTAAGCTAAACCAATCAGAATCCTACAGGAAACTACAGAGCTTCTTATTACAATATTTTAATAGGAAAAGCCTATAAAACTGGCTGGAAGGGTACTTGTTCCTTTGCCCCATGACACAAGCTTATCAACATGGTATTACTCCTTAAAAATGCCAAGCAGTCAATTGGAGGAAATTCTGCTTGTAAGAGATTTTCTTTTTTCCATGCCAGTGAAGGATGATATGAATCTAACAGTGCAATTTTAAGAACACTTCCTGGGAGTAAGCCTCATTTAAGACATTTGTGTAGGATTCTGAGTAGATCTGCTTATGATAGCACTGTAAATGTTTAACATTTAGGTAAACTTGGAAGGAGATAGTTCCTGCTTCATGTCCTTTTAGAGAGGCTATCCAGGAACTTTGGAAATCCTGCCTTATGTTGAACAGGGATTAGACAATAGTTAGAAAGAGACCAATTCAGTAAAAGCACTTGTTCCACCCTTGGTCTCCCATTTTCCCCAGTTGTACTGCTCAATTTTCCACTATTTGCCGTGTGGCCACATTTTGACCTGCATCTCCCCCGCCATCAATTCCCCCCACAAATTCTTTTTATTTATTTATTTTTCAAAAGTAACAACGAACAATATATGTTTTTCAAGGAAATATCAACATTTCAACAAACAAGTAATAACTTGGTACAAGTAAGTTATTATAACAATGAAAAAGGATTTTTATGCAGCATTTCCATTCTTTATAAAACCCAGTCTTTGCGTATAAAATTGTAGTAGTTTGATTGCTGAATAGGATTGATCCTTTCTATGATATGTTTCAGTTTATCTAATAATGGGTGCCATCTTCCAAAAAAGGTTTCAAAACTGAGTAATGGGTCATTATTCATTAATCTGTCTGATATTCTGTCCATTAAGAGATGGTTCCAAATCTTTGAATACCGTGTGTCCATACTAATAACATTATCTTTATTCCAATTCAGAGCTATTGTAGTCTTTGCTGCCGAAAGAAAAAGGGTAAATAATTCCTTGCTATATTGTGGGATTGACACCTCCTTCCAATAATTAAATAGAATAATTTCTGGTTTTTCTGGAATTGTGTAACCTGTCCACTTTTCTATCTGAACCAAAGCCTTTTTGCCAAAACTTTTTTACTACTTTGCACTCCCACCAGCAGTGAATATAAGAGCCAATGTACTGGCAATTCTTCCAACACACAGGCGATAACTTATTGTTTATTCTATGTAATTTTAAAGGTGTTAAATACCACCTTATTAGAATTTTAAAGTTTTGCTGCTGTACATTTATAGATTTCATCTTAGAAGTGTACAATGACCAGACATTTTCCCAAAATGATTCCAGAAGCTCCATATCTAGATCTGCAGACCATGAAGATGTGTATGAAGGTTTATTCAAAGGAGTGGGGGTCGACTAATATTTTATATATTTTGGATATAAGCCCTTTAACCATATCCATTTGAGGATAGTGCCAGCTTTTCAAATTCTGTAAAAGGTCTTGTGCAAGCTTGCTTTATTTTGGGTGAATTAAATAGATGTTGAATTTGTAAATATTCAAACCATGGGAGTGTAGTTCTCACTAGGTTGTCTAATTTTGTTTTTTATAGGAGTTGTCTCTTTCTGGTTAGGTTGTAAAGGGTAAGTATATTACTATGTTTCCAGTGTTGAAAAGTATTAGGGTGTTGGGCTGGAGGAAACCATGGTTGGTCTACAAATGTGGACATCAGGGAGATTTCTGGGGCAAGATGGTTAGGTTATAGTTTCCATGTTTTAAATAAAGTTTGCATGAGTGGGTGGTGGGAAATTTGTCGTTTTCCCCCAAATAGCTGTTTGATATAATCAGGGGTCATTTCGTAGAAAAAGAGGTTCAGGAACTCATTAACATAACACATTTGCCTAACTCATTTGCATATGCCACACCTCCTAACATACTGGGTGTCAGAAGGCAACACCCACCCCTCAGGCTCCACTCAACAGGTGAGTGAAACTGACCTGCTCTTTCTCCAGTCCCTTCCCCATCCAATACTTTGTGCAATAAAAATAAGCGTAAAGAACACACCCTCATTCTCCTCCTGCTCCCTTGAAACCACCAGGTTTCAAGTGGACTTGAGATACCCAGGACATGTGCACCACCCATCCCTTTCCCTTCCCCTCCCCACAACAAGACACCCTGTGAGGTAGGTGGGGCTGAGAGAGGTCTTTTGAGAACTGCTCTTTTGAGAACAGCTCTGAGAGAACTTGTGACTGGCCCAAGGTCACACCAGCAGCTGCATGTGAAGTAGTGGGGAATCAAACCCGGTTCTCCCAGATTAGAGTCCAACTTCTGACAACTACACCAAACTGATGGGCTGGAAGCTGCTGAAGGGTTGGTGAAATTTCTCCAGTACTTATGTGCCATGTGCCCAGATAAAAAATGGTATACTTAGAAAATTTATATGCCACCTTGAGCAAGTCTCTGGAAAAGCAGCACACAGTCATAAAAGAAACAATGATAAAATTATCAATATTAAAACAAAACATTAAAAACAATAAAGACCCTAGCAGGGCTTTCCCTGGGGCGCTGTGCCTCTGCACTGCTCGGGGAAGCTGAGGAGGAGGTGGGGCTTGGTCATGTGCCCGCCCCCTGGGCTCCTCACTCCTGGAGCTGCGCTCCTGTGTGCTCCCGCTCCAACGGACCCCTGGATATAATGTGGAATTTTAAAAAATGCTCTTCAATCAGGACCTAATCTGGCTTAGGGTCTGACCTCAGAATTTTAATTAGAACAGAAAGTGCTGTGGCCTCATAGTAGGTTTTTATGTCTGGGAGGCTGTTATTTCACAGCTAATTTTTTTAAAAAAAACCTAAGTGCAGGAATAAGGGTATGCCCCTTCCACCCTCCTTACCATGATTACAGCATCTTGATCTTTTTAACATCCTATAGTAAAGAAAAACAAACATAAAAGGGCAAAAAACAAAAGAAAGGAATAAATAAAATGAAAAAGATTAAGATTGGGGGGAACCACATTCAAAATATTGGAAGAACTAATAGTGATTAACTTCGCCTAGATTCCTAAATGATTCAATTTACTGAATACTATACTTTTGTAGCATAAGCTGTAGCAGTTATATCTACTTCACTAGCTATTTAAAATAAAGACATCATATATTATGAACTAGTAATATCAAAAGGAAACTTATAATAAATCTACTAAACTCTCCTTGCTGATCGTGACTGTTAACACAGTGTAGATAATATTTACATTTAGAAATTTCACTGCATGGTTATAGGTAAACTTAAGGTGGTTAACATCACCATTACTATAAAAATAAAAAAGGTAAATTAGGTTATCAGCACCCATTCTCTCTCATAGTGATTAGAACAAGAAATCAAAACTAATTTACTAACTGTTTAAAAATAAAGACATCATATATAGTGAACCAGTGGTATCAAAAGGAAACTTATAAAGGATATACTGTTCTCTCAGTGCTACTTTTGACTTTTAGAAATTTCTCTGTGTGTTTATAGGTAAACTTAAATTGGTTAACGTCACCATTATTTTAAAGCTAAAGAAAGCAAATTAGGTTGTCGGTACCCACAAGAAGTATAAACTTTTAAAAATTGTCTTAGTGCATTTGTAAGGAAAACAAAAATTGTTAGCTTCACCAAATGATACGAACATTTGAGCAGTTAGATTGGCACGCTGTTTACTTTTGTCCCAGGTTTGCAAAACGCCTTTGCCGATGGTGTTTTATGCTTTGGTGTTTCTTTGGGTCCGTACCCAACGTGGCTTGATTTTTTGGGCTGGAGACTCAGGGTCCATAGGGTAATATGGTGTTTGGTGATCATGTTCGATGCCCAGCATAGTCAGAAACTGATAACTGCTTTTCAGGTCATATGCATGCAGTCTCTAGCCCTGATAGATTACCAAGATTTCACACGGAGAAAACCAGCAGTTTTATATGTTGTGCTTGTTTAGTTTTAAAATAATAGGCTTAAGGATTTTCCTTTGGAGTAGAATCTCTAAAGACAGGTCCAATAAAACTGTTATGCATATGTTTTGATATTTAAGGCCACCCTCCAATCATGAAAGTTTCAAAATGGTGTCCCTTGTTCTACTATTGGGAAAGGTGTCCACTATGTCCCTTGGGATTGATTCTGAGTGTTTAGTCATAAGGCCTAGACAGAGCACTCTATCACAGGGACTATGTTCTCTTCTAAATCCAAGGATTTTTATAGCCATGTCACCTTACATAGATCTAACTCACCTTCCGATTTCTCTGGAAGGCCTCTGAATTTTAAGTTATGTTCCTTGAGTTTATTTTTGAGAAGCATAATTTTGTTCTTGGTCCATTCTTCAGATGTTTGCAAGTGTCGTATGTCCTCTTGTGCTGCAATGGTGCCTTCCATGGGAGACTCTGCCACTTGGGATACTTTGGCTAGATATTTTGTCAGAGTTCTAAGCTCATCTGTGATGGGTTTCAGAGCTCTGTGGATTTGTTCTGCGATGTTTTCCTCTAGTTTTTGAATAGTTAAGAAAGAGTCCTGGTGTGAAAGTATTGTATCTTTTTCTGCCATTCCTGGTCTGGTCGCCATTTTGTATTGTTGTTCCATGGTGTGGCCTGCCATTATTTTTGAGGCGTCTTCCAAAAAGAATGAAGCCATCAACTGAGGAGTTTGTTGTGTCTTCTTATTTTTTGTCTATCCCACTTTGCCCATTTTCTGGTATGATTTGGAGGTCGTTGAGGGAGATTAAGAGGCTATTTCATAAGGAGGGTGGGAGAAACGATCCGTTATGCATCCACCATGCTTGGTCTCGATGCCACCCCCCCCCCCACATGAATTCTTGATCCTAAAAAATAAGGATCAAAAAGATGCAGGAGAAATCAGGGGGAGATGCAGATCAAAATGCAGCCATGCAGCAAATAGTGGAGAACTGAGCAGTACAACTTGGGAAAATGGGAGACCAAGGGGGAAACAACTGTTTTTGCAGAACTGGTCAGGTAGTATGGAGAACATAACAGAGAAAGGTCTCCAAATTAAAAAAAAAAAACAACCTACAAAGAACAGAGCCCTTTTGACTTCTAAAGTTTTGCCTTTTGCCAAATGGAAGCATCAAGATGGCCAATGTAAATGCACTTCATCACATTTCACCAGCTCAGTGAACACTCAGTGTTGTACAGACATTTACACATGTTATCTCTCTCTTGTTCTGATAGCTAGATTGGGACAGATTGGCCTTGTCAAATCAAGATGATTCTTCAAAAAGATATGAAAATGTCAAAAAAAAAAAAAGAGTTCTATGATTTGCATCACTTTTAAAAAGCTTTCCTCACCTTTGTAAGCCTGTTCCTTTCAGGTGATTCCCCCAGTAAAAATCTAGAGTGTGTGTTCCTTGTTACACTTGTGGTTAAAATGGTTGGCATAATTCATGACCAAAGGGAAAACAGATTCTATTTGCTCCAGCACAATAAATATTTTAGCAACTATATGAAGGAAAAGAATAAGTTATTCACACTGGCATTAAGAAAGACTAGATGAACAGCCCAGAGTGCTACAAATCATTTAATTTGGTGAAATAATTTATTGTACAAGGGAAGGAATGTAAAAACTGTAAAAGATAAAAATGTGCATACTGTGCATGAATCTGATGTTAATCAAATTTATGCTATTTTTTAATCAAACTGACTTGTAAAGTTAATTTAAAAGAACCCTTTAACTTGCTTTTAGAACCTTTTTTCACTTGACAAGATTTTAGCATGACCAGCAGCTGGAAATACAAGTTGGATACAATTATGGGAGCTGTTTAAATACCTCAACAAATTGAACACATAGGGTTAGATCCAGTCAGTTTTATTGCTCAATCTTGACCAGTTCTCCTCCTTCTCACAGTCTTTATCTTACATTACATTTATCTGTCCAGGTGCCATGAATCCCAGCATAGCCTCTCTGCTAGTCAAATGTGACATCTCCCTCCCTTTTTCACCAATGGAAAAGTTAATTGGCCTTCTTCCCAAGAACCATGTTGAAGGAGCACCACTCTAGCTCCAATTCAAAGGGTTAGTCTCAACATATCCAACTTTATGGTTCCAGGAATGAGTTACAATGTACCTAATGGCAGGGGAAGAAGAAGAAGAAAGAAGAAGAGGAGGAGGAGGAGATTGGATTTATATCCCACCCTTCACTTGGAGTCTAAGAGCGGTTTACAAACTCCTTTCCATTCCACTTCCCACAACAGACACCCTGTGAGGTAGGTGGGGCTGAGAGAGCTCTTTCCAGAACTGTCCTTGAAAGAACAGCTCTGACAGAGCTATGACTTGCCCAAGGTCATTCAGCAGCTACAAGTGGAGGAGTTGGGAATCAAACCTGTTTTTCCCAGATTAGAGTCAACGCACTTAACCACTATACCAAACTGGCTCTCAACACCACAATCCCCAGCTGCTTGAGGTACCAAATACCCTGTTGGCCCCTCCTGTTTGCTCCATTCATTTTTCATGGGGAAAAAAGGGCTGTGACAAGAAAAATACTAGAGAAGAAAACTTGATGGACTAAACCATAAAGACCTTCATGACCTGGGACCCAAATATCTAAAGTACCACCTCATACTATATGTTCCCACATAGGAGACATGGGATTGTGCTATTAGCAATGTTGTGATATCACTTTTGGGGAAAGCCCATAATTGATGTTAGTCCGCTCTAAAAATTGTCAGAAAATTGTAAAATTACAGAATTCCAGGATTTTTCTAAAGAAGATTGAAACCATTTCCAGGTATTCCCCAGAGATGACCTTGTGCGGTTGGACCCACAGCCTTTTTTTTTTTTTTTTGAGTGGCAGAGGAAAATGGGAGCTGGATGCTTGTCAGCCCTATTCCCATATGACAGCTTCAGTCTTCCCAGCACTTAGGAGTATCCCTTTCGCTTGGGCATGCTCTGCAATGGTCCAGGTTTGGACTTTTTCAGAGGCTGCCTGATGTTTGTACAACAAAGTACTGGAAAAAAATTTGGGGGAGGGAGCTCTACCTCCCTGGGTTTTTTTTTTGTGAGAATGTAAGACAGAATTGTTCTGGGGAGCTTTTGGAGTAGCTCAAGCGGATGGGAAATATCCCATATTGTGCATAAGTTGTTTCTAGATTAGTTTTTAATATGGTTTTAATGTTTACTCTTATTCATTCCCATAACTGCAAAACAGAAAAAGCAGCTCAGCCCTGATCTCATTTGGATGCCATAAAGATGTGGTCCTGTAGTTTCCTACTCTACTAGAGATGCCTCTGGTTTTGAACAGGATTTTGTTGTTGTTTAGTCGCACAGTCGAGTCTGACTCTTCGCTACCCCATGGACCACATCATGCCAGGCCCTCCTGTCTTCTGCCGTGTTTTGGAGTTTGCTTAATTTCATGTTTGTTGCATCTATGACACTGTCTAACCATCTTATCCTTACTGTCCCCTTCTTCTTTGACCTTCAATCTTTCTCAGCATCAGGGTCTTCTCCAATGAGTGCTCCCTTCTCATTTGGTGGCCAAAGTATTTGAGCTTCAATACCTTACCTTCCAGGGAATAGTCAGGGTTGATTTCCTTTAGGATTGATTGATTTGATCTCCTTGCAGTCCAAGGGACTCTCAAGAGTCTTCTCCAGCACCATAATTCAAAAGAATCTATTCTTTGGCGCTCAGCCTTCCTTATAATCCAACTCTCACAGCCATACATCACTACTGGAAATACCATTGCTTCGACTATACGGACTTTTGTTGGCAGGGTGATGTCTCTATTTTTTGTTATACTGTCTAGGTTTGCCATTGCTTTTCTTCCAAGGAGCAGGCATCTTTAATTTTATGGCTGCAGTAACCATCTGCAGTGATCTTGGATCCCAGGAACATGAAGTCTGTCACTGCTTCCATGCCTTCCCCTTCTATTTGCCAAGGAATAATGGGCTGGATGCCATGATCTTACTTTTTTTGATGTTGAGTTTCAAGCCAACTTTGGCGCTCTCCTCTTTTACCCTCAGGAAGAGGCTCTAAAGTCCTCTTCACTTTCTGTCATTAGAGTGGTATCATCTGCGTATCTGAGGTTATTAATGTTTTTCCCAGGATTCTTAATTCTGGCTTGTGATTTATCCAGGCCGGCCTTTCACATGATATACTCTGCATATAAATTAAATAAGCAAGGTGACAATATACATCCTTGTCGTACTCCTTTTCCAATATTAAACCAATCAGTTGTTTCATATCTGGTTCTAACTGTTGCTTCTTGGCCCTTATACAGGTTTCTCAAGAGACATGTGAGGCTGTCTGGTACTCCCATCTCTTTAAGGACTTGCCATAGTTTGTTGTGATCCATAGTCAATGAAGCAGAAGAAGATGTTTGAACAGGCTAAATACCTGCAAATAGAGGTGAAACAAACTCAGCCCAGATCATACACAGCTATTCCTTGCAAAGTATTCCCCACCTTGCTCCCCTGCTAAAATGCCTCTGCCCACACCCACAGTAAATTTTGCAAACATTTGTAATGACTTTATTACATTCCTCCAAGAGGCTCCGGTAGCATACATGGATTTCCCTTTCTCCCTATCCTTGCTACAATGCTGTGAGCTAGGATAGACCATTGAAGAGTGTCTTGCCTATGTTGGCTGACCTAAAAAAAATGAAGCTACAACCTAATAGTTAATCCACCCTGATTGCTTATGGACTTTATTTAGCTATCTAGCTTTCTAACTATCTATCTGATTTTTAGACCACCCTCCCCTGCATGCAGGGCTCAGGGCGGTGAACAACATATCAACAAACACAAGGTATCATATCAATCAACGTATCAATGAATACATATAAATCAATTTATAATCAAGTTAAAACAATTAACCTTCAAAATAGTAACAAATCTGGTGTTAAAGTACTAACTGTGTCCTTTCCCATGAGGGGAGAGGACAGATGGAGGAGGCCAGGCTTGATGGCAACAGTTGCTGTCCTCAACCACAGGCCTGGCAGAACATCTCTGTCTTGCAGGCCCTGTGGAACGGTACTAAGTCCCACAGGGCATAGAAGTCATTAGGCCCAAAAGGCCCTGGCTCGGGTTGATAGGGTTGCCAAGTCTTACCTTTGTTTTAGTAGGGGTATTCACAGTCCTCCTTGAGAGTCTTCTAGCATGCGCACGAAGTGTGCACGCTGTGATGACATCACCCAGAAGTGACAGCATTGCGTCAGGCACATTGGGGGCAGGACCTCTATGATTCGAGGGGAAACCATAGAGTTTTCCCTCAAATGATAGAGTGTCCCCCCCCCGAAACATGCCCGATGCGATGACGTCACTTCTGGGTGACGTCATCATGCCAGGCACGTCCCTGCAGCCCGGCAATTTGGGGGTGGGGTTTCACCTGGCGGCCCGATCTGGGCTGGTGGGGAGTAGGCTAATTGAGTGGGGGTTCCCTCCCAGGAGATTTAGCAACCTTATGGGTTGAGGACAGCCGGATTGTGCACAGTATTGACAGTAGGATGTAAGTTATTTACACTCCCAGTTCTTGCTTACTGCTACCTAATGATGCTGGAACATGGGTGCATTTTACAGGGCAGTTTTGTTGCTAAGGAAATGGTGCCAAAATAAAAAACCAGAGGCCCTTTTGCCTGAGGCAAGGGTTCTTTCTAGTGGATCTGGGTGGTCAAAGCATGTTCCACAAGGCACGTTGCTGTGGTACAGAAATTAATTGCAAACCATAAAACAAACAACAATGTAAAGATCCTCATGGCCCTTCAGTTGCCGGGGGCTTCTTACAGCAATAATTTCTGGCAGCTCCAATGAAGCCCAACTGCTGCTGTTTCCTCTTCCTGTTTTTATAGCCTGCTTAGGTACATCCTCCTAGCATAAATGCCACCTGGCAGGTATGCTGAGTCAGGTTCTAGGACTTGTACTTGATATCCCCTTATTAGGAAGGGAACTGATCCTGCAGCCGCTTGTATACCCTAAGTTCAAATAAGATTCCTTGATAACTCCATTCCCTATTCCTCCTTGAGGGTTTCTTCTGGTTGGCACTACACACAGGTTCAGTTCATCAAAGAAAGACATGTTTGTGTAGTGGCTAAGTGTGCTGACTCTAATCTGGGTGAACCAGGTTTGATTCCCCACTCCTCCACTTGCACCTGCTGGATGACCTTGGGCAAGCCATAGTTCTGGCACAGCTGCTCTGTCAGAGCTCTCTCAGCCCCACCCTCCTCACAGGGTATCTGTTGTGGGGATGGAAAGGGAAAGGAGTTTGTAAGCTGCCCTTCAGGTAGTGAAGGGTGGGGTATAAACCCAATCTCTTCTTCTACTTTTCAGGTTGACACAACAAGCACAAGAAGTTCAAAGTGATCCCTAAAATCCAGGGAAATAAGAGAAGTAAGTAGCCATCTATAAGAGAGATATAAACTGTAACTACTCCAGGGAAAAACTACATTTTCCCCTAAATACCTAATGACTGTACAAGTCTCAATTCAGCCATTCTCTGACTGTTTGATTGTAATAGAAATGTAATTATATTGCAATTAGACTGCAATTTCTAAATGAGGATTTTTAAATTCATGAATCAAATTAGAGTGCTCATTTTATCTGACAACTTCATTTACTATGACAAATGGCCTAAATTGAAATCACATGCTTCAGGAACCCTCAGCAAACTTCTCAAAAGACACCCAGCTATACATTGATCTCCGTGGGACTTAGAACCACATAATAGGATGCAGAATTATAGCCCAACTGATAATTCACACAGTTCATTATTTTTCAATTTGTTCAGTCCAGTACTTTGTAATTTTTACTCTGCCATTTGTGACTCTGCAATTTGTAATCTAGAGACCTAAGCAGCTTTGATTGCAAAGTCTTGCATAAAGGTTACATAAATAGTAAATACAATACATAAAAAAGTATTCATGGATAATATTCAGAAATGCCCGCCACTTTGAGTTCCATCATACTATTGGGTGTTTGCAAACCTCCCACATTCATTCCAAGAAGCGTGTCTGTTGGTAAAAGGACAGGAAGCTAGACAGAGCTTAACTGCTCTCAAGCATTGTCTATCCTGCCCATGGCTCTCACAAACAACCAGTACTCATGGTTCGGTTATGCAAATACTTCTAGACAGCTGAGGAAGATGACACCGTGACACCAAGTAGATGGCAGAGATATGGAGATGCCAAATGCTAGGCTGCATCTGTTCCTGGGAATAACATGAAGAGGACTGACCCAAGCAGTGGTAGTCAAACAGAGGATGTCAGTTCTCCTGACACAAGGGGAATGAGGTCCACTCATTTACTTATTTATTTTAGAAAGCAGAGTGATAGTACAAAGGGGATACAGAAAGGGGGGGGGGAAGAGATTATATAACATAATTGTGTATATCAGAGATAATTATATATAACAGAGTGCATAAAACAAAGAATATTTCTCCCCGAACCCCCCTTCATTATATTTTTTAAGATACTGTCTATAAATACAATGATGTTGGGGTACATATATATTCAGCATTTTAGATTTCAAATTTCATAGCTAATCTGATTTGTGACTACATTATTGGTTTCATCATTACTACATATTTGGGTATTATATATTTTCACCACTTCTGCATACTCGCTATTATTTTTAACAATTAGGTAATACAAGTGGAGACCCGCAAGAAACTTGCGGGATGGCTATCCCATTCCTCACACCTTTGCTTCCTCCCTTCTCCCTCTACCTCTCTCACACTTTTTTCCCCTTCTGCCCCCCTTTCTAACTCTCTCTCTCTCTTCCATGTATGTTACTTCCTCTCTCTTTCTGATCTATCATAATTCTCTTTGTTTTTCTGCCTCCCCACCTCATCACTCTTTCAAAAGATATTTGGGGGAATTCAACAGTCCCTGAAGGTTTTTTTTTTTTTAACTTTTTGGATTTTTCTGCAGACCGAGAAAGGGGCCTGACTATGTAGGAAAAGCTGTTGGGGGAGAGTGAGCTCTCTTTTGGCAGAAATAAGCATCCAAACAGGGGAAAAAAAACTCTTGGAATTAGATATATAGATATCAAAGTACAAAAGAAAGTCTAATAGATGTCTCATAATAAGAAAATAAAAGCTATTTCTGTTCAGGATCCAGTTCTTATAGTCAAGATGTTACATCTAAAACTTATTTTCATTCTGCTTCTGCATTACAATACATTTATATAGTTTTTGAACTATTTCTCCTAAATTTGTCTCCTGCTTGAATAATACACACTCCATTTCTCTTCAGATCTTGTAACTGATGTTTCTCAAATAAGTTGTTAATTTTGCCATTACTGCATATTCAGCAAGTTTATTTTCCCATTCTTCAAAGCATGGACAGACATCTAGTTTCCTTTTTGCTGTGTAGATAATTCTAGCTACAGTCACTGTGTATTTGAATATCTCTTCCAAAATTTTGGTAATTTCTTAGGCAGTATACACAATAGTATATTCTTAGCTTCCATAGGGAATTTAAATTTTAATATATTCTGCATTTTTCCATGTATTTCCTTCCAATATCTTTTTGATTTGGGAGTGAGGTCCATTTTGCCTGATTTCATTTGTGCATAAGCTCCATCTTGATGGCATCTATTACTACAAAGAGCTAACAATGGGGTAGGCAGCCCAGACAAATGGATGACTGATCAAATTTTATCACTTTAAGAGTAAATAGCTTACCCTAGAATAACAACAGCCCAGGTATATCTAGAGGGGGAACAGAAGATTGCATGTATACACCTTTACTTTGTAAAGAATATGTATATGGACATTTTATTTTTAATACATTTCTACTTATTTTGAATATTGGAAATTCTTTCTCCATAATTAAGTTAACTCCCCCCCCCCCAAAAAAAAACACATTACAAAAAAAGGTGCCAGAGGAAGGGAGGTAGTTGGTCAATAGTTCACTAGAATCACAGAGTATGCAAATGTGATATGATGTCCCTGCAGTAACTAATAAGAAGGCACCAGGTGCAGCCTGTAAGCAGCAATGCAGACAGAGTGTTAGGAGTGCTGATCCTCTTAGTGGAAGATACTCTAAGGACCAGCTGGCAGCAGTGTAGATACCTAGGAGTAGCAAACAACCGCTCTGGAAACTGGGTGGGCTCCAGAAAGAGCCACACAACCAGGCAGACATCCAGGACAGTTGCTGGGGGTCTCAGCATCTTGGAGGACTGAAAGCAGAACAGACTACATGGGTCAGCAGGGCCATTCTATGACAATTAAAAAAAACAAAAAAACCCTTATGAACCAGATGGGCAAATATGGAGTTTGGAGCACTTGTTCTTCAACATTAACTTTACATTAGGAATAAGGTCTGTTGTGGAAATAAATACAATGGGCTCTAGAAAGAGGCTCACCTGGAGATTGGCAACAATGGTTCCCTAGGAGGAAATGGCTGGTTTGGACGGTGGAGTATATGGCATTTTACCTGTCTGAGGTGCTACCTCTCCTTAAACCCCACCCTCTCCAGGCTCTATCCCTCAAATCTCCAGGACATTTCCAACCTTGGTTTGGCAACCTTATCTCCTTCCCAGCCAACTATCAACCTACCTTTATCTGCCACTCTGACTTCACCTTTCCATCTCCCCCCCATCCCTGCAGGAAAAGTAGTCTTTCTCTGCAGTGGGGACCAAAGCACCTCCCATCATTCTTCTCTCCCCCTTTTGATCTGCACAGCAATCCTGTGAGGTAGGTTAGGTCAAAAGTCTGAAATCACCCACAGCTTCCATGGCAAGAACCTGGGTCTGGCAGACCCTGCTCTGAAGCACTGCTATGTCACACTGGCTGTCACACTGGCTGGGGGTGGCCACCTCAGCAGGGTATAATGACAGAGTCCACCATTTTCTCCAGGGGAACTGATCTCTGCCATCTGGAGAGCAGTTGTAATTCTGAATGATCTCCAGCCCTCACCTGGAGATTGGCAACAATGGTTACCCGGCAAGAAAAGTAGTCTTTCTCTGCAGTGAGGACCAAAGCAGCTTACATCATTCTCCTCTCCCCCTTTTGATCTGCACAACAACCCTGTGAGGTAGGTTAGGCTGAAAGGCTGTGACTGGTCCAAAATCAACCACTCAGTTTCCACAGCAAGAACCTGGGTCTAGCAGACCCTGCTCTGAAGTGCTAACTGCTTTGCCATGCTGGCTATGGTATCGCCTGTTATCACAACTGAACTCCAGACAACAGATCTCTCTCTCTCTCTCTCTCCTTGGAGAAAATAACTGCTTTGGAGGGTGGACTCTATGGCATTCTATTCAGCTGAGGCCTCACCTCTCCCCAAACTCTGGCTTCCATAGACTCCACCACAAAATCTCCAGAAATTTCCCAGCCTGGAGCTGGCAACCCTAGTTAGGACTGGTCCCAATAAGTTTCCCTCAAAGGCCAAAGAAAGCCTGGAAAGTGCCTCCTGCCTTTGCCTTTTTATTGACAGAACCAAGTTTTGTTGCCTAGCAACAGCCACTGAGGAAAAAGTAGGGTTTCCAGCTCTGGGTAGGGAAATACCTGGAGATTTGGGGGTTGATCCTGTGGAGAGCAGGGTTTGGAGCGGGGAAGAACTCAGCAGGAAATAATACCATAGGGTCTACCCTCCAAAGTAGCAATTTTGGGAGCTTCAACATGTGGGGAAGTCCAGCCCCCAAGCCCAAACATCCACAGCCACTCCTTTTTTCTCTCTTGGGAAATTTAAAGGGCCCTCCAGCTTTCATCTGGAGGGCCCTTTAAATTTTGCAGGGGGAAGGGAGAGGGGCAGCTGCAGGCGTGTGGGGCCCTGCTGGCAGGAAACACTTAAAGGTCCCTGTGAGCACTTCCAGCCAACAGAGAATAGCCCCAGGCACCTGAATTTCAGGTGTGCTGCCAGTGACAACCCCTCTCCCTCCCCTCTTGCAAGATTTAAAGGGCCCTCCACCTGGTCAGTGGGCCCTTTAAATCTTGCAGGAGTTTTGGGAGAAGGGTGGCTGCCAGCAATTTCTCTTGGAGACAGGGCTTGCAGCAGGATGTCCCAAGGTGATGTTAACATGTTGGGGATGCCCACCCCCTCCAGGAATGCCCTCCCCAAGTCCCCTCACTGGTGACAAAATTGGACCTGGCAACCCTACATTAAAACCAGTACCTCTTAGTAATCCTAAGCAACCAGAAATATGTAATTAATTCTAAGTAGGAAATCTGTGTTTATGCATGTGTGTGCATGTCAGGATTGTCAGCTGGGCACTTTGGTCCAGTGGAAGCAAAAATGGGGGGCAGCACAATGTTAGAGATTTGGGGTGTTCCTAGAAAGCCACGGCATCACATCTGGCTGTAACCGGAAATGATGCTGCATAGCATTATGTCCCATTCTCCCACCCTTTTGCTCCTACTGTATTGAAGAGCCACAGCTCTTGTCTGGTTGCCACAGCAGACAATCTGGTAATCCTAGTCCATGTAGATACATTCATACATATTGCTCAGGGCTGCCAAGAGCCATCACAGGCCCCTGCCAAAGGTTCCCACTGGTCTTCTGTCTTTACACCACCCAGACTCAACCTAAACCTATGAAAACAAATCTCCAGGTTCTATGGTCCCCCCCAGAGCGATCAGCGGCTCTGGACTTCTGACCCCATGGTCCCCCCAATGGCCCTGTGGAAATGCTGGTTCTGCCCAGCATGTTGTCTGAGCAATGGTTGATAGAGAATGATAGTGAGTTATTAGGACTAGTAATCAATCTGTCTCTAGTTCTGTTCCACCAATGAAAAATAAAGACTGGGTCCAACTCATTGAATCAGATCACACCCACTGGCCTCACCCCAGCTACAGCAGCATACATGTAGGCATCTGTATCCTCCATTTTTGTAGAATGCAGGCCACACATAAAGATTCTGTGTCTTGGGAGGCTATTTGAGTGCATGTAAATAAATTTTTGTGCAGCCAGGGCCTTGAATGCCCTGACCTGGATAGCCCAGGCTAGCCCAGTCCCATCAGATCTTGGAAGCTGAGCAGGGTCAGCTTTGGCTAGTATTTGGAAGGGTGACCTCCAAGGAATGCCAGGGCTGCAACACAGAGGCAGGTAATGGTAAACTGCCTCTGAAATGTCTCTTGCCTTAAAAATAAGTCTAGCTCACTCCCTAGTGGTGCATAATGCTAAAAAAAGAGCTAGAACTTCAGATGCCGGACAATCTTAGGATCTCCTGGCTATTCTACACACAATGCCATACAATATTAATTAGGGCCTTGAATAAGTAGAAGTCAGAGCTAGTCAGATGTGACCAACCCCAACCCATTCACTTGCCAACTTAATGCTTAAATCAGTTGCATTTATACCTCCTAATCCAACAGGGTTACAGTTACCTAATTCTGTGCTGGATTATGGCCAGTTCCTATGACTATAAATATAATGGACATAAGCTATTAGAAAAAGATATACCCCAATGCATTCTGCCTTTGCAAACTATTTTTCCTCCGTAAAGCAGAGTCTATAGTGTGCCAAAGTAAAACAGCCTAAAAGTTGAAATGCAACCAGAATATAGGATGGCATAGTTGGCTAATTCAGCTAATGGAATCTAAGAGCAGGAAAGTGTGGAAGTTATAATAGCAGAAAATTAAGGCAGTTCTGCTTATAGCAGGATTGCATACAATAAATGCTATAATTTCATACAAAGTGGAAACAAGCATCAAGCCGTTAACTGTACATTCACACATGGGGAAAAACCCTTCTCATTTGGGTCAATTATCATATGAATGGGAAAAGGGGAAAAAAGAAGTTGTTATTGTATTCATGTAGCAGAGCAAGGCCATTTAATACCATATAAGCAGGAAAAGATTTTTTTTTCCCCTAGAGAACCCAAATGCTTTGAAATGAGGGAGGAAGGTTAAATGAAACATCCCAAGGGGGAGGGAGTCAGGCAGCCTAAGGAAAGTCTTACACAGCCTCAAATGTGCCACAAGCAAAAAGTGAGAACTAAACTGTGCACAATCTGTTGGCTGTGGATGGTAAAAAGACTGCAGCAGGCAAGTCAAATTTTAGACAGACAGATAGACAGATGAGAAGAAGAAAAGACTGGATTTATTCCCCACCCTTCACTCGGAGTCTCAGAGCAGCTTACAAACTCCTTTCCTTTCCCTTCCCCTCCCCACAACAGACACCCTGTGAGGTAGGTGGGGCTCAGGCTGCGGTCACACACACTAAATAATCCACTTTCAATCCACTTTCCAACTGGATTTTGCCAGTTCACACAGTAAAAATACAGTTGGGAAGTGCACTGAAAGTGGATTATTTAATGTGTGTGACCCCAGCCTCAGAGAGCTCTTTCAAGAACTGCTCTTTCAAGAACAGCTCTGACAGAGCTATGGCTTGCCCAAGGTCATCCAGCAGCTGCAAGTGGAAGAGTGGGGATTCAAACCCGGTTCTCCCAGATTAGAGTCTGTGTACTTAATCACTACACCAAACTGGGATGGATGGATGGATCTACCAGATAGCATTCACACAATTCTGAAGATGCTGCTTCTAGCTGGAGAACAATTGTGGCTAAGCAGCAAGTATTAGCCAAAGATTCTAGGCCCCAGATCCCTAAGCAGAAATAATAGTCCAGGAATAATCAAAGAAGTCCTTTAGATCATATATAGCATGCTTTTCCATTGCAAGTGATCAACTGTAGCCTCTTCCCCCTCCCCCCCCCCTACACTGAAGTTTACAGAGGACTACTCACACAGATTAAAGTCCCAGCACTGACCCTTTCTGCCACAACCCTTCTTCCACAACCAATTACTGAAGCTCGAATGGCCTGCTAGTTCAGCTTGTGTCTCGTTCTTCGGTAGCAAACCGAGACCTGATGTTTTGACAGTCAACTGGATACTTGATTGGTTTGTGGGTGTTTGGCAGGTTGTTTCACTGCATTCCTTCCTAACAATGCAGTACATCACAATTGTCTTTTCAAGCATCTGCATTTTCACACAGCATGATTGAGTTCTACTATCTCCTCCACAATTGCTGCATAACTGCTCCACTCAGCAAGCAATTGTTTAAATAGATGATTAGAGCACTCCCAGATCATCCATCAGTCATCAATAAATGCTGTGTTTCAATAAAATCCTGCCCTTTGGTGTTCGATTAAGTAATCTGTAGCGATGCCAGTGACCACCAATCAATTTGAATTGGCAGCATCTTTGCACATGCACCGTTTGGGGAAAAGCAGATGCAAACCAATTTGGCAGGTGTCTGGGGCTGCTGCTGGTGAACTAAACAGACTGAGTGATCAGCTGTCCCCTGCTCACAAGTCACAACCTTCAAACATGGTAAGCTCAACAGCTGAATGCACTTGTGGCAAAATATGCAGCACCTCTAAAAACAACTAGGGATGCCAGCCTCTGATTGGGACCTGGGGATCCCCCCGAATTACAGCTTATCTCCTGACTACAGAGATCAGTTTCCCTGGAGAAAATGACTTCTTTGGAGGGTGGACTGTATGGCATTGTACCTCACTGAGGTCCCTGTCCTCCCCAGGCTCAATCCCCAAATCTCCAGGAGTTCCCCAAAACCTGGATTTAGCAACCCTACCTACTCCATCCCCCACTAATGGCCAGGGGAGACCTAGCAACCCTAAAAACACCAGAAAGAGAACACATAAAGTCTCTTCCCTTCTACACAACAATCCAATCTACTTCTCATTTCCCCTCATCTCTTAGCAACCCTTCACAAAACCAGGTGTCCCCCCCACCCCAGCACAATGGAAGCAGGCAGTTTTTCAAGTATGCAACTTGATTTATTCATAAATTAAGATACATGTTTGTATGCATAAGGCTAAAGAAAGACCATTTCTCCCCCAAACTCCTCTTGCCTGCCATTTCACATCCCTGCAGTCCTCTGCTGGAGCTCTGGCTGGTTTCTCCAGTTTGAGCAGCCGGAAATATAAGGAAGCAGCTGCTATTGAAAGCAGCTCGTTGGCCCTTCACTTCAATCGTGGGGGGGGGGGGGAGTTCAAGAGAGAAACAAAACAATCAAAATTAATCTAAATGAAACTGTGTTTTTTTTGTCAGTTTGTGTACATGCATCATTTTAAAAATATGATGTTCTGTGATCAACAATTACCATTTTTGACAGCACTATAATTCACATGGCATGAAAATGCAGCAGTGTATTCACTTATTTATAAGTTTGGGGTCCACTTTGTATGTGGTGCTTACTCTCAGCTATAAGTTTAATTGTCACAAATATGTATAGCACATTAAAAAAAAAAAGCTGTTGATTTAAATTGTGGATTTTTAATTGGTGAGGTTTTCCCCGGGACAAGTCTCTGAACAATGGGACCATCCTGGCTGAAATGGGGTCAAAGCATGGGTCCACCAGATCCGATGCATCAGCTGACCCACTGCCAGCTGATGAACCCCACCACCCAGCCAGCCGGCATAGGTGAAGACCGCAGAATTGCAGGTTGTTGGGGATCACACGGATGACTGCCCCTTTGTGATTCTCCCCTGCCTTCTGGCCCCATGCTGGTAGTCCCTGAGCAGGCTTGCTTCCATCAGCCCTCATGCCAAGACCCCTTAAGGTGGTCCCCATATCCGGTGAATGGCTCGCAGGCCTATTCCCATAAACAGATCTGGTCCCATTCTGTTACCGCCTGAAAGCTGTGACAAGAGAAGGTCGACACACAACAAGCCATATGGCAAAACTAACAGTTTGAACAATACAGCCAAGAAAACATTTCCCCTCTCTCAGTAAACTCCATAATTGACCCCCATATGGTGTGCCTAGAGGGTGGGATGGGTGGGCAAGCTGCTTGGCATCAGGATAAAGACTGGGTGGAGACTTTTCCCGCTGCACCCTCACTCCACCCCCACCTGGCATTCGGCCACCTCCCTGTCCCCTGCCCAGTGCCGCAAATGGCGGGCTGAGCCAAGCTGGGCCCTTCATGCATATCTTAGGGTTTCTTCCATTAATGTTAGAATGGGAACTGCTGCAATAAATCACCTTCTTCTACCACTCCAGTAACACTGAAAACCTGAGACCAAGTGTGAAAATCCACAGTTAGGTTGCTCCTCAGGACAGTATTGATCCATCAGCCTAATTCTTACTTACAGGGTAGGCATGGGGAGATATCAATTGGTGTGTGAGTAAGGTGAGATTAAGTGGGAGGGGGGCACAAAAGAGGAGCAGGTGAAGCCAAACTATGCCCCTTTCCTTGTCTTATCTATCTGTGCTGTTTCTTTTACCATCTTTGTCCTAGCTTTGCTGATTTCCCACATCAGAGATAGGCTGGCAGAAAATATGCTTCATTAACCCTGACCATCCTATGAACACTTTTCCTGAGATTAAGCCCCATGGACTAAACCTAAATTGGATTTTGAATAAACTTTGTTTAGGATTGCTCTCTGAGTACAGCAAGGTAAGATCAGGCATGGGTAGGAACAGGATTAGCCTCCCTCCATTGCAGACTGTAGTTGTATTTAAGACTGCCTTTGGTATATTTGAACATGCTGGATCCCTCATTTTTAAATTTGGTTAGCACATCTGAGAGATCTCTGAATCAGCAGTTCTCACACAGAGAAATGATCCTTCATGATCAGTGATCAACGTCTCTGTTGTGTGCCTTTGCTGTTTACTACAGAAGTGGGGGATCCCTTTGGCCTCTGTCTCTATATGCCCACCCCACCTCCACTGCATAGTTTCCGCAGCCCCATTTGGGCTCTGTCCCCTACAGGGCAGATGAGATGGTTGCCTATCATAGGACAGCTAAGCTGTAGCCTCAGTACCACTATATTGGAGCCTTGTTTCCAACAGCTCTCGAATGAAATAGTACTATTCAAATTCAGAGTATTTACTATATTTATGAATGGAAACTCTTCAGGTCAGATCTTGATTTTTTAACTGCAGGCCCCTAGTATACTTCTGTATTCACATGTGTCCTATCACCATGCTTTGTTTTTGTTGGAAAGAAAGTCATGTGGAGAAGATTACCCCCTCTACGGACACGCCCCGTCACCCCTGACCAATTGCCAATGGTCTAGGACCCGCCCAGGAGGACCCCACCCGGAAATGGGGCAACCACCAGTGGGAATGCCCAAGTGAGGCCATGTGACCCCTCTACGGACACGCCCCATCACCCCTGACCAATTGCCAAGGGCCTGGGACCCGCCCAGGGGGAGGGGATTGAGGAAAGAAGCCATCAGCCTCCCCACCCCTTGCCACGTCACCAGAACCAACCCCTGGCCCCATCACCAGATATCACCTGACCACCCCAGCCCTGCTCCCTTCCCCAGCGCCACCCACTGGAGCGTCACCCACCTGCTGCAGCCCACCCCCCCCGGAAATGGGGCAACCACCAATGGGAATGCCCAAGTGAGGTCATGTGACCCCTCTAGTGACACGCCCCGTCACCCCTGACCAATTGCCAAGGGCCTGGGACCCACCCCGGAGGAGGAGGGGATTGAGGAAAGAAGCCATTTGTGCTAGCAGCAGACACGCGGTCAGGGCTCTTGCTGAGGACATGGACACCCCCGTGAGACCCCTGGTGCTTTCCAGCCTGCCGCCACTGGTGAGGCCTGCTTTTGGTGAGAACACGGGCAACCCCATCAGGCGCCTGGTATTCAATGAAGTGAATCACTCCATGGACAAAGAAAACACAATGCTTCCAACATGGGGAGGCCATCATGGTGGGGAACTGGAGTTTTCCAGCTACCCTGCAGATGAGATGGACATGGATATACCCACCCCGCCGTGGTGTATTTACCGAACCCCAGTAGAGGAGTCTGAAGAAGAGGAAACTCCAGAGGAGCATGAATGTGAAGCGGCTTTAAATGAATCCATGGAAGTCGAAAACAGAGTTTCAAACTCACAGGTAACGATGTAATGGAGTGGTTGGGAATGGGTGTGTATAATGGCAAACGAGGAGGCTTTTTTCACTGATTTTTATTATTATTCTGTTTGTGCAGCTTGATGAGGGCTTTATCCAGGCTTTTGGCAATCTGCCCATCGGTAACCCTGTTGACGCGAACCTCTCATGTGTATCATGTTTTTGCACCGACGTTACCCCCAGTGACAAGAAGAAGGCAAAAAAGGGGGAGGGGAAGAAGAAGAGAGAGATTTGTAACAATAAAAACATTTGTTTTTTAACCTTGCGTGTTCATTTTTGGGTGAAGCAGGGGATGATGGAGACGGCTGACCAAGAGGAGGAGGTCTTAAGGCACATATATTATACACCAGGAGAAGCAGGGTGCTTTGGTGGGGTGAGGCCTCTCTTCCAGGTGGCCAAAAAGCAGTGTAAAACTCTCACTGGGGATAAGATTACTACGTGGCTTTCAGAGCAAGATGCTTATACATTACATAAGCCGGCCAGAGTCCACTTTAAGAGAAATCCGATCATAGTTTCTGGTCTGGATGCCCAGTGGCAAGCTGATTTAGTGGATATGCAACAGTTATCCAAATATAATGACGGCTATAAGTATATTTTAACAGTGGTTGACATACTATCTAAATATGCCTGGGCCCCAGCCTTAAAAGACAAGACTGGGAGAAGGGTGTCAGAAGCCTTTAAGGATATCTTCAGTCAAGGCAGAATACCCACCAGGCTTCAGACTGATCTTGGTAAGGCGTTTCTAAACCAGTCTGTAAGCAACGTGTTAAAACAGCACAGAGTTCACCACTTTTTCACCCATAATGAAGTCAAAGCTGCCATTGTGGAGCGCTTCAATCGTACTTTAAAAACCAAAATGTAGAGGTATTTTACTACCAACAACATATTCAGATATATTGATGTGTTGCCGCTGCTCATTCAAAGTTACAATCACAGCTTCCACAGGACAATCAGGGCCCGCCCTGTCGATGTAAACTCCGCCAGTGCACAGACAGTGTGGAAAACGGTTTACGGAGATGGTGTCGGGGCAAAAGAAACTGAGGGGAAGAGTCCTTTCTTTAGAAAAGGGGACCATGTACGAGTCTCCAAAATCAAAGGCATTTTTGTAAAAGGATATGAACAGAACTACACAGATGAAATTTTCACAGTGGAGCAGGTCATCCGTAGAGGCAAGAGGCCTGTGTACCGGCTAAAAGATTATGCCAGAGACCCTGTCATAGGGTCATTTCATCCTGAAGTGTTACAGAAAGTTAAGAGTAAAGGAGACAGGGCGTATCGAATTGAAAAAATTTTAGCCTCCAAAGGCAGAGGTAAGAGAAAATACCACCTGGTGAAGTGGTTAGGGTGGCCTGATAAATTTAACAGCTGGGTCCCGGCTTCTCAACTGTGCGATCCTGTATAGAAAAAAATGGCTGACTACGGCTTTTACATCACCCTTCCTAGCAATGCATGCACAAGTGTTTTTCCACAGAACACTGCTTCCGTCTTTACTATCCGTCTAGCACGGCCATTGGACCTTCCAGAGGGATGGGATGTAGGGCTGGTGGAGATACAATATCCTCACAGCTGGAACACCCTCAATGAAGATGCCACCTTTGCAATTGTCCACAGGGAGAAGCGGTGGGGTTTCAAACTCCCCCGCGGGTATTACTCAAGCATTCCCGGCATGCTAGGGAGAATGAAAAGCATCATGCAAGCTCGTCGGGACCCTCCTGAACTGAGCCTGGACTATGATCGAGTGTCTAGGAAGGTCATACTAAACGCTCTGCCTACTTACACCTTTTCAGCTTCTACAGAATTAGCCCACATTTTAGGGGTGTTCCCACACATGGCTGTCCAAAAAATGCCCTTTACAGCAGACATCACAGGGGGGTTCAATACTTTATACGTTTATACAGACATTGTGGAGCACCAAATTGTGGGAGACGCGTATGTGCCATTACTGCGCTGTATCCCTGTGCGCGGGGAGACTGGTGACTGTATCAATAGCATCTATGACAAGCCACATTATATCCCTGTGAACAAGAATCACATAGACACCATCACAATTGAAATTAAGACTGACCAGAACAAGAATGTGCCATTTCGTTTTGGTAAGGTGATCGTGAAGCTTCACTTTCGTCCTCGGAAAGCCCTGGTCTTCTAAGCATACAAGGATGGTCATCTTAAAAAGCTATGGTGATCCTGACCTCTATAGGAATTACTACAAGAACCAAGCTGGCTATGCTCTTCCTGGTTACCATGGAGCCCCAGTTATGTATGGGGCAGGGATGGGGGGCATATTCCGGAGCCTTTTCCGAAAAGCCATCCCTCTTTTGAGAAGGGGATTTGAACTCGTAAAGCCCCATGTGAAAACCGCAGCCCGAAATATTGCTAAAGACGTAGTAGGGCATGTTTCAGCAGCCGTTCTGAATAAAGTGAGCCCGCCTATGCCGCAGGAGGGGTTAGGGCTCATGTACCTCAAAAGGCGGCGAGGGGTTAAAAGAAAGGCATCACGTGTGCAACTAACCGGCCCCCCACAGCCCCTTAAAAGAAAAGCTGTGAAGAGCCAGCCACCTCAGAAGCGGAAGGCCAAGAGAAGGGCAAGAAGACATCCTCCGAGCCCGGGAGATATATTTTAGAAAAACAGCAATGGCTTTCATTCACGGCGGCTCAGAAGAATGCACCAAATCTGAACTAGACCTATTCCAAATAGCCCCAACGCAAACTAGCATCGAGAGATGCCTATATATTGAAGTCCCACCCCTGGCTGCCTTGTCAGAAACAGCTCCGCTTGACTTTTTCATAGCTGGAAATGGCGAAGATTACATGGATTTAAACAACACACTTCTTTACCTGTGCTGCAAAATAGTCAAAGAAGATGGAACAAACCTCGACAGAAATGCCAGGGTAAGTCTGGTGAATTACCCTGTTGCCTCCATCTTCAGCCAGCTGGATGTGACCCTGGGAGACCGGCTCGTAAGCCAGAGTAACAACTGCTACCCGTACAGGGCCTTTATAGAAGCCATCCTTAATTATAGTGATGACGCCCTATCAACTCAGTTCTCTGCCGGCCTGTTTTACAAAGACACACCTGGAGAACATGAGTCAACTGCCCTGGATGGGGATAACAAAGGGTTTGTTAAAAGAGCAGCCCTCACGGCGGAAAGCAGAAAAATAGATTTGCTGGGGCGCCTCCACAGCGACCTCTTTTTCCAAGAAAAACTACTGTTGAATGGAGTGGATGTCAAAATCAAGCTGACACGCAGCAAAAACACCTTTTGCCTCATGACAGATGATCCAAACAGGGGATGCAAATTACAAATCGTGTCTGCTTCCCTTTTCGTAAAGAAAGTAAGAGTAGCCCCTGGTGTCCGTTTAGGCCATGCAGAGGCGCTCTTCACAGCTAACGCCAAATACCCTGTGGATCGCGTGGGCATGAAAGTGTTTAGCATCCCAGCAGGGAGCCGTGTCAGCAACCAGGAGAATTTGTTCCTGGGACAATTGCCCAAGCTGCTAGTGATTGGCCTAGTGGATAATGATTCCTTCAGCGGAACCCATAATAAAAACCCATTTAACTTTAAGCATTATGACACCAATTTTGTGGCTCTGTACCTGGACGGCGAGCAGATTCCAGCGAAGCCACTGCAACCAGACTTTGAAGCTGGAAACAGCGTGAGGGAGTACATGCATCTGGTTCAGGCGACTGGCAAACATATGAAAGACAGATCTTTGCTAGTTAACCGTGAGGAGTTTGCACGGGGCTACACACTCTTTGCTTTTGACCTTTCCCCGGACCAGGAATGTGCAGATCACTATTCCTTGATCAAAACTGGGAACCTGCGGGCTGAAGTACGCTTCGCTAGAGCATTGCCTCACACTGTCAACATGGTTGTCTATGGGGTTTTTGACAATGTGATAGAGATAAATCACAGGCGGAATGTTTTATTTGACTATATGTAACATGGACACCCTGCAGCTAACATCTGTGTTATCTACAAACCCCTACACCAGAAAGACTTTCATGGGTGTATTTTAGGGCTGCCAAGTCCAACTTGGGAAATATCTGGGGACTCTGGGGGTGGAGCCAGGAGACTTTGGGGGTGGAGCCAGGAGAAAGGAAGTGACATCATTTTGTGATGTCACATCCTGTGATGTTGCTTCCACATGCTGACACATGAACTCATGAAGTTTCCTAATACTGAATCAGGCCATTGGTCCATCAAGGTCAGTATTGACTACTCAGACTGGTAGTGGCTCTCCAGGGTCTCAGGCTGAGATCTTTAATGTCACCTATTACCTGATCCTTTTTTAGCTGAAGAGGCTGATACCTCCTGCATGTCAAGCAGATGCTCTATCACTGAGCAACGGCCCTACTGAATCCTTCCTCATCTCGGCAGAATATGAAGCCCTAAGTGCTACACAAGTGCTAAATATGATTTTCATATCATAAGAACAGGAGAGAAGCCACAGTGGATCGGCCCATCCAGTACAACACTCTGTGTCACAACAGTGGCCAAAAATACCAGGTGCCCTCAGGAGTTCCAGCAGCGGGGCCAGAACTCCAGAAGCCCTCCCACTGTTGCCCCCCAAGCAGCCCAGACAAAGGGCTCCATTTAGACCTTGTGGCTATAATAGCCACTGATAGACCTCTGCTGGATGGGGACAGAGAGAGAGAGAGAGAGACAGACAGACAGATAGACAGACAGACAGCTTTTTCCCTTACTCTTGCCCAATTCCCAGGCTTTATTTCTGGCCCTTGTTTCACCCAGCTGTTGTCCATGTAAGTCCCATAACTTCTCCCCCCCCCTCCAGCATAGGCTTTTTGGTGGCTAAAGAGGACCTTTGTCCTCCCCTTTTCGCCAGCAGAAAAGCTAGTTGGATCCATCCCTAACTTAAAATACCGGTTACTTGATGTACAAATGCTTTTAAAAATGCAGATTTTTACTGCCGGAGGGGGGGGGGACATGGTTGAAAGAAACAGAAAATTGGCATAAAAATGAGGAATCCCAACTTTTATTTGCAGAAGGGAAATGAGGATTGGGGGGACCCAAACAGCCACAACAAGACATTTTAAACAATCCCACTCCCAGACCTTCTACAGGCAACCTCTCCTTGTGATGTTTACCTCTTTGGAAGTGACAGTTTATTCCTTTGACAAAACCACAGTGGACAGACAGACAGCAAAAAGAAAGAGGGGGAGGGGGAGAGACAGAGAAGGAAAAGAGCTCGCAGACCCCAGCACCTTACGCAGCTTACTCCAGCAGCAACCTTGCACGGAAGCCCTTCAGTAGAAAGAGCTTAGTCCCTCCTTAATCTCTGGGCGGGGCTGTCTTGCTCGATCAGCTCTTAAAGGGGAAATTTCCCTTTTAAGAAGTTCAAGAGGCCAGCAGGGCAGGCTCCGAGGTTCCCCTGCTGGCAGCCATTTTGTCCCCCCGTTGGCCAATTTTGGAAAAGCGGGGGAAAGCTTTAAAAATCAGTGTTTCCCCCGCTCTACGGGGGGACTTGGCAGCCCTAGTGTATTTCCAAGTGACTGGCTACCCAAACGGAGATTGTATAGAAGACCGGTGGGGCTAGTTGTGAATACCCACCCCCACAACCTCCCTGGAGAGCATTGGCTTGCCATCTACTTGACAAGGGATGGATGTGGCGAGTTCTTCGACAGTTATGGACATCGTCCAGACAGTCCCTTATTTCCAACAAACGTGAGATTTTTGAGAAAAAATACCAGTGAGACTGTATTCCAACCCTGGCAACTGCAAGCATCTGACTCTGTGGTCTGTGGATATCACTGTATATTTTTCCTGCAGCAGCGCTGTAAGGGGCTTTCTTTTGAACAGATTCAAGAACTGTATTCTGATGATTTAGCCCAGAATGACCTAATGGTGGAGCAATTTGTAAAAAACAAGAGGGGCATGCCCAGACATGCTCCAAACCTCTTTGTGCAAACCCAGGCATGTGTATCCTGCAATGAGTTCTGCCACCACCACAACATTGTACCCCAATAAAGTGCCCCCTTGTGGGTTTAAATCATGACTTTTTGTCTGTCTGTTGTTTAAAACAAACAAACACACAAATTCAATTTAAACACCAGTTTTATTTTACTTAATTACAAGCTTATCCAGCTGGGGGGTGTTGTAGTGTGGCGCTTTTTAGAAGCTCTGTGAGAAGGATGGAGGGACGTCTCTGTAACAGAAGTAGGGTTCTTTAGATGTTCCAAAGCTTGGCGATTAGTCGTGTTGCCCACAACAGAAGATGGTACATTCAGTTCAGCCATGGCCTTCAGGAAATCATTCCAGCCTTTAGGGGTGCGATGGCTAGGCGTGTCATTTGTCTGAGTAATCGCCTTCACCAAATCCATTAGATGAGACCCCTTTATATTTTGCCCTCTATATATAAAACTTCCATGGTCATCCCAATTTGAAACAGTTTTGTTTTGTTTCATTATGTTCAGCAACACCTTCGCCCTGCTCTTATATCTCTCAGGCAGGCTGTCTATTATTTCTTGGAAGACCAAATCAGAACTTGTAGGTTTTTCTACAGAGACAGCCTCTGGCTAAGGCAGAAACAGGCTCAGTTTAGATTTCTCAGTTTCTCCCAGCTTTACATGAACTAAAAATTTCTGAAGCAGAGCGTCAAAAAACTTGGCCTTCTCATATTCAGTTAAGTCTTGCCTTTGGAGAACTCCCTTCATTTCGGTATCTAAGGAATTCATTGTGCGGGTTCTGATGTTTTCATCCTTAGGGGGAAAGGGGTTCCTTAATTGTTCCAGCTGATGGCTAGGAACGAGGTACATTTTTTCAGCATATTCCATCACCGGCTTGTTAAGAGGCCAGTTAAGAGCGGGATAGCAAAGCTTAACAGAGGCGCGATAAAACCCCCGGATTGTTTCACCAGCTGCTTCTTCTTTTTCAAAGTTATTCTTTTGTTACTCAATTTTTAAATAACATTTCGCCTTTTCCTCAGCACACACACCTGGCGAGGTGAAAGGGGAATGTTCCCTTTTAAAGTATTGAGAGCAATTTCTGAGATAGCAGCAACCAGATCATCCGAAGCTGAGCAGAGAATGGCTTTCCTCTGTTTCGGGGGGGCCTTGATAAGTATCTTTAGGAGAGCCAAATTTCTCTTTATACAGCTGGACATGTTGTCCTTTTGAGGTTCAAGGGGAAACAGGCTGCTTAGGGCGCCGGTCATTTCCTTTTGTACCCAGCAGTTGCCTGCTTTGTTTTTAAGACGTATGCCGCAGGCCACTCGGGTGGGAAAAGCCCAGATCTTAGCCTGTAAGCTTCAGGTGTAGAAGCATTTAAATCCACAACCAAATACCCATAAGGTTTTTGTGTGGCATCCTCAAAGGCCTCCAGAAAGAATTGGGATTTCCCAGGGTACATCTGCCGGGCCAGGGTGGCAATCTGTAACTTGTCCCTGGGGTTTTTAAACAGCACTAGATACTTGGTATTTAAGCTGATGGTTCTGTTGCTTTTTCCACGAAAGAAAAGATTCTGAGTAATGAATAAAATGCTCAGATTCCGATGATGGACGTATTTGGTAAAAGCTCTCTCAATCTCAGCATTCTTGCACGCTGACTCCATAAGATCATAAAAAATAATCAAATTAACAGATTTAATAGGGAGTAACTGTTCATCACTAAGGGTTTCAGGCAACCCTTCAACAAACTTTACAAAGGGATACTTACAGTGGATTTCATTATACAGATTCTGCCAACAGCTGTAAAACCATACAATGTTTTCAGGCATGACAGAAAGCACAAGTTGAGCATTGTCCAAAATATTTTTTACAAAGAAACTTTTGCCACAGTTGCTAGGACCGGCCAGTACTGCAGAAAATGGATGTCTCCAGCGTACATCCATCTTAAAAACCATACGGCAAAGTTTTGTAATCTTCCATAAGGACCCTCTTATCATAAACTACTTTCAACGTTTTCTTGAGCGGTCCTGTCTCAATGAGCCACTGGCTTTTGTCTCTGATGATGGAAGGCTGCTGAACTCTGATCTCTTTAGACACCTGCTCAGCACTGTAGTCTAGGACCAGGTCCTTCAACGTGTCAAAGTTAATTTTTTCAGAATTTGTAATGTTGAGAGTGATACCCTTGGCTTTCATGCACACCTTTCCCCCTGATAATTTGTAGCCGTAAGTTTTGGGCCCAGCCGATGTGAATTCTGTGATGTGCTCATCTGGTGGGATTTCACTTGTGAGATCCCCTAAATAGTCACCCAACGGGGGGTTCCAGTCCTCGTCCCTACTCACAAAAATCACAGAGTCTGTATCATGATACAGGCAGCGATCTTGCAGCTTGTCCAGGACGTCATAAAGCTGCAGCCGGGCGTATGCGGTTGTAAAACAGGCAATCAGAACATTTGTGTTGCCTGTTAAAGTAACAGAATCTTTTGCATGTTTCCAGGCCACACTTGCTGTCTCATCATCAATGATGTCATATCCTGAAACATCATATGCTGGTGAGAAGGCATATTCTAAAAGTTTGGTGGCATCCCTCACTATGGTGGTATTTACCAAGTTTGAACGTTGGCCAAACTTGCCCCACAAAGAATTTAAAAATAATTTTGCGATTTGGCGCTTTGCGGGGTTGACAGCTATGTGTTCAGCGCGAAGCTGAACACCTTCTTTTTCCAGGTAGTCCTCAATGTACTGGGCCTTTTTTTCATCATCTGTGCACCACCCTGGATAGCCTGACGCTTCCTGCTTTTGGCGGAGATGCATTTTAATATATTCTGAGAATAGCTCTTCAGAGCTTTCCTCAAAATGCCACACCTCACTAGTAGACATCACTGTGTAACCCTTCTCTAGAGCCTTCATCAGTTCTACAGAACACCACGTCCCTTCTAGAGCTCTTTCCTCTGCTGAATGCTCACAACGCACCTTCTGCTTAGCCTCTGCACATGTACGGCACAGGGGAAACAGAAGTTTGTCATCCACCTTATAGGGTCCCTTTTTTGGCAACATTGAGCGCTACAGAGCATGTGCAGAGGTCTTTCTCTCTTTTTTGGTGGCTGTTTCCTCCCCCCCCCCCCTAAACAGGAGACAGCCAACAGTAAAATCTGCTTTTGGTGAATAGATGGGCACCCCCACCCCCACAATAACACAACCACCCTGGACAACCTGCTTAAAATACATTCTAGGGAAATGCTGTATACCTGTTTGCTTTGAAGAACTTCCTTCAGACATAGTTTTATTCCCCCCGCCCTACAAAATGAGAAAGAGTTTTTTAAAAAAGCCATGCTTTTTGTTCCATCCCCCCCCATCTCTTTTAACCCCAATCACCAAATGCTCGCCTAGATAAGAGAGCTGGTAAGATAGAGGACCCCACCCCTGCTTATGAAGACGCATATGGCCAGTTCTTTCTACTTTGCAAGTAACCCTTTTAAATTTTTGTTACTATTATTTACAAAAAACAATTATACATATATTTTTGTCTCCTCCCCAAGTTTTGTTTGTGGGTATCAGAGGTCTAAATATTGGGGAGCCCAGTAACTAGTCTTTCAGTTTAAGCAGTGCAAACACACACACACACACACACGGCAGTTCAAATATTTTAATATACCTTTCAACCCCCTTTTTTGGCAACATTGAGCGCTACAGAGCATGTGCAGAGGTCTTTCTCTCTTTTTTTGGTGGCTGTTTCCCCCCCCCCCAATCTAAACAGGAGACAGCCAACAGTAAAATCTGCTTTTGGTGAATAGATGGGCACCCCCACCCCCACAATAACACAACCATCCTGGACAACCTGCTTAAAATACATTCTAGGGAAATGCTGTATACCTGTTTGCTTTGAAGAACTTCCTTCAGACATTCCACCCAAGCCTATAAATGAGGAGCAGAATTTTCTTTTTGAAAAGGCCATGCTTTTGTCCCATTCCCCTGTATCTAGTTTTTTTTCTACCCATTAAAGTAAGGGACTTACCTTGAGAGAGAGAGCTAGTTTTCTTCAGGGCCTGGGCGAAAAGAGGAAGGGGCCCTCTGTGGCTAATCCTTTTAAAACCTCTGGCCCCCTTGTGCAAGAGCGGATCCGGGATTGGTCATTCCCTCTAAACCCACCCCCAATGGCCTCTAACACAGTGAAGCCCTTCCCCTCTGCAGAAGCTGCCCCCTCCCGGCCATGCTTCTGAAAGAGCACATGGACAGCTTTGGAGATATCTTTTACTTTGTAGGTAAGCCCTTTTAAATTTTTATTTTATTTTACAATTATACATAAACATAGCTATTCCACCCCCATTTTGTTTGTGAATGCCAGATATCTAAATATTTGGTGGTGGGGGCTGTAACAGTAGCACAGTAATTACCCTTGCAGTTTAATCAGATCTGCCCCCCCCTTCCCCTCTGCAGAACCTGACCCCTCCCAGCCATGCTTCTGAAAGAGCACATGGACAGCTTTGGAAATATCTTTTACTTTGTAAGTAAGCCCTTTTAAATTTTTATTTTATTTTACAATTATACATAAATATTTCTCTCCCCCCCCCCCCCACGTTTTGTTTGTGAATGTCAGAGATCTAAATATTTGGAGGTGGGGGCTGTAACAGTAGCACAGTAATTACCCTTACAGTTTAATCAGAGCTGCCCCCCCTTCCCTCCTCCCCCCCCCTTCCTTTCTCTGAATGAGACATGTCTGGGCAAGAAAAGCAACACTTAATTTCAAAAAACACATTCCTTTATTTCCAGTTTTATTTACAGCACTGAATTTTCAAAATGTATATTTTATTTTACAAGCAGTAAAAAGGAGCAGACATCTCTATTTTACATCACTGTGACACCTTTTAATTTCCGAGCTTTCTGATGAACAAAAAAGGACCTGTGATGGATGTCTTTAACATAGCCTTGAACATGTTTTAAAAACTCTTTGTCAGAGGGTTGAAGGATTTTTTTCAAGTTCTTGATTAGAATTAGCAGCTTCACTAATAGTGTCTAATAAACTATAGATCAGGTCCATATGTTCTTGTGTAAGAAACAGACATTTCAATGCATAGGCAATTGCAGATGCAAGAGTGCTTACAGAACTGGGACATAGTTCACAACACACAAAATTAAGTTTTCTGTGCAGTATTTCAGGAGACCAGCCAAGACAATCATGAGAAGCCTGTCCCGGGGAGTCTTCATTACAGCCCATGCATGTTTCAAAACAATATTCATTGAAACAGTATTTTACAACCCCGTACACAGTAGCCCTTATAATGCTCTTCATGGGGGCTTCTCGTTGCTGAGGTGGAATAAACGCTGTACCTGCACTAGTTTTCATCTTGAGAAGCCTTCTAAGCGCCAAGACCCTTTCATTCCGGGTGATGCCATAAGATAGCTGGGCTGCAGCTGTTGGTTGTGTCTGTTAGAAAGATTTGAGAAGGTTTTTAAGTAGCTTTTAAAACACTAGCCACTTTAAACCCCCAGCCACTTTCAACCCCCTCCCTATCCATCCCCCCCCCTTCCAAGTTACCTGTGCCTGGGAGTTCTCTCCTGGAACTGGATCTCGGTAATCTGGAACTTCTGCCATTACAGAATCCGGAATATCCCATATTTGGCTGTCTTCCTCAGCGATAGATGGCATGTTGGTCCTCGCATCTTCAACATTGCTGGCTGGGAACTAAAATTAGAGAGCCCATTTTACTTTTTTAAAATCTTACAGAGCCGATGCATGCTTTGTATTCCACACCACAGTTGGTTTCTCACTCCCCTCCCCCCCCTCCACCCCAATACATTTTCAAAATTACCTGTGCCTGGGCTAGGGCTGCCAAGTCCCCCGCTTGGGCGGGGGAAACACCGATTTTTAGAGCTTACCTCCCACTTTTCCAAAGATGGCCACCGGGGGGACAAAATGGCTGCATTAAAAGGGAAATGTCTGCAGAGAGCCTGCCCTGCATTAAAAAGCCTCGCCAGACATTTCCCCTTTAAGAAGTCAGCAAGAGAGCTTCTTCCACAGCAAGAGAGCCCCGCCCAGAGATTAAGGAGGGACTGAAGGAGCTGCTTTTGCATGTGGCTGGCAAGGTGAGTTTCTCTTCCAGCTCTTTTCATTCTCTCTCCCTTTCTTTTTTCTGTCTGTCTGTCTGTCTGTCTCTCTCTCTGTCCCCATCCAGCAGAGGTCTATCAGTGGCTATTATAGCCACAAGGTCTAAATGGAAGTAAGTGCCTCTGCCAGTTTTTTCCCCTTCTCTCTCTCTCCCTCTTCCTTTCTTTTTTCTGTCTGTCTGTCTGTCTCTCTCTCTCTGTCCCCATCCAGCAGAGGTCTGTCAGTGGCTATTATAGCCACAAGGTCTAAATGGAAGTAAGTGCCTCTGCCAGTTTTTTCCACTTCTCTCTCTCTCCCTCTTTCTTTCTTTTTTCTGTCTGTCTGTCTGTCTGTCTGTCTGTCTGTGTGACTGTCTGTCTCTCTCTCTCTGTCCCCATCCAGCAGAGGTCTATCAGTGGCTATTATTAGCCACAAGGTCTAAATGGAGCCCTTTGTCTGGGGCAGTGATGCTCTGCATTCTTGGTGCTTGGGGGGGCAACAGTGGGAGGGCTTCTGGAGTTCTGGCCCCGCTGCTGGACCTCCTGAGGGCACCTGGTATTTTTGGCCACTGTTGTGACACAGAGTGTTGTACTGGATGGGCTGTACCGGATGGGCCGATCCACTGTGGCTTCTCTCCTGTTCTTATGATATGAAAATCATATTCAGCACTTGTGTAGCACTTAGTGCTTCATATTCTGCTGAGATGAGGAAGGATTCAGTAGGGCCGTTGCTCAGTGATAAGAGCATCTGCTTGACATGCAGGAGGTATCAGCCTCTTCAGCTAAAAAAGGATCAGGTAATAGGTGACATTAAAGATCTCAGCCTGAGACCCTGGAGAGCCACTACCAGTCTGAGTAGTCAATACTGACCTTGATGGACCAATGGCCTGATTCAGTATTAGGAAACTTCATGAGTTCATGTGTCAGCATGTGGAAGCAACATCACAGGATGTGACATCACAAAATGATGTCACTTCCTTTCTCCTGGCTCCACCCCCAAAGTCTCCTGGCTCCACCCCCAAAGACCCCAGATATTTCCCAAGTTGGACTTGGCAGCCCTAGCCTGGGCGTTCTCTCCAGGGATCAGTTCCTGGGCATCTGGCAGATCTTCCAGCAGCCCGTGCCATATTTGGGAAACCTCGCTTGCAGGCAGCATGCTCTCAGCATCCATACTGAGCCGTGTTTCTTTATCACACCCCGGTGCAGGAAAGTAAAGCTTCGAAGGAACAAAGTCCTCATCCTCGTCACTGCTCATATATATTCTTTTAAAGTTAGGTCTCACCAGTGGCGGCGGGCTGGAAAGCACCAGGGGTCTCACGGGGGTGTCCATGTCCTCAGCAAGAGCCCTGACCGCGTGTCTGCTGCTAGCACAAATGGCTTCTTTCCTCAATCCCCTCCTCCTCCAGGGTGGGTCCCAGGCCCTTGGCAATTGGTCAGGGGTGACGGGGTGTGTCGCTAGAGGGATCACATGGCCTCACTTGGGCATTCCCATTGGTGGTTGCCCCATTTCCGGGGTGGGCTGCAGCAGGCGGCAGTTCAATGATGCTCCAGTGGGTGGTGCTGGACAAGGGGGGGCAGGGATGGGGTGGTCAGGTGATATCCGGTAATGGGGTCAGGGGTCGCTTCTGGTGACGTGGTAAGGGTGGGGAGGCCGACGTCATGGCTGGTCACATGACTTCCAGCCCGGCCCCCTCATTAATAGGCAAGGTGTCCCCTGGGCACCATCATATCCGGTGATGTCACTTCCGGCACGCCCCTCATGAATATGCATGGTGACCAGCGCTTAAACCACGCCCCCTCATGAATATGCATGATCACGCAGCCCTTAAGCCACGCCCACCTCATTAATATTCAAGGTAGGGCCTTTTACTACTCATGTGGTTACTATATGCCCCACCAAACTCACACATCCAATAACAGTAAGCAAAATGATTAATATTAAATACATGACCAATTTTTTTTTCAGTGCAACAAAACTAATTTCTATCTGTTGAACGCATTTACTTCTTGACATTCTGAAATAGGTTCAAAGCAATCCCCCAGAAAGCAAAATTAGAAGAGCCAGAAGCAGCACATTGAAGAGCCATATGTGGTTTTCAAGCCATGGACTGAGTTGCCATTTGCCAGGTGGGAGTGGGTGAACTCCCATCCCCCCCTCACTCCAGCGAGTAGGTGTGGGGAGGTGCTGGTGTCAGAGTGGCATTCTGTGATGTGACAATGTCATTTCTAGCCACATAATGAAATGACATCATCATGCCACTGGATGCTCTAACATTCACCCAAAAGTCTATGGTTTTAACAAAGAGTATGTGCTGTTTTAGATTTCAAATACATGCTAATTTAAGACCCATTCTCATACATATCATTATACCTTTAGGAAGAACAGAAATCAAATAATAAGGTTTTGGACAAAGAGGCCCAAAATGTTTTCTCTTGAGGATGTTCTTTCTTTCTTTCTTTTTTTAAAGTATAGAATGAAATACAATGTTTTGTTAAGCATTCAGTTTTAGTCCCTCGGCAAGGCTTTCTTCCAACAAAATCCAGAGCATGCTGAATTCTATAAACACAGATATCATTCTGCACCCAGAATCCCACTGAAATTAATTACGAATATACAAGAAATGTAAACAAGCAGGGAAGATACTCAAAGGGAACATTATCTATTATAATTATTGTATTGCCCTGTATAGCTGGTGAATGTCATTTAATATTCTGGCCTTCATCTGAGACTTTTTTTGTATGAGGTTAGGTCTGCAAAAGGTTAAGTACTTAATTATGCAAAATCTTATGGAAAAGTCCTACAGGATAGAAAAGTGATTAAACCAATCTAATATTACAGGAGTTTAATCAAGCTGTAGAGGAATTATAAAGAACCTATATAGTTTAAAAAGAAAATGACATCCTTAGCAAAAGGTTTCAATCCATTTAAAATAAACCCAGTTCAAATTATTTTTTTTCTTGTTAAAAAGCAGAACAAAGTTTATCAATTCTATTAGAGGTCTTTCAGCTTTCCCATAGGGTTGAAGGATTCCAGGTTAAATAAATAAAGTATAACACTGGGATCTCTCTGTCTCTTACCTTTATTTACCTCTTTACCAGAGATAAGAGCTCAGTTTCAAAAATGGGGAGATTCTAAATTTTAGAATTCTCTGGGCTTTCACAATCTGAGCCCAACCTACTGTCCTCTGAATTTCAGCTCAGCTCATGCACTCATGCACTGACCCAAGTTTTTCTTGATTCCTTTTCTCATACTTTCCCATGCGTACCAAACTTCATGAAGAAGGAGAGGAGGAAACAAAATAGCAGTTGAGAAAGCTGGTGAAAGCCAAGGGCTCTTCCCAAGGTCAGCTGTCTGCAAAGAAAGTATCTGGGCATAGTTGGATTCACTGTGAACTGCAGTTGAGTATTCGATCAGATGCAATTTTTAAAAAACACAGCATTTCTTACACTTTCCTGATCATTAGCCAGATTATTCCTTTCCTCTTCCTCACCTCATGTCTTGACAAGTTTTGGAGAAGTAGGTTGGAAGAATGCTTGAAGTCAAGAGGGTTGGGGCAGGAGTTCCCCTGGACTGAGGCTTTCAGAACTTTGGGATGCTCCTCCCAAATATCCTTCCCATTCTGTATAAAGATGGCCAAAATGAGGGGACCAATTTCCAGGTTCAGAGCTTGCTGCCTGCCTGTTCAAACTTGGCTGTTTTTACCCTCCTTAAAATAAACAAACACATTTTGAATGATGGCACTGAAAGAAACCAAGAAGGGAAAACAAAAACAAGAAAGTGGGCTTCGTTTAACAGTTTTTTTTTCCAACTACAGATGCTCCCTCCACCTCGTTGGCTGAGGCGGGGAGGTGTGAACTAATGACTGCAAAGAACCCTCTCACAGCAAATTTCCTGACACAGGCATTAATTAAACAATGCCAGGAACTGAGAAAAGATATCACAGAAATGTTAAAACCAGCATTTCAAAGAATGGATGAGCTGGAAGACCTCCAAAAACAGACGGATAAAAAAGCTGAAGGCTCTCTAGAAAATTATGGAGCTTGAAAGGCAAGTACCTGGGAGAACTTTAGACGCTTGGGCTAGAGAGTGTATTTTGTCTCTGGATCATCACAGCCGTGAGCTTTCTTTGAAGTTCAGAGGGTTTAAAGCAAATGCTGAAGAGGGAACAGAGTTATCTGTATTTGTGGCAAATTGGCTGGCTTGCACTTTAAGGCTGGAAGCTGGCATCACGCCCTTGCTACAGAAAGCTTATCACGTCGGGAAGGTATGCAAGGAATCTACCTCCCCATCATACTCCAGAAATATATTAGTAGAATTTAAAGACTTTCAGACACGACAGAAAATCCTATCAGAGGCCAGGGCAAGGAATGGCTTGGACTTTCAAGGCACAAAGTTACAAGTGTTTTCAGATCTCCCCCCTGAATTTTTAAAGATAAGAAAAGATCTTAAGAGCATCACAGCTAAACTGCGGGATTTAGGTGTTAAGTACTGATGGCTCTGTACGGGCAAGCTATGTGTTCAACAGGGGTCTACTTCATATCTGGCTTATGACTTGGTCTCAGGTGAAATAATGCTGGCTACCTTAAATTTTTTCCCATCTGATTCCCAGGAAAACAGAGCTGGCAAGACGAAAGAGCATTCACCTCTTGCATCAGCTAAAAAAAACTTAGGTCTGTACTCTGGAAGACCATGAAGGTTTTGAAGAGAGTGTGGACTCAATATAAAAGTTGAGTAATATTGAATAATTTCTGTACTGTACTAATGAATGGTGGGATTGTGGCGAAGCTCTGGGTATATCTCCCCCCAGGACCAATCAGTCCCTGGAAGGAGGGTTTCTACCCTCCTGACCTTTGAGGTCTCCGAGGACTGAGATTAATTATAAGTATAATTTAGTTCAAGATTATTTTGTTAATATACTGTAAATTACTATAATGAACTGAGATTGTTTGAAAAGTAATTTTATTCAGTAATAAGTTTGAGAGAAGAAAGAAGAGGGAAGAGGAAGAAGATTCAAAGATAAAGCATGCATGTGAAGTTTTGTTTGTATATAATATTAATTGATTTTGGCAGTATAGTATAATTACAATATTCTTTCTTCAATAAAATTGCTTTTAAAATGAAAGAAAAAAAAGATAGCCAAAACAAACAAGTGTACAACTTAGAGAGGTGGTAAAACTGTCTGTGTTCTACCACTGCAGACTACAGGTGTGTGATGGACTATATTTAAAATGCTGTTTTCCTAATGCAGCAAAATCAGAGAAGGGAGGTGAATAGTTAACTCTGCTCTAGAATGTTGAGCTTGAGTAACAGGCTGCTCCTTTTCTCTGATTGGCCAGTGCCAGCTGAGGGAAATATAAAATCCACTGGGTGCTGAGGGGAGAGTAAGTTTGTTCTGTGTTCAGCAGCAGTTACTGTTCAGTAAAGCAAAGTAAAAGTTCAGCTACGGGAGTGGATGTCTGAAGACTGTGAATAAAAGTCTGTCAGACAGTTTCACCTTTTGAATAAAGGGAGAGACTCCTGGTCTTAGCTGTGTTAAACATAACCTGAGAAAAAAATCCATCTAATAACTCAGTCTAGTGTCAGCTAAAACTGAAGTAGATTTTCACACAGACACCAAGAACTGGGGTTTGAGATTTTGGCAAAGAGTGACTGGTTAGCGGGCTGAAAATCCCAATCAGGCCAAAAGGAATAGGATTATGTATTAATGGAAGTAATATAAGTCATGTCCAGTTATACAGAGAATTGGCACTGAGGCAGTCCTGGTCTGTGGTGAAAGGAAACAGGTACAGACTACACAAGGGAAAGAAGACACATTGGGATTTCACGAAAGGGGAAAGAATTTGATACACTAAAATAGTGACTTTTCCAGAAAACCTGAATAGTTATTAGGGAACTATGGTCCCGTTCAGACGAGCAGCTAATCCTGCCATTGGCTCGGCTCTGATTTGATCTAGATCTTTTTAATCCAGTGTTGCACAACTAGACAGCTCCCCTGTGAATCGCCTTAACGCGTGCGGACTTTGCGGTGGATTGTCTAGACAGCATCCACTTTAAGGTGTTGGTTTTTTTAATCTGTTTACACATGCACATATGTGCCTCACTGTCTACTTGTTTTTTCGTGCATGTGCGGACTTAAATGGTAAAAGCGCCGCCAGCGGTACCTTCCTCTAGGTACCATTTCAATTTTAAAAGTTCATAAATTTCACAGGACCTTCAGAAACACGAAACTGTCTGGATCATTTGAGCAGAGCTCTGCAGCTGTCACTTATTTAAGCAGTTATGCATGTATCACTAAGATTTTTTTTTTTTAATTGCAGCCATTCAGGATGGTCTGAAGTCAGACCATCCCAACAGGCTGATTGTGCAATAGAATGACCAGACAGCAGAAAGTCTGGCATTGGCCCATTGGCAAGCTTTGGACCAGACTTTCACCACTATCTTTTAAGTACGGCTCCCTGGTGGGATCCACGGGCTGATCACGGAAGTGGCACGTTTCCCGGATGTTGCTGTCTGGACGTGCCCTTTCAACGCTGACACTAGAACACTGGGGAGAATACTAGGTTAGAACTCTGGTTATTTAAAGAATTTTATTTTCTATAAAAAACAAAGAAAAACAAACAAACCTAAATACAAACAAGTTTGAAGGGGTTTAAATTTAGATCATTATTTAGCCTGGTATTTAACCTTATATATTGTCTACTTGCATATTATCCATTTGTCCCACCATGTAAGTTTATATATATATATATATATATATATATATATATATATATATATATATATATATATAGCATTATAGCCCGGAAACCCATTGCCAGCCATCTCATTCCATGTCATCTCATTTCCTGCACTGTGCAGGGGGTTGAACTAGATTACCCTGGAGGTCCCCTCCAACTCTGTGATTCTGTTTTCTACAGCCCACCTGTTGATGAAGCAGGCAGCAGAATTCCAGTCTTAGCAGAAGATTCTAGAATGTTCTCAGGAGCAGTCTCATGTAGAACATTTTACAGGAGAGAATGGCTTCTGGTTTCTACTGGGTGTTGAGATTATTATGAGATCAAGTGCAGTGGTTACAGTGGTCAGACAAGAATCTGGGAGAACCAGGTTCATCCCCTAGGCTTTCCAGCTCTCAGTGGTGAAATTCCTGGAGATTTGGGGGTAGGGTGGAGCCTGGGGAGGGGAGGGTTTTGAGGAGGGGAGGGACCTCACCAGGGAATATTGCCAGACAGCCACCTCCCAAAGCAGCTATTTTCACCAGGGGAATTGATCTTTGTCATCTGAAGTCCAGCTGTAATTCTGGGAAATCTCCAGTTACCACCTGGAGGTTGGCAGCCCTATCATTCTGCCATCAAACTTGCGGGTGATCTTGAGATAGTCTTTCTCTCTCATTGTAGCCTACCTCACAGGGCTATCATGAGGATAAACAAACAGAGCTGCCACTTATTGTATTTTACAAACTTTATATGCAATATACAGTAGGACAGTATACTAGTACATTGCTTTGAGTAGTTCTGGTTGGAGAGTGGCAAATAAATAAAACATATTTTAAATCCTTGATTTTTTTATTTTTAGAACTGATGAAAAACACAGATGCAAGGAGTAGAACTCAGAGTTTCTATAGAAAGGTAGGGTAGCAAGGAGAGATTATCAGCAGACTTTTAAATAATTTATTAAGCAGGCACAAGAACCTCTTTTACCTATAACTTTAGTACAGCTGAGATAGTGCAGTGGCAAGTTATTTACCCTTGGGGAAAAAATCTGAAGCATTATCAAATTCTAGCTTTTCCCAGCAAAGTTGTTCGACAAGACAGCAGCAGACAGAAGATACATACTTATATCTGTTCTAGACATATACACGAAGGGCAGCCACATCTGGGAATCAATCCATGAATTCAGCCTCACCTAGGGTTGCCAAGTCTGGGTTGGAAAATACCTGGAGACTTTGGGGGCGGATCCAGGAGCGGGCAGGGTTAGGGGAGGAGAGAAGCCTCAGCATGTTACAATGCCATAGAGTCCACCCTTCAAAGCAGTCATTTTCTCCAGGGGAGCTGATCTCTCTCAGCTGGAGATCAGTTGTAAAAATGGGGGATCCCCAGGCCCCACCTGGAGGCTGGCAATCCTACACCTCACCATATTGTTTTGTAGTAAGTGAATGGTGATCCCATGATCTCTCTTTTTTTTGTATTCTATTAACTTCTTTTAAATTTGCAGACTTATCTCACTGTCATGACTAGATAAGACAATACAATCTGAAAAGCAGATGATAATACAGAGAACTAAATAAAAGATAGGTGGTAAAATTGTTCAGAATCTGGTTGGGGGGGAAACAGTCTATAATTTGTAGAAACCTGTGATATGATTCTACAGGAATACAGTCAGAAAAACACATCTAGCCAACTCTGGTTTGGGAAATTCCTGGAGATTTGGGAGTAGTCTGGGGGTGAGTGGAGTTTGGGGATGGGAGCAGTTCAGCAGAGACACAGTTCACCCTCCAAAGCAGCCATTTTCTCCGTCAGAAATATGGGTGAGATTTTGATTAGTTAAAGACCAGCCTGCAGAACCTATTACATTTTTACAGCTATGAAACTATAATCCTAGCTTTTGAACTCCATCCTCTTCTAGTAGGGTTGCCAGGCAACCAGCAGGGGTGGGGTGGGAGACTTACCAGGAACAAAGAAAAGCCTAAACCTGCATTCCTGGCAATGCAGCAATGTCATTTCCCGCACACACCAGAATTATGTCAAACGGGGGGAGGGGGGCTCTATGGTAGAATACATTTTTTTTAACCGTAGAGTTTTTGCCCACATACCAGAGCATTCCTGCATCACCAGCAACATGATGACATCACTTCTGGTGGGTGCCAGAAGTGACGTTGCATTATCAGCAATGCAGGCCTGGTAGCTAATTGGCTGGCCTGGTAGCCCTACCTTTTTTAGCATGGGCAACACCATCCCGGCTCAGAACTCAGCTCAGTCACCTTTCATTGTCCACACACATTGTCCTGTAACATGAAGCATCAATTCTTCACAACCTCCCCCCATAATATGCAGCTGCTAGGGGTCAGCAGATGCTTCTCTTCACCAAAGGAGCTCCCTCTCCAAACTCCTTTGTCTGTAGCAGCCAACAGGTGTCATTATCCATCCAAGCACCAATTTTTCTTACCTCTGGCTCTTAATTCCTGCCGATCTAGAAAGGGCCTCTCCACCTCTGAGACCAGGCTCCGTATCAAACCCCATCCTTTTTTTTTAGGGATGGGACCAAATGGAACCTAGTCAGGATTACTGCCATGAGTCAGACAGATACAGTTAACCCTGAAGGGGCAGAGGACTCTTCAGAAGAGGAATGGGCATGAGAAGAAGGTCCCAGCCCTCAGCCATTATGGACAGCCTGCTAGAGGAATCTACTTCCACACTGCCAATCAATGATTTGCAGCCCACTAGCAATATCCCAGCTGTATAGCTGTACAAGTACAAGGAAGCATCCCACTGTCCACCTCACCGCCCCCCCCCCATTTCCAGAACTGTTGGATCATAGATGAAGAAAGGTTAGGCATGATATGTTGGAAAGACAGCAGAGCAGGTGATTAGCAGGCCAGCGACACCTGGCTCCAGACAGTGAGGATGGATGTGAACACACCTGTATGATGCAATCCAGCTGTAAGATGAGTGTCTCTGTTATAAAGGGCAAGGGGGGGACTGGCTGTGGAAGCAATGCACCACTGTACTCCTGAACTTACCACTGCTGACCCTGCGTCTGACTCTGAACCTTTGACAAAGTTTTGACTCTGTTTTCCGTATTTTCCCATGAATCTGTTGTTGCCTCAAATGTTTGACCGGGGAGCTAGACTCTGACCATACTGCTGTGCAGAGAATGATGTGCTGCCAATGCTTTTTATGTATTATAAAGGAAACTTATGCCAAACTTCTACAGTGTTGTTTTAACAAAATAAAGTAAATATATAACCACAAAATTACAGTCCAGTTGTTTTTGTAGTTGTTTTTGTATAAGTATTCATAAGCTGAGTAGATAGTTGATGAGACGAGATTCTCCGGAATAACTCCCGTTTCGAATCTATTGATCTTCTTCCATGCCACTATTTCTGCAGAACAAGAGATGGAAACTCTACATCAGGCGTCTATATATGTTAGGTTGCCTTCAAAAATTATGCCCCACACAGGGGAAAAGAATTCATCCAGTGCACTCTTCAATCAGGTCATACAGCCTGTAGAAGTTTGGCATAAGTTTCCTTTATAATACATAAAAAGCATAGGTAGCACATCATTCTCTGCACAGGTTCATTCTTGTACCTGATTTACATCTCTAAAGCTGTGTTCCATTTCACTGTAACTTCTGACCATACTGCACCAGCTGTGTCTACACCTCGTTTTGCTCATGTTCCAGCCTGGTTGACCTGCCCTGCACCTAGCGTGTTTTGGAACAAGTACCATAATAACATTGGTTGTGGAAAGAGTACTTTTCTTTCTTTCTTTTTCTATTTGTAGTTTTGACTTTTGGCCAGTTCACATATTATTCTCTTAATGAGGAAACACAAGAGATAAAACCACATTCTGGCTGTACTCAAGCCTGCCATTCACAGATCCTCCACAGAAGCAGCCAAGAAGACACAGAGTTTGAGCAGCCAATCAATCTAGCTGTTGCAGTCAAGCAGTCAGATGAGCAGTCAGAAGCTTTCTCTCAGGTTGCCAGCTCTGGACTGAGAAATTTGTAAAAATCTGTAGGCTGAGCTTGCAGGAGTTTTGTAGGAGTTTTTGCAGGGAAAGGAGCTCAGTAGATATTTGATACCATAGAGTCCATCTTCCAAAGCTGCAAATTCCTCCCATGGGAACTGATCTTTGTAGTCTGGACAGCCCTTGTAATTCAGCAGAATTACAGGCCCATCTAGAGGTTGGCAACACTACTAGATGCATCAAGATTTGCTTGAATACTGTATTTATTTTCTAACTGCTACATAGAGCCAGGGGAGCAGGGTATTTCATTCAACTTCCTGTAAAGCATGCCATTGTGTTATGAGGACTGCTTTGCAGGGTGGGGTGGAAAACACAAAAATGGATTCGGCAAACACTGCAACTCATCAGAATTGGGAGGCTCACTGAGAACATCAGAAAAGCCCTGCTGAATTAGACCAATGGTCCATCAAGTCCACCATCCTGTTTCACACAGTGGTCAACGAGTTCCTCTGGATAGCCAGTAACCGGGCACAGAGGCCAAGGCCTTTCCCTGATGCTGCCTCCTGGCTGTGGGATTCAGAAGCTTAGAGAAATTTGGGTTGGCTGGTTCATAATGTGAGAAATAGCCAAAACTGCAGTCTGTTCCTCAGTGATGCTATATAATTATAAATACTAAATATGAATGATAAATAGGGCTGCCAGGTCCCCCGGGTGGGCGGGGGTTTGCCCGCCTGATGGGTCGTTTATCTGCCGACCCAGAACCAGCCACTGGGGGGAACTCCACCCCCAAAGTGCTGGCATTGCAACAACGTGTCCTGGTGTGATAACATCACCTGGAGGTGATGTCATCACGCTGGGGCACATTGTGTGGGATGCTCTAGGATTTGAGGGAAAACTCTATGGCTTTCCCTCAAATATCAGTGTCCGGCCCCCCAACATGCCCGACATGATGATGTCACTTCCAGGTGACATCATTGTGGTGCGCGCACTTGGCGCACACACCAAAGAAACCCCAGGGCAAAAACGGGACCCCCCCCCCAGGTAAGACTTGGCAACCCTAATGATAAAAGATAAAATCATGAGAGGACCCTGCATTGTATGTTGGTGAAGCATAAAGTAGCACGGCTAGGAATGCCAAGTCTCCCATTATAGTAAGAGGCTTCCCAGAAATCCCTTTCATTGCCTACCAGTGCCTTGGGTGCTGGTGGGAAGAAATGGGGGAGAAGGTGAAACCATGAACTTTTTTGTAAGGTACTAGAGTGTCATCTATGTCATGGTTGTAACTGGAGGTGAGGTAAGAGTGCTGACATGATGCTGGCATACCAGGCCTCACCCCCTATTCCCCTCAGTGGTTGCCAACTGGCAATGCTAAGCATGGAATTCCTTTGCTAGTGGGGCCTAAAAACTTTCATAAGTTTAGAAGTCAGTGCCACTTCAAAATGTTTGAGAACTGTGTGCTGCAGGAGTTCACCTCTTCTACCAATTAAGTAGCAAATGAAAATACCTTTGTAGTTCTTTAAATATCTGGGACCTTTACATTACATTGGAGTTCTGTTTCGCTTTCATGTCATTAATTACCACCGACAGATTTCCTACAGAGAATACACTTAGGGCTAGATTTCACAAAGGGAACATTACATTCATAGTCCAGACTGAAAGGAGATAGGACAATAAGTTCACTATTAGAATTCCCATTCTATCAGGAATTAATAAAACTCACTTTCTGATTTTCTACAAATGGAAAGTATTATTAGCATCATAATCATTTTTAGCATGTGTAAGATATTGATCAGATATGGCAGGGGTACATTTCTCAAAACCCATAGTGTTGCTCCCTACCCACCCCTACTTTGGAAATATTAAGAACAACTTCCTGCTAGGGCAATGAGTCTGAAACACAGTAACCCCATTTGGTTATTCAGAACATGTACCCTCTCTTTGCATAAAGAGAAGTGGCATTGTCACTGCTGGCCTTGGTCCCAGATGGACAATTGTCTGGGTACTCCAAGAGAACACACATGATGTTCATCAGTGGGGCCAGTGGGTATGATCCTGCCCTCAGCTGAGCATATAGAGTGCACATGCTTCAAAAGACTGAACAGGGCAGTTTGCATCTGGGCAAAAAGGTTCCTATCTACACATTGTATCACATATCACCATGAAATTCTGAATCTATCTTTTATCTCCATCCAGGAACTGCCCATTGTAACCATAGTATGAGCCCCTGATGTCCACAGTATGAGCCCCTGATGGCACTGTTTTATCAGTTTCAAGCACACATTCCTTTGCCTCTGTAAGACGGATATACCCATACATCTTACAGAAGAGAAGCCTCCATATTGTGGCAGTTTCTGCTTTTGCAATCATTGCTGTTTCACCAACATTGGCCTCAGGCAATCAACTTGCCTTTGTGTCAGCACCTAAGCACATATGCATGGTATATATAGTGTTAGCCTAAGCCTCCTCTTGCCACATAATGAATGGTACCCCGGCCAGGTTAGGGCCAAAGCTGGCAAAGGGCAAGTATAGCCCTCTCTGTGTGCAGTGCAAGGTAGCCCAGCCATATGCTCAGGACCATCTCTCTCTGACACCTTCCACCATCAGGTTCAGATACAGCAAGCACATATCTGTCATCATGAAAAGACAATGTCTTAATTTCATCATTTCAAGGCTGTTAGTAAACCTGCATTCCAGCTGGATCCCCCATCTCTTTTGGGTCTTCTCAGATGTGCTTGCTGGCTTGCTCCTCTTTGCCACATACTCTTCTCTTCAGAAGGTAGCTATAACCTCATCAACTTTTCACCCCCTTTCCTCTGATCTCTTAAAATCCACTTCACCCCTTTATTACCTAGCTCTGGTGTGTGTGTGTGTGTGTGTGTGTGTGTGTGTGGGAGAGAGAGAGAGAGAGAGAGAGAGAGAGAGATTTATCAATTAGCTGAATGTATTAGGGATATTTTCTTAATACATTTCATAAAAGATAATTCCTGTTTGTCATCTGTGCTGCTCTGAGAGGGTTCTGACTCTGGTATAGTTGGAGGAGAATCCCTAGCTTGTGCATCTATTAATAAAATGGTCTCTAAGATAATTTTCCCCAGTGTTGCAGCTAATAATAGGCTCCAAAACTGTGCAAAGAACATTCAGAAAACAGTATACCCATTTACAGGTATGTGTCTCATACAGCTCAAAAGCATCGATGCTATGGCCGCATGAGATGAATATGTGTATGAAGGAGAGGAGAGGGACTATGTCCTTTGTCATGAACAGGAAGTGGGCTCATATACATAGATCTACCTAACTTGTACATTTTTATTCCACTCAAACCAAGCAACTCACACATCCCCCCCATATACACACACATGCAATACCTCTGGAAATAGGTCCGGTTGAAAGAGAATGACTGGCCCAAGGTCACCTAATGAGTTTCGTGACTGAGAGGGAACTTTAATGTGGATCTCACCAGTCTTAGTCCAGTACTAATCATGGCATCATGTTAGCTCTTATCTATGCCACAAGTGTAATAGAGACCCATAGGAACAAGAGGTACAAGGAAGTTCACCAATGCTGATGGATCAGATCATCCCCCTATGCAAACTCCTTATAGAGGTTCACAAACTAAAGCAGCATTTTATATATATATATATATATAACTATATATATCTATATCTAGATATATATCTATATCGATCGATCTATTTATCTATCTATACACACACACACATACACACAAAACACTGGGGGGGTGACAATATGTGCAAGTCAACCTATTCGTATGGGGGTTTTATCATTAAAGAAAACTGCAGCACACGGGTGAAAGGAACTAATCCTGGTCTCTGATTTACCTCATATTGTTTCACTTTTTTGAAGTGTATTTTCTCCCACAGGCTGAGAGAAAATTGCTGGATAAAATGCCCATGGCACAGGAGGGGCCAAGGGAGCTTCCATCATAGCCCAAATGAGGAGAAGCTCCACCCTTCAGAAACAATAACATTGGTTGGAATCTTGCTTGAGCAGAGGGCTATTTCCCCAGCTAAGATCCTCAGAACACCAGTAGCCAAAGAAACATGGGTAGCTGGGGATTTCAAAAATATAATCCCCAATATTGTGGATAAACTAATATCCTCCACCTTGTCCCTTTAAAAAAATCATGTACATTGCTTTATAAAATATTTTTCATACATCAGAAGTTCTTGTTGTTTTATATTTCTGAGTTACAGTTTATAATATCAAGCCATGTGTGTCTAGAAGTTCTGTTGGTTTAGGGAAGAAATTCAAGATCACAATTCCTTATATAATTGGCAGGGTAAGATTCAATGATGGGAACTGGAAGGAGCTACATAATTTTTGGGATGTTCCTTCAGAGAAGCAACTTAAACAGTTCTTATATGCATCAACTCTGTGCTCACCTGCTGGCAATTGCATAGCCAGGGAGCAGGGCCAGCATGTTCAAGCCTACTCCCCCTCTATGTACATCGATTACAGTGATCATAATATCATTTGGAGAGGGCTCCAATGTACAAGCAAAAGGGTTAGGGGGAGAAGAATTTTTCAGACCTTAATGGTCTTATAGCCTCTGTGTTCTGGACTAAATTGTTATGCTGGCTTCAGAAGGCAAACGTTATTGCTACTATCAGGTATGACTACTTGAAATTCTGGGATGGAGGCTAAAAAAGGGAAGCCACCCAACTGCAAACACAAGAACTGGTAGTCCCTCAAAAGGGACAGGGAACCATCCCCACCAGGCAGGGGCATCGCGTTTTGATTTTCCTGGGGGGGCTCTTGCGCATGCAAAGCACTTGAAGCATATGCATGCGTGTGCTGGGAGGATGTCCCCGCCGCCCCCACTGTGAGCCTCTCTCTTCCCCCCCTCGCCCGGCTCCCCTGCACTCCCTCCCTCCCTCCCTCTCGGGGCCATCAGGGCAATGTGCCCAGCATGATGGCGTCACCTGGAAGTGACATCATCATGCTGAGCACGTTTCCAGGTCAACGCTCTGTCAATCGCCTTGAAACTCTATGGTGCCATAGAGTTTTCAGGGCGATTGACAGAGCGTTGACCTGGAAACGTGCCCGCTGTGATGACGTCACTTCTGGATGATGCCAACATGCTGGGCATGTTGCCCCAATGGCTGAGGGAGGGAGGGAGTGCAGGGGAGCCAGGCAGATGGGGGGAGAGGCTCACAGCGGTGAGGAAGGCACGGTGGCAGGCGGGCACCCCATTTTGCTGGGGGGGCTCAGTCCCCCCCCGGGAAATTTCAGGGGTCGCCCCGGCCCCCGAGCCCCCCCGTAGTTGACGCCTATGCCACCAGGACAGAAACTTTCTCAGGGAAAATAACAGCCATTCCTATCTTAGTAGGCAGCATATTAAAACACCTGGTTAAAATTCAAATAAACTACCTTTTAAAGTATAAGATCTAACTGTATAAAACCTGCCATTTTTGCTTCCACATTCTTTATTATCTGTTTGTTTGATTTCACATATTATACAAATAGTCTTCAACTGCATTCGGAGTGATGAGAACAAATGTCAAATATTGGAAAAGGCATTGGAAGTGCTTGTGACCAACAAGAATTGAGCATTTCCCCCATTCTTAAAACCCAGTCTTTCTAACATCAAAATAAATCACTGATTTTGGGGGGGAGGGCAGGGGGGGCGGGGGAACAGTTCCACTTCTTTGTGGAGGAAAGGTAATCATCTGCTGTTGTACATGCATCTCAAATGCAGCAACTCAGAGGATTTATCTGCAACACAGCTAGCCTAACCCTCAAGAAGTTAACTTGAACAAGGCCCCATTAACCAAAATGCCATTCCTCGATAGCAATTTCACACACAGGAGCAGCACTGTCAGCATACCATATATTTGAATAAATAAATCCCTCTGCGTATAAAGCAGATAACAGCACTTCCAGTAAATCTCTACTTACCAGAGTTTGCAGAAGCATTTCCTTTAATAAAAAATCAGATTTTTCTTAAGCTTCCCATATTTAACAACACTGATGAAAGTGCTAGAGATAATCTTTTGATCTAGATTTTCCCAATTAGTCTTTGGAGGATTATTATTTTCCTTTGCTACAGCTTGCTGGAGTATATGTGCCTTTATCAAGCCCAAACAATCTTTGACCCTCCAAACCCAACGCTGTTCTAGGCAGACAGTAAAAAACAACAACAACAAAAACCGAAGATTGATCAAACCTCTAGTAGGCCAGAGAACGGCTGGCTGCATTCACCTTCATGGACTTTAAGATTGCAGTGCCATGTTATGATGGCTCTTTGAAAAACCTAGTATGCAATTTTAAAAAAATAAAATAAAAAACCAGCCTCAGGCACATGTACATTGCTTCTCCTTTTGCTCCCTGGAGCAAATTCCCACCAGTACTTCTCAGCATTATATAAGACACAAGGGGAGACCTACAATGACAACAGGGGGACCTACAAGGCTGTGGCTTACCCTTCCCTTGCCTCATGTTTGCTCCCCCGCCACTGCCTGGCCCAGCTTGTCTTCCTTTACCACTGATGAGAATTGAGCACCATTTTGGGTTGCTACAGGATGCTACAGCAACCCAAATATCACTCAGACCCTGGGTTTATTTGGAATGTCTCAATACAGAGATGTCACTGTTTACATTTATAAGGATTTTTACCTCAACATGGTTAAGATACTTTCTGTAACCCTGGGGTTTCCTGGGGTGGTAATGTTAACCTAGAACATGGGCAGAACAGAAAGTAAGGCAGAAAGCCTCTGGAATACTGGTAGAACAGAATAGTGGGAAACCATTCCTAAACTGTAGCTGTAGCTGTTTCTGTTGTGTGTATTTGTCTGTATATATGCTGTTCCTATCTCACTGATATCTGGATGGCATATGTATTCTGATTCACTTTCAGTTGGCTCAAGTCATCTGAGTTTGTATAGTTATATTTATAAACAGACATATAAGAGAGCACAACAAGGGAAAAGGTTCTAGCCTAACCTATCATATGCTGGGCTAGTTTTCAATCTGTCACCTCAGTATTGCCACATATATAGGGTTGCCTGCGATGCTCCCTCTAAGCTGTGGAGTCTTGTGAGTAAAAAAAATTCTACTTTGTGAGCTACTGGCATTAAAGTTGCGAGTGAGCGATTTGGCTACTGTATCAATTAGTTTGCTCTGGAGCCATCCTTCCTGAGCTAAGACAAAAATGTGTGAGCCGGAGGCTAAAAAACTGTGAGCTAGCTCACACTAACTCAGCTTACAGGGAACACTGGTTGCCAGGTGCAGGCATCAAGCCCTAGGAGGAAATGAGGGTGGGGCCTGGTGCACTGCTGTAAGATGCTACAGCATCCAACATGTTGCTTCCTATTTTCCTTGAACATAAGAACATAAGAGAAGCCAATGTCGAATCAGGCCAATAGCGCATCCAGTCCAACACTCTTGTCATACAGTGGCCGAAAATAGCAGGTGCCATCAGGAGGTCCACCAGTGGGGCCAGGACACTAGAAGCCCTCCCACTGTTGCCCCCTCAAGCACCAAAAATATAGTGCATCACTTGCCCCAGAAGTGCTAATACACATCCCCCCCTGCACCTAAGGTATGGTGCAGGGGCGTAGACTTTGTAAATCCCTGGGGGGAATGGGGGCTCTTTCGTGCGTGTGTGCAAAGTACGCACGCGTGCACGGGACCATGTTCCTGCCGCCTCTCTCCCCCCCTCCCCCCTGCAGACCTTCTCCTGCTGCCGGCGCTCCCCGAGCTCAGAAGCCCGCAGCCCCGCTGAGAATAAGAAGCACAGCGGGGCAACGCAAGCAACTCGGCTTCCTCCCCAGAGCCCTTCGGGAAAAGTCAGAAAGAGATCAGGGCTGGGAAAAGATGGCCCATAAAAGGCATCAGTCACTTAACACAGCAAGCCACGCCGAGAATCCCGGTCGCTGGCCGCCAACTCCGGCACACAAATCGACTCAGCCATAAAACCGGGAAAAGCACTCAAACGGTCCGGGGGAGTGGGGGTGAATGGAACAGGTTCCCCTGCTGGGCCAAAGGCGAATTCCCTCCACGCCCCCAAAGTGGTCCACGACCCCACACCCCGTCCCACACATGGCCTGGCCGCCTCCATGGTGCCGGTTCGCAGTTCGGCCACTCAGGGGCAGCTCTCCCGACCCGCACACAGCACCACCGCGTCTCGACAACTTTGAACAGGCTCCTCCCCTCAGCTGCTTGGGACTCTAGTCGGCACCCCCCCGGGCTCCCGGCGGCCCTCCCCGCCTCCCCCACTGGCAGGCGCTCCATTTTGCCGGGGGGGGGCTGAGCCCCCCCTGGGAAATTTCAGGGGAGTCTCGAGCCCTCGAGCCCCCCCCGTAGTTGATGCCTATGGTATGGTGGACAGCAAGACGGGACCTCAGGAGGCCTGCATATGGACCAGACCCAAAAGAGAGAGAGTGATTGTTGTGAGAATAAAATAGTTGTTGTGAGAATAAAAGGAGGTGGGGGCAGTAACACCATCCTGAGTTCCTTGGAAGAAGTTGTGATAAAAATACAAGCCTGTATTTCCAGATGTCAAGTACTCAGGTTGTATCCAGCCAGCTTTTTCATTCAATCTCATTGATTTCCCCTTCTTAGTGCATACCCCAGGGCTTTTGTACATAAGGGCCCTTTCCACTAGCATAGCCATTTATGGTGATCAGCCCCTTCACCTCCTGAAAAGCTGGCTGGATCCAACCCTTCATGATTGCAGAGCCAGGATGAAAACACTGGCAAGGATTACTATATGAACAAGATACAATAAGCAACCTATTTCCTCCATAGTAATTTTAAAACTGAAAATTGTTCTATTATTGATTAATTGTATAATGTCTCAACCCACCATGAGCAATGCTTTTGTTTCAAGTCATCGTTATGGAAACATCAATGATTAGAGAAAATTCTAGCTCAAACCAAATTTACTTAGCAAAAAAAGAAAAGCCATTATTATTTTCCTTCAGAAACATTTTTTTTTAATGTGATGACTTCCTGATATTTATTCAGGGACACCAAGAAATATATGCAGTAGGAAAATAAAAGGAAGTGTTATCTTGGAGAGAGAAAAAAAGAGTTGTTTGTAGCTACCATAGCAACCAAAGTTATGAAAAGATTTGGAAGCCGAGGGTTGCTTTGAAGTATGGTATCTGTGATCTCTCCAGCTCTTTGCCTAATCAATGAAAGCACTGTAGCTTTAGCCTCTGCTTGGGTCTCCAGGCATGAGGATAGATATTAAGGGGGAAATCTAGTATAGATTTTAGTATGAGTCTCCTGATCTCCTTTGGAGTTGCAACAGAAGAAGCATAACATATCCTATCCATCTGGAAGCCTGGAATGATTATAGCCCTCCTATTGATCTCACTGCAAGCAGCAGCCCTGTGTGTCCTGGCCCTCTAGAATGTTTGGCAATATAAAATGTGCACCATTGAGATTTGGAGCAGGAGCAGCAGAAACTCTTAGAACAACACTGTTGCCAGTAATGCTAGATGTTACTGAGGGAGACAGAAGAGGAGCAAAAGGGGGCTAGAGAATGAGATTGTAAGTAGCAGCCATATATAATGCTATAACTGATAACATCAATTTCTGGACTGATATAATCCTTATTTGAACAGCCTTCAGCAAGGAAAATGGTTTTCAGTGATATAGCCAAGGTACATATGTGCCTAACTGCTGTCAAGCTGCAATTGGCGTATGCCAACTCCATCAAGGGGCTTTCAGGACAAGTGAGGTGGTTTTCCATGGCTTTCTTCATGCAGCAACAGCAGGGGCAGCCAGCTCCTGCTGTACCACAGACCTAATAGGAAATGACCCTGTCACCCTGGTGGATGACTTGTGCTGGGAGATGGACAGGGGAGTGCAACCATGTTAATTCCTCTGGACCTCTCAGTGGCTTTTGATACAATTGATTATGGTATCCTTCTGGATCATCTTTTGGGATTGAGACTGGGATACAATATTTCAGAGTGTGGTGCTAGGGAACTGCTGCTCTGCCCCTTGGCCTTTGGCCTGTGGGTTTCTCCAAGGTTCCATCTTGTCTCCCATGTTTTCCAACAGCTATGTAAAACTGCTGAGAAGGGTAATCCACAGATTTGGGCTGAACTGCCACCAAGATGCAGATGACACTCAGCTCTATCTCACACTGGAGAGATAGGTCCCAGGCATACTGTGGAAACCATAAAGAGGTGCCTGGAGGCATTTTTGGGATGGATGAGGGCTATCAATATGAAACTTAATCCCAACAAAACAGAGATGCTACTAGTGGAGGGAAATCTGACATGTGAAATGGGTTATCCCCTATTCTGGATGCATTTGTATTCCCCTTTAAGGAGCAGGTTTGTGGCTTGAAAGTACTGCTGGACATGGGCCTCATATTGAATAAACAGGTGGCAGCAGTAGCTAGGGATGCCTTTCAGCAGCTTTGGCTGGTGACCCATCTGCAGCCCTTCTTAGACAGAAAAGATCTTAATGCTGTGGTGCATGCCCTGGTAATATCTAGATTAGAGTACTTCAATGCGGTCTGTGTGGGGCTGCCCCTGAAGACTGTCTGGAAGCTACAGCTGGTATAGAATACTGCGACCAGAGGATGGAGTGGGCTATACAAACAATATCATTCCCATCCTGTTCTTACCTACACTGGTTTCCAATTTACTTTTGGGCTCAATTCAAGGTGCCAGTGTCACTCTTTAAAGCCCTGTACAGTCTGAGACCAACATATTTTAAGGGCCGCCTTCTCCCATAGAAGGTTGCCTGCTCGCTCCAGTCATCCTCGAAGGCCCTGCTTCAGTTGCCCCCAGCATCTGAGGCTAGACAGGTGGCAACCCGAGAAAGAGCCTTTATCATTGTGGCACCAAAACTTTGGAACTCCCTCCCCTGGGAACTAAATCTGTTTCCCTCTACTGGTATCTTTGACCAGCAGGTGAAGACATTTTTGTTTCGTCTAGCATAATGATTTTGGACTCTCCTTTTAATGTTGTTTGTTTGTGTATTTTTAATTGAATTGTATATTTTAACTGTATTTTAATTGTTTAAATGTTTTAAATGTTGGAGCCAGTTTGGTGTAGTGGTTAAGTGTGCTGACTCTAATCTGGGAGAACCGGGTTTGATTCCCCACTCCTCCACTTGCACCTGCTGGATGACCTTGGGCAAGCCATAGCTCTGGCACAGCTGTTTTCTCAAGGACAGTTGTCTCAGAGCTCTCTCAGCCCCACCTACCTCACAGGGTGTCTGTTGTGGGGAGGGGAAGGGAAAGGAGTTTGTAAGCCACTCTGAGACTCCAAGTGAAGGGCGGGATATAAATCTAATCTCCTCCTCCTCCTCCTCCTCCTCTTCTTCTTCTTAATGTTTGTCTGATTTGTAGACCCTTATTGAGTGGAAAGGCGGCATAAAAATGATTTAAATAGACACAGAAAGGAGTCATTGGATTCAATCCAATATCTATTTCTGTTTGAAAAGAGAATACACTGGAAATGTTCACAAAAAGAAAAGCTATTCCAATCCTTCAATTGCTATACTTGGTTTTGAAAAAAAAAATCTTTCCATTACCTTTATCTATGCATCCATGTGTGACATCTTTTTTGCTAGAAATTTTTACAACTAATAACCCAGCTTCTTTCTATCAAAGATCAAAACTCCAGAATATAACGTCTTTTTAATTAGCTTTTTTTCAAATAAGCATTTGAATCTCTCATCTGTTGCTTTATCTTCTACCTTAACACTTTTTTTTGCTTCAAATACACTCAGCATTTAATTATATTTTGCTTTTTAATTATGGGTAGCCTGCTTTGTCTTTTTGGTCACTGTATAATTATTATTTGCTACCATATTGGCAGATACAAGGACATGTGTAAACTGGAAAAAATTCAGAAGATCCAATAAGCCAAATAAAGCGGGGGAGAGAGGGACAACATTTGGAACACTTTTCTCTCATCTTACTTTAACCACAGCTAATAAAAGGTTAGTAGAAAGACCCCAAAATGGAGGGGGGGTACCCTGCTAACTAAATCTTACTGAGATTTCACTGTGTGTATGTTGGGGGGATCATTAATTATTCTATATCGCTGCTTGGAGTTTTCTAAAATGAAAAGCTGGAAATAAGGATGGCACCCAAACCCAAATGGTTTCACATGGGCTGGCAAATTACAATTATGAGGGAACTTGGACCAAGTTAACGATGTTTCATGCTGACATGACAGAAGAATGATTTTTCACTATTCTGTTTTTTCAGGGGTTTTCTGCCCTACTTTCCACTCTGTTCATGTTCATGGTTAATGTGAATAAGTTCTCAAACTAATTCCGAATACCTGCATATATGCTTCCCATTTCTCTCTTAACGAGTGATTCTGCACTAGATCTTAAATTCTGGTTCAACCCTGTCCCTGAACTAACATTCTACACTACACTTGAGTTCACCACTGTAATTAGCTCGGGGTATTTTTAATTTCCACATTACATTGAGGTCACCCCACTTTCACCCCACGCTTGTCCCAGGATAAACAGATGCTGTTATAACCAGGAATAAATGCAAGGTATTGTGTCATGAGTTGAACTCTGATAAAACCAGGGATGAGATCCAAGTGCAGAAAGGACAAACAACAGCATACGTTTATCCCAGGACAAATGTGGGGTGAAACTGGGGTGACCTCAATGTAATGTGGAAACAAAAAATACCCTGAGATAATTAGAGGGGTGAACTCAAGTGTAGTGTAGAATGTAAGTTCGGGGACAGGGTTGAACGAGGATTTAAGGTTTAGTTCAAAATCACCCTTCTCTCTCTCTCTCTTCTCCTTTCAGATAGACCTATACAAAGAACACACATACGCACTGATTAAATCAATGTGCAGAAAGGAACCATGTTATGATTCTACAATGCTGTGCTTCAATCAGTGCGTATCTGTGCTGGTAGGCATTGTACTCTTTAATTTTAAAAACGCACAAGCTGAAAACTATAACAAAAATTGCACATGGGCAAAAGTCTGAACAATGTAATTCAAAACACTTTACGTCACTCAAGTATGCCAGGAGCTGAAAGTAGAAACAAATACTGCACACAGGTAACCTGCATGTGTACATACGCAAATGTTTACAGATGAAAACATATAAAGTGGGTGACTGAAATGAGAGCTACAAAGACTTAGAGTTAATGATTTTTATATCATCATCATCATCATCATCGTTAATATATTTATAGACTACTTGTATCACTGTATCTGAATATATATTCATATTATTTTTAGTCTGCTAGAATATACAAGATAATATATATCACTTTTTTTATATACCCCCCTATATATAACCCCCCTATTAATTTTTCCAGGACAAAGTTTTACTATTTAATATGACATTTCATATTCATAGATATGACCCAGCGTGGTGTAGTGGTTAGAGTGTCAGACTACCATCTGGGAAATCTGTGTTTGAATCCCCACACTACCAGGCAAGCTCGCTGGATTACCTTGGGGCAGTCTTTCCCCCTACTCCCTGCCTAACCTTCAGTGGGCATTATTCATGGTTATTCTGAGGATAAAAAGAAGAATGGCATTGTAAATTGCTTTGGGATCCCATTGGGAAGAAAAACACATTATAAATATCTGGATTGATATACCTATTTCCAAACTGTGCCAGAAATGATATCATCATCACCATTATCATCATCATTTCTATACTGGCCACAGCCAAGCTCTCTGTGTAGTTTATAACAAATATAAAAACAATAAAATATAATAGGTAAAACATTAAGAATTAAGATAACATGAAAAACATGTTTTTAATATCATTGACTGAGCTGCAATATGGACCCATGGACAGACCGGGGGATTTCTGTACAAACATGAAAGAAGGCCCAGGATTGTAGAAAAATTTGAAATTTAAGGGGGGGGGGATACATTGAGGGATTAGAACTCCCAATGACATCTGTAGCTTTAAGAAAAGAATGCCCACTGAAGTTTCAGTGGCTGTTGAAGGTTGCTAGGAAGACACAACAATATCATAATGTATGCCAAGCTTTGGTTTCTGGGGGAAAAAAAACAAAGCTGGGGGTGGGAATAGGAATAGACTGGGAGGCCAAAACAGTTCTGGACACCCCATAATCAACTCACTACCTAGACAATTTGACCCAGCCCAGTGGTGGTGGACACTGTGCAACTTGGCCTAGCAATGACCACCATCCAACTGGGCTCAGCTGCCACTAGGCTTACCAGGTTTCCAGCTGTGGCAAAAGACTTTCTACCACTTTCTGTCCCACCCCTGTTCAGCATGGGTGGGGGAAAATGGGTGAGAAAAGAGATGTTATGCCAAGGTACAATGTCACTTTCAGAATACACCCAGAAGCAGCTTCACCTCATTGGTGTGGCACTCTAGGATCCCTCCCAAAATTCTATGATAAAGCCAACATGGTGATGTCACTTCCAAGTTTATGCCTTTCCCAGGCCTGTAGCTACAGTGGGGCCTCCAGAGGCCCGGCCCCCTGATTTCCTGCCAAGGCCCCACAACTTCCTAGGCAGCCAAGGCTCCCTGACTCTCTGGACTGCCCGGAGGACTTGCCACTGCCACCACCCCTCCCTTTCCCACCTGCCAGCAGACCTGCAGACCTCTCCTTGCCTTCCCCCACCAGCCTCACAGTCTGAGGAACAGCTGCTGGGGGAGAGGAGGAGGAGGCCCCCGTGTGGGCCATGGTGGGCACGTGGCTGTCCAGGGGAGGACAAGGCTTGCATGGTGTCTAAGCGGAGAGATGTCTAAGTGCACAGGGCGAGGGGCTCTTGCTGTTGCATGCACCACAGCCCTTATTTGTGGGCAAGCACTTTCCCTTTATGAAGGAGTACAGAGGGACCAGCACCTGGAGAGATATGCTGCCTCAATTACATGTGCAGCTGTGTACTTGTGTTGCCCCGTCACATGCCTCACATGAGGAAGACGGAAGGTGCACACAATGAAGTAGAATCCAAGAGAGACTGGTATTTCACCGGGTGCCCCACCCGGTCCCCACCAGGGAAGGAGGCACCCCCTCCCCCTGTTTGCAGCTCCCGGGCCTGTCCTGTCCTGCTGTTGCTTGGGGAAAGAGCAGGGAGATGGCCGCGGAGCTAAGCCAAAGGTGGAGTGAGTGAAGGAGGCTCGAGGAGAGCGGAGACAAGGTGGCTGCAGCAGTGCTCCTTCTTGGGCCAGCCCAAGCAGACGAGTACACTGGTGCACTCTTCCACTGCCATCCTTTCCTGCCTGCCCTGCCTATACAGAGTAAGCTGGGTGGGAGTGGGGGGTCCAGGCTGGGGAAGCTCCCTTTGCAGGGGGAGAGGAGGAGGCTATCAGTGTGCAACTGGGCAAAAAGTGATGGGGCACTTAATTTAACTTATTTTAATTAAATCAGTTAGGTGTCCTTTGAGAAATTTAAATGGCCTCGACAAATGAAATCCTGGCTATGGGCCTGTTCCCACTCCCACCCTTTCCTGCTGGTTGCCCACCACACAGCTAAATTTGACTTTTTTTAGAGCAAGGCTGCCAGGGCAGGGAAAGGAGGGAAAGCTGAAGACAGATAAAAAGGGCAGATAAAAGTAGTTCAGCTAGTGGATGAGAAGAAGAGATGGAAGCAGGCCCAGCAGGGGTGACCACTCTGCCACTATGCTCAGCCATAAGCTAGCAGCAACCAAGGTACTGTTGGGCCTGGCCCAGTGTTGGAAGACACCATGCAACTTGGCCAGACTTTTCCCAGGGAGAGGCTGCCATGTGTAGAGAAGGAGGAAAAGCTGAAAATGGGGAGATACAAAGGTAGTTTGGCTGGTGGTTGGGAAGGGGGAAACAAAGCAGAAACAAGGGGAGAAGCTGCGGAGACTTCCAGAGAAGGGAAAGAGGAAAGATTGAGAAAGAGGATATGGGGGGAATGAGACATCCCACAACTCATAGTGGATCCCGCACTTGTAAATAAATATTTGACTGAATGACTGGTGCAATCATATATTGCTCCCTGATGTATGTGTGTATGTAGGAAGCTTGTTTAGGATGGTGAGACAGGAGGCACAAGACACTGGCTTCCAAGGACAGCTGTTGTGGCCAAGGCTGCATAACCTACTGGCATTACATCTAGGGCTGCCAGGTCCCCCAAGAGGGCAGAGGTTCCCCCACTAAAAGGGTCCCCAATCCACTGGTCCGGATCTGGCCGGCGGGGGAAACCCCACCTCTGAAGTGGCCAAATCGGGCTGACGTGCCCAATGTGATGACATCACCTGGAATTGATGTCATCACACTGTGCATATCACCAGGTGATGCTCTAACAATCACCCTGAAAACTCTATGGTACCATAGAGTTTTCAGAGCAATTGCTAGAGCTTCACCCGGTGACGTGCACGGCATGATGATATCACTTCTGGGTGTTGTTGCTGTGGTGCGCGCACAAAGCACATGCACTGAGGGATTCCCAGAGACAGCCAGGAGTCCCCCCGCTACAGCGCAGGTAGGACTTGGCAACCTGTTATGCCAAGGAATATTTGTTAAATAATGATTTTGTAGGGGGTGAGAGCAGGCCTATAGCTACAGTGGAACATTTTGGGGCCTGCCCCCCAACTTCCTGCCAAGGCCCCCCAACTTCCATCCTGCCCCCAGGCCCGCAGCTCTCTGGGCTGCCCAGAGGACTCCTGACTCTCTGGGTTGCCTGGAGGACTCCCCACCACCACGCCTTTCGCAAGTGTGGCCTGCCTCCCCATGTAGCCAGGCAGAGTGTGAATGCTACAAAAGTGAGGGGTTTTGTTTTTTAAAAAAAATTATTTTGTGACATCTGTGCCCCCTGACTTATTTAAGCCCCCCCCCAAAAAAATTACAAAATCCTGGCTATGGGCCTGGGTGGGAGGAGTGAAAAAAAACCCACTGGGCCCATTTTAATGTCTTGTGCTTGTAAGTGGACATATCATGTTTGACCATACAAATCTTCACTAGCACCCCAAAGTAACATGAATGAAACAACAGACATATTTACTTTTTCTTTGGTGGTATCAAAATCTACTACTCATGGAATCTCCAGCCACCTGCTGAACAGTGGGTCCAGCGCTGGCTGCTTGGCCTCATCAAATCAGCACATTAATCCTTTTCAGTGAATGTCACTATCTTTTAAACAGTGATGCTGAAAATGAGAGACTGTTTCTAACTACTTTGTGTTTCTTCTGCTCCAGTACAGTGCCTATAATGAAGAAAGGTAATAATTTAGCCTTCCAAGAGCACTGGAAAAGCACTGCGGGGAAATGGATGCAATTATTAGTAATTGTAGGAAGAGAAATTTTGCTGTGCTTTCCGCCATCCAGTTACACTTGACTAGTTCCATACTTACTCTGTAAACAGCAACTGCATAGTCATAAAACAGCCGCTAAGAGAAGGGGTTTTTTTAAAAATAAAAAATAAAAATTCCATTTAAACTATAACAAATAGCTTTTTATGCTGCAGTTGTGCTTCACAAAATGGATGGAGCAGTTTATTTAAAAGACTTTTTAAATCATTGCTCATAATCATGGCTACATTAGTATTACATATAAATCCTTGCAGCATTACCAGCTTTCAGAAACGGAGGGGTTAGCAACCCAACTGTATGCTGCTAACATTTACAACAAAGAAAGGGAGCATCACAGACATCGTTTTTCAAGATGTTAGCATAACTATTGTCTTCTTTTTTTCTCACCCAACTGGATCTGAAAAGTAACAAATGGAGGAATTTCATCCCAAGATAATGATGCTTAATAGGGATGGGCTTAATAGGGATGCTTAATAAGGATGGGCACAAACCAGGAAAATGTGGTTTGGTTTGTGATGGGCCCCATTCACGAACCACAGGCTGTCATAATTTTTAGCTGCTTCACAAATCGGTTTGGTTTGTGAGGTTCGTGAGGCAACAGAATACCCCCTGACCTGCTAGAGAAACACTTACAGGAAATCTCCAGCTGAATTTCCTCTATGTGCACTCCAGTTTTGGTAAGGATTGGATTTACAAGATCCAAGTTATGATCCCCCAAAGAAAGTGCCCCCAGGAAAGTGCTTTCTGAGGAAATGACCACAAGTTGAGGCGGTTCAGGAGTGTATAGAATAGCTCTTGAGCAAGCTAGAGACACTGAACTTGGAGGACAGGTAGAGGAGAGTCAGTTGGCGATCCCCTGCAAGTTTGGTGGCTCTACCTGACACAGGATCCATTCTACAGACTCCTGAACCTCCTGAACATACTCCTGTCAAAATGGTCTTTTTGACAGCTGCAAGTTCAGGAGGTTCAGGATCTTGTGCAAGCTAGAGACATCAAAGCCATAGGGGACCTCCCCCAGATTCTCCTTTACATGCCTTCCTAGTTGTTACTGTCAAATTTTGTAAACATTTTGATTGAGTGGAGATAGTCTGTCTAGGAATGTATCTGCTCATGAACCAGAACGAACCTCCACGAACAGGGTGACCTGCCACAAACTTGACTTTGCAAAGCATGGGACAAAATTCATCACTACCTTTTGCTCATGAGCCAGTTCATGCGCATCCCAAATGCTTAGTATAACTAGTAAAATACACATCATTCTGGCACTGATTGTGCAAAGAAGGCCTGTTTATAGACAGACATGGGAGGGGGCAGGGCATCTTTCTGGTCTCTTCACAGAGGCTTGCAATGCGACTCATAGATTTAGAAGGGTGCTAACTCTGTTTAGGACTGTAGTGTAAACCATTCATGTTGCAGAGTGATCTTGAATTACAGTGCTGCATAGGAGTATGCTCAGTTCTATTTCACAAAATATACTGTTAATAGGATTGCCAGCTCTGAGCTGGGGAATAACAGAGATTTTGGGGGTGGAGTCTGAGGATGGTGGGATTTGGGGAAGGGAGGGACTTTAATGTGGTGTAATGCTGTATAGTCTACCTTCCAAAGAGACCATGTTCTCCAAGTGAACTTATCTCTGTCACCTGGAGATCTGTTGTTATCCCAGGAGATCTCTAGCCTCCATCTGGAGGTGGGCAACCCTAACTGTGGACCACTTAGAACTGAACACTTATCCTTAATACATGGCTGTGGGGATGCTTGTACATTCCTGTACAAACCTTGTCAGCCAATTTGGGGGGAATTTGTAGGAAGAGGAGTAGGAGATTGGAATTATACCCCGCCCTTCCCTACCCAAAGGAGTCTCAGAGCGGCTTACAATCACTACCTCTTCCCCTCCCCACAACAGACACCCTGTGAGGTAGGTGGGGCTGAGAGAGCTCTTTCAAGAACTGCCATTAAGTGAACAGCTCTGAAAGAACTTATGACTGACCTAAGGTCACATCAGCAGCTGTATGTGGAATTCGTATGGTTTTGTGCCCCCCCCCCCTCAAACTTACAGCCTGAAGCACCCAAAAAGTAGCATGGGCACCAGATGCAGCTCATGGAGCAGGAATTTATTGGCACACCTCAAGAGGAAGGACCATAAGCCTAGCTGTGGCACCATGGCAAGGATACAGATTATATTGCCTCCTCTCCACATCAGTAGACCAGAAGCAAAACTACCCCAAGGTATAACAGCGGGCTGCATATTTATGTTTCCTTAATTGGTTAGCCACTTCTCAAAATTCATAATAACTTTTTTTAAGTACATTACAGATCAAAATCCTTAATCACAGAAGCAATCATCACAAAAGACTTAAAACACAGTTAAAACAACAACATTAAAATAGGCAAATAAAGATGAAGTGAAGTAGCTAATGAATGCACACTAGAGAGGCATCTCCTCTGAACCTTGCTGGTGGGTCCTATCCTTACATTACCCCTCCACTGAGCAAAGTTTGATGTCTTCCTCCAGCCTAAGGAGAGTTCCTCCAACTTAAATGGTTCTTTCTCCAACACAAAAGCTACTGAAGTTTGAGGAAGGCTCATTAGGCTGGAGAAAGGCATCTTGGAGAAAGGTTGGATCCACACTGATACATCTAAGGACTTGTGGCAGGATGAATCATTCCACATTCCCACTGTGTACTTTCCTCATACTCGTTGGGTATGAAGGTGAGAAAGTACTCCCTCTATGACCCTGCCACTCAAACCTCTTTCCATGTTCTGAACCAAACAGTCAGTTGTCCAGGCAACTGGCAAATATTTGACCAATCAGTTATCATCCCAATTCCACAGTTCCTTGTTTGAGACCATTCTTAAAGTTCTTCAAAGCTTCAGAAGTGTTTTGTGTGGTAAAGTGGAGAGCCCTTGGGAGGGTAAATTGGGTTCTACCCCATGCTCACATGGGATCTTCCCTCACATCCCTTTAGATCATAGCTCTGGTGTCATGGGAGAACTCATTTTCAGGCTCCCTTCATCCTCCCTGCTAGTTATGAATCTAGTCTTTGAACATCTCTTCAGTAATTTATTTCTAATAATTACCTTTACCATTCTGATACTTTACAACCTTGACATTTCCAATCAAGAGTAGCACAAAGGACTGTGGACAAATAAATAACTACCAATTAGTGTTTCGCTTTGATGGGCCTGCCACTGGGTTAATAGAATACAAATAACTATTTGTTTCCAGATTCTTGGGTCAAATTTCAATGAGAATATGGGCCTTTTAGGTCAATATTATTGACAGGTTTGTCTTTCATTCTTTTTCTCATCTTAATGAGCTAGAAATAGCAGCCAGTCTTTAGAAGTTTAGATACCATTGCTTGGTGTCCTGTGTAATGGTGCTACAAAGGGAGGGAAAGACTGAGATTAAGATCTTTGCCAGATCTTTGTAAAATTTTGCAGAGAATGTGTGTGTCCATTCTTGTTGCAGATATAAAGAATGGACATGGCCAGAGGTGCAGACCCTTCCACAGGGCTATGAAAACAGAGCTCTTCCATGTATTTAGGTAAGGAGCTGCATCTATCATCTATGCCCTTGTGCCTACCTATTTCTGGTAGATGGATGTACCACTGAATGCACTTTATTAGTCATATCGCCATCGTTACATAATGGTTTTAATAATCTATTGTATATTTTATATTGATATTTATACTGTTGTTTTACCTTTAGGTTATTTATGGGTTTGTGTAAGCTGCCCTGAGCCTGCTTCGGCAGGGAGGTTGGGGTAAAAATCAAACTATAAACCAAAAAGTTTTCAGTCCATGGCTTTCCAGATGAGTCAGCAACTGAGACCAGGGCCAGCCCAAGACAATATTTTTGGTTTGTTTGTTTCTTCTTTTGGCCCCCTTCTGGAAGAAAAACAAGGTATAAATACTTAAAATAAATAATAACTGCATAAAGGTAATCAACCAATACTTTTGTTTTAAGTGTGGGGAGGCTGAGACTTGTTTAATGTGTAGAGTTCCTACAACTGAAGAGTAAGGACCTCTTGGAATGAGCCCAAGTTGGCATGATTTCTTCTAGCTCTGCCTACTTGTTTCCTCTGATAGTGTGGGGATGTGCCACTTACACAGTATGCTCAAGAGCAGAGATGGAAGCAACAAAAGATGGGTTATGTGTAAAGGGGGGCCAACATCTAAGAGCAATTAACTTATCATATGCAGTATTAATACCACATGAAGTCTCTTAAGACTTCATGCCACTGATTGTAAGACTATATGATTTATACAGTAGTACTGGCGGACCTCAGCATGAATTCAGAAGCTACCTTGGCCAAGTGCAGCAAATGAACTATTCTAGAATATGGTGGAAAAATATGTGTGAAAACATGTACACTGCTCATGGTCAGATCATTACCTGAACAATGTATATGTGGATATGTTTCTCATAAGGGGAGAGAATCAAATGCAAAGATCTGCCCCTGGAGACTTTATGGAACTTGTAGGATTCTGGGCAGCTCTGGAGGATTAATAAAAGGATGTTAGAAATGTCATTGCAGAGGTAAGTACACGAAATGAGTAGCTGAGAACCACCACAGTACTATCACCTGGATTTGTATAGCTCCAGTTCCTTGGTTCCCTGAGGAGTTGGGAAAGGTGAAATGCGTTGGCAGACAACTTGAGTACAAGGAGCAGAAAATTCTGACAGTGCATCTCATAGAGCCCCTTCGAAAACATAAGATCCCTGCTGGATCAGACCAGTGGTTCATCTAGACCCATTCTCACAAAGTGGCCAGCCAATTCCCCTGGATGACCAACAACAGAACATAGAGGCCGAAACTTCCCCCTGATTTTGCCTCCTGGTACTGGGATTCAGAAGCTGACTGCCTCTGAATGTGGAGGTTGCCTTTAGTCACCATAGCTAGTAGCCACTGATAGACCTATCCTCTATGAATCAATCTAATCCAGTTTTAAAGCCATTGATGCCTGTTACCATCACTACATCCTCTGGGAGCAAATTGCACATTTTAATCACTCTCTGTGTAAAGTAGTATTTCCTTTTTCCTTCCTGAATCTACTGCCCATCAGCTTCATTGGATGCCCTCAAGTTTTAGTATTTTGGGAGAGGAAGAAGAAATTCTCTGTGTTATCTCCCTCCAACCTCTATCTCTCCAACCCCTTAGTCATCTTCTTACTAACCTGAAAAGTCCCAGACTCTTCAGCCTTTCCTCACAGGGAAGGTGCTCCAACCCCCTAATCATCTTGGTTGCCCTCTTCTGTACTTTTTCCAGATCTGTGATACCCTTTTTGAGATATGGTGACCAGAACTGTACACAGTATTCCGAATGATACTGCACCATAGATATATACAGGATTATTACATCGGCCATTTTATTTTCAACTGTTTTCCTAATAATCCCTACAACAGAGTTTGCCTTTTCCACCACTGCAGCACACTGGGTTGACACTTTCATTGAGCTACCTACTATAATTCCACTATCTTTTTTTCCCTTTCAGTCTCAGCAAGTTCAGACCCCATTAGTTGGTCCCAGTGTGCATCACCTTACACTTACCCACAACATTGAACTTTGTTTGCCACATTGTCCCCCACTCAACCAATCTGTGAAGATAGCCCTGGAGCCTTTCACAGTCACCCTTGCTTTTTACCATCCTGAATGATGTTGTATCATCTGCAAATCTACAACCTTGGCTGGTATATGAGATGGCAGCAGTGACAATTACGTAATATTGTCTCTAGTGCTATTGTAGCAGCTGAACTGCATCCAGTGGTTCATACTGAGCTGTAATAAGGAGCCACAGCAGAATGACACCTTACAGTTACATAGTTTTAAAAGATAAAATAGTTTAGCTACGAGGCTCCATAATTAGTACAATATCTATGCTAGGAGTGTTGGAAGCAGCTGCTTGTCATAGTTGCTTGGATCAGTTATTTTCCATTTCCCTTAAGGGCGCTGGCAGAGCTTGCAGTACTGAAGGCTATCACATTTGTTTTAGATCCATGTCCATCATGGATGGTTAAGGCTAGTGGTATTGAAATGGATGTAGACATCTGTCAATTTTTGGGTTTGGTGGGGTTCTTTAAGCTTGAGGAGGCTAAATTCTGCTCTCTACATTATTCCTCTCCCCAGACAATAAGTTCCACTGTTCCTTCCAATTATAGTCCCCTACTTCATACCCAATGTATAACTGTAATTTTTTGTAGCATTTAGCACTGTTCCAGTTGCTTCCAATGTCACCTGATGTGTAAATTATATCAACTATAATTAATGATTATAATCTTGGGGGGGGGGGGAATACATGTGTATTCACCTGTCTGGTTTTAAGGTGAAGTTGAACTACTATTTCCTAAAAGTTAACATCCATTGAGTAAATATTTGTTCAGCATTCTCAGTCATCAACATTTCTTTATTAGTTAGAGCATTTATACGCTGCCTCTCCAGAGACCTGCTTAATTGATCAGCCAGCAGAACTGCATAATGGGAAAAAAAGATATTTTTCCCCTACATGCTTGCTGACTGTTCAAAGAATTCTAAAAGGATAATGAGGCCAAAATTCCCCTTACAGAAGACAACATAAGGAAATTTAGCAACTGTGGAATAACAGTGAAGCAGTGAAGTTTGTAGATAACAAATTATTTGGAGGATAGAAAACCCCACACTGACACTGACCGACCAAACATTTCCAAAAGGTTGAATGCATTAATTTTCTGTAGCACTAGGGCTTTTTTCTGGGGGAGCACACCAGAACGGAGTTCCAGAAGCTCTTCAACAAAATTCTTTTAACAATAATGTTTAAAATGTTATGAGTATTCAGTATACAGTTTGAAATCTTCGTTTCCCTTTTGAGAGTTCTGGCACCTCTTCCCCCTCCCCAAAAGCCCTGTGTAGCACTAACCTCTTATCACCTAATTTACAAGTATTATGGCGACATAAAGAGATCACACTGAGTCATCAACAAGACAAAAGAATGATCTGCCAGCCAAGGTACAGGTTAGGAAAATATTGGTCAAATCTCAAATCTGAACAACAGGCATTGATATTGGGGTGGTACTACTATCCCGTCCTACCATACCACTGAACATTTTTTAATTAATTTTCACCCAACCCTTTTTTTCTGGCTCAAGTCTGAAGCATTCCTCAAACCTAAGGAGCCTTACTCCAACTTAAGTGACTCTTTTGTTGAAAAACTCCTTAGGCTGATGAAAGGCTACTTGGAAGATGGTTGCATCCAGCCCCTTGATCTTTTATGTGTATGTTTATAAGCCTAACCTTGTCAGATCCCAGAAGCTAAGCAGGGTCTGTCCTGGTTAGTATTTAAGTGGGAGGCCACCAAATAATACCAGGGTCACTATGGAGAGTCAGGCAATGGCAAACCACCTCTGACTATCTCTTGCCTTGAAAACCCCATGAAGTCACCATAAGTCAACTGTGACTTGACAGCCAAGGGAGGGAGGGAGGAAGGAAGGATATTCAGCAGCTGAGACTTCATCTCATGGCTTAAAATAATCATGGGTCATTTCATAGAAAAAGAGGTGCAGGAGCTCATTAGCATATGTATTAGCATAACTCATTAGCATATGCCATGCCCCCTGACATCACCAGAAGTGTGTCAGAAAGAGAAGCAAAAGGGGGCATCTTCAAAAGCCTCCCCACCCCCAGCTGGCCTGCCAAGGCAGGAGTGGGGGGAGTGAAGCGAGAATTCTACGGGCCCCCAAACAGATTGCCCCATCTCCTCCATTGTTCTCTATGGTGGGAAAACTGTTACTTTTTCCTGTAGAATTAGATCTCCTAGTTCAAACTTCTTGAAACTTGGTGGGTATTTGTGGGAGAAACTCCAGCAGCTACCCTGTAAGTTTGGAGCCTCTCCCTCAAACCCCCTCCCCTCCAGCTGCTTTTAAAGCTGCCACTGAATTTCAGCAGCAATTTGGCAGTGGGCCGCATCAGATCAGAGAATCTGATTTGATTCATGGCTGCCCTAGTGCCCACTCCTGGGCTGGCGGAGCACTGCTCTGCCTCACTCCGGCCCCAAATGACCCTGAAAATAATTATAGTTCAAGCTGTGCAAGGAAATGTGCAGAATTCTTTGGTATCCCTTGAGCTGAGGTTTGTGGGCTGTTGGCGAAGATTACCAATGGTTCTTGGGTGAGGCTAAACTACAATTAGTAAGTGTTTTATTATTTCATATTATTTTTTTTATAATTTCAATTTTTATTAAGATAATTGAACTACATACCTAAAAAAGAAAAATGAAACAAAAAGCACAGCGTAGAATTTTTTTAAAAAGAAAAGGAGATAAGAAAAACCTAGAAAGTAGAAAGAAAATAAAGGAATATCTTTCTATTTTTGTCTATGGCCAGCACCACCAAGTTCTCTAATCACCCTCTCTATAACTACATCTCTCTTTTATCCATAATCTTTACCCGCCCCCCCCAATTCTTCAAAACCATAAGTCATCAATTCATCTTTTTTTCAGTTTCACGTCAAAAGTCTGTAAGGGGTTTCCAGTTAAGCAATAAACATAGATAATATATTTTCCCTAATCAAAAAAGTAAGTTTGACCATCTCTGCAATTTCTTATTAAATTTTGATTTTTCTGCTTGTGTGTGTGTAAACCATTTTGGGTCTAGGAAAGACAACAGGGGAGAAAGGTGGGGCATAAATGAATTAAATTATTAATATTAAAATAATAACAGTATATAAGCATGCCTATACTTCATCCCATGTAGCTCATTATACTGGTGTGCTTCTCTGAGGCATTTGGCAACCAGTGGGAAACTGAGGGTGGGGCAAGATGTGGGTAGCTGCTAGACAATTATGTGATGTCACTTCTGAGGAAGTCTGGAAGTGACATCAGTCCTTTCTAGAAATTGGCTGAAACTCTATAGTAAAGTCTATGCAGGCTGGCAACCCTAATTTGGCTGGCTGGCTACTGTTTGTGCTTTGCTCATATTGGATGTGAAACTAGATGGGGGGGGGTCTCTCTCTCTTTGCATGGAGCTGAAGCAATGCTTACCAGCTTAGCTTCTGTGTGTCAGTCACAGAAAGAGGGCAAGAAAACCAGGTGGAAGCCCTACACATTCATAGCACAGGATTCTGCACTAAATTAATGACATATAGGCAGAAATAATTGTATTATAAGGGAGTGGTAGAAGCTGCAGTATAGTATATGTGCCTCGCAATGTTAGCACCTTGAGTGTGTGTGTAAAATGCTGTCAAATCACAGCCAACTTATGGCATCCCCAGCAAGGGGCTTTCAAGGCAAGACTGAAGCAGGGGTGGTTTGCCTTCCTCTGCAGAGTCTTCCTTGGTGGTTTCCCTTCCAAATACCAACCCTGCTCAGCTTTCAGGATCCCTCCTGTTATTACCTTAGAGGAGGCATTCTAAAATGTGAAAATTAGTAAGGAACGGTTTTGGAACTGGTTAGATACAAGCTACGGGAAGTGTTGATGACTGTTGGGTTAATATCTTGTTTTAAAAGTCTGTATGGGGAAAAATGAGCAGTTGTGTGGCATTATAAAGACTGCTAAATTTGCATTCTAGCATAAGATGCATCTGATGAAGTAGGCTGAGGTCCATGAACACTTCTGTGAGAATAAAAGTCGTTCATGCTGAAGGCTCCACAGGATTCCTGTTATTTTTTTTTCTTCTGGCAGACTAACAAGGGTACTTCTTTGGAATGGAAGAAGTGGGACTTTATATATTCCAAAAAACCAAAAACTTCAATTCCATGTATCTACCATTTGAATTGCAAGGCAATGAGAGTGTCCCGAGAGAGTCGCTAGCAAGGATATCTAATTTGATTTGGTTCAACTATCTAGAGATTGCTTATAACTGAGCAAAGTAGTTTAATCTCTCTGTATATGCATGAGGAAGGTTTCCCAAGAGTTTTGAGTAAGGCAAGACTAATTATTATATTTCCCCCCCCCCTTTGTTTCTTTTGGACCCTTCATGTATAGATAACTACACCTTTGAGTACTTGATACCCAAAGCAGGGGATAGCTACCATCTTCAGGCATGCTCCTCAGCTCCCCAGAGGCATTTGGTGGCCATGACAGTAAATGGAATGTGGGCCCAATGCTCTCCTCATGTTAAGCACCTGAGATTTTTCCTCAGCTTCAGTGTTCCTCCCCACCCCCAGCCTCTCCCTTTGCCAGAAGACCCACTCTCCTTCAGCCCCTGCTCTTCATTTCGTAAGAGATTTAATAAGGGACTGTTGTATGAGAACAGAGGAGAACACTTGAAATACAGCTGTCACAATAAGAAAAATACCCCAGGCCCCCATGTTAGGGTAAACATCTTCTACCCATGTAGGACCAGACATGGATCCCGAATAACTTTTGAATCTATTGTATACACAGCTCTGGGCTGTAGCATAAATAAGCTTCCCAAGGAAGATAATAGGGAAAGGAGACAGGTGCTTAACCAGAAAAAATAACATTCTTGTACAGAGTAGCAAGGAAAAGTAATATGATGGTAATGCGAGATAGTAAAACAGAACCATTCATGTAATTAATACAGCAGCAGTTTGTACTTGACAAGCCAATAAACCACACATTTTGTAAATCCTGGTGTCCAGTTGTAGCTACTTTAAACTGGAGGACAAAAATATTTTATTCCTTCCATGTGGCTTAACTAGAGAAAAACCAACACTGCCCCCCCCCCCCCAAAGGACCAGAAAGTGCAAAGCACTGGCTGGGAAAGTGATTGCAGGACCAAAAGGAAGAATCAGTAAGTCAGGTATGTATGGGGACCAACAGGCTATAAGGCTGGCCAGCTAGAAATTGGGAAGGAGTCTCAGAGCAGCTTACAAACTCCTTTCCCTTCCCCTCCCAACAACAGACACCCTGTGAGGTAGGTGGGGCTGAGAGAGCTCTTTCCAGAACTGTCCTTCACAGCTCTGATAGAACTATGACTTGGCCAAGGTCATCCAGTAGCTGCAAGTGGAGGAGTGGGGAATCAAATCTGGTTCTCCCAGATTAGAGTCCACACACTTAACCACTATACCACACGGGAGAAAAGAATCTGCCTGTCTTGAAGATGGTATCCCCTGGTCTCATGTCAGCATTGGGAGAACATTCAGGAGCAGAAGAACTAACAACAGAACACATGGGCTTGAGATACCTCTTTCATGCACCTTGATTTACCTGGGCACAGAAGTAGTGTCATTGGCCAGAAATGATGCAATGTTAGGATCCACACTGCTACTGTACCAAATTCCAGCATGTGGCCTCTCATTAGGAAATTTGGGGTTGCTCTATGATTGGTGAATTATTAGGATCTGGGCCCTTATTGAGGGAGATGCCAGCATCTGAGTTGTCAATGGCTCCCTTTTATAAAGTCCTATCCAGGGATTCCCTTTTTCTTATCCTTCCTCTGCCAGATATAAGCTTCTTCCAACAGAAAAAGCCTTCCTCCATCAAATGAAGCCTTAGCAGGAGGAAGTAAATGGATCCAACTCATTGTAAACAATACGCTGGTGAGGTGATTCCATAGGAGAATTAGTAAGCACCAGAAGGCTTACTCTCATCTTTCCTGACCGCCTGTTCTCTTCTATGAATTTGCCTGTTCCTACATTATAAGGCTAAAATGGATGTTAAAATTAATATGTACTTCTAGCCTGTATTATTTGTGGAGGGAAGAGTAATGTCTGGCTGCTTCTCCTGGGAAATAAAAAGGGAAGCTGCTGGTCCTTCCTTCCTTCCTTCCTTCCTTCCTTCCTCCCTCCCTCCCTCCCTCCCTCCCTCCCTCTCTTTCCTTCTTTCCTTCTTTCTTTCTTTCTTTCTTTCTTTCTTTCTTTCTTTCTTTCTTTCTTTCTTTCTTTCTTTCTTTCTTTCTTTTTCACATACCACTCTTATTGTGTTGTTTACTTTTGTCTCTTCAGTGACTATTGACTCCCAACCCCACATCCATTGGGATATAGAAAGGGCAAGTGGGACCACCTAGCTGTGGAACCACCTAGCTGTGTAGTGCTCACAGAAAGTACTGCCATGATTAGGGATGGTGCCATATTCAGTCTCCAGCATCTCCAGATAAAAGCATCAAGTGGTGAATGATGTGAAAGATCTTCACCAGAGACCTTGGAGAACCTTGGAGAACTGCTACCAGTCAAAGTAGACCATACTGGTCTTCGTAGACCAATGGACTGGTGACAGTTTAGTGGTCCTTAAGAGTTCAATTTCCAAGAAAATGACAACAGGGATGCCAGCCTGCAGGTGGGACCTGGGGATCACCCGGAATTACAGCTCATCTCCAGACTACCGAGTTCAGTTCCACTGGAAAAAATGGATGCTCTGGAGGGTGGCATTGTACCCCACTGTGGTCCCTGTCCTTTGCAGGCTCATTCCCCAAATCTCCAGGAGTTTCCCAACTTGGATCTGGCAACACTGCCCCCACATCCTCGCTGGTGGCCAGAGGAGACCTGGCAACCCTATCTCCTTGCTGCATTGTTATAGTGAAGGGTTAGTGCACATGCAAAGTAAGACAGTGATGCCAAACACCTTCACAGCCTAGTTTTCTTTACTGACATGTCATTTATAGCATGGTGTATCCACCACAAGCAATGTAGTTGTTGTTTTTTAAAATCCATATTAGCGAATGTTCTCTCACAGTGGCTTCCAAACAACTTTTAGAAATACCATCATTAAAGCATAATAAACCACAGTGACAGGCCCACACTAAAAAGGCCAAGTAATCATTTGCAGCCCATATACACCAAGAGAGGTTGGTAAAAACAGAAGGGAGCAATAAAACCAGTGAGCGTATAAACCAAAAGAAAACCCACAATACTAAAGGGAAAACCAGAAAGGAAGGAGAAGGGAAAGAGATTTATTCAACCCAAGACACGTTTCAAATTCATTGAAATTTTTCTAGAGTGAACTCTAATTTGGTATCTCCTGCTCAAGTGAAGAATTCCTGAAAGATTTCTGAGACTTTCAAGGGAACCCAAGCTGTTGATAAGATTAGTAATGCATAAGGGGTAGTCTTCATGACTCTCGGTGCCAAACTCTGTGAACTCAAAAAAGCATTGATTCTGTTCTGACATATTAAAATTGCATGCAATACTGCCTTTAGGGTACAATCATTTGGAATGTCCTTGTGGGATACAAGATGTTGTCCCCACAGTTTTGTTTGCTGAAATTCTAATATGCTGCTGCTGACTATCTCTCTTCCTTATTAGGCATCTTGTGATTTAATTAATGATGGGTTCTTTTCCCACCATGGTCTGCTTTTCCAATTAAAGCATTTTATGTCTTCATTAATCTATTAAAGAATCTCCCAGGAGGTAATTAGTTAAATCTTTTTTTTTTGCTGGGATGACAACAACTTGAGTGGACACAGCGGAGTGTGTGTTTAAATAATGTGACTGCAGACATCCTCTTAGAAAATTGTTTTTAATTGCTCTCTTTTTAAGGGGTGGGCTCTTGTGCCTAGTGATTTTTGAGCGCTCTCTTGCAAAGTTAGTCATGAGGACCAATATCCTACTGAAAGGATGGGTCACAGGTGACACTCATGGGAGCGGAACATTTTGTAAGCCAGAGCAATATTCTTTTGGACTCTTACGGGGATCTGTGGGAGCAGTAGATGGACTATGTTGCTGATTATGTGAGATGAACTGTTGCACAGGGTAACCAGAGGAAAAATGACAGCAGACGCTTCCAACAGAAGTTTAAAGCGCCATTTTCTGAGGTTACCACCTCCAGGCTTGGAGGTTGTCACAAAGCACAAAGACACTCACATATGCGAAGAGCCATGCCATCCTCTATGGCTAGAGACACATACCCACTAACTACATGAGGGTATGAACTCCACACATGTACACAGGCTTAGTCCCCCTCCTTCCAACTTCCCCTCCATTTGTCACATCAAAGAACTTTGCACAGGGGTGTGAAGACAGTGGGATGCTTCCTGATGAACTGGTTTTGCTGCCCAGAGCCCGCTTTCATCTAGGAGACAATGCCAGCAGCAGATGACGTCAACATCCAGTCCTGACTATCAGGTAGATCTGAATATTGGCCACTCCTATAGAACCCTCTTAGTGGCTAGAGACAGAATGGACCATCTATAGGCGTACCTGGGAAGGTCTCAGACCTTGCCAACCTCCTGGTAACACCCCCCAATAAATACAGCTTCCCAAGAGTTACAAGTCAGATTTCTTTTCCTCTCTTGCTTGCACTCCTCCTTCCTTCCTCCCTCCCGGATCCTTAGGTGCACCCACTAGGGTCCAACACGTAGCTTCTGCAGGTTCAGAACCATGCTCCTTTCTCCTTTTGTCCAAAGGCATCCCCCTCTTTTCCAGCAGGACTTCGCCAGACTCCTGCATAGGTAACTATCACCTCCGATGGATACCATAGATATACCTGCTAATACAAATGTCTCTGTAATTCTATCTAACTTCCTAGATCTGTATAATTTAGTGTATGATTGTGTAGCATTGGTGTGAAAACATTTTATTCTTACAAAGTAAACAACCCCCTTTTTAAACTTTGACTTGAGTCTTGTGTTAGTTTCTTAGGAGTTCCAGAGAAGCCCAGCCTCTGTATACACAGGTGGAGTTTCGCAACGCCTACTGCTGATTGCTAAGAGCTAATATTTCCCCAATTTTGATAATATAATAAAGCAGGCTAACAATTTGACACACTGTAGGCCTCCTAGCACTTGCATACTTGAGGGGACAAATGATGACCGTGCATTTGCAATTGCATATTGCTTTGCCAAAGTTGCTCCTCCCCATCCATTGCTGACATCCCCTGCTACTTAATGGGTGGATCCTATCCTTATCCTACCTCTCCACTGAGCAAATTTTAAAGTCTTCTCCAGCCAAAGGAACTTTCCTCCCACTTAAGAGGTTCTTCTGTTGAAGGAAGTATCCTCTTAAATTGGAGGAAGGCTCTTAGGCTTCAGGAAGGATTTTTGGAGGATAGCTGGCATTTTGGATGGGATTCAGACTAAATTGTCCATTTATGAAATGGAATTTACCTGCCACAGCAGCCCATGGATATCCACAGAAGGTTGCCTCAGGAGTAAGGGGCCCTAAGTAATGGCATGGAAGGAGGCCCTGTAATGTGAAGGAGGAATTAGTGAAAATTGATCATGTTGTTAAGAGAAATTATTTTAATTTATCTTTACCTAATTTCTCCCTGAAATACAACAATCTGCCTCATTTCCTTTTGTTAGGAATTTGGAGTCTGCTTCAAATCAGTTCTGCTTTAATCGAAGAGAGAAAGGGGCCAGAAGAGAGGCGGTGCACAATTTTAGAATTTGACTCTGTAGATCCTGAGAGGCAGGCGATGATTCCCAAACCTTCCTGTCCTCCTCCTACAGCCTTGTGCTGTGGAGTGTAATGTAAAACATTAGCAAGGGCTGAAGTCAAAAAACGGTGCATTGACTTAACAACAAACTGGACTTGTTGCACCTGCAAAACATGGTGCCTCTACAGCTATGTAGAGCAGCACTGATAATTAAGAGGAAAGGGAGCTGAATTCTTCTTCATTTGTGATACATTTGTGTGTGAACATTCTTTCTCACACTGCCTCATGGGAATTTGCAGATTTTGTAGTACGTATACAGATACAAAGCAGCTCGGCATGCTGTTTGAAGTGATGATATCAAGAGTATTCAGTTCAGTTTATTTCTACAGTCCTTAGACCAGTCATGCAAAAAGAAGTACATCTTTACAATATTCCATGATTTTAAAATACATCAGTAAAACATTAAAAGCAGATTATAATTTAATCTAATATCTGCCATAACTACCTAACTACCACAGAATTTCCATAATCTGAGTATCACCGTACAGAAACTGGCTACTTGGTGGGTAATCTTGGGATTTCTATCAGATAGAAGAAACTCAAGTCTAGCTTTTTCGGAATGGTCCAGAATATCTTCAGTCAACAGAGTGATGATCTTATTATGTGACACCTTATAATACAAGCATTTAAAAAATGTGCTTTGTAGTCTCAACCCCCCTTATGGCAGGTACAATCAAGATGATACAGTGAAGGGCTCAATTCATGTGTAAATGCAGAGTTCATTCTCAGAATTCCTGTCTGAGGGTGTGTTCAGATGGGCAGCTAATCCTGCTATTGGCCTGGCTGTAATTTGATCTAGATCTTTTTGATCCAGTGTTGCATGACCAGACAGCTCCCTCGTGAATCGCTTTACCACGCATGACTCCATGGTGGATTGCCTAGATGGCATCCACCATAAGGAGCCATGCAGTCAGCTTTCTTTAAAAAAAAATCCTGTCTGCGCATGCGCATATGTGCCTCACCATATACTTGTTTTTCCATGCATGCACAGACTAAAATGGTAAAAGCACTGCCAGTGGTACCTTTTTCTAGGTACCATTTCAGTTAATAAAGTTGATGAAGTTCATGGGAACATCAGAGACATAAAATTGTTTGGATCGTTTGAGCGGAGCTCTGGGGACGTTGCATGTTTAAGCGATTATGCATGCATCGCTAAGGCTTTTTTTAAAATGGCGGACATTTGGAATGGTCTGGAGACCATCCCTATGGGCTGATTGCGCACTGGTGGAACAACTAGATGGGGGAAAGTCCACCATTGGCCCATCGGCCAACTTAGGACCAGACTTTCACCACCATCTTTTTAAGTATGGATCCCCAAAGGGGATCGACAGGCTGATCACAGAAGCGGCATGATTCCCAAATGTTGTAGTCTGTGCATGCACTTTAAATCCAGCAGGCACTCATGCCTGGCACAGCTCAAAAGAGCAGTATGAATGCACACTGAAACCAGCTATGGAATGTGAACAGTAGTGCAATCTTAAAAACACTTTCCTTGGAATAAGCCCCGTTGAATAGACCAGAGTAGGATTCTGAATAGACTGGTTTAGGATTGCTTTGTCAGTCATGATTGAGAGCCCATTCTCATGTTCTTTTTGTAGAGTGGGAAGCACTGAAGCATGGAAACTTCCAGTGCCTCAGTGGTGACCTCAAAACTCCAGGCCATAGAATGTGGTTATTCTCCAAAACAGTGGTGCCTCTTTTGGCAACAAGGACATTTATATGAGAATGAGCCAAGCTTCACTGACAACTAAAAATACTGCGAGGATGAGGCCCAACTACAGTGTACTCTTTATCTGAACAATCATGTTTTCATACTGCTTTTCCTTTAAGCTACATTCAAATCCAGAACTGTTCATCTCTGAATGCCATATAAAAACCTGTGAATATGCCGATCTGAAGCCTTACCTCCTGTGTTTACAAAGAAGCTGAAGCACCTATTCAGAAGCTGAAGGACCTGTGCATACAAACATTATTGCTAAATTTAAATGTGTTTTGTGAGAGCATTATAAAAAGGAGAAAAGACTCCATTGTCATGGTGGTTTCATAACAAGAGAGATTCTTGAAGTTTGTCATCCCCATGGAACAGAAGGGAACAAATTGTGGAAGAAGTTATTGTTCACAAGCCACAAACTGATGATGCTTCATTACACTGAATCAGACCACTGGTCTGCCAAAATCAGTATTATCTACTCTGACCGGTAGAAGATCTCAGGGCTCTCATATGGATGTCTTTTCACATCCCCTATTACCTGATCCTTTTAACATGAGATACCAAGGACTGAACCAAGGACCTTCTCCTCTACCATTGAGCCACAGCCCCTCCCTAGTCTAGCTCAAAGACATTTAAACCAAACATCTAAGTGGCAGGGAGCTTTAAACTTTAAATGGCTCACAAAATGATACAAATTGATACAGTTCATGAACTGGCCTACTGGTTCATGGCTCTTGGTTTAGCCAGGAAAATATGAACTGAGCTGCAAAAATGTGGTCCATGCCCATCTCTGATTGCCTCCAATACAGCCTGTTATGGGTTAAAATGAATAGATATTTATGGGGGGAGGCAGGAAGTTCCATATCAGAGGGGAGATAGAATTAGCTTTTCACTTTTTAAAATAAGAGATGGTCTTTTTTTTAACAGAAAAGAAAGAGCTTGGATTTTGTTTTGCTATTTTGTGCACAAAAAGGGCTCATTAATTATTGCTCGTTTATCTGGCTTACTAAACAGTATAACTCTAATCTACTCAAGACATTTATCTAGCTCTAAATGCCCAAGCCATCATGTTCACTGCATGGGGGTCATTAATGTGTCATGCAAATCGAGCATTACTGCTGGAAAAGTAGCATTGGGAGACCGAAAGTAACAACATTTGAATGACAGTAAACCATTTATTACCAAAACAAGTATACACTTATAACAGGGGGGAAAACTGATGGCAACATATAATTTATAGCTTAATGTACAATATCTTATGTAAAACAGAAGTTTTGAACATAATGTGTAGCTTTATGGAATTAGGAATGGGCCATGCTTATGGCACTATAATTTGCCTTATCAGTTGAAATGAGAAGGGCAAACACCAGGGATCCAGTTGAGAATAAGTTATTTGCAGCTAAGACCTGATCTAACCAATGGTATGTAAATTCGTTCTTGTCTTATTGATTTCGCTATGACAAGCTGAACTGAAATCCTCTGGATTGGGTTCATGAAGTTAGGGAGTAGAAGTGTGTGTTGATTTTTATCTTATTTACTTTGTTTATACCCCACCTTTTCTCCTTAATGGAGACCCAAAGCAGATTGCATCAATCTCCTCTCCTCAATTTAATCTTACAACAATCCTGTGAGGTAGGTTGGGCTGAGAGCATGGGACTGGCCAAAAGACACCTACCAAGCTTCCATGGCAGAACAGAGATTCAAACACGGGTCTTCCAGATCATAGTCCAAAAATCTAAGAATTATACCACCCTTGGTCTGAAGAAACTTTTTGATTGTTTTTATTAGCTGGACTTGTTTTTCATTTACTTGATGGTATTGTCTTAGTTGTGAGCTGCATTGCGCAGACTTTTGGAGAGGCAGCATACACATTTTCTAAATACATTTAATAGCATCCGTTGCAATGGATGCCATATGCTCCTTGCCACAAGATTACCATCAAATTTCTCCAAAAATGAAATTTTGAGGTGAACATGGAAGTTTCCAGTTTAGACAAAACATGAATAATTGGGGGAGGGGGGGTTATAGATGTCCTCATGGAAAATGTGGTGATGTTTGCTCACTTCTCAAAGGTGTGGTAACAGTGCTGCAATGCTGTGCAATGCTTTGCAGTGTTCTGTTGCTATGGAGATGTTTGTTCTACCTGTGTTCTACCTGCACACACTGGTGTATATTTTGTCAATGATTACTTATTCTTGGTTTGCAGAAGTACACATTTGTATAGGGGGATAAAACAAGTTTCTATTGTGAATACTTCTTTAGTCAAGAGAAATCTGTTTTTAATGGAGCCTTCATTGTGTGCACGTGCACATGTGTGTACCAACTCTGAAAAATAAAAAAAAATAAGGGGGAAAAGGTCCACTTTCATTATACAAAAGCAAATAAATATATTTAAATAAATCAGGTATGGGCTTGATCCAGTAGTCCGTCAGTGCAGGGCACTGGGGGTGCTGCAGCCATATAGTCTGGGGGTGCTGCAGTGATGAGACAATCACCCATCCACTCTCTACCATCGGTAGAGCTATTGATGTGGAAGGGTGAAGAGGTACAATTTCCCCCTTCTCCTTCTTCATTTCAGCCTCCACCCCCTGTGGCTGTTTGTCCACATGGCTTCCATGACCATGGGACTCAAGTATCCAGGGGTCACAAATTACTCCTGGAGAGTGGAACATGGAAAAATTTGTTCTCTTTCCACTGATACACAACTGGTAACAAGCCATGGTTTCTTCAATTAGAAAAACCAAACAACCCCTCAAACACACCAATATATAAAATAAAATCTGAGAACTCCTCTTTAATTCCTTCAAAGTACATAAATCACATAATATTGTAAAATCTGAAAGCCATGGATGGGGTGGGGTGGGGGGACAATGAAGACAAACCTTAAGATTCCAGCCAGGAACCTCTGCAATTTGGTGGGAAGATGCTTCTGCACGCACGCAACAGGATTAGTCAAGGATTAATAGTGCAACTATCCTACCGCATCAGAAATGTAGGGAGCCCTTACCACTTGGTAAAGCCCTCAGCCTTTACCAGACATAAGAAAGCATATCCTGGGGGGGGGGGGGGTAGTAATAAAGGTGACTACATCATATCTTTGTGGTAAATTGATATTCTGTAGTGGCACAACAAGAGATATGCAAAAAGAACATTGATAATATAAGTGAAATGGTTTTGAGATGTGAATACCAAAGTTATGACCAAGTTTTACATAAAGTAAAATATCAAGGTGAACTTGGAATTCCCTGTACACCCAAGGAATTTCAAAGGAAGCAACAATGTATTCAAGAAGACTATTGACATTTCTTAGTCTAAGATCTCAAGCTGCTTCAGGCATATTCTGTTGAAACAGCTCTATGCATGAACTTGGAATGTACTCCAGAATTCTCATAAAACCGTCACATCACCCACAACGACCAAGTGGCCCTCAAGAAGTTTCATTCTACATATCCCTTTCCTTCAGTTCTTTAGTCAACGTTTATGAGACATCCTTTACATTATGCAAAATGTTGTAGTAGATTATGGGCTGAATCCAGTCAGCTTTCTTGCTAAATTTCAGCCAACTATTGCTGCCCCCTTCCCTCATGAATTTTGTTTATGCAGATCTTGTGATCCAGAGCATAACATTTTTGGTAGTCAAAGGGTACCCCCTCCTCCCCTTTTTACCAACTGAGAAATTGGTTGGATCCCACCTTATGAACTGTACCACCTCAGTTCAACTTCAGTTGTCAACAAGGTCATATTTTGAAATCCCCCTATTTTAAAAACTCTCTGTAAACTAATATATCTGGTGGGGTGCTACACTGAACCTTTCTCCCTACTGGCATAGAGACATATACGAGAGAGTATGATTCTCCAGTAGTCATCTGAGGTAATAGTTTCTGGAATTCTCACCACACAACCTTTTATACAGTATGCAGATTTTATAAAAATACAGTCAGTGGTAATTTACTAAGTACCTTATCCAGCATTTCATGGCTAAAGTACTTGACCTTCAAACTTGACTGATTTGACCTCAAAGTCATAGCCCAGAATGATTACGTTTTCCTTGTAGGAATTTAGGATGTAATGACAGAATGCTCTGGGGAGAGGAAAGAGGAAGAGGGAATCAGAAAGTGGAGAGAGATAAATTGAGAGCAGATTAAAGTACAGAGACAGTGATTCAATTTAGAGTGAGCTATGAATAATTATTCTCAGGCGCAAGCTAAGCAATAAAGATGTGGGTGTTCAGCAGAGTAAGAATAGATGAATTAGTCACAGAAGTAATAACTCAGATAGTTAAAAAAAATATGATAACAGTCAGGGATTGTTGCATGGATGGAGAAATAGCAATTTTAGAGAGCAGCACAGAAAATTCTCGATTAATTGCATCATGCAGCTTGTATACAGGGGAGAAAATTCCAGCAGCATTTGTACATGGGATATACCATTGTAGGCTACAAATAAAAATCTGGGTGGCAGAGTGGGGACATTAGTAGAATTTAGATTTTTTTCCCCAAAGGCAATAAAAAAAGGATGAGGATCTGAGAGCAACTTGTGTGGATCGGATCCAAGATTTGGAGGCAATTTGAGTGGTTCAGCTTTTCCTCGATGGAGCAAGGCTTCTGCTGAATGGTCAAACGTCTTCACTAAGTGGAAGGGAGTCATAGGATCAGATCCATATAAATCAGTTTATAGAACATGTATAGCAAGCTCCTGGAAATCAAAAGATCCAGCCCCAATGATGAGCTAGTATGCTATAATTTGTAATGTTGCCCTCTTGACAAAAATAATTTATTATAAAAGAGAGAAAGAAAGGCTATCCTATAAAAATGCCAAAAATCTGGGTTTTCTTTACAGAACACTGGAAAAGAAAATCTGGCAACTTTGTAATAACATGCATTTTGTTTTCTTTGACACAATAAAGATCAATTTAAACTGACTTTAGGCTAACTATTACAAAAATACTCTTGCATCTACAATTATAGCATCTTGGTATTTAGTCATGCCATCCACATGACCACAGAAACATCTTTGGACAGTGGCTTGGAAATGGAGATGAGCACCGCCCCCTAGAGTCAGATATGATTGGCTTTCGAGCAAGACAAATCTTTACTTTTATACTTAGAAATGTCAGAGGTGGCAGTCAGTTAAAAGTCCAGACAATATGTTATCTACATGCAGGCGCTATTACATAGGGCCAACTGAGGTGATTGACTACGCTATTGTCGGGTCAGACTGATGTTCTATACATTTTGCTGCTGATGGAGAGAGATATGATGATTTAAGATTAAGATTTAAGAGCCAGCACTGTCCGAACACTCTTCTGTAGTCATGTGACCAGCATGACTAAATGTCGAGGCACACAGAACGTTGTCACCTTCCCACTGAAGCAGTACCTATTTATCTACTTGCAATTTCTTGCTTTCAAAATGCTAGGTTGGCAGGAGCTGGGGCCAGAGATGGGAGATCACTCCATCACACGACACTTGGGTCTCGAGCTGCCGAGCTACCAACCTTCTGGTCTGCAGATTAGCGTCTTAACCTCTGAGTGTATCTCCTTCTAAAACAGGTTAATGACCGTACAGTTCAGATGAAGTACCTAGCAAAAAGTAATTAATTTCCATTTATTTTGCTAATTATATGCCCATTAGTCAATACAGACCTTAGGATGTTACAGCAGTAAGTTATTAGAAAGATTCACTGTGGAAATTCTGCTCACCCTGTGACTAAGTTGTCATTTTCGTGCAACAATGCAGATCCCACCCCCCAACCTGCATTGCTCAGTGATTGATTTGTGTTAAGTGAAGGTTTAAAATGCATCTTTGTTTGAGGAATGATTGACAACTTGGTGCACTAACAGATTCCCAAAGGGTCTAAAATGTGATAAATCCACTAATGTCACCACATACTGTATATGATATATAGATTAGAGACAGATCTAGAACACTCAGATCTCAAAATACGTCACTAGATGACATACAGGAGACTGACACCTTCATTAACCACCTGCACACCTTTCACCAGTGGATTCCTAACTTTTGCTTTCAGAGAACTGTGTGTTTGAGTACATTTACAGTTGGGGGGGGGGGGGGGGACAGACATGGCAAATGTGAGTTAACTAGGGTTTGAGTACATTTACAGTTGGGGGGGGGACAGACATGGCAAATGTGAGTTAACTAGGGTTTATTACACTTTTGACCTGTGCATCACTAGCTCTGTCTTATTGGTCATCAGGGCTGCTCCAGGTTTTAATTGGCCTTGAGTGATAGCAGTCCCCCCCATTCTTTGTTACCATCCCTTGCTTCTCTAGCTACTACCATTTCACACACTGGATCCACCCCTCTGGCTTAAGCCTTCTTCCTCTAACAACACTCCATGTGGCTAGGCAGAAGGAGTAGGCTGGCAAGAGACAGTGGCCAGCTTTCTTCTGACTCCTTGATTTGTGCACAACAGAGGAGGTAGTTGGAGTAGGAAGAAAGCAGGTAAACATCTCCTGCTAGCCTGTCTCCCTCCTCCTTACAACTACTGCTCTGTTGAGGATTGAGAAAATAAAGGAGGGCTGTTTGTTGCTAACTTTCTCCTTTCAAAATTGGTACTGTCCAGCAGGGGCGTAGACTTTTCTGAAGTTCGGGGGGGCTCTTTAGTGCGCGCGCAAAGCGCGCGTGCTCACTGGGCCATGTTTCTGCCCCCCCCGAAAACCTACCGCCAGCCACCGCATCTCCCCAGCCCTTCCGAGGCTCACCAGCCGATGCTGCTGGTGCCTTTCCCTCCCCCTCTGCCCTGGCCACTCCCTCCCTCACCCCTAAAAGAGGAAGAGGGAGAGATAAGGAGGGAGGAATGGCCAGGCCGGTGGGGGGGGGGGAGAGGCACCAGCTGGTGAGCCTCGGAAGGGCCCGGGAGGTGTGGCGGCAAGGCGTCGGCGGCAGGCGCGACGTTTTCCCGGGGGGGGCTCAGTCCCCCCCGGGAAATTTCGGGCCGTAGTTTACACCAGTGCTGTCCAGTATTGGTGTTGGATGGATACAGCAATGAATCTCCAGGCTGTCCTCAGACCTTAAGTGGCTGTGACAGAAGTCCCTAATGGAAGCCTGGACTGGACAGATTTCCAGGGGAGACAAGAGGGAAATGCGAGAATGTATAGACAGTTAAGCCAGTCTGTTTAATAAACCTCTTTGGCTTTCCGTTACTGGCAAGTGTTGGAGTCTCTCAGTCAAGGGTGTTCAGTTGTTCAGATAACAACCCACTGACCATGTTGACCATGCAGAGGCAAAACAGTTTTCCTGTAGTGGGCAAAATTCTGACAAAGATCAGGAGGACCCCTGCATTTTGTAGTCTTTTAAAAATTACATTTGGTGCTTTAAATGTAATGTGTTCAGAGATAACATATGGGTGTGACAACAAAGGGAAGAGGCTATAAACCTATTTTTCCTTCTTTAATCTAGAAAGAGAACAGAGAAAATGTATTTCAGCAATAAGCAATTTATATTATGCAAGCTCAGGAGAGGATTCATAGCTCATGTGATTAATAAAGAACACACAGGGTACACGGAGGAAACAGTCTGCGGATGTTTCACTAGTTATATGAGGATTAAGGATAACTAAGAGAGAGTGAGTTTCCCAGAACCTATATTAATTTTCTGTTGGCAACCAGTAAATACATTTGTTTTTCCTTCCCCCGGTGTTTACTCAGTGGCTTTGCAGGCAATTGACCTCTTTTTTCGTGTTACAAAGAAAATTGGTTGGCGCTGATACGTTTCTGATGCATCAGAGGTCCTGAAGTCATAAACTGAACCTCGCCATGTGTCAGACTGAACATCCTCTGCAACATGCACCAGTTTGCTTACTAGCCGATACTTATATTTCAGAATTCCCTTTTTTCTTCCTTATATCCTGCCAAGAGGAAGTGCTATCCCATTTGTTTCCTCACAACAATCCTGTGAAGGGGTGCCATATTGAGAAAGTGGCCCAAGGGCATCGAGGGAACTTCAAGGCCCACTAGGTCTTCAAGTCCCACACTATGTTCAATGTGCTGTACTTATTTTTATTAATTTAAAAACATAACAGTGCTACTGGATCAGTTCAGTGGTCCATCTAGTCCAGCATCCCATTTCACATAGCTGTCAACCAGTTTCTATGAAAAGTTAACAAACAGGGCATAGAGGACAAAGCCTTCCCCTGATGTTATCTATCTCTTAACATGTACATTACCTCCAGTCACCATGGCCATTTATTTATTATTGTTCTATGCCCCTTTACAAAGAATTGTTTCCCAAAGTGGCTTGCATCAATTAAGAGAGACATGCTGTGCCCACAGGTGCGGGATCTAAAAAGAAACACAATGGAAGGAGTACTAGAGGGGTAGTGCCATGGCAGCTTCACAAGGAATACTGCCTGTAATTGCAGCTGTTCTGGCTCCAATAGCAGAAACTTGAGGGAAATTCAGTGATGTTGGGTTTCTCCTGAGACTCCTAGTCTTCTCCTAGGGTGCTTGCTGGCTGTCAATCATCATCTGAGCAATCTGTTCCCAAATCTGGCCTATGGGGATTCCTGACAGCTACTGCTGGCCACCACCAGTGATACCATTAGGAGTGCCAGCTCAGAACTCAGAACTGGGCTCAAAAATACAAACTGCATGCTCATTTTTAAACAAAATATCTTGGTTTATAAAGCCCAAAACTGTGGTGTGGCATAATGGTTTCTTCATCATCACCAGTGCTAAAATGCATTGTTATTGTTACAAGAAATGTCTTCAGTATATACCATTTGAGCCCAGTTCATTCTTAATGGTCAGTTAGCTGTAGAACTTCCTCACTTGAATTTGGCTTACAGTGAAGCCCACTGATTTGGATGAATTTAGAAGAGTGTAACTCTTAGGGCTGCACAGTTAGTGTTTCAGATGCGATACTAACTAAAAGTTGTTTGATGCATGGGTATTACATCTTTGCATTTGCCTTGGAAGATGTTGGATATCATTTAGGTTCTCCTTCAGTGATCCCATACTTTATAGCCAATCCATTCACTATAATAACAATGGCAAATCACTGCTGTGCTCCAATTTATACCAGAGCTCAAGGATTCCTGAGTAACTCCACTGTCCATCACTTAGAACATAAGAACATAAGAGAAGCCAATGTTGGGACAGGCCAGTGGCCCATCCAGTCCACCACTCTGTCACACAGTGGCCAAAAACACCAGATGCCCTCAGGAGGTCCAGCAGTAGGGCCAGGACACTAGAAGCCCTCCCATTGTTGCCCGCCCCTCAAGCACCAAAAATACAGAGCATCACTTGCCCCAGACTGAGAGTTCCTATCTATACTTTGTGGCTAATAGCCACTGATGGACTTGATGATTATAACTTCAAGATACATTTGTCATGTGTGGCCAATCACAGATATAATACCACTGATATTACCATGCAAACACCAATACTTTTCAATGGAGTTAAGTTACATGTTCCCTACAAGTCATCAAATGTACAATACACAGGTTTAGAGAACTCAAGTGAGGTACATATTTTAGTGTGAACCAGACTTTAGAAACAGATGCAACTTGTTTTCTAAAATAAATTCTATTCACCTCTTTCTAATCTATGCCCAGAGCTTTTAAACTTCCTTTAAACTTAATTCAGCTTTGCTTTATGAAAGGAAATGACAAATTAAGTAGAAGAAAGACATCAGTCAGTACTTTCAGGGACTAGTTGGCAGCCTTGAAGGACCTAAACTTGGTGCAATTTTTACAATGCAAGAATGTGCATAGTTAACTAAACTGAAAGCAAAGATGTGCAAAATCCCTCAAGTGATTCCACTAATCATAGTGAAATATTGGTTTTCCCCCTTGAAAATCCCTGCTTCTCTGCTGACTCCCCCTCCCTTTTAAACACAGTGCAATCCTGAGCAGAGTGAAAACCTCAGTGAAATCAAAGAAATCAATGGTCTTGTTGAAATACTTATGTACAGGGGTCATTTCGTAGAAAAAGAGGTGCAGGAGCTCATTAGCATAACTCATTAGCATAACTACACCACCTGACATCATTGGAAGTATGTCAGAGGAAAATAAAGGAGGGAAGGAAGGAAGGAAGGAAGGAAAGGAAGGAAAGGAAAGGAAAGGAAGGAAAAGGAAAGGAAAGGAAAGGAAAGGAAAGGAAAGGAAAGGAAAGGAAAGGAAAGGAAAGGAAGGAAGGAAGAAAAGAAAGAAAGGAAGGAAGGAAGAAAAGAAAGAAAGAAAGAAAGAAAGAAAGAGAGAGAGAGAGAAAGAAAGAGAGAGAGAGAGAGAGAGAGAGAGAGAGAGAGAAAGAAAGAAAGAAAGAAAGAAAGAAAGAAAGAAAGAAAGAAAGGAAGGAAGGAAGGAAGGAAGGAAGAAAGAAAGGAAGAAAGAAAGGAAGAAAGAAATGGCAGCGAGGGGACAGTTACTAATCCAAGCCTCAGAAATACCACTATTCTGGGAGGATAGCTTCAGTGGTGGCTGAAGCTTTCAGAAGGCTGGTTGAAGGAACAAGGACCTTTCCAGGGGACGGGGTCATTTTGCTGCAGCCATGACACAAGCAGGCATTCCCCCACGGGGGGATGGGGTGGCACCAACTCCCGGAACTGCGCTCCCCCGAGCTCCTGCTCGAAATGACCCCTGCTTATGTAGATGGTGACAGTTTTCACAGGGTAAAGCAAAGTGGGTGGTCCTTCTCTCAGCCAGGCACATCACATATGATGTATGATGGCTGAAATTGCCCTTCTTCCTGTTCCATCACTTCAGGTCTGCTTCCTCCTCCTCACTGCAGCCTTTCAACTGATATGACTGTTTGGTCACATACATCCCAGATCCCAAGAATAATCATTTTGGGATATTTTGGGCCAAAATGGACTGCATGGGAATAAGAAACTGAGGGTACTCCGCATGTACTCCACTGGAGGCTGGTTAAATACAAGCCAAGCTTCTGCAATGTTTTTGACAGCCATTAAATAAGAACATTTGTATAAGTTGACTGTCCAACTGTGCACAGTAGGAAAATTAAAGACTGCACTACTTCAGACCATAAGAACATAAGAGAAGCCAATGTTGGATCAGGCCAATGGCCCATCCAGTCCAACACTCTGTGTCACAGAGTGGCCAAAAACGCCAGGTGCCATCAAGAGGTCCAGCAATGGGGCCAGGACACTATTGCCCCCCAAGCACCAAAAATACAGTGCATCACTTGCCCCAGACTGAGAGTTCCTATCTATACCTTGTGACTAATAGCCACTGATGGCCCTCTGCTCCATATGTTTATCCAATTCCCTCTTGAAGCTGTCCATGCTTGTAGCCACCACCACCTCCTGTGGCAGTGATTTCCATGCGTTAATCACCCTTTGGGTGAAGTAGTTCCTTTTATCTGTTCTAACCTGATTGCTCAGCAATTTCATGGAGTGCCCACGAGCTCTTGTATTGCGAGGAAGGGAGAAAATGACTTCTTTCTCTACCTGCTCTATCCCATGCATAATCTTATCAACCTCGATCCACATCAAGGTATTCTACATCAAGGAATTCCATTCCTGTAGAAAACTAGCACATTAGGGATAAAGGTTTAGCATAGCCCTCTCCCTTAAGTGTTAGTTTACTACAGGAAGAGATACTCGTATGGGAGAGAACAAAGTCTGAGTCCAGTGGCACCTTTAAGACCAACAAAGTTTAATTCAAGGTATAAGCTTTTGTGTGCATGCACACTTCTTCAGATACAGTATCTGGTATCTGTATCTGGTATCTGTGTCTGCAAGAAAGCTTATACTTTGAATAAAACTTTGTTGATCTTAAAGGTACCACTGGACTCACACTTTGTTCTGCTGCTTCAGACTAACATGGCTACCCACCTGAATCTATCCTATGAGAGAGTACTGAAAGATATTTCTTAGGTATTTTTTTTTAAATTAAGGAAGTGTATCTTGATTAAACCCAACACACTCAAAGCTGCTTGCCACACAGACAAATAGGATCTCATTGCCACCACCCCTAGCTTACACATGCACCAACTGTCAAGTGGGACAGACCAGGATGCTACTGCTACTCAACTCGCTATAGATGTGATGTCCTGTAACTAGCAAAAGTGTCCCATTGCTAGCACAGAGGGGAAAAAAAGAGGATCTTTTACCCTGTGTCCAGATTCAGACTAATACCTGAAAGAATGAGGGAAAATAAACTTTGTTAAACAGAAAAAGGATTTTATTTAATTAACTGAAAATAAACTATATTATGTTGAGCAATAAAATGGAGGCATACAGAAGGACAAAATGCCAGAGTAAGATACAGATACACTCCCAAAACCTTTACCTAATAAACTGACTAACTGGGAAAAACTGAAAAAGGAAAACAAAATATACAAGCCTGGTCTGGGGCGGGGTGTGTGTCCTTGGCAGTGATAAGGTGGCTTCAGGGGCTGACATTGACCAGGCAGGAAGAAAGTACGGCAAGGTGGGTGCTTGGAGTGATAAAAGGAGAAGAAAGCCAACCATGAAGTTGGGGTAACTGGATGAATCCAAACTGGCTACAAAAAGTGGGGCTGAGGGGTAACTATACCCTTTTGCTGAGAATTAGGAGGGGAAGGGGTATTGGCATTGAATATGAGAGTAATAAAATCCAGTCTTTCCAGAGATGAGCCAGTGTGAAAAGAAATCATTTGTTTGCATTGTGGAGGGAAGTCTTCTCCTTTCTCACTAACAGTGTGTTCCCTCAGGGAGATTTGGAAGTTAGATATGTAAGTGTTTATGGCTGGGTATTTGGCATAATTGAGGAAGGGAAGAAAGCTTCTTGTTGGATCATTGAGATATAGGGAAAATTGCTAGAATTGGACCATTGCTTATTGTTTTGGAGATATGGATCACTAGTTTAAGATCAAATTATTTGGGAGGAGGCTTGGAGATGCTTGGGGAAAATGGTCCTCAATTGAATCCCTCGTGATGGCCCCATCCACTTCCTTCCCTCAAAGGTAAGATTTTCTCTCCATTTTTCTTTCCATTTACTGACTGATCCACCCTAGTAATGTGTTTTCTTCTTTGCTGAAGAACTGTAGCTGTCCCACTCTGCCAAAGTACAATATTTTGGCTGTTGGCTCAGTCCAGAAACCTGAGGAAAAGAGCAGGAGCCCACTTTAACTTAAACAACTTAAATGGCACTCGAGGAATTTTGAAATCCAAAAATAACAAAATAGTTTATTCAACATAGAGGGGAAAGGTCAGATGAAATCAGGGGTTGAAATTTCTGAGGTAAAACCAGTACATGCACAGACTTTAGTTCTTATATTTCAGGTTAATGAAAATGAACACAGTTATTTAAATCTTTATGTTGAGAGGCTCTTGTTCCAGTGTTTTCCAAACACTCCAGTACACTTTCTTTGAATATTCCCTGACTCTTTTGGTTTCCAGAAGGCTGGTATACTCTTTCCAGTAACCAACCCCCTTCTTTTGAAACACCAGTACTTGTCTAGAGGTTTTTTTTTACTGACTTTTAAGGTCTCTAAAGGCAGTTTCTAACCACACCAGAGCAGGGATCTCTCCACTCTTCAGAGTTAGCTCCCTGTTTGACTGAGTAGGGAAATTCTCCTCTCACTAGAAGACCCTTCCCTTTTCTTTGGCCCGATTGGGAGTCTTCACCTACTTCCCAAACTTCCTTGCCAACTTTTCTCCAGTTCTCCATCTGTGTTAAACTGCTCTCAGCTAAGGTTGAAATCAGATTGAATTCAGTCAAGGCAGAAATCTGACTGACTCTGTCCTCAGCATGCAGCTCTCAGGTCTTTCTCTGCTCAGCTGATGCTAACTAATCAGATTGCTTGGAGCAGCCTGTCATTCAAGGCTTTCAGTTAACCTTTCACACTTTTAAAAAGTGCAGTCCATCATAGGGGACTTTTGCATGACTGATAGAGGAGCTATCCTGCACTAATTGCCATTTGATATCAGTTTGATACAGACTATCTTTCATTTCTAGGTGTATGCTGAGATGCACATGTGTACAAGATGGGGAACAAAATGCAGTCCCTTGTGGGCGTTCCTTGTGGGGAGCATCACTACCATTTCATTCTTTATAATTGGCAGAATGACTCTAAGATTTCTGTAAGAATGGGGAAGCTGAACAACATGGTTGGATGGTACAGTTAGAGCAAAGCTTTCTGCATGTGAACCCATGCCTGAATGCTTCAGTATTTAATTGCATTTATGCATGCATTCTTGATTCTCATTATGATCTCCAGAAAATTTAAATAAGTGAAGATTAAAAGGAGGGGGGAAAGGATATCCAGTGCCTTAAATTCAATGCACTTTTTATTTCCTGTATTAAAAGCTCAGATGACTTTCTGGGTATAAGGAGTAAGAAGGAATGAAGCAAAATCTCAAATGACTGCTTAGCAGCCGGCCACCTTGATCACCCAGCTCAAAAAATCACTAGCCCAAAACTGATGTACCCTAAGCATTTGACTGTTCTATCTGAGTTTGCAATGCTCAAAGAGATGAAATGAATTCATCCCAAGGGCAAACTACTGGAGCTTGTTTACAAACTTGATTGTCTGTCTTTGGGTAGGCATCCAATTGCAGTGAAGTCATTTTCTCTGGCTCCCGTTAACTTGTTAAATTGCCTGTTAGATTCATCAATTTCCCTTGTGCCATTGCACAGAATGAGAGGTCTTTTCCACTCTGAAGAGCGTGCTTTCGAAAGTTTTCTCAGTTTGAATTTTATGAAGCATTTGTCTCCCACAGGAGAGAAATAGAATAGGATCCAATTTTTATGGATTTCAAGGCAAGTGCCGATTCATTTATGTTTCAGGGTTATGGATTGGACTTTAAAAAACCTGACTCAGTTGACATTAAGGCCAGTTCAAAGAGGGGCCGCTAAATTTCATTTTATTTGGCAGCTGATCTACATGTCAGGCTAGGACAGGAACTATCTGACCCATACCATGGATTCAATCGAATTTGGGGTTCTATGATGGTTCAAATTAGGGATGCCGTAACTCTCATCATGCATAGGTTTTTTTGGGCTGATCCTTGGACATGTCTGCCTTGTCATTGCTGGCATTGCATCATTAGAGGTGTGAAAAATCTCTGCATGAGAGGGAGTCAGGAGTCATGGGTGGGGCAGATGATAGGGGGAAGCATTATGTGGGCCAGATACAGGAGGATTGCTGAGGGGTCCAAAGTTGTTTCTTGGCCTACACCTCATGTTTAGCAATCAACTGTCTGCTTCTGACTGGTGGGCATTGTAGGTGGGAACTGTAGTTAGGTGAAGGGAGAAGGCCTAGCATTCCCCAAGCAACTGCATGACTATCCTGCCTCAAGATGAAGCCCTCCTCTGATTGGCTGTCAGGCTGTAAACTGTCCAGGGGTAATAACATCTAATTTGTCCTTGGCATAATATCTCTAAAAAAGCCAGTGATGGACTCAGCTTGAATCAGTTCAAAAATTCAATCTCAGTGAATAGATTTATTTATCTACTTCATTTATACCCTACCTTTCTTTCCACTGAGGACCCAAAACATCTTACCTCATTCTCCCCAGCTCCATTTTAATTTGTTTGTCGGTCACATTTTTTTGTTCCTCTCAATATCCTTGCTTGTCATGGAACCACCTGCCACCTTATACACCTTCCAGATGGACTAGAAGGGAACAGAAAGAAGAACTCGTCTTCCTATTAACAAAGACTGCAAAACAGTTCCATGATATTTGCTGTCCTTGTGGTCCCCAGAGCAACCTTCTCTTCTTTGTAGTGTTCCATTATAGCATGCAACATCACAAGACACTAAGATGAAAGAATACAAAGTTTCAGTAGCACACATGAAAAAACTAAGACAGATTAATTATAATCATTTCTGATTTACGGGTCACTGGTTCAAAATGCTCCAGGACATTTACCAAATTTGGGGTGAGAGCTGGCAAATGCAAATGGATGGCTCTTTTTTAAACATTTTAATTCCCGTTGGCTAATTTGTAATTTGACAGAACTAGACAGCTTCAACCTTTCAAGTCCCATTAAAGTCAACAAGATCCATCTGACTAATATCCTCTGCTTTCCAAAAGAGCATAAATTATTCTGAATTGTTGCCATCTTTGTGTTTTCATCTGAAAATCTGGGATGGGTGGGGAGAATTCACATGCAATAATAATTTGTTGAATACCTCTAAGTAAGTTGGAAGATCCTTCCTTCATTCTAACACACTAATTGAAAGAAGCCCCTTTATCTTCTGCTCATTACACTTTAATCATCACTCTCTATGTACTTCCTATGACATTTAGATTTTAAAGTAATCTGGGAATTTATATATATGAGACTTCCCAAGAGATTCTACAAACACCCCCTACAGCAATGACTCAGAAAGCAGCTGCCCATTGTGATGCATGTTTTTGCAGAAAGAGTTGGTGTTCCATCTTCCAGCTGCTCATGGTCCACTAGGTGAGCAAATGAGACCCGCCTGTCCTCCTCCATTCTGTAGCCAGAAGGCAAACAGATGTGTACACATCTCTGAGAGGAAGGAAGAGCAAGCTTTCTGCATCTGTGGGTCCTACAAAATCCCTGCAGTTGAGGATATTTCCTGCACATTGATGTGACATGAGCTTGTAAGGATTATAAGAAGCAATAGTTTGTAGAGTCACAGAATGAGGAGGTGCCACATGGTTAGAGATATGCAGTCAGAACTTTACTGATCAAGATCTAATCTGAGTGATGCTAATTCACAGGGGTCCTTTAGTAGAAAAAGAGGTGCAGGAGCTCATTAGCATAACTCATTAGCATAACTCATTAGCATATACCATGTTCCCTGACATCACCAGAAGTGTGTCAGAAAGGGAATGTTAGTTTCAGCCCCATTATATCCTATGGGCCATTGAAATCAATGGCAAAAACTCATAGAGTATATGAGGGGCTGGAAGAAAGGGGGTTTGAGGGAGAGGCTCCAAACTTGCGGGGTAGCTGCTGGGGCCTGTCGTCAAAATACCCACTAAGTTTCAAGAAGATTGGACCACGGGGTCCAATTCTATGGGCCCCCAAACAGATTGTCCCATCCCCTCCATTGTTCTCTATGGAGGGAAAAAATGTTAACTTTTTTCCTACCATAGAGAACAATGGAGGGAATGGGGACAACCTGTTTGGGGGCCTATAGAATTGGATCCCCTGGTCCAATCTTCTTGAAACTTGGTGGGCATTTCAAGGAGAGGCCCCAGCAGCTACCCTGCAAGTTTGGAGCCTCTCCCTCAAACCCCCTCCTCTCCAGTGGCTTTTAAAATTGCCACCGAATTTCGGCAGCAATTCAGTGGCAAACTGAATCAGATTAGAGAATCTGATTCAGCCCGTGGCTGCCCTACTGGCCAGTCCTGAGCTGGCGGAGCTTTGCTCCACCTCGCTCCGGCCCCAACGGACCCCTGCTAATTCATACACAGAATAAATTCTTCAAATATGCATAGAATTATTTTTTACATTCAAGAGTCATGGGAAGTTTTAGAGGTGGACAGTAATTTCAAACTTTGCTGTCTGGTTTTGTTGGCCTGGGCAATGGTGGTGGTGGGTGAATGACTCATCTATGCATGTGATGGAGATGTGGTTGAACTAGAACACTTAGCTCATCTTCCCACCAAATAAGATTGTCCCAACTGGAATTTATGTGCAAAATATTTCATTTTCCTTCTAATCATTACATCATCTCAGCTTTCTGGCTTCTTTCAATCTATTTAATATTAACTTTCCATTTCCATAGTATTATCATAATGCACAAATTATTAATCATAGATCATACACTGCAATATGCTTTTGAAGTACATGAGGGATTGTGTGTTGTGGGGAGAGGCTCCTGAAATGTGTTGCTCCTCTCCTACAGGTGTGTTTCCAGGGATCCTAGATGATTCTGATAAAGTTGCTACATCCTGTCCTTGGTAGCTGTAGGGTTCCCCCACCCCCACCCCTGTGGTTGTTGAGCTAGTAGTCTCCAGGATGCTGAAAGTAAATTTGTGTGTGCCAGCGATGTGTACTCATGTTTAATAAATCTGAGCATTCAAAGACCAGCTGTACAGCTCTCTCAGTGGCAAGTCTCCATATTTGCATTCATTTTGCTTGGCAGCTCATCAGAACCTGAGTATAGCAAAACTGTCAGAGCAAGATATAAAGCATATTTATTTTGTTTAGCATTTGATGGGACTGGAAGGGAAAGGTTGTCCCATTAAAATTTACTTTTGATGGTTTTCTTCAGGCTCATTGATGTTTAATTCCTGAGGCTGACCTACCAGATTTGTAGTGTGGTGGGGGGATCAGTCACCATGTCACGACATTCAGATCTAGCATATTTGCATTTAAACGTTTATATGTTTTTAATTCTAATAAGCAAAAAGTAGAACTAGGTGCAGTGAATTCACATGAAGTTGATAGATGCCAAGATATTAGCCTATGTTGGAATGAAGAGGTCAGAAGGGGGGCTAAAGACAGTATACTGGATCCAGAGAAACATATTTTGCACCACTTGTCCCAATATTTGTGCAGGTGTATATTCATAAATTGAAAATTAATATGAACAAAATTAGAGTTCAGTAGCACCTTAAAGACCATTTTCCCACCAAGGTATAACCTTCTGTGAGTCAAAACTCACTTTGCCAGATACCTGGAAACTATTCTATATCCTGTCTATCTAGTACTTTTTTATGCTGTGTAGGTGGTTCTCCCAGCCTCATTTTATTCTCACAACAACCACCTTTCAAATAAATAAGTCATGCATAAGGTTTCAAATGTAAACTATCTGATAAATGTGAATTCCGAAGGGGGGCGGTGTAAGATGTTTCATGTTAATATGCTTAAACCATACTATGACAGAGGTAACTTGGTCCTTATGGCCTAAGGTGGGCAAAAATTACATTAACAGGTTGGGGAAAGATATCCAAGGGAAGCTCTGTTAATTAGGTTTGTTTGTTTGCCCTCCCTGCTGAGGTGGGCTCAGGGTGGCTTACATAGAATTTCATATAAAATACAATTAAAACCTATCATACACATATAAACATAAAATAACAATCATTTAAAATAATCCTAAAATGCTGGAACATGATATGGTAAAAACGAGAGCAAGAATTTATAAAACAGCTTAGGTGATCATATGCTCCAATGGTATTTATGCCAGTTCACTTCACTAAACTTATTGCATGGCAGGCACAGGCTAGAGATAAAGATGGTAAAGCCAGGGCACAGGCTGGAGATGAGAGATGGTAAAGCCAGGAAAAAGGGACACTCCTCGGTGTGTAATGTGGCTCCTTAGTCAAAAGCCTGATGGAAGAGGATGGACAACACCCCATCCTTTATCTTAGCAGGAAATTAGTGGTGAGAGAACAACACCTCTCAGTGATCAAGAGGGAATGTTTGACAATAGTGTGGACCATAGGAAAGCTAAAACCCTACCAACGGGGGAGAAAGTTTACAATGTGTACACAGCATAAACTTTCTCCCCCATAGGTAGGATTTTGCTGTTAGTGCTTTTTAATTGGTTTAACCAAATTGACTACAACTCTAAGACTATAATTTTGATGTTGTACACATGAGAGGGAAAGAGAAAATAGTAGCAGACACACTTTCCAGAACCACCTAAAGTTGTAGTTTTGAGTACAAAAATTTATACACTTTTAAACTCACAGTTACACTTATAAGAGATAATATTCAACAGTATATATACACCCTGAGCATACTGTTGAATATTATCTCTTATAAGTGTAACTGTGAGTTTAAAAGTGTATAAATTTTTGTGTTTAAAATGTCTATATGCTATTGGTAACTCACATGATACACCCATCGCTTCAGAGAGGATTGCTATAACCTCACATTGAGCAATGATCTCAAAGGGTGGGACATATGATAGACTTCATTTAAATCACTATTTTCCTAATGCAGCCAAATCAGAGAAGGGAGGTGAATAATTAACTCTGCTCTAGAATGTTGAGCTTGAGTAACAGGCTGCTCCTTTTCTCTGACTGACCAGCACCAGTTGAGGAAAATATAAAATCAGCTGTGTGCTGAGGGGACAGTTTGTTGTGAGCTGAGCAGCAGTTACTGTTCAGTAAAGTAAAAGTTCAGCTACAAGAGTGGATGTCTGAAAAGTCTGACTAAAAGTCTGTCAGACAGGTTCACCTTTTGAATAAAGGGAGAGATTCCTAGTCCTAGCTGTGTTAAACATAACCTGAGAAAAAAAATCCATCTAAGAAGTCAGAGTCTCATGTCAGCTAAAGCTGATGTACGTTTTCTCACAGATACCAAGTACTGGGGTTTGAGATTTTGGCAAAGAGTTACTGGGCAGCAGACTGAAGCTCAGGCCAAAATGAATAGGATTATGTTTTCATGGAAGAAATATAAGTCCTGTCCAGTTATACAAGAAATTGGCACTGAGGCAGTCCCTGGTCTGTTGTGAAAAGAAATGATTATAGACCACTCAGGGGAAAGAAGACAAATGGTGATTTCAGAAAAGGAGAAAGAATTTGATACACTAAAACAGTGACCTTTCCAGAAAACCTGAACAGTTATTAGAAAACTATATGCAGAAACATTGTAACTGAAACCAAAGTACTTCATCAACCATCTCTCACTGATAAGAACCAAGAATTTATGAAAATAAGCTGCTACAGCACCATCTTGTCTGTGAACTGAAAAATATATGGTTTTACCAACAGTTTTCCCCAGCCTTTCCAGTACCTGACTACCCCATACTATCCCTGCCAATTAAATAAAATCTTTATTATTGTTCACTGTTACACAGTCCCCAGTGCCATTTCAAGGGATCTAAAAAGAGGGGCCCTGTTTTCTCCTGAAAAGTTCCTGAGCTGGTCAAAAGCCAATTCATATTCTGTCAAAAAGTGGGGTATTCAGATTTATAAAACCACAAATATTATCACGCAACTGGAGGCTAGTTCAGTACCTGAAGGGAACTAAGAACTTTGGTGGGGAAAAATCTGCCTCACTGTAAACAAGAAGCGTCTGTCATAGTCCCCAACCATTTTTCTCCTCAAAATCAGTCCCCACAGTTGTTTTTGTATCCATGGGAGGAAAGAAACAGGTATTTTACCCCTTGCAGTTGCTTGGCTTAAAGAGCTGTCTTAAAGCCTCAAAAACTGGGTTTTTAAAAAACCCTTTGTATATATCATATGTGGCTCTTCCACTACAAAATGGAACATAGAGCTCCACCCTGTGTGTATTTACTAATTTGAGACCCTCCCTGGCCCTGACCAGGGCCTCCACCTTCTCCCAACTTTGTCAAAAAGGTTGTAACTCAACTAGGGTTGCCAGGTCCCAGTGGGGGTTCCACCAACAGCCAGCTGGCCACCCCCAGATAGAGACATCATCTGGTGATGTCCCTGACATGAGGACAGAAATGACATCATTGCATTGGCTCTGGTTTGGGGGCAAACTCTATGGTTTTGAAACACACTTCCCCCCCTGAGTTTTTGTCCAAAAACCAGAGCATAGTGCATAACATTGCTGACACAATGATCTTCCTTCTGTCATTGTGCTGGGACATCACTTGATGATGTTCCCCCCCAGAATTCCCCCCAAATCCCCACACAATGGCAAGGGGACCTGACAACCCTAAGCTCAACCTAGGTTTAGAAATGGGGAAGGAGAGGGGTTCCAGCACCCATAGTCTTCCTCCTTACCTCTGCCTGGCCCACACTGCCCCCTATCTCTCTGTGTTTCTCAGAGCCCAGACTATTTTCCCTCCCTGGCTGGATGAGGAAGCTGCCCTTTTATTCCCCCTTGGCCCTCCCCAGCAGGAGCCAATCCCCCCTTTTCTGCCTTCCCCTGCCCTGAGGTGATAAAGGAGTAGGGTTTGTCCTTCCCCATATCACAACCATTTCCCCTGCCTACTCAGTTCTTGAAGGCTTCAGGGCTGGTGGGTGCACACCTTCATGTCCACCCATAGACATCAACTATGTAGGGGCGTGGGGGAGCTGGCCACCCCTGAAATTTTCCAGGGGGGACTGAGCCCCCCAGGTGACCTGGAGCACCTGCCAGCTGCCACACCTCCCCACCCTCCAGGCCCCCAGCTGCCACCTGCTGCTAGGGCTCCCAAGAAGCCACCACTGTTGCCAGAGCCTCTCCCCCACCCAGCTCCCCCTCCCCCAACCACTCCTCCCTCCCTCTCTCTCTCTCCGGGGCTGACTGCCCAGCATGACAACATCACCTGGAAGTGACATCATCATGCTGGGCACGTTGCCGGGGCAATGTTCTAGCAATCACCCTTAAAACTCTATGGCACTGTAGAGTTTCAGGGTGATTGCCAGAGTGTCACCCCGGCAACATGCCCAGCGTGATGACATCACTTTTGGGTGACGTCATCACAGTGGGCAGTCGGCCCCAGAGAGAGAGAGAGGGAAGGAGGAGTGGGTGGGGAGAGGGGTGCAGGGGATCGGGGGGGGGGAGAGAGGCTCTTGTGGTGGCGGCAGCTTCTTGGGAGCCCTAGACCCCAAAGGGTTTTCAAGGCAAGAGATGTGCAGCAGAGGTGGTGATGTCATCCTGAACTCTTGTCTCCCTGGTAAGACTTGGCAAAAAAACCCTCTCTCTTTGCCCCCTCCCCCTCCCTCCCCCCATCTGGCCCAGCCCCCCCCCAATTGGAAAGTCTATGTCCTTGCTTCCACCTCCTGCCTGGTCATGCTCGCCCTAGCCACCACACCCAAGTCTTCCAGGATTATTGGAACCCCCCCTCCCCCAGCCAGGCAGGCTTGGCCCTGGGTTCCTCAGACTCCTCTTGGGGTTTTTCTGTTTCCCTCCCTGCTTCTAGCCAGCCTCCAGCCCAGTCATGCTCAGGCAGGGGATTCTCCCCAATCACCAAGGCCTCATCATCAGCTGTGCCCTGAACTGGACAGTCTGTCCAGCTATCAGCATTCCCTGCAGCTATGCCTCTATCTCCTCCACTCTGGTCCGCATGGTCAGGCTCAAGTCATGTATCAGCTTCACCCTCATTCCTGGCTGTCTGCCAGGAGGGCACGTCCTACCTGTGGCCAATTGCTGATCATTCCCAGATCTTAGGAGAAGTAAAGACTGGCCTCCAAACCCTGACAACTCAGATTTAAACCCCACTGATTTCAATGGGACATATTTCCTAAATGTGCATAGGATGGCAGCCTTAGCCTGAATTTACATATCCTTGAACATTGCAATATCGTTGTACTATAGCAGTGGACCCCCAACATGGTGCTTGTAGGCACCATGATGTCTGTCAGTGGATTTTCTGGTGCCTATTTGCTTCTTTGAGAAAACATATTTCCGCCCAAAACAAAGAGCTAGTCTCAGTTTTCTTCCATCTCTGTGGAGCAGAAGGTGTTTCAAAAGAACCCAGAAGTTACCACCACAGTGTCTATGGAGATCACCCATTCAGAAATAGTTGCCTTCAGCACAGGCGGATGCTTGGGGAACAGTGTGCTATATGGTGTAGCGGTTAAGTGTGTGGACTCTAATCTGGGAGAACCAGGTTTGATTCCCCACTCCTCCACATGCAGCTGCTGATGTGACCATGGATCAGACTTAAGTTCTTTCAGAGCTGTTCTTTCAAGGGCAGTTGTTGAGAGAGCTCTCTCAGCCCCACCTACCTCACAGGGTGTTTGTTGTGGCGAGGGGAAGGAGTTTGTAAAGCACTCTGAGTGAAGGGTGGGGTATAAATCCAATATCTTCTTTTAATTTCTTCAGGAATTTCTATTCTGCATTTCTCCCAAGGGAAATTGGGTCACAGAAAAACCCAGACTTTTTTCAATAGAGTCTGCTATCTTGTCCATGACAACGTGGTCCCAACATTTATTTATCCAGGATAATATGTTCAGAGGATTCTTGGACTTCCAGGATGCCGCTATGGTCAATCTCGCAATTGCCAGTAAGGTAGAGGTAAGTTTCAATATTTTTTTCTCCGGGTTGTTTTCATCGGGCAGATTGAGCAATAATATGGAGGGATCTAATGGTAATTGTTGGGATGCGATTTTGTTAATTTCTGTTAGGATTTGTTTCCAGAATGATTGGCAGGCAAACTTACACTCATCACTAGTACATACATGGTTTCCTATGATTCAATACATGACAGAACAAAATTATATACCACTTAATCCACACTATATGGAATGGCTATGATATTAAACCTTCTTTATTTAGTCTGAGCACACACCACACAAATACTAAATGAGCGATAGAATAACAATAGACACCTTCAAAGTAGAAATCGGATTGATGATTTATATAGGTTATGAATTTATCCAAGTTGTAACTCGGTCTAACAAATGGTTTCACTCTATGTTGATAAGCAGTTATGTTAACTAATCATACCGGTTTTTAAGTATAAGTTTGTTGCTATTGTTTCTGATTTTGTGTGAACATGTATTTGAACATACTCTAATAAAAATATGATTTAAAAAAAAACCCAGACTAAGGTCAAATCTACATCTGACTTTCCTGCTGGAATCATTCTAGTTTCAAAAAACCCCTGTTTATACCTGTTTCTAGTTTTAAACCATACTTGTTCTAGTTTAAAAATCACCATCTACATTCGTTAATCGCCCTCTTGTAGTCAAGCTAGCATTACACTGCTTTAAACAGATCCTGTTGCTTACTGCTCTTCAGACCCAGGGAAAAAAACCAAAGTGAAATTTGAAACCACTGTGAAATGATTGTAGGAAAACAATAGCAGTCAAACTACTTCAGAGGGGAGGCATAGATTTGGCCTAAATTAAACAATAGAACTTAATCAACATAGGTGAAATAATCATCGACACCTGGATTCTCTTGTTAAGAAAATCCAGTTGTGTGAATGGTTGCTATAGCACACTATCCAATAACGTGGGGGGAAAACTGACACAAATAATTGTAGTTTAATCTGGTAAATAAATTATCATACTTAATGTTAACATGTTAAGACAGTTGTAATGAAAAGGATACTGTTAAAATATATATTTCAAAGAAATTCAGGATATTGGACACTATTCCAAATATGGCTCCTAATATATAGTGTTCTGTTTTAAATTTAAAAAGAAAACCACCAGCAAAGAATATTTGTGGACAAAATGTACCTCTGGGGCATTTTGGTTGCAGTGATGAATAGTGACATGGGTTAAATAAGAAAAAGAAAGATTTGTCTCAAAATCATCTCAAACACTATTTAATTTGCTATCAAACCCTGATTTCTACAGGATGGTCTACTCAATGAAGCCAGGTGTGGAAATTATAGATAAGATGTGGAGAAAGATACATCCTTTATCTTCTAAGAAACAGATAGTTTTAATATGTACCTTCCTAAGGGAACTTCGATATGAAGTAATATATAAATGGTATATGATGCCATCAACATTGAATAGAGTATTTAGAGTTAATTCATTTAACTGCTGGGAATGCAACACACCTCATACAGACTTTAATCATGTCTGGTAATCATTTGCCCACAAATTCAGATGTCTTGGTCACATTATATGACATGGCTAAGATTAAAATTGGATGCTTTAATGATGGCTTTGAAATGGAGAAGTTGGAATCAAGAAAGTGCAAAATTTACTGATAGCTGCTAAAATCCTGTTCACATCATTCAAAGGGGACAAATGGACAAATTAACTGAGATTGGTTTGAAGAACAGCCAGTGTGTTTCTGCTGGTTTATTTCAGAAATGACCTTTATTTGTTGACCACTGAGACACACAATATACTAATGTGAGATTGGATCATTTGATAACTTTGTTTATGAAATTAAGCATCGGGGGAGGGAGAAACAGTCCTGTGAATTTGGGTACTCCCAAAACAATATAAAATTTAGGGTCTTTTATAGCACTTATTACATTAAAAAAACACTTCTCAAGAATGTCCCTGAACAAAAAAATGTAAGTAATTCTCTGTGTGCCTGATCTGTGGGAATGAATTCCTGTTTGTTTTGTCTCAGAATTGTGAATACTGAAGTTGTACACAAAATGGGGATTCATTGCCACAGTAAGAGAGAAATTATCTTTTTAAAGGATCTATTTTGGCTTGAACAAAGAGCCCTTTCTGAAGGCTGTTTCCAGGAGAAACATCAGCAACAAACAACTGAACAATAGAGGCATTTTTTAACCATTTACAACTTTAGTTGGGTATCTGTTCCTTCTCATGTTTCAGCCTGATGCTGCCAAAAACATCTGGGATAAAAACAGCAAAATGTTGATTAATGCCTCCTCCAAAAGGGGGGGGGGGGGTGAGACCATAAATGAAATAAACTATAGATCAGACATGAGGTAAAGTTATGTGATAAGATTTCTAGCAAGTTGGATCTGGGTTCTCCAGATACAATTCTCTGTGCAATGACATAGCCGCTGCAAGGAAAGCTGCATTTTAAAAGTCCACAGGGTAGACTTGCCAAACTAGGGTTGCCATCCCCCCAATGTGGCCAGAGGATTCCCCAATTTGCCCCCCCCCCAAAAAAAAACAGCAGTGTCATGCGGGGATGCTGCTGATGTAATGATGTCAGCGGTAGTGAAGTCATCACACTGGGGCTGTCACATGGCAACCTCTAGCATTTGGAGGGGAAACTCTATGGTAACCATAGAGTTTTTGCCCTGAAAGCTAGAGTGTTCTCATGCAATGGCTTTAGTGTGATGGTGTCACTACTGCTGATGTAAATCAGTTTCCCTGGGGAAAATGGCTGCTTTGGAGTGTGGACTCTATGGCATTACACCATGCTGAGGCCCTTCTGTCAAGGAGTTCAAGGCCTGAACCCTGTGGGTCCCCAGGGCAGTTGCACACAAGTAACCAGACTGTTGTTTATTGTAAAAGGATTTATAACATTTGTTCTAGATTAAATCAATTAGGTAAATTTATTAAACAGCCAATACGTTACACTAAAATCATGCAGGAAAAAAAAAAACAAGAAAAACTGCCTAACACCTTTTTTGGGGGGGTTGCATTAGATAGCATAAACCTTAAGTTCCAAAATCACATGCCTAAGCTCGGCAATTCTCTATGTTGCTAGCAATTGCAACTCAAACAGGTCATAGTTCAGGCCTTCAGTCCATCAGGATCTTGTCTAGTCTCTTCTTTCCCTGGGTTTTAACTAAATTATAGTTTTTGGCCCAACAACATCAGGTGAGGTTGACATCCAATCAAAACATGCTCTTTGAGGGAGCCTCTAGAAAATTACCTCATCACCCCTGGCTCTCCTTCTCCCATACTACCAGTGGCAGGTTCTCATGAGAAGCTAATCAAGCCACCCTCATCTCTGGCCTTGAAGATGATGAAAACTGTTCAGGTCAAGAAACCAATTAGTAATGCCTACAGGGTGAACTAGGCCCATTACTATCCACATTAACCCTTAAGAGGAGGCCAGGGGTCTTTGCATCACACCCTCCTCTCCCCAAACCCCACCCTTTCTAGACTCCACCCCCAAAATTTCCAAGTATTTCCCAATCCAGAGCTGGCAACCCCCAAATGATACTGCCCATCCATGCAAAGACATAACAATATGCATTAAAATATGCTTCCTACCTCTCATGCTTTGCAGATAGACACCATAAAGGAAAACAATGTGGCAGTTAGCAGTTTTGATATCTTGTCAGGAAGCATTGCAAATGCACAAAATTGTAGCTGCATGTCTTACTGCGGCAAACAACAAATAAATCAGTATTATTCACTGGCAAGTGATATATAATGGGCAAATTAATATGCACAACCTGCTGTAACAACTGGGAAACTAATTTATGTTGAACCTAATAAATTAGAATATAGAGAAGAGGAAAGGTAGTCTCCATTCACACTGATCCATGACCCATACTGACAATTCACATTTATATCTTGCTGGTTATGAGGAAAGAGTAAATCTTGTGTGCTGCATTTCATTGTAAACTCTCTAGCAGTCTTTCCTGAAGTTCTAGTAGCCGAGATGCACTTATTTTTCTCAGTTAAACCAGTAAAAACAATTCCGTTATTTATCCACAAGTGAAGAAATGCTTGTTTGGAAGTTTGGAGATGAATAAAACCTCCACGTTGAGTTTGTAAATGTTTTTCTGTCCCCTAGGTGAGGACAAGGAGGAGAGTTGGGTGTTCCCAAGCCTCACCAGTTAACAACCATCAAAACATTGAAAATGCTACTGGACTTCCTGACCAGACACAATTAAATGATCAGCTAACACCTTAACTTGGAATGTGACACCTAGAAGGGACACATAGACTTAAGGGTATGAGGGACTAGATTGAATCTTCCTGAAGATTTTTTTAAAAAAAGATTAATTGACCCACAAGATATGGGCAAACAGTGATAAAATATCTTGACAGGAAGGTAGGGGGTCCATCTTACAAGGTCCTTTCTGGGAGAAGGAGCTCTTACACCTGAACTCTGTCTAGCATCCACCATTGTCATACAGAGCAGACAAAGGCTTGCTGCCTGAAGAAAGACTCCAAAATAATGGATGCTTTCAGAATACTGTAACTCCTAAGCTTAAAAAGCCTGCCTTAGAATAAGATCCACTAGGGCATGTACAGAGGGAGGGACAGGGGAATTGTGTGTTCATACCTTTCTTTTGTATTCCTTGTTCAATTCATTGCTGTGCTGAGTGTGTGTGGATGTGTGGGATTCAAACCTTTAATGAATTATTTACTATTTTGAATGCTAGTGGTTATTTTCCATACCACGTAGACCTCCACTGGTTGAACACACTATTCAAAACAGGTGTCAGGGAAAGAAGGCAATCAGCTGGCAAATCACTATTTCTCTAAGAATTTGCAAATACAGTAAGCCATCTCTATGGTAACCAGCCTCTTGTTATTGGGAGATGTAGGCACTAGGCAGAGCCTTGGAGTGGCAACATGGGAAAGGAAGATGGAAACACTGGGACTCTTGGCAGGTATTTCCTAAAACAGCCAGTTGGTGGTAGCAGTACTGAAAGAGCAAGATAAATCCTCGCTGAGGGTTGGGTGGGCTGGGAGAGCAGAGTGTCATCAGGCAGAGACTCGAGCAGCCAAATGGGATGGTGCTCACAGGCCAGCAGGACCATTCTACCACACCACATAAGCTTGTTTGTAAAGTGCATGATAAATCCAAATCCCTACCCTCTCTTGAAAACATAGTTTTTAAGTAATCGGGTGTTATAGATGTATTCAAAAGGGAAGGAGGCAAGCCTGCAGCAGTGACTCATACAGATGAACAGTGGGAAGACACTTGTAAGTAATTCTGCTGCTATTTTAATACCAGAAATGATTGAATGAAGCAAATACATCTGCTGCAGAAATGCAGGACAATTACTTACCCCCAGCAATGGCTGATTCAAAAACTGCAAGGCTAGGACAATGAATCAAGCAGAGACATTATATGCCATCTCCATTGTGGGTGAATATTTCATAGTCAGGGAATCTTCCTTTAATCATTTTATGCATTTTTTGTTTTGTGATACTCAGTGCACACTTCAGTAGTCACCATTACATAAGATGTGGATTTGGGAAAACACAAACTAATCAACAGTGCATCAATAACTTCTTAGTAAACAGAATTTTCACAAACAATATACCACACAGTATATACTGTATATACTGAGTATATACTGAGCTGGATAAATACCCGAAAAATACCTTTTTGGTATTTTTTTGGTATTTAGTCAGGTATTATTTCAGGTATTTATTCAGTTGAATACAGATATTATTTATTCAGCTGAATCAGATATTATTTGGCTTTTATTCAGGCTCAGCTACTCCCTGCTGCAGGACTCCCTGGTGAAGGGGAAGGCATTTAAACTTTAAAATTAAACTTTAAATCCCTTCCCTCTTGGGCTCATGCCACCTCTTTGGTGTGACTCTCCAGTGAAGGGACAGTATTTAAAGTTTGCCATAGTTCAGTTCCCTGAATCTGCATGCCCTAATTTGCATACTGCACAATTATTCAATTCTATCAATAGGTACATGATGTACTTTTTGTATGAATGTCTACTCCTGGAAACTACTAGTAAAGTTCAAAGACGGTGCGATGTATCCAACCATCCTCCAAGAAGCCTTCTTTCAGCCTAAGGATATTTCCTCTAATTTATACAGCTGTTTCTCCAACAAAACAACAAATTACATTGGAATAAATCTCCGGAGATTGGAGGAAGGCTTCAAACATTCCTTCAAACAAGGAAAGGTAGGTATAAATATTTAAACAAATGAACAAACAAACTTAGCTTAATAGAGTGGTAGGATAGGGGTAGGATTCATCCATATATATATCTATATATAGATATATAGATATATATATAGCTTAATAGAGTGGTAGGATAGGGGTATGATTCATCCATGTGTATATATATATATATATATATATATATATATATATATATATATAACCTGGCTGCTTGCATATGTTAGGTCATTGTCTTCTCAAACAGTCTTTGTTGGAGAGAGATATTGCAAGGATATCAATAATTGTTGTGACTTTCCTTATTGGCTGGGTCACTGGAAAGCAGGTGTAAGCTTGCTTTCCTCACTAAATGATTGGGTAGAGCACTGCCAGCACTTTTTGCCATATACCCCTGGATCTATGCTTACTAATGCCTCAAATGGAAGACCTCCCCATTGCTATCCAGATTTCTGTGTGTATCCTTGTGAACACTTAAATAATCCTCTACTTGTGGTTTGAACAGGAACAGTTTTGCCTTGCGATCTGGTATCAAAGCCATCGAAAGTAATTTAAATTCCACTCCAGTCATTGGCTGCAGTTTTTATAAGGCACTAACTCATGTCAGATACCAGCTGAAACAATCACAAAATGAGCTGTTACTCATCAAACAGGCAATTTATTTCTTTTGGAAAACAAAGTCATTTGCAAAAAAATCATCACTTGGGGAGAAACATGCAGAAAACCATTGCTTGGTTTTATATTCTAATTATATTTGTTTCCATCACCAATGTTGTCACTGCAAGGATGACAACTCGATGTCTTTCCAATGACGTGTAGGAAACATTCTTTGCAGTTTTGGCTTCACCATGACTGGGGGGGGGGGGGGGGGCGGCGGTCAATGGCATAAGGAGTACTACAAGTAGTACAGAAAGCAGAGTTTTTTAGCACTCTTTGACTGGCAGTAGAGCTGCTAGGATGGGGTGATCACTATCACTGCTAGCATGGTGACATCACCATAGAATTTAAACTATAGAGTTTTGGGCAAATACTACAGCACTACCCCTATGAGATGATATTATTTCCTACCTGGACTAGCAGTGACATCATTGTGTTCCTGGAGAAGTTAGAGAGCCCCTGCCTAGCAGTAGTATATTCCCCCACTGCTTGCCAGCTACTCAGTAAGAAAATGCCAATGAGTATTGCTATAGTATGCAGCAGGGTTTGCCAACCTTGATGAGCATATCAGCACATGTATATTTTGACAACAGCTAATGAGTGCCTCCATAAAATTGCTACCATGGTGGAGATGGGTGTGTGGCCAACCACAGAATGGCTGTCATTGGAGCAGGAGCTGGAGATATCAGGGACTGAATCTGGAACCTTTTATATGCAATACCTGTGCTCGACCACTAAGCCACATTGTCCTCGTCCTACTGTAGCCTAGAGTGGCATGATCTAATTATCTGGCTTCACTTTACAAAAAACACTAGTCATTACCGATTTAGTGACTAGATTTAGTGTTTAGAAGAAGGGTTTTCTGTTTCAGTTCTGGATTCTAATTTGTGGTATGCACCCCTTTCTGTTTTGTTTTGTGTGTGTGTATAGAATGAAGAAAGTGGTAGCAACTCTTCCTGCTCTTTCCCTTATGTCAAACAGTGAGTCAGCTGTATTCCTCTTCCCTGCTAAGTTTCCAGGGCAGGTTGATCACATGATCCTACTGTAGAAGGGGAGATCCCAGTTATGTGACAACTTCTCACCTTTTCTAAGGAATATCAATTTATGTACTTGCCACATTTGTATTCCATCCTTCTTCCAAGGAGCTCAAAATGGCGTACATTGTTCTCCCTTCCTCCTAGGATTGCCAGGTCTATGATGGAAAATACCTGGAGACTTTGGGGGTGGACCCAGGAAAGGGTGGGGTTTGGAGAGGGGCCTCAGCATGATACAATGCCAGAGAGTACACCCTTCAAAACCACCATTTTCTTCAAGGGAGCTGATTTTTCTCAGCTGGAGATCAGTTGTAAAAGCGGGAGATCCCCAAGCTCCACCAGGAGGCCGGCAACCCTACTTCCTTCATTTTACCCCACAACAGCCTTGTGAGGTAGGTTAAACTGAATAACAGTGGCTGGCTCAATGAGGCAGAGTGCATTAGAGAAAATGGGTTTCTTGAATCCTAGTCCAACACTTTAGCCACTACACCAAGTTTGGATGAGTCACAAATAGCTTCCTGGGGGCATATAGGACCTGACAATGAGCTTCTTGACCTTTCTTGTAAGGATGGTGTAAAGTACTCAGTCCAGAGACACCTTCAAGTGAAATCAGCTCATGGTTTATTAGGAGGTTCAGGAACACATGTCTGAGCTGGGCTCGTGGGTCTGCTTATATGCGCACCTAAACCGCGCCCCGGACTCGCCCACACACTCTGATAGGATTACAATTAATACAGTTAAGTCTCCCCCAGGTCATTGCCCCCTATTTGTATCCTGGCTGACTGACAGGTCTAAATGACAATCCGGCCAGTCTATTGTGTTCTGGAGCGAAGTTCTGACTGTGCCTGGCCATGTGCTTGCCCCAGACTGCATGACCTGACCCCATGGCCTGACTCCATGGTGGTCGCCATTAGAACACAGCAGATGGATTTGTATGTCTCAAGACTTCTGGTCAAAGGAGCTTATTTTTAATAAAGGAAAGTGAGGATGGATTGTGGAGGTAGCCTTCATTATTTATTTCAAGATGGACTGCTTGCTAGGTCAGCATGATAACTTTTACCTTGTTTTAGTTTGGGGCCTTTTTCCTCGTGAGAATCAGAGGTTGATTCTGCATTGGCTTTTCCCTCCATTGTTTTACGAAACCCACATTGGAACAGACATTCCCCTCTGCACTGCAGGCTGCTTTCACTTCCTTTGATTATCGGATTTTATGGTAGCTTCTGCATAGATTTATGGCTGTTTTTTGGCCATTCAGGGGTGACTTCGCAGTCAGCACAGCGTTGGCCCAGGGTATTTGAATGTGGTTTTGAGCTGCACTTTTCCCTCCCAGTTGAGAAACTGTGAAGTAAATGCTAGATACAGAATCACCCAGATAAGAGTCCATGTTGTTGATACCATCTTGCTATTTAACTGCTTAGGGGGTGGGGTGTTCCTAGGTGAAGTGTGCACACAATGCCACATGAAGTTTCCTTAATACCTTCGAATGAAAGAAGCCATCATGGCAATTGCTTAAAAAAGAGAAATAAATGCCTCAAATTAGCTTTGGGCTCAAACAGACTTGGCAAAGGCCTTCCCACTTAACCGGTGTCAATGTAACAGCCTTAAAGGTAGCTGATATGTCTTTAACATCTCTTGTCAGAAATAAATTGAACGAACCCATTGAAAGCACAGCCCAAGTCCCTCCCAGATGCTTGATTGGCAATTAAGAGTGAAGTATCAGCTGCCCATCATTGCCAGGCAGCTGTGTACAATTATACTTTTAAAATAGTCTGAAGTGAAATTGCATTGCCGGGCAAACACATTAGGCAGTCATTAACACCCTTGCTCCACGGCAACATAATAAGGAAGCCCCGATTAGCATATTTACAAGGTATTCTAAGTCTTTGCTTTTCAAGTCAGGTCTCAGAACAGTGCTGCACACGGCCAAATGTAACAAATCAGGCTAAAGCCTGGGGAATGTAGGGTTAAGCTCTTTCCCCCTAGCATCCTTACCGCTCTACTAAAATGCAGTCTGTCTTTTGTGCTGCTTTTATTTACTCCTGTCTTGTCCCTTAGGGTGTTAAGACAGTTGTCCTTTGCTGTGCTCATTTTCATTCTTTTCTACTGCTTCAGTGTTCTTTTTGGAGTGTCAGAATTTGTTTTTGAAATAGTTATTTCAGTGGTTAAATGTTAGCCCTTTTCAGGTGTTCCATATACGGATATTGGAGACCAGCGAGAGTGCATCCTGGAAGCATACCACTACCTGTGTCACTCACAATATACGCAGTTGCCATGTAGTCTGGACAGATGTTATTGTTGCTGTCAAGTCACAGCTGACTGATGTGATGCCGTAGGATTTTCAAGGCAAGAGGCCTTCAGAGGCAGTTTGCCATTGTCTGCCTCCATGTCACAACCCTGGTATTCCTTGGTAGTCTGTCATCCAAATACTAGCCAGGGCCAACCCTATTTAGCTTCTGAGATCTGATGAGATCAGACTAGCTTGGATAGTCTGGATGGGGTGGGGGGGGGGTGCATATATTTTGCATGTGCATACAGCTTGCGTTCATAGAAACCAGACCCCTGGAAAATCCGGGGTCAGATTGCATGTACCAAAGCTGTACACGTATGTAAAATATGGGTGTTGAAACTGTTCATCGTCAGCTATGCTGCCATGGAAGGGGGCGGATGATCAGGCCGTTCAACCATCGCTGTCTTCATCCCTTTGGAATGTTGCTTCTGATTCTCACACACTGTCTTATCTTAGAGTTACTGCAAGTGGCCTTGAAGCTTAGCCCAGCCACCTAGGCTGAGAACCTGAATCTGTTATTCTAGGAGCATTTTATCGCTTTGCTTATTGGTTCATAGGTATCAGGGGTTCCCCTTGAATTCTGTATAACTTCCCCTTTTCCTGCTCACACCCCAGTTCTGACACTGACATGTAACCAGATGACTTGCTACATACTGCTTTCAATAAATACAAACCTTTTTAAGGAATGTTGTTGAAGCTGATTACTGCAGGACTCTGACATTCAGACAACATATTGACCACATATGTTGAGAAGGTCCAGGAGTGGTCTTAAACAATGGGCAATGTGGCAGCTGTCCTGGGCCCCATGCTGACTGCCCAGTGGAGGTGACCATCTGGCTTGGCAGCAGTGTCCTCCATGATTTATAGAGAAAATTCTTCACTGCTCTCACCCTGGCTCAATGAATGCAGTGAGTATGCATATATGGATGGCTGTATTTAGTTTTGTAGCTTTTGGTACATTGTGGGAGTTCGCCTTCCATTTTCTTTCTCAGATCCTCACTAGTCAATTGCAATGAGGCCAGTCAGGGCTACCATGTAGGGTTTTGTAAACTCCAAGGGAACTCATCAGCAGTGTTCCCCCTAAGCTGAGTTAGTGCAAGCTAGCTCACAGTTTTGTAGCCTCTCGCTCACACATTTTTGTCTTAACTCAGGAAGGATGGCTCCAGAGCAAACTAATGTATGCAACAGCCAAATCACTTGCTCACAACTTTAATGCCAGTAGCTCACAAGGTACAGTTTTTGCTCACAAGACTCCACAGCTTACAGGGAACATTGCTCATCAGGTGTGCAGGGAAAAAAAATCAAATATAAAAAAATGTACTGAAAAATGCTCAGTAATGTAATTGTGGTCCTAAGCTGTAGCTTACTTAGCTTGTACATAAATACAGCTCTGACTGTGTATGCTTCTTGCTTTCCTCCACTTGCCATAGACCTGCTGATCCAACAGCAATGGGGAAACAGGTGCAGCCTCTTTTCTTCCCACCTCCAGACTATTGGCCATCTCACCCAAAGCTGGTATGGCTGGCTGTTCTTCACCTGCAGCTGCATGCAGTGCTGCCCCCCTCCTGCCAACATTGTGTAGGGCGGTATTGGGTAAAGAATGTACTTCCTGGCTGTAAGATGCAAACTAGGCGGGGGGGGGGGGGTGATGACATCAATTGATTCCAAATTAATAGCATCCAAATATCTTTTTAAAGAAATGAATGGTGCTGAATCACAGGAAACATTTTATGTGCCACTGGAAATATTTGGTTACTGGCGACAGTTGTCTTTAATTTAATATCAATAAAAATACAGTACTTGTGACAGAGAGGATTCTGAATTCTGAATTCCCCCAGCCTAATTCTCTCATATGTGCTAAATCCTCATTAAAACTTCTTTGGCAGTGTAGAGAGGTCCTTAAAGTGGATGCAAATGAAATGGCACATGTAATTGCAGAGGCAGTGCTGAAGGAGGCTTATTGGTAAATGAAAACAAGACAGACCTATGGTTTAAACCAAATGCAAATGGACAGCCTAAATGTCTTTTGGAGAGCACCTGCCAGACAAGAGTGAATCACAAGTGTTTAGGTAATACTTTGGTTGCAGAGTGTCTCTTTTCTCACTCTGGCAAATTAATGTGATCAATCTTACTTGCCAAAATCATCAATGTAAACACTCTCTTTTAGAAATGGAGTGTAAATTCATATCCTATACTTAGCATATGTGGAGGGCACATCAACAACAAGGTATATCCTGCGGAAGGTATAACAACCTGTTCAGAAATTTGTGTGTCTTTCTTCCCAACAAATGCTATTTCATGAGTATTCCTCCATGATTAAGCTTACAACTCTGATTATGTCTGAAATTCATATTCTGTTCATCATGGCTGAGTTGAGGCATTAATTGCCTAAAACTGTGGCGATCTAACATGAAAGTTTTATAGATTACCACTTTTCAGGAAAGCATCTTTTGGGGTTTTTTTTGTCTATTGTGCTAATTGTAAGGTTAAAAGATATGACCCCTTTCCCCATCACCAATGTGTTGCTAAGAGATGTGCTCTGTAATTTTTCACCCTCCAATTCCATTTAAACTGGTAATCGAACAATGAACTAACCAAAAATGTACAAGCGCCAAGACTTGGAGTAATTTGGGATTAAATACAGAGTTTACTCCCTTCTCTTTTATTCAGAACAAAGGCCCATTTCCTGAGCCTGTAGAAAACATGCACAGTTTCAATTCGAAGACTTAACGTTATCAGACTCAATCCTCCAAGTCACCTTATTATGTAAAGATAGAGGATCACTGTAATGGGCACATTATGGATGCTTCTGACCTGTGTCCTGGAAGACAACTTGTACAACAGACATATGATCCAATAATGTTATTCATACTCAATATTGCTTTACCCATAACTCCATGAACTCCATGAACTATCCACAACTCCACGCCTGCTAGTTCCCTCCCAAAAATTGCAGAAGGGCTTCTTCTTATAGATATAGCCATAGATTTACAGCATTAACAGCCCTCCAATCAACACTGGAAGAAAGCTGCATTTATGTACCCGGATGTGTCCCATACACTAAAGGAGTTTATTCCTTCTGAAGTTCTTCACAATCGTGATATTACACTAGAGGAGTCGGAAGCATTATAGCGTAGATTATGAAGAATTACAAGCTCATTTTGGTCCAGAGAGCAGCATTTTATTTATTTGGTATATCTTTAGATCACCTTTCAAAGATACTCACATGGTAGCTGATTAACACAATCTAAAAAAAAAACATAGGGGAATTAATGTTAATCAATGCTGTCCTAATATGCTATCATCTTAGAGTCAATTCAAGCTAATACAGGTGGAGGTTATCAAGATAATTCAGACTCAATCCATATTGGTCTCGGAAAGTCATTTTGGACATGTGCATAGTTTCAAATTCCTGTTATGCTAAGAACATCCAAGATGTCTTTGGACACACTGTTTTATAAAACAGATTGTCTCTCACCGCTTCTCCATCTGCAAAATGGACACTATAGTGGCTTACTTTAGAGTAGTCGTGAAGACAAATAGCTTATGCTGAAATGCACTGAAGAAGCCTGACAGAAACCAGCTGTGAAGTTCTGGAAACAAGCCTCATCATTTCTATATACCAAGGGCCTGTTCAATGACGATCGTTAGCTAGCAATAACTGTTGGCATGCACAGAATCTGGCACTTGGTGCACAGCTGTGAATATTGCTAACCATGCTGAGAAGAGATAGGACTAAAGCTACATACAGAAAGTTATATCCAGAACTTTTAATAAGACTTCAACAATCTGCCACACACAGATGGGACTGAAATTGAGAGCATTCTGCTTAAGTTCTAGGACGCCATTGTGGTGCTGTCAAGAAACTGCTACTGAGAGGAGGTAGAAGGGGAATTATGGTTCCCAATGGCATAGCATGGTTTGGACACCTACCCTAGGATGTTCAGTGGTTTCTCCACACCTGGCTTGATGTGTAATTAAGGGTGCATGGCCCTGAGATGCCCCACCATAGCTACGGGCTAGCTACAAATGTTTCCAGAACAGATCAAGTTTTTGCCATAGTCACCCAAATGAAAACATGAGACAACAGCGTGGGATTAACTAATTTATTTAAATTTGCTCATCTCCATCATCAATTAATTGTGCTAATTACTTAATTGAGGGTGGGCTGCATTTGGCTGCCTGTCCAGGGCTGCCTTTTTCTGGAAAATCTATCCTGGCCCCCAAACTAAGGCAGCGGCTACCACCTGCTTCATTTATCCTTGCCTGCACATAAAGTACTGAAAAATGTTCATCTCCATTCTCTTTACTTGATGCTCCATTAAGCACTACCAAGTTCAGGAAGATGTTGCTCAGCACCAAAGGTGCTCCTTCACAAGTCCCATCCTGCCATGAATCCAGTGCTGGTCTGATCAGGACATGCCCTCCATCACACCCGACATTTTTCATTGCTCACCACTTATTCCTGCCTTAATGAGCAACCCACCCAATCCCTATTTAACTAGTTATGGCCTGAACAGTCAGAAACCAGGCCTAATTAATCCCCTTTTTTATATTAAAAATGTTACCACCAGCCTGAACATCACAACTGCCAATCCAGGAGAAGGCTCCCCAAATTCCTGCTTGGCCCCAAATGATGACCAGTTAATCCTGTGATATTGAGAGTCCCTGGGTTGGTGGCGGGCAGCAAAAATTACCACATGCAGGTGAGGCTGGAATAAACAACCTCTCCCATCTGCCTTCCCATTAAATGGCTTTTCCATCATACAGCCAATCTGGCTTCAAGCTTGCTTTGAAGATGGGCTGGGGCAAATCAATCCATGGCTCTAAAGGCCATGAATGCTTTTTTGATGGAAGAAAGCCAGGGAGTCACAAAGCCAATATCGAAATCTGTCTGTTGCCCAAGTACGTTAGCTTGTCAATGTATTATCCTAAAACTTGTTTATTGCCATCTTCTGACTTCCTTGTCTACATGCTTGTCCTCCATATACACAGAGCTTAAATCTATGCTGCCTTAGAGGAACTGTTTGTAAAACTGCAGTTTCAATTTACATTTCAAAATAAAAGTTGTGTATGCTAAGAATACCTAAAGCTTTGCCCATGCCAACTGTAGTCAGTGGGTTAAGGCAAAATATCACAACACATTAGATTTATCAGTTCCCTGCCTGTGGTGGGCAACCTTCTACTCCTGCTCAATGGCACACAGCCAGAAGTGGCATCATAGCATTCATGATTCTCTAGGATCTTCCCCAAATCTCTATGGTCTTTATCATAGAGATGGGGAGCATTCCTAGAGCATAGTTGATGTCATGATTCCACTTCTGAGGAGGAGGAGGAGGAGGAGATTGGATTTATACCCCACCCTTCACTACCCGAAGGAGTCTCAGAGCGGCTTACAAACTCCTTTCCCTTCCCCTCCCCACAGCAGACACCCTGTGAGGTAGGTTGGGCTGGCATAGCTCTGACAGAAACTGCTCTTTTCAAGAACAGCTGTGCCAGAACTGTGACTTGCTCAAGGACATCCAGCAGGTGCAACTGGAGGAGTGGGAAATCAAACCTGGTTCTCCCAAATTAGAGTCCGTGCACTTAACCACTACATCAGACTGGCTCTGGGTATTCTGGGTATTCACCTGGAAGTAATGTCATGGTATGAGACCCTTTCCCTAGGCTCTGCCCTGAACACTTTGGCATTGCCAATGCAGGTCTGGCAATGCTACAACACATACAGTAGGATACAGATTCATACATTGGTAGCACCAGGGCTTTTTTTGTAGAAAAAGCCCAGCAGGAATTCATTAGTATAATAGGCCACACCCAACAGCAGGAACTCATTAGCATATTAGGCCACATCCCTCCCAGGATTGGCTTCTCCAGGTGCCCTGTGGCTTGCAGGGCACATGGGGAACACGAGGGAAGGAGGGCAGTTTCTGGATCGGCTTCCCCAGGCGCTCTGCAGCTGCAGGGTGCCTGGAGAACCCAAGGAGGGGAGGCAATTTAAATGCCTTCCCTCCCTGGATCAGCTTGGCTTCCCCAAGGTGCCCGGGGATGCGGGGGGGGGGGGGGAGGAGGCTGTAGGCATGGCCAACTCAGAGGCCAGCCGGAACTCCATTCCTGTGCATTCCTGCTCAAAAATAGCCCTGGGTAGGACCTCTTTGCCAAGGGAACTTTCCAGCTGCTTTTAAAGTTGTTTCTATATGTTAACAGTCACTAGCTTGGCTGGTACAAGGAAAGGATTACATGCAATAGATCACCCAGCTGTGCCCAGAATTTTGCTTCAGATTAATTTTGATGGTAACTTAGTGAAGCATGAACCTTTTCTGTTTCTGTTTAACTTCCCGTAACAGTTCTATGGATCAGCAGAACTTTCTAAATTTGTGTTGTGGTTTTCTGCTTTAGCCACAGTTGGATTGGCAATTTTACTTTAAGGGTTGTGACAAAGTCTTTGCCTTATTTGGGCAAATTAATAGAGAGGGCGGTGGCGACACGGTTGCAGGGCTTCCTGGATGACGCTTCAGTGTTAGATCCCTTCCAGTCAGGCTTTCACCCGGGGTTCGGAGCCGAGACAGCTCTGGTTGCCCTTACTGACGACCTCCGGAGACACCTGGATCGAGGTGGCATGGCGGTGTTGCTGTTGCTCGACCTGTCGGCTGCGTTCGACACGGTCGACCATCAGCTGCTGTCCCGCCGCCTCGCCGACATGGGGATTCAGGGGCTTGCTTTACAGTGGCTTGTCTCTTTTCTCCAAGGCCGGGGACAAAGGGTGGTGCTAGGGGATGCGGTGTGCCTCAGGGGGCTGTTCTGTCCCCGATGCTTTTTAACATCTATATGCGCCCCCTTGCCCAGATTGTCTGGAGGGCAGGGCTGGGTTGTCACCAGTATGCTGATGACACCCAGCTCTATCTGATGTTGGGCGGCCGGTCTGGCTCGGGGCCGGACGATTTGGACCGGGCATTGCACGCCGTGGCTGGTTGGCTCAGGTTGAGCAGGCTGAAGCTGAACCCGGCGAAGACGGAGGTCCTGTGCCTGTGTCGGGGTGGTCCATGGTCCCACTCCCGACCTTCGACGGGGCGCCGTTGGTGCCTTTGCCGGTGGTTAGGAGTTTGGGAGTGCTCCTGGATCCCTCCTTGTCAATGGAAGCCCAGGTAGCGGCCACTGCTAAATCAGCCTTTTATCATCTGAGGCTGGTGAGGCAGTTGGTTCCCTTCCTGGACTGCGTGGACCTGGCCACAGTGATCCACGCAACGGTCACCTCGAGGTTAGACTATTGTAACGCTCTCTACATGGGGCTGCCCTTGGTGCAAATCCGGAGCCTCCAGCTGGTGCAGAATGCTGCAGCGAGGTTGCTGATGTGTCTCCCTTATCGGGAGCACATACGACCAGCGCTGGAGGCACTGCACTGGCTACCAGTAGCGTACCGAATTCGCTTCAAGGTGCTGGTGCTTGCCTTTAAAGCCCTAAATGGCCTGGGTCCGACCTACCTAAGGGACCGCCTTTCCCTGTACTTACCCCAGAGAGCACTTCAGTCTGGGGCCCAACATCGCCTGGTCGTACCTGGCCCTAGCGAAGCCAGGCTCACTGCAACTAGGGGGAGGGCGTTCTCGGTAGAGGCCCCTTGCTGGTGGAATGAGCTCCCTGAGGAGATCAGGGCCCTGCGGGATTTGATGCAGTTCCGCAGGGCCTGTAAGACAGAGCTCTTCCGCCAGGCATATGAATAGGGGCCGCTGCCTCTGTGTACCCCCCCCACTACCAACTACCACTAACTACCATCAACTAGTAATGTGTGCCAGGTGTCACCATCTGACTGCCAACGACCCCGGCATGCACTCAACATAAGGTAGTACGCCATCGATATTGTGAGCACTTTAGACAATACTTGAGTATTGTATTGTACTGTATTGTACTGTGTTTTAATGATGTAAGTTTTTATGTTTATTGTTTTAATGTTTACTGTTTTATTGTGGACTTGGTCCACTAAAATGTGTAAGCCGCTCTAAGCCTGCTGTACGGGGAGAGCGGCCTAGAAATGAAATTAAATAAATAAAAATAAATAAATAAAAGTCCTCTGCAGATTAATGCTGTGTTTAGAGAGCAGCACTGAGATGTCTAAAAGCTGCCATTATTTGGGATTTGGTTTACAGATCTACCTGTCTTGCAGCTTGTCTTTTCATTCAATCACTTATTAATTTCCCCCCATAGATCCAGTGTGTGCAGAAGTACTCATGCACATCTATATATGCAAAAGAAAGCATTTCTTTGGGTCTCCATGTAGGAGTTAAAAACAAAACAACAAACTGAACCTACAGAGAGAATAAAGTGTGCAAGCATCGTTTATACAACTGAATTGAGAAATCTGTAAGTAATACTGAACACCAGACAGAGCAAAATCAAGACAGGGAGAATCTATCGAACAATAATGAATGGGAATTTGGAAGCTTCCTTAGACTATTAGTCTATCAAGGTCAGCATTGTCTACTCTTTGTCTATTCACTGCCACAGGAGGTGGTGGTGGCTGCAAGCATGGACGGCTTTAAAAGGGAATTGGGTAAATATATGGAGCAGAGGTCCATCAGTGGCTATTAGTCACAAGGTATAGATAGGAACTTTGTCTGGGGCAAGTGATGCTCTGTATTCTTGGTGCTTGGGGAGGGTAACAGTGGGAAGGCTTCTAGTGTCCTGACCCCGCTGCTGGACCTCCTGAGGGCACCTGGTATTTTTGGCCACTGTATGAAAGAGTGTTGGACTGGATGGGCCATTGGTCTGATCCAACATTGGCTTCTCTTATGTTCTTATGTACTCTGACTGGCAGCAGCAATCCAGAGTGTCAGGTCTTTTACAACGCTACCAGCTGATCCCTTTAACTGGAGGAGCTGTGGACTGAACATGGGGCATTCTGCATGCAAAGAAGATGCTCTACCACTGAGCTACATTCATATCCCTACTTGATTTAAGGTCCCACAAAACAGAGATCTGCCATGGCCTCTTTGTGCTGGAAGTAACTTGGGGCATAATTCACCAAAAGGTCATTGATCATCCAAGACATGCACTTTCTGTTTTCGAGTTTTGCTTGGGTAACTCTGAATACCCGAAGCAAGTCTATATTTTTTACCCTCTTGTTTATCAATGCTTTGACTGGCTGTCCATGGAACAATGTTATCTGGTCTGCAGCAACCTCACCAGAAGAGTTCCCTTTCCACTTCAGATGATCTTGATTTTGATTTATAGCACCTTCTCCCATTCTTAGTGATGGGGAAAATTAGCATAGTCAAGATAGCTCTTTTCTCAGCATGAGCTACCTTCTTTCACACTCATACATTATCATCCTGTCTGTCATTACAGGCTTCTTTTCTTTCTAATTTGTCCTTGGCACAACATTTTGTAGACACTGGAAACAACTAAAAGAAGTATGCCTCGGATAAGAACCAAACTCAGCCCCCTTGCATTTTAATAGCCTTTGATTAATAATCACACTGGGGTATCATCACTGTGTCATTAGGCTGGTGGATTGATTGTAATAATTTCATAGGATAGCCTGTAGAATCAGAATTGTGGCTGGAGGAGCCAGTGTGGTTGTAGTGGTTAGGAGTGACGGACTCTAATCTGGAGAAGTGGGTTCAATTCCACCCTCCTCCACTTGAAGCCAAGCTGGGTGACTTGGAGTCAGTTGTATCTCTCCCAGCTTCTCCCCTTCCCCCCATGAGCCTAGCTTGCTACATAATGCTAAAGAAGAGCTAGAGTTTCAGGGTGACAGACCATCATAGGACCTCCTGGCTATATCACACACAATGCCATTCATTCATTCATTCATTCATTCATTCATTCATTCATTTATTTAAAATGTGTCTGGGGGTGCTTATGGTGCAGTTGCTGAACAAATCTGAACAGTCAAGATGCAGCAGAACTGTCATGATCCCAACTGCAAGACAAACCAACATGGGCAGGTTAGACTTGATGTTTGTAGTGCCAGCCTAGGTTTCCCTTGCTCGAAAGCCAGTCGAATCCGACTCTAGGGGGATGGTGTTCATCTCCATTTCCAAGCCAAAGAGCCAGCACTGCCCAAAGACTTTTTCCATGGTCATGTGGCTGGCATGACTAGATGCCGAGGCGCATGGGACACAGTTACTTTCCCACCAGAGCGTTACCTATTTATCAACTTGCAATTTCTTGCTTTCGAACTGCTAGGTTGGCAGGAGCTGGGGCCAGAGACAGGAGCTCCCTCCATCATGTAGCACTAGGGTCTTGAACTGCTGAACTAAAGACTGTCCAGTCTGCAGCTCAGTGTTTTAACCTCTGAGTCCCTGCTGCCAGCCTAGTTAGTTCTTATCCAAACCTGCAATGAAAATGAAACAGATTTTTCCCCACTGCAGAAATTATACATACTAAGGATTGGTTTACACCAGGGGTTTCCAACTTTTTGAGCCTGCTGGCACCTTTGAATTCTGACACAAGGTGGTGGACACAGCTACAAAATGGTTGCCACAAGAGGTGGAGCCAAGTACAAAACGTCAGGGAGTGAGCTACCCCGTAACTCAAATGGTAACTCTTCAACATTTCAGGCAGAAGCACTGCTTAAAGGATACTTTTAAAAATACCTTCCCTTCCAGCTGAGACACTAGCAGCCCAGTGTACTGACAAAGATCTGAAGAGGTGAGTGGTCTGGTGTTTGGAATTGGCTCAGAAGCACAGACACCTCCAGCCACACACAGCCAGCAGCATGTTAGCCAAATTGCCTTAATTTATTAATTAATGTGGGAAATTATAGTTATTAAATGGCAATAGGCAACAAAAGGGATCAATTACCTATGTATACAATAGTCCCGCTTATTCCAGTGACCCAGAAATAAACACAGAGACCAGTTCTTAAAGAAATGTGTTCTTTACTGAGGGGATTTGCACACACACAACAATAAATTCACTCACGCACACAACAACACAGAGCTAAGAAAAATAGATTTGAAAAGGTACAGTGACATTTGCATTAGCAGGTTAAATCGTTGGTGGGTGAAATGTACCAGTCTTGAAGAGGCGAAGCAATCCTGCAGCAGAAAAAGGGGGGAAAGGGAGACTATAAGGGAAGGGATCATGTTCTGGCCAGCAGAAGCCCATGGAAGACTCTGAGCCATAGGCATCAACTTCAGGGGGGCTGGGGAGCTGGAGCCCCCCCTGAACTTTTCCAAGACGTGTCGAGCCTCCCCTAGAGACAATGGCCTGTAATGTCTCTGGCCCAGCCCCAGCCCCCCCCCCCCCCGAGAAATTGGAAAGTCTACGCCCTTGCTCTGGGCAGCGCTTTCACCAAGAGCCAAGGTAGGATGGGGTTAGGTAGGAGATGCAAGAGACAGAGAGAGAGAGCACATGGTGAATCTCTCTTCTTTTATACACTAAAAGGGTGACTAGGCGGGCTTATGCTTAATCAATCACATGGTCCCCAGGAAGACTAGAAAAAACCAGTTACTGACGGTCAGGAGATGACTAGGAGAGAGGAGCAGTACTTGAGTAATTGACTTAATGTTTCTAACCAGTGACACTTTTCAGAGAGGAGTGGACAAAAGACAAAAGCAGGAGAAAAGATAATCCTCTCAGGGGCTCAGCCATCCAGGTTATCTTGATTAGTTTAGGATGGATGAGTCAGCCAGTTAATCTTGTCACAGCCAAGTCATTTTGTTATACCTGAAACCAAATTCTTTTGTTTAACCTGAAACTGATTACATGTAGTTTCAGGTGTTGTTGCTAGAAGGAAGTGGAGGGGGGGATTCCTGCATGATGGAGACAAGGCTTGTCATGGTGCTTAAACAGGAAAGTTCTTGTCGTCTTTACAAAGCATGGCTTCTCCATTACTCTGGATGCTGGCTCCACATGGCTGCGGGTCTCAGGGAGGCTGGCATGCCATCTACCTAGGTCTGCAGTCATCTTAGAGAGGCAGGGAGGATGGCATCTGGGCTTCCATGGGTCCACATCTGGTGCTGCATGTGTCCATCTAAGGTTTCCCTCATCTGGGCACATGTATCTTTGTCCAGTACACTGGCCTGTCTCATGGTCACCAATTAGTCCATTTTCCCTGGTACACTCTGTGCACCATCCAGATAGAGAGGTAGATCATGCCCATACTTTATAAGAGGCTTGCTAGGCAACAAGTTAGGGGCAAAAAGAGGACCTTCCGAGAGCACATGGAAGAGGGGCCATTAGGTGGGTGGGCAGCCTCTGACTGATGCCACAAGAGAGGGGATGGGGTGCTCACCTGAGAGTCCGTCCAAAAAGGTTCCCACAAAGCTGATTAATAATACAACACACAAGGGAGGCAGCAGTGCTGAGATTAAATGGTGAGTGGCTGACTAGATGGGAGAGAGACTTCTCTCCTCTCCCTCATCACTTCATCCACCCACCAGGAAGAGCCACATGATTCCACGCCTGCTCACTCCCCCCCCCCCAAGCAGCTTTCATCACTGACTGAAGTAGCCAGGGGTCATTTTGTAGAAAAAGAGGTGCAGGAGCTCATTAGCATAACTCATTAGCATAATTTATTTGCATATGCCACATCCCCTGACATCACCGGAAGTGTGTCAGAAGGCAAGAAAGAAAGGAGAGAGGGAGGGAGGGAGAGAGGGAGGGAGGGAGGGAGAAAGGAAGGAAGGAGAGAGGGAGGAAGGAAGGAAGGAAGGAAGGAAGGAAGAAAGGAAGAAAGAAAGAAAGAAAGAAAGAAAGAAAGAAAGAAAGAAAGAAAGAAAGAAAGAAAGAAAGCTCGCAGAGAGGGGACAGCTACTAATCCAAGCCTCAGAAATACCACTATTCTGGGAGGATAGCTTCAGTAGTGGCTGAAGCCTTCAGAAGACTGGTCAGAGGAACAAGGAACTTTCCAGGGGACGGGGTCATGTTGCTGCAGCCATGACACAAGCAGGCATTCCCCCTGGGGGTGGGGGCTGGCACCAACTCCCGGAGCTGCACTCCCCCGAGCTCCTGCTCGAAATGACCCCTGGAAGTAGCTGATTTTTATATTACCTGCTTGCTCTTAACAATAAAGCCATGTTTGATTTTTAATTCTGTTCTTTACTGATTAATAACACAATATACAAGGGAGGCAGCTTGCAGGCTGGATTAAAGCCCCGGGTGGGCCAGTTCCAGCATGTGGGTTGTCTGTTTGACACCCCTGGTCTAAGGCATTGTACCTTGCTGAGGTCTCTCCCCTCCATAAACCGTGCCCTCGCCCTGACCTGGATAGCCCAGGCAAGCCCAATCTCGTCAGATCTTGGAAGCTAAGCAGGGCTGACTCTGGCAAGTACCTGGAAGGATGACCTCCAAGGAATACCAGAGGCAAGATGCAGAGCAAAGCTAATCAAGCCACTTCTCTGAAAAAAAAATCCAAGCCCCCAGTAGAGGTCACCAGAAGACAACCATGACTTCCAGGCAAGCACACACACACACACAGCCACACACACAAATATAAAAAAAGCTTTAAAAAACCTCCATAACCAGGCTTGACCCCAAAATCTGCAGAAATTTTGGCAACCCTACTCCCCACAGACCCAGAAGGGTTCTCTAACTGCTTAGTAGACTCCCCAGCTGTGTAGAAATATACAACTGTCTAAATGTAAATAAACTAAAAGAGAGGAACGCACTTTTTAAAAGTCCGAATGAAGACTGAAAATGCTCCAGAGGAGAGGAAGGGTTCTTATTCTATTATTATTGTTGTTATTCTAGCTATTTTATTGATTATCTTTCCATTAAACAGAGCTCAAAGTTTTCAGAGCAGTTTTATAAACCCTCCCACTTTTCATACACATACAGTTCACCTCTCAGTTTCAGAAACACTGCAGCAAAATAGCCAGTTAAAAGACCCAAATTAAAGACCCTTTAAAAAAGGAAGTTTTTAACCCAGTCTGGAAGGCCTGGATAGATTATGTCATTTTTAGCTCTAGAGGGAAGGCCTTTCACAATCTGGGGATGGTTGCAATCCTAGGAGTCCTAGTCAAGAAAACTTCCACTAAGGCAGGTTCCTGTAGAAAAGCACCATGCACCTCAGAATGCTGAGAACATCTGAGGGTCAGTTAAAAGGAAAGAAGGGGAGAAGATGTGAATCTTCTAAACGCACAGATAACTTAGAGGGGAAATGCAGGAGGGAAGGCAGGGCTTTTGACTCTGTGTGTGTGTGTGTGTGTGTGTGGTGTGCGTTTTTGCAGTAAACTAGATGAATAAGAGAAGGGTTACTCCACAAGCAGAACCCTCTAAATTGAAATTAAATTGGGGGAGGGGGAGTTTGGTGGCTATGGTATGAGGATGTTCCACATAATACAGAAGACCTAAGCAGAACTGTGTATTACAGTTCACACAGAGAGCTAACACTATGGCTGCAGTCACACACACTAAATAATCCACTTTCAATCCACATTCCAACTGGATTTTGCCAGTTCACACAGTAAAAATCCAGGTAGAAAGTGCACTGAAAGTGGATCCTTTAGTGTTTGTGACCGCAGCCTATGTGTTTTTTCAGCAGTCTCCACAATAGAAAAAGAAGAAGAGATTGGATTTATACCCCACCCTTCACTACCCAAGGGAGTCTCAGAGCGGCTTACAAACTCCTTTCCCTTCCCCTCCCCACAACAGATACCCTGTGAGGTAGGTGGGGCTGAGAGAGTTCTGACAGAAACTGCTCTTTTTCAAGAGCAGCTGTGCCAGAACTATGGCTTGCCCAAGGTCATCCAGCAGATGCAAGTGGAGGAGTGGGGAGTCAAACCCGGTTCTCCCAGATTAGAATTCACACACTTACCCATTGCACCAAACTGGCTCTTTGGACCATCTGACAAGTTGACTAACCAGTATCCATCAAGATCCTGGGAAATCATGAGGAATATCATAGGGAGATAAGGATGATTTCTCAAGAGATATTGTAATGGAAATGCTGAAAATAAGAGGAGAAATAAAAGTACCACTTTTAAAATTGGAGGGCAAAGTGATGTTATTTGTTTTGGACAAAACACAGTTGTATTTTGACAGCAACAACTTGGGAATGATACAGCAGAGGGAGGTGAAGGAATTATTCAGAACTGTGATGCTAGAGCTGTTTTGAAGTTGACATGGGGAAGAAGTCGCAGGCTTTTCTTTCTTTTTTTACCACCCATTGGCAACCATGCCACTGTGTCACTGCTGATCAATTATGTTGGGAATTATTTTAATGCCCCCGAGGCAAAGTGTTGTCTCCCATATGACATAAATACTAAGAAAGATAAATCTCTTGGCAGAAAAATATGACCTACGTGCCTGCAGGCAGGCTAAATCCCAACCAAGTTCCAATTTGAGATGGAGAACTGAAAAATGAATTGACAAGCTCACCAACCAAGGTCTCTCAGCCGATTGCCTACCAGCACTGCATTAATCTGCATGCTCAGTCAGGAGATGTAGCTGCAGAATCACTCAGGAAGAAATTTCGACTCCAAATTCAACATAACATATATAACAGAGCATCTCATTGTATGCACCTCTCAGATATTGAGATGGAATGCATGAAGATCCACATTCCATCATGTTCAGAGATAGGAACTATTTGGGCATGGGGCAGAGTTTTCTCAGTGGCATTGCTCTTTCCTCTGAATACCTACAGCTGAGAAGCTTGCCAATTCACACCTTGATACAAACAATTTCCCCCCTCCAGGTTTTCCCATAAAACAGAAGTATTCATTAATAGTCCACGCGTGTGATTGTTATATATATTCTTTCTTGTTCAACTAACCTGGGAATTGCTTTGGAATGGGCTCTGAGAGTTGTGGGTGGATTGTTGGGATGATGGGTCTCAATGAGTGAGCCTTAGGAAAGTAATTATCTTTTGTTTTCCCTTTGTTAAAGCAGAAGGAATAGCACGCTGGTGGTAGGGATGCTATTGAATTTCTCATCTCTGCTAGCTCAACTTGAAAACCTCACTTCGATTCGCTTCTCCCTTGCTCAGTCCAAACCTATGACTATTTTTGTGCCATGCTCTTTGAACCATTTTTTCCCTGTGCAATGCATGCATTTTTCACATTTATTTATACACCACAGCACATAAATGACATATAATACATAAGCATCTGTCAATGATATAGAATGGATGTAACAGGAAATGAGGGAATTGAGAACACCAGCAATAACAATGGGTGGAATGAAAAGGTGGAGAACCACATGCAAAATGAGAAAAGTTTTATTGATACACCACTGGATGATGGGCAAAAGACTTTGATGGAACTTAAAAAAAATGTTGATGGAATGTTCATTTTTATAGGGAGGTGCAGAGCTGGCACAATGATGTCACAAGTGATCTGCCCATCCTGTGGGATTATGTGGTTGCTTAACTGTGGACCCCTCTGTTAACGATAGTTAGCTAGGGTTAGTCAGTCCAAGATTTAGAGGAGAAGTTGGTTTTGTGTAATGTTCAAATGCACATATTTTTGCTTAACCCTAGCTTGTTCCCTGGAGCCACAGTCTCACAGTGCTCAATGACAAAAACATTTGGCCAAAGCAAAGGTGATGAAACCAGCATTTGCTGAGGCAGATAAGGATAACAGTGATTTCTGTGAGCTGAATACTGGTTTTACAATCTGTTGTATTCTTATTATTTTACAGCCACAGCTTGCAGAGACTTTGGGATGCAAAAGGCCCTTTCTGATTGGCTAACAAATAAAGACTCTCATTGGTCCTTAAGCCACTCTAGGTAACCAATTGCTGAGCCTCGCTTAGGTCCTATAGGATTGTTTGTACATAGTTACATTGTTTGAAGTTATGAGTTGGAAACAGTATAAATCAAGATGCCGCTCTCATGGAGCTGTCTTTGAGCTGAAGCAATGGTTTGAATAAAAGCCTGTTTGTTTGATTCATCGCCTCCCGCTCAATACTTAAAACAATCTAACCACATTATTTCTGAACTGAGCCAGCATATCAATTAACCCTTAAACTGGCAGGCTCTAGCCGTGTGGTAGATCGGTTTTTGCTGGACTGTTAGTCTGCAGATGGAAAACTACAAGACTGAATGCACCTCATCCACATACAACACAAGTTTCTCAGATGCCCTGGCCCAGGTAGCCTGATCTCATGAGTTCTTTGAAGCTAAGCAGGGTCAGCCCCGGTAAATATTTGGATGGGAAACCACCAAGAAAGTCCAGGGTCACTACAAAGAGCCAGAAAATGGCAAACCACTTTCCCCTCTGGCCTTGAAAACCCTAGTGGGCTGCTGTAAGTCAGCTGTGACTTAATGGCAAAAAAGAGACAGTGTTTCAGAAAGAAAAGTAGGCAGTAGCCCTTCTATCCAACAACTAGATTTCTATGCAAAGGGAGGTTTTTTTGTTTGTTTGTTTTGTTTTATCTTTAAGTACAGGAGTATTTAGCCATGCAGCCTTCCACCAGCAATAAGAAACTGTTTGGGAACACTTTTATTTGCCGCATCATGAGCTGTTAGTTACATGCTGCTCCATGTTATGCTCTTGACTAAAGTGGGATTTGAGCCTATCAGATCATTATGCACAGGACCACACAGCCCTGCTCAATATTGAAAGCAAGCTGTCTGAACTTGCGGCAACAAGCCCCGATTTCTGTGATTACTTTCCCCAGATGTTTATGACATATAACACAATATACTTCAGTGGCCTAATCTCCGATGATTAAATAATATTTCATATGTATAATAGAACAACTATCCAAAACATATAGTTTATCCAGAATGAATAGAATAGAATGGTAATTATTCAAAAATATACTGAAGAAATTGTGCCTAGAGGTATGCTTTTGGGGGGCAGTAATTTATTTGGAGGAGGGGGTAATACAGATGGGAATGAGATTTCTTAGGTCTGCATAAAATATGAATGACTCGCAGCCCCATTACAAATAACTAAATTCTCTAAGGCCTCTCAACAAATTGCCTACAAAGAGTGGTTCTTAGCAACCAGTAAATTAGTAATATATGCTTAGCTCCTGCTATTTGTTTAGTGGGTTATTTAAGCTAGTTCTAAAATGTTTTGGTCGAGAGCATCTAAAATGTTTGATAAAGGAAAAGTAATACATACACACATGCACTACACAACAACTACCGGTATTGTGACTGGCTCTAATACAACCCTCAAAGCCAGACTGCATCTCATCTAGTGCTATCAGATGGGGCTCTGGAGTTCTCTCGGAACTACAACTTACCTCCAAACCAGTGTTCCCTCTAAACTGGGTTAGTGTAAGCTAACTCACAGTTTTTTAGCCTCGAGCTCACACATTTTCATCTCAGCTCAGGAAGGATGACTCCAGAGCAAACTAATTTATGCAGTAGCCAAATTGCTCACTTACAACTTTAATGCCAGTAGCTCAAAAAGTTGAATTTTTGTTCACAAGACTCCACAGCTTAGAGGGAGCATTGCTCCAAACTGTTAGCCAAATTGCTCTGATTTACATTTAGCAATCAGCGAAATACACGGGTTTTTGCCAACTATACCAGGGTCCCACCCCTCCCGGGAGTTCTCAACGAAAGAGGCACGTGAGGCAGATGGCAAATTAAATGCTCTTTACTTAATAATGGCCGTGGACAGACTGGCAATCTGCCCCGCTCTGCCTCCGCTTCTAAAGCGGAGGCAGAGAGGGCGTACAGATTGCTGCATCTGTCCCCCGTGGGCGGCCCGTGCGTACCTGCCTGCGGGGCGCTCTCCATGCGCGGCAGCTGGAGACCTCTTGAAAGTGGTCTCCGGCCGCCTGCGCACACGTCCCTGCCACTTCCTGGCAGTCTGGACGCGTCACAGAGCGGGGCCGGAAGTCTGAACGGCTGTCCCGGCCCTGCCTCGCTGGAACAGCCACTCGCCGGCCGCCGCAGCACTGGAGGCTCCAGGGACCGCCGGAGGAAGAGTGGAAGCGCCGGTCCATCTCCTTACCGGTGAGGTCCCGCAGCACTGGAGCCAGTGCGAACGGGCAGCCATGGGACGGGTTGGCCCCAGGGCTTTTTTGCCTGCTCGCACTGCGCTCCAGTTTTCCAGTCTGTCTTCAGCCAATGTGTCTCAGGCATACCAAAAACGTAATCACTCACACACTCACACAGGCCTAAGAAACAAAGACAGAAAATAGCACGTTTGCATGAGCAGGAATTTGTTGGTGGGGAAGCAGTGCCTTACCTTAGATGAGTTGTCCGAACGATGGAAGAAGTGGATGGGGAGAAAATAGGAAGGCTATGGGGACACGAGGCTCGAACCTGCGAGACCACGTGGTTCTCCTGGATCACGATTCCAGAGAGAGGGAGGATTAAAGATGGAGGCAAGGGTTTGGGACAGAAAGCTGGAGTGAAGAGGAGCTTTAAAGCAGATAGGGGACGATGGCTCAAGAGACCAAATGCCTCTGCTCAAGGTCTTTTATTAGGTGGTCTTGGGGCGGGCTGCACAGACCACTTCCCACTAACACACCTAGTAGGCGGTCCATCCCTCTCGGACCCTTCCATAGGTTAAAGGTGGACAAAAGGAGGAGGGCCAGGGGATGGACCATGTTGCAAAACTATGATCTCACCAGGAAGTGGACTTTGGACAGGGGTCCGATGACTCACCTGGCCACATCTATTGTTAGTCAATGACTTTGGCTGACTGGGTGATGGCCCGAACATTAGTTGCTAAGCAACTGCGTTAGCATAACTATGCAGGTATGTTGGAGGGGGCAGGGGTTGACCAGCGTGCTGAGACAGAGTGAGAGAAACCTCATGGCAAGAGGAGTCCTTTGTCTCTGTCCCAGGTGAACTGTCTAGGGTGTCAGCCTCCTGGCATGGGCTGGAGCTGGCTCCTATACTGAAGAAAGCACATGGCCCTTCCATTACAGGCAACCCAAAGTTCAGGCTTATGAATATCACAATTCATAAGAGCACTAGCAGTGCCTTGCTGGCCAACAAAACTACAGAGATCAGTTTCCATGGAGGAAACCTCAACTTCAGAGGGTGGAAGTACAGCACTACTGAGCTCCTCCCCCTCTGCCAAATTCCATCTTCACCAGTCACCACCCCCAAATCTCCAGGAATTTGCCAAGCTGGAATTGGCAACTCTATCAGCCAATCATCCAACCATGGATGGTGATTACTGATCAAGTTCGGTTTTTCCCCCCAACTTGAGCAGAGAGAGCTATTAAAAATTAACCTCTTCAGCTTAATTTCCAAGGGTAGCCTTGTTGGTCTAATCCAAGTCCAGGAGCACCTTGGAGACCAGCAAGGGTTTCAGGGTATAAGCTTTCAGGAGTCAAAGCTCCCTCCATCTGGCATGAGTAGAAATAGAGATCTCTTGACTCTTTGCCCCCCAAGCCAGAATGAAGAGATAGACAACAGCGTTGGGTTAACTAAATGACCACTTTATTAACTGTTAACAACAATTGAAACGGCAGGTGCTAAACTATTTGTGGAATGGTCAAGGCCAGGGGTCACACCCTCCGTTACCATATAAAATAGGGTGAGCCACCCTCCCCCAGGTGTAAGCCAACAAGCTGTGGCTCCCATCTGGTCAGCAATTGGGTAATTGCCCTGGATCCCATCCCCCAAGCTGCAAGGCTCAAAGAGGCAGACTATTCAGGGTGTTCCCACAGGCAGTCTGCTTTCCCTGCCCCGGGCCACAGGGCCCAAGGGCTGTACTCACCAGACTCCTATACACCAAAGGGGGGGGGGTGTCAGCCAGCACTCACCATACCACAATTAATATTCAAATAAAATTCCTGCCAACACTTAAAGTGACCAACCTATTTAACATGGCCACCCCAGACAATATCCCAAGCCACTGCAGCAGTACAAGGTAGGCAAAAACACCCCCTCCAGAAAGCAAATTCAGGAAGGGGCGAAAAATTCCTACCTTGGCCCCAAATGGGTGACCAGCCAAAGCCTGCACTGACTACAGGGTGGGAGGGTGAGCCGTGAAGAGGACATAAGGAGGCAGGCAGTGGCCTATATGATCCCTGGCCCCACCCCCTTGAAGTACCTGGCTAAGGCCCAGTTTGTGCAGGAAGCCTGCCTCTTCTCCAAGCAGGGAGGCAAAGGCGGCCTACTGGCTGCACAGCCACAAGGGCCGGTGGCTGACTGAACCAGATTTTATCCCAGCCAGAAGGTGGGAGAGAATGGTAAAGAGTGCTTCTTAATGGTGTCCCAATTGTTTTCTGTAGTACAGCATCCATTAAAGGCTGATTCTTGGAACTGATAAAGTGTGTTCATCTCAGGCTTACAGAACATGTGACCCAGCAACATAAATGCAGCCTACCAGACGTGCACAATGGGCCATCGAGGGTTTCATAATCTCCTGGTTTTTCCTGCTTGCCTGGGCCTGTAGAAAATGAAGGCGTTGCCTAGCAGCCTGAATTCTTGGGTGGTGGGCTGCAAAGATCACAAGTTAACCAGACACAGAAATGAAATGAAACCAGTGTGTGGCTTTTTAACACAAAACTGCAATCTATTCTGTGTCAAGGAGTCATGGTGACTTTAGCGAAGGAAAAGATTTGGGAGATTTAGGTATATGTACCAATTTATTAACTAATCAAGAAGCAAAACAAAACCCCAAATTCCCTTTCTTACTGATGTTATTGAAAAGAAAAAAGAATGCTCACTATGATTCTTTAAATTGGTAACTAGTGGCATGTTCAATGCAACCCACACATTTGTATTGTTATGACTGACTTTTAGGTAATTTCAGTCCCCGTGCCAAATGTGTAAAACACACTTATTATTTGGGCATGGGATGAAAAGAAAGAAAAGGGAGAAATGGGACTTCCTAAAATTAGGACATGTTATCAGGCAGCAAAATTGGGACAAATTGATGCGCAGATGAAGCTGGATGAAGTTATCCAGAGTTTTAATGAGTTGCACACTGAATATAACCAGAGTTGCAAATTGTATAGCTTTATTTTATGAGGTGAAGGGGAGGAACAAAAAATGAGTAGGTAGGCTGGTGAAGACAGAATGTACAGTAAATTATGTCCAGTTTATCATATTTGGCATTAGATTTCTGTAATGAATAGCTGAAAAAAATACAAGAGGTGAAATTTCTTTACAGCATGATCGTGATCTGTATTCTTTAGAAATGTTTTTTGAAAGATGGATTGTATGATGAGGTGTCTGCTAAAATGGGTAAGGCCCCTATCTTCCAATATCTTTCTTATTAGATTTATTTTATTTCTTCCCATAGGGAACCTTAATTCAAAATGAAATAAACCAGAATTTAAATCATTGATTGGAGTAAGCTATATTAATGGTTTGATGCTATATTTATTGTTATTAAATGGAGATAAGTCTGTGAACAATTTTATGGGGGGAATGGGGAAAAGACCTCAGATGCAGTATACAATATAAGAAGATAGATGTGGTGTATGATAGATATTGAGATTGATATTTACGAATATGAAATAAAACTTGTTCAAAATACAATTTCAATAGTAACTCACATTTTATAAGCTGAGATATATCCATAATTTACTACCAGATGATCGCTGGGTAGATTTCTATCGTATATTCTGAATGTGTCCTTGTATACAGAATTATCTGAAAGAGAATATATCAGTCCCAGGGTATGATTGAAGGCACACAGTGCAGTACTGAAGTTAAGCAGATCTGTATCTTGTCAGTGGATCTGAGACCTCTTAGGAACCACATTTATGACACACAATTAGTGCTGTAGAAGAAAGGTGGGAAACAAATGTAATAAATAACCGGATATATGATTCATAAGTGTGGACAAACTCCTTTGATAAAAGTTTTTTTTTTTAATTAAAATGATCTTGATTTAGTGGTGAATTTATTACAACACCAAAAATATGGATTGCATCTCTGGGGGGGAAATAAGTTACTACCATAAATGTTAGATTGGCTAACAAGGATTTTGAAAATTGCCCTTTCTTGTTTACTTTCGAAGAACCGTATGGCATCACAGTAAAACACTGAGGAAAATGCCCTAATGGCAAGCACGGTTTGACAATAGAACTAGTTACTGGGGGGGTGGGGGGGGACCTCCTTGATGCAGGTTTTCAACCAGAGACTAGACACCCATCTGAAAGAGGTGTTCTAGCTTTGGATTTCCAGCATCGAGCTAGGGTTGGACTAGGTGGCCTATAAAACCTCTTCCAAATCCAGGGATCTGTGTTAAACAACTGATTTTTTTTAATCTACTGGAATTTGAAATAAAACTTGCCAACATAATGTTCATCCATCTGTATTTATCTCTGTAGTCATCTTGGTTTTTTTGTAATTAAATTACAATATTCCACAAAAGGATGTTTTCACTCATCTCTTGCTTGGTTGCTCTTCCAATAAAATCTGAGCTGAGGCAAATATGGGGGAAGTTCTCAAATTGTTTGCCAAAATTCATACTCATAGGCTCCTAATTTGATTAAAAAACCATTATGGTATTTATCCAGCTATATGCAGATTTAGTGGATCAGGACTTTCTTGCTTCCCACTCCTGCTGAAGCCCACTGAGTCCTGGGGGATCAGTGAACCCCCAATAATTGAATAGGACGCAAAGTGTGGGTCAGCAGTAGGAGGGGGAAGCAGCAGACTGCCACTCCCTTTTATAAATGGAAATATCATTCACTGGACGAACTGTGTGGTTGGACACAAGCTGATAGCTTTAGAAATTTTACTCAAACATTAATAAGATGTAAAATTTGGCAAATGTATACTTATTATTGCCTATATTACTCTATTTCCATTATATATCCAAAATGTTTATATTTAATGTGCATCAAACACACAAAACACATTTAAAGTTCCAAAGAGCCCTGGATGCACACAAATGTGTCAGTATGAGGAGGGCTTGGACCCTTACTTAAATGTTGGAGAATTCCCAACTTCCAGTTTTACACACAGATAATTCTCTGATACTCATGTGAGTATAGGAGCTGTTAATTATATAGAAGTCCATCCGTCCACCATAACTACAATGTAATTGATAGCTCCCCCCAATGGCTTTATTTTAAAAAAATGTCTCTGAGATGACAAGTAAAAACGCTCTTTAAATTATGGTATTAAGCATCAGGAGATTAATAACATCTTTTCATGCTGTTACTTACAAACCATGGAGCAATTTTTCTTATTAACATAGATAGAGTTCCATAGCCATAATTTTTTAAAAACCTAAGATCAGAAGTTCAGTGACAAAATTTCCTTTTAATTCTTTAAAAATAGTTGTAATCTTATATAAACTATTGTGTAGAATTTTTGGAAATATCTTAGTACTATCTCAGAATATAATGTTATTTCATAGTAATTAAATTATCTTGGTAATAGTAGCACATTCTTAACCTACAATTATATAAAACAATACAGCCTACAATTTTAACTCCCTGTAATCAACTTCATTTATAAAAAGCAGGTAACACAATAGCCCAATTATATTTAGTACTGGTTATCTTTTAATGTATTTATTCTGAGTATCATCCTTAGGGATGGTCATGAACCAGCTCACAAACTGAAATTTGGGCCAAACTTGGGCTGGTTCAGAGTTTGTAAACCAATGTTCAGGGGAAAAAAGCCTCCCCTGAATATTTACTGATTTTGTGGCCAGTTCAGTTTGGCTATTCAGGGCCAGCCTTTTAAACCTGACAGCTGAGTGGTGTTGGGTCTGCCGCTCAGGTGAAGGCTTTTTAAAACAATTAGGTCTCTTTCCAGATTGGTGGTGGAAAGTACTGTCAAGTCGCAAGCAACTTATAGTGACCCCATAGGGTTTTCAAGACAAGAGATGAACAGAAGTGATTTGCCATTGCCTGACTCAATGTAGCAACTCTGGACTTCCTTGGTGGTCTCCCATCAGGGCTGACCCTGCTTAACTTCCAAGATCTGATGAGATCAGGCTAGCCTCGGCCACCCAGGTCAGGACTTTTCCAGATTTCTACTAAATATGTAATACTATTTATTATTTATTTATTTATTTATTAGTTCACATTTTTACCCTACTCTCCCCGCAAGTGGGCTCAGGGCGGCTTACAAACGGCACACATAGTGCCTGGACAAAATAACAATTTAAAACAGTTTAAAATACATTGCAAAATACAGCAGCAATAAAACATCTTCAAACGAATGCTCGTAGTGATGATGATGATCAGCATTCTGATCGCAGCTTGTGATTTCGCTTTGAACCAGTATCAGGATCGGAGTCCAGCCTTCTATGGCCTCCCGGCCCAGGCTGTATTCAGGGCCAACTCACATCACGAATGTTACAGGCGATGGTAACGATGGTAAGCAATGATAGTGGGCGATGATAGTAGGCGGTGGCGGCTCCTAATTGAGGCCCTGTGGAACTGCATAAGGTCCCGCAGGGCCCTGATCTCCTCTGGGAGCTCATTCCATCAGAAAGGAGCCACCACCGAAAAAGCCCTGGCCCTGGTTCCCATGAGCCTGGCTTCCCTGGTGCCCGGGACCTGAATTCGGTGTTGCGACCCCAACTGAAGTGCTCACTGGGGTATGTATGGGGAAAGGCGGTCCCTCAGGTATGTTGGACCCTGGGCATTTAGGGCTTTAAAGGTAAGTACCAGCACCTTGAAGCAAATTCAGTATGCTATATAGGCAGCCAGTGCAGCTGCGCCAGCACAGGCTGGATGTGGTCCTGCTTTGAGAGACCCATCAATAGCTTGGCCGCGGCATTCTGCACCAGCTGCAGCTTCCAAATATGCACCAAGGGCAGCCCCATGTAGAGAGCATTACAGTAGTCCAGCCTCGAGGTGACCGTTGCGTGGATCACTGTGGCCAGGTCATCGTGGTCGAGGAAGGTGTTTAAATTTAAAATAATGGTACCCAAATTGTGTGCATAGAAGAAGGGGCTAAATGAAGTGGGACTTGAAAATGTTTTCATCCCAAGAAGCATGGTCTAGAGGCTTACGTTGTAGCAACACTGCTGATGATAATGAGGTCTGAATTGGACTACTGCTTGGATAAGAACCCACTATATGCTCTCTGAAGTTCCATGGTAGAAGAAAGGTGGTATTGAGAGCTAATAAGTAGGACATTCTAAGAGATGTTTTTAGGATAATTGCACTTCTATTATTTCCCAAGGGAGCATTTTCAGGGAGAGGGAAATGGAGTAACTGTTTTTTAACAAAATATCACCAAAATTGTTGTGGAGTGGGTGCTACCTATCCACTAAAGCACCTCCAAGTTTCAAGTGAATTGGATAAAGGGTTTTAATTCTATTGGCCCCTGAACAAGCTGCTCCCAGCTCTCTATTTTCCCAGACATAATACTTGCAAAGAACAAAAGTACGCCACCCCAAACAGGAGAGATCAAACAAGAACAGCAGCTCTCTACAGTTTGTCTCCAAAGGTGATTGGCTGGGAGTGCTGTGTGTTCCTCCCTTGCAAGGATCTGATTTGAAAGGAGAAATGCAGTGCCCTGGAAATTAGTAAAATCAAAGAAAAACACAAGCTCATGCTGCTTTGCTGGTAAGCAAAGTAAGTAAGTAAAACCTAGATTGTTTTGGGAAGAGGGTTTTCATTATACCAACAACCCTGGAATTGTATAACCATTCCAGAAAATCACTGTAACAACGCAAACCAGCAATTTCCATGTATATCTTCAACTCAGCAATTTTGTTGTACATGCCCCTATAAATTATGTCTTCTTCTCTGCTGGTGGAAGTGTCCTTTTGGGTGGTGGGAATCAGCTGCTAGGTACAAGCCAATATTAACTGAGAAATCCTGCAAATGTAATAAAGGTATATGTCCTTTGTTCTCAGAATTTACTGAGAAAATATGTAAGTATTTTCTGTATAAGTATCTTTCTGAATGTTAAATGAAATGTGCCCCTAGTGTCCAACCAGAATAAACAATGGTTGGGAAACACTGATTTAAATAATTGATAATAGACCCATTTTGCCACCTGCCTTATTCATTCAACTAGTTAGCCAGGATTTCTTGCTACAATAAATCACTAAGAAAATATGCTTCTTTATAACTCTGATGTTGTTGGTATTTTTGGTGTTATTTGCTAAGGCTGTGAGCCAATGCAATAAAGCTTATGGCTGATCGACTGCTATATGGATTAACTGATTGAGAAGAAAATATTCTTCCCAGGATGCAATTCTAATAAGATTTGAGAAAATTCAAAAAAATATCTCAATTAGAAATCAAGATAGTAAATTAAGTCCATTTTTTCCCAGCTCTATTGTATCTAGGTAAAGTCAGAAGTAAATCCCCCTACTCAAGTTCAAAGGGAGTTTCTCACAAGTATCCTTAGGAGGGCACTGTATTCCAAAACTAGTATGAAACAAGTGGTGCCAAATAACTGCCTACAACTATTTGGTGAACAGAAAGATGTAACTGGGAAATGGATGATGTTGCAATTGTGTCAGGAATAGCCGGTAAGGTAGAGATTGTGATTTATTTTGACGTATGTCAGTACCATAAAAATTCTCAAGAAAGAGAGACACTCATCATTCATGAAATGTGAAATTGCCCAAGGCAGCTTTTGGGAATGGAACTGCTCACGTGGAATAAGAATGAGTGTTTACTTATGGAAGTTCTCAGAAACAAAAATAAGGGTCATATTGTATGTAATTATTTCTATCCTGGTGTGACATCCTACCCAAAATTTCAGGCACTGACGGGCATACATTTGATTAATTCCTGCATCCTACTCAGACTCAGATATAAACACAACCATATCATTATTGTATGTGCATTCTAATGTTCTGCTTTCCTGTGCAGAATTACTGCAGTCTAATTCAGCTGAAACCAATGGATTTAGAATGGAGTAATTTTGCATAGAATGACATTGTTCATCAGTGCATTTGGATTAAACACAACAGTGCAAAGTGTTACTGTGGGTAAAGCAGAATTCCACACCAGATGCATGATTCTGATTTATCTTCATTCAATTTTCAAAAGAACACGCTCAAAAATGAAACTTAGCCTTGTTTATGAAGCAAATTGTATCTTGAGTCACATGAAGCTATCTTATAACTTATCACACCATTGGTCTATCAAGATGAGCATTCTTTACTCTGGCAGTGGCCCTTTCACATCATGTACTTCTTTCCAACTGGAGTTGACAGGAGTTGAAGACTGAATTTTCTACATACAAAACAGATGCTCTACCATTGAGCCACACCCCAACATGATTGCAATCAGGATTTGTTCAGATTTTAAAGTGAGTACCAATTTCAGTGGTTTTCTACCAGTTCAGTTGGCAGTATTGACATGGTGGCCGGATTCCATGCATTACTTTTGTTCCAGGGTCATCATGCATCATTTCAACTCAACTACATTTCAAGGGTTGCTTTTGCACCTATTGCAGTTAGCTGCATTCATCAGATGACAGCGTTTATCGTGTTGATGCATGTTCAGATCTTATTTCTTTATTATTTTTAATTACTTTATGGTTTACTGAACTGAGATACAATTCTTAAGAACCACTGCATGAATGCACAAAGTTTGTGATCTGATTTAGAATACTCAGTAAAATAGTTTGTGAGATGGGCAAGACTCTCACAGCTGAGAATTAGTCAAGTATTCTGAACTGAGCCTTGTGCCTGCACATAAAGTCACCTGGTAACTATCATGCTGCAGACTTATCAGTGTACCACATCCACTTGATAGGTCACCAGTTTTAAATGATACATGATATACTCTGATTACAATGGGACCCACATAATTCAACCAAGCCACCCAAATGTGACCATGTGCGAGCACTAGCTACCTGGCCCACCACCAGGCTGAATATTGCCAGTTTCTACCAATGCAAAATGACTCAAAAGACTATTCATTCCAGCTGAGAATAAATTATCATAACAATCATGTTTGGTGCTCAGTTTGAAAGAAAAGAAATATTGCATAATATGTACATCTTATTTGCCCAAACCATATCTAGCCCAGGACTCTCCCATCATCTATTCTTGCTACCAATATGGTATGGCAGTTAGAGTGTCAGGCTAGGATCTGGGGATGCCCAGGTTCAAAACCCCACATTGAAATGGGCACTTGTTTGACGATTCTAAAATAGAACATTTTGTTACACCATCTAATATCCAAATTGACTGTCCTGTGTCTATCAGTATGGGAGGTTCATGACCCAAGTAGCTGCTTGAGACACAGCAAACAGAAGAGAGTGCTGACCTGGGAAGAGACACAGTACATAGCTAGTCTCCTTATCATGCCCCCCCCCCCAATCTGTGCCACCATCTCCTAGGTCCAAATCCCATGGCCCTCAATTTGTGCCAGGCAAGTAGAAGGAGTTGCAGTGAGCTGGTGGCCTTCACTTTGCATGAAACAGGTGGGCACAAGTCACTGCCACCATCGAGTAGCCCTTGTTTAGTGTGAGGTTGACAGGCATGAGCCAGCAACTGTCACTTTGTGCAAGCTGAGTGGGCATGAGGCAGCGACTCTTGCCTTCAGCCTGATCTTTCTTTCTTCTCCCTCCATTGGGGGTTGGGACCAGAGGAAGGGGCCCTTTTCCATGGTGGTTTTGGACTTCCAGTCCACTCCTGGGAGTGACCCAAAGTTCCCATTTTTTTCATGTTCTATTCACAGGTACTTGGACTTCATTCTCAAGAGAAAAGGAGTGAGTAGGCACCTTGGAAACACATAGGCAGGCATTATGTTAGGAATTACTGTCGAGCCCAGTTTTGTGTTGTTACCCTTAGAAAACCAAAACAGTTTTCAAAAGAAATTGGGAAGGGTGTGTGTGACAAAAGTAATGCATGGAACCGAAACATGCCATGGCAGACAACAACTGATTTCGTGCCTTAAAAGGCAATTCTGCATTTTCTATTACATTGAAGCGACTGGAGTTCAGTTCCCAGGAACATATTTTTAGGTCAGATATTCCAGTCTCAGAAATTAGGACATGATATCCATACTACTAAGTGTCAGGTAGGATAATTGGCTTCCTAAATGATTCCTCCTGTAGCAGAGAAGATTCTCTTCCCTCCAAATGCAGTTCCACATTCTCATATAAAGTCCAAAATGCTTCTGGGGGCATTAAATCAAACAGCATTTCTTTATTTTAAAAAATCAAGGCTTCGAAAACATGCTCATTGCACATCTGTTTTGAGAAACAAAGAAAGGGAAAGGGAGAAAAACAAGCCAAGAATGCTATCAGCTAGCAATGCTGGTGTCTTCCATTTGCTTCAACATATGTTTAAAGGGTTTTGTGCAAATCTCATTGTAATCCCTTCACATACTGAAGGGAAATAAGACATTTTTGAGAGCCCTCACTGAAAAATGGCAGAACCATACTGAATTCCCTTCCCTTCTCTTCCCATGCAAGGCCTACTATAGCTCATCTTCTGCCCTGATAAAATTGGTTTGCATATTTTTCTGTCACCAGCCTACCTAATTTGGTGTCATTGACAGGGGAAAGGCACAATCTAATGATGCCAGGATTAGAGATATAAAATTTCCAGAAATTTTGAGGCCATGGAGGGAACACCCCCCCCCCTTTTTGCAGGTGAGGAGGGGAGCAGAAATTTTGCAGAAACAGAGGTTCTGTACTCATTTCTTACTCCACATATACAATTGTACTATTTCACATATGTTTGGCATTTTATTAGAATGCCTTAGTTTTTGAAAAGTGAAACTGAAATTGTATTTGTTAAATTTATTCACTTGATTTTTTTTCCCCATGGGAACTCAAAGTGGTTTATATCACTGTCTTCTCCTCCATGTTATCCTAACAGCCCTGTGAGATAGGTTAAGATGAGTGTGTGTGACTAATCCAAGGTCAACCAGAAAGCTTCCATGGATGAATAGGGATTTCGGCCTGGGACTCCTAGACCCTAATCTGACACTGTAGCTGATACACGATACTAGCTCTTGATAGAAGTTGTTAACTGCTATACCCTAAGCTACATTATCACATGCATCTTAATGTTTGCCCTCTGAAAGGCAGGGGAAAATAAAAGCTGAAATCAGAAAACAAATTTTCAGTAAATAAAATCAATGCATTATTTGAGTAGAAAGAGAACCATTAGAGATAATTAAAAAGCTGTGGCAACTGGCACATGTATAGCAGGACAACTTCTGATTTTTTTAAAAAATTATATGCATGGTGCATTGGTTTTTCTTCAGAAATAAGAGCATGTAATTCTGAAAGCCAAAACCCACAGGGAAATTCAGATGCAGAGATGTGCCTTCATGTTTTCAATGTAGGAAGGGTATGTTTAAGGACTACTGAGTATAACTGAATAAAATAATTTTTCTTCTCTATCCACCATTGTTCTTTTTATTGTGGGGGGGGGGGGTTATTCCTTTTTGGGCAAAAATCTGGGCATGAACCCATATGTCAGCAAATGGTTTAGAAACCATAGAGCTCTAGTGTGTCAGTCAATGGTTGTGTTCAGACTGGCAGTTTGACCCAATATAGGCACATTTCATAAACGGATTAAATGGGCCTGTTCACACAGCCACATCTGTCAGGTGTTCCCTATGCATACTCACCCCATCAGAGGACGACTTGGAGATGGATTAAAAAGCCACCATCTCCGAAGTGGTGTTTTCGTTTCTTCACACATTCATTGTGCATGGCCTGATGTGTGAACATGAGGGAGCAAGTGCAGAATGGATTTGGCAGTCTGAACCTGCAGATCTGTTCTGCCACTGGAGACTCACTTTTTTCAAAAAATTGCCTATGTGTGCATGCATGAATTTTGGGAATTTTTGGTGATGTGCTTTGTGGCTGATGCGCTATAATAATGTGGATGCTTTACCATGGGGTGTCTCTGTAGGTAGCCTGCAGCAGGGTGTGCTGTGTGGCTGATGTGCCCCGCAATACTTTCACCTGGTTCAATTAGAAACAGCACCATATTGTGCCAAGCTGCCAGTGTGGTCACAGCCAATGTGTTAACATCACATCTGGTTTTTTGCTAAGGCTTAACCTTGGCAAATACCCCAGTGTCATTTCTACCCCACTGTCATTTCTGCCTCCTGAAGATCCTAGGGATGCTGGGATGCTATCTGGCATCTCTAGTTCTGTGTGGTATATAATCTATTGAACATAACTATTTGTACCAGTATAAATAGTTGTTACTCAGTTATATTCCACTTAAACTAAACAACAACAACAACAACAACAACAACAACTTCTCAAATTCTTCATCAGCTTTTTGTTAAGGAGAAATATCCATTCTGAAAACCCATCTCAGCTGGCCTCTAGTCTTTACTGTCTTTGGTGTTTCCCCAAGATATCGGTTCTGAAAAAATACCAGGCTCCACCTTAATGTTGGTAACCCTAAGAAGAGAGGATTTTGAGGCCTTTTATTAACCATCCTACATGTTCCTGAGCTTGGCCAGGGGATCTCTGTCTTCAGCAAGCATTCTCTGCTGCCAGTTTCCATCCTTCATAAAGAGAGAGTTGCTGGGCAGGGTACCTTCAAGTACCCTCCAAGAAAACTTGGAAAAGCTGTTCACCTCCCAGGCCAAGTTGAGCTCACCTATCACTAATGAAATAGAATCCGTGTTCCCATTGTTTGTTTTTTTCTATATGGGAATCACATACTTCATATAATAACCGAACAGCATTTTAAGAGATAGCTAGGGGAATGCCATTATGCAAGATAACACCTGTCTTGCACATACTTTTAAGTTATTGTAATGCTTTTGCTAAAATAAGAGTCTTCATAATTTATCATCCTCATTGTAAGCACCTTCAATTTAATGTTGGTTATAGCAGGAGGTACTCATCTGAATCACTCATGTATAAATGTCATTATGAGTCTTATTATGGTGTTTAGTATAATAAAGCTAGCCTGCAATTCATCTGTAAAATGCATACCCTTGAATGAACATAACACCTTTCCTTCAGCAAATATGTCAATGTAGTTACTAGGAAGGCAAGAGAAACTCCTAAGTTCATTTAAAATGGTTTCCTTTCCTTGCCTCCATTTTTTTTGGCTTTTTAAAAACTGAGAAGATTTCTGTCATTATTCTATTTTATCTGGAGGTTTTAGCAATCTGTTTTCGTCATCCACATTTTTCTGACATTCCTTCAGAGGCTCACCCGGAGGGTCCCACTGTGATCTGTAATAGCACTGATGCAATTGTTGGTTGACTACACTGTTGTTAGATGTCTTCCCAATGGGTGTCAATTATTGTTAACTGATTGCCCACTGAGAGTGTCCATAGGAGCTTGGAGGAAGTGACACCTCCCAGTTGAAGGGTGGGGTAAAGTGCATATATGAAGATAAATAAGAGCAATAAGTACAACTGATAGTTAAACTGAAGTTATGGGAAAAGTTCAGTATGAGGAATCAAAAAAATGGTACAAAAATAAAGTTTCATGGTTTTGATTCACACAAGGGAAAAGCCAAATCATAACAGAGATCTTTGAGTTAAACCAGCTGGGATGAGAAATGTGATTCCCCGTCATGAACAGAACCAGTGAAATTTTGGGCTAGGGTCTATGGCTGCAATCCTAAAAACACTTTTGTGGGAATAAGTTCCAGTGAATAAAATGGGACTTACTTCTGAGTATACCTGCTTAGGATTGCTCCCTAAGTGTGTAGGAATGTACCTAATCATATATATGAATTTTGCAATATACTAGCACCAGCTCAACAGGACTGATGTCTAACGCAGAATCACACTAAAGCCCAATTTACACCTCCTCTCTGAAGTAGTTTGACTGCTGTCTTTTCCCAAGCTCATTTCACGCTGGTTTCAAATTTCACTCCAGGGGGTCTGAAGAGTACTAAGCAACAGCATTTGTTTAAAGCAGTATAATGCTAGCTTGACCACAGGAGGGCAATTAACAAATGTAAACATTAATTTATAAACTAGAACAAGTATGGTTTGAAACTAGAAATAGGTATAGACAGGGTTTTTTCGAAACTAGAATTATTCTAGCGGGAAAGTCAGATGTAAATGTGACCTAAAAGGAAGGGGTGGGTTGGGGTTGCAAGCCCAGTAGAACCAGTGCAATGTACTAGTTCCCAGCAGGTAGTGGGTAGGCAAAGGTGAAGGGAGGTTGATAGGATTCGAGATCCAGGTTGAATGGTGTTAGCTCTGGGGCCAGGCAGGTCCATTGTTTTGTGTATGCAGATATCAGGGTGGAGGGAGAGGCTGCAGCTGGGTAAGACCAAGATGTCACACATACCAGGGTTTTTGCTTAGGCATAATTCTGAGGCCTGCCTGTCTGGAATCTATCTTATTTTTACTTAGGTCAACTCTGCGTGGCATATGTACTCCTGGGGTGCTGTAAAATGTGTGTATTCTCCTTCATATTGCCTCTCTATAAAGAGGGGGTCTGCCTGCTTACAATAACCCCCTCCCCAACAAAGGAGTTGTGAAGTAGAATTATGCCTAGGCAAAAACCCTGGAAGGTGTGACACCTTGGTCTGACCCAGCTGCAGCCTCTCCCTCCACCGTGACATCTGCATACATTTTATTAGGATTTCTTCTTTTAATAAAAAACAATCTTTTTGATTAAGCAATGAAATGGTTATTTGAGAGTTCTCAAAGGGAAAGATCCCTGTAAAACCTAGGTGGAGATTCTTGCTAGTTACCACCCTCTCACAAAAGCCATTTTGTCTCCTTGCTAATTCCCTCAACAGAAAGAGGAGACAGCTCCTTTTGGGCAACAGAGACCATTTGAGATAACAGGGGAGTCTGTCTTGCTTCCACCATGGCAAAGACTTTTTCCATCCCTGCCCTGCCCTGGTGAAATGCTTTATCAGAGGAGATACATGCCCTATGGGACCTGTTAAAATTCCACATGACATGCAAGATGGAATTGTTCCAGCAGGCCTTTAGTTAGTCCTTTTATTTTCAGTGGTTATTGGTCCATCAGATGTTTTCTCTTTGGAATATATCTAGGTACTGGGAGAATGTCAGAATTTTAGCTGCTTTAATGATGAACTCATTGCATATTTTTTTAAACTGTTGTGAGCCACCCCAAGCCACGCATTAAGGTAGAGGGGTGGGATATAGGGCTGCCAAGTCTGCCCAGGGGGCGGGGGATCCCCGATTCGGCCGGCCCCGATTCAGCCAGCAGGGGGAACCCCACCCCTGAAGTAATCCAGTCAGGACGACATCCCCAGAGTGATGATGTCACCAGAAGTGACATCATCATGTTGTGCACATTGCCGGGGCAACGCTCTAGCAACCGCCCCAAAAACTCTATGGTACCATAGAGTTTTGGGGCGGTTGCCAGAACGTCACCCTGGCAACGTGCACAACGTGATGATGTCACTTCTGGTGACATCATCACAGCGCGCGTGCTTCACGCGCGCCGGGAAACTCCCGGCAAGAAGAGGACTCCCCCCCGCTGGCCTGTGGTGAGTACTTGGCAACCCTAGTGGGATATAAATCTAAAAAAAAATCTGGGTGAGAGACATAGACTTATAGTTTCCATAAATATCCTCAGGCATGAGATACAGCTATCAATTTTTTTCTTCATAGTACTGAGCACGGCTGCCTGGCCTGCTTTCAAGCCTCTGTGGACCTTAGGGCCCCAGTACAGTAACACTTTCCTGCAAGTGGGGGTCCTGAGAATGCAATCCCTTAGCCTCGAAGGAGGCTTAGCAAAATATTGACTAAATTTGTTTATCACTTCAAAATTAGTGTCTTTGTTGTAGGCCAGTGAAGAGCAGAAACATATTCATCTTTAGTGTGATTCTGCACTAGACATCAGTCCTGTTGAAGAAAATAAACAGAAACTAAGCATTCTATTTTGACTCAGTCTTACCTGTAGGGTTGCCAGCTCCGGGTAGGGAAATACCTGGAGATTTTTTGGGGGGTGGAGTCTGGGAAGGCTGGGATTTGGGGAGGGGAGGGACCTCAGCAGGGTATAATGCCATAGAGTCCACCCTCCAAAGCAGCCATTTTCTCCTGGGAAATTCATCCTGGTTCTCTGGAGATCAGCTGTAATAGTGGGAGATTTCTGGGTGCCATCTGGAGATTGGCAACCCTACTTACCTATGTGGCCATCCTAAGCATAATTACACCCTTCTAAGCCCATTCACTTTGAGGAATTTAGATGGGTATAACTCCGCTTAGGATAGCACTGTAAAGGGGGGGTACTGATTTCCTACAGCATCACATGCAACATAGCATCAAAATGTCAGGGGCATTCATTTCATTTAATATTGATGTAACACTTCATCTGCCACTGAGATGATTTAAATCTAGGTGCTTTAATTTGCATGATGCCGAATGTGACAACTCATCACTCAATTTAATCCACTTGTTCAAAATCACTGGGCAATTACATACTGGGAACATTGAATCATGCCATAAAAATGTAACTGCCATCCCATGCCAATTTGTTTTCTAAGGCCACATTCTGCCATTCGCATCACTTAATCTAGATTCCTGTTAATCCAGTTATTTACAATTTCCCTAATGGGATGGTTTTAACAACCTGCTTAAAAAAAAAACGTAGTAATAAAAGAAATTAAATCACATAGGCCATGATCTAACAAAAGTGAAAAATTTCAAAGAACTGTTGACTTTCACGGAATACAGTTGAACTTGTGGAAGTCAGTAGGATTTAGGTTATGAAAGTGCTTCAGTTTAGTTCCAATATGTCCATACATTGTAAGCGGAAAGACAGATGGAGTGATATCATCTTCAGGCTTTACTATGACCCACTTTCAAACAAGTTCTCTTTGGCCTGGCTTGGCCCTAAGTATTTCAATGTCATTGTGAAGTGACAGCAACTCTTGGCTTTGCCTGCTTTCAGGCCTACCTACCTTGTGCCTACTTTCCAAACCAGACAGGCAGCTCATCCTATGGACCCAGGGCAGTGAACAATCTCTTTAGACTGCTCTTTCTGTATGATGCCTCAGACCTTCTTAACTGGCAGAGCTTGGTGACTGGTAATAAAGGATTGCAGGGCTTACTAGAGGCTTCAGTAGCTGCCCTGAATCTGCCCCCATTGCTCATGAACCAGCAGAAGATCATCTTAACTACCGTGGCACAGACCCACTAGCTAGAAGTAAGGCAGTGATTAGTCTAGTGCCTTTTTGCCAGAGATTTCAGCATCTATTCTGACTCTACTCGTACTCCTAGTTAGGTAAGAGAACATTATAAGAAGCCTTTTGGACTTTGGGGAGCAAGTGGTGTGCGATGTATTTCTACCATCTGCAGCACCAGTGGCATCTTTAAGACCAACAAAATTTTATTCAAGGTATGAGCTTTTGTGTGCATGCACACTTCCTCAGATACATAGAAATGAAAGGTAAGCATTCAAACTTATAGACAGAGGCATGCACACGGAAGCTTATACTACTCTCTCTCTCTCTCTCTCTCTGTAACTCTTAAATAATGTACACCTTTATTTACCCCAATCCTGTTATTTATTTGTTTGTGTATTTTATTTCCCCTTTCATTTCCCCCTTATCTCTTTTTTCTCTTCTCTGAGGCTAAGAGAGGTGGTTGTGTTTATGAAAGGGTGGGATTGTTTGACAGAAAGTACTTTGACAGAAAGTATTGTATGCTTTCTAAAAATACACTTTAAATTTAAACAAACAACAAAACCACTTTCAGCCCTAGTTTCAAAGTGTCAGTTTTCATCGGCAATCCACTGTAAATTATTTTGCCATGATATTACAAGTTGCTTTGCAGATGAGGATAGATATCTTATAAATAAGTGTTAAATATAGCATTGTTATGGAGAATTAAATTTCTGTTTTTCTTCCGGAAATTCATGTTTTTTTAGATATAGCCTTTGATTCCATTTATGCTATTCAGTTTCAAAAGATGAATGCCTCCTTAATGTCTTGGATTTTTCTTTGTAGCATTTTGTTACATCTCAGTGCACCTCTGTAATTTCAGCCCTTGCAAGGTTGTTGTTTTTATGTTATGCACCACAGGGTGTATAACAGAAGGATGGGGAGGTTTGGGATGGCATTGCTCATCTCTGAGCACCTGCAGAGTGAAATTCTAACTTACAGAACCTCCTTCCCCACCCTTTTCAATTTTCTGTTTTGATCAAAGCTGATCAAAGCTTTGATCAAAGCAAAACAGACCCCAAATTCCTTTTTTAACAAGAGGAAATTTGTTTGGATTGTTGGATTTCAAGGGGAAACTGGGTAAAGATGAATACGCCATTAACAATAGCACATAAAAACCATACAATATGCCTACACAATGGACTGGATCCACTGATGTGTCACCATATGGGGCTGATAGGTGTGTTGGTGTGAGCGAAGTAAGAAGAAGAGAAGAGAAGAGATTGGATTTATATCCTGCCCTTCACTCACTTGGAGTCTCAGAGCAGCTTACAAACTCCTTTCCCTTCCCCTCCTCACAACAGACACCCTGTGAGGTAGGTGTGGCTGAGAGAGCTCTGAGATAACTGTCCTTGAGATAACAGCTGGTACAGAGCTATGGCTTGCCCAAGGTCATTCAGCAGGTGCAAGTGGAGGAGTGGTGAATCAAACCCGGTTCTCCCAGATTAGAGTCAGAGCACTTAACCACTACACCAAACTGGCTCTAGGGTTGACCACTTTGGGTTGGTAGATTCCTGGAGATTTGGGGGGTGAAGCCTGGGAAGGGAAGGGTTTAGGGAGAGGAGCCATCTCATCAAGGTATAATGCCATAGATCCCACCCTCCAAAGCAGTCATTTCCTCCAGGCGAACTGATCTCTGTAGTCTGGACATCAGTTGTAATTCCAGGAACTCTCCAGGTCCCTCCTGAAGGCTGGAAACTTTAGGGGGAAGGGAATAAAATTGCCCTTTCTGCCTCTTGCATCAGCACAACATCGGCAGTTCTGCAGAGTGGAAAAGAGGATAATTTTGCCCATTCTCCATTACCCACTGCATCCTCATGACCTATTCATGCCAAGCAAAAAACTTTTCTGGGGCAGAAAGGACTGCTGGGTAGAGAGCAATAAGGGGGAGATCTGTTGTTCTTGCAACTGCAGATCTCTGCATCTAACACATTACCAATGAATTTATAAAACCAACAGTAAAAAGTAGAGGACTGAAGTTCATGACAAAAACATAAAGGCATATCAAAAGAAATAAAACAGGGAAAATTTATTCACCCTACCAGAGGGTCAGATCTAAGACTCTGCTTTGCTCATCCTCCTCCTCCAAAACAAAACAAAACAAAACACCAATCTGAGTTGAAGCCTGCAATTTCTAATTAAGTTAAATGACAAAAAAAGTTTTGAAGACCAGATCCCACATCTGAAGTTAATTAATAAAGGTCCTTCAATGCCACGTCCTCAGGGATTTGCAGTCGCTTTCTGTACACGTGGCATTGTCAGTTATTAGCCCGCACTACCATTCCAACCCAACCACAGACTGGGAAGAATTACGACACTTCTTTTCCAATTAACTGAACCCTAACATTTACAGAATGTCAGTATTTTGCTGTTATTGCTTCTGTGTACTTAGCCTACACAAATACTCTGAGGAACTCACAGTTGCTGTGAAGAATGCTCCTAGGGAGACTTCATGCCTTGCAGCAATTTCCTGTTTATTTGTCTTTTCTCGACCAGAATAGGACACTTTCTTCACTCTGCATTTGTTTTCTCTGCAGCTAAATCTTCAGTTCACTTTCTGAAGCCAAGCATAAAAAGTCCTGCCATGAGGCCATGTGAGACAGCTGCCTCAGGCAGTAGATTTGGGTGCTATTAAGGGTGGCAGAATCAAAGACAGATCTGTGGGCTGTACTCCACAGGGAAGTCATCCAGCCCAGGCTCTGCTGAAATGAACAGGAGCTGGGCATGACTGTTACTACACTGTGAAATGATGGAACTCACATTATGAGAGTGTTCTGGCAGACTGTGTACTTTATACTATCAGGAGGGAGGGGCTGTGGCTTCTCTTTACACACAGAAGGTCCCAGGTTCAATCCCTGGTATCTCCAGGCAGTATGTGATGTGAAAGTCCTCCTCTGCCTCACACCCTGGAGAACCACCACTGCTTTGAATAGACAGTACTGACCTTGATGGACCAATGGTCTGATGCAGTATATGGCAGTTCCATGTGTGCACTCAGGAGTGTAGGGATGCTATCAGTTTTGCCATGAACATGTCAGTCAGTCAAACTCACAAAATTTGGAGACGTTGCTCAGTTGTCAGCTGATTATCCAGTTGTTTGGTTCATGCTGAACAGCCTGGGAAATGGGTTTGCACTGGTTGGTTTTTTTTGGGTTTTTTTTGCAAAGCCGTGCCTGTGTACAGATGCTGCCGATTCAAACCAATTGGCAGCCATTAGCATCACTAAGGACTACTTAGACGGACACTGAAGAGTGGGATTTGGTTAGAACACCGTGTTTACTTATTACTCATTTATATGATTTGTGACTGATTTAATTGTCCATGTAAAAACTGCCTGCTGGCCAAAGATAGGAAAAGAAATCAGTTGGGCTTTGTGAGAACAGGCATGCTCAAAAAGCCACTCATGCTGTCCTGCATGGTTAGGAAGGAATAAATACAGTGAAGCAACCTGCAGTCAAATTGATCATCAAAACATCAGCTCCCTGTTCATCTTATGTGAACAGGGGAGAAGCCAAACGGGTGGGTGTTTGAGCATCACTATAGAAGTGTGGGGCAGGTGCCAACTGGTGTTCCAGCCTCTCTTTTGGGCTGACAAATGGATGTGGCTTCTGTGAGTTTAGAAGAGTGTGAGAGAGATGTACACCTCTTTTGAAAGGACAAATGGGTGTTTGTGCACAAACTCTGGTAATCACTATGAAGTAAGAATTGGGTTTCTGCTGCTGTGGGGTGTCTGTGGCATTCCCCCATGAACAGGCTGGCAGGAGACCGAGTCTAACTTCATTCAGACCAATCAACAGAGAGAAGCCCACCAAAGTCCTTAATGGTGTTTGGCCTAGGCCACAGCCTAGACTCACACATATCACAGTGTATGTGTGTGTGTGTGTGTGAGAGAGAGATATTGTGTTTTATTCTATCACTTTGCTCTGCTAAGGGTGGAGCTTTCCTTCAGCCCAGGGAGCCTATCTCAGGACAAAGAACCCCTGCCATCAGGGGTCTCCTTCAGGCAGAGGAAGTGGTCACACTTAGCTGAACAAAGCAGTATGGTAGAAACCAGTGACTGCAATAAGTAAAACTAGCTTGAAACTACTCCAGAAGTACACCAAAACATGGAGTCCATTTTTAAATATGACATGTGGCAAAAAATAGCTTGCCTTGCTGAGGCCTGTGAAGTATGGGTGTCATAAAGCAACCCGAGGCATCAGCCTAACTGTACAGAAGGGGGGGGGGATAATTAATACAGAGCCATCAGAATGAAGAACACTTATGAGAGTCCATGCCTGAAGCTAGAAAGTCTCCTTCATCCCCATACCAGAAGAATGATCCTCTGTCTTGTTCTGCTTCAGCTTCTGTGATGTATTTTTCACAGTTGGCCAGTATTTCCTCTCCAATGCCCTTCCCATCCCAGAACCTTGCACTTTGAGCCTTGTTTCTCTTTGTTTCTATTGAAATACTTGCCTCTGAAAAACTCTTGGTTGCACTCACATCAGAATTCTGTTCCTGCCTGATATCATTCCCCAGGCAAGCCTGATCTCTTTAGATCTCTGAAGCTAAGCAGGACCAACCCTGGCAAGTATTTGGATGGGAGACCTCCAAGGAATTCCAGGGTTGGGAGGCAGAGGCAGGCTCTGAACATCCTCCATGCCCCAGTAGGAGACATCAGAGGTCACCATGACTCCCAGGCATGGGCACGCACACACACTCACATGCAAAAATACAAAAAAGTTTCCAAACTGACTGTATCAGATCAATGCAAGTTATAACCTACTAAATGGAACTCAGCCCATCAGAAAGATTTCCCCCACCTGGGAAACAGAATGTGTACTGATGGGCTGCAGGCAGTGCTCCCTTTAAGCTGTGGAGTCTTGTGAGCAAAAATTCTACTTGGTGAGCTACTGGCATGAAAGTTGTGAGCGATCAATTTGGCTACTGCATAAATTAGTCTGCTCTGGAGCCATCCCTTCCTGAGCTAAGACAAAAATGTGTGAGCCGGAAGCTAAAAAAACTGTGAGCTAACTCACACTAACTCATCTTAGAGGGAACACTGGCTGCAGGTATATTGCAGGTAATTTTTATCCAGGTTCTCTCTTAAAAAAAAACCAATTTCTATGGACAGCGGGTTATGGGAACCTATTTGAAAACTGTAAAAGGCAGGGGTGGGCAATTGTTTTGGCTCAGGGGCTGCTTTGTGAGAGCAGAGGTTAGTGGAGGGCCGCACCTTTTAAAATGATTGCATTCATTAGTTAACTTTGCATTTCAGAAAAGATATAAATTGTATCATAAAAATCAATAAATATAAATAAAATAAAATAATGGTAGTTTTATTCAATTTATTTATTGTACTAATTTCATATCATCTATACCTGCAAGCACATTTAATTTTAGAATCAGTTTAATGAGACAAATGTACCCTATCACACTTTTCTACAATTTTTTTGAAATCAGGAGTGAGATTGCTTGTTGAGATTCTCATCACAGCCTGCAAGTTAATGTCTGTCAAATGTCTGTTAATGTCTATATTTACTCTTGTTGATCTTCATGCAAGAGCAACTTTGCTCACAAATATATGTAGACCCAAATATAGAGAACATTTTCCCAGCAAATTTCTTCATACATGGAAATTTTTCAGCAGACAAAGATTTGTAAAAGTCAACTAATGTCACAGCATTAAACATTTCTTTCACAGTGTGATCTGACTGCATGTCAATAAGTTCAAGCTGCAGCTCCTCAGGTGCTGACAGTGGCCAACTGTCTTGGCGGGCCACAAAAAACTCTGTGGCGGGCCGCATGTGGCCCCCGGGCCGCCATTTGCCCACCCCTGGTAAAAGGGATGAAAGAAAGTAGAACGGGAAATGTGCTAGGTGTATTAAATCCTCACATAAGTCAAATGTGAAAGCTGCTGTTCATGAAAGGTTTATATAAAAATAATTAGGAAGGGTTATATATAAAAGTTTACATATAAATGTTTGTATATAAATAGTTAGGAAGTAGATCTGTGAGAAAGTGGAGAGCATTATTGCACCACACTACCAAGCACTGATCATTGGGGATGGAATAAACAGAGCTGAGCTATTCTGAGCATGAGGTGCTAATATGCTGGGCTATTTTACCAAAGCTTTTTTTTTTTTTTTGGACCACTGGAAAGCCAGCTGTTAAACAGTGATAAAACCAGCCATTCCTCCAAAACAGCTGAAAGGAGGGAGCAATCTGCTCTGGGCTCTCTGCTGTTTTTGGCCCAGTAATTCTCAAATATATCTGGGATTTTAGAGGGGAACTTTTTTTTCAGTTTCCTGAGAAAACTCGGATACATTTGGGATGCCAAAATCTACTCAAAAAAATACTGGTTTCCGGCTTGGGTAGACAAACATTAGGGGAACTCACCTTAAAAAAAACATTTGCTTGCTCATCTCTGGGGGCATTGTGAGAAGGGGGGAAAGGTTTTGAGTTTTCCTCACACCCTGTTTTCACCAGTGGAAAAGAAGGCGGCGGGGGGGGGGGTGTTCTGCCCCATTTTCTCTGTCTCCATGTATCCTTCCATGGTGTGAGGCTTCCCTTTTGCTGTACTAGTTTGCCTACCCTCTGCTTTCCTCAATAGGTTTGGACCAGCCTCCTTGCCAACCTTACAATGAGGAGAAGGGGTTCAGGCACCCTGGTCCTACCCCTCCCCAAGTGAGCACACCATTGTCCTCTCTTTCACTCTCTGGCCCTATGTACACTACACAGTTGTTCTTCCCCCACCTAGCTTGCTAGCCTCCCTTATGTACTACCCTTGGCCCACCTGCTGCACCTTGGCCCCAATCAGAGTTTGGTCCTGCCTCTACTTGGATGTGATAACAGGAGGGTAGGAATCCATTCTTAGGACTGTCTGAACTTTGCTCTCCCCCCAGGGATTTAAAGGTATCAAGCCCATCATCCCTTCTTTATCTTCTTCTTACTCTGGCCTTTCACAGCTGCTGACCTTCACACCTACAGGCTGTTGTTGGGCTGTGTTTTTTTTTTTTTAATCAAATTTTTTTTATTGAAGTTTCTTGAGCTACACATAAAAACAAATAGTTTTAACATCTTACAAGTATGAATTAACATTTTTCTTAACAGTGCAACAATCATAATGTAACAACATTGTTCCATACTATTTCTATTTTACTATATCAAGGATCAAATGTGAGGTTTATAAAATATAAGAACTATGAGTGAGAGATAAGGGTTAGAGGTCCTCTGTTTGTTGACAAAAAGTGTGTGAGTTTTGTATATTGTGTATTATGTATTGTGTTTTGTGGGCTTAATATTATTTAACTTAATGTTGCAATAGGGCTAGATAAGTATTGTTTTGCGGCTGAATATCTGTCGCTGAGATGAATTCCATAAACTGATTCCATTTGTCCTTAAAATTAGAGGGTCTAGGATATAATTCTGACTTTTTAAGATGGTCTGTAATCTTTTCCATTATTAGATGATCCCATACTTCGTTGAGCCAGGAAGAAATAGTGGGTGCCTTGTCCTCTTTCCATCTGGCTGCAATAGATGTTTTTGCCGCTACTAATAGACTAGTGATGAGTTCTCGTTGTAATGTAGGTATGTCTTTTGTTCTCCAAATATCCAGAAATATTAGGGAAGGATCCAATGGGATGACTTGACCTGTGATAAGTTTAATTTGAGATAAGATGTCTTTCCAGAATTCCTGTATATGTTTGCATTTCCACCAACAATGTGCGAATGTTCCAACTTCTCCACATTTCTTCCAGCACATTGGTGAGTGTGATGAGGTTATTTTGGATAAACGTTCAGGTGTCAAATACCATCTTGAAATGATACGATGAGTTTGCAATTTTGTCGATATCACTGGAGAAGTTAATAGTTTTGACGTCCAGATTTTTGTCCACTGTTGGTTGGTAATATCTGCTTCACAATCCTTTTGCCACTGTGTTTGGTATCTTAGCGGTTTGTCTCCTTGAAGACGGATCATAATATCATAAACAGATGAAATTATTTCTTTATAATTTTGATTAGTTGGGTTAATTAGTTTCTCAAATGGTGTGAGCTGTTCTTTAAGTATGTATTGTAGGTTGTGAAAGATGATCATATGATTTAATTGTAAGTAAAAATACCAGGGGATGCGTTTTTGTATTTTTTCTTCTAGTTTTGCTTTAGGTTGTAAACCTTTCTTTGTTAATATATCTTTTAGAGAATATATATTGGCTGATTTCCAATCAGCAGCCATTTTTGGATCATTTCCTGGTAAAAACCATGCTTGATTAAAAAGGGATATAAATCTAGAGATTTTTGGGAGTAGTTGGGATCTATGCGCGTCCCATTTTTTTAAAATGGCAGTCAAGAAGATATTGTCTTGGGCTGGTTTTAGGCGGGCAGATGAGTTGTTCCAGATTATCTCTTCGATTGAACTTGGTGATGTTGGAATAAGTTTAACCCAGTCTAAGTTTTTATTGCCTTTGAGTATTTTGATCACAGGTAGCATCAGAGCTGATTTATAATATAGTGATATATCTGGATAGTTCATACCTCCTTGTGATGTTCTACGCCTCAGTACATGAAAGCTTGTTCTTGGACGTTTGTAGTTCCATAGAAAGGAATTTAATATTTCTTGCCATTGATTAAGAGTGTTTCTTGATAATGCGATTGGAAGCGTGCGAAATAAAAACAACATTTTGGGGAGAACAAAGGATTTAATAAGGTTTAATCTATCTAGGAATGTGAGATTTAGTTTTCCCCAGTTTTGAAGGTCTAGTTTTATTTCATCAATTTTGTGTGAGTGATTGATTTTAAACAAGTCAGATAATTTATTAGATATTCGTATTCCCAAATAGGGTAGGTCCGAAGTGGTCCATTGGAATTCAAATTCCTTTTTAAGAGAACTTTCAGTGTCTGTTGATAGTTTTAGAGGCATTATGCACGATTTGGATTGATTTATTTTGAGGCCTGAGATTTTACTGAAATTTCCTAAAGTTGATTGAAGCTGTCTTAGAGATTCTTTCGGGTTTGTGATATAAACCAACATATCGTCAGCAAATAGGCTTAGTTTAAAGGCATACGAGTTATAAGATATTCCTGAGATTTGTTTGTTATGTCTGATCTCAGCTGCTAAGAGTTCAAGCGCTATAGCGAATAGAATTGGCGAGAGGGGACAGCCCTGTCTCGTTCCTCTGGTGAGCGATATCTTAATGAATTAAGTCTCTTAGTTAGAATTGCCGTAAAAAAATTATAGTCCTGATTTAATAAGGAAATTGGGCGGTAGGATTCTGGTTTAGTTGTATCTTTACCCGATTTTGGGATCATTATGATTGATGCATCACTCCATGACGGAGGGATCTGACCCGTAACCAAGATGTTGTTGCAGGCTACCGTTAATGGTCCAGCAAGTAAACTGGAGAATTTTTTGTAGAACTCTGATGGGTATCCGTCTGGTCCTGCTGATTTGCTGTTCTTTAGATTTTTTATTACATCAAGAACTTCTTGTTTTTCAATAGGTTTTTCCAGAAATTCACTGTGCTCTTCAGAAAGTATTGGTATATTTAAGTTCATTTTGAAGTAAGCGAGGATGTTCTTCTCAGATGGGTTAGTTGATGTATAGAGCGTTTGATAATAGTCTTCAAATATTTTGCTAATTTTTGATGAAGCTGTGTGTAATTTGCCTGATTTATCTTTTGCTGCTAATATATGACGTGAGGATCTTTTATCTTTGACACGCCAGGCCAGCAGTCGTAGAGATTTTGTAGAGTTGATCCAGTATTTTTGTTTTGTGTAAACTAGATTTTTTTGGATTGATGAGCTTTCAATGAATTCAAGAGCTTTCCGTTCAGAAAGGAGTTGTTTATATATTTTTTTACTCCCGGTTTTCTTGTGTTCCATTTCTAGGTCTTTAATTTTGCTTGTTATGTCATCCGTAAGGGCTTTTCTTTCTTTTTTAAACCTTGATGACATCGCTATGAGATGTCCTCTAAGGACTACTTTTAATGCATCCCAGATGATGGATGGTGAGGTTTCATCACTGATGTTATCTTGTAGATACTGTTGAATATGATGGTCTATTAGTTCTGTATATTTTTCATTAAAAAGTAGAGCTTTGTTGACTGACCAGGATCTTGACGCTTGAGTTTCCGCTAATGAAGATAAAACACAAGTGACGTTGGCATGATCTGACCATGTGATGTTCCCAATGCCCGAGTCTCGAGCTTTGTGGACAAGATTGTTAGAGATGAGTATTGCGTCTATTCGTGAGTAGACCTTATGCCTCGTTGAATAGAAAGTGAAATTTTTTTCTGTTGGATGTAAATGTCTTCAGATGTCCGTTAAGTGATATTGATGTTGAAGATCTGAAAACCCTTTGTTTGGTGTCGAGATCTGTGTTGGTCCTTGGTGTTTCAAGATGGTCTCCAACCGTCTCTCTAACAGTTGTTGGGGGAGCTACATGGTTGGGGTCTGCCACCGCCCACTAGTGCTCCTGGGTTCCCTGCTGCCTCCCTCTCTGGGTAAGGGTCATCCGGGCATGGGTTGTTTTGGCTTGCTGGGTAAGAGGGGGGCTAAGCTGGCAATTGGAGCTGGCCCCAGACTCTAGGGCATGTGGGCCACATGGGGCAAAAGCTCCACTTCTTTTTCCTCACTGGCAAAAGTGTGCTCGTTCTCTCCCCCACAGTCCTCCCTCACAGTGCTGAGTGAATGAGCACTTTTTAAGGTCTGTTCCCCTGATACATCTGACTGTGCGTCCAGTCACACCCCCATGACCCAGCATGTGTCAGGTGTATTGTATAGCTTGGCCCTTATATGTTATGACTTGGTGGAAGGCAGCTATGTGGTCATTCCCACTCATTCCATTGTAGAAAGTAGCAAGCCAAGCAACAGGACCAGGTTACAAGGTGCAATCTGCCTTGGACACACAGGGATTTTTCAGCCTCCACTTTTTTCACTAGTAACCCCCAAATATACCCTGCCAAAAGCTCTAAGAGTTGGGGGCCCAGAGTGGCATTTTGTAAGCTGCAAAGGACTGATGCTGGGAAAGTACATTAGCAGCCCTTCCGTATGCACACAGAAGTGCCTCTTTGGATCCTGGCCCATATTTTCTCTGTCTTTTGCTCCGTCGAGCACCTTATGTTGTGTCATTATCACTGTGAAGCTTGTCAAACAAAATGACAAAAGATAAATATTGATGAATAGATTGATAGGCCTTCTTGTCTTATCTGGAGCGGATGGGGTGCTGTCATTTAGCCTGATATCAAAATGTATCTTTTGACATCACATAAAGAATGACAGTTTTAGTAAACAGAGACAATACCATGTCACATTTTAAAAAGCAAAAAGGCCAGTTGGTGGGGGTGGGGGTGGGGGCAGAGAGTGCACGTTGTTGTTCTCCATTTCATTCACCCCTCTCAGCATCTCAAAGAAGAGTAATTGTGGGTTTTTTAAAAATGGATATCAAGTGCCTTTGAATGAACCCACCAAAACTGGAGCAATGACTTTTTATTGCCCCAATGCTTGTCAGCGAAAAGCATCAACACCCTCACAAAAGCCATTTGCTACTATTGATTGACAGTAAGTTTAGTGCATGCCCAATTCTCCATTATGAAACATTAAACCTTGCAGAGTATTCATAATGAAATGATAACATTCCATCTGCTCGACAATGAGGATGTAAAGTGATAAAGCAAGAAATGAAAAAAGCTTTATTATTCACAGCATTGTTAAGATTGTGATTCACAGACCACTTACTGCCACCCTACATGTTGCGAAGCAGAAGAAAGACTTTCTCACAACCCTCTTTCACAGGTCAAAGCTTCAGGCAGGAAGTGAATCTATGAAATTTCTTTGTGGGGACAGCAGGGGTGATGTGAAGGAGTTGTCCCATTCCAAAGATGTGCAGGAGGAGGGAAAGTGAAGACTTGGAAGAAGTACAGTTCTTGTCCCTCTGCAAAGTCTTTATTGTTTTGGTTATTCTCCAAAGGGCAGTTTATTGTCCATTTAATGTCCATTAAGATTAAACTAGAGAGCTGTTGACCAAACATTGGGCTGGTTACTTCAAATCAAGAGATGTCTACTTCAGACATCCATACCGTTACAATTCCTGGACATGTGTGCTTCCTTTTTCATTCATCCCCTTCCCCAGTTTTCTGTCCCTGTTTGAATTCCTATTATAGGTCTTCCCCACATCTCCCAGGGCAAGATTTGCAAGCCATGGGTGGGGCCTGGAGATCTCCCAGAATTACAACTGAAATCCAGGGTACAGAAATCAGTCCCCCTGGAGAAAATGGCTGCTTTGGAGGGTGGCGTCTATGGCATTATACCCCCCTGAGGTCCCTCCCCTCCCCAAATCCTGCCTGCACCAGGCTCCACCACCACATTTCCAGGAATTTCCCAGCCTGGAGTTTTTACTCCCTATACCAGCCTTGTCTTTCCTGGCACTCTGCTTCATCCATTCCCCTTATTTCTTAGAACTTTTTTCCTGGCCCTTCCTCCCCTTCCCTTTCAAGACATTTATACCCAAATATTCTGGTAAATGGTCCTCCAAACAGCAGCAGCAGCAGAAGAGGAGGAGCTGGAGTTGGAGTTGGATTTATACCCTCAGCAACGTGGCATGGGTCCTTCTCCTGGTAAGTCCCCCACCCCCCCCCACCAGTTGCTAGGAGGGGCCTGGCAACCCTAGTATAGCTTCAGTATGCGCAGCACTATCACTGAGCTTTTCAGGGGGTTGGTTTGTATGTACCAAGGCTATAAAATATATGCAGTGCCCCTGTTCATACAGCATCATAACCATCAGGAACAGCGCACTCTCAACGAGCAGGGTTGCCAAGCAATGCTCCCTCTAAGATGAGGAGTCTTGTGAACAAAAATTCTACTGTGTTAGCTACTGGCATTAAAGTTGTGAGCGAGAGATTTGGTGATTGCATAAATTAGTTTGCTCTGGAACTATCCTTCCTGAGCTAAGACAAAAATGTGTGAGCTGGAGGCTAAAAAACTGAGCCAGCTCACATTAACTCAGCTTAGAGGGAACCTTGTTGCCAAGCCAACCTAACCAGAGCACACAGATGTAACATCTGAAAAGGGCTGCAGTCATCCTCCATAACTTCCTTTTATGTAATGCCATATTTTATTCTCTTTTTCAGAGGCCAAAGAACTTGCAATCATTGCAGCCGGCATCACATTCTACCCACACTTAATAACAGCATCAGGATTTTCCTTCCTCCTTTCTTATGCTCAGCAGTTCTGTTTCTGCTAGACTTGCACACAGGTTAAGGAAGTAAATTAAAGCTAAAATTAAGGATTATTGGTAAATAGGCTATCCTTCATATATCAAAGGCTGTAATGGCACTGAATAGGTTTCTCTGTATAAATATTTCTTTCATCACCACTTTGTAGTGCTGCTTGGAATATTCAAATCTGTGGCAGGGAGAAAAACATCATTACAGTTATGCTTTTCTAAAAAAAAAAAAAATACAACAAAACAAAACAAAGTAGACAGGAAAACAGCCCAGACATCAAAAGATGCTGTGTAAGTCTGCTTCCCAGTAGACTATTTCATACCTCTTCAGCAACTTTTGGGTACAATTAATGCAGTCTTTGTAATGTGTGAACCTTTTGAAAAGTCAAGCGGTATTTCCATTTGAAAGTACTCAAAAGCCTCCATGCTACAGTAGGATAAATTCAGCTTTATAGCTGTAAGAAGATTCTTGACTGCTTTTCATATTCAACAGTGTTGTTTTTTTTTTAATGCACATTTCCTGACAGGTAGCCTGAATGAGTGATGCTCAGACCTTTCCTTGGCTATTTCTGCTGTGCTGAAAAGAAACATTATATATAGTTAAGGGCAGGATTTTCCAAATGTTCACAGTGCATATTAATTTAAATTTGAGCACAAATGCACAGTATTCCCGACTGATAGCATCGAGACCTAGCTTAATTGTGCACGGATCACACCTGATAGGCCTAAGTACTTGGTTTAATTGTGCATGGCTCATACTTGAGTCCTCACTTAATTGTGCATTGTTTCTGCTTGTAGTTTTCTATTGCACTGCTTTCTCCATGTGCTACAGCGATGATGAACTATTTTAATTCACAGTGTTCCACATGCAAAGTGCTAAATACTTTGCTGTTGCTTATTTAGTTCCCACTGAAATTGGCTTCATTTCACAACATCTCCCCCCCCCCCCCCCCGCCAATCCACAATCACTGTTTGGATTCCAGCTGCTGTTGCTCAGGGACTGCATTCATAAATGTGAATATTTTTTTAAAAAAAGGAAGACTTGAAAAGTACTGGAGTCGGGAGGCTGGTGGTAGTGATTTCAAAATAGCAAGTTTATTTCAGGTCCAGATGAAGCATAAGAAAACAGAGGTCAGGGGGTCTGCTCATATACGCAGGTAAGCCCCACCCCTGACCTTGCCCAAACAAGTCAGTTGGATAAGGTAATTGAATAAATTCCAAGTTAATTGAATAAATCCCAGGAAATCCCAGGATAATAGTTGGATAATCCCAGGGGTGGCTAAATCTCAAGGTAATTGAATAAGTTTCGAGGTAATTGAATAATCACAGATTTAATCACAGAACATAATAAGACTCCTGAATAAGAAAATTAGAAATCTTTGTGGTGTAAGTAGCCTGAACTGTAAGTGGTGTAAATAGCCTGATTTGTGGATTGTGAACCTTTCTGCATGCTTGCAATGTTGTATGCTTGCTACAATGCCAGCCCCTGGTCTACGGCCTGATTTGTAGAATACTTCTCCCACCTAGTATGTATGAGAAGTCACAACCAATTTATGATGACTTCAGCAAGAGGCTTTTAAGGCAAGTGAGAAGCAGAGGTGGTTTACCATTGCCTTCCTCTGCAGAATCTTCCTTGGTGGTCTATCATCTTGGTGTCAGGTGGCCTGACATCTTGAATGGAGGGCATTGCTTGACAGGAAGTGAACTAGAAACACATACAATACCTTAGGCTGAGGACAGACTGGCAATCTGGAGTGGGATGAATGCGGAGGCAACTGCTGCGGGGGAAAAACTCCCCGGGGCTGGCCGTTCACACTGGTCAGTGTATTGCGCAAGGATGCTGTTACGGAGCGTTCAGACTGCTGCGGATGGGCCCCACGTGGGCCGGCCTCCACAGCTCGTGATAGGGCTGTTTCGGCAATTTGCGTGTGTGCACATGTGCACATGTGCGCAAACTGGCAAAACGCCGTGTTCGCACTGCCACCTCCGCTTGCCTCCCGCCTTCTTCCGGTTCACACTGCCTGGAAGCGGGAGGCAAGCGCAAGACGGCCTCCAGACACCGATTTCTTCCGGTGTCTTTCTAAAGCGCAAGAAACCTGGCTTCAAAGCAAGTAAGTGCGGAAGGGAGCCGAGGGACAGCTGTGCATGTCTGAACAGGCTCCCTTCCCCCGCTTCCCAAGCGGAACTGTCCCGGGGCAGATTGCCAGTCTGTCCTCAGCCTTAGATAAAGAGAGCATTAGCTGTGAGCTCCACAGCCTGGCTTTCTAGGCTCCACCCCCAGACTGTGTGTGGGAGCATTTTTAAAAAAAATCAGAACAGTTGATAACCACAAAATCAGGAAGTGGTGGGACTAGAGAGGAGCAGAAGACCACCTGCAGGGCCAGGGAGCCAGTGGACTAAGAACTATTCAAGTAAAGTATCCTGTTCTACCATGTTGGCTAACAGGAAGTTTTTATTTGGATAGCAAGTCTAAGAGATACAGCCAGTATTGCTATTTGAGGTTCAGGAGATCTGTGGTTGTACAGATAGATGAAGTAGCTCAAGAGACAGGGCTTCAGCATAGCTCCCAGAATGCCAGGTATTTAAGTTTCCCTCTGGCTGATGACCGTCATAGTTCTCAAAGGGTTTGAAGTGCTTTGTAAAGGTTAGGCATTACAATTAATAGTCACTGAAGGTATAAATGAGGAGAAATATTCTGGTTTGTAACATGTTAATGTATGAAATGTCTTGACAGCTGCCATAGCTTCCCCCCCCTCCTTTTTGTTATCCTAATAAAAGGTGTCACTTCACCCAAATGTTATCTCTCTGTGAAAAAAGTCTATATTTACAAACTGGGAAGTTTTGATTCCAGCAGGGAGGTCTTTAGTGCATATGGTGCCATAGACACAAGTGCTGATACATCTGCAGGTTGTCTCTCAAAGGCCCCAGTGGGTAGTAAATCTATTTCCTCTTTTGCTGAGCTCCATCTACACCAAGCTAATAGCTGTTTTTAAAGGGGAGGGGAAATGCCACTGTTTATATACAGTAGACCTCTGCTTGTAAAATGAAATACAAGTTCACCGGTCAAAAGGGCTTTAAAAAAAGATCCAAATTTTGCTAGCAGAAAACCATTAAAACAAATTATGCAAAGCAGGCCCAGTCTATAGATTTATTTAACTTGTTATTTTGGTTAAAATTGAAACTTGGGGGAGGGGGGTCACCAGGCACAGAGAAAGCAACTGGTGGTGTGTGAGACATGTGGCTAATTGTGTGACCCTAAGCAGCCAATGAGCTTCAACTGGAATCATTGTCTTCTTCTCTCTCGTTTGGCAGGCTAGTATCTCTCCTCTTTGAAAAGAAGTGCTGTGTGTAGTCTTTATGGATTTAAAAGGCTCCACTTGATTTTATACCTAGAGGGCATTGCAGACTAAACAGGATGTGACTTCCATTAATTGTAGACTTTCATATCTAATACCAGGGGTCATTTCGTAGAAAAAGAGGTGCAGGAGCTCATTAGCATAACTCATTAGCATAACTTATTTGCATATGCTACACCACCTGACATCACCAGAAGTATGTCAGAAGGCAAGAAAGGGGAGGGAGGGAGGGAGGGAGGGAAGGAAGGAAGGAAGGAAGGAAGGAAGAAAGAAAGAAAGAAAGAAAGAAAGAAAGAAAGAAAGAAAGAAAGAGCTGGCAGAGAGGGGACAGCTACTAATCCAAGCCTCAGAAATACTACTATTCTGGGAGGATAGCTTCAGTGGTGGCTGAAGCCTTCAGAAGGCTGGTCGGAGGAACAAGGACCTTTCCAGGGGGCAGAGTCATTTTGCTGCAGCCATGACACAGACAGGCATTCCCCTGCCTGGGGGGGGGGGGCTGGCACCAACTCCTGGAGCTGAGCTCCCCCGAGCTCCTGCTTGAAATGACCCCTGTCTAATACAATAGCTATATAGCTAACCTACCACCTGTGTTTGTTGTGACCTTGAGGGACAATTGACAAAGAATGTCCCTATATCCAGGGGAATGAAGCAAGGTTGCCTATTGTCCCTTCTCCTACCTTTCAAGGGCATTTTCTGCACTAAAACTTCCATGGCCTCCTTCTAATTCCTTGCCAGATTCTGATATTACTTTATGCAAATGATGCTGTTATTTCATCCATATTCCCAGTGGGTTTGTGTAGGCTGTTGAAGGTGTTTCAGAATTACTCTATTGGTGAGGGCTTAGTAATTAATTGTGAATAAATCCAAAGTTATGGTTTCCTTGAGATCTCTGCAGACTATGCAGTTCCCATGGGAGCTGGATAATTGGCCTATTGTGCAGGTGTCTCAGTTCCACTACCTAGGCATTCATTTCTAAACTTACCTTTCATGGAGGGTTCATAAGGCTGCTGTCTGCAGCTGGTTCCTCAGTGGCTATTTGCCATTGTTTTCCCCTCTTGGGGGCAGTTTGTTCCTGCAGCTATTCAAGTTCTTAAAGCTAAAGTGTTATCACAGTTTCGATATAGGGCAGCAGTTTTATCACTGGAGTTGATAGTTCTATTGATCAGCCCATGAAGGCTTTTCTTTGGCATATAAAAGGAGTTCTTGACAGTGCTGACTCTGTGGTTCTCCAACCAGAACTGAACCTTAGATCAGTGGAATGGAAAGCTTTCCATCTTTACCTGAAAGTTTTGTTTTCCATGGAAGTTTTTTGGTTTCCTTTGTCTTTTATTTTCTGTTTGTTATGTTTTGCAGTGGAGATCTAATCTTGGATCTTTTTTTTTTTGTAAAGAAATTTTTATTTTTCAAAAAAAAAAACATCGAAAATAATACATTTAACCTTATACAAATCCCTTTTTCCATATTAGATAACATTTTGTTCTATTTGTACATTCTATTTTTATCTTGTTTTGGTGGTTTCCCACCACATCTGAAGCATAACACATTTTCCATTTTATTCAAAATAGTAATACTTATATCTATGTTTCGTTTCTGGTAACGGTTATATAGCTTTAAAATACTTATACTTATTTTCTATACTCTTATGTATTTCTAAATAAAAACAGTTTCATTGTCTAATTTTAACTAAAACATTCATATAATATATTTATATTCCTTTATGCTATTATAACCATGTATAGATATAGTTTTTCATATCCCAATACTTTTCAACATATTCTTTCAAATCTTTCCAGTCTTCCAGAAAGGTCTCTGAGTAGAGATTATTCAATTTTCTAGTCCACTTATCCATTTCAGCCATATATAACAGTTTTTTCAACCATTCCCACACCTCTGGTATTTTTTCATTTTTCCAGTTTTGTGCATACACCATTCTTGCTGTTGTAATCATATACCATATTATTGTCCTTTTCTTTACATTTATCTCTTCTAGTTTAAGTCCTAGCAATAACATTTCAGGCAACTTCTTAAATGTACATTTCAAGATTTTTTCCATTTCTGCATGTATTTTTGACCAATAAGTCTTTGCTTTATCACAAGTCCACCACATATGATAAAAAGACCCTTCTTTCTTTTTACACTTCCAACATTTGTTAGACATATTTTGACCAATATTTGCAATTTTTTTTGGTGTCATATACCATCTATACATCATTTTAAAACAATTTTCTTTTAAGTTATAACACGTAGATATACTCATAGCATTTTTCCATAAAAATTCCCAAGATTCCATTTCAATGTCTTTGTTAAAGTTTATCGCCCATTTTACCATTTGTTCTTTTACCATTTCATCAGCATTAAACCATTTTAGCAAGACTTTATACATTTTAGAAATCATTTTTTTCCCACCTTCCTCCCAAACTTGTTCTATTTCATTATTTTTTTCCCTGAAACCGTGTTTTTTATCACTTCTATACAAGTCATATATTTGTCTATATCTTAACCAACCATAATCAAAATCAATCTGATGCTGCTCCTTCAGTTTGAAATCCTTGCCATGTCTTATTAATAAGTCTCTATACTTCAGCCAATCTTGTCCTTTATATCTTGATATTGGATGTAAGACTTCTGCGGGTACAATCCACATGGGTATCTCTTCTGAAAAAAAGTTTTTATATCTTGTCCACGTATCCATTAGTGTTCTTCTCAAATAATGATGTTTAAACATATTGTCCATTTTTGTTTTGCCATAATACAAATATGCATGCCACCCAAATCTACAATCATGACCTTCCAGGGACAATAACATTCTATCTTGTAACATAGTCCATGCCCCTACCCAGGTCAAACATATTGCATCATGGTATAACCTTAGATTTGGTAGTTGAAACCCTCCTCTTTCTTTGGCATCACACATTATTTTCATCTTAATTCTTGGTTTTTTCCCTCCCCACACAAATTTAGACAGCTCCTTCTGCCAACATTTGAATGTTTTTACATCTTTCACAATTGGAATAGTTTGAAACAAAAACATTAATCGTGGTAACACATTCATCTTGACCACCGCAATTCTACCCAGCAATGACAAATTCAATACATTCCACTTTTTAATATCCTGCATAATTTGCAACCATAATTTTTCATAATTATTTTTATAAAGATCAATATTTTTCATAGTTAGGTTTACACCCAGATATTTTGTCTTTTTCACCACCTCACATTCTGTAAGTTTTTGTAACTCGTTTTGTTTCTTATTTGACATATTTTTGCACATTACTTTTGATTTGTTTTTATTTACATAAAATCCTGCTAAGTCACCAAACTCTTTTACTCTCTGTAACAAATGTGGTAATGTGGATAAGGGGTCTTCCACTATAAACATCACATCATCTGCAAAGGCCCTATATTTGAAAGAAAAACCTTTAGTTGTTAAGCCTTTAATATCTTTGTCTTCCTTCACATTTAACAGTAGAACTTCTAAAATCCAAATAAATAGCAGCGGCGAAAGCGGGCATCCTTGTCTTGTTCCTTTTTCAACTTTAAAATCGTCTGTCTTTTCAGTATTAATTATTATTAAGGATTTCTGTTCTTTATATATTGCTTTAATGAAGTTAAGCATATATTCACCGATCTCAAGATGTTCTAAAACTTCAAACATAAAATCCCAGTTTAAATTATCAAACGCTTTCTCCGCATCTAAAAAGAAAAAGCCCACTTCCTTTTCAGGATGTTTGTCGTAATATTCTATAGCGTCCACTACTACTCTTAGATTGTCCCTTATTTGTCGATTAGGTAAGAACCCTGCTTGTTCTGTTTGTATAGTCTCTTTAAGGTGCTCTTTTAGTCTATCCGCTATAATCTTAGCAAAAATCTTATAATCATTATTCAGTAAAGAGATCGGTCTATAGTTCTTAACATTGGTCAAATCCTGATTTTCTTTCGGGATCAGTGAGATGGATGCATCTTTCCAGGTTTCTGGTACCTCTCCAGTAACTCTTATATTGTTCATCAATAGCAGTAACACCGGTGAAACTGACTCCTGTAACGTTTTGTAGAACTTCGCTGTAAATCCATCCGGTCCAGGTGCTTTACCTAATTTTGAGTCATTTATTGCATTTTTGATCTCTTGTAATGATACTGGATTATTAAATAGTTCTTTAATTTTCTCTGTTGGTTTTGGTAGCTTTAATGTTTGCAGGTATTCTTTAATCTTTCTTCTGTCTTTGTTTTCCTTCTTAAAAAGTTTTGCGTAGTATTTAAAAAATTCTCTTTTTATTCCTTTGTTATCTATTATCTCAATATTATCTCTTATCACTTTAGTGATAAATTTATTTTCACGTTTTTTCTTTAATTGCCATGCTAAGTATTTTCCGGGTTTATTTGCACCTTCAAATGCTTTTTGTTGAAGTTTTTTTAAGTTCCAGTACATCTCCTGGTTCAAAATGGCTTTTGCTTGGTCTTGTAGCATCCAAATTTCCTTTTGCAGTTTCTTTTTCCCTGGTTTCTTCTTCAGTTCTTCTTCCTTTGTTTTAATGGCTTGTAAAATATTTTCATATTGCTCTTTTTTCTTTTTATTATCTTTAGCATTTAACGATATCAATAGTCCTCTCATCACTGCTTTATATGCATCCCATACGGTTTGAATTTTAACTTCTTTCTGCATGTTTACTTGGAAGTATAGGTCTGTTTCTTCAAGTAATTTTTTAATTATTTCTTGATTATCTAATAAGTCCTCGTTTATTCTCCATCTCTTTTGTTTTTTAATCTGCCCAGCTGTCCATAAACACGGATTGTGATCTGAGATTATTCTGGGTAAAATTTCCACTTTTCTTGTCTTAAAGGTTAGGTTAGTAGTCATCCAAATCATGTCAATTCTTGAATGTGAGTCATGTCTGTTAGAGTAAAAGGTAAAGTCTTTTCCTTGTGGGTTAGCTTTCCTCCAAATATCTTCCAACTTTTCTTGTTTTATCAGTTCAAAAAAGTTTTTTGGAAGCTTCCCTAACGTCTCATCCTTTCTTTTAGAGCGCCTGTCTAGTTTATTATCTACAGTTCCGTTGAAATCTCCTAACATCATAATTTGATCATAGTTTACATTGTCCAATTCCATTTGAAGTTCTTTAAAAAAAAATTCTTTAGCTCCATTCGGAGCATAAATGTTCACAATCAAAGTTTTCACTCCTTGCAGTAAAATTTCAATAGCTAAATATCTTCCATCTTTGTCTTTGAATATTACTTTGGGTTCCAAATCTTTTTTGACATATGTTACAACACCATTTTTTTTATTGCTTGCTAAAGAATAAAATTCTTCTCCCAATTTTTTCCTTATTAAATATTTATGGTCTTGGTTTTTAAGATGAGCTTCTTGCAAGCAAACTATATTACATTTTTGTTTTTCCAACCAGTGACCTACCATTCTACGTTTTTGGGGTGAATTTAGTCCATTTACATTCCATGTAAGTATTTTGTAATCCATTTTGATATATTCTTAAATATCTCCAAAATTGTCTTTATTCTCTCCCAGGAATGCATACATTTCTTCTGTGCTTTTAATCACCACTCTGGAGCTGCCATAATAAAAACTTAGTCCTTGAGGTATTTCCCAACGAAATCTGATTTTTTTCTCCTTCAGTTTATCCGTCAGACGCTTGAATTTTTTCCTTTCTTGCAGTATTGCTCTAGGCAATTCTTTCATTACTATGATTTTCTTTCCATCTATTACAAAGGGGTCAGTAAAGCACTTCCTGTAGATTTGTTCTTTTGTTCTTTTCATTGTAAATTGGACAACCACGTCTCTTGGTATGTTTTTGTCTCTTGCATATGTAGAATTAACTCTATAAACAAGATCCATGTGTTCTTTAACAACTTCTTCCTGTTCTTGTAAAAAATCTGCTATTGCTTCTTGCATTCTTGTAAAAATATCCTCATTCAATTTTTCCTCAATCCCTCGAAATCTCAAGTGGTTTTGCATGTCTTTATAATGCATCATCTTTTCCATCCTCTCGTTCTCTCTCATTGTCTTATGGGTGTTTTCTTCCAGTTCTTTTACTTTAGTTTCTATATCTTGTGTTCTTGTGGATAATTTTTGAAATTCTGCTTTTAATTCCATGCAATTTTTATCTGCTTGAGCCGCTATATTATTCATTTTAACATTTACCTCTCCTATAGCGTCTAACATTTTCTTTTCCATTGCTTCCATAACAGCTAGTAGCTCTTTTTCTTTTTTTGCTGCCATTGTAGGAGAGGACCATGTGGCTGCTCTCGATCTTAGTCCTCGGTCCGTTTTGCCTCTTTAAAAGGATCGATTTTATCTTGTCTTCCAAATCAAACACCAATTAGTGCATTCAAACAAGCTAATCTTGCCAAGTCAAATTATGTTGGTTTCAGCCTTCTACGTTATATAATCTTTGAGATATTGCAGTTTAAAAATTTTATAAATCCAAAATGGCGGCCGCGACTTCTCTATGGTTAATGTCAAAGGTTATAGTCTTTTTACCTTGCTTCTGGCTTGCCGTAGTTTCCTTTTGTCCCTTCCTTTTCTTTACTTGTCTGCTCTCTGCACGTCACTTCCTGTTATGGTCTTTCTGGTCCGGCAGTATTTAGAGTCCCCTTTCTGGTCCGGCAGTACTTAGAGTTTCCAGTTGGGAGAATGGAGGTCTGACACGCTTTGCAAATGCGCAAGGCGGACAGCGGCTCTTCCTGACAGCTTGGGTGGGTTAATCCACCCGACGCAACCTCACACAGGTAGTGTGAGGACCAGCAAGCAATATAATCCAGGTTTGAGCAACCTCGGTGAAGGGAAAGTCTCGGAGGAGACTTTTCCGACACCTTGAGCACTGCAGCCGAAGAGGATTCTTGCGAGTATCTCTAAGGAGCCGAGCTGAGCTGAAAAATTCAGCATAAAACCTCCAATTCCCCTGATTCCTTAACAAAGAAGACAAAGTTTAAACGTTGGGACCACATCTGAAGCGAAGTAACAACAAAAGGTAACGGAAAAAAGTTTTTTGCCTTACCATTGCCGCGTTTTGAAAGATGAAAAACAGATCGGGTGAAGCAATAGACTGATGTTGATTGGATGAGAGCAGTTTTGAAGTGCTAAAAAACCGAATTTGAACTTAAAAAGCCAAAAAAACAAGTTGTTTAACATTCCTGCGGTTAAAAGGAGTTGGGAGGGGAAGCCAAGCATCGCGAGACAAAGAGGGAGAAGGGAACCAAGCATCGCGAGATTAAGACGTGAGGACTGAATCAGGAAGTGACGGCTAGAAGAGCAGACAAGAAGGAAAAAGGAGAAGAACCGGAAGAAGGTAAAGGGGACTCTAAATACTGCCGGACCAGAAAGGGGACTCTAATCTTGGATCTTAACAGAAAACCAGGGGGAATATGCCCTCAGGCCACCAGACGTTCCCTCAATTTAGCCTTAGATAGCCAGCTGGCCCTTGCTAGGGATCGTATTGTATGTTCTATGTTATTTTGGGCATTATGTCCCCCTCCTGCTCTTCTATCCTACTTCTATCAATTGATCATCCCCCAATACTGAAGAGCTTTTCTCTTGAATAGGTTAAATGATTTTCTCTTTGCAGTTCTGCTTGGGTAGATTGCAGATTGTGCCCTTATGGATCTGATACAACTGAAACCCTCTCACACCCTTTTAAACAACAACCATAAGAACATAAGAGAAGCCAATGTTGGATCAGGCCCATCCAGTCCAACCCTCTGTGGCCAAAAACACCAGGTGCCCTCAGAGGGTCCAGCTCTGGAGGCAACTCCTTGAGGTAGGTTAAACAGAGACAGTATGACTAGTCCAGGATCACAAAGAAGTTTGTGATCCTGGGGGACTTACAGTGGGGACTCAGAGTGGGGACTCCATCCTGGATCTTTCAGATCCTAGTTTGACATTCGAACCACTATATCATGCTTGGAGCTAGAACATGCTCTGGATCCTGATGCTGTTTTAACACATGCAGGGGATTTTTCTAGAATTTCCTACTGTGTGTTGTCCAAGCAGTAACCTCCAAATCCTACTTAGGTAAAATTTAACAAAACCCTCAGGTCCAATGTCTAGAAATTTTGCTATCCATATTGGAATTCCTCCATATTTGTCCTGGGTAGGACTCTCTAGTCTATATGAAGATTATAAAGTCTGGAATTCTTTTAAAAAGTAGTGTTTTATGAGGCATAAACATTAACTAGCATAAATCATTGCCAGAGAGTGACTGTCAAAGTCATTCAGTCAATAGATTTTGAAAAGGATTGAATGGAAGATATGTTTTATCGAGGGCTACCATGCATAATAACCAGAAATAAAAACTCAGTTTTCAAAGGTAATATGAAAACCATGAGATTGACGTCAGCATTGTGCTTGCTTGGAAATGTCCCTTGGACCATCTGTTTGACTGTGATTAGAGATAGAATATTGTACCAGATTAAATTGTCAGACTCTGGGCAGAGCCCCTTATTTTATAACCAGTCTACAGAACCTAAGGAAAGCAGTCTACAACCAAAAGCAGACTTAGGTGTAAATGGCATTGAAATCACTGAGACTCAGGAAGGAAACATGAATGAGATTGGTCTGCAAAACACTTTCTAATAAGGGATCCTCTGTGGAATAAAGCTGCAAGCCTCTCTGAATGACTCTTTTATTATTTGTTTGTTTGCTGATTTTATACCCTGTTTTTCTTCCCGATGGGAACCCAAAGTGAGTAACATCATTCTTCTCTCCTCCCTCTTATCTTTACCACAACCGGGCGAGGTAGGTTAGGTTAAGAATGAGTAACAGGCTCAAGGTCACCCAGCAAGATTCCATGGCAGAGCTGGAATTCAAGTCTGGGTCTCCCAGATCATTCTCTGACATTCTAACCAGGATACCACACTGGTTCTTCCCACCAGCAATTCAGGCTACCCATATAGTCCTAAGTGTAGAAAGTTATGCAAATCATTGGGGATGGAGGAAACAGACATTACCAATGGTTGAAATTTTATCATATTAATGGAACCCTGTTCCCCCCAGTATAGTTGTAGCTGCACACAATTAGTCATGTTCCATAGTCAGTGGCCCTACCTGGGGATGAAAACATAAGAATGGGGAAAAAGCCATGTTGGATCAGGCCAATGGCCCCTCCAGTCCAACATTCTGTGTCACACACTGGCCAGGTGCCATCAGGAGGTCCACCAGTGGGGCCAGAACTCCAGAAGCTCTCCCACTGTTGCCTTCCAAGCACCAAGAATACAGAGCATCTATCTCTAGCAAAAGGCACAGTCAGTAAGCATCACAATATGTTATGTATCTGCATTGTCTGCATATATCAAAGAGTGTTACCATGCACAATATTGCAAAAGCAATATTTCCCCCCAGACATTTTGGAAAAGTTAAAACACGGCTTACTCAGCAACATTATGTGGGGGCATGCTTGGTTGGTTATTTGATTCATTTGAAACATAGTTGGTTATTTGATTCAGGTACCCTCACTATCCCTCAATAACATCATTACATATCCAGAGATCTTTGGGGTGGATCCAACCAGCTTTTCAGCTACTGAAAAAGGGAGGAGGGTGTCCCCTTTGACTATTGAAAAGGTTATGCTGGGAATGATAAGACCTGCCTAGACAAAAATCATGTGGGACAAAGGTGGGGAGGGGAATTGGTCAAGACTGAGTGAAATATCTAGCCCATTAACTGTTAGGGGTGGGTGGGAACTAAGAAAATGTGGTTTCTGATGGTTTGTGGCATGCCTAGTTCACCAGCCACGAACCATCACACATTCCTCTACATGCCCTCCAGTTCCGCCCCTGTTGCATTTAAGTTTGGTAAACATTTTTATTGAGCAGAGACAGTCTTCTAGAAATGTATCCATACACAAACCACTTGAAAGTTTGTTAAAAGTTTATGCTGGTTGGCCTGCCACAAATTTCAGTTTGCAAACCATGAACCAGCCAAAATTTGTCACAAACTTTAGTCTTAGTTTATGAGCCAGTTTGTGCCCATCCCTAGTAACTATACCAGGGGTCTCCAGCCTGTGAGGTGGTGGGCACAACCACAAAATGGCCACACAAGAAGCAGAATCAACCACAGAATGTCAGAGAGTGAGGCTATGCATAACTCTAACAGTAAAGCTTCAACATGCAGTGAAATCTCCAATGAAATTCAGCAGCCAAGGAAATCTCCAATGGCCAATCAGAAGGCCAGCTGGTCAACAGCTCCAACAGGCCCTATCCATTTTCTAAAAAAAAACAGTTGGTGGGTGCCACAATGCCAATGGGCAGCGAGTTTGGCCACAGTCTCATGATGAAGCTGCAAGAACATTCTATAGGTTGTTTATGAAAACATATAAGATGGCGGTGAAGGCTACTAAAAGGAAATGTTATTCAGCTGCCATTGCATCCACTAAGTCTTGCTTGGCACAATTATTTAAGATAATTAGGTCTTTGACTTCTCTTACAGAGAGAACTCAAAATGATAGAAATTTGGTCATTGTCTGTGAGGCTTTTGCAAGCTTTTTCATGGATAAAGTCTTGTCACTCCACCATGACCTGCTTGTCAACATTGATACAGTACGTGGAGGCCCCTTGGCCATCTTTGGATTCACTATTTGACAACTTTGGCCGACTCTCCCAGGATGACATTGACAGGATTCTGGGTGCTATTAAACTGACCACCTGCCTTTTAGACCAGCACCCGACATGGCTGGTGAAAGCCAGTGGTGATGGGATTCGGGGGGCCTGGTAGACATCAATCTGTTCCTTATCTTAGGGGTCTATCCAAGGGGGATTAAAAGAGGTCATGCTAATACCATTCTTAAAGAAACCATCTTTTGACCCTATGGACCTTGGCAATTACCACTCTTTAATCTCTATGGGACAGAGATGGTGCTGGTCATCCTCACATACTATCTTCACAGGCACCTGGATCAAGGTAGGTCAGCACTGCTGTTATTATTAGATCTGACAGCAGCATTCAATATGGTCAACTATGACCTATTGACCCACTGCCTTACTGACACAGGAGTTTGTGGGATAGCCTTAAAGTGGCTTACCTCATTTCTCCAGGGTTGGGGACATAGGGTGGCAAAAGGAGAGAGGGTGTCACCCAGAAACCCTTTGGTATGTGGGGCCCCTCAGGGAACAATCCTCTCTCCAATGTTAACATCTATATGTGCCCCCTCACCCAGTTGCTGCAGAGGTTCAGGCTGGGCTGTCACCAATACGTGGATGACACCCAACTGGATCTGCTGATGGATGGATGGACGGATACCACCCTGAAAGCTGAAAGCTGTGGTTGGATGGTTGAAACAGAGCTGGCTGAGACTGAGTCCATCAAAGATGGAGGTTTTGTGGTTGGGAAGGGAGGACTCAGGGCTGGGGTGCCAATTCTCAGCTCCTGACAGAGTACCTCTAACACTGATACCTATTGCCAAGAGCCTGGGTGTGCTTCTGGATGCCTCGTTATCAATGGAGGCCCAGATCACAAATGTTGCCAGACTGGCATTTTTTCAACTCCACCAAGTCAGGCAACTAGTCCCCTTCCTGTCTCACCCCAACCTTGCCACAGTAATCCATGCAACAGTCATCTCCAGGCTAGATTACTGTAACTCACTGTACGCAGGGCTACCCTTGAGACTGACCCAGAAACTGAAACAGGTCTAGAATTCAGGTGTGTGGGTTCTCAATGCAGTTAGTGCTTCACTAACTGCATTGGCCCCAGGATGACCAGATTCTAGGTCTTGGTGCTAACCTTTAAGGTTCTAAATGGTGTGGGGCCAACATATCTACAGGACTGCCTCTCCTGGAATACCCTCAGAAGAGCACTATGCTCTGGAGAGAAAAACCTTCTGGCAATCTCTGGCCCAAAAGATATCTGGCTGTCCTCAAGCAGATCCAGGGCCTTTTCAGCCCTAGTGTGGCCTGGTGGAACTCTCTGTCAAATGCCATCCATGCCCTGTGGGACTTGGTACAGTTCTGCAGGGCCTGTAAGACAGAGATGTTCTGCCAGGCCAATGGTTGAGGACAGCAACAGTTTTCATCATACCTGGCCCTCCCTCCACAGCTCCATCTCTTTCTCCTTTTTTTGCCCTTCCCCATGGGGTAAGGCTCAAAATTGGTTTTGAGTGCCATCATGTAATAGCTATTGGAATTTTAATAATTTTAACTTGTATTTTATAAAATGTTGTAAACTGCCCTGAGCTCTCATGAGGGGGAGGGTGGTCTATAAATTAAATTAATTAATTCATTAATTAATATTGGGAGACCCTGAACTACACTGTGACATCATCTTGTTCACTATACAAACTCTACTTGGCTGGCATCCCCCAAGTGATTAATCCCAATAAGAGGAAGAAGCAGCATCTAGGGACAGAAATTATACATAAAATCAACAGCTGGGAGGGGGACAAGATTTGAAAAATGAGAAAGTTGGCGTTATTAGAGAAACTGTCTCTTGATCAAAATCACATCTTTTACCCCCCAAACTGGAAACACAGAGTATATGTCAGAGAATTACTTAAAACTAAGTAACTCTCTCTCTCTCTCTTTCTCTCTCTCACTTCTGGAGATGATGCCATTAGCACTGTTGCAGCATGTCATTTTAAGTTAGATGTGTTCTTTGTTCCTGTTTAAATTCACACTACTTTGACTACAAGTGACACAAGGATAACAAAAGTACCCGCTTTCCCATACAATTTATCCTGCAGCTCTTCTTTCAATAATAAAAACAACTCACTGACAGGATCATTTCCCAATGCTATAATTCTCACCTCCATGAATGCTGAAATGTTACTGCCTTGTGAATCTTTCACGGGTGGAAAAAAAATTATATATATATATCTACACACACACACACACACATATATATATATACATATACACAGAGAGAGAGACAGACAGACAGAGAGAGAGAGAGTTACAAAGCATTTACACCATCAACCCGGAGAAGCAAAGATTCACTTGATTTTCAATACAAAATGCTAGAAAAATGTGATTGTCTTATTGTAGGAATAAAACAGCCTTCTTCACCCACCTCATCTATTCTCTCTCTACTTGGACAGCCCCCTTATTCAACAAGCTGTGAATACAGATAATTGGATACATGGCATCAGACAATATTTCACAAATGGAAGAAGAAAAAGCTAAAACTAAAGGATACAAAAAGTCTAACAAGGATGATGTAGTGGGCTAGAAGAAGAGCAGACAGAGGGGAAAAACTTGTGGTTTATAACTGTACATTTAAAAACTTCAGCACTCTTTCATTTGTGCACAATCCCCTTCCCTACATCCATTGACAGAATTGCTGTGATATCATGGAATATCTACACATATTCTAAAAGCTGGAGAAGAAAGATCAAGATGGACAATGTAGTCAATATGAGGTAAGAGACTCTTAAAACAGGTGCCCACAATCTTGGTGAACCTTGGTGCCCACAATCTTGGTGAACAATCTCAGTAGCCATGGGCTACTGAGGCTAATCAAAATATGCTGTGAGGTTGCAAGTTAAGTATCTTCCTATGATATAACCAGGGCTATTTTTGGGCCGAAACACACCGGAACGGTGTTCCAACTGCCTTCTGAGCCTACCCTGCCCCTGCCCCTCCCTTGCCAAAAGCCCTGAAGAAGAAGAGTAAGGCCTGGCCGTGCTCTGTTCAGCAGTTCCTGCAAGCATGTGGGCAGCAGTGGAAAGCCATATGATGGGCGCCGGCACACTGCCTTGCCCACCAAGAAGAGAGTGAGGGTGGTCTGGCAGCGATAGCAATCAGTGGCCTGGCGGCTGGAAGCTCCCTGGCATGCCACCTCCTCCCCCTTCACTCCCCCTGCCACAGGGACATTGTGGGGGGGATGCAGATGGTGGCAGTGCTGAAGGACAGTGGCCAGGAACAAGGTGGTGATGTTGAGTGAGTGAGTGCGGGCGCTTTGGTGGCAGCTGGTCTTGACACAAGTGAGGCTGTTTCTGTGTGTCTTTAGAGCTAGCAGCACCTGCTTCCCACCTTGCCTCGCCTCTTTCCTCCTCGAGGTGCTGCTCCGCCATCTCACTACCCTTTCCCCCAGTTGCATGCTTCAATTTCCCAACTCTTTGCTGCGTGCCTCATTTCGACCCACGGCTTCACCTGATTTCCCCCGTGGCTTCTAGATCCTCAAAAAAACAGGATCCAGAAGCTGTGGGGGAAATCAGGCGAAGCTGCAGGTCAAAATGCAGTGCACAGCAAAGAGTTGGGAAACTGAAGCATGTAATCAGGGGAAAGGGAAGAGCGACAGTGGAGCAGTGCCTTGTGGGAAATCTTCCTTTCTTTCCTTCTCTCTCTCACTTTCCTTCTCTCTCTGTCTGTTTCTTCCCTTTCTCTCTCTTTCTTTCCTCCTCTCTCTCTTTCTCTCTCTTTCCTTCTCTCTCCCTCTTTCCTTCTCTCTCTCTCTTTCTTTCTATCTCTGTCTTTCCTCCTCTTTTTCCTTCCTTCCTTCCTTCCTTCCTTCCTTCCTTCCTTCCTTCCCTCCCTCCCTCCCTCCCTCCCTCCCTCCTTCCCCCTCCTTCTTTTTTAATATTAAAATTCATAAAGGCCCAAACGTTGCACTATTACTAAAACAATGCAGTGTAGGTTTTTTTTTAAAAAAAAAATAATAATACCTGCACCAACACAGCATGATTCAGATAAAAGTTAAACACATTGAAAGTCCTGTATTTCCATGAGATAGGAACTCTCAGTCTGGGGCAAGTGATACTCTGTATTCTTGGTGCTGTGGGGGGCAACAGTGGGAGGACTTCTAGTGTCCTGGCCCCACTGGTGGACCTCCTGATGGCACCTGGTATTTTTGGCCACTGTGTGGCACAGACTGTTGGACTGGATGGGCCACTGGCCTGATCCAACATTGGCTTCTCTTATGTTCTTATGTCTGGGGCAGTGGTGCTCTGTCTTCTTGGTGCTTGGGGTCCACAGTGGGAGGGCTTGTGGAGTTCTGGCCCTGCTGGTAGACCTCCTGATGGCACCTGGGTTTTGGCCACTGTGTGACACAAAGTGTTGGACTGGAAGGGCCATTGGCCTGATCCAAAATGGCTTCTCTTATGTTCTTATGAGAATAGGGCCAGGGCTTTCTCTGTAAATGTGTCTCTCTGTGTGGTGTGGAGGTGGCTCTCCTCTTTTGAGCTCTTAAAACATGGATGAAAATGCTCTCTTTTGGGGTTGGAAGATAAGGAATATTCCTTGTGAGTAGCAATAATCACAGCTTAAATAGTAGGGTATTTAAAATGAGATCTGCCATACTGATCCCTTGTTTGAAGTAGTCAGGAGATATGTCCTCTTTTTTTGCTTTTTAAAATATGATAACTCTAAAGGAGAGTATTTAGTGTGGGAGGGTATCAGGTACAATGTGGCTGTGTGTGAGGCGATGACCATACTTCTGGTAACATGTGGGTATGGCCTAATATGCTAATGAGCTGTGCTGTCAGGGGTGTGGCCTAATATGCTAATGAGTTTCTGCTGTTGGGTGTGGCATATTATGCAAATGAGTTCCTGCTGGGCTTTTTCTACAAAAAAGAGCCCTGGATATAAGTGCTCCAATGAAATGGAGGAAAACCAGGTCTGGCTCTTTGTTTGGGGAAAAAAATGTTTTATTCTTGGTGACCTAAACGGTCACTAGGAGAAAACCTCTTGGTAAACTCCAATGGGGACCACTGGTCTAAATTTTGGAAAGCTCCATATAATTTAATACATGGCTGACACATAGGATTGCCAACCTACAGGAGGGGTCTGGGAATATTCCAAGATTACAACTGAACTCAAGACTACAGAGATCAATTCCCCTGAAGAAAAAGGCTGCTTTTTTAGGCTAGTCTCTATTGTGTTATACCCTGCTGAGGTCTCTCCACTTCTCAAACCTCACTGCCCCTGGGCTTTACCCCAAATTTCCAGGAATCCAAACCTGGCAACTCTAGGGATGGAGAGAGTTGATAAAGAATTTTTTTTTCTCCTGCTCCCAAAATACTAGACTTCGAGGACATCCAATGAAGCTGATGGGCAGGAGGGTCAGAAGGGACAAAGGGAAATAATGCTATACACAGAGAGTGATTAAAATGTGGAACTTGCTGCCAGAGGATGTAGTGATGGCTGCAAGAAGAAACAGCCTTAAAGGGGGATTAGATAGATTAAGGGAATAAGTCTATCAATGGCTACTAGCCATGGGGACTGAGGGGAACCTCCACATGCAGAGGTATCAAACCTCTGAATTTCGGAGCCAGGAGACAACATCAAGAGAAGGCCTCAGCCACTGTGCCCTGTTGGCCCTCCAGAGGAACTGGTTGGCCACTGTGTAAGACTGGATACTGGACTAGATGGACCATTGGCCTGATCCAGCAGTGATCTTCTTATGTTCTTGTAGCTCCATTGCAAATCAGTGGTTTCTAATATGATTCCTCTGAATCCTGTGGGTTCATAGACATGCATTCCCCCTTCCAGCAAAAGCTGTCCATTACAAAAGCAAGTTCTCACAACAAATAAAAAGGTGATGTTATTATCGGTGGTTCCATCCCTACATGGTGCTTTAGTGGGACTACTCTTTCAGTGATACAAATTCATAAGCAGCTTTTCACTTTTAAAACATACTTTTATTACAATATTTTGTTATTGTGTTGGGTACACAGCAGAATGAGAAAACATTAAGTTTGTTCATATAAAAAGTTACTTTCGCTGAATGAAACCCAGTGTATGTGCATGATTTCTTGGAATAATATGCTGTTTAGAAAGGGAAAAAAATAATCCTTTCATCTTGAACATTTTAAATACATTAGAGTGTGAAAAAAAGGAGAAAACAAACAGATGCCATGTGTGTTGTTGGGCAAGATTACATCAATTTATTATTTCCTTTCAAATTTCAGCATGACCATTCCAAAAATTGGGTCCTTCAACTTGGAACTGTTGTTGTTCTGCAAGCAAAGATATGGTCAAGGACAACACCCCTAAAGCAGAAACAGTGTCATCTTTTAATTATATGCTGCTATACAATTCCTTTGTTGTTGTTCTGAACACTTGTTGTTCTGCTCATAAGAACAACTATAATAGCATTTTACCTGTCACAGCTGAGTAGTGTTTATTTATTTATTTGAGTGGACAGTGTTGCTCATGAGCGACCTACAAAGATAATCTGAAGAACACTCCATTCCCATTAACCAAATCCAAGCTTTCAGTGGTGCTGTGTGTTGCTGGGCTTTCTCAAGGTTATCTGCTCTTTGAAACAATAGGGTGGCAAACCATTTAACTGGCTTTTCTCACGATCAGTTCAAATATAAAAAAACTGAAGCAGGCTTTGTGCATTTCTCGAATTCCATTTAAATCCGGATATAATTGAAGTATTATGAGAATCGGATGCAGGTTGTCCTTGTCAATGCTTGATTAAAGTAACTGTAGAATGCTATCAAGTAATGGGTGAAGCAAATAGATTGTGATCTTTTAAAAAAAAATGATGTCACCATTGCACAGGAGGTAGTTTAAGTTGCCTGAAACTAGATGATAAAGTACTAGACATGACAAGTCTAAGGTATATGCCACTTTAAGAACAAGCCCTGAGTTTTGAGGGACTTTAAGGGGAAATGCTCTCAATGAGCCAAGATTCAGGAAGGGACATCAGAGTAGGAGTGCTATTGTGTGCCATGGCTTTGCCTTTGGTGACCAAGACTGTGAAAAAGGGAGCAAGTTGAAATAGGGTTGCCAGCGCTGGAGATTTGGGAATGGTGCCTGTGGAGGGGAAAATTTGGAGAGGGAGTTTACTTAAAATTTATGGTATACCACAGAGTTTTCCCTCTAAAGCTGCCATTTTTTCCAGGGGAACTATCTGCGTAGTCTAGAGATCAGTTATAATTCTGGGAGAACAGCAGGCCCCACTGGGAAGTTGGCAGCCCTAAGGTGAGAGTTTGCTTTTTATTGATCTGAAGCGGCTTCCTTGGAAGAGTAACACGTATCATTTACAAGGACCTGGAAGGGTACAAATGAAAAATGTCACATCTGGTTATGCCCTGAGTAGTGACAGTAGCATGGATCAAAGCAGTACTAACATGGGGGCTTTGTTTAGTGGTGGACCCATCAAAGGCAATGGGACCTTTGGGACCTTGGCAGCTTCTTGAAGATATCAGGTCATGATGCTGGTCCTGGGCAGAGTACCCACCACAGTATATCCTTGTACTGGCATTTTGCTGTTTTTCACTCATCTCCAGCAAGTGATCATCTAAGTATCAAGGTAAAATGCTGTTAAAATTCTATTGTAGTATTCTTTGCTTTAAAAAAATAGGGACTGAAGCTTAATGTATGAGCATTTGTTTTGCATGCATAATACCCCAGTTTCAATCCCCAGCATCTCAAGTTAAAAGAATCAGACAGCAGGTAATGTAGAAAATGTCTACCTAAGACCCTATGCAACCACCCCCAACCCAAGAATATAACACTGATCCAATATCCTTGTACTAGAATCTCTTTACAATGCCTCCATCCACTGACTGAATGTGTGGAAATTGGGCACAAAGGTGCTGGCCCACCCCATGGGAACCACTGGCTTGTGATCAACAGTGTATGGAAAGCGGCATTTCCAATCACAGACACTTCCTCCATGCATTAGCACAGTGCAGATAACCTAGTAATCTCACGAAGGTGGAGGTCAGGGCCAGCAGGCTCATGCCCACTTTCCTTCTCTGTGTATTCAGTCAACATGCAAAGGGGTCATGCATAGAGGACTGGCAAATACATGCATTTTGGGGTGCCCTCTAATCCATAGCATCATCTTTAACCTCACACTGGGACCTATTTTTATTTATTTATTAATTTCCACACACACACCATTGACTTTGTGAAGTAGCAGAGGAGTCTGTGCAGGGTGACTTTGGCAGGGGGAGAAGAAATGAGTATGTAAAGGAACCTGGACTATTCACTTCCACATGATTTGCCACTTTTCACATCACCTACTTTTGCATGATTTGAATTTTTGAGCTCTCATTGGGTGGGGGGGGCTGTTTTCTTAGAGCTGCACATTTTTTGTTTAGTTGCATATTTTTTTAAAAAACACCTTGAGCACATTCCTCCCCCAGGCATTTCTTGTTCACTATTCTCCTTTAATTTTTTAAAAAAGGATCAAGATGGAAGCCCATGTTAGTCTATCTGTGGCAGTAGAAAAGAGCAAGAGTCCATTAGCACCTTAAAGACTAACAAAATATGTGGCAGGGTATGAGCTTTTGTGAGTCACTGCTCACTTCTTCAGGTATCCATGACTCACAGAGAATGTGTCTCTCTATGTGCAATTGATTAGAAGAGCCCAAATGATGGTGGACATTTTGCTACCCCCCCCCCCCCAGGAAACAGTACCCCAGTTGCCAATAAGCATTAGTAATTTGCAATGACAGACGTTCCCATGAGTTAGTTAGACAGGTTACTAATGAGCTGACATTTACTTACACTCAAACACCGGGGGGGGGGGGGGGGAATCTTAAATTGGTTCTATGCACTGGCCATCTATTATGTTGCTTCTGCTTCACTCCCTCCTGTTCTCTTAGTACTCTTGAAATTTACCACCATGGATGCAATCCTTTACAAATCCCTCCATCCTCAACCTAAATTTTGTAATAGCACATATATTAGCCATTCCATGTCTCTCTTTTTTGCTGTGCCTTATCTTAATTGCTGTTGATTTTCTCCTTTGCCCAACTACCTGCATGTCTTTTGATTTCATAATGCCCATGATGGACCAGTTTAGTGGTCTGGCAAATTTCAGTGGTCTATATCTTAACACACCAATAAGGAAAGTTTGATGACTTCCTGTGGCCTAAAAGGCCTTCCTCCAGCTTAAATTGCTCATCCTCCCATGACAGTGGAGAAAGATTACTTAAATTGGAAGAAGACCCCATAGGATGAAAGAAGATCATCCAGCATAAGCTAGGCTGCCACCCAAGGTTTTCTCCCACTGTTTTATAAAGCCCTTTATCACATGCTTTAAGATTTGTATATGTTGTCCGCAGACCCTCAAGGACTGACAAACATGACCATGCTGGAATAAAATCTAGAAATATCTCTTCTCTTTAAATATCTGTGAAGACAATTGGATTGTCTCATGGTAAACACCAATGGAACTGAAAAGGTTCTCCAAAGGCCCACTGAAGTCCCCAAATGAATCACAATAATGCTGCAAAGCATTTGGACCATCCCACTGTTGCCTGGAACAACAGGGTAATAAGTATTCCAGGGCCTAACCAGTATTTTTCCTTCCCTCCATTCATGCTTAGGGAGAGTCAAGGAACCTTTATTCAAGGAGGGATATTCCCAAGTGACTTTTCTTAAGGAGTCCATAGTGGGATGGGAGCCCTCCCCTTAGGAGGAAGTCTGGGCTACCTAGGTTCTGTAATGAAACTGGAGAATCCACCCACTCAGGCAAGAGGCCTTATTCAGAGACACAAAGGCTGAGGGAAACTGCCAGATTACTGGAGGACCCCCCCCCCTTGGGAGAACATTGGGGTTGCTAAGCAGCAGTCCAAGGGTGCTTTAAGCACAGTACTGTCCTAAGGTCCTGCCTTAGCAACCTGGTTCAGTTCATGCTTATGAGAGAAGAAGCCATGTGGCAAGAAGGGAGCTGGCTGGTCTGTTTCCCCCAGGAAGTCTCAACAGCCCATCAAATGAGTTGTGCAGAAAGATGGCACAATACATGAGCTTGCAGTCAAAATCAACAAATGGAGCACCGTCTCTAAGTGTGATGTGGCAGCCTCTCTCAGAACAGCAAGAAAAATGGCATGAAAAAAGAAAGAAAAGCCTTTCCAAATAGCCCGCCCCTCCCATGTGCTACTCTTCTGAAAGAGAGAGGAGATAGTTTTGACTGTCGCCAAGGATTGCTCCCCCCCAAGAAAGAATAAACTGAAAAGCAATTAAGCATTAACTTAAATTAACAAGGAAAATAGTTTTTTTTTTTAAAGGTAATCGAAGTTCTATAAATGTTACTTTTTCCTATTGCCGTCTTGCACACATAAAACTGGGGGAGGAGGCGTAGAAAAAAGCACAATGTTCTGTTTTGTTTCTTTAGAATTATACTGCACATCACTAAAAAGAGAAATAAAAAGGGAATGGGAGAGTGTACAATGGTGCCATCCAGAGGATTCATAGCTCACTTGGCTATCTTAAGAAAAAAGCAAGAGAAGAGTTCGGTGCTTTCTGTCAGCCCAAAACTAGGAGCGTGCCAACTCCAAAGTGAAGCGCTGTTAAGCCCCATTGATTTCAAGAAAGGAAATCGGGCCATATGACAAGGCTGAATCAAACTTCAGAGCTAAATATAGGCCAAGGGGGAAGACAGAAGATTTACTTCTTTTGTCATTCCCCCCCCCCTTAATATTCAATGCCAATAACCCCCTTTCTTTAAAAAAATCAATAAAAATAAAATCTTCTGTTTAGGCAATCCAAATTCTGCATCAAGTGAAATCAGTTCTGCAGCCTGTCTAGTTTATGAATATTAAACATATTCTCTCTCTCTCTCTCTCTCTCTCTGTTTCTCTCTTGCATAATGTGTTCTATTTTTGCTTGACAAGGAGAAGCAAAAATCCCAAAGTCATGCCACCACTGTAGCATGTGCCTACTATATCTAAATCACCCGGTCCTGCATTTTTGGCATGTGCAGCATCTGAGCTTTCTATTGAGCTGATCAGTAGGCTCTTACTCTGCTGTCACCATTCTTAATTTTCCATTTTGTGTTATAGGTCCATGAGCATCTAGCTTCAGGCTGCCTTGGCTGCTGTAATGGAACCCTTGGCATTACATGAGCTTTTACAGAGCTTTCCAGACTTCTCCAGGACCTTTCCCCTGAACTGTCCATAGGGGAGAAATTTTGAGCATGCCCAAGGACATGAATATATGTGATCTCCCCCTGGCATTCTGAGGAGGTACAGTCCCAGGAGGACCATACCAGGCACTTTATTTCTAAGATTTCCACCATTTCCAGAAACAATGTTTTGATCAGCCATTACGAAAATCACATCTGCCGCCAGGATTACTAGCCTCCAGGTGTCTGCAGATCTTCTGTAATTACAATTGATCTCCAGACTACCAAGACCAGCTGCCCTGGAAGAAATGGCTACTTTGAAGTGTTCACTCTTTGGCATCATACCCTTTAAAAGTCCCTCCCCTTGCCAAATTCTACCCTCCTCAGATTCCACCCCCAAATCTCTAGGAATTTCCCAACCTGTATATACATCAACCATGTTGAGCCACCATTTTATGCAGTGGTATGTCTGTGTAGCTCCCTACCCTGCCTTTTGTCTTGTGTGCTGCTGAGGCAAGTGTGTCATGAGGCAACCACTGGTATCTGAACCAGCCTGTAGCCATTTTGTGTATGGAGTATGTAATATGCAATGGGGCAGCTGTGTTAGCACACAAGCATCCTCAGTGATAGCACAACCATAATTGGGGGGGGGGGTTGTGTTTTTCCCCCTGACTTCTATTTAATTCATTTCACTGATACCCCTGATCTTCCTCAGAGGACCCCAAGTAGTCTCTCATTCAGGCCCCATCAATGACCAAGGCATCTTTGCTTCAGCAACACGGCAGACTCTTCTGCCTTTGTACTGTTCTCTGGGTCACTTTGACATTGGAGAAGAGCTCACAACTCAAGGTCTGGTGATGTTTCCTGGAGCAGTGAATGAAGAAATCATTCATTTCTCCTCTTTCTTAAGCTTCATCACTGAGAACCACCACATGGAAAAGATACTGTGCAGATATCAGCAGGAGCCAGTCTTGCGGCCTCACTGTGTTTGTAGCAGGGCAGTAAAACAAGAGTTATAATGTCATGTGGCTGTTCTAGTTTCTGCTTTAGTCACGTGGGGGACCAACACAACAGGCCAAGCCACAAAGGCCCAAACCAACGTCATTTATTATCTCAGCAATTCAGGGTGGATCCCTTCTCCTTTTGTTTTTGTCTTGCTTATTACCGAAGCTATTCGAATTAAAATGAAAGCCTTTCCTCCTCCTCAAATCCGGGCTTCTCCTGCTGCTTGATCCTGCTGGGCAAGTCCAATTTTCTCCCATTGCTTCCTGCCTGTTGCCATGGAGGGGGGGGGGGGGGAAACAATAACAATGCCTTCAGTTTGACAACACAAGTTTGTTTTATGACTATGTTGAGAACATAGGCTCCAAGTGCTAGAAATCATTGCTTTGGAAGACTGACAATATGTGATATTTAATAGAAAATATTTAAAAAATTAAGCCATTTCTTGGCAATTAAATTGGTCAGCCAGAAAAGGAGTTGGCAGTCCCTCTCTAAAGTTTATGCATAACCAGGTAGTATCCTGGCATAAGGGGACAGTTCCTCATGCAGTCCTTCTCTTTACTATTGATCCATGACTCTACTGGATAACACCATTCTTTTTATTTCCTTGTTTAGGCCCTTTTAAGTCCATAGTAGCTCTGGAATTGGGTTGCCAGCCTCCAGGTCACACCTGGACATCTTCTGCTATTACAATTGATCTCCAGGTGACATAGATCAGTTTACCTGGAGAAAATTCCTGATATTTCCCATCCTAGAGCTGGCAACCCTGCCCTGGAACCATTTTGGCTCCTATTGCTGAAGGAACAAAAGTAGAGAAATGTATGTGACTCTTCTTCAAACCTTTTTTTTTGCCCCCTTTGAACAGCTTTACATGTTTTCCTCTACACAGAAAGCTCCTAATCATTTGTGTAGAATAGGATTCCAGGCCATGCCTGACAACCCATCAAAGCTTAGTGGTATTATCAGGGGCATCACACATTACATGACTTCATTTCAGGTAAAACCTGGAAGTGATGTTATGTCACTCTAGGAATCTCTGGAAATTCTGTGATAAAACCATAATGTTTCTGGTGATTCCTGGAGCTCTGTGATGTCACTTCCAGGTTTTCCCCAGTAGTACATCATGCCATGTACAATACCAGGGTTTTGTGTGTTTTGGGGTTGTTGTTTTTTTGCTTCTACTACTGTTTGGAGCGCTGGCAGGCAAGAAGGTTGCCAGCAGGAGGCCTCCTGCTATAGCAGGAAGCTTGGCAATTACCCTGCTTGCAACCCTCCCCCCAACCCCAACCCCCCCACAATGAGGTTCTTTTAGAATAACAAAAGCTGTTTGCACCTGACTCTTCTGCATGTTCACAGAACATGTGGGGAGGGTGAACAAGTATAAGCACACCGGCTCCACCCCCATGTGATCACCAGGTCATCTGCTTGGTGTGAATGCACAGAGGAAGTGTTTGTGAGGCCAACATAATAGAGAGCACTGCTTTCCAAGTCTTGCTGATCATGGGTTTTTGTGTGGACATTGCCTCTGCACATAGGCACCATGCTCTTGAGCCAATGATCACGTGGAGTGGGGCCAAAACAGGCACACCCATTCTCCCTCCCTGCATGTTAGGTCAATGCACAGAGGATTGTGTATTCAGGGCTAAAGAAAGTTCAGAATAAGCAAGGCTAAACAACAGTGAATTGAGAGGAGAATGCCCTATACTATTAGCAGCCTGCACAGAACAGGGCTTGTGTATGTAAAGGTCTGACTTGTACACATCTCTCTCTGTGGGATCAGGATATGGCCCTAACAGATGGCAACTGAAGGTTGCATATGGATGGAGGGCCTCCTTTGAACAATTGGAAGGAGGGAGGCCTGTGTTTGGGTGATTCCCGCCCATATGGGTACTCGGTAGGGGAGGAGTTTAATGCTTATTAGCACAGCACTCCCCCTCATTGGGGCAGTCTTTTTGCAATCGACCCACCCTCCCTCCCTCAACAATGTGGCCGTATGCTGGTCACCATTTTGGGGCTGGGTAGGAACTTTTTGCGGCTTTTCAAATTGGCCCAGAAAGGGGGTGTTGTTGCTATCTCACACTGTCTTTGCAGTAAGGGAATTGGCTCTGTGGCACTGCTGTTAACTAGGGTGTTGGCAGGAATCTGACCTTGTTTTGTTCTTTTGGGGGAACACCAACTGACAGACCCCCTCCTTGTATTTTTTTTTTTGGTGCACTTAGGACAAACTATACCTTGGCATGGGCCTTGGATGGGGACTGCTAGTGGCCTGTGATATACCCCTCAGTGGGTCTCTCCTCTTGCTCTGTGGCTAGAGGTGGCTGGCTCACTTTGGGGTTGTTAGCATATCTGCCACCTGGCAACGGCCGTGTTAAGGTTGACTTGCACCAGGGGCTTGGTGGTTCACCCCATTTAAGGTCAGGAAAGGGATCAGGGGATCCTTTAGCCTGATGTGAGTTGTGGCCCTTTGCCAGTTACAGTTGATTCAAATTAATCTGAAAGTTAAATAAAGCTGCCCTTTAGTTTATACCAAATACCTGTGTCAGTCGCTTTGTTTCGACTATGTGTGCAAATCCCAGGCTCACTTGTACAAAAACAGGGTCTGTTCCAGCCTTCCACTGAGCATGTGTAAATCAAGGTCTGGAGCCACTGCTGCAATCCCATCCTCCTTGCATGGATACTGTTATGTACTGAGCCTAAGCCTTTCCTCTAGCTGGGACTTGAATGGGCAGAGCTTGCTTCTACAGAACAATAGCTTGCCTGGATCCAGAAATCAACCTATAGATAAGCAGTGTTATATAAATAGCCTATCACTGGGAGTGGGTGGGTGTTGGGTGTGGTGTTTTGCATGCTTATAAGCAGGGCCCCAGCCCTGCTAGTCTTGTTTTGTAGTGTGCTGAAATCACTGACTGTACCTTAGCTGATCACTGCAATGCATCTAGAACCCAATATTTAACAGATACAAAGTTTCGGAAACGGTTTTTGTCTTCCTGCTTGTTCTGTATCTTCTGATGGAGGATCTTCCACTTTTTGCTCCTTGTGGATGTGTCTGGCAGCAGGGCAACTGTGTTTCCAAGATCTAAGGCTATGTAGTTGACACATCCCCATCCTTAACAACAGAATAATTAGAGAATCAGCGGACTTTTTTTTGTGTACCAACGTTCCCCTGCATGATAATTGTTTTTGTAGCACTGCAATAATTTAATAATTGCTTTCAAAGCAATTATCTTTTCTGTGGGGAAAACAAAACACAGCAAAAAGAAGTCACAGCTTGTAAACTGCAGCTTGTCTGTTTACAAGCTGGTTGCCAGTGGATTGACAGGACAAATTCAAAGGGAGATTACCACTTGATAAATCTTGGACTTCCCTTCCCACTGAATAGAGGGCTTGTGCATATTGAAATGGTTCAGTCAGCAATCCCTAGCAGTTCCAAATAGCCAGACTATTTTGTGACCATTGCAAACATTGGCTGAGGACAGACTGGCAAAATGAAGCGCAAGGGAAGTGGGGCAAAAAGACCCGGGCCGAGTTGTCGTGGGGCTTTCTGTTCGCACTGTGTAGACTGATGAGGGACCATACCAAGTAGGAGGTGGAACGGAGCATTCACACTGTGGGGTGGTCCCGGGTGCTGTTGCTGTGGTGGCACATGGCTTTGGTCTGTTTTGCTGACCTGTGTGTAGGTGCATAGGCACATGGGCTCATAGGCACATGGGTGCAGCAGCCGGATCAGCAGGTTCACATTACCAGTGCCGCTTGATGTGTGGCTTATTTGCATCCACACTGCCAGGAAGTGGGATGAACACGCACCCAAACAGCTTGACACTGGTTTTACCAGGTACCTTTTTAAAGCGAGATGAAAGCGCTTCAGGACGTGGTGAGTGTGGCCAGGCAATGCCAGACAGCTGTGGCTGTGTGACCGGGTTCTCTTAATCCGCTTGCAAAGCAGGCCTATATCGGGCCAAACTGCCAGTCTGAACTTGGCCTTTGTCCATCTTACTTCCATAGATAGTCCCCCCTTCTTCAAAAACAATGTTGCATAGCTTAAACATGTATCAACAATAGCAGACATTATTTATCTATTGTGTTTATATCTATGCATTTTATGCAGCCTTTTATTTTTTGCTGTTAAACCAAGCTCCTCCAGCTCACCTTGGATTCTAGCCTGAGCAAAACATTGTCAAAACACTTGATTAATTGGAAGTGAAACCCAAGCGTGTTAAGAGCCATGGGCTAAGAGAACATGTTATCAGGTATGCAGTGGGATTCTAAGAGCCCATTCCCCTCTCCCTGTCTATCTTTTTCCTCCCCACCCCAGTTTATCTGCTGTGTTAATGACAAGCTGTGGGTTGCTGAGCTGAAGGAACTGAGAGGAAGGGAAATATTTGCAGTGCCTCCCTATATTTTATCTTGCTTTGCAGTGCATGCTGGGAATTATAGTGTTCAAGAACCTGACCATTAATGTCAGGTATTCTGGGAACTACAATTCCAGAAGGCCTGATCATTCTCAGATTGCACGGAAGAAGAAAAGGAGGGATCTAGTAAATTCTGGGAACTACAGTTCCAATAATGTGCCAAAGACAGAGTAGAAAAATGGAGGAAGACCTGCAAATGGCTTCTCTCATCTCAGATGCCTCCTGTCGCTCTCCCATTACTCTACTTCAGCAAGACATATTAGAGGGGAGGGAGGATTCTTCTTTCCTTTATGGAACTCACAAAGGCCTATATAGAATTGCCCAGAAGTCTATGATCCTGATAGGCTTGCCAACCTCCAGGGTCCCCACAAACACACCTGGCAAGGAGGGTGGCCTGGCTGAGCACCAGGAGCCACCACCAGGCAGAAGGAGGCCACATCAACTGACTTGGTGGCAGCAGCAGCTCTGGGCTGTCCAGGCAGGTGAGGAAGATGCTGTTACCAGGGCTTGGGGGAAAGGAGGTTGAGATGCCTGGCTACTCCCTGCCAGTTGGGACCCATTTGGGCCAGCAAGGAGGAAGATGGCAGCACCTCCTTTCCTCCAGCTTCTTCCTTTCATCAGGGGGACACATAGAAAAGAGAAGCATTTGAGATCGTTTTCCAGGGCTTTTTGAACCTCATATCTACCTCTGTGGCTGGTCATTGTCATAGAAGAAGCCTGGTATGAGTCAGGATTAACTCAGGATATTTCTGCATTCAGGCATCACATGAAACCAACAAGAAAGCTTTTATTCAGGGGTCCTTTTGTAGAAAAAGAAGTGCAGGAACTCATTAGCATAACTCATTAGCATACCTCATTAGCATATGCCATGTCCCCTGACATCACCAGAAGTGTTTCAGAAAGGGAATGTCAGTTTCAGCCCCATTATACCCTATGGGCCATTGAAATCAATGGCAAAAACTCATAGGGTATATGAGGGGCTGGAGGAAAGGGGGTTTGAGGGAGAGGCTCCAAACTTGCAGGGTAGCTGCTGGGGCCTCTCCTCGAAATACCCACCAAGTTTCAAGAAGATTGGACCACGGGGTCCAATTCTATGGACCCCCAAACAGGTTGTCTCATCCCCTCCATTGTTCTCTGTGCTGGGAAAAAATGTTAACTTTTTTCCTACCATAGAGAACAATGGAGGGAATGAGGGCAACCTGTTTTGGGGCCCCCTGGTCCAACCTTCTTGAAACTTGGTGGGTATTTCGAGAAGAGGCCCTAGCAGCTACCCTGCAAGTTTGGAGCCTCTCCCTCAAACCCCCTTCCCTCCAGTTGCTTTTAAAATTGCCGCCGAATTTCGGCGGAAATTCGGCAGCAGGCTGAATCAGATTAGAGAATCTGATTCGGCCCGTGGCTGCCCTAGTGGCCACTCCTGAGCTGGCGGAGCTTTGCTCCGCCTCGTTCCGGCCCCAACGGACCCCTGCTTTTATTTATTATATGAACAAAACGTTGAGGAAAGTAAAGCATGAAACAATGTTTCACTTCCATTGAACTTCTGAACTGAGGTCCTATTCCTACAATTGGGATCATTGAGTTGCAAATTTACTCTCTAAGCAGCTCTTCTACACAGTTCCATTCAGTCAGAAAACCTTTTCACTTCTGCTCCTAAACTGTCAACTCTGCAACTGATGCCAGACTGTCATTTTCAACTGCTGTTTTTCAGGCAGGTGGCTGTGTTGGACTGAAGCAGCAGAACAAAGTCTAAGCAGTGGCACCTTTAAGACCAACAAAGTTTTATTCAAGGTATAAGCTTTCATGTACAAGCACACTTCTTCAGATACAGTGAAACAAAATTTCCTCAACCTTTATATATGGGAAGCGAGAGGGGATTAGTTGCCAGGAAGGGCTAGTGAGAATCAAGAAGCATAAGTAACTGGGTGATTACAGCTGAGATTGTATTAAGGTGGTTGTTAAGATCTGTGAATGGCAGTCAATTAGCATACAAATACAAGAGTAAACAAACAGATGTAAGAACAAAATTTTGAGTCCAGTGGCACCTTTAGGACCAACAAAGTTCAATTCTGGGTAAAATAACTTTGTTCTGCTGGTTTTCAAGTCTCCCTGTCTCAACATTCTATCCCCACTCACTGGTTGCTCTGAGAGAAGAGAGGTGGAACCCAGCCTGTCACATATGGTTTTGTGATATACCTGAACTACACCATTCAGTCTTCTTCTTCTTCCTCTTCCTCTTCTTGTTCTTCTCCTCCTCCTCCTCCTCCTCCTCCTTCTTCCATTGTATTTTTCCTCACACTGAATGTTTCTTGTTGGAATCAATACAATTTTAGACTTATAGTATAGTGTTCACATGGCATAAATGTAGGCACAAAACTGAATTAAAAGATGCAAATGAATTATGAGCTTAAATGGATATGATGAAAAAGCCTTACAACAGCAATCTGAGGAAACAAAGAGAAGCGAAAAAGTGTGTTCACAAGCATGTTTAATCATATGCTGAATCATATGCCTTACAAACATACCCAGGAAGGGCTAGAGTGGCCTTTTCTGCGTAGATTTGCTTGTGTTAATTTGCACCCTAGCCTAGGTGTGCAGTGCAATTAGTGTACTACAGCAGCTGTATGGGTCTGGAGGGTTGTAACTCACCCCCACCAAAATGTGGATCAGCATGCTATTGCACATGGTAGGAACATAAGAACAGACCAACAGTCCATCTAGTCTAGTTGTTGCCATAGTGGCCAACCAGATGCTCCCAGAAGGACAATAAGCAGAGCACAGAAATGAAAGCTTCCCCTTGTTATTGCCTCGTATACTAGCAGGGCTATTTTGGGGCAGGGACGCACAGGAACGGAGTTCCGGCTGGCTCCTGAGTTGGCCACACCCAGCAGGAACTCATTAGCATAATAGACCACACCCAAAAGCAGAAACTCATTAGGATTGGCTACATTAGGGGTTTGTGGCCTAACATGCAAATTAATTCCTGCTACAAAAAAAGCCCTGGGTTTTGACAACAAACTAGGTAAACAGAATAAGAAGGAAAAGGTGGGTGTGACTAGATGACCACTCTTCTGGTAATATGGGGGTTTGGCTTAGTATGCTAATACGCTGTGCTGTCAGGGGTGTGGCCTAATATGCTAATGAGTTCCTGCTGTTGGGTGTGGCCTATTATGCTAATGAGTTCCTTCTGGACTTTTTCTACAAAAAAAAGCCCTGTATACTAGTATTCACATGGTTACTGTTTCTGATCATAAGGCTCCACTTAGTTACCCAGGCTACTAGCAAGTGATGGACCTATCATTCATGAAGGTGTCTAATCCCATTTTAAAGCCAACTAAACTGGTGGTCATTACTATGCCCTGCATTAGGGCTTACCACAAGCCATTCACTGTTTTTTTTTCTGCCTTGAATTTATGGTACCGGCTTGCATCTCCTTCCCTGTTCTGTGCAACTGATTTTATTGCACCCCAGCTTACTGCTCTACCTCCTCCATAACTGCTAGGGTACTCATTTCTGTAATGGAGACACATCTGTATACACCAATATGGGATTTTCTGCACATATCCATTGTACCCCTAGTGCCAACAGGAAGGGAAGCAGGAGTTTACAATTCCACTATTAATCCTTGTTTTCAAATGTAATAAATTGAACCAGAAAGCAGAATCCCTCATTTTACTGGACCCACCCCACTCCAAATCATGCAGCCTCAGCTTCAGTATGACCTTCACCCTCTGCTGTTTTAACTTCTGATGTCTGTAGTATGTTTGATATGGTAATGGCTTGTTAGCAATGACCTGTGTTACCCAGAAGACAGCTATTCTCCTAGATGCTTATCAAACTTGCTCAATTTATTATTTCATCAAAACCTGCACCTTGTTATTTCAGGGAAATGTCACAGTGTTTTGTTTTTACAACAAAAGATCCCGATTCATTAGGCATCATCACTGTATATCAAGGTCTTTCAACTTGCATGAAGGATTTTCCCTAGGTCTAGAAAGAAACAAAATTTGCATCACCAGGGGCTTTGACCACTGACCAAGGGTTCAGTGAAGACCATCAACATACAACACCAAGATAAGATTAATGGTCTGACTCAGTAGCTCAGTTCAGATATAATGTGAACTCATAGTTTATTATAATGATGGTTAGTTGTTTGCGGGGGGGGGGGGGGTTATCTCTTTTTTCTTCCTTTTTTCCCCTTTTTTTTGGAAAAAGAGGTGCTGGAACTCTCAAGAGGGAAATGAAGTTTTCAATCTGTATACTGAAAACTCATGAACTTTTAAACATTTTTAAAAGAATTTTGTCAAAGAGGTTCTGAAACTCTGCTCCAGTGCGTTCCTCCAGAAAAAAAGCCCTGGTGGTTTGTGAATTCAGGAATTCATCTTGAAGAAGGGTATTAATGCCAAAGGTCATTAAGATCAGCAGAAAATAATCTTCTGGAGGTTCCCGGCCCAAAAGATATCTGGCTGGCTTTGGCCCCAGCCTGGTGGAACTCTCTGCCAAATGACATCCATGCTCTGTCTGACTTATTAAAGTTTTGCAGGGCATGTAAGGCAGAGATGTTGTGCCGAGCCTTTGGTTGAGGCCAGTGATGGTTCCTTACATCTGCCTCACACCCTTCCCCTACTCCCCCATAACTGAATGCTAGATATGCCATCTTGTTCTTAAAATGTTTTCAAATATTTATGTTTGAATGTTTTTAATATTGATTTCTATGGTTCTAATTGGTTTTATAATTTATTGAATTACTCTGTTGTAAACCGCCCTGAGCCCTGCATAGCGGGAAAGGGTGGTCAAAAAATCTAATGAAATAAATATAGCAAATAAATAAATGATAGCTCAGATCCTGATTTTCTTTGACAAATGCTGGTTTCTTCACTTTCTAGCTGGGGACAGTGATGTCAGGGAACCCAGCCAGGATGTCTTCATTCACATATCATGCAAAACCATAGTTAAGACTAACTGAGGTTAATAAACTTTAAATCATGGTTTAAGATCCTAAATTTGATAAACTAGCCATAGTTAGCAGACTGGCCTGAATTCATTGTTAGCTTTATTAAGTCACAAGTGTGTCAGATGTCCAAGTGGGGCTAATATAAGGTGGTTTCATACATATGAATTCCAGGAAGGGGGGATGGGAAATATTTCACTGCAATTCTACTGCTGCTGCCCACCCCATGACTGACAAAACTTTAGCATCAAAGAAGATACTGTGATAAAGTTTTACTTGTTGAATATTTGCCTGTCATTTAGCTTTTAAAGACAAACAAATCTGTGATGAAATAAGGGGAACAGTCTCATGCCACATATGTGTCTAGTTAAAACTAAGTCCCATGAAGGTACAGAATACTCGCTGAGAAGAAATTGTGCATAGAACTGTGGCTTTGCATGTGTTTTTAAGCATGTTTATTAAGAAGCAAGATTGGGTGGAATATTCTCAAATGTCAAAAACAGCTTCAAAAGCAGCACTTATAAGATACTCAAACAAATGGTTGAAAAACATAATACACTGCCAAACATTTGCATTCTCACTGGACTGTTCAGTGATGTTTTGTCCCCATAGGCTGGTGCTTCTCAGCTCTGTTTCCTTTCTCGGGGCTGAACTACACATTACAATTCTTTAACATGAAGAGTCTGGGGTTTCCAGACTAGATGTTGACTTAGAGAATCACATGTCAGATGTGAGGTAACTAGTTTCCCAAGTGTGCAAGGTTCTGATTTAAATTAAGGATTGATATGTACTGGTGGGTTACACATGGAACCCACAGAGGGCTAAATGGCAGTCCCTGGCACCATTTCCATTTGGGGAAAATGGCACAGGAAAGGCTGAAGTCTGTTCTCTCCCATGCTGTGATCTTAACCTGAACTGGTCCCTCCTGTACTTGGAAAACAAGTTCCCTCATGCCTGCCATGTGACTGAATCAAAGTCAGGTCAAGGGAGCCCAGACATGAAAAAACTAGCATTGGTCTGAAAAAATACTGGAAAAGTTCAAAGAAAAAATGGGAGACCAACAGCCAGCAAATAATACTCTGTGTAAGGGGGGGGGGGGGCAGCTACAGTTAAGTAGCCTAGCTGGAGCAGAAAGTTCTAATGCAGATTGTCATCAATACCTGCATTATTTATTCTCTCTGTAGCTCAAGAAGCTACTGAAGCATAGATTTTGTTTAAAGACACCTGCTTTGGAGCAAAACAAAGTAATGAGAATAGTTTCTACTAGAAACAAGTAGAAAAACCCTGAGAAATTTTGTCGGTCACAGCAAAATTCTTTTACATTTTCTCAGAAAGGTCCTCAGAATTGTCCCAGTAGATATAGCTACCTTCTCCCCCCACTCCATGATAAATGTTGCCACTTTTTAAACAAATGCATGGCCTTGAAATTTATCAGGTGTCTCAGCTGAAGGAGAATCCCTCAATTAGCTTCAAATGTCATTTGACACAACATTTCAGCAGCAATTCTAGTTTAAGCTGATAGGAAACTTCCAAATTACTTATATTCACAACATTGTCAACATTTGTTGGTCACATATGAATGTGAGCAGTCCAACTGAATAATTTTTTGCCAGTTCTAATGAAATTATTTTAGTTTTCCCCAGTACTGCAATGGAGTATGTTTCCTATACAGGATCTTCCAAATTCACCTCAAATTTATTTATTTATTTATTTTGGTAGGGGGAATTGGGTGCCAACTTTTGATGCCTCTCAGCACAACAACCAAAGTTGTAGAACTCCTTTTCTTGATCGTCAATCTCAAAGGTTTGTTAAACAAGAAGGAAGTTAGGATTCAGTCAGTGTTTTCTCCCCAATCGACTGCTGAAGACGGACTTGTGGAGCTTTGATTTATGTTTTCAGTGCTCAAGACAAATGTAGACAGCTCCAAAGTTGTACAAGTCCTAGTTACGGTTGAAAGAACCTGGGAGGAAAAATGGCAAAAGTGTTTAAAGGGCAAGTGCTTCCAGTAACAATGGACCTGAGGAATGAAATTTAACAAGGGGGCTTTTTGCTGACAGATTGTTTTTGTCTACAACAGATGCTTCTTGGCACAGGTAGCAAGAGATGAAATAGTGCCATGAGCAAAACAAGCTAAAGTGGTCAAGTCAATTACTGTGCTTTTCCATCCTTCAGCCATAATTCCTGTATCTCTTCCTCCAGTCAGCATCTGCCACTTAAAAATGAAATGTTCCAATTTGACCGGGAAGATGGATTTCAAATCCCAAATGTCCCCATGCTTCAGGCTCTTGTGCCACTGCAGAACAATTCCTATGGGTATTAAGATACAGTTGCTGTCGCTGTTTGTTGCACTACACCTTTTGAAAGATGGAGCAGTTCTGTAAAAAGGAAGGAAGTGTTAGCAGCTTGCTATCTCCTTCAGTGTTTTCTCTTACTCAGAATATCCAGTACTCCAAAATGGGACCCAGAGTGGGATGTGCAAAGAGGAAGTGATCCATGTCATATGGTGGATGGTGCTACTTATTGAACATGAGAACTGATCTTATGATTCTCCAGTGCAATGAAAACCCTGATTTGACTTCTTCCCACTGGTCCAATTCATACTTCTCCAGAGTTTTATCCCTATTTGTCAGACCTAGGCTATGTGGGCAGGATCATTCATTCAGGTGACAATTCTTTGAGAAAAGTAATTAGTCACATGCATGTGTTTCCAGCCTTTAAAACAATGGATGAAACCATTAATCAAGAGCTCCAATACAGGGATTATATGGAGGAAAATATGTGATGCGGAGAATTCATGTGTTATTCTTCTTACAATCATCTTCATGCAATTTAGCCACAGGTTCCTAGAGAATAGGTCTGTGAATGGGTACCAGCCATGATAATTAAATAGAACCTCCAGAGGTAGAAAATCTTGAGTACCAGATGCTGTCAAAGAGGATGGCCCCTTACCTCTCATGGGTTGCTATAGAATGTGGTAGATCTTAGTAAATATTGCCTGTACATATGCCCTAAACGGAATGGCCACTTAATCCCTCTCTGAGACGGTGTATGTAATTGGTTACATCTATTGGTTGGAATGGGAAAGTTGCACAGTCAAGAAAGGGTTGGACCGTGTGTGGTAAACACACTTCAAACATGTATGTTGCAAAAATATAAAACATGTTTATTGAGGTAAATATGGATTTGTCCCTGACTTGGAAAATACATACACACAATCTGGTTCTAGTGCAAAGAGAAATAGAACACCATCCAGGGTCTAGGCATATTGAGTTCCTTTTATTCCAACAGAATGGATGGGTCTACCAGCCACGTATATCTCCCTGCTCCAGCACAATACACAACTTTCTTGAGGTCTCAGCTAGCATGGATAAGGCCACCATACTTTACTTCAAGGAAGCATTGATGCTTGGATCATGTCCCCCAAATACCCTTACAAATATTAAAAACTGTTCCAAAAATTCTAATTTTGCATGTAAACACAGAGATTTAAAATCTGAAATTGAAATGTGATATTTTAAATGTAACCAAAGCAATGTTGGACAAGATTTATAACAGAACAGAAGTCCCTCCCTCCCTCCCTTCCTTGGATCTAAAACCACCCACCAAGTATTTACAAAAATGTCAGAACTGGGTGACAAGCCAAGTCATTGTACCTATCCAACTCTCCTGTTCATATTTCTTTTTCCTGCTTCATTACTTTCTTCACCTCAAACACATTCTGGAATCTTCATGCATCTATAAGAGAAAACTTCATGGTTTCCCCACTACCTTTCTTTTTTCGTATAGCTGGAATCTTTTTAATTGTGCATTGTTTGTTTTTTTACAGTGAATAGGTTGAAGTAAATGAGGCTTGAAGTGAAGAAACAGCTTGAAAGACATCTGTTAATTTATCATCTCAGGTGTTAGCAGCTACTATTAGGAGTCCAAATGGATGGTTAACGCACCAGATGTACTCACCCTAGAGTTTTAAGATCAGATACCCTTCAAATTCTTCCACCATGAAAAACTAATCTAGAGAACAGTGTTTCTTCAGCAGAAAACCATGCACTTGAACAAGTGATTAAAGCTTTGAGGAGCACCTGTTTGTGCAGGCAGTAAATTGCTTCAGCTGGCAAAATGGGAACTGTTGCACCAAGGCAAAACACTTCTCTGGACCAGACTCCTCAAGGATTTCAACAAGTTCTACAGCTGCAATCCCCAATGTGGTGGGTACTGATGAATTCCCACATATCCCTTTCCTTCTTTGATAAACCATCTCCTTCTCAAGACTGAGAACCAGTTTTGGCTTTCTTCCAGTTCACTGGAGCAGGAGGTGCTTCAGAAGAACCTCAGTACCCAGGAGACATTGACTTTGTGGCTTCAGGGAGCACCCATTCAGAAACAGCTGCCTCCATAACAGAGAAATGCTTGGTTTGCAACTATTTGCATCCCATGGCAGCCATTTTGTGGTATGCCCACTCTCCATGCTCAAAATTCCAAAGGTATCCACAGGCAAAACAAAACTGGGAAACCTGTTCTATAGTATATGAACAGGGGGGAAATTATAGGCTCCGCTTACTATTCAAAAGAATGCACAAATTCCCGCTTGAAAAAGGTCAGTAGTTTTTTTTACAACACTTATCTCAGCATTTCTGTTCAGTTTTAAATGCTCTGATGTAAAAACTGTTGGTCCAAGACAGGGATGTTAAAATTTTGTATTTAAACATCTATAGACACATATGTGCAAAGGAGAAAAGTGTTGCTATAACCTCTCTTCTCCTTTTAGCTAATGTTAATTTTCCCGTTGTCCAATTCTCCTTTTTTCTGATATATGGTTTTTACTTTAGAGCTTTAACTTCTTGACATATATGGTAACACCTTTGATTTTCAGAAGAGCAAAAATCTTCAGTCAGTTCTGGTCAACAACAATGAAGAAATAGCTTAGATGCCAGCTTTCTCACAAGGCAAGGAATTCAATTGCCCTAACCAAACATGTAGTCAAAAGTCCAGAGGAATCCATCACACTGGAAATCTTCTATGAATATATCATGCTGTTGTTGAATGTACTAATTCAATGGGTCCACATACAGCAAGCAATGCAGGCAAGCTCTGAAGAGTGCAAAAACTCCAGTATTTAAGGAGATGTGGTACAGAAAAGACACAACTTTAATTGATGGTCATTTAATGTGAATGTGGCTATTTCCCATTTTAACCTCAAGCTGTTTTCCACATGCATCCCATTTCATTATACAAATAGATTATATCATGTAGACTAACACATTTAATCCAGATCATGTACAAGTCAAATTTTATAATTGTGTTGTTCGGCAGTTGGGTCCTTGACATTAATGATATCTGTAAGATTAAACATGATCTAGTGACCTGTCAGTAAGTCTTGCAGCAGCTCTGGCTGGCTGATGAAAAGTGAATTAAGTTAGGCCATCATTACTATGTGGTGCAATTTAATCTCCAAGCAGGCTCCTTAAAATAGAATGTTGCAAGCACATATATGTTTCTTAATCCCCCGGACATAATTTCATTTTTTTTAACCACATGATGAGACAATTATTAAAGTACTACAGCAGCAGCTGCTGAGGTGATGTAGAAGTAGCAAGTGGTTGTTGCCACTGAGTATCGATGGAGTGGAAGGGAATCCATGTTCTTATATGTAGTATCAGGACCTGTGCCACCTTAGACTGGGATGTGACTTCCTGAGATGAAGAGAATGTCTCCTTGCAGACCCCACCATACCTGAGTCAGGACCTCGGGAAGGAAGGCCGGAAATCACTCATACATACTCAGTAAAGCAGAAGAGTGGAGGAACCAAGGTTCGGTTTCTCACTGGACAGATCTACCTCCCTGAAGAGATGAAATATAACATACTGGTGACAATTAATAGGGAAAGGACCATTTAGAGTAATATTTGGACCCTGAAGTTGCTGGAGATGTCTGGCTGCTGCTATTATAAGAAAAAGAATGCTGGAACAATTCGATTTGACAGCAACCGTCCCTTGCAGCTGTGTGGCTGGTGGACCACCTTTGCCACACAGCAAGAACAGGCAGGCAGTAGTTTTGTAGCAAATTGCCACATATGGGGCTTTAGGAGGGGGGTGGGGCAAAAGTGCTTATATTTTGCCACCCACCTCCTCAGCTCCATTTCTGCATGATTTGCAGCCCACCCTCCCGCCCTGTTGGTAGTGCAGGCTTTGGCTGGTCACCCGGTTGTTGGGGGCTGGGTAGGAATTTTTTACCCCTTTTTGATTAGCCTCTTGGCAGGGGTGTTTTGGCCTACCTTGTACTGCTGCAGGGGCCCAGGGGATTGTCAGTGTGGGGCCAGGTTAGGCAGGCTGGTCACTTTATAGTTTTGCTGACACCCCTCCTTTGGGGATCTAAGGGGTCTTGTGAGTACAGTCTTTGGATCCTGTAGCCTGGGGCCGGGAAAGCAGGCTGCCTTCAGGATTGCTCTGGATAGTTCCTCCCTTTGAGCCTTGCAGCCCAGTGGATGGGACCCCAGGGCTGTCTTCCAATTGCTAGCTGGCTGGGCATCAGCCACAGATGATGGCTCTCACCCACGGCAGGGTGGCCCACCCAATGTTACATGGCAAGGGAGAGGTCTTCAGACTGCTGGCCTTGGCCATACCACAAAGCTGTGTGGCTCTTGCTGTTGTTCCAGTTAATGTCAGTTAATACAGTCGCCCATTGGTTAACCCAATATTTGTGTCTGTCTTGTTATTCTGGCTTGGGGGGCAAATAGACCTTGGTCTGGTCCTGCAAAGTAACTTTCCATATCTAAGTAATATGAATAGGATTCCCCATCACAGAATGGGTTTTTATTAGCTAAATTTTAAAATTTGGTCAACTGGAGCTAGACCAGGGTCATTTGTAATGCCCCAAAGCTTACCTCACTTTCAGAAAGGGAAGGAGATTGGTCTGACAACAGCTGTTTGACATGATGATAGCTCAAATAGAATCTTCATTAGCCAGGCATCAGTTGTTTCTGAATATAATTTGCTGGGGACAGAGAAAGGCTTGTGGATTCTCTGGTAGTATTATGGCTGGCTATTGTTATATTTGAGGCTTGGCTGGCTATTGTTATATCTGATCCAGCAGGGCTCTTCTTATGGTTGCAGAAAGACAGGCAGGAAAAGGCTCACCGCCTCCTGCTTGGTGTACCCCATTGGTTCTTTAAATCATATTTCCTCCTCGCCTTAAACATGATTGATGTGACCCTCTTTGGAAGACACAGGTCTACTGACCTCACATGTAGTGTGAGTCTGAGTGCCAAACCAGACAAAAACCTGGAAATTCTGTGATGCCCTCCCCCTTTGATGCAGTGCAAAGGGGTCCCTATCTAGGACTGTGGCATATGAGAAAAGCTGGTTTGAGTTACCCTGTTTCAGAATCCAAAGAAACCCCAGGGAGTTGCTTTTGGGAAAACTTATGGGTACCTGAAAACTTATACAAGTACTTGAAAGGTTCCCCACTGGGGCTAATGCTGTTCCCCTTGGGGCCATTTCAGGTCAGGGGGGGAAGCACAGTAGGGGAAGTCATAAAACACCCTTCCATGTGCACTGTGGTCCCAATCAGAACCAACTTGACTGATAAACAGCATTTTTTTAAAAAAGCTGGAAACTCCATTTGAACAGCGTCAAGTGTCTTGTCTAATTTGGCCCCAAATGTTGCAAAAGTGGTTAAAATAAAATCCAGGATCTGAACCAGTATGTTGTAACTAATGTTTGCACCTAAGAAAAGATATCCCTCTCTCTATACCCTTTGTATTTCAAATCTTATTCTACCTTTGCTAATACAAGCATACATAACGTAAGTGGGAGTTGTTATTGTTCAGTCGCACAGTCGAGTCCGACCCTTTGCGACCCCATAGACCACATCACACCAGGCCCTCCTTTCTTCTGTCATGTTCTGGAGTTTAAGTGAAAGTTACCTCCATTGAATATAGTAGTGTTTCTACCGGGCATATCAGGAAAGTATGCTATGCTATGTATAATCATCTTGCGATTGTTATTTTTGCCTGAAAGGGACATTGTGTGTACATTCCAGATTTGGTATGTGCTGCAAATACGAACCCTGAAAAAAACAGGGTTTCTGGATGAGCTTTCTGAAGCCAGAATATACAAACAATTCAGACAAAATTGCTATTGTGAATATTGAGATGATTTGAGAGTTTCCTGGTCTGGTGGGAGTGCTGGAAATGTAATAAATGAAAGGGGCTTCAGTATCATAATATCTTTAGGTAACATCCAGCTGTTTGTGTGGCAAATGCACAACACATAATATGCCTCCAGTCCAGCACAAACAAAACAATCGAATCAGATGCACTAAAAGTTTCTACTTAATCTAAAGCGAAAGAGAATTCAAGTCACTCTCAGAAAATTGTGTTCCAAAGTTGTCTCTTGAGTTATTTACGAAAACTTTATAGCAAATTGAGCACAAATTGTCTTTTCTTTACTATGGGAAATGAAAATCAATAAAGTTGAAGTTTGTTACAGGTCTGGACTTCCAGGAGCAGACTTATTGACCAATTCAAAAGATTTATTTTCCATTCTCTTGCAGCAGGTTTAGTCAAGCTAAGTTCATGTAGGCATGTTCACTACATGATACCTGCAACCTCATGTGTGCAAAGACTTTTTAAAAGGAATAGGACAGTTAGAACCCTCATATCACTGAATGCCAATTCAAAATATTTTAGTGGAGACAGCTTACATCTTCAGCTATGAGGACAATGTGCTGTAGGTGTTAAGAGTGTCAAATCTAAGAGGCCCAAGTTCAAATCCTCACTCAGTCATGATACCCACCATCTGAAATTGCACCAGGCTATCCCTCTAAGCCTAACCTAGCTTTGCAGGACAAAATTGAGAAAGAGAAGAATGTATGTCACCCTGAACTCCTTGGAGGATGATTATTCTTCAAATAGATAAAATACCAATCTTCAAGTTTTAAGTAATGGTATGATGAGTAATTAACTACTTAATTACTTAATTAATTAAGATAATGTGTAATCAAGGGAGGTCATAAATATATGAACTGACCTACAGATATTTGTGTGCTTTTTAAAATCCAGTTTTATTGGAAGGTTCTGTGCTGCTGAAGTCTCCTCCTTGTGATCAGAATAAGACTTATTAGTTTCCCTTTTCAGTACTGAGAGCTACACTGGCAATATATGATGAGCAAATACACCATGTTGCACACAAGTGCATTGATAAAAACCATGCCCTTCCCCCCAAAAGGTATCTTTCTCCACCTTTCCCCCAGCCAAGTTTGTTCTCCAACTATGAGTTTCCAGCATGGAGGAAAGTTTAATCACCCCATCCTGCTCACTTATTGGCAGTGATCACACTGGCGGCTTGGCACAATACAGTGCTGCCTCTAATTGAACCGGTTGAAAGTATTGCAGGGCATATCAGCCAGACAGCACACCCTACTGCAGGCTACCTATGGAGACATCCCATGGCAAAGCATCCACATTATTGTAGCACATCAGCCACGGAGCGCACTGCCAAAAAATTCAAGTGTGTGCATAGTGCGCATATAGGATCACTTGACTTGTACCTGATACTCTGGAAACAGACATTTTCCTTGCCCCAGTGGCCATCTTATTTCTTTCGTTTATACCTTTAAACCAGGTCAAACTGTTTTTAAATAAGATTTGCTATTTTATTATTCACCCCTACTCTTCTCTTTTTCTCTATTCTATTCTATTCTATTCTATTCTATTCTATTCTATTCTATTCTACTTCTAATCTATTCTATTCTATTCTATTTTATTTCTAATCTAGCCTATTTTGTTCTATGTTGTTCTATTCTACTCTGTCCTATCCTATTCTATATTATTTACTACTTATCTACTAAGGTACTATATTGCTATATGTTACTATAGTTATACTATACTACTGTCCTATACTAAGAGACTAAATTTGTACTATGTTACTCTAGCTAAATCAACTCTTACCAATCTATTATTATTGTGTTCTATACTTAAACTATGTTAGATTGGTAACCAACCTCTATCTAATCTCTATCTAATCCTTTTATTTTACCCCAGGATATATGAAGCAAAATTTGTGTTTCTATAATTAATTCTATAGTTGATTTCACACAGAGTAATTCTCCTTCAATTGGTCCTTATTTCACTTGGCAAATAGTAGTGTAAAGTGTCAACAAGACTTCTACCTGAGACCCCAGAGACCCACTGGTAGTCTGAGTAGTTAGTCCTTATTTCGCTTTTATGATGAACGCCACTCCACTGTCCATAGTAAAGTCTGCCTACCCATACACTTCCACAGTCTCTTTAAGTCCCGTTTCTCTCAGTCCTTGTTCCATTTCTCTCTTTAGACTATCCATTCCCAAGACCCACAAGGTCAGACGAAAATGTCTCCATCCAGGCATCTTGCATCCAGGCAACCTGGTCATAAAGGCTAAATGAACACTTCTGCTCCTTCAGCTAATGAGAATAAGAGCGGTGGATAGCGATTCTTCCAGACCTGTAAGGTGAGATGCCAAGGAAAAAGAGGCATGTGATCATAATATTGCCTCCTTATGTTGTACATAACCAACCAAGGGAGGTGAATGGGGAGTGGGGTGGTGGTGACGATAAAACATCATAGAATGGTTTGCATTCAGACAATAGGCCACTGTTTGGACATCCCTGCTCTATACTGAATGGTATTATTTGCCATGAGTTTTAACTCCCTGCCCTTCCCTAAGTAGGGATGCTTGACCAACTGCTACTTTGGCTCATGTTCTGATTGGTCAGTTGTAATCAGGTGCCAATTTCATAACAGGCTGGTTCACTCTTCATGACATGCTCATACCCATTCAGCATAACAAGAAAATAATGTGTCCCAGCCATGTGGGAATGCAGTGCAAGGAGAAGTTTTGTTCAGGGTGTGGGAATCAGAAGCTATCATGTAGATGGTGGTGGGGATTAAAGAAACGACAACAGGGCAACCACAGTTCTCTTAGTAAAACCTGCTTGGCAGCTCCCTGAGTTGTGTGGTGCTGAGGCAAAACAATTTGGTGCCAGCTCATGTCTGATTGTGGCAGTCAAAACTGGTATGTTGAGTTGATAAACACTTGCTGTAGAGTTCTCAGCATTCCTATTCCTAAGGAGTAATGTAGGAACTGCTGGACTGCTTCCCACCAGTAGGCAGTGAAGCAAAGTATCTTGTCTCACTGTCATGTATAACAGATATTTCAAATGTCTCAGTTGCATAAATGCTAGTGGAAGAGTTTATGCAATGCTGTTAACAAAGATGTTTGTCTTACTACCAAATCTTGCAAGAGCTTCCACAGTTATAGCTGGTGTGGTATAGTAGTAAGAGTGTGTTGGAGTAGGATGTGGGACACCCAGTTTAAAATCCGCATTCTGACATGAAGCATGCTGGGTGGCCTTGGGCTGATCATTCTCAGACTCACCAACCTGCAAAAGGTTGTTTTGAAGGTGAAAGGGAAAGCCCTGAGATCACTGGGGAAGAATAAAAAATGAACTAAATAGATATACCCTTTTGTGCAAGGAAAGAGAATTTTTGGATTAATTTTTACATTTCTCACAAAACTCCAATGTGAAGACCTAAACTCCCAGATTAGCTTGGATATGCCTTACTTATGAAGAATACTACACTGGGATTAATCCCAGTATATTTAGCATTTAAGAAGGTCCATAGCTCAATGTTAGAACATCTGCTTTGCATGACGGAAGTCCCAGGATCACCCCCTGGCATCTACAGTTGAAAGGACAAGGCTCAGGCAATGTGAAAGATCCCGCAGAGCTGCTCTCAGTCTGAGTAGACAATACTGACCTTGAGAGACCAATGGTCTGACTTGGTTTAGCACTTTATGTGTCCATGCAACCCATTTATTCATCTCTGCCATTAAGTGGTGGCATCCTGTGTTTGTCTGGCCTGGAGTGATGCCAGTGCCTAGTGGTTATGAATGTCTAAACTTTCCCTCTCCTTTCTGAACTCACTTTCTCCACCCTAACAATATTTAATGGGGACAACAGCAATGGAGAGGCACCGGTTGATGACACCGAAGGATGAAGAGACAGGATTCTGAGGGGGGACAGGGAGAGGTATCACAGAGCAAAGCTGGCTTCATGTGGACAGAAAGCTTGGGAGAGATGGAGGGACCAGGGAGAATGCAGAAGGCAGTGGGATGGGCCAGGCCCAAGATTGGGGGAGAAAGGCCAGTAAAAGAAAATAATGGGGGGAAAGGAAGAAATAAATTGCAGCCCATGGGGATTGGTGAGGATGGGATTGACCGGGAGGACCTAAGAGAAGGGGAGGTGTATAAAAAGGAGATTTAGGATCCAACTGAGGATGAGAGTAGAGGCTCAGCCATGGGAAGAAGAGAAGAGATTGGATTTATACCCCGCCCTTCACTACCCGAAGGAGTCTCAGAGTGGTTTACAATCCCTTACTCTTCCCCTCCCCACAACAGACACCCTGTGAGGTAGGTGGGGCCGAGAGAGCTCTTCTGAGAATTGCCCTTGAGAGAACAGCTCTGAAAGAACTTATGACTGAGCCAAGGTCACACCAGCAGCTGCAAGTGGAGGAGTGCAGAATCAAATCCAGTTCTCCCAGATTATAGTATATGCCCTTAACCACTACACCAAACTAGCTCTGAACTTTAGGGTGTGAGAAGACATTGGGAGAAAACCCAACCTGGGGCTCTTTTCACCCTTTCTAAGACTGTAGAAGGATGGGGCAGAAGCATACACAATGGGGAAGGGCCACTTGAACTTGAGCCCTTGGCTGATCAGGAGAAATCCCACAATGATGTTTTATTCTGTGATCTCTTTTGCGTACTGAGTGGGAAAAACAGTTCCTACTGTTTGGCTGAGTTCAGACTGGCAGTTTGGCCCGATATAGGCCTGCTTTGCAAGTGGATTAAGAGAGCCCATTCACACAGCCACAGCTGCCTGGCATTGCCTGCCACACTCACCCTGTCCTGAAGCATTTTCATCCTGCTTTGAAAAGGTACCTGGTGAAACCGGTGTCAAACCATCTGGGTGTACATTCATCCTGCTTCCTGGAAGTGTGCCGCACATCAAGCGGCACCAGTAATGTGAACCCGCTGATCTAGCTCATGTGCCTATGTGCCCATGCATAGGTTGGCAAAACGGACCAAAGCTGCATGACACCACAGCACCACCGCCAGGGGACACCCCACAGTGTGAATGCTCAGTTCCACCTCCTCCCCAGTGTGGTCCCACATGAGTCCACGCAATGTGATCGGAAAGCCCCGCAACAACTTGGCCCAGGTCTTTTTGCCCCACTTCCCTTATGCTTCATTCTGCCAGTCTGTCCTCAGCCTTTGTTTCTCCCACATTCCCTGCTGCCCTTTTATCATATTTTAGGTGCCCTACTTGTGTTATGGGGGGGAGTAAAATAACAGTTTTTAATGCCCACAGCTTTCATTTGTTTTTCCTTTTAAAGGTGCATCTGTTATAAAAATCTGCTATGGGAATCAATATTAGTTAACTGGGGGGAAAGAATCTATGTTGATATTTATGTTCCATTAAGTAGTTTCAGATAAGTCAACTAAACTCAAGAGACACTAATAAAACAAACTGTTATTAGATGAAGTAGATATACAGGGCAAGCAGAGATTTATCACTGTCACCTGTTCTTCCACTCAGTTTTTGTGAGAAATTGTGGGGGGGAGGACCCAAAAGTAGATTGCACCTCAAAATGGAGGAATGGTTTCATGTTGGAGAGCCTCCTAGCAATGCAAGTTTGATATGTTGGTGGAAACATAACTTCATTTAGAGCCATTACTTTAAAGGTGCACTGTGCTGTAGGGCCTCTGAAGCCATTTCAAATCATTCATGAAGGCATTCCAGATTCTTAAAAAAAAATATCCGTGTGGAAATAAGTCTTTTCTACTGTGCTACCCATTGTTGTTTGGTTGGAAATACACCAAGGACCAGGCTGCCAGGAAACCAGGAGGCAACAAAAACTTTATAGTTTTCTCTTTTTTTCTCTTTTTTTCTCTTTTTTTAAAAAATTCTTCTCAGAACTTATTTTTTTCTTGAAGACTTTGGCTTCACCTCAACTTTGCCCCTTACAGATGCTGGCTCAATTCAGTTACAGATAAAGTAAATGTGACTAAAGAATAGCCCAGGTGGTTACAGTGGTGTAGTGAAACCTGAGAGACTTCATTTACACATAGAGCTGAAACTTGGGCCTGAGGCTTCAGATGAACATACCACACAGGACTGTGGCCAGAACAAGGTAGAGGTCGGGAGCAGAGTCATGTGGTTTGACAGTAGAACCAGTTACTCAGGAAAAAGTCTGGACAGCCAGACAGCCAGACGGACAGATGGACGGATGGATGGATGGATGGATGGATGGATGGATGGATGGGTGGGTGGGTGGGTGGGTGGGTGGATGGATGGATGGATGAGTGGGTGGGTTGTCAGACAGACAGATGCCAATACCCTATAGATGACTAAATGTTCTCTAGCTAATTTCTTTTTATACTTATGTTAACCTCTGAACCACCATTATGATTCAAATTGGGGGGCCCAATGACTGCATAAAAATATGCTGGGAGATTAAGTCATTACTTTCCCACAAAATGGGTAGCTCAGACCTAAGTTATCAAGTAAAGAACTGTTGGCTTACATAAGTTGTATATCAGGACCCTAGAGAGACAGTTTAGGTGGTACATAGGGAGGTATCCCGGCCTCCACTGCTGTGTGTTGCTAAAGGAGAAGGAGGCCGCACTCTTACCAGAAGGTAATAGGAAGCAGGGATGGAGCTGCCAGGACCACAGCTGTACAGCATGTAGGTTCTGAATAGTTAGTGGAATCTGGCATGTGTGGGGTGATGATGTCAATTGCTGGTTCCAGGTAATACTATCCACTCAGAAGCCCCATCAGGGTGGGGGTGTCTTCCATCACTCACCAACAATGGTGTAAATTTCCCATTCCTTTTCAGTAGTGCACGAGCACCACCCCATGTGCTCTCACTGCAGAGATGTCCATAAACAAACAAAGAGAAGCTTGAGATGCTTAGGGTGAAAGCTTGAAGCCTGCTAAACAACAGCTTGCGAATTCCGGTTACTGGTGAGATGTTTATTTCCGTATTGCTTGCATTTCCCATTCAGAACACTGCCGGCAGAGAATCATACTTTTGTCCTAATCGACAATGGAGTGATGTCCAACTACAAAGCTGTTCATGAATTGCACCTAACAGTCTATGTTATGATGTGGAGAGATTTCATACTGGCAGGCTCTGATGTACTTTACTGTGAAAAAGAGAGATGTCTCACCGGTGCCTAGAATCACAGTGAGACACCAGCAGGAGGGAACTGAAGGGAAAAGCAGCAACCCAAGCTGCTTCAGATTTTTCTGTTACTCATTTTCATTGCTCTCAGGTACAGAGTGGAGAAAGTACAGCTGCTGTTTCCCCATTGTACAGGGCCTTCTGCAACCATCACGCTGAGCAATTCACATGGAACTAAAGGATGATTTATTTGTTATTTGCTTCAACAGACTGGCTGGCATAGGGTTCCCCAAAGGGATAGCATCCAGGTAAGCTAGGGAGAAAGCAAAAAGTTGCATTTGGTGACAAGGTTGCAGTGCAGCCAAAATCTGACCCCCCAATACTGGATGCCCCAGAATCCTCTGGGGCAGGAAGGGGCAGCAGGGTAAGTTTCCAAGCTGAAATGAATTTTGCTGCTTCAAAACAACCTTTGTGAACATCAGTGCTGAATATGGATTTTTGGAGCATGTTCTAGATGACACGGAAGGCAGTGGTGAGCTTCGTGACCTGGCAATGCACATCTAAAACATCCCCCCAATTATTTCAAAAATATTGTCATATTGTTATCTCCCGTGTTGGTTTTCAATATGGCATTTTTCTTTTATTTCCAGTGGAGCCAAAAGAATCCCCTGCATGCCATTGGGAGGCTCTCATCCTCTGAATGGCTGGCAGCCTCTGAAGGAGACCAGCATGGGGTTTTGCTAACCTGATAGATGCTGCGGTAGCAGCAGTTCACCCGTGCTGAATGACACTGGCTGGATGAATCACTGCCGGCTCAGCAACACTAGGGTTTGTTCACTGGTTCCCCCCTCCCATTTTTTTTAAAAAATACCCTGACAAACATAAGAAATGCTGCTTCCCTTTTTGTTTCAGATGCTTATTCATTTCAAAATGAATGAACATCCCTGTTGTGAACTGAAAGCAGGAGCAGTCTTAGCCAAAGGGGCAGCTGCCCTGGGTCCCATGCTTATGAGGTGCCAGCCACAATGAAGGTGCGGGGGGGGGGGGAGAAGGAGGAGGAGGAGAAGAAGGAGACTGTTGTTGTAGCTTACACCTGCCTCATCTGGGGCTGGGGCAGCTGAGGTGACCTTGGGTCAGTCACAGTTCTCTCAGAGCTCTCTCACCTGACAGGGTGTCTGCTGTGGGGAGAGGAAGGGAAGAAGATTGTAAGCCACTCTGAGACTCCAAGGACAGGGTGTAAATCCAACTCGTCCTCCTCGTCCTCATTCTCCTTCTTCCTCCTCCCCTTGCTTGACCCCAGTTGGGGGAGTCTGGTAGTAAGGTAGCAGGATTTCTAGGGCCCCAGGGCTCCGGAATGACTAGGCTACATGTAACTAAAGTATACCGTACAACAGAGCCATCATTCTCTTGTAGCTGTTCTTTTAGGTGTGTTTATATGGCTCTTTTGAGCCATGCCAAGCATGAGTGCCTGGTGGATTTAAAGTGCACATCCAGCCCTCAACATCTAGGAATCGTGCAGCTGTTGTTAGTAGCCTGTGGATCCCCATTGGGGATCCATACTTAAAAGATACTAGTTTAACTCCGGACTAAAGCTGGCTGACGGGCCAATGCTGGACTTTCCACCATGAGGTCATTCCACCAGCGTGCAATCAGCCCATAGGGATGGTCTCCAGACCATCCCGAACAGACACCATTTGAAAAAAAAAAAAACTCTTAGCGATGCACGCATAACTGCCTAAATATGTGATGTCCCCAGAGCTCTGCTCAAGTGATCCAAACAATGTCATATTTCTGATGGTCCCCGAAACCCAGCTTTATTAAGTGAAACAGTACCTAGAGGAAGGCACTGCTGGTGGTGTTTTTACCATTTTTAGTATGTGCATGCACAAAAAAAGTATATAATGAGGCACCTATGCACATGCGCAGACAGGATTTTTTTAAAAAAAGTCGAACACATGGTTCAATGGTGGCATTAGCTTCCCTTTGAAAACCTTTGAGAAGCTTCTAAAGTACAAACTCTTTCTTAGAAATTCATTTCAAAAGCATGGGTGTACCATATTTGTCAATACTGGATGGTTGGCAAGCAACAGCATTTAACATTTGGTAATATTTGATACCAAGATAAAGATTAATTAATACAATTTTATTCCCTGTTACTATATATGGATGTAACAGTTGGGCGATGAAGAAGGCTTACAGGAAGAAAATGGATTCATTTGAAATGCAGTGTTGGAAGAGAGTTGTGCGTATACCACGAACCACCAAAAGGACAAATAAGTGAGTTCTGAATCAAGTCCAGCCTGAATTCTCCCTGTAATCCAAAATGTCTGCACTGAGGCTATGGCTGAGGACAGACTAGTAATCTGCCCCGGAATGGCAGCAGGGCCAAAAGCCGTGGGGGAAAACTGGCCTGGGGCTGTGCATTCCCACTGGCCAGTTTCCCACGGAAGCATGCTGGAATGGAGCATTCAGACTGCTGTGGAGCAGCCCCGGGCAGGCAGGCCTTCGCAGCTCATGGCAAGGCCATTTTGGCAATATGTGCTCATGCACATCTCTCCACGGCGGCGCATTCACACCACCACCTCCACTTGAATCCCGCCTCCTCCCGTCCACATAGCCGGGAAGTGGGCTCCAAGTGGCAGACAGCCCCTGGACACCGCTTTCTGCTGGTGTCCCTCGGAGGCGGCAGGGAAGTGGCTCACAAGAGGGTGAGTATGGAAGGTATTGGAGAAATGAGCATGTAATGCAAGGCCTGAGAAATTCAGTCATTATAGGGTTAACTATGCAACTTGTTTGTTTACCTAGGTTTAGCCTGGAAGTGATACCTGGCAGCTGGCCAATTATCTGTAAACCTGGGAAAACTGAAGGTGTACTGTCTTGCTAATTGGTCAATGATATCAGGTGTTTCCTTTCAGGGGTCAAGAAGAAAGAGAGATCCTCCATTACAATCTCTCACTCTCTATCAGTATGTCTTAGTGTGAAGACGGAGCACAATGCAGCTCCTTAGAAAGCATGTTTTGTTTATTTGTAGCTAATCCCGTTTACCTTTTCCCTTTAGTAATAAACTTCTTTTAAACTAAAAGAAGCAATCTTTTCTTTCCAGAAAAGCAAGATTCATTACTCTGAATTTTTCTTGATTATTGGACAAAAGTCCTAACAAATGGTAGCAAGAGAGAATGGTTCTTAAAAGATGGTTCTTCTCCTAAAAAAAAAAAAAAGCTTTCTGGATTGATTGAGAAAGAGAAATAGGGAATAAGAGCTGGAGGCTTGGATTTTTAAAACGACCACTTTTTTTCCTTCCTGCTCTCAGAGCAATCTTGCAGCCAGAAAGGCCCAACCCTGTTTCCTTGCTGATCAGGGGAAAACCTATGCTGGATTGTAGTTTGCCAGGAGCAAAGGATCTTTTTTGACTGGATTAATTTTTGCCTGCTGTAAGCTGAGCTGAGCACCAGAGCACCAGAGACACTGCTGCCGGGAGAACAAAGGAAGGCGAGGCAAAGAAGCTTTTGAACTTCACGCTGCTGCTGCTGCTGCTGCAGAGAGAAGGAAAGATTAACCCTGCAAGCTCCTGGAGAAGTAGATGACTGAGCCAGATTCCAGCGAAGCTGCTCAACCTGTGCTTCTACCTCAAATCCAAAGGGACGTGAGTAACAAAATGGCTTTTAATGCCCCATCCCAAGAAATGCCAAACCTCAGACTTACAAAGGCTAACTATCAGTGGTGGGAGGAGTATTTGAAGAGTCGCCTGCAGACTCACAATGCCCTTCAAGTATTAACAACTGAAAATCCTCCAGAATCTGACCCTGATAAGACAAAATTCCTTATGATGGATGGTTTTGCTAAAGCCCTGATTTTAGGGAGTATCCCCTACACAGAGGTACCAGGATTAAGAGGGCTAGCCACGTCCAGATTGATGCTTCAAAAGCTAAAGGACAAATTTGATAAACACAGCAAGAGTAAAATCTATTCCCTCAAGGGAAAGATTTTTGATTTCAGGATGAAGGAGGGAGACTGCCTTCCCAAAGAGATGGACAAATTAATGGGCATTTACACACAGCTTAAAGACCTGAATGAAGCACCCTCTGATACAGATATGATTTCTTCAATTCTTAAGGGTCTGCCTGGCTCCTATAAGTCTGTAACCAGTATGATTAGACTGAAAGATGATCTGACTTTAGAAGGTCTTCTGTCTGCACTAACTGAGGAATATGATTCTAGAAACTTGAAAGAAAGTTTGTCTGATGAGATGTCTGTTTTGAGCCTAAAGCATGGACAGAGATTTAAAAGAAAAATAGAGTGTTTTATATGTGGGAAAAATCATCTTGCAAAGTACTGCTCTTCTAAGTATGCACCTAATAATGAGCCCCAAGAACAAAGAGCCACAAGCGCACATGGTTCCAGTAACAAAGAACCAGCCAGTGGAAGGGGAAGCCATTATGGGAGGAGCAGAGGTCACGTTTCACATGCACAGCACACAGGAAAGAAGTTTGTAGCACAGACACAGAGCAAAGGCAATGCTTTTAGGATCACTGATGATTTTAACACAGATGATAAGAAAATATTTTTAATCGATTCTGGCGCTTGCACACATGTGTGTAGAGAAAAAGCCTGGTTTAGTAACATAGATGTTGAGAACAAACCAAGAATTTACCAAGCTAACAGGCAATTATTGAATGTACAAGGTGTTGGAACTGTAAAATTACAATTATGTACTACAGGTAATCAAATAATTGATGTTGAATTGCAAAATACAGCTTATGTGCCTGAAGCTGTTGAGAACTTAATTTCAACAAAAAGCCTTATGAATACTGGCCATATTGTAGTGCTCAAACCAGAGCAAGGAAGCAAGGTCTCTACCAAGGATGGAGAGCTTGAATTTAAAGTGGAAGAGAAAAATGGCTTTCATTACCTTGTAGCTTGTGATGATGAGGAGACATAAACTTTTTATGTTGATCCTGATGAGGAAATAGAGACTGTTGATGATAAGGAACAGATTTGCCAGACTAAGGATGCTTGTGATGATGCTTGTAAACATGAAAAATGTTTATTTTTGTGGCATATTAAAATGGGACATAGAAATTTGAAATCTGTTGAGCAGTTGTTAAAGCAATGTGGAATACCTGTTGTGCATTGTGAAAAGAGTGAAACTAGATGTGAGACATGCCTCAGAGCAAAGGGAGATGCCCCAAGTTATTCTGGGAAAACTCCAGTGCAAAATCAAGAATTTTTGGAAACTGTATACAGTGATCTTGTTGGGCCTTTACCTGCATCCCTAGGTGGGAGCAAATATTTTGTGACTTTCACAGAGAATAAAACAAAATACACTTATGTGTATATGCTGAGAAGTAAGGATGAAACACTGCATAGATTTAAAAATTATGTGGCTATTGTTAAAAATAAATTTGGCAAAGCACCTCAGAGCTTACTCACAGATGGAGGTGGTGAATATTGTAATGCTGAATTCAAACAATTTCTACAAGAGCAAGGAATTCAACATAAAGTATCCATTGCCTATTCACCCCAACAAAATGGAGCTTCTGAGAGATTAAATAGAACACTGCAAGGGATGTGCAGAGCTATGCTAATGCATTCTGGACTGCCAAACGGTTTATGGGCAGAAGCCCTGAACACAGCAGTGTACTTACACAACAGATTACCCTCAAAGATTATTGGAACCTCCCCTTTTCAGGCTTGGTTTGGAAGACAGCCTGGTCTAAGACATATCAAAGCTTTTGGCGCAAAAGGGTATGCACACATACCAAAGGAAAAGAGGGGAAAGCTTGATTCCAGATCTGAAACTGGACTTATTGTAGGCTATCCTGTTGGTGGGAAAGGGTACAGGATATATGATCCCCAAACCCACACAGTAGAAGAACGCAATGTTGTTTTTATTGATGAGACTGTATTGCCTAGTGTTTCCACTGCAGCTGATCCAAAGATGCCTGGGACTGCACCTGATGAGTTTGTTGCTTGGCTACCTGTAGTGACTGCTGGTGAACTGGCTGGGGAACTGGCAAGTGAAGCAGCAGGTCCACCTTCTGAGGAAACTATTGAAACAGAAGGGGAAGCAGGGGCCACACCAGAGAAAGCGGCTGAACCCACGGCAGAACCCACAGCAGAACCCACACCCAGTGTGAGGCGATCAGAAAGGAGCACTAAGGGACAACCTCCAATGAAGTATGGATTTTGTGAACTTGTGCAACCTGCAAAGGAACCCAAGAACTGGAAGGAAGTTTGCAACTTACCTGCGAGTGAAAGAGGCAGATGGCTTGAAGCAATGGAACAGGAGCTGCTATCCATTAGCGAAAAAGAGGCCTGGACTCTCACTCAACTACCTCAAGGCAGAAACCCTGTTGGATGTAAATGGGTCTTCAAAATTAAGCACAAGGAAGATGGAACTGTGGAGCTATACAAAGCACGCCTAGTAGCTAAATGCTACTCACAGCAATATGGGACTGACTATTTTGAAACTTTTGCTCCAGTTACTGACCAAGCAACATTCAGAACACTTCTAAGTGTTGCAGCATCTAGGAAAATGATAGTAGAGCATCTTGATGTAAAGACTGCTTTTCTCAATGGAGAACTATCAGAGGAAATCTACATGGAACAACCTGAAGGTTTCAAGGTCAAAGGTCAAGAAAACTTAGTCTACAAACTCAATAAAGGACTCTATGGCCTAAAGCAAGGAGCAAAGGCCTGGTATGACAAACTTACTGAACTTTTAAAGAAGCAAGGCTTCAAGCAAGGGAAAGCTGAACCTTGTCTGTACACTAGAATCAGAAATGGACAATACCAGTATGTTCTTGTTTACGTTGACGACTTGATCGTGGCTTGTCAAAACAGAGGAGACATCAAAGCAATAGCTGATGGACTGAATAAGGAAGTGGAAGTCAAACAGCTAGGAGATGTTCAACAATACCTCGGAATGCAAATTGAGAGACTCGAGGATGGAACTTTTCTTTTATGCCAGAAAAGAAAGATTATGGACTTTATAGAATCTGTTGGCATGAAGAACTGCAAAGCTTCAACAATTTCACTTGAACCAGGATAGCTGAAGGAGAAGGACGGCACACCACTAAAGGACATAGGAGGATACAGAGAGGCTGTCGGAAAGCTCTTGTACCTGAGCAAATCAACGCGTCCAGATATTACAGCGGCAGTTGGATTTCTAAGCAGAAAAGTAAGTTCGCCAAATCATCATGATTGGAGTGCAGTAAAGAAGATGGCACGTTACCTAAGAGGAACAATGGACTTAAAACTGAAAATTGCACCAACTGTACGACCAAGACTAGTCGGCTACATGGATGCCAGTTGGGGAGAAGAGATGAACAAGTACAAGTCTACCAGTGGATACCTATTCTTTTATGGAGATGGACTGATAGACTGGACTAGTAGAAAGCAGACTGTTGTAGCGCAATCCACAGCAGAAGCTGAGTGCATTTCAGCAGCAAGTGCCTGCAGCAGACTTGAATGGATCTTTGAGATGTTGAAAGATTTTGAAATAATTGAACCTGTACCTATACTTATGTTAGAGGATAATCAAGCTTGTATAACTATATGTAAGGAAGAGAGCACGACTGCTAGAAGTAAATCTATTGGTATTAAATGTGCATTAGTTAAAGATTTGTACCAGAAAAAGCTGATAGAGATTAAGCATTGTCGTACAGAAGAGATGGTGGCTGATATCCTGACTAAGCCACTGACCAAAGACAAGTTTGAAAGACTTCGTGAAATGTTGAATATGCTTGATGCTAATGTTCAATAATGTTTTGTGTATGCATGTATAATGACTTGCATTTCAGGTCTTGAGAAGGGGTGTTGGAGAAATGAGCATGTAATGCAAGGCCTGAGAAATTCAGTCATTATAGGGTTAACTATGCAACTTGTTTGATTACCTAGGTTTAGCCTGGAAGTGATACCTGGCAGCTGGCCAATTATCTGTAAACCTGGGAAAACTGAAGGTGTACTGTCTTGCTAATTGGTCAATGATATCAGGTGTTTCCTTTCAGGGGTCAAGAAGAAGGAGAGATCCTCCATTACAATCTCTCACTCTCTATCAGTATGTCTTAGTGTGAAGACGGAGCACAATGCAGCTCCTTAGAAAGCATGTTTTGTTTATTTGTAGCTAATCCCGTTTACCTTTTCCCTTTAGTAATAAACTTCTTTTAAACTAAAAGAAGCAATCTCTTCTTTCCAGAAAAGCAAGATTCATTACTCTGAATTTTTCTTGATTATTGGACAAAAGTCCTAACAGAAGGGAGCCGGAGGACAGCTGCAGCTGTTTGAACTGGCTCCCTTCCCCTGCTTCTGCAGTGGAGCTCTCCCACCCCACTTTCCTAGTCTGTTCTCAGACATACTTTGGTCACATCATGAGAAGACTAGACTTACTAGGAAAAAATATATATAATGCTATGGTAAGTTAAAGCCAGTAGGAAAAGAGAAAGACCCAACATGAGATGGATTAATCTGGCCCTGCTGCTGGACCTCCTGATGGCACCTGGTGTTTTTGGCTACTGTATGACAGAGTGCTGGACTGGTTGGGCCATTGGCCTGATCCAACATTGGCTTTTCTTATGTTCTTAATTCAGTAAAGGAAGCCACATCCCTCAGTTTGCAAGACCTCTGCAATGTTCTTAATGACAGATCGTTTTGGAGGTCTTTAATTCATGGGGTTGCCAAAAGCTGGAAGTGACATGACACACACATCACATCACATCACACACCCACACATTGTTTGATATCTGACATCTAATTTTATTTTTTATATGAAAGCTTTGATAGATAACAATCAATTTGGACGTGGTAATGGGCAGTGTATGCCTAGAACCTGCCAAAATCAAAAGATATGCAAAGAGGCCTATAGGTTGGGAAGAAATTTCTATCTTGAGGACAATGTACAGCATCATTCCATTTAGAAAGACAAAGTTTGTTTTTGATAGTGTCCAAGAGGTGAAAATCAATACAAATGTCATATAGCCAACTGTTAAGTAAAAGTAATGTTTTTTTTTCCTTTACCAAACCCCTGTGCTATAGCTAGTGCTATCTGATGTGTGGAGTTATAAACTGAAAATGCATTAAAATTACAATTGACTGGCATAACTATTATGGCTGTTTGAATGCATTCCTGACTCTGAGAAAGACACTCTCATAAACAAACTTGAGAGGACAAAAACACTTTAAAAAAAAAAGAAAGAAAGAAAGGAGTATTCTTTTAACAGTAAAAATAGCTGATAGCTAGGGAACAATGTCTGAAACAAATCAATAACAAGATTCATGGACTGTTTAATGGACCCTATGTTATTCTGATATAAAAATACACCATATACACACACACGCGCACACACACACACACACATATATATATATATACACAGGGCTCTTCTTGTAGAAAAAGCCCAGCAGGAACTCATTAGCATATTAGGCCACACCCCCGACAGCACAACTCATTAACATATTAGGCCACACCCAATGTTCCCAGAAGTGTGGTCATCCAGCCACATCCACCTTTTGCTTCTTATTCTGTTTACCTTGTTGTCAAAACAGTTTTGACAAAACCAATAAAAACATTATTTTCTGTCCCATCTATACAAAACCTTGCCTGAACCAATATCTTATGTCCAACAATTATTCCCACACTGGATTGGAATCAATTCCTAAGGGTTAGGTTCCCATGGAAATCAGGTTGCCTTCCTGCAGAACTAGTACCCTGAATATGATTTTTTAGGGTTGCCAACCTACAGGTGGGGTCTGGAGATCTCCTGGAATTACAACTGAGCTCCAAACTACAGAGATCAGGTCAATGGCTGCTTTGGAAAGTAGAGTCCATGGCATTATGCCTTGCTTAGGTCCCTCCTTCCCCTAAACCCCACCCTCCACTCCCAAATCTCCAGGGATTTCCTCAACCTGGAGTTGGCAACCCTAGTTCACTGGCAGAACAACGCTAGGAGCCAGTTTGGTATAGTGGTTAAGTGCGCGGACTCTAATCTGGGAGAACCGGGTTTGATTCCCCACTCCCCCCTTGCACCTGCTGGATGACCTTGGGCAAGCCATAGCTCTGTACCAGCTGTTGTCTCAGAGCTCTCTCAGCCCCACCTACCTCACAGGGTGTCTGTTGTGGGGAGGGGAAAAGAAAGGAGTTTGAAAGACGCTCTGAGACTCCCTTGGGAAGTGAAGGGCGGGGTATAAATCCAATCTCCTCTTCTAGGTTTGTGGATGCACTGGATGGGAGTAGTTTGTGGACTATTTTATTCAAGGTACAAAATTTTATTCAAGGTATAAGATTTCATGTGCCACCCACACTTCTTCAGATGGAAGACCTGTGCATGCAAATAAAAGCTTATACCTTGGATGAAACTTTGGACTCCAACTTTGTTCTGCTGCTTCAGACCAACACGGCTTCCCACCTGAATCATTACACTATAATAGTTTTTACAAGCAATTATGTACCAGTGGAGTGGTTACCATGCAGAGTCTGTCCCACAGGTAAAATTATCCTGTGAACAGGTGGTCTTTACCACATAAAAGTATCACTACCATCACAAGATCACCAATCGTTGGAACTCCTCAGAAGCGGAAATCTCTCTTATTAGGAGGTTTAAGAACATCAACTTTTCTGGCCCATTAAAGGCAGATGTCAGTCTAGTGGCAGGAGAAGAGGGACAATTATCTTCTTCAGAAACTCTGCCCACTTTTTTAAATTTCAAAAAACAGGCAATCGCCAAAGTTTACCTGACCATGCTCATTTTTAGTTACAACTCTGTTTCTCTGCAGATGTCCCCCAAAGTGCCCCATGCAACAGTCAAGTGTTCTGCCAACACACACAACAATGAAGCTACTTTTTCAGATGTTTTTTCTTACATGGCAGTAAGTACCAAACCACTTTAATACAGACTTTAGACACACATATATTTGCAACCATTCCCAACAAGACACAACAATGAACTCAGGCTTCAAACTTACTTATCTTAAGCAGAGGATGCCATGAGAAAACTAAAGAGATTCTCAAAAATTAAAGATATTGTCAAAACCAGCATTTCCTGGGCTCTCTGCTTTTTTACATCCCCCCCCTTTCAATATTTTTTTTATAAAAACAAAGAACGAAAAGAAGGAAGGAAGGAAGGAAAGAGAGAAAGAGAGAAAGAAAGAGAGAAAGAGGTAGGTGGGGGGAGAGAGAGAGGAAGGAAGGGAGGAAGGAAGAGAGAGAGAGAGGGAGAGAGAGAGGGGGAGAGAGAGGGAGAGAGAGAGGGAGAGAGAGAGAGAGAGGTGGGGGAGAGAGAGAGAGAGAGAGAGGTGGGGGAGAGAGAAAGGAAGGAAGAAAGAGAGAAAGAGAGAGAGAAAGAAAGAGAGAAAGAAAGAAAGAAAAAGAGAAAGAAAGAAAGAGAAAGAAAGAAAGAAAGAAAGAGAAAGAAAGAGGTAGGTGGGGGAGAGAGAGAGAAAGGAAGGAAGGTAGGTAGGTAGGTAGGTGGAGGAGAGAGAGAGAGAAAGGAAGGGGGAGGGAGAGAGAGAAAGAAAAAGGAAGAAAGAAAGGTGGGGACATAGAGAGAGAAAGATAGAAAGAAAGACAGAAAGAAAGACAGAAAGAAAGGTGGGGGGGCGAGAGAGAGAGGGAAAAGAGAACAGCGAGGCACTTACTGGAGCAGGGAAAGCCATGCGATGTCGGCAAGACAAATGCAGAAAGCCTCGCTATTTTATATATATAAAATAGAGCTTTGCCACTCTTATATGATTTATTCAAAACTTCATTTGTTTTCCCCCCTCCAAATAAAAAAAAAAGTTCTAATATTACATGCAATAGTGACAACAAAGTTAATTTCAAAACTTTCCCTTCCTGTGCAGGGTCTGGAGTAATTGGGCAGTTACCTCTTGAGGTACTTGTGAAATAACTGAAAAGAAAAATCAGGGATGAACAACGGTTCCCTGCTGCATTTCTTTTCATATCCCTTTATATGCTTGTGATTGGTTTAAGTTGTCTGCTTTTTTGCTGTTGTTTTTATAGCTATGTTCTGTGTATCTGTATTGTATATCCATGTTGTACAGTTTTTGTGCACAATTTATACAGCATTTATAGATAAAATGGATCTCTCTCTCTCTCTCTTACACACCCCCACACCCATATAGTAGTAGAAGAAGAAAAGTTGTTTTTTATACCTTTCTCTACCCTAAGGAGTCTCAGAGCTGCTTACAATCACTCTCCCTTTCTCTCCACACAACAGGCACCTTATGATGTATGTGAGGCTGAGAGAGTTCTGAGAAAACTGTTACTAGCCCAAGGTCAGCCAGCAGGCTTCATGTGGAGGAGTGGGGAATCAAACCTGGTTCTCCAGATTAGAGGGCACCACTCTTAACCACTATACTACAATGTGTAGTGGTTAATATTGATACAAAAGTGATACTGGAAAAAATTGTATGTTTTATGAACAAAATGTGGTGTGAGAAAACAGAAAATGCCATGAAAACAATCAAGAAGTTAGAGGTGAAGTAATTGCTTCACTCTTGGCTGTGGTACCAGGCTATTTGGCAGAAGACCTGGTTACCCTTTCCCTTGCTGGAGAAAATATATCTATTGCTGGAAGAGTGGCTATTTTCTTTAATGTTCACTGAGTTGTTGAAAGAATTCTGCTAACCAAGCATGTACAAATACTATAATTTGGTTTAATGACTGCTTTGTATTACTGAAAGAGGTCAGTTGACCATATAATAAACCTTTATTATATTGCTATGAAAACAAAGATCCATTGATTCAATTTGCAGAAGGGAGAAAAGAGATTAAAATGGGGATTTGGGTGCAAAAATAGCAGAGAGAAGAAAATAAAAAGTATCCCTAATTCAACCTGTCCCTCTCCAAAGCTCACAGCTAGACTAACAGTGCCACCCCACAAATACTTCCTTGGGAATACACCCTGTTGAATTGATTTGAGAGGGAGCCTGAATAGACTTGCTCAGGATTTCTCTCTAAGGTGGGTGTGTTTTTCCTCCCTAGTGATGGGTGATTTTTTTTTCTAGGCAGCTAATTTTACACATGCAGGTAACCTTGACTGCTGTGTGCTGACTGATAAGAGACTGAATGTGACTCCACTGAAAAGACAGGCTTCCAGTCATGGGCCGGGGAGGGCAATTGTTTCTGGGTAGAAGGGAGGGGGAAGCAAGGATGATTTGGGGCAATTGGGGCTGGCACTGACTGTCAGCCAGTCAACTCTTGATTGGCTTCCTGTGGCCTGCCCCAGAGGTTGGCCCATCTTGGAATTGGTGGGGGACATGAACCTGCAGGCTGCAGGCTTGTCTCTGGCATGCAGCCCGGACTGAAAGGAGCAGGCTGAAGAGGTGCTTGGAATTCAGCCACTCTCTCTCTCTCTTGGCACAAGAACTACGGAAATAGTAAATTACTGTTTAACAAAATCTGAAGTTATTTCAGAGGCAGCAGATTCCTTTGAGTGTATGCACAAGGGCTTCACGTCCAGTTAAGCTGGCCAAACAGATCGGTCCTGTGGTTGTCCATTCTGATGAGGGATTTGTGGATGAGCTAATTCTTATATTATTCATAATTTGTAGTTGGTTCAGTCTTAATTGTCTTAGTTTAAATAGTTGTTTCATGTCACCCCAGTTCTTTGCTCACAGGGACCAGGGTTCCTCAGTCATTTTACTGCCCCATGATAGTCCATGGGTAAGGGGTCAGCTGCTGCCCCGGGTTGTCAGGTGGATTTCCTTGGCAAAGTGACCATGCAGACAATCTCAACAGATGCTAGGGGAACCCTAATCAGTCGCTACACTAACATACAGCCTGCCACAGGAGTAAAGAGTGGTGGCCAGTGGGAGGAAGAGGCCCATTCTTTCTCAACAAGGAGAAGTTGAGGGGGAGGAAGAGACCCCTTTCAGAATGGCTCCCTGCACTCAGGGTGCCATGATTGGGACATCAAGGCAGGCCACCCTCCAAGAGTTTACTCCCCCCGGGACTCTGACACTGCCATCCAGAAGGGCTACATGGAGGGCCCAGGAAGCAGTCTCTCACCTTGTTGGTGAGATGATTATTGTGGATGGTCAACCCTTCTCCCTCATGAAGAATGCAGCCTTTCACCAGTTGCTGCAACACCTGGCTTCCTGGTACTGCATCCCCTCCCAGAGGACCATGAGCCAATGAGTCTTGCCAAACATGCACCACTCCACAGTGGTGATGCTCAAGGCAAAGCTCTCCAGAGCACAAGGCAAAACCATGCATTTCATGGCAGATCTCTGGAGCAACCAGCAGCACAGCTACCTCTCCCTCACTGCTCACTGGTGGCAACCAGAAGACCTCTACGTGTGGACTGTCAGGGCATGGGGGGAAGGATGGTGAAGGATAATGAAGGATGCTCTGTGGCTGGGGAGCACTGTCAAGGCTACCTGGGATGCTGCCACCCTCAAGATGTGGTCCTTGCTGGAGACCAGCTGGTGCCTGGCTGCCCACTTCTCATGCAGCATCAAGTCTACCCATCTGCTGCATAAGAGGCAGGGGAAGGAGGATGAACCTGAACACTACCTTATCCTGGACTTACCCTCTGGATCTCCACTTATGCCATGATTATGCGTTTCGTGGAGCAGAAGAGCATGGTACAGGTTGTCATCTTCTCCATGATCCTCCCATACAGAGAAGAGAAGCTCAGCATCAGCTCTAATGATTGGCCCATCCTCTCCCAAATGGTCTTTGTCCTCAGGCCCTTCCAGAACATCACCGATGTGCTCTGCACCCATATGGTGAGCCTGGGGCAAGACATCCCCCTGATTTTAGGGCTGGAGTGGACACTGGCCTCTGCACTGCAACCAGGCCCTGAGGATTTGTGAACTGGGCATGCCATGAACCATGAACTAAACCGCACTTTCCTGGTTCCTGCCCATCCCTATATGTAGGCCATACCTGCCACACCCTTAGTCACTATTGACATTTCCAGCAGAAAGGTCGATTTTTCAAAGCAGTCTTTGGCCAGCTTTCTTCTGGGCCCTCAGAGGGAATGGGCCAATAAGATCATCCAGAGCCTTCCCCCAATACCCATCCAAGAGCATATGCCCCCTTGCTAATATACCAAGTCTAGTTTACCTCTGACTCATTTGTTTCTCTAGCTTCAGCTTGTAGAAGGAAGGCAGTGTGAGTTTGAGGGCACAGGCTGGCTTCCTGGGCTGTTCCAGGTTTCACTCACTCTTGCCAGGCCCAATGGTACTCCCCATCAGCCACTTTGTTCCTGTCTGCCACTCTCTTTGGACCCAAGGGACCTGCAGCCTCCCGCTTGTGCCTCTTGCGTCTCCTTCCCCAGCTGGCTGCTTTCTTGTGACTCCCTCACTATTTCTCCTAGCTCTCTGCTTATTCATGGGTCCTGCAACATGTTCCCACTGCCTTTTACCTTTGTGGCTGGCTGGAGCAAGCCTAGCCCTCCCACGGGCACCCCAGCACTTCAGAACATGTGTTTTGATTGGAGATGTACTCCAGGACAGTTGTCCAATAATGCTTTGGTTCTAGAGGACCATTCCCTGGCTGCCATGACAGATAAATCTGCCCCACTTAGACAGCAGCCCCTTAGAGTTCCTAAACAACAAGCTATTTATACAAGTTGAGCTTCTGTCCCATGGATAGCTTGTTCACTGGTTTATATATGATTGCCTGACTTTCAAAGTAGGGTAAAATATAATTCCAGCTCAGGCACAGGGTTGGGAGTTTAGAAATCCCTGGTTTTACTTAAATTGGTGGTCTAGAAATAGTGCATACTGAACTTCATGAGGAAGGGAGTTAAGAAGAATATATAACTTTTTTTTTTACCAGAACATCAGGTAGGATTTAATCCATCCTGAAAGCAAAAATGGATATATGTTATCTAACTCATGCAGTGCTAAAATCTATAGTATGGACATTTCTTTAACTTCAGAATGGAAATTGCAGCAGCTTCTTGATTTAATAAAATCAAGTCTTTAAATAGTTTTCTTAAACTTTTTTTTTTTAAATCTTCTGGACTTTGATACAACTTAATTTGTTCTGTAACAGAGAAATGGAAAATATAATGCTTGTGAAACAGTCATTTTTTTACTCTTTATTTTCCAATGAGAAAGTTAAAGAGGGCACAGCATGATCTCCACACAAGCATCAACCCCCTCAGTTAAAATGCCTTCCTTTGTGAAATAGTTGACTTCCATTGTATGTATTTGGGGCTGGAGCTTCAGTTAGGAGTTACATTTCTGAGCTTTACAACTACATTTATAAATATTTGGAAACCATTTCCCACAGTGCTGTAGCTTTTTATGTGTGTGTGGGGGGGCTGATCTTGCAAATGTTCGGCACAGATACAAACCCCATCTTGAAATGTGTGCAACAGTGCGTGTTTTTTTCTTGCCCCTAATTTGCTTCTGGGTGCCTTACTTCTATAACTTTACAGGTAGCTATTCTTTGCCTTGACCTGGATCACTCAAGCTAGCCCAGTCTCAACAGCTCTTGGAAGCTAAGCAGGGTCAGCCCTGGCTAGTATTTGAATGGGAGACCTCCATGGAATACCAGTGTCAAAACGCAGGGTCAGGCAATGGCAAGCCACCTCTGTAGGTCTCTTTCCTGTAAAACCCTTTGGGGTTGCTCGCTATAAATCAGCTGTGACTTGACAACATGTTCCATCACCAGCTGTTCTTTCTTTGATCATCTTAGCACTGCACAAAATTTTACTTTGCCTTCCCCTACTCTACTTTTTTGAAAAGTGGAATGCATACAGTGATTTTTGATTGAATTAACAGGGGCTGTGCAGATGTTGGCTTGGATTCACTGGTAATTCCCATAGGCATAAGGGATTTCCATTTTTGGAGTATGACTTCCACCTTTCCCCTTCCTGCTGCAATCAAATATGTTCCCTGAAATGCTGCTATTGTGAGTGAAGGGATTCACAGTCATAGGTCTTCCATGGGGAGAGGACATTGGCACCCCATACCATCCACAAAAATCCTCTCTTGGATCCAAAACATTACATTCATATTTGTTTCCAAAATTATATCCATGTTTACTTTGTTTGCTGTTGCAACAATTCAATCATTTATATTACTGATGTTGCAATAATAATTTTTCATGGTTTTGATCAGATAGATAAACCTCTGGTGACATCACAGGCAAGGAAAGCACAAAAATAAACACACAATGAAAATGGTTAAAAAAAAAAAAGTATGTGTGAGGGGACCAAGTGAAAGGAGACCTTTTCAGCACAGTCCTAAGTTACCCCCTTCTGAGTTTGTTGAAGGCTTAAAAGGTTTAACCCTGCTTAGAATTGCACTGCCCTTTTCTGAACTGCAAACAGCTTTGTGAACATGCAATAGCCAGAGGGGCATTGGAGCTCAGTTCTAGCAATAACAGAGATGTGCAAACCTTCTTTTGGCCATCAGAAAGCAAAAAAAAAAGGCCAGGAAATGTACAGCAATAGCAGATCCTCTTTCCAAACATTGATTATGCCTATACAGTTGGCAGTGATTAAGAACGCAATCTATCTTCCTCCGGTTAGTGCTGCTTTTTGCAAACATATACATTGCAGGGGTTTGCTCAAGTGCTAGAGGCAATCGGCAGCATCATTTAGCTGGTTATTGAAAATTTCCCTATCTGGAGATTGAAAAGATATGAATAATTGCAAAACTTCTCATTTCTGTCATTTGAACTGCTTCGCTTTCTCTTTTCTGCCCAGAAGAATTTTCAGTTGCATTTTAAGGCATTTTCTTTCTCTTGCTTCCTTCAGACGCACCTGGAGATTTACAGCTGTGTACATGCAAATGTTTCTCGTTGTATAAGTTCATTGAAACCATTATCAATTAAATCGGTACATGCTCTGGTAAGTTTTCCTGCACTTTATGCCTTTGATTGGGTGTCATCCTTAAGAAAGTGAGTTGGCTCTCAAATGTGTTTAATGCTTTTTGTTTTTAAATCAACACCCTCTGAAAACAGGTACTTGTTTTAATGCCCTTGATCTCAGTTGCCATCACTTCCCTTCAGTGATGTCACCACCCAGCCAAAGAATCATGATAGGGTCTCATTCACATTGTTATCTGGGTGGGATCAGTGACATGGCCAGTCTCAGAAATAGGTAGAAGAAACAGTCCAGGGGAAAATTGTACCAAAGCATTAGCAACAACCTTCTGGGCAGAATTTCCAATTTCACTGTTTAAAACTGATATTGTATTTCTGACAATATATGGCCGTGGATAGACTTAAAGTCTGCCGCGCCTCTGCGGCACGGCAGACTAGGGCAGGGGGAATTTCCCCCGTGGCACGGCATTCGCACGCCACCAGAAGGAAGCCGCCCGCAGCGTTCAGACTGCGGGGGGCTTCCTACGGTGGCGGGCGGACGCCGCGCGGCTCCTCCTCCCCGCGCACGTTCACACCCGCTCCAGGGGGTGGAACGTGCACCGCAGCAGCCAAGCACCACTTTGAAGTGGTGCTCGGCTGCTGCGGGAGGAGTGCGGCGCCGGACGCGATGTGTCCAGGCCGCCTCCTCCGGGCAGATGCAGCCCTCTGAACTGCCGCTCTGCCAGTTTGTCCTCAGCCTATGTTAGAAATAAAATATTGCTGTAAGGACTGCATGCTTCATTCTGGCTTTCTATCATGATTAGAGGTGTCATGAACTTTGTGGTGAACTGGTTCAACAGGGGAACATTTTGTGTTTGACAGCCACAATCACTCATAAACTGAGCTTCAGATGTCTTCACTTCACTGCTGTTTAGACCAAATACTTGCTGAACCGTTTCCTGGCTGGCAGTAGATGTGGGGGTTCAGATTCATTCCTTTCTTCTAATTCCCCCCCCCCCCATGAATGATTGGATCAGTTGAATTACATAGGCAATAGAGGGAGTACCATAACTCTCATAAGATTGTGTAAAAATGTACATGCAGGAAATAACCTTGACAATAGAAGCAGAAAAGAAGACAATGGATTTATACCCTGCCCTTTACTACCCAAAGGAGTCTCAGAGTGGCTTACAACCTCCTTTCCCTTCCCTTCCCCACAACAGATACCCTGTTAGCAATGCTCCCTCTAAGCTGTGGAGTCTTGTAAGCAAAAAGTCTACTATGTGGGCTACTGGAACTAAAATTATAAGTGACCGATTTGGCTACTGCATAAATTAGTTTGCTCTGAAGCCATCCTTCCTGAGCTAAGACAAAAATGTGTGATCCAGAGGCTAACAAACTGTGAGCTAACTCAGCACACTAACTCAGCTTAGAGGGAACACTGCCTGTGAGGTAGGTGGGGCTGAGAGAGCTCTCTCGAGGACTGCTTTTGAGAGAACAGCTCTGAAAGAACTTGTGACTGACCGAAGGTCACACCAGCAGCTGTATGTGGAGGAGTGGGGAATCAAACCCAGTTCTCCCAGATTAGAGTCTGTGCTCTTAACCACTACACCTCACTGGCTTGCTAATTAAATGAACAACAGTATAACTTTTATATTATATTATAAATTATATTATATAAATTTATATTATATAAATTTTTAATGACTGGCTGACTAATTTGCTCAATTTTTATGTGATTGACAAGTAGGAATGGAAAGAAGAAAACCATCAAATTGTTTAAGAATGTGCATGCATGAAGTGCTGCCAACTGAACAGTGTTGTTAGAACTGCAACTATGGCAGCTTCAGAAGGTAGGATCTGTGGCATTACATTCCTGCTGAGCTCCCTTTCCTGCTCACACTCTGTTTTTTTCCCAGACTTCACCCCCAAATATCCAGGAATTTCCCAATCCAGAGTTGGCAACCCTACACAGGCCTAAAGGGACCACCATTTTATATGTAAACCTTATTTTCACAGCCAAGCTTCTTGCTACAGGGGAACAGCCAAATGCTTTATGAAACTGGAAACCAAACTATATCTCCTTGACTTCTTCAACAAAGAGAAGATACAAACCTTCCCCAAAGATTCCACAATGAGCAAAATACCTTTGCTCACCAAGTTTCTGACCCACGAATCATTCCTGACATGTGAAAGAATATAAGTATAAGTATTTCATTATCTTGTTCCCTTCTCCTTGTTGCAAAATCCCTTATTTTTCAGCTGAAGGAGAATCTTTTCATTATCGTTTTTTTTCTGGATTTTTCTATAACAGATTTTAAACTTTTTAAAAAGTGTGGCTTTCACTTTCAAGGAGCAAGTTATGTCAGCTTTAAAGAACTGTGGCTATGAGAAAAGGCCAGAGAATATCCCAGTTAAGTTGTATTAACTGACACCAATGAAATGAAGTGCGGAAAGTCTCTCTCACAAAAAAAAAAAATGAGGACCTTGAAGCTACACGTTCTACTACCCATGATATCCAGCTTGGAAGAAAATGTAGTGTATTTTTCTCATGAAAAATAATTGCTGGGAGATGCTTTAAAAAAACAGAGGAAGGGAGGGAGAACAGTGCTGTTGGGTGAAGAATGATAGTTTGGAGAAATAACTAGTTTCGTACCAAACAGCACTATATAGGACTGATTCCAAATAATTGTCCTGAATTTTGTAACTTGTGGTGGAAACTGAGCCTCATTTTCAGTTCCTTCTTGAAAAAATGTTGTTGGTGTTTGTCTGGAATTGGTAACAGTAAACCTGTGGTAAGATATGTGAGGTACTTGGCAATCTAACATTATTTTGCCAGCCCTTCCTCCAAGGGGCTTAGAACACTGGACCCAGTTCTTCCTTCCCCAGTCTAAATTCATACCAACTATCTGAGGTAAGCGAGGCTGAGAAAGAGTAAGTGGCCCCAGATCATCCATCAAGTTTCATGGCAAAGGTAGGGATTTGAACTCCAGTTTTCCAGACGGACTCTTTGGACACTGTAATACACTCGCTCTGTATACAAGTTACAATGAATGCACATGCAATCCATGTACAATATGTACTTTAACGCATGTGTTGAGTAACTCGTGTATTACATTCAATGTATGCACAGCTAAAAGTGTGATTTATCTGGGTACTGGGTCCCTGGTTTCATTTGTAAAGTGAGGGAAAAAAGGGGGGACTCGACCCAAAATATGGCTGTGATCTAAGAGGGTCAAGCTAACAAAATAAGTTATTATAAAAATACAAATATTTATTATGGTGTACACATTAATAAAAGATAAAATAGGTTACTTGGTCCTCAGTGCCTAATCCATGCTGCACCTGCAGTGCCATCTTCTAACCATCTGTAGTGGAGGTGCTGCAGTACAACAGACTAGAAGCTCTCTATCTATCTATCTATCTATCTATCTATCTATCTATCTATCTATCTATCTATCCATCCATCTATCCATCTATCCATCCATCCATCCATCCATCCATCCATCATTAATTGCATTTCTAGGCTGCTGCTTCCCAATAATGAAGCAGCTCACATCAATACAAATACAAGCAAGTGCTCTCCATTATATAAAAAACTTCAGCCTGCAAAACCTTCAAATTCACTGTCACCACTGCCTGCACCTTGTTACAGCAGGTTCATACAAGCAGAAGTGGTCCTTGAGGTACATAACTGCCATGTGATATATGACTATAAAGGTTAAAAACAGCTCCTTAAATTGAACCCAGTATCATAGGCAGCCAGTACAATGCTCTAAAACAAAACAATGCTCTAACAACAACAACAAAATGATGCCCGTGAGCTGCCACATCAGTGAAAATATTGAGGTGTTTGGGTCTCACTGCTGGAATGGAGAGCTCTGGCGCCTTACATAACCAGAAGGAAAGGTGGCTGGAAGAAGTGTGTTGAAAGAAATAAGACAATAGTTCCAAAAGAAACTGTATGCACATGACGATAGGACATATACTGATACTAGCAGAAATGCCTGGTTCCCCAGTTTCATGTAGATCTCAGTATGGGACTATACTCTGCAATCCCAAGCAGAGTTGGACCCTTCTAGTTAATGGGATTAGCAACTTTGTCAGAGGTGGAGATGGTGGCAGATGGCAGGGGGCAACAGAGGGTAGCAGGAGCAAGAAAGCAGTCCATAATCATTCAAACAAACAACTCCAGATTAGCTGCATTGGAACAGTTTGGCAAATAATTGGCTTCCTGGTCAACACAGGTGAGTAGGACACAGCCCAAACGGGCAGGTAAGCATCCATGTTGACAGCTGCTTTCAGCATTAAAAAGCTGACATTAAAAATGTAATCAACATATCAATGAGAACAATACATAGGTGGTACTTTTTAAAAAATCAGGACGCCCACATGTAGCTTTGGAAGAGGGGCAAGATGACTAAACCAGAGTTCATTGTGCCTGCATGGTTGTGACTCATCAGATTGTCAGCTGAGAGGAAGCCAAGCCCATGAGGCCTTGCAGTGAAGATACACCAACTCGGAGCTTACCAGCTGCTGTCCTTACAGTTTATATTTCCGATACCTGGCATTAGGTTTTATAGCACACATGGCCTGGCCCAACAAAGTGACATTTATGTCAGATCTGGCCCTCATAACAAATGAGTTTGACACCTCTGGATTAGGCAGTTCCCACATCATAATTTGAACCAGATTTCTTTTAAATCTCTTTGATTTTTGCAACTTTCCCTCTCCTTTCAAATGAAGCTCAAGTTTATATGACATTTTCTTCAACATTTTTTTTCTGAACTGGTTTAAAACAAATTCCACTGTCAAAAAGTTTTGTTGATTTAAAAAGATAAATATGCAGCACAACTCCTTGAAACTACTGTTTTCCATCATCTCTGTTAACGGAATGAATAAAAGACACACAAATGGTTTGACGAGAAGCAAGCATTACTTATTTTCTTTTTTATAACATTTAAAGGGAGCTGTTAAGGCAGTTGTTTGTATGTCAGACTAAACCAAATTTCATTTGCAGTAATTTGACTGAGATTTCTTTTCTAATGTCTTTTTTACACTGTTGTGCTTTGAACACCCAGCCCCCCATGCATCTAAGACCAAAACAAAGTAACAATTTAAAGAAGCCAATTTCCCTTTTAACTTCAGCTTTCTTGTTTTTCCAGCTCTTTAAACAAGCTTGAAAACATTACTTTTTTTTTTTTTTTTGCAAACCAATACATATTTGGGTCAGAACTTTTTGGGCTTCAAATAAGGGCTGGAGAGGGAGATTTCATGAAGGCTCCCTCTTATGCTCACCTGCTTTGTCATTTCATCTTCTAGTCATTAGTGTATTGGGTAATGCTTACTGTTTTTGCTGGGTACCCCCCCCACACACACACACACACTGGCTAGTCTTTAATCATGAAAGGCTTGATTGAAAGCAGGAAGTATTGCCCTCACCTCTTTTGGATACTTCAGATATCTTCACACAGCCAAATATCATTAGTTAGAGCACTTCAAGAATATAGTTATCTGGGGGGGTCTCTTCTTCACTGGTAGGGTTGTCAGAGCATGGAAACCAGCAGAAAGTTTGTGGACAGGGCCACGGGGAGAACACAGCTTCATGTACATAGCTACATTTTTTTAGTAAAAAAAATAGCTCTTAAGAGTTTTTGGCAGTTTCAAGAGCTACTGTTTGTCATTTCCAGTAAGAACATGAGGCTAATTTAAAAAAAAAAAAAAGTTATCTCCTGCCACTACTTGGAACAGGGGCAGGTAATGGGATGGGGTTGGGGGATCCCCTGCCCTCCCCATGAGGTCTTCAAGCAGTGGCTTGGCAGAAATCAGTAAGGATTGCTTTAGCTTTGAGTTTCTTGCACTATTTTTGGGATGAACCACAGTGCCTATGGTCCTTTCTGCACTTGGATCTCATCCCTGGTTTTATCAGAGTTCAACTCACAACACAATACCTTGCATTTATCCCTGGTTATAACAGCATCCATTTATCCCAGGACAAGGGTGGAGTGGAACCTGGGTGACCTCCATGTAATGTAGAAACAAAAAATATCCTGAGATAATTACAGGGGTGAACTCGAGTGTAGTGTAGAATGTAATTTCAGGGACAGGATAGTGCAGAAAGGACCTATAAATCACTTTCTATGATACTATGGTTTTGTGGCTGAACCAAAATGTTGTGTATCCAACTATCCACAGACTTCATGAAGCAAGATTCTCTCGCTTCACTGTCCCACTGCAACCCACTGAGCCCTGAAAAATTTTGCTCCTCGGGGTCAGCAGCAAGGGCGTAGACTTTCCAATTTCCCGGGGGGGGGGGGGCAGAGGAATTGCTATTCTAGGTCCTTAAAAGAACCGAGGCCCAGTGATATCATAGGGAAGAGCCAGTGACATCACAGGCCATTGTCACTATCTATGGAGGTGGAGCCATATGGGACTTAGGAAGAGGCTCCTCAGAAATTTAGGGGATCCTATTCTGGGTGACCTCAGAGTAGCTATCATCCAAATGCCATATTCAGATGGATAGTACAGAATGTCAGTTAGTAGAACAGTAATTTATTTGACACAGTCAGAGATCTAATAAGGCTCAAACAGAGGTTACAGCTTCACACTGTAACAGATGCATAACTTTATTACTGAATGTTCCTTTAAGAGTTCCTGAGTAAACCATTCCACCATATGCTCTCTCTTACATGTAATTAAAATTGGTCTTAAAAGACTACAACAGCCACACTTGTCAAAAAATATGATCATCTTATATGATGGACCTACTGATAAAAAAAATAAAGCAGCAGGCAAACTTGAACAATCCACAACAGTCTTTGGTAGCAAAAAGGAGCAAGTTCTCTGGTGACAAAGCTTCATCTTGCATACCCCTGCGTGATGCATAGCATACTATTTGGAGCTCTCATAGCCAAGTCAGAAAACGGATCATTCATACTTTCTCATCAGAACATATAACTTAAATACACAGAATTAGGGTTGCCTGCTCTGGGTGGGGAAAATACCTGGAGATCTGGGAGCCTGGGGAGGGCAGGGTATGGGTAGGGGAGGGATCTCAGCAGGGTACAATGCCATAGAGTCCACCCTCTAAAGCAGCAATTTCCTCCAGGGGAACTGATCTTGATCGCATGGAGATCAATTGTAATAGCAGGAGGTCTCCAGGTGCCACCTGGAGGCTGGCAACCCTACATGGAATAGGATGGTCATGTTTGTAGACATTGCCCTGTCTGCTTTTTAGCAACTGTCTAGAAGACAGATCACATTAAAGTTTTGTGAAATAAACATTCACATGCACATAAAAACACACACCTGATAATTCTATATCACTAGGAAAAAAGAAACTTGAAAGCAAACACAGTCTTGCTGAGCCAGATGAAGAGCCCACTTAGCTTTGAATTCTGTCCCCACTAATAGGCAAGCAGATGCCATAGGAAGGTTTCACAGTCAGTCTGATGTTGATATCGGGTAAGTTGGTGGAGACTGTTATTAAGGAAAGAATTAGTAGGCACATTGATGAGCAAAATCTATTGAGGAAGACTCAGCATGGGTTCTGTAAGGGAAGATCTTGTCTCACTAACCTGTTAGTGTTCTTTGAGGAAGCGAACAAACATGTGGACAAGGGGGACCCAGTAGTTGTTGTTTACCTTGACTTCCAGAAAGCTTTTGATAAAGTTCCTCATCAAAGGCTCCTAAGTAAGCGCAATAGTCATGGGATAAAAGGACAGGTCCTTTTGTGGATCAAAAACTAGCTAATTAAAAGGAAACAGAGAGTGAGTAAAAATGGACAATTTTCTCAGCGGAGGGTGGTAAGCAGTGGCGTACTGCAGGGATCAGTTCTTGGTCCAATGCTTTTTAACTTGTTTATTAATGATTTGGAGTTGGGAGTAAGCAGTGAAGTGGCTAAATTTGCAGATGACACAAAGTTGTTCAGGGTGGGGAGAACCAGGGAGGATTGTGAGGCACTCCAAAGGGATCTGTCAAAGATGGGCGAGTGGGCGTCAACGTGGCAAATGGGGTTCAATGTGTCCAAGTGCAAAGTGATGCACATTGGAGCCAAAAATCCTAACTATAAATACAAGTTGATGGGGTCCGAACTGGCGGATGCTGACCAAGAGAGAGATCTTGGAGTCATAGTAGATAACTCAATGAAAATGTCAAGAGAGTGTGCAACTGCAATGAAAAAGGCCAACACTATGCTGGGGGTTATTAGGAAGGGAATTGAAAACAAATCAGCCAGTATCGTAATGCCCCTGAATAAATCAATGGTGCAACCTCATTTGGAGTACTGTGTACAGTTCTGGTCGCTGCCACACCCCCCCCCCCCAAAAAAAAATTATAGCATTGGAAGAAGTACAGCAAAGGGCAACTAAAATGATAAAAGGGTTGGAACACTTTCCCTATGAATAAAGGTTAAAGCACTTGGGGCTCTTTAGCTTGGAGAAATGATGGCTGAGGGGTGACATGATCAAGGTTTATAAGATTATGCATGGGATAGAGCAGGTAGAGAAAGAAGTACTTTTCTCTATTTCTCACAATGCAAGAACTCGTGGGTACTCCATGAAATTGCTGAGTTGGGTTAGAACAGACAAAAGGAAGTACTTCTTCACCCAAAGAGTGATTAACACGTGGAATTCACTGTCACAGGAGGTGGTGGCAGCTACAAGGATGGACGGCTTTAAGAGGGGATTATATAAATATATGGAGCAGAGGTCCATCAGTGGCTATTAACCACAAGGTATAGATAGGAAGTCTCAGTCTGGGGCAAGTGATGCTCTGTGTTCTTGGTGCTTGGGAGGGGGACAGTGGGAGGGCTTCTATTGTCCTGGCCCCACTGTTGGATCTCCTGATGTCACCTGGTATTTTTGGCCACTGTATGACAGTGTTGAACTGAATGGGCCATTGACCTGATCCAACATTGGCTTCTCTTATGTTCTTATGAGGTGCAGGCTTTGCAGGTTCCTGTTGAGTATCCTGTTTATGGGATGGGCCAGATATAAATGCAGCCAATCAATCAAGTCTTCTCAAATCTTCCTATCCTTCTGCTAGAACACCACCCAGTGGTGTGTAACATAAAACCCTTGAATGGCTGAAGTTACATTTATTTATCTTCAACAGAAATGAAAAAGAAATCCCCTTCTTAAAGGGGTGGGGGGGAATAGGAATCAAAGGCTAGGCTACATCTTAAAAAAATAAATTTTGGACAAGAAATCCCCCTCCCTGTAGCAACGCTATTGCAAACCAGGTGATGAATTTCAGGAAAGGGGTATTTTGGCTCAGCCATCATCTTGGATAGAACTGACCACAAAGCTGAGATGAATTTGCAGTCCTTAGTGAGGCTAGATGGGTAAGGGAATCAGAGAGAAAGAATTTGGATAGGTCGTTGTCCCATTATTGCCATTGCTGTCTCAGCCAATACAAAGACAAGCACAAGCTACTAAAAATGTGGGTGCAATGCTGGAAGCTTTATGATCCCTGCTGAGAAGGGAAATCATTTTGTCATGCTGCAGATTTAAATATACCTATTTCACTTAGTCAGCATCAACCTCGGCAAATATATTCTGGTCACTTCCCAAAAGCTGTCAGAATGATGAAATGAGAAGAGAATTATTTCTGCGTGTGAAACAGCTGATCAACAATCATGTCCAAAGTTCACAGCCAAGAGAGAGCAAAACATTATACAGGGCATTCTTCCAGACAAAGCTGTAAATCAATACGAATTTGCTACAGAATAATAAAAAAAACTTAACATGTTTTCCATTATATTTGTGATGATTATGATAATAGCATTGCTGTTACTGCACCAGTGTGGCTTGTCTGCATTGCCTCATGCCTCTCCAAGTTTTAATGCTATGCATTAAGAACAAGCTAGGACATTTAGATTAGTTGACAACATGAAGATGAAGGAGAAATATAGCAGTCTACTTGTTTGGATAAACATATGGAGCAGAGGTCCATCGGTGGGTATTGGCCACAAGGCAGACCGGAAGGTCGGTAGCTCGGCAGTTTGAGCCCTGAGTGCTGCATGACGGAGTGAGCTTTTGTCTCTGGTCCCAGCTCCTGCCAACCTAGTAATTCAAAAGCAAGAATTTGCTAGTAGATAAATAGGTATCACTTCAGTGGGAAGGTAACAGCATTCTGTGTACCTAAGCATTTAGTCATGCCGGCCACATGACCATGGAAAAAGTCTTTTTCTTTCTTTCTTTCTTTCTTTCTTTCTTTCTTTCTTTCTTTCTTTTCTTTTCTTTTCTTTTCTTTTCTTTTCTTTCTTTCTTTCTTTCTTTCTTTCTCAATTTATATCCCGCCCTCCCTGCCTTCCGATGGAGACAGTGCTGGCTCTTCAGCTTGGAAATGGAGATGAGCACTGCCCCCTAGAGGCAGATTCGACTGGCTTTTGAGCAAGGGAAACCTTTACCTTTTAAAAATAGGAACTCTCAGTCTGGGGCAAGTGATGCTCTGTATTCTTGTTGCTAGGGGGAGGGACAACAGTGGGAGGGCTTCTAGTGTCCTGGCCCCACTGCTGGACCTCCTGAGGGCACCTGGTATTTTTGGCCACTGTGTGACAGAGTGTTGGAGTGGATGGGCCATTGGCTTGATCCAACATTGGCTTCTCTTATGTTCTTATGTTCACAACTGGATTCATTGCAAGTATAGTGTGGGGAACTGGCTACTTGGCTGAGAACCAACCCATGGAAGTCCAGAAGGAAGATGAAGGACACAGGAGAACCTGACCCACCTACTATATTTATGTGAGGTGTGGGGATCCAGCACTGAGATGAGTCAGTGAAAAGTAAGCAAAAATACTGGTGGGATTGAACCCACTGACTTCACTGTTATCTGTTCCCAGTATCTGATATAGAACTGCCAACCTCTAGTTGGGGGCTGAAGATCTTCTGGAATTGCAGCTGATCTCCAGACTACATAGTTTGCTTATTGATTTATTATAAACATTAATTCCACTTCTCCTGGAGCAAATTGCTGCTTTGGAATGTCGATTCTATGGCATTATACCCTACCGAGATCCCTGTCCTCTATAAGCCCCACCCTCCCATGCTCTACCCTCAAATCTCCAGGTATTTCCAAACCTGGAGTTGGCAACCCTAATCTGATATCCACAGTATCTGATATTCATAGCTGAGTTTTGTCTCTGAGATGTCTCTGAAAGACTTACCTAGCTTTACCAAACTTCCTTTTTCCATGTATTCAGCATTCCTAGGGGGATGCCCTGACCTGGATGGCTCTGGCTAGCCTGATCTCATTAGACTTTGGAAGCTGGGGGGGAGGGTGTCAGCCCTGGTTAGTATTTGGATGGGAGACTGCCAAGGAAGTCCAAGGTGGCTCTGCAGAGGCAGGTAATGGCAAACCACCTCTGTTCATCTCTTGCCTTGAAAACCTTATGGGGTCACCATATGTCAGCTGTGACAAGATGACACTTCACACACACACACACACACACACACACACACAGGGATATTTGTGCATTTCAGTAGATGTAGCCTGCATGAGCAGATGTTGCAGTTGAACATGTCCTACTCTGAAGACAGATTTGCATTCTGCCGCGCCTCCGCGGCGCAGCAGAATGGAGCGGGGGGGATTTTCCCCGTGGCACGGCGTTTGCATGCCGCCGGGAGGAAGCCGCCCGCAGCGTTCAGACTGCGGGTGGCTTCCTGGAGCGGCGTGCGGACACCACGTGGCTGCCCCTGCCCGCACGCGTTCACACCCGCTCCAGTGGGTAGAACGTGCGTGCGGGGCGGGGCGCACCAGCCGAGCACCACTTTGAAGAGCGCGGCGCTGGACGCAATGTGTCCGGGACGCCTCCTGGGGGCAGATGTGGCCGTCTGAACGGCCGCTCTGCCTCCGCTTCTGAAGCGGAGGCAGAGCAGCCGAGATGGCCAATCTGTCCTCAGCTCTAGAATCCTCTGCAACATTCAAGTGTCCAATGGCAGACACACTGATGTTCTACGATGGATGTCAGTGCAGAATTCATTCTAGAAGTATGAAAAACATCTATGTGATGAAAATACTTTTCAAAAGACAATGGTTTCCCAAGAATCTGGATCTTCTGAGCAAAAAGTCACAAATGTTTCTTCCTTGAACAGATGGAATGAGCACATATGTCCAAAGTAGCGCCACGTCAAGTGTATATTAACTGATCCCTTTTCATCCAGGAGCAGCTTAACTTTAGTGACTAAGTGGAATATTTGATACACACAGAGTTAAGATGATGAGCACCCACCTTCATATTTTAGGAGAAAATACCTGAAATGAACTGGCTTTGTGAAGGGGGAGAAAAAGCATTGTTTCTTCTGTATTGATTTAATGCAATTTATAAAAGCCACTCTGGTGCTTACACTTTTGAATTATCAAGAGCACTTCTATGGTTCATGGGCAATGCACTTCTAGATGGAACAAAACAACTTCACAATAGGTGGTGATGGGGAGCCTTCATGCCTGCATTTTTCAAAAGAATATGGAGTTTGCTGCACAACTTTATAAATGCTTTAAGGAAGAAGCTATCAAATCCGTCCTCAGATATCCTTGACAGCATGAACTCCCATAAAGACATTGGGCTGCTTCTTCTTCTTTCTTTTTTTTTGCAATACCTTATGATCATCACTCCTGTTGCTATACTATTGCTGGAAAAAGCAGACTAAAATGCCCATCAATTATCACCCCATTTGTACTCAGCTGACTTTGTCCCACTGATCCTGTGCTACAATAGCCTTGACACTTGACTACTTTAAAATGTAGGGATGCCATTGAAGACAACTTGGAAGCTGCAATTAGTTCACAATACAGGACACAGAATGCTATGGAGAGTAGCTCATACCAGTATATCTAATAATGAAGTCTGGGCCCCATCTGTGGATATCTAAATCCGTGAATTGGGCTCACACTGATGTTAAACATTTTTTGTCCTGCAAACTTCAAGGACCTCCCAGGCTTGCAGAAAAATCTGAAATACTAAAAAAGAAATGCATTGGGGGTTAAATTACCCCCAAATTTTAAAAAGTGTTATATCCCCCATGTTGTAGAGCAGCCTCCCTTTGGTGGCTTTCAGGAGAAGTTGTAAGGATGAGCTTTTTGAAGGGTATTTGGGATTTTGTAGATGGGCAAAAGGAGTTTTGAATGTCATATCTTCTTATGTGTGCTGATTTTTTTTGTTTTAGCTGTAATTTTACTTATTTTGTTTTTATTGTTTTAATGTGTGTTGTTATCTGCCTTGGATTTCACATTGTTAGGAGAAAGGTGGGCCTATAAATATTTTAAATGCTTGCTACTGCAATATTTGGATCCTGTCCTTCCTCCAAAGAGGATAGAGTGGAATTAAAACTTTATAGCAAATCACTAGAGTAGGCTATGCAGAAAGATACCTTGCAGAAAACTTCTTAGTACCCTTCACAGTGGTCTTGTTTAAGCCAGCCTGAGAGTCCATGAGGTTTGCCTAAAGTCGAGCTGAGCTTTCAGCTGGCCGTATCCCTCTCATACTCCTACTATTCCCTCTGAAATGTCTTGCCATTAAGGTTGACCACTAGATGGCCTAACACCAACCATCTATACTTAACGCCATTTTCCCTCTGAGATGTAACAAAGAAACTGAGGGAAAATGGGGTTAAGTATAGATGGCTGGTGTTAGGCCATCTAGTGGTCAATCTTAATGGCAAGTCATTTTCAGCACATGACAAGCTTTCTGGGAAAAACTACTAGATGCAGTGATGCAACCATCAGACGGAGGTGTTTGAAGGGAGATAGTTTGCTTATACTATCAGTATAATAGATTATAGGAGAATGAAGGTAATTCAGAATTATATGTAAAATGGTAACAATTTATTAATAGAAAATAAAGTGGTAATCAATATAAAAGTATAGCTGTTATCATTAGAGGGCATGGTAAGGAGGGGGAGGGTGTGCTTCCCTCAAGATCTCTGGTAGTAGGGAGGTGGGTTACCTTACTGCTGAAGGGGTTTCCTTTTCAGCCCCCAGTATCAGAGGCAACCTCATCCAGCTTTCTTTTTAGGTATAGAAGAATATAGAAATATAGAGATTGAATGCATAAAACAGAAATTAGAAGACCAATGGGTAACATATTATGAAGCATTAAAGGAAGATGTATTAATGGTTAGAATGTAATTTAGAGGGAGTTGTATGGTGGTTTTATATGCAGGTAGGGAATAAGAAAAAGAAATGGATACAAACTGGGTTTGGATTAAGTTTAATTGTTGGTTATATAGATGGAATGTAACCTCATTTTTGTTAGATTATAATATATACTTAATTAAAAATATGATTTTTAAAAAAGGTTTGACTATGGTCTGGAGAAGATGATTTATAGGGGGTAGACACCAGGAAGGAGAAAACAATGAATAGCAGAAATCTAGGCAAACTGGGATACTGCAGCATGCTGTATAAGTCGCAAGCAAACAGTCTTCTTACCCCTTCTGATATGTGGGTGAGTTGGTTTAGTCTCATGGAGTGGAGTCCCTGTTTGTTTCTGTTTGTTAGCTTAGAACTATAGACTGCATAAGCTCCTACATTCTGAAACCATTTGCTCCCATCCCTGTATCTACTTGCTAATAAATGGATATCGTACAGGGAAAATAGTCTTTGCTGTGTGAGCCTGACAATAGAGCTGGAAGAGATTCCTAGAGTGTCACCCATCATTTCCCCTTGCCCTTCTCCTGGCATGATGCTCAGCACCAGTGGACAAGTGTGTGGATTAGCAGGCAAACACCAATTGGGGGTTGGGCAGTTGGTAACCCTAGTTCAGACTGTTGGCCAGCAAGGCACTTTTAGTGCTCTTATGGATTTTAATATTAATAAGCTTGAACTTGGGTTGCTAATAGTGGAAGGGCCATATGCATTCTCCATTACAGGGGAGAGCTCCAGCCCATGCCAGGAGGCTGACACCCTAGACAGTTCACCTAAAACAGAGACAAAAGACTCCCTCTGCCATTAGGTTTCTTTCTGTTGCATCATGCTGGTCAACCCCTGCCCCCTCCAACTTACCTGAATGGTTATGCTAACGCGGTTACTTAGCAACTGATGGTCGGGCCATCACCCAGTCGGCCAGAGCCATTAACTAACAATAGATGTGGCCCAGGTGAGTCATCGGGCCTTGCCCAAGGTGTGTTCCTGGTGAGATCATAGTTTCTGCAATATTGGCCACCCCTCTGTCACCAACCCACTTTTTACCTTTAACCTATAGTAGGGTCAGTAAGGAACGGACTGCCTAGTAGGTGTGTTAGTGGGATGTGGGATGCGCAGCCAGCCCCCAAGACCACCTAATAAAAGACCCTGCACAGAGGCATTCGGTCTCTTGAGCCGTCCCCTATCTGCTTTACTACCCCTTATGCCCAGCTTGTTATACCCATACCCTCTTGCCTCCATCTTTAAATCTCTGGATCCTGGAACAGAGAGAACCAAGTGGTCTTGCAGGTTCGAGCCACGTGTCCCATATTTTTCTATATTTTCCTTCCCCATCCAATTCTTCCTTCGGTCGGACAACTCCTCTTCAGGAAGGTAACGTATTGCTTCCCCACCAACGAACTCCTGCAAATTGCAACAGTGCTATTTTCTATCTTTATCTCCCTAGGTCTGTGTGTATGTGTGTGAGAATCTGTTTTTGTGTGCTTGAACAACATCATTCAGTAAACAGCATTTAATTTGCCATCTGCCTCACGTGCCTCTTTCCTTGAGAACTCCCGGGAGGGGTGGGACCCTGGTATAGTTGGCAAGAACCGGTATTTTGCCAATTGCTAACTTTAAATTAAAGCAATTCGGCTAACAAGACTTAAAACCAGTTCCAAGGACAGAGCCTATGAGTAGTAAAAGGACCTACCTTGCATATTAATGAGAGGGCATTACTTAAGTGCTGGTCACCTTGCATATTAATGAGGGGCATGGCAGAAGTGACATCACCTTACATATTAATGAAGGGGTGTGGTGGAAGTGACGTCACCTTGCATACTTAATGAAGTGGGCATGGTGGAAGTGATGTTACCAGGCATGATGTCAGCCTCCCCACCCCCTTGCCATGTCACTGGAAGTGACCCCTGACCCCATCACTGGATATCACCTGACCCCCCCAGCCCTGCCCCCTTGTCCAGGACCACCCACTGTAGCGTCATTGAACTTCCACCTGCTGCAGCCCACCCCAAAAATGGGGCAACCACCAGTGGGAATGCCCAAGTGTGGCCATGTGACCCCTCTAGCAACACACCCTGCCATCCCTGGCCAATTGCTAATGGCCTGGGACCCACCCAGGAGGAGGTGATTGAGGAAAGAAGCCATTTGCGCTGGCAGCAGACATGCAGTCAGGCTCTTGCTGAGGACATGGACACCCCCGGCAGCCTCTTTGCCACCCCACTGCCATTGTTGAGGCCTACTTTTGGTTAGAACAGGGACAACCCCATCAGGCGCCTGGCATTCAACAAGGTGAATCACTCCACAGACAAAGAAAACACAATGCTGCCAACATGGAGAGGCCATCATTGTGGGGAGCTGAAGTTTTTCAGCTACCCTGCAGATGAGACGGACATGGGAATACCCAACCCGCTGTGGTGTATTTACCGGCCCCCTGGTGAGGAGCTTGAAGATGAGGAAACTCCAGAGGAGCATGAATGTGAAGTGGCTTTAAATGAATCCATGGATATGGAAAACGCTGCACCAAACTCACAGGTAACAAGGTAAGCAGGGCTTGTAGATGGATTGCATAATGAAGTTAGGGAGGGTGGCAATCGAGGAGGCCTTTTTCACTGATTTTCTTATTATTCTGTTTGTGCAGCGTGATGAGGACTTTATCCAGGCTTTTGGCAATTTGCATATCGGTAACCCTGTTGACGTGTATCATGTTTTTGTACCGACATTACCCCCGGTGACAAGAAGAAGAAGAAAAAGATGGAGGGAAAGAATTAGAGGTAGTTTTGTAACAATAAAAACATTTGTTTTTTAACCTTGCATGCTCATTTTGGGGTTAAGCAGGGTGATGATGGAAATGGCTGACCAAGAGAAGGAGGTCTTAAACCACATATATTATACACCGGGAGAAGCAGGGAGCTTTGGTGGTGTGAGGCCTCTCTTCCAGGTGGCCAAAAAGCAGTGTAAAACTCTCACTGGGGATAAGATCACTACATGGCTTTCAGAGCAAGATGCTTATACATTACATAAGCAGGCCAGAGTCTACTTTAAGAGAAACCAGATCATAGTTTCTGGTCTGGATGCCCAGTGGCAAGATGATTTAGTGGATATGCAGCAGTTATCCAAATATAATGATGGCTTTAAGTACATTTTAACAGTGGTTGACATACTATCTAAATATGCCTGGGCCACAGCCTTAAAAGACAAGACAGGAAGGAGGGTGTCAGAAGCCTTTAAGGATATCTTCAGTCAAGGCAAAATACCCGCTTCAGACTGATCTTGGTAAAGAGTTTCTAAACCAGTCTGTAAGCAATGTGTTAAAACAGCATGGAGTTCACCACTTTTTCACCCATAATGAAGTCAAAGCTGCCATTGCCAATCGCACTTTAAAAACCAAAATGTGTAGGTATTTTACCAACAACAACATAATCAGATATATTTATGTGTTGCCACTGCTCATTCAAAGTTACAATCACAGCTTTCACAGGAAAATCAGGGCCTGCCCTGTGGATGTAAACTCCACCAATGCACAGACAGTGTGGAAAACGGTTTACGAAGATGGGGAAGAGTCCTTTCTTTAGAAAAGGGGACCATGTGCAAGTCTCCAAAATCAAAGGGATTTTTGTAAAAGGATATAAACAGAGCTACACAGATGAAATATTCATAGTGGAGCAGGTCATTCGTAGAGTCAAGAGGCCTGTATACCGGCTAAAAGATTATGCTGGAGACCCTATCATAGGGTCATTTTATCCTGAAGAGTTACAGAAAGTTAAGAGTAAAGGAGACAGACCATATCGAATTGAAAAAAAAAATTAGCCTCCAAAGGCTGAGGTAGGAGAAAATACCACCTGGTGAAGTGGTTAGGGTGGCCTGATAAATTTAACAGCTGGGTCCCAGCATCTCAACTGTGCAATCCTGTACAGAAAAAGCTGACAACGGCTTTTACATCACCCTTTCTAGCAATGCATGTGCAAGTGTTTTTCCACAGAACACTGCTTCCGCCTTTACCATCTGTCTAGCTCGGCCATTGGACCTTCCAGGGGGATGGGATGTAGGGCTGGTGGTGACACAATATCCTCACAGCTGGAACACCCTCACTGAAGATGCCACCTTTGGAATCGTTGACAGGGATAAGTGGTGGGGTTTCAAACTCCCCCGCAGGTATTACTCAAGCATTCCTGGCATGCTAGGGAGAATGAAAAGCATAATGCAATCTCATCAGCACCCCCTGAACTGAGCCTGGACTATGATCGAGTGTTTAGGAAGGTCATACTAAACACTCCACCTACTTAAACCTTTTCAGCTTCTACAGAATTAGCCCACATTTTAGGGGTGATCCCACACATGGCTATCCAAAAAATGCCCTTTACAGCAGACATCACAGGAGGATTCAACACTTTATACATTTACACAGACATTGTGGAGCACCAAATTGTGGGTGACACATATGTGCCATTACTGTGCTGTATCCCTGTGTGCGGGGAGACTGGCGACTGTATCAATAGCATCTACAACATTATATTCCTGTAAATAAGCATCACATAGACACCATCACTATTGAAATTAAGACTGACCAGAACAAGAACGTGCCATTTCGTTTTGGTAAGGTGATCATGAAGCTTCACTTTCATCCTTGGAAAGCCCTGGTCTTCTAATCATACAAGGATGGTTATTTTAAAAAGCTATGGCGATCCAGACCTCTATAGGAATTACTACAAGAACCAAGCTGGCTATGCTCTTCCTGGTTACCATGGAGCCTCACTTGTGTATGGGGCGGGGGTGGGGGGCATATTCCTGAGCCTTTTCCGAAAAGCCGTCCCTCTTTTGAGAAGGGGAATTGAACTCATAAGGCCCCATGTGAAAACTGCAGCCCAAAATATTGCTAAAGATGTAGTAGGGCATGTTTCTGCAGCAATTCTGGATGAAGTGAGCCCGCCTATGCCACAAGAGGGGTTAGGCTTCATGTACCTTAAAAGGCAGCAAGGGGTTAAAAGAAAGGCATCACGTATGCAACTAACTGGCCCACCACAGCCCCTTAAAAGAAAAGCTGTGAAGCGCCAGCCACCTCAAAAGTGGAAGGCAAAGAGAAGGGCAAGAAGACATCCTCCAAGCCCGGGAGATATATTTTAAAAAAACAGCAATGGCTTTTATTCATGGCAGCTCAGAAGAATGCACCAAATCTGATCTAGACCAATCCAAAATAGCCCCAACACAAACTAGCATTGCGAGATGCCTATATATTGAAGTCCCACCCCTGGCCGCCTTGTCAGAAACAGCTCTGCTTGACTTTTTCATAGTTGGAAATGGCAAAGATTACATGGATTTAAACAACACACTTCTTTCCTGTGCTGCAAAATAGTCAAAGAAGATGGAAGAAACCTCGACAGAAATGCGAGGGTAAGTCTGGTGAATTACCCTGTTGCCTCCATCTTTAGCCAGCTGGATGTGACCCTGGGAGACCAGCTCATAAGTCAGAGTAACAATTGCTACCCGTACAGGGCCTTTATAGAAGCCATCCTTAATTATAGCGATGATGCCCTATCAACTCAGTTCTCTGTGGGCCTGTTTTACAAAGACACACCTGGAGAACATGAGTCAACTGCCCTGGATGGGGATAACAAAGGGTTTGTTAGAAGAGTGGCTCTCATGGCAGAAAGCAGAAAAATAGATTTGCTGGGGCGCCTCCACAGTGACCTCTTTTTCCAAGAAAAACTGCTGTTAAATGGAGTGGATGTCAAAATTAAGCTGACATGCAACAAAATGCCTTTTTCCTCATGATAGATGATCCAAACAGGGGATGCAAATTACAAATCTTATCTGCTTCCCTTTTCGTAAAGAAAGTAAGAGTAGCCCCTGGTGTCCGTTTAGGCCATGCAGAGGTGCTCTTCACAGCTAATGCCAAATACCCTGTGGATCGCTTGGGCATGAAAATGTTTAGCATCCCAGCAGGGAGCCAAGTCAGCAACCAGGAGAGTTTGTTCCGGGGCCAATTGCCCAAGCTGCTAGTGATTGGCCTGGTAAATAATGATTCCCTCAGCAGAACCCATAATAAAAACCCATTTAACTTTATGACATCAATTTTGTGGCTCTATACATGGACGGTGAGCAGATTCCTGCGAAGCCACTGCAACCGGACTTTGAAGCTGGAAACTGCATGAGGGAATACATGCATCTGGTTCAGGCGACTGGCAAACATATGAAAGACAGATCTTTGCTAGTTAACTGTGAGGAGTTTGCACAAGGCTACACACTCTTTGCTTTTGACCTTTCCCCAGACCAGGAATGTGCAGACCACTATTCCTTGATTAAAACTGGGAACCTGCGGGCTGAAGTATGCTTTGCTAGAGCATTGCCTCACACTGTCAACATGGTTGTCAATGGGGTTTTTGACAATGTGATAGAGATAAATCATAGGCGGAATGTTTTATTTGACTATATGTAACATGGATACCCTGCAGCTAACATCTGTGTTATCTACAAACCCATATACCAGAAAGACTTTCTTGGGTGTATTTCCAAGTGATTGGCTACCCAAACAGAGATTGTATAGAAGACCAGTGGGACTAGTTGTGAATACCCACCCCCACAACCTCCCTGGAGAACACTGGCTTGCCATAGACTTGACAAGGGATGGACATGGCGAGTTCTTCAACATAGACATAGTCCAGACAGTCCCTTATTTCCAAAAAACGTTGTGAGATTTTTGAGAAAAAATGCCAGTGAGACTGTATTCCAGCCCCAGCAACTGCAATCATCTGACTCTGTGGTCTGTGGATATCACTGTATATTTTTCCTGCAGCTGCGCTATAAGGGGCTTTCTTTTGAACAGATTCAAGAACTGTATTCTGATTATTTAGCCCAGAATGACCTAATGGTGGAGCAATTTGTAAAAAACAAGAAGGGCATGCCCAGACATGCTCCAAACCTCTTTGTGCAAACCCAGGCATGTGTATCCTGCAGTGAGTTCCGCCACCACAACAACATTGTATCCCAATAAAGTGCCCCCTTGTGGGTTTAAAGCATGACTTTTTGTCTGTCTGTTGTTTAAATTAAACAAACAAATGCAAATTCAATTTAAACACCAGTTTTATTTTACTTAATTACAAGCTTATCCTGCTGGGGGGTGTTGTAGTGCAGCACTTTTTAGAAGCTCTGTGAGAAAGATAGAGGGGCATCTCTTTAACAGAAGTAGGGTTCTTTAGATGTTCCAAAGCTTGGCGATTAGTTGTGTTGCCCACAACAGAAGATGATACATTCAGTTCACCCATGGCCTTCAGGAAAACATTCCAGCCTTTAGGGATGCAATGGCTAGGCATGTCATTTGTCTGAGTAATCGCCTTCACCAAATCCATTAAATGAGACCCCTTTATATTTTGCCCTCTATATACAAAAGTTCCATGGTCTTCCCAAGAAGAAACATTTTGTTTTGTTTCATTTTGTTCAACAGCACGCTTGCTCAGCTCTTATATCTTTCAGGCAGGCTGTCTATTATTTCTTGGAAGACCAAATCAGAACTTGTAGGGCTTTCTACAGAGGCCTCCTCTGGCTGAGACAGAAACAGGCTCAGTTCAGATTTTTCAGTTTCTCCCTGCTTTACGTGAGCTAAAAATTTCTGAAGCAGCGTGTCAAAAAACTTGGCCTTCTCATATTCAGTTAAGTCTTGCCTTTGGAGAACCCCCTTCATTTTGGTATCTAAGGAATTCATTGTGCGGGTTCTGATGTTTTCATCCTTAGGGGGAGGGGGTTCCTTAAATGTTCCTGCTGATGGCTAGGAACAAGGTACATTTTTTCAGCATATTCCATCACTGGCTTCTAAGAGGCCAGTTAAGAGAGGGATAGCAAAGCTTAACAGAAGTGCAATAACCCCCTCGGACTGTTTCACCAGCTGCTTCTTCTTTTTCAAAGTTATTCTTTTGTTACACAAGTTTTTAATAAAATTTCACCTTTTCCTCAGCACACACACCTGGAGAGGCAAAAAGGGAATGTTCCCTTTTAAAGTATTGAGAGCAATTTCTGAGATAGCTGCAACCAGATCATCCGAAGCTAAGCAGAGAATGGCTTTCCTCTTTTTCGGGGAGGCCTTGATAAGTATCTTTAGGAGAGCCAAATTTCTCTTTATACAGCTGGACATGTTGTCCTTTTGAGGTTCAGGGGGAAACAGAGTGTTTAGGGTGCCGGTCCTTTCCTTTTGTACCCAGCAGTTGCCTGCTTTCTTTTTAAGACATATGCCACAGGCCACTCGGGTGGGAAAAGCACAGATCTTTGCCTGTAAGTTTCTGGTGTAGAAGCATTTAAATCCACAACCAGATACCCATAAGGTTTTTGTGTGGCATCCTCAAAGGCCTCCAGAAAGAATTGGGACTTCCCAGGGTACATCTGCCAGGCCAGGGTGGCAATCTGTAATTTGTCCCTGGGGTTTTTAAACAGCACCAGATATTTGCTATTTAAGCTGATGGTTCTGTTGCTTTTTCCACAAAAGTAAATATTCTGAGTAATAAATAAAATGCTCAGATTCCAATGATGTACGTATTTGGTAAAGGCTCTCTCAATCTCAGCATTCTCACAAGCAGAGTCCATTAAATCATCAATTATAATCAAATTAATTTTATTATTTGGAAGTCACTGTCCATCACTAAGGGTTTCAGGCAACCCTTCAACAAACTTTACAAAGGGATACTTACAGTGGATTTCATTATACAGATTCTGCCAACAGCTGTAAAACCATACAATGTTTTCAGGCATGACAGAAAGCACAAGTTGAGCACTGTCCAAAATATTTTTTATAAAGAAACTTTTGCCACAGTTGCCAGGACCGGCCAGTACTACAGAAAATGGATGTCTCCAGTGTACATCCATCTAAAAACCATACAGCAAAGTTTTGTAATCTTCCATGAGGACCCTCTTATCATAAACTACTTTCAACGTTTTCTTGAGTGGTCCTGTCTCAATGAGCCACTGGCTTTTGTCTCTGATGATGGAAGGCTGCTGAACTCTGATCTCTTTAGACACCTGCTCAGCACTGTAGTAGGACCAGATCCTTCAATGTGTCAAAGTTATTTTTTTTTCAGAATTTGTAACGTTGAGAGTGATAATTTATTATTCCCCTGATAATTTGTAGCCATAAGTTTTGGGCCCAGCTGACATGAACTCTGTGATGTGCTCATCTGGCGGGATTTCACTTGTGAGATCCCCTAAATAGCCACCCAACAGGGGATTCCAGTCCCCATCCCTATTCACAAAAATCACAGAGTCTGTATCATGATACAGGCAGTGATCTTGCAGCTTGTCCAGGATGTCACAAACTGCAGCCGGGCGTATGCTGTTGTAAAACAGGCAATCAGAACATTTGTGTTGCCTGTTAAAGTAACAGAATCATTTGCATGTTTCCAGGCCACACTTGCTGTCTCATCATCAATGATGTCAAATCCTGAAACATCATATGCTGGTGAGAAGGCATATTTTAAAAGTTTGGTTGCATCCCTCACTGTGGTGGTATTTACAAAGTTTGAACGTTGGCCAAACTTGCCCCACAAAGAATTTAAAAATAATTTTGCGATTTGGCGTTTTGCAGAGTTGACAGCTATGTGTTCAGCATGAAGCTGAACACCTTCTTTTTCCAGGTAGTCCTCAATGTATTGGGCCTTTTTTTTATCATCTGTGCACCACCCTAAATAGCCTGACACTTTGTGTTTTTGGCAGAGATGCATTTTAATATATTCTGAAAACAGGTCTTCAGAGCTTTCCTCAAAATGCCACACCTCACTAGTAGACATCACTGTGTAACCCTTCTCTAGAGCCTTCATCAGTTCTACAGAACACCATGTCCCTTCTAGAGCTCTTTCCTCTGCTGAATGCTCACAATGCATCTTCTGCTTAGCCTCTGCACATGTGCGGCACAGCCCCAAGATCCCTGTCAGTCTCCAGCATCTCTTTCCACTCATGTTCCCATAGGGACCTAACTGCAAACCCCTGGCTTTTCAGATAACTTTCTTTCCTTTGTGTTTTTTAGTGTATTTCCCCAAAGGTAGAATCTGTCAGCGGATTTCTCTCTGTTGGGGTGAGACATACAGGACAGCCTTTGAAAAAAAACATTCATTGAATTCATATACTGTGGGTTGCACTCCAATGACAGCATAACCATCCAAAAAATAAGGCCCTATTTTAAACTCACCACCTTCCAGGGCATGCTGTATCTCAACACCTTCTTTACATTTGAGATATAGTAGCCACTGTATGGAGGCTGTTGAAAATCTCTTTGTCTGTTTGTGGTAATGGTCATGTGGCAACAAGGCAATTGTATATGGTTTTAAAAACATGTGTCTATACATAGCCATACACACACCAGGAAGAGTGATATACTTAAAAGGGTCAATTCCTGACATGGAAATAATTTCTCCCCTGTACAGAAGACAGGCCTGTCTCAGGATTTTAACATCCTGCTGGCAATAATAGGACAGCTCTTTTTGAAGGTCAAACACAGTGTTTTGGTTTTCCTGGTAACAGGAAAGAAAGTCTGCTTTCTCACTAGGCATCATATTATCAATCCCGTAATCCTCCATTTTAGCTAAAGGACCAATATAGCCACTATTTGCAGCAGTGTTAAAGAAATGGGGGAAGAACCCCTTACACCCCTGAAATCCCATGGCCTGGGGCATTTTTGCAAGCTTCATTGGTAAAAAGTTTACGCTATCCAGAAACCTGATGCCCAGTTTCTTTACAGTAACACACATTAGTTTTCCACCCCGCATGATGAGCTCCACCTCTAGCTTTTCCACTATCAGCTGTCTAATGATAAAGTAATTATGATAGCCTTTTGCACTGTGGGCTAGAAATGTGTAATCCTGGAACTTTTTGTTGATGAACTTTTTAACAAAGTCTGAAACACAGTTGGTTCCTTTGAATTCCCAGGTATCACATTCCTCTAGACCCAATGCAAAACTATAATTTGGTATATGTATGCCAGTTTCTTGCATACATTCAAAATCATAAAAGACATTCTTGTTTGTTATTTCATTCTTTTTAAGAGGAGGCATGAAGCAGCAGTGGGTGTTTATATTACCAACAGGTTCCTTACACTGCTTACACTGCTGAACCCAGCATGTGTGTTTCTCTCGAGCATAGGGAAGGCATGATTTGCAGTAGCTTTTAGTTTTGCAGATATTTGGCAAAGCCATGTGCCTTTCTAAGCAGGCTCTGGATTTGCAATATACTTTACAATTAGGGCACCTTTTCTCCGTCTCCCGCTGAGCACCGTGGGGCTCCAAACATAAGCGGCATCTATATTTGCAATTGTGTGAGTGGCTATAAACATTACCACACACAGCACAATAACTTTTCTTACCAAAAAATGCCTTTAAATTTCTAATTCCACAATAGTGATCATCATGGAGCAGGAGGAAGTATGTTTGAGAGTATGCAGGGGCCCCTCTTCTAAAAATTTCCCTCCATTCAGTACCACGCCGATATTTACCTTTAAGTGTTTTTCAGATGTGGCCACATCAGAGAGTAATATTTTCTGCTCATCATCAAAAAACTTAAGCTCCTTATACAACAAGCGTGTACTTTCTGTCAATTTGGGAATGGGAACCAACTTTTCCGCCATAATTCCCAGGAGGCTTATCCCAAAGCACAGGTTACCGCTGGTATTACTAGGATTTAATAAGTGCTGTTTTTTTCTTATGGATAACCTCACTGTAAAGAATAGTGCTTGTAACTGTCCTCCCCTTCCCGCCTCTGTTTCTGATTACTGTCATAACTAGGCGCAGGGACCCATGCAGATGGATTTCTGCATTATTCTGCATAAGGTTTGCCATCTGGTTGATAAAGTCATCAGCAGGGAAGCCCCCCACCAGCCTTCTCACAGAATGCAAAGGGTCACTTAACCCCCCACCCTGCAAATGAAGCTGAACTAAATCCCCCTGCTGGACTCTGCCTCTCATCTCATTGAGTAGCCCCTGAATAGATTGGCGGATAGCCTCCTGTACTAATAATGGGTGGGTTAACTGTTCCAAGTTCACAAATCTAAAAACTTCCGTATATTGATCCATCGGCAAGTGCTGCAATTGCCATTCCCACTGCCTTTCCCTTTCTAGATATACCCTTGGGGGGGTCAGAGGATGGGGGAAGCTCTTGTAGTGGTATTTCTAAGGGGCTTTCTTCTTCAGGGGTGGCACATACAGAGGGTACAGTGGTGTTTCTTGCCGAATGGGAGGTGGTTGGAGCCTCTTCCTCTGAGTGGGGAGAATGGCCATCAACCATGCCATCATTTGTGTTCTCAGGCTTTCTAACTTTGCTAAGAAACTTTAAAAGAGATTCACTTCTTTTTTGGCGAGATTTAACTAGCATTATTCAGTCACTTTAGTATAACTCTTTGCCACAGTTTTTTTTTCCAGTTTCAAGCATTTGGCTTTCGTTTGGCATGTGGATTGATGCCTTCTGACCTGCCCCGCACCCCTCTGCCTGAGCCCCCTTTCCCCTCCTCTGTTTATACAAGGAGTGTTCCTTATAATTTGTAGTTAGTTGTCAGTGAAAGACCCCATTATAGCTTGGAAAGCCTTGTGAGATACCCCTATGTCTGTAGAGTGCAAACTAGGAACTTGTCTAGTGGCAGCCATTAGCTGACTGCCTGTATGAACCATTAAGCTTGCCATGTTCTCTAACAATGATGTCAAAGAAGTAGTGGCAATGTCCATTTTCTGTTTCTTGCAGGGTGGCTCAAAGCCATTTTGTTTTCATTTACAGTAGGTTTGGTGTCTGTGTGCAGCATTTGATTTACTGCATTCTTTGGGCTTTGTAGTTCTTTTCACGCAAGTTTGTTGTTGGGCATGTTGCTCTGTGGTTTTGCAGGCAGATTCAAAGGAGTAGGCCTTTACAGGTTGGAGCACCAGAGGGGTGTTCCGTTGCTGCTGGTGGCTCTGGTTGGAGGTTCTTTGAGGAGATTTGTGCTCTGTTAGGTGAGAAAAAGCAATGAAAATAAAATTTCCCAGCATGAACAACCACCCCAGCCTATCCCCCCTTATTTTGTCACAGAACATCATGCATTTCAAATATTTTGATATACCTTGTTGTTCCTTTTTGTGCAATACAGTCCCCCAAAGTGTCTGCTGTGTGTTCTTTGCTATAAAATTGCTGCCATATGGTTGTTTCAGGGTTTCAGGGCTTTTATCATCTGCTGAAATCCAGAAAAGCCAAAAGTAAAACATCTTTCCTAAAATAAAGCCATTTTTGCTAAAATAAACTGCAGTGGTTGGCTTCTTTAAAGGAAATAGCCCTCCGCCTCCCCACCAATATAAAATAAAATGAATTTGAAAATTACACAAAAAATAGAAATACACCCCCCCCCCCATATTTCAAATATTCAAATATACCTGGTGAGGGTCTTTTGTGTTTCATCGCATTCCACAGAGTATCTGGAGGGGTCTCTTTTTCTAAATAAATAAAAAGGCCACATTGGCTTACACTGAGTTCAGACCCCCCCCCTTCTCTGTGAAAAGCAACCAGCCTCCCTGCTACTACACACCACAAACATAGGCCCACATGCTTCAATAGCCATGGTATTACAGACAATTATCAGATAGGTAAAACATACAGAGCACATGGTCTCCCTCAAACTACCTTCTAAAGAATTAAAAACAAGATACCTGGTTGCTTTGAAGATTTTCTTTCAGACATAGTTTTATTCCCCCCAAGCCTATAAATGAGAAACATAATTTCCAAACCCATGCTTTTGTCCCATTCCCCCACCCCCCCAGTATCTAATTTTTCTACCCATTAAAGTAAGGGACTTACCTTGAGAGAGAGATCTAGTTTTCTTCAGTACTTGGGTGGAAAGAGGCCGGGGCCCTCTGCCGCTAATCCTTTTAAAACCTTTTGGCCCCTTGTGCAAGAGCTGATCCAGGATTGGTCATTTCCTCTAAACCCACTCCCTAATGGCCGCTAACATAGTAAAGCCCTTCCCTTCTGCGGAAGCTGGCCCCTCCCAGCCATGCTTCTGAAGGAGCAAATGGTCAGCTTTGGGATATCTTTTACTTTGTAAGTAACCCCATTTTATTTTTTAAAATTTTATTTACAAAAACAATTATACCTATATATATATTTGTCTCCTTCCCAAGTTTTGTTTATGAACATCAGAGATCTAAATATTTGGGGTGTGTGGGTGTGTGGCTGTAACAGGCACACAGTAACTATCCTTGCACTTTAATCAGAGCAAAAAAAACCCCTCCCCCCTTCCTTTCTGTGGATGAGACATGTCTGGGCAAGAAAAACAACACTTAATTTCAAAAAAAACATACCTTTATTTCCAGTTTTATTTACAACACTGAATTTCAAAATGTATATTTTATTTTTACAAACAGTAAAAAGGAGCAGCCATCTCTATTTTACATCACTGTGACACCATTAATTTTTTGAGCTTTCTGGCATGTAAAAAAGGACCTGTAATAGAGGTCTTTAATATAACCTTGAACATGTTTTAAAAACTCCATGTTGGAGGGCTGCAGGATGGTTTCAAGAGCCTGTTTTGAAACTGCAGAATCACCAATTGTATTTAATAAATCAAATATTAGGTCCATATGTTCTTGTGTAAGAAACAGACATTTCAACGCATAGGCAATTGAAGTCACAAGAAGGATGATAGGACTTGAACTCATCAAACTTGATGAACTTGAACTCATCAAACTTGATGAACTTGAAGTTCATCAAACACAAATTTAAGTTTTCTGTCCATCATTTCACGAGACCACCCTAGACAATCATGAGAAGTTTTCCCTGGGGCCTGAATAGAACACCCCATACAAGTTTCATAACAATATTCATTGAAACAGTATTTTACAACACCATACACAGTGGCCCTTATAATGCTCTTCATGGTCTCTTCTCACTGCCGAAGTGGAATAAAGGCAGTATTCACAGCCGTTTTCATGTTTAGAAGCTTTCTAAGAGCCAAGACCCTTCCATTCGTGGTAATTCCAAAATACTGGAGCTGCAGCTGTTGGTTGTTTCTGTTAGAAAGGTTTGAGAAGGCATTTTTTAAAGTAGCTTTTAAAACACTATGCAAAGGGTTTTTTTTAAAAAAAAACTTACCCCCCAGCCATTTTCAAATACACACCCCTTCCATTTTTCCCCTTCCAAATTTCCTGTGTCTGGGAGTTCTCTGCTGGAACTGGATCTTGGTAATCTGGTACTTCTACCATTACAGAATCCAGAATATCCCATATTTGGCTGTCTTTAGTGATAGATGGCATGTTGGTACTCACATCTTCAACATTGCTGGCTGGGAACTAAAATTAAAGAGCCCATTTTACTTTTTTTAATCTTACAGAGCCTATGCATGCTTTGTGTTCCACACCACAGTTGCTTTCTCACCTCCCCCCCAAACATTTTCAAAATTACCTGTGCTTGGGAGTTCTCTGCGGGGATCAGTTCCTGGGAATCCAGCAGATCTTCCAGCAGCCCATGCCATATTTGGGAAACCTCGCTTGTAATCAGCATGCTCTCAGCATCCAAATTGAGCCATGTTTCTTTGTCATGCACTGGTGCAGGAAAGTAAAGCTTCGAAGGAACAAAGTCTTCATCCTCAGAACTGATGAGGTCTCACTAATGGCAGTGGGCTGGAAAGTACCAGGGGTCTCACGGGGTGTCCATGTCCTCAGCAAGAGCCTGACTGCATGTCTGCTGCTAGTGCAAATGGCTTCTTTCCTCAATCACCTCCTCCTGGGTGGGTCCCAGGCCATTGGCAATTGGCCAGGGATGGTGGGGCATGTCACTAGAGGGGTCACATGGCTGCACTTGAGCATTCCTACTGATGGTTGCCCCATTTCCGGGGTGGGCTGCAGCAGGAGGAAGTTCAATGATGTGACAGTGGGTGGTGCTGGACAAGGGGGCAGGGCTGGGTGTGGTCAGGTGATATCCAGTGATGGGGTCAGGGGTCACTTCCTGTGACATTGCAAGGGGGTGGGGAGGCTGACATCATGCCTGGTAACATCACTTCCATCATGCCCACTTCATTAAGTATGCAAGGTGACATCACTTCAACCACACACCTTCATTAATATGCATGGTGATGTCACTTCCACCACGCCCCTCATTAATATGCAAGGTGACTGGCACTTAAGCCATGCCCCTCATTAATATGCAAGGTAGGTCCTTTTACTACTCCTATAGCTGTGATCAGGTGTGCAGTTTGATCCATTGCCATTGCTGTTCCCTTACAGATTTAAAATGCACAGACAGCAACATCTGTCTGTCGTACCCCAGTCATCTGAGTCCCATCCCCTCTTTACTGTGTTTTTTTTGATACCTGTGAGACTCCAGTCCTGTTGGTCTGAGTTGGTTACAAAATGGATTTCCTGTTGTCTGATTGCTCTCTTGTGCACCCAAGCTGCCAGGCAAATCTGGTTGGTCTCTTGTTTTCTGGCCAACATTTTTTTACTAGTTAGCGATGTGCACAGAACTGCATATTCGCACCTCTCTCTCTCCGTCTCCCACAGGGGCTGCTCTAAACTTTGTTTTCTTCATAAAATCTTTTAGAAGAAGTTGCCTCTGTACTTCAGTTTTTTCCTGTGTTTTGGGGAAGGGGTTAATTGAAAGTTTAGAGAGGGAGACTTCCAGTCTGGAAAAATGGAGATTTGACGCACCCTGTAATTGTTCAGGGTGGACGGCAGTTCTTTTTGACAGTTTGGGGGCTTTTTAGCACCCGATGCAACCCTCCCCAGGCAGGGGAGTGTCCAGCAAGCAACATGACCCAAGAGAGAGTTGAGATCGGTGAGCGATAAGTCTCAGAGGAGATTTGTGACCATTTTGATCTCCCCCCCCAGTGCGAGTTCTGCAAGCAACTCTAGAGAATTGAACTGGGCTGATTTATTCAGCATAAAATCTCCACACCCCCAATTTCTTGACTAAAAGAAGACAAATTCTAATCTATGAAGCTTCACCTTTACCCAAGAAACATCCAAAGGTAACGAAAAACTTTTTGCTTACCGGTACTCTGTGGCTGGGAGCGAGGAAAACAGAGAGATAAGCAGAGCATCAGTTGAAGAATAGACTGAGACTTTTTCCTGTTGTAAAAGAACTGGATTTTAGCTAAAAATTGCCTGGAGAGTGTTTTGTTTATCATTCCTGTGGTCGTGGAGGAGAGAGCTGGAGGGACCGGAACTATCGTGAGTTTGTACAGGTGAGAGATGTGTTAAATAACAGGAAGTGACATCTGGCTGAGAGCAGAAAAGAAGAGCTGAAGAGGAAGGTACTTGGGAGGACTGCATCAAGTAAGAAGCACCTCCAGGTGAAAGAGAACCAGGAAGCAAGGTTAGTGACCTGTACCATAGAGAAAAGACGTCCACCATTTTGTAGAGAACTAAAACTTTAAAATTAAATATCTTGAAAAGTAAACACTTTTGAGCGGCGAAAATAACGGCATTCGTTAAAGCTTTTCAAGATGGATTGATGGAGCCTAAGAATGTTGGAATTGGAGGATACCAAAAAATTGGCTTTTTTTAAAGAGGCAAAAATGGAGCCTGAGCAGAGAAAATGGGCGGTAACTTGGTCAGCAGCTAAGATGCCTCCCAAAAAAGACTCTGAAATAGTGGCTATGATAGTGGCAATGGAGAAAAGAATGATGGAAACTTTAAGTGATCTTAGCCAGCAAAACCAACAATTAGCTGAGCAAGTGAACAAGAATTTTGGAGACCTTAAGACTGAATTTCAAAACGTGGCAAAGAAATTGAAAGAGATGGAAAGTAAGATGCTTGTTATGGAAGAAAATATTCAAAAAGTGACAAAGGAGAATTATAAACTGGAAACAATGATGGCATATAAGGAGATGCAATATCACCTAAGATCTAGAGGGATAGGTGAAAAGGTGGGCGAGGATATATCCACAAGGATTATTGAAGCTTTGAGTGATTATTTGAAAATTGAAGAAGAGGACTTAAAATCTAATATTGACATGATCTACAGAGTCAATTCAGAGTGTGCTAGAATAAAAAATCTGCCGAGAGATGTGGTAGTGCAATTTACAACCAAGAGAGTAAGAGAACTGATCTATAGAAAATGCTTCAAGGAATCTTTTGAAGTGGATGGCGACAAAGTAATTGTGATGAAAGAGCTCCCTAGAGCTATGCTGCAAGACAGGAAGAAATTTAAACGGTTGATAGATAAGATGAAATAGAAAAATTACAGATTCAGATGGGAGGTTCCTGAAGGAATAAGCTTCAACTGTCAAAGTACACAAGTTGTAATCAAGAATCCGGGAGAGATACTTTCCTTTTCGACAGAAAATATTGAAGAATTTGGAGACATTTAATTTAAAACCATTATGGATTACAAAGTACTTTCATGGAATGTAAATGGACTAAATTCACCCAATAAGCATAAAATTGTTGGACATTGGCTTGAAAAACAGAAATGCAATGTGATTTGCCTACAAGAAGTGCATATTAAAAAACAAGACTGTAAATATTTGATCAGGAAAAAATTGGGAGAAGAATTTTCCTCACTAGCTACTATAGAGAAAAAAGGAGTGGTAACATATGTCAAGAAAGAACTGAATCCAAAAGAAATTTTTTAAGACAAAGAAGGTAGATACATTGCAACAGAGATAACTATGCATAACAAAAAAAATCTTGATTCTGAATATTTATGCACCTAATGGAGCAAAAGAAAAGTTTTTTAAGGACTTAACTGTTGAACTGGACCAAGTTAATTATGAACATTTAATCTTGATGGGTGACTTTAACAGAACTGTAAATAACAAAGTGGACAGACATTCAAAAAGTAAGGACGACACAATTGGAAAGTTACCTAAAGTTTTTTTTTACAATGGTTAAACAGGAAAGTCTGGAAGATGTTTGGAGGAAATGGAATTCTCGAGTTAAAGACTATACTTTCTACTCTAATAGGCATGACTCACATTCAAGGATAGACATGATGTGGATGATGTCAGATTTAACGTTGAAAACAAAAAAGATAGAAATTTTACCAAAGCTTATTTCTGACCACAATCCCTTGATGTGGACTCGAGACAGGGAGAAAAACAATGGAGATGGAGATTAAATGAAGAACTCTTGGATATTAATGAAATAATCAACAAAATACAAGATAATACAAAGATGTACTTTCAAATGAATTTACACCAAGAAACCAAACCACAAGTCGTATGGGACGTAATGCGAGGAACGTTGATATCTTTAAACAATAAAGAGAATAAGAGAAAGAAAGAACAACAGGATAGTATTATTCAAGCAATTAATTTAAAAGAGAAAAAAATAAAGAAAAGACTTGGAAGAAAGAAACTTCAAAGAGAAATACAGCTACTACAAGATCAATTAAAGGCCATTTTGAACCAAGAAATATATTGGAACTTTAAAAAGTTGCAGCAAAGGTCTTTCGAAGGAGCAAACAAACCCAGGAAATATTTGGCATGGCAACTAAAAAAAAGAAGAGAAAATAAGATTATAAGTAAAATTGTGATAGATAAAAAAGAAATAATGGACATTAAAGGAATAAAAAGAGAATTTTTAAAATATTATGCTAAACTTTTCCAAAAAGCGACAGTAGACCAAAGTAAAATTTCAGAATATCTACAAACACTGAGACTACCAAAACCAAATGAAAAGCTTAAAGAAATGTTGAACAGCCCTATCACAATTCAGGAAATACCGAAGGCCATTGAAGACTCTAACCTGGGAAAAGCACTGGGGCCAGATGGCTTTTCAGCTAAATACTATAAGAAAATAAAGGGAACTCTTTTACCAGTTTTGGAACTTCTGTTAAATGAAATAAGAGCTACAGCTGAAATACCAGATTCATGGAAAGAGGCAACAATATCACTGATCCCAAAAGAAGGACAGGATTTATTAGACGTTAAGAATTACAGACCAATCTCTCTACTAAACAATGACTATAAAATCTTTGCAAAAATATTAGCAGAGAGACTGAAAGAATATTTGAAGGAAATGATACAACAAGAACAAACAGGTTTTTTTTTTGCCAAATCGTCAAATAAAAGATAATTTGTGAACAGTCTTAGATGCAATTAAATATTAAGATAAACACTCTGATAAAGAGGTAGGGTTTTTTTGTCTTGATGCAGAAAAAGCTTTTGACAACTTAAATTGGGACTTTATGTTTGCGGTATTGGAGAAGTTACAAATTGGGGACTTTTTACTGAATATGATTAAATTGATATATACGGAACAGAAGTCATCAATTATAATTAATAGCAAAAAGACTGATTATTTCAAAGTTCAAAAAGGAACGAGACAGGGTTGCCCACTCTCACCATTGTTATTTATTTGGATTCTTGAAGTTTTACTTTGCAACATAAAAGAGGACAAGGAAATCAAAGGTTTGTCAACTAAAGGATTCTCCTTTAAGTACAGAGCATTTGCTGATGATGTGATGTTTATAACTGAGGAACCTATGACTACTTTACCACTTTTATTACAAAAAATTAAGGACTTTGGAGATCTTGCAGGCTTTTATGTTAATAGAAGGAAATCTAAAGTGATGTGCAAGAATATGTCAACTAAAAACAGTTGGAATTACAAAACTTAATAGATTGTGAGGTGGTGAAAAAGACTAAATATTTAGGTATTGACTTAACTATGAAAAATACTGACCTCTTTAAAACAACTATGAAAAGTTATGGACACAAATTACACATGTTATTAAAAAATGGAATACCTTAAATTTATCATTACTGGGAAGAGTTGCTACAGTTAAAATGAACATTCTACCACGATTAATGTTTCTATCACAAATGATACCAATTGTGAAAGATTTACAAGCTTTTAAAACATGGCAAAGAGACCTTTCAAAATTTGTATGGGCAGGAAAAAAACCAAGAATAAAAATGAAGATAATGTGCGATGCAAAGGAAAGAGGAGGTTTTCAACTGCCTAATTTAAAGTTATACCATGATGCAGTCTGTTTGACTTGGTTAGAATCTTGGATCTCTCTAAAAGACAGAAAATTATTAGCACTTGAGGGACATGATTGTCGATTTGGTCGGCATGCATACTTGTACTATAATAAAACAAAGATAGACAATATGTTTAAGCATCATTATATTAGAAGAACCTTAATAGATACATGGTCTAGATATAAGAGTTTTTTTCCAGCAGAAAAGCCACTGTGGATTGTACCAGCTAAAGTAATAAAACCTTTTTCAAGTTTCAAAGGACAAGACTGGTTGAAATACAGGGACCTGTTAAAAATAGAAAATAGCGAATTTGTATTGAAAGAAGAGAATCAGTTGGATTTTAAATACGGTTGGTTGTGGTATAGACAGATTTATGACCTTTTTAAGACAAATAAAAAAAAGTATTGGTTTTAGAAAGAAAATTAATGAAATTGAACAGGTATGGGAGGAAGAAGGAAAAAAAACTGATTTCAAAAATGTATAAAATTTTGTTGAAATGGTATAATGCAGATGAACTTGTAAAAGAACAAATGGTAAAATGGGCAATCAATATGAATAAGGAAATAGCTATGTCATTTTGGGAATTTTTGTGGAAAAATGCTATGAGCATTTCTATTTGCTATAATCTAAAAGAAAACTGCTTTAAAATGTTGTACAGATGGTATATGACTCTGAAAAAAATAGCAAATATTGATCAACAGTTGTCTAATAAGTGTTGGAAATGTAAACAAAAAGAAGGTTCTTTCTACCACATGTGGTGGACTTGTGATAAAGCTAAAGTCGTTTGGTGTATGATTCATGCTAAAATGGAAAAAAATTGAAATGTACTTTTAAAAAGCTGCCTGAAATGGTATTGCTTGGTCTTAAATTAGAGGATGTAAATGTAAACAAAAGGATACTGATATGGTACAGGGTGACCACAGCGAGGATGGTCTACGCCCAGAACTGGAAATGTGAGAGAACTCCTGACCTATGGGAATGGTTGAGAAAATTGCTATTTATGGCAGAAATGGACAAATGGACAAGAAAATTGAATAATCAAGACTCAGAGATGTTTTTAGAAGAATGGAAAGACTTGAAAGAATATTTAGAGCAATACTGGGATATGAGAAATAATATTTTTACACTGTCAAATTACTGATTTTAGATGTTTAAAATAAGATTAAGAAAAGAAGAAACAGTTCCTTTTAAGGAAAATATACTGAATGTTTGAAGTGATAAGAATGGATGCTAGATTACATATAACAGATATTTAAATAATATTTTTAAATGTTTTTTTTAAAAAATATAACCAAATATGTTACCTGTAAAAGTTAATACTTCTAAGTCTTCATAATAGTTGTTATATATATAATGGTATAGGTGAGGTGGGAAGTCCTAAAAGTTTTGAATTGTAATCGAAATACATAGTTATATAGAAAATAGGACAGTGATGATAATATTCTGAAAGTAACTATGCAAAATTTTGGATAAGAAGAAAATAATAAAATTTGTTTTTTTGTTTTTTTAAAAAAAGAAAGTTTAGAGAGGGAGAGTGGCAGTGAACTACATATCCAAGCAGACTCATCAGTGTTTTTGAGCATGATCAGAGCACAAACTTTTTTTTTTAAATGGCCAATGGTCCCATGAACTACATGTCCCAGTAGGCTCATTAGCACTAGTGGGAATGCTCAAAGGACAAACAAACAAACAAAAGTGGCCAGTGGCCTCACTCACTGGCTGCTGATCTGATCGTTCAAGGATAGGGTAAATGTGCTTCAAAAAGTGCTAAAAAGAACCAAGATTTAACTTTGCTTTTCAATATAATAATACTCTGAATTTGTAACATTACAAACTGTATTCTCTGTATAAGATAAGTTAGCATAGATTTAGCATGTAATATGTAGAATTGATTAAAAGAGCAATAAAAAAAAATTTACAAAAAAAAAATGCTAAAAGGGGTGAGTCCAATCATGATTCTCTGTTACAAAATAACCTGGATCAATTAGAGGAGGGGCAACAGCAGATCAAACTGTATGTCTGACCACAGCCAACGTGAAGCAACTTCACTGCTATGAAAATGCACATCTAACAAAAGTTGTTTATTGTCTATTATTGCATGGTACACAGTCATAGTTGGCAAATGTGGACCAATACTGCATTGAGAGGCCCATCCTCTTGTATCCTGGAAGGGGAGATTTGATCATTTTTTAATATAATGGTTGAGTGCCTTTACCTATCATTACCATTACCTGTTGAGTATATTTAACTGTCAGAAAGGTAATGAATGGGTCCCACCTGCAGACAAAGCTGGAGTTCTGTCATACTTGTTGGGGTCCTCTAGATATTCAGAAAAAATTACTTGTATTAAAAAAAAACATCCTGATAATACAGAATATTCCAAAAGAGACAGAATGCTGAGAGCAGTTTTCATGGGGGGGGGGGGGGGGAAGCACAGCAGAGATGGGAAAATAGTACTGTTCAATCACTGAAGAATTTCAAGTGAGCTGGAGAGGAAAATCGGAGTCTGTGGGGTAGATTTAATTATAGAATTGAATAATTAATTATAGAATTTTGCACTGACGTATTACATTCTACACTGGAATAAATCCATACTTTATTGCAGTTATTTAGGGGTTTTTTTTTGCAAATGCTTGCAATCTTCTATGCCTTTTGCCTTTGAACAAAGGGAAAACATCTGCAAGCAGTAAGGGGAACTAATCCCCCCCCCCCCAATTCCTTTCCCCAGACTGGCATAGTAGCATTCCTAACCCTACTGTTTGCCTTATAGCTAGCTGGAACCAAGGCTTTAGTAAGGTGGAATATACCAAATGGCTGAACAAGCAATTGATCCACCCCCTTTGCTGACAAAGTACTTGGTACATTCTGCCATGCTACCAGCCAGTCAAAATAGCTGCTACGTACTGAGCAGTGTACCCACAGAATGTAATAAGCAGTGTACCTACAAAGGGTTGCACTGCCTGCTCATCAATCCCTTTGGTATGTTCTGCTTGAGAGGAAGCCAGACAGCAAAATGGATGAACAGAAGTTCTACATGATGTATGTGTTGCTGCCCTATTTCCAATTCTCTGGTTCTGGGGCACCTCTTCCCACCTCCTTCCCCCTGAATTTGCAGTCTGGCATATCAACACGGCTTCAAGGAAGCCACAGGTGAGGTTGGGTTGTATAGGCAGCTGACTCGGCTCCTGACCTCTTGCAAGGGTGGTGCTCCTAACAAGAAACTGGGAGTGCACCCAGAAGGCAGGCACAGCTTGCTACATTGCCATCATAAGGGGAAAGAGAAGTGGGCTGAGGGAAAAAGGGAGAGGAGAATTGGGACAGGGGGATGAAGCGGTCTGAGGTGCTAGGGAACCTGCTCCCCTTTCCATTCCAAGACCATGTTATGACTGCCGCAATATCAAACCGCTGTAAAGTGCTCTGTATGGGATTAAAGCCTCATTTAAGACAAATGGCTTTTTAAATTAACAGGAATGGCAAGGGAAATTATAGGAAACACAAAAGAGGCTTGTATTTAACCAGGATGTATTTGAAATTTCTTCTCTGTCAGGGGAGAAATCCTTTAAAATGTGCTAATACTGTTAAACTTAACTTAGGTCTCCTTTGATGGGTGATTTGTTCCCTGTCATTGTTCTAATGGTTTTTATCTGACCTTGAGAAGTATTGTCTTGTTACACAAAGCCTCTCATTTTCATCTGGAGCAAATTTTTCATAAGTAAGTTCTCTTGAAATCAAGCAAGTATCACTAAGATGGCCTTACAGACTGAGCCTGTGCAGTCTTTTGCCTGCCCAGCTGGGGTTGAGCACACCTCCCCAGTCTATATAGCATTTCTAATGCTTGAATCATCCTTGAATGAATTCATTTTTAAAAAAGTATACCTAATTTTCTTGTCTGTGTTTGTTGATATTCTTTGTTTTGTTCTTGCCCTTTGTAAATACGGGTATATGTGTGAAAGAAAGTACCAAAATTCTGGTTGGTGGAACATCATAAATATTTTAGAAACTGAATTATCTGTCTACATATCTATCTAATCTACCTAGCTATCCGACTTTGCAGCTATCATTTCCCCACTATTTCTAATGGTCTTTTTTTCTTCCCTTTGAAGATGGAACAATAATCCACTACTATCCTGTTGAATCATTTGAAATGTGGTGTTGGGGGAGAATTTTTATGAAAACCATGGACTTCCAAAAAGACGAAGAAGTGGGTTCTAGATCAATCCAAGTCTGAGCACTCCTAGAAGATAAAATGACCAAACTGAGGCTATCATACTTTGGTTGCCTGATAAGAAGACAAGAGTTACTGGAAAAGACAGTGATGATAGGTAAAGACGGCAAGAAAAGAGAAAAGTCCAACTTCAGATGGATTGATCCAGTCATGGAAGCCATGGCTCTCAGTTTGCAAGACCTGAGCAAGGCTATTAATGAGAGGACGTTTTGGAGGTCATTAATTTCTAGGGTCACCGTAAGTTGGAAGTGACTTGACAGCTACTTAACGCAGATGTGTGCACATCCTGTTGAAAGGTGGGGGAGTTATGTGGCTAAACCTCATTATCTCCTGTGCCACTGACACACTAAACTGTAGAACTTGCACATGGTTGTGTTTTTTATACTCCTGAGGGCTTTGTGTCTCATGCCTTCAGAAAGGTACCAGAGAAGGGGCTTTGTGAACATTTTCAGGAAGACACAGAAGAAGCTCAAAACCACACCTTGGTACTGTGAAACAATGACATTTCCCTAATAAATATTTATCCAAAGAACAAATATATTTTGGGTTTTAAGAGATAAGACAGCATCCAGGATTGGCTAAGATGATTCTTGGATGACTAAACCATAAAACTCGAGGGAATTGTGTCCTTTCTTGTCTCCTGCCAGCATATCCAACCATCAAGATAATATGTGTTAATGAATGTGGCTGAATTCCAACTATTCTATAACACAGCCTGAATCATTGTGAGATTACACATTCCACTAAGCATTCTTAATTTTTTTTTAAAGGAAAGTGTGCTAACATGCTGTGTTTCAGAACTGGTGCAGAACAGGCTATTGCAGAAGAAATTAATACAGTGTACAGCAAAGAGGTTGAGTATAATTGGGATAGTGTTTCTTAGGAAACAGTACTTTTAGGTGTAGTATTTCTGGGTCCAGAGATAAAGGATCCCAAGATGAAGAATGGCTGAAAACAACCTGAATATGAAAACCTCCTGTACAGCAGTCTCTAAACCTTGTGGCAGAATTCATTAATGTCATGTGATCTCAGGACCAGTTCACAGCTTTCCAGTTGGTTAACACAGGTAACAATAGTTTTAATACCCGCTGGAAACAACACAAAATGGCTAATCTATTACAGATGACATTGTGTGTTTGTAACATCCTAAATGTGGTGATAGGATTTATAATTTAGAAAAATACCCAGGTTTTCTAAATTATAAATCCTAACACTACATTTAGGATGTTACAAACACACAATGCCATCTGTAATAGAGTCACCATTTTTGTGTTGTTTCCAGCTGGCATTGGAACTATTGTTTCAATTTCAAATACACATTTGATGACCCAAATTATCCTCCTTGGCGATCTAAATGCTCAAATTGGGTCTGATACTCAGAGTTGGTCTTCTACTATGGGCTTTGATGGAGAAGAACCACTGCCACCTCAACTACGTCTTCCCCGTCAATCTAAAGATCTATATTATAATAGGGCTGGACATAAATGGATTGAATTCTGTATAGAACATAATTTAATAACATTAAATGGTTTGTCCCAGTTCCCAGCATCTTCAAACTTTACCATTATCTCCTCGCAGAGGAGAAGTGTAGTTGACTATGGTTTATGCCCCTTCAGCTTTCTGCCTGCTATTAAATCTATGAACGTTGTTTTCCTTACTGAAAGTGACCATCTTCCGGTGTTACTCTCATTACTCTGTCCAACAGAGATTTCCCATTCTTGAAACCCTTCATCAGAACAACACAGAGACCTGATCTTAAAAAGAATCAGATGGCCTGAAACATTGGAAGGAGACCTTCTCTCTCTCTTTCAATCTGAGATGATATCTGAGCTGGGAACAGTAACTATTAGTTCAACCTCACACTCAGAAGTACTATCTGCTTTTTCCCAAATTGCCAAGCATTGTTCTCTACTGGCCAAACCTGTTCAGATAACCCCCTCTAAGACTCAGACTTGGTTCAGCAAAGAACATTTAGAACTTAAATATTTAGAACACTATTTAGGGAATCTTGCTTGATGGAAGCCCCTGATACCCTGGAAAATTATTTTACTTCTAAAAAAAACCTTCCAAGATCTAATTATTAAAAAAAAAAGAATGATCATTTTCAGTATAGATGGAATTAACTTCCTATCTATCAAATCTCGGGATGGCAAGTCTTTTTGGCAGACAATCTCTAGGGCATTAAATAACAACTCCTTACCAGAAGCCTGCATTTCTCCCCAAATATATATTAACTTTCTAAAACTATTAAAAACTATCCCTACCACTAAAAATCTATCCCTACATAAAACAGAGAATATACAATCACCTAAAAATACATATAGAAATGAATTTTCCCTTACAATGAGTACCAACAAAAATGTGAATATACAGTTGAACTAAAGCTGGGTATGCACGAGGTCAAAATAACTAACGGTTTTCCCTTAAAGACATCTAAACAATAAAAACTACTTTCCCCTCCTCCCTCTTCTTTTTGGCCTAGCCTGTTCTCTTTGGGCTGCCAGATTCTTTGGGGCAGTTGCCCCCTTAGCTGAATCAGAGTCCTCTGAAGTGCTGCTTGATGAACTTGAAAAATCTTCCAAGTCATGTATTCCTCTTCCTCCTCTGCTGACTTCTTCTATTTCCTTATTTTTTGATAGAAATCCAAAAAAGTCTCTGCTACTTTAAGAGAGATGATCTTTTCCTTCTTCCCATTATAGGTGAAAGCCAAACCTTCAGGATAAATCCATTTATAAGGGATGGAGTTCTTTTGCAAGAATTTAATCAGATTTTTGTACTGCTTTCTTCTTTTTCTTATTTCAGATGGAATGTCTTTTAAAACCTTAATTTCTGCTTCTTTGTTTTTCAAGGTAATCCTGTTAGTGACCTTGAGCACCACGTCTCTTGTTGTCCTCTTAGAGAATTTCACCACAATTTCCCCAGGCACGTTATTCTTCTTCACAAAATCAGGATATGTCCTGTAGACAATATCCGTATTGCTTTGTAAATGATCCGATTGCAAACCTGCTATTGGAGGTAAAGCTTCACTTAAGATTTCTTTTAAATTCTCTGTTTTTTACTCTGGAACACCTTGAAATAGTAGAATGTAAGATGCTCTTTCCATTTATAATTTCAAAATTTGGTCCTTGTCAGTTGCACACTCCTCCACCACTTGTAGCCTTTGAGACAGTTCTTTTGTCTGGATTTCAACTGATTTAGATGATTTAATCACTTCCTCTATCTTGCAGTTGGATTCTTTGATCTCTTTTTGAAGAGCCACAATATTTTGATTCATTACAGCCATCTGGTCCAGTAGAGGGTGCAATGCTGCAGACAACATGTTTGGTAGATCTATGGTAGCTTCCTGTTTGGAAGCAGGAAGAGAAGTTGTAGCCTTTGGAAAGGGTTTCCCTCTGGGTGTCATTTTTCTCCCCTGCAAGCCATTACTTGTGTGTGGAGAGGGAATCGCTTTTCCAGGGAGAAACTTTTTAAAAGCAAGCTTCAAACAGTTCTCCACTGTGCCTGCATTACAGGAGCTACTCCAGCAATCCCAGCCCTTCGCTTTGCAGGGTTTTTTTTAAAGTCCAGGTGGGGGGGCAAACCTTCCCCTCCTCCTCTGCTGCTTTTCTTCGGGGCCAGGACATGCTTGAATGCCCGCTTGAAAGGGCACTGCTAACTCACAGTTCTGGACTTCTCTTCCACAGGTAGGTTTCTTTCATTTCCTTTCACTGGATTCTCTGTCTGCTTATCTGGTGTGCTGCTTTTTGTGCCCAGAGGCTTCCTGGCAGTGGGACCTATCGAGACATCGAGGTGCCTCAATCCCTCAGCTGACACCTTGGGAGAGGTGCCTCTAGTGTCCCAGGCTAGGAGCCCCCTTCAAGGGCTCTGGGGGGGACTGGAATCCTGCTGATCCCCCTCCTGGTCACTGGGTTTGCGGGCCGCTCCATACGGAGCACTGTTGGAGTGTACCCACCATCAAGTTGCCAAAACCAGAAGTCGGGTTGAGCATTTCTCCATGCTTTTCAGTTCCCATACTGCTCCCCTATCTAGCCCTGATGAGATGATCCCCTCTAATATTCCTAGTTGGCTTCCAGTAGATACTGATGAAATTACAGAATTAATAACTAACTTGAAACCAGGTAGGGCCCCTGGCCCAGATAGTCTCCCTGTTGAACTTTCAATAAATTTGCTGATTGGTGGACTCCTCTATTAGCTAAGCTATTTACTTCTATTGATTAGTATGGTGTTCTCCCAAATTCATGGTTGAACTCAATCATAATCCCAATTTATAAGAAGGGTGATCCTAATTTACCTGAAAACTTTCACCCTATCAGTCTTTTATCAATCATGGGGAAATTATATGTGAAGCACCTAGAACATTACTTACTCGACTGGGTCCAATCTAATGCCATCAAAGGGCCAGAACAAATTGGCTTCTCCAAAAATAAGTCAACCTTAGACCATTGTCTGATTCTGTCTACTCTAGCTGAAAAATATATGAAACTAGGCAATAAAAAGCTCTTTGTAGCCTTCATTGACTTAAAAAGTGCCTTTGAATCAATCTCAAGAGAAAACCTATGGAATAAACTGCTCAAACTAGGAATTGACTTACGTCTCCTATTCCTTCCTAGTCAACAAATAATGTTTTCTCCAAATGGAAGGCTGACCAATAAAATTCCACCTAAGAAAGGCATTAAAGAAGGATGTGTCCTTTCCCCCCTTCTTTTTAACCTATCCCTCTCTGATTTGGCATGCACACTTGAGCCTGTGAATAGTCATCCACCCAAACTAGGAGGCAAATCAGTACCCATTATTTTATACGAAGATGATAATGCTGTCTTATCTTTCACAAATACACATTAGGTAACTGACAAGGAATCAGGAACCAGCTGAAGAAGATCATCATGGAAAAAAAGATTAACCTTCCTTATACTTGACACAATTAATGAAACCATTTGTTGATTCTAATGAAGCCAAAAAAAGCTGTCTTCGTGACTCAGATCTATATCTTGGGTCAGGCCTGCAATACAGCTTCTGTGTGGTACTTGTGTTAGAATACCCACCTAATCAGCAGCAACAGAGATTGTTGGCAGGCTCCTGTTGGTTACAAAATTCACTCTCTCATCCATTGCAATTGGATGTATCTGTTGTGATCTGCTGGCCAGGGGAGGGATTGAACCTCTGGATACTTCAGCTGGAGTCCCTTCCCACAGCACCACCTTGTTTACTACTTTTGAAGTTGTCAGTCCATCATTGGGAGAGCCACCTTGATTGGGCTGATACTTGCTTGGCTCAGCAGGCTGTAGGAGGAAGTGGTGGACATGGGAACCTCAGCAAAATTAGGGGAACCAAGGCAAAAACACTCTAAGAACAAAGAAAATAAACACAGTCCTTAACAAAGACTGAGAGACCCTGTTCTGAGATGCCAGATGAGGTCAAATGAAGTCAACAGGATATTAGGGGTGCCAGCCTCCAGGTGGGATTTGGGGATCCCCGGAATTACAGCTCATCTCCAGAGTACAGAGATCAGTTCCCCTGGGGAAAACTGATGTTTTGAAGGGCGGACTCTGTGGCATTGTACCCCACTGAGGTCCCCGTCCTCCTCAGGCTCTGACCCCAAATCTCCAGAAGTTTCCCAACCTTGATCTGTCCACCCTACCCACCCCCTACTGATAGGCAGGGGGGACCTGGCAAGGCAACCTGTGACCTGACTGAGCCTGTGGTTATTAGACTTGTGCCATTACTACATTTATATAGCCACCCTAAATTGAGTTATATCCTTTGAAATCCACTGACTCTAATGGACTTAGGACCTCCCCCTACGTAATTTTCTCATGAAAAAACCATGCTGGAGGGGAGTTATTTTCTGATTTTGCCGCTCTGTATGGAGTATCTGTGCACATGGAACAGTAAAACCTGCAAAAACTCCCCTGAATAGTTTTCACATGAGAACACTGCTTGGGAGGAGGCAAGAGCCCTTCCTCCCCCACCCCCCATGTTCTGAGCCCTTTGGGGTATCCTTTTTATTTGTAAAAGCATTTCTCCACACCTGCTGTGTGGCTATGGGGAACACAAGAAAACGAGTGTAAAAGTGAAGAAACGTAACATGAGGGTGATCCCTTAGGAGGGTGTAACTTTGCTTTAGATGGCACTGTTCAACAAAACTAAGATCATGGCATCCAGCCCCATCACTCCTTGACAAATAGAAGGGGAAGTCATGGAAGCAGTGACAGACATCACGTTCCTGGGATCCAAGATCACTGCAGATGGTGATTGCAGCCATGAAATTAAAAGACACCTGCTCCTTGGGAGGAAAGCTACGGAAAACCTAGACAGCATAACAAAAAGTAGAGACATCACCCTGCCAACAAAAGTCCATATAATCAAAGCAATGGTATTCCCAGTAGTAATGTACAGCTGCGAGAGTTGGACCATAAGGAAGTGCTGAAGAACAGTGCCAAAGAACAGATGCTTTTGAATTATGGTGCTGGAGAAGATTCTTGAGAGTCCCCTGGACTGCAAGGAGATCAAATCAGTCAATCCTAAAGGAAATCAAATCTGACTGTTCCCTGGAAGGCCAGATACTGAAGCTCAAATACTTTGGCCACCAAATGAGAAGGGAGTACTCATGGAGCACTGGAGAAGACCCTGATGCTGGGAAAGATTGAAGGTAAAAGAAGAAGGGGACGGCAAAGGATGAAATGGTTAGACAGTGTTATCGATGCAAAGGACATGAAGTTGGGCAAACTCTAGGAGACAGTGGAGGACAGGAGGGCCTGGCGTGATGTGGTCCATGGGGTCATGAAGAGTCAGACTCGACTGTGCGACTGAACAACAACAAAATCACATGTGAGGCAATACTGGGTGGATATAGGTGTGCAGTGGCATGACCGAATGCATGGCAGCATCTTTATTAAAATATTTGTATGTTACACCAAAGGCAAAGATAAGTAAGTTATGAATTTAATCAATTAGAGAAGTCTCCAAAATTGGTGCAAATCTCCTGATATTTAAGGAGATTTTTTAAAGAAAAATCTACTTCCAGCCTAATTGTTGTTTCCATCACAACCCCCCCACCCCATCTGTCCTTGATACATAATTTGCTTCTTGCTTTGTAACATCCATAGACAGCTAATTTCATGCCCAGACTCCATTCCTCAGCAACATATTGTTCGTGGTTAAATGAGGCTATTTTATTTAAATGCTTAAGAAGATGGTGCTTCTAGTTAAGTTGGAAGGGGGGAAGAAAGAAAAGGGAGGAAAACCTAATTAAAAGGAAGTAAGTAAAATCTTGCCATGGGGAAAAAAAATAAAACCGTCTAGAAGCAAAGCATATTTCTCAACAGCTAGAGGTACCCCCAGTTCTGCAACCACATATGGTAGTTTCCTCTTTTCCCCCTTAATTCCGTACCAGACTCAATAGTACCTAGGAGTCATTTTAATACAAATAACTGAATTTAGGTTAATTCTCCATCTGCTACTCCAGATTCGCTACCATTGTTGATACTAAGCACACTTCTACTGCCAATATTTTGTACTTACTGCTTGAGGAACATGGCAAAGTAAAGCACTTTTTTTTTTTCTTTTTTTAAAAAAATGCTTTCTATGAGTTTTATGATCAGTATTCACAAATGAAGATGCCATAACAGCAGAGTGGTTCAACTTTTGGAATTAATCCTGCCTGGAGAGTTTGTTTGCTTATTATGTTTCCACAGGTCACCCTTGGATTTCCTTCAGATGTTTTTGACAAGGAAGCCATTTCATGAGTAAGCACTGGATGTCAAATAATACTGTACTTTGAATAAGTGCATACATAGTGATGCCAACAAGGATTTGTGTGCCAGGAAGGCATATGTCATAGAAGGAGGAGGTGGAGGAGATTGGATTTATACCCTGCCCTTCACTCAGAGTCTCAGAGCGGCTTACAATGTCCTTTCCTTTCTCTCCCCACAACAGACACTCTGTGCGTTAGGTGGGGCTGAAAGAGCTCTGAGAGAACTGCTCAAGAGAACAGCTCTGAGAGAACTGTGATTGACCAAAGGTCACCCAGCTGACTGCACATGCAGGAGTGGGGAATCAAATCCAGTTCTCAAGATTAGAGTCCACCGCTCTTAACCACTACACCAAACTGGCTCTTTCAGGGCTGATTCCCCTGTTCAGGTCTATCAATGGAAGACAGCAGCATGACATGTATCAGTAGGAGGAAATCGGGGGAAACCAAGTTTAAATCTCCACTCTAACATTGGAGCTGTCTGGGTGGCCTTGGGCCAGTCACTCTCCCTGGGTTGTTGTGAGGATAAAATGGAGGAGGAGAGAGTGATGTTGTAAACCATTTTGAATCCCCACTGGGCTGAAAAAAGGGGCATACATATCTAAATAAATAAATGTGGTGACCTGCTTGTTTGTATAGCAGCTGTACAAAAGAGAGACCAGCATACACCCACTGGAGCAAAGGATTGCCCATGTGACCGTTCCAAGAAGAAGATGATGCAGGACATCTGGCTGGCCACTGTGTGGGACAGGATGCTGGACTGGATGGACCACTGGTCTGATCCAGGAAGGCTCTTCTTATGTTCTTATCCAGTACTTAGAAGAAAAAGATGTATCAAAGTAGCATCTGAAAGGGGAAACCAGGGCAGCAAAAATTGAATATTCATATCGTATAGGATACTTCTCCCTCCAATACACACTACTGTTCATTAAAAGCCAAATGTTTAACCTTTTCATTTAAAAAAAACCCTAGAGAATATTAAGTGCAGTAGCACTTCATCATAGGCTTTGTGATCCCCCCCCCCCCAAAAAAAACCCTCTGAGACAGTCAGATTACATTGGCAAGGGTTGATTTTGACCCTTGGCGCTGAAATAAAAGCAAACTTGGGTAGCAGCAGAACTGCAGAAGGAAGAAACACTAGCTTGTACATGAAGCACTGGCAGAAGTATGCAACCTTTTTTTTTTTTTCCAAAGCATCAATTTATCCCGTGAACGTCTTATTTGTGTTATGCTGCATTATTTATAATCAGCTGCTTTGAGCCTCTGGAAGAAATGCAAGAAACGTCACAAAACCAGAAGATTTACTAAGACCCAGTTATACTGCCCTATGTATGAGTGATGAGCTGTATGTGATTGTGTGAGATGCAAATAGTGCTGGCCTGATAATTGGGATGTGCAATCAGAAACGTACTAATTAAGGTTCAGATCTAAACAATATCCATTCAGAAATGCAGTAAATTATTCAAACCTGAAAATAATCATTGCTGACTTTCAAGAGTGGTCTGAAGCCTTCTGATCTGTCCATTTATTCCGATGCCTCATTATCTGGTTTAGTTTCCCTGGGCAGTTAAGTGACTTAGTTGCATGTGGGTGGCGGATGGACTGCTATTGCTAGCAACATTAGAAGAAGAAGAAGAAGAAGAGATTGGATTTATATCCCGCCCTTCACTCCCCAAGGGAGTCTCAGAGCGGCTTACAAACTCCTTTCCCTTCCCCTCCCCACAACAGACACCCTGTGAGGTAGGTGGGGCTGAGAGAACTCTTTCCCAAGCTGTCCTTGAGGGAACAGCTGGTACAGAGCTATGGCTTGCCCAAGGCCATCCAGCCAGGTGCAAGTGGAGGAGTGGGGAATCAAACCCGGTTCTCCCAGATTAGAGTCCGCGCACTTAACCACTACACCAGACTGGCTCTCTAGTTTAGTTTAGCCTTATTATAAAATATTTCTCCCCTCCTTATCTTTTATTATTATTTACTGCAGTTGTACTCAAATATTGGACTAGTTTATTATTCGCAGTGCCCATAATTCAAATATCCCAGTGCAAGATCTTGTGTGTGAGTAAGTGGACACATACTGGCTTTGATCCACCCAAAGGTCTCTAAGGATGGGACGATTTTTGCTCCTGGAGTGCCATCTTCTCTCTTCCCCCCCCCCCCCCTCATCATTATCCACTGATGGCAGCCTTGAGTATTTGTTTTGCACCAAGCAATTACATCCAATGAACAATGAGCAAGGGACAGAGAAAAAAAAGAATAACAATACTTTGAGAAACAATGCCTGGAGAACATAACAAACAACCTCAACATTCTGTGACTTTCAGCACGTCTTCCACTACAATTGGCAACACCTGTACTTCATCTGTAATGCTGCATTCCCCGTTCTTCCAACTGACTCCTTCACCCTTGTTTCTGAAGGATTTCTTGTTTTCTCACTGAATGCACTGGTGTTTGGGGGGGGGGCAACAGTGGGAGGGCCTCCTGCCCCCACTGCTGGACCTTCTGTGGGCACCTGGTGTTTTTGGCCACTGTGTGACAGAGTTTTGGACTGGATGGGCTACTAGCCTGATCCAACATTGGCTTCTCTTATGTTCTTATGTTATGTTCTTATGCAACATAACATCTGTTCTGCCCAGTAAGTATGCTTGCCTGACTTTGGGATTCCAGTCACCAGCTTTTCCCACACTACTAAGGTGGCTGGTTTGGGGGGGGGGGCAGCCAAGCACCTATCTTTGACCTTCTCCACAAATGAGAATGTTACTAGCCTGGGATTTGACAGGGATGGCTCTCCAGGTGTGAGAAAGAGTCTCTGAGAATCCCAACTCTATCACATGAGAAATAAGCACAGTTACACCTGGAAATATGTTGCCCATTGAAAATAATGGAAATTTATTCAAGAGGGGTGAAACCAAGGCCGAGGACAGACTGGCAATGTAAAGTGGGGCAGCCCCGCGTTGGAAGTGGAAGAAAAGAGCCCGTTCAGACATGCACATCTGTCCCTCGGCTCCATTTCGCACTTACCCGTCTCCCAGTCGCTTTCCTTCCGCTTTACCAGGACACCGGGTAAAACCGGTGTTCAGGGGCCGTCCTCCGCATGCCTCCCGCTTCCAAATAGTGTGAACCGGAAGAAGCGGGAGGCATCCGGAGGCGGCAGTGTGAACGCGCCGGCACAAAGTTATGCGCATATGCGAAACACATCAAAGGGAAAACAAAAAAAAGCGCAACGGCGTGCGTGAGCCGTGCACGCCAGCTCCGCGGCAGTCTGAACATTCCATATCGGCACCACTGTGCATTGCTCTGGCCAGTATGAACAGCCAGCTCCGTGGAGTTTTTCCCCCGCACCAGTTCCCTCCACTTTGCCCCCGCTTTACATTGCCAGTCTGTCCTCAGCCCAAATGTAGACAATGACAAATATAATGAATATGGATCTACCTGATCTGGTGAATTTGTTAACGAGAAAGTCACAGACCAGTGGTTGGGACATAGGAGGCAGGTTTCGCCCTCACTTCAATGGTCTTGCGCACAGCAGTCTTCCACTGTCTCCCACTTACCACTTATGGGGACAAAGGACAAAGACTGATATCCTCAGATTTTTTTTCTTTAGAAAGTTGGGCACAAAAGATCTAAGAGCTAGAATTAAGAGGAAATCAAATGAGAGCCACCAGCGTCAATAGATCTGGATTACAGCCATCCTTGTACGTAGGTGTCGCTTCTTATTTCATTCAAAAAGGGAAAGCAGGGGGCTGTTAATTACCTCAACCAGATGCACAACTTAAGTTTTACATGTTTACAAGGATTCTGCAAAACAAGAATTCCAAGGCGCCAGCAGGAGTTCTTTTAAATACACATTCTGCCAGGCATGGATGGTTAATTTCAGTCAAAACCATTAAACCTTGTTACGGAACGAGAATTGGCAATTAGTTGGTAACTTTGAAGACTATGAGAGTCTCTGTTGCTTGACATTTAAGGAGCAAAGTCAAAGCACCTTAAACTTAGTTTCCAGTAATTCCACTAATGAAAACAGGTGTGGAATCAATACTTTTTCAACCCATTAAAAGGAGAAGCAGTTGTGATTGTTATCTTATCCTTTCTGATGTTTTATTAGACTATGCCGTAAACAGAACATCACCCAAACTTGACATGCATAGGAAGACACCTCTCCTTAAAACTGTAAGGTTTTCTGAATTGTTCTTTTACACAGAAATTGGCATCCTAACAAAAATACAATTGGGTAACAGTGTTCTATTGTGGAATGCTTGAGGCTACTGATCATCCCCTTTCCCTGCTTAAATATCTGCTCACCTTGCTATTACACCTAGTGCCAAGCTATTTCTCAGTAACATTTCCCATTCTGGTAGCTCATTGGTTTATTTATTTATTTTAATGCTGCTGATGTATTGTTCATTCGTTCTTGTTCAAATACCTGATAAGGTGGTATTGCACATACCAGCTATTGTCTACTTCCCCGAATTAAAAGACAGAATGAACATAAATATTTTAGCTTGGAGCCTATCAGAGAGCAACATAGGAACTAGGTGAGGCTCAAGGGGAAGGGCATTCCATAAGAGAGGTGCCACTACTGAAAAAGTCCTGCCTCTGGTTGTCACCCCCCCCTCACCTCTGAAGGCAGAGGCACAGTCAGAAGAGCTTGTGGGACAGATCTTCACTGGTGTGCTGGGCAACCATGCAAAAGTGTAAAAAGATCATGCTGCTTCCAAAATTCTAGTATCTCTAAGGCAATTCTCTAGTTTTAGCTATGGAATTATTTGGAGGGATATCATTAGACTAGGTAACAACTGGAGCATCATCACATCATCATCACGGTTCATATCCTGTGACAAGGAAATGAAAATCAGAAGGAATAGTGCTGATCTGCTAATTCTGTGTTAGCCTGCACCACTTATTTGCTGAATTAAGTGCCTGAAAGATGGACACTGGCCTATGAATATGAGTCACCCTACCCACACCAAGTCCATACCACATGAATTAGCGTCATCATGTTGTGACTGAGTCACCAGGACCTCTTTGAGAAACATTCTCATGGTAACTTCCCACAGCAAACACCGTCGAGTCCTGAGTTTGGACTGCATCTGACAGAGTAATACAGTGAGAAAAGGAGGTAAATAAGTAAGTGGCAGATACGGCTAGCAGAAATGTGGCTGGAACTGGGAAGGACCAATAAATAGCCACGAGAGGTGCATAAATACATGGATGCACACAGCATTCATGCATATGTGTGAAGACCATACCATTCTGTATAGACTGCTCACACTCTTCCAAACATCGTTCCATTACTGAGTATTAGAAACCTGCTTTTTAAAAAGGAAGAAACTGAAAAGAGAAATGTTTGGGGATCCAAATTCTGTGTCAGATCCTGGACTCCATGTAAAAAGCTGCTCTGCCTGTAGAAGATCCAGTGGCTGTGATATCTGCATTAATTGTTCTCCTTTGCTTAGCACATTGTCTTTTAACATTATTTACTAGTTACCCCATTCCCTCTGTTATGAAAAATATGAAAAGCATTAGGGAAAGATGATTCATCCATTAGGAATCATTACAGGAGGGAGGGTCATAATGTGCTGCAAGATTTTCTTGCCTCTTTGTGTATTTGGAAGAGGGGAGAATGATGTTGTAAGCCACTTCAGGTTCCCATTAGGGACCTGAATATTTCCTGTTCATTTCAATAGGACAGTTAAACACGTGCTCTATTCTCTGTCATATTCAGATCAATAGCACTTATTCCAGATGCTTAATTTTAGCAGAATCATTCACAGCATTTTGTTTTCATTTTTTTTTTCAAATTCCTTGTGATTTAGTCCCGTTTTAACAGTCCTGGGGGGAAAAAAGTTTTGTAGTCCCCCTCAGAACCTGGCTTGCATTAACTACTGGGCTCCCAAGCACCTGGCAATGCTGGGGCTCCCTGGGGCCGCTTTGCTGCCGCGCCGGAGAGAGGGCAGCAACAGTGACGCACTCACGCATGTCTCGGAGCAGGCGGGGGTGGGGCTTGCCTTTGAAGAAGTGGTGCCCTGCTCCTTCCTCCGACAGTTGCTCCACGTGCTCGCCCACCCACCCACCCTGTTTGCAGTGTAGGCTTTTGCTGGTCGCCAATGGGGCCAGGTAGGAATTTTTTCGCCTCTACCTGGATTGGCTGCTTGGGTGGAGGTGTTTTTTGCCTACCTTGCACTGTGGTTAGTGGATTAGGGGCTATAGGTGTTGGATGAGTGTTAAATAGATAGGTCACTTGGCAGGTTTGTGCAAGCAAGAAAATGGAACTGGTGAGTGCCTCACGGCATGTCCCCTTTGGGAACAGGAGGTCAGCAGGAACTGCCCTAGGGCTGTGCGGTCCGGGATGGAGAATGGTGATTGCCTCTAGGAACCTCTCCAGCTAGGCTCCTCCCTGAAGGTCTGTGCAGCCTCAGGGGTAGGTGCTCCTGGGGGCAACCAGTATGCTGGACTGCCATGTTACGAGCCAGAATAAGAATGGCCGGAGCTAGGTGGCCCGCCCATATCAAGGGCAAGGAGGTTATGTCAGGGGCCAATTTCACACTAGCGTTTGCCCCAGGTTTGCCCTCATGCTTGCACCAGAGCTTCTGGTCGATTTCACACCAGTTGCTCCGGGCTCACGTTTTGCTCTGGAGTATTGCCCTGCTGCACCGGAGTTTCCCTGGAGCAAACAAATCCTGTTTTTAGAGGATTTTCCTGTTTGCTCTGGGGGAGAACCCAAAATGAAAACATGCCCACTCGCCCACCTTTCATCAGGGCCGCCCCATTGTGAGAGTTTCAAAAAAAAAATATGGAGAAAACCATTCATTACGCTATATTGAAAGGGCTGAGGTTCCAAGTGGGAAAATAAAGAAAATACTCCAGAGGAAACTGGGAGGGGAAATTCCGGAGAGAACGAGAGGCAACTGGCCAGTGCGAAATCAGCCAGGGAGTGATGCCTGCCTTGCCTGTTCCTGTGCTTGCTTAGTTTGCCCACTAATGTTCTGCAATGTTCTGTTAAATAGTTAATAAAGTGGCCCTTGTTTAATTCCAAACTGTTGTCTGTCTTGTTATTCTGGCTGGGGTGGGAAATGTTGCTGCATAGAAACGTCTCATTTTGCTTTGTTTCATTAACTTGCTAGGTACAACTGCAGTCCGGGGACTATCAACACCAAAATGTCTGCCCTGTTTTCCCATGAGTGTTATCAGAATATCTTCTCCTTGAATTTCATTGATTGCCTCTTTGTTTTATGTTGCCTTTCACTTGTTTATCTTATTACTTACTTATCTCCCCCCTCCCTCTTTGGCTATATTTATTATTTAGTTACTTCATTTATACTCCACCTTTTGCCACAAAGCAGCTTATATCATTCTCCTCCCCTCCATTTTATTCTCACAACAGTCATATGAGTTAGGGTAGGCTGAGTTGTATAAGTGCTCCAAAGTCAACCAGAGAGCTTCCATAGTAGAGTGGGTATTGAAACCTGGGTCCCTGAGGTTCTAGTCCAAAACTCTAAGCACTACAGCATATTGGTTTTCATGGGGTGACTGCTGTTTAACAACAGCTAGCCTCTGGGACTGGGTAGGTCATGCAATTTGCTTGGTAGCAAATTGCCTGGTGGTCGCTGCTGGGCTTGACCCTGATGTGTGACATCCCTGGTGTGATGATGTCACATGGAAGTGACATCATCATACTGGGGATGTTGCGTGGTGACGCTTGGTTTATGGCAAACTCTATGGTAAAATTGGGCTCAAACTACAGAGTGTTGCCCCAAAACCAGAGCGCTGCTGCATGACATCCCCAGCGTGATGACATCACTTCCGTGTGACACCATCACATTGGGGACATCATGAGGGATTGTGGCTGTTGGGAGTGGGGCTTCCCCCTGCTGGCCAACTGGCCAGTGGCAGGCAGGAATCTCCATAATTGGGGGATCCCCGCTCCCACCAGGGGGCTGGAAACTCTGCCTCCCCCTCATCTTCTTTGACAGAAACCAAAACTAAACACTATTGTGGCTGCTTCGCAAAAGCCATTGTGGGCATTTGTTTATTAAAGCTATAAATTTTGGGGCGGGTGTTAGCCCCGCAATGTTTGATTGTGTGTTTATTTTTTGTAGTTTTCAGGTTTTTGTTCAAACTTGAGGCTTTTGTCCGGTTTGTAGAAAGATCTGGGGTGTTTTTTTCTGTTTATAGTTCCAGTCTCTTAGACCAATTTCACACAAGCTGCTGCTCCATCCCCACTCTTCCCTTTCCCCCGATTGCACACGTTAATTTCCCACCATGTGCTGCGCAGCTGCATTTTGACCCACAGCTTCACCCGATTTCCTCCATGTCTTCTAGATCCTCAAAAAAAACAGGACTGTGAAGTCGTGCGGGAAGTTGGGCGAAGCTGCAGGTCAAAATTCAGCCACGCAGCACATAGTGGGAAATTGTGCAATCAGGGGAAAGGGAAGTGTGGGGGCGGAGCAGCAGCTTGTGTGAAATCAGTCTCAATTTAAGTATCCATAGATTTTGTCATGTTGGGAATCAGATATATTGCAATAGCTATGGAGCAGCAGTCTGGCTTGGAGATACATGTATCAGAATTTATGCAAAGGGATCTGATGCCCATTTAAACATAGACATTTGGGTAAAGAGACAATAGCTGGTTTTCTGTTAGATTCAGGAAACTAAGGCTTGTCAAGAACACTAGTGTCCTTGCCTCTGCAATTATTTAAGACTCTGTGCAGTCATAGTGTTAGATGAAATTTCATAGCCACGTGGCTTGATTAGAAAAGACATTATATAATGAATTCATACCAGAACAATTCAGTCTGCTAAGTATACATCTTAATTGCAAATGGTCTTTTATTAAAAGTCCATTAAAAAGTTAATTAAAGTAATAACTTTGTGAAAAATGATGGTGTCATTATAGTTAAAATCTGTTGGTGTGCCATATTTTTTTCAGAGTGTATAGCTCTATAGTTTTTCACAGGGTTTTTTTGGGGGAGGGGGTTGGTCATATTATGGATGCATGCTATAACCCCCCCCCCCCCAATTTGGAAAATAGGTTGAGATGTTGAATATTTCTACTCCCCAAAACTGGAACAGTTTCACCTGTCTTGCTGTGGAAGTTTTTTTCTAAGGGCAATTACTTTTTAAAACACTTTTTATAAAATAAACACTGCTGAAGTGGGCATCTCCAAGTCTGAAGTATTAAGAGATTCTCCAGAAGCTATAGTGTGGGAGAATTATCTCAGTGTGTAAAAACTTCAACAAATAGTTCTTTACAAACTAACATTGTTAAGATGTTATGTAATAATTTCCCAGGGATTGGTTAGAGCTGACAGTTACAAGTCATGGCTTGCATTGCTGTAGAGGAAGCATTTTCCTGTACTTGGGAAACAGGCTTCCATGGCTCTTGGGAACAATTAAGGCCTATAGAATAGGGTATTATATTATAGAAATTATAAGAATAACAATCGTTTTATTTTTAAAAAATGGTTCAAAATGCAAATGCACAATTGTTAGCAGTATAGTGAAGTTAAGTCTTCTTAAACTTTATTTTTATTTCTAACTCTTCAACTATAACATTGAACAACAGGTTTACAAATTGTACACATTCTCTAACATAAATATCAAAATATGAATTATAACAACAGTGTAACTAAGCAATCAATAAAACAAAAAGTCAGTATACTTAGCAGGTACAAATTGAGCCTTATTATTTATTGAAGTAACATATGAAAAAAAATGCAAACTATTTCCCCACAAAAACAGATTACTTAGAGGGATGTTCAGCAGCTAGCAATTGTGTTGCTATCTTATCCATAACCATGATGTCCCATATTTTCAAAAACCATTGTTGAAGTGTCGGAGTTCTTTCTGTTTTCCAAAGATGAGCAATTAATGTTTTGGCTACAATGAAGAGCAAGGAGACTAATTCCAACATGTAATGGCTGAAAGAGGAGGTCTCCCAAAGGTTCAAAAGTATCAATTCAGGAGATCTTGGGATTTTTAAACCACTAATTTTATTAATAATTGGAAGTATCTTATTCCAAAATGATTTCACCTTAGGGCATGACCACCAAAAGTGAAGGAATGTGCCTGTTTGCCCACAGCCCTTCCAATAGTTTGATCTATTATAGATTTAGAATGAAATAATCTAAGTGGAGTCATATACCGTCTCACAAATAACTTGTAATTTTGCAAATGTATATTCAGTGATTTAGTGGTCAGCTCCAGGAACTTCCAAGTTGCTTCTGGGTTTAGCTGACTGTGGTGGTTCTTTTGCCAACAAGCCTCCATTTTAGTTTGTCTTTCTCTCCCCTCCCTTCCATCTTGATTTAGGACCAGTTGCTGTTCTCATTGTCTCTGAATGAGCCAGTAAACAAATTTTTGATCAATTTCATGGAGATCCATGAAGTTTCTTTAGCCACCTAAAGTATCATGTTGCACTAGTATTTCACAAAGAAAATTCCTGCTGCAAAAATTGCCAGACCAAGACTGCCCTCAAACACATCCTCTTCCTGCCTGGTAACTTCTGTTATATTTCCAGGGCTTGGAATAATTCCCCCACCCCCTTCTGCTAATCTGGTAAAAAAACCTCACCTCCCTTACTTAAAAAGATTCCCCCTTTTTTTTGCCCCAAACTTCTTGCCCTGTAACTGGAAACAGAATCTGTCCCCAACTGTTGTAATGGATTGCTGGAGGAAGTATGGAAATCGCCTTCTTAACTGGCAATGTTGCAGGGCCTGTAACTATTGGAGGTGGAAAGTGCCATCAAGTCACAGCTGATTTATGGCAATCCCATAGGATTTTCAAGGCAAGAGACATTCAGCGGTGGTTTGCCATTTCCTGCCTCCATGTCACTCCCCTGGTATTCCTTGGAAGTCTCCCAACCTAATACTAGCCAGGACTGACAGTCCTTAGCTTCTGAGATCCGACATGATTAGGCTAGCCTGGGCTGTCTGGGTCAGAGCTCCTGTAACTATTAGCTGTTTTAGAAGAGCACTGGGATTTTGGGATAGATATGGGTCTTGATAATAAACTGGTTTAAACTATGAAAAACAGAGTATCCATTTTTTGAAAAATAAATATAAATGAAGTCTGTCAAAATCACTGATCTTGACAGTGAGGGTAGACGTGCCAGAAATAGCAGTTCTGCAGCAGTTTTATCTCACCCTCCAAAATGTCTTGTTCATCACATGCCACGTCCTACTGTGAAGTGTGGAGCAGAAGACCCAAGTGCTGCATGACGGAGTGAGCTCCCATCTCCAGTTCCAGCTCCTGCCAACCTAGCAGTCCAAAAGCAAGACATTTCAAGTAGATAAATAGGTACCACTTTGGTGGGAAGGTAACAGCATTCCGTGCACCTCAGCATCTAGTCATACTGGCCACATGAACATGGAAACATCTTTGGACAGTGCTGGCTCTTTGGCTTGGAAACAGAGATGAGCACAACATCCCTAGAGTTGTGTTCAACTGGCTATCGAGCACGGGGAACCTTTACCTATATTAAATCCTAGGATGGCATATGTGAAAAGGTTTGAGGTAAATGAAAAGATTCTGTGCCTCAATAATTCAAATACAATTGGCAGTTACAGAAAAAAAATCATGCCAAATGTTTTTCAGGAGTCAAATTTCACTGCAGAGTATTATAGTGAACACACCAAAAAAAGGTCCAATTGTTGAGGAATTATGCACACAACCATAGAAGATGTCCTGTTAGATGGGTGGTTTTCTATAACTGTCACTGTTCCTTTAGGAAGGAACTCATTTATTTGTCTGAGGAGAAAGAAATGGTCATCAGGCCATACTTCTTACTGCCACATGTTATATCGAGCAATGCAGCACTCTAATTAAGATAAATCCCACAAGCAAGATATGAATCAGTTTGAACTATGTTTGACATTTCTCCATGAGAATGCCATTTCACTCTTCTGATCAGTGCTGTTCTTTGCTTGAAACTTCTGGATGTTATTTTCCCTATAAAATAGGAACTATAAGTAGATTGAGCCACTAGGCACTAATCCTAAATTTAGGATGGTCATAAATATCAGTTAAAACTAGTTTTATTAGCACATCAATCAGATAGTAATTTCCATCAGTTCAAATGGAAAACACATTTCTGGGTGTAGCCACTACCTCACCAAATTCAGATGAAGTTCTTTGAACATGCCTCTTTCATCCAAAGGACCATCCTACCTAAATATCAAGCAGGTGGGAGAAGGATCCCTATTTGATAAGCAGTTCAGTTCTCGTTTGCAACGCAGGAAGGCATTGCTGTGTAAATCACTTTCCACCCTTTACAAGCATTCCTTACCACACACCTCCTACCTTCCGACTGGGGTATAAAGACTCAGGGAGCTCCATTCCTACCTACGTCTGACAAAGGGAGGTTTGACTCTTGAACATGTATAACCTGGAAATCTTGTTGGTCTCTAATGTGCTACTGGACTTGAATCGAACTGCTCCCTTTCCCAGGAAATTTAAGGGACAAGTGGGGGTTGATTCTTTTTTAAGCAAACCATGCAGGTGAGGGGGACTAAATGTTGTTCTTTGATTTACATTGCTTCACTACATTTTTTCCCCAGTGTGTTTCTGTCAGCCTGGCCAGTGAGGTGTAGTGGTTAAGAGTGGCCAAACTCTAATCTGTGTGAGAACCAGTGTGAGAGTCAGTGTGCTGTAGTCATTAGGAGCAGTTGACTCTAATCTGGGAGAACTAGGTTTGATTCCCCACTCCTCCACATGCAGATGCTGGTGTGACCATGGGTCATTCACAAGGTCTTTCAGAGCCAGGGCTCTTTTTCAGCAGGAACACACCGGAACACCGTTCCAGCTGGTGTCTGAGCCTGCCCCGCCCCCTCCCTGCTGGACATGAGCAGTTTACACTTAAAAGGAAAGTTCCTGCAGAGAGCCTGCAGGAAAAAGACCCACCCGGCGCTTTCCCTTTAAGTGCAGAGAGCCAGCAGGAGAAAGCCCTGCCCAGAGATTAAGCACTGGGGATGGGCTCTTTGCACTGAAAGGCCTGGCTCTGTATATGACTTGCTGACATCGTGTCGTTCTCCCTGCCTCCCCCTGTCTTTTCCTTCTCTCCCCCCCACCTACCTACCTACCTACCTTCCTTCCTTCCTTCCTCTCTCTCTGTCCCCATCTTTCTTTCTCTCTCTCTCTCTCTCTCTCTCTCTCTCTCCCCCCTCTCTCTCTCTCCCTCCACCCTTCCTTTCTCTCCCTCTCTCTCTCCCCCACCTACCTACCTACCTACCTTCCTTCCTTCCTTCCTTCCTTCCTTCCTTCCTTTCTCTCTCTCTCTCTCTGTCCCCTCCTTCCTTCCTTCCTTCCTTCCTTCCTTCCTTCCTTCCTTCCTTCCTTCCTCCCTTCCTCCCTCCCTTCCTCTCTCTCTCCCCCCACCTCTTTCTTTCTTTTTGTTTCTTTTTGTTCTTTGTGTTTTTATTTAAAAAATTATTGGAAAGGGGGGGATGTAAAAAAGCAGAGAGCCCAGGAAATGCTGCTTTTGACAATATCTTTAATTTTTGAGAATCTCTTTAGTTTTCTCATGGAATCTTCTGCTTAAGAAAAGTAAGTTTGAAGCCTGAGTTTATTGTTGTGTCTTGTTGGGAATGGCTTGCAAATATATGTGTGTCTAAAGACTGTATTAAAGTGGTTCGGTGCTTACTGCTATGCAAGAGAAAACATCTGAAAAAGTAGCTTCATTGTTGTGTCTGTTGGCAGAACACTTGACTGTTGCATGGGGGATTTTGGGGGACATCTGCAGAGAAACAGAGTTGTAACTAAAAATGAGCATGGTCAGCAGCCCTTTGGAGATTGCCTGTTTTGTGAAATTTAAAAAAGTGGGCAGAGTTTTTGATGAAGATGATTGTCCCTCTTCTGCCACTGGGCTGACATCTGCCTTTAATGGGCCAGCAAAGTTGATGTTCTTAAACCTCCTAATAAGAGAGATTTTTGCTTCTGAGGAGTTGACTTCCAACGATTGCTGATCATGTGATGGTAGTTTTTATGTGGTAAAGACCACCTGTTCACAGGATAATTTTACCTGTGGGACAGACTCTGCATGGTAACCACTCCACTGGTACATAATTGCTTTTAAAAACTATTATAGTGTAATAATTCAGGTGGGTAGCCATGTTGGTCTGAGGCAGCAGAACAAAGTTGGAGTCCAAAGTTTCATCCAAGGTATAAGCTTTTGTGTGCATGCACACTTCTTCCATCTGAAGAAGTGTGGGTGCCACATGAAATCTTATACCTTGAATAAAATTTTGTACCTTGAATAAAATAGTCCACAAACTACTCCTGCCCATAAACCTAGAAGAAGAAGAGATTGGATTTATACCCCACCCTTCACTACCCAAGGGAGTCTCAGAGCATCTTACAAACTCCTTTCCCTTCCCTTTCCCACAACAGACACCCTGTGAGGTAGGTGGGGCTGAGAGAGCTCTGAGACAACAGCTGGTACAGAGCTATGGCTTGCCCAAGGTCATCCAGCAGGTGCAGGGGGGGGGAGTGGGGAATCAAACCCGGTTCTCCCAGATTAGAGTCTGCACACTTAACCACTATACCAAACTGGCTCCTAGCGTTGTTCTGCCAGTGAACTAGGGTTGCCAACTCCAGGTTGAGGAAATCCCTGGAGATTTGGGAGTGGAGGGTGGGGTTTAGGGGAAGGAAGGACCTAAGCAAGGCATAATGCCATGGACTCCACTTTCCTAAGCAGCCATTGACCTGATCTTTGAAGTCTGGAGCTCAGTTATAATTCCAGGAGATCTCCAGACACCACCTATAGGTTGGCAACCCTAAAAAATCATATTCAGCGTACTAGTTCTGCAGGAAGGCAAGCTGATTTCCATGGGAACCTAACCTTTAGGAATTGATTTCAGTCCAGTGTGAGAATAATTGTTGGACATAAAATATTGGTTCAGGCAAGATTTTGTATAGATGGGACAGAAAATAATATTTTTATTGGTTTTGTCAAAACTGTTTTGACAAGGTAAACAGAATAAGAAGCAAAAGGTGGATGTGGCTGGATGACCACACTTCTGGGAACATCGGGTGTGGCCTAATATGTTAATGAGCCATGCTGTCAGGGGTGTGGCCTAATATGCTAATGAATTCCTGCTGTGCTTTTTCTACAAAAAGAGCTCTGTTCAGAGCTATTCTCTCAAGAGCAGTTCTCTCAAAGCTCTCTGAGCCTCACCTACCTCATGGGGTGTCTGTTGTGGGGAGAGGAAGGGAAGGCGATTGTAAGCCACTCTGAGACACCTTCGGGTAGTGAAAAGCGAGATATAAAAACCAACTCTCCTCCTCCTCCAATCTGATGAGATCAGACTAGCCCGGGTCATCCAGGTCAGGGAAGTCTATTTAAAATAATTAGTGCACTAAAAGGCATGGGGTGGGGTGAGGGACTTGCACGTTCTGGTTTTATTATTGATTGATTGGCTGGTTTTAAAAGGGGGAGATCAGAAATACTATTAAACAGAACTATCAAGAATATGTTGTTTGGTGGGGGTTTTTGCTAACCCAAACCCTCATGTCTATAAATCAAGTATGTTTCCCCCCCATTAATTTTTTTGGGGGGAAATGGCCACTGTGAACTGAGGCCCTTTGTCACTCACCACTGTCTCAGGCAATTCAAAGGTGGAAAAGGTAAGGTGGAGTTTATCAATAGTAGTGGAGGACATTAAATGAACTTCAATCCATTTGGAATATACATCAGTTAGTATTATTATTTTCTATACATGGAGCAGCAAAGTCTATTGTAAGACTTTCCCAGCGTTATTGCAGTCCATGGCTATACAAATGATTTTGGAGGGGCATGATGGTTGAATTGACACACCCTGCACTGTCACATTACTGCCCCAACCTGTTGATCTATTCCAGACCACCACTCATAACTAAGAGCAAACTCCTTTATACATACAATGCTATGATGTGTTTCATGCAGCAGCTTTAGCACTGCAGGTTGACTCTGAGTTGGTTTAACCACTTGGGACCCTAATGATAGGCATCCCTCCAGGATACTTAAGGACTCCTTACATTGATCAAAGGGTAGTAGATCTGTACCTCCCCTCTGTCCATCTATTTGAAACCATCCTTTGTACTCTGGACAACAGTGGATCCTTATCAATCACTTTTTAAATCTCTGCTGCATCTACCAGAGAGGTAGATATTTGTTCAATCAGAAGAAAAAAGGGTTCCAACAGGCTGTGGTACTGGTTGCAGAATATTTGGTAGAGGCAATCTGCTAAGGGCATCAGCATTACCCACAGCATGATCTAACTTACACTCAAATGTGTAGCCATAAGCAGACGGTATTGGGGCCCATCTCTGGATTCTAGAAGATGCCATAGGCAGTACTGGTTAGCTCTATCCCAGTAAATACTCTAGAGGTTTGTTATCTAAACATATGGTAAAATGTCTGCTGCAAAGATAAAGAAAGGGATTCCTTTAGTCTAAAATCCACAGCTAGCTCCTCATGTTCTAATTGTGAATAACTTTTTCTCCCCTGCTGGGACAAGAGAATTTGATGTATAATTGATGAGGCACTCTGATCCAACACGCTTTTCATGGGCTAGTACTGTTTCCATCCATTAGGGGAGACATTACAAGACAAAATATGATTTTTATGGCTACCACAGTGAATCTGGAGGGTAGATGACTTCAAAAATGTCTTTGCTTCTTAAAACAAGCAAACAAACAAAAACACCTTGTTTCTTTTTTCTTTTTTTTTAACCCCAGCGGAATTTTATCCCTTTCTGCACAAGTCAGTGTAATGGAGCCAGTACGCACGCAAGATTTGTTAAATATTTACCATAATGGTTTAGTAAATTGAGAAAGGATTTCAGTTTTGACACTAATATTTGTGATGGTGCACATTTTATACTCTACTGGGTGTATATCTACTGCATCAAAAGTCGGGAAGGTATCCTTCTCCTCCTAAAGGAGCAAGCCTACAGATGCCATTTTTGTCAGTACTTTTTCTAGATCTGGCAAGTCGTTTGCCTTAGTTTATCCTGTAATTTGGATATCATCAAGGCATACACAGATATGGCTTTCCATGGAATAAATTAGCCATAAGGCCTGTAAGGTGGTGATCTTTTAGAGAGCATTTGGAAAAGACTAAGAGGGGGAGATTACAAAATTAGTGCACTTGGCTGAAGGCTGCCATGAAAAAGATATCACTGATTGATACATTGTTGTTGCTGGTTTGTGTTTTAAAGTGAGTATTAAACTGCTTTTATTACTATTTATCTGTAAACTGCTGCAAGTCTGTAGTTTTGCAGAGTAAAGCAGAACTGAAAAATCAATATGTAAATAAATACACAATGCAGTACAAATCGTAGCAGTTACTAGACTTTTCCAAATGTCTCTGAACTCACAGCTTCCATTTCTATAGCAACCAGCGCTATCGTACCAGGAAATCAACAGGCGTATCTTGATATGATTTTGATCAGCATTTTGTGCTGGAAATTAATATTAAATTGGCATTCAATAATAAATGAATATACCTTTCTAAGGAGCAAGTGGGGACAGGGAGGGGATGCCTAGAAGGAAGCATTAAGCATTTTAGGAGTCAGACACCTCTAATGAAAAACATGCCATAAAGTAAGAAGAAGGGAGAAAAAAAATCCAAAGAGCTGTTGATTTTCGTAAACACTACAGGCAAATAGCTCCTAACCAAAAATTTCAATGCAGAATGAATCATCTACACAGCAGGAGAAATTATATGCCATTTCTTCTCCTCCATATTTAGGCCATCGTTCGTGGTGTTTAATTAGATGTTATTTTATACTTCACTTGTCAAAGGAGCCACTGACTAGACAAGACATATTAAGATGAAGGGGGAGAGAAAAAACCTTCTTTTGTCATCATTTCATTTATTGTAGGCAGTAGCTCTGAACACAAACTCATTAGAAGAACAGGCAAAAGAAATGGTGGGGGGAGTTGCACTCAATCTAGATCTGGAATGTGTTTCCCAATGTTCCTTATCTCCTGAAGCTTGGAACTGAGGTGTGGCAGGAAGAAACAACTTCTTCATGTGCCAGGGAAAAGTTGAAGACCAGGATGTGGAACCAACCCATACTTTATTTCTGCACACACTCCTATCATCCATTGTGGAGCCAGTCCTCCATTGTAGGCTGTGTGTTCCTCAGATGCTAGGCATTTCTCATAATGTAAGACTGAATGTCTTTCAACTGAAATGTGCCTAGCATGAGAAGAATCCCTTCTGCAGTGAAGGAACACCTCACCAGTAGGCAAAGAGGAAACAGGGAGTGGAAAGAAGGTATGAAATCCTAACCCAGGCTCCTAAAACATACACTAGGCTTGCTTAAAGGTGGGAGAGGGAGGAGGAAGAGGGGAATAGGGTTGCCAAGTCCTACCTCGTTAGGAGCGGGGGGGAGTCTGTTCTCACCCTGGAGTCTTCTGGTGTGTGCGCAAAGTGCACGCACCACAATGACATCAACCGGAAGGGACATCATCATATCGGGCATGTTGGGGCGGGACTTCTGTAATTTGAAACATGCCCGATGTGATGATCTCTCCTCCAGGTGACATCATTGCACTGGGCACGTTGCCGCAGCCTGGCAATTTGGGGGCAAGGTTCTCCCGGCAGCCCAATCCGGCCCAGTGGGGAATGTACCAATCCAACGAGGGTTTCCCCGCTCCCCGGGGGGACTTGGCAATATTAGGGAGGGATGATATCGGGCGATTCTGCATCTAGCTTTCGCTCCACATTTTCTCAACTGGGAGGAAAAGGTGCAGCTTAAAACCACATTCAAATACCTCGGGGAAATGCCATACTGTCTGCAAAGTCACCCCTGAATGGGCATAAATCCACTGGTACCATAAAACCCAGTGATCAAAGAAAATGAAAGTGGCATGTAGTGTGGAGAGTACCATAAAATATGATGATCAAAGAAAGTGAAAGCAGCATGCAATGCAAAGGGGAATTTCTGTTTCAACATGGGTTTCGTAAAACAACAGAGGGAAAAGCCAATGCAGAATCGCCCATCACTCCAACAGTGTATTGTCACTTCTGACAAATACCCTAGATGTGATGTCACATCACTGATGTGATGTCAACACCACACTCTAGAATCTGGATAAAACTTTATGGTAAAACCATAAAGCTGTTTTTTTAAAAAAACCTGCTAGCTTTAACAGGCTTGTGGGTGACAGTAAGGGAAACAGAAAATGGTCTCCATAGACTGACAAAGTTGCAATCTGTCTTCCTTGCCAGCTAGGGCTAATAATTTTTCTGATGGTGAAGAAAACTTCTGGAACCTTCTTGGTAAACTTAAATGCTTTTATGTGTATTCATGTTTGTTAGTCTGAAAAATGAGAATTACAGTCAGTTATTGTAAAGCTGTTTCCCACCCACTTCTAGTGAAAACTTTCCTTAAATCTATAGTAACTTCCTCAAGTTTCCAATGACTTTGACAGGCTCATGGTCATAGTCACTAAGCCAGGATTTGTTTCAAGATAATTTATGAATGACTGGGGGAGTGCTCTTGAAAAATTCACCTTCACTAGAGGAGGCCTAGATGGATAGAGTATGGAATGGTACTACTTTATGGGGGTAACAGCACTCACCAAAGTGAGATTCCCAGCATTAAAGCTGGGGATCCATTTCCCTTGCCCCACTGGGATTCAAAGAAGGCATGAGACATTATTGGGCAACTTCTCTGGGTAGCAGCCAGTAGGGAATCACAGCTTATATTCCAGTTGTGCCTTCCTCAAGTAGGTTTTTACTGCTGATTGCTGACCTACCCTCCCTTCCTTTAGACATCACAGGATTGGCCAGTCATCTTTTGGGGCCAAGCAGGATATTTTTGGGTTTCCCTATATTGTCTGTAAGGGGAACCTTTTTTTTTTTTGGCCTGTTTTGTGAGATTGTGGTGGAGGCTGGTTGAATAACCCTGGGCACTGGATTATTTAGGCCATAACAAGTTTGGCAGGGATAGGGTGGACTGATCACGATAGGTAGGGATGATCAGCAAGCACCCCAGACATCAAAAGTAATGGCAGGCATGCCTGGAACAGCACAATGCTGCAGCTAAGAACATAAGAGATCATTAGAGAAGCCAATGTTGGATCAGGCCAATGGTCCATCCAGTTCAACACTCTGTCACACAGTGGTCCAAAATACCCAGTGCCATCAGGAGATCCACCAGTGGGGCCAGGACACTAGCAGTCCTCCCACTGTTGCTAAGAAGGAGCTCCCTTGGTGCATTTTTTCTGAACCTGATAGTGGTCATGCAGCACATCAGGGAGGGGGCAGGGGTTAGGCACTTCTTAGTACATTGTGTGCAAGTGATGATAGTCATGGCCAGCAGAAGATGCTGGCCGGGTTTGGTGTCATGGTGGCTCTGCCCAACAAAGGCAGCCATGAGCACTTCATGATAATTTAAATATATTAGCATATATAATATTAGGATGTAGACCAGCTTAATTATTAAATGAACTAGTTAAACCAAAGCTGTTGTCTCATGTCTTCATTTGATGGGTGCTTGGGACAAACAGATGTTTCCCTTGTCTTCATTTGGAAGCTGACACATCCCTGAACTACATCACCCCCCCCCCAATGAAAGTGGGACATACCTGCTCCAGTAGGGAGGGTGCATACATCGTCCCTACCTTGGCTACTTTCCTGGTTGGCCAGTCAACAGACTTCATTTTGCCAGCAAATCACAGGACAGGGATCCAGGTTTAAATGCCACTATTTCCATCTGTATTTCAACAGGGCACTAAGGCTTCAGTACAAAAATTCTTAGGTAGCTCTCAAGACCACCAGTACAATTCTGAGTTGGGGGGGGGGGGAACTTGCACATACTGCATTTGAGGTATATTTCTAGCACAAGACAAATTCCCGTATATCTTTAGGTAGGAAGTGGGGGAAAAACCATCAAAAACATAACTGTTCTTGGTCATAGAAATAATTATTTCATTGTGCTAAAACACCAGTAGTTTGAAAACACACTTTGACATGACATATAATGCTTCTTTTGTGTACAGTCACCCCTCTCCCTTTGTACAATGAATAACTCACACCAATATGGTTCCTTTACAAAGCTATTTTGGAATCTGTAATAACAAAAAAAAACATGTTTGGGAAACCTAAGATATTAGAAAAATAACATAAACATTTATGAATTTTTAAAGAAAAACATCTAAAATTAATAATTTCTAATGGGTTTTTTTTGTGGCTTGGGGTATTTTTCTATCCGTTTTACCATAATGTGGGGTAGAAGACCATACCCCAGTTGAAAAATGAATAGATTTTTGAGGTGGTATTCTACCCCAGATGGTGGTGTTGTTTTTAACTGAAGGGAAGTACTTTGGGGACATTGTCTACTATAGTACAGTCAAAAATCCTAAGACAGTGGCCTAAAAAGACAAAGTTATGCAGCCACTTCTTTATGCATTGTGCCAAAAAAGTGCAACCTGAGGAAGCTATTTCACCCCAAACATGGTTATAAATTGCATTATAATTTCCTGAAGGTTCTCAGTCCAGCCCGGGGGGAGGGGGCAACAGTGGGAGGATTTGTAGTGTCCTGGCCCCACTGGTGGACCTCCTGATGGAAACTGGTATTTTAGGCCACTGTGTGACAGAGTGTTGGACTGGATGGGCCATTCGCCTGATCCAACATTGGTGTCTCTTATGTTCTTATGTTCAGAAACCTTTCTCTATAGGTAAATAAAATGGAGTTTTCAGGGACAACTAGAGTGTCACCTGATGCTCTTATCACATCCAGGTTTTCACATGGATGTAATGTCATTTCCACCCCTGGACCTTCTGCAGTCCCAAGGAGCAAGGGTGAAAGGGCAGACCTACCACTGGAAGCCCTCCCTCCATAAGAGGGCAAATAGTAAGCCTAACAATAATGGGGTTACAGAGCATGGCATTAAACAAAAATGGAGTGTGTGGGAAAGGGGAGTGGGTGTTTATAAGCTTTACCTATTTTAGGTTCGCTGTGTGGCAGTTTCACAGGACCTACAGTTCAGTCCTTAATAGAGTTACACACTTCTAAGCTAATTGACTTAATGAAGGATGTAACTCTGTTCTGAATGGTACTGGGTGGTGTGAAGCAGCCCTATTCTAGAAATAACGGAAGAGGGCTACAGTTTACAGCTGTTTTTTTCCCTCCCACTCTGACAAAAAGAACAAAGGTAGTAGGGTTCGCTTGGCGACAGTTAGAAGTTCTGCTCACTTTAGATTCATAATAATATCTCTTTCCTAAAATTAATTAGTGAATATCTCCAGTGTTCTAATGCAGCCATAATTTGTTTTCAAAAGTTGCCTTGGCTAATGACTCACAGAAAACCACTCTCCCATTTTAACGCCGGGTTCTCTCTAGAGGAGAGTGCTCAGTGTTGTGATTTTAAAGTGCTGCTGTTTCAACAAGCGAGGCAACCAAAACACTTAAAATATGTTTCATAAAAACAAACTCCAACTGCATTAATTAGTTACACATGGGTCACTTAATATTGTTGGAACCAACTGTCAATGGAAATATCTTTTTTTTGACATTCTTTTGTATTTAGTATATTTTAGCAGTAAAATAAATGAGAAAGTAGAATTACGACTGCTGTAATCACTGTGCTGCCCTCAGCAAAGCTACATCCTTCTCAGCCCATTTTCAGTGGATTTAAAGGTGTTTAACTCTGCTTAGAATCACAGTATTAGTGTAGTTTCAGGTAGTGGTGGTCTGCCACAGGAGAGTAAGATTTGGATCCAGTAGCACCTTAAAGACCAACAAGATTTCCACAGTATAAACTTTTGAGAGTCAAAGCTCTCTTCATTAATGTACAAAGTGGTAACGCCTTAATGACTGTGAATACCTTAAGGACCACTACAAATCCCTGTGAAGCTACCTGAACACTACAATCATCTTCAGGACTCTGCTTCCCCTCATCTGAGGTTATACAGATATATATGAGGTTATATACCCAAGAAAGGGCCTTCTCAATCATGGCACTAAAATTATGGAATTCCCTCCTCAGGGAGATAGGTCTGTCCCTCTTGATAGGTCTACCCCTCTTCCAACAACAAGTAAAGACTTACCTGTTTTGTTTGGCAGTCTCTCGCTGACCTTCCTTCCTACTTGTGTGTTCTGTTTGCACACATTTTGTTTAATTGTTTGATCTTTTCTTTTTCTGACATACCCTTACTGACCTTGCTTTTTGTTTGTTTTTAATCAGTATCTTTTTCATTGTTTCCCTCCTTGAGGGCCCTAATTTGTCAGAAAAGTGGCATAATGTGATACATAATAAATAAATACATCCCTCCCTAGATTTCTTTTTATAAAAGACAAAAGGTAACATGAAATTGGCTGCCACAAAATGCCTTTGGTCCAAACACTGAGGGTCAAAGCAGATGTGATGGAGGGGGAAAAATCTGTGGTTCTTCTTAGCTGTTTTATAGTCTGCTTCTAGCAGGAAGGTATTTTGGGGGTGCTCAATGGTTTTCTTGATGTTTTAAAGGCTTGGGTTTGGTATTGTTAATTTTTGATTTAAAAAACAAAACAAAAGAAAGGATTGCTGGCTAAGAGGATATTTAACCCTCTCCTCCCATGCTTCTTCCATGATTTACAATATCCCCCTCCAAATCTGTAATTTGCTCTCTGTGGAATTTAAAAAAAAAGTAAAAGCTTCTGAATACCCCCCCCCCCCTCCCAATGAATTGCCACCTTGGCAGGACATTTTAAATAATGGAAGATATATGGGATGAAATGGGTAAATACTATCCCACCTTGTCCCAGTTTTTCAAAGAATCCATCTAGGGCTGCTAAATACCTTTAAAAACATCAAACTACTTCTACCCTGAAGTGCAGTTTGAGTCATAGCCACTTGCCGATGTGGCAGCCTAGACCAGTTTTGCAAGTTGAAAGGCAATGGCTCAGTTCAGAGTGAACACAAAACTTCTGACAATCACACTAAACATAGTTTAGGAGTAGAGCTATGTGGTTTTAGCTCATTTCACTCATTTTAAAAGAGAAAAATCAATTTATAGGCATTCTTTCCATTTGTCTTTAATGGATTTAACTCATTAAAAAAATATAGTTTTTTGGGGTTTGGGGGTTTTTTTTGGTGCCCCCCAGAACTTCTCAGTTTTTTTATCAGAAAATTGGGGGGGGGGGTTAAAGGTGGGGGGCTTTTTCCCTCCCAGAGTGTTCCATTTTTTTCCCTCCCAGGCCTTCACATCTAGTTTAATCTTTCTCTGGCGATGCCCTTCTAGACAACAGTGAGAAGGCAATGATAGCAGTATTTTATGTGTATAGTCTACACTAAATGGGCCCTGGTTATGGATACATGTGTTTTAAGCTAGTTGGAATGTGTTTTAAGCTGGTTTTAATTTTTACTGTAAACTACTTTGGGTCCTTTGTGAATAAGAAAAGAGGGATAGATGGTTTCAAAGCAAATCCTTGGCACCCCTTAAAGCAGAGAATAGTCTAAAGGTTTTCTTTTTGGCCCAGCTGCCATTGTGCCATGTAGAATGGTACTCATCTCTCATTCAAGACAGCTGGCATCTTTTGTATCATATAGCCCTGAACCATCAGCAATGGACCTACTAATGAATGTGTTGAGATCCCAGAGGGGCACAAGAGAAGCTCAAAATCCAGTGCATGAAACAACACCCATGTAAGCTCCCTCCCCTCCCCCCCCCCCAGGGTTCTTCCTTATGCTCTCAATTGTTTGCTCTACTCAGTATCTACCTATGCTGTTATATGTTCCCAGAGATCTTTGCTTAATGCCCCAAGAGATACTGGATTCAATTAATTTGTAGAATGGTAATAAAGAATGAGGCTTAAAACAGCATTAAGAGAACAACGGCATTATCTCCATTGACCAGCTTTTTTATTCCACTTGCACTTGCCGTACAGCTGGTAAATGCCTTCCTTCTTTTTTTTTTACTGGCCAGCTGTCTTCCAAGGCATTGCACATAAAAATTTCTGACTAGTAAGTTGCCAATGTGGGTACCATTCAAGAGCATAAAACATTTCAATCAAAGATGTGTTTCTGTGTAAAGAAGACCCAAAAACTGATATAACAAACATTTCTTAAGTGGGGGGGAGAGATTGTGGTCCCCAATTGACATACATTCACTGGAATGCATTGTGAAGCCTACCCTGGAACATATATAATGTCTGTACAATCAGTATCCCTTAAGTTCCAGATCCAGTGGAGTCATAGGCACATAGGCTTTATATGTACATTCTCCAATGAACATGTAAAAGTTGGGGTTAGAGCTTGATGTCACATTGCCACTTCCCACGGTCATTAATTTAACCCAAGGGAAATGTAAAAGGGTTCTTTTCTTTGTGGCAGACTTGATGTAATTACCTCAAACATAAAAAAAGCAAAACAACAACAACAAAACTTTTCTCCTCATCTGAGTTCTGATTTAATTAATTAATTAATTCATTCATTCATTCATTTTATTAAATTTATATCCTGCCTTCCTTGCAAGCAGGCTCAGGGTGGGTTACATCAATCTCAGTACAGCGCAATTCAATTAAAAACAACTTTAAAACAACAATTTAAAACAGTATAGAATCATAAAATACTGTGTAAAACAAATTAGGTGTCAGTTACAATGTTAATCAGATCAATTAAGATACAACAGTGGGTACCCAGATGTCTATTTGGATCCAGGCCACTGATGAGAGATTGGCCCGGGGGGGGGGGGGGGGGTCCGCCGCCTCAATCAAAAGCCTGGGGGAAGAGCTCCATCTTGCAGACCCTGTGGGACTGTAATAGATCCCATGGGGCCTGATCATGAGAGCTCATTTCACCAGGTAGGGGCCAGGGTTGAAAAGGCTCTGGCCCAGGTTGAGGTTAGTCAGATGTCCCTGGGGCCGGGGACTACAAAAATATATTGATTTGTGGACCTCAGTGCCCTATGGGGCTCATACGGGGAGAGGCAGTTCCAAAGGTATACTGATACTAGGAGCAGTAATACTTGGACACCCACCAGATAAGGTCATTTTCCATTCACTGGTCATAAACAAGGAGCCGATTTCTTGATGATCCATTCAACTGTTAATCACACTGTTTGTAGCTGTACAGTAGGTTGCTCTACTGTGTTTCTTCCTAACCATGCAGTACAGTGCAATCAGCTTTTTGTGCATGCATATTCTCATGCATTCCAGTTAAGTTCTACTCCCTGCCCCCATCCTTGCTGGATGGATGCTTTTCTTAGCAAGCAATAGTTTAAAGAAAATCAGTCACATAAAGAAGTCATAAGTAAATGCCAGGGTTTAATAAAATCCTACACTTTGATGTTCAGCTATGACTGTTGATGGGTTTGAACAGGCAAGGTCTTTGCACATGCATAAAAATGCAAACCTGTTTCATGGGCATTCATGGCTGTTCAGCACGAACCAAACAGGTTAGGTGGTTGGCTCTCATCTGATCAACACCTTCAAACATGGTAAGTCTGACTGTGTTCATGGTGAAGTCTGCAGCATCACTAACTAGAAGTGACATAACCTAGACAGAAAGCACTTGAAGAGAGGAGCTCAGCCATGCATCTTCTTTGTTGTTTGAGCTCAACTCCCAGATCCTTTCTGTATCCAATTGGAGGCAATTCTGTGTTTATACAAACATTTTGAAATGCCATGGTAAGAACTAATATAGCTCTTCGTAGGCTTAGGTTGACAGCAATCACAGGATGCATATGAAGAATTTGTGAAGTACCACCCACAGCTGTTAGGTTCCATTTGGCTCTGTGTTTCCAGAAGAAGCAGTACTGGTAGAGGAGGACCTCAGCATGGTCCATACTTCACAATCATGAGGTATGAAGAATAAGATAGTAGACAATGTGTACATTTTTTTTACCATACTACGTCATGCTATATGTGGGGAAATTGTATTTTGATTGCTCCCCCAAGTAAAAAAGTTCCTTACATCATGGAAGCAGGGATAATAGATGTCAGGTTATGGCCTAGGCTTAGCTTTTGTGATTCAGTCTCAGGGCCTCAGAGTAGTGGGTTGAAACATCAAGGCTATTTAATGGCTTCTTTTTAAAAGTTTTGTCCATATAAGGTTGGGTGCTAGAGTTGCCAGATCCAGGTTGGGAAACTCCTGGAGATGTGGGGGTGGAATCTGAGGAGGGACCTCAGTGGGGTACAATGCCACAGAGTCCACCCTCCATAGCATCCATTTTCTCCAGGGGAACAAATCTCTGTACCCTGGAGATGAACTGCAACTGTAAGGAATCCATAAATCCCACCTGGAGGTGGCATCCCAATGTGAATACCTTGTAATAACTACCACATATGTTGATTGGAGGCAATCATCTGGCCCTACCATTCTAAATTTAGCACATAGTCCATTTTCATGTTTGATAAATAGCTGATCTCTTCAAAGCCACATGACTATTGCTACAAAAATACCTAGACAACATGTGGTATGCTTCCCAGTGGTGTGTGGAAATACTACCAGATGCTCTTCAGTGTGGCATCACCAGATCCTGCCCCATGGTTCTGCACCAAGATTCTCAAGGTTTGGGCATGGCAATCCTATATGTAGGAAAGGGCTAGGACCTTGTCTATAGCAGTGCCTCCCTTGGTCAAGGTGGCCCGGGGTGCAGATAGTGTGGTCAGCCATGCTCCCCCGACGGGTATGGAGGCATACCAGTGACCCCAGTTGTATGGACAGGGCTAGGCGTAATGCTAATAGCCAACTTCGTACAGCCATGGAGTCGGGTTTGGGTCTCTTTTTGCCGTACCCTAACATACGGGTCAAGTTTCCTGACTTGTATTGTCCTGATGGGGTGCACTCCTCAGACAAGGGCAATGGGATATTTTTAGCGGACTTGCAGCACGGGGTTCGGATGGCACTCAGTTGCTGTGTTGGGTAGCAAAGGCCAAAGCAGAGGCTTGGCTTTGCATGTGGCAGGTTTATGCAAGCAAGAAATGGAACTGGTGGGTGCCTCACGGCATATCCCTGTTGGGAACAGGAGGTCATCAGGAACCACCCTAGGGCCTTGTGGTTTGGGGAGGGGAACAGTGATCGCCTCTGGGAACCTCTCAGACCAGGCTCCTCCCTGAAGGTCTGTGCAGCCTCAGGGGTAGGCGCCCCTGGGAGGGGATGCCAGTATGCTGGGCTGCCGGTTACGAGCCAGAATCTGACTGGGTCAAGACTGGGGCTAGGTTACCTGCCCATTTCAAGGGCAAGGAGGCCGTGTCTAGGAAAGACGCCTGCCTTGCCTGTTCCTGTGCTTGCTTAGTTTACCCGTTGCTGCATGTTCTGTTTAAATAGTTAATAAAGTGGCCCTTGTTTGATTCCAAACTGTTGTCTGTCTCGTTATTCGTACTGGGGTGGCAAAATGCATGCTACTTCAGGTGTATGAAAGGGAAAGAAGGTGCAGGAAGTTGTAAATTGACTGCTTAGCATATATAATAATCCTTACAGACAAATGGAAAAAGAAAATACTCTTGTCCTGGCTACTGAAGTTGATAGAAGCAAAGTATCAGCAATAAAACGATGAAATGGTTCCAGTAAACTTTAACCACCATGGACATTACTTAAACACAAATAATTAAGATGGATGAGGATCATGGATTTTATTTCTGCATAAAGATTAAGCAATTTGGGGCTACACTATCCAGCTTAAACATAATGGTAATACTTCTATTTAAAGTGGCCATTTAACGCCACTGACATTGGGCCACTGAAGCTTTTTTTAGTGCATATTTGCTCTGATTATATAAAAGTGGCTTTGTAAAAAAAGGTTCCTTTTGATTAGGAGGAGGTTAAAACTGTAAGATCAATCACACTTTGCTGCCGAACTTTTATGGCAGAGCTGGACAACTTGCTGAGCGCTGAAAATTACGTTAAAAATCTTTGGGCATCACAGATTGAAAGTTATTCCTGAAAATATAAGGGAAGAGCTTTTTATTTCTTTGCAAACAGAAACTGGGAGCATGGGTTTGCGGAATGTAGTAAGGTGCTTAGAATGCTCTACATTATAGTGTAGGATCTGAGAATGGGACTGTGATGCTAGTTATTGAATACACTTGGCCAAATAAAGGTACCTCTGAAGAGACACCTCTAAAGAAGACTAATATTTAGAGGGTGAATGCAACAGAGAAGTAGGACAAACTGTTTTCCAAAAGATAGAAAAAAATATGCTAAATCTTGTCAACTTGGGGCAAAATGTAGCAAGATTCAGTTTACTTGAGGGAGAAGGTACTATAAAATAGTGCTCTATACCACACCCATAGTTCCTACTTAGGGGAGAGGCTGTGGCTCAGTGGTAGAGCATCTGTTTGGCATGCAGAAGGCCCCAGGTTCGATCACTGGTATCTCCAGTTAAAAGATCTGGCAGCAGGTCATGTGAAAGACCTCTGCCTGAGACCTTGAAGAGTCACTGCCAGTCAATACTGACTTTGATGGACCAAGGGTCTGATTCCGTATAAGGCAGTTTCATGTGATTTCATGTGTACTCCATCAAAATGTTTACTCCCTTGTCAAATTTAAAGGGCAACCACATTATCTGTAGGCACACACTTAAAGCTTAGCAGTTTTACAGTGCAATCCTAAGGAGAGTTACTCCAGCCCACTGAAATGAATGGCCTTAGACTGGAGTAACTCTTTTTAGGATTGCACTGCTAATAACCTACAGTGGTGTATTTCAAATTCTATTCCAAAAAACTCTGAGTTTTATTGGGAAATTATCATGAGTGGATTAGTAATAGCCACCATGCTTCCTTTACCTTCCCTTGTGATCAGCAACTGTAGGAAAAGTACTGTATGAAGAACCATGTCTGTACCCTCAAAGGATCCTATACTATTTACAGAAGATGACTAATGGTTCTTTAACATATGTTAATGTGGAATGTGTTCCCTGGAAATCTGGAAGAAGAGGTGAATTGTGTTTTTCTCCTTCAAAAAAGGAGCTCAGTATTTTTTGTCCTCTTTTGCCTGTTTCTTCACCATTTTCCCTCCACTGCCTCATTCATTCTTGTCTACAGCAAGATTTCTTTTTCTGATTAGAAATAAAGATGATGACTGTGGACAAGTAAACTTCCAGAAATGTGAGACTTGTGCTGCCACCCCCATCACTACCTTCTTCTAGTTTCTTCACTAAGAGTAAAGGACAGGAATAATGAATAAAGATTAAATGTACTGAAACCCTTTTTATGGACCCAATTCATTAAACCCACACTGCATTCCCTCAGCAGTAACAAAATGTAAGAAAACTGCGATGTCAGGCACATTTCAACTGCCCAAAGAAGCCACCACATCTTATTTCTCAAACTAAAGTCTTTGTTTGTTCTCTCTTTTCAAAACTCTGGTCTCAGCCTTTAAAAAGGGAAAACATGTGATGTGTTGATAGATCATAGCAATGTATTAACATGGCTTAATTATGAAATAATGCTTATGATGTCTAAAGACAACAGTAACGAAGTAAACCTTTATAAAACTTAAACGTAACAATGACTGGCATTTTCCTTTAATATAATTTCAAAAGAAATTCAGTGCTATCCATTTAAGATAAATAACATGGAAGCTATGGCCCCAGTAACCATAGTTACCATCATTCTTAGTCTTTCCAGGTCACTGTTTCATAGCAAACTGTTCCACAGCAAATTGCAATACTGCTATTATGGGGCATATCAACATAAAAAGTGTACTTATTTAGAGCTTCCCAACTACTCCTTCCAGAAGAAATGGGTAACAAGGATGCAACTGGGCCCGTTTTCCATCCCTTTTCCATTTAGGTAATTTTATTTATTTATTTATACACAATAACATTCTATAAAAACACAATATAAAAACATCCAACGTACATTATACATTATCCTCCAGTGGGGACCCAAAGTGGCTTACAAAAATGCAGTAAAATAAGCAAGCAGAAAAAAAAATATAGTACAAAAATGATATCCTGGGCTGGTCCAGGATCTACTATGCTGAATTTTGCAAAGCTACAGACTACAATCCAAGGGTCAAAAGCCAAGAACCCTTGGCTGTTGCATTTTCAGTCATGTCAGAAGGCCCCACAAAAAATTCTCCTGTAAATTCTTTTTTTTCCAATAATTTAAAAACATTTTGCTAAAGGTGTGAACTCCTTTAAGCAGAGTGGGTTGCTGTAGTTGACTAATTCCCACACTGAGCAAGGGGGTTGGAGTAGGTGACCTCTAGAATACCTTCTAACTCTTTGTCAAAAAACTGGTCTCCTTTAAGAGAGTTTTTTCTGCCTAAGTGCTAGCTTTCTTGCCTATAGAAATCATCACCCCCCACCTTCCAGCTTGTTATAAGAATTGCTGCTTAGGCTGGCAGAAGTGATTAACTTGCAACAGCTGAGAACTGTCATCTAAAGTGGTTGATAGCTTGCAGTCAAGACAGCTATCCTGGTAACAGCTTTCTATTAGCTAAATGGCTTCTCTTTCTGCACTGAGAACTTCAGCTCCACCAAAAAAAAATTCCCCACAAGCCACAAAATCCTAGCTACGGGCAGGGGTCCTTTGGGGCTGGAGCGAGGCGGAGCGCTGCTCCGCCAGCTCAGGAGTGGGCAGTAGGGCAGCCATGGGCTGAATCAGATTCTCTGATCTGATTCGGCCCGCCGCCGAATTGCCACTGAAATTTGGCAGTGGCTTTAAAAGCAGCTGTAGGGGAAGGGATTTGAGGGAGAGGCTCCAAACTTGCAGGTTAACTTCTGGGACGTCTCCCGCAAATACCCACCAAGTTTCAAGAAGATTGGACCAGGGAGTCCAATTCTACGGGCCTCCAAACAGGTTGCCCCCATTCCCTCCATTGTTCTCTATGGTGGGAAAAAAGTAACCTTTTCCCCACCATAGAGAACAATGGAGGGGATGGGGCAACCTGTTTGAGGCCCCGTAGAATTGGACCCCATGGTCCAATCATCTTGAAACTTAGTGGGTATTTCGGGGAGAGGTCCCAGAAGGTACCTTGCAAGTTTAGAACCTCTCCCTCAAACCCCCACTTCTCCAGCCTCTCATATACCCTATGAGTTTTTGCCATTGACATCAATGGCCCATAGGGTATAATAGGGTTGAAACTGACATTCGGTCGGTTATGCTAATGAGTTATGCTAATAGGTATGCTAATGAGCTCCTGCACCTCTTTTTCTATTAAATGACCCCTGGCTACAGGCCTGTGCCACACTCCTATTTAAACACCTGCATCAAGAAAGGAAACAGAAGCTCAGCCCAGGGCTTTCACCGATGGTGGGTTTGTTTCCCTCCCCCTCAGTTCTGGCCACATACTGCTTTGGTTTGTCCCCTGATTTCCACACACATTTTTGTGTCTTTAGTTTTCACTTCAGTTTTTTTTTTTAGTTATTCCCCTTTTTTTCTGCTTCTTTTGAAACCACTTTTTATCTGGAAGCCAATTTTGAGTCATTTTCCCCCCTCACACTTAATATTTCGGTCAGTGTTCTTCATCCTACCCACTCCCACCCACCTCCAGTCCAGTTTTCAATGACTGGACTGTTATTATTGTCAAACCACTCCCACTCCCCCCAGCCCGGAAGATTATTTGTTTTAAAGGCTCTAAAATATGGATATATTGATGTAGTGTTGTAATAATGGCTTAAGGAGTTTCTCTGAATTCCCTCCCTCCCTCCCTCCCTCCCTCCTTCCCTCCCTCCTTCCCTTCCTTCCTTCCTTCCTTCCTTCCTCTCTCTCTCTCTCTCTCTCTCTTTCTTAAAAGTAATTCTCTCACCCCTTCACTTGCTATGATACAAGGAAAAAGGCATATCTCCTTGAGGGAGGAAGGGTAAAGCCTTACTATAAAAATGAAAGCTGGGAATTCAGAGAACTGGTTTATATTATCGTTACAACACTACTTGGATACATTGATATTTTAGGACCATTAAAAGGGGGGGGGATGCTATGATGCCAACAATGACAACACCAATGATAACAGCACCCTGCCTTGAAAATCCTCATTATTTAAGGCATGACCAGAAGAAAAGAAAAGAAAAAAACGACTCTACAACTGAAAATACAGGCGAGGGCAGTGTTAAGGTATTTTACATGAATCATTTTTTTTATTTTATCTATTTCTACTACTACATCGCTACTTTTCTAAGCTATATTTACCTTATACAGAGTGTGCTTTAACATTTGCTTAATATTACCTTACCATTAATACATATGAAGCATTTTAAACCTTGGTTAATATTCAATTAAAATTGTTACTGATGATATATGAAAAATAAAAAAGCTGTTTGACAGACATGTTCTTTTGAAGGAATGCTTAATTATACAAATTATATATAATATATAAGTGCGATTTCAAAAAACATTTCAGCCTTTATTTCTTCTTTCGTCCTCTTCTTGTCTTAACAGTCTCTTCTTGTACCTTTGGAGCTGCTGCTCCTTTTTCCGAGTCAGAAATTTCTTCTTCGCTCTTTGAGCTATCAAATCCATACATACTTTCTTGCGATGCCAGCGAACCATCTGAGTCTCTCTCTTTTTTCTTTTCTTTGCTTTTTTCCAAAAAACTTTTTGCCTGTTGAACAGAGTCAATCTTGTATTTTTTGTTTTTGATGCTGAAGCTCAGTCCTTCCAGAACATTCCACCTGTAGATAATAGATTCAGAATGTAGCCAAGATGTCAGTTTTCCATAGGCTTTCCTTCTTTTCCTTATTTCAAATGGGATATCTTTCATCACTTTAACTTCTTTTCCTTTGATCTTCAGAACCGCTTTATTTGTGGTCCTAAGCACCACATCTCTTGTTGACTTTTTGGAGAACCTTATCTGAATCTCACCAGGCAGGCTTTTCTTTTTAGTATAGTCTGGATAGGTTCTGTAAACCATATCCATATCGCTTTTTATATCCGCTGCTTTTAAGCCCGTCACTGGTTCGAGCGCTTCACTTAACAGATTTTTAAGGTCTTCTCCTTTATCCTCTGGTACATTCTGAAGTCTTAGGAAAAAATTTGATCTTTCCATCTGTAGTTTCAAAAGCTGATCAGAGTGGAAGGCCTTTTCTTTCTCCGCTTTTTGTAGCCTTGAATCATGATTTTTTACTGAAGTCTTAACTTCCAGAAGTTCTCGCTGCAGCTTCTCTGTAGTTTTATTCGACTCCTTCAGGTCCAGCTGCATCTTGTCCATCTTGACGCTGAGAGCTGTCATTTGGTCCACTAGAGGTCGCAATAACGAGGAGAACACAGTGCTCATCTCTGTGGTATCAACCTTTGAACTCGGAGCTGTACTTCCTAGTTTGGGGAAAGGTTTCGGTTTCCCCGCCATTGTTGAGGCTGCGCTTCTTTGTTGATAGTTAGATAAGATGGACGAAAGAAGCAAATTCTACGACTGCGCTTATATCTTTTTAAAGTTCATATCCTCTAAAGAGCGATGCCGCCATCTAGCAAGCCGAACGTACGTTTTTTCATGCAGTAATGCCACGTAAAGAGTCCCATAAGTATGCCAGTCTCGAGAGGGGGGGGTTGCTCCACCCGCCTTTCCCGCTGTGTTCTGTTTATTTTTACTTCAGACTCACGTTTTCTCCGTGCGTAACTATAAGTTCCAGCTTCAAAGCTTCGCACTCTCTGCTGCTTCTCGGTTTTGCGCTTTTAGCCATACGGCTCCCACGGACGGGGGAACCTATGGGGGTGATGAAAGGGGACCTCGATCCCTCGATCGCCACCGTAGGGAGAGATCCCCTTCGTGCCACCCCAGGCAGAGCCCCTTCACTAGGGTCTCTGGGGGCTCGGCACCAATCCGAAGCCCCTTCTTCCCGCCGGGTACGGATTGTGCTCCCCGCAGATGCGGAGGAGCGCGTCTGCCATGGTCGCAAGTCTTGCCGGAAGTCATATTTTACATGAATCATGAAAGTGGGACTGTCAGGCAAGATTGAGATTCTTATAATGGCTTCTAAATCGTGAGCCTATATTTGGCTTGCTATAGTTTAAAGATGTTTTATTCCTCTGTACCCCCCTACTTAAAAATCTGTCCTTTGACTTGCTGATCTCTAAGCAACCTTATCTCAGTCAAGCATCTGTTCCATCCTTATCTCCCATGAAAAATATGTAAAGGATATGTTTTCCTTGTCTGCCTAGAAGGAATGTGATATACTCAAAATGGAGTAAAAGTGAGTTATGTTTGAGAACAGAATTGGTGAACTTTCTTTTTGGAATTCTAGACCCTGATATTTTGTCTGTCTTATCTTATCAAAGAAGGTTTTTCTCCTTTGTTCTCTATGCAAGCTTGTTAGTGAAGCCTACTGTCTGACTTGCTAGCATCAGTTGATCAACGGATTAAAACCGCTTGCTCTGCTAGCCTAAAGTCTTGGGAGGGTGTGTTCAGATGGGCAGCTAATCCTGCCATTGGCCCGGCTGTAATTTGAGCTAGATCTTTTTGATCCAGCGTTGCACGAACAGACAGCCCGCCTGTGAAGTGCTTCCCCGCACATGACTCCCGTGGTGGATTATCCACCATGAGGAGCCACACTGTTGCCTTTAAAAAAAAAATCCTGTCTGCACATGTGCATAGGTGCCTCAACATATATTTGTGTTTCTACACATGCACATACTAAAAATGGTAAAAACACCACCAGATAGATCTCAGAAAAGCAGGAGGGGTTATACCACAGTTCTGAAAACTCAGTTCTGAAAAATTGTTTCCAAACTAATTTCAATGCCTGTGGATCAACTGCCAAAAAAATCAGGAGAGTTCACAGGAAAAAAAACAACCCCAAACCAAACCCCCAAAATATTGGTAAACGTCGATATTCCCAAATCCTAGTATTGGTATTATACTGGGATTCGGGAAATACTCGACATTGCCAAAAATATTTGGCTGGACATTAGAGCATGACAGTTTCACTCCCCCTCCTCTTCCAAGCAGAGGGGAATGAATTATTACTCCTAATTATGCCTAATCAGGAGTAAGTCAAGCTTGTGGAAAAGGTCACAGTTCTAATGCAGCTATCAGACATACTCCCAAGAAATCCCTTCCAGAACACTTTCATCTCTCTCGTCTTTTATTTGCTCCTAAATTTCTGTTCACTATAATCAGGTGAGGAATGGAGTGAATGACAGGATTGAGGGAGGAACTGGAAAATTAGCAGTCTCTGTGCTTCAACCTGGCAACCCTCAACTTAATTAGGAAAACTGCTGATAGAACAATTGTACTTTATTTTTTTCAGTTGACATGTTGACATTAGTTTCAGTGGGCCTATTTTTTGTTGCAGTTACTGATGATTCTTTTGTTCCTTTTATGCAATTTATTTGTACATGTCATTTGTACACAGCTAACAACTTCCCCAAACCCTGATGAATAAGCTGAAAATAACAGGTGTGATGAAAATAACAGGTGTAACAAACAGATCTAGCAAATAATTAAGTGGTAGAGCCAAAAGTCCTCCTGAATAACTCCAAAATGCACAAGTTACAGAATGTCAGCCAAGTGGATGCCTTCCTAACAGCTTCAGGAAAGTTATTCCATAGAATAGGGATGGCCATACAAAAAAGCTATAAAGCTAACTATGGCTGCGTTAAAACCCTTCAGGAGAAAACCAAAAAGTGTCAGTCAATGGAGCAGAGATGCCACATAAGCTGATACTGGGAAAGGCGATCCCATAATATGTAGGATTTGTGTCATGAAAGCCAGCACCTTCAACCTGCACAGAGTTTTCAAAACAAGTATAATATGTACCAAGTGGCCAGTACTGCAGCCGGATTTTCCAAGTAACATATTTTATAGTAACTTGTATAACAGTTTAACAACCACATGTATAATTGAGACTTAGGCTGATTCTGCATTGGCTTTTCCCTCTGTTGTTTTACCAAACCCACATTGGAACAGGAATTCCCCTCTGCATTGCATGCTGGTTTCAGTTTCTTTGATTATCGGGTGGTAGCTTCCACACTCCATGCCACTCAGTTCTTTTGACCATCAGATTTTATTGTACCTTCTGCATAGATTTATGGCCATTTTTTGGCCATTCAGAGGTGACTTTGCAGTCAGTACAGCGTTGCCCCAAGGTGGTTTTGAGCTGCACTTTTCCTTCCCAGTTGAGAAAATGTGGAGCAAATGCTAGATGCAGAATCACCCTTAGTGCTATGAACAACAGGATCTTCAGAAGAGCTACTCTGAACTGAGGCAAATCTGAACAGGTCAGCTGAGCAACAGAAAATTTAGAGCTTTCCTTTAAAGATCTGAAGGAACTCTCTTTCCCCTCCTCCTCCTCCTGCTGTATTCTGGATGCTCTTTCTTGGGCCTTGGGCTTGGGCCTGCAAAAAATTAGCAGTTGTCAAAAGTCAGACTTCATGCCTTTCCTCTCCTGCTGCTGGCCAATATGACCATGAGGTATACCCTTCCAGTAGATAATACTAGGGAAACTTTATCAACTGTACATGCTCCTTCATTGCCTTTTGCTCCATCTGTACACACTGATTGGAACCATATTCCTAATTTCTAAACTAAATAGAACAATATTTTAAAGGGGAAGTACCATGGATTATATTAGTATAGCAAGTACCACCAACCAGGCTATATCCTACCAATCCACTTAGCAAAGTGTGGAGCTTTCTTCCAACACAAAAACCCTTCCTCCAGAGGAAGAGCCTTTTCCACCAGAGAAAGAGTCTTCCACCAGAGAAAGTCTCCTTGACATGGAGAACTCCCCAGTATTTAAATGAATCCAGAAGTTTGATAATACAGCCCATCATGTGGTAATTTGTATTCAGAAATGGAGGTGACAATCCAGTGGAAAGTTTTATTTGCTCATAGGTTTCAACAAATGCAGTGCCGTACAGCAATAAATCAAACCAACACAACAAATACAGTGGGTTGGATCCAGAAAGTCCCTCACTGCCACTCAATTCACTTCATTATTCTAGCCCTTGTCACACATTGCTGTTGTTCATGCTTGTCCATGTTTCCCAGCATAATCTTTTTTGGTGGTCAAAAGGGGCCCTCCCTTCCTTTTTCACCAGCAGGAAAGGGGGTTGGATCCGACCTGTGGAGAACTCGTTGCTGGGAAAACAGGTATATATAAGCCAGAATGCAGGAAGTAGATATAGCATATAAGGAGCTGTTGTTGTTGTTAGGGTTGCCAAGTCTGTTGAACTTACCGGCGGGGGGGAGTCCTCTGCCGGCCAGAAGCTTCACCGGAAGTGACATCAGCACGTTGGGGGCGTTGTGAGGGTGACGCTCTGGCAATCGCCCCAAGTTTTGGGGCGATTGCCAGAGCATCGCCCTGGCAATGCCCCGAACGTGATGGTGTCACTTCCAGGTGATGTCATTACGTGGGGGAAGTCGTCCAGGCTGGATGACTTCGGGGGCGGGGTTTCCCCCGCCGGCCGAATGCTGGCTGGCAGATCAGGAACCCCTGTAGCGGGGAATCCCTCGGGCTGACTTGGCAGCCCTAGTTGATGTTGACGCCTTAAAGTGATAACACCACTAAGAGAATCCAGGAACGTGACCTGGTACTAGAACCATTCTCTAGGGTCTTTGACCACAGACCTATATGTATTTACTCATACATTCATAAAGCATTTGGACTACAAGCATAAAGCATTTAGATGACAGAATACAAAATTTTAAATACAAATGTGATCCAGAAATGAATAACATCACTTCAGGCTTGTGGATCTGGTAACTGGGAATGTTCGCCTCTGTTTTATCTTGTTGAAGTTTCCTTAATAAATGGGTCCTTAAACTTGGAATAGAGGCTTTACTGAGTAAAACATAACACATTCCAGTAATTTTTTTCCTCACAACATAACACAATTAAGTCTGACATTTCAATTTCTAGATGGGGAAATTAGATGTGTCAGCTAAACACTATCAGTGTCCACATAGGAAACTCTAGATATTTTAATTTGATTATTCCATGTTGAGTGTTGTTCAGTTCTGTGTGTCTGGGCAATTTTCATGACATAATGTGAAGGTGAATTTAAGATGTTTCCATTTTAAAAGGCGTTCTTATCCTTTTTTTTTAGTTTAGTTTAGTTTATTGCTATTACAGTCCTTAGACTAGATATGCTTACAGATATGTTTTAAAAAAAGGTCATGCAGTACTTTCAAGTGTACCATTGGGTGAGAAAGAATTAATTTAAAATCTTCTCAAGTACTCACAATAGGACAAGGTTCCAAGGACTCTAAATTGCAATCATTCAGAATGATCCCTATATATTTTGATATACCTCATGAAAGGAATACTAGACCTTGAATTTGCAAGCAGAGTACCAAACTTCATTTTCTCCATCCTTTCAAAGAAATGAGTTGTGAAAATGAAGAAATCCATCATGTTGTGTTATGTCTAGATTACTGCCACAAAAATAAATTCAAAGTAAATTCAAAGTAAATTCAAAGTAAAACATATGTTAGAATCAGTTCATAGATTTTCTGACTGCAACACTGATTGACTGGAAGGTTTACGTTGGTACATGGACATAGAAAGAATTTAAAATCTTCTCAAGTACTCACAGTAGGGCAATGGGAGAAATGGTGTAGTGGTTAGGAGCATGGACTCTAATCTGGGAGAACCAGGTTTGATTCCCTACGCCTCCACACACAGCTGCTGGTGTGACCTTGGGCCAGTCATAAGTTCTTTCAAAGCTGTTCTCTCAAGGGCAGTTCTTGAGAGAGCTCTCTCAGCCCCACCTACCTCACAGGGTGTCTGTTGTGGGGAGAGGAAGGGAAAGGGATTGTAAGCCTCTCTCAAACTTCTTCAGGTAGTGAAGAGCAAGTTATAAATCCAATCTCCTCCTCCTCCGCCCCTTCTTCTCCTCAGTTTTTTCTCCTAAGTATGTTGGCAATGTTTCACACCTGCCATGGTGCACTCTGGTTTTGCTAGGGAAGATGAGTCCTCATCAGAGAAGGAGGGGGACAACCTATCCCCAAGCCTTGATTTGGCAGACCCTCCCTGTGAGTCCAGGGTCTCAGAGCCTCCCCAAGGGGACCCTGCATTAGAACCAGTGCCATCCTCTGAGCCAGCACGGCTCTCAAGCCAGGAGGTTTCAGCATGGTCTTGTCCACTGCCAGACCCACCACAGTCTCCTGAAGGACCCCAGGAGCAGATAAGGCAAAGGGCAAGGTCTGATGCTTGGACTAGATGCAGGAATGTGAACTTGGCAACACAAGGCCTCCCATCTGTTGAAGAAATGCTAGGGCAGACCAATACATTATACAGGGTCTTTTCATGAGTAAAGGAGCTGCCTCAGCTTGTGAGGAGAAGCTTGATGTGGGATCAGCTTCACCTGCATGGAAACAACATATGTAAGGCTACAGTGAGGCTAGAGCCATTGTGGGAACCAATGTGTTTGCATCCTTGGTGATGGCATCACCAGATGTCTGTCCTACTTGTAACTGATGCATGATATCTTGTTACCTGACTCTTGGACTGCTTTTGGATCCTGCCTGTGGAACATTGACTCCAGACTGAAACTCTGGCCTGCCTTCTAACCTTGCATTTGGATTATATTGTTTGACCCTGGACTTTGACATTGGACGTTAACCTGAAGCCCTTGCTTTGAGACCTTGTGGTTGCTGGGACTTTCCTCCCACCTGGTGGTGTGAACACCCTAAAACTCACAGGTTCTAGCAAGGGGTTTGCACCTAAAATATCAATTTCAGTAGTTTGTGATTTCTCCAAAGAAAAACAAGGTGCATTTATGAAATTTTTGAGATTGTACCTCAATATGAAAGTAATCTGTTTTTTGTTTTGTTTTGTTTTTTAGTTCAAATCACATTTATTAAGGGAAAAGCATTCCTGAAGATGTCCAGGTACTGAAGGTGGGCTTCTCAGGCAGGCAGCATGAAGCAGCAGAAATCCAAGGCTGATATATTTGCAGCAACCGCACTCCATAAAATCTAGCCCCAAAATGCAATCAAGCTACAGGCCTGCTTTTTATCCTCTTTGCCCATGCTTTACCATGGAGGGCAATGACAGAACTATCATGGTTGGGCAGACAGTTCTAGTGTTCCCCCTAACATCTGGCCCCATTGCCTGAGAGAGCTACCTCCCTCCACCCTTCTCCCTCCTGTTGCCCAGGAAACCTTAAAATGGAAGGAAAACAGGCCTGAGAGCCTTACTACAACAGAGCCGAATATTTCCAGAGAGTTCCTGAATTTTTCAGGACCCAATTATTGGTATTCTAGGAAACCAGAGTATTATTCTGCATACCTGTATAAAGTATTTTTTGGATATTAGTAGTTAAAAACTCAGTTGTAAATAGCACATCCCTACATGTGACTGAAAGTCCTTTTGGCAGCCACAAGGATTTTGCAATGTATGAATTGGCCCCCTGAGTCTCCCCTCTTTTCATCCTCATACCAATCCTGCAGAGCAGGATCAAAGATTAGTGACTGGCACAAGCTTACCAAGTGAGCTTCATGGCTGAGTGCAGATCTGAACTCAGATCTCCCAGGTCCTAGTTTGATATTCTAACCACTGTATTATACTGGCCCTAATATATAAATGATAGTATGCTTTTCATCCAGTAAAGCCAGTACCTTTTTTCATTTAATAAAGTTTCTTGTTTTAATACTCTAAGCTATATCAGATCTATGATTTGTAATGCAACATAATGCTGAAATATCTAGAGTTGTGCTAGACTACAGTATATAGACTTGGCTACTATTGCAAAGTCAAGGTATCTGAAAACCTATTTTTTTTTAAAAAAATCTGATGTCTGCAGTTTAAATTATTCTAGATAAATTATTCTAGTCTAATACAAAATTATTATGCATCCCCTCATTGCATCTCCCCTCTCCCAAAGTTTTTCAGGTGGAATTTTGTATTTATAATTTACCTTCACCCCCCTCCCATCAACTATACACTGAAATACCTAGAAGATTGTGTGAATTAGCAGATAGACTTCTTTTAATTTAGTTATACCCTGGGTGAAAAGGTATACTGTATGACACCCACTTGCCATTCAAAATGGCATCACCTTGTGGAGTTCTCCCCTATAATATGGAAGATAATTCACTCTTGCTGTGAAACCACTTCATTGTTCACTAACAATGTGAATGGGCACTGGGAAATAAAATATATCATGGATTTTCTCTGCTCACAATTTTTAAGGGACATGTGTGTTTCATTTGGGGTCACAGAGACATCTGATCAGCTGTTGGTTGATATATTTTCAAAGGGAGAACATCCTCTTTTGCTTCTTCTTCCAGAAATATGGATGACACATCTTGCTACCAGCTAGCCCCACACCGTGCTCCTTGAAACAAACAAAGCATCCCACATGGGTGGTTTAAAGATCCCCCCATAATCCACTTTCTTTTGCTTTTTTTTGTTTCCAAACCTGATGAGAACTCAAAAGCTTGCACAACGTGTTGTGTTATTTTGGTTGGGCCTCAAGAAAAAGCAGTATATGGCTTCTGGTTTTTTAAAATTATTATCATTATTGTAGTTTGGGGTAAGTTACTGTGGAGAAATCAAAACAGAGATGATGGTTTTGGCATCATGTATTTCCACCCTAAAATAATGCTAACATTTGTTTTTTGACTTTTCCTACCATAGATATGGGGGCTAGAAAAATATTTGTAAGTGTATTTATTTTGTATTGTACCTCTATTTTCTTGGCCCTGGTTTTCACACTGCAGCACAATGGTGGCCAATCATCTTTCTACACCCTTGGTGTATTAGAGAGGAATTTCAGTGTTTTGATCTTTAATGGTACAATCCAGTGGACATGGCACCAGAGAAAAAAGTAATGGGGAAACACCAGTGTCCACAAAAGGCAAACTTTGGCAAAGTTGCCAAGCAAGCGGTGAACCCGCCTTGCCATACAAGCCCTTCTTCTGGAAGTTCACATGATTTCCATATTGCCTTGAGGTTATTTGCATTTTTAAATGCTGATTTATGCTGATGATTTTTATTAATTTGGTAACAGTTATGCAAGGCTTTCAAAATGCAAACAGAGCTGTCCTCTGGGAAAGGGAGCTCACACTTGGTTCACCTGAGGCTAAAACAGGCAGCTTTATAATGTCAAGAGGTGGCACAAGGGTGAGTTCTGTAGATGCAATGCATAATCATATCTTACCTAGGGCAGCGATTTTAATGATACTTTATTGTTACCGAGAAGGGGAAAAAGAGGTCAGTTCTGTATATCGGTTCAGCAAGCATCCGTTCCTCTTTTACTCCTTCTGTATAGTTACCGTGGAGAAGATGAAGATGAAAAATGAGGCATAATCCATTTTCAAGGTTGCTAGGAGCAACTAATACTTCCAAATTGGTATTCATGTTTTATTACATCTTAAATTTCAACACCTTAAAAACAATAAAGGAAATTGCATTTTCAGAAAGCAGCTTTGTTCCGGGAGTGTACATCAGGTTTAGTACCTTTTCCCTGATGTCTTTGTCCGTGTGCTGTGAACTTTTTCACACAAGGAGGTGGAAAAAGATATTCCTTCACCCATGATTATGGGTGAGACAATGGTATTGCTTTTGCAGTGCTGATAGATGCTTCATTATTAATATGCCTAATTCCTGTATGGATATTCTTCATGGCTGGAGAGGGCCCATGTGGTATTGCTAAATTCACTCTTCTTTCCTAGGTACAATAATATTTTACTAGGTACTGTGAACACAGACATAAAACCAAGCTACTCACAATTTTTGACACACGAGGAAGCACACATCCATCTTGCTTTTAGGATTTGTTTAAATATTTTCTCCATAAAATTCCACCAAACAGACCAATTCTCATTTCCTCCTGCTGTTCAAACCTCTTTTTTGTATATTCCATCAGAGATCATGGAGTGGGGAGAACAAGCTTCTTGTACAATAATTATACTTATTGGATCTTCTCTTTTTTATATATGTCAGCTCTTTTGGGCTCTGTTTTTTGCTCTTGGTTTTGTAGATTTGTGGGTATCAAATCCACATACTGTATTTCTTTGATATGCAGCTGTAATGGACAGGTTAGGTTCTGCATCTCCCTGAGTGCCACCAATGGGAACTGTTATGTATTGACCATGCGGTCGCCATGTGCTCTCTTAATTGCGACCGCATGGCCAGAGCACATGGCCAGAGCATGGCCAGAGCACATGGCCAAGAAACTACCTGAGCTTCAACCAGGTAGAACAAAGGCCAGGTGGATTCAAACCGGCCACCAATCCTGTACCTAGGTTTCTCCCAGGGAACCTATGAAATGTAAATAGACTTATAATAGCCTATCAGGCCAGTTGGGTGAGGTCAGGGGATTGTCCCTGACCAGCATAAAAGGAGGGCTTCGAGCCCTGGGTTGTATGCTTCATCCGGACCAGCAATAAAGATCTAGCTGTTTCACTATTCCATGGACTCCCGACTCCAATACTTATCAGTGGCGACGAGGATGGGATCCTGATGAGCGACTCTCCAGCAGACCACAGCAGCACAGCGAGCTCCGTCCCGCCGGCCGCAGGCATCTCTGAGCTCCAGCGCCTCGCCGCAAGCCGCTCTGAGCCCAATCCTCTGGCACTAGCCAGTGCCAAGCCTCAGCGCTCCCTGGCACCGCTGCAAGACACGAGAACATCGCTCAAACAGCCGCCACCACTCCTGCTCTGGTAAATATGGCAAACGCTCCGGGACCAATTACCCCTTTCGATACGTCTCGTCCTGAGACATGGGAGTCCTGGCTCAAGATGCTGGGTTGCGCCTTTAAGGTCCGCGGAATCACAGATGCGGACCTGAAGAGTGCCTGGCTCTTGAGTTCCGGAGGGGTGGAGGTCATGCGGGTGGCCCAGAACCTACTAGCCCCGCAAGACCCCACCGAGGTGTCTTACGACGTGCTCACCAAGACCCTCGGCGATTACTTCACCCCGAAGCCATCAAAACTGGCCAGGCGCTGGGAGTTCATACAGCGCCAGCAGCAGCTGGGGGAGTCGGCCGCCACTTTCCTGGCTGAACTCCGTCGACTAGCCATGGGCTGTGAATTCCGCCACATGGATGACCACGTGGAGACCACATTCATGGGAGGGGTTTGGGAAGCCAAGCTCCGCCGGCGCCTCATTGCAATGCCGGAGCCAACCTTGGAGAAGATGCTCGAAACTGCGGCAGCCTTCGAGACAACGCAAAAGGACAAGGCAGCCACCAAAGTCCACCAGGCGGCTCCTCCCGAACCCGACTCAAGCGAAGAAGAGGACGTCCACCGGATGCAACCACGCTCGAAGAAGGGTGAGCCCGGCGTCCCCAGGCCCAAGGGCCGGCGCCCAGCATCTGTCTCTGTTCCCTCTTCTGCTTCCCTCAACAGGCAGGCCCCAACATGCACCAGCTGTGGGGACCCCCACGACAGACGGTCATGCCGCTTCCGTGATGCCATCTGCCGCGCCTGCGGGAAAGCAGGACATCTCGCCCGGGCCTGCCGCCTGAGGAACAGCCACCGTGCCCCAGCAGCGAACTTCGAAGAAGTGGGTAGTGTCATTCCCACGGCCACAGTAATGAACTTGCCTCAGCCCATCCCGGGCACAATTTCTGTGTCTCTCCGAATAGAGGGAGTTCCTTGCTCCATGGAACTGGACTCAGGGTCAGCATATTCAATTGTGTCCGCAGCTACGTTCCGCCGCCTCTGCCCGAAGGGGGCACACTGGCTGCAGCTGCCGGCTGGGTTGGTCCTCCGGGACTTCCAGAAAAACCCAGTGGCTATTAAGGGGCTAGCCAGGGTCCGGGTCCAGTACCATGCCTTTAATGGCCTGCTGGACCTTCTCGTGGTGGAGCGCAATCTAACCAGTCTCCTAGGTCGCGCCTGGTTCAAGCCGCAGTGGACCGGAATACACCGCATGGGCTCTACTGACTTCTCATCCATCTGTGAGGAATTTCCCGCCGTTTTTGATGGCTCATTGGGCTGCTACAAAGGACCCCCGGTTTCCTTCGACCTGGACCCGGCAGTCCGGCCCATCCGCGTGGCCGTCCGCCGGTCCCCACTCGCCTTCCAGCCCAAAGTGGAGGCGGAGTTGGAAAAGCTCGTGGCACAAGGGGTGCTCGAGCCGGTCTCCCACGCCAAGTGGGAGACTCCCATTGTGACCCTCCTCAAAGCTAACGGGGAAGTCCGCATCTGCGCGGATTACAAATGTACAATTAATAAGGCATTACAGGACCACGCGTACCCGGTACCAGTGGTCAGCCATGTTCTGGCCTCCCTCGCGGGCGCCAAAATATTTGGAAAATTAGACTTGACCCAAGCCTATCAGTAGCTTCCCGTAGACAAAGCAATGGCCGAGGCACAAACAATTGTGACTCACAAGGGAGCGTTCAAGGTAAAACGCCTCCAATTTGGGGTCAGCGTAGCACCCGGAATCTTTCAAAATCTAATGGATTCTCTCCTAAAAGATGTTCCAGGAGTGAAGCCGTTCTTCGACGACATCCTCATCGCCGCCCCGGACACCGACACATTCGCAGCTCGCCTCCGGATGGTGCTGCAAAGGTTCCAGGATGCAGGTCTCAAGGTTCGAAAAGACAAGTGCACCCTGGGAGTCTCCTCGGTGACCTTCTTGGGGTTCCAAGTCACCGCAGATGGCATTCACCCTACAAAGGAGAAGGTAGCGGCAATTACAGGTGCACCCCGCCCGTCCTCAAAGGCAGAACTCCAGGCGTTCTTGGGACTTGTGAACTTCTACCACGCCTTCCTTCCGCACAAGGCGGCGGTCGCTGAACCCCTGCATCGTCTCCTAGACAAGGGAGCGGCTTGGGCCTGGGATCCCAAGCATGATGCAGCCTTCCGGGCCGTCAAAGACTTATTAATTTCAAATGCGGTCTTAGCGCATTTCGATGAGAGGCTCCCTGTCATCCTGGCCTGCGACGCATCCCCCTATGGTGTTGGGGTGGTCTTGGGACACCGGCTACCCAATGGAAAGGAGGTACCGGTTGCCTACTACTCCAGGACCCTGTCGTCGGCAGAACGGAACTACGCCCAGATCGACAAGGAGGCCCTAGCAATCGTAGCTGGCGTCAGGAAATTCCACGACTATCTCTACGGACGGTCGTTCACAGTGGCCACAGATCACAAGCCGCTGCTGGGTCTCCTTGCCCCCCACAGGCAGACCCCTCACATGCTGTCCCCGCGGGTCCTGCGGTGGTCATTTTTTTTGTCAGGCTACTCCTACGAATTGGTACATCGCCCGGGGAAGGCGATGGGTCATGCAGACGCCCTCAGCTGTCTTCCCCTCCTGTCCTGCGACCCTGATCCGGCTCCCGCTTTCCATGTCGCGCTCCTAGAGGATCTACCGGAGCGCCCCGTACAGGTATCGGATGTGGCCCGTCGCATGCGGCGGGACCGCATCCTTTCCCGTGTCTCGGACTGGGTGGGAAGGGGGTGGCCGGAAAAACTGGGACCAGATTTCGCCGCTTTCACGGCACGCAGGCACGAACTATCGGCCCACAAGGGATGCCTGCTATGGGGATCTCGAGTGGTGATGCCCGGGCCCCTGTGGCCCCGAGTGCTAGAGGCCCTCCACGAGGCTCACCCGGGAATTGTGCGCATGAAAGCTCTGGCCCGGAGTTACGTATGGTGGCCAGGCCTGGACAAAGACATTGAGGGATGGGTCCAGAAGTGTACCAAATGCCAGGAGTCATGGCCAGATCCACCACACGCTCCTGTCCGATCCTGGAAATCTACTAACAAGCCCTGGTCCCGCCTGCATCTAGACTTCGTGGGACCGGTCCAGGGCCGGTTGTTTCTTATTGTTGTTGACAGCTACAGCAAGTGGCTTGAGGTAGTGCCGGTAGCTTCGACCTCCACCAACGCTGCCTTAAGAAGTCTCTGGCCGATCTTCGCAACACACGGAATGCCAGAAACTCTCGTGACCGACAACGGGACCACCTTCACCTCCGGCAAGTTTCAACGGTTTGTGGAAGCCTGCGGTCTGTGCCACATCCGCTCCGTTCCACCCCACAACCAATGGCCAGGCCGAGCGCATGGTGAGGACAACGAAGGACGCATTAAAGAAGATGGAGCATGGCGACTGGGAAGAGCAGCTGTACAAGTTCTTGTTCTGCCAACGGAACACACCCCACTTAGGGACTGGGCGCCGGCCAGCCGAACTTCTGATGGGAAGACGACTGGGAACCGTCTTGGACCGCCTACATCCCGACCAAGCAATCGAGGGGAACCCGACAACGGAGGACCAGCCAGCTGCCCGAGGATTCGCTCCCGAAGACCCTGTATACGCAAAGAACTTCGCGCGGGGTCCGACATGGCTCCCCGCGAGGATCGTCCGAGTCACAGGGCCTTATTCCTACGAGGTCCTTACGGAAGATGGCGTAGTCTGGAAACGGCACATTGACCAGATTCGACGCTGTACTCAGAACCACGATGATACCCAGGCCCCCGAACTCCCTGCACCAACAGACCGTGACATCGACACGACTCCAGAAGCAGCGCCAGACCCTGATCTGGAGACTGCGGAGATGCCGCTCCTGCCCGCGGACGAAGCAGTCGCACCATCCACACCTGAACAACCCCCGAGCAGACAGGCCCCACCAGCAGAACAACTACCCACACCGCAACCTGCCGACACTAGCAACACGCCCCGCCGTACAACCCCCCGGCGCTCTGGACGTGAGCACAGATGCCCGGACTATCTCAAAGACTATGTGTGCAGAGGGGTTCTGGACTATGGGGGGAGGGGTGTTATGTATTGACCATGCGGTCACCATGTGCTCTCTTAATTGTGACCGCATGGCCAGAGCACATGGCCAGAGCATGGCCAGAGCACATGGCCAAGAAACTACCTGAGCTTCAGCCAGGTAGAACAAAGGCCAGGTGGATTCAAACCGGCCACCAATCCTGTACCTAGGTTTCTCCCAGGGAACCTATGAAATGTAAATAGACTTATAATAGCCTATCAGGCCAGTTGGGTGAGGTCAGGGGATTGTCCCTGACCAGCATAAAAGGAGGGCTTCGAGCCCTGGGTTGTATGCTTCATCCGGACCAGCAATAAAGATCTAGCTGTTTCACTATTCCATGGACTCCCGACTCCAATACTTATCAGGAACTGACAGAATGTTAGTGAGATGGTCATTTTGAAACAGGAGATAAAGGAATTGAGGACAGCAGTTAGAGAGTTGGGGGTGAGTCTGGCTGAGTGAACCTGTGGAGAAGCATACCTTAAAGCTGACTGAAAAGAATTAGTTTGTATCAAAGGATTACAAATGCAAGAATAGGGAAACAGTTCACAAGTTCAATTGAAAAGAAGCTTTGTAACCTCTACCTGACTTTCTTCAGTGTTATGTTCCTTCTAACCATAAATAAAAGTTAAGTCCTTGCTTATTGTCTTTGGGGAAGAAATACACATACATAAAAGGAAAGATCACGGTCTTTTGACAGACAGACAGACAGAGGCACTGTGTGAATGAAACAGCATTTGAGTCCCCAACCTCAGTAATTCTGTGCAGTGTCTGAGTTAGGGGCAATTGTTAATGGAGGCTGAGCTACCCTGTCTGGTGATGTCCGAGTGAATGAGAGAGTGAACCTGTGATATAAAATGACTATGGCTCTCTATATATGTCAAAAGAGGCAAAAAGGGTAGTGTCATGTGACTGCCTAGCCTACCATTGATTGGATCAATATGTGTTCAAGTCGGGAAAAAGAGATTGAGTTTCTAGACACTCTCAATGACTGCTATGGAGCAGTTGGTCATGGAACCTACCAGGGGAGAGGTGATCCTGGATTTGGCCCTAAGTAACACCCAAGACCTGGTGAGAGATGTTAATGAGATTGCACCACTTGGAAACAGTGACCATAATGTTATTGAGTTCAAAATTTGTATAAATAGGGAGCTGCCCCCAAATTTTCTCTGATATGAGGGGACATGTGAAGAGAAAACTGAAAGGAAAAGTAGAAAGGGTTAAAACCATTGGGGAAGCTTGGAGACCATTTAAAACTACAATGCTAGAAGTTCAGATAAAATATATACCACAGGTTAGAAAAGGCACAAATAGGTATAGAAAAAGGCGTGCATGGTTAACAAACAAAGTGATGGAAACTGTAAAAGTAAGAAGGATTCCTTTAAGCAGTGGAAAGCTAGTCTCAGTGAGGTTGATAAAAAGGAACACAGGCTGTGGCAAATAAAATGCAAGTCTGTAATTGGGCAGGCAAAAAGGGAATATAAGGAGCATATTGTAAAAAGCATAAAGACCAAAAATAAAACTTTCTTCAAACACATTAGAAGCAAGAAACCAGCTAGGGAGGCAGTGGGGCCCTTGGATGACCAAGAGGATTACTGAAGGATGACAGGGAAATGGCTGGGAAGCTGAATGCATTTTTTGCCTCTGTCTTCACTGTGGAAGATGCTTGCCCACTGAGAAGTGCTTGCCCACTCCAGAACCACTGATTTCAGGAGGGGTGTTGAAAGACCTGAGTCAGATTGAAGTGATGAGAGAGGAGGTCTTATGAATTAAAAACTGATAAATCACCAGGCCTGGATGGCATACTTTCAACAGTTCTGAAATAACTCAAATGTAAACTTGTGGATCTCCTGACAAAAATATGTAAACTTTCATTAAAATCTGCCTCCATTCACGAGGACTGAACGATAGCTAATGTCACCCCATCTTTAAAAAGGATTCTAAGAGGAGATTACAGGCCAGTCAGTCTGACGTCAATACCGGGTAAATTGGTGGAAACCATTATCAAGGAGAGAATTAGTAGGCACATTGATGAACAAAAACTATTGAGGCAGACTCAGCATGGGTTCTGTAAGGGAAGATCTTGTCTCACTAACCTGTTAGTGTTCCTTGAGGGGGTGAACAAACATGTGGACAAGGGGGTCCCAATAGATGTTGTTTACCTTGATGTCCTATCAAAAGAAAGCTTTTGATAGACTTCCTCATCAGAGGCTCCTAAGTAAGCTCAATACTCATGGGATAAAAGGACAGGTCCTCTTGTGGATCAAAAACTGGCTAATTAATAGAAAACAGACAGTGAGTATAAATGGGCAATTTTCACAGTGGAGGGTGGTAAGCAGTGGGGTACCACAATGGTCCTGCTAAGCTGTGGAGTCTTGTGAGCAAAAATTCTACTTTGTGAGCTACTGGCATTAACGTTGTGAGCAAGAGATTTAGCTACTGCATACATTAGTTTGCTCTGGATCAATCCTTCCTGAGCTGAGACAAAAATGTCTGAACCAGTAGCTAAAAAAACCTGTGAGCTAGCTCACACTAACTCAGCTTAGAGGGAACACTGGTTGGAAGAAAGCAGTGAAGTGGCTAAATTTGCAAATGACACAAAATTGTTCAGGGTAGTGAGGACCAGGGAGGAATGTGAGGCACTGCAAAGGGACCTATCGAGGATGGGCAAGTGGGCATCAATGTGGCAAATGGGGTTATATGTGGCCAAGAGCAAAATGATGCACATTGGGGCCAAAAATCCTAATGATAAATACACGTTGATGGGGTCTGAACTGGCGGAGACTGACCAAGATAGAGGTCCTGGAGTTGTAGTAGATAACTCACTGAAAATGTTGAGACAGTGTGCAACTGCAATGAAAAAGGCCAACACTATGCTGGGGGTTATTAGGAAGGGAATTGAAAACAAATCCCCTTTATAAATCGATGGTGCGACTTCATTTGGAATACTATGTGCAATTCTGGTCACCACACCTCAAAAAGGATATTATAGCATTGGAAAAAAAATGCATAAAAGGGCAACTAGAATAATATAAAGGGTTGAAACACTTTCCCTATGAAGAAAGGTAAAGCACTTGGGGCTCTTTACCTTGGAGAAACAACAAATGAGGGGTGACATGTTAGAAGTTTACAAGATTATGTATGGGACAGAGCAGGTAGAGAAAGAAGTATTTTTCTCCCTTTCTCACAATACAATAATTCATGGGCACTCAATGAAATTGCTGCACAGTTGGGTTAGAATGGACAAAAGGAAATACTTCTTCACCCAAAGAGTGATTAATGTATGGAATTCACTGTCACAGGAGATGGTGGCGGCTACAAGCATGGATGGCTTCAAGTGGGAATTAGATAAACATATGGATCAGAGGTCCATCAGTGGCAATTAGCCACAAGGTATAGATAGGAACTCTCGGTCTGGGGCAAGTGATGCACTGTATTCTTGGTGCTTGGGGGGGAACTGTGGGAGGTCTTTTAGTGTCCTGGCCCTACTGCTGGACCTCCTGATGGCACCTGGTATTTTTGGCCACTGTGTGACAGGGTGTTGGACTGGATGGGCCATTGGCCTGATCCAACATTGGCTTCTTATGATGCAAATTCAGTAATAAGATGGAGGGGGGTTAAATCCAAACAATGGGGTTCAGTCCATAGATTTTTCTTGGATAATGGTTGTTCTACACATGGAAGAAGTTTCTGTGCATGTAGAGCTGCTTTATGCCAAGTCGGACAATTAGTCTGTCACACCAGTACTATCTATTCAGGTGGTACCTCAGACTCATCCAGCCTTGCTACTTGAGACCTACCTGAGATCCTCTGAGTGCAGATGCCATGGAATGAAGCTGGGGTATTACACATATAATATGTATGCTCCATCAATGAGATACACAGGGTTTATTCAGGTAGGAACTGGTTTTTTTCAAGAGAAATCAACTTACATTACATTTGTATATGAAGGCTGCAGTCTCATTTAATTTGACTCATATGTATCAATAGATTTTTGAGTCCATTAGGTGGTTCAGAGCTCACTAGCAGAATCTGAAGTCAAGCAGTGGGTCAGAGATCAGTAGCAAGATTGTGGAGTACAACCAGAATAATGTCGAGATCAGGTCGAGAAGTGGAAAGCTAGCCAGAAGTATGGTCAAGGTCCAGCAAGAGATCAAACATCACAAAGCAGTCCAGGGGAGAGGTAATGCATGAGGTCCAAAATGGCAGAAGAAAGGCACTACGATCAGCAACTCTAGCACAGTCTTCACCTCCAGGAGAAGCTGCTCAGACTCAAGAGGTCACCTTGGAAGTAGCAGCTTTATACAGCTATGCTGGGTCTGATTGGATCCCTTCAGTTTTGAACACTATCAAATTTCTGATGCTTTTTTCTGAAACTTTTTGATATCAGTGGAATGAAAAGAAGTTAATAAATGAAGACACTGTGGAGTAGATTCTTTTTTTTTTACTGCTTAATTCTTGGAAACCAGAAAAGCTCTGTTGCCATCTGTTCTTTCATTTAATGCATGTAGGTTAAAGAATATGAAAATCTAACCTGGTGATCCCAACCAGCCTCTCTGAGAAAGTGTCTCGAGAGGCTTGCCTACTTGAACTACCAACCCCATGTTTTATTCCAATTAAACTCCTACTGTTTTTCCTTTATGACACCAAAAAAGCTTAGATCTGGTGTGTTGATTCACATAAAAGGAAATGCCCTTTGTTCTCTATCTAAGGCCATATCTAAGGCCACCACCTACTGTATTAAGTAAAAAAAATTCTGATATATATATATATATATATATATATATATATATATATATATATTCAGAGTTTAAAATAAAAGAGTCAGATTTCCTTACTGTGCTGAACAAAGTTAAGAAAACTCAGAAGAAAGTGGAGCACCGTCTGCCAATGTGAACATGCTCGAGTTTTGCCCTAACAGTAAAAACGACTCTCTATCTTTTCTATTTAATCTTCCAGTGATCCATTCAGAACCATAACTTACCCCTTCTTAAAAATAAGATTCTTAACTTCCAAAATGCAATTCAGAAATTCCTGAAGTTTCTCAAAGGGAGCAATCCTAAGTAGGTTTACCACTCAGGAGTCTCATTTTATTCAAAAGGGATTTCTCCAGGATTTTTTTTTTTTTTTTTTTTAGAATTTACAGCCTAAGCTGAGAGGGAAAAGGCTTTCCAGACTCCTTAAATCCTGCTAAATGAAAGTAATACATGGCTGGGCTTTGAGCTGTTAATACTGCCACCCTTCAACCAAGAAAGGAGCAGGTCATCAACACAGAACAAAAAGAAGGACTAGACGTTCTGGCTTGTGGTAGCTGAGTTTGAGATGAGTGAAGATGTTTAGCTTATTACTTTGAAGGTTCAGCACAACATTGGTGATATCCCTACAGGGCCACAGTGGTGTAGTGGTTAAGACGTAGGGGTGTGCAAAAAAAAAAAAATTCGGTATTTTTCGGATTCGGATATATTGTACCCAATTTTTTTGGTATTCCCGGATAAAACCCGAATATCTATATTGGTATAGGGTAAAAAACCGAAAATTTTAGGTATTCCCGAATTTTTTGGGACCATTATACCCTATGGGGCCATTGTAATCAATGGCAAAAAAGTCTGAAAAGTTTCCAGGGGGCTGGGGGAAAGGGGGTTTGAGGTAGAGGCTCCAAATTTGGACTGTAGCTGCTGAAGCCTCTCCCCAAAGGACCCCCAAAGTTTTGAAAAGATTGGACCAGGGGGTCCCATTCTACGGGCATCCCCCTCCACACACACTGTTGACCGAATTGCTTTAATTTAGGATTAGCAATTAGCTAGACAGGAACTTGACACCTGGGCAATGTTCGATGACTCACTGGGGCCAGGGCAGGCCATCCTTTTGTCTCTTTAATGTCCCTAGCTGGCCACTTGATGGGAGGAAGATTAGCTGCTAGGTAACTTCGTTTAGCATAATCCTTTCAGGTATGTTGGAGGGGCCAGGAGTTGACCTGCGCAATGTGACAGAAAGAAACCTTATTGCGAAAGGAGTCTTTGTCTCCGTCTTGGTGAACTATGGTGGGTGCCAGCCTCCTGGAGTGGACTGGAGCTTCTCCCAGCAATGGAGAATGCCTGTAGCCCTTACAGCACAGCGACCCAAGTTCGAGGTCATCCAATCCAACCCGACATACAGCGTGGCAAAATCTCAGACACCTCCCCATCCACTCGCACCCCCAGCAGACCCTGGGCCCTGTCCTGAACAATGATTTGCTCAAACTGACTCACTGTGAAGTGAACACAGCCCACTTAGCTGGAGAAACGAGGAACCATGTTCTTGTTAGATCTGAACTGGGTCTTCCTTCCTCTGGCCAAGGAAGTGCTTCTGTCTCTCCAGGCATGTGTCAGCTTACCTTGACATACATCTGCTCGTGTGTCACAGGTGGCCCAAGCAGACTCTGTCTGCAGTGCACGGCTAGACTCATCATGGACTCTGGGGAGGGGACCCTCAAGGGTCATCTAGTCCAACCCCGGTCTGCACAAGGGAATTCACTAATACCTCCCCCTCCATTTGCCCAAAGTGTGTGACTTGCTGTGAAGTGAACGTGCAGCCCACTTAGTCGGATGCTTGGAGTGGATTTCTAGTTAACACAGAAGGTGGCCACTCACGCATCCGGCCAAGGAAGTAGCCTCTCTGCCTTATCTTATGATGTCAGCTTACCAGAAAAGATGTGGCCCAAGACTCCACGGCTACAGTTGGAAGGAACTTGGTTGGAACTTAGTAGAACTCGGGAGGGGACCCTCAAGGTCACCTAGTCCAACCCCACATGGTGCAGGAAAATCTCAAGCACCTCCCCCTCCACACATGCCCCCAGTGGACCCCTGGCCTGGGCCCTGTCCTGAACAATGGGTTGCTCAAACTGACTCGCTGTGAAGTGAACGCAGCCCACTTAGTCGGAGGAACAAAGTGCCATTTCTTGTTAGATCAGAAGTAGCCTCTCTGCCTCGTCTCATGATGTCAGCTTACCAAAAAAGAGAGAGCCCACCCCAAAAAACAGAGAGAGCCCTAGAGAGAGCCCTAACAGAGGCCCCCCCCACAACCACCCCACTACCCTCAGCCCCCAAGCCCCCAACCCAGAATATAAAAAATGCCCTAAAATTTAAACCCTGCAGCAGACTCCAGGCAGCAGTGACTCTGAGCTCACTCCAGGCAGGCAGGCAAGCAGGCCAGGCTGGGAGGAGAGGCCAGAGGCTCAGAGAGCAGGGGCAGCAGCCAGCCACACTCTCCAAGCCAAGCTCTCTCAACTCTCTGACCAGTACAGCAGCACCAACCGTCCAGGAACAGGAAGAGAGTCAAGGGAGGGTGCAGGACAGGTCTGCTTTTATGATCTCTGGGCATACACAGAGGTTTCCTAACAGAAAACCTTCTGTGAATGGCCAGAGAGTGGATACCAAAACCCTATTGGCTGCCAGTGCCAGTCCCTGGGAGTTCCATAGATGTTTGCAAAGTTTGCAACTGGAAATGCATTGCACTGATTGGCTATCCACAGTCCCTACTTCCCCTCCCTCCCTGGGATCATTAGCAAAAGGTGGGAAAGAGGCTACAGAACCCCCACCCCGGGAAACGAAAGTGTAACTAAACTGTTACTAAGCTTCTGGCCTTCCCGGCAGTTAAGCCCCCCTGAGGCTATGATAATTCTTTAACCCCTGAAATGCCGAAAACCCGGTAAAAGCCGGATTTCTCGGCTTGTTTTTTACCGGGATACCAGGGAAGCACGCTGCAGCATTCCTCTTATCCGGGAAACACAGAAAAACCCGAAACGGAGTTTTCCGGCTTTTTTCGGCTTTCCACGAAGCCGAAATGCACACCCCTAGTTAAGAGTGCTGGACTCGTACCTGGAAGATGCAGGTTCAGTTCTCCACTCATGCCATGGAAGCTTGAAGGGTGACCTTAGGCCAGTCATACTCTCTCAGTCTATCCTCTCTTGCAGGGTTATTGTGAGGATAAAATGGAGGAGAGAAGAATGATGTAAGCTGCTCTGAATCTCACACTGGGGACAAAGATGGGGGTATAAATGAATTAAATAAATATTTCTTTTTTAAAAGTTCTGTACTTGATTCAGATTTTAAACTTGAATGGTAATTCAGAAGCCTCCCATAGCAGTTCATGCTCTGTAATGGGGTACTGGCATATTGGGACATTTTTGTATAAATCTGAGAAAGTCCAAAACAAGTAAATTGTTTGGAGCTTCATGTTTTCATATCTTCCAATATACGGAACTCTCTAAACAAATTGTGTATGCTTCTATCAGTTACTCACAATGCACACTTACATCTATCTGTCACTGCCATGAAGTTAATCAGAAATCATTTGGGCATGATTTCTAAGCAGGGAGTGGAAGTCTGGAAACATCTCAGCTAGCTGCATAACATTCAAACTGAGCTTCTCTTTCCTTTTCTGTTTGCAAGTAATTAAAAGCATAGTGGTGGCCCTTGGCTTCTACCCAATGGCTCACAGTTTGTCCAGGACCAGCGTGGGAGTTTGTGCTGGATATTTTTTTGTTTTCTCTTCTTTGCGTAATTGTTTACATTCTGGGTTTTTTTCTAGGATTGTTTTGGTCCCAGGATTCCAGTTTGGAGAAAAATGGCCTATGTAAATAAATGTCATGTTTCTCATACTACTGTTTCAACTCCAAACCCCTCATATTGATTTTCTCCTAGACCCAGGTCTTCTCGAGTTTTCTCAAATCCAAGGAACATCATCTACTCCTTGGACTTTCCATGACACCTCCCCCCCTCCCATGCACAGACAACTGTTAGCCTGTGTACCACAGTCAGTGATCCAGACCTGATGGTTATGGTCCATGTGCCAGCTTGCTCTTAATTTCATCATTAATTTGAACAGCCCCAATGCTCATAAAAGTTGGAAAGAAGCTGGCATTTGTTTGCTCATTTAAAGTTGTTTCAGAATTGCAGCCACATGTTCCTGCTGGCTTGATCAGATTATTGGGTAGCCAGATAAAATCAAGCATTTCCCTGGAAGGATATGGATTTTTAACACTTTGACATTACCCAATGAAGCTAGTTGGAATGAAGGACACCTAGTAGAAACTGTATGTCACTGGCAGGGCACCGACCTTACATGCATTTCACAGATTTAGTTCCTAGCATCTCTGATTAAACAAGTGTATAGTAAAGGCTATAGAGGTTCACATGTTAGATCCTCAAGAGCTCCTGCCTATCAAAATAAACAGTACTGAACTAAATGAATAAATGACCTGATTCAATGTGCTTTGGCTTTGTGCTTTTGCTGATAACACTTATAGTACATAGGAGCAAATGCAGACTTTGGCTCCTCTGATTTTGAACCATGTCCCCAGGGAGCTATATTTAACACAATACCATTCTCTGGGGCCAGAATGGGAAAAAGCATTTTTTTCCCCAAGGTTATCAACAACAACCATCACAATTATGTTGTCATTTCAAGTCATTCCCACAAAGTTTTTGCTTGTTAGGGATGTATACAGACATTGGATCTGAGGTTGCTTTTTATTCATTAAAAACCTCATTTGAATGATTTAATATGTCATGCATCCTGGGTTGTTATGGTGTTTGAGTGACGTTTACATTGATTTTCATGGCAACCATGTTTCTACCTACCCAACTGGCATGAAATGTGTAGGCACTGCACTACTCACCCAAGGGATCTTCACTCCCACATTGTGTGTGTATGTATGTTAAGTGCCATCAAGTCACTTCTGACCTATGGCGCCCCTACAAATTGACATTCTCCAAAACATCCCATCTTTAGCAGTTATTCTTGGGTCTTGTAAACTGAGGGCCATGGCTTCTTTTACTGAGTCAGTCCATCTCTTTTTGGGCCTTCCTCTTTTCCTGTTGCCTTCAACTTTTCCTAGCAGCACTGTGTTATGTCTGGACTAGTGTTCCCTCACACTAACACTAAGTTAGTGTGAGCTAGTTCACAGTTTTTTAGCCTCCAGCTCACACTTTTTTGTCTTAATTCAGGAAGGATAGCTCCAGAGCAAACTAATTTATGCAGTAGCCAAATCACTCACTCACAACTTTCATGCCAGGAGCTCACAAAGTAGAATTTTTGCTCACAGGACTCCACAGCTTAGAGGGAACATTGGTCTGGACATGAGCAATCTTCCACTCAGGCTTAATTGCTGCTGGTGCTTGTAGCCAGCATAAGGAGGCATGCCTGGACTTGTCCTGCAAGCCACCTAGATGAACGTGGGGAGGCATGTCTGGGCTTGTTTGGGCAAGCCACCTAGTTGGAGCTTGAAGCCCCAGAACAAAGGCAGGCAGGATCTTGGAACCTGCCAGCGGATTAGTCCTTGAGGGCAGCCAGCCAATCTGGAGCCTGGAGGCCATTTGAACTCACCAATTGCATGGGGGCTGGGAGTGGCTTAGGTGTATATAATTAGGGCAGTTGCCCCATGTAAAGCAATACTGTTGAGATGCAATAAACTGCTGCTTGTTGAAATCACTATGTCTTCGTCTCTACTGTGTTAAACCCACTATTTAAAAATTCTATTTTTCAATTATTCTCATCTTCTCATAATGTGACCAAAGTATGATAGCCTCAGTTCAGCAGTTTTAGCTTCTGGGGAGACTGCAGACTTGATTTGGTCTAGGACCCACTTATTTGTCTTTTTGGAGGTCCATGGAATCCATAAAACTCTCCTCCAACATCACATTTCAAAGGAATCTACTTCCTTCTTATTGCCTTTTTCATTGTCCAACTTTCACATCCAAACATACTAAAGGAGAATACTATGGCATGAATTAACACATTCTGCCCACATTACAGACCATTAAAGTTCTCCCTTGCAAAAAGTGGCCACACAGAGAAATATGGAAGAGATCTTTTTTTCTGAATAATTTCTAATTCTTGGTGTCCTAATTAGGGATACTCAAACATTTTCTGGGTCAGCTCATGTTTTGCTCATCAGCTATGAGGAAACTGTTTTTTGTTGTTGTTGATGATGATGATGACTTTGACTATTTATAAATAGCTTGAGCCTATCTAATGGGTTACTTTCCACAGTGCATATGTAAATGCTCACACAGCCTACTAGCAGTCCTAGCTCCTCCCCAACAAAATTGTTGATGCTGCGCAGCCAATAATTTAAATAAAGCATGAACAAACCAGCCAACTTGTCAGTTTTAAATAGGAATGGACATGAACCGGCTCATGAACTAAAGTTTGTGACGAATTTTAGCTGGTCCATGAAGTGACGTCCATGGCAGGTCAACCAGCATGAACCTTCCACACTTTCAAGCTGTTAGTGGTAGTTTGTGAATGAATACATTTTAGATAGACTGTATCTGCTCAATCTAAATGTTAACCAAACTTCAAAGCAAATGGGGGGGGGGTCGGAAACTGGAGAGCATGTAGAGCATCATCCAGGGAGGGTCTTTGATTACAGGTTCTTCTAATTTGCCTGGGACAGAAGTTGGGCTGACTGCCCTATAATTTCCTGGTTCCCCTCTGGATCCCTTTTTTAAAGTTTGTGGCACTCTAGTCCTGATGTGATTGGGGGTCTATGCTTAAAGAGAAATGGCTAGGGGTACTAAACCCTGAGGATACTCATGAATCCTGCACTAATTTCAATCATTTCAGCATTTTCTTTTCTTTTCTTGCCTAGCTAAACTCGCTTCTTTATTTCCCCCCAAAAGCCAATGGGTTTGCCTGGAGAAAACTAAATGCTTCACACATTGAGATAAGGTGTATGAGAAGTAATGGTTTTGCCATTTTCACCTGCATGGCCTGTTTCTCTAAAATATTCACAATCTTTCCCATCCTATATTAGAACAGGTAAAGTCGAGAATACATTTATTGTTTATAATAAAAAAAAATACTTTATTTATTTATTTATTTATTTAGTGCACTGTTTTCCTGTTCTTCCTCCAAGGAGCTCAGGGTGATGTATATGACTCTTTCCCCTCTTCCATTTTACCTTCATAACAATCCTGTGAGGTAGGTTAGGCTCATACTGAATGAGTGGCCCAAGGTCACCCAGTGCTTTTCATGGTATGTGGGGATTTGAACTTACTTACTTATTTATACTTTCGATTTCTAGCCTGCCCTTCCCTGCACAGCAGGGCTCAGGGTGAGTTACATCATAATGAATAGTTTAAAAAAAATAACTTTACAGTATTGGACTTCCGGTAAATTATGCGCTTAATGGAGGATGCCTCTCTCCGCATCTGCAGGAGAGGCGATCCCCTCTCAGCAGGTTAGAAAGGATCCTGGACTGGTCCGGACCCTCAGAGACCCTAGCGAAGGGACTCTGCCTGGGGTGCCTGAAGGCAGCCTCTCCTTATGGTGGCAACCGCAGGAATGAGGCTCCTTTTTACCCCTGTAGGTTCGCCCGCCGCAGAAGACGCATGGCTACAAAAGCGCAACCAAGAAGCAGCAGAGAATACAAGGCAGAAAAGCAACGTAATGCCTGATACGCAATGGCAAAACTGTGAGTCTCAAACAGTGGGAGCGGCAGGGATGGGTTGGAGGGATGAAACCCCCCCTTCCCCTCAATGTAATTTACGGCGCAAGACTTTCCCATGGCTTTGTTGTGACTACGGAGCATAATCTGAGTGCTGGAGGGCAGGATCACGCAGACAAAGAAGAGAGCTTTGCAAAGGCATTAGTGTGACAAAAAGCCATCGTTTTCTTCGGGACTCCTTATCTAACTGTAAACAACTGAGAAAGTAAGCAAGAATGGCGGGGAGAAAACCCTCCCCTAAAGTTGGAAGTTCAGTTCCGAGTGCAAAGGGCGATATCACAGAGCTGAATACAGTGTTGTCAGTGATGCTGCGACCTCTAGTGGATCAGCTGGCTACTCTCAATACTAAAATGGATGTTATACAGAAAGAAATGACTGAGTCTGGAAAGAGGACGGAAAAGCTGCAGCAGGAACTCTTGGAAGTCAAAAAAGTAGTTGATAAAAATGACTCCAGATTGCAAAAAATAGAAAAAGATAATGCTCTACAAGGAGACAGCGTCTTAAAACTTCAAATGGACCGCTCAAATTTCTACTTGAGATTTCAGAATGTTCCTGAACAAAGAGGAGAGAACATTAAACAGCTGTTAAGCGACGCATTGGCACCTGTGACAAGTTGGGAAGCAGAGAAAATACAAAGCAATATGGATTTAGTCTACAGGACTTATCCAGAATTTGTAAAGAAGAAAAACCTGCCAGGTGAAATTGTGATAAGGTTCTCCAGAAGATCAACAAGAGATTTGGTGTTAAAAGCCACGAATAGAACAGTTCTGAAGATTCAAGAAGAAGAGATCAAAGTGTTAAAAGATATTCCATTTGAAATTCGAAAAAGAAGAAAAGCCTACAGGAGCTTGATGGCATGGTTACAATCTGAGTCTATTTCCTATCATTGGGACATTCTGGAGGGACTGATCTTCAGCTACAAAGCCAAAAAATACAAAATTGACTCTATTGAAAAGGCGAATTTTTTTTTGGAAAAATGTAAGAAGAAAAAAGCAGAGACTGAGTCAGACAACTCACTGGAATCGTAGGAGAGTATGTATGGATTTAATGGCTCAGAAAGCAGAGAACTTGAAGAACAGTCGGATTCTGAAAAAGGGGCCATGGCTCCTAAGCCTCAGGAAGAAAGAAAGAAGAAAAGAAGAGGATCGAAGAAAAAATAATGTTGAATTGTTTTTTTGATATCGTGATGCACTATGTCAGATAATGATGTAAACCTAGATTTTAGATACTTCTATGTCTGTATGCAATCCAGTCATCTAGCTTTTATTTTTAATCTAGACAACAAAATAGATTTAACAGATGATACCAAGATCTAACATTGCTTTTCAATATAATAATATTCTTATTTTGAAACATTACAAACTGTATTCTCTGTATAATATAGATTAGCGTAGGTTTTTAGCATGTAGTAGTAGTATAGGGAAAAAGCAATAAAAATTTTATTAAAAAAATAACTTTACAGTATTGAAAGAAACAATCAATACTGGTGCAGAATAAAAACCAATGCATTACTGTTGGTAACGATCAGGAGAGGACAGGTAAAAAGGGAGCAAAAAGTACAAGGATGGAGGTCAGTGCTCTTCTGACCACCACTATCCCTGACCATATGCCTGGTGGAGTAGCTCTGTTTTACTGGCCCTGCAGAATTCTTTCAAGTCCCTGGGTCTTGCTGGACAGAGTTCCACCAGGTTGGGGCCAGGGCCGAAAAAGCCTTGTCCCTGGTCAAGTATAGCTGGATGGGTTTTGGGCCAGAGATCACCAACCAGTTTTCATTGGCTGAGCATAATGCTCTTTGAGGGACATACCAGAAGAGGCACTCTGGCAGATATGCTGGCCCCAGACCATTTAGGGTTTTAAAGGTCAACACCAGAACCAGAATTTAATTCTCCCAGCTCCCAGTCCACACTTTAACCATGAGCCAGTGAGTGGTGAAAAGTAGCTGTGCAGAGAACTCCATGGTGAACATGCTTACCAGGCCAACACATTCTGTTCAACTTATCTTGATTACACATCTGGCAAGCTCCTATCCAACCACTCTGATGCTCTCCGGTGAAAGCAGTCTCAAACACTGCACTGAAATGAACAGCTTTACTCTCATTTACTGGAGAAAAGGCTTTATCCCCTGAGGAGCCCTAAATCCAGACATAATGGTTCTCTCTAGTTTATCAACATACAGTTCTCATTTTGTGGCCTCCCTTAGAGTGGAATATTGCCAGAAGCCTTTAAACAAATGTTGCATTCTGTCTGGGAGACAAATCAAGTAAATATATGAAGATGTGTGTGTGTGGGGGAAATATGTAAGAATTCAGGCAATGCACTTACATAGCGAGTTAATAGATGTTAACTTCCTGTATAAAAAATGTTCTTAAAAACAGTATTTATACTATGAAGACAGGGAAATCAAACATCAGCATAATGGAGCGACTATAACATTCAGTGAATAATCCAATAAATTGTTTAACTGCTCAGTTATGTACCCCATCACTGCATTCTCTATGTGGTTTCTTAAGACAATAACAGGGTAATTTTCTTATTTTGAATTGTTCATAGAAACAAACAGGGCTTTTTGTTCCTAATATGTCAGTTTTCATTTTTTTTCTTATGATTTTTTTTCTTTCACTTAGTTGAAAAGGATGAGGTAAGATTAAGAAGGGAGGTGAGAAAAAAAAAACTCTACCTGAATGAATAAATGACTTAACTAAGCAGGTTTACTTAGAATCCAAGTCAAGTCGACTCTTGGGGCTTAGCCCCAGGAAACTGTTTTGAGCACTGTAATGTGAAGGAAGTTTTCTTCCCTGCAGTGTTTCTACCTTGCAACCTGGCTAATAAACATAGGCCATTAGCAGTGGAAGCCTATGTAGAATTATACCACAGCAGGCAATGGGTTGGATCCAGACAGAACTGGGAATTTCCACCAATTTCTCCTTCCTGCTGCAGACTACGTTACTATTGTTCCTTGGGTCCTTTATTCCCCAGGAGGCAGAGCGTGTTGTGGAGATCAGTGCACTGTAGTGGGAAGGGGAAGGCAGAAAAAATCCAGTCCACTGATGGAAAATTTAGTCTGGATCTAATCAAATGGGTTTAGAAGGGTGTAAGTCTGCACTGGGTTTAGAAGGATGTAGGTCTGCACAGGGTTTTGCAGTCATTCTCTGGCTCAAGTGGAAGACAAGGCAGCTGTGGCACCTCCCACTTGTTTCCTCTGTGGACATATTATTTGCCCCTTGTTCACTGCTGAGTAGTGCAATGAAGTCCTGCGAATTCATGGCAGGGGTGCCTAACAAGACCATGAAAGAACCGGGCAAGAGAAGCCACAGATACCTCTATTTCTCACTTAAGTGGGAGCTTTAAAGCATCATGACTGCCTTCTTTACTCGGAGTAAGCCCCACTGACAAGCATGGGGCTTACTTGTGAGTAAATGACCTTGGGCTTGCTCCCACAATCCGCATGCAGGTATATTTGTATTATTGTCCACTTTATACAGAGATCACTTCAAGCTATCTTTCTGTTCTCATTACACTTAAACCAAAGGCAAGTATAATTCAAAGTATGTTTACCCATCCTAGAGTTCTGTGCTGTTCTGAAAGGCATGTATCATACAGCTGGATGTCATAGTTCTTTCAGCAAATGAGTGCTAGCTAGTGATCTATAATACAATGTCAATTTCCCATAATAGATTAAAGCTTAGACTTTCTGCTGCCAGAAAGAAAGTTTTCCAGTACCATCTTGCCTATACATGTGGATTCAAATTCCTAATGGTTTTAGGCAAGAAACAAACTGCACCTGAATTCAGTTGTTACAACAAATCACAGGTAGAGCAAAGACTTTCAAAACCAGGAAGTCTTCAGTCTATGTGTGGTGCAAAAAGGGAAGTGGGAAGGAGCTTGTGAGCCCAAGAATTCCAGACTTGCTTTCACCCAATGAAAGTTGTAATTCTTTTTTGATGATCTGGAAAAGAAGAAAGTGAGACTATTGGTCTAAGGCCAGTGTTATCTGCTCTGACAGTGGTTTTCCAGGGCCTCAGGTAGAGGGCTGCTGCATTTGTTTATTTATTTACTTACTTACTTACTTACTTACTTACTTATTTATTTATTGGGCTTATATGCCGCTCTCCCCACCAAGCGGGCTCAGAATGACTCACATATAAATACATTAAAACATTTAAAACAAATAAAATCCAACAAAGAATTCAGTTACAAAGTTAAAGTGCTCAAAAAAGATGGCATAGTATAATACCCAGCATTCTCTTCTTACAAGTGCAGATGGTACACGCAATCATCCAGGTCCTAGGCTGAGATCATGATGGTCAAACAGGGTAAAGGGGAAGGCAAAAAGAGGAGGTGGCCCCTATTTGTAAGCCTGGCGGAAGTGCTCTGTCTTGCAGGCCCTGCAGAACTGCATAAGGTCCCGTAGGGCCCTGATCTCCTCTGGGAGCTCATTCCACCAGTAAGGGGACACAACCGAAAAGGCCCTTCCCCTGGTGGCAGCGAGCCTGGCTTCCCTGGGGCCTGGTATAACCAACCGATGTTGGGCTCCAGACCGTAGTGCTCTCTGGGGTACATACAGGGAAAGGCAGTCCCTCAGGTAGGTCGGACCCAGGCCATTTAGGGCTTTAAAGGTAAGTACCAGCACCTTGAAGCGAATCCAGTATGCCATTGGTAGCCAGTGCAGTGCCTCTAGCACCGCCTGATGTGTTCCCATCTAGGGAGACACATCAGTAGCCTCGCCGCAGCGTTCTGCACCAGCTGTAGCCTCCGGGTTAGTAACAAGAGCAGCCCCATGTAGAGAGCATTACAATAGTCTAGCCTTGAGGTGACCGTCGCATGGATCACTGTGGCCAGGTCAGTGCAGTCCAGAAAGGGGACCAACTGCCACGCCAGCCGTAGATGGTAAAAGGCTGACTTGGCAGTGGCTGGTACCTGGGCCTCCATTGACAAGGAGGGGTCCAGGAGCACTCCCAAACTCCTAACCATCAGTGCAGGCACCAGCAATGCCCCGTCAAAGGTCAGGAGTGGGAGCCCCAACCCCGGGCCATCCCTTCTCAGGCACAGGACCTCCGTCTTCGCCGGGTTCAGCTTCAGCCTACTCATTCTGAGCCATCCAGCCACAGCGTGCAATACTCGGTCCAAATAGTCCGGTTCGGCATCCGACCGGCCGCCCAACATCAAATAGAGCTGGGTGTCATCAGCATACTGATGACAGCCCAGCCCTCCGGACAATCTGGGCAAGGGGGCGCATAAAGATGTTAAAAAGCATCAGGGATAAAACAGCCCCCTGAGGCACTCCGCATTCAAGCGGGTGACTCCGAGACTGCTGCTCCCCTAGCACCACCCTTTGTCCCCGACCATCATCTGGTACCTGATTCTTTTAACTAGAGAAACTGGGGATTGAATCAGGGACCCTATGCATGCAAAGCAGATGCTCTACTGATGTGGAAAAGCTGCCAAAAGGGTCCTTGTAATGTTCAATTTTCTCCCCCTCTAACATACAGGTGTCCTGTGTACTGATGATACTTGAGTCATTTCTTCACCCCCCACTTGTGGCATGTGAAAACTTACTTAAACTTAGCTACCTATCTTACTCAGTATTGTCTATTCTGATTTCCAGTGGTTCTCCAAAAAACCTTAGGAAGAAAAGGGGCTTCCCTCTCCCCTGAGCACCTGCTACCAGAAATTTTTCAACTGGAGATGCTGGGGACCAAACCTGGGACTTTTTGTGTACAAGGCATTGGTTCTACCTTTGAGCCACAGTCCCTCTCCAAGGCATGTGGGAAGAGGGCTCAGAAAATACAGAATGAGGATGTCACAATACAGACAACCATTCCAGTATCCCATACAAATTGTAATATGTCATTCCACCCAAAGGCAGATGTATGTGCTAAAAAATAAATAAATAAATAAAAGTGGGTCCCACGATGCACATTGGGTCTGGCAAATTTAAAGGCCACAATTGCTATGAGCCAAAAATCTTTAATTCTTGACTAAAGCATCTGTTGGTGCCACATGCAGAGTGTCAACCCTCTTTTCCAGAGATAGTGCTGGGGGGGGGGGAGTATGACAAGTGAATCTTCTGTTTGTACTTCATTTTTTTAAAAAAAGAAAGGGTTAAGGTTATGTGAATGTCATCACTTTATTAAGTACTACTTTCTGGGTTTATTACAGATTCCCCTCTGCATCAAATTAAAGCATGCATATGGTTATAGCATTGATTTCTTAATTTCATTAAAATTACCCTACCAACAGCTGGTCTCTTGAACAAATGAATATGTCAATGGCTGATTACAGATGAATGCTATAATGGTTTCTTCAAAGGTGCAGTGGTTTTTATTTAAATTTAGGTCCATAAAACTAGTGTTTTAGGAGTCCACATTAATTTTTAAGGACATGCAGCCATCATTCTTTCACTCTCTTCTCTCCTTCATAGACAAAGACTGTTCTAGTGAACGTCTTCCAAATTTTGAAAAAAAAACCATCCTAGGAAAGAGACTTTGTAGTTAGAGTGGTTTGGCAACTCGGTGTGTGCTGATGCTTCAGATTCACCATGCAATGACTGCTAATCAACTATGCCTCAAGGAATCAGACTCTGAAGGATGAAAGTTGGGATATCTAGGGCTCTTTTAAACTTAAGCTTTATTTAAGAACACAAGAAAAGCTCTGCTAGATCAGACTGGTCCAGCATTCAGTCTCACACAGTGGCCAACCAGTTACTCCGGAGGGCTAACAACAGGGGATAGAGGCTGAGGCCTTCCCCTTATGTTGCCTCCTGGCACTAGTATTTATAGGCTTACTGCCTCTCAGTGGGGAGGTTCCCTTTAGTCACCAGGGCTAGTAACTTCTGACAGACCTTCATGATTCTGTCTTATTCCCTTTTAAAGCTGTCTACACCTGTGGCCACCACTACATCCTCTGACAGCAAATTCCACATTTTAATAACTCATTGGGTAAAGAAGTATTTCCTCTTGTACTAATCTCAAATTGTGTTTTTGTACTAAGCCAAAACTGCCTGTTGTCCCACAGCCTGTGAGCACACACCTTTCCTTTCAGGATGGTTCTCAGGTGCAATTGGAAACCTTTTGAGCAGTGCCTTCCTGTTCTATTCTAGCAAAGGAAACATTGTTTCTGTGACCATACAGAGATTTTCTGGGGACACCAAAGATGACCACCTACTCCAATATGAAATTACATGACCATTACAGATCTTCAGGGGTCCTGTCCTGGGTGCCCCCATTATCTGAAACTAGATGGGTGGCAGCCCAAGAAAGGGTTTTCTGGGCTGTGGCACCAAAACTGCATTTTCATTCCCAGGGAGATTCATCTGTCCCCGTCTATCATTGTCTTCCACTACTGGATGAAGACTTATTGATTTTGTTTGGTGTTCTTTTATTGACTCTATTGCCTGTTGCTTTTAACTGTTTTTTAAAAATGATTTCTTTATTTCTTTATTAACTGGCAGGCCCTTACAGAGCAGAAAGCTGTGATATGATGTTTAAAATAAATAAATAAAGTATAGGGGCTGTTACAAGCTTCCTACTTCTCCAAGACCCTGGGTCTGGTTTCCTTCGGATGAGGCTCTGTTAGAAACTTATGGTGCCAATGTAACATTTGCCTGACTTGCAAATAACCAAGAGGAGCGCAGGTGGAGTGACATGTGTGACTTTCTAATGTGATATTAAAATATATATTACATTAGAGAATCACCTAATTTGCATAAGAGAGTCTTACTGAATACTTGGGTAGGCTTTTCTAGAGGTGAAAGAATCCCAGAAATCCACAGCCAGAGACCTCACAACTGTTTTTCCTCACAGTAAATACTCGGCAGACACAGAGAAAGCTTTTTCCACAATCCATCAATGGTAGGATTGTGCATGTCCACGTCATTTTAAAGTGCTCTCTCCAATGTCTGTAGTCTCTACTAACAGTGGAGACGATCAGTTAAAAAGGGGTAGGCTTTCTTTAATCCTTGGGTTTAATCCAAGGTGAATGGAAAGATCCTCAAGGTCAGATGGAATGTTATCAGGTCATATCCCGATAGGGAAGAACAGAACAGAGCCCAATCAAGATGAAACTGGGAGACTCAAAGCATCCCTAGTTTTGTTATTAGTCCATCCCAATCCATGCTGCACTCAAAACATATTTCATGAAGTAATTCTGACAGTCTTCTATGTGCATTGGTTGACTGTAGCCCTGTCCACATGTTAGAGTGAATGCACATACATCCTGCTTGTACGTATATACTCCTGTTTGTAAGAAAGACCCAACACACTTCCACTTTACAAATAAAACTGGGGACCAGTCTGTGAATAAATATGTGGTTTGCATCACATGTTCAGTTGTACATGTGTTAACTGTAACCAGGGGTCATTTTGTAGGAAAAAAGGTGCAGGAGCTCATTAGCATAACTCATTTGCATAACTCATTTGCATATGCCACACCCCCTGATGTCACTGGAAGTATATCAGAAGGCAAGAAAGAAGAGAGAGAGAGAGAGAAAGAAAAGAAAGAAAGAAAGAAAGAAAGAAAGAAAGAAAGAAAGAAAGAAAGAAAGAAAGAAAGAAAGCTGGCAGAGAGGGGATAGCTACTAATCCAAGCCTCAGAAATACCACTATTCTGGCAGTGGTGGCTGAAGCCTTCAGAAGGCTGGTCAGAGGAACAAGGACCTTTCCAGCGGACGGTGTCATTTTGCTGCAGCCATGACACAAGCAGGCATTCCCCCGCTGGGGGGTGGGGTGAGGCTGGCACCAACTCCCGGAGCTGAGCTCCCCCGAGCTCCTGCTCGAAATGACCCCTGACTGTAACATGAAAATTACACAATGCACATACAAAGAACAATCAAGTGTACCTGGGTTGTACGTGTGTTCACTGTAACATGACTTGTTTGTTTCTGGATCCAATTTCAATGGCTGGTCCTGACTTTAAAGCACTGAACTCACTGAGACTAGCTATCTGAAGGACTATCTTTTAATCTTGCCATTTGTCAGAAGAAGTGTGCTTTGCACATGGAAGTTTACACTTTGAACAAAACTTTGTTGGTCTTAAAGGTGCCACTGGACTCAAACTCTGTTCTTTATCTTCTCATGTATACACCTATTCAGCCTTTCAAATCAACCTCTGGGTTTTCGCTGTGTGCTCCTTTGCCATATGTGGCACAGCAAAACAGAACATTTTTGGTAGTAGCACTATGATGGTGGAATGCTCTCCCCAGTCCAACACATCTGTCTTAGTTATTCACTTATAACACATCTTTGTTTGCAGAAATTCTGTGAAATATCTTTTTTCATTATATTATGGTCTGCCTATTGTACTTGAAACTCAGAAGTAAATTTCTGACTAGGATAACAGACCAACTGTACAACTTTTCTGCCATAGATAAATTAATATTTTTGTTGTAGACTCCTTTGTTTCTAACAAGGTGGCACTTTTTTGCATGAGCAGCTAGGAAAGTCAGAGCAAAGGTGGTTCTCATGAAAGCAGCTAAATGAAATGTAATGTTCTGATGAGTAATTCATAGTTCTTGAATCTGCCTGTGAATCTTTGAAGATAAATGTTTGCTTTTTAAAAATTCAAGGTAATCAGCATTTTTTAGTATGAAAGTGAATATCTAAAAACATGTTTTTTGGTTTTTTTTTAACTTGTAACAGCCAATGGCCACATACAATAAATTTGACTGACTGACTACTAGTTAGTCACTTGTTATCAGGCAGTGAAGTGTCTTTGGGAAAGCCAGAGTTGTAGCTGTCTTCTGGGACTCTAATATTTGATTAATCGAATGCACGCTGGGTGGGTGACCTTGGACCAGTCACTCTCTCACAGCTTAACCAATCTCACAGGGTTGTTGTTGTGAGGTTAAAATGAAGAACTGGAGAATTATCTTGCAAGCTGCTTTGGGGTCTCAACTGGCAGAAACCTATTTATTTATTTCAGAGATTTCTATCCCACCCTCCCCTATGAGTGGCATCAGGATGGGTCACAATAAGTGGGTAAAAAAAGAAAATACACGATACATACAATTAAAAAAACTATAAAAGTCATAATATAGTACATGATGACAAGTGAATAAACAAGCTCCATGGTGTATGCTGTATATGTGCCCAAGGGCTGGCCTACCAGAAGGTGGGTAAAATGTTCACCAATGGAACAATTTAATAAATTGCATAGTGCAAGACAGGCTGAGGTGGAGTAGGGCAAGGGAGGTTGATGTAATTTGACATCCGTAGCCTCAACCAAAGGTCTGGTGGAACAACACCATTTTACATGCCCTGTGGAACTGTACTAAGTCCCACAGGGCCCTGACCTCACTATGGAGATTGTACCATCAGGCTGGAGCCAAAGCCGAAAAGGCTGGGGGTTACCAGCAGTTGTTGGTCAGCCAAACGTCAGGCTCTCTAGGGAACATACTAGGAAAGGCGGTCCCACAGATATGTTGGCCCCAGCCTACATAGGGCTTTAAAGTTTAGTACCATCACCTTAAATTTGATCTGGTACTCAACTGGAAGCCAATGCAGCTGGCGAAGCACTGGTTCTATATGTGCCCGCATGGACACCTCCCAGCAAGGAGGTGCACTGCTACATTTTGCACCAGCTGGAGTTTCTGGGTCAAATTCAACAGCAGCCCCACATAGAGTGAGTTACAGTAATCCAGCCTGGAGGTGACCATTGCATGGATCACTGTGGCTAGGTTGTGGGAGGAGAGATAGGGGACTATTTGCCAGACCAGCTGAAGATGATAAAAAGCTGATCTGGCAACAATAGTGCCCTGGGCCTACACTGACATCCAGGATCACTCCTAACTCCTCACCATTGGTCTTGGTATCAAAGGCACCCTGCCAAGGGTTGGGAGTCAGTTCCCCAATCACTCTCCCCCCATGGGTCAGGCACAGGAGCTCTATCTTCGATCGTTTTAGCTTCAGTCAACTCTGCTCTAACCAACCAGCCACAACCTCCAGGGCCTTGGCCAAAATATCTGGGGGTGGAGTCTGGCCATCTTTCCATCAACAGATATAGCTGGATGTCATCAGTGTACTGGTGACAGCCCATCCTAACCCCCTGGATCAGCTGGGTGAGAGGGCACATATAGTTGTTAAATAACATCAGGGAGAGGTTTGCCCCTTAAAGGACTCTGCATACCAAAGGGTGTCATGGAGAAACCCTCTCCCCAAGCACCACCCTCTGTCCCTGACCATGGAGAAAGGAGACTAGCCACTGCAAGGTAGTCCCATATCTTCCTGTATCAGCAAGGCAATGAGTCATGATATCATAATCGACCATGTCAAATGCTGCTGTTAGATCAAGCAACCATAGCTATGCTGACCTGCCATGATCCAGGTGTCTCCAGAGGTCATCCATGAGGACAACCAGCAATGTCTCTGTCCCATAGCCAGGGTGGAAGCTGGACTGGAATGAATCCAGTATTGAGGAGTCATCCAGGAAGGTCTGGAGATGTTCCAAGAATGGATGATTTGACAATGGGCAGTAGTTGGCTACGACCATAGAGTCCAAAGATGGCTTTTTAAGATTGGTCTCACCACTGCTAATGTACATAAATAAGTGCTGTCAAGTCACAACTGATTTATGACAATCCCAGCAATGGCAGCACCAGCAAGGGACTTTCAAGGCAAATGAGAAGCAAAGGTGGCTTGCCGTTACCTTCCTCTTTTTTTAATAGTAATTTTTATTGATTTTTTAACATCATAAAAATACATAAACACAGCAACTGAAGCAAAGCAAGCTGCAGCAAGTATAAAGTGAGCTAGATTCTATAATCTGTACACTAACATCCCATCCTTCACTAGGTACAGTTTCTTAAGGCCTAGTTTCTTATCTTAGCATGTGTAAAATAATGGTAAGTATGCTAGGTTAAACAATAATCAAAATACAAAAATGTTATTTCTTCATAGCAGTTCGAGATCCCTCTTTTCCAGAAATAGTGACCATTTTTCCAGCGGACTATGAAGTTCTCTTTCATTGCGATTCTCATCGAAGAAAACCACACATGTTTTCCAGCAAAAAAATAGTCCCAAACTATAGCATACCATGAGTGAGCTGTGGGCAGCTTGGTGTCTTTACAGGAACAAGCTATCATGGCTTTAGCCACCGTTAATAATATGCTAATCAGCTCTCTTTCCATTGCAGGTGGTTTATCTTTTGGCCACAAACCTAACAGAAGTAGCTTCGGATCTAAAGGTAAGTTCACGTCAGTTCTTTCCTTAATATACTTTAGAGTTGTAGCCCAGTACTGTTGTATGTATTTGCATTGCCACCAGTTGTGGGAAAAGGTGGCCCTGTGCCCACAAAGTTTTCAACAGAGAGGCGAAATTTGTGGGGATATATGGGATAGTTTAGTTGGGGTCAGGTGCCATCACATTAGGACTTTCTGAGCTGCTGTGTTGATAATTATAGATTTGGAAAGTTTGGAATGGCTGTTACCTTCCTCTTGAAAGCCTTCTTTGGTGATCTCCCATCCAAGTACTGATACTGCTTAGCATCCGAGATCTGCTGAGGTCAGGTTATACCATACTACCTTCTTTGCCTTGGGTAGAAATGCAGGGTATAAATATCTAAATAAATAAATACTTCATTAAAAATCTTTATTCAAATAAACAGTAGCATCCAAGTTTGTGTTATGCATTCCAGTTAATGAATTAATGAATAATTTCATTTGATATGTAGCCATAGGGCAATTTTTTTAAAAGCTGCTCCAGATTGAAACTCCTGATTCTTGAAACATACAGACCCTTTCATTAACATTTAGTGGGTTAGAGCCTTTTGACTAACATATAAGTGAAACCACAGTCAATTAGACATGAGATAGGTTAGAGATTGGGGGAAGGAGAAACTCAGCTGTGAGGGAAACTTTTGCAATGTGTACATATCACCCTTTCCATGCATAAATTCCATTTAATTAACAGCTAAACATTGAAGGATTGACAATCATTGGTTTTGCATAGGAATGACAACTATATCCCCAAGATTCTAGATCAGACAGGATGGTCTGATAGCATTAGCATCACCTAGCAATAAGGCATCTCATGCTTGGAGTACTCCTACTTCGATGGCATGAATTCATTGATTGGAGGAGGGGTGAGGAATGGATGCATTGCCTGCTCAATTTATTCCAGAGGCAAAATAAATGGGTAGTAATTGGAATGGACATGGGATAGCAATACAGTCATGTTTACAGGAAAGGCCTGCAGAGCCACTTTGCCTGATTATGGGTTTGAAATGGCCTTGATCTCCCTGGAGGATGACCTGTGTCAGTAGATGAACAAGGGGAGAACAACCATTGCTAATTCTCCTGGACCTCTCATTGGCATTTGTTACCAATACTCATAGTGTTCTTCTGGACTGTCTTTCAAGGTTGGAATTGGGAGTCACTGTTTTGCTGTAGCTTCACTCCTACCCCAAAGGTGGGTCCCATAGTGTGGTGCTGGAGGACTGCTGCTCCACCCTCTGGCCTGTGAGGCACCACAAGATTGTACCTTGTCTCCTATGATTTTCAGCATCTGTGTAAAGCCTCTGGGTGAGGTCATCTGGACATTTTTGCTGAGTTGCCACTAATATGCAGATGACACTCAGCTCTATCTGTAGGGGTGTAGAAACCCTGAACTGGTGCCCAGAGATAGTTTTGGGAGTGATAAGGACTAACAAACTGAAATTTAGCCCCACACTAATGGAAGTGTTACCAGTGTGTGTGTGAGGGGGAAGGTTTGACCCAAGAATTGGGATATCTCTGATTCTGGATGGGGTTGCACTCCCCCTAAAGGAGCAGATTTGTAGCTTGCATCAAAAGAAATTCCACCATTTTTCATAATTATAATAATGAAGCTAAGATTATGGAAGCCCATTTTCTTGAGCGAGGAGACCCAGATGATGTAGCAACTAAGGCCAAGAGAAGAGCAGCATATACTGATAGGAAGACTCTACTTCAGGATAAATGTACTCGAAAGGCTATGGGTGTGTCTTTTGCTCTTAATTTTTCATCAATAATGAAACAGATTAGTCATATAATTCATAAACATTGGCATTTAGTGTCAGGAATTGATGGATATTCGGGGACTCCAAAAATTGGATATAGAAGGGGTAGAAATATAAGAGAAATTATCATTAGATCTGATTTTCAGACTGAGAACAAGGTGACCCCTGTGACATTAGGGCATCATGAATGTTTTCAAAATTGTGCAGCCTGCAAATATTCTTTGGACATTAAGGCGTATGCACATCCACAGAAGGGATATAATATTCAACTTCCACATTACTCTAATTGTAGAACACACAATTCTGTGTATCTTTTGGAATGTGAATGTAAAAAGCAATACATTGGCATCTCTGTGTATGATCAAAGTTAGAATTTTGGAACATCTTTCTCGCATTAGGAATTCTATTATGTCAGCTCCTCTCGTTTAGCATTTTGTTATGACCCACCATGACCCAGAATTTTTTTGTTATTTGAATTTTTTTGTTATTTACAAATATACACCACAGAAATACAATTGTCATGACATACAGAAATTTTTATTGCAAAAAGAGGCAAGGTATACCTTTGAATATAGAACTTTTTCACCTTATGGTTTTTACAATGAACTTGACTTATCCTCTTATTTGTAGTTTTGTACTTTGTGGTAAATATACTCTGACTTTAAATGCATTTTGTGATCCTAAATGATTCAGGCATAGTTAGCTTTAAGTATGGAAGCTGGGTTTGTGTATGTAAAAACCACTTTGCTGTCACAAGTCCATGTGGGAGCAAGATAAGGCATACAAAATATGTAAGCTGTGTGGATAAGTCGGGTTTCAAATTGTTAAACAACAAGGTTTTGAAGTGTTGTGAATATCTATACACTAGATGTTTTGCTTGCTTTATTATTTATATTAGTTCCATAGAGTATTGGCTCTGAAGAAGTGAATCGAAACTCTCTCAGCTGACAGGAGACAACAGTCTGGTGTTTAGCTTCCCTGCAGACCTGGAAGTTGGCAACTTAGAAACAGCCAAGAAGACCACAGTGTATACAAGGACTGTGTACTGCCTATTTAGGTCTTGCTTGGGAAGGTTTTGGACATGTATATTTGTGTTAAGCATTAGTGCTTTAATAAGTTATATTGAGACATATACCTTTAAGTAAAACTTTGTGTTATTAGACCTTGAGCTGTTTGTTATTTCCTTGGGGTATTTTTGTTTTGTCATTGTATTCGGTGCCTCCGTGGTCCCACTGTGTTCAGTTTATGATTCTTGGCATACTGGATATTAAGGATCTTGCGGGTATTGTATGCGATGTTACGATGGGGCATGGATCCCATTTGGTCGGGATGGATGTAGATGGTAATGGAAGTGTTTAACCTATTAACTAGAATTGTCGTAAAAAATTTTGCATCTGTGTTTAGTAGGGATATTGGCCTGCAAGAGCCGACATTAGTAAGGTCTCTTCCTTTCTTTGGAAGCACTATTATTTTAGATTCAGACCATGTATTGGGCAGAAGATTTTCCTGTAGTGCTCTATTGCATACTGCAGCTAAATGAGGTGCTAGTTGAGTTGCATAAGATTTGTAAAACTCATTAGTGTATCCGTCTCTGCTGGCGGATTTATTATTTTTCATTTATTTATTTATTTATATTTTTCAGTTTTCAAATTACAAATCAAAACAGTAGATATTTTCACTTACAAAAAAAGGAGATCAACCACTAATTACAAATATCTTAAGCCTATTATTATATTACACTTTATACTTGTCGTACCAATAATAAAATTTGTCCCAAGTTGACACTTTTTTTTGTTTGTTTTTCAGCCTTAATGTCAGATTGTCCATTTTGGCAGTATCTAGCAGTTTTAGAATATATTCATCTCCTTCCGGAATCCTGTCAGTCTTCCAGTATTTGGCAAAGAGCAGTCTCGCAGCTGTAATACCATGTAGTATCAATTTTTTATCAGGTTGATCATAGTCACTAGGGATTATATTAAGTAAAAATAGTTCTGGTTTCAGAGGAACTTTTACTTGAGTTATCTCCTGAAGTATTTTCTGGATATATGACCAATATTTCATGGCTTTCCGACATGTCCCCCACATATGGTAGTATGAGCCAACATTTTGTTTACATTTCCAACACACTTTAGAAATTGACTTAGAATATTTGGATAGTTTGTCTGGAGAAAGGTGCCACATGTAAAACATTTTATAAAGATTCTCTTAGTATGTACTCACCCTGGTGATTTTGATATTCCTTTTTCAGATTTTTGTCCATGTATCTAGTTCAATATTATGACCTATAAAGTGTGCCCAAATTACCATATTTGGTTTAATCCACTCATCCTGCATTTTATATTCCAAAAGACAATTATATACTTTCTTTATGACTTTTCCTTCTGAAGTTAGCCACGCTTTATCTAGATCCATTAGCTCTTTATAAAAACCCTTCTTCGTGTCTATATTATATCTTGAGTACAACTGTATTGATTCCCACCATGTTAAATTAACACCTTGATCTTTCAAAATCTCACGATTTTTCAGTTTTAATTTATTGTCCAATAGGTCTTCATAACTAACCATTTTTCTCTTGTTAAGAGTGTTGGTTTTACAAAGGCCTCGAGAGGAGACACCCATTTCGGTATTTTCAAATAGAATTTATACTTAACCTCCTCCCAAATTTTCAACAGTGGACCTCTAAGGGCATGTTGCTTAAAACTTTTATTTTTTGGCCATACCTGAGCACTGTATGCCATCCTATTGGTAGGTCATGTCCCTCTAGTTTCAATGTTCTCACATTACTTAGTTTGGCCCAATCTCTTAACCATACCATCCCCAAAGCTATATAGTAAATGTTGAGTTGTACTGTCCTTTTCCATCATTTCCCTATGTTCCATTGAAATTTCTTTAACAAACAGTCTTAGGCCGAAGACAGACTGGCAATGTGCCCCGCTCTGCCTCCGCTTCTAAAGTGGAGGCAGAGGGGGCATTCACATTGCCGCATCTGTCCTCCGGCGTCAGCGCGGACTCACCTGTCCGTGAGGCGCCATCCATCCGCTTCAGCCGGAGACCACTTCTAACAGGTCTCCGGCTGGAGAGCCGCGCGTCCCTGCCGCTTCGCGGCAGTCTGGATGCGTCGGCAGCGCGCCGGAAGCGGGGGCGGAAGTCTGGACGCCCCCGCGTCAGCGCGCCTCCGCCCCTCCTCCGCCCCAGGACAGCGCAGCCTGTGGGAACGGGCTGCGCCAGGCTGCTTTTCGCGTGGGGCTTTTGGCCCCGCGTCTGTCCCGGGGCAGATCGGCAGTCTGTCCTCGGCCTTAGATAGGAACTCACTGATAGAATCTAAATTTGGATTGTCGGTTTGGTATAAAAATTTATAATAGTGAATGCATCCAGTATTGATGAAGATTTTGTCAATATTTCATCTTGAGGGGAACGTATAGTATGTATATATTAGATAGTGCTTGTTGTTTGGTTTTCCATGCTAAGAGACTTAGTGTTTTAGCGTTTTTAAACCAATTTTTGCATTTCAAATATTTTAGATTTTTTGTATTTGCGTTATTTCTAACATATTTAGGGCCTTCTGCTCTGCTTCTAATTGTTGATAAATCTTTTTTTTTTTTACCCCATTTGTTTATGAAGATGCTCTAAGCGTGTGATATTGAACAGCAAGGTTAACCTGTAATGTTTTCTTTTTTATATATAGTATGAAGATAAAGAAATTATTTTTCCCCATAGAACCTTTTTTACAATTTGTTGCTGTATAGTTTGTTCCAGCCAGGGAAAGGGAGAGCAGGAACAGAAGAGAGCCTACTCGGTGTCCGCCATCGTCCCTGCTAATGCCCTACCCCCATCACCCTGTCAATTTGCCATTATTTGGTGTTCACTGTAAAATTCCTTATATTGCTTAGTGTTCAGCAAAGCTAACCTAATCCCTCTGTAGTATCTCCAAAAGTCTGTTAGAGCACACCATTAAAGGAATAGTCTCTAATATCTTAAGTTTTGCAAAGTATGATAGAAACATACTCCATGTTCTCCTTGTTAAAACCTTTTAACTATTTGATTCAAAAAATGGATTTGTGTGTGCATCTAGTAGGACAAATCCTTTCAACTTCATGCGTCTGCAAGCAGCAGATGAGAGCAGAGGCAATCCCCCAAACCTTTGATCTCTAATACCAAAGAAATAGTGTAAAATTGTGCTAGCAGAAAATAATATGTATTACTGTAAACACCTTTTACTCTGGTTGAAAATTGTATTAGGCCACAGAAATCGGGAGAAAGGTAGATAATCCATCTTCTTTTTCCCTTTCAATAAAGACAGGTTTTTGCCACAGTCCTTATGCTACCCTCATTCATAAAGTGAGGTTGCTAACCTCCAGGTGGTGGCTGGATATTTCCTGGGATTACAACTGATATCTAGGTGACAGAAATCAGAAATTTACCTGAAAATGGCTGACTCAAAATGCCCATTGGCTACAAAAGAGTTGCTTTGTCAGGAACACAGGTGGATTTTTAAATTAAATATCTTGATCCCTAATGGGTTGAATACTGATTGTGATTTAAGCTGTTTCTTATAATTTTTGTAGACAACAGCTCTCCTCCCAACTTACCCACCTTTCTCAACTAGGTCTGGAAATATAAAAGGCTAAAATAGGATTTTATGTACTGATGTAAGTAGTTTCAGAATATGACCACTCCAGAGGTCCATTACATCTGAGGAAGCAGGAAGTGAATGGCTGTTACTCCCTAAACGTGGAACTTTTGTTTTCCTGTGGAACTTACACTTTTTGAAGCATCTGCTTTCCTGAAGCATCTTATACTGGTGAACTTTATTTGGGTTTTGTCTTTTGTATTAAGTACTATTGGATCCTAACCCTTTAAGAAATCATAAGAGTGTTTACATTGGAGAAACAGTTGAACTATTAAGAATTGTTAAAATTGTCTTGGTTAATATATTCTTTCTACTTTTGTTTGTAAGTTATTCATGGAGTGTTTGTGTTACAACCTCCAAGTGGTGGCTGGATATTTCCTGGGATTGCAACTGATATCTAGGTGACAGAGATCAGTTTACCTGGAGAAAATGGCTGTTTTGGAAGGTAGACTCCATAGCATTATACCCTACTGAAGTCTCTCCCCTCCCCAAACCCTGCCCTCCTCAAACTCCACTCTCCAAATCTTCAGGTATTTCTCATACTGGAGCTGGCAACTCTATCAATGGAGCCATAGACAAAATGGCTCCCCTTTTATGCAACCACATGACATTACAGGAACCTTACTGTCACTTACCTCTGTTCCCTAATGCTGGAGGCAAGCTTCATAACAAAAGAGTGAATTTGCTAAAGCTTGTTTCTTTCAGGGGCTTTCCTTTTTAGCCTCTTTCACATTGTTTTGGTGTTGCTTGGGTGTTTTAATAATCATGTCTTAATAATCAAGAACAAGTGAGGCCTTAACTAGGAATGGCAGGAATAGTGCAGATTGCTAGTATGTAAATACAGATGGATCAGCAAGCTCTCTTAAAGAGCCATCCTGAGGAGGGTTAGTCCCTTCTAAAGGTTAGACCCTTCAAAGCCCACTGACATCAGTGGTCTAGGATTGCACTGTTGGACATTTACCCTTGAAAGGAGGTTTTCTCAAACCAGTTGGGAAGGCAACAGCAGCTTGAACAATACATCTATTTATTTAGAGCATTTTTAGAGCCTTTCTCCAAAACTGAACCTTGGGGAAGGAACCTTTCAGCATAGATATCTGTGCAAGCTAGGCTAAACATCTCTGATAGTAGTGGTCACTGAGTATGGCTGCCAACTCCAGGTTGGGAAATCCCTGGAGATTTGGGATGTGGAGCCTGGGGAAGGCAGGACTTGGGGAGAGGAGGGAGCTCAGTGGGGTATAATGCAATGACGTCCAGAGCAGCCATTTTCTCCTGGGGAACTATCTGTATCATCTGGAAATCAATTGTAATTCCAGGAGACCTCCAGTTCCGCCCATAGGCTGGTGGCCCTATGACTCAGTCTGGACCCAGGGTGGAGGTGCATGAGAATCCAGCAGCCAGAACAAGCTGCTTGTTTGGAAGAACTAATATTTAACAATGCAGATCAACGGTAAATAAATCTAGTTTCATCTACACATTCAGGTCTTACATTTTCATTTCATGGTGCAGGGCTCCAAGGTTCTCAGACTTTCCAGATGTGCATACATAATTGACATTTTGGGGGTGGGGAATGTGTCATGAGTGTGCCCTGGAAACTGAACCCCAGCATTTAGTAAGAACTCATTTTGTATCACAAACTAGCAGTACATTTGTGTAATAGAATTTACTTATGTTTCTGAAGAGTACCTTATTTTCTGCAGGTGTAGTGATGGAGATGTGGCTTGTGTCAGCAAGCCCTGCAATTCCTGGAAATGTTGCCCCTCTTGACATTTGCCATGTGTTCTGAAATGTACTGCACTCGGGAGGCCATAGAGTGATTTCAAACAAGCTCTTTTTATTAGGTGGTCAGTGGAAGCATGAGAGAGGGTGGTCGGGGAGCCTACTTATATTTTCAGGTAAGCCACACCCCCGACCTCACCCCCTGTGGGGGAATGAGTAAAAAGGGATTAGTTTCCCACCAGAGGCTATCATAGGACCATTCAAATATCCTAAGCCTCTGATAGGGGGGACAATCTGGATCCTAGGATCTATTGTTCTCTGGGGACTGAAGCTCAGGCTGGTATTACTTACCATTACAGGCGAACATGTCCAGACATGTCTCAGGGTACATAACATGTTCCTTCCCTATTGGGAAGATTATAAATACCACAGCATAACTAAACATTGCTTCTAGAAAAATTGTACAAGCAGAAGACTAACAGCATTGTCTGTCTGACCACTCTTTGGAAAGAACTATTTCTAAAAGCACTGAGTCCCAAAAAACACCATTTGAAAGTGGAGGGATGGTCTTCCACTGGAACAGTGTAGCTGCATGTGTTGGGTTGCCAACTTCCAGGTGGCACCAGGAGATCTCCTGCTATTACAACTGATCTCCAGATGACCAAGATCAATTCCCCTGGAGAAAATGGCTGCTTTGGAGGATGGATTCTGGCATTATATCTGGCTGAGGTCCCTCCCATCCCCCCCCCCGCAGACTCCACCCCCAGATCTCCAGGTATTTCTCAATCCAGAGCTGGCAACCCTGTGTGTGTGTGGCTTAGAATGATAATGTGCTACCTCTACAAGTGGGGACACAGAGAGTAGGGCTTGAGAAGAGGATCTTAACTGGTGGGCTGACCCAACACAGAAAGAAGTGATCCTTCAAGTACTCTGACCCCAAGCAATTTAGGGCCTTATGGATAAGCACCAGCACTTTTAATTGTGCCTGGAAAAAGATGAGCTGTCAATGTAGATTTTTTTAAACACAGGGGTGACATAATCCCTATATCCCTAACAATAAGCTGGTCACTGTACACTGGATCAGTTCCAAAAAGTTTTCAAAAGCAACCCAGTAAATCAGGCCCTAGAAAAGCCTAAAGGGATAAGGCATTTCAGAGGCCACCACTGAAGAAGCCCTGTCTCTAGTTAGCACACACCTTATTTCTACAGGGATGTACAGCTTGTGGGGAAGATCTTAAATGTTGTGCTGATCAGTAGGAGACAAGGAGGTACTCTAAGTACCCTGTCCCAAGTTGCTACGAACCCCAAAGAATCAGCAATTAAAATGTGGCCGTAACCATGGGCTGCCAGTATAGAAATTTCAGCACAGGATCTCTGTATCCAGCTGCCAACAGTAGCCTGGACATTGTGCTTTGAATGAGTTGGAAGTTTTCAGGTGGTTTTCAAGTGCACATAGAGCCATTACAGTAATGTTGCTCCCATTACATCATATAGGTTCTCTGGTCCCATGATACAATAGAAAAGTTTCAATGATGCTATGGCAGCTCTGACCTTGCACCAATAAGGTCTCAAGTCTTAAAGTTGCACTGGTCACAGTGCAGCCCAAATTTCACCGATGGGCAGCAACTTTTTCTCCTATATGTTCCCACGTAAATCCAGGAACATAAAAGAGTATATCAAACCCTTTATTTTTGTAGTTGGTTCAACTTGCAAACCATCTTCTTTCACTGCTGATTCTGAAATCACTGTACCTCCTTGTCAGGACAGATATTTTTTTTCTTCTTCTTTCATTCTGTTTCCCTTCCTGGACTTGACCCTCTACACCTTCCTATCTCTCCTCTCAGCTTTCCCCTTCCTATTTATACCCAATCTGATTTGTAGCCAGCCAGTCTTCCCCTAATGCACCTTTACCTGGCTCAAAACTCCTTTCTCCCTATCCAAAAAACCCTTGCCTGTTCATTCCACCACACGTTTTGCCACTTTTTGGACAACCCATCACCTATTTCTTCTCTCTGGGTCAGTTTCTCTGGATTAGCCACATGGGAGAACATAATTTTGGTTAAACGTGATTTTAATTGGGAATTAACTTAAAGGAATACAACTAAATGCTAGAACTAAATACATGAACACATGAATCTGCCTTAAACTGAATCAGACCATTGGTCGTCAAAGTCAGTATTGTAGACTAGCAAGGGCTCTCCAGGGTCTCGGGTTGGGGTCTTTCATCTCACCTCCTATTTGATCCTTTTAACAGGAGATGCCTGAGATTAAGCATAGGGCTTTCTGCATGCAAGCATAGGGCTTTCTACCACTAAGCCATGCCCCCTCCCAAAGCCCTGAAGAGCAGTAAAAGTGAACAGTTTTTAATTGGATTTCCTTAGCTAATTTGTCATTGAATAGTTCTGCTTCACTATGTTGACTATAATTGTTTGCTTCCCCTTTTTATTATGTATGTTGGATAGGGCAATAAAGTTACTTGATGGTTAACTATCTGTCTCCCTTCCATCTGTCTTTCCCTGGGAGATTTCTTACTCCAGACCAGGAAATGCATATACACTAGAATCAAATTACTCCTACCTCAGAGTCCATGCTCTAGTTCTATACACATAGAGGACACTCCTCACATGCCTGGCCTGACACAGGGACCAATTTTGGTAATAGTTATCTAACCTGGCTATGATCAGAGCATGGTTCACTGGGGCCAAGTCATGCTTTTCAAGGAATAGCCACAGTGGGCATATTAGCCAAAGCTGACAGAAGGTGTTACATTTCCACTAATCATCAGTTAATTGGCAAGAGATTTGTGGGCACAAACTTTATCCAGAATATCCCCCCCCCTTTCTAGAGGCAAGAGGAGCTGTTCACTATTGGCAGGAAAGAAGGGGGTACAGAAAGGGATCAAAGGGGATACCTGTTAAGGTTGTGCCTCACTTGTCATGTGTTGTTACTCCCTGAAACTGCTGTTATCTCACATCAAGGGTTAACTCCTTTCTCCCTCCCTGACTTTTTCCCATTGTTTTTGCTTGTGTGCATTTTTTGGGAGTGAGTGCATGTGTGAATCTCTGCTTTGCTGGCCTAATGCTTGTAGCAGTCTGCATGACCTTGTAGCATAAATAATGTAATGAAGAGTTTGCAGGTGCTGGGGGCAGCTACGGGATTGAGCTTGAAGCTTTGGCGGGCTGCAGGGGATCTGATGACTGGGGACTTGGGGACTTAGGGGTGGCCTCACGCTCTCTACAGGTTTTGCCCTAGCCTGGGTCCTGCAGTTCCAACACAAACTCTGCATATGCTTAGATGAACTGTAACTCTGAGTAAACAAATCTTGCCATCACAAGAGTGTTGTGAGAGTACTTGGACCCAAGACCTGACAATACCATTCTAGAGCCTTTGAGGGGATTGTGTCCATTGTGGTTTCTACTGTCAGCACAGCATTGTGACTTAGTGAACTGAATGAGGGTAATGAGAGCCAAGAAATGGGGAAGACAAGATGAATGGCTTGAATGTCTTACAGAGTAATCCCAAACAGTATGAGACCCTTCAGAGCCCATTGAAGCCTAGGCTTTAGAAGGGTGCAAGTCTGTCTAGGACTGCACTCTTGTATTGATTGGAACTAACTAGCCAATTCTTGGGCTGAAATCTTCTAGTGGTGCTTTAAAGACATTTCTTATTCATCAGCCACAACTCACTTTAGCAGAGCACATAATTGACACATTTATCCTGGCAGGCAATCTCGGTTGGACATCAGACTGGACCCACTCATCTCAGCAAGCGTATGTCTAATCTATAATAAAAACTTCCCTCTCTCAAGATTTTTTAAAAATAAGACACCAACTTGAAAAGGAACAAAACACACTACAAAATATTTCAACATCTACCATGCCAGAAGAGGCTCTTGAAATGGTGGTGAAATGTATCATTTCATGGAAAGAGAATAGGGAGACTGTGAATATCCAGGATTTGAAAATTCCAGTCCTAATTGCTTCTATGGAAAAAAACAAACAAACAAACCCTGGGCTAAAGGAAATCAAGGAGTTGTCACCATGCAATAAACAATCTCAAAACAGAATCCTCCATATGTTGACCCTGTTAGAGGATAACACATATAATTTAGCAGTGATGAAAAAGCCACCCTACATGTAGACTGAATTCCAACTCCCATGGAATTTAAGAAAGAAACAGAAGAACCCCACAATAGTTTATGGGGAGGGATAAAACCCATCTCTCCAGTGGGACACACCTCTCCCATCCTTGCTGTCTCTGGTAGACTGTCCTCCAGGCCCGTAGCCAGGATTTTTTTCAGTTGGGGCCATTTAAATTTCTTAGGGGGGCACTGGTTAATCAAATTAAAGGCAATTGAATTAAAGTCAAAGAGACTTTCTGGGGAAAATAGGTGCTGTCTGGATCAATGGGGCCACTGTAGCTGGCCCTTTATGCCAGACAGCTGCACAGGAATACCTGGCTTCTTCCCCAGATCTGCCACTGCTCAGGGGCCCTGGGCTGGATGGGAAGTTGGGAGGGCATGCCAGTAAGTCGGGGGGACTAGCCCCAAGATACCCCACTGTAGCTATGGGCCTGCTGTCCTCCTTCCTCAAGTCCACATGGTTACTCTTGTCATTCTTTCATCCTATCCTCAAGACAATAATACAAAGGATGCCCTACCTTGAGGCCCATGGATCAGTGGTAGAACACGCAAAAGTTTTGAGGTTCAGTCTTCAGCATATCCATTTTTAAAAATCAAGTAGTGGATGTGAAAGACCTTGGTCTGAGCTCCTGACTGTCCTTGTTAATCCTAAGATCTTGCTTAATGTAACGTCTTCATACATAGATAGAAGACCCAATCCAAACAGTAGCTGGATATTTTGTGATTATGACTGAATTTGGATGTAGTACATATGTAGAGAAAAGAGAGAAATCACACATGAATTTTTATTACTGGGCCTATGTCTATGTTCAACATCAGAAGTTGAGACCATGCATTCCTGCTCCTCCTTCTCAATATGTGCTGGAGCACACTAAGGATGCCAGCATCCAGGTGGGGCCTGGAGTTCTCCTGGAATTACAATTGATATCCAGACTAGAGGCTCCAAACTAGTTCCCCTAGAAGAAATAGCAGCTTCAGAGAATGGTGTCTATGATATCACAACCCCAGACCCTGCTGAGCACCCTCCTCCCCACATTGATCTCCCAGGCTCTACTCCTAAATGTCCATGATTTTTCCAGGCTGGAATTGGCAACACTAGACCACATTCATCCCCCTTCCCATGGTAAAAGCTCCATGAGCTTCCCTTCAGCCATTCTAAACAAATGCATGAATAGAAAGAACAAATGATGTCCGCGTCCTCTTCTACAACTTGCCATAAATCTCATATCATATATTTGCAGTCTATAGGCTTGCATCACTGCTCATTTGTTCGCTAATCAAAAGTTCTTCATTTCTTTGGAGATTTTTTTAAAAAATCCCAATTATTTTTAGTTATTGTTTGGCTTCCCTTCTACACAAACACAGAGCAGCACTACTGCTGCGTGTGGCAACTGGAATACCTTTGACTTTGCATTTGTATCCTTTATGTTGATTCAGAATTGATGACTTGGAGACTCTCTGCAATTATTTACAACTCCCAAGTCTCTGAGTTTGAAAAAAGAAGAAGATTTTTTTAACAGAGTGGCTGAGCAGTCTTGGTTGATGCACTGTAGAGAAGAAAGGCACTCCAAGTAATTGCAATTGTACAAGCCCAGTTTAGTGCACAGGTGGTGCACATTTATTAAATATTCCCCACTTGGTCTGAAAAAAATAGCCTTGAACAATTCTGTATAAATATGCAGCTGCGTTTTAAGATTTATTTAGTGTTATTTTTCTCTGTCCTGGTATAGCTCAGCAAATACAGGTTTAGGAATTAATGTATTCATTAGGATTTCCAGGCCAAGCCAGGCAATAAGTGAGAGGGATGAGGGCAGGGACATGGGGGATGTGAGGTCAGCCGCATCACTCTGTCACTTTCAGGAAAAACCTGGAAGTGACATAAGGTAACTCTAGGAATCACTGGAAACCACAGAGGTTTTGGCAATTCCTAGAGCTACCCTATGTCTCTTCTGTTTTTTTTAAAGGAAGTGACTTAATGACGCAGCTGATGCTGACTCTGAAAAAAATCTACCACCACCACTGTGGTGGTGAGCAACGGGAGCTGACAGAGGAAGCCTCCCACCACAGCAGGAGGCCTAGAAATCTTAGTATTCATTCATTTCAATACAAATCACTATTATATTACTACTCCTATTCTTGCTGCTGCTGCTGCTGCTAATAATAATAATAATAGTTGTTGTTATCATTATAAAAATGCAAATAATTATATAATTTAGAGGATCTGTGAGGCACCTTTGAAAGGGACTAAACCTAATAGTCTACTGTCACTCAAGTTCAGTCTCCTAAATAAATATTACAACTGTTCTTATTGATGGTTTGGTTTCATTTGAATAACCTCTAGGCAGCTGTCTTTAGGTTTAAATATCTGGATGTTACATGGGGCTTTTATATATATTTAATCTGTAGCTTTGCAACTTTTTTTTAAAAAAAGCTGAGGTTATTTGTAGTTATTTCTGTGTCTTAAATGTGTACCTTGACTAGAGCACCATAACAGAAGGGGGGGATATAAATATAGTAAATAAATAGTACATAAATACCTACATTCTATTAAAACAGCTCATAATACAATAACAAAAAAACAAAAGATTCCATATTAAATACTATCCCCTCAAATGAATTATTTTCTGTTTTCTTTTGTTTTGTTTCCCCTCAGTCTCAACAGGCATCAGTTTCTTCATGCAGTTCTACTACCCTGGGCCTTTAACTGAGAGTCAATTCCAATGATGCTCAATTGGCTGCTGAAAATAATTATCAGCATCAGTGCTATCTTTGTCTGAGCCACAGTGCATCAGAAGAACTATCCCCTTAAAACCATCCCCCGCCTTCCATGAACTAGACATTCGAAAGTTGTTAAGTCTCCGGATCACAGAAGAAAAGAGCTGTTCTCATGTGAGTTTGCTATTCTACCATTTCAAGACTCAGGTAACTAGACCAACTTGTGTATCAAATAAACCAGAAGAGAAAGCTTTGCTAACCTTGCCATAATGACACTTTTTCTTTAAAAAGAAGGGGGAAATAGAGAAACTATAGAGCAGAGCTTCTCACATTTAACTTAAAAGACAGGCAGGCTCATGTGCGCAGAAACACTCCTTCTTTTGAACATCGGCCATTTACAGTGTGCAGATGTAGGCAACAGCAAACAACCTCCATTTGTCTCTTACCTTGAAAACCCTATGGGGGTTCCCATAAATGCCTGTAAATGATGGTGGTGGAAAGTGACACTTTCCACCACCACCACCATTTACAGAGCCATCATTAGTAAGTTTTACTCAAAATTCTACTCAAGTCTACTCAGTGGGGTTTATTCCCAGGCACCTGTTCTTAGAATTATGCTGTGTGGACTTTCAATATTAAAAGAAAAGAAGAAGAAAAATGATGAAGCAGTGGGAAAAAAGCAAGTTTATTTCATTGGAAGATCCCTACAATGCAACTTTTGGGGCATCTGTAAGACAGCTGTCTCTTAGAGTGTTCCCACCATAATAAGGCTGTTGACTATGAAGCTGCATATGAAACACACAGGGATCCTAGAGTGAAATAAAATAGTTTTTCTCACTGAACCATTATCTTTTCTCTTCTTCTCTTCCTTGATTTTGCATTGGTCAGGCCCTCTTTTCTGCACTTTTAAGATTAAAGTTAGCACTTTGATATGTGAACTTTGGCCTATTTCATTAGGAATTGGTCCAAAGTAGGCATGGTGTGAATTTTGACACAAACACAATAGTCAGGTGAGCTTGCTTTGCTCAGCTTCCTCAGTTATATGGGAAGCAAACTCCTAATCGGAGTGCTTCAGAAGTTGCTGTCAAAGTTCATCTACAGCCGTTTCCCATCTGTGCTTTTTTTCAGTGTTGTAAAGGTGGTTGTGATTTCTACCATTCCTGCACACAGAGGAGTAGTTTCATTAAAAGGTTTCCTTTTTTTTGTTTCTATGCTACAACACTCAGCCACTCTTTTTACAGGGATCCTCAAAACTCAGGTCACAGAAGTGCCCATTGGTCATCCAGATGTCCATGGTTTCCAGAGGAAAGGGGGAAGTGTGCACACTCCCGGCTGTCTGGGTTCTGCTACTTGGAAGTTCCATAAATTTGTATACATGATTTTTGGAGCAAAATCCTAGGAGGGTGGACAGGGTATGTTTGCCAATAATCAGGTGGCACCTGGAGATCTCCTGCTATTACAGTTGACCAGGATTGATCCCAAATTGATCCCCAGGATTGATCCAGATGACCAGGACTGACCCCCAAATCTCCAGGTATTTCCTAACCCAGAGCTGTCAACCTTAGAGCTAGGGGAGGGGGAGAGATCCATTCATCCCTATAAATGTTGATTTAATAGAGAGCTCCTGGCAACACTTTCCTGTGTATAATTTATGCCTTTGTTGGGATAGAGGGAGGTCTTCCTGGCAAGTATAGCTGAAGCATCTGGCCCTGTATATTACCCACTCTATAAAGTTTCTACATCCTGACATTGGTTTCAATGGAGGGAAATTACTTCTGCAATTTGAATAGTATGATTTCCTATCAAAGGACATAACAGCTGAACACCAGCATTTGCAAGAGAGCAGCCAGATGCATAGAATGTGTGTAACTGACTGCAAGCTATAAAACATATCATCTAACTTTGGAATTGTTGAACCTGGCACTTATGAAGGCAGCAAGAGAAGAGGCCGGACGTTGCATTGTCAGGGAGATTAATGTATGTTCAAAGAAAATGCTTCCAGTTAGGGAAGCTACAAGTGGCTGTTTTTTCTCTCTCCAAAAAATAATAACACAGACTAAGTCTGCAGGTAGGGCACATATGTATAAGTGTCTTTCTGAGGACAAACCCTCAAAGGAACCTAGACTATAGATAAAATAAATTATAAATATTACCTGCTGTAGCTGCTGCTGTCTCTAGTGGACAGGGAAGCCACTCGTTTTTCACAATTTGACAAATCACCTGTATGGCAAAATAGTTTATAGTCACAAATCTAGATGAGAGTGTGTGCATTTTCTTGCTTGGAAAGGAGAGGAACTTATTCCTAAGAAACTGGGGCTGATTTAAAATATATTGTTGCTGGGCCCCACCTGCACATCCTACCAGCATTGTGGACATTGGAGGGATTGGGGTCTGTGATGGACAGCAGGCTGTCTAGCCTGTGGTTGTCAAAGATCAAATCCCATACAAAGGCTAAGTAGATCTGAAGACTAGAGTGACATCCTATCAGTTTTCAGAGAGTTGAGAATGTTGAAGGAAGAGCAAGTAGACAGTGAAGGTGCGCCCCAGGAAAGGTTGCAGCTGGTTTACCAGCCAAAGCTATTGATAAGCATCCCTAGCTACCACTGTCACTCGCTTTTCCAGTAGAAGGTCCAGGTCCCCAAGCTAAAAACCTGCTCCTTTTAGGGGAAAGCAATACCATCCAGAAAAGGAGACACTTCAAGTCCTGAGTTATTTCTTCCTCCCACAAGTAGCTTCTCCATTTTGTTGGGATTAAATTTCAGTTTATATAGTCCAAAACTGCATTCTGGCCAACAAGGAAGAGGTCCTTGTGACTGAAACTTTGGCTGGTCTTCCAATGGAGAAGCCCAATCCATCAGTGGTTTCCCCATTTTCTGAGTTAATTTTCCCAAAGTACAGAAGGGCTTTTATGCTCATGTGCTTAAATGCCCTACCCTCAGCAGTGATGCTAGGAAGATTCAGCAGAATCCCATACTTAGATAGACTCTGCAACTGTGGCAACAACAAAATTGTTTCTGTAGACTTCATCTTTTTTGACTGTCCTAAATTCTCTGAATTAAGAGCTGAACTGATCTCCCCATTATTTAACCAGAACTCATCCCCCCCCCCCCCCAAGCAAAATCATCTTGGTTACTCAGAGATAAAGATAAACAAACTACTCTCTGTGTGGCAAAATTCCTGGCAGCTGTCGTTAAGCTACATGATAACTAATTCTAGGTTCTTATGCGTGATGAGGGTCTGCTGTTGTAAAAATAGTAAGAGGTAAAGTACAGTAAAGATTTCCCCATTTACCAGCCCAGTAAGTCAGTTTCAAAGAGAGGGGCTCAGACACTTTCTAAAGGCAAAAAGGGATTTATCAATCAAGTCAGTTATGATTCTGAATGTGCACCAGCCATGGCTATTGGCTGGCTGCCTAAGGGTGCTAAATGATGGATACCATCAACCGGGCAGATATAGAAGTAGCACATCAGCTCAACATATACCTTGGTTTAAAGTATAAACATAACAGTAATTTCAGAGTATGAGAGATTATATTGAGAGTAAAATGTGCATTACAAACAGGGGGAAATTCCCTTTTTGATCATATTATTAGTGATATTTGTGGTATTACTAGCTGCAGTTAGGAAAATTGGAACTCTGTAGCAGAATCATAAACTGACCTTTTTGTCAAAACATCATGGCTAATTTTCTGAAGTTCTTTCTTTTCTTACTGTTCTTTTGACTCAAACGTCTTGAACAGATCGAGAGCCAGCCCTCTTTCAGGCAAGCACCACAGTTAAATATTTAGCCACTGGACGATGTTTTGAGATGGTAAATGCACATGACCTATTAAGAGGGAGGACAAATATCTTTCAAATCAGACTGTATTTCACATGCCAATAAAATATGTTCTAAGGACTCAAGCTGCCACATTTACAAACTCTGACCAAATACTATATGTCTGTCAGCCTTCCAGCATGGCTAAGAGAAAATCATTTCACTGAGCGAGCACAAATGCTCTTCTGTAAAGAGGGATTGCTAGGTCTTTTAAGTAGCTCAGAATACCGTGAGAGAACTCCAAAGAATGCTGGTGAGCATACATGCCATGCCCTCAATAAGGTACTAATTCTATCCAAATTCACTACTTAGGGCTTTATTTGTTTTATGATGTCCATATCTTTGTTAATAAATCCTAACCATTGAGTCTATTCTTAACTATCATTTTCCATGTCCCCATATAAGGGTCTTTCACAATAAGATCTGAGAGCCATATACCTTCAGGACCACCTCTCCTGGTATATCTCCAGAAGAGCACTGAACTCTGTAGATAAGAACTTACTAGTGATCCCCGGGCCGAGAGACATCTGGCTGCCCTCAGTAAGAGCCAGGGCGTTTTCAGCCCTGGCTCCAACTTGGTGGAACTCTCTGTTGAACAACATCCATGCTCTACAGGACTTAATGCAGTTCCACAGGGGCTGTAAGGCATATATGTTCTGCCAGGCATCTGGCTGAGGACAGTGACTGTTTCCACCTGTTTTGGAACTTCTGTTTCTTGCCTCCCCTCCCTGTGGGGCAGTGACACAATCTAAATTTGCTCAGCACCATCTAACTAGGCCAATTGTTGTATTTTTTTTATTGTTTTAACTATGAATTTATTAATGTGTTTTTGTTGTTGTACACCACCCTGTGCCCTGTTTTACGAGGGAGAGTAGTCTAGAAATTTAATTTAATAATAAATAAAATTCAAAACACATCTTGGTACACAGCAAGTCTTGTGGATACACTTTAACAGAGGTTGATTGAATGATTCACCCCCTCTATCAAGATCCCAATTCTGTACAACAATTGTAAGGATACTACCTTAGAATTGAATATCTGAATGGCTCCTGGTACGTAATTGCCACCTCAGGTGATGAAGAATCAAGTAATTGCATTACTGATTAATCTAGCTTTTTCTGTAGCATTAGTCAGCTCACATTTGATTGAAAGATGACCCCCAGATACCTAAATTGTTTTACCTGTTCAATTGGTTGTCCATTTATGAACCACTTATATACTGGGAGAGGGGGTATAGGATTTAGCAACCGTCATTTTTTTATTTTTGCATATTTATGACAGTATCTTCTTTTTGAGAAGTTCTGGTGGAGTGGAATGGATGTACTCCCAGTGAGATTCATGCAACACAAAACCCAGTACAGGGATACAATTAATAAGCTTCATGGCACCGGCAACTCACAAATAACTGCATCATATTTGCAGCTAGAAGTGTGCAAAATATGCTTTTTATTCCGACTGTTTTGTTCTTTATTACACCTGTTTGTTTTTTCTTGTTATCATTAATAAAACCTGTGCTGTATTGTTATACTCAGCATTCTTTTATATGCTATAGGAAACACTGTAAAGAAACAAGAAAATTAATTCCTGGCTTCAATTGTTCACTTCCCATTCAATTGGGAACAAAATTATTGGGGATTTCATCCGTCACCCAAGGAACCCTCCAAGACAGGAAACAGAAACCCTGTTTTACGGGTAATTAAAATCTCCCCCCTGCAGTCCTGAAGGCACAACAACACTGGGAATGTTTTAACCCCTTCTCTTCAGGCATCTGCAACTGGGGAGAGGAGACTAAATTTTAAAAGGGGAAAAATGGAGCACATGGATAAGGAGTGCTACACCTTCCATCTTGCATTTGGTTCATTTCAGCAGTTTTTTCAGCTGCTCAGCTTCTAGCACTGGACTGAGTTTTAAGAAATATGATTTGAACATAGGCTGTTAGGGGCTGAGATTTAGCTACTTCTATCTATCTATCCAGGGGTCATTTCATAGAAAAAGAGGTGCAGGAGCTCATTTGCATAACTCATTTGCATATGCCACACCCCCTAACATGCCAAAAGTGTGTCAGAAGGCAACACCCACCCCTCAGGCTCCACTCCACAGGTGAGTGAAACTGTCCTGCTCTTCCTCCATTCCCTTCCCCATCCAATACTTTGTGCAATAAAAATAAGCGTAAAGAACACACCCTCATTCTCTTCCTGCTCCCCTGAAACCACCAGGTTTCAAGTAGACTTTAGATTCCCAGGACATGTACACCATCCATCCCTTCCCTTTCCCCTCCCTACAACAAGACACCCTGTGAGGTAGGTGGGGCTGAGAGAGGTCTTTTGAGAACTGCTCATGAGAGAACAGCTCTGAGAAAACTTGTGACTGGCCCAAGGTCACACCAGCAGCTGCATGTGGAGGAGTGGGGAATCAAACCTGGTTCTCCCAGATTAGAGTCCAACTCCTGACCACTACACCAAACTGATAAGGTGGAAGCTGCTGAAGGGTTGGTGAAATTTCTCCAGTACTTATGTGCCATGTGCCAAGATAAAAAATGGTATATTTAGAAAATTTATATGCCACCTTGAACAAGTCTCTGGAAAAGCAGCACACAGTCATAAAAGGAACAATGATAAATTATCAATATTAAAACAGATCATTAAAAACAATAAAGACCCTAGCAGGGCTTTCCCCGGGGCGCTGCGCCTCTGCACTGCTCGGGGAAGCCGAGGAGGGGGTGGGGCTTGGTCATGTGCCCGCCCCCTGGGCTCCTCACTCCCGGAGCTGCGCTCCTGTGCACTCCTGCTCCAACAGACCCCTCTGTCTGTCTCTCTGTCTGTCTGTCTGTCTGTCTGTCTGTTTGTCTGTCTATCTATCTATCTATCTATCTATCTATCTATCTATCTATCTATCTATCTTCCATCCATCCATCCATCCATCCATCCATCCATCCAGGGGTCATTTCATAGAAAAAGAGGTGCAGGAGCTCATTAGCATACCTATTAGCATAACTCATTAGCATATACCATGCCCCCAGCATCACCAGAAGTGTGTCAGAAAGGGAAGCAAAGGGGGGCATCTTCAAAAGCCCCCCTTCCCTTCCCCAGCTGGCCTGCCAAGGCAGGCAGGCGGGAGCATCATTTCTAGTGATTGTATATCCATATATGGAGATCACCATTGGTTTTGGACCCCTGTATAATAAACATATACTTAGTTCAATGACCTTGTTCTTTTTTTTCTTAAGATTCAATCATATTATCTTTATTTTTGCTGAAAATTCAATCTGTGTCTCCAAAGCTTGCCTACTAGAATTCAATTTAACACACTACATACACACAGTCATTCTTATTGCTTAAAGGGCATACTAGAGAAATTATGCAAAAGCTATGATAACTGAATGCAATATGTGCTCACAGAAAATAAAACCCCTTTGCCTCCAGTGCACACTTCTATTGTATTACATTAATTATAAAAATGTCTCACATTTCAAAATATGAAGGGAACTGTTATGAAGGCTGGAAATTACTCTTTCCCTTGGGTAGATAAAATTTAGTAAAAACTATTCCATTTGATGATTTCAGCTTTATTGTGTCTGGATGTGTTTGCTATGGAACAATGTAATGGGATTCTGGAGGGCTGAAGCCTTGATTTTGAACCTACTTGGTCCCAAACAGACACACATTCAGTCCTTTTCCCTTTTATGCCCACACATGCTTCCTCAACTGCATTCTCACTCTCTGCACTCTATTTTCATCCCTCTCACAGTCCTTAATCCATTCACACGTGCAACCCTGCACAACCCTCCTCACCACTTTTCACATACACATCTACTCACCTCTTGCACAATTCTTGCACATGCACACACAGACCTTTATACCACATGGACCCACTGTCACACACATCTAATTTCAGTTGGATGTACACAGCTCTCACTATATTTACATGTGCATCTATAAACCCTTCTCTCTATTTACATATCTTATATTCTAATAGTGAAGTCAGCCCATCTCTGCATACTTAAATCTGGTGACTGGAGCTGTGAATATGCAAGACAGATTTTCTACAAACCTGAAAAGGTCCCCAGTTTGCAGAAAAATGTAAAAAAAAAAACCCAACCCCCCCCCCCAAAACATTGGGTGGTTTAAAAATGATAAAAGGAGTGCCTTTAGTTTTAAGCAACAGACTCCCTAAGTGGCTATTGCTAGGCAACCACAGTATTTCAGGCTTGATTCAGGCAAGGCCATTTCCAGGCCTGTTTTGACCTTTGAGGGAGGAGTCATTGGGGCCAGGCCTGACTAGGGTTGCCAGCTCCAGGTTGGGAAATTTGTGGAGATATTGTAGTGGAGCCTGAGGAGACCAGAGCGTGAGGAGCAGAGCGGCCTCAGCTGGATATAACCCCTAGAGCCCATCCTCCAAAGTGGCCATTTTCTTCAGGTGAATAAATCTCTGTTGCCTGGAGTTCAGTTGTGACTCTGGGCAGAGCTCCAGATCCCACCTGGAGGTTGGCAACCCTAGGTTTGGAAGCAACCTCTGGGTGACTTGATACCAACCAACTTGCATGAGTCAACGAGACCTGGCTGCTTGCTACTGTTCAACAGCAATCACATTATGAAAACCACTGTGGTGTGATGGTTAGAGCTTCAAAGTAGGGTCTGGGTGGAGTCCCATAAATCACTGAGAGTTCATGGTCATGCTTGGTCATGTGCCCGCCCCCTAGGCTCCTCACTCCTGGAGCTGCACTCCTGTGCGCTCCCGCTCCAACGGACCCCTGGTTGTATTAAATTGATATTCTTGCATTATTCTGTTATATGGTGTATTGGTTTAAGTGAGCTTTTCAGCTATAGTTTCCTTTGCTCTTGTTCTTTCATATAGCTGTTGTTCTGCTTATTGTTTGACTGTGCAGCTTAGGAGCCACTCTGAGCCTGGTAGTGGCACAACCTAGGAGCTCTGCTGGACTCCATGGCAGCGGAAAGAGACCTCCAAGGAATACCAGGGCCATGATGTGGTGGCAGGCAATCGCAAACCATCTAAATGTCTCTTGCCTTGAAATCTCCATGGGGTCACCATAAGTCAGTTGTGACTTGATGGCACTTTCTACCACTATCTGATCCTTTTAACTGGAGACCCAAGAATTGAATCTGGGTATCTTCTGCATGCAAGCAACAGCTCTACCACTAAGCCATAGCTCCATTTGTTACATCAGAACACCCCCTCACATGTGTACACAAAACTAGACTCAAATGCAGAGGTCCTATTGGAACCACTCCTGTCAAACATATGCATAACTACTATAATTTCCCCAGTGATCCAAATTATTATTTTTTATTTATTATCCAAATGTATATCCCACTCTCCCTGCAAGCAGGCTCAGGGCAGATCTCAGCACAATATCAAAAAAAAAACTGAAAAATTCAGACATATAAAATATAAATATAAACAATTAAGACAATTTAAAACAGCATAAATTAAAACAGAGTGCACTATTTATCCTCATACAGAGGTTTCCAGCTGGCACCATTGGTCTCTCAAATTTCTTAACCTGGGTCACATGGGATGGTCACCAGCTTCAGCAGGGGAGGTCGAGATTTTACTGGATGCCCACTAGGGTTGCCAACCTCCAGGTGGCAGCTGGAGATCTCCCGCTATTCTAACTGATCTCCAGACGACAGGGATCAGTTCACCTAGAGAAACTGGCCACTTCGGAAGTTGGACTCCATTGCAATATGCCCCAAACTCCACCCTCCTGAGGCTCCACCTCCAAAATTTCTAGGTATTTCCCATCCCAGAGCTGGCAACCCTAATGCCCAATGCCTCAAAGGCCTGGTGGAACAGTTCCATTTTGCAGGCCATGCAGAATGGTAACAAATCCCGCAAGGCCCTGATCTCAGGCGGGAGCATGTTCCACCAGGGCCAGGGCAAAAAATGTTTCTGACCCTGGTCAAGGCTAAACAGTTAAGATGGAAATGTAAGCAGTTAAGAAGAAAATGTAAGGCAAAGTACTCAGTTTGCAACTTCAAAAAAGTATAGATTCAAAGACTAAGGTTTAAAAATAAAGTAAAGTACAGCATACAACAACCATGCTTCATTTGTCTTGTGGAGGAGGGCCCGGTGTCTTAGAGTTCCATTGCAAGTCGAAGACAGTAGGAGAACTATCTATATATAAAGTCTGTCTTACACACTTGAATTTACCAGGATGCTTATGGGGAAAATGCCTATTAGTCCAGAACTTTAGATTCTTGCTATAATTGGCAAACCCCATACTAGTTATTGTTTGGACAAGTGAATACTGAGGTGATTATTGGTGCAAAATTTGGCATACAGACTAGGATAACAAAATCAGTTTGTACAGAAGGGCCATCTGAAATCCTTTGATGGTAAAGGAAGACAGGCAAGTAGTATTGGATCACAAATGCTTTGCACATGCTTACCCTGCTTTTCCCATCACTCCCCCATTCCCTTTGTTATATATCCAAGAGATTTTAATCTTGTTGGTGTATTAAGCAAAACTATGTGGCCTGACTCTATACCAATGCTCCCTCTAAGCTGTGGGGTCTTGTGAGCAAATATTCTACTTTGTGAGCTACTGGTATTAAAGGTGTAAGTGAGCGATTTGGCTACTGCATAAATTAGTTTGCTCTGGAGCCATCCTTCCAGAGCTCAGACAAAAATGTGTGAGCCGGAGGCTAAAAAACTGTGAGCTAGCTCATACTAACTCAGTCTAGAGAGAACACTGCTCTATACTGAGTGCTCTGCCTAGCTTGGGTGAGGATGCCACTCACTTCCCATGCTGCTGCTGGCTGGGTGCAAGCTGACTCTGTGTGATGCACTGGAACCCTCCCTCACACAGTGCTATCCCAACTGGTTCCTTGGTTGGGGTACTGTTCCTCAACTGCCAGTGAAAGAAATGAGGGGAGTCAACAGCACAGCCTTAAATGTCTGGGTCCTTCAGCATACAAAAATATATTCTGAGTTATGGCCCCTCCCCAAAGTAATGGCACAGCCATCCTATCCTCCTTGGCAGAGATTGTCTGGAATATGAACCAGGGCATCTTGCACCTTAAGTGAGGATCATACTTCTGGACCACAAACCCAGACAAATTTGTTGGATATGGCTGTTACTCCTTCATGAACAGATGAGGGGCTTAAATCTGCTGGTAACTGCAGTTAAAATCCAAGGAGCTGATTTATTTCCACTGTGAAACATATCAAGTCAGTAACTTTTTTTACTGAGGACCTGAAAGAAGTCTTTGTGAAACTCCAATCTTGTATGCACTTATTATATTGGCATAATAAAAAAGATCTCTTTGATGCAATTGCAGATGTTTCCATTATACATCTGAATATTCAGTCTTTATGACCCAGCATTTTATGAGAAATACAATGTTACTCCAACTGAGACATTGACTCTCAGCTTCAAGGTGCTCTATTTGCTTAAATTCCCTTCACTCCAGTAGGGCTTGTTTCAAAGAATTACTTTAAAAATTGAGCAGATCATAAATATATATTCTCACATGTTCCTACTTCATCCTTGACGAAACAGAATTTATTCATGATCAGCATCCAGACAGCAAAGATTTGAGATATCCAGTAGGTAACCCATGGGATCAAATTCAATCTCTACCATATGTTAATATACAGGTAGTAAATTTTTTGTCCTCAAGTTCACTCAGAAGAGAAAATTGTTTTTAACCGCAGTGAGAGGTGAACTTCTACTGTATTTATTCCGGGGAGTTGTATATAATGTGTAGTGCCTATGTGACTATGTATACTCTGTACATGTACACTGTGCATGTAGTGGTTTGAATTTGCACAGTGTACATGTATAGTGTACCATGTACAGGTACAACAACTGGAATTTGTCCCTGAAAACTGACAGTAAATTTTCAAAGCATATTCTGTGGGTGAGGAATCTGCGGAATTCAATGAGAAGACAAACATGTCAAAAGATGACTTGTGAACATTTTTGAGGCACTCCATTCATCTTTACACTGTCACTCAATTTAATTTCAGAAAATATCTGAAGATATTGGAGAGAAATCAAAAGAAGTCTGATAAAACTGAAAACATTTTTTGGGGGGTGAAGGAGTTCAGTTATCTTTAGGTTGTCCCTAAGTGTTGCCTAAGGCTGAATTTGGAAGCAAATGAGGAGGTCAAAATTTTGACACATTCTTAGAGAAGTTAATGGAGTTTAATAAGACATTGGTTGTGGAGCATAGGGATGCCAGCCTCCAGGTGGGACCTGGGAATCCTCCAGAATTACAGCTCATCTCCAGACTACAGAGATAAATTCCCCTGGTGAAAATGGATGTTTTGGAGGGCGGACTCTATGGCATTGTACCCCACTAAGGTCCCTATCCTCCCCAGGCTCCACCCCCAAATCTCGAGGAGTTTCTCAACCTGGATCTGGCAACCCTATGAGATGTCCAATACACTGACCCCAATTGAACTCCCCCTCTGAAAAAGTTCAGGATGCAAGTACTGGTGGAGATAAGACTGGGATAACTAAAATGGAAAGAAGGAAATCTATTCTTCCTCTCCAAATGTGGTATCTTGCATGTGGAATGAGTAAGTGCATTACTTCACTTACACATTCACTAATACACATGTATTACAATTTATTAAAAGTATCCACTGTGGTGGCATAGTCATGCTAGAGACAATGTTAAATCATGTGGGGTGTGAATGATAGGAGTTATGCTAACTACTTGCATGGGGAAAACACAACTTCCATGGTACTACTACTACTAAATCATGCATACCTTAAACAGTACACATTTGCTCAAGGTAGGGTTGCCATCCCCCCGATGGGGGCAGGGGTTCCCCCACTTTTGGGGGCCCCAATCCACTGCAAGCCAGCTGTCCAGTGGGGAAACCTCATCCACAAAGAGCCCCAATGTGCCTGATGTGCCCAGCATGATGATGTCATCACTCCAGGAATGTCAAACAGGGGATGCTCTAGTATTTGGCTAAAAACTCTATGGTGACCATAGAATTTTTGGCCAAATGCTAGAACATCCCCAGCATAACATGCTCGGTGTGATGACATCACTTCTGTGTAATGTCCTCATGGTGCACATGCTTTACCTGCATGCCAGAAGACCCAGAAACCCAGGTAAGATCTGGCAACCCAAGCACAAGCTGATTGTGCATGTCTGTTATGCTACCTATGCAGTCCACCCAGCTAACTCCAATGAATGGCTTGCTGAATAATCAAGACAATGATCAGTAAATCTGGTGCATATTTGCAACTGGTGGTTATGACAAGATCCAAACTTACAGGAGGTCAGGTATCCCTAATTACAATTTTCACATTTCTAGAGAAGGCCTTATAGTTAGGTAGTAACAAGACCTTCCACAACTACGACTAAGGGAAATTCCCTGACAGACACTTCACCAATTGGAATCCATGAAGGATTTTAAGAAGACATGACAGTTCTCACATCCCTAAAAAACATCTTGCAGTTAGGTGGCATCAAACCACCCTAGACTGAAAGGCACTGAGAGACTACTTGTGAGGGAATTGGTCCTTGTACCATTGTCCTGAGAAGAGAGGGACCGGAAATGCAGATGCTATTCATCCCTGGCATAAATTATTAAAATAGCTAGATGTTCTATCATCCATGTCATCATATGACAATATCTGTATAATTTATAATAGACTTTTCCCATTTGCATCCAACTTTTAATCAGTCAATCAAAGACAAATGATGTCGTCGGAGCACCAGCTTAACACCCATTCTCTGTGTTTGTTTCTTGTCATCATAAATATATCCCAACATCTGTTGCCACATAATTCAGGCCTCGTGGTATTCTCACTACCAAACCTCAGGCACCAGCTCACTTATCAAAGTGGTAATTACTTCTCCCATTTTACTCATATCACTTTCAAGTGAATGGCTTCAATATTCCAGCAGTCTTCCTATCAATAAAGAAACCCGAAGCTGCCACATTTAATCTCTAACTTCAAAAGTGCAGAACAGTGAATGAAATCCATAAAAGGAATCATTCCCAATGAACATTACCTAACATAAAGTTAAAGAGCAATTATGAATTTGCTAGAGATGATAAATGTAGTTAAGGCGAAATTGAGTCTATAAATTAGTCAGGCTTCAGGTACATGAGTTTCTACATGCAAGGACTTCTGTGCATTTGTTCATAAAAGACTTAACAGCTCTAGCAGTGATGTAACAATCCCATTCCAGGGTACTCTTTTCATACAGTGCTCTTCCCTGCTGGTGAAGAAACTGATATTTCATTGTTCATGTTAATTAACAGGAAGCCTGGACATTTTTTGCCATTCCCCTGGCCCACAGAAAGTATGTTCTGAGGTTCAATACCATTTGGCAACGATTTATGGACTGGTTGTTGCTATTACATTTTTTATCCCAATCTTCCTTTAAGGAGCTTGGGGTACCATTCATAGTCCTCCCCTCTACTATTTATTTACACAAAATCCCTGTGAGGTAGGTTAGGCTGAGAGCCAATGATTAGCTCATAGTCATCCAGTGATTCCTGATCAGGAATCTGAATCTATTGTGTTACTGCTGGTGACCTTCATTCTTGTGGAGGGGAACCAGTTGACTAGAGACATGACAAACTCTAAAAAAGAGGGCACTGAGCATCTAATCTTAGGTGATTCCAGTTCCATTTTGTATCAGGGCCTACAATCAAATCCAGAATAGATCTTTAATGTCCTCATTACTGCTGTGGCATTCCCCAGTACTCTCTCTTGGTTCCCTTTCATACAACATACTGGAATTAGGGAAAACAAGAAGAGGGGACCCGCAATGCTAATGGGGGGGGGGGGGGCTCCACGTGGAGGAGAAGGAAGCCGCCACAGGTAAGCCTTCTCCTTTTCTCCCTGCATGTGCAGGGAATGCTCTTTTACTTTTTGGGGGATTTAAGTATCCCCCCTATAGTTTTTTCTACATTTCAGATTTTTCAGCACACCTGGGGATTGCCCCAAGTGTGCAGGAAAATCTCTCTGCCCCCCAAGTTCCCCCGATGTGCGGATTTAGATAGTTGCATGCACAGAGGACATTTGGCTATTAGTATATAGATAGTGGGTTGAACTTTGCAAAATACACATAGGGACTCCCCCCGCCCCCCCATATGCTGCAGCTTATCCTTGCCACCAAAATGTTCAGGAACTTATGGGAAAAAGAACACCTTTGAGCCCTTGCAACTATAGACATTGTGACAGCCATGTTCTGTAGCATCTAGTGTGGGGGTTGACACCTTTTTTTTCTTTAATGACAGCTATTTCTGAGCCAGGGGCACTTTCCAGCAATTCCCCCTATTCGCCACCATGAACAAAGAACAGGGGCGAAAGGGGGGGGGGGAGAGTCAGCATAGTGCAACTGTCAATCCTACTTCTGACTAGGCAAGCCCCAACCCTCACCAAGCATAGCGATGGTGAGGGGGGGCCGATTTGCCCCTGGGGGCAAGAGGAGGCGCCGGCGCTGTGCTTTACACAGCGCCGGGGGGGGGGAGGGAGAAGCCGGCTAATAAAAGCCGGCTCCTCCCTCTTCCCAGCCAGTGCTTCAGCGTGCTCGGCCCACCCTCCCACCCTGTAGAGCAGGTTACACCGGTCGCCTGTTAAGGGGCCAGGTAGGAATTTTTCGCTCCTTCTCGATTGGCCTTATGGGTAGGAGTGTTTTTTGCCTACCTTGCGCTACAAGCGGAGTGGTTCTTAATTAACAACGGGCGTCTCGCTGTAATTAAAACGGTCACTTTTGTTTGGCGGGGTAGAGCGACCAGAAAGTGGAAAACGGTGAGCACCTAGGCATTGTTATGATAATTAAGCAGGCATCCAAGAACGGCTCTCGGGCTTTGAGGCTCAGGGACGGGAAAGGAGGTCCTGCGTGGGAACAGCCTGACCCGGCTACCTAGCAGGCTTTGGGGCCTCGGGGTGGTTGGCCAGGCTTCCTGCTATAGTTGCCAAGCTGCTGGTCAAGAGTTTTGTTAGAAACCTCGAGACCAGGGCGGGTGCTTCGCCCAATAAGGCATGAAGGTGGGCTGGAGATGGACACCTGTCATGAGCCTCCGTACAACCCCTCGCCATGTTGTGTGCAATAAATTAGTTAATAAAGTGGCCCTTGTTTGAACCCAACAACTTGTGTCTGCCTCTTTCTTGCCGAATCGGGGGGCAAATAAAATACGTCCTAAGCTACTTCCCCTCAAGCTGTTACCAAGTATTGTTCTGTCCTAGAAAGAGAGCAAGGACCACAAAGAGCACCAGAAATGAAACTATCAGCAAAGCAGCACAGAGAAAAATTCTGTACAAGAAAGGTTTGGGGGGACAAAAAAACCTCATAGCAAATTGTTTTGCAATCTTTTCCTAGGTCTTTGAGAGGATGTGTGAGTTGCTCTGTAGCAGCTGGCAAGCTACTGATGGCTCGTGACCAAGCAGTTAGAGACCCCTGATCTAGGATCTTACTCTCTACTTCAGCATTTTTGGAGCTCTCCATACTCTCTCTGAACAAAAGAACAGCAGGAAAAAAAACACAATGGGGACTGAAGTCCACAGTGATGTCATCATTGCCTATGGGCTTGTACCACTGTTGTTCCACAAGCATGGAGTAGCCACTGAAGAACCTTGGGCCATTGTAGAGCAAATGGAGGCACAGAAAGGAAACCACTGGGAGGAGTGAAACTGATGCATAGGATGGACAAAATAACATCCCAGTGCCTCCTTGTAAATTATTGTGTCCTGGATTCATTACCAAAACCCTAAGATGGTGGCCTTTGAACCTATATTTAGCCTGTAGACATTTCTGGAAATATTCTCTACAGTACAAATACTCCATGCAGCAGCCACAAAACCAAGAATTTTCATAACCCATGCCACAGTCCATCATCTCCAGAAGGTGGCAGTGGTATGAGAAAGCCTCGGAGAACTCCCAGTGGTGGGTCACTGTCCACATTATGGATGCTGTGTGGAGCACTCACCATGTTTCAGATTCTACCTGTTTAATGCCTGTCACATGCAGGCTAGTGTGTGGCTTACAGTTTAGGGAAAGTGTTACTGCACCTGTGATTTTGGGAGGGACTGTCTAACGATTGTACATGATATAGTATAGAAGAGCCCCCAAATTATATGCTGTTGGTTTCTAAAAAAAATATCAATCCATTCATTAAAAAATAAATAAAACACATTTGGAATTTTCAGGGATGACCAGGGCTCCGTTCGGGCCGGAGCTAGGGGGAGCGACGCTCCGGGAGTGACGAGTCGGGGGGGTGGACACATGGCCAAGCCCCGCCCCCTGCTCCTAGTCAGCCAGGAGGAGGGAGAAGAAAGAGGGTAAGTGGCGGCGGCAGGTGCTCCGGCTGCCCCCAGGTCTCCTAGCTGGCTGAGAAGCCTCTCAGCCAGCTAGAAGGCCTGCAACACTCCTGGGCGCCCAGGAGCCGGGCGAAGGTGTTTGGGGGGGGAGGGGGGGTGGGAAGCGGCGGAGGCAGGCACTCCGGCGGCCCCCGGGTCTCCTAGCTGGCTGAGAAGCCTCACAGCCAGCTAGAAGGCCTGCAACACTCCGGGGCGCCCAGGAGCCGGGTGGGAGTGTTTTTGGGGGGAGGGGGGTGGGAAGCGGCGGAGGCAGGCGCTCCGGCGGCCCCCGGGTCTCCTAGCTGGCTGAGAAGCCTCTCAGCCAGCTAGGAGGCCTGCACCAGTCCCGGCTGAGAGGGCGCCAGCTGGCCAAGTGACAATAGGTCCCGCAGGCTGTGCCCTCGCCCGCCGCTCCTCTCCTCCCCACCCCAAAACTTCCTGGCATTGCTGCCACAGCTGCACAAGGATCCCTGGGCACCCCCACATACTGGCACTGGAGCCAGGGCAGGCGAGCTGCCACTCTCCCACCCTCTTTCTTTCCTCAACCTCGCCGCCGCCGGCTGCTCGCGCCGGACTCCCTCACTTTTCCTGCTGGCGGGGAAGTGCCTCCTGCTGCGTGCGCCCCTCTTGCGTGCGCCCCTCTTCTCCCTTGGCGGGCCTCTGGCAGTGGGACTCGTCGATCTGCTGCTGCTGCCAGGGAGGACCTGCTGGGGAGACGCACATGGGCTGGCTCACCCGGGGACCACTGGCAAAGAAGCTGGGCGAGGGAGCTGGGCAGCCCCGGGAAGGGGGAGCCAGCCATCCGCCCCTCGCCTGGCCCGTCCTGTCCTCCTGGCACTGTTCTGGCTCCCAGGGCAGTGGGTTGCTGGGCTAGGCACGCTCTCTACTCTCTCTCCCGCTGCTTGGCCCACCCCACTTGCGCTGTCATCATTGTCCTGCCCTGCCCTGCTGGATCAGGTAAGTCACCTGGGGCCCCTTGATGTCCTTTGGCCAGCAATTGGCCCAACGCCCCTCCGTGGGCCTCCCGCTGCCAGCACTGGGGGGAGGGTACAGGGCCCTTGCAGTCACGGCACTGCTGCTGCATCCCTTTCTGGACTGGATCCTGGCAGAGCCCCGGCAGGGGCAGGCGGGAGGAGCAGCGGCGGTGGCAGTCCTTGCATGGCTCTGCCTGAACTTGACTGGCTGCCTGACTGCCGGGCAGGGGATGAGGGTGGGGGCCCAGGTTGCCCGCCATGGAGCAGTGCTCCCCCCACCAAGAAGGTTTTTGACATTTGGCATCACCTCAGTATCCCTTCATTCTCGGAGCTGAAACAAGGGAGGGGAAGGGAGGCCAGTCCTGTCATTTTCTTTGCTCTCCCTTCCTTGGTTGCATTGACTTAGAAGCAGGTAAAGGGACAGAGGAGCAATGGCACATGGTCTCCCCCCCCCCCCCAAGCTCCTTAGAACAATATTGTGACTAAATCCCAGCCAACCAGTGATTTCTCACAGTTGTAGGGAAAGTACAGTCTTTCCACCACACCCCCCTTTTCCAGGTGAAGTTATTTGTTCCTGTGGGGAAGGAGGAGGAGGGAAAGACCTGAGGGGGGGAATGGAAAGTCTGCACCCTTGATTCGAGTCCTCCTGCCAAAGCATGCATTTTCTCCAGGGAACTGATTTCTGTAGTCCGGGGATAAGCTGTAATGCCAGGGGTTCCTGAGGTCCCCCCTGGAGGCTGGCATCCCTAATTGGGAAATGTAAGGAGCCAGAAGTCACACCTCTAAACTGAACAGCTGCATTTAGCCTGGTTTCTGGACAGCTTTGATTGTATTAATGGAATATTGATAAAAGGCTAAATGGTGTGCTAAAACTGACCGTAGTCCTCTGTTACATATGTATAGTGAACAGCTGTTCCTAAATACCAAATATACAATCTGGTAAAAAAAGAAATTCTCAAACAACAGCTATTTAATATTTTTTTAATGGTGGCAGAAAGTGCCAGCAAGCCACAGCTGACTTATGGCAACCCCCTACAGTTTTCAAGGCAGGAGACCTTCAGAGGTTGTTTGCCATTGCCTGCCTCCATGTCACAACCCTGGTATTCCTGGGAGGTCTCCCATCCAAATACTAACCAGGGCCAACCCTCCTTAGCTTCCAAAATCTGACAAGATCAGGCTAGCTTGGGCACTTTTTAATAGGGAGCAATTTTTTCTGTTCCTCAGAACTTTATGTTGCCTCCAAGCAGTGGTCTTCCAAGGTTCACTGATAACCAAATAGACCTTGCCCAGAGCTGGTTAGCTAGTTAAGCAACTGGGGGGGGGGGGCACAATGAAAAGGGGACCAATACACTGCAGAGGTTCAGCTGACTGAACCTGCTTTTCCTCTCTGAAAGTGACCTTGTGGCTGACAAAAATAACACTAAATGCCAGTGATATAAAACCCACAGTCAACTATAACAGAGAGGAAGGCTGCCGGTCAAACAGAAAAGGAACACTAAAAGCACCTCAGCTATCAATGCCAAGGAGAATAAAAATATATTGACCTGGTACCCTGGCATCCCCCCTCTTTACATGACATGGGTAGTTTGTTTTCCCCCACGTGTGCCATCAGATAGGCTTGCCAGCTCTGAGCTGGGAAATACCTTGGAGATTTTTGGGGTGGAGCCTGAGTGGTGGGTGTGGCCTTCTGACACTTCCGGTGACGTCAGGGGGTGTGGCGTATGCAAATAAGTTATGCTAATGAGCTCCTGCACCTCTTTTTTTACGAAAGGACCCCTGGGGATGACGATAAAGATATTCAGGTCACAGAGTGCAGCTTCGAGACCTTTGCGCTTCTGTTTAGGTACATAATCATCTACAATTGGGCTAACAAAAATGATGCAGAAAATCAAACTGTATTTCTTTCTTTTGCAGTTGACCGGTCATTTTAAAAATTTATATCTACGTGTTTGTCTCCCACTCTAGAATAGAGTGGACTAAAAGGAGGCATAGCTGGTACTCCTCCTCCCATTTTACCTCCATTCATGTGCAATAAACATTGCCAACCATACCTTACTAAAAAGAAAAGATGGAAACCAGACTTTCCTCATGCCTTCCCCTTCCCCCAGCAGCCTTCTTTAGCCCACACAAAAAGGGGAATCAGAGGACACCTGCAAAAAAAAAAAAGAGCCTGCACTGGTCAGGGGTCTGCAATGAGGAGTGGAATTGGGCAAGATTGCCCTCTTCTATCAGTGGAAAATCCACAGGATAAAACCCCTTATTTGTCAGTATTGTCCAGTTTTTTCCCCACCCTAATTTAGAATATGCCACTTTGTGCTTGGCTTTTTGTTTTGAAAAGATATCCTCAAAATTGAAATTCATTTGATGTGTTCTCAATTATTAATAATCAAACAATCTCTTGATAATTTTGGCAGACATCAAACATATGATCCCATACTCGATCAGCTGTTAAATACTGTGAAATACTATTGTAACAGTAGTATCCACATCCCTTTTATGATAGGTCCACATCCCTTTTATGGTTGTCAGGTCCTCCTCCCGTCCACCATCCAAAGCAGCCATTTTCCCCAGGGAAACTGATCTTTGAAGCCTGAAGATGAGCTGTATTTCTGGGGATCCCCAGGTCCCATCTGGAGGCTAGCATCCCTACATCTATGGCTCCACAAACAATGTCTTACTAAACTCTTTTAACTTCCTTGAGAATGAGTCAGAATTTTGACCTGTTGAGGATATCCCCAGGTCCCATCTGGAGGCTGGCATACCTGTTAGCCTGACTGCTGTATTCTGTTATCAAAATTGGGGGAATATTAGCTCTTAATAATTAGCAGTAGGCATTAATGGAACTAGCACCTTTGTATACAGAGGCTGGGCCTCTCTCAGACCTCCCAAAAAGAGACACAGAGACTCAAAAGAAGTTAAAAAGAGTATTTAGTTTACTTAATAATAATAAGTGATTCATTCGGATGTTGCAAAAATCATACATACAATCATACAGGTCTAAGAAGTAAGATATAATTAAATAGATGGTTGCATTAGCAGGAAGTTGATAGTATCCTGTAGAGGGAAATTTATATTGTAAACCCTTGCGGGTATTTTATGCGTGTTAGCTGCCTTGAGCCGGTTCACTGGCAAGGCGGGATATAAATATAATAAATAAATAAATAAATAAATAAATAAATATTTACCTTCCAGAAGTCTGGTTTCCATGCTGCTAGAAGAATAGAGGGCATTTGGGAAGGGGGGGGGAGGATCACATGCTCTGAACCAGCAGAAGCACAAGGCAGGCCCTAACATGCACACAAGGGTCCAGGAGGGAAAGTGGGAAGGAGATAGTAAGAGAACTGAGATCTGGAGCTTGGGAGACTGCTCTTAAGGGGGGGGGCGTCTTTGGGGGCTGGCTTGGCAAGCCACCTCCTATGGTCTGATCTGCCTCTAATCTAAAGTACTAACCAATAAGATATGATGGGTGTGGGCAATGTTTAAAGTATGACCTAACCACATCTGGAGACACCTGGTCTGTAGGAAGGATGAGTCATAGGTGAGGCCATTGTCTTCTCCAGAAGGGATTACACTCTTGGCCTGGCCAAGTCAATTGCCCGTTAACTGTTTCTATAGTCCGTGTGAAGTGGGCAATTAAGACTTTATTTAGCTGGAACAATGTCTGTTGGGGGGAGGGAGGAGCCTGATACGCAGAGACTTGGTGGTGACAAGTCTGGACATGTTTTTGCAAGCAGAGATGAACCAGAGTCACAAGCTGGCTTCTGTGCTCAGAGAGGCTTTTGGGGAACAATGGGCTTCTGCTGGACTGTCATCTCCTGGCATAGGATGGTGTGTGTCTGCAGTTGGCATCTGTTTTTGTACACTCAGCAACACAAGTCCTCTCATACACTTATCATTATTGTCCATGATCTTACACTTATGAAATTATTATTCATAAGAGCGCAAAACAGCACCTTACAGCTTACATACCTAATCCCTTTGTATTGCCACTGAATGCAGCCAAATACTATATCATTATCTGCCAACTATCACATGCTGTCAGATATCAAAGGGCTGATCCCACCTGACCTCTACCATTTACCTTACATGCATACATTCCTCCCAAGAATGCAGCTGTCCATGCCATCAGGGGAATGGCATCAAGGAGACATTAGAGGTCTCCTGTGTGTGCAGCAGCAGATAAAGGCATGATAGTGAAGGATGCAGGAGAATCAGCTCCCAAGTACTGAAATCAAGTATTCTAAGGTCAAATCTACATATGACTCTCCCGCTGGAATCATTCTAGTTTCAAAAAAATAAATGTCTATACCTGTTTCTAGTTTTAAACCATACTTGTTCTAGTTTAAAAAAATACTGTTTACATTCGTTAATTGCCCTCCTGTGGTCAAGCTAGCATTATACTGCTTTAAACAGATCCTGTTGCTTAGTACTCTTTAGACCCAGGGAGTGAAATTTGAAACCAGAGTGAAATGAGTCTAGGAAAACACAGCAGTCAAAACTACTTCAGAGGGGAGGTGTAAATGGGGCCTAAGACATCAAACATAGACTTCTAATAATTCAGAATAGTGGCCAAATATTCCAACGTTCGGGGCTGCAGTGGCTCAAGTGGTTAAGATGCTGAACTGCAGACTAGAAGGTTGGTAGTTCAGCAGTTTGCAACCCGAATGCCGTGTGATGGAGTGAGCTCCCGTCTCTGGTCCCAGCTCCTGCCAACCTAGCAGTTCAAAATCAAGAAATTGTAAGTAGATAAATAGGTCCTGCTTTGGTGGGAAGGTAACAGCATTCCATGCACCTCAGCGTCTAGTCATGCTGGCCACATGACCATGGAAATATCCTTGGACAGCGCTGGATCTTTGGCTTGGAAATGGAGAGCAAGGAAAACCTTTACTTTTACCTTTACTATTCCAGCATTCAATATGCAGAACTAAAAAGGAGAATTTGGAGAAGAAAATTCTTTTAATTCACCATTACAATTAAGTGGCCCCTTTAAAAATCCAGAAGGCCAGTCTTGTAATATTAAGACGTACCTTCATCTCAATCACTTTAACACCAATATGAAGAAAGTTAGCACCATCACATTGCAAGTGCATGCCTCTTGGCTTTGCCTTTTTTTAAAAAAATCCCATCATTTTGAAATGCTTCAACATTAAGACAAAGCCATATGTTTGATTGCCATGGTATTAAACAGGAAGGAGACAATGCTGGGCAATTATCCTGATTAAAATTTGTTGTCACAAGGAGATTGTAGCCATTATGGTGTGACTGTTGTAACCATCATAACACTATGGGTTCCAATAACCATACACCCAACAAACTCTCATTTTCTATTGCTCTTCTCCTGCTTTTGATTGGAGACTAAATCTATTTATTAGACCCACTGGCACATACTAATTGTGATTCTATTTCTCTTGATTCTATTTCTGTGGGAACATATTAACTTCTTCAATTTGATAGCATCTGTGTATCGATTTTACTATTGCGTTAGCTTGCCCCAGTGTGAACTTCATTCTGAGATGTTGTTCAAGGGACTCTTTTAAAAAACAACATTTAAAAGCATGAAAAGCAAAATCAAATGGTGAAAGAAAACATTCCGGATAGCGCATACTACAGAAGAATGTGCTGAAGGGGGGGACGGGGGGAACTAATGACAAATCAAGCCAGAATGGAATCTAAGTGGGAGACAGTAGGGGTGAGGACAAGTAAATTGCCATAGCTTCAACATCATGCTGTCACTTCTGAAGTGAACCCAGATATGTTATCATCACATTGGAGAGAAGCTCTAGGAATCTACTGAAACTCTATGATAAAACCATCCTAGCGAGTTTATTTTATTTATTTATTTATTATTTCGATTTATATCCCGCCTAGCCAGCAGACCGGGAGTTGCCCTGACATTATGACATTACTTAAATGAAAACATGCCATCAGAGCAACAGCAGTTTCCCGCTTTCCCCATATGCTCTGCTAAGTGGGCGGGGGGGGGGGGGGAGTCTTTCAGGACAGAGCAGGATACCTGGCAGCCCTACTGGAATCTCAAGCATTTTTTAAAAAAAAGACATAGTTCAGGGATGCCAGTCCTCAGGTGGGACCTGGAGATACCCCAGAATTACAGCCTATCTCCAGACTACAAAGATCAGTTCCCCAGGAGAAAATGGATGCTCTGGAGGGTGGACTCTATGGCACTGTACCCCACTGAAGTCCCTGTCCACCCCAGGCTCCTTCTCTGAGAGCCCATTTGGTGCAGTGGTTAAGAGTGGAGGACTAATCTGGAGAACTGGGTTTGATTCCTACTCCTCCACATGCAGCCAGCTCAGGTCAGTCACAGTTCTTTCAGAGCTGTTCTCTCAAGAGCAGTTCTCTGTCAGCCCCACCTACCTCACATAGTGTTTGTTGTGGGGAGAGGAAGGGAGGGAAATTGTAAGCCACTCTGAGACTCCTTCGGGTACTGAAAAGTGGGGTATAAAAGCCAACTCTCCTCCTCCTCCTCCCCCAAATCTATAGGAATTTCCCAATCTGGATCTGTCAAACTTCCCCCCCCCCCCATCTCCTGCTGGAAGCCAGGGGGACCTGGCAACCCTAGATAGCCCCTTCCATTGCATTAGGAGCATCAGTGACACTCATCTTGAAACCGTCAGTACTCATTGAAACTTTTCTATCCTGTCCGCCTTGCCATAAGCAACATCTCAAAGCAGCTTAAGCTAATCAAAGGCATCAGCAAAACATTAAAAGCAAGCTACAAAATATTACACAGAATAACCTCCTTAGCAAACAGCAGTATTTCTCCACAAGCACACCACACTTGATTCATCCATCCACCCACCTCCCAAAAAGAGAGAGATGTTCTTGCACTATCCTGTATCCTTTCATAGCATTGCAGTTTGAGGCTATCCTTCTCAGCAAGGTCTGGAGGTGAGGCCATCATCCTGGGCTCACCTTCCCTGACACTGCTGCTGCTTCTACTGGCGTGTCCTGCAGCTGCCTCACTGCAGCTGTCTCTCTTGGGTGCTCCCCCAATGTCCTTGCCTGTTGTCACCAGTCCCTCACAGTAAGCACAGGGTTGGTGTCTCTGACTCCATACAACTGTATCTTTTAAGCAGTCCAGGGTAAACCGTAATGAACTAATTCTGAACTTCCAGCAGGATCGTTGGTAAGCATTGGTCAAGAGTGAACTGTAAGTCAGTAAGCCAGTGTCCAAATGGAAAAGCAAATGCATCCTGAATTAACATAGGACTTTTGAAACTTGAGTCCTCCAGTGGTAGGACCAAGGATTATTTTATTGGTCATTTCAACAGCCAAGCACCAGTGAAAAAAACAGCCACTGGTTCCTTTTGCAACACGGAAAGATGATCATTCCTGATATATCCTCACTGACAGACAGTTCCGCCAAAATTAACAAATTGCCCTTGACATTTTTCCTATTGTAAAATGTCAGAGTGGTGTGCTGAGTAGCAGAGCATACCCTTAAAAACCATCTCCCGAGTATGACTTAAATCACTCTTATTAGCTGAAAGTATTTGCACTTTGATCCTCATTTAACAGTAATGAACACAGGCATGTTGATTCGTCGCTGGATGGTTTCACTGGCTGGAGCATTTAGCTATGATGAACCTATTAAGGCAGCTGGTCGTTTATTCTGGTGTATTAACATGAGGGAAAGGGCTGCATTTGGTGAGTGGTCTGAACTATATGATAATAATGATTGAGTCAAGTCATAACAGCAGGGGAAAAGAAGGTCACATTTCAGTGCCTTTAAAATGATGTGAATGATAAGAAATGTGATCCCTTATTCTGTACCTCCCGGGGGGGGGGGGGGAGATAGTATCTGAGGATTATCCATTTCATTATGTAAACTGAAACCTGGGGAAAGATGATGTTGGCCACAGGAATGCAGACTTATATTCATGTCATAGTCATGTTAGTTGGGTTAGAACAGATAAAAGGAAGTACTTCTTCACCCAAAGAGTGATTAACACATGAAATCCACTGCCACAGGAGGTGGTGGTTGCTACAACCATGGACTGCTTCAAGAGGGAATTAGATAAACATATGGAACAGAGGTCCATCAGTGGCTATTAGCCACAAGGTATAGATAGGAACTCTCAGTCTGGGGCAAGTGATGCACTGTATTCTTGGTGCTGGGGGGGTGGGCAACATTGGGAGGGCTTCTAGTGTCCTGGCCCCGCTGCTGGACCTCCTGATTGCACCTGGTATTTTTGGCCACTGTGTGACAGAGTGTTGCACTGGATGGGCCATTGGCCTGATCCAACATTGGCTTCTCTTATGTTCTTATGTCAAAAAAATTTTGAGACTCGTTATGCTTCTTTCCCCCAACCTTCTGATGCCTCAGGCATGGTAAGGTGTTTTTAGGCTCCTGAAAATGGAGAGATTTCATGGAAGTGTTATCTTTCACACTTTCTATTTCTCCAGCAACTCCTTGCATACCCCACCTCAGTAAAACTGCTATAGGTCAGGGGACCCTTAGAAACATGCCATATAAAACATGGAAGCTACAGCAAGAAGGAGGTATTGGACAAAAAGTGCCTCCTCATGTTTGTGCAAGCAAGGCTTGTCTTTTGAGGGAAGGGAAGGCAGGAAATGTCCCTCTAATCAATTAGACAGGACAGTCTCTGCCAAATCTAGGGCTTTGACAATGATTTCTTCCTGAAGTTGTAAGGAAGGCTCCCAGTTGATTCAAATTCTACATTGTGCAAATTGGAATTATTCAGGCGACATTGCCACCTATTGTTTAATGATATATGTGTGCAAGTTTTTAAGGATTTTTGATAGCCTATCTTTTTAATAAAATCATCACAGTATCATGCCTTGCTTCTGGTTTCAGAGAAAAGTAGGCTAAAAATGCTCTATAAGAAATCAATAAGCCCGGTTTCATAAACTTTCTTAATGTGCAGTAGCTCACTCAATAGCCCACTTTCCCCCCTGGTTCACCATGGTAGCCTAGCCATACTTCCTTATGGGCACCCCTGAACAACTGGCAGGCAATTTCCATGCAATTGTGAAAAAGTGATGTAACTTTCCAGCATCCCAGGCTGCCCTTTTCTCTGGCATGACATCTAAACTGTAACCAATTTTTTTTGGAGCATGCACGTGAAGTCATCTGCTGATCATTCACCCAGACTTTCCTCATGTTCAGTACTTCCTCAGACTTGATTACGTTCTTCTAAGCCCACTAACTTGAATGGAGATAGAAGGGAGTAACTGCTTAGAACCGCCAGTCTTCTTGTAGTATGTTCTGGGTGCTCCACTTCCCTCTGAGCACTGCTACAAACACAGAGGCATTAGCACTCGCAATGGAGAGTCCACAGGACATTCTGTGTGAATGCTTTGTGGTGGCTGACAATATCCCCCATGTTACCCCCCACTTGGGGTATGCACTTTTAAAAAATCCATATTAATGCTGGATCTGGATTTTCGAGACAGCACTGTTTCTATTGTCCCAGAATTTCAGGAATGTTGCTACCAGCTTGTGATTTTTTTTCAGGTCCCCCCAATTAGTTTTGTCATCCCCCCTATTCTCCACAGAGGCAGCAGGAACAGCAGGAGTGGGAGGAAGGGAAAAGGAGACAGTCGTCCAGGGAACAACTATTAGTTAGCATCCCTCTTCCTTTAAAAAAAAAATTAAAGGGGTTTATATTTATATACTCCCAAATCAGGAGACAAGGTCTATCCTCAATAGAACACAAGGGCCTTTTAAGTTTCAAAGAGAAGAGATACAGGGAAGAAAAGCTCTTTCCTGGCTGGCATCTCCTCTTTCCCTCCCCACTCCTGTATCTTTCAAAAAACACTCTCAAAATTCTAGGAGATAAATGTTAGTTGCTCCTGGAATTTCAGAAGCATTTTGAGTCATTTTGGAGATCCTTGAGCAGACCTGAAATAGCTAATTTCAGATATAAAATTCAACTCAGGCATACCCAAATGCACTCCCCCCACACACACTGCAGTGTCACTAGAAGGCTTCTTTAAAAATCGACAGTTGTTGTGGCACTGACACTGGTGGGAACTTCTAAAACACATGCATTCCTGTCCAGACAGAACGATCGTATCAAATCATTATTGCCAGTTATATATTCATACATACAAATACCTGCTAAAGAAACTCATTGCTAAAGAAACTCAGTTTCAAAGTAGCTTAAGTCAGGATGTTGAGCTTGTTGTGAAAGTTGTTAATATTGTCCTCTTCCCATTAAATCCAGCTCAGCCCAGCGGATTAGCCTGCCTTCCTGTCACACCACAAGTCTGAAATGTTCTTGTAGGGCTTCAGTGCAGATATGCCAAAAAGTAAGTATAGATGTTTAGTCCAATGAAAAACTTTCTATGAAGACAAAGTCAAATTAGAACACGCTTTGGGGCTTAGCACAGCCCCAAAGGCAGTAGAAGAGAGCTGGGGAAATGAAGCTTCAGTTGGATGAGGCAAATTGCAGTGACAACTTGGGCTATGATAAATTACCTCTCAGTGCAGCAAAATGAATTCCCTGAGTGTTCCATGGTTAAAGTTATCAATCATTTGAGGTGCAAGGCTATTTATATGATATTTTTTTTAAAAAAATAGGGTCAAGGGAAATTAGAGCCACAGTTCCAAAAGGAAAAAAAAAACCCTACAAGGAGGATTATGCCAGTATTGAAATGCTAATTGTTCATTTAACAAGAAAGTCCCATGACCCTTTCTCAGTTGGGCTTAAAGCCTTTTCCTAGTAGTTAGCAGTGTTAGGATAGATGTCTACAGAAACATTCTAAGTTCTTAATAGATATATCCTGAGAATTTTTTTCGTTGCTTTTTGGCTACATAGAAGCGTGCTCCTGCAAAGAGGAAAAATAAATAAAGCTACAACATTTTTTAAAAAAATCAGCATAAATAGGTGGTTTTTGAAGGGTTTTATTTCTGGCATTATATTGCACACGAGTTCTACTGCACACCACATAAACAACAGCAATAATATACTCTTGAAAAATTACTACTTTGTCTGGGGGGGGAATAGTTTTATCTCCATTTTTTTTATATTCATAGTTCAGAAATCCAGCCATTGGAGAACCCTAGATTCCAAAGATGTTAGGTCCATTGTATTATTAATTTTAATATGGATCTCCCTGGTTCAGGGGAAAATCTAATAGAGGAGCACTTCACAAGCATCTGTAGCCCTAGTGATGCAGATAAAGAACTAGCTCGATTAGCAGCATTTTGAGGACGGGAGCATTAGTGTTGAACCCAAACAGATGATAGCCATATAAATTAAGCTTGTTACTATTTTAATCTGTTAAAAACATCTTCATTATTCTGTATGCTAATTTACTGCTCACTCTCTATATGTATATGATTGTTGTTTCTATTTCCATTTCATTGTACTTGAAGATGCTCATACCATGAATAAAACTTTGTCAGTCTTAAAGGTTCCACTGGACTCAAAATTTGCATTAGTGGAGACAGTTTATGAATCCTCAAAAAATGAATGAAGGGGACAGTTTGATTCAACAGGAAGATAAATTATTGAAATCATTTGGGGCTTTGCCCCAGCTTGATCAGACAGATATACTAACAAGATTGGAATCCTTAAAAATTAAACTATAATAAGTTTTGTGTCTCGATACCTCCATGGCTGGGGAGATAAAAACAACTGACAAGAAGATATCCTCAGACTCAAAAGTTGTGGCAGCTGGAGTAGACGAGAGAGAGATCAAAAAGGATTTGCAATTTTCTTACTCTCATCAACTGACCGCCATACCTAAAGAGGCCAAAATAGTTAGAATTGATGTTAAATCTAGAGTTAATAAATGTGTAGCCAACCCTGCTGATGATATTCCCTTAATTGAGCTACACAAATCTATTGGAGCTTCATATCCTTGTCAAGGTAACTGGGTATCTAATGAATCAGATGGTACTATAATACAGGAAAACAGCAATCAGGAAAAGCTGCAGATCTCCTTGGTTCCTATTATATCAGCATGAAATACTTACTGGAACTGAAAAACTTAAAATGCAGAGTGTTAGGGACGACTCAAATCTTTATGTGACTTCATGGGATATTGCTGGACAGTGTTTAAAAATGGAAAATTTGGAATTTCTTAATACTCTTCAAAGGGCTGATATCATTCTTTTGCAAGAAATCTGGCTTAAAGATGATTTAATAGTTTCTAATTGTTTTTCTAATTCAGTTCCAGTGGTTCAAAATAGTAAATATTGTTGGCCCTCTGTAGGGATGCCAGTCCCCAGGTGAAGGCAGGGATCCCCCGATTTTTGGGGCTTCCCCCAGATGCTGGCCAACTGGCCCATGGGGGAAAACCCCACTCCCAACAGTTGTTCGCAGCCCTGCTTGAGCATGTTGGGGCACATGTTATTACACTGTAGATTTTACAGCCAAGCATATATTTATCTTCTTGAACCAGTATTAGGTGGTAATACATTGTCCTTAGATCAGAGGAGGCTAAAAATGATATTGACAGGAGTAAATCAAAGAGTTATGGTCTCTGTTGACAAGTTTTTGTTTTCTGCTATGAAAATATGTGCTGAATTAACATCCCATGTGTAAATGTTATTTTTTTAAATGAAAATTGTAATTGTGATTTTTTAAATGATTGATTGTTTTGTGTTTCTATTGCAGCTGTAGGCCACAATGAAGACTAGTACTACTAGTGATCCCTGTTGTAATTACGTAACAACAGAAGAGGAAGTCATATATGACTATATCTTTTCTGCATGTTCTTAAAAACATAGCCACAGTCAGGGCTGCCAATCTGTCTGGCTGTGGAAAATGTGAAAATGGGATCCGGTTCCAGTCGCCGTGGCAACAGGAGGTGCAGGGCATTGCTCCATACCTTAATGCTGAATTCTCCACTTCTAAGGGGAGCCCAGGGGTTTTGGGGGGCTCTCACCAAAGCTCTTAGAGAGAGCTGGTGGTAAAGCTATTGTCTGGGGGCAAAGAGGGTGGACGGCAGTCCGTAATGCCACCCATTCCAGGCTAATGCAGGAAGAGGAGACAAGAAGATTTGTAACCAGCACTGAATCACAGTGGGGACCTATGAACTGCAAGGGAGACGCCTCTGTATATGGGGGAAATAACTGTGACTAAGCAGCCTTACCGCTATTAATTTTTCTGTGTTGGTCCGTTTGCAGCTTCAGGACTAGTGGGGTGTTTGACTGCTGGCTAGACCAGTCAAACCGAGCGCCGAGTGTTTTTTGCGGCTAGTGAAGAGATCGGTACGACACCAACTGAAGTCTACAGCACGTGGCTAACAAGATAAGGAATCTTAATTACTTCTATTCTGGTTGGAATTAGAAATAAATGAGCGACAGAGTTTGGAGTTAAAGATTGTTGTGCTAACTTCCCCGCAGTATCGGAACTTGAAATTGATGAGCTCAGCGATCGATTGGAAGGACTATTGAGTGGAAGCTGCTGGATTCTCAGCTGGTCTGTCAGCATTTCCTTTTCTTTTTTTCTTCCTTCTTCCTTTTTTTGTTTGTTTGTTGGGGACACTATGTATTAAGTAACTCTTAAGAAGACGGCGTGGTTGGCAAGGGGGAAAAGAAAGAAGACCAATATCAAGAGGAGAAGAGGCTAAAAGAGGGGGAAAGCCAGAGGACATGGGAAATCCTGTCTATTAAGAACTGGTCTAACGGGGCTGTAAGAACTGGAATATTACCCTCCCCAAGCTTGCTGTTTATTTGGGGATAGAGTGGAGCTAAGGCTAATTAGCATTAATATTTTTATGTTACTTAGGAGTTATATACCAGTATGTGCATCGGTATGGAATAGGAGGGTTTTCAAATCTTGGTAAAGAACGTTGGTGTGCTAGTTGGGGTTGCTTTGTATTAGATAGTGTTAATTAATATAAGTTAGGTAAGATAGTTAGGATAAGAAATATATAGTTAAGGTAAGTATATAGTTATATAGTACAGAGGTGGGCAATTGTTTTGGCTCGGGGGCCACTTTGTGGGAGTGTAGGTTAGCGGAGGGCCGCACCTTTTAACATGATTGCATTCATTAGTTAACTTTGCATTTCAGAAAAGGTATAAATTGTATCATAAAAATCAATAAGTATAAATAAAATAAAATAGTGGTAGTTTTATTCAATTTATTTATTGTGCTAATTTCATATCATCTATAGCTGCAAGCATATTTAATTTTAGAATCAGTTTAATGAGACAAATGTACCCTATCACACCACATGGCCAACTGTCTTGGCGGGCCGCAAAAAACTCTGTGGCGGGCCGCATGTGGCCCCCGGGCCACTATTTGCCCACCCCTGATATAGTATATAGTTAGGATAAGAAATATATAGTGAAGACAAGTAATAGTTAGGACAAGAAATATTGCTTAATAGTAGAGATAATACTGTTTGCTCACGGACAAGATGGCAAGCGGGGGAAGGAAAATGTCACTCTCGGGCCCTTTTGGCTCTACTCAAATGAGTGCTAAAGAGTTAAGCACTCAAATATATGATAACATTGCAGAGGCAATGAGCCAGGTGGTGCAGAATACACTGCCTGACTTAATAGCCAAGGCAATGGAACCTATACAAAAGAAATTAGATCTAATTACTCAACAGCTAACAACTCAAATGAAGGAATTTAAAAATCAAATTCTAGAAAATAGACAGGACATAATTAAATTGAATAAGGTAGCTAGTGAGACTGATACCAAAACAGAAGTAGTAGATCAACAATTACAGGAACTTAATACCAAATGTGACTCTTTGGGAAACTCCCTTATACTATTGGAGATGGGAAAATCTGTGTTTCTACTTAGGTTCCAAAATATACCTCAGAACAAGGAGGAAAATATTAAAGAGACTCTGATTATAGCTTTAAATGAGTGGTTAGGAACACCTAATGATATAACAGAAGACGTGGAAGTTGTTTACAGAAGAAACTCAGTGTTCGCAAAATAAAACAAAACACCAAGAAAAGTTCATATGCAATTTTATAAAAGATCCATAAGATTAAGTTGTTGGATACTGTTAAATCTACCCCATTTACAATCCAGGGAAATGAAATCCAAATATTGAGAGATATACCCTGGAGTGTAAGGGAGAAAAGACAAGACTATCGAATCTTGGCTTCAGCATTATGGGCAAATGCAATAGTTTATAGATGGTTACTTCCAGAAGGGTTATCCTTTTATTATAAGAGCACATCTGTATTTAAACTAGAGGAATTTTGGGGAAAATATGGTAAAGATTTGGGAATCCAGGTGGAAGATTATAGTGAGTCAGAGGATGAGGCTAAAAAAAAATTGGAACATGGGAAAGAGAAGTCAAGAGTTAGTAAAAGTAAAGGCTTTAGGAAACACACCTCATCTAGTGTAGTCACAAGGCTACAACTGAGGAAGGAGGAACAAAAGAATAAAAATCATGGACAGGAAGATAAATAAGATAATATCTATTAATGTAAATGGTTTGAACATCCCTCAGAAGAGGAGAATTTTTTTCATCAAATTCAGAAACTGAAGGCAGACACAGTGTGTCTTCAGGAAACACATATTAAACAAGAGAATAAGAGGTTACTTGAATGTAAAAAGCTTGGTGTAAAATTTATTGCCGCCTATAAATACAAAAAGAAATGTGGGGTGGCCACGTATGTTAAGCAATATTTATCTCCTGAACTGGTTTATGAGCTGGATGATGGCAGAATTTTGCTGGTTAAAGTCCACAGGCAATCCAGGATAATGCTACTGGCCAACATTTACACACCTAACCAGAAACAAGAACATTTTTTGAAAATTTTTGAGTATTAGTTAATTAAACTTATGATGAATTGTGTATAGTGGGGGATTTTAATGCGATTTCTGATGGAAAGATAGTTAGGAAGACTTCCACCACTAGATTGAATAGCGGTAACGAACTCCCTACTGACTTTTTACATCTCGTAGAAGAACTCCAAGTAGTCGACATATGGAGGATTAAAAATAGGGATAAAAAAGATTTTACCTTTTTTTCCTCTAGGCACAAATCATGGTCGAGGCTGGACATGGTCTGGACCTCTATAACAATATTAGCGGATGTTTTAGAAGCAGAACTCTTACAGCAACATTTGCAGACCACAATCCGGTTATGTTAACTCTTCAAGACATGCCAAAATGTTCTAGGTGGTCAATAAAAATCTGGATGATGAATAATGAGTCTTTTGTTACAAATTGCAAAAAAAGAATTTGAAGCCTTTTTAAAACAAAATGCACTTCCAGAGATGAATTTTGATATTGTCTGGGATGCATTTAAGGCATTTGTGAGAGGGAAAATGATTAGCCAGGAGATCTGGCTTAGGAAACAGGAAAGATTGAAATATCAAAACTTAGTAGATCAGATTAAAAAATAAGAGACTCAGTTGAAGAAAGACCCGAACTTGGAAAGGAGTAAACAAAACCTAAGGAAATCTCAGCACCTATTAAATTGCTTTTTATCAGAAGAACTTGCAAAGAAAATTAGATATACTAAACAATACCTATTTGAAAATGCAGATGGTTGGCTTATAAAATAAAAAAAAGATAGGACTGATAGATATATAAAATCATTAAGAAATGAGAAAGGAGATAAGTATACAACGATTAAAGAAATAAAAGAAATTATTGAGACCTTTTATAAGAGATTATATAAACAAGAGGTGAATAATAAACTTGAAATCAATTGTTATTTGGATAAATTTGTTAATGAAAAGTTTACAGAAGAACAGAGACGCCTACTAAACGAACCAATTACAATGATGGAAATAACTGAAATGATTAAAAAGATTAAAAAGAAAAAATCTCCTGGCCCAGATGGTATGCCCGTGGAATTCTATCAGATATTCAAGGATCAAATTGTTATGCCTTTGAAGATGATTATGCAGAATATATATGAAGGTAAAAAGGTGCCAGGCTCTTGGAAGGAAGCATTAATTACTTTGATTCCTAAACAGGATTCTGATTTATCAGATATTAAAAATTATAGACCTATTTCCCTCTTAAACACGGATTATAAAATTTATACCACTATCTTAGCCAATAGATTCAAAAAAGTCTTGTCTCAAATAATTCATCTGGATCAGGCAGGGTTCTTACAGACAACTGAGACATAATGGCCGAGGACAGACTGGCAATCTGAAGCGGGGCAGGCACGCTTCGCAAACGGAGGAAAGGAGCCCGTTCAGACATGCGCATCTGCCCATCGGCTCCGTTGCGTACTTACCCGTCTCCCAGCCGCTTTCCTTCCGCTTTACCCGGACACCGGGTAAAACCGGTGTTCAGGGGCCTTCCTCCGCATGCCTCCCGCTTCCAAACAGTGTGAACTGGAAGAAGCGGGAGGCATCCGGAGGAAGTGTGAACGCACGGCAAAAAGTTTTGCGCATATGCGCATATGCGCATATGCGCATATGCGCATATGCGAAAAACATCAAAGGAAAACAAAAAAAAGTGCAGCGGCACGCGCGAGCCCCGCGCGCTGGCTATGCGGCAGTCTGAACTCTCCGTGGCAGTCTGAATGCTCCGTATCGCCGCTGATCCACATTGCTCTGGCCAGTGTGAACGGCCAGCTCCGTGAGTTTTTCCCCTCGCTCCAGTTCCCTCCGCTTTGCCTCCGCTTCAGATTGCCAGTCTGTCTTCGGCCAATATGTGTACTATTTTGAACATACTTGAATACTGTGAAGCTTATCCTGCTAAACAAATGGCTCTTGGCTTGGTTGATGCTGAGAAATCATTTGATATGATTAATTGGGAGTTTATGCTGGCACAACTAAAATTTTGGAATTGTGGTGATCAATTTTTTACAATGAAAAAAATGATTTATGATGAGCAGGAGGCAAAGGTACTTTTTAATGGAGATTCTACCCACCGATTTTCAATACAAAAAGGAGTGAGACAGGGTTGTCCTTGTTCCCCGCTTTTATTTATTTTTGTGTTAGAAATTTTATGTGATACAATTAGAAAGGATGATACTATTAGGGGGTTAAAAGTAAAAGGTGAAACGTTTAAGCTATTAGCATTCGCGGATGATCTTGTTTTTATTTTGGAAGACCCTTATAACTCGATTGACAATCTACTTTATGCTCTACAATGCTTTGGTTAAGTAGCAGGTTTTAAAATTAATGCAAAAAACCCCTAAGATAATTCTTAAAAACTGTACAAAAGAAGTAGAAAAACAACTACAAGAAAAGACAAGCTTTGAAATATCAAAAAAAGCAAAATATTTAGGGGTTACTCTTTCAAGCAGATGTAGTAACTTATTTAAGGATAACTATTTGAAGTTATTGATGACAATTAAAAAAGACTTGGAGAACTGGAAAAGTTTACAACTTTCCCTTTTAGGACGCATTGCACTAATCAAAATGAGTATTTTGACACGGTTAATTTTTCTTTTTCAAATGTTGCCCATTATAAAAAAATTGACAATCTACTTTATGCTCTACAATGCTTTGGTTAAGTAGCAGGTTTTAAAATTAATGCAAAAAACCCCTAAGATAATTCTTAAAAACTGTACAAAAGAAGTAGAAAAACAACTACAAGAAAAGACAAGCTTTGAAATATCAAAAAAAGCAAAATATTTAGGGGTTACTCTTTCAAGCAGATGTAGTAACTTATTTAAGGATAACTATTTGAAGTTATTGATGACAATTAAAAAAGACTTGGAGAACTGGAAAAGTTTACAACTTTCCCTTTTAGGACGCATTGCACTAATCAAAATGAGTATTTTGACACGGTTAATTTTTCTTTTTCAAATGTTGCCCATTATAAAAAAATCAGAATTTCTTTAGGGATCTGGGGGAAATTATTGCTGATTTTGCATGGCAAACCAAAAGACCTAGAATTAAACTAAAGTATCTCCAAGTTAAAATGGAAAGAGGTGGCTTTGGACTGCCTGACTGGTACCTTTATTATAAGGCCTCAGGGATGACATGGCTAAAAGATTGGGCCAACTTAAATAATACAAGACTATTGAAATTAGAGGGTCATGATCTCCTAATGGGGTGGCACACAGTGTTTTGGTACAGCCAACAATGTAAACACTTTAAACAACACGCCCTTAGAGGGCCACTTCTAAAAATTTGGGAGGAGGTCAAGCATAATTTTTACTTTAAAATACCGAAATGGGTATCGCCACTTGAGGCCTTCATAAAACCCTCACTTCTAACAAATGAGAACAAGATAAGCTATGGAGAACTATTTGATGCTAAATCTGGCTTGAAAAGTTCCATGAGTTTAGAAAGTCAAGGTAATTGTCCTCCAGGTATAAAATAGATGCAAAAAAAGGCTTTTATAAAGACCTAACAGATTTAGATAAAATCTGGTTGAACTCAGAGGAAAAATTGATTTTAAAAATTTATAATTGGTTTCTTGAGGATAAAATGCAAGATCAGTGGGTTAAGCCAACCATGGTTATATGGGCACGTAATATAGGATATAATATTGAACTTGAAAACTGGACCAGAATGTGGAAAATAAATACAAAGATAACCAGAGCAAGTGCTTATAAGGAGAACATATACAAGATGTTTTATTTGTGGCATCTCTCCCAGAGCAAATTATCTAAATATTCTAAAATGGTTTCTAAAGCATGTTGGAAATGTAAACAAAATACAGGCTCCTATTTTCACATGTGGTGGGTGTGTCTGAAAACCACAAAATATTGGTTAATGGTTCAGAAAACACTGCAGGAAATAACACAGTTGAAGATACCCATGAAACCGGATTTATTTCTTCTTAATTTAATCCCTGCTATTTATAAGCAACCTGATAGAAGTTTGATTTTACATGGCATTACCGCGACGAGATTACTATTTGCCAGGTATTGGAAGACAGATAGGATTCCAGAAAGAGAGGAGTATGTGTCTAAATTGTTAGAAGTTGCTGAACTAAGAGCCAGTTTGGTATAGTGGTTAAGTGCGCAGACTCCAATCTGGGAGAACCAGGTTTGATTCCCTACTCCTCCACTTGCACCTGGCTGGATGACCTTGGGCAAGCCATAGCTCTGTACCAGCTGTTCTCTCAAGGACAGCTTGGGAAAGAGCTCTCTCAGCCCCATCCACCTCACAGGGTGTCTATTGTGGGGAGGGGAAGCGAAAGGAGTTTGTAAGCCGCTCTGAGACTACAAGTGAAGGGCGGGGTATGAATCCAATCTCTTCCCTTCTTCTCCTCCTCTTCTTCTTCTGAAATGGACAACTTGACATTATTGTTAAAGAGTAAAAACAGAGAGAGTTTGAATCTACTTGGAATAAATTTTACAAATGGTTTGAAAATAGTACCAAGGTTACAATAAATTAACAAGTTGTAAGGCTACTTTGGTTTGATCTGTTTTGAACTTCCTTATTTTTTTATGAGAAACTGTTGATATGGTTCTGATTGTATATGTATAAACTGGAAAAAACAATAAAAAAGAAAACGTGAAAATGCATGAAGAAGGGTAACATCATTTGACTATTAGTTTCAAGCTAAAATCATATAAAGGCATACAGAAACATCTGTAAGTTGTGCTCTACTTGCATGCTTTGTTAAATACATTTTTTTAAAAAATTACACAAATGCCACAAGATTTAAGCCTAATCTCCCCTGAAAGAAATGAAACCCAGGTAGGATTGCATGTTTATCCTCTAAAGAGAGCTACACCATTAAAGCCTCAAAGTCAAAATATACTTGAAGTAGGAATTGAAGTGGGAACTCTTTTTGAAGCAGAGTAACAACTGAGATGACTGACTGAGCTCAACTAAATACACTGGTTTTTAAAAAGCTGAGTCCAGGTTCCCTGGACCCAACTCAGATTCTCCACAGCCACACAGTTGCTGAGAGGAATTGCTGTTAAAAAATAAAGGAGACCCTGTTACTTTCAGATTGTTGCTGTGGTGAGAGGAAGGGGTCCTGCCCCCCACCCCAGTTTTCCCATGCTGCAACAGTGCTGGGGGAGTTATTTCTCCATTTTTGCTGCTCCATGTACACAGAATACTCCATAATAAGTAGCAAAAAAATGGGGAAATAACTCCCCCCAACAGTGTTTCACCATGAGAAAATGATGGAGAGGAGGCAGGATCTGAACCCAAACAGGCTCTTTTTTATTTTAGCAGGCATTCCATGCAGCTGCTGTGTGGCTGTGGGGAACCCAAGTTGTACCCTGGGAACCCAGATCCAGCTCTTTAAAACCCCACACATCTAGTTTGGCCCTCAGAGGTCTGAACAAGAGTAATTGGATCAGAATAATAGCAGGCAAATCACACACCATTAGTCACTGAAAGGGGGGATTCAAAGAAACCTTACTATTTTTACATGAAAATAATAATTTTTTTTAAAAAAAAGCATGGGACTTCTTTCCCACATCTTAAAAGCAGATGTTAAAACAGAGGTTACAAAGTTGCAAAATAGATGTCAAATAATTTCAAAAGAAGCCATCACTATGTGGAAATTTTTGAAAAGAAAATCAGAGGGAGGGGAGATAACAGACTTCCCAGATCCAAGAACTATAACATTACACATACATTCATCCCAATATCAAAGTTGCTAGATACCATGCTAGCATTTCATTAGATTCAGAAGCCCTCCACAACCATGTTCCCCAGGGTTCCTTGCACCAAGAATGTTGTTTTTGAAGGCTGAGGGAGCAAGAGAAAATAATTGAGATGACACTTTTTTTCTGTTATTACCTTACCACTAGGTAGATTGAAAGAATGGAGGAGGGTGTTGGGAGGGATGGGAATGGAAAGCAAGTGGTGGTTCTCACCATTGCAAGCCCATTTGAAGCCCATATTTAACTTTAAACGATCTGGGCTTTGCCTCCTGTTTAGGCTCACAAATGTGAATTGGCAACATCATGAACTTGGCCAACTATTCTCTAAGCCATTTTCAGATCAATTTGTATAATCCAAAAAAATATGAACACGAGAAGCTGAAATGTGTGGGACTTTAATGAAACAAAGGGTGGGGGGGAGAAACTCTAAAATATAGAACTGATGAGATTTTGCATTAATTAATGTTGGTAAAATTGTAATTGAACCGTTAAGATTAAATAACTATTGGATATTTAATAAAATGGGCTGTTAACACACAATTTGGTTTAATTGAAAAGGTCATTTTGTCTTATACCATATGGTGATTCATTGTTATCACCACTGACTGATACCTTCGCCCCAAACAAAAATAGCTTATCTGATTGTGTTTTCTCTCCACACACCATCTGGCATCAAATTTCCCAGTGCAAGTACTATTGTGGACTCGACAAATATATAACACAAAGTTTGCTGTGGTGCAGTAGTTATATATACTCCTCCCTCAAGGATATTCATCTGTCTCCTATCACTATCTTCCACCAGTGAGTGACAACTTATTTGTTTCATTGGCATTGCCCCACTGACCCCTCCTTCCTGATCTATATTTTAATGGCTGGATCTATTTTTAAAATATATGGTTTTATGATAGCTGTATAATGTTCTGCTTTTAACTGTTAGCTGCCTGAGTTGCCCTGTTTGGGAAGGAAGGAGGAATATATATTTTGTAAATTAATTAATTAAACACTTTGGTAGATGGGGGTTCAATATGCTGCCGCAGTTTTCTGTCTGCAAATTTCCAATTGTCTGCGTTTGTCCATTCAGCATTACTCTGTTCAGTGCCACATGGCCAATGGATATGAAAGCTGACATGAATTATCAATGAGTTGATTAAAAGTACATCAAATGTTAATTACCCAGTAAATAGAATTGTCTTCTTTTCGTAAGAACCCTATGAAATCAATGGGAAATACCCTATGAAATCAATGGGAAATAACAATGGTGACTGATTACAGTTATGATGGAGGAGTTGGCATGGCAGTCAGAAAAGCCAGGAAATGGTTGCTGGGCAAACTAGAAGTGATTCAGAGCAAGCTAGAAATGATATCAATGGGGAAGTGGCATGCTGAGATCAGCTCTCCTGGGCCAGGATAATATATAAGGCCCTTCCCTGGCAACTTATAGTTACTTCCCACAATTAGAAAAGACACCTTTGGACATTTGAACTTTGCTGATCAGTGAAATAGTAAAATAATCAGTTATAATAGTCAATATTGGAATGACGAGTAACTGCTTTCTGCTTGGGCATGCAACTGTAGGGGTGACTATGGGGACAAATTTCAAGGGGCTGTGATCATCCTGGACAAGTCATGTGTATGTTGGTGCATATATTTCATATCACAACAGATTGGTTCTACTGATATATTACTGTTTCTGCATTGTTTAACTCGTCAGGTTTAATGCCTATGCTTTGTTCAAATGACTGCTCCATTTCAAAATTTCTGTAATCCTTAGGCCTATTTCATTGCTAATTAGATGGATTATCCTATTCATTGTACTGTTTTACATTTATAATGTGTCTTGAATCTCAGTGAGAAAGGTGGATAATAACGTAAATAAATAAATACTGTTTGAGGGGGATCTGGATGGTGTGGCACAGAGATAACCTTTTTTCTGAGGGGCCATGCTGATTCTCGGCAGCTATGATCAAAGTCTTGTAGTAGCCCCCATTGTAAAGGACATCACTCATTGATTTCCGTTGTTTAAACCTATCTCACTTTCTCTCATTAGCCCTAGGAAGATCTGCTCATGGATAAGTAGCAGCTGGTACTATGCAGAAAAAGCTTTACCCTTTGATTCTTCTGAAGGTATAAGATGGCCCTTAAAGATATCCTCCATCAGGGTCAGAACAAGCTATTTTGTGCCTTGGATGAATACTAATTTTGCTTTACCCCTTACAAAACTGGATAAAATCAGGGGGAAATGTGCTTCCTCTTCAAGGAGCTTCCAAACTACTACCCCTTTCCCCTCATCTGCATAACTGAATGGACCAATTTGCAGAAGCTGTGACTGAGAACATTATAGTATGAAGAGAAAATATATATGTTCCACTCAAAATACTTAGAGAAAAGGATCTGGGGCAGACAAGTTGATTTTCCCCTTAAAGGAATTGTATGGACTGAGTGAAAGTGGACTATGTTTAAGGTTGCCACATTGAGCCTGGCAACCAGCAGGATGGTTGGGGATAGGGTCATAGGGAGATGGGTGTAAAGTCAGCAACATTGCCACATCACTGCTGGGTACAACTCAGAAGTGACAAAGGGCAGCTCTAGGAATCACCAAATATGCTATGGTTTTATCATTGAGTTTCTGGTGATTTCTAGAGCTACCCTTTGTCATTCCTGATTGAACACAAAAGAGACATAATAAAGTTGGTTTAAAAAAATTCTCTTGCCACCACTCTGAGTGGTAGCAGGGAACTGACCTTGCCAGCCTGCTATAGCAAAAGGCCTGGCAAGACTAACTATAGTCAGAAGAAACAAGGCTGGGATGACATCGGCTGAGTTTAGACTGGCAGTTTGGCCCGATATAGGCACCTTTCTCTAGCGGCTTAAGTGGAGCTGTTCATACAGCCACAGCTGCCTCCCATTCTCTTGCTGCACTCACCTTGTCCTGTGCCGCTTTGACCCCACGTTTAAAAAGTATCTGGTGAAAGCCGGGGCAAGCCGTGGAGGGTGCGTTGATCCCACTCCCCGGAAGTGTGGACGTTTGCAAAGCCGCAATAAAGTGGTCATGGAAATGTGAACCCACGCTTCCGGCTCGTGGAGTTAAAGCTCCCAGCCCACAGCCTCCCCAATTGCTGCTGCACCCATGCAACTATGTGTCCATGCACCTACACAAAATGGACAAAAGCTGCATGCAACCACAGCACTGCTGCCTGGGGCTGCCCTGCAGTGTGAGTGCTCTATTCCGCCTCCTCCCCGGTATGGTCCCACATCAGTCCACACTCCATTCTGCCTCCTCCCCGATATGATCTCACATCAGTCCACACAGTGCGACCAGAAAGCCCCACGACATAGTCGCCACCATGTCCTAAACATCTGGGAAGGTGTATAGAACTGTGTCCCCCTTTGGGAGAGTTCACTGTTATTCAGGAGCTTCTGGGATACTCTTATTTCAGGCTGCTGCCCCAGCTGTTCGGCTAGGCTGGCTTGGTTTGTTGCAAGAAAGTTCAAGTGACTGACTTGCAATTTTTTTGAGCCAGCATGTCATACATTTTAAGACTGTAAGATTTTAAGACTCAGAATAAAACTGATGCCTCGTGAAAGGGATTTTTTTTTAAAAAAAAAAAAGTCACTTAGAACTTCAAACTTAATTTATTGTTACAGCCACCAGATGAAATTCAGGTGTTTTATTATTATATTATCATGGGCCAGCGGAAAAAAAAGGATAAGACTTTCTCAAAAGCAGTCTCTAATAAATCTTAATGTTATACCGAGAAGTGAATATGGCAATAATTCAGAGTTGTCATAAAAGGTCACTATTCCCATGATTTGGCTCTGCACTGAATAAAGTCCCACTTTAAAAAAAAATAACAGAAAAACTAGTTTTAACCTGTAATGCCAAATACAAACTGACACTGAATCAAAAAGGCAGCTGGCGGACAGACACAAAATGTCAGAGACAATGACTGTACTACAGGTGGAATAAATTTCTCCTCATAAATCTTCCATAAAATTCTCATTTCCAGACTTAGATGTACAATATCTGCTGAATACTCAATTGCCGTAATCTGTCAGCCAATGCTGCTCCATGGAAGGACATGTGTACCTATCGAAGAACACCTCCATGAAAGGACACATACAGGAAGACACAGAGCTCAGAGAGGTCATGCTTTGTATGTCTATAGTCCTAGCAAAAGAAACCAGCTAAATGAGGAGAGTTTTGCCAAAGAAACAAGAGGAAGGGAAAAAACCCTATTTCCCAGCTATTCAAGAAGCCTCCAAACTAACAGATTGATGCATCTCCTCCCCTTCTAGCCTGCAGAGATCCTCTCTAAACTTCTATCCTCTATTTCCTTATAAGGCTATGCCTCTGCATTATAATGATCACTACAGATCTTGTAGTACCAATCTGCAATATAAATGCAAAGTGAAAACTACATATGGTCTCAGATTGTACTTTCATACATCAGGTTAATACTCTGCTGCAACTATGCAGTTAATGTACTGCCTAGGGTTGCCAGACCCTTCCCCCAGTGGAGGCGAGGGTTCCTAATCACCAGCCCTGCCTCCCAGATGCTGATCAGCTATAGGGGGACTTACCAGGAGAATGAGAAATGCTCAGGTCACATTGCTGGAGTCACACAGGAGGTGACATCATCGCACCAGTGACATCCGGACAACACTCTGGTATTTGGGCAAAAAAACTTTTTGGTAAGAACCAAAGTTTTTTACCATAGAGTTTTTGCCAAAGTACAAGAGCCTCACCCAGTTGTCACTGATGTGAATATGTCACTTCCTGTGTGATGCCGGCAACGTGACTTGGGCCTTCCTCTTCCTTCTGGTAAGTCCCCCCATCCCCTGCTGGTTGCCAGAAGAGATCTGACAACCCTAACACTGACTGATCTAACATTAACAAACCAATGCCAAAGTGCCACACAGGCTGAGGGGCAACATAACACCGGCAGCCAGGAAAGCACCCAGTTCCACAGAACAACAAAATGAAGCTCTACCTTCTCATCTCCTCACCAGGCTGCAGTTGCTGCAGCAGAAGGACTCATGCCCAAGCAGAAAGCAATTGCTCCTCATTCCAGAAACAAAAGCAGCACCCCAATTGGCCTAGGGCAGACCGCACCCAGCCAGCCCAGGCACCATCATGTTAACTCACTGACCCCTGTCTCCCTTCATAGACCCTGACCAATAATGATCCATTGACCAAACAAATCAGTCTTTTTTCTGCTCTGCCCAGGGGTCTTCCCCCTGCCCCATTCTTTTATGGGTGAAGATTACTTCTAATAATCAAAAACCTTCCTTTCTCCTGCCACTTTGAGGATGTAAAAAGCTGTGCATGTTGTAAGCCTAGTCTAGATGAAACATGACTGTGACTAACTAAAGCAAAGGCTGACAACCTGCAAGCCCCTGGATTGAAGTAAAGAGCAGGCAAAGAGGGGTGGACGCAGCAAAGTCTAGTGGGATCGTACCCTGTTTGTCTTGATGGGCCAGCCTCCCTTGTCCATAATCCCTAACTGGATATTGAGGCAAATGAGTCAGCCAGTTTACTCATACAGCGACAAAAGTATACAGCAATACACAGAGAGAGAGAGACCAGTATCAAGATATATTAAGCTACAACTTTTAAAAATCATTTTAAGGACTTCTGATTTTGAAGGCACACCAAAATGCATGACAAGATAAGAAGAGCCCTGCTGAGTCAGATCAGTGGTCTGTCTAGTCTAGCATCTCATTTCACAGAGTGGCCAACCAGTTGCCGGGGGGGAGGGGGGGCACACAGAATAGAGGCCAAGGCTAGGGCTGCCAGGCCTCTCGCTATGGTTCCCACCAGCAGCCCTAGTTTCCTGTCAACAATCCAAGAAGGAAAACCTGGAAGTGACATATAGTACCTCTAGGAATTGCTGGAAACTATGGTTTTACCTTAGAGTTTCTGGCCATTTCTAGAACTACATACAATACATTTGGATGTTCCCTGGAAGTGATGTAGCAATGCTGCCAAAGTCGCCTCCCCATGTCCCAAAGAACAAACAGTTCCACTGCTTGCCAGGCATGATACAGCAACCCATCCCAAAGACTTCACCTACCTTTGTCCCCTAGCACAAGTATTTTGGAGGTTTGCTGTCTCTGCAAATAAGACAGGACAATTTTTGATAACACCCCTGTTCCAACCTGCATCACAAAAATAACTACTCCCTTTCCAGCAAATGTAGATTCCATTTATATGTTTAAGCCACTCTTATTTAGCGCAAGTTGTGGTAGGCCTACACAATATGTCAAATGCACCATCAGCCCCTATACCGGGGCCTACCCAGGGCAGCCAACCTCCAGTCGGGATCTGGAATAAAACTTGTCTGTGGACTACAGAGATCAGTTCTTTTGTAGAAAATGGCTGTTTGGGGAGTGAACTCTATGACATTATACCCAAATAGCTCTCTCTTCTCCATACCCCGACCACCACCACCCCCGGCTCCAGGAATTTCCCAATCTTGTGTTGGCAACCCTAACCCATCAGATGCCAGATAATTACCACCTCTCTCTCACACACACTCACTCTCTTTTGGTAGTTCCAAACATGCAGGTGGCCCCTGGTGAGGCACCCTATATAACTGTTGGGCTGTTTTTCGCTTGGTGATTCACAGCTTCAAGTTGAGCAGGTCTGGTGTGAATTAAGGAACACAGATGGCCCACATGTATATCTAGAGCATAGTACATGGCTTTTCTGATGACTTACCCACTATTATCTCTGGAGTAATCACATGGGCCAGATTAATACCCAATATTTAATGCCAGCAGTTGACACCTCATTGGATTGATAATGGCCTTCAATTCTGAGAAGAGTTCCCTCTTCTCAGTTATCAGCTATCATCACCAAGATGGGCAGTGGGTAGGCACCCCTCCATCATGCCTGGGTCTTCCACTGAGCGTTCCTATAATGAAGTCGACCCCTCACCTATTCACCCACCAGTCCCCTAACTCTGACCGACAGTGAGCGAGCGGATCTCCTGTCTTACTTTGGGTGACGGGGTTCCTGGATCAGCCTCTCTCTAAATAATAATAAACCCGCTGACCAGTTTCCTCAAATTAAAGTAGATACAGTTTTACAATATAATCTCTTCGGGGTTTGTTGATATTTGGTCTCTGCGTTTTGTATCTGAGGTAAATATTTGGGGCCCTGTGTACTTTGGTCTGAAATCCCTTTTCAAAAGGCACCACAGCTTTTCTTTTACTGAATACAACTTTATTGGTACAATTGAGTATAAGTGGGGGGATATTGCAGAGATTTCTTATATTGTCACGATGTTACTGTTTCTGATGTCACATTAAGCTTTACTGTTTTACAGACTCGTTGCAGATGGTATGTTTTGATACACTTTGCACACACTCGCTAAATACTCAGACTTCACCCTCCTGTCCTGCTGAGTGGAGATGTAGTTTCTTGGCTTGGCACCCCAGTCTCACACTAGCCCCAGTTGGCTCTTGACCGTCCTGCCCCTCAGCCTCACTAATCTCCTTTTCAGTCAGGTTCCTTTGGTTCACAGTACTGAATAGCGTTTGGGTGTATTCTTAAGTTCACTTGTCTGCTCCCACTCTGGCAAGTCAGACACCTTAGCTCTTCTCACTGAGCTTTCACACGCTGTTCGCTCCCACAGAGCACCGAGGGACACAGACTGCCCTTCTGCTCTCTCTGATGTCCCAGGCTGGACTTCCTCTCCACCTCACAGTTCTCTGACTGTTCGTTCCTAACTGACCACTCCGACAGTTATCTGTCTATCAACAGTGGGTTCCGAGCCCTTGGGCCCCCACCTTTTCAAGTCATGTGACTTTCCAGGCATTCTACTCTGCCCCTTTAAGTTCCATTTCATCACAGTTCCCTTCTCCCAGATTCCATATTTCATCAGCAAAGCCAGAAGGAGTAGAACCAACATCCTTTCCCTTACTTGTGGACTGAATCCTCAATAGTATCATATCTTAATTTAATTTGTAATTGCTGTAAGCCATTTCCCCCCAGCAGCAATTAAACAGCAGGGTAACAATAAAATCATCAATATATTTGGCAACTGACAGGCTATGGTTTTCGATATTTGACTTTTAGCATTGGATATTTCTAATATTTAATATTTAACTTATTTGGTACCTGACATTTAATACTGACTTTTATTATTTGCTAGCCTATATTTTATCATTAATATTACCAGATTCTATACATAGCCCATTCCCTAGTATTTAGAGTGGATATTTTATACATTTCTGATTTCATAACTGACATTAAATACTAGTAATTTATATTCTATATTTGATGTTAAGATTGAAAAGTGATACTGGTTGGATGTGCCAAAAGTTTCTGGTTAATTCTTTGCATTATCTGGAGAAAACTCACTTTAACAGAGCTTAATTGAATTCTTTACTGACACACAGACATTTTCCACTTTGGCTTAATGAGTCCAAAGACTGTTAGAAAACAGTCCTTCTTGATAATTATCTATACAGCTTGCAAATGAAACAAGGCTGATAACATAATAACTTTGAAGACCTTTTTTTCTTTGGAGATTTGAACTGAGCAAAACCTTCACTTGGGGTTTTAAAAAGTTGTCCTCTCTGGGCAGAGAACAGGCAGGAAGGGGGAATGCAGTTCAATTGCTTTCCGGATTACCTCAGCCACCTTTTTAGAAATGCTAATAGGTCTAATGAGAGACAATGGGATAGTCAAGCTCTCCCCCCAACCCCGCAAACAGGGACCAGAGATTTGGAGGTGCTGAGTACTAGAAGGACTTCAGGAAGAAACTCCTGGAGACTTCAGGAAAAAGATTTTTTGGCTCAGCCTGACCTGGTCAGTGGGTGGAAAAAGAGAAATGTCAAACTCCTGGAAGAAAGAAGGAAACTTCTTATGGTTCTGATCCCATCAAAGCAGACATAGCTCTTAACTGAGGTATGGAGGAGGTGGTCATTGCCATGTGCTGGCCTGCACACCTGAAGAAGGCCTGAAGGTAAGGGCAACCCTGTAGAACATTTGGTAACTTTCCAAGCTAGGGAGCCTGCTTTATATTTAGCATCTGATAGGCCATGTATAGAGGGAGGCACATATTGTTTTTTACCTTTTTTTTTTTACTCCCTTGATCAATCTGGTGCTGTGCACAAGTATGTTTGCATAGGTAATTGTTCTCTGTGCCACACAGACCTCCACAGTCTTGGACATGGTATTTTAAAAAGGAGCACTAGGAGGAAGGGGAGGACAGTCAGTTGACAAGTGGCTACTCCCCCAGTAGTGCACAAGGCAGTAAGCTGTCACCATGGTAACCAAGTGCTGGGTAGCGGGAGACAGAAAGGTGAGGCCTCAGAACTTGAAAGGGAAGCTGGGAGACATGACCCCCCCAATGGGGAATTCCTGTAAAGGTCAGGTGTTGGTGGCAGTTGAACACACAGAGAGAAAAGCCCCTCCCAGTGTCAGGAACACCTACAAGTCAGAGCATGACTGTTCCACCACAATAACAAAGAAAAAGCAGATAAAGGCTGTGGTCCCATGGTCATTTTGATCAGGTTTAACCACTGTTCTCTCTCACATTTAAAACTGCTGATCAGACAGCTCCATCTGCCTCCCACACTGAAGCAGGCTCACTCGCCCAATCCTCCCAGTTCCCTAGTGAGTTTTCCGACACTGGAAAAATCAAGTACTTTCTGGGTATTTGTGCTTTAAATCCATGATTTCGCCAATCTGGACAGCCATCTCATTGACCTTTGCACAGTGAGGGTTCCCTCCCCCCACCAGCTTCTGCCTTTGTGTGCATGAACAATCCTGTGCTGAATAAATACAATGTTTAAATGTTCAAGTGTACATTTAGACTCCAGCTTGGTAGTACATCACCGGTTAATTTTGTTTGCTGTTCCGGGGGGGGGGGGGCATGGGACCTGTAAAAACCTGTAAACACAAGGGGTGGGGGCAGTGATTTTGCTGTGTGCATGTGCACAGAATTTCAATAAAAGGAGCCTATATTTTCATTACAATTTTCTTGCTGGTTTCCCCCATTTTAAGAGTTTTTTTTTCCTAATTGATAAGTATTGGAGTCGGGAGTCCATGGAATAGTGAAACAGCTAGATCTTTATTGCTGGTCCGGATGAAGCATACAACCCAGGGCTCGAAGCCCTCCTTTTATGCTGGTCAGGGACAATCCCCTGACCTCACCAACTGGCCTGATAGGCTATTAGAAGTCTATTTACATTTCATAGGTTCCCTGGGAGAAACCTAGGTACAGGATTGGTGGCCGGTTTGAATCCACCTGGCCTTTGTTCTACCTGGCTGAAGCTCAGGTAGTTTCTTGGCCATGTGCTCTGGCCATGCTCTGGCCATGTGCTCTGGCCATGCGGTCGCAATTAAGAGAGCACATGGCGACCACATGGTCAATACATAACACCCCTCCCCCCATAGTCCAGAACCCCTCTGCACATATAGTCTTTGAGATAGTCCGGGCGTCTGCGCTCACGTCCAGAGCGCCAGGGGGTTGTAAGGCGGGGCGTGTTGCTTGTGTCGGCAGGTTGCGGTGTGGGTAGTTGTTCTGCTGGCGGGGCCTGTCTGCTTGGGGGTTGTTCAGGTGTGGATGGTGCGACTGCTTCGTCCGCGGGCAGGAGCGGCATCTCCGCAGTCTCCGGATCAGGGTCTGGCGCTGCTTCCGGAGTCGTGTCGATGTCATGGTCTGTTGGTGCAGGGAGTTCGGGGGCCTGGGTATCATCGTGGTTCTGGGTACGGCGTCGAATCTGGTCAATGTGCCGTTTCCAGACTATGCCATCTTCCGTAAGGACCTCGTAGGAATAAGGCCCTGTGACTCGGACGATCCTCGCGGGGAGCCATGTCGGACCCCGCACAAAGTTCTTTGCGTATACGGGGTCTTCGGGAGTGAATCCTCGGGCAGCTGGCCGGTCCTCCATTGTCGGGTTCCCCTCAATTGCTCGGTCGGGATGTAGGTGGTCCAAGACGGTTCCCAGTCGTCTTCCCATCAGAAGTTCGGCTGGCCGGCGCCCGGTCCCTGAGTGGGGTGTGTTCCATTGGCAGAACAGGAACTTGTACAGCTGCTCTTCCCAGTCACCATGCTCCATCTTCTTTAACACGTCCTTCGTTGTCCTCACCATGCGCTCAGCCTGGCCGTTGGTTGCGGGGTGGAACGGAGCAGAGCGGATGTGGCGCAGACCGCAGGGTTCCACAAACCGTTGAAACTCGCCGGAGGTGAAGGCGGTCCCATTGTCGGTCACGAGAGTTTCTGGCATTCCGTGTGTCGCGAAGATCGGCCAGAGACTTCTTAAGGCAGCGTTGGTGGAGGTCGAAGCTACCGGCACTACCTCCAGCCACTTGCTGTAGCTGTCAACAATGATAAGAAACAACCGGCCCTGGACCGGTCCCGCGAAGTCTAGGTGCAGGCGGGACCAGGGCTTGTTAGTAGATTCCCAGGATCGGACAGGAGCGTGTGGCGGATCTGGCCGTGACTCCTGGCATTTGGTACACTTTTGGACCCGCCCCTCAATGTCTTTGTTCAGGCCTGGCCACCATACGTAACTCCGGGCCAGAGCTTTCATGCGCACAATTCCCGGGTGAGCCTCGTGGAGGGCCTCTAGCACTTGGGGCTGCAGGGGCCCGGGGATCACCACTCGAGATCCCCATAGCAGGCATCCCTTGTGGGCCGATAGTTTGTGCCTGCATGCTGTGAAAGCGGCAAAATCTGGTCCCGGTTTTTTCGGCCACCCCCTTCCCACCCAGTCCGAGACACGCGAAAGGATGCAGTCCCGCCGCGTGCGACGGGCCACATCCAATATCTGTATGGGGCGCTTCGGTAGATCCTCTAGTAGCGCGACGTGGAAAGCGGGAGCCGGATCAGGGTCGCAGGACGGGAGGGGAAGACGGCTGAGGGCGTCTGCATGACCCATCGCCTTCCCCGGGTGATGTACCAATTCATAGGAGTAGCCTGACAAAAAAATTGACCACCGCAGGACCCGCGGGGACAGCATGTGAGGGGTCTGCCTGTGGGGGGCAAGGAGACCCAGCAGCAGCTTGTGATCTGTGGCCATGGTGAACGACCGTCCATAGAGATAGTCGTGGAATTTCCTGATGCCAGCTACGATTGCTAGGGCCTCCTTGTCGATCTGGGCGTAGTTCCGTTCTGCTGACGACAGGGTCCTGGAGTAGTAGGCAACCGGTACCTCCTTTCCGTTGGGTAGCTGGTGTCCCAAGACCGCCCCAACGCCATAGGGGGATGCGTCGCAGGCCAGGATGACAGGGAGCCTCTCATCGAAATGTGCTAAGACCGCATTTGAAATTAATCAGTCTTTGACGGCCCGGAAGGCTGTATCATGCTTGGGACACCAGGCCCAAGCCGCTCCCTTGTCCAGGAGACGATGCAAGGGTTCAGCGACCGCCGCCTTGTGCGGAAGGAAGGCGTGGTAGAAGTTCACAAGTCCCAAGAACGCCTGGAGTTCCGCCTTTGAGGACGGGCGGGGTGCACCTGTAATTGCCGCTACCTTCTCCTTTGTAGGGTGAATGTCGTCTGCGGTGACTTGGAACCCCAAGAAGGTCACTGAGGAGACTCCCAGGGTGCACTTGTCTTTTCGAACCTTGAGACCCACGTCCTGGAACCTTTGCAGCACCATCTGGAGGCGAGCTGCGAACGTGTCGGCGTCCGGGGTGGTGATGAGGACGTCGTCGAAGAACGACTTCACTCCTGGAACATCTTTTAGGAGAGAATCCATTAGATTTTGGAAGATTCCGGGTGCTACGCTGACCCCAAATTGGAGGCATTTTACCTTGAATGCTCCCTTGTGAGTCACAATCGTTTGTGCCTCGGCCGTTGCTTTGTCTACGGGAAGCTGCTGATAGGCTTGGGCCAAGTCTAATTTTCCAAATATTTTGGCGCCCGCGAGGGAGGCCAGAACATGGCTGACCACCGGTACCGGGTACGCGTGGTCCTGTAATGCCTTATTAATTGTACATTTGTAATCCGCGCAGATGCAGACTTCCCCGTTAGCTTTGAGGGGGGTCACAATGGGAGTCTCCCACTTGGCGTGGGAGACCGGCTCGAGCACCCCTTGTGCCACGAGCTTTTCCAACTCCGCCTCCACTTTGGGCTGGAAGGCGAGTGGTGGCCGGCGGACGGCCACGCGGATGGGCCGGACTGCCGGGTCCAGGTCGAAGGAAACCAGGGGTCCTTTGTAGCAGCCCAATGAGCCATCGAAAACGGCGGGAAATTCCTCGCAGATGGATGAGAAGTCAGTAGAGCCTATGCGGTGTATTCCGGTCCACTGCACTCCGAGCGGCTTGAACCAGGCGCAACCTAGGAGACTGGTTAGATTGCGCTCCACCACGAGAAGGTCCAGCAGGCCATTAAAGGCGTGGTACTGGACCCGGACCCTGGCTAGCCCCTTAATAGCCACTGGGTTTTTCTGGAAGTCCCGGAGGACCAACCCAGCCGGCAGCCGCAGCCAGCGTGCCCCCTTCGGGCAGAGGTGGCGGAACGTAGCTGCGGACACAACTGAATATGCTGACCCTGAGTCCAGTTCCATGGAGCAAGGAACTCCCTCTATTTGGAGAGACCCGGCAATTGTGCCTGGGATGGGCTGAGGCAAGTTCATTACCGTGGCCGTGGGAACGACACTACCCACTTCTTCGAAGTTCGCTGCTGGGGCACGGTGGCTGTTCCTCAGGCGGCAGGCCCGGGTGAGATGTCCTGCTTTCCCGCAGGCGCGGCAGATGGCATCACGGTAGCGGCATGTCCGTCTGTCGTGGGGGTCCGCGCAGCTGGCGCACATTGGGGCCTGCCTGTTGAGGGAAGCAGAAGAGGGAACAGAGACAGATGCTGGGCGCCGGCCCTTGGGCCTGGGGACACCGGGCTCACCCTTCTTCGAGCATGGTTGCATCCGGTGGACGTCCTCTTCTTCGCTTGAGTCGGGTTCGGGAGGAGCCGCCTGGTGGACTTTGGTGGCTGCCTTGTCCTTTTGCGTTGTCTCGAAGGCTGCCGCAGTTTCGAGCATCTTCTCCAAGGTTGGCTCCGGCATTGCAATGAGGTGCCGGCGGAGCTTGGCTTCCCGGACCCGTCCCATGAAGGCGGTCTCCACGTGGTCATCCATGTGGCGGAATTCGCAGCCCACGGCTAGTCGACGGAGTTCAGCCAGGAAAGTGGCGGCCGACTCCCCCAGCTGCTGCTGGCGCTGTATGAACTCCCAGCGCCTGGCCAGTTTTGATGGCTTCGGGGTGAAGTAATTGCCGAGGGTCTTGGTGAGCACGTCGTAAGACACCTCGGTGGGGTCTTGCGGGGCTAGTAGGTTCTGGGCCACCCGCATGACCTCCACCCCTCTGGAACTCAAGAGCCAGGCACTCTTCAGGTCCGCATCTGTGATTCCACGGACCTTAAAGGTGCAACCCAGCGTCTTGAGCCAGGACTCCCACGTCTCGGGGCGAGACGTATCGAAAGGGGTAATTGGTCCCGGAGCGTTTGCCATATTTACCAGAGCAGGAGCAGCGGCGGCTGTTTGAGCGATGCCCTCGTGTCTTGTGGCGGTGCCGGAGAGCGCTGAGGCTTGGCGCTGGCTAGTGCCGGAGGATTGGGCTCAGAGCGGCTTGCGGCAAGGCGTTGGAGCACTGGAGCTCCGAGATGCCTGCGGCTGGCGGGACGGAGCTCGCTGTGCTGCTGTGGTCTGCTGGAGAGTCGCTCATCGGGATCCCATCCTCGTCACCACTGATAAGTATTGGAGTCGGGAGTCCATGGAATAGTGAAACAGCTAGATCTTTATTGCTGGTCCGGATGAAGCATACAACCCAGGGCTCGAAGCCCTCCTTTTATGCTGGTCAGGGACAATCCCCTGACCTCACCCAACTGGCCTGATAGGCTATTAGAAGTCTATTTACATTTCATAGGTTCCCTGGGAGAAACCTAGGTACAGGATTGGTGGCCGGTTTGAATCCACTTGGCCTTTGTTCTACCTGGCTGAAGCTCAGGTAGTTTTTTGGCCATGTGCTCTGGCCATGCTCTGGCCATGTGCTCTGGCCATGCGGTCGCAATTAAGAGAGCACATGGCGACCGCATGGTCAATACATAACACTAATGTTCATCTTTAATAATAACTATAAGAGAAAAAAAGAATATATGCAATTTTAAAAGATTGAAGTGTTGAAAAGTACATACAATATCTGAGAGCTACAACACTATCTGAAAGAAAAGCTCCCAGTTTGAAATTATATTCTGCTTTCTATTTGAGTCCAGACATCAGGAAGGTAGTGGCGGGAAGATGGAGATAATTTTTAACCAACTTAAAAGCACAGTCCTAAACTGAGACCCTTCTAAGTCCAATAAAGTCAATGGCACAAGGAGAGCCAAAATGCTTCAAAAAACCCAATGAGCATTTGTTCCATGCTTAGATGTTTCAGCTGTGCTCTGTAATGCTAAGTGCAAAGCAATCAAAAAATCATGATTGGGTGACTCCATGTATAAAGATCACCCGTTGGCAAAATCCAGTAACCACAGGAGATTATTTGTACCAAGCATCATGCTAAATGACGTATAGTAGCTCACTCTGTGTACCAAGAACATTACTTGATACAATTCCTTATTTTATTGAAATTCTCTAAAAATAAATCTTATCAATGTGATTTCCAAAAAAGGGATGAAGGACACAGAACAGCTCAAAAGGTCAAACCTCTGTGGATCCAGGTTCGGACTACCTGCAAATTCAGGCTCATTGAAGAACACCAGGAACCTGGATTTGTATCTATTTTCTGTGTTTCGTGTTTGCCTGAAAGATTATCATGGCAATCCCTAAGTACAGTTGCCCCCCTCCTAAAGCAATGGATGTCAATGGATTTAGAAGGGTGTAACTCTGCTTTCAATTGTACTCTATGACAACCAGAAACCCAGACAGGCCTGTAGCCACACAGTGGTGCACAAAGTGGAGGGGCCTCCCCAATAGTTTGTCATGCCCCTCCAATCAGCACTAGGGATTGGTGTGAAATCTGACAGACAACTTCTGCCAATGAGAGAGGGCATCTACTTCCCTCCTCCTGCCCCCTCCTAGGCTTTGCCAATGGAGGAGACATTCTTCTCCTTTTCTCTCCCCTCCCACCCCCCCAGCTTTCTCTTTGCACTTATGCCAGGCAGGCTGTAGCTGCAAAGGAAGAGGGTGTGTGCACATGCTCACTAGGATTGCCAACTCCATGTTGGGAAATTCCTGTAGATTTGAGGGACAGAGCCTGGGGAAGGTGGGGGAGGGACATTAATTCTGTATAATACCATAGAATCTTTCCTCTGAAGTAGCCATTTTCTCCAGGGGAAGTGCCCTCTCTAGTCTGGTGATCAGTTATAATTCTGGGAGATCTCCTTATTAGGTCTCTCATGCTATTCAATGACATTGTTTTATGCCATGCAATCCACCTTAAGTCTCAAGTAGAAAACTGGTAAATAAAGTATAAATACATAATAAATAAATATGCTCACCGCCACTGTACTTATTTTCCACCCCCATAAAAATTTTCTGGCTACGGGCCTGGTCCCAGAACTCACTATCTTCAACAGGTGGCTAGGTCGGCTGAATTTCATACTGGGACATCCAAATGTTTATGGGTCATAGTCGTCATTGTTGTGAGTCCAATGGCAGGCCAAATGTACTGGAGAAAAAAATGGCAGACAATGGCCCAATGCTATTATCATACTACATCTATTTATCCTTGTCCAAATATTCATGCACGCACAGATCTTGTGGCCTTGCGGAATGCCCCATACATTTCAGTGGGCAGCCACTTTGCAGGCATTAGAATGCCTTCTTTGAAAATAGGAATGACTTTTATTTTGATATTGTATTACAGTCAGTCCAAAAAATTCTTGCACAAAGTGTTCAAACAGACTGCACGCACATGTGCAGTACACCCATTTATTTAAATGGTTTTTGAAATAAAATTATACTTTCTACTCAAATTGAAGATATGTTGATCTTTTCTGACAAATGCTTCAAATGGTAGCAAACGTTTCTTTCTGGCTTCCTTCAAAATTTCTACAGATTTCCCCTCACAATATAGTGGCAATGTATAATTTTGTTTCTCCCTAGAGAGAAACAAACTAGTGAATCTTTACTTTGACATCAGTTTCTTTTTCATCAATGACAAGAGCAAAAATGAGGCAAATCCAAACTTATGACTATACAAATTGAAGTTAACCCCCCCACAAATGATTGTACATTTAGGACCTGAGTATGTCCATAAGGGAAGACTACATGATACAATTTTTAATAAGTCAGGTCCAGGTAAGACAGATCCAGGTCACTTTCCCTATAACTATGCAGCAGCTATGGGAATACTTTTTAAAAGTCTGTGGAGGCCTAATTTAGTTCAGGATTGCAGCACAGGAAGCCCTCCCTTCCCCCTGCACCTTTTACCTGAGCAGAAAGAGTCTCCAGGGGAGTTATTTGCTCCCTATTGGAACTGGAACCAGACTCCTTAAAAATTGTATCACATGGCCTCTAGAGTACAGGGAATTGGTAAACTGAGTGGGAAAACTCTTGCTGAGCTAAAAGGGGGGACTTTCATGAATGCTTTTCTCAGGTTTGAAAAGTGCTCAACCTCTCCCTGTTTATTGACTTTTGTGGAAGAAATTATCATGTTTATACCTTAAGAAAAGATTACCCAGAACAGATTTCATGTGCCCTCTACTTCCTGACTAGGGTTGCCAGGTGTGAGTTGGAAAATACCTGGAGACTTTGGGGATGGATCCAGGAGGGGGTGGGGTTTGGGGAGGGGAGGGGCCTCAGCATGATACAATGCCATAGAATCTACCCTTCAAAGCAGCCATTGTCTCTAGGGGAGCTGATTTCTGTCAGCTGGAGATCAGTTGTAAAAGCGGGAGATTTCCAGGCCCCATCTGGAGGCTGGCAACCCTCTTCCTGACTGGCTAAGACTACTGAAATGAGGCTCTGAAGTTTTGTCCCCCCCCCCCTCTAAAAATAGCTTTGTTTGTCCTCAGTGATGTCAGCACACAGCCCAATCAAATTTGTTTTATGACATCATAAATTGTCTCTGATTGGCTATGGTCATCCTATGAAGGAGAAAGAAGTTCAAATAGAGAAAATATAATGGTGGCATACAACAGCAGACTGAAAAGACAACAAGTTGGAAACAAGTGGTAGGAGAACATTTGTCAGTATGGGTTGTTTTTTTTTTAAATGAATTCATCTCAGATCAGAAATGGACAAACATCTGGCAGAGTACCTCACAAACCTGCTAAGCAGATATAGAGAAATAAACAGGAGGGGGGGCATATACTCCAGACCCAGTTCAGGGTAACCTGAATTATTTCCAGAGCACATGGGGTAGGTCTGCCCATCACAAGCTCTAATCACTATTCCAAGATGGTTCCACTGTGCTTTCTTCCCTCAAACATCCCCGTTTGGACTGCTGTTACTCCATTGCTATATGCACACTACGCTTCTAAGCAAAATTAATCTGGTCAGCTTCTTTACTACAGGAAGCTTCATTTTACAGGATTAGTTTTCAGCAAAACCCCATGTCACCGTGAAGCTACTGGTGCAGTAAATTAACTGCTTTAATACTTAAGTCCTCAACCTCTCACTGCTACTTCTTAAATTTGAAATGATTTGCTTTTGCCAAAAGAGGTCCCCTGATCTCCAAATACATACAAGTCAGAAGAACAAAATTATGAAAAGGTCACTAATGACAGAGACTCAAGTGGAGGTTCTATTTTTATTTTATTTTTAATAAAGAAAACAGATGAAAGGAATTTGCATTCTGGCCCAAAACTAAAGTGTAATTTTAGAAACAGATAAATTAGGCATAAACCTATCTGTTTCTAAATCAAGCCAATTTGAGATTATTCCCAAACTCTATTAAATAGAACCCCCCCTCCAATTTTGAGTAAGAAATAACCACCTTTTAAAGAATATCACTACTCATTGAAGTAATGGTAATTGTATGTTGCAAATCTAAAGATGTTACCAAATTTTGTGAACACACCAGATGAGATGCTGAGAAATGCACACTAGGAGTTCCAAGCATGTGGTGCCACAATTTGTATTGTAGACATGGCACAAGGAAACATGTGTGTTGGGGTGGGGGGAAGTAGGTCATCCCATGTGTGCTGTTTCCCAGTCTAAAATGGCCCAACTTATCATATTGGAGAAGTGTTTTATTTGTGTATTTTTTATGTATTTTCATTTATAAGTGACCTTTCTCACTGGGACTCAAGGCAGATTTTAAGTACTTTAGATCATCTCAGTCAATCAAGAAGCTGATTTCAAAATATAATAACATCTGAATGATAATATCAATGTATTTCAATTCTCAATGTGGCTCCGTCTATGGATACTTATATCTGGAGACAGGGGCCATAGACTGACTAGGCAGTTCCTTCTACAAACCTGAAAATTCCCTTGTTTGTGGGGGGGGGGGGAGGGGATGAAATCTAAAACACACACACACACACACAAACCATTGGATGTTAAAATCCTCCAAAATGATATTAGCAGTTCCTGTAGTTTTAAGAAACCAAGGTCCTCAGTGGATGTTCCTAGGCAACCACAACAGTATTGCCAGCCTTCAAGCCTTGGTTTCTGTGAGTAAAAGGGAAGGGTAGGTGTGGAGCTGTTTTGGCCTTTGAGGGAGGACTCATTGGGCTGGCTCTAGCAGCAGCTACTAGACAATTTACTAACACAGGACTTGTATGATTAACACAGGCCTAGCTGCTTTATACAGTTCTACAATAACCAGTGGGGCATAGAGGTTAGCATCTCAGATTAAAATCTGGAAGACGCACGTTCAAATCCCCACTTTGCTGTGTAAACTCACTGGGTGACTTTCGGCCATTCACACAGTCTCAACTTAACATGCTTCACAGGGATGTTGTGAGGATAAAATGGAGGGTTAGGAGAATGATATACGCTGCTGTGGGTGCTCATTGTGGAGAAAGGAAAGGTATAAATGAAATAAATAAACATAGAGCCTGTAATGTAGTATGCTAAAGATGGGGGACAGATAAAAGATAGGTTGGTGACTGGCTGGGAAAGAGAGAAGGAAGCAAAGAAAGTTGAGGATTCGAGGCTGCCATGAGAAAGAAAATAGAAAATAGTGTGAGGAAGGTTCCCACATACCCTTGCAGGTTCCCCACTGTGCAACTGTTTCTGAGACTCTCCCAGACTGGCCAGCACTGCACAGTTGAGCCTGATGACTAGGATTGCCAGCTTTGGGTTGGGCAATTCCTAAAGATTGGGGGGTGGAGTTTGGGAAGGGCAAGGCTTGGGGAGAGAGCTCAGTGGTTTCCACCCTCCAAATTGATTTTTGTTATCTGGAAGTAACTTGTAATTCTAGGACAGGGGTGGCCAACCTTGCTTAACGTAAGAGCCACACAGAATAAACGTCAGATGTCTGAGAGCCGCAAGACAGGAACAAATATCACACACACATTTTTATTTTAAAAAATTTGCAAATTTGCTTTTTATTAACGTTAAATGGAACTGCCAAAAATAAAAACAAATGAGGAAAACCGGTTATTGATAATGATATTACTTGTTTGCTAATGATATTGAGAGAGAGAGAGAAAAAGAGAGAGATGGAAAGAAAGAATTAAAGAAGTGGAAAGAAAGAGAGAGAGAGAAACTAGGAAAGCAAATAGATGGGAGGGAGGAGGGAGGGAGGGAGGGAGGGAGGGAAGGAAGGAAGGAAGTAAGGAAGGAAGGAAGGAAGAGCATGCCTCCCCTTTGCTTCCCCAGCCGCCCTGCCAGGAGCCGCACAATATGTGTGAAAGAGCCACATGTGGCTCCCAAGCCACAGGTTGGCCACCCCTGTTCTAGATCTACAGGCCCCACTTGGAGGCTGACAACCCTACCCATTATCCAAGAAATTTGAATTGTAGAGTGACAGCTTAACTTCAAAAGTTGCGTTTCTTGCAATACAAACAAATGTTATTTGTCATGGTCACTAAAGTATCATATAATTCCATTACTAAAATGACTGACTTGGCTATCACTGTCATTAAGAAAATGAAATTCTTAGTGAAACCACTGTCTATATAAGGGAAAAATCCACTGCACATGGTATAGAACAGAATGGTTTAGTTTAAAAAATACTTTTATGAATCAAAAGGGTCTGAACCCCAAGGGAAGGCAATCAAAAGCAGACAATGACAGTTAATTGGTCGCTAGTACCCCCATGATTATCATCTCAAAAGTGCAAAAAAAACCCCACCCACCTTCAAAGCACACTAAATAAAGTAAAACTTAAAGGAGCCACCTGCTGGTGCAGTTCTTTTCTTTCTTTCTTTAATTCCAGATGGGTAGCTGTATCTGTAGCAGCAAAATAAAAGAGACTTCCAATCACACTTCAGTGCCTTGCAAAATTTATTTCAGCATAAGCTTTTGTGAGTCAGAGCTCGCTTCATCAGTTACACAAAGTGCACATTCATTAAGCCAATGTATTAATATTAAGCATGGGGGGAAATGTGGAAGGGGGGGTGTAACAAAGAGAATCCATTTTAAAAGAACCAACCAAAAGATTAATCAACCCACTAAGTGTGGGTGAGATTGCTCCCAACTGTTGATAGATAGGAAAGATAGGATTAATACAATGTTAACATAAAATCTGATCTAGAAGGTGCAGAATGAAACATGAAAAATCAGACCTAATTAGAAAGTTACAAGTGGAGACCCGCAAGAAACTTGTGGAATGGTTATCCCATTCCCCACACCTTTGCATCCTCCCTTCTCTCCCTACCTCTCTTACACTCTTTCTCCCTTCTGCCCCCCTTTTCTTACTCTCTCTCTCTCCTCCATGTATGTTACTTCCTCTCTCTTTCTGACCTGTCATCATTCTCTTTGTTTTTCTGCCTCCCCACCTCATCACTCTTTCTCTCTCTTTCTGCCTCCCACCTCAAATCCCACCCTCCCCAGGCTCCAACTCTCAAATGTCCAGGAATTTCCCAACCTGGAGTTGGCAACCCTATTTCCTTTTTACCCAACAGCCAACCTACCTTTATCTGTCTTCAGCTTTCCATCTCCACCCCCTCCCCCGCAGCCTCCACCTAGGAAAATTACAGTCTTTCTCCACAGTGCTCTAAAGCTGCTCTAAAGCAGCTTATATTATTATTTCCTCTTTGTTGTCGGCACAACAACCCTGTGAGGTTGGTTAGGCTGAAAGTATGTGACTGGTCCAAAACCACCCAATGAGCTTCCATAGCAAGATGGGGGTCTAAATCTGGGTCTCTCAAACCCTTCTCTGAAGGTCTGACCATTATACTACATTGACTTTCATAGGGTGGTTGCTGTTGAATAATAGCAAGCAGCCAGGCCTAGCTGAATCATGCAAGTCAGGTGGTATCAAGTGACCCAGAGGATGCTGTTAGGCCTTGGTTTGCCAGCCTCCAGGTGGGACCTGGAGATTCCCCAGAATTACAACTGAACTCCAGACAACAGAGATCTGTTTCCCTGGAGAAAATGGGTGGCTTCTGTGGCATTATATCCAGCTGAGGCCTCTCCCCTCCCCAAACCCTGCCCTCCTCAGACTTCACCACAGAACCTCCAGAAATTTCCCAATCTGGAGCGGGTAATCCTAGTCCCAGGCCTGGCTCCAAACCCCCTGCTAGTTAGCCATTCATACTGCAGGGGGAATCCTTCCCAATACCAGATCCAGTCCTGCTCTCTCTTTCTCTCTCTCACTATTGATGTGGTGGCACCTGGACTAGATCCGTGCAACAGCCATTTCAAAAGGTACTGGAGGGGATTCAACCCTCCCTGAGGTTTGGTTTTTTAAACTTTTTAAATTTTTCTGCAGATCCAGAGAGTACCCTGAGTCTGTACAAAAAACTGTTGGGGGACTATGCCCCCTATCTGCAGAAATAAGTATCGCATGTAGAGGGGCCTGTTGAGAATTAGATATATAGATGTTGACTGCCTTCATGAAAGGCTGAAATCAGTTGTCCAGGAGCCTGGAGGCTCTTTCTAAGCCCACATTATGACACAGATGAAATGGTTTAATATGGTTTTATCTGCATGTGCTGCATGGTGTATACAAGTAATCTGAATCTATCTCATACTTTTTTCATGGTGTTGGAAGAGACTGGTTGCATATGGGCAGTAAGGTTAAAGCCACAACATGTGTTATGACAATATGGAATATTTATTTAATGCCCACCTTCTAGCCTTATCTTTTGATTTCTCCTCATTCTCCAGATGTCTTCAGCAAACGGTTGTTCTTGAAACTTTGCTTTACACTGGTGCTTACTGAGAAACCTTTCTTATGGTAGAGGAGGAAATGACAAACTTTCTATGGGGCGTTTTCTCCAAAATGCAAAACACTGCAACACTACAAGAGCTGCAAAATCATTTCAGGAACTCAGGTTTTCTTCAAAATGTAGCACAGATCTCTTCCTTTGAATCCACTAATTGCCTGAATGCTTTGAAGCACATTTTAGAGGAAAAAACATAATCAGACTATAAACTGTCAAAAAGTACACCCCCCAACATCTCCTAGTGCCTCCATTTATCATCCACAAGGCAACCATAGAATATGACAAGACAATGTGAGCAGTGATTGAGCTCTAATCCTAATTCTTGCTTTGTAATAACCTTACATTTCTAAACCCTGATCTGCTTTATCCACACTGTGATAGTGCTTGAGATTATCCATGCTTACATAAAACAATCAGTCTCTGTTAGTAAGACTAAGTTTCTTTCATTCCATCTGCATAAGATTGTCAGTGGTTTTGTGGATGGCCATCAAGAAACAACAAAAATCTTTAAGGAAACTATCACAGATACAGTATGGAGTTTAATTGATGAGAGGCATGTATGGAGTATGGAGTTTAATTGATGAGAGGCAAGAACAGGAACTTTAGATATAGCATGCTTACTGAAAAACCTGATGCAATGATACTCAGTGGCTCAGGAGCCACATATGGCTCTTGATATGCCACTTGCGGCCCTTCTGAGCACTGTTCTTCAGGAAGCTTTGACTCTTGGAAGATTATACCCTGAAAATTCTGTTGGCTTCTTAGGTGCTACTAGACTCAAATCTGGTTGTTCTACTGCCGGCCAACATGACAATCCTCTGAAACTGTTCCCCAGTGTGGCATACATCCCATGTCCCAGGAAAGCAAGCAATGCCATTCCCTGGCTGAGGACAGATTGGCCGTCTCGGCCGCTCCGCCTCCGCTTCAGAAGCGGAGGCAGAGTGGCCGTTCAGACGGCCGCATCTGCCCCCAGGAGGCGGCCCGGACACATTGCGTCTGGCGCCGCGCTTCTTCTGCACCAGCCGAGCACCACTTCAAAGTGGTGCTCGGCTGCTGCGGCGCGCCCTGTGCACACGTTCCACCCGCTGGAGCGGGTGTGAACGCGTGCAGGCAGGGGCAGCCGTGCGGCGTCCGCCCGCCGCTCCAGGAAGCCGCCCGCAGTCTGAACGCTGTGGGCGGCTTCCTTCCGGCGGTGTGCGAACACCGCGCCGCAGGGGAAATCCCCCCCGCCCCATTCTGCCGTGCCACGGAGGCACGGCAGAATGGCAATCTGTCCTCAGCCCCTGGTAAGACTTGTGGTTGGTTGGTGGTTCACACCTTGAAAGAGCTGTTCCTGGTGGACTGGAGCTTTCCTGAGTTGCTGTTCTTGTTACTTGTGTGGAAATAAGGGGCATATCCTCTCCAACAACCTCCTCCTCTTCTTCATGGCTTCTGGACTCTCCTCCCAGCATCTGGGTGGCTATTGGGAGGATAGCAAGCTGGTCATAGTGAGGTGGTTTTACTCTACTTTTTTCTGTAGTCAGCTGGTCCTCCTCTGGGCACCTTGGTAATCTCACTCTCTATCCTGACTTGCTGTGTGAGATGCTGAGGAGAGGGTCTTTCCCTTACTTCAGATATACAAATTCTGGCTAAGGTTCAACAGTAGTGGGGAAAGACAACCCCATAAGCACAGGTACTCTCGTAATTAAAACACAGATGGACTCTGGTGATTAAGTCAAATATTTAATATTAATCGTTATAATTTATGTTAGTGTGTTTGATAGGGTGGCCCACTGGGATACAGGATTCATATGGCTGTTTAGGTTGACAACAGTTGCACATGTGGCTCTCTAAAAGTCACAGCACAAGAACCACTGACTTGGTGTATTTTCCTGGCCTCCAATCCATCCTGCACTGTGGGCAGTTCTGGTCACCCTATCTCAAAAAGGACAGTTCAGAGCTTGAAAAAGCACAGAAGAGGGCAACCAAGGTGATTAAGGGATTGGAGCATTTTTCCTATGAGTCTGAAGAGTCTGAAACTTTTCAGTTTGGAAGAGACAGCTAAGGGGGTGGCAAGATAGAGCTTTATAAAATTACGCACAGGTTAGAGACAATGGACAGAGATAACTTTTTTCCCCTCTCCTACAAGACACATTCATTGTCATAATGATAGAGATATTTAAAAAGGGATTTGACAGATTCATGGAGGATAGATATATCAGTGGCTGCTGGCCCTGGTGACTAAAGGAAACCTCTGCATTCAGAGGCAGTAAACTTCTGGATCCCAGTGCCAGGAGGCAACATCAGAGGAAGGTCTCGGTCTCTATGCTCTGTTGTTGGCCCTCCAGAGGAACTGGTTGTCCACTATGTTAGACAGGATGCCGGACTAGATGGTACATAGTTCTGATGGTTCTTATGTTCTTATTCAAATCAGGGGACAGTTTATAACTGCCGGCCAATGGTATAGCAACTACCACTTGTATGTTTTTACTAGGGATGTGCATGTGGATACACCCAAGTTAAAAATATACCAGAAAAATATCTTATTGGTATTTTCAGGTATATTCACCATCCCAAATATATCTGGGGATTTTTTGGGATACTGGGGAGGAAGGTTATAAAAAAATCCAAGAAATCTTTGGGATTAACCAAGAGTCAGCATTTGCACAGGCTCCTGGGGACTCCCTCCCCCACATTTTCCCTTTGTTTCCAGATTTTCCAGTGGTTTCCATGGGCTTGCATGCTGCATTTGTCAGTTTCAAGTGTGCTTGTCAGGTTCAAGAGGTTTTTTTTTTTCTTTGCAAAGCCTTGGATTTGTTTTTCTGTGATTCTCCAGTTTGACATTAGTCCTGTTGAGCTTGCACTGCTGCAGTGGCATTGGGTTCTGCTGCACATCTGTACATTGTCATTTGTTCTGCTGGACTTGCAAAATCCATTACTTGGATTTGTTCTGCTGTCTGTGATTCTCTGGATTCATATTAGTCCTGTTGAGCTTGCACAGCTACAGTGTCACTAGGTTCTGCTGGACATCTATAGATTGCCATTGGGCTTGCAGAAACCTTGCACTTCCACTGCAGAAATTCTCTGGTTTGATATTACTGCTTTTGGGCTTGCACTGCCACAGTGGGCTTATGTTCAGCTGGGCTTCTGGGTATTGCTGTTGGTTCTGATGTGCTTGCAAAAGTGCACCCCCTTCAGTTTTTACTGTAGAGATTCTCTGGTTCGATGTTGGTTCTCTTGGGCTAGCACTGCTACATTTGCCTTGGGTTCTGCTGGGCTTCTGCACATTGCTGTTGGTTCTGTTGGGCTTGGCACATTGGCTTGTGCTTCTGCTGGAATTACTGGGTTCTCCACTGGTTCTGTTGGACTTGTTCATTCTCAGGGATTACTACTTGCAGGCATAGCTTTTGCCCTGGAAGCAGCTTCTGTTTGTTTGCCCCCTCCTCATAGTAAATAAGGGAGGATGGCTGGAGGCACCCCATTCAGGGGTCCATAGAATTGGACCTCATGTTGTAATCTACTTGAAACTTGGGGGTTATTTAAAGGACAGGCACCAGCAGCTTTGCTGCAATTTTAGTGGCCTGTAACTTTAAAAACAACACCCCTGGCCACCTGGAAATTTTCCCCAAAGTATATAGCAAACCTGAAAAATGTGGAAACCTGGAGGAAAAAAACCAAATCTGAATACCATATCAGTATTTGAAATTCAGAAATATCAAGAATACCAATATTTTCTGGATCTAATATACCCAACCCCAACCCCCAATTACACACCCCTAGTTTTTACAAAATGCCAATACATTATTAGCCAATGTCGAAGTTTTTCTTTATCCACTTCCTGCAAGCTCTCTTCCAGTCTGAGATAAAATATCTTAGAAATTTTCATCACTGGGATCTAGAGTTACCAATCAATTTTGCCTAAAGCAAAATGTGAAATAATGTTGGGACCACTCAACTTAAATTATAGGGAATAAATATTTATTAACAATAGTAAATCACCTGATGTTTATTTTTTGCTTTGCATTGTTGTTGATAAAATGACATATTATTAGAATATATTTGCTTCTTTGCACAGAACTGTAAAATTTATCTTTCTCCCAATTTTTACTATGGAAATCATGCCCATCAATATACAAGAAATCTGAAGTTACATCTCATTTTAATGTTTACAGTTATAAGCTCTTTGCACTGCAGAAGTCACATTTACTATCTATACTAGATAATATATTTTTTTCAAGCAGCAGATGTATGTAGATCATTTATTTCTCCATCCTGACCTGAGGCCTTTCCATTTTTTAAGCACGGGCTCATTCGATCATAGATGGGTCAGAAGGCTCACAGCACTGGGTCACTCTGCCATGTGACCTTTGTCTTTGTCTTTAATACCATGCTAAATGTGCCCTGACAAAGAAAATTGACTTGTTCTCCCCTTTATGCCCTTTCACTGTGGCTTACAACTCCTATTTTTCACTCTCACAAAGCACTTTGCAAGACTCACCTGCACATAAAACTAGCATCTTTCTTTCTTTCTTTTTCTTTCTTTCTTTCTTTCTTTCTTTCTTTCTTTCTTTCTTTCTTTCTTTCTTTCTTTCTTTCTTTCTTTCTTTCTTTCTTTCTTTCTCTTTCTTGTGAGCCGCCAGACCTCAAATTCCAAAAAGCCCACAGATGCCTCCTTCCCTGTTTGGTGTAGTGGTTAAGAGCAGCTGACTTTAATCTGGAGAACCAGGTTTGATTCCCCACTCCTCCACATGAAGCCAGCTGGGTGACTTTGGGTCAGTCACAGTTCTTTCAGAGCTCTCTCAGCCCCACCTATCTCACAGGGAGAGTAAGGCAAGGCGATTGTAAGCTACTCTCCTTCAGGTAGTGAAAAGCAGGGTATAAAAACCAATTCTCTTCCTCTTGCCTGGGTTATCCAACCCAAAGTGAGCAAAGATGGTACCTCACAATATTCATCACCCTGCCCACCCCTTTTCCACAGTCCATGGCAATTCATTGGTGATTGCCATGGGTGAATGTCAGAAGCTTTTAAAGCAATTGGTTTGCTTATTTTCAGATTGAGTGGTTGTTTGCTCAGGAAGCTTCCTTTGCACCAACATGTATGGAGCTCCCATGATCCTAGGTGACAAATATTGTGATCAGTTCATACAATTGTAATAGATGCTGTGCAGGTGCAAAAAGCAATCAGTGTACCCACTGTAGGTCACTTAAATGATAACATCCTTCTGTGTATGTCCAAAGACAGGGAAATGAAGCATCTTTTCTTTAAAAAGAATGTCAGAAAGAGGAGAAGGAGGAAGAGATTGTATTTATACCCCGCCCTTCACTACCTGAAGGAATCTCAGAGCAGTTTACAATCCCTTTCCCTTCCCCTCCCCACAACAGACACCCTGTGAGGTAGGTGGGGCTGAGAGAGCTCTCTCAAGAACTGCCCACGAGACTACAGCTCTGGAAGAACTTATGACTGACCCAAGGTCACACCAGCAGTTGCATGTGGAGGAGTAGGGAATCAAAACCAACCAAAATAACCACACCATGACCCTTGGGAGTGAAGCTCCTATGCAAACACAAAGCTGTGCTGTTTGAATTGGGTGGTAAACAGTGACATTTGGATAGAGATGCCAGGCCACCAGCCAGCATCCCCAGGTAGTTCCAAACAACATTGCACAATGTGTGATGTAATATTCAGCCCAAAATCTGGATGGGGCATAAGTATGTTGGGCAGCCCTCTGGCTGTCACTGAAGTTTTGGGGGATGGGCAAAGTCTCATCCAATGCACTTATATCACATCCAATCTTTTGGCTGGATGTGGCATCATACATCTTGGGACTTTATTTCCACCTCCAGACATTTCGCCCAGTGGTCCAGAGAACAAGGGTGGGAAGGTGAGCAGTTGGAGCTCTCCCACTAAAAGTAGGCACCAGACAACTGTACATTCAGTCTGAGGCTTGGTTAGTGTGTTGTCTGCAGCAGATGAATGGGGATAAGTTTAAATAGCTGTGGTGTTTGCTGTAAAGTTTTCAGCATCTCTAATAAAGGATAAACTATGCTGAGGTCATCATGTGCCTTCCAACACCACTGATTATCCTGTTGAGCTATCCCTTGTCAGATGTTATAACTGTGCATACTGGATGCCTACCAAATATGCATATCAGGAGTGCCACAATCCCACAATCCTCCCAGGTTTTTTGCTCATGTATAGTCTCTTTAAAGAATTGAAGTCTGTAAGTCAAACATGTTCAGCAGCTATAATTTTAGCCGGCAGGTTAAAACAAACAGTGAGAATTACCAAGTCAAACAAAAAAAAACTCCCAACATCTCCCTATATCCCTAATTACCAGGGAGATGAATGGAGAAAAAAAATAGTGATGTGGACCTATGTGGACTCTCTGGGAGGCAAAGAAATCAGGACAAAATTAGAAAAAAGTCAGTCAGTGGGCCACAGAATTTTGACAAAGAAAATCATATCAAAAGTCAAAGGTGGCAAGAATTAAGGAGCTCACGGTTTCTTTCTCAATTCAGGGATTGTGCAAGTACCCAGAAACAAGTTCTACAAAGATGATGAGAGTTAACTCCCAACTATGGCCGAGGACAGACTGGCAAAATGAAGTGCCACAGAAGCGGGGCAAAAAGACCCAGGCTAAATTGTCCCGGAGCTTGCCATTCCCACTGGGCAGACTGAAGTGGGAGCATTCCGGGAAGGAAGTGGAACAGAGTGTTCACACTGTGGGGTGGCTTCTGGCACCGACACTGTGATGGCATGTGGCTTTGGTCTGTTTTGCCAAGGTGCGCATATGCGCATGGGTGCATGGGCACAGCAGCCGGATCAGCAGGTTCACATTACCAGTGCTGCTTGATGTGCACTTTATTTGCATCCATACTGCCAGGAAGTGGGATGAACACGCACCCAGAAGGCTTGACACCGGTTTCAACAGGTATCTGTTTAACGCAGGATGAAAGCGCTTCAGGACTGGGTGAGTACGGCACGGCAACACCGGGCAGCTGTGGCTGTCTGAACAGGCTCTCTTCATCCACTTGAAAAGCAGACCTATATCGAGCCAAAATGCCAGTCTGTCCTCGGCCTAAGTCTGTATAGGATTGCATCGTACAGCTGCATTTCTTTCACACTCACACACATTTTCTGGGTACTCCTTTAGGATAATAACATGATGAAAGAGATTCCTGTGATAGACAAACAGTGTCATGAAACAGCTGGTCCAGGGGCTTACTGAATATTTGTTTCTGCTTGGCTTGGGGGTGTAGCTTGCTCTATATAAACACAGAGCAAGTACACCCTGGCATGAAAACTTCCAGCTTCATAAATCATTTGTTTGAGCAGATGTTGTTATTCTTTTGCTGTCATTGTTTTGGGATATTTTGTTGATGGATTAGCACCTGGCAAATTCTCCATGCATCTCCTTTCAAGGCAACTTCCTATTTACTAGCTGGTGGAGACTTGCAGAGAGGAAAACAACAGTGGTGACGAGCATGATTTTCTATCGCTATGACGATAGGTAATAGTGTCACATGGATCCAGTGGCTTGTACGATATAGGCAATACCCACCTTTCTGTCTGTGTCAGCGCAGTCCTACCCCCTTCTAAACCCATATGACTTCAATGGGCTAAGAACAGGGTAACGCTGTTTAGGCTTGCACTGTTATTATCTCACCGTAGCTAATCTCTCCTAGAAGTTGGGAGGAGTCAAGGAGGAAAGAATAGCTGAGCAAGATAGCTGGGGTAACAGAAAGGAAGAGCCCACAAGCCAGAGGGATTTAGTTACCATTTCAGCCAAGTTCTCCCCCTCCTTTCTTCCTGGCTGTTTATCACATGATGAGTGTAAGGTTGTTGCTAATTGTCATGACAAATTCTGACTCGATTTGAACAAAAATCAGATTTATTTGATGCCAGACTATTATAATAATGAGATACATACAGCATAAATCCTAAGCAGAGTTACACCCATTTAAATTGATTTAAGTGAATGGAATTAAGTGTAACTCTATGTAGAACAGCATTGTTAGAGCTATGCAGAGCTACTCTAGCATAGTGTTCCCTCTAAGCTGTGCTAGGGGGTGCTGAAGCACAAGATTTTAGCTGGCAGCTCAGGTAACTTAGCTGGCAGCTCAGCCTACAAGTGAACTGAGAACATTTCCCCCTCCATTGGAAACAATGGAGGATGGGGGCACCTCTTTTGAGGCTCATAGAATTGGATCCGCTTGTCCAATCTTTTTTAAACTTGGGGGGTTTGGGGTTTTTTTTAGGAGAGGCAGCAGCAACTATGCTGCAAATTTGATACCTTTACCTCAAAAAGCAGCCTCCACAGAGCCCCAGATACCCCCAAATCAATTCTCCATTATAGCCTTTGAGGCCCACTAACTATAATGGTCCCCATAGGGTACTATAACCGAGCCGGGGGGGGGGAATCATTTTGGGGGGCACCTCTATTATGCTTTTCAGTATGATTTGAGTCACATAGAAAAGTGGGATATAAATATTTGAATAAGTAAGTATGGGCGGATTGATAAGATCTGAGCAACTTCCTGTTTGTTAAGTTAGGTAGGGTTCTGACAGTGGGCTCTTCCACATTCTCAGTTTTGTCACTCTTTTGTCCCTATTGCTTTGGGTCTCCTCTCCCTTTCCCACATGTGTTTTGCTCCCTCTGGGAGTACTAGAGAGAGCAAAACACACTAGGAGAAGAAACCCTGAAGCAATAGGAACACACAAGTGATGAAAATCAGAATGTGGAAGAGCCCAGTGACTGTTCCTCCTCTGTTATACTTGACCTGTAATGCTGATTGTCATATTTCACTAAAAAAAAAGAAAAAGAGAGAGAGAGGGGAAAAAATAGACCGCAAGACACACACATCCCAGTGCTGGTATGTTTTCTAAGGCTCAGCACAGGGCGATGGTCTGAGGCCAGATCTACCAATATAGTGGACTAGAGTGGGCAGAGCTGTTCTCCAGAAGCCCAATTTACCAATAAAATGGGAAAGGGTGGGTAGACCTGTTATCCAGAGGACAGGTCTACCAATATAGTAGAATGGGGCAGGTAGACCTGTTCGTCGGAGTGAAAAGGGGTGGGTGAAATTTGACTTGATTCTGTTTTCTCTTTTCATGTTTAAATTATTCTTAAAATATGGTTTAATTATAATTTAAAGAAATTTATTCTGAGATTTTTACAAGGTTATGGAAGTAATCTTCTAAAAAACTAATTTATGCATAGTCAAATGTAGACTTTTTCACAATTTTAATGCTACTAGCATTTTTTTTTCTCACAAGACAGAATTTCTGCTCACAACACAGGGGAGCTTAGAAGGAACATTGCAAGCCCAGGGTTTTCAGTGCCCATTAGATTACAGTAACAATTCTGTATAGGATTGCACTGTAAACTATGGACATGTGAAGTGATTCAACCTTACACTGTTATTTCTACCTGAACTTAAGGTCAACATTATCTCCTGTTTCACACAACTCACAGAATCTCAAGGTAAAGCCTTCCCTGGACTCTATCATTTCAGTTCCATTGGTGCAGTGGTTCGAATACTAGATGAGAATCTGGGAGACCTAGCTTCAGAACTTCATTCTGCTATGGTAGCTCACTGGGTGTCTCTCTCAACCCAGCCTATCTCACATGCTTCTTGTTATTGAGGATAAAATGGAGAAGATGAGATGCTATTATGAGCTGCTTTGATTCCCCTTTGGGGAGAAAAGCGGGGTATAAACATCTACATAAAATATGTGATGAGAGTGTGCACATTTGAATCATCCCCCACAGGAGAAACATCCCAAATATAGAAACTAGTACATCAAACAGAATACCAAGCTGACTTCTTCCTTTCTTTTCCTGCATCACAGTTTTACAGTCCAGGAAGAACTTTACCAGTGGATTCTGTTGACTGTGCAAACTGATCCTATATTTGTGCTTGGATGCAGGGGACGAGTGCTTCCCCCGCCTTTTTTAAAAGACTTGCTCTGAGTAACAAAGAGGGAGAGAAAAATCTAAGGTCAGCCACAGTTGAAATTTGGAACTGAGTATGAAGTTTGAATTCCTAAGGCCTGCAGCTGCTTGCTGCAGCTGCTTAATGAACCATTGTTTGTTCCAAATACTCTAGCAAACACATCAAGGTTTGCCATGTCAGACACAAACACACATCCACTCCGTTCCAAGCGATTCTGAAATAAATTGTGACTGCCAATGTTTGCCAGGGATCTCAGTGCTTAAAGACAAAATCGCTGTGTTAACAAAACCTAAAGAGACCATGGCTCTAGCAGGCTTATGATTAGTAAATATTAAGATGTATTTATTTATGTGAATTGATATTTTGAGAATAAAATTATTATGCAGAAAGGCCTGATTGGATTACATGTCTGGCTTCAGTTTAGTCCCAGAGTGTGTTTTGTGTCACATATTTGCCTGAACATAGTTTTAGAAGGTGCTGGGGGATGTAGGGATGTGCATTCACAAGTAGGGATATGCATTCAGTTTGTCCAAACCGAATGCACCCCCGAAAATGGCCCATTCAGCCCCCTTTCGGGCAGCTGAGGACCAAATCAGATTCTCTAATCTGATTTGGCCTGCCATTGAAAGCCGCCACCGAAATTCAGTGGCATTTCCGCGGTTGCCCAAAAAGCAGCTGCTGGTGGGGGGGGAAGCACAGGGATGCATTTAAATCCCTCTCTGCCTCATCCTGGGCCCTTTCTGGCTTGCCTGCTTTGGCGAGCAAGCTAGGAAGGGCATAGGGGGGCTCTGCCGGGCATATCCGGCTTGCCTGCTGAAGTGGGCATGCCAGAGAAGCCCTGAGATGACATTTAAATCCCGCCCCACACCTTCCCACGTCATTCCTAGCTTGTCTGCTTTGGTGAGCAAGCTAGGAAGGGTACCGTGGGCTCTGCCAGGCCTCTCCGGCTTGCCCGCTGAAGCAGGTGCACTGGAGAAGCCCCGGGGAGACATTTAAATCCCTCCCTGAATCCTTCCTAGCTTGCCTACCTTGGCAAGCAAGCTAGGAAGGGTGCAGGAGGGTTCTGCTGGGCCTCTCCAGCTTGCCCGCTGAAGTGAGCATGCCGGAAAAGCCCCAGAGGACATTTCAATCCCTCCCCACATTCTTCCTGCCATGGCAAGCGAGCTAGGAAGGGTGCCGGGGGGGGGGGGGGGGGGCTCTGCCGGGCCTCTCCAGCTTGCCCACTGAAGCAGGCATACCGGAGATGCCCTGGGAAGACATTTAAATCCCTCCTCGTGCCCTCCCACATCCTTCCTAGTTTGCCTGCCTTGGCCGGCAAGCTAGGAAGGGTGTGTGTGTGTGTGTGGGGGCTCTGCTGAGCCTCTCCGTCTTGCCCACTTCAATGGGTGAGCCAGAGAAGCCCCAGGGAGGCATTTAAATGCCTCCCCACACAGTCAAATCTGATTTGGCCAGCTGAATGCCACCCCAATCAGGTTTCTCAAGCAACCAGGCCAGGTTGTCTGAGGGACCAGTTTCACTTTTTGTCATTTTGCAAGCAGCCTAACCTGTTTTCTACCATAGTCGATAGGACTTCAAATATTATGAATTGTCCCAAAAATCCAGAACTATAAAATTTGGATTTGTAACTGTTCTGAATGTAGCTTTATTCAGGGACTTCAAATACTTCCAGATCCAAATTTCACATTCGAATATCCCTATATTCTAAGCAGCATAATACCCTTCTAAGTCCATTAAAGTGTGAGTAGGGCATAACTGTATTTAGGATGGCACTGTAAAGCAAGTTTGCATTTTTAATATGAAATAATGGTTTAGATCTGCATTACACTGCTTAGAAAAATGCTTTTGAATAGGGAATATGATGCTCAATTAAGTCAACTGCAAATAATAGTACACATACCATGAGCAACAATGATTCACATCCACAAACCCAAAACCATGCCTGCTCTTCTTGACAAGTATCCTAAACATGAAATGAGAAAAAGGCAAAAATATCTATGGAAATAGACAGTTTGTATATATTCTTAACCTCTTGGATCTTCTACTTTCTCTTTATATAAAAGTAAAAGTTTACATTAATCATTTTTAGTTCCCTCTCTCTCTCTCTCTCTCTCACACACACACACACACACAGACACACACACACACCCCTTAGGTCTTTAGTTCAAAATGGTGTAATTTTACAATGTACAAAAATGAGAAGTGATGATTAAAATGTCTTATGTTTTCTATAAATATCTGTTTCAAGAACACTCTACCTGGGATCTGTTTTTAAACTTTAATGGCTATAATTTTAAATGCATGGGCCATTTATGGAATGTACTTTCTATCTGTGTTCCGCAGGCACAATCAGACACCCCAAGATGCTGTCCTTGCCAACAGTAATTTCCATCAGTTGCAATTTTAAAATTAGAGTCTGGCTTTTTAAAAAGAGACAGAACGGGAGGGAAAAAACTCAGGCCAGGCTGGTTCTAGCAAAACACAGGCTTCTCCTAAGTTTAATCATTGAATTTAAAGGTATGTCAGTTTCAGAAATTACAGCAAGAGCTATATCTCAACAACAAAATCATTTTTCAAAGGTTTTAAGGAAAGGGTCTAATTTAAATTTCTTTGCAGGGCTTTAAAATGCACACTCAAGTATTCAACAGCACAGCACAGATATCTTTACATGGCAATTTTAGAAGTGATGGCAGCAATCGATCAAATTGGGCTATCTTCCATGGTGGAAATTTGAGCTTAAATTTTGAGGGCTAAATTTCAGAACTACATTCAAGAATGGGGGTTGAGGAAGATAAGAATGGGCTATGAACAGCTTTAAAAGGGAACAGTTTTCATTCAATGCATGTTGACTTTGCTGTAACTGAAGCAGCAGGAATCCAAGAATTCAATGAATCTGAGATAGGTTAAGAAACATACTTGCTCCAGGAATCCTCGTCTCATGTTGAATGATCAGACAGGGTGCCTGGCCACCATCATACATATTACATGATATATGACATAGGATGTCCATATAGAGATTTGATTCATACTATCTTCTGCCTGATATTAAAATCAATCCTATATGAATATGTGCATCCATGCAGACCTCCCACATCCCTCATCATATCATTTACATGGTAAAAATCAGACATGGACATTCATTCCTTTGCAATGAGAGGAGAAACATAGGACCAAGTAAAGTTATGACCTACCTCTGTGATTGCGATAGTTTCCCAACTTTACTGAGTTAATTCCATGATTTCAATAAACCAGATTTTTGCAGTTTGACCAATGTGTGGTAATACCGAAGCACACCCTATATTGAACCTGTATACGTAGCCTATCTTCATAAATTGTCTATGATTTTATAACTGTACCCAGGCTCAGTTTTTACATCTTCCCTTAAGAAGATCTCTGGTATCCAGAGACCAGGGAAGACCTCTGCCCTAAGACCAGAGAGAGCTGTTTAATGAAAAATAAGAAATATTGACTTAACATAGATCAATGGCTTGGTTCCATAGATGTAGACTACCATTATTTTTGGCTGTATTGTAAGCAGTGTATTAAACAAAAATTCACTATAGTTTGGCATATAGTTTGCAATATATCCTGTGTTAAATAAAAAGTCACCCTTGCTCACTTTTCCTGAAGGAAATATTATTACAGTCCATTCTAAGAAGGACAGATTAACGATCTCTCCTGTTTTTCTTGTCTTGTAATTTCTATGCTCTTGTAGGTGGGTGTTCAAATCTTCTCATTGTGAGCTGTAGGAACACAATGCACAGAAAGCAAAAGGAAATGAAAAAGGACACCCCCATAATCCCAAACTCTAACAAAGGAACTTTCAACTCTTATACTTTTTGTAGTGCCATGAAATTCTCATCCAAGCTGGGAGGTTCTTGCTTAGGTCAAGAGATTCAATAACATTTGTGAATTTCTCAGGAGTGTTGTTCTGCACACCATGGTTGGGGACCCAGTGAAAACATTCATGCAAGTTACCAGGCTTTTCTGCAGGTGATGTCTGCCACTCAACAGCACCAGATAGTCACACAATGGACTAAGTTAGTAAACCCCAGATATGGTAGTGGTGGAAACTGCTGTCTGGTCACAGGTGACTTATGGTGATCCTGTAAGATTTTCAAAGCAAGAAATCTTTAGAGGTGGTTTGCCATTGCCTGCCTCCATATCACCACTCTGGTTTTCCTTAGTGGTCTTCCACCCAGACAGCAACCCTGCTTAGCTTCTGAGATTTGATGAGATCAGGCTAGCCTGAGCTATTCCAGTCAGGTCAGACATGAGTTGCCAGAAATTTCACCTACAGGGAACTTTGGAGATAATAATATACATAGGTTGGATCCAGCCCACTTTTTTGCTGAGTCCCAATTCTCCTCCTTGCTACAGCCCCCGTTCCACATGGCTTATGTCCATGCAAGTCACATGATCCCCAGCATACCCTTTTAAAACTATCAAAGGGAACTCCACCTCCTTTTTTTCACCAACAGAAGAGGTGGCTGGATTCAACCTAACAAAAAATTGAGAGGGGAAAAAGAGTTTTGCTAAGACTCTTACTGAAACTATACCACCAGGTAGCAAAGTTTTAGATGACTTTTAAAGGACACATAGACTACAGGTCGAGAGAAAATAAGAACTTTAGTTTAAGATATATGGAACTTTTACAATCATTTCACCAAAGTTCTTATTTTCTCTTGACTTGTTGTCCATGTGTCCTTTAAAAAAATCACCTAAAACTCTGCTTACTGGTGGTATGTTTTTGGCCTTAAAATTTACATAAAGGGTCATTTGCTGAGATCAGCTATTTCTAGCTCAGTGTCAGTCCAGGTAATAGCTGAGACAGCACTGGGGCTGAGAGATTCTTCTTGACATCCTGAGCTATTTTAATTGGGCAAGGTCACACACTGTTCAACCTCTGCTCTCCTTTGCCTCTGGAAATGTATCCAGCAATAGAAATGACTCTTATACCTTCTCCCTCCCTTTGTCTAGCTGGCCCCACTATTCATTTGGTATAATAATCTCTCATGTTAGTTTAGTACCAGAGAATGCTAAATATGTACATACTCATCTTGACAAGAGGGCCAAAAAACTTATGAGCTAATTTCTTTGCAGGATTTCAAGGCAGTAAGTCATAGGTTCTGAGACCTAACTTGACCCAACTTCACAAAAATCTCAACTCCCTTGCCTTAAAATAACATCCATGAGGTCTTATTCAGCACACTTGAATGCTCAAATGAATTCTTCATTCAAACACCACTCTGAGATCTGACACAGACAGTACATCCTGCACTCCGGACACCTTGATTTCATAGATCTGTATATATTCAAAACATTTGTGCTCTACTCCCATGAGCTACAGGCATTGAAATAATCTTGCTGGACTGGATCAAGAGTTATCTTGTCCACTGTTCTATTTCTAATTGCAACTAGCCAGATGCTATTTGAAGCTCAAAGAAAAGCTTGAAGGTCTACTTCCTCCACTGTTTATCCAGAGCATTTTGTATTCATTTAGTATTTCCTCTAAAAAACAGGTTTGCTGCAGGTTACATTTAGTTGTCATGGCTAACAGCCACTCAAAGCTTCATTGCCCCATGAATTTGTCTAATAACGGTTAAGAAGGCCATCTAAATCTATGGTCTTCACCACATATAAGAGTATTGAATTTCATAAGTATTTAATCTGCATCAGTCCTAAATCTGCCATCTGCCTCATATTAGTGGCCTGCAGCTTAGCTTGGTATGACAGAACTTCAAGTGCACTTTGTGTAACTTTTACAGAAAATCCAATTCTGGGCTTCTACCAATTCATCTTAACAGAACTTTGAAGGATTGGCACTCATCAGAATCTCCTTTCTTTAACCAGCTAAGTAGTATAGGTCACAATGAGATGGCTCTATCGATCTAACCCAGGTACAAGTGCCTGGTGGATTTAAAGGGCACGTCCAGACAGTGACATTTAGGACATGTGCCACTGCCATGATCAGCCTGTTGATCCCCACCAGAGAGCCATACTAAAAAGATAGTGGTGAAAGTCCAGTCTAAAACTTGCTGATGGGCCAATGGCGGACTTTCCCCCATTTGGTCGTTCCGGCATGCACTCAGCCTGTGGAGATGTTCTGGCTCCAGACCATCCTAAACAGCCGCCATTTTTTAAAAAATTGTTAGCGGTATGTGCATAAATGTGTAAATGTGTGATGGCTGCAGAGCTCTGCTCAAACGTTCTAGACAATTTCGTGTTTCTGAAGGGCCCATGAAACTTATGAACTTTGTTAATTCAAATGGTACCTAGAGGAAGGTACCACTGGCGGTGCTTTTAACATTTTGCACATGCATGGAAAAACAAGTAGATGGTGAGGCACATATGCACATGTGCAAACAGATATATATATATATATATACACCTGACTGCACAGCTCCTTCAGGTTGACACCATCTAGACAATTCACTGTGGAGTCTGTGCACAGTAAGGCAATTCACAGGGGATCTGTCTGGTCAGGCAACACTGGATTTAAAAGATCGAGATCAAATTAGAGCTGGGCTAATGGCAGGATTAGCTGCCTGTCTGAATGGGACCATAAACTTCTAAGCTGAACCAATGATAAGCTTTTTTGTTCCTACAAGCAGCAAAAATGTGGTTGAATGTCTCAGCTCAATTGGTCTTAGTAATTGTTAGCCATCATCAAAGTCAACTTAACTATGCACTCCATAAAGAGTACTGGAAAAGTCCCTAGAAGAGTCTAGATGTTCAAAGAGACATGCTTTTCTTCCATTGCCATAATTCCTTTCCAGAAAAAACTTCTCTCTTTCTTTCACATCACTATTCAGCACGCACCTCTTCACAAAGCCTTCACAAAAGGTTTTAACCCCTTAGTTCTTATCCTTAATTGAACTAAGCACATGTAGCTGCATTTATGCATGCTGTCAGCATTGTGTCTCTCCCATTCCTCGTTCTCCTTCCCTCCATCTCTGTTCTCCCAAGTGCTGAAATAAAGACTGTAAGAAATTTGGGTGAAGGAGCTTGTCATTTTTGCTTATGTTCCCCTTTACTGATGATATAAATAATGACACACTGATTTTTTTTCATGGGTTCTCAACTGTGACTTGGTGCAGAATGGTGCAGAATGGCTCACTTGGATATTCAGCAGTTCCAGTTCCAAGAGTTTTCATTCAGGTCTTAGGACTGAGCCACAAATTTAGTTTTGTTTAGTTAATAGGCCTCTGAGATTCAAGTACAAATCAACTGTAATAGTTTTTCATGACAGGCCAACACTTCAATTACAACTTGCTGCTGATCAGAGTGTATAGTACTTAGAGAGGATACTATTTAGCATTTAGATAATGATTTAGATAGAAGAAGAATAAAAAAAGAGGAGGAAGAGGAGGAGATTGGATTTATACCCTGCCCTCAGAGTGGTTTACAATCCCTTTCGTTTCCCCTCCCCACAACAGACACCCTGTGAGGTAGGTGGGGCTGAGAGAACTCTCTCGAGAACTGCCTTTTAGGGAACAGCTCTGAGAGAACTGTGACTGACCCAAGGTCACACCAGCAGCTCCATGTGGAGGCGTGTGGAATCAAACCCGGTTCTCCCAGATTAGTGTCCACACTCTTAACCAGTACACCAAACTGGCTATGGGCAAGGAAAAGTGCAGTACAAATTTCATCTCAGACATGAGTTTGTAACATAAACAATGTACACAAGATTATCATTATTTAATTTCTAGAAGCTACCAAGCACAACTAATATATATCCTTGATTGTAGGTTGAAGTAACGTCAAGGATTTAAGAAGCATATAATCAAATATAATTAATAAGCTTGCCATTATATAAAGTAGCACATAATTAAAACATTGTCATACAGAATAACTTTCCCTAAGCATTAATTTGTTCAATTTATTTATTAATATTTCTCTTGTAAAGGTAAGTTTCACTTTTCAACAAGCTTTTTCAAAGCAAATTGTGAAACAGGATAAGATAAAACAGCAAAATCAATCATATAAGAATGAAACCTAAACATAGCAAACCTTAATCACTGAGCTGCACATATCCAAAACGAAAGGTTTGAATAAAAAGATCATTAAGATAGCTTCAGAGGGTAGCCATGTCAGTCTGCACTAAAAGAACTAGACTCAAGTCCAGTAGCACCTTAGAGACCAACAAGATTTCGACGTTTAAACTTTCAAGAGTCAAAACAACATGACGAGACTCAAAGCTCCTATGGACCTCAGCTGTTGGCTTGTTCTCTAAACTAGGGCCCCCATTGGGAAATGCTTCCTTAGAAATGCCACCAGCCTGATGTTAATGGGAACCATCAACTAACTATACCCTGAAGACCTCAGGGAGTTATGACAGAAGGTGCTCCCTCAACATTTGGGTAGTGCAAGATGCCTCTCACATGAATTTCCATTCATACCTAGAAGAATTTATATTGAAATGCTCACTGTTTGTATGATGTACCGTCTCTAACAGTTACGGCCTTGCTGGATGATGCCAATGGGCCATGTAATCCAGCATCCTATCTCCCTCCAGTGGTCAACAAAATGCCCAGAAGTTAGAACACTTTGTGGCACATACTGAAACATGTGTCCTTGGGTTTAACAAGAGAAAGGACTTTTTCCTGGGCATCTGAGAAAGAACAGAATCCTTCTCATTTCTGGCACGATTAGACAATTTTCTATGCTAACTTTTTACCATCAAAGGACCTGCAAGCATGTTCACATACAAACATAATTTAAAAATCCAGGTATTTACAAAGACCATTAAAAGCTAAACAAACGTGAAAAAGAAGGCAACAGGAAAAAGACACATAGCAGCAGCAAGAATAAAATATCATCAAGCCAACAGAACCTGCTGCACAAAGGCCCTTCAGAATATGAATGTCTTAAGTAATTTTGGAGCAGCCAAGTATGATTTATCTTGCTTGGAAGCACCACACACTTGCTGCCGAGGTCCTGTCTTGAATTGGGATTTGCCAGCCTCCTGCCTGGCTTGCTTCTTGCTACTTTCTCCATGAGCACAAGCTGTTCGTGGGTGATAGCTAGAGGAAACAATAGGTTCCCTGCAGGGAAGAAAATGCATGGGGACCAATGGTTCATTCTCTTTCATAGATTTATATTCCTTAAGGCAGATGGGAGGCACAGACCTCCTTGAAGATCCCAGCTTAATGTTCCACAGATCTGAATTTGCTCAGGAAGGAACGGTTCATCCAGTTCTTTGTGTACAGGTACAGAATGCTGTTTGCAATACTGTATGAAACTCCTGACAAGAAATCTGCCTAACCTTCCTGAAACTCTTTCAGCTTTCCTCAGAATCTTTACTGATCTTTTACCTACACAGAATCCTGCACAGTGGCCCTTGATCGTCACTTCTAGAAAAATCCAGTAGCATCTCTCCTTTCATTATACTGCCAATAGTGGGCAATTTTTGGGGAAACAGAAAAACAAATGTTGAGCCTGTGCCAGAGGCGTCAACTTTTAGTATCCCCGGGGGGGCGGGGGCTCTTGTGTCCATGTCCCTGCTGCCTCTCCCTCCCCGGGGCCTGGCCTGGCCTGGCCACTCCTGCCTCTGTGGGGCTAGCTGGGCACATTGCTGAGAGTGCCATAGAGTTTCAGGGCGAATGCTAGAGCGTCGCCCCGGCAACGTGCCCAGCGTGCTGGCGTCACTTCTGGGTTTGCCCAGCTGGCCCCACGGAGGCAGGAGTGGCCAGGCCCAGGGGGGAGAGGCAGCGGCTGCTGGCTGGCCGGCCAGTGGGCTGGTGGGCGGGCGGGCGAGCGAGCAGGCAGGCAGGCAAGTGAGCGGGCGGGCCTGGTGGATGCTCCGTTTTGCTGGGGGAGGCTGAGCCCCCCTGGGAAATTTCGGGGGGAGGCTCGAGCCCTCGAGCCCCCTCATAACTGATGCCTATGGCCTGTGCCATTTAGTGTATGTTCCTGTATTGCATACGAAGGCCATCTCAGCCCTACACCTTCAGGTGGCTTTGCTTCTATTCTGTTGAACTAAAAAGCAAGGAAGTTGCACAACACTGGAAGCAGACACCTGACTCTGTAGTATAACTGGGGCTGCCAGCCCCATGCCTGCAAATCCTGGAAGTTTTGGGGGGACAGAGCCTAGGTGGGGAGGAAGTGTTGCAGACACTGACATCACAGTTCCTGTGATAGTCTAGGAATTCTCCCAACCTCTATGATAATGACCACTTAGATTAGAATAAATTCCCAGAGTGTCACAGACACTGTGCCATCACCGGAAGTGATGTCATAGTGCCCACACTGTCATCTGCTTCACTTTTTCTCCAGCTGCTCAACAGAAAGAGCATGGATAGTTGAGGACAGAGGCTGGGATTTGCCTGACATAGGAGGGCATGGAGTAAGCTTAGTTATAACAAATTTCATATCCCCCCCAGCCCTTATTCTCACTACCAGTAACACTTATGACCCCATGCCACAAGCTGGATATCTATATCAAAGATCCAGGTTAGAACGAAATAGACCCTGGTCCTTTGATGGACCACTGGCTAATTTCCAGTGAACTCCTTAGTGCCTGCTGGTTGCAGGGATTGTTGCAAATAATTTTGGACTAAATAGACTTTAGCAATGCTCCCTCTAAGTTGTGGGGTCTTGTGAGCAAAAATTCTACTTTGTGAGCTAAAGCATTAAAGTTGTGAGTGAGTGATTTGGCTTCTGCATAAATTAGTTTGCTCTGGAGCCATGCTTCCTGAGCTAAGACAAAAATGTGTGAGCTGGAGGCTAAAAAACTGTGAGCTAGCTCACACTTACTCAGCTTAGAAGGAGCACTGAACCTTAGTCTCACCCAGTGAGATATTTCAAACATTCTGCAGCATATTCAGGGTCAGACTGCATATGCCTTAGCTGTTAGGACAGCCTGAGTATGCACACCTGCTTTGTAATTTAAAACACAGAGATGGACCATGGGAATTCCGGGGGGGGGGGCGTGTTTGTAAAGTAGACTATATAAACTTGCCGTCAGCCCCACAAGGTAACGGTTGTAGCAGATGGCAACTGTCTTACCTTTGGAGAAGCAGTGTCCTCCATAGTGCCTGCAACATAAAACTGACTGACAACCCAGCATGCCATCAAAAACTGAGCAATGATGATAGGCTTTGATAAATAACATGTGAGATTATGCTCATCAGTTCCATCTGGTAAACTCCATCTATGACGGTAAGTATTTAATGCTCTGCTGGGGCACTGCATATATCAGATTCAAAACATGAATTATACAAACAAATCATTCTTCAAAATATTAATTTATATTTCCTCTGAATGTGAAACATGCTGCCTTCCCTTTGAAGGCGTCCTGCAAATGCAGTAAGGAAACCCCAGGGATTTGGGTATCATGAGATAATCACTCTGGGAATTAAAAGGATTTGACTATATCATATGCCTGGAAAAACCCCTGGGGCTTGATTACATCTTGGTAACTGCACCCCTGCAGTGTCTAATTGCTTTTCTTTTAATACAAGACACGATTAATTGAATTAGATAATGATCCATCTTTTGTTGTCCTATATAAAAGTATACTTTCTGTTTTCACTTACTTTATACAATCTTGTATGATTTTTGAGTTACACCAGAACATTCAGTGAAGAAGACCTAAGTTTCTCACTGCTGTTCTCCGATTTATGACACTGTAGTTATAATTTGAGGTGTAGAATTGGAGGTGACATAAACTTACCTTCACTGCTAAAGGGATGGGTGGGGAATTGGACTGCAGGGACGAATGTTGCAGGGTGTACGAACTTCACGGCCAATCCTTCCCTCCAAGTGATGATAGAACAGTCCTGGAGTTAGAAAACAGCTTTATAGCATGCATGTGTTGTAGCATGTATCCTCCAAGTAGGGTTGTTATCCTTCAGGTGGGGCCAGGAGTTCTCTCAAAATTACAATTGATCTCCAGACCACAGAGATCGGTTCCCTTGGAAGAAATAGCCACTTTGGTAGGTGGACTGTATGCAGGGCTCATTTCATATCAGGAGCTCCTTTGAATATTAGGCCACACACCCCTGATGTAGCCAACCCTCCAAGAGCTTACAGAGCTCTTTTTACAGGGGCTACTGTAAGCTCTTGGAGGATTGGCTACATCAGGGGTGTGTGGCCTAATATGCAAAGGAGCTCCTGCTACGAAATGAGCCCTGACTATATGGCATCACACCCCTTCTGAGCTCCCTTCACTCACCAAACTCCACCTTCCCCAGACCCTACCCCAAATCTCCAGGGTTTCCCAAATCAGAGTTGGTAAGCCTACCTCAAAGCTTAGATCTTTTTTTCCCCACACAGCAATAAATACATAGTTCTCATTTCCAGCTGGTAGAATGGAAACTGAATTTGGGGGATGTGTTTACCACCTGAGACCCCTCGTTGTAACCATAAACTTATGGACAGGTTTCAAATGCATTTATATATAAATGCAGTATATAATTGGCTATAAATGTGGTAGATTTGTAACCATACTGGCTATAAATGTGGTAGATTTATAACAATACAGAGCTAAATGGTGATGTTTGGATTTCTGTGTGATTGTTTTGTTTTGTTTTGTTTTGATATTGAAACTTTTGTTCTACTCCATTACTCTGTTCAAAGGAGCTAACAATTCCAAATCACATTAAAATAAAGCAATGAAATATAATCAACAGCAAATATAAATATAAAAATTAGAGTTGCCAGGTCCCTCCTGGCAACTGGAGGGAGATGGGGAAAACTTATCAGGAAAAAACAGAAATGCCCAGGCCACATCACTGGCATTGCACAGCAAGGGACTTCCAGGTGACGCTCTGGTATATGGACAAAAAATCTATGGTAAAACCAGCTTCTACCATAGAGTTTTTGCCCAAATATTAGAGTGTCATCCATAAGTTGCAGATATAATGATGTCACTTCCTGTGTGATGCCAGCAACATGGCCTGGGCCTTCCCCTTTCTAATGGTAAGTCCCCCCAATCAGCCAGCTGATTGGTGGCTGGGCAACAGAGCCTGGTGGTAGGGGACTCCCTAATAAATATGCATCTGAGAAGTAAGTAGCCCAACAGATAATCCAAGCTCCTAAAAATCATATATCAAAAGTGCAGTGAAACAGCACCATTTTACAAAGTATGAGGAATGTGGCTAATGAGGAAACCCTACAAAACATTTGCAGCAGTTAATTCCATGAAGGGGTGATTATAACTTGCCACTGAAGTTTGAACTTGCTTAAAATAATGCACCGTCAGAAGGAATTCTGAGTAGACCTAAATTACTAAGCATGTTGCTTTAGGAGGAGGTGATCTTTCCGCTGTGTGGGTCCTAGTTGATAAAGGGCCGTTCACATGCTACTAAATGCTGAATTCACTGGATGAACTAGGATTGCCAGCCATTGGGCAAACTAGGATTGGGTGAAGTTATGATTGCCAGCCATCTGAAGGAGAGGAATGACATGGCACTGTCAGCATCACACAAATCACTTTCAGGGAATTCCCAGAAGAAATGTTGCAAATGCTGTCATGTCTACTCTTGGATTTGCCAAATCTCAGTGGTAAAACCACAGTGTTTGTAATGAATCCTGGAGTGGGCACATTGATGTAGTGTCATCACTTCCAGGTATTTGCCCAAAGTGCCATTACTACAGTGCAATGTACATGTATTTATCCTGCCGAAAATCTGAGGAATACCTGAAGCTTAGGTCCTAATCACTTTACATAAATCATCGGTGATCTCCGGGATTTGTTTTTTGCATAAAGAGCTAGATCCCAAGCTCAGTGAACACTCCAACATGAATGTGGAGCTCTCAGCAAAAAATGTGTTTTCTCCCATTTGTGACTGTTGGTGAGAGCCTCACTCCACATCTCTCCCATGGGCATACTAGAATTCCTGCTTATACAAGGGCCAAGTTCAGACTGGCAGTTTGGCCCGATATAGGCACATTTCTCAAGCGGATTAAGAGGGCTGGTTCACACAGCCACAGCTGTCTGGCATTGCTGTGCCATACTCACCCCGTCCTGAAGCATTTTGATCCCACTTTAAAAATGTGCGTGGTGAAACCTGTGGCAAGCCATTTGAATGTGCGTTGATCCCACTTCCTGGAAGTGTGGACACAAATAAGTCGCAATCAAGGGGCACTGGTAATGTGAACCCACTGATCTGGCATAACCACCCATGCATGCTGTGCGCTTGAGCACACAACTGCCTGCAGGGATGCTTCTGGCTCACGGAGTTAAAGCTTCCAGCCATGGGATCCTGCCCCAACTGCTGCTGCACCCATGTGTCTATGCACAAGTTGGTGAAATGGACCAAAGCTGCATGCAACTGGGCTGCCGCCGCCAGGGGCCAACCTGCAGTGCGAATGCTCCACTCCACCTCCTCTCCGGTATGGTCATACATCAGTCCATGCAGTGTGACCAGAAAGCCCCATGACAGCTTGGCCCGGGTCTTTTTGCCCCACTTCCCTTGCACTTCATTTTGCCAGTCTGTCCTCTGCCAAGGAGCTTCCAGTCTGGAACAAATGAACAGGTTCATGGAATGAAGCTTTCCCACCTTTCCCATCCTGCTGTAGCCCCGTGACTGCCTTAAAAAAAACTGTATCATGGGATGCCACATGAGATGTTACAAATGCTGAAAGGAATCCACAGGGACTGTCAGTGGCATGAGAAAAAGTGACTTTTGGTCAAATGAGAAAAGGTAAGTGGTGGGATCCAACCCATTATGTAGAATTGGAGAATGCATGACTTTACCGAATGTTTGTAATCATATACGTGGATTAACACGTGGAATTCACTGCCACAGGAGGTGGTGGTGGCTACAAGCATGGATGGCTTCAAGAGGGAATCAGATAAACATATGGCACAGAAGTCCATCAGTGGCTATTAGCCACAAAGTATAGATAGGAACTCTCAGTCTGGGGCAAGTGATGCTCTGTATTTGTGGTGTTTGGGGGGGCAACAGTGGGAGGGCTTTCTGCCCCCACTGCTGGACCTTCTGAGGGCACCTGGTGTTTTTGGCCACTGTGTGACAGAGTGTTGGACTGAGTGGGCCACTGGCCTGATCCAGCATTGGCTTCTCTTATGTTCTTATGTTCTTACTGTATCAGTGATCATATACTGTATTATGAGAGATTTTTCTTCTTGAAAGAAAAGAAAACATAAGAACCATCACATTTTCTCTTTCAAGTATCTTCTATTGGTGGATTACATGAATTTTTAACTTGTAGTACTGTAACATGGGTAAGACCTCGGAAGAAAACTGAATGGGATTTCCTTTTGAGTTTACAACTCAACTGATTGTTCTCATCACTTCTGTGTTCTTTGCCCACCAATGTCTACAGAAATCTATGCTAACATTTCCAACACATTGGTAATGCCAAAAAGGGAAAGGAGACATTTCTTGTCTAGAACAAAATCCCTTTAAGTTTTTGCTGTAAAATGGCTACTCAACCAGAATTTGTATTTGTATGGTAAATAAAGTAATCAAAAATAGATTTTTTTCCCCTTGAAAACTGGAAACTACATTACCGCCTGAATGCAAATCAACTAGTCCGGATGTTGTTTATTATTTGGATATGATAGAAATATGTAAAAATATTATAATGTAGGTAAACCTACAGTAAAATATTAATACCAGAAATTAATCAAATCTGTATTTCCTAGGTATGCTTTTGCAAGTATTGTGCTTTTGCATTAATTAATTTATTGTGGATTGGAAGGCAAGGTATTTGCTCCTAGAATGAAAACTAGGTATAGTGAATAAATGGAAATAACTTAATATGCAAGTCATGGGACGGGGTGAAAATTGGTACCTCATGGGGCTCAATTGTTCAAATCAGTTGCCAGATAGTTCAGATACTTACAGTAGTGGAATGGGGCGAAATTATATTATTTTAAATTTAGGACTGCTTAGAAATATGGGGATGTGATGAACTACTCAGCAGTGGAAATAAACTAGTGTTAACTAGTGATAGCACAGGAGGCAAAGGATCCTTTGACAAGATAAAGGACTGATGCACACAATATTTGGCAGGAATACCACCCAGAATGCAGAAGGTAGAGAAATCCTACTGTGTTTGTGCAACGGATGTATTGTTTTGCCAAAAATCAGCCATCCATGTGTCAGTACATAGGTCTTTAGGGTATATGAACAAATTAGTTATAACTACCCAAATCATAACATTTCCCATTCTTCTATCAAGCCCATAACCTAACCTTCTAAAGAATGTGCACCGTATGTTAATAAAGCAGTTTACCCAGATGGAGACTCTCATTACTGGCATATCACACACTCTTGGACATATGTCCAAACATCTGTTTTCTGAGAAGTTAATGAACTCCTCCTAAATTTGTTTTCTAATAAATTCCCCATACTTTCCCTATAAACTTCTCTGAGATATCGTTTGCATTTATTCACATGTCATCTTTTCCGAGGGGCAAATTCTATCTGCTTCCGTAATTCCATTTAATTATTCTTTGGAGAGTATTGCAACGAAGTACGGGAAAGCAGCCTTATACTGAATCAGGCCAGATAGCCCACTAACTAGGGTTGCCAGCCTCCAGGTGAGACCTGGAGATCTCCTGATAGAGATCAACTCCCTTAGAGAAAATAGCTGTTTTGAAGGGTGGACTCTATGGGATTGTAGCATGCTGAGGCCCCTCTCCTCCCCAAGCCCCACCCTCTCCCGGATCCACTCCCAAAGTCTCCAGGTATTTTCCAACCCAGACCTGGCAATCCTAGTGGGCTAGATGATTAGATTGCAAATGAGCCCCCAGCTGTCTGCCTCCCAGCAAACCTCACAGGCTAGTTAGTGTTGTCAGTTTGTGTTTGCTTTGCTCTGGCCTTACTGGGATCAGAGACATTTTAACTCCCTATGCTTTGTTTGCCTTTCACTTTCTTGATTTGTTTGGTGCCTGCTTCAGTTGCTCCTTGGTAGTATCCTTTCCACTACCTTTTCGGCCCATTTCTCAAATCTGTGGAAGCAGGTTGTTGCCAAGGAAAGCCCTTACTGCTGCAAATTGCTATATTTGTGGTTTGTATGCCATATTAATTCATGTTTCCCATAGATTAGTGTTCCCTCTAAGCTAAGTTAGTGTGAGCTAGCTCACCATTGTTTAGCCTCCAGCTCCCACATTTTTGTCTCAGCTCAGGAAGGATGGCTCCAGAGCAAACTAATTTATGCAGTAGCCAAATTGCTTGCTCACAACTTTAATGCCAGTAGCTCACCAAGTAAAAATTTTGTTCTCAAGACTCCACAGCTTAGAGGGAGCATTAATGACTGGCTAATGGGGCTAGTTTCCTGTAATGTGCAGGTCTGCTGTATGCAGTCTAAAGGGCTCAAAATTAAACTCTCAGTTTGGGTTCTGCCTCCCGCAGCAAGACCATCGGGCACACTGACACCCTTAGCCGGCTGCCGCTTCTGTCATCGGGACTGGCCGAGGCCCTGCTCCAGGAAGTTTTGTTAATTGAGGAGCTGCTGCAGCCTCCACTCTCCATTGCTGATGTAGCGTTCCACACTGGCCGGGATCGAATGCTCAGCAGAGTCTACAACTATGTGTGGAGGGGATGGCCGTCAGGGACACTCGATGTTGACTTCCAGCCATTCCTGTCAAGATCCTCTGAACTGTTGGTAAACAAGGGATGCCTTTTGTGGGGAAACAGAGTCATCGTCCCTCCCCCACTTCGCCAATGGGTGCTGGACACTTTACATGAAGGACACCCAGGCATTGTTAAGATGAAGGCCATCACAATGAGCTATGTTTGGTGGCCCAGCATGGATCAGCAGATTGAGCGGTGGGTCCGGACGTGTCAGCCGTGCCAGGAGTCAAGACCAGCGGCCCCAGAGGTTCCTGTTCACCCATGGGAGAAGCCGAGGGGGCCATGGTCCCACATTCACGTAGACTTCACTGGGCCCTTCCAGGGCTGACCACTCTTGATTGTCATGGATGTGTATTCCAAATGGTTGGAGGTCATCCTTGTCACCTCCATGACATCAGCCATTGTTGCCCGCTGCCTAGACCGTCTCTTTGCTACTTTCGGCCTGGAAAGGAGTTTGTAAGCTGCTCTGAGACTCCAAGTGAGTGAAGGGCAGGGTATAAATCTAATCTCTTCTTCTTCATTGTTCACACATTTAGCAAGTTATTTAATATTTTGTATTTACAGCTTTGTTCCAGTATATTAGTCACATAACAAGTTGAATACCCAGAAATAGAATTCACAACACATTATCATGGGCTACTTTTGAAGATTTTTTCTAAAGTAGTGGGCTGACGTATTTTTGGTGTCTTAGGGGAAAATGCCACATTTTCAAGCATTAAAAGGAAAAGATTAAAAAGTTGTCTAGAAAGTACATATTTTAGAGACGAGAATCTCTAATGCTTGTGATTTATAGCACTGAAAACTATCACCAAAGTCACCCTCTTCACAGTGAAGAATGGGACACAAAAATGACCACTTCTTCAAAAAACTGAGAGCCTGCAAGGAGTGTTATGAATATTCTAAGGTTACTGGAGGGTTTTGTAGTGTCCAAAATATGTCAAAATTGGTTCTAATGCAGTGATTTACAAACTTTCTTCATTAAAGTAGCCCTTTCCATATTGTCTAGACCAGGGGTGGCCAAACTTGCTTAATGTAAGAACCACATAGAAGTAACATCAGATGTCTGAGAGTCGCAAAACATGAACAAAAATTAATGTTTTTTTTATTGGAAGATATGTAGATTTGCTTTTTATTAACATTAACATTAAATAAGACTGCCAGAAATAAAAACGAAAGGGGTAAAAACAGATATTGATAATGATATTTAAAGAGAGAAATGCTTTCTCCAAGCCAGTCAGGAGGGTGGAGGCTTTGAGAATGCATTTAAAGTTAAATGTTTTCTTTCTCTGCTTCCCACCCACCTCAAGCCTACCCAGGGAGGGGAACATTGGCTGAGGAAGGGAAGACGGCCTTCCCTTTACTTCCCCAGCCACCCTGCCGGGAGCCGCACAACATGTGTGAAAGAGCCACATGTGGCTCCCGAGCCACAGTTTGGCCACCCCTGGTCTAGACAGCAGAAGAACTTTGCATGTCTGCCATAGGGATGCTTGAACAGCCACTGGCTCAGCACATGTCCTGTTTGCTGGTCGTGAACCAAGATATGATTTTTTTTTCTGTCATTATGTTGATAATTAATTGATCTCTGGTGTGTTCTTCAGGTCATTCTATTGTATTACTTACTAACCATGTGGGATAGTGCAAGGGGCTTTACAGGCATGTGCATTTACACAGCCTGATTTTCTGCCATCCTTGCTGCATAACTGCTCTGCTACAGACAGATCATTTAAATCTGCCACAGACAAATCATTGAAATGTCATCAAGAAATGCTGTGTTTCAATAAAATCATCCTCTGCTGTGTTCATCTAAGTGATCCGTAGTGATGCTAATAGCCTGTGTTCAACTTGAATTGACAGAATCTTAATGCGTGTGCAGTTTGGGGAAAACCAAATGCAAACCAGTTTGGCAAGTGCTTATGGCTACTAGGGTTGAACCAAACAGATTCTGTGATCGGCTCACATCTGGTTTTTACCTTCCGATATGGCAAGTCTGACAGCTGAACAATCTTGTGGTGAAATGTGCAGCATCCGTAGGCTGCCAAAGAATGTCAGCACATTGTTGAGTATTCTGGGGCATATTCTAGGGAGCATACTTAGATCATGTGGAGCATAGGCAAGGCCTCTTGAGTCTGTTACCTGGCATGGATTGTGGTCTACCCATCCCATCTGTAAAGAAGTTGTAACTCCAAGGACTCTTCGTACTGGCCAAAGGCTATTTGCTGCATAAGGGAGGGAACCCCACATTTAACAAATAAACAGTTCTCTTTATTTACTAAATCCAAGGACAAAGTGGGAGAGGAAACAGGGAAACAAGATAACAGTCCTTTACTTAGTGCAAATAAAAGTCAAAATCATGCAGCAGTCACAACAGCCCAAGCCTTCAAATGAATTCCTCATACCAGGCTCCTGAAGAAGGAAGAATTCTAATAGTCTCTTCTCTCTTCCAATTTTCTGCTTTGCTTTCTCTGTCTGATGACTAACAGCAGATAGTAACTACACCAACTCTACTCCCTCTCTATCCACCCCACTTATTAAGTTATTTCAGCCTTAATTGGCCGCAGCTGTTACTACCATTCTGCAAAAGTAAAAGTTCAGGCTGACTCAAACCTTCTAGAGAATTTACTCTACCCTCTAAGGGCCTAAGGAAAAGAGGAAATCATAAAAGGCGTAAACACTGCTGCCACACCCAAAACTCCATACACATAACATTTAATCCTTTACACCATCCTTCCTCCAAGAAACGTGGGGCAGTGTACAAAGCTTTCATTTCTCAATTTATACTGACAAAAGCTCAGGTTGAAAGAGAGTGACTAGCCCAAGACAATCCAAGCTACGTAGAAGAGTGGACATTTGAACCTGGGCCTTCTAGATTCTAATCCAGCACTCTAGTTCTGTAACCACTACATCAATTTAGCTCCAGGTCTCCTGCAATTGTACACTAAATTTTGTACTCATGGACAAACTGTGAATTAGGAAAGCTTGTTAAACCCATTGTTCATACTTTCCTCACTGGAGAAGCCATTATAAACTTCTGAGGAATACCAGGCATCCCTGAAACCCTGGAAGATTACTGTTTTGATGATTCTTCTGAAGGTATTCTGAAGCTCTGAACAGAATTATAACTTCATAAATAATAAAATCACAAAATATAATGATTTTTCATTAGCAGTGCAAACCTTAGAACACTTTCCTGGGAGTACTCCCCATTAAATAGACTTGAGTAGGTTTCTAAGTAGACCTGGTTAGAACAGATCCCTAGCTGTCCCAAAACAGTAGAAAAGAAAGTCCAAATCTACATCTGGATATCTGGGTTGACAGTGGATATCACTGGAGAAGAAACAGGTGCAGGTCACATGACCTTTACAGTGTAGTCCTAAACAGATCTATATCCTTTTAAACCAATCAAAGTAACTGTGCCTACAAAGGCATAACTCTGTTTAGGATTCCACTGTAAATCTGCCACAGAATTCTGTCTTAAGCAGAATGATGAAGCCCAACAGAAGCTTTCTGTCTGAATGAAACATCCAAAGAATGTCAAAGAAAGCAACAGAGAATTCTAGCAAGGCTAGTGAATGTTGGGAGAAGGGTATCCTACGTTGCCTCAGGCAACACATCTTACTGTAAAGTTAGCCAAACTGTTGAAAGGCAATTTATTGGAAGGATAATAAGATGAAAGTAGATATAATAAGCGCTATGAACATAGATTGAATCCTAACATTTCATTCTGTGTGTCCATGCTTTCCTACTGGCATAATGCCCTTCACAGGAAAAAATGTCTAGCATGAGGGTCTTGCAGGGTTTATCCCAATGATTTAGGGGGGGAAATCCCCAGGCTTCTGAGGGAAGGATAAATGTGGTGGCTGGCTCTCTTTTCCTTTTATTCTTGCTAATGTTGTTGTACGGTTGTTTTTTATTGTTTTTTGTGTGTGTTTTAATTATCTGGGAAGTATTTCTTGTCAAAGTTTTTGCTTTTCTATTTTGTTTATTTTTTTAAAAAAAACAATTGTGGTGTTGTTTCTGGTTGTTGTTTTTTAACGGTTTGCAAGACACTCTGAGAAGCTAGACTGCAAATGCCTGAAAAATATTTTGAATAAATATTTAATAAATGATTTAAATATTTAATAATGCAGGATTCCATGTTCCAGTTCACACTAAGAAACCACAACCAACCTGTGGGAAGGTGATCTTAGCTGTAGCCACACATGCTCTGTACTAATCAAAATATGTCTGTGGTGTTATCGGAGTCTGATACCTTTTGATAAGCTATTGCTGATCTGAGCCATTTCAAAGTCAACAAAATTCAATCCAAAGGTGCTGTTCTGCTAAAAGAACTACAGTTATACCAGTGGAACAGCACTTTTGTCAGTGAAGGCGGGGGGGGGGGGGGGTGAGTTCTGCTAACATCTCCTTCCCTCAAGTGCAGATCCCACTTTGCCCCACTATGGTGCTTTGCACACTTGGATCTCATCCCTAGTATCAGAGTTCAACTTGTGACACAATACCTTGCATTTATCCCTGGTTATAACAGTATCTGTTTATCCTGGGACAAGTGTGGGATGACCTCAGTGTAATGTGGAAACAAAAAATACCCCGAGGTAATTACAGGGGTGAACTCGAGTGTAGTGTAGAATGTAAGTTCGGGGACAGGGTTGAACCAGGATTTAAGGTCTTGTGTGGAAAGGACCAATATTGCTGAGGGTCCCTTGGACCTCCTGTGGTCAGAGCATCAGGGGATTTAGTGGCCCACAGCAAAAGTGAGGAATCAGGGAAGTTCTGTTTAGCCAGCTTCACTCTGCTGTCATGTTGTTTGGATCTAGTCAAAGATAATCAGAATATAGATGCCCTCCCATATCCATTCACCCTTATCTAGGATTGTATAGCAAATATCCTCATCATGTAAGCTCACTTGCACATCTTATTTTGTTTCCTGCAGCCATTATTAGCACCACTGCGTGTGCCTGTAGATCAAAATCATGTCAGCTTGAGTGGTAACCTCAGCCAGAAATGAAATGTTAATTGAGGTTAATACATCAGTAAAACCCATCTTCTTTTATTATGTCTTGTTTTTCTGTCCTGACTGACAGACTGGTTAGAGCACAAAATCATCGCTTGTTAAAGGCTGTAATTTTTTCTCCCTTTTATTCAGGATGAATCATTTATATTAAAGGCACAGAGAATTTGTCAAGATTTCTAAACAGTTACTTTCATGTAGCATGACAATAACCGCTGCATGCAGTGCATTAGTGCTTAAAGGGCATGTGCAGAACACTGTGTTGGAAAACCAGGTACATTCTGTCCTGGAGATTTCCACTGCCAGCTGTACAAATCCCACCAATTAATGGATCTGTCTGAGACAGACATTTCTGTTGTTCACTCTGTACTGATTGATTACACCTGACCCTATCATGTCAATGGTACCAGACACAGTTTGAGCTTATTGCATTGGATTTGACATCAGATAATGCAGAACTTCATAAATAGTAGAATTAGAATTGAATATGAATGGGACCTCCAACTGGGATGATGGACACACAGGCCCAGTTTTCTCCCAAATGGATCCAGCCCGATGCCAAAATTACCTACCAAGGTGTGGCAATAGGCCCTGACCTTGATAGCCCAGGCAAGCCGGATCTCATCAGATCTTGAAAGCTAAGCAAGGTCTATTGTGATTAGTACTTGATTGTGAGACCTCCTCGGAATGCCAAATCAGGAAGACAGAGGTAGGCTTTATTCAGCCACCTCTCTGAATACCCTCCAGGCCCCCAGTAGGGGTCAGTCACCAGAGGTCAATGTGACTTCCAGGTGCAGACACACGCACACGGACATGTACGCACAAAAAATACCCAAAAAATCTGACAATAGAACAAAGAAAGAAACAAAAAAAATATGAATAAACAAGGAACGACACATGAAAATCAAAAGGGTTGGGTGGGGAAACCCTCCGAAGGCAAATGCAGCCAGGCATGCTGAAGAGCAGGATATATACCAAGCAGGTGGAGCAGAAGGAAGACTGGCTCTCTAAGTTCTACCTGCCCGGTCCTCCCTGGGAGCAATCCCAGCCAGCCCTCTGATTGGCCAACTAGCAAGGGGCTCACACAAGCCACATGGGACCGTGGGAAGACACTGGCACACTACAAGAAGATGGTGCTCAGTTAACCCTATAGGGCAAAAATGGAAGCCCCCAAGTAAGTCACAGCCCTATACTTATGGTAGGAATAGGAACACTTGAGAATGGCTGTATGTTCATCTGTGAAATGTTGGAAAGTGTGGAATTAATGAATAGATTTCTCAAGAGAGTTTTGACTTTTGTTCTAACGCTATTTGTGATATGCCTGGGAAGTAGCTTAGTGTGACTCTGTCTCTGCCCTTGCAGTGATGAGCACAAAGGAGCTCTAAAACTAGTGACTGCCAGTGTATTCCTAAGCAGAGTTACACCTAATTTCATTGGTTTCAGTGCATTTAGAAGAGTACATGTCTGCTTAGGATTGCACTGTTCGCCTGTAAAGATATCTGCTGTTAGCTTCACAGGACTCCAATCAGCCAACTGTGTAGCAGCCTCCAAACCACATACACTTAAATAGGCTCTTTTTAAAGTGTTTTGACAACCCCTGGTATAATGTTAAAAGTAGAATTGGTTTGCTTCCATGACAATTCAAGGTGCTGGTTTTGACCTGCAAAGCCTTAAACTGCCTGGGAATAGAGCACTTTGAATACTACCTACTTTTCTATAAAACTGCTAGTGCATATTAACTTCTTCTTGTTTTGCTGAGACATATCATTGTGATATCCTTGTGATTTTGGAGTGCCTTCCCCAGCTTCATTAACTAGACACCTAAATATTTTTAACAGGGGTCATTTCGTAGAAAAAGAGGTGCAGGAGCTCATTAGCATAACTCATTAGCATAACTCAATTGCATATGCCACACCCCCTAACATGCTGAAAGTGTCGGAAGGCAACACCCACCCCTCAGGCTCCACTCCACAGGTGAGTGAAACTGACCTGCTCTTCCTCCATTCCCTTCCCCAGCCAATACTTTGTGCAATAAAAATAAGCGTAAAGAACACACCCTCATTCTCTTCCTGCTCCCTTGAAACCACCAGGTTTCAAGTAGACTTGAGATACCCAGGACATGTGCACCACCCATCCCTTCCCCTTCCCCTCCCCACAAGACACCCTGTGAGGTAGGTGGGGCTGAGAGAGGTCTTTTGAGAACTGCTCATGAGAGAACAGCTCTGAGAAAACTTGTGACTGGCCCAAGGTCACACCAGCAGCTGCATGTGGAGGAGTGGGGAATCAAACCCGGTTCTCCCAGATTAGAGTCCAACTCCTGACCACTACACCAAACTGATAAGGTAGAAGCTGCTGAAGGGTTGGTGAAATTTCTCCAGTACTTATGTGCCATGTGCCCAGATAAAAAATGGTATACTTAGAAAATTTATATGCCACCTTGAGCAAGTCTCTGGAAAAGCAGCACACAGTCATAAAAGGAACAATGATAAAACTATCAATTTTAAAACAAAGCATTAAAAACAATAAAGACCCTAGCAGGGCTTTCCCCGGGGCTCTGCGCCTCTGCACTGCTCAGGGAAGCCAAGGAGGGGGTGGGGGACCACATTTTTCCTGTCTTGTTAATCTGTCTGTCTGTCTATCTGTCTATCATTTATCCATCCATCCGTCCATCCATCCATCCTTCTATAGTTTGATATGACAAAGAAGCAGATTCCCCCTTTGAATTCCATTGTTCTAGTATAAAGCTAAACCAACAACAGTAACTGAGGGAGATTTATAGATAGTATATAGAGGCTGCTAGAAACTGTCTTCAGGCTTTGATTGTTCTGCAAAATGCCTATAACACACCGCTAGCCTTGTTTCCACAGAAGTGTCAGCCACTGCCAGGAACATTCACAAGAATGTGGAAGTTTTCACACAATGTAGGTCAAGCATCCTGCAGTCCTCTGTACATGGCTGTGTGTTACCTCTTCTCCCCACCCCCAGTTTTGCTTCTGTTCTTTTAACTGCACCCTAGCATATTAAGGTGGTAAACCCCATCACTATGCCTATATAAGCTGCAGTTGCCTAATTTATATCTGCTAGGCAGCTATGGGAGGCACAGTTGTAGTGAGAAGATGGCCAACATAGCTAAACACAATGGCAATTTCAGTGGGTGGACATATCCTCACCAGTTAGGCTGTGAGAAAACAGCTTGCTGACTTGTATTTCCCGACTGAGTGGGGATTTGAAGCCAAGTGTATCTTGGTTGAAGTTCATGCTGGTGTTGTTTCTGAGAGGGAGACAGCTACACGACTCTCCATCATGCTGCTTAAATCACTTCTTTAAAGTGCTTCCATGCTACAAGGTGTAAAAAAAAAACCCCTCAGACACAACCTGCACAGAAGAGAGATAAAGAGCTATTTTCTGCATTAGCAATCTAAGTGCTAGACACTGAAAGGATCCCCTGCAGAGCCATGAGCCCGTGATTTTTATATCTTTTTGGTCTTTGTTTTGGATTCATGTGCACAGCCAGACGTGGATATTGTAGTTTCTGAAATGTCAGAATTTGAGAAGATTTAGCTCAGGCTGACTAGGCTAACAGATAAGCAAAGTTCAGGCAATCTCTCTCTACTCAAATGCTTGGTAATTGCACATCCTGGTTTTAAAGAATTATGGGAAATGGCCTGGTTAGGGTTGGTAAAAGTGTGGTTTTAATTTTCTGTTCAAATACTTGGTGATTAGAAAGATACTGAATATGTGAGTGACGCTATTGAAGGATTGTATTAGTCTTAACAAAGCACTTTTATTTTCCTCAAAATTTCTATTGCCTGATCAGATTGCTAAATTACTGCTCTCCTGCTCACACTTCCCTTCACCTTTTAAGGTTGTCAAGTCCGGGTGGGGCCTGGAGATCTCCCAGTATTACAACTGATCCCCAGAGAGCACAGCTCAGTTACTTTGTTTAAAATGGCAGCTTTGGAGGGTGAACCCTCTGGCATTATACCCCACTGAGGTCCCTCTCCAACCCCCAAGTCCCAGGAATTTCCCAGCCTGGAGTTGAAAACCCTACTCTTCTACATACCCAAGAGTGTTCAGGGATGAATTCTCTTCTCATCTCAGGGCAGAATTGTTCATAAGTAGCCCTGTGGTAGCAGTTTGGAGAGAGAAGGACTTTATGTGCTGCAAGCACCAAGTGCTAGGTGATGGGCAGTTCACCAGGCTAGTGTGTCTTTCTTTCACTTAAGGCAAGATCTTAAGGGAGCCAACTGAACATAAACAAGAATATTAAATGTATAGCTTACTCAGTGTTTAGGGTTACCAAGCCCCTGTGAGTGTTGGGGGATCCCCCTGCCACCTGTATGAACTTCCTGTCACCATTAATCTGGCTACAGGGGGGAAGGGAAATGGTGGGGGAATACTGGCAGCTTCCCGACTCGCTGATATCACTCCCCATGTACCTGAAAATGATATCAGTGTGTCACTGGGAGATGTTCTTAGGACTTTTTGTCCAATATTAGTAATAATTTAGAGTTATGGATCTTGCTTACTGGAAAGAAGAGGCTGCTTCCTCTAGTTTAAAATATTTATTACTAAAGGATAAAGGGAAACGGGATTAGCTACAAAAGAAACAAAACATGCTTTCTTAAGAGCGGCATTGTGCTCCATCTGCACACTAAGCCATCCTACAACAAAGTGAGAGATTACAATGGAGGATCTCTCCTTCATCTTGACCCCTGAAAGGAAACACCTCATATCAGTCACCAATCAGTACAACAATACCCCTCTAGGTTTCCCGGGCTTGCACTTAATTGGCCAGCTGCCAGGTACGTCTTCCAGGTTAGCTTGAGAAACAACAAGTTACATAGGTTAACCCTATAATGACTAAAATGGTCAGGTCTTGTCTTACATACTCATTTTTCCAACAGATGTTGAGGATGCTCTGGCATTTGGGCAAAACTATGGTTAAACCACAAAGTTTTCCCCAGATTCCACAGCATCCCAAAAGTCCCCCAGCAATATGCTGATGTCACTTCCCAGCACACAGGAAGTGATGTCAGCATGTGGCTAGCACTGTCAGAATGCTGCTCTTCAGCCCCTGCCCAGGAAGGTAAGTCCCCTGTTAGTTGTACTCCCCTGTTGGGAGTACATGGCAACCCTAATTCAATGTTCAATGATATTCTTCCATTTTGTTCCCTAGCACAGACAGAAAATTTGACAATCACATCACAGCCTACAAACAACCTTAATTTTGGGAGCTGATACATTTCAAGAGAATTTGATAGTCTGTATTAAATTCATGAAATGTCCTTGCACTATGTGCTCCCCTCAGTTGGCCCTTAAATAGTAAATCTCAGGCCCAATCCACATGAAAGGTTTTACAAGTATTACTAATCTCTGATTTATTTATTTTTTTACAGAATGGATTTGATCTGCTAATGAAAGGGGAAAAATTTCTCTCCCCTTCCCAAAGCAAATTTCTGACTTCCCCCTTGTGCTATTGCTGCGGGTCCCCTTTCCCTCGGGAATAATATTTCAGGGAGAATTGTGTGTTGCAACAGTAGTGGGGAAGTTGGGAAAGTTGTGCTCCACAGACAGAAATCCCTTTCATCTGAAGAATTTATTGATGGATTTAAGCCTTTTGTTTTGTCTGCTATTCCATTCAGTTCCAGGAATGAAAAAGATGAACTATAGAATTTTTACTGATGCAAAAGGGAGCAAATTCCTAACACACAATAACACATAATATTTGTCACAAAAGTAACAAAATAACAAAATGATATTAAGTAAAGACAAATGTAATATTATGGTGGGGGAATTTAATAGCAGACAAAGATAGGAAGCAGTACCCTGATATGTCTTTATGCTCCTGAGCAGAGGAATGGGGGGGGGGGGAAGGGTTCATTACTTCTTTGACCCACCGTTCATTAGATTCAGCCTGGTAAAGGGGTGGAAGGGAGCAAGTTACTTCACAGATTTCCAGCCATGAGGAGAGGAGGAGCAAAAAGAAATAAAAAGAAGTAATAAAAATAACAGTTGTGAAATGCTCTTCCTTCACATCCAAGAATCTTGAAGAACCCTAAGCTGTTCTTGGTTAATCAATAGCTTGTATAGAAGATGAACTAAATGCTGCCCTAAAACTGAAACCTGATAGAGTTCCATGTATTCTCAGCTGCCTTGCTAGTTGTGTTTTTGATTGCCAGTTGTGAAGTACTGAGGAATATTTTCATTGCTGGTTTTACCTTTGGAGGACCTATTGCGTTCTTATTAGCAGCATTATGAGATGGGCTTTGGATGATCCTTCCAAATCCACCATGAAAAGAAAATCACAACCAGAAATACTGAGGGTTAATCACCCTTTCCTCTTTTCTCATCACCTAAAAAAATGGTAATTAATGGAGACACAGGATGGTCAACTGGTCTAAACACAGAATATTTAAAAGGTCAATGTGGTACAGAGAATGGGGTATTTATAGATCTCTCTGATATGAGACTTTCTGCGCACTTTTCAATATCTTAAAAAATAACACAGAGAGAGAGCTGACAGCACATTAATTTCTCCTCCCGATAAAGTATGATAATGAGATTGGGAAAATAGCATCCAATTACGCCACTTGCTACTTGTTTAAGAGGGCACTGTCAAGTTCTTTTCCCTCTCCCATTTATTTTTCAACCCTCTGTTCCTTTCAAAGAGCCCCTGGGAAACTTGTTCCTGAAGCCTGCTTCCTGAACAAAAACTTTTCTTTTTGTTAGTTACTAGGATAAATTTCAACCCAAGAAAAAGTAGGGCAAAAAAATTCCTTGCTTCTTGCCTCTCCACTAAGTTCATATTTCCCCTATACTTCTATACAGTTTCAGATGAGCATTATATATACACCAACATGCTGCTTTTCGATCTTTATAGCTATTTGTAAGGCTAAACTAAAAGTAACTGCTTATTTAGCATTCTGGACAACATTACAAAGTGCCCTCTAACAATGGTTTTATAGTTCATTCAGAATTATTGGCCCATTCAGGAAGTGTCATCCTAACTGAACTGACTTGTGCCACCATCACTGAAAGCAACCTATGACCTGATTTGCTGGGTTACATAGCATTGTAATGTCAATTTAAAAGAACATATAAATTGGCTGCTGTATCAGACCATAAATCTGTTAATGCCTGTGCTTGTTCTACAAGTGTGACCAGCAAGATGCCATCTGGGAATTATATAAGCATGTAAAAAAATGGATTAATTAAGACAAAATGTTACAATGAGTTTTACAGATTTGTTGAAGTATTTAAGATAACGCTAGGTGATTCACCTTCATTGATCAAGGTGTGATCACAGTTACTTCATATTTAGAATAAAAATAGAATAGGTTCCAGGCCTACAGAGTTCAGTTTCTTATCTCCCAATTGTGAGCATTCTGTGTCTTTCAATTGTACATTTTGTGAATTAATCCTGTATTAGCAAATATCAGTGTAGTCCATAGCAGAGTTGCACCCCACTAAACCTATTGACTTAGACAGGTGAAACTCGGCTTAGGGTTGTATTGTAAAGTGACACCAGATTTAGCCTAATGTGAAATATGAGTTGAACTTGAAATCTCCTGCTCAGGCAAAAGAGCTGCACTGTTCTGAGGGAAACTAAAAGACTCTAGGTAAGGTCAAAAAGTTTCTAATGGAAGGAAGTTCACACAGATGGACCAGAGTACACATACACTAAAATGTGAGGTGAATTTGAGGGTCCAACAATAATTGATCACTTTTTGGACTGAGTCTCCCTCCTTCCACTTTTTGTTTTAAAAATGGTGAATTAAATGTAGGTTGTAAGCAGAACTAGATCTGATTTCTTCAGGTTTTCATGTATGATCCTAATGAGCTACTGACTCCACCTATTTCACCTCTGCAGAAAGACATAATTGCTAAAAAGACACTATAAATCCAGATATTTACAAAGGTTGATTAGTGCACCTGGTGGCTGATAAACCCCTATTAAAAATTCAATTTTTGTCATTTTGAACAATTGGATAGTGCCCCAAGAGATACTTGACTAAAATCAAATAGCTCTCTCATGCAAGTACTTGCCTAAGATATCTTGTACAAGCACTTGAAGACAGTTTTACAGTGATCATGGGCTAGATGATTAACATAGAACCAAGAAAATAAAAGATGTTGCGGTAATTCTCATCTATTAATCAATATACAAGTGTACTAAGGACATTGTATAAAATGAGTTGTGATATTTCAATTTTAGCATACCTCTTAGTAGCTGAATGAGTATTCAGAAAATGGCCTGTATCCAGCCACACAGTACTGAAGGCTTCAGTTTTATTAAGGGTGGGAGTGATATCCACTAATTCCTTCTCCTGATTATTTTTTGCCATCCATCATGTTGTTCCTAGGGGACCTTCAGTCACAGTGTAGGGGGCAAAGTGGTGGTGGGGGTCTACAGTAAGGGGGAGGAATTGGTAAAAAATGTTACCCACTCTTAAAAAAACTTCAGTGCCCATAAGTGTTAGGGGAGTTTTCTAAACACCAGTACAACCCCCCTTCTCCAAGATCAATCTGGAAGAGAAAAGATCCACTCAGTGCTTGGGCAGACAAAGCATGCAACATCTATTCAGAATGATCATTCTGATGCAAACTCATCTGAGTGTCAAAGACCCACAAATAAGCTGGCACCCCGAACAAAATTCAAATTGCTTCCTTTATAGGATAAAACAGGCAAAAGGTCAGGGCCTGGTATTTGGGGGGGGGGGGGGAAGGTTAAGCCATTCTGTTCTTAAACATAATTCACTCTGCCCTCTGTTTAGAATACATTCAACATTCCTAAGAGGAGCATAAGGAAAACAAACCTTATACACTTTTCTCCCTGCAAGGTAAGAATGGCACCAGCCCTTGACTGAGATATAATTGCTTAGAGCCCAGGAGGTCAAAGAACAGATTTTGGGTAAGGATGGAAATAAGGGCAGGGAAATCCTAAAATATAGCAAATCAATACACAAGATAACAGACCAGTCTTCAGGCTCACTCATCAAAGTTATTGCAAAGATCTTAAATCTTTGCTATATTCTTTATGATGAAATAATTTTTTCAAGGTATGCAATTGAATGCGGGCCAAGGTAAAATACAGATGCTGGCAATAGCAAACAAATGATGATAATTTAATGTAATTTGTTAAACTAGTAGCAAGTGTGGGTACTTGACTATGTTAGCTCTTAATCTGAATGCCCTATGAAGATTTTAAAGGAGATTCATACTGAGTCCAGTCTACCTGTAGAATTCTAGCTATTGGCTGGAAGTGTGCATGTGTATTCCTTTGTAGGGGCAAATTATGCTCTCCCTGACATGATTTCAGTTTAGGGAAAAAGCACAGGGGAGGCAGGAGCCCCTCTTTTCCCCATGCCAGAGTCCCAATTAGAACTGGACCCTGTGGTGTTTCTAAGTGGAATTGCTTCAGTATGGCTGCTAGTCCATGTGTTGAACGTGTGTAACTTGCAATGTGTCATTTACACCCAGGTGAAGGCACCCTCCACATCCAGTCTGGTTATGGTAGCCAACAGGCCTGGAGAACAATGTCCTGTCCCTTTAATTGAAGCTTAATGTATGGAAATGAGTAGCATGAGAGATAAAAAAAATCAGCTGTTAAATAACATCCCAATAAGCCTCTATTAAAATAACATATATATTTTTCTCCAGGTAGTTGACAATCCTGACTCTGGTTGGACCCCCACAGAAAAAGTCTGTGACCTAACTGTTGCCGTGTGAAGAGTCCTAAGGGCGGGTTATAAAAGAAGAAGGCCATCTGCTTATTCTTAGCCAGACCTCACAACCATGAAAGGGTCTACTTATACCACAAAATACATATTTAGCTCCCAGGCTAATAGCATAGCCCTAAAATATACATATGGTGTAAACAAAAAACCCCCCAATAGCATAGAGTTAGTGGTGAATGTAAGGTTCAGATTCTTTTAACTACACCTGTTTTTATCAGTAGTTTATCTTCCTTTCTTACATAGACTGTTAACTTCTTACAGACAAAGGAACTTTGTCTTCAGATGGAAAATTTATTTCACTTTTTGTTCCCCACACATAGTGGCATATTCATTTAATTTGGACCTTCAGAATCCAGGACAAAAACAAAACACACTATGCTGCCTCAGCAGGTGGGAAGCAGTGAAAAGTGTTTTGAACTTTAGCAATTTGACAGAAGGTTTAATATTTCAGGGGGACTTCATGCTGAAATTTCTATTGACCCTAGCAGAAATACAGTTTCCTGCTATTTATTTGGGAAATGCCTCTGGGACCAGAACTATTTTCAGAGGTTTGCTTGACAGCAGCCAAGTGTTTTCATGTTTATTCATGCTGAAATCAATTCATTACAGGAGGTGTGATGTAAGCTGTTTACTAATGTTGAGCATCTTCAGAAGGCCACAGCTCCTTAGGAAGAAATGCTGCAGAAAACAATCCACTGCTTTGTGTTGCAGGCATTCTATATTTGTGTCCTCATGTTTATTGAGGATTTGTAGTGGTCGGAGATTTGGATGAGATGGTATATCTGAACTAATAAAATATACTGCAGCACTTCTTCAAAGCTGCATATTCAGCAAAGGAAGCTGTAGCAGTTGTTCGGAAGGACACTGAAATGTATATGAACCAATATATAAAAGCCTTTTCACGTGTCATGTGATAATACACAAGACTGTCATCAAGCTTCATGACATGGCAAAAAACCCTACACTATGGATGCCATCAAATTTGTCGTTCCTGCCTTATTACATCAAAACCCTCACATTTTAGCTTTGCTTCTCCCCTAGTGTAAATCAAGAATCTTTATTTGTGTGTCGTTTCCTGTAAACCCATGCCAAATATTTACCATTATGGTTACACAATTTATTAATTTCATTGTCATTGTATTAAGTTATTCACTCAGTGCCTTTCTTCACAAAAGTGGACCTCGTGTTGATGTTCTCTCTGTATCAATTGCATGTAAATTGGATATAAGTGGTCATACAACAATAGTGTCAATAGAAGAAGAAAAAAACTAGAACAAATGAATTAGGAACACCAGGTTAAGACGTTGAATTACAGACTGGAAGATCAGTAGTTTGGCAGTTCAAGACCCGAGTGCCCCACAATGGAGTGAGCTCCCATCTCTGGTCCCAGCTCCTGCCAACAGGGGCATCAAGTTTTCAAAATCCGGGAAGGGGAGAGCTCTTCCATGCGCTTGTGCGAAGCGTGCGTGCCCGCCGGGACCATGTTCCCGCTGCCTCCCCCCCAGCCTGACCTCTCCTGCTTCTGTCCCTCCCTCCGTCTGTCCAGGAGCCAGCTGGGCATTTGCTTAGCTGGCCCCTGGACGGACGGAGGGAGGGACGGAGTGGCCAGGCCGGGGGGGGGGAGAGAGAGAGACGGCAGTGGTGGTGGCCCTAGGAAAGGCCCAGGGAGGTGCGGCGGAGGGCACACTTTTTCCCTGGGGGGGGCTCAGTCCCCCCCGGGAAATTTCAGGGGTGGCTCAAGCCCTCGAGCCCCCCCGTAGTTGATGCCTATGCCTGTCAACCTAGCAGTTCGAAAGCAAGAAATTGGAAGTAGATAAATAGGTACTGCTTTGGTGGGAAGGTAACTGCGTTCCGTGCGCCTTGGCATCTAGTCATGCTGGCCACATGACCATAGAAATGTCTTTGGACAGTGCTAGCTCTTCAGCTTGGAAACGGAGATGAGCACCACTCCCTAGAGTTGAATTTGACTGGCTTTTGAGCAAGGGAAATCTTTACCTTTTACTAATGAAAATAAAGCAGAATGAAAAAAAACTCAGAAAAACACACAGAAAGATACTGTGGAGGAACACCATTCACTTGACATGGTGTAGTGGTTAAGAGCAACAAACTCTAATCTGGAGAACTAGGTTTGATTCCTCACTTCTTTACATTAAGCCTGCTGGGTGACCTTGGGCCAGTCACAGTTCTCTCAGAACTCTCTCAGCCCCACCTACCTCACAAGGTGCTTGTTGTGGGAAGAGGAAGCAAAGGTGATTGTAAGCTACTCTGAGACTCCTTAAGGCACATAAAAGAGGAGTATAAAAGCCAACTCTTCTTCATCATCATCAAAGTATTCTTTTCAGTGTTAGAACTATTAGAATGCTTTCCCTGTGAAGAAAGGTTAGAGCACTTGGGGCTCTTTAGCTTGGAGAAATGACAGCTGAGGGGTGACATGATCGAGGTTTATAAGATTATGCATGGGATAGAGCAGATAGGTACTTTTACCCCTTTCTCATAATACAAGAACTTGTGGGCACTCAATGAAATTGCTGAGCAGTTGGGTTAGAATGGATAAAAGGAAGTACTTCTTCACCCAAGTGTGATTAATGCATGGAATTCACTGTCACAGGAGGCGGTGGCAGCTACAAGCATGGATGGCTTCAAGAAAGAATTAGATAAACATATGGAGCAGAGATCCATCAGTGGTTATTAGACACAAGGTACAGAAAGGAACTACGGGGCAAGTGATGCTCTGTATTTTTGGTGCTTGGGGGGAGGGGGCAACAGTGGAGGAGCTTCTAGTGTCCTGGCCCCACTGATGGACCTCCTGATGGCACCTGAGAATGGAAGGGGTGTGGAGATAAAAGCCCTTAAGATCCCAGCACAGAACACCCAAGCTCTTAGTTATGCTAATAGCATACTACCCCATCCCCTGCTAGTTAATCACACCTAGACAATTTCCGCAGTAGTGAATTCCACACATTGACATTTTTAAACCTGTGCATTATGTGATTTTTTCCACAGTAGACTTTTTTCCTCACCAGGTGCAAACCCAAAGTTTTCTCCTTACCCCACATTTGGAACCCCCACTTTTAGCGAGTACCGAAAATGCGGGGTAAGGACAAAACTTCAGGTTTGCACCTGGTGAGGAAAAATCTACTGTGAAAATTTCACATAACACACAGTTTTAAAAACATCAGTGTGGGGAATTTCATTACTATGGAAATGGTCCTAGAGTCACAAAGCTCGGAAGACTGAAGTTATAAAAGGAAAACTCTTCCTTTGGAACATGAAGGCAATCCCAGGGGTGGGGGGGAGGTTATAAAAACCCTGGACACAGATGGATCCTCTTCCATTTTGGACAGCTTTTTGGATATACCAAGACATGACAGAGTAAGCTTTCACCAAAGGACTCTACTTTGCTCACAAACAGAGCCTTCAGTTTGGGGAATTGATGGAGATGAGTGGGCCCAGGGGCACAGAGGGGAGCGCAGGTGAGGCATGCCACAACAGGTGACAGACAATTTTGGGAATAAAATGGCTACAGCTTTATTGAGTACACTGTGGGAGCATTGGTGCAGCATGGGGACAGATCCTGCATCAGGTGACCCACCTGCTACTCAATGAACCCCACACCCCAGCCTGCCTGCTGGGGTGAAACTGAGGAGTGGCAAACCTCAGGGACCATGTGAGCACTGGCCATTGTGTCGCTCCCTTGCCACCTGGTGGTGAGAGCCCTATCAACAGCCCCTGAGCTGATCATGCGACTGAATTGGTTCCACTCCAAGACCCACTCCTCCCCCCGGGAGTCCCCAGAACGTGGGGTGTAGGCACACAGGCACAACCTCCCTTGCCAAAATGATCCATCCCAGGGCCCAAACAGCCCAAAGCTGTGACAATAAAAAACAGTGAACAGCAAACAGTAAGCAAACCAGTGACAACCGAAGGACAGGGAGGATGAGATGGAAAGTTGTAAAAAATCTGGGATGGGGTCCCAGCAGTACCCAGCTTTATAGGGGAGGGGCAGGCAAGCAAAGCCCTGGGACTGTCTGCAGCCTCACCCTGCCTGATGTGAGCCTGGCACATGGTCTGTCCTCCTGCTACTGTAGGCCCCTGTACTGGACTATGTGGCCAGCTGGTCAGAGATCACATGGCTACCTGCTGCTTCCCTCAGGCCCAGAGCCCACAAAGGCAGCAATAGAGTAAGTCCCAGCTGCGGCTTGTGGGTGGTGGCTGAGGAAGGTAGAGTTGGGAAGGCGAGGGAGCTTGGCAAGGATGTGCCCTCTAAAGCCACAGTTTCCTGCAGGGAAACCAATCTCTGAAACCTGGCAGTTGGGTGAAAATCTAGGAGAACTCCAGGCCACTGTTTGATGTTAATAAATCTATGCAGTATTGTGGATATTAGGACATGGATGCATTATTAAAAATGTTGCGGAGTAGGATCACAATTTCAGCAGCAGCCACCTGTACATTGTGATGTCCACTTTTGGCCAGCAGGGATGAGAAAGATATTGCCCAGTTAACTGACTAAAAATGATTATTTTGCTAAATCATTTATTGCATTTATAACCAGTCTTTCTTAAATCATGGCACTCAAGGTGGTGTGCATGGGGTTCACATGAGAAGTCTCACTTCCAGACAAAAGGCACATCCATATCTGCTAGGCTTCATAGAGCATTGCTCTCTGGCCATATCCCAAGAAGTAGCATTTAGTAAAAGTTAATAAGAAAGAAGAAAAGCTAGCACTCATAGGGAGCCTACATGAAATATGACTTAGAATAACATAGGCTTCTTTGTGAGATGGGGTGGACAATAAAAACCCTAAAAATCATCCATGAAGTGAAGGAGACAAATACGGGGTGATTTAGGTTAACACAATTCTCATCAGACTTCAGGAGAAGGGATAAAATTGTCTGCCTGGGCTGGAGTCTTGAGTTAGGATATCCAAGGTAAGTATTACCAGATTGCTTTAACAGGCACCCATTCCAAGAACAGTAATATAGAGCTTATTAGTCTCTTAATGATGTTGCATGTGAATCAGCTGCTTATAAAGTCACTCATGCAGCCCAGCCATTTCCCCATGGGAACAGGATTCAGCCAGGTGCTGAAGGGACAGTGCTGTGCCGGCAGAGCAACAAAAGTGAATGGGGTGGACAGCCCACAGTTTTCTCTCTCTCTGGCTGAATCTGCATCTGCTGTGTAAAGCAGTTTCAGTCTGCTGTGGGGTTATTGTACTCTGTTCCCCTTTCCCCCCTATTCTGGCTCAGAATAAAGGCAAGCTGTCTACATCAGTCCTCACCATGGCGACCATGGGGGCACAGGAGGAAAAGCATGCATGAGAGGGGGGAGGACTCCCAGGGCACCATCAGGGCAGTACGCTGTGGGGAGGAAATGGCACCCACGACTCCCCTGCAGAAAGTAAAGGGGGTGATTTGGCAGGGGGCTGGATAGTGAACAAGCTGGGTGGGCGGGCTTCCAACCCACCAACGAAAAAGAAAATGATCGCAGAAAAATGTTCCTTGGCTGCTTTTAAACACACTGATGACTTGGGGGGGGGGGTGTGGAATTAAGTTCCAGTTGTCTGCTTTTTGCTCACAGTGTCTTGAGGGCAGGGAGGAGCACTTGGAACTGCTTTAAATGAGATCCAGGTAACACGGTGGGATGCCGTAGTGATGTCATAGTGGCCACTAAAGGGCAATAAAATGATGCAGATACAATAGGAAGGCAATGGCAGCATGCAATGTAGACAGGAATTTGTGAAACAATGAGAAATTGAAGGCACAGTGGTAGGAAATATCAATGCAGGTTGGACCTTTCTCTCACACACATATACACCAACATTGTGGAGCTCAAGAGCACCAGGAGAGGAGCAGAAAGGCAGGATAATTTCTTTTGGTGGTGGCAGCTTCTACCGAAAGATTAACATCCCAGACTAGAGGGTCCAAGGGTTTGGGGTTTTTCTTTAAACCAGCACAAAATAGACTCTCTTGGTCAGTCCCAGCGCAGGAAGGCAGAGGAGCCAGAAGGGAGGTTTATGACAGTGCTGACTTCTCCATAGCTACAAAAAACAGATAATATAAAATTATTTACATCATTTATAGGCATCTTCTGTCTTTTCTGTTCTTTTCTCAAGCAAAGCTAAATGTGGATGCCTCTCCTGTCCTTCATTTAAGGCTTCCAAGAAGCTCTTAAACTCACATCAATTTTACAGGTTTCTCATAAATTCACTCTTCCTCGCTCAAGCTTCCTATTGCAAATATATGATTCTCACTTTTCAAGTTTTAAAAAAAAATCACATTTTTATTGCCAAATATGTTCTGTTCTGCAGCTTTGCCCTGGTAAATTCAGCAGTCATTCCTAACCTGCAATAATGTGTTACATAGCACTCAATCAGAGTTTATCCCTGCTACAGTAAGTAGTAAAGACAAAATGAGCAAGTGGTCATTTATGGGCATTTTGTTTCCTGTAAGTCCCCACTATTGTCTTAGACGAGGCATGCAAAAATTTAACTCTAACCCCCAGGTGCTTAACAAAATCAGGAAGAACATTTGAAAGACTTCTTCAGGTTGGGTTCACATCTATGAAGTAATCTCCCTTTGTGCTCTGCCTTGGAAACCTATGTAGCAAGTTCATCTGTATTTTGATACCAAGGTTTCAAAAGATGTAACTCTGTTTAGGATGACCTGTTACTTTTACTTTCAAACGGACTCAGGCCAAATCTACACCTCCCCTCTGAAGTAGTTTGACTGCTGTCTTTTCCTACACTCATTTCATGCTGGTGTCAAATTTCACTTTGTTTTTTTTCCCCCTGGGTCTGAAGAGCAGTAAGCAACAGGATCTGTTTAAAGCAGTATAATGCTAGCTTGACCACAGGAGGGCAATTAACGAATGTAGACCGTAATTTTTAAACTAGAACAAGTATGGTTTGAAACTAGAAACAGGTATAGACTAGAGACAGGTATAGATGGTTTGAAACTAGAAATAGGTATAGTTTTTTGAAACTAGAATGATTCCGGTGGGAAAGTCAGATGTAGATTTGACCTTAATATTAAACTTTGCTGCATCAATGTCTAAGAATTTAGGCTAGGATGTACATATGCAGCATAATATGGGAGGTTGGTAGGTTTATTGTATAAAGCCATTGGCCATTACAAAATGCAGAATACAGAATACTCCAAAACACTAACACAACATTAAAAACCACTATTAGTAAAGTTAAAGGTTTCCCTTGCTTGAAAGCCAGTCGAATACAACTCTAGGGATGCAGTGCTCATCTCCATTTCCAAGCCGAAGAGCCAGCACTGTCCAAAGACATCTTCATGGTCATATGGCCAGCATGACTAGATGCTGAGGTGCACAGAACACTGTTACCTTCTCACCAAAGTGGTACCTACTTATCTACTTGCAATTTCTTGCTTTTGAACTGCTAGATTGGCAGGAACTGAGACCAGAGATGGGAGCTCACTCTGTCATGCAGCACTCAGGTCTCGAACTACTGAACTTCCAGTCTGCAGTTCAGCATCTTAACCATTTGAGCCACTGCAGGCCCATTAAAAAAAAATCACTATTACAATCCAGTTAAAAATTGACAACCAATCAATAATAATAATAAGATAATAGAGGTTTAAACACCTTCAGGCCCTTATATCTAATATTAGATGTTGCTAAAGCAAACAAGGAGACTCTGTAGGATAAATAAGAATCACTATCTGAAAGCAAGAACACAATCTTTTCAGCTTCTAAGTATGCTTGCGTAGCCAATAGAAAGCCTGCTAAAATTTTCTCTCTTGGAGTGCTATATAGCGGACAATAAAGCATGTACTGAGGAAGGTTCTCCACTTCTGACGAACCACAAATACAGAAACATTGCTCTTCTGGAGTGTGCGAGTAATGGCCAGCCAAAAGAGCTGTTTGCCTAGTCTCTAAGATTATAGTTAGAGATGTTGACTAGGTAATTCGACCTACGATGGTTGAATTTACAGTATTTATACCTAGGCATCACTTTGGACTTCAGAATTAGAGAACGGTCGATCAGTGCATCAGCATCATATATCCAGTCACTGAGTTGAGAAATCTCATCTGAGGTCTGGAGAAGGTCATCAGGGATGGTGTATCTTTGGATAATGGTGTTGAGAAATAGGATCCTTAACAAAATGGAGATTGTCCAATTGATGGCTTACAGAATTGGCTCTCAAAGGTGTATTCCCCCCCCCCCAGTATTTTAACAGAGCCAGGTGTGCCTGAACCTTACAAGAGGGGAGTCCCAGTTCAGCTCTCATCAAAGATGAGGGGGTGCCTCTGGGCAAGGCTAAGATATACCTAATAAATTGGTTTTGGATTATCTCCAAGTTAACTACAATATCATCCTTCCAGCCCCAAATTTCAACTCCATATAATATGGCAGTAGTTGGGGGTACTCTCTGTGGAAAAAAAAAAACTTTATAATTTTGGATCCAGGATTTGGGGTGTAAATGTTTAACATGTGTTATGTCCGGGGCTTGACTCTTTGTCTGCAACCAGGGAACATGTCTGGTCATGTTCACCTGTAATGGGATGTGATAACAGCAGAGCTTCCTTCCACAGAGAACAATGGACCTAGGGATCCTGCCGGTCCCCCGATCAGGGACTGAGGATATTTGAACGGACCTATGATAGCCCCTGGCAGGAGAATAATCCCTGTTGGACCAATCCCCCTTTAAGGGGGGGGGGGGCGGTCAAGGTGTGGTTTACCTGTAAATATAAGCGGTTCCTCCATCCCTTTGTCCCCATGCTCCATCCTGACCTTCAAGAAACCACCATGCTGTAAATATGATCCTGTCTCCCTAATAAAAGAGCTATGATTGAAATCACTCCACTGGCCTCCTGAGTCCAGTACTTTTCACCATAGATTCCTGATTTTTGGATTGGACAGTACTGGTTCTGGATTCACATCTCTGGTCTTTTCAGATTTCTGAATTTCAGCGCCATTATTTTCAGTTAGGGAGCCAGTTCAAAGATCTGGTACACCAAATTTGCATGTAAGATTAGAATCAGAATCATAGAATTGGAAGGAACCTCCAGGGTCATCTAGTCCGATCTGCTGCACAATGCAGGAAATTCACAAATCCCCCCCCCCCAAATGACCAATGTTCCATGCCCAGAAAATGACAAAAAACCTTCAGGATCCCCAGCCAAACTGGCCTGGAGAAAAAATGCTCCCTTACCCCAAAGTGGTGATCAGCATTTCCCTGGGTATGTAAGAAGGGCCACAAGAACTAAGCACTGATACAACCCTTCTGCACTCCCTCTCATCATCTGCCTAAGTTCACAGAATCAGCATTGCTGTCAGATGGCTATCTAGCCTCTGTTAAAAACCTCCAAAGAATGAGAGCCCACCACTTCCCAAGGAAGCCTGTTCCACTAAGGAACCACTCTGTCAGGAAGCTCTTCCTAAGATTTAGCCAAAAACTCTTCTGATTTGATTTCAACCTGTTGATTCTGGTCTGACCTTCTGGGGCAACAGAAAATAACTCTGTACCATCCTCTATATGACAGCTCTTCAAGTACTTGAAGATGGTTATCATCATATCACCTCTCAGTCATCTCCTCTCCAGGCTAAACATAGGACTTGGTCTCCAGTTCCCTCACTATCTTCATTGCCCTCCTCTGGACACATTCAGACTTGTCTATATCCTTCTTAGATTGTGGTGCAGGAGGGCATCTGCATAGAATTTAATTCCCACATGCATGCTGACACTAATTGGGGACAAGCACATGCCTCTCACCTTGCTATCTGTTCTGTGCAATAAATTGTGTGTATGTGTGTTTAAAATGCACTTCTAGTCTTAAAATATCAAAACAAATATTCAAGTAAGAAAATGTTTGATAGCCAAGATAATGCAGATCTATTTTAACAAAGAGCTGCTAATAAAATTTCCACCAGAAATGTGTCTTAATCTGAAAAGTAAGTGCTTTCTGTGTACATGCTAGTGATGTTTATTCAGACATTAACTAACCAAAACAGCCATTCAGGAATCCCTCCAAACTGTTATTAGGTCCTTATAACAAAAGTGTACGTGGATAAGGTCTATTTAAAAATAAAATGGTGTACATGGGTGAGGGGACTGAAACCCATCATCTCTCAGTCCTTACTTCAATCTAGAGCAGTGTTCCCTCTAAAGTGAATTAGTGTGAGCTAGCTCACAGATATTTAGCCTCTGGCTCACACATTTTTGCCTTAGGTCAGGAAGTATGGCTCCAGAGCAAACTAATTTATGCAGTAGCCAAATCTCACAACTTTAATGCCAGTAGCTCACAAAGTAGAATTTTTGCTCACAAGACTCCACAGCTTAGAGGGAGCATTGCTCTGGAGATAATTTTTTTTTCTCACAATCTGGCTCACACACTTCTTGTATCTCAGCTGGCTGGAAGAAAGAAAAGATCAAGCACCAACTAAACGTAGTGAGGTAAGGCAAGGAAAAGGGCAGGGTTCAGTTCCCCTCACCAGCACTCTCTATTTTTGTTTACAATCATACATGATAACCCTCCTAGTTTGTCTAAATAATCATTATATTTGGTGCTCATTTGCTGTCTTTGGTTGCCAAAAGCATCCCTGTCCAGAGGTGAAGGATGCATTCCCATAGAATTGTATCCCAGTTGGATGGAAATGGGAGCTATAGAAAAAAATGAAAAAATAAAGAAAGAAAATGAATACGAGCAATAACTATAATAAAGGAATAGAATATTTTTAAATTAAATGGATGAAAAATAAAAATAAAAGTATATCCTTAGAATTCAAATGCTACTAGCTTCCATGAATGAAGGACTCTGTCTGGATTCCAGGTTCCAAGTAAACACAAAACATGGGCAAATAAGTGTCATGTCACCATTTAATGAAATGACATGTTGCTTTTTTAATAATTTTGCCCAGCATGATACATTCATGTTGATTGTGAAGAAGATTAGTTTATTAGTAAACACACTAGGCAGTCAGAATGAATTGGTGTTGGCTGATTATAATAATAGTGAGGAATTATTGATTTAATCATTTAAATCATACACTGTGAGCCTAGTTCACACTGGCTTTGGTTTTTTCTCATGTTGAGCCAAGAATCTATCCATCAAAGAACCATGTTGATAAGACTGATGAAGAAGTTTCTTCCCGCACAAATATTTAACATCTTCCTGGCCATTTGATGGTTCAGTTTGGAAAGAATCATGTCATTGGCCCTATCCTCATGGTTCCCTCTTGCGCCTGTTACCAGAATAGTGTGGGAACTACCACAAGGGCACCATACAACCACCAGCAAATGTGAATCCCCCCTTCTAGGCCCAGAGTTGAGAAGTGACCTAAAAGCCCAACAAGCTGTGCTCTTCCTCATTCATGATGCTGATTTTCAAGGGTATATTGGAACAGCAAGTCAAGAAGCTTTGTGCTCAAGGCCAAAATAAAGGCATATTGAGTTGAATTCATCAGAAGATTTCCTTGGACAGAAGGGGGTGTTGTAGTTTTTTTTGTTGATTTCCTCCTTCCTTTCCAGACCTCCAATTTCCCCTTTATGCTGTTTAAGAGTCCCCTGGCTTCAGAAGCAACATTGGGGATAGGGTTGCCAGACCAGTGGGAGTGTTGGAGGTCAAACATGAAGGGTGTTTGATATTGGGGTTGTCACCAACATTACTATGCCACTTCTGGATACAGCCAGAAAGTCACAATGGGTAGCATTACACATAGATACCCATTGTCACTTATGGATTGTACCTAAAAGGGAAATACCAAAACAGAGGCTTGCAACATTCTTTTTTTCCACCACCACTCTGAGTGGTAGAGGGAAAAAGCTGTGATTGCTGGGGGCATTTTGGGATGCATGCAGAGGTGAGAGGTAAGGAATTTGAAATGCCTTCCAACAGCAGAAATCTTCCACAGGATTTAAGACATTTTGGGTGCATTCAGATGCGCCGTTTAATCAGGTTTAGATGGCCCTGACCTGTTGCGATTATTTTTACTCTGGACAATCGTGATCACATGGAAGTGTGTGTGTTGGGTTTTTTTTCTTTCTTTCTAAGTTTGCACATGCACATAACTGCTCATCGGTAGAATTGAAAAACTTTATCCCCGCACATGCGCAGAACCACTAGGGCGAATCACGGCTTTCGTTTGACAGTCCCGCAGAGCACCGTGATTTCACTGCTATGACAGAAGACTTCCCTTTAAACTTTTCACCCAAAACTGGCCTCTTTGGGATCCTGAACTCAAAACTAGTGTTCATTTGAATGTTGGTTTTATAAACACGGGAGCGGAGCTCCACTTATGACGTACAAAAAAAAAAAAAGGCAGGCAAAAAGCGAAAGAGGGTTTAAACTATCGGAAGTGGTTTGACACTGGAGGAGCGATCACACAGGGGAAACTGTGGCTTTAAATGGGAGAGCTGAGAAAACACCACTTGGGACCTGGTAACAAAATACTTCAGCTAAAGGGGGGTTTTGAGCAGGAAACCAAAGGATCAAGACGGGAGGCAGATGTTGCCGTGTGAACGTGCACATAAAATCCATTGTTGATCAGTCACGAAACCTGATTAAATGGCATGTCTGAAAGCACCCTATCTGTCATGACTGAAATGCTAAGGGTTTAGCCTGGTAGAACAAGCTCCCTCTTGAGATCAGGGCCCTGCAGGGTTTGTTACAATTCTGTAGGGCCTGCAAGACAGAGCTGCTCCACTGGGCCTTCAGATGAGGTGGCAGACATCTAAATCTGTCTTGGCCTCCCCTGCTGACAGCACTGGCCAAGTGGAACCAGCCCAAACTGAGCATCGTTGCTGAGGCGAAGCCACCCTGATTGTGTTTGTTTTGTATTTTTATCAGAAATATGGTTTTAATTATCTAATTTATATTGTTTTGTGATTTGTAACCTGCCCTGAGCCCGCTTGTGGGGAGGGTGGGATAAAAATAAAAAAAAAATGAATAAATAAGGTTTTCATGGTTCTGTTATTTTGGTCCCCTGAACCAGGAGGCCTCTGTTCCTACAAGTTCTTAACACCTGATGGGTATGTGAATGTCAGTAGGAAGATGCACAGTGTTACTGATACAAATTAAGTGTTTTCTTGAAAGGCACTATTGCACAATATACTAAAAAAGCAAATTGGAAACCAAATGGGATACATGATGGCTACAGAAAATAAAATGAACTTTATACACAGGTAAACAGGCAGTGATGAAGGATGAGCAAATAAAGTAAAATTCTAAATCAGTTCTGTATCAGTAGAGGACGCAGTAGGTGGTGGAGAGATAAACCATAAACTGCTAGGTGTTGTGAGTACAGTTCCTTTCCTTTCCTTTAATGATACAGCTCTTTTGGCCACATTCTTAAGCCTGTGTAAGTACAGTTGAAACAAAACATTGCACACATGAGAGCAAACAATACATATTAGCCAATTAAAATTTAAATGTTAAACCAGTGATTGCCACCCAACCATTAGGGATGGGCATGAACCTCAAAAATTAAGTTTGTTTCAGTTTCTGGTCTGCCTGTTTGTGAATTACAAATTGTCATGAACTTTGAGGGGGCAAACAACTAGTTTGGTTAGTGAGGTTCATGACATGGTAGAACACTCCCCAGCCTGCTAAACTCACAGGGGATCTCTGAGTGACTTTCCTCTGCCTGCCCTCCAAGTTTGGTGAGGATTGGATTCACGGGGTCTGAGTTATGCCCCCATCCTCCATTGCTTTTAGTGGACTAAGGTCAAACCAGAGAATGTCTCAGCAAAAATTGAAGATAGGGGCATTTTTTTTTTGCAAACCCAGCAGAACCAGTGCAATGTGCCCAGCAGAACCAGTGCCACTGTGTCAGTGGAAGCACAACAGAACTAAGGTCAAGCGAGAGAATCTCTGCACTGGAAACTGAAGGGGGTGGGCATTTTTGCAAGCCCAGCAGAACCAGTGAAATGTAATAGTGCCCAACAGAGGGGTGTACTAAAAGGAATGACAAGGTTGCCCATTGAAAACAGTGGGAGAGGCTTGAAGGCCCATTAGAGATAATGGGAGCCAGGAATGTGAATTGACTTGCATGGGCTCAATTGCAACTTTCCTGGGGATATCTTCTTTGGGATGGGGCATAACTCTGACCTCATAAATCCAATCTGCACATAATTTGGCAGACGTGTAGAGGAGCATCAAGGGGAGAGCTCCTTTGAGATTTATTCTTCTTGCACAGGGTCCATTTTACATATTCCTGAACCCCCTAAACCTGCACCTGTCATTTCCTAAGAAAGCACTTTTCTGGGGGCACCTTCTTTGGGGAGGAGGTTGTAACTTGTATCCTGTAAATCCAGTCCTCACCAAACTCGGAAGGCAGGTAGAGGAGAGTCAGCTGAAGGCCTTCTGCAAGTTTGGTATCTCTAGCATGCCACTGGGCTTTACTACTATCTCACAAACCTCATGAACCAAACCAGTTCATTTGGCGCCTAAAAGTTCATGACAGTTCATGGTTCGTGAACTGGGCACACCATGAATCACAAGCTGAACTGTATTTTCCTGGTTCATAACCATCACTAGTCCTGGTAAGTAGTTTTGTTAGAATGCTAAGGTGCCAGTAGACTCCACTTTCACTCTGATACCTATAATCCAGGACTAAAGAAATAAATCAATACTTAAATAAACTTTACTGCACTGCATTTCTACCCTAATGTTTATAAAGGAATTCTTACAATCTTGAGGTGGAGAAAACTACCTACACAGCATGGATCCTCCAGAACTGTACTCTTTCATCTATATATCTAATAGCCAAGTCGCCCCCTCTGTGTGGATATCTAAATCCGCACATCAGGGGCACTTGGTGGGCAGAGAGATTTTCCTGCACACTTGGGGCACTCCCCAGGTGTGCAGAAAAATCTGAAAAGTTTTAAAAACTATAAGGGGGATACTTAAATCCCCCCCCCCAAAAGTAAAAGAGTGTTTCTTGCGCATGTGCAGAGAACACTCTGGGAATTCTGCAGTGGGTCCAGCAGCTGGGAGCTGCTCAGGCATTGCTGCCAGTGCCCGAGGTGGGGTGGGGGAGAAGGCTTACCTGCAGCTGCTTCTTCCTCAGTGTGGAGCTGCTTCTGCAGGCCAGGAGCCTTTAGGACAAAGGTGGCCAAACTGTGGCTCGGGAGCCACATGTGGCTCTTTTACACATATTGTGCGGCTCCCGGCAGGGCGGCTGGGAAGTGAAAGACAGGCATGCCTCCCCAGTCAGTCTTCCTTTCCCCAGCCAGTGTTCCCCTCCCTGGGTAGGCTTGAGGTGGTGGGAAGCAGAGAAAGAAAGCAACTTCAACTTTAAATGCATTCTCAAAGGCCTCCTCCCTCTGCCAGCCGGCTTGGAGAAGGCATTTGTCTCTTTAAATCCCTTCTCCAAGCCAACCCATCTGGTAGGGATGGGGGGGGGGGAGGGCTTGGAGGACATATGTGAGATATTTGTTCCTATCTTGGTGCTCTCAGACAATCTGCTATGTGGCTCTTACGTTAAGCAAGTTTGGCCACCCCTGCTTTAGGAATACTCCCCCCCACCCCCGCGAGTATCATGGGTCCCGCTTCTTGTTTATCTCTAAAGTCTTCTAATGTCTAAAAAGTTTGATTTACCAATTAATGATCAATTATCAAGTAATTGGTGCAGCATGGACACAACAGTGGTGAGGTACTATTAGTGGTTGGTTCAGCTAGTGTGAATTCAGCTAACTGTAGATCCTAAAATGTATCTGGAAGGGAAGGCAGCATGTTATAGCCTGATCTGGTCAAATCTTGACACTAAACCAGGTCAGTACTTGGAAGGGATACCACCAAAGAAGACTCTGCAGGGGAAAGCAATGGCAAACCACCTCTGCTTGTCTCTTGCATTGAAAGCCCCTTGCTGTGGTCATCATAAGCCAGCTGCAACTTGACGGCACTTTAAACACACATGCATACAATATGTCTGTGTTATTCAATAGAAATACAATTATTAGTGAGGCAGGAGAAAATGCTAAATATACGTAGTACAGAATGGGTCTCGTTTGGTGAAATTTACAGAAGTACAAATGGCAATTTCATATTGCAGGGCTTTGACATGTTGTCAGCCATTCAGCTTCAAAAATGCAATGCTTTCCAGAATCATTAAAATTGCAAAACCACTTCTTTCTGTTAATCTTTGTAAGGTTTTGAATATGTTATTTAGATATATACAAATGTGTTAGCTATTTATTCCATTCCCTCCCTTCTCCCACTCATATCTTGTCAACAATCACATCAAATTATGAAATAAAGAAAAGATACATACACACACACACATTTGGAAAAGACGACCCAGGACTGCTTGAGGTAAACATAAAAGTTACAACAGACACCCAACTTCACGTGAATTAAAGCTCGGAGGGAATGGCCCTTAGTAGGTGGTGGGGTGAATCGCCGCTAGAACACCTGGGGTGGGGTGGGAGTCTCCTGGCAGGAATGAAAGTAGACCACTGGTATCTGATGTTGGTCTAGTATCTGCTGCCATCTGTAATCTGATTGTGAACGCTTCATCCACCGAATTTGTGACAGCTCTGGCCAGATCAAGTTTACTGATACTGACATTGTGCAGACGCTGGAGACTTTCTACAGTCAACTATACAAGTCCACCCACTTGTATAGTCAACTATACAAGTCTACCCACGGATAGATCAGACATTGCAAGCTTTCTCCAAACTAAAACAAACTTGAAATGCCTCTCCACTGACCACCGATCCTTCTTAGACACTCCAATATCCCCCAAGGAAACTGAGGCCGCTATCAAAAGTGCCAAGACGAACAAAGCTCCGGGTCCAGATGGATTCGGAACAGAGTACTACAAATTCTACTGCCCCCTTCTCTTAGAACACCTTACCTCTGTATTCAATTCAGTACTACAAACAGGCTCCATGCCCCCCTCCTGGACTGAAGCCCACATGATTCTTTTACCTAAAAAAGGCAAAGACTCTACAGACCCTAAATCTTATCGTCCTATATCGCTCCTCAACGCGGACTATAAGCTGTTCACTACAGTGCTGGTAGCAAGGCTGAAAAACATCATCGGCCACTATATAGAAATTGACGAAACTGGCTTCATTCCTTCGTGAGATATAACTGACAACATTAGAAAGACCCTAAACCTAATTAACTATGGCAAATCCAATTCAAGCTCTAACTCGCTATTATTGTCTTTAGACATAGCCAAAGCCTTTGATACCGTGGAAATCGACTTTATAGACTCTCTTCTGCAACATATGAACTTTGGGTCAATGTTTCGGACGGCAATCCACGCAATCTACGCAAAACCAAAGGCTAATCTATTGATCAATGGCTTGTCTTCCAGGGTGTTATCACTCCATAGGGGCACCCGCCAAGGGTGCCCGCTCTCTCCCCTTCTCTTCGCCCTGGCCATGGAGCCCCTGGCAAGTGCCATTCGATCTACACCCACAATCCAAGGCCTCGAAGTCCAATGCAAGGAATTCAAAGTAAGCCTCTTTGCAGATGACCTAATCATCTATGTCAGCAATCCTAAATCTTCCCTGCCAAACATACAGAAACTGCTCCAGGACTTTGCATGTATATCGGGTCTCCAAATCAATGAATCTAAATCTATGATGTACCCAATAAGGCTAACTGATGAACTCACTGAGTGGATCTCCCAGCATCTTCCCTTCCGATGGGTCAAGTCATCGCTACAGTACCTAGGTATCAAGATTCCGTTAAACTTGTCTCAACTAATAAAAGTTAATCATGAAGCGATCAACAAAGAAGTCTGCTCTATGCTTAAGCAGTGGGACAACAAATTCCTCTCGTGGCCGGACCGTCTCAACACCATCAGATCCTTCATCTTCCCAAAATATCTATATTGCTTCAGGGCTATCCCGATCCACATCCCCAAATCGGCTCTAAGGAAATGGCAAAGCAACCTACATAGATTTATTTGGAGCTACAAGGCCCCAAGAATAAGCGCCACCACAATCTGCAGGCCCTTAAAACTGGGAGGCTTAAATATACCTGATTTACACAAATACTACACAGCTTCCGTCCTAACTAATATGGTCAGGCAGTATCACTCCACTGATGACATCGGATGGAAATGGATAGAAGAAGCATCACTCACAGGCTCCTCTTTTAAAGAAATACTATGGCGGGACAGCCCCCCTTCGCTGAAATCCCAGACTGCCAACCCATTCTTGCGGTCTACTTTACAGACTTGGTTTTCACATCGCCCTCAACTGGTATCACATCGCTCGCCTCTAAGCACCTTCACAGGACAGGACTGGTTTCCTCCAGCAAAAGACGGTGCAGAATTCAGCTCCTGGAGAGAGGCGGGGATAACTCGTCTCATTGATGTGACTAGAGGGAGCAGGCTAATGACAAAGTCATCTCTGGAAGGAAAACACAACATCAAAATCTTATGGTATGAATATCTTCAAATCCAGCACCTTCTCTCTCTCCCGCAAATACGCAACACATTTCAAAACCCATTATCTGGGTTTGAAAAACTACTTCTATCGCCTCCTAGCAAGAAGGGTCTAATCTCCACCATTTATAAACTTCTTCTGCACGCGGAGCCTAACAAACTCCTGGCTTACCAACAAGCTTGGCACAACGATCTGAACTGCTCCCTGTCCAATGAACAATGGCTTGATACTTGGACTACCCTAACTAAGACGTCCAACTCACACTACATACAGTCAGCGGCTCACAAAGTTTTACTGAGGTGGTACCTGACCCCGGTCAAGTTAGCTCATGTGCATTCTAATGCCTCTCCTCTATGCTGGAAACTCTGCGGGGAAAAAGCCACCTACTTTCACTGTTGGTGGCTCTGCCCTCTTATAACTCAGTTTTGGACGGAGGTGATAAACAAGATTGCTGTTATTACCAACGTCATCATACCTCTTGATCCAGCTGTCATCCTGCTTCATTGCAAACCTCCACAACCTCTGCCTACACGCCTACTGGAATTAATTAACATTTTACTCATAGCTGCTAAGGTAGTAATTGCGCAAAATTGGAAAAATAAATCTGCCCCTTCAATATTACAGTGGTTAAATAAGGTTTGGGAATTTTTTCTGTTAGATAAACTTTCTATATATTCCACCAGCAAAACGAATGAAAGGGAACTACTTAACCCTATAGACAAATGGTACCCTGTTTTGCAAAATGTGAATTTCGATCAGTTTGATTGGGAGAACATTATGGATGCTAAGTTCAAAACCTTTATTTACGGTTAAAATGTGTGCTACTTACCTTGATTTTGGTTTGTTCATGTTGCATTTGTTCATATGTATATTTCTCTCAAGTTTGTGCTTGGACCTTACAGAGCATACTGGACTATATAGCTTCTCTTAAATGTGTTTGTTTATAAATCCTGAGTGCTTTTTCTAATGATGTTTATTATTATTACAAAATAAATAAAAACAAATGGAAAAAAAATCTGTAATCTGATTGCTTAGCTGTATTTTAATGTGATTTAATGGAATTTTATGTGTTTTAACTCTATATTTATAATAATGTTGTTAGCCGCCTAGAGCTGGCTTGCTGGCTAGGCGGGATACAAATCGAAATAAATAAATAAATAAATAAATAAATAAATAAATAATCTGAGGGATGTCCCTGGATGCCAGAAGAATAATGATGAGACTTGTTCTGGGGCCCATAGAAAATATTAATGCAGATTATTCATTAAGCGTGTCATTGCTGCTGTCTTCCTTTAGATATCATTTTGGGAGTCTAGGTCACAAAGCAGCAAGGCTAGAAATGTGCAGAATCCTCAACCCACCCCCACTCCAAGCTTTTGGTGGTCTTATGAAAACATTGCTTCCCTTGAAATTCCTCAGGCATTTTGCCTAAGCAGTGCTCATCCAATGCACACTGAAAATGGAGGACGGAAGAATGATGTAAGCTGCTGTGGGGCCCCATTAGGGAAGAAAGGTGGGGTATAAATGAATTAAATACATGTAACATTTCATTTCTGTTTAAACTCGGTGCCTATTTAAGGATATTTATCAGGAAGAAAGTCCCACTGAAGTCAGAGGGAATAACTTCTGAGCAAACATGTCCAGGATCGGGTAGTATTTAAGATCTGGACAGTGTAATTCTCAGCAAAGGTACACCCTTCTCAGCCCAATGGGCATAGAAAAGTGTGACTCTGCATAGGATTTCACCAGGGCTGACATCCAGAAATACAACGACTGCAGTTTGCACAATGTAGGCTTTGGCTTGTCTTTCTTCTAGTCATCCTTTTTTTAAAAAAAAAAAATCGAGTGCTTTATGTTATCCAGAATAATACAGTTGCACTTTAAAATTCTTCATCTCATGGTGCTTTGTAAGTCTATGTGGCATGTATCAGTAACATTCATCACTGTCTCACAGGTTTGCCTATTAGAAAGGCAAGTCTTCACTTTTATGGCGAGCAAGAGCTGGAGAAATTCGGAAGGAGTGCAAAGTCTCTCACCTATGAAGGATGAGGGTAATGTTTCTCTCCTGTGTGTGAGAGAGGCCCATAACTCATGAGTCCAGGTTCTCTGTGAAAATGACAAAGGACCAGAGGAAAAGTATTCAGCTTAAACAGGTGGGCTATTTTATTCATTCTCTCAGGATTCATCGAGGTTTATTTTACTGTAAACTATTGGAGTATAAATGAGCAGGGCTATTTCTTTGGAGGAGAATGAAGAGAAATGGACAGTTACCCAGAAACCTGAAGCATGTGACACATAAGAGTTTAGGGTTTCATCTTTCATTTCCCTTAGAAGTTACCTTGGTAGAACAAAAAGGCCCAATGCTGTGTTTCCAATGTTGCTGGAAATTATTTGCCGTGGAACTAAAAAACAAATATATATATCTGATTCCAAAGCATCCCACCAGCTACAGCTTCCACAAGGACTTCTGGACCACAGAGCTAAACCAGGCAGCAAAAAACTCCTGCAAAGCAGAGGGGAGATAAATGTACTACCAGACTGCAGGAGGTAATCCAATGTTTTGGTGTTCCTATGCACAAAGGCACTGCACACCCATAAAACTACTATGTATAGGGAAAGGATGTCTCCTTGACATAGTAGCCTTGTATGAGCTGAGAGCATTTTACATTGGGGCATGTTCAAACATCGAAACAAATGGGTTTAGGAAGACATTTTTACAAAGGGAGAAATATAATTGAACAACACAAGATGCTGCTTCCATAAGGGATATTAATGTAGTCTATTTTAATTTTTATTGTATGTATCACTTTCCGTTTCACTGCATAAAGAAAGTTTCAACAGAACTTCCTTTCAACGTCATGGCACGTTATGCTGTAGGCTTTTGTTTGCATTGTTTTTCGAGTTCTGTAATCCTAATCCTACTGCAATGTTTATTGGAGATCTTTGCTATCTGATTGAATTGCCTTTCATATTTTGTAATCCACCTTGACTCTCAGTGAGAAAGACCGCTACAAGTGATGTTCATAATCCCCACCTGCGGTCTGCATTGGTATGGCCCTGACACAAATATCTCACATGTATCTTTAGCTCATCTGTTTTTGTAGTCAAAATCTATATTTCTGCCATATGTTTTATTTTGGTGAGAGAAATTAGGGCATCTGTTGTAGGGATGCCAGCCTCCAGGTGGGACATGGGGATCCCCTGTAATTGCAGCTCATCTCCAGGCTACAGAGATCAGTTCCCTTGAAGAAAATGGATGCTTTGGAGGATGGACTCTATGGAATTGTATCCTCCTGATGTACCCATCCTCCTCAGGCTCCATCTCCAAATCTCCAAAAGTTTCCCAATATGTATCTGGCAACCCTACCCTTCCATCCCTGCCAGTGGCCAGGGGATGGGGGTGCTGGGCAGCCCTAATTGTTATTATAACCACAACCCAGTATTAACTAATAAACCACTGGATGTTTTTCAGGATTGGCTTACTTGAGACCCACAGTTCTGTTTTCACAAGTTTTCATTACTTCCTCCTCATAAAAAAGAATATTAGAATTTAAGCAACTGAACAGAAATTCTGCACAGAGATGAGTTGTTGTTATATAATATCATTGTATAATTTATTTAGGGATTAATAATGGTAGATGTTTCCCTTTATGGTTTACGGTTGCTTTCTCTACCAGCTTGGATTCAAAGATCGGGCATTGTGAGATACCCAGATATGCTGCCACAAACATGGATTTGCTTAACGACTGTCGAAATTCAATATTCAGCCTGGGGTAGTGAATATACTCCAAATATATATATACACAATATTCTTGTACCAAAAGTATCCAAATATGGCATGGAACATAAAATACAAACAACAACAATTAAAATTTAAACAATCTAATGAAACTTGATGATATCAGACTTTTGTAAAAATGTCATCCGAAAGAAAATACAAATAAAGGCCACAATATCCATCCTCTTTGCTCCATTCATTAAAACCAATGTTACAAAAACATTTCTACAACACCATATTGCAGGGACATTTATTGTTAGAGAACAATGGTATTTGAAACCTTATTAAATATATGTTTCATTTCACAGGCCTGAGGCTGCTTTCATATTGATTTTTTTCCCATCAGCAACCTACTTGTAATTAATTGAAAGTACATTCTGTTACTGCATTGGTTCATCATATAAAACAGACATTTTTTAAAAACATATAAGGAATGAGAAACAAACCTCATCTAGAGCACTACAGAGAACTTGTCATGTGAACTGGTGTGGTAGCTAAGAGAAAAATCCAGGAAGACTCTGGCTCTAAACTCTTCTTACCTATACAAACACTTAAGCAAGTCACTCTTTGTCAGCCTCAGCTCTGCCATCTGTGTGTCATCCCTATAGATGCCATAATGTGCCCTCATTGGCCCATAATTACAAAGGGGACTTGGCCAGAGTATATATAAGGCCACACTGAATTAGAGAGAATGAGAGTGAGCTGAAGAAAAATCTAGAAGAGAAGAGCAGAAAAAGAACTGTCATGATCTTTGAGTTCCTAAGGGATTGCCCAGTCTGGCTGGGGAACTACCTGAAGATCTGGGGGTAGTTTCAAGAATGATGTCATATAAACACAGGAAACTTGTTACGTCTAAGCCCCAAAGACCTGCCAATGCTAGCTAGAATATATGGCTCATCATGACCTGAATTTAGCTTGGCAGATCACAACCTGCATTGTTTATCCTCAATGCCTTGGAATACTCTGTTTTTCAGACACTGCTTCTTCAATTTAACACAATTGTTAGCTGGACTACAATTTATATAGTCATTTGCCTATTCCTTGGGGGGCTGCAGCCAGGCTTAAGCATGAAATACTTAGATCAGAAATCTTATTGCTAACAAGAAAACTTGCCAATAAAGTGCCTGTCACAAACATTCAGCCCATGATAAATAAATAAAACCAGCCACTCCAGCAGTACAGTTGAAATGAGACATTGAATTATGCAGTGAAAATGATTTTTTTTTTATGGCTTCAGCAACCAGGACTCAAAAGTCTCCTGTACTGCATCACTTTAAAATGTTGTCAGCTTTGAAGAGTCTTTTGTGAATAAGAAAATCTCTGCAGTATTTAGGGCCAAACAACATACTATGAAGAATACACATCAGTTGCCAAAAACAGTCACTGTGTCTAGTTCTTCTTTTCCCTCTCTATAAAGTCGAATAGAATTTACCTCATATTGTGATGTCAAGTTCTCCTTTTCGCCATCATTGGCACCAAGGACATACATTAGGGTTGGAGGAATGCAGAATGTCATGATTTCATAACTCGAGAAAAGTTCTATTAGATGGTGTAGGTGTGGTGATCATATTTGGTTCACATTTATGTTATCTTCTAATCTAGGGGACCCCCAAGATTTTTTTAGCCCGGGGGCACTTTTGGAAATTTGACATAGGGTGGTAGGTGCAACCACAAAATGGCTGCCAAAGTAGGTGAAGCTAACCATAGCATGGATGGCACAGAAGGCAAAGTCACATACAGAAGGAAGCCCAAGTGCAGGGGAAAAGAGGGGTAACTTTAGAAATACACTTGGGAAGTGGAGTGAGAAAAAATAAAACCAGCACAGTGATGGCAGCAGCTGCTGAAATGTTATTTTGATCTGTACAGCCAATCAGATCTCCAATGGCCAATCAGAATCCCTTTTGGGCATGAGCTTTATGTGGTCCCACCCACTACGGGTGAGTACCAGTAAAAGCGTCAGCAGGCACTATGTTAGGGACCCCTGTTGTAATATGATCTTTAAAAACCTATGCACTCCAGTTCAGTTCAGTTTAACCTTTATTGGCATAAAATACCTTAAAAGAGGATTACTGTAAAAGAAATATACATTTAAAACCATGTATCACCATACATATAGAGCAAAATATAGCATTAAAAATTATTCATTGGAAGTTTTCCTGATGTGGCTTTATCGCTGATTGTAAAAACATGGCTACATTCATTGATATTTCCGGAACAGAGTCATTTAGAAGACGGTGCATTTTTAGAGCACCAGGAAGGTTCATCATGTTGGCTAAGATAGGATGTAAATATCTAGAAAGTAAAACAACATAAAATTGACAATACAAACAAATATGTGAAACAGTTTCAATGCATCCAGAATAGCAATGGCAAAGTCTATCCACATGTACTATGTTGCTATATCTCCCATGCAAGATTGCTGATGGTATTACACTGAATCTTGCTAGAGAAAAGGCTCTGCACTGTTGTGATGCTTGTATACCAGATAGACATGGGGCCATTCAGCCTACCGTAAGGGGCATCTGAAAGTTCAGGGGGGAACAAGAGCAGTCTCTGTAACTGTTTTTTTTTTTTACCTCAGAATGCTGAGCTCTGCAGCTGACCAATCAGAGAGTGGGGGGTGCAAGGAGGCAGCCACATAGGAATCAATGGGGGAGAACATTTACCCCCTTTTGACCCACTTAGGAGTCAAATTTCTAAAAAAAAAAATCCCTTCTTAGGGAGCACCTATGCCATGGTAGGAGCGCTCTCCCCAGATCTGGTGCTTCGAGGTCCAGCGGTTTGGCCTGGGTGTTGATTTCACAGTGCGGCATTCCCATGAGCTTTTGGATGAAATTTGGATTGAACATGTTGGATGGTGCTGTGAAGTGGGCTTATCCATACTGGAATACCATACATGAATTGGGGAATTACTTTGGCCTTAAAGACTTTCAGTGCGGCTGGTATGAATTGATTGCCTCTGGTGTAGAAAAACTGGGAAATGGCGGAAGCATTGACATTAGCCTTATTTATTGCTGAGTTTCAATACACAGAGCAAGATACGTTACACTGGAAGTGTAAACCTAAGTATCTACTTTTTTTGACTTGTTCAATTGATTTGCCTCCAATTGTCCATTTGAATAGTTTCCAAGTTTTGGAAAAGACAAGTATTTTTGATTTTTCATGATTTAGAAGTAATTTATTTGTTATAAAATATGAAAGGCATCTATTTAGTGAACACTTTAAACCAACTTGGGAGCAGGACAATAGTACCATGTTGTCTGCATGTAATAGCATATATAATATAATGGACAGAACCCAATTTAGGAGCAAGGCCATCAACAGCTTCAAGATAATTAAGGAACAGGTTAATCATTAAGGAACAGGTTGAAAAGAAATGGTGCTAATATGCAACTTTGTTTGACTCCTTTATTGAACGGGATTTTTGAAGTTAATTCCCCTGACAGTGAACATTTAATTTGGCATTTGGTTGAAATATACAGCTTTTTTATAAGGTTAAGGAATCTCTTATCTATATTTAGTAGGCAATGATCACAAAATTTTCTTTAAGGCTACAGAAATTAATCAGGATGATACACTACCACCTATTTCGCTGTTGGTGACTATATAATTAGTGATCATCTTCCACTTATTTTAACTCTTAGTGTCAGCCATTTTACTAGAACCCAAGATTAACTCAACACCAGCCTGATAGGCTCTATCTACTGCCTAGAATCTTATGGAATGATAGCTGTATGGAAAACCCCCCAACAACTATTCAATTCAAACCTATTTCTAAAGTATAGATGCTTTTTAATTGATGCAAAAGAACATTCATCAATGATCACAGCCTATAATGTTTTAACCTCTCACATATCTACATCACTGGGCAAAAAACTTGAGAGTGGAAATAGGGGGAGTAGTAAACTCCAGTTAAACAACTGGAGAAAAAATTAGAGTCCAGAAAAAAATTAGAGTCCAGTGGCACCCTTAAGACCAACAAAGTTTTATTCAAGATGTGAGCTTCCGTGTGCACACATACTTCGTCAGACAATAAAATGCAGTTACAGCTCATAGTTGTATATATAAAGGGTGGCTTGTTAACTTAGCATGCAAAATAGTGAAGATGTTTTTTTAACAGACAAAAAGAATGACAAGCTTGGTTTCTGGTTATCATCTGTTTGAGTTCAATTGGGGAGAAAACAACATAGGTAATAAATATACCAGAACTGGAGATTGATGTACCCTAAATTGTGGGAATCCATTCATTAGATTTAGTTATTAGTAACTTTTTTTGTATTGATAGAGCTTTGAAGCACTATGTATATACATCAGCCATTGGACAATGCTATTTTAATTCTATTATTCCCTGGATTTAGGCACCATGTACTTCTCTCCTGTGCCTTACCAGGACATTTAAGAGTGGAAAAGTACTCCCATTATTGGTCAAAAGATATATGCTTTCCGAAAACTGAATACTCCATTCAGTGAATCATGCTTCCTCTCCACTCCTTTCACAGCTTTTCCCAAGAAAAATAGTGAAATAGAAAGTTGCTTTTCTGAACAACACAACACTTACCATGACAGGAAATCCTCTACTTTTTCCTGCATTGCTCTTTGGACAAAGAGAAGAGCAGGCAATGAGAGAGAAAGTAAAATTGATCCTGCAAATCTTTATGATATTCACCCCCCCCCCTGGAGTGAGTCAACTTTATTTACTATGAGGCAAATGTTTGCATCTACATACATTCTTAATCAACCTTAGTTACCCATTTATCATGATGGATTAGGGTTGCCAGGTCCAACCTGGCATCCAGCGGGGGGTGGGGAAGGCTGTGTGTCCAGAAGACTCTCTCACACACACATAATACACACGTGCCACTATGATGTCACCTGGAAGTGACATCATTACACTGGGCACGTCATTGAGGGATGCTCTAGCCCATCCCCTGATGACGTGCCCGGTGTGATGATGTCACCTCTGGGTGATGTCACTGTGCCAGGCACATTGGCCCAATTCAAGCACTTTGGGGGCAGAGTTCCCTCTGGCGACTGGATCCGGGCCGGTGGGTCAGGGGCCCTTAGAGAGGGCAACCCCCCTGGGAGGGACCTGGCAGCCCTATGATGGATGTTGACAGGATCCTAGGATTTGTGAAGGCCACTACTTGTACCCTGGGTTCTTGTCTATTCTGGCAGCTAAAATCATGTAAGGACCTCATTAACAAGCCCCTGGTGTCCATCCTAAAGCAATCATTGACTTAGAACTGGAGATGGACATGAAGTGGAAAAATGTGGTTCATGTTGGTTCATGGTTCATGGCCAAACCACAAACTGAACCCTACCTCGAATTAAAATGGGAAGTTTGTTCACAAATCTAACTGGTTCATGGTCCTACAAACCCCACTGAAAGGGACCACAGTCCCTTTAAATAGGGTTTTCAAAAATCCCAAAAATCAGCTGAGCACCAGGGAACAGAACCCCCTGGCTTTCTGCTCTATCCATGAATCGCCACAAACTGCTTTAAAAGTTTATGGAAGTTTGTGATGGTAGACCTGTCACGAACTTTGGTTTGCAAACCATGAACAGGGTAAAATTCATGACAGATTTTGTTTCATGGTTCAGTTTGTGCCCATCCCTACTCAGAACATCTTTCCTCAGTCACTCAAAGAGATGGTTCCACTACTTAAAAAGAACATCCTTAGAGGAAAATGATGTGGCCAATTATCACCCAATCCCTACTCTACCCTTTCTGAGTAGTTATTGAAAAAACAGTAGCAGACCAACTACAGGGCTTCTTAAATAACTTATTTGCCCTGGACACTTTTCAGTCAGGCTTCAGGATAGGTTGTAGGACAGAGATAGCACTGGTGGCTTTAGGGTTTAGTTGGTGACCTCTGTTTGAATATAGACAAAGACCATATCTCTTTGCTGCTCGATCTACAGCCTTTGGTATAGTGGGCCATGCTATGTTGTTAAGGTATTTGGAGGCAGAAGTAGGCCTCAAGGAATGTGCTTTGCATTAATTTAAATTGTTCCTCATGGATCAGACTCAATGGGTTGCCGAAGGAGACTAATTTCAACATCAGTGTGGACAAGATATTCCATTCGAGATAAGGAAAAGAAGGAAAGCCTATGGGAAATTGACATCTTGGTTACAGTCTGAATCCATTATCTATCGGTGGAATGTTCCGGAAGGACTAAGCTTCAGCATCAAAGACAAAAAGTATAAGATTGACTCTGTCCAACAGGCGAAAAAATTTCTGGAAAAAAGCAAAGCAAAGAAAAACGAGAGAGACTCAGATGGTTCACTGGCTTCGTAAGAAAGTATTTACGGTTTTGACAGCTCCAAGAGTGAAGACGTTTCTGACTCGGAAAAAGGAGCAGCAGCTCCAAAAGTACAAGAAGAGACTGTAAAGACAAGAAGAGGACGAAAGAAGAAATAAGGACTGAATTGTTTTATTGAAAATTGCACTTATGTATCCCATATATTTTGCATAATTAAGCATTCCTCTAGGGTGGTATGTCTGTCAGATAGCTTTTTTGTTATTTCTTAATGTCAGCAGTAACAACTCTAATTGAAAATTAACCAAGGTTTAAAATGCTTCATAATTAATATATATTATATGGTAGCATTAAGCAAATGATAAAGCACTCTCTGTATAAAGTAAATGTAGCTTAGAAATTAGCGAGTAGATGTAGTTATAGAGAAAATTAATTTAAAAAAAAACAAAAACATCAGTGTGGGATTTCTCCTGTGGGGTTCCCCAGGGTACTGTCCTATCCCCCATACAATTCAACCTCTATGTAAAGCTGTTAGTAAAAACCATTCATAATTTTGAAATTGGCTGTCATCACTATGTTAACACTGACCTCTGTATCTCCTTACCTAAATCTCCCGGTGATGCAGTAGTGGTCCTGAACCACTGCCTGGCCCAAAAATCAACACACTGAAACTAAATCTAGGCAAGATGGAGTAATGCTGGTTAGGAAGGCAGAGCTTTTGAAGGGCATTGTGCTTCAACCTTCAGTGGAGTTCACCTGACCCTTCCTGACTTGGTTAAGAGCATAGGATTTACACCAGATGCTGTGTTACTGCTAGAGAAGTGAATTAACAAAGACACAAAATTGCTTTCTTCCATCTTAGTTTAGTCTGGAAGATGGCTCCCTATTTTGACTTGGCTGATTTGGCCTCCTGGATATATGCCACGGTAACAGCGAGACTGAGATATTGTAATGCAGTCTGCATGGGCCTGCTCTTGAAATCAGCTCTGAAACTCCAGCTGATACAGAATGCTGCAGCGCGGTTACTATCAGATGCTACAAACAGTATGCATATCACACCCATTCTTCAGTCACTCCATTGGCTGCCCATGAGTTACCATGAGTTGCTTGCAATATACAAGGCCCTTCATGGCCTTGGACCATCATATCTGCAAAAAATACCTCTCCTCCTGTGCTCCCCCGTGACAGCTTTAGTTGCCAGAGCAGGGCCTTCTGGGAGTGTCACAATACAAATGACCATGATCAACAACTTGTTGTACACATGTGTTCTCTGTTGTGGTCCCCACCTTGTGGAATGGCCTGCCTGAAAAGGTCAGAAACACTCCAACACTTCTGTTCACTATCTATGTAAACCAGAATTGTTCAGGAGGGTATTTCTATAAAGATAATAGAGCTATATTACAGTGTTCCAGAAGGTATTATAAAGAATGAGACTGTGGACTAGCCCACTGTGTGTAGTATATGTATTATCCTGCTCCCAACACATTGTCTTCCACTTATGCAACACTGCTTTACACATCATATGTCTAATATCTTTTTGCATTGTTTCTGCTCTGTGTAGCCCTAGTTGCTTATTAGACATCACAGCCTATTGACTGTATTGATTAGCACTGTGTAATTCTCCTTGAGTCTCAGTGAGAATGGTGCTCTGCAAATAAAGTAAATAAATAAACAAAAATAAATTTGGGGGCTTTTCTATGACATTCTGCTCATCTGATCTGTACTCTTTCCTCCCAAATTTCCGCAGATGTGTTGGCCAAACAGAGGCCTTAATACAGTGAATCTTCTGGGAAACTTCTCCACTTCCTTCGGATTCCTTCGATAGTTTATCCTTACAAGCTCTGCCAGATTTTTATTAAATTTCATTTCGGGGGAAGCTTAGCATAGATCCAGTTCAAGAATTCATCTCCAGAGCACCAAAGGTAAACAAGGAGGTAAACAAGGCCCACACCTGAAACCGAAATTATGACTCACTAAGAGCTTGAAAGCTGGAAAGAGGTTTCTCCCCCTCTTTCTGCAAATCATCAGCCAAACTCCAAAGCACCTCTAACTTTTTCAGATCCATTTTTCCAACCTTACACAGAAGGGCAATTTAATTTCAATAGTCTGAAACAATTTGATAGCTTTTTATTCCTTTAATGATTCCCGGGGGCTATGACTGCAGAACCTATTAGCATTTTTTGTGGGGAGTTGTCTCTTGGGACACAAACTGATTATTAATAAAGGAGCTTGGAAAAATTGAACATGACGTTCAGCCACTCTGGTAAAACAGAATTTTGTTAACTGACAAGTGACATTAAAAGCCCTTGAGGGGTAGATCTCTTGTCAGGCTCAAGGGATATTGGTGGGTATTGGAAGATGGAAGTTTTACCTGTACATGTAATTTTAATTTCATTCTTCTGTGGAAAACAAGTACGTGGAGGTTAGAAAACAAGGGCAGCCTATTCCACAAACCAGTCATGTCAGGGTATGTATATCTAGGCCAATTAAATCTCAACAAGAATAAATGGGCTTGAATTGAAGTTTGCTAGCAGAAATTTTGCTAAGCACTTGCCCTTTTATTCATTGCTTGCTCCCCTGGAAAACTGCTGCCTACTTTTCTTCTCAAGAAAATCCCCCCACCACCACTTGCAGAAGTCTCTTCAGCACAGAGAGGCTTTCCCTAACTCATCTGCCATAAGGGTCACTATTCAGTTCATTGATCCTGATCCCATTGCCATTAAGTCTAACATACCCATCTTGTCAAAGGGCCCAGGGTTTCCCCAGAAGACCATCAAAACACACATAACGAAGAAGAGTTGGTTTTTATACCCTGCTTTTGTCTACTTTAAGGAGCCTCAAAGCAGTTTATAATTGCCTTCCCTTCCTCTCCCCATAACAGGCACCTTGTGAGGTACGTGGGGCTGAGATATGAGAGAACTGTGACTGGCCAAAGATGAGCCAGCCGGTTTCAGGTTTGCGAAGTGGGGAATCAAACCCAGTTTTCCAGATTAGAGTCCACCACTCTTAGCCACTACACCACAATAGCAGTTAGATTCGAATCCAGTAGCCCCATAGAGACCAACATGAATCTCAAAGCATAAGCTTTTGAGAGTCAAAGCTCCCTTCGTCAGACACAAGTAGAAATGGAGACATCCAAGTCCTTTTTATTCAAGTCAGAAAGTGGGAAGGATGTTGTAAAGAATACTTGTAAAAGTCACAGAGGTACAATGTGCATTGTAATCAGCTTGATTAGAGCAGAGGAGAAATGCTTGGGGGCTGAAAATTAAGCATCTGTCAAGAGATAAGAATCCTATACATCTATTGAACCTTGTGGGATCCATTGTTCTGAATTTGTGAATTAACGCAAAATCATCTTAACTATCTGGTAGGAAATCTGACCTTCAATATGGCCCCTATCTGGCTGTCAGCCATCTGGCCATTCTGATGGGGGCTGCCTTTGTCTCCGCCGGAAGGAGAAAGAGCAGCAGAGTACAGGTTGTCCTGGTCCTTGAGTGGGAGGTGGAGCTGGCACTCTCTAATGATGGATCTGCCCCGCCTACTCAGTCTTTGTCTCATGCTTGGCCCACCCTCCCACCCTGTGTGCAATACAGGCTTCAGCTGGTCATCCCCTTTTTGCAGGGGCCAGGTAGGAATTTTTTGCCTTTTCCTGATTGGCTTTTGGGAGGGGTGTTTTTGCCTGCCCTGTACTGTTGATCAGCAAATTGTGGAATTGGCCTGGGTGGCGTTGTTAAGTAGGCCGATCCCTTTTTGGGCTGGCAGGATTGCATTTGGGGATTGTTATGTGGCTCAATAAGTACCATTCAGCACCCCTATTTTGGGGTGTAGGGGTCTTGCAGGATCACTCTCTGAGTGGGGTGAGGAATGCAGACTGACTTTGGGATTGCCTGGATCGATCTTCCCCTTAAGTTGTGTGGCTTGGGGGTGAGCCATTTTGGTATGGCTCCACCCACGGCAGGGTGGCTCACCCATTATTCAGCAGGGGAGGAGTTGTGAATGACCCCTGGCACTGTCCGTGTTGTTACTTAGTTAGTATGCTCTTGCCATTTAAACACGTTAAGGTTAAATAAAGTGGCCCTTAGTTTACCCAACCCTCCGTGTCCAACTCTTTCTTTCACAGGGGGAGGTGCAAAATGTCTATTGGCAAATGCTTTGTTTTGTTTTAAAGCTAAGATGATACCACTGTCAGAATTCAAGCTCCATCTGACCACCTAAACCACAGCAACAAGTGCTTCATTTGCTTCTCAAATGACATCAGTATAAGGCTTAAATATTTAACAGTATGTGGTCTCCAGATTTCATTTTCAAAGTATTGCACATATTCTATAGGGAGGGGTTGAAGTTAGGGGCCTGGTAACTCAGCACCACAGCCTGCTGGGCCATAGTAATAGCCTGGCAGCATCTATCAGCCCATGGGAACTAGGACATCTTTTGAAGGACCATGGTCAAAGTGGAGTCAGGGATATCTGTTTGTGTGGGCAACAAAAACAAGTCTGAAGTTTACACTGAAGTTTACTTCATGTATTACCCCCATGCTAGTGACCGATCAGAACACTACATAGTTGGCAACCCGAATGACTAGCAAGTTTCACAGAGATGCTGTTCTATTTATCTTCTATTCTTTTGAATGCATTTTCAGAGATATGACAAATGACTGGATCAATGGATATCACCATGTAGAACTGGAAAAAAAGAGAGAAGAATTCAAACTTAGGCAAATAAAGTACCTTTTACATCTGTTTATCTGTAAAAACCAGTTCCGGATAGTCTATCTTACAATATTCTGTCATATTTTCATTTATTTATTCCCCACCCTCCCCACCAGAGCAGGCTCAGGGTGGCCAGGAGACAAGTCACAGGCAGAAAGACTTGGATCTTAATGGCTGAGAGCTGCTGAGGCAGGGAAGAGATTTACAGTGCAATCCTATGCAGTTACTCCTATCTAAGCTGACTGATATCACTGTACTTAGACTGGAATAATGTTACATAGGATTGCACTGTTAGTGTTCATCAGATGCTCCCCTTTGTTTCCTATAAAAGTGCATGGCTACAATTTATTCCCACGAGGAGAAACTCTGCATGTGGTTACAATGGTTCAGTGCAGGCCAAACCTGTCCACTATATGTCCTGGGCTACAAGGATCAGAAAATCATGGGTAGGAGTGATGCTCCCTTCCTTTCCCTCCTTTTGGTAGTTTCCCATGTGGTAGGAAAGAGAGCAATATATTCAGTGCCCCCCTTCCGAAAGCACAAGTCTCTCACTGGGGAGAAAGTAAGAAATCACAGCTACTATACTGAGTAGGGTGAGAGCTATTCCTTGTAATCAGAGATGTGTTTAGTCCAGGAGAGGGACCTATATAGAAAAGCTGGCATCTTGTTCCACCCCTATCCATTGCCTTTTCATACAACCCTCCTCCTTGCCCTCCCCACAGTGAACTTTGTGAGTCTTTTTCTAGTTTGTTAATATTTATTGGTTATTGAGAACAGAGAATCAAGCAAGTGTAACATGGATTACTTTAATGACCACCCAATGGGGGGAAAAGGTCACTGTGCTTATAAAACTGAAAGTTGGGAATAAAAAGAAAGAAAGAGAGAAGAGAATGATAGCCAGGTTTAAGTATGTCTCGAAAATTAATGACATATTAAAATATCGTATAGTTGGGAGTCCATCACCTCTCATAAAGGGATGATTTCAGTGTCTCAGCACTGAGACCAAATACAGAATACACCTTAGAAAGAAAGAGATGGATGAGACACATAAAGCTGGCCCCTGTCTTCTGGCAGCTCCATAGTAGTGGAATGTTCACAGAGGTCCTGGAGTCTGGTTCCCCTTTCTGAACAATTCTGTAGGGAAACTGATGGGCACCAGGTAGGTCAAAGTAATAACTGTCCTTATTTCTTCAGGACACATAGCTTGCTAAGTCTGAATGAACCTCTGAGGACGAGATTAAGGGAAGCCATTCTGCCAATGTGTTTCTCAGTTTTGCTACATTATAGGATGCCACTATGATAAAGTATTTCAAGCTAAGCTGAGGTACAATTTCAGCACATATGGAATCTGAAACTCCAGGCTGAAGGTACAATCATCCTAGGCTGTGACCCAGACTGTCCATTTTAAATGAAGATTGAACCAAGGTGAAAAGTGGGGTGGTGGTTCCTTTATATTTTCCAGCTCATGAGGGAACACCATTCAGGGTATGTGTGTGTGAATGGGAAGGAATAAACTATCAACCAGGTTTGCAGGTCTGCTTTTGCATACATTCAAGCTTAAATTGCCAAAGCAATACATTTTAAGGGCTTTTGTTGTGGTTACTAATTATACCTCATTATAACCAGAAATAAAACTGATCCTAAGGAAAACTCATGTGTGGTTAAATATAGTGGGAGGGCCTTCTTTGGAATGAGTCCATGTATCTGAAGTAAGTATCAGTACCTGAATTTGCAGCTGGAACTACCCAGCAGACAGTACAGTTGTAGAAAAGATTTCCCGTGTTTCTACTTTCAAACTCCAGATGAGAGGAGTTTGCATAAGCAGTTGTGCATTCTGCATAAGCTGAAATTTCTGATGTTCAAGTAGTGCCCCACATAGATTGCAACATAGTCCCAAGGGGGGGGGGACCTTAAACCAAGCCTAACAGAGGGACTTGAACCTAAAAGATCTGGACAAAAGAAACAACAAATCAAAGATCTCCCTTCTAGCAGTGTGTTCATACTTCCTTTTTTGCTTGCTTTACTGCAACCTTGTGTTGCATTTCCTCAGATTTTCTGAGTTTGGTCTACATTTCCATGTTCTAACAAAAGCCTCTTGTCTTCTACAGCTTCTTTGATTCCCACTTGTTCATCATGCTGGCTTCTCCTTGACATCATTTCTACCCTTCTCATTATGGAATACACAGATTGGGTATGGGGTCGCCATCCTCTGTCAGACATAATACAATCAAACATGAATTTTAAATCTCTTCAATTCGCATGTGTGTAGTGTCCCCTTAGCACCATGATATATGTGGAAAAGGGACTTCAGCATTCCTTTGTGCATCCTTTCCCGAACCTAAATTAGTTGCGGGGTATGAGGCAAAGCACCCCTGATTCCTCCCAAGAGTTAATGTGAATGTTAATTGGCTTATTCCATCTTGCAGGTGTTAGTAATTGGGCCTCTCTGCCTACATGGCCCTTATCATCTTCAAGGCCAGATTTAGGGATGTGATAATTGACTTTTCTTGAGAACCTGTGGCCTACAGGATGGGAGAGGGGAAGCAGGAGTGATGCTATAACCTTCTGGCAGAGTCTAGCAAGAATGTGTCCTGACTGGATTGTCATCAGCTGAAGTCAGTTGGCTCACAACTATAATTGAGCTAAGAGCCTGAAAGAAATGTGGAGGGGGGGGGGGGTAACTTCGAGATTCTGGTAAACTGAGGCCTGGACTAAGATATGCTCATGTTGTAATGAGCAGCTATGTAGAGAATGCTTAAGCCACAGCCTTTGACTTTTGGGGACTCCAAGTTTGTGCCATCTAAAGGTATAAACATGTTAGAAAAGTTAGCTTTTCTTTGCTGCACGGATTTTGAGTATTGTGTTGCCTATAAACAAAACTATTTCAGAAAAAAAAGAAGTAAACTTCATATATTTTATAAAGGTCTGGTTTCTTGTGTACACTAGCCCTGGGAACTCACGGGGTTAAAGTTTGGACTCCCTGACACAGGGTGTGCTGTTTGGAGAACCCCATGTTTTCTTGATTCATGTGGGTTTCCCCAACAGGCCTAATAGTGCCACCCAGGACTGTTTCAGACTGGGAAACTGGTGCAGAGGGAAGGCTGAAGCCCCTTTTCCACATGTGCTGAAGTCCTCCCCTATCTGTCTCTGGCCCCGTTATGTAGATTTTTTTTAAATTTGATCCACACAACATGGCCTGGTTCAGAATTAGATAATGATAACCATGCTTAGGATGTAGGTAGGTTAATTTTTAAGCATAATATTCCCACCCATTTTGATTATATAGAAGAGTTTCTTCCTCTTATGTATTCTAAGTTTGTTAGATTCTATCCCCTCTTTCTATCCCACGCACAACCATCTCTATCTTTTCTGCAGAGTTTATATTCAGGGATGATGATACCTCAGTAATGCTCCTCATTCTTCTTCTGTTACTAACCAATACAGTTTCCACATCTTTGCTCAGAGACTTGCACCATTGTCATATAGGGTTGGATCCAGCCAGCTTTTTCACGCAGCCTTCCCCATTTTCTCTCCTTGTCACACATGGTTTTTGTCCAAGTACGTCCTATGATCCCAGTATCTACCTTTATTTTTGATGGATGCTACTTTTCTTTTTCACTAACAGGAAAGCTGTCTGGATCTAATCAATAAATCATATACACCATCCCATTTAAAACACTTTCACTATGTACAGTTTCCCCCTTGACTCTTTCCTCTAAATGGAGGTCCTTTGTTACTGGACATTCTTCCACAGTTTCTATACCGTTCATAGCAAGATGGTCTAACAAATGCTTACCATCATCCCCAGGAGATAAGTTCCCCCCTCCCTGAACTGCAGTCCCTCTCTTGTAGACTTTTCCCCATGGGTCAATTAAAAAAATTGCTCTGAAACCTTTTTAATGTTTGATGCCAGCAGTCTGGTTTCAGTTCATTTCAAATGAAACCTATCCAGCTGCCCAGTTCCTAACCCCTTCCTCCTGACTTCTTTGTCTCATGCACTCATTGAGACTCCTCAGCTTCAATGTGCATAGATGATTCTGTAAGTAGAATAGTAACATTGTGGGGGGTGCTGTTGTTGGGGTTCTGAACTTTGATATCCTACTTAGAGAGTGATCTTAAGCAGATCTGTTCAGAATCCTACTTGGATCTATTCATAGGGGCTTACTTATGGGATTGCCCTGTTAACAACCTAAAATTTAGCCTGCAAGGCCTCCTGCCCACAATTGCCATTATCATTAAAGTAGTGTGCATCACAACCATTGAACCCTCCCAGACGATACCTAACAACCTATCTATGTGGGTTGTGGCATCCTGTCCAGAATGTTTGCACTAGACTGGCAAGTTATTGTGTAGTCATCAGGTCTATTGTAAACCCATATATTTATGTTTGCAGTTATCATGTCACCATGAGGAACCCCTCCTCACAGAGGCATATTCTCTGTGCGAGTGGACATCTGATCACCACCCAAGGAATGGGTTCCATTAAAGGTCATCTCCCAATCTCTCTGTATCATACCTTTCCTCCCCAGAGATTTTTTCCCTTCCATAACACCATAAGTTCTGACAGCACAGGAGCAGGATCTCTCTACTGAATCCCTGAGGTTGACATCTAATGGAGTCTTGTAGGAATATAGCAGGAAATAGTTTTAGCTACTATAATTAGGTTTCAGTGAACCTTAGTATGGAAGTTTAATATGGAATCACAACCAAACTACTTTTATAAAGTTTATTTATTCACTTCATTGTCTGCCTTTCTCAATGAAATTCAAAGCAAATTACAACTAAAACAATGCAGTATGAACAGTATAATGCATACAGTCAACAATTACTCTGTGGCAACTGTAAGGAGAAGTAAAGAATATTGCACTAAAAAGACAGGGTTCAGCCCTATGTAGATTTTCATGTGTACATGGAAGGGGATTGATTTTATCAGATCACCCCTCCTCTAGAAACCCCAAATGTCTTTCAACAAAGGGCTGCTCCTTGGGAACAGGGGATCCCCAGAAATAACTAGGAGGGGAATCAGAGGGGGGATCAGCAAAAATCTTGTGCTTGCCGAAATCTAGGGGAGATCCAAGACATAGTATAATAGACAGTAAAGCAGGAATTACAGGATTGGAAATTAATGTAACAAAACACTAATATAGACAGCGTAATAGATCTGGATTACAAAGTTAGAAAGCAATGCAACAAACAGCATAATATATACAATGAAGGATGCCTTCAATGCCACCAATATTAACTAAACTTAATGCACTGCAGCTGAAATACTTATTTGCTGCAGATCTATTGACTTGTGAAGAAAGGAAGCTTTCTCTCTCCCCTCCCCCCATTTTCTCTTTCTTACAAGACAACTTTTTTTTTTGCATTTGAAAAGTACAGTCTTCTAGGTTATTTGAAAAAAACAAACAAACAAATGATTTAATGTGTGATTAGATACTTGGTAATCACTACCAGATTTCCTCTTGCTCTAATTCATCAATATTTGTGAGCTCTAAAGGAATGGAAGTGTAAAATCTAATGTGAAATAATTGTTCTTGCTTTGCCAAAGGAAGCTTCCTTTCCCTCTGGAAGTTGTTGTTTTTAAAGTGTGTGATTACAGAGAGAAGATGTCACAGGCAACATTGCCTGACCAGGTTCACCAAACAAATAGTGCTAGTTTCAGTAGGCTTTCTGCCAGCAGTCGAATGCTTTCACCATCTGACATGAAAGCTAAAGAGCCATAGCATTTCACAAATGGTCACATTTGTGCCATACCTGCAGCCACATGAATATATTCATGACTGCAACCAGGAGCCTCTATGATACTTGTCCCATGTTAATAGATGTTTTCATTTGGCTTGTTTTGAATAATGATGTATTCTCCATGAGAGCAGTCTGTAATTGCTTTTCAAGCAGCTTCTCCCTTAAGGAAAAGTTGGTTTTGTGAGAAGGAAAACTCCCTAATCAGAGTCTGCAGTCACTTCACACTGGCTGAAGATTTCTTTTGTTTTGAGTGAATCGTCGACAGCAAAATGGATTTCCCTTTCCCTCCCCTCTACAGTGGTCTGATATAAAATCAATTTCCCAAGCTAGATTGTCTCTTGTTGGTACGGTTCTTCCTGCATCTTGTCTTCCATAGACAAAGTTTCTAATGCTTAATCTGCTCTTGTAATTCTATTCTTTTCATTCTTGTTTTCCCCCCTTCCTATCTTTATCTCCAGTATAAATCCCTGTCCGAAAACTAGCTATCTGTGGGATTTTAAAACAAATGAAGAGCTTTATTTCTTGTGTTGCCGTCTGAAGCCAGACTTGCTCTCCAAACAAACTAGTGCAAGAATAAAGTCTCAAGTTTGAACATTTTCAGAGCTGCAATGAATATTTAGTATCTTCCCATTACTGCAGGGAAAGTACATTTTAGGATTAATGGGAAGCATAATTCTTCATCTCCTCAGAAGTGCCTGTTTGATTAAGTGCTCACTTTTGTCACTGCTGTCCAGTCTGGAGTATAAGCATGTGGGTTTTTTGTGCACATGTATTCTCCACATCACACCTCACTAAATATCTGCATTTAAATTGTGCACTAACAAAACTCCATTTCCCTTAATGCCACTTCTAACTAGCAGTATTAGGGACTTGTCCCTCAGTGCCTGCCAAGGTTCGATTTCTCCTGATTGCCTCTGCTGATACTGTTGCTGGTTATCTCTCACCAGGACTGAGGATCATAAAACAGAGATCATTGAGATAGGAATGATGACTTCTCCCAATGTTCGCTGCCCTCGTGTGGAAGATGGGAGAGCTCAGGTTAGAGCAGGAAGCTATCTCACTTAAATGGGAGATAAAGTTACCGGAATAAGTCAGTATTTTCGTGGAAATATTTAAGAGCACACGGTTACTAGGCATGTCTCTATATTTACAGTACTAATGCTTTTTTATTGTTTTCATTGAGCTGACCTCAAAGACAACTTGGAAACTGCCACTAGTTTGGAATGCCACATCCCAGTTATTGTTAGGATATAGCCAATCATATATATAAGTGGTAGCATATTGGCACTTTCTGGCTCTCTTATTGGCTGTTCTGTGCACTCCATCAGCCATTGGACCATCAACTGCCACTCAAGAGTGCGTCCGTGCCATTGGCTGGGTGCTGTGTCCACTCCTTTTCCTCATCCACTGCCAGCTTGGCCACTCTTCTGTTTGAATAAACTGCCCAAATAGCTGTCTCTCCCGATAAAAACACTTCTACTAGTGCTTGGCTCCTCCATGGCTGGCTGGCTACTGAGGTGGGCCTGCAATCATCAAACCATTATCTTCTTTTCCTGCTGTGTGGCTCACTTTCCCCTCAGTGGCCATTGCTAGGCAACCAAGCTTGGTTCTGTCAATAAAAATGCAGGAGGCGGAGTACCTTTCCAGGCCTACTTTGGCCTCTGTGGGAAACTCATTGGGGCCAGTCCTGACTAGGGTTGCCAGCTCCAGGTTGGGAAATTCCTGGAGATTTTGTGGTGAAGTCTACAAACACCAGAGTTTGGGGATGGGAGAGGCCTCAGCTGAACAGAATGCCATAGTCTACCCTCCAAAGCAGTTAATTTCTCCAGGGAGAGAGAGATCTGTTGTCTAGAGTTCAGTTGTGATACCAAGCAGTCTTCATGCTCCACCTGGAAGCTTGCTACCCTAGGCCTGGCAGCATCCCATGAATGACTTGATGACACCTGACTGCCATGACTTAAGTAGGCCTGGCTGCTTGCTCCTATTCACCAGTAACAGTCCCTCTAGCACAGCTAGTGTGGTATAGCAGTCAGCATTTCAGTGCAGCATCGGCGAGACCCAGGTCCTTGCTGTGGAAGCTGAGTGGGTGGTTTTGGACCAGTCACAGACTTTCAGCCTAACCTACCTTACAGGGTTGTTGTGCAGATCAAAAGGGGGAGAGGATAATGATGTAAGCTGCTTTAGCCCCCACTGCAGGGAACGCCTATACTTTTCCTAGGTAGAGGCTGCAGGGAGGGTGGAGGAGATGAAAAGCTGAAGTTAGAGTGGCAGGGAAGGGTAGGTTGATGGTGGCTGGGAAGGAGATAGGGTTGTCAACTCCAGGTTGGGAAATTCTTGGAGATTTGAGGGGTGGAGCCTGGAGAGGGTGGGGTTTGAGGAGGGGTGGGACCTCAGACAGGTACACTGCCAACTCCACTCTCCAAACCAGCCATTTCATCCTGGGGAACCATTTTTGCCAATCTCCATGTTGCCCTGCAAGGTGCCTATCACGCTCTTATGGATTTATGATCCACAAGTGTTAAAATGGAATGTACAAGCAGTGTGCAAGAAGGGACTGAACTGTGTGCTAACCAAATGGCGATGCCAGCTGTAGACACATGCTAACAGAGGAAAAACCCTTCTCCTAAGATGATGTGCCAGTGGTTCCTGTACCTCTAGTAAGATGTACCTGCTCCCTAGCCACATAAAGCACCCAGAAGCTAACAACATTGCTGTTTAAACTAATACCATGCCAAGGCGAGAATACCAGAGACTTGGAATCCAAACTCCATGAGGAAGACCTTCCTTGTCACGTAGGCAACCTCCCACCCACATCCAGCATTATCTAACAAAGGACTTCTCATTCATAAGTTAATGAAGAAACTGACATGGACCAGCTCTGCTGTCCATAACAATAGACATGGCCACATGAGTCATAATCCTCTCAAGTGTCACTGCACACAGATTAACTAGAGTTCAGTATTGCCCAATTCCTTAGCTCCATCCCCCAGAAACCAGTTTCAGGTAGCATGCTTTGGGGACAGACTAGACGGAGGGCAGGCCAGGGGATGTTGCCAGCAAAGCCCACTTCCAAAGCCAGTTTTTAAAAGATGTACTCTCTCTCTCTCTCCTGACCTCTAGACTTGCCCTACCCTTATGACTCTTGGTTTGCGCAGCCAGTGTCTCCACATGTTCTGCTGGTTCAGTACACGACCCCTAGTTCCCTCTAGTCTCCTTTATTTTTTTCCAGTGGAATGCTTCATATAATGCCGAGAACAGGTAAATATTGCCCCTCAATGAAACATCCTGCTAATGCAAATGTCTCTGTCCTTCTTTCTCTAATTTTCTTAGATCTGTGTAATTGTGAGTGTGTTTGAATTATTGTATGCTTGTGAAGAATCATCAGTAAAGATACCATTTCATTCTGAAATTGGTCTCTGTGTCTATTTCTGGTATGTCTGGAAGAAGTGGAACCCTTGCATACATAGGTGATCACTCCCATATTTGCCTATTGCCTTTTTATAATATCACAAGTCCCCAAAATTATTAATAATTTGGGACAATCTGGCTAACATCCAGGTGAGGGTTGGAGGTCATGCAGAATTACAACTGCTCTTCAGATGGCAGAGATCAGTTCCCCTGGAGAAAATGGTGGACTCTGTTTCATTATACCTCATTATACCTGCTGAAGTCACCACAGCAAATTGACACTGAGTGACTGGGGTGGGGGCATGGAGGGTGCCATTGTGTTGACACCAAGTCATCATTTCCCAGCCGAACACAGAAGTGACATTATGCCACCAGAGGATTCAGCGACATCACTTTTGGGTTCAGCCTGAAAATGATGTCGCACCATCACTGTGATAGCATTTTTCCTTACCCTCCCCAGCCTACTAAGTGGCAACAGGAGTTGGGAGGTTGCCAGTGGGAGGTCACCTGGCAGCCCTATGCCTTGCTCATCTTAAAACAGCTACAATGGTGGCCAGTAAATGTATAAGTTCAATTTATCATGTTGATAACCTTTAAAGCCCTTCACGGTTTAGGACTCACATATCTAAAGGCAACAATATGTGACCCATTTTGTTACTGTAAACACTAATATAGGGCATGCTTAATCCACATGAACTCAAGGACAAGGTATAGTATGGCTGCGATCACACACACTAAATAATCCACTTTCAATCCATTTTCAATGCACTTTCACACTGGATTTTGCCAGTTCACACAGTAAAAATCCAGTTGGAAAGTGGATTGAATGTGGATTGAAAGTGGATTATTGAGTGTGTGTGTGTGATTGCAGCCTATATTCTCTTTATCATCCAGGGCCAGTGAACGTTTCTCTTGTTTTCCCTGCCTCTTGCTGTACTTCCTATCTGCCTGTAATTTTTGAATCCCAAGGGTCTCTCTGGTGGTGGAAGACCTACAGTTAGTTCATGCATTTTGCAAATCCTATTGTTGCAGTGAGCTTTATGTAATGCAACTCTGCATGTATGAGACTGGATTATTTCCCCAACTCTACTAACATTACAAATGTACCCACACAATCCTCAGTCTGCCCCCAACCAACAGTCCCCCACACTGAAATTCAATTGGATGCAACTTTTTCCTGCCGCTGATAAAGGAGGGGCCATGACTCTCTGGCAGAGCATCTGCTCGGCATGCAAAAAGTCCCAGGTTCAATCCCTGGAATCTTCACTTAAACAATCTCGCAGTAGGTGATATCAAAGACCTCTGCCTGAGACCTTGGAGACCCAGTCTGAGTAGATAAAACTGACCTTGATGAACCAAGGGCCTGATTCAGTATAAGGCAGCTTCACAAAGTGGAAAAATGTACTCATTAAACTACACCAACTCATGCAGCCATTATAGGCAATAGGAAAGAAACAGCCAAAAATATCTGCAACGCTTCCAGAACTTCCAGGAAGAAGATGCCAGGTTTGCACAAGTATTCCTGCCTTCGCAGAAGCTGTTCAGAACCAACGTTGACTGCCAGTTAGTGTGAATTAGTTTGTTGTACATAAAAGTCCACACTTTCAAAGACTGACTAGGCAGAACAAATCAACATTTCTCGTAACAGGCTATTCCCATGAGAAGAACATGCTGATGTTCCACAATGTCTCTAACTGCATATATGAAAGAAGGATATTTGTGTAAGCAGCTTCAATCAAAGTTAATAGAAATGCTTTCACTGTGGTCCTGAGTAAATAGATTTCATGTTTATCAGACAAAACAACAATTCTGCAAAAATCAGGATGCCAATTGTTTGCTACGTACTGCTTGTATATTGAAAATCAAGATGCAAATCAAGCTAGCTTTATTTCTTTTTTTTCCTAGCTCATTTTGTAGTCAGCTAAAAATTTATCGAGAATCTCATTATCATATAACCAAAGAGTACAGCTCCTCTTCTCTCATATATAAACTTTCACTTATGTCTACAAATCAGTCCAAATAAATCTTATTTTAAAATCGCTCTGAAAATAAAAACATACCAATAAAAGAAACATTTGCATAAATTGGGGGAAAAACCCTCACATTCATCTATTTATTTTCTGGCATTAAACTATATCTAATATAATGGTCTCCAGCTGTGATTTGTTGAAATGGAAGTTAACACAGAATGAGATGAAATATATGTTATAATTTGTTAATACAAAAATGTATCTTAAATGTTGGAAGACAAAATCACAATAAAAAATGAAAGTGGATTGGCATTGATTTGAGATGGATTATCAGAGTGTGTCTCTCCCCCCCAACCATCAGTTTTTAAATTGAGTTCCAGGAACTTCTGTGGTTCACTGGAAGGTTTTCAAAGACCTCTCAATGAGATCAATAATGATAGGCAAGCTTCCTGAAACACACCTTGTCCATGGCAACCAATCTTTCCAAGTGACCTAGAATGTTCTTTCAGGTCATATAATGGCCACAGTAAGGCCACGTAGGCCTGTATGAGATATGTACCACTGTGTTGTAGAGCTTGGACTATGATGATGGGAGATCTGTGTTTGGACCCTCATTTAGACCATAAAATTTGTTGGTTGATCTTGGGCTTGTCATTTTCTGTCATCTTAACTTATCTCACATGACTTTCTTGGAGGACTGGAGGGATAAAGACATTACAGATAAATTGAGGGCAGGCAACACAAGAGGGCCTTAAGGCAAAACAGGAAGGCTGCATAAATACATGAAGCTGCCTTGTACTGAATCAGGCCATTGATCCACCAAGGCATTCCAAAAACTCTGGTTGTCACTGGCCTTACTTGTCCAGGTAGGGACACAGAGAGCAAGGTTTGTGAAGAGAATCTAATGGGAACAATATGGGAAGAGGATGTCCTTCAAGTATCCCAGTCCAAAACAGTTCAGGGCCCTATAATAAGAACCAGAACTTTGAACTGTAATTAGAAACAGATGGGCAGTAACTGTAGATCTTTAAATATGGAGGTGACACAGTCCCTGTATCCAGTCCCTGACAGTAATGTTGCTGTTCCATTCTACACCAACTGAAGTTTCCAGTTTTCAAAGATAACCCCACATAAAGCACACTGCAGTAATCTAACCTGGATGTGATCATAACATGGATCACTATAGCTTGATTACACTATTCAAGGAAGGGTCACAGCTGGCACATCAGCTGAAGGTCTTTTGTTTCACCTGCTATCTGATCCTTTTAACTGGAGATGCCAGAAATTGAACCAAGGACTTTCTGCATGCCAAGCAGAAGCTCTACCACTAAGCCACTGAGCTGAGGGCTGGGGACATCAAATGAAATGAACTGTAATTAGCATAGGGCAGCAGCACCTTGTCAGCACCTGTCCGAGGAGCTGCATAACTTTTTCATAGTGGCACAAAATTGGATGAGTGGTCAAGCTTCAGAGCAGCTGAAGCACATCCTGGACTGGAACAGTGGAGGGAGTGGCCACCCACCTTCTCCAGCCCTATCCTCAGTCTGGAACTTGGAAGCTACAGCTCTGGGTTCTCATCACTTCTCAATACAAGCAGAAATCCTTTCACTGAATTATTTCTTGTACTGCTAAACAACAACAAATGCTTGTTTCCTCTGGGGCTGTTGAAATGAAGGCTAGTTGAGGATGACTTCAGGACTGGACTGTTTTTGAGAAATGGAAAGACTCTGGACTCACTAATTGCTGGACTGAGCAAGTACTCAGAGTGTTCTATTCCTTAATTCTAACAAGGAAACCGGAGACTTATGTGCTTTGGTTTGACCAAACATCCATCAGTTCAGTCCATGCCCCTAACTGTTTTAGATTTTTTTTTTTTGCACAATTAAAGACAGAGTGAAAAGTTCAGATGAAAACAAAACAAAATTAAAAAAAAAATCTTGATAATGCAAATGAATTGGGGGTGGGAGGGCACCAAATGGTGACCATACAGGCAAAGAGCCAGCTGGTCAATGGGAACCAGAAATCTTCCGTTAATCTTTGAATCCTAACCGTTTTTCTGGCATCATGTATCCCAGATCCCAGTGAACAAGCACTTTTTACATTACAAGGCTTTTGTGCTTCCTGAAATATTACTTTTAAACCTTGCATATTGCATGAACAATGTTGCACCATTCTGCACTCAAAAGAACAGGCTAAGCCTATTGTGTGATTCGTTTGCACAACCAACGGAGTATAATGAAACCTGAATCATGTACAGTAAGATACCACTTTTTTCAAGGATCTATTGATTCTCTTCATATGTTCAACTCTGCTGCCTGTTCTGGACTCTTAGGCTGCATCTGCATGGGATATCATGAGATATTACACGACAGCAATCTTCACAGACTGGATTTTCCTATGTAGACAAAGCAATCCAGAAGGTGAATGATTGCTATACAGTAAAGGAAGCCAGACTTTGTATTTCTGGGACACAGTTCACTTTTTAAAGAGCCTTGGAAGCTTCCAGTCACAAAATGGTGGCTTGGTGAATGAGGCTAGTCACAAAATAACACCTCAGTGGGTGGAGCCAGTCACAAAATGGCAAATTATACAGAGGCTGAGGACAGACTGGCAATGTAAAGCGGGACAGCCCCGTGTCGGAAGTGGAGGAAGGGAGCCTGTTCAGACATGTGCATCTGTCCATCGGCTCCGTTTCGCACTTACCCGTCTCCCAGTCGCTTTCCATCTGCTTTAACAGGACACCGGGAGAAACTGGTGTTCAGGGGCCGTCCTCCGCATGCCTCCCGCTTCCAAACAGTGTGAACCGGAAGAAGCGGGAGGCATCCGGAGGCGGCAGTGTGAACACGCCGGAACGGAGTTTTGTGCATGTGCGCATATACGAAACACAGATGAAAAAAAGCATTGTCCCCATCTCTTGCCGTTTCGCATATGCGCATATGCGCCACCATCGCAACGGGGCCATGCGAGCCGCAGAGCCGGCTCCGCGGCAGTCTGAACGCTCCGTATCTGCACCGCTGCGCACTGCTCTGGCCAGTATGAACGGCCAGCCCTGTGGAGTTTTTCCCCCGCACAAGTTCCCTCCGCATTCCTGTTGCTTTACATTGCCAGTCTGTCCTCGGCCAGAATTTACAGTATTTCAGGGCAGGTGTGCAGTGCCCAAATAAAGAAGCGTTTACTCTGCTATTTTGCCAAAGGAAACTGCAACCACCCCAAACTGTAATTCCTCTGCAGGGGGAAGCTATAGTTACCTCTATGTTTTCCCTGAAATAGGTAAACAGCAGCTTTAATACAAAGAAAAGGAGTCAATTGCATGTTCTTTTCCCATCCAGAACAAGAGTGCATTAGTGTACACAGGAAGGAGGAGAAGGAGAGGAAGATGGGAAGAGTGTTGGTGTTGTTTTCCTATCCAGAGCAATGGTGAGTGCATGCTTCCTTCCTTCTCCTTTACAGGTAAAAGGAGGGAAACTGCAGTGGCAGCTTTAAAGGGGAGGATAAGAAAGTGATGATAGCAGCATTAGTGGACAAGTGAAGACCTACTTATAATTCCTTGCAAAGTAACTGATCATTCCCTCATGAGCTTCTGCCCAGCCCAGAGAGCAACAATAATGTGCTGATATATTGATGTAGCCATAGCCACAGGGGAGAATGTGAGTTTTACAAGGGCAAAGGCAATTGGAAAATAATATTCAGAACATCAGTATCTCTGTTGAGTCCTGACATTTCCAGCTGGTTCTATACCATCTTCAGAGTCCTAAACACCTTCCTTGGTGATACTGCAGAAAAATTTTTTCTGGTTATTCCAGATGTTGTGCTTCCAACCTCATGATGATAAAACATAACTTCTTCCATGAGGCCATCATAACTTGATGACAGCTGTGTAGGGATTAAGTGGTGCCGTTTTTTTGGCCTGGCCACATTTTAGGTTTAGTAAGAAAATAGGCAAATAAATCACTGGGAATCTCATATCTGCTATTTTATAGCAAGATGTTAACGGATACCATTTAAAGAGATGACTCTTGCCTTGCAATTCTACGAGGTCATATTTCAGATAGAAAAGATGGATCTGAGCTTCCTTTCCAACCTTGGTCAAAACCAGCCTTTCCCTTGAATCTGAAGTGAGATGAAAGATTCCTTGAAGTTCAGAAAAGTCATGGTGACCCAATCTATTAATGGCTTCCAGAGGTAAGACCAAGACCTTGATCTAATTCAGGAGGCCAACAAGCTTCAAAGATATGGTGAAGCAGCAGGTAGTTCAAGAATCATTTGTCCAACCCTCCTTGTAATTGCCCTGGCATATTCTTCACCAGTTACCGGCAGGCCTCAGGGTCACTAGAGCTAGCATTTGAAGTAGATGAACCACCATGTTGAAAAGGTCCATAATATAGTTGTTTGGCCAGGAAAGTAGGCAGGATTCTGTAGTATGAGAAATGGCAAAGAAATCAATCCAGTGCATTTCCAATGCTTGATCTGACATGGTAGCTTGTAAATGGAAACAAAAGCATATGAAAAGGAGAGCCATACATTGTGAAAGTAATATATCTATCATGGGTCTTTCTAGACATGGTTCTTTATACTCTATGGCAGTCAGAAACAAAGGGTCACAACAGTGAAATAAAGCTATTACTGTAAAGTTTTTCACAATAAAAGTCTTATGAAACAGAAAATCCACACAGCTCTTCACTGTGGTTAATGTAAAGATGTAGTCTGCATACAACTGATAATTAAAAAAAACAAAACTGCAACAGATTCTATTCTACCCTCATAAAGAATAACATTTCAGCATTTGAACTCAGCCTTTTCCTGGTCCAAAAACAGCATGCTACCTGTACTAGACCTTCAGGTGAAATGTTCATGTTGACCATAAAGGAAATATTTTAAATCCAAATTATTTAGTTATTTATGTACCAGTTTCCATATTTACCCAAAAAGACCATGAGATATTTTTAACAGAAGAATTGAGGATTGTCTTAATTTCAGTGTCATCTTCCATTCAGTTAAATATAGTATATCCTCTCTTTCGTTCAATTCTCAGAATATCAAAACCGCTTATAAAAGCATGAAAAACAGCCATGTCACAATATTAAAATCCATAAACAAATGAATATGTAAACAGCCCCCACTTCTCCCCCACCCCATAACTATCCAGAAAAGTGTGCATTTCCAGCAAACACCTTCTTAAACAGTATTGCATTGCAGGGCTTTCACAAACAAGCCAATAATCTAGGAGTTTGTTTCATAGGAATCACTACACTTCGAAAAAGCTCATGATTGAGTTATAACCGAAAGAATTTGAAGTGGGGAGGAGTTGCTGAGATGGTCAGAATTGGTGCAGAGATTCATACTGAGAAAAATGACCTTTGATGATTGGTGGTGGTGGTGGTGGTGGAAATTACCATCAAGTCACAGCTGGCTTATGGTGACCCCATGAGGTTTCAAGGCAAGAGATGTTCAGACGTGGTTTGCCATTGTCTGCCTCCACATTACAAGCCTCGTATTCATTGGAGGTCTCCCATCCAAATACCAGCCAGAGCCAACTCTGTTAAGCTTCTGAGATTGGGGCTAGCCCGGGCTATCCAGGTCAGGGCACCTTTAAAGACTACCAGTGTACACATACCAATATCACAATAAAGTTAAAGAATCAGGAGCTGTAAGTTGCAAGAATCTAGAATACCTGAGGAGTTATATTTCATAAGCTCCATGGCATGGCTTTGAGTTATTCATATGCCCTCAGCCTTAGTTGCCCATTTGCAGAATCAAAATGACAACAGAATCATGAGTGTTTTATGACCTCCTCTGAATGCTAAACAGAGAACAAAAATCTTTAATAAACATCATCACTTAGCAAGCTTCCAGAACACAGCACAGATCTGAACCTGGGTCTCCCAGATTCTAGTCTGACACCACACTACAAGGAACTTTGCTTAGTTCTATTAGATGCATTAAGTACTTCAACAGTTACTGCCACTGATATGTCACATCATTAATCAAACAGACTTCACAAGCTTCCATTTTGTGGGTTATTTGCTGGCACCCGTAGTAGAGTAGTCACATGGAAAACAGTAGTTTTATTTTAAAATGTCTTTGCCCGCAATAACCTCCCCTTCCTTGACAGGTTACACACAAGGCTCTGAAGGATAAATAAAAAGAGGCCTATAGTGGGAAGGCTTTTTTTTTTTTTGCTGTTGAGATGAAGTCTGCATTCTCGTATTGATTCATATGCTCACAGGGCCCTCCAGGGTCATGCAGAACATGAAACAAGGTGTTGCAAGTGAAGTTCAGCTCTTGTATGCTTCTCCCTTGGTGGATTACAGTGAGGTGATGAGGGTCTACTGAAAAGCAGCAAGCACTGCCTTTGCTGGAACTGGCTGCTCTATCCACCCACTTCCTTTTCTTCATCTTGAACAGTCAACAGGAATCTAAGTGAAGAGGGATCTCCAAGGGAGAACTATCAGAGTGAAAAACACTGAACTTGATATAAACAGGTTTACACATACGTGCTTTCGTAGTGAACCTTTTCCCACAATATATTTAGTATATATTGGGAACACTAAAATTTATAATCCACTGAACCAAAAAAAAAAGCCCCACCAGCCATGTATGGTGACTCACTCAGGACAATACACCTGTCTCAGTTCTCTCTCTCTCTCTTGCTGGCTGCAATTGTTAGCAGTCAGACACCTCCTGTTGATAGGTAGTTTGGCAGCCAGGGAGAAAAGAAGCCCCAAACACTCTTCATATAATATCACTCCAAATGCCATAAGTACAACACACTGCCTGGCCCAGAAATGACTTCAAAAAGCATACCAGTCAGAAGACCAGCCTGATAAACTATTTGAAAGTGAATCAAGAGGCTGACAACCTTCTACTACCGTAAGGTAGTACTTAATTTATAACAATGGGTTTCTCAGGAAAAAAGCATCTTATCTTGAATTAACCTCTTTCATCCCAATTCTGCTTTTCCCTTTTGCACACTGCACCCTTGTTAGCAGCATATCCATAACATCTGGAAATTCCTCCCATCCTGTATAATGGAGATCATCAATGAATATTAATGACCATATCCTATCTCCAAGAGAGCCATCAAACTCCATTCCGATTCTTTAATTTCCCTCTAGGAGAACCATCAAGGTTTGTCCAAGTTCCTAGGAAAACTCCAGTAAACACAACAAGCTATTGCCTTTGGGGCAAACCTGCCATAGTGCTTCAGGGACCATTTTCCCTATAAATACAAGCACTCATCTCCAGTGTGTGTGTTCTTGACACCTGCCTCACACCCCCACTTACATGTGGGACACTTTTGTGAAATGCAGGCTGTTTTGCAGCTCTCTCTCCACAGCCCCTTCATCTGGGTCAGTAAATATCACCTTCCTAAACTCTATCTCCCCACTCCTCCCTTTTATTTTCCTCTTAGTTAGTATATGCGATTAAGCATATTTTTTGTGTGTTTTGCTCTCTCTTTTTTCAATAAAACTACTTCCAGTTGAACACCTGACTGGTTTATTTTGAGAGTTCTCTAAGGGAATAATCCTGGTATACATTTGTGGAGATTCCATTACCCCTCTTGCTTGTCTCCTTTAAGCTAATCTCCCCCACTAAATTAAGAGACAGCCAATTTGGGTAACACTTGGAACCGACATATAGAGGGTATCAGTCACCTGGATGCCTAGGATTCAGGACTAATAGCTATATTTAGTATGGCAAATCACAAGTTGTACAAGATGAGTTAAAAGCATGGGGCTGGCCTATAATAAGTCTCTAATGCCTTCCTGTCTGCACTCCTGAGTGTGAGTGATCAGAACATTTGGAAAAGTTCAGGGGTCATTTTGTAGAAAAAGAGGTGCAGGAGCTCATTAGCATAGCTCATTAGCATAACTTATTTGCATATGCCACACCCCCTGACATCACCGGAAGTATGTCAGAAGGCAAGAAAAAAAGAAAGAAAGAAAGAAAGAAAGAAAGAAAGAAAGAAAGAAAGAAAGAAAGAAAGAAAGAAAGAAGAGATTAGATTTATACTCCGCCCTTCACTCACTTGGAGTCTCAGAGCGGCTTACAAACTTCTTTCCCTTCCCCTCCCCACAACAGACACCCTGTGAGATAGGTGGGGCTGAGAGAACTCTTTCCCAAGCTGTCCTTGAGGGAACAGCTGGTACAGAGTTATGGCTTGCCCAAGGTCATCCAGCCAGGTGCAAGTGGAGGAGTGGATAATCAAACCGGGTTCTCCCAGATTAAAGTCCGCGCACTTAACCACTACACCAAACTGGCTCTCAGAGAGAGAGAGAGAGAGAGAGAGAGAGAGAGAGAGAGCTGTCAGAGAGGGGACAGCTACTAATCCAAGCCTCAGAAATACCACTATTCTGGCAGGATAGCTTCAGTGGTGGCTGAAAGACCTTTCCAGGGGACAGGGACATTTTGCTGCAGCCATGACATAAGCAGGGGGGGGCTGGCATTAACTCCCAGAGCTGCACTCCCCCAAGATCCTGCTCGAAATGACCCCTGGAAAAGCTACTGAAACATGCCATTCTCTACATCCTATGCCAGCCTACCTTGGAGATATGTTGGATTTAGCACAACATTTCTATAGTTGAAAGATAATACCTTGGGATCCTCTCAGACTACAGCTTATTTCCAGACTACAGAGATCAATTCCCCTAGAGAAAATGGATGCTGTCATGTGCTGAGTCACACACATAAGCAAGGCACACAGCAGGGTTTCAAACAAAATCCAGAACTCAGTCCCGGAAGTCAACAAACCTAACATTCACACCAGAGGAGTGTTACCAGAGAGCATGACCAGGTAATCCAGAGGTCACACACAAGTCACCAAGCCAAAGTCCAAATCACATACTGAAGGTCGGACTCCAAAAGTCAGTCCAAGACCACATAAACCTGTGCTCACAAACACCACCAGGTTAACTTGTTGCTTCCACACAGGCCAACTACCCTGACTAGCCTTTTATCTCTATCTGCAAAACAAGCCCTATTGCAGCCAGCTGCTCAAACATGACCCTGCAACTAGTCATCTTCAGCCAGTAACTGGGATCAGGCCAGGAGACATGGGCTCCACCTTCTCTCTTGAAACTCCACTCTAAGTCTTAACCTCCTATGTTCCAAGAGCAGGGGTGAAGCCACAGGGCTGACACTGAGCACCCAAGCCTCATTTGTTGTTGGAGGGCTAGGGGAGTACTGGTGGTTTTGTCCCAGCTGTCATCTGTGAGTTCTGACAGCCCTGTTGCTCAAATTCTGCTGTCTCAGAGCTGATCCCCTGAAGCTCTCCTCCTGAAGAGGCCTCTTCTCCCAAGGAGTCCCTTGCTGTTGTAATGTTCTGGCTGACCCATGACAGATGCTTTGGAGGGAAGATTTTATGGCATTGTACCACACTGAGGTCCCTGACTTCCCAGGCTTCATGCACAAATTTCCAGGAGTTTCTCAACCTGGAGCTGGCAACTCTATCCCCTTCACTGTCTAGGGTTGCCGAGGGGGTCCTGGTCCCAGTTCTGGAGATTGGTGGGGCCTCTATCGTTGTGTGTGTGGCCTCTGTTGTTCAAGGAAAAAACAGAGTTTTTCCTCGAATGATAGTGTGTCCTCCCTCAGTGTGCCCTGCACGGTGATGTCACCTCCTGGTAAACTATTGGAAGGATTTATGCTTGTGAGCATGACTTTCTCACTTCCCCACTGCAGTCCCCAAGGCCAACAGAAAAGTCTTCAAAAATATATACCTAGACATTCAGAAAATATTTAGGATTTGGAGATAAGAGTGCTAATAAAATGAAATACCAAGGAAGTATTTATGAGTACAACCTACAGTGAACTATTCTACGGAGGCACAACTTCTCTATATGCTTCACAGAGGGTCTGAATATATGTCCTGCTGTATGTCAATGCTGTGGCCTAACCTTTTGTGCTTTTGCTTCCACAGGGACACTGGAGGACAGGCCTAATGTGCATCTTGATGCGATAATTGCAAATGTCACAGGGTAGTTCTGCTAAGCTTGAGATCAACAGCTCTCCCACATGTGCTATAATGGAGAAACAGCCATATCCATCAATAGAAGGCAAGCTGGAGCATGTGCTTATCACTTGACAACCATCATATGAGACAGTGGTGTGGGTCACCCCTTGGATAGCCTCAGAATAATTGTTTTGCTTACAAATGAGAATAAAAACCCTTACAACCTTGCAGACTCCCACTGAAAGTATGAGAAACTAATGTGGCTTTTTCAATCAATGGGAAGAAACTATTGACCTAAGATGCTATGATGATCATCCATCTCAAAGTTTTTGCACTCACTCTTACCAAGTACTTTCTGCCCAGTCCCTAAGATAAGAGATATGGGAGGGCAGGGTAAAAATCTAAATAAATAAATACATAGTTAAAAAATTAAGTCCATTTTTAATGCTATGTGCTGCTGTTCCATTCCATCCCATATTACACTGGTGCCATGAATTCCCCCTTACAAATACATTTCCCACCATGGTTGCTTATGCTTTTGTGACTGCTCTCAAGGCTGTTTGATATGGGTAAACAATGCCACCATTGTACTTCAGCTTCCTGGTGTGTTCACAAACTCAGAAACTCATGTGAAGCAAAGATTTTTGCCCTCAAGAGTTAATGTGGACAGTAACAGGCCTGAACGATTTTGCAGGTGCTGTTAGATTTTTGACCTGTACATCTCTTACCATCTTCAAGGACAGAGATGGAAGCCTGTAATTAGCTTCTCAGGGGAATTTGTGATCTGTCATGGGAGGGGGGAAACTGAGAATCTTCTAGAAGTTTCTCTTGGAGAAACATTGATTGGATGTGATCATTGCCTGATATGCCGGGCCAAAATTTTATAACTGAACTCTGGCCCTGAAGAGAGGAAAATCACCATTGACTATAGGCTAAGACTGTGTCCTGCCATTGCTAGAAATGTAGATAATGTTGATTTGAGGCCTTGCTATCATAATTAAGGTTTATACCACCTAACACTATCCTTGTGAGTGTTTGGTAGTTGAAGCTAGCCTTGTTGTTTTCATTTCTGTATGATTTCAGAGTAATGTGTTGACAGTAATTTTTAATACCCCTTGAATAAACTTTATAAATATTTTTAAACAGCAGTCTGGTTCTTGGGTATACTTGCCCTGAGAACCCACGAGGTTAGCTTCTGGCTTCCTTGACAATGCCCTTGAAAGGTCTGCTGCTGGTGTAATTTCTTTACGTACTAGGAAGCCAATCACAAGGAGGGGAAAATCTGTTCACTTACATCTACTGGTGCAGAGCAACCAGCAGTAATCATGTCAGTACCTTTAAGCATTAATGGTGGATTGTTGAACCTATTTGGAAAGAACTACAATGGTGTCCAGATTCAGAAAAAGATGGTATCAGTATATTTCCTATATGACCCCCCCCCCAAAACACACCCTTCTCATGTAATGCGAGGGTTGCCAGGTCTCTCCTGGCAACTGGCAGGGGAGGGGGGGCTTACCAGAAGAAAGAGGAAGGTCCAGGCCAGATCACTGGCATCACACAGAAAGTGACATCATCATGCTGTGGCACCAATGTGATACTCTGATATATGAGCAAAAACTCTGTAGTAAAAACTCTATGGTAAATCTCCCCACCAAGCAGCCAATTGCTGGCTGGGAGGCAGGGCCTGGTGGTGGGGGACGCCCCCCTCCACCAGGGGATCTGGCAACCCTAAGTAATGCCCACATTTGTAGCATCACAACCAGGAGCCATAGAGGCCTGGTGACTACACAATTCTCTTAACACAAGAGTGAAAGTGACACTATTCCAAATGGAATGGGATTTCTGGTTGTTTTTTTAAGAGCTTCTGGGAAACAGAAATTGCACAGTTTGCAGCTTTGCAGCAAACATAGATTTGCAGCAACAGGAACAACTGTCCCTGCTGAATGTCACCTTGCTCCTTAGCTCTTAAACTAAAAGGAAGTATACACCTGCCCTGAGACATACGAGGACACCTTGCATAACAGAGACAGTACAGTTTGTCCTAAGACAATATAAAATGTCGTAGTTAGAAAATTGCCCCCTTCTTGTGCTATTTGGTTAATCAGAATCTTTCTAAGAATAAACATTTCCATGAAGCTTAAGAAGGATCATTAACCGTTATGGAGTATACACAATTACTGTGCTAATAATTAAGAAAAATTCTGAAATGTTTTTTGTCATTAGGGCTGACTATAATTGCATTTGTTTCACAGTAAGCCACTGAAGAGCGAGAAAAACACAATCACGCATTTGATGGCACATTGAACAACAGAGCGGTATTCTGAGATTAAAAATTAAGTATTTATTACTAAATGACTATATTTTTAACAATGAATTTTTGTAAGAATCCATATTGGTGATGGGGGGGGGGGGGGACCATGCCTGGACAGTTACAGCAACATATTCTACCGCTGAATAAAGTATTTCCCAACTTTTCTAAGGTGAAAATTAAAGTTGATCTTAACTTTTGGGCTGCCAAGGCAAAGCTGAGGGTGTGGCCAGCCAGACTTAATCCTGAATGGAGAATATACTCTCCAGCTCAAGGGTCCCTGAAATCAGGAGGTGGAGTTAAAGGGTAAAAAGCCAGGCTTCTTGCACTTTCGCCCATCCTGGCCAACCCATTTACTTCCCATAATGCCTTGGCCACAGAGGCTGATGTTACATACACCTGTTTACTTCTGTATCTGAAGAGGATTCTGAAGTACAAATGCAGACAGTTCCTTAGACCGAATCCCAGCCTGACATTCTGTGTTTAAGCCTTGAATAGGGATGTTGTGAAATGTCCAGCCATCACCACATGATGGAACTCCATCCCTGCAATCTGCTTTTAGTTTGTTGCTAAGGTTTCCAACTCCACCTTGGGAAATTTTAGTTTGTTGCTAAGGTTTCCCAACTCCACCTTGGGAAATTCCTGGAGATTTAGGGGCAGAGCCTGGGGAGGGCATTCAGCAGGGATATGATGCCATAGAGTCCACCCTCTGAAGCTGTCATTTTCTCCAGAATTGACCCCTGTAGTGTGGAGATCAGTTGTACTTCTGGGAGAACTCCAGGCCCCACCTGAATGTTGGCAACCCTATTTGTTGCCCATCCACCACATTTAAAGACTCATTTTTTCCCCTTAGCTTTGGAATTAACTGTGGGTTGGAACCAATGTTCTACTCAGTAAGAAATCCTGTTCTGGATGGAGTCCTGATCTAGGTGAAAAAGACTTTTTTTCTCTGGAGCTAGGTTCCTTCCACTAAATTGTCTCCTCATTTAGTGGAAGGGATTCAGATCCTTCCCTACATGCTATTGTTATTTCTTGTGACTTGATATTCGGTCAATCACTCTGAGTATTATTTTTACTATAAAAGCAGTAAATACATCTTCAAAATAAATAACATCATGACAGAATAACATTGCTTTATTCCCTTATTTACATTATTTATAGTCCATCTTGTTGGAATATATAAGGTCTATAGTGTACCTCCTTGAAGATCAGAAGAACAGCCTATAGGGGACAGCCGAATGACTGTTAGTTAGCATAACTAGATTAGGGACTTTCCACAATTTCAAATTATGTCCTTCCTGTCACCTGACTGGCTCTTTGGAGACTTCCTGCTGTAACTGAGCCACCCCTTTCATCCCTGTCTCTCACAGCAGTTAGTTAGTTAGGACTCTCACTGGCTCCTCTGCTTTATAAGTTTATTCTTCTTTAATAAACTAACTTATTTATTCCTTTAAGCAGTTGATGCTTCATTTCTTTGCATATTTAAACTCTGCCAACACATCTTTCTCATTGAGTCTCAGTGCACTGTGAGATGTGATAGAGCCTTTCATGGTTATCTTTTGTATTCTGTAGATTGTAATTTACCACTGATTATACTGTTCTATGGTTGTTATACCTCTACTTTTATTGTCTTTTTAGCTCTTAATCTGTTGCTGACTTTTTATTTTGTATGATTTTATTGTTGTTATGATTGTGTGTTATATTCCATAATTTTATATATTATATAATTCCATAATTTTATATATTATATAGCGTTATGGAATGGAATGTTATGATGTCTGTATTTATTTTAAGACACCTTGTATATTTTTGAATAAGAAGGCAGAATTCAAATCTCCTAAATAAATTAATACATTTTTCCTGGATTTTGGTGTTCTGAATTTGTTGTGTTTGTTTTCAAGAATAGGTTGCATTAGAAATTCCCCATTGTTTAGGGCAGGGGTGGGCAAACTGTGGCTCGGGAGCTGCATGCGGCTCTTTCACATATATTATGTGGCTCCCGGCAGGGCGGCTGGGGAAGCTAAATATCATTAGCAAACAAATATCATTGGACAAATTAATATCATTATCAATATCTGCTTTTACCCCTTTTGTTATTATTTTTGGCAGTCTCATTTAATGTTAATAAAAAGCAAATTTGCTTATTTTCCAATAAAAGCAGGTAATATTTGTTCGTGTCTTGTGGCTCCCAAACATCTGATGTTTATTCTACGCAGCTCTTACGTTAAGCAAGTTTGGCCACCCCTGTTCTAGGTGGCTCTTACGCTGAGCAAGTTTACCCACCCCTGGTTTAGGGTATTTTTTAAAATTGTCACATTCCTGTAGAACATTCTGTATACACAGTTTTGCAACTCATTTCCTTCCCTGCATTGCATACCTCCCCTCCCCATTTTACCTAGATGCACATGCACATCGATGAAATATTATAAAAAAAACAATCCTGATGTGATTAAATCTACAATTATACATAGATTATTTCTTTCTGTAGCAGTTGATTGTGTTCTTGCACATGTGTTCCTGCACTGTTATTAAAACACTAACACAGATGGACAAAATGTTGCAAACAAACAGAAGAAAATTAAATCTATAGCAAACTGATCGTGTTTGAATTCTGGAATTAATTATACAAATTGCCCCAGTTAAACCAGAATTAAGAAAAGTGGGATGCTGCATACAGAAACTCTGGAGCAATAGTGGAACAGTCTTTATTTAAAGGTTCTCCAACAGTGCTTTCAGCTGAACATGCTGCCTAGAACCACCAGGGAAAGGTGTGCAGGCAGCACAGGGGCAACTCTGCCAACAGCACACACAACACACAACTGCACTGTGACAGTGCAGGTGGCAGTAAGCACAGGTGGTGGCAGGGCTTGCAAGCAGGTGGGGGAGCCAGGTGGGCATGCAAGTGAGAGGGCAGGAAGGAAAGTGCAAGCAGAGGACCTGGTGGTAGGAAGAGGATGGGAAAGGGCCCCCTTGGGGCCCCTAAACCTGGAATTCTCCTTGCCTATGTATAATCATAGCAAGTATGCTAAATGCCTATCTCATGTGTTCCTAAGAATGCTGATCTATGATACCTGAGCATTCATATAGAAATATGCAGTTTCTATTCATGGTTCAATAGAATCTGGCTGAGAAAGAGCTAAACTGCTTGGAGGAATTCTCCATGGGACCTTTCCTTTTTGAAAATTAAATTTTCCTTAGAAACAAAGGTGGAACAGGGGCATATCAGCCGTAAGCAGTGGTAAACAAAACAATGTCAAACACGTTGCCTTGCCAGCCTTGCTGCTGTATTATTCTTCATGCTAGTCTTCTTACACTCCAAGGCTAAAGCATGCCATCTTGAGAGGCAATTGCAAACACCAGATTTTGCACTGAGGGAATTCTTCTTTTTTTAAGCCCATCATTTCTTTTTCAGAGCCCAAATGAGGGCAGCTCCCCCCCCCCCCCAGGTTTTAAATGCCTTCAAATAGATATTGCTGTGAAAGTGATTCACTTAGCAGCAGGTAGGCAATCTGAAGTGAGCAAAGTGCTCTACAGTAGAGCAGCCATCAATTCACACCTGGGAGTTACTGAGAATAGGATTACAGCCAACACCAGATGTGTTGATCAATAGGATTAGTTTCTCCATTTATCCACTCTAGCTGTCAGGGCAGTGTCCTCAGGTTGAAATACGACCTCTGCAAAGACCATTGTATGTGGAGTGGCAACAAGTCATAGGAAGGTGGAGGGGATTTATTCTGGAGCTAATTAAATAAAGTACTGTAATGTCGATTAGATACCAAGACTTTTAAATGCCCCAAAACATTTAATTAAATATTCTTTAACAATGTTCAAATTGGAGACTGATGTTATAGGTACAGTTTGTTTGCGCGATATTGTTAATAAAATATTGGGTTCGTTCTTCATTTGCCAAAGCAAGAGACATTCCTTTATGATACTTGCATCTTACCTTTCTTTCAAGGAGATCAGGGCAGTGTACATTTTATTTTCATAAGTACCCCACAAAGTAGGTCAGGTGAAGAGTCCAGTGCTTAGAACAGGGGGTCCTCATACTTTTCAAGCCTGGGGGCACCTTTGGAATTCTGATACAGAGTGGTGAGCGGAACCGTAAAATGGCTGCCCCAGGAGAATAAGCCAACCACAAAAGGCCCAGGAGCATGGTTCACCATAACTCGAAAAGTAAGACATGCATACCAAGCAGAAGCCTCACATGTCAGGATGCCTTTTCAAATGAACATATTGTTTTTAAAAAAAATCTTCTTCCCTACACTCAGTGCTGTCCTCCCCCCTCGCAGTATGCACATAATTGCATACTCCATAGGGAGTCCTCAGTGCAGAGGTGCGATTCCTCATTTATGCACATGGGAAACAAATGGCAAAAAACCCATGACTCACACGCGATTGCATCTGATCACACAGTGATGGGCTGAGCCCACAGCAACAAAGGGATGTGTGATCTCACAACTGCATGACAAATTCCTCTAGAGGAAAAAGCCTCACTTCCCTTTTGTTTCAACTGGTGCATGTGACTGCAGCCTTCCTCCACTGTAGGCATACAATGTGCAAGGAATAGGGTGTAGGAGAGTAATTGTTCCTGCTGGTCACACAAGGCCTTCTTACCCCAGCTTAAGTCTGTCCTGCTGTTCTCTCTTGCCTGCTGTGACATGTGCTTAGAGTCTCACTTGCCATGCCATGTAAGAAGAGTAAGTTGGGAGGAGGCGTATATACTGTTTAAGTGCCAGGGAGAGTCAATGTCCTGTTCTCCCAAAGATTTGAAACTACAGGCAGAATTTTTTGGTCAAAAGCTTCCTAGTTAAACTGTGAAAGATGGATTTGGGTATCAGGGAGCCCAGATGGTTTTTGAAGACTATTTGGAAGGAAGAACTGAGTATCCAGCTATAGTGAAATCCAAGATTATTGAGGAATTAGTGAACTCAAGCAGTCCAAATTACAGACTTGTGTGTTCCTCTTGTTGTTAATTGCAATAATTACAAAAATGTGGTGTTTTATAATTATCGTAATTAATATGAAAACAAAACAATTCCCCATCTAGACACCCTATGACACACACACAAAAACATGATTTTCTTTCATTTTGTTCTGTTTCTTTCATTATTGCAGTCCTGACTCTTTCTAACTCTACTGTTTTCACTTTTATAGGGGTATAAACTGTGATCCTTAAGGGAAGGGGGGAGAGGCACTGGGCTTTGTTAATTGATTGCTAAATATAGTCACTTGACATTGCAATCCTGAAGGATATGGGATAGGACTTTGCCTTCCCCTCTCCTCCTAATGCCTGTCTTGCTGCACCAAATTTCCCATTGCAGTTTGTACTCATCTGCTGGGTTGCTGCACTCTAAACTCTCAAGGTACTCCTGCAGCTGTCTGCCTGCCCAGGTACTCTGTCCTCCTTGTGCCACCAAATGCCCTTGCCTCTTCCTTATGCTGCTGTCTTTCAAATGAAGTGGCTGCCATGCCTAAATCCCTCAGTGCACTCTGTTGTCTGTGTTAATGTGAGTTTGGAATCATTCCTCCCACTTCTCCCACTGATTTTCATGTTAAACATAGGTGACTTTCATTGCTTCAAAAAGGAGAACCCCTTTATTCTGTCTGCAATTTGAAATTATGGATGTCCTAGGAGAGTACAACCCCCCCCCCCTTGATTATACAGACCCAAGAGGGCGGGAAGTATACCTCTTCTTTGGACTGCACTGTAAGTGGGCTTCTTAGTATTGATATTTGAATTATTGATATTACTTTGTAGAAATGTGCATGGGAGTTTGTCTCATTTCCTTTTTTGTTTATTTATTTTATTGCATTTTACTTTTTTGCTACCAGAGTTATAAACAGCATTTTTTTTTGTTATGAATTCTAAAAGAGACTTTTTCATATGGCTTTGTTACATTATTGTTTCTCTAATCTGAGGCCAGTCAAGGCCTCCAAGAGGAACTCTGGAGTTTGTTGGCCCTGCCCAACCCTGATAGTGTTGCAGGCACTTACACCATCCTATTCTAGTTCAGTTAATGTGCAGAGATCAACCCTGCTTTTTGCAGTGGTAATGGTCAGAAACAATGTACTGGCCTGATGTGACACACTGAGAAATGTTGGTCCTAGCACTAATGGGAGGAAGGGATGAAACATGCATCAAAATGGAGGCCTGTTGCTAACAATATACTTATCAGAAATAAAATACCCTAACAAATGAACAGAAATACCTTAAATGCATTCCAGTCTCTGGCTGTTTTGATTCTCTGCCATGCCACTTATTTTCTTGCATTGCATTGCAAGTGGTGCCTGTGAACGCTGGAATCATTAAAGGTCTTTCTTTGTCAGCACTTTTCCCCGCACCATCTTAAAACCTTTGCTCTTGCCCAAAACTTGGCAAAGTCAGATCTTTGTCTAGAATCAATTTTTATAGCAATAGAAAACAGGGAGTAACAACAAAATAGTTTATATTCACGGTATATTCTTGTAGCACAGCAATGATTCAGAATGGCTTGGCTTTCTTTGAGCTGGTACCCAATGTGCTCTTATACAACAAGTGAAGCAGGGGGGCTGGCATGTTCTCAGGGTTTGGGAAATAACAATACATTCAAACAAAAAAGTAATGGGTACATTAAAAAAAAGACAGCTGCATGTCAAAAACTGCCCATATAATTTGTTTTTCTGCATGCTGGCTGGTTTTGTACATTGCAAGCAATACACAAATAGATATGTACTTCTCAGAATACAGATCCAGATCAGTGTTGTATATTGCATACTAGGAGTAAGGCTTGCTGTGGGAAGAAATACAATGGACTCTAGAAGGAAGCTCCAGGTGAGTGTCCCAGCTGTGGCCAGTGGGGTGGCAGAGGAAAGGGGAAAATAGAAGGAGGCAAGCCATGTTTATTTCCTTCTGTTTAGCTATAAAGCAGGGCTGTCTCAAGTCCTTTTGCTGCCCCAAGTGGGTAGTATGGGAGGACAGCCTCATGGTAACAGGTATGGTTCCCTCCACCCCTAACTTATGTTGGTTTGGGGTTATGCAGTGGCAGCTAAGGTAGAAAAGCACCTCCTACTACACGATGTCATCTGGGTTCCAAGGGTCTGGAAAGCAGTTCCATGGCCAGGTACAGGGTTGCCAACTCTGAATGGGGAAATACTTGTAGATTTGAGGGGTAGAGCCTGGGGAGGGCTGGGTTTGGGGTGTGGAGGGACTTCAGCAGGGTATAGTGCCATAGAGTCCACTGCCTAAAGCAGCCATTGTCTCCAGGAAAACTGATCTTGGTCATCTGGAGATCTGTTGTAATAGCTGGGAAATTTTCTGTAGGGGAAATGATGCGCTGTGGCTGGGGAACACAGTGATTTCTGGGAGATCTCCAGGCCCCACAGGGAGATTGGCAGCTCCAGTCAGGCCCATAGCTAACATGGAACCCCCAGGGCATTTCTTAGCATTTCTTCCCTCCCTTCCAGTCTAGCACCAAAGTACCTCAACTTGCTGCCTGTGCTGCCTCTGACCTGGTTGCCAGACAACTGAGTGCCTTGGCTGCTTCCCCACCAGCCTCACTCCACTCCCAGCCAGCGACATCCAGAACAGTGGTAGTGGAGGTGGTGGCAGTTCCAGCAACAGGAGGTGCCTGGCTTGCTCAGTGGTGTGGTGGGTGGGCAGGTAGGCTTGCTGGGCTACCCTGAGTGAGTGGGCTGGGGAGAATGTCCTGCTGCCTCTTCCCACTCCCACCATCAGATCTCTTTCTCCCTTCTTCCCTGCTAATCCCCCTCCTGGATGCTGCTGCTGCCCACTGCCTGCTTCTCCCTGCCTAGCTTTACAACTTGAGTAGGTATGCCGTGCTCCAGGAGAGAGAGGAAGCTGCGGCTGCTGGGTATTACCCCCCTCACTTGCCCTGGAGACTGGCAGTGGTGCAGGGGTGCCTTAGAAGAAGGCTATCTTCTAAGGAGTTTCACTAATTAGTTAGCTTAATTAGTGAATTAGTAAATTAATTGATTTAATTAGCTGGTGGCCCCTCCCAAAAATATCCCTAGCTACAGGGCTGACTCCATTGACCATTTAAGGGAAAACTGGGATATGTACTCAATCAGGACTCAGTCAATGACTCCCAACAGCAATAGCAAACTGCTTAGAATGTTAGAGGCAAAGGCCAATCAGGCCACATATGCAAATAACCTCTGTGTTCTGACTGGCTATGGGGGTGAGAGGAACAAAAAAACTGTTTAGAATGTTGGAAGCAAGACTCAGGCAATGCAGCCACTGGATAGGGACAGCTTCTGAGTGACACATCAGGGAGCCAACTGATTTTGGACTACATGGAATGTTCAGCAAAGTGTCACCTGAAAACCCAATTATATATAAGGGAGATATATTAGAATCTACAACTGGTAGCATATCATGTTTGCCATTCAGAACAACTTAGGAGGACTCTTTCTAGTCAGTGTAATGTGGATCTGCATGTCTGACCCAATTTGGTCATTTTGAGACCTTCATGAACTTTCCTGTTTTATCTCAGTAAACCTTATAACAACTTCGTAAAGTGGATCAATATTATTATCATCATAAAATTGGGGGGGGGGGGAGTGAGAGAGACTGAAACTAGTAACAGCTTGCCAAAGGTTGCCTAAGGAATCCAAGTTTGGAAAGGCTTACTAGCCCTTTGCTCTTCATCATGGTACCACTCTAGACAACTGACAGCACACCTTTAAACAATAGGAAAACTGCAGAGGCAACATTTGAATTGGGATTTGAGGGATTGTGGTTAACTCTCTGAACCATTACTCTATACTAGTTCTTGTAAATAATTAAATTTCTAACTAATTTCAGGGACACAGAGAGGTGTTAGCCTTCAGTGATGTCACTAGATAACACAGTGTATTTAATTACATGGAATATCAACATAACAAATACATTACATAGTTTAGTGCACAGCATTTAAGGATGATCAATTCATTTGTAACATCAGTGCTGATTTCCCAGATAGGCAAACACACTTTCTATAAGCTACTAGTCTGAAGGTCAGTGGTGAAAGGTTTGATATGTACAACCTTTTGTCCACTAACTGTAGGCAATATATGACCAAAACACTAGTGACCCGTAGCCTTGTAGACTTTGATGAAATTGTTCCCTCGCCTACCTCTCTGTACCTTTTTGCCCTACCCCTCTGCAACACACAAAAGGGACAGGGAAAGTACCACAGGAAATGAGAGATGTTAAACTAGACTTTGTGTTCATGGTGGAAAATTAGCCATACAGACTGAATAGCTAGCCTTTGTTGGTCCTTGCCAGCAGAGATGGTCATTTCGAAGACTACTGTGAATCAAAGAATCCTACATGGTTATGGGAAGTACCAAAATCGAGCACCCATTAGGTTGCAGTCCCACATCTAGCTTAGCAGAAAATATCTCTGAAATCGCACTGGAATAAGCTTTATGAGGTATAGAAGTTCAGTAGGTAAAGCAGATTTTGTTAACAGCATAACAGATTTCTGCTTCCTGTAATTTTGTAAGGATTGACTGATAGCTGACTCATCTGTCCTGGCTGGCCAATGGGACATTGTTGAAGCTAACACTGAATTATACACAGTGACACTGTCATGGTCATCATTAAGCTAGAAGCACAGAATACAGAGCTATTATAAGAAAAATGATGCTTTCAAGATTCTCCCCTTGCCTTGAGTGTCACAATATAAGAATTAATGGTAAGAGAGGTAACTCAGACTGTCACTTTCCTCAGTTATCTTGTGAAACATTAACTAGCCAGGAAAACTGTTTTTTTTCCCTCTCGCTCTTCTTCTTAAAGCACATTGTATTGCACATCAGAACAGTGAACTTTTATTAATTTACTTGCTCGGGATATGGTTTTTTAAAGGAGGAAGTTTTTCCAGTTATTCCTAGTTACCCTTGGAATTCACCCCCTCCCTGCCTCACAAGGGTATCTTAAATGTTATTTCTGCACAAGGAACAAAGCTGAAGTTTTGCACACCTAGAGAAAGATACCCATGTCACTAGAAATATCTACAGAGGATATAAAGTATACTCCAAAATCATCAAAGTTATGGCATGCCATCAAGAAAATGAGCATTTGATATAGTTATAACCCAAGACACCCTACATCTGAAAATGGAGCATTGCTACATCTCTTTTTCCAAAGCAGAGGACATGAAACCTATCTCAGATCAGTCAAAGTAGTTTTGTCGCACTTGGAAAGCTAGCATTTGGTATTCATATAACCCCCAACACATTAAGTAAACCAGGACTTGATCCTGGATTAGAAGGCTGATGAGGCTGTATACAAAGATCTTTGCCATTGTCCCTTGAAGGACAAACTCCAGGGTTGTCAATGGGTGGGGAGTTTCTTGCCAAGTGGGTGGGGAGAGGTAAACTGTAGTCTCTTCTAGATCTACCCTACCTGCATGCCTGCCAGAAAGTAAAAGCAAAATTTTGCACAGCATAGCAGGCAGAGACTGAAAGCGTAACATAAGAGGGAACATTATGGGGCATATGGAATTGCACATGGGTCTTGGTGATAAAGTCATACATATATACCAGAGATTAAAAAGAAAGCCCTATCCTAATGGAAAAAACACAGATTTAGCACATACATAGTCAAAAGTTGAAATCCTGGATGTATGCATCTATCAGAGAGGAATGGGAAGAAGCACCACACACCAAAACACACAGAATGCTGCAGTACCAGAATCAATAAGAGACTGGACTACACATGAACACATAAAGCTGCCTTATACCAAATCAGACCATTGGTCCATTGAAGTTGGTATTGTCTACTCAGACTGGCAGCAGCTCTCCAAGCTTTTAGACTGAAGTCTTTCACAGTATCTACAATTGAATCCTTACTGGAGATGTCATTGAAGTCATGAAGATGTACTTGGCATAAATATAGAGATTGGGCAATAGAAGTCCTGACATTTGGCTAGACGTTCTTTCTTAACATAAGTTAAGCAGGATGTAAGTGTCCAGAAGGACTATACAGACAAACTGGAAACTGAAGAACAGTTTGGCCTTTTAGGAGATCCAAATATGAAGACAGAAGAAAATGAATATTCGTAAGCAAAATGAAGACTGCACTGCTATTTTCCTACAGTTTAGCCACAAAGTCTTTGATCATCTTATTGACCTGGTCTTGGCAAGAAACATCCATTAAGGTGCTTTTGAAAGCAATCTATAGCAAGAGGAAAGCAGTATTTTTCACCATTCGCAATTACACTTTAAAGACCAGGAGACACTGAATTGCACAAGACACATCGATATATTTGTAAAATATAAATTAGCTACCCAGGTTTTACAACTGCTGTATGGAGAAATGGTTCTTCAATTAACTCATTGTAAACCTAGTGAAAAGGATGTTGACAGGAAATCCACCAAGCCAAGTTAAGAACATAAGAACATAAGAGAAGCCAATGTTGGATCAGGCCAGTGGCCCATCCAGTCCAACACTCTGTCACACAGTGGGCAAAAACACCAGGTGCACCAGTTGCATAAGCTTGAGCAAATAAAAAAGATCATGAATTTTACCTCGGAAACTGAGCCTCTATTCAGCAAGGGACATTCACCCCCAGAATGAATTGTAACCAAATGTGGTCTCCATTAAGCTCGATAGATACATCTGATATGGATGAAGTTGTGACTCTTGATCTAGATCTACTACTGCCATGCAGCATTGCACAATTAAAGCTGATCCCAGCTGTTGTTTTTGTTTTGTTTTTTTGAGCAAATCATTTTCGGTATCTATCAAACTTTAGGTAAAGGCAAAGGTAAAGGTTTTCCTTGCTCAAAAGCCAGTCAAATACATTTTTTTTTCAAGCAAATCATTTTAGGTATCTATCAAACTTTAAATGTGGCTAACTATGTAAAGTACACTTTTTTTTAAAAAAAAGTTGTTTTCTTTTGACTCCCTGTCTGTAAGAGAACACATATCCCTCGTATTTTCAAGATTTTATACTATACTATATACATGTAAACCAGAAATGTTTTAGGAATAAGGTTCATTTGAATTCACACTATGGAGTGATGAGGGGAGCTTTATTACCCTCAGGCCGATTTCACACTAGCGTTTGCCCCAGGTTTGCCCTCATGCTTGCACCGGAGCTTCTGGTCAATTTCACACCAGTTGCTCCAGGCTCACGTTTTGCTCTGGAGTATCGCCCTGCTGCACCGGAGTTTCCCTGGAGCAAACAAATCCTGTTTTTAGAGGAATTTCCTGTTTGCTCCGGGGGAGAACCCAAAATGAAAACACGCCCACTCACCCGCCTTTCATCAAGGCCACCCCATTGTGGGAGTTTCTAAATTTTTTTGGAGAAAACCTTTCGTCATGCTATATCGAAAGGGCTGAGGTTCCAAGTGGGAAAATGAAGTTCCCAGAGGAAACTGGGAGGGGAAATTCCGGAGAGAACGAGAGGCAACTGGCCAGTGCAAAATCGGCCTCAGTTTTGGATCCATGTGGAAGTGTATTTTTAAGGGGTTTGTCCTATAATAGACCCTATTACCCCCATGGAAGTGTCAACAAATCTGAATAATTTGGTGAGGGAGGAAATTTTGTGTTCTACATTTTCAGTTGCTCCCCTTTATGTATATGTATGTTTTGAGGTGTCTGGGGGGGGGGGGCTGCATGAAAATAGATTTTTGTTTCTAAAAGCTATTCAGCTCCTGCTGCTTAATTCCCACCCAAATGCATAATGCTCTTTTAGTGACATCATAATTACCTCCAAAGTAACCATTTGTGATGGCTCAAACTGGAGGATTAGGATCTAAGGCTGGATTAAGCAGCAGGTATCAAACTCCTAAGAAGCAAGGACCTCTTTTCATGCAAATGCTCCAAATATAGAATAGACTGGGGAAATATGTTTTAAAATATGTGTTATATAAACAACAGGGGCTTGTTGAAGTTTTAAGAGGGCGCTACCGCTTCTCAAATTGGAAACCAGAGCAGACTTTCAGTCATACTGTTTTATTGAAGTGGTATAATAGTTCTACAGTCTCCTGTAAAACGGACTGTGATTTAAGGCAATTTTTTTACTTCTTTGTGTTTGAGAACTGGTGCAAGATATTGGGTAAAGCTGCAAACAGAGAAATGAGAAGTTCCCATTTCTGTCATCTCATCCACAAACTCACTTGGTGGTCTTAGGGGTTGGATTCAGCCAGTTGTTGAAGAACATAAAGACATAAAAGAAGCCAATGTTGTATCAGGCCAGTGGCCCATACAGTCCAACACTGTCATACAGTGGGCAAAAATACCAGGTGCCATCAGGAGGTCCAGCAGTGGGGCCAGGATACCAGAAGCCCCCCCACTGTTGCCCCCCCAGGCACCAAGAATATAGTGCATCACTTGCCCCAGACTCAGAGATTCTATCTATACCTTGTGGCTAATAGCCACTGATGGACCTCTACTCCATATCTATATACTAATTCCCAAGGCACCACCTCCATGTGGATATCTAAATCCATGCGGAGGTGGCACTTGGGGGGCAGAGAGATTTTCCTGTACAATTGGGGGACTCCCCACATGTGCAAAAAATCTGAAAACTTAAAAAAAAACTTTGGGGGGATATTTAAATCCCCCCCAAAGTTAAAGAGCGTTCCCTGCACATGCATAGGGAATGCTCTTGGAACTCTATGGCGGCCCAGTGGCTGAGAGGTGCTGAGGCCTCACCACCGGTGCCAGGAGGTGGGGGGAATCAGCGGGCCTGGTGGCTGAGAGCCACTCAGGCCTTGCTGGTGCCGGGTGGGAGAAGTGGTGGGCCTGGTGCGTGCCACCCAGGCCTCACTGGTGCCCGTGGGGGGAGAAAAGCAACAGACCTGGTGAGAGCCGCTCAAACCTCACCATTGGTGCGGGGGGGGTAGGGAAGGATTGGTTGGCCCAGGCCTCTCCATGGGTGCTGGGGTGAGGTGGGAGAAGACTCACCTGCAACTGCTGCCTCTGCTCTGTGAATCTCCTTCTCCCCCCTGCGAGTATCGTGGGTCCTGCCTCTCGTGTTTATCTAATTCCCTCTTGAAGCCATCCATGCTTGTAGCTGCCACCACCTCCTGTGACAGTGAATTTCATGTGATAATCACTCTTTGGGTGAAGAAGTACTTCCTTTTATCTGTTCTAACCTGACTGCTCAGCAATTTAATTGAGTGCCCACGAGTTCTTGTATTGTGAGAAAGGGAGAAAAGTACTTCTTTTTCTACCTGCTTTATCCCATGCATAATCTTAGAAACTTCGATCATGTCACCCCTCAGCCGTCATTTCTCCAAGCTAAAGAGCCCCAAGCACTTTAACCTTTCTTCATAGGGAAAGTGTTCCAACCCTTTTATCATTCTAGTTGCCCTTTTCTGCACTTTTCCCAATGCTATAATACCCTTTGTGTGGTAACCAGAACTGTACACAGTATTCCAAATGAGGTTGCAGCATTGATTTATATAGGGACATTATGATACCGGCTGTTTTGTTTTCAGTTCCTTTTCTAATAATCCCCAGCATAGCATTGGCCTTTTTTTATTGCAGTCACACACTGTCTCGACATTTTCAGTGAGTTATCTACTACGACTCCAAGATCTCTCTCTTGGTCAGTCTCTGCCAGTTTGGACCCCAACAATGTGTATTTATAGTTAGGATTTTTGGCCCCAAAGTGCATCACTTTGCTCTTGGCCACATTGCTATGTTGACACCCATCCTCTACAGATCCCTTTGGAGTGCCTTACAATCCTCCCTGGAGGATTTCACTTGGTCTCACCCAGTTGTCCTTCTTACTGCAGCCCCCCCCCCCCCATCCCCTATGGATGGTTTATATGCTGACAATCAAAATCCTTTGCCATTTTTCTCATCTACAAGAGGAATGCTAGCAAAGATTAATGCACATTCACTGTGTCCTTTCTGTTTGGGCATTTTCCTTTGTCATCTTTGGGGTTCACTTGCCAGAATCTGGATTCACATCTTTATTTTATCTGATCTATTTTAAGATTTATTCAGCCTGCTAAACCTGCTGATGCTTCAGTGTGCCACAGTTTCAGCCTGTATTAACCATGTAAATGAGTGACCTGCTGAAGAAAGTTTACAGAGTTCTGTATTTATGATTTGTGCAGCTCAGTCTGAAGTTCTGCACATGCAGTTGGTCATCAGCCATTTCAGTCACAATCCCAGTGTTACATTCTGCTCTCTCAGATAACAGAAGAGGTACAAAGATTTCACATTCTTCCTATAAAACTTCAGTGAAACAACCATGGTTAATGAACCAGCATTAAGACAATGAACATTTGGGTCTTTTTATTATTAATATGTTACCTAGGTGAACATGTGCAAGACCTGATTGTTGTCCACACATATGCAAGAAATGCTAGTCAGTGTTTAGCATTCTTTCAGCCATTATTCAGAGGTTCCTATGAAAGGCTTGAAAACAATGATTTCAGAATGATCTCTGACTGACTAGACCAGTATAGGAAGCACTGTCCTTACTTCACATTAGTTTCATTTGACCTTTGTGACACCAGTGTACAGATACATGCAACTGGCTACGTAGCATCATGGTGTTACATCTAGTACATAGTACCTGATTGGCTGGAATCATTCAAATATCAATAAATCAGTGAAAAATGGTGCTCACACAACAGGAAATGGGGGGAAAGAACACACAAACAACCATGTACATCCACAAAAAGGCAAAATTAAGAGGCTTTGGAGAAGTCTGCTCCCTGAAATTACTAATGTTAAAAAAGAAGAGAGAATTGGGAGAATTTTCAGCTCAGCCATAATTCAAATTAACTCTAATTACAGCAGCAGCCTGCCACCCCCCCCACCCCGAGTCACCTCGCAGCAGCTGTATGCTTCAGCAAGGGAATGGAAGGTATATCTCTTTAAATACCTTCCCTTCCCTTGTTGAGGCATGCCACTGCTGTGGCATGACTCAGAGAAGAAAGGGAAGGCATTTAAACTTTAAATACCTCCCATCCATGAGTCATGCTGCAGTGGCAGCATGCCTCAGTGAGGGAAGGGAAGGCTTTAAATGCCTTCCCTCCACTCACTGACATGTGCCCTTGTTGCGGTGTGACTTGGGGAGGGAAGGGAAGGCACACTTGGGGCTTGGCTCTGCAAAAGCCATTTAAAGGGAATGTCCCCTTTAAATGGCTTTTGCAAAGCCAAACCACACAAAAGGAACCCGGAAGTGGAGCAAGTTCAACCGTAAGGTGGGTGAACTTGCACCACTTTGACTGAGCCCAAATAAAAACTGAATAATACTGGGTTTTATTTGATCTCAGTGGGATTGGTGGCTGAATCAAATTAGAAAATCTGATTTAACTGAATAAACACCTGAAAATACTGATAAGGTATTTTTTTGATATTTATTCGTCTTTGTACGTACAGAGTGCACACCCCTAATGTTGAGTCTCTGTACACCAACATCCACCATAAGCACAGACTTCAAGCCGTTACAAAAATCATCCCTGATGACACCACAGCAAAACACTGAACTCTGCATGTTTTTTCTCACCCACAACTACTTCAGGTTTGGTGAGAACTTATATCATCAGATCAGTTGTGTGAATGTTCCTGCCTTCACCAGCTTAAATATCTTTGAAAAAAAGAAGCTTTTACTTGTTTATTTAAACTGAAACTTCCAAGAAATCTCTCACTTCAGTTTTAAAGACCTGTCTGTATAGCTAAACTAGCTACTTGATTGTGACAAACTATTTACCTCAATCCAGTTGCCAATTCACCTTCTAAGTCCTAAACCTGATACCTACCTGACCATTTCCCCTCAAAAGTGAAATAAAGCATTTTGTTAGTTTTAAATTACCACCAGCCTCTCATGTGCCATTAACAGACAATGACAAAAGAAGGATTTTAGTCAGTCCCTCAGTTCCCTAGGTTGGGTCAGCATATATGAATTTATGAATTTAAACAGGCAGAGAAACAAAGAAGAAAGAAATGGGGCTGCTTAGCCAAGAAAATGAAAAAGGGAATGTAGGAAGTGGGGATATGGTTATAGACCAATACCAGGAATACCAGCTGGGAATCAGTATTTGCTGGTAGTATGTGATACTTTTTCAAGGTATTTGGTGGCACAACCATTTAAAAAAAATAAAAGAACAAGAGACTATGACAGATACACTCACATAGCATGTTGTATTGCCGTATGGCCCACCAAACTGTATTTGCAGTGAACAAGGGAAAGACTTCGCATCACAGCTGTTACATGAATTGTGCCAATTCCTGCAGACAACCAAGGTAAAGTGTTACCCCCTGTGAATAATGGGGGGATGGAAAGAGTGAACCATGCCATTGGCTCCATTCTTAAGAGTCCTTGTGAGTGAAGACCAGAAGGACTGAGATTTAAAGTTCCATGTGATGTGTTCACTTATAGCACTAGCTGACATTCAACAATCCAGTACTCACTTTTATCAAATTATTTTTGAGCTTTGTAAGCCACGTTCCCATGTGATTTACTCTTCATGCAGCAAGAACCAGACAACACCTGCACAGGAGGGTGACTTAGCACGTTTGGAAATGCAGAATGCCTGATGAGAAGGAAACATGAATATCAAAACACAAGATGCTAAGAACAAACTGAAATGTATTCAAATCCAGGAAGGGGAGAAAATGTGGCTGCACAACTGGGGCGGGGGAAACCAGCCTAGAAAACATCCAAAACTAATGCCTTTTCAGAAGGTACTGATCATAAAAGAATCAGTTTTTTTGAAGAGAAAACAAATTGGGGAAAATGTTTCTACACATCAAAGTCTAGATATAATCCAAGGCAATTACCCATTCAGATTTCCAGCAGGGGGTCTGAACAGGTGCAGATAATTAATTCTTCACCTTTGATGAAAATCACCAGGAGACCTTTACTAACTACCAGACTGTTAACAAAGCCTTAGAAGGCACCATCTACAGAAGAATTCTGTGTAAGATGCATGGATCCTAAGGGATTGTACCCCATGTTTCTCCCAGATGTGCATAGATCTCCAAATGAAAGACAAATGGGAGAGAGAGAAATTATAGCCCAGTATTCCCTTTCTCATTTATTCCAGTATGTCTTGTATGGAGTGCTCATCCAATCATATTTTGATTTATACCCATGAAAAATTTAACTTTCCCCTCAGCACATTCTCAGTCCTCTAGGACGTCCCCCCCCCCCCAAAAAAAACCCTCTTACTGTATAGCTACCAAGACATGGCGGACCTATTGCTCTTTTGCTTTGTTTATAATATGAACCCTTTCAAAATGCTCAAGATTGAGCCATCTTGCCACCCAAGTCACAGTTAGTGCAAATTACCTATTTTAATAGATAGATTTGCATTGTGTTCCTAAGCAGAGTTACCCCCTTCTAAGTTCACTGAAAACAATGGGTTCAGAAAGGTTAAACTTTGCTTAGGATGGTACTGTAAACCCTTTTTATTATTTATAGCTTCTGTTCTGCTGCTGACCAGGGAAGGTGGCATGGCATAACCCAGACTTGTCAGATCTCTAAAGCTGAGCAGGTTTGGTACTTGGAAGGAAGGGAGACCAACAAGAAAGACTTTGCAGAGGAAGGCAATGGCAAAACACCTCTGCTTCTCACTTGCCTGGAAAGCCCCTTGCTGGGGTTGCCATAAGTCAACTGCAACTTGATGGCGCTTTACACTCACACACATTTTGCTGTTAACATTTACCTCCAAAAGTAAACATAGCTCTTTCTAGTTGAGCTATTTGTTGATGGCTCTGGATACTGAAAACATATGCACCACTTTCTAAAGTAATGATTTCTCTCTGGTCAGGACTGCTGTTTGAATACAGTGAAATGAGGACACCCACAGTGCAATCCTAAAAAGAGTTACACCCTTCTAAGTCTATTGAAGCCAATAGACTTAGAAGTATGTAACTTTGCTTAGGACAGCACAGTTAGTGTTCCTGAATGTTTCCACTGCTTCAGAGACATCAAACTCTTTGGTTTCTATGGGCAGCGGTCACACACACGAGATAAAGTGGGGGTGGGAAAGCAAGGCTATTTGTGCCGGAGCAATTTGACCCACAGTTGCACAATCACACAGTTCTGTGAAGCTGCGGGCACAACTCGCCACTGCGAGATCAGACGCAACCACAGGCAACTTGGGTTGTTGTTGTTTTTTTGTCATTCGTTACCGATTCACTTAAACAGGGGAAATGAATTGCATTTCCACCCTGAGGGCTTCCAATGGCAGTATGTGATGATGTGCGTACTGAGAAGGGGGAAAAAAACAACGGCATGGCGTCGGGATAGCCACAAATGTGCGCTGGAGCGATCACACAGGGAAAGTCCATCTGTGGCCCACAGCAACCCATTTGATACTGGATTTTCCCTAGTGGTTTTTTTTTTTTTTTTTACTCCGCTTCTCCGGCAGAGCAAAATGGCTTGCCGACAGGTGCAGGAAGCTTGCCGGATGTTCCCTTGTGATCACACCCTTAAAATACAACTGGGATTCATGCCTATTGCCTGGCTAATTCTGCGTGTGATCAGGGCCATAGATAGCTTTATTCTTCTACTTTAAGTGAGAAGCAAAGATAGATAGGGATTATTTTATAGCAGGGGAACATAGAGCAAGTTTGCTGGAGAGAGAAAAAATAAAAGCAAATGCTTGGTAGAGTTTATTTACATGCTGAGGATCATCTGTCCTCCCAGGACTTGACAAACCAAAAAATGAGAAAAAGCAACATCTAATTGGGCACCTCTATTTCTAGATTAGCAAAAGGGAATCCCCTTTCTTCTTTGGATCAATCACAACAGAGAGGCTTGCTCAGAATTTCCTACCAGTTTACCAGTAATATTTTCAGTTCTGGATCAGAGGCCTGCTAGCCACACCGTCCAATTTGGGTTTAGACTTATTTGGCTTTGGGTGCCTCAGAGGTTAGAGCAAGATCTTCCATCAGGGAAAAGGAAGCCCCACTGCTTGCTCTAAACTTTTCCAAGTCATCCATCACACTAAAAGTGCCACTGCTGCTGGGGATGTACTTAGCCATTTTGGCAAATAAACTTATATTTATTTTAAAATCAGAGCAACCTCTATTCCTAACACCATCTACCTCTATTCAGGCTGTGTCTGGCCTTTTACTCTCTCTCTCTCTCTTTCCCCCAGTTTGGCGTAGTGGTTAAGTGCTCTGACTCTAATCTGGGAGAACCAGGTTTGATTCCCCACTCCTCCACTTGCACCTGCTGGATGACCTTGGCAAGCCATAGCTCTGTACCAGCTGTTCTCTCAAGGACAGTTGTCTCAGAGCTCTCTCAGCCCCACCTACCTCACAGGGTGTCTGTTGTGGGGAGGGGAAGGGAAAGGAGTTTGTAAGCCGCTCTGAGACCCCCTTGGGTAGTGAAGGGTGGGGTATAAATCCAATCTCTTCTTCTCTTCTTCCTTCAACCAATTACTATTTTCTGTGTTTCAGGACGACAGCTCATTGGTTCTTAGCTATAGACCATAGTGGACAGATTGCCCATTAACTGACAATCATCTGTGACCAGCGATGGCAGTCCCCAGGTCATGAAACCCCCTGCTCTGAGCCCCTGTTGCCAGGCAGCTAATAATCTAATTTATTTCCTGCTAATTCAATGTCAGATGTACGTCCACCAGCACCAAACAATATTGATAAGTGAAGGCACCAGAGCAGTAATTTCCTGTGCTTTATAGGCCTTTCATTTCCCTTTTACCATTGCTTTGAATCCCCAATGGCTATTTTACAGTCCTGTTCAATATATGTCTTGAAGCATCTAACTGGTTCCAGGACGGAGATTAATGTTGTTCGTTGTGTTGTCTCAAAGCTAGACTAAATAATTTAGTTATTAAAGAATGAATTGCAGAGACTTTATGATTTACCATCATATACAGTTTTGGACTATTTATCGTATAAGAGTTTGTTTCTCATTTTTTCTTTACAATTTATGGCTTCCGGAGTTGCCATTACAGTTTCACTCACATTGAAACTCTCAGGCATCTGAGGAATTCCAAGGAAAAACAGAAGAGTTTAGTTAAAATTTGCTGAACTTTTCTTAGAGGGATCTATGCATCCCTAAGTTATAACTGATCTCTATATAAAACAAAAGACAAAAAAATATATATGAGAAGTCTCTCAGACCGATTTCCCACAAGCAGCTGTGCTGCTGTCACTTTCACAGTATTCACCCTGTGGCCGCATTTTGACCCACATCTCCCCCTGGTTTCCCCCGCATCTTTTTAATCCTTGTTTTTTTTAGATTGAGAAGATGTGGGGGAAATCGGGGGGAGCTGTGGGTCAAAATGTGGCTGCATGGTGAATAGTGTGAAACTGACCAATGCAATGAGGGCAAATGGAAGAGTGACAGTGGGACAGCTGCTTGTGGGAAACCAGTCTCAGACGCCAATGTCAAAAATAATTAAATAACTCAGGAAAGTTGTGCATCTTGGTCTCTTGTGATCTCACCTTTGTGGCATGCATGAGAAGTTCCTTTACATCAAATTATGGGGTTCCCGCCTGTTAGCCAAATTGCTCTGTTTGCTTTAATAAAAGATTGGGGAATTATGATATTAATGTGCAATTGGCATAACTACAGGATCATGGCCTTTGTATACCAGAGTCCCAGTTTTATCCAGGTCACAGAAATAGACGCAGAGACTCAAATGAAGTTAAAAAGAGTCCTTAGTTTACTTAATAATAATAAAAGTGAATCATTCAGGTGTTGCAAGAATCATACATTCAAACATACAGGTCTAAGAAGTAAGATAGAATTACAGAGATGGCTGCATGAGCAGGGAGTTGATGGTATTCTGTAGAGGGAAATATTTACCTTTCCAGAAGCCTGGTTTGTTTGTCCTGCTAGAAGAAAGGAGGGTATTTGGGAAGGAGTAAAAATGGGAACATGTGCTCTGAACCTGCAGAAACACGTGCTGGGCCCAAGTTTGTGAATACAAGGGTCCTGGTGAGAGGGAGGGAGGAAGATAGCAAAAGGAGCTGAGAATCTGCTGTCTGGAACTTTGGAGACTGCTCTTAGGGGGGGCATCGCTGGGGGCTGGCTTTGCAAGACACCTCCTCTGGGCTGACCCGCCTCTAAAGTACTACCAATAAGATATAGTGGGCAATGTTTAAAGTATGACCTAATCACATCTAGAGACACCTAGTCTGGAGGAAAGATGACTCATAGGTGAGGCCATTGTCTTCTCCAGAAGGGATTAAACTCTTGACCTGGCTAAAGTTCATTGTTCGTTAACTGCTCCCATAGTCCACGTGAAGTGAGCAATCAAGCCTTTATTTAGCAGGAACAATGTCTGTAGGGGGGAAGGAGCATGATATGCAGAGACTTGGTTGTGACAATGTTTGAACACATCTTTGCAAGCAGAGATGAACCTGCTGGCTTTCTGTGCTCAGAGAGGCTTCTGGGAACTTGAACAGTGTGCTTCTGCTGGACTGTCGTCCCCTGGCATAGGATGGCGTGTGTCTGCAGTTGGCCTGTGTTTGCTGTTCACTTCAGTGTCATAAGACCTCTCACACACACTCAGCTTTATTGTCCAAGATCTTTACTTATGAATTCCTTCTATTCATAAGAGTGCTCAAAACAGCGCCTTGCTGCTTACACGCCCTCCTGGCAAAGCTGATGGGGGCCATTTTGCAACCAGGGAGGATGGCGGAAAGACAGTAGTGGGATTGCAACCAAGGTGGGGGCGGAGGCAGCTCTTTATAAACTGGGCTCTGCTCCCACTGAAACCAGTTGCTGCCACAAACTCAGCCCACTCTCCCACCCTGTTCTTAGTGTAGGTTACAGCCGGGTTACCTGTTGGGGCCAGGTAGGAATTTTTCACCTCCACTCCAATTTGGCTTTTGGGTGGAGGTGTTTTTGCCTACCTTACACTGAGCACCAAAATACCAGAAAACTGTTAATAGTGCGCTTAAACAATGTATTAATAGTGATCAATAATAAAGTACAAAAGAATAACAAAAATTGAAGAATCCAGTCACTCCATAGTTGTTTTCATAGCAGTTGTTGTTAATGATGTTCTCCGGAATGATACATCATTTCGATGAAACTTCTTCAAAACTGAACCTTACAGAAAAAAGTTCTTTTGATGTTCTTCACATCTTACAGGAATTATCAAGGGGAATCCTAAAAATGTTCAATACTGTTGCATTACTGGTCTCTACACTCCAAACAGGCAAAGTGAAGGAAAGCTAGCCTTTCACTGAGGACAGTGGACATGGAAGTTTGGCTTTGGTGGTTGCTATTAAATAGGTTGGTCACTTGGCAGAGTAGTGCAGGTAAGGGAGCGGAATGGTGAGCACCGTAAGCCAATTCCCATTTGGGAATAAGGGGATCATCAAGAACAGCCTTCGGGTTTTGTGGCCCAGGGCTGGGAGGGATGATCACCTCTGAGAACCTCTTAGATAGGCTCCTCTCTGCAAGCTGTATGGCTTTAGGGGTAGGTGCTCCTGAGGGGCAACCAGTGGGCTGGGTTGCTGGTTGCAAGCCAGGTTGGTGGCTTAAGACCTGGGCTCATGACTCACCATGTACAAGGCAAGGAGGTTGGTTGCCTGACACCAGCCTTGCCTGGTCTGCACCTGCTTAGTTCCCTTGCTGCTGAGTTTATAGTTCGTTAATTAGTTAATAAAGTGGCCCTTGTTTGACTCCAGTCTGTCGACTGTCTCATTGTTCCGACTGGGGGGCAATGATTGTTGGAAAGTAATTGCTAGTGCTGCAACATCACTGAGCTAAAGACAGCAGATTTCAGTTGTAAATCCTGGTCAGATGATAGTTAGAACTGCATATAAAAGGCTAAGCAGAAATGGGTAACACATTAAGCCTCAATTCAACTAATTTGGATATTGATTTCACACACCTTCGTAGAACTTATTTCCAAATATTTATGCTAATAAACACAGCTTAAATAAGCTTTCACCTCAATTATTTATATGTTGTTTACCTGGAAATAAAATACAGTGTTCAGTAGCCTTATCTGAAATTATATGTGAATAAGATTGCAGATTTATTACTTAGGATTTAAAATTTCCATTTCCTCTTTTTCTGTGTTCCTCTGGGTTTATTTGGAGTAAAGTCTTGTGAATATCTGAAAGTATTTCATTTGTTTCACTTTTCTAATACACTGCTCTAAAAAATAAATGTACAGTAGTTTATCCGGTATTTTATTAATATTAATGAAGAAACATGTTGGGATGAGTTGAGATGAAAAATAAAGATCCTTTATTATGATTATTTCCATTACAAATGGTTTAGAAAATGTACACTGTGGGTCCATACATTAGCAATCTCCTTGTATAGTGATAGTTTCACTCATGGGTTGTTTGACTAATGCAAAGATAAGTAAATCATTAGGTCTCTTTAGATGCCAGGCAGTCAAGAGGAGCTTTTACAAGAATATATTTATTATGATAACATCATTTGCACTGTGGCAGCTACAGTACTTGTGGTAACCAAATGAAAATTAAAGAGAACAGAACTCCTAAATGAACAAAAAATCCTGAGCTCCAAATAATCAAATTGGATTAGATGATGCATTAAATGGTCCTGTCTGGTCTACAGATAAATCAGTTAGCCATTGGTTTATGGTTTGCTGGCATGAATTCCTAAAGAAATTTATGAACATTTTCTAGAAATGTATCAGTGGAGCTACTGAGGCTGTAAATGTTTGATTATAATTTTTTGCTTCCGAAGCTAAACCTGTGCAAATGTTGTGGCAGATAAGTGTCTCAAATGGACATCAGGCTCACACATATTATCATCAGATGTTGACAGCAGTCAAACGTAGCAGTCTAATTGCATAAAAACTTGTGCAATTAAGCCCATCATGACATGCAACAAACTATTCAGGTCTATATTAATGCATATTCCTGGATGTTCTTCGGAACAGAGAAAAGTGTGAGCAGTTTTCATTGGTCCATGCTTTGAAACGAGAAGCACAATAAGGACTGGACATGTTACGATGCATATGTGTATGAGGGGAGCAAGACCACAGACTTGTTATGCCTGCTGTTCCACCCCACTCCTTGGTTTCTATGAATCTCAGACTGAAGTAAAACCAGACAAAAATCTCACAGCCCCCTGGGTTGAGGGGGCTCCTTTTGATTCTAGCAAATTGTCTTCTATCTATAACTCAGAGCTATTCTTCACATTCGGAACCAATGCTGCGACAACCCTCACAATTAGTGTGCTTGAAAATTCATGTAAGAAACTGGCTGTGGAGTGGCGCACAGAGAGGTCATGTCTGGGGGGGGGGGAGGGATAACTAGGACTCCCACAGGGATATACATGAATGTGGATGTGTGGAATTCAGCTGACTGCACCATACAGTACTGTTTGAATACACGTAAAATAACTGGCCAAACAAGCTCAAGTTGCTCAGGAACAGCTGTGCTGCTAGATAAAAATTCAGCTCAGCTCCATGCTCATGACTGACAAGCGGAAATGTGAGCTGAACCAACAGATTCTCAAGCATCTCTATCTGATAAGAGTTCAACAGTTTCCCAGTCAGTAATCTTATAGGGAGCCATTTGTTTTGTTTGCTTGTTCCTGTTTTATTCAGGGCCCTTTGGATTTGACCCCTGGATTGAGAATAGAGCAGCAGGCTTCATGACACCACACCAAGAATCACTGAATTAGAATACTAACCTGTACTCCAGCAGTAAGGATCTTTAACTGGGTGGTGAAGATGAGGATATGAATTAAGAAGAAAAGTCAAGCAAAAAGTTTCAGAAAGCTAAGTTGTGTGGCTGAGGTGTTCTAATCTAAATGGTCACGCCAACCAAATATCACAAAAGAATGAAACACCCTTTGTGTGAATATTTTTTTCCATGGTGGTTTAGATGAGTTGGGTGAGGACAAGCTGCATGGCTTGTTTCTAGTCCTGGAGTCTTCCACTGCACAGGGGCCCTAGTTTCCAACCTGCAATGCACCAAGTATTTGCAATCCGATGTATACACACTTGATCTTAGCCAAAAAGCTGAGAAGCAACAATCCAATGTTTAGCATTTCAATAAAACATTAAACATTTTAAAGTGTTTGGGAGGGCTGTTTGCAATCTGTGATCAAATTATGGGTCCAGTAACCATCATTAGTCATAATGATCATGCACTAGATTGTTGCTTAGGCTAATACTTAAAAAAAAAGCATGAAAATCCATGTTTAAACTGCTCCCTAGGTCAAGGCATTCTGCGCTTAGGAAAATAACCAATCAGAAAGGCAATTTCAGCCTATCTTTCTGCCTGAAGTGTTAGTTTTCTATATGCAGGGTGTTGTTGTTGTTTTTTAAAAAAAATTCCTCCGGGGTGCATTATAACACGTCACATTCCACCAATAATCTGAAATGGCACAGTAGCAACAGAGATGAAGTATGTGATTATTCTGAATGTGTAGGTCAACCCTTAAATAGGAAGGTCTTGCAATTAGCACGACAAGGTTTTAATCAGTTTAATCAGTAGAATAATTAGTGGGCACCAATTTTAATCAGCGGAGGCAAATTTTAATTGGTGTGTCAAAATTAAGGATATACTTGTGTTTTTTCCCCTCTAAAAGGACTATTTTGGTTCCAACATGTTACTGCAAAGGTAAATGAAAAAGATAATATTAAAGGTAGCTTTTTGTTTTAAGAGTAAGAGGTAACCTAGGTTTACTATTTGTTTATCAGCTTTCATTGTCATGTGACTGAAGATGAGGAGAAGGGCAATTTAGCCTGAGACACTGTCCAAATTGAAAAAAGGCTGTTGAGAAGTTGTGCCTCCCTCTGCCCATGATTGCCCACTCTCTTCAGCACTGGAAAGAAGATTTGTTGTTGTTCCTTTATCAGTGTAAATTTTAAATATTTGTGAAAGCTGCTCAGGACTTCTGGGACCGAGAGAAACATATCAAAGAAACAGCAGTTTATGTTAACTATGCTTCCACTAATATTAGAAAGGAATAATAGAGAGATTAGAAATATTTAAATCTATGCAATTAATTAATTCAAAGGAAGGTTGATACAACAAAAGTAGAGATGGGGTGAGCTTCCCCTTTGCCATATCAAAAACAGCCCCTCCAGTTACAAACTTCAATGGAAAGCTCTAAAAAAATGCCATCTCCACACAAGACTGCCTCTTCCCACTGACTGGAACCTGTTTCACAAGTTAACATTGAATGCAGATACATCTGCACACCTCAAAAAAGATATTATAGCATTGGAAAAAGTGCAGAAAAGGGCAACTAGAATGATAAAAGAGTTGGAACACTTTCCCTATGGAGAAAGGTCGAAGTGCTTGGGGCTCTTTAGCTTGGATAAATGATGGCTGAGGGGTGACATGCTCAAGGTTTATAAGATTATGCATGGGATAGAGAAGGTAGAGAAAGAAGTCCTTTTCTCCCTTTCTCACAATACAAGAACTCGTGGGCACTCCATGAAATTGCTGAGCCGTCGGGTTAGAACAGATAAAAGGAAGTACTTCTTCACCCAAATATTGATTAACACGTGGAATTCACTGCCACAGGAGGTGGTGGCGGCTACAAGCATGGATGGCTTCAAGAGGAAATTAGATAAACATATGGAGCAGAAGTCCATCAGTGGCTATTAGCCACAAAGTATAGATAGGAACTCTCAGTCTGGGGCAAGTGATGCTCTGTATTCTTGGTGTTTTGGGGGGCAATATTGGGAGGGCTTCCTGCCCCTGCTGTTGAACCTTCTGAGGGCACCTGGTGTTTTTGGCCACTGTGTGACAGTGTTGGACTGGATGGGCTACTGGCCTGATCCAACATTGGCTTCTCTTATGATCTTATCCTACATGTACATGCGCATATCTGGAATAAAGAACCAAGAATAAAGAACCAGTGTTGTAGCTCAGAGGTGCTGCCTTACTCATGTATAGCCCCAACAGTGGAGCACCCCACTTTTGACCTGAACCAGAGACCCACAAACTTAGGCCAAAGAGCTGTACCATAGCTGACCTGTACCATAGAGCTAGCCAGAGCTCTGCAAAAGGGTTTCAATTTCAAGTTGCACAAGGCAACCCTCGAGGCACTCTCTGATCTCCCCTTCCACCTGGCAAAGGTATGCATATGAAATAACCACAGGTAAAGCATTTCCACCAGGTAAAGTATCTGCATTTCCACAGCTCTTCAGTAGCCACCTGGTGAACCTTTCTCTGTCTCCACACACCCACATGCTCCTCTTTGTGTAACACCTATGTCCATGTGGAAATCCTTTGTCTCCAAACCTATCCTTCCTGTCCCCTCCCTCAGGATAAAGAGGTAGATTGATCAAATCGATTAAATCATCAACAATACTTGCTGATACACATCAGGGACTCATTTCCCTCTTTAGCCTAAGCCTGGGAAACCATTCAAACTACCCCAGCAGGACCATCAATAGTCATCAAACCCATTCAGCCAGCTTTAGTAGGACTATCAATAGACATTAATCACATCAAGTTCAAGCCCAGGAGACCGCTCCCAGAATTCTTATAAAAATAGACTTCCAGGTGCACACACACAGAGACACACACATATAAAAAATACCCCAAAATACCAGCAGTGAGATTGAAGCTCTAACAAGAAAGGGTGGGTGGGGGTGTATAAATGTGGGCCCTCAGCTGAGGCACCCACCAGCTATGACCCACCACTCAGCATGAGCAGAGAGGCTGTGTGGATCAGAGCCCTGAGTCCACCAAAACTAGGGCTGCCAAGTCCCCCCGGTAGGGCGGGGGAAACACTGATTTTTAGTCCTTCCCTCCCGCTTTTCCAAAGTTGCCCACCAGGGGGACAAAATGGCTGCCTTAAAAGGGAAATGTCTGCAGAGAGCCTGCCCTGCAGTAAAAAGCCTCGCCAGACATTTCCCCTTTAAGAAGTCAGCAAGAGAGCTTCCACAGGAAGAGAGGTCCGCCCAGAGATTAAGGAGGGACTGAAGGAGCTGCTTTTGCATGTGGCTGGCAAGGTGAGTTTCTCTTCCAGCTCTTTTCATTCTCTCTCCCTCTTTCTTTTTTCTGTCTGTCTGTCTGTCTGTCTGTCTCTCTCTCTCTCTGTCCCCATCCAGCAGAGGTCTATCAGTGGCTATTATAGCCACAAGGTCTAAATGGAAGTAAGTGCCTGTGCCAGTTTTTTTCCCTTCTCTCTCTCCCTCTTTCTTTTTTCTGTCTGTCTGTCTGTTTGTCTGTCTCTCTCTGTCCCCATCCAGCAGAGGTCTATCAGTGGCTATTATTAGCCACAAGGTCTAAATGGAACCCTTTGTCTGGGGCAGTGAGGCTCTGAATTCTTGGTGCTTGGGGGGCAACAGTGGGAGGGCTTCTGGAGTTCTGGCCCCGCTGCTGGACCTCCTGAGGGCACCTGGTATTTTTGGCCACTGTTGTGACACAGAGTGTTGTACTGGATGGGCTGTACTGGATGGGCCGATCCACTGTGGCTTCTCTCCTGTTCTTATGATATGAAAATCATATTTAGCACTTGTGTAGCACTTAGTGCTTCATATTCTGCCGAGATGAGGAAGGATTCAGTAGGGCCGTTGCTCAGTGATAGAGCATCTGCTTGACATGCAGGAGGTATCAGCCTCTTCAGCTAAAAAAGGATCAGGTAATAGGTGACATTAAAGATCTCAGCCTGAGACCCTGGAGAGCCACTACCAGTCTGAGTAGTCAATACTGACCTTGATGGACCAATGGCCTGATTCAGTATTAGGAAACTTCATGAGTTCATGTGTCAGCATGTGGAAGCAACATCACAGGATGTGACATCACAAAATGATGTCACTTCCTTTCTCCTGGCTCCACCCCCAAAGTCTCCTGGCTCCACCCCCAAAGTCCCCAGATATTTCCCAAGTTGGACTTGGCAGCCCTAACAAAAACCCATCAGCAGAGAAATAAAAGATTTTTTTGAAAGGAGGGGTGAGGGGCAGAGACTAGGAACACTCAGCAGAAGCAAAGAAAAGTCTCAGGCTGGGTGGCATACAGAGCCCTGGCCCAGCAAACAGAACACAGCCCATAGAGCTGATCTAAAAAAAGAGGGGTGTGTATAAATGCAGGCTCTCCTCAGAGGAACCCAGTAACAAAGCCCCACTGCTCAATGTGAGCAGAAAGGCTAGGTGCCATGGAACACACAGAGAAAAGAGCAGTTCCCTGTCCAGCTGTAATGTACTTTGCTTGCACCAGGATGCTAGCCATGTGCTCCGGTAATGGCGACCACCACGTGGTCCTAGCACATGGCCTGGCTAGTGGCCTGAGCTTTGATCCAGCCAAACAATAGCTGGCCAGATTGCAATGGAACACCAATGGCATGTTGAGGTTTCCCCTGGGGACCTATGAATTAGGACAACTCTCGTTAGGTCCTATCCGGTCATTTGGGTGTGGTCGGGGGTGATGGCCCCAACCTAAATAAAAATGGGCCCCGGAGCCCAGGGTGCCATCCTTGAGCTGAACCATCTAATAAAAGAGCTATGCTTGAAATCACCCCACCGGCCTCCTGACTCCAGTACTTTTCACCAGCAAAGCTGATTTCTCCAATCTCTTATTCTAATCCTCTCCAACTCCCTGCAAAACCCAACAAAGGGGGTGGGTGGGCTGCACCTTGGGCTTATATGGCTTTCAGATCCCATAGAGATGAATGGGAGCTCTGTAATTGGCAGCCAGCACTGCCTGTCAAGCTTTGGAGGGTCCCTACTGGTGTTTCCAAGGCTGAAGAGAATTTCACTCACACTGTTGACTGATAGTTTCCTCGACTGATGCCGGATTTTCTAGGATTTTTTTTCCATTTCCCAGACCACCCCAAACTGCCTGAACCACCTAGAGTTCAGGGAGTGTTCAGGAAGCACATGCTTCCATGAACATTGCTTCCTGACCTCCAAATTGGCCCAAGTTCAGCTCAAAGTTTACTTTTTGTGCCGGTTCGTGCCCATCCCTGTCAGTATGTATCCTTCCATCCTTTTTGTTCAATAACAGTGTACTCTTGTCACCTTGTAAACATCAGCTCTTTTTCTTCTTTTTCACCCTCTGTTTCAATGGAAAATGAAACAGCAACTAGCAACAGGGGGTGGGGGGGGGACATCCTGTAATCTGCAAAAAGGCAATCCCGGTACCGGTAGTACAAATCTGAAAACAGAGACACCTTATGGGAGAAGAGCCACTGTGATCAAGAAGGCCATTGAAGACAAATTTGGTTTGCTGTTATTTTTAAATGATATTTAAAGCATACCTGAGGTTCATCCTTGTATAGAATAAAAGGTTAGCACTTGTACAAAGCCGAGTATTTTTTTCACTTTTAGAATACACTTCCTCCAAATGTCAGTTACATCATTAGCATTTAAAACAGATGTCAGCACTTTCCCTGATGGCATCTGAAGTTCAAAATGCTTTCTGGCACTTTTGCATGCAAGAGAACATTCTGAACAATCCTTTTCTAAAGAGAGAGAGAGAGAGAGAGAGAGAGAGAGAGAGAGAGAGAAACGTCCCAGATTTTTCTGGTGGCAGTCGAACAGACTTGATCCCCATGGTTCAATAAATACATCTACTGTGGGGTTTCACAAAACAAACTTACTCATTCATAAATAAACTCTTGTCTAAAGCTGGGTCCACAAATGGTTGCATGCTGTGCTGTGGTTGTGCTGGCATAATCATTCACCTCCTGACCATCCTGTCCATTGCAGAAAATGATTTCCTATAGTGCAATAGCAATGTACTATCCAACAACATTTGAATCCAAATTCTTTTTCCCACTGTCATATATTTGATGGTATTATGTGAAAGCAAGTTTTGCATAAAATCATCTTTCTTTGAAGGATTGGCAATTAAAATTAGATCAATTTATTTTTAACTCTAAAAAGCCAAGAAGAGCAAAACTCCCAAGTTATCATTCTGTTCAACAAAGAGGGTGGAATACCCTTTATTAAGATGCATATCAATTGAGACAGTTAATCCTGTTTGTCCTTTTTCAAGGAAATAGGTTGGCTAGAGCTACAGATATTTAATTTCAAAGAGATGGAGGGAATTTCACTTATTATATGATAATACTTTTCATTAAAAAAAAAATTGGACTCACTTTCAACCCTCCATGGCCCCATTTTGGTATGGAGGAAATCGTAAAGGGTATTATACCCAGGGATTTTTCCATTGACCCCCATTCTATACCATCCAACATTTGTTACAACAAAAAAATATATGGTTCCAGGTGCAGAGATTCTTTTCTTAATCAAATAACATAAATGGATGCAAATATTACACTTAAATAATAGTAGTCAACAATGGATTGAAGGAATGATTGAAATATCATATTTTAAGTTTTCTCCAAAAGAAGGAAATTAAAAATCAAATAAACAAACCATTAACTGAATTTGAAGAATTAATTCAAAATACTGATAAGGAAGAGGGGAAATTAATTACTAAAATATATAGAATATTATTGAATCAGGGACACACTCCAGTGCAGATGATTAAAAAGAACTGGGAAACAAAACTGAATACTAAACTCAATGATAAGAACTGGGAACAAATATCTCAACACTTTCTTTTCAAATCAATCTCAAGAGGTTTACAGGAGCATGCACTAAAGGGTTCTCATAGGTGGTATTTCACTCCAGTTAGGCTACTCCACTTAATGAAAATAGTCAGTAGAAATTTTTGTAGAGGTTGCTGTGAACTAGGGATGTTTATTCATATATAGTCAACTTGTCCAGTTATAGCAAATTTCTGGAAATCGATATTTGTAGAGATTGCTAAAGTAACCCTGGAACAAAGAAAACCTACTATTGAACTAGCTCTACTAAAGTTATTTATCAATGAAAACACCCAATGTAAACAAAAACACTCATCAACTTTCTTTTAGTCGCAGCTAGGATGCTTATTGCTCAATGTGGGAAAGCTGCTAAAGAGATTTCCTTGGATAGGTAGCACTCTAAATTAAGGAGTATAGTGACACTTGACAAATTAACAAATAAGATTTGATTAAATCAGGGGAGAAAAAAAAAAGATAATTTTAAGAAAATCTGGAATAGCTTTATCATTTATTTAATGGAATTTCCAGACAGAATGAGGAGGAGGAGGAAGAGGAGGAGATTGGATTTATACCCCACCCTTCACTCAGAGTCTCAGAACAGTTTACAGTCTCCTTTCCCATCCCCTCCCCACAACAGACACCCTATGAGGTAGGTGGGGCTGAAAGAGCTCTTTCCAGAACTGTCTTTGAGAGAACAGCTCCGACAGAACTATGGCTTGCCCAAGGTCACCCAGCAGCTGCAAGTGGAGGAGTGGGGAATCAAACCTGGTTCTCCCAGATTAGCGTCCGTGCACTTAACTACTACAACAAACTGGTTCCTCAATTTTTTCGGAGGGGAAAAATCACCACTGACTTCTCTGTCCATCATTACAGGTTTCCCCAGGCAACAGTCCACCATATGCATATGTTTAATTGTATTCTGGGTCACAATATAGAAACATTCTCTAAACCTATACAATTAACATGATGGGCACTTTGCTAGGTTTAAATGAGCATGGTTATTCTTGCCATTCACCAAAAATGAAAATATTTTCAGATATAATATGAAAAAGTCAACCAGCTTTTACAAAAGAATCCTGAACAGTGAGATCCCAGAACTGATTTTGCTGCTCATGTACCTTCCCTCTGTTGCCAGGTGTACTTATTGATATTTGAATACTATCTTTACAAGTACATATCGATACTGCATCTTGCTGAATTTCCTTCATATGCTGTTGCTTTTTTGTCTGAAAAACTTTTTAAAAGCAGCCCCCCACAATACATATACACACAATAAAGGAGAACTACAATGTTGAGTGACAGAAAAAAATGTGATGCTGCAGCAAACATTGAATATATTAAATGGAGATTATTGTAACATTTGCAAAAGAATATACAGTAAAAAGGAATATTTGCCGTTCAAAATTGACAGAGAAATAAAATTCACATTCAAATACGAATGAAGAGAAATGATAACAAAGATAGCAATGACTGAAGAATAACAATGACAACAAGGCAGGAATCCAGATTTAGTCCTGTTTTGGAGGATTCTTCTCTAGTATACAAATAACAAGTAGACTTTTTTGTTGTTCTTACCCTTTATGATGAGGTGCCTTTTATAAAGCCAAGAACAGCTGAGGGACTTCATTAAAACATTTTCAGACTTCTAAATCAGGAATCCATGGAGATCTCACGGAAATATCTAAAACCAGTGAATATGAGCTTTATTTCACTGGCTACTGTTGAAAATCTCTATGCAGAGGATTATATAGGGAAGAATCCTCCGAAACATGATGATATTCTTTTACATGTATTGCAATAGTCACATTTAATATATTCACGTTGTTTACAGCTCAATCACACCTTTTTCTGTAAACCAAGAAGCACTGACTATGTTTTCTCCCCTCCCCTGTGTTACCTTTCTGTGACTGAGGACAGACTGGCAGCCTGCCGCGATATAGTGCCACCTCTAATTGACCCAGTTTAAAATGTTGTGGGACATTTCAGCCACACAGTGCACCCTACTGCGGGTTACCCACAGAGAAATCCCATGGGCAAGCATCCACATTATTGTAGCGCATTAGCCACAGAGCACACTGCAAAAATGGCCAAAAGTCATGCATGTGCACATGTGCACGTAGACATTTTTTTTAAAAAAGCTGCTACCCTAGCAGCAGAATGGATCTGCAGGTTCAGACTGCCAAATCCGTTCTGTGTGTGCTCCCCATGTTCAGAAAGCTGCCATGCATGATGAATGCATCAGGAAACAAAAACTCCACCTCAGAGGTGGTGGCTTTTTAACCCAGCTTCAAGTCGTCCTCTGACGGGGTAAGTATGCCCAGGGAACACCTGACAGCTGTGGCTGTGTGAATAGGCCCATTTAATCCATTTGTGAAAGGTGCCTATATCAGGCCAAACTGCCAGTCTGAACACAGCCTGCATCCCTGCTACTTCCTCCTGGTTCGACAACTCCTGCTCCTCCACCTCTGCCTACTCTTCCATTGCCCGCCCTTATCTTAACCACAACCTCTGGTTCCTCCTTCAGTCCCAGCATCCTTTACTCTAACACCTCCAGCCCCCTATCTATTGAATCTGACAATTCCACCCTATAGAAGGGCCTTTCCTGTAGCCCGATATAACACTTTCCCTTCTGCAGTTATAGAGGGTCATTACAAAAAGGTGCCTATGGCTGAGCGTGTTTGTCCATGTGGCACGGGCAAAGTAGAAACAATCAAACATACTTTGCTTGGGTGTAGTCTTTACAAAGAAATACAAACCAAATTTATTCAACCTTTCCAAAGGTTCAATCAAATTCAAATTTATTCAACTGGCAAAATTTATGGGCCTCCAGGACTATGAATTAAAGAATATACTTTTGGTGGATTCTAACCCTCAAGTCATGCTCACTTGCTCCAGATTTTTGGCTGCAGCCTCTAGAATTTGCAAAGGTTATATAAAGGAGTGATATAAAAGGCATTAGAAATGCTGAAAACCAGGCCCCACTCTTAAGAAAAATCATGGATCAAAATTCTTTTTTTCTAACCTTAGAATCCCTTGGATGAGTCTCCCATCAGAAGCCTCCCAAATTCACCCCGAAATTTCACTTTAGGTAAAATTTGTTAGGACTTTTGTCCAATAATCAGAAAAATCAGAGTAATGAATCTTGCTTTTCTGGAAAGAAGAGATTGCTTCTTTTGGTTTAAAAGAAGTTTATTACTAAAGGGAAAAGGTAAACGGGATTAGCTACAAATAAACAAAACATGCTTTCTAAGGAGCTGCATTGTGCTCGATCTTCACACTAAGACATACTGATAGAGAGTGAGAGAGAGTAATGGAGGATCTCTCCTTCTTCTTGACCCCTGAAAGGAAACACCTGATATCACTGACCAATTAGCAAGACAGTACACCTTTAGTTTTCCCGGGTTTACAGTTAATTGGCCAGCTGCCAGGTATTGCTTCCAGGCTAACATAGATAAACAAACAAGTTGCATAGTTAACCCTATAATGACTGAATTTCTCAGGCCTTGCATTACATGCTCATTTCTCCAACACCCCTTCTCAAGACCTGAAATGCAAGTCATTATACATGCATACACAAAACATTATCCAGCATTAGCATCAAGCATATTCAACATTTCACGAAGCCTTTCAAACTTGTCTTTGGTCAGTGGCTTAGTCAGAATATCAGCCACCATCTCTTCTGTACGACAATGCTTAATCTCTATCAACCTTTTCTGGTACAAATCTTTAACTAATGCACATTTAATACCAATAGATCTACTTCTAGCAGTCGTGCTCTCTTCCTTACATATAGTTATACAAGCTTGATTATCCTCTAACATAAGTATAGGTACAGGTTCAATTATTCCAAAATCTTTCAACATCTCAAAGATCCATTCAAGTCTGCTGCAGGCACTTGCTGCTGAAATGCACTCAGCTTCTGCTGTGGATTGCGCTACAACAGTCTGCTTTCTACTAGTCCAGTCTATCAGTCCATCTCCATAAAAGAATAGGTATCCACTGGTAGACTTGTAGTTGTTCATCTCTTCTCCCCAACTGGCATCCATGTAGCCAACTAGTCTTGGTTGTTCAGTTGGTGCAATTTTTAGTTTTAAGTCCATTGTTCCTCTTAGGTAACGTGCCATCTTCTTTATTGCGCTCCAATCATGATGATTTGGCGAACTTACTTTTCTGCTTAGAAATCCAACTGCCGCTGTAATATCTGGACGCGTTGATTTGCTCAGGTACAAGAGCTTTCCGACAGCCTCTCTGTATCCTCCTATGTCCTTTAGTGGTGTGCCGTCCTTCTCCTTCAGATATCCAGGTTCAAGTGGGATTGATGAAGCTTTGCAGTTCTTCATGCCAACAGATTCTATAAAGTCCATAATCTTTCTTTTCTGGCATAAAAGAAAAGTTCCATCCTCGAGTCTCTCAATTTGCATTCCGAGATATTGTTGAACATCTCCTAGCTGTTTGACTTCCACTTCCTTATTCAGTCCATCAGCTATTGCTTTGATGTCTCCTCTGTTTTGACAAGCCACGATCAAGTCGTCAACGTAAACAAGAACATACTGGTATTGTCCATTTCTGATTCTAGTGTACAGACAAGGTTCAGCTTTCCCTTGCTTGAAGCCTTGCTTCTTTAAAAGTTCAGTAAGTTTGTCATACCAGGCCTTTGCGCCTTGCTTTAGGCCATAGAGTCCTTTATTAAGTTTGTAGACGTAGTTTTCTTGACCTTTGACCTTGAAACCTTCAGGTTGTTCCATGTAGATCTCCTCAGATAGTTCTCCATTGAGAAAAGCAGTCTTTACATCAAGATGCTCTACTATCATGTTCCTAGATGCTGCAACACTTAGAAGTGTTCTGAATGTTGCTTGGTCAGTAACTGGAGCAAAAGTTTCAAAATAGTCAGTCCCATATTGCTGTGAGTAGCCTTTAGCTACTAGGCGTGCTTTGTATAGCTCCACAGTTCCATCTTCCTTGTGCTTTATTTTGAAGACCCATTTACATCCAACAGGGTTTCTGCCTTGAGGTAGTTGAGTGAGAGTCCAGGCCTCTTTTTCGCTAATGGATAGCAGCTCTTGTTCCATTGCTTCAAGCCATCTGCCTCTTTCACTCGCAGGTAAGTTGCAAACTTCCTTCCAGTTCTTGGGTTCCTTTGCAGGTTGCACAAGTTCACAAAATCCATACTTCATTGGAGGTTGTCCCTTAGTGCTCCTTTCTGATCGCCTCACACCAGGTGTGGGTTCTGCTGTGGGTTCTGCCGTGGGTTCAGCCGCTTCCTCTGGTGTGGCCCCTGCTTCCCCTTCTGTTTCAGTAGTTTCCTCAGAAGGTGGACCTGCTGCTTCACTTGCCAGTTCCCCGGCCAGTTCACCAGCAGTCACTACAGGTAGCCAAGCAACGAACTCATCAGGTGCAGTCCCAGGCATCTTTGGATTAGCTGCAGTGGAAACACTAGGCAATACAGTCTCATCAATAAAAACAACATTGCGTTCTTCTACTGTGTGGGTTTGGGGATTGTATATCCTGTACCCTTTCCCACCAACAGGATAGCCTACAATAAGTCCAGTTTCAGTTCTGGAATCAAGCTTTCCCCTCTTTTCCTTTGGTATGTGTGCATACCCTTTTGCGCCAAAAGCTTTGATATGCCTTAGACCAGGCTGTCTTCCAAACCAAGCCTGAAAAGGGGAGGTTCCAATAATCTTTGAGGGTAATCTGTTGTGTAAGTACACTGCTGTGTTCAGGGCTTCTGCCCATAAACCGTTTGGCAGTCCAGAATGCATCAGCATAGCTCTGCACATCCCCTGCAGTGTTCTATTTAATCTCTCAGAAGCTCCATTTTGCTGGGGTGAATAGGCAATGGATACTTTATGTTGAATTCCTTGCTCTTGTAGAAATTGTTTGAATTCAGCATTACAATATTCACCACCTCCATCTGTGAGTAAGCTTTGAGGTGCTTTGCCAAATTTATTTTTAACAATAGCCACATAATTTTTAAATCTACGCAGTGTTTCATCCTTACTTCTCAGCATATACACATAAGTGTATTTTGTTTTATTCTCTGTGAAAGTCACAAAATATTTGTTCCCACCTAGGGATGCAGGTAAAGGCCCAACAAGATCACTGTATACAGTTTCCAAAAATTCTTGATTTTGCGCTGGAGTTTTCCCAGAATAACTTGGGGCATCTCCCTTTGCTCTGAGGCATGTCTCACATCTAGTTTCACTCTTTTCACAATGCACAACAGGTATTCCACATTGCTTTAACAACTGCTCAACAGATTTCAAATTTCTATGACCCATTTTAATATGCCACGAAAATAAACATTTTTCATGTTTACAAGCATCATCACAAGCATCCTTAGTCTGGCAAATCTGTTCCTTATCATCAACAGTCTCTATTTCCTCATCAGGATCAACATCAAAAGTTTCTGTCTCCTCATCATCACAAGCTACAAAGTAATGAAAGCCATTTTTCTCTTCCACTTTAAATTCAAGCTCTCCATCCTTGGTAGAGACCTTGCTTCCTTGCTCTGGTTTGAGCACTACAATATGGCCAGTATTCATAAGGCTTTTTGTTGAAATTAAGTTCTCAACAGCTTCAGGCACATAAGCTGTATTTTGCAATTCAACTTCAATTAATTGATTATCTGTAGTGGACAATCGCAATTTTACAGTCCCAACGCCTTGTACATTCAATAATTGCCTGTTAGCTTGGTAAATTCTTGGTTTGTTTTCAACATCTATGTTACTAAACCAGGCTTTTTCTCTACACACATGTGTACAAGCGCCAGAATCGATTAAAAATATTTTCTTATCATCTGTGTTAAAATCATCAGTGATCCTAAAAGCACTGCCTTTGCTCTGTGTCTGTGCTGCAAACTTCTTTCCTCTGTGCTGTGTGTGTGAAACGTGACCTTTGCTCCTCCCATAATGGCTTCCCCTTCCACTGGCTGGTTCTTTGTTACTGGAACCATGTGCTCCTGTGGCTCTTTGTTCTTGGGGCTCATTATTAGGTGCATACTTAGAAGAGCAGTACTTTGCAAGATGATTTTTCCCACATATAAGACACTCTATTTTCCTTTTAAATCTCTGTCCATGCTTTAGGCTCAAAACAGACATCTCATCAGACAGACTTTCTTTCAAATTTCTAGAATCATATTCCTCAGTTAGTGCAGACAAAAGACCTTCTAAAGTCAGATCATCTTTCAGTCTAATCATACTGGTTACAGACTTATAGGAACCAGGCAGACCCTTGAGAATTGAAGAAATCATATCTGTATCAGAGGGTGCTTCATTCAGGTCTTTAAGCTGTGTGTAAATGCCCATTAATTTGTCCATCTCTTTGGGAAGGCAGTCTCCCTCCTTCATCCTGAAATCAAAAATCTTTCCCTTGAGGGAATAGATTTTACTCTTGCTGTGTTTATCAAATTTGTCTTTTAACTTTTGAAGCATCAATCTGGACGTGGCTAGCCCTCTTAATCCTGGTACCTCTGTGTAGGTAATACTCCCTAAAATCAGGGCTTTAGCAAAACCATCCATCATAAGGAATTGTGTCTTATCAGGGTCAGTTTCTGGAGGATTTTCAGTTGTTAATACTTGAAGGGCATTGTGAGTCTGCAGGCGACTCTTCAAATACTCCTCCCACCACTGATAGTTAGCCTTTGTAAGTCTGAGATTTGGCATTTCCTGGGATGGGGCATTAAAAGCCATTTTCTTTTTTACTCACGTCCCTTTGGATTTGAGGTAGAAGCACAGGTTCTGGCTCAGTCATCTACTTCTCCAGGAGCTGGCAGGGTTAATCTTTCCCCTCTCTGCAGCAGCGCGAAGTTCAAAAGCTCCTTTGCCTCGCCTTCCTTTGTTCTCCAGGCAGCAGCTGTCTCTCAGGTGCTCCAAGGCTCAGCTCCACTTACAGCAGGCAAAAATTAATCCAGTCAAAAAAGATCCTTTGCTCCTGGCAAACTACAATCCAGCATAGGTTTTCCCCTGATCAGCAAGGAAACAGGGTTGGGCCTTTCTGGCTGCAAGATTGCTCTGAGAGCAGGAAGGAAAAAAAGTGGTCGTTTTAAAAATCCAAGCCTCTAGCTCTTATTCCCTATTTCTCTTTCTCAATCAATCCAGAAAGCTTTTTTTTTTTTTTAAGAGAAGAACCATCTGTTAAGAACCATGCCCTCTGCTACCATTTGTTAGGACTTTTGTCCAATAATCAGAAAAATCAGAGTAATGAATCTTGCTTTTCTGGAAAGAAGAGATTGCTTCTTTTGGTTTAAAAGAAGTTTATTACTAAAGGGAAAAGGTAAACGGGATTAGCTACAAATAAACAAAACATGCTTTCTAAGGAGCTGCATTGTGCTCGATCTTCACACTAAGACATACTGATAGAGAGTGAGAGAGAGTAATGGAGGATCTCTCCTTCTTCTTGACCCCTGAAAGGAAACACCTGATATCACTGACCAATTAGCAAGACAGTACACCTTTAGTTTTCCCGGGTTTACAGTTAATTGGCCAGCTGCCAGGTATTGCTTCCAGGCTAACATAGATAAACAAACAAGTTGCATAGTTAACCCTATAATGACTGAATTTCTCAGGCCTTGCATTACATGCTCATTTCTCCAACAAAATTAAGTGATACTTCCAGCCCCTTGAATTTGTACACATTACACTTTGTACACATTACAGAAGAGTTCTTTATCTGCTTTAAACTCCCCCCCCCCCCATTATATTTAGTGCTGGTGAATGACAGAAGATATTTGACTGCTTGTTCATGTGTTTTCTGTAGGTCCCAGGTAGTGATGCACAGAACTCCTATGAGAAATGTCACTGGTCTTATCAATCCTGTTCTGGCTCACCTAGAAACTCTTCTGATATTTTGCCTTGTGGTGAAACATCCCCACTGACCTATAGACCCTGTTCTGCCATTCAAGGTCTCTGCCTGGCATGAGCCACTTGAGGGGCTTCTTTCATACACTTGCATTACATGAGAAGAGGGCCAAATGTACGCCCCATCTCCATCTGTCCCATAACTATGGTGTGGCTCTTGGGCAGTGTGGTGTCTATTTTCTTCTGTATGTGGTTTAAATAATGAAGATTTTTCAAGGGAGGGTGCTGTTGTCATCAGTGTCATTATTGGTGTCAGAGCACCCCCCTTTAAAAGAACGACCCTAAAATGCCTTTATATTGCTGTAATGTTGTAGTGATAATTCAATCAGGTTCAATCACTGAGATATAAGAAAAAAGCATTTCTCTGTGAGAAAAGTTGCTAGAGACTTACTTTTTTTTTAGAAAGAGGAAAATGGGAAATTTAGAGAACCTGCTTAAATTATCATTACAATACTACAAAGATGCATCAATATTTTAGGGCCTTCTAAAAATTGAAATCACTCATCTTTGGGGGAAAAACGGGGGTGGTTTATGAATGATGACAGTCCAATAATTAAAAAGTGGGTGGGAGGTGGGTGGAGCAAAGAAAACCCATAGAAACATTATATACTAGGAAAAAGTTGACTCAACATTGGCTTCCAGAAAAACTTTTGAGGTAAAAGTAGTTTTCTACGAGCTGGGAGGTGGGGAGCATGGTGGTGGTGGGGGAACAAAGTGAAAGCTAAAGACAAACTTGTATGCCAAAATCAGGGAATAAACCAAAGCAGTATGGGGCCAGAACTGACAAAAAACACTGTGTGGAAAAGAGCAAGGGGTACTACTAATATTTTGGCAGAATTAATAGTGCTTCTTTCTGGAGCCCATGGGAGATTCTTAAGCATGTTAAGGAAAAGTCACTACCTTCTGCAATAGCCTGAGTGAGGTGTTCTAATCAAGAGACTGGAATGTTTTAAATAGCCCACAGCCAACCTTTCGCAGAGATGCTGTGACTAAACTTCAGTTTCTTCAGTGGCCAGTCAGCAGAGACTTCAATGATTTGAAAGACACAACATTCCTTTTACATAAGTGCATCACTAAGAATTGTGTGGGTATCTACTGTTGTCACGACAACATGAGTTCATCCACCTCCTGCTGCTTTATAATGGCAGCCCATAATTGTGTTTATGCCACAACAGAAAAACAGCTGACATTTCTGCTGAAGAACAACATTTCCATTTTGAAGGTTTGTGAGGCACCACAAACCCCAGTCAATCACATTAAGATATCCTGGTCATGTAGCCCACATAATGTGTCCAGTCCAGCAAAAAACAAAGGCAGCTGGAGAAAACACCTTATAGAATGATATACTAATGTTGCCATTTGATTTTTGGAATGGCAGACTGGATGGAGCTCATGAGGATTTATGCTTTCTTGTGTAGAGAAAAGGCACTTGGTGGGAAACATGATCATTTGCTCCAAGCAGCGCTCTCCAGTACTAGTCTTAAGCACAGGGATGCACACAAACCGGCTCATGAGCTGAAGTTCGTAATGAACTCTGGCCAATTTGTAGTTCACCAACTGAAGTTCGTGGCAGGTTTACCAAACTTCAGAACAATAGGGGGGAAGAATTATCCAGTTTTGGAAACACTCTGGTCAGTTTCAAACTAGTCATGTCAGTTTGACAAGTCCCCCCACCCTTTGCCTGCATTCCAGTAGTCCCTTCCCATTTTCTTGCACAGAGCAAAACATCTTTAGACCAAAGACTTATTTGGCTGATTTATAAATTATACAAGAATCCTACCTCACAAATTCGTTGTGGAGTAGATGGACAACTTTCAAATCTTCTTGCACAGAGCTTGTAAAATCAGCCCCCTTGCTTGGATTTATTGTGACTCTGTGCTTTGAGGGCAGTCCTTTTATGCTTGCAATACCAGTGGCACTGGGTTCTGCTGGGCATTCTGCACATTGTAACTGCATGGATTCTTTGGTTTGAAATTAGTCCTCCTTTTGCTTGCCTTGCCACAGTGGCACTGGGTTCTGCTGGGCCTGCAATCTGCCCCTCCACGCTTACAGTGTGATTCTGTGTTTCACATCAGTCCTGTTGAGTTGCCATTGCCACAATGGCACTGGGTTCTGCTGGGCACTAGTACATTGCACTGGTTCTGCTGGGGGCTGAAGTAAAAGGAATGAAAGGAATGCCCATTGGAAACAATGGGAGAGGCTTGAAGACCCATTAGAAATAATGGGAGCCTGGAATGCCAATTGACTTGCATGGGCTCAACTGAAATACATTACAACACAAAATACTTGCAATGCTGAGGAAGTAACTGGCTGGCAGAACCGCAAGCAGAGTTGGTGGGGAGGGGACAGCACTTACCCATGAGAAGGCAGGAGATGGACAGACAAAGAACTCCTTACAGGCTCTGAAAATCCTGGGGACCAGAGAGGCTGCGGAGGAAAGCAAGTACAACGGTAACTTGTTTGGAACTTCACCAACAGCTTTCTGACATCACAATGGTGGAGGCCTGCCCACAGCAAACATAGAGTGTGAGGAAGATCTGCTAGTCTCACAAATTGAAATAATGCTGAGGAGAATGACTCCCTTGCATAACCCACATACTTAATGTGACATATGTCTCTCACTTCATTTCACCCATTGTCCTAAGTGGAAATCCAGTTCCCACAGTGGTGGAGGTAATGTCTGACACTGGTATTCCATATATGGAGACCCATAAGCAAAGAAGTTTGATTTGTATTAGTCTTCCATTCAAATAAAAAAGGGCGGGCAATTGCATTGATCAAGCTTATGTAAAAAAAAATCTAAGTATACTATAAGAACATGTCGGAAGGAGAGTGCTTTGGTGTGGTTTGAGAATAATATAAAATGGGTTTGTAAATATGAGCTTTGGTGTGGTTTGAGAATAATATAAAATGGGTTTGTAAATATGAGCATCTCATATAAGAGCCAGTGTGGTGTCATGGTTAAAGTGCTGGACTGGGTCCTGGAAGGCCCAGGTTTAAATCCCCACTTGCCATCGAAAGCAGTGGGTTACCAGTCAGCATAACTGACCATTCAGGGTTGTCGAGAGGATAAAATGAAAGAGGGGAAAGGATCAGGTACACCACCCTGAAAGCCTTGGGAAAAGGGTGAGATAAACATGTAGTAAATAAATACAGCTCCTCCCCACATACTTACATGCATGTTCTGGTTATCTATCCAAAATCGCAACTGCTGCCTTAAATTTGTTTGCTGCCACTACAACTCTTTGCCTTGAATGGCACCAATTTTTCGCTTTGTTTCTGCCTGAAAAAAAATTGTGATTTATTTGTCACACAGTCCACATATTCTTTTAAGTATGGGAATTCTTTGCCCTGGAATTAGACACCAGATTGCAACCTGGAGTCTTGTCCTGTACCTTGGAAATTCCTCAGTGAAGCGAAAGACAAAGGAGAAATGGCATCTTCACTTGTTTCTCCTGCTGTCTTGGTCTTCACCCGCTCCCACAACTGCTGTACTACACACTTTAACTGTAGCTTGTGATCAGGGATTGGTGAAGGGACAGAAGACAGGACTTGGCTTGGGGAACAACAGAAAAGAGATGTTGTGTTGTTGCCTTATTTCCAATGACACTGAGGAATTTCAAGGTATAGCATAGATCCCTGAATTGCAACCTCCACAAAACCTACAATGAATGGTGACAGAAAGTGTGTGTCAGGAGGTTGAGGCTCCACTTTTCTTCATCATTGTTGCAAAGGTTGAGGTCTTTTAAGAGCTAAATGAGACATTTAAATATATATATATATATTCTAAATGAGACATTATGGTGTCCATGGATGTGACCTGTAGATGCTAACACCATTTTAGAGAAGAATTTGCAACATCTAATTTGCACCTAAGCTGCCATCATTTAAGTGTCTGTAGAAAAATTAGAAGAGTGGGAAATTAACATTCATACTAAACTTTGCCACATCATAACAACGTATTCATTTAGCCTCCTCCTTCCTGAATGCCTAGTTGTACGCCAAATGGAAAACCAATTATAAGTTCAATCTTGAGCAAAGGTAATAAAGCCCCGAATACTAACCTGTCAGAGAGAAATAGAGTGAGGAACGTCAAGGTTATGATCCATAGACCACTGGATCAGGATAACAAACAATAAACTAAATGCTCCAATAAATCTTTCCTATCTTTTCAGTGCATTTCATATTGTAAATTTGTCACTAAAGTTAATCAGATAACGAGCACGGCTATGAGATCTCTCATGCTTTACACCATTTGAACGCACTTCGATAATTATTTCTCCTGCCCTTTGTACCTACTAAATGAATGATGAACAGATATTAAAGTGCATCTTGGTGCCATTATTTATGTAGCCTGTTTCACATAATGCACGCTTAATTAAAAATCAGCAGTGCAATTATGAAGCCCATGAAGGAAACAACAAAAGCCATTCAATGAGTAGCATTAAACAGTTAATTAGATTTTTTCCCCCTTTCAGGAATGAAATAAAGGGCTTTATATCCATATTTAATGTCCCCTTTAGAAATTATAATGGGAGCATCTACCAGAGAAAATAATCAAGACCGTCAGTTGTTGGTAGTATTGGGTGGGGGGAACTTGTGCATTTGGAGTCTTTTTCTGGTATAACACTTAGCAAAATTAAGCTGCTGTTGACAGTCCGTATCCTGCAGTTTGTATCTTTTTTCCTATCACTAACAAGGAGACAGTATATTATTAAACTAGGCCACCACAAATCAATCAATATTCCAGTTTCACTGAATTCAGGTGAACAGACGTGAAGCTGCCTTCTACTGAGTCAGACCCTTGGTCTATCAAGGTCAGTATTGTCTACTATAACCAGCAATGGCTCTCCAGGGTCTCAGGTCTTTTGCATCACTTACTACCCAGTCCTTTCAATTGGAGAAGCTGGGGATTGAACCTGGGATGTTCTGTATGCCAAGCAGGTTCTATACCACTGAGCCATAGCCCTTCCACATGATCCAGACACGATCCAGCCAAAGAGCACATTCAAGTTCTTCTGATAATTTCAGTGGTAGAATTAATCATGTATTTTCTGCTCTTCAGTTGAAAGCAATGGAAAGCACCTACACCTACTTGTTGACTGACACTCCTACCTTCTAGACCTGTAAAGTTCACTATATAGATTTTCCTTCCTGCACATGCAATTACCACTGACTCTGAAACTGGATAGTCTGTCCTGCACGTGACAGTACATGCACATAGTCCTCATTTGAGCTCAGCTCTCTTCACATCGGTGGCAGCAGAATCCAGCACACAAAGCATGGGGGGGAGGGGGCCTTAAAGATGGCTGACACGTCCCATGGCAGAAATTAATTTTCTCTTCATTTCATTTGCATTATTCACTCGGGTACTCAGTTATTTTCACTTCAAAAACGACACCTTTATGGATACCAAAAAAAAAGAGAGAAGAATCTTCATCTTTATCAAACTGAGCATTGGCTACGGTGACAGCCTCTCCTCAAGTGTTTATCTGAGTGCTGATTAGCTGTATAAATTTTTGAAGAACCATTTTCTGCACCAGTTGACTAATTATAAACTGTCAGGCTAACAATGAGATGCCTCTCTCTAACATACACACTAATTGCGAAAAGAACAAAGGCCTGATTTCTCTAGCTAAACATGCCAGGAAGAAGGAGACTGTAACTTCCTATTACTCAGCTTTTTCTAAAAGCCGGTTAATTAGATGTTGTTGTTGTTGGTATCATCATTATCACCGTTATTGTTATTATTGTCATTAATAGGCAGACATTCACATGAGTAAAACTTTTGTTATTAGCTGCAACACTTCTCATAGGGTTGCCAGCCTCCAAGTTGGACCCAGAGATTTTGTAGAATTACAGCTCAGTTCTGCTGGAGCAAATGGCTGCTTTGGTTGTTGTACAAGAAATTTGGCCCCTTCCCAGCTGAGCAGCCCTTGAGGTTGCTTAAGGCCAGGTGTTGCTTTTGCCCCCTCTAGAAGGAGGAGGAGGCAGGGCATTCCCATGCCCATACAGGTCCTCGGCTGCTGGGCAGAGCCTAGCCATATAAAAGGCAGCTTCAGCCACACAGTTTGCCACCACTTGCTTGGCTCACCCTCCCATCCAATTATAAGTGTAGGCTTTGGCTGGTCACCATGTTTAGGGGCTGGGTAGGATTCTTTTTTTCACTTTTCCCGATTGGCTTTTGGAGAGAAGTGTTTTTTACCTACCTTGCACTATATGCAGAGGTTTGGGTCAATTGGATTTGGTGGAGCCGGTCAAATAGGCTGGTCACTTGACAGGAGGGAGTTGGATAATTTAAAATGGACTGGTGAGCCCCATTTGGCATCCCCAATTTTTTGGGGGTAAGGGGTCTGTCAATTTCTGCTTGTGGGTTGTGCAGCTCATGGCTGTGAATGTGGACTGCCTGTGGGATGCCTTGAGTAGGTCCTCCTCTCAAGTTGTGCGGCTTGGGGAGATTGAGCTCCAGGGTGGCAGCCTGCTTGCCTGTCTGGATGGGTTCACCATGCATAGGATGGCTCACACCTGGGGTACGGTGGCTCACCCATTTCATGTCAAGTAGAGTTCCAGGGATGACCCCTGGCTTGGCCTGTTCCACTCTGTTGTTACCCTTGCTGCTTCTCATATGTAAATAGTTAATATAGTGGCCTCTTTATGCATTCCAACCCATGTGTCTGACTCTTTCTTCTGACTGAGGGGGGGGGGGATAACTTTTTCCCATTATTATTATTATTATTTAAATTCCTACCTTGGTTAGTAAACTTAACAATGAGTTTCTTGTAACCATACAACCTACCTTCCCTCACACCCTCTTCCCTAACATGACCCATCAACAAGAGAAGAGCTGTACTCACACAAGCAGCTAAGAGTACAGATTTTAAAAAGGGGGAGAGTGAGAAGGTGGGTAGGAGTGAGAAGCAGTCATATGGATCCAGCTAAACAAGGAATGGAGAAGGTGAAGCATGACTCCTCAAAGAGATTCAAGAAATCTTGCTAGATAGTAATGAAAGTCTCAGGATCTTCTTGTCTGTTGCATGCCATTCTCTCCCTTTTACCCAGTCATCCACAGAAGAAGAAATATGGGCTTTCCATTGCTATAAAATAATTCTCTGGGCAACCAAGGCTATCCTTTGTATCCATAACATGTTTGGGGAGTGCCCATAGAACATGTTATATAATCTAGGATCAAATTGTGAGCTGTGAGGCACCATATGGGAGATAATGTAATTAGAGATATAATGGCTGAGGACAGACTGGCAGTCTGGCCCGCTCTGCCTCTGCTTTAAAAGTGGAGGCAGAGCGGCCGTTCAGACTCCCACATCTGCCTGGAGGAAGCGGCCCGGACACAATGCGTCCGGCACCACACTCCTCCTGCAGCAGCCAGGCACCACTTCAAAGTGGTGTCTCGGCAGCTGCGTGCACATTCCACCCACTTCCGGCGGGTGTGAACGTGCGCCGGGCCGGGGGAGCCACGTGGCATTTGAACGCCACCGGCAGAAGCCACACGAAGTCTGGATGCTGCGGGCGGCTTCCTTGCGGCAGCGTGTGAACGCCACGCGGCAGGGGCAATTACCCCCGCCTTGTTCTGTCGAGCCGCATAGGCGTGGCAGAACTTAAGTCTGTCCATGGCCAACATCTTGTCATAAATGGACAATTTAGGGGCATTCCCAGAGTATGTGGAACAGATTGGCTGTAGGTGTTTGGCAGCACCAACGGTCATCACTTTAGCAGCATACTAACAGAATAATAAAAGAGTGGTTAATTTGATGAATAAGCCTGAGATGCAAATTCAAGATAGTAGATTTAATGGATTTAAGTACATATTGTCACTGGGTCAATCGGATTTGGGTATTCAGTTGTAAGTTCCATGGGGAACATATGGAATCTGTCTGTCTGTCTGTCTGTCTATTAGATTTGTATCCCACCCTCCCTGCAAGCAGGATCAGGGCAGGTTCCATCAATATTATCACATTAGTGTTGCCAGCTCCAGGTTAGAGACTTCCTCTCCCCAGAAGCAAAACCATCCTAGTTACTTAGAAATGAAGACAAACTACCCTGTGTGTGGCAAAATTTTTTGCAGCTGCTGTCAGATCACATGACAACTTTTGCAGTAGCAACCTTTAAATTCGCCCATGTTTTCCTGTCGAACAAGGTTTATTGTGGAATAAGGGTTTACTGACCTTTTTTTAAAAAAAAAAATACAATTTACAAAAACAATTAAAACCAATTTGAAACAACGGATTTAAAACAATACAGTAGTCATAAAATACCATGCAACATCTAATCAAATGTCTCAGTGACTAAGATGGAACAGTAGTGTGGGTTCCCAGGTGGCTGTTCGAATCTAGGACACTGATGGGAGACCAACCGGGGTAAAGGGTGGGGGGAGAACTCCGCTGCCTCAACTAAAAGCCCAGATGAAGAACTCTGTCTTGCAGACCCTGAGGAATTGTAATAAGTTCTGCAGGACCCTCATCTCATACAGGAGCTCATTCCACCAGATAGGGGCCAGGGCCAAAAAGGCCCTGGCCCTAGTTGAGGCAAGTCAGATGTCCCTGGGGCCAGGGACTACCACAATGTGTTGATTTATAGATCTCAGTCTACAACAGAGATTTGTAGATCTCAGTCTATAAACTGTAGATCTGCAACTATAAACATCAACAGGATCAGAATATACCCCACCAGTCCCAAAGAAGTTCTAAGTTGCATCTTCTGCCTCTGAGTTTTGGAGAAAGGGGAGAGAAAAGGAGAAGGGGGAAGGAAGAAGAAAGTATTGAAGAAAAATAGACCAGTAAAGAGAAGAAACTATACACATCATAAGAGTTTAAGCCAAACCACCCAGGCGTGTCTGAGGCTCCAGTTCCTGTCAGCAGGTTCAACTAACATCATGGAACAGAGGTGTGTGTGTGGGGGGGCACTAACAGAGAGGTTAGCAGATCAACAGCATACAATATGACTATGACAGCTTCCCCACTGGCTGACTTAGAAGGGAGGAAGGGAGTGAGGGGAGGAAAAAACATGAACAATAAATTAAGAAGGTTAGAGACAAAACAGGGAGGAAAGGAGTGTCATACAAGATCTATATTCAGTGAGGAAATGAACTTTGTCCCAGTACAAACAAACAGCAAAAAGAAACACGGCAATATAATCCTTTGGAAAACCATGAATCAGTCATAGGAGTTCCTTGAGGGCATCTCCTGGTGGCTGGTTTCTGTGTAGGTTCTCTAGACCTGTAGAAGGGACATGAAGAAGAAGAGAAGAGATTGGATTTATATCCTGCCCTTCACTCACTTGGAGTCTCAGAGCAGCTTACAGACTCCTTTCCCTTCCCCTCCCCACAACAGTCACTCTATGAGGTAGGTGGGACTGAGAGAGCTCTGAGACAACTGTCCTTGAGAGAACAGCTGGTACAGAGCTATGGCTTGCCCAAGGTCATCCAGCAGATGCAAATGGAGGAGTGGGGAATCAAACCCAGTTCTCCCAGATTAGAGTCCGCACACTTAACCACTACACCAAACTGGGTGGTGAGAAGTCATGCTCACTGCAGGAAACCCCTGAAGTTAGTTCTGGTGCTGACACCTCATTTCTACAGGATTTCATAGCCTTGGAGGGGCTAGAGAGGAAGGAGATGGCCTTTGTTCAATTTCTTTTGAAGGATGCCTTGTTTCTGCCTGAGAGCTGAGATCTTCATGTTGAAAGGGCTCATAGATCCTGGGTCAGAATGCAGCAGCCTGCTCCAGAGCTATAATTGGCCACTTAGTGAACTTTGCCAGGAAAGAAAACCTTATGTGTGAACTACAGAGACTGGTCAGCTGATGTGGGGACCAAAAAAAAAATCAAGATTTCCCTTTTAACAACTTCCCAAAAGCAACGGTGGTCCTCAACAAAGGATTCTTGCATGGCCAGGCTATAGCCCCAGGAAAAATCTGTAGAAGCCTATATGGTATATCCAGCAATATTCCGTGAAAGACATAACAAGAGGGTCACCAGATTCCATACTCCAGTAGAAGCAGAAGATTGGGGGGGGGGGGGGTTGGGGGGGAGCCCTGTGACTTGTTCATTCAACCTTCCTGCTTCCTTGAGCTCTACTGTAGAGATTAGATACTTTGGGTAGCAGCCTGAAATTTTGGAAGGTTTTTATTTTCCTCTAAATTGTTGTTGGTGTTTTTCCCTGAATGCTGTTTTTGTAAGCTTTAGAAGATATGAAACAAATGTTTGAAGCAATCAAAAGAAAATCTCAACAACAACAAACCAGAATCTTAATCTTACAGTTTCTTTGTTGGGTCCTTTCCAAATACAGTTTCTATCCTTACATGTAAGAAGAAATAAAGTAAGATCTGTGCCTAGGGCTGCCAAGTCCAACTTGGGAAATATCTGGGGACTTTGGGGGTGGAGCCAGGAGACTTTGGGGGTGGAGCCAGGAGACTGGGGGTGGAGCCAGGAGAAAGGAAGTGACATCATTTTGTGAAGTCACATCCTGTGATGTTGCTTCCACATGCTTCCACATGAACTCATGAAGTTTCCTAATACTGAATCAGGCCATTGGTCCATCAAGGTCAGTATTGACTACTCAGACTGGTAGTGGCTCTCCAGGGTCTCAGGCTGAGATCTTTAATATCACCTATTACCTGATCCTTTTTTAGCTGAAGAGGCTGATACCTCCTGCATGTCAAGCAGATGCTCTATCACTGAGCAACAACCCTACTGAATCCTTCCTCATCTCGGCAGAATATGAAGCACTAAGTGCTACACAAGTGCTAAATATGATTTTCATATCATAAGAACAGGAGAGAAGCCACAGTGGATCGGCCCATCCAGTACAGCCCATCCAGTACAACACTCTGTGTCACAACAGTGGCCAAAAATACCAGGTGCCCTCAGGAGGTCCAGCAGCGGGGCCAGAACTCCAGAAGCCCTCCCACTGTTGCCCCCCAAGCACCAAGAATGCAGAGCATCACTGCCCCAGACAAAGGGTTCCATTTAGACCTTGTGGCTAATAATAGCCACTGACAGACCTCTGCTGGATGGGGACACAGAGAGACAGACAGACAGACAGACAGACAGAAAAAAGAAAGAAAGGGGGAGGGGGAGAGAGAGAGAAGGAAAAGAGCTGGCAGATGGACTTACCCCAGGCCCAGCAGCAGCAACCTTTCAATCTTACACCAGCCGCATGCAAAAACAGGCCCTTCAGTAAGAGCTTAGTCCCTCGTTAATCTCTGGGCGGGGCTCTCTTGCTAACTCTTAAAGGGGAAATGTCTGGTGAGGCTTTTCACTGCAGGCTCTTCAGACATTTCCCTTTTAAGAGGCCTGGAAGGGAGAGGGCCCGGCAGGCTCCGACGTTCCCCTCCTGTTGGCAGCCATTGCCTCCCCCTGGTGGCCAGTTTTGAAAAAGCGGGGGTAAGCATGAAAAATCGGTGTTTCCCCCGCCCTACCGGGGGACTTGGCAGCCCTATCTGTGCCTAATAAATTTGAGTAATATTTGTTGGCCCACCAAAAACTTCTTTCAAAAAGATACCATTTACTAGCTCAACTTTAATTTAAAGATGATAATGAACACAATAAAAATGGCCAAAGTCTTGATTTGAACAAAATGCTAAGAAATATGAATTTATACAAAAGGATCATTATTTTCCATGAACATTCAGGAAGGAGAGAATCGTTTCAAAATGGTTAATCAATGGTATATAACACCTTTGAGGTTAACTAAAATGAGTAGTTGAATAAGTTTAAAAAAGGTTGGTTTTATCTGCTGAAAACATGGACTTCCAACATATGTGGTGGGGGTATAGGCATAATGCAGATTTTCAGGAAACTGGTTTATAAAGTTATGTATGAAGCATTATTCCTTTTAATTAATTAATTATCAATCAAAACATTTATATCCTGCCTTTCCTCGTGGTTCATGGTGGCTTTCCAAGACAGAATTTTGTTTGTTTACTTAACTGCATCCAAAGGAAACTAAATCCTGTAGTGTTATCCCTGGATTTTTGACTGCTTTGGAAAGTGGGAAGCACATCACCTTACTGAAGGGGAAATTACACAACAAACAGTCTATTTATCTTGAATAAACGGTGGGAACCCTCAAGGACTTGCTGAAGGCATCTCATTTCCCACTACCACACTACTTTCTCTTTCCCTGCTTCCTTATCTCCTTCAAGGGGCCTGGAAACCCCAGAGATCAGTTCCCACATTAAGTGTTGCCAGCTCCAGGTTAGAAATTCCTAGAGATTTGAGGGTGACTTCAGTAGGGTACAATGCCAGAGTCCACCCTGAAAAATAGCCATTTTCTCCAGGGGACTGATCTGTGTCACTTGGAGATCAGTTCTAATTCCAGGCAATCTCCAACCCCCATCTGGAAGTTGGCAACTCTAGTTACCCAGGAGGAAATGGTTGCTATGGAGGGTAAAGTATATGACACAATACCCCTCTGAAGTCCCTTCCCTTCTAAAACCCCACCCTTCCCAGGCTTCACCTACCTTTATCAGCCCCTCTAAGCTCCAAACAGAAGAACAGCAATGTAATCACCGACAATTTGAGAGTAGATCCTGCTTCTGATCCTGCCCGTCTGTAACTATTTGAGTACATATTGGATGATTACATTGCTGTTCTTCTGTTTTGAATTTGTTCTTTGTATAGCACATATTGCAGCGTTCTGAGGAAGAATATCGAAACGAAGAGTGGAATCCGGAGCCTTCATCCTCCTTTCTTGGAATTCATCCTTGCATATTATTATTGCCAATATATAGGCTTTGTCTGTATTTAATTAATATATTCTGTCCACTTGTTGGATTTCTATGTACTTACTAGTTATTTGTCATTTACTGTTCTAATTGCACCGTGAAGTATATTTCTTTAAAATTATTACACATTGCTTTGTTTCCGTTATTTATGCAGTACTTTTTGTATAAGAACTGTAGGAAGCAGCCAGGCCTAGCTGAGTCATGAAAGCCAGGTGGTATCATGTAACCCAGAGGTAGGGCTGCCAGGTCCCCCGTGGGGGGGTTCCTGCTCTAAGGGCCCCCGACCCACCGGCCCAGATCTGGCTGTCAGGGAGAACTCCACCCGCAAAGTGCTTGAATCGAGCCAACGTTCCCGGCGCGATGATGTCACCCAGAGGTGATGTCATTGTGCCGGGCACGTCGTTGGGGGACACTCTAGCATTCAGGCTTAAAACTCTATGGTACCATAAAGTTTTAAGTCCGAACACTAGAGCATCCCTCAATGACATGCCAGGGGTGATGACATCACTTCTGGGTGACATCATTGTGGCATGCGCACACATGCGTCTCCCAGACCCACCACCTCCCCCCCCACTGGATGCCACATAAAGACTGCTTCCAGGCCTGGGATTTCCAACCTCCAGGTGGGACCTGGAGATCAACTGAACTCTAGACGCAGACATCTGTCCTTCTGAGGAAAATGCCTGCTTTGGAGGGTGGACTCTATGGCACTATATTTGGCTGAGGCCTTTCCTAGAGTTGCCAGGTCCCTACTTTCTGCTGGCAAGGGGGATCCTGGTTCCTCCTGTTTCCTCCTCAGGAACCCTGCCCCCAAAGTCCCAGGATCATGCCAACATGCCCAACATGATGACATCACCCAGAAGTGATGTCATTGTGCTAGACATGTTGCTGGGGGGGCACTCTAGCATTCGGCCAGAAACTGTATGGTACCAAAGAATTTTTTGGCCAAGTGCTAGAGTGTCCCCCCAGCTACGTGTCCAGTGTGATGGTATCACCTCTGGGTGACATCATTGTGCCAGGCATGTTGGTGGAATCCCCGGACTTTAGGGGCAGGGATCCCCCTGCTGGCCGGATCTGGGTCAGTGGATTAGGGGCCTTAAAAGTGGGCAAACCCCCCTCCTCAGAATGGTAAGCCTAGCCTCTCCCATCCCCAAATCCTGTCCACCTCAGACTCTATCACACATTCTTCAGGAATTTCTCAATCTGGAGCCAGCAACTGTAGTCCGGCCTGGCCCCAATGAGTCCTCTTTCAAGGGCCATAAAATCCCCCGCCCCAAAGTCATGTTTTATTTTTATTAGGAACAACCAAAATGACACAAAATAGTGTACAATGATGTCAGCAGAGCAACTGTATTTTGACAGGCCAAAGGATAGGTAAAATCCATAAATCCATGAAGTTTGTTTATATGAAATCAGACCACTGGTCCATCACAGTCAGTACTATCTACTCAGACTGGCTCTCCAGGGTCTCAGATACAAGTCTTTAACATCACCTGCAACCTGATCCTGGAGATGCCAGGGATTGAACCTGGGACCTTCTGCATGCCAAACAGATGCTCTACCACTGAGCCATAGCTCCTCTGCTCTTTAGGATTGCACTGAAGTTTGTTTAATTGCCCATCTCAATAGCCACAGAGCAGAAACTCAAGTGCCCTGACCTGGATGTCTTAGGCTAGCCTGATCTTGTCAGATCTTGGAAGCTAAGCAGCGTTGGCCTTGGTTAGTATTGGGATGGGAGACGACTAAGGAAGTCCAGGATCAATGCACAGAGCCAGGCAATGGCAAACTGCCTCTGAACATCTTTTTGTCTTGAAAACCCTACAGGGTTTCCTTAAGTCATCTGTGACTTGAGTGAACTTTCCACTAGAGCCTCAAGTAGCCAGGCCTACAGGAATAATTCAATGTTGCCCTTCCCAAATAATGACCCTGTTTAAAACTTGGCACTATCCTGTCACAGGGCTCTGTTTTCGATTTTATGGGAGAATTGAATCCATTAAGACTCCTTTTGACTAAATATGAATAGGATAAAATATACATATTGAAGCCTCAATGTCTTCTGAGTAGCCATCAAACCAAAGGGCACAAAAACTGCCAAGTCCTCTAGACCTCCTATTCATTGCTTCTTAAACTGATGATGAGAATACCGCCTGACAAACAAGCAAGACAAAGACCAGAGAAAAAACACAAAAGGTACCTCAAGTGGAGCATGTGTTTGCCATGATCTTAAATGATCATTTGAGTTTACATCAATCTTACATGCATTAATATTTGATGGCAACATAAAACCATATACACAAAGTTCAAAAAGTGCACCTTTGACAGCCAAATGTTTTATCAGCAGCATTAATTAATAGGTAACAGCACCTCTGGGAAGAGCAATCTCAGATTTAGTGCTTTGTTTTTGTTTATTTATGGGCATTTCCAGCTGGAGCTACTAAAGTGCTTTTAATCAGAGCGACATTTTGCCGTACAACCTGTAGTAGCCATGAAACCATAAATAAAGAGGCGAACTATGAGACAGTGAACAACGAAGTAGTCTGGCACCACAATGTAGTCATGGTACTTAACAGCCTTTTATATATATTTGCAGAGCGATTAGATGAATGCATGGATGGCACAAGTAGGACCAGACCTTCTGGCCTCCCTCCATGATTCAATGCCCCATCTTCAATAGGACCTACAGATCTATATACTCGCACACATAGGTTCTGCATGCCAGCTGTGTGCCCTCTACTCTCACAAGGTACTTGTAAGTAGACTGGGAGGCACTGATTGGCTGTGGTTCTGGTGTTACCTGGAGGATAGGTTTCAAAAGTGGTGTTAGGGGACTGTTGTTCAACCCCTTGGCTTCTGGCCTCTTGCATTCCACAAGGCTCTGTCTTGTCCCCTGTGCTTTTCAGCAGCTACATGAAACCACTGGGTGAAGTCTGTAACATTTCTGCCACAGTGATCAACCAGACCACCCTCACTCCCTGCTCTGGCAAATAGTCCTCCAGCAACAGAACAAACTTCAGGTCCAGTGGCACCTTTAAGACCAACAAAGTTTATTCAAGTTATAAGCTTTTGTGCACATGAAAGCTTACACCTTGAATAAAACTCTGTTGGCCTTAAAGGTGCCGCTGGACTCAAATTTTGTTCCGCTACTTCAGACCAACCCGGCAACCCACCTGAATAGGGCTGCCAAGTCCCCCGGTAGAGCGGGGGAAACACCGATTTTTAAAGCTTTCCCCCGCTTTTCCAAAATTGGCCATCGGGGGGACAAAGTGGCTGCCAGCAGGGGAACCTCGGAGCCTGCCCTGGCCAGCCTCTTGAACTTCTTAAAAGGGAAATTTCCCCTTTAAGAGTTGAGCCAGCAAGAGAGCCCCGCCCAGAGATTAAGGAGGGACTAAGCTCTTTCTACTGCGTGCAAGGTTGCTGCTGAGTAAACTGCTGGGGTAAGCTGGGGTCTGCGAGCTCTTTTCCTTCTCTGTCTCTCCCCCTCCCCCTCTTTCTTTTTTCTGTCTGTCTGTCCAGTGTGGTTTTGTCAAAGGAATAAACTGTCACTTCCAAAGAGGTAAACATCACAAGGAGAGGTTGCCTGTAGAAGGTCTGGGAGTGGGATTGTTTAAAATGTCTTGTCGTGGCTGCTTGGGTCCCCCCAATCCTCATTTCCCTTCTGCAAATAAAAGTTGGGATTCCTCATTTTTATGCCAATTTTCTGTTTCTTTCAACCGTGTCCCCCCCTCCGGCAGTAAAAATCTGCATTTTTAAAAGCATCTGTACATCAAGTAACCGGGATTTTAAATTAGGGATGGATCCAACTAGCTTTTCTGCTGGCGAAAAGGGGAGGACAAAGGTCCTCTTTAGCCACCAAAAAGCCTATGCTGGGGGGGGGGGAGAAGTTATGGGACTTACATGGACAACAGCTGGGTGAAACAAGGGCCAGAAATAAAGCCTGGGAATTGGGCAAGAGTAAGTGAAAAAGCTGTCTGTCTGTCTGTCTCTCTCTCTCTCTCTCTGTCCCCATCCAGCAGAGGTCTATCAGTGGCTATTATTAGCCACAAGGTCTAAATGGAACCCTTTGTCTGGGGCAGTGATGCTCTGAATTCTTGGTGCTTGGGGGGCAACAGTGGGAGGGCTTCTGGAGTTCTGGCCCCGCTGCTGGACCTCCTGAGGGCACCTGGTATTTTTGGCCACTGTTGTGACACAGAGTGTTGTACTGGATGGGCTGTACTGGATGGGCCGATCCACTGTGGCTTCTCTCCTGTTCTTATGATATGAAAATCATATTTAGCACTTGTGTAGCACTTAATGCTTCATATTCTGCCGAGATGAGGAAGGATTCAGTAGGGCTGTTGCTCAGTGATAGAGCATCTGCTTGACATGCAGGAGGTATCAGCCTCTTCAGCTAAAAAAGGATCAGGTAATAGGTGACATTAAAGATCTCAGCCTGAGACCCTGGAGAGCCACTACCAGTCTGAGTAGTCAATACTGACCTTGATGGACCAATGGCCTGATTCAGTATTAGGAAACTTCATGAGTTCATGTGGAAGCATGTGGAAGCAACATCACAGGATGTGACATCACAAAATGATGTCACTTCCTTTCTCCTGGCTCCACCCCCAAAGTCTCCTGGCTCCACCCCCATAGTCCCCAGATATTTCCCAAGTTGGACTTGGCAGCCCTACACCTGAATCAGTCCTCCAGCAAGCATGAGATACACAGCCCTGCTCAGAAGTTAGGGTGGAAGTTGGTTTTGTTGAGGCAAAGCCACTCATCTTAGCAAAAATCCCTTGCACCTCCTCAATGGCTCAGCACTATGAAGTAGAATTCAGAGCCTTTCCCATTGGTAGCTATGGTCACCTCCTGTTGCCTGTCCCCTCTCTGTTCTGGCTGCCAGGAGGAGCAACCAAAATGAGGCTGTGTTCATAGCAAGAGCCAGCAGTAGTTAAGCATCAAAGCAATGCATTCTTGTAACTAATACAGCTTTATTTATACAGCCACAACTCCAGAGTAAATACAGTCTACTATAGGAAACAAAATATTACTAGGCTGCCTGAGTCTTACAAATCCTGGGCACCTGATCTCCCTTCCTCACTGGGAGATTCAAATGGGTGATGTGTAAAGAATATGTTGTCCTTCGCATGGTCACATTTCCCCCACGGTCACACATACATATGAATGGAAGAAAGTGAAACAGTTCATTTTCAGGTATCCCCTCCATGTGTGCAAAAAGGACTTAACAGACCCAGCTTTCAGGTTCTGGAAGCAAGAAGCCTGCCAGAACATGCTGAGACAACAGAGAAGCATTAGCACATCAAAGAGATGCCATGTTTTCACTCCAGGCTGTAAAACTATGCCATCCCGCAGGATAAGGTTTTGCCCAGCCGTGGTATCACCTCAAAGGCTGGCCAGTCTTCATAAACATAAAGGTTATCTGCATGGGCGTCAACTACGGGGGGGCTCGAGGGCTCGAGCCTCCCCCGAAATTTCCCGGGGGGGGCTCAGCCACCCCCGGCAAAATGAACACCCGCCGGTGGCCAGTCAGCCGGCCGTCGCCGCCTCTCCTTCCCCCCCACCCCCGGCCTGCCCTCCTGCCTCCCTGGGGCGGGGTGGGGGGGAGAGAGAGGCGGCGATGGCCGGCTGACTGGCCACCGGCGGGTGTTCATTTTGCCGGGGGTGGCTGAGCCCCCCCGGGAAATGCGAGGCGGAGCGGGAGCCGGGGGCCCGCAAGGGCGACGTGCCGGCCCCCGGCTGCAGCAGCAGCGATCCTCCCCCGCCGGCGCCCAAGGTGAGCGGGGGGGAGGGAGGGGGGCGGGGAGTGCAGCGGGCGGGCACGGCCCGGGGGAGGGAAGCGGCGGCGGCGGCTCCCTGGGGCAGGGGGTAGAGCAGCGGGACATGGTCCCGAGCGTGCGCGCGCGCAAAGCGCGCGCGCACGAAAAACAGCCCCCGCCCCCCCCGGGGATTGAGAAAGTCTACGCCCTTGGTTATCTGGAGATTTGGGCTGAGTTGTCACCAATATGTGGATGACGCTCAGCTTTATGTTGGGCATCTGGCAGATCCCAGGAAGGCTGTAGAAACTGTGAACTGGTGCCGGGAGGCAGTTTTGGAATGGATGCATGCTAAGAAATGGAAGCTTACTCCTGACAAAGCCAGTGCTACTGGTGAACAAAAGGTCTGAAACAGGACTGAAGGTGTCACCCATTCTGGGATGGGTTGCAGTCCCCTTGAAGGAATAGGTCTATAGTCTGGGTGTGCTCTTGGACACAGGCCTACTACTGGATAAACAAGTGGCAGTTGTGGTCAGGAGTGTCTTTTACTGGCTAGCCAGCTGCAGAAAAGATCTGACCACTATGGTGTATGCCCTGGTTACATCTAGATTAGATTACTGCAATGTGCTCTATGTAGGGCTGCCCTTGAAAAGAGTTTGAAAACTTCCATTGGTACAGAATGCCACAACCAAGATTTTGACTGGAGTAGGTCATAGGAAACATATCATTCCAACCTTATGGTCCATATCATTCCACTCTTGTCCCATCTACACTGGCTCCCAATTTGCTGCTGGGCACAATTCAGTGTATTGGTACTGACCTTTAAATTCCTATATGGCTTGGGATCAACATACCTGAAGGACTGCCTACTCCCTTATGAATCTGTCTGACTGCTATGGTTATCTTCTGAGGTCCTGCTTTGGCTGCTCCACCTTTTGAGTTAGGTGGGTGACAACCAGAGAGAGAGCCTTCTCAGTCATGGCACCAAAAATCTGGAACTCTCTCCCCAGGGAGAGTCATCTGGCCCCTTGTGCTGCTGTCTTCCTCCAGTATGTAAAGACTTGTTTAGTCTGGCATTTCTCCAGTGATCCCTCCTTCTAACACTACATTTTAATTGATATTTTAATGTTTTTGTATGTGTATTTTAGCTCTGTTTTAATAATGTGTTCTTGTTTGATTTTAATGACGTGCTTTGATTATGTATCTTTTAAATTTGTTACCCACACTGGTGGATCTGATGAGGATAGAAAGGTGAGGCATACATTTTGTAAATAAATAAATAAAAGTGAATTTTCTTTCAAGATTCAGAACCTGGGACCCTCATATTTGAATGGCTGCCTCTCCCTATGCATATAGACTCGTCCCCAACATTTTTTTGCTGAGGTTGCCCTCTTGTTGGGAGGTGCGATTGTGAGATCAAGATCATTCTCAGTCACTATGACACCAAAGTCATTCTCACCCTATGGAACAATCTGCCTGAGGGGGTGCGCAATGCAGCCTCTCTAGTTCAGTTTTGCAAATTATATAAAATTGTTTCAGTAAGCTTTCTCAGCTGAGTCCCTAATGAGATTCAGTGCATTTTTTTCCCAGAGAGCTTGTTTCTGGTAGCAGGGATACTGGGATGTGTTATGGACTGCTTTGATTAGTTGTAATTGTTTTCAGTTGGTTTTATTGGTTTTCTGTGTATTTCATTTTGTTTGCAGTGTGCCCTGAATACTTAGAGAAGCAGAGTAATTTTTAAATAGATAAATAACAGATAACAACAGGTCCCTACATTTGATGATCCTCAATAAATGGAAATTGCCCTGTGAGCATGGATTGCCAGCCACAATTAACCATGATTTCCCAATGTCTGAACACCACATGTACACACCATTTACTACATGAATATGCCAGGAAAACATAATAGTCTAGTGTGCAGGATTCATATAGACTGCTACATGGAAGCAACTCCTGTGTAAGAATTTTGTCAGCAGGGAAGTGCCTTAGAAACTGCACCCGGTTATTACATCAGTTGCAAAATACAAAAGATTACAAAGAGGATGTGAGAAGAGCTTCCCGCTAAAAGAGAAACTTTCATGCAACATAATGTAGCCATTGATGATGTGTAATTAGACACCTGATTAAAAGCATAATCTGCTGTGTTGATTTATTTTAGGAAACCTAACAGCAATTTAGAATGAAGCAAAATTAGTTTCATGGGCTTCCATGAATATTTTTTCCCCTAAATTATGTATTATTGTGGTTTGTAAAAATGAAAATGAAATTACGTAGAGCTCGTACATTCATGTACATCTGTCGCTTGTTGGTTGCAGTTGAGATGTACAAATATGAACACCCAAAGCTGCCATATACTGAGTCAAACAACTGGCCTATTAAAGTCAGTGTTATCTACTCTAATGGGCAGTGGCTTTCCAGGGTCTCAGGGAGAGGTCTTTTACATCAACTACTGCTGATCTTTTTGACTTGTGATGCTGGGGCTTGAACTTGGAACACTCTGAATTCAAAGCAGCTGCTCTATGATAGCCATTGTCTTGTTTTCATTTCTTTATCTCTGTTTCTTTTCAGTGACCTTGCTTTAGCAAGTTTACAGTGTGCACCACTGTTCACAGCCAACCCTACCCACCATTTTGTGCCACATTTTCATGTTTGGATTTTCCAGGCTCAGATGAAAAGGATGAAGAATGTGTTACTCTAATACGTCTATCTCTATGCTCACTGTGACACTTCTGCACCCAAACCCTGCTTTGAACCTAGAAATGGTAGCCCAGTCAGTAGGCATGGACACCGGTACCTTCTCCTAAGGAACTAGGGGTGTGCATTCAGATCTATCCAAGCCAAAAATATACCTGAAAAATACTTTATCAGTATTTTTTTCAGGTATATTTTGGCTTCTCAAATAAATCTGGGTTTTCTCGGGAAAATTGGAAAAAAATCCCAAGAAGATCCTGGATGTATTTGTGAATTACTGGTAGATCCAAAAATAGCTGAGAGGCAGGAGCAGATTGCTCCTACCTCTTAGCTGTTTGTCAGGCTTCTGCTGAAGTCCCTTTAAAGTTTAAAGGGACTGAAGAAGAAGAGTTGGTTTTATACCTCGCCCTTCACTACCCAAAGGAGTCTTGGAGTGGCTTAAAATCACCTTTCCTTCCTCTCCCCACAACAGACACCCTGTGAGGTAGGTAGGGCTGAGAGAGCTCTGAGAGAGTTGTGACTGACCTAAGGTCACACAGCTGGTTTCATGTGGAGGAGTGGGGAATCAAAACCGGTTCTCCAGATTAGAGTCCACTGCTCTTAACCACTACACCAAACTGCAGAAGAAGCCATCCCAGCCAGGTCAGCATGCAGTGAGAAGAGATCTCTCTGCAGCAGGTACATCCTGGGGCCAGCTTCTTCTGCAGCATGGTTTAAACCACTCTGCAAAAGGCAAGCCAGCCCCAGGATCGGGTTGTGTGATTTTTAACCAATATTCTTCTTCTTGATTCATAAGTAGTTTATTTCAGCTCATATGACCAATGGTCTCAAGCACAACCACAGCATACATTCTTCTGAATTCTATTGGACTCGAAATAATTTGGGATTTCTGAAAAATCCTGGATCTGAATACCATACTAGTATTGGGATCCGGTTTTTTTCAGAATTACCAACAGACCCGAACTGAAAAATACTTATTAAAAATAATTTCACACCCCTATAAGGAATTTCACACCTCCCATTTTTGTTTTTGAGCCACACTGCAACAGAAAGATGTATGGTGCACCACTAACTAAATCATTCATTGAGCCTTCGGTTTCTGAATCTGAAATATAAAACACAAATATTGTAAATAAAGAATGCATACCTAAAAGATGGTAACAAAGTATTAATGACTGTTTTAAAGTCAATGGATTGGATCCAGACAGCTTTTTTGCTCAATGTCACCCAATTTCTATCTTTACTACAGCACCTCTTCCACATAGAATCTCTCCATAGAAGCCCCATGATCCCCAGTGTAGCAGTTTTGATGGTCACAAGGGACTCCTCCTTTTTTCACCAGGAGAATAGTTGGTTCAGTTCAGCCCATAAACTCCATATTTTTCCTCTTCTTTATGTACTATCGACTACTGCTTAGCCAAAAAAGAAAGGTTAATTTCGCAGTTCTTCCCCTCCCCCCCCCCCCCAATTCAACAATTTGAGAGATTTGCTTAGAAAGGACTGAGAAACTGTTCAGTTCTTAAACTGGTCACTGATTAGCTATAATCACCTGTGCCCATGCAGGAAACATCCCCTTTGCTCTAATGGGCCTAAATGTCCAAAATGCTGTTGGGTAAATCTGGTTAGCTAAACAGCATTGTGCCAAAGCAGCAGAAGAGAGAGAAAACCATTTGGTATTTATAGTTATGAACAAGTTCAAACAAGTTAAAATTAAGAGGTTTGTGATTCCCTCCCCTACAATCACAATCCTAAAGGCATATATCAGAAATTGAAAACATGTAGTTTAGCACTGGCATACAGTACTTTGAATGCTGAATATTAGTCTAGCTAAGCTTTACCTCTGCTAATTTTCAGTAATAGTTTCTTTCCCTGAGCTTTTGGGTTGGCATGATTTTGTTCTTAAAAAATGCATACATTTTCATAGCCAGAATTAGCCCTAGGGGATGTAGCTGCCATCAGGCAGACTGGAAAACACACAACAGGCTTTGGAAATGTACAGATTAAACATTTGTTGCTGCAGGCAATCACCTGGACTAACTGTATGCAAAAGACAACTCCTGTTATGACCTTTTAATAAACAATCATTGGCTAGCAACATCCATCATGCTATGCTCATTTAAGCAGTTATGGTGCTAGAAAAAGGAGGATGGTTCAAATAGGAATATTTAAAAAAAGAATCACACATGGCCAGGAAAGAGACAACCCATTCATTTCTGCAGGATGTCCTTTCAGTCTAACAGCATACATCAAAGCACAGGATTGGTGGCAGGGTTTTCAGCATCAGTACTTATCCTCAAGTTTCTGTCATGAGTCAGTCCTAAATGGAGTCAGAAGCAGCAAGGGTGCACTGACATCTCACGTGGGATTACTGCTAAATCCCCAGCACTGATGCAAATAGTAAAGCATTTGCTATAGCAAAACCTAGGGTTGAGTCCTCTGGAGTGTTTCCACAGACAGAAGGATTTCTATCCAAGGACCATGTCTTTCCCTTATTTATGGGGAAAAACTGAATCTATTCTGTTGGTTATATCTTACTTGGTACTGACTGTTCAAAACAGACAAGACAAAATACATTGGTGTTTTCACCAGTGGGGGATATTTTTCAGTATTTTGTGGGGGGAAATATCAGTGAACAACAATAACAACAACAATAACAGCAATAACAACAAAAAAGCTCCTTTAATTTCTTTTCTCCACCACTACAGAAACTCTGAATTCCACTTTGCCATTTACTTAGTTTCTCACTGTCAGAAGAAAACACCTCACAGCAGAAAGAATAGAAATCAATATATGTGTATTTCATCTAAACTATACTTCCAGCTCAACACTGTACAACTGCTGAAAGCATTTACAGACTTTTCTAAAGAGAAGAAAGTAATGATTTTAAATGTGTCAGGGTCAAAACAGATATATATATATATATACACACACACACACAAAAAAAACTTTTGAAAGATTAGTTCCAACCTTCTAAAATTGCTCTGATCTCTGCCTACTTCATGATTTAAACTGGTTTCTGGATTTAACAGATATTCAGTGTACACTATGATTCACATTTTTCATTATATTTCAATGTTTTCTGCATATCCATTTTGGTTTTTCAAACAATCTGATCAGTCACAGAAAGAGCGTTCCCCGGCAGCAGCCAAAGGCTCACTCCTGGGGGGCGTTGTTGCCTCCATGTAAGGAGCACAGGAAGAGAGGCGGGGCTGCGCACGCAGCCGGGACCAGAAGGGGTGGGGGCCAGTGACTCCAAGGCCGGCCCCCAGCCTCCTTTGTCCCATTCTGCCTCGTGGTCGGGCCGGTTAGGATGGGGACCTGCGCTCTCATCAAGCATCGGTAGAGGCCTGGTCCCCGTTTCCAGTTGGCTGCGACTACGCGCAGTCCCTTTGTGGTGGCTACCTTTGGGAGCAGTGGCGATCGGTGTGCCTGTCGGTGGCGGTGGCACTTGGCGGCGTGATGAGGCAGCGGCAGGAGTATGCGGCCTTGCTTCCGGAGGTGGTGGCGTGAGTGCTTGGCCTCCCTTTCGGAGGTGGTGGTGGCCTTCAGTGCCTGCTGCGGTGGCGGGAACACTTGGCTGCCCTTCTGAAGGCGGCCGTTGTCGGGGGCCAGCATACAGCGAGGCTCGGCCACTTGCCAGGGCGGGGGCCACTGTACCCAGTCATGCTTGGAGGTGGAAGCAGCTCTGGGGGACAGTGGCGGTGCTTTGCTATTGATGCTCAGGGAAGTAGCCAGGATAGACTGTCCCTCCCCCGCCCAAAGCAGCACTTAAAGCGCTCCCGGGGCCCCTGCCATTGGCCCATTGTGCTACAGCATGCACCGTCGAGGCTGCTACTGAGCTGCGGCACACATGGGATCCGTCCCCTGGGCACGGTCATGGGTGGGCACGCGGTTCCTGTGTAGGCTGCGGGTGGCTCATGCAGGCATGTGTCAGGCTGCATCAGGTACTGCCGCAGTTCTCCACTGCCCATGGGGCAGTTGAGCAGGGGCTAGGTGCATGCAGCTGGAGCTCTTGGACATGCAAGCAGACCTGCCCTCAGCCTCCCCTTTGTCCCGGCCCTTCATAGGAGCTTCCTGCTCTGCGTGAGTCCCTGCTGCTGCAGTTGGAGCTCCTCAGCGGTCCAGGATCCCAGCCCCTCCCTCCCCCTCCTCCTTGCACTGTCAACCTCCTCAGCTTCATAGGCGGCTCATCGGTCTTATAATTTGGAGGTGGGGCATTTGAGCTTCATGAAGGACAGCAGCTCTGCTTTCAGAGCACCTCCTTTATGGCTGAGGTTGCTCTCCTGGGCGGGGGGGGGGGCTGAATTTGGAAACATGGAGGCAAGGAAGGGGCAGGGGCAGTCCAAGGGGAAGGGGCCCATGCCTAAGGTGGCGAGGCTTGATCCTGAAGTGCCTTTGTTAACGCTGGAGTCCTCGGATGATGAGGATGAGGTTCGGTGTCATCAGGCCTTGGTAGATAAGCTGGCATCACTGTGACAAATCACGTGTCCCAGGAGACTAGCAGGTCCTCTCAGAGTGCTGGGGGGCAGGCTGAGAGGAAAAGGTTTAGGGAGGAAGTGCTTATGCAACTCTGTTCCATTGCTTCCATGTTCACAGAGCCATCCAACCACACCGAGCTTGACAGGGCTTTCGCATCATCAGCGGCGGTGGCGGTGGCCCAGGTTCCCGACAGGTTGACAACGGGTGAGGTTCCTGATGCTGGAGGACCGGGGCTGAGTGGTAAGGATTGTGCCAGGGGGCTGCAGACCTCAGGGTGGGCAGGGGGACCTTGGGGTCCACCGTTCAGCATGACTCAGGAGGCCTCCGGTGTGGGGCATCCATGGGCTTGGGGCCCTCCCCCCAGGGTGCAGGACTCAGGGGGTTCTGGCCAGATGGGGCCATGGGGTCCACATTCACCACTTGCACCATCTCCTTGGGGCCCCAGCCCACAGGGGGGCGGCTGGGCCTGCCACTCCCTGGGGCACATGGAGGGTTTCGCAGCTGTGGGACAACCCTTATGCTATGGTTTTCGTGAAGGTCTTGCCCTATGGTGACTTTACCAGCTGCTTTACCATTAGGTGATCACCTTCTCCCCACTAGGTGATCACCTTCTCCCCACTACGAGAGAGAAGATTTGTAGGGGTGACTTTGTTGACCTCTTTAGCCTTCTTTACAGGGAGCTAGAAAAGAAGGATAAGGAGGAGCTGGATGACAGAGAGAAGTAGGTATTTAAAAAAACAGAGGGTTGATCGGACCTGGACCAATTGGTTGGTGGGCTCCAGGGACATTCTGATGCTGCCGGATCACATGGTTTTGGTGTGTATTTCCGTGGCCACTGGTGCACTGCGGGCTGGCCTGGGGACTGGGTTTCAGCAGGGCTAACCAGGGATCTCACCTTCTTAGAGTTCTTTCCCATACTGGTTGTGGTTTGGCTGTGGGGTGAAGAGTTGAGGGATTGCACTGTGTACTTTTGGTGCAACAACCTGGCAGTAGTACACGTGATCAACTCTCTCACATCGCGGTCCCCGAGGGTCATGAGGCTAGTGCAGGCTTTTACCTTGCGCTGCCTCCGGCTAAACCTGCTGTTTCTTGCCAGGCATGTGCCGGGTCTGGATAATGGAGTGGCTGACGCTCTGGGCTTTTTCCCACTCTACCGAGATCGCGTGGTTACAATACTATCAAATTAGAAGTTTAATTGACTCTCTCTCTAAAAGGTGCTTTCAAAAGGCCTAAACTTTCTTTTGAACTTCTGTTCAACATTATCTGGACTCTGCAAAAGGCTCGCTATCAAAAATATACAAAGACTTTATGGGGCATAACAGTTGCTTCAAATCTCACTATCAGACAGCATGGCAACGGGATCCTTGAATTGAGTTACAAGACCCTCATTGGCAAACTATTTGGAACTCTGCCTTGAAAATGTCAAAAGTTTTTAGTGTCCACTTTCAATTTTTTTAAATTGTTCACAAGGTGATACTATACACCGGACCAACTGAATCATATTAATCCCATCCATTCTGCTTCCTGTTGGAAAAACTGTGGCACTAAAGGGACTTAAATCCACTGTTTGTGGGAATGCCCTCCAGTGAAGAATTTCTGGTTAACTAGTAACCGAAATCAACATGATCACAGCACAAAACTTACCTTTCTATCCTGAATCTCTTCTTCTACAGCTTACGAACATCTTTGATGATAACTTCATCCTCACTGAGCTTACCTCTTTTCTATTGGCGGCAGCCCATTTAACAATAGTTTCAGTCTGGAAATCTCCATCAGCTCCTACTCTAGTGAACTGGAGAGAGAAGGTTTGGAATCAATTCATCATGTGCAAAATTACTGACTCCATACAAAGACAGCAAACTGGTTCCGCAACTACTTATTCAAAATTTGTACTTACCTGGTATCCTTGGCTACAATGTATGGCAGAGAAAAAATTGTTACCAGCTAATCCGTCCTATCACTCTTGGCTTCATTTTTAAAACTAACTCCTTCTACTCTTGTACTATACATTTATTCATTGGTTAGTGTTTAGTTCTAACCTCAGGCTTCCTTTGCTCTCATAAGATAATCATTTTGAGTAATAATATGCTTAAGTGTTGGGCTAGATCTACTGTGCCTAGTTATCAGTATTATTTTACACAGTTTGATTGGTTTGTATTTTATACGCTGTACACTTGTAAGTCTGGACAATCTTGTTTCTAAATTTTGTATGTTTGTTGATCTCTAAAAAAAAAAGATAAATAAGATAGCCAAAAAGAAAAAAGAAAAGGCAATGTCCGGTGTACAAAGAAGAGAGAAGAAGACCTTGAAAGGGGCAGCAAGAAGACTATCAGATAGGATAGTCAGGACAGCATCTTCTCTCTCCTGTTAATTGTCATTCCTTGTCTGTCTCTGGATTGCTACTCTTAAGGCAATTTCCCCCTTCTTCTCAGAACTACCACACTCAGTCTTTTCCTCTCTCTTAGTGACAGATGTAGTTAGGAACCTGTCTCTGCCTCTCCTCTTTCCTATCAAGTATATTAGTTCCTAAATAAACCTTTATCTACTCTTTAATCAGGTTGTGCACCATTATTGTGTTCACACACAAAAAACCTTTATTGGCATTGTCATGACCCTTGTGGGTTGCCACCTTCTGCTGCCACCACCTGGGACTTAGGGTCTCTTGAGAAGGCTCAGGGTATCCTCCCAAGCCCAACCAAATGCCCTTTTTAAACCAAAAGAACAAAGGTGTGATGACCAGGCAGAGAACAATTAAACAAAAGAGTTTATTAATACAATACTGAGGCAGGGAAAACGAAACAAGGTGCATTAAAATCAATAACAGTGTTTAAAGGCAAAATAACTAAATCTAACACGACTAACTGTTTTTCCTTAACTGGTACTACTTAAGGCCTACAGCCTCTTATACCAGGCCTCCTGCCTGTACTCACTCTGTCCCAAGTGTGGGAACTTTCTCCCAGCCCAGACTCTCCCCGTAGCTTGACACTCTGTGAGGAAAGGCTGCAGAAGAGAAAAGAACACCATTTTACATTCCACACAGCTAAAGTTCAGTCTCCTCACAAATTCCTCAAATTCCCATTGGCTACCACTGCTGCCAAGCATCATGGGAATTGTAGATTGTCAGCCCTCTACCCCTGCAGAGGTCTCTCCTGTGCCTAGGCCACACCAGGCCTGTCTCCCCGAGCAGGCACAGATCATGAGACCCCCCCCCCCACCAGACCAAATCATGGAGTCCAAGTGTAATCATGCGCCCCCACTGATTTCAGGAACCCCACTGATGAGGGCCGCATAACAGTGATCTGTGCTGGTTCTGTCATTTACATAAAAACAAACAATAATAAAACAGTAAACAGTATTCTGATTAACATTAAAGAGAATACGACATTAGGTTAATTCACTGCAGGTCCTCCAGGGTCAAAATTCTTCTCTAATGTTTCATCCTTAGTAGTAGGAAGGCTGTCACTGCGAGTAAGTTTTGAATTGGATCTTAGCTATGCCGTTGAGTTCAGAGGTTTTGGACATTCTGCTTTTGTGTTGGCTCCAGATGTACTAAAAATGCTGGCACTTTCATAACCTTTAGTCTTAGGCCTTTTGTTTTCGTAAGCCAGACTGGCCTGTGCAGATGCTTTCCTAAGTTTGAATGTTTCTGTCAGAGTAGTAGGATCCACTGGATCTGGCATGCTACTAAAGCTCTCCAGAGATTCTTCATCACATTCTCTTCTCCTGCTGATGTCAGGTTGACTGCTGTGATTACCATTAATGGAAATTTTGTACTGGCACTGCAAACTCAGTTTTGAGGACTAATTGGCTCTCTTTTTCTCCATCTGGATGGTCATTTACCCAAGTCAGTCTACTGTTCTCCAATTCCTCTCCAGGCTGCTTCAAGCCTCTTGTCTTTTCTGCTCCATCAGTGGAAGTACTTTCAAAAGGCTTCGGAAATGTCATATTTTCAGTTTTCCCAGTAGTTTTATGTTCCAGGGGTGGTTGCTGATGCTGTTGTTCACTGGTTTGAGCAGCATAGTTGGGTGGAGAGTCACCCAAACCAGACGGAAACATGGACCCAAAGTTGATACAGACTTCTTCCAGGCTGGTGTCTTCGGTCGCGGTCACACGGCCCCTTTAAATCCGGGAGGGCTCCCGGATTTAAAGGGGCTGCATTTTTATGCCGCGGGTTGGGATGTTTACACATCCCAACCCCGGTGGTGGCGGCAGCCCCGGCGGCGGCAGCAGCGCAAACGGCGGCCGCGGCAAAAAAGATGGCAGTGGCCACCGCAGAAGCGGCGGCGGCAACGATGGCAGCCGCGGCGGAAGCAGCGGTGGCAGGAACAACGGCGGTGCAGCAGCAGTAACGGTGGCCACGGCAGCAGGAACAGCGGCGGCGCAGCAGCAGTAACGGCGGCCGCGGTGGCAGGAACAGCAGCGGTGGCGGCCATGGACCCGCCATCACCTGGTGAGTTGGGGTTAATTTTTTTCCCCCTTTTACACTTGGGCGCATGAGTGGCCATGCGCCCAAGTGCAAAAAGGGGGGGGAATGGTGGGGGGGGGGGCATCTGGACAGCCCTGCTCTCGCAATGTTTGCGAGAGAGGGCTGTCCAGATAACCTCAAATGTGGGTTGCTCCCACGACTCCCGGGAAAACACTAGTTTTTCCCGGGGTCGGTAAATGTGGGAGCAACCCGCATTGGAGCCCGCTTCGCTGCGGGACTCGCAGCAGGCCGTTGTGGATGGCCCCTTTAAATGTGGGAGGAAGCAGCCCTTCCTCCCATATTAAGGGGCCGTGTGACCGCAGCCTTCCTCTTGATCCTTCTGGAATGCAGTCAGAGTCACTGGAGGAGACTCTACCAAATTCGGCTGTTCAATAGGGTCTGGAGAAATTGCTGGGTTGTGCTCACCTCACTGCTGCTTCTTAGACTGATGACGGGTTAACACCCCTATGTAGACACCAGTTTGCTGGCTGGGATCCTCAGGAACATTTTCAATGTCCTTTAAGAACTGTAGGTAGACATCGGTTTGCTGGCTGGGTTCTTCAGGAACATCTTCAAAGTCTTTTAAGAACTGCAGGTAGACGTCTTCCTCTGGATTGGCCTCCTTTTATGCCAGTTCAGGTTCATGGACTCTGGGATCCACAGTCATACGCTCTGCTAAATCTTCCTCTTCCTGGTACAGATGATATTTCCTTCTATTCCCTGGTATATCAGCATCTGGAGGAAGTGAAGGTGACCCTTTTCCCAACTTTGTCATTTCAAGCTTATGTAGGGCTGCCAAGTCCAACTTGGGAAATATCTGAGGACTTTGGGGGTGGAGCCAGGAGACTTTGGGGTGGAGCCAGGAGACTTTGGGGGTGGAGCCAGGAGAAAGGAAGTGACATCATTTTGTGATGTCACATCCTGTGATGTTGCTTCCACATGCTTCCACATGAACTCATGAAGTTTCCTAATACTGAATCAGGCCATTGGTCCATCAAGGTCAGTATTGACTACTCAGACTGGTAGTGGCTCTCCAGGGTCTCAGGCTGAGATCTTTAATGTCACCTATTACCTGATCCTTTTTTAGCTGAAGAGGCTGATACCTCCTGCATGTCAAGCAGATGCTCTATCACTGAGCAACGGCTCTATTGAATCCTTCCTCATCTCGGCAGAATATGAAGCACTAAGTGCTACACAAGTGCTAAATATGATTTTCATATCATAAGAACAGGAGAGAAGCCACAGTGGATCGGGCCAACAGCCCATCCAGTACAACACTCTGTGTCACACAGTGGCCAAAAATACCAGGTGCCCTCAGGAGGTCCAGCAGCGGGGCCAGAACTCCAGAAGCCCTCCCATTTTTTCCCCACCCCAAGCACCAAGAATTCAGAGCATCACTGCCCCAGACAAAGGGTTCCATTTAGACCTTGTGGCTAATAATAGCTACTGATAGACCTCTGCTGGATGGGGACAGAGAGAGAGAGAGAGAGAGAGACAGACAGACAGAAAAAAGAAAGAAAGGGGGAGGGGGAGAGAGAGAGAAGGAAAAGAGCTGGCACTTACCCCAGCAGCAACCTTGCACGCCACATGCAAAAGCACGCCCTTCAGTAGAAAGAGCCTAGTCCCTCCTTAATCTCTGGGCGGAGCTCTCTTGCTCGCTGTGCTCTTAAAGGGGAAATGTCTGTTGAGGCTTTTTACTGCAGGGCAGGCTCTCTGCAGACATTTCCCTTTTAAGAAGTTCAGGCCTGGCAGGGAGAGGCCAGGGCAGGCTCCGACGTTCCCCTGCTGGCAGCCATTGCCTCCCCCGGTGGCCAATTTTGAAAAAGCGGGGGTAAGCTTTAAAAATCGGTGTTTCCCCCACCCTACCGGGGGACTTGGCAACCCTAAACTCGTGTGCCATCCTCATTCTTTCCAGCTCTATTTTGGCCATCTGTAGCTGGCATTTTTTCTCTCTCTCACTTTTCTCTTCCTCAGCTTCTATCTGCTTAATTAGCACCTGGAGATGCAAGACCTCTCACTTGGGGTTGCCATCTCTCTGTCTGCTTTTCCCTGAGACATCTGATCAGCAGGCCCTGCTCTGGTCTTGCTTCTAGGCACCAGGTGTGTCCTCTGGCTTCTGTCTCCCAGAATGGAGGAACATACACTGCCTAACTGTAGCCTCTCTGTCCAGTTGACCCGATAGCTAGAAATAAATAAAACCCCTTTACAACACTGTTATTAGACCTTTCTTGGTCTAACCAGCACCTTTAAAAAAATGTGGCTTCCTACAGCCAGACATAGGAAGGAGGAAAAATCTTTTAGAAAATAAACCATTATGCTCTGCCTCTCCTGGTCAACATCTGGCACATCCCACCACTGCCACCATGTCATGACCCTTGTGGGTTGCCACCTTCTGCTGCCACCACCCTGGACTTAGGGTCTCTTGAGAAAGCCCAGGATACCCTCCCAAGCTGAACCAAATGCCCTTTTTAAACCAAGAAAACAAAGGCATGATGACCAAGCAGAGAACAATTAAACAAAAGGGTTTATTAATACAATACTGGGGGCAGGGAAAACAAGACAAGGTACATTGAAATCAATAACAGTGTTTAAAGGCAAAATAACTGAATCAAATGTGACTAACTGTTTTTCCTTAACTGGTACTACTTAAAGCCTACAGCCTCTTATACCAGGCCTCCTACCTGTACTCACTCTGTCCCAAGTGAGGGAACTTTCTCCCAGCCTGGACTCTCCCCTCTGTGTGAGGAAAGGCTGCAGAAGAGAAAAGAATGCCATTTTACATTCCACTGAAGTTCAGTCTCCTCACAAATTCCCCAAACTCCCATTAGCTACCACCACCACCAAGCAACATGGGAATTGTAGGCTGTCAGCCCTCTACCCCTGCAGAGGTCTCTCCTGTATCTAGGCCACACCAGGCCTATCTCCCCAAGCAGGCATAGATCATGACAGGCATAAAAGCACAAATATCAGAATTGTTGTGTTAATTATTCGGCCAACATAACTTCCCCTTGAAATTTTGTTATAAGGGCAAAGTATGTCCCTGGATTTCAGCTGGAGTGAGAATATCTGGAGGTTCCTCATCTGCAGAATTTCAAGAAAGACCAAAGAATTTCAGTCATGGGACTAGGAACACTTCTCATATATTTATTTACTTAATTGTTGGTGCCTCATAGCTGCCAGACTGCGGTATTCATTGCAGCTTACAAATTCACCAAAACAATACAAATTCACAATAACAGCACTGTAACAAACAACAAAAACTAGCAACCAAAAACTAAAATTTCAGATGTAGTATCAAAATGCAGCACACACCTATCCTTGGCTTCAGGAAACATTAGAATACAACTTTGTGGAGATGAAGAAAAACAATTGAAGAAGATCAGAGATTACTGCATTATACTAAGAGTACTTATTCATGTAGGGCTGTATCTGGAACAATTTGTACTATTTTTCACTTTTATGTTGTCTTTTCCCAAAGGAACTCGAGGTGGAATGCATAATCCTCCTCTCCTCCATCGTACCCTCATAACCAATGTTCCCTCAAAACTGTGGAGTCTTGTGAGCAAAAATTCTACTTTGTGAGCTACTGGCATTATAGTTGTGAGCGAGCAATTTGGCTATGGCATAATTTAGTTTGCTCTGAAGCCATCCTTTCTGAGCTAAGACAAAAATGTGTGAGCCGGAGGCTAAAAAACTGTGAGCTAGCTCACACTAACTCAGCTCAGAGGAAACACTGCTCACAACTGTTAGCAGAGTTGGGAAAACAGTCTAGTTTCTCATATGCAAAGTTGCATTCTATAAAGAACAAGACTGCAAGAAGCAATAACTAACTGTAGGCCTTCAAGCAGCAGCAAGACCTTCACATTATTCCATGAGCAGGATCTTGGATCAGTGCATGAGTACATAGCTGGGATCCCTTTATCAGTCCTCCAGAAGGGCTATGCATATATTTAAAAAAAAAAAAAATCATTTCTTAATTTGGCCTCTACCAGAGTTTGGAATAATAGATGGGAACGTATTTCTCTAATTTGGAGGCAGAAAGGAAACACCCACAGCAAAACATGCCACTTCAAAAAGAGGGTATAAGGCAATTACCACCATGCTTAGTAAAATACAAATGTTCACTTCCCCCCTCCCCATTCAAAGGTAATAACAGTGTCTCAGTTAATTAAATCCAGCATTTCTCAAACACTAACAGAATCTGTCCCTGAGTTAGGAATGACACATCAACTAATTAATCTCTGGTTTTGATATATTTCTTTCCTTTATGACGTTTTCCCCTGGAATTCAATCTGATCAATAGAGACCATGTAACCTAGTATATTATTCCATTTGGGCCATAAAACATCATCAAAGAATGTATCAATATGCCCGATTTCCCTCTCCTTTAGCTATCTCTTTCCCAGAAGAAGAAGACGATGACGAGGAGGACAAGGAGGACGGGGACGAAGACAAGGAGATTGGATTTACACTCCACCCATCACTCAGAGTGGCTTAAAATCTCCTTCCCTTCCTCTCCCCACAACAGATACCCTGTGAGGTAGGTGGGGCTGAGAGAGGTCTCTGAGAACTGTTCTTGAGAGAATAGCCCTGAGAGAACTGTGGCTTGCCCAAGGTCACCCAGCAGCTGCATGTGGAGGAATGGGGAATCAAACCTGGTTCTCCCAGATTAGAGCGCCTCCTAACTACTACACCAAACTGGTTCACTAATACTAAATAAGGATTGCATCAGTATTTACATCAATAAAACTGCTCACGTACTATCACATCTCCAACAACAATCCTGTGAAATAGGTTAGATACACAGAGAGACTGACACAAAGTCATCTACTGAGCTTCATGGCTGAATGCAGATTTGAATTGGGCCTCCACGCTCCACACTGTCTTTCTAACAGAAGATGAGGCTGTAAAGGTGGAAGAGCTTCAGTTACCTACTATGAATCAGATACCTTTTCTAAGTGACTTCTTTGTCTGTCTATCATCTATCTAGTACTGCTCATACAGCTATCACTGTCTGTCATCTATCTAGTACTGCTCATACAGCTATTACCTTAAGCAGAAATTAGAACCATAAATAATTTAAAAGACCTTACTCAGTATAATTTCTTTTTTATTTGATTATTGTGTCTATGAATTTTGCCATTGAGAGGTGACACAATCATTTGTATCCAATAGTAGCCATGACACCTGGACTCGCACATTTAGCAATTCCGTATCTTTAAGTAAAGAGGTGACTAAATTGAATTGTTGAATATAGGGCACTCCATAAACATATGTTCAATGGTTTCCATTTTATCATATGAGCATCTGCATGTTCTATTAGAACATGATACTCTATTTATATCTACCTCTCAGTCACAGATACAATCTAAGTGTCCTGGTCCTGCAGGTTATTTCCATATACACAAGGCTCTTAATCAACTGTCCCCAGTAAATGGGCAGCCTGGTATCAAAACAGAATCAGCAAGCTGGGAAGATTTCATTCTTTTAAATATGGCACAGACATTATTCCCAACAGCCACTCATTCCTGAGCGAACAACCTAGAAAGCTTGTTTTATTTAAAGGTTTATATATTACAGTCCCAGCTGCACTCCTTCAGAATTTGTTAACTATGAAGGGGGATGCTAGTAATACCAGCCTTTCTTCTGTGCTGCACGACAATTTCATTAGCAAGGACCTGGAACAGGCTAGATTTATTCTTATTCTGAGCAGGGGGACATTGAATTCTGTCAAAAGCTGCTACTAGCAATGGGCACCAACAGGCTCACAAATTGAAGTTCATGACAAATTTTGGGCAGTTAGTGCTTTGCAAACTCAGGTTTGTGGCAGGTCAACCGGCATGAACTTTCCATGAACTTTCAAGCAGTTCATGGTGGCTTGTGCCAGTTCATGAATGAACATATATCCAGACAGTCTGTCTTCAATTAATCTAAATGTTTACTAAACTTCAAAGCAACTGGGAGGGCAGAACTTGGATGACAGGTAGAGGAGCATACAGGTGAAGTTCTCTTCGATGTTGATGTCTCTAGCTTGCACAGAATTCATTCTATACACTCCCGAACCTGTGCCTGTCATTTCCCCAAAAAGCATTTTCTTGGGGGTACCTTCTTTTGGTGGGGTGGGGGTGTAACTCAGACCCCATAAATCCAATCCTCACCACACTTGGAGGGCAGATAGAGGAGAGTCAGCTGGAGATTCCCTGCAACCTTGATGTCTCTAGCTTGCACAGGATCCATTCTATACACTCCTGAACATCCTGAACCTGCACCTGTCAAAATGACTGCTTGTCATTTCCCCAGAAATTACTTTCCTGAGGGCCCCTTCTTTTTTTTGAAATATTTTTTATTATTTTTCTTCTACAAAAACTAAACACTAAACACTAATAAAACTCTACAAAACGGCAAACACTAAACACTATAATAAAACAAAGCTATACAAGGAACTGTATGATAGAGTTTCTGATCCAGCTTAAACAAAGGTTTCCTTTGAGTTAGAGTAAATTATGGTAAAGCATAGTATTTATGTTTACTTTCTATTAAGTCACGTGAACATAGTTAATTTCAAACTTTCACATTTTAACTTGTTCATATTATTTATTTTTCTTTCCCCTTGCTTTTCCCTTTTCAAAGTTCCATTTGACATTCAGTGGGTTGGGAGCTGCCACTCCTTTTTCTGATTCCGAATCTTCTTCCAGGGGGCTGCTCAAGGAATTTCCCGAGCTTTCCCATCCATGCATGCTGGTTTCTTCTTCCTCTTCCTCCATTGGTTTTTTATCTTTTGCTGAACTTTGCTGCCGTTCCAAAAACTGCTTTGCTTTTACAAGAGAGTCAATCTTTTCCTTTATCTCTTTATAGTTGAAGACAAGTCCTTCAGGCATTCTCCATCTGTAGGGGGTGGGATGTTTCTGTAAAAAGTTAGTTAGGCTTTTGTATTGTTTCCTCTCTCTTCTTATTTCAAATGGTATATCCTTTAAGACTTTAATTTTTTGATCCTTGATTTTTAGGGTTGTCCCATTTGTGGCCTTGAGCACCACGTCTCTTGTAGATCTTTTAGAGAATCTCACCAATATCTCCCTAGGCAGGTTTTTCTTCTTGATAAATTCTGGATATGTTCTATAGATCATATCCATATCGCTTTGAAGTCACTCCAGTTGTAACCATGTCACTGGGGCTAACACTTCAGTTAGCAAAAGCTTCAGATTCTCACCCTTCTGTTCTGGGACACCTTGAAATCTCAGAACATAAGCTGATTTATCCATTTGTAGTCTTAAAGGCTGATCTTTATCAGAGTTCTCTCTTTCTCCACCACATCCACTCTCTGATTTATGATTTTTGTCTTGGCTTCAACTTTTTTCACAGATTTTGCTGTTTTCTGTGTTTTAAAGGCAGTCTCTTTCAATTGTTTTTGGAGTGCTTCAAAGTTGATATTGAGATTAGTCATCTGATCCAATAGAGGGTGCAATGCTGCAGCTAGCATGTTAGGAAAGTCAGTACTTGTTTCTGGTTTGAGAGCCGGAAGTGTTGACTTTGCAGCTCCTGGAGAAGGCTTGGTCCTGGTCACCATTTTTTCCCCCTACCAGTCATTGTTTATAGTTCAAGAAAGGTTTAACAAAGTCAGGAAAAGTTTGTTTAAAGAGCTGCTTTGTATAGATCTGTGTTCACTTGGCTACTTCACAGAGCCACCAATAGTCCTAGCCCATTAAATCAGTTGAAGATCGCTTGGGGGGGGGGGGTAGCACAGTCCCTTTCCCCTCCACTGCTTTAAATCAGGGCTTCAGATTGCTTTACAGGATGTCTAATTTAAAAGGAAGACTCACACTTCATGCTTCCCTCGATGCAGCAAAGGAGGTAAGGAAGGCTTTTTCTTGGAGTTCCCTGATTGCCTGTCCAGTGTATGCCTCTTTGCTCCATAGGAATGCAACAGTGGTGGGACCTAACAGGGCAAAGGGGAGCCTCGATCCCTTGGCCACCACCTTGGGAGAGGCACCCCTCATGCCTCAGGCTGAGAGCCCTGGGGGGGTCCAAAATCATCCAGTACCCCTCCCAGCCACTGGGCTATGGACTGCCTCTGTCAGAGATCCAACAAGGCACACGCACCATTGGAGTCGCCAAAACCAGAAACCTGAGGGCACCCTCTTTGGGGGCCGTAACTCAGAGGATAGTCAGCCAGAGATTTCTTGTGAGTTTAATGTCTCTAACACATGGGGGGGGGGGTTCTATTGCACCATGAACCTCACAACCCAAAGTAATTTGTTTGGCAGCAAAATGTTTGTGACTGTTCATGGTTTTCAAACTGGACATGCCACAAACCATGAACCAAATCAGATATTCCTGGTTCATGACCATCCCTAGCTGCTACAGCTGGTCACTGTCAAAGCAGTCTGAAAACACAGTCCAGCCTGTTCTCTTTCCTCCCTATTGCATCGTATCAGGGGTCTAATAAAATGCTGATGATATGCTGATTAAAAGGCAGACCCTGCATCCTTCTGGCATTGATGCAGGCTTTTTATATTATCTACTGTTCTCATGTCTTCCACAACTAGCTGCCAAATCTCATGCTATAGTAGTCCTTGACCCCCCCCCCCCATGGCTCAGTAGAGCCAAGGGGGGAGGGAATGTGGGAAAACTTGCTGTGAGTCCAATGACTAAGCCTAGAGCATTACTTCAACACAATGACATCACTTCCAGGTTTGCACCAGAAGTGACATTCTGCCATCAGAGCAACAGTGATTTGAATTCCCCCAACCCCCTGAGCCTCCCATCAGCATCTAACACTTGGCTGTCAACCCTACTTCCACAGTTCAGTGTATTGCCTTCCAAAGCCCAGTTTCCAGTTCAGCTTGGGTAGTGGCCCCATAGCTGGTCTACTTTTCACACACTGAACATCATGCAGAAAGGTGAGGGAGCAGCAAAGACTCCACTCAAAGCTTGTGTGATGCTGATGTGTATATGTAGTGAATGAAAATCTGGCAGGGGGAGCCATGTGCAACAACAAATGTTCTGGCATATTCTTTAGGGGAGGCTACTATGATGGACCCCTGTATCTCCCCCCACTGTCTGGCAGATTTTTCCCACCAAAACTCCAGTTCCCCTCAGTGTCTGACTTGCCTTACAGACCAAGACCAAAAGTGTCTCAAAAGGTGAAAGACCAAATGGCGAAAGATCTCTTTTCCATCCAGATCAGCTGTTTTATTTCCTGTCTCAGCTGATGTTGGCCAATCTTCCAGGGAAGATTAATTCATGAACTCCCTGACTATCTGATGCAAGCAGCATTTTTTAAAAAGCCTACTTTTCTGTACTCCTTCATAGCTACCATAAATGCTCTTACAATAAACTTCTTTTGAAATGTAATCTTGAATATATCACAGAGCTGTCAAGAGCCACTAGGGGGCCCTGTAAAAGGAAGACAGACAGATATAAGGAAGTGAAGAAACTTGCCAATTCTTAATGAAATAGAAGAAGAAGAGGAAGAAGAGAAGAGATTGGATTTATATCCCGCCATTCACTCACTTGGAGTCTCAGAGTGGTTTACAAACTCCTTTCCCTTCCCCTTCCCACAACAGACACCCTGTGAGGTAGGCGGAGCTGAGAGAGCTCTGAGACAATTGTTCTTGAGAGAACAGCTGGTACAGAGCTATGGCTTGCCCAAGGTCATCCAGCAGGTGCAAGTGGAGGAGTGGGGAATCAAACCCGGTTCTCCCAGATTAGAGTCCACACACTTAATCACTACACCAAACTGGTTCTCTATTAAATTAGAGCCTTTCTATTAATGCCAGAGAGCTCATTTTAACACTTTGCTTGACTCTGAATATTCGAAATTGCTCTCTGGCTTCAAGAGAGCACTTGCTATGAGTTCAGGTCAGGAAAAGGGTTAAAATGAATGATAATGGATTGCTAGAGAGGCTGCTAGCTCGTTCTGAAGCCTTGAGATTATCACCTAATTTGCAGGGCGATAAGAAAATGGAGGAGAGAAACTGCCTGGTTCCTGTTTGCACCAGCAATCCTTGTCTGGGAAAATTTGTAACCCAATCCCTCCATAGGGTTGCCAACTTTGGCATAGGAAATTCCTGGAAATTTGGAGGCAGTTCCTGGGGAGAATTGTTGTGAGTCAGTCAGGAGAGACAGACTGCTCAGGAAGACAGGATTCCTCAGGAGGAGTCCTGTGTAACCAGTTCTGAATCAGCAGAAGCTGGCAAACAAGAAGATGAACTGCAGGCTTGTCAGAGTTCACAGCCGGCAGCTGATACAAAGCCACCAGCACCTTCCAGCCCCATTCCAACAGATGCAACCCTGGTGGTCATTACCAGCCCTCCAGTTTCACCCACACCCTTTGAGTGCTAGATATGAAGGCTTAGAATGGAGCTTTGATGCTGACTCTGGACTCTGAGTCCAACTGCACTCAGCCCCTGATAAGAATGTTCAACAGGGATGTGAAACCCTACAATTCAGCTTCTGAAGCTGCCATTTCTTCCAGGGGAGCTGGTGATCTCTGTAGTCTGGAGATTAGTTGTAATTCCAGCTGAACTCCAAGCCTCTCCTGGAGGTTGGCAGTGCTACCATCACTTCATACATTCAAGAGTAACACTTTGACCTTTGCTGAGAGTCTCCCTGCCCCTGTCCTATCCCTTTGCCCTCCCCTGATAAAATCTGAAGTGAAATCTCTGTAAATATAGCAATAATATATTTGTCTGCTTTTGAACAAACCAGCCTGTGCTGCCTAACTGTGTGCCACTTCACAGCTCTCTACAGTGCTGTGGGAGTTACTAACCAGAGGCATGGCCCAAGTCTCCTCCCATGGAACAGATATATGAAAAAAAATCCCTAGGTGAAGCTGATGAGGGAGTTTCTTACCATGATGACACCATCTGGCCCTGATCAGTGATATAAAGGAATCACATGGATAGGAGCCATGATATGGCTGTTTCCCATACAAATGTCAACTGGCCAGGAGGGAGAGCATCATTTGCACAGGAAGGAATCATGGCTGCTCATGTGCTTCCTTCAAATACACATTACCACAATGATTTGTAAGGACAATCACAGGGAAGCAGCTTCCACATCACTGACAGTAGGGATGTCATCTGCCCTAAAAGGCCTCTGTACCAGGCAGTTTGCCTCATGAAACTTGGTTCTTCTTTCTCATGACTTTCCTGTTCAGCAGGTGATGGTAATGTTCTATGCAATATTAAATGCAGACATACTTCAAAGCCTTTTGCTTTGTCATTTTGAAAATTCTCCTCGGCATGTGTTGTTCACAATAAATACTACAAGGGAGTGAATGAATAAATGCATTCATCCTTAAGGTCACTATAACTGCTCTGAGGTTTTAGCTCAGGTCCTCTGTGCTTAAAACCAGAAAGAGGTGAAAGCATAAAAGAAAGCATCACCTCATTAAGTGAAGCTGCTTAGTCTGAGAGAGTAGTATTGATGACAATGGAATGAAGAACAATTCAGCAGAGCTTGGGGGAGACTCCCTATCTAATATTTACAGGATACACATTTGTTTTAGTTCCACTGGCAGGGCTTTTCTGCTTTTTCCACCCTTTCTCTTAGCTTTCACTTGTTCTTTTTTCCACATTGTTCAGCATCCCAATCATTGATTAATTTCATCAGAGCACAACAGTCAGGATTCCCATTTCTACCGAGTATACATTAAGGCTCAAGCTATACAATATGCACACTAAGAGAAAGAATATCTTTGCATAACCATTTCACTCATCCACTGTCACATTTAAATCAACTCATCACATGCACCATTCTAAATGAATACAGCATTAGTATACCAGTGGGACGATCCCTTGGGATACCAGTCACTATTTTCTTTGTTTAAGAAAGGGGGTATATACCATAAATAGGGATGGCCATGAACCCCATTTTTGCAGTTTGGTTCAGTTCATCGTTTGTGACCAAACCATCTACTGAACCACGAGCCAATATGAACTGGGAGGTTGGTTTGCAAATCGAACCAGTTCATATGGGTTTGTGAGCCATTTAAAGTTTAAACTCCTGTTTTCTGCTTCCTGTGAAAAGCCATGGCCAGCAGAAAGCTGGGGGTGAAATGGCTCCAAGCCATTTAAACCCAACCACTGAGCAGTGGAGAGCTCCCACCGCTCAGCTGTGTTTCATGAAGAGCAAAAAGCAGGGGGTTAAATGGCTTGGAGTCATTTCCTGCTCTTCACAAACCGCCACACACTGTATCAAAACTTCTGGAGGTTTGTGGTGGCTCTTCAGTGTGCAAACATTGCTTCACAAACCACGAACCAGACAAAATTTGTGATGAACTTTACTTAATGAGCCAGTTTGTGCCCATCCCTAACCATAAAATATTGATTAAAGTGTAGTTCATGCAGCTTCAGATTCACACATCTTTAAATATGTAATCAATTTTTCACAGTGAATGCAAAAATAAACCCCCCTGATCTATCATGCCAGTGAAACTGAAGTGTGTCCTGTGCCTTTTCATTTTTCATAGAATTGTACAGGAGAAGTCAAAACATGAGCCAGAGTGGTATAGTGGTTAAAGCACTGTACTAGGATCGGGCATGCCTGGTTCAAAATCCCAACCCCCCTTGAGAATGAGATTAAAATGTGACACGTGGAGTTTTAATTGTCTTCTTACTATTCCTTTATTTTGTACAACTCTGTGTTTGTAAATGTGAGTTTGTATATCCAAAATTTTAAGAAAAAATATAGATTTTTCAAATGTGACACATGGGTTCAAGACAAGAATTGTAAAGTTGATCAGTGGCTTTTGTTTTTACTTTTGACCAATAAGAGGGTTAAACTGAACCAAGCCCACCGACTATTCTTTATCACACTGTTTGCAGCCATGACAGAGGCCCCTTTGGGGGTTATTTTTCAGGAGCAGAAATGGAAAAGGGTTGCTGCTTTTGACACTAGCAGTGGTCATACTTGCTGTCATTACCAAGATCCTGGGTGAGGGCAGGAAGCATTGTCCACTCTCCATTTTAGACCCAATTAATTTTACCATGTTATGTTCTGTGTTAGTAGTTAACTATTGGTTTATCGAAAGGCAATGAAGGAATAGATCTGAAAAGTGCTTTGTCACCCCACCTGAGCATCCCTATTTAACAGACTAACGTATTTAGCCTTGCATTATGAAAACCCTCATCTATTAATAACCACAGTTTATCATCTTTTTAAACAGGGAATTTAATTGACACCAGTGTCTCAGAAGATGAGAATTTGACACAACTCATTATCCATTTTGGGTTTCCTTCCAAATAGTAGCTAAGAAGATTCAGTAATTCCTTCAACGCTTTGCCTTCAGTGTAAATCTTCTGGGTTAATTCTATGAATTGATGGAATCCCCCTTTGAGCTGTAACCGAAGTACCATTGCTGGAAATCTAGGTGCTGACCTCTCTACAACCATCTGATCCCTTTGCCCTCAGTCACACCAAGAGGTCTAGGAGGTGGAGGTGACTGAACTGTGGGCACGGCTGGTGCGTCCATATAGGCAAAGTGAGACAGCTGCCTATGGGCATGGCCATCCGTGAAGCACTGCTGGCCTGCCGCTGAACATTTCCCCTTGCCCGGCAAGTGCCTTCCTTGCTGGGGGTGGAAAGAGCAAAGCAAGGCCGGGCCTCTGCCTCCTTCCCTCCCTCCCTCCTTGGCTTCTCCTCCCTCCCCTGCCGGCTGGGACGGGAAGAGCCAAGCCTGCCGCCCCCATCTCCTGCCCCTCCGCTGCTGCCGCTGCATGTTGGGCCGGTTGGTGTGGGCTGGGACCCACAGCTGTGCCACCTGGATGGGCCCTGCAGCGACCCCAACACCAGCCACTTCCTCCTGGCTGAACTGTGGCTGGCCCAGTGCCACCAGTTTGCGTGGTGCTGGAGTTGTGTGGGAAGCTGCGTGCTAGTGCCCTTGAGCTGTGCCTTGCCTTCAATGGCCTCCTGGACGTCGACTGCAGCTTCCGTGGGCTTTTCAGCAGCACCCATGAGGACCTGTGTGAGCAAAAGTAAGGGTAAGATGCGTGCCCCTTCCCCCTTGTCCGGGAACAGCAGGTGGACTCTGGGCAGGGAGAGAGAGAGTGGAGAGAGAGAGGAGAGATTGGATTTATACCCTGCCCTTCACTCACTTGGAGTCTCAGAGCGGCTTACAAACTCCTTTCCCTTCCCCTCCCCACAACAGACACTCTGTGAGGTAGGTGGGGCTGAGAGAACTCTTTCCCAAGCTGTCCTTGAGGGAGCAGCTGGTACAGAGCTATGGCTTGCCCAAGGTCATCCAGCCAGGTGCAAGTGGAGGAGTGGGGAATCAAACCCGGTTCTCCGAGATTAGAGTCCGCACACTTAACCACTACACCAAACTGGCTCTCCTGTGTGTGTGTGTGAGAGAGAGAGAGAGAGTGAGAGAGAGGCTGAACGAGATGCCTGGTCCTCTGGCTGCCTACTCTGAACATGGCCATGGCTGCCTGGCATCACCAAAGGGAGCCCTGGGCCGCGGCCTCTTGGCTAGCTGGTTCTCCTGCCCGCCCAGGCCCTGCCCCTGCCCCTTGCTCCCTGTCCAGGGAGAGCAGGCTGGGCATGCAGGCTTGACCGCTGGCTAGCAGTTAGATGCAGAAGGCCCAGCCAGCTCATCCAGGAACTCTCAGTCTGGGGCAAGTGATGTTCTGTATTCTTGGTGCTGGGGGGTGGGGGTGGGACAGTGGGAGGGATTCTACTGTCCTGGCTTCAAGAGGGAATTAGATAAACATATAGAGCAGAGGTCCATCAGTGGCTATTAGCCACAAGGTATAGATAGGATCTCTCAGTCTGGGGCAAGTGATGCTCTGTATTCTTGGTGCTTGGGGGGGGGGACAGTGTCCTGGCTTCAAGAGGGAATTAGATAAATATAGAGAGCAGGGGTCCATCAGTGGCTATTATCCACAAGGTATAGATAGGAACTTTGAGTCTGGGGCAAGTGATGCTCTGTATTCTTGGTGCTGGTGGGGGGGACAGTGGGAGGGATTCCAGTGTCCTGGCCCCACTGGTGGACCTCCTGATGGCACCTGGTATTTTTGGCCACTGTGTGACATAATGTTGAACTGGATGGGCCATTGACCTGATCCAGCATGGCTTCTCTTATGTTCTTATGTTCTTACCTGGCCAGCCAGCAGCAGCTGTTCTACAGCAGTTCTCCCCACCTTTGCAGGAAGCACACCGGTCAGGCAGGGAAAGGCTGGCTGGGATCAGTTCTCTTGTAGAAAATGGCCACTTCAGAAGGTGGACTCTATGGCATTATACCCTATTGAAGTCCCTTCCCTCCTCAGGCATTGCACAAATCTCCAGATATTTCCCAACCTGGTGTTGGCAACCTTAGTGAATCTTCCTCTAGGGATACAGTCCATTCTACTCCCTCAGAATTCTACCAGGTCATTTGGATTATACAAGGCAATTGGCTGTCTTTTCCTGTCCAAAGAGATTTGGGTCTTCCAACTTTACAGTGCTCCTCTGCCAGCTCTGCCTTGTTGAATTCCTGGAGATTTGGGGTGTTGGAGCCTGGGGAGAGCAGGGGGGACCTCACTGGGTTATAATGTCATAGAGGCTGCAGTCAAACACACTAGTTAATGTTTGAGAGAGAAATTCAGAGATTGCATTACTTGTTCTCACAATTAAAAAAAAAAAGAAATTAGCCATTTCAAATTTTGTGTTTTTCATTCTTCCTAAAATGTTTGAAAATTGGTGGGTGCACCGGGGGTGGGGGAGAGAAGATAGCCTTGCCTAGTGTGCAAAAAAACCTGGCACCAGCCCTGTCTGTGGGATTTGATGCAGCTCCTGTTTAAGATTAAACACTTTGACCAAGAAGTCATAGTTTTATATATGTGCATGTTTTCCATTCAAATACATAAACCTGGGCATAATCCCTAGTTTAAATTGTTTCAAATGCATGCTGTTCCATATCCCAGTCTTTGCTACCTTCCATTGTTGATTATTGTTCAGCTGGATGTTTCCAGATTCTGGAGGACAACCACTTCGGTATCCCAGTTCAAAGCTTCTCTCTGGTGACACATTTGAACACATCTGTTATTGGAGATGTACAGGCACACTATGTTGTCGATCTGGTCCTATCATACCCTGTTGTGCTGTGCTGCCTTAAAGAAGGCCGGAATGTTGGCTTAATGCAAGTTTAGTGATGATGAACAGAAATGGATCCTACTCAGTGAAAGCATCAGGCTGATTGTAAGTCCCTGACAGCTCAGGGATGCTGTGACTGCTATCAAGATCTGTGCATGCTGCGGAAGAAAAAATAAAATAGTGATGAACAAGATATGCTTTTCCTGTACAGCCAATGACTGTGTCAGGATAATACTCAAGAAAATTTGCTTGTCAGTAGGGTTGCCAGCCTCCAGGTGGGGCCTGGAGATCTCCCACTTTTACAACTAATTTCCAGCTGGCAGAGATCAGCTTCCCTGGAGAAAATGGCTGCTTTGAAGGGTGGACTGTATGGCATTGTACCATGCTGAGGCCCCTCCCCTCCCCAAACCCCTCCCTCTCATGGATCCATTCCCAAAGTCTCCAGGTATCTTCCAACCCAGACCTGGCAACTCTACTTGCCAGGACAAAGGAAAAAGCCAAATGGACATAATCCAGCACATAATGATCTCACACACCTGGCTTTTGATTTTGGAAAATTTGAATAATTAGGGGTTTAGTTCTCATGCTGGTCATGTTGGCCCCAAGGTGAATACCTGGGGAAAATTAGAACATCTGCAAAGATAAGACCGGTGTGATATCTGAGATACCACCCATGATCCAGGAGTCCCAAACAAGATGCAGAGGATTGCCTTCCTCAGCAATGACCATGGATGCCTCCAGGGTGAGAATTTCTGGGACATGGAACTCCTAGATAGATAGCTATGAGCTTGATTTGAAATATAGAAGGTCTAGGTTTTAGTTAGGTTGGCTGGAAGCAGGGCTTTTTGTAGAAAAAGCCCAGCAGGAACTCATTAGCATAATAGGCCACATCCAACAGCAGAAACTCATTAGCATATTAGGCTGCACCCCTGACAGCGCAGCTCCCTCCCAGGATCGGCTTCCGCAGGTGCCCCATGGCTTGCAGGGTGCCTGGGGAGCCCAAGGAGGGGAGGCTATAGGCATGGCCAACCCAGAAGCCATTCCTGTGCGTTCCTGCCCCAAAATAGCCATGGCTGGAAGTGATCAGAAGGCACAATGCTGTGGAATTAGGGCTGCATGCTAGTATTATGGCTTTTCATATTTATGCTTTTTCAATGGTCCATACTATGACCCCAGAAAAAAATGGGACTATAGAGAGAGACTAATTTTTCAGCTGAAACTGAAGGAAGGAATAAATACTTGTATATCAGAACTGAAGACTTTGGCATCCACATGTAATTTTGAGGGCTTTAAAAATTCCTGTGTCAGAGATAGGATAGTGTGCATTGTTAGAGACATTTTGAGAGATTAGGGGCAATTCTAGTGATTCTGGAGCCCTGGGCAAAATTCTATGATGGGACCCAAGAATCACTGCTCCCACCAGCCAACCTGGGCCCATACCCCAGCTTGAGCCCCCCAGGTTCAAGCTAAGTGGGCAGGTGGGTATGCAAGCTGGTTGCTATCCAACCCCCTGGAAGCATTGGTGGGCATGTATGCATGCCTGCCAGCCACTGACTGAGCCCTGAAGGGAGTGATAGGGCACGCACAAGATGGCCACTGACCCAGCTAGGGGTTGCCTGAGGCCCTAAGGAGGTGCATGTGTGAAGTGGTCAGCCACTGCCCAAGCCCCAGAAGCAGGCAACCACAAAACTGGCTGGCAGCTACCTAATTGCCTGAGGGAATGGGTGGGGACACACACCAGACAGCCACTGCATGAGTCCTGGAAGGGGTAGGCAAGTAGGCAGCTTACCCCTTCCATGGGGGTGGTGGGAGATAGTGCTGGCTAGGGCTCAGGGCAGCTACCCCTGAAGCCATGTGTTTATGACCACCCCATGAAGGACAGATTACAAAGTGTGACAGATTAAGACCTGGCAAAATGACGTCAAATTGCAAGGACAGTGGGATTTTCTAAAGAAGGAATTCAAAACCATGTCAGTAGCCATGGACAGAGAACACATGTGTGTGTGCTAATTCAAAGGATCTGAGAGCCAGGGAACGTACGGATCACTTAGGCATACCAGCAATTTGATTCAGTGCATGTACTGTGGGATGCTGCATGGAAGGTGGAAAGAGAAATTGCCAGCCTATGAGAAAAAGTGCACATTTGGAGTACAAAACTATTTCTGGGCTCACAGCTGCCCATTTCAGGGCTCAGGTTCAGAGACTAGAGCCATAAACAGACAATACAGATCTTTCTACAAACCTGAAAAAATACCCCAGGTTTGCAGAAAAATCCAATAAATAATTAAATTTAAAATGGGGTTAACCTCCCCCCAAAATTACAGAAGCAGCACCTGTAGCTTTAAGAAATGAAAGCCCTCAGTGGCTGTTGCTAAGCAACCACAACTTTTGCTAGCCTTCACGCCTTGGTTTCTGTCAGTGAAAGACAGGGTAAGGGGTATGGGCCCTTTCCAGGGCAGCACTGGCCTTTGAAAGAGGACTCATCAGGGCCAGGCCTGGTAGCAGCAACTTACTACTGGGCAACTTACTATCGCCCAACTTACCTGATTCACCTGGGCCTGGCTGTTTGCCACTGTTCAACAGCAGCCACTCTATGAAAGCCACTGTGGTATAATGATTAGAATTTCAGCCTGGGATCTGGGGGAGCCTGGTTCAAATCACCACTCTGCCATGGAAGCTCACTGGTTGACCTTGGGCCAGTCACACACACCCAGCCTTACTTACTTCAAGGTTGTTGTGAAGAAATAAAGGAGGAGAGGAGAATGCTATAACCTGCTTTGGGTCCCCATTCTGGAGAAAGGCAGGGAATACATGAAATAAATAAATAGTGAATACAGCTGAAGATAGGGGACGATCAAAGGTAGGTTTGTTGGTGAGTGAGAAGGATAGAAGGAAGCAGGGAAAAGTTAGGGTATGGGGCTGCCAGGAAGAGGGAGAGAGGAAATAGTGTAGACTACAGATAAAGGGGAAAGTGAGGTCCCCCTGCAAGTCCCTGAAGATTTTGCATAGCACAAATTAGCCTAGCCCAGAGTTTGCAGAGTTTTCCCTTGGAAAGGCTGCCAGGGGGAGGGAAGAAGGAAAAGCTGAAGGGGGGGGGGATATAGGTAGGCTGGCTGGTGAGTGGGAATGTCAGAAGGAAGCAGGAAAAGAGAACAGGCGATAGGGGTTTTCAGGGAAGGGACAGATGAAATTGTAGGGAGGGGGAAATTAAATGCTCCCTCAAGTCCTTGTGTGTCCTCTACTTATCCTCTCTTATTTCTCTGCTCATGCCACTGTTGGCATTAGCACTCCAGTCCATATACTCTTGCCCTAAGTAACTGGCTGTGTATCTGCAAACATGGCTAAGGCTCTCTACATAGAGATCTGTCAAATAGACAATTAGTGTTGCAGTGGAGTGGGAGAAACTGGTCCAAGCTCCAAATATAGTTGCTTTTTGCGAGGTTGCACATTTTCCATGGCGTAGCCATGTATTTCCTGTCCTCTACATACAATGCACTCTAGTACAATCTAAGCTTGATGTAACTTGCAAGGTCTTCAAGAACACGCCCAAAGGGCAGCAAGGAAATGACAGCCTTGGGTTTGTTCCCCCCCTCCCCATTTCAGAAGAATAGCATGTCAGGCAGAGGACAGCAGCCCCAAATGAGCTTTACACTGCCTTTAATATTTCATTATCCATGTCAGATTAATTTAGAATGGGTGGAATGATTCAAAAGAAAGCTTTTAAAAAAACCTTTCAGTTTTGAACATTCGTTTTTATGACAGCTTGTTTACTTTTTATTATATTCGGGACACTTGCCATTGATTTGCAAACTTGCAGGAGCCTGGAGAAAGAGCAAGTAAGATGTGAAGTGTTCTTATTTTTGTTTTTTATTAAAAATGACATGTAATGCTGAGAAGGCAGACAGTAAAGCTTTCAATGTGCACATGTTGCAATAAAGTTCACATGTACCTTCTAACAAATCTTACTCTTTTTTTGGCCTCTTTTTAAAATCAACCCAGCCAAAAATGCAGAAGTTTTCAAATGCTGTTCTTCTGCTCTCAGGTTCTTTAGAGGCTTCTTGGGAGCACCTCATGGGGAAAGATAGTGGTGGTGAACAGACTTCATTGGAAGCTTGCATGCAATGTCCAACACAATTATAATGTTGGTAGTACATGGCAGGGCCCATACAAACATTACCACGTTTACAGAGTGCATCACCAGTCTGGGCTAGCCCCTCCACCTTTCTTGGGACCACATTGTTTTGCTCCTGGAAGCCGAACTAGCTCCACCCTACAGCTACAGATCAATGGATTTCCTAAACTGAACTGGAAATCAAGATGTATGTCTTATCTCCAAGATTATTTGCATACAAATTTCATCCTGAACCTCAAAGCTACCTAAAGTTGCCAGCCTCCAGGTGGGGGCCTGGGGATCTCCCATTTTTACAGTTGATCTCCAGCTGACATAGATCAGCTCCCCTGGAGAAAATGGCTGCTTTGAAGGGTGGACTCTATGGCATTGTACCATGCTGAGGCCCCTCCCCAAACCCTGCCCACTCCCGGATCCACCCCCAAAGTCTCCAGGTATTTTTCAACCCAGACCTGGCAACCCTAAAGCTATCTGTCACTCTGTTTTCCCAGAGTCTCAGGTGCAGGGCCAGCCATAAGCTTCTCTCACTGGTGCTCATGGGCCTCTCTCTTCTCCCTAGCCTCTTACTTAGATATTCTTGCAGGTTGTTCCCATGCTTCTCCAGATCCTCACACCTCGGGGGGGAGGGGGTTTCAGCAGAGGAGGAAACCCTGCCCAACCATTTCCCTATCTCTGTGGTTTCTTCACCCCAGAAATAGTTTTCCTTGGCATTTTCTTCAATGTTCTCTGCCCCCAAGGTTTTGTCAAGTTGGCTACATGCCTCCCAGGTGTTTCTTGCTGAACCCTATTCACTCAGTGCTGAATCCTCTTTTGGACTTCCTAGGCTGCAAAGTAATCCTCATCTTGTCAGAAATGGCATTGTTCTAGCCAGCTCATACTTACAACTGGCCAGACCAACCAAGAGGCAGCACCAATGCCCTACCCTCGTGCAACCATTCGCCACTCACACCATTTCATTCACACAATATTGCTAGCTGACTTAGTAGGCATGGACACTGGTATCTCCTGCTAAGTAACTACATATCCCATTGCTGTGTTTTCTTGTTTTTGAGCCACAATACAACGGAAACTTTGCTGGTGCACCACTATTACCCTACACATATGACTTGTGATAACGTCTTCTCTTGTAAAGGAGCATTGAGTGTATCCTAGCTTCCATTATTGGTTCAGACAGGGACACTATGGCTCCCAGAGCTTGACATGTCCTGCATGAACTTGATGTGTGCATCAGAATATTCCCCATAATCCCTTGCAACACACAAGGTACTTTGGCAGGTGTTTTGGATCTCTTCAGGAAATGAACTGATGTGGGGAAAGTACCCTGAAGGCAGAATGTTTGTAAACCTAGGACATACACAGGTCAGTGATAAGGATTTACAGGCCTCACCAGATGAACTGACTTTTCGTTCTCAGACAAGGTTTAGTATCCTCTGCCCTACATAGTGGTTCTGTGGCTAGTGGGCAGGTGTTCTGGCTAAGCCAATGATTCCTGTTGATGTTTGGACACTCGCTGCCACAATATTTGGCATCTCTTATGGGTTTGTGAAACACTTGCTACCCACCCACCTCTCCACAAAAATGGAGTCTAGACATTTTCAGTACTTTAATATTCCCAATGACAGCATTATCAATGGGAACAGCAGGGTCTGTGAGGTCTTGAGAGCAAATGAGACCCTTTCAAAAGTATACATTTATGTGAAAACAATCATCCAGGGTTGCCAGATCCTCCCATATCCCAAATCCTGGGCCCTATGAGGCAATATCTGGTGGTGTCACATTGAGGAGCAGTAGAAATGATTGCACTTCCACACACCACTAAGAGGTCCACTAGATAGTATCTATGAATGTGCATAGTCACACAAAAATAAAAGCATGTGGTAAATGAAAGATGTGGTTGAGTGCCAAATTATTGCCTCCCATCTCCATTCCACCCAGACACTAGTTCCCCAGGCAGGCAGGCAAAACAGTCTTAAAAGAAATCATCAAGGGAATCAGCTCACTGGGTGCAGTCACACATGCCAGATAAAATTTCCTCCAGAGGAATCTGACCTACAGTTGTGAGATACACTGCCCTTTAAAGTCATGGGTGCAGCCGGTCAGTGTGTGATCAGACGCTACTGCAGGTGAGTCGGGGGGGGGGGGTTGTGCCGTTTGTTTCCCATGTGCTTAAATGAGGAATCAATGAACTGTACCTCCACACTGAGGGTTCCCTATGGAGTTTGTGATGATGTACATATTGCAAAGGGGAAAAAACAACGGCACAGGGTTGGGATGGCCTGATCAGACCATCCTGACGTCATGAGAGCGTGCTGGAGCGATCAGACAGGGGAAAGTCTGTCTGTGGCCCATGGCAACCTGTTTACTACCAGATTTTCCCTAGTGTCTTTTAACTCCACTTCTGCAGTAGAGCAGAATGGGTTGTTGACAGCTGCAGGACGCTTCCCAGATGTTGTTGTCTGATCGCTCCCTTTAAATCTGCCCGGCATTTGCGCCTATGTCGGGTCTAATTGTTTGTATGATCACAGCCATTGATGACCTTGAGATTTCAAACTTGCCATCTTGAGAATGAGACACAAAACAGGTATCCGAAGGCCAAAGCTCAAGACTGAGTAGCCCTTACTGTAGAAGGGGATTCTATTGTTTTCCCTGAAACAGCTGAGTTATCTGTCAGGTGCTATGTAGGGCACAGGCAATTCCCTCTTGATTCTTCAGTTTTCTGCCATTTGGTCCACATTATGTTGCTTTGCGGGGTGGTGGAAACTAACTTCTTCCCCCACAATGGCAGTGCATTTCCATTTCAATCATGCAGTAATGATTTGTTTATTGACTTCACAGTGGCCTTGGAAATATAATGTCATTAATTCATCTGCAGAAAATATTGACAGAAGGAAGATTGTCAAGCACACAAATGGAATTCAGATTAGCCATACAGGGCCCATGTTCACAAAATCAGAGGCTGACCTAATGGCGATGGAGGGAAGGATATAAAATCCCAGGGAGAAACAAAAAAGAAAATTCAGAAGCAGTACATGCTTTTCTCTTCCATTAGCCAAGAACCTGATGGGCTGAATGCCTATGCAAAGGGGCTGCAAAGATCCATACTGGATTTGTAGAGTGACTGAACCCTCAGTGACACATTAACTGACCCCAGTCTACGAAGTAAGAAGTTCAAGAAGAGCTGCTTCTTTGATCTGGTCAATGTTTTCCATTTCTTGTGGGAGGTCAAAGGACCCATTCTGTTCCTTTCCTTTTGATAGTATTTGGAGGTCAAACAGGGCTTCTTGGAGAAGGGGAAAGAAGGAAACAGGTACCTCTATGAGCTCTTTCTATCTGTGGTCATTTGGATCCATATGAATATGTTTGGGCCCTGTTTCCCGTATAGCTATCATAACAATCAAATTTAAAAAACCCTGTCTTTTCAGCCTCCATACCTAATACAACTTCTGTGAACTGTAACCTATTAATAAGCATGAGATTAGTAAGCACAGTGAATAGTTTCTTCCTTTTGAAATACAAATCTCATTTCTTTCTTTGTAGTCTATTTAAGCCATTCCGAAGAAGCCAGAAGGGGTCAGAATACTCTGTTCTACCCATTCTCCCATGGTTGGTATTAAACCAATCCCCATAATAATGTTTAAGTAACTCAGCTTTGATGTCTGGTGGTTCAGGTGACCTTAAATATTTCCATTCCTGGGTCACATTTGACTATTGCTGGGGCTGCTGTATCATCCCTCACATAGAGAACTGGGAGATGTTTTCCTTTCAGTACAGAAAAACTGACACACACATTAAAGACTTACCCTCACCCTGTTACCATTAAATTTTAATTTACTGTTGTTAAAAGGAGGGTGGGTATTAAAGAAGGTTACTTGTTTATAGGATTTGTTTGTTTCTCACCATCAACCCTTTACATGCATTTAGGTGAAATTTGGTGGTAACTCTATCTCTAAGAGTGGGGCGTCATACCCATGGGGACCCTCTGGGGTATATAGGTGCCATAAGAATAATGTATTGTTGCAAACCCAAATTCTACCATGTAATAGGAACAACAGCCAAAGGAATACAACTTCCATTTGTCTTTTTGACGCATCCCTGGGCCCAGAATGTCAAAAGTCCTCCAAATGACACACTCGCAAATCAAAAAATCATTAATACAAGGCATAGGTAACTTTCCAGACTTCCTTCTCCTATGAGTCATGATAGGCCATTTGATCACTGAATGCTTTACTTGGCAACGGTTGCCAAGAAAATCTGCATCTTAATCTGCAGTTCCAAGAAAGATGACAACCTCTTTCAGTAAATGACCAAGAGTACAATACATATTTTAAATCCCTCCACTTCTTGTGTCCTTTCGGTGGGCTGCAATGTGATGCAAGGAAGGCTTCTGGCTGTCCTACCTTCTTTTTTCTGAGCATCAAAGGTCATAAAAAATTTGACTTACTAAAATGTAAGAGTCACATTCTTTTAACATCCAGGAAACAGCCTATTAGACTCCCTGTTTCATTATACCAGTATGGCTTCCTGTGACTTTTGCCACTATTGTTATCCTTTTGTGTTTATACAGTGACAAGATGTTGCCATACAGGCCTAATAAAAATCTTAGAGTTGTTGCTGAATTTTTCCTAAAGCAAAACCTTAAGACATATCTTGAAGTTTTTGCACAGAAAAACAAAACCAAACCAGGGAACTTCAATTGTTCTCATGACTAAAAACATTTTTCAGGGCGAACACCTGAAGCTGTCTTATACTGAGTCAGAACATTGGACTGTGTAGGTCAGTATTATCTACTCTGACTGACAGTAACTCTGCAGGGCCTCAGGTGGAGGTTTTCCATGTTACCTGCTACCTAACCCTTTCAACTGGAGATGCTGAGGATTGAACCTGGAGCCTCCTGTGTACAAAGCAGATGCCCTAACACTGAGACACATCTCATGTGTGCTTAGCCAGGTTCCACAAAACTCATTAATGTCAGTTGTTGATCTCTCTGTGATATAGTGTTATCTTCTTCCTACCAAATGTGAACAAAATTGGTAAGACGTCAAAGTACAGCTACCCCCCAAATTTTGCCTAAAGCAAAATATGAAAGCTTTGAGAGAAAAATCCAAGGGATTTTGAGTGAAAGAGTCTCAATAGTACTTGCAATATTTCTTCAGGAAGTTCCCCATATCTCTAACTTGAACTATCACAACACCATGGAAGCTACAGCTGGAACAAAATACTGCAGTCAGAGTGTCAACTGGCTGGGGTCATAGGAAACATATCCCTCCAGTGGTTACCCAAATGGCTTACCTCTGTGTTATCCCCAACTGTTGGAGCCTCTTCCTGAGTTTTAAGAGCACACACCAATGTATATGTCAATGTAAAATTAAATTAGGGATCACTGTTTCTGTATACAAAGGTCCAAAGTTTGGTAATAGCACTGTATTGTGGGAATGGGGAGGTCCCAAAAATAAAGGAAGTGGAAAATAGAATCAGACTCTTAATCTTTATTTAGAAATATAAATCAAGAAAGCAGGAGGCATTCAGAGAGCTGCAGGCTCTCTCCCTCTGGCTGTGGTCACATAGCACTCTAATCCCGGATAAAGTCCTGCTGGGACTTTATCCAGGATTTTTTCTTTCAGGTTGGGATGTTCACACATCCCAGCCCTGGCAGCTGCTGGGAGAGGCACCATTCCAGCTTGGCTCGCAGGAGAATGCTCTACACCCTTCCACACACACCACTGCCACCGCCGCCGGGACAATGAATCCAGATCCATCCTGGTGGGCTGGCTCGCCCCATGCTCTGCTCTGGGCTCTGAGCCCCGCCGGCCACTGCCTGGTAAGTTTGGAAGAACCATGCGGGGGAGTGCCAGGTAGTGGTTGCCAGCAGGGCTCAGGGCCCAGAGTGGAGCACAGGGTGGGTTCCCCCCCCCTTTTGCACTTGAGTGCCTTTTGCACTTGAGTGCCCAAGTGCAAGGGAAAAAAAACCCAGAAGGGACAATCAAACAGCCCTCTCTCGCAATCATTGCGAGAGAGGGCTCTCCAGATCGGCTCAATTGTGGGTTCTTTGTGCAACCTCCGGGAAAATACTTTATTTTCCTGGGGTCGGATAATGCGGGAGGAACCCGCGATTGAACCCACTTCGGCGCAGGAGTAACTGTAGCCGGTCTGGTCAGTCCCTTTAAATGTGGGCAGAAACAGCAGTTCCTCCCACTTTAAAGGGCTATGTGACCGCAGCCTCTCTCTCTCTCCCTTGAACTCACGCACACACACACAGAGCAAAACTTAACCACAAACAACCTAATGCCTAAGCGATAAAAGCACCCATTAAAGAGGGATAAATGAAAGCATACAAGCCTGCCTTGATGCAGTGAGGGAGTCTTGGGGATCCTGGGTGGTAGGAGAATGAAGGTGGAAGCGGGGAAGAGACTGAGGCCAGTGCCAGATCTCCAAGGATCCTGTGTTCATAGCTGATCAGGGACAGTAGTAAGGATGCCCAGGGAAATAGCTGCTGCAAAATTCTTGGGATGGGAGGCTATATTTATACTGTAAATTATTGGGAGGGTAGCATCATGTGGGCTCCAAAGCCAAGATTTGTCATGCTGGGGGGAATGCCTTGCTGGATCCTCACCTGAATTTTGCTGAAATCTTGGGGTTCTCTTATGAATTGCAAGGTCTGCAATCCTAAATGTGAGACAGTGTGGAAGAAGCTTTATAAGCCTGCTGCTCTTCCTTCCATTCTGCAACCATTAGCTGTATACTGTTGAAAGCAGACCCAAATTCCCCTAGACATCCCTTGCCTGTTTTCGATGCCTTCACAGAGGGGACACAGAGTGAGAGAAGGGTTTCAGTAGTGCAGACAGAAAGAGAGAGCAAAAGTTTGAAAGTGCATGCATGACATGATATGTCTGAGCTCAGCAAGAAAGTCTGAATAAGAGGAGAGAGAAGAGAAGGGTTGTCCAACCTCCAAGACATTGTTGGAGCAGCCTAGGAAGGGATGGGTTTGGGATGCTTCAGCAGGGTATAATGCCATGGAGTCTCCTGGAGCTCAGTTTTGACTTGCTTTTATCTGAGAATGACTCTAGGGTTGCCAACCCCCAGGTGGGGCCTGGGGATCTCCCGCTTTATTTTCCAGCTGACAGAAATCAGCTCCCCTGGAGAAAATGGCTGCTTTGAAGGGTGGACTCTATGGCATTGTACCATGCTGAGGCCCCTCTCCTCCCCAAACCCCTCCCTCTCCCAGATTCACCCCCAAAGTCTCCAGGTATTTTCCAACCCAGACCTGGCAACTTAGTTGGGAGATTCCTGTAGATTTTGAGGGTGGAGTCTGGAGAAGTTGGAGTTTGGGGAGGGACTTCAGTTGTGTACAATGCCACAGAGTCCACCGTCCAAAGCTGCCATTGTCTCCAGGGGCGCTGATCTCTGTAGTCTGAAGAACATTCATTCTTCTTACTAGTAAGCAGCCTGATGGTGAATGCCACCAACTACAAAGATGTGAAAATAGCAGATATGCTTGAAAGACAAAGCATGGTGAATTGCAGACATAGATATCAGCAGTCTGAGAGCATGGGTGAGACAAACAGGCATCGTGAACAGGGTAAACTCAATTTTCAGGTGCCTTATTTGCAAAGATAGCAGCTGCACTAGTTGCCGCCTTTAATAGCAGCTTTAAGGGGTGTTAATTTACCCAGTGATATCATTTAACTGTATGCTTCAGCTGCCTCTGTATTAAAGGGACAGAGCATTTTTTTTCAAGGCCTGTTGGAAATCCTAGTTCTCTGTGGTTACTAAAATCTATTGGGTGATTTCCAGACCAAGTTTAGCTTTCTTAACTCTGTTATTTTCCTTTGGAGACTTGATGATAGAATTCGTTGTACATTTGCACTGGTGAGAAAATTTGGTGTTTTATGAATGTTGATGAAATCAACATCCTAAGAATCATTTCCATAAAAAAAAAAAGATTGTTATCAGGATGTGTGCACATTTATATACATATATCAACAATTCTTCTTGCGATCTTGCCATTAGACATCAAACAACCTTTTAAATTATAGATGCCTATAAATGTAACAGCAAACTCCTTCAGATCTGCACAGCTTTACGGATCTGTCAGGGAGGTGGTAATTCACAGTAATGATGGAAATTTCCACGACTTTTCTGTGGGCTATGCTGCAGGGAAAGATAATACCTCCCTCGCTGCCTTAGACTGTATGTTGCAGGAATAACAACTTATCCTGCACTTACAATAGTCATCCCTTTGGGCAGAAGGAAAACATTACCCCCAAAAAAGCTATTACAAACACTGTAAAATTAGTGATTCTTGCCCTCCATTCTTTGGTGCAGCAAAATACATACCATCAACTATTGTAACAATGGAAAAGTAAAGATGAGTACAGTCTCTTTAGCAGAAGCACCTTTGGAAGTTCTAGCTAATGAAATTGAAACTATGTGCAAGGGGGAAGCAGCTATTATTTCTTTCATTTATTTCTCTCTCAGCAACGGGAATCCAAAGCTGCTTACATCATTCTCCTCTCCTCCAGTTTATCCTCACAATAACCATGTGAGACAGCCGTTAGTCTGTCTGTAGCAGTAGAAAAGAACAAGAATCCAGTAGGACCTTAAAGACTAACAAAATTTGTGGCAGGGTATGAGCTTTCATGAGTTGTCACTCACCTCTTCAAATATCTGAAGAAGTGAGCAGTGACTAACAAAAGCTCATACTTTGCCACAGATTTTGTTAGCATGTTAGATAGGTTAGGCTGAGAGCATGTGACTGGCCCAAGGCCACCCAGCAAGCTTCCATGGGAAGAGTAAGATTTGAACCTGGGTTTCCCAGATCCTAGTCTGACGCTTGAACTACTATGCCACTCTGACTCTCCATGCGGTGAGATATAGTTGTGATCCCCCTGTGAAGTTTGCCTGTTGTAAAGTCAAGGCAAGATAGTTATTGCATGTGGTGAGTATTGCGAACTAGGGCTGTAAGGTTATCTGCTTAACTGGTATATAGAACAGCAAGAATTTTTATTGGATCATTAGGGGAAAAATAATTGATTAGTCAATTACACATGTGTTTCTGTTTGAGCCTATTTTGGTTCTGGTGTGTTCCCATAATAGAAGTTTTATAAAGGTACAGGGCACATGATGCTTTCAGGAACAGTGTGCTCATGGAGTTAAAGATTCACATTTAAGAAATAAAGTGGCACTCAGCTTCAGCAGTTGTAAAGATTGGTAGATGGCTTGGTTTTATTTCCTGAACTGAAAACTAAACGAAATCAGCCCTTTTGTTCACTGTTGAAATAGAAGTGGAACTTTTGCAGGGCTGTAAGAACATAAGAGAAGCCAATGTTGGATCGGGCCAATGGCCCATCCAGTCCAACACACTGTCACATAGTGGCCAAAAATAGCAGGTGCCATCAGGAGGGCCACCAGTGGGGCCAGAACACTAGAAGCCCTCCCACTGCCCCCCCAGTAGTAAAAGGACCTACCTTGAATATTAATGAAGTGGGCATGGCAGAAGTGACATTACTGGACATGATGTCAGTCTCCCCACCCCTTGCCACGTCACCAGAAGTGACCCTTGACCCCATCACGGGATATCACCTGACCACCCCAGCCTGCCCCCCTTGTCCAGTGCCATCCACTGTAGCGTCATTGAACTTCTGTCTGCTGCAGCCCACCCTGGAAATGGGGCAGCCACCAGTGGGAATGCCCAAGTGAGGCCATGTGACTCCTCTAGCGACACACCCTGTCACCCCTGACCAACTACCAATGGCCTGGGACCCACCCAGGAGGAGGTGATTGAGGAAAGAAGCCATTTGCGCTAGCAGCAGACACACGGTCAGGCTCTTGCTGAGGACATGGGCACTCCCGTGAGACCCCTGGTACTTTCCAGCCTGCCGCCGCTGGTGAGACCTAACTTTAAAATAATATATATGAGCAGTGACGAGGATGAAGACTTTGTACCTTCAAAGCTTTACTTTCCTGCACCGGGGCATGACAAAGAAACATGGCTCAATTTGGATGCTGAGAGCATGCTGCCTACAAGCGAGGTTTCCCAAATATGGCATGGGCTGCTGGAAGATCTGCCGGATTCCCAGGAACTGATCCCTGCAGAGAACTCCCAGGCACAAGTAATTTTAAAAATGTATTGGGGTGTGGGTGTGAGAAAGCAACTGTGGTGTGGAACACAAAGCATGCATAGGCTCTGTAGAATTTTAAAAAAAAGTAAAATGGGCTCTTTAATTTTAGTTCCCAGCCAGCAGTGTTGAAGATGCGAGTACCAACATGCCATCTATCACTGAAGACAGCCAAATTCTGGATATTCTGGATTCTGTAATGGGAGAAGTACCAGATTACCGAGATCCAGTTCCAGCAGAAAACTCCCAGACACAGGTAATTTGGAAGGGGAAAAAATGGAAGGGGGGGGGGGTGTTTGAAAGTGGCTGGGGGAATGGTACTTTTTTTTTAAAAAAGCCCTTTGCGTAGTGTTTTAAAAGCTACTTTAAAAAATAGCTTCTCAAACCTTTCTAAGAGAAACAACCAACAGCTGCAGCTCCACTATCTTTTGGCATTACTGTGAATGAAAGGGTCTTGGTGCTTAGAAAGCTTCTAAACATGAAAACGGAAGTGGGTACTAACTTTATTCTACCTCGGCAACGAGAAGACCCCATGAAGAACATTATAAGGGCCACTGTGCATGGGGTTGTAAAATACTGTTGCAATGAATACTGTTATGAAACCTGTATGGGGTGTTCTGTTCAGGCCCCAGGGCAAGCTTCTCATGATTGTCTAGGGTGGTCTCCTGAAATGATGGACAGAAAACTTAAATTTGTGTGTGATGAACTGAGTTCAAGTCCTATCATCCTTCTTGTGACATCAATTGCCTATGCGTTGAAATGTCTGTTTCTTACACAAGAACATATGGACCTAATATTTGATTTATTAACTACCATTAGTGAATCTGCAAAATAAAAGCAGGCACTTGAAACAATCCTGTGGCCCTCCGACATGGAGTTTTTGAAACATGTTCAAGGCTATATTAAAGACATCCATCACAGGTCCTTTTTTACTAATCAGAAAGCTCGAAAAATAAAGGGTGTCACAGTGATGTAAAATAGAGATGGCTGCTCCTTTTTACTGTTTGTAAAAATAAAATATACATTTTGAAATTCAGTGTTGTAAATAAATCTGGAAATAAAGGAATGGTTTTTTGAAATTAAGTGTTGTTTTTCCTGCTCAGACATGTCTCATCCAGAGAAAGGAAGAGGGAGGAGGGAAGGGGGGTTTGCTTTAAACTTCAAGGAGAATTACTGTGCTCCTGTTACAGCCCCCACCTCCAAATATTTTGATCTCTGATATTCACAAACAAAACTTGGGGAGGAGACATATATATAATTGTTTTGTAAATAAAATAAAGTTAAAGAATCAAAAAATGGGGTTACTTACAAAGTAACAAAGTAAAAGCTGGCCATGTGCTCCTTCAGAAGCATGGCTGGGAGGGGTCAGCTTCTGCAGAGGGGAAGGGCTTCACTGTGTTAGCGGCCATAGGGGTGGGTTTAGAGTGAATGACCAATCTTGGATCAGCTCTTGCACAATGGGCCAAAGGTTTTAAAAGGATTAGTGGCAGAGGGCCTGGGCCTCTTTCCACCCAGGTACTGAAGAAAATTAGATCTCTCTCTCCCTTACTTTAGTGGGTAGAAAAATTAGATACTGGGGGATGGGAGGATGGGCCAAAAGCATGGTTTTGAAAGTCTGTTTCTCATTTATAGGCTTGGGGGGATAAAACTATGTCTGAAGGAAAATCTTCAAAGCAACCATGTATCTTGTTTTTTAATTCTTTAGAAGATAGTTTGAGGGAGACCATGTGCTCTGTATGTTTTGCCTATATGATAATTGCCTATAACACCATGGTTATTGAAACATGTGAACCTATGTTTGTGGTGTGTAGTAGCAGGGAGCCTGGCTGCTTTTTCATGGGGAGGGAGGGTGTTTGCCCTGCTTAAACTTCAAGGATAGTTACAGCTCCCCCCCTCCCCCCAGTATTTAGAGCTCTGATATCCACAAACAAAACATGGGGAGGAGACAAATATATATGTATAATTGTTTTTTGTAAATAAAATAAAAAAAATTAAAAAGGGTTTACCAAATATCCCCCCCCCCCCAAGCTGGCCATGTGCTCCTTCAGAAGTGGGGGTGCAGCTTCCACAGAGGGATAGATTAGCCTGGGAGTGGTCCCAGCCTTTCCAGAGGCCCCTCAGCCAGATAGTGAAGAACACCAGATCTCTTATCTAGGTGAGCTCCTTTTGGTGATGGGATTAAAAGAGATACAGGGGGAATGGGACAAAACCATGGATTTTTCAGAAGTCTGTTTCTCATTTTGTAGGATTGGGGAAAATTAAAAAAAACCACCATGTCTCCAGGAAGTTCTTCAAAGCAAACAGGTATACAGCATTTCTCTACAATCTATTTTAAGCAGTGTGTCCAGTGTGGTTGTGTTATTGGGGGGGGGGGCTTTATTTTTAAAAACTGCCCATCTATTGACCAAGAGCAGATTTTTTACTGATGTCTGTCTCCTATTTAGATGAGGGGGGGAAAACAGCCACCAAAAGAGGCACTAATAAGACCTCTAAAGAAAAAAAGAGAGACCTCTGCACAGACTCTGTGGCACTCAATGAAGCCAAAAAAAAGGGAATGGAAAGGTATATTAAAATATTTGAACTGCCTAATGTGTGTGTGTGTGTGTGTGTGTTTGTCGAAGGGGGGGGGGTCTTAACTTAGTGTAAGCCAATGTGGCCTTTTTATTTATTTAGAAAATGAGCCTCCTCCAGATACTCTGTGGAATGCGATGAAACACAAAAGACCCACCCCAGGTATATTTAAATATTTGAAATGGGGGGGGGGGGGTATTTCTGTTTTTGTGTGTAATTTTCAAATTCATTTTATTTTATATTGGTGGGGAGGCGGAGGGCTATTTCCTTTAAAGAAGCCAAACCACTGCAGTCTATTTTAGCAAAGTGGCTGTATTTAGGACAGATTTTTACTTTTGGTTTTTCCAGATTTCAGCAGATGATAAAAGCCCTGATGCCTGAAACAACCACATGGCGGCAATTTTATACCAAAGAACACACCGCAGACTCTTTGGGGGGCTGTATTGCACAAAAAGGAATGGCAAGGTATATCAAAATATTTGAAATGCATGATGTTCTGTGACAAAATAAGGGGGGGTAGGCTGGGGTGGTTGTTCATGCTGGGAAATTTTATTTTCATTGCTTTTTTCTTACCTAACAGAGAACAAAACTCCTCAAGTACCTCCAATCAGAGCCACCAGCAGCAGCTACAGAGCACCCACCTGACACTCCAACCTGTAAAGAGCTTTGGATCTGCCTGCAAAACCACAGAGCAGCATGCCCGACAACAGACTTGTGTGAAAGGAACACCGAAGCCCAAAGAATGTGGTAAATCAAATGCAGCACACAGACACCAAAATGACTGTAAACAAAAACAAAATGGCTTTGAGCCACCCTGCAAGAAACAGAAAATGGACATTGCCACTACTTCTTTGACATCATTGTTAGAAAACATGGCAAGCTTAATGGTTCATACAGGCAGTCAGCTAATGGCTGCTGCTAGACAAGTTCCCAGTTCGTACTCTACAAACATGGAGGTATCTCACAAAGGCTTCCCAAGCTATAATGGGGTCTTTCACTGACAACTATCTACAAATTATAAGGAACAGCCCTTGTATAAACAGGGGAGGGGAAAGGGGGCTCAGGCAGAGGGGTGCAGGGCAGGTCAGAAGGTGTCAACCCACATGCCAAACGAAAGCCAAATGCTTGGAACTGAAAAAAACTGTGACAAAGAGTTATACTAAAGTGACTGAATAATGCTAGATTTGTTAAATCCCACCAAAAAAGAAGTGAATCTCTTTTAAAGTTTCTTAGCAAAGTTAGAAAGCCCGAGAGCACAAATGACGGCATGGTTGATGGCCATTCTCCCCGCTCAAAGGAAGAGGCTCCAACCACCTCCCATTTGGCAAGAAACACTGCTGTACCCTCTGTATGTGCCACCCCTGAAGAAGAAAGCCCCTTAGAATTACCACTACAAGAGCTTCCCCCATCCCCTGACCCCCCAAGGGTATATCTAGAAAGGGAAGGGTGGTGGGAACGGCAATTGCAGCACTTGTCGATGGATCAATATACAGAAGTTTTTAGATTTGTGAACTTGGAACAGTTAACCCACCCATTACTAGTACAGGAGGCTATCCGCCAATCTATTCAGGGGCTACTCAATGAGATGAGAGGCAGAGTCCAGCAGGGGTTTTTAGTTCAGCTTCATTTGCAGGGTGGTGGGTTAAGTGACCCTTTGTGTTCTGTGAGAAGGCCGGTGGGGGGCTTCCCTGCGGATGACTTTATCAACCAGATGGCAAACCTTATGCAGAGTAATGCGGAAATCCATCTTCATGGTTCCCTGCATCTAGTTATGACAGTAATCAGAAACAGAGGCGGGAAGGGGAGGAGGGTTATAAGCACTATTCTTTACAGTGAGGTTATCCATAAGAAAAAACAGCACTTATTAAATCCTAGTAATACCAGTGGTAACCTGTGCTTTGGGATAAGCCTCCTGGGAATTATGGTGGAAAAGTTGGTTCCCATTCCCAAATTGACAGAAAGTGCACACTTGTTATATAAGAAGCTTAAGATTTTTGATGATGAGCAGAAAATATTACTATCTTATGTGGTCACATTTGAAAAATATTTAAAGGTAAATATTGGCATTGTATTGAATGGAGGAAAAGGCTGGGAAATTTTTAGAAGTGGGGCCCCTGCATACTCTCAAACATACTTCCTCCTGCTCCATGATGATCACTATTGTGGAATTAGAAATGTAAAGGCATTTTTTGGTAAGAAAAGTTATTGTGCTGTATGCTGTAATGTTTATAGCCACTCACACAATTGCAAATATAGATGCTGCTTATGTTTGGAGCCCCACTCTGCTCAGCAGGAGGCGGAGGAAAGGTGCCCTAATTGTATAGTATATTGCAAATCCAGAGCCTGCTTAGAAAGGCACATGGCTTTGCCAAATATCTGCAAAACTAAAAGCTACTGCAAATCATGCCTTGCCTATGCTCCAGAGAAACACACGTGCAGGGTTCGGCGGTGTAAGCAGTGTAAGGAGCCTGTTGGAAATATCAGCAACCACTGCTGCTTCATGCCTCCTCTAAAAAAGAATGAAATAACAAACAAGTATGTCTTTTATGATTTTGAGTGTAAGCAAGAAACTGGCATACATATACCAAATTACATTTTTGCAATAGGCCTAGAGGAATGTGATACCTGGGAATTCAAAGGAACCAACTGTGTTTCAGACTTTGTTAAAATGTTTATCAACAAAAAGTTTTGGGATTACACGTTTCTAGCCCACAATGCAAAAGGCTATGATAATTACTTTATCCTTAGACAGCTGATAGTGGAAAAGCTAGAGGTGGGTCTCATCACGCAGGGTGGAAAACTGATGTGTGTTACTGTTAAGAAACTGGGCATCAGGTTTCTGAATAGCCTAACTTTTTTACCCATGAAGCTTGCAAAAATGCCCCAGACCATGGGATTTCAGGGTTGTAAGGGGTTCTTCCCCCATTTCTTTAAGACTGTCGCAAATAGTGGTTATATTGGTCCTTTACCTAAGATGGAGGATTACGGCGTTGATAATATGATGCCTGGCGAGAGAGCAGACTTTCTTTCCTGGTACCTGGAAAACCAAAACACTGTGTTTGACCTCCAAAAAGAGCTGTCTTATTATTGTCAACAGGATGTTAAAATCCTGAGAAAGACTTGTCTCCTGTACAGGGGGGAAATTATTTCCATGTCAGGAATTGACCCTTTTAAGTCTATCACTCTTGCTGGTGTATGGCCATGTATAAACACATGTTTTTAAAACCCTATACAACTGCCTTGTTGCCACATGACCATTACCACAGACCGACAAAGAGATTTTCAACAGCCTCCATATGGTGGCTACTATACCTTGAGCGTAAAGAAGGTGTTGAGATACAGCATGCCCTGAAAGGTGGTGAGTTTAAAATAGGGCCTTATTTTCTGGATGGTTATGCGGTTGTTGGAGGGCAGCCCACAGTATTCGAATTCAATGGATGTTTTTTCCATGGTTGTCCTGTATGTCTCACACCAACCGAGAGAAACCCGCTGACAGATTCTACCTTTGGGGAATTACACTATAAAACACAAAGGAAAGAAAGTTATCTGAAAAGCCAGGGGTTTGCAGTTAGGTCCCTATGGGAACATGAGTGGAAAGAGATGGTGGAGACTGACAGAGATCTTGGGGCTTTTCTCAGAGAGATGAAATTCCCAACCCCTCTGCAACCTAGAGAGGCTCTCTTTGGGGGGTGGACAAATGCTATTTGTCTCTATTACAAGCCTAAGGCAGGTGAAAAAATATACTATTATGACTTCACCAGCCTGTACCCCTTTGTGAACAAGACCAAAAAATATCCTATTGGACACCCACAAATTATAAAGATTTTGCCCCCCATCTGAATATTTTGGCCTGGTCAAACTTAGGGTGCATCCACCTCGAGGTCTCTTTCTCCCTGTTTTACCCTATAAGGTGGATGACAAACTTCTGTTCCCCCTATGTCGCACATGTGCAGAGGCTAAGCAGAAGGTGCATTGTGAGCATTCAGCAGAGGAAAGAGCTCTAGAAGGGTCGTGGTGTTCTGTAGAACTGATGAGAAGGGTTACACAGTGATGTCTACTAGTGAGGTGTGGCATTTTGAGGAAAGCTCTGAAGACCTGTTTTCAGAATATATTAAAATGCATCTCTGCCAAAAACAGGAAGCATCAGGCTATCCACGGTGGTGCACAGATGATGAAAAAAAGGCCCAATACATTGAGGACTACCTGGAAAAAGAAGGTGTTCAGCTTCATGCTGAACACATAGCTGTCAACCCTGCAAAATGCCAAATCGCAAAATTATTTTTAAATTCTTTGTGGGGCAAGTTCAGCCAACATATGATGTTTCAGGATTTGACATCATTGATGATGAGACAGCAAGTGTGGCCTGGAAACATGCAAAAGATTCTGTTACTTTAACAGGCAACACAAATGTTCTGATTGCCTGTTTTACAACAGCATACGCCCGGCTGCAGCTTTATGATGTCCTGGACAAGCTGCAAGATCACTGCTTGTATCATGATACAGACTCTGTGGTTTTTGTGAGTAGGGATGGGGACTGGAATCCCCCATTGGGTGACTATTTAGGGAATCTCACAAGTGAAATCCCACCAGATGAGCACATCACAGAGTTCACGTCGGTTGGGCCCAAAACTTATGGCTACAAATTATCAGGGGGAAAGGTGTGCATAAAAGCCAAGGGTATCACTCTCAACGTTCCAAATTCTGAAAAAAATAACTTTGACATGTTGAAGGACCTGGTCCTAGACTACAGTGCTGAGCAGGTGTCTAAAGAGATCAGAGTTCAGCAGCCTTCCATCATCAGTGACAAAAGCCAGTGGCTCATTTAGACAGGACTGCTCAAGAAGACTTTGAAAGTAGTTTATAATAAGAGGGTCTTTGTGGAAGATTACAAAACTTTGCCGTATGGTTTTTAAGATGGATGTACGCTGGAGACATCCATTTTCTGCAGTACTGGCCAGTCCTAGCAACTGTGGCAAAAGTTTCTTTGTAAAAAACATTTTGGACAATGCTCAACTTGTGCTTTCTGTCATTCCTGAAAACATTGTATGGTTTTACAGCTGTTGGCAGAATCTGTATAATGAAATCCACTGTAAGTATCCCTTTGTAAAGTTTTTGAAGGGTTGCCTGAAACCCTTAGTGATGGACAATTACTTTCAAATAATAAAATTAATTTGATTATTTTTGATTATCTTATGGACTTCGCTTGTGAGAATGCTGAGATTGAGAGAGCCTTTACCAAATACGTACATCATTGGAATCTGAGCATTTTATTTATTACTCAGAATATTTTTTTCATGGAAAAAGCAACAGAACCATCAGCTTAAATACCAAATATCTAGTGCTGTTTAAAAAACCCAGGGACAAATTACAGATTGCCACCCTGGCCCGGCAGATGTACCCTGGGAAGTCCCAATTCTTTCTGGATGCCTTTGAGGATGCCACACAAAAACCTTAAGGGTATCTTTCTGTGGATTTAAATGCTTCTACACCAGAAACTTACAGGCTAAGAACTGGGCTTTTCCCACCCGAGTGGCCTGTGGCATACATCTTAAAAACAAAGCAGGAAACTGCTGGGTACAAAAGGAAACGACTGGCACCCTAAACAGCCTGTTTTCCCCTGAACCTCAAAAGGACAACATGTCCAGCTGTATAAAGAGAAATTTGGCTCTTCTAAAGATACTTATCAAGGCCGCCCCGAAACAGAGGAAAGCCATTCTCTGCTCAGCTTCGGATGATCTGGTTGCAGCTATCTCAGACATTGCTCTCAATACTTTAAAAGGGAACATTCCCCTTTCTCCTCACCAGGGGTGTGTGCTGAGAAAAAGGTGAAATATTATTAAAAACTTGAGTAACAAAAGAATAACTTTGAAAAAGAAGCAGCAGCTGGTGAAACAATTTGGGGGTTTTATCGCACCTCTGTTAAGCTTTGCTATCCTTCTCTTAACTGGCCTCTTAACAAGCCAGTGATGGAATATGCTGAAAAAAAATGTACCTTGTTCCTAGCCATAAGCTGGAACAATTAAGGAATCCCTTTCCCCCTAAGGATGAAAACATCAGAACCCGCACAATGAATTCCTTAGATACCGAAATGAAGGGAGTTCTCCAAAGGCAAGACTTAACTGAATATGAGAATGCTAAGTTTTTTGATGCTCTGCTTCAGAAATTTTTAGCTCATGTAAAGCAGGGAGAAACTGAGAAATCTAAACTGAGCCTGTTTCTGTCTCAGCCAGAGGAGGCCTCTGTAGAAAGTCCTACAAGTTCTGATTTGGTCTTCCAAGAAATAATAGACAGCCTGCCTGAAAGATATAAGGGCCGGGCAAAGGTGCTGTTGAACAAAATGAAACAAAACAAAAGTGTTTCTTCTTTGAATGACCATGGAACTTTTATATATAGAGGGCAAAATATAAAGGGGTCTCATTTAATGGATTTGGTGAAGGTGATTACTCATACAAATGACATGCCTAGCCATCGTATCCCTAAAGGCTGGAATGTTTTCCTGAAGGCCATGGCTGAACTGAATGTACTATCTTCTGTTGTGGGCAACACGACTAATTGTCAAGCTCTGGAACATCTAAAGAACCCTACGTCTGTTATAGAGATGCCCCTCCATCTTTCTCACAGAGCTTCTAAAAAGCGCCACAATACAACACCCCCCAGCTGGATAAGCTTGTAATTAAGTAAAATAAAACTGGTGTTTAAATTGAATTTGTGTGTTTGTTTGTTTTAAACAACAGACAGACAAAAAGTCATGCTTTAAAGGGGACACTTTATTGGGATACAATGTTGTTGTGGTGGCAGAACTCATTGCAGGATACACATGCCTGGGTTTGCACAAAGAGGTTTGGAGCATGTCTGGGCATGCCCCTCTTGTTTTTTTACAAATTGCTCCACCATTAGGTCATTCTGGGCTAAATCATCAGAATACAATTCTTGAATCTGTTCAAAACAAAGCCCCTTACAGCGCAGCTGCAGGAAAAATATACAGTGATATCCACAGACCACAGAGTCAGATGCTTGCAGTTGCCAGGGCTGGAATACAGTCTCACTGGCATTTTTTCTCAAAAATCTCACAATGTTTTTTGGAAATAAGTGACTCTCTGGACGATGTCTGTAACTGTCAAAGAACTCACCACGTCCATCCCTTGTCAAGTCTATGGCAAGCCAGTGTTCTCCAGGGAGGTTGTGGGGGTGGGTATTCACAACTAGCCCCACTGGTCTTCTATACAATCTCCGTTTGGGTAGCCAGTCACTTGGAAATACACCCATGAAAGTCTTTCTGGTATAGGGGTTTGTAGATAACACAGATGTTAGCTGCAGGGTATCCATGTTACATATAGTGAAACAAAACATTCCTCCTATGATTTATCTCTATCACATTGTCAAAAACCCCATAGACAACCATGTTGACAGTGTGGGGCAATGTTCTAGCAAAGGGTACTTCAGCCCGCAGGTTCCCAGTTTTAATCAAGGAATAGTGGTCTGCACATTCCTGGTCCGGGGAAAGGTCAAAAGCAAAGAGTGTGTAGCCCTGTGCAAACTCCTCGCAGTTAACTAGCAAAGATCTGTCTTTCATATGTTTGCCACTCACCTGAACCAGATGCATGTATTCCCTCACGCTGTTTCCAGCTTCAAAGTCCGGTTGCAGTCGCTTCACTGGAATCTGCTCGCTGTCCATGTATAGAGCCACAATATTGATGTCATAATGCTTAAAGTTAAATGGGTTTTTATTATGGGTTCCACTGAAGGAATCATTATCCACTAGGCCAAACACTAGCAGCTTGGGCAACTGGCTGAGGAACAAATTCTCCTGGTTGCTGACACGGCTCCCTGCTGGGATGCTAAATGCTTTCATGCCCATGCAATCCAGAGGGTATTTGGCGTTAGCTGTGAAGAGTGCCTCTGCATGGCCTAAATGGACACCAGGGGCTACTCTTTTTATGAAAAGGGAAGCAGACAAGATTTGTAATTTGCATCCCGTTTGGATCATCTGTCATGAGGCAAAAGGCATTTTTGCTGCGTGTCAGCTTAATTTTGACATCCACTCCATTTAACAGTAGTTTTTTCTTGGAAAAAGAGGTCGCTGTGGAGGCGCCCCAGCAAATCTATTTTTCTGCTTTCTGCCGCGAGAGCCGCTCTTTTAACAAACCCTTTGTTATCCCCATCCAGGGCAGTTGACTCATGTTCTCCAGGTGTGTCTTTGTAAAACAGGCCAGCAGAGAACTGAGTTGATAGGGCGTTGTCACTATAATTAAGGATGGCTTCTATAAAGGCCCTGTATGGGTAGCAATTGTTACTCTGGCTCTTGAGCCGGTCTCCCAGGGTCACATCCAGCTGGCTAAAGATGGAGGCAACAGGGTAATTCACCAGACTTACCCTCACATTTCTGTCGAGGTTTGTTCCATCTTCTTTGACTATTTTGCAGCACAGGTAAAGAAGTGTGTTGTTTAAATCCATGTAATCTTCGCCATTTCCAGCTAGGAAAAAGTCAAGCGAAGGTGTTTCTGACAAGGCGGCCAGGGGTGAGACTTCAATATATAGACATCTCTCAATGCTAGTTTGCATTGGGGCTATTTGGAATAGGTCTAGTTCAGATTTTGTGCATTCTTCTGAGCCGCTGTGGATAAAAGCCATTGCTGTTGTTTTTTAAAAAAAATATATCTCCCGAGCTTGGAGGATGTCTTCCTGTCCTTCTCTTTGCCTTCCGCTTCTGAGGTGGCTGGTGCTTCACAGCTTTTCTTTTAAGGGGCTGTGGTGGGCCAGTTAGTTGCACACGTGATGCCTTTCTTTTAACCCCTCACTGCCTTTTAAGGTACATGAGGCCTAAACCCTCTTGCGGCATAGGCGGGCTCACTTTATCCAGAACAGCTGCAGAAATATGCCCTACTACGTCTTTAGCAATATTTCGGGCTGCGGTTTTCACATGGGGCCTTATGAGTTCAAATCCCCTTCTCAAAAGAGGGACGGCTTTTCGGAAAAGGCTCCGGAATATGCCCCCCCACCCCCGCCCCATACATAACTGGGGTTCCATGGTAACCATGAAGAGCATAGCCAGCTTGGTTCTTGTAGTAATTCCTATAGAGGTCTGGATCACCATAGCTTTTTAAGATGACCATCCTTGTATGCTTAGAAGACCACGGTTTTCCGAGGACGAAAGTGAATCTTCACGATCACCTTACCAAAACGAAATGGCACGTTCTTGTTCTGGTCAGTCTTAATTTCAATAGTGATGGTGCCTATGTGATGCTTATTCACAGGGATATAATGTGGCTTGTCATAGATGCTATTGATACAGTCACCAGTCTCCCCGCACACAGGGATACAGCGCAGTAATGGCACATACGCGTCATCCACAATGTCTGTGTAAATGTATAAAGTATTGAATCCCCCTGTGATGTCTGCTGTAAAGGGCATTTTTTGGATAGCCATGTGTGGGAACACCCCTAAAATGTGGGCTAATTCTGTAGAAGCTGAAAAGGTATAAGTAGATGGAGCGTTTAGTATGAGCTTCCTAAACACTCAATCGTATTCCAGGCTCAGTTCAGGGGGGTGCTGATGAGATTGCATGATGCTTTTCATTCTCCCTAGCATGTTTGGAATGCTTGAGTAATACCCATGGGGGAGTTTGAAATCCCACTGCTTCTCCCTGTCAACGATTCCAAAGGTGGCATCTTCAGTGAGGGTGTTCCAGCTGTGAGGATATTGTATCTCCAACAGCCCTACATCCCATCCCCCTGGAAGGTCCAATGGCTGAGCTAGACGGATGGTAAAGACGGAAGCAGTGTTCTGTGGAAAAACACTTGCACATGCGTTGCTAGGAAGGGTGATGTAAAAGCCGTTGTCAGCCATTTTTCTATACAGGATCGCACAGTTGAGAAGAGGGACCTAGCTGTTAAATTTTTCAGGCCACCCTAACCACTTCACCAGGTGGTATTTTCTCTTACCTCTGCCTTTGGAGGCTAAATTTTTTTCAATTCGATATGCTCTGTCTCCTTTACTCTTAACTTTCTGTAACTCTTCAGGATAAAATGACCCTATGACAGGGTCTCCGCCATTATCTTTTAGCCAGTATACAGGCCTCTTGCCTCTACAGATGACCTGATCCACTATGAATATTTCATCTGTGTAGCTCTGTTCATATCCTTTTACAAAAATCCCTTTGATTTTGGAGACTCATACATGGTCCCCTTTTCTAAAGAGAGGTACTTCCCCTCAGTTTCATTTGCCCTGACACCATCTCTGTAAACCGTTTTCCACACTGCCTGAGCCTTGGTGGAGTTTACATCCACAGGTCGGGCCCTGATTGTCCTGTGAAAGTTGTGACTGTAACTTTGAATGAACAGCGGCAACACATCAATATATCTGAATGTGTTGTTGGCGGTAAAATACGTCCACATTTTGGTTTTTAAAGTACGATTGAAGCGCTCCACAATGTCAGCTTTGACTTCATTATGGGTGAAAAAGTGGTGAACTCCATGCTGTTTTAACACATTGCTTACAGACTGGTTTAGAAACTCCTTACCAAGATCAGTCTGAAGCTTGGCGGGTATTCTGCCTTGACTGAATATATCCTTAAAGGCTTCTGACACCCTCCTCCCTGTCTTGTCTTTTAAGGCTGTGGCCCAGGCATATTTAGATAGTATGTCAACCACTGTTAAAATGTACTTATAGCCATCATTATATTTGGACAACTGCTGCATATCCACTAAATCAGCTTGCCACTGGGCATCCAGACCAGAAACTATGATCTAGTTGCTCTTAAAGTGGACTCTGGCCTGTTTATGTAATGTATAAGCATCTTGCTCTGAAAGCCACGTAGTAATCTTATCCCCAGTGAGAGTTTTACACCGCTTTTTGGCTGCCTGAAAGAGAGGCCTCACCCGACCAAAGCTCCCTGCTTCTCCTGGTGTATAATATATGTGCCTTAAGACCTCCTCCTCTTGGTCAGCCATCTCCATCATTACCCTGCTTAACCCCAAAATGAACACGCAAGGTTAAAAAACAAGTGTTTTTCTTGTTACAAAACTACCTCTTCTTCTCCCCCCCCCTCTTTTTCTTCTTCTTCTTGTCACCGGGGGTAACATTGATACAAAAACACGATACACATGAGAGGTTCACGTCAACACGGTACCAATGTGCAGATTGCCAAAAGCCTGGATAAAGTCCTCATCACACTGCACAAACAGAATAATAATAAAAATCAGTGAAAAAGGCCTCCTCAGTTGCTACCTTCCCTGCCTTCATTATACACCCATTCACAGCCACTCCATTACCTCGTTACCTGTGAGTCTGAAACTCTGTTTTCGAGTTCCATGGATTCATTTAAAGCCACTACACGTTCATGCTCCTCAGGAGTTTCCTCATCTTCAAGCGCCTCACCAGGTGACCGGTAAATACACCACAGTAGGTTGGGTATACCCATGTCCATCTCATCTGCAGGGTAGCTGGAAAACTTCAGTTCCCCACCATGATGGCCTCCCCATGTTGGCAGCATTGTGTTTTCTTTGTCCGTGGAGTGTTTCACCTCATTGAATACCAGGTGCCTGATGGGGTTGCCCCTGTTCTCTCCAAAAGCAGGCCTCAACAATAGCGGCAGCCTGGAAAGTACCAGGGGTCTCATGGGGGTGTCCATGTCCTCAGCAAGAGCCCAACCACATGTCTGCTGCTAGTGCAAATGGCTTCTTTCCCCAATCACCTCCTCCTGGGCGGGTCCCAGGCCATTGGCAATTGGCCAGGGATGATGGAGCGTGTCGCTAGAGGGGTCACATGGCCGCACTTGGGCATTCCCACTGATGGTTGCCCCATTTCCGGGGTGGGCTGCAGCAAATGGAAGTTCAATGATGCTACAGTGGGTGGCTCTGGACAAGGGGGCAGGGCTGGGGTGGTCAGGTGATGTCTGGTGATGGGGTCAGGGGTCACTTCCAGTGACGTGGCAAGGGGTGAGGAGGCTGTCGTCATGTCCGGTAATGTCACTTCCACTGGGGGTGGTCAGGTGATATCCGGTGATGGGGTCAGGGGTCACTTCCGGTGACATGGCAAGGGGTGGGGAGTCTGATGTCATGTCCAGTAACATCACTTCCACCACGCCCACTTCATTAATATTCAAGGTGTCCCCTGGGCAGCCTCATATCCGGTGACGTCACTTCCGCCATGCTCCCTCATTAATATGCAAGGTAGACATCACTTCTGGCCCACCCCTCATTAATATTCAAGGTAGGTCCTTTTACTACTGCCCCCCAAGCACCAAGAATACAGTGCATCACTTGCCCCAGACCGAGAGTTCCTATGTATACACAGGGGTCTGTTGGAGTGGGAGCGCACAGAAGCGCAGCTCTGGGAGGGAGGAGCCCAGGGGGCGGGCACATGACCAAGCCCCACCCACTCCTTGGCTTCCCCGAGCAGTGCAGAAGCGCAGCGCCCCGGGGAAAGCCCTGCTAGGGTCTTTATTGTTTTTAATGTTTTGTTTTAATATTGATAATTTTATCATTGTTCCTTTTATGACTGTGTGCTGCTTTTCCAGAGACTTGCTCAAGGTGGCATATAAATTTTTTAAGTATACCATTTTTATCTGGGCACATGGCACATAAGTACTGGAGAAATTTCACCAACCCTTCAGTAGCTTCCACCCCATCAGGTAGGTGTAGTGGTCAGGAGTTGTACTCTAATCTGGGAGAACTGGGTTTGATTCCCCACTCCTCCACATGCAGCTGCTGGTGTGACCTTGGGCCAGTCACAAGTTCTCTCAGAGCTGTTCTCTCATGAGCAGTTCTCAAAAGACCTCTCTCAGCCCCACCTACCTCACAGGGTGTCTTGTTGTGGGGAGGGGAAGGGGAAGGGATGGGTGGTGCACATGTCCTGGGTATCTCAAGTCTACTTGAAACCTGGTGGTTTCAAGGGAGCAGGAAGAGAATGAGGGTGTGTTCTTTATGCTTATTTTTATTGCACAAAGTATTGGATGGGGAAGGTAATGGAGGAAGAGCAGGTCAGTTTCACTCACCTGTGGAGTGGAGCCTGAGGGGTGGGTGTTGCCTTCTGACACACTTTCGGTATGTTAGGGGGTGTGGCATATGCAAATGAGTTACTCAAATGAGTTATGCTAATGAGCTCCTGCACCTCTTTTTCTACAAAATGACCCCTGTCTATACCTTGTGGCTAATAGCCACTGATGGACCTCTGCTCCATATGTTTATCCAATTCCCTCTTGAAGCCATCTATGCTTGTTGCCGCCACCACCTCCTGTGGCAGTGAATTCCATGTGTTAATCACTCTTTGGGTGAAGAAGTATTTCCTTTTATCCGTTCTAACTCGACTGCTCAGCAATTTCATTGTGTGCCCATGAGTAGCTGTAGGTGTTTGAATGTGGCCAGACTGATTTTCACTGAAGTCCTCATTCACATGCAAGTCTCCTTGCCAGATCCCTTGCTGCTGTTGTTTTCTATTTGCCTTGAATGCTGTCCACTGCTGAGCAGCTTTGTGTATGCATAGGTAGCTACATGTGCTATAGGGTAAGGGGCAAAGTATTCCCATATTTGTACCTTATATGTTGCCCCTTGTGACTGAAGCTGCCAACTGGAGAGCAGGTGAGGAAATGTCCTGTCTTGTTCCCTTAACAGATATATAATGAATGGAAACTGGCCATTAACGCTTTGCATGTCATGAAATTCAATAACATCACCTGATATTATTCTCTTGCAGTTCTAATGAATGTTAAAGGGACAGCTGGAGGAGGCAGTTTAAAAACTGGCAACCCTACATTACAACTTGTACCTGTGTGGCTTATTCAGATGTAAGCCTGTCTGAATGCAATGGAGTTTATTCAAAGTAGTTTTATGCTGGATTAGAGCTTTAGTTAGTTATGGTGACCTTTAAAAATGTTCGTAGTTATTTATTTACAAACTGCTCTGGGACTCCTTTGGGATTTAAGACGGAATTGGATGGTTAAATATATAAATTGGGGGTCATGATTTATGGAGGAGGGGGGCACTGACATTTTTCACTTCTCCTCTGCCCACGCATTTTCTTCCTTTATCCTGGAGCTGCTAAGCATTTTCATTACAATTCCAGGGTTACTGCTGGAAAGTCTAATGGAGGATGGAGGGTAAGTCAATAAACCTGCTTCTGATTGTAGAGGGGGAATAATGCTTATTACCACAAAGTATTCTGTCTTTTTACCTCCCTTCCTTTTTCATGGAAATAAAGCCTGATTTTTCAAGGCATATAAGTTGCCTGCAGAAAAGTTAATTGGAATTCTATAACGCATTGCATATGACATCCAGTGCAGAAAAGTAGTTAATGCTTAAGAAACTATTGTTTGCACCACAAGGGAAATTAATCCTATTAAGTCTGAACAGGTAAAAAGGCCATTGCATGCCAGTGCCGTTAAGTAGGGATGTGGACAAAAAAAAATGTTTAAAATGGTAAGCCTTCTGGCAGAGAGGAAATCAAATAATAGTAGTGTTGTTCTGGGTAGCTGAATTCCTTTTTCCAGAATTCACTGTTTTAGATATTGCCTTTTGATTTTTTTTATTCTCTTTTTTTTCTCTTTCAAAAGAAGAATTCCTCTTCAGTTTCTTTTTGACTCCTCTTTGTAGTTTTCTGTTATACCACATGACAGTGCCTTTGTGTGCCCTTTTGTAATTCCATCCTTTTCAGGTTTTGAAGTTACACACCACAGGGTGGTGCTCTAGAAGGAGGATAGCGAGGTTTGAGAAGACATAATGCCTTCCTCTGAAATTTGAGTGAAATTCTGCAGTTTTGCAGGAACTCCCTTCCTGCCCCTTCTGTCTTCAACTTTCTGTGCTGATCAAAATTGCATCAATTTGAAACAGGCTTGAATTTTTTTAAAAAGGAGGAAAAGAAATGGATTGTTGGATTACAAGGAGAAATTTGATAAAGAGGAATGAAAGAATTTCTCTAAACTGTAGTGAAAGAATGAAATGAAAGAATACTAAACTGTAAATAGTACCCATTGCCGAAAATAAGGTAACTCAGGTTAATTTTTTTAAAAGAGGGCATAAATAAATAATAAATGGAGAATCAGTTCAGTTTCACAGAGAGGCAGTTGTGCCTTTTTCAGTCCATGACCAACATTGGTTTCTCTTCCAGTTTCTGAAGCCACCAATTTGGACAATAGCTTTTCCTGTTTCAGGCACTGGCAGACCCGTGCCAACTTTGGTTCATAGAGGTGGCAGAAAATATCTAGCTGCTGTTCCAGTTGAATTCAAACTCCCTATGGCTGTGTTCTGTTGCTAAGCATCATAAAAAGTACATTATCAAAATGAATGCTATTTTCTTCTATTTAAAACACAATCAAATTAGTAACCAAATTATCACATGGTTAACAGTCCCCATCTATTAAAACAGAGCAGCAATCTCTCCTAAAGTTCTGGACAAGAGCACTATCGTAGATTACAATCCCCATTTCACTTACAAGCATACAGTGGTATAAACAAGTGGATAAACCCAAAGATGGAGACAGCAGTTCTCCCTCCATAACTTTTTTAAAGCAACCGAAGCAAAACACCCTGGAATTATGGAACTTCAGGAAATTGCCTAGTCTGCCTGTGTGGTTGGGCTGGCCCTGTACAACTCTAGCATGTATAAATATGGCTGAGTACTTCCATAACAACTTTAAAAGGAATCTGCCATTGCAGCATTGGGCTGCATACAATGCTCTGCCAGCAGGAAGGAAGGCATCCTGTGGATTACCTTATAGAAATGGTTGCCAGCACTTATGTGAAACACTCAGGGAGAATCAGTAACCAACAGAAAACACATGCAAATGTAGTGATATTGCTTGCTTCTCCATGGAAATAGGGTGGGTTCATCTATCCTTAGTTAGGGTTTTATCTTCATCATACCTCTTTTGTCCTAAGGCTCACTCAGGGTATCTAAAATATACATAAGGGCCTAGAAATATAATGGAAATTAAATTCAGCGTTTTTATAAAGTGGCACAGCTGCAAAATATCTAAACAGATTATTCCAAGAGTGAAGTGGATATCCATAGAGTTTTTGGGACTTCTGGCAAAGTTGGCAAGGAGAAACATAAGCTCAGTCTTTATGTCCACTATGTATCTTAACTGGCTCGAGAGTCTAGATGGCAAAATCCAGTAAAGACATTGCAATAAATCTGAGGTATAAGAGAGCTTGGTAGAACAGCCATGAAGACTTTTGGTTCACTGAGATTCACTTCCCCTTATGTCTGAAATTGGGTGGGGGGCTTCAGCCGCTGAATAACTGAAACCTTTTCTTCATGTTCAAATTACTCCTGATTTTCTTGGCAGTCGATCCATAAGCATTGGAATCAGTACAGGCAAGGTTGTTCAGCAGGTTTCCCTTCCCTGTGCATTTTCAGTTTTGGAATCACTTTATTGTTTTCTGCACATGACTTCACTAATGAGGGCTTTCAAGGGAGAGTGCTGTCATCATCATAGTCATTGTTGGTGGCATCAGAACACCCCCCCTTATTTTTTTTAACGGTTCTAAAATATCAATGTAGCATTTCAGTGATATTTTAAGCAGATTCTCTGAATTCCCAGATTTCTTTTTAAAGTAAGTCTCCAATTCTTTCCATCATGGAGATACAAGAAAATAGGCATATCTTCACAACTAAAGAGGCTAGAAACTTACTTTTTTTAAAAGAAAGAAAGAAAGCTGTGTACTCAGAGAGCCTGCTTAAACTATCATTACAACACCACTTCAATATATTGATATTTTAGGGCCTTAAAATAAGAACTGAAACTACTTGTCATTAGGGTGGGAAGGTGAGGAAGTGGTTTGACAAGGATGACAGTCCAATTGAAAAAGTGTGCTGGAGGTGGGTGGGAGAGTGTGGGACAAAGAAAACTGATAGAACCATTATACATGAAGAAACAAACTAACTCAAAATGAGCCTCTAGGAAAAGATGGGGGTAAAACTGATTTTTTTTTAAACAAAACAAAACAAAAACAACAGGGAATAGTTTGGGGACAAACTGAAGCAAATTGGGACCAGAACCAAAAGGGGGGGGGGAAAGCTTATGTGGAAAAGCTCTGCTTGTCATGCACAAAAGCCTTGTTGTTGTTGTTCAGTCGCACAGTCGAGTCTGACTCTTCGCAACCCCATGAACCCCATCACACCAGGCCCTCCGCCCTCCAGAGCCTGCTCAACTCTGTGCTCCTTGCATCAATAACACTGTCTAACCATCTCATCCTTTGCCATCCCCTTCTTCTTTGACCTTCAGTCTTTCCCAGCATCAGGGTCTTCTCCAGTGAATTCTCCCTTCTCATTTGGTGGCCAAAGTATTTCAGCTTCAGTATCTGGCCTTCTAGGGAACAGTCAGAGTTGATTTCTTTTAGGACTGACTGATTTGATCTCCTTGCAGTCCAAGGGACTCTCAAGCATCTTCTCCAGCACCATAATTTGAAAGCATCTATTCTTCAGCACTTGGCCTTCCTTATGGTCCTACTCTTGCAGCCATACATTACTACTGGGAATATCATTGCTTTGACCATGCAAACTTTTGTTGGCAGGGTGATGCCTCTACTTTTTATTATGCTGTCTAGGTTTGCCAGGAAAAAAAGTGGGCAACCCTACAAAACTGCTTTGGAGATAGTTGTTTCTGGACTAAGGAAAAGGAAAGGAAAAGGATCCAGACTGGGAGCCAGTGGTTACTGTTATAGCACCATTTAATATGAGTCAGTGGTCTGCAGTTGATGTAATGAGCCAATGTGTTGTAGTGGTTAGAACGTTGGAACAGAATCTGAAATACCAAAGTTTGGATCTCCAATCTGCCATGGAAGTCTATTGGGTAACCTTGGGCCACCCAAGGCCTCTCTAAATCTAACCAACTTGAGGATAAAATAGAGGAGGGAGAACAATGTACTCTGCCCTGCGCTTCATGGACATAATGTAGAATGAAAATGTATTAAGTGATTAGAGTATTGGATGAGCAATTAAAATCTCCACTTAGCCCTCAGATTTGTTAGGTGACCTTGAGCCATTATCTTTCAATCTAAAATACTGTGCAGGAGATTATAATTGGAGGAACCATGTACCCTATGTTCCTTAGAAGCAATGGATAAAGATGGATGGGTGGATGGATAGACAGAAAATGTTCATGGCATAGTACAGAGTAACAAGAAAAAGAGAGATTGCTATGCTGGGGAGGTTACAACCAAAAATTAAAGAAAGATTCGTACACAAGGAAAATTAAGCATTCTGTTCAGTTACACAGCGTTCCATACAGTTAGGCTTCTATCAGCAGATAGGGGTGAGGAGGCTTTGAAAGGGTTCACAGAAAAGATGGATTTAGAAAAGGGATTTGCAGAAACAGAGAATGACTGCATTATTTAGGTATTCTGGGAGAGAAGTCCAGGCATAAGGGGCAGAAAGGGGAAAAGGTGGGGTTGTTTAAGGGAGTATGAGATCAGCAAAGATCTGCAGATAGCTGACAGTGTGGACCTGGAGGAGAAAAGGGTGCTAGATGATGAGAATGGAGAGTTAAAAGAAAACAAGACCAAGGTAGGCTGCAGAAATAAAGATGAGGACTTTTATACTGGAACTGGGTGGTGGGGAGCTATTATAGGGACGTCTTAATGATGAGAGAGGAGAATGATTTGCGAAACAATCCTACACAATTCTGCATGAAATAAGTTCTATGTATTTTATTCAATTGAGCTTACGCCCAGGAAAACATTCTTAGGACTGCAGCCTTGGTGGCAGAGTTTTGCATGGTGGTAAATATATTGAGGGCTTTTCTACTTGGGTAGAATCTGGCCCCAGATTGCATCACATTATTCCCCAATTTCAATACACATTTTTGTGTCATTAGTTTTCATTTCTTTTTTTAAAAATTCCCTGGGTTCCCCTCCCCCCCCCAGTTTTTTCGAAACCACATTTACCCTGCTCTTTGTCTGGAAGTCTATTTTGAGTTGTTGTTGTTTTTTCCTTTGTGCATAATGCTTCAGTCAGTTTTCTTTATCCCACCCACTCCCATTCACCTTCAGCCCACTTTTCAATGACTGGACTGTTGCCATCATCAAATCACTCTCTCTCCTTTCCTCTCTGCCCTGAAGATGAGTGGTTACAGTTTTTATGTTTTAAAAATAACCCTAAAACATCAGTATATATGTCTCTTGCCCCTTCCCTCACGAACATAAGCCTTCTCCCTTTTACCTTATATCGTCTCCATGTCTTTCCCCTTATATCTTCCACGAGGGAAAGGGATAGAGATTTATGCATTTTTGTTTTTTTCTGTGTGTGTTTTTTTTAAGAAAGCTGGGAATTTAGAGAACCTGCTTAAGCTATCATTACAACATTATATCTACATATTGGTATTTTAGGGTTGTTTAAAAAAAAAAAAACAAGGAGTAAGTGAAACCTGTGGAAAACATCTGAGATATGTTTGTAGGAGGGCCAGAGGCCAGCTAGGGGAAGGTAGCAGTAACCAACCTTGGAGATGATTACAGCCCAAACCAGAGTATTTCCAAGGACAAAGACAGATAGCCCATATAAGTTGCTCAGTATTGTGACAGTAATGGACAAAATCTAAAAAGACAAGGAAAGGAAGGAATCCAAGATCAGGTTAAAATGTCCTGCCTGAAACCAAGCAAGTAGTGACTATCAGTGGATATGCAGAAGGAGGAACAGCAGGCTTGAAAGGAAATATGAGAACGATCTGACAATATTAATGTAGACTCTATGGGTGTTTGTGACATTGTGAATAGAGGGCTTATTTCAGGGTTGCAATCAATGACCCTGCAGATTCCTCAGTTCCTTGATGCTATCTGCTGCCACATATGCCTGAATGTATAAGAAAAATAATGCATCTGTGAGTAGGGATGCCATCTGGGCAGCATATGAGATGCCTAATAAATGGGAAGTATTAATAACTCATTATTTGTAATTTATTCGCATAGTCAAAGGATAAAGAATTGATTTCTGCTTTCTGAAATAACCACTAAAGCTAATTTTCTGTGCTTTGGGTTGGAAGGATTGATCTGAAAGTTGCTTTGCCAATTTTCCTTTAAATTATTATTTTTATTAAAACTTTCATACCCTACCTTTCCTCATGGTTTAAGATGGTCTTATGATATACAAGAGCTGAAATATCTTGCTGTAGAGGGAAATGGGTGATTCAAATGCTTAGTGGCGAATACTCTAGCCTTCTGTTTGTAGAAGTAGATTGCTGTGTTTGATTTGGGATTTTCTTATGAGGAATGAGACAAAAATTAAAGATTGTACCTGACATGCCACAAAATATTGATTAAGTCATAAGGTCACAAATGGAGGTTGAACTTCAAGTCTGGGCATGCAAAGGCGGGGGGGGGGGGGGGATGCTTTTAATATCTATCACCTCCGTGTGGAGTCCTAATTCCTCTTGACCTAGCCCTATCATCTCCAGTTATGTTTATCAGCAATGAAAACTGTGATACCAGGGATGTACAACCACCTACTAGGGAGCCATTTGTTTGACAAACTGTTCACCTCTATCTAAACAGTTTAGATCTGTCCATTTGCCTAATCACAGACTTTCTCACCATTTCTGCATGTGACCCCCCTCCCCCCATCTGTAACTGTCATCCCCAATGGTTAAAGGACATATAGTGTTTTGTTTTTTTTAAGAGTTCGAAAGTTTGGAGTTGAAACTTACTATTTTACTATTTTGTTATCTCTGTCTGCCTTCTGAGATAGCCACTTGGTGTCTGCATATAAATTTGGGAGACCAGTGCTGCGATCCATTTTTTGCAGCTAGTCAGTGCTACTGGCTGCATGTGTGGGAGAATTTGGCAATGTATCCTCTACAGGTTCATGCAGAGGACTCTTGCAAATGAGACTACACAAAGAGGAGGTGACCAACCACTGCATCTGTACCCGCAAGTAGGTCATTTAGGTCATTATCCTTGGGGGCACAAGTGCCTCTTCCTCAGTGACTGAGAAGTTTTCTTTTGCAGACAGTGAAAAGTGCAAAAGCAGCTACACACTGCTTTGCTGTTTATTTACCAAGGAACAGCCTCATCCTCACCCTCTTAACACAAGTGGCTAATGCACAAGCACAAAACTGCTTGAGAGTCAGGATGTTCAAAGGAGGCTGAAGTTGGTTACCAGTTCCTTATTCATTCATTCCTTATTTGTGACTTATTTATGAATGCAACAAAAAAAAATCTTTGGACCACCCCAAATGACATATCCCCACTCTCTGGAAACTCTCTCCTGCAAGAAGACTTACAGTGGTACCCGATCCACACACTGGTTTTGGGTTCCAGGACCTTTTGTTTGGAGCGCCACAAAGAAGCCTGAATTAGACAGACAATTTGAATAAGGAACTGAAGGTCCAGCCTCCCAGTCATAATTAGTTTAAAGTTATTTATTGTGGTTTCAAAAACCCCTGCCACTTGGTAAGTGTGCAAAGAATATTGGGGTTTGGGGTTTTTTGGCTCAATTATAGCCTGTAGGGATTATTATAGTCAGTGGGCCCCATAGGCTATAATGGACAATCAAACCAGGGGTATCTGGGGGAGGCTGTTGCTTGAGGTAGAGGCACCAAATTTGCATCATAGCTGCTAGTGCCTCTCCTCAAACAACAACAAAAACAACCCAAGTTTTAAAAAGATTAGCCCAGGGGGTTCAATTCTATGGGCCCCAGAAGGGGGTGCACCCATCTTCCATTGTTTCCTATGGACACTTGGTTGTGACCTGAAGCAGAAATCTTCTGAGCTGGCCTCTGAAATGTTGTGCATCAGCACCCCCTAACACAGCGTAGAGGGATCTGTGGAGACCACCAAGGAATACCAGGGTCATGACATGGAGGCAGGCAATAGTAAACCACCTCCAAACGTCTCTTGCCTACTGGGTCATTATAACTCAACTGTGACTTGACAGCAAAAAACAACAAAGAATTTCTAACCATCACCTCTCCATCGCTGTAACTCATTTCACTGTCCCTAGAAACAGATAACTGATCATCATGGGGATCAACAATTCCTTGCTATTTTTTCTCCATAGAACTGAGCACAAATTTCTTTTCAGAAAACACAGGTATACATTCACTGACACATTCAAGTTCTGTGTCATTATTATGAGATATTATCCCAGTTAGTGAGTGCACAAAACTGCTTGCATCAAGATTTAGGTGTACACCTTGAGCAGCTATTTGTTCTCTATATGCATTAACCTTGGTTACATTATTGTTGCTAAGTACAGTATTCTTGGTGGCCTCACAGACTGGACAAAACCATGGTGTTAGCTGGGCAACATTAACCATGATTGATAACCTCTGTTCATTGGAGAAAATCAGTCCTTGCATTTATCACTGGACAGAAGAATGTGAAACTTCATGATTCTTACAGACATGAAATGTTTCCACTTCTTGAACCTTTAGAATTGTTTTAGTTCTCAGTCCCCTTCTGTCTTTGTGCCAACATTATATAACAACTTCCTAAATTGTGTGGTATTTAAATATAATTTACTTTATATCTTTCCCCAAATGGAAGTGATCTTTCAATAGCCTTCCTTTCTGTAGCTAAAGATACTGTTCTAAGAATGCATTTATGATTTTATCCTCAAAGGTGGGATCATTTTCCAAGGCATTTTCACAAACCATAGATAATGACAGAATGATGTGAAGAGCCAACTCCACATATGTGCACATTTACTAAGCTCCTGACATAGCTTTAAAAATGTAATTGTAGTACAAATAGCCACCTCATATCATGTTTATTAAGTTATTCCAGACCCAAAGCATCCCATGGACACTTGCACAAGTTGCATGGGGCTAACTCCCCAATCATTGCACATTTCACATACACAGACTTTCCCCAGTAGAACCTTAGAGAAGACCAACAGTCTTTTGGAAGTCTGAGCTTTCAAGAGTCAAAGCTCACCTGGTCAGATATGAGCAGAAATTGAAAGCTCTGAATCATTATATCCCAATCAGAAGGTGGGAAGGGTGCTGCAGAGAAACGGGTCAGGATGCAAAGGAGCAATGCACATTGTAATGAGCTTGATTAGAACAGAAATGCTTGGGTGTAGAACATTTGCATCTTTTGTGAGATAATAATTCATAATTCATTCATCCCTGGTTGGATCCATTGTTCTGAACGTGAATGAACTTCAGTTCAGCAATCTCATCTTGTAATGGCCTCCTGAAGCTTCTCTGAGGGTCACTTCTCAGTCAGCAATTGAATAACCTCAGCGCCAGTGTCTACATGTGCATTTGTCCTGACAGGAACCCAACACTGGAGCAATTAGCACAAGAACTGGGCTTTGGATCAGGAAGCAGCATAGATCACCCTGGAGTGCAAAGTCTCCTGGATGTAGGGATGTATGATATGTGGTGGTCCAAATCTTATTTTAGGGTCCAGTAGGCATTTCAATTCCTTATTCAAATCTTTGTAATGCAGTCTTGGTGGCACTCTAAATAGAAGCTCATGGTGCCAGAACCAGTGTTTTGACTGGGTATCACTGTATGTCCTCTTGATGGGGGCAGGCTCCAGAATGTGGGGATGTTTGATTTGGGGGTGGTACAGCTTGGCCCCACTGTCTGCCTGTGCCATTGTCCTTGAGGCACCCCACTGAGGAGCAGCTGGCACAAGAAACGGGCTTTGGACCAGAAAACAGCGTATGTCTTCTCAGAGGGCAGAATCCCCTGATCATGGAGTCGTATGACATGTGACAGTCAAACCTCTGTATGTGGGAGTGTTTGATTTATGCTGGTCCAAACCTTATTTTGGGGTTAAGAACTTTTGAACCATCCTCAATATTTTTGGTTTGATTCACAAATAAGTCACGAATATGGAATTAATAAGGACCTGGGAACCAACTTCAGCCTTGTGATGCTCAAACTGTTGGAATATAGCAATGGCAAGTAGGAGGAGGAAGGAAAGTACCTTCTTTCTAAAGGGTCTTTTTCTTGTCTGTTCACAGAAGGCTGTTTTTAGTCTTTCCTCACAGATCAGTCTAGAACTCCCTCTCAGGTAGCTAGGTTTATCTCTTCTCTTTCAATCCAGTCTGTTAGTTCCATAAATAAAGTGTTTGTCAGTTCAGTGTTTGTCAGTTCAGAACTTTAATCAGTTCAGCATCCTGACTGCTTCATAAGCACTCTGACAACACAACTTCCACTACTTCAGCTCACTTCTGGTTCACCAGCAGTGAGCAGGCAGCCAATTAACTGGCAGGCTGTTTGGCTTTTGCAACTTGTTCATGTGTGTTTGCCAGATGAGGTTCCTTAGAAGCCAATGCCCAACTTCTAGTCTCCTGGTATGAAAATTTTACTTTGTACCTAGCAGTTTATTGGGGGGGGGGGGTTGTCAGAAATCAACCCCTGGCTCATCTGAAAGGGCTATTCTTGTAATCTCCTATCTCAGAAACTTTGCTGCCTTCCAGACTTTCTGAGATGCAACAGACTGAGGAACCCAGAATCAGAAGCACAACTGATTCCCCTTCTCTGAGAGCTAGTTTGGTGTAGTGGACTCTAACCCGGGAGCAGTTCTTGAGAGAGCTCTCTCAACCCCACCTACCTGACAGGGTATCTGTTGTGGGGAGCGGAAGGGAAAGAAGACTGTAAGCCACTCTGTGACTCCTTCAGGTATAAATCCAATCTCTTCCTCCTCCTCTTGAAGAGAAAAGGAGAGGAATTAGCTCTTTCTCTCCCTTACAGTGGGAACTCAGAAGCATTGCTTCTGTCCTTGGTCAACTTGAGGTGGAGGAGACACTTTAAAACTTGTCTCCTTGAAACAATAACCACATGGTCAACCAATTGTCCATTCGCTTCCCCTCCCCCATGCACTGAATTTTAAGTTCATGTGAAAATGTGCATTGTTACCATACATGACAGATATAACCTAAATTCTCATATGTCTACTGCTGGTTGTCAAGTGTCATATTTCTTCTCCTAAAGGGTTAAATCTTCTCCTTCAGTTACATTCTTGTGGTGTCTCTGCAACATCTGAACATGCCAACCATTTTGCAAGCACACATGCCATAATTCTCTGGCACTCCAAGTGTTCTCAGCTCGATATTAAATCATGAGGGAACCACCTACTGAAGTCCAAGACTCAGGGGTCCGTTGGAGCGGGAGCTCACAGGAGCGCAGCTCCGGGAGTGAGGAGCCCAGGGGGCAGGCACATGACCAAGCCCCACCCCCTCCTTGGCTTCCCCGAGCAGTGCAGAAGCGCAGCGCCCCGGGGAAAGCCCTGCTAGGGTCTTTATTGTTTTTAATGTTTTGTTTTAATATTGATAATTTTATCATTGTTCCTTTTATGACTGTGTGCTGCTTTTCCAGAGACTTGCTCGAGGTGGCATATAAATTTTCTAAGTATACCATTTTTTATCTGGGCACATGGCACATAGGTACTGGAGAAATTTCACCAACCCTTCAGCAGCTTCCACCTTATCAGTTTGATGAAATGGTCAGGAGTTGGACTCTAATCTGGGAGAACTGGTTTGATTCCCCACGCCTCCACATGCAGCTGCTGGTGTGACCTTGGGCCAGTCACAAGTTCTCTCAGAGCTGTTCTCTCATGAGCAGTTCTCAAAAGACTTCTCTCAGCCCCACCTACCTCACAAGGTGTCTTGTTGTGGGGAGGGGAAGGGATGGGTGGTGCACATGTCCTGGGTATCTCAAGTCTACTTGAAACCTGGTGGTTTCAAGGGAGTAGGAAGAGAATGAGGGTGTGTTCTTTACGCTTATTTTTATTGCACAAAGTATTGGATGGGGAAGGGAATGGAGGAAGAGCAGGTCAGTTTCACTCACCTGTGGAGTGGAGCCTGAGAGGTGGGTGTTGCCTTTTGACACACTTCCAGTATGTTAGGGGGTGTGGCATATGCAAATGAGTTATGCAAATTAGTTATGCTAATGAGCTCCTGCACCTTTTTTTCTACGAAATGACCCCTGCCAAGACTCCATGTAAAGAATAAGGGGGGAAAGGAACAAAAAAGTAAATGAAACAGGGATAGAATTGTTTCCAAGATTTCCTTTGGCTTCTACATGTTTTCATCTGTGCTGCTGTTTAAACAGTTCTGACATTAATTAACATGCAGCAAGTTGTCAGACCGGCCTGAACGGGTCATGAACTCATTGTCAAATATGCCCCAGACATGATGTTCTGCACCACAGTGATGCAAGTGAATGACATTTGGGAGGAAGAATCTTGGTTAACCTTTTACCTTCTGTGCTAGCCAGACCGCCCTGTGCCAATAATGCTGGGGAAAGCTGGGAATAAGAACATCCACTTATGCACAAGAACAGTAACAAGGGCATAATACAGAAAATGTCAGCATTCTTCATTGGTTTCATAAGAAACAATGTTAATAGATGTTATGAAACATCTATTTCAGCCAGAAAAAAAATGGGATTCAGTAATGATTCAGGTCTATTCTGATTTCATCATTTGCTCATATTTATTTATTGTTCTCTGTAGTCTGGAGATCATTGTAATTCTGTGAGATCTCCAGGCCCCACTTGAAGGTTGGCTAGACTCATAGGACATAGTCTGAATTAAAACTTGTATGTTACTTCCAGGGTCTGATCCATGATTAATGTTGCTGGTATTTCTCCCCTGTAGATTTAATAAAAATCAGTAAGTATGTATGTGGTTCAAGACAAAACTTTGGCATGCTAGAAGCTTTGCAGAATTATTGTGAAACTTTAAAAAAAATACCAGCAACTGGACAGATGGTGAATATTAGTCACTGTCGATCCACCACCAATACTATTATTATCTATATACTAATTACAAAATCAAAGTCAGTTTTGCATAATCTTTCATGGCATTTACTGTGGTCGAGAGAAAAGCAATAAGCACAGATCATTAATGAAAACTAGAGGTACTGTCATTCTCCCCACCCACCAGATAACTTGACAGAAGGAAGAAATCTGAAGCAAATGCCTGTAGCAGTTTTGAAAGGTATAGTTATTTGTTGCAAAAACCTGGCTTCTGATGGTTACCTGGCAGCCCTGGCAGCCCTAGATACTCTACTCAGGCCTAGCCAGTCGCAATGAGGGCAATGGGAATAGTCTTGTTCTTTGTCTTTTCCAGCACTCTCTCCAGCCCAGTTAAAGGCATGTGGCCTCTGTGGAGCTCAGTTTTGGCTTGATTTTGACTGAGACTGGCCCTAGAGTTGCAGACTCTGGGAGATTTGAGAAATGTGGTGGTGGAGCCTAGGTAGCGTGGCATTTGGGGAGAGGAGAAACATCAGCAGAGTATCACGCCACAAGTCCACCCTCTAAAGGTGCCATTTTCTCCAGAACACCTATCTCTGTAGTCTGGAGATCAACTGGAATTACAAAATGTCTCCAGGTCCCACCTGGTGGTTGACAAGTAGCCTACTAGGGTGGCTACCCACTAGGGATGCCAGACTCCAGGTGGACCTGGGGACTCCCTGGAATTCTAGCTCATCACCAGATTACAGAGATCAGTTTCTGTAGAGAAAATGGGTGCTCTGGAAGATGGACTCTATGGCATTATACCCCACTGAGATCCATGTCCTCCCCAGGATCAACCCTCAAATCTCCAGGAGTTTCCCAACATGTAATAGGCAACCATACCCCCCCCACACACACACACACACTCACACACACACCACTAGTGGGCTAGGAGGACACTGCAACTCTACAACCCACTGGATTTTTCCTAGTAAGTAAAAGGGACATTTTGTTCCTGATTGTTAATGTTAAGGTTCAGTACTCTAAACACTCTAGAAAATGAAGTGATGCCTTGTAGTCTTATGATGTAATTTGTGTTTGAGTTCTGAAATGAATCTCGTTTGGCCTGTGCAGAGATGTTTTTAAAAATGATGCAAAGCTGGCTTTGAATTTTAGTATATGGAGTAAATGGTGACTAATATTAAAATGTTTCACAATTCTGAAAATTTTGAAACATGCCAGAGCTCTGTCTTCAAATACATGCATATTTACTTTGTTTTATTTAAAGCTACAAAAAAGAAATGCATTCCTAATCAATCTATGTTTCTAATGGTCCCCACATAAGAACATAAGAAGAGCCCTGCTGGATCAGACTAATGGTCCATTTAGTCCAACATCCTGTCTCACGCAGTGGCCAACCAGTTCCTCTGGATGGCCAACAACAGGGCATAGAGGCTGAGGACTTCCTATGTTGTTGCCTCCTGGCTCTGGGATTCAGAGGATTACTGCCTCTGAACATGGAGGTTCCCCTCAGTCACCATGGCTAGTAGCCATTGATAGACTTATCCTCCATGAATCTATCTAATCCCCTTTTAAAGCTGTTTATTTCTGTGGCCATCGCTACATCCTCTGACAGCAAATTCCACATTTTAATCACTCTCTGTGTAAAGAAATATTCCTTTTTTTCTGTCAATCTACTGCCCATCAGCTTCATTGGATGCTGGAGTTCTAGTATTTTGGGAGAGGGAGAAAAAGTTATCTTGGTCATCTCTCTCCACCCCATGCATAATTTTATAAACCTCTATCATCCCCCCCAGTCATTTTATTTCTCTTTTCTTTTTGCATGCCTAATTATTGACCTACATTTCTTTTGCCAGAGTCTGTAGTCCCTCTTTTTCAGTTACGGTTGCCAGGTTGGATCAACCGGCAGCAGGGGAGGGATTTTCCGGGAGGGGGGGAGCGCACAGTGTGCACACAATGTAACAATGTCATGCTTATCATCACGTTGTGGTACAGCTTCACCAACATGATGATTTCACTTCTGTATGATGTCATCACATTGCATTTGGGAGAGGGATTTCCCCCTGCCATCCAGCTGACCAGTGACAGTGAAGAGGCTAGAAAATTGGGGGCTCCCCCACCTCCAACTGGGGAATGGCATCCCTATTTTTAATTCATTGGGACAGACCTTCCACTTTTTAAAAAGAAGCCTCTTTACCTTTTATAGCTTCTTTGACTTGTGTTGTTAACCATACAGGCCTTTTTTTAGACTTGGTCTTTCCTATCCTGTGGAATGCATTCTATTTGGACTTCAATTAGTGTGGTTTTAAATAGCCTCCAAGCATTTGACTATTTTGTGTTTCCCCTTCAGCTTCCTTTTTACTATTCCCCTCATTTTTGTAAGGTTCCTTCTTTTGAAATCAAATGTAACAGTTTTGGACTTTAGGGGTAAACTTTCCATTGACCTGAGTGCTGAACTTAATAGCATTGTGGTCTCTGTTCCCAAATCGTGTAACAACATCTTCATCTCTTACCAGGTCCTGAGACCTGCTCACAACCAAGTTCACATAAGAACAATTAATGATCTGCCTTGGTTCGTTCTTGATGCTGTGGAAAAATATATATAATTTGGAATGAAAATGTAAAAGACACTGAAGGGCTGACTCTACACATGCTTGAGTGTAATTTTAATACAAAGTATTCATTAATCCTCTTTGGCAGCTTATTTGAAGGCTTACACTATCATTTATTGTTCATTTTTTTACACCTTACACTCCACTTGTCTAAAAATAGTTTTTGCTGAAAATGTGAGAAACTTCATAGAGGGAACCTAATTAGATTCCTGATTACAATTTGATGTACAACTGTAGATCTTTCCACTTGAATTTTGAAAACTGTCCATACTTACTGGATAAGTGCATATAATTATCCAGAGGTAACCGCATATTACTTTCAGTAAAATTGCTGATTTTCTGTCAGGGCCAGCCCCAGGGTCAAAGATCCAAGCATTTCTAGAGGTTCAAGGTGAGGATCCCAGTAATCAGGGGACAAGGGAGGTATGGTAGTGGGAGAAGGTATTAGAAGGGAAGGCGACAGAGATGTAGCTCTGTTTGATCTACTTCCAACCTTCATCCCATCCCAAAATACGTTGTTGTGGAGGCTTGGAAATGTAACCCTTCTCTGACACTGATGTTGTGTAATGTCAGGTCCATCAATAATAAAACCACAATGCTGCAGCATTATTTTGTAGAGCAAAAAGTAGACCTGGTGTGTATGACCAAGACCTGGTTAAAGAAGGGCAAAACAATTGCCTTGAAAGAACTACCCCCCATGGTTCTCGGTCCTTCATCAGTTCCAGACTATGGATTGGGGGAGGGATGCCACTACTCATCCGAGAGTCATTCTCCTTTAGGGCATTCCCCATCCCAAAGATCTCTGGTATTGATTGTGTAGGCCTGGTCTGGGATACTGGGGAGAGTTTGGCTGTCTGGCTAGTCTCTGCCTAGCACATTAGCAGACAGCTGATCGAGCCTGCTGGAGGTGGTAGGAGACTGGGCCTTGAAGTTCCCAAGACTGATAGTGTTCGGAGAATTCAATGTCTACGTCAATGCTGCCACCTCCTCGCAGGTGATGAACCTGGTGTCTTCCATGGCAGCTCTGGGGTCAGGTCCCACATACCAGGCAGGCCACACACTGGACTTGATGTTTGGGATGGGGATAGATATTGATCTGACTACTATTGATGTAGTGCCATTGGTCAGATCATTATGCCCTGAAGGCCCGGCTGGGTGCCCCACCCTGTCTAGACAGCAAGCAGATTTATGCTCACCTGTAGAGACTAATTGACCCAACTGGGTTCCAGAATGCTCCGATGCCCCCTGGTAATTAATTAGATGAGCTGACAGAGGACTGGAATACCCGTCTCTCTGAAGCCATCAATGAAATTGCTCCCCAACATCATCTTTACTCCCATCCCAAACTAACCCCATGGTATACAAGAGAGCTTAGAGGGATGAAATGGGATCTTAGACAACTAGAGTGAGTTTGGCAGTGGTCTTATGATGAAGCTGCAAGAACATCCTGTAGGACATTTATGAAATCCTATGAGATAACAGTGAAGATAGCCAAAGGAGAATTTTATGCTGTCTCCATGCTGGTTGCCCTCACAGATGATCTCTGCAGACAGCTGGACTGAGGTGGGTGGGCGCTGCTGTTATTGCTTGATCTAACAGCAACATTTGACATGGTTGACCATGATTTGTTGACCCACCACCTCGCCAAAGTAGGAATCCATGGGGTGGCCTTGAAGTTGCTTACCTCATTCCTCCAGGATCGGGGACAGAGAGTGGTGCTAAGAGAGAGGATGTCACCCTGATACTCCTTGGTGTGTGGGGTCCCTCAGGGGACAGTCCTCTCCTCAATGTTGCTTAACATCTACATGCACCCTCTCACCCAGCTGGTCAGGAGTTTCGGGCTGGGGTGCCATCAATATGCTGATGACATCCAGCTGTATCTGTTGATGGATGGATGGACAGGAGTCCCAAAAACCTGGTTGAAGAGGTGGAGGCCATGGTTGGATGGTTGAAGCAGAGCTGGCTGAGACTGAATCCATCGAAGACAGAAGTTCTGTGACCTTGTGGGACCTAGTTGAGTTCCACAGAGCTTGTAAGGCAGAGATGTTCCCCAAGGCTATGGCTGAGGACAGCAACATTTTTTTAATTAGACTGGCCTCTTTTTCTGTTCGCTCCCCCCTTTGGGGTAAGCAATTTGTTTTAGATGCCATCTGAAATGATTATTGAAATTGTTTTACTGTTTCTAACTATTTTAAATTTGATCATGACTGTAACAATGTTGTACACCACCCTGAGCCCCAAGAATGGGGGAGGGTGGTCTAAAAACTGAACAAAGAAACAAGCAAACAAATAAATAAATAATATAGTCTTACTAGTTGCCTGCCCATTGTCAGCAACCTCTTGCCCACATGCTCCACCTCCTGTACCTGCTTAGTGGAGCAGCAAAAGAAAAGGGGCTGAATGACTGCCTGGAAGTGACATCACATCATAGAGTCCACCCTCTAATGAAGCAGTCTTCTCCAGGAGAAATAACATCTGTAGTCTGGATATTCAGGTGATCTCCAATGCCTCCACCCCTGAGGCTGGCAACCCTATGCAGGCTACCCCCCCAGTTCTCCCAGGGGTTGCGACCACACTCTAATAGCAAATGTTGTATTACTAATAAACAATATCTTGAATTGCACTAAATGCTGGAGTAAATCACGCTTCTCTTAGTCCCATGGTTGCATCATAGTGCATTGCAACATTTATTTATTTATTTATTCACTTCATTTATATCCCGCCTTTCTCCCTAATGACAATCCAAAACAGCTGACATCACTCTCTGCTCCTCCATTTTATCCTCACAATAGGCTTGCATGGTATGTAAGACTGAGGCAATGGGACTGGCCAATGGTCACCCAGTGAGCTTCCATGGCACAAGTGGGGATTTGAACCTGTGTCTTCCAGATACTAGTCTGACACTCTTAACCATCATACTACCTATTAGGTTTCTCACATTTCAAAGCAAATATTTATGTAACAGCAGAGAATTCCTGGTCCTGGGTATGGAGCATGTGGTTCGTGAAAAGATAGATAAGGAGTGCAGGGAGGGCCGGGTCCTTGGGCCATTTAATTCACCCCCAGTTGTTAACTCGGAGGTCGCCATCTTGAAAGTTTAGTTTCTTGAAAGTTTAGTTTATTGAAAGTTTATTGAGATTTTATTGTAATTTATTGAAATGTTTTAACGGTTTTATATGTAAACCTTCGTGGTAATGGTTTTTGTTAGCCGCCTAGAGCCGGTTCGCTGGCTAGGCGGGGTATAAATTGAACAAACAAATAAATAAATAAATAAATAACCTAAGAGTTTCCCCATTGGGAATTGTGCCTAAGAAGGTACCGGGTGAGTTTCACCTCATTCATCACCTCTCTTACCCTCGTGGGGAGTCGGTGAATGATGCCATACCCGGAGAGTTATGTTCAGGTAAATATACTTCCTTTGACAAGGCCATGCGGGTAGTTCGCCTCTGTGGCAGGGGGGCTGAATTGGCAAAGTGCGACATAAAGTCAGCCTTTCGCCTCCTTCCGGTCCATCCAGAGGATTTTGAGCTACTCGGATTTGCCTTTGAAGGAAAATTTTACATGGACCGGGCCCTGCCCATGGGCTGCTCTGTGTCCTGTTCGGCTTTCAAGAGGTTCAGTTCCTTTTTGGAATGGGCCTTGAGATTCAGGACTGGGCTTTGCAGTACAGCCCATTATCTCAATGATTTTCTTCTGGTGGGCAGGCAAGGGTCCGGCCAGTGTCATTTTTTGTTGTCCAGTTTTATTGAGCTAGCTCGGGAGCTAGGAGTTCCGCTCACTCAAGAAAAAACTGAAGGCCCGACAACCACGTTAACCTTTTTGGGAATAGAGATAGATACTGTTGGGCAATGCTGTAGACTGCCACTGGCAAAATTGGAGGCTTTGCAAAGGCGGTTGGCAGAGGCGAGGTTGCTATCAAAGATTACCCTGTTGGAACTACAACAGTTGGTGGGCCACCTCAATTTTGCCTGCAGGGTTGTTGCACCAGGCAGACCTTTCCTAAGGAGGCTTTGCGAGTCCATGGGGGGTCTCCATCTTCAACACCACAGGACCAGAGTCACCAGGGGGATGCGGGATGACCTTCTTGTATGGCTACAATTTTTAGCTAAGTACAACGGGGTATCTCTTTGGCGTGAAGAGCTCCTGCTAGAGGCGGAGCTGCAGATTGCATCTGATGCTGCAGGCTCCTCGGGCTTCGGAGTTTACTTCAGAGGGCATTGGTGCACGGGGGACTGGCCAGCGGATTGGTTTCAGGCAGGTTGGGTCAAGGACCTCACCTTCCTGGAATTTTTTCCAATTGTTGCCGGAGTTTGGATTTGGTCCGCTGACCTAGCTAATTGGACCGTCCATTTTTGGTGCGACAACCAGTCCACCGTGCACGTCATTAACACGCTCACGTCAAAGTCTCCCAGGGTTATGGCTCTGGTTCGGGCCTTCACTCTCCAGTGTCTGCAGAAAAACATTGCGTTTAGGGCCCGACATGTGCCTGGGGTTGATAACAGGGTGGCTGATGCTCTCTCTCACAAACAGATGCAGAGATTTCGTCAGCTGGCTCCAGAAGCCGACTTGCTCCCGACACCCATGCCAGTCGAGGTGTGGCAGATTGGAGGGCTGAGGCCGACAGGGCGATGAGCCTTGCCCTTGCCCCTTCCACCTGAAGTGCTTACATGAAGGCAGGTAAGCAATTCATGACCTTCAGGGAGGAAGCTGGCCTCAAGCAGGTCTGGCCTATTCCGGTGTCACACTTAATGCAGTTTTGTGTGACACTTAGGAGTAGGGGTTTGGCTCCGCACACTATTCGTAGCAAGCTTTCCTCCTTGGCTTTTGCCAGTAAGGCTTCTGGCTATGAGGACGCAACAGGCGACTTCCATATTAGGAAGATGCTCGAGGGTTGGACCCGGGAGACCGGCAGGTCTGCTGACACTAGGGAACCCCTGACCCCGGCTGTATTGCGGGGGCTGGAGTCACAGTGGCTCGTATGTTGTAGTGACGGCTATGAGGCCGAGCTATTCCATGCGGCTTCACTGATTGCCTTTTTTGGGGCACTTAGGATTAGCGAATTGGTAGCAGGCTCTCGCAAGGATGTCTCTGGTTCGGCCCTGGAGCATAGAGATGTGTCCATCATGAATTATCAGGTCACGATTAGGTTGCGGAGGTCAAAGACTGACCAGAGGGGCAAGGGGTTCTTCATTAAATTGGACAGGTGCTCTGAGGCCGGGTTGTGTCCAGTCACCGCCTTGGGGCGCTATTTGGCACTTCGGGGTGACACTCCCGGTTATCTGTTTAAGCATAGGGACGGCACCCCTCTTACCAAATTTCAGTTTTGGTCCATTACGCAGAAGGCTTTGGTCCAGCTCGGTCTAGGCGGGGTGCGTTTTGGCACGCATTCTTTTAGGATCGGGGCTGCTTCAACAGCCTCTGCCCTGGGTTACCGCACAGCGGAGATCCAGAGGATTAGGCGTTGGAAGTCCCGTTGTTACAAGGGCTATGTTAGGCCCTGCAATGTGTAAGCCAGCCTATCTTCTTGTCGCTTCAGCCATTAATGTAGCTCTTTTTACAGGCTCTGCGGGATGCCAGGAGAGACGGAGGGTCACAATCTGTGGTCACAGTATGGTCTTCTGGGCTGCTCATCGGGCTCGGAGGACGTCCATCGGCTCCCAGCTTGGCCTCAGCAAAGTGGCATCGGTTGAGTGGCTGGGTAGGAGGGGTATGAGATGGCCCACGCTTCTGCCACTGTTGTTTAGAGAGAGGCGGGGGCCTCCCCCTCATGTCCTAGTCATACACCTGGGGGGCAACGACTTAGGTCTGATTAAGGGTGTGGTCCTGGTGTTGCAGGCCAAGGCAGACCTGGCAAAGGTAAGAGCCAGGTGGCCCGGTGTAAAGATAGTGTGGTCGGCCATGCTCCCCCGCCTGAAATGGCGGCATACCGAGGACCCCAGGTGTATGGACAGGGCTAGGCGTAACGCCAACAGCCAGATTAGGTCAGTCATGGAGTCGGGGTTGGGATTGTATTTGGAACACCCCAATATACAGATTCAGAGTCCGGATCTGTATAGACCTGACGGGGTTCACCTTTCTGACAAGGGCAACGAGTTATTTTTAGCGGACTTGCAGCACGGGATCCGATTGGCACTTGGTTGCTGAGTGGGGTGCAATGGCCAAAGCAGAGGCTTGGCCTTGCCTGTGGCAAGTTGTGCAAGCAAGAAAATGGAACCGGTGAGCACCTCACAGCATATCCCTTTTGGGAACAGGTGATCTTCAGGATCTGCCTTAGGGCCTTGTGGTCTGGGGTGGTGAATGGGGATTGCCTCTGGGAACCTCTCAGGCTAGGCTCCTCCCTGTTGGTCTGTGCAGCCGCAGGGGTAGGCGCTCCTGACGGGGGAGTGCCAGCATGCTGGGCTGCCGGTTACGAGCCAGAAGTATTGGGCTTCAGACCGGGGCTAGGTGTCCTGCCCTTATCAAGGGCAAGGAGGCCGTGTCAGAGAGTGACGCCTGCCTTGCCTGTTGCAGAGCTTGCTTAGTTTTTGCCCGTTGCTGCAATGTTCTGTTTAAATAGTTAATAAAGTGGCCCTTGTTTAATTCCAAACTGTTGTCTGTCTTGTTATTCCGGCTGGGGTGGCAACTTCTGTGTTGTAGCTTGCAGCTGCTCTTACAGTGGCCTAGGTGGCAATCTTTTTGATCACACGAAAAAACTGCACACGTTCTCCAGGGATGTAGTCAGGTCTTTATTTTTAGAGCACGTATCACTTGCTGATTAACCTCTCTTTTGCACAAATGTGTCCCTGACTGGGTCAGTTCAGCTTTTTAGGTGTGAATGCAGGTGCTGGGCACCAGAAACACTGTACTGCAACAAGTCTGCTGAGATGCATCCCTTTAAGAAACAAATAAACTACAGCTTCCATGAAGCTATGCAGGAATCTTCATGCACAAAGGGATCTGCTAGCAGCCATTAATAGACAGTAAGTTACACTACCTTGATAAGGCACACAGAGATACAAAAGGCATAAGCTTCATCACGAAATGTAAAACATTGATTTGTATCCTCTTAACAGTGTACCTTTAAAGTTGGAAAAGGCAGTGCCAGACCTAATAGGGCAGCACCAGTGAGAAAGCTGCTAGGATTGGCAGGTCTCTTTGTTCCTCTGGCAGGGGGATTTGGGGGGCATTCTGGGATGGGCAGGGACATTGAGCGATGTCCCCAATGTGATGACATCACCCAGAACTGACATCATTGCATCAGGGACACTCTGGTATTTGGGCAAAACTCTATGGTATGTCTGTTGTGGGGAGGGGAAGGGAAAGGAGTTTGTAAGTTGCTCTGAGACTCCAACTGAAGGGTGGGGTATAAATCCAATCTCCTCTTCCTCCTCCTCCTCCTCCTCTTCTTCTTCTGGGCTTTTTTGTCCTCAAAACTATAGAGTTTGCCCAAATACCAGAGCTTCCCTGTGCATCATGATGATGTCACTTCTGCATGATGTCCCAGACCTGGAGGTTGGCAATCCTAAAAGCAGCACCTAGTACCAAATGCTTGTCTTTTACCCACAATTGGGCTAGTTTAAGATGTTTGGATGCAGACTAAAAATGTTGGATGCCCAGCTGTCGAGATCTCTGCCTGCAAGCAGCAGCAGAATCAGTCTGGCAGGTAATCAAGCCTCCTTAGCATGGGCAGAGGCAGTGGAGATAAGATCACCCTCCAGAAGCCAGTCTCAGAGAAGAACAAAATGGTGGGAGGAGAGCTGAAGGCAGGAAAGGAGAGAGGTTGAAGAGTCTTACAATAACTTAATGGTATCATGGCCTATTTTATATTAATTGGATGATTTCATGGTGTGCTTTCCCAGTAAGCCAGGATGAGACAGGGTGAGAAGGAAGCCTCCAAGGCTTTATGCAGCTGGAATGTAGCTGCTTTCAATGTGATCAGTAATGTATGTAGTTAAGTTCTAATCTCTTGCCACTTCTGCCTCTGTTCCAGCCTAAATGATTGCTTCCCTGTTAATACAACAGTGCCGTTGCAACAGCTGCCATTCCAAAGTTACCAATTCAATGCTAGGCAAAGTGTACTTTTATTATTCTGTTTCTTTAGGATTATCTGTACAACTGTACATTTGATGGAAGTAAAAATGCTCTGGATGTGCATTGTGTCTTATGTTTTAAAAAAAACCCAGCAAAAAACCTATTTCAATCATGTAACCTGCAGTTGTCATTGGAAAAAAGTCTTTTAACTGCAAAGAAGAAAAAAATGGGATGGGGAGAACCCATCCCACCTCCTGCTTAGTAAAGTTGTCCACAAATTTAATACATTGAACATATTTCTTATCGGAAATGTTTATGAATTGGTCTTTCTGACTTTGAACAGCAAAGAAAACCGTAATGGCTTCTTTGTAAGTTCAGAGGGTTTATTTTTTGAAGCTTCTTTTGCGTTCCTGCTTCTATGGCCTACTTTTTCTCAAACACTGCTGCTTCTAATAATGCTGTAAAACATACATACATATATAGGAGATACTTAAATGATTTCTTCCCACAAGACCTACAGGCTGTATAATTTTCTGATAATACCAAACTGACTTCCCAATTAGAAAATGTTATTTTCTGAAAAGTGCTCCACTGTATCTACATTTTCTTTTATCTTCTTCTTTCGTTTATTTCAAGGGCAATATATTTACATTTTTGGAGGCTTCTAACTGCTATTTCTCTTTTAAATTAGCAGAAAAGTGACAACTGCAACTAGGGTTGCCAGCCTCCAGGTGGGGCCTGGAGTTGTCCTGGAATTACAACTGATCTCCAGACAAAAGGGATCAGTTCCTCTGAAGATAATGGCAGCTTTGGAGAGTGGACTCTATAGAATTACATGTCTGCTGAGATCCTTCCGTTCCCCAAGCTCCACTCTCTCCAGGAATCTCCCCCCCCCCAAAAAAAATCTCCAGGAATTTGCGTGGTTCCTATCTGTTCATAGAACCTGCTTGTGGAAGAAGTGATTGGTGTGAGAGGAAAACAGTGTATAGTGGTCTGTTTGAAGCCTCCAGTACACTTCACTAGACCATACAAGGACAAAAGGACAGGCTCCCTGTGTATGGCCAATCCAGAGGCTTCATAATGCTTCTGAAAACTAAATATTGATCCTCCCAGGTAACAATAGACTAGGTCCTACTCTTAGGTCATAAGATTCCTGTTCAAATATAGATTCGCTGATAGTTGGTAACTACTCCTAGATATGGATTCCTTTACTTGGTTCACAAATTTCCACTAACGAAAAGAATTAACCCTTTCTATATCCAAAAAAAAACATACTCTGACTTTCTGTGGTCCATTAAATGACAGTGATCAATAACATGGATGAGACTCAGTATTTATTTTTGATCTTGCATGAATAACATAGGAGATCTTTTGTATTCAGTAATTAAGGGGCAATTTATTTTAAATATCTGCCAGCTGACTTGACATAGTTGAGAACTATATCTGAACTACTAATTTAGAAGTAGCAATATTAACCTCATCTGAAAACAATCATGTTTCAATGTGGGTATATTCTTCCTTAGTATAATTAAGTTTGAAAGTTCCCTCTTATTATTTTTGTACTTCTGGACTTCAGCTAGGTCATTGTTTATTTAATTTGTTTATGCCCTGCTTTCCTCACCAGCAGAGACCCCAAGAGACTTACATTATTCTTCTCTCCCCCATTTTATCCTCTGAGGTAGGTTAGTCTGAGAGTGAGTGTCTGCTCTAAGGCCTCCCAGAAAGCTTCCACTGCAGAGTAGAATTCAGAATGCAAAGTCAGGATTCAAACCTGGGTCTCCCAGATTCTAGTCAGATGTTTTAACCCAGCACCACCACATCGCTATCTTCAGTAATTTTATGAATACAAAACATTACCTAAGCATTTAACCATACAACAGGTTATACTGTTTTCTGCCATAAACTCTTATCCTTGGTCTTCAACCTCTCCCCCCCCCCAAATTTATTCCCTGAGTTGTGTCCTGACTAGAGATGTGAAAGCCCAGAAAAAAAATTGGAAAAATCCAGGGGAAAAAAACAGGTTTTTCCCCAGTTTTTTTTCCCAAAGCCTTTTTTGTTTCCCCCCCCAAAAAAATTGGAAAAATTGAAAAAAGAAAAGAAAAGAAATTGATTATAGAACATTTTATTTTAACATGATGAATAAAATATTTTAAGACAAGGTATTCAAATATTTTACAAATCATTTCTAAAAAATATGTATGGTATCAGATTAATCTAGTTTATGTTTCAATCCTGGCAAACCTTCAGTTTTTAGAGGTCCGTAGTAACTGTGATAATGACAAACACAACAGAATAGCTGCAGAAGCAAAGACTGAAACTGATAATTACAGCTCAGAAAATGATTCTGATTAAATTTCATGCCCTTTCATTGAAACTTAGTCCCACACTCCCTTCTATACACTTCCCCCTCTTCAATTCTTTTAATGAGAATGGTTTTTTATTTTTATTTAATACTGTGGAGAGGAAATATGAATAATTGTTACTTCTGGATTTTTAAATATTTTTTGTGGAGGTTTTTTGTCTGTTCTACATAAACTAGTAAACAGTTCAGGAGACTGTTGCTCCATTTGTTACAATTACAAATAAATATTATTTAAAAAGTAAATTTGGTTTGTAATAATTGTTTGGATACACTGTATTTTTAATATGCTAGTTGTGATAATTTCATGCCAAGTAAAATTGTCAATAGTCATATTTTATGTTCCTAAAGTAACAGAATGACTTTCAATTTGGAAAAGAAAAAAAGAAAGGCTAATGTAGCATTTTTTTCAATTTTTCCAAAAATTTCCATTTTTCCCTGAAAAAAATCAGAAAAAAACAGGGTTTTTTCCTGAGCTTCAAAATTTCTGGAAATTTTACATCTCTAGTCCTGACTACTTTTCTTGATAGCATTGTTAGAATTTCTGTGATGTCACAGCCAGTCTCTGTATCTGACTGCTATGGGGCTTATTGGTCTTAAATCTGACTGTGGCAGATATCAAAGCAAATTAGCCAATGGAATGTTTAAAAAAAACCCAAATTGAGTATTGCTTAGATGGCATAGGTTTTTGAATGACACTTCACAGAGGAAAATGTATTTCAAAGCCTTTTGATGGAGGCAGTCAGAGAACGCTAGCTGATTATGCAATGTGATGATTTCAGGAGTACCAGTGAGAATAGTAAAGAGGTTTAGGTACTGATTGCTCAGATCCATGATACAAATATTAAGCAGCATTACTGCCACCTCAAATTGAATTTATCTGTTTGAACTTACGTTGTTGTTGTTGTAGTACAAACAGCTTGGACACAATTTGTTCTTTCACCAGAGGCAGATCCTAAATCACACTGGACACAATCCGTCATAGAGTTAAGTATATTTAAACCCACTGATATAGTTTGTCTAAAACATACTTGGCTCTCTGCTAGAGTGGATGCACTATAAATGATCTTGAACTGATAACTGATGTCTAGAAAGTAAGACTGTGTTCTTTTCTTGCACTAATCCCCAGCATGGCACCCATGGGCGATATGCTGCCCACCAATGTGTTTTATGGCAAGTGCTTCTGCCCCAGACATCTCTTCCCAGGTCAAAGAGCAACTTGTCACTGTCCTCCATTTCCTGTGAGCAGAAGATGCTTCAGAAAATACTGGGAAGCACATTTGGGTCTCCAGGGAATATCCCCTTGGAAATAGCCAGCCCCATCATCACACGAGGATGCTTAAAACCTCTCAGCATTTTGTAATTGCCACACAGGAGCTATTTAGTGATTGTTCCTGACTTCCATGGCAGCCATTTTGTGGTGGTGCCTACTAGTCTCAACATTCCAAGAGTGCTCATAGGCTCATCAAAGACATGACCTTTAATGCTGAACTTGGCCCATCCATTCTCCCTCAAGGGTTATTGAGAAGCTAAAACTAATGAGGTGTATGGAGCCCTAAACTCCTTGGAGGAAGGACAAGATCAAAATATGATAGGAGCTTAGGGGACCTAGGCCAGGCTGCAAGCACATTGCTGTGATAAGTTATGCTTCTGTCATTTCAGAAAGAAAACAATTTTTCATCATGATTTATGAGATTGTATGGATGGACTGGGTTTTTTGCATTACACTAAGATAAACCATGATCAAAAGTGATAACCTCCCCCTGTGGTTTGCTCCTAGTATCATACTGCTTCTACATTTGGAAATGACCTTTGACTGTCATTGCTAATTGCCACTGATGGACCTATTGTCAATTAATTTGTATTTCATTTTATCTTTTATTTATTTCTTTTTTTAGTGTTGTGTATTGAGCCATGAGTCATCCCTGAGCTTATTACCCCAGAACAATAGCTTGCTAGGATCCTGGAGAGGGCCAATAGAGATGCAGAATTATGTAAATAGCCTGTCGTTGGGAGTGAGATGTGTGAGGGTGTTATCTTTGCATGCTTTATAAACAGGGCAACAAGCCCAGGATTTTGTCCCTCTAGTGTGCTGAAATCACTAAATAAAATAGAGCTGATCACTAGTAGTGCATCTAAGGATCCATGAAACCCACTATTTAACATTTAGTAAGCCATCTCACCTAGCATTTGTCATTACCACATTCTATGGTTGTGAATCCCACAAGAGAATGATGCCTGATGTGAAGAAGTAACCCTCTCATGGCCATTGAGAGCTGTTCCATAGGCCATGAGGCATAAATAAAAAGTGTCCCTGGTCATATGGCAAGTTCAGTGCTTATGTATGGCTCACCATGCTGCAGTGAATCAACATGTGTGATTATGCAGCCAGACTGATTTTCAGGACAGAATTGTATCTGAACACTTGTGTCCCAAACCGGTAAAAATTGCACGTGTCATAGGGTTGGAAAGTCAGGTGACTGCTTCAGCAAGGTCAAGTATAATGCATATTGAAATTGCTTCGCAAATGTGGGGTATTTTCAAAGCCCTGGATTGTCTCCAAATCAGTACTTCCAAAGGAAGCTATCAACGTCAGTGCTTTTCTACTTCCAAAGCAGAGCCTGCATAGTCAGCTCAGCAGATAATTGCACCCAAATGGAAGCAAGTTTGTAAATATTATTGTTAGATCAGCACACACACAAAAATCCTCCAAACCCTACAAATATGGTGGCTACATTATACAAGCTGTTGTGCAGCGAGAAGCCAACTGCACGGTTGATATACACTCAAGCCATTTCTGCATGTGATATGCAACGATTATTCAGAACTGGTTATAAAAATGGCAGAGTTGTTTTTGGCAGTTCACCAGTCCTGAACCTATGATTCTAGCAGCAGGAATATCTGTAACAACAAGGAGAAGGCTACTGTACATTCATTCTTTTCTTCTTTGGCATCTAATACCTGATGGTTGCATATTCTCCTTAACTAACAACCACATTGGCATTTCCCCTCACTCTTCTCTTGTTTTATTGGGACTTTCCAACATGCTTTACTGAAATACCTTAAAAGCAACATTTAGCAATATTCCCCTTCACCATCTGGAGCAGACTTTCATCCAACTCTGGGTTGAAATGTTTCAAAGCCCCATCTGGTTTAGTGCCTCTGAAGTATGTGTACAGGAGAGAGAGGATCCATGTTTCTGGCAGTCACAGAAGAATCGTAAAGTCACTTGGCATCTCTACAGTATAGACTCTTGATCCATATTCACATAAATTTTGGGAGTATTTCAGCAAGATTAAATAAAAAATGTTGCCTTCAGGTAACTGAATCAAATTGATTATATGGTTTTTAACGGCATTATACAAGCCTTTTTCTGTTTGGGGAAAAAAGGCTTGTATAACACCATTAAAAACCATGTGTTCAATTTGGTTTGGCAACCTGATTTTTGGAGGAGGGGTGAGACAGCTTTAAATCACTGAACTGAAGGTAAAACATTTTTTTTTAATATTTGAAATATTTTAACTTGTTTATTAATGATTTGGTGTTGTGAGTAAATTGGCTAAGTTTGTGAATGACACTAAGTTGTTCAGGGTGGTGAGAACCAGGGAGGACAGTGAGACGCTCCAGAGGGATGTTGGGCTTGGGCGAGTGGATGTCTGCGTGGCAAATGAGGTTCAGCACAGGCAAGTGCAAAGTAATGTCCATTGGAGCCAAAAATCCTAACTATAAATACATGTTGATGGGGCCCAAACCAGCAACATTTGATGGGGAAAGAGATCTTGGCTTTGCAAGGTAGCAGGCCCCACTCCACTGACAAAGTGTCTTCACCCCAAGAGTAATTAACACATGAAATTCCTGCTGCAGGAAGTGGTGGTGGCTACAGGCATAGACAGCTTCAAGAGGGGATTAGATGAACATATGGAGCAGAAGTCCATGAGTGGCTATTAGCCACAAGGTATAATGGAACACTATGGTTGTGGTCACACACACAAGATAAAGTGGGGGGGCGGGAAGAGAGGCTATTTCCTCTGGTGGAAGTTGACCCGCAGTTGCGTGATCACAGTCTTTTGAAGCTGTGGACACAACCGCGGGTGAGTCATTTTTTTTTTTTGCTGTTTGTCTTTGATGTGCTTAAACAAGGGATCGATGATTCACACCTCAGCTCTGAGAGCTCCCTATAGAGTGTGCGACAATGCGCATACTGAGAAGGGCAAAAAACAATGGCACAGAGTCGAGATGGCCTGATCAGACCATCCTGATGCCATGAGAGCATGCTGGAGTGATCAGACAGGGGAAAGCCAATCTGTGGCCCATACCAACCCATTTGCTACTGGACTTTCGGAGGTGTCTTTTAAATCTGCTTGTACAGTGGAACAACTTAAACAATACATAAATAATAATGTGTTTTTTGGCTCAGAAGAATATACCTAAAAAATATAATGTGTGATATGGTTCCATGACAAAGATACAGGAGTCTCAAGTTTGCTGGTGCCCCAGGGTGAAGAGGGAGGCCGGGTTGGTTCCAGGGTAGGAGGTTCATGAGTCAGGGTGAGTTGTTTTGAAGTTTGGAAACATTTTGATTGAGCGGAGACAGTCTGTCTTAGAATGTATCTGCTCACAAACCAGCACAAACTTCCATGAGCAATTTGAAAGTTTGTGGAAAGTTCATGCCAGTCACTCTTCCATGAACATTGCTTTGCAAATCACAAACCTGCTAAAATCCATGATGAACTTTAGTTCGTGAGCTGGTTCGTGCCCATCTCTGAGCAGGTCATGAGCCAAACTGACTACTTGATCATTCTTGATGCAGATACATTTGATAGGGGAGTAGATAATTATTTAACTGGTCACATTGTTTAATATTTATTTATTTACTTAATTTGATTTTCATCCCGCCCTCCCCATGGACGGGCTCAGGGCAGGTTACAAGTCACAAAACTCAAGAACAATAGTTAAAGAATTAAACAGTAATTTAAAAAAAACACAGTCAAGTTTTATGTTACTACTAGGAATAAGGCCTGTTGTGGGAATAAATACAATGGGCTCTAGAAAGAGACTCTTGGAGAGTGTCAAGGCCTTGGGCACTCAGCGTTAATTTGCTGTGGCAGCCTCAGCAAGATATAATGACACAGAGTCCACCATTTTCTCCAGGGGAACTGATCTCTGCTACCTGAAGAGCAGTTGTAATTCTGAGTGATCTCCTGCCCTCACCTGGAGATTGGCAGCAGTGGTTCCCTAAGAGGGAATAGGTGGTTTGGAGGGCAGAGTCTATGGTATTGTACCTGTCTGAGGCCCCACCCCTCCTCAAACCTCACCCTCACCAGGCTCTACCCCTCAAATCTCCATGAATTCCCCACCCTTGGCAACCCCATCTCCTTCCCAGCCAAGCATCAACCTACCTTGCTCTGAAGCCCCTCTTATAAACACAGGTAACTGCCATTTTGTTTCACCTACTAACAGCCACTGAGGTAACAGTTGAACCTTATGGGGGAACATTTTAAACAAACCACAGGCAGCAGCCAACTTATAAACACAGGTAACTTGTCATTTCGTTTCACCTACCAACAGCCACTGAGGTAACAGTTAATCCCCCCACAGGAAGGAAGCTGGAGAAGTGTCTTCGTCAAGAGCAAAAAATTGTCTGCCAGGAATTCTGACAGGGCACAGAGGCTGAAGGAGTGGGCAGGGAAGAGGAGCAGACCCAGCCAATGGCATGTGAGTATTCACAGCCAGTGAATAGGGACAGCTTCTGATTGACAGGCCAGGGGACCAAAGGCTGGGGTGGTGTGTGGAATGTTCTAGAGAGTACCACCACCATCAGAGAATTATTATATAGAGAGATGGCTAGTTTAAGCTGATCCTAAGTCAGGGGAGGCCAAAGATGGATTTTGGATGTCTGCTGCCTTAACTGAAAGCCTGGTGGAACAGCTCCATTTTATGGGTCCTGTGGAATTGTAATAATTCCTGGAGGGCCCTGATCTCAAGTGGAAGCTTGTTTCACCAGGCTGGGGCCAGGGCAGAAAAGGCCCTGGCCCTGGTTGAGGCTAGTTTGATATCCTTGGGGCCGGGGAAAACTAGTAAATGTTGATCAATTGAGCTCTGCAGGACACATATGGGGAGAGGTGATCCTGAAGATATGCAGGTCCCTGGCCATATAGGGATTAAAAGGTTAACACCAGAACTTTGAACTGGATCCAGTATTCTATCAGCAACCAGTGTAGTTGGTGCAGCACTGGCTGGATGTGAGCCTGCACAGGCATCTCTGTCAGCATACGTGCCACAGTGTTCTGCACTAGCTGCAATTTCCGAGTCAAGTTCAAAGGCAGCCCCGCATAATACTGAACTGACATGGAGTTTAACAACCATTCCTGCTCCCTTCAAAATGTGCACACCTAATTTTGCATCCCTTTCCTATCATTATAACTGATGGACTACAAGGGCACTGAGAGGTGTAGCATAGATACCTGTTGAGCTCTCAGAGTGTTTATGTGCTCACTATGGTGAGAGCTAGTGGTCAGTATCTCAGATCTGGAAGACCTGACTTTAAATACTCTTCCATCAAGCTTGCAGGATGCCCTTGGGCAGTCATGCACTCTTTGTCTAACCTACATCTCAAGACTGTTGAGAAGATAAAATAGGGAAGGATAAAATGTACACCGCTGAGCTCTTTGGAGGGTGGATATGATAAATATACTAAGTACGTATGACAAGAAATATTAGGCCCTTTCAGTGGAGGCTGGACCACACATTTTGGGGTGATAATCATGATTTGTGCTCCAATGCAGCATTATTTTTCATACAGGAGTGAATAGTACCCACGCCATTAGAAGCTCCCTCCCACTGCCTGTGATAAGGCTCATTGCTCGTTGTAATATTCAAGTGCCCTTTAATGGAATGCAAACAGGTTGCATTGTACAATACAGTTGGGAGGTGGCAAAAACCAGTGCTTGCCTCAGGCATCACAGCCAGAAGGGCTTGGAGTCCCATCTCAGTGGTATCAACTGTGCTTCCCCACCAATGACAAGGGACCCCCATGGGGGACAAACACCTGAAAATACCTTGCACCCCCCCCTGAGGTTTCTGCAATATACAGGTCTTGCATGTCCCTCTCTCCACACACATATGCATCACCCATCATCCTGATGAGCACATTAGTTATAAATAACACTTCCAATGTGGAACGAAACAGGAAAGCAACAACATATTTTCACATCACCTTCCCTTGTTCATGTAGGTAGCCTTCAAACATTGTCCTTGTTATTCAAAGAAACAATGTGACAGATTGAATTAATTACATTGTTGTTGGCATGTATCTCTTCTCCTCCTGCTGGGTGACTGAATGCTGGAGAGGTTAATTCGAAGGTGTTTCTCTCCCCCTCCCCTTTCTTCCAGTGCAAATTATTTTGTTCCTCTTTCTGGCACTTGCATTTTATTTCTGCACAGTAACTTGCCTCCCCCTTTTAGCGGGTTTGGTTTTTGCATTCCCATTTCTGAAAGCCCCACTTTGAACAACAACAACCTTGACATGAAACAATTGGTGGGTCATTTTAAACAACAATTCACTTTATCCTGCAAATAAGAGCCAGCCTGGCTCATAGGGAGAAAAGAATCCTGTCTGTTCTTTGCATTAATCTGCATCAAGTACACTTAAGGAGAAAAAACAAAAGACAGGGTGTATCGGAAACATTTGGATGTCGGTGTTATTTATCTAGTCTGAGTGTATTTGTGCAGGAGTACATACATATTAATGGAGTGTATCAAAAACGTTTGTTTTTTGACAAACTACAATGGCACTTGCAGGAAAGAAAAAGGTTGCATGAAAACACTTAAAATGTTACCTTTCCCCAGTTTTCGTGGCAAGGAAAGAAAAAATATTGCTGATAATATATTCCATTGACTTGTCTGCTGAAGTGATTACTGCATAGAAGGTATTGATTTTGTTCAGAGATAATATCATTCTGCATAATGGAAAGGCTTCTCAAAGGCAACAGGAAACCAGAAGAATACAAGGAGCTTGTGAGACTTTTGACAGCTGAGTGCTTGAGTACTCTGGCAGTTGTGGCTCCATCTTTTGGTAGATGTTGCCCTAATCAATCGAGCTTGCTTTCTTCAACCACAGGTCTTTGGGACAAAGTTTGAATCCAGTGGCACCTGTAAGACCAACAAAGTTTTATTCAAAGTGTAAGTTTTTGTGTGCACAGCACACTTCTTCAGACAAATGGAATAAGATCTCAGTTGCTAATAATGCCCCCCTATCTTCTGCTGATTCAGGTGTGTGATGATTTTATAGGGATGCCAGCCCCCAGGTGGGACATGGGGATTCCACAGAATTACAGCTCATCTCCAGATTACAGAGATCAGTTCCTCTGGAGAAAATTGATTCTTTGGAGGATGGACTCTATGCACTGTACTCCACTGGGGACCCTGTCCTCCCCAGGCCCCATCCCCAAATTTCTGAGAGTTTCCCAACCTGGATCTGGAAACCCTACCCCCATCCCCACCAGTGGCCAGGGGACCTGGCAACCCTGGAAGCAAGGGAACTCCTGGGCCTGGTTCAGACATGCAGGGGAATGATGTGGCAGAGTCCCAAGGGGGTAAAATGGACAGCACCATATCCAGCCACAGGCAGGAAATTCCAGCTTTGAATGATCCTTTACCAAAACACACAGAGAGACCTCATAAGTAGTAAACTAGCACTGCAGGGAGGAAGGTTCTACTTCCTATCTTTGCTTACTGAGATGCAGGGATCATTTTGTAGAAAAAGAGGCACAGGAGCTCATTACCATAACATTAGCATAACTTATTTGCATAAGCTACACCACCTGACATCACTGAAAGAAAGAAAGAAAGAAAGAAAGAAAGAAAGAAAGAAAGAAAGAAAGAAAGAAAGAAAGAAAGAAAGAAGAGAGGGGGGAGGGAGGGAGGAAGAGCTGGCAAAGAGGGGACAGATACTAATCCAAGCCTCAAAAATACCACTATTCTGGGAGGATAGCTTCAGTGGTGGGTAAAGCCTTCAGAAGGCTGGTCAGAGGAACCTTTCCAGGGGATGGGGTCATTTTGCTGCAGCCATGACACAAGCAGGCATCGCCCCCGTGGGGGGGCTGGCACCAACTCCCAGAGCTGAGCTCCCTCAAGCTCCTGCTCGAAATGACCCCTGCTGAGATGGTTTTCTATGTTCAGGAAGTTTTTGACACAGGAGAACATCCCCAGATCTGTATATCACCTAGACCCCCACAACTGACTAACATGAATAAAAAATGACTAACATGAATAAAAAATTGGATGCAGTACAACAGCAACTTAAGCATACCAGTATATAATTGGAGAAGATTGCCAAAGATGTAAAGAAAATTGACATTAAGATAAAAAACATGGATCAAAGACTGCAAGAAGTAGAAAAAGAAAGGAATTCTGAAAAAAAGATCAACTCTTAAGTCTTCAAATGGAAAAATCAGCTTATGCCCTGAGTTTTCAAGGTATACCTGAGCAGGAAGCTGAGGATCTTAAAGAGCTTCTGAGTCAAGCATTGTCTACTATAATGGATTTAAAAGTGGATTTTTTGAAAAATGATATGGATATGACCTATAGGGTATTTCCTGAATACATTAAAAAAATAATCTGTCTGGGGAGATAGTAGTTAGATTCTCCAAAAGAAAAACAAGTGATGTGGTGCTCAAGGCCACAAATCGATCTGTCTTGAAAATCATGGACAAAAATGTTACAGTCTTAAAAGATGCCCCATTTGAAGTTAGGAAAAGAAGACCCTATAAGAACTTAACTGTATTTCTGCAAAAAAAAAAAAAAGTTTCTTACAGGTGGATATTCTTTGAAGGCCTAATGTTTAAATACAAAGATAAGAAAGAAAAGATTGACTCTTTTCTTAAAGCGAAGGCTTTCTTGGACTTACAACAAAATCCAAAGAAGGAAACCAAAACAACGGAGGAGAAAGAAGAAGGCGAGACCAGCGAACATGATACAGGGAGTCCGGAATCAACAAGTTCCAGCAAGACAAGCAAAGAATCTATCTCTGAGATAGGGGCAGCTGCCCCTAAACAATCCAGGGTCCAAGAGACTATTCCCAAGAGAGACAGAAGAGGGCAAAAAATGAGAAGATCTAGAAAATGTGAAACCCTAGCAATATTTACTTATATACTGTTGTTATTATTTGATTGAAGTACTGATGTATCAGCATATTATTAAGCTAGGATAATAATCAGACAATATTTGTTTTGTATTAATATGAGAAACATTTAACTATGAAACTTTATTTAGCAAATCTGATCCTTGAATATTTTAGGTTAGTTTAGGTTTTTTTTTCCTTTTGTAGTTGTAGATTAGTTGTTAGATTTTGAAAAAACCCCAATAAAATATGAAAAAAGTCACCTCTTCAAACTTTTCTAGTAATTAGACCATCCTGTGCTGCATGCATACTGTATTTCAGCTTCCTGTTTATCAAAAAAGCACTTTAATCAGTTATACTTTATGCCCTTGATTTTGAGGAAGAGATGTACAAATGCCTCCCCTAATTTTTTTCTACCAGGGTTGAGTGTGTTTCAAATTCTAACTTTTATTTTGGTGTTGACATACCCAAAATATTTGAAGGCACATTTCTATCCCCTTATTTTGAAGAAACAGTTTGTAGTAGTCAGGAATAGGAAACGCTTCAGACTTTCCTAGTAATCAGCGTGTCTACATGACCATTTGAAAAGTTTCGCCAAGGATAGGATCACCAACTCCAACCTGGGAAGAGAGTTTTTCTACCATTTTAAAGGAGAAACTGTCAAACTCAGTAGGCATTTATCTCAGCAGATGTTGAAAGCTACTTGTATAGCAAAAGGGGGAAAGTCACACTCATACAGTAGGCCCAGTTCAAACTAGACGATGCCTGCATGGTAGAGGTAATAGGGCTTCTGCCAGTGTTACAAGACACTACTTCTGGCTGAACATATGAACCAAGGACAGTGTAGCATTATCACCAACTTGGGGTGTCTGAGTCCCTTGTTTTCTGGATGAAATTTGACATTTCTCATTTGAAATATTGCCAGCAACCTGGGTGTTTCAGCCAATCATTTTCAAAATGTCAGACCTCCAGGTAACGTGCCCCAGCAATTCTGTTTTCCAGATGAGTCAGTCAGTCAAAGGCAAATATGTATATATTGGCAACCTCCACCAGGTGAGGTCTGGAAATCCCCTGGAATTACAACTGAACTCCACACTAGAGAGATCAGTTTCCCTGGAGAAAATGGCAGCTTTCGAGGGTAGACTCTGCAAAATTATACCCTGATAATAGGGTTGCCAGCCTCCAGGTGGGGCCTGGGGATCTCCTGCTTTTACAACTGATCCCCAGGTGACAGAGATCAGCACCCCTGGAGAAAAAGGCTGCTTTGAAGGGTGGACTCTGTGGCCCCTCCCCTCTCTAAACCCCACCCTCTCCTGGATCCACCCCCAAAGTCTCCAGGTATTTTCCAACCCAGACCTGGCAACCCTACCTGATAAAGTCCTTCCCCATGCTCCACACTCAGATGCTGTGGGCTTTCCTGTTGAAAGTTAAGGACTGTACTCTTAGCCTCAGTGTTCAGAGGGGGATACAGTAGAGAGACAGATGGGCTCAGGACACTGACCATCCTTTCTTTTTCTCTCTGATTCCATCCCTTTGAAGTAGATCATTATTCTTAGGGGGAAAGCCTTCCTTCCTTCCCTTCTGACACTTTTGCTTACACACACAAACACACACTGTGCCAGATCTCTCCATCTTGGCATCATCTGCATCTACATCCATCCTAGTTAGTTAGATTAGAATACTACTGTGTCTCTACTCTTTCCTGCCTAGAATGAGTTCTATAAATAAAGGAACCCATATTAGTTTGCAAGTGTAAAAAAGGCTCCATGTAACTTTGTTTCTTATCAGCACACACACAGAGACTGGAGACACTTTGCCATGTGGTAAAGCCTTGTGCACTCTGCTAGCTTGCTAATGGTTTCTGGCTATATCAAACCAGAGAATCTGACATTTCCCAACCTGCTATAAGCAAGAAAAGTTATTTGACCTCTTAGAAGAGGAGATTGGATTTATGAAGGACTTTGCACACGAGACACAGGTGGAAGGAGTAGAACCCAGTCTGCCTGAACTCGGCAGTGATCGTTTATTTTAAGCCCAGGCTGACAATTTTACACAGCATGGGTGTTGCCCTCCATGAGAGACCCAGGAAGGAAACTGTGACTTCTAATGTGGGCAACATAAAATAGCTGGGTGTGTTCTGTTAATAAATTTTGCAGTGTTAAAAAGAGACTGGGCAGGTTTGAGTCAATGCATGGGGCTAAGTATGCCCTGGGGAGAGGTTAACAGCTTAACTACATACAGTGAGTCGGCTCCCTGGGCTTTTTCCCCATCATTAAAGACAGTGGGGGTTCCCTTGAGCGGAGAAGGAGATATGACAGAAACAAGGCGACAGGGAGTAGATTGCATCAGAGTAAAGCGAGGATCAGGGGGGAAATGATAAGCAGTTCCCCCCACAAAGTCAGCTAGAGCAAGTTGCAGAGAAGAAGACAGTAACAGAGCAGTTTGAAAATCTACTTAGAAAAAGGGAAAACTGCCCTGAATCACCCGGCGGCACTCGGCGTTTGCAATTTCTTTAGCCAGTTTCTTCATCAATTCAGCCTGCGCCTCTGAGTTGTCAATTTGGCGCTTTAACGCTTGTTGCAGGCGATTGATAAAAGCCGGGTAGGGCTCACTTGCCTTTTGGCGAAAGGAGGAAAAGGATTGCAAGAGAATGCCAGTAGGTGGGACTTTTTGCAATGTGCGAAAACTCAGAGGTGACCCAAAGGGTGGCCTCAGGTAGAACAATTTGTTGATCTACTGGGGCAAAAAGACTGTGTCCATAGAGTTGTTCTGCTGTGTATTGCCCACTGGAGTTAAGACCCCGTGTGTGACATTGCCATTGATATTCACTGTCCCAAACCTCATACTGAGCAGGAGTTAAGAGCATTGGTATGGTGATGTTCCAATCCTCGGGAACCAGGAGATGATTCCTCATGGTGGCCTCTAAGAGACCCTGGACATAGGGACTACTAAGGCCCATATCTCTGATCCCCTTTTGGAGCTCCATCAATAAATTATAAGGCAGGGGTTTGTACTCCACAATGTTGTGGCCATTGGCGTCCTGTTGACCAGTGTAATGGACAGGACAGAAACTTAACATTTCAGTGAGGTCTTCTAGATCAGTGTTCCCATGCTCCAGTTCTGCCTCAAGGACCTGGTGGACCATGTTCCCCGGGCGACTGGCTGGTCCCCCGGTTGAATTACAAGTGGGGGCCATTGGAGCTGAAGGTTGTCCAGCCGGAGGACTGGGAACAGTGGGCGATAGGGCAGCCACCTGACAGACCGAATAAGGGGGAGGGTTAATTTCACTTTTGCCTGAACAGGGCCATGCACTTTTGCCTGAACAGGGCCATGCATTTCGACAGCATGTCAAACCTGATGCCAGACACACAGCATATTCACTGGTGCCCTTGGGGGGGAATGGAGAGCCTTTCCAATTTTTTCCCATTGGTGGAGTTGTAGGGATCCCTCAAGGGGGTACCAGGGACACTCTTTTTCGATGAGTTTCAAAAGAGTCTGTACTTGAGACAGAGTTGCAGACTCACCACACACCTGTATCAAATACTTAAGTTCCTTCACATGCTGTTGTTGGGGGAGTGTTAAAGTTCTGCCCATACTCACCAGTTGCAGGGGTCATGGAGTCCCAGCAATGAGAAGAGTGCACTCAAGGAGCCTATGCCAGGCGCTGGTGAGTCACGGTGTGACCCTCTCACGTGTCCCTGTTCAGGCGCCACATGAAGGACTTTGCACACGAGACACGGGTGGAAGGAGTAGAACCCAGTCTGCCTGAACTCGGCAGTGATCATTTATTTTAAGCCCAGGCTGACAGTCTTACACAACACTCTTGCAGTCATCAACGTCAGCGTTCAATACACATAATCACATCAGCCCAGATAGATGTCTCCTAGAGCTCTCTCCTGGCAAACAGCCTTATCAGTAGTGAAACCCCAAGAGAACAATGTACGTTTTGTAGGGAAGAGGAGAAGAACAGGATATGCTCAGGCCTTAGCTGATGCGTCAGCTAGCTTGACTTTTCCAACAGATTTATACCCCACCCATCCCTACCCGAAGGAGTCTCAGAGCAGTTTACAAACCCTTTCCCTTCCCCTCCCCACAACAGACATCCTGTGGGCTACGTGGGGCTAAGAGAGCTCTCTCGAGAACTGCCCTTGAGATAATTGCTTTGAAAGAACTTGTGACTGACCCACGATCCCACTAGCAGCTGCATGTGGAGGAGTGGGGAATCAAACCCGGTTTTCCCAGATTAGAGTCTACACTCCTAACCACTACACCAAACTGGCTCTCTTACAAGCATGTAAACCAGGACAAAAGTAGGTTAAATAAATTATGTAATTTATTTAAAAATATCTATGCTGCTTCTCCAGAGTACCTACCAAATTAATCCTATAAAACAGTTTAAGGTAGAAGCAATCTGTAAACCCAGTTTTAAAAGATCAAACCATGGGTAAAAGGAAATGTTTAATAGGAAAGAAAAATAAAACCCTAAAAGAGAGTAGGTAAGACATGTGGGGAAGGGCACTTCATAGGTGAAGTATTGTCCCTAATAATGTTCTGTCTCTGTCTACCATCCACCTCACCTTGGAAGGTGGGGATGTAGAGAACAGGTTTGTGAGGAGGATCTCAGCTGGCAGGTTGGGCAATATGGGAAGAAGGGATCCTTCAAGTCCCCTGTCTCCAAGCTGCTTAGGGCTGTAAAGGTAAGAACCAATGGTCTGAATAGTGAAGAAAAAGATAAAATGATCTCCAGAAAAAAAAGATTCTTAAGAGATCCCCAAGAAGATTTTCACAAAACCAAACATTTGTGGAAGACTTCACATTTGCAAAAGATGAGTAATCTCAGTCTGTATCTAGCAAAACAGAGCTTCTCCAGACAGGGGCTGAGGAGAACTACAAAAGATTGAGCACTGACAGAATCAAATGTCCTTCTGCATTATTAACAGATGACTGAAATACAAATTCATTTGTACAATATCCCAAGGTACACTTAAACAACTGTTGCTCTGTTTATTTCGGCGGTCTGGATCAGGGATCATTTTTTGAGGGAAAAGAAAGAAGGAAGAGTCATGTGTGTGTATATTATTTAAACAAATATTTATTCAGACAATCAGTGGCAGAGACTTTATTTTACTGCATTGCTAAGATTGCACTGAAGAATCTGTGACAGTTTCTCAGAGTCATGTGTGTTGTTTCAGGCAACTGACAGTGCAGTCCTAAACCAATTTATACCCTTCTAAGTTCACTGGAGTAAATAGGTTTCATAGGTTTGCACTGTGAGTCACCAGTTACGCTCAAACAAGAATAATGTTTATAAAATCAAAACATGCACAGCAATTCTGTATTGCTCAGTAAACAGGCTGTGGAACTGGCTCGATCAAAACTACGGAGCATGTCTTATTCTTTTGTCAAAGATATAAGCAATTAAGAACACAGCTGATTGATCTGCTAGTTCCTGATACAGACATGCTTGTAGCAAGTAAGCTCCAATTTTTGCTCGGTGGTTATGATCCAGCTATTACAGTTCCCGTAGTGAATTTTATTTTGGGATGGCTCGAATATAAGAGGCATAAAGAGATCCTGAAGAATGTATGTAAGCTCAAATAAATAAATTATAGAAAATAAAACAATTAAAAGAAAAGGGGAAAATTAAGTGTGATCAATAAACAGGCATGCTGAGAACTCAGACTTAATCTCTGGGCAAACTTCGCTTAGCTGACCCTTGCTGATTCAATTAAGACAAGAGAAGAAGAAGAGAAGAGATTGGATTGATACCCCACCCTTCACTCGAACTCTCAGAGCGGCTTGCAAATTCCTTTCCCTTCCCCTCCAAACAACAGACACCCTGTGAGGTAGGCGAGGCTGAGAGAACTCTTTCAAGAACTGCCCTTGAGGGAAGCAGCTCTGACAGAATTATGGCTTGCCCAGCTGCAAGTGAAAGTGTGGGGAATCAAACCTGGTTCTCCCAGATTAGAGTCCATGCACTTAACCACTACACCAAACTGGCCGAGGGCTTATACTGAACCCAACATTACTGTTGGAGAAGCAAGTCAGTGCAGCTGCACTTTCTTCCAATTTAGTTTAGCTTGCAAGATGGCCCCCCTCCCTTGACTTGGCCAATCTTGCCACCTGGATTTTATCATGGAGACTAGATTGTTGCAATGTATCCTACATTGGTCTCCCCTTAAAGTAAACTTGGAGACTCCAGTTGGTACAAAATGCTGCACCTCTGTTATCACCGTGAACTATATAGAACATACACATTGCACCCATTCTGTAGTCATTCCACTGCCTGCCCATCAGTTATGGGCTCGAGTCAAACCGTAGCTATGGCCTTGGATCCTCATATCTGCAGGACCACCTGTCCTCCTGTGTTCCACCACGACAGCTTCCCTCATCTGAGCAGGGTCACCTGCAGGTGCCGTTCTGCAAAAGGGCAAGATCAACTCATGCATTCTCTGTTGTGCCTGCTCCTTGTGCAGTGGCCTGCCTGAGGAGGTGAGGAAACTCCCAAATTCTGTCATTCTCCAAACTATGTGAAACAGAATTGTTCATGGGGGACAGGGAATTTTAATAAAGATAATAGGATTGTGATATAATGGAATGATTCAGAAGGCTGCTTTAATAAAGGGAAGAGGACTGTGGACCATAATGCTGCATACACTACACATTATCTGTCTTGTCTCATCTTGCTGCCGTTGCATTGTTTCCTACTTATGCAACACCATTTTCAACATATCATGTCGTCTAATGCTTTGTTTCAGATTTCTGTAATCCTAGTCCTACTACATTGCTTACTGCATATCTTGCATTAATTTACACCAGGGGTGTCAAACTCATTTGCTATGAGGGCCAGATCTGACATAAATGAGTTCTTGTTGGGCCGGACCATGTGTCATAAAATATAATGCCTGGTAACAGACATATTAACTTTATAAAGGACACAAACACAAAGATTTTTTTTTTACTTAAAATAAAAACATGCTTAAAACATTAGCATGCTTGCAATGTTTTGTTTATTTAACAGTGTCTGATAACTGACACCTCTTGCTCTGAATTATTGCATCAAAATGTCTGTGCTGTTGCAATCTTGAGTATGCTGTTCAAGTGTGTATCTGTAAGCTGCAAACCTACTTTTGATTTATTGACATTCACCACAGAAATCTCATGCTCAGAGTTCTGAGTCTAGGACCCAGGGGAAACCATGAAATGGCTTAGCGATTGAGAGAGTCTGGCGAAGCAAACTATGATGCAGCAGCAGCAACAGAACTGGAAGCAGGAGATGGCCAATTCCAGTGCAGGCACGATAGAACCCTCTGGGGGCCTGATCCAGCCTTGGGCCACATGTTTGACACCCCTGATTTACACTGTGTAATTTGCCTTGAGTTCTCAATGAGAAAGGCAAACAAACAGAACATGCAAGGCATGCTCCCGATCAGATTGCCTAAACCTTTTTTGTCAACATTTGTATGAGAACCATGACAAGCAACTTTGTGCCTGTGCATTAGCTGTGTGTGCTACAGGACCAGGTTATGCCTTGGTAAGTAATGAATTAGTTATAGTGTGTGAATGTTTTTTGCACTTGCAGTTATACAAAAAGCAAAACAACTAAGACTGGGATTCTATTTCAACTGGTAGCAACTCTCTAATATCAAAACCAGCTGTTTCTTTGCTACCTGGGTTCCTTTTAAGTCCGATTTCCCACAAGCAGCTGTGCCATGGTTGCTCTTCCATTTGCCCTGGTTGAATTGGTCAATTTTACACTATTTGTTGTGTGGCCACATTTTGACCCGCAGCTCCCCCCAATTTCCCCTGTGTTTTCTCGATCTCAAAAAAACAAGGACTGAGAAGATGCAGGGGAAATCGAGAAGAGCTGTGGGTCAAAATGCAGCTGTGCAGCGAATAGCATGAAATTGACCAATGCAACCGGGGAAAATGAAAGAGTGACCGCGGCACAGCTGCTTGTGGCAAATTGATCTAAATGAAGATAGTAGAGATTATACCTGGACCCCTCTATGTATAAAACATGTGCTTTTCTGTTTATCGATGGCTTTGCCCTGCCAAATACAGAACCCAGGAACCCTACAGGAGACCAGACTATAAGGTTTGAACCAAAGTTGTCTTCATTATGCCAATGTTACTAAGGCTGATTCTGCACTGACTTTTCCCTCCATTGTTTTACAAAACCCATTTTGGAAGAGAAGAGCCTCCACACTCTATGCCACTTTGGTTTTCTTTGATCATCAGATTTTATGGTACCTTCTGCATTGATTTATGGCCATTCAGCGGTGACTTTGCAGTCAGTTCAGCATTGCCCCAAAGTATCTGAATGTGGTTTTGAGATGCACTTTTTCCTCTCAGTTAAGAAAATGTGGAGCAAATGCTAGATGCAGAATTGCCTTAGAATTATTTTGGATCCCCTTGAAATTTCTTGGATGCTGTCTCTGAGCTGGCAACTCTGGCTTCCTTGCATATTTTCACTTCAGTCAAAATTTATTTTATTTATTCAATTTATACCCCACCCTCCCCACTCAAGCAGGCTCAGGGCAACTTACATAACAGGTTAAAACCTATAAAATAACAATTATAAAACAGTCCTAAAACAATCCAATTATCATAAATCTAAGACTAATAGCATTGCATAGAGATGGCAGAAGTGATCATGGTGGAATGTTCAGATGGGGTACAGTCTGTACTGATAGTCAGCTCATCTCAATCTATTTATTTATGCAGCAGGTAGAGGCTGTTGATGGTAATACCAAGGAACAGGGCCCTATCACCTTTCAGTTATTTATGTGGCTCCTTGATTGAGGGCCTGGTGGAAGAGCTCCGTCTTGCAGGCCCTGCGGAACTGTAAAAGGTTGTAAATCTAAACCCAGGGTCTCCTCAAATTTGCCATCTGTGTGGACTTTACCATTTGTGCCAGAATTTTTTTGTTGTTGTTGAATATGATTTCAGAAACTGTTAACAAATTAGATAAATATCTGATTATCCATGTAATAACTGCTACCAGAATTCTTTGTACAAAGCACTGGAAAGGAGAAGTTCCTTCTAAGGAGGAAATAATCTATAAACTATTGGAGACTGTGGAAATGGACAATTTAACATTGAAATTAGCAGATAAAAGAAAGGAAATATTTGAAAATAACTGGTTAAGGTTTTATAAATGGTTGGAGGAACATTTAAAAAAATGAACTAACTCTAACTGTATGCTCCTATAAAACTGGGATAAACTAATCTAATGAATTAGATATTGATTCTAGTAGAAATGTTAATACTATATATATATATATATATATAGAGAGAGAGAGAGAGAGAGAGAGAGAGAGAGAGAGAGAGTATGGACTCCATATCTGTTAGTATGTTTTTATCTTTGTATGCTTTTTCTTGTTTTTTCCTTTTCCTTTTCTTTTATAAAAACTCAATTAAAAAAATATTTTTAAAAAATTGCCATCTGTGGTAGATGTTCTCCAGCGCTGAACTCCCACCAGGATACCAAGTGCTGCTGAGAGGCAAATAAAACCCACAACTCCAGTAACCCACCTAAAGGTTTTCTTTGGGTGGCAGGGAATATGTAGAACACCCTCCTTTGCAAAGCCAATTTTGTTAATCTTCACTGTTGTTTTTTGTTTTTGTTTGTTTGCTTGCTCTTCTCAAAATTCCTCAAATATTTTGCTTGACAGGCATATACAAATCTGCCTCAAACTGTTACTGTAGGAAAAGTTTGATCACATCTCTCATTTGAGGTTGATTTCAAGAAACCTTTAAGGGCACAATTATACCTTTACAACTGTACTAAGGGTTCCTAACACAGGGCCAAAATACAAATGATGACAAGTGCATATCCATCCAGTGACCTCTAACACCATTTGTAGTTCTTTAAAAATTGCTGTGAGACACCAATCTGGATCAGGGAAGGGGTGCTGTAGCCCAGGACCTTCCCCTCCCCCTCTTTTCAGGTGCCAGAGCAGCCGTGGTGGGGGCTTTTTCTGCATCTGAAAAGGTGAGGGAGGGAAACAAGAGCTCCTCTGGCCACTGCCCCATGCACTCTACCAAGATGGGGGCCTCAAGGCACTTTTAAAAAGCAAAGGCCATGACTTACCAGAGGCTGTGTTCATGGCCTGGGCTGGGAGAGATGTGTAGGAGGCTGGGCTGCTTCTGGCCACATGGCAAGGCAGCAGGTGGCCACCCACAATAGGTGGGCTCACAAAGCACGGTAGCTAGAGGCAGGCTCCTGACCCAGTAGTTGCATCAGAGCTCCATGAAGGGATTTAAACCACTGCTGACAGAAGCCTCTCAAAGCATTTTTGCCTGCTCTCCCATCCACCCTCCCTCCCTCCTTTTTAGTTTATTTTATTTCTGTAGCTCTAAATGTGTTGTATTTTGTCACAGTCTGGGCATTTGGGGCTTTGGGACAGATCCTTTTTGCAGGGAAATGGGCCTTTGTGCCCACTTCCCAGATTAGGGGAATCCCTTAAGGGGTCTTGGGGTTTGAGCCAGGATGCAACCTGTCCAGCTTGGGGGGCTGTCTACAGGCTCCTCACCAGGTGGCAAGGGGAAGCACACAGCAGCACCCATCCCATGTGGTCACCACAATTTTGCCATTCCATGGTTGCCCTCCCCAGCAGGTGGGCTGAAGTGGGATGGGTTTCATCAAGTAGCAGATGGGTCATCCAATGCTGGGATCCATCCCCATTCTGGACCAGTGCTCCTTGGTTTGTCATCAATAAAGCCGTGCTATTTCCTTTCATAAAGGCTGAGGACAGACTGGCAGTATAAAGCACAAGCGAGGCGGGGCAAAAAGACCCTGGCCAAGTTGTGGCGGGGATTCCCGGTCACATTGCGTGGACTGATGTGGCAGCATGCTGGGGAGGAGGCAGAATGGAGCAGTTGCACGTGGCTTTGGTCTGCTCCACCAACCTGCGCATAGGCACAGCAGCATTAGGCAGTTGAGCATGCATGGGCGGTTATGTGCATTTCTGCCGGACCTGTCCACACTTCTGGGTAGTGGGATTAACGCACCCTCCACACCTTGCCCTGGCTTTCACCTGGTACTTTTTAAAAGCGGGAGCGAATTGTTAAAGGACAGGGTGACTACGGCAGGGGAACACCAGACAGCTGTGGCTGTGTGAACCGGCCCATTTAATCTGCTTGAGAAAGGTGCCTATATTGGGCCAAACTGCCAGCCTGAACTCAGCCAAAGCATTGTGTTTTTCCTCTGCATGCTCTCTCCCCATTTGGGCATGGGCTCACAAAAAACAAACTACAAATGCTTTTAAAATGGTGCTGGCAGCCACAGAATGGGATTGAGCTAGCTGTCGCTCACAGTTTGATTCTCTGTGTTTATTGAATAATGGGAATATAAGGAGGATGAAATTTTCAGGGGAGAAGAAGTGAGTGGGGTATAATTTAACCTTTCCCTGCCCCCCCCCCCCCCCAGAGAGCAACTGTCATCAGGCCGTATTACCCAAGCAAGTTCAAGCACTGGACACTTGTGTTTGCTGAGAGAACATGTGACCCCACCCTGTTTTGTCATCTGTGTGTGACTGATGCAAAGGTAATCGCATGCTGTGTTCTTAGTATTGCCATAACAGGTATCTCACCAATGGGTTACTTAGATAAATGCCTTTCCATTTCATGCTAACTGTGTCTCTCCTTAGGATTCAGTTTATGATGGGTGATTGTCAGGAGCCCTGGTTCTCAGCGCCATCTCCATCTGTGCTTAATACTATACAGGATATACCGGTTACTAATTATTTTGTCATCCCCTTTTCCATTGAGAGGCAAATAATTATTGGTTTCTTTGGTGTTTTCCATGATAATCCATTATTACAGCTTGAGCAATCCATTTGAAATAGACATATCAATGCAATATACACAAAGACTATCTAATTATAATTTCAAACCCCAAAATGTTCACATCTTATAGTGACTGGGGAGGAGGGGGGAGTCTCTCTGTCCTCAATAACAAATACAATGACTGTACTTTTTAAAAAGTTCCTTGAAGTTCCACAAAGATTTTGCTCCAAAGTGGTAATTTGCCATTGCACTGGTCTTCAGGCTCTTTTCCTCTACTGTAAAAACAACAACTCTGTGCTATTATCCGGGAGTGCATTTGAGACACAAAATACAGCCATTGGTGTTGGATCCAGCCAGCTTTTTTCACTCAATCTCACTCAGTTACTTTCCTTACCATGGCCTCCATCTTTTATTCATGTAGGTCCCATGTTCTCTAATACAGCTTTTTGTTGGTCAAACAGGATCCCTGTCTCTCTTTCACTATGAGAAACCTTGTTTGGATCCAGTCCATTGACAGCAATTGAAGAGATTGGGGCACTGAACATTTCCCTCACATGTTCAACTGTCATTTTACAAGGGCAAAAGTCCATTTCTCCCACTAGAAGAAACACTGTGTATATAGAGAGATAAATCCAAGTCATTGAGAGTTTTAAATTTATTTTGGTTTGCAAGGGGGGGGGGGTTGTGTTTCAGTAAGCTTACATATTGATAACATTGTTCAAAACACAATGCATTTTCTCATTTGTAATCATATTGCTTATTCATTATTAGGCTGTCCATATCCCAGCTGGAAAACATTTCTTCTGTATCATTTCTTTGAAACCCCCCAAAAGCCCAGCATAGAATCTGTGGGGAGTAAATCCTTTTCAGCAAAAGACACAGATCATTATCATCTTCCTTTGCTTTTCTTCTTATTGAATAGACCTGAATAAAATGGTGACAGATTGCATTAATCTTGGGACATTTTTTTTTCCATTGCCTTCAAATTTAGCAAGTGTATTTGGAAGGTATGTGCTTTATTCAGACTAATGTAATTCAAATCAAATCAGCTCTCATGTTGCTATGTGGATGATGTATATTGTTTTGTCACTTATCTCATAGTCTGCATAATCACAACCTCCTGTTTGGCTTTCCTTTGTGTCATTCTGCATCAAGTGTACTTTTGCTCTCTTCGCTGAACTTTTTCTCTGCGTGAGAGTACAACAGCAGCTATCTTAAAAGAATGTGTGAAACCTTTCCCAATTTGTTCCCTTGAATGGTCACCTCGCTCAGCAGTGGCATCTCAAATGCAAGGTATGTTCACAAAAGTAGAGATGTGAGTTTTTGAAAGTGGCACATTTCAGACTGATTTACATGTCTTACTGTGGATGTCATCTTCCTTTGCATGAAGGATGTGTGAGAAGAAACAACATAAAATCCTGTATGAAGTTTATGAAGTATACATAATGTGTGTTAATAATGGTTCAGTGTGAAAGGAGAAATGTTCAAGAATAAGAAATAATTGTGAAGTTGTGAGGTAAAAGTGATGTGATCTTAATTCTAAAATAGATTGAGAAGGATGTAGAGTTGTAGGTCTAACAAGCAAGGGAGCTGCTTCCATCACTGTAATGACTGCGATGTTTTCAACAAGGAAAGGGGTGGGACCCTGGTATAGCTGGCAAGAACCCGGTATTTCGCCAATTGCTAACTTTAAATTAAAGCAATTCAGCTAACAACTTCCAAGATCTCGGGGAGACCTAGTTCAGAGAGTGTCTTTAGAGAGGAGTGTCTTTAGAGAGGAGTCCTGATGGAGAAATCACTAGATTCAGAAAGTGGTGTGCATGTCTTCAGAATATGGAACAATCTAAAAGGAAGCTGACCAGAAAGAAAGGAAGCTGACCAGAACTGCTGGACCTCCTGAGGGCACCTGGTGTTTTTGGCCACTGTGTGACAGAGTGTTGGACTGGATGGGCCACTGGCCTGATCCAGCATTGGCTTCTCTTATGTTCTTAAGAAGACATCAGAGCAAAACAAGCAGTAATCTAGAAGGGCAAACTTGTGATGGGAGCTAGTTCAAGGGGAAAATGCTGTTTGAATTTAACTCAAAGAGAGAACTAGTACATGGATTGTTGTTTTCCTTTGCTGCAGTGCATTAAACAGATGAAAAGACTGTCTACTATTATTGCAAATGTCCACTTAAATGACATCATTAACATTTAAATAATTCCTTAATAAACAACTGTATGATTTGGTCTCAATGTCTGTAATGGGGAGACTATTTACAGACTCCCTCCCCCAGCAGCAGGTGGGTTTGCACATCATCTCATGGCAAAGCAGGCCCTGGAGTAGGGTCTTTCTTTCATTTAGGGCTGCCAAATTTCAGTTGATCTCCAAACTGTAGATATCGATTCCCCTGGAGAAAATGGCTGCTTTGGAGGGTGGACTTTATGACATTATACTCTGATGAGGTCCCTCCCCTCCCCTCCCCAAACCCCACCTTCCCCAAGATCCATCTCCAAATCTGCATGAATTTCCTAACCAGGAGTTGGCAACCCTACTTTGTCTCTAGTGTTTTCATAGGATATGTTGCAATGCTATATTATTCATGTGAAGACCATGGGAAACGCTTCCATACTGTGACAATTCTATAGTCAACATGGAGAGACTCAACAGCAACACCTGAAACTGCCTGACAGAACCAAGCTCTAGTAACTCCTTTGTGAAGTCTACATATAGAGTAGTCTCTGTACATATGAGCAGTCATATGGTTTTCTGCCATGCAAAAAACATTTCCTATAACCCCCACAAGGCTGTTGCAGTGTTTGATTTCTTCCGTATACCATGCCCTTGAAGAGTTAACATTAAATATATATGCAGCTTACATATGTAAGCTCACAAATACAAGTTAATTCTTGTTTATCTCAGAAGTACAATGTGCAAGGCAAACATGTGCTCACAAGTAAGCAAACTCCTGTCAGTCACTTCAAGCCTTCCACAACACACTAACATTTTGCCAACTGGCAGCTTTCCAATACCCTTTCAATGCCATTATCTAGACAACTGACAGTACAGCATAATTGATGCTATACCATTGTTTGAAAGCATTCTTCCTCTAATCCAGCACTTTCTTTTTTTTCAGATATGAAGACTGTGTTCCAATTCAGATGCTGCAAAAACCCTTCATACTGGGTGGCCATGCACTTGCACTGGGTCAGAAGTTAGATGGGTTGCACATTTGCCTCCATTCTATAATTCTGAAGGAAAGGTATTTAGAAGCCTTTTGAAATGTGGTCACCTCAGCAACAACACTTTCTTTTCTATTTTCCATTGTGCTTCTCATCATGGAGAGACTGTGGCTTGGATGCTATACATTGCTTCTACTTGTGGTCTTCCTTGTCCATTGCAGAGGTAGTCCTCCCCTGCGGAGTCCATGCCTGTCACTGTAGACATTTTTCAGAATTCTTGAAAGACATTCCTCTTGCCTGAGTAGAAGTGTCTGGCATCAAATACAGGGCACTCCATGGCAGAGGACCACCTCCATAATGTATGAAGAAGAGCTCCAGCAGAAACAACCTGTGAGATTCAAGCCCATGAGGTTTAGCGTACCCAAGAGAATCACCAAAGAAAGAACTTTTCAAAACCTTTAAATCTCATTGTCCTGAATTGGAAAATATCATGATTGTCCAAAAAGACATAACTAACCAGAGGGTGGAAGGGAATGTTTAGCTGGATAACTGGATGACTGGGAACACAACTGAAGACGGTAGGACAATGCTGACAGTGAGTCAAAAATGAATGGCCAGTAGGTCGTAAGTTACAACTCTCAACAGAAGCCTTTTGGTGATCCCCAAAGGCAGCAGATATTTATTGGGAATGCAAAAGAAGTTCTCAGGTTTCTCTGCACTTGAACTATCATGTTTCAAAGTATTTCTTTTGTACAGAGAGAGTACAATGAAGCCTGTTCGATTGATTGTCAGAATTTGAATGTCAGTTGTTGTTGTTGTTGTTTAAAACAAATAAAATTAAATAAATCATAACCCTGTCATAGTTCTGTTTCCTTATTCCAGTATCTGCATCCTGCCTCTTGAAAAGAAAACCTTCTATTGGGATTGTGGCAGAATGGGCCTGTTTTGGCCTGTAGATCATGTTCTATCCTGCCCTTCAAGGTATTCCCAGCACCTGGAGAGTCTTTTCTCTCTGGTAGCCCACCACCACCTGACCTTTGTAGGAATTGCCCACTGGGAGGGTCAGGGCTCCCAGTTCCTTTCCAAGTTTTGAGGCCTTGCCTTTGTGTCTCCCACTGCCCAGTGCCTGGTCACCAGGGGGGCCATTTACTGCCTTATGCACTCCTGGAGGAATAGCCACTTGCCAATTCCTGCCTTCCCCGGTGCTCCTTTTCAAATAGTGTGTCCAAGATGGTGGAGGACTATGTGGTACAGAGGTCTATGTGGTACCGCTCTTGGTAGCAGTTTGGTAAATATGTCCGCTGTCATTTTCTCACTGGGACAGTCATGTAGCTTAAAAACTCCTTGTTCCTGCAGGACCCCTGCATACTGGTTCCTGATTCCAATATGCTTTATCTGTGCACTGTTCGTTTCTGAGAGAGAGGGGGCTATACAGCTCTGCTTATCTTCTAGCATTTGAGCTGACAAAAATTCCTTAATACCAAAATCCTTTAGTAAAGTTATAAGCCACTCTAATTATCTGCACACTTTGGAAGCAGATACAGATTCTGCTTCAGTAGATGAGTGGGAAACAATTTCTCATTTATGACTTGCTCAATTTATAGCACCACCCCTGCAGAAAAAATATATAACCGCTAGTGGATCTTTGGTCTGATTTTTCTCCAGCCCAGTCTGCATCAGTGTATCCCAGTAGTGTGGGATTATTAATTGCTGGCAGCCTCAATTTAAAGTGTGCCATACCCTTTAAGTACCTCATCACCCTTTTAACTGCAGTCCAGTCCTTTGTGGTAGGTGTGCTAACCCTTTTGGATAATATACTTACAGCTGTTGCAGTGTCAAGTCTTATTGCCACCGCTAAGTATAGAAGCTTGCCTTTGGCAGCCCTGTAGTTATTGTTGTCTGGCAGTGGTTCATTGGGCACCTTTTCTTTGTAGAAGCATAATTCCATTGGTATAGGCATTGGATTAACACCTTCCAGGCCCAGGCTTTGCAATAGTTCCAGTATCTTCTCCTTTTGACTGAGAAGCTAACTTTCAGCTGGTCCCCATTCAATCTGAATGCCCCCCAAAAAGCATTGTCTTGGCATTTGACATCTACATCCTTGTTTAGTTGAGGTATAATCTCAGCATAGTCATTTTGATTTCCATGGCAAATAATCAGATCATCAACATAGGCCAGAATAAATGTTCATCTTTGTGTCTACTGTAAAGAAAGGGGTCTCTGAAGGCAATTGAGTTGTATCTTGGTCAGTTTATCCAACCATGCTTCTGCAGCTTGTTTAAGCACATAAATCTCCTTTTGAAGTTTACAGACTAGATGCTTATTGTTTTCATTTGTAAACCCTGGTGGCTGTTTCAGGCATAATTCTTCTATTTCGCCATATAAAAATAGCGCTTAATATCTTAGTGTTCTCTTTGCATGTTTCTGGAAGCTGTGATGCTTAAGAACATCCTAATTGTGGAGTATTTTACACATGGTGCAAAAGTTTGGTCATAATCTGATCCATAAATTGGAGAGAATCCTTTTGCCACTAGTCTGGCTTTGTATATCTCAATGTCACCTTTCACATCGTGCTTAGCCTTAAAGACCCACTTACACTCAAGGGAATTCTTACCCTTGGGTAGTCCAGTGAGAGTCTATGACTGAGTTCAGACTGGCAGTTTGGCCCAATATAGGCATGTTTCTCAAGTGGATTAAGTGGGCCCATTCACAGCCACAGCTGTCTGGCATTCCTGTGTCGTACTTGCCCTGTCCTGAAGCGTTTTGATCCCACTTTTAAAAAGTACCAGGTGAAAGCCGGGGCAGGCTATTTGGGTGCACATTGATCCCACTTCCTGGAAGTGTGGACGAAAATAAGCTGTAACCAAGCGGCATGAGTAATGTGAACCCACTGATCTGGCATAACTGCCCATGCGTGCTGTGCGCTTAAGTGCACAACTTCCTGTGGGGACACTTCCGGCTTGTGGAGTTAAAGCTCCTAGCCATGGGATCCTGCCTCAATTGCTGCTGTGCCTATGTGCCCATGCACCTATGTGCAGGTTGTGAAAGTCATGTGCAACCGGGGCGTCACCACCAGGGGCCACCCCACAGTGCGAACACTCCATTCTGCCTCCTCCCTGGTATGGTCCCACGTCAGTCCATGCAGTACGACCGGAAAGCCCTGCAACAACTTGGCCCCGGTCTTTTTGCCCCACTTCCCTTGCACTTCATGTTGCCAGTCTGTCCTCTGCCTATGTCTTGTTCTTATACAGTGCATCCATTTCTTCTTGTGCGGCAGGTGGAGACTCCACTTGCTTGCTTCTGGTTCAAACATGCACTGTAATTCAGCCTATTATGTTGGTTTGTGTGGTAGCGATGTCATTGCAAGGTAGGTTAGTTTCTCAGCTAGAACTCCCTTGTTGGCCTACAATGAGCATCTGAGTTTCAAGGTCTCATCTGCCTCCACAGTGGTCTCTGGCTCACCTGCTGGTTCAGGAACTTCCACCATTACCTTCTCTTCTGGTTGACAATCTGATTATGCCTGTGTAATGACTGCATCCATTGGCTCTGAGCAATACACAAGCAGCTGATTGTTGTCACCATCTCCATCTGGACGGTCATCTGTCACAGCAGTCTGGTTGTTCCATGTTAGCTCATTGAACTGCACCACTCTGCTTGTAGTAACTTGGTTAGTGCTTGGGTCTAAAGTTATGTATCCCTTTCTCTCTGGAGAATAGTTTTCAAAGATACCTTCTTCAGCTCTGGGTTCTGGTTTGGATCTCTTTTCTTTTGGTATATGGACATAAGTCTTTGATACAAATAGTCTAATGTGTCCTATGCTTGCCTTTCTGTTATGCCATAACTCATACACAGGAATGGGCACAAACCAGGAAAATGCAGTTCAGTTTGGTTTGTTGTTCGTGGCATCCCCTGTTCATGAACCAGGAACCGTCATGAACTTTTAGACACTAGATGAACTAGTTCAGTTCCTGAGGTTTGTGATGTGGTAAAACACTCCCCCCCACACACATGCTAGAAACACCACTCTCACAAGTGATTTCTTTCTGACTCTCCTCTATAAGCCTTTTAAGTTTGGTAAGGATTGGATTTATGGGGTCCTAGTTATGGCCCCCCAAAGAAGGTTCTCCCAAGAAAGTGCTTTCTGGAGAAATGACAAGCAGTTTTAGGAGATTTCAGAGTATATAGAATGAAACCTATGCAAGCTAGAGGCATCAAACTTGCCAAGGACTTCCCCCAGATGCTCCTCTACATGTCCTCCAAGTTATGTGCAGATTGGACTTTGAGGATCTGAGTTATGCCCTCTAGATGCCCCCCAGGAAAAAAACACACATCAGGAGCAGGTTCAAAAGGGTATAGAATGGACCCCCTGCAAGCTACACACAGCTACACACACCAAGCACACAGGGAACCTCACCCTGCTGCCCACTCTTCTACAGTCCAGATTAGGGGCTGATTACATTTTTGGGATCCCAGGCTCAGGAACAAGCTAGTGACACCAAACTCAGAGGGAAACTTCACCAGGGCAGACACCCCCCCCCCCTAGTCAGACACTCGAAGCAAGAAAAGCATCCTCCCTACTCTTGCAGCCCCCACCTGAAGTCTCCAAAGGTAGGTTCTGAAAAACAGAAAGCAGACATCCCTGGAGTTCTGACAGGGGCTCCCCAAAGTAACTCCATGACAGCTTGGCAGGCCCCCCTGGAAAACACTGGAACCCAGCAAGGTGTGCCCACAATGCTCCCAGGCCCAAACAGATAAATCCTCCAGTCACAACCCATCCTTGGGTGAAATTTCTGGTTATTCACCATTACAGCAACAGGTTTTACAGATGACATCACCTGTTGTGAATTGTATAGATGCAATAAAAAGGGGTAGTCAAACAGATGTTTGCTGTGGTGAATGTTGTTCTTTGAGGTAGGTGTTGTGTTACAAGGTAGATGTTGTTTCATGAGGTACAGGTGAAGGAGATTTTCTTTGGAGGGTAAAAGTAAGGGGGGGTATCCAGGAGTTTTTTCAGTGGGACAATTTCAGTGAGAAAGGGTCAGGTGTGGGGAGCCTTTCTTGAAGGGGCCTGTTATGAGTCGATGTTTCATTAGGTAAATATTGGGCAAGGGAGATTTTCCTTAGAGGGTAAAAGTACAGAGGGGTACCTAGGGGTTTTCTCAGTGAGGGAATTTCAGTGAGAAAGGATTGGGAGGGGATAAAATGTGAGTCCTCAGCCAAGGCATCCAGTAGTTAAGCCTCTGTGCTTGGCATGAGCAGACGGATGGAGTGAGTCAGAGCCGTGAGTCCATCTAACCCCTAATCCTACCAGGGAAGAGGTTTTCACAATCAAGAGGGCATAAATGTAGGTCCTTAGCTGAGGCACCCAGTAGCTAAGCCCCTCAGCTCAACATGAGCAAAGACATGGGGTGGCTCAGAGCCCTAAGTCCACTAACATCCAAACCCTAGCAGGGGAGAGGCGGTCAAGATCAGGAGGATATATATGTGGGTCCTCAGCCGAGGCACCCAATACTAAGCCCCTCTGCTCAGTGTGAGCAGAGAGACTAAGTGGCTCAGAGCCCTGAGTCCCTCTAACACCAAAATCCCATCAGGGGAGAAAAGTTCACTATCAGGAATGAATGTGCTCTACTTTCAACAAGTTCCCTGCCCCTCTGTCTGCTAACAGCCAACAGAGGAGAGAGTATGAGCTAAGCTGAGAGTATATATAGCATTCTGATCCTATAGAGCAGAATGGGAACTCTGTTATTGTCAGCCAGTAGAGCTTGTTAAAGTTTGGAAGGCCCCTATCGGTGTTTCCAAGGCTGGAGAAGTCCACCCACCCTATTGCTTTGAAGTTTTATTAACAGTTTAATTGAGTGGGAACAGTCTGCCTGGAAATGTATCCATTCACAAACTGCACAAATAGTATGAAAGTTCATGGAATGTTCTTGCTGGTCACCCTTTCATAAACCTTGCTTTGTGAACCATGAACCAGCCAAAATTCATGATGAACTTTTGTTCATGAGCTGGTTCATGCCCTTCCCTACTTACAACCAGTTTTCTCTGTGGCTTTGTTTGGCAATCTGTTTTGCAAGTAAACTGTGGTCATTGCAGCTTCTCCCCAGTGCTTGTAGGGAAAGCCTGAGTCAATGGGGAAAGCCTGAATCACACAGCCAATATGTTTCGTTTCAGGAACTCTTCAACAACTGTTTCTGTCTGACATTTCACACAGAACCGTATTAGTACCGGTTCCCTAACGCAGGGGTGGGCAAACTGTGGCTCAGGAGCCGCATGCGGCTCTTTCACATATATTATGTGGCTGCCACAGGGCAGCTGGGGAAACTAAATATCATTAGCAAACAAATATCATTGGACAAATTAATATCATTATCAATATCTGCTTTTACCCCTTTTGTTATTATTTTTGGCAGTCTCATTTAATATTAATAAAAAGCAAATTTGCTTATTTTCCAATAAAAGCAGGTAATATTTGTACATGTCTCATGGCTCTCAAACATCTAATGTTTATTCTGTGTGGTTCTTATGTTAAGCAAGTTTGGCCACCCCTGTTCTAGGTGGCTCTTACACTGAGCAAGTTTGGCCACCCCTGCCCTAACGGAACTTATTGGCCCTTTCACACAGAAACGTGCCTCACCTGTTGGGGAAGCGTTCCTGAGCTGGTTTACCTGGAAACCTCCTCCCAAGCATTCTTCAGTTCTTGTACTGGTCCTGAAGCACAACAGGGTGCTGTGTGAAATGCCCCTGAAGCGCTTCCTCCGATGACAAGTGTTTTCGCACCTCTTTTCACTCTCATGGGTGATCTCTGTCATTTTTTTAAAGAGCCGATTTAGAGCACTATGATGCTGTAACAGGACACCAAAACGGCGTCATAGTGACCCCACTGGAATGCCTGGGCTCTAGTGGTGTCCTGCTACAGCGTCATAGCACTCTAAATTGGCTCTTTAAAAAATGACAGAGATTGCCCGTGTGGGCGAAAAGAGGTGCAAAAAGAAAGTGGCAGTCTGAAATGATAAACCGCTTCAAAGATGGCTCCAAAACGGTAGGGGAAGGGCTGTCACTGTGCCGGTTTATTCCAAGCCCGTTCAGTAACATTTTTAAAGGTGTAGTGTGAAATTCCCCAATTAGAATGCATCTGACCATGTCCATTCTTGTGCTCAGCAATCTCATTCTGTTCTGGTATGTTGGGTACAGTGATTCTGTGTTCGATTCCATGTTCCCTTAGGAATGCCTGCACTGATCTAGACATGTACTCACTACCACAGTCAGACTGGATGACTTGGGGTTTCCTGTTGAACTTGTTAGAAACTGTGGCAATATAGTCTTTCAGTTTCTGCTCAGTTTGTGATTTTTCTTTCAGCAAATAACACACAATATACTTTTAAAAATCATCAATAAAATAGATAAGTGTTATTTTTGGTTGATGATGGTTTGTTAGGTCCGCATACATCAGTGTTAATTAGTTCAAGTGGTTGCTTAAAGCATCTCTGACTTTGTTTGGGAATAGAAGAGCAAGTTACCTTTCCCTTTATGCAACTTACACACAATTGATTATCATTGACACACTCGATTGTATTGATACCTGTTACCAATACCAATTACCTGTTCTGGGTCATGATGAACAAATCTCCTGTGCCAAAGCTCTGGGGACTTCTAGTCAGTGATTGTCTTGGCTGTACATGCCTTTGGTTCCTAGCAAAGACTCCATTTCTAAGAGCACCTGTGGAATATAGCTCACATTCCCATGAGACAGTACATACATTATTCTCAAAGTGTATGGTAAATCCTTTTTCTGAGAGTGTGGGCACATTTAGGAAATTTGCCTTTAAGTCAGGAAGGTCTAAAACATCATCTGCAGTAATTTCAGTTCTGCCATTACCTATTTGACAATTTAGTGTAACTTTTCCTTTTCCTTGTATGTCTACTTGATCTCTAATGGCTAGGTGCACTTCTGAAGCATTTGTGTCCAGTTCATCAAACAAATTGATATCTGATGTCATATGTACGGATGTACCACTATCAATTAGCCAAGTCTTGTGATATTGAATCTTTTGTGCTAAATGAGATATGCAACAATTAAATTGCTCTCTTTGGGATAAATCCTTCTGTCTCTGTGTTTGAGTGTGAGGTTGCTTGCTGGTACTGGCATTTGCATTTCTACTGAACCAGCACTACCTCTGGATAAGATTTAGTTTGTTACAATTGAAGCAGTGAGGGATATTTATTTTGTCTTTGGGGTTGGACTTTCTTTTGTCAATTGGCTTACTTCCTGCATGCCTTGACATGCCCTCTCAGTCCGTGTAACTTGAGTCATTCTTGTTTTTGTGCTGCTCATGGTACCCCTTTGGTTTCAGTTCTGATCAGACCCAAAAGATCTTCCAACTTAAAATCTTTCCCATTAAATGTTGAAATGAATGCAGAATAAGATTCAGGTAGGGAACTTAGAAACAGTACAATTTGTAAATCCCCATCTAGCACTTTACTAGCAGTTGCAAGCTTATCAATTAGATTTAATAATGTTTTATATGGATTTCTGCATTTCTACTTTCTTGTAGCCTAACTGAGAAAAGTTCTCTAAACAAAGAATTGTTGCTAGTCTGGTCTTGCTCTCCACTGTCCTTTTTTAAGGCTTTAATCATCCCTTTTACAATTTTTTTTGTCCTTTTATGTACACCAATCGAGAATTAGCCAGTGTACTAATAATCAGATTTTGTGCTTTACCATCTGCATTTTCTCTTTGTTCTTGCCAGCAGGCAGTGAAGTCTTGTAATTGCTCAAATGAGAGAGAGAAACAAACAAACAAACAAAAAATCTTTTTAAACCTTAAAATTCACTCTGGGCCCGTAACCCTATTGGGATATTTGGTTAAGATAGTAGAGTTTCCCCAGTCATATAAGCATGATACTAATTGCAGTGAATAAATCTCCCACAAAGTGTATTGTGAATAGGTAAACTTATATTTATTCAAGTAGATCCAATGACACATAGTCATATATAACTACAACATAACAAGAAATGATCATGGAATAAGAAAAATGCCACAAAAGCAGAAGAAATAAAACAGCTAGCAGTATAATAAAATTATCATTAAATGAACAGAAGAAACCCCTTGGTAGAAGTAAACATAGAATGTCACATCTTCAGAATAAAAATGTCTTTGCTTAGTATCTGTCCAATAACAATGTTCTAGCAGAGAGATACTACATTTTCCAGCGATGTGTGAGATAGCAGAATGTATCTACATGACACAGGAAGACAAGTGTCTAATTTTTCATGCTTTATTGTGTATGAGTGAACTTGTAAGCATTCTCTTAAAGTAAAGTGTTTATTGAGTTGTTGTTTAATTGAGGGTGATATGATGTCCAAAGAGCTGCATGTTATCCATTTATCTTTTAGATCCCACCCCTTTATAGTTAATTTGTTCCATTATCTCATTTCCTCCTGCATTAGATTTGATATTCATTCTGCTCTGCTCCTGTTGACTGGAAGTTTTCACACCTAGGCCGATTTCACACTAGCGTTTGCCCCAGGTTTGCCCTCATGCTTGCACTGGAGCTTCTGGTCGATTTCACACCAGTTGCTCCAGGCTCATGTTTTGCTCTGGAGTATCACCCTGCTGCACTGGAGTTTCCCTGGAGCAAACAAATCCTGTTTTTAGAGGATTTTCCTGTTTGCTCCGGGGGAGAACCCAAAATGAAAACATGCCCACTTGCCCGCCTTTCATCAGGGCTGCCCCATTGTGGGAGTTTCTAATTTTTTTTTTGAGAAAACCCTTCATCACGCTATATTGAAAGGGCTGAGGTTCCAAATGGGAAAATAAAGAAAATACTCTGGAGGAAACTGGGAGGGGAAATTCTGGAGAGAATGAGAGGCAACTGGCCAGTGCAAAATCGGCCCTAGTCTGCATGAACTAATTTCTCTTTTGATTTGATCTCTTTTGAGTGGATCTTATTTTACACTAAACTATCTTTATTAACACTTCCCCCAGCCTTTATTCTGTGTATCTAATCCAGCCTGATGGATGTACATATATACATCTGAGGAAGTGATCTCTGATTCACAAAACCTCATTCTGAAATCTATTTTTTTTAGTCTTTAAGGGGCTTACATATTCTTCTATAATTTTGCTATAACAGATGAACACAGCTACTCATCTGGAATTTTAGCCATAGCATCATAAGTACAGCAATGACCAAGAAGGTTGGAGAACCCCAAAATTCATAGACAGACAGAGAAGGTTTCTACATCTAGCCCTGTTCAGAGGCAGAATGTTTCTGAATACAAGACATTAGGGGCAAAGAACTGGGAAAGGCTGTTGTTTCTGTGATTGTGAGTAGCCAAAGGCACCCTGGCTGGGTACTGTTAGAAATAGAATGTTCGAACTGGGCCTGTGTCAGATCTAGCAGAGTATTTCAAGTTCCTATGTACCACTTATTCAGACCCATAGAAGTTCAATGGGACTTATATCCAAATCAATGAATGTAGGACAGCAGCCTTTCTACTCTTGAGAATTCTCTCCCTGTCCTGACTCTGCCCATCTACAACTATTCTTCTTGTCATAATAGATTAAGGAAATTGGAGCTGGGAAAGTTCCAACATCTGAATTTTAGGTGTTTTATATTTCTTGCTTCAGCTTCCTTTCTCAGACCTGGACTTTTTTTTTTTTTTAAAGTCACCATTGTGTAACAGTTTTTCCTTTTGGCAGTTGATGACATGATCCTACCTTTTGGCAATTGATGACATGGTTCATGCATTATGAACTAATTTCACAACAAGTTGCTCTCAGCATCATGTTCCAAAAATTGAATGCTAGTGAATTGTCAAAAATAAAAATAATAGATACTGTACTAGCAAAATGTAGCCTTTTCTTCTAGATTTAATGGCCTCATTTTCTGTTCTTTCTGTGTTTTAGATTGGATTATCCATTTGGAATTTAACCATTAGTCTTTTATGAATTATGAATCAACAAAATCTATGCATGTTAGACTAATTGGTGCACTGTTTCTGTTGTAGTATACAGTCTAGTTTGATAAGAAAGAACTAACCCTTACAATCTCATTTCAAAGAATCAATTAAAGAATTATTTTAGGAAATGGTTCCTTCACAGATTTATATTCAGATTTGTCCATATTTTATAAAACCTTTTATTAAGCACTCAACAATAAATACCTGGTTTGACTCTTGTTGCAGAAAGGCTAAACAGTTAGTGGTCCATAAACAATGTTGCTTCAGACTAGTTCATTGCCTGGATTCTTTGGCATATCTATTGTTGGCAAAATGAGTTTATAAGAATCTTCTTGAGTACAAAAAAAGAGTAGCAATGTGGCACAAATGGGATTCACTGATATTAGCCTCTCAGAGCAAAGACTCAGCCAAATTCTGGGCATTGGTCTCTGACTCTTATGGATTTAAAACAAACAAACAAACCATTTTTTCCCCTAGCATTATGCCTGCTGGAGTCTGGGAATACTTCTTCTCGGAAGTATATAGCAACCCTTTGGTCAATGGGAACAGTGGCAACACCTCTTGTGATACGACTCCTTGAATGGTCCCCAGTCACACATGAAGCAATTTTTAAGGCAGTCTATACATTTTCTCCTAATAAAGCACCTGGCCCAGATGGGATTACATTAGAAGCAACTAGAAATAACTTGGATTGGTGGGTGCTATTACTTGCCATGTTATTCAACCATGTTATCAACACAGGACACATTCCTACATTATGAGGACAGGGCATCATTATCCCAGTTTACAAAACTGGCTCTAGGGGCAACCAAACAAATGATCACCCTATTACTCTGTTGTCTGTAATAGGGAAGATTTATGCCTCCCTTTTGCTAGACAAATTGCAAGACTGGGTGCAGTGGTCTAATATCCTTGGTCCAGAGCAAATTGGTTTCCAGCCAGGCCACAATATCTTAGATCACTAGGGATTTTTGCTCATCTAGCCTATAAATATTTGATCCCTAGAGGAGTTATTTTTGTTGCCTTTAGGGAACTAAAGGTAGTATTTGACTCTGTGCCTAGAAGACATCTTTGGGAATAATTAAAGGCAATGTCTATAGATCATCACCTTTTATGGCTTATTAGTCTTCTTTATATGAACACTTCCACCCAGGTGCATTGCACTTTTGATGGACAGCTCTCTGAGAAGATCAGGATGATCAAAGGTAAGGCTGTCTATTGGCTCCTTTATTTTTAAATTTATATTTAAAGGATCTACCGAGCACCCTCAAGGAATACCAGTTTTGCCCTCCCATCTTAGCTAAGCAACCCATTTCAATTTTGTTATATGCAGATGATACTCTTTTGCTTCTTAGAACTAGAGTTGGCCTAGGAGCTTAATTAAAACCTTTTTGCTTTATTATTACCAGTTGTCCTTGGAGATAAATTATTCTAAACCCAAGCTCATGGTCTTTAGAAAGACTCCTTCTAATACCAACACTCTCTGGAGACTAAAATAAAACTGTAAAATGGAGCACATAAAAATCTATAAGTATCTGGGTGTTTGGTTCCCCTGTAATATACATTGGGACAGGCATAGGCAAAAAGTTCATTCAAAAGTTGTAGGAGTGATAAACATGATTATTCATGGGGGGCTCTACAAATTTTTATGGCAGGTTTTTAGTATCCCCTTTTCAGCAAGATTTTGTCAATGTGGTTCTGGCATCATCACTACCATCTCTCACATAATGGACTGCCCCTTGCTATAAAGAGAGAGAGAGAGAGAATGATGGATTCAGAGATGGATTTTGGTACATGATAACATCTCACCAAATTCAGTTTCCCAAACCCTACTTTTGGATGCAAACTATGATAGTACGGCAGATGCTGCAGTTTTTGGCAGCTTCTGCTTCTTTTAGGCATAAAGGCTTAAAGTTTAATTAAACTTTTTTAGAAGAAGTAAGTCATTATTCTACGGTTTGGAGTGTGTCCATGAATGAAAAAAAAAATGGGGGCATATTCTGAAGGCCTCAGGGTAGGTTGGTATTTGAGGGATGTCATCTAGCCTACACACTTAATCATCTCTTTTAGGTTCTCTGTATGCCTGTCTGTTTATATTTAGCACATAGTAATTTGTCATGTTATTGATTGTTTGATTGTTTATTTAGATATTTATGCTATGCTTTTCTCTCCAGTGGGGATTTAAAGTGACTTTCAACATTATTCTCCCCTCCTGCATTTTATCTTCACAACAACAACCCTGTGAAATAAGTTAGGCTAAGAAAGATTGACCAGCTTGAGAACTTCTATTAAGCTGTCAGAATGGGCATTTGAACTTAGATCTCCCAGATCATAGTCCAACATGAACAACTACTTCATACTGGCTCTCCATTAAGTTTGTCAATGGTCCATTACTTTAGAGTCACATAATTGTCACTGGACACATTTCCTAATACCATGTTACAATTCTGAGCCCTCTGCAGAAATACTACCATATTACTACTCCTATTTAATGTGACATCACCATGTCCTACACTATGATTCTCAGGATCTGTGATACTGAAGACCTGGCTTCTCTACCCTACCATTCTGTACTTAGAACTACCATTTTTTCTTTGTTCATTTTCTTTGTTCTTACCAGCCTAATTAACAGAGAACAAAAAACAGCACAGATTAGAAAAAAATAGAGTTGTGAGTCAGATGAATTCATTTGCCATCCATTTTCTGTGGAACAGACCATTATGTAAATTGATGACAATCTAAAAACAAAATAATGGGGTATCATTACCTTGTTTTCAAAAGGGGGGCTGGTACTTTGTCACTTACCTATTTCACATGGTTGTTTCACAAAGTGATATGACATCTGGAGAGAGGGTCTTTTGCCCAATGGAATTATCTGATGTGACAAATTGATGAAAAGGCAAGTTTCTGATTAGAACATTCAAGCAACGCCTGATCATTACTTTGCAGTGAGAATCACTATGGCTTTTTAAGCATGATGAATGCAACAGCTTCCTCAATACAGGGATCTAATCCCATTACATTTAATGGCTGTCATGCATGCCCATCAAGGGGGAAATAGTCTACTACTCATGCATTTATATCAAATAAGGCATTTTCCACCCATCTTCAACAACCACGTCTGCTTTCAACAGAAGATAAAATCATCAACAATTCACAGAATTACACTTTTATTTCTTGTTCATGTTTTTCTTGGAATTCTTAAAGGAAGGTAATAGTTTTGTATCCCCCTCCCCCCCAGAAGAATATGATGCATGTAGCAAATGTTGACTTCTGATGCCTCAAAATTTCACAGCATAATATTTCCTAAATAACACCATAATTCTATGAACTCAGCCAGAGCCTCTGAGGTAGGAACTAACTGTATTTTCTATCTGTAGAAAATACAAGGAAGGTATGGGAGGCAGTCTAGGACAAAAAGGAGACAAGAGAGGATAGGGCCTTATCAGGAGTGAGGAACCATTCACCATGAAGACATGTAATAATCCAATGGATTTGGGGCAATGACCCTGGAGAGACAGCTCAGAAGCTAAATTTTATCCAAGACATGCTGGGTTATGTCATTTCTTCAAAATAATTTGTTCCCCAATAGACCTTTTGAGGTCTATTGTTTCCTCCTCTTTAAGAAATGTGAGATAACAAATAGTATATTAGACCCAAATACAACAAGCTCAAGCTACTTACCAATGCTCTCTCTAAGCTGTGGAGTCTTGTGAGCAAAAATTCTACTTTCTGAGCTACTGGCACTAAAGTTGTAAGTGAGTGATTTGACTACAGCATCAATTGGTTTGCTCTGGAGCCATCCTTCCTGGGCTGAGATGAAAATCTGTGAGCTGGAGGCTAAAAAACTGTGATCTAGCTCACACTAACTCAGCTTAGAGGGAACACTGTTTCTGACTCAATAAGCCAAAGGCAAGCCCATCAGACATGTACTAGGAATGACCTGTTACTTGTCAACTTCATGTTTTTACACTATGAGGAAGAGTGTTACTCAAGATCCAGGTTGTCTTCCAAACATAGCTCAACCAGCTTAGAATGTATGTCTCAAAGAGCAACAGAGTTGATGTTTCACTGGCTGTCCCTAACTAGATTTTAGGAGTTTGTTAATCTGCTTGTTTTTGTAGTCCTAAATATTTGGGAATCCTGGAAACCTTTTGAAATAGTATAATGACTATGATTATGTGAGTTGTCCTCACTTCAGCTCAAAGATCTTAGCTACTACTGATCCTCTCAGTAAAGAACTCCCTATAAATATTTATTTATTTATTTATTTATTTATTTATATTTCTATCCCACCCTCCCTGCCTCTCAGTGGAACCTAAAAGTTCTCCAGAAGACAGTCTGAAAATCACTAGTATATTGTGTTTCATAGGTGTGTAGTAATTGATATTTAGTGATTTTTTTTAACTTGACAGAATTTGACAGATTACTTAAAATGGACATGAGTAGTTGACAAATTATAAGCATTCCTATTTGAAGCCTGCCTGGCCCCCGACAGCTATCAAAATATGAAAAATGTGTGCAAAGAATTAACATGTTATAGCACAGGTCTGATTAAAAAAAATTCATATTAAAGAGCCAATGTGGTGTAATTTTTACCTATGTGGGAGCTGGATTCAAATCCAAACTAATGCCATGTAAGCTCAATGGGTGACTTTCAGCCAGTCGCACTCTCTCAGACAAACCCACCTCACAAGGTTGTTGTGAGGATAAAATGGAGGAGAGGAGAATGATATGAACCACTTGGATATAAATTAATTAACTACATCTCTCATTCCAAGTCAGAGTGGCTAAAGTGGAAAATCAAATGACACTTGAGTATTCATAATATTTATTTAAATTCTAAGAACATTTCCCTCTGAATGCCCTAGAGAATATATATAAAGTTCTGTAGGGTCTGTAAAACGGAGTAAAATGGAGCTCTTCCACCAGGCTTTCGATTAGGAGCCACCACTGACGAATTGTCCATCAGAACATAGCTTGGCTTCTATGATACACCGTTGAATAGTGCCTTCTACTGTTACATTGCATACTGAATGCCGCCATCATTATATTGTTTTATTAGTACTGTATGAGCTACATGTTAATTTTGTTGTATTTATTGTTTTATCACTTTTATGCTTGTAAGCTGCCTTGAGCCAGCTTGTCCGGCAAGGCGGGATATAAATTGAAATAATAAATAAATATAAATAAATAAACATTACTTTCATATCCTGCTTTTCTTCTGCCATGCAAGCAGGTCAGCTGGCATATGGTTCCCAGAAACTCTTCTAACCAGACAGTGACCAGCTGCAGCTATGTGTTTCTTCATTAAGTTTGCTGTATCTTGCTTCTTCCCGTCAAACCTGGAACCCAGGGGATATTTTCCTCAGACTGAGCTTCAGGTTGTTTTGCTGTATGACAGGATCCCTAAGGAAGAGGGTTGGTTCAGCCAGCTTTTTTTTTTACTCAGTCTCACTGAATTCCCCTCCTTTACTACAGACCTCTGACGGTGTGAAAATAATGATGTCCTGCATATGCTCGAGCTTTGTGCAGAGATATTTACAGTTTATTTACAATATATACACAGTCCATTAAAGCAAAGCATTCACTCTTCACACTGACAAAATGCTCCGCAAGGCAACCTGATGCACACACTGGCATACACAGCTAGGCACTGAACAGAATATACAATACAGTGTCCAATCAGTAAAGAGATGCTGAGTCACTGAGCTCCTCCTCTAGACTGATGCAACCTGTCCAGTCATGCGACTTCTAGCTGTCACTTAGATTACTTTGATCAGTCTGATTTGCTGTCATCTTGCACGGCATCCACTGTTTTACATGCCGACAACCTCTGTCCCACATGGGTTTTGTCCATTTTGGATCCCTTAATCTCTACCACAGCTTTTTGTAGGTCACTAAAGGCAATCCTCCTCCTTTTTTCACAAGTGGAAATATTGATTTGATACATCCTGGACCCTCATTGACCCACATCTATTGAGAATGCCTCAGAACCACTGCATGAGTATCCAAGATCTGGAAAATGGCATCTTTTTATTTTAACATGTGCAGCCTGCTTAGCCCTGATCCAGATAGCTCAGGCTAGCCCAATCTTGTCAGATCTCAGAAGCTAAGCAGAGTCAACCTTGGTCAGTATTTGGATGGGATTCCTCCAAGGAATACCAGGGTTGTGTGACACAGACAGGCAGTGGCAAACCACTTCTCTTGCCTTGAAAATCCCACAGGTTTGCCATAAGTCATCCATGACTTAATGGCATTAAAAAAAAAGTCTGGCCACAGATATAAAGATGCTGTAATTATGGAACTTCACGGTAGCATTCCCATAGAAGAACTGAATATATGAGCACTTCTTCAGTATGTCACCTTGAAGTGCAGGGTGAGTGTAATACAGGGTGAGCACGCACCCATCTCTTTTATTTCCTCATTTAAATAAGTCCTTCAAAGCTTGTTTTAATTTATGCACGGCAGGAGGAGAAGTTTCACTGTTTTGACAGGTTTCAGGTGAAGCATAGATCACCCTTGCTGCTTTCTGGTCAGGGACAAATGCAAAACTGTTAAATAGTGCCAGGAGAATAGGAAAGTGGGAAATCTGTTTGGATATTCCACAACTCGTGCCAAATCCAGGTCAACATCTTTGTCATGGACAGTGTCCAAAACAAGCCAAAAGCTCACCTCTTTGATTTGGCTGGGAATCTTATTAGCTTTTATGAAGTCCCTGAAATATGGCTTTTGTTTGATGATACCCTTTCTTACTTTCTTCACATCCAGTACTTTGATTTTAAATACCGGTCTATTTAACTAATCTGAGGGGCAGCTTATGGGTTACATGCAGTTTCATGCAAGAAAGTCCTAAGAAGCCTTCTTTTCCCAAGAAGTAACACTGGGAGGTGGTGATTTCCTATTAATAAGCAAGGCAGGGATGGATGCTAGCAATCACTTTTCTGCTACAAACTTCCCCCTCCTGCCGTAGCTGTTTTTCTTGTGCATAGAAACATACATCTGGGACCCAGCATAAGAGAAGCAGTGGGGAGAGCTGCTGCAGAAAAGTGGTAACTGAATCAGTAGATTTGGACACCATCACCTCCTTTTAAGGAGCTCCATTTCTTAACAGTTATTGGGTGGTTTTAATTGTGCGGTTTGCTTGTTGTTGTTTTTTTAAAACCACTTGCTACCGCTTTAACAAGCAAGCTCTTCTGTGTTTCTGAAGTAATACCCAATTCTGTTGGTCTGCTGTGCTTCCAATTATGCCAGTACAATCCAATGCCCCCACCCCTTGGCAGTGCATGCACAAGACCTCTCAGCTAAGAATTCATTATCACTCACCTGATAAGTTCGTTTGTCACCGATCCTCTCTCTTGATTGCTTGGCTTTACCTTACTGGGCAGCTAAATGGAGAAAGAGATGGCTGGTGCCAATACCATTCAGTATTCTGATTTACTCAGTACTGAAGAAGTCACAAAGCATTTCCCTCCCTTGGGGGATGAGGAGAGCGAAAAGGCTGACATTACCATTCTTTTCTTATTTAAACCATGATAAATACCAGCATTGTTTAGCAGTGAAGAGGACCTTCATTGAAAAACTCTATTATAAGTGTGGTAGTAAAATAAGGAAAACTAATGAGATATAAATATAGGGTGTTTCTTTTTCTAGAGCTGAAAGAAGATCAGTTACCTTTTTTAACAATGTATTGGACAAAATGTAATCGCTCATAATTCTGCTTGAAGTGTATGCAAAAGGAATGCCCATGTAGTGCAGTGTGTCCCTTTCCCTTTATGGAAATCTAGTCATGGATGATGACTGAGGCAGAAATGAGGGTGACAGGCGAATTTATGCTTAGTGCTGCACACTATTGTGGTCAATGTAACACATGCCCCTCCAATCCAAAGGCACATCTGTTATATACAGAAGCCCACCTATGGCTCAGTAAAGTACTAGGTTTTTCTAGTTGCCTGACTCTTGGAAATGTAGGAGGCTGTGAAATATGTAGCAAGTTACAAGATGCAGCTGGTGGGCTGTATTCAGTTCTGTAGGTTGCAAGTTCACCAACCTAGCCACCAGAAAAGACAACTAGCTTGGCTTGGGAATGGCTTCTGAGCCATGTGATGGATTTTTGAGCATGCAGACCCCAGAATTTTGAGCTGGTTGTCTGAATCAAAATTTTGGAAGGCCTCGTCACAACTAGGGATGCTTGAACTCCTGCCAGTTTACCTAACCTTCTGTTTGTGAGTCACAAACAGGGATGGTCTGTTGATCACTTTGCTGTTCGTGATCCTGTTCATGAGTCTGTTTGTGGGGATAGCGTGCTCGCTATATCCATATGAGGCTAGCTGATTCTTTTGTTTCCAAGTGGTATAGTCAGATCCAGAAGAAAACACATTCTACAGGTGTCTCTTTGGACAACCTCTGCATGTTAGGTGAAACACAGGCATTTAGAATTCTGAAACAGAAGATGCTAGATGTTGAGAAACAGACTTTCTGATCTCTTGAAAACAAAACTCACTCCCCCTTAGTGTTTGGTATCTTTCCAGACTATGGACTACCTGCTGCCTACCTTTCCCAGATTACCTCACCCCATTTACACCACTCTTTTATATTAGCAAGACTCAATGTTTTACCCTCAGTGGTATTGTCTGGGAGGTTTGTCAACACTCCCTACCAAGAAAGACTTTGTCCATGTAAAGGAGAGCACATAGAAACAGTAGCCCATGTTTTACCTCACTGTGGTTTTTATGGGGAAGAGCGGGACTGTATAATTAAACCAATTATGTCTAACTTTCATGGTCTATCTGAGGCGAAGTTAGTATTCCTTTTACTATCTGACTGATGTTCCCATACTACAAGATCACTTGCAAGGTTCCTCTTGGCTGTCATAACAATCAGGGAGCAAAAGTTTAGGTTTTCTATCTGATGTTTGATGATTTTTATAACTGAAACTCTCTGTAAATTTGCCATGTTGTACCTTTTCTTCTTTTTATGCCAATAAAGGTATTTGTATTATATTGTATTGCTGAGTTAGAAGTTTTCCAACAGTCCAGGATAGAGCAATCATCCATGCATGCACATTTCAAAGGGCCTGTTAGCAATCCTACTTCCTCACCTACCCTTTCCCCACAGACACTCATAAGTAAACACTTCTTTTTATTTTAAAACATCTTACCATTTGGTGTTTATTCGGGATCATATAATAGATGTTAGTTTGCACATATGCATTTTTGCACAGCCTTGTGAGTGGCACACTTCTCTGCTCACATCATTTAAAGATCTGATCCAGCCACCTGTGACCTCAGGTAGAACCGATATCAACCTACTGCATAGAGGCAACCCCCCCCCCCCAAGACAAAGAAATGAAACATCACCAAAAAGAACTGATTCAGCCACCTCAGCTTCAACTCACAGATGGCTGTGGTTGTCAAAGAAGGTATATTTGACTGCCAAATGAGTCTGTTGAAAAGTTTGTGGCATCTCTAGTCACAACTTGAGTGGGTTGGATTTATTTTTGAATAGCAGGCATTTGGAGGGGAGGGAAATTTAAGCATACAAACTAGAGGGTAGCACATAAATTTCATTTTTCTAGACTTTCAGATATTGGTAGGTACTTTGTATTTAGCTTTTGGGATACATTTCATGAGGCCATTCAGAATACAATTCATGAAGTCACCCAGAAGTAGACTTTAGGGGGAGAGAAGTTTACCATTAAAGATGAGATCCACCATGCCTTCTTCAAAATGTATTTACTCACATCCAAACTATCTATCCGATATTAAAGACTTTACATGGAGGCCTCCACCAAAAATTACCCACCTCATGCTGAGTTATCCCATTAATAAAGTAGTAGAAGAATCCTTCTCCATGCTGTGATTTTATCATATTGAACATTTTGCTCCATGCTATTGGTCATCACTGGCAGAAGGAAGGAACATGTTGAACAGAATAATGTTTTGACAATTGTAAATATTCTTACACATTCTAAAGAGGGAAGGGAGAATTTATCACTCTTTTGGTCGAATCCCAGCATCAGTCATGACATATAGTGATTTAAGCTTTCCATCAATCAATCACATATAGTGATTTAAGCTTTCCATAAGCTGGATACCTATAGTAGGGACAAAATAGTAACAAGACAAGGAGGCTGCCCAGAAGGAAACTGCCTGCAATTCAGGCAACTTGGGAGCTCAGATCCCATAGGCAGACAACTGACAAGTGCCTGATCAGCACTTTCTGACTGCCAATTGGTATGTCTCCCCCTGACCCACCATTATGCTCGGCTAAACTTCAGGCAGACAATCTATGCACTAATCATTGAGGAGTTCTTGGAATTTCCACAACTGGATGTTGCATATTTGCATCTGCTTGCCTTTAGTAAGAACATAAGAACATAAGAGAAGCCAATGTTGGATCAGGCCAGTGGCCCATCCAGTCCCACACAGTGGCCAAAAATGCCAGGTGCCATCAGGAGGTCCAGCAGTGGGGCCAGGACACTAGAAGCCCTCCCACTGTTGCCTCTCCCCCCCAGCACCAAGAATATAAAGCATCACTTGCCCCAGGCCGAGAGTTCCTATCTATACCTTGTGGCTAATAGCCACTGATGGATCTCTGCTCCATATCTATATACTAATTCTGAAGTGCCCCCCATGCGGATATCTAAATCTGCACAGAGGGCACTTGGGGGGCAGGGAGATTTCTCTACAAACAGAGGGCCCTCCCCCCATGTGCAGAAAAATACGATTTTTAAAAAAAAATATTTGGGGGATATTTAAATCACCCGAAAAGTTAAAATGTTCTCTGTGCATGCACAAAGAACACTCAGGGAACTGGGGCTGCCCGGCAGTTGGGAGGCATCTAAGCCTCGCTGCTGGAGCCGGGGGGTAAGAGGGCAGAAGTGGTGGGGGAGGAAAACTTACCTGGAGGAGGGGGAGCAGTGAGGCCCGGTGGCTCTGTACCACACAGGCCTTGCCGGCCGGGAGTACCAGAAAGTGGGAGGGGGGAGCGGCGAGGCCCGGTGGCTCTGCGCTGGATGGGCCTTGCTGGGGCAAGCTGGAGGGGGGGAAGGGATGGCGAAGCCCATCCAGCACAGAGCCACCGGGCCTTGCTGGGGCAGGGGGGAGAAGGATTGGCTCCTTCTCTCCCCCGCACAGATCCTGCGGGTCACCCCTCTTGTGTTTATCTAATTCCCTCTTGAAGTCGTTCATGCTTGTAACCGCCTCCACCTCCTGTGGCAGTGATGCTTGTAGCTGACACCACCTCCTGTGGCAGTGAATTCCATGTGTTAATCACCTACCTCACAGGGTGTCTGTTGTGGGGAGGGGAAGGGAAAAGGAGTTTGTAAGCCGCTCTGAGACTCCCTTGGGGAGTGGAGGGCGGGGTATAAATCCAATTTCTTCTTCTTCTCTTCTTCTTTGGGGGAAGTACTTCCTTTTATCTGTTCTAACCCGACTGCTCAGCAATTTCATGGCATTCCCATGAATTCTTGTATTGTGAGAAAGGGAGAAAAGTACTTCTTTCTCTACCTGCTCTATCTCATGTCTAATCTTATAAACCTTGATCATGTCACACCTCAGCCATCATTTATCCAAGCTAAAGAGCCCCAAGAGCTTTAACCTTTCTCCATAGGGAAATTGTATGGATATACAGGATAGCCAACTATTTCAACAGGCATTAAGGCACTGCCGAAGTTTTTCCCGGGGCCTTTATTTCCATGGTAGGAAATGTTGTGTCCCACAGATCAATTAAACTGGAGGGCTGGGAAGAACAGATTGCAAATGTGCCTGTTCTTGTGCCCTTAACATCCTCCAGATATGCAGATATTTAGCATGAGATCTTTTTTTTATCATGGAAAGAAGGGAACAGATAAAACTCACCTGATTTTCTTTATGTGAGATTTTTTTCTAGCTTTTTAAATTAGAATTTCTGCTCCTGATTAGTCCTCAAGGCAGAATATAATGCTGTATATTAAACAAACATGCAATTTGCTAAAGATGTTAAACTAATGAAAACCAGCCGTGTCTGGAATAGAAGTGTAAAGTAGCTCAAAGATGGGTGAATAACTCTCTCTCTCTCTCTCTCTCTCTCTCACACACACACACACACACAACCGGCATGGGGAAAAAATCACACTGGGGGGTGTAGGATCCCCTCTCCCCTAGAGCCCAATCAGTCTCCTGAGGAACTTAAAAATGACTTTTTCCTGCAGCTGCCCTGTGACTATGGGGAAAGTGAGCTGGGAACGCGGACTCAACTCATCAAAAACTGTAAGGTGTAGTTTGGTCCTAAATCAGCAGCATAAAACAGAACTGGCCTGTGATGTTGCAATCAGGAGCTCCTTAGAAGGGATGAGGCTTGGAGACTTGGCAGCATTGCTGCCTAGGGTTGGCCCTATGTTCTTTACGCCCTCAGAGCACCCATGGGTGACACCTATCAACCTCAAATGTTTAGGAAATGGGTACAAATCTAATATAATTAGATCCTCCCTCCAAAAAATCAGGTTCCAGTGCATTCTGGCATATACATCAAACTCACTTTGATGAAGAGCATGTATGCTGGAAATGTAATGGCACACCTATCTCACTCACTCCATCGCATTTGACACCATCTGTCATTGCTTCTGTGGAATAATACCTTTATGCCTTTTACAGTATTCTATACCACCTTTCTCCCAACAAGGCAGCTTGTAAGGCATCATTTTAAAAGAAATGACAATAATGCATTAAAGCCATTAAAATGATAAAACACAAATACAAAACTGATTAGTAGCACAAAGTCAGGTGTGGAGCACCACAACAGCCAGATTGCCCCAGAGTGGGTAAGAGCAGCAAAAGGTGAAAGAGGAATACCCCGGGGGGGGGGGGGGGTATTTGAAACTGAATTTTTATCTGCCCTGAGATTGCTCATTTATTTCTTAAAACATTTATACCTGCCTTTCCTTGTGATTGAAGCTGATTTTTTTGGCTTTAGGTTGCTGCTGAGCTTGGACTTTTTAAACATTGTTGTTGACAGTGAATTGTCTTACTGCAGTTGTAGGGATTTTTCTTTTTTATCTGAGTGAATCTTTAATCTATTTTATTGTAAATCATCTGGTGTGTTTTTGAATGAGGCTAAATAATGAGGTTAAATAGATGATAACATGAATGTAACATTTTAAACCAATCATTTGAATCCAGCAGTCTACCAGGGTGTGAATTTTAATCACATTCCCCTCCTCAAGAAGTCCCTTCCATCCCATAGAAAGTTGGATTTTGGGATGGTGGAACCCCCATGGACAAGCTTCCATGTGGGTTGGAGAGGACTGCAGTCAGGAGAGGAAAGGGAGGGGGATTGCCCCTCTGTTTCTTAGGCCAGCAAAATCTCTTGGTTCAGCAAAAGCACCAGCACTAACAGAGTCCCTGCTAATGGAAAAGGGTGATTTTACCCCTTCCCACTTCATTCTCCTAATCTGTATTGTTTATCCACATCATTCCACAACCCCAGAAATCAACTTTTATAAGGTTAGAAGAAGCTACTAGGGGAATAGGAAATACGAAGCAACTCTGAGCTTCTTCTTGTGATGGACTACTGATGGGTATTTCTGCATGCAGCATTCCCCAAATCTCATTGTCAGGTGGAGAGGGGTATTTTGTATGAGAAACATGATTTCTCATGATCCTCTGATAGAATATAGGTTCACAGAGACAAAACATGGGTATACAGAGACAAAAGGTTTAGCTGGTTTTTTGCCTCATAAGCCTACCGCTTCTCTCCTTCAGGAAGAAAGGCAAGGCAGAAGTTTTTCTTCTATATAATTTAAAGCATCCATCACTAGGAGTACACCCATAATAAATGATTGGTGAGAGAAGTTCAGCATCCAGTTAGGGGACAAAAACTCCCCAACAAATTAGAAACTTTAGGATGAGCAGAGCTATCATTTCTTGAAATTGTAGCTCTGCTTTCACCTACAAATCAGAGGAAAGGGACTATCATGATGGAGTCGACTGGTCTCACCCAAAGAGTCACCATCTTGTTGTTGTAGCTTGCAAGCCCCTCCTGTTACCTCATCATTGCAGAACAATTGAGAATTGCTGAAATCACAATTGTGATGTGCTTTGCCATGTTGCAATGGACAATGTGCCTTTGAGATATGAACATAGTATTGGGTTTTTTTTTTGTTTCATTGTCTGCTTATTATATTGTCTGTTTACGAGAACACCAGTGTAAATGGCTGTGAGTATGGGTTGCTTTGTGGTTTTTCTTGAGTGTCTTTGCATGTTGTTAGCCATTTTCTCTGAACCTGAAGGTTTTTTTTTTTCTAGCATTATGTCATACTTCATCGTTTCAGAGACCATACTATGTTTGTAATACAGAGTCAGTTGCCTTGTTTAATATGGGGAAACAATATTATCTGTGGGCTGATGTTTGTGTGATGTTCCCAAGAACAGTTTTTCCTTCCTCCTAAAGTTATTTTTCTTTGTTATACTACCAATCATGGATAGGTTTAGACAATTGGGGCTCCCTTCACTGTATGGACATGATATACAGCACACTAATTCAGATACAATGTCTCTGGTGTGCCAGGCTAATGAGCATGTGAACAGGATATATGTTGCTGTAAGAAACCTACAATCACTCCAGATGCTTCATTGATGTTGAGATCAGTTGGAGAGGAAAGAACCTTGACACATACATGTTTCAGAGTTCCGCCTTTTGTGAGGCCATGGATAATGATGTTTTCATTCCAGGAAAACCCATTGTCACCACCACAGGTGTCTAGAATCCACCAATTATTGTTACAGATGGAGTTTATGCTATCCAAAAGTGGCTCAAGAAAAAAAATATATAAAAAGGAAAACACAAAGTCCACAGAAATCTTTGCTCAACTGTTGTTTGAGCAAAGCAGAAATGTGATTGACTGGGCATTTGGGCAGCTTAAAGGCAGGTAGTGGTTACTCACAGCTCACTTTGAGGTTGCTGAGGAAAATGTGTTAGCGATCATAACTACAGTTGTGACCCTGCACAACATTCAACATGGGAGGCTGTGGAAAGATCAAATACTGTCTCCATTCCTGCTGATTATGAATTAGCAACAACAACATTTGTGCTCAAAGACAACCTTCATGCATCAGATGGTGACAAAGTTAGGAAGGCACTGAGGCAAAATATGAAAAAAATGGGCATTAGTAGAGTTTGAATATTTGTGGTTCCATCACCTCTGATGATGGAAAGAACTTCCCCGATAGAACATCTCTGTGTCTTGCCTCTCTTTCTGCAGTCCAAAACATCCTTTAAATGCTGCTTCTTGCAGGACACACAAAAATGTCATGAGGTGGAATTCAGAGGGTCTGCATGGGAGAACTGTGTTCCCCAGGAAAAATGGTTTCATCTGGATAGTTCCCTAGAAGATAAGAGGGCTGTCATGTGCCACTACAAATCTGAAAGACAGCTGGACATAACTAGTAACGGCTTATTAATTTCAGAACCAGAAAAGTTAATTTCTGGCTTTCTCCCTGTCATTTCCAAAATTCCATCCCTAAATCCATAACTGTGTCCAAACTCTCAAAGGCAAAGTGAATGGATAAAGAGAAATATAAATTCAACAAATGATAATAGATTTATTGATTACCTCTATATACTGGCTTTCGTTATATGAAACTCAAGGCAGGGTACTCAGGTTTGCAGGAAATTCCCCATCCACTGATCAGATAAGCACCTGTGTAGCGTCAGCAAGGTGACTGTCTCATGGACCGTTCATACCTTGGGACCAAACAGGGTCCAAACTTTCACCAAAACTGAAACAGAAATTATCTGTAGGATTTGGACACTAGTACTTTGACCTTCTGAGTTTTGAAAGGTACTTCCACAAGCACAACTTTTGAGGAAATGGAAGTGATTTTGTCTAAAACGAACTTTGGAGATTCTTCCTCAGATGAAACATTTGAGAATTGAGGGATGCAAAAAAAAAAAAAAAAAAAAAAAAAGCTTCAGCAAGAATAGTTACAATTCTCAGAGTGGTTCCAGTCAGACATCCGCAGGCAAAACTGAAGATTGTTCTGTAGGAGAAATAGCTGAAGAATTTTGAGTGAAAGCAACAGAGATTGCAGAAGACTAGCAACATTTCTCAGGGGTATCCTTAGTAATTTCTGTGTTAGATCTGACTGGAAAATCCCTACAGACATAGAAGGCTGGATTCTGTCCTACAATAGCATTACCATAATGGCATTTTAATGGTCAAGGCACAATTCACATAGGCCCTTTAGGTTTGCATTGTACATCCTCATGCTTGAGATAGTACATGATTCTGCATTCTCCAATGGTATGGTTGCTTCATAATTACAGACAAGTTTTAATGTCTGGGAAATGTTGTTTATGAATGTAACACAACCCCCCCAAAAAAGATCCCTAAAGCCACATTACTGCAATGCAATTAAAGCTCAAGGAATTAGCACACTGCCATAGATGTCATTAGAAAGAAGGATGAGCAAGGTTTGTGCTTGTGCCCGACTTTTTGCAGAGCTAGATTAGAGAGAGGGAAACTGTTTAATGTTGCATGAACAAATGTAGGGGGGAATGGCAAGCTCTCTTTCAGTAATCATAAGCTTTATTTTCTAAGAGATGGTAGTGTATTATTCCTGCTAATAGGATGCTGGCTCAATATCAGTTTTCTCAAAGGACCTCACTGTACACAGCTGGCACGGGGAAGCAGAGATAAATCTGGGATACCTCTTCATTCTCTAACTACTATTGGCAGTCTGAATAGACATTGAGAGTATTGGATAGTCAAGATCTCATAGTACATCCAGATGTCAGTACATCCAGATGTCAGTCAGTCACTAGCCAGATCCAGCATAATCTGGGCAATAAATCAACTCTGTGAAAGTGGGAAAACTTCTAGCATACACTACCATCCCTAAACCAAGCACTGAAATTTGCAGCTCACCATGCTGAAGGCTAGAACTGGTTCCAGATTTGGGGGGAGGGCTGGCCAGAGAGTTACCAGGGGCCCCCTTCATGCCCACTCACCCATGTGCCTCACTATCTGTCTGTACATCCTTCCTGTGCCCTGCTTGCAAAGCCTCCCACTGCCCATGCTCACAGCCATTTGCACCTCCCACAGAACTTTCCCTGATGGCACAGAGCAGTGTGTGCAGTGGGGACTGGTTGGCAGGGCATTCACCAGTGAGCTGGCAGCTGAAGACACTATTCCAATATACCAGGGGTCATTTCGTAGAAAAAGAGGTGCAGGAGCTCATTAGCATAACCTATTAGCATATGCCATGCCCCCTGACATCACCGGCCAAATGTCAGTTTCAGCCCCATTATGCCCTATACACTCCAAAACAGCCTATTTTCTCCGGGGAAACTGACCTGTATCATCTGGAGATCTGTTGAAATTCCAGGAGATCTGCAGGTGCCACCCGACACGATGCATTTAATCTTGAGACTTCAGCAACAGCTTGAAGGCCCTCCTGGGATACATCATTGTCCAATTAACAATTTCTTTGACTTGAAGTCACAGCAAGTGCTCCTCTGGTAGCCAGAGGCCAATTGCTAAGTTTTTCCAGTTACATAAAAGTTTAAGTGAGCAATTATGAGATCCTAGAGCGGCTGTTTCCTCCCCTTGTTGGATTGGCGAAGGCCCTAGAGTCTGTCTTTTAATTATGTGAAGAGTGTGTGTGTGGGCGGGAGAGTAATTTTTCCAGGAGCCCTGCATAGTCTCCATGGATATCAGTCAGTTTGCTTGGTTTCTTGAATATATAGAATGTTATTTTTGAGGACTGACAGCCAGAGTTTATTTTTGTGTGCAGGAATGAACTTCTGTTCTTACCCAAAAGCAGAGTTTTCTTGAGACAAGAAAGACTGTGTATAGACATCCCCCTGGTTTGACTGCAGCCTCAGGGCCTGATCCAGTCAAAATTAAATGCTTTTAAGCCCCACTGACAGCAGTGCTTGTTCGTCTTACCAAAATCCACATGAGTCAAAGTGCTTAAATTGAGTAGGATCAGGCCCTGGGGTTGCACCTGAACTGATGAGATAGTGCCGTGGGACTCTTCTTGCCCAGGGAATGTGCCCTTGGTTAATAAGCATTTCCTGCTGCAATTATTTTTTCACATTTAAAATTAATGCGGGATATTGGATTTCCCTCTGTCCCTTTGGCAGATATGTACTGGGCACATTGTTTATGAAGTGGATGTCCCCCCTCCTAAATTTTGATAACAAGGAAAAAGAAAAGACACCCGGGGGGGGGGGGGAGGCAAAAGTGTCACAACAGATGCACTATTTCATTGGAGATTTACAAGTAGCATATTTTAATTATTTCTTGTTTTTCAGAATAATTAATTGCTTTGAAACCCCATCAGGATCTGTCTAATCACTTTCTGTCTTTTGTCCTCATTAATTCTCCAGCGTTTCTAAATATAAGAAAGTCTGCTTCAACACTCATGGTAGGAAGAGACAGCTGGTGTTATTATTCAGAAGTCTATTAAAAAGGTCTCAGAAAAGAATCTGAACGGAACGCTCATGTACAAATATCCTTTGTACGAGTTTGGAGAAATTATTGCTCATTAGCATCTTTATGAGAAGCCCAGTAGTCAACCAATACTGAGCCTGGAGGGAATTTTAGTTCTTGCTCATCCAAAGGAAGGTACTTTGTCTTCTTATTCTGCTGCACTGAATAAAGGAGGCTACAGTGTTACAAGCATGTTTTGCCAGTTACCTTTCTTTCAGTTTTTATTTCAGCACACTCTTGCTATGACCCAAGCTGACAAACCATTGCAGGTACCTACTCCAGAATTTATTTATTTACTTCATCTATTTCTTTACTTCATCTATAGGACTCTCAGGAGACCTCCCATTAAGGGCCTGTGTCACGTTCAAGGGCAAACTTGGTGTTGCCCAAACAGGAGCCTCAGGTATGCACCAACATAGTTAAATCAACAGACAAATGTCACATTCAGGGCAAAGCCTGATGCTTTTTATTCTACTCAGGGGTTCTGAGAGGCGCAAATGCAAACACAACAATTCAGGGTGAGATAAGAGCAAGGTCACAAACAAGTACCGAGTCAGAAAGCTGAGAATTCTGTCCACGGGTCTAGGGAAACAGGAAGACAGGAATTTAGGATCAAGTCCTGGAATTCAAAGCAACAGGCAAGGTCTTGGTTCCTTACTGAAAAACAAACACAGGTTAGCAGAACAGGTTTTCAAGGCAACAAGGCAAAGCAGAAGTCTGTTTGCTGAATAAACAGCTCACAGAGGGTGGTGAGTGAAGCTGCTTCCATGTCAATCCCTGGTCATCATCTCTCTTTTATTAGCCTAATGAGCTGACTCATTTCCAAAGCACATGTGTTACCTTTCACTAACTTGTGATTCCAGCTCCTTTAACATCTTTGCATCACAAATTAGGGCTGATCACCACTGTGCAATTAGCAGGGTACTCCTTCATCTCTTTGACATCTCCCACGCTCAGCTGGTTTGGGAGATTCAGGCAGTGAGTGGCATTCTGACCTTTGTCCCATTTTTTCCATTTTCTGCCAGAATGAGCAATCCTCATTGCCTGACACATCTTTTGATGGCTCTGCCTCTAAATCTGGCTGTTCAGGCAGTAATTCCACAAGTGCCAGGCGTGACTCATCCACTTCCTCATCATCGGAGGAGGAGGTAGCTGGTTGGCTCACAACTGCCTGACAGTGACTAAACCCATAGCTTTAGTGACTATGTTGTATCATTTACTTTGGTACATGCCCTGGGACAAGGATTCTCTTGATGGACCTGTTTTTTCCCCCACCCAGAATATATGGCCATTGCCAGTACTACTTTTACAGTGTGGTTCCCTTATAAGGTTACCAACCTCTATGAAGGGGCTGAAGTTCTCCCAGAATTTCAACTGAACTCCATACTACATATTTTAGTTTCCAAAAAGGAAGTGGCAGCTTTTGGACTCTATCAGGGGTTGACTGGTCATTATAGCTGCACGGGAATTTCTTGGTGGGCCAATGGCCTGCTCCCCCCCCACTGAGTCCAATCTAGCCCATAGAAGGACCATGCTGGCCCAAGGAAGGTGGTGCTTGGCCCAAGCAAGCCACGTTGTCTGAGTAGAGTTGCTAACTCTGGGTGGGGAAATCCCTGGCAGTTTTGGGGTGGAGCCTGAGGATGGTGGGGTTTGTGGAGGTGAGACCTCAAGAGGGTATAATGACATATAATGCATCCTCCAAAGCAGTCATTTTCTCCAGGAGAACTGATATCTCTTGTCTGGAAACCAGTTGTAATTCCGGGAGATCCCCTGAAGAAGAGAGAAGAGACTGGATTTATACCCCACTCTTCACTACCTAAAGGAGTCTCAAAGTGGCTTATGATCTCCTTTCCCTTCCCCTCCCCCTCCCCACAACAAACACCCTGTGAGGTAGGTGGGGCTGAGAGAGCTCTTTTGAGAACTGCCATTGAGAGAACTGCTCTGGAAGAACTTTATGTCTGACCCAAGGTTACACTAGCAGCTGCATGTGGAGGTGTGGGGAATCAAACCTGGTTCTCCCAGATTAGAGTCCATGCTCCTAACTACTACACCAAACTGGCTCTGTGGAGTCTTGTGAGCAAAAATTCTACTTTGTGAGCTATTGGCATTAAAGTTGTGAGTGAGCGATTTGGCTACTGCATAAATTAGTTTGCTCTGGAGCCATCCTTCCTGAGCGAAGACAAAAATGTGTAAGCTGGAAGCTAAAAAACTGTGAGCACACCAACTCAGCTTAGAGGGAACACTGTTAGCAACCCCATGCTATCACCTTCTTCCTCTCCTTCTCCCCTTCCCTCTCTCCTTTGTGGAGGCAGGGCCTGGGTGGGCTACAGGGGAGGGCTTTTTTCCAGGGCCATTTTTTATCCAAGTCCACCCCCATACTATATGGTATCACATCACTTGTGAACTTCCTCCCCTTATCAAAGTCCACCCACTACAGTTGCCCTCAACTCTCCAGCAATATCCCAAGCTGGAGTTAGCAACCCTACTTCCTAGGAACTTAGTGGAAGCTTCCAAGTGCCTACCATTCTGGTTGTTAGCTCACAACTGATTTGCACAGTGGAAAGGGGATACTGCTTTAGGAATAAAGTTGCTTTCAGAAAGAAACAGATGTCCTATATTAAGGAATTCCGTACTAGGATTGGAAAGTAACAACGAGCATTCCAGCAAAGATAAGATGGAATGGAGAGATATACAGAGAGCACATCTTACTCTCATAGAGGCTAGACCACGGGTCCCCAACTTTTTTGAGCCTGCAGGGACCTTTGGACATTGATACAGCCTGGTGGATGCAGCCACAAAATGGCTGCCACAGAAGGTAGAGCCCAGAGCCACGCAATGAAGATCATTGTTTTGTGGTTGCAGCTGCTGCCAAAGTAACATTTTTTAAAAAAAAACCCTGCAAAGCCAATCAAATCTCCAATGTCCAATCAGAAACCTTGCTGGGCAAAAGCCCCACCTGCCCTGCCCACTTTCTAAAAAAAACCACTTGGTTGGGTACCAGAAAAGGTATTGGTGGGTGTCATGGCTCCCACAGGCACTACATGGGTTAGACAAAAAGCAGAAACAGAAGGAATTACCTGGAGGTAAGGAAGTTCCTGAGAATAGCAATCTCAAACAGCCAAGAGAAAGGATACAGAGGAAACTAACCTATTTCCCTCATTAACTGTACTGCTGCCTTGGGAGTACTGGTGCCCTTGGTGCAAAGACACATTTTGCAGTCCTTCACTGGGGGGAGGGAGCCATCACCTAATGGTGCTACATCATTTCCTGGGTTTTACCACTGAGTTTCTGGTGCTTATGGGTTTTCCCCAGAAATGATGTAATAGCATTGGCCGATGGCAATATTAAAACTCTTTTTTCTCCTGCCAGCTGCCAGAGCAGTGGCAGGAAATGTGAGCCAGGCTGGAGAATTCCTGCCCCTCCCATGGGAATCTGGCAGCCCTACTTCCAACACTGGAGGCTTCTGTAGTAGATTAGGCCTCTGTTAGAGTTGTCAGACACCCCCTGATGCTGGGGACCTTACCAGCAGGAAAGCTGTGCCTAGGCCTGTGTCATCAGCAAGGCAGCAACACCACTTCTGGTGCACCCCCTGGGCCACTAGCAAGCAGTGTGGGGTAGGGTTGCCAGCTGCAAGTTGGGAAACTCCTGGAAATTTGGGGATGAAGCCTGGTGAAGATAAGGACCTCAGCAGGGTACCCCTCCCTCCTAAGCACCATTTTCTCCAGGGAACTGATCTCTTAGATTGGAGATGAACCGTAATTCCTGGGGATCCCCAGGTCCCACCTGAAAGCTGGCATCCCTAGGTGTGCACCCCAAAGTGGTGTCATCATGGTACCTGAGACGCAGGGATGCTCTGGTATTTGGGCAAAAGCCAGAGCATCCCTGCATCATCAGTGACGTGATGACACCACTTCCAGCACACACCAGAGGTGACACTGCTGCATTGCCAGTGACACAGGCCTAGGCTTAGTTTTCCTGCCTGTAAGTCCTCTGCTAGCCAACTGATCAGTGCTAGAAGAGCCCAGGAATGGGGGATCCACCTCCCCTGGCTGGGCATTGGCAAACCTAGCTTCTGTGTATATATGGTATGGCCTACTGCATCAGTAAAACCTAGGATTGCCCAGGCTGGGATGGGAAATACCTGGAGATTTTGGGGGTGGAGGCTGGGGAGGGGAGGGACTTTAGAAGGTTATAGTGCCATAGAGTCCACCCTCCAAAGCAGCCAATTTCTCCAGAGGAACTGATCTGGGTCAGCTGAAGATCAATGTAATAGCAGATCTCCAGGTACCACCTGGAGGTTAGCAACCCTAGTGGAACCCTAGGAGCTGTGATAAGGCCTGTGAACTTCCAGTGAGGCCTTTGGCCATTCCAGTGTAATTCTGATGGAAAATATTCCAATTTAGCTGCCAGATTCTACTTGCAGATTTTCACAAGAACATATAGACCACGTGGAGAGTACCAGTCAGTTGCTGGTCACTTCCGCTTTAGCCTCTTACGAACAAAAAAATAAATAAATGAGGGAACCTTGGACTATGACCTAAGCAGGGTATATGCCCGTCCCCCAGTAACCAATTTTACTGATGATAAAAACCAAATTCTTGTACTGCACATTTGTATTAATTAAAAGGAACATTCACAGAAGGAATGCAGTTTCAGCTTGAACGGTAATCATTGTAAAATAGTGGGAAGCAACCATCTGCAGTTACTGAATTCTAGATGAAGGCATTTGTAATCCTCCCCTTTGGAATTTATTAGCCTTGTGCCGGCACAATAACCGCTGTAGTTTAGAGGAAGGTAATAGCAAACCTTCCCCTCGACACCCATTAAATTCCCACAACTCCAATCTCAGCACTTTTAAGACAAACATAGCTCTTGGTTCCCACAAGCCAAAGCAGGGCATGGTACCTTTGCTATTTTAGTGTATTCTGCTATGCTGGCTTTTCCCCAAATTCCCCAAATATGAGATAGCCCTCACTTTATTGGGTGGCTGGCTCCACAAAGATGAAGCCAAACCTTGTTTGGGATGAGATGAACCACAGCAGCTAAGCAGAGAGGAATGAAGTAATTGTGTGGGATCAGACAGATGGACAGACAGACAGACAGACAGATGTGTGTGTGTAAAGTGCTGTCAAGTTGTAGCTTATGGCAACCCCAGCAAGGGGCTTTCCAGGAAAGTGAGAAGCGGTGGTTTGCCATTGCCTTCCTCTGCAGATTCTTTCTTGGTGGTCTTCCATCCAGGTAGCCTTCCGAAATTGGATTAGATTGGGCCATACCATGGTGGGTGAATGGGTGGGTGGCTGGATAGACAAACAGATAGATGAGGGATGGATAAATCGCACCTGCTGTTCTGAAAATGCTACCTCTGTCAGCCTAAATTCCTCTTGTGAAATGTGCAGAACATGGCACTGAATTTTTTTTGTTATTGAAATATGTTGCTTTAATCATCTCTTTTCTCAATAAACAGAGCTCATGGAGACTGATGTCACGGTGCGCAGAAACACTTGCTGAATAAATACAGAGTTTCTGTTTAATTGGCCCCTAGCAGAGGATAGCACTGGGAACAAACTGTGGTTATTATCTATCATTTAGAAGCACCCTTAGCATGCTATGCTGTACAGTCCCTGTCTCATTCATTCTCAGAGCTCCTGGATGGGTCGCTTGCTCTTTTCTTAATTACAAAAAAAGATGAATCCAGCTGAGAGCCAGCTCCTTGCACAAACTGATTTATTAATTAAGCTTCAGGTCCCAGCTTTCCAAATCTGGAGGGAACTTAGGAAGTTTCAAAGTATATACTAACAAATATAATTTAAAAAAAAAAGAAAAGCACAAAATGAGCATAGCAGCAAAAGACTGCTACAGGCTATTCTCCCGAGCATAGCAACTTTGCTATTTGCTCCTTTTGAAAGGAGAGGAGGAAAGGATAGGGTTGCCAGCCTCCAGGAGGCACCTAGATATCTCCTGCTCTTACAATTGATTTCCAGGCAACCAAGATCCAGGGCTATTTTTGGGCAGGAATGCACAGGAATGGAGTTCCGGCTGGCTCCTGAGTTGGCCACACCCAGCAGAAACTCATTAGCATAATAGGCCACACCCAACAGCAGAAACTCATTAGGATTGGCTACATTAGCAGTATGTGGCCTAACATGCAAATTAATTCCTGCTACAAGAAAAGCCCAGGGTTTTGACAACAAACAAGGTAAACAGAATAAGAAGCAAAAGGTGGGTGTGGCTGGATGACCACTCTTCTAGTAACATGGGGCTGTGGCCTAATGTGCTAATAAGCTGTGCTGTCAGTGGTGTGGCCTAATATGCTAATGAGTTTCTGCTGTTGGGTGTGGCCTATTATGCTAACGAGTTCCTGCTGGGGTTTTTCTACAAAAAAAAGCCCTGCCAAGATCATTTCCTCTGGAGCAAATGGCTCCAGAGTGGGCTCTATGGCATTATACAGTGCTGAGGTTCCTCGCACTTCCCTGGCTCCTCCCCCATAATCCCCATATATTTCACAACCCAGAGCTTGCAACCATAGGAAGGAATATACTTGACCATAACAGGGTGGGGCTGTGTTTCAGTATGTGAAAAAAATGCATTTTTTCTTTGGAGGTTTGAAATGAGTAAAACCTTTACCGGGTGTTTTTAAAAGTTTTCCTCTCTGGGCAGGGAAGAGGCAGGCAGGCAGGAAGTCTTTGTCTTTCCACCGTCACCTCAGCTACCTCTTAAGAAATGCTAATAGTTTTAGCCAGAGACAATTGGATAGGCCAGTTTCCCCCTCAAGCAGGGAACAGAGATTTGGAGGAATTAAGACTGGAAGGACCTCAGGAAGAAACTTCTGGAGACTTCAAGGAAAGCGTCTTTGACCCAGCCTGACCTGATCAGTGGATGAGAAAAAGAGAGATGATAAAACTCCTAGGAGCAAGGAGGAGAGGTCTCTTAGGTGCTGATTCCATCTAAGCAGACTGAACTCTTAACTGAGATCTGGAGGAGGAGGAGGCCATTGTCATGCGCTGGCCTGATGGAGACTTGACAGTAATGCAACTCCTGTAAACATCTGGTAATTTTCTAAGCTAAGGAGTCTGCCTTATATTTAACAACAGATAGGGCACATACAGAGGGAGAAACAGAGGAATAGCATTTTACCCTTTTCTTTTGAATCCCTTGCTCAATCTGGTGCTGTGCTAAGAATATGTTTGTGAACCTTATCTCTTCAATTAATGCTTTATAACTTTTGTTCCTGGTAGTGGTTTCCTGTGCCACATAAACCTTTACTGTCTTTGACACACTATTTCAAAAGGAGTGGCAGGAAGAAGGGGAGGGCAATCAGTTGGCAAGTGGCTACTCCCCTAGTAGTGCAAAAGGCAGCAATCTCCGTGGTGACCAGATTCTGGAAGGCAGGAGACACCGAGGCAAGGTGTCAGAACGTGAAAGGGAAGCTGGGAGTCCTGACCCTCCTAGTGGGCAATTCCTACAAAGGTCAGGTGGTAACAGTAGCTGAACTGAGTGGGAGAAAAACCCCTCCAGGTGTTGGGAAAACCCAAGACAGTAGGGTGGAACAGAGCCTGCAGGCCAGAGCAGGACTGTTCCAACACACAATAGTAGATGATTTTACATGCAGAAGGTCCCAGCTCAGTTCTGAAGTTACCACCTCTGGTTTTGGAAATTCCTGGAGATTTGGGGGCAAAGTCTTGGGAAGGTGGAGTTTGGGAAGAGGAGGGAGCTCAGCAGGAATGTGATGTCCTACACTCCACAGCTGCTATTTTCTCCAGGAAGAGAGGGTAGCCATGCTATTCCAGGAAGGAAGGTAGCCATGCTATTCTACAGTAGAAGAGCTAGACTATCTGACAACAGGAGCTATAAGAACATAAGAGAAGCCAATGTTGGATCAGGCCAGTGGCCCATCCAGTCCAACACTCTGTCACACGGTGGCCAAAAACACCAGGTGCCCTCAGAAGGTCCAGCAGGAAACCCTCCTACTGTTGCCCCCCGCCAAGCACCAAGAATACAGAGCATCACTTGCCCCAGACTGAAAGTTCCTTTGACTCTTGAAAGCTTATACCCAGGAAATCGTGTTGGTCTCTAAGGTTCTACTAGACTCAATTATATATTTTCTGCAGGGAAACTGATCTCTGCAGTCTGGAGATCGCTTGCAACTCTGGGAGAATTTCAGGGTCCACCAAGAGCTTGGAAACTCTATTCAGGCTCTGGCATCTCCAGTTATAAGGATAAGATAGTAAGTGATGTGAAAGACCTCCACCTGAGACCTTAAGAGCCACTGCCAGAATCAATACTGACCTTGATAGACCAGTGGCCCAAATCAGTCTAAAGCAGCTCCACATTTGCTCGGTTTCACCAAATTGTTTTAAAGGAGCTGGCAACACATTTGTGGAACATGAGCCAGGGAGTGAGGATTGTTTCCCTGTTGCTATATAGTACAATTATTATATTGTTAGATTGTTTTTGACATTCTGTTCTGCAACTGGATGCATCATTTTATTCTGAGTGTTTATGTTAGCAACATTGGACAAGAGTTATTTGGAAAAGTGGTGTGTCCATATTTTAATGAATAGATATAAACAAAGAGACATAGGGAAAGAGGGTCTCTGCAATAAGTAAGGAGCATATTCAGCCAATTTTGCAGCAACTGCACAGATTACTGATTAGATTCTGGGCCCTCCATTGAATAAAATGGGACTTACTTATGAGTAGAGCTGCTTAGTACTCCTCCCTGTGTTCAAAGGTTGCCCAACATAGTGTGAATTAAAGTAATTGCACCATAACTAAAATATGGATGTCTAGTTAGAGCCTTTTTTCAGCAATCCCATCTAATATATGAAGATAGTGAAGATCCTGGCCACCTGGAGCAAAAGAAGGATCCAGTAACACCACAGGCTCTCTACCTGTTCTGATGAGTAGGTGGTCACCCAGTCTCCTTTAGGTGATGGTGCCAAATCCACAGATAGCTATGGGGATTCTCAACCATCTTGTCTGTATTCAGCCTTAGGTTAAGTATCAGTTCCATCACAGCCTTCAAAACTTATTCAGAATCAAGGCAGCTGGGTCTAGACTAGATGGTGCATCTAACTCATTGCCTCCATTGGGACATAGGGGCCTATTTTATGTGGGAACTCGATTATGTGATTCAGGGACCTGATTCAGGTCAGAACCATAGTGCAAGGGGAGGAGGGAGGTTAGCCTTCCCCATCCCTGGGCTATTTCCCCAATCTGGTGCTAGAGAGCACTAGCTAAGATTGCAAGTCAAGCAAAGGGTCAAAGCAAGATATTGTGAATTCTAGAGAGACTTCTAACTATTGTTGGAGTTCCTGAGATCAGCCCAGAGCAACAGATAGGCAAGCTGGTTGCTTCCTTGCCCTTCCCCGACATTGCCTCCGAGCACTGGTATTCAGAGGTTTGCTGCTTCTGAATGTAGAGGTTCCCTTTCGTCTCCATGGTGAGTAGCCATTGGCTGCTGTCACAGACACTAAATAATCCACTTTCAATGCACTTTCCAACTGGACTTTTACTGTGTGAACTGGCAAAATCCAATTCAAAAGTGCACTGAAAGTGGATTGAAAGTGGATTATTTAGTATGTGTGACTACAGCCATTGATATACGAGGCTGCCTGGCTGCCCAAAGCCCCAGAGCAACCCATGACTGGGGAATTTTGTACTCCCTGTCCCAACCCCTATTAGGCCTGCCTACATCAGGTATGTTAGTAAATGGTTGTTGGCAAGTTCTCCCAAGTAATGTGAATTTTTTGTCTTCAGTTGGCATATGCAGACTCATCTCCATTATTTCACAATAATTATATTTTTAAAGTGACACAGCATCTTAGCACATTTCTACAGAAGCAGGTACACAATTTTTATTTTTATTTTTTTTGCAAAGGGAGAGGGTTTTCTGAATAGTTTGTTTCCTGAATAGTTCACATTCTACCATAATTGTGTTTCATTCTTTGTTCTGAGTACTGTCTTGCTAGCTAACATTTCTGGTGACAGTCTGTTACTTAACATTGTTCTTCACTGAAGTGTTGGATCGCGGTGCTTTTTTAGTGTTTTTGTAGTGGTGGTTCCAAACATGACTGTCATGGCATGATGCTACACGCTCATAGCAATGAACATATCTGTGCAAACTCACCCATTCAATTCAAAAAGCTTTACTAGGCATTAAAACTCTTGTGGTTAAATTAAATCTTGTGGTTGTGAGTAGGGATGTGAGTAGGGATGTGCAATATATTTTTTTTAATTGTTTTTTTTTTTTTTTGGTTTGGATGTATTGGACCACCCCCCACCCCCCCAAATTTGGGATTTCTGAAAAATCCTGGATCTCAATACTTGTATGGTATTTGGATCTGGGATTTTTTGGAAATTCTAATTTTTGGGGAGGTCCAGTAGGCCCAAAAAGAAAAATACCAGTTTTAAAAATGACACCCCGATCCTGGGGCTGGCTTGGCTTCTCCTGCAGCCCGGTTTAAATCAGGCTGCAGGAGAAGCCAGTGCAAAACTGAGGTGGAGGGGCGCAGCTGATCCTGGCTGGGCTCGCTTTTCCAGCAGTCCAGTTTAAACTGGGCTGCAAGTGAAGTGAGTCCAAAACATTCCTGACTTAAGCAAAAGCCTACACTCTTCCAGCCAACCTGACACGAGGCCTAAACAGTCTGAAACCAGGCTCTACTGAAAGCAAATAATTCCAGCCTGGCAAGTGGCAAAGTGAAACAGGTGATACAGAGCCCTTTCTTGGCCAGTTTGAAAGAGCCTCCAAAATTCCTGCTTGGGCCTGAAGTGCCCAACTAATCCTCCCTTGCCAGATATAGGGATGAGTGGGTGGTAGGGTGAGGTTTGGGTGCAGGGACATGAAAGGGCACAAAGTCACTGGCACCATTGACCAGGCAATTCCACATGGCCTGGAGCCCTATTTGTATGTGAAGGGAATCTCTCTCTCTCTCTCTCTCTCTCTCTCTGTCTCTCTCTCAACATCCATCTGCAGTTTGCAGTTGTACAGTCCCAAAAAGTTTTACCTTCTTAGCGAGAATGACCCTGCTTTAATCCAGTTAGTTTCCATAGCAGGTTTCTATATGGCCCTGAATAATTTTATCTTATCATTTTCATTTCATTTCACTGGTATAGTCTTTGCAAAAGGCCAACTACAGCAAGATTTCGCTGCATTTTTTCATTGAAAGTTTGAAATAAGCAAAACCTTCACTCTGATTTTTTTTCCCTCTAGGCAGAGAAATGGTAGGAAGGGAGGAAATCAGTTCAGTTCCTTTCCAGACTTACCTCAGCCCATCTTCATACAAATGCTAATATGTCTAGACCAGGGGTGTCGAACTCATTTGTTATGAGGGCCAGATCTGACATAAATGAGACCTCGTTGAGCTGGACCATGTGTGTCATAAAGTGTAATGCCAGGTAGCGGAGGTATAAACTCTATAAAGGACACAAACACAAATATTTTTTTCTTAAAATAAAAACATACTTAGAACATTAGCACTCTTGCAATATTTTGTTTATTTAACAGTATCTGATACCTCTTGCTCTGAATTATTGCATCAAAATGTCTGTGCTGTTACAATCTTGAGTATGCTGTTCAAGTGTGTCTCTGTAAGCTGCAAACCTACTTTTGATTTATTGACATTCACCACAGAAATCTCATGCTCAGAGTTCTGAGTCTAAGACCCAAAGGAAAACATGAAATGGCTGAGTGATTAAGAGAGTCTGGTGAAGTAAGCTATGATGCAGCAGCAACAACAGAACTGGAAGCAGGAGATGACCAGTTCCAGTGTGGGCCTAATAGAAACCCTCCGGGGGCCTGGTCTGGCCCCTGGGCTGCATGTTTGACACCTTGGTCCAGACAATGGGATGGTCAAGCTCCCCCCCCCCCAAGCACGGAACAGAGATTTAGATGAATTAAATACTAGAGAGACTTCAGGAAGGAAGAAACTGGAGATCTCCAGGAAAAGCCTCTTTGGCCTGGACTGACTTGGTCAGTGGGTAGGGAAAAGAAAGGTGCTAAAACTCAGGGGAGCAAGGAGGAAGCTCTTGTTTGTGCTGAGTCCATCAGAGCAGACAGAACTCTTAACTGAGGTCTGGAGGAGGCCACCATTAACCATGTATGTGGACATCTTCTCTTTAATAAATACTTTGGATGCTGGTAGAGGTTCTCTGTACCACATAGACCTCCACTGTCTTGGACATGCTATTTTAAAAGAAGTGCCAGGGGGAAGCTGGCAAGTGATTATTCCTCCAAGGGCACACAAGGCAGCAAACTCCCTGTGGTGATCAGGTGCTGGGCAGCGGGATACACAGAGGGAAGGCTTCAGAACTTAGAATAGAAGCTAGGAGTCCTGACCTTCCAAGTGAGCAATTCCTACAAAGGTCAGGTGGTGGTGGCGAGTTACTAGAGAGAGAGAAAAGCTTCTCCAGGTGTTGGGAAAACCTTGGAGGGCAGGGTGAAACAGGGCCTGTAGGCCAGAGCAGGCCCATTCTGCCACAATTTGGCAGCATGGTGGGATAAGGACAGAGAAGTTGATTGGCCAGGGAATTTGAATTGGCATGCACACGCACAGAGAAAGCAACAGAAGGGGGTTTTTTGGGGGGGTGTCAACTGGGGGGGGGATCAGACTAGCTAGGATGGAGTTAGCAGAGCAAGTGAGAATACTGAAGCTGACAAAGCAAGAGCTGCAGGAAGCATGCCAGAAGCAGCGGATAGATTGTGCGAATAGGACTGCTGATGAGATGAAGTCTCTGCTGCTAAACTGTAGCAAGACAATAGGGGTGGCTACAGCTGAGTGCACAAGCCAGTGGGACAAGGTCTGGTACAAGGAGCTAGAGCTGGAGAAGTTGTGTCTGCAGGTGGAGAAGGAGAGGAGGGGACCAGGAGATAGAGATCCAGAAGCTGAAGATGCAAGAGCAGCAGTGGAAGGAGGAGAGAGAAACCTGCAGACAAGAGCTTGAGAGGGAGGAAAAGCTGCAGCAGAGAAGGGAGAAGATTCAGAGAAGCAGTTGAAGAAGCATAAGCAGCAGCAGAAACATGACCTTGAGATTATGTTCCTGCAGGCTGAGCACAGCAGGAAAATAAAAGTTACCCCCAAAGATTTTGTTCCATACAAGGAGGGAGAAGACCCCTCAGTATAACTTCCAACTTTTGAGAAAGCAGCTATGCAGTGGGGAATTGTTGAGGCAGACTACATTCCCTACCTTTGTAGCATCCTAACTGGGAGCTAGTTGCTATCTACAATAGCATGCCTAGGGTGGGGTGGGGAAGTAACTTTTAAAGATTTCAAAGCCACAGTTTTTAAAACTGGGGGCTGATCACTTTTGAAAGCAGTATTATGGCTTATCCCCAAAACATATCCCGAGTATGTGGTGAAAATGAGCAAGATGGGGAGGAGATGGGTGGAAGAAGCAAAAGCAGGGGACTTTGAGGCTTTATTCCAGTTTATCATGGTAGACCAATTTGATTCCAAAATCCCCAAGGGGATAAATGTCTAGTAAAGGACAAAAAGCCTAAAGATGTCACTGAGGCATCAGAAGCAGCAGCTAAGGTGGTGCTAAATAGGAAGGGGTTGGACTGAAGGACTTCCCAGTTGGGAAGGGAAAGGGTTCCAGAGGGGTGAAAAGGTGGATTCTCAACCCAAGGGGAGGGGCTTCTGCTCAGACAGAGGTTAAGAAACCTCCAATTTGGCTAATTGGAACCAGGCCCCAGTTAGAAAATGCTTTAACTGTGAAGGGACAGACCACTTGTGGGTTGCCTGTCCCCAGTTACAAGCAGAAACCTCCAAACCTGCTCCAAAAGCACCAGCTACCCAAAAGGTGAAAGAGAAGCAAGTGGCCACAATTAACCATGAGTGCCTCTTTGCCCAACATTGCATTCAGAAACCAGGGGGTTGGTGGGGTGACCCTGCCCTACCCTGTGATAACTGGCCAAGGTCGCCTTGGCAGCCAGTATTCAGTGACCACAGAAACATGCAGCCAAACCCTAGAAGTGAGGTAGGGGGAGGAAAACACCTCTGCAGAGACCAGTTCTCCACTAGCCGGGGGGAGAAAGTGGTGGTATATATAAAATCCTGTGAAATTATGCTGTAGCTGCCCTTTAAAAATCCTTAGTAACTACATCAAGGCATGTTTACAGTTGGCTGGAAAATGTTACTAGCTGAGAAAAGAACAATGCAAGAGAAGGGTTGTTTTTTAAAAAAAAAAAAGGGGGGGGGGAAGAAAACAAAGAAACATGAACTGCAAGCACTAGCAAGCACTAGATATTTTTACCTGTTGACTTTGCCACTAAATCAAAAGTCAACAGTAACAAATCCCATGGGCTTAGTGTGCAGGACATGGTGATATTTCTTTCGTTCTAGCAGTGGCCCTAGTCTTTAATAATGAGAAAATTGTCTCTTGTAACCTGGCCAGTCAAGCACTGAAGAAAAATGACTTAATAGGTGTCTGTGTGTATATGTATATAGCTTCTCTTCAAATAGTTTTTAATGTGCCTTTGTGACAAATTGTCAAGATGGTACGTTAGCCAGTGTTATCTTGATAGCCTTATATTTTTGCATCCAGCAAAAAGCGAAAAGGGCGTCATTGGGAACACAGTGAGTGTGTGTGGATAGCACTGAAAAATAACAGCCCATCTCTTTACCAGGCAAGAATCAAATGCAAGGGAGAAGTGAATTACAATTCCAGCTCTTGTTGTGGTGTCTGCTGAGTATTGTGCATCATTCTGGACATAACAGGGATTAGGAATAAGCACGTTAATTAGAATGGCTGGGGTCCAATGCATGTGTACAATTAGTTTCCTGCACCCAAGGGGTTTTATGTTTTTCAATACCAGATCAAGTGCACTTTTGATACTGATGTGCACTTTTGAAATGAAGGGGACTAATGACATCTCAATGGAGGGTTTCATCCCCTACTCCCCCCCCCCCCAAATCAAAAACACTACTGTGATCTTGAGCATGTCTGATGTTGTTTTTTGGTTTCCCATTTCTGCATTTATCATGTTCGCACTGTCTTGTACCCAGGGCTATTTTTGGACAGGAACGCACAGGAACGGAGTTCTGGCTGGCTTCCAAGTTGGCTACATCTACAGCCTCCTCCCCTCAGCATCCCTAGGCACCTCACAAGCTGTGAGGCACCTAGGGAAGCCAAGCCAATCCAGGGAAGGAAGGCAGCTGCAGGGCACCTGGGGAAGCCAATCCAAAAACTGCCTTCCTTCCCTCAGGTTCCCCATGCACCCCACAAGCCGCAGGGCACCTGGGGAAGCCGATTCTGGGAGGGAGCTGCACCGTCAGGGGTGTGGCTTAATATGCTACTGAGTTTCTGCTGTTGGGTGTAGCCTATTATGCTAATGAGTTCCTGCTTGGCTTTTTCTACAAAAAAAGCCCTGCTTCTACCTTTGTTAGCCACTCTCTGCATTGCTGATTGTCATGCCTTAGAGAGTTTTCTGTTTGCATTGTTTCCTGTTTCCTGTAATACTAACTAGTCCTATTGCATTGTAACGAGATATCGTTTGTTCTCCGATTGATCTATTTTATGCATTGCAATCTGTTTAGAGTCTTAGTGAGACAGATATGCTGTAAATGAAGTAAACTGATTTATCCAGGCAGGCATTTTTTACATAGAGTGATACTGTAACAGAATGGTTCAAGAAGATGCTTTAGTAAAGGGAAAGGGATTGTGGGCTATGCCATAATATCTGTTGTTGTATGTCTTATCCTGCTAGGCAATTTCTGCATTATTTAACAGGTCGTGTTAATGTTTATGCTTTGTTTCAGAGTTCGGCTTAGTTTCAGATTTTTGTAATCCTAATTGTATTACATTGCAGCAGATAAACACCTGGAACATAACACCCCTGATATCAGAACTGTAGGGGGAGGGGGAATGAGAAATAGGGCTTGGATCATTGACATTGGAATCCCAGGAGACAGGAGAATAGAAAAGAAAGAACAGAAGAAAATCATGAAATACTAAGACCTATGAATAGTTACAGTGCCTGTGGGAGAAGAAGGTTACAATCATGCCAGTTGTTGTTGGAGCCCTTGGAGTAGTGCCTAGAAGTCACAAAAAACAGCTGGACATTTTGAGCATTGAGCAAATAACACCAGCTCAGTTTCTGAAGACAGTGTTGCTTGGAACAGGAAGAATCCTGTGAAGATACCTTTGCAATTCCCAAGAACTTGGCTATATCTCAAATTGCAGAACACCATCTACCAGTCAAATATATGACTGTAACAATTCATAATAGTAGTAGTGGTGGTGGTAGTAGTAGTAGTAAAACATAATATATGGGTTGAATTTTATGATTCAAGCAGCTCTAAAAAGGCTTAGAGTTTGGCTTAGGTTTAGGCTTAGGAAAAGGAATGTAGTTGTGGTTAATCATCTGACAACTTCAAGGTAAACATCAGCAGTTGAATTTGTCTTGTCATACACACAAGCTGAATCTTGGTTCAGGTTGCCTCAATAAGGGCCAGATTTAGGGTACCTAATCTCCAGGTGGGGCCTGTAGTTCTCTCAAAATTACAACTATCTCCAGATTAGAGAGATCAGTTCTAGGGATGGGCACAAACTGGAAAAAAATGTGGTTTATTTCAGTTCATGGTTCGTGGTGCCTGCTTCATGAACTGTCACAGACTTTTAGGGACAAAACAAGCCAGTATGGTTTGTGTGGTTTGTGATGTGGTAGAATGCCCCCCCACATCTTAGAGAAACAAAACTCACAAGGCATGTTTGGCTGACTCTCCTCTACCTGCCATCCAAGTTTGGTGAGGATTGGATTTACAGGGTTCAAGTTCTGGCCTCCCAAAGAAGGTGACCCCATCCTCCATTGTTTCCAATGGGCTACGGCCAACCAAGAGAGTCTCTGACATAGAAGCTGATGGTGGTGGTGGTGGGGCGTTTTTGCAAGCCCAGCAGAACCAGTGCAATGTACTCCACTACCACCCAGCTGCCTAACTGAGCTGCTAAAACAAACCACTCTGTGGCTGATGAAACCAAGAAAAACACACTTTAAAAGATCAACAACCTGCAAGGCTAGAAAGGATTAACAACCACTAAAAGACCAAATAAAACAGTTTAAAATCAGGTAGAATCAAGTAAAATACACTTGCAGATCAGACCTTGAGCAGGAGGTACCTCATCTGCTGTCTGCTGATCACCAGAAGTCAGACTGGCCAATGCAATGTACTAGTGCCCAGCAGAAGGATGTACTAAAAGGACTGCCCACTGGAAACAAAGAGAGAGGCTTGAAGACCAATAGAGATAATGGAAACCAGGAATGCCAATTGACTTGCATGGGCTCCAATGAAATACATTACAGCACAAAATAGTTGCAGTGAAAATGCAGAGTTTTTCAATTAATGTCTCTGGGCCAAGATAAACTGCTAAGGGACTGCAATCACAGATCCCAGAGTGGAAAGACAGTCTCCAGAAACAGAATTAGTGTTCTGGGACTGGAATGACAGACCCCCAAGTGGAATGACAGCCCCTGTGAGTTGCTGAAATGTTCTGGGAGTGCAATGATGGTCCCTGAGAGTAGCAAAAGTGTTCTGGGGCTGGAATGACAGCCCCCCAACTGGAATGACAGCCATTGGGAGTAGCAGAACTGTTTGGGGACAGGAATGACAGGTTCTAGAGTGAAATGACAACCCCTGGGCACATCAGAAGTATTCTGGGACTAGAATACCAGCCCCCAGCGTGGAATGACAGCCCCTGGGAGGAGCAGAAGTGTTCTGGGGCTGGAATGACAGTTATGGTTAGTTATACAGGCAGGTCTTTAAAACTGAGAGATTTATTGGCAGTTTCTGCTTAAATAAACTAGCATAAGCTTATTTTATTTCAAAGATACTGAAGTTGGTGAAGGCAGGAACATTCACACAGTTTCCAATATCCCTTCTTAACCACTTGATAGGGATTAACACCCCCCTCCCCTTTACTAGGAGCTATTTCCCTCAGGGGAGGGCCACTTGTCCCACTTCCCTAACTCAGGATCCTTCTTAATCATCTCCTTCACTGTCAACTGTCATTCTTAACTGCCACTCCTAACAGACACTCTCAACAGTAGAATTCTGTTTGAATCCATTGTCACAAGGTTCTTGGACTGGGTTAAAACATTAACCATTTACCATCCATCACAGCTGCTTTCAGTCTAATGGTTGTTGCTGCAGTCCCACAGACTTCCTTGACAGCTTTGATTCTGAATTGCAGTTGTGTCTTGGTCTTGCCCCATTCTGGTTCCAACATCCAACTGTTAGTTACAAATGCTTCCTGTTTATTTCTGGTTCTGACCAGAGATGCCTGATAGTGCTATGAGCAGCATGGCACTCCGCAAGCATATGTGTTGATTAGAATGGTGGAGTGAGCACATATTAAAGGTGCAATTGCATATAGGGAGAGGTTGAACTGATGTGTACTAGGCCTTGTGGGAATTTATTTGAAGGGATTTGATATGCCTCCAAATTGGTACTGCTTTGCTGAGCTTTTGTCATTGACTTTGATTGACTCATGGAAGAACCATACATCTGACATTGACCCATAGTTCTGACTCATGGAAGAACCATACATCTGACATTGACCCATAGTTCTCAAAGCCTGATACTGTATTCTATAGAATTTTTTCAGATAACTTTTCATTTCAGAAACAGAAACAATCTTACACATCCAAGGCAGAACATTCAATGCATTAGTTGAAATAATACCAAAGGCGGCCAATTTTACCCATTTGATTCAGTATTGGTTCACATTTTTTTTAAAAAAAATCCATTTAAAGATGCAGTTTGGTGCTCAGTGAATGGCCAATCTTGACTTTCATGGTACATATTCTTTGGGAAAATATTTTAAAAGTACTCTCATACAAAAGGACACTGAAATAGTTGAAAACTGTAGCTAGAAACAACCAGAAATAAAACAAGCTAGCTTTCATGTTCCAACCAGGCTGAAGAGTTATTCACAAGTTATCTTGAGGTTATTATACCTTTCCGGTGTTGTTGGAGTTGTGAATGATAAGTTGAAAGACATGGTTTGAATGGCTCTTGGCCCATCTACTTTTCTTCTTTAAGTTTCTAAATGTTACAGTTGCAGGAGTTTGCCTAGAATCAAATATATCCAAAGTCCTTCAGGGGCTAGTAGCTTCATTCCACAGCCCAAAAGACTGCAGCATGCAGCTTCTTAAAACTATTGTTGCTGAGATTATGTATTAATCCATAGCCATACCCCCACTCTTCACTTCGAGTCTCAGAGCAGCTTACAATCGCCTTCCCTTCCTCTTCCCGCAACAGATACTTTTGAGGTAGGTGGGGCTGAAAGAGTTCTGAGAGAAATGTGACTGACCCAAGGTCACCCAGCTGGCTTCATGTGAAGGAATGGAGAATCAAACCCAGTTCTCCAGATTAGAGTCCACTGCTCTTAATCACTATGCCAACACAGAGAGAGACAGACATACAGAGAGAGAGAGAGAGAGAGATCAGTTGTGAATCTATCAGATTTTCTATGTTTAGTTGGAAGGATAGGTGCAATTATGAATTAAATCTTCAGTTGTGAGAACCTGCAACTGTTGTTATGACTTTATAGAGCAGAAGGCTAGTGGCACCTTAAAGACTAAAGAAATTTTATTCCATCATGAACTTTTGTGAGTCAGAGCTTCAGAAAGTTTGATGCTGGAACAAATGTTGTTAGTCATAAAGATGCCAGTGGACTTTTGTTTTATTTCGCTATAACCGACTAATGCAGGTACCACTGGAGTTATATCATCACGACATTGAGGATTTCAATGAATTGTGATTTACAACACTAGTGTATGGTTCCAAAGCACCCTTTCCAAAAAAAAGTCCCCAAAATTCTACTGGACAAATGTGGGGAAAGGGGACAGCCTTCTACACCTTCATCTCTGGAATAGCTGAATAACCTTTTTGAAAGGCATCTGTGTAGCCCCAACCAGTGTTCCCTCTAAGCTGAGTTAGTGTGAGCTAGCTCACAGTTTTTTAGCCTTTGGCTCACACATTTTTGTCTCGGCTCAGGAAGGATGGCTCCAGAGCAAACTGATTGATACAGGAGCCAAATCACTTGCTCACAACTTTAATGTCAGTAGCTCACAAAAGTAGAATTTTTGCTCACCAGACTCCACAGCTTAGAGGGAGCATTGGCCCCAACTATTATAGCAGTGAGAGAAATTTTACACAGTTTACACAATGGGACACAAAAAGTCCCATATGAACAGAGTGTAGCATTGTGGTTAAGAGTGGAGGACTCTAAACTAGAGAACCAGGTTTGATTCCCCACTTCCCCACATGAAGCCTACTGGGTGACCTTAGGCCAGTCACAGTTCTCTCAGAACTCTCTCAGCCCCACCTACCTCACAAGGTTCTTGTTGTGGGGAGAGGAAGGAAATGCAATTGTGAACCGCTTTGAGACTCCTTCAGGTAGTGAAGGGCAGGGTATAAAAAACTTCTCTTCTTCACATGGTTCCCCATCCAGCTCGCGATAGCATTGCAGGCACTTGATTAGGATAGAAACAGGAATATAACCAGCCATTAGATGAGTTCTGGCAACCAAAACGTTCCTCAAGATGACCAGATGTGGAAGTAATGAAGAAGTTTTATTACTGTTGTTGCAGCTGACTTTCTTCTTAATCAATGAACAGATAACATAGATATGGACAGGCTTATAGGAGACCTTAGAAATTAAGTGGGAATATATCTAGTTCACTTGCTGAATATTTTGTCTGCACTCTGCAGAAGTTTTCTTTGTTCTTCTTAAGGGAGGGGAGACTAATATCATATCACTGCATTTAAGTTGGCCATTTGTGGTTTCCGTTGAGCACAATTCATCGAGAAGTCAGCTCAACCTGTATAAAAATGTTAAATTGCTGGCCCTAATGTATGGGCACACTTTTCTTACCCCTTGAGATAACACCAGTCCGAAAAGAAACTCTGCACATAAAGGCCTCTGGGGTGACTTGTGAAAGGGCAAAGAAATTCATCAAAATTGAAGGAAAGTGTTCTCTGTACTTTTGGAGAAAAGTGAAATCTTGCATGACAAATTTAGTCTGTTTTATCCAATGTAATTGAATAGGGCTGCTCAAGTGGAAATCGGTCGACCAAAAGGGCACATCCTGTGAGTTGTGAGAGACTGGTTTGTGTGTGGGTGTTTCTCAGTAAACACGGAGCAATGCTCTTTCAAGGTGAGCAAGTTCAAAATGTTCTCGGAAATAGGATTAATGTAAGCACACACGGTTCTAAAAAGAAAGAATGTTGCAATTGTGTAAGGGTCAAACTACATGTGACATTGAAGCACTGTGACTGGAATGCCCAATGTGTTTTCTGGCCCTAAAGGCTTGCCATGCTGGAAGAAAGGGAGGGATATGGAGTGGGGCCATTATTCTGGGGAAAGGTGGTTAATTTTTCTTTACTACACTAATTCTCTGGCCAAAAATGTACCCCACCTAGTAATTTTAGCTTCAATATGCAATCTCGACTCCGGAGATGAGAGCACACAGGATCACTTTCTAATGAGGACATTTAGGGTTGCCAAGTCCGGATTGGAAAATACCTGGGGACTTTGGGGGTGGAGCCAGGAGAGGATGGGGTTTGGAGAGGTGAGGGGCCTCAGCATAGCACAATGCCATAGAGTCCACCCTTCAAAGCAGCCATTTTCTCCAGGGGAGCTGATCTCTGTCAGCTGGAGATCAGTTGTAAAAGTGGGAGATCCCAGGGCCCCACCAGGAGGCTGGCAACCCTAACTGGACATTACACGAGGGGGGAACAACTAACCCCCCTTCCCAAACACCACAGGCTTGATTCCTAAGGCCCGCTCATGTGGCTGCTTTTTAGGCTCAAAAACACATCAAGAGCACGATCATACGCACCCATTTGCCACAGAAGAGGGATGATTCACCACCGGATCAAAGTGGCATAATCACACCAGCACATTTGGGAAGCATCCCACAACTGTCGTCAAACCATCACAAACCATTTTGATCCGGTGGGGAATCGTGGTAAAAAGCTACTAGTGAAACTCCAGTATCAAATGGTTTGCTGCGGTTCACAGCTGGAGTTTCCCTGTGTGATCACTCCAGCGCCAAAGGGTGGCATTGCGGATAGCATGACCACACGCTATCCTGATGCCACACTGTTGTTGTTTTTTTCCCCTTCTCCGTGTGCACATCATTGAAAGCCCTTAGGGTGGGGAGGCGATTCATCAATTCCCCTTTTAAGCACCTCGGAAACCAACCACAAACAAAAGACAACTTGCCCGCGGTTGCATCTGATCACACAGTAGCATGTTGCCCCGGCAGGTCCACAGACCTGTGTGATCACACAACTGCAGGGCAAATTGCTCTGGAGCAAAAAAAGCCTTGCTTCCCCACCAGATTATCTCACTCAAGGAGCCTCAGAAAATGCAGTACAGATGGAAAGAATGAGTATTGGCAGGCAGGCAGGCAGGCAGGCAGGCAAATGTGAGAAAATTCTCTGAATAGCTTCTCATTTCCAGCAGTTCTGTTCTTTTTGAGATACAGCTGTCTATTTTGCAAGTGACAAAACAAGGGCCATAAGAGATACACATGCTTGCATTGCAGGTGACAACACATGCTTTGTTTCTAACAATTTAGCCCTTAAAAGAACCAGGAGGAAAGATGAATAAAACCTAGGTAAAATCATGGAGTTGTAGCAAACTCAGCAAACTCTTTGCATGTTAAAAACAAAACAAAACAGGAGCTGCAGTATATGGCACCATAGCCGCGGGAAGTTTGATCTATTATGGGCTGCCCTATCTGGAAGCAGTTTTGTTGCATTGTCAAATGCCTTATATGAATAAATATGAACAGACATCAGTACTGACATTGCTTTCTGTCAAAGTGTGTCTTTGAACATAACATTTTCAACGGTTGCATTTCAGCCTGTGACCCAAAAGAATTCATACAAATGACAAAAGTGAGTTGAACCAGGAAAACCTATGGAATTTTTCAGCATTCCTAATGCAGACTGCTTTTGTCTGGTTCGTCAGGTGCAATCCTAAAATGAGTTATACCTTCCAAGTCCATTGAAAACAAGGTGCTTTGAAGGATGTAATACAGTTTAGGACTGCACAGCAGGACACCTTTTTAAAAGCCTCCTGTCTAAAGGAGTAAAGTGAACCCTAAGAGTAGTGGGGTACCATCCTAGTATATGTTTGTGCAAGATCGAAGAGATAACACATTATAACAAAAGGTCAACACTGGATTTATTACCAAAGGGAAATCAAAATTTAGAAGGCACAACAATTTGTAACAAATTATTATTATTATTTTTTAAAAAATCAACAGATAATAAAATAAACACACACAAAGGTGCCTTATACTGAATCTTGGTCCATCAAGGTCAGTATCATCTACTCAGACTGGCAGCAGCTCTCCAGGGTCTCAGGCAGATAAATGTCTTTCATGTCACCTACTATAAAGGTAAAGGTTTCCCTTGCTCAAAAGCCAGTTGAATCCAACTCTAGTGCTTATCTCCAAGCTGAAGAGCCAGCATTGTCCAAAGACGTTTCTGTGGTCATGTGGCCAGCAAGACTAAATGTCGAGGCGCACAGAATGCTGTTACCAAAGTGGTACCTATTTATCGACTTCCAATTTCTTGCTTTTGAACTGCTAGGTCGGCAGGAGCTGGGGCCAGAAACAAGAGCTCACTCCATCATGTGGCACTGAGGTCTTGAACTGCTGAACTACAGACCTTCCAGTCTGCAGTTCAGTATCTTAACCTCTGAGCCACCACAGCCCCTATATCACCAACTACTTGATCCTTTTAACTGGAGATGCCAGGGATTGAACCTGGGACCTTCTACCATGGAGCCACAGCCCCTCCCCAAACATCCATACACAAACTACATCCCAGTTTTAAGACAGGCTGGACAGAACAAAGTTTTGGGTTGCAATCTCTTTGTTCAAGACATCTTTAATACTTGTTAACATTCTTGCAAGGATGTCAGGGAATCAGGACTCCCCTTTGCTAAAGCGATGTTGATTTATGGCTCAACATGCTTAGTGCATCTACACGTTGTTGGATATTACACTCCTGTTTTGCCATTGCAGTCATTTGCGACTGGATTTTCCTTTGTGGACAAGACAATCCACTTGGAGATGATCATGATAGTGCAAGAAGGACACAAGATACCATAGGGTATGGATGTCAGCTCCCAGGCTTCCTTTGAAAGTCTGCCTGATATTTGTCCCAGATAATGTTTTGCAGCAATTTTGTTGTGATAGAAATGATGTTGCTTCATCCTAGATCCTTTGAAAGAAAGGTTGTTCTATTGGTTACTCCCCAATCTTTTCATCTGAGTTAAAAGAATTCTACTTCAGAGTCTAACAGTACAATCCTATGCTGAATGACTCCACTCTAAACCTACTAACTCTGTGTGGGATTGCATTGTAACTCAGCAATTACAAGTCTAGGCCTGTCATCTCCAGCTATACTGATACTTAGATTTATACAGAAAATAATAGACCCAAAAAGCCAAGTTAAACAGATTTAACATTTGTTCTTCTCAACCAACTTGGAGCAATTAAGTGCATTTGTTAGTATAATGAGGTGCTAAGAGCAACCTGAACAAAAGTAGCTAAACACCAAGGGAAAGAATTTGATTTACATCAACAAAGTAACAGTGGAGGTTAATAAAGACATTTAACCTCTTTGATTAGATGGGTAGCAAGTAAAGAACCATCCATCATCTACCCCATCCCTGCAATTTCTTCTACATAAGAAATGTACTATTCTCCACTCTAGCAAAATAAATGTCTGCCCATGCAAATTTTGTTTGTTTCCCCCTTCAGTAATCTTTGAGGGGTGAATGAATGTTCCCAATGTTATTGCTTTTCATATTTGGTTATTTTTTTTGCCAACACTTCGATATCTCTGCTCAGCAGGCAGATAAAGTGGAGATCAATGGACTTCCCAATCAAACTGGAAACAAATAGCCTGGCTTGTGTTAATCTAGTCTAGTAGTTATACATATCTATGCTCATTCCCTCATGCTATATTCAAGCCCCACATCCCCAAATGTCAAAGTTATCTTAAGAACATAAGAAGAGCCCAGCTGGATCAGATTATGGTCCATCTAGTGCAGCATTCTGTCTCACACAGTGGACAACCAGTTCCTCTGGAGGGTCAACACAGGGCATAGAGGCTTGGGCCTTCCTCTGATGTTGTCTCCTGGCTCTGGATTTAGCACCTCTGAATGTGGAGGTTGTTCTCAATTACCATGGCTAGTAGCCACTGATAGATTTATCCTCCATGAACCTATCAAATCCCCTTTTAAACCTATTTATTATAAAGCTGTTTATACCATCTTTCATTGGTAGATGTGAACACTCCCTCCTAAGGAGCTACATGCCCAAGGTGTTGTTGTTGTTGTTGTTGCTTGAGACACACTGAAGCATACTGTTTAACCCTACAGCCATGGGACAATACAGCAGGGATGAGAAATGTGAAAACATTACCATATGCTCTACTTAGCAGAAGAACAGGAGGCATCCTGAATAAGCAGTTGTAGACCAAAAAGGATATGGAATAATTAATTAGTTAGCACTGCTAAATTGGGAGGAGTCATGGTTTAGTAGTACATCATCTGATTTGCATACATAGGGCCCTAGATTCACCACCTTCATTTAAAAGCATGAGATGTAAAGGACCCTGAGATGTAGAGGACCCTGTTGCCAGTCAGCCTAGACAATGGTGACCTTGATAGATCTGACTTAGTAAAAGGAAGCTTCATGTGTTCATGAACAGCTCACACAACCTCATGACAGCACTGCCACTTTCTGCACACAGCATGTCAGAAGTCAGGGGTACCAACATTTTCCACCCTGAAGGCACAAAATGGCTGCTGCTGAAGGCAGAGCCAACCCAAAAATGGCTGCCACAGAAATCAAACACAACCACCACATAATGTCAGGAAGTGAGGTTATGCATTACTCCACTAGCAACTCTCCAACATTTTAGGCAGAAGCTCTGCTTAACAGGATGCCTTGTTTAAATGAACATGCTGTTTTAAAGTATTTTATTGCTTAAACGGTGTTTTGTGGCACACAGTTGTGTCCTTGTGTTGCGGTGGTAGCTGTTGTCAAAGTATTTTTTTTAGTCTGCACAGCCAAGCACATCTCTGACGGCCAATCAGAAGCCCTCTTGTGCAAAAGACCCACCTGGCCTAGCCCGCTTTCTAAAAACACTTGGCAAACCCCAGGAAAAGTATTGGCAGGTATGCTGCCATGGAATCTATGGGTGCCATGTTTGGGACCCCTCCCAAGCAATCTTTTTAACTTTTTTCAAAAATTCGAAGAAGTATTTGAAAATCATTTCTTTCATATACACCACATAGGATATAACTACCACCCAGGACATTCAATGGGTGACCTTAAAGTAGCTGTTTTATGGCAAAGGAACTTCAGGAACAGACTGGGAAAGGAAAATGCTGAATTACAAGTTATTACAACATTCGGAACCCCCCCATAGGACTTGACAGGGATATTGGTTTCTTATCTCACTACATATGCTAAATTCTTTCAGTCCTTATATCTGTATTCTCACCAAGAAGAGCTACACAGCCTCCTTATTTTAGTGTATTTCTTGTTTGGAATAGTAGATTAGAACAGTGATTGTAATGTAATGCAATGAATATTAGAGTGGTATATTGGAATGCATTTTTCAGATCTGGGAACAGAGGAGGACCGATTTCCCATGAGGCGCTGCTCCGGCGTCGTTCTTCCCTTTGTCCCAATTGTGTGTTTGAATTTCCCACTATTTGCTGTGGGGCACATTTTGACCCACGGCTTCGCACGATTTCCCCCGCGGCTTCAGTGATCCTGTTTTTTGAGGATCACTTAAGCCGTGGAGGAAACTGGAGGAAAGCAAGTGAAGCTGTGGGTCAAAATGCGCCCCATGGCAAATAGTGAGAAATTCAAGCATGCAATTGGGGCAAAGGGAAGAACAATGCTAGAGCAGTGTCTCATGGGAAATCGGTCAAGGCATAACACGACACTACAAATCATCCCACCTCAAAGAAAGAAGATGCTATTATTTACCTCCATGCTTCAGAGAAGAGACTGATGGATCATGACGGCAGGGTCTCAGTTGTTTGTTCTTACAACTCTACAATTAAGAAGGATGCACTTACGCATCTATCTGCCAATTTTGATATATTTATTTACCTCAGTGTTTCTCCCCCCCCCCCAATTAAATCCAAACAATTAGGACCTTATATACTTAGCTTGTTATTCCTGTTTGTATCTGTTAAAACAACTTTATTATGTTATATGCTAATTTGCTGTTCAACTTCTGCCTTATATGTATGGAATAGTTTCATTTCATTGTGTCTGAGGAAGTGTGCATGCACACGAAAGCTCATGCCTTGAATAAAGCTTTGTTGGTCTTAAAGGTGCCACTGGACTCAAACTTTGTTCTATATCTCAACTATACATCAACTCAATATACATGTTTATCCAATAACTTATCTGAGATAATTCTCCCAAAGTATAGAAGGGCATTCATTCTAGCACACCTGAATGCCCTACCTTTAGCTGTGATGAAATGAAAATTTAATGGGATTGATCAACTCTGTAATTGTGGCAACAGTAAAATTGACTCTGTGGATCATATTCAGCTTGATTGTCCCAAATATTCAGCTCTTAGGAGATGAACTGATCTCTCCTTTATTTAATCAGGACGTCCTCTCTCCAGAAGTAAAATCATCCTGGCTACTTAGAGGCAAAGACAAACAAACTAACCCTGCATGTGGCAAAATTTCTAGCAGCTGCTATCAAATCACATGACAACTTTTGCAGTAGCAACCTATAAATTCTTCCATGTTTTCCTGCGGGATGAGGTTTACTGTGGGATGAGGGTTTGCTGTTTATGACTCTGGTTGCAAAAACAGTAAAGAAAAAAATTGTTTAAAATTGTATCAGAATATAAGAGGGTTAAAGCATGAATATAATACTGAATATATATAATACTGTTGCAAAAACAGTAAAGAAAAAAATTGTTTAAAATTGTATCAGAATATAAGAGGGTTAAAGCAAAGATGAGAGATTCACAACTGTTGCCAGCATTGAAAAGTTAAGGTGTAATCACCACTACATCTCTAACACTTAGGCAACACATATCAAAGTGCCTGGGTAGGCTGATATGGAAGAAAGCATTCTTGAAGGTTTGTCCTGAAATTAGTGCTGCCAGCTCGAGGTTGAGAAATTCCTGAACGTTTGAGGGGGGGTGCTTGGGGTGGGTTGAGTTTGGACAGGGGAGGAAGCTCAGTGTGGATCTGATGTCAGTCTTCCATTCTACCATCAAAAGCTGACATTTCCTCCTAGGGAACTAATTTCTGTAGTCTGGAGATCATTTGTAGCTCTAGAAGTTCAGACCTCACTTGGAGGTCAGTAACCATACAAAGGATATATGATTACACCAACATTCAGGAAACAAGCAAAATTAAACTCACATTTAGAATAAAAAAGACCTCAGTTCAAAGAAATCACAACCAGGTAGATTTTTTGTAGCTTTATTAAATATGGACGGTGGACAAAATATTAAGTTGCTATGGCAATAGAAGATCCTCATATGTGTATCTTGTTTTATAATGTGTCAGGTTGATACTGAAACTATGAATTTTTCATTTCTATCCAAATGTTACAAGAATTTCAGCACCACCATGATATGGGTGTTCATAAATATATATGTGAACAGTATGATACCCTGAACTCTCTTGAATTTAAAAGGTATAAAATATACATAAGTATGTAGCAATGAGACAGAGAATTCACTATTATCCTTTCCAGACTGGTGCTTTGCTCTTGATACTGAGGGGTTGACACCACACACTGCATCACATACATGACTCCTTCTGTGATGCATATTTATTTATTTTTATGTGAACTCTACATGTTCCCTGTGTTCCTCCATAATTAAATTTCACAATAAAATTTCCACTCTCACTCCAAAAGACTTACTTTCTAGCAACTGAAAAGCTGTTGAGGGAAATAGTATAACCTGTTCATCTCTTAACCCTGTCACAACACCCTCCCCCCCAAGCAGCTGAGTGAATCGAACTGGCGGGAGGAGACTGAGGTGCCAAGGTCGGTGAATGAGGAGGACTCAAGGAACCAGGAAGCAGGCCCTTAGCCAGGATTTTGTGTGGCAACTTTCTTTCTGGTGGGGCTGCCATTATTTTTCTGTCTGTCTCTAAACAACTGTACTTTTAAGTAATAATGAAGACAATAATGCTAATGATAAATTAAATTTAATGCAGCACAAACACCCCCTTCAGCAGCCACCCCAGATATAAATGAAATGCAAAAACACCCCCTCACCCTCTTCCTCCCTAAAGCAATGAAATCCCTTACCAGCTCCAGCAAACATTGGAAAGGCAACTTGTAAGAAGAGTGGAAACTTCTGGGTTGTAAGAAGGAACACGCAGCTGAGGGCTCGCTGTCTTATTGATCACAGCTGAGCTAAGCCACACCCATCCATGGCTGAGCCAATCCCTGAGGCTGTGGCGCATCTTTTAAAAAAGGCTAGTAGGTTGGGCCGAGGGTGTGGGGAATGGAAGAGCCAGGAAGGGTGGAGAATGGAGGGAGGGAGGGTGGAGGAGGTGGCAGTGCAGTGGTGGCTTCTTCTAATCAGGGATCTTGTCGGCCCGGGATCTCTTTTGAAAAGGTATCATTGGTCCAACGACGCTGGGGATTCTTGGGACTGTTTGGCTGCAGCAAGATGTGGGAGCGTGCACCTCTTTTTTTAAAAAAAGATTTAGAATGTTAAAAAATTATTGAACATTTTCAGAAATAAATTTTGTGAGGCTGGCCCTTTATGGAAGGGGGTGGAGCCCCCCAATAGCCCCACCGTAGCTATGGGCCATCCAGAAAGGGACCAGCACTGCAGAAGTGCCTGCCAAAGATGTACCAGCACTCACCAAGGATGTACCAGTGGAATCAGAAACCACACTGCCAGACCCTGCAGGGGGAACCTTGCCACCAGCCCCTGAACTGCTAGGCCTCTGCTAGGCAGGACTCAAAACTGGGGCTGTAGCCCCTCAGGATCCTCTGCCACTCCACAGGAATGGTGGCAGAAGGCTCAGGCCAAGGTGGCACAAAGCAGGTGAAGTGCCAGACAGGCTGCAAACAACCTCCCTGTAGGTCTAAAACAGAGTGCTAAGGATAGTACTTCCTTGCACAATCCTGGTCAAAGTATAGCACAGCTGCAGTAGCTCAAACATAAGGCCTGGGGGCCAGATCTGGCCCGTCCAGGACTCTTATATGGCCCACAAGCAACTGATGCAAGGAGGAAGTGCTGGGGGAGTGGGTGGAGCAACTCCATTGTGGCTTCAGCATAGTAGAACAACCTCATCTGCAGCAATGCAGGAGCATCTGCCCAGTGCTGCACTGCTGCCTCTCCAATCTGCCTGTGTGGGTTTTCTTTGGCAACCCCCGTGGGTCCTTGCAGTGCGGATACACCAACTCGGAGCTTACCATTTGCTGTCCTTTATACAGTTTCTATCTCCAGTACCTGGCATCATGCTTTATGACACACATGGCCCAGCTCGACAAAGTGATATTTATGTCAGATCCGGCCCTCATAACAAATGAGTTTGACACCTCAGCCCTAGCCTATTTAGACCGTATGGCAGGATCAGCAGTCATCTATGTGAAAGCCTGTGTTCCAGGTTGTGCTCCTTGCTTCTAGCTCTGGGTAATGCCCCAAGTAATTGCTATCCAGGCTGGAGTGTAGTACTCCAGAGGAAACCTGACTAGGCCTGTCTATCGAATGCAGGATCACCCCATATTTTTTCTTGGGGGAAGCCTATAGGCTATAGAGCAGAAGTCAGGGATGTCTGAAGAAATTTTATTTGGGTTTAGATTGGGCTCATTTTTCTTCATTAAACAATTATTTTGGATTCTTTCATATGAAGATGATGTGTGTTTGGAATTGTTACATAGGTGTGATGTTTACATTTGTTTCAGAGGGAAGCACAACCTCACCTGTTCTTTTTCTGCTATCCACCTATTTAGGATGCAATTTTCCAGGACTGTACTCCTCACCCATGACAAATTAGAGGGGGGAGAGGTCCAAATTTTACAGGCTATCAAAATATCTCCTTTGCAGAAAGGGCACATGGAGGCACATGCCCCCATCTACACATTACAAAGTCCTTTAGTTTGCTGGGGAACACAACAAGGACTTTGCATCACATGTGCAATGGAAGTTTTGTGCATCCTGAGTCCATTCCCAAAGCATTCCATTCTCTTTTCTGTTTTTGACCAAAGCAGGCAGGGAGAAATGGCTTTAGCCTCTTTCCCCTGGAGTTTTTTGTGTCTGCAAACTGCTTTGAGAAGCCACTATAGTAAAAATCAACTTATCTACATGGCTACATCTGAGTTTCACAACAGAGCCAATAGTGGCTCTTGGGGGTGAGGTTGCAGACCCCAAAACAGCAAGGGAGATAGACTAAAGCTGCTTCTACTTGCCTGCTTTGGTTGCAAAGAGAAAAGAGAATGCTGTCCATCTGGGAAACACAAAATGTTCAATGCATGAGTGATGCAAGTCATTGTGTTGTTCTCCAACACACAAGAGGAATTTGTAATATGTAGATGGAGCCTGGTATGGGCAAGGATAGAGGAGGGGGCTTGTTTTGCAACAAAAACAAGGGCCACTTAAGCCTGAACTCTGCACTAGGTCCATTCATTTCAGTATGTATCTTCCAGCCAAAGCCTAACATATCATACTTCCCAGTATCCATCAAGGAGACATTGAGCTCGCCTGGAGAAAATTAAATGTTCTAGGCTGCAATCATATGCACAATTAGACCCGACATGGGTGCGAATGCTGGGTGAGCGATTTAAAGGGAGCGATCAGACAACAACATCTGAGAAGCGCCCCGCAGCTGTCGAAAACCCATTTTGCTCCGCAGCAGAAGCGGAGTTGAAAGACACCAGGGAAAAAACAGTAGCAAATGGGTTTCGACAGGTCATGGATGGACTTTCCTGTGTCTGATCGCTCCAGTGCACTGATCAGGCCATCCCGACTCTGTGCTGTTCCTTCCCCCCCCCCCCCTCCACAGTATGTGCATCATCGCAAACTCCATAAGGAGTCCTCAGTGTGGACGTGCAATTCATCAATCTGTCATTTAAGCACACAGGGGAAAATGGGACAACCTCCCCCGACTCACCTACAGTTTTGTCTGATCACACACTGACAATCTGCACCCACAGCTTCAAAGAGAGATGTGATCATGCAACTGCAGGTCAAATTCTGCCAGAGGAAATAGCCTCGCTCCTCCCCCACCCAGGTTTTCTGGCACGTGTGACCACAACCCTGCATATTTAAGGTGAGACAGAGTGTGGGCTACATGCCTGTTAGCCTGCATAATCTCGGGGGGGGGGAGGTGGTGGTGGTGGTAGAAATGAATAAATAAATGAATCCCTACACATCCCCACTTTATCTATCTATGTATTAACAACTAGACTTGTACACAAGAGATTTCTTCCAAGTCTTCTTTTAAACCGAAAAAAGAAATCTGATTCTTTTCTTATTTTGATTTGCCTTTCTTATTTTTTACGTCTTGCTCTGCTGCTATCTTCTATTTTTTCTTATGTTGTGAGAACAGAAACCCAATAGCCTTTGCTCTACAAAAGAGGCAGGCTGGCTGTCATGAGGGATAGGGAAAGAACAGAACACAGGAAGAACAGCCTCTGGCTCTTCAGCTAACCCCTGAGCAACAACACAGTCTTCCCCTTACAGAGACTACAAGTAAAACTTTAACTGTTCCCCCCCCCCCCCGAAAGTGCTAGATATGTGGTGGGATTCTGAGGGGAGAATTTGTTTTAGGCCAAAATAATCCCTCTGCATGTGTCCCACCTTGGTCTATCTCTGCTCCACTTCTACTGATTTTTGCCTGCTGATTTCCATCAAGTTAGCCAAAGATACTTAGAATGGATCAGGCAAGTACTGTCCCAGCTTGCATTAACTAAGAGCCATCACCAGAAGTGGACTGGCCATTAGAGTCACAAGGTAAATTCCCAGTGGGCACCATCCATCTGCCCCACAGAGCAATGGGGCCAGGCAGGCGAGGACAAGCGGCTCCTTATGACTGCTGGAAGCTGGGAGAGGCAGGCAGCAGAGACAAAGAGTGGCAGCACATGGATTTGTGGCAGTGCCACTGTTGCCTAGGCTCACCATATCTGCTGGAGGACCACAGAGCTGGGAGAATATGTATCAGTGGCCACTGCTGCCATTGTCAGTTACAGCTCGCCTTTACCCAGCACCATTGCTCCCCAGTCAAGCCTGGTTCTGCCAGCCTCCCTCCACCCCTTTGTCAGCCATATTGCCTCTGCCTCTGGCAGCCACAGCTCATCCTTGCCTGCTTGCCCTCCACTGCCTCCCTAGCAAGTAGGGCTGTCAAGCCCCCCATGGGGTTGGGACTCACATTGCCCACCCCCTCTCTGAACAGTGGTGAAGGGGAGGGGATGACAACATTATGTGCAGTGCTGCATCACTTCTAGTAAAAACAGGAAAGTGGCATAGAAAAGCTCTTGGAATCACTGGGAATGTTATGGTTTCATGTCCATGATATTGCCCCCAACATCTTCCCACCCCTACTGGCCAGCACCACTGCTGCAAAGCCAGGCACCACAACTCTTGCTTCAGTTGTGCTGCGCAGACAGCAAGGAAAAAGCCAGAACCTGTGCAGCATAACTGAAGAATGCTGCCAAGGATAAAGTACATCCAGATGAGGCAGAACTTCAGCCCTGGCAACCATGAAGGTGCATTGGGAGTGCAGGGAAGCCACTGTGATGCCTTTTCTGGGGATAGTTAGAAAGATCGGGGCAGTAGGTGACATGCAACACCTCTTCTTCTTCTTCTTCCTCCTCTTCCTCTTCTTCATCTTCTTTGCTATTTTTGCATGTGTGCGTGTGTGCATGTGTGCGAACCCATGCCTGGAAGTCATGGTGACCTCTGATGACTCCTACTGGGGCATGGAGGATGTTCAGAGAAGTGGCTTGGTAGCCTGCCTCTGCCTTCCAACCCTGCTATTCTTTGACGGTCTCCCATCCAAATAGTTGCCCAGGCCTTGCTTAGCTTCCAAGATCTGACGAGATTGGGCTTGCCTGGGCTATCCAGGTCAGGGCTATGCAACACCTCTTTTTGAAACCCCGGAGAGACACTGCCAGTCCAAGTAGACAAGACTGACTGTTGGAGTATCTGCAAGTTCTCTCCCTGATATCATGAAAGAGTTAACCTGTTTGTTTGGCTATGCTAATTAGTAGTTAGTTAGTTATAACTAACCTTGACTTCCAGAAAGCTTTTGATAAAGTTCCTCGTCAAAGGCTCCTAAGTAAGCTCAATAGTCATGGGATAAAAGGATAAGTCCTTTTGTGGATCAAAAACTGGCTAATTAAAAGGAAACAGAGAGTGAGTATAAATGGGCAATTTTCTCAGTGGAGGGAGGTAAGCAGTGGGGTACCGCAGGCATCAGTACTCGGTCCAATGCTTTTTAACTTGTTTATTAATTATTTGGAGTTGGGAGTAAGCAGTGAAATGGCTAAATTTGCAGATGACACAAAGTTGTTCAGGATGGTGAGAACCAGGGAGGATTGTGAGGCACTCCAAAGAGATCTGTTGAGGATGGGTGAGTGGGCATCAACATGGCAAATGGGGTTTAATGTGGCCAAGTGCAAAGTGATGCACACTGGAGCCAAAAATCCTAACTATAAATACATGTTGATGGGGTCCGAACTGGCGGAGACTGACCAAGAGAGAGATCTTGGAGTCATAGTAGATAATGAAAATGTCGAGACAGTGTGCGACTGCAATGAAAAAGGCCAGTGCTATGCTGGGGGTTATTAGGAAGGGAATAGATAACAAATCAGCCAGTATCATAATGCCCCTGTATAAATCAATGGTGTGACCTCATTTGGAGTACTGTGTACAGTTCTGGTCGCCACACCTCAAGAAAGATATTATAGCATTGGAAAAAGTGCAGAAAAGGGCAACTAAAATGATAAAAGGGTTGGAACACTTTTCCTAGGAAGAAAGGTTGAAGTGCTTGGGGCTCTTTAGCTTGGAGAAATGATGGCTGAGGGGTGACATGATCAAGATTTATAAGATGATGCATGGGATAGAGCAGGTAGAGAAAGAAGTCCTTTTCTCCCTTTCTCACAATACAAGAACTCGTGGGCACTCCATGAAATTGCTGAGCAGTCGGGTTAGAACAGATAAAAGGAAGTACTTCTTCACCCAAAGAGTGATTTTTTAAAAAAATTTTTTAATTTTTTTAACAATTTTTTTCCCCTTAACAACAATTCCATAAATACTTGTGGTGAAATACAATTATATATACATCTGTGTATATACTGTTAACTTTTTATATCTACTCACATAAATTAAATACAAAAGAAAAACAAACAAACAACCCTTTAACCATAAGCCTACTATTAATAATTCTGTAGCCATATTCTGGCATTGAGGACCTATTATCCATAACTATAACTTAGCTCTATTAACTTAATCAGAAAAATAACAACTTTTGATAGTATTTGTTTTTAGGGATAACTCCGGAATTCTCCAGGTACCCCGTAATAGGAAACCATACAGCTTGATAAAATTTCTGGTAAGTATTCAGGTTTTGAGATAATGAATAAGACGTTATTTTCCCGTGTACAAAATGATTCCATAACTTATTTTGCCAGGTCTCCAAAGAAGGGAAGGTAACTACCTTCCAATTCTGAGTGATTGTAAGCTTAGCAGTGGTAAGCAATGTGGAAATTAAAGTTATTTGTGACTTTGATAAATTCTGCTTTGGGAACATGTCCAATAAAACTGCCTCAGGTAACATTGGCAATTGAATGGTAGTTATCTTTTTGATTTGGACCAAAATTTGGGACCAAAAAGCCTGTATCACTGGACACGACCACCAACAGTGAATAAAATCCCCAACTTGGCCACATTTCTTCCAACACAGATTATTAGGTGAATGGTATATTCTTTGGATTCTTTTTGGGGTGAAATACCAACGGTGCAATATTTTAAAGAAATTAAATTTTATACAAAAAACCTTTGAAGTCAAACTCGGTGACGCCCAAATTTGATCCCAGTGGCTTGAGGAAATTCTATTATCGCAGTCCCGTTGCCACTGAATCTGGGATTTTAGTATACCATGCTTCTTTGAAGCAATCAAAATTTTGTATATTTTTGCTAACAGACCTTTAATTTCCACATTTTTATTTCTAATCAGTTTTTCAAATTCAGTCAAACTTCGTATGGAGTTTGATCCCGTAACACAGGATTGTAAAAGGTGGTGTAATTGTAAATATTGGAACCAGGGAATGGGATTTCCAATTTCAGTTTCAATCTCTGCTTTAGTAAACGGTTTGTTTGTTTTAGTGTTCATTAAATCAATCAGACACGTAAAACCAGCTTGTTTCCACAAATGGTATGACTTCTCCTCTTTTCCAGATGGAAACCAGCTCTGGTTGGAGTAAGAGGACAGAAGGGATCTTTCAGACGTCAAAATTTGTCTTCGTCTGTCCCAGAGATCCAAAGCCGTATCTAAATAGGTATCCGTGTCTTTGGTGTTTAAAATCCGACGGTGAGGGCGATGTTGCCATATAATGTCCTGTATCGGAATAGAAGGATACTGGAGGGACTCAAATTGTAGCCATGAAGGGGGCATCTCTGTTGTTAATAATCTGGCGATAGTAGACAACTGAGTGGCTTCATAATATGCAACTAGATCTGGAAAGTCCAGTCCTCCTTTTTTCGTTGGGGCCTGTAAGGCCGAAGCCTTTATTCTGGGGTTCTTATATCCCCAGAAAAATTGAAAAAGGGCTTTTTGCCATTTATATATATCTTTTGGCAAAAGTTGTACTGGAAGCGCTCTAAAAAGAAACAAGAACTTCGGTAGTATCAATGATTTAATAATATTTAGTCTATCTGCCCACGACAAGTCCAGCGCATGCCATTGTTTCAGCTGAGTGTTTACTTCCTTGAAAGTTCTTTGAAAGTTAACTGCAATAATATCTTTAAGATCCAGGGGAATTAAAACCCCTAAACACCTCCAGCTAGAAGTAGTCCATTTATACGGGAAAAGGCATTGAATTTCCGTTTTATTTTTAGAAGAGACCACCAAAGGAATTATATTTGACTTCTCCATATTTACTTTCAGACCAAACATGGGTTGTATTTTTTGAAACACCTTATGAAGTTCTGATAAGGAGGAGAGTGGTTTTGAGAGAAAAATAACCAAGTCATCCGCGTAAAAACTAATCTTATGAGTTGAGGAGCCTACTTGTATTCCTGCAATGTTGATATTATTTCGAATCGCAGTCGCCAGAGGTTCCATTGCAAGTGCAAAAAAAAGTGGTGACAGGGGGCAACCCTGTCTAGTTCCATGTTGCATTGCGAAGGTTCTGCCTAGAAAGTTGTTTGTTTGGATGCGTGCTGTAGGGTTGGCATAAAGAGCACCTACAGCCGTTTGGAATTTCTCTCCAAAATGCATTGTATGTAAAAGTTGTTTCAGGTAGCCGATCTCTAAACTATCGAAGGCCTTCTCCAGATCCACCGTGAGCATTAGAGTGTCTTCTCCCAAGTTTTTACTATAAGTGATAATATCTAGTGTACGTCGAATATTATCCATCATTGAGCGTTTAGGAATAAATCCCGTTTGATCGGGGTGAATGTAGGATGGAATGATGTTCTGTAGCCTATTAGCCAAGATTTTTGCAAAATTTTTTGCATCGCAGTTTAATAAGGCTATAGGTCTGTATGATATAGGAGAGTCTCTAGGTTTATTTTCTTTAGGAATAGTTACGATGTGGGATTCTCTCCACGAAGGAGGCATCTTGCCTGTATTTAAAAGTAAATTGCAGGTTTCCAAAAGGTGTGGTATTAACTGCGATGAGAAGGCTTTATAGAATTCTGGACCATATCCATCGCTTCCTGGTGCTGTGTTAGGTTTAATTTGCTTAATGACACATTAAACCCAAAGAGTGATTAACACGTGGAATTCACTGCCACAAGAGATGGTGGCGGCTACAAGCATGGACGGCTTCAAGAGGGAATTAAATAAACATATGTAGCAAAAGTCCATCAGTGGCTATTAGCCACAAAGTATAGATAGGAACTCTCAGTCTGGGGCAAGTGATGCTCTGTAATCTTGGTTTTTTTTGGGGGGGGGCAACAGTGGGAGGGCTTCCTGCCTCCACTGCTGGAGCTTCTGAGGGCACCTGGTGTTTTTGGCCACTGTGTGTCAGAGTGTTGGACTGGATGGGCCATTGGCCTGATCCAACATTGGCTTTTCTTATGTTCTTATAACCTATGAGGCGTCAAGTAGAAGTTCCTGGGCTAGAAGGGGAAGGCCTATGCCTAATGAACTGACCTCTAGCCTGGTCACTGGTCAGTACATAGTTGGAATATGTAACCTGAGATTTTGCATGTAGGCATTCTGGGGGCTTCTTCTCCCTTTCTTTGTTCTAGAGTTCAGTAGCAAAAGTCTCCATCTTGTAGTTAACATCAGCTAGAAAGATGAAGCTTAGCTAGACTTACTGTTTTTATCCTCCATATAACTCTTCTTCTTCTCTAGTAAACTTTTATTTTAGCTAATTTACACACATGTGCTGTGTTATTATTTTATGTGCCAACGCTGATCTTGATAGACCAACAGTCTGACTCACTCTAAAGCAGCTTTGTAAGCGTTCATTTCTGTATTTCTGTGTCCACTTGAAATTCACCTCCTTACTAGTCACTCCCTACCTAGATACAGATTAGAGGTGTATTGGCAAACATTCTTGCTATAATAATTGCCAGTTTTGTTTCCTTCAGCCAATGACAAATTCGTGTTCTTTGTTAGTGATATATGTGCACATTGATATCTGAGCTGAATAATCCTCCTGTGATAAAAGCCCAAACAGTGATCACTTCTTTCCTAGTTTGACTTATGTAGTACTGTATGGTATATGTGTAATAACTGTGAATCTAGAATGAGTATGTAAATAAACTTGTCCTCTTAATTGTGGTGGTTAATAGCTTAGTTATCACAGGTTGGATATATGGGACCAACCACTGTTACTTGGTCACCTTGGCAGCCCCTGAAGTTTCAGTAATCAGCCCTTTCATGAAGGAAATATGTTTATGGATCATTTGGTCTGACCAGATGGTGTACAGAGATACATTATGGCTACTGAATTCCCTCTTCTGGGATACCAGTGTGATAAACCATAGATCAGAGTTGGTTCTTTGTCTGCTGAAAGCTGTTAAATATGCAATATGTGTGTGCTGTGCAAAGGATCAGAAAACATACCTTCAAATTACCTTATCATCTGCTGCCTTTAAAAAGCCCATTTTTACTCAGTGGAGACATATATCAAGTTTACAATTGGAAAATCAGGGTAAGTGCAACAGTTGTATTGGAAAGAAAAATATTTGTAACTAAATTTAACAAATTCCGGCTATATTATCAGGATCCTAGAAGATGGCATTGCTTTGATAGGGATCAACAAAAGATCTAGATTTAGAAACATAACAGTACAATCCTTTGCAAACTTACTTCAATCTAAGCCCTTCGATTTCAGTAGTATTAGGATGCCATAACTCTGCATAGGATTGTACTGTTAATCTCTCCATCAGACAAACTGGCAATTGTCTACTGCCTTCATCCAGGATTGATGCTACTGTGGTAGGGAGCAAGGCCCTTTATACTTCCATCCCTTACACCAAAAAAAAATGGTGTTACTGTATGTGGACAGAGGGACATGAGTACTCTACAGCACCTCTCACTCCTGGGTTGAAAGAGTTGCTGGTTTATGTTTTAGACCTGATTACGAGAATACATCCAATTTGGACAATTATACACTCAAGCATTAATATGGGATCATTGGCGAAGTGATGAGCCTCCCAGGACAAGTTTGGAAGACCATGAATATGATGAATTCAGAGACAGTTTATTAAGGGGAATAATTAGCACACTCAAGCACTCACGATACTATCAAGCACTTAACAATACCAGACACTGTGGAATGCTGAAATTGAGATATAAATATTCCAAATGCCCCAACGTGCTGTGCAATGTGTCACTCAAAAAGGAGGAGGCAAGACGCCAAAGCAGGAGATCAAGATGGATAACTACCTATCCATGCAGGTTTCAGGCACCAGTCCAAGTCCTGGACAGGATCTGGATAGCCAATATTCCAAAAAAAGAGTAATGCTAAGGGGAAAACAGTGAGTACTAAGTCTCAGTGTGGTTCCAAAGCAGATAGAAAGGCAAAACCTAGAACGGGAAGCCCCCTGTAGCCACACATAGAGAATGAAGCCAGCAGGAGGACACAGAATTACAAATTTGGGGACAGATTCTATCCCCAGTTATAGGGTTGGAGGAGAGTTCAGAGTTCTTCTCCTAGCTTAGATGAGATAATAACCTGGGTACCTTGACTGAACTGAAACATTTTTAACAATAGTCTAACAGCTGATAGTATGGTTCTTTCTCTGTGGGTATCGTGTCATTTTTGGGGGGCTTTTTGTGCTCTTTATAGGCTAGCCATTCTGTTGCTATGTCCATAACAGAATTAAAGTGGGTGGTCCACTCAGCTACCTATTCTTCTACTATCTCACCTTTTATTCTTAGTCCAAACTTTAAGCCTGACAAACAATCAAGCTTATGGGCCCTATAGGTAAATACTGTTATCGATAAAATGGAGGTTTGAGAAGCATGGTGTGATAGACAGTAAGTGGTTAATGCTGTAACCTGGTCTGAGAACCCTGAGTGATAGGGGATTCAAATTAACAAAGTTCGAGTCCAGTGGCACCTTTAAGACTAACAAAGTTTTTTTTCAAGGTATACACTTCAGTTGAGAGTGTCAGTTGGGAGCTGGCAGTTAATCATGAGAAAGCAAAGCAGAGTGTAAGAGGATCAAGAAGGATCCTGATTTAGAGAAGTGAGATGCATAGCCCATCCCTATCAAGTTTGAGAGAAACAGCTCCTTGAAACATGGGTGATCCCTAGCCAGTGAATAAGGAAAGAAACTGGAACTTGTGTCAGTGTTCCCACTTAAGTGTCTGTGAGGCCAAGAAGCTTTTGCTTGTTTATGCAGGCAGTGACTGCCAAGAAATCTCTTTCCTCATGTTTTAAAGACTTGTCTGGATATCAGAAACAGTAACTTGTTTGTGACAAATTATCTGGTTTTTATTTTTATACAAAGTTACCTCATTCCTGTTACCTGTTCACCTCATAAGTCTTAAATGTGATTCCTACCTGACCATTTATCCTCAAAGTGAAATAAAACAGTTTGTTGGGTGTGATTTGCCATGAGCCTCTTGTGTGCCATTATAAAACAAGGGCAAAAGAAGGATTTCAGTCTCAAATGATTGGGTGGGACAGCCAGCCCCAGAAAGAAAAGGGGCTGCTCAGCTAAGACGAATACAAAGGGAAATCCTGTGAGGGAAATCCTGTCATATATTGCAACAGAATTATGGGGAATATTTGCCTGCTCCCAACTCATAGTCCCTCTGCACATCTGTAAGGAATATTTTTTTTTTAAAAAAAAAGGTGACATGATGTTATCACTTTCCATATTTCTCCATCTCCTGAAAGTGGAATCCTATGAACTGAAAAAATAAAATGAAACACTGAATGTCATGGCATCTTGTCACCTGTTTCTTTTAGTGGCTGGTACTGCAGAGATAAGTGGATGGGTGATAGCTCTGCACCCTCCATATTATCTAGAGAGAACCAAAGAGTGTGTGTGTGTGCGCGCGCGTGCATGCATGTATGTATGTAGAATTGGAACATGTAGAAGACTGAGGAAAAAAGATCCAAGAGCAGCAATGTAATCTTAAGGAGAATCATATTCTTCTAAGCCCATTCACATAAAACTCTGCTTATGACTGCACTATTAGAGACTTGTTGATCAGGCACAAGGTGAGTGACCTGAAAGAATTCATACACACTACTTGTTTATTTTATGTGACCCAGGGTCATAGCCAGAGGTGGGGTGCATGGGGCTCCAACCCATTTTGCATCTGCAGTGCCCCACCCAATCTTCCTCAATCTTCCCCTCCTTTCCATTGGCACAGGTGGGTGCAGCTGTGGGTTGCTGAGTATGCCATGCTGGCTGGGAGGTCATCCATCGGCTTGCATGGTGAGGCTGTGCCAGGCCAACCATGAGGGTGCTGCTGGCATTGCTGCTGCTGGCTGCATGGGGTGGGGGCAGGCAGTTCACTTTGCCCTGGATGGCAGAAGAGAATGCTGGGCTGAGCAGCATCAGTGGGAGCTGGGCCATGACCAGCAAGGCAGTGGGGATTCTTCCCTGCCTTGTGCCATTGAAAGGGACCCAAAAAGGAGCCTGCATACCACCTCCACTCCAGGATTCCCAGAGTCCCATCACAGTTGATGAGATCTGGCTGTTGGGGTCCACACCTGCTCAGCTTTTGCTGGGCTTTTGCTGTTGCGCCCCATCCCAGTTCCAAGCAGGGGCCCTCTGCCAGATCCTGCTGCCCCATCCCCTCATGAAAAAAGGAGGGTTTAATAATACAATTTAATTAGTGCCACCGCCACTCCAGCACCCACTGCCAAAAAAATTCCTGGCTACCAGGCTGATGTAACCCCTGAATACTCTGCCACTCTTCCAAGGAGAAGGAAGTGGGTTTCATAAACTGGCCAGACTTGCACAACTTCAGCTGTACTTTTAGACCATTTTATGAACCCCAGCCCTGGTTCAATGGAAAGCTTTCCGGATTAGTAGAAAACTCTGAAAGGGGTTTGTTCGTTTTTCTCATAAAATGTGACTGTCCAACTGTGAGAGTTTTCTTGGCTCTTCAAACATTTGGCCAGCCTTGGAGATAGATGAGATTTCCAGAATCTATTCCTGTGCTTTAAGAATGCAAATGAAAATGTACTCATATAGTGTCATGATTGGCAGCGGCCACATGTGTCTGACATTTTCAGAAATATGTAACCTGCAGAAGTTTAATATAACTCCAGAAGTCATTATGCTGTGAAAACATGTCTGTCAGTGGCAGTGACCTTTAAGCTCCACTGCTTCTTCGCTTTAGTATTAATTATGCTGTTTCTTGAAGTCCTGGATTAAATGATACAATGATGATGGTCATATGAATAAGTACAGGTAGTTGCTTCACTTTTTTCAGGTCATATTACATTACATGCAGGAAGAAACATTTAGGAATTCAAATGTAGGATTTAAATATATATATATATATATATATTACATATTGCAGGTGATATTTAGCACTGACTTCACAGAAAGGGATTGAGGTAACTTTATAATGAGATACATCCTGTGGTGGCTCAGTCTTGTATTGCTCTTGAAAATTGGGGAGTTTTTTCCTTGAAAATAATTTTATTACGATGAATTATTAAATCTGGCAGTTTACTGTAGGGCCACTCAGAAGAAAATCATATAATTCATTAGAGCTCTTCATACTTAACCTCAGCAACAGCCTGCTTTCAGGCAGACCATGTGAAGAAGAGAAGAAGAGATTGGATTTATACCCAACCCTTCACTCGGAGTCTCAGAACAGTTTACAAACTCCAATTGTTTCAGCGCACAATCAGCCCATCAGGATGGTCTGACTCCAGACCATCCTGAATGGCTGCCATTTTAAAAAATTCTTAGCAATATGTGCATAAATGCATAAATGTGTGATGACTGCAGAGCTCTGCTCAAATGTTCCAGACAATTTCACGTTTCTGAATGGCCCGTGAAATTTATGAACTTAGTTCATTGAAATGGTATCTAGAGGAAGGTACCACTGGCGGTGCTTTTACCATTCAAGTCCACACATGCACGGCAAAACAAGTACACAGTGAGGTGCACACGTGCATGCACAAACAGATTTTTTTTAAAAAAAACTCGATTGCACAGCTTCTTTGGGTGGATGTCATCTACACAATCCACTGCGCACAGTAAGGCGGTTCATGGGGGAGCCATCTGGTCATGTAACACTGGATTAAAAAGACCAGGATCAAAGTAGAGCCGGGCCAATGGCAGAATTAGCTGCCTGTCTGAATGCACCCAAGCTCTACTGTCTGCCCCCTCCTTCAGAGGTAAGGTGCAGGGCAACCAGAGAGTGCTTTCTCACTACTGGCACCTTTCTTATGAAATGCCCTTCCCCTGGAGGCTTGCCTGGTGCCTATGTTGCTGTCTTTAAGGCACCAGGCCAGAAGTTCCTGTTCAGCCAGGCTTCTAACTAAGGTTTTGGTCTTTTAAACCCTATTTTTAGTCTGGGAATTGTTATTTTAAGCTGTCAGTGGTCTGTTTTATGCTCTGTGTTTTCTTGTGGTCCTGGGTTTTTAATGCAGGATTTTAATTAATACTTTATAATGTTTGGGTTTTGTGGGTTTTTTATAAGCCACCTCAGGCAGGTTCCTGAAGCAGTTATATATATATATATATATATATATATATATATATATATATATATATATATATATATATATATATATATTTCCTCTAAACAATAAACTAATAAACAAACAGCTCGGACTGTGGATCTTTGTATAAGAACTGTGCATTCTGCCCACTTTTCCTTCCACTAGTTCCTTCTGACACCAAGAAGTTGATTCCTGAGATTACAGGATCAACATGGGGTAATAGCTATGCAGGTTGGTGGGTGAAATGTAAATGGGAAGGTGACAAAATCATTCCCTCTTAAGGTAGGAAGTGTGGTTTCTCCCCCTTCACACTACAAACCATCAACCTTGTGTCTGGTGTGGAGAAGTGCATTTCTTTTTGGAGGTTTGAATGGAACAAAACCTTCACCTTGAGTTTTTGTAAGGTTTTTTCCCCCTGTCTTGCAGCCTACAGGTGTGTGTGGAGGGGTCAATTGCTGCCAGCCTCACCCACCACATTTTTACAAATATAAATGAAAAACATGGCTAGCCAAAATAAGATGGTCAAGTCACACACACACATACATCCCTCCAGTTAGACAGATGACATCTAGCAGGAAATGGACAGAAGTCTTTCCCTGGAGGTTTCAGGAAAACCTTCATTGACCTGGTGGTGGCTACAAGCCCAGACAGCTTCAAGAGAGGACTGGATAAACATATGGAGCAGAGGTCCATCAGTGGCTGTTGGAGTTGTCCCCCTCCCCCCCTAAAACTGCATTCTTTCCTTCCTGGCAGGATACTGCCTTCTCTGCCTATTCCTTTTCTTGCTGCCAGGGTGTGTCTGTAGAGTACAGGGAAAGTAGCAGGATGCTGGCTGCCTCTGGCTGGCTCCACATTTCTCCGTTCCCTCCCCCTCTGCTCCTCTTTTCGTGCAAGGGGATCTGCTGGCACACTTTCAGCTGAGTGCTCCTGTGCAGGTGTGTGCATGGGCGGGGGGGGGGGGGGGGTGCCCTCAGCTGCTCCTGCCTGGCTCTGGGTGATTGTGTTCACAGCCACATCTCCTCCTCACCCAATTGCTCCCTAGCAGGAACTCTGCTGGGTGCTTTCAATGCACCATCCCGTCCATCTTCAGTACTCAAGATGCCTTTTGGCCTTTGGAAGTTTCCAGACCTTGCTTTTGAAGGGTTGCACAAAGTTGTATTTGGTTGGGGCAGGTCAGATTGATGGATTGAAAGGGTTCACTTTCCTCTGTCACATCTTGTTGCTCTGCTATAACAAGGTCATCCCAAGACAGAGGATATAAATTCTCAGGACATGAGGAAGAAACTGTCTTGCTGTCTTGCAGTGTTTTCTTTGTTAAGCATTAACGACAACAACAACAGTCGTCCTCCCCCCCAAAGTCACAGTATTCATGTATAAATCTGTACTGATTTCTGCCAGGAATTGGGAGAACACCCCCCCCCCCAAAAAAAAAAAACTGCCAGTATCTAGCACCAGTGCATACCACCACACACACACACAAATCTTTTGTGTGGCTCCTGATGAGGAAGCTATATGCCGTGTAGGATTAAGCTTTTACTTAGGGACTCCATCTTGTCCACATGGCAAAAGACAATGGGGGGGAAATCCCAACAATGAGAACAAAAGTAATGCTCAACTTTAAATTACTGCAACTTCAAGTAAATCTACTCGTCCTAATTAAACATGGTTTTGAATAAGTTCCAGCTGTAGGGTAGGGGCACTGCAGGTTTTCACCCTGTTCTCGTTCATCCTAAATGCTTGAACAGAACATGTGTTGTAAATGGCAATTTGTTTTTGTTTTTGTTTTTTTTTGTTTCAGTTTTAATATTATTCCAAAAAGGAACTGCTTTGTTATTGGGCTGTTTCATATGGGTTTTGTTTTGTTACTGTTTCTTTCACTATTGCTTTGGGTTTATAATTCTATTTAGTTATTATATCCCATTGTTTTCAGTGAAACCCTCCCTCTTCTTGGGTCTTCCCTTCATGGTTTCCCATCCAAACTGGACAAACCTTAGCACTCCCCTACAACATCCACACTGCCAAATTTCAGACAGACAGAAAAAGGGGTCCCCCTTTTCGATCCAATGGAAGGCACCCATGTTTAATATGAAAGTCTGTGGAAGAACTGTTAGGAAAGATTCCAACATACATTAAGGCAGACAGCGGTGTGCAGTGAGGGAACTTGGCACTGCAGCCACTTAACTTGAAAAACAGTTGCACAAAGAAGAGGCAGACTAACAAGATGAAGAAATCTGGTGGTTGAAGAATTAATTAATTAATTGATTGATTCTATTTGTATTCCACCTTGCCAGACAAGCTGGCTCAAGGTGGCTTACAAGAATTAAAATATCATAAAACAATAAATACAAGTTAAAGCAAAGTCAGTTACAGATAAAAACAAACAAGTGATGGCAGCATTCAGAATCAGATCTGATGGTAAAGGCAGCATCCAACAGAGTCTCAGGCCAGAAGATGTTTCAAGGGCATGTTCGTCGGTGGCATATTCATCAGTGGCGGCTCCTAATCAAAGGCCTGGTGGAAGAGGTCCATTTTACAGGCCCTGAGGAACTGTAGGAGGTCCTGCAGGGCCCTGATGTCCTCCGGGTGCTCATTCCACCAGAATGGAGCCACCACTGAAAAAGCCTCTTTTGACCTCTGGTGGTAGCCAACCTGGCTTCTTTCAGACCAGGGAGGGTCAGGCGGTGTTGTGTCCCTGACCTCAGTGCTCTCTGGGCCACATATAGGGAAAGGCGGTCCCTCAGGTAGGCAGGCCCCTGACCATATAGGGCTTTAAAGGTCAAAAACAGCACCTTGAACCAAATCCGGCATGCAATAGGCAGCCAGTGCAGTGTCCTCAGCACAGGCTGGATGTGGTCCCATATGGAGAGACCCATCAACAGCCTGGCTGAGGCATTCTGCACTAGCTGCAGCCTCCGGATCTGTGACAAGGGCAGCCCCATGTAGAGAGTGTTGCAGTAGACTAATCTTGAGGTGACCATTGTGTGGATCACTGTTGCCAGGTCAGATTGAAGAAGGGCAAAGCATCTGTGCAGGCAGGAATGAGCAGCAGCAGCAGGATCCTGAGGTATGTTTGGTTGCACAAGAAATAAGATTTGGAGAACAGTAGGCAAGTAGGGGAGCATAGACTGCAAGGGGAAATTTGGCACAGCAGGGAAGGCATTGGGAAGAGAGTGGAAGGCAAAGACCTATCCCCCATATCCTTCAGGGCTGAAACACCTCACACATGTACATTATCCTTGTGGCTACAGCTTGTAGTCAACCAAGAAAACTGAGAGTCTCTCTGTCTCCCCCTCCCCTTAAGGAATGCAGCTTTTGCCCCCTTAAGGAACACAGTTTATGCCCTGATTAGGAAAACACTGTCTGCTTTTTAAAAGTGAAACTGGTATAGTTAGAAAAAGGCAAGACTGCAATAGTGAAAGAAAGAGAACGCTGCTGCCACAGCAGCTTTCCCAGAGAAGCCACCTCCGCGCTTCCTCCTGAGCTCCTTCCCCCCCCTCCCCGCGAGTATCGCGGGTCCTCCCTCTTGTTAATTATAATAATTATAAAACACCCCTTTTTCATAATTATTGTAATTAATAATGAAAACACACACACACACACATATATACCTTCTTATACTGTGATTGCTTTAAGCTTGGTTGCTGGAAACATACCATATTAATTCAGTCTTGCTATCCTATCCTGTGTGGCAATGGGAAGAAGCACTGGGTAAGCCTGCCATCCAAGGAACACAATAGCCCAAAGTTGTGGTAGACCATCCCCAGGCAAATAGGCAGAGCCTCTAAGTGGAAACATAGATGTATGACATCTTTTAGCAGGAGCTACTGTCAGACAGAGCCATTTGAGGCAGCAGGTGATACCAGTTTTGGAAAAGAGGGGAAGGGGTGACATCAACAAATAGAGTCTTGGGGGCAGCCACTGGGTTTTTTGAGCCTGGGGCAACCAGTAGGAACAGGAGGAGCCTGCAAGTCCATTCCTTCTAGGGTTGCCAGGTTCCCCCTGGTCACCACTGGGGGTGGGGGGTAGGGTTGCCAGATCCGGGTTGGGGAATTCCTGGAGATTGGAGGTGAAGACTGGGGAGGACAGGGACTTCAGTGGGGTATAATGCCATAGAGTCCACCTTCCAAAGCATCAGTTTCTCCATGGGAACTGATCTATGTAGTCAGGAGATGAGGTGTAATTCTGGGAGATCCCTAGGTCCCACTTGGATGCTAGCATCCCTACATGGTAGGGTTGCCAGATCTAGGCTGGGGAGCTCCCAGAGATTTGGGGACAAAGCCTGGGAAGGATAGGGACCTCAGTAGTGTACAATACCATAGAGTCCACCTTCCAAAGCACCCATTTTCTCCAGGGGAACTGATCTCTGTGGTCAAGAGATGAGCTCTAATTCCAGGGGATCCTGAGGTCCCATCTGGAGGCTGGCATCCCTAATCCCTTCACATTCATATTTTCACTTTTTGATAAGTATGAAATATCTCCAGAAGCAATATAGAAGGGTATACACAAAGCGGCAGCTTAAACGGCTATAATATGTAGACCAATTTTAATGTTCTGTGCTCCTCCTCATTAACAAATTATAAACTTCTTATAAAAAGGATTTACTGTTATTAAGGGACATGCAAGACATCTTTTTGATGCACTTCTACAATTTACAAGATTAAAAAAAGAAGCGCCTGAAGCACATTTCTACAGCCGGGGTTAAATCTCCTCAAAACAAAGGTTGATCGATGTCACAGCTGAAAGCCCTCTGAACAAAGCTGTTGCTTGCACATTTTTACTGCCATTACTTACTGCAAAAATATCCTTGTAGCCTCAGCCTTGGCATGCAAGATCAAAGTCTGTCAAGGAAAGTCAGATTTGCAAATCCCCCCAAACAAATGGATTTGACAATCATCCAGCCAAGGAAAACTGGGAGCTCATATGAAAAAAATCTGCTTTCACTAGGCAGAAGCCCTGGAATTAAATTCAGGGTACACATCAATGCACCCACATACATCTTATAATTTTTAATACCAGGATTTCTTCAGCTTCTCATTTGAAAAACAAGCAACTGGAGAATAAAGGCCCCAAACAATTGCGTATTTACTTAACAATACACAGCACAAAGCACACACCACCTTTGTGGCAACTTCAAGCTTGCCATCCTTACATGCAAAGGCTCTCTTCCATTCTACTCCTAGTTTAACCCCCTTTTTGTCATATTCACTTATTCCTGTTTTTTTGCAGGCTATCATTCCCTGCTTTCTCAGCCTTTCTTTGTGCCTTCTACCATGCTCCCCTGTGCTGTGAATCACACTTCTAGCTCCCTCTCTTTATTGCTCAAGACAGTTCCTCTCTGTTATGTAAAAGGAGCAAACTGCCGACATGGATGCCAGGAGATGTACATGTGTGGAGGAAGGGGGAGTTTAGACACTGAAAAGAGCCCTAGGTGGATGTACTCCATCAGTGTGTGAGTTCCAGGCACGGTGACACATAGCGGTTCTTTTGAAGACCATCAAGATGCAGGGGTGGAAGCCTAGGCACAGCATCAATCTTTCACAACAGTACCCTTGCCCTACCAATTGTATAGCATGCACTATTAATCATGACTAAACATGCTCACCATATTGTGCCACCCCTGTATGTGGGGAGGGCTGCCCCTAATAGGGCTATTCCCATTCTACAGGCAGATCAAGCAGGGGATCAATGGAAACCAAAGTGGAAAACAAGAGGCATTGTTACTCTAGTATTTTAGTCTCCATGCTTATCCTCAAACACATTTGAGGATGCTTTCCATCTCTGAACTGTTAAGCTGTGTCTCACTGATGGAAGCCAAGTCACCAGGCACAAGACACTGGCACCCAGGACTTGAGGGGGGGGGGGCTGAAACTCTCAAGAAGGAAATAAAGTTTTCAATCTGTATACCAAAACCTCATGAACTTTTAAACATTTTAAAAAGAATTTTGTCAAAGAGGTTCTGGAACTCCATTCTGGCATGCTCCCCCCAAAAAGAAATATCTGCTGGAACCTCTTGGGAAGGAATGGCACATCCCATTTTTGTTTGTTTGATTGATTTGTGATCCACTAAGCTGCTCCAGCAACTTAAGCTGTCAGTCTATGGCCATGGGAGGAAGACACAATTTATCCCTGGCTTTATTTTAAAGGTAAATGAGAGCTGGCACTTTCTCACAAACAGAAGTACATGCACACACTGTTAACACACATATATTCACCACAGTGTGTATTTTAGGAGATGAGAAAAACTGGAGAGAACAGGTTAGGTTTCAAGTTCAGTTCAGAGAGCCAGTTTGGTGTAGTGGTTAAGTGCACAGACTCTAATCTGGGAGAACTGGGTTTGATTCCCCACTCTTACACTTGCACCTGCTGGATGACCTTGGGCAAGCCATAGTTCTGGCACAGCTGCTCTGTCAGAGCTCTCTCAGCCCCACCTACCTCACAGGGTGTCTGTTGTTGGGAGGGGAAGGGAAAGGAGAGGAGTTTGTAAGCCGCTCTGAGACTCCTTTAGGTAGTGAAGGGCGGGGTATAAATCCAATCTCTTCTTCTTTTTCTTTAAATGAAAGCACTTTGAAGTCATCTTGGGATTTTCACATGCATTTTTTTCGCAAGAAATTTCTTTAATCATGAGCAGGGGTCATTTTGTAGAAAAAGAGGTTCAGGAGCTCATTAGCATAACTCATTTGCATAACTCATTTGCATATGCCACACCCCCTAACATCACCGGAAGTGTGTCAGAAGGGAACACCCACCCCTCAGGCTTCACTTCACAGGTGAGTGAAACTGACCTGCTCTTCCTCCATTCCCTTCCCCATCCAATACTCTGTGCAATAAAAATAAGCGTAAAGAACACACCCTCATTCTCTTCCTGCTCCCTTGAAACCACTAGGTTTCAAGTAGACTTGAGATACCCAGGACATGTGCACCACCCATCCCTTTCCCTTCCCCTCCCCACAACAAGACACCCTGTGAGGTAGGTGGGGCTGAGAGAGGTCTTTTGAGAACTGCTCATAAGAGAACAGCTCTGAGAGAACTTGTGACTTGCCCAAGGTCACACCAGCAACTGCATGTGGAGGAGTGGGGAATCAAACCCGGTTCTCCCAGATTAGAGTCCAACTCCTGACCACTACACCAAACTGATGGGGTGGAAGCTGCTGAAAGGTTGGTGAAATTTCTCCAGTACTTATGTGCCATGTGCCCAGATAAAAAATGGTATACTTAGAAAATTTATATGCCACCTTGAGCAAGTCTCTGGAAAAGCAGCACACAGTCATAAAAGGAACAATGATAAAATTATCAATATTAAAACAAAACATTAAAAACAATAAAGACCCTAGCAGGGCTTTCCCCAGGGCGCTGCGCCTCTGCACTGCTCGGGGAAGCTGAGGAGGGGGCGGGGCTTGGTCATGTGCCCGCCTCCTGGGCTCCTCACTCCCGGAGCTGTGCTCCTGTGTGCTCCCGCTCCAATGGACCCCTGATCATGAGATAGTTGCCACTACTGATACATTAAGGGACAATACAATCAATTGAAAAAGTACTCACTGCCAAAACAATAGATGTAAAAGAAATGTAATACTGACAGCAATTTTAAGAACACTTTCCCACAAGTAAGGCCCACTGAATAGCATAGCACTTACTTCAGAATAGACCTGCTTGCTCCTGTAGTCTACTAGCATTTGATAGAGTTCAGAGTGGTGGTAATGGGGGCATTCAGAGACCCCATCAGGCTTCAGTGAAGTTATAAGTGGGGTTTGCAAACTCTGGAATTGGACTCTGGAAAGTGAACTATTTTACAACTGTTGTGGAGAAAATGCTCAGTTTACTAAGACCAGTTCTTTTTTTTTTTTTTTTTGTAAAGAAATTTTTATTTTTCAAAAAAAAAAAAATCGAAAATAATACATTTAACCTTACACAAATCCCTTTTTCCATATTAAATAACATTTTGTTCTATTTGTACATTCTATTTTTATCTTGTTTTGGTGGTTTCCCACCACATCTGAAGCATAACACATTTTCCATTTTATTCAAAATAGTAATACTTATATCTATGTTTCGTTTCTGGTGACGGTTATATAGCTTTAAAATACTTATACTTATACACCAATTCTTATTTTCTATACTCTTATGTATTTCTAAATAAAAACAGTTTCATTGTCTAATTTTAACTAAAACATTCATATAATATATTTCTATTCCTTTATGCTATTATAACCATGTATAGATATAGTTTTTCATATCCCAATACTTTTCAACATATTCTTTCAAATCTTTCCAGTCTTCCAGAAAGGTCTCTGAGTAAAGATTATTCAATTTTCTAGTCCACTTATCCATTTCAGCCATATATAACAGTTTTTTCAACCATTCCCACACCTCTGGTATTTTTTTCATTTTTCCAGTTTTGTGCATACACCATTCTTGCTGTTGTAATCATATACCATATTATTGTCCTTTTCTTTACATTTATCTCTTCTAGTTTAAGTCCTAGCAATAACATTTCAGGCAACTTCTTAAATGTACATTTCAAGATTTTTTCCATTTCTGCATGTATTTTTGACCAATAAGTCTTTGCTTTATCACAAGTCCACCACATATGATAAAAAGACCCTTCTTTCTTTTTACACTTCCAACATTTGTTAGACATATTTTGACCAATATTTGCAATTTTTTTTGGTGTCATATACCATCTATACATCATTTTAAAACAATTTTCTTTTAAGTTATAACACGTAGATATACTCATAGCATTTTTCCATAAAAATTCCCAAGATTCCATTTCAATGTCTTTGTTAAAGTTTATCGCCCATTTTACCATTTGTTCTTTTACCATTTCATCAGCATTAAACCATTTTAGCAAGACTTTATACATTTTAGAAATCATTCTTTTCCCACCTTCCTCCCAAACTTGTTCTATTTCATTATTTTTTCCCTGAAACCGTGTTTTTTATCACTTCTATACAAGTCATATATTTGTCTATATCTTAACCAACCATAATCAAAATCAATCTGATGCTGCTCCTTCAGTTTGAAATCCTTGCCATGTCTTATTAATAAGTCTCTATACTTCAGCCAATCTTGTCCTTTATATCTTGATGTTGGATGTAAGACTTCTGCGGGTACAATCCACATGGGTATCTCTTCTGAAAAAAAGTTTTTATATCTTGTCCACGTATCCATTAGTGTTCTTCTCAAATAATGATGTTTAAACATATTGTCCATTTTTGTTTTGCCATAATACAAATATGCATGCCACCCAAATCTACAATCATGACCTTCCAGGGACAATAACATTCTATCTTGTAACATAGTCCATGCCCCTACCCAGGTCAAACATATTGCATCATGGTATAACCTTAGATTTGGTAGCTGAAACCCTCCTCTTTCTTTGGCATCACACATTATTTTCATCTTAATTCTTGGTTTTTTCCCTCCCCACACAAATTTAGACAGCTCCTTCTGCCAACATTTGAATGTTTTTACATCTTTCACAATTGGAATAGTTTGAAACAAAAACATTAATCGTGGTAACACATTCATCTTGACCACCGCAATTCTACCCAGCAATGACAAATTCAATACATTCCACTTTTTAATATCCTGCATAATTTGCAACCATAATTTTTCATAATTATTTTTATAAAGATCAATATTTTTCATAGTTAGGTTTACACCCAGATATTCTGTCTTTTTCACCACCTCACATTCTGTAAGTTTTTGTAACTCGTTTTGTTTCTTATTTGACATATTTTTGCACATTACTTTCGATTTGTTTTTATTTACATAAAATCCTGCTAAGTCACCAAACTCTTTTACTCTCTGTAACAAATGTGGTAATGTGGATAAGGGGTCTTCCACTATAAACATCACATCATCTGCAAAGGCCCTATATTTGAAAGAAAAACCTTTAGTTGTTAAGCCTTTAATATCTTTGTCTTCCTTCACATTTAACAGTAGAACTTCTAAAATCCAAATAAATAGCAGCGGCGAAAGCGGGCATCCTTGTCTTGTTCCTTTTTCAACTTTAAAATCGTCTGTCTTTTCAGTATTAATTATTATTGAGGATTTCTGTTCTTTATATATTGCTTTAATGAAGTTAAGCATATATTCACCGATCTCAAGATGTTCTAAAACTTCAAACATAAAATCCCAGTTTAAATTATCAAACGCTTTCTCCGCATCTAAAAAGAAAAAGCCCACTTCCTTTTCAGGATGTTTGTCGTAGTATTCTATAGCATCCACTACTACTCTTAGATTGTCCCTTATTTGTCGATTAGGTAAGAACCCTGCTTGTTCTGTTTGTATAGTCTCTTTAAGGTGCTCTTTTAGTCTATCCGCTATAATCTTAGCAAAAATCTTATAATCATTATTCAGTAAAGAGATCGGTCTATAATTCTTAACATTGGTCAAATCCTGATTTTCTTTCGGGATCAGTGAGATGGATGCATCTTTCCAGGTTTCTGGTACCTCTCCAGTAACTCTTATATCGTTCATCAATAGCAGTAACACCGGTGAAACTGACTCCTGTAACGTTTTGTAGAACTTCGCTGTAAATCCATCCGGTCCAGGTGCTTTACCTAATTTTGAGTCATTTATTGCATTTTTGATCTCTTGTAATGATACTGGATTATTAAATAGTTCTTTAATTTTCTCTGTTGGTTTTGGTAGCTTTAATGTTTGCAGGTATTCTTTAATCTTTCTTCTGTCTTTGTTTTCCTTCTTAAAAAGTTTTGCGTAGTATTTAAAAAATTCTCTTTTTATTCCTTTGTTATCTATTATCTCAATATTATCTCTTATCACTTTAGTGATAAATTTATTTTCACGTTTTTTCTTTAATTGCCATGCTAAGTATTTTCCGGGTTTATTTGCACCTTCAAATGCTTTTTGTTGAAGTTTTTTTAAGTTCCAGTACATCTCCTGGTTCAAAATGGCTTTTGCTTGGTTACTAAGACCAGTTCTGAGCTGGAAGGAGAGGGGGATTAAAAAGAGAGAGGTTTACAGTGTCATTTGTCCCAAATCCTTCAGATTATCAATATGAAATAAATCCAAATAAATGTATAAATCAGCTATAGTTTGCAAACCGAGTAGAGGGTGATAATCAGATGTTTGCAAAATAGGGAGGGAGTCAGGCAGAATAAAAGGAACAGCAAGACCTTAGACAGCAATTGATGTTGATTAACATGTACAGTGTCATTTCTAGCCTCAAGCAAAACTGAAGGGTGTATTTTGTTTTACCTGGAGGCAAGAAGTGGTACGAGGACTGTACTTATTTATGTTCGGTCATTTTGGAACAGAGGGTAACATTTGAAATAAATCAGATTAGACCATTGCCTTCCCCTGCTGGTTTTGCCTGGTGGTTGGGGGGTGTAATAAAGGGGGAGAGACGCTATATTTTTAGATGCCATCTGCTTGAGAAATGCCATTCACAACAAATGTGCCTAGAGAAACCAGATATTAATTTATGAAGTTTACCAATTACGCTGAAAATGACAGACTATTTTGGTAATCAGAAAAAGGGCTTTATAGATCTTTTCAACAGTTGAAAACTACCTCATGCATATTACTTCATGGTAAATATGGTGCAACGTAAAAGCCATTGACCCTTGGGCAGAATGGCATGACCTATCTGATGTGGCAGAATTTGCAGTAAGATTCCCTTTTTGCCTTAGTGGCATTTCAAGCTTTCTTTCTCCCTCAGGCACAAAAATGTCTTCGGCCATCTGTGTCAGAACTCAGCACAGTGATGGACTGGATATCCAAAAGGTAAACAAAGAGAGCTATTCTGGGACTGTATTAACACATTCAACACAACTGTATCATGTCCTCTGAAAGAAAGTCTCAGGTGAATCATATAGAGTAGGTGGAAAGCAAAAACACCCGTTCCATCTGTCTTTTCTCTTCTCTGCCTTTCAGCTACCTACCGTTCTACAGGTTAGAGAGATAGCAAGCTGATGAATGCTTAACATGTTACTTGTTAAGATTCAGAACTGATTCCCACAAGACATTTGCTTTTTCTTCAAAGCTGCATAACCATCTGCTTAAATGAATAATATATTTAATTAGCTTTCAGCCTGGTGTGTAAACCACTGCATTCTGAAAGTCTCCATGCTGTTCACGGATCTGCCATAACACAGGACCTGTTCTATGCTTGCAGCAGAATGAGGTTGCACACTTCTGAAGTGATAGGATGGTACTATCTCAGAATATCAAAGGGGAGAAAAGGTCATTTTTGAATGCCACCCCATGTTTGTTTGTTTGTTTGTTTTTTAAAAACCCTCTTTTTAAGTGAAAGTAAACTAGAACAGCAAGGAGGGGGATTGTAGTCCAACACAATTCCTGCAGTTCTACTTTACCATTTGCATCATTTTTAAAAAAGTAATAAGGAAACATTTTAAAATACAATTTTTCCCACCTTTAGTTTAAATGGTACTATAATGGACAGTAAATGGTTAAATACTTTACCCCAGTCTGAGAACTTTGATTGATAGGGGGTTCAAATGGAATTCTAGAGTTGTGAGTGGCAGTTAAGAGTGGCAGTTGAGAATGGCAGTTAGAATGGTTGAGTTCAATTGGATTGGAGTGAAGCAGAGTGAAAGATCAAGGAGGTTCCTGAATTAGGGAAGTGGGACCAGTAGTCCTTCCCTGAGTGATATAGCTCCTAGTAAAAGGGGGTCATCCCTATCAAATGTCAAAGAAGGAAAGTTGGAAACCTAATAGCATCATTGGATGCGGTTCTCTGAAAGCTTAGATTTGAGCTGCCATTAAAAATAGGATTTTATTATTATTTATCCTCCAAAAACATCTGGTTTGTGTGAGTTGGAATCAAGTGTGAGTCATGGGGAGCTCACCTATCTGTAATCTTTTTAGTCACAGTGAAAAGTGAAAAAGTGAAATGGAAAAGTGAAATGGAAAGTGAAAAACAAAACCCAGAAGTTATAGAACACTACCCAGTGACATTTCAGTTTTGGCCTCAGTTACTGGATTTAGTGACCTTATTACTGATGGTAGTATAGTGGAATGGGCGGACAGTGGTCGTCTGGATTCAGATCCCTGCTCAGCCGTAAAGCTCAGGTCTTGACAGAAATACTTAGCTGTAAACACCAAGTACAAAATACATGAGCAGTGAAGTAGATACCAAGGTATTTTTAGTCATATTCCTCCTTAAAACGAACATGGGTGGCAATTGTTGTCTGCTTGCATGCATCTTAAGGAGAAACCAGGATGAGAAATACACACAAGAACATTTGACACCTAACACCCTCTTGTTTATTTTTGTACTTAGATATTCACACAACAGTACCAAAAATATCAGAAGGATGGCCTCTGGCTGGATGGCCTTGAATACATTCTCTTTCCATCTAAACTACCCGACACAATTATTGTGGGAATTAAATGGGTCATGCTGCTTGGTAGAAGGGTGGGATATAAAAGAGACAAATAGTATCAATAATACTAGCAGCAGTGCTATTTGCTTTCATTTCCTGGAGGCAAATTAAGCTGTGTGCAACTAGAACAGGGTGGTCTTTTCTCCTATTCACCCATTCTCAGACTGGTGCTTTGGGACTCCCTTAAATTTGTCAGTTCACAAGTTTTCCTAGGATGCTCTGCCCTGGCAATTCCATAAACCAGCAGGGGGCCGATATTTGATAGGACTGCAGTGGCTTCTCCATATCTAAACCCTCTTGAAAGATTTATGTTCCTCTCCTGGAAACAGGGATGAGTGTGTGCTGTTTCTTGAGCTGGCTAATGAAGGTCAGATGTCAGGGTGAGAGCGAAAGGTTTCTTCTGGCAGAATTAGCTACAAATAATGCATCACATTTTCGCTTGCCTGCCCTTGTGCCTTGTTGAACTTGAGTGGAACATTATTTAACATAACCTCACTTTTTTGGCAATTATAAAAAATAGATGGGATGTCATGTTCCAGATTTTCTCAAATAAATTGGCCCACGATGTGCATGTCTTTGAAAGCATAGTTAAATGGGGTCACTCAGAGCCTACCTGCCTGGATGTGGCTTTGGTATCCAGTAGGATTTCTAATTAGATGTTATCAATAAAATACGATGTGCAAATAACTAGAGCAGTGATGAGCTCTTGCTGAGGACTCTCTAAAATCCAGAACAGTGCAAGGCGGCTCTCTGGTACACAGCACAGTGTGTTAAATGCTGTTAACAAAGCAACCATTTAGAAAAGGTTTTATTATGAGAAAACTTCATTTGTCTTTTAAATATTTAATGCATCTTCATGTTTCACCATTACCAAATTTAAGAAAGTGGATTGGTCTTGAAGTCCTTAAATATTGGATTCCTGGTAACCTTTCCCCCTGGATCCATTCAAACACTAAATCCAGACTATGTTAAGTCTGGGTGCAGCCCTAGTTATATGTATTGGAGCCCTCCAATGCAACACCCATTGAGACCCTTCAAATCACTGCGTGGAACAGGAGTCACTGTGGGTGTGGAGGGGAAGGTACTTACAAATTTCCTGCATTGTGCAGGGGGCTGGAATAGATGACCCTGGAGGTCCCTTCCAACTCTGATTCGCTGATTCTATATATTAGTGGAGTAAGGGAGCCTCATGCCAGATGCCATGTTAGGACTACCAGCAGTATTTTTCATAGTTCTTTATGGTTCTAGTCACTACTGTGTATTCCTGGAGTGGCACCCAAAGCAAGCTCTCCTGTTCGGGTTGCCAGGTTCCCACAAAGTCCCCAGTGGGGGACTTGGGGGGGGGGCATTACTGGAGGGGTGTTAGCCAAATTGCTGTTTGCTTTAATAAAAGGTTGGGGAATTGTGATATTAATGCACAATTGGCATAACTACAGGATCATGGCCTTTATATACCAGAGTCCCACTTTATCCAGGTCACAGAAATAGACACAGAGACTAGATAACTAAAGCAGTGATCTCTTTACTGAAGAATTCTTAAGTCCTTATAAACAATAATCAAACATTCAGACACACAATACAGAACTAAGGAAGTAGAGGTGATTGATAGGGAATAGAGGGGGTGAGTTATGGGGTGATACTACCTGTCCAGATGTGCAGAGGTCCATGAGGAAAGGATTATGGCCTAAACCCAGAGGGTAAAGGGGTGGCCTGCCAGTTGGCATCAGGGCAGAAAACACACACGGTCTGAGGCCATGGACCTAGATAGTTAAAGGCACTGAAAAACAATGCAGACCAATGGAAGGTCTTGGGGGCTGGTCACAGGTGAGAACAAAAGATTACCTGGGCCAATCAGATGTCCCAGGAGGTGTGTGACACCAGGATGGGCAAGGCCTAGATGTGGCCAATGAGCTTTCAGAGGGGGCAGAGTCTGAATTAACAACTGGAGCCAGGTGTGCTGGGGCTAGCTGAATGGATTTTAATACCACTGATGGTTCTGCCAAAGCAGTTGAATAGGTTCCCAGATACAGACAAAAGAGGGAGATGGGCCCCTGATTAGCATCAGGAAGGATTGTTAATAATTTGAATGTTTGGTTGGTTTATCTTGGTATCCTGAGGGATGAAGAGCAAGGAAGGACAAGTACCACACCTAGACATGAGATGACACAAGAAAAGGGCTGGGTGAGGTTCTGGAGACAGAAGGACTATTTGCCAGATGGCCTAGGGATAGCCTTTAGAAATGTAGATACTTCACCTGGTGGAACTCAGTGTTTTCCCATAAGAATAATCTCTTCTGGGTGGAGGGGAAAGACTGGAGGTTTGCTTTGAGGGTGCCTTTTGAAACCTGAATGTGAAATCCCTGTTTCCAGAGCTATGGCTTGCTCTGTGTTCCAGGACCAGGAGTGTCTTCGTTGGTCTGAGTTTTGTGGGTCTCTGGTTCAAGTTAGAAGTGGGGTGCCCCTTGCAATTGGGTCTACCCAAGAGTAAAGACAGCACCTCTGGCAACAGGAGGTGGAGAGTCTCTAATGTGATGATATCACACAGAAGTGACATCATCACATTGGGGAGTGGCACCCCTGCCTCTCCCCAGTAGCATTTAAAAGCATCCTTTAAATGCTGCTGGGAAGAGGTGGGGGGGGAGGCCACGCATGCCTGCATTCCATGCCCTAAATTCAGGGCTTAGAGTGCAGGTGCACAGCCACCGCTGCTTCCCAGCAACATTAAAAGCTATCCAGGGGAGGTGGGAGGCCACACGTGCCTGCATTCCAAGCCCCGAATTCGGGGCTTAGTGTGCAGGCATGCGGCCCCCGCTGCATCCCAGCATTATTTAAAGCTGTCCTTTAAATGCTGCTGGGGAGAAGTGGGGAGGAGGCCAGGTGGTCACTCTTGGGGGTGGGGCTTCCCCCCACCCTCCAGCTGGCTGGTGGGCAGGAAGAACCCCCTCCAAATCAGGCAACCCCTGCCAAACCGTGGGGGGGTGGTCTGGCAACCCTACCACCTGTTAGCATTACTATCTCAAGTTAACAGGGAAAGGGGGAGCAACGGAGAAGGATCATGTTTGGGACACTGTTCTAGGGCCCAATCCAAACCAGATCTAATTTAGGGCCTAGATTGGAAGAAATTCAGTGATATAATTTGATTTTCCCAAAAAATTCCTGTAGAGGTGGGGACAGTGTTGCTGCTGACTTTGCCTCCGAGTAAAAATTCAACAGGAGCTGCAACCAATGCATACATGCACAAAATGTTTTCAAGCACTTGTTTGTTACATTCACAGTTTACACTGTTAGGTGCATGGAACAAGCAGGGCTGTGTCTGACATCTGAAACTGGAAAGCTGTGATCCTGTCAATGTCCTGATCTGAATAGGCCATGCTAGTCTAATTTCATCAGATCTTGGAAGCTAAACAGGGTCAGCCTTGGTCAGTGTTTGGAAGAGAGACCACCAAGGAATACCAGGATTATGACGTGGAGGTAGGCAATGGCAAACCACCTCTTGCCTTGAAAACCCCATCAGGTTGTTGTTGTAAGTTAATTGTGACTTGATGGCCAAAAAACAGAACAACCCCCCCATCAGTTACAATCAGCTGTTTCTAAAGGAAGCTCAGGTTTTACCTTATTTTATTTATTTATTCCATTTATACCCTGCCCTTCCCACCAAAGCAGGCTCAGGGCAGCTTACATAAAAATTCCACATATAAATACAGTTAAAACCAAAATATTAAGCAAATTTGTAGCATTCTCCTCAGGAAAAGCAACTGAGAAATTCTGGAAAAAAAAGCTGAATAAGTTCTGGTGACATACGGCCATACACACAACCATGGTATCCCTATCGTGAAAACAGATGTCACAATGAGAGCTCCATATATGGAGCTCAAATGTAGTTTGAGCTTTTAAACAGCCAACATGTGGGAACTCAGTTCAGATTGGAAGTGTGACATGGCAGAGTGGAGGTTAAATCTTCCTCCTACACTATTTTTCTCATCTGAAATGACCCCGTAGAGGTCATATTGCACAGGACAAATATATTTATTTATTTAAAATATTCATAAACTCACCTTTCTCTCAATAAATGGAATGCAAGTTGGAAACAAAGTTAGAACACTCAAATACCAAGAAAGGAAGGAGCTATAACTAACCAAACAAAAACCCAATCCTCCTGTAAATCCAAAGGCATACCTGGCATTAACAGTCCAAAAAGCCTTCTTAAGGAGCAGGGATTTTAAAATATTTATTTATTTAAAAAGTTCCCAGAACTTTCAAGAGGGAAATGAAGTTTTCAGTCTGTATACTGAAAACTCATGAACTTTTAAACATTTTTAAAAGAATTTGTCAAAGAGGTTCCGGAACTCCATTCCAGCATGTTCCCCCAGAATAAAAGCTCTGTTGAGGAGTTCAGTTTTTCACGCCTTTCAGAATCCCATCAAGTCGGAGGTCTTCCTCAGCTATTTTGGGAAGCCATTCCATAAAATGGAGACAGCCACAGAAAAAGCCCATGACAAGGTGTCAGCTGACTTCTCCTGGGGGGTGGGCACAGCAAAAAGGTGACGATATGTTAAACATATTTTTTTCTAGGGCTTGTATTGAGTATTGATACGGGTTTTGATACACATGTATTTTTGCCCTCATGGGACAAATAGCAACTACACACAACCATTTTAGGTTAGAAAATGGCAAGTGAGAAAGGTTTAACCTCTACCTATCCTTATTGATTGATTGATTGATTGATTGGTTGATTTAATGAGATTTGTTTCCCGCCCTCCCCGCCATATGGCAGGCTCAGGGCAGCTAACAGCATATCCAAACACTACAATATACAATATCTTAAAAACATTAAAATACATAAAACAGCATAATAACATAATACAGATGGCATATCCTCATTTGGTATATCAGGGCAGCGTCTAGATGTTAACCAATATGAGCGGTCACACAAACTGGTGGATAGAATCGGGCCAGGGCCAAAGATGTAAATACTAGGTGGCCCCTACTTAAAAGCCTGGTGGAAGAGCTCCATCTTGCAGGCCCTGCGGAACTATAAGATGTCCCGCAGGGCCCTGATGTTATCCGGGAGCTCATTTCACCAGTGTGCGGCCGCCACTGAAAAGGCCCTGGCCCTCGTAACCACCAACCGAGCCTCCTTAGGCCCTGGGAGGACCAGGCGATTTTGGGATCTGGACCAAAGTGCTCACTGGGGAACATATGGAGAGAGGCAGTCCTTCAAGTAGATAGGTCCCAAGCCATATAGGGCTTTATAGGTAAGCACCAGCACCTTGAACCTTATCTGGTATGCTATAGGCAGCCAGTGTAGTGATTTTAAGGCGGGCTGGGTGTGCTCCCGAATGGGGAGGCCCATCAACAGCCACGCCGCTGCATTGTGCATCAGCTGCAGCTTCCGGATTTGGAACAAGGGCAGCCCCATGTAGAGAGCATTACAGTAATCCAATCTTGAGGTAACCAAAGCATGGATCACTGTAGCTTTGATCACCGTAGATCATCCCCATTCCACAGTCTGCATTTCATGCACGGATTTTTTTTTTTTAAAGTTCTCTTCAGGGCTGACACATGTAACATCCAGGGTCTTATCTGGTTGGTCTTATATGCTTCAATTATACAGGATAATTTCAAGACTCCAAATGATGTATTTTGAAGTATTCCGCATCTGATTACATTTATTATGAACAGACATAACAGACCTTTGCAGCATTTTTTCTTCCAATCTGATGTTATTGTACACTCCAGGAAACAATGATCTATATCTTGACAGTGCAGTACAAATTGGCAATAGATGGGCACAGACTGATTTATAACACAAAGACAAAATCAGAAAATAAGAGGGGACTGAAGTATTGTAATTCTATTTATGGGCATTTAATTATATACTCTCAGTATTCTCCAGAAGTTAGTAGAAATTGCTCTCTGCTCCATATCGAACAAAGAAAGATTTCAAGCTGGCGTTTAGCAAGTAATGAGGAAAAAGTAAGGCAAATGGAAAAATCAACCAAAAATTGAAATCTAATTTCCTCAGTATTTGATTTAGACCGCCACAAGACACTGCAAGACCCACAGAGCTTTGGGCAGCCAGCCTGTGTTTTGTCTTCCTCTTTCCACTGGAAATGTCTAGTTCCACATATCATAAGCCACAACTATCTTTTGAGTGACATTAAGGGAAATATTGTGGCAACTCTAGCTCTGCATTTATAATCTTTGGCTACTATGAGGAGATCTTCTCAAGTCCCGGATAAAGATGCTGGCAGCCTTCTCTACTTTGCAGTTCACACATTGTAGTAAAAATATAGGCGTAGAGTATGGGGGGGCTCGAAGGCTCGAGCCACCCCCGAAATTTCCCAGGGGGGCTCAGCCAACCCCAGCAAAACGGAGCGCCTGCCGCCGCGCCTCCCCAGGTCCTTCCAAGGCCCGGCCACTGCTGCTGGAGAGGGAGAGCAAAGGGGTGGCCGGGGGGGGGGGAGAGGCACCGGCAGCAGTGACTGACGGGCCTCGGAAGGGCCCGGGGAGGCGCGGCGGTTTCCCGGGGGGGAGAACATCACCCCAGTGAGCGCGTGCGCTAAGGAGCCCCCGCGCCCCCCGGAATTTCCAAAAGTCTACACCCCTGAGTAAAAAGTCTATACATGGTGAGACAGTGTCAGTCAGTCAGTCAGTCAGTCTATTATTACAGTCATCGACCAGTACATACCAAGTCCGGCTGAGGCAGTGGATGCAGAAGCAGAGCCATGTGAACTAAAATAAGAATTGTGGCTCTGTGGTAGGGTAGCCAGGCCTCTTGCTATATTGTTTTACCATATAGTTTTTGTAAACTCTAGAGCATACCATGACATCACTTCTGGTTTGTACAGGAAGTAACATCAGCTCACCACGGTGGTGTCATGCACCAGTCCTCACCCCCTAATAGCTCTCAGGAGGTCACCAGCTATGGCCTGGGAAACTTACTGAGTGGTAGGGCATCTACTTTTCATGCAGAAGTCCCACACTGCTGCTCCAGTTAGAAGGATCTGGTAGTAGTGATGTGAAAGACCTTTAACAGAGACCCTGGAGAGCCACTGCCAGTACAAATTGACAATACTGACCAGGGTAAACTATTTGGTCATACTCAGTATAAGACTGCTTCATGTGTTCAACCATGTGCTGCTAGAAATACCATGCTGTGTACATGGATCTTTCAAGATAGATGATGTTTCCCCTATACGTTCATTTCAAAACAGTGCAGTAAAACAGACTGCATCTTTCAACACAGATGACATAAAATTTAGTACGTTCACAACATTCCGAGCTCCTTGTTGCCTGAGACTTCCATATAGTTTAAGAAAAACTGCCCAGAAGTTGGAGAGTTCCGGTTGTCGCATAATAAAAACCAGCTGCAGTGAAGAAAATATTCTCTACACTTCAACAGTAATAAATTTCCCCAGGTAATCTATTAAACCTGTTGTGATTTCCCCCCCTTTTACTGCAGAAAAGGCATCTACACAGAAGGCTCTTGACACTGTTGCCCAAGGTATTTGGAAAGAAATATAGCCGCTTAATAAAATGAATGATCTTTGAGGGAACAGAATTTTAAAGTTCAAATTTATATTTTAAGAAATGGATATAGTGCTAAAGGCTAATACATCTTCCCACAAAGTCTAGTTCCCATAGCAGACTTTAAGGGGGGGGGGGGGAGAACAGCCCAAGAATCATACAATCCAACTCCTTAGTTCATTCATACTTATATCAAGCTGTAAACAGATACATTCTTGGAAATTATGCGTACAGTATACTGAACTCTTCTTCAAGGAAAATCATCTTTTGTACTTTTGATGTACATATCCTACAGGTACCATTTTAGAAGGGCAAGAGCAGTCATCATCCCTTCCCCCAGTTTTTTCAGATTACATGTGACACTAGGCCATAACTACAGTATATGTTTTGGGGCAAACTCTAGTCTCCCTGGCAAACAGCTGTCAACTGGTGGAGTGTAGGGTTGGTGAAAAGTAGGATTACAAACTCTGGGTGGGAAATTCCTGGAGATTTGGAGGTAGAGCCTGGGAGCTGCAAAGTTTGGGGAGGGACTTCAGTGGTGTATAATGCTATACAGTCCACCATCCAAAGCAGCCATTTCCTCCAGGGAAACTGATCTCTGTAGTTTGGAGTTCAGTTGTAATTCCAGGTGATCTGCTGGCACTATGTGGAAGTTTGCAGCTCTGTGTGAGAAGTTGGCCAACACTCCTGGTGTGGCAGTTTGAGTGCTGGACTATGAAGATAAAGGTTCAAATGCCTGTCTGCTAGACTAACCTACTTCACAGGGTTGTTGTGAGGATAACTGGGCTCCCAGGCGCCCGGCAACGCCGTGGCTCCCAGGGGCCACTTTGCCACCACACCAGGGAACAGGCGGCAATGGTTTTCACGCTCTCGCACGCTTTTCGGAGCAGGCGGGGGCGGGGTTGGCCTTTAAGAAGTGGCACCTCGCTCCCGCCTTCGTCATTTGCTCCTGTAGTCAAGTATCTTCAATTACAGGTTCTCTGGCTGCTTCTTTGTAGGGAACTGATCAAATCCATATCTTCTCATTTCAACAGGTTTGCTGTCCCCGTGTCTTCCAACTGTACCATAGCATGGACCAGATCTTTCCCAAACTCTGTGCATTTCTCTTGCACACCTCTCTCATACTCTTACTCTGTAATGTGGGTAACACCTGGATCACTGGCTGGAAGGGAAGCAATGCTGAGAGAAAACAGCATATAAAAAGCATCAGGAGCAACTTCAAGAACCCCTCCTTCCCAACACTTATGGCCCTCTCACACTCCCATTTAGCAGACATTTGGGTGGAGATCCAGGTTCCCAGATTCAGGTCTGCCTCTTGTAGCTTTGACCTTTTCACTGGTCCTATCCTGTATACACAATAACTCCAGTGAGTATGACATTGGCCTGTGTGCTATGTAGTCTATTATTGACTGGTTTGGAGTTTTACATTCATTGGACCTGCATGGAGTTCCACACCAGCAGAATTGTAACAAGTATATAAGGTCAATGATTAATGAATCATGGACTTGCATTTTACAATGATTAGGTCTTTATAAAGTTTGTCAAAGGCTTACATTTACTTATCATAACTGAATGTGCATAGTGTTCAAGAAGAAGAAGATGAAGAAGACATTGGATTTATACCCTGCCCTTCACTACCCAAAGGAGTCTCAGAGCGGCTTACAAACTCCTTTCCCTTCCCGTCTTTACAACAGACACCCTGTGAGGTAGGAGGGGCTGAGAGAGCTTTGACAGAAACTGCTCTTTTTTAAGAACAGCTGTACCAGAACTATGGCTTACCCAAGGTCATCCAGCAGATGCAAGTGGAGGAGTGGGGAATCAAAGTCTGCACATTTAACCACTACACCAAACTTCAAAAAGTTGGGTTCTTAAAAAATTGTATACCCATTGTACTGTATCTGCATTAAATGGTAAGTTGTGTGATGAGGTGGCTTAGTTGTCAGAGCTCAGGGTTTTAAGTACAATTCTTGTTAGTACATTAATGACTTGGTCCATGTACTTTTGTACCTTTGTTTATACTTTAGGTGTGGTTCCACCACATTTTTTTTTAATTTTCTCATTTTTGAGATTGTGGACGTTGTATCAACACGAAGTCCAAGGACATAAAATTCATTTGTGTCACAAAAATGAAGTGAATGACTTGCAGTTGTGATGAAGACTACCAGTGTGGTTCCAAGAAAAGGCCTCTAAACCCTGCCAAGAATCTGACATTGCTGCTTTTCTTCCCATGTTCCATGGGGGGGGGGGGGTTGGTATGGTCAATCTGACCTAGTGTAACCATATGATTATTCTTGAGTGAACCCTGGGCTTAGACCCCTTTCCCAGCAAAAGTATAGCTCAGGAACTCAAAGCCCTTATTGGATAGCTGTAGGGTTGCCAGGTGCACCTAGGACACCAGCAGGGGGCAGGTGAACTTACCAGCAGTAGGGAAGGTGGCAGGGGGACTTACTGGCAGTGGGAGAGACCTACTCTAGTGTTTCAGTCTGGCAACATGGCTATATTATTACTGTTGTTGTTGCTAAGATTTATTATCCCCCCCCAAAGGGCTCAGGATGGTGTACACCACAAATAAAACATTCAATAAATTAAATTATACATCATAGTAATCAAAGAATTAACAAGATAATGCAATTAAAATGCAGTCTGAATTTGATGGAATTCAGTATACATTTCTCTTCCTCCATGGGTGTGGAGGCAGATCATGGGCTGTTCTCAGTCATAAGCTGGGGGAACATCTCTGTTTTACAATCCCTGCAGAACTGTACTAGGTTCCACAGGGCACAGATGTCACCAGGTAGAGTTCCACCAGGAAGGAGCCAAGACTGAGGACAGCCAGACATCTTTGGAGCCAGGGATCATCAGTAGATTCTGATCTTCTGAGCATAAAGCTCTTCAGGGGACATACCAGGAGAGGCGGTCCCAGAGGTGCATTGGTCCCAGACTGTTTAGGACCTTGAAGGTTAGAGCTAAAATCTTGAAGTGGATCTGGTTCTTACCCTGGAGCCAGTGCAGCTGGTGAAGCACTGGTTGGATATGTGCTGTCATAGTGGTACCTGTAAGTATCAGCGCCACTGCATTCTGGACCAGTTGTAATTTCTGGGTAAGCCTCAAGGGCAGCCCTGTGTAAAGTGAGTTATAGTAATCCACCCTTGAGGTGAACATTGCATGGATCACTGTGACTAGGTCAGGGCAAGAGAAGAAGGGGGCCAGTTGCCTGACTTGGTGTAGTTGGGAAAATGCTAGTCTGGCAACATTTACAATCTGGACCTCCATAGATAGAGAGACCTCCAGAAGCACACCCAAGCTCCTGACAGTTGGTGCCAGTATCAGCGACAGGCCATCAAAATCTGGGAGTTGGCACTCCAGCCTATGGCCGTCCCCACCCAAACGAAGGACCTCTATCTTCAGTGGATTCAGTCTCAGCCAGATCTGTTTCAACCATCCAACCATGGCTTCCAGTTCCTCAGCCATATTAGATGGGGTGGCATCCAGCCAGCCATCTATCAACAGATATAGCTGGGTGTCATTAGCTTACTAGTAACAACACAGCCCAAAATTCCATGCCAGCTGGGCAAGAGGACACATACAGATGTTAAATAACATAGTAGAGAGGATTGCCCCTTGGGGAACCCTGTACACCAAAGGGTATCAGGGTGATACCCTCTCTTCCTAATGCCACTCTTTGTCCCTGACCCTGGAGAAATGAACCATTTCAAGGCTACCCCTCAAAGTCCTACATCCAGTACCCACCAGAAGTAATGTCATCATGTTGCTGGTGGCATGGTGATGCTCTGATATTTGGACAAAAACTCTATGGTATAAGTTGTTTTTACCATAGAGTTTTTGCCCAAATACCGAAAATGATGTCACCATGTTATAGGCAACATCAGCTTGGGGCTCTTTTTGCTGATAGTAACATGGCTGAAATGCCAGGCTATGTCTCCCCCACCGCCACTAAATCCCCCTGCTGGCCAGCTGATCAGTGGGGTGTGTGGTCTGTGTCAGGGGATTCCCCACTGCCAGTAGGGGCCTGGCAATCCAAGATAGCTGGCATGGATTTACAGTAAACTTGGAAAATATTGATGTCCTGCCAATATTGGATCTCAAATTCTACTTTATTAGCCCTGTCTCATTTATGCCTGAGATACTTGCAGAATGACCCACTTTGAAAATGTTGATAATGATTTAAACAGCTTTAGAGGGTTTGCTTCCCCTTTCCTCCCAGGAAGAATTCTGCAGCAATGGTCAGCTGTCCCGTAGCTGCAAGGAAAAGGGAAGAACACTCTGGGCTCAATCACTTGTAAGAGGTTCAAGAGTTTCTCAGGTAGTAGCAGCACCTCCCTTTCAGCTGATATGGAATGCCAGATTCTAAAGCCAGTGGGTTTTAATTTTGGTCAGATTTCCCATAGCACAGGGATGAGAAATGCTGTTGCTGTCCCACCCACCTATCTACCCAGAAAGCAGTAATGACAAGCATTTCGATTTTGACACATTGTTAATTAAATATTGATTTGTTGGAGGATGAACTCGGCCATTGCTGATTTTTTTTTTACTAATTAGAATAATTACTTTTCTACCTGCTCTATATAAAAATAATTTAAGGAAGAGAACTGTTAAATAAATCTAAATTATGTAGCATATTGCTATTCGCTTATGATTAACAAGTAAGAAATAGCCTAATAGCTTTGGGCAAATATTTTTAGTAACCTTATGCTGTCGTTTAAAAAATATATGCTTCCATGTCACTAAGTAGTTGGGGATAATAGTTAATATTTAATGGATTTTATATGCCCTCTAGTCCCATCAGGGAGACATGGAATAGCAACAGTTGCATGCTTTATTGGACAAAATCTGATGCAAGGAGTGCTAAACTTGGCTGATTCACACACATACATGTGGGTCAGTCAATGACTGCATGTGTGAGTAGGCCATCATAGATCAAATCCTGTAAACAGAAATTTCACTTTGCCTCACTTCCTTTCCTGTCCTCTATCCCTTAAAAGCTTCTTGATACCTAGACATTATGGAGTGGAATTTCTTAAACTGTTGTTTAAGGGACATAAGGACTGAAATAAATTCTGCAACTACCACTGTAACTTTAGGATCCCTATCACTCAATAAAAAGGGTATTTACCTCAGACACAGATAATCCAGGCCAATGAAATAAAATAAGAGTAATGAAACACTATCTAAGTACTTCGTAAAAGGGACATTCCAATAACAAATGCACTGGAGTATCAATTGAACCAGAGGTACACAAATAGATCCTTTCTAAATAAGGTAACTTATCTGACTTTCATTACTGTAGAAATATTGGCATTTAATCTGGTGGGGGGAAAGCTCTTAAAGAGCACGCGATTTGCCTCACTTCACCGGAAACAAATGTGGAAGAAAAATATATATGTTATCAACAATATGATGCATCAAATAAGCCAGCAGTATCTGCACTCTGACATATAGGTATAGATGGATTTCTTTCGCTCAAAGGATTGGGTCAGGTATCATGGAAGACCATGGTTTAATTAAACTAACTACAGTTAGTCCACACATGGTATCTCCTAGTAACTGTGGTTAGTTAGAGTTAGGGTCTATCAAACCAGGATCTGAAGCCATGATCTGAAGTTGGTTTAAAAATCACAATTTAACAATGATTCTGTGGGATATAGATCCTGATCTAATCCTGGCTTGTTTCCCTTCATACGTTTGAACACTCACAGGATACAGAGGTGGCTAGTCAGTAACCACTCTCTCGTTTCTCTACCACTCACAAGTAGTCTCCCTCACCTATGAACCAGGATTCAAGTGATCATCTGAAAGCCAAATCCTGGTTTCACAAAGTAACCACAGTTGGTTTCATGTTAAGTCTTGACTGAGGCATGAACTTACCAATTTATTTTAACAGATATGATCCTTTCATCACCTCTGTATGCATGGATTGTGTCCTTCCAGTAACACAAAAGCAGCTTTTGCATCATGGTTACTCAGAGCTTCTTTGCCAGTGAATAATTTCTGGATAAGGGGGGTGGGGGGTGGGATTGCAAAGTTGCAGTGCATTTTGAATGCTTTAGAGACAGTCTTTGGCATATTTTTCATAAAAAGCAACACAACTGAGTTGTCTCTTTTGTTTTCCTAATCAGCATGTGGAAATACATAGCCCTGGAGAAGCAAATAATTTTTTTAAAAAAATCTTTGTCTAAATTTCTGCTCTGGTTCTTTGCCTAAATTTCAGAGTAGAATGCTGTCCTTTTTCATGGCATTTTCATGGCATTTTCTACTCTTCTGGAAAAAACTTCAAATATAGTAATGAAACCATCAAGGATCTCCTCAGAGAAGAAAGATAAACAAGGACACAGCTAAAATCAATATGCCCAAGACTGACTCCCCTGTCTGTCCTCTCATCCCATCCCCTTTTTGATTACTCTCCATATTACACTTCCCCCTCATCCAAACATGAAGCACTGGATTTATGTCCAGTTCCTCCTCCTCCTTTGCTTCCTGTATCCAATCTGGCTCCAAGTCATATTGCTTCAATCTGTACAATGCTGATAGCCTTTCTCTTCTCTCCTGTCAGCTAAGACTCTGGTTCAATCTCTGATCTTCACCTCCCACTTTGAATAATTCCTTTTCTCTGTGCCTTATGTCTTCTCTTTTCCACCCAGAATTCCACCACCAAAACCATTCTCCTCTCATCGATCAGATGATGTGACAACCCTCCTTAAATCTCTGCACAGGTTTCCTATCTCTTTCAGTCTTTGACACAATCTCGTTCTTTAGTGGAATCTGTGATGGCCAACCTCTTCCCCTGGGCTGATATTCCCACAATGCATAAATAATGTAAGCTTTCAAGAATGAAAGTGTCATTTAGTGGTTAAAGGATTACTTTGTATGCAGAATTACTCTGGGCGAAGACCACTGATTTAAGCTTGGCATAGGATTGTACTTTTGGACTAGTATCTGGAGGTCCTGAGTTCAATTTCCAGCTCTGACATTAAACTTTCTGGGTGTCCTTGGTCCAGCCTCTCTCTTTCAGCCTAACCTGTGTCATGGAGCTGTTGTGAGAATAAAGGGGTGGAAGGGAGAACATTATGTGCCACCCCATTTTCTTCAAGGAAATTTTAGATTAAAATGTGCTGGACAGGGTGATGGATTTTTAATGACATACCTCGCACTGCAGGTTTTGGCTGAGAGGCAATTTTCAGACAGTTCTAGTCTGCGATTGGACTATATGTGTAGTAACTCTAGCTTTGTGTCAATTGTAGAAATACTCTTTATCAATTTTGATACCTGAGTAAATGAATGAGTCAGCCATTCATGTCCATTATTTTTTAGTATGGATTATTGATTCCATACAGGTACACTCTACCCTTCTACTGAGTTTTCCTGAGTGGCTTATAAAAGTTAACAAAAGTACAAAATTAAATAAAAATTAACACAATTAATAAATGCTTTAAATTAAAACCAATTTCAAAAAATTAAGAGCAGCCTAAAATTAGTAAACTTTGCCCCCATTTGAAATTCTCTCGAACAGCAGTAAAAACAAAGCTGTTAAAATAACTACCAGTTCAGTCATAAAGTTTTAACAACTTCGGTAAAACCCAAGAGTGCAGCAAAAAGAGAAACAAACCCAAAAGGGTGGCACTAAAATGATCAAAACTGGGTTCACCCCACTCCAAGGAACTCCTGAAAATTACTCATTCTCACTGGCTTTCAGAAGACCAACAATGGAAGGAGGCAGGGTTGTCGGGGCCTCGTGAGACAAGGAATTTCAAAATGTGGGGACCACAGCTGGAAAAAAGCCAGCACTCCAATCCAGACAGTACTCAGAGAAGAGCACTGCCTGTTAATCTTAGCATATGGGCAGGTCCCTATGGGCGAAGACAAGCACCCTGGTCCATAGCCAGTTAGGGCTTCAGTATATCAGGGGTATATGCCAATTGCCATTTGCTACCTCTCGTTCCTGGAAAGTCAGGGGTGCAACCCAATGCCAGCCCCATTTTAAAGAGCATTAAGCACAGAATGTTGGCATGAATAAGTCTTAAGATCATGGCCCAAGATGTTTGCTTCCCCCCTACATACACACTTTTATTTTTTATTTTTTTAAATACCCAGCCTGATGAAGAGTTCTGATGACCTGAAAAGCTTGCACACAACATTGGCTGCAGTCATACACACTAAATAATCCAATTTCAATCCACTTTCCAACTGGATTTTGCCCGTTCACGCAGTAAAAATCCAGTTGGAAAGTGCATTGAAAGTGGACTTGGGCTGCAATCACACACACTAAATAATCCATTTTCAATACACTTTCCAACTGGATTTTACTGTGTGAACGGGCAAAATCCAGTTGGAAAGTGGATTGAAAGTGGATTATTTAGTGTGTGTGACCTCAGCCATTGTGTCTTTTGGGTTGTTCCTAATAAAAAGGGATTGTGTTGATTGTGTTCTAAGAGACTGAATAAGATCGAACACATTCTACGGAGTCCCAGGCTTAACCTCCACATTGTTGCTGGATCCACTCAGGTCAATATAAATCACATCTGAAAGTCCTGGATAAAGTCGCTCTGCCGACAACTCTGCGCTAATCACTTTATCGCCATAGAGCTCTGCTCTTCATTCCAAATGGGAAATTAGATTTACCCTTTTGAAGTTTATTAATATCTTTAATCAAAGTCGGTTGGAGTTGTTATAAAGAGACAAATGTTTTCATTATTGCCAAGGCGAAATTAAACTAAAACGGTTGTGCTGCCTTGGAGAGAACAGCTTCCTGTCTCATGCCAGGCACAATATTGTAGGGTGTCAGCATGGGATTTTAATGCAGGATTGGTTTACTGTGAAAGTGGAATGATCTGAGCAAATGAACAAAAAAAGAGAGATCTTTGTTCCTTGCCAGGAAATATTGCATTTATAGCAGAGGAACTGAACATGATAATGCTATGCAAATTGCAAGCTCCTGTATAGCTAAGAGTTCTGTAGAAGAGGATTTTTTTTTTCCTGGGCCAGTTCATCGCATTTTATTAACCCATGAAAGATCACCCATCATCTTTCCCTGTGCCACCCCTGGCCAGGTCCAAACTGAGCCCCTGCAATGCATCAATGCCACTTTCATTGCCCCATACCAAATTGCATGGGTGGCTTGACTGGAGAACTGACCCTAGTTTTTTTTCCTCATCTACACAGGGCCACAAGCTGCCAACCATCCCTCTTGTAAATGGTTAAAGGTAGACGAGCCACATCCCCCATTGCATCTGTTCACTTTAAACACTTTAAAGTCATACCGACTTCAGCATGCTAGGAATAGATGACCTTTCAACATTTAACAGACGTGCAGGGGAGGGATTTTGGCAGGCTTGGCTTTGTAAACCCCTACAGCACTGTGATATGACAAGGTGAAATTCCCTCTTTTGTGGAGCTATTAAAGGCCAGGTGCTCTAATAATGGCAGGCTGACCATCCTTGCTTGATATGGAATATGTTTTAAGATGAAGTTGAAACACCTGTACTGTTAAATCCAGACACTTTTTTTCAACAGGTTTTTTTTTAAAAGTCAGTAGATTTCACATTTGCCAGGTGAACAGTTCAACTTATCTATTACATTTTATCATGTTATTACTTTAAGGAGTAATTTTAAAATTGCCATTGCAGCAATGGCATGGCATCATTTCTGGGCCAAACCCAGAAGTGATATCACACTGCTTTATGGTAACCATAGAGTTTTCACTGAATCCTAGAATGGCATGAAATAACTTTCAGGTTCAGGACAGAAAAGGTGTCAAAATGATGCCACAATGATGCCCCCCATGTGCCTGTTTCCCAATCTCCCATTGGCTGGCAACCCTACCATGAGCTGAAGAAGGAGGAGAAGGAGGAAACTGGATTTATACCCCACCTTTCACTACCCAAATGAGTCTCAGTGCAGTTTACAATCCCTTTCCCTTCCCCTCCCCTCAACAGACACCCTGTGAGGAAGGTGAGGCTGAGAGAGCTCTCTCAGGAACTGTCCTTGAGAGAACAGCTCTGAAAGAACTTATCACTGACCCGAGGTCACACCAGCAGCTACATGTGGAACAGTGGAGAATCAAACCCAGTTCTCCCAGATTAGAGCCCACTCTCTTAACCACTACACCAAACTGGCTCTTAGGCCCAATTTACACCTCCCCTCTGAAGTATTTTGACTGCTGTCTTTTCTTACGCTCATTTCACACTGGTTTCAAATTTCACTCCCTGGGTCTGAAGAGTACTAAGCAACAGGATCTGTTTAAAGCAGTATAATACTAGCTTGACCACAGGAGGGCAATTAACGAATGTAAACAGTATTTTTTTAAACTAGAACAAGTATGGTTTGAAACTAGAAACAGGTATAGACCCTTTTTTTGAAACTAGAATGATTCCAGTGGGAAAGTCAGATGTAGATTTGTCCTAAGAGAAAGAATAATTGTTCAAAGGTCACCTAGAGAGCAGTCCTAAGTATATCTATTCAAAAGCCTACTCAGATCTGTTCAACAGGGCTTACTTCCAGGAATGTGTTAATAGAATTTCACTGCCATTGCTGTGTTGGGTCTCCCAACCTATTCCAACCACTACACCATACTGGTTCAAAAACAAAAATAAGGCATTTTGCTGCCTACCTAAGAACTAGTCATTTGTTTACAAAAATAAACTGCCTGGAACACGAATGCATGAACAAATTACAGGGTATTTGTTTATTTCCATTTTAGGTATTTGGGGGCCTAGCTCCTCCTCTGTACTGTCAGTTGAAATGACAACTGAAGTGGTGTTGACTCACAGTGCTGTAAAACTGCTTTGAAGATATCATAAAGCAAATAGCCAGAAAGAGGACTTCAGAGAGCCAATATTGGCTCCCAACCTGGACATGATATAATGCAACCAATGTGACACATGGACCCCAGGTGACCATAATTTTGTCCCAACAGTTCCCCCGTTCATGGTGGCCCTGGCTGGAAAATGCTGTGAGACACAGCCCTTTCTATTTTCAGGAAAGCTTTCTGATAGTAGTTAGGGTGACCAGCCTCAAGGTGGGGGACTCCTGAAATAATAATTGATCTTCACACTACAGAGGTAAGTTCCCCTGGAGGAAACAGGAGCTTCAGAGAGCAGATTCTGTGGCATCACATCCATGCTGAGCTTCCGCCTCTCCCGAAACTCCATTCTCCCTAGGCTTTACCCTCAAATCTCCATGAATTTCCCAAGCTGGAGTTGACAGCCTTATATCTAGTGTGTAAGGGAACCCTTGCCTTGGAATCCCTGTTCTTTGCAAAGGCTTTTGGAGCATGTTCTGAGGTGTGAATGATATACATGGAATGCTGGCCCAGCTTCCTTGTTGCCTTTCATAAGTGTACTTTTGAACTTAGGTTGCCATCAAGAAAAAAAAAAAGGCTTGCTCTGCTACTAGGGTTGCCAGGTCTGGGTTGGAAGACTCCACCTGGAGTCTGGCAACCCTATCTGCTACTAACCCTTTAGTAAAGGCTTAATCTGCAGAAACAGACAGATGAAGCTTTCCCTGGTACAGAGTTAAGCATTATTGCCTTATAATTGCTGCAGAACAGATTTTATAATCTGATTTTTTTTTGCAATGCATTCAGCAAGCGGAAGAATCCAGCAACATTGCTGATATTAATGTATGGGGAAGCAAGACAGCCATACAGAAGTATATGTTATCAAGACCTGATGAACATGTAGGGTTGCTGGGTCCTCACTATAGTGAGAGGCATTCCATCAGTTGCTGTTGTTGCCCATTGCTGCTCCAAGTGGCAGTGAAAGAAAAGTAAAAATGCTGCCAGCCTCTGTGCTGGTATGTCACTTCCAGGAAGGTTAGCTCTAGGAATTCCGAAAGTATTTTTTTTAATTATTTCTAACAGACAGACATACAAAACATACATACCCAAAAAAGATACACAAAACACGTGGAGGACAAGATATCTAAAGAGATTTACCAAATTGTCTCTCATATTATCTAGTTATCAATTTCATGAATAGGTAAAAGTAAGGGAAATAGATGGCCTGAAAAAGAGTAAAATAATACGAATGATCTTCAATCGTTATTTGAGTGGTAGAATGACTCTGGTTGTAAATAGAGTGTAAAAATTCAGTTCAGTTCAATTCAGTTCATGTAGTTTTCTAGCCATATATAGAATCTGGACCAAGTATTGTTAAATTTCTCTTCCTGTAATCCTTTCCATTTCAGCAGTTTCCAGTGTTTTACTTATAAGTTCTAGGAACTGATAGGAACTCTATGGTTTCCAGTGATTCCTAGAGCTATCCATTGTGGCCCAAGGGGACCAAGGGGAGGGATCCCTCTCCCGACCTTTGATGGAGCGCCATTGGTGCCAGCGTTGGAGGTTAGAAGTTTGGGAGTGCTCCTGGACCCCTCATTAACGATGGAGGCCCAGGTAGCAGCCACTGCAAGGTCGGCCTTTTACCACCTACAGCTGATAAGGCAGTTAGTTCCCTTCCTTAAATGCGATGACTTGGCTATGGTGATCCACACTCTGGTCACCTCAAGATTAGATTACTGTAATGCACTCTACATGGGGCTGCCCTTGTCCCAAATCTGAAAGCTGCAGCTGGTGCCGAATGTGGCAGCGAGGCTGTTGATGGGCCTCCCCATGCGGGAGCACATCCAGCCTGCCTTAAAAGCACTGCACTGGCTGCCCATAGCATACCGGATAAAATTCAAGGTGCTGGTGCTCACCTATAAAGCCCTATATGGCCAGAGACCTATCTACCTGAGGGTCCGTTTCTCCCCATATGTACCCCAGCGAGCACTCCGATCGGGATCCCATAATTGCCTGGTTCTCCCAGGGCCACAAGGGCCAGGGCCTTTTCAGTGGTGGCCCCACACTGGTGGAATGAGCTCCCAGATAACATCAGGGTCCTGTGGGACCTTTTACAGTTCCACAGGGCCTGCAAGACAGAGCTCTTCCACCAGGCTTTCAAGTAGGGGCCACCTCGACTTTTACACCGCTGGCCCTATTATTGGAACCCACCAATCTGGACTATTCTGCACCGACTGGAGTTGGTTACCAGCTGTGATGCTGCTCTGATGGAGAATGATGAAGTTGTGCCATCTTGTATGATTTTGCTGTGTATTGTATGTTTTATGAAATGTTTTATGGTTTTATTGTATTGAATTTGTTGGTAGCCACCCTGAGCCTGCTGCAAGGTGGGGAGGGCAGGATATGAATCTCAAAATAAATAAATAAATAAATTGTCACTTCTGGGTTGTACCTGAAAGTGATGTAGTGATGTCAGCAACATCACTTATGTCAAATGCCCCCCTCCCCCCATGTCCCCACACTCAACCCTCCTGCTGGTGAACATTGATGACATTTTTTATTGTCTGGACACATGGCAAAGAAGCCCCAGACATATTCCACCAGGCATTCAATGACTTTCACCCCACCATCAACCTGACAATGAACCAATCTATGCAAGAATTTTCTGGACACTACTGTAAAAAATACACAATGGGCACATAAATACCACCTTATACTGAAAAACTATTAACTGAAACACCTACATCTGAAACTCCTATTAACTGAAACTCCATCTACCATTCTAAGCATACCAAACAATCCATCATATACAGCCAGGCTCTACGCTATAACCACATCTGCTCCAGTCCTGCAGACAGGACTGAGAGATCTACAACAAACTTTTGTTGGAACAAAAGTATCCACCTGATGAAATCAAGAGATTAACAAAGCCAGAATGGTACCCAGAGAAAACCTGTTGCAAGACAGGCCCAAAAGAGACAATAACAGAACTCCACTAGTGGTCACATACAGCTCTCAACTCAAAACAGTTCAATGTATCATAAGTTACTTACAACCTCTACTGGATAATGATAGTTCTCTTTCACAAGTACTGGCGGGGGGGGGGGGGAACCTTTTCTTGCACACAGACAGCCTTCCGATCTCAAACAACTCCTTACCCAGAATAATGCAACATCTAATTTGAACACAGATACTGGTACCAGAGCTTGCAATAAATCCAGATTCCAACTTTGCTGCCGCATATACCCAGACAATACAATCACTGGACCTAACAACATCAATGACACCATCTCAGGTTTATTCACATGCTCATCTTCCAATACTGTATATGCCATTAAATACTAATGATGCCCTTTGGTTCTCTACACAGAGCGAACAGGTCAAACCTATGCCAAAGGACAAATGGACACAAATCTGACATCTAGAATCACAAGACTGAGAAACGCATAGGAGAACACTTCAGCCTTCCAGGACAGTCAGTGGGGGACATCAAAGTAGCTGTTTTATTGCAAAAAGAACTTCAGGAACAGACTAGAAAGGGAAACTGCTGAGTTGCAAGTTATTGCAACATTCTGAACAATGGAATCCCCAGGACTTAAAAGGGATATTAGTTTCTTATCTCACTATATATGCTGACCTCATTCAGCCCTTACAGCTGTATTCTCACCAACCCCTAGAAAGGCCATTTTATTTTATCTCTTATTTGGAACAACAGATTAGAATAGCAGATTATAATGTAACATAATGAATAGTAGAAATTGGAATATATTTCTCTGGTCTGGGGACAGGGAATCAGTGGGTTTAGAAGTGCATAGCCTTGTTTAGTCCTGACCTGCATGGTCCAGACTAGCTCAATCTTGTTAAACTTTGGAAGCTCAGCAGGGTTGGCCCTGGTTTAGTACTTGGATGGGAAGCCACCTAGGAAACCCAGGGTTGCTATGCAGAGGAAAGGAATGGTGAACCACCTCTGTTTGTCTCTTGCCTTGAAAACCCCACAGGGTCGCCATAAGGCAGCTGCAACTTGATAGTACTTTTGTATTCCCCCTAACTTTGTTTGGCTTAGCATTGTTTGAGTGCCACCAAATTTCATTCACCCAAAGGTGCCAGAGAATGAACTTGACAACTTGAAATCTTATTTGTGCTCTCTCCTATTGAGCTCTAGTTCTTCCTTCTTCTTACCGATAGCTTTCTCTAGATAGTGCTCAGGGCCAGAGAAACTTAGCTTCAGCAAAAACACCACCATGCACCTTCAGATCTTTCCCTATTGGTAGTGAAGGGAAAAAATGGTCTAACACCATTTTAAGGCTGCTCGGCTAGAGAATGAACTTTGGTACCTGAGAAATTGGCAGAACAACAGGAAACTGCAGGAGCAGTTCTAATTGGCTGAGCACAGCTGCTAATCAGTAGATCAGACCTAAAGTATATGGAGAAATAAGTCTTAGACATGCTCAGTCTGCTATTAGCTATGCAAGCAAGCTTCAGCAGAAGATTGGCTGTATTTTGTTACTAGGCTATGTAATTGGTGGGAGATGAGTTGATAGGTAACATAAAATGGGGTATAAATGCAGTGGAGCGGCAGTTCAGAAGAGTGCTTTGTAACTTTATAGTTAGGAAGAATTCTTTGGCCATGGCATGAGAAAGTTGTCGTAAAACTCTCACAGCCTTCTCGTGAACAGTTAAATTTTGAACATCTCACTGGGACCCAGGACTTTCACTGTCAGTAGAACAAGGTAGTTAAGCAAGTATAGGTCTTCTCACCATCAGCTGAGACTTTGTATCTGCCAGAAGTCCCTCTTCTGTGTATCTATTAAACCTTCACGAATCTCATCATCTGGTTACCTTCTAGCAGGCATGAACAACTTGTCACCTACCTGCTCCTCACCAGGCACTCAAAAAGCCTCTGTGCTTTACTGGCTGTCATACAATGGTGAGAATTTTGTCAAGAATACGGCAGATCAGAATGCATAAGGGATCACAGGTTAACAAGGATGACACTAAACGATGGGAAGCAAGCAGGTGGACATGGCAGGAGTTTGTGCCTGTGCTGTATTTGCCCACAGCTTGTTTACTGAAGAATCAACAGAGCAATCATAAGAAAGGTTAGACTCTTCTTAGCTCATTGACTTTAATGAACTTAAAAGTTTGTAACTCTGGTTAAAATGGCACTGCAACATTCTTCAGTTGTACATTACCCTACTGTAGTGTCTTAATTAATTTTCTAGCAGCATGCTTTATGGCAGATCTACAGCACTTTTGCAGCAATGTGAGTCAGTGGCCAACTGCAGGTACAGATCAAGCTCTCAAATGTGAGTGAGGCCTCAAGACAAACATGGAAACAGAGAAGTGTTTTGTTTGGGTTCTTTGCATATTTTAAGTCCTAATTACACACTCAGAAGTACCTGTTTATTATTTGTGCTCTACTCACCCGACATAGGGGTGGCAGTGGCTCAAGTGGTTAAGACACTGAACTGCATACCGGAAGGTCGGTACTTCAGCAATTCAAGACCCAAGTGCTGCATGACAGAGTGAGCTCCCATCTTTGATCCCAGCTCCTGCCAGCCTAGCAGTTTGAAAGCAAGAAATTGCAAGTGGATAAATAGGTACCGCTTTGGTGGGAAGGTAACAGCGCTTCATGTACCTCAGGGTCTAGTCATGCCGGCCACATGACCACGGAAATGTCTTTGGACAGTGCTGGCTCTTCGGCTTGGAAATGGAGATGAGCACCGCATCCCTAAAGTCATATTCGACTGGCTTTCAAGCAAGGGAAAACTTTACCACCAGACATGCCTTTGCATTTAGTCATTATAAATCAGTACCTTTTTTATTATCACAGTGCCTTTCATTCCTTAGATAGGAATGTTTAGCATTTAAAAAGCCAGGGCATGTGACCATGGCTGTTTCCAAATCAGCTGGAAGAAATTGTGCCAGCCAAAAAGGCAGTGATGCCAGCCAGGTAAGCCACTTCCTCATCGGTAATTAGACACATGAATGAATAGGCACTGTGCCCATAAAAGGGGCTCCTTGTATTGCAAACCCATCCATACTGATCTGATCTTTGTGAAACTTACTTTTCAGTTAACCTATACAGGATTTGTTCTGGAATATAGTATGCCAAAAAAGAGCAGAGACTGAAAATGGGGGTAGTTTCCCTTCAGTTGCCATCACTTACTAACAGAATTATAGAATTATAACAGTAGTTCCTGACGACAGCTACAACAATCTGTTGTTCTCCCATTCTTTCTCATTACACTCCTAGTTTGTTCAGGAATTAATTTGTTATGATTTATTTCTGTTGGAACAGAACAGCGGTGCAGATTCTGTGGTGTGTAGATGCTCCTTGCAATAATATTTTATAATCAACAGTCTTACATGCACCTCTGGGAAGTGCTGTAACAGCTGCTCTAATCACACTTTAAAAAATATTGGCTCTAGAACATCAGCACCATAGAAAATTAGCACCATTTCTCAGTAGGTAGTTTCCTAGGGAGAAGATTTCTGCTTGGCTAAAAATGAAGTGACCTCCTTGGGGTGGAACAGCTAGATTTGAGTCCAGTAGCACCTTAGAGACCAACAAAATGTTCAGGGTATGAGCATTCAAGAATCAAAGCTCCCTTCCTCAGATAAGAGTCAGAATTGAGATCTGTGAGTCCTTATATCCCAATCAAAAGGTGTGAGGGGTGTTGCAAAGAATGAACTCAGGATGTAGAACTACAATGCACATTGTAATTAGCTTGATTACTGCAGAGGGGAAATGCTCGGGGGCAGAAAATTTGCATAGGTAGTGAGAAAAGAATCCTATGTTCCTGTTCAGTCCTGTGGGTCTATAGTTCTGAACTTGTGAATGAACTTGAGTTCAGCAATCTCATGTTGTGATCTCCCCTTGAAGCTTCTCTGTTTGAGAACTGCCACTCTTTGGTCAACAATGGAATGTCTTAAGTTGTGTTCAGACGGCTATTTTGAGCACAAGTGCCTGGTGAATTTAAAGTGCACGTCCAGACAACAACATCTGGGAATCATGCCTCTTCCATGATCAGCCCATCAATCCCCATCGGGGATCCGTACTTAAAAGATAGTGGTGAAAGTTTGATCCTAAGCTGGCGGATGGGCCAATGGACTTTCCCCCATCTGGTCATTCCACTAGCATGCAATCAGCCCATAGGAATGATCTCCGGACCATTGCAAACAGCCGCCATTTTTTTAAAGTCTTGGTGATGCGTGCATAACTGCTTAAACATGTGATGTCTGCAGAGCTCCGCTCAAACAATCCGAACAATTTAATGTTTCTGAAGGTCCCATGATATTTATGCACTTTGTTAAAGGAAATGGTATTTAGAGGAAGGTACCACTGGCGGTGTGCTTTTACCATTTTAGTCTGTGCATGCACAGAAAAACAAGTATATGGTGAGCACATATGTGCATGTGCAAACAGGATTTTTTAAAGAATAGCCGACTGCACGGCTCCTTACAGTGGATGCCATTTAGACAATCCACCGCTGAGTCACGCACAGTAAAGTGATTCACGGAGGAGCTGTCTGGTTGTGCAACACTGGATCAAAAACATCTAGATCAATTTACAGCTGGGCCAATGGCAGGATTAGCTGCCCATCTGAACACACCCTTAGAAGGTTAAAATGTTCCCCTACTGGTGTTTGAATATTGTGGGGTTTCATGTCAGATTTTGTCCATTTGTTATTTTGCATAGGGACTAACCTGCTTGTCTGATGCAGAGCATGGAAAGGCAAAGCTGACATTTGATAGCATACATAATGTTGGAACATGAGCAAGTGAATAAACCTGAGATGGTATGACTGGTGCTGTTAAGCCTGGTGATTCTGTTGTCAAAGTGAATATGGCAAAAGAGTTGGTTTTGTGGTTTTTTGCAGGCCCTGGACCTAGAGTCCATGTCAGGAAGGGCATTGTTGTGGGTGAGAAGTCATTTAAGCTTAGGCATTTAAGCTTAGGAGGCTCTCTGTGGGCCTCCCAATGCTGTGTGAGAGAAGTATCATTGTCCATCATATGTTGTAGGTTGTCAATGATGCATTGAACCAGTTTGGGCTGAGAGCTGTATGTGACCACCAGTGGTGATCTGTTGTTCTTTCATTTGTGTCTGTCGTGTAACACTTTGGTATCGTTCGGGCTTTGTTGATCTGTTTCCTTATTATATCAGTTAAGTATTGTAATTCCAAAGATGTTTGTTATATTCCTGCAGATGAGAATCTTTGTCTAGGGGACGGGGGACAGATCTGACATTTTCAAACAAAAATCATTAGGACTCACTTCTTACAACTCAAACAAAAGCATGTTTACTCAGAATAAGTTCAGTGGGAATCAATTCTGTGAAGCTGGCCAACTTTGACATATCATGAAAAGTGAGTTGTACATTTGGAAATGGGATGCCTGGGATTGCAGGAAATTTGGAAATGGGATGCCTGGGATTTTCACTTAATTAAAAAGTGAGAAAGCCCTTCCCAAATGCACCACCTCACTTGACACATAGCCATGCATGCCTTCAAACTGGGGTTACTGTTGTGCCAGAGGCCATTTTCTTGCCTGAGGCAATGGTTCTTTCTGGAGGATTTGGGCAGTCAAAGAATGCTCAATAAGGCAAGGCACTGTGGTACAGAGATACTTTAATTGCAGAACATAAAACAACTATGTTAAGATCCTCGCATCCCTTCAGTTGCTAGGGGCTTCTTCGGAACAACAATTCTCAGCACCTTCAGATCCAATAGCCCCAGTGAAGCCCAACAGCTGCTGTTTCCTCTTCCTGTTATTATAGCCTGCTTAGGTACAGCTTCCTAGTATACGTATCACCTGGCAGGTCCCAGTACCTGCATTTGACAGCCACTCATTAGGAAAGGAATTGATTCTGCAGCTACTTGGATAACAGATAAGGTTCCCTGACAGCATTATTCCCTACACACAGGGGTCATTTCGTAGAAAAAGAGGTTCAGGAGCTCATTAGCATACCTATTAGCATAACTCATTAGCACATGCCATGCCCCCTGACATCACCGGCCAAATGTCAGTTTCAGCCCCAGTATACCCTATGGGCCATTGAAGTCAATGGCAAAAACTCATAGGGTATATAAGGGGCTGGAGGAGAGGCGGTTTGAGGGAGAGGCTCCAAACTTGCAGGGTAGCTGCTGGGGTCTCTCCCCAAAATACCCACCAAGTTTCAAGAAGATTGGACCAGGGGGTCCAATTCTACGGGCCCCCAAACAGGTTGCCCCATCCCTTCCATTGTTCTCTATAGTGGGAAAAAATGTTACTTTTTTCCCATAATAGAGAACAATGGAGGGCATGGGGGCAACCTGTTTGGGGCCCCATAGAATTGGATCCCCTGGTCCAATCTTCTTGAAACTTGGTAGGTATTTGGGGGAGAGGCTCCAGCAGCTACCCTGTAAGTTTGGAGCCTCTCCCTCAAACCCCCTCCCCTCCAGCCACTTTGAAAATTGCTGCCAAATTTCAGTGGCAATTCAATGGTGGGCTGAATCAGATCAGAGAATCTGATTCGGCCCATGGCTACCCTAGTGCCCACTCCTGGGCTGGCGAAGCTCCGCTCCACTCTGCCTCACTCCGGCCCCAAATGACCCCTGCCTACACATCCTCAAGGGTTTCTTCCACAATGGCTGTACAGTTACCAGTGTCCAGGTGGTATCTGGAATTCTTCCAGAATTACCACTGATTTCCAGACTACAGAGATATGTTCCCTTGGAAGAAATGGCAGCTCTGCTGTGCTTCCTGCCATCCCCAAGCACTGTCCCCTCAAGTCTCCGGGAATTCCCCAAGCCAGAGATTAGCAGCCCTGTTTCTAACACTGTTCCATGGGTAGTTTGAACAACTTCCACCAAGCAGCATGCATGCAATTCCAGATGGTAACATCTGCATTGTTGCTTTTGCACACAACACCAGCTTCCTTATTGAAACCAATGAGGCTCAGCAAATACTGTAGCACTAAGCAGACACTCATGTCTTTGCAAGATCAAGGGCCACTGCATCCAATTTGCTGGTGCCTAATCGGGGTGGGACTACAGAAAGCTTTGACACAATTGCAGGGCCTCAGAGATGGGCTCTGCAGAAAACAGCTTGTGACACAGCATGTGCATCGGGTGTGCTCCTTAGAGATATTTTACTGAGTACTTTTAGTGTGTATTATTTTGAATGCTGAAAATATATATATAGTGAAGCTACAGATGTCCAGTGAACAAGTCAGCAGCACTATTAAGAAATCTGACTCCAGACTTTCATACCACAACCCTAAATATCTGTTCTTAAAACTATCCTGTTCATAACACTAACAGCGAAACAGTGGCATAGCGGGGGTTGCCAATACCCGGGGCAAGGCAAGTATTGTGTCCCCTAACCTGTGGACCGGTAGCACTCCGTTGAGGGTGATATTTACCTCTATAGAAGCAGTGAAATCCGGCTGGAAAATGAGGATGAGAAGTCTTTGGGAAGAAGATAAAGGATTGCGGCTCTGAACCAGCAGAAAACCACATGGCAGACCCCAGTGGTGCACCCAGGGGTGCACCGTGAGGGAGGATGGGAGACAAGGAAGGAACTACAGCAGGAACTGGAACTGAACTGGAACTTTGGGGAGCAGCTTTTATTGGGAGGTGGTACCTAGGAGGATGGCCAGATATGATGCCATCCCTAGAAAACCTATAGAAGGTCCGTTTGCTATCTCTAGCCACTAAGGGGGTGTTAAAGGAGTGGTCAATATTCAAATCTATCTGATGACCAAGGCAGGATGTCGCTGTCAGCAGGATCTGGCACCAATCTTCTGGATCGCAGGAACACTGGCCATGGGAACCGATCTTCAGGAAGTATCCCGATGTCTTCGCACCCAGGTGTGAAGTCCTTTGATGTAACAAATGTAGATGAAGGCTGGCGGCGGGGGGGGGGCACAAGCAGGCATACATGCATGGAATGTATATCTGCATGGAGTTGCTGGTATAAGTCTGTAACCTCATGGCTTTGATTGAGAGAGTGTCTTTGTTCCCTGTGTCAACCTCCCGCCTGGAGGTGGCAACCTCAGAAAATGGTACTCTGATCCTGTAGTGTAGGCATCTATTCCCATCTTCCCACTGGTCATCTAGTGTACTCTCATGTCCCTCATAACTGATATCATAGTCCATACGCTGCCCCTATAAATCAGAAAAGTCCATAAGGATGCTGCCCAGCCTTACAAGCACTACTGTTTATTTATTATTACTACGTTCTATTTTTTTTTCTTTTGAAATTGTGCACCCCTAAGAATTTTTGCACCCGGGGCGACCGCCCCTGTGGCCCCCCCTCCCCGCTACACTACTGCAGTGAAATCCTAAGAACACTTCTCAGGGACTAAGGCCCACTGAACAAATCACAAGCAGGATTCTGAATATACCTGCCTAGAATTGCTCTCTAGCCAGCATGGTGTAGTGATTAAGAGAGGTGTATAAAAATGTGATAGAGGTTCATTGTAGATTTGCATTCTGAAATCAATGTCTGAGAGTTGGTGTGGTATAGCAGTTAAAAGCAGCAAACTCTAATCTAGAGAACTGGGTTTGATTCCCCACCACCACCACATGAAGCCTGCTGGGTGACCATGGACCAGCCACAGTTCTCTCAGTCTGTCTCAGCCCCACCTACCTCTCAAGATGCCTGTTGTGGGGAAAGGAAGACGATTGTAAGCTGCTTTGAGACTCCTTAGAGTAGAGAAAAATGGTATAAAACCCAACTCTTCTTCTGCTAAATGCTGCTCTCAATATTAAGTAATCAACATCTTGATTTCTTCAGTATTCAGAAATATTTCTGCTGAAATCCTAACATCATAATAGTTTGATTTTTAAAGAAAAAAGAAGGAAAAAATGATGGCTGGTGTAACATGGAAGTTACAGGATTTAATTGCTTTGTCTTATGAAGGGCCTCTGGGAGGCACTGAAGAATTGAACAGAAGATGTATGTTTCATTTGATAGTGGTTGTGCCTCTTTTTTTCATCTAGTCCCACAAAACAGGGCACATTTTCTTCACTTCCCCTCACTCTGAATTATCTTCAAGTGCAGCCCCATGTAGAGCCCATTGCAATGTCACCTCCATTTGCAGAAGGATCGCTCAGTTCACATATTACCTTGGGCCTGAGATAATATTTTAAATAAATACCCTTCATATGAATCCTAACCTGTGGTATAGCCTGCCCTGGATGCATGGTTACCATTTCATCTGGGGTCTGCAAGACCAGGTGTTGGCTTTAATGCTATGATAGAAGAAACCTTTTTTAAAACATGGGTTCTGAGCTCTTGACAGAAACCTATGATAAAAAGAAGGAGAATAATGGTGGTCACAAATGACAGCCTACCTACTGGTTGAAGGCCAGTGTACCAGATGTGCCAGATAATATGCTATTACATTTAGTTATCCTACTGCTTGGTCCAGAACATATCCTTAGCCATGCAGACAGATGAAGATAAAGCACGAATTGACTCGAATGCTGCATTTGCCCATAGAGGCAGTCTCTTTACCAGCATAAGCCTCCGCTTGATTATGTGCATGTCATAAATGCCTCTTAGAGATAACGAATGAATAGTTTTTAAATATAAATGAATGAGTGTAATTCTTAGGACAAAGCCAGCATCAGCAGCAGAACATATAAAACAGAGATTTCTTTTCATCAAAATCAGTGACACAACCTCATCTTCCTGCAAGACATTTGGTGTGTATAGCATTGCAAATTATTCATGGCAATTCAAGATACATGGGCCCCTGCTGCCGTCAAAAGGATGTCAAGCTGATGGCATACTTGGCTGTGAATTTTTGATGAGGCATTGCATAAATCCTTTCCAAAGGAGATTACACAGCTACATCAATAAACAGCATTAAAAATCAAGTTTCTGAAAAGCCCATGGAAGGCAATGAGTGTCATTTGTACACAAGAGAGAGTTTTGCCTTTGACTTCTTCAAGCAGATCTTCACTGCAATTTCACCATAGACAGAGAGTGAACATTAGGGGACACAAAGCTAGACCAAAGTTGAGCCAGGTAGAAACTCCATAGAGGTTCAGGGTCAAAATTAATTCAGTTTCCCCATGGTTTCAAAGCAGAGCCAGATTACAGACATATTCAAATAAGGGTTTTTAGCTGTGGGGTGACATGATAGAGGTTTACAAGATTATGCATGGGATAGAACAGGTAGAGAAAGACGTACTTTTCTCTCTTTCTCACAAGACAAGAACTCATGGGCACTCAATGAAATTGCTGAGCAGTCAAGTTAGAACGGATTAAAAAAAGTACTTCTTCACCCAGAGTGACTAACACATGACTGCCACAGGAGGTGGTGGTGGCTACAAGCATGGATGGCTTCAAGAGGGAATTGGATAAACATATGGAGCAGAGGTCCATCAGTAGCTGTTAGCCACAAGGTATAGATAGGAACTCTTGGTCTGGGGCAAGTGATGCATTGTATTCTTGGGGCTTAGGGGGGCAACAGTGGGAGGGCGTCTAGTGTCCTGGCCCCACTGCTGGACCTCCTGAGGGCACCTGGTATTTTTGGCCACTGTGCGACACAAGGTGTTGGCCCGGATGGGCCATTGGCCTAATCCAACATTGGCTTCTTTTATGTTAGGATTATTTATTTATTTTTATGCCAGGAGTCCCCAACCATATTAAACCAGTGAATACATTCAGGATTTGGAGAAAGACCACCACAAAATGGATTTCATGGGAGGCAAGGCCCATCCCAACATAACACAGTGGGAAGTGCACTTACGTAATATGGGTGTAAGCCAGCAAGGCATATTATATGCTATTATGAACTTTAAAATCATAAGTTTGACCTTTGGGGTTGGTTTTCTGCCTAAGGCAAAGGCACTCTCTATTGCTATGAGAGGCTCCAGCCCACAGCGGGAGACTTCCTTCAGAGTTCACACTTGCATGGAGACCAGAATCCATATCAAAGAGCTCTCACATCTACTTCACATGTTCTCAACAACAGGAAGACCAAGACTCCATTTCAAAGAGTGCTTCTCTCCTTTACGCTGGCCCCTTCACACCTGCCCCCAAAGTTCCAGTAAGAGATTAGGTTGCCCAGCAACTAATCGCCGACCGTCAAGTGACACTGACCAATAGAAAGACTCCTCACTATGACACTGACCAATAGAAAGACTAGTAAGGACGGACAACCTAGTGGGTGTGACAATGGGATGTGGTCAGCACAGCCCGCCCCAGTGCCACCTGATAAAAGATCTTGCACAACAGAAACGTCACCCCTAGCTTAGCCATCTTTAACCTCTATCTTCTTACCAACCTCTCATGTCCAGCTTACTATACCCAACACCTTGCCTCCACCTTTAATCCCTGGTTTGCGCAGCCAGGACTGGAGCGTGTATCTGCAGGTTCAGATCTCGTTCCCCCTATTTTTCTCATTCATCCCTCCCTCAATCTTCTCGTGGAAGTGATTCAACCACCATCAAGACAGGTAACGTAACTCCCCCTCAACGATACTCCTGCTCATGCAAACATGCTATTTTCTGTCTTATTTCCTTAGATCTTGTGTGTATGTGGTTTTATTATTATTCCTTGTATGCTTGAACAACATCTTTCAGTAAAAACCATTCAAAGAAACCACTCTGCCTCCATGCCTATTTACTGAGTACTCCTGGAAGGGGCGGGACCTTGGTATAGTTGGCAAGAACCTGTTATTACGCCAATTGCTGAACGTAAATTAAAGCAATTCGGCTAACATGGGGACATTCCAAACCAAGCATTTTCCTATGATGGAGGCTATGATTTCCTGATAGGCACTCCCTGCAGCCTCCAAGGCCTTCCGGAGTCTGCCAAAGTTCCTCCTTTTCCACTAAGGTGCAGTAAAGCCAGGACTGCTTCTATTCCTTTGTTGTTGTTATCTCATAATAAAGAGCCTGTATGGATTGGATTTTCTAAGTACTAGTAGGTGATCCTGTAGTGTAGAGTATGATCAACATTATATTTGGGGCTTTCCCTGTCAAACTCCTTGCCATTATATTTTGATTTTTTGACAATTCTCAAATTATAGGAGACTATTTATGTTGGTTCAACTGAATGCTGTCCCTTTGGAAGAAATTATAGGCCATTTGGAAGATTCTCTTCTCAGGCAGGCTTTGCAACTGCGCAACAGGAAAGATTGGCATTCTAGAACATTGTTTTTTTGAATGTGCCCTATAGGGTTGCCACCCCCTGATGGGGGTGGGTTTCTCCCCAATTTCTGGGCCCCCTGATCCACCTGCCCACTAGCTGCCAGTGGGCAGAGCCCTGCCCTCAAAGAGCTCTCCAGTGTCCGATGTGCCCAGTGCAATGACATCATTTCCAGGTGATGTCATCACCCCCCAGAGATGTGCCTAGAGTGAGCCCGCTCGCGGGGAGGGCGGGATATAAATCCCAAAATAAATAAATAAATGATGTCTCTTCTGGGTGATGTCATTGCAGTGTGCACACTACGCACACATGCAAGGGAATCATGGGAAGGAGCCTCCATCCTTCACCAGCAGAAGGTAGAGATCTGGCAACCCTAGTGTCCTGTTTGTTTCAATGAGACTGTGCTGGATCTCCCCTTTTATACATGATATAGCAAAGGACTGCTAAATTATTGGCCAGAACAGAATTTAAAACTATCCTGGCAGTAGTAAAGTTTTTGTAGGAGGGTTGATATTTAGTTGATTTAAATTTATCTGGCCTATCAGTGTGAGTCATTCAGAGCAACTGGGCTATAAGAATGGATGGATTAAAGTAAAGCTTTGTGGAAGAGGTGATTTAGGGAAGAGGCAAATGGACACCAGGAAATACACCAGCAGCTACCATGGTGGCCATGGGTACTACATTAGAGACCACTGATTTACATCATGAGTGCATGTGCCATTTTACAGTTTGACATGAATAAAAGGAAAGTCAATGGCTTACATTTTAAATACCCATATGACTTTCTACAGATAAGCATGTTAGTTTCAATAATGGGGGAGGCTTATACTGGTGGCCTCTATTTCCCTTGGCATCGGGAACACTGAAATGGCAGCATTGCCAGGGGCCCTGGGTAATACAGTTTCCAGGGCATATCAAATATGCTTATCATTGCTTTCCCCAGTATTTGGCAGGACATTTTAGGAGTCTCTGTTTATTCTGGAATGGCAATTAGATGGCAATCTAAATCCTTGCTAGGATTCGCCTTTAACTTTTATTGTGAATTCATCTATAAAGTTTTATTGCTGTACTACTTGAGATCTCCCAAGCCAAATGCCACATAGTAGTACATGCCCTCACCTGACAGATCCTTGACAGTCACCAGTTTTTGCAGCCCCAAGCTCAGGAGACCTATCTGAGCCACTAGAGGGTTGCTATATCTAGTTGGCTGACTGTGTTCTGCTTGGCGAGTCACAACCTGCAAAGGACTGGTCCATCTGTGCATACTTTCTATCTCTGCTTTCCTCTAAAAAGCTCGAGGCAGCAGGGTTATCTAACTGGATCCTTAACAATCCTATGAAATAGCTTATGCTTAGAAAGAATTATTGGCCCATGCTCACCAGTGAGCTTCACAAGTGAACAGTAGAGTTGAACCCATAATTCCTCACTCCAAGTCCAATTCTCTATTACTCCTTGTTCTTGCTGTATCTGGCTGCAGTCACACATACTAAATAATCCACTTTTAATCCACTTCCAGTGCACTTTCCAACTGGATTTTACTGTATGAACTGGCAAAATCTATTTGGGAAGTGCACTGAAAGTGGATTGAAAGTGGATTATTTAGTGTGTGTGACCACAGCCTCAATCTTTCTCCTCCTTTCTCCTCTGGTATTCCTGATACCACTTACTTTTGGATGGAAGACAATCTATTTGTGGGTTATGGGCCACCAAATGAGTGAATGAAGGACCAGTGAAATCATGGCTCCAATGCAATGCATATCTACAGAGAGACATATATAAAAGGCAGAAACAGTTCATATGAGTGAACAGAATTGTGACCTCTTGGATATTTGGATGAATTCTCTCTCTTAATGAATTCTTTTATCCTCCTGTGTTTGACAGTATTTCCCAAGACACTCTCGGTCTGCTACCAGCAATGGCCGAGGACAGACTGGCAATTTATTTAGAACTATTAGGTCTCTAACTAAAGTGCCTCAGTGCACACTAAATGATAGGGAATTGGAAATCGGCAGTGAGGCATTTGCGAGCTATTTTGCAGATAAAATCTTGCGGCTCCGCCACGATCTCCCAGCCACAGTTGAAACAGTGCGTGAACTTGAGGCTCCATGCACGTCTTCTGGTTCCATCTTGGATCATTTCAGCCCCCTCAGTTTGGAGGAGGTTGACAGGTTGCTCTTGACTGTACGTCCAACCTCGTGCAGCCTTGACCCCTGCCCCTCGTGGCTTATAAAATCCTGTCGCGAGGGGTTGTGTGGTGCGCTTCGGGAGATTATTAACAAGTCCTTCTTGGAAGGGCTTTTCCCAGAGGCGCTCAAGGTTGCGATGGTCCGTCCCCTCCTCAAAAAACCATCCTTGGACCCGGCTGTATTGGCCAACTATCGGCCGGTGTCTAACCTGCCCTATTTGGGCAAGGTATTGGAGAGGGCGGTGGCGATCCAGTTGCAGAGCTTCATGGATGACACCTCCATGCTAGACCCGTATCAATCTGGCTTCCGACCGGGTCATGGGACGGAGTCGGTTCTGGTCGCCCTCACGGATGACCTCCGAAGACATCTGGATCGAGGCGGTACGGCGGCACTGGTGTTGTTAGATCTGTCGGCGGCTTTTGATGTGGTCGACCACCAGTTGCTGACCCACCGCCTTGCCGATGCGGGGATACGGGGGCTTGCTTTACAATGGCTTGCCTCCTTTCTCCAAGATCGGGGACAGAGGGTTGCGCTCGGGGAACAGACCTCCCAGAGGCACCCACTGGTGTGTGGTGTTCCTCAAGGGGCGGTTCTGTCCCCGATGTTGTTTAACATCTATATGCGCTCCCTCGCCCAGATTGTCAGGAGGCATGGGCTGGGGTGTCATCAATATGCGGATGACACCCAGCTCTATCTGTTGTTGGGCGGCCGGTCTGGCTCTACCCCAGATGACCTGGAGCGGGCGTTGCAGGAGGTTGCGGGCTGGCTCCAACTGAGCCGACTGAAATTGAATCCTCAGAAGACGGAGGTCCTGTGCCTGAGTCGGACCGGATCGGGGTTGGGGCATCCACTCCCATCCTTCGGTGGGGCGCCATTGGTGCCAGCTCCGAGGGTCAGGAGTTTGGGTGTGCTCCTGGACTCTGCCTTGACGATGGAGGCCCAGGTAGCAGCCACTGCCAAAGCAGCCTTTTTCCATCTACGGCTGACTAGGCAGTTGGCCCCCTTCCTCGAACGCGAAGACCTAGCCACAGTGATCCATGCTATGGTCACCTCACGTCTTGACCACTGTAACGCTCTCTACTTAGGGCTGCCCTTGTTCCAGATCCGGAGGCTGCAGCTGGTGCAGAATGCTGCGGCCAGGTTGTTGACAGGTCTCTCTCTGAGGGACCGTGTCCAGCCTGTGCTGAGAGTGCTGCACTGGCTGCCTATAGCATACCGGGTCAGGTTCAAGGTGCTGGTGTTAACCTTTAAAGCCCTTTATGGTCAGGGGCCTGCCTACTTGAGGGACCGCCTTTCCCCATACCAGCCCCAGAGGTTACTGAGGTCAGGCACCCAGAATCGCCTGACTTGCCCCGGTCCAAAAGAAGCCCGCTTGACCTGTACCAGGGCCAGGGCTTTTTCGGTGGCGGCTCCTTACTGGTGGAATGAGCTCCCGGATGACATCAGGGCCCTGCGGGACTTATTGCAATTCCGCAGGGCCTGTAAGACGGAGCTCTTCCGCCAGGCTTTCAAATAGGAGCCGCCATCGGGTGGAGAACTGGTAATTAACATCGTCCTGGTCCGGGGGAGGGCACCCCCGGCCGTTAACATCGCCTTGGTCTTGGGGAAGGTACCCCTACGGCCTCCGCTAAACAGATAACTCGGAGGTCGCCATCTTGAAAGTTTAGTTTTTTGGAAAGTTTAGTTTATTGAAAGTTTTTGAGATTTTTTACTGTAATTTATTGAAATGTTTTAATGGTTTTATATGTAAACCCTTGTGGTAATTGACCTTTGTTAGCCGCCTAGAGCCGGTTCGCTGGCTAGGCGGGGTATAAATTGAACAAATAAATAAATAAATAAATAAATTTGGCCTGGTATACACCCACTTTGCAAGCAGATTAAGAGAGCCCATTCAGACAGCTGCAGCTGCCTGGCATTGCTCATTTGGTTCTGAAGTGCTTTCATCACTCTTTAAAAAGATACCTGGTGAAACTGGTGTCAAGCTGTCTGGGTGCGCATTCATCTTGCTTCCTGGCAGTGTGGATGCAAATAAGTTGCACATTAAGTGGCACCAGTAATGAGAACCTGCTGAAATGGACCAAAGCCACGTGCCACCGTGCCACTGCCATCAGGGGCTGCCCCACAGTGTGAATGCTCCATTCTGCCTCCTCCCAGGTATGGTTCCACATCAGTCTATGCAGTGCAAATAAAAAGCCCCACAACAACTCGGCCAGGGTCTTTTTGCCCCGCTTCCCTTGCGCTTCATTTTGCCAGTCTGTCCTCAGCCAATATTTGTTCTTTTCTTATTATCCCCTACCACACAGTATAAACTTTAAGTCAGGGCTGACACACACACACACACACACAACATCACCACAGCAATTTGATATGGCAACCTGCCACTTAACATTTGATTGCCTAGGAGGGAAGAGGAGCATGAAGGGGAAAGGACTTCACAAACTCACTCCATGTAGTTCCAAGATTTTTCAGGGTTTTTAAAAATAAATATATTAAAGCTTTGGTGAGTCTTCTCAAGTTTGCAGTCTGTGACAGTACTGAAAGCTTGACTACAAATGAAGAAGTAAACCATTTTATTGATTTCAATTTCATTAGAAATACAGTTTGTGGAGAACAGAACCCAAGTGGAAAACTGACAAATCAATTCTTTTTGAAGTTTATTTTTCAGCTAGAAGGTTCCCAGCGATGAAAGGATCCATATAGTGATATTGTAAGTGACACTGCATATTGATATTTTAATGCATAAAAATTACCTACCATGATGTAAAACAATTTCATTAACTCCCACAATCAATACTGTGAAATAGGTTCCTAATAGCCTTAAAAAAAAGCTGAAACTTCACCTATCTGCTGTCCAGGAGGAGAGACAGGTCTTGGATTCGGTCTCCCGCCTATGTTTCTCCCTTATCAACAGACTGTTGACAGCAGGGGTCATTTCGAGCAGGAGCTCAGGGGACCGCAGCTCCGGGAGTTGGTGCCAGCTCCCCCCCCCCCGGCAGGGGAATGCCTGCTTGTGTCATGGCTGCAGCAAAACGACCCTGTCCCCTGGAAAGGTCCTTGTTCCTCCGACCAGCCTTCTGAAGGCTTCAGCCACCACTGAAGCTATCCTCCCAGAATAGTGGTATTTCTGAGGCTTGGATTAGTAGCTGTCCCCTCTCTGCCAGCTCTTTCTCTCTCTCTCTCTCTTTCTCTGTCTCTCTCACTCTCTCTCTCTTCTTTCTTTCTTGCCTTCTGACATACTGATGTCAGGGGGTGTGGCATATGCAAATAAGTTATGCTAATGAGTTATGCTAATGAGCTCCTGCACCTCTTTTTCTATGAAATGACCCCTGGTTGACAGGATGGCAGCTTTTTAAAGGGCTAAGTGCAGGCAGTCCCCACTATTCTGTGCTTGCCCTGTTGGGTAGAAGCTATGCAATAGAAGGGTATAACTTGGTTTGGGATGGCACTGATAATCTGCAGACATGCATTAGGCCCAGGACACCCACCAGGTGTTTTTAGAAAGTGGGCGGGGCCAGGTGGGGCTTTTGCCCAGGAATGCTTCTGACTGAGTATTGCAGATTTGATTGGCTGTGCAGATTTTTAAATATGTTGCTTTGATAGCAGCTGCCACCATAGCACAAGGATCTTCACTCTGTGGTTGCAGGTAATCTGCACCAGCCATTTTGTGGGTGGCTCCACCTCCTGTGACAGCCATTTTGTAATAGCTATTTTGTGGCTGTGGCCACCTCAAGGCATCACTTCTAGAACCTATCAGAATGTACTGCTACAGTGTTACATTAGTGGAGATATTTAGGATCAAATGCAGGGGTCCCCTACCTTTTTAAGCCTGTGGGCACCTTTGGAAAGTATTGGTAAAAAATAAAAAAGAACAAGAAAGTGTTTGGAACTGCGGAGTTAGCAGCATGCTCCTCCACTCCCTGAACATTCTGGTTTGGAAGGTCTTGATTCCAATTTAAACTAGGATAGGTACCAGATTCATGCCTTCATTGTGCATACTTATTTATTTCATCATTTTTATCCTGCCCTTCCTCCAAGGAATCAGGGAGGTTCTTCTCTCCTCCATTTTAGAGTCACATCAGCTCTGAGAGGTAGGTCAGTCTCAGGAAAAGAGTGACTGGCCCAAAGCCACCCAGTGAGCTTCATGGCAGATTAAGAGACTTGAACCTGAGTCTCCTAGGACATAGAGAGCAAGCCTAACATGCCTACATGGAAGTAATTCACATTTTATTCAGTAGGGCCTACTCCCAGGAAAGTGTACTTAGGACTGCAGCCTTTGTTTCAAATTCTAACCTCTAACCAAAGATGATGAGTTACTGTATTTCCATTTTCTATTTGGTGCATCCCATCTGATACGCTTTTGCCTTGCTTCTAATTTTTGTGATTCTAGTCCTATTGCATTGCTTATTAGATGTCTTATGCTGTTTGATTGCATTGATTTACACTGTGTAATCCACTTTGGGTCTTGGTAAGAATGGTGGACTTTAAACAAACTAAAAATGAATGAATGAATGAATGAATGAATGAATGAATGAATGAAAGAAAGAAAGTTTAGTTTGCCAGCAATTGGGAGTTGCTACCAAAAGGTGCCTCAAATTAAATGTGATGAATGTAGAGGTGGGCAAAACAAATGAGAGATTTCAAGTGAAGCTAAGAGTTTTGGTAAGGGTAACAGAAACAAAGTGGGCATGAGTGTTCTATGCACCCCTAGGATGACACTAGGATTGCCAGGCCCAGTCTGGCACCAGTGGGAGACCAGAGAACAGGGACATGGGGGAGGCCATCAGTGATGGCATGATGTCACTTCCAGGAAAACCCAGAAGTGATATTTTGCCTTTTTAGGAATCATTGGAAACTATATGGTTTTACCAGCAAAGATTTATATATATATATATATATATATATATATATATATATATATATATATATATATATTCCTGCTGGTCATTGGAGTATCAGTGGACAAGGCCCACAAGGGGAAAGAGACCTCCCAACCCCCCAGTGGGCATATAGCAATCCTTGATGATGCTAAGTTCTCTGTAAGGCCGAGGACAGACTGGCAATGTAAAGCGGGGCAGCCCCGCGTCGGAAGTGGAAGAAAAGAGCCCGTTCAGACATGCGCATCTGTCCCTCGGCTCCATTTCGTACTTACCCGTCTCCCAGTCGCTTTCCATCCGCTTTAACAGGACACCGGGTAAAACCGGTGTTCAGGGGCCGTCCTCCGCATGCCTCCCGCTTCCAAATAGTGTGAACCGCATGTGCGCAACACATCAAAGGGAAAACAAAAAATGCAACCCGCGCGCCGGCTTTGCAGCAGTCTGAACACTCCGTATCGGCACCACTGCGCATTGCTCTGGCCAGTATGAACGGCCAGCTCCGTGAAGTTTTTCCCCCGCACCAGTTCCCTCCACTTTGCCCCCGCTTTACATTGCCAGTCTGTCCTCGGCCTAAAATGATGCTCAGAGTGACTTTTTGAGATTCCTGCTTGGATAAACTAAACTAGCAAAAAATTCTCAGAGGGGGTCTCACACTTCGGCAGAACAAAGGCTTATGCACTGTGACTGGTGACAAGACTTTAGCTATAACATGAAAAAAACACTGCATTTAAATATTTAAAAGAATGCTGCCCATTTCTTTTCTTATTCCTTAATTTAAATGTGCATTAGCTGTGCGTCCCACTTCTCCACCCTCACTGTTTCTAATTTTTAATTAGCTTAATTTAACTGGAATCTCTAGATAGGTCACAGCTCTCAAGTTTAATAAAAATGGAGTGAAACAGGCTTAATAGAAATTCATAAATTACCAATGTTCTTTGGAGTAATACATACATAATTTATTGCGGAGCAATGCTCAACACATTTTACTGTATTTGAGTAACTAATTGTGTTGGATATACTGTCCCCATGTGAATATCTTTCCAGATTCCAAGCAGTTCCTGACTTGGCTCTTGGGATTCTTCATGGCTACCCCCCCCCCCCAAAAAAAAAGCTACGGCTTATTGATCTCCCCTTTTCAACAGTTTCAATGATAAGAGAACATTGTCTAGGCTGAACTAGAATATTAATAATTACTTTTAACAGGCTGTGGATGGCAGCACTCCGAAGCACAAAAAAAGGTTATTCTAGAAACTATTTCCTTAAAGCAATTCTCAGATAAATTGAAATAACTACCCTATATTAATTATTAATCCAGTGGAGCTGGATGGTTGCTCAGCCTCAGATGTTGCAGAAAGAGAAGATTCCCCTGGAGCTTGGAGCATTACACTTGTCCTGTGAACTGTACCAACACTGGGCTTACTTTGTGTTGCTTTCCTCACAGAATAGCATGTCAGCAAGAAGCTGAGAATTAATGAGCCTTCCTTTCTGATGACTGAGGGTTTATCTGAAAAATGATGTGTTTACACTGAGCTTGGCAGCTGAGAAGTCAAAAGTTCAGCAAAGCGTAATGGTATCGGGGAACAATGAAGGTGGAACGATAGCCCTGAATATCATTGTGTGTTTCTAGTTGCTGTCATTGTGTAAAACCCTCCTCTTCCCCAAAGATGTCTGCAAAAGTTTTGTCTGAACAGGAGCCTGAATGTTGACGATGGCATATCAATTGCATGTTCAGCCATATCCACAGTCAGAAATACAGCAGTAGGTTGAAGTTATGGATGAAGGTTGATAGTCCATGGGTGAACCAACCTGTGAACTTGGATTTGCTAATTCTATTTATGTTTTTGATCTTTTATTTCATCAACATTTTTTATAGTCCACCTTTCTCAGTTTGGACTCAAGGGGGATTATGCAGAGTAAGTCAATACAATCAACAGGATGGTACATTCAATAAATAATGCAATATGATGTGGGTTGCAGAACCAACCAGAAGTCTAAACAACAGAACTGAAGCAAAGTGGAAATTTTGACACGACAGATTAACTGATGCAAAAATTATATAGCATAATCCTAGTTTCAGCAAGCTATACATGGTAGTATAGACCACAGTCCCAAGTAGTCTATCCAAGGGTAACTTTGTGAATCATGTTGTACAGTGCTGGGTGATGGTGGCATGATGAGCCAAGCTTTAGATACACTGGGAGAGCAAAGGCAGAGTGACTGTAATATAAATACTGACACAAACCGGCTCTGTTCTCACCTGTGTGTTGCATAGCTGCCTGCATGTGAAAGCGTGTTTCTTTTCATGCTACCACCCCAAGATATAATACCTGCCCTATCATATAACCAGTGCCTTGGGGAACCCTGGTTAGGCTGCCTCTGAACAAGTACAAAGGGCAGAGCTTTCCAATTACTTTAGCTCTCCCCACGGGTGCATGTTCTTAGAATGTAAGAAAGATCTTGGCATGCGGATAGGATGTGAATCACAGTCTCCTTTCTTAAACAGGAAAGAAGCTTTATTATGAAAGATTGAGCTAGAGCACATGTATGGAAAACAGCTGTCATGTGTAGAGGTTAGATCTAAGCAAAGGAATACAAGAAAAAATTGAGCCCAGCAAGCCAGTTACTTTAGGTGGAGTAAACACCAACACACACACACACACACTCTGAACTCCCTACTGCCCCTTTGCAGAGGAGTCTGGATCCTGGCAATGATCATAGCACCTGAGCAAAATACTGGAACAAAGAAAAATTCTACATTTTAAACCTTTTTGCCTGCTTTGATGAACACCTCCCTCCAATCCAGAGTTAGAAAGCCTGTTCCTTATGGGAGATACCCCAAACTCTCCCAATCAGGTCACCTAGCATGTTGCCTACACCCCCCAATCAGGTTATCTCTTCCATTTGGCATTTAATCTAAATGAGTTTAATTAATTAATTATCATGTGGCACTGTGTATAGAATAGCCAGGAGATCCTAGGATTGTCTGGCAGCCACAAGTTCTACCTCTTAGCATTGTGCTAGTGGTGAGCTAGACTTGTTTTTAGAGTCAGAGAGAGCTCTGAAAGAACTGTGATGGGCCCAAGGTCACCCAGCTGGCTTTGTGTGGGGGAGTGGGGAATCAAACTGAAGAAGTGTGCATGCACATGGAAGCTTATACCTTGAATAACATTTTGTTGGTCTTAAAGGTGCCACTGGGCTCCAACTTTGTTTTCCAGACTCTACCTGTAATTTTTCTGGATCTACAAAGACACTGACTGAATAAGGAACAGCTTATAGTAGCTATAATTTTAACAGCAGCTAAAACTGCAGCCTCTTTGCTGTGTTCTAGAACTAAGGGCATCTGATCTTAGGGCAGGTCCCCAAACTACCAATGCTTTAGTACTGTTAAATACAAGGGAATGTCTCTAAATTATAATCCTGTTACTACATTAAGGATCAGCAAATGCACCCAGATATTTCTTTCAGTGTTCATTTATGTTTTTGGCGATGGTTTCAGTTCTTTGCCCTTCAGAGCTGGTCTCATACATTCATTTGTACTGTATCCCATAGGTATTTAAATATGCAATGTATACTGAATACTTACAATGTACATAATTTTTAATGTATACTATCTGCATAATATATAAAATTGATTTACTGGTGACCAAGTACCATTCTGGAATATGTACACTGTAGGAAGACAATCTGGTGCAAAGAAATAGAATCACAGGTTTTGATTCTGACAAAAGGGAAAACAAAGCAGATTGAAACAGTCGGGATAAGAAATTTGAAATAATCTCTACTGGCATCAGCCAATCAATGCGTGGTGAGTTTGCTGTGCACTGTTGACATAACCTATTCTGCTTGTGATAAGCTTGCAGAATAGCCGAGTTCAGACTGGCAGTTTGGGCTGATATAGGCCCGCTTTGCAAGCAGATTAAGAGAGCCCGTTCAGACAGCCGCAGCTACCTGGCGTTGCCGTGCCGCACTCACCTGGTCCTGAAGCACTTTCATTGCACTTTAAAAAGGTACCTGGGGAAACCGGTGTCAAGCCGTCTGTGTGCACATTCATCCTGCTTCCTGGCAGTATGGATGCAAATAAGCCATAATCAAGCGGCACTGGTAATGTGAATATGCCACTCCAGGAGAGATGCACATAACTGCCCATGTGCACTCTGCACTTAAGTACACAAATGCCCACAGAATTGCTTCTGGCTCATGGATTTAAAAGCTCCCAGCCCACCGTGGGAGACAGCCCCACAAAATGGCAGCCACACGAGGAGTGTCCTGGAAAGGGGGGGAGACCTTGGACCTACTGGCTATGTGGGGTGAGCTGGGAGTGCAGAAGGCTGTGTGCCAGATGCACAGGAACATGGAGACCTTTGAGTAGGTCACTAGAGACATGGCTGTCCGGGGCCACAGGCGGACTGCGGAGGAATGCCAGTCCAAGACCAAAGCCATGTGGCTGGCTTACAAAAAAGACCCTGGCTCATAACAGCACCTTGGGGAATGACAGGGCATGGTATCCCTACTACGAGGAGCTGCACAGAATACTCAGGGGGAATGCCAGTGTCAAGCCCCGAAGGGTACACAACAGCTTTCTCCTGGAGACCATGCCATCCACCAGCAGCTCACAGGGGTCTGCAGAGGACCGAGCAGCAACCTCATTGGACCAGTTCCGGCTGACCCTGGAGCCAGAGGAGAAGGCGTCTGAGCCAGAGTTGCTCGTCCAAGGTCAGTGAAGAGTGCTCACCACAGGCAGCGAACCACCCAGGAGCCACCACAACTCCTCCCCTAGAGCCAGTCCTAATGTGTGGGTGATACAACCAAGCCAGAGGTCCCCTGGAGATCCCACTGGCCCTGTCAGGCCCCTGCCCCCCTTCCACAAGTGCCCCACCCCAGGGCTCCCACTCCCAGGGTGCCACAAGTGGAGGCAGAGCGCATGCCATACTCTGGGAATCCATTCCCAGGTTGCCAGCCCAGTCATAGGGGCCCCATGAGTGCAGGAGTGCCTGAGCATGCTTAAACCATGGCATGGCCACCACACCCCAGGTACAACCCCCATGGCAGAGGCCCCTTGCGATTGTCATGTAGTGTGTGGCTGGGTGCAGGCCTCTCCGCTGGGCAAGAGAACATGGGGAGGGCAGCAGTCTGCTTGGATGGTGTCTGAGGCTGCCATTCTGGGGCCCCACCACCCAGCAGGCAGCCCTAGTGGTGTCCCACGTAGGCAACTGTGGCCACAGCATGTTCGCCACTGTGGCTCAGCCACACTTTCCCCTGCCTCCCCAATGTAGACACTGCGGAGCTCTCACCAGACAACATTGAGGATGATGTTGAGACCCAGCTGCCGGAGGAGCCCCAGCCAGGTAAGGACAGTGACTGGGGATGTGTCTGCACACAATGGTGGGCACACCTTGGCAGAATGCCAACCCCAGCACACAGTGGCCCCTCCCTGTGCCACCTATGTGGAGGCAGCCCTGTGGCTCTGTCTGAGGATGAGTGGCTGAGGTGCCATGCTGCGGGGCCACTGCTGGCGACCTGGCTATGTCTGCCCCCCAGCCTGCCCCAGACCATCCCCACCCTCACAGTCCAGAGGATGTTCTAGCAGCTGGTGAGGGCCCCCCCTGGACTGGGAACTTACTCATTCCCTCCCTCTCATCCTCATAGGGCCCTCTACCATGGCCCATCTGGAGGGAGGCTGAGCCCCCTGTCCTGAGACTAAAGTCACTGCAGGTGGGTGGCCGTGTCAGTCTGCCGTGCCTGGGGAGGCACCCAACAGAGGGGGGCAGGGTCTCCATACATCCCAGCGAGCAGATGAAAGTACCAGGCCTGGGCCCCCCTGGATGGGGGGACCTACTCATTGTTGCCCCCTCTCTGTCATCCTCATAGGGCCCTCTGCTGCAGCCCTTCTGAAGGGAGGCCGAACCCCCCCGTCCTGGGACCAAAGTCACTGCAGGTGGGCATCTGTGCCGGTCTGTTGTGCCTGGGGAGACACCCAACAGAGGGGGCCAGGGTCTCCATGTGTCCCGGTGAACAGAGGACAGTGCCAGGCCAGGTCCCCCTGTCCTGGGGACCTACTCATTGTTCCCCCCTCTCTGTCATCCTCATAGGGCCCTCTGCTGCAACCCATCCAGAGGGAGCCGAACCCTCCATCGTGGGACTGGGGATGCCACAGGTGGGTGGCCATCCCAGTCTCCTGTGCATGGTATCCCACCAGCTGGTGGGGCGGGGGTGCACCCACCAGCGATGTGGTGCACCCTCTTCACCCAATCTGAGTACCCCAGCTGTGTCCAGGGACTGACTGGCCAGATAGTCCCTGAGAGCCTTGCTCTCCTCTAAGCCCTGTAGCGCCACTGGATCGGCTGTCTCCTGGCTTGGATACTGCGGATCTTGCCCTGGTGGTACTGCAGTACTGCTAGGCAAAACCTCATGCCCAGCAGCAGGAACGCACCGACCTCGACATCCGTGGCGAATGACCACTCCCTCTCACTGTGGCTCCAGGAAGTTGCACTTGCCCAGGTGCGGCACCAGTCACCTGACCGGAGGACTGCTGCTCTGCCGACCATTGCTGGGTGGGGCCAGGTGCCACACCATCCTGCTCAAATTTCTGCTGCGCCCATGCACAGTTTGGTGAAACAGCCCGAAACCGTGCATCACAGAGGCCGCCCCACCAGGGGCCGCTCTACAGCAGTGTGAACACTTTATTCCACCTCCTCCCCAATATGCTCCTGCATCAGTCTGCCCAGTGTGAACGGAAAGCCCTGTGACAACGTGGCCCGAGGCTTTTTGCCCCACTTCTTTTGCACTTCATTTTCCCAGTCTGTCCTCAGCCAATGTATTTTTCTTGCTTGTGCAGAATAGTGAGCTTGACTTTGAGTTATCTGTAAGTGTGTTGTTTTTATTCATAGCCTTCACTACCGCATACAATCTAATTGAAGCATTTGATTCAAATGTGCCTTATCATGGGAAGATTTTATAAAACATCCAGAAAACTGTGATGAATTCATTACAAAGCAATCAAAAGACAGTACCTGTATTTATAAACTGATATATAAAGAAAGAGGAAAGAACCCGAAGATGATGAGTTATTGATGCACTCATTGACAGAGATGGTTTCATATGAGAAGCAAGGGAAAGTATTTGAGGGAGTGGGAGGAAAATCCTTTGTCTTCACAATAATCTGCAAACAATTCAGTAGTCATAGAAGACAGACTGGTGGTGTACAGCTTTACAGATGCCCATGATGTCTTTCTGCAGTCAGAGATATGGGATCGAGAAAGACATGGCTTAATGATTACATGACAAGGGATTTTAATCCATGGTCCAGATCCTCATTTTGTTATGTAGCTGTAATGGCTCAGCCTGAATTGCTGTCAGAATCAGTTAATTCTGTCAATGTAATCTTGCATGCACACTATGTATTCTGTCTCTTTATGTATTGGACCTGTATTTTCTCCTTTCTTGGTCGGGAGGGTGACAACCCCTAGGGTGAGAACAACGAGGCCTCTCATCCCTGCCTCCGCATTCCAGCTGCTCCGGCAGTAACTTCAAGGGGAGGAAAGGCTCTCATCTCTTATCTATGCTAAAGAACCTTGGAGCCATGAATTGTTATGTGAACGGAGGGGTCTGGTTTGGGAAGGGAAATTTACTGCTTAACACCTCACTTTTTTCCTGTGTGAACCAAACGGTCAAGGCACCTTTTAGCCCGCCAATTTTCCCTCCTGGTGATTGGCTACCTATGGGTAATTCAAACTCCTTGGAATGGTATAATAGACCCGCTTGTATTATTTGTCTCATCTCTGACAATACCCCGAGACGCTGTACTAATGTAGGAATAGGCAATAAAGAACTGTGGTTAACCAACCGAGATCTGATCCTTGACTACTTTGAACAGGACTCTCACAGATTGTCAGAGATCCTTGATTGGGATTCAATCGTTCCTGACCATGTCAGAAGACGATCTCGTCCCCCTCAAACCTACCACTCCAGAGGAGGCCCCGGCTACCCCGACGGATCCGGGGAACGGGGGTGGCGGCGGCGGAGGAGGTCCCGAGGTGCCGGTGACCACGAGCCAGGGGGCTTACTACATCCCGCGCCGCCCGATTACCCATCAGAGCGTGACCCCCCAGTACACTTGGAGCCACTTCGGAGGCCGATCCGTGACTTCGTGGGTGCACGACAGGAAAGGGGTGAGAGTTCCGCTCACCGGCGACCAGCTCGATCGCGGGAGACCGAGCTACCTAGGAGACGACCGCGAGCCAGTTCGCCGTGGAGGACCGCGTCGCCAGCCTCCCGAAGAGGAGACACTGGATTTGTATGGGCCCGATCCGTATCGAGAGGAGCAGACGGTCCCGCTGGATCAGATGATGGGAGACCTGAGGCTACAACTCACCTCCGAGCTCCGCGAGTTGGCCCTCGATCTCCAGCACCAATTTCGAGACGCTATGGTGGCGATGCAAGGCACCCTCCTCGGTCAAGGAGTCGGAGCCCCACAACAGCAGCCAGCACCCGGAGGGGTTCCGGCTCAGCCACAGGCGCCCGTTATACCCGCGCAGCCAGCTCAGCCGGTCGTCCCGGCTCCAGTCCCGGGGCCCGTCCCCGCACCGGCCCCAGTCCCGGCCGCGCCGGCCGCTCGCCCACCCCCTTCCGACCCGCTGACGACTACTTTCGATGGGGACCCCGAGAAGCTACGTTTCTTCACACTCGAGATCGGGAGATTCCTGGACAGTTGGGGCCACCTGTATCCTACCGAGAAGGATCGCATAGGCTACATCGGATCCAAACTGAAAGACACCGCCAGCGATTGGTATGTGAGCCTGCACGACAACCCTGGCCCTGAGCTGCGTTCCTTGAACAACTTCATGTGGGCTCTTCGGCACCAGTTCGAAGACCCGCTGGGTGAGGAAAAAGCCAGAAATCAACTGAGAAAGCTGTTCCAGGGAAGATCGTCAGTGAGAGAATACACTGAGAAGTTCCGGCGCATCGCTGCCAAAATCCACGGATGGCCGGAGGAACTCTTCATGGAGAAGTATTGGGAGGGTCTAAACCCGGAAATCTACGAGACCGTGCTGCTGGGAGGCCGTCCGGGCACGCTGACTACCTGGATGAGGGCGGCCACCGACATGGAAGAACGCTTCGCCCTAATCAAGATGGGAGCATCCGCAACCGCCGCTATCAGAGCGGGCCCACGAGCGAAGCCCCGATCCAATGTACAAGACGTCCGCGACTCGAGGTTCCGGCAAGGGTTGTGTATGAAGTGTGGGGAAAGTGGCCACTTCGCCTCAGCGTGTCCAAGAGGAGGGGGGAAGGGCCCGAAGACCTCAACTCCAGGACCTGCAAGCACCCCGACTCGGGGGAAGACCCCCATGAAACCCCGGGCTTTGCAGCTGGAAGGGGCAACGAGTGAGCAGGGAGAGCTGGAGCTGATGGAAACCCAGATGTCGGGAAACTCCAACGGCCTGCAGTGAGCGGCGCAGAGCTGCAGGTCCCCCACAACGAAGCGCCATCTCCGGTGAGCATCCCCGGCCCCTTGTTATATATGGTAGTAACTGTGGTGACCCCAGGATCAGGTACCCACATGAGGGTCCGCGCTTTAATTGACTCTGGGTGCGCGCGAGACCTAATCAGCCCCCTAGTAGTGGAGGGGCTGGGACCCAAAGTCACCCCGTTAGCGGAACCCCTGAAATTTACCCAGATGGATGGGTCCGAAATGAAGGAGGAGTGCATAGCAGAGACTGAGAACTTAATTTTGGGAACGGGGAACCACTGGGAGAAGAGAGCTTTCGTCATAACCCCTAATGCCCAATTCCCTATGGTGTTGGGTAGCCCTTGGCTCGGGGCGCACGACCCCTACATAAAATGGAGCGAGGGGAAGATTTCGTGGGTAGACGAACGCTGCCAGAGCCACCGCTGGGACCCAGGATGGGGTCCCGGGCCCCCCAGCCCGCCGTCTCCCGCGGCCGCCCTCGCTCTCGTCCCGGCCATGGTGCCTAAGGAATATAGAGACTTGCTGGAAGTGTTCAGTGAGACCGAGGCGGACGAGTTGCCCCCCCACCGGTTGTCGGACTGTGCCATAGAGCTCCTCCCGGGCGAGAAACTCCCAAAGGGCAAATTGTATTCCATGAGCCCGGCGGAACGGGAAGAGCTGCGGAAGTTCTTGGACAAAAATCTGGCCAGGGGGTTTATCCGCCCCGCCAAGTCCCCTTTTGCGGCGCCCGTGCTGTTCCGAAAGAAAAAGGATGGCGGCTTGCGATTGTGCACGGATTATCGGGGGCTAAACGCAGTCTCCACCTCTAATGCTTACCCCCTCCCGTTAATAAAAGACCTCTTGGCGGAGGCGGCCAAGGGGAAGATTTTCACCAAGTTGGATCTGCGAGATGCCTACTTCAGGGTGCGCATAAGGGAGGGGGATGAACCCAAGACTGCTTTTAACACCCCTCTGGGGCAGTTTGAATACCTCGTGATGCCGTTCGGCTTAAGTGGCGCGCCCGGGGTCTTTATGAGTTTAATCAACGAAGTGTTGCACAAGCACCTATTTAAGGGCGTGTTATGTTACATAGATGATATCTTGATCTATTCCACTGATAAGAACGAACATGTGACTTTGGTCCGAGACGTACTGTCAACATTACTAAAAAACCAGCTGTTTGTGAAACTGTCTAAGTGCGAGTTTCACCGCGAGTCTGTGGACTTCCTGGGCTACCGCATTTCTCAGAAGGGGTTGGAAATGGACCCGGGGAAAGTGGAAGCGGTGGTGCAATGGGAGGCTCCGCGAACGAGAAAGCAGCTGCAGAGCCTGTTAGGATTTTGTAACTTCTATCGGACTTTCATCAAGGACTTTGCCAAAGTCACCCTTCCCTTAACGGACTTGTTGAAAACCAAGGGGAGGGGTCCCGAGGCGGGAAAGCCGGGAGAGAAACTGGCGTGGAACGGGGAGTGTCAGAAGGCATTTGAGGCTTTAAAAACTCTTTTTACCTCAGAGCCCATTTTGGCGCACCCGGATGAGACTAAAGACTTTATAATCCATGTTGATGCCTCGGATGTAGCAATGGGGGGGGCCATCCTACAAAGGGACACGGAAGGGAAACTGCACCCCTTAGCGTACATCTCAAAGAAGTTTAATGAAACAGAGAGGAATTGGTCTGTGTGGGACAAGGAAGCTGCGGCCATTAGATTGGCGCTCACTACCTGGCGCCACTGGTTAGAAGGGGCGCAGACTCCGTTCGAAATATGGACGGATCATAAGAACTTAGAAGCTTTGCGCACACAGCGGTCCCTCAACGCCAAACAACTGCGCTGGGCGGACTTCTTCTCAAAATTTAACTTTGTGTTAAAGCATTTTCCTGGGAAGGCTAATTCCCTGGCAGACGCGTTGTCCAGATTGCCCCAACACGAGAGTCTGAAAGAGGAGGTATTCGATTCCATGTTCTCCCCCCAGCAGCTGGGAGGAGCGGTTGTCACCAGGAGCAAAGCAAAGAAAACTGAGCTCACCACTGGGGACTGTCAATGGGGGGGGGAATATGCCCCTGAGGAAATAGAGGAATTGGAAGCATTGGGAGAGTGCGAAAAAAGAAAGGACAATTGTTGGCTCCGTGGGGACAAATTAGTGGTGCCAAAAACCAAACGCAAAGAAATCCTGCTAAATTGTCACTCTTCCAAGCTCGCCGGGCACTTCGGATTCCTAAAAACTCTTAACCTGATCCAACGTCAATTCTGGTGGCCGCGCATGCGTCGAGACGTCTCGGATTTCGTCTCGGCATGTCAAACCTGCTTAATGTGTAAAAAACGGGGAGGCAAAGTCCCGGGATTGTTACACCCCCTACCCACGGCTTCCAGGCCCTGGGAAGACATAGCCATGGACTTCATTACCAATTTGCCCCCCTCAAAAGGAAAAACAGTGATCTGGGTAGTGGTAGACACGTTTTCCAAACAAGCCCATTTCACTCCCTTCAAACAGTTACCCACCGCCAAAGGGATGGCTAAAGCCTTCTTTAACCAGGTGATAAAATTACATGCTTTTCCGAGAAGGGTGGTATCCGATCGCGGAAGTCAATTCGTTGCCACTTTCTGGCGGGAGCTTTTGAAGCTAATGGACATAGAACCTGCCTTGAGCTCGGGTTACCATCCAGAAACCGATGGCCAATCCGAGCGAACTAATCAAATTCTGGAGCAGTTCTTAAGGTGCTACACCAACTACCACCAAGATAACTGGGTGGAATTATTACCCTTTGCAGAATATAGCTACAACAATGCAGTGCATTCTTCCACTGGGGTCTCACCTTTCATGGCAGTGGGAGGCTTTGAAGGTAAACCGCTCCCCACCCTCAAGGAAGACCCCCAGGCTCCCCCTTCAGACTTTAAAAACTGGTGGTCCAGTCTCCAGGACTCCTGGCCGTTGATTGGTAAAGCCTTGGACCATGCCAAGGAGGACTATAAAAAATATGCTGATCGTGGCCGAGCACCGGGATGGGACCTTCAACCCGGGGACTCAGTTTATCTCTCTACCAAAAATATCCACGGGCTGCAGCCTAGCAGAAAATTAGGATGGAAATATGTTGGACCTTTTAAAGTGCTACGAAAAATCTCTGATGTCTCCTTTGAACTCGACCTGCCTAAATCACTAAGTTCTATACATCCTGTGTTTCATTTCAGCTTGCTGAAGAAAGATCCTGGGCCGAATGCATGGCATCCAGTTCCTCCAGTTCCTCCTCCACTGATGAAGGAGGGGAGTCCACACTACGAGATAACTGAAATCCTGGATTCCAAGACAAAGAGGGGCCATTTGTATTATTTAGTTAGATGGTTAGATTTTGGCCCGGAACACAATGAATGGATTCGTTCTGAACATGTTCATGCCCCCAAGTTAACCAAACTGTTCCATAAAATGTTCCCTGAAAAAGCTAGGTGAAGGGAATCATGGGGAGGGCAGGGTGTCAGAATCAGTTAATTCTGTCAATGTAATCTTGCATGCACACTATGTATTCTGTCTCTTTATGTATTGGACCTGTATTTTCTCCTTTCTTGGTCGGGAGGGTGACAACCCCTAGGGTGAGAACAACGAGGCCTCTCATCCCTGCCTCCGCATTCCAGCTGCTCCAGCAGTAACTTCAAGGGGAGGAAAGGCTCTCATCTCTTATCTATGCTAAAGAACCTTGGAGCCATGAATTGTTATGTGAACGGAGGGGTCTGGTTTGGGAAGGGAAATTTACTGCTTAACACCTCACTTTTTTCCTGTGTGAACCAAACGGTCAAGGCACCTTTTAGCCCGCCAATTTTCCCTCCTGGTGATTGGCTACCTATGGGTAATTCAAACTCCTTGGAATGGTATAATAGACCCGCTTGTATTATTTGTCTCATCTCTGACAATACCCCGAGACGCTGTACTAATGTAGGAATAGGCAATAAAGAACTGTGGTTAACCAACCGAGATCTGATCCTTGACTACTTTGAACAGGACTCTCACAATTGCACACCATTTTCTGAAGTTTCAGCTAATTAAGGGTTCAAGTGTCGAACTAGGATCTGGAAGACCCAGGCTTGAATCCTGACTCTGAACCGGAAGCTTGGTGGTCTCCTAACACACTCTCCACCTAACCTTCCTTCTGGGGTTGCTGTGGTGATAAAATGGAGGAGGATAAAATGTGGTCTCCACTGGGGACAAAGGCATGGTATAAATTAAATTAAGTAATTAAATTGTAGGGCGGCATTTATTTATTTCACTCTCATGGAGCACTGTGAGAGTTAGACCATAAGGAAGGCCGAGCGCTGAAGATCAGATGCTTTTGAATTATGGTGCTGGAGAAGACTGTTGAGAGTCCCTTGGACTGCAAGGAGATCAAATCAGTCAATCCTAAAGGAAATCAAACCTGCCTGTTCCCTGGAAGGACAGATCCTGAAGCTGAAGCTCAAATTCTCTGGCCACCAAATGAGAAGGGAGCACTCACTGGAGAAGACCCTGAAGCTGGGAAAGATTGAAGGTAAAAGAAGAAGGGGACAGCAAAGAGTGAGATGGTTAGACAGTATTATGAAGAACGAACATGAAGTTGACCACAATCCAGGGGACGGCAGAGGACAGGAGGTCCTGTGTGATGTGGTCCATGGGGTCATGAAAAGTTGGACTTGACTGTGCGACTGAACAACAACAACAACAAAATTTATTTATTTAGTCACTGTTATACCATGCCTTTCTCGCAAATGGGGACCCAAAGTGGCTTCAGCAACTCTCCTCCCTGTTTACCGTGTTTATAGTCCACCACAAAATAGGCTGAGTCTCTGATTACCTCAAGGTCTCGGCAAGATTCCATGGCAGAGTGGGGATCTGAAATTGGGTTTCCCAGATACTAGTCCTAGCCTCAAGATGCAGTTCCCCATGCAGAAGATGAGGATGAAATATTTAAGAGAGGCAGCCGTGGTGTACGCTGACAAAATCATAAAATAGAGTCTCCAAAATTTACTCCCAATGGGAAACATGAACAGAGATTTGTGAAAACAGAAAACAGGAACTGTCCCTGTTAAACAAAGATCATTGGAGTATATAAAATAAATCTACCACGTATGGAAGCTCCTTCATTACAAAACTGGCACCATGGAAGAATGACCAAAAAGAAAAGGGAAATTGAAGTACTTCCCCCCATGCATTAGAAACTATTCATAGGTACTAAACTACATGTAAATGGAAGACTACTTCTCAAACAATCTTCTCCCCCCACAAAAAACCCTAGTAGAATTTACGCTGTGCTGTGCCATCCTAACATTATGAGTTTTTCCATGCCACATTATTGAGGGGTGAGGCAGAATATTAGGACATAGCATGCATTCTGCTACATGCTATTGCTGGGAGGGGGATTGGAACTTATTTACCATTTCTGGAAGAAGATGCATGTTTCCCATAATGCAGGGCTCCCCAGTTTTGTAGGGAGAAGAAGGCACTGTTTGAAGTCCTGGAAGGAAGGAAAGTATTGGAAGGCATTTTTGGAATTTTGAGAAAGGGTAGCAAGGATCACGACAAAATGGTTGTCACAGGGTGGGGGAATATCACAAACATTTTTTTTTCAATTTCCGTAAGATTGGTAGGTCTTTGCATGGTCACATGGTTAAATTGCCATGCCCAGAAATGTGAGAAAGTCTGTGTCTATGGTCAGCCTAAAACACAGATGTGACTCATGTGCCTGAGATGAACTCAGCACCTTATGGGGTTGCCAGTGGATGGGATGTCCCTGATGTGATGACATCATCCAGAAGTGATGTCATCGCATCGGTGACATTGCCTGTCACTGGCCTCCACCAACTAACCCACATGCAAAGGTGAGCAAGGGGACTGGAGCTGGGAAGCACAAAGGAAAGGGATGGGGACAGCAACAGTAGCAGGCAGTTCACTCCCCCTCCAATGCTCAGGGCATGCACCTACCTGGCCAGTGAGCCTTGCAACTACCCACTACCTTGGGCAACCTGCTGCTTCACCAGGCAGCCCCACATGCTGCATATATCCCAGTTTGGCAAGAATGTGGGGCAGCCTTCTGAGTGCTACCACTTTTCCTCACAGCCTGCCTCACTGCCAGCACGGCCAGTCTCCAAGCCAACTGGCACAGTGCAGAAAGCCTCATCATTGGCTGCAGAGCCACTGAATGAGTAGGCCAGCAACTGGTGCTGCCACCAGTATCAAAAGTGCTAATGCGGGGGGAGGGGGGGGGCTGAGCCCAAGGGAAAGTGTGGCAGGGGTACGGGGCAAGCAGCCCTTCAGTGGCCCAGGCAACAACAACAAGAAGAAGAGATTGGATTTAGGAGGAGGATTTATACCCCACCCTTCACTCACTTGAAGTCTCAGAGCAGCTTACAAACTCCTTTCCCTTCCCCTCCCCACAACAGACTCCCTGTGAGGTAGGTGGGGCTGAGAGAGTTTTTTCCCAAGCTGTCCTTGAGAGAACAGCTGGTACAGAGCTATGGCTTGCCCAAGGTCATCCAGCCAGGTGCAAGTGGAGGAATAGGGAATCAAACCCGGTTCTCCCAGATTAGAGTCCGCTCACTTAACCACTACACCAAACTGGCTGTCCTGCAAAGGTGCCTGCAAAGGCAGGGCTAGTCATAACCACGTCTGACTTCCCAGCCACTTGACACCCGAGGCTATCATCTTCAGGTTATGCTGGCAAGTCGCAAAAGGGGGGGGGGCACCCAGAGCAAGACTGAGGGTGAGAATCCTTCCCTCCATCCAATTGGCTGGCTGCTCACGATGGCAGCCTCCCTTTGTCAGAGTGTTGTTATGTGTCCCCAGCTGACCTTCCTGGCACAGTGATCAGTACAGGAGGTGAGGGGGATTCCTAAGTGCCTCATCCTCCACATGGCCATTTTCCCAGCCTTTGTCCTGGAGTCACATGTTACCATGTGGGTAAGAGAGCAGTGTAGAGTTGATCCAACACATAATTGTTTGGGAGTGTGGTTTCCTTGCCAGTTGCGCATCATCTCTGTTGTTCTTTATTCCCTGTTCCTGTCAAGATCCTTTGGACTTCATCCTCAAGACCTAAGAAGCAAGTGGGCACCAGGAAACAGGTGGACACTACAGCACAGCAGGGAATTGCTAATATAATGTTTGTTTTGAACTCATAAGAACATAAGAGAAGGCAATGTTGGATCAGACCAGTTGTCTATCCAGTCCAACACTCTGTCACACAGTCGCCAAAAACACCAGATGCCCTCAGGAGGTCCAGCAGTGGGGCCAGGACACTAGAAGCTCTCCCACTGATTCCCCCCCCCCCAAGCACCAAGAATACAGTGCATCACTTGCCCCAGACTGAGAGTTTCTATCTACACTTTGTGGCTAAAAGCCACTGATGGACCTCTGCTCCATATGTTTATCTAATTCCCTCTTGAAGTTGTCCATGCTTGTAGCCACCACCACCTCCTGTGGCAGTGAATTCCACGTGTTAATCACTCTTTGGGTGAAGAAGTACTTCCTTTTATCTGTTCTAACCCGACTGCTCAGCAATTTCATGGAGTGCCGATGAGTTCTTGTATTGTGAGAAAGGGAGAAAAGTATTTTTTTTCTCTACCTGCTTTATCCCATGCATAATCTTATAAACCTCGATCATGTCACCCCTCAGCCGTCATTTCTCCAAGCCGAAGAGCCCCAAGTGCTTCAGCCTTTCTTCATAGGGAAAATGTTCCAACCCTTTTATCATTCTAGTTGCCCTTTTCTGCACTTTTCCCAATGCTATAATATCTTTTTTGAGGTGTGGCGACCAGAACTGTACACAGTACTCCAAATGAGATGGCACCATCAATTTATTCAGGGGCATTATGATACTGGCTGATTTGTTTTCAATTCCCTTCCTAATAACCCCCAGCATAGTGTTGGCCTTTTTCATTGCAGTTGCACACTCTCTCAACATTTTCATTGAGTTATCTACTACGACTCCAAGATATCTGCCTTGGTCAGTTTCTGCCAGTTTGGACCCCATCAACGTGTATTTATAGTTAGGATTTTTGGCTCCAATGTGCATCACTTTGCACTTGGCCACACTGAACCCCATTTGCCACATTGATGCCCACTCGCCTATTCTCGACAGATCCCTTTGGAGTGCCTCACAATCCTCCCTGGTTCTCACCACCCTGAACAACTTTGTGTCATCTGCAAATTTAGCCACTTCACTGCTTACTCCCAACTCCAAATCATTAATAAACAAGTTAAAAAGCATCGGACCGAGTACTGATCCCCTTGGTACCTCACTGCTTACCTCCCTCCACTGAGAAAATTGCCCATTTTTACTCACTCTGTTTCTTTTTAATTAGCCAGTTTTTGATCCACAAAAGGATCCACAAAAATCCCATGACTATTGAGCTTACTTAGGAGCCTTTGATGAGGAACTTTATCAAAAGCTTTCTGGAAGTCAAGGTAAATAGCATCTATTGGGTCCCCCTTGTCCACATGTTTGTTTACTCTCTCAAAGAACACTAACAGGTTAGTGAGACAAGATCTTCCCTTGCAGAACCCATGCTGAGTCTTTATGAATAGATTTTGTTCATCAATGTGCCTACTAATTTTTTTCCTTAATAACAGTTTCTACCAACTTACCCGGTATTGACATCAGACTGACTAGCTTGTAACTTCCCGGATCTCCTCTGGAACCCTTTTTAAAGATGGGAGTGACATTCACTACCTTCCAGTCCTCAGGAATGGAGGCCGATTTTAAGGAAAGATTACATATTTTTGTCAGGAGATCCACGAGTTCACATTTGAGTTCTTTCAGAACTCTCTGATGTACGCCATCTGGGCCCGGTGATTTGTTTGTTTTTAAGTTGTCTATCAGTTGTAGGATCTCCTCTTTTGTCACCTCAATCTGACTCAGGTCTTTCAACACCCCTCCCAAAATCAGCGGTTCTGGGGTGGGCAAGCACTTCTCATCTTCCACAGTGAAGATAGAGGAAAAAAATGCATTCAGCTTCTCAGCCATTCCCCTATTATCCTTCAGTACACTTTTTACCCCTTGGTCATCCAAGGGCCCCACTGCTTCCCTGGCTGGTTTCCTACTTCTAATGTATTTGAAGGAAGTTTTATTGTTGGTCTTTATGTTTTTTTGCGATATGCTCCTCATATTCCCTTTTTGCCTGCCTGATCACAGACTTGCATTTTATTTGCCACAGCCTGTGTTCCCTTTTATCAGCCTCACTGAGACTAGCTTTCCACTGCTTAAAGGAATTCTTCTTACCTTTTACAGCTTCCATTACATTGTTTGTTAACCATGCCAGCTTTTTTCTATACCTATTTGTGCCTTTCCTAACCCACGGTATATATTTTCTCTGAGCTTCTAGAATTGTAATTTTAAATAGTCTCCAAGCTTCCCCAATGGTTTTGACCCTTTCTACTTTTCCTTTCAGTTTTCTCCTCACATGTCCTCTCATATCAGAGAAGTTACCCCTTTTAAAGTTAAAAGTGGTTGTGTCAGTCTTTTTGGGCAACTCCCTATTTATACAAATGTTGAACTCAGTAACATTATGGTCACTGTTCCCAAGTGGTGCAATCACTTTTACATCTCTCACCAGGTGTTGGGTGTTACTTAGGACCAAATCTAGGATCACCTCTCCCCTGGTAGGTTCCGTAACGGTCTGCTCCATAGCGCAGTCATTGAGAGTGTCTAGAAATTCAAATTTTTTTTTTTTTTGCCGACTTGAACACATATTGACTGAATCAATGTGTGGGTAGTTAAAGTCACCTGTTACAACATAGTTATTTCATCTAGCTGCTATCTTTAATTCATTCATCATTTTATAATACACTTCTATCTTTTGATCTGGTAGGCGATAACAAACTCCCAATGTTAAGCTTCCTTTTGGGCCCGCTAATTCAACCCACAGCATTTCCAGAAGCGAATCCAATTCTCCTACCCTCTCAATCTTACTGGAGTGTATACCCTCTCTGACATACATAGCCACCCCACCTACAACTCCCCCCCTCCTTCCGATCTAATTTATAACCAGGAATCACCGTATCCCACTGATTTTCCTTATCCCACGAAGTTTCTGAAATACCCACAATATCTATGTTTTTCCCCAACACAAAGCATTCCAACTCCCTGATTTTACCTCAGACACTTCTTGCATTAGTATATAAACATCTATAGTTCCCCATACATGTGAAGCCCACAACCTTCCTCTTGCTGACTCGACACTTTGCCAGGCAGTCCCTATCATTAGCCACAGTCTCAGTGAGTCTCCTGCCTAGCAGCCAATTTTTTTTCCTCCAGGACCTTATGACTGTATCTCCCCACATCGTTGGTGCCCACATGTACCACAACCACTGGCTCCTCCCCAGCACTACCTACCAGCCTATCTAGAACATGCATAAGGTCCGCTACCTTTGCACCAGGCAGGCAAGTCACCATATGGTCAATACACAGTTTTGCCACCCAGCTGTCCACCTGCCTAAGGATTGAATCACCAGCTGCCAAGAGCTCCCCTCCCTCTCTGCCCAGGGATGGTTTCTTGGTACAAAAGGATACCCATTCACCAGCTGAAGAAGAGGTCCCTTCTGAGGGCATATTCCCCTTATCCACAGCACAGTGTCCTGTTCCCTCTCGACCCTCATGATCCCTGACAGTGGCAGGGCTGCCAGATTCAGAGTGGGACATATCTAATCAGGCCCAAGAGTCTTCTCCATGCGCCTAACTTACTGTCTTTGCTTCTCCAGGTCTATCACCTTGGCCTCAAGGGAGCAAACTCACTCCCTGAGAACCAGGAGCTCATTGCACTGGGCACACACCCAAGACTTCTGTCCAGTGGGCAGATAATCATACATGTGACACACCATGCAAAACACTGGATAGCCCCCAAGCCCCTGCTGGCATTCTGACTTCATAATTTCTTTAAAAATAACTGTATATAACCCCCTTTAAAACCCTTTGTATTCTCCTTGTAGAAGTCTACTTACCTTACTGGGAACCCAAGGAGCCTAGGGCCCTGGTGTCCTGGCTCTTCCTTGGCTTCTCACAAGCCCCTAGTCTAAGAGTCCCTAGACCAAGAGCTATAGGCCTTTGGTTCATGCCCTTCAGCTTGTGCCTCTGGCCAGGTGCTGCCTTAAATAGAAGCCTCCCCCTGCAGAGGGTGAGGCTAGCAGCTATTCAAATGCACCTAGGCACTCAATTACAGTCAACATTTGCCTTTTCTCACCCTATCTCAAGCAGCCAGCACTCTGCAACAACTCAAAACTCACTCACACACTTCCAAACACAGTCCCCACACACAGTACCCTCAGCTAAATCACCTCAGCTGAAAGCAAATAAATTAAAAAAACACTCACCCCTCTTGCAGCTGTATCTCCTGCTGCCTTCCAGAGCTCAGCTGGTTAGCTCTCATAAATCACCATTGGATGTGGAATAGTGTAGTATAGCCCAATCTCAGCTCTCAGAAGCTCAGCTCTTGTCAGCCAGGTCATACTTGGATGGGATACCACCAAGGAAGACTCTGCTGAGGAAGCCAATGACAAAACCATTGGTGCTTCTCACTTGCCTTGAAAGCCCCTTCCTCCACTTGCCATAAGCTGGTACTGACTTGACAGCAGCTATTCTTGTGTGATTGTGTTGTGTTGTGTTGACAGGAATGTTCCTGAAAGGGCACATTTGTCAGTTTTTGATATTTACATCAGTTTGCAAATGCTGCAGACGGTATTGGAAAACATCATATTCAGGTCTTCCTGTTTTGTCTTTTCAAGAATGGTGTAACAAACGCTATCAACTAATGGAAAAAAGAAACACACTTTTTTTTTTAATCATTTCAAAGTGTCTAGGCCAAGCACACAAACCCATTAGTTTTAATCCCTAGTGACAGGATTTTATGGGGAACAATAAAGGGGACATAAAATAATGCTGATAACATCTCTTCACATTAACAGGAGTTTGTGAGTGGTGCGAGGGTGCTGGTGGAGAGGGGAGAGAAGGGCGGTGTTATTTGACCATTAAATTAATGGAGCCAATAAATAGAATTGTCTTGGTGACACAAAATGGCAGGCTAGCTGTTTTTATTTGAATCATTTTGAATATGACATTTCTAATGTACAGAACTATCATGTTGGACAGAGCTTTTTATTATTTGTATACTTGATTGCAATTGTAAAAAAAAGATGTACCTTTCTAAAGCAGGTAGATAGCAATGCCATTTCTTAATGACACGGAGGGATATTGAAAGGGAGTAGGGAATCCAGAGATCTTTCAAGAAGGGCCAAGTTGTTTTTGTTTTTCAGGTTTGAGCCCTTATTTTCTGCTTCCAGCATATATTCCCACCATACGCAGAATTTCTGGGATCTAACCTAGTAGAGTTTTTCAACATGGGATTAAAAGATAAAATTAAAAGAATGGTTCCTCTGTGAGAATGATAGGAGAGTATGTACAAATGCTCTCACACAGTCCACCATGTCTACAACACTTGACTCAAGACAGTGATCCCCATTCTGGTGATCATGGATGCTATGACACCCATCAGTAACTTTCCTGACATCCATTTGTTTCTTCCTCAAAATAGATAGCTGGGTCCTGGCTTTCCTCCCTCTTCCCTTCTTCTTCCACTTTTCATCCTGGAACAGGAGTGGCTTCAGAATAACCCAGGAGGCATCACCTTTGTGTCTGCTGGGAGCATCCATTCAGGAACAGCTGCCTGCATCACTGCAGGATGCTTGGCTTGCAACCTCCCCATCATTTTGTGAGTGGCCCAGAATCCTGTGCCATGACTAGGTAAGACAGCCAGTGAAGAGTCCATTGCCACAGGTCACAGATGACAATTGGGGAGAAATCTCTTTTTATGCCAGTTGCTGGAGGCTTGATTGGAATAGCCAAGGTGGCTATGGTTTCCAGCTAGCAAGAGAGAGAAGATTGCAAAGAATACCAAGTAATAGTAGCTGTGTTAAGGGAAGGCCAGCTAGATGTATTATTGTTATATGTAATTTTGACAGCCCCTTTGTAAACATGCAAGCTTGACTTTACTACTGAAGTCAAGTGCCTAAAAACAAACTAGACAAAACTCTCTCTCTCTCTCTTTTTTTTACAGTAGACCTAGTACCTGTGCATCCCCAATGGGTCGAACAGTGCCCTTTAGGGGGCATTTTGTCTCAGAAAAATGGTTCAGAGGAAAGTTAAGACTCCTTCCCTACCCCTGCACCATGGTCCCAGTCCCAATTGAGTGTCTAAAAGTGAGCTATGTGGCTTATGGTGTGGAGTCAAGTTGGGGGAATCCTGTTCCCCAACTTTAGATTGCACAGGGGTTTTGGAGGACAGGCTTAGGGAGGTTGGGTGTGTCTCACCCATGACTGATCTAGGTATCCACAACTTGGCACATCATACTGAGGAAGAGCCAAAATAATCTGAGACCCTCATTTACTAAACCATGAATGAAGAAATCCAAGGTATTCCCCTTCAATAAAGTCAATGTCTTGGTAGTGGCAATAATATTCATCAGTCCTGAAGCCAGGGAGGTAGCAGGGGGGAGGTTAAAGAGTGCTGGGCTTGGCCCTTTCCCCCAGCCATAGCAACCCCTCCAAGAGTTGGTGCTGAACACCAGGCTATGCTGCCATGGGTAGCGGCACATGGCAACAATTTGGTATTTGCCCCCAGCCCCCATAGCAGCCTTTTTGTGGTGGTGCAGAATCCCAGGTCTCAAAATTCCAAAAGTCCCCATAGGCTCAACAAGACTGAGAACCCCTCATTCAGGCCTTATCCTTGTACATGTCCACTTGACCATCTGATGAACAGTGTCAGATTGAGACAAACCAGAAAATGTGGTTAAATTGCTACCATTATCTGTGAGCTATAACAGCTATTTCAAGGTAAAAGTCCTATTTAAAAACCTAGAACCATGAGTCTCACGGCACCTGAAAGACACCAGATGGACTTACACATTGCAGTACCATTGTGATATCATAATTATTCACTTCTTGGACTGTCTTAATCACACAAAATCCAAAAGTGAATGGTTATTGTAGAACAATTATAGGGAAATATACAATGATGCATAGGACCACTCTAGGGGGTTGGATTAGATGGCTTGTGCAGCCCTGTGGCCCCTTCCAACTCTATGATTCTATGTATTGTGGCATGACCTTTTATGAGCCAGAGCCCACTTTGTCAGATGCAACATAAAGATAGTGTGGCTTTAACTGACCATTACCTAGCCTGCTCCAAGTTACCAGACTAAAAGAGCTTTATCCGTACAAAAGTAAAACCAGTCCTGTTTAACTTATTGTACTGATATTAGCCAAACAGTTTCATAAACTGCAGCTGCTGCCGAATGTGGTGGCCCATCTGTTGGTCAATGGAGACAGCTGATCACTCTACTCGTCTCCACTTGCACCAATTGCTTCATGCTATGAACAAGTAAATGTTTCCTTTTTCACTTATGTTTTACATTTATTTATATTTCTGTCAACTATTCCATTTTTGTGCTTTTCAGTGTTGGTCCTGTAGCTTCAATTGTATTATGTATGCATTGTGTGCATTTTTTTAGATTGTATCTCTGCACTCATTGGGTGTCATGCATATGTGCAACTCTTCTTTATTAGTGCACAACTAACACCGGCAAATGATGTGCATCTTACCAGAAAGATTCAGAGAGACAGAGAGAAAAGAAGGTGGTAGAAAGATAAAGAAACACAAATTTGGTTTGTACAAGGAAGAGGCAAAATTGAAATAGAGACTGTGCAGCTGAAACTGTAGATATGAGAAATTTCAAATAATCCCTACTGAGTGGAAGATGTTTGTTTTGCTCGATCAACCCCTTAACAGCTTTGGTTTGGTATAACACAGTTTGTGTATCTGTGAGGCCTCTGCCCTATGTAGTCAAGGATCAGACCTTTGTTGATGAAACAGAGTTCTTTATTCTCTAGTACTACATTACAGGTCCTCGGATGTTTGTTAGAGATAAGGCATACAATAGAAGCAGGGCTAATATACCCCCCAGTACAATTTGAATTCCCCATAGGCAACCAATCACACAAAGGGAAAAACCGCGGGCTAAGGTCCCTTGACCGTTTTGCTTCCCACAGGAAAAAGGTGAGGTGTAAAGATGTAAATTTCCCTTCTTAAACTGGGCTCTTCAGATGTGTCCATTCCGTGCATAACAAATAGCTCTCCAAGGTCTTCTCACACCGATAAGAGAGTTCTGTGTCTCCGCTAGCAGGGAGGATAGGAATGCCGGGGGGGGGGGGGGATGAGAGGCCGATTGTTCTCGGGTGATGTGTGAAAGTATGCAGTCGCCACCCTCCCGGACCAAATGGTTACATTGACCAGACCCACCATTAGCAATAGACAGAAGACAATAAACCAAGGGGGAGAGGGAACATGAGACAGCTTGAAAGAGATAGCAGAATGTTACAATTGAACTGCAAAAGCATGCTACATATGAAGTGATTATACCAAGCACAAAAGAAAACCTTTGTTAGGATCCCCAGATCCTGACAGTATCCTCCAATAGTTATTTATTTGATTTTTATCTCGTTTGGAATACAGAGACCATACAGTAGGCCTTCCTTGGTTGTGGCACCAGCGTGTTGTATAGTGCTTAAGAGCAGTGGGCTCTATTCTGGAGAACCATCTTTGATTCCCCACTCTTCTACAAGAAGCTCTGGGCCAGTCACAGTTCTCTCAGAATCCTCTCTGCCCCATCTACTTCACAAGGTGTCTGTTGTGGGGAGAAGAAGGGAAGGCAATATGTTGGTTTTTACAAGTGTCATCCCTTCAGTCATGAAAAGGTTAAGCTGAAGTTTCTGTAAGCTAATGGCAGCAAGTTAGGTGTCAAGTAGAATCTTCCCAGCAAAGAAGGAAAGGTTTTATTCTTAATAAGGTGACCTTAAGATTGACTATTGGCTAATCAATATATTGGAGATAGTTTGTGCCATTCTGCATGTACTCAGGGGGTGGAGCCTTTGGGAGGAAACTTCCACTTCTTTGTTCTTAAGGTCAGTGTGTGTGAGAAACAGACAGAGGAAACAAAGATGGAGATTAGAACTAAAAAGATGAGTTAGTTAGGATGTTGTTGTTTTTTTCTTTCCAGTGTAACCCTTTCCCTAATTTTTATAGTAAACTTTTTCTTAGAAGTTAAACACACACATGACTGTGATGCATTATTCCACTGTGCTTTATTCACTCTGCTAAATATTCAACATGTAAGGTTATGGGCACAAGAACACAGCCATGTGTGTATTAACTTGCAAGCAACAGGAAGCAGACTGTTTTTGAGAGGAATCAACCTTTTGTTTTTCTTGGATGCATTTTCCCCCAAAACCTATTGGACTTGCAAACAGAAGGATCTTTCCCTAGAGCCTGCTCTGAAGCAAGACAGCAGGAAGATATTGCTTTTGTTTGACTTATGTCATGGGGAAGGAAACAAGTATGTCAGCAGAGAAAGGAGTATTTAAACTGTGCACCTGCCAGAGAGATGTCTACTGATCATGAAAGTAACACAGCTCATCAGCCCATAAGTGAAATACCCCCTCCCTCCACATTCCAAAATTAAGTGACCATAACTACCTAATGTGGAAATCAAGAGTTCTGTGTACACTGGAGCATCAGAGAGTATTGCATGCTATTAAACATGATCCCCCTCTGGATCCGAGAGAAAGGGATAAAATCCAAGAAGCTGATGTAAAAACACACTTTGTAATACTAACCTCCATAAGTGATAAAGACAACCCTCTTGTGGCTAGCTGTAATACTGCTAAAGAGTTTTGGTTTAAACTGGAGGGGAAAAACTCAAGAAAATTGGACAAGTGTGAGCAATTTTTAAGATGGAAACTGTATAATTTTAAGCTGTGTGAGGGAGGGGATGTTTCTACACATTTGGATGCCATAATAGAGCAAGTAATGGAACTCTAGGCTGCTGGAATGGAGCTCATGCCAGGAGAAATCAATGCTATAATTCTGAACTGTTTCCCAAAATCGTATTCTAATCAGATTGCAGTCTCGGAATCAAGAGATCAAATAGATATTGACTATACTTTGAGTAACCTCTGAGATGAGGGTATAAAGAGATTGGTTACAGAGGTAACAGGAGCTATGTCTGTTTTGAGACTGAAGCGTGGAAATGTTGGTATAATGCTATAATTGCCAACAGAAGGGGCACATTCAAAATTTTGTAAAATAAAGAAAGCACAGAGCAGCAAGATGGAAAGGAATGCATGTGCTCTCACACACAATGCAGCTCCAAGCAAAGAGAGAGGAAAATTTAAGCAAGAAAGAAAGCCTGCCCAGCAGTTTACATGTGTTGTTTCTGATAAAGACTCAAATGTGAAGACTTTTTGGCTGTTAGATTCTGGATCTTTCTTTCACATTTGCCATGATAAAAGTTTCTTTGTGGAATTAAATTAAGAGAGTGGGCAGGGTTTGATTCAAGCAGATGAAAGTCCATTGCCCATAGAAGGAACTGGGACAGTTAAACTGAGAGTCTTAAATGCTGTTAGAGAGATTGTTGAAATTGTTGTAGAGGACTGCATTTTGCTCCACAAGCTAATCAGACTTTGTTGTTTATTGAAAGAATTGTGAAGAAGGGAAATCAGTTTCTGATCAAAGAGCAGGACTCATTTTGTTCCAGGAGCTCCTCTGGATATTAGGCCACACACCCCTGATGTAGCCAATCCTCTAAAAGCTTACAGTAGCCCCTGTCAAAGAGGATGTGTGTAGCATTTTTCATCCTGAGTTCAATGTTGAAATCCTGGGAGAAAAGATTGGTGGTTTTTACTACTTGAAACATGTTGATGAACTGCAAGGGGAAAATATCATGCAAGGGAAAAATAAATGCTTCCATTCTAATTGCATCCTGGTGTGGCAAAAGAGAATGGGACACAGAAATCTTCAGTCTGTGCAGAAGCTGTTGTAGGAGTATGATACTGGAATGACTGAATTTGATAAAATGCAAGTTTGTTGTGAAATATGCTTGAAGGCTAAGGGGACTGCTCTGAGTTATAAAGGGCAACAGGCTGAGCATAATGAGAGGCTGTTACAGAAAGTCTACTCAGATTTAGTTGATCCTTTTCATCCTTAAGTTGGAGAGAATAAATACATCTTGACTTTCATGGATGCTGGAACTCATATTGTTTATGTCTATCTGATAAGATCTAATAATCAGGTGTTGAAGAAATTCAAGAATTATATTGCTGTTGTGAAAAATAAGTTCAATAAAGTCCCAGAGGTCCTCTGTACAAACAATGGGAATCAATATTCTAGCAGTGAGTTCCAAAGATTCCTGGAGGAGGAGGAGGGAATAGAGCATAATAAAAGTGTGGCTTATTCTCCTCAGCAAAATTGCTCAGCTGAGCGCCTTAACAGAAGCCTCTAGAAGATAGTGTGTTGCCTACTCTTACAAGCTGGTCTGCCTGATCCCTGTTGGGCAGAAACAATAAATACAGCAGTATACCTGCACAACAAAGTTCCCTTTTAAGTTACAGGGAAAACACCATTTGAACTGTGGCTTGGAAGGAAACCAGGCTTAAAGCATTTGAAGGCATTTGGCTCTAAAGCATATGACCATATACCCAAGAAAAGAAGGGGAAAGCTGGACCCCAGAGCTGAAGTGGGAACCCTAGTTGGATATGCTCAAAGTGGAAAAGGATATAGAGTTATGAATCCTAAGATGCTTTTGATTAAAGTATGCAGTGTGGTGCATATTGATGAGAACAATGTACTCCAAGCTTCTAAACAAATAGAGTCCAAAGTGCAAATCAGCCAGGAAGCTGAATAAGTCTCTTTTTCTGATATGGTCAAATAGCTACATGCCAGGACTGCCAATCAACAGGAAGGTCAACAAGAGACCCCACAATCAGAAAGGGATGCAAGAGAAGCTAGACCAGAGAAGGCAGAGACTATTGTGAGACAGACACAAAGAAGTAATAAAGGGGTACCACCACAGAGGTTTTCTTTTTATGCAAATGTGCAACATATGATTGAGCCCTAAAGCTGGAAAGAGATGACTGAACTGCCTGCACATGTAAGAAACAGATGGGTAGAGGCAGCAGATGAAGACTTTGAATCCTTGCAAAGAAATCAAACATGGATACTGACGGAGACTGATTCCACACTGGTGGTTTGCTGCCCTTTAGTCCCAGTTTTGACTGTCCTGTTTCCACAGTACAGAAATCTTCGCATTTCCACAGTACAGAAATCTGAACCTTGTTAACCCCAGGTCTGCATTTCCACACACCTTTTCCCCCAAAATTTGAAAAAAAAACTTTTTTAACCAAAGGCAGAGTTTTGTAACAATGTAACTCCACCCATGGACCACCTCGGAGTCTGTACACATGCACAGACCTTTTTTTAACACTAGCAGAAGATGCATTGTGATGTACCCATCCACCGTTTGCATGTTTGTGTGGTTGCATTGTGACCCAACAAGTCAGTGATTGGCCCTTGCCTTGTGTCCCCGCCTCCATACCTCCAGTGATGCCACATGTGATTACTGGCTAGGTTTGCATATGAATATTGGGACAGGATTATGGCTGCAACGTGGTGAAACAATGGAGGATAATCCTCACCAAGGTGGGGGTGGTGGTGTGCAAGGGGACAAGGAAGGGAGATGTTCGAAATTATTCCCATACATACAAAGGACAGTAAACATCAGGTAGTCAGTAATGGCCCATATCGATTCGGTAAAAATACCGATTAAGTTAAAATAAACAACTAAAAACACACATAAGGACATTTGCAGGAAGGCATGCCTGCATAACAACGCAATACCGGGAAATCTGAAGCACTCAGTCGATGGTGCATAGCAACACAACGAGGTGTGAGACTTAAAAAAATGTCAGGAATAGAGCCTGGAATGGGAACGAACTGGACAAGAAAATGGAGGAACCCGCGTGCGTGGTGGGTGTGTCAAAGACTAGAAAGGGGAGGGGGAAAGGAGAGATGTGCGGGATGACGGATGGGGGTGAAGTGAGGACAACCATGAGGCAACATTTCCCCATGCAAATGTTCCAAATTTGACACCTCAGCAAAAAGAAAAAAGCTGAAAATTTAGGAAACGGAAAGTCTGGGGAATTTCACCTAAAAATTCAGGGTAATAGAAGTTCCATGGCAACTGGTGCAGAAACGATCAATTGCTGCAAACATTTCCGGGGGGTGAGCCCGGAGCAACCACCAGTGCGGAATCAGCCTGAATTACCCCCTGGAAGAAAAGCTATTGAATGCAAATGGATATTCAAGGTGAAACACAATACTGATGGAAGTGTGGAGGAATATAAAGCACATTTGGTGGCTAAAGGATTTACACAAAGACTTGGGACTGACTTTCTTGAAACTTTTGCACCTGTTGTCAAATACACCTCCATCAGGACTCTTCTAAGTATGGCAACATCAAGAGGAATGCATGTTGAACACCTGAACATTAAAACAGCATTCTTCAATGGAGACTTGTCTAATGAGATCTACATGAAACAACCAGATGGTTTTCAAGAGAAAATGAAAAGATATTCTTCTGAGCAAACTTAAAAAGAACATTTCTGGACTTAAGCAAGTGGCCAGAGCATGGAACAAAAATTAACTATGCTGCTACAAAATCAAAATTTTAACAAGAAAAGGCAGAGATTTGCCTCTTTACAAGACTGGTTGGATACGTGGACTCTGACTGGGGTGAAAACAAAACTGACTATAGGTCACCCAGCAGCTACCTGTTTTTTTATGGAGATCAGCTGGACTAGCCAAAAGCAAACATCAGTTGCCAAATCAACTATTGAGGCCGAATACATATCTGCTTCAAATGCACGCAGTGAACTTGAATGGATTATCTGTCTACTGAAAGCGGTGTAGATGAACCTAAACCAATAATCTTTTTGAAGACAATCAGACATACATAGCTCTGTCCAAGAGTGAAAGCATCAAAGCAAGAAGCAAGCATATTGTTGTCAAATATAAGTCTGTGAGACAGATGCAGCAACAAGTCTGATTGATCTCAAATATTGTCCTTCAGAGGAGATGGTTCCTGACATATTCACCAAGCTACTTGCCAGGGGGTGTTCGAGTACCTGCACAAGAAACAGGACCTTCACGATTTCAGTATGTGACACTTGAGAAAGTGTGTTTGGCCCCTTCAGTCATGAAAGGGTTAAACTAAAGTTTCTGTAAGCTAATGATAGCAAGTTAGCATAAAGCCAATTAGGTGTTGAGCAGAAACTTCCCACCAAAGAAGGGGAGGTTTTATTCCTAATGAGGTAACCTTAAGATTGACTATTGACTAATCAATATTTTGGAGATAGTTTGTGCCATTCTGTACATACTCAAGGGGCAAAGCCTTTGGCGGGAAACTTATATTTTCTTAGGGTCAGTGTGTGTGAGAAACAGACAAACAGAAGGAACAAAGATGGAGGTTAGAACTAGAAAGATGAGTTAGTTAGGCTGGGTTTTTTCCCCTTTCCAACATAACCCTTTCCCTAATTACACACATGTCTGTGATGCATTATTCTGCTGTGCTTTGTTCACTCTGCTAAATATCCAACACACTTGTAAGCCACTTTGAGACTGTTTAGGGTAGAGAAAAAGTAAGATATAAAAATCAACTATTCTTCCTGTTCTTTGCAGTCCTCTTCCTAGAGAGCTCAAGACAGTTCCCCCCATATGCATTTCATTGTGAAGTGGAACTGTTCTGTTCTCTTAAACTTTTGCTGGTTTAAGTTAGCTCCTGCTGCAGGCTAGGATTTACTGCTGCTTTTTGTATTGGGATGTTTCCACACAGGGAAGGTCTTGTGTGGTTTCTCTGTCGCTAATGCAGCTGCAGAAAAAGTACAGAGGCAACTTGGCATCTGCATCACAGGTTTCCCTGCCCCAGTCCCCAAACAGTGGCCCTCCTCCCCTCCATGGCACCTGAGCTTTTGTATTTTTATTTTTTAAAAACCTGTACTTGAATATTGTTTTTATTTAATTTAATTTTTATTTAATTGATTGGATTTACTTTGTTTTAGAATTATTCTGGTGTTTAAATTTTGTACATTGCCACAAGCCCTTTTTAACTGCAAAGGAGACCAAGAAGCATGATTAAAACAAATGGGAGGATAATGTTTTCTGCCATACATGAAGAGTCTGCAGAACATCCATCCCCACTCCTTATTTACAAAAATCCTTTCCAAATGGCTAACAGAGACTCAACCTGTTCTTGAAAGGAACTGTTGTTTTGCTTCCCAGGTTTCTATCACTAGGAAAGTAATTGGTGAGACAAAAAAATAAATAAAACCAAAGCCTTGATCAAAAAAAATATTATCCTTCGGCCGAGTTATTGACCTCAAAAATACTCGAAGTGGCCAAAACACAAAGCTGAAACTTTCAAATTTATCTCCACATCTTGTGGAAGGAAGAAAATTGTTTAGAAAGAAACAATGTTGCCATACCAGTACCAAAGAAGTATATTAATGAAATGGATTTGTTAATAAGATACGGAGAACCCAAACACACATTACACACAAATGCATGTAACACAGCCTCAGACTTTTTAAATTGGAAGGCAGCTGAGGTGGGGAGGATGATTTCCCTTGCAGGATTAGAGGGGAAAGAAGAGGGGATGGCAGCCCTTATAAATATTCTCTCCACTTCAAATGTCATCATCTCATCTGCGATGCTTCCCACCATAGTGTTCCAGACTTATCTTTATCCTTGGAAGCTTACACCTAAAACCTCACAGATTGTCCCCACTTGCTGTTTTTATTAATCATTCCTTTTATGAACAGCTTTTCACACAAGAACCCTGAAATTGCAAGTATGTTGTTGTCCTTCAGGTCTGATGTTCAAAAAAAAAAAATCCCATTTTGAAAATTTGCTAGTTGTCTTGACATTCTTTTATACTCCCTCAGCATTTCTCAGATGCTGAAACCAGAGCCTCCAAATTCAGTTAGGGTTTTCAGTGAATGCAGTGGCAAACTGGATATGTGGACCCCCTTCCTACCACCCCTCTTCCTCAACTGTTTTGCCGAAGGACAAAAGCCCTATGCCACTTTGAATTTTGCTTAAGAACCATCTTGTGGTGGTGGTTCCCATGATATATATGATCCAAACCAAAGTGCTGAGTCCTCTTGGGGACTTTTTTACTACTCTAAATAGTTTAATTTGAAACAAAATCTTAAATTCTGGATTATTTTCAGAGAGTTTAGTCTAGAGTATGCCATGTTGTTTCAGCATCTTCAATGATCACAATATACACACAAATAATTGTACATAGGCCGAGGACAGATTGGCAGTCTTGGCCGCTCTGCCTCTGCTTCAAAAGTGGAGGCAGAGCGGCCGTTCAGATGGCCGCATCTGCCCTAAGGAGGCGGCCCAGACGCATCGCGTCCGGCGCCGTGCTCCTCCCGCAACAGCCGAGCACCACTTCAAAGTGGTGCTTGGCTGCTGCGGCGCGCGTTCCACCCACCGGAGCGGGTGTGAACGTGCACGGGCAGGGGGAGCCGCGCAGCATCCGCCCGCTGCCGTAGGAAGCTGCCCACAGTCTGAACGCTGCGGGCAGCTTCCTTCCGGCGGTGTGTGTACGCCGTGCCGCAGGGGAAATTCCCCCCACCCTAGTCTGCTGCGCCGCGGAGGTGCGACAGATTTTAAGTCTGTACAGGGCCATAGACAGTAATGCAAAGGACACACTAGAAGCCAAATTGTATAAAACATAGGGGATTTATGATCAGATCCCATAATGTGCATTTTAGCCCCCAGTAATCAGACATTTATGTGAATTCTGGTAGTGTTATTGAGAAAAAAGTGTCATGTCTCCCATACCATATCTATGCAATAAATTAACTAATAAAATTCACATGAGCCCAAAGTATTTCCTCACAGAAGAGGCTTCATGTTGTGTCTCTGCATGTCTGAATGCACTAACCTTGTCTCTTTCCAATCAAACTCTGCTAAGGATCCGTAATATCTATTGTGTCTCTGTGTTACCCATCTCCAGGGGAGGCTGTTGCATCTCCAAAAGAGATCCACCCTAAGAGACACTGAAAACAGTCATTCACACAGAACGTAATAGCCATAAAAATAGGTCCTCTGATGAAAGATGATTCTTGTGCATACTCTAAAAGTAAGGATGTGTGAAAGAAATGTGCTTTCAAATTTAATTTTAAAAAGAATGAACCTCTAAGCTTTCAGAATTTAGGGGAACACTGCAGTATGGGCATCTTCATTCCACGGAAATGCAGTAAGTTTCAGTCCTATGGTTAGTGTTTGCATTCAACTGAAAGCCATTTTACAAAGACCTGCTCACAGGGAAGTGCAATGAAACAGGACAAAACTGTCAAGGTCTGTTTAATTTACTGGACTTTCAGCCTTGAGTGTCCCTTTCAGTTTTCCACAGCATTATCTTTCATTTTCCTAATTGGTAGTGCAGAAAAGGCTAAATGCAAAGTCAGGAAATTAATTTAGATATGATACCCTGGATCTCCATTTCTTTAATTCAGGCTGACACATTCAATTATGGGTCACTCTGTCAATGGTGTTGGGCTTAAGCAATGTCACTGAAGAGGCTATCCAGTGCTTACAAAGTGTGTATCAAAGTGGGGGGGGGGACCCTCAACTACTGAAAGACAGGAGGAGAAGTGGTGATTCTTCCAGTCTTCCACAGTACTGCACATTTCATTTATCAAGAGAAACACAAAATTACAGGCCCAGTCTTTGGTTTTGGTAATTCCATACCTTTTAAAAAATTAATATGCTGGGTACCTGGATATCTCCAGACCTAGAATTCTTGGTTTAAGTCTCTTCTGTGAGGCCTTTGTTTTGCCTCAGTCACCTAATAATGAGATTTGCATAGTGATAAAGGATTCAGTGAATGAAGGATATGAGAAATGGGGATGCATATACATATACATCTGTAGTCCTTGTATGGTTCAATAATGTTTGGGTAGCTGTGCTTCATCCCTCTCTGGATTTTTTTAAAAAAATCTATCTATGCCAGTACTACATTAGATTTAAACCTCTTTTTTAATGCCACTTTTTTTTTAGCCATCTGGTTGAAGACATCTGTTTTTAACTGATTAAGATGTATTCTTTTCTGTAGGGTGTTTTTTTTTTAAAAAAAACCACCTTCCTACTTCCAAGATTAAACAATGGCCTGGCATTATCTTGTATTGCTTCAGATTCCTGTCCTTGATAGAAACTTCCACTCTTTTAGTTTAGGGACACCATGAACTTCACAGCAAACTGTTTAATAGCAAAAAATACTATGTTCAACAGCCACAACTACCCATGAACTGAACCTCAGGTCTGTTCACCTATCTGTCAATCTCCCGATGTCAAATAGCTTTGTAGCTGTACAGTAGCTGTGGTGGTGGAGTTACATTTCCTTGTGGTTGTGGAGTTTCATTTCCTTGCCTTGTAAGGGCTTTCTTAATCTGTGTAGAAAGTGAGGTGATTCTACCCAGGGTCAAGTCAGGTAATTAACTGACATGAGCAGAGAACTACACCTCCCATAAGGCTGTGCAAAAATGTGCATATGTGAAATAACATTGACAACACAGACTTAAATGAATACCAAACGACAAGACTTTAGGGGGGAAAGTATTTTATAATTGCTGGCTGACTGATTGATTTGCGTATTATTTCTATATATAACTGGCTGCCTTCCAAGCTGCATAAAATGACAGCAGGTCTGCAGGGAAGAAGGAAAGCTGGACTCCCACTGGGCTGTGTGAGAATCCACATGCAAGAATCACTACAGCTTGCATGGCACCCTGCTATACTGTTTGAATATGTGGAAAGCAATGCAGTGGACAGGTTTGGATGGGTCACAAACTGCTGAACTAATTGCAAAACAGCTCCCTCTTCATGACCAGCGAACAGACAATGAGCTGAACCCACTGGGTATTTGAGCATCCCTACTTTAATCTAACTGCAAGTCTATTTAATCTAACTGAAAGCTGAACCTTCCTTCCCAATCCAGAATGAATGTTTGCAAGCCATTCTTCTCTCTCTCTCAAAAAGACATTGATCCATTTCTGTTACCTGGTCTGTCTGTCTGTCTGTCTGTCTGTCTGTCTCTTTCTTTCTTTCTTTCTTTCTTTCTTTCTTTCTTTCTTTCTTTCTTTCTTTCTTTCTTTCTTTCTTTCTTTCTTTTGTATCCTGGCAGGCTCAGGGCGGCTCACAGCATATATATAGCATATATATGTGTGTGTGTGTGTGTGTGTATATCTATATCTCCACACACACATTAAAAACAGTGAGATAAATTAAAACAATAATAAAGTTAAAACCACAACATGTGCAAACAAGTGCTAGCATACATGGTACTAATAAATGATGGCAGTGTTGTTCAGCATCCAGCTGGTCAAACTACCACCACTGTCTGAGTGCTTGCCAGGCTAAGATATTAAGTTGGTGCTGATATTTGGGGGGGGGGGAGGGCGGGAGGGCCTTGATGTTTAAAAAAGCCTCAATGTTAAAAGGCAGCCCCTAATCAAAAGCCTGGTGGAAGAGCTCCATTTTAGAGGCCCTATGGAACTATAAAAGGTCCTGAAGGGCCCTGATGTCATCCGAGAGCATAGGTGTCAACTACAGGGAGGCTCGAGGGCTCAGGCCACCCCTGAAATTTCCCAGGGGGGACTGAGCCCCCCCGGTGAAAAGGAGTGCCCGCTTGCCTGCCGCTGTGCCTCCCTGCTTTCCAGGGCCCCTTCCTAGGCCTGCCCACTGCAGCAAGAGTCTCTCCCCCCAGCTCCCCTGCACCGGGCTCCCCTCCCTGGAGGAAGTGGTAGCGGGCGAGCTCCCAGGGAGCTGTTCCAATGGGGTGGGCTCTGTGGATCCCAAGCTCGGCAGGGGGGACTTTGCAAAGAATCCCCCGGGAGCAAGGGGGCAGGGCTGTGGCTCAGCTGCCAGAGAGGGGGGCTTCCAGGAACCTTGGGAGAGTGGGTGGGGCTTCCTCTTCCCCTGGGGAGGGGGAGGGCATGGGGCAGTGCCTCCCAGTGGCTGCTGGGACTTGCCACACCAGCCCCTGGGCTGGAGCATGCCCAGCATGGGGAGTCCATGGCAGCCAGGTAGGCACCCGGCCTGGATCTCACCTGCTTTGCCTTGCCCCTGGGGTGGCCTTGGCCAGGCAGCTGCTGCTGTTGCTGCTGGTGGGTCCCGCCCAGGTCTCCAGAGTGTGGGAGAGGCCCACCGGTGGCGGCAGCTCCCTGCTCGGCTTCCGACGGGAGGGGGGGCGACCCAGGCCATGCTTCTCCAGCCCTCCGGTGCCACCTTCTTCCCCTGGGGGCTCTGGGGGCGGCCCTCCCCAGGGCTGGGGCTGTGCGGCCAGCCTGCTCGTGTGGAAGACGGTGGAGAGACAGCAGAGGAGCACCTGGGTGCGCCGTGGCGGCAACATCAGCCCAGCATGCACACGCTTTGTGTGCACACAAGAGCCCCCCCCCCGGAAATTAAAAAGTCTATGCCCCAGCTCATTCCACCAGTAAGGGGCTGCCACATAGATGCTAATCTCTCTTATATATAAAGCTGTTTTCAAAGCGGCAAGATTCCATGGGGCACCAAAATCAGTTCGCTGCAAGAACTGCCACTCAAAACAGCGTCCTTGCCCACTGGCTGCATCCCTTCCCTGTGCTCCCTCACTCCCGCCCACAGAGCATTGCACTTTGGGAGTTGTAGTTCTCTGCTGGTTTTACTGCAACCATAGCAAAGGGAATTAGAACTACAACTCCCTATTTGGGAGTCCCAAGAGGTGGTGGGCCAGGATAACTAATTAGCTGGGGTTAAATGGGAAGCAGCTTTGCAATTGAAAGGGCTTGTGGGGAAACGAACAAAAAACATCTAGCACAGAAACTTGCCGTCAGTTCACTGGGCATGCCCATGAAAGCCTACCTACAGTTAAACTTCATGGGCCTTCAAGATGCAGATGGACTCAAACTTTGTTCTGGAAATCAGTTAAGTGCTGGCTTGCAGCAAGTCTCTGGCTCCACTGCTCTGCACCAACCTCTGGGGATTTCTGTAGCTTTGGGAGATGAGAGAAGAGCTGCAGACAGTGGGGCTCAGAACAGGAGGAAGCATTTATTTGCTTTCAAAATCGATGACGGGGGAGAGCCCCTCTTCAAGCCCTTTTGCAGTGCCTACAAAATGGAAATAGGTGAGCTGCCCCCAGCTTTAGCCCAAATAATGTGTGTGTGTGTGTGTGCACAGCCTGTTTACTTGGGAGTAAGTAAGGAAGAGAGATGCACTCTGACACCCACTCAGTTAATACATGCAATGGCCTCTACAAAGAGGCTCTGTTGGGGGGGGGGAGAAGATAGCAAGGGTGCGGGGGGGGGAGCTGAGAGGAAGAGGGGAAGAAGTTGAGATGAAGAGAATTGCTTTCTTCCTTCTTTTTCTTCCTCTTGCTAGCGCCCGTCGCATTGTTGCCTGCAACAGGTCTTTCCCCTAGTAATATATACATGTCAGTATTAATAATCATCATATGCAAAAATGCAATCAAAATTATGGAATAAAGAATTAGGTTATGTTCCCCAAAACTTTTCACTGTTGATAAAAGGGTCAACTGTTTGACACAATGGCACCACTACAGAAAAAGTACTTTAAGTAAGAGTTCAGTAGCAAAATATAAAAAGAATGGAAGGGACTATAAGTGGTGGGCAAGTGTTACAAAGGAAGTTCCTACCTCTGGTACTTGACCCTTGACTACTTCGCCTCATCTCCTGCAATGCAAGTTGTGCATTGCACTGTTATGCCACAACCCGGTGTTTACTCATTGTTGCTTTTTGCACACGCGCACACACAGCTCAATCCTATGCAGGGCTGATAGCCTCTGCCATTAAATTCACTGGGTGACTTTGGTATAGTTACTCTTTCCCAACCTAGCCTATCTCTCAGAGTTGAGATGAGAATAAAATTGAGGAAGGAGAGAATCATTTGTGCCATTTAGAGTTCCTATGAAGAAGAATGGGATAAAAAATGTACTAGACAGATGGATGACAGTGGGGAGTAGGGATGGGCATGAACCAGCTAACAAACTAAAGTTCATCATGAATTTTGGCCAGTTCATGGTTCACAAAGCAATGTTCACGAAATGAAGAACTGCCATGAACTTTCACAAATTTTTATGCAGTTTGTGGCAATTCATGGCAGTTCATGAAAAGCAGAAATCAGGAGTGTAAACCCCTGGTTCCTGCTCCACATGAAAAGCAGCAGAAGGCTCCCAGCCATTTTGCTCCCTGCATTCTACTTGCTGCTGTCATGAACAAAAAACAGGGGGTGAAATGGCTGGGGGCAGAAAGCAGGGGGCCATTTATACCAAACAGCTGAGTGGCAGCCCTACCACTTAGCTGCTTGGTTTAAATGTCTGGGAGCCATTTAAACCCCTGCTTTCTGCTCCCTATGAAAAATTGTGGTAGGGCTGCTGCTCAGCTGATTGAAATGGCCCTCTGCTTTCTACTCCCTATGGCTTTTCATGGGAAGCAAAAAGCAGGGGTTTGAACTTTAAATGGCTCACGAACCAATACGAACCGGGTTCAGTTCGTATGGGAACATGGTTCAGTTTGTGGTTCAGTTACCAGTTTTTATGGAGATCTTAATCATGAAGTCCAAAAGAAATGAAAGAGTAGTTGAAAGATACCATTTGTGAATAAACCCTGATCTTGGTAAGACAATCATTGCTGGATCCTCTTCTCTTTTTTAAGCTGTTGTGAACAAACTACGGTTCCCTTTTGAAGTTACAACGTTACAGTTCAGAGGTAGAAAAAAAGTAATGGGCAAACCCTGCATTCATAAATATTCTCAAAAGCCCCTAGTTGGTGAAAGTGTTTAGCAGGAAATAAAAAAAAAAGAGTTATGATGAGACCAGTGGTATTTCTTCTGCACATTCCTATTATGTATGTTGCTATTAATGCATCGTTCTCAACAGATCTCAGATATTATCACTGGACACTGGGGAGGAAATGTACTTTAAGTATGGGCCCATAGTAGAAGTTTGTCCCCTTATCATCTGAGCACTTGTGTGTCTTCTTACCTTTGCAGCCTAAACTAAATAATATTTATTTGGATGGAAACCCTGTTATCATCTCTACAAGAAAGTGGGCCAAAATGCCAAACCTCATTTTGATTGGCAGACCCTCCCCATCTCACTTGTTATGATTGTGGCAATTTTTCCAAGTGCTCATACAATCAGTAGAATAGCTGCAGCATTCTCTGTGTCCTTTTCTCTTTCTCTCACACATTCTCATTTATATTTCTTTATGTACTCAGTCACAAAAGTGACACCCGCTTGCTTTTATGAACAGCCCCCTGGCCCCTAGTTGGAGCAATCAGGAAGAAACAGGCCTCCCCTGGGAATTACATTTACCTCCCCATAAAGAAGCTCTCTTCACATCCTGAGAGATGCTTTTCTAGTATCCCCCCCAAAAATAAATAAATAAACAGTCCTCCACTTCACTGGAAATGAAATGGTGGGTGCCACAGGGCTTGAACAAGGAGTCTTGAGACATCAGCTCCTTATTTACTCACTGTACTTGCAGGAAAGTTGATCTTAGTGGGAAATTGCAAGCCCTTTAAGCCAGTAGGCAGAAACAACAAGCCATCCAATGCTGCCTCTAAGCTGTGGAGTCTTGTGAGCAAAAATTCTACTTTGTGAGCTACTGACATTAAAGTTGTGAGTGAGCAATTTGGCTACTGCATAAATTAGTTTGCTCTGGAGCCATCCTTCCTGAGCTAAGACAAAAATGTGTGAGGCGGAGGCTAAAAAGGTCACACCAGCTCAGCTTACAGAAACATCAGCTTAACCCTTTCATGACTGAAGTGATGACACTTGCAAAACCCAACAAACAGAAGCTATGACCTTGGTGTGGGTGGAGGAGTCCTATGGCAGTGAACTTAGTGTGAGAATAAGTGCCTGATGCTTCATTTTTAGAAATGCTGCAGGATGTGCCACATGCAAATTCAGTGCATGTTCTAAGAAAGCTACCTCTAGAATAGAACAGACTGCACAACTGAGAGCCATCAAGCAATACCATGTGACTTTGAAGCTGTACTTCACCACAACCGTAATTTAACATTTAGCTCATTCAAACAGAAGAAAAAAGAAATCAGGACGGATTTCTCGCATACCAAAAACACCTTTTGTGTGCGTTTCCTTGAAAATGTACAAACAATATTGTTATGCAAGATGCAGGAAAGCACTTTTTGCCACATGCCATATTAAACTCATTAGTGGGAGAATGACAAGCCGCTCTAATGTGATTGCTCTTTCTTCACAATAAAGGTGAAAATTACCAGTGCCTCGCAGCTTTAAAATGAGAGCTGATTGAAGTTAAATGACTTGATGCTCATGAATATTCATCTGCACTGGTGTTGCGTATGTCAGGGCATGTTTATATGTGCATGACTTTCCTTCAGTGTTGCTAGTTGTTGCTGAGAGGCCAGGCCTCCCTCCTGGATATGACCAGCCGAAAGCACTTGAAATATAAACCAGCAGGCCAGGATGTTGCCGATCATCTAGAGCCCCTTCATTAATTTAGAGGGCCTCAGGAGACATCAAAATCATTCAAATTATTTGCAGTTCTAATAAACAAAGTTTGTATTCATGTGTAAATCTTTTTTATCGTGACCAAAAATCCCTGCCTAAATTGGCTTGCCTTTAAGGCAGGCTCACATAGTTTATCTACAGCATCCAAGACATCCAACGCAAAGGAAGAATCTTTCTGTTGAAATATATAAGTTTTGGATTTTCTTATTTATTTAGATATTTATACCCACCCACCCCCAAGTGGCCTTCCATGTTGTTTTCTCTCTTCCATTTTATTCTCACAGTAACAACTCTGTGAGGTTGAGAATGACTGGCTCAAGGGCACCCAGAGAGCTTTCATGGCAAAATGGAGATCTGCATGTGGCTTTTCCAGATCCAAAACTAACCATTATACCACCACCATGCCGTTTAGCAAAGTCGTCTAGGGAGGCAAAACTATACGACACACACAAATGAGTATAACAATGCCTCAGCAGCTACTCAGAAAAAAATATTTTGAGGGAAACATTTTGAGGGGAAACATGGTAGGTGGGCAACTGTTTAATCCTTACCCTTCTGGCGGCGAACCAGCTGGGATTGCTTTGGAGAAGAAAACAAAGGACTGTTGGAGAAAGCATCAAATACCCTCTTCCTTCTTCAAGAACCAATTTTATATAAAGTGTTTAGAGCTTGGGTCCCCAAAGTGGTGCCCATTGGCACTATGGCCCCCCACCAATACCTTTCCTGGCATCTGCCAAGGGTTTTAGAAAGTAGGTGGGGTCAGGTGGGGCTTTTCCCCAGCACAGCTTCTCATTGGCCACTGGAGTTTTGATTGGCTGTGCTGATTTTTAAAAGTGTTGCTTTGGCAGCAGCTGCTACCATAGCACAAGGATTTTCACTGTATGATTGCAGGTATGCTGTGGCAGCTGTTCAGTGGCTTGCTCACCTCCTGCAGCCAGCAGCCATTTTATGGTTGTGCCCACCAAGCTGTGCCAGAATTTTCACAGACTCAAAAAGGTTGGAGACCCCTGATTTAGAGTGTCAGACTAGGATCTGGGGAGCTGAAGTCAGATTCCCACTCTGCCATGGCAGTTGCTAGGTGACCTTGGGCCATTCGATCTTGCTCCCCAACCCACCTCACAGGGTTGTTGTAAAGATAAAATAGGGAAAGGAAAACCATGGATATTGATCTGAGCTCCCTAGAGAAAGGGTGGGATAGTCCTGAACTAGTAATAAAGGTACAATTTACTGAAGTCCAGGGATCCATCAGCAGAAGGTGCTAGCCTAGGCTCCAAATCTATTGTCATACAATGGTTCGTTTACATCATTTCAGAAATAGACATTTTTCTTCTGTGGTTCATGAGGTTTTAAGTAGGGGCTTGGAATGAGTGGTTTTACAAGTTTATACCAGATACAGAGCATGGTTGCCTGACAACCAGCAGGAGGGCTGTGGTCAGGGATATGTGGAGGATATGATGCCATCTGTGGCATCATGCCATTTCTGGTAAAAAAAAGAACATGCAGATGAGAAGTGACACAGGTAGCTCCAGGAATTCCCAGAAACTCTCTGGTAAAATCATAGAGGTTCTGGTGATTCCTAGAGCTACCCTATATCACGTCTAGGGTTTTTCCCTTTCTTTTTTTCTTGCTGGAAGTGATGTGGTGCTGCAGCTGGCATCATTTTGGGTTTTTTCCCTAATTCTCTGCCCCACCAGGTAATGGGATGTCTAATGCAGAGTAATTATGCTTGGGCCCTGTAGGTGGACAACAGTGTGGGGCCTTTGATTTATTGGATCAGGCATATTAGAATCCTAGCCTTTCTTCCTTGACTTAGAACATAATAAGAGCTCTGCTGGATCAGGCCAGTAGTCCATCTAGTCCAACATGTTGTTTCATGTAGAGGCCAAAGAATTCCTCTGATGTTGCCTCCTAGCAATGGCATTCAAAGGCTCCCTTTAGTCACCATGGTTACTTGCCATTGATGGACCTATCCTCCATGAATCTATCTAATCCACTTTTAATGACATCTGTGCTCATGGTCACCATTATGTAAATCAGCAGTGATTGCTAAAGTTTGTATTCATTAAGTGAAGATGAACTTTGTTTTGTCTGTCAAGAATTCAATTGCCCATCAACTTCATACATTTCCAGTTAATTCCTAACATTGACAGTATTTCTGCCTGCTGCACTCCAGGCAACTGAGTTTGGCTCTTTCTCAGGATCCAGCTTCTGATGTCAGTGGGCATTGGCTGGAGAACACACACTCCATGTGTTGTTCTTAGTACCGCTTCCCATGACTACAGCCTGCCCCTTTCACACTTGTTGAACTGTTTCTAATCCATGTGAGTCAGTGTGAATTCCGCTCTTCAGTAACTGAAAAAGTCCCCGCATGATATAAAATAACTGTCTCAATTTACCCAACAAAATCACCCATCTAAATACCAATTTCAGCTTTCCTTGTGTATGTATCACTTGAATCAGGTGAAGCAATCTTCTTTCCCTGTGTGATGGGCACTATGGCAGGAAAGACTGTTGTGCTTAACAAACAGCTTTGAAATACACTATTATTTTCGGAATACCTCATCATACCCAATGATATCTGCCTTTTTACATTGTTTTGACTGATGAACTTTGGTCCTCTGCAGCTGACAAGTTGACTAAGTCAAGGTGGCACGCCTGAACTGATGATTTGGAGGGTTTCTTTTACTTTTGCTGTGTGCGTGGAGAAAGGAGTTTCTGGAAGCCAGCCAAGAAAAAAAAGGGCAGTATAATAACCAATTTCACAAAACAGAGCTGAAAGGGTTAAAACACTGGGATTATGTTGCCATTGCTTTTGCTGAGGAAAAACTTGACAACAACAGAATGGGCAGAGGAGAGATCAGGGGTGTCACCAGAGGGGGGCAGGGGGGCCAGCACCACCCCAAACAAGGAACCCACCATCCCAGTCACCCCCATTGCTGGACACGTCATTACTTGAAGGATGAGCAAGTTTCACATGTACAAGAGCATCCACAAGTTATAGGTGTAGACTTTTGGTGATTCACCTGCAGTTCTTAAGCCAACAAAGGCTTTTTGCAGATACACTGGACATATGCTTCAAGTCTTATGTGGCAGTCTTGGAAATAGGAGGAGGGAATTGCTAAGGGTGGGGGTAGATTAGAGCATGTGTTTACTATTGCCTAACAAAGTGATTTATTTCAGAGAAATGTGTCTATGCTGTAGTACCTTGGACTGCAGGTAAGGACTCACATGATTGAATTTTCCTTCAAAGAAAAAAAATGATTCCTGCATAAAGAAAACTAGATGTTAGAGAGAAAACTTGTTTATTGTATACAAGGATCCCCCCCCCCCAATTGGGATGAATCCTGATGAGGAATCTACAAACTGAGTTTAACTTTTATTCTAGGTGAAACATAGCAACAACCTAAGCATGGGAGGAACATCTCTTGGCTTCCTCTAATTCAAATTCTATTGGCTTCCCTCACAGAGTTTTAATGGTTCACCTGAGGAGATTCCTTTGACTTTATTTAATGTTTTTATTTAGGCAAAAGTTTGATCACAACTCTAAATAATATGATGTATGACAATCTTTGAAAAATTGCATTTTTTTTGCTGTTGGGTTTTTTTCTAGGTCATTCACATACACAGAACATTTTTAGAACTCCAGGATCTCCCCAGTCTTGTTCTAACTCATTTTTAACATTTCTGAGTAATTAGAATGTTTATAAATATTATTTAACACCAGAACAGCTGAGCCAAAGAACTCCCACAGCCAATAGCTACAGAGGTTACCTCATTTCCCCCTATTAAACAATTGTTCATGTGTCAAATTTTCAGGTGACAGGAATGCAATAGAGTGTTTATTTGGGCTTTCAAAAGTCTTTTTTGTCAAAACCCCTGACAAGGATCTATTAAAGTAAATAAGTAGACATGAGGGACTGACAGTCTTTAAACAGCAGCTGGACAAAACTTGTCAGGGAGGCTCTAGGCTGAACCTGCAGTGAGCAGGAGGTTGGATTAGATGACCTGTATGGCCCCTTTCGACTCTGTGATTCTATGATTCTAAGAAGAAATTCTATCATAGGTTTAGAAGCTGGCTATGGAAAGGAAAACAATGAGATGGAATAAATGGTCTGCTTTCAAAATGGCAAGAGGTTAATGGAGAAGTTCAGTGAATCTTGAGGACAGAGAGCGGGAGAGAGAGAGAGAGAGAGAGATTTCAAGGAAAAGAATTGTGGAACATGTAATTTACCAGCAAGCAGGAATAAGTGGAAGATCCTAATGCAGATGGCATTTGGAGAATAGACTTTACCACACAGAGTCCAACTTGCAGGTCAAGACCTCTATTTCCCTCCTCTCAACTCAAAGGTCTGTAGGCAACACAAATGTACTCATTAACCCCCCTGCAGATTTAGTATGATTTCTGAGTGACCAGCAGGCAAGGATTAATTTGAGCACGACTAATCACACACAAAAATCAGTACAGGAACCTATTTTCCACTGGATCAATGTTGGATTGCGCAAAGTGAGACAGGAATCCATTTATATGCTTACAAGAGGAAACCGTACCTTTCCCACATATTGCTACCTCATTTTCTACAGTGGTAGCAGACAGAGAAAGATAGAGAGAAGCTGTGAGACAGTGGTTAAGATGTATAAATCACTTATTCTGAATGTTTCATCTCTGCTATTTTAATTCAAAAATCTCTGTTTTGTTTTTGCTTCTGCTTTTTGTGAATTCAACCACTGAGTCTTTAGTTTTACATCATCTCTCCTTTTTTGCACTGAATTTTCCTTATTTAAAATTATCATTTTTTTTCAACATTATTTCATTATCTACAAGTTAGTATTATACTTTGGGTTGGATCCAACCAGTTTCTGTACTGATAAAAAAGGAAGGTGGGATCCCACTTCACCACCAAAAAAGATTGTGCCAGGGATTGTGGGACTTGTATGTACAAAAGCCATGTGGGATTGGTGGTGGTGGTGGTGGTAAAGAAAGGAATAAAAAGTTGGCTGGATCTAACCCATTATACATATGTTGTAAATGATGTACAGTGTGTGTGTACATAAATACTGTATAAATGTTATATAAAAACATAAGGCACATGTATCCAATACAGATGACTCTACACGACCACAGCAAAAAAAAAAAAGGGGGGAGGGGACCAGACTGTTCTCAGAAGTATGAATGCATGTAAAAAGAAATGAAATAGGAAACATCCTTGACACACGCACCATGAGTTTAAAATGTGACCTACCGTGCAAATTCATTCATAAGCAGGCATTATTCAGCTCGCTGCTCCCAAAGCATATTGTGTGAATAAAACCTACTTTAGCAGACAGTTGTTGTCAAACTTGCTCACACTGTATCCTGAAAGAAAACTCTGCTATGCTGGTTAAAGACCAACAAGATTCCCAGAGTATAAGCTTTAAGGAGTCAAAGCTCCCTTCATAGATGCAAGTAGGAATGGAGATTTCCTGACCCTGAGCCCTTATATCCCAGTCAGAAGGTGGGAACGGTGTTGCAGAGAAGGGAGTCAGGATGCAAACTAAATCAACTGGATTAGAGCAATGGAGAAACGTTTAGGGACAGGAAATTAACATCTTCAGTGAGATAAAAATCCTATGTCCTTAATCAGCCCTATGAGTGTCCATTATTCTGAATCTGTGAATGAACTCAAGTTCAGCCCAAGCCCTCTCTCTGTTCCATACCACCTCTTGGGCAAAGACAGTGGAAGGAAAGGGGGTGAGGATGGGAGGAATCTTACTGGCATGACTTCCAACTGGACTAAACCTGAAAAGGACATTCAGTTGTTGATGTGAATGGATGCGAAAGGAAAGTCCAAAGCTGTTCAATGCATATAATAGGAATAAGGAATGTGAGAAGTATGAATCAAGGTAAGCTCAAAAATGTAAAATGAGAATTGGAACATTTAAATATTGCAGTCCTGGGAGTGAGCAAACTAAAAGGAACTGGATTGGGACATTTTTCTGTCAGAAAATCACAAAGAGTTTTAACTCAGTGAATGACAAACTCAGAACAAACAAGAGTTGTGCCAATTGTTAGGCAAGATGTAGCACAGGCTGTCAAGGGCTATAACGCAAAGTCTGACTGAATAATATCAATCAGACTTCACGGAAAGCCTATGAATATAGCCATCATTTAAGTTTATGCTTCAGCTACAGATGCTAATGAAGAAGAAACTGGAAGTTTTTATGTAAGTTTTCATGAATTGAAAGTCCAGGAAGAAATTGATCACACACCTAAACAGATGTGCTGATAATCATAGGCAACTGGAACTCAAAAGCAAGAAACAAAGCAGAATCAAATATTGTTGGAAGATTGAAGCTAGGAGCATGAACTGAAGCAGGAGAGTGACTCTGTGAAGACAACAATTTGTTAATTGCAAACACAAGCTTCAGGCAACCAAAGAGATGCTTGCATATGCGGACATCCCCGGACAGCCAATATAGAAATTATATAGATTACATAATTGGAAGCAGAAGATGGAGAAGCTCCATTTTCTCTGCTAAAGCAAGATCAGGAGCCAACTGTAGGGCAGACTATGAATTGTTAATATCAAAAGTTAGAATAAAGCTGAAGGAAAACACCAAGATATTCATAGTATCAAATCTGTAAAGAATAGATTTGTGTTGCTAAGTTCAAGTGAACAAATTGTGCTGATAATCAACCAAGATCTAGTTAATTCATGCCATGTATGCATGTGAAAGCTGGACAATAATGCAAGCTGACAGGAAGAAAATTGATTCATTTGAAACCTGGTGTTGGAGGAGCGTTTTATGGATACTGTGGCCCACCAAAAAGACAAATAAGTGGGTTCTAGATCAAATCCAGCCTGAACTCTCCCTAGAAGCTAAAGTGACTATGGTACTTTGGTCACATTATGAGAAGACAAGGGTCACTGGAAAAGACAATAATGCTAGGAAAAGTTGAAGGCAGCAGGAAAAGAATATCCATCATGAGATAGATTGACTCAGTCAAGGAAGCCACAGTCCTCAGTTTGCAAGGCTTGAGCAAGGCTGTTAATGACAGGATGTTTTAGAGAATGTTAATTCACAGAGTTGCTATAAATCAGAAGCAACTTAAGAACATAAGAGAAGCCAATGTTGGATCAGGCCAATGGCCCATCCAGTCCAACACTCTGTCACACAGTGGCCAAAAACACCAGGTGCCATCAGGAGGTCCAGCAGTGGGGCCAGGACACTAGAAGCCTTCCCACTGTTGCCTCCCCCCCCCCAAGCATGAAGAATATAGAGCATTACTTGCCCCAGACTGAGAGTTCCTATCTATACCTTGTGGCTAATAGGCACTGATGGATCTCTGCTCCATATGTTTATCTAACTCCTGCTTGAAGCCGCCCATGCTTGTAGCTGCCGCCACCTCCTGTGGCAGTGAATTCCATGTGTTCATGGAATTCTTCTTGACACACACATCCAAATAATATATATATGGCTGCATTCCTAACCACAGCATACTTCTTAGAAAAACAGAGATTTGGGGATTGACTTAAAAACAATGGGTTTCTTTCCAAGAAAGAATGGGATAGACTGGAGCTGCCATATCAGCCCAGATGAACAGCAGAGGAATCTACCATGGAAAGTGGCCTGGGGCAGCCCTTCCCTTCCAGGGCAGGACCACCTTCTCCCTCTTTCTGACTTCTTTTTCTCTCCTGGCATTCTCTGTAGATGCTTCTGCTGGCTGCCATAACCGATGGCCTCTTTAGCTTTGCCACCAGCCTTCCAGGGCAGAGGCCCTCTGGGAATTGTCCCTGTGAGATTAATAGCCAATCTGCCCCTGCACAAGTCTGTTGTCCTGCTCTTCTTTAGGGTTGCCAGATCTTCCCAACCACTGATAGGGTATCGGGGTAAGGTTGCCAGATCCAGGTTAGGAAACTCCTGGAGATTTGATGGGTGGAACCTGGGGAGGACAGGGACCTTAGTGGGGTACAATGACATAGAGTCCACCCTCCAAAGCATCCATTTCCCCCAAAGTAACTGATCTCTGTAATCTAGAGATGAGATGGAATTCTGGAGGAACCCCAGGTCCCACCTGGAGGTGGGCATCCTATTCTTCCTCCCCCCTCTGTTAGGAGTGGGGTGGGACTGGGACTGGGGTGGGACCAATTTTGCCTCCCCATCTGCCCCTGCAGCACCTAAATTACAAGTGTAGCCAGGGCTCCGTTGGAGCGGGAGCGCACAGGAGTGCAGCTCTGGGAGTGAGGAGCCCAGGGGGTGGGCACATGACCAAGCCCCACCCCCTCCTTGGCTTCCCCGAGCAGTGCAGAGGCGCAGCGCCCCGGGGAAAGCCCTGCTAGGGTCTTTATTGTTTTTAATGTTTTGTTTTAATATCGATAATTTTATCATTGTTCCTTTTATGACTGTGTGCTGCTTTTCCAGAGACTTGCTCAAGGTGGCATATAAATTCTCTAAGTATACAATTTTTTATCTGGGCCCATGGCACATAAGTACTGGAGAAATTTCACCAACCCTTTAGCAGCTTCTACCCCTCAGTTTGGTGTAGTGGTCAGGAGTTGGACTCTAATCTGGGAGAACCGGGTTTGATTCCCCACTCCTCCACATGCAGCTGCTGGTGTGACCTTGGGGCAGTCACAAGTTCTCTCAGAGCTGTTCTCGAAAGAGCAGTTCTCAAAAGACCTCTCTCAGCCCCACCTACCTCACAGGGTGTCTTGTTGTGGGGAGGGGAAGGGAAAGGGATGGGTGGTGCACATGTCCTGGGTATCTCAAGTCTACTTGAAACCTGGTGGTTTCAAGGGAGCAGGAAGAGAATGAGGGTGTTACGCTTATTTTTATTGCACCAAGTATTGGATGGGGAAGGGAATGGAGGAAGAGCAGGTCAGTTTCACTCACCTGTGGAGTGGAGCCTGAGGGGTGGGTGTTGCCTTCTGACACACTTCCGGTATGTTAGGGGGGGTGGCATATGCAAATGAGTTATGCTAATGAGCTCCTGCACCTCTTTTTCTACGAAATGACCCCAGAGTGTAGCCATCTATGTTCTGTGTAATGTACCATGAGGAATATGTACAATGGAGCTTGCCATGTGCTCCTGTAATGGCGACCGCCACATGGCCAGAGCACATGGTCTGGCTGCGACCTGAGGGGAACAATAGCTGGCTGGATTGTAACTGGCTACCAATCTAGTGCATAGGATCCTCAAGGGGACCTATGGCATGTAACTACAATCGTAAGGTCCTATAGGGACATTTGGGCAAGGTCGGAGGTATGGCTCCGACCAGAATAAAAGAGGACCCCAAGCCCAGGTGAGGTATGCGTCATCTGACCACCAAATAAAAAGCTGGATATGAAATCACTCCCACTGGCCTCCCAACTCCAGTACTTTTCATTCTGGCTTCTACTTTCTAGCATTAAAAAGGTCTATTCTGTTTTGCATTGCCATTCACATCAAGCAATTCCTGGACCAGTTTTTTTAAAAAATGACACACCCCACCCAATAATCTCCACATAAATGTGTATAGGAAAGGGAAGCTAGCCGATAGCTTGTTTATTCTCTATCAAGATCATATCTACCAGTTCTCTGACGAAATATTTTAACCTTAAGACGTGTTTCCTAGAAAAAGAAAAAAAGGAAAAATGCAGACTTCCTCCATCTCAAGGGAAACTGTAGCTAATATATACAGTATGAGCAGTAATGGGATGCTTGAGCAAGGAAGGTCAGCTACCTACAGACTTTCCTTCAGGCACACAAGGTATGAGAGAAAAGTGGGTTGAATTTCAAGGTTAACATACCTGTAGATTCTGCTTGTTACGAAAAGAAAGAGACAGACAAGTACAGCGGAGAGCCATTGTCAGATCCACTCCCCAAATGCTTATCTGGACACAGCCTGAGGTTTATGGCCCAGTGCAGTTACTAAAGAAATCAGCATGTCTTTTTATACTTTATTCTTTCAGAAAACACCCTTGTGTAAACCCCCAGATGCAATGGGTGTATTATATAGGTTCCCAGCTCTGGGTTGGGTGGAGTCTGGGGAGGGTTGGGTTTGGGGAAGGGGAGGGGCTTCAGCAGGGCACGATGCCACAGAGAGCAACTTCCATTTGAACCACCTGTGAATTTGTGTAGGCTGTTACCACCTTAGAAACTTTACTGGCAGTTCCCTCCTGTCAGCTGAATGTTCTAAGTCATAAGAAACACAGAGCTACTTTGCCCTCCTATTATATTTCCTGACTAACTGATTCATACACAGATACTTGAAGCTGTAAAATCTGATGAAGAATACAGAAACACGGTGGGTTCACTGGAGAAGAGAAGGGCAGGCATGCAAACATGCCCCCTTCCTTCCCTGAGCATCTCCATTTTTGTGGAGAAACTCAGGGAAGGGAGGGAAAATGAGGGACATGTTTAAATGCCTTTCTTTCCCTCCTCGAGATTGGGGAGGGAAAGAAAGGCATTTAAAACATGTCTGGGCTCCCTACCTGCCCTTTTCCAGCTACCCCATGTCAGCTAGAGAAGGGAAGGCAGAGTGTGGAGGTTTTCCCTTGTCAATTTCACTCACAGCTAACTGGCCTGGAGTGAAATTGACAAGGAAATCTGCAGGGGCTACCAGTGGGAAAGAAAGGATTTTAACATGCCTCCTTTCCCTCTGATGGTATATATCAGACCCGAATATATTCAGCAATACTGGATATTTGCCCAATCTGGATACCAGTATTGGTCTGGGGAAATTTGGCATTTACCAATATTTTTCAGGTTTGATTTACCCAAAACTAAAAAATACCAGCATTTTTTTTTATTTTGCACACCCCTAATGAGGACTCGTGAAAACTCACTTCCCTATATCTTTGATACATACCTATATGGGGTGTCCAAGTCTTGTGATATTTGCTAGAGTCAGTGCACACAGGTCCTGGGATTCAGGGATTTTTTTTTTTCTGGTGGGAGGGGAAAACAGAGATGATTTGCATGAGTTGATTGCTGAATTCAACACATTATACATGTTATTCTTACAAATAGCAGAATGAGATGAGACAACTCTCAGGGGATAAAGTATATTGTTTGTATCACTTCAGTCTGCAGATTGAAGATCACCAGTGCCAGACTAGCCATTTAACTTACAGGAAAAGTGCCCTGTGGATGTCCATCCAGGAGGTCCAAGAGCAAGCAGAAGCAAGCAGCAGGAGCAAGCTCCAGTAGATCTACTAGTGCTTCTAGGGCCACTTAGCTAAGACTTAGCCAGGTGTGTTTACCTTGGCTATCAGCTAAGGTTGGAAGGCTGAGATTGTTAACCAGCAGGAGGGCTGGGGGCAGGGACATGGTGTGTGTGTGATGTTGACAATGTCACCATGTCACTTATGGTACGACCATTAACAGTGTTCCTAGAGTTACCTGTTGTAACTTCCAGGTTGTATCCAGAAGTGATGTACTGGTGCAGAGGCTGGGAGCTATCTATGGGATGCTGGCAACCTTAGTATCAGCTCAGCTCTTGTCTCCTCCCACACCAGTGGTATAGGAACATGCAAAGGGTGAGCTGACACCTATTGTTGGCACTGGTGGTCAGGGCTGAGCTGAGTGGCCTTTGTAGCAGTGCAGGGAGCACTCAGCCCAGCTTGCTCCTGGGCCATTTTAACTTTCTAGCCCAAACCTGGAAATCCCAATTTTAATGCGGGGGGGGCGGAGCAGTTTGTAAGAAGAAATCTGGCACAGCAGGAAAAAAAATAAGTTTTAGTCCCATGTGCAATCTGAAGTGGTACTCTCAGTTCTATTATCTCAAGATTCTATTAACTACCCTGATTCTTTCACCCCTTTCCTGCTTCATTCTGCTGCGTTTCTAGAGCAAACTTCAGTCTGAAACCACTTGTACTTAAAACTACCTCCCGCTCCACCAAAATAAAAAAGAAAGAAAAGAAAAGGATAGATTGAACATAAATATCACAGGAGCAAAACAGTTGATTGTACAGTCCTTGGCACAGAGCTAAAAATAATGTGTCACATCCTTTCTGAACTGTGACACATTTTTAAAAACAACAGAATGATTTTGTTGATGTTAAGAAATGGATTGCTCATTAAGTCTCAGAAAATGGCACAGTTATTTTGACTCTGAGGTCTTACTGTCAAGATTAGTGGAGAACAGACCTAATTATATGGAACACCTGAATGCATCGTTTCTACACATCCCCCCCCCCTCCCGCCCAACTCTGCTTGGTTCTTATTATTTTCTCCTTATTATCATATATGCCACAAACAATAAGGAATGTGCACTGGACTGTCCAGATGAATTCGGTGGCTGCTTGTATTCAATCTTCCTAGCTGAAACCACCGAATGGGTGATCCCAGGTTGCTTTTTTTATTTTAAGACTGGCAAACATGTTAAGAATGAAATTTAAAAAGAAATGAAACCTACAAGGCACAAAAAGACAGGAGCATTTTTTAAAAAATCAAAGCCGGCAAAACAGGAGAACCACTACCGAAGCTCATCTCCCCTAACATAACCCCCCCACCCCTGCAAATCAAAGAGCACAAATATCTGGAAAATAGTGGTGGAGAGCACCTTTAGCTTACAGACATTTCTGTAATTCCACTTCATCGTCTGACAAAGTGTGCAGGCACATGAAAGCTCACACCCTGAATAAAACTTTGTTGGTCTTAAAGGAGTCACTGAACTCTAACTTTTGTTCAACAGTGAGGACGATGATGATGATGATGATTTAAGGCACCAGATGATATTTAAGAATAACAGGCTTATAAACTGGAGTATTCTCTGATTGTTAGTTTGCAGTTAATGTTCAGACACAAGCTGTTGTTAAAAATTTAGCAGCTGAGATATATGTTGTGAGACTGGTGTGTGCGTGTGTGTGTGTTTGTGTGTGAGAGAGAATGTTGGCCACATTTTTCTTTGCTTTTCTTTGTTTGCTTAGATTGAAGGTGAGGGGAGTATAGAGGAAGGAAATTTAATTACAGCTGGAAATCTACAGTAAAGTATTGAAAGTAATATTTCTCTTTTTTATTTTTAATCTCTTTTCTCATCTTCCAAGTGTTATGGGGTCTTAATTGCCCTTTATATTTATTTTATTTATTTCTATCATTCTGCTTCTCAGTATATCCTGCATTCAAACTGGTAACAATAGCATGTTTAAAAAAAAAAAAATTAAAAAATCTCTCTATATTACAAACCGAATTTGGGGTGGCATTACAGTGGCCAAGTTCAGACTGGCAGTTTGGCCCAATATAGGCACCTTTCTCAAGCAGATTAAGTGGGCGGTTCACACAGCCACAGCTGTCTGGCGTCCCCCTACCATACTCACCCCACCCTTTAACTATTCGATCCTGCTTTTAAAAAGTACCAGGCGAAAACCAGGGCAAGCCGTGGAGGGTGCGTTGATCATGCTTCCTGGAAGTGTGGATGTAAAAAAGCTGCAATCAAGTGGTGCTGGTAATGTGAACTTGTTGATCCGGCAGGAATGTGCATAACCGCCCATGTGTGCTGTGCGCTTGAGCCCACAACCGCCCACAGGGACACTTCTGGCTCACGGAGTTAAAGCTCCCAGCCATGGGATCCTGACACAATTGCTGCTGCACCTAGGCGCTTATGTGCAGGTTGGTGGAGTGGACCAAAACCGTGTGCAACCATGCCGCTGCCAGGAGATGCCCCGCAGTGTGACCACTCCATACCACCTCCTCCCCGGTATGCTGCCACATCAGTCGGTGCAGTGCAATCAGGAATCCCTGCCACAACTTGCCCTGCCACCCTTTCGCTTTATACTGCTAGTCTGTCCTCAGCCAGTTTAAAGGAAACAAAAAATAACCTATACCTTTGGTTGGACATGGATCCCTTAGACCAACTTGTCTAAGGACGCAAGCCAAGTCCCCTTTGGCTCCTGCTCTTTGGCTATGGCCAAACTTTTTCCCTGTCATTAGGAAAAGCAAAGAAAAGCTCAGATGTTCCAGGTGGCAGGAGTGTTTTTTCACAGTCTGGCCTCCTTGCACACAGAGTATCTTGCCATGCTCAGACTTTATACCTGGAGACAAGAAGTACTCAGTAGAGGTCTCATTCTTCTTCAGAATTTCATGTATATCAGTGCACTAGCCATCACTGGCAATACCTTCACAAATACTGGCTGCCTGTCACCCCCCCAGTCCCTCACAGCCCAATACTGCTTGGGGTGGCAAAATACCTGAAGCCAGCCCTACAGGCCACTATGCATGAGCTGTGTTTGGTCAGCTGGTCTAGGTGATGTTGAGGCAGAAGAGAAGGCCTGAAATTCTTGGGATGGAAAAGATAGGTTTGCATACATTAAGAATTCCCTTCAGGAATTCTCTCTGTCCTCCTTAAAATAGATGAATTTCTGTTAGCTTGTTTTGAGAGCTCTATGAGAATATTAAGCTTGTATTTTGACCTTCCACAAAAAGCTTATTTGGATTAATAAACTGACGATAATCAGCTCTGTTTTTGATGCTTACCTGAGCCAATTTCATAGCCATTACATGCAGATGACAAGATTCAATTCTACTTATCTCTAGCCTTTGAATTCTATTAAGTCAAATTCTAAATTCTTAATCTCCAAGACACAGAATTAACATTCTTGATCTTCTCAGCTGCGCAACAGGTAAAGGACAAATAATAAACTATTTCCTGTAGTTATCAACAATTATTTTTAAACATTTACAATATATTGTTCTTGCGCGCACATCAATGACAACATCATATCAGACATGATGATATGACATCACATCATTTATTCCATGATCCTTGGTTTAGTAAATATTATATGTCTTTAACTCAAGAAGAGGAATAATGAAGAAGAAGCAGAGGAGATTGGATCTACACCCTACACTTCACTACCTGAAGGAGTCTCAGAGCAGCTTACAATTCCTTTCCCTTCCCCTCCCCCTCCCCACAACAAACACTCTGTGAGGTAAGTTGGGCTGAGAGAGCTCTCTCGAGAACTGACCTTGAGAGAACAGCTCTGAAAGAACTTATGGCTGACCCAAGGTCACACCAGCAGCTGCATGCAGAGGAGTGGGGAATCAAACACAGTTCTTCCAGATTAGAGCCCCTGCTCTTAACCACTACACCAAACCAGGAGGGTAAATGGGAGGGTAGTGGGACAATAATGGTAGGCTATTTTTAAAAAATTGTCTTTCCACTAAAATTGCCTTTCCACAACACAGTAAAATGCAATAAAATCAATATAAATATAGTAAAATTAATAAAATATGACAGAAAGTACCATACAATCCATAAAGTACCATACAATCAATAAAATACCATAAAGTACAATATTCCAATAATGCCACTACTTTGCCACACCACTTCTTAATGATTAATTCAAAAGTCCTCCAGGAAAGACAAGTATTTAAACCCATCCAGAAGTCCTTTCAAGAAGTAGCCATTTCCAACTCCTGCAGGAAGGGAGTTCAAAATTCAGGAGGAAACATCTGGAAAGCCCTCCCCCAGGTCCCCACCAACCAAACCTCTGCTAGGACTTGTTCCCTGAAGAAGATCCCCTGGATTGTCTTGAGTTGGTTGATACAAGTGAATAGAAGGAGTCCTTCAGATACTTTTGACCAGTGTTCCTTCTAAGGTGAGTTAGTGTGAGCTAGCTCACAGTCTTTTAGCCTCCAGCTCACATATTTTTGTCTTAGCTCAGGAAGGATGCAGTAGCCAAATTGCTTGCTCACAACTTTAATGCCAGTAGCTCACAAGGTAGAATTTTTGCTCACAAGACTCCATACTTAGAGGGAGCATTGGTTTTGATCTAAATAACCTAGGGCTTTAACGGTCAAAACAGCTCCAAAACAGACTGGAAAAGTGTACATTGTATATACAGTTAGCTTAATATGGTCACTCTGGCAGGTATGTGACTTCAGTGCTGAAGAAATTCAGGCAGCATTATCCAGAATAAAGGAGGGATACATATTGCACAAGCTAAGTCTTTGGGAGAATGTATTTCATTTTCTACTCCAACTAAATTGGCAGTCAAACCAAAAAGTAAAACTGTGGAATAATTCAACATAGTGTGGATTGAAAAGGCTCTTTGATTCATGCAAAGAGGATTCCACAATTCAAGGTGCAGCCCACGGTGCCATAGACCACATTGTTTTTGAGGGTCCCAGACTATAAGGAGCACCATTTTGGGTGACATGGGGGTTACAGAAGACAGGAAGAGGTGGGAAGAATCTGCATGACAAGTGGACCTCCACTCCCAGGTGTTTTTCTTTTTTTTTAAATCCAAACTGATACTAATTCCAAATTGTTTCAAATCTTGCTGTAGAGAATGCAATGAAAATTAAAGATAAAAAACCTTTTTAATCTTAGTGAAAGTCTTTCAGCTTTTCTTGGAATTTCATAGTTGTTCACAAGATTCATCTGAAATTTCACAGGAGGAATAACAAGTACAGACCCAAGATTTTTTTTTTCAGTTTCTATGTACAATTTCAGTTTTGTCACAAAGAAAAAGAAGGAGTTTGGGAAAAGGGGACAAATTGTCCTCTCTTCCAGATTGGATAGATATGGAGAACATGGATAGTGTATTAGGAACTGTGGGCCTAAATTGGACCTGTGTCATGCATCCGAGCATGGATGCTTTCTATCTGCACTGCATTGCTTTCAGTAGGATGTGTGTACTTGAATCCATTATATTAGGGGATGGGAATGCAGATGTGCTTTGGAAGAGATGGTGCACAAGTAGCACACATTTCCACTTGGGCATACATTCAAGAACACATCAGATTTCTCCCTGTACAATTTGTAAAAGTGTGAGAGGACACTATCTGTGACTTGAGCTCGTCTCTTTCCTCTCTCACCCTTTCATATTGAGCTCAGAGAAGACATGACTGAAGACATGCCTCCTCTGAGGGCAGTTGCCCTCTCCCTAGAATCCTTTATGCTGTTGTGCACCCCCCCCAAGTAGATTAGAGATCCTTAGGGGGATGGAATTGGGCATGAAATTCCTTAAGTATAATCTACCCCTCCATTCCATAGACACAGGTTGTTTGTTTACCTTCACACTAGCAACTATGTGATTTACACATTCCTTCATTTACCTGCTTATTTAGGAGATTTCTATCTTACACTCTCCAGAGTCTGCACATGCCTCTGAAGAAGATAGCAATGAGGAGTCAAACATTTGAGGTGGAAAGAATAATGAACAGCTCCTCTCCACATCATCAGTGGAGAATCATAAAGGATAATCTTTTGGAATGTTCCCCTACATTTTTTTAAAGGATAATTTTTTTTATTAAAAGCCTAGTTAAAAAGAAAGGTTTTGGCCTGGTCCCTAAAAGAGTACTGTTAACTTCTAAAGCATTTATTTGAGACAGAGAGAGAATTTTTTACAGAATCAAAAATCACAATGACCAACCATCTAAACTGTGTTGCATCAAAGGAATTACATTCGTAGCCCATAGAAATTCTAAGACTGGTTTCCATATTATGTCATATTCAAATAAAGGAATTACCATATGTAAATCCCCCCAAAATTGGATTATGCTTAATCCTACCCTTCAAAAATTGTTCCCAGATTTTCTGATACCATTTTTTGAGCAAGGGTCCTGTGAGGGATTTCCAGTTCCTGGCAATGATCAAGCAAGCAGAAACAACCAATGTTGAGACAAGAAATTTGGTATTTTTTATCAAGGAATGTTCCCCTACGTTAATAACAGTTCCCTGCGAACAGAGAACCAGAACAGCAAATAAGGGAGAAGGGGTAGAACTTTTCGGTCTGCTGTGCTGGGTTTCTATTTACTTGAAGTTTTGTGTGTGTGCAAAGGAAGATTCAAAGCGTGAGAACACCACCATTTTGCAATCTCAGGGTTCAGCCACTTTATTGCTACTTGTTTCTGTTGCATATGTGAACCAGGAGTAATTCTTAGCTTTAGCAGATGAGGCCCCATGCCTAAAAGCATCAAGACGGTATCCCCCCTCCTGATTTGGGGGAATGGGTCACAAGGCTTTCAGGATTTTTCAGCATACTAGAAGGTCCTTCCCATCTTTATGGATCCCCTCCAAGCCTGTTTATTCTTCTGTCTGTACACTCAAGTGGAACACCTATTTTACAAATAAGTAAAACAATGGGGGGAGGACCTTAAGAACACTTGACATCTCCCTCCCCCATACTCCAAATAATTTGGCTGATTAACAAAATTATTTTGGCTGCCATTAATAATGCCTTAGATATCCCCCCCTCCAAATCCAGGTTCACCTTTCAGGTGAAATTAAGGGTCAGTTCTGTTTCTAAACCGAAATGGACGTGCAGACACTTTTTTTCAAGAGAAAAGGGAGGAGATAGCTGAAAGTGAAAACAGCTTTCACTGATGGTAGGGAAGAGACTGTTAAATATATCCTGTACAATAGAAACAGCACATGCTTATTTGTTGATTGGAGAATGAAGGTCATCAGTCTATCAGTCTAGCAAGCATAGTCAGAAGGCAGGATTTTGATTCACAGCCATTTGAAATTCTGGATGGATTCCGTTTGGACTTTATTGTTATAGCTCCTTGAATGATGTCAAAAAGGGGAGGGAAAAGGAGCCTTCATTTTTATGGGTCTTATATATATTTTTCCCCAAATGATAAGAATCTCAAGTGCCATTGCTGTGATTAGAGGGAAAAAGTACAGGAGATGGGGGTCATCATAAAGGATTTATAATCGTAGGCTGTATATTTTCCTGTCAGAAATGAATGCATGGCAAGCTGTAAAGCTGAATTAAGTTAAAAAGTGAAATGTCACTTGAAGTCGAGGGCTTTTCCTGGTGCTGAGACATTTGCAATAAATAATTAATTTTTAGAAAAGACAGAAGTGGGTGGAAAAGAAAGCTGATATGCTACATCTAAGGTTATAGATGCCTCCCCATCCAAGAGGCTTGAGTTTAACAATGTTGTTTCATTATTTTACACATGTAGATATTTATTCACTTCAAATATTTCTATCCTACCTTTCTGAAATGGTTCAAGGCAGCTAGCAAAACAGTTTAAAAATGGAATAATGCTAAATGTAACCATCAGCCACCAATATCTGTCTAAAACTATGTATCATCACAACATTGCAAATGGAAAAGCTTAAAATAAGTCAACTGGCATTTACTGAGGAACTGGGATAGCAAACCCTGTTGGCTGTGCCATGCTTGTGGGAAACAAGGTTCATTGTGTGATCTGTCCTTTGCCCCCTCAGATAATTATTTCAGCTCTTATAAGAATATGTCCTAGTTCCCTCAAACTTCCTAACAGATCAGCAGGTATGTTTTGCCTCCCAATGTGTAATTTTTTGTAATATTTTGTCCCTCTCAAAATTTCTGTACTGTACTCATAACATATTTGCCTCTGATTCCCACAAAAACTCCAGGATATAACAACTTACTGTCAGTTCTGTGACCTAGCTTGTTAGCCCAATTGCCTTGATTTCTTATCAATATTGGGGAATTATTGAAGAAGAAGAAGAAGAAGAAGAAGAGATTAGATTTATACCCCGCCCTTCACTCACTTGGAGTCTCAGAACGGCTTACAAACTCCTTTCCCTTCCCCTCCCCACAACAGACACCCTGTGAGGTAGGTGGGGCTGAGAGAGCTTTTTCCCAAGCTGTCCTTGAGAGAACAGCTGGTACAGAGCTATGGCTTGCCCAAGGTCATCCAGCCAGGTGCAAGTGGAGGAGTGGGGAATCAAACCCGGTTCTCCCAGATTAGAGTCCGCGCACTTAACCACTACACTAAACTGGCTCCATCAGTTATAACAAGGGAAGGAAGGCCGCTGGGCTGCTGTTACTAAAACCACCAATGCCAAGCCAAGTATAATCAATAATAATTGATTATTAAATAATTGGCAATAGGCAAAATAGGTCACCACCTATTTATACAGAGGTCCTGCCCCTTCCAGATAAACCAGAAAATAAACAAGGAGGTTAGTTTTAATAATAAAGTAATTTCTTTACTGAAGGAATTGATTCTCATACAAACAATACAGATTCACTCACACACTTACACAGAGCCTAAGAAATATAGATAGAGCAAAGACATTTGCATTAGCAGGAAATCATTGGTATCCGTTGAGGGCAATAATTACCTGTCCAGAGAGCTGGTGTGGTCCTGCTGGAAAAATAAGGGAAGGTTGTGAGGGAGGTAAGGGCACGTGGCCTGAACCAGCAGCAACACACGTTAGACTCTGGCTGTGCAACCAAGAGCCATGGAGGGAGGGTGGGATAGGAGATAGTAAGGCTAGAGAGAGAGAGAAAGCTGATGCTGGGAGCCCTCTTTTACTGGGAGTCTCTGGGGGATGGCTTGGCCTGATGCCTCCCCTGGGAACACCCCTTAGTTGGTCCACCCCCTAAGTCCTGTCCACTAAGAGAGGAGCCTGGGGGAGTGGTCAGTGTTGGATTCTACCTGGTGATTGCAGAGATACCTGATGGGAAGGAGGATGACTCATAGGCTAGGGTCTTTGTCTTACTGATCAGTCTCTCTGGGCAGCCAAAACCAGTTCTTAGACAGAAAAGTCCATGCTCTATGTGGATTCGGGAGCAAGTCCTTTGTTTCCCTGGTCAAGGAATGTTTGGGGGGGGGTGTTGTCTGTGACATGAAGGAGAACAGGTGCTTAATGGAGTTTGCAGGCACATGTTTTAACCACAATGACAAATGGCTATTTCTGTGTAGGTTTCTTTGTGTTAAGGGAAGGCTCTGGAAGCTGACGACCTTGGGAACCACTGGCACACCATCTCAAGCATCGGCTGGCATATGTTTGCAGCTGGCATTTCTCCCTGGCCACTTGGCATCACAGTCCCTCTTATACACTTAACAACACAGTCCATTATTCTCACTTATGGATTTCACATCCATAAAAGCACATAAGTGCCTTGCAGGGCCAACAAGCTTTCATATTTAATTTGGGATGTATTTAAAACATATATAAGTACATGTACAGTGGAACATCTATTGTAATACAATCCTGCCCCCCCCCACCAACAAATTCCAGTGTCATTTCCCTCCTCACATCCACAAGAGACAATATTACAAGCTCCAATAACATTAGCAATACTCTCAATGGTTCATTTCCCTCCATACACTCAAATGTAATATACGATATCATACGTCAGTAGTCCTTCTGCCATTTTCATTGATTAAAGTGACAGTCTCTACAAGAGAACAAATGGACACAAATAAATCACTAAGAATGGAAGCACTCAGAAACCAGTCAGGGAACATTTCAAACCCTCTGGACATCCAGCTATAGGGTTAAAGGTTGCAGGGCATCAGCAGAGAAGTTCCAAAGGGAGACTCCAGCAAGAAGCCACAGAAATAGAATTCATATGCAGATATAATAGTCTTAGAATTGGACTCAGAATTGGCCCACTTAGCTCATTACAAAAGTTTCTCCAGTTTTGTTTTGTTTTTTGCACTATTCAGAATTATCCCACTTTGGTCCATGCCCTACTTTGGTTCACACCCACTTTGAGTGGATCATTTATTCTTTTGAAGGAATGTGTGTTCACCTGCATTCTTCAGTGTCATCTAACACATCTTGTCCATGGAAACAGGGTTTTCTGGCTTCTCTTTTACATCCCTTGTTCTGAACACTTGACCGAAAGGTGGCAAATACATATTTTAAATAAATAGTTTGTTGTTCTGGATAGAAATCTCTCCACTAAATAAGTGTAACAATTCATGTGCACGATGGTGTTGACTCTGATTAAGGTTGCCAATGTCCAGGTGGGGCCTGGAGTTCTCCTGGAACTATAACTGATTTCCAGACTACACAGTCAGTTTTGTCTGGAGAAAATGGCAGCATTGGAGAGTGACCAGTATGGCATAACATCCCTACTGAACACTCACCCTCTAAACTCCACCTTCCCAGGGCACTGCCCCTAAATCTCCAGGATTTTCTCAACCTCTGTTTGGCAACCCTCTCTCTGATTTGGGAAAGTTTAAGCCATAGCAAATGTATTCATTTTTAAGGCATGATAAGATTATGTGGTTATTTGGGCAGCAATTGTGCTGGAGCTAAGCATGTCTGGATGTGGTTAGTGGCTGGAAAAGAAATCTGCACACAAGGGATGATTTCAAATGTCTTATTCTCAATGTCTCAACCTAAAAATTCCATTTTGATTCTGCTTCTTTCTTGTGAACATCAAGCCTCCCATTCTTTATTTTCATGCTATTTTCTGTTTTCTCTTACTAATTTTTTTTCAAGGAAATGAATGTAATGTTATTTTTTTCATCAATCAATCGGCATTAGTCTCTCTGTCTGTCTATCACATAAGATGGATGGATGATAGAGTAATTCACATCTCATAAGTGATTATACAGATGTTGGATTCAGAATCGCTCTTTCACCAGCATGACAAAATTTATAGAATGGCACTTCTGTTGGCGGAGGAAGCAAATGACTTTTGATGATTCCCCACTCCCACTGCAGATGTCCACCTAATCTCCACACTGGTTGTGAGGGTCCCTTGATCTAAAGGACCAGAATTGGGGGGGGGGGGGGAGCTTACTGAACTGCAGAGAGAAGGGGAAAGGCTGGAATGTCCTGCTCCAAGAGATTCGCTCCACTCACAATACAGTGGATCCAGCTTCATATAAAATGCATAAAAACTGACAACATAGTACAAAGTTACAAAACCAACAGCCAAATCTAATAGTGAAATCGTAAGCAGAGGTACACTCTTCTAAGTCCATTGAAGTCAATGGGTTTAGAAGGGCACAGCTCTGTTTAGGACTGCACTGTTGATCATGGGCTACTATAAAAAGAAAAAAAACAGGAAACCTTTACTCATCCTTGCTGGGAATTCTGAGTTCCTTGAGTTCCAGGACAGAAGAAAGGTAAGGTTGAAATACAATATATAAATATAAACAGATATATAAATATAAACAATATATAAATATAAACCCTACCAACAACTGGCATCCATGTATATGATCCATTCACCTTGTGTAATCTTAAAATTATTAATTATACTAATTCTGTAATATAAAACATATTAATTCTGTGATACTTGAAGATTAGTCCAAATGAAACAGCACAGATATCCTTGAAATATTCATATTTTCCCCATTACTTATTCAGCAATGCAATCAAAGCAGCATGCAATTTGCCTCTTAACGTGGTCTTCCAATCCAAATCTGCTAATGACAATACAAAGCACTGATTAGAATAGGCAGCTTTGGTTTTCTTTCCCTGTTTGCTGCTGTTTAGGGCTTTAATGAGACATAATTGTATTATTATTAATACAGACACCAACCGTTTGTGAGCCTTAATAAAAATTTTAATGTGTTTGCAAATCATCTCTACGAAGATTCTTTGGGACTGCCAGCACATAAAGCTGGAAGTAAGCTGAGGGGGGAAAGGAAATCATGGCTGTGTTTTACTGCTAATTAATAATTGCTAATTAAAGAGATTTATGGACAGTTATTCCTTCAAAGGTAATGTCATAAAACCTTTTTTTAGAGATAAGAACTGTTATTTTTTTCTTGAGAATGAAAATTAATTTTCACATCTCTGCATATCTCTGCAGTCAGATAGTGGACCTTCCTTCTGTTTAATATAATGGTTTTAATGGGTTAGTAACTAGAACTACCAGCTTTTGATCTCAAAGTATATATTTGTCCACTGGCCTTTTACACATGGTTCATGGGATTCAAACCACAGTCCATTATTACCTTTCAAGGATAATTACATTTGATAGCTGATGGGACTCTCAAGTTAACTTAATATTATCTGTGGGTGGGGTTTTTCTCCCCCACAGACTGTGATCAAGACCATGATCCTATCCCAAATTATACAAACTTAAATCCAGTATGCTTCACAGAAGAGCTTTGGGCGCACAAGATTTCTTTAAAACAACAACAACATGGTTTCAATTTACAGACATACAGACATAAAATATAAAATATATTCATTTACATTTAAAAATACATTTTCAAACATTATATAGACTTGCTTACATTTATTTTTAAATATTTAATATTTTACTTCTATTTAATTACCTTTTCTATCTTTTCCATCTATCTTCATACCTAATAACATTTTTATTATAAATCATTGTTTCTTGCTATTCGGGAGACTGTTTCTCCTTTAAACGAATCTGGACATTTCACTGCTTTCCATTTTGCTGCAAATATTCTCTTGCCACTGTCACCATATACTTAAATAATTCACTGTGTATTTTTGTAACATTGCTTGGTAAGATATTTAATAGTGTGCTTTTCAAGTCCATCTCAAACTTAAGTTTTAGCATCTTCTGCATTGATTCATGTATCTCTATCCAATATTTTCTTTCTTTCTTGCATATCCACCACATATGATAGAATGTTACATCTGTATCCTGACATTTCCAGCCCTTCTCATTATAGTCTTTGGCTGCGATCAGATGTGCTGTTCAATCTGATGTCATTGCTGTTTCATTCCAGATTTAAAATGCATGTCCAGACAGCAACATCTGTCTTCCATTCCCCAGTTGTGGGAACCCCATTCTCACCTGTTTTTGATCTGGAGTAATTTGGCACAAGGGAGAGTCTGGTCCTTCCTGATGCATGCATTTTCACCTCACATTTCTGGATGTCTGACCCATCCATCATGCTCTCAAGCTGCTTGGAAAGTCTGAACATTCCCTTCACCCTGCCACCTAGCTCAAAAGTCAGAGATCTGCCTGTTTTATCATGCCAGCTGCTCTGATGCCCTGTGACCATAGCCTAATTCTCTCCAGCAACATTCACCATTTTTTTCAGCTGCTCTCCACAGTACAAGACAGTCTGCCACTGACTCCTTAGCCTTAGGAATCATTGATTTCCACTTGTCCCTTTCAAAATCCAGCAGCCCTGTCAGTGCTCCCAAACTTTTCCAGAATAGGAGGAGACTGCATAGGCACCCTGACCGCGCAATCACTCTTGCCCACACTTTGACAAGTCACACCAGAGTTGCAACTGGCTGCCTATAGCATACCAAATTCGCTTCAAGGTGCTGGTGCTTACCTTTAAAGCCCTATATGGCCAGGGTCCAACATACCTGAGGGACCGCCTTGCCCCATATTTACCCCAGAGCCTTGCCCTAGGCTCATTGATTCCCAGGTGCCCTGCACATGAACTGTCCTGTGTCAACTCCGTGACTCTTTCCCTGTCCTTCTCAGGGACCACAAGCTGTCCGACTGTTTCTCAGGGCTCCTGTCTGTCCTGTTTCCAAACAACTTGTTCTGAGAGAATCTTAAAAAATCCTACTTCCTGATCCACAGACACTTGGTGAACTGGTTCCAGCCTAAGGTTGCTCCAGACCTCCTCCTGGAATCACTTTGATTCCCCCAAGCACTCAGCTATGTGCCTCTCTGAGACAACATCAGCCTTGCTCTCTCAGAAACTCCTGTGAAACTCTCCCTCTGTCCCTTCAGCCTGCACCTGGATGAAACTGTGCCCTCAGTTTGTACGTGTCCTCAGTTTGTATGACACTGAAGCAAGACAGACCCCCCTTTCCCACTAGGAAGACCTACAGCCTCTTGATGAACTTAGGAAAAGCTATACCCCTTCCCCTCTTGGGACCTCCCTCCCTCCAGGTTTGTGGTGGACTGGTCTTCCATCTCCTGGGTGATATGTCCCCCTCTTCTCCTGCAGTAACTTGAGCCCCTTCCTTCCTCTTGGCTGGTGAAGAACTGATCTCCGCAGAGACCCTCTCCTCCCCCCACCCACCTTCTAGAATATGGCTGCCTATTACCATGTTCAGTGAATACTGGCTGGCAAGGATATCCCAGCCACTTTTCACAGGGTATGATTGGGTCTCCATAACTTCCACTTTGATAAAGCCTACCAGGCCTCTCCATTCCACAGGCATCTATGTCGCAGGAACAGTCGAGGCTAACTCACCAGCTCCCTGAATTCTGAATACCATGTTGGGCATGATATCTGACTTGGACATGAGATCAGCCCTCACTAGAGTTACAGAAAAGCCTGTGTCCACAAATCCCCAAACAACTTGATCTCTCAGCCCCACTGGCTCTCTGTAGGGTCCCCAAGCTTCTTCTGGCTCCATGGTGACAAAGTGGCATTTATGGTTAACCACAGACACTTGTTTATCTTTTACCTGTTGGATAGCTGGTGTGTTTGGAGTGGGTTAGGAGGCTCCTGCTGAAGACTGGGAACAGGCAGCCCATAAGTGGTCTGTCCCTCCACAGTCAAAGAATTTCTTAACCTGGGGCTGGTTCCAATTAGTCAAATCTGGGGTTTCTTAACTTCTGCCAGAGTAGAAGCCCTTTCCCTTTTTGGTGGAGAATCTGTCTTCCTACCCCTTTGGAAACTTTTTCCTTTTCTTCCTAACTGGGAAGTTCTCCAGTCCTACCCCCTCCCATCACATGTTGTTTCAATTTTCTCCATTAGAGAGCCATTTATTAAAATTCTAGCTTGTTGTTTTATATAAACACTTGGCATCCAGTTTAAAAGTTCTGTTCTGCAGTTCATATTTTGTAGCACTTTCATTAAAAATACCCAAGATACATTGTCAAACGCGTTCTCTGCATCTAGGAACATAAATGCCATTTTTTCCCTCCTTGAATATTTGATTGCATTCAATAAATATGTAATACTAGGAATAAGGCCCATTGTGGAAATAAATACAACGGGGTCTAGAAAGAGGCTCTGAGAGAGTGCCAAGGCCTTGGGCATTTGGCATCAATTTGTTGTGGCAACCTCAGCAGAGTATAATGACATAGAGTCCACCATTTCAGATTTTTCAATGATTTTTATTTGCAAATCTGTGGGGTTGCCATGGGAAGCCCATGTGCTCCCAGTTTGGCCAACATTTTCATGAATTGGTTTGAATCCAAAAATATTTTGAACAATGAGGCAAACAAGTTTGCAAAATGCATTTTTATTTATCGTAGATTTATTGGTGATTTGTTCATGATCTTTACTGAACCGGTTTTGTTTGAGGATTTTTTGAAGTGGCTTAATAGTTTACACCCCACTATTAAATTTGAGGGTAAGATCAATTTTTTGGATACCATCATTTATAAGGATCATCTGAATAAATTGGCATTTAAACCTTATAAAAAGCCCACTGATAGAAATACATACCTGCATTCCAAATCACATCATCCTATTCATCTTAGAAAAAATCTACCATATGGGCAGTTCCTGCGCATCAAAAGAAATTCCACCAACTTTGATGATTATAATAATGAAGCTAAGATCATGGAAGCCCATTTTCTTGAGCAAGGATACCCAAAGGATGTAGTAATTAAGGCCAAGAGAAGAGCGGCCTGTACTGATAGGAAGACTCTACTTCTGGATAGAGGCACCCAAAAAGCCAGGGGTGTGTCTTTTGCTCTTGGTTTTTCACCAATGGCTAAACAGATTAGTCATATAATACATAAACATTGGCATTTAGTGTCAGGAATTGATGGATGTTTGGGGACTCCAAAAATTGGATATAGAAGGGGTAGAAATATAAGAGAAATCATCATTAGATCTGACTTTCAGACAGAGACCAAGGTGACCCCTGTTACATTAGGGCATCATAAGGGTTTTCAGAATTGTGCAGCCTGTAAATATTCTTTGGATATTAAGGCTTATGCACATCCACAAAATGGAAATATGATTCAACTTCCACATTACTCTAATTGTAGAACACACCATTCTGTGTATATTTTGGAATGTGAGTGTAAAAAGCAATACATCGGCATTTCTTTGTGCATGATTAAAGTCAGAATTTTGGAACATCTTTCTCGAATTAGGAATTCCATTATGTCAGCGCCTCTCATTGAGCACTTTGTTATGACTCGCCATGACCCAGAGAAGTTGAAATTTTTTGTTATTTACAAATATACACCACAGAAATATAATTGTCATGACATACAGAAAGTTTTATTACAGAAAGAAGCAAGGTATATCTTTGAATATAGAACTTTTTCACCTTATGGTCTGAATAATGAACTTGACTTTTCCTCTTATTTGTAGTTTTGTACTTTGTGATTTATATACTCTGTGACTTTAAATGCAAAGGTATAATCTGGAATGATTCAGGCACGGCTAGCTTTAAATATGCAAGCTGAGTTTGTGTAAGTAAGAACTACTTTGCCGACAGGAGCGTAACGAGCCCATGTGGGAGCAAGATAAGGCATATAAAATATGTAAACTATGTGGGTAAGTCAGGTTTTAAATTGTTAAACTACAAGGTTTTGAAGTGTTGTGAATGTCTATATACTGGATGTTTTGTTTGCTTTATATTAGTTCCATAGAATATTGGCTCTGAAGAAGTACATCGAAACTCTCTCGGCCAACAGGAGACGTCAGCCTGGTGTTTAGCCTCCCTGCAGACCTGGAAGTTGGCAACTCAAAAACAGCCAGGAAGACTGCAGTGTATATAAGGACTGTGTATTGCCTTTTGGTCTTGTGTGGGTAGGTTTTTTGGTTATGTACATTTGGCTTGAGCAATAGTGCTTTAATAAGTTATTTGTTGTTTCCACGGAGTATTGTGTATTTTGTTTGTTATTGTATTCAGTGTCTCAGTGTTCCCATTGTGGTCAGTGCTCACCTGGAGGTTGGCAACTGTGGTTCCCTAAGAGGGAATAGCTGGTTTGGAGGGCAGTCTATGGCATTGTACCTGTCTGAGGCCCCACCTCTCCTCAAACCTCACCCTCTCCATGTCAGTATACTATCATGTATAGGTGCAAGATGACAGCTGCTGAAATGTAAATAGATGACAATGATCTAAGTGGACAGATGCTGGATCATGTGAGTTGTATTGTAGGCCAGCAGATGAGAAAGCCCCATTCAACCCAGGCTGAGGACAGACTGGCAGTCTGGCTCGCTCTGCCTCCACTTTAAAAGCCTATATGTGATTTTTGCCTATATGTGATTTTTGAGAGTAAAGGAACATTCAGACAAGTTTTTTCCCCATATGAAAGCTTACAGATTTCCCCCAATCTTCTCATCTCTCTGACACTACCTGTCCTGCCCATGTTGACAAAAACGTTCCAAGGAGAATAGATGTGTATGTAAACAGACACAAATATATGCAGATCTATACAACTTCATGCAGGTACATTTGTGTATGAGTATATGTATAATTCTGTTGCGAGTCCCAGCTTTTATGGTGGTGTACAGTCAAAATGTCCTTCTCCCCTCCACCATCTAGAGCTGCACTTTGTGAAATCAACAAGAAAAAGTAAAGGGCAAGTGCTTAAATTAATATGCAAAGTGTAAAGAGCAACATTCAACTGGCACACTTAGGGAAAAGATGGGATTGACTCTTTTTTGAACTGTAGAAAATTACAGCCTTGTATGGATGTCCAAACACCCTCAGGTTAAAGCTGAAATGGCAAAGGGAAGCATTTTTAAAATTATAAAATTCCATTTTCAACATCAACAAATTGCTGGGTTTTTTATATACTTGAAAATTACTTTCCGGCAGACTACAGGGTAATAAAATTACGCTGATGCTAAATCAGTCCAAAGAGATATCTGCATATAAAATCCATCTTCATCTATAATTTATCTATATATTTTAATTTATGTTGCCAACTGTCCATCAATGCTAGTTAATCTGATGCAGCTGAAGAATCTCTATGAGACTATGATAAAACTGGAATTGTTTTGATTTGATGTTAATACTAACCTAGCGAGAAAATGATCCAACACTGTGACCTCTACAGATTGTTACATTTTTTAAAGGAAAGAGTGACTCAGCATCCATCATCAGAAAAAGGAGAGGGTGTCTTCTCAAATTAATGTGCAGGCTTCTTTAGGATTCTTTTGAAGGCAAAAAACCTGAGATGAGAATAAGGAGGTCTCCAATTCAGAACGCCTCTGAGATGAATTCATATATCTCAGCCCTGTCCTGAACATGACTGAGCCCCTATAATTTATGCCCAGCCACCATATTTGTGGGTTTTTTAAAATTCAGTGAATACATGTTTCATTTGTGCATAAATTCATATTTCATAAATTTCCATTTCATTAACAAAATCTCCAGATTGTGATCTTCATTTCAGAAATCTTCTTCCAAAATATAAAAATATTATGACTCATCAATTTTATTTTATTTTTTAAAATCGTTTATTTATAGGTTTTTTACAGTACAACAAAAGCATCAAAATTTCAGTACGGTGGAGTCTCTTGTATACATTCTATCAATTTATAAAATGCTGACCATATTTCCCAAAATAAAGTTTTATCTTTTTCATTAATTGTGTGACTTAGTTTGTCCATTTCCGCCAGATCCAGTAGTTTGTGTATTATGTCATTTAGTTGGGGTATTTTGTCTTTCTTCCATAACTTCACCCAACAGATTCTGGCCGCAGTCAAAATATATGTAATTAACCTCATTTTGCTTCTATTTATCCCTTCCTGTAATATATTTAATGAAAAAGATTCTGGAACTAGAGCTAAGTTAACATCTGTTATTTCCATAATTAAATTATGAACAAGACACCAAAATGAATTCATTTTTTTACATCTCCACCACATATGGTAGTATTTATTTATTTTATTTATTTATTTAATTCAATTTCTAGGCCGCTCTCCCCGCATTTCTATTACACTTCCAACATAGATTTAAAGTGCCTACATAACATCTTGCTAACCTCCCTGGATCCTAGTGCCATTGATAAAACATCTTATACACATTTTCCTTAAATGGAATGGCACACATAGACTTCACAGTTTTCCATAATTTACTCCATCCATCTGTATCCAAAGAATAACCAAAATCCTGCATCCATGTAATCATGGGTTTCTTAATCATCTCATCATACATCTCTTCTGCCAGTAGGTATTTATATAGCTTTTTTATGATTTTCTCATTAGTCAGTAACCAAAGTTTATCAAACTCATTTTTATAGTCATGAAATCCTATTTTTCTATCTATATCATATCTAGTTAGTAATAGATTTTTTTCCCACCATGATAGTTTAATATTATTAACCACCAGTAACACATTTAACACAGAGAATCTCTCTATTTTGCTAATCTGGTATTGCCTCCAGCAATCTGTCATCACAATGTCACTTCCAATAATGCCCACACCTTACGCATGTGTGGAAGGCACCTATTATGGTCCATGTGGCAACACCATGATAAAATCAGGCAAATTGTTTTACACTTCCTCCTACCTGCCTCTTCACACAGCAGAAACTTTGCTAGTGTCTCCACCTAATACTGAGCATCAGTCATCATGTTTGGACCATGGAACACCTTCTGTTGAGGGAGATAGTCCTCATCTGACTATCCCACTCTTCCTGTTTAACACCACTTTAAAGCACCTGTCCCTAGCTCAGGTTCCTGGGAGATACTGGCCACATATAGAGACCATAGCCTCAATTACAGTAATTCTGAATTGGTCAAACTAAGAAATAACAGCAATCCTGAGGTCATGTGGCTGGGGCTGTACCAAAGTGTAAACAACACTATTACACAAAGAACCATGGTCACAGCAGTAGGGGGAAAAACAAATAGAAGGTATTTTTACTGGCTTTGTCTATTAGTTATCCAGCATTTTTTTTTAGCTTCACTAAAAAGAGAGTGAGATGATTTTCCACATAAGCTACTCACATGAGTGATGTCTGTTTTTACAACAGATAAGGAGGAAAATGTTCTTGAAATATCGAATAAAAAGCTATTATGGATTTCAAGCTCTCATCTGTGGACCCTGAGAGTCACTGGCTTATCTTGTGGAGCACTATTCTACTCTTCTGTACAAAGAGAGAGAGAAAGAACTAATTAACATTTTGAACTTGTCGTGCATTCTTTCTGTTGACAATATGTTGTGTAGAAAAGGGCAATGAGTAACATAGCAAGACTGCTGTACAGAAAAATAGATTATTACTGAGATGGATGGTAATATTTATTGTCAGTACCTACGGAGTTCAGACAGGCCTCAGGTAAAGGCCAGATATAATGGCAAACAAAAGGCCTGTTGACTTTGAACAGGATGTTAGGGCTAGTTTTGACATTCCTTCTTAGGGCACTGATGGATTCTTAGGAGCCACACCTATGTCCAAAGCCACATCTGGGAAATTTCTAGAGCACCATATGGCACCACAACATCACTTCTGACATCTATTCTAAGAGTTGTTTCCTGCTTAGTTAGATTCATGCATGACATTAGTTCAAAATATATTAAATGCCTGCCGGCTACCACACAGTCCAGTAATGACTGTGGTGTGTTACAGCTGATGGCTACTTCAAAATAGATGTCAGTGCCAATGCTGAAGGTAGATATTGATATATTTGGGGAACACTGGTCATCAAAACTCATAACAGAACACTGAGAAGAACTATTTGAGGGGCAATTCAATTTCAGCTCTATGGGAGATGAACATTTTAATGCTTTGGTCCTCTGTTTCTTTTGGGACCCTTATGTCATTGAATATAACACTGAAGAGTGGTTAGGAATGTTTCTCTTCCTTTCACCATGAATAAATTGGTATGCATAGTTAGTATATTCAATGATTTATTTGTTTGGAAGAAGCCGGGAAAGTTCTACCCATTAATCATCCTTTCCCATGCTAACTAGTCACATAACAACACAAGATGCAGACATTTCTCCTTTACTTTTCCACCTGTTTGCTTTCTCCCTGTTTTCGTTATGGTTTGTATTTATATAAGAGGATGATGTAATGCCATTTAACTTTTAAACCACCATTTACTATGGGGAAAAATGTGCTAAAACTGTGGAGGGGGTTAAAATGATGCTAAGAGTATAAACTTGTCCATTTATATTTGTAATGTCAGAGTCAAATTCAACAGTTATTGGCCAAAATTACCAAAATATAAGACAAACGTTTACCAATTAGAATGTAAACTAATATCTGACATCCTCACTCAAGAGTATTCATGAATACAGTCAATCATATGATGTAATTAAATATTTTATTACTCTCACTTTTATTCCCATTTCTTCTATCAATAAGAGTAAGAGAAGAGGAAGGAACATGGCTAGCTGTCCATGTGTCCTCATGAACTCAGGTTTGCCACTTCACGAATTCTAGTCTGGAGGTCAGCAGCTGTTTATAATGAAAGACCAAATATATATCAAAGTTCAGAGCAAGAGATCAAGAAAGAGCCAGTAGATGAAACTGCATAAATAGAAATACACACACTAACATCACAGATAATTCATTGATTAAAAATCCAGCAAATTTAAGCAGCCCAAAAAGAAGTTGTTATTAGGAAGCAGCACACAAAACAGCTGCATTTTTAATGTTTCCACATGACATCTATATACTATTAGCTATGTGTGGCCTCAATCTATGGATATCTAAATCCACAGAGGCTACACAGAGGCTAAAAAGATTTTTTAGCAAACTTGGGACACTTCCCAGGTTTGCAGAAAAATTGGGGAGGAAATTATATACAGGTTTTTTAAAAAATATCCCCCTAAAAGTAAAATTGCATTCTCTGCACAAACACAGAGAATGCTCCTACCTCCAGCAGTTGTCTTTGGGCCTGGGAGCTGCACTGCGTCCATATGTAGTTCTGTACTGACCAATAGTTGTATCTAGAGCTATGGGTTGCACATCCCTGACCTAGTTCCTGATAACAAAGCATACAGATGTCCATAAGGAAACTCCCATATTTCAGTAAAATTAAGATGGGGCTCTAGGTAAATGCCATTCAGCCCAAATGTTAGCCAAATTGCTTTGATATGTTATTAATATGGGGAATTATGATTATTAATTAGCAATTGGCACTAAAGGGAGCAAAGCCTTTGTATACAGGAGTCCCACCTTTTCCAGTAAAACCAGACATAAACACAGAAACCAAGTTTTTAGAGAAATGGATTCTTTACTGAAGGATATTCCAAATATACAATAAAACACAATCACACATACACTTATTCAGACCTAGGAAAATTAGAGAGAAAGGGATAGTGACACTTGGACTGAGGACAGACTGGCAGTCTGGCCCACTCTGCCTCCGCTTTAAAAGTGGAGGCAGAGCGGCAGTCCAGACTGCCACATCTGCCTGGAGGAGGCGGGCCGGACGCAACACGTCTGGCGCCACGCTCCTCCCGCAGCAGCCAGGCACCACTTAAAAGTGGTGTCCCAGCTGCTGCATGCGCGTTCCACCTGCTTCCGGTGGGTGTGAATGCGCGCCAGCTAGGGGAGCCATGCAGCGTTTGCACGCCGCCACTGGAAGCTGCCCACAGTCTGGATGCTGCGGGCAGCTTCCTTGCAGTGGCATGTGAACGCCGCATGGCGGGGGCAATTCCCCCCGCCTTGTTCTGCCGCACCACGGAGGTGCAGCAGAACACGAGTCTGTCCTTAGCCTTGCAAAAGCAGGTAAAATAATTGGTGGGTGATATGTACCTGATCCTGGAGAGATGAAGCGAGCCACAGGAAAAATAAGGGAGACTGTAAGGGATTAAGGGTCATATTATGTACCAGCAGAACACATGGTTAGACTCAGGCAGTGCTACACCTAGAGTCAGCAAGATAGGGCATAGTTTAGGTCTAGAGGAGAGAGAGAGAGCACATGGCCAGGCCAGCTCTTTTATGCTATTTTGGATCAGTGTATATCTACTAATCACATCCCTTTAGTCCGTCCCCCTGGTCTGTCCCCCTCTGATCAGTCCCCCTAAAGGTTTCCTCAGGGCTCATTTTGTAGCTGGAGCTCCTCTGCATATTAGGCCACACACCCCTGATGTAGCCAATCCTCCAAGAGCTTACAGTAGCCTCTGTAAGAAGAGCTCTGTAAGCTCTTGGAGGATTGGCTACATTAGGGGTGTGTGGCCTAATATGCAAAGGAGCTCCTGCTACAAAATGAGCCCTGGGTTTCCTGAAAAAACTGGTTGCAGGAGGAAGAGGCTTAAGGGTTGGGCAATGTTGCTTCTAATTACTTTAACAGTGGCACCTTTGGAGAACTATAGCTGAGCCCAGGGGTATTGTCTTTTGATGGCTCTGGCTGATGAGTTGATGGGTTTAGCTGGCTGTGGCAGTCAGCTATCCCTAATCAGCAAGCAGTCCTTTTGTTATGTCTAAGAGCCTACATGCAATCTCAGGTGAAGGGAGTGGGGTGGGGTTTGCCTGCGTGTTTATTTATTTATTTGTTTATTACATTTTTATCCCGCCTATCCAGCAAGCTGGCTCAAGGTGGCTACCAACCATAAAATACCATAAAATGGTTTACAAGCTTAAATAAACAACATCAACAATAAAACAATATAAGCAACAATCAGTACTGGCAGCAACAGGGTTCTCATGGTGAAAGGCGATGGCAAAAAGCTCAGCAGATTGGGCAATAGTATCCTACATCGCCCCAGTGGTGGCTCCTAAAGAAAAGCCTGGTGGAAGAGCTCCGTCTTACAGGCCCTGTGGAACTGCAATAAGTCCCACAGGGCCCTGATGTCATCCGGGAGCTCATTCCACCAGTGTGGAGCCGCCACCAAGAAAGCCCTGGCCCTGGTACAGGCCAGCCGAACGTCTTTTGGACCGGGGAGAGTCAGGCAATGTTGAATGCCTGACCTCAGTACTCTCTGGGGCACATATGGGAAAAGGCGGTCCCTCAAGTAGGCAGGTCCCTGACCATATAGGGCTTTAAAGGTCAGCACCAGCACCTTGAAACAGATCCGGTATGCTATAGGCAGCCAGTGCAGCAACCGCAACACAGGCTGGATATGATCCCGCATAGAGAGACCCATCAACAGCCTGGCCGCGACATTCTGCACTAGCTGCAGCCTCCGGATCTGAGACAAGGGCAGCCCCATGTAGAGAGTGTTACAGTGGTCAAGTCTCGAGGTGGCCATAGCATGGATCACTGTAGCTAGGTCATCATGTTCGAGGAAGGGAACCAGCTGCCTGATCAGCCATAGATGGTAAAAGGCTGCTGCGGCAGTGGCTGCTACCTGGGCCTCCATTGTTAAGGAAGCATCCAGGAGCACTCCCAAACTCCTGACCCTTGGCACTGGCACCAATGGTGCCCCACCAAAGGCCAGAAGTGGGAACCCCAACCCTGACCCACTCCGACTCAAGCACAGGACCTCCGTCTTCATTGGATTCAATTTCAGTCGACTCAGTCTGAGCCAGTCCGCAACGTCCTGAAGCACCCGCTCCAAGTCATCTGGCGTGGAGTCGGACTGGCCACCCAACAACAGATATAGCTGGGTGTCATCTGCATATTGATGACACCCGAGCCCATACCTACGGGCAATCTGGGCAAGGGAGTGCATATAGATGTTAAATAACATCGGGGACAGCACCGCTCCTTGAGGAACTCCACACACCAGTGGGTGCTTCTGAGAGGTCTGTTTCCCGAGCACAACCCTCTGTCCCCGATCCTGGAGAAAAGAGGCAAGCCACTGTAAAGCAAGCCCCTGTATCCCCGAGTCGGCGAGGCGGTGGATCAGCAACTGGTGGTCGACCATGTCAAACGCAGCCGACAGATCTAACAGCACCAGTGCCGCTGTGCCGCCTCAATCCATATGCCTCCGGAGGTCATCTGTGAGGGCGACCAGTGCCATCTCCATCCCATGACCCGGCCGGAAGCTGGACTGAAACGGATCCAGCATGGAGGTGTCATCCATAAAGCTCTGCAACTGAATCACCACCGCCCTCTCCAATACCTTACCCAAGTAAGGCAAGTTGGACACCGGTTGGTAGTTGGCCAATACGGCCAGGTCCAGAGATGGTTTTTTCAAGAGGGGGCGGACCATCGCATCCTTGAGTGCCCCCAGGAACAGCCCTTGCATGAAGGACTTGTTGATAATCTCCCGAAGTGCACCATATAACCCCTCGCGACTCGCTTTTATGAGCCACGAGGGGCACGGGTCAAGGCTGCATGTGGTTGGACGTACAGTTGAAAGCAATCTGTCAACCTCCTCCAGACTAAGAGGACTGAGATGATCCAGAGTAGAACCAGAAGACGTGCATAGAGCCTCGAGTTCGCGCACTGTCTCAACTGTGGCCGGGAGATCATGGCGGAGTAGCAAGACTTTATCTGCAAAATAGCTCGCAAAGGCCTCACAGCCAATATCCAATTCCCTAACATTTTGCATGCCCTGTGGCAACTCAGTTAAAAAACGAATAGTTCTAAATAATTGCACTGGGCGAGAGCTAGCAGATGCAACCTCAGCCACGTAGAACTGTCTCTTCGCAGCCTTGACTGCCACCTCATAGGATCTCATAAACATCCTATAGGATGTTCTTGATGCTCCGTCGCGAGCTCACCGCCACCGTCTCTCTAACCGTCTAAGTCCTCGCTTCATCAGCCTCAGCTCCTCGGTAAACCAGGGAGCCAGCTTAGAGCGAGGGTGCAGAGGGCGTCGGGGAGTGATCTCGTTGATGGCCGCCGAAAGCCGGACATGCCAGTCCTCGACCATCTCATTGTTGTAGGAAAGGTTTGCTCATGGAGTCTCTTCAGGATTTTAAGTCCCTTTTGCAGAATATGGCATTCCTCTATAGCAAATGGTTGCTGGCTTCTGTGTGCTTTCTGTGGCTAGGGTGCTTGGTTCTCTTTCTGCTGTGCTGAAGGTGAGGTAGAGCAGGTAACTCATGGATCCATCTTAGGTCTGGAACATAGTCACAGGAGAAAGCTCTCATCTGCTGGGTGTGTGTGCCTGCAGTCCAGATTGTTGGTGACAGCACGTAAGTCCATAAGAGTGCTATAAGCACCTTGCAGGGCAACACAAAGGCAGTTCCCAGCATTATAAAAGCAGCTTGGATAGGTCCACCTGGTCCTACTGAGTTAGTCCCTTCCCCACTTAAAAATGCAGGTGATTAGCTATGATAATAAGCCCTTAATGCCTGGAACAAGCGAATCAGCAATCCTTCCTATTTTAAGCCTATTGTTTATCCAGGATATGAACATCAGTTTATACCCAGTTCTTTGTCTACCCCCTAGATCAGCCAGTGACCAGTTCATCCCAGTCATTCATCTCCAGCCTTCAGTGTGTTACTTTTTCAACTAGAATGTTCCTGCCTGGCAGTCAGAATCAAATTGGCCAGTAACATTCAAACATTTTGGCTCCAAACCAATCCCAGCTTTGGAGCCCACCGGCTGCTCACCTTCCAACATTGTTATAGTATACACCCCCCCCCCCCAATGCCTAGAACTTTGCAGCAGCAGCCATTCTCCCAAACTTCCTTGCTACTGTCCCCTACACAGTTAGGCTCCCCAGAGATCTGGAGCTAGTCTTGATCTCTGCCCTGCTTCTTCCTTCTTCTCTCTCCTTCCACCGAGGATCCCCAGGACCTCCACTGCCTTATACAGGCTTCTTCATTTTATTTGCCCCCCTTTATTGTGTGCTTTTATTGTTTAGGTGTTAGACTGTCTATGGTTAAGGTATGCTGTGTGTGTGTGTGTGTGTGTGTTTGTTTGTGTGTGCATGTGAGTAGGTGGCTCTGAGTGCCTCCTACTTTTTTTGATTTATTTTTTTTTCTAAATAAAAATTTAGATTCTGACTCTTTTTTCCGCCTGCTATATTTCTGGGAACCTCCACATTCCCATATGGTGGTGTTACTACCAACAACCAGGGACTTCGTATACAGAAGTGGTTGTCCCAAATTTGGTTTTGCCTGAATACACATTTGTGTGCACAAGACATGCAGGGGACCACACATGTGTTGGCCATTTGGATAACAGTGTACACTTGAGGATATATCCCAAAGACCAAATAGTGCCCTTCCAAGATCATTTCAGGTCAGGAAATTGGGAAGGGAAGAAAGCTGAGGCCTCTTCTCTCCCCCCCCCCCAATGTTGCAATCTGAACTGAGCATAACATACACAGAAACTGAGGAAAACCTGCAATAACATGTGATGGTTACACAGAGTGGGGAACCAAGTCACATGAACACATGAAGCTGCCTTCTACTGAATCAGACCCTTGGCCCATAAAAGTCAGTATTGTCTACTAAGATTGGCAGTGGCTCTCCAGGGTCTTTTGCATCACCTACTGCCAGATCTTTTAACTGGAGGTGCCAGGGATTGAACCTAGGATCTTAGATGCTCTACCACTGAGCCACAGCCCCTCCCAGCCACAGTCCAGCCTTTAAACTCCATAATGTGTGAAGCCGCTGTAGGCTCCCATTTAATTATACCTCAAATGGATGCTGCAAGGATGAAGAGAGAATGAGGTATGCTGCTCAGAGAACCCTGGAAGGATTTTTTTTTTAAAAAAATATATTGTTAGAGCAAGGGTACAGCCAAATATAGAGCTGCCATTTTGTGCAGCAAATGTGTGTTTAGCATAACATTCAGTTTAGCCTTTTCTCTAGAAGGGGGAAAATGTTATATGGAATAACCCTGAGTTACTTCTCCTTGATATCTTTGAGGAGTTCCAGAAGACCTTAGACTTTTATGTCAAGCTAGGAACACCTACTACAAGAATGGGGATGACAAGCATGTTTCTATTCTTAGTTCACAGAGGGAGCTTGTGGCTTGTGCCAATCTAAGTGCCTGAAAGCAGAGAAAGCACATTCTCTCTCAGCATGTAAGGACAGCATGTGGCTTCAGCATCTAATAACTGTGGCTGTTCAGGGTGAATCTTTCTGTTATGGCTACAGCGATCACACAATGAAAGTATATTGGAGCATAACTAACTGACTGAAGAGTCCATGAAAAGGTGTAAACATTAAATATTTGTTTCCATAGGCATTCTCCAAGGGGTGCCATCAAGGGAGGTCAGAGGGCCCAGTTATACCCTCCCCTTCCATCTGAAACCAGTTGTGATTACATTCATTTCAGGAACACATATATCTTGGGAAATTCATAGTAAATAATCTTTAAAAATATGCTTCTTTTTGGCAATCATGTTTAGCAAGCAAAAGCATGTTATTAATCATACTGCAAAACTGTTCTATCTATATATTAGTTTTTGAACTTAGAACATTTAATCCAACCTATGCTGCTCTTCCAAGGAATTTAGGACAGCATATATAATTCCTCCTTCCTCATTTTATCTTAAAAGATTAAGAGTCTGTGGCTGAGGACAGACTGGCAATCTAAAGCGGGGCAGGCACGCTTCGCAAACGGAGGAAAGGAGCATGTTCAGACATGCGCATCTGTCCGTCGGCTCCGTTGCGTACTTACCCGTCTCCCAGTCGCTTTCCTTCCGCTTTACCCGGACACCGTTTTTTCCCGGTGTTCAGGGGCCTTCCTCCGCATGCCTCCCGCTTCCAAACAGTGTGAACTGGAAGAAGCGGGAGGCATCCGGAGGAAGTGTGAATGCACCGGCAAAAAGTTTTGCGCATATGCGCATGTGCGCATGTGCGCATATGCGCACATGCGAAAAACATCAAAGGAAAACAAAAAAGTGCAGCGGCACGCGCGAGCCACGCGCGCTGGCTATGCGGCAGTCTGAACTCTCCGTGGCAGTCTGAATGCTCCGTATCGCCGCTGATCCGCATTGCTCTGGCCAGTGTGAACGGCCAGCTCCGTGGGTTTTTCCCCCCGCTCCAGTTCCCTCCGCTTTGCCTCCGCTTCAGATTGCCAGTCTGTCCTCAGCCTGTGACTGGACATATAGTAGGGAACATTTTTCCAAGCTGTACATTTGGTGTATAGGCAGTTGTTACACTGGGTCCTGCTTAAATCCACTGAGTGTCTACTCTGCCTGAACTTTCAGACTTGGTGTCAAATATTGACACAGAAGTCTTCATCCACAGGTCCATCAGTACTTAGGAACCCTACACTGTCATGAGGCAATTGTACTGGAGAATTATGTCTGTGTGCTATGTTCAGGATCATGTTTGAATACTTATTGGGGGCCAAAGTAAACATAATGTCTGCCACAAGTTGGGACAGACTTCTCCAACTTGACGTAAAGTCAGACATTCCAAAAGCAGTCTGCTGCTTGACTTAGCTCTGGAGCATGGTACAGGGGAAACAGAGGTTTCAGCCTTCCCCCTGTTTTCTTAAGACAGAATGACCACAGAGCTAGTTGTGGGGCTCCAGTGTGCTGGAGCAGTGATAGTCTGCTAAGAGTCTAATTACTGTAAATGCTGCTGAAAGAATAGTTTAGTCTACTCGTACCTTAGGGTGAGCTGTGAAGCATTCTCTAATGTTTAGGTTTTATTGGATTTTTTGCCTTGCCATTCAGCCTACCCCTTGTTGTTACTTTCTCTGCCGTGTGTTAGCATGTGTTAGTGCTTGTGAGAGACAGCACTTTAAAAAAAAAACTCAGAAGTGCTGTACAAACAGCTGAAGGACTATGAAGGGTTAATTCTTCACAGAGCCAGAGAGCCTTGAGTGACAGGCTGTTCCAAGAGATCTGATTGGTTAGCACCAACTGAGCAGAGAAAGAATTCTGAACAGGATGCTGAAGAGAATGCCATCTGATTTCAGCCCTAGCTGAAAAGAGTTGAGTACTGACAGTTTCAGAATTCAGCCCTGACTGAGAGCAGTTTAACACAAACAGGAGAACTAGGGAAAGTTGGCAATGACAAGTGGGTAGAGACCCCCATTTGGGCCAAAGAAAGGGGACAGATCTTCTAGTGAGAGGAGAATTTCCCTACCCAGCTAAGCAGGGAATTAGCTCTGAAGAGTGCAGAGATCCCTCATCTGGTGTGGTTAAAAACTGCCTGTAGAAACCTTAACAGTCAGTTAAGAACTCAAGATGACTACTAGTGTTTCAAGAGAAGGGATTTGGTACTGGAAAGAGTGCACTAACCTTCTGGAAACCAAAAGAGTCAGGGAATACTCAAAGAAAGTGTACTGAGTGTTTGAGAAAACACTGGAACAAAAGCCACTCAACATAAAGATTTTAAGTAACACTGAATAGCTTAAGAAACTCTCATTAGCCTGAAACATAAGAACTAAAGAACTAAACATAAGAACTGCATGTACTGATTTTACCTCAGAGTTATCTATATTGAATTACCAAAGAAATTTTACCCCTGATTTCACCTGACCTTTCCCCTCTATGTTGAATAAAATATTTTGTTAATTTGGAATATAAAAACTGCTTGGGTGCCATTTAAGTCATATAAGTTAAAGGGGGCTCCCATTTCTTCCCTCAGGTTCCTGGGGTGAGCAAACAGCCAAAATATGATACTGTGACAGGGTGGGACAGCCAGGATTCTTCAAGAAAGAAGAAAAGAGATAACTACGATGGCTCAGTCACAGAAGGGAAAGAAAAATGGAGGGAAAATCTTGCCTCCTAGGAAGGGAAGTGGATGTTCTCTGTTGTATTAGTGGCCTGCAGAGTTATCATCTTTTATGCAAAAATCCTGTTGCAGTAAATTCATGAAAGCCAACTCCAAAAGCAGTGAAGGAGGTGTGGGATAAACAGTAATGAATAAGCACAAAAAAGTAGGCAGGGGGTGTAATGTGCATTTCAAACGCCTTGAACATTCCCTTTTTGTGAGTATATTGAGATCATTCGGCTCAATCCTAGTTCTACCATCTGGGCATCATAAAGTTTTACATTAGATCTAATATCATTGACTATTGATATTGCTTGCAGCAGTCTCTGCTAGGGGAAAGTAATTTTGTTAATGACCTTCCTAACAAACTTTTTTTTTTTTAAAAAAAAGAAAATTCTGTTTGGTATTACTGGAATTAAAAAACTAATAAGATTCAGTTTAGAAGCTGTTTCCTGACCTAGTTATTTCCCATTAATTTCATCTTTACACACAATAGTACTGCTGTTTGGGTTTTTTGCAGTGTTTATCACCTCAACATTATAATCTGCTTTATGTGTTTTAAGTGATTTCATCAAAATTCACATCTGCACTTCTGGAGAGTTACAGATATTTGGTTAAAAACATCACAAGGAATTCAGAATGCTGATATCCCTGTTACATAGAGCCCAAGTTGTGATGAACCCATTAACGTTCATTTTTAAGCTCTGAGCAGTGCAATCTTAAACCCTGGATGCCAGCATAGGTAGTTGGCATCCTATGTACTGTCAGCAGAGAAAAGAAATGCCAGAGAAGGAACTGAGAACAGAAGAACTCCACAGAAGTCCACTCCAATACTGCCCATCCCCACCCAATTGCATGTCATCAATGCCCCTGTGCCACCATATATGGAAACAGCCGGCATGCCTTCCTGATGTCATCCTACCCCCATCCAAATACACAACAGAACAAGGGAATAAAAGAAAAAAGAAAAAGAAACACAGCACCCTCCATGAAAGGTGGCCATGGTGTGCCCAGTCACATCATCGTGCAATGCTCAAGCAGTCCCTCCAAAATCTATGGTTGCACCATAGAGCTTTATGTGATTACTCAACTGTCACATCAATGCCAAGACATCACCTCAGTTACATGTCTGAGAGTGATGTCATGCAATGCCACAGAATGCCTTGCCCCCCCCTAAAACTAGTCCATGGTTGGCAACCCTAAATCAGACCAAGGATACATCTAGTCCATTTGGCAGCAAGATAAGGGGTGTGATGATGATGGCCTTCCCCTGGCCTGTTGCTTGTGCTCAACATTTGGTACTTAGTTTTATACCTGATGTACATGGAGATCCTTCTTAGCTCTCATGACAGATGTCTGATGATAAATCGCTCTTTCATGAATTTGTCTAACCTTTCAAAAAATTGAGATAATTGTCATTACCTATTAATATCTGTTCATAATTTTCCTCCCACAGTCATTTTTTAAATAAATCATAAAGTCATAAGTGTGTTATAATTTTCACGGGTGAGAGACAGCTCCACATGCATTAGTACATTTACTTACTATTGTGGAAGATCACAAAACAGGTACTAGAATTGTAGCAATTCTAGCATGTTCCAGCATATCCAAGTTCATAAGTACTTGTGTGATTCACATGTAATCTTCTTAATGTGAATGGTAGGATATCCATTTGAAATATTTTGGTGATACTATTGTACATACATACAAAGATGCCTGCTCCTTGGGAGGAAAGCTATGGCAAACCTAGACAGCATAATAAAAAGTAGAGACAACACCCTGCCAACAAAAGTCTGTATGGTCAAAGCGATGGTATTCCCAGTAGTAATGTATGGCTGAGAGAGCTGGACCATAAGGAAGGTCAAGCACTGAAGAATAGATGTGTTTGAATTATGGTGCTAGAGAAGACTCTTGAGAGTCCTTTGGACTGACAGGAAATCAAATCAGTCAGTCCTAAAGGAAATCAGCCCTGACTGTTCCCTGGATGGTCAGATACTGAAGCTGAAGCTCAAATACTTTGGCCACCAAATAAGAAGAGAACACTCACTGGAGAAGACCCTGATGCTGGGAAAGATTGAAGGTAAAACAGGAAGGGGACGACAAAGGATGAGATGACTAGATAGTATTACTGATGTGATGAGCATGGAAGAAGAAGAAGAGTTGAATCTACACCCTGCCCTTTACAACCCTAAGGAGTCTCAAAGCAGTTTACGATCTCCTTTCCCTTCCCCTCCCCACAGCAGACACCTGTGAGGTAGGTGGGGCTGAGAGAGCTCTTTTGATAACTGTTCTTGAGAGAACAGCTCTGAGAGAACTGTGCCTGACCCAAAATCATCCAGCTGGCTGTATGTGCAGGAGTGGGGAAACAAACCCAGTTCTCCAGATTAGAGTCCACTTCTCTTAACCACTACACCAAACTGGCTCTCTTACCCCTGTAACCTGGGCATTGGAAATAAGGACAACTTCAAGGCTTAGGGCTTCCTTTTTTAAAGCCCCCCTCCCACTCTCACACCTTGGCTTAAGCAAAGTAACTATTTATTACAACAGGGAAAATACAATTTTGCACACAGGGTATGGTTCTCTCCGCCCACAATTCCTTTCCATCTCCAAGCCAAAGAGCCAATAGTCAGTGTTCCAGAAGTACTGTTTTCTTGTTGGAGTTGGTCCAGCTGCAGGGCCTGAGAAGCAGGCCTCCAGTGGGAAGAAAAGTTCTCAGGGCCTCCCTTCTCACTATCCAAGAGAAGAAATTAGCTTCAGTTCATAGATAGATGATCTGGGAGCTAACCCTCCCCAGAAGAAGTGATTTCCATAAAGGAAGGGCCTGCACCAAAGACTTCCTCAGCTGATTCCTTTCAGCACTCCAGTCCATGGAAAGATAAACAACTAGGCCTCATGCTCCACACCCTACCCAGTTTTTTTTCTAGTCACTCCTACACACACTCTTCCCAATATGCAAATTAAGTATTTTCATTGCTCCACCCAACTGCATATATTCCCAAAGCTCTACATCCCTCTGACAACATTTAGTACAATTTGCCTATGTCTTGACATCATCATGTTGTGTGTTTTCCTGTCCCTGCCAACAGCAGTAAATAATGTGAAGAGATTCATGGCAGGAAAATACAATACAAATGCATCTGGATATGGATAATTTTTCATGAAATGTTGTGAAGCACTTGACCAGGAGTTGCTGTTTTCAGTGGCATCTCTATCTTTAACATGTGTAGCATCACAACAAGAACGGAGGAGTTTATCAGAGGGTTCATGATGGAAGTAATTTAGCTCCAGTGCAGTATAGTGGTTAAGAGAGGCAGACTGTAATTTGGACAACCGGGTTTGATTACCCACTCCTGCACATGAAGCGAGCTGGGTGACCTTGGGTCAGTCACAGTTCTCTCAGAGCTCTCTCAGCCCCACCTACCTCACAGGGTGTCTGCTGTGGGGAGAGGAAGGGAAGGAGATTGTAAACTGCTCTGAGACACCTTTGGGTAGTGAAAAGAGAGCCAGCATGGTGTATTATTTATTTATTTATTTAGATTTATATCCTGCCTAGCCGAGTTACCGGCTCAAGGTGGCTAACAACAATTTAAAACAACAGTATAAAAATTCAGCATAAAGTTGTAAAACCAACAGGAAACCACAAAAAGTCAGTGGCCCACAGTACATCCAACACTGAGTGCAGAGCCTAGTAAAAACCTAGGTCAGGAGGCTTCACCAATCAATTTCCCGGGCCGAGGTTCTCTCGGCATTCTTCAGAGACCCCTTCCCCCCCAGTGGCAGCTCCTAATTAAAGTCCTGGCAGAAGAGCTTCGCTTTGCAAGCCCTGTGAAACTGCATAAGGTCCCACAGGGCTCTGATGTCATCCGGGAGCTCGTTCCACCAGTGAAGAGCCGCCACTGAGAAGGCCCTGGTGATCACCAGCCTGGCCTTTCTAGGGCTGGGGAGGGTCAGGCGATGTTGGGTGCCTGACTGCAGTGGTCTCTGGGGTATATACGGGGAAAGGCAGTCCCTCAGGTAGGCAGGCCCCTGATCATATCGGGCTTTAAAGGTTAAAACCAGCACCTTGAACCGGATCCGGTACGCTATAGGCAGCCAGTGCAGTATCCTCAGCACAGGCTGGATGTGGTCTCGCACTGAGAGACCCATCAACAGCCTGGCTGTGGCAGTCTGCACTAGCTGCAGCCTCCGGAGCTGAGACAAGGGCAGTGGTTAAGAGCAGTATGGTAGATAGACTCAAATCTGGAGAATCATGTTTGATTCCCCATTCTTCCACGTGAAGCCTGTTGAGTGACCTTGGACTAGTCATAGTTCTCTCAGAACTCTCTCAGCCTCACAACATGCCTGATGTGGGGAGAGGAAGGGAGTGTTATAGTAAGCCATGTTGAGACTCCTCAAGGTAGAGAAAAGCAGAGTATAAAAACATCAACAACTTCTTTTTCTCCTCCCCCTCCCCAGGCCTCTGGAAACTTTATCTCTTCTCAAACACCTTCCTCTTTTCTTTTTTGGCATCCTTCAATTCACACCCTCACCAATTAAATAGCTGGTTGAGCTGAACTTATTTATTATATTTTCTTCAGTTAGCTTTATGGAACTGCTTGACATAGATGAACAATGGGAGCATAACTAGTGAACACTTTAGCAATTGCATGGATGGCAGTGGGGGTTGAGCCAAGATTCTGTTATTTTTAGAGAAGCCGTGTGGTTATAACCACTGCACATCCCTTTTAAAGTGTAAGTGAAACAATAATTCTAAACATAAAACTACCAAAACCAAGTAGCACTGCTATGTTACAGCATCACTAAGGTAACTAATCCCCCCCTTAAGTCACGGATCACTTTTAATCACCTGCATAGTGATCTAAATGTATGCAAAGAGAACCTTAACTAAAAAAAAAAAAAAACTTATTAATTGAATCTCATCATAATTAAGCCATGGTTCTTGCAGAACATCAAATTTAAAGTCATTTTAAAAATGGGAAAGTCTATATCTGCTGCTGTAGTTTCTCCAAATGCAAACATAATGTCAAGAGATCCGAATGCCAATTGCATTACAATTAGCTTTTCCTTGCAGAAACAAGTATAGACGTGTTTGGTGCATGCAAATGTTTTCCTTGGCTACGGTGGCTTATAAAAACCAGGATCTGTGTGAGCCAACGATACAGTCTCGGGGAGCAGAACTGGGCAAACACTGCCCATCTCTCTGTCCCTGTGTTGTCAATTTGGTGTCTGTTTGCTTTGTTGCTTTCAGAAATGTATATTAAAAAAAAATATGGGACAGCCTGGGTCAAATGGATCTGTCCATGAGCTGGGTCAAGCTGCATTCTGGCGTTCATAACTAGGTTGAACACTATTGCAAGTTATATCAAACCATGTCGCCTTCAAGCTGTTCCAGAAATGACCTGGGTCAGACACGGCCATTAGGGAGTGCAGAGAATGATCTAAGGATTGTTGTGTAAGCATACCTTCCAGCTGTCCTTACTTACCATGAGCAGCCCTTGTCTTCTCATACCTGTCTCATTTCAAACCCTATTTGGATCCTATTTTCCTTGTTGGGGATACCACTGTCATTGTATACACATATACAATAGTATTTTTTTCCATGCTTCAGCCCTTTCCCACAATAGCACCATCTTAAACAGAGTTTGTCAGACCCCAGGACAAAGTTACTCTTAACAACACTCTCTCATCAGTGATGTCTTATTGAAATATATGCAAGTTCCAGGTCAGTTCAGTACTGTGTCAGAACTGAGGTTCAAACAGGAAACCCCGAAGATATAGACAGTTTGAACAAAGGCCATTGTTATGTATTGACCATGCGGTCGCCATGTGCTCCCTTCATTGTGACCGCATGGCCAGAGCACATGGCCAAGAAACTACCTGAGCTTCAGCCAGGTAGAACAAAGGCCAGGTGGATTCAAACTGGCCACCAATCCTGTACCTAGGTTTCTCCCAGGGAACCTATGAAATGTAAATAGACTTCTAATAGCCTATCAGGCCAGTTGGGTGAGGTCAGGGGATTGTCCCTGACCAGCATAAAAGAAGGGCTTCAAGCCCTGGGTTGTATGCTTCATCTGGACCAGCAATAAAGATCTAGCTGTTTCACTATTCCATGGACTCCCGACTCCAATACTTCTCAGCCATCATCAGACGCACCAATCACACTTTGCAAACCTCCCGCCTAACTTCCACACTCCTAGTCCACCCCCCAGGAATATATGGCTCCTTATCTATGAAAGCGAGAAAGGCACAGCTTTGCCTTCAAGGTCGCCCCTGGTAGGGAGGTATCTTGAGAAGAGTTACAGCATCTACAACCCAGTGGTTCACACACTCCAGCATTCACGTGCTCACACCCAGGAATTTCCCTCCACCAGTCATCATGGCAAACTAAGGAGAGAGTTTGACAGTTACACCCTTTTAAACCCAGTGGCTTCAATGGAATTAGAAGGCTGTAACTCTGTTAAGGGTTGGACTAGCAATCTCTGAAGGGGGAAGTGGGTCTATCTTGATTGATTTAGTTAGTTATTTAATTCTTTTTTACCCTGCCTCTCCCCCCATGGGGGCCCAAAGCAGCCTAGATCCTTCTCCTCTCCTCCATTTTATCCTCAAAACAACCCTATGAGGAAGGTTAGGCTGAGGGAGTGTGAATGGTCCAAGGGCACCCAGCAGAGTTCCATGGCACAAGGGGGGGATTTGAATCTGGGCCTTCCATCTACTACTCTGACACTCTTAACCACTACACCACACTGGCTTTACTTTATTAGCCGTGCATGTAAACTAGGGTTGCTTTCAGTTTTCATAATTTCAGCTCAGGAATTTACACTTTGATCTTGTTTCTACTTCGTGCAATTGAACCGATGAGTCTGTACTCTTTGTGCTGTTTTTAGTTACTCTGCATTGAACTTCCCTCTTGGATTTATGTGGGTTAACTTTTTAAAAAATACTTTAAGCACATGGTTGGCATTTAACACAGAAACTGTACTAAAATGGAATAAAAATGGCATCTTTAAAAAAAAAATCAGGAAAACTGGAACACCACCAAAAAAAATTGAGTGAAACACAAAGGCCGGCAACCGCATATGAAAATAAATGAAGAAACACACAAAAAAGAGGCATATTTGTACAAATCTAATATAAATTATCAACATCATTTGTTTGAAATACTTTAAAGGTAGCTCTTTCCATAAGAGTATGTTTGAGCTAGCTTAAATTGCTAAAAACATCAGCACAATAGATTAAATAGTTCATAAAAAGAGAACCGCAGCAATATAAAAACAACATTTGAAAAGGACAGATTCACAAATGAAAAAAGCTGGGGGTAATAAACCTTCCCAAAATGTCTGGGCAAATGACAACATTTTCAGTTTGTGATTATGTATTTATTTATTCAAGTTTTAGCACATGTTACCCCTCCCTGCCTCCAAGTTTATCAGGGTGGCACACATGGTTCTCTCCCCTCCTCCATTTTATCCTTGCAACAACCCTGTCAGGTTGGTTAAGATGAGAAATATACTGGGTTCAAATGTGTGGAACGATCAGCTCATGGTTTATTAGTGATTACAGCAAGGAGAAAAGAAGACTGGCTATCCCTGGCCGAAGCCCAGTATTTATGCGTGGAAAGGATTACACCCCACTCCCAATGATAGGCTATTTACACTCTATTGTTTCCCAATTGGCTCCCTTTAGTATCCCTGTCTCTCTACTAGCCCATTCTAGGATCCTAGCGATCTATTGTTATGCACCCCAAGCTAAGTCCTTTTGCAAGTAAGTTCAGGCTCAATACATAACAGGATGAGAGAATGTAACTGGCCCAATGCCACCCTGTGTATTTCATGGGTCCCCCTGGCTCTAGTCTAACCACTATATAGGCTTGTCAACCTCCAGGTGGTGGTTGGGGTTCTCCTGGGATTACAACTGGTGATAGAGATCAGTTCACTGGGAAATTTGGCCACTTTGAAAGGTGGACTCTGTAGCATTATATTGTGATGAAGTCCCTCCCTTTCCCCCCATAGGCTCCACCCCCCAAAAAAAATCTCCAGGTATTTCCCAACCCAGAGCTGGCAACCCTACCACTATACCAATCAGTCCGGTCTACACATGCAGCACACAGAGAGTGAAGCGGCAGAGACTGAATATTATAGAATGGACTGTACCACTTCTAACTGCATAGGTGAGTTTATGGTCCACTAACAACTATTCCTTGTAAATCGAAAAGCAACCCAGTATGTGACACATTCTCTGTATTATGCCAGTGTGATGTAGTGGTTAGAGTGTTGGAGTAGGATCTGGGCAAGCCAGGTTCAAATCCTCACTCTGCCAAGAAGGCTTGCTGGGTGACCTTGGGCTAATCATGCACTCTCATTGTTACCTACCTCACTGGGTTGTTATAAAGATAAAATGGAGGACAGAAGAATGATATAAGTCTCTTTTAGGGAGAAAGGCAGTAAATGAATAAATGAAGTAAATAACTAAAGACATTTATAACCTACCTTTCTCAGAGGACTCAAAGAAGTTAACAAAAGCTACATATATTGCAAAGATGAAATAAAATATAAAAAGAGCAGCCTCCAGTGCCCTCCCATCTTCTAAAACATCTGCTTTGGAAATGACCACTTCTTAACCTCCTCAGAATGCTCTCTGAAATAGGACACCTGTCCCATGTAAAATGAGAAGTGAAGGTGCACTCCATACTTGTTTGGGTAGATCCTTCCAAAACAATGGCCCTGGCACCGAAAGTGCTCTTGTCCAGCCTGAAGAAAGTGCAGACTCATTTAAGAGGGCAAAGGAAGAAGTCAGTCCTCTGAGAAACATAGTTGGCACATGGGAATACACTGGGGGAAATGGTCCAGTAGAGATGAGTGTCCTAGGCTGTGAAGAGCTTTACAAGGTTTTTTTTTTTTTTTTAAACACCTTGAATTTGGCCTTGAAGCAAAGAGGTAATCAGTACATGCTGACACACAGGTGCTCTAAGCAGCTCGCCCACCATATCTGATACAAATTTAAATGTCCAGGTCATCTTCAAGGGTAGCCCACCATTGATCACAGTACCACAGTCCAACCAGGAAGTTACAGTGGTATGGATTAGCACAGCTAAGTTAGCAAGGTTAGCAGACTGAAAAAGGTCAGGTCTCTGAATCAGGAGTTCTGTTTAGGGATACAGAGCTGGCTTGAGGTTTTTAGGATGCAGGAATGCTCAGTTGGACTCTTAACCTGGAAATGTCAAGACATGGAAACTGAGAATTCCATCACATTTCTCTGATCTTGAGTTTTCTCTACAAAGTAAGAATAGCAGTGCTGTTGCCAAGATCCCTTTGCCAGTTTTGGGACCATGCAGGGTTGTCGGGCTGTGCCTGACAACCAGTGGGAGCTTAGGGGCATGGGTGGCATATAGCATCACATGTGCTGTGATGTCACTTCTGTGAAAAATACAGAAATTACATCAGATACCTCTAGGAATCACCAGAAACTCTCTTGTAAAACCACAGCATTCCCAACAACTCCTAGAACTACCTGCCATAGCTTCTGGGGAAGTTCCAGAAGGTCACAGTGCACACAATGCCTTTTTAAAAAACATTATTTTATTTTTCACCCACTATTGTGGGAAGCCTGGCAACCTTAAGGACATGACAAAAACCAACACAACCTCTGGATCCCCTTCCATTGGAAAAGAAGATGGACAATTCTTTCTATATACACGGATGCCTTCTGATTCCATGTTCATTCCTCAGGGATAGCTCTTATTAGTTTGTCTGCCTACTTACTGGTTCTGGATCCTGTTCTTATATACATACATACATACAACCTTTATTGGCATAGCGTAAGTAGATCGAGCAAAGAGAACATTGAGCAGTAGGTACAAAACAAAACAAAGAAACAACATCCATCAATATTCTCAATGTTCCAGAGTATAAAACAGTCCTAGCATAAATTGCAATATTTACAGAGTATTACTCTTGACTTCCATACATAGGCCAGAAATTCAGCAACAGATAGCGTTATTGCTGGATTCTTATCTGCTAAAAAGAAAGTTAGATCCCTATCCAGAAAATCTCTCTGTGGAGGAAAAAGGGGACGAATCAAAGTATTACGCTTAGTGGAATATTTAGGGCATCGGAAAAGGATATGGGTAATAGAATCCAGTTCCCCAAGATTACAATTGCAAAGGCTATCCTTGTACGGAACACCCCTATATCTGCCTAGGACAACTTCTGAGGGGAAATGGTTAAACCTCGCAAGCATGAAATCCCTCCTAAAAACTGGGATTCTCAAGTTGGCAATATACGGTACCATAGAGGTATGTAAAGGGAGGAGGGGAAATGAGTAGGGGGAACAGACTCCAAAACTACCAGCATTAATTATCTGCGCCTCTATATCCCAAATTCTCCTCCTGACTGCCTGCAAAATTGCCACCTCACCACAGTTATAGAGGGATTCCAGGTCGATACCTAAAGCACCAGTCTTTTTTACTATGGCCTGTGACCACCCCGATATATAGGGATCAGTTAAAAGTTGGACTATTAGGCTAGTAGGGGGGGATCGAAAGTAAAGTCGAAGCCAATACTTGATCGTAATGATCCAAGCCCGAGATTCTACCGAGTGAAGACCCAACTCTTTGTTAAGAGCAGAAAGCGACACTGAGTTGGAGACTCCAAGAATCCTACGCAAAAAGGTGGAGTATATACTCTCAACTGTCTTAATAAAAGACTGAATCCAGATAGGGATCCCATATAGCAGACGGGATATAGATCCTGTTCTTATAAACAATTAATTGGCTGCTGCAATATGCTTGTCAATATGTCTTTTTCCTTCAAAAAGAACCTTTGTTAAAAATACTACTATAAGTATTTTGAAGGATAAAAAGAAACCTACTGCAAGAAATATTCCCTAGCCGTGTGCATGTGCCATTTAACCTTGAAGAGATTCAAAAGAAGGCCTTTGCATCTTGCTGAATCTTCCTTTCCCAGATCCTGTTTTTTGGCATCCTCTGCCTCTCTGCTGCACTCTGGCAAGGGATTAATCTAAGACACACTTTACATGAGTTCAGCTCCAAAACCTGTTTGGAATGCTCAGCTACCCTGGAGATATGAAGATGAGCATGCTTCTGAATAATGTGCATAGAATCTTTGACTCTGATGAAACACAGGCAACAATATTTCAGAGGTCAGGTACAGGCACTCCAAACTTGAATCCAGCCAACTTTCATTTTAGAAACACCTTAGCAACAGGCTACGAAGATTCGGGGAACTATTACAGCCAGGCTGTATTGTCACAAATGTTCACGAATTTTTAGCATGGTTCATGGTGGTTCATGAACAAAGACAGATTGGTGCCAGTCAATTAAACTGTTTACAAAACTCTGAGGCAACAGTGGGCACAGAATTTCCCAGCCTTGGAAACACCACAATAATCCTTCTAGATCTTAACAGGCAATGCTGGCTGCCAATAACAGAGTTCCCATTGTGGTCTATGGGCTCAGAAGGCTATATATTGAGTGAGCTCTCCTCCCTCCTCCTCCTTTGCTGGCTGGTGAAGCAAAAGAGAGGCATGGAGCTAGCAGAGCTGATTCATTGCTTTGCTTTCTGTTTGCTTGATCTGCTGTCTGTTGCTGGGATTTGGGATTAAGGTATAGTGGACTCTGGCCTCTGACTTTTAGCACAGGGACTTAGCTATTGTACCTCCCCCCCTTCTTGCTAGTGATCTGCTCTGTTCTCCTCTGTGGGGGTGGGCTGGGAGTTTTCTGGAACCAGGGATCTGGTTCTTCTCTTCCTGCACTCATGCCAAACACAGGGGCTTATCTTAGCTTTATATTCCCCCTCCCCCCGCTAGTGATATCATCTGCTGCCTGCCATTGGGGTTTGGGAGGTTTCTGGAATAAGGAGTTGGATTAGCATTTTGTTTCTGCATTCACACTGAGCACAGGGGCTCAGTGGACACCATGAGGGTGAAAGTGGGTGGAAGGGGTACATGGGAAGAAGCTCTCCTTCCACAGAGAACAACAGGCCCCTGTCCCCAGGCATGAACAGGCCCCATGTCCCGCCCCCGAGTCCTGCCCCAGCAGAGCATTGCAGGGATCTCACAGTGTTCTTTCCTTGCTCTGTCCTTGGGGCTTTCCCAAGAGGAAACAGGCATTAGCAATATCCAGTCATCAACAATTGATAGAACTCTTTGGAGATGAATCTTCTGACAGCAGTGGTTCAGAGACTTGGGGGGGGGGAGCACCTTCCCCTCACAGGTCCCAACCCCCTCCTGCTTCTTCTGCCCCACTCCCTTCTGCTCCTGTTGCCTCAGGTACACTCCCCTCTGGTGCCTGCCAGCCTGGTGCCAGAAAACACCTTGCTCAAATCATGGGGTCCCATTTCCAATCCAACCTGTGGAAACATTTCTGCACTCTCTCCAGAGTTCCCTTATACCCTCCCTGCTGTTGTGGGGGTACTTTGGGGAGCTCCTGTCAAAAGTCTGGGGGTGCCTGCCCTTCCATCCATATTTCAGATACTGGCTGCATGTTTCAGCTGTGGGGAGGGGGGCTGTGAGTTGATGGGTGCACTTCAGACTCAGGTTCAGAGTCGAATAAAACATCCGCATTGATGAGTGTGCTCTGCACCTGTTTTCTGCCCCCTTAGTTTCTGGGTGCCTCGGCTGAGTACCCACATTCATTACAACTGCCCTGCAGCTGTGGGGGTACTTTGGGGAGCCCCCATTAAAATCTGGGGGTGCCCGCCTTTCTGTTTCTCTTTCAGGTACTGGTTGTATGGTTCAGCCCTGGGGTGGGGGGGGTCACACTTTGGGGGTTGGGTGTTAGGGGTGAACTCAGGGATTTCTAGCCACCATGTCTACTTCTGTCTCAGGACTTTCGAGCTGCCCACCACATTCACTTCCTTTTCAGGGATTCCAGCCACCATGTCAACATTGTTGCACACTGGTTTATGTTTGAGTGTCAGGGGTAGATTCAGGGATTGAAGCCACTATGTCTACATATGTCATTGCATGCTTTGGTGTTTGGATGTCAGAGATGCACTCAGGGCTTGGAGCCACCATGTCTACTCCCTTCTCAGGGCTTTGAGACACCACATCTAACCACTTCTCAGGGCTTCTAACCACCATGTCTATTACTTCTCAGGACTTCAAGCCACTAGATCTAACTACTTCTCAGGACTTTTGAGCCATCACATCTACTTACTTCTCAGGGCTTGGAGCTACCACATCTATATATGTAATTGCATGCTGCTTTGGATTTGGGTCTTAGGGCACATTGTCCTGGTTCTGCTGCATTCCCCAAAATGCCCCCCTTTAGTTTTTATTGGAGATTCTCGGGGACTTTGATTCTGTTTCTGTTCTGCCAGGCTTCTGCCCTTGCTTTTCCCCCATCCACTGGAAACAATGGAGTATGGGGGCACCTTCTGGGGGGGCATAACTTGGACCCCATATATCCAATCCTCACTAAACTTGGAGGGCAGATAGAAGATAGTCAGCTGAAGATCTCCTGCAACTTTGGTGTCTCTAGCATGCTGGAGTGGACATTCTACCATATCACAAACTTCCCAAACTGATTTAGTTTAAACAAATGGGTTTTTGTCCATGATGGTCCATGGTTCAGTTTGTGGGTGAACCAAACTGTATTTTCCCAGTTCATGCCCATCCCTAATTACAACTCTCCCTGTAATTGTTTTATCTTTCCTTGCAATTCTTATGTCTTAGAACTGAAAAGCTGAAGCTGAGTGGGGAGAGGTAAATGGCCCTGGAAAAGGGCCCCCTAACCTTCTCTTAAGAACATAAGAGAAGCCAGTGTTGAATCAGGCCAATGGCCCATCCAGTCCAACACTGTGTAACACAGTGGCCAAAAACACCAGATGCCATCAGGAGGTCCACCAGTGGGGCCAGGACACTAAAAGCCCCCCTACTATTGCCCCCCCAAGCACCAAGAATACAGAGCATCACTTGCCCCAGACTGAGACCGATTTCCCACTGAGACCAGTGTCGGGTCCTCTGTTTGCTCTGGTTGCAGCCTCAATTTCACACTATTTGCCGTGGGGTGCATTTTGACCCGGGACTTCATGTGATTTCCTCTGCGGCTTTGGTGATCTTCAAAAAACAGGATCACTGAAGCCATGGAGGAAATCACGTGAAGCCCCGGGTCAAAATGCGCCCCACAGCAAATTGTGTGAAATTGAGGGTGCAATCAGGGCAAATGGAGGACCCGACACCGGGGCAGCGCTTGTGGGAAATCGGTCTGAGAGTTCCTATCTATACCTTGTGGCTATTAGCCACTGATGGACCTCTGCTCCATATGTTTACCTAATTCCCTCTTGAAGCCGACCATGCTTGTAGCCACCACCACCTCCTGTGGCAGTGAATTCCATGTGTTAATCACTCTTTGGGTGAAGAAGTACTTCTTTTTATCTGTTCTAACCCGACTGCTCAGCAATTTCATTGAGTGCCCACGAGTTCCAGCAAAGGAGGGAGAGACCGTGCTTGGCAAGCCATGAGGAAGACATGCCTGACCAAGCCACTAGCCATGGTGAGGCCAGACCTGGTCCCAAGCTGGCCAAGTGATAGGGTTGCCAGGTACCCCTGGTGGGGATGTGGGGGACTTAATAGGAGCAAAGAGAGGCCTAGGCTGGCACACCAGAAGTGACATCATCCTCTTGGCACTCATGCAGGGACACTCTGGTATTTTGACAAAAACTTTATAGCTGAAGTCATTTTTACCATAGAGTTTTTGCCCAAATATCAGAGCATCTTTACATTGCTGGAGACAGGATGATTTATCTTCTGGTGAATGCCAGAACTGACATTGCAGGTAACACAGGTCTAGGACTTTGTTTGCTGGCACTAAGTCCATCTCCAGCCAGCTGATTGATGCCAGGAGGAGGGGTCCTGAAGTGGGGGATCTCTTGTTCCCATTGACAGCATGGCAAGCCTAGCAATGGGTGGTTGCCCCACTAGTCATTGGCCCACTGGGAATTTCCCTAGTTGGTTCAATGGCCAATCTGCCCCTGCAGTAGGGTGGCAAACTCCAGATTAGGAAATTCCTAGATATTTGGGGGTATAGCCTGGGGAAGGGTTTGGGGAGAGAGCTCTGCACATGGTTCCATACAGTCCACTCTCCTGTCAGTTAACTGCCATGAATTCTTTTCAATACCTGTATGACTGCTACAAGGTGTATTTACATGGTCTCTGAAAAGGTCACAGGCTTGCATATATTTTTCTCTGAAGTTTGGTGACAGGTCCTGCCCAGGAGTTTGCAACGGGGCCGTGACTCCCTCCTCTGGAATGTGTGCTCCGCTTGCTTGCCTGCTTGCTTGCTAGCCTCGCTTGCTTGTCCGTGCATGCTCTGACTTAATTACTTGCTTCCCTGGTGTTATCTCTGGTGCCCCGTCCTTGAACAGGAGTGCCTCCTATTTTTGTGTGAGCCAAACTCACCGGTGTTATGTATTCCTTTTCTTTATGTCTTGGGAACTTAGCTTTTAGAAATGTTCAACATCATTATTTTCTGAGAACTCCTTTTCCCGTGTTTTCTATGGGAACTTCAGGCCAGTATATTTGAGCGCCTAAAATCCTGTCTAACGATTGCTAGACAGCTGTTAAGCCATATTTCATATCCAGTATATCAATACATGTAATCCCTAAGCACAGCATTACTAACAGGAAAAGTGTTTGACTGCAATGATCTTTTCTACAAATAAAGGACTTACTGCTTAAGGAGACCTGTTGTGGACTATATCTGTTGGGACATTCTCACTCTTCAAAGCAGCTTTTTCTGCAGGGGAGCTGATCTCTCTAATCTAGAGATCAGCTTTAATTCCAGGATGTCTCCAGGCCCCACCTGGAAGTTGGCAACACTTCTCAGTTGGGAAGCATACCATTGCTATGGTACACACTTAGGGGAATGCCTTGGCCTCATATCCTGTTTGTATGCCCTCCAGGGTAACTGGTTGGCCACTGTTTAAAACAGGATGCTGGACTAGATGGACCACTGGTCTAATCAAGAAGAAAGCCTTTTTTAGTCAGTTGACAACCTTAATGTCAAGGGTGGGGGTAGCGCATGAGTACAGTACAGATGAGTCACTAGTCATTAGACAACTGAAATGTGCATCCCTTTGGAAAGCTTTGGAAATATTCTGTTTTACACAGGAAAGTATTGTGTTGTTTAGATACCTTCCAATTTGAACTTTACTCTGTGATAGCACCTATTTTTGATCAGGGATTTATGCTCACATATAGTCAAACTGAAAAGCACCCAAAAAGTCCCTTACTGGTATGTTTCAGGTATTTTAAAAGCTGAATACATGTTAGAGAATCTCCCAGCAAAACTGGTTATCCTGAAGCTGAACATCGCCCCCAACTGAGCTTTTTTCAGGATTTTGGAATTGCTGCTGGTGAAGGTCTTCAGGCTTGTCTCCTCCCCCTTTTTTAAGGTTTCCCAGGCAACAGGAGGGAGGGGGGATGAAGCAGTGGCTTGAGATTACTCTGCTGGGTTTCTGTATATTGCCATAGGCTTTGTTGCACTTGCCAAACTGACTCCCTTACCTAACTTTGTTCTGCTGGGCTTCTTGGGGTTTACACTGGTGCTATTGCACTTGCAAAAGTGCCCCCCCCCCCTTACCTAACTTCATTCTGCTTGGTTTCTCTGGATTAACATTTGTTCTGCTGGATCTTATTAAGTCAATATATAGTGAACAGAAATCCTCTTTAATAATTAATACTGAAAAAACGGATTACTTTAAAGTTGAAAAAGGAACACGACAAGGATGCCCACTTTCGCCGTTGCTATTTATTTGGATTTTGGAAGTTTTGCTACTAAATCTGAAAGAAGATAAAGAAATTAAAGGCTTAACAATAAAAGGTTTTTCTTTTAAATATAGAGCCTTTGCAGACGACATGATGTTTATAGCCGAAGACCCTATGACTACACTACCATATTTGTTGCAGAGAGTAAGAGAGTTTGGTGATGTGGCTGGGTTTTATGTAAATAAGAACAAATCAAAAGTGATGTGTAAAAATATGTCAAATAAGAAGCAAATTGAATTACAAAATCTTATAGAATGTGAAGTGGTGAAAAAGACAAAATATCTAGGTGTAAACCTAACAATGAAAAACATTGATTTGTATAAGAATAACTATGAGAAACTATGGCAGCAAATTATGCAAGATATTAAAAGGTGGAATGTATTAAATTTGTCACTGTTGGGTAGAATTGCAGTGGTTAAAATGAATGTGTTACCAAGAATAATGTTTCTGTTTCAAACTATTCCGATTGTGAAAGATGTAAAAACATTTAAATGCTGGCAGAAGGAATTGACTAAGTTTGTGTGGGGAGGGAAAAAACCAAGAATTAAGATGAAAATAATGTGTGATGCTCAAGAGAGAGGTGGGTTCCAGTTACCAAACTTAAGGCTATATCATGATGCAGTATGTTTGACTTGGGTAGGGACATGGACTATGTTACAAGATAGAAAGTTATTGTCCCTGGAAGGTCATGACTGTAGGTTTGGGTGGCACACATATTTGTATTATGGTAAAACAAAAATGGACAATATGTTTAAGCATCATTATTTGAGAAGAACATTAATCGATACGTGGACAAGATATAAAAACTTTTTTCCAGAAGAGATACCTATGTGGATTGTACCCGCAGAAGTTTTAAATCCAGTATCACGTCACAAAGGACAAGATTGGTTGAAGTATAGAGACTTATTAACAAGACATGGTAAAGACTTTATATTGAAGGAGCAGCATCAGATGGACTTTGATTATGGTTGGTTAAGATATAGACAAATATATGACATGTATAGAAGTGATAAAAAATCCGGTTTTAGAGAAAAAAATAATGAAATAGAACAAGTTTGGGAGGAAGGTGGGAAAAAAAGATCTCTAAAATGTATAAAATTTTGTTAAAATGGTTTAACGCTGATGAAATGGTAAAAGAACAAATGGTAAAATGGGCGATAAACTTTAACAAAGACATTGAAATGGAATCTTGGGAATTTTTATGGAAAAATGCTATGGGTATATCTACATGTAATAACTTAAAAGAAAATTGTTTTAAAATGATGTACAGATGGTATATGACACCAAAAAAATTGCAAATATTAATCAGAATATGTCTAACAAGTGCTGGAAATGTAAAAAGAAAGAAGGTTCTTTTTATCATATGTGGTGGACTTGTGATAAAGCAAAGACTTATTGGTCTATAATACATGCAGAAATGGGAAAAAAATTGAAATGTACATTTAAGAAGTTGCCTGAAATGTTATTGCTTGGACTTAAATTAGAAGAGATAAATGTAAAGAAAAGGACAATAATATGGTATATGATAACAACAGCAAGAATGGTGTATGCACAAAATTGGAAAAATGAAAAAATACCAGATGTGTGGGAATGGTTGAAAAAATTGTTATATATGGCTGAAATGGATAAATGGACTAGAAAGTTAAATGACCTGTACTCAGAGACCTTTTTAGAAGATTGGAAAGATTTGAAAGAATATGCTGAAAAATACTGAGACATGAAAAATTACATTTATACATGGTTATAATAACATAAAGCAATAGAATTAGAGTATATGAATGTATTAAGGATAATTAGATAATGAAGTTGTTTTTTATTTTAGAATTATATAAGAATATAGAAAGTAAGAATTAGTATATAAGTATTTTTAAGGTATATGACCATTACCAGAAATGTAAACATAGATATAAGTATTACTATTTTGGATAAAGTGGAAAATGTGTTATGCTTCAGATGTGGTGGGAAACCGCCAATACAAGATAAAAACAAGATTATACAAATAGAACAAAATGTTATATAATATGGAAAAAAGGATTTGTATAAGATAAATGTATTAATTTTAATGTTTTGAAAAATAAAAATTTTTACAAAAAAAACATTTGTTCTGCTGGGTATGCAAAAATGCCCTCCCCCTTGCTTGAGACTGTCCTGGTAGGCTTCTGTGGATTGCCCTTAATTCTACCAGGTTTGCAACAATGGCCTCCTTGCTTGAGATTGTTTAGCCAGGCTTCTGTGTATTGTCCTTGGTTCTGCTGGGCTTGCAAAAGTGCCCCCCTTTCCTTAAGATTGTTCTGCTGGGCTTCTGTTGATTTCCCTTGGTTCTGCAATACAAAACAAAACTATTAACTTCTGCTGGGCTTCCTGGTTTGACATTAGTTCTGCTGGGCTTCCAAAAGTGCCCCTGTTTACCTGAATTTGTTCAGCTAGGATTCTCTAGTTTGACATTAGAGTTGTTGGGCTTGCCACATTAGCTTGTGGTTGTGCTGGTATTCCTGGGTTCTGCATTGGTTCTGTCGGGCTTATTTATTCATTTAGTTATTAAATTTGTGAATTGCCCAATCCCTGCATTCACAGGGCTCTGGGTAATATACAACAGTAAATAAAATACAATATAAAATATTCAGTACAGTCTTAAGGAAACAATCCCCCACATGGCATCCATGAATTGAATTTTAAACCAGTTCCGGATTGTGTTGCCACCTCGCAGGCAGAACCAGAAGGAGGCCAAAAGAAAAAGATAGGATAAAGCAGGGCTCCGTTGGGGCCGGAGCGAGCCGGAGCGCCGCTCCGGGAGAGAAGGGGCCGGGGGCCCCCGCAAAGGAGCCCCGTCCCGCCCCCTGCCATCTTCCGCGGGGCCGCGGCAGGCCGCCGGCCCCGCGAGTGAGCCCCGTCCCGCCCCCTGCCATGTTCCGCGGGGCCGCGGCAGGCCGCCGGCCCCGCGAGTGAGCCCCGTCCCGCCCCCTGACATCTTCCGCGGGGCCACGGCAGGCCGCCGGCCCCACAAGTGAGCCCCGCCCCGCCCCCTGCCATCTTCCGCAGGGCCGCGGCCGGCCGCCGGCCCTGCGAGCGAGCCCCGTCCGGCCCCCAGTTACCTTCTGCGGGGCCGCGGCAGGCCGCAGGCCCCGCGAGTGAGCCCCGTCCCGCCCCCTGCCACCTTCCGCGGGGCCGCGGCAGGCCGCCGGCCCCGCGAGTGAGCCCCGTCCCGCCCCCAGCCACCTTCCGCGGGGCCGCGGCAGGCCGCCGGCCCCGCGAGGCCCGTCCTGTCCCGCCCCCAGCCACCTTCCGCGGGGCCGCGGCTGGCCGCCGGCCCCGCAAACGAGCCCCATCCCACCCCCAGTCACCTTCCGTGGGGCTGCGGCTGGCCGCCGGCCCCAGGAAAAAAACTCTCCCTCCCCCAGTCACCCCCCCTCCCTCCCCCACTCACCCCACTCCCTGGGCCCAAGGGAGGGAGAAGCCGGGCCTGAGTGGCTTAACACCACTCAGGCCCAAGCAAGGGGGGGGGAGGGAAAGCCAGCCCCAGTGTGGGGAGAAGCGCCCCTCCCTTCCTTCCCTCTCTCCCCCCACCTACCTACTTGTTCCTTCCTTCCCCCCTTCCTCCCTCTCTCCCCCCTTCCTTCCTTCCTTTCTTTTCTCTCTCTCCCAACTACCTACCTACCTTACTGTTCCTTTCTTTCTTCCTTCCCCTTTCTTCCTCCCTCCTTCCTTCCTTTCTTTCTTCCTTCCCCCCTCCCTCCTTTTTTTTCTTTCTTTCTTTTCTCTCCCCCACCTACCTACCTTCCTTCCTGTTCCTTTCCTTCTTTCCTTCCCCCTCCCTCCTGTCTGGCCTTCTGACACACTGCCCATGACGTCATTCCGGTGACGTCAGGGGGTGTGGCATATGCAAATGAGTTATGCTAATGAGCTCCTGCACCTCTTTTTTTACGAAAGGACCCCTGGTATAAAGGATGGGGTGCCAGCCATGACAAAGCCTGTCACTGTCCTCAACCAAAAGCCTGGTGGAACATCTCCATCTTACAGGCCTTGTGGAATTGTATTAGATCCTGCACAGCTCTGATGTTATTTGGCAGAGAATTCCACCAGGTTGAAGTGAGGGCCGAGTAAGCCCCGGCTCTGGTGGAAGACAGTCGGATTTTTTAGGGCCAGGGATCACCAGCAGATTATTCTTCACAGAGTGTAACACTCTCCAGGTTTTTGTTGTTGATTCTTGTACCAATGCTTGTTGCAGGCATGCCTCTTTGCTTTTGCCCTGGAATAGCAGACTCCCTCCCCATGCAAACAGTGTAAGATAGATGGGGGCACCTTGTTTGGGGGCTGATAGAATTGGAGTTTTTGAGCCAATCTTCTTGAAACTTAGTTGGGAGTTCTTCTGTGGACAGACACCATCAGCTGTGGAGCAATTTCGATGCATCTAGCTTTAGAAGCAGGACCCCAAGACCCCTGGATAAATTCCCCATAGGCTATAATGCAGCCGAATAATACTGGATTCCTGAATAAAACCTAGATCCAAATACCATACCAGTATTTGGATCCAGAAAAAATTGGGAATACAGATCTTTTTTTCTTTCTTTTTGGCTCCAGTATACCTCAAACTAAACAAAAAAAATATTTTTTGATGCACACACTTATACTCCTATTGTTAAAGTTCTGCATTTGAAGTTTCATTATATTCATATAGAAAGGATGGCAACATTGATCAAGCGTCATTCTCAATAGAACCCATAATCTCTTTGTTCTGTTTGTTTTTCTTTATTTAGACTGGTACTTGAACACAAGGGAAATTCTGCAAGAAAATATTCTTCAAGAAAATACACATCGACATTAAAAGGAATGAGAGAATGGATGCACCTGCCAGTTGTGTCTCGGGTTTTTATTTTCCCAAGTCTCTTGTACGTGGTTTAGTAGATATTTATGAACCTATTTGTTTCCTTTTTTTACTGTGGCTTTTGCTTTGGCTCCTTTTTTCAACTTGTCCTTTGTGTTCCAGGCAGCAGAGAAAATAAATAAGTTGTTGATATCTGGCTGACAGCCCATTTTGCACAGGGATACCATTCAGAGAGGTCCTGATGGTAGGAATTGTTGGCATCTACTTTGCCCATAAAGTGATTGCAGTACAGCCTTGCATAGATGCAAATGCAGAGACTGCTTTTGTAGCATTCGCTGATCAGCCTTTTATGTGCCAGCCTAAGGAATGAAACAATGGCAGGAAACAAAAGGCATGAAACATTAATGTAATCCTGGGGATGCCACAATTGCAAGGTATCTGATATATCCTCCTCACATGAAATGCTCATGTTACAATAAATGGAATATATTTGAGTTCATTCAGCTGGTGTCCCTCACTGATGGCTTCCATGCAGGGCCTGTCAGTGAGCTGGCAAAGTGGATGCATTCACGGTATGAAGTGATTGATGCCTTCACTTGGGGTGGTTGAAGCTTGGGTGGAACCATTTATAACAGCAACTTGTTCCCAAGCTTCTGAAGCCATGCATTGGCTCAGCTAAGACATTATGTGAATCTATAGACATGGAAAACTATAGTTCGGCTGCAGTCACACATACCATTTGGAGCAGAGGAGAAGCACCCCTATTTCCTCCGAAGGAATTAGACTTGCAGTTGCAAGATCACACATCCCTTTGAGCTGTGGGCTCAGCCTGTAACTGTGTGATCAAACACCACCACATGCTTCCCATGTGCATAAATGAGAGATTGCGCCTCCGCACTGAGGGTTCCCCATGGAGTATGTGATTATGCACATACTGCTAAGTGGGGGGGGGATGGCACTGAGTTGGGGTGGAATGATCAGACCATCTTGATGACTTGAGAGCATGCTTGAGCGATCAGACAGGGGAAAGTCTGTCCTTAGCCCATCAGCAAGCATTAGGACCAGACTTTCTACAATGTCTTTTAACTCCGCTTCTGTGGCAGAGCAGCACAGGTTGCTGACAACTGTGGGACCTTTCCCAGATATTGCTGTCTGATCACACCCTTTAGATCCATCAGGCATTTGCAGCTATGTCAGATCTAAAGGTACATGTGACTGCAACCTCAGTGTGATTATCTGAATGTGGGATACTCCACTAACTATAGTTAGTGTCCATCAAACCTGGATCTGAAACCATGGCTTGATGTTGGATTATTAACCACAAGTAATCTCATAATGATGGTTTTGTGTGATGTATAAACTTGGACATCTTGGCTTAATCTAGTTTGCTCTTTGGTACATTGGCAAGGGGGGAAGGGTGATGAAACCAGCATTGGTGGAAGCAAACCAGGAACTGCTTTTTGAAAAGTGGTTGCTGGCTGCTCTACTTGGGATACAAATTAATGCCACCAAACAATTAAAGATATTTTACTTCTTTTATCTAATTTCTAACTGATGAACTGAATAATAAATTAAATATAAACACATTTGCCTCTTTCCAAAAAAACCTAATGCAGGTGCCCTTTTGAGAAATATATAATTAACATAACTTTAAAAGCCACAATAACCACTTACTATTACAAATAGTAAGTCATTGTTAACATTTTATCCTGTTTCATTAACAGCCCTAACAAACTAATATGTGTGCCTTCAACTGAACTCTGCTTGTGGGGCTTTCCTGTGGCATCTGACTAGCCCCTGTTGAAAACAGGGTGCTGGACTAGATGGACCATTGGTCTGATCCAGTAGGACTACTTCTATGTTCTTATGTTCTAACTCATAGCTCCACCAATTTAAATTTGCCTTTAATGATTAAAACTGGCCTCTACCACTCAATCAATTGAAGTTCTAATTGATTTATTTACTGATTAACGCACGTAGCCCTAATCGAGATTAATGCTCCTTGATGTCAGTTCTGCATTCAGCACTTAAATGACATTTTAAAACCCTTTGCTGCCATTTTCTGTCTGCTCAATTGGAAAAAAATCATTCCTGAGAGTAACTGAAAATTGCCCCAGATTGTCATTGAGTGATTTACAGAAATAGCCTTTGATTACACTCCCAGTCACTTTTATGGTTTACAGGCTATCAGATTGGCCTCGGAGGGGAGAAATAAAATAACATGTCAGTTCTGGACAATCAGATAATTGGTACAGTTTGTCCAAGAAAAATTATGCCTATTTCTTTTTGGAGATCTTTGGCAAGGTGAAAAATATCAATACTATAAATCACATTTCAATTGAAAATATGATGGCCTTAAAAGATCTACTAAGCTGTAGCAAAATGTTTATTTGACACACCTGCTATACATTTTCCACTAAGAGAGGGAAATTGGAACATGTTTTCTATTAGCACAATCAGAGCAAGATCCAATGTAGGTAGGGAGGGGGTGTGCATGTGAAAAGGGATGCTACTGAATTTCTTTATTGTGACTGGTTCTGTTCGAAATTCCACATTTTGATTTAATGTCTCCCTAGTGCAAATTGACTCTAGGATCTTTTTTTAAAATCATGTCAGTTTCCTTGCAATGCATTTTTCAATGTTATCTGTGCACTAATTGCATACAAATGACATTAAAAAACAAACTGGGAATATTAGTGATGAAAACCAGCAGAATAATGAGGTCCCAGTGGTATAGTGGCGGGATTGTTGGCCTAGTACTGGGGAAACCCAAAGTTAAATCCCAGCATAGCCATGAAGCTCATTGGATGACCTTGGTCGAGTCACTCTTTCTCAGCCTAACCTACCTCACAGGGTTGTTGTGACAAGAAAGTGGAGGAATGGAAAACTGTATATGGGAATGAGTAGGATAAAAATGAGATTGGGAAGACCAATGGATGGGGAAAAGGCTAACAGTGTCAATGTACAAAAGGGGGGGTGGATGAAAAAAGGTATTGTTATGCATTCTTGGAGCAAACACTGGAAACAACCAATATTGGAAAAAAAACCCTCCCTTCAGTACTGATCTGCCCAAAATCATTCCTTTGGTTCAAATATTTACTTGATTAGCCAATCCCTTCCCATATTGAATGAGCAAATACATGCCTTTTCTCTTCACCAGTCACCTATAGCAACATGTGACAAAGTTGTTCCAGATGAAGGCCTGTCTCCATGAGGACCCAGTTAGTGCAATCTGTCTTCTGCATGTCTCTTGTCTCCTTCATCTTCATTCTGAGGTAGCAGGAACACACGAAGTGGGCTCTTACTTGAAAAATGTATTTCTTTGGAAAATTCATATGCTATCTATACTAGATAGACAGACAGCCTGATCCAACTGTCAACTAATCCTTCCTTCTTGAATAAGGTTGCCAGCACTGCCTTAGCAAATGCCAAGGGATTCTGAGGACCAGAGCCTTGATATGGTGGACTTTGAGGAGGATGCAATGTCACCTTTGGATGACACACTAGGTATTTCCCTTATCTCTGTGGTAAAGACCATAGAGAGATGGGGAAATAGCTGGAGTGTTATTGTGGAGTCCATTTCCAGCCATTTTTTTCTCCCACTCGCCAATTTTTAAGAGTGGGGGATTGGGGTCATGGGGGTTACCAACCATGGGCAGGCAAATGGAAAGCCTATTCTTGCCATCAGTGGCCAGCTATCCTGAAAAGGTGGGGAAGAGCCAGCAAAGACCCTTTCACTGAGAAACAGCCAGAAAAACAGTAGTTACATACTTCTGTTTTTATCTGGCTAGATAGAAGGAGGAGGAGGAGGAGGAGGAGGAGGAGATTGGATTTATACCTCACCCTTCACTACCTGAAGGAGTATCAGAGTGGCTTACAAACTCCTTTCCCTTCCCCTCCCCCAAACAGACACCCTGTAAGGTAGGTGGGGCTGACAGAGCTCTTTCCAGGACTGTCCTTGAGAGAACAGCTCTGACAGAACTATGGCTTGCCCAAGGTCATCCAACAGCTGCAAGTGGAGGAGTGGGGAATCAGACCTGATTCTCCCAGATTAGAGTCCACACCCTTGACCACTACACCAAACTGGCTCTTTTATCATAATAATGTGATTCGTATTCTTTCGTTGTCAGAATGTATTGCATGAAGGGTTTTGGAGTAAAAAAATGTGTTAAATAAACATATAATAACAACAGTAATCAATAATCATCTCTAAAAAGAGAATCTGTGAAAGGAACTTGAACAGGTTATAATAACATCACCTTATGCTCCCATCCTATTGGGACACAGCAAGCCTCCACTGCCAGACAAACACAGAGGGTTGGATTCTGCTGAAAATCTCCTCTAACAAAAAAGGAGAAGTAATGTTTTGCCCAATTTGCTGTCTACAGAAGACCTGTGAGTCCCCCCTCATGTTGTTCCTGGGGGTCCCCTGTCCCCAGGAGCAGCATTGGGGGCAGGGAGCATGTCAGGCTTTAGCTGGATGGAGAGGTGAGGAAATTCATCTCCCTGTAAGAACATCAGATGGGGATCAGAGTTCCTGTAGTATAAACATTGTTCCCTCTAAATGACTTGAAAGATAACTGATTTCCTGATGAATTAGCAAGCTAGAAGCAGAGATGATTTTACATGGTTATCTTCTGGTTACAACCAAAAGCCATATTTTCATTTTAGAAAGATTCCAACAGGAGACTGATACACTGTCAGATGAAAACCCACTTGGCTATGATGATTATGCTGGCTGAGATTCAAAAGTGTGTGTCAGTAAAGTTTTTTCCCCCATTTTTTTATTTTTTTGTCTAGACATATTATTTCCACACAGCCAGTATTTTCAGCCAATTCTATATACTTTAACAATTTTATGCTTTAGCAGACTGCCGCAGTGCAAACGATCTTCTCAAAATTGAATCCCAGTCAAACCTTACAGGCACTAGGTAGCAACGTGGAGCCAAATGGGTATGCTAAACTAGCTAATTTTCTACTTTATTTTCACTTTCCAACTGCACACCCTGTCCCCCGTCTCACACAGGCTTCCCGCAATGTACATCATGCTTCATTAATTTCCATATTTTTCTGAGTTGAGATTTACGAAGGATGAGTTCTGGGCCCGAAACTATAGAAGGAAATGAATTCCCTCCCCCACTACTGTCAGCATTAGATTTCTTGCTCCTTTTTTTCTGCTCAGCCACATTTATGGTTACAATTTAGTTGGCAGTAACTGAGCAGTGTTTGCTGCAGCCAACAGTATTCCTGTAGCCTTCCAAACAGTTTACCTGAGTGATGAACTCTGAATCTGCCACTGGTTGACCTGGGGTCACTATTCCTTCTTGCATGATTTTCAGGAGGGTGGAGGAAGTTCCACTGATACAAAACATGTTTCCAGCTGCACCAGAATGCCTAGTTTTTGTTGTTGTTTTTTTCAGCCTGGGTGAGGAAAAAGCACAGCAGTGCAGAAAGGTACCTATCATAAGCAATTAAACAAAGCAATTGCCTGGGTTTTCTTTTTGAAGTGTTCATTTCCTGGGCAGGAGCATCATTATGAGTCCTTGTATTGAAAGTGGAATGTTTTGCCAACTGATTAAAGAGACCAGGTGGCTTCAGGAACAAGAAACAAAGGGCACAGGGTTTCCGGTCGGAGGAATGGAGGTCTGACATGCTTTGCAAATGCGCAAGGTGGACAGCGGCTCTTCCTGACAGCTTGGGTGGATTAATCCACCTGACGCAACCTCACACAGGTAGTGTGAGGACCAGCAAGCAATATAATCCAGGTTTGAGCAACCTCGGTGAAGGGAAAGTCTCGGAGGAGACTTTTCCGACACCTTGAGCACTGCAGCCGAAGAGGATTTTTGCGAGTATCTTTAAGGAGCCGAGCTGAGCTGATAAATTCAGCATAAAACCTCCAATTCCCCTGATTCCTTAGCAAAGAAGACAAAGTTTAAACGTTGGGACCACATCTGAAGCGAAGTAACAACAAAAGGTAACGGGAAAAAAGTTTTTGCCTTACCACTACCACGTTTTGAAAGACGAAAAGCAGATCGGGTGAAGCAATAGACTGTTGTAGACTGGATGAGAGCAGTTTTGAAGCGCTAAAAAGCCGAATTTGAACTTAAAAAGCCAAAAAAACAAGTTGTTTAACATTCCTGCAGTTAAGAAGAGTCGGGAGGGGGAGCCAAGCATCGCGAGACAAAGAGGGAGAAGGGAACCAAGCATCGCGAGATTAAGACGTGAGGACTGAGTTAGGAAGTGACGGCTAGAAGAGCAGACAAGAAGGGAAAAGGAGAAGAACCGGAAGAAGGTAAAGGGGACTCTAAATACTGCAGGACCAGAAAGACCACAACAGGAAGTGACGTGCAGAGAGCAGACAAGTAAATAAAAGGAAGGGACAAAAGGAAACTACGGCAAGCCAGAAGTAAGGTAAAAAGACTATAACCTTTGACATTAACCATAGAGAAGTCGCGCCCGCCATTTTGGATTTATAAAATTTTTAAACTGCAATATCTCAAAGACTATATAACTTAGAAGGCTGAAACCAACTTAATTTGACTTGGCAAGATTAGCTTGTGTTAATGCACAAATTGGTGTTCATCTTGGAAAACAAGATAAAATCGATCTTTTTTAAAGAGACAAGACGGACCGCGGACTAAGATCGAGAGCAGCTACATGGTCCTCTCCTACAATGGCAGCAAAAAAAGAAAAAGAACTACTAGCCATTATGGAAGCAATGGAAAAGAAAATGTTAGACGCTATAGGAGAGGTAAATGTTAAAATTAATAATATAGCGGCTCAAGCAGATAAAAATTTCATGGAATTAAAAGCAGAATTTCAAAAATTATCCACAAGAACACAAGATATAGAAACTAAAGTAAAAGAACTGGAAGAAAGCACCCATAAGACAATGAGAGAGAATGAGAGGATGGAAAAGATGATGCATTATAAAGATATGCAAAACCATTTGAGATTTCGAGGGATTGAGGAAAAATTGAGTGAAGACATTTTTACAAGAATGCAAGAAGCAATAGCAGATTTTTTACAAGAACAGGAAGAAGTTGTTAAAGAACACATGGATCTTGTTTATAGAGTTAATTCTACTTACGCAAGAGACAAAAACATACCAAGAGATGTGGTTGTCCAATTTACAATGAAAAGAACAAAAGAACAAATCTACAAGAAGTGCTTTACTGATCCTTTTGTAATAGATGGAAAGAAAATTATAGTAATGAAAGAATTGCCTAGAGCAATACTGCAAGAAAGGAAAAAATTCAAGCGTCTGACGGATAAACTAAAGGAGAAAAAAATCAGATTTCGTTGGGAAATACCTCAAGGACTAAGCTTCTATTATGGCAACTCCAGAGTAGTGATTAAAAGTACAGAAGAAATGTACGCATTCCTGGGAGAGAATAAAGATGATTTTGGTGATATTTAAGAATATATCAAGATGGATTACAAAATACTTACATGGAATGTAAATGGACTAAATTCACCCCAAAAATGTAGAATGGTAGGTCATTGGCTGGAAAAACAAAAATGTAGTATAATTTGCATACAAGAAGCTCATCTTAAAAAACAAGACCACAAATATTTAATAAGGAAAAAATTGGGAGAAGAATTTTATTCTTTAGCAAGTAATAAAAAGAATGGTGTTGTAACATATGTCAAAAAAGATTTGGAACCTAAAGTAATATTTAAAGACAAAGATGGAAGATATTTAGCTATTGAAATTTTACTGCAAGGACTGAAAACTTTGATTGTGAACATTTATGCTCCAAATGGAGCCAAAGAAATTTTTTTTAAAGAACTTCAAATGGAATTGGACAATGTAAACTATGATCAAATTATGATGTTAGGGGACTTCAATGGAACTGTAGATAATAAATTAGACAGGCGCTCTAAAAGAAAGGATGAGACATTAGGGAAGCTTCCAAAATTTTTTTTTGAACTGATAAAACAAGAGAAGCTGGAAGATATTTGGAGGAAAGCTAACCCACAAGGAAAAGATTTTACCTTTTATTCTAATAGACATGACTCACATTCAAGAATCGACATGATTTGGATGACTACTAATTTAACCTTTAAGACAAGAAAAGTGGAAATTCTACCCAGAATAATTTCAGATCATAATCCGTGTTTATGGACAGCTGGGCAGGGAAAAAAACAAAAGAGATGGAGAATAAACGAGGACTTACTAGACAATCAAGAAATAATTAAAAAATTACTTGAAGAAACAGACCTATACTTCCAAGTAAACTTGCAGAAAGAAGTAAAAATCCAAACCGTATGGGATGCATATAAAGCAGTGATGAGAGGACTATTGATATCGCTAAATGCTACAGATAATAAAAAGAAAAGAGAGCAATATGAAAATATTCTACAAGCCATTAAAACAAAGGAAGAAGAACTGAAGAATAAACCAGGGAAAAAGAAACTGCAAAAGGAAATCTGGATGCTACAAGACCAAGCAAAAGCTATTCTGAACCAAGAGATGTACTGGAACTTAAAAAAAACTTCAACAAAAAGCATTTGAAGGTGCAAACAAACCCGGAAAATACTTAGCATGGCAATTAAAGAAAAAACGTGAAAATAAATTTATCACTAAAGTGATAAGAGATAATATTGAGATAATAGATAACAAAGGAATAAAAAGAGAATTTTTTAAATACTATGCAAAACTTTTTAAGAAGGAAAATAAAGACAGAAGAAAGATTAAAGAATACCTGCAAACATTAAAGTTACCAAAACCAACAGAGAAAATTAAAGAACTATTTAACAATCCAGTATCATTACAAAAGATTAAAAATGCAATAAAAGACTCAAAATTAGGAAAAGCACCTGGACCGGATGGATTTACAGCGAAGTTTTATAAAACGTTACAGGAGTCAGTTTCACCGGTGTTACTGCTACTGATGAACGATATAGGAGTCACTGGTGAGGTACCAGAAACCTGGAAAGATGCATCCATCTCATTGATCCCGAAAGAAAATCAAGATTTGACTAATGTTAAGAATTATAGACCGATCTCTTTACTGAATAATGATTATAAGATTTTTGCTAAGATTATAGCGGATAGACTAAAAGAGCACCTTAAAGAGACTATATAAACAGAACAAGCAGGGTTCTTACCTAATCGACAAATAAGGGATAATCTAAGAGTAGTAGTGGAAGCTATAGAATACTACGACAAACACCCTGAAAAGGAAGTGGGCTTTTTCTTTTTAGATGCGGAGAAAGCGTTTGATAATTTAAACTGGGATTTTATGTTTGAAGTTTTAGAACATCTTGAGATTGGTGAATATATGCTTAACCTCATCAAAGCAATATATAAAGAGCAGAAATCCTCTTTAATAATTAATACTGAAAAGACAGATGATTTTAAAGTTGAAAAAGGAACAAGACAAGGATGCCCACTTTCGCCGCTGCTATTTATTTGGATTTTAGAAGTTCTACTGTTAAATGTGAAGGAAGACAAAGATATTAAAGGCTTAACAACTAAAGGTTTTTCTTTTAAATATAGGGCCTTTGCAGATGATGTGATGTTTATAGTGGAAGACCCCTTGTCCACACTACCATATTTGTTACAGAGAGTAAAAGAGTTTGGTGACTTAGCGGGATTTTATGTAAATAAGAACAAATCAAAAGTAATGTGCAAAAATATGTCAAATAAGAAACAAAATGAGTTACAAAAACTTATAGAATGTGAGGTGGTGAAAAAGACAAAATATCTAGGTGTAAACCTAACAATGAAAAATATTGATCTTTATAAAAATAATTATGAAAAATTATGGTTGCAAATTATGCAGGATATTAAAAAGTGGAATGTATTGAATTTGTCATTGCTGGGTAGAATTGCGGTGGTTAAGATGAACGTGTTACCATGATTAATGTTTTTGTTTCAAACTATTCCAATTGTGAAAGATGTAAAAACATTCAAATGTTGGCAGAAGGAATTGTCTAAGTTTGTGTGGGGAGGGAAAAAACCAAGAATTAAGATGAAAATAATGTGTGATGCTAAAGAAAGAGGAGGGTTTCAATTACCAAACCTAAGGTTATACCATGACGCAATATGTTTGACCTGGGTAGGGACATGGACTATGTTACAAGATAGAAAGTTATTGTCCCTGGAAGGTCATGATTGTAGATTTGGGTGGCATGCATATTTGTATTATGGTAAAACAAAAATGGACAATATGTTTAAACATCATTATTTGAGAAGAACACTAATGGATATGTGGATAAGATATAAAAACTTTTTTTCAGAAGAGATACCTATGTGGATTGTACCCACAGAAGTTTTGCATCCAACATCACGGTACAAAGGACAAGATTGGTAGAAGTATAGAGACTTATTAACAAGACATGGTAAAGACTTCAAATTGAAGGAGCAGCATCAGATGGACTTTGATTATGGTTGGCTAAGATATAGACAAATATATGATATGTATAGAAGTGATAAAAAATTCGGTTTTAGGGGAAAAAACAATGAAATAGAACAAGTTTGGGAGGAAGGTGGGGAAAAAATGATTTCTAAAATGTATAAAGTCTTGCTAAAATGGTTTAATGCTGATGAAATGGTAAAAGAACAAATGGTAAAATGGGCGATAAACTTTAACAAAGACATTGAAATGGAATCTTGGGAATTTTTATGGAAAAATGCTATGAGTATATCTAAGTGTTATAACTTAAAAGAAAATTGTTTTAAAATGATGTATAGATGGTATATGACACCAAAAAAATTTGCAAATATTGGTCAGAATATGTCTAACAAATGTTGGAAGTGTAAAAAGAAAGAAGGTTCTTTTTATCATATGTGGTGGACTTGTGATAAAGCAAAGATTTATTGGTCAAAAATACATGCAGAAATGGAAAAAAATTTGAAATGTACATTTAAGAAGTTGCCCGAAATGTTATTGCTTGGACTTAAACTAGAAGAGATAAATGTAAAAAAAAGGACAATAATATGGTATATGATAACAACAGCAAGAATGGTGTATGCACAAAATTGGAAAAATGAAAAAATACCAGAGGTGTGGGAATGGTTGAAAAAACTGTTACATATGGCTGAAATGGATAAATGGACTAGAAAATTGAATGATCTGTACTCAGAGACCTTTTTAGAAGATTGGAAGGATTTGAAAGAATATGTTGAAAAATACTGGGATATGAAAAACTGCATTTATACATGGTTATAATAATATAAAGCAATAGAATTAGAGTATATGAATGTATTAAGGATAATTAGACAAAGAAGTTGTTTTTTATTTTAGAATTATATAAGAATACAGAAAGTAAGAATTAATGTATAAGTATTTTTAAGAAATATGACCGTTACCAGAAATGTAAACATAGATATAAGTATTACTATTTTGGATAGAGTGGAAAATGTGTTATGCTTCAGATGTGGTGGGAAACCGTTAATATAAGATAAAAACAAGATTATACAAACAGAACAAAATGTTATATAATATGGAAAAATGGATTTGTATAAGATAAATGTATTATTTTTAATGTTTGGGGGAAAAAAATTACAACAAAAAAAAAGAAACAAAGGGCACAGGCCAAGCTGGTTCATGTGCTGTGCTGCTGAATCCTCGGAAAAAGCCGTTACACTGATCAAATGAAACTAAACATCCAAACACTGCAATAAGACTGTTTCAAAGGGCATCTAGCTGGTTTTACACCCTTCCATCACTTTGTTGGTGGGAGTAACCACTCTTGGTAATGCCCCACCCCAGTGCTACAGGACCACTAAGGCAGGACTTATCATTTAAGACCCACCAAGATGAAGGCAATATACCAGCCACGCTTGCCAGGACCCCTGTTTTTGCAGGCAGTTGTCAGAAAGAGGCTTTTATTAAGCTTCCTGGGCACAGCTGCTTGCTGCTATACACTTGGTTTGGTGTTGCCCAAGTAGTGCTCAGCAGGAGCGATGACAATAAGATAGCTGGGAGGTAGGACTGGCAACCTCCAGGTGGGGCCTTGGAGTTCTCCTGGAATTGCAATGGATCTCCAGGCTACAAAGATCTTCTCCTCTGGTGGAACATCAGTGGGGGAGCCAAGTTCCTGCAGTATAAACATTGACCCCTCTAAATGACTTGAAAGATAACTGATTTCCTGATGGCAGTTTTGGAGGGTGGACTCTATGGTCCAATCTGCATTGCTCTTGCCCACTGTTGTGCCAATGATCTCACAGGGGCCGTTTCCTCCCCACAGCACAGTGCAGGGCCCTGTCGATGCCCCCGGGAGGTCGTTCCTCCCCACTCTCTCACACACTCTCCCTAAACAATTTGCATCCTGATGCAGTTGGAGGAGAGCTTTATACTGAGCCAAATGGGAAGCCGACACCACAGCAGCATGGAACCGCTCTACCTATGGCATCACGTTCCCCTGAGCTCCCTCTCAATACATCACCTCCAAACCACCTCCAAACCTCCTGGGATTTCCTAAACAGGATCTGGCAAGCCAAATTCTGATTTATTTATTTTTTTACAATTTGTTGCAATGGTTCTTTGGTGTGCACAGAACATGGGGTTTCTGTGTTGTGGGACCTGCACACAGGAACAGTAATGTGGGTTGAAGAGCTGAAGCGAGGGAGGACCGGAGGATGATAATGATGCTGAAATCAAAAGGAGTGAAAGAATGGAGAGGAATGCAGGAAAACCCCGTGCTTTCAAGAACAGATTGTTGGGTGAACACCAGCGAGGTCATAAAAATATGTGTTAGTCTGTTCAGTAGTCTGATACTCTAGTGCAGGGGAGAGAAAGGCTCCTCTTTGCTCTTTATAAATGGTATTCCTGATAACAAGATGCTTTATTTCATCCTTCTGTCCAGGGGTCCTTTCGTAAAAAAAAAGAAGCGCAGGAGCTCATTAGCATAACTCACTAGCATAACTTATTTGCATATACCACACCACCTGAAGTCACCAGAAGTGTGTCAGAAAGCAACACCCACCGCTCAGGCTCCACCCCGAAAATCTCCAGGTATTTCCCAACTCAGAGCTGGCGAGCCAGCTTTACACTTTGACTAAAGACACTTTCAGTTTCCTTTGCTCTTGCAGGGAAGCTAACCTACAACAAGTATGAAAATACAAATCAAGTTAGTATGCTTTTGCTTTTTTCCACAGCGCATCACCATACGTGCATCCTGGGCTTGTTACTCCCAGAACGGCGTTCCTGCACATTCCTGCTTGAAATGACCCCTGGTAAAATCTAAGTTTATTAGTATTCAAAGTTTACTTTTTCTTGTAACGAGAAAGGGTTATTTGTGCACAATATACTTTTCCCACATTCTTTTCTGGTCTTGGAAATAAACCAATCACTTCAGCTAAGAACAAATCAGTGTGAAAACATTTAGAAGAAATGAATTTGAATTCAAAAATTTAGTGTCAAAATGGGTGTGTGTGTGTGAAATGAAAACCTTTACTAACTTTAATAAAAAATAAATAAAAACCTTTCCACATAAATTGTACATCACAAAATCAGATATCTTTGCTGAAGACAACAGCATTGGGAAGAAGCAGCTTGTGGGGACAGAAAAAAAGCCTGAGCCATAGGAATAGCTCACGACTTTTGCAAACACACTCTGGGTTGTATCCAGTGTGCAGAACATGCACACTTGGATGAGCAGAGTGGTAGGATACAAGCTACTGGGTTGGAGCACACCTAGTTTTCTGTGAGTGCAAGGAAGAGGGCAGTTTTTGCCAAGTCCCCCCTCTTCAATTTCCCCCCAAATGCCCACCAAAATTTTAATTCTTTAGGACCTCCAGGAATAGCTTGGGGGGGATAAGGGTCCCCCACTGTTACTCCCTACCAATGTTCCCTCTAAGCCGTGGAGTCTTGTGAGCAGAAATTCTACTTTGTGAGCTACTGGCATTAAAGCTGTGAGCAAGCAATTTAGCTAACTGCATAAATGAGTTTGCTCTGGTGCCATCCTTCCTGAGCTAAGACAAAAATGTGTGAGCTGGAGGCTAAAAAAATGTGAGCTAGCTCACACTAACTCAGCTTAGAGGGAACACTGCTCCCTACCAGTGCAGATTTAAGAAGCTGAATTGCTGCCTTCAGTTTCTGGGGGAATTTAGCTAAATGGCAGGCCTCAGCAAGAGATGGGGTATTAGTGAAGTTCAGTGTTTACAAGAATCTTTCAGAAGAGGAGGAGGAGGAGGAGATTGGATTTATACCCTGTCCTTCACTACCCAAAGGAGTCTTAGAGTGGCTTACAAACTCCTTTCCCTTCCCCTCCCCACAACAGAAACCCTATGAGGTAGGTGGGGTTGAGAGAGCTCTTCCCAGAACTGTCCTTGAGAGAACAGCTCTGACAGAACTATGGCTTGCCTAAGGTCATCCAGCATGTGCAAGTGGAGGAGCAGGGAATCAAACCTGGTTCTCCCAGATTAGAGTCCACACACTTAACCACTACACCAAACTGGCTCTCAATAACCAGTCCAAGAGTAAAATAAAGGATGTTTTATTGAAGGGAAATTAGGGAATTTTACATTCAAGGAGCACACATGGAACATACATACATACAAGATCTATGGAAAATAAAGGGTGGAGTGGGGGTTGAGGCAATAGCTACCTTTCCAGAAGACGTCCATGAAGAAGGAGAGATAGCAAAATGACCAGAGCTTCGTGGACAGGAAGGACCCAGAATACTGGGGGTGCGTGTTGGTAAGTGCCCAAGAGAACACCAACACAGCAATGGGGTTGCTCTGGGCTAGTTATATCCAAAAACGTGTCCAGAGGCCATGCTAGTGTGAGGGGTCCCTCAGAACAAAGCATTGATGAGATTAATCAGGGATAAACCAATTGTATTTTGGAAACACGGTATAGAGGTCTCAGGTGTGGACAAAAGAGACTGGAGGTTCTCATCTGGATATAAAATACAATTTGGGTTGGTTTCCTGATTACTTCTCTGGTGGTTGAAGGACTAATGGATTGATAATTTAAACTAATAAAAATGGGAACAGTACTACTTGATGAGACACCTAGGTTTTGGGTGTGGGAAAGGAGTAGAAGTCAGGCTTTTTCATTATGAAGGAAATGTGGGGAGGAAGATTGAAGCAAGATTGATAGGATTAGCAACTGGGATTGAAAGAAGTAGCTCTGGGGTGAGGCAAGTCCACTGTCTGGAGTATGCCAATATCAACGGGGGGGGGGGGGGGAGTTGTCAGAATGAGATCTCATGTGCTCTGCTTCCCAGGGTCACTGCCTAGGATTATGGGGTCTGCTAGTCCAGGCATCCATCTCTGTGTCCACTTGTGTCAAGTTGCCTGGTATATGGACCCCTGGGGTACCCCTACAGGGTCCTTTGCAGGTTAAATAACCCCTTTGAAGAGACACAGGGTCAGCATACTTATACCATGGGGGGGGGGGGGGTGGATCAGCAGAAACTACCTCCTCCTTGTGACCACCAAACTTTAGGTGGGATTCAAGCTACAGTTTTGATTTGAAAATCTCAGTTTGTCACGTAGCTTGAAATAACACTGCAGACATTTTATTTCCAAATATACTAATGAAATTAGAATCATTATTGCTAAAACAGATACTGTTTTTTATCAGTTGCATAGAAAACATGTTAAAATGCCTTTAAAATACTGCAAAAGAAACAAATGAACCTGGAACACCAGGAACAAAACTGATCAAAAGGAAAAGATTCATAACAACAGTATGCAACAAAACAATGGAATGAAATCAGTTATATGGGTGCATTCTGGCTTCGCAGCATGGGAGCCAATGACCAGGTTGGATTATCATCAGCTCTACAAAGAGGAGCTCATTGAATGCTTCCCACCTTTCCACAACATTCTCTGTACTCTTCCTGTAAAGACATTGTTGAAGGTTAGAAGCCCCTTAAGAGCAACACATGTGGCACTAAGGGTTGCCATTCGAGGAGGGAATAAGACAAAATCACCCCCTTGTTCCTGCATACACACAGCATAACAACTTCAGTTTCACTTGCACAAGTGTAAGGGAAGATGTTGCCTATTTCCTTTGCAGCAATTTCCAGCTGGCATAATGGTCAATTTATGAATTTTTAGAAATACAGTGCCAACATTCACAATTAACTAAATGCACTTGTGGTGGGGATGATTCCAAAATATAACTGGATCAAATACGGCAATTGACTAAGGATCCAACTCCCCACTTTTTTGGGCTGTTCAGATGAATCAGATCTTGTTCCAAGAGACTTTCATCAAGTAGTCCACCCAAGTTCCTGTCTAAGATATAATCTGGGCATTTAGGTGTCTGGATAACCTCTCCAAGCCCAGAAGCACAAACCTTTAGACTCTGAGAAGCAGTCTTGGGACTTAACAAACCATCGTGAAGCACTGGGATCAGCATTTCTTTTCTCCCAGTGTCCACATAATCTGCAGACCCTGGGGAGAAAATGGGAAAAAGTGGAGGACCACTCCTACTTTATTTGTGAGTTGTGATCCATCAAAGTTGGCCAATTTCAATGGAAGATCTGCAAATCACCCCCCCCCCCCCGAGCTAACAGAGACTTAACTCCAAATGGGACATAATACATGGATCGATTCACTCCCAGTTTAGGGTTGGGACATAGGCTGAGGACAGACTGGCAATCTGGAGTGGGAGGAATCCGGAGGCAAAAGCTGTGGGGGAAAAATTCCCCAGGGCTGGCCGTTCACACTGGCCAGTGTATTGCGCAAGAATGCTGTTACGGAGCATTCAGACTGCTGCAGAGCGGCCCTGGGTGGGCCAGCCTCCACAGCTTGTGGCAGGGCTGTTTTCGGCAATGTGCGTATGTGCGCATGAGCACTCATGCACAAATTGCCAAAATGGCACATTCACCCAGCCGCCTCCGCTTGAATCCTGCCTTCTTCCGGTTCACACTGCCTGAAAGCAGGAGGCATGCGGAAGACGGCCCCTGGACACCGGTTTCTCCCGGTGTCCTCCTAAAGCGAAAGGAAACCGGCTGCAAAATGCGTAAGTGCAGAAGGGAGCCGAGGGACAGCTGCGGATGTCTGAATGGGCTCCCTTCCCCCGCTTCCAAAGCAGAGCTCTCCCGCTCCAGATTGCCAGTCTGTCCTCAGCCATAGGTTTTGTTGCCTTTATCAAGAGCACACTTGCATTAACTAAAATGCCCCCAACTATGATGCACTGCTGCTGCGTGTTGTGTCATTGTGATGCACGTTTCATATCAGCAGCTTTATGGCTGCAGTATCTTTTCTTTGTTTATTGTCAGAACACATTTTGTTGCCTTTGGCAATGCAGAACAGGAGCTTTGTTCAGTTTTATCCATCAGCAGTTTAATTTTTTTTTATTATTATTATCGTTGGTTATGATGTACGATGCCGGAAAACACAGCTTGAATTTCAGATACTATATTAAGGCTTCACAGATTGTTGGAAAGAAACCTAATTTGTTAAATACAAAGGGTGGCTCTGAGATACATTGTGGAGAAATAAATATGGGATGTATGATGTTATTGTTAAGCAGACCACATATTTCTTGCCTATAAGCACACAATTTAGGTTGCAAAGGGAATTATTAATGAGTTTGAAAGAGCAGACATGGCTACTTGTGATTAGAATGTATTGCTTGTGTGTGTGTGTGTGTGTTTCTTTGTGTGCCCTAAAAGGCATTCCCTTCAACATTTCCTGTAGATTCAGATCTAGAAATTAAAGCATTGCTGGTGCTGCAGACACATATGACAATTTGTACAAAGAACACCAGTGTGAATATGTTGCACTGCAATAGCAGCAGAAACACAGAGCCAGGTAAGAGGTGAAATCAACATACGGAGAAAATATTTAGGAGGGGAGCCAAACCCGCTGACATTTTAGCTCCAGTGTCTTCTGCTGTGCTAAAAAAATTGCTGCCTATTTCTTATTCACTTACATTGCTCTCAGTGGCATAATCACATAATCTGTTTGGCTAAATATCATAGTGATATTGCCCTGTTCACTGTGCCATTCCTCAACTGGATAGAGTCACCCATTTGATGATTGCAGGAAGAGGCATTGGGTCAGGGTGAACCAATTTCACTGAAGCATCAAACATCCAGGAAATCAGTGCCAAAGGGATTAATTGAAAATAGGGATACTGAGAACTTCAAACTGATCCTGATCCCCCCCCCCCAAAAAAACAACAACAACAAATCACAGCCAACTTATAGCAACCCCACAGGGTTTTCAAGGTAAGAGATGAACAGAGGTAGTTTGCCATTACCTGGTTTTCCTTGGAGGTCCCTCATCCAAATTCTGACAAGGGATGACCCTGCTTAGCTTCTAAGATCTGACGGGATAACCTGGGCTATCTAGGTCAGGGTGTGATCCCAACAGCCTTTAAAAAAAAAAAGCAATCAGATTGTTTGTTTTACATGTGAGTCAATCACTGCTCCCAATTGGCTGGATGTTGTTCCTCCAAGTTCTAAGTGACTGCTGTGGCAAGATTATTTTTTGTACACTAGCCAGATCTTGTCAGATCTCAAAAGATAAGCAGGGTTGGTACTTGGATGGGTGCTCACGAAGAATGGCTCTGTAGAGGAAGGCAATGGCAAACCACCTCTGCTTCTCGGTTGCCTTGAAAGCTCCTTGCAGGGGTCATCATAAGTCAGTTGCAACTTGACAACACTTACTTAATATATGTATGCATAGCCTTTTTCTGAGCCTGCCTAAGAACAAGACCCAAGAAGCTGCTCCTGCATCACAAATGACAGAACTCCAACAGAAGAACGGACAGGCATGAAGAGATATGTTTCCATTTTTATCAAATTAATACATCCCGTCTGCTGCAGTTTTCTTCTGCAATAATGCGAGAGATGAAAGGCAGTGGTGATCTTTCCTGCAAAAGTTCAGACAAGCACAGCTGGATTTCTCTTTTGTGCTCTGTCAGCTAGACCTGAACGTTGATTAGTTTTAGCATCCTGTGATTAATGGCTTCCACACCTCCTTCCTTGTGTGTCTTTAGAGGGTAAAGCAGCCTTAAAAAAAACTATAATTCAAGATCGTCAACATTCTGTGGTATTCTCACAGACAATTTTGTGCTAATAACCCTCTACATGCATGGTTACCCACCTGGTGCACAGAAGTGTGATTTAGGATCATTGGTCAGATTTAAGCTTCTCCTTGGAATAGGTATGCACACACATGTAGGTTAAATCAAGGCTGGGAAACTTTGCCAAATGCTGTGGAATTCAAGACATTGGATATAAGATTATCAGAAGAGATCTCAGTGATTGAGCTAACCCAGCCCTTTATGCAGACAGTGGGGGACAGAACAGAGACAAACTGGTCCCCTTACAAGTGCTCAGATATTATTATAGATACTAGATACTGTTATATAATGTTCTTATTAGCCAGCAGCAATGGCTTCCTGGTGAGGGAGGAGATGTGGCTCATTGGTGGGGCACATTTTGCATGCAGAAGGTCCTTTTTGCATCTCGTTAGTACTATGGTTAGGGTGGCCACTGGTTCTAATTGACTGTTCATATTTTGGGAGCTCTGTCAGTGATATGCTGAAAGCTTATCATGGATAGAGTCATCCATATTTTTTCTGGGAAGGTAGAATAAGATGGTTGAAGGTTTACAGTGCAATTCTCAACTGATTTAGGCCTTTCTAAACCCATTGATGTCTCTACTGCTAATCACTTATTCTTCACATGTAGACAGTAGCTCTGGGGTGGCAGATTCCCCCAAGTGGGGGGCTGGGAACCCTAGTGGGTGATTACTTTAAGAAAACACCAGCACTGTTAATATCATTATACTGATATACCATTGTAAAAATGTGTAAAGAATGTTCTCTGAATTCTCAGATTTCTTTTTTTTTTAAGTCTCTAGCTCCCTCCCTAATGGAGATACAGGGAAAAGGCATATTCTAAGGAAAACAATATCCTATTGCCAATTAAAACACAAACAAGCACAAAAAACAACAACCCTGCAAAAGCTCTGGTATTTGTGCAGGACTGAAGCAAGAAAAATTACCATGTGGAAGTCCTGCGGCTGCTGCACTTTACTGCAGCTGCCCCAGCAATGGTGAAACCACAAAATCCCATCCCTGTGTTGAAGACACCCTGTTACCTATGTGGAGTTTCACTCACATGTACAGCTAGCTGTACATTCACTGACTGTAGCATGAGAACTACTCAACCTATCCATAATGAAAAATCAAGTGTATGCAGTACATGGATTGTATGCATGTTCACTATAACTTGTACACAAGGCTAATATGTACTTGTGGGAAAAGGCTTTGTTAGTTTGCAAAGATACATTTTTCCCCCAAAGAAAGCAGAAAATTAATGCACAGTGTCACTTCAACCTTCACAGTCTAAAAACTGAAATTGCTGGGTGGGAGCCTAAAAGGCTATAATGACCATTTTTGAATAAATGGCCTGTTTTCCTACTCCAGATGTAAAAATTAAAATAAAGTGAACAGAAATATGTGATTAAATTTGTTGCAGAAAACCTCTTGAAGGTTATATGTGTTTAGTCCCACTAATATGATGAACGACTGAATTACCTGCATTTTTTTCAAATTAATAAGTGGCCACTTTAAGTGTAGCTAAATTAATAGTATAAATAGCTACATATGTCTTTTCCAAAGCAAATGAATATGTACCTTTAGTGCACATTCTTTATTTATTTCAATACTAGGAATAAGGCCCATTGTGGAAATAAATACAACAGGCTCTAGAAAGAGGCTCTGGGAGAGTGCCCCAGCATTGGCACTCAGTGTCAATTTGCTGTGGTGACCTCAGCAGGGTATAATGACACAGAGTCCACCATTTTCTCCAGGGGAAGATCTCTGCCATCTGAAGAGCAGTTGTAATTCAGTGTGATCTCCATCCCTCCCCTAGAGATTGGCAACAATGGCTCCTCATGAGGGAATGGGTGGTTTGAAGGGTGGAGTCTATGGCATTGAACCTGTCTGAGGTCCCATCCCTGCTAAAACCTCACCCTCTCCAGGGTCCACCCCTCATATCTCCAGGAATTTCCCAACCTGGAGTTGGCAACCCTATCTACCTCCCAGTCAACCATCATCATATCATTATCTGCCCCCTGGCTTCAGATTCCCACCTCTTCCCCCTCTCTCCTAGAGAGCAGTTGTAATTCTGAGTGATCTCCAGACCCCACCTGGAGATTGGCAACAATAGTTCCCCTTGAGGGACTGGCTGGCTTGGAGGGTGGAGTCTATGGCATTGTACTTGTCTGAGGTCCCATGCCTTCTCAAACCTCAACATCTCAAGGCTCCATTCCTCAAATTTCCAAGAATTTTCCACCTGGAGTTGGCAACCCTATCTCCTTCCCAGCCAATTATCAACCTACCTTTATTTCCCCCTCACTCTTCAGCTTTCCATCTCCCCCCACCTGCAGCCTCTACTGTGCTCTGAAGCCCTGACTGCTATGTCACATTGGCTGTCATAGGGGGGCCATCTCAGCAGGGTATAAGGACACAGAGTCCACCATTTTCTCCAGGGAAACTGATCTCTGCCCTCCGGAGAGCACTTATAATTCTGAGTGATCTCCAGTCCTCACCTGGAGATTGGAAACCATCGTTCCCCTGGAGGAAAAGTAGTCTTTCTCTGCAATGGGGACCAAAGCAGCTTACATCATTCTCCTCTCCCCTTTTGACTTGCACAACAACCCTGTGAGGTAAGTTAGGCTTAAAGCCTGTGACAGGCCCAAAATCACCCACTCAGCAAGAACCTGGGTCTAGTAGACCCTGCTCTGAAGCACTGACTAGGGTAGCCAACCTCCAGGAAGAGCCTGAAGATTGCCAGGTATCACAACTGAAATCCAGACAACAGATCTCTCCCCCCACAGAGAAAATGACTGCTTTGGAGGGTGGCCTCTATGGCATTCTGTTCAGCTGAGGCCGCTCCCCTAGTCAGGACTGGTCCCAATGAGTTTTCTCCCAAAGGCCAACATAGGTGTGGAAAGGGCCTTTAACTAACAGAAGCAAACTGGGTTGCCTAGCAACAGGCACTGAGGAAAAAGTACAGTTGCCAGCTCTGATTAGGGAAATACCTGGAGATTTGGGGGGTGGATCCTGTGGAGGGCAGCATTTGGGGGGTGGAAGGACTCAGCAGGGGATAATGCCATAGGGTCTACCCTCCAAAGCAGCTATTTTCTCCAGGGGAACTGATCTCTGTCATTTGGAGATCAACTGTAACAGCAGGAGATCTCCAGGTCCCACCTGGAGATTGGCAAACCTAGGGGGAAAGTCAGCTGCACAGCAGCAGGTTGAAGAAAATAGTTTGATGGTCGCTGGCCCACCACATTAGCCAGCCAGCCATGGTGGAGCTAAGCAGGAGAGAGCCGTTTCAGTTTATTCTGACAGGAAAGTGGGCAAGCTGGCAGTGGGCAGGGGAGGGGACAAAAAGTCCATTGTCTTTTTACTGACAGAAGCAGGCCACTGAGGGGACAGTTAGACCAACCTGGCAGTGGGCAAAGGAGAAGAGTGGACCCAGCACCCAGTCCGTCCTCTTTGCCGGCTCCCTCCAGACTGAGACCGAGACACTGGCTGGTGACTCTGTGGGCACGACTGAGGCAATGCAATGAGGGAATGCAGCCAGTGGACAGGGACCCCTTTTGAGTGGCAGTTCTTGCAGCCAACTGATTTTGGTGCCTTGTGGAATCTTGCCACTTGAAAACAGTTTTATGATATAGAAGAGATGTATATCTCATTTTTCTCCCCTTGGGGGCATCAATCAGATTAAAACATCATGTTCCTCTCTTCCATTTTATTATCAATATAATCATCCCTGTAAATCAGGTTAGGCTAAGAGAGAGTGTCAGTAAGTTTCCGGGAGAAAATGAAGATTTGAACATGGGATTCCAGATCTTAGTCTGACACTCTGACTGTTATAACACATTGACTCTTACACATGGACCCATCTTTCTCCCTCTTTCTTTTTAGAACACTGAGGACCCAAACAACTTGCTAGAATTCTGGGTGTTTTTGAGATGCAATTGCAAGTAATCCGGCTTGTTCAATGCCCATAGAAGCAATGGGTGCTTTTTGATCACACCCACTAGCGGTGTTGAATTGTTGGACTAAGTGCCTGATTGGGCCTAGCCAATAAGAGGCTTGTATGGAGAGACTAGATAAGTCTGCTCTGCCTCCAATAGGCAGATTTGCCGTAGCTGTTGATTTATCTGCCTATGCTACCTGAATAATAAGATGGTTACATTTGGTGTCCCGCAGGATTGGGGTGGGGGGGCTTCAGATTAGTAGGGCTAACTAGCAAGCACACTGAGGCATTAACGATGAGGTGGTTTCCCAAGATGAGGTGGTTTCACAATGGGTTTGTGCAATCGGAGAGAATGAGGAAGGAACTCCCTTAGTGAGGAGCAGCAATAGTCAAACTCTTAGTTGCTTGAGCAGCAAACTGAGGGAGGTGAGGCGTTAATATTTCTTGGCACAGTTTTCTGTGCATCCTGTGATAAACAAAGCTGGTGGCATCACTCTCTGAGTTTGGAACCATAGTAGAGTCTAGGGATGGGCATGAACCAGCTCATGAACCTAATTTCATGGCAAAATCATCCAGTTTGTGGTTCATGAGCCAAGGGTCTTGCAATCGCTCCTGCAACAAACCCCCATATTTTTCACAGAGGTCCATGTGGTTCATGTTGGAGATTCATGAGTAAGTGAATTCCGAATAGTGAGGTCACTCACTTCCAGATGAACTCACTGCTTGGACGTCACTCGCACGCAGAATGGCTTGCAAAATCAATTTAAAGGGAACATTCCCTTTAAATGGCTTTTGCAAGATCTTCTCCCTATTCCATTCTGCAGGCCTCGGGGAGCTACCACTAGCTGAAAGGAGGGAAGGAGGATCTCAGATCTCCCCCCTCTATTCTTCTAGCCTCGGCAAAAACAAACTGGTTCAGTAAATGGGGAGGCTCATGAAAGTTCATGGTTTGTCTGGTGATCCCATGAACCACAAATCGGGATGAAATTCCATTTTCCTGGTTCATGCCCATCCCTAGCACAGTTCCTCAAAAGCTGGTAACCAGCACAGACCCCTTGTTAATATTAACATGCATGAAAATTCTGAAGACATTTTGTTAATGATGCAGATCAGCCATAAATTTAGTGGGGTTTTTTTCCAGTTTGATATCTAAGGTCTTCATTCTGTGGTGCAGGGATAAAAAAACACACACAAAGCCAGTTTATGCCATTAGCACATGCCATTAGCAGAATCATGTGGCAAAACTGGCTTTGGGTTAGGATACAGGAAGTCCATTGCATGTTTACAATGATCCTCAATTACTAAAACCACCCTGAACAGAGAAAATTAGAACAACATGGGATGGCTGAATCTTTCTTCCTGGTGTGCACTTTTTCTAAGTACAGGGAGTTTATTTCATGTAGCAAGTTGAAAACAAATATTTATGAAGAGTGCTGTATACATTTAATTAGGTACTGCAGTTGATGCCCACTAGTATCAGGTTCATTCTCCTGGCTTCTAAAAATTTAACAGGTACCCTTATTAATCTCTGCCTTTGACATTTCTTCCACAGAGGTTGCATCTATATCAGAGGCTTACACCAGTTAATCAGGCTTTTCTTTATCCCAAGAAACTGTAATTCTGTGACAAAGAACTTGGGGTGGATCCAGCAATATTCCCCCTTCCTCCAGCCCAAGGTATATTCCTCCAACTTAAGCGGCTCTTCCTCCTACTGAAGAGCCACTTAAACTGGTGGAAACCTCCATGGCTGGAGGAAAACTTCAAACTTTGTGGAGTGGTGGGACAGGGATAGGATCCACCTCACTGATTTCTAACTGGCAATTCCCAGCAACTCTACCAAAGTCATGTAGATATGCCCTCTTCAATACTTGTTCCTCTATGACTTCCTTGCCTCTAATAAATCTATTATATCCTGAACATATAAGTTCTGCCTTATAACAAATCCAACCAAATGTTTTGTGCTACAGTCTATTGGAGCTCTCCAGGGCTTTCTCTGACCTGCTATCCAAAATCATTTAACAAAAGATGCCAGGAACTTGGGGCCTTTTGCACCATGGCATACATCCTGTCACTGAGCTATGGTGGGGCTGTGTTTCAGTGTGAGAGCATTTACTTTTCATGCAGAAAGTCCCAGGTTCAGTCCCTGGACTCTTCATTTAAAAGGATCAGGTGGTAGGTAACATGAAAGACCCCTGAGCTTCTGCCAGTGAGAATTCACAATACTGACCTTGAAAGCCCTAGGATCTCACTCAGAATAATGCACCTGCATGTATTCATGTGCCTGGTACTTCCTGATCTGCTATACTACTGTTTTGCTTGAAGGACAAGGTTGCAATTAGGTGATTTTAAAATAGCTTATTCTGTTTTTAGTATTGGGGGGAAATACTACTGAAAGAACATACAGGAGTTCTAAGCAGTGCTGTTAATGTATGATATACATTGGGGAAGGGACTGTGAATTAGGCAAAAGAATACTCCTCCGTTTGTGAAAGATATGCTGCAGCCACTATAGAGCTATAGTGACACATTACACTAAAAAGGTAATGATGAATTCTTTCATTGCTAAAGGCTGGCACCGTGGAGAATTCTGCAAGGGAAAGAAGAGACCTTGATAAAATATCTACAGGTACATTGCTGGCCTATTCAACTTTGATCAAATATCTTATTTCATGACAACCTGGAAGGCGGCCCTTGTAGAACATCTACAAGACACTTTGTCTACATATCATACAGAATAGAAAAATCTCCAACATTCCCACTGGTAATGTTAAAGATGGCTTTTCTTTTCTTAACTGTATGTTATCCTGCATATTAATGGCCCTTGTATTAAAATCCCACAGTTCCTTCAAGGAGCTCAGGGTAGCATTCATAATTCTTCTTTCTTCCATTGCCCCCCATCACAATCCTGTGAGGTAGGCTAGACTGCAAGAAGGTGATTGGCCCAGGGTCACCCAGTGAGCTTCATGACTTGTACCTGAGTCTCTTAGGTTCCAATATGATATCTAAATCACTGTACTTATACTAGCTGTTTTATCACTGGCTTGCAAATATGCTGCCACTTTAAAGCCCTCCCTGCATTTGTTTTTATTGACTTACTGCATTGAGGTATTTTATAGTGCTTGCAAGTTGTTTTGAATACCTTTTGGGGGGAGATAACAGAGAAACACATCAATACAGAAATAAAACTTTGAAGTCACAGCTATTTAAATGGACAGAAGCTTCAGAGAAACACCACAGTTTCTTCGGTTCTTTGTATTTCAGTGCTGGAACCTTAATACAATTAAAAATATAAGAATTACCTGGCTCGATAAGACCAAAGTCTACTCTAGTCTGGCGTTCTCTTTCCAATAAATGCCTCTGGGCGATAACATTCCCCTTTTGTTTGCCCTCCTAGATTTGGAATGCGGAGTCATGCTGCTTCTGGATTTGGAGGATCCATTAAGCTAATGCTTTTGTTTGATCTTGTAAAGGAGTGAGATATCCAGTGTGAAGTGCACGTATATGCCACGTCTGTGCTTAGATTTTTCCACAATGGCCACTTCCCTCAGATCCTCTGCTTCAGAGAATACGGAAGTGTCTTTGTCTTCCTTACTGACCTACCCTTCATGAATTTGTCTAATCCTTTTTAAAGCCATCAAAGATAGTGGCCATCACCAGTTTGAGGCACTGAAGTGCCTGAGTGAACTACATGGCCTGAAAAGAAGTATTTCCTTTTATCAGTCCTGAGCCTCTCACCGGTCAGTGTCATTAGGCAACCCACATTTTAGTTATCATAGGCTGTGATCACACACACTAAGGCCGAGGACAGACTGGCAGTCTGGGCTGCTCTGCCTCCGCTTCAAAAGCGGAGGCAGAGCGGCTGTTCAGATGGCCGCATCTGCCCCAAGGAGGCGGCCCGGACGCATCGCGTCCGGCGCCGCGCTCCTCCCGCAGCAGCCAGGCACCACTTAAAAGTGGTGCCCCGGCTGCTGTGGCACACATTCCACCCACCTCTGGTGGGTGTGAACGCGCACCGGGAGGGGGAGCCGCGTGGCATATGCATGCTGCTGTAGGAAGCCGCCCACAGTCTGAACGCTGCAGGTGGCTTCCTTCCAGTGGCGTGAAAACACTGAGCGGCGGGGGCAATTCCCCCCGCCTTATTCTGCCGCGCTGCAGAGATGCGGCAGAATACAAATCTGTCCACAGCCTAAATAATCCACTTTTAATGCACTGTCCAAATGGATTTTACTGTGTGAACTGGCAAAATCCAGCTGGAAAGTGCATTTAAAGTGGATTATTTAGTGTGTGTGATCGCAGCCATAGTAAATGGAGAAATCTAATGGGTAATGATATTGAAAACATTCTTTGACGTCAGTCCCAAGTTATTTTGCCACCCAAGAGTGTTTTTGTTTGCACAGTACCATTAATAGAAATTACATCACTACAACAAGTCCTGCAGGATCATAATTAATATATCAGATCCAAAAGTGAATCCCACAGTAAATGCTGTTAGTTCAAGCATAAGGTTGCCAACAAACCAGGAAAGATTAGTAAGGCTAGTATTTTGCTTTCAGATCATTTTTCAGCCACGAGGAAAGGCAGGGTATAAATGTTTTAATAAATAACTTTTCAGAAGGGACAAGGCCAATTGTTTCCTCCTTCAGCCATTTTCTTTAAGCTATTCACCTTAGTTAGATAGATGCCTTTTGACCGAACTCTGTATCTGGATCCATCAAGATTATGGGGTTATTCCCTCAGACCCACTAATAGAATTGTCAGCTTTTGAGCAGGCCCTTCTAGCTGTCCAGATCAGTTGGATCTGGAGCAATTATCAGATGTTATTTCACTCCATGCCATGAAAGGTTTGACTGCATATGAAATCTTTATTTAAAAAAAGGACAGGACATTCCCCCCCCCCAAAGTTGGCAAGCTGACCCACCACATCCTTGGGCTGTGCTTCAAGCTCCACACCCCTGATATAGACAGCAGGGTCTATCCTGGGACCAGATTTCAAGAGCTGACCACATTGTAATCTTGGCCACAGAGTAGTTGAGAAGCCATAGGACACAACACACTGGCAAGTTGTTCTTCACAAGTTCCCTTGGAATGGATGAACAGCCATGCACTAGCAGATCTTGAGCAGACAAATTTGTGATCTATAGAAGCTCAAGTTAAAATTACTAAACTGAGGCCATTGTACTTTGATCACATTATGAGAAGACAAGTGTCACTGGTAACAACAATAATGCCAGGAAAAGTTGGAGGACATAGGAAAATGGAAAGACCCAACATGGGATGGATTGGCTCTACAAAAGGAAGCCACAGCCCTCAGTTTGCAAGTCTCAAGCAAGGCTGTTAATGCTAGAATATTTGGGAGGTCATTAATTCATAGGGTCACCATAACTCAGAAACAATTTGATGGCACTTAACACACACATAGATGCTCATATTAAGTAGAACCATTAACAAATTGGGGGCCAGTGGGAACTTATGAGAGAGGGTGAATCCCATTCTTTTCCCTCACCAAGCATTGTTTTTGTTTCTGCTGTCTGAAGAAAATGCAGGCCCATAGCCAGAATTTTTTTTAGTCAGGAGGCATTTAGTTTCCTTAGAATGCACTGGCTAATGAAATTAAAGTTAATTTTATTAAAGTTAAATAGACTTTCTCGGGGACTCTTCTGGCTCTGTGCTGCCACCATAGCTAGCCCTTTGCACCAGACAGCTGTGCTGGAATATCCAGCTTCTTCCCTGTAACCATCATCACTTGGGCACCCTGGGCTGGATGGGAAGTTGTGGGGCCTTACCAGTAAGTTGGGGGGGGGCTAGACCCGAGATGCCCCACTGTAGCTATGGGCCTGATGAAATGACTTGGCTTTCAGATGAATGTTTTCAGATGAATGTTTTCAGAAATGATGAGGCCTGGTCTCATTTGAAATATTTAGAAATTATCTATCGTGATAACATGGCATCAGTATCTAGTTACAAAAGACCCCCTATCTTGAAAACATCATTCCAGACGACCAAGTATTTCACGAGATCCTAGAACGATAGGCATTGAGCCAGCCAGAGGAATAAGATTTAAATTCTTTTTGACAACTGCAAGGTATAGTACACTGTAAGGAACAATTTAAACCACTTACACCTTGAAGGGTTCTAAATTACTGTAACCACTCAAGTAAAAAAAAAAAATCTAGTGAGTCACTAGGTGAGAACCATTCAATGAAAAACTTTTGCTCCGTGTTCAGTAGTAATCTAAAATGAAGAAAGGAATACAAATACCTAAATATTGTCTTCATAATACTATAGGGGTAGTAAACATTTCCACAAACCCCATCTTGCTGTTCTGTAAATTAACCTAAACAAATAAGTAAACAGCTTCTATAAAAGATGCAAAACAGAATTATTTCAGCACACCGTTAGTGGAAATAACCAACAAATCCATGCACTGGGAGACATACCACTGCTACTGCAATGTTCCATTTTTTTTGCCAATCAGGAACAGGGTGCTCACTCAGGTTCCTGCTCTTGCATTCACACAGTAGAGATGGGTGTGCTCAAGACAACACTCATTTATTAGCAAGAAGATTCAGGGATGAAAGCAACCAGTTTCAGGACAAGGGAGCTCATAGTCTAGAATTCTAATAGACAAAGAAAACCCAGCAGGGCCTCCACCCCATAAGACTAAACCAACTCACACAACCATCCTTTGGTAAAATATATGGCTGCAGCTTATTTTATTGCATGCAGGCAAGGAGCAATGGTGCAGCATGGGGACAGATCCAAGCATCAGGTGAGCTGCCTGCCACCTGATGAAACCTCTACCCAGCCCATCTGCTGGAAGACCAACTGTGGAGTGACAAGATCCTGGGACACATATGGGCAGCAGCATCTACATGGCCCCCTTGCCACCTGGTGGTGGAAGCCAGCCAACAGCCCCTGCCTGCGCATGTGGCTGAGTGACTCCACCTCCAAAGGCCCCTTATGGGAGCCCCCAAATTGGGAGAGGCAGGCATGCAGGCACAGCCTCCTCCCAAAAAAATCCGTCCCAATGCCCAAACCGCTAAGCTGCGACAGCAAAAAACAGACCAGAGAAACACCATAATACAACCAAATTGAGAGAGGGTGGGTGGGCAAGCTGGTGATCCGAGAAGAAGAAGAGGAGGACAGCCTGCACGGGCTTGTTTAAATAGCCCACCTTGGATTTGCAGCCCGCCCCTATGCTCAGATGCAATGCCTGATGTGGTAGGCTGTGGGCGAACTGGCCCACCCCCTCCTTGCATCACCAGAGGGCACCATGCCGCCAGAGGATGCCTTCCTACCCCCTACCCCCTCCTCCTGCCCTGCAAACGCCGGCAGAAGGTGAGTCATAGCCTTCTACAAACCTGTTCCAATTGGCTACATCTTTTTAAAGTACAGTGCTTAGAACTGGATACCAGACTCCTATATTTAAAAGTCCTGGCCAGTACAATTTTAAAGAAGACAGGTTTCTTCTATAAAATGCATAGATTTGTGTCCAAAATCTTCTCCTTTCTTATTTTTGTTATTTTTTTTTGTTTTAGGAAACTACAATTTTCACACCTCATTCTTACAGTAATATTTGTTCCATTTCACCTGATCCTCCAAATATTCATTAGATCTCTCCCTTACCATGTTTACAGCAAAAATGGGGGTGCAAAGTAGCTAAATTCTAATGTTATGGTAACATCTTCTGGCAGACAACCTGAACCTCTTTTTCTTTTTTTTTTAACAAAACTCCATTAATGCTCTATTACCAGGTAGGTGTTCTCTACTTATTCTCTTCCTGGGGTGAAGGATTATTAAGAAAAAGTGATTACATTTGTTGATAAATTTGCAAGTCTGTTTCCTGTCTGGCCAGTTTATGGGAAGTAATAATGTAGCACTTCTTTTTTTTTTTAATGATGTTATCATTAACATGGCTCCATTTGTAGCAAAACAAAAAAAAAAAACTATCAAAAATTATTCATGTTATTTAAATCAGTATTATCCATCAGAATGGGGACCTGAATGGGGAAAATAGCTGTCCTGTTTCCTAATTGAGAAGTAAGGGCAAACATTAAAAAATTACTATGACATCTGTTGGTAACTTTGGATATCAGTGGTTGAACACTGCTGTCCCAGTCTGGTTTTATACATGGATGGAATGCTCTTCAAAAGCAATAGTTGTACCAATAATCTATCTGATGGGGAACAGGAAGCAGGTGAGTATGAACAGGGGTCATTTCAAGCAGGAGCTCAGGGGAGCTCAGCTCCGGGAGTTGGTGCCAGCCCCCCCCCCCCTGTGGGGGAATGCCTGCTTGGATTAGTAGCTGTCCCCTCGCTGCCAGCTCTTTCTCTCTCTCTCTCTCTTCCTTCCTCTGCCCCCCCTCCCTCTCTCTCTCTTTCTTTCTCTCTCTCTCTCTCTCCTTTCTTTCTTGCCTTCTGACATACTTCCAATGATGTCAGATGGTGTATTTATTTATTTATGGGATTTGTATACCCCCCTCCCCGCCTCTCGGCAGGCTTGGTGTGGCATATGCAAATGAGCTGTGCTAATGAGTTATGCTAATGAGCTCCTGTGCCTCCTTTTCCTGAGGCAGTTTGGTGTAGTGGTTAAGTGCGCGGACTCTAATCTGGGAGAACCGGGTTTGATTCCCCACTCCTCCACTTGCACCTGGCTGGATGGCCTTGGGCAAGCCATAGCTCTGTACCAGCTGTTCCCTCAAGGACAGCTTGGGAAAAAGCTCTCTCAGCCCCACCCACCTCACAGGGTGTCTGTTGTGGGGAGGGGAAGGGAAAAGGAGTTTGTAAACCGCTCTGAGACTCCAAGTGAGTGAAGGGCGGGGTATAAATCTAATCTAATCTCTTCTTCTTCTTCTTCTTCTTCTTCTTCTTCTTCTTCTTCTTCTTCTACATGACCCCAGGGTATGAATATATTTGTGTCGTTTTAAAAAATAAATATTTCTTTTTTTGTTCAGAAAGTCCATGTTCTTTCTGATCATTTTATTTTATTTTGTTTTCCAGTTTATCAGTTTCTTCAGTGGCTGCTTTTGTGTCTCTTTTACTAATGCACTTTCCAACAGATTTTGCCAGTTCATAGAAGTGCACTGAAAGTGGATTGAAATTGGATTATTTAGTGTGTGTGACCACAGCCTCAGACTGCACTGTTGAATCAATTGTTCTTTACCAATGGATATCTTCAGATAAACAGGAGGACCCTGCATAATCAGCTGCTTTGGCTCACATCCTTTTTGCACATAGTAATCATGTGTGTCAAACATTCAACAGGCTGTCGGTCGTTCAGACATTTCTGATTCTGAAGAAAAGATGACAGTGCGTGCAAGATTACATGGTGCTATCTCTCAGCTGCTGCCACCCTGCTATTACATCTGACACAGATGCCACCCCCAATTTAAAAGGATGGTCAAAAAGGAAAGGTTTTTGTTGTTGTTGTTTTGATCGTTCATATTGAGATTTATTCCTTTGGTGCCTCAGTGCTTTACTGTGGCCACCTAACATGCAAAACAATTTTATTGGAATCACAATAAATGTCACCAGTTGTTTAGATATAAAAAGGAGTTGTCAACAGTTGGCCATTTAAACCATGCATTCAATTGTGTAGGCTCCAAGAGGAGGCAAACTGTGAGCATTCTACTTGAAAATTTGGGCACTTTCATGACCCAGCCATGACTCTGGGAAAAGATTGAATTTGTCTGCTGTGCTGGCATAAAAGGGGCCACTAATGTATTTAATAAAAGACGGGAGGGAAGGCAGCATGGTGTAGCCCAGTCTCTTCAGATCTCAAAAGCTAAGCAGGGGACTTGCAAGGGAGACCACCAAGGAGGACTCTGCAGAGGAAGGCAATGGCAAATCACTTCTGTTTCTCAACTGCCTTGCTGGGGTCCCATAAGTCAGCTGCGACTTGACAGCACTTTAAAAACATTTACCAAAGCATGACTGAGTCATGACCCTGTCGTACAAGTATTTGCTGTGGAATCATGTTTCTATTCAGTGTGGTGTTTGGGTTGGACAGCGAACAGAGAAGAAAAAGAAGAAAAGGAAGAAGAAGAAGAAGAAGAAGAAGAAGAGATTGGATTCATATCCCGCCCTTCACTCACTTGGAGTCTCAGAGCAGTTTACAAACTCCTTTCCCTTCCCCTCCCCACAACAGACACCCTGTGAGGTAGGTGGGGCTGAGAGAGCTCTGAGACAACTGTCCTTGAGAGAACAGCTGGTACAGAGCTATGGCTTGCCCAAGGTCATCCAGCAGGTGCAAGTGGAGGAGTGGGGAATCAAACCTGGTTCTCCCAGATTAGAGTCCGCGCACTTAACCACTATGCCAAACTGGCTCAATGAACAGTGACAAGGACTGACTTGCATGTAGAAATGTGAAGGCCTGGGGAAGAAAACTGGAGAAAATTCATGAGGAACCCCCCACACACACATGTTTTACTTGGACTCCTCGCCCCAATTTTTGTGATGAAGAAATTTTGGATAGCACTGGGGGGGGAAAACACCTACAAAATATTCTCTTTTGAAATGAGTTAAGGCAAAGTTTCACTCACTCAGGATATTTAACATGAACATTTATATAAGACAATGATCCCTCCTGTGCATACTATAGACATATGAAGCATGCCTCCAGGGATATCATTACAGTTTATATTTGAATAATTCTTCCAAAAATTAATATAATATTTTTATGATAATACATTACCATGATCGGTTCAGGGGTTTCAGTGATATCCAAGTATGCTGATAGCCCTATTATGACGCACAAGATTGTATCTGTCCAAATAAGTCTGTTTACTACAAAATGTATTTAAGATAACTGTTTAAAGGTAATACAGGGTGCAACAATTTGCAGTACTCACTCACATACTGGGTACATTTGCAGTTTTGCTTGTGAAAAGCTAGCAGTGCCATCCTGAGCAGATTTATAGTGTTCTGCATCCATTGTGGTTTGGGTTGGGAAATGTCTACAAATTTGGAGGTGGAACCTGAAGAGGGTAGGATTTGAGGGAGGGGCTCAGTATGGTATAATGCCATAGAGCCAACTCTCCAAAGCAGCCATTTTCTCCAGGGAATTCTTGGTACTCTGGAGATGTAAATCTAGAAGATTCTGAGTTGACAAACCAAATGTCTTAAAGTCAAGGGTCTTAGAAGCCGGTAATTCTGCTAGGATTGTACTCTAAGGTATTTCTACTTTTAAATCCCATATATATTCCAAACAATATAATTTTATATGCTAGGTAAGTGATAGTTAATATGTGTTATGTTGTTAAAGTAGTAAAATAAATTTAGACTTCTCAGGAAAGGAAGTACTGTATACGTTTCAGTTTCCCCCAACATTTCCTCCACCACCCCCCCCCCCCAAAAAAAAAAACAGAAAAAAGGGTAATGTTTCACAGCTTCAAAATTTCTGGAAATTTTAATCGGTACCTGTGTGTAAGAGAGGAGTTCAACTGAGAAAAAAAAATCAACTGTAAACTGTGTTTGCCTCAAAGTTCTCAGCATCTGTGCAGACAAACTCTTTCTTCCAGGCAACCAGCTTGCGTGTTACGTGAAGACTATTAAAATGTCATTTTTTAAATTCTCGCCCATCCTTGCTGCTGAAGTGAAGGTGATTAGGAGCTGTGCCTTGGAATATCTAGCCAAAAAAACATCTTCACTGCTGCCAGCATTTGAGTTTAGCACTATTCTAACAGAGGAAGCAGTGGCAGAGAGTCACCGTTTGGCTATATGTGAATACTTAAGACCTGGCATCTTGGACAAATGAACAAACCATTCATAGCAGTGACATATTGTAGCCTTGAATGGCCACCCATTAAATAATCATATCTTCATGCCAACTCACTGTTGTTCAAGGATGATTCCCACCTCCTTTCAGGTTGTGAAAATGAGCGGTTGTGAATGAGAGTGAACTGTGTAGCTTTAGGCGAGTGCCTTAAATATGCAGTGATGAAAGAGTTAGCGCTGTGTGATCTCACTTCGCTATTAACCATAAAACAGTGGCATTCGACATCTGTCTTCTATATTGTGCTGACAGTCCTGTTTGCAGTGACTAATAGGACCATTTCAAACTGATGTGCATGAGATATTCTTTATTGCTTCGGGTGGAATTCCACTGATAGAACATTTAAGTGAAAAACAGTGTAAGTGATAAGGCTGAATTGTGAACATGTCTAGACCAGCTGGCTTCCAACAATCAGATATGGGGAAGGCTGAGGATTCCTAAGGACATTTACAAGATAAGCAGTAGCAAAAGTCAGATAACAAATGCTGATCTGAGCCAGTGGGTCATTACAGGTGGGTTATTTATAGAAGTCCCAAATTGTGTCAGGAGTCTCAGATTGCATACTCTGGGTTGGATGTAGGACCTTTTCCCACTCAATCTTCCCCAAACCCCCACCTTACTATAGCCCCATCCCATGTGGCTTTTGTACATGCAGGTCTCATGATCCCCAGCAAGCCTTTTTGGATGGTCAAAGAGAGCCCCTGCTTCCTCTTTCATTAGCAGAAAAGCTGGCTGGACTCAATCTCCTGGCTGCAGAACCCAGACCACCACTAAAAAAGGCAAGGCAGTGTTTTAGCTACCAATAGAGAAAGGGGCAGAGGGGGATATAGTAGTCCTATTCAATGTCTGATTCTGATCATGTGTGGACAGCTACTGGTTCCTCATGACTGTTTTCAGAAGTCTGTCCATACCTCCTGAAGTTTGACCTGAGGACTACATTTATTTTATATGATATTGTTTTGCACTCTGCCTTTATGCCCAATCAGGGTCACCAAGGTAGCTAACAATTAAAAAAACAGATTATTATAATCATAGAAACCTATCTGAGCCAAAAGCAAAATACATATAGTGTATTTTACATACTACATATATACTCTTACAGTGTATGTATCCATATACCCTCATATCTGTAAGAACATGGTCCTGTGCTCTGCCATGACAGTTTTACCAGTCTGAGTGGGGCCTTCTGCAGATGCCAGCCTGCAAATGTGCAAAATCAACAACTGTCCATACATGTGCCTTCTCCATTGTAGTCCCCACCTTATGGAATGGCCTGCCTGAGGAGGTCTGGAGGGCTCCCACTCTCCTGGCTTTCTGCAAACTATGCAAAACTACATTATTCAAGGGGGCTTTCATACATAGGCAATAGAGTTGTACTCCGCAGAATTATTCACGAAGTTATTTGAATAAATCATTAGGGTCTGTGGTCTATACTACGGAGTGTATTTTGCATATTATTATATGCTTCCTCTGTGTAACTCTGCCATACAATAAATAAATAATAGTTTGCTGCAAGTTGGGTCCTATGTAATTTTGCATCATTTGATGTGTCATGTTATACTTATGGTTTGCTTTAGTTTGTTTGTTTGTTTTTTGTTTTTTCTGGTTGGCTCTACAATGATTCTATTGCATTGTTTATTGAATGTCCTATCCTGTTATTTGTATTTGTCGGAATACAAAAAGGTCTATAGTGCATCTATTTGAAGAAGATCAGAAGAATACCCCACAGGGTGCCGTTGAAGGATTGTTAGTTAGTATTGCTAGATTAGGGACATCCCTCAATTTCAAATTACTTTCTTCTGTCCCCAGGGGACCGTTCGTAAAAAAAGAGGTGCAGGAGCTCATTAGCATAACTCATTAGCATACCTCATTAGCATGTGCTATATCCCCTGACATCACCAGAAGTGTGTCAGAAAAGGAATGTCAGTTTCAGCCCCATTATACCCTATGGGCCATTGAAATCAATGGCAAAAACTCATAGGGTATATGAGGGGCTGGAGGAAAGGGGGTTTGAGGGAGAGGCTCCAAACTTGCAGGGTAGCTGCTGGGGCCTCTCCTCGAAATACCCACCAAGTTTCAAGAAGATTGATCCAGGGGGTCCAATTCTATGGGCCCCCAAACAGGTTGTCCCATCCCCTCCATTGTTCTCTATGCTGGGAAAAAATGTTAACTTTTTTCCTCCCATAGAGAACAATGGAGGGAATGGGGGAGACCTGTTTGGGGGCCCGTAGAATTGGACCCCCTGATCCAATCTTCTTGAAACTTGGTGGGTATTTCGAGGAGAGGCCCCAGCAGCTACCCTGCAAGTTTGGAGCCTCTCCCTCAAACCACCTTCCCTCCAGTGGCTTTTAAAGTTGCCGCTGAATTTCGGCGGCAATTCGGCAATGGGCTGAATCAGATTAGAGAATCTGATTCAGCCTATGGCTGCCCTAGTGGCCAATCCCGAGCTGACGGAGCTTCGCTCCGCCTTGCTCCGGCCCCAACGGACCCCTGCCTGTCCCTCAATTTCAAATTACTGTCTCCAGATTCGCTCTTTTTTGGAGACTTCCCACTTTTACTAAACTCATACTCAACATTCCCTTTTGCACTGTAGTTAGTCAGGCAGTTAAGACATTCTCTCTCTCTCCTGTTCTATCAAAATTTATTCTTCTTTAATAAACCAGTTTATTTTTTCTTTAACCAGTTGGTGCTCCACTTCTTTGCATATTTAAACTCTGCCAACAGTATTGACTGAAACGGTGTAATCTGCCTGGAGTCCCAATTAGAAAGGAGAACTATGAGTAATGTAAATGAATAAAGATAATAAATAATGTTTGTCTCAATTGCAGAAATACTGCTTTGCAGCCAAGCACATTATATAGCAAACTTTCCAAAATCTATGCTGTTGCCCTTTTAACCAGGATGTATTGGGGGTTGGGGGGGGGGGCAGGAGGGATGCCATTGCATGCTAAAACATCTTGGGCTTGTAATTTCAAGAAAAACTATTTTGCTAACTTTGACTTTGTCTCTCCTAATGATACATCAGCTTAATCCCTTTCTGCTGGCTGTGCTTCACACACTTATCTTTGCCAGCGAGCAGGATCCCAGTGAATGAGTCAGCAAGCACAGATGCTAAATAAGTCTGACAAAAGGCAGATACTGGATTTTGTAAGAGCCCTTTCCTACATTGTGTTGACCATCTGGTTCCTCCTTCCTTCCTCACACACAACATGGCTATGTTTATCTGTCTGAATGGAACATGAGTGGGGCACTAAGAAACAATCTGAGAGCCAGTGTGGTGTAGTGGTTAAGAATCGCAGACACAGGTTCGAATCTCTGCTTGTGCCATGGAAGCTTGTTGGGTGACCTTGGGTCACTCACACTCCCTTAGTCTAACCTAACTCCCAGACTTCATGTGTAGTGAGGATACAGTAGAGGAGAGGAGAATGTTGTAAACTGTTTTGGGTCCCCACTGGGGAAAAAAGTAGGATATATATATATATATATATATATATATATATATATATATAAAATACATGTTGTCTGCACATTTCTGAAGGCTGTCATCATTATGATAAGTTTGGAAAGTTACTGGATTTGTTGATGGTCTTGTTTAAACCCAGTGTTAAAGAATATAAATTTTGTGATCATTGTTAACAGTTTTTCATTACAGGTAAACAAAGCAGGAGCTCCTTTGCATATTAGGCCACACACCCTAATGTAGCCAATCCTCCAAGAGCTTACAGAGCTCTTCTTACAGGTGCTACTGTAAGCTCTTGGAGGATTGGCTACATCAGGGGTGTGTGGCCTAATATTCAAAGGAGCTCCTGCTACGAAATGAACCCTGAATGTTTTTATGTGTTTTGATTGTTTTTTTTTTTCAAAGACAGCTTTATCTGAATATATTACTTTTAAGTGATTTGCTTAAAATTCAGCTACAAAACTACTGCTGCCATCTTTATTGACCTTGCCAGAAATAATCCAGCCCGACAAATGTCTGTGATCAAGATCAAATGGTCTTTACATATCTGAGGAAAACTGTTTTTCAGAAGATCTAAGATTAAATCTGGAGGTTTTAACCTTCCATTCTGCTCCCTTTCTTTGATTTTTTCTTAAAAATAATTCATTTATACTCATTTTAAGAAGCTCAACATATCATTGTCTCTGGAGACCTTTGGTTTTTACTTTGTCTTGGATAATATTGAATTTTCTGCATGGAGAATGTTGCTAATCAAAGCAATTACCAGCTCACATGCCATTCACTGACATTTTATCACCTGGTTAGTAAAAAGCTAATCAGTGTCTATAGGAATTCTGAAATTTCAGCTTATCTCACCATTCCTAAAAATGCATTAAAAATATATTTATTGGAATTCTCTTTGTTATCTCTCTTTAGTTAACTTTTCTAGAGCCACAACAGTCAGTGTGCTGGAGTGGAAAAAAATTGTTTACTTAGGCCCAATTTACACCTGCCCTCTGAAGTAGTTTGACTGCTGTCTTTTCCTACGCTCATTTCACACTGGTTTCAAATTTCACTCCCTGGGTCTGAAGAGTACTAAGCAACAGGATTTGTTTAAAGCAGTATAATGCTAGCTTGACCACAGGGGGGCAATTAATGAATGTAAACAGTAATTTTTAAACTAGAACAAGTATTGTTTGAAACTAGAAACAGATATAGATAAGTTTTTTTTGAAACTATAATGATTCCAGAAGGAAAGTCAGATGTAGATTTGACCTTAGTTCTATGCTCAAGGCAGGCTCCCGTTTCTAAATTTCTTTCCTCCTGCAACTGAGTGTTCTTTCCTATCTTAGACTGCAGAGTTAGTACAAAAGAGCAGTGATTCTTATCTGCCTGGCCAACTGCTCTCACTAAGCCTCTGATCAGTTATTAATATCTTGATTTCCCTTCATTCCGAGAACATGCTTTATTAAGCTGTATTGAAAATAATGCCTTTTCTGGACTATTATTTTAATGGCTGACAATATGTTCTATGATCATCAATGTACATTTTGTTCCATTGTTTGGGCTGCAATCAAGGTAGGAGCCCCTCTTACCTCATCCTTGTTACAATAATGTGGAAAAAGAAATCTTTGTCATTCCCTCTAGAGTTCAGGAGACCCTCTCTAAAATAATTTGATACTTTAAGACATTTGATACTTGGGTTAATGCTGAATTTCAATGACAACTCAAGAATTCCCGGAGTAAATGACAGAACTGAATAAACCAAAACTAAAGGGCAAGTGATTGAAGGATCTGAAACAGAAGAAAGTTCTGTTTAAATGCATTGGGTCCTGTATGTTTAATTAAACAGTTTGTATCCATTGTAACAGGTAAATGTCACATGCAATTCCAAAACGGCCCCAATCTAACAAGAGAACTCCAGTCTTGTAAGCCGCTTTCTGCAAGCTTATATCGTCCTTCCATGCATATCTGCAAGCACATTCCCATCTGCATTGCAATGTCTGGCTATGCCCAGTTGACTAAAGACATCAGTCAAAGCTAATGCACACCCACATCCAGGATGACCAGATGTTGCATTCAGTTATTTGTTTGTTGTTTTTGCTAGAATAGGGCCATGGGGTTCATACACACATGCAAATCAAGGTCTGGGTGGGAAATAATTTAGCTCATTTATATATCATCATCCGGAGCACTAATTGTTCCTGAAGTGCAATGCTGCGAGGATGACATCCAATAGTTTCTGCCTTCTAAACAAACTCTCAGCGGCATCAGCAGCCACTATATTTATTGGAAGCATGGTAATTGGACATACTTTCCATTCCCCCTAGGATCAATTCAGAAGAAAAAAAAAACATTAAAAAGTGTACTGACTTTAATTAGCCAGTTATTCAGTATGTTTTTTTTTTGTCATTAAGCTGCTCTATAACAAGTGTTCTAATCACTACCATAATGGCAGAGTAAATTAAGTTATAGAAATTGACCAGGCTTAATAAGCAATTTCAGAGCAAACGGGATTCAACTCGCATCCTGTGGGTCAACAATGTATGACGTGTGCTGTCACCTGAGATTTATGTCAATCAGAGCTCACCTCCATTGAAGCCAAGCAAGTAAATTAAAATGTGATAGTGCAGGTTTCAGATCAGCAATTTAGAAACGGCATTCAGTACAAGAAGACTTACGATGCACAGAGAGGAAAAACCCTCCCCCTTACCATTCAAAACATTGTAGTGGGAACAGACACTAGCTGATAGATTCTTTGATTTATTTGCTGGGAATGTTACTAATGGTGTGTTGCAATTGCTAACTAGTTTTAAAGCAGAAAATGTGTAATACAGTTGTAAGAGCTACTAGACAGCTATAAGAAAAATAAACCCTGAAAAAAAATATCATGGGATTAAACCCAGGCTTCTGCAGAGCCCACTATTTTTAAAAAACTTTTGCCTTCTGCCGCTTTCTATGCCTCCTGAAAGAGGTTGGAAGGGGTCCCCCAGAAAAAAAGTCACATGGCACAGAAGGAATCTGCAGAATTCACCTTTCCTTATTCTTGTACAAAATGAGGGCTGATTTTTGCCAATTCCCATAGGTTTGGACGGGGAAAGGGTGATATGGAGGGAAGGGGGAGGCAATAAAAATTATTTCCAGAACTCACTTTGTTTGCAAAAGCACTGGATACAACCCATACTTTTCTGTGACTGCATGTCATAATCCATGATATTCTCATAGATACAATTTGTGCTCTACAAGTGTAGATATGTTTCTAACTACCACTGGGAATCCTCTGTCCCTAAATAAAGGGTTTTCAAAGCGTATGAAGGACTAACACCAACACCCAATAGTATCTGTATCTGACAAAGGGAGCTCAAACCCCACCCCCCCAATCTTGTTGGTCTCTAAAATGTTACTGGACTCGAATCTAGACTTAAATATGTTCACTTTCAGACTTCCCTGGTAATTAGGTAGAGAAATTTCTGCTATCTACCTGTTGTGGAAATACCTTTAAAATGATGATGTCTCTGTCAATTAGAAGTCAAGGAATTAGGCCCAAGTGTCCTTATTTAGAAAGATAGATTCCACCAAGATTGACCATTATGCCATTCACTTAGGATATTGGATGCTGCTACCCACAATCAAAGGAACACACTTGCCAGATTATGCAAGTGAGCACTAGATATCAACCACTATACCTCATAAACCAGCCAAAACATCAATTTGCTATGAATACAGAATTCGAGGGCAAGATATGTCAATACTTATTTTATTTATTTATTTTTCGCACTTTTACCCTGCCCTCCACGCAAGCGGGTTCAGGGCAGCTTACGATGTGGCACACAGTGCCAAATCAGCATAAAATATTTAAAAACATATTAAAGAGTATAACAACAAAATAACAAATTTACACTTAAGTGCTCATAGTGATTGTAAATTTCAAAAGGTTAAGATGGCATACTACAGGTTCCCTTAGAGATGTGATGCTAGGGTTATAATCCGGCCCTTCCCGGCCTCCGTGCCCGAGCTTCCTTCAGGGCCAGCCCTCATCACTGATGTTAGTAGTGATGGTTGGTGGTAATGGTGGCAGCTCCTAGTCAAAGGCCTGGTGGAAGAGGTTCGTCTTGCAGGCCCTGCGGAACTGCATAAGATCCCGCAGGGCCCTGATCTCCTCCGGGAGCTCATTCCACCAGAGAGGAGGATATATATGCAGAAGTCCACTTTTAGTACATAGACTTATATGCAATTGGAAGCCACTCTCTCTATATTTATTCATACCCTACTTTTTACCCCACTGGGGACCCAAAGCATCTTATAACATCACTCTCTCTTCCTCCATTTTATCCTACCCTGTAAGGTAGGTTGGGCTGTGAGAGAGCAACTGGCCAAAGATGACCTAGTGAGATTCCATGGCAGAGTAGAGATCGAATCCTGGAGTTTCCCAGATTCTGTTACACTATGCTGGTTCTCTTCCTTATGAGATTATTCTGCATTTTACTATTCATGCATATCACATTGTTGTGCATGAGTAGGGACCAGTGTATTATTCTTTTCAGGTATTTCTAGTTAAATCCAAACTAAATAGTTGCAGATGGAATCATCTGTCAAATAATATTTTCTTGCTTTTCCTTAAATAAAATCCTGATGCAATCTGTAACTGATCGATAATGCACATTATTTGTTCGTTAATTTCAGTATTAGATATTTTCCATAGAATTACAAATGTTTTCACTTCACCTAGTAAGGTCAAAAAGGAAGAAGTGGATGCTTTTATAAGGTCCTTTCTGCACTTAGATCTCATCTCTGGTTTTATCAGGGTTCAACTGAAGACACAATACCTTGCATTTATACCTGGTTACAACAGCATCCATTTATCCTGGGGAAAGTGTGGGGTGACCTCAATGTAATGTGTAAACAAAAGATACCCCGAGATAATTACAGGGGTGAGTTCAAGTGTAGTGTAGAATGTAAGTTCAGGGACGGGGTTGAACCAGGACTTGTCTAGTATGGAACGGACCTAAGTCTTCAATTACTTGAGTTCTCTAAACAGAATTACAGTTGTCAGAGAAGAATAGGAGACAGCATGGATTTCCTTTTAAAAGACTGTTCAGTGGCTGGTGCTTGCATTAGTACAAGGGTATTCAGAAGCATATAGTGACCCTTGTACCCACAACCATTTGACAGACTTTGCTCCTGTTGAGGGTAAAGTGTGGGGAGATGAACAACGATAGAGAAGAAGCAGTGAACAAGAAGTGTCTTGATACAATTTTGTGACTTAGACTAGTGAGCCTTTAGTTTGTTTTCTGAGACAACCAGGGTCAACACAGGGCTTCAGGAGTAGATTCTTCAGATGTATCAGATCAGTAAATTCACCTAAATAAACCCTTTCATGGGGAACCAGAGTAGCTCTGAAAATGCCTCTCCCTGAGTTCATTTTAATGGGCTGTTAATATTTAAGGGTCTCTATAATTGTAAACTTCATAGATGGTCTGTTTTTTCATTAAAACAGATACTAATGGATAACAGTAAGTTTAATGAAAATCAGACATCCGGTATTGACCACTTTGATAGAATAAATTAATTGATATATTAATACTGTGGAATCAACATGAAAAAAAAAATTAAAGATTGCCATGCCATGTTTCTTTTCTCAGCTAAGTTGCTGCACCCCCAGTGAATTCAGTGCACAATTATCTAAAACTGTGTAATAAATTGTATCAAATGCCTTAAGATTCATCATTCACTGGGTTTGATTCCCCACTCCTCCACTTGCACCTGCTGGATGACCTTGGGCAAGCCATAGCTCTGTACCAGCTGTTCTCTCAAGGACAGTTGTCTCAGAGCTCTCTCAGCCCCACCTACCTCACAAGGTGTCTATTGTGGGGAGGGGAAGGAAAAGGAGTTTGTAAGCTGCTCTGAGACTCCCTTGGGTAGTGAAGGGTGGGGTACAAATCCAATCTCTTCTCTTCTCCTTCTTCTTCATTCATAGGTGACAGTGTTCTGGAGTGATTCAGAGATAGGTATGCTTCTGAGAAACTTTAAGCATCTGGTTAGCTGCAACCTCCTAAGTCCTTAAAATTTTGTTCCTGGATGTCAGCAGCTCCACAAGAAAAAGCAGGGGAGGGAATTGGGCAGCTGCAGTGGAAGGAGAATTCAGTAGAAATCACTGCCCACTCTCCCACAGAACAAAATTTCTTGTAGAGGAATTATGTGGTTGGATGCATGGCATTGTGACACTTGAGGTACAAAGAGCATTGGATGGTTGCCTAGGCAACACAAGGCCTCTTCCTCTATGAAATCCCAAGTGGTAGTACAAGAATGCCCTGACCTGGATAGCCCAACCTATCCTGATCTTGTCAGATCTCAGAAGCTAAGCAAGGTCGAACCTGGCTAGTATTTGGATGGGAGTCTCCAAACAATACCAGAGTTTTGACATGGAGGCAGAAAATGGCAAACCACCTCTGAACAAGTGTTGCTTTGAAAACCTTCCAGGCTCACTATAAATCAGCTCTGACCTGTCTGCCCTTTTCACCACCCATACAATATGTTGGACTGCTATAAAAATTCCATCTGGATGGAATAATTGGGGGGAAAACTCAGCACATGGGAGGATACGGTGATCATATGAATTGCAATGAGAATATATTTACTAGGTATAGTTCATGGAGTCTGATTGAACACTCCCCTCATTTATTACATATTACCTTCTCGATTTACAGTAGCTTTAAAGTAGCAATTAGAAATGTCCAAGAACAATAATACTTAAAGTTCAATTAGGACTTCATGCTGGTAGGGAGATTAAATATTTACTAAAATAACAACAGCCTTTCAAATAATGGTTGAAACTTCATTACTCAAATACATTTTTGAACGACTATTTTCTGCCTCACTTCACCATAATTGCAAAATGTAATGGTGGCTGTAAATGTTTCAGGGCGTAAAATAACACAGAGCTCTTAGGTTACAAGGACAGTGGCTCAAATGCAGTTGAATTGCTAACGGGCTTACCAGTTTCTATCTTTCTCTTCTATAGCATCTCTGTAGGAAACACTTTGTGACAAAGATGTCCTCTCTCTGCTTGACTGGACAAATGTCCTTTGGCTCCCTCTAATTACAGCCTGTTTTTCAGCATTTGGTATCAAGCGGGTAAAACAGCAATACATATATACATCATAGAAACATCACAATAATTGTGGGTCCCACTTTGAAACTCTTTCAGATGAGAAATTTCTTTATTGCTCTCCTACAAACAAGTGGGCCTTGCTTATTTCAGATTCAAGGGAGTACAATAAAAAGGTGCCACCACTTTTTTTTTTAAAAAAAGCTCTTTTATCTGTGATAATACTTAATTTCACCATGTGATGGTAGTATTTATTTATTTATTTATTTATTTATTTATTTAGGATTTGTATCCCGCCTAGCCAGCAAAGCCGGCAGTCATAAAGAGGCTGCTTCTCTTGACCTCAGAGTTTAGGGATATATATATATCAGAAACATGCTTCCAAAAATATCTCAGCCCAAGACCAAGGGTGATGTATGGAGTACTGATTAGACAGCCAGTGTTTAATAGTGGTTCACGTGTTGGACTAGGATGTGGGAGACCTAATTTCAAACTTCCATTTTGCCATGAAGCTCTCAGAGTACATTCTCAGCCAAACCTATCTCATAGGTTTATTGTGAGGATGAAATGGGAAGGGGAAATGGTGTATGCAACCCTGAGCTCCTTGGGTTGGATAAAAATGCAGCTCAACTCTCATTACTATCTCTGGCAAATAAAATAGCTCTTCGGTGATGGAGGGCTTCCATTTCTGGCCTCCAGGTGTCACTGCCAATCCCTGATCCCAGGATATGTATGGAAATTCCTAAAGACTCCAGACAGTGAGAGGCCATGGATCCTCAGTGAGAGGGGGAGTGGAGAAAAGTGGTCACCTTCTCAGATAGGATTTAACCTGAGATAGAAATAGGGACAGAACCAGGTATCTTGTGCTAAGTTGGGAATTCATGAGGGGATCAAGGAAGGATCTGGAGATCAGCTAACCTTATCACCTGAGCCAAGAGTGACTGGACTGGACAAGTGTGGGGACTGAGGCCAGAAATGGAAGCCCTCCATCACCGAAGAGCTATTTTATTTGCCAGAGATAGTAATGAGAGTATGGACTCTAATCTGGAAGAACTGGGTTTGATTCCCCACTCCTCTGTTTGTAGCTGCTGGATGGCCTTGGACAAGCCATAGTTCTGTCAGAGCTGTTCTTGAAGGAGCTCTCTCACCCCCACCTACCTCACAGAGGCCGAGTTCAGACTGGCAGTATGGCCTGATATAGGCCTGCTTTGCAAGCGGATTAAGAGAGCCCATTCACACAGCCACAGCTGTCTGGTGTTTCCATGCTACACTCACCCCGTCCTGAAGCACTTTCATCCCACTTTTAAAAAGTACCTGGTGAAAGCGGTGTCAAGCTGTCTGGGTGCGCATTCATCCCGCTTCCTGGCAGTGTGGAAACAAATAAGCCGCATATCAAGCGGTGCCGGTAATGTGAACCTGCTGATCCAGCTGCTGCACCCATGCACCTATGCACAGGTTGGCAAAATGGACCAAAGCCACGCACCACTGCGGCAGCGCCACCAGCCCTGTGACAACAATATTAGCCACATTTTGTGAAAAAGTTAAACACCAATAATCCACGTCACTATGAGGCCTTCACTACCTCCACAGACTTTGACTACTACCATCAAAACCCTATCTGCGTAAGAAAACCTTGCATTCTTTATGGAACTGTCAAAGGAGGAGCCTTCCTCACTCCCTCTGGTAACTTTTCCAAAGAGCCAGCACCACTCCTGAAGTCTGTCAAGGATGTGGTCAAATAAAAGGCCAAGGTACACAAACATGTTTTAAATGAGCAGTGTCTACACTCCAAAATGGAGCAATTAACTCCCTGCAGGCTGTTATGGCTCACAAAAATGGCATGGGGGGAAGGAAGAATCCCCTCCTCCACTCATGCTGCAGTCCCAAGCTGAATTGAGCCCCACAGACTTTTAAAATGATGTTCTCCACAGCTGCTGTGTAGGGGAAGAGAGCCAGGTCTAGGGGGCCAGGATCCAACTTGATAAAATATGTATATCCTATCCTATCCTTTGATATCCTATCAAAGAGGGCTTCAATAGCAGAAGAGATTGTGAGGATCTCAGGTGGATCTTGGGTTCCTATTGAGGGAAGCAGTTCATGGTCATGAAGGGCTTTAAAAGTCAACACCAAACACATTGAATGTATGTTCTAATATTAAAATGAATCAGATCTAAACTTATATTTCTGTATATATCCCTCATCAGGAAACAGCCACCCTGAGAAATAATCTCGTGGAGGGAAAAACTGATATTCAAAAGTAGGCTGATACTGACTTGCAGTGGAGCAGCAGTCATGATACTCCTCAGGCGGTAGAACTGACCTTGGGATAGAACCATGAGGATGATGACCAAGAAAATAAAAGTTTCTGTCAACCCATATATTTTGAATTCAGGCAAGTTGTGGTACAGAAGTAAATAATATAACCATCTTTGATTTTTTTTTAAAAAAAAGAAAGCTAACTCCAGTCTATCCATTTAGATGTCAGCTCACGTTATCTTTCCTGCAACTGTCCATATGGCAGGTTTAACTCAGACATTCCAATTGCTCTCACACCCAAGAAAGCGCACATCATTTTTGCTTTAAAAAAATAAAAAATCCAGGCTGTTGCCAGCTGGCCCATTTCCAGGTTCAAGTCATCTCTCTCCCTCTTTCACCCATACACAACCTTATTTGGCTTCTGCATCACTGAATAATTTCAGCGAGAATGTGCTGTGAGCACAATCTCCCATTTTAAAGAGAGATGGTTTAAAAACAATGTTAAGTATAAACTGGAGCCTCATCAACTGTAATGAAGGATAATCAGGAAGAGAGATTAGCTCCCAACATGTAAGCATATTTATCCATTTACCATCAGGACTCCAGGCAGCTTATTCCACCAGGGGAAAGGGTACATTGAAAAACCTCAGGCTTTATGCTTGGCTTTGTTTTTGTTTTGTTTTTCCTTCTGGGGGAGGGAGAACCACTGTTCAAAGTAATGTGCAATAAAAATCGATACAACAAAATCAAAGAGCAGAGCAATCATAAAACCAAACAAAGCAAAAGATTCAAAACTCCCTTCTCTTCCACATGGGGAGAATCCCAATGCAGCTTACCCCTCCTCCCCATCCTCGACCTCAGGCAGGCATGTGGCAATGTACCTTGTTGTTCCCTGTAGCCAACAGGGTTACCAACCTCCAGGTGGGGCCTGGGGTTCTTCCCAAATTACAACTATCTTTGGACTAGTGATCAATTCCTCTAGAGGAAATGGCAGCTTTGGAGGGTTGACTCTTTGGTATATCATAGAGTTTAGGAGAAATGGAAGTCCTAGAGTGACATCACGATCAGTGTGGTCTACATAGGACTCTATCCAAAAATAAAGAATGCAAACAACTCAGATGCTTGTGTGTTCTGAAACTTAGACATCAGGATATCTCAGCCTCTTCAGCCTTATGAAGACCTCAAAGCAAAAGTCTATCAAAGGTGGTCAGACTGGCAGGCTTCCATGATATCAGGTTCAAATCCTAACACTGCCATGATGCACAAGGGATGTAGCCTTGGGCCAGTCACTTGTTGACAACCTTACATCACAGGGTTGTGGTGAGGATAAAACATAGGAGAGAACATGTACACCACCCCAAAGTCTTTGGAGGAAGGGTGGGTTAAGAATGTGAAAGAGAAGAAGAAGAGATTGGATTTATACCCTGCCCTTCACTACCTGAAGGAGTCTCAGAGCAGTTTACAATCCCCTTCCCTTCCCTTTCCCTCCCCACGACAGAGGTAGGTACCCTGCGAGGTAGGTGGGGCTGAGAGAGCTCTGAGAGAACTACCCTCAAGAGAACAGCTCTGAAAGAACTTATGACTGACCCAAGGTCAGACCAGCAGCTGCTTATGGAGGAGCGGGGATTCAATTAGAGTCTGTGCTCTTAACCATTACACCAAACTGGCTCTCAATGTTGTGTCTCCTTAAAACTAGCCAGGAAGAACCCAGATGGACTGATGTTGAGAGGGCTTTCTTGAGAATGCATGTCGTAGCATAAATAGCCAGTGTTGTGTAGTGGTTAGAGTGCTGGGCTAGGATTTGGGAGATCAGAGTTCATATCTCCACTCAGTCATGCTCACTGAATGACCTTGGAACAGTCACTGTCTCTCCACTTAACTTACCTCAAAAGGTTGTTGTGACAACAAAATTGATGAGGGGTGAAGAATGCCTCAGCTCCTTCAATAGGGTGGGGAATATAATAGAAATAGGTGCTTGACTTATATCCTTACCATGATAGCATCATTTAAAAACACCACATAAAATCTGGTCATCCTTTACAAATCACAGTATGCAGCAGGGATTAATATAGAAAGGGAAGCAGGCAATGATACAACAGGATCCAAGGCGTTTAAAAGATCTTCACTGTAAAGGAAATCGAGATAAATGCATTAAAGAGCTGCAAAGTGGAAAAGAGTGATGCTGTAAAAAAAGAAAGAAAGAAAGAGAAAAGAAATTGTCAGAATTTACAAGCTCAGAGCCATATTAACTATCAAATATGCGTAAACATCTGAATGATGACATCTTCAGGTTAGAGATTCCAAAGGGGGCAATTCTGTGTTTCTGGTGGCATTTATATTGATTTTACCACCAGATTGCTGCATCCTGACAGCTGACGAATGGTTGAAAGCACACTCCGTTAACTCTCTGTGCATTTCTGTAGGCTTTTAAAAATCTTCTCGCTATTTAACATCCAACTCAATATTGTCTTCAGTGTGAAAAGTAAGAATGTCCATTAATGGGCTTTCAGACTGAAAGAAATCTATAAAATTAATTACTTATAGAATGGGACTTAAAAAGTTAAGTGTAAATCTGATTTTTTTTGCTCCCAGGTTTATATTTCAGTCAGCATCATTAAAGGACTCCATCCATATCCAGTTACCCCAGCCTGGGCGCCATTTCTTCCAATCGTGAAATGGGAAAGATTTACTATTTTTCTTCTTTAGGGAAGTTATTAATCAAAGAGTCATTCTGCGAGATAATAGACTGGAGCACACTTGGATGTAAACAAGTGGGCTAGAAAAAGGAGCCAGGAGAATATATTTAAAGTTTAGTACATCTATATTTACTAGGAGCCTGCAGCCAAAACACTGACTGGTTAGTTCAAATCATTATGTCACATTCAGGAGACTCTTTCTACTGTTTCTGGCTTTCATTTTCCCTTTGCAGTTGCCAGGTTACACATTCACAGTGTCATTGAAGTTACAAATGGCAGAACTGCTTGTCACAGTCTAGACTTCTGACCAAGAACTAGGCACCATGCTTATTCATGCTAGTAGATCTGTTACTGGTTTGCACCACTCCAGACAGTGAGCAGGGGACTTATTGGACTGATTGTTACCCATATGGAAGACGTCCTGCATGCAGAAAGCTGGATGCTAAATGTTCTAGTCGGCCATGCTAGCTTTCTATGTGGAAGGCTTTTTTTAAGAAAAAAGAGAGAGAAACATTCCATTAAGTGTTCCCCCTGCAGTCTTCAGTGGTGTAGCCCTGAGAGAGATTGAATGGCTTCATGAGAACTAAGCCCCTGTGTTTGTGCAGAGTGGCAGAGATGCCTTGCAGTTTGTCAGGTAGGGTTGCCAGCTCTGGGTTGGGAAATACCTGGAGAAATACCTGTGGATTTTGGGGGTGGAACTTGGGGAGGGTGGGGCTTGGGGAGGGCATGACTTTGGCATAGGCATTGAGTATGGGGGGCTCGAGGGCTTGAGCCACCCCCAAAATTCCCCGGGGGGGGGCTCAGCCACCCCTGGGAAAATGGAGCGCCTGCCGCCGCGCCTCCCTGGGTCCTTCCAAGGCTGGCGGCTGCTGCTGGAGAGGGAGAGGGAAGGGGTGGCGGGGGGAGAGAGAGGCACCGGCAGCAGCAGCTGGCGGGCATTGGAAGGGCCTGGGGAGGCGGGGCGGTTTCCCGGAAGGGGGGGGGAGAACATCGTCCCAGCGAGCCCCCGCCTCCCCGGATTTCCAAAACTCTATGCCCCTGGACTTCGGCATGGTATAATGCCGCAGAGTCCACCCTCCAAAGCAGCCATTTTCTCCAGGGGAACTGATCTTGATTATCAGGAGATCAACTGTAGTATCAGGAGATCTCCAGGTTCCACATGGAGTTTAGCAACCCTACTGTCAGGCTTGGGACCTGGGGATTCCCCTGGAATTACTACTCATCTCCAGGCAACATAAATCAGTTCCTCTGAAGAAAATGGCTGCTTTGGAGGGAGGACTGGTCCTAATTACACGGAGAAGTAGCCATGTGATAGGCATGAATGTTGGGTGGATTTTACCGGCACAATCACAGGGCAAGTGTCCTGCACTTGTTGTCAACCCATTTCTTCCTGCTGAAGAAGCGCAGTTAAAAACTACCAGCAAAAGTCCACTATCAAAGGGGTTAGTGATGGCCTGCAGATGAAGGTTCCCATGTGATCGCTCCAGTGCGCTCCTGCTCCCTTGTTGAAGCATGCTGGAAACTCGCGCCGATGGAAAAAAACACCAGTTCACCACTGTTGCATCTGATTGCATAGTGGCGGGTCAAACTGCAATGGCACAAATAGCCTCCCCTCCCCTCTGTGTTATCTGGCACGTGTGACTGGGGTTGACTGTGTGGCATTGTAAGTAACCCATTGAGATCCCTGTCCTCCCCAGGCTCCACCTCCAAATCTCCTGGAGTTCCCCAACTTGGATCTGGCAACCTTATATCCCCCCCACACCCACTGTGGCCAGGCGGAACCTGGCAACCCTACTGCCAGGGCACTTTCTACCTTTTATTGTGTACATACTCCAGGTCGACAGAGTAATTTCATTAAAATGGGTTCCTGTTTTTGTGTGAATTGAATATCAACAGCATCAAGGTGCCCCCCAACAAATGGGAAAGGTCAGCAACCACTGTTCATGGGCATTCTTTGTGTTGACTCCCACTTCATGGAATGGCCTGCCTGAGGTGGTCGGGGGAAGCCCCGCCTCCCACCCACACCCACTTCTATCATTTCACAGAATGTACAGAACAGGAATGCTAAGGTGGAGATTTGCACAATGGGATTACAACTGTAGTATTATGGAACAGCTCAGGAAGGTGGAATAGGATTATAGTTTGTTGCAATGTTTACTGCAGGTAAACTAGCAGAGATTAAACAATAACAGAATAATTAGATATGTTAGAAGTACTAGAAAAAACACATCTCTAAAACAAAGATATTTTGAACATGTGAATAGATCTGGCAGATATCTGGTGTATTATCTCACAAAGGAAAAAGAAAAAAGAGTAGTAACAGGTATAAAGAAAGGAGACTAAATTACATACGTAGAAAAAAGAAATACAGGCAAAATTTATCCATGTTCTCTCAGTATTGTACAAAAAGAAGTTTGTTTCAGAAGAAAAAATAGAAAGGTGCTTTTATAACACAATAGGATTATAGTTTGTTGCAATGTTTACTGCACTTATTGCCTCCTTTTCTTTACAGCAATGTCATCTACCTTTGCAAAAAAAACAACAACCCTTCATTATGATATGTCAGACAGTTTTTGTTGTTTTAAATAGTTTTTGTTTGCATTGTTTTCCCGTCTATAACCCTCATACTACTACAATGTTTCCTGGAGGGGTCTTTGCTGTTTTATTGGATTGCTTTTCATTTTTTTTTTAATACTAAGTGAGAAAGGCTATAAATGAAGTTACTATTATTAACAATATGACTACTACTGCTGCTGATAATAATAATACTGGCCTGTATTTACCTGAAAGGAACACCACACTGATGACCCCTAAACAGTTATACACTTAACGTTTTTATATCTATACAAATGTATAACTTGTATGTGAATGTTAAAAACCCTGTTTTTCTAAATGGTACACCTGAGTGGAAAATCCTGTTTTCCTTTTGAATAAGAGAACACTGAAAGGAAAGGTTCATGATACAGAAATATATATATATATATTGTACATTCTTAAATTTAAGCACTGTTATAAGAAACGAGGGATCCTATCTGGTTTCTTCAATACCAGTTTAGGAGAACCTTTGTGACACTCCTGTTGCCAGAGAGTGCCCCCCCCCCCCCCGGCCGCCATCAGTTTTGCCAGCTTTTTGCAATGATAATTTCCTTGGGGAAAGAGTCTAATAGAGAGGGGTCTGCTAGATACAGGGACAAACTCAGGTACATATGAATGTGGTATCTTTTCCCACATTGTCAGATAGGAGGCAGTAAAAAAGAACTGGGACGCAGGTACTTTAATGGCTGGATTCCTTTACATTGTCAACTGCATAAGTCAAACATCATGCTGTAGCTCAGCCAGCTCACACCTCCTCACCTCCGCCTGTTTACACCGCACTGCCAGGGCAGCTTTCCTCATCTGGGTCCTTCTCCCAGGTTGTGCTGTTACTGCCCTGGTGGCTCCACCCTTCCTCCAGGGCTGAGCCAGAAGGCAGCCTGTAGTGTCCCTCTTTGGCTGTGGTTCCCAGGTTAGAGTATCAGGCACCCGTTCTCAGGTCCATTCAGCAGAAACAAGCTGGCTGAAAACATCAGCCATTTATTTGCAAGGAGACAACTCCAACAACCAACAATTTCAGCAAATATACAAAAGACCAGTGCCTGCCCTATGGAGCTGGCAACGGCATTTGTCCACCCCCGCACCTCCGCAGAGGAAGTACAAGGGTGGGGGGGAGCCAATCGGGGCTCAGCGTGAAAGCACTGGCCAATCAAGAGCTGGCTCACCAGCCAGGTCTGGCCACAGTCGCCCTCCCTCCCCAGTTCATCCTAGCTCTCCACCCGCTCACCATCTTTTAAAACCATGTGGGAGAAGCTAGTCACTGGTTTTCGGGGATGAGCAGGAACTTTTTGGGCCTCACTTGAATTGCCCAAAAGAGGGGCCTTTTTTCACCTGCTCCACATGGTCAGAGGGGGTGAGGTATAAGTAGGCCTGGGGAAGCTGGTTAGGCCTTACTGGGAAGGTGGGAAAAGCACAGGTTGAGGAGATTTTGAACTGGCAAACACCCCAAGATATTAGCAATGGGGGGGGGGTGGTCCTCAAATTGGGTACCTTATAGGCTTGGCAGTCCAGGTGACTCAGTTGGGGGCCTCTCGGGTTGGGGGAGCATGCAACAAGCCTTATGGCTGCACAGTCATGATCAGTGTGCCCTCCATCCCCTCTACGTACTGGCATGCAGGCCATGATGAGTAAGGTCTGGAAGAATTCTGGACGTGGCTCTGAGTGCAGGTGGGTTTGCCCTGTTTGGAAGCTTGCTTTGTAAGCAGAATACAATCAGGTGTGAAAAGTTCCTCTGAGCTGCTCTTGCGGGCTGGAATGCCAGCTTCTGACACTGCAGGAGGCATGGGATATTTTGGCCTGTAAGGGCCCCAAGACTACCTGCCCACAGCCCTGCCTCAGTTTCCATTCAGCTGCCTCCTTGCCTCCTGCCCCTGGCCACTTCTAATTCCTATTTCTCAGCTTCTTCTCTTGTGTAAGCCCTTCCTCTCAAGGAAGCCTTTATCCCCAAGAAGCCCTCTGCTCTACAAGGAGCAGCTAATTCTTGTGGGCTTCCTCTCTGACAGTGCCACCCTTGCTGTTGCCACCCCACCTGACTCTGTTCTCAGTCTTGCCACTGGGCTGTTGCCATCCTTAGGGCTGTGCCAATGCAGATGTCTGCAGCTCCAATCTGCTCCCAATTTGCAGCTTCCCACACCACCTTCCAATGTCCAGTTTCTGAGGGAGGTAAGGGGTAGGGAATAGTGTTGCCAATCGCCAGGTGGGGCCAGGAGTTCTCTCACAATTACAACTGATCTCCAGACTACCATTCCCTTGGAGAGGGCAAACTCTATGGTATCACATAGGTTCTAAGGGCAATCGCTCCCCAAATTCCCCCCTCCACAGGCTAATGAGCCTGTGTGCTACCTCAGGGCCTCTCTCCTTCTCTTCAGAGGCCTCTCTTGGCCACCCCTCAGGCTTCTTCTTTTCTGAATGCAGCCCCAGTTCTTTGGCGTAGGAATAAGTGAGAAAGCCTCCCACCTGGCTGAGGACAGACTGGCAGTATAAAGCGCAAGGGAGGCAGGGCAAAAAGACCCAGGCCAAGTTGTGGTGGGGATTCCCGGTCGCACTGCACTGACTGATGTGGCAGCATGCCAAGGAGGAGATGGAATGGAGCGGTCGCACTGCAGGGCAGCCCCTGGCGGTTACACACAATTACAACAAGTGAATGAATATTTATGCATGTTGTATTTCTTGTAGAATTGCATAAGTTGCAGCAAGTTGGTCAGCAGTGACAGGATTGTGACTACAAAATCATTAGTTCATGTCCATTCAATTTACGTAGTTCATTTTTATTGTAATAAATTGTTATGTAGTATTAATATAATAAATTGTAAATGTTTATTGGTAACAGCTCTGAAGAAGTTCTTTATACGAAACAAAGAAAATAAACCGGGGTCTTTGTTCTTCTTATGATTGCAGCTGTTTTGAGCATTCTGCTCCTGGAATTAAGAAAAATTGATAGTTAGTTATTAGTTGTATAGTTAGCACTTACCTGTTTTGTGTTGAGGTTTCCTTTTAAATGGTGAAGCTTTTTGCTTTTGGAACTGAAGAGTTTTCTGCTCCTAGAACTAATGGAGGTTTCTTTTTAAATGGTGAAGCTTTTTGCTTTTGGGACTGAAGAGCTTTCTGCTCATAGAACTAATGAGAAAATAATTAGTTAGGTTACAAATTGTATAGTTAGCACTTACGTCTTGATTGTGCATTATAAATGACACTTGTGTTCTATGTATTTTGTGTGTATGTAATATAATACAACTATATTTAGCGTTTTTCTCTCAGCTACTTTGTTTAATTTTGTACTGTTATTAGCTGAGGGGTCTGTAATTGTTTCTTCATAGGCACATGGGTGCATAGGCACAGCAGCATTGGGCGGTTGAGTGCGCATGGGTGGTTATGCGCATTCCTGCCGGATCAGCAGGTTCACATTACCAGTGCTACCTGATTGCAGCTTTTTACATCCACACTTCCCGGAAGTGGGATCAACACACCCTCCATGGCTTGCCCCGGCTTTCACGTGGTATTTTTAAAAAGCGGGAGCAAATCATTAAAGGATGGGGTGAGTATGGCAGGGGAACGCCAGAAGGCTGTGGCTGTGTGAACCAGCCCACTTAATCCGCTTGAGAAAGCTGCCTGTATCAGGCCAAACTGCCAGTCTGAATTTGGCCAGTGTAAAGCTGATTTGTTTAGGTGCGTGTTTGATGGTTGTTAAATTGTAGAGTACTTGTAGTGGAATACTGGGTTTGTTGTTAATATCTGCTGTATAAATTTGATATTTTGGATTTTACACTTTAATCCTATACAGAATTTAGTCCAGTTAAGTTCCTTGTCTTGAACTGAGTCACTCTGCATAGGATTACATTGTTAATGTTTGTATCTGCCTGGTTTGGCTGATTTGTAAACTAACCTGAGTTACTGTGCACAGCAAGAAAGGTGTGATTAAAAAAAAAAAAAACTTTTAAGAAGTACATAAACGATGGGCAAGAGGACTCAGCAGATACATTCCTGCTGGGCATGATATCTAACCAAAAGGCATACCATTGCATTATATAACATTGTGCCTGATTGGCATTTCTGTGCATGGCTTTCCCCCAATCACATTAATAGTTCCCTGTTTTGGGGAGAGGCTCTCATTTTACCTAAGCCAACACTCTCTCTGAGAGAGCCATTCCAAGTAGTGAATAGTAGGTCCAATCTGCACTGGTATTTCCCACCGTTGTGCTAACGATCTCACATCGTCTCACAAATTTCTGTCTGCATTTCATGCCACCAGGGATCATTTCATAGAAAAAGAGGTGCAGGAGCTCATTAGCATAACTCATTTGCATAACTCATTTGCATATGCCACACCCCCTAACATCACCAGAAGTGTGTCAGAAGGCAACACCCACCCCTCAGGCTCCCCTCCACAGGTGAGTGAAACTGACCTGCTCTTCCTCCATTCCCTTCCCCATCCAATACTTTGTGCAATAAAAATAAGCGTAAAGAATACACCCTCATTCTCTTCCTGCTCCCTTGAAACCACCAGGTTTCAAGTAGACTTGAGATACCCAGGACATGTGCATCACCCATCCCTTCCCCTTCCCCTCCCCACAACAAGACACCCTGTGAGGTAGGTGGGGCTGAGAGAGGTCTTTTGAGAACTGCTCATGAGAGAACAGCTCTGAGAGAACTTGTGACTGGCCCAAGGTCACACCAGTAGTTGCATGTGGAGGAGTGGGGAATCAAACCCGGTTCTCCCAGATTAGAGTCCAACTCCTGACCACTACACCAAACTGATGGGGTGGAAGCTGCTGAAGGGTTGGTGAAATTTCTCCAGTACTTATGTGCCATGTGCCCAGATAAAAAATGGTATACTTAGAAAAATTATATGCCACCTTGAGCAAATCTCTGGAAAAGTAGCACACAGTCATAAAAGGAACAATGATAAAATTATCAATATTAAAACAAAACATTAAAAACAATAAAGACCCTAGCAGGGCTTTCCCTGGGGCGCTGCGCCTCTGCACTGCTTGGGGAAGCTGAGGAGGGGGGGTGGGGCTTGGTCATGTGCCCGCCCCCTGGGCTCCTCACTCCTGGAGCTGTGCTCCTGTGCGCTCCCGCTCCAACGGACCCCTGCATGCCACATCTACTCTCCTGTTGTTTCATCTTAACATTGGCTGTCTGCATCATTTTATTGCCATTTAGTGGTGACTCCGAAGTCACTATGGCGTCTCATCACCTTATCTGGATTTGGTTTTAAGGTGCTACAATTGCTCCTCCCCACCCTCAGGCCGCTGTGAGCAAAAAGCAGAAAACTAGAGCTGAATCCCCCCCCTCAATATTTTCTAAGGAGATACACAAATTGTCACAAAGGAAACAAGTTAGCTGAAAATCTAATTGTCTGTGTTTAAAAGCAGCCAGGGAACATTTTTCTGCGATGGGGGTGGGTGGGTGTTGGAAGCATACCCCCCAGGAGGCTGCTCCTCCCCGCTCTTATCGTGCACTCTCCCTAAACAACCTGTGTCCTATTGCAGACAAAGGAGAGCTTTATACTGAGCCAAATGGGAGGCTGGCATGACAGCAGCATGGAACAACTTTACACAGCAAATGCAGATTGGGCCATAGTCTAGTTGTAGTGAGACAGTGGGAGAAACAAAAACAGAGCTTTGGCCTTGTCTAATCCCCCCCCCCCCCCCAGTCTTTGTTTGTGCTCTCTGCAAGGTAAAAGGGGTGTTGTGCAATGTGTGTATTTGGGTGAGGGAGCCAGGCTACTGTGTGGCCTTCAGTTCCTCTCCAAATAGACAACCTGACTGCTTTGCAAATAAGCGTCTCAGGCTTCTATCCTGTGACAGTAAAATGAATCTAGTTGTAAGAGAAGGATCAGGCCTTTCTAATGGGTTTTTTCACCTTATCTAAAAGCAGCATAGGGAGACCCACTGAGGCAGAATTCATTCCCTTTCTCTGTGTTGTGTACTAGTCACGAAATGGCGACCGCCATGCGGTCAGAGCACATGGCCCGATTCTACCTGAGCTTCAGCCAGGTAGAACAATAGACAGTCGGATCCAAAACGACCACCAATAGCCAGCCTAGGTCTTCCGCGGGGGACCTATGAACTACAACTTAAGACTTAAGGCCCTATCAGAACTATGCGCATATGCCAAGCCCCTATCAGGTATTTTGGGTGCGGCCAGAGGTGTGGCTCCGGCCGGCATATAAGCAGGGCCCTGGAGCCCTGGCAGCATGCTTGATCTGACCATCTCCTGAACATGCTGATTCACTTAATAAAGTCTTTGCTATGATCATCCTATAACTCGCCTCTCGACTCCAGTACTTTCCACTCTGTAAAGGGTATGTGTCAAACATACATGTTTTTATGCTATTGTTACCCACCTTGGGTCCTGAGATGCTGAGGAGAAAACTGGTCATATTAATATTTTAAATAAATCAATGAGTGAAGCAAATGCTGCTCCCCCACTTCACCTCAGTGCACCAAGTGCTCGCCTGTTTGAAACATATTCCTTCCATGCGATCTACAAGCTAGAATTTTTATTACCTCTTGAACAGGAAGAAGAGTTGCTTTTTATACCCCACTTTCTCTACACTAAGGAGTCTCAAAGTGGCTTACAATCACCTTCCCTTCCTCTCCTTGTAAGGTAGGTGGAGCTACCTTCCCTTCCTCTCCTTGTAAGGTAGGTGGCCTTCAGTTCCTCTCCAAATAGACAACCTGACTGCTTTGCAAATAAGCGTCTCAGGCTTCTATCCTGTGACAGTAAAATGAATCTAGTTGTAAGAGAAGGATCAGGCCTTTCTAATGGGCTTTTTCACCTTATCTAAAAGCAGCATAGGGAGACCCACTGAGGCAGAATTCATTCCCTTTCTCTGTGTTGTGTACTAGTCACGAAATGGCGACCGCCATGCGGTCAGAGCACATGGCCCGATTCTACCTGAGCTTCAGCCAGGTAGAACAATAGACAGTCGGATCCAAAACGACCACCAATAGCCAGCCTAGGTCTTCCGCGGGGGACCTATGAACTACAACTTAAGACCTAAGGCCCTATCAGAACTATGCGCATATGCTAAGCCCCTATCAGGTATTTTGGGTGCGGCCAGAGGTGTGGCTCCGGCCGGCATATAAGCAGGGCCCTGGAGCCCTGGCAGCATGCTTGATCTGACCATCTCCTGAACATGCTGCTTCACTTAATAAAGTCTTTGCTATGATCATCCTACAACTCGCCTCCCGACTCCAGTACTTTCCACTGGCGATGAGGATGGGATCCCGATGACCGACTCATTAGCTGCGCCGAGCAGTGGAGCTCCGAGCACTGGGCCGCCGGCTCAACAAGCCCCAGAGGACATCGCTCGCAACCTTGCTCCTGCATCGGCAAACATGGCTGCCGCAGCAGGAAACATCCCTCCATTCGACACCTCCAAGCCCGAGCACTGGGATGCATGGGTCAGGCAGCTCGAGTTCCTCCTGACCGTGCACGGAGTCACCGAGGCCACCCTGAAGAGGGCCTGGCTAATGGGCCACTGCGGCATCGAGACAATGCACATCGCGCAGAATATCATAGCACCCCGAGACCTGCTGGACGTCTCCTACGACGACCTCAAGAAGCTGCTCGGGAACTACTTCGCGCCAAAACCATCCATGTTGGCGTTCCGGGTCCAGTTCCTCGAACGGAACCAGCAACCGGGAGAGAATGCCGCCACGTTCCTGGCTGACCTCTGCCGCCTGGCAGTCGGGTGTGAGTTTAAGAATGTGGAGGACAACCTGCTAGGCAGCTTCGTGGCAGGGGTAAGAGAAGCTAAGCTCCGCCGCTGGCTTATCACCACCCCTGAGCCAACCCTCGAGAAGGTGCTGCAGGCTGCCGTCGCATTCGAGACGACCTACAAGGACAAGGAGGCGTCCAAGGTCCACCACATCGCCTCCTCCGGGTCTGAGACAGATGAGGACGAAGACGTCCACCAGCTACACCGGCGTGCGCAGAAGGGTGAGTCTCGAGGCCGCGCCCGGCACACCATGGCTGCCTCTGCCTCCGCTTCTTCCAACCCCAGCAGGCTGCCCCCGACGTGCGCTAGCTGCGGGGACCCCCACGAGAGACGCTCCTGCCGTTTCCGAGATGCCATTTGCAGAATGTGCGGGAAGACGGGGCACATTGCCAGGGCCTGCCGCTCCCGGAACGCGCGACAGTCCTCCGTGGCCTCCACCGCCCGCTACGAGGTAGTTGACAGCACCTCTTCGGCCACCCAGGTACTCCAACTACGAGAGCCCCTCCCTGCAGCGATCCAGGTCAACCTGTGGATTGGGGGCACCCCCTGTTGCATGGAGGTTGATTCCGGGTCTGCCTACTCCATAGTCTCAGCAGCCACTTTTAAAAAACTGTTTCCGCAGCGGAGCCCCCGGCTGCGCCGGCAAACTGCCCTTGTGCTCCGGGACTTTCAGAAAAACCCGGTTGCCATCAAGGGGCTGGCGCAGGTCCAGGTGCAATACCAGGGCGTATGCAAATCCCTCAACCTACTAGTGGTGGAGCGAGACCTCAACAGTCTGCTGGGGCGCACTTGGTTCAAGCCCCTGGGGGTGGGCATGACAGGGGTTCACAAAGTAGAGTTAGCAGATTACGACTCAGTCTGCGCGGAATTCCCAGCCGTTTTTGACGGCACCCTCGGTTCCTACCGGGGTCCTCCAGTCTCCCTGGACCTGGATCCGGCCGTATGCCCGATCTGGGTGCCAGCCCGGTGGCCGGCTTTAGGAATGCGGCCCAAGGTGGAGGCGGGACTAGACAAACTCGTGGCTCAAGGCGTGCTGGAGCCAGTTCCCCATGCAAAATGGGAAACCCCTATAGTAACCCCGTTGAAGTCTAATGGGGAGGTCCGCATCTGCACGGACTACAAATGTACTCTGAATCGGGCATTCCAGGACCTCTCGTACCCGGTACCAGTGATCAGCAATGTGCTAGCATCCCTAGCGGGAGCCACGATCTTTAGGAAGCTGGAATTGGCTCAAGCCTATCAACAGCTCCCAGTAGACGAGGCAACCGCGGAAGCTCAAACCATAGCGACACACAAGGGCGCTTTCAAAGTGAAAAGGCTCCAGTTTGGGGTCAGCGTTGCCCCTGGTCTGTTTCAGCAACTAATGGACTCTGTTTTAAAAGGCATTCCAGGGGTAAAGCCATTTTTTGATGACGTCCTCATCGCAGCTCCGGACGTCGCCACCTTCAAGATACGCTTACGAGCCGTTCTGCAGCGTTTCCAGGACGCCGGTCTCAAGGTGCGAAAGGACAAGTGCACCTTGGGAGTACCTTCAGTAACGTTCCTGGGGTTCCACGTGGATGCACAGGGCATCCACCCCACCAAGGAGAAGGTGAAAGCCATCACAGAGGCGCCGACCCCGATGACAAAAGCGGGGCTCCAGGCATTCTTGGGCCTCCTCAATTTCTACCACGCGTTCTTGCCACACAAGGCGGCGGTCGCTGAGCCCCTCCATAGGTTACTGGACACAGGGGCGAAATGGGCTTGGGGCCGCAGCATGACAGGGCTTTCGCAGCGGTTAAGGACTTGTTGGCGTCTAACGCGGTCTTGGCACACTTCGACGAGTCTTTGCCGGTGGTCCTTGCGTGCGATGCATCTCTGTACGGGGTGGGGGCTGTCCTGGGCCATCGTCTGCCAAATGGTAGGGAGGTGCCTGTGGCCTACTACTCCCGGACACTGTCAAAGGTGGAGCGGAATTACGCCCAAATAGACAAGGAGGCTCTGGCAATCGTGGCAGGGGTGAAAAAATTCCACGATTACTTCTACGGCCGGGCGTTTATGGTCACCACGGACCATAAGCCGCTTTTTGGGCTGCTCGCCCCACACCACCAGATGCCCCAGATGCTGTCCCCCCGGGTCCTGCAGTGGTCTATTTTTCTTGCAGGTTACCAGTACGACCTCATCCACCGCCCTGGGAAAGCCATGGGCCACGCCGACGCCCTCAGCCGCTTGCCCCTCTCGGGCTGCGACCCCGACCCGGCTCCTGCATTCTATGTGGCCCTCCTCAAAGATCTTCCAGATTGCCCGGTACAGGTACCTGACGTGGCCCGCCACACGGCGCGGGACCGCGTCCTCTCCCGGGTTTCCGACTGGGTGGGGAGAGGGTGGCCTGACCATCCGGGCTAGGAGTTCGCCACTTTCACAGCTCGGAAACATGAACTCTCCACCCACAAGGGGTGTTTGCTCTGGGGGTCGAGGGTAGTCATCCCCGAGCCGCTCCGCCCGAGGGTACTAGCAGCCCTCCACGAGGCATACCCCGGAATCGTCCGGATGAAAGCCTTGGCCCGCAGCTACGTGTGGTGGCCAGGCATAGACAAGGAGATTGAGGATCGGGTACACAAATGCAGCAAATGCCAAGAGTCGCGGCCTGATCCTCCCCATGCCCCCGTCCGGCCCTGGGAGTCAACTGACAAACCATGGTTGCGGCTCCATCTCGACTTCGCTGGGCCAGTCCAGGGGCAGTTGTTCTTTATTGTTGTGGATAGCTACAGTAAGTGGCTGGAGGTAGTCCCGGTGCAGTCTACCTCGACCGAGGTGGCCACCAGAGCCCTGTGGCGCATCTTTGCCACCCACAGAGTGCCAGACTCGCTCGTGACAGACAACGGAACGGCCTTCACGTTGGAAGAGTTCCAGCGCTTCACAGACCTGTTCGGCATCCGGCACATCCACTCGGCACCGTTCCACCCCGCAACCAATGGACAGGCAGAACGGATGGTTCGCACAACCAAAGATGCCATCAAAAGGATGGACACCGGGGACTGGGAGCTGCAGCTAATCAAATTCCTTTTCAGCCAGCACAACACCCCACACACGGGAACGGGTCGCCGCCCAGCAGAGTTGTTGATGGGCCGGCGACTCGGCACCATACTGGATCATCTCCACCCCGACCGCGCCATCAATGCCGACGTGAGGACGGAGCTCTGGCCAGCCACCCAAGGTTTCGCGCCCGAGGACCCCGTCTACGCCCGGAACTACGCCCGGGGCCCAGGATGGATCCCGGCATGGATCATCCATGCAACCGGCCCGCTCTCATACGAGGTCGGGACGGAAGAAGGAGCAACCTGGCGGTGCCACATCGATCAGCTCTGGCGGCGCACTCCGGACCACACACCAAGTGTTCCCGAGTCAGCACTTCCCACAGCGCCATCACCAACCCAGCTATGGGACCCTGATCCGGAGGACGAAACCTCAGAATCCCTACCAGAGGAGCAGCCCGTGGACGGAGTGCCGGCCGAGCCGTGGCCCAGCACTCCCGAAAGCAACCAAGAGAGCACCCCGATCCCAGGGCCTGCCGAGGCCCCGCGACCTGCAATGCCCCGGCGCTCGGGCCGTGAACGTCGCCGGCCAGAGTACCTTCAGGACTATGTCTGCCGAGTGGGACCGAACTATGGGGGGAGGGGTGTTGTGTACTAGTCACGAAATGGCGACCGCCGTGCGGTCAGAGCACATGGCCCGATTCTACCTGAGCTTCAGCCAGGTAGAACAATAGACAGTCGGATCCAAAACGACCACCAATAGCCAGCCTAGGTCTTCCGCGGGGGACCTATGAACTACAACTTAAGACTTAAGGCCCTATCAGAACTATGCGCATATGCTAAGCCCCTATCAGGTATTTTGGGTGCGGCCAGAGGTGTGGCTCCGGCCGGCATATAAGCAGGGCCCTGGAGCCCTGGCAGCATGCTTGATCTGACCATCTCCTGAACATGCTGATTCACTTAATAAAGTCTTTGCTATGATCATCCTATAACTCGCCTCTCGACTCCAGTACTTTCCACTCTGTAAAGGGTATGTGTCAAACATACATGTTTTTATGCTATTGTTACCCACCTTGGGTCCTGAGATGCTGAGGAGAAAACTGGTCATATTAATATTTTAAATAAATCAATGAGTGAAGCAAATGCTGCTCCCCCACTTCACCTCAGTGCACCAAGTGCTCGCCTGTTTGAAACATATTCCTTCCATGCGATCTACAAGCTAGAATTTTTATTACCTCTTGAACAGGAAGAAGAGTTGCTTTTTATACCCCACTTTCTCTACACTAAGGAGTCTCAAAGTGGCTTACAATCACCTTCCCTTCCTCTCCTTGTAAGGTAGGTGGAGCTGAGTGAGCTCTGAGAGAACTGTGCCTGGCCCAAGGTCACCCAGCAGGCTTCATGTGGAAGAGTGGGGAATCAAAACCAGTTCTCCAGATAAAAGTCCACCACTCTTAACCACTATATCCCACTGGTGCCCCTCCCTCCCTCCCACCCACCCACTCACCTATCCACCCAGAAGCTTTCATCTATCAGCCTGACATTGTAGGGAGGGAGGATCCCACAGGCAATTTGATACAAGCCCAGAGAATTTCATCCCAATTAAGCAGGAGACAAAAGAAGTTACAGGTGGGAATGTATTGCCATTAAAACAAATGGAAATCACTATCAAGTTCATTAACTAACCTAAGAACATAAGAACATAAGAGAAGCCAATGTTGGATCAGGCCAGTGGCCCATCCAGTCCAACACTCGGTCACACAGTGGCCAAAAACACCAGGTACCCTCAGGAGGTCCAGCAGTGGGGTCAGGACACCAGAAGCCCCCCCACTGTTGCCCCCCCCCCCATCAAGCACCAAGAATACAGAGCATCACTTGCCCCAGACTGAGAGTTCCTATCTATACTTTGTGGCTAATAGCCACTGATGGACCTCTGCTCCATATGTTTATCTAATTCCCTCTTGAGACCATCCATGCTTGTAGCTGCCACCCCTTCCTGTGGCAGTGAATTCCACAGGTTAATCACTCTTTGGGTGAAGAAGTACTTCGTTTTATCTGTTCTAACCCGACTGCTCAGCAATTTCATGTAGTGCCCACGAGTTCTTATATTATGAGAAAGGGAGAAAAGTACTTCTTTCTCTGCCTGCTCTATCCCATGCATAATCTTATAAACCTCAATCATGTCACCCCTTAACCATTGTTTCCCCAAGCTAAAGAGCCCCAAGCACTTTAACCTTTCTTCATAGGGAAAATGTTCCAACCCTTTTATCATTCTAGTTGCCCTTTTCTGCACTTTTTCCTGAAGCTGAATGTTTGCCATAATAATGTTAAAAAAATCCAAAAATGGGTTACAGACTTTTTTCTAGGGTTGCCAACTCCAGGGTGTGAAATTCCTGGAGATTTGAAGATGGAGCTTGGGGAGGGGGGCCTCATTGAGGTATGATGCCATACAGTCCACCTTCCAAAGCAGCCATTTTCTCCAGAAGAACTGGTCTCTGTCATCTGGAGGTCAGTTGTAATTCTGGGAGATCTCTGGGTCCCACCTGGAGGATGGCAATCCCATAGCCCCATTTAATAAAATGGGACTCACTTCTCAATAAACCTGTTTAGCATTGCTGCCAAAATGAGTTGAACCCAAGCTCAAATTTTTGTGCATATCCCACCGCCTATGTGCCACTGACAACTGCCCAACTGCTTCTTGTGTGCGCACTTTTTAAATGAACAGTACCTAGGTTGCCACTTGGGCCTTCAGCAGCATCCTTACAAGAAGCACAAGTGGTGAAGCTTTTCCTACCATTTGTGACCATGTCAGGAAAAGCTGTACCTGGTAAATTTCTATGTACCAAACAGCTGTTAAAAACTTAAGAGCAGAACCAGCAGGGGGGGGGGGGAGTTGCATCCCTTCTAAATGCCAATTTCCCATCCATATCAAGTGGAAGCATTCCAGGGGTGCATCAGGTGCATTATGGCCTTTCTGCAGCAGGTTTTGCCCTCTGTTCCCATATATTAAGACAGTCGTTTCCAATGGTGGGGGTTGTGCCATGGATCAAGGATCCTTATGGCCTCAGAGGCAATGACTCAGTGCAATGTGTATTTATATATATATTACACAAAGCAATTTCACTGTGGACATCTTTACTATTACATGGTGGGGCTGATTCATTGTGGTGCTATGGCACTTTGAAACAGATGTCATGCTTTCGAAGTTAATGGCTTCCATAAACCTGAATCCAGTAGGTGTGTATTAAGACTTACCTTTTGAGCGACCGTCCTATCTTTTGTTTATTTCTGTGCATGTGTGTTTAGTGGGGCTGGGATGGTATGGATACTAGGTTTGGTTTAGAATTGAGTTAGAATATGGGCAGTGTTTTTTTTTTTTTTTTTTAAGTCATGTATTGAATCTGAATGATATGTGCTTTAAAAATAAAATTCAGATTCATCCTTCTTGAGCAACTGTGACTTATTATGGTTTGTAAATGGGAAGTCTGCCTGTTGCATACATTTTATCCTTCTGTTCCTCCAAGGAGCTCAGAACAGCATTCAGTGTTCACCCTTCCTCATTTTATCCTGTGAGGGAGATCACCCTAAGAGATATGGACTGGCCCAAGGTTACTTGGTGAGCTTCTTGGCCAAGTGGGGCTTAATATCCTGATGCAGACCGGAACATCAGTAGCTTGGCAGTTCGAGACTCGAGTGCTGTGTGACAGAGAGAGCTCCTGTCTCTGGCCCCAGCTCCTGCCAACCTAGCAGTTCGTAAGCAAGTGAATAAATAGGTAACACTTTGGGATGGTAACAGCATTCCGTGCATCTTGGCGTTTAGTAAAGTCACAAGACCACGGAGAAGTCTTTGGACAGCACTGGCTCTTTGGCTTGGAAATGGAGATGAGCACCACCTTCTATAGTCGGATTCGACTGGCTTTTGAGCAAGGGAAACATTTACCTTTACCTTAATCTCAACTAATGGCAAATTAGTCCATTCTAGCTCTTACATGGCTCTAACAGGGCAGGAGGCATTGCGAGATGAAATAGAAGGGAGTGAATTGGATGCATTCATTTATAGAACGAGAGACATCAAAACTCTCCAGTTTGTGCTGGGCTTTGAATGTCTTTTGACCTCAGTTATTTTGAGAGTCCCAGTACAAAATCATTCAATATTTATTTGATTGCTTAATTTTGTGTGTCAAACCATTGCTACACGTCTGACCAAAAGACTTTCCTTTGATGGTTTTCAGGACTAGGAAAGAGGTATCACTCCAAATTTTCAGAAGTTTCTCCACATCTTTAAACACCCCCCCCCCCCCCAGGTAGATGGAAAACTTGTATTATTTGTCCCCAGCATGCATGCATTCGTTCATTCATTCATGTTGGTCCATCAAGAGGCTGTGGCTCAGTAGTAGAGCATGTGTCTGGCATGCAGAAGGTCTTAGGCAGGGATAGGGGTGTTGTTGTGTACTACTTCTTTAACATGCTGACCCAGAAGGCCTCAGTACAAGCAGGATGGTAGGAGGAACACAGTTTTACTTCTCTGCTAATAAGCTGCAGGAGTGCTGGGCCTCCACAAACTAATTAGGATTAGGACAGCACAATTCTAGGACTAGTGGAAAAGAAACAGTTTTAAGTTAAGTCTTGTTAGATCTCATTTTTCAAGCCAAATTATCTGCCATTAATAGGCTTATCAGTCCCCAGGTGGGGGCAGAGGATCCACCACTTTTGTAGGTTCTGTTCTGCTGCTGGCCAGCTGGCCAGCAGGAAAAACCCCACCCCCAAACAAACATCCACGTGTGACGTCGACAATGGTCTGGCGTCACTTCCAGAAGTGACGTTAGTGCATCAGTGACGCTGGAGGCAACACTCTACTTTTTGGGCAAAACTCTATAGTTTGTAGCCATTTTTACTATAGAGTTTTGCCCCCAAAGTGGAGTGTCACCCCGACATCACTTACATGATGATGTCACTTCCAGAAGTAACATCAGCGCTTCACAAACATCCCCACCCACCCCCAGAATGCCCCCCTAAATCCCTCAGCCGACAGGAGGAAGGTAGCTGGCAACCTTAGCCCTTAAGTTTCAGTGTTAATTAATAAATCATTAAGTTAAAGGGAACTGGGTGTTTGTTGTTGGTCCACTATTCAATAGAGGTTACAATTTTTACTATGAATGAGTTCCTCAAACAAACTTTTCTCATTCAGTGGGAAGTGACTGGTGAACCCATCCCAAGATTACTTTGCTGGCCTGGCAGACATCACGACCACCTCACGAACTGGTTAGTGGCTACACAATAGTGCCCCCGGTCATATTATTTGCTTGAGCCAGTTTGGTGTAGTGGTTAAGTGCGCAGACTCTAATCTGGGAGAACTGGGATTGATTCCCCACTCCTTCACTTGCACCTGGCTGGATGACCTTGGGCAAGCCATAGCTCTGTACCAGCTGTTCCCTCAAGGACAGCTTGGGAAAGAGTTCTCTCAGCCCCACCTACCTCACAGGGTGTCTGTTGTAGGGAGGGGAAGGGAAAGGAGTTTGTAAGCCGCTCTGAGACTCCAAGTGAGTGAAGGGTGGGGTATAAATCCAATCTCTTCTTCTTCTTGATCTCCTGCATCATGGAGCAGCTGAGAGAGAGAGAAGAGGACTAGGAAAAAAAGGAGGCTGAAATCCAGGAAAGGAGGAAAGGTGTAGCCTTTGTGCTTCACAGCTACTTTTAAGCTTTGCCAGGAGTCACAAAAGGCTTCTGGAAAACTTTATCTAATGGGAATGCTCAGGGTATTTGCCTGACCACAAAACTAGTGTCAAGGGAAAGTATAAAGAAAAAAATATTCATCCCCCTCTTCACAACCACCATTGCTCTCTGGGAGAGAAGGCAAGGCAAAGGCTCCAAATTCAGTCACTTCAAGTGTTTATAAAAAACTATGGACTAGATTTCAGCTTTCTCACTGTCCTTTGAAAGCTGCGGCAAGTCAGAGGGATTTCCAGGGATTTGTCCCTTCCCTGCACCAGGGGCTGCATCTAGAAGAGCTGTGTGTGAAATGAAAGCTTTCTTCTCTTTCTTTGATTTTTAAGGGGGGGGGATGCTTTCTACACTAGATGAGTGTATTTCTGTGCTTCCATGGAGGTTCTTCCTTTGAATTACTGCTTTATTTTGCTAGCACTCTCTCCCCTCTCTTCCCCATGGTCTAAATTTAGTTCCTTGGGGTACAAATGCTACTTCAAGGTTTTTCTGCTAAATTTTACACTGCAAAGTGGGGCTTTCTGCATTTCAGCCTGTGGACCTGGCTGTGATATGTAATTTGATGTTAAATTTGGGGTGACTCCATGTAAAAAATCATAAAGATCTGTTTAGAATCATCTGGTCAGTTACGTAGCATGATCTGGTGGATCATATGGAAAGGGCTCTTCATGCCTGTCCCCTTACCACAAGTTCCAACTGCCTATCCAAGGCAGAGGGAACAGACAAACAGCTTTTGCAGATGCTTCAATTAGCCACTGCTAAATTTAGAGAGCGAGAGTTGCATAGAATATGGGTTTAGAAGAATATTGTGCTGAAACAGAACCCCAAAGGTAAAAGGAAATCACTTGGGGTGTGTGGTGAGGTTTCATCTGCTGAAATGAAGCACCCCCCCCCCCAAAAAAAAAAGATATTGGTGTGGTAAAATGAGGCTCAGCAGTGGGAGGGGGAGAGAAGTATCATATGCTGAAAAAGAACCCCCAAGTAGGAAGAAATCACTTCGAGATGAGGTGAAGATTGATTGATTTGATTTATGCTCCTCCCTTCCCGCTGAGGCGGGCTAGGGTGGCTTACATAAAATGCATATATAAATACAATTAAAAACATACATAAAACATCCAAGAACAATCAGAATCCATTTTCGAAAGTGCTGGAAACAAAGTGCAGAGCAGAGATTCCTAAATCCAACTGTACCACTACTTAGGTATTGGTCCTGGTGGTATTCTCAATTGACTCACTTTAATCAAATAATTTATGCAGCGAGATAGACTGGGGGTGGAAGAACCAGGGCACAAGGAACAAAGTCACTCCTCAGTGTTTAAGGTGGCTCCTAACTGAAAACCTGGTGGAAGAGCTCCGTCTTACAGGCCCTGCAGAACTGTAAAAGGTCCCACAGGGCCCTGGTCTCCTCCAGGAGCTCATTCCACCAGTATGGAACCGCTACCAAGAAAGTCTAGCCCTGGTTATTGCCAGTCTAGCATCTTTGGGGCCCTGGAGGGCTAGCCAGTTTTGAGCCCCTGAACACAGTGCTCTCTGGGGAACTTATGGGGAAAGGCGGTCTTTCACAAAGCCCCACAAAAAGAAGACATTTATACTGTAAAATAATGTTCAGCAGTCTGGGGAAAATATCATGTGCTGAAACAGAGTCCCCAAATGGAAAGAAAATCCTCAGTGTTATAGCAGCCATGGGGAAAATGCAACTCTCATGGTCCTTTGCTTTCTCACACATGCACATGTCTGCTATTGTGCTAGACATAGATAGGCAGCCACCCAGTAAACTCTGATGAAAGGATCAGTGATCATGCGATCTAAACAGTGATCAATCTGGTGTTTATTCGCAACTGGTGATTATGACACAAGCTCAGGTTCAGTCCCTGTTATCTCCACTTAAAAGGATCAAGTGGTAGGGGATATGAAAGACTTCAGCTTGATACCCTGGAGAGCTGCTGCCAGTCAGTGTAGACAGCAGGGATGTGCATTTGGCATTTCCAAGCTGAATTAATACCCGAATCATGCCTTTTTGGCATGATTCAGGCATTAGCTAAATTGAATCAGATTACCTGATCTGATTCAGTTTACTGATAAAAGAATCCTGAATTAATACAGGAATCCCAGGGTTTTTTTTTACTCCATTATACCCTATGGAGCCATTACAGTCAATGGCAAATCTCCTAGGGTATATTCAGTGGGCTGAGGAGAAGGGGTTTGAGGTAGTAGCACCAAATTTGCAGTGTAGCTGTTGGAGCCTCTCCCCAAAAGAACCCCCAAGTTTCAAAAAGATTGGACTAGGAGGTCTGATTCTATTGGTACCCAAAGAGGGTGCCCCCATCCTCCCTTGTTTCCAATGGGGGGGGATAGCAAGGCAATACAAGCCCAGCAGAATGTCCCAGAGAATCTCTGCAGTTGAAAGTGAAGGGGGGGCATTGTGCCCAGCAGAACCAGTGCTCTGGACTTATTCTATGCCTGTCTTGCTTTCCCCCCACACATTGGTATATTCTGATGAACTGAGTATTTTAATTCTGATCTTCAGCTTCTGAGAGATCACACAGCCATTGGCCACACAAGCTCAAGACTCCATAAGTTTTAGAAATTTGCTTTTTACAAGATAAATGCTGTGATTCTCAAAAAGTTGGAAGTTATCTCTAATGCCCTACTCTGCATTCCACTTTTTTTTGGGGGGGGGGGGGGGTTCTGTAGAATCATGTCAAAATGCACTGATTTTGAAGATTTGCCATTGACTATAATGGGCTCATAGGGTATAATGGAGCTGAAAAATTCGGGATTCCCGAATTTTACCTGAATTCCAATACAATACTAATAATGGAATTCGTATTTTTAAGGTAATACTAAACTTTTAAGGGTTCAAAAACCCCAAATAGAAAAAAAAAAACATTTTTTTGCACATCCCTAGTAGTCCGTATTGACCTTGATGATGGTCTTAATCAGTATAAGGCAGTTTATGTGTACAGAGCACTAATAAAGTTCATGCCCCAAAGGCTCTTACAGTCTAAACACTTAGCAGTGGGGGGAAAAACACAGCAATAACAACAACAAAACACAGGCAAGGCAAGGGTCATGATGGATAAATGTAACCAAATATAGTACTCAGGGATGTACTCCCTCTGTACATGGAGGTTCCACCTACTTGGAAAATTTTGATTGATGAATCTGTCTTTCCAGGAATTGATCCAATGGTTTTAAAAGCCATATTTGAAGAAGCAAGTACATCCACATAGATATTTGTTGATCAGCCAATAATACAGGTATAGGGCATAGTCATAAAATCATATGCTTGAACATTTCTAACATGTGTATTACCATTTGTCTTAGTGGAGCTTGAAGCCTTCCTCCAGGTGTTGCATTTGCACTATAGGTGTTGCTTTGGGGGAGGGGCACATGATTTGTTGACTTCTGCAAGATGTTCTTGGTTATTTGTAGGGTGGCCAGCCTCCAGGTGGGACCTGGAGATCTCCTGGGATTACAACTGATCTCCAGATGACAGAGATCAGTTCCCCTGGAGAAAATGGCTGCTTTGGAGGATGGATTCTATGTAAATATACTCTGCTGAGATCCCACCCCTCTCCAAACCCTGCCTTCTCCAGGCTGCACCACCAAATCTCCAGGTGTTTTCCAATCTGGAGTTGGCAACCCTAGTTTTTTAGACTGCGAACACTGTCTTTCTACAGAATTACAAACTCTAAATAGGCTTATTTGTGAACAGGGGTGCCAACTTCAACTTGGTAAATTCCTGGAAAATATGGAGGCAATGCTAGGGAAGGATGGAGTTTAGGGAACAGAGGGAGATAAGTAGGGTGTAATCCCATAGAGTCCACCCCCCTGAAGCTGCCATTTTCCCCAGGGGAACATATCTCCTTAGTCTGGAGATCAGTTGCAATTCTAGGAGAACTCCAGGCCCCACCTGGGGGTTGGCAACCTTATTTGTGAAGACCAGCCAATAAACCTACATTTGATAAGGAACTCAGCTTTAATTCCTAAGAGGGAGGGAGTTACTCAGCATAATATTGGCAAACAGGCTTGATTTGATGACTATGTACTCGTAACACAGTGTATATAACATAAAGAGATCTCATTATGCAGTAGGACTAATTTGAATTACTATCTACTCTTCCTGATGGGTAACAAGAAACACTTGCATGGGAAAGCTGCAGTGGCATTTACAAGAATATTGTAATGGCCTCATCAGTGTGATACCAGAGTTCATTAACTACTCTATCAGCTATTGAAGAATGCTTTGCAAGTCAGGCTGACGGAATAAAAAAAAGAATGTACCATTTATTTAAATTTAACTGAATCAGTGTGCCCTGTGCAGTCTTCCAGGCTCTAGGATAAGGGAAGAAAGACAGCTTTGGAGTTTTAAAAAAGCACACACACAGATTCTGTGCTATTTGTTGTTGTTGCAAATGGAACATCTGCATTAATGGCAGGTTGAAAAAGCCATGACCTAGATGCAGACACATTTAGAACTTGCAAAATGATTTTTTTTACAACCTGTTTATTTGGGGATGCGCAATTTGTGATGTACAGTCCACCACGTGCATATAAGAACCCACTGAAGTCTCAGTAGACTTCCTGGTTTGGCCACCTGCTCAGGACTGCAAAGCCATCTGTGATTGGTGGTAGCCAGATCAGTGGATGTGAACTCTGGCACCTCCTCCTAAGGGCCTACATGGGGTGTTTTTGAGACACAGTGTAGCAGAAAGCTTTCTAGTGCACCTAAGCAGCCATGCCTAAATATTTACAAAATCAGTATATTCACAGTGCACATATTGAAATATACATTCTTGACTCTGTGCAATATAGATGCCAGCAGAGCTCCCACAGTTTGGTTCTATACTCACAGCCTTTAGTACATTGTAGAATCACCAATCTGAGAAAGAAGCATTCATTAAAAAACAGTGTACATGAAAAGACTGGTAAGGGTGCCATGTTTGGTTGATGAATTGGTTATGGTAATTGATTAAAGCCTTTCCGGTGATTAAAAAAAACGCCCACTAACTATTCATGCAGCAATTGTAGTTGTCTATGCATAAGTATTTACAAAATCTGGGGTAGTAGGTGCCATATTGGAAGAGATATTGTATCCCGTTGCTTTGTTCAGTGAGTTCTGAAGCTGTTCTCCAGCCTAAGGAGCCTTCCTGCAACATAAGTGGCTCTTCTGCCAGAAGACATTATTGTAGGAAGAATCACTGGAGGAACAGCCATGTCAGTGGGAGGAAGCCTCCTTAGGCTGGAGGAAGGCTTCAAACTTTGCTGAGGGGAGTGGTAGGATACAAGCTGATATTGCCCCATCTGTCTCACAAAGAAGAGCATGCTATGATCAAGCATGCTATGATACGTGGGCCAAACAAAGTAAGAGTATTTTTTTGCTCTGGTACTAATTTTTTTTTACATAAATAAGTTTAGGCAGATTTAATCGATCAGTTATTTGATTTAAACATTAGAAAGTCATATCCATCAATCTACGGATGATGAATTCTTTAATTCAGTTATATGAATATTCTTGGTAGACATAAACACCACCTTTCCTTCACAATCCTGAGACCCTCCCGCCAGTCTAGCTGACTGCTGTTCCTCCAATGTCTCCTTCTACAGATTTAGTACATTCTACAATGTACTAAATACTGTGAGTACAGAACCAAACTGTAGGAGCTCTGCTGGCATCTATTTTGTACAGGCTCAAGAATGTGTATTTCAGTATGTGCACTGTGAATATATTAAGCAGCACTGTCTGTGAGGATGTGATAAAAATGGCCATTTGTGTAACAGCCAGTGTGTCTATTCTCATCAGCTGTGCACTGACTATACTTAGTGAGGTACAATCCTACCCCCCAACCAACTCTTCCCGCTGCTGATCAACTGGGCATGGGCGGGGGGAATGTGGGAAAAAATGAGGGATGACTTTCACCAAGCTGGCAGCTTTATGTCACTTCCCAAGCAACTCAGAAGTAACATCATTGCATTGGGCAATGTGGTAGCATTTACCCACTGCTCTATGATTAAATCTATGCAATGACATCACTTCTGAAGTGTGCTGGAAGTGACATCACCACTCCGGCAAGCCCACTCCTCAGGTGAGTCTCCCACCAGTTTTCTACCTTGGCCTTTTCAAGCATTTCTCTCTCTAAGTTAAATAAAATGGAATAAAAAATGCAATCTTGAATATATGCTCCTATGTATAGTGTAAAATGAGAGCATTAAAGCATTCCCATTCCTGTTTTCTTCATCTGCTTTTTTTAACCAGGCTTATGTTTATGGAAGTAATAATAACCCAGTAATTTGCAAATGTTTTTATATTCAGGTATAATTGCTTTCCTGTTATATCACTTGAGCAAAATTTAGGACTTTAGCAGATGTTGAGATAAATTATTGGATGGTAAGCGAGAACTCCACATGACTGAGGGAAATTAATTTTGCAGTACACATTTGTAATAAAACAATTGGAAGTTAAAGACAGGTGGTTTTCTTTCATAATAAAAAGGTAAATGGAATTAAATCTTCCAGTGCTAATTGTGAGCAATGAGGCCTGAAAGCCTTCAGAAAAAAATACAAGTGTGGAGCAAATTTTGAGAATTCAGTGTCTTGTTCTGAATAATAATTATGTCTGCATATATCATAATGGAGCTTAACTAGCCATTTTCTTAATTGTGGGCCTTCAGTGACACTATGCGGTAGAACCATGGTTTGTAAAGAAGGTACCAAAGTGTCCTGGAGTTTGATGAAACTCATAATTTTCAAAAGCCATTGCCAAGAGTGGGTAATCAAATAAAAGCTGTGATGCCATCATTTATCTCGAACAACTGAAGAGTAAAACTACATAGGTCTATAAATTTTGCACAGTGTGGACAAAGGAGATGTAGGACATTTTCTCTGTTACCCATTAAATGAGAACCTGGAGTTGCCCTATGAAAACCTATGAAACTGATTAGCAGTAGATTTAAGACAGACAAAGGGATATACTATTTCACATAACCAGGGGTCATCTCGAGCAGGAGCTCGGGGGAGCTTAGCTCTGGGAGTTGGTGCCCCCCCCAGTGGGGGAATGCCTGCTTGTGTCATGGCTGCAGCAAAACGACCCCGTCCCCTGGAAAGGTCCTTGTTTCTCCGACCAGCCTTCTGAAGGCTTCAGCTACCACTGAAGCTTTCCTCCCAGAATAGTGGTATTTCTGAGGCTTGAATTAGTAGCTGTCCCCTCTCTGCCAGCTTTCTCTCTCTCTCTCTCTCTTCTTTCTTGCCTTCTGACATACTTCCAGTGATGTCAGGGGGTGTGGCATATGCAAATAAGTTATGCTAATGAATTATGCTAATGAGCTCCTGCACCTCTTTTTTTACGAAATGACTCCTGCACATAACATAGACTTGACTTACACACTCATTGTCATGGGATGTGGTGATGGTTACTGTCTTCTTAGCTGCATTTAAAAGGTGCAGCTGCATTTAAATGTGGTGGGAATATCAGTTTATTGATGGCCATTAGCCATGACAACTGAAGGGAGCAAGGAAAAAATGAAGGGGAAAAGATCCAACACTAAATGAATTAGGGCTAGGGTTAGAGTTAGACCAAACCCTTAATGAATTAGATAACCAAAAGGTTGAGAAAAACCAACCAAAACCAACCAATACCAGATAAATACCAAAAGTAAAAAACTGATACAAAAAAATAATAGAACAATAAAAATGATAGAATCAAAACAATGCCTCTCTCTCCCTCTCTCTCTCTCCCCCTCTCTTTCTCCGTGTGTGTGAAGTGCCATGATGTCGCTTCTGACTTACAGTGAACCCTATGAATTAACATTCTCCAAAACATCATGTTGTTAAAGGCCTTGCTCAGGTCTTGTAAACTGAGGACCATGGCTTCCTTGGTTGAGTCAATCCATCTCAGCTGGGTCTTCCTCTTTTCCCACTGCCTTCAGCTTTCTCTAGCATTATTGTATTTTCCAGTGACTCTTATCTTCTCATAATCTGACCAAAGTACAATAGCCTCAGTTTGGTCATTTTAGCTTCTAGGGAAAAGTGTAGGCTTGATTTGGTCTAGAACCCACTTATTTGTCTTTTTGATGGTCCACGGTATCCATAAAGCTCCAACATCACATTTTAAAGGAATCTACTCTCTTCCTGTCAGCTTTCTTCATTGTCTAGCATTCACACACATACATAATAATGGAGAATGCCATGGCATGAATCAACTAGATCTTGGTCACCAGAGACTAATCCTTACACTTAAAAATCTTTTCTGTTTCCTTCATGGCTATCCTTCCCAGTCTCAGTTTTCTTTTGATTTCTTGGTTGCAGTCTCCTGTTTGATTGATGATAAAGCCAAGGAATAGAAAATCTTGAACAATTTCAATTGCTTCATTGTCAGTCATGAAACTGCGTAATTCCCCAGTAGTCGTTACTCTTGTCTTCTTGATGTTCAGCTGTAATCTTCCTTTGGCACTTGCTACTTTAACCTTCAGCAGTATACTCTCATTTCAAGTCTTCACTATTTTTTGCCAGTAATATGGTATCTACATCTCTCAAATTGTTAATGTTCCTTCCACCGATTTCTTTATTCCACCTTTCATCTAAATCTAATCCAGCTTTCCTTATGATATGTTCTGCATATAGATTGATGAGATAGGGAGATAAAATGCATCCTTGTCTGACGTCTTTGCCATTTGGAAACAATTCTATTTCTGCATAGTCTCTCCTAACAGTAGGCTCTTTTCTGGAGTACAGGTTGTGACTCAAAAGAATCAGATGCCCTGGCACACCCATTTCTTTTAAAACCAACAGTTTTTCATGATTCACACAGTCAAAAACTTTGCTGTATTCCATCAAACACAAACTGATTTTCTTCTGAAGTTCTTTCGTATGCTCCAGTAACCAGGATAAATTTGCAATATAATCTCTAATACCTCTTCCTTTTCTGAATCCAGCTTGAACATCTGACATTTCTCATTTCATATATGGTAACAGTCTTTGTTGTAAGATTTTGAGCATCACTTTACTCACATGAGAAATTAATGCAATAGTCTGATAGTTGCTGCAGTCTTTGACTGCTTTGTCTGCTTAAAATATATATATTAGAATGTAAATTGAGCAATTCCAGTCCGTGGGCCACTGTTCTGTTTTCCGTATTTGTTAGTACACATTTGTTAATATTTCAATGGATTCCATTTCTGTGGCTTGGAGTAAATCTATTGATATCCCACCTAATCCTTGTGATTTGTTTTTCCCAATTGTTCTCAGTGCAGTTCTCACTCCACTTCCTAAAACTGTAGATTCGTCTTCAAAAGATTCTTCTTGGAAGGAATCTGTCATCCTTCATCTCTTTTTGTTCAGTTCTTCAGTGTATTATTCCCTTCTTGTCTTTATTTTATCTTGGAACTTTCCCCCTGTCTAGAGCAAAATGGGAAAGAGAGTCTGTTGATTGACTTATCTCCAGAACACCATAAGCAGCCTTTGCTTAAGGCGAGGGAAAATACCGGTTTGGCCTTTAAGAAACATTTGCAGTTTCCTCTGCCCATGGAAGAAAAAGATCTAGATGCAACTAATGATGGCTTTCTAAAATTATTTGGAGCTCTTCCAGTTTTAGAGCAATCAAATATAATTGTTTGTATGCAATAACTTCAAGCTAAATTAATTAAAATTAGACAATTAAATGTAAATTGTGGAAGTGCATCTAATGCATTAAAACAAAATAACTTGGTGGAAGTAAAGGAAACTTCTAAGACTTGTGACTGCACAAAAGAAGATAGACCTGTTGAATTAGGGAAGCCTCCATCAGGCACACACAACCCCCCACCCCCCAACTTTCTATATGCTCCTAAAATGCGGGGAGGAATGATTTACTTAGAGAATAAACTTCTGATACCTCTGCCACATATGACGCTCAACCTTCAACCCCTGTTCTCCTTGAACCAATAAACCAGATACAGCCTAAGAATGGTAGTGCTGCAACAGCTGTCCCAGTTACTGAACAATGCAAGAATTTAAGAACACTCAAGACAAATCAATACAAAATATTGAGGTGGAACATAGCCGGTTGGAATAGCAAAAGTCAGATGCCACATATTATTTCATTTCTAACACAATACAATATTATTTTAATTCAAGAAACATGGGCTTTAAATGAACTTACTCTTTCTGGTTATGTTTCATTCACCAGGGAAGCTTCCTTAGGGGACAGGGGAGGGAGACCCAGGGCTGGATTAGCATGTCTAATCTCTGCAGCACTTAATACTACCTCAGCTAAAGCCTTGTTGTCTAATGATTTGGCTTTGGCTGTTTTGGTTACTCTGGATAATTTCCCCTTGATTTTTATTTCAGTATATTTACCTCCCAATGCTGGTATTATATCCATGAATGAAAACTGGAATATGTTATCAGGGTTATATGATGAACTGAAGGAGACTCTTCCAGATATTTTAGCAGGCAACTCTCTAGAGTTAATTTGGCTAAGTCTGCCATCAAGCTATTATATGATCCTTTTATTCTACTTGAGCCTTTTTACTTACACCCACATAAATACAGGAAAATGTCTGAGCCACCAAATAGAAATAAGTGGTTTGACAGGGAATACAAAAGTATGAAAAGAAGAATCTGTCAATTGCACCATGAATTTAAAAGAGATAATACTTTATACACTCTAGGGGAATTACCTGATCTAAACACACACACAAAACCTAATTAAGGTTAAAAATGTTAGAATATACAAGGTCTATACTGCAGCCTTATGAAGAAGATCAGACAATCATCCTACAGAGGACAGCTGAAGCACTGCTAGTTAGCATAGCTAGGTTTGGGACCTCCCACTTTTTCAAATTATGTCCTTGCTGTCTCCTGATTGGCTCCTTTGGAGACTTCCTACTCTTGCAGAGCTTACTATTGCTTGCTGTTCCTCCTTCAGCAGTTAGGTTAGTTAGTTAAGGTTCTCTCTCTTCTATGTTCTATAACAGTTTGTTTTTTCTTTAATAAACCTACTTACTTTTCTCTAAATAGTCAGTGCTTTACTTCCTTGCATATTTAAACTCTGCTGACAAAAAGGAGGGAAGAAAAGTATAAGGGGTGGCGAATTCTTATTAGTTCAATTAATAACAGTGATTCATCAGGATTTTGGAGCCACATAAAATAAACATCAGATGTCTGAGAGCCACAAGACATGAACAAGTGTTACACACACATTTTTACTAAAAAAAATATGCAAATCTGCTTTTTATTAACATTTAATGAGACTGCCAAAATAAGAACAAAAAGTATAAAAACAGATATTGATTATGATATTTATTTGGTCAATCATATTTGTTTGCTAATGATATTTATTTGTCTAAGAGACAAACAGAGAGAGAGTGAGATAAAGAAAGAAAGAAAGAAAGAAAGAAAGAAAGAAAGAAAGAAAGAAAGAAAATAGATGGTGAGGAAGGGGATAGAGGATGGATGGATGGATGGATGGATGGATGGATGGAAGGAAGGAAGGAAGGAAGGAAGGAAGGAAGGAAGGAAGGAAGGAAAAAGTGGAAAGCATGAAAGAGGTGGAAAGAGAAGGAGAGAGAGAGAAAAACAGAAACAAAGCAAATAGATGGGAAGGGAGGGGGAGAGAGGAAGAGAGAAAGAGTGAAAGAGAAGAAGGAAGGGAGAAAGAAGGGTGAAAAGAAAGAAAGAGGTGGAAAGAAAGCAAATAGATGGGGTAGGAGAAAGGAAGGAAGAGAGAATGAGTGAAATAGAGAAAGGAAGGAAGGGAGAAAGAGAAAGGTGGAAAGAAAGAAAGAGGTGGAAAGAAGACAAACATGGGGGAGGGATGAGAGGGAAGAGAAAGAGAGAGGTGAAAAAAGCAAATAAATGGGAAAGGGGGAGAGGTGGAAATAAAGCAATTTTAACTTTAAATGTGTTCTCCAACCCCCTCCCCCATGCCCCCACACCAGCCAGCTTGGGTTGGAGAAGGGATTTAAAGAGACAACTGCCCTCTCCAAGCCAGTAGTGGGGCCACAAGGTGGGGGCTTGGAGAACGCCTTTCAGTTTAGATGGGGAGGGAGAAAAGGAGAGAAAAAGAAAAGTGGAGAGAAAGAAAATGGAAAGAAAGCAAATAGTTGGGGGAGGAGGGAGGGAGGGAGAGGTGGAACGAAATCAACTTTAATGTTAATTGCATCCTCCAAGCCCCCCCCCCCGGCTTGTTTGGCTTGGAGAAAGGATTTAAAGAGAGAAAAGTGGGGGGGGGGCTTGAGAACACATTTAAAGTTGCTTTCTTTCTCTGCCCCCCCCCCAACCTCAAGCCTATCCAGGGAGGAGAACACTGGCTGGGGAAGGGAAGACTGATCGAGGAGGCATGCCTCCCCTTCTCTTCCCCAGCTGCCTTGCCGGGAGCTGCACAACATGTGTGAAAGAGCTACATGTGGCTCCTGAGCCTCAGTTTGGCCACCCCTGCACTAGCCCCTTTTGTAATACTGTGGTAGTGGGTACAGCACCTGAGGATTCCTTAATTAGGCTCCCATATCGGAGAAAGATGTATGTCATATGATGCAACATATATGATCTGGTAAATCTCCAGGCTCTGATAGGGTCCCAATTAGAAATGACTGATTTAAGATAGATCGTTCCTGGTGGAGTAGCATACTAGCACTATTTTCTTTCCCCTCAGATAAATTTGACTGGTGAAATTCCCCCCATTTGGAAAAATTCTATAATCATTCCAATTTTCAAAAAGTGTTATAGGTGTGACCTGGCTAATTATCGCCCAATCAGCCTGTTGGGAAATTATATTCTTCCCTTCTGTATCAAAGGCGAATGGAATGGATTGAGACCAATATTTTGGGGTGGGAACCATTTGGTTTTAGGAGAGGATTCTCCACCATTGATCTCAATTCTTCTCCACTTAGTAAAAAAGTATACAGCTATGCCAAAGGGGAAGCTGTGTGTGGCTTTTATAGACCTCAAGGGTGCATTTGATTCTATCAGCTGGACAAAGCTATGGGAGAAACTAGAGAGCTCATCAACTGATAAAAGACTACTCTGGTTAATCGAGATATTATACACTAATACTGCTGCTCAGGTTCGATGTGGGGCAACTCTCAGACAGTTTTAGTTTTACAAGGTTGTTTGCTTGCTACCCTCCTTTTTAATTTATATTTAAATGATCTGATGCTGAGCCTCACATCCCCGGAGATTCATGTCCCCAAATTAGCTTCAAAAGAATTACCAGTGCTGCTTTATGCTGATGGTTCTGTTCTTATGTCATACTAAGATTGGTCTGGGCCCATAACTGTTGGCAACAATCTATCCACTTCTAAGCCTATTCGTGGAGCAAGCTTACATTTCGTTGTCTCCAGGTGATGAAGAAGCTTCCAATTTCTTCCTCATCAGCATCTGTAGTTGGGGCATAAAGTTGAATGATAGTTATATTGATAAGTTTTCCATTAAGTCTGACTGATATTATTTGGTTAGACTTTGCATTATAGCCCCTGACTGCTTGTGCTACAGCTCTCTCCACTATTAACGCACCTCCATTTCTTCTGTGTTTGTCATTCCCTGAGTAAAACACTTCGAAATTTTCTGACTGAAAATGCCCTAATCCTGTTCTCTTTAGTTCACTTACTCCCAGAATTACAATGTTTAAACATTCCATTTCTTGTTTTACAATGTCAAGTTTACCTTGATTCATGCTTCACATGTTTCATGTTCCAGTTACATGCACTGAACAGCTTTGGACTTTCCTTTTGCATCCATTCATGTCAACAGCTGAACATCCTTTAAGCTTTAGTCCAGTTGTGTCATTAAGATTAGCACTAGTCGTAGTTGTTCTCAGCTCTCGCCCAGTAGCTGAGTACCATTCGACCTGGAGATCCCATATTCCAGCACTGTATCTTTTTATTTCCATTTTGGATTATCTCATCAAAAGGTTTTCAAGGTTGGAAGTGGTTTACCAGTGCCTTCTTCTGCACAATACCAACCTGAGTTAGCTGAAGTGGCACTGATGTTGTCTACAAAAGATCCTCCACCAGTGTCACCTTCAACTACTGCTGCTGCACAGTAGCTACCCTTCAAGGATTCTTCCACTGCATCACCATTAAATTGTCTGTTCTCTACTGCTGATGTTGCTGTTGATCCTTGAACAGAGTGGATGCATCTTAGGATGGTATCTCAGTTGTGACCATTCTTCCATGAGTGACTCTGCTATGAGTCCCTTAGACCCCTTACAATATTGCTCTCAGCTTTGCTGACACACACAAACCTCCTCACCATGTTAAGGTGTGCATCTGTGGGGGGGGGGGCTATATGTATAGCACCCAGATATGGCTCCTTTCCCTTGTGCAGTGCAAATAAAGATAGAATATCACAGTACACATAAGGATCTCAATACAGATCCCTTTCAAAAGCACAGCTCTATAATCACCAGACCATATGTGTTTCAGCCATAAGGACTTCTTCAGGGGTCACTAATGAATCGCTATACACTGTTTATTTATTACTTAAAGTAAAAAGAACCTGACCAGGCATAGAATGCATTAAAATGCTATATGCAGTCATGGAATGGGTTGGTATAAATCCCAGCCTTCCATTTATAATCAGTATCTATTACCTGAGCACATTTCTGTTATGGATAAAAGGCAATGATGTTCTTTCCAATGTCCTGTGTACTTTTCTAGGCCTGATCAGGGAAAAGCAGGTCCACACTGTGTGTATAACAATGGCAATCTATGTTTTAATTCTGCTGTTTGTATTTTGCCTCTGGTAGTCAGTTGTTTGCATTTTATATTCTAACAAGTGGAGACCTGAAAGAAACTTGTGGGATGGCTCACACCTTTCCTCACACCTTTGCTTCCTCCCTTCTCCCCCTACCTCCCCCTTCTCCTCCCTTCTCCCCCTACCTCTCTCACACTCTTTCTCCCTTCTGCCCCCCTTTCTTACTCTCTCTCTCTCTCCTCCATGTATGTTACTTCCTCTCTCTTTCTGACCCATCATAATTCTCTCTGTTTTTCTGCCTCCCCACCTCATCACTTTCTCTCTCTTTCTGCCTCCCACCTCAAATCCCACCATCCCCAGGCTCCACCTCTCAAATGTGCAGGAATTTCCCAACCTATTTCCTTCCTATCCAACAGCCAACCTACCTTTATCTGTCTTCAGTTTTCCATCTCCACCCCCCTCCCCCACAGCCTCTACCTAGGAAAATTACAGTCTTTCTCCAGAGTGGAGACTAAAGCAGCTTACATTATTATTTCCTCCTTGTTGCCTGCACAACAACCCTGTGAGGTTGGTTAGACTGAAAGTATGTGACTGGTCCAAAATCTCCCAGTCAGCTTCCACCGCAAGATGGGGGTGTGAACCTGGGTCTCACAGATCCCAGTCTGAAGCTCTAACTGTTACATCACAATGGCTTTCACAGGGTGGCTGCTGACGAATGGTAGCAAAGCAGCTGGGCCTAATTAAGTCATGCAAATCAGGTGGTATCAAGTCACACAGAGGGTGCTGCCTAGGGATGCCAGCCTCCAGGTGGGACCTGGGGATCCCCTGGAGTTACTGCTCATCTGCAGACTACAGAGATAACTTTCCATGGAGAAAATGGTAGCTTTGGAGGGTGGAATTTATGGCATTGTACCTCCCTGAGGTCCCTGTCCTCCCCAGGTTCCACCCCCAAATCTCCAGGAGTTTCCCAGCCTGGATCTGCTGCTGGTGGCCGGGGGGGAGGGGGTACTTGGCAACCCTAGACTGCTGCCAGTAAAAACCCTGCTTTTTACTGACAGAAACAGTTAGAACCTCCCCCCCCCCCCTCGAACATTCTAATCTCCTCACAGTTGATGCCTGGAGCTGATGCCATTTCAAAAGGTATTGGGGGGAATTCAACGATCCCTGAAGTTTTTTTTTACCTTTTCGGATTTTTCTGCAGACCTAGAAAGGGGCCTGACTATGTAGGAAAAGCTGTTGGGGGAAAGTGAGCTCTCTTTTGGCAGATATAAGCATCCACACAGAAAAAAAACCCTCTCAGAATTAGAATATAGATAGTCAATTGTGGGCCCGTCTGTGGATACTGAGAGATAGTGACTGACCCAAGAGCCAGTTTGGGGTAGTGGTTAAGAGCAGTGGGCTCTAATCTGGAGAACTGGGTTTGATTCCCCGGTCCTCTACATGAAGCCAGCTGGGTGACCTTGGGTCAGTCACAGTTCTCTCAGAGCCATTCTCTCAAGAGCAGCTCTCTCAGACCCAACTACTTCACAGGGTGTCTGCTGTGGGGAGGGGAAGGGAAGGTGATTGTAAGCTGCTCTGAGACTCCTCTGGGTAGTGAAAAGCAGGGTATAAAAACAAACTCTTCTTTTTCTATAGTGAGGTTCTTGGCTAAATGAAGAGTTGAGCTCAAAGTTATGTACCTATGAACATATTGTATGGGTGAGGGTTTTTTTGGTGGGGGGGGGGTTTCTTCTACTTGTTGAATATGTTGTTACCTGTTTTAGGCTGTTACCCAATGGATCTGCTTTTAGCTTTATTTTATTTGATGCTGCTAATTCTGCAAGTGGCTCTCCTTAATGGTTGTTGCAGTATTCTGGTGATAGTATTGTCCGTCTACCTTTTAAAATGTTTTATTGTGTTTTAAAGCTTTTACTGTTAGCATCCTTGACTTTAGGTACTACCTGTGAGCACGGTATATAACTAGTTAAAATACAAAAATAAATAGTGGACAATAAGAATCATTTGCTGATTCTTTTTAAAAACTTCCATGGAACCCAAGATTTCCAGAGTAAAAAAAAAAAAACCCATGGCTTTCAAGCAAAATAATAAATGGTTCTACATGTTAACTATCTGAGGTCTTCAAAAATAAGTTGGAGTTTATAAGAGAATACCTGAGGGAGGAGAAAAGTGGTTAGGAAGGTTGGATTTGGCCCTTGATATATTTAGCACCAAAGTGGTACAATCAAATGGCATTTGTTGGAGAAGAGGGATGTTTGGTATGCCAATTACAGACAGGAGGGAAAATGGAAAAAAATTACCTTCAGGGGAGTGTGAAATATGAAAGTCAAGAAAATAAATGAGATGTTGGCTGACCTCTAGTGTAATATGCTGAGAATTAATGTTTTGTTGAAAATGCATGTCCACATTGGAATGCATTGGGAATATTTTCATTTACATTGCCCTTCGGGAGAATGTTTGCTCCGCTTAATAGAAGTGCAAAATAATAAGTGCCAACTAGGTGGCTTCACAAGATGTTTACAAGGGCAGAATTATATACCTCATGTGAATGGCTAAGATCTGCCAGACAGCCTGGCTCAAAATCCTTTTTGTTTGGGAATATAAATATAGTGCTTTACAGGCAAAGCAGGTCCTGTTCTGTGGTGGCACTGACACTGAGCCTTTGCCTAGTAAACTATTCTGATGGCTGAGTCTGCAGCATTTCAAGCATCCTGAAATATATTTATATTTAAACAGACTTTTAGGAATATGTATTTATTTAAAACACTTTTATGCTACCATTCTACCCAGTTTGAGATCTCAAGATGACAACAGTTAAAAGGAAATTAAAAACCTACACAGAGAGAGAAAGAGGACCCATAAGAACTTGCGAGGGTATCTCATTTTCTGCTCCCCCATTCTTTCCCTCTTTCAGAAAAGCCCCATAGCCTCTCACCTGTCCCACCCCCTTCTTTCCTTCCTAACCCCCAGCCAACTTGCCTTTATCTGCTCCCCTTTCCTTCCTTCCCTCCCTTGGCAATCACTGCTTGGGAAAACTATGGCCCAGCTGTGCAGTGCCAGCCACTGGATCAGTCCTAGGTCCGTGATGCTGGCTGCTGGGTCAGTCCCAGTTGCATGGTGAAGAAACTACGAGGAACACAGATACAGGGACACCTCACTTTCTCTTATAACCACCTCCCCAAACTATTTTCTCTTTCTTTCTCCCCGCAACATTCGTATCATCATATTTTCTTGTTTCCTTTTCTCCTCTTTCACCAACCAATCTACTTTTTATCTGCTGCCCATCTTCAGCTATATTTATTTCATTTATACCCCACTCTTCTCCACAATGGGGAGCCAAAGCATCTGACACAAGTCCCCTGTCCTCTATTTTATCCTCATAACAACCCCATGAGATAGGATTAAGTTTAGAGTGTGCAACTGGCCTACGGTTACTCAGCAAGCTTCTACAACAGAACGATTATTTGAACCTGGGCTTCCCATACCCTATTCTGACAGCTTAACTACTACACCACACTGGCTTTTGTTCAATGGCTGGTGACTCAGGGCTACCAGGACCCCTCTGGCCACGGGTGGGGGATGAGGTGGGTAGGGTTGCCAGATCCAGTTTGGAAAACTCCTAGAGATTGGGAGAGGAAGCCTGGGGAGGACAGGGATCTCATTGGGGTACAATGCCATGGAGTCCATCCTCCAAAGCTTCTGTTTTGTCCAGGGGAAGTAAACTCTATAGTCTGGAGATGAGCTGTAATTCCAGGGGATCCCCAGGTCCCACCTGGAGGCTGGCATCTCTATCTGGTGTTGAACAATAGCAACCAGCTGGAGCTGGTTGAGTCATGAAAGTTGGGTGGTAGCAAGTCACCTGGTGGTTGCTGATGGACCTGGCCATGATGAGTCCTCCTTCAAGGGCCAAAACATTATTGGAAAGGGCTCTTCCTCTTTCCTCTGCCTTTCATTGACAAAAACAAAGACTTTAAGGCTGATTTTACATGTGCATTTTTGTAACAGCTTCATTCCAGTGCTCCCTGCACCGGTAACACATTGGTGTCAAAGCTGTTGTAGGGGAATGCCCACATCTGATTGAACTGGAGTGAAAGGGGTCATTTTTTTTGAAGTGCTGTTAAGAACAGGATTTGTTTAGAGAGGTGTGAAGCCAGCTTAAGAGCTAGAGGGCAATTAGCAGATATGGACAGTTGAGAAGGAATGCAGATTCACACTTGAAAGAGATGTGGGTGAGTTTTTTTGGAAGTAGAATGATTCCAGCAGGAAAGGCAGATGTAAAACCAGCCGAAGACTGACAGTACTGTTGAGGTTGTCTAACAACCCAAGAGCATAGACTTCCCAATTTCCGGGGGAGGGGGCTGGGGCTAGGCCAGAGACATCACAGTCCATTGTCTCTGGTGGAGGCTCAGCACCTCCTGGAAAAAAAAATTGGGGGGGGGCTCCAGCTCCCCAGCCCCCCTGAAGTTGATGCCTATGTAACAACCCCCTAATGGCTACTGAGAGGGCATTTGGTTCATAAAGCTACAGGCACTGCCTCTATCCTTTTTGAGGTTTAACCCCCATTTTTTTTTGAAGATTTCTAACTTTTCTGCAACCCTGGGGCTTTTCTTAGGTTTGTATAAAGATCTGTCTTGTCTGTTCATGGCTCCAGTATCTGGGTTTAAATATTCACACATTTGGCCCTATTGAGAATTAGAAATATTGATTTATATATAAGGTCAATAAGGGAACACCAAATGCAACCAAGAAGTCTTCACCCACTGGAAGAAGATAACAATAGATAGGGAAAGATTAATTTCTAAGGGAGGAAATTCCACAACTTTGGTGACAACCTAGAATGGTCTTCCTCAGGTTGCCATACATCTCACCTCAGATAACAGGGGAACTCAAAGTAAAGCCCCTGAAGATGACTATAATGGACAGGTAGGTTTATATGAGAGTAGGTGGTTCTTAAGATATGCTGGTCCCAAGCTGTATAGGCCTTTAATCATCAATACCCACTATGTGAATTAGGTTTGGAAGCCAACTAGAAACCACTAAAGATGGAATAAGACTGAAGTGGCGTACCCCTAAAAACTACACAAGTCTGCTTCACTTAGAACACACTGCACTAATCTATTCTAGATATTACCAGGATGTGCTGTACAGTAGCAAAATCTTTTTTGTGCGCAGGAAAGGTCACAGCTAGCTCACAAGCCTAACCTAGTCAAAGGCACTCCCAGACACTGCTGCAAACAGGAGGCCAAGGTCGAAAAGCACTCCCAATCTGTGAATCGGCTCCTTTAGGGAGAGTACAACCCTGTCCAGAACAGGAGACTCCTCAATATGCAGGTCAGTCCTTACTATCACTGCTCCTCTCTGTTTTTGGGATCGAGCTTCAGTTTATTATCCCTCCAAGTACCCTCCAAGTACCAACCCAAAACTGCCTCCAAGTACCAACTGAGGTTTTCTACAGCCTCCCCAGGATGTGTTGGAAGTATGAGATTGAGCTGAGTGTCATATGCATATTGGTGACAGCCCAGCCCACATCTCCAGATGACTTCACCCAGGACTTTCATACCAATGCTAAAAATCATGGACAAAAGATGAAAATATGCAAGACCCCAAAAGTCAAGAGACCAAGCAGTAGTCCTCCAGCCTCTCCTTCTGAAACCTACCTTTCAGAGAAGACCAAAATCAGCAACAAACAGTGCTTCCCAGTCCCAATCCCAAAAGGTGGTCCAGAAGGATACACCATAATCAAAAGCTACTGAAAGATCCAAGAGAACCAACAGCTTCACAATCTGTCCATCTTCTGGTGAAGGTCATACAGAGAGTGACCGTTTGTCCCATAACCAGGCCTGAAATTAGTCTACACATTTTATGTATTATTTAGGAATTTATAGCCTGCCTTTCTCTTCAACCAGGATTCAGAGTAGCATACATAAAAAAGGAAAAATATATAATTTAGACAAATAAATAAAACAGCACTGGGCTGGTCCTGGATCCACTGGGCCAACTCACCCAGGGCTATAGGCTGCAAGCAAGCCACAGGCTGAGACCCAAGAGCTCTTTGGCTCTTGCCCTTCAGCTCACACCTCTAGCCATGCTCTGGCTAAATACCTGCAACAAAGGTTCAACCCAGATCTTACACAATTAGCTCAAAGACATTCCCACCCTTCCTCCCCTGCTGGCTACAATAAGTACGAAACCTAAGACAATTCACAGGGTTATCTTGTGTGCACGCTCAATCCTCACTCTCACCTAGCTTTGAAGATTTGTGGGAAGGTAGAGGGGCATAATGATGATCTGTGTTTTTTCTTCTTCTGCTAGGGTTGCCAAGTGTTACCTTTCTTTTAGGGGGGCGGGAGTCCTTGCTTGTCCCGGAGTCTTCTGGTGCACATGCTTTGCGCGCGCACCGCAATGACATCACTTGGAAGTGACGTCATCGCATTGGGCACATTGAGGTGGGACCTCTGTAATTCAAGGGAAAACCATAGAGTTTTCCCTCAAATTATAGAGCATCCCCCCAAAATGTGCCTGACATGATGATGTCACCTCCGGGTGACATCACACGCTGGGCATGTCTCCGCAGCCTGGTAATTTGGGGATGGGGTTCCCCCCGGCGGCCCCATCTGGGCCAGCGGGGAGCGGGCCGATCGAGCAGGGGTTTTCCCGCCCCTGGGGGGACTTGGTAACCCTATCTTCTGCAGAGCTTCTTTAGTTAGTAAAGACCTTCTCTTGTACATCACTTTTCCCCAGGAATGTCTATGCACAGTATAGACCCTTTACAAATATAGAGAACGATACATAGTGGTTGGCTCAACAGTTCAAGACGCTAGTGCTGTGTGACGAAAGCAAGAAATTGCAAGTAGATAAATAGGTACCACTTTGGTGGGAAGGTAACAGCATTCCGTGCCAGCCACATGACCATGGAAAAGTCTTTAGATAGTGTTGGCTCTTTGGCTTGGAAACAGAGATGAGCACCACCCCCTAGAGGCAGATTCGACTGGTTTTTGAGCAAGGGAAACCTTTACCTTTTAAATGTATTGAGCTGAGCAATCTAGAAAGCTACAATTGCTGGTTAAATCCTACATAGACTTAGACATGCCTTACCTCATTGATTTCATTCAGTTTCATTCAGTTGTGATTTGGGATGCTACTGAACTTTGCAGTGCTTGTAAAAATTAAAAACCCTGTTTTGTTTTCCTTCTTCTATGTGGCAATGAAACCTGTGAGTCTTCACTTTAATGCCATTTTTTGTTTCCTCCAAGTTTTGCCAATTAAAGTGATGGAATCTTAATGTTGTTTCTGCATCAATTGTGTGTAAATGGTGCATCTAGGCCATGTCGCACAAATGGCATGAAACTATGTAAACATTGTGTTCAAATTCTTTAAAAGTAAGAAATGGCTCAGGAGCATGGGGAACAAAAATGGGTGAAAGGTTCATGATGACAGCATACAAAAAGAAATGAAAACAGGGATCTTCATACATCTATAGTTGTAATTAATACCATCTGTATAAAGAACATCAGTCCCAAAACAAAGACATATTCCCACATTTCTAGAATTGCTAGGAATCTCAAATAGGCTTATATTTATGTTTTCAGTTCCTTCTGTAATTGTCATGTGTGAACACTAGAGTTAATAAAGGAATAGGATAGCTGGGAGATGAATGAAACAAGCCAATTAAGTAATGCTGAAATGATAAATCTGGAGGGAAAAAAAATAGGAAAAAGTGATAGCATTCTTTGGGTAACAATACAACAATACAGGATATGACTGTGCATCCAGATTCCAACATCTCTAGATTCACCAGACCTTCATGACCAGTCTTCTCCAAAGCAAACTTTATTTTCATTATTAAAAAGCAATTGCCTTATTATAGCAAGCTCATCAATAGTTACTATTTATTTTTAAAATTTATAATTCCCCTTTCCCTTTAAACGAGAAACATAACATGGCTCACACAATTATCCAGTGCAATAAAATATTTATCTCCCGTTTTCACAGCCTAATAGTTTCCAAGGCAACAAAATGCAGAAAAATACAAGTTATACAGAATCCAAACATGTAATCACATTCTGCCAAATATACTTAAATGGCCTAGCATTTGGAGGAAAGTCGATTTAATATTGTTAATGATAAAACATGCCACCAATTTGTTAAAAGCAGACTACAGTCATTATGGAACAAGCCAGCATATTGTTGGATAAATTTCACCCTGATTGGAGCTCCTGCTACTACAGTATACAATAAAATGTAGTGGTAGTAATTCTGTCTACTCTACTTTCAAGCAGATTCTTCATTTTCTGAGAGTCTCCCAATTTGCAAGTAAAAGGTATAGTTTCAACTTTGTCAATATAATGAATGATACACTAAATAATGAGGGACATCTTTTCTGCCTCTGCCACAGGCACACCTGCAAAGATCTCAGAATGAGCACACACAAAAAATTAAACTTCATATAAAAACATACACTGTAAAGGTACACATAAAAAGGGGAAAACAGTATAAACACAATGAAGCACTGACATTAAAGCAAGCCTCTGAAACAATAAACTTGTAAAGATCTAGAAGACTGTGAAGTTGGGATGAGAGATGCTTTCTAAGCAGGGGGGTATTCCATTGAAGCAGTGCCAGAACTGATGACCAGTTGCTCCCCATATTTTTACAGATTTTACCTCACAGACAGGTGGTACTTGTCTCCTGTAGTTTTTCATGGCCTAGAACCATGGTTCCAAATGTGGCCACTATGAGTGCCATGGTGTGTGTCAACCAAAGTGTTTCCTTATATCCACTTGCTTCTTCACCAGATTGTCTTTTCCCTAAAGTAAAGAGCCAGTCCTGATTTTCCTCCATTGGAAGAGGAATCAGAAAATCCCAGATCTTTGGGTCTACAGGGGACATCAGTTTGATTACTGTAGCCCCGCTCATAGGGGGATGCTTGGCTTTGAACCTTCCAACAATTTGATTCCTCCCCTTGGCAGGCAATTTTGTGACTGATCTTGGTGCCCTGGTAGCCATTTTGTGGTGGTGTCCACTAACTTTCCTCAAAATTCCAAGTTAGCACAGGCTAACTACCTCTGGGAACTCTTAGCCCACAGGGTTTATATGACAGAAGGATAATCAAGTGCAAATCATTTGGGCAAACCTATATAATCTGTGATCCCTCCTCCAAGCTGAATGACAGCCAGAGGTTTTATAAACTTCTGGGTTTTGCTTCCAATCTAGCAGTACAAAAAGTGATTGTCAAATGCCAGTGCTTAAAATCATTAGCACCTTGACTATCGTCAAGCAATCACTTCATATATGTGTGTGTGTGTGTACAAACACACACAAAGCTGCCTCATGCCAAGTCAGATGATTGGTCCATCTACCTCAAGTTTTTTTCTGCTAGGAATAGCAGAAGATCCAGGAATTTCAAGCAGAGAATAATCTTTCCCAGGGCCTGCTACCTATATACTTTAACTGATGATACCCAGAATTGAACCTAGGGCCTTCAGTAGAGAAACACATGTCCTTTTCCACTGAAACCCCAGCCTCTCCTCTGTGGATTTGGGTACAACTGTTTCAGAATCCAAGTGGAAATGGCTGTCATATAACTGGGAAACTCTCTATTTGCCCAACTAAAGATGCCAACCACAGCTGGGGCCAGGGCCATGTTGTTGTTTTTCCAGACTAGGCGAGGCTACCTTCTGGTGCCCCTCCTCCATGTGCCCACTGAAGAAGTGCCTGTCAGCATTCCCCACCCTCACGGCCAGGAGAAAGGCATTGCTTCAGTGTCTGGGATCTGAAAGATCCCAGACACTGAAGCAACACCTGTCAGCTCTCCTCCCCCCCCACCCCCCATGGCTGGGAGAAAGGCTCTGGAAGGTCTCCATGCAGCAGTTACTCTGCAATACCCTCTCTAAAAGAAGCAACGTTTTCGCCGGGGGCATCCCAGGGCAATCACCCCCCGCCCCCATCTGACTGCTGCTTGGCCATGCTGGTGGGAACCCTGCTGCTGTGATCCTCCCCTTCTCCCCCAGGGATCGGTCCACTTGGCATAGGGGGGTTGGTAGACAGATGGACCAGCCAGTGTTGGTGCTTCATGGGAGAGCATGAGAGCTGTGGCACTTGGCTCTGCCTGGCCTGGCTGGCAGGGGAGAGAGGAGAAGCTGAGGAGGGAGGAAGAGAAGGACTAGGAGGCAAAGGCCCAGCCTTGCTCCACTCAGGTTGCCCCCCCCCCCCCCCCCCCGTGCACACAATGAAGCCCAGCCGCCCAGCCAGGAGAGCATGAGGAAGGAAGAAGCCCCTGGCTGGCATTCAACTAAGTGGTTCTCGGCAGGCCCATGCACACACACATCCCAGATCACACATTCACTGGACATGGCTGGCAGCCTCACCTCCTAGTACCAAGTGAGGAAAGGGCGCCAAAGGGTGCCAGTGGCCTCAGCAGGGTGGCAGGCCAAGGGCCAACAGAGTGGCAGGGCTTTTGATGAGGGGGGAAGGGGGTGGAGCAGCAGGCCAATGCGGTGTCCTTCTATGTTGGCGTCCTAAGGCAACTGCCTTACACCGCCTTTATAAATGTGCTGGTCCTGACCACAGCATGGGTTGGAATACATTTATATTATATATGATAATATTGAAGATGTGGTCAAAAAGAGATCTTATGTATATTTTGGGGGGACTTTGACTAAATCAAAAGGTTCTACAAGTTAGTGTTGTGGAACAGAAAACAAATTACTACAGTTAAGATACCTGGACCCAACTTTAATTCATTAATGCTAATTGCAGTCACAGGGTTTTTCATGGTATGTGGAGGAGATGGTGCACAGGTCCTGCCCTCACTGGCATCATTTTCCTTGCCTCAACCTCCCACAGCCTCCATACCATCCTCCCCTACCACATACACTACCATACAGTTCTATGGAGAATTGTCACAGTGTGGAAGCAACTTGCAGAACTAATTTTGTATTTTTAACAGCTGCTAAAATAACCACCCTGACCTGGATAGCCCAAGCTGGCCTGAACTTGTCTGATCTTGGAAGCTAAGCAGGATTGTTCTTGGCTAGTATTTGGATGGGAGACTTACAAAGAATACCAGGGTTGTGATGTGGAGGCAAGCAATGGCAAAGCACCTCTGAATGTCTCATCTTGAAAACCCTATGAGGTTGTCATAAGTCAGCTGTCACTTGACAGCATTTTACACCAACCAAAATAAACATGTACTTAATGTGAGTAAAGCATGTTCCCTGCCTTTGGAAGAATGGTTTTATAGGACTTGGCTATCTTAATGATGTTGACTAAACTGAAGATGGTTATGTGAAGGCCAGACATCTTTAATGTCTTTTTCATTCAGTGATGATCAGTGTGACCCTAAGCAGAGTTACCACTAGGTTTGCCTGGAAACCAGTATGAAATGGGGGAGGCAGGGACTTACATTGGGGATGTGACTGGCATCCCTAGCATAATGATAGAACTTCCAGCTTGACCTGAAATTTATGTCATCGCACAGGACGGGGTGATGGTGGTGGTTTACTGTAGCATCGGGGGCTAATTCTAGTGTATTGCCTGACATGCTGACATCAGTTCCAGGTCACACTGGAAGTTCATACCTGAGAGGCCTATTGTAACCCCTCCATTTCACAAGCCATTTCCCTCCCACTGCCCAGATGAGTGGCAGTAGCAGCAGGGGGCAGGAGATCTCCTGCCCTCTATGAGGTATGGCATCCCTAGTTATACATTTCTAAGTCTATCAAAGTCAGTGGGCTTCAATAGCTAATACTCTATTTTAGGTTTGCAGATATGTGTTTGCCATGCCCCAGAATGATAAGTCTCCTAATAAAGGAAGATCATATGTGCTGTTTTCTATTTTATAAGTCCATTTTAAAAATTGTGATACCAAATGGAGGTAGAACCTGGAGCAAATCTAGGAGGTGAAGCCAAGGGACAAAGTCTTCTTCGCCATCTAGGGATGGAGCCTGGTAATGTTTGCCATGTCTCAGTGCAGAGCTTCAAGGGGATCCCTAGAGGTCCCTGTTTTGGGTCAGTTCCAGAGCCAAAGCCAAATAGAGAAGTTGTTTATATACAAAAAGATTGCAGTTGTTCAAAGCTGGCAAGCAAGCCAGGTCTGTTTTCTAGCCAACTGTAAAACCACAAATCCTCTTCTATACACTGGGGGGGGGGGGACATAATTGAGCAGGAAGGTCTTGGGGCAGAATTGCTTAGCACTATTTACCAGCCATTCTGAGCCTTCCATGATTTAATATTTCTCAAACACTGAGCTCAGTATAGCGTACATTATTGTATTCAGATGCCAAGCTCCCTGTTACTAGGGTCATCTTTTTTTTTCTCCGCACAATTTCAAAAATGTAAGTTGCGAAACATCAAACTATCACACAAAGACCTGTCCTTCCGCTGCTGATGAGAAGGAAATAAGTACAATGTTCTTATATGCTTTTGAAACCCCTTGCTAAACCACCATGTGTGTTTTTCTTCCAGAAAGCATCTGAAAAAAAACTCACTCTATGTAGTTTGATGAATTCAAAAAAATATAATGTGTTGAAAAGGCAAGTGTAGTTCAAAAATGACCTTACGAATCCTTTCAGGGAAGAGAGAATGCGAAAAGGAGATGAGCGTGTGGCTGTATCTGAAGGGGAAGTCAGCTTTTGAAAAGAGTGATAATTAATCTGGCAGCCAACATGTCTAGAGATGAAAGCAGATGTTAACAGTTAAACGCAAGAGATGTTGAAAGCTCCTTACAAGTTGTGTGTAATGCTTGACAATCTGAGGAAAAAATCTTTGCCTTTCTTGAGTATTAACATTTTCTTATTGCTCCATATTGATCTCCAGCAAAACAGATTGTTAAAATATTGTCAGTAAAGAATATGCTGCAGGAGGCAGGAAAAAGATTTCTTTGCATTCCCTTAACGTTAGTTTATTTTAGAAATTGACTTCTAGGGAAGGGTGAAGGACGCTTCCTTTTCAGGTCACCCATGACAAATTAGTTGTGTTAAGATGCCAAGGGTACATTTGCCTGTCAGAAAATCATCCTAACACATGAACCTTTCCCAGTCAATCTTGGGGATGTGTTCCAGGAAAATGGTATCTGAATTAGCTCCAGAGAATATTTTCTCATTAACAAAATCTTCTAAGGGGACAGGGTAATAGGCATATGGAAATGGAAAGAAAAAGGGAGGTGGTTGGTAGCAGTTGTTTTGGAAGGGGAAGAGAAGATGAAGATTGAAACGGGACAGTTGGCTTGCCTGGTAAATGTTTGAGGCCTTCCTCATAAGGATATCACCACACTAGGAAGAAAAGAGCAGGGTGTCTATGAAACATTTAAACCCCCTTTTTGAGCTGGCAGACTGATTTGGGTGAATTCTTCCTTGTGTGAGGGCCAGTGCTTATGGCTGCCCTGGTTGGTGGTGGCCAGTTCAGGTCTTAACCCCTCCTGCCCTCTCCTTTCAGTGAATTGTTCCTCTCATCTATATCTGTAGCTGATTCTCATACTGTATCTGAGGAAGTGTGCGTGCACACGAAAGCTTATACCTTGATTAAAACTTGCTGGTCATAAAGGTGCCACTGGACTCAAACTTTGTTCTGTTCCTTCAGACCAACATGGCTACCCACCTGAATCATTCCTCTCATGCATTTGTTCAAAGTTGAACCTGGGATTTGCCATTCAGTGAAAGAAGATGAGGGAGCATTCTCTTCCCACACTCATCCTGTCTAATGGCTGCAAGTTGTCCATTCGTACAAACACATACAATAACAGGTTGTTAACAGCAGAACAGCCCATCAGTTAATTGGCTGGCTGTTCACCGCTGACAAATGGGAAGTGAGCCGAACTGGCAGGTGTTTGAGAAACCCTAGTATCAGATGCTCTTTTTTTAAACGACTATGACAAGCAAACAAGTCCCATTTTCAGACTGTTATTTATCATGTTCATTTTAATCTTCTGTGCTCGCATTTTTCTCCTCTCCTCCATTTTAACCCCCCAACAGCTCTGTGAGGAAGGTTAAGTTGAGAGTGTGTGACTGATTCAAGGTCGCCCAGCAAGTTTCCATGGAACAGCAGAAATTCAAGCCAGGGTATCCCAGATCCTAGTCTAATACTTTAACCACTGTACTACACTGGTGCTCTAAAAGGAATTCCCTGAGTCAGATTTCACTTCAGCTGTGAACTAAGGTCCAATCTGCATTGGTATTTCCTTCTGTTGTGCAAATGATCTCACATCGTCTCACAAATTTCTGTCTACATTTGAAGCCGCGTCCACTCTACTATTGTTTTATCTCAGCATCAGCTGTCTGCATCATTTTATTGCCATTTAGTTGTGACTCCGAGGTCACTACGGTGTCTCATCGCCTTATCTGGATTTGGTTTAAGGTGCTACAATTGCTCCTCCCCATCCTTGAGCTGTTCTGAACAAAAAGCAGACAACTAGAACTGAATTCTCTACCCCCCCCCTCTTTTCTAAGGAGATACGCAAATTGTCACAAAGGAAACAAGTTAGCTGGAAATCCAGTCATCTGTGTTTAAAAGCAGCCAGGGAACATTTTTCGGTGTTAATATTGGGGCGGGGGGGCTGGAAGCACACCCACCCCTGAACCATATGTTATTTCCTGGGGCAGTCTTCAGAACACCCTGCCTGACAACTGCTGGGTGTTTTGTGTTTTTTACCCAGCTCATTCTATCTTTACTGCCCCCCTCTGCCTCCCCCTCTGCCAGGTCACCCCCTTTTACTTTCTGTGGGGGGCTTGCAAGTGTGGTTTCCTCCCCACAGTGCAGCACCCTGCCAGTGCACCTGGGAGGCCGCTCCTCCCCACTCCCTTGTGTGCTCTCCCTAAACTTACATCCTGATGCAGACAGAAGAGAGCTTTATACTGAGCCAAATGGGAAGCAAGCATCACAGCAGCATGGAACAGCTTTACATAGTAAATGCAAATTAGGCCTAAGTGGCCCTATGTAAATCATCATCGCTCATTCCCACATGTAAAATACATAGGTAGTGAAAATGGCCTACCTTACAAAGCTGTTGTAAAAAATAATCAAGGTGGAACACTTTGCTAATTCTAAAGTTCCATATTAATTTCAAGCCTAATTATTATAGGCAAAAAAATCCTATATTTGATGAGTCAGCTTAACACAAAGACAATATATAGGAGACAAAACGGGACAGTTTGATTTATTACCTAACAATGGCTAGATAATAATAACAATAATAAACATTATGCATTCCTCAAAGTTTATTTTATACATTAATAACTACTGATCCCACAATAAAGTACATAAAATAATAATACTTTCCAGTATGGTAATTTTCATTTTTACTCTCTTTACTTATTCATTTAGCGAGAAACACTAGCACCAATTTGTTGGGTAGATATTGGATTTTTGTGCTGTATTTGCAATGTCCTTAGAATATGTATACTTTGGGAGAGGCACAGAGGGGGAAAATGTGAAGGCAAGCAACCCCCTCATCAATAAAGAGCTGCTTTCTTCCCCTGGCAGCATTTTGAGCCATACTACTTAAAGCCTTCTCTTCCTTTCCATGTTCTAAATAAACATAAAAAGTGGTCACTTAGAACTCCCCGCCCCAGCAAAAATGCACATCATTCCAAAGAAATTTCACTCAACTCTTTCATCTCTTCCTGTTACTCTTGTAATGTGTGGTCAAATGAAAAAGCCCCAGATGTGATTGGAATGTTCCTTTGTTGGAGTCTGCAGGTTCTCTCCCTGAAGTGGTGGAAGAATTTACATGTTTGTTTATGCATGCTGATATCCTAGCTGTTTAGAGAGAGACCCAATAGCAGACCATGCACATACCTGCTGCCAGAACAAGGTGTCAAAATGCTTAATTAATTAGTTTTGGGTGGTCAGCCATGTTGGTCTGAAGCAGCAGGACAAAAGTTTCTCCAACTGGGTAATCAATAGATCAGAAGATGTCCCAGCAATGGAGGCTTAGAAAGGTTATTGCTCTTTGCTCTAAATCTTGCCTGGGGTAAACACATGTGGTTTAGACTTTAGAGCCAAGATGTTAGTTAGTACAGTCAGGGAGGATGTTAATCCTTTGTTTTGTATGCAGTATTTCCCTTTCCTCATTAGTAAAGTAATGTTTAAATGTTAAAAGTAATGTTTCTTGTTTAAAAGCTAGTACAAGTGTTCTGCTGCATTTATTAACTCTGCTTTTTACACTGAAAATTAGAGACGACATCATCATCATCACTACTACTACTACTACTACTACTATTTTGGCGTCAAGTCACAGCTGACTCATGGCAACCCCATGGGGTTTTCAAGGCGAGAAACGTTAAGAGGGGGTTTGCCATTGACTGCCTTTTTGTCACAGTCCTGGTATTCCTAGGAGGTCTCCCATCCAAATACCAGCCAGGGCCAACCCTGCTTAGCTTCTGAGATCTGCCAAGATCTGGCTAGCCTGGGCTAGCCAGGTCGGGGAAAGGAAAAATAGAGGCCTGAAAAAAAACACCGAGGGCTCCCGCCTCAGACTTATCTGGCATTGACTTGATTGTAGGTGTGGTCAGAATGTTTATATCAGTGTATTCACTCTATGGATAATGGAGACCCACATTCACAATTACCATCAACCCACAAAGCCACATTTGCTTCTATCCCTAGCACGAGGTCTGCACTGCAGGGAGGCTGGCAGCTTTTCTATTCCTCTGGGGGCAATGCCATTGCTCTGGGAGCTGGCAGCTTTTCCATTCCTCTGGGAGCAATGCCAGTGGGAATCAACTGCCAACCACAGCCCCTAACAGCCAAGGGCCTTGCCCACTTTCCAAAAACATAGGGTGGGTGCCACATGGAGAATGGGGCTCAGGAAAAAAAAAAGCCAGTGTGGTGTAGAGTTGAAAGTGTTGGACTAGTGTTTGGGAAACCCAGGTCTGAATGTTCATTCATGCCTTGGAAACTTGCTGGGTGACCTTGGGCCAGTCACACTTTCCCAGCCTAACCTACCTCACAGGGTTGTTGTGATGATAAAATGAAGGAGAAAAGAATAATGTAAGTAGCTTTGGGTTCCCATTACAAAAGAATGGTGGGGTATAAGTTAATTAAATAAAGAAAAACAATAGGTGGCATGTCTAGGGTTGTCAGGTCTGGCAGATAAGCAGATGGGGAGTGGGGGGCACTTACCAGGAGCAGAGAGTGAAGAAGCCAGAAATAAACCTGACATGCCTACATCACTCAGAAGTGATGTAGGCATGTTGGGGATGTTGGGGGAGACACTGTGGTTTGTGGGCAAAACCTCTATGGTAGCATTAGCTTCTAACCATAGAGTTTTGCCCAAAAACTAGAGTGTTGCCCCCTGATGTCAGCGATGAGCCTATGTCACTTCCAGGTGACATAGGCATGTCACATTTATTTCTGGCTTCTTGTCTGTTGGGGTGGGTAATCTCTCTCTGCCCCCAAAGTTCCCCCTCTGCGTGGATTTAGATATCCGCACAGAGGGGGCAACTTGGCTATTAGTATATAGATACACTGTTTTTCTATCCAGTGGTGACCAAGAACAGCTTACAATGTCATTCTCTCTTCCTCCATGTGATCCTCACAATGACAGCTCTGTAAGATAGGTCACTCAGGAGGCATCCATGGCTGAGTGGGGATTCACACTTGGGTCTCCCAGATGGTAGCTTGACACTCTAGTCTAGTCTCTATCCCAGCTTGTGTACTTTGGATAGTGGAGGCTCAGATTTCTAGTCTTAGACAATTACAGCATACAAAAAAAATCAGATCTCTATGCCACAGGATCTCTCCCATTGTCTAATGGTAGTCCTAGGGGACCTGATTTGGCATCAGTCTGTCTGTTCAAGTGGGGACTCAAGCAGAGGAGTTTTTGTTCTTGTTTTAAACAAAAGTGAAGCACATGGATGAGGAGAAACAATTGCCTTACCTTACACAGAATGCTTGGTAGTTTAAAGCAGTTTTTCTTCTCCCAATCCAATCTACAAGTAAGAATTTTAATTGCCTCTGGAATGAAAATGAAAATATGTTTCCCATTGAAAGCAATGGAAATGTCACCCCAGTACTTCAAGGACTCTAAAATATGCCATAAGGACATTAAGGAACTTTGGGAAGAAACTTGTAAGGAACAGAATGAGTTGAATCCAAACCCAAATCACATTTCTGTACACATTGTAAATATATATATATATATATATATATAGAGAGAGAGAGAGAGAGAGAGAGAGAGAGTAAAGGTTTCCCTTGCTTGAAAGCCAGTCGATATGACTCTAGGGATGCGGTGCTCATCTCCATTTCCAAGCCAAAGAGCTAGTGTTGTCTAAAGATGTTTTCTGTGGTCATGTGGCTGGCAAGACTAGGCGCTGAGGCACACAGAACACTGTTATCTTCCCACTGAAGTGGTACTTATTTATCTACTTGCAATTTCTTGCTTTCAACCTGCTAGGTTGGCAGGAGCTGGAACCAGAGACGGGAACTCAGTCTGTCATGCAGTACTCAGGTCTCGAACTGCTGAACTACTGACCATCTGGTATGCAGTTCAGTGTCTTAACCACATGAGCCACCGCAGCCCCAACGTATATATGTATATGCAAAGAAATGTTGTGATACTCAGTTTCTGGCTGTGAAGATGATGAATACAATTGATTCAGATGTGATAGTGTGCCCCAGTTGTGGGGGAATAGTTGTACAGTATTGAGTATGACTAGAACTAGATTGAGCCATAATGTATACATTGCCTGACTGCTCCTCTGGCATTGTTATTCCTTCCTTTGATGTATATTCCACTTTCTGGCAAAACTATCTGTGGAGGCAGGTAAGGCCTTTCTCCCGGCTTCACATTCTACCATGTTGACTGGGATTCTAAATACTACTTTAGACATGCCCAAGGACTTCAGCATGCCTGGTATTTTTTTTATAAAATCCCTTTACCCTACTTCAAATACCAAATACCAAATGATCTAAACCACTGGTTCTTCATCCTTTTTAGACTTGGGAGACTTGGGTTCTTTATCCTTTTTAGACTTGGGAGCCACCTGTAACTATCAGATGGCAGTGTGAGACCAAATACACTTCAAGGAAGTAACAGGACATCATGAAACATCATGGTCATGTTACAGGAAGAGTGGGAGTCATGATCTGGACAGTGGAAGGGGGCTATGTACCACAAGTGTGTGTGGAAAACTGGAAAACCAACTGGTGAGTTTGCTAGTAGGGTTGCCAGCAGAAGTGCTACCCTTACTCTCTCTATGAAGCCTTGCAACAGGTCCTTCTAGAAAGCAGAAAAAATGATTTGAAATTCTGTTAGGAAGGGTTAGGAAACCACTGGTGTATATAACATCACAGCACTCTGTTGAAAATCCCCTTAGTTTCAAAACTATGTTAGGTTGTGATCAGATGGGCAGTTCAATCCACTGTTGCCCCACCTCTAATAGAGCCAGATTATTTTGTTACAGAGAATTCTAACCAGACTCATCCCTTTTAGCACTCTTCAAAGCAAATCAACTGGCCATGGAGTGACCAGACAGCACCAAGCATGGAGTCAGCCTTCGGCCATTTTTTTTAGAACTTTGTCCTAGGAGCATGCCCAGAAGCAGGAATTAGCCTGCTGGAATATGTAGTTCATGGGGCTGTCAGCCATTAGTTTAAAAAAGTTTTCCGTGAGCATGTTCACAAGTGCTTGCTGAGAATGCTGGGATATGGAGTTCACTGCCATCCTCCCTGTAATACTTTCAATTTACCCCTTCCGCAAATGATATTAAAATAAAAAGCTGCAGAATGGGTGTGTCATTCTTTGCGTTTTTCAAAAGAAACCAAGATTTTGAGCAGCCCCCTCCTGAGGGGGAGAGGTGTGCATATACAGTCATGTGATCCTCGCTAACTAGGGGGAGGGGAATGGCAGCTAGAAAACAAGAGATCAGTGAGACACGCCTGACACCTTGGGTGTGCAACAGAGTGACCAGATGACAGGAAATCCATTTTGGAACCGGCTCAGACCAACAGGACCAGACTTTCTCAGGTATCAAAGAAACACAGGACAAGGGGAGGGGGGAATGAAACTCAGACGACTGGGGCATGACAGACAGATACTACTGTCTGATTGTGCACTTTAAATCCATAAGAGAACAGCAAGGACAATGGATCAAATTGCCCGTGTGAACACGACCTTAATATCTGGCATCAGGAAACCTGTTGCTCAAGAAACACAAATTGCAATGGGTATACAGGTTGTACATTTTTTAAAAAAAAAAATGCTGGCCTATCTATAGACGAGACAGGAGCAAACCCCTTGGCTGTCAACATACTCACTCCTCCTGTGCTGATTGCTGTTCTGTAAACCAGGAAACAACATGTGGAAGTCAATCTAACTGCAGCAATTCATGAGAAAGTTAAGTTCAAGAGGAAACGTGTACAGGGTAATGCCAACTCTGAAAACCTTATGGTTGCTTTATTGGGTGGCTGTACTGCTTCTTGGTGTAAATTAGAAAATTCTAAAAGGTAAGATTAGTCAATTAGCAAAGGACAGTGCACAAAAAAAATCGAAACAGGATTTTTTCATTTTGTTTTGTAGCCCAAAGCTGCCATTTCACATGACGAAAACAAAGTGCCTCAATTATGAAGCTGACATAAAGAATAATGTTTGTGAGTCATAATTAATGGAAATTGCTTGAACCAAACGTTCTTTGCTTCTTAGACTGGCGACCTGTAGGTGATCACAACATTCCATGTTCTAAAAACAATTTTGTGCTTTAGAAGACATTAACATTTAACGTACACTTCATGAGCTTTATCCATCTATTCTAGACACCCATCTATTCTAGACCTTAGCTCTTGCTCCAGTGAATGATAAGGAAAAGCACGAGAGAATAATGATGCTTACATCTTAAGCAGAATCCTTAATACTGTTATAATTCTCTGTGCTACTAAATTAGCATATTAGCAATCTTAAAATAATCCACTGAGCTGATCCATTGTATTTGTATAATTATCCTCCTTTTTTCTGCTCTGGAGTTAATATTTAAAACCCTACACTATGCGTCGCAAAATGAGCCCATTCATCAACTTAGAGATGTCATTACCAAAGGAACAAACAGAAGTAGGCAAGGAGGAATCATGCAGCGGGTTAGGCTGTATATTGCCCCCGCTTTCTTGTTTCAAATGTATCCATCCACCCCATCAGCCCAATCTAGCCATATATTACTAGTCTTAAAAAGATCAGACCACTAACGTTTATGTAAAACGTAATGATGCTTATCTCTAACTATTTTAGCCTCACAGCTAGGGTTGCCAGGCTGCAGCCAGTAAGCTGCAGGAGGAAATGCAGGGTGGGGCTAGGGTTGCCAGCCTCCAGGTGGAGCCTAGAGATCTCCCGCTTTCACAACTGATCTCCAGCTGACAGAGATCAGCTCCACTGGAGGAAATGGCTGCTTTGAAGGGTTGACTCTATGGCATTGTACCATGCTGAGGCCCCTCCTCTTCCAAAACCCCGTCCTCTCCTGGCTCCACCCCCAAAGTCTCCAGGTATTTCCCAACCCAGACTTGGCAATCCTAGTGGGGCCTGGCATGCTGGCATTGCACTGGATGTAGCATGGTGGATATTCTAGCATTTTGCACAGCATTTGTTCGCAAAATGCTAGAGCATTCCCTCCCTCTGGTGCTGGTGGGCAATGAGGCAGAATGCTTGGAGGCCTTCTGCTATAGTGGGAGGCCTGGAGTCCCTGCTCACAACAACGCTGTGTGGTATATTAGACTGAGAGAGAAACACTGGGTCAAAGGCACCTAATAAATTTCATGGTGAATGGGGATTCAAAATTTAGTGTCTCCAGTCCTAGACTAGTACACTAACCACGATACAACACTGTTTTCAGGGGGGGAACTTTGACAAAGCTTGTGCTGCAGGTGATGGACCACTGAGAAGAGGTTGCTCCTGATACCCCCCAGCAGGCCTGTAGCTACAGTGGGGCCTCCTGGGGCCCAGCCCCCAACTTCCTCCCCATGATCTTTGGTGCATGCAAACTTCAGTGCCCCCTGACTTTTTAAAAGGCCTGCAAACTGAAAAATCCTGGCTACGGGCCTGCCCCCCAGTCAAAGATCCATCCTTGAACTGGCACCTAAGTTTGACAGGATGAGAGGAAGTTTATCAGCAAAGAAATGAGCAAGGTCATCACAGATGATCTCCAAATCACAGTCAAGACTGTTAGGCCCAGTCCCAGTGCCCTTGGAAAGCCATGGGATGATTATTGCCCACCACTGCTTGAGGGGAATACTGGGGAAAGGAAACTTGACACTGCATAAATAACAAGAGGCAGATAGTCAATTGCTGAACATTTATTTGAATGAAACTTTTAAATGTGGCTAATTAGCTCATTGACCTTTACATTAACAATTATATTTCACACTGTGCAGTACGCCATGACTCTGTTGTGGATCATGTACTGCTTAATTGAATCTACAGCCAGTAGCCTTTCAAAGATTTCTGATTAATACAAGCATTATGAGTCTATAAAATGGAGGGAAATTGCTTAAAACATTGTCATGAGTTAGACTTTGTCAGTACTGAGCTATGAGGCAACTGAATTGTGAATCCTGGCAGAATTTGTGCTGGAGTGGGATAGAGAACTGAAGCAGGTGGGGCCCACATGGAGGCAGAATCAACTTCAGGCCAAATCTAATCTTAGAAATCTATCTGGGAAAGTTTGGAACCAATTTCATATTTCAAAACTTGGATCTGGAAGAGAAGATTGTCCCACACAAATTTAAAACCTGAGCAATATTTCCCCACCCCACCCCCTAAATGATCATTTCTGCTTTTAGACTTTAAGTATCTAGTTCTAACTCAGTGATTTTATTTTTTTTATTACTTCCAGAGAATAATAATTTGAAAGCATAAGAGTGAACCAAATGTAAGTGATACATCTTCTTGTACTACAAATTGGTTCCAGTAGCTGACCACTCAATTCGATTTTGCGTGAAAAAAGCTTTTCAAAAGTAACTCCATTTAACAAGTTCTGCTGTTTTCCATGTCATTTCATGTTTTGATGCTCTCTCAAATTCCCCCCCCTATAATGTCAATTTTAAAGCACACAGTGGTTGATATATTGAATGCTAATTCAGTATCATTGACCTTGATCTGACCTTGTAGATAGCCTAATACCACTTTTGGAATACCACAGAAGAGTATATCTAGCTTATTTATTTTCAAAATTATCTCTATTTTATAACCATCAACATTGATAGTAAAGTACTTTGTAATCTGTATTTTGACATCCTAAATCAGATTGATAAAATGTAAAAGATTTCCCTTGGACTTTCCTATCCACACTTGCCTCTGGGGCTGGCGAGATAATAGGGTAGTGGTGGTGTAGAAATAAAGTTGCACTATATGTCATGTCTGGGCAAAAACCTGGACATGACATCCATGCTCAGCGAAGTCTCTGGAATATCTATGATAATACCATAGGGTTTCCAAAGTGTCAGCTGACATGCTGTCATGTCCAGGTTTTTGCCCAGATGTGAGACTGATGAATAATGCAACATTGTATCTGTCCCTTGCCCTATCCTAAAGCTCCTGAGGATGCCAGGAAGTGGCCTGGAATCCCCACCCCACTCCGTCCCACATCCCTTTTCCTGAAGGATCCTCAATCCTCAAGGTGGTGGTGTGAAGGTGATGACTTGGAAATGAAGGAGGCAAAAATCCCTTATGTGCACTTGTTCTGTTTTGGGAAGACAGGATTCAACCATCCTAATGTGTCATCTTTATGCCCTAATGGAGAAGAACCAAAACTGATACAGAATCTGTTTTTAAAATAACCTGTAGCCATCAGTCTCAATAAGCAGATGCTGTTTAAACAGCTACTGTTTCTGGAAATCTTCAACCTTTGTTTTGACTGCTGTTTATTTTCTGTACTTTCTTGCCATATCTAGCATGAAAATAGGACTGGGTAGGCCTGATTGTGTCCAGTATCATTCTGACAACCCACAACTGGTGCTTCAGCAGCTAAAGTATTCTCACTTTGCCATCCTGAAACACATGACTTGCTTTCTTTCGCAAATAAAATCCAAACTGATTTTGTAAACCTAGGGGTACCATTCCCCAGGTGGGGGCAGGGGATCCCCCCTTTCATGGGTTCCTGCCCATTGGCAGCCAATTTACCCTAACCCTCAAACCTGGAAATGATCTAGGCATGTCAGTGACATTGAAGAGTGATGCTCTGATTTTTGGGCAAAACTCCATGGTTTGAGGGCAGTTTTATATAGAGTTTTGCCCCAAAACCAGAGCATCGCCCCCAACATTACCGGTGTGCCTATGTCACTTCTGAGTGACATACATACATTGTGTGATGTCCCTGCCCATTCCCAGAATGCCCCCCAATCCCCCCACCAGTGCAACAATCAGACGTGGCAACCCTACCTATGCCTGTTTGAACCAACAATCTATAATTAGCCACATTCTATTTCTCTCTACATTCCCTATTGTTGACATAGTTATAAGAACAAGTAAAAGTGGGGAAACAACATGGATCTCTCACCTTGTGCCATTTCTCTCTTAAAAACGATGTTCCCAACTGAATCTGTACTGTATGTTCTCTTCTAAGGTAAGATGCCAATAAAATCTGTGCCATGTCAACTATCTATTTAGACCATACATTTTACAGCAACTTCTCCATTTGCCTTTAACCCTCGATGATAAGACAAGGACAAAGACCCTAGACAATGCTACGCTCTGCACAATCTCACATGGTCCGATTATCTTGTTAAATATAGCCATGTTCCCACATCTTTCCATATACTGGTACTAAAGCAAAGGACCATTAACTCTGACAATGTCAATGTGTTCTTACTCCCATTTGCCAGCATTACTGTAAAAACCATGTTTTTAAACATTAAATTTGGCAGAGAGACATTTGGGCCACACTCAGAGCAGCAGTTTAACATATATTTCTTTTATTGAGCAGAATATGAGTACTCCATCAAGGCCAAAGGAGGTATCTTAAAAATCATAATTTAAGTGGACAAAATGTACGAAGGATATGAGGATTGTTGTTACTGTTTTCAATATACCGGAACCATCCAGCTCTATAATTCTATTTGCTTTTAAAGTTCAGTTGCCTGCAGTCCAGGTGTGGCTGTGGAAATGAGGGGAAAGGCAGTGAGGAACTAGTAACCACCACGAAGACCAAACTGTGCTAGAATATAGCACTCTACTTCTGGCAAGAACATCAGCCTGTCCTTGATTGTACATTTAAATACCTCTTTAAGACTTCATCTCTCCACTCAAAGTTGCCAGCATTCAGGTGGCCTGGAGATCTCCCACTATTATAATTGATCTCCAGCAGATAACGATCAGCGCCCCCTGAGAAAAATGGCTGCTTTGGAGGCTGGATTGTAGGGCATTATACCCTGCTGAAGAGATCAGATTTATACCCCACCTTTCACTATTCAAAGGAGTCTCAGAGTGGCTTACAATCTCTTTCCCTTCCCCTCTCCAAAACAAAAACCCTGTGAGGTAGGTGGGACTGAGAGAGCTCTCTTGAGAACTGCCCTTGAGAGAACAGCTCTTAAAGAACTTATGACTGACCCAAGGTCACACCAGCAGTTGCATGTAGAGGTGTGGGGAATCAAACCCGGTTCTCCCTGATTAGAGTCCGCATTCTTAACCACTACACCAAACTGGCAGTTGACAGGCCAAAACACATGGCTGACAGGCTTTAGAATCACTAGTTATGTAGGCCTAGCATTAGGGATGGGCACAAACTGCATTTTTTGCAGTTCAGTTTATGGTTTGTAGCCAAATCACGAACTGACCCACAAGCCGATATGAACTGGGGGGGGGGGTTGGTTTCTGACTCTAACCAGTTCATATTGGTTCATGACCCCTGCTTTCTGCTCCCCGTTGCTTTCTACAGGGACCAAAAAGCAGAGGTTTAAATGGCTTTGAGCCATTAAACCCTTGCCTTCTGCTCCCTGCAAAAAACAGCTGAATGGTGGGAAGCCATTTAAACCCCTGCTTTCTGATCTACATGAACCACCATGAACTGCCTTAAAATTCAGGGAAGTTCATGGTGTCTCTTCAGTTCGCGAACATCACTTCACGAAGCATGAACTGGCCAAAATTCATCACAAACTTTCATTCGTGAACCAGTTCGTGCCAATCCCTACCTAGCATAGATACTTTAGAAATAATAATATTGTGCTGTAAGTTTCATTACTATGGACTGATACTGAAGTGACACACAGAGAGGGAGCCAGAGTCTATGAGTAAAGCACAATAATTTTCTGAAAGAGAGTGGATGTTTTCCAGTAGACAACAACTACTAGGAGATGCTTTTTCTGGTAGCTCTGTTGAAGCACCCATCAGAGTTTGAAGTAGGTGACCTCTTCAGCTGAAAGGAAGTGTCAAATATGTGTCTAAGTATAAATTAAAGACAGAGCAATCTTTTCTTCCAAAAGGAATCAACCCAAATCAAGGCTGCCCTGGAGTTTTTTTGGGGGAAACCTGTCTGATTGTACTTGAGCCATTTCATTTTACCCCCAGGCTGTTTGGTCAGTTCCTAAAATGGTTCACTGTCAATTACATACAAAATTACTTGCCAATTAAGACATCCTTAACTCCTTTTCCAAGACCTCCTGCGTTCTTGATAGGCTACGATTAAATAAGTCTTCACTTCAGGTTTCTTTTGCTTTTGTTAGATGAAAGATTTCTTTCTTGCCAAGCAACTTGACACTGAATCATTCTTGTTATAGTTCAATCATCTTCACATTTTTGTATTTCCTAGAAACCATTTATTCAACAGATGTGTCTGGTTTATAGTATTGGGGGGGACCCGTTTTTTGATTAATTTTAGTTGTTCCAGCATGAAGCTGTGGATAGGCGGGTTGGTGAGGCAGCCACCAACCTATGTGCTAAATCCTTGTACATTTTGGATTATTACATCAAACCAGAGTGGAACAGCTGGTTGGGTCCAGGAGGCAGTGAATGTCACCTTGCAGAGGGGGTGGGCCCAGGGCCACTAAAGAAAGCAGCTGTGAGATAATTTCAAAAGAAGCTGTTCATGGACCTTAATGACTTATCCAATGTTGACCCAGGCCAATTATCTCCTTATTGGTGAAGGTGCTCAAATAGCAGTGGTAAACTAATTACCTAGACACATTTCAATTTAATTTTGACCTGGTCATGGGACTGAACATACTTTGGTTATTGTGATGGGCCAATCTGTACTGAGAGAAAGAGTGAGACAGGGTGAAAGTGATCCCATTCATTCTTGTAATTCTCTCAGCAGCTTTTGCTATACCAATGATATTATCTTTATAGACCATTTTTCAAAGGCGTGGTTTGGAAGTTTGGGGCACCAGGCCCTGATGGTTTTGCCTTTACCTGCCAGGGAGTTTCCAGAAGTTGGTGTTGAAGTACTCCCAGTAGGGTTGCTAAGTACCGGCGACTTACTGGTGGGGGGGAAGTGGTTCTCCTCCCGGGAGCTCTTCTGGCGTGCATGCTTTGTGCGCGCGCCACAGTGACGTAATGACGTCACCTGGAAGGGACGTCATTACACGGGGGAAGTCGTCCTCACCGGATGACTTCTGGGGCGGGGTTCCCCCCGGCAGATCGGGAACCCCTATAGCGGAGGATCCCCCACCCCCAGGGCTGACTTGGCAGCCCTAACTCCCAGGGTTCTCTTTTGTCCCTTATCCTAATGAAGATCTAATTAAGAGAAGAAGAGAAGAGATTGGATTTATACCCCAACCTTCACTTGGAGTCTCAGAGCAGTTCGCAATCTCCTTTCCCTTCCCCTCCCCACAACAGATACCCTGTGAGGTAGGTGGGGCCAAGAGAGCTCTTTCAAGGACTGCTCTTGAGAGAATAGCTCTGAGAGAATTTGTGACTGACCGAAGGTCACACCAGCAGTTGCGTGTGAAGGAGTGAGGAATGAAACCTGGTTCTCCCAGATTAGAGTTTGTGCTCTTAACCACTGCACCAAACTGGCTCAACCAACAAAGCCATACATGGTTTTGGACAAGGGTACCTTAAAGGCTGTATCTTCCCAACAAGCCCAACAATTATGATCAGCTTCAGAGGCTCTGTGATTCTGTCTTTGAAATTAAGCTTGATGATTGTCAAAGAACAGGCCTTTTCTATGTGGTGACTTGGTTATGGAACTCTTGCACCAGCCAAATGTATCTGACAGCTGCCTCATCATGTTTCAGGTGAAGTTTGTCATGTTTGCCCATGCATTTGGTGACCATCTGATGAAGGTAACTGCTTTTAAATTATTTCTTGTGTTTTTATTGAAGAAGAGGAGGAGGAGGAGGCGGCGGCGGAGGAGTTGGATTTTTACCTCACCCTTCACCCGGCATCTCAGAGCAGCTTACAAACTCCTTTCCCTTCCTCTCCCCACAACAGACACCCTGTGAGGTAGGTAAGGCTGAGAGAGATCTGACAGAAACTGCTGTTTTCAAGAACAGCTCTGACAGAACTATGGCTTGCCCAAGGTCATTCAGCAGCTGCAAATGGAAGAGTGGAGAATCAATCCCGGTTCTCCCAGATTAGAGTCTGCTCACTTAACCACTACACCAAACTGGCTTGTTCCAATTTTCTTCTTGAATTAGATTGATATTACTGTGTCAGATACCTTCACTATTTTTCAGGAGAAAGTTAGGGCAAACCCTTTAAGAAGTAAAAGAAAAGTATTAGTACATACTCCAAGTAAAGATGTGTAAGTGTGAACTATAAGAGTTCTAGTGAAATTGTTTGATAGACAAATGACATATTTCCCAAAGCTTAATAATTTCAGTAGTTCCCATTTTGTTTTCTAGTAGAATTCAGAGTTCTGGCTTTGACTTATAAGGTACTGAATACCGTGTAAGGTTGCCAGGTCATTACCTACTGCCAGTGGGGGGATTTGGGGGGCACTCTGGGGGTGGACGCATTGATAATATCATTTCTGAAAGTGACATCATCATGTCAGTGACATCAGGGTGACACTCTACTTTTGGGGCAAAATGCTAAAAGGTAATTTTACCAAAAATGGTAAAAATGCCTACAAACTATAGAATTTTGCCCCAAAAGTACAGTGTTGCCCCAACATTGCAACACAATGATGTCACTTCCAGAAGTGACATCATCACATTGATAATATTGCCAAAGGGACATCTTTTGGGGGATGGGGTTTCACCCAATGGCCAGCTGGCCGGCAGCAGGCCCAAGCCCATAAAAGTGGGGGATCCTTGCCCCCACTTGGGGGCTGGCAAGCCTAATATTATGGTACCTGAGAATATTTACCCACTGGCAGCAGGTAAAATGACCTGGCAACTGTACACAGTATTCAGGACTTTATAGGTCAAAGCCAGAATTCTGAATTCCACTAAAATGTATGCCTTTATGAATCTGCCCAATAATTAAAATTAGCTTCAGTTATTAGATGGGCAATAGCTTGGATCCTATATCTTTTTATTTATTATTTATTTATTTACAAAATTTGTAAATTTCTGCTTAAGGTGATAGCTGTATGAGCAATACTAGATGACAGACAGACAGATGGATGGACAGACAGATGGACAGACAGACAGATAGATAGATGATAGATAGATAAACAGACAAACAGACAGACAGACACAGAAAATTTGTATGCCACCATTCTGCTTACAAAAGCCACCAAGGTACTTAACAATTTAAAACATGCATAATAAAATGACATTTTGAAACATTAAAATCACCTCCCAAACACACATATGCCTGTGTGGGGTAGTGGTTAGCATGTCAGGCTAGGATCTGAGAGACCCAGATTCAAATCCCTGCTCTGCCATGAAAGCTCACTGGATGGCTTTGGGCCAACCTCCTAAGGAAGTTTAGAAAACTTATTGAGGGCCAAAAGTTAAAAACATAAGTAGGTAAACAAAAGAGTGCTTATTTCAAAGACATATAAAAACCTCGTAGGGGCCCAAATAAAGCCTCATAAAATGTTCAAAGTTACAAATACACAAAAAAGAATAGTGTATGACCTGATGCCTTTCACCTCACAAGAGCCTTCTTCAGAGGTCAAATAGTACAAAATACACCAAACAACAGAGTCCCTGTAACACATGTAAGGCAATAAACAATAAATAATATAGGACCAAAAAATTGAATGTTCCAGTGTTTCTATTTGGGGCCACAAATATACCTGGCCTTGTGTCAGCAGTAGTTGTATATACTGGAAATAATATCAATACCAATATGTACCTTCCAGTTTAGATCCTAAGAGTGCAAGTAAAATTGCTTTGTCAGGGACAATGTGCCACCAATATGTAACAGTGTCACTCTCACTTTCAGCCTAACATGCCTCACAGGGTTGTTGTGAGGATAAAATGGAGGAGAGGAGAACAATATAAGCTGCTTTGGGGAGAAAGGCAGGTTGTGAATGAAGCAAATAAATAAAAACATCTCCTTATCTTTCCAGCCACTGCAGAGTGCATTTCCTTTTCTGTTAAACATTTCCACTTGTACAAAACTGATTTTTTCCCAATCTGCTCCAAAGTGTTTAGCATGTGAGGAACACACTCCACAGAGACCAGAGAAAAGCACACATAGCAAAAAGTCATTGAAGCGAAGTCTAGATCTTACTTCTGGCATAAACGTTTCTATGCTATCTATACCCCCAGTCTGTTGTTGTTCTGTGCTCAGTCTGGTATAGGGTTTTTCTTGAATAACCAAACTCTCCTATAATGAGAGGGAAGAAGAATCTCTTGAGATCTCTGCTTATTGACCTCCAAAACTATGCTTCATTGTAGATACTGCACAAAGTCGTACTGAGAAAACTTCTGTTTATACTAATGAAAGTAAATGGTGTAGTAAGAACATGCTGACACTATTAAACTTAATGATCCATCTTATAACAGCTAGAAACTGACATCATGAGGTAATTGTCCTATTTAGGAACATCATAATAATATTAAACAACAGCATTTTGTTTGTCTATGCTTAGGCGACTTAACATATGGGTATCTGAGCTCAATATAATTTCAGTACAGGCTGAACCAAATTGGGGAGCACAGTGGGAGGGGCCAATTGGGAGGGCCCCTTTGGCAAATTTAATTCCAGAGAGACACTAACCGCCCATTGGGGTTGGAGGGAATTGCTGAGGAATGGTTATGAAAACTTGAGGAGGAAAAAACCCTTGGTCATTTGCAAAGTGATGAAGATCACCCATATGAGCTATATAGGAATCATTGCTCACAGCCTTTGAATTACTGTCATTTACCTTTAGTGAGGTCAGCAAGTAGCCAAATCTAATGACATACCTAGCATCATGATGTAATTACATCTATTACATGATCGCTCATTATCCAGGACCATTTGAAGATGAAACAGAGAAGGGAAATGGCCCTCAACAGAGTAGCAACAAAAGTGGAGGGAGTGGTTGGGAACCCTAGCAAGCAGCTGCAAGTAAAAGACAGGATAAAGAGCTTTACAGGCCCTTCATCATTTCAAGCCCCAAAGTGAATATTACAAATATTCAGTTTAGCCCCAGAATAATTGTCAGATGTAAATGTTTCCAAATCTTGGAAATATTTCATAAACCTTTTCACTGAACAATTTGTTATAATGACAAGAATAGAGCATTTTCATTTTGGATTTGATTTGCTAACATGCAAAGAAATCCCTGGCTTTAAATATTTAATGTCCTACCATTGGGAATGCCTGCTCCCTCCAGAACCCTCCTGGGAAGTAAGATCCATGAATGAGGCCTTTCTCCAAATTCCTTCTTCTTCTAAAACTAGATTTGTTAAGATGAGTGTCAGAACCTTCTTTGGGAGGCACCCTTGTTACGGAACGCCTTGCTCTGAGAAGTTTGGCAGGTCAATTTTATTTTCTTTTAAAAGTGTTTGTTATATACCAGCAGGCTTCCCAACTTCAAGTTCACCAGTAGCCAGTAAACCTGTTGATGTTTTGTTATTACTTGGAATTGCTTAATGAATGCTATTAGCAACCATTAATAGCATACAAGGCCATGATGATGATGATGATGATGATGATGATGATAAGCCATTGTGTCTAGTATAGCCAGGAGATCCTAAGACTGTCTGGCAGCCTTAAGTTCTAGCTCTTTTAGTGGCGAGCTAGACTTATTTTTGGGCTGAGAGAGCTCTGAATGAACTTTGACTGACCCAAGTTCACCCAGCTGGCTGCATGTGGAGGGAGTGCAGAATCAAACTCAGGTCTCCAGATTAGAGTCTGTCGCTTTTAACCATTATACCATGCTGGTTCTCTCAAGGCAAGAGATGTACAGAGGTGGTTTGCCACTGCCTGCCTCTGTGTAGTGTCTCTGGACTTCCTTGGCAGTTTCCCATCCAAGTACTAACCAGGGCCAATGCTGTTTAGTTTCTGAGATCTGGCAATTTCCGGCTAGCCTCAGCCATCCAGGTGAGGGCAGTGACAACTTCACAGCTTTAGTTTCCTTTGGGTGAGAGAGAACTGGGTATTTGTCATGTCTTTGCAATATTTTCTTGATTTTCAAATGAAGATACATAACATTGTGCTGGCAAACAGACACTCGGATAGCAGGTAGCAAATCTGTTGACTAGTCCTCAGATTACCACAGAGTAGCTGCTACAGTTGTCCTCCAGAGACACATCCCTGTTCACAACTCCAGATTAGCTCTCTTTTTAACTCCAGCTTAGTTCTCTCTATGTTCTTTTGATAACTCCCTGTCCATTCATCACAGTCAGCTAACCTCACAACACATCTTGCGGTTAAAGAGTCTGCTAGCTTTGTAACATAAGGTAAAAGAATTACAGCATTTTTATGATAGGAGATGTATCTGCTTTTCTTGGTGACAACTGTAATCTTCTAGTATAATGAATATTGGGCGGGGGTAGAGAATGTGAGGAAATCTTGCCATGAGTTAAGGTTCAAGAAAATTAATTCTGGATCAGCTTCCTCTCCATAAACTCTCTAAAATAATTATCCATAAATTCTTGTAAAAACGTGGCTTTATTACAAAGAGAGGGGATCGTTTATAGAGAATATAATAAGATGGGCAAGGCGACACATTCATTCTGATTAACTGAGCCGGGCCATAATCAAAGAGCGAGAAAAGGCAAAAGCTTCTCAGCATGCTGAAGGAGATCTAAAAAAGAAGGGGGGAAAATGGATGCCATGTTCAGATCTTATATTCAGTGATGGGGTTATGTAAAGGCATAGAACGGTGACCCTTCTGAGAATAAAAGGGAGGGGGGAAGCGCATTCAACTTGATTTTTTTTAAGGGTTGGCAGTCCATGGCTCAGCTTTAAGGCAGACAATTTCATATTTTAATTAAATGACTAAATAAATTGCCACATGTGCAGAGCTGTAGACTATTCTTTGACTGGATTTTAATTTACCTTAAAATTTGCCTTGACATTCTCTTGAGAAAAAGATGTTCTATGAAATAACAGTGAAATTCTAGCACGGTCATCCAGTCTGGGGCAGAATTATAAGCATGTATTTTTTTTCCCAAAAGGCCAGTACCTCTTCAAGTAGCTCATCTTTAATAAATTCCGGTGGGTAGCCGCATTGGTCTGAAACAACAGAACAAAGTTTGAGTCCAGTGGCACCTTTAAGACCAACAAAGTTTAATTCTGGGTATAAGCTTTCATGTGCAAGCACACTTCTTCAGATGCATTGAAACTGACTTCCTCAAGCCTAACATATAGACGGAGAGAGCGTGCGGGGGGTTGACTCTAATTTGCCCTTCCCGGCAACTAACCTCCCCAGCCCTGTCTTGCAAAGACACTTAGATATGAAATGTGTTCGTTGTATACTCAAACCCTAGTCTTCCAGCTCCAGCACTCTAACCACTATACCCAGTAAATAAAGATCTCTGCTGCTGCTGTCAACCTGGACTGCCGCTCTAGAAGATACTGCCTGACACAACACTGGGTTAATAGGTACGTGCCAAGTACCCCAGTTAGTGCCATAGGCAGCTGGCACTGAGACCCCCCCACACACACACACTTTTTTATCTACTCAGATTTTATAATGTGGTTTATATTGCCTCCTTTTGTTATTTATTTTTTATTTTATATTATTGTTATACTGAGCCTCTTGAAGTGTGTGACTCTGAAATGCTGGGGAAGAACACCAGAGATCCATATGAGAAGCTGCAACTGCTGCCCAATAGCTGATCAGCGGCTGAAAGGAGTCAGGCTGAAAAACCACAGGGGGGGTGCACTGTAAAAAACAAAAGCAAGACACGGGATGAGAAAAATCCAGCATGTTAGTGGAAGACAAGGACGTCAGTATTTAGTCACCCTGCTGTCACCGAGTCTCACTTTTGAGCTACCTCTGGACCCCCAGGTTACGGCTCTCCCCCACCCCGGCAAGTGCTTTGTTCTTTTTTTTCCAAATTATCCATGCTAAAAGGGAAGCAGAGGGGAAACTCTTACCCTTTCTCAAGGATCTCCCTGCCACTGTCTTTCACATCTACAACCACACAGCAAAAAACACCCCCAAGCAATTGCCATACACTCCTCTTTCACTCTGCAGCTAAATCCTCATGCAATTCGCAAAGATAGGCTAGACCAGACTGCAATCTTGGAACAGCTCCACCACTTTCCTCAGCAGCCAGCAGTGAAAGTGCTGGTGCCTTTGAATCCCAGTGGGCCGAAGCAAACTGAACCCTGGCATTCATGCCAAAAAATCCTCTTTTTAGCCTGCCCCACCTCCCAGCAGCTCAGGGTAGCACACATTGTTTTCCTGTTTCCCACTTGGTTTTCAAAACAGACCTGTGAAATAGGGTAGGTTGAGATAGTGTCACTGATCCAACATCACCCAAAAGGTTTATTTATTTAAATATTTTATCCTCCCCCCCCCCCAGCAACTCAAAATAGTTTTCAGAGTAAAACACATGAAAACAATACTCAGTCAAACAAACATGTAAAACCCAGCAGGCTCCTGGTCAAACTTGAAACAGCTGATGAGCCATGAGGACATTCTAGACTGGAGCTGGTTTTGCCAGAACAGCCCATACAGGATGCAAGCCACATGTTTAAGGGCCAATAGCCCTTGGACTCACACTTTTGGTGAAGCCCAAGCTTTAAATTGCCTGCAAGACAATGGACAGGCAGATTATTAACCAAGGCCCTATTTAGATGGCTGGCTTCATTGTACCCAGTGAACTTGTGCCTCTGGCCAATCCCAGCTTTAAGTTTCCTACGAGAAGTAGGGTTGCCTTGTCCCTTGGAGCTGTTGGCAGGGGATGGGGGGTGCACTTACTGAGAGCAGAGAGGAATACCGGAAATTAATGCAGCATGCCTGCGTGACCTGGAAGTGACATAGGTATGAAGGGGGCAACTCTTTGGCTTTTGCGCTAAACTTTATGGTTGCATTCTTCCCTGTTTTGGGGGAGGGGGTAATTCCCCACTACCAGCCAGGTGGTGGAGAGGTGGCTAGTGGTGGAGAGGTGGGACCTGAAAGTGGGAGACCTCCCACCAGGGGGGGTATGGCATCACTAGCAAGAAGGGAAGAGCAAATACTCAGCCCAGGCCTTAAATAGCTATCTCAGATGATCCCAGTTGTCTCTCCTGCTCATGCAGAATGGGGCTTTGAACGCTGATTGCACAGATCCTGACATTAATCTGAAAAGTTCTTGCATGCAGCATTCCTAGGCTATGATGCCAAGCTGAAGACTGTTGAGATGAACAATTCATTGAAGGGGGGAAAATGGTCAGTCAGCTTTTCTAATCATTACACCTCTAACTTCAGGTACAATCGAGTAGCCATGTTAGTCTGACGCAACAGAACTACGTTTCAGTCCAGTGGCACTTTTTAAGACCAACAAAGTTTAATTCTGGATATAAGCTTTCCTGTGCATGACCGTGAAGAATGGTCATGGAGGATATATGCACATTCAGTGTAATGTGTGAACAGAACTACTGACTTGGTGAATATGGAATATCTGTGGCATCTCTAGAAAAGTCATGCAGCTGTATTGTTCCAGAATAATTTTTTAGGAGGAAAGGTCAGGTAAAGATAATTGATCCGGAACACTAATAGCCATTAATGGAACAGATAAGGTCTGCTGCAGATAGCCTTAGTGTAATGTAACACAGGAGAACAGCCTAATGGAAATGGATTGTAATGGTGTTCAGCCAGTATGTAAGATGATATATTATGAATTCATTTCCCTATTAATCCTGTAATTTTTTTAGTCTAAAGATTAATAATTAGAAGGAAAAAAATAGAAAAGGAGGTAATTTATTTGCTCTTTTTTTCAGTGGTGACATTTTTTCACCTTAATGAGCACTTAATATGTAAATTATACTGTGCACTTTTTAAAAAAACAGTGCAGAGGAAATGTGTGGAATGTTCTTTCTTAGCATTCACATTGAAATTAGCTGCAATTTCACAGTCTCCATCTGTGTTCTTTTGATCTATGTAATTGTGTCATAATGATTACTAATGCCTCATAATAGCTCTAAAGCTTGGCCAGGCCAACAGTGGTATGATCTTTTGGACTCAGTACAATCATGCACAACCAGGTATGTGTCAGCCGTCTTAGGGAGCAGCAGGTCTCATCTCAGGATACCCCTGCAGTGATTTTGGCAAACCAGAGCACCCAAGGTGCTTACACTACCAGTCCTTGCGAGCTAGTGGACTGCTGCAACCATCTTGAGGGTTGATACAGAGACTTTAGTCTAATAAGATCTTCACTTGTTGGGGGTGTTCTTCTGGGGTTTATATAAAGGTTACATGGTTAGGATTCAGATACCCAGGAAATGGAGGCAAACACAATTAGCTCCAGCAGAATGTAGGGTTTCCAGCTGTTGGAGAGCCCAAGTCTCTTAAGGGGTGGAGCCCACTGTGGGGTGCAGCCCAGCCATGGTCTGCCCACCCAGGGGGAAGGGCATTGGAGTTAAGGGGTGGGCAGGGGCATATTTGAGGAGTAAACATGGATGGAGCCAATAGCTCTGTTAATTTCTGATGCACAAATCCCACCAAGCAATACACCCATATGTAATAACAGATGAACATGGATAAGCCCACCCAAAACCCTATTCTAACAGAAGAACAGAGCAAGAAATTAAAAGTATATAACTCAAGATGATGAAAGCTTTGCAGGGAGTTATAGAGTGACCTCACCCACACAGCTTTTATAAGATTTTAAAGTGCAGTCCGCCACAACAGCACTTGAAGACTAACACATTAAATGAAATGGGATTTATTTCTGAGTAAAAATGCATCTGGGCAAACTGAGCATTGCTGAAGTTCACTAGCTACTGGATCTGGAGATTTTTAACAGGAATCAGTAGCACGTGTGATTTCAGTTTTTAAAAGAACTCTTGTTATTCTTACTTGCCAGGTAGCACAAAACGGGCAAAATGAGATGCCTTTAATAGCAGTTCTGTCTTTCTTTCATTCTTTGTGACTATCTCCCTCTTTGTCTCTGTTTTTTTTCTAGCTGAAGAGGTATGGGAAGGGGAAGGGGGACAGAAAAGGCAGCCAAAGAAAGTTGCTGTGTACTGAGAAGCAGCTTTTGAGACACAGAAAAGCCTCAGCTGAAAAAGTAAAAAAGCTGAAAGTCTAGTTCTGCTGATCTTTTCAAGGCACAGTGGCACATAGGGCTGCCAGCTCCAAGGAGATTTTGGGGTGAAGTCTGGGGAGGGAGAGGTTTGAGGAGAGGGGCCTCAGCCAGATGTAATGAAATAGTGTTCACCCTCCAAAAGGGCCATTTTCTCCAGTGGAAAAGATCTCTGTCATCTGGACATCAGTTGTAATTCTGAGAGATCTCCAGGCTTCAGCTGAAGGTTGGCAACCCTGGTTGGCGCAGTGCAGAAAATCCTTTTACCTTAAATGGCATTAAGCTGGTAAAAACTGGCCTTTCTCCTGTTCCCTCAATTATATGTAAAAATCTCACCTGGCAACTGACCAGAAAGGCCAATGGAAAACTGACCAGTTGGGAGTCCTAAGCACAAGAGATAAGGCAGTTTCAAGACTTTGTCTAGAAGGCCTACATTCAAAGCAAGACTTGGGGGGCAGCTGAGACTTGAGTTGTTCCTGTACATGGCAAAGCCCTCTTTTCCACTGTTGACTGGCCCTGCCCTGATGCTGGGGACCTTGGGCAACCACTCTGTCTGCCACCAGATGAGCAGGTGAGGCACTGCTGGCAGGGGGCAACTGGACAGTGATGGGAGACCAGGGCTTCGATCAGATGAGCTGTTTGATCTGATGTGGCTGCTGTTACCCTGTGGGTTTAAATGGCACATTCAAACAGCATAATCAGTATCCCATTCCAGGGGCGTAGACTTTTGAAAATCCTGGGGGAGGGGCCTCCATCGCTGGAGAGATGTTCTCCCCCCCAGAAACTGCCCTGCCTCCCCGGGCCCTTCCGAGGCCCGCCAGCCGCTGCTGCTGGTGCCTCTCTCCCCCCCCCCCCCCGCCACCCCTTCCCTCTCCTTCTCCAGCAGCGGCGGCCAGGCCTTGGAAGGACCCGGGGAGGTGTGGCAGCAGGTGCTCCATTTTCCCAGGGGTGGCTGAGCCCCCCCCCTGGGAAATTTCGGGGGTGGCTCAAGCCCTCGAGCCCCCCCATACTCTACGCCTATGTCCCATTCCGCAGTCATCACATACACACCTCATCCCACTTTGATTGCACTTGGGAAGGTCTGAACTTTACGGATGTAGCCGGTTTTGTCCTGTATTTCCAGATATCTGAACTCATCATTGCAATCTCAAGCTCTTTGAGAAGTCTAAACCTTTCCTTCCATTTTTGCTCCTAAAAAAAAAAAAATCAGTTAGTGATGGCCGGTTCACTGCTTGCATGCTTCTTAGCCACAATATTTTGTTGTGATTGGCAGCCCATGGAGAAGGGTTGTTTTTGAGCAACAAATTCAAGAAAAAAAATGACCCTTTCTGCCATTTCTTGGAGTGGGACAGCACTGGAAATAGCCTCTAGGTAGGCCCCCATATAGGTGGCCAGGATTCCACCCCCGGGACTTCACTCCAAGCCACTTCATAATATTGCTGTGGCAGGAAAGCTCTATGGGGAGAGAAAAAGGTGCAGGATGCACTCAGGCAATGCCACAGAAATATATAGAGTCCTATGAAATGAGTGTGTCTTGGGATGCACTGGTGGGAGCCCACAGAAGTCTCATGCTGGGTACTTCTTTAGAAGGTCTCCTTGGAGACAAGCAAGAAGGAAGTAGTTCAGGACTTGTCCTCAAAGAGTGAAGGCAGGCAGAGGGCAGGGATACAGGGAACCAGGGTGTGGGAACACCTCCCCCCTCTATCTTGCTGAGGCTTTGCTCACAGGAAAAGCTGGAAGGCGCCCCCCTCCCATCCCCCCCCAGACTCTGGCCCTTGACCAAATGAGTCTGACACAAAACAGATAGATGATACTGGATTAAGAAAGGCAAGAATATAGATCAATCGGGCCACTCCAAGTTAGGATTGCCAACTCCATCTTGGAGAATTCATGGAGAGCTGGAGCTATCTTGGAGGGGGGGAGTGTTTGAGAAGAAAAGGAAGTTCAGCAAAGATGTGAGACCATAGCATCCACCCTTCAAAGTTGCAATTTGTTCCAGAGGAACAGATCTCTGTAGCTGGGATATTAGCTGTACCTCTGGGAGAATTCCAGACCTCACCTTGAGGTTCATAACCCTACCCAAGTTGAGTCCCATTTACACACTGAAAAGAAAACAGTGAAAAATACCGACTGTCAGGCTGCTCATTGCATGTCTCAAGGTTTTGTATTTGAAATAACTGTGTTGCTAAGGTCTAGAAGTCTGCGGTATATGAAATATAGCCAGTTTTGATTGTACACACAGAAAACTGGATTTATTTTTCCCCCACAAGAAGTCTCTGCTCCTAATTGTGATATATGTGTCCAAATACAAAACCCTTGAGAATAGGAAGGCGTCTGTTGTTGTCTAACAGAGCCATCCTTAATAGAGCTAGACCCTTCGAAGTCCACTGAGGTCAATGGATTTATCAGGCTCTAACTCTGTTTAGGATGGCATGTAATTTTAGAAAGAGGCACAAGTTCAGAAAGCTAGAGAAATCGTCACAGAAAGAAGAACGCTCTAAACCATATTTGGATCTTTCTGCTTTGAAGGAATAACAAAAGAAAACAAAAAATGTTTCAATAAAACTGATAAAATTTCCCAGGGCGATTCTGCAATGGCTTTTCCCTCCATTGTTTTATGAAGCCCATGTTGGAACAGAAATTCCTCTCTGCATTGCATGCTGCTTTCACTTTCTTTGGTCACTGGATTTTATGGTACACTCCACACTGCATGTCAATTTCACTTTCTTTGATCTTTGGGTTTTATGGTACCTTCTGCATAGATTTATGGCTGTTTGGGGTGACTTTGCAGTCAGTATGGCATTGCCCCGAAATATTTGAATGTGGCTTCGATCTGCACTTTTCCCTCCCAGTTGAGAAAATGTGGAGTGAATGCCAGATGCAGAATCACCCTCAGAGTAGGGGGTGGGTGGGTTGCACATACCTAATTATCTCTTGTGTCTGCCATCCGGTTTGCTAAAATATAAGAAAGAGAGAAAAACAAAAACCTCTAAAATTGACCTAGTTGCTTCTTCTTGCAAGGTTTTATTAAAGTCCTTGTCACATATATCACAATGAATTTAGATGCCAAAAAAATAGATGACAAGGCTGAACATGGGAAAATTGCTTGAGTGCCCGAACGACTCTCCAAATCAACAATCAGTGCAATCCCAATCGGCAATCTGAAGGCTGTGAGTGGACGAAAGGCTAGTTACCCTCCCACATATGTGCAAGAATCTGTCTGTGTCTAGGCCTTTGTTTCTGCTTCTGACACGCAATTTGATCGGACACCCTAAATCATAAAGAAGGGGGAAGAAGTGGATAGGTTGAATGTGAACAGCTGCAGTTGCATACATTTAGGGATTATGATGAGGCTGAAAAACAGTTTCCCCAGGAGATGTTCGCCAGAGAAGTGCGGTTCTACTTGGGTATCCTCAGTGGAAAATTACAGACCATTGGGGGAACCAGAAAAGAAGGGAGAAAGTCATATAAGAGAGTGGTCTGCTTGTATTTCTGCCCCCCCCCTAAAATGAAGGTTGACAACCTTCATCATAAATTTGCTTCCAAAACACATTATCAATATCCAAAGAGACTGGTCCTCTTGGCAGGGTTCATGTGCTGCTCTGAGATACCTTTACAGCACTGTTAACAGTGCTCTAGAATATCTTACTACTGCTGTTTTCCATGTCACCAGTGAATATAACTGACAAAAAGATGTTCTATTATTCTTTTGAAGGTGACACAGGAGGTGGCCTAGGAGCCAGGTTTTCTATTAAGCAGCTGTCCTCCCCACGAGGCCTCAGGAAAAACCCTTGCCTTAAGACAAATCATAATTAAGCCGTGAGGTACCTGCTCATTTGGCACGGGCAATTTAAGGGTTGTCAGGGCTTTCCAGTTATGTAAGCAGTTAAGTGTCTCTGTGAACAAGGCTATAGATCCCTGTGGACTCTGAAAAGTCATACTAAATTGGTATCTTTCTGTTTCAGCTTTTTAAAAAGTCTCTTCTAGGTGAGAAATAAATTGAGTTCAGAAATGTTTCCTTGTCAGGACACTGCTTCAGAAATGACCCGATGTTGCAGTCTCAGCTCAACTGCAGTGCTGAAAACTTGTTATATTGATGCCGCTCGCCTAGTTCTGTCATTTAAATGTTGTCATTAGACCGTGATAGATGAGAAGAAATTCTCAATACACTTTCCCTGGCTTTTTTATTTTTATTATTTTGCAACATTTTTTTTTTATTTTCAAGAAAAAAGAGCAACAAAGCACTTGGCATAATAACTTATCAAACTATATATGCGTGTTGTTTAGTGGTAATTGTCTGCAATATATGCTTCAATGTTATAATAAAAGTAGCCCATTCCCCTGTAAAGTCTTGGTTTACATCTCCATACAGTTTCCATAACCACATTTCCACTGTGCTTCTAACCCATTTAGAAATAGAAGCCACAATGTTCTCTTTCTGCAGTGCAGTCTTTTGCTAACAAGGTCTTTTCTGTCCTTGGGAAAAAGAATCATCAACCATATTTTCCCAAGATTGTTGAGTTGTCTAAAGTTATTGTGTATCTGTAATCCAGGTACATTGTGTCCAGAATAAGTTTCTGCTTCAGTTCTGGCTACCTGATATTTTTCAGCATTGGAGAACATTTATGTGGTATCTAGGGTTGTCAACCTCCAGGTGGTGGCTGGCTATCCCTTGGTATTACAAGTGATTTCTAGGTGACAGAGATCAGTTGCCCTGGAGAAAATGGCTGCTTTGGAAGGTACTCTATGGTATTATACCCCAGTCCCTCCCTTCTGCAAACCCCACCCTCCTCAGGGTCCACCCCCAGAATTTCCAGGTATTTCCCAATCCGAAGCTGGCAACGCTAGGTATACCTCATTGAGTTTTGCTGAGGTCAGGATTCAGGAACCATCTATAGAACACTTCATTATACTAGGCTTCTCACAGAGTTAAGAAATGTGTGAACAGAATCCCAGATTTTCATATATATAGAATAAAATCTAGGGTTTGAGCTTTAATCTGAGAAAAGAAAGGATGAGTTAATCATGAATAATTGTATGACACACACGTTATATGGTTATTCATGATTGACTCATCCTTTCTTTTCTCAGATTAAAACAAGTGCAATCTAGTACAACTACAATCAGCTTCATTTCATACATGAACATTTTCAAGCAGCTCAGTCATGGCCCTAGATCCTGCCTCTGATCTGGTATTGCTGCATACCACTTAAAAATAATGAGTGAGCAAACTAATAGTGTACACTGTAATTTTAAAAAGTCTTTCTGTCTGGAGTCCATTTAAATCCATGTTGTCATCGAGGTTATTTTGGGCATGCATGTTATCACACAGACTTATGGAAATCACAGTATTCCTTCCTATGTCAGTTACCTCATCCAACTATCCCTGACCTTAGTGGAGAGTAGATTTCATCTCCTGTGCAGATGCAAAAGCAGCTTGCAAGACAGAGGGAAATGAACCTCCACCACTAATGCTACCGTGCAGCCGCAAAGCTGTTCAGAAGCTGCTCAAGTCAGACTTTGGCAAGCCGAGGAGATCCGTAGCTTGGTGCATGAGTGATCATTGTTGTAGGACATGATATGTTAGCACACTGAACATGTTTGCCAAAAAATTCATGGCATCCCTAAGATCTGGAGGATGTTAATTTTTGCTAATTGTATTATCTCTACATCTTTCCTTTAATGCTTGCCAATCAAAGCGCTGAGCTGGTTGGGAGGCTACATGCTTGCATAGCTGGTGCTGCTCATGTTCCTGAAATGCTGCAGCTCCCTAAGCCACATCCACCAGACTTGAGGGTTCACCTTAGGGCCTCCTTGCACTTATGAGAGCCAGTTTGGTGTAGTGGTTAAGAGTAGCAGACACTAATCTGGAGAACTGGATTTGATTCCCCACTTCTCCACATGGAGCAGCTGAGTGTCCTTGGGTCAGTCACAGTTCTCTCAGAGGTCTCTCAACCCCACCTACCCCACAGGATGTCTGTTGTAAGAAGATGAAGGGAAAGTGATTGTAAGCCACACTGAGACGTCGAGTGAAGGGTGGGTTATAAATCCTACTTCTTAAGGGGGCCTGATTTGCCTTCATTCTCCACCACTGTGGCCCCACCAGGGTAGCAGGACATCATGACTGACTTCCATGGACTGCAGGACTCACAAGACACAATGGTGCTAAATGTCTCTTTACTGGAATCATCAAAGTCCACACAGGCTTCCTCATGAGTGCGGTTACCTTCACCCACCTGCTTTTGCCCCTTCAAATCTCAGGGGTCTGAGCTATGCTTCTGTCTTGGATCAGTTCTACAAGGCCTGTCCAGGTGTGGTAGCCTTATTGCCCCAGGCCCTAGCTCCTCCTTTAGGTTCTTTTTTCTTCTTTGCACTTTCTCAGTGTTTCCCAGCAAGCTTGCCTTCCTCCCCTCTCTTGTATCTTCCGATATATATATATATATATATATATATATATATATATATATATATATATATATATATATATATATTCCTAAGACTGTGCCCATGCTGGCCATGCCCAGCCCTGCCCCTCCCTTCTCTGAGCCCTGTTCTTCTCCTAACCGCTACCTTGCCTTGTCTCACCACAGCTGGGTTTGCATAGGTCTTTACTGTCCCCCATACTCACAACTAATGCCCTGGGCTATCAGACCTCCTACTCCTGCTTTTATGTTCAGCTGCTGCCCGGTAGAAGGGAGATTGTTCTGCAGGTGGTGCACTCCTATGCCTGCTGGGCCCATCAGGCTGTTACTGCCTTCTCATGAGGTGCCCCACTCTGTCCTGGAGTAGCTGCTGCCTTCTGCCCAGTAGGTGGGGCCTCCTTTGGCATCCGCTGCTGCCCGTGCCATACTTTACAAATGAAAGTGGGTACCAGTAGCTGGATAAATGTGGGGTTTAGATCACATGTTCAAGGATACATATATTGAATGTAACTTGATGGTTACTCAAGTCATGTATACAGAATAGCCAAGTGTACTTTTTGGTGTAGTGGTTAAGTGCACAGACTCTAATCTGGGTGAACCGTGTTTGATTCCCCACTCCTCCACTTGCAGCTGCTGGATGAGTGTGGGCAAACCATAGTTCTGTCACAGCTGTTCTCTCAAGGACAGCTCTGGAAAGAACTCTCTCAGCCCCACCTACCTCACAGGGTGTCTGTTGTGGGGAAGGGAAGGGGAAGGAGCTTGTAGGCTGCTCTGAAACTCCAAGTGAAGGGCGGGATATAAATCCAATCTCTTCTTCTCTCTTCGTTGCCTACTGCACATTTTTTCACTATAATTTGTGAACAGGGCTATAGAGAGGGAGAAATGGAGGAAAAAAGAGATCCAGGACTGGAAGAGAAGACAGCATAATAAAATAACCTATTTATGTGCAACATGCTTAACATGTCTCCCTTACAATAGAAAAAAAGAATATTCATAAGTCAGGCTCTCCATTTCTCCACCCCTTTTCCAGGACAAACCCCCTACCCACAAGGATGCTTTGAATTCCCTGTACTATCATCACATAGAACTGCATTGTAATATATGTCATCCCAAAGTGGAAGCAATAATCTAATGTTTATAATCTAATGTTTATAAGTAGGAGGGAATGGCTGAGGCTTTGGGGCACATCATGTGTCTTGCCTATAGGTGGTCCCAGGTTCAATTCTGGGCATCTCTAGCTAAAAAGTCAGGTGTTAGCTGATGTGAAAGAGCTTCACCTCTGATTCCAGACGCTGAGTTCTGTTGGCAATGGTGACACATTCTCAAGATAAATTAAAACTGTATTTGAGATGACTTTATATGAAGGACATGGAGGCAGTGTTTCATAATGAACAGCTGAACACTGAACGGTTTAACAATATGTGGGTAGCTCTGAACACAGTGGGCAGTGTCTTATTGCTTTCTTGTATTACCAGCCTGAATAGAAGAGGCATTAAAATCCCATTTCAGTACTAGAAGACAACATTTAGGAGATCTTTGATGGTATCATGGTAAACAGCAAGCCAAAAAAGTTGAAGATGCACTTTAGAAAAAAAAACATTTTATGCAAGTGTTACTCAAAGAAGAACGAATGTGAAATGATTCTTGGATCATGCTCTTTGTTTGGTGTCATGGAGTCAGTTTGGTGTAGTGGTTAAGTGCGTGGACTCTAATCTGGGAGAACCGGATTTGATTCCCCACTCCTCCACTTGCACCTGCTGGATGACCTTGGGCAAGCCATAGCTCTGTACCAGCTGTTCTCTCGAGGACAGTTGTCTCAGAGCTCTCTCAGCCCCACCTACCTCACAGGGTGTCTGTTGTGAGGAGGGGAAGGGAAAGAGTTTGTAAACTGCTCTGAGACTACAAGTGAAGGGCGGGGTATAAATCCAATCTCTTCTTCTTCTTCCTCTCCTAGGGTTGCCAGCCTCCAGGTGGGGCTTGGAGATCTCCCAGAACTACTACTGATCACCAGACTATAGAGATCAGTTCCTCTGGAGAAAATGGCTGCACTGGAGGGTGAACCCTATGGTCCCTCCCCAGGTTCCATTCCTAAACATCCAGGAATTTTCCAGCCCTGAGTTGGCAACCCTATCTTCTCTCCCCCTCCAGTCTCTCCTTGGCTGCCTTTTGTTTCTCCCTTTTCTTCCTTCCCTTGCTGTGTGTCTTGCTTATGTCACTCTGTAAAGTGTTAAGTGCCTTAACAGTCCACTACATATTACGGACATTAGAATGATCTGGTATGATACAACACTAGCATCACAAAGTATAAGGAAAAACCCATAAGTACTGACAAAACCATAGTTCAGGGGTCCTCAGTCTTGTTGGCCTTATGGGCATTCTGGAATTTTAAGAATGGAGAGAAGGGTGCCACCACAAAATGGCTGCCATGGGGGTGCTGGGGCCAATCCCAAAACATTATAAGACTGTAATCCAAGCCTATGATAGAGGAAATATATTGTGAATGGATGTGCCCTTCACACACACACAGGTATTGCCTCCTGAGTTCTTCTGGTGCACCTTGTGTTCCCTTGAGATGGAAACTAGCCAGGATTTGGTCTTTGGTTTGGTAAAGAGATACCTATCTACCTACCTATTTGGGGCAGAAGCTAAAGGTGGCAATAAGCCTTTCCATCTGTACTTCATTTCTCTTCTCCAAGGAGCTCAGGGCTGACCTTATGATTCTCTCTTCACCACCATCCTGTTAGGTAGGTGAGAATGTCTGACTGGCCTAAGGTCATTCAATAAGTTTCCTGGCAGTGTGGAGGTCTAAACCAGTCTCTCCTAATACTCTGGTCACTATACCGCATTGACTTTTGCTCAGTTGTACTGAACCATTTATTTAATTGTACTGAACCATAGCTCTGTCCTTTCTACTCTACAATGTTTGCCACAATACGGCTGTATAGTTAAAAGGTGATGCAGTGCAGGAGTTTAGAATGAAAATGGTCAAAAATCAGGATTATGCCTTCCAAGGCTCTAGCAGTGGGTGTTTCAAAGGACTGATTAAAATATGAAGGAATACATGTTCTCAGTGTAATCCTTAAATGACAGCTTTCAACTTACATAAAAGCTTTGTACTTAAAGATAACTTTTGAAGCTGAATTATTGTTTTTCTTCACAAAATACTTCAAATATGACGGACTGTCAAAATATATCAACATACGTCATTGCATGCCAATTTCAATGGAAACTAAGGTGACAGGCATTGAATATTTATACAGAAAACAACAATGCATTAATTTCCATTTTTATTCAAATGAATTTCTAGCTGGCTGCATTTTAATTTGCATAATTCCACAATGGCACTTATAATTCTTATTCAGATGCTGCATTCTGTCTGGTTAAGATATACTTTTTAAAAAAAATGACAGGAAACATTCTGTTGCATTGAAAAATCTTGACAGCATCAATAAGCACATTATTTTGATAAGTGATCTTGAGTCTAAATAAAGTTAAGGTTAATTCCCCGCCTCATTGATTTTACATTTACCTAGAAGACATACAGTACACAAAACTATTGCACTAATGTCCATCACTGTGACTTTTCGGGATGGATAACTGTGTTTCCTTTTAAATCTTCAGCATTTTGTCTTGGTTCTGATTAATAATATACCTTTCATAAGGGTAGTAAAAATTAGACTTATGCAGAGTCCTACTAAAGCGCAGGCTCTCAGACTGTGGGATGGAACTGAAAGGTGAGTTGTGCCTCTTGCAGTTGGGTTGCAAGGCCAGGATGAAGAACAGAGAACAACATTACCTAGGAGCAGGGGTCATTTTGAGCAGGAATGTGCAGGGGCACCATTCAGGGAGTATCAAGCCCAGGAGCGGGCACATATGGTGATGTGCTGTGGAAAAAAGCAAAAGCATACTAACTTGATCTGTATTTTCATGCTTGTTGTGTTGCCCTGCAAGGCACTTGTGCGCTCTTATAGACGCAAAGTCTATAAGTGTTAATAATGGACTGTGTTGCTAAATGTGTAAGAGGGACTGAGATGTAGTGTGACCAGATAGCAGTGCCAGCTGTATACACACACCAGCCGAAGCCGGAGATGATGTGCCAGTGGTTCCCAAGGTTGCCAGCTCCCAGAAACATCCCTTAACACAGGAACCCACACAGAAACAGCCACTCACCATTGTAGTTTAAACATGTGCTTCCAGATGCCATTAGGGAAGCCCTTCTTTGTCACGCAGGCAACCCCCTCCCCAACCTTCTCTGCAGCAAAGGCACAAAATACTCTTTCCTGCCTTCCACTGACAATGGACTTGGCCAGCCAGGAAACTGGTTCTGCAGCCCTGGGACAATAGGACAAATCGTCAACACAAAAGGGCTAGCCGAGGAGTCATATCGGCCCTCAAGGTGTCTGTCACTGATCAGGTAGAGTTTAACATTGCCCAACTCCTTAAGCTCCCTCCCCACTGCAGACGTGACTTTTGGAGCAGACCACCAAGGGGTGGTCTCAAGGAAGATGTCCAGCTAAGCCCTCCCCCAGAGCCCCCTAATAAAAGAGGGCACCCAGCAACATGTTCTCTCTCTCTAGCTTTTCTATCCTGAACCCTACCCTGTCCTGTAAGACTTTTGGTTGTGCAGCCAGAGTTTCCACATGTCTCTGCCAGCTCAGGACACAATCCCTAATCCCTTTTAGCCTCCATCATTTTCCCCACTGGGACGCATCATCTCGCCGAACAGGTAATTATCCCCATCGACGTGGATACCAATGTTTTTTTTTCCTACTAATGCAAATGTCTCTGCTCTATCTATTTTTCCTAGTTTCTGTATAACTGTGTGTGTGTGTTGTATTGTTTGCCTGAGAAAGATTCTTCAGTAAAGGAATCATTTTATTACTGAAGCCAGCCTCCTTGTCCATTTCTGGGTTTTCTGGAAGAAGCGGGACCCCTGTATATATTGGTGGTTGTTCCCTTTTGCCTATTGCCAATTTATAATAAGCTCAAATTCCCCAATATTATTAAGAAATCAGGACAATCAGGCTAAAAGTTGTAGGGTAGCTTCCCTGCAAGAGCAAAGGAAACCTGAAGTGTAAAGCTGGCTCACCAGCTTTGAGTTGGGAAATACCAGGAGATTTTTGGAGTGGAGCCTGAACAGTGGGTGTTGCCTTCTGACACACTCCCAGTGATGTCAGGGGGTGTGACAGATGCAAATAAGTTATGCTAATGAGCTCCTTCACCTCTTTTTCTACGAAATGACCCCTGCCTAGGAGAAAGGGTTCTGCACCTGGGTGTTGTATAATGGCCCTTCTGAGGAGGTGCAGTTGCCAAACACAAGAACTTTCTTTGAAAAGGAAATACTTGATTATTCAGACTATTCCTTCTTAAACTTTATAAACATGGGGGGAGTGAATGTGTATTCTGGCATTTTAAAAGATTTGGTTCAAGAAAGGCATGTTTATTATATTTATTTGCAAGACTATGTGCCAATATAAAGCACCACAGCCAAAGCTTTCTCCTCTGCTCATGTCTTGTTGCCACCTCAATATATAATTTTACCTTCCACCTCCATGGCAATGAACTCATTCCTTGGCTCTCAGACAATACGACCTAGCAAGAAACTGGCACTCTACAAGGCCAGTAGAGAATGTGAACAGCTCAGCAGCCACTGTTTCCCCAAATCTTCCCAAGGCTGAAAGAATGCTCACAGCAGAAGTTGAAGTCAGGTGACACTGGATGGGCAAGGATCCATCACATGCCTTCTCCCAGCAGTAGGAATGAAGGGGGGGGGGCTGCTATGTCTCCTCTTCCTTTTTTTTCTTTTGCCCTGCATTGCCACTCATTCCGTTGTACTGGCCTTCAGGTGTATACCAGTTTAAGTGTCACAGCACAGCTTTCCAAATAAAAGCACAGGGCAACCATACTTTAAATTTCACTAGTATATTCATACTGATAAGCATATCAAAATCAAAGCTATCCCTTTTAAATGATGGGCTGCCCTAGATAGCTCTTTCAAGGCTACCATCCTGGTGACACCACCCTGGATCATCACCTGCATATGCCTGTGCCAAGAGGTGCAAAGCTTCATTGTCCTCATGAGCATGCCATAGAGACAACTAAGGGTTCGGTCAAGGCTAGGGGTATACATTTGGATACTGCTGAACCTAAAAGTGGTTTGACTTACCTGGTATCAGAGCTGATAGGCTATTATCGAAGGCAGTCAAAGTCTTCTTTGAACGACTCTTGGATCCGTTGGCTATGGCTGCAGTCACACACACTAAATAATCCACTTTCAACCCACTTTCCAACTGGATTTTGCCAGTTTACACAGTAAAACCCAGTTGGAAAGTGCACTGTAAGTGGATTATTTAGTCTGTGTGATCGCAGCCCTTGCAAATTGATTGCTGGGAATTTAATGGAGCCTGCCTCCCATTCCCCAGGAAACAGTATTTCTCCCAGCCAGTCTTAGCCCTGGGGCTGTTCAGTAAAACTGCCTTGGCCAATCACACAGTCCTCCTTAGAGAGGAGGGACATTTTAATCAGCACCCATCATTTATGTTAGCCCTTTTGCACTGTGTTTTTGCTGCACTGTTCCTTGTGTCCTGGGAGAGATTCTTTGCTTGGCCAGGCAGATCCTGCCTGGACTGCACTGAACCCTTCTTAGCAGACTGATTTAGTTTAGTTTATTGTTATTACAGTCCTTAGACCAGATATGCTTACAGATACACACACACACATATTACAGATACATTCCAGAAATTAAAAGCTAGTATAAAAATTTCAAATAGCAGACTGGTTTGATTCATGATTTTTATTTATTTATTACTACTAGTAAACCTTTTCTTCATTCTGTTTCCCCAGGCGAGGGTGGGGGATAAGGGGGGAATTTGGTAACTGGGGTAAGGTAGTTTGTGAGAAGTATTATTTTCATTGCTGTTTTGGGTACTCTGTGGATTAGTCTCTGGTTTGTTTTGATCATTTGCCTTTACTTTTCTGTGCAGATGAGGAGTTGGTTTCTTGTTTTTCATCATGGTTCCCTTTCCTTGGTTTGTCATCTTTTCTGGTTAGTAGGTTACCTGTTTTCCACCTTTTTGTAGATTGGTGATTTGGGGTAACAAATCATTTTTCATTGCTTAGGTTTGAGTAGGTAGGCTTCCTTTCCTTTCTTTGTTTATTCTGGAAAGAGAGACTCTGCAATCCCTCCCTCCCTCAAACTCTCAGTGAATCAGTTCCTGCTTGACCCGGAATGCAACCAGCTAATCCCGTATAGTCTCAGGGAGGGTGGGTAGATAGCAGCACATGGCAAATGCTCACTTGGAAAGGAAGCTTCCTAAATACCTTCAAATCTGACCCCCCCCCCCCCCCAATAGGCTAGGCAATTAGCTGCCCAGCCAATAAAAACCTGTGCCTTATATGAATCTAGAAATCCTGAGACCACAGTATCCATGGCCCCAGTGTTCGCTAATGAGTTTTTCTACCTTGCCTTGCCTTGCCTTCCCATTAAGTGACAATGCATTCTGCCCTCCTGTTCCTTTATCTTTCTTACAGAGTCCTAGTTCTTCATCCAAAAGCGGGAACCACTTCATACCTTGTATTTCAGTTGTACATCTAAGAATTTAAAGTGTGTGCCTAAAAATAGAAAATGTCATTTAAATCCATTCAACCTTCCATTCTTTCATCTTTTTTTGGTCACTACTTTTAGAGGGTTCAAAATTTTACATCACTTTACAATTTCTTTCATTCCTTGAAATAAGTTTTCCCTCCGCATGTAACAAATTCTTATAGGCTATGTAATATTATGACATTGTCAGACAGTTGTCTGGGATCACCTATGAGACTAATCCAGGGAGGACACCATCATTAGAAGAAAAATGGTGAGGGACATGGCATTGGGACTATTGCTGGCTTTACAGCCACCATGATCTTTATCCCGCAATCATTGTGATGTTGGTTTTTTTATGGGGCACTTACAGGTTTGAGCTATACACTCAACAAGACACATGGAGATTCCCAGTGCTAAACTGCCTGAATTGTCCATAATCGTGTTACAGATTTCTGTTAGCTAGCTAGCAAGTAAGGCTGCATACTGCCTCCTTCTGAACTGTTTCAGTTAGAAACAGGAAAGAATTTCCTATTATGCAGATGAGGGAGAACAGACAGTATTAGACTGTGTTTCCAAACCTAAAGACACTTTGAATAACATTGTCCTTTTGGGTAGACCTGCTTATGATTGCTCTTTGTGTTTGGAACACTTGTAATCTAGGATAGTGCTTGCTAAATCTCCCATTCTCCAGGCTTCTGGACATCAAAAATGAGCATATTGTTCAAAAACCTAGGCACAGATTTAAATGCTAGGGTTGCCAACCTCCAGGTGGTGGCTGGAGACCTTCCCCCATCAAAACTGGTCTCCAGGCAACCGAGATCAGTTCATCTGGAGAAAATGGCTGCTTTGTAAGGTGGATTCTATGGCATTATACCCACTGAAGTCTCTTTTGTCTCCAAAACCCACCCTCTTCAGGCTCCACCCTCAACATTTCCAGGTATTTCCCAACCTGGAGCTAGCAATCCTATTGAATCCACATTCCCCAGCACTGATATAAATGTGTATTGTGTGTGCATGTGTGCGCACATAGATGGAAAGAGAATGTGTGTTTCTTTAGAAGACTGTTCCATTGTAATCCCATTTAACCTTTTTGTGAAAAATTCAGTGCAAATATAATTGCACTATAATTTAGTGCAAATATAATTTCACTTCATTTAGATTAGCCTTCAGTTGGTATTCACCACTTGATTTATGCCATCTTTTAGCGTTCTTAAAATATTACATTTTCCTACAATGAAACTGTAACGTACTTAAAATTCAGAGTATTGAAATAACATTTCTTACCTTCTATAGAAATTTTACCAGATGGTATTACAAAAAAAAAAAAAGCATTCAAAGACATTTGGTTTTACACCTGCCAATTTCTAGTGCCTGTCAAAAAGGAGGGAAATGCAAACAGCATCACAAAATATGACGGGAATTAGGAGGAAATGTGCTGTGACAAGGAGAATAGTTTGTATGAGAAGAGATGGTTTAATGATGATCAACTGTTCTCAGTTTGAAGAAAATAAGTGATTTCCCTCAGAACTGAACAAAAAAAATACACATTAAGATTGTTCAGTTTTGGTACACTGTTGTAGAGTCATAGGACTTGGTCTCCAGACCCCTAACCATCTTTGTTGACTTTTTCTGGACACATTCCAGCTTGTCTATATCCTTCTTAAATTGTGGTACCTATAACTGAACACAGTCCTCCAGGTGAGGTCTAACCAGAGCAGAGTAAAGTGATACCATCACTTTGTGTGATCTGGACACTATACTTCTGTTGATACATCCCAAAATCACATTTGCTTTTTTAGCTATCACTTATGCTTAGTGTATGGTCTACTAAGAGCCCTAGATCCTTTTTACACATACTACTACCAAGACAAGTCTCCCCCATCCTATAACTATGAATTTGATTTTTCCTACCTAAATGCAGAACTTTACATTTATCCCCATTGAAATTCATTTTATTTGTTTTAGCCCAGTTTTCCACCCAGACAAGATCGTCCTGAGTCTGTCTTCTACTGTATTTGCTACCCCTTCCAATTTAGCATCATCTGCAAATTTAATAAGTATTCCCTCTATTCCTTCATCCAAATCATTGATAAAGATGTTGAACAAAACAGGTCCCAGGACAGATCCTTGAGGCACTCTACTTGTCACTCCTTTTCAAGAGGATGAGGGACCATTAACAAGCACTCTTTGGGTGTGGTCTGTCAGCCAATTACACATCCACCTAACAGTCCTAGGATCCAAACCACATTTTACCAATTTGTTAACAAGAATATTATGTGGGACCTTATCAGAAGCCTTACTGGAATCAAGATAAACTATGTCCACAGCATTCATCTGATCCAGCAAGGTGGTAACTTTCTCAAAAAATGAAAAGGTCAGTCTGACATGGCTTGTTCTTGAGAAACCCATGCTAGCTCTTAGTAGTCATCGCTGTCCTTCTTGAATGCTCAAAGACTGTCTATTGGATGATTTGTTCTAAAACTTTCCCTGGTATAGACATCAAGCTGACGGGTCAATAGTTACCCATATCTTCCTTTTCCCTTTCTTGAAGATGGGGACAACATTTGCCTGCCTCCAGTCTTCTGGCACCTCACCTGTTCTCCAAGAATTCTCAAAAATAATGGACAGAGGCTCAGAAATTACATCCATGGGTTCTTTTAGTACCCTTGGATGCAGTTCATCTGGCCTCGAGGACTTCATTAAAAAAAACTAGGGCCTTTTCCCCATTCACATTGTGCCGGCATTCTGCCTCCGTTTGTCCCGGCGCTGGGTGTCAATTTCACACCCTTTGCTGCGGCGCGCATGTTAATACGGGGCTTCGCACCATTTTCTCTGCACCTTTGGTAAACCTAAAAAAAAAGGTTTACCGAAGGCGCAGAGAAAATGGCGCAAAGCCCCGGATTAACATGCGCGCCACAGCAAAGGGTGTGAAATTGACACCCAGCGCCGGGACAAACGGAGGCAGAACACCGGCACAATGTGAGTGGGAAAAAGGCCTAGGTGTTTATGTACTACCCCTATGCCGATCCTATGCTGCAACTCCCTTCCCTCATCATGTGTTCTGTTTCTGCCATGTTGAACACTGTTTCCCTCACAAGAGAAGACTGAGGAAAAGTAGGAATTGAGCAGTTCTGCCCTCTCTTCATCACCTGTTACAATTTCACTTTCCTGTCCCCGCAATGGGCCTACTATGTCCTTGCTCTTTTTTTTACTGGCATCCCTAGCCTGACTTAGCTAAATGGGCCTCAGATAACACATAACATCAGATTTTATCATCTCTCCTTACTAAAAGATCTTTCGTGTATGCCCTGAGGGTAACACTCCCATTTTTACACATGCGTTGTTACCCCCCACAGATACAACTGTGAAGCAGTCTTTGTGGAGCCACCCTTAAAGACCATTCTGTACCTTCCATTCTGTACCTTGGTACAGAACTCCACCACAAAAGACCATTCTGTACCTTGCTACAGAACTCCATAGCCTGTCTTTGAGTTTCTAGGCTGCAACCCCAGAAGAAATTGGGAGGCAGGAACTGGCACAGTGATATCACTTGCAGTAAAAACTGGAGGCAACATCATTAAAATGCTCTAGAATATAAAAAAGGAGAGAGATGGCAACAGTGCTGTCTTGGCATCCCTAGCCTGACTCTTAGTTAAATGGGCCTCAGATAACACATTACATCTATTTTAGTGCATCTTTACTGGCTTCTGAGTTCTGGGCCCAATTCATGTTACTGTTTATTACCTTTTAAAGCTTTCCACATCCTGATCCTTGTGTAGGAATTAACTTTTCTCTTGTATTCCTTGTGCCTTTTCTAGATGTGGCATTGTTTCATTTCCCATGATTTTCTGCATGTAATTTATCTTGACACAGACAGGGCTTTCTTGGTAGTGACTCCCACTCAGTGGAATGCCCTTCCCAAGACCATACATTTTACCTGTTCTGCTCTTTTGTTTCATTGCATAATTCAGAATTTATTTTAGTACTTTCCTCATATTTACAAGATTAATCGTTTTATTCCAAGTAGAAGTGTTTCAGACTATATGCTGCTAGACATGCTATCTAATAGGAATGCCTGTGTTCCTCCACCTATGCTCTCCTAATGAATGAAGCAGATGGTAATGAAAATACAAGAGGAATCAATGCACTCCATCATGCCAAGGAAACCAGGCGGTGTTGCCCCTGGAACTTTTTGCCTCTTGGGAAAGTAAAGAACAGTATTTTCATAGGTTTCATTTTTAAGGACTCTTAAATATTAGCATTCTCTCAAGGCAATGGCAAATGTCTAAAATAGACTGATTTTTCATAGTAGTTTGGTGAAGTCCTCCCCACATTGAGATCTTCTTCACTACATCAAGACATTAGCTTCAGTCCATTTTGACTGTTGTGTCCTCATGCTCATTCATTGCCTTGCCTGTAGGAGTGAGCAAGGTTGTGGTATCCTGAAATTTTGCAGGCCTTGGAATCGAGATCTTAGGTGTAACTGAAATTTTGAGAAATCTTGGGTGAGAAGTCTATAAAAAGACACTTTTTTGTCTTTCTGAACAACAGTTGGAAGTAAGCAATGTGATCCACTCTTGCAGTCTTTTGGGAACACCATGGGCTGTGCTGATCATTCCTTCATGGTACTTCTCAACTTGGAGATTGGTTTAATTTGATTGCTCCTTTCAATAAAGGCTGAGACTTAGCTGTATGTTTTTTTTTTCCCCTGACGGGGTGTGTGTGTGTATAAGATCTTGCTGGCAGCATGCTAGCAGCAGCTGAATTCCACCTGGGCTAAGTTTGCCATCCTCTCCCTGCAGTTACTATAAAGCTTGAGCAATGCCAGAGCTGATGGGCAAGAACCAAAGATTCAAGGGCTGTTATCAGGTGTCTTCGGAGGAACCAGTTATCGAATCCTCTTGACCAGTCCAAGACAGATTGTTGTTTCATTTGGTTTATTTCTATTTCATCTATTTTTGCTGTTATGAGCCCCTCTGTCTTTCTTTGGGGAAAAGAGAAGGGTATAAATAAATAATTAAGCAAACTAATGAAAACATTTGTACATGTCATAGCTTTCAGTTGAAGGAATAGTGCATACAAGGGGAAACGGCAAAGGACAGTAACTTCTAGGAAGCTGGAGGGCCAGCAGAGGCTCACAGTGCTGAGAATCACCCCCAAAAGATGGATGTCTGAATTCCACACACTTATGAAATGTTTGTGTGTCACAGGTGGTGAGTTTTCCTTTCACTCATTCCCTGGGAGTGACAAAATGGAAATCACACCTGGTTTCTGATGCTTTTCAGAATGAGCACAATGGCCTCCGGTTGTTAGAATGCTGAGTACATATTTTGGAAAGTGGCTCCAGGCTTCTGTTTATTACAGCATTTGCCTGGTACTCTAAACCTCACTTTAGATTCCCAAAGAGATGGCTCATTGACTCGCAGTGCAAAGCTAAGCTTTTCGTTTGTTTGTTTCTTTGCCATGTACAATGATGCCATTTACAAAGATTCATAAAATATAATGGCCCTGATTAGAAGCCTGCCTGAATAACTCATGTGAATGTACCACAGGAACAGCTAAAAAAAGGAAATAGTGCAACATAGTGAATATTTAATCTCATTCAGATGAAATACGGAAATACTCTGAACTATTGGTTTATCTGCAATAGGTAGCTCTGATTTTTATTTTTATTTTTTAAACTATAGCTCATTGTATCTCAGAGATGTAGGGTGGTCAGCTGTAGGGTTCCCCCCTCAAAAATAATAATGGTTAGATATGACCTAATCACTGAAGAATCTTAAGAATTGCTCTAAAGGACCAAAGTAAAGGTCCATCAGGTCAGTTGCTTCAGCATCAGTTAGACAACTTCTCCAAGTAATGGTGATGGAGAACAGCAGGTCTTCTTTTCGTCTCCAGCATCTGGCATTCCGCATGAGGTGGTCTCTGAGAATGGAGATGCCATTTTTAGTTAGCAAGGCTAAAATTATCCTCACCAAATGTGATGGTGGAAAGGGCTGTCCAGTCACAGCCAATTTATGGTGACCTGATAGGTTTTTCAAGGCAAGAGATGAACAGGGGTGGTTTGCCATTGCCTGCTTCTGTGTAGCAATACTGGACTTCCTTGGTGGTCTTTGGCTTAGCTTCCTTGCCTTAGCTTCTGAGATCCAACAAGATCAAAATAATCTGGGCCATCCCCAAATGAACCCAATCCTTTAAAAAGCAATAGAAGTCTTCCATGATTTTTTTTTAAATCTCAGCATCAGACTTTGTCAGCTTCATTTTGACAAACTCCTTGTGAAAACAGACTTCCATAGCAGTCAACCTACTGCTAAGGCTGCATTAGAACTCTCAGTGAGAAAAGAGCAATGGCCTATACTTTTGGATCTGGGCTACTGAACAGTGGGTCACTGCTCTTTCTATCTCTCAGTCTATTCCATTCATCATTGTAAAACATGAAGGTTAAATTCACATGGCACGGATGCTCTATTTGACATCAATTTTGCCTTTTGAGTATGAGAAAGTAAAGTGGGATAGAAATATTTTGAATAAATACATTTTAACTAAAACTCCATGCCACCTTTATGTGCCTGGCATAGTCAAAATGTTGACTGAAAACGGTAGAGATTCTAGAGCCTGGACTCCATGATGGGGGTTACAAAATTGAACAACAAGCAAAAAATTCATGACTTGCTGGTTATCCACCAGGGATAGAAGAGCCCCATCCTCACATTCCAATCTCACTCTCAGCAAGAGCAATCTGTGCTCTCCAAGGTTTCCCCCCCTCATAGATTGTTGCCTGATGCAGCTAATGTTTCTTGTTGACTAGGGAAAAGTAACCACACGGGAGAGAAATAGAAAAGTTTGGCCAGATGATAATCTGTCTTCCTCTGGGAAGGAGCTGCTTCTACTGAGGGTAAGTTTCTCTTCTCAAGTTTATGAGAAGAAGCAGGGATGCTTGATCACTCACTGGTTTGGCTCACAGCCTGCCTTTGAGTTGTAATATTTGGAGTTGAATGTTCAACCCCTTGTTGGTTGAAGCTTAGCAGTACAAACATGTTCAGTAGTGGAAAGAAGACGAGTGCACAAGCATGATTAATGCTGCTTGGTTGCAGCTACCTCTTCCCTCTGGCCAGAATGTTCACCACTTCTAGTTAGAATCAGAGAATGACAGAGTTGGAAGAGGCTATACAGGCCATCTAGTCCAACCCCCTGCTCAATGCAGGATCAGCCTGGAGCATCCCTGACAAGTGTTTGTCCAGCTGCTACGTAGAGACTACCAGAGAGGGGGAGCTCACCACCTCCCTAGACAGCTGATTCCACTGTTTCAAAACTCTTGCTGTATCCAGCCAGTACCTTCCCGTCCTTAATTTAAACCCATGATTGTGAGTCCAATCCTCTGCTGCCAACAGGAACAGCCCCCTGCCCTCCTCTAAGTGACAGCCCTGCAAATATTTAGAGAGTAATCATGTCCCCTTTGAACTCCTCGTCTCCAGACTGAACTTTCCCAAGTTCCTCAGCCTTTCCTCATAGGGCTTGGTCTCCAGGCCCCTGCTCATCCTTGTCACTCTTGGTAAGGACATGGTTTAACACACATACACCCTTCAAGTTTCACTGAGCTGAAATGTCTACTTAAGTTGGCTGCAATCCAAAGGTCACTTTCCAGGAAGTAAGCTGACTATCATGGGACTTAGTTCTGAGTAGACCAGCTTAGGACTGCTCCCTCTGTATCCTTCATGGGCATGTCACTTGGTACACGTTAATGACTGCCAAGCTGTTCTGATCAGAATAAATTTGCACATGCACATTCTTCCAATACTCCAGAAAAATTATAATCATTTCTTCCCTGTGGCTGTAACAAACTGTTATGCTAATACAGAAGATGCATCTTTAGGCTTCTTTTACTGCTGTACTCCTGGCATACAATGTTGTCTTTTGAATTGACTGGTTACTTGTTTGTTCTGAAGAGTATTTTTTTTTAAACACAAGTGCATAGCCAACCCACCCATGAACCTAGATGATTCATGGTCAGTCACACAAGTGAGTTGCAGCCCACAAATCTTGGGATTGGTTCTGCACATGCACCAACATAAGACGTGCTACATACTGTACAGGTCTAAAATACAAGCATTATGTCCACTATAAGTCAGTTAAATGATGCGTCCAACTGTGCAAGCATAAATATAAGGTGAACACTGAGTGGTTCTGTGCTTGACAAGTAGGTAACTTTAACAACATATCCACTCCCATGGCAGAATGTGCATTCTTCTCTGGTGATCAAGAAAACTGAGTTTGCTGACTACTTGGGCACAAAAACAATTTTGGGGTGGATGCAGGCTAAGAAATTGAAGCTTAATCCAGACAAGACAGAACTGAGACCCAGTGTGGTGTAGTGGTTAAGAGCAGCAGACTCTAATTTGAAGAACCAGGTTTGATTCCTCACTCCTTCACATGAACCCTGCTGGGTGACTCTCAGCCCCAACTACCCTGTTGTGGGGAAAGGAAGGGAAGGTGATTGTAAGCTGCTTTGAGACTCCCTACAGTAGAGAAGAGCAGGGTATAAAAACTAGCTCTTCTTCTTTGTACTGGTGAGTGAAAGGAGTGACCTGGGATTTGTTTGATGATGATGATGATGATGATGATGATGAATTCAGGGTTCATTTTGTAGCAGGAGCTCCTTTGCATATTAGGCCACACACCTCTGATGTAGCCAGTCCTCCAAGAGCTTACAGTAGCCCCTGTAAGAAGAGCTCTGTAAGCTCTTGGAAGATTGGCTACATTAGGGGTGTGTGGCCTAATATGCAAAGGAGCTCCTGCTACGAAATGAGCCCTGATGATGATGATGGATAGTCTTGTACTTTCCTTGAAGGAACAGGTCTGTAACTTGTGGATACCCCTGTTTTAGAGTCTACTGCTGGGCAAGGAGGAGGTGGCTGGGGACAGGAGCACCTTTTACCAGCTTTGACTGGCTAGCCAGCCGCAGCCTTTCCTGGGTAGAAAAGTTCTGGCCATTATGGTGCTTATGGAAACATCTAGATTATATTGCTGCAGTGTGATCTACATGGGGCTGCCATTGCAAAGTGTTTAGAAAATTCACTTGGTGCAGAATGCTGCAGCCCGGATGTTGACTGGAGTGGGTTACAGGGACCACATCACTCCAGTCCTGGATCATCTGTGCTGGCTCCCACAGGTGCTAGTGTTGACTTTTACAGGGTCCAAGGAGGGGTAAAGGTGGAGGAACCAAAGGAAGGGTAAAGGGGGAGACAGGAAAGGGCTGTCTCAGTTGTGACACCAAAATGACAGAACTTCCTTCCCCGGGATATATCCATCTGTCCCCTTCTATCACTGGCTTCTTCCATCAGATGACAACTTTCTCTTTTCATCTGGCATTCCCCCAGTGACCCCTCATCTCTGCCTTATGTTTCAATTGCCATTTTTTTCATTTTTACATATATTTTAAGTTTGTTTTATGCTCTGTTTTTAACTGCTAGCCACCTTGATGGCCCTTAATTGGGCAGGCAGGTAGTGTATAAATTTTGTAAATTAATAATAAGCATTTAAAAAAAAAACAGCCACAAGCTGCAATGTTCAAGTTACAAATGCAGCTTCTTTCCCAAGGCATGCCCTGGCTCTGACCCTGGTATTCAGGCAACCACTGCCAATACTCCCTCTAAGCTGTGGAGTCTTGTGAGCAAAAATTCTACTTTGTGAGCTACTGGCATTAAAGTTGTGAGCAAGCGATTTGGCTCCTACATACATTAGTTTGTTCTGGAGCCGCCCTTCCTGGGCTAAGACAAAAATGTGTGAGCCAGAGGCTAAACAACTGTGAGCTAGCTCACACTAACTCAGCTTAGAGGGAACACTGCCCACTGCCCATGTGCAAAGCTGGTTGGCACAAAGTCAAGCATCAGAGCAAAAGCACAAAAACAGTTTTGGTGAGAGGGCTCAACTTGTGGTAAATGCGGGATTCAATGGTGCTGAGTTTGAATGGTGATCATATCCATATCAAAGTTCTTTGTTTCTTTGGAGAGAAGGTAGGGGCTCTCTCCTGCCTGGAAAAAAGACAGGGAGTGACAAAGGGACACCACTGTTTCAAGCCTCTGCTGTTTTTCCAGCCAGCCAGGCAATGTGTGAGAAGGAGCTTCCAATTTGAAACCAACCCAGGTTGTCTGATTTCCCTGTGATCTACTTGACCTACCCAGCCGCGACTTCACACTTGATGGGAAGCACATGTATTTTCTACTTGGGCAAGTGAGAATCGGCCCCGGAGAAACTCTTCACTGGCCTTGATTAAAAGCTACAAACTGTATTTCAACGTTTGCTTCCCATGCTCACTTCCCCCCTCCAAATCCCCAATTAAATTTCTAAATATAACCTTTGCAATGGAATCTGAGCATGGACAGGAATGAAATGACAGATAAGAAATGTTTTCAGAACTTTTTTTCTTTGGCTGTCACCACTTCTTCTTGATAGGTGGCTGCACCATTTTCAGATTTCGTTTTCCTCTATTGTAAAAAAAAAAAATCCTCCTCTGTATCAGGAACATTAAATCGCTTGCTGTTACAGGCCATTTTTTTTCCCAAACAGGAAAAGACATTTTGAAAGAGAGTTGGAGCCTCCGTGCAGGACTGCTTACAAAACAGCACTGAAAATAACCAACCTAGTTTTCTTTTTTCAAAGGTTTTCTTCTTTATTCCTACCTAGAAACATCTCTGTTCTGATTTGTCAATTAAATTGCTTAATTAAAGCCTGAAGTCTAAGCAGAAATCACAGTCTACATCCCAACATAAAGAATCTTTGCTCAATCCTAAGTACTTTCCTGTTGCTCCGGACAGATATATCCTTTTGATAGCAGCAGAGGTGCCATGATTTGCTTTGCACAAAACCACTTCTGCTGGATTGTTAATAGAGTTTAGTGCTGATGCAAACTTGCCTCCCAAATTCTCCTCTACAAACTGGCATGGTGCATATTCTTGAGATATGGTGAGCAGGCCTCTGTCTGCACTAGCCGGCCACTGAGATCAGTTTTGAGGGCTCTATTCAGTGCATCAACAGCTTGCAAAGAAAGGAGGGCAACCAAGAGACAGAATCTTCACTGTTGAGGTACCTCACCTGTGGAACACCTTGATTAATTGTTTCAGTTTATAAACTGCCCTCCCCCAGAGGGCTCAAGATGGAATACAACATTTAACAGAGCATCAATAAATTAAACAGTTGAAACAAATTCAATAAAACAATTAAAACTCTACAGTGCAACAATATGTTCATCTGAAGGTGTTTGATGTTGGTTTGTATCCTCCCCATGGAGGGGGGAGGGTGAGATATGGAGGCCAAGCTTGATGGTGGACAGTTGCTCAGCCATAGGCCTGGTGGAACATCTCTGTCTTGCAGGCCCTACAGAAATGTACCAGGTTCTGCAAAGCACAGATGTCACCAGGCAGAAAGTTCCACCAGGATGGGGCCAGGACTGAAAAGACTGAGAACATTCGGCTATCTTTTGAGCCAGGGATCACCAAGAGATTTTGCTCCCCAGAATGTAATGGTCTTCGGGGGGGGGGGTATATTGGGAGAGGCAGTCTCGAGGGTACTCTGGTCCCAGATCATTCAAGGCCTTGAATCTGAACCAGTACTCAACCTGGAGCCAGTGCAGCTGGCAGAGCACTGATTGGATGTGTGCTCTCAAAGGGGTCCCTGTACAAACATGGGCTAAAGTGTTCTGGAACAGTTGCAATTTCCAGATCAGTCTCAAGGGTAGGCCAACATAGAGGGCATTACAGTAACGAAGCCTGGAGGTGACCGTTGCATGGATTACTGTGGTAAGGTTGGAGGGAGACAGGAAGGGGGCTAGTTGCCTGGCCTGGCGCAACTATAAAAAAGGCAGCCTAGCAATGTTTGTGACTTGGGCCTCCATTGATAAGGAGGTATATAAGATCACATGTAGGCTTTTGGTGGTTGGCACAGGTATTAAAGGTGCCCCGTCAAGAGCCGGAAGATGGAACTCCAACCCTGAATCACACCTACCCAGCCAGAGAACCTCCATATTTTGTGGATTCAGCTTCAATCAGCTCTGTTTTAGCCATTCAACCATGGCCTCCAAACCCTTGACAAACTAGATGGGGCTGTGTTCAGCTGGCCATCCATTAACAGATATAGCTGGGTGTCATCAGTATACAGATGGTAACCCAGCCCAAACCTCCACACCAGCTAAGCAAGAGGGTGCATATAGATGTTAAATAAATCAGAGAGATGATTGCCCCTTGAGAGACTCCACACACCAAAGAATAGTGTGAGGATATTCTCTCTCCTAGTGCCACTCTCTGTCTTTGACCCTGGAGAAACCCCTCGAACTCCCACATCGGTGAGGTGGTGGGCCAGAAGATCATAGTCAAGTGTGTCAAATGCTTCCATTAAGTCTAGCAACAACAGCAGCACTGACCTGTCTCGATCCAGCTGCCTATGGAAGTAATCTGTCAGGACGACCAATGCCGTCTCTGTCCCATGACCAGGGCAGAAATCAGACCGGAATGGATCCAAGGCCACTGTGTCTTCCAGGAAACTCTGAAGCTGCTCAGCCATCACTGTTTCAGTTACCTTACCCAGAAACAAAAGTTTTGAAACTGGGCAGTAACTGGAAGGATCTAAGGGATCCAATTATGGTTTCTTTAAGAGTGGTGTTACTGCCGCCTCTTTTAAACCCCCTGGATAGACCTCTGTACTCAGGGTCAGATTTATAATGTCCACCAGAGGGTCCTGTATTCCATCACTGCCAGCTTTCACTGACCATGACAGACATGGGTCCAAGAGACAGGTGGTCGGCTTAACAGCACCCAGAACCCTGTCAACATTGGCCCGGGAGAGACAAATGAAGCTGTCAAACATGGAATCCAAAGATGGCCAAGGGACTTCCAGTATTAACACTGTATTAATTGACTATGATCTTCTGGCCCACCACCTCACCGATGTGGGAGTTCGAGGGGTTTCTCCAGGGTCAGGGACAGAGAGTGGTGCTAGGAGAGACTGTATTAGTACTGTATTAATATTGGCTGGCAGGTTGTGGTGGAGTGAAAAGACTTTATCTGCAAAGAAGTTTGCAAAAGCCTTACAGCAAATGGCTGAATCACTAATTTTTTTGGTTCTCTTGGTAAGGGGGCGTTAAGGACCCAATTACCCTAAATAATTGTGCTGGGCAGGAGTTAGCAGATGTGATAGAGACTGAAAAGAATTCCATTTTGACCTTCCCTGCTGCTCTTCCATCTAATACCAAACCTGTTGAGCTTTTGGCACTAAATAGGTTTGCCAGCCTCAAAGTGGTGGCTGGAGATCAGTTCACCTGGAGAGATCAGTTCACCTGGAGAAAATGGCTGCTTTGGAAAGTAGGCTCTATGGAATTATACCCCATTGAAGTCCCTCCCTTCCTCAAACCTTACCTTCCTCCTCAGGCTCTACCACCCAAATCTCCAGGTATTTCCCAGCCCTGAGCTGGCAACCTAGCACCTGATGAAGACAAACCTTTTCACCCAAACCTTCTCTTGATATCTTCATAGTTTGAGACCCTTCTCTCTTTGGTTTCCTTACTAACCCACTATTGTAATTTGCTGGTAATGGAATTGCTTGATTGGCTTTTGTTGACTAATGCAAGTGTTTTTCTGTTCTGCTACTAATTAATTTAAAGCTGTTTGCAGGAATATTTTGCTAAGTGCCCTTCAAGAGACTTGCTCGTTTAAACTTTTTTCCAGCTACAATGCTCTTTGTTCATTTCAGACTTTTATTTGTTGTATTTTTCTGACTATTTTATAGTTGCAACCCCTCCTTCTGAATGTACATACATTTGTAATAAGATGCTTTGGGGGCAATGTTCTGCCTTAATAGAACACTGCATTGAAGAATATTGATTCAATTGCATCAGTACTCCAAAATAAGGGCCGAGGACAGACTGCCGATCCGCCCCGGGACAGACGCGGGGCCAAAAGCCCCGCGCGAAAAGCAGCCCGGCGCAGCCCGCTCCCACAGGCTGCACTGTCCCAGGGTGGAGGCGGGGCGGAGGCGCGCTGACGCGGGGGCGTCCAGACTTCCGCCCCCGCTTCCGGCGCGCTGCCGACGCGTCCAGACTGCCACGAAGCGGCAGGGACACGCGGCTCTCCAGCTGGAGACCTGTTAGAAGTGGTCTCCGGCTGAAGCGGATGGACGGCGCCTCACGGACGGGTGAGTCCGCGCCGACGCCGGAGGACAGATGCGGCAATGTGAACGCCCCCTCTGCCTCCGCTTTAGAAGCGGAGGCAGAGAGGGGCACATTGCCAGTCTGTCCTCGGCCAAGGATACAGCACACCAGTGGGGTGGTTAACTAGTTTATTAGTAACTGATCTACATTTTATTTTTTTACTGTCAAGTCACAGCTGACTTATGGTAACCCCATGGGGTTTCCAAGTCAAGAGACATTCAGAGGTGATTTGCCACTTCCTTGCTCTGTGTAGCAACCCTGGTATTCCTTGGTGGAATCCCATTCAAATATTGATTAGGGCCAACCCTGCTTAGCTTCCACAATCAAAGGAGATCAGGCTAGCCTGGTCTGTCCAGGTCAGGCCTACATCAATTAAACATCCCTAAATTAGTGTGAATGGCTGCTACCATACCTACCAGCATGACTTGAAACTTGGCCAGTGTTACTGCTGCTGGCTTCCTTTAATCTCTCTTGCATGCAAAACAGGCATGTAACTAAACTGTACAAACACATCAGAACTGTGTGTGTGGGGGGGTGTATTTACCAGTGCACCCATGAATGTAGATAGTGGTGGAGAAGGAGGAGAAGGTGTATAGGAATGAAATGAAAGCCAAAGTGAATCACACTCACAGAGCATTGTGTACAAAACTGAGAAGCAAATGGCACAATACTATTGGGTTGGTTCCACTCTAAAAACAAGTCCAGGGAATATGCAGTTACAAAATCCAGGGCAACACTGGGATAAAGACAGTTTCAGATACATCACTATGGCACATGCCACCTAAAGAATTGGCAGCAGCAATCAATACTTAAAAGTCTCTGATCACTTGCATGCTGCAGCAATAAGAATTCAACAGTTTCTACCATGTCAAAAATAGTTAACAGCCTTGGACATGTAGCAGTAAATCGGTTAGATCCAGCCAACTTTTCCACTGGTGAAAAAAGGGACAGGATGTCCTGTTTAACTATGAAAAAGTTTATGTCAAGGATAGTGACCCCTGCATTGCCAAAAGCCATGTGTGACAAAGGCTGTAATAAGGATGAGAATTGATTGAGACTGATTGAGAGGACTGGATCCTCATTATTTTGAAAGCTTTGATAGGAAGCTGGCATGCAGTGACATTCAACATTTGACAATATCATAATGTAATCAGTGGATGCTTATGCTGATTTTGTGTCCTAGAAGCTTTTACTATTTTGTAAGCTGTCTTGAGTCTGAGAAGATAAATATTTTATGTACCTAGAATGAAATAGGAATGGCTTTTTGATATCTGACTTGTGAAGACAATCATTTTGGATTTTGAGGTCAAATTTCAATTCCAATATTGAATTCTGCAGCCAAAAATTGCCACAAAATATCTATAAAAATGTTACTTGATTTTAAAATATCATGGGATTTTGTTTCAGCTCTAACTTGCAAAAAAGATAAATTCTTCCTCTCTGAGAAGAATTCATCCATTAATGGCTACATCAATGTCTTTGTATGTTACAGAAAGAAATAGACCAATTCTCCCATTGGGACCTACCATTAAGAGGAGGAAATACTACATTCTTGCTGAGAAAGGATTGAACAGTGTGACAGACTGTACTTTAAAAGCTCACAAGAGCTGTATAAACATGTCATGGTCTGTGAAGGGTTAATGCCTCACTAAGCCAGAGAGCCTTTGAATGACAGGCTGCTCAAAGGGATATCATTCCATCAGCTGAGAAGAAAAAGTTGGGAACTGAGTGCTGAAGAGAATTCAGTTTAGTACTGACCGAGGACTCGGAAGGTTGGCAAGGAGGAGTGGGAGGATAGCTGAAGACCCCCATTCAGACTAGAAAAAGGGACAGAGCTTCTAGTTTAGAGAAGTAATTCCCTGCCTAATCAAAAAGGGAGATAGCTCTAAAGAGTGGAATGATCTCTGTTTTGTTTAGAGAAGGAATTTTGGTACTTGATAGTGTATCCCTGCCCTGAAGTTACCTCAGAGTTTTGTGTTGGGGGGGTTGCTTTTGTTTTGGTGAGCATTGTGTGTGTGTGTGCGCGCACACACAAGCGCACACCTGGAAGTCCTGGTTGACTTCTGGCAACCCCTAGTTGCGCTTGGACATTTCAGAGAGGTGACTTACTATTGCCTGTCTTTGCGTCCTGAACCTGGTATTCCTTAGATGTCTCCTATTCAAGTACTTTGTCAAGGTCGGCCCTGCTTAGCTTCTGAGATCTGATGAGATCAGGCTTGCCTGGGCTATCCAAGTCAGGGCACCTCAGAGTTATTATTGATTCACCTTAGGCATTTTACTTCCGATTCCACCTGACCTTTTCCCCTCTACATTGAATAAAATATTTCATTCATTTTTGAACTTTCAAACCTCTTGTGTGCTATTTTCAGAAGTATAAGTTAAGGAGGTGCTCTTGTCTCTTCCTTCAAGTCCCTGGGCTGAGCCAGCATCAAAATATAATAACGGGATGGGGTAGAACAGCCAAAAAACCTTCAAATAAGAAGAAAATAGATAAAAGGGGCTGCTCAACCTGAAAGGAAAGAATAACAGAGAGAAAATCCTGCATGTGAGGGAGAGAAGAGGGTGAGATTTCCATAAGGAGCTATGCCTTTCTTGGAAGATCTACAGCTTAATGGTAGAGCATATGAGTTGGATTCATGATTTGTCACAGTAAGGTGAACATGGAGCTTTCCTGTGTTTCCCCTTCCCTTTCCCCCAGCATTCCCCTGACATCAGAAATGTTAATTCTCAGGGTCAGAGAGCTCATAGGGACCCAAGAGTTTGAAGATTTTGCTGCAGGGGTGGGTGAATGAAGGAAGGACTTATGGCAACCACACAAAGGGCTCTCAAGGGAAGTGAGAAGCAGAGGTGGTTTGCCATTGCTTTCCTCTGCAGTGTCTTCCTTGGTGATCTCCCACCCAAATACTAAGACCTTAGTTTGCCAAGACCTTATGAAATTGAACTATACCATACCACCTTCCCTCCCTACAGAAAAGGCACCAAGGCAAAATTACTACCTCCCTAGTTAAAAGCCTTTCAGGTAGGCAAGCTAGCAAAGTCTCTGTGTAAGATCTTAGAGTCTTGACTGATCCATGGAGATAATACTGAGCTAGATAGACAAATGGCAATTTTGTTGTCATGTAAATAATAGTAATGGCAGTAATATTTTTTACAAAATGGTTTCATGTATTGGTCTGCGGTCACCTCATAAAATTCGTTGTGCTAATAATGCAAAGGCTATGGGTTCAAACTTCAGGCTGGCCTTCCCTGGCCAAACGAAAGCTCTCTGTTTGGGGAACAGGCACAGCTGTGTTCGAGAACAGATACTGTGCATATATAATACCCCAGGTTCAATCCCTGCCATGTCCAGTTTATTACTCTCAGGTCACATGACCAGGAAGGACCTTTCTCTTCTTGTGGAAAGCCACTGATCACCCAGAGTAGTCATTACTGAGATGGACTCATTGTCTGGTTCCAAATAAAGCAGATTAAAGCAGCTTCATATGTCCATGTATTTCTGCCTGCAGGGTTTGATTTTATCACCCATGCTATTTATTATCTATATAAACCTGCTGAGAGAGGTCATCAGGAGGTTTGGGCAGCTCCAATATGCAGATGACACCCAGCTCTACTTTTCCTCCCCGCATAATTCCAAGGATGCTGTTGTTAGGATTGCTAACCTCTAGGTGCTTGGAGTCAGTAATGAGCTGGATGAGGGTGAACACACTGAAACTTAGTCCTGACAACAAAGAAGTTTTCTTTGGGTTAGTAGAAAGGCAGACCTGGGATTTAAAAACTCTCCAGCCTTGGATCGCGTTGTTCTCCCCTTGAAAAGCTAGGTTCTCAGTTTAGGAGTGCTATGCGACATGACTGTCATCTTAGAAAATGAGGTGACTGTGGTTGTTCAGAGTGCTTTTGTCCAGCTTCAGCTGTTGTGTCAACTGCTTCCATTCCTGGGACAGTCATATCCAATCACAGTGATTCATACCTTCATAGATAGACTATTGCAATGATACCTGGTATCTGACGAAGGGAGGAGGAGGAGGAAGAGGAGGGGGAGATTGGATTTATACTCCACCCTTCAGAGTGTCTTACAATCTCCTTTCCTTCCCACAACAGACACCCTGTGAGGTAGGTGGGGCTGAGAGAGCTCTTGAGAGAACTGCTCTGGAGAGAACAGCTCTGAAAGAATTTGTGGCTGACCCAAGTTCACACCTGCAGCTGCATGTGGAAGAGTGGAGAATCAAAGCCGGTTCTCCCAGATTAGAGTCCACACTCTTAACCACTACACCAAACTGGCTCTTGAAAGCTTATGCTCTGATAATCTTGTTCTTTACACTGTTCCTTGACTCGAGCAAAACTCTTCTACTGTAGACAAGCACAGCTCCCTCAGAAATGACCAGTCCAGTAGAATTTTCCCTGACCTGGATGGACCAAGCTAGCCTGATCGTGGAAGCTAAGCAGAGTTGGCTCTGGGTTGTACTTGGATGGGAGATTACCGAGGGAGTCTAGGATTGCTAGCCAGACAATGGCAAGGTACCATCTCTTGCCTCAAAAATCGTATTGGGTCAGCTGGAACTTGACAGCACGTTCTACCATCACCAGATATTTTTATTTCTTCAGGTATTTATACCCGGCTTTTCTCCTTGCAAAGGCTGCAGTGGCTCAAGTGGTTAAGATGCTGAACTACAGGCCAGAAGGTTGGTAGTTCAGCAGTTCGAGACCCGAGTGCTGCATGATGGAGTGAGCTCCTGTCTCTGGTCCCAGCTTCTGCCAACCTAGCAGCTCAAAAGCAAAAAAATTGCAAGTAGATAAATAGGTCTTCAGTGGGAAGGTAACAGAGTTCCATGCACCTTGGCGTCTTGTCATGCTGGCCACATGACCACAGAAATGTCTTCGGACAGCTTTGGCTCTTTGGCTTGGAAATGGAGATGAGCACCGCATCCCTAGAGTCAGATTCGACTGGCTTTCAAGCAAGGGAAACCTTTACCTTTACCTTTCTTTTTGCAGGGACCCAAAGTGGCTTCTTTGTGGAAAATCCACAGCCATAGCGCAGGAACAAAAGGGCTTTTGGCTCTTCACTCCAGTGTTTCCTGAAGAGAAGGTGCTACTGGCTTCACCCAAGCTTTATAGAGCACCTGGAACAGGAAATGAAAAACCAATCCTCATCCAATAAATAAATAAACATTAAACATCTGCCAAAAGTATATCACACAATCGAATTTCATTTTGGGTGGAAAGATGAAGTGTCTTTGACAGCAATCACGGTGGCAGGGAAAGGATGAGAGGGAAGGGAGGGGGAAGTGACACTTGTCACCTTGACTGCAGCCTCACACTTCAGCTCTGGTGGGGTTTACTTTAAATTATATCATTTTTATTGCCTAGATGGAAAAGCAATTGCCCACATGGATATGAGATAATATGATGAACTCTTCAGACGGAGAAGGATTTTTGAACAGCGCAGCAACTGACTGTTTCAACAGGGAATCCTGATAGTGTGTGGTAATGAACTGGAGGTGCCAATCACGAGTGCACAGGAACACCTGAAATGTTGTCCTTTTCATAGGACTTTGTAGCCTCAGGTTTGCCCTGAACATGGGAGCAAGCCTAGGAGATAGCCCCTCCCTGCCTCTGTCATGCTGAAGTGACACGGACCAACAAGGCCAAGCCCCCTTCTCACCCTTAGTTCGGTGATAGCAGCCACATACTACCTTCATCTTAGTATCAGTTTTTATAACAGCGAGGACTGGAGGAGATATTTTTTCATACATGAAGGGAACAATCTCACCCAGAAATTTAAACTCACTAAATCTTCCCATTGAAACCTATGGGATTTGAAATGCTTAGCTGTGCTTTGATCGTGTCCAAATTACTTTGCAGGTAACTGTAATGCACAATGGCCTGCAGGCACCACATAGATCGAGATTACCAAATGGCCTCTTGCTGGGGAATAATTCTTAAACTAATGCTGTATTCTGATGGCTTTATTAAAAAGAGGGTTGATATATTACATATAACATGGAGTTGCTGCTGAAAATGGCATCCCGGTGTTGCATTTCTGCACCAACAATGGGTTGTGGCATAAAATGGTATCCCTGTATTACATTCTTTTCCTCCATACTACAGCATGTAGGATAATGTGCCCTGTAATGAGGTTGTGTTGTATGTTTTCCCATTCCTGCCAACAGTTACCAATAATGTGAAGAGTGAGTGAGGAATGTTTTCTAAATGAACATAAGAACATAAGAGAAGCCAATGTTGGATCAGGCCAGTGGCCCGTCCAGTCCAACACTCTGTCACACAGTGGCCAAAAACACCAGGTGCCCTCAAGAGGTCCACCAGTGGGGCCAGAACACTAGAAGCCCTCCTGCTGTGCCCCCCCAAGCACCAAGAATACAGTGCATCACTTGCCCCAGACTGAGAGTTCCTATCTATACCTTGTGGCTAATAGCCACTGATAGACCTCTGCTCCATATGTTTATCTAATTCCCTCTTGAAGCTGTCCATGCTTGTAGCTGTCACTACCTCCTGTGGCAGGGAATTCCATGTGTTAATCTCTCTTTGGGTGTAGAAGTACTTCCTTTTATCTGTTCTAACCCGACTGCTCAGCAATTTCATGGAGTGCCCATGATGGAGTTGGGCCTTGCAGGTCATTGCTATGGAAGGCAACAGGTATTCAGTGTGGCACCACCAGAGCATGCTTTTCTGCTTCTCTTATTAAATTTCAGTAAGGGCTCTGCAGACAGGTATAGGCAAAATCTAAAGCAGCCTGGCTTGAGCCTATTCACAACCTAGATCCTAGTCCCCAAACTTGTTCCTAATGGTAGAGAGTCCCTTTATTTTAAATGAATGCCCTTACAGCAGATCTATAAATAATCAAGCAGATCTTTTATTTCTGGAATGTGTTTTCCTTAAGTCATAGATACAACCAGGATCTTCTCCTATCTGCCTGAAATTTATTGGGGTGGATCCCATGGGAATGGGGTATAGCCAGAAAACTGTGTGTGGAACTGTGTGTGGACAACAAAATGGAATGAATGCTAAAAAAAATCTCATCTTGTATACAACATTAAAAAACATTTTGTTCTGTTCTGTTATTCCGTTTCTTTACCTATGGGGAGGATTTTATAATCATGTGGAGCCGCTTGTCTCTGCTACCAGCTCTTAATTTATCATTAAATTGTTTCTGTCATTTAACCCCATTGCAATCAACTGATAATCCAAAATACCGGGGGGGGGGGGACCACATTTTGCAGTTTATTTCACTGCAAGAGTAAAATCTTTTGGATTCAAAGTGGAGAAAAGAAAGTCATTCAGGGAATCAGCATAACGCAGGATTTCTTGGCAGTTAAATAATAAATTCCATTAAAACTTAATGTCTTATTGCGATTAATTTCAGCATTCTATTCACGGCTTCCAAAACTTTAATGTCTCCTTGGTACCCTTAGGACATATGTACAATATAGATTTAAATTACTTTAATAGTAATTCCCTCTCCCCAATGAACTCTGGGATTCTTTCGTGGGGGAAGATTATCTCAAAATGAGAATTCTCAGCATACTCACTTAGCTACAACTGCTCAGATTCTTTGCATGAGGCCATGACAATTAAACTGTCAGGTTGCTACAGACCTCTTAACCCAGACATGGAACATTGGCCTTTAAATCTCCATTTGGGTTTTCTTCCCCTTTTTTCCCAGTGTTTTATCAATGAATATGTCCACATTAATTACACCAAGGGGAGAAGAAAAGAACAGATAGTCATGCTAAACTACACATGTTCCAATTTTAGAATTAATTTTGAAATTTTCCTAGTTAAGGCAGAATTAAAGAGAAATTAAAGGTGGCAGGGAGCTAATTCGGGAACAGTAAAAGAAAGTAATGGGAAATCCATTCATCCCTAATTTCTAGCAGAAAAGTAGACAGCTGTATTTCCTTCTGGCCAGAAGTCTGAATACGTAAAGCTGCCTTATATTGAGTCAGACCCCTTGTCTATCAAGGTCAGTATTGTTTACTCTGACTCACAGCAGCTCAGCTGGGTCTCAGACAGAGGTCTTTCCGATCACCTACTTCCTGATCCTTAACCAGAGATTCAGGGAACTGAACCTGAGACCTTCTACATATCAAGCAGATGCTCATCCACTGAGCTGCAGCACCTTTCCAAATCCCTCCTCACCTGCTGAGGAGCACACTGGGAAATATTAATGTTATCAATGGATGACAGGACCAGGTAGTGAATGAGAAAGAAAAGCTTCAAATCCAGCCCTTCTGTATGTGGAGACTATAAAAGTAACATCCCATGTCTGGAGAATGAGGTGGTGTGACAGGCCTTTTCTACCAGCTGATGGACCCACACAACCCCTTATGATTATGGGGAACCAGGTTTGTTTTAAAACTATAAACCTTCCTCTCAGTTACAAGATGATGTTAGGATAGGAAGTGTAAAGGCTTTGGGTCTGCTGCCATGAGTTAAATGTTATGGTAAATGAGTAGAACATGGAGATCATTGAGGCAGGAGTTGTTTGTAAATAACAAAGAAGACTTATTTATTTACAGGTTGGATTTAAAAAAACGGATCAACAGCACAGGTCTCCAGGTAGTCAAAGGAGAAACCTGGCTGAGGCATGTAAATTTAAGCCAGTTATGGCTTCAGGGTGTGGTCTGAATTCTCTTTAATGCAAACTAGGGATGTGCATTGCTCCACTGGGTTAGCTTTACTGGCAGAAGGAAGGAGTTGGAGACCATTTTGACCAGTTCCCTTATCTCATTGTAGCTCAAGACATTTTGTCCACAAGACTCCCATGACCCCAACACTGGGGTCTTATAGAGCTCTTGATGATAGGAGATCATCATCAAGGGAAAGAGACACTTTGGGAACCATTACATAAATCTAGTCCACAGTGTTAACTAATAATACTTTTGCTGAGGTACCTGTAAGGGGATGTTTGTCCAACAACTTGTTTTTTTTAAAAAAAGTAAAATATTCTGTCAACATTTTATAGACTTGTACTACTTAATTTTTATGAACATTACTCCAAGATCTCACAGTGCTGCAATTCTTCACTGTCAGCTAAATTTCTGTCTAATTAGATTTGTCATCATCATGCTTATTCCAAAATTCCTGAATTCTATTTATTTTGAGACTATCCAGGTGTTCATATTTCATATTAATGTTAGCCAATCATAAATAGAGCTATATGATTTGTATATTAAATGGACCATTCTACATTATCAGTTTTACAGCCTAAAGCAACATTATTATTAATTCTTAATTAACATGCTGAAAATAATAATAGGGCTTGTGGACTTTTCCCAGTTTCACTGGAAAGCCATCTTGATCGTTATGTCATGCATATAACCATCCAAGGACTTTATGGAGTAGGTCTTTCCCACTTCCCCTTCCTGTTGCAGCTCCCTGAGCCACCTGATTTTTTTTTTCTGAGGGTCAGCAGACCTATAAGAACAGTACAGGGATCAAAGTGGGGGTCCACAGTGGGAGGGCTAATTGGCCAGAATTGCCACCCCTCTTCTGCAAACAGAAATGCAGTTCTGTCACAGGAACTGCATAGTCGATAAAGACATCTTTCTATTTGTGTCAATAAATCAGTATTTATACATATAATATACAGATCAATGATGTACATTGTATATATAAATTGTGTATAAGGGTTGCCTAAGAACTGCATGAAAGAAACAAATTCCCAATGCCTGACAACAAAAGTGAGTAGACCAAGCCATTTACAGCAGGGATCCCCAACTTTTTTGAGCCTGTGGGCACATCTGGAATTCTGACATGGCATGGTGGATGCAGCAAAAAAAAAAAAAGGCTGCTATAAAATGGCTGCCACAGGAGGTGGAGCCAGCAACAAAATGTTTGTTGCAGAGAGCCAGTTTGGTGTAGTGGTTAAGTGCGCAGACTCTGGGAGAACTGGGTTTGATTCCCCACTCCTCCACTTGCACCTGGCTGGATGACCTTGGGCAAGCCATAGTTCTGTTAGAGCTGTTCTTGAAAAAGAGCAGTTTCTGTCAGAGCTCTCTCAGCCCCACCTACCTCACAGGGTGTCTGTTGTGGGGAAGGGAAGGGAAAGGAGTTTATAAACCGCTCTGAGACTACAAGTGAAGGGCAGGGTATAAATCCAATCTCTTCTTTTTCTTCTTCTTCTTCTTAACTTCACTAACACAGTGTAGATCCTTGTGCTGTGGTGGCAGCTGATATCAAAACAACATTTCAAAAAAAAAATTGCACAGCCAATCAAATCTCCAATAGACAATCAAAAGCCTTGCTGGGCAAAAGCCCCACCTGCTTCCTAAAAACATTTGAAAGGCACCAGAAAAGATGTTGGTGGGAACCATGGTGCCCCTGGAAACCATGTTGGGAACCCCTGATTTACAGTGACAATATAAGGAAACAATAAATGAGTACATTTTCAAGTACATATTCATCCATCCCTTCCCACATGGTGATGTGCTGCTTATTAAAAGGTGTTGGATAAATGATAGAGGATAGGTCTATCACTGGCTATTATTTACTTAGAAATTTATGCTCCACTTTTCTCCTCAACAGGGACCCAACGCAACACTGTTCTCCCATCCTTCATTATATCCTCACAATAACAACCCTGTGAGTTAGGTTAGACTGAGAGAGACTGAGGGGCCCAAGGTAGTGTGAAGCTTCATAGCAGGGTCTCCCAGATTCCAACAGGACATTCTAACAGCTAGTCCACACTGACTTTTACACTACCCTGATAACTGAATGCAGGTCCGAAGCTATGGTGGGGCATTTCGGGACTCTGCCCCCTCAAATATGAAACATGCCTCACAACAGCTACTGTCTCTCTCATCTCTCACTCTCACCCTCTCTCCCTCCTGTGACATTAAAAGGGCCCTCCAGCTGATATGCAGGAGCACGTGCCTTGCTAATCAGCTGGAGGACCCTTTAAATCTTGCAGCCAACCCTCTCCCTCCTCTCCTTCAAGATTTAAAGGTCCCTCCAGCTGATCAGTGGGCCCTTTAAATCTCTCAGGAGGTGAGGGAGAGGGGCAACTGCCAGCCACATGCCTTCCCTGAATGCCAAACTGCAATTTCCAGGTTCAGAGGTAGAATACATCTGAGTGCCAGATACTGAGGAGCAGTGAGGGCTGCTTCCAGCAGGCCCTGTTTGTAGAGTATCTGGCTGGTCACTGTTGGAAATGAGATGCTGAACTAAATTAGATGGACCATTGGTAGATTAGATGGACTACTGGTTTCCTCCAAGTGGAACAGCTGGACTGGCATTTTCCATCTATATCCTCAAATTCAGTTGACTCCATGACTCATGGTGTACCTGTATCTGATTGTTCTGTATTAGATGGGAGAGACAATAATTTTTTGATCCTGCTTCTTGTAAGAATCTGTCATGTATCAATCCGTACTGCTAGTTAACTAATAGAGGAATCCTAAGAACAATGCCCGGGGAGTAAGCCCCATTGATTAGACCCAAGGAGCATCCTGAGTAGGATTGCCCAGTAATTGTAGCACTATCTACACCACACACACCAGATTGTTTATGTTAGGTATAATGCAAAGTCTAACTCTTTTCTGCTTATCTACCCATCCATCCATGCAAACACTTACATTCCCCTGTCTCTAGGATGTCAGCAGGCTTAATTTGTGTACATACACAATTCAGTAAAATAAACCCCCCTGCATATGAATGGTCCCAAAAATACAAATGCTAGGATGTGGGAAATTGAAATGCCTGCAGAAATGAAGAGGTGGCCTTTGTAAATCTCTATAAATGAGAAACTCCCATTGGTTTCAATGCCCTCTGATAGACCTCTGTAGCAGTGCACTGCAAGGATTAGTAATTGACACAGTGGGTGTTTAAATAAGGAAAATAAGTGGACTCCTCTTTCCTCTAAGCGGAATAGCTATTTTCTTTCCCTAAAACTGAAATGTTATCTGTAGATTAACTTTTTTCTCCCTAAACGTTAGAATTATTGAATATACGCCAAGTTAAACTAGAAAAAAAATCCTGGAGCAGATTATTTAAAAAAATAACAGTCGGGAGGAAAAATTTGGAAAGCTGCCGTACTCACTGGAGGGTTCTCTTGCCTATTGAGAACCACATGTGCAACGTGTTGATATGCGTGCAAATGAGCAAGATTCTCCTGAGCTTGCTGTGAAAAACACAAAATTATAGAAAATGAAAAATGCTTTCTTACGGAGACAGGCACATGCCTAACATCAAATTCATGCTGTTTCCAAGACATTAAAACTAAATATAGTCCGGCTGCTGTACAGCATCAAGATAATATATCTCAGTAGGACATTCTGGGATGATGATGTGCATTCAGCTGGTTTTGTCCTCTGTGCTGCCATTCCTTGCCTTCATTAAACAAAGGCAGAAAAGCTGCATTTTAGAAACTAGGTTTTTTTTAAAAAAAATAATCCAGGTGCTGCAATAATGAAGCTTGTTGCAAAGAATAATGTTGCTATTGGATCAGATACAAGCTTTGAGCCTTATTATGTTGCAGATGAGGAAAAGCACACCAGGAGTTAGGGTGCTGTCCAGATCTTTTACAAATCCATGCAGTTATATGCTACAATTGCTCTGGGTTTGGAGAGAAGGATGTTTTTTTCAGTGGTCAGCATGTCAGAAATAACATAGCAGCAAGTTGGTGCTGAAGTTCACAGCACAACAGGCATGTCATATAGTATTCTGAAGTCCAAATAAAATTTTAAAAGACACTCATCCGTTTTTGAAATGGATGTCCCAGCTACTGTTTGATTTCAGGCATGGTATGTAGTTAGCATCGATTTGCCAAATTTAATCCATGAAACGAGTATTCCCAAAAGTCAGCTTTCCAAGGGTGGCTACAGTTCTGTCTGTTATAAGGGCTCACTGTATCCCCATTATATTTGTAAGTGTGAGTGACTCTGGCCAGACCTGCCATGACTTTTCTATATTAAATTTGTCAGAACCCATTGAGTCATCCACTGACTTTAAACACTGGTTCAGAAACTGAAATTCTCCTCTAGATTCAGATGGAACGTAGAGAGAGACAGAGAGTTGAATATTGTTTGCATAGGCAGATAGGTCCATGCTGAAGGACAGGTCTTTCAGTAGCCATTAGCCATTGGCTACTAGCCACAGTAACTGAAGGGAATCTCCATAATCAGAGTGTAAACCTATGAATACCAGGCCTTGGCCTCTTTGCCTCATTTGTTGGCCCTCCAAGGCAACTGGCTGGTAACCTTGTGAAACAGGATTTTGGACTAAATGGACTACTGGTCTGATCCAGTAGGGATCTTTTATTATGTGTTATTATGCATATTGATAGCACCTCACTCCAAGTCAACTGACCAGTGACTTCATTTATGTATTAAATACAGAATCATAGAACCATAGAGTTGGAAGGGACATCCAGGATCAGCTAGTCCAACCCCCTGGACAATGCAGGAAATTTGCAAATCCTCCCTGCACCCCCCCCCCCCCAGTGACCCCTGCTCCATGCCCAAAAGATGGCAAAAAAACCCCTCCAGGATCCCTGGCCAAACTGGCCTGGAGATAAATTGCTTCCTAACCCCAAATTGGCAATCAGCATTTCCCTGGGCATGTAAGAAAGGGACACAAGAACTAAGCACTGAGGCAACTCTTCCTGTCCTCCCTCTCCTGATCTGCCTAAGTTCACAGAGTCAGTTTTACTGGCAGATGGCCATCTAGCCTCTGTTTGAAAACCTTCAAAGAAGCAGAGTGTCATGGGGAGTACCTAGAAGCTCAATGCCTATGGAGAGGAACAGTAGTCTCCCAGTACCATCTTTTAAAAAATGAACCCTCCAGACAGAATTACAGCACCATATTATGGTGTCACCTATACCCAATCTAATATAAGGATATCCAGCTACATGCTTTGGTTGATAGTATCAAAAGACAGCAAAGGTCCAGGAGAAGTAATAAGAAAACTCCCCCCCCCCCCTTTTGGTAATACTGTTTTACCATTTGATGGCCAACATTAAGAAAATACAGATTTAACATTTTAATATTTAGTTTTGGCCTGTTCATCGTCTACTTTGCCAAGCTGGATGCTGCCCTCCAGTCAGATATGGTAACTCACTAGCAGTTCAATATACTTTCTTCTGTTTCCAGGGACTGCAATAACATTCACAAGATATAGCTGAAACCATTGAACGTGTGATCATAGATTGTCCCATGTTTAATGAGTTGAGGGCTAGTTTAATTACCCCTCTACTTAAAAATATACAAAACTGCCTAATATGAGAGTTCAGGTGATGTGGCCACTACCTGATATAAAGGATTCTGTTACTCTTTCTGTGGCAAAATTTATAGGGGCAATAATTAAATATCAGGGAGATTATCAGGGAGATAATCAGGGAGATAAGGTTTTTATCATTTTATTTTCTGCTCAAGGCGATAGCTGTAAGAGCAGTACCAGAGAGATAGATACAGGGCTATTTGGGGACAGGAACACACAGGAATGGAGTTCTGGGTGGCTTCCGAGTTGGCCACGCCAACAGCCTCCCCCCCCCTTAGGATCCCCAGGCACCTGCAAGCTGTGGGGCACCTGGAGAAGCTGATCCTGGGAGGGAGCTGTGCTGTCAGGGCTGTGGCCCAATATGCTAATGAGTTTCTGCTGTTGGGTGTGGCCTATTATGCTAATGAGTTCCTGCTGGACTTTTTCAACAAAAAAAGCCCTGGATGGATGGATGGATGGATGGACGGACAGACAGACAGACAGACGGACGGATGGATGGACGGATGATAGACAGACAGACAGACAGACAGACAGCAATAACAGGGGTGTTAAGCAGCTGCAGACCACAATATGGCTGCAGTAACACACACTAAATAATCCACTTTCAATGCACTTTCCAGATGGATTCTGCCAGTTCACACAGTAAAATCCAGTTAGAAAGTGCATTGGAAGTAGATTGAAAGTGGATTATTTAGTGTGTGTGACTGCAGCCTACATGATTGGTAGTGAGGGGCAGTTTGCATATTGAAAAGACTTGGTTTTTAGTCTGACTCATCCATGTGCTTTGGCACTTAGATGCTCGAACAGGTGTTTTAGTCACATACTCAAGTTCATTTCTTCTTCATCTTTCGCAAGGACTCAGACTTTGGTTCCTGTGACTTTGGCCCTTGCATTGACAACATTGATCCCATGATCAATGCTTTGTGACATGGAGGTAGTAAATGTAGAACTGAGATAATTGCCTGTTATTTCAATCCCTAGTTGTTTGTTTTCTTGCTGCCCTATTACCTTTTGATCAGCTTGGGTAAAGGAAAGTAAACTACACATTTGGACAAATATATAATTCCTCAAAGGTTTTATTTTAAAACAAAACAAAACAAAACAAAAACAAAAGCATAGCATTGGTTATGTGTACTACAATTTTCAGTCCAGAATCTCAACTCCTCCATTATCAAGGACAGACGCTTCTTATGAATGCATGTTTTTTTGGTGTGCATGTGTTTCCCAAGTTTCTTCACTGAAATAGAATTTTAAGCTCATGCTGAGACACTGCAATATTGTTCACTGCAAGAAACTATTTTGTTCTGCCTCAAAAGCAATACATTTTTATGTTTAATTTTGCCCAGGGTATCTACAACACTTGTTTATGTCCTTAAAATGCCTTTTAAAGAGATTGATTCCAATGCCTTGCCAGTAAATCCTGCTTCGAAGATTTAATTCGATCATTTATGCAGCAAGACGGAATTTACATCTTATTTTGGCAGCCTGAACGTCTGTTAGGTACACTGCAGCTGTAGCACCATCCAGCCGAATACACGAGGATGGGTGCATATATCTTTTATTCATCCCCTCACTAACATTTTAATTATGTCATTTTACTTAAAGTTTTATCACCAGCTCCAGATATCACTTTAGCTTGAAGCACTGTTGGGAAATTTTACATCTACAGTAAATCAAGTTCCTATAAATACTTTGACTTTTTCTCTCTTTTGTGAAAACCACAGGAAGTAATGAAGGCACATGTAAGAAGTGTAATGTCTGTTGTGATGCAATGTTTCCAGCCATTAAAATTTTCTAACTTCTCATAGAAGAATAGGCATGCAGAAAATGTTCTTTGCTGACATTTGTCTATATAATTTCCCCCCCCATCAAGCCACAGCTGACTTGTGGCAACCCCACAGGGTTTTCAAGGCAAGAGACGTTCAGAGGTCATTTGCCCTTGCCTGCCTTTGTGAACCCTGGTATTCCTTGGTGGTCTCCCTTCCAAATACTGATCAGACATAGGCATCAACTACAGGGGGCTCGGGGGCTCAGGCCACTCCCGAAGTTTCCCAGGGGGGTCTGAGCCCCCCTGGGGAAATGGGGTGCCCGCCCCCCACCGCACCTCCATGTTAGGCAGGCAGGCCAGCCAGCTGGCTGGCTGCCCCCCCGCCACCACCACAAGAGCCACCTGGCTGGCTCCCCTCCCCTGAACTTACTGGCTTCCTCCCTCCCAGTGTGATGATGTCACCCAGAAGTGACATCATCACACCGGGCACGTTGCCGGGGTGACGCTCTAGCAATTGCCCGGAAACTCTATGGCACCATAGAGTTTCAGGGCAATTGCCAGAGCATCGCCCCGGCAACATGCCCAGCATGATGATGTCACTTCCAGGTGACATCATCATGCTGGGACCCCGGGAGGGAGCTAGTGGATTCAGGGGAGCAGGCCGGCTGGTCAGGCCGGGGGGGCTCTGGCAGCGGCAGTGGCAGGGAGACCATCACAGTGTGCACGTGCGCTTTGTGCATGCACATGCGCAAGAGCCCCCACTACCCAGTAACTACAAAAGTCTATGCCCCTGTGACCAGGGTTGACCTGTGGTTGGGCTAGTGTGGACTATCCAGGTCAGGGCCAATACTGCTATAGTGATTGCCTTTCTCCTCTTGAGAATGGAAGGAAATGAAGGCAGTTCCTGCCTAGCATCTTCTGGAGGAGTCCCAGGCACTTACAGTTGCTTACTGTGGCCTTGATTTTTTGTAAGATAGGCATAGTATAAATGAATAATAAACCTTTCTCTGCCTGAATTCTATTTCTGCTGTGGTAGAGGGTGCCTCCCTTCTTCTGGGAATGGAAGGAAGAGGAGACACCAGGCATCCATGGCTGCTCTATAAAGTAAAGTACTATACCCAGTGGTGTACCACAACCAGGGAATGGGGTTTTTTAGTACGACATTTTCCATGCTTAAGGACAACTGGTATTTGTCGATTGCTAAATCTTCCTCAGATGATATCAGACATTGCATTACCACTTTGTTTACATACTGTTATCTACCCTGGTTGGTGCTAATATAATTAATTGTTGCCATGATTCTAAGGATGACAACTGTTATCATGATAAACTATTTATGACATGCCTAGTACTGAACCTCCCCTAAATACACTATTAACCTTTATATCTTGATTCTTATCCCTCTGTTCTTACAATTGTCAACTGCTTCCTATTATGATATCTGGTACTGGTTTTTTATTCCTAGTTCAGCAATTATGTTTATAACTTCTTGAGGTGCCATTTTATACCATTATACATTTGTTTGTTCGTATTGTTGATTACTGTTGATTAGTGATAGTTGATTAGCTAGGATTCTTACACTACAATCCTAGGAGCACTTTCCTGTGAGGGGCTGTGGCTCAGTGTGAGAGTATGTGCTTTGCATGAAGGTGGTCCCATGTTCAATCCTTCGCATCTCCAGGTAAAAAGTATCAAGAAGTAGATTATGTGAAAGACATAAGCATATTTAAGGATCTACTTATCATACTTCAACATAACTTTGATGCTAATTTTACACCAGTAATTAGTGAGAGTGCTCATGATTTATAGGGAATATGTGATGCCTGGGATTATGTCCATTTTAGATAATTTAGTTGTTTCCATACTTATCAGCACCCTTAAAAATGGTATAATAGGCATGAAAAATAGAGTTGGATCCATAAAAAGCACCAGACCTGTCCAAAAGTTTTATTTTCCTAATGTTATATGTTATTATTGTCCTAATACAGATTCCTCATATTGTATGTCATTACTGTGCCACACACCAGAAGTGCTTGATTCAGTAGGTTACAAAATAGCAGTAGGTGTTCTAAGTACCTTTAAGTTGTCTACCCTAGTCATATCAAGGTTCTTCTAAGATCATGTTGAAAGAATTGAAGTACAAACCATGCATCATTACTCTATTAGCAAAATGAGATAAATTGGGAGACATAAGCCCCAGACTTACTTCTTTCATATCCCTTATAAATAATATAAATAGCCATATACAATGATAAAAATGTGTGGTTGAATCACAATATCTTGTTAGTCAAGAAAGTTATTTAAAATCTTCAATATTTAAATAGACTATCATTAAGAAGTCTACTATGTGACAACTCTTGGTTTCAAGACTTGCAAGAAAAGCTTTGTTTTCTCTACTGTCCATAGTGGAAGAGCAAGAGCAACTGAGGCAATTTTGAATTCCTTATATCTAATTTTGATAACATGACATGTATGCTATGTACACTATATCAGATGATCCTTTGTCATGACAAATGTTTAGGTAGCTGCTAAACTGAATGAAATTGAATAAAATCTTAAATAATGGCATTTCTGATTAAAACTGGCTGTTAAAGGTCCAGTCTGTATTTAAAAAATTGTATGAATTACTGCACTGTTTGTATCTGACTGCTTATAGGATTTTAAAAATGACAATACTACTGTTTCATGTTGGAGCTGTTCTGACATACAAGCAAACTTTTTTTCCTCATGCAGCTAGTAGGGTTGTGCATGAACTGGCTCACAAATGTAAGTTTGTGATGAATTTTGGATGGTTTGTGGTTCTCAAACCTAAATTCGCAAACTGAAGAGCCACTACAAATTTCCACTAATTTTAAGGCAGTTTGTGGCAGTTCATGATGGTTCAAGAAGAACAGAAAGCAATAGGTTTAAATGGCTCAGAGCCATTTAAATCCCAGCTTTCTACTCATCACAAAAAAACTCCCAGCTGAGCAGTAGGGAGAAGAAAGCAGAGATTTAAATGGTTATGAGACATTTAACCCCCTGCTTTCTGCTTCCCACTACTTTTCATGAGGAGCAGAAAACAGGGGTTCTCCCTATGAAATGTGGCAGGGAGCAGAAAGCAGGTGTCGCAAACCATTATGGACTGGTTTGGTTTGCAAACCAAACCACCACCACCCGTAATATTGATTCATGGTTCAGTTCATGGTTTGACCATGAATTAAAACAAACTGCAAAAATGTGGTTCATGCCATCCCTAGCAGTGACATTGTACAACCAAGGGGAAATTCACATTTGTAAGGGCAGAAAGCCAGGATATAAATTTTGTAAATAAATAAATAAGATAGTATCATGGCAAAAGCTTGCATTTGGACCACTGAATATACTTTCAGGGCCCAATGATAACTGTAACTGCTTTAAACTGACCTGGAATATGTTGATGTGTGTCAGAATTTTAGGAGCCAAATGACGGCATCAGTCTTATTTACATTTCCTCTCAGAAAGGTTAGTTAAGTCTTGGGATCCAGCCAAAATGGCTGAACTTACTAAAAAATTCAACAAATCAATGATAATAAACATCTAGAAAAGCTGTCTGAACTGGTGTCTTTTAAAACCTCATGAAAACACATTATCTGGATACTGGTTCATTCAGGAAATTTTTAACTGTGTAAAAGTAATACACTATGAGAGTTTTTGTTCTGCCTTTAAGTTGTATTTTAATAATAAAAAGTCTAAAAGGAACTGTTACTGGCCATTGTTCAGAATCCTTCTAGCAATTCAATTAAAATAGTTCAATAGATGCAGCCTTTGTTCTTGGACCTACAAAATAAAGTTTTCACCCTTCCAATGGTAGAAGCCCCTCTCCCCTCTCATCAAGTGTTCAGTCCCTCCCTTTTTTCTTCCTCACATTATACTTGTTTTTTCCATCTTATACTATGCCTTTTCCATCAGTGATTTCTTACTATCCCCTTGTGACATATTCATAGACTTTTTTTTGTCATAGCTCCTATATTGTGGAACAGCACATGAGGAAGGAACCAACACAATTTCTATTTTCTATTCACACAAGGCACTTCTTCCTCCCACCCCCAGCTCACTGGTGTTGCCAAAATTCGGTGCCTGTAAGACACTCGTGGCAACAGCATGTGAGTCAGATTTGGGGACTGCAAGAAGAAAGGGAATTGGGGGAATTTACTGCACTCCTTCTACTAGTGGAAAGGACCTAAGTCAAGATCCAACACACAGTCTGTAAGGCTAAGCTCTTGAGAAGGGCTTTTGGCCAATAGAGAAGTGCTTTAAATGGCAATTGTTCTTATGTATGCTGTTCGCTGATTTTTTTTCTTTTTTTGCCTATAGTACCAGCCTTCTGGAAACCAAAAGAGTCAATGACTACACAAAGAAAGTGTACTGGAATGTTTGGAAAACACTGAAACAAAATTGTGTCATCCTAAAGATCCTAAGTCACTGTGAAAAGCTTATGAAACTCTCAATAGCCTGAAACATATGAACTAAAATATACTGATTCACATCAGAGTTCTTTATTGAGTTACCTCAGAAACTTTACCCCTGATTTCACCTGACCTTTCCCCTCTATGTTAAACTATATATATATATATATATATATATATATATATATACACTCCTCTAGAATCTTTTGAAATTGTGCAGCAGGACTCTCTTTCCCTGATTTATTTTCAGTAACTAATGGGTATAGAATTTTATGAACTACTGAAGAGCCTCCCACTATTATTGAGGTAAGATGTGCAGTAAATGTGAGTTAAAACAGTGATCCACCCAGCCTGCAAGTTACGGAACCTTAGATTTTTCACTTTTACAGTAAATATCTTTAGTCAACCAATTTGATACAACATTGTATGATAAAATTTCACTTTAGAGCCCTTGCAGACATCCTTATTGATTTCCAGTGAAAAGCCTGGGGTGCTGAATGTGAGCTTGCAGAGCTTGAAGACACAGTGTAACAGCAAAATCCATAAATCAGATAATTGCAATCATTCTCGTGTTATGTATTCTTTTCTTGGAATAACACCCGGCATGCTGAGCCATTATTATGGCTGAATGGCATATTTCTGAAATAATTCAGTTCAGAACAGCAGACTGTAACCTGGGTTATTGTCTAGATTTTGTTAGATGCTGAGCTGCTCTGAATTCTCAGTGGGGCATGTGTTTTCTCTAACCTTTCAGATAACAGGCCTGATATACACAAGGAGGGTACTAATGTAATCACTTTTGATGGAAGACACTATGGAAGGACAGGTTTCCCTGTTCATATTTGGATACATTATCTCATTGAGAAAAGTTTTTAAAGTGAGGCAGGTTTTCTCTTGTGGTAGGTGGGCAAAAACAGAGATGACAAACTAGAGGTTTCTTTCAGGATTTCCCTCTATGTGCAAAAGAGACAAGTCATTTTTGATTTAATTTGTAAAATGTGATAAGTGCCTTTTCCAACAGTGCAAATGGCTGCTTTGGAAATTTCAGTGAAACTTCCATTTGTGTGCAAGTTTTTCCCCCATGCATGCACATAGGTTTATTCGATGGCAGCCACAGAGAACAAATTCAGTGGCTGAGTTTCCATTCATAAGTTTTTGAAACATTCTTCTACACACTGGAACACATGCAGCTACCTTCTACTGCATCAGACCTTTATTCTATCAAGGTCAGTATTGTCTATTCTGACTCACAACGGCTCTCCGAAGTCTCAGATATAGGTCTTTCAGAGTACCTACTGCTTAATCCTTTTTTAACAGCCCAGAATCCTCTTGGCCTAGGGATTCAAGTCATGGTAGAGGACCAGTTCTATTCTGTTGGCTGGTATGGTTCACAGATCAGCTGTTCTCCCTCACCTCAGCTGTTCTCCCTCACCTTGTCATAGAGGGAGATTATTAGGTTTTCTCTCTGCGCTCCTTGAGTCCTGATCTTCCAACCTGCACAATGACTGACTGCAGCCTTCTTTTCTGCCTTCCCCAGTATACTCACCCTCTTGGCCCAAATATCTAACAAGTTCCTCTCCCCCCCCCACACATGCTGAAACAGATTTGCTTGCTCAGGTTTACTTTGAAGCCACCAATATGAAGAGAACCTATGTTCTTCTAAATGTGGAATCCTTTCTATTAGGAAACAAAAGGAATAGTTCTCACCATAAAGACCACCAAAAGAACCATCAGATGGTCATAATTCATCATCAGCCCTGATCACCTCTGACAGCTCTCTGTGCCAAAGGCTTGAGATCCTTGCCAGCCCCCTAAGTTGTCTGGCCCTAGGAAAGATAGATTCTAATAATCTGCACATTAGGGGACTCACAGCTATTTGCCAATGCTAAAATCAGAGTAAATGAAAGCTTTTATTAAAATTAAAGCAATTTGCTTTGCCATCTGCCTCCTCTTTCTGTGAGATTCTTTAGAGGAGTCACTGGAACAACTTTGTGTGTCCATCTGCCACTAGCAAAATCACTAAGCATGCAGAAATATTCTTCCCCATAGAAAAAAAAAAGATTGCTATCAAAATTAATATTCAGCTGAAGGGTTCTGCAGCATCTTTGTTGGGCTGTACACAAAGCTGCAGCAATTTCAAGGCAAGTGCCTGAATGCTACAAGTAAATACTTATGGTGCTATTTACAGCCTGTCACCATCTCAGCAGCAAGTATCTAAATGGAGGAAACACACCAGACATTAATGTTTTAATATTCAGCACTTCTTCCCATACACACACACACACAGACGGAGCATGCATACTACTCCCATTCTACAGAGACTCCACTGGCTGCTCGTCAGTTACAGGGTTCAATTTAAGGTATTGGCTATAACATACAAAGCCCTTTGTGGCCTTGGACCTTCATATTTGCAAGACTGCATTTCCCCCTATGCATCACCATGACAGCTTCACTCATCTGAGCAAGGTCTTCTATGGGTGCCATCCTGCAAATGGGCAAAACCAGCAATTCCCCCAAAATGTGCCTTCTCCATTTTGGCCACAGCCTTATGGAATGGTGTGCCTGAGGAGGTCAGGAAGGCTCCCACTTTCCTGGCTTTCTGCTAACTGTGCAAAACTAAATTATTCAAGTGATCTTTTGTACATAGGCAATAGAGTTGCACTCATAGTTCCCTCTAAGCTGTGCTAGGGGGTGCTGGTGCACAGAATTTTAACAGCCAGCTCAGGTGATTTCTGTTTCAGCCCATAGATACTGCTTCAGCACATTGGAAACAATGGAGAATGGGGCATCTCCTTCTGGGGCCCATAGAGTTGGATCCCCTGGTCCAATCATTTTGAAACTTGGAGAGATTTTTAAGGAGAGACACCAACAACTATGCCACAAATTTGGTGATTCTACCTCAAAAGAAGCCCCCCAAAGCCTCTGATACCCCCAGATCAATTCTCAATTATAGCCTAGGGGTCCATTGACTATAATAATCCTCATAGGCTACAATGGAGCTGGAAAAAAGGGTTGTTGTTTGTTTGTTTGTTTTGCAAACCCCTATTATGCTTTTCAGTATGATTTGTAAGCTGCCTTGAGTTACAGGGAAAAGTGGGAAATAAATATTTGAATAAATAAGTAGATAGGGTGGGTTGATAACATTTAAGCAACTTCCTGTTTTTTAGGTTAGGCAGAGTTCTGACATTGATTGTTCCTGAAGAAGTGAGCAGTGACTCACAAAAGCTCATATACTGCCACCTATTTTGTTAGTCTTTAAGGTATTACAGGACTCTTGCTCTTTTCTATTTTTTCTCCTCTTTTACTTGACCTGTAATGCTGATTGTCATGTTTCACTAACACACATGCGCGCGCGCACACACACACACACACACACACACACACAAAGAAATTAGACTGCAAGAGCTTCCCCTCTTCCCCAAGTGCTGGTATGTAGGGATGTGCATTTGGTTCAGATGGATTGAAAAAACAACCGAATAATGCCTATTCAGCCTGCTGATAGTCAAATCAGAGTCTTTAACATGGGTTCCCCAAATAAATTTCTCGAATGGATGCTGTATGTTTGGCATCCATTTGGTAAATCCCTTTGCTGGGTGAGGGAAAGACAGGGGGAGGCATTTAAATGCCACCACACTCCTTTCAGGGCCCTCCCTGGCTTGCCCGCCTTGGTGGGTGAGCCAGAAAAGGCGGGGGGGGGGCTCTGAAGGCTTTTCCCCACCCACCCGCTTCTGTGGGTGAGCGGAGGAAATCATGGGGAGGCATTTAAATGCCTCCCTGCACCCTCCTGGGCCCTTCCCAGGGCTGGGGGAGGCTCTGCAGGCTTTCCCCTGCATGAGCGGGGGAAATCACAGGTTCTTCAACCCAAATCCCATTTCACTGTTTATTGAATGTCCCATCCTGTTGAATGTATTGACTCACTCTGTGTAATCCTCCTTGAGTCCAAGTGAGAACAGCATATTATAAATTATGGAAATAAATAAAACATAAATTTTAAAAGATTTCATTCACAACCGACATTCAGCCCTGATGTCTCATTTAAGTAACTGATTAAAAAAAAAAAACAACAGTCAGTCACATATTGGGAAACACTGGTGTGACTGACATGTGGAGCCCAGACCACAGCTATGGCACTCATGTGCGTGGACAGGGTTAAAAACACCCACAACAGGAGAGAGCAGACACAGGTGGGCAAAGTCTGTGTGGGTGGTCAGGGATTTTAAAGAAGACAATAGTATGGATGGGAGAGGGGAGTGTTGTGAAAAGGAGAAAGCCAGGAGGCTGCAGAAGTTGGAGGCATCAAGAGAGAGCTCAGGAACAATGCAGGAAGAAACAGAAGAAACAGAGAGCCTGGGAGCAACCGGAACTAAAGGAGCAGTGGCAAGAGGAGCGAGCACATCTCTAGCCAGAGACAGCAGTCAGTGTGGTAAACAAGAAACAAGGCTTGAGATCCAGCTGAGTGCCAAAGCAATGAGCAAGAGGATTTAGCTGTTGGGAGAGAGCAAAGATGCAAATCTCAGAGCTGGCAGTAAGGATGAAAGAAATTATGAAAGTTACTACTATGACTGGGGATTTGGAGTAAGGACCTGCAACACAAGTGGTGGACTTTGAGGGTCAGGGCTTAATGTCACAGAGGGGGCTCTGGGAGAGGGCTGCAGTATTAAGAAAGCAATCAAATGGGACTGAGAACTGGGGAGCCAGGCTAGACACAGAAGTCTGATGGTTTCAAGGTTGAGCCTTAAGTGATGTATGGAAAGGAGCCTTTGAGGAACTGGGAAGGGAGCATCTGACTGGCGTAGTAGACTTCCGGGTTTGAGACTCCATATACAAGACCAACTGACAACTGTGTTGGATCCAGACTAAATTTTTGTGCAATGGAAAGTGGGGAAAAAAATACTGTAAATTCTGCACTCTCTCCTGCAGACCCCCAATTTTCTCCTTAGGCTGTTCCTGAGGGTCCCCGGTACCCCAGGAGCAGCATATGGGGGATGTCACTGGACAGCAATAAGAGGGGAAGGGAGGAAAATTCTGTTCCACTGATAGAAGTGTGAAAAAACCTAGACTAGACTCAATCCATTGCTCTAGGAAATGGTCTAAAAGATAAATATCAGTTATCTAATGTAATTTTATAAATATTATGGTTCGGCTCAAAACTTTGGATTTCTTTTGTATATACTTGATATAAAAATCTTTACATTATTCTAACCACATCATCAAATTTCCCAAGTGGGAAAAAAATGCTAGTTTGGAATTCTGGCATTAAAATTGAGTTGCATGATCCTATAAATTTTTCAGTTGTGAGTCATTTAAGGTTGATGAACCCTGCTTCATCCATCCCTTCTTTTCTAAAAATCCAAATTCAGTTAGTTCTTGTATGCTGTTATGAAGTTAGTTTTATGTGTTTTTAACATCAGTTTTTTTAAAAACCATCTGGAGCACCTGAATGTGATTTTTTTTTAAAAAGAGTTCAGTAGCCCCTTAAAGACTAACAAAATTTATGGCAGGGTATGAGCTTTCATGAGTCACTGCTCATTTCTTCAGATACAGCTAGAATGTGAATCCATTTGTCCTTATATCTTGGAGAGTGGAGTGATTTCAGATGCTGAATTACAATAGCAAGCAAATGACAATAGCACACTTGATTGGATTAGATGTGATTAGTAGAGGGGTAGTTGACGAGACAGGAAACCTAGGTCTCTGTTCAGTCCAGGAGGATGCATTGTCTTCAGCTTCATTATCAGTTGTAATTCAGCAGTCTCTCTAATATCCCTTTGAAATTCCTTTGGAAGAGAACTGCTACACTTAGATCAGCAACTAAGGGTCATTTTACACCTCCCCTCTAAAGTAGTTTGACTGCTGTCTTTTCCTGTGCTGAATTCACAGTGGTGTGAAATTTCACTCCAGGGGGTCTAAGTGCCCTAATAACAGCAATTGTTTAAAGCAGAATCAAGCTTGACCACAGGAGGGCAATTAGTAGATGTGGACATTTCAGTAGCAGCACGGTTTCACACCGCACAGAAGTGTGGGCAGGTTTTTTTGGAACTAGAATGATTCCAGCGGGAAAGTCAGATGTAAAAACAGCCTAAATGTCCTGGAAGGTTAAAATGTTCCCCCACTGATTTTTGAATGTTGTGGTCATTAATGTTAGGCTTATGTCCGTTTATTCTTTGTCATAGGGACTGGCCAGTTTGTCCAATGCAGAGGGTGGAAGAGGACTGCTGACATGTGATGGCATAAATCACACTAGAAGATAAGCAAGAGTATGAACCTTAGATGGTATGGATGATTTTGCTGGGTTCACTGATGGTGTTGCTAGGATATATATGAAAGCAAAGTTGGTGTCTTGGTTTGTTGCAGGTCCTGGTACCAGAGTCATTATGAGTAAGAAGTTGTTTTAGGTTAGCAGGCTGTCTGTAAGCAAAAAAAATTCAGCCCACCAGCACCTGTGTAAGGGAAGTGTCACTATGCAGCATGGGTTGTAGGTCATTAATAATAAATTGGAGTGACTTGAGTTGTGAGTTGTATGTGACCACCAGTGGTGTTCTGTTGTTATTTTATTTAGGCTTGTCTTGTAGCAAAATGTCCCTGGGTATCATTCTGGCCTTTCCAATCATCTTTCTTACCATATCAGGGGGATATTGTAGTTGCAAAAACACCTGCTGTAGGTCCCTCAAGTTAGTATCTCTGTCTGAGAGTTTGTGGCAGAAGTGACTATAATGTAGGGCTTTGGTATAGACAATGGATTGTTTGATGTGGTTAGGGTGATAGCTAGAGGCATATAGATGTGTTTGCTGATCTGTCAGTTTCTGGTATAATGTGGCATTTGTGTGTCCTTTGAGTGTCCATACTGTGGTGTCCACGAAGTTTATTTCTTGTGTAGAGTAATTCATAGTTAGGTTGATGGTGGAGTGGAAGCTGTTGAAAGCCTGGTAAAATCTTTTGAGGGCTTCTTTGCCATAGGTCCAGACAATGATAATGTCATCAATGTGTTCAGAAAACACTGTTCTAGATCTGCCATGAAAATGTTGGCATCCTTTGGAGCGATGTGGTTGCCCATGGCTGTGCCACTGATTTGAAAGTATAAGTACACACCAAACATGAAGTAGTTGAGGGTGAGAACAAACATATAGAGTTCAGTGGCAAGATCTGCTGTAGTGTTACCAGGCATGATGTTTCTAATGGCTTGTAGTCCATCCTTACATAGGATGTCAGTGTACAGAGACTCAACATCCATGGTAGCTAGAATGCTGTTTTCTGGGAGAGGGTCAATGAACTGCAGTTTCCTCAAGAAGTCTGTGGTATCACAGACATAGCTGGTGGTATTAATAATGTTCAGACTCAGTATGGAGTCCATATATCCTGATACTTCTACAGTGATGGTGCCTATGCTCGAGACAATGAGATGTCCAGGTTTGCTGGGTTTATGTATCTTTGGTAGGAGGTAGAAAGTGCCCGGTCTGGTTTCTTGTGGGTGTAGCCAGGGGTCCGTTGGGGCCGGAGCGAGGTGGAGTGAAGCTCCGCCAGCTCAGGAGTGGCCACTAGGGCAGCCATGGGCTGAATCAGATTCTCTAATCTGATTCAGCCTGCTGCCGAATTGCTGCTGAAATTCGGCGGCAACTTTAAAAGCAACTGGAGGGGAGGGGGTTTGAGGGAGATGCTCCAAACTTGCAGGGGAGCTGCTGGGGCCTCTCCTCGAAATACCCACCAAGTTTCAAGAAGATTGGACCAGGGGGTCCAATTTTACGGGCCCCCAAACAGGTTGCCCCCATTCCCTCCATTGTTCTCTATGGAAGGAAAAAAGTTAACATTTTTTCCCACCATAGAGAACAATGGAGGGGATGAGACAATCTGTTTGGGGGCCCATAGAATTGGACCCCCTGGTCCAATGTTCTTGAAACTTGGTGGGTATTTCGAGGAGAGGCCCCAGCAGCTACCCTGCAATTTTGGAGCTTCTCCCTCAAACCCCCTTTCCTCCAGCCCCTCATATACCCTATGAGTTGTTGCCATTGATTTCAATGGCCCATAGGGTATAATGGGGCTGAAACTGACATGCCTTTTCTGACACACTTCTGGTGATGTCAGGGGACGTGGCATATGCTAATGAGTTATGCTAATGAGCTCCTTCACCTCTTTTTCTACGAAAGGACCCCTGGGTGTGGCCATATATATTTTTCCCTGTATGTGTGCTGGTAATTTCTTTATGATTTTGTTGAGTTCTTGCTGGTATTCCTGTTTGGGATATGAGGATAGAGGCCTATAGAAACTAGTGTTTGAGAGTTGTCACTCAAGCTTCTCATGTATAATTTATTTTGTCCATTGTGACAATGGCGCCTCTCTTGTCAGCTAGTTTCAATATTAATATCTGGATTGTTTTTCAGGCTGATTATGGCACATGTCGTCACATGTCAGCAATGCCTTTCACCTTCTACATTGGACAAACATGCCAGTCGCCCTTTGACAAAGAATAAATTGACATAAGCATGACATTACAGACCACAGTCTTCAAAAACCAGTGAGGGAATATTTTAACCTTCCAGGATATTCAGTTACTGACCTAAGAGTAGCAGTTCTCTTCCAAAGTGAGATTAGAAGGTGAAAGTGCTGAATTGCATCTGATAATAAAGCTGGAGACAATGCATCCTTCTGGACTGAATCCAGACCTAGATTTCCTGGCTCATTACCAACGCTGATTTCTCTATACCTTCTACTACCCCTCTGCATATCACACCTAATCCAATCAATTCTGCTATTTTCATTTACCTACTATTGTCCTTTGCCTGCTACTAGCATTCCGCATCTGAAATCACTCAATTCTCCAAGATATAAGGACAGATGGACTCACATTCTAGCTGTATCTGAAGAAGTGAGCAGTGACTCACAAAAGCTCAAACCCTGCCAGAAATTTATTTCTTTAAGGTGCTACTGAACTCTTGTTCTTTTCTGTTGCTACAGACTAACACAGCTACCAATTGAGGGGGGGGGGGGTCAGTTATACTTCCAAGAGTTGTGAATGGGCTGATATTATGTTATAGCTTTTTTTTCTCCCCAGTGGCAAAATAAAAGGCTATGCTATCCTTCCTCATAAGACTAGTGCTCTTGCCTCCAAAGGTATAGTTATCCTCTAAAGAAAGCCACCAACGCCTCAAACACAAAGCATAGGTTAACACTCAAAACTGGTATTCTTAGGGCCAAACCAGACATTATGGTGCTACATATACTACCTGTGGCTGCTGAGCCCATTTTAGAGACAAAATCAGCCATTTAAAAATGCTGCAAGGGCCCCGTCCTGATCAGGCTGAAGCACAGTGGGAACAGGGGATCTTGTTTCCCCCTAGATGCCTTTTCAGGTGTGGAAACAGGCCCCAAAGAGGCAGTCTCCACGTAACTTGGGGGAATTAGCTAAAAGAGACAGAGCAAGAGGCAGGTAACTGGGATCCCCACCTATGTATACCAGAATTGTCCCTATGAGAACTCTTGGAAATAACCAGGCAGTTGCTCAACTGGTAAAGAGCAGAAGAAGAAGAGGAGGAGGAAGGAAGAGGAGGGGGGAGTTGGTTTTTGTACCCTGCTCTTCATGACCCAAAGGAGTCTCAGAGTGGCTTGCAATCACAACCCACTTTAAGAGGGATTTAGTTGAGGGCCATTTCCCCCAAGGATCTCACAGCATCTTCCCAGATAATTTGCTTTTAATTAATGAACCAGATTTCCAAAACAATGGGCCAATTCCCTCACTTTCCTATCTCCATGACTAAACAGGCAGGTTCCTGCCCTTCTCCAATTGTAACAAGTACCCAGCTATTTCTAACTTCGAAATCTCCTCAAGGGGACATTTTAAATACTCTCCATGCAAAAGGGGGGAAAACCCTCCTCTCTACCATATAGACAAAATTGTTCTTCTCAGGCTGGCTCATCTTTCAAAGATCACAATTTTATTATTCCCATGTTCCAATGCCAACACCCCATCCCCTTTTTAGTCTTTGCAAAAGAGTATAAATATTTATCCCTCAGCCCCAATTTTTGTACCTGGTTTGGGACTCATCCTATTATCCCAGCCTCTTGGTTGGCCCCTCTCTTCTTTGCTACACATCTCCATGTCTTCTTCCCCTGCCTCGTCAGTTTCAGGTCCTGACACAGCCAGCCTGGTGTAGTGGTTAAGTGCACGGACACTAATCTGGGAGAACCAGGCTTGATCCCCTCCTCCTCCACTTGCAGCTGCTGGATGACCTTGGGCAAGCCATAGTTCTGTCAGAGCTGTTCCTGAAAGAGCAGTTCTTGAAAGAGCTCTCTCAGCCCCACCTACCTCACAGGGTGTCTGTTGTGGGGAGGAGAAGGGAAAGGGAAAGGAGTTTGTAAACCACTCTTAGACTCCAAGTGATGGGTGAGGTATAAATCCAATCTCCTCCTCCTCTGCTATGGACAACACTCCCTTCTCTCAAAGAGCAGCCTTGCATGTCCCCCCCCCCCATTTAGTTTTATTCTGCAGTAGTAAGCAGGTTTGCTAGGGAAAGGCTGCTTCATTCACTTAATGTTTTCCTTTCTGTAATTTTATTTTCGCACTACTGTATTGCCTAAATTAATTTGACTTCTCTTCTGTTTATAAAATAAAAACCCCTTCTGTTTAAGACACATGTTTGTTCCATGCTAACAAGAAGACTCCGTTGCACATTACCACCCTGACATGTGTAGACCTATTGGGTAACAGAAGTCTGAATATTCTTGTCATACAATACCCTGCCCCCCCCACCCAGTTTTCTAAACAACTATCACGGCTGAGGGAGAATAAATTACTCAACACTGCCAATTTTCAGGTCAGCCTCTTTTGCTGGGAATGGTGCTGGGTATGGCTAGGAGGCTGTGTGTCATCAGCTTCCCTCAGCTTTCCACAGTGGAGTGTAGCCTATGCATGTGATCTAGCCTGTGGGCTGAAAAAAACACTCCTGAAGAGATACAGACTGTTCCAGACAACAATGAGGCTCTTCTCCCCTCCTGGCACAGCAGTTGTGGCTGTCGAAGCCTGAGGCAGCACACTCTGTGGAATGAAAACAAAAAGCAGCCAGCCTTGACAGCCTGCTTGCTGTCAAGGCCTATCTTAACTGTTCTTTCTCCTCTCAATATAAGAACCTGTTGGGATGAGGCTTTTAACTTCAAGATGCCTTGAACTGCCAGTTCCTCCACATGATCATGTACAGAACAGAGCAGAAACAGACTAATCTGAGCTGTGCTGTACATGAAGGGAGCTGGCGGCCATTTTGTGCCATTCTCTGCTGGAAAGAGGGTGGCTGGGATTAGGGTTGCCAGGTGTCCCAGACTGGTGGGAGACCAACCACCAGCAGCCCTCCTCCCTTGCTGCTGCTCACTTGGCTGGTGGGGGGAAAGGAGGGGTTGACAGTGATGGTAATGTGGTGATGACACTTCCAGCATGACTGTAAGTGATATCGCATGGGGCAATGCTATAGCATAAACCATAGAGTTTGGGGCAAAGGCTAGCACATTGTCCCAGGTGATATCCTTTCCAGGTTGAGTCAGAAATTATATCACTGTGTCACCAGCATACCCCCACCATATCTATGGCTATCCTTCCCTAGCTTTGATCGCTCATCTATATAAGGTCAGTCTCTGCTCACCTTTCTCCATGCTTTGAGAATGAACCACTCACCAATTCAGTTAACTTATTAGGTTAAGTCTCAGCTTCAGATCATGAGTTCCCAGCTGAGGACAAGGGATTCCTGATGACATTTATATCCCACCCTTCACTCACTTGGCATCTCAGAGTGGCTTACAAACTCCTTTCCCTTCCCCTCCCCACCACAGACACCCTGTGAGGTAGGTGGAGCCGAGAGACCTCTGAGACAACTGTCCTTGAGAGAACAGCTGGTACAGAGCTATGGCTTGCCCAAGGTCATCCAGCAGGTGCAAGTGGAGGAGTGGGGAATTAAACCCAGTTCTCCCAGATTAGAGTCCGCGGTGGGTAGGGATTTGAACCTGGAACTTTTAGACCCTAGTCTGGCACTCTAACCACTATACCACATTCAGTCCTGATTTTCCTTTACAAACACTGGTTTCATCAATGTCACCCTGGCCAGGCATAATTGCTTCAGCTTGCATAATTGCCTTCCAAATCTATTTGTACAGATGGATACTGACACCAGACAGTATTTGAATCTGCGTGTGAGTGCACTGAGAAAACAGCTCAATCTTCATGATGTGCCCAGACTCTTTTTGTGTGTGGTTTTTCTCCAGTGCTCAGGAGTCCATGTGTACATTGTTAAAACACAGCATAAAAAGAATCTTGATGCAATCATACATGCCATCACATCAGGATTTCTTTTGACAAGATTTATCAGTACATGGTGTTAATGCATAGAATGGATAGACACTAAATGCAATAAAAAGCATGACAAACTTGCATGGTGTATCTATCATGTTTTTCATTCTGCCCTTTCTGCAAGGAGCTCAGGGCAGCATGTATATAACTCTTCCCTCCTCCATTTTGTCCTTGCAACAACACTAGGGTTGCCAAGTCTGGGCTGGAAAATACCTGGAAAATTTGAGGGTGGAGCTAAGAGAGGGTGCGGCTTGGGGAGGGGAGGGGCCTCAGCATGGTACAATGCCATAGAGGCCGCCCTTCAAAGCAGCCATTTTCTCTAGGGGAGCTGATCTCTGTCAGCTGGGGATCAGTTGTAAAAGCGGGAGATCCCCAGGCCCCACCTGGAGGCTGGCAACCCTAAACAACACTGATATAGGTGAGAGTGCTTAGGCCATGACACTTGTTGGATGACCTTGAGCCAGTAACCCTTTCTCAGCCTAACCTACCTATGAAAATAACATGGACAAGGGGAGAACCATGCAAGCTGTGTGAAGTTTCTTGAAAGAATGATAAAAATGTTGGCGGAGTAATTAACACAGCAACGGTGCACAACACGATTGTCTTCCTGCTGCCCCCTTCAGGGTCTTCTTCTCTTCTTCTTTGTACACCAGGCATTGCCTTTTCCAATACAAAAAATGCACTGAATAAATAAACTGGAGTTTGGGAGAAGCGGCAGAGTAAACTTTCTGAACAATAAAGGAACACGGTCATTTTTCAACCGTAATCTCTGCCATTCTCTGGGGCAATAACCTAGTTCCTTCAGCCCTGGTATTGCTTCTCTCCCTTTTCTTCTGTGTTTCTCCCTTTTATTTACACTCTTCTTTTTATTTATCTGTTTATTTATTTACTCTCTTGCCTTAACTGAGAGAACGCTCCTTTCTCTGGCCCTTCCCATAATGCTGATCAGCGTGCCTCTGAGCCAGTTGGTTAGCTTTCTGTCTCTTCACCACCTCAATATAGCAACCCAGGCAGAAGCCAGCTGGGATGGTGTTCCCATCATAATCACTGCTGTAACAGCACTTAGACTAGAGACTGGCTCAGGCTCAGGCCTATTGTGAGGCCTGGGATGCCATAAGTGGTGATTATCTACTGCTAAGCTTTTCATATGCTAGTGGTGTTATTTATAACAGTAGGGATCCAACAGTATAAAGCGGGCCTCTTGTCAGACTGTCGGCTGCATACAAAGGGCTGAAAGCAAATGGCTGATGTCCTTTGAGCTGCCAAAGGCACCGGCCATTTGTTTCAATTTTGAGCCAGGCAGCAACTGCAATTGACTTCATCCAGAGATGGCAAGGCTTGACCTTGATGTACGTGTTGTGGTTGGCCAGAAAATATCATCAGGGTTGTAGCAATCTTCTATTTATCCCATAAGCATTTTTGGTGGTCATGATAAAAACTCAGAGCTTGACTGAGGTATATTGAAAGAGGCGGAACTGGCAAAGGGGTCCCTGGCTGCCCTACAGAGAACTGTGTTGATTCTGAAGAAGTGCAGGCAGGCAAAACTGGTGTGAAACTCCACCAGGGTTGCCAGCCTCCAGGTAGCACCTGGAGATGTCCCAGTTGATCAGTTCCCCTGGAGAAAATGGCTGCTTTGGAGTGTGGTCTCTGTGGCATTGTTGAGTTCTCTCTCCTCCCCAAACCCCAATTTCCCCAGGCTCCACTCCCCAAATCTCTGGGTATTTCCCAATCCAGAGCTGGCAACTCTGAACTCCACTGGTTAGGGGGGGGGCAGATTCCAGGGGGGGCTCACCTTCTACCCTTTCCCCGCAGTGTGCTTATCAGCAATGCCTTAGCAATGGGGAGGAAGGGAGATATTTCTTTATCCTGGCTTTATCTCTCACTGGTTTATATCTGCTGTCTGGCTTTCAGGAGGAGGAGGAGGAGGAGGAGGAGATTGGATTTATACCCCACCCTTCACTACCCGAAGGAGTCTGCAGAGGTTGTCCTTCCTTTCCCCAGTTTCCTGCTGCCACCCAACTGCCCCTTGCTGGTGTTGCTTCACCCTCCTTCCTCTGCTAATTCTATTGCAGCCAAAGTCAGTCGTCCAAGACTCCTGCCACCCAGGTGGGGCCAGCCAGCAGGAGGCTAGTGGGCTTGCTGGGATCCTCAGAGGGAGGTAATGACAGAGGTGGAAGGGACTTTCTTCCCAGACAAAAGGTGAGGTAAGAAGGCATACAAACAGGAAGGAGCTCAGGGAGCCTGAGGGAAAAAAAGCAGGCTAAGGGAATCAGAGTACCTAGGGCAAAGAATTTGGAAGAAGGGACAGACTGGTTCTGTAACTAGGCAAAGTAAAACAATGGCATCGAGTCTAGTGACAGATGGGGGGGCACAGACTCCACTACCATACACATACTATTTCAGCCTCACCTCCTCCCTGCCCTGGAACTTGAACCGCAAACACTCCTTCCCTCCTTGTCTATCCAGAATTCGCTGTCCAGTGTCTTTATCGGGTAGCTGCAAGTATTATGGTTTTGAACCCCTCCCTGGTGCAGTTTTGTTTGTTTCTTTGTTTGTCCTTGTGAAGGAGCTGTAGTAGGTGTCTAAGGCTCCAAGTAGATGTTATGACTTTTAACCAGTCTGTGTCTACATTCATGGAGCATAATTTGCCCCATTTCCCAGGACCGATTTCAGTTCAGAAAACAATGAGGGGCTTCCCTGGCAGTTGGGTTGCCACGCCTCTGCTGGGGGTGAGAGAATCCCTGATTTGAGAATTTCACCCCCGATTTGGGAGTATCGAGAAGCAGGGGACAAAATGGCAGCCAATAGTGCCATTCTAGCATTTCCCCTACTAGTCTCTATGGTACCATAGAGACTGATGCTAGAGCATCACCGCTGCTGGAGGGCTAAACTCCTCTGCCTGTCTCCTCCACATGTTTTGTGAGTGGAGTGGCTGGCCTTGCTCTACCTTCCTGCTTAAAGAAATCCCCACCCCCTGCTCCCAGGAGCCCTCATTAGACCACATGCAAGTGAGCTGGTGGTGGGAGATGTCTGCAGAGGAGCTGCTGCCGCCTTGGCCACCACTCTGAATTCAGAGTCTTACTTCAAGAACCTGTTGGGATTGCTGTGCACCATGGGCCTTTGGAGAAGGGAAGATCCCCAGAGAAGTGGATAGCTGGGCAGGAGGGTTTTTTTTTTTTTTTACCCCCTTCCCCAACCCATGCCTCAGCCTTCAGAGGAGCCATCAGAGGAGGGAAGGGTGCAGCCCTGGGCCTCTCTGTGTGCACTCCAGTCTTGCATAAAACTTCCTTGGTCTTAAGGTGGCTTTGGAGTCTCTGGACTCCAGCTTTCTTGTCTTGCATGCTCTGACTTGCTTGCTCCCTGGAGAAGTGGATGACTGGGCAGGGTTGGGGGGGCGTGTTGGATTTTCACCCCCATCCCCAGGCCATGCCACAGCCACAGCCTTCAGAGGAACTGTAGGGGGTGAGGAGGCAGTCATGGGTCCCCTGTGTGCACTCCAGCCTTGCATAAAAATTTGTTGGTCCTAAAAGGTGGCCCTGGAGTCTCTGGAGGAGGATGCAGCCATGGGCCCCTCTCGCCACCACCCAGAGAAGCTGCCCTGGCAGAGGTTAGGCAATCAGCTCTGTGTGCTTGTTCTCAGTGCGCGTGGGGCATCCTTGAATAAAACTTTGCTGGTCTTAAAAGGTGGCACTGAAGTCTGGACTTCAACTTTGTATACTTTTTCTATGAATTAAATATGGAAATGGTCTTTAGGGAAAAACTGGGGAAGCAATCAATGGGTGCAGTAATTACAGCAATTCATAACCCGAATAAATGCAGGACTTAGCCTTTTTGCTGGATTCCTGAGTAGGAGATGGAAAGATGTTTACAAGAGACAAAGGCTTTTGATCTTGCAATATTAATCTGCAGATTAAAATGAATGAATGAATGAATGAATGAATGTGGATTCTGGAAAAATCCTGAGCTGGGATCAGTTCCCACACTCAGACCATGAATTACTGATGCAGAATACCATTTTCCTCTCCATGTATGGGTGCAGTCCTTGATCATGTTTTATAGCCTGATAATAAATGGCTTCAGGAATGTTTTTGTTTTGTTTTGTTTTTTAAAAACCCATCATGCAAAGCCTGACCGCAATGGCTCTGGGGAAGGGTAAGCTTGCATAAATTCTCCATGCATCAATATGTAGATGGCATGATGGTTTACTATACCTTTTGGCTGGTGCTGAAATATTCTGGGAAACATTTTAGAATCCTGAACCTTTTCCCTGATCAATTCCCTGCACTCCCCCTTTTGAACTTGCTGTTCGGATTAAAGCTGTTGGGGAGTGTGCCACCTCAGCCCTCCCCCAGTCTTCTGATGTTACTGACTGCTGTTTGGGGGGCGCCTTTTTACAATAGCCAAAGATTGTTCAGGCCTCTATATTTTGCTGCGGCATTTCCAGTTAAAAGGACCAGGCAGTAAGTCATGTGAAATTCTTCAACCTCAGACCCTAGAGTGCTGCTGTCAGTCTGAGTTCACAGTACAGAGTCTGTATAAAGCAACTTCATGTGTGTTCATGCTAGAAACACCTATCCTGCAGTCACTCCATCAGTTACTGGGCTCTATTCAAGGCACTGGTTAACATGTACAAGGCCCTTCATGGCCTAGGACCCACATTTCTGGTCGTCTGAACAGGGCCTTCTAAAGGTGGTTCTTCATTGTAAATTGGTAATATCAGCAACCACCCACTTAATGCTATGCTACACTGAGGATTATTAGGAAGGGGACTGAAAACACATCAGCCAGTATCATAATGTCCCTGTATAAATCTATGGTGCAGTCTCATTTGAAATATTGTGTACAGTTCTTGTCATTGCACCTCAAAAAAAGATATTATAATTGGGAAAAATGCAGAAAAGGGGAACTAAAATGATTAAGGGGATGGAACATCATGCCTGTGAAGAAACATTAGAGGGGTTAGGGCTCTTTAGCTTGGAGAAACAACAGTTGAGGGGTAATATGATACAGGTTTACAAAATTATGCCTGGGATAGAGAAGGCACAGAAAGAAGTACTCTTCCCCCTTTCTCACAGTACAAGAACTTGTGGACACTCCATGAAGCTAATGAGCAGTAGGCTTAGAAGAGGTAAAAGAAAGTACTTCTTCACCCAAGGAGTCATTAACATAAGGAATTCACTGCTGCTGGAAGTGGTGGCAGCTACAAGCACAGAGAGCTTCAAGACGCGATTGGATACACATATGGAGCAGAGGTCTATCAGAGGCTATCAGTCACAAAGTACAGATGGAACACTATGTCTGGGGCAGTGATGCTCTGTATTCTTGATGCCTGGGGGGCAGCCTACCTCACAGGGTGGTTTTTGAAGATAAAATGGAGGAGATTAAGATGCTGAAGATCTGAGGGGCAGAAAGCAATGTAAGGTGAGAAATTTAATTTTGGAAGGAGGAAGTAACCTCACAGGACGGGTCAGGGAAGAAAGCATGGACTTCTAGGGTAGAAAGGTGATATATGTTGGTGTATTTAAATTTGTACTTTGAAAGAAAAAAGTTACTTCAGTGGAACAGGTGGGTTTGGGGGAGTGCCCTAAAAGTGACATCACTGGAAAGGGTAGGGTTTTGATGCAATGTGCTGGAAGTGACATCATCAGAAGGGGGTGGAGCTCCAGGGGTGACATCATTTGCTGTTTGACCCAGAAGTGACATCACAGGATATGACATCACAAAAGTCTCCTGCTCCACTCCCAAAGTTCCCAGATATTTTCTGAGTCAGACCTGGGGACCCTACTGGCAGCCCTTCCCACCCACCAGCCACTTTAACTGTGCCTGTTGGGTGTAGCAAGTTAGAACACTTCAGTGTATCTACTGGGTTGCTATTGTTTGTATTAGTTATAGGAAGTCACATGTTTGTTTGTAACCAATCAGTTTGCCCGGGAAACTTTGTTAGGACCCTAACTCCCTGATTGGAAACCATGTATAAAATATTTGCATTTTATGGTTTCTTCTCTCTGCCTTTGTTCTTGTTCAGAGAGGAGACGCCATGATTCGAGTTCCAGCTCTCTAACTGTTTAGATCTCTAACTGTAAAGATGTAGAATCTAGCTCTGTTGTTATTTTGTATCTTGTTTACCTTTCCCATGTTAGGTGTATAGTAAACTTTTACCTTTTAAATACACATGGACTCAGACTCTCAATCTGTACTCAGCTGATGGTTAACTATTTTACTCTGCTTGAATATATTCCTACCAGGAATAACCAACATAAATGTTATGGGCACCAGACTCATTCCTTGCGCATCAGTAGTTGAAGAGCTGAGCATGTGTGAGTGCTAAGTTTACTCAGAAAGTTTTTAGGAATAGCACAGGCAACTTTTTGAAAACTTGAAACAACTTTTTGGAAACTTTTATCTCATGCTGGACTAGTGGAAGCAGAGTGACGCTTCGCCTTTTGTCTGATCTCTAGAGCCTGCAATTTGCCACTTGCTTGTGGGACAGAGGGGAAAGAGGAGATCATTTAGCTGCCTTTCCTGCCAGGTGAAATCGCATCCCTGAAGCTGAATCGTTCTGGAGAGAGCCATAGCAGCCGGAGAAAACAAATGATCCCTGCTGAGATCAACGCCTGTTGCTAATCCACGGAGTGGTAACATAAACCGGAAAATGGCTACTCCCAAGAATCTCTCCTTCTTAAACATTCCACCCTTATCTAAAACGAATTATGCATGGTGGAAAGCATCGCTAGAATGTGCTTTACAGTCTCAGTCAGCTTAAATACATTAAAAGAATTTTTTCCCACTGATGGGGTTGCAAAAATTAAATTTGAAGAAAAGGATGGGGTGGTGAAATCTCTGATCCTAGGCAGCATTGTGGCAAGCAAAAATCGGAAACTTTTAACATGTGCAACTGCAAAAGAAATGTTTGAAATGCTTACTCAGAAATATAATATGCAAACGTGGGTGAACAAGGTATTTCTCCAACAACACTTAATTAACACAAAAAGGAAGCCACAAGAATCCTTACTTGTGCATTTGAATAGACTAATGGACACTTATGCTGAGTTGAAAGAGTTAGGAAGCCCACCACTTGAGAGTACTGTTCCCTCTAAGCTGAGTTAGTGTGAGCTAGCTCACAGTTTTCTAGCCTCTGACTCACACATTTTTGCCTTGGCTCAGGAAGGATGGCTCCAAAGCAAACTAATTTATGCAGTAGCCAAATTGCTCGCTCACAACTTTAATGTCAGTAGCTCACAAAGTAGAATTTTTGCTCACAAGCCTATGCAGCCTAGAGGAAGCATTGCTTGAGAGCACAGTAATTGCAATCCTGCTGGGTTCACTAACAGCTGAATTTGCGCATGAGGTCACTGTGTTAAAGGGGACTCCAAAATTAACCCTTGAATATGCAATTTCTTATTTGGAAGAGGGAGCACATAGAAAAGAAATGTCTGATCTGAATCAAAGTATGTCTGTTCTTAATGTGAAACCTGGATATAAAAAGGGATATGTAAAGAAAGATGTTAAATGTTTTATATGCTCAAGATCCGGTCTTTTTGCAAGACAATGTAGATTTAAATCTGAGCAATATGAGAACACCCAGACTGCCTCTGAAATAAGATCCTCTAGAGGACGTGGGAGGGGGACACCAAATGCTGGCAATAAATGTCATCCTGAAAAGGCAATATTCTGCCTCACGGAGAACAAATGGTTTGCTGGAAAGGATCAAAGTCAAACTGAGCATTCAGTGAATTCTGTGAATGGGAAAGACTCTGACGATAAGAATATGTGGCTCATTGATTCTGGAAGTTGTACACATATAGCAAATACAGAGAATTGTTTTATTGAGCTGGGTAGAGAGAGAAAACCTAGCTTACAGCAAGTTAATGGGAAAGCTCTATCTCTTGAAGGCAGTGGAACTGTAATACTAAATGTTTTGAATGCCTATGGTGAAATTCAGGAAGTTACACTAAGAGATAGCATCTTTGTTCCTGAAGCTACTACAAGTCTAATATTCACTACGAGAATCATACAGGCTGGTTTTAAAGTTAATCTTGAAAAGGACCAAGGCAAGGTTTGGCATGAGAATGGGATCAATCTTGTGGTTGAAGAATGTGATGGTTTTCATTACCTAAGAGACATTGCTGTTGCTGATGATAATAAAATGGACACTGATGGACCAGTGTACCACACTAGATCACCTGAATGTGACCACAAGGAATGTCTTTATGCATGGCATGTAAAATTTGCACATAGACATGTGCAGAGTGTGCAGAAAATGTTGAAGGACTGTAATATCAATGCTGTTGAATGTGATATGATGAAAAATGATTGTGATACATGTTTGAAATCAAAAGGCACAGCTCCTTCTTACAGAAGCCAACCTCTTAAGCTAAATGCAAAGTTTCTAGAGACTGTCTACTCAGACCTTGTTGGGCCAATAAAAGAATCTGCTGGAGGCAACAAATATTTTGTCAGTTTTATGGAGGGAAAATCCAGATATGTCTATACATACCTGCTTAAAAGCAAAAGTCAGGTTCTTGACAAGTTTACATGTTATGTTGCAACTGTTAAAAATAAATTTGGCAAAGCGCCAGAGGTACCATTTACAGATAATGGCACAAAGTACCACGGCGAGGAGTTCCAAAGATTCTTGCAACAAGAAGGAATTGAACATAAGACTACAATTCCTTACTCACCACAACAAAATGGAAATGCAGGATGCTTAAACAGAACCATTCAAGAAATGGCACGTTCTATGCTAATGCAGTCTGGACTTTCAGAGGCTCTATGGGCTGACGCAGTAAATACAGTCGTCTACCTTCATAATAGAGTTCCATCAAAAGTCACAAACAAGAGTCCTTTTGAATTATGGTACAATAGAGTGCCTGGACTTAAACACATAAAAGCCTTTGGATCTAAAGTTTTTGCCCACATACCAAAGGAGAGAAGGGGCAAACTAGACCCAAGAGCAGAATCTGGTACCCTAGAGGGGTACACTATAGGAAGAAAGGGGTACAGAGTCCTAGACCCTAAGACTTGTACCGTCAAGAAATACAATGTGGTACATGTTGATGAAAGCAACATCCTACAAGCTTCTAAACTAGCTGAGTCCACAGTGCAACCTACACAGGAATCTACAGAAGTTTCCTTTAACAACTTGTTTGCTTGGCAACCTGCAGGGGCTACCTGTGAACAAGCAGGTCCATCTCCACAAGAGAGTTCTCACTCAGAAGGGGAACCAGGAGAGCCTACGCCAACAGAAGGGGACACAAACGCTGTGAGACAGTCAGCAAGAAGCAACAGAGGACTACCACCACCAACACTTGAAGTTTGTGCAACTGTACAGCCAGAAGAGGAATCATCTGACTGAAAGGACATCAATCAAATCTACACAATCTTCAGGACACTTCTAAGCATAGCTGCCTCAAGGGGCATGCATCTTTAGCATCTGAATATCAAAATGGATGACAAGCCGACTAAGCTGTTACAGAAACAGAAGTTTCAACAAGGAATAACAGAACCTTGCTTGTTCTCAAGACTTAAAAATGGACATTATCAATACATACCTATTCATGTTGATGAATTGATTATTTGTTGTCAAGAACAAAGAGATGTACAACAAATAGCAAATGAACCGAACAAAGAAGTTAGCGTGAAACAATTAGGAGTCATAAAGAACTAACTAGGAATAAAAATTGAATGAACTAAGGATGGAGATTTTTTTTTCTTTTGAGCCAAAAGCAAAAGATTATGGACTTTATTGAATCTGTGGAAATGAAAGATTCCAAACCAGTAAGTACTCGGCTTGAAAAAGACTACCTAAAGCTTACAGATGGAGAACTACTTAAAGACAACCATGGATATAAATCTGCAATCAAAAGGCTCTTATATTTGAGCTCAATCTGCAGACCAGATATAACTTCAGCTGTTGGACTCTTATGCAGAAAGACCAGCTCACCAAGTGTGTATGACTGGAAAGCTATAAAGAGACTGGTGAGATACCTGAAAGGAACTTCGGACTACACACTTAAAATTTCTGCCTGTGATGACCCAAGACTGACAGGATTCATGGATGCCAACTGGGGCAAAAACACACCTCATGGAAAATCTACAAGTGGATACTTGTTCTTTTATGGAAACAGTTTGATTGAATGGACTAGTCAAAAGCAAAATATCGTGGCTCTGTCTACAGCGGAAGCAGAATGTGTATCTGCGAAAAGTGCCAGTTATAAACTGTATTGGATTATTCATCTACTGAAAGACTTTGGAATAGATGAACCAAAAGCAATAATACTGTATGAAGAAAATCAAGCTTGCAGCACTATCTGCAAAGCTGAGAGCACCAAATCCAAGAGTAGGACCATTGCTCTACAATGTAAGTACATGAAACACTTGCAAGACCAAGGACTGATTGAACTCCAATACTGTCCTACTGAAGAGATGATTGCTGACATACTCACCAAACCACTCACCAAGGAGAAGTTCAAGATTCGTCGTGAAAGATTGAATTCGCATGACTTCAGTGTTATAACTTGAGAAGGGTTGTTGGGTCTAGCAAGTTAGAACACTTCAATGTATCTACTGGGTTGCTGTTGTTTGTATTAGTCATAGGAAGTCACATGTTCGTTTGTAACCAGTCTGTATACACAACAGTTTGCCCGGGAAACTTTGTTAAGACCCTAACTCCCTGATTGGAAACCATGTATGAGATATTTGCATTTATGGTTTCTTCTCTCTGCCTTTGTTCTTGTTCAGAGAGGAGATGCCATGATTCGAGTTCCAGCTCTTTAGCTGTTTAGATCTCTAACTGTAAAGACGTAGAATCTAGCTCTGTTGTTATTTTGTATCCTGTTTACCTTTCCCATGTTAGGTGTATAGTAAACTTTTACCTTTTAAATACTCATGGACTCAGACTCTCAATCTGTACTCATCTGATACTTAACTATTTTACTCTGCTTGAATATATTCCTACCAGGAATAACCAACAGTGCCCATCTTTAGCTTTCCCTCCCTCCCTTTACCTGGCAGACAGGAAAACTCTGATTAAGTTGTGTGGCACCATTTGCTTGAATGATTTGTGTTTTGCCAGCTACCAGACCTGGGCCCAGTTGCTCTGTGGGGTAACTGCAAGGACTTGCAAGGACACCTGACTTTCCCCTCACCTTCCCTCTTCCACTCCTCCTGGCAGCCCCCATATCCTCTCCCCTTTCCCTGCTTCTTTCCCTCTTTCACACCCATTAGGGTTGCCTGGAGATTTGGGGATGGAGCTTGGAGAGAGCAGGGCTCAGGGAAGAAGGGACTTCAGCAGGGCATAATGCCATGTAGTCCAACTTTTAAAGTAGCCATTTCTCTGGAGAAATGATTTTTGTAGTGGGGGGGGGGAGTCAGCAGTAATCCCAGGTGTTCTCCAGACCCCACCTTGAGGCTGACATCTTCCAGCCACCAACCAACTTTTTATCTGCTCCTCTTCATCTATATTTATTATTTATTTACTTATTTTACACCCTACTTTTCTCTGCAATGGGGACCTGCAGTAGCTTACATCATTCATTTCTAGTGTATCTTCACAACAATTCTGAGAAGTAGGTCAGGCAGAAAGTGACTGGCTCAAGGTCACCCAGCAAGCTTCCATGGCAGAATGGGGAATCTGATCCTCAACTTCCCACAGAGGCATTAGTCTCTTAGAGATATGAGTACTGATTCTATTATTATTTTGAGGGGTTAACCCCCAGTGGGGTTTCTTTTAAGGTTTCCTGGTTTTTTTATGTAAACCTGGGGCTTTTTTCAGGTTTGTAGAAAGATCTGTCTGGTTTGTTCATGGTTCCAATCTTTGGATTTAAGTATCCACTGATGGGACACTGAGACTTAGATATACTGAAGCTGCTGTAGTACTGATTTTGATTTTGCTGTCTAACTTCTTCAAGTACAAGTTTTAAAGAAACAAGAGTGCAGTCCAGAAGAATGGAAGGTGGGGGGGAGACTGAGAAGGGAGGAGAAGTGGAAGGAAAATGGGCAGAAATGAGAAGAATGTGGAAATCACTTATTGATTTGAACTAACCAGCCAAATCTCTGTGCTTCTAGGAAAATGGCACAAAAAAGCTAGCAATTGAAATAATCAGAATGAAATTAGGGATGGAGTGCCTAGCTGGAGAAGGTAATTATGTAGAGAATGATTAATTGGAAAACTGAAAAGTGAAATGTGCAGGTATATTAAATAACAATCTATTTAATTGATTAGGAACTCTTGAAAAGAAACCGAACTAAGGAAATATGCATGAATAAACCTTGTCTTCCCTGTTGTTTGAGGAAAGTCTGAAGTAAAGTAGTATTGCAAAAGGGGATTTGAAATTTCTTCTTCTGGCATCAGGGAAAGAAAAAAAAATGAATGTGGGAGGGGATTCAAATCAAAGAATGAGGATGAATCATCGTGGTAGAGTGTGGGTGAGGAGACTGACTTTGTCCTTAAGGGAGAAAAAGCATCTATTCTACGTAAAATTCTGAAATGCCAACATATGTAGTCTTCTGTTTCCTGTATTTATTTTAATGAGAATCCCATTAAAAATATCTGAGGTTTATTTGGATTATGGTAATTTCTATGCACAAGGCTAATATGCTTTTTAAAAAAACTATGGGGATTACATAGGCCCTTTATTTCCTTTTTTAGAAACAACTGCATTTGCTTTATATTTGTTGTATTGTAATTGTTCCGGGGAGGGGGAGCATTGTTTACCAAAACCTCATTATTTCTTGGGAATGGAATATCTGAGGGAAACATAATGTTCCATTTTGTCTATGTCTGTTATCTCATCAATGTGTGAGCATATTTTTATACATTTTTATATCCCAGTCATTTTTGGGTGAGAATTAGCGTGACCCATTTTATGTTTGAGATTAGAGGTACTGAAGAAGCCATCTGAGGCTGTGTCTTGTTGGAACGTATCCTATTTCTGGAGAGAAAAACATGGCTATTACTACACATACTTCCAAACTCCTCATATGAACTCATCATATGATCTCCCTAAATCCTAAATAACCTGGTCTTGTTTTCAAAGTGGATAAGTTAAATTAATGATGTAGATCAGCTGTGAATTAATCTTGGTTTCACACGTATGCTTGGTGTCTTGCATATTCATTCTGGGTGTGGGTACAATAAGAATAATCTATACTTTTTATATATCCAAATTTTGTACAGAGTGCTGCACACTCATGGCTTCCTTAAGATTTCACTCCATTAACACCTTCTGGGAGCAAGGCTAAGCAGGTCTACTTAGAAGTAAGCCCCATTTTATCCATTGACACTTATTCACTGGAAAGTTCTTAGGATTGCAGCCCTTTCCCTCTCCTCCACCTTTTCAGTGTACAATTTTAATTGTACTGGGTCCCAACATTACAGGAAAAAGGTGGGATTACATTTTTTTAATCAATCAAATTCTCTGGATTCCTGTTCTAAGGCAAAACTGGAGTAGGATGAAAGAGGGAAGACACTCCCTCTTGGTTAGCTGGCCAGTGAGCTTCCTGCCTGCCTACTATTTCAGTAAGTAATTTGGATTTGAAACTTTGAGGATACAATAAAACTTCCAGTGATGTCATGGTGCTAAAGCCCCACCACAATCAGGTGTGCAATAACCCAACTTGTGCTGATTTATCAGCGCAAATCTCTGTTTACCTGATGGTTGCAAAGTGATCCAGGAGAAACTTTGCTGATTTCTTTAAGCTTGGCAAACTCTGATGGCAAGACATGTTATAGTCTCCACAGCTTCTTCAGTCATTATCAGGCATTTTTCAGAATTACCTTTTAAAGATGTTTCTCTAATGCTAAGTGCATATTAGAGACATCATGGCTAGTGTTAGGTTGCAGTCACACACACAAGATAAAGCGGGGCGGAGAGGCTATTTCCTCCATCAGAAGTTGACCTGCAGTTGCGTGATCACACAGTCTTTTGAAGCTGTGAGCACAGCCCGCCACTGTGTGATCAGACGCAACCACAGGTGAGTCGTGGTTTTTTTTTTGCCATTTGTCTCTGATGCACTTAAACAAGGGATCGATGATCTGCACCTCAGCCCTGAGGGCTCCCTATGGAGTGTACGTTAATGCACATACTGAGAATGGCAAAAAACGGCACGGAGTTGGGATGGCCTGACCAGACAACCCCAATGCCATAAGAGCATGCTGGAGCAACCAGACAGGAAAGTCCATCTGTGGCCCGTAGCAACCCGTTTGCTACTGGACTTTCCAAAGTGTCTTTTAAATCTGCTTGTGTGGAGAAGCAAAATGGGTTTGGCTGTGGGGCACTTCCCAGATGTTGTCTGATCACACTCTTTTAATCCACCCGGCATTCATTCCTGTGCCAGGGCTAATTGTGTGTGTGATTGCAACCTTAGAAGAATTTTGAAACTGTCTGAAGCTTTTTTTTTTTTTCAAATTTGCATGTGGCCACTGAGAAAGTGGGATCTGGAAGGGAGATTCCAGGGACGCTAGTCATCCCAGTGGCCCATGATACCAGAAATGTGCAATATTGATTTTCCATGAAATAATGGATAGATACAGAAGTCCTGAGGTCATTCCACTTTGTAGACTCATGCATAGAAAAATCTAACAAGATAACCTGAAAGAAAGAAAATCAAGGGATGACTGGTGTCTATCTTACAAAAGACTCTATTTTGAGTGCATTGTCAGAGAGGTGGCCATGCCAGACCCTAATAGGTGTCTGATGATGCTGATGTTCTCATTTGTTTGTTAGCACATTTTCTGGGTGTCAACTTAATGTTCCCCCTGGACAATTCAAATGGGAAAAAGAACATGAAACTGAGTAATCTGAAGTGCAGCTTTACCAGATGTGACTATGAAAAGACTGGTGGGATTGCAAAGTAAAGACTGGGCACAACAGTGTTTCTTATGCCTTCATAAAAGAAAGAAAATATGGTTTAATTTACTGAACAACTATAAGGAAAATGCAAAACATTCAGCTGGAATTGTCTTGGGAGATAGAAATTAGTTTATGAAGTTCTGGAACGGCTTGACAGCACAGCATACTACAAGTTTTAAGGCAGCCAAATTAAAGATTTTTTGCCATATTATGTGAGCAGGCAGATAAATAATAGATTAGACTACTACCATGTCAAGGAGTCTAACAATACACATCCATCACCCCAAATATCATTGAAGGTATAGCAACTTTCTAAAGTAGTAAAAACAAGTATTCTCAACCACTGTGGAAAGAATCAGGATATAATGAGCAAAAGGAATCAAAAGCTAAATCCTGATTACCTTATGCAGATATTTTAATGATAATGGGGTTGGATCCAGCCCAGCTAGGGTTGCCAATCTCCAGGAGGTGGCTGGATATCTCCTGCTATTGCAACTAATCTCCAGGCAACAGAAATCTGTTCACCTGGAGAAAATGGCCACTTTGGAAGTTGGGCTCTATGGTATTAGGCCCCAAACTCTGCCCTTCTGAGGCTCCATCCCCCAAATCTCCAGGTATTTCCCAACCTGGAGCTGCCACCCAGCATTTCCATGGGTGCAAGGACTTCTGCCTGCAGAGTGTGACTTTTTCAACTCCTGTGGCACTCTGAAATGCACCCCTCCAGTTTCAAGAGGCATTTTAGGCTGTCATGGGAGAAAGGAGCTGAGAAAGTCATGTTCCATAGGTGGAAGGTCTTGCACTCATGGGCAGGCTGTGTTAGCTCTAACCCCACATCTTTTTTAAAGGGATGAATATAACAATAACAGGGGTGACAATAATCCTGGCAGTGATTTCAAACTGGAGTGGAAAAAAAAATAGCCAAGCCATCACAACATAATCCACAGGGCCACCCCCTTCTAATCCCATTGGCTTCAAACCTGGGCTGAGGACAGACTGGCAGTCTCGGCCGCTCTGCCTCCGCTTCAAAAGCGGAGGCAGAGCAGCCGTTCAGTCAGCTGCATCTGCCCTGAGGAGGCGGCCTGGACGCCGGAGCGGGTGTGAACGCGCGCGGGGAGGGGGAGCCGCACGGTGTCTGCCCGCCACTGTAGGAAGCCGCCCGCAGTCTGAACGCTGTGGGCGGCTTCCTTCCGGCGGCGTGCGAATGCCACACCGCAGGGGAAATTCCCCCCGCCTTAGTCTGCCATGCCGCGGAGGCGCGGCAGACTTCCAATCTGTCCTCAGCCCTGGTCACGGAGGCTCAAGGTTTGTACCCAACTCCTTTGCTCTTTGGGTTGCCAGCTCCAAGTTTCCAGGAGATCTCCAGGCCCCATGTGGAGGTTGACAAGCCTAATCCCAATGATCAGGGGCAGATTGGTTCTCATAGCTACTAAATTATTTCTTGGTTGGCGGATGGCCTGCCCTCCACCCTTTCCTGGGCCAGACCAGTGCTGAGAAGAGCAGCACCCACAGTCTGGCTGAACTATGGAGACAGCAGCAAACAGCTGACCTGAACACAGTGCAGTGTGGGAAAGGTGAAGCCCTGTGTGGCCTAGCCATGTGCAGCACAGGGAAGGTTATCACCTGTCTTGGCCAGATTGTAATGGGGTGGGGCTGTCTGGGCAGCAGCTGGGTCTTTCTCCCTCCTTCCCTTCCTCTTGGGAGGAGGTGTGGCCTGGCTAGACTGAGGGGCCTTTCCAGAGCCCCCCCATCTGCCCCTGCCAGTAACAAAGTTAATTGTAGTTAAGTTAAAATATGCATGAACCCACCTTGTTTGTGGGTCATACGTAGTCCTCCCCTCTCTCTTCTCATTAAGAGGTTAGTGCTGGTTATTGGCGCAAAATATTAACTATGCTTCACCCACTTGCCTGCATTATGGGCAGTTGCAGTTAATCACTAACTCTGTGTGAGTCAGTAGGAGGAAAGCCTGTATATGAGCCCAGCAACCAGCAAGGTTCATCTGAAGGCATCCCCATTCAGCAGAGAGCCAGTTTGGTGTAGTGGTTAAGTGTGTGGACTCTAATCTGAGAGAACCAGGTTTGATTCCCCACTCCTCCACTTGCACCTGCTGGATGACCCTGGCCAAGCCATAGTTCTATCACAGCTGTTCTCTCAAGGACAGTTCTGAAAAGAGCTCTCTCAGCCCCACCTACCTCATAGGGTGTCTGTTGTGGGGAGGGGAAGGGAAATGAGTTTGTAAGCTGCTCTGAGACTCCCTTGGGTAGTGAAGGGCAGGGTATAAATCCAATGTTGTCATCTTCTTTTTCTGGAACACTGCCCTATGTGTTAGCTCAGAGTCTGCAGAATTCCTTACTAGAGCCTTAAAACCATTGTTTGTTGGCTTGTGCACATTTTTCTTTTTAATATTCAAGACACAGACAATTTTGAGGGGGAAGTAAAAAAACAGGCCATTTAACAGGGGGAAGTAAAAAAACAGACCAAAAAATAAAACAAGCAAAACTAAAACACTGCTTTGTTTCAGCTCTAGTTTGAGGCCACCCTTCCAGTAGCAGCTCTGAGATCTCACAGGTTTATTCAATAACCCATGTGAATTCAGATGGCATCCTAGAACATGCCCCAGAATTAGTGTTAGCAGGTTGAGAGCTGTGGCAGCCTCCTAGCCTCCAAGCTCCAACTGTTGCTTGATGGAGCAGCAAAAGCAAAAAATGTTAACTTTTTTCCTACCATAGAGAACAATGGAAGGAATGTGGGCAACCTGTTTGGGGGCCTGTAGAATTGGACCCCCTGGTCCAATCTTCTTGAAACTTGGTGGGCATTTCGAGGAGAGGCTCCAGTAGCTACCCTGCAAGTTTGGAGCCTCTCCCTCAAACCCCCTCCCCTCCAGTGGCTTTTAAAATTGCCACCGAATTTCGGCGGCAATTCAGCAGTGAGCTGAATCAGATTAGAGAATCTGATTCAGCCCGTGGCTGCCCTACTGGCCAGTCCTGAGCTGGCGGAGCTCCGGCCCCAACGGACCCCTGGTTGAGGTCAGAAAAAGGGACAGAGCTTCTAGTTTATAAAAGTAATTCCTTGTCCAGTTGAAACGGGGGATAGATCTAAAGAGTGAAGTGATCCCTGGTTTGTTTAGAGAAGAATTTGGAGTACTTGGTGGTGTATCCTGCCTCCTGAAAATTGAAGACTCAGTTAAACTCAAGAACATATATTGGAGAGTTTAACAAACACTGAAAATAGGGCCTCTCATCTCAAAAATTCTAAGACTCGGTGAAAAGCTTAAAACTTTCACTTGCTGGAAACATATGAATTGGAGTTTGTGAAATTACTAAGTTACCTCACTAAGTTATTATTGATTCACCTCAGACATTTTACCTTTGGTTCCACCTGATCTTTCCCCCTCTATGTGGAATAAAATATTTTGTTTATTTTTGAACTTTCAAAAGCCTCTTGTGTGCTATTTTCAGAAGTGTAATTTAAGAAGATGATCTTGTCTCTTCCCTCATTCCTGGGCTGAGCCAGCATCAAAATATAATAACATGACAGGTGTCGTGAGTGCTGTCGAGGATGAGCTCCCGGCTTCAGCAGAGCTTGCATCTGATCGCAATGAAACCACCTTAGAGCCCATTAATGTCTTCATACCACCCATCCCAGCAACGGTGGTGGACGAGCAATGCTCAGCAGACAGTCCCCCTGATTCGCCTCCACTGGTGGTCCACTTAAGGAACCAGCTCTGCTAAGATTTAGCATACCAGTGGTGGGAGGCACACCTCAGCCCTGAGTTCTAACAGGAGCCGGGATGCTCACGCTGGGTCCTAATGACCAATGGCACCTGAGGAGTATTTAGCTTCCACCTCTGATGCTAGTTCTTCGTGCCAGCAACTAGTCAACTTGATGACGCTGTGCACCTACCTTGTTTGTGTTCCTGAATCCTGCTATGTGCTTTGAATCTTGGCTCCCTGACCTTGGCTGTGTACAACTACACCCCTGGTTTGTACTTTGGACTCTGTTTCCTGGGTCCCTGCTTGCTAACCCTCGTTTCTGACCTTGGACTGGACTTGGACTCTGTTGCTTTGGCTCCTGCTTGCTAACCTTCATTGCTGACCTCGGCCTGGACTTGGACTCTCACTCCCTCTTGCCCCACTGGCACCCAGCCCGTGACAACAGGGTGGGACAGCCATAGACCTTCAAATAAGAAGAAACAGATAAAAGAGACTGTTCAACCAGAAAGGAAGGGGAAACTGAGGGGAAATCCTCCATGTGAGGGAGGGATGAGGGTGAGATTACCATAATGGAGAGCCAGCATCATGCAATGCAGTGATGTCTAGGGCTGCCAGGCATGGCCTGGCAACTGGTAGGCGTCTAGGGGTGAGAACATTGGGGGTGCTGCCATGCAATGCCATGATATCACTTCCAGGGAAACCCAGAAGTGATGTGAATCTGCTCTAGAATTTTTTTTCTTCCTGCCAGCTGCCAGAGCAAGGGTGGGAACAGGAGCCAGGTTTGGGGGATTCCTCACCACCAGTGGGGTCCTGGGAATCCTGGTGATGTCACTTCCAAGTTTGTACCTAGAAGTGATGTCACAACATCACACAGTGCTGTATGAATTTTCCAAATCTCCATGGTAAAAACCATAGAGATATAGGAAATTCCTAGAGCACCACAGTCCTAACCCCAGCAATGAACCTGCAATGCACAGAATCCTCCACAATGCACTAAAACTCCAGGGTAGCTGTGTAAGGTTATTTTGGCAAAAGAGATGCTGGACAAAAAGAGCCTTCAAAATAAAAAAAAATGGAAATAATTGCTCTGGCTTTGAATGGGCCTAAGTTGTTGTGTCCTTATAATTCAAAACCAGCATTTGCAACTTTGTATTAAAAAAAAAAACTACAGGGAAGCCCTGCAGAACCTGGAAAGTGCAATGTATTGCCATTTTGAGTTTCATTTGTGACATGCTTTTTTAAAGAGCAGAGTTTAGATTTGAAATAATTATCTCAGTACAGCAATCTGAAAATAATCCCTCCCACCACCACTGTCTCACACATACAAACAGAGAGAGAGAGAGCAATGCAGTCCTTAAGGGGGGGGGGGGACAGAATTTCTTCTCATTACAGCTTGTTTCCTGCTGACAGTACATATTTTCTTAACATAACATATACATTATGTAAATTAATCCAAGGCTGGCTGCTAGAGATCTAGGAAGCTTCATGCAATTAAATATACATAGAGCATTTTGAAGTTTAATTAGTGTTAAACTTGTTGTAGATAGCAAAATTGAAGTTCATCCTCTTGGCAGGATTTGAAGTTCGTAACTGCTGAAGAAAAATAATGACTGTCAGAGTAATTGTTACCACTTTGGGAAAGTAAAGTGAACATCTAATGTACAGAAAATGAATGATGGGGAGAAACGGGTGTGCAAAAGAGATTAGAATTCTGAATAGGGTTTTCATGGGGAGGGAAGCATGGTAGAAAATCAGCGTTTCCAGGAACAGCTTACACCACTGCCAGATTGAACCAGGATGTTAACCGGGAACATGTATGCTGGTGGCACACTTATTTATTTACTGTATTAAACTTTAATTTAGATATTTGTACCTCCTACTCTCTCCAGTGGGGACCCCGAGCAATTTACATCATCATCCTGTTCTCCTCCATTTTATCCTCCCAGCAGCAACACTGTGAAGTAGGGAAGGCTGAAAGGGAGTGACTTGCCCAGGGTGACAAATTCTCATGACAAAGTGGGGATTTCAGTCTGAGTCTCCCAGGTGCTAGTCTGACACTCTAACCACCGCACCACACTATAGAAACTTGCTAGGAACCTGCTCAAGTCTGAAGAATGAAAACTGATAACTGCCTCTGCAATACCTGCCAAATTTTTTTGATCTATCATTTTTTTGATCTATCGTAAGCTATCCTGAGAGTTTCTCCAAATGGAAAGGAAGGATACAAACAGGGGCAGATGAGGAAGAGAGAGAAAAACAGCTCTGGAAAAGGGCCCACTGTACAACCTGCCCTGGCCTCAGCTCCCTGAGCAGGGAGGGGGAAAGAGCCAGCCTCCCAGCTGGCCAGCTCCATATCTCACGCATCTCAGAGCATCTGTCCAAATGCTGTGTGCAACTCTGTCAGCCCAGGAGTGTCCATCTACATGCATCTTCCCTAGGCCAGTTGCATCAATGCACATGCACCTCACCTATGACAGGAGCTGCCTTCTTGGGCTACAAGCAACTTGCCCAGGCCAGGTGATTCTGTCTCCATGCACACACACCTCATAGCTGGACACCATGGCTCACCTGGATTGGGTACCTCTGTCCACAAGCACCTCCTGGGCCAGGCACCACCTTCCCTGGATTGTGCATGACTACATGGGATGGGGCCTTCCTTCTACTCCTGTGTGGGGCTGGCCCAAGTAGAGGGACAGGCTATAAGTCCAGTAGGACTTTTCATGGTGGCCACATAATGACCAGATAACAAATTTACTAAACACACTATTTTTTGCATCCCCCATGTAGACCAAGGTATAAATGCTTCCAAGTTGGGTATGAGCTTTGTCTGGGCAACAGTCAAGGTTAGGCCTTGATGTTCTAGCATTTCTCTTCTTCTTGCCACCATTTGGACTGATATTTCTGCTTCAAGAGGACAAAATAGTTATACGTAGCCCTTTTCTGCATAAGAACATAAGAGAAGCCAATGCTGGGTCAGGCCAATGGCCCATCCAGTCCAACACTCTGTCATACAGTGGCCAAAAAAAGCAGGTGCCATCAGGAGGGGAAATCCTGACAACAACAGCTCCTGACGGTCCCTGGAAATGCCAGTCTTTGATCTAATCATGTTTCGGTCTGCCTTGGAAACCCATGGCCTAGTGCTGACAGAGATGTATTGAATGGGGTGAAGTGATTGCTGTATTATTGCTGTGTTATCACCACTGATGTTGTAGTGGCACAAGGAACCTACTGGGGTTGTCTTGTTTAACAGGTCCAAAGACTATTGTTGGTGTCCCAGGGAAGTCATCACCACTGGATGTGCTATAGCAGATTAGCACAGAGCATAGGCAAACATTTGGTATACAGAGGTTGTAGTATAGGAATTATATGGAAACACTGAGAATATTTTATCTGTGGCATCCTCAAGGTTTCAGCCATGCCCTCAGTAGGACTGTGCAAGGCTGGATTACCTCACAACTGAGCCAAGTGCTTTCTTGGAACACCAGAATATAAGGAGGCAGGAGCAGCAGACAAGCATAGCTTGTGCCCATCATTTCACCTGAGACCTACTGCATTGCTTCATCTCATGGAAAGAAGGTGAACTCCAGCAGCTCTGGCTGCACCACTAGAGCACAACTTGCTCCCAAGTCCCAGTTACCATCAGCATGACACAGGAATGCTATGACCTGTCACCTCTAGGGTTGCCAGCCTCCAGGTGGGGCCTGGAGATTTCCTGCTTTTGTGACTGATCTCCAGCTGACAGAGATTAGCTCCCCTGGAGAAAATGGCTGTTTTGAAGGGTGGACTCTATGGCATTGTACCATGCTGAGGCCCCTCCCCTCCCCAAACCCCACCCTCTCCTGGATCCACCCCCAAAGTCTCCAAGTATTTCCCAACCCTGACCTGGCAACCCTAGTCACCTCCCTAACCTGCACCCCTGTGTGGAGTTTTGACAACTCCGTTCCTTTAATCCAAGCCAGTGTTTTAGACTGCCCTAGTCCACTCCAGGATATGTGTGGGCAGGAACAGGGAGAAAGGAAGTTGTTCTCACTGAAACTCCAGACACAGAAAGAAGTGAGCTTATTAAACTGTGCTCCTGTTTGAAATCATGCAGCCTCCTTATTTTGAAATCTACTATGAAGAACACAACACCCTAACTCTCAATAAGAAGACATCAGTGCACCAGAGACTGCTTTCAGCCTGTATCTATAATCTTCCATGATAGTGACAATGGTGATATCCACAAGCAAAGATGGCTTTAAAAGAAGGTTAGGTGAATTCTTGGAGGAAAGGTCCCTCAATAGCTGTGAGTCATGGCGACTAAAGGGAATTTCTTTATTCAGAGGCCACAAACCTCTGAATACTAATGCTAGGAGAAGTCTATGGCTCTATGTCCTGTTTGTTGGCCCATTGTGGCAACTGGCTGGCCAGTGTGTGAAACAGGATGTTTGATCACTGGTCTGATCTAGCAGGTCTCTTCTTGTGGGTGCTCTCAACCACCAAGAGAAGTTAAGTACTTATTGGCCGTGCAGTGCTTGCCATTGTTACCAACAGGGCTGACTTATCCATTAGGCACAATGCCTAGGGCCCATAATACTTTTAAGGGCCCTTGAAGATATTTTAATTTCTTTTAAAATCAGAAGTGGGAAATGAACTTTCAGGGTGGAGGGGGGAAATCATATCAGAAAAAAAATGAAATGTTTAGAGCACACAAAAATCTATTAAATTTTGCCTAAAACAGGAAAAAAACAAAATGTTTACATATTTAAAGTTATATCAAAACAAATTTTAATATAGGTATCATTATGATGGGAAGGGTCCATGAAGGCAAAAGTACCTAGGGCCCACAAAAGTCATAATGTGTCCCTGGTTACTACTCTACAAAAAGAGAGTGTGAGTGAAAGAGAGAGATGGGAATGTAGTCCATGTTTGATGTTCTTCTAAAAAAGGCTTGACATAGTAATGGACGGGCATTAATTCACATCTCACACCAAGACTCCCTTACGGACCTTTGTACAGCAATTCTGCAAAAAAAAAAAAAGTCAACAGACAGCACACCAGAGTGTTGTTGTCTTGATGAACAGAAATGAAAGCAGACATGGGGGAAATAACACAGCAGGATAGCACGCTGACCTGAGCCACTGTGGAGGAAAAGAGAGAGAAGTGCTGCTGCATTATAAATAAAGAATTTGTTGAAGGAGGCCATGCACACTTGGCCACTTGTGTAGAATTTGTGCTGTCAGCAGTTTTCTAAAACCCCTTAATTAAACACTCCCTTTGACCAGCAGTCTCATAAATTAAAATAAGCAAGCTACAAAGAGGTGTCGGGCTTCCTGTTGCATTTCAAACCTGACACAAACAAGATTCTTTGATGCTCTGTTATTTTACCATCTTTGCTGTGGAATAGATCTCTATAGCTAGAACTCTGTGGGCAAAAATGTACAATATGCATGGCACAAGGAGGGTCACATGACTCTCAGTCACATGTTTATGCAGTAGGGTTGCCAGCCTCCAGGTGGGGCCTGGGGATCCCCCACTTTTATAACTGATCTCCAGCTGACAGAGATCAGCTCCCCTGGAGAAAATGGCTGCTTTGAAGGGTGGACTCTATGGCATTGTACCATGCTGAGGCTTCTTTCCTCCCCCAACCCCGCCCTCTTTTGGATCCGCCCCCAAAGTCTCCAGATATTTTCCAACCCAGATTTGGCAACCCTATTATGCAGTGAGTGACTAACCTTTAAAAACTTCTCCATCATTCCATGCAGCTCCAATACTGCAAGGAGGAAGGAGGGACTCCAGGTTGGGAGATCTGTTTGCCTCTTCCTTGGGTTCCACATGTGGAACTTGAGGAAGGGACAAACAGGCCCCCATGGGTATTTCCACTGGGGGGGAAATGTATAGGAGGGAAGCCTGAAGACCTTCTTTCACTTTTGCACTGTTTGGAGCCATGCAGAGTGGCAGGTTTTTAAAGGTCTTCACATGTATGTGCAACGGAGATCTGGATCAGGCAACTGTGACCAACTTGCATCACACAAATCATGTTTGGGGCCTAAATTATACAGGATTTGTAGGATCCAAACTGCTACACATGTGCACGTAAAATCTAGAACTAAACTACTTTCTATGACAAAATGGAAGAATCCAAACAGCATAACCCCTGCAAATTAACACCATGTGCAAATTGTAGGATTTATGTTTACAATTGTAAATTCCATACCGAGTTTCCAGAACACAGTTCAGGTTCAAGCTTCAATGTTGTGCTGTCTATAACTTGGTTAATCTTGAAGCATCCTGCTTGGTGAAATGTACAACAGGGCTTGGCAGCTCATTCCTAGCCACTGCAACTCAGAAGAAAAACTTTTCAGTTTCCATGAAGTTATGCACAAGTAAGGATGCATTGAATTGCAGCCTTAGTTTGTTAACAGACAGATCAGGAACACAGCTGAGTCAGCATCTCATCAGAAGATGACAGAAGCCTTTTTCAGTAGTTGTGGTTTTGGTGCTCCTACCTCACATACCAGGACAGCATAGGCAGTCACCATTTTGTGTGAATAAGGACATGTGCTTTTTTTTTCAGCTTCAAAGACGTACCCTCGAAAAGATGTCCATTTCCAATCATGTATACTTAAGTGAAGAACTATGCATGACAACCAGTTCCCACAAAATGGAAACTGTGCATTGAGAGGATTACACATAGTGTGCTTTTCTGATACACGAGGAAGCAACACCAAAACTCTAATGATGGCAAGGGGTAGATCCAGTCTTTCGCTTTTGTTTCTCCCTTGTCAGTAGTAACTTGTGAGTCTTTATTTTCACACCATGCCAAATCATTTCCCATTAAAATTAACACATTTTTCAAAGCTATTTTTTTTGCATCAAACATGTCTACATTTTATATATAAATGGTGTGCAAAGTACAAAATGGTGAAAATGGAATTTATCTGTTATGTAGGGTTGCCAAGTCTGGGTTGGAAAATACCTGAGGACTTTGGGGGTGGAGCCAGGAGAAGGTGGGGTTTGAAAAAGGGAGGGGCCTCAGCATGGTAGAGTCAACCCTTCAAAGCAGCTATTTTCTCCAGGGGAGCTAATCTCTGTCAGCTGGAGATCAGTTGTAAAAGCTGGAGATCCCCAGGCCCCACCTGGAGGCTGGCAACCCTACTATTATGGGCAATCCATAGTTTGATTCCCATTACTTTTTAAGATACTGGTGTGGAGCCTGCACAGTGCAACTGGAGTAGAATTGCATAAACAATAACCTCTCACCCTCCTGCTCCTCCTACAGTCTTCTATGATCCCCAAATTTGGGCCTCATGTAGGTCAATGGAACCTCCAGGTACATCATCAGGATCACAGTGATGGGCTGCAATGAGAGAGAGGAATCAGCAAAACTCTATGAGTGGAAGTGCCTAGTGTGAGCAGACAAGGAAGTCAGGATCCAAGCCAGTAAGTGCTAAGGAAGTCCAGTCTCAGAGAGCCAGTTTGGTGTAGTGGTTAGGAGCGTGGACTCTAATTTGGGAGAACCAGATTTGATCCCCTACTCCTCCACATGCAGCTGCTGGTGTGACCTTGGGTCAGTTACAAGTTCTCTCAGAACAGTCCTTGAGAGAGCTCTCTCAGCCCCATCTGTCTCACAGGGTGTCTGTTGTGAGAAGGGGAAGGGAAAGGAGATTGTAAGCCACTCTGGGTAGTGAAGGATGGGATGTAAATCCAATCTCTTCTCTTCTTCTTCTTAATGACTAACAACATTTATTTCAGGATATGCTTTTTTCAGTTCCAAGTTCATTTCATCAGATGCTCTACCTCTCAAAAGCTCACGCTGAAATACATTTTGTTAAGTCTGTACAGAGCCACTGGACTTCTGTTCAGTTTTGTTGGGACTTACATGGCAATCAGTTTTCCCTCTAAGCTGAGTTGGTGTGAGCTAGCTCACAGTTTTTTTAGCCTCTGGCTCACACATTTTTGTCTTAGCTCAGGAAGGATGGCTCCAGAGCAAACTAATTTATGCAGTAGCCAAATCTCTTGCTCACAGCTTTAATGCCAGTAGCTCACAAAGTAGAATTTTTGCACACAAGACAGCACAGAGGGAACATTGATGGCAATCCTCCTGGAATGATTAAATATGAAATTAGGTGCTGATGGAGTTAATGCCAAATGATTGTTACAGCCCTATATTATCCAACACATCATTTTAAAAAGCAAAACAACTTATTTGTATCCCCAAATTCTTTGTTCTTGGATTTTGGAATTCTCAGTTATATGGTCATGTTTCTAAAGTAGAATCAATATGTTCAGCATCCTTCACTGTTTCTTTTGTTTTTAATGGCAAAACTTTACACAGAACATTGTGCATGGTCATTTCATTACAGTGTTCAGTTTTCAGAAGTACACATGCAGATCAGCATGAAAAGAATCTTGCTGCAGCCTTACATATCAATTCACATCAGGATAGTTTTTTCCATGTGCAAAAATACAGATAGACTGATTTCCCACTAGCGCTGCCCCGGTGTTCTTCCTCCGTTTGCCCCGGTCCTGTGCTTGAATTTCACACTATTTGCCACAGGGCGCATTTTGACCCGAGGTGCCACCCGATCTTCCTAACAGTTTCAGTGATCCTGTTTTTTGAGGATCACTGAAGCCACAGAGAAGATCAGGTTGAGCTATGAGTCAAAATGTGCCCCACAGCAAATAGTGTGAAATTCAAACACAGCACCGGGGCAAACGGAGGAAGAATACTGGGGCAACACCTGTGCGAAAACAGTCATAGTGTTCACAAAATACTGGAGATACTCTCCAAATCATCATCTGAACTCTCCCACAAATATTGAATTTTTGGTTATTTCCTGAAGTAAAAAAAGTGCAGTAGGAATTCTCCATGGTTCCTTTGATAATCTTCATAATTTTGGTAGGGCACTAAGCATGTGTGGTTTGCTGGAACTTTCAATTCCTTCATTTTGTATGCATCTTTTTTCTCTCCTGTGCTATCAATGTGCATGGGAACAAAAGCGGCAAAAATGTTATTATATAAATATGGGTGTCTCACAGTTCTTTTTACATTTTTCCCCAATGTGCAGGAATTGGTACTGTGGGGGGGGGGGGTCCAAATGAATTGAAGGTCCTGAACACTGAAGCAGTCTACACATGCCTCAATTCTAGAATTAACTTCAGAAATTCTCCTAGTTAAACCAGAATTAAAATGAAGGCAATGCAACCTAGAGAGATATTCTGGATAATAAAAGAACTCAGAAAATCTATTCATTCCTTCAAAATGCATCGTACAGTTCATGAGGACAAACCGTGTCCATAGATAATATTGTGATAGTTCTTACCTAGGTTCAAATAAGAAAATGCACAATAAATGCTCATCAAATTGTGGGTTTCCCCCTCTGGAATGTCACTTTGTATGCATCCCTGAGAGGACTTTTGGATCTTGCTGGTTCTCTTGCCTGAAATCTGAAATGGCGCCCAGCCCAATGATCCTTATTCTATCTAATTTCTGTAAAGTTAATTAAATTTCACTGGATGCCGGGAAGTCATATTTATTGATTTAGAATAATCACATAACATTATTAATGAATGTATAAATATATTTAAAACAAAGTGATAAATACAGATTTATTTGTCCAGCCATTACCAGCTGCGCACAGCACTCTCGCATTCATTCTAAGCTGCTGATTTCTTTTCCTCACAGAGTGTTATAAGACTGATGCCCTCCTTTCTCTTCATTTTCTCAGTATGATGCCTCTTTAAAAAGGAAAGGGGGAGGCATCTTGAAAAGAAATCTTTTGGTCATTAATGTTGCTTCTTCATTCTGAAACTAAGAGGAAGAAATCTTAGAGGCCTGAATCTTTCTCTTAAACTTCAGTGATGCTTAAGTTCATTCAGAGTGATGTGTTTTCATTTTCATTCCTCAGCCCCTGTAAAATGTGGTTCCATTTATTTGTGTCATTTTACCTTGTATTTTCCTTAGAAATTAAAGTGGGGGTGGAAAATCCTTATATCCTGGGGGGGGGGGGTGTTGGTATTCAGTTACCTACCAGTCCCTTAGTTAACTAATTACCTCAGCTTCCAATCTTTTATCCCTTCTCTTTTGCGCACTTAAAAAAAACCTCCTTAATATTGTTTTAGTCACCCCCTGAACAATACTTTCCCTTTTACACTATATTCCCATGGTGAAAATCAAAGATATCTAAAGGCGCCATTCTTCTTGTTCATTAATTTTGAAACGGAAGTGTTCTATTAATTTGCTGAGTTCCTGTTATCTGTTCATGTGGCCTTACTCCCTTGATGCCCTTTCACACTCTTGTGTGCACATCTGAAGAGACAGAGAAAGGATGAATTACTAGTTAGACTAGCTAAAACTTCAACAGGCTGTTTCCACACTGTTTTTTCCCCCCCTTGTGTTGACTTCTGAAGTGGAGCATTTCTTTTGGAATGCCCACATGCTTCATTCTCTATTTGAGCTCTTTTTGGATTTTCCTGTCCTCAATATACTGTTTTCCCGAACCTGCTTTACTTTAGTCTTTTTGGCAAGAATGCAGCCCAGTTGCATTAAAACATCGTGTGGGAGGGATGGGATGCATTTTCTTGCTGCGACCGTCCTGCTTGCATAGTGCCGTTTTTGATTGTTAGCCCATCATGGTTGCTACCTTACCCCAGTTTTCCATGCCTGTCACTGCAGGGTTTTTTTGTGGGCTTTTTAAGAACCGGAAATTGCTATTGTGCTATAGTGCTTGTGGCAGAGAACAGATGTCGGGGCTGCATGATGGCCCCTTGCCTCAGCTATCCCAGCCAGATGAAAACATGGCTGGGCTGGAGGTGACGTGACGTCTGCGGCAGTGGGGCATCTGCCTTCCTAGGATTTATAAACAAGAAAGAGATGAGAGTGGGAGAACTCACTGAGTCCAGAGGAGAATTTGGAGAGGGCAGTTAAGCAGTCTGCCATGGACAAGCAATCCCCACCCAGGAAGGAGCAACAGATGGCCACTGCCTCCAGGAGAAGCAGTGAATAAAAGCAATAAATGGATGGAGCCCGAAAGTCCTGTAAGTTAAGAGGACTAGGTGAGTACCAGATCATGCCTTTTAACCCTTTCCATCCTGTGCAGTATTGAAGGAAACTTCTCCTAGAGCAGAAACCTGGCAAAGGAGATGAACATGGAGATAAATGTGGGTTGACACCCCATCACCAATATGCATGCCCCTACATTTGAAGCAACAATGAACACAACATGGACTAGTCATTTTTCAGTATTTATTTTCTTGAAATTTGCAAGATTTTGGATCATACATACAGAGTCTATGCATATAAAGTTGAGAGCCAACCCATAAAATGTGTGTGTGTGTGCCTACTAACACTGCAAAGGCCAGCTGCTGCAGTCTGGCTTCCCATACGATTATTACTCCAGCTTCGCATATGATTATTACTCTAATTGATTAATTGATTGATTAATTAATGATTATCTAATAAGTGCTTCCCTCAGACCACTTCTAGTTCTCTTTAACAATTTTTCATCTCCAGTGTAATGATTCACACACAGAGGTCCCTGGTTCTGCACTTTAGGCGAGGCTGATTCTGCTGTTGACTCACCAAGCTGAATTATAGAGGAAATATATATTTGTTCCATTAGATGGAAACCAGCATAAGCCATTCAAGATTGTAGCATTCTATATTTCTTGAGAATAACAGTGTCTGGGAAAGATGCTGATCAAGCTTTGGACCATGACTCTTTAAAAAAGAGCTGGTACACTGATATCCTATTTTCTATGTTCTTCTGAAAACAGGTTCAGTGCTTGAGCTCTAGTAATGTACAGTTTAAATCTGAATTCAGGCCCAAATGTAAATGAAATTATGCTCTTCCATTGACCCTCATAAACTCCACTGTCTCCACTCTCTGCCTGTTAGTACTGATATGTGTTAATCATGTGCAGAACTTGAATAGTGGCATCAAATGTGAATTGTGATGGACCAAATCTCATCTCAGCTAAGAGCACATTAGATGACCATAGGCCATTCTTTCACTTTAAGTTCCCCTCTCCCCATTTTCAACATGGAGTCAATAATTTTGGCCTAACTTTAAGGACTTTTGTAAGGGTTATTGAACAACCTATGTCAAGAGCTTTCAACACTTAGGAGAGGTATTCTACAAATGTTCATTAGTACTGTATGAGGACATTCAAACGAACATGCACACAGATAGGTTATACACTGGGGACCCTTCCCACAAACCAGTCAGTGCTGTTTTGGCATTAGCTGCATGCAAAATTACAACTGAAGAAACACATATTGGTAGATATTGTGCCATTGAAACATTTACCTTCCAGATTTTCCCATCAACACAGGCGGTATTTCTGTTCAGCTATAACTCCCCCTCTTACCATTGTCTACCAACCTAGGCAGAGGTATGTCTCTGCAACCTCTTTCGTGACACCATATCACTTTTTGTCTATCTTCACATAGTTTATTATTAAGCAGCAAATTTGCTAATCCCACCCCTAGTTCCTAGGAAGCAACTGCACAAATTTATTTTTTTCCTCTTGGAGACCACTTGCTGTGAAATAGTCCTAATTCTTTGTGCTTGTCTGCATGAGCTGTGATGATAGCTGGGCCATCCAATCTGACTCACAGTCAGATATACCATTGGGGAATTCACCTTAGAAAACCCTCCATCTCTCAATACAGCTCCAAAGCACTGCATGAGGGGAGCTTCTGCCTTCTCTCCATCATTTCCTAGAGTGGAAACAGCTATGGCAATGGCTATTGGTCCCATTGCCAGGGACCACATGTCCTGAGGTCATGTGATTGAAGACTATGACAGACCTCTGTATCACCCCAACTCCAGGGTTCTCTTCCCAACCCCTTTCACTGACAGGAAATTATTCTCCTTGTCCCTAAGAAGCAATAACTCCTTTTCTTATTTGACATATGGGAATTCTCTCTAACTACCCAGACCTTCTGCCAAATCCTTCTCCAGTATCCATCATCTGTATAAAGCTGTTCTGTAGCTTTCTTGACTGAGAATCTAAGTTCTCCATCAGAGTAGTTTTAATATATTTAAGACAATGGGGTCCTTATTCTTCTCTCTATAGAAGTACTTTTCTGACAATTTGTTATGTCCTAGTGGCGACTGAGCATGCGATCAGGTAAATGCATGAGGCTGGGCTGGCTACTGGAGCTTCACTTTGGGAGACAATAGCCTGGCTGGATTGTAAATTAGACCAATCGGCCCCCCAGAGGGGCTGGCTTGGTTTGGGCCCCTGGGACTGTGGGTAATGGGGTGAACCACTTCCATGGCACAGACTTCCAGTCAGTCTGTGATGGGTTCCTGGCTGTTTTCAATGGTGTGCTGGCAAATATACAGGCCCCCGGTGTCCCTGGACCTAGACCCATGGTCCGACCAATCCGCATGATAGCCAGGCGACCCCCCAGTGGTCTGCCCCAAGATCAACAGAGAGTTAGACCAGCTGGTTAAGCATGGGGTCCTAGAGCTAGTCCCACATGCTCGGTGGGAGACCCCCATTGTGACCCTGATGAAGCTGAATGGGGATGTTCTCATTTGTGCAGAGTATAAATGCACATGTCCTTGCTTCACTGGTGGGGGGCCAAGGTGTTTGGGAAGCTGGACCTGGCACAGGCCTACCAGCAACTTCCAGTGGACAATGTCACTGCCAAAGCCCAAGCCATCGTAATACACAGGGGGGCTTTCAAGGTACAGCATTTACAATTTGGGGTCAGTGTCGCCCCAGGGATTTTCCAGAAGCTAATGGACTGTTTCCTTAAAGGTATCCCTGGGGTCCAGCCATTCTTTGATGATATTCTGATAGCTGCCCCAGATGTCAAGACCTTCACAGTCCGGCTACGATCCATCCTGCAGCGCTTTAACAACGTGGGCCTGAAGGTGAAGAGAGAGAAATGCTTGCTGGGAGTTCTGTCAGTGGAGTTCCTTGGCTTCGCCGTAGACGAGCAAGGCATCCATCCGACCCCTGACAAGATCTATGCCATTACCGAGGCTCCCACACCGACTTTGAAAGTGGAATTCCAGGCATTTTTGGGGCTCCTCAACTTCTACCATTCCTTTCTCCCCCACAAGGCTGGAAGTGGTTTCAGTATCCTCCATGTCCTCACAAGCTGCCATTTGAGCTATGTGGCATATCTTTAGCTCCCATGGCATTCCAGGCACACTGGTGATGGACAATGGCTCAGCCTTCACCTCAGGAGAATTCCAGCAGTTCGTGGACTACTACAGAATCCAGCATGTACAATCAGCCCCATTCCACCCGGCTACCAGTGGCCAGGCTGAGCACATGGTGCACACCACCAAGGGAGCCCTGTGCCACATGGACGAAGGCAACTGGAACTACCAAATGGAAGCATTCCTGTTTGGTCAATGGACAACTCCACATACCACGACTGGGCACAGTCCTGCAGAACTACTGATGGGTAGGCGGCTCACAGCCAGGTTGGACCACCTATACCCAGACCATGCCCCAGGACATAGCGCAGGCCCGGAACAGCAGAAGGCTCCACACAGGTTCTTCTCGGGGGACCCCCCGTCTATGTAAAGAACTTTGCAAGGCATCCCGCCTGGCTGCCAGGCCAGATAGTTCAGGTGACAGGCCCTCTATCCTACAAGGTTTCGGGAGATGACGGGCAACTATGGAGAAGGCACATCGACCAGCTGCACTGCCAGCTCCTGACCACGGTACCCGATGCACCCAAGGAGAGCGAGGATGAAACACCCACTCCCAAGCAAGATGGAGAAGGCAAATGCAAGACATATGCACCAGAGCTTCCCCAGCCCAGCACATCGGCCAACACACACATTGACATCCCTCCAGCACTGGCCCAGGCCAATGAGATTTCATGTGCACACACACTTTTTCAAATACACTGGAATGGGGTAAGGTTCAAACTTATAGACAGGGGCTGAACAGCAAATTAACACACGTGTGAGTTTCTTTATCCAGTTGATGGTGTCCCATACCGTGTGACTGAATGTGGTACCTTCCATGAAGATAAGTCCAGGTTGGTCTGAAGCAACAGAACAAATTTAGAGTCCAGTGGCACCTTTAAGAACAACTGAGTTTTATTCAAGGTAATAGAGGAGCAAGAGATAAAAGTGTGTGCCTTCCACATCCCCATCTATCTACATTCACACTCTCCCCTTGACCAAGTTACTTGTACTCCATGAGATTAAGTAACTTGAGTGAACAAAGGGGAAGGCTGGAGTGAGACTGAAAGTTGTTGACACACCCCTCTCATTTTCTGGATTGTCTTGGGTCAACTGGGAGGAAGGGGAAGAAACTGGGCTCTGTGGCATCATATGAGAATACATGGACACTGCACTCATATGCAAAGGATTGTGTATATGAGCTACATACTTGTGAGATGGAGGAAAATGTTAGGTCTCAGCTAGGCAGAGAATCAATTTGTATATGGCTGGTGAAGAAAGAATACCAGCTCCTTTACAGTGTTGATTTTTCATTTGGAAAACAAGAGCAAAGCTCCGCTGATGAAAGACCAAAGAGTTAACTGGCTGGAGGTCAAGGAGATAATACTGTTCATTAAGACCAGAAGCAGTAGCAAACCTTCAGCTAAAGGCAAGCCATTTTTAATTGCTTCACCAGCTCGAGTCTTGCAACAATTCCTCTTCTTGTTAAATTAAAGATTTTGTTTTGTTTTGCTTCATGGTCTTACCAAGCGCTAAGCACTGTCACATATAGAAAAGGATGTACAATAGGTTTGGTATATCTCCCTGACACTAATTTCAACCACAAACCCTCTCAATATTTTTGTAAGGCTTTAGTATTAATGTTCCTTTTTTATTAATGAGGGATGAAGCAGCTTTACTGTTCCTGCTGACAAGATGTAGGATTTTTTTGTTGTTGCTGAGAAAATAGGCAGATAAATAAATAAAGATGTGTGCATAAGTCAGAGATAATGAAAACAGAATAGGAAGTAGAGTGGAAACCCTGGTTGTAAAACCCCAGCTGAATATTTCTCCTTTTTAATCATGAAAAGGGGGGAGGGGACACAGGCACACACACAATGTGTGAAGAAAGGCAGGGAAGGCAGATCACACTGTTAATTAAAATGCAGAACCTTCTGTTGTTTGCCAGTGACATATTGCCCTCCAGTAAAAACTGTAGCTTGCTCTTTGAGGACAAAGTTATGTAACAACAAGGAGTGGGAGAGCTGTAGAGTTCAGTTTGCCATGAAGGAAGTTAAAAGTGTAGCTCAAAACTAGATTAACCGTTACCCATGCTATGCTGTAGTAGAGAGTCCTTGGCAACAATGGGGTCCCACTGATAGTCAAAATGAAAGCAAAGATGAGAGCAGAGAATACTTCCAGAAGTGTCACAACAGGTGTTATGGAACAGATGAGGTGGCCATATGTATAGAGCCAGTTTGGTGTAGTGGTTAAGAGCGTGAACTCTAATCTGGGAGAACCGGGTTTGATTCCCCACTTCTCCACATGCAGCTGCTGGTGTGATCTTGGGTCAGTCATAAATTCTTTCAGAGCTGTTCTCTCTCAAGAACAGTTCTGGAGAGAGCTCTCTCAGCCCATTCGTATTGGTTCAAACATGTGGCTGCCCATCATCAAGTGATGGAAAATTCCATCAAGCTGCAATGGAAAGTTCCACCAAGTTGCAGCTGACTTATGGTGACCTCACAAGGTTTGCAAGATGAGAGACCAACAGAGGTGGTTTGCCATTGCCTGCCTCTGCATAGCAACCCTGGATTTCCTTGATGTACTAAGTACTAATCAGCCTTGCTTCGTTTCGGAGTTTTGACAAGTCATCCAGGTCAGGGCAGTGTATAGTAGATAGGTATTAACAAACCAAATAATATACATGTCTGGATGAACTAGGGTTGCCAAGTGTCCTGGATAAAAATACCCTGTCCCTTTAATAGAAACTTAATGTGTGCAAACAGGCAATTGAAGTTTTTAATGGAATGGGTATAAATAACATCACCTGGAAAATAATAGCCCTTCAAGCCTCTATTAAAGGAAGATGACTCCCCCCCCCCCCCCCCGGGACACTTGGCAACTTTATATATATATTTACATTTCTGCTTTTCTTAGAGTGACATACCTACTTCTTTTGCTGACATTTTGGCTTTGTCTCACTTAGAAAAAAACCCTCAAATGAAACCTTTTGTTCTCTCAGCTTCATACTTGTGATAAAGCAGAGGTATTTATTTGTCTGTTTTAATTTGTAAACAGGCATAAAGCATGCAATTCCAGGAAATATGTGGACATCCAAAAGCACGCTTGTGTATTTCAACAACTGAAATAATACAAAAGTTGTAGTATCATAATGTTTAAAGTACAACTCATCTTTTTTATCTTTGTTGTGGTCTATGGAATACATGGTAGAAGGATAACAATTTATTTAAGAATTGACTTCCTGGTTACTCCAGCTGATGGAATGGAGTTTGTGAACTAAGAAAGGTATAAGTTGGGGCTGTTTGTGTGTCTGTTTTTAATTCTTCTTCTCTTGTTCTTATTTTTAATAGCCCTTACCTCTTTGATGCCTCTCATGTGAAGCTTAAATATATCACACCTCTGCATTAAAGCTGTCAGATTCCTAGTTCCAAGGATTTCTATGTAATCCTATGCAGACTTACCTGGGAGTAAGCATTACTGATTATCACGGGACTTTCTTCTGAACAGAAATGCATAGGATTTAAATGTCAAGAAATGTGATTCTAAGCAGTAATGCATGTGCTCGCACACAAAGAAAATGCCCATTATGTGTGCAAGTTACAATTACACACCACTGTGAAATTCCAAACTTTCTTTTAAAAGAAAAGCACTGTGATAAAGGGGGTTCTAGTAGTTTATGTAAGCTTGTGCCCCAATCAATTTGATTGTTTTTTAAGGTACTAAAACACTTTCTTAGTTTTGCTGCAACAGGCAAACACAGTTTATTTGCCTGGAGCTGAAAATGTTTGCTTTTTGAAAGAAAGAAAGAAAGAAAGAAAGAAAGAAAGAAAGAAAGAAAGAAAGAAAGAAAGAAAGAGAATATTGTGATGTCTCAGCACTGTCCAGAAGCATTCCTTTAAAAGAGGGAAGGAAGAAAGGAAGGAAGAAAATTGCATTTAGCAATCTGTAATTCAGCCATTTGGCATTTGAAAATGAGCTGTAATACATGGGAACATGATGTCAAGTGAGTTGGGATCACAACATACCCCATTCACACTTAGAAGCAAAGACAACCAGGAAAGGAAAGGAACAAACAGCATTGATAAGTCATATATTTAAGCAGTCCTAGTGTGTAGTACAAATCATCCATAAAACAGGGAGGGGAAAAAAATATTAGAACAGGAAGAAACCTTCTCCACAAGTGTGTGGGACTGATATTTTTGTTATTGAGAACCTTTATAAAAGCAACATCTGCTCCTATTTATATGTTAATGTCTTGGCATTTAAAAATTTGGCTTTAAAAACCCCCTCCTCCATCTTCTTCCTTGAACTAAAAAGCTGAAATCCAAAGCAGGTGCTGCTGAGAGTTGTGAGGGCATCCCGGTTAAAACTACTCCAGCACTTTCCCAATGCAGAGTCTGTGGTAATTAGCTAAGGAACTTATTGAAGGATGAAACAACATATTTCTTTCCTTCTCCACTTAGTAGAGAGCCCAAGGGGGTCCAGCGAAAAGAGGACAGCAATATATATTGTGGAGCATTAAAGGATTTTGAGGGGGTGGTGAGAAAGAAGCTTCTGGAAATGAATGGCTACCACTGTGAAGAGCCCCTGGCTATCATTGACTGAGCTTCTTAGATGCTGAAGAGCAGCAGGAGGAAAGGCTGGTTGGCAGGTGAAGATGCAGAGGCTTGAGGCAAGAAGATGCAGGGTCCCAAGAAGACTAGAAGAAAGGATGATTCAGAGGAAAGGGGGGAGGACTCTGAGAGGGGGAGAAAAATAAAGAGATGGGGAACATGGGTAAAAGCTGGTAAGCATATATGATTTGGAATAATTAATTAAATGTTTGGCTACAAGCCTCAAATAAGATCTCCTGCCGTGGTTACCAGTTCAAGTGCTGCACTTCCTCCAAGCCATTTAATATTCATTGTCGGGAGAGAGTGTACAGACAGTCCAGTGGCAGGAATGGTCCTGATTTTAGTAATGATGTATCTCATTTATCCACCCAGGCAGATAAGGTCTTTTCAGAGCAGAGATCTGAATTACTGTTGTATCTTGCATGCATATTATTCATTTTCCATAGGCTTAATTGTGCATCATGTTACCCATTCAAAAGCAGGCATCTCTTGAAGCAGCATATCACATAGCTAAATCAGTGTTACACTGTGTCTCTCATGCACAGCTGATTTAATGCCTTGCTCATCTGCATTTTTTTGCATATCCAGTAGTAACCCTCTCAAAATAGTTTGAAACACCTCTACAATTGCGAGTGTGTGGCTTTCACACACTGACAGAAGAAAATCACAGATAGTTGAGGCTTTTGTAAAAAAAACCCCATCTTGCTGTATTCATTTCCCCCCTGATAACCAATAAAGCTGCTAATTTATTGAGTGGTTATCGTCTAGCTGATTTAAGGTTCTCAGACGCCAGGTGAGGCCTGGAGTTCTCTTGAAATCACAACTGATCTCCAGGCTGCAGAGATCAATCCCCCTGAGGAAAATGGCAGAGGGCGGTGGCAGCGGCAGAGGAAGTCAGCATCTATAGCCGAATTCCTCCCCCTTCTCTAATTCTGCCCTCCCCAGGCACTACTCCCAAACCTCCACGATTTTCTGATTTTGCAACCCTAAACTGATCCCAAAGTACCTCACTGTTCACCAAATCTACTTATAGAAACAGAGGGGCCATTGGCAATTCACTTATATGTCACTGTGGGTCCAGGAGTTTGGATAATTAGGCCTGGGCCTTTGAGAATTGCTTAGGGCCTAGCTTGGAATGGTAGAAATTGTGTGGATTGCTGTGGCACAGGTTCAGATAATAGACAAGCTCCCTGGTCCATCTAAGAATGAAGGAAGGTTTACCCTTCCAGCCAGGGAGTCAGGATTTGAAATCCCCACTCTGCCAAGGAAACCCAGTCACTCCCTCTCAACCTAACCTCCTCACAGGCTTGTTGTTAGGGTTGCCAGCCTCCAGGTGGGGCCTGGGGATCTCCTGCTTTTACAGTCTTATCTCCAGCTGACAGAGATCAGCTCCCCTGGAGAAAATGGCTGCTTTGACGGCTTGAATCTATAGCATTGTAAGATGTGGAGGCCCCTCCCCAAACCTCACCTTCTTCTGGATCCACCCCCAAAGTCTCCAGTTATTTTCCAACCCAGAGCTGGCAATCTTACTTGTTCTTAGGATAAAATGCAGGAAAATTAAGTTGTAAGCTGCTTTGGGTCCCATTGTGGGAAAAGCTGAGTACAAATATCTAAATAGAATCACAGAATCATGGAGTTGGAAGGGGCCATGCAGGCCATTTAGTCCAACCCCCTGCTCTGTACAGGATCACCCTACAGTATTCCTGAAAAGTGTTTGTCCATAGAATCATAGAGTTGGAAGGGACCACCAGGGTCATCTAGTCCAACCCCCTGCACAGTGCAAGAAATTCACAAATACCTTTCCCTCCACACCCACAGTGACCGCTGTTCCATGCCCAGATGCTGCTGAAATACTGCTAGTGAGGGGGAGCTCACCACCTCCCTAGGCAGCTGATTCTACTGTTGCACAGCTCTTACGGTAAAAAAAAGTTTTCCCAAATATCCAGCCGGTACCTTCCGACTTTTAATTTAAACCCATGATTGTGAGTCCTGTCCTCTGCTGCCACCAGGAACAGCTCCCTGCCCTCCTCTAAGTGGCAGCCCTTCAAATACTTCAAGACAGCAATCATGTCCCCCCTCAACCCCCTCTTCTCCAGAGTAAACATTCCCAAGTCCCTCAGCCTTTTCTCATAGGGCTTGGTCTCCAAGCCCCCAGTCATACAGCTTGAGTTTTATGTTATAGTGCTGAAATAGTGTAATGTTAAAATATTTCTGGATTTTTAACAGTCATGACCCCCCCCCCACTTTCCTCATCAATTCATTCCTGATTTCTCAGCTGAGCCTGCTGCACCTTCCCAAATGGTTCCTTATGTTTCACCTTGCCAGGGTTAATGACTAGGTCTTCCTTGGTCCTCCATGTATAACACTACCTGAGCCAATAGCTTGAATGATCTGGTAGGTTATAGGAAGCTTCCCATTAATTCCTAGAAGATGTTCATGAACAGATCTGGTTCTTCCTCTCTCTGCATACAACCGATGAGAGCTGATGGGATGTTGGGAGGGGAAAAAAGCAGTTACAGCTATTATGTTGGGGGGGGGGGGAATCTAGAAGTGTGTAGAAGAAATGTTACAGTTTGAGGCTAGTGAGTAAGAAAACGTTAACCTGAAGCTGGCTGATAGGAAGATTGTAACAAATAGACTTGGAAACATTGGACTGAGTTAAGAAGCAAATGTTCAAGTGTTAAGAAACATTATGTCTATCTACCTGAATGCTGAAATATCTATATACTAATAGTCAAGTCCAGGGGTCCTTTCGTAGAAAAAGAGGTGAAGGAGCTCATTAGCATAACTCATTAGCATACCTCATTATCATATGCCACATCCCCTGACATCACCAGAAGTGTGTCAGAAAGGGAATGTCAGTTTCAGCCCCATTATACCCTATGGGCCATTGAAATCAATGGCAAAAACTCATAGGGTATATGCAAAGCTGGAGGAAAGGGGGTTTGAGGGAGAGGCTCCAAACTTGCAGGGTACCTGCTGGGGCCTCTCCTCAAAATACCCACCAAGTTTCAAGAAGATTGGACCAGGGGGTCCAATTCTATGGGCCCACAAACAGGTTGTCCCATCCCCTCCATTGTTCTCTATGGTGGGAAAAAATGTTAACTGTGCCAGATGCAGAGTCTAATAAAACACCCACATTGGTGGCTGTGCTCTGTACCTGTCTGGTTCTGCCCTAGCTAGTGGGTGCCTCAGCTGAGTACCCACATTAATTATACCTTCCCTACTCTGGGGGTACTTTGTGGAACCCCCAATAGAAAGTCTGGGGGCATGATCATATGCACCCATTTGCCATGGAAGAAGGACAATTCACCACCAGATCCAAGCGGAGTGATCACACCAGCATATCTGGGAAGCGTCCCACAACTGCCATCAAACTGTCACAAACCATTTTGATCCAGTGGGGAAGTGTGGTAAAAAGCTACTAGTGAAAGTCCAGTAGCAAATGGTTTGCTGCAGTTCACAGCCGGAGTTTCCCTTTGTGATCACTCCAGAGCCGAAGTGTGGCGTTGAGGATAGTGGGATCACATGTTATCCCGATGCCACACTGTTGGTTTTTCCCCCCTTCTCTGTGTGTGCATCATTGAAAGCCCTTAGGGTGGGGTGGCGATTTATCAATCCCCTGTTTAAGCATCTCGGAAACCAACCACAAAAAAAACCCCTCACCCGTGGTTGCGTCTGATCACGCAATGGCAAGTTGCCCCGGCAGGTCCACAGACCTGTGTGATCACGCAACTGTGGGGTAAATTGCTCCAGAGCAAAAAAGCCTTGATTCCCCTCCAGATTATTTTGCTCGTGTGGCCGCGACCTGGGGATGCCTGCCTTTCTGTCTCTCTTCTGGGTACTGGCTGCATATTTCAGTCCTGGGTGGGGGTGGTCAGGCTTTGGGGTTTGGGTGTTAGGGGTTGACTTTCAAGCCACCACATCAACTTCCATCTCATGGCTTTTGAGCCAAAATATCTACTTTTGTCTCAGGGCTTTGACCCACCACATCTACTTCTGTCTCAGGGCTTTGACCCACAACATATACTTCCTTGTCAGGACTTTGACATACAATGTCTACTTCCATCTCAGGGCTTTGACTCACCACATCTACATCCTTGTCAGGGCTTTGGCCCACCACCTCTACTCCCATCTCAGGACTTTGACTGATGCATAAATCCATGCCCCATGTGACCCCTTTGCTGAACTGGAATCACACAGTCTGAGTCCAACGAGTTAGATGAATATCTGTTAATTGAATTCATAACAGGGAACACAGGGCTGATTAGTGCCTTAGCACTCCAGCAATTCCAAAACTGTATTCTGCCATAACCAAGAAGGGCAGAAGATCTTATACCCCAAATGACATCACATATAGTTTACATATTAAAGGATCTCTAATTGGTACCAAGCAGTTAACATCATACAAGCATAATTTGACTCTGTGCATCTCTTAGCAGTGTCAGTAATTTAAATTGTTTATCTTGTCTTCAGAACACTGGGTGACTTCCTGGGCTCACAGAGGGGAGAGCTTGTTGATAAGGGGTTCTGAATCACATTAAACTTCACTCTTGGTGGCCTTGCAAATTCTAAATAGCATTCTATTCTTATTGCATCCTAATTCCTTCTACAGAGGCTTCCTATCCAAAAAGTGCAGTTATAAAATATATATTCTGTTATAAGTTTCTCTAATCAGAAGCTTCTTGGTTACATACCAGGATCTAGATCTCTTATGATTAAACTTTTGAAGGCACAGTGACATCTGGCAATATATATATATATATAAAGGAGAAAGTGTTAGAAATCACATTCAGAAACCACATTGTTTTCCCCTTGTCCTACATGACCCAACATGTCTACTTCTGTCTCAGGGCTTTGACCCACCATATCTACTTTCTTCTTAGGGCTCGAAGCCACCATGTCTATTTCCTTGCCAGGGCTTTGACCCACCACATCTACTCCCCTCTCAGGGCTTTGACCCACCATACCTCCATCTCAGGGCTTTGAGCCATCATATCTACTTCCTTCCAGGTCTTTCGAGCTGCCCACCACATCCACTTACCTCTCAGGCTTCCAGCCAGCATATCAACATGCATTGTTGCACACTGGTTTGTGTTTGGGTGTCAGGGGTGAACTCAGGGCTTGGAGCCACCACCTCTACATACATCATTGCATGCTTTGGGGTCTGCATATCGGGGTGGACTCAAGGCTTTCAAGCCACCATGTCTACTTCCTTCTCAGGGCTTCAAGCCACCACATCTACTTACTTCTCAGGGCTTCGAGCCTCCAGGTCTAACTACTTCTCAGGGCTTTCAAGCCATCATGTCTACTTACTTCTCAGGATTTGGAGCCACCACATTTACATGTGTCTCAGGGCTTGGAGCTACTACATCTACATATATCATTGCACACTGGTTTGGGTTTGGGCCTCAGGTGGTCTCAAAACACATTGCCCTGGTTCTGTTGGGTTGGCAAAAATGCCCACCTTCAGTTTCTACTGGAGAGATCGTTGGGGACTTTGATTCTTTTTCTGTTCTGCTGGGTTTCTGCCCTTGTTTATTTTGCTGTGGTTTCCCCCCTCCTCCATTGAAAACAATGGAGTATGGGGACAGGACACCTTTTGGAGGGGTGTAACTCAAGTCCCATAAATCCCATAAAACACCCAAAACTTGGAGGGAAGGTATATGAGAGTCAGCTGGAGATGTGCTGTGAGTTTGGTGTCTCCAGCATGCTGGGGGGGGGGGGGCATTCAATACACTCCTGAACCTTTTGAACCTGCACTTTATTTCCCCAGAAAGCACTTGGGGGGGGGGGGCTTAACTCTGACTCCATAAACTAATTCTCACCAAACTTGGAGAGAAGATGGAGGTGAGTCACAGAGATCTGCTGCAAGTTTGGTATCTCCAGCACACCGGGGGGGGGGGGGGGCTGTTCTTCCACATCACAAACTTCCTGAACCGGTTTGGTTTGTATGAATGGGGTTTTGTCCTTGATGGTCCATGGTTCAGTTCATGGATGTGCCACGAACCACAAACTGAACTGCATTTTCTCAGCTTGTGTCCATCCCTGATGAGGGGACCTGGCATGTGAAAGGGTCCTTGCTGTCTATATATTAAAAAGAGATAAGACAGTTAGTGAACTGCGACTGCCTGACCTACCTGTATCCCTGAACCTGTGTGACAGCGGTTGTGGTGAGTGGCAGAGTCTGAGAAATGGGCTCATGGTGTCTTTCTCTAGCAGCTCCCTGTGCATGTGTATTGCAACATAAGAATTGTCCCCCAAACATTCTTTATCTATATTAAACCAAACTTATTTTGTTCCAAAAATGCTTATGGAAATCTCTCTCAAATGTATGCCTCCCCCCCCCCAGCTTAAACAGTCACATTTGTTTTGCTCTAAGCAGCCTACTAGGAGTTAAAATTTGTATAGGGAATCAGTCATTTAAAGTTTTTGGTTGTTGTTCGGAAGAACAGCACCAGATTCATAACAATTAAAACAAATAAAGCAAATTGCAAAAAGAGAGAGAGAGAGAAAGAAAACAAAAAACTAATGACTCAAAGTGTTAGGTTAAACAAATAGTCATAATTTCAGGCTATTATGTGTAATTGTTCCTGGGTGCTAAGTATTTCAAACTGTACTTTTCAGCAGTTTCGCCCACAACACAGTACATAATGCTAAATATACTACTAGTCTTCAATATGGTACTATTTATGTGATTTCAACAAAGGCAGTAATACAGCAAAAACACACCTATCTGGTAATTCTTTTTTTCAGTCTTGAGGAAGAAAAAGAAGCCTCTAAGATTCAATAACAATACTGAACGTTTTCCTATGCAGTGAGAATCAGTGGATAATAAGATGTGCTTAAAGCCTTTACAATCTGAGTACATAGTAAAATTATTCAAGAAGACATTGCATTTGTAAATGAACTCCCTTGTAAAAAAAAAAAGCCCCTGTGAATAAAATAGCAGTTTCTCTGGGAACAGGTTAATCTAGAACCTATACCCTAACACAGTGGACATAAGCAAACAGAAGCCTGATGCGAATAAAGATTGGATGCATGAACATTTACCTAGGCTGCGATCATACGCACAATTAGACCTGACAGAGGCGCAAATGCCGGGCAGATTTAAAGGGAGCAATCAGACAACAACATCTGGGAAGTGCCCCACGGCCATCAGCAACCTGTTTTGCTCCGCCACAGAAGCGGAGTTAAAAGACAACAGAGAAAATCCAGTAGTAAACAGGTTGCAATGGGCCACGGATGGACCTTCCTGTGTCTGATTACTCCAGCGCGCTCTCATGGTGTTGGGATGGTTTGATCAGGCCATCCCGACTCCGTGCCATTGTTTTTTCCCCCTTCGCAGTATGTGCATCATCGCAAAGTCCATAGGGAGCCCTCAGTGCAGAGGAGCAATTCATTGATCCCTCATTTAAGAGCATGGGAAAAAATGGACAAAAAACCTGACTCACCTACGGTTGTGTCTGATCACATACTGATGGACAGCGCCCACAGCTTCAAAGGGAGGTGTGATCGTGCAACTGCGGGTCAAATTCCTCCGGAGGAAATAGCCTTGCTCCCCCCCCCCCCATTTTTCCTGGCACCTGTGATCGCAACCTTATATGTAGAGCTCCCTACATATACAAAACTATTATGTCAGGAAGCTCAACGAGCCTTCTCTGACAAGTTCAAGAGTGCTTTATATAGAGGATCATACAAGCATTGTCCCTCATCTTCAGCCTGCTGGGAAGTGCAGGCTGAAAGACAGTTTAGATCAACAGGCACTGTTGACCTTCTTTGAACAAATGTCAATAGCCAGCCAAAGCAACTAGGAACTAGAAGTATCAACAGTTTAGAGAGACCTCTTAATATTGTGAGCAGATTTTCACCTTGAATGTACCTTCTATATGTAACATTCACAGGTTCAAACTCCATAAAGGACCTTGAAGAAAGCTCAGTCCCAATAGTGCATAGTGCTGTGGTGAAAAACATGAATCACTGGGCTTTTAACTCCACTCATTCTGGTTCTGCAAACGTATGAAGAGCAAGAGCTACACCTTCAGCAGAAGGAGACTAGCAGCATGACAATGTGATTAGAAAGATGTAGCTTTGCTGCACATTGCACTGTAAATCTAGCTAAAGGGAAGAGTATGATGGCATGGCAACAAGATATGGGGGCAACTGAGCTGGCTTCTTGTTTATAGTAATGCTGCCAGCAGGGCTAAAGAATACAAACTGCTTCAAATATGTCAAGTACACAAAGAAGCCTATAGAATCATGACATCTCAGAAAGAATGCAGGCTGCAACACTTTCTGTGGCATCATCCCAGATAGGGTTGCCAGACCCTCACTGGTGGTGAGGGATGCCCCACCTTGGACCATGGCCCCCACCACCAATCAGCTGGCTGGCAGGGGGACTAACCAGGAACAGGAGCTAGGTCCAGGCTACATCACATGCTGACATTACTTGTGGCATGTACTGGAAGTGAGACCATCATATTGGCAACATCTGGCCGATGCTCTGGTATTTGAGCAAAAACTCTGGTATAAGCCATTTTTATCATAGAATTTTTGCCCAAGTACAAGAGCGTCATTGAATAACCTAACGTTATTATGTAACCTCTAGTACATGCTGGAAGTGATATTGCCACATTGCCAGCAAAGTAGCCTGGGCCTTCCTCCCACACCTGGTAAATACCCCCCATCCTCTACCAGTTGACAGGATAGACCTGGCAATCATAATGCCAGAACCTCTCCCATTTTCCTGCTTCCTTCTCTCCTTCCCACTCACCAGCCAACCTACCTTTATCTGTTCCTGTCTTCATCTTCTCCTCCTTCCCTACCCCTTGCAGCCTGTCCCTGGGAAAAGGTCATAGGGCCATCTGCATGATGGTCAGGTTATGCAGTGGCCAGGGCTGAGCTTAGAGAGGCCAAGTTGTATGGTAGCCAGTGCTGCTGTGCCAAGTTTTGCAGTAGCTGCTGTTGTCAGGCCAAGTTATGCAGCAGCCATTGCCACGCCAGGCTGACCTGCTGCCATCAGGCCAGACCAGACTGAGATACATGACTGGGCTGAGTTACACTGTTGCTGCCACTGCCAAGCCAGTAAGGGCTGAATTGCATGGTAGCTTGAAATGCCAGGCTGAGTTGTGTGGTGGCCAGCACTGCTGGACAGGGTGAAGGTACATGGTGGCTGCCATGGGCCAGCAGATTTGTACAGTGAGAGCTGCTAGATTTGCCAAGCCTGTATCTACCAATCCTGGGAGCTCTTGAGGTGTGGTGTCTGAGGAGGGGGAGCATCACAGATGCTGTGAAATCATTTCTGGGTGATCCCATGCTGTGGTCAGTGCATGTGGAGCTCCATAGTGAGGCAAATAGGGACCCATGGCTGTTTCAGATTGAGAAAACAGCACAGGGGGAAGGTTGAAGTTACTCCTCCCTTCAAGACATACTCCAGAGCTGAATTTGGCCCTGGAGTGCTTGCAACCATTAGTTCTCTTATGTCACATCTGACTGCAAAACAGGCTTAGCTTTTAACTAGCGTGGACAAAAGCCTGGACTGTTAGGAGGGCTAGACATAGGTATTACTATTGAACTATTTGCTATTATTATGCTGCTGCTATTATTATTATTATCATCATCATTGCTCTTTTTTTTTTTTAATGTCTGCAGTTACTTTATTTGGATTGAATCTCATTGATCGCTCCATTGTCCAGAACTGACTTGAATACTTATTGTTTTGGTGCAAGTTTTGGGCACCCTCTTTTGATCTATGTTGTTTTGGTCAAAGTAATTGTTTTAATTCACATTTTATGGTGTCTTGTTCATTGTGTCTCAGTAATCCATTTAATTAATTTCAGTCAAATTATCGAACATCTGTGGCCATAGCAGTTCAGCAAGGCTCACTGGAGGGTGGAGGAAGGACTCAGTATGGTCATTGGTTGTGGCTGAATTGACTTTGCATGACCTAGAAATAGAGTATGAAGCCATTCATTTGGAGTTTTTATACCCCACTTTTCTCTACTTTAAGGAGTTTCAGTATGGCTTGCAATCACCTTCCCTCCCTCTCCCCACAACAGGCACCTTGTGAGGCTGAGAGAGTTTTGAGAGAACTGTGACTAGTCCAAGGTCATCCAGCAGGCTTCATGTGGAGGAAACATGATTCTCTAGATTAGAGTCTACCATACCATTCTTAACCACTACACCATGCTGGCTCTCATGAGGATGGTGCAAAGAAGAATACTGTATTTACACAGATAATTAGACTTCCTAGTTGTGTTGCAACTCAGGTCAGCTAATCTTGATGAAGACCCCTTTCAACAGATTCTGAAAGCCTCCAAAGGTAACTATCATAGAGGCTGAGAGAAATCTCTCCAGTTTTATAAAGATCATTGTTTTAAAATTTAAATACGAACTTCTCCACTTCTACTCCCTGTGGTCAAAGGCTCTAGATCCATTCTTGACAGGCTTGTGATCATGATGTCTATTAAGTGCCAGCTTACAATTTTGGAAAGGAAGGGACCATTAAATCTCAATATGAGGCTGGAATATTAACAGGATCATTTCAGTAAATTCTCCATTGCCCTAATAATCTTGATAGGGGGTCTCTGGGATATGAATGGTAATAATGTGGATTATTATTCTGACCTTTTCAATATTCTGACTTTTATCTGACTGGCCATACCCTTTAGCTTTAAATTCATATTATATATAACACAAGGTGCCAGAGCAGGTCCAGTCAGCAATTCCAATGCAAACTGACCCAAAGAGGCAGTTTAATATGCTGAAAGGACTGAAAAATCCATTTACATGAAACTGAGCTATGATGGCAATTTGAAGGATGAACCCAGCCAAAGAGTCAGCAGTGGAAGTCTGAGGGGAGAATTAGAAATCCTAAAGAACATGGAGCTGTCATCAGATCATCAGCTCTGTGAGTCCCACCTCCTTTCTCCACACAACATGTAGAAAAGAAAACATTTGGCATCATGCATTTCCCAGCTCGACCACCACTGAGGTAATGCCCCCACCTCCTTCCCTTTAATTGCTTCTGTAAGGGAGACCTGATAGCTCTGACTCTGGTGCAACAGAAGCAGAAAAACCTGAGAAATCACAGTTATCCTTACAGAAAATACAAAAAAACAAAAACAACCAGACACTGTGATGTGATGGCTGAAACATTTAGTAAACCTTTGCATGTTAAAACATTGCACAACATTGCTGTTGATTAATTCTTTATAATATTGCAAGGAAAAGTCCATTCTTCTCTCTAAGCAAGGAAAAGTCCATCCATCTCTCAATGAGCACCCGGATTTAGGCTCATTTCGTCCCAGTTTTTCCTCAGGAGTCATCCTATTCTCTTCAAAGGTATCAGCCTCTTGATATAGCTCATAGTAATGTGTTGGGAGCAAGTCAGACCTTAACTTCTTTTCTACACAGATGCAGAAGAAAGAGGAGGAGGAGGAGGAGGGAGATTGGATTTATACCCCACCCTTCACTTGGAGTCTCAGAGTGACTTACAAACTCCTTTCCCTTCCCTTCCCCTCCCCACAACAGACACCCTGTGATGTAGTTGGGGCTGAGCGAGCTCTTTCCAGAACTGTCCTTGAGATAACACCTCTGACAGAACTAGGGCTTGCCCAAGTGGAGGAGTGGGGAATCAAACTCGGTTATTCCAGATTGGAGTCCATGCACTTAACCACTACACCAAATTAGGCTGGCACACAGCTCTCTGCAAGCCTCAATAATATAATTTTTTTCAAATTGTTGTCTTAGGAAAAAAACATGGTTCATTAGAAAGAAAAACAACACGGTGCTGGTATTGGGCACCAGATAGGTTAAATAAGTGCTATCCGAATACTTCAAATTTATGTTGGCTCTGTAAAACCAATGTAGGTTCCTTTTATCACATGTGGTGGTTGTGTAAACTGATCCAACAGTTTGGGCACGGCATCAAGGATATAATTAAGGAGATTTTAGGGGTGGAGATTGCTTTGATACCTGAGACTTATCTACTAAATATAACACCAGAAGGAATGTCATCAACGGACGAGAGACTATTAATTTCAATTTTGACAGCAGCACAAATAATTAGAGCCAAGCACTGGAAATCGTCTACTATACCCAATAAAAAAGAATTGATTGACAAATTATTGGAACTGGCAGAAATGGACAAACTGAGCTACTTGTTGAATATGGCTAAATGTCATGATCCGAAGTTTATCTGGTCCAAATTTTATGAATGGTTGGAGTCACATAGAGGCTCAAAATGAGGATGTATTAGAAAATTTAATTTTCAGTTTTGTTTGGTGGAAAAACGAATACAATATTTAAAGAAAGAAAGAAAGAAAGAAAAGAAAGAAAGAAAGAAAGAAAGAAAGACAACATGGAGCTGAATGGCATGTTATTTGATATTGTTTCAAATTTACCTCTAGTTGCATTAAAAGTGTTTAAATTAGGAGCAAGCCAGACTTGTCTTCTCCAACAGGTGCAAAAAGCCTCCTTGATTTTGCTGGCTTAAAAGTTCTTCATTAACACTGTATTAAAATTTATATTAGGAGCAACCCGGCCCACAGTTCTTTTCTAGCTGGCTGAAAGCCTTCTAAATTTTAAAATTGGCTGGCAAAATGCTCTCTACACCAAGCTGGAACTAGTCTATAAAGAAAACTATTCTATTTCCTTGCAATATTATAAATAATTAATCAATAGCAATGTTGTATGATGCAAAGATTTACTTAATGTTTCAGCCATCTCATCACAGTGTCTGGGGGTGGGGGTTGGTTTTGTTTTGTTTTGTATTTTCTGGTGCAATAGAGGCATTGCTGGACCACCACCACTGAGAGGAAACCTGCCCAGTTCTGACTCATAGGTAGAGCAGAAGAGACAGTGCTGTTGACTGCTGCTTGACACAGATATAAACAGTGGGGCTCACTCCTTTATACTTCACCTAGGGCCCACCAGGGTCTTACTGAGCTCTGTGAGCTTCAGTAAATAAAAGGAGAGATCACAGTGAAGAATCCTTGTGAAACTTTCCCGTGGATTGAGTGCAAATGGATTCAGAGCTGCAATGCCATATCAATTCAAGAGGCCTCACAAGGCAGTTTTCAGCTGAGGTGTCCATTTCCCCAGTGTGTTGTCATTGGTAGAGTGTCAGAAAGATATCTGGGAGACCCAAGTTCAAATCCCCATTCTGCCATAGAAACTCTCCGCGTGAACTTGCGCCCGTCATTCCCTCTCAGCCTAATCTACGACACAAGGTTGTTGTTGTAAAGATAAAATGAAGGTGGGGAGAACAATGTAGGCTAATATCTAAATAAATTATTTAAAATACTGTTAGAGAAAATTGATGAGGAAAAGAAAGGCCTGCAATCTTATTAGATATGAAACCACACATCTGTATGTTCCTCATCATTTCTTGAGATCTGGAGATGCTATCTTGCTCCATGTAACTTAGGCTTGCCAAGTCCGGGTTGGAAAATACCTGGGGACTTTGAGGGTGGAGCCAGGAGAAGGTGGGGTTTGGGGAGGGGAGGGGCCTCAGCATGGTACAATGCCATAGAGCCCATCCTCCAAAGCAGCCATTTTTTTTCAGGGAAGCTGATCTCTGTCAGCTGGGGATCACTTGTAAAAGCGGGGGATCCCCAGGTCCCACCTGGAGGCTGGCAACCCTAATGTAACTTCCTTCCCTGATGTGTGATTAACCAGGCCATGAAGCAGGCCTTTTTCTGAGATATCTGCTTGATGAAATATACTACCCATAAAGATCTTGTAAGACCTTCTTTTTTTTCCCACAGGCAGGTTCAAACTCTACCTTTCCCCCAAAGGGAAACCCATCAAGGGTTAGTATCACTGCTAATGTTTCCTCTAAGCTGTTGTGAACAAAATTTCTACTTTGGGAGCTCCTGGCATTAAAGTTGTGACTGAGTGATTTGGCTACTGCATCAGTTAGTCTGCTGTGGAGCCATCCTTCCTGAACTAAGACAAAATCTGTGAGTTGGAAGCTAAAAAACTGAGCTAGCTCACACCAGCTCAGCATAGAGGGAACACTGATCACTGCTGCTTTTGACGGATTTGTTTCCTTATATGCAAAAGTCTATTTTTATGGATTTATTATTCCCTTCCCCATATTTTAAGGAAAGCATCTTTGACCTTTTTTTCTGTTTCCCAGCCACTATTAAGAACTATAAAAAAATCATGTCACAGTGAACGAAATTAACCCATTATTTTTTTTTCCTGCTTGAGGCTCAAGCATACCATTTGTCCATTCCAGTAGCACCGTGTGAGAGAGTTTAGGAATTGGGGGGGGGAGGCTTGTTCCAGTATTTTGTTGACCCACTTTCATTTCTGTGTGAAACTGAAGATCTGTACAAAACCCAAGGAAATGGAAATTATTATGGGTTGTAACTTAAGCATCTCAAGGACACAAATGCTTTCCTCCCTCCCAGTTTGGTGTAGTGGTTAAGTGCATGGGAGAACAGGGTTTGATTCCCCACTCCTCCACTTGCACCTGCTGGATGACCTTGGGCAAGCCATAGCTCTGTACCAGCTGTTCTCTCAAGGACAGTTGTCTCAGAGCTCTCTCAGCGCCACCTACCTCACAGGGTGTTTGTTGTGGGGGGGGGGGAAGGGAAAGGAGTTTGTAAGCCGCACTGAGACTCCAAGTGAGTGAAGGGAGGGATATAAATCCAATCTCTTCTTCTCCTTCTTCTTCTTCCTCCTCCTCCTCCTCCACTGCTATAGCTTCTTGTGTTCCCAGAATGCACTGGTGTGGTGTAGTGGTTAGAGTGCCTGACTAAGATCTGGGAGAACCAAGTTCAGATCCTCACTTGGCCATGGAAGATTGCCATGGGTGACCTTGGAGCAGTCATACACTTTCAGCCTAACCTACTTCACAGGATAGTGGTGAGGATAAAATGGAAAAGAGGAGAGTGATATAAGCCACTGTGTCCCCACTGGGGAGAAAGGTGAGATATAAATGAAGTAAATAAACGTGAATAAATAATCCTGACGGTTGCAGTGAAAGGGATATTTGGCAGAAATGTGTACACTATAAATGATAGAGGAGTTAGGATCCAATCCACCCTCAGTATCTTAGACCATCTCTAGAGAATTGGAGTTTGGTACATTTAATGAAGTTCTCATAACTATTGCTACACCACTGGGAAGCTAAAAAATGTGAGGGCTTTACATAGTATTTGGAGTATTTTAATAATGAAAAATAATTCTGTAATAGTAATTCATCCTTGCTAAAGTTAATACATCTTGTCCACATGCTGTGCAAGGTTATTTAGCTTTCAGTTTTTTTGTTCAGTCACAATTTGATTACCCACAGTCCATATATACTTGCAAATCAGGTTACATGACTTCTTTCTTCCCCCTGTCACTCATAATTTGCAGTAGAAATCTTGTTTTCTATCCTTTACTGCATACAAAATAGTTATTTATTATTTTTTCCTGCTGATTATTGGTTCTGTTCTGCAGTGTGGAACAGGCATGGCCACTTATGGAACTAGTGACTGAAAATTAAAAAATATCCACAAAAACAAATAACTAGTGGATTCCCCCCTCTTTTCTACTCTCCCCCCTCCTCAAAATGCTGTCCAGATCAAACAACCTCCTCCATGCCAAACCAGCAAAAAAAAATTGGCTTTATTTTGTGAATAACTCGAGTATTTCATGCTGACCACGGACAAAAAAAGGGATTTCAGCATTCTTGCTTTTTTCATATAGTAGACTCAGTTTTAGAATTTGCTTCTGCAAGCCTCCAGCTGAAGGCTTTATTAACATTAGGGATACAAAAAGTATCTATAATATTCTGTTTCGTGAAACGAACAATATGAATATTTGCAGCAGCGGATTAGGTGTCCCAAATACAAGTTAGGGGAAGGTCAGTCTGTTGTGATATAGGGTTGCCAGCTCCAGGCTGGGAAATACCTGGAGATTTTGGGGATGGAGCCTAAGGAGGATAGGGTTTGGGGAGGGGAGAGGATTCAGTGGGGAATAATGTCATAGTGTCCACTTTCCAAAGCAGCCATTTCTCTCCAGGTAACCTGATCTCTGTCCCCTGGAGATCAGTTGTAATCCCAGGAGATCTCCAGCCACCACCTGGAGGTTGACAGCCATAGATGTGAGTAAGGATTGCAGTTTGTAAGTAAGTAAGGACCGCAGAATGCAATTTGCAGGGTCAGTCTGTTTGTTATACTTATTTAAAAAAAAAACAAAATGAAGATTTATTTTAAAAACACTTTTATGCCACCTTTCCACCAAGTAAAGTTCCACAAGGCAGCAAACACACACGCAGACAGACAGTAATTTCAGTAATTAAAATACAGTTAAAGTATAAAATTCAAATAAAACAATCTGTGATATTGATTAAGAATTTTAATTTTCCAGTTTAATGGGGGGCTCCATTAGTTATATATATATATATATTTCAGCTATAATCATTTTTCACATCTCACTGGGATGACATTCTCAGAAATTCTTCCACCAAGTTTCAGACTGAGAGGAGGAAGTATCTGCCTCTTATAGAAAGAGAAGGTGGAAGAAGGTGTTTGTCAACACAGCTATGGAAAGCAGATCTAGTAGCAGAGTGGGCTGAAATACTATATAAATTGTTAATAAAAACGATGGCTGCACAATCTGTATATTTTAAGTACTCACTAGCCACCATATTATCTTTAGTCCGGGGGGGGGGGGGATTGTTGGGAAATTAGACTTTTTGAGTGCCCAGGAGGTCCTTAGAACTACAATGTCTGTTACAGAATTCCGTTTAATCAAAAGTGCCCGTTTTCATAATAATCAATGTTATGAGATGTTGTAAAATAAAGGTCAGGCCAGTTGTTTTTATTCATTCTAATGTAAGAGTTGTGCAATATATTATGGGTAATTGAAAGGTGCTGGCAAAACCTCAGCTATCAGGGCTTATGCAAGTAAGGAATAAGCTAAAATGCTGTTGGAATCTACTTGACACTTAATGACAGGATGTTAACAATTATATTCTATTGGGGGGGGGGAGGGAAAGCCTGAGGCTTTGGCCTATGAGTATATATGCATCTGAATTAAATTTTATGTATTTGCTCACTGAGATCAGTGACCAGGGCTTTTTTGGGGAGGGTGGGAGAAGTGCCCGAACTCTCAGAAGGGAAATGAAGTTTTCAATCTGTACACTGAAAACTCATGAACTTTTAAACATTTCAAAAAGAATTTCACCGAAGAGGTTCTGGGACTCCGTTCTAAATAATGAGGGGGTGTATTCCAAAATTCATGAGCTGAAAATATACACCAAAATCACTGTTTTTGGTTATTACCATGATTTCCCAGAAAACTAACACAAATTCAAGATTCTGAGGCATTATGAAGACAGTCAGTCACTGTATGATGAATTAAAAAGAATGGATGCAGACATGAATTTTGTTTAAAATATCAGTGTATGTTCCTCCTGTTGGGCCACTGCCATTCGCCCCCCATAGGGGAGAGGTGCAACTGCAACAAGAGGCCCCTATTTCAGGAGTCTACATATATGTTTTACATAGAGATCTGGCCATTCCTAGAGTGTCACCATAGTGTGGTGATGTCACTTCCAGTTTTTCAGTAGAAAATGATGTTGTGAAGCACCATTTCCCCCTGTTCTTCCCCCCACTACTCATTCAAGTAGCAGTAGGGACCAGGGAGGACTGGTGAAAGTTCTCCCTCTGGAAGCAGGTAAGTGGCACTCCCAGACATCCATATTTCTCCTTGCCAGTCCCATCATGCTCAGCCCTAAGATACATGCATGAAACAGCCTTATACTGAATTAGACCCTTGGTCCATCAAAGTCAATATTGTCTACTCAGACTGGCAGTCTTATTTCAAAACAATTCAGCAGTTTTATTCCATTTACTGTAAATAGCTATTTTTGTGTGTTGCCAACCATGGGCAGACCTCCATGAGGGAGCACCTTTCCCCCTTGTGCTGGTTTTAGTGTGGGGGGGAGGGGGAGCACAAGAGAATGCCGGGAAGAAAAGCAACACTTTTTACCAAGCTCTCAAATGGCTCTAAGAAGCCTGTCTGCTGCAGGAAGAAGAGAAAAAAATATTGCCACCTCCCCTTTAACTGCAGCCAAACTGTTAAAGTATTCCCTGCTAATGGGTTCTTTCTCCACCAATCAAAGATTAGCGATCAACTTATCATATCACTAGACTCAAAGGGCTTATTAAAAATGAAATTAAAAAAGATGGGAAATCCTTGCAATACTGGAGCAGAAGTAGGGAGGAAGGAGAAAGGTGCAGAGTGGGAGAAATAAACCTCAATCTTGGTGGTGGGGTTGACAAAAAGAGGGGTGGGAACAGGGGCAGGAAAAGGGAGGTGTTGAAAGATCCGAAGAAATGTGTATGCTTCTGAATTACCTTTGGCTTGGAAGCGAGGCAAGTGAAAAGTCCGCCACAAAACCACGTTCCAAAAAGCTGGAATACAGTGGAAAGAAAGTAAACTGAGAGCTGAATGGGTGAAAAGCAATGTTGAATGACAAAGAAAACCTGATGGACATGTGAGGTGAAAGTGGGAGGTAATGCAGAATGAAATTTAAAAGGTGATGGAGATGCACGGAGAAAGTGAGGGAAATGACTGGTGCAGAAAGGGCCCACCATGGGAAAGTCAGCAGTACTCAACCAGTCAGAACCCTTTTGGAGGGACGGTTCCCTGGCGCACTCAAGGAAGCGATGGTCTGCCCACTCTTGAAAAAACCATCTTTAGACCCGGCCAAATTGGCCAACTATCGGCTGGTCTCTAATTTGCCCTATTTGGGCAAACTGATAGAGAGGGCGGTGGCAATACAGTTGCAGAGCTTCCTGGATGATGCTTCTGTATTAGATCCCTTCCAGTCAGGCTTTCACCCAGGGTATGGAACGGAGACCGCTCTGATCACCCTTACTGATGACCTCCAGAGACATGTGCAGTGCGGTGATATTGCTGTTGTTAGACCTGTCGGCTGTGTTCAACATGGTTGATCATCAGCTGCTGACCCGCCGCCTCACTGACGTGGGGATACAGGGGCTTGCCTTGCAGTGGCTTGCTTCTTTTCTCTAAGGTCGGGGACAAAGGGTGGTGCTAGGGGAGCAGCAGTCCTGGAGGCACCCGCTTGAATGCACAGTGTCCCAGGGGGCTGTTTTATCCCCAATGCTTTTTAACATCTATATGCGCCCCCTTGCCCAGATTGTCCGGAGGGCTGGGCTGGGATGTCACCAGTACGCTGATGACACCCAGCTCTATTTGATGTTGTGCGGCCAGTCGGATGCCAGACCAGACGATCTGGACTGGGCATTGCACACTGTGGCTGGATGGCTCAGGCTGAGTAGGCTGAAGCTGAACCTGGCAAAGACGGAGGTCCTGTGCCTGGGAAGGAGTGGCCCGGGGCTGGGGCTCCCACTCCCAACCTTTGATGGGGTGTCATTGGTGCCTGCGCCGGAGGTTAGGAGTTTGGGAGTGCTCTTGGATCCCTCCTTGTCAATGGAGGCCCAGGTAGCAGCCACTGCCAAGTCAGCCTTTTACCATCTACGGCTGGCACGGCAGTTGGTCCCCTTCCTGAACTGCGCTGACCTGGCCACAGTGATCCATGTGACAGTCACCTCAAGGCTAGACTATTGCAATGCTCTCTACATGGGGCTACCCTTGTTGCTAATACAGAGGCTACAGCTAGTGCAGAACACCGCAGCGAGACTACTGATGTGCCTCCCTAGACAGGAGCACATCAGGCAGGTGCTAGAGGCACTGCACTGGCTACCTATAGTGTGCCAGATTCGCTTCAAGGTGCTGGTTCTTACCTTTAAAGCCCTAAATGGCCTGGGTCCGACCTACCTGAGGGACCACCTTTCCCTGTATGTACCCCAGCGAGCACTACGGTCTGGGGCCCAACACTGGCTGGCTATACCAGGCCCCAGAGAGGCCAGGCTCTCTGCCACTAGGGGAAGGGCCTTTTCGGTGGTAGCCCCTTACTGGTGGAATGAGCTCCCAGAGGAGATCAGGGCCCTGCGGGACCTTGTGCAGTTCTGCAGGGCCTGCAAAACAGAGCTCTTCCACCAGGCTTATAAATAGGAGCTGCTTCCTCCTTTGCCTTCCCCTCCATCCCTGTTATAACCATCATTACCTCAGCCGAGGGCTTGGATGATTGCGAGTACCATCAGTTGGTATTATATCACACCATTTATGCATCTTGAGCACTTTATCTTTTTATTATAATTGTGATGTTATGTTGGATTTTATCTGTTTTAAATGTTTTAGTGTACTTATCTGTGAGCCACTCTGAGCCCGCCTGGCAGGGAGAGTGGCATACAAGCCGAATAAATAAAATAAAATAAAAATAAATTTAAAGAGGGAGGTAAAACGAAAGGGAATGCCCTGACACTAGGATATTAGTTTAGAATCCCAGTAATTGGGATAGTTACCTGGACCAAGTATCACAACCACTGCCCTCCAAAGGCCAGAAGAACTGAACAGATCTGTGAAGGTAAACATGATTCTAATGGCTTTGAGCTTAAAATGCAGCCATGTGCTTGCATGTTTTGTTTCAGTTAGAGCCGCTTGTAATGTCACATCTGCACAAAGTATTTAAGCGGTAGCAGCAGGAGCCCTTTTTCCTTTCATCGCTGCTCCGGGCACATTAGAACAAGAGTAAGAAAACGAGCCAGCCTGAGCAGTAGCAAAACTTCTCATAAAATTCAGGATGTTACGACTATTCCTTCCTACTTTTGTGTGTTGTCATTTCTTTTCACGTCCTCTGTTTCTATTGCTGATTTGTTTCTTTTATAAAATGTTAACACTTTTTAAATATACCATTTGCATGCAAAAATAATGCAAAAAATGATATTGAAAAATGCATTAATAGCAGGGGAAAATCCCTAGAGGGCAACAGAAAAGGGTGCAAAATTAAAGACTCCCACATTCAGCTCTGCACAAGGGGAAAGGGAATTAAGGGGGGGGTCAAAATTGAGGTGACTATGAAACACAGTAACAGCCCTCCTTAAAACTGTGCAGAGAAACTTTTAGAACTAGCTGTGAAACCAATTAGAGACACAGCACAAGGTTTTGTCTCCTTAAGGCAATTGCCTAGGGTCTCAGGTGCCAAAAGAGGCTGAGAGTCCTGGATAGGACCAGATCAGCTGCAGCAGCAGCCCTTGACAGCATCACTAGCCCCAGTGCTGCCACCCCACAATCAGCAGCATGCTTGTGCAGCCTGCCTTTACCTGTCCCCAGCCCACCACACCCCGGCCACCCAACAGAAGGAAAGAGGAAAGGAGGAAGGAACCCAGCTGCCAACCAGGCTAACAGTGGCTCTTGCTTGCCTGGCCCCCATTGTCTGACAGGTGCCATGGTCAAGGTGGGAGGGGCACAAAACCCCTTGAGCTAGCCCTGGCAACCAGGAACAGCTAGTATGCTGAATTAATAGATACATTACAGCATTTTGCATAGAAAAATAGAGAGTCTGAAATGATCTTAAACTATTGAAATGTAATATATGGTCTTGCACTGTCTGAAAATACATCATTCCTAAATTTAGGAGAAAGGAGTCTCAATAAAAGAGTTGCAGTTAGGGGTGTGGATAGCAAAATAACAAGCTGAAGATATACATGAAAATTGTTTCAGTTCTTTACTTTGATGTTCCAGAATGGTGTCAGAGAACTGGGATTCTTAGGGAAGCAAAACTAGCCTCCCTTTGGTGGTGGTAGCATATGTGTTCTGCAACTGGAATGACTGCCTCCAGAGTGGAATGATGGCCCCTGGGACTGGACTCAGTAGTCTGGTACAGGAATGACAGCTCCAGGGGCCATCAGTCCACTCTAGGGGCTGTCATTCCAATCCTAGAGCATTTTATCTTGGCCCAGGTTTCGTCCTTCCAATCTGGATGTGGTCATCCAGGCCCAGGGCAGGTTTCTTGTAATCTATTCCACATTTCCATTGCAGCTTTTGTGTGCTGTAATGTACTTCACTGGAGCATATGCAAGTCAACAAGCATTCCTGGCTCCCATTATATCCGTTGTGCTTTCAGAGATCTTACTTTGTTCCCAACAAGCATTCATGTTAGTACATCCCCATATGATCGATCAACAGAAATGGATGAAGGATGTGTGCAAAGGAAGACACTTTGTGAAAGAAAACAGATCACAATAAGGAAGGGTGGAAAATGTAGAGTTTTCAGTGGAAAACTAAGCATTTTTTATTGCCAGTCTCTAAAAGAGTAGAAAAAGGAGAGAGTTTTTGCCTCCTGTCCTGCTCTGCAGCTGCTTGGCTGCCATTTTAGGGTGGAGAGGTCTGTCTAAGAGACAGGAGTCATTTCGAGCAGGAGCTCGGGGGAGCTCAGCTCCGGGAGTTGGTGCCACGGGGGAATGCCTGCTTGCGTCATGGCTGCAGCAAAATGACCCCGTCCCCTGGAAAGGTCCTTGTTCCTCCGACCAGCCTTCTGGAGGCTTCAGCCACCACTGAAGCTATCCTCCCTGAATAGTGGTATTTCTGAGGCTTGGATTAGTAACTGTCCCCTCTGCCAGCTCTTTCTTTCTTTCTTTCTTTCTTTCTTTCTTTCTTTCTTTCTTTCTTTCTTTCTTTCTTTCTTTCTTTCTTTCTTTCTTTCTTCCTCCCTCGCTCCCTCCCTCGCTCCCTCCCTCCCTCCCTCCCTCCCTCTTCTTTCTTTCTTTCTTTCTTGCCTTCTGATATACTTCCGGTGATGGCAGGTGGATTAGCATATGCAAATAAGTTATGCTAATGAGTTATGCTAACGAGCTCCTGCACCTCTTTTTCTATGAAATGACCCCTGCTGAGAGACATCTACTTTAGGGGTATGTAAATTGAGCCTTTTGATCCAATTCACTTGAAACTTTGAGGGGTGTCTTTAGAGGGGGAGTACGTTCCGTGCACATTCAGTGCCATTATCTTTATAAACAGCTGCCCCAGACATTACGTGCATCTGCATTGAAAATAATGGTCCCTAACTCCAAAACAACATGGATTTGAATCCTGAAACAGTAATGCCCTACCCTGTAAAAACTCAGAAAAAATCCCCTCAAACCCAGATCTGAATTATAACGAAATTTTTCTAGATGCACATCTGACCCTCATACAGTATGTGGGCAAGCTTTGTATGCCACCCTGATCTGTTCTAATCCTTTGTCCCATTTGCCCCACACTAACTTTTTCTAAAATCACCCAAGCCCTTCTCCTCAAATGTTGGGGAAAGCCCAAAAAGGAATGACAGAGGGACCTGTGGAGTGATTGCCAACAACTGCTGAGGATTGTACCTTGACCTCCATGATCTCTAAGCCAGACAGCCAAGTGCCAAAGTACTGGTAGATAGATTTGAAGACTTCAGTATATTACTGTTGCTATTTTTTTAATGTTCAGGTTTATTATGATGACCATATTAACAAGTGGAAGCTTATGCTTTGGTTTTTTTTTTACTATGCATGGATACACATACTCTTGATTACTTTCCAGCTCGCTGATAAGATCAGTTAAAAAATTATATTGCCTATATCTAGGTTCTTTCACTAAGCAAACCTTGACAGGCACTAGGCTTACTAGGTCCCTCTTTATGGTTTTACCATAGAGTAGTTGCTCATCCTACAGTGTCCCATGTGTGATGCTAGAATGACAGTCCCCTCCCTCAAAATGTTCCCGGGAGTTGCCATCTGTAGCCTGGTAACCCTAATGGGTACAACAAGCTTGTGAATTTTCACTTTTAGATGTAATGCTGATTCTGCATAAGCAGTGAGTGAAATAGCTCTTTTTTTTTTTGGTAAATTTTTATTGCATTTTAATCCCTACACCCAGGGCTCAATTTCAGCAGGAACGCACAGGAACACCGTTCCGGCTGGCCTCAGAGCCTGCCCCGCTCCCTCCCCGCCCGGCCTGAGCTTTTTACACTTAAAGGGAAAGTTCCTGCAGAGAGCCAGCAGGAATAAGCTCCACCGGGTGCTTTCCCTTTAAGAGAAAATAGCCAGCAGGAGAAAGCCCCACCCAGAGATTAAGCACAGGGGCTAGGCTTTCTGCATTTGGCTTGCCGAAGTCGCGTGGCTTTCCCTGCTCCAGTAAGTTCTCTGTTCTCTTTTCCCTCTCTCTCTCTCTGGCCTTCCCACCTTTCTTTCTGTCTTTCTTTCTTTCTCTCTCTGGCCCCACCTTTCTTTATTCCTTTCTCTTTCTCTCTCTCCCTCCCCCCTTCCTTTCTCTCTCCTCCACCTACCTACCTTCCTTCCTTCCTTTCTCTGTCTGTCTACCTTCCTTCCTTTCTCTCTCTCCCCTCACCAACCTCTTCCTTCCTTCCTTCCTTCCTTCCTTCCTCTGCCTGTCTACCTTCCTTCCTTCCTCCTTCCTTCCTTTTTCTTTCTTCCTTCCTTTCTCTCTCTCTCCCCCCACCTACCTCTTCCTTCCTTCTTTCCTTCCTTCCTTCCTTCCTTCCTTCTGTTCTTTCTGTTTTTATTTAAAAAAAATTGAAAAGGGGGGGGGGGGATGTAAAAAAGCAAAGAGCCCAGGAAATGCTGGTTTTGACAATATCTTTAATTTTTGAGAATCTCTTTAGTTTTCTCATGGCATCTTCTGCTTAAGAAAAGTAACTTTGAAGCCTGAGTTCATTGTTGTGTCTTGTTGGGAATGGCTTGCAAATATATGTGTGTTTAAAGTCTGTATTAAAGTGGTTTGGTGCTTACTGCCATGTAAGAGAAAACATCTGAAAAAGTAGCTTCATTGTTGTGTGTGTTGTCAGAACACTTGACTGTTGCATGGGGGACATCTTTGGGGGACATCTGCAGAGAAACAGAGTTGTAACTAAAAATGAGCATGGTCAGCTGCACTTTGGAGATTGCCTGTTTTGTGACATTTAAAAAAGTGGGCAGAGTTTCTGAAGAAGATGATTGTCCCTCTTCTCCTGCCAATGGATTGACATCTGCCTTTAATGGGCCAGCAAAGTTGATGTTCTTAAACCTCTTAATAAGAGAGATTTCCGCTTCTGAGGAGTTCCAACGATTGGTGATCTTGTGATGGTAGTGATACTTTTATGTGGTAAAGACCACCTGTTCACAGGATAATTTTACCTGTGGGACAGACTCTGCATGGTAACCACTCCACTGGTACATAATTGCTTGTAAAAAGTATTATAGTGTAATAATTCAGGTGGGTAGCCGTGTTGGTCTGAAGCAGCAGAACAAAGTTGGAGTCCAAAGTTTCATCCAAGGTATAAGCTTTTGTGTGCATGCACACATCTTCCATCTGAAGAAGTGTGGGTGGCGCATGAAATCTTATACCTTGAATAAAATTTTGTACCTTGAATAAAATAGTCCACAAACTACTCCCATCCAGTGGATCCACAAACCTAGAAGAAGAAGAGATTGGATTTATACCCCGCCCTTCACTTCCCAAGGGAGTCTCAGAGCATCTTTCAAACTCCTTTCCCTTCCCCTCCCCACAACAGACACCCTGTGAGGTAGGTGGGGCTGAGAGAGCTCTGAGACAACAGCTGTTACATAGCTATGGCTTGCCCAAGGTCATCCAGCAGGTGCAAGGGGGGAGTGGGGAATCAAACCCGGTTCTCCCAGAATAGAGTCCACGCATTTAACCACTACACCAAACTGGCTCCTAGCGTTTTTCTGCCAGTGAACTATGGTTGCCAACTCCAGGTTGAGGAAATCCCTGGAGATTTGGGAGTGGAGGGTGCAGTTTAGGAGAAGGAGGGATCTAAGCAAGGCATAATGCCATGGACTCTACTTTCCAAAGCAGCCATTGACCTGATCTCTGTAGTTCGGAGCTCAGTTGTAATTCCAGGAGATCTCCAGACCCCACCTGTAGGCTGGCAACCCTAAAAAATCATATTCAGCGTACTAGTTCTGCAGGAAGGCAACCTGATTTCCATGGGAACCTAACCCTTAGGAATTGATTCCAATCCAGTGTGGGAATAATTGTTGGACATAAGATATTGGTTCAGGCAAGGTTTTGTATATATGGGACAGAAAATAATGTTTTTATTGGTTTTGTCAAAACTGTTTTGACAACAAGGTAAACAGAATAAGAAGCAAAAGGTGGATGTGGCTGGATGACCACACTTCTGGGAACACTGGGTGTGGCCTAATATGTTAATGAGCTGTGCTGTCAGGGGTGTGGCCTAATATGCTAATGAGTTCCTGCTGGGCTTTTTCTACAAGAAGAGCCCTGCCTACACCTACGCTAAAATCTACAAACTAACCTACCCTAAGGTATACAGAAAATGTGTTCATAATGCTGTTGAGTGAAATGGCTCTTAATCAGATATTGTTATCTTCTGGCACAGACTCCCCCCCCCCCACCGGGGTCAGTGCTAGCAGACACAGAAATTGCAACCTCTGCCAGGCAGTTCTTCTGCCCATCTCTCTAGCTGCACATGGTTTCTGGGACTAGTTGCACATATATTTTCACAGATATTTGCTAAAAGAAAAACACAGGTAAAACCAGGGGCGTAACCAGGAATATGTCAGGGGGGGCATTGAGGGCACCAAGGGGGTGTGATGTCACTTATGATGTCACACAAATAAAAAAAAATAGTAAAAGTAAATAAATCAACTGGCTGTGGGCAAGCTCACTGCTCACTGCTTGAGCAGCATTTAAAAGTGGGAGCCAAAAACCGTGTCCTATTCTGAAGAGGACTTGGCTCTCAGCTCCCCCTTTTAAACGCTGCTCAGGCCATGAGTGGTGAGTAGTGAGCCTGCCTGACCGCAGACAGTAGACTCTTTCTCATCTACTGGCTGCAGACTCTTCCTTGTTTACTGGCTGCAAGTGGGGGAGCTGCTTAGATGGTGTGGAGCTGTAGATGTGGCAGAACTCACTAACAAAGGGGCGTGGCCCCAAAATGCCCCACCATAGCTATGTGCCTGGGTAAAACTATCAAATAGAAAAAGGTCACACATTCAAGCTGGTCTCAACATGCATGCTTTTTTAAAAAAAACTAGTGCCATCAGTATTGTGTGAAAACTTGCATTTGGGAATAATGCATCACAATCACATACTTTCATAACCGCTCACATCTCAGCAAGCACAGTTAAATAAAAATATAGCTTACTTGCATCAGGCAGTTCTCTAGATTGCACACTATAATTCCTGGCATTGGATCCCACTAATTTTTTCTGCTGATAAAATGGGGAGGAAGCAGTCCCCTTTGGCCACATGAAAAGGCTGCATTAGGGATAACCGGACCTATATGGACAAAAGCCATCTGTGACACAGTCTGTAGCAAGGAGGAGAACTGGGCAGGATAGACTGGGAAAGCAGCCTGGATGTCATCCTGTTTCTTAACTTTTAATTTGTTCAATTTATGCCCTGGCTTTTTAAATACAGGTCCACCAAGTAATGAACAACATATCTGCCAAACAATTCAGAACAGGCAATAACGTTAGCATTTAGGTGAATACTTCATGGCTCAAGGGCCTGATGAGAAAGATCTCTAAAAAAATCAGAACAACAGATATCAGCTATGCAAATGACAGTGCTATTAAAAATAATTGTTTGTTTAAAATGTTTCAATAATGCCTTTAAATTACTCCTGAAAAGACTGGTAGAATCCGACTGAAGAATACAAAAGCACAGTTATGATGCAGAGAAACAATTTGTATCAAATGACTCCTAATCAAAATATGCAAAGAAAATGTCTATTACAGTATTACAATAGGATACAAAGCTCACAGAATAAATATGTCTTTTACACTCAAAGCATAAAGCTCACAATATCTTCAAGAACATGTCTTCAAGAAATTTTTTCCCCAGAACATAGTATCCAGTGAAGGAAGACGAAGATGCCAGCTTTTTCTCTTCGTTTCACTAATGCTTCCTCAGTAAATTCAAAATATGGAACGCTTCACGAATTTGCGTGTCATCCTTGCACAGGGGCCATGCTAATCTCCCCCGTGTTCAGACAGCTGGCCATGTGTGATGAATGCTCAAGGAAACAAAAACTCCACTTCAAAGGTGGTGGCTTTTTAACCCGGCTCCAAGTCATCCTCTGACAGGATGAGTATGCCCCGGGAATGCCTGACAGCTGTGGCTGTGTGAATGGGCCCATTTAATCCGTCTGTGAAAGGTGCCTATATCAGGCCAAACTGCCAGTCTGAACACAGCCATGGATCAGGCAAACTGTTCCCTGTGCAGTAAAGTGTCTCAAGGTACTATCATCAATGCAATCTCTTGACATACAAATACATGGAAAGTATATATTTTTCTTCCATCAGACCAGTAGACCTTCACTGGCTGTTAAATTTGTCTTTTGCCCACAGTTCCCCAAATTCAACACCCCAAAGCAGGATGTTTGTATTCTGAAGTAATCAATCAAACCAATTCCTTATTTTGCAGTTATTAAGTAATGAGCACATGCCTGTGAACCACTTCTAAGCCTCTTGGGTAACAGCTGTGTCAACAGCCTGGGATCCTGTCTTCCTTAGCAATTAGCAATACAATAATATTTAACCTTAACATTTATTATTATTGTTTTCAAACTGGGATCAAGTTGTTTTTAAAGATATGAGCAAACCTCAACAGCTGCAGGCTAATTATGCAAAGGTTAAAAGAAATTAACTAAAAATAATCCCTTTGCATCAGATGAGTTGTGAGGGATTATTGGACTGAATTGATATGCTTTATGAATAATTACTAATCTTAATCTTGGAAAGATGTTCATGAGTACTGCCGCTAAACAGCAGTCCAGCAAAGAATAAACAGAGTGGATTTCTAGCTAATATTAACCCTTTAGCCTCATGCTAAGAAACCTGAAAGAAGAAAAGTTTGTTACAAGCATGAAGTGAGTTGGATCCTCTGAATTTAGGGATGCCAACCTCCAGGTGGGGCCTGGGTCTCTCCCAGAATTACAGTTTAACTCCAGATTACAGAGATCAGTCCCCCAGGAGAAAATGGATGCTCTAGAGAGTGGTCTCTATGGGATTGTACACTACTAAGGTTCCTGTCCTCCTCAGGCTCCACCCCCAAATCTCCAGGAAATTCCAAATCTGAGCTGGTAACTTCAACCCACCCCCCATTGGTGGCTGAGGAAGACCCTATATAGAGCCAATTTAGTGTAGTGGTTAAGTGCCAATTTGGTGTGAGAGCCAGTTTGGTGCAGTGGTTAAGTGTGCAGACTAATCTGGGAGAAATGGGTTTGATTCCCCACTCCTCCACTGGATGACCCTGGGCAGGGCATAGTTCTATCACAGCTGTTCTCTCAAAGACAGCTCTGGAAAGAGCTCTCTCAGCCCCACCTACCTCACAGGGTGTCTGTTCTGAGGAGGGGAAGGGAAAGGAGTTTGTAAGCCACTCTGAGACTCCAAGTGAAGGGTGAGGTATAAATCCAATCTCCCTCCTCCTCCTTTTCTTCTTCTTCTTCAAACAAATGTGCAAACAGTTCAGTTTTCCCCTTCCCACAACAGCCCTTTGAAACCCTCCCAAAGGAACTGGCAAGGGCTGAGTGGCTGCCTCTCATGGACAAAAAAGCTACCATGGCTGTAGTACAGAGACAGAATCAAGCACAATTGTCACCCCATCCACTTCTGCCAGCATAGTTTCTGCTGGGTACAGATTTGCCAGTGATATTAATACAGTTTCTGACTAAATGTCTGGGATACTGAAAATACTGTTTAAAATATTTTGACATTCAGAAATGGTTGACATACCACCCCATGTGCACCTTCAGCATGATCTGGGGAATATGCATATGCATGCATACATAGGAGCCCTAACTACATGAGCAAGAGGCCACAAAAAGGGAGCGGTTTGACTGCAAGAGTTATATGCACTTGGGCTAGGGTTGCCAGGTCTTCTACCTCTTTCCAGCAGGGGGAGAAGCTCCTGGTCCAGGAACCACACCCCCAAAGGGCCTAGATCGGGCCGACATGCCTAGCGCGATGACGTTACCTCCATCGCGCTAGGCAGGTCATTGGGGGGGCGCTCTAGCATTTGGCCTGAAAATGCTATAATACCTCTGGGTGATGTCATTGCGCTGGACACATTGGCCCAATCCAGGCACTTTGGGGGCTGGGTTCCCCCACCAGCCAGATCCAGGCTGGCGAGTCGGAGGGCCCAGAGTGAACAAGCCCCCCCCCTGGGGGGGGGGATCTGGCAGCCCTAACTTGGGCCTTGCCTCATAGTAAAGGTCTATGCACTCTATAATTACTTGCACATCTCATATAGGACACTTTGCTTGATTTCTGCTTCCACTTATTTTGATGGAGAAATTAGCAATTTATATATATATATATATATATATATATATATATATATATATATATATGCTCCATGAATAGTGGCTCAAAGAATTCATTCTCATAGCAACAACACATATCTGGTTCCAGTTAACTGCTCATTAAATGGCATCTTTGGAAATGGAAAACATAAAGATTCCACTCTCAGTGCTCAGCTGCAGTCACACAAATGTTCATGTATTAATCAGAGTTCCCTTTTGGCATAACTGTTGCCGATAACATCATCTATTACCAGCCTAGTTACAAATTTCTGTCTGAATTGGCAAGCAGTGAATCCATTTCCTGTTCTCAGAGGACCTTCCAAGCACTATGGATGAAGGCCTTAAAAACATGGCCAAGGAAAATGTGTGGCAGTTCCAGTTCTGGTTGGTTGATAATATACTACTACAAGGTTAGCCAAAGCATTTATTTGAAGTAAAGCAAGTGAGATGAAGCAAAAGGACTCTGGAAGTGCTCAAGGGGATCAAATTCAATCCTCAAGATTTGTTGAAGGATTTGAAAATGCAAACATCGCCTGCAAACAGAGGAAGCTTCGTTGGCTTCCGCTGAACCCTTTTCTTCTATTGAACAGTTCTAAATTGGTGCTTTGGCCTTAAATATCTGTACTTTTGTATCTTGTTCCAGGACTGTAGAAACATCTATGCAGCATCAACATCATCCTATGTTTTGTGATGTGACCTTGATGTATCCCTCAGTGCACCTTCAGTATTTCTTTAGTGGTCTAGCAAGTCTTGGTGGCAGTTCTGTCATTTTGTGAATCGAGCAGGCATGGGGGCAAAGAAGCAACACAGATTCATGAGGAGAGATCTAGATATAAAGTTGGAGTTTGCCATTCCCACCCCCACACCCATTTAAATTTTTGATTTTAAAATTCATGGCCCATCTGTAATTTAAATCTCAAGCAACAGCATGTTGAAAGAAGCAGCAAAGCCACATCTTAAAATAGCAAAATATATTAATATGCAAAATTATGGAGGTTTTTTTTTTTTTAAACTTCTTTCATTACTCTCCACAAAAAGAGAAAAAACCCAACTCTCTGAGACGGCACGCTTTTGCAGTCTCCAAAAAGGTTCAGGTTAAGGAGACTCCCACACTTGTTCTGACTAGTCATTCTGTGACATGGACCCACTACTGTCATTGTTCCTGGCTTCTGGGTCAGTCATTCCCTTTCCATAGCAGGTAATGGTGGGATCATATTTCACTGGTGGTATAACTTCGTGTGCAGAGCAGACATTCCGGGTTCACTCGGCAGCATCTCAAGTTAAAAGGATTAGCAAATGATGATGACCAAGCCCTAAGAGGAAAGGCTGAGGGACTTGGGAATGTTCAGTCTGAAGAAGAGGAGGTTTGTGGGAGGACATGATTGCTCTCTTGAAGTATTTGAAGGGCTGCCACTTGGAGGAGGGCAGGGAGCTGTTCTTGTTGGCAGCAGAGGATAGGACTCACAATCATGGGTTTAAATTAAGGGCGGGAAGGTACTGGCTGGATATTAGGAAAAACTTTTTTAACAATAAGAGTTGTTCAACAGCTGCCTAGGGAGGTGGTGAACTCCCCCTCCCTGGCAGTCTTTAAGCAGCAGCTGGACAAACACTTGTCAGGGATGCTCTAGGCTGATCCTGCATTGAGCAGGGGGTTGGACTAGATGGCCCGTATGGCCCCTTTCAACTCTGATTCTATGATTCTATTTGAAAGACTTCAACCTGAGACCCTCAAGAGCCATTGTACTACAGAGTAAACAATACTGACCTTGATAGACCAATGGTCAGTGTAAGGCACCTTCATGAAACTACTAAATAAATTGACCAGAGGACTCAGTACAAAACCAGTGGTGGAGAGGGGAGCCAGGTGATAAAGATTTGTCCTCCTTTCCTCACCAGAAGTTTGGCAACAGCAACTCCCACTGCTGAAAAGATACAGCACTTTTTAAGCTGAATAGTAGCAAGTCTCTTTGGCGGTGAGTAGTGGCAATGAAGTCTTGGTTTCGTGAGCCTATCTGTTTGCTGCATAGCCGACTGAAAGGATTCCAGCCATGGTGACTGCAGTTATTGTGTGCAAATCTATTAATCATCATGTGATAAGCCACTACATGATGATGGCTTTAGACAAACACCTACTAGGGAAGCTAAACTGCTAAATTATGTACATTACAATCCTGGATAGAGTTACTCTATTTTAAGCCCATTGATGTCAATGAACCATAATGATCCATCATGACTTATCACAGGGTGATAGATTTGATTTATGTATGTCATTCATCTTATGCGAACTATAAAACAATAATAACAATGATTAAAACCAGCATGGTAAAATAAAGAGTTGAGTGAAGTTACAAATAAACTTATCACAAAGGATTGTTATGCACAATACATTTATTAATAAAAAATGTATTGCACCATCTTCTAAAAAGTAATTGAGATGGAGCTAATTCCCTTGAAGTTCAGGCTGTGATGAGGAGCCTGTGTTCTGAGTATCCCATTACTACAAGTTGTGGACATATAGTTGTTCAGGGATCCTCGGTAAAACATGTTGTTTGAGATCCCTAAGAAAATCTAGAGGGAATCCCTATCCCTCTGGCAACAGGCTCACCACCTAGTCATGGGATGCCAAGTGAAGTTGCCAAGCTCCACAAAGAGCCTGGAGTTCTCCCAGGGTTCCAACTGATCTACCTATATGGCCTGGGACCTACTTATCTGAAGGACCACCTCTCTCCATATGTTCCCCAGCGAGCACTTTGGTCAGGATCCCAAAACCGATTGGTCCTGCCTGGGCTGAAGGAGGCGCGGCTGGCAAGTACAAGGGCCAGAGCTTTTTCAGTGGCAGCCCCATACTGGTGGAATGAGCTCCCAGAGAACATCAGGGCCCTGCGGGATTTGTTACAATTCCGCAGGGCCTGTAAGATGGAGCTCTTCCACCAGGCTTTCAAGTAGGGGCCGCCTAATGCCTACATTCTGGCCCTGGCCCAATTCCATCTGCCGGCAAGGACATCTGCACTCACACAGGGATTACATTTGAGTGCTGACCTGATACACTTTGAAGATAATTTGTAGCTGCTGATCTTGTGGTATAAGTTTAATTGTTTTATTGACATTGTTTGTGTTACTTTTGTGTTGTTGGCCACCCTGAGCCCGCCATTGGCGAAGAGGGCGGGATATAAATCTCACTAAATAAAATAAATAAATAAATAAATAAATACCGACTCTAGGGTTCTTTTGGAGAAAATGGTGATTTCAGAGACTGGACTCTATGGCATCACATACAGCTCTTTTCCCTCCCCAAGTACCACCCCCAAACTTCAGGAATTTACCAAGCTGGAATTATCCACCTTAAGGTTAAGCTCCATAATACTGCGTGGAATTATAAGTAAACCAATAGTGAGTAGATCTGGACATAAATTGTGGTATCAGCCTGCCTCCTGCTGTCTCTTTATAGCATTGATCCATCTACTCTCTGACCCTCTGTAATGTAACATTGTTACATTACTTTTTTTCTTCCATGTAGTACTTTGGGGAACAGATTACAGTGCAGGTTAAAAAAAAAAACAAACCTCTGGCATTTTACCTCTGTCCACAGGATTCTTGTTATGTTTGTAGTAAAAGACTTCCTTTATTTAAGGGTCAGCAGGTTCAGATCTTGTACATTCGAGTGAGACCTTTCATCTCTGTACTTCTTAGCACCACTCTTGTGGTATCAGAATGACATTTAAAAGCCAAACGGTGGCTGGCTGATTCCAATTCTCATTACCTTTCCAATGATTCGCTGCATTTCAGGTTCCTAGCTGGTACCCTTTAATGCTGGTGCTTTTGTTTTGCTTGATATGTCTTGCTATCCTCTGGTGCTTGCATCTACTGGTGCATTCTGCCAATTAGAAAAGAAATCCACACCATTGTTTTGAAGGGGCATCAACCGTTAACATCAGAATTCTTTCTTACAAGGGGTGGCGTTTTTTTTGCCTTTTCCATCATATCGCCAGATATGTCTGTTTCTTTTCTGTTCTCTTTTTTCTCTCTTTTGTGCTACCCAAATGTAGTTTAAAAAGAGAACTCTTGAGAAGCAATTATTGTCATGGTGTTCATAAGGCGCTCATAGATGTAACCTTTTCTTTTCTCCTCTGAACAGCCTTCGTCAGGCTGCAAAGTACTCCTGCAAGATTTCACAAAAGCAAACTGCCAAATCCACTCATCATAACTACAGCTCTACTTGCTTACAGCGTCAGATTGATATCTAGTGGTCCCTTGTAGAGAAGTGCAAGGACAATCGAAAATTTGAGTTTATTACACTGAATTCTTTTCCCCCAACGAAAGTATTCCTCGGTGTTTTCTCTGTATTGTTTCAGATCAAATGTTACCTTGTAAAGATATTTATCAGAGGGAACAAAACACTGAAATCTTCTCTTTACCTACTGTGGTAGTTTATAAGGGCTGTACAACCCCCCCCCCCCTTTTGCCTTTCAGCACTCCTCATACCAGGTGTCACCACCTTTGTGTATAGGGGAGGCAGTGCTTTCCATCCATTCAGTGAATGGCCTCTTTGCCATGTCTGTTATCTATCACCCTTTGTAAAGAAAAGCCTACTGGAAGCCAATTTTTCAAAGGGGGAAATAGAGAGAAGGCAAGGAAACAATATTGATTGCATTCACACATCACAGCAAACTTCCGTTTCTCCATAATGGGCACAAACACAATTTGCCCCATCTTCATACTGAAATGAAGATGAGAGACATGTAAATGGGTTAAACAACAGTTTATTAACATCTAAACTGTACATTGTATTTACCTCACCCCAACCATTTAGCACGGGTTCTCTACTAGGCCGCCCATAGAGAATGGCACCATTGGAGTAACTCCATCCTACCTCAAAATTGGGGATGCCACTGCAGTAGCTTCCAACTTTTTCTCGCTGGCACAACATGCTGTGATAAGACATGTTGTTCATTCACACTGTCCCCTTATGCTGGCTGGACAGCAGGAAGATTCGTACACTAAGGCCTAGCACTGAGAGAATTCCCTTCCTATCCCAGCCCGTGGTGCTTGTTATTAATTAATGTGGTTTAGACAGCTCACCCCATCCTTAGTAACTTCAGAAAACTTGCCAATCTAAATCATTTTCAAGCGTTACATTAGTCTACACTCAGGAAAAGTTTTGCATGTCTCTAAATAAAACCCAAGGAGTCATTCCTGTTTGTATTTCCTTCTTAATGTGCAGTGCTCCTGATCCAAAACATTGATACTGGTGTACTTGTTATGGGCCATCAGCCAGTCAAAGGTAAGCATTAGGAAATCCTGAGCACAAAGGAACTTCTGTACGCAGAGGCAGCAGACTGCTGAATATCAGTGCTAGGAGGCAACATCAGGGGAATGCCTCTATGCCGGGTTCATTTCATAGAAAAAAAGGTGCAGGAGCTCATTAGCATAACTCATTAGCATAACTTATTTGCATATGCCACACCCCCTGACATCACCAGAAGTGTGTCAGAAGGCAACACCCACTGCTCAGGCTCCACCCCAAAAATCTCCAGGTATTTCCCAACTCAGAGCTAGTGAGCCAACTTTACACTTTGACTAAAGACACTTTCGGTTTCCTTTGCTCTTGCAGGGAAGCTACCCTACAACAAGCATGAAAATACAGATCAAGTTAGTATGCTTTTGCTTTTTTCCACCGCGCATCACCATATGTGCCTGCTCCTGGGCTTGTTACTCCCTGAACGGCGTTCCTGCTCGAAATGACCCCTGCCTCTATGCCCAGTTTGTTGGCCCTCCATGGGAACTGGTTGGCTGATGTGTAAAGCAGGTTACTAGACTAGGTGGATCGCTGGTCTGATCCAGCAGGGCTTTTCTTGTGTTCTTGTGTTCTCCCAATGAAATACATGGAAATTTAAAATCTTTAAATGTGGCTGGATTGTATATAAGACTTTTTTTAAGAACAGGAAGGAAAAAGAAATCTGGTCACACAGATGAGGCAATGCAGGACCCCTGGTTGAATACTTCCATATTTGGTCAATATGTTAAGGCAACCTGATTACTTCTCTTGGGTTTCATCACAGCTGGATGAAGGCACTTGAGCTAATTAATGAGTCTCTCAGTCAGGTCATATCTTCTAGGGAAAACTTGTAACAAAAAGTTCACCTAATCTCCTCGGCATCTAGCAGATCCACAGACTCTGCAGCTGGCATTAATAAGAAATAGAACAACGGGGACTATAGTCCTCTCTAGGATATTACAACACCCCCCGCCCCCAAAAAAGTATTGTGTTTTCCACTTCTTGGTTACAGTATTTCTGCACTATATGCATTTCCACATTCTTTTGCTAAAGGTGTGCATTTTTTTATATCCATCATTGTTGTCATTAGCAATTCTTGCTGTCTTGCAAGCACTATGTTTCATCATCCTTGATAATCATAAGTCTCCTGTTAGAGATGAAACAGAACAGAATCTGTAGCAGATGCTTGGATGAATTATGAGTGAGTAGTTCTTTGAATTGGCTGGAGTAGCTATTAGCACAGCATTGGAGAAAATATGTCTCATAAGAGATAAATGGCTGAAGAAGATTCTGGGCACATACCTCATCATTCTTAGCAAACTGGGAGGTAGCAATTACCTCTGCATATCCCAAGCCAAAGGGTGGGATAGGGTGGGGTTGGAATAAAATGTGCTTACTGTAAGCTCTATCATATGCCATTATAACTGCTTTTGATTTTCTGTATTGAGGGGGAAATTGTACTAGCTGGGGTTTCACAAGATGGTTTCTTAAGAATGTTAAGTGGTAAGTGCACATTTCAGTGGCTCCCTTTTATATCCTCCCTGTTTGAGAGGGATGGCTTTACAAGATGCATTCATGGAGGCCAGGTTTCTCAGTAGTTTTTAGCCATGATGGGTGCATCCCAACATTGTAGGGCTGCCAGACTGGGAAGATTTACCTGCTTTTAGGGGCTTCAAGCCACTGGCCACCAGCCCCCAGGCCCTGCCCCCAAGCCCGAACACTCGCAGCCACCCCACTTCTCTCCTGAGAGAATTAAATGGCCCTCCAAGCTAAAAGTTGGAGGGCCCTTTAAATTTTGCAGAGGGGAGGGAGAGGGGAGGCTGTGGGCATGTGGGGTCCCACCAGCTGGAAGCGCTTAAAGGGGCCCTTTAAGTGCTTCCAGCCAGCAGGGACTGGCCCTGCATGCCCGGTCTCCAAGCGGCAATGCCGTTTGGAGACCAGATGCAGGGCTTCACCAGCTGGAAGCACTTAAAGGGTCCCTTTAAGTGCTTCCAGCTGGTGGGGACTGGCCCCATATGCCCAGTCTCCAAACGGCAATGCCACTTAGAGTTCCAGCACACTGGCAGGGTCGCCCCTTTTCCTCCCCTCTTGCAAGATTTAAAGGGCACTCCACCTGGTTGACTGGCCCTTTAAATCTTGCAGGAGGTTTGGGAGAGGAATGGCTGCTAGTGATTTTTCTTGAGGGCGGGGCTTAGAGCAGGATGTCCCCAGTAACATCATCACATTGGGAACACTCCACCCCTCTTGGAATGCCCCCCAAAGTCCCCCGCTGGGGACAAAATCGAACCTGGCAACCATCCAACACTGCCACAGCAAATGCCAGATTAGAGGGAAGGAGAGAGTTTGGGGAGAATGCGATGTCACTTCCAGGTGACATTCTAGACTGCCTCCCCAGTCTCTATGAGAGACATTAAAGTCCATAGAGACTAGGTGAAATGCCTAGAGTGTCATTATGTGAAGGCCATTTTCTCCTCCCAATTCTCCCTTCCTCAGGTACTTCCCCACCCCAGCTGGGTAATTTCCTATGCCAGCTGGGTAAATCGGAGGCCTACACGATGGCAAAATGGAATCAGCATGCTCAGTGGGACTATATTTCAGAATACCCGATTGCTGGAGGACAACAGTAAAGGAAGGGTTTGGCTTCTGTGCCTGTGCTTGTGGGCCACCTAGGGAATCTTGCTGGCTACTGTGGGAAACAGGATGCAGGTCTAGATTACCTGATCCAGCAGCACACTTTTTATGAGTTGCCACCTTTTAATTTAAACAGCCTTGCATTTCAAAATTGGTAGAACATCCAAGGATAGGCTCAGTTGTGCTGCACATTTCAATGGCACGTCTCCTACCACTTAGTGAATGGAGCATGGGTAATTCCAACATTTCTTTCTGATTCTTTAGACCCTTTTGACACCCAGCAAGATCATTTCCAGGGTTCTGGGAGCCACACAGAGGAAGTGCCGTGCAGGTGGGGGGGGGGGGTGCTGAGTGCACACCAATATCAGGATTTCATTTAGGAATATATGAAATAAGGATATAATGAAGTACCACTGAGCAGGTATAGAATCCATTCCCTTCATAATTGATCAACTACACAGAGCCCCCTAACTGTAGAAAGGAAAGACTTACAGACCACAGGTGATATTTCCAGAAAACTTAAACCTTTGCATTTTTTCCTTGGAAATGAAGGTTTGTCCAGGAACTAATTAGAGTCACAGCAGAATCTTAAATTGTGATTGAGCCACATTATGACAATTACATGGTCATTTTATACTTAATGATCATTTTGACCAAAGAAAATGTTCTTACCTTGCAATACAGCACTGAAGTGACAAGAGGCCAATTTACCTCAGATTGTAATATATTGATCAACGCCATACAAATGAATCCAGTTTACCAGAGTGACAGATGCATTATCTGTGACTTCTATTTCTTGTTTTACTTTCTGAAAAATCATGATTGCACTTAAACGGGAAGATGCTACACATAACAAATAGTATGCTTTATTAACACCAAGGCTTCCAAAATCCAAATAACCTATGACATTCTGAAGGTACATCAACCTCATTTCTACCTAGGATCATCCTACATTAAACTTACAACTAGAATTGGACTAAGATGGTTTTGATATCTCCTGGAGAACTGGGGGGTTTTAAGGTTCTTCGGAGATGTTGCTAAGAAGCTTCTCCTCTTTTTTGCCAGTTTGGTGTAGTGGTTAAGTGTGTGGACTCTAATTTGGGAGAACCAGGTTTGATTCCCCACTCCTCCACTTGCACCTGCTGGATGACCTTGGGCAAGCCATAGCTCTGTACCAGCTGTTCTCTCAAAGACAGTTGTCTCAGAGCTCTCTCAGCTCTACCTACCTCACAGGGTGTCTGCTGTGGGGAGGAGAAGGGAGAGGAGTTTGTAAACCGCTCTGAGACTACAGGGGAAGGGTGGGGTATAAATCCAATCTCTTCTCTTCTTCTATTGTCCAGGCTCTCTCTATCTCCTTTCATCTCTTTCTGCCAAGTTCCTTTATATTTGATATCATAGACTTATTTTCTTCAATTGTAACATGCATGATTTCATAATCACTATTTTAGTCAGGTTGCCATATTTATTTAAGAGAGGAATATTTGTTTAGATACAGGGACCCTCCTTTTCTCCCCAACTGGAGACCCAGAGTGGCTTACAACATCATTCTCTCTTCCTCCATTTTATCCTCATAACAACAACAACCTTATGAAAAAGGTTAGTCTGAGACTGAAAGGTCACCCAGTGAGCTTTGATGGCAAAGTAGGGCTTCAAACCTGGATCTCCTGGATCTCCTGGAGTCTGACTCTAACTACTTACAGCAAAGTGGCTCTTCTGAATGGGACTAAAAATTGCACACATGCATGTTGCTTTATATTGGCATATTATAAAGACATTTTAGACTTAGGTATTCGTATCTGCATACCAGAAAGTCTCATGAAGGTGATGCAACACCCATCAAAGGTGCTTACAATTTATTTGTTTGTTTGTTTGTTTAAGCATTTATATCCTGCCTTTCGTCTTGGTTCCAAGCAGCTTACAATAATGGTTAAAACATCACCCACTAAAACCAGAGATAAGATAGCATGTTTCATGGTGTGGATGACTGATGAGCTCTGCTCTGAACTTACGAATGATAGTAGTGGTTGCTTATGAGTAATTAAGTAATATGAAAAAGCTACCTAAACACCTATCTAAAGCTTCAGTGAGTCTTCTTCATTATTTGGGACTGTCCCCTTTCCAGGTTGAATGTTGACAGTTATTTCATCAATCAAATAATCCTGTTGGGGAAATCCAGTTTTATATTCACTCATACAGTACAAGTTTGGCAGGGTGAGGTGATCTTGAAAAAATACCCACACTTTAAATTAAATTATACTCTTTAATAGTGCAATGGTAAACAGAGTTAGGCCCTTTAGAACCAAAGAAGGGTAGGCAGGGGTATTTTATCCAGTGAAGGAAAATTTGGTAATATTTTTTTATTAGGACCAACTAAAATATCATAGAATAGTTAGCACAAGTTTTTGAGTTCCCCAATTTTTTTTCATTGAGCTGGATGTCATGTAAGATTGTATGGTAACTATATTTCATTTTTACAACACTGGCAAGGTTGAAAGTATGTATCATTTTTTTTTCCTGTTGCATGAAATGTCCCCTTCGTGTGTTCATATCAGCCAACTCTGGCTGCCCAAAAATGTAAACTTGAGGTCTTTCTTAAGCAAAGTTAACTCGTTTGATATATAGGTCTGCTAGACGCAGATCTCACACTTTGTATCTATATTTTTGAGAGCTGAGAGGCATTTCATCTTCTAAACCCAAGGTCCTTTATTCTGGTCCCGTTTCAAATCAAAGTTTACCTGACTCCTAACGTTTTCTCTTTTTATGTGTTAAAATTATCTTGCAAGTAACCCAGTTTTAATTTACATCATTTCTCTTACACTTTTGCTTAATCGATTCATTTTTCTGCATCCCTCCTGAGCACACTTGGAGCTTACACATCACCTAAAAGGCATTTGGAAATTTAATTAGCCAAATTTAATTTAAAAAATTACACCCTGATATCATCAGGTCATTTCCTTAATCCCATTCACACCAGGAGGTAGACCCAAAGTATCAATTAGTTAATGTCTTCATTTTCCATTATGCTTACTTTAAGGCTGCAATAAGTATGATACAGCAGGAGAAAAAAAATAGGTCATGATCAGACAAAAGCTCTTTTTTCCTCCAAAGAAATTGACAATAGTTTTCAGAGATGGTTTCTCCACTTCGACCTCTTAGCAATTCCCGGAACGCTCGGCAAGAGTAAAAGAGGTGAATAACTGAGTCACTTTAACAGCAAAAAGTAGATTGGCAACTTAGTACAAGTTATTTTCAATGTCCCATGAATCAATCTCCCTATAGAAGAGGGGGGAGGCACCTCCTGTTCTAGAGAGCACAAGGTAGGAAGACCAGTAATTTAGGAGACCCTTAGAAGATAGGCCTCCAATTAAAGTGTCATGCTGTCTGGGGAAAACTTCCTAAAATAAGAAGAAAAGACTGGAGAGTCCAGGAAAATTGGTACAATGGAGGCAGTACTACCAGAAGAAACCTGGAACCTAATTACAGAGGAGAAAGAAATATACGCACTGACCAGTTGTTATAACATTCCTAGAAATGTCCTAACAGTAATCACAGGGTAATAATCCTACCTGAATTAGGAATTCCAATGTGTTTCAGCCACATTCTTCTCACTGGTCATAGTCCTATGTGAATGTGAATGTCATTCACTACAGAGAATATATATATATATATATATATATATTTTCCCTTAGAGATTTGGGGAAATCTTAGAGCATCCTTCAGTGCACTGATATCACTTCTGGTTATGCAGCCAGAAATGGTGTTGTAGTATTGTGGGACACTGTCTGCAGGTGGTTGCCAGCCATGGGCTGGGAACTCTACTGCATAATATCTGACTTTAAAAGATAGTTTGTGGATCGTGGAGCATGAGGGCACCAGTGGAAGGGCTGATACTCAGACGTTCAGAACAACCACACTCTAAATTCTTATTAAAATAAATGTTGTTCTAAGGGCAGGAGCTCCCTTCTCAGGACCTTGCTGGTTTTCTGCCTTTCCTTTGACCTCCCAACCATGACATGAAACCATCTGAGCTGGACAACATCCTTACTTTGGGGCCAGAAGATGAAATCTGCTGTGCCAAGCAAAATAGTCTGGTGTACCACCCTTTGGAGCGCTCACCAAATCCAATCCACCCCAAAATTTAAGCAAATAAAGCCCCTTATTATCTATCAAGGTAATGAATTGCAAAGGTTAGTTGTGTGTTATATGAAGCACTACTTTCTTGGGTCTTCTCTCAATTAACTTCACAGGTGACACATGGTTTCAGAATTCAGTATTCAGAAACCCAGATGTGCTCACAAATATCAACCCCCCAAAAAATGTTGCTCTGTTTAGAAAAAACACCACCACAAAATGGCAGCCACATGCATCAAGAGGATTTGACATACTACTCTTTCCGTTGGTGTGCATTTGGCCTTCCAAAATAGTTATTTCTAAAGAGAGCTCAAGTAGCTGTCTTTTTTTTCAAACTAAAAAGTCCCAGGCTCCCTAGCTGTTTCTCAAGGGAAGGTGATACACCCCCTTGACAATTTACAGTACATTTCTAAGCTAAAGCCTAGAGCCGGCTTACTGGCTAGGCGGGATATAAGCCAAAACAAACAAATAAATAAATAGATAAAGTCCATGGGCTTAGAACAGTGTAATTCTGGTTAGGATTGCATTATTAGTCACCATTTTCCTATTTTATTGTTTATTTCACCATGTCCAAAATGTCTTTGTCATAAATATTGCTGATGTTGCCTCATTACACTTTCTTTAAAAGCAAGTTCAGTTTTTTTTAAAAAAACCATAATTAATAGATGCATCATTTGATAGCACCATTATAAAGTATGCTAATGGACTAGGCACACTCTTAATGGATCAAGATTGGCTGGGGAATGCTGCCATGAGACAGAGTAGAATTTAAACAGCAAGAGTTCTGGGATGAATAATTTAAGTGTATGGACTTCGAGATGCTGACATAATTTATGGAAAGAGCTGGCAGGTATGTTATGTTGCACCTGGAATAGAGACACACTGGCCAAAAAAGAGTACAATTTAGTAGAATCATGGGAGTAAAGAAATACTATAGGCTGCCAACTTCTCTTTATTATTTTCATTGCACAGTTCACCATTCTCCCCAAGCTCTTGAAAGAAGCGTATATTCTGAATTAGTACCCCCATTCAATAGTACGAGCATTGAACTATTAAAGGCTCCTTTGAGGAGACAGGGAGCAGAACACCTTAGATGAACTCTTTTTATATCAAGATATGGATCCAACTTAATACTGTCTTATCCAAGGACAACTTGAATGAAAAGAGACTGCCCTGCATTTGTCTATACTGGACAGATGGGAAGATATATGAAGTTCACCTTGGTTTGGTGAAGAAAACAGTCCTAAGCATTTCTATGAGGGGAAGAAATGGACTTTGGAACTCAGTGGGATTTACCTTTGATTAAATAGATACAACATGCTACAAATTCATTTGAATGACATTTTAGGAAAAATCTGGCAGCAACCGAACTCTCTTGGGAAAATGTGCTAGTCTAAACAAAATTCTTTTGCTGATCATATTGTGGGTTTTCAGTTTAATGGACAAGATACATCCATGAACTAAGCACAGCACAAAAATGTCAAGAGAGTCACATTTAATATTTGTATTGTGTTGGGATATATTGAAATGCTTCTATGCCTCATAGGACTCCAAACTCTGTAGTCCTCAGAGATAGCAGGTCATGGTCACCAGGGTTTGGGATATTACTGACTTCAGTCCTGCTTTTGCCCAGGTTGGAAACTAAGAGAGTAAACATGAGCATGCCTGTTCAGAAGTAAGTTCCATTTTATTCACTGTGGCTTACTTTCAGGAAAGTGCAAACCTAAAAAGAAGTCAGTGGGTTTAAAAAGTTGTAACTCCATTCAGGATTGTGTTGTAAACCACCTAAATTACAGAGAAAAGGGACATATTCCCTGGAGTCATGGTCAGGTCAATACACTTACTGACTTGTGTAAAGCTGTTAGTACCTTTTTTGTGCCTTTTGTGTGCAGCATATATTCAAGAGAACTCTTCTCAAGAACTAATTATCTTAGTTTGTTGACAAGTATGGTAAACAAACAGTTGATTCCTAAGTAGTAAGCCTCAACTCAAAAATAGGACACCCCCCTTTTACGATGTGCCTTAAAAAAAGGGAGGCAGAGGCGGTAGGAAATAGATGGCAGGGGCAATGGCAGCAGCTAAAAGAAACTAGTGAATTATGCCAGAAAGAACAATGTTAACTGGTTGTTTCCAAATGTGTTCGCTTGCTATCAGCAAGCATAACATAAACCAAACTAGTGGGTACTGAACTGTGATATGATTACTTGTGATATGATTACAAGTCCAGAGGAGGGAAATGAAGATGGTGAGGGGTCTGGAGACCAAGTCCTATGAGGAAAGGTTGAAGGAGCTGGGCACGTTTAGCCTGGAGAGGAGATGACTGAGAGGTGATATGATAACCATCTTCAAGTACTTGAGGGGCTGTCATACAGAGGATGGTGTGGAGTTGTTTTCTTTTGTCCCAGAAGGTTGGACCAGAAACATTGGGTTGAAATTAAATCAGAAGAGTTTTCAGCTAAACATTAGGAAGAACTTCCTGATAATTAGTGCAGTTCCTCAATGGAACAGGCTTCCTTGGAAGGTGGGGGGCTCTCCTTCTTTGGAGTTTTTCAAACAGAGGGTAGATGGCCATCTGACAGTAATGCTGATTCTGTGAACTTAGGCAGATCATGAGAGGGCAGAAAGGGTTGTCACAGTGCTTAGTTCTTATGGCTCTTTCTTACACACCCAGGGAAATGCTGATTGCCAAGTTTTCTCCAGGTCAGTTTGGTTGGAGATCCTGGAGGGGTTTTTTTGTAATCTTCTGGGATATCAACTTCTTACATGAGAAAATTATCTGAAAGGGAGCCATATTTATTGTACTGATGTTAATGGGAATACAAACAATGACATATTATGCAAGGTGATCCTAGGCTTTGGCTACTGAGGCATGAGTAGAAGATGATGCTTCAATTGCCATAGCAACATCTTCTTAAGAGAGAATGCACCCAGCTCTGTCACTTTCAAGAGAACAAGATTACACACAAATGCTCCTATTTCCCAAAGTCCTCTGACCACTCTCCTGCCATTCCACATTTGAATTCACTATTTATATCAAATGTTGATGTTTGACAGTGTTTAATAGTTAAATAATAACATTCACTTCTGGGAGTGGAACAGGGGTCACTGGATGTGTGTTTTGGGGGGAGGTGTATGAATTTTCTGCATTGGTGCACTGGGTGTGTGTGAATTTCCTGCATTGTGCAGGGGGTTGGACTAGATGGCCCTGGAGGTCCCTTCCAATTCTATTATTCTACTTTATAAATAAATAATTATAGGTGTTGTATTAATTGATTAATGTACAAAAGGTTCCAGGTACCAGGAAAGTCCTCCTCCAGGAACCGTGGATTGCTTCTGGCCATAAATAAAATTTACTCTGCCCCTCTATAGAAGTTTGCATTTATAACGGGCATTGTTTGGCTGGAGGGGGGGGGGTCAGGGAGTTGTCTGAAGTTTTATTTTGTTGGTTTTAAATTGCAGTGGTTTAATTGTGATTTGTAAGCAGCCTTGAGCCATGGAGAAAAGCAAGATATAAGTATTTTAAATTTTAAAAATAAGAACATAAGAACATAAGAGAAGCCAATGTTGGATCAGGCCAATGGCCCATCCAGTCCAACACTCGACACAGTGGCCAAAAACATCAGGTGCCCTCAGAAGGTCCAGCAGTGGGGGCAGGAAGCCCTCCCACTGTTCCCTCCACCAACACCAAGAATACAGAGCATCACTTGCCCCAGACTGAACGTTCCTATCTATAATTTGTGGCTAATAGCCACTGATGGACTTCTTCTCCATATATTTATCTAATTCCCTCTTGAAACCGTCCATGCTTGCAGCCGCCACCACCTCCTGTGGCAGTGAATTCGACATGTAAATGCTCTCACACTGGCAATGGAACTCTCTTCAGCTATGTCAGAGTGGCACAAGAGAAGAATTCTAAAACAGTTCTGCCCCTAAGTTTGTCAGATGGAAATGACTCTCATCTTGAATTTACACACACACACAGTCAGGATGGACTGTCTGCAGCTCAATGTAAGTAATATTTTCTATTTCTATTTCCCTCTTTGAAACTAAAGCTAATATTTAGAGGTTTCCAACATTTACATTGCTCACCTTGAGGCCACAGATGTCTGTTATCTGATTTAAGACATTAGGGAGGAGATCCGTCTGGCTGATCTTGCCTGATACTGAGATTGCAGCAGAATAAACAAAGTACCATTTCTTTCCTACACATTTTCTTCATTGTTATTAAATAATAAGTGAGCAAAATAACCCAAGTGGATGTTTTCCCAAAATCATCTGACACCCCAACCTTCAATAAGTTTTTGAGATTCAGGACCAGTTTACACAAGCACATCAAATGATTCCCTCCTTTTGTCTTTCCCACACGGGGGATCAGGAGAAAGCATTTTTTAAAGGGAGTGTGTGTGTGTGTGTGTGTGTGTGTGTGTGTGTGTGTAAAATGCCGTCAAGTCACAGCTGACTTACAGCAACCCCAGCAAGGGGCTGTCTAGGCGAGTGAAAAGCAGAGGTGCCATGCCATTGCCTTCCTTTGCAGAGTCTTCCTTGGTGGTATCCTTCCCAAGTACTGCCCCTGCTTAGCTTCTGTGATCTGATGAGATCAGGCTATACCCTGCTATTTACCGCCCCCCCCCCAATAAAAGTCTGTAGTGTAATGAAATGGTTCAGGAGGGTGCTCTTATAGAGCTGTACAGTCTATTCCATTGTTTACTGTATGCACTGCTGAATTGTCTTCTACTTTGGTGATTCCATTTTCTGCATCAGGCATAATATATCTTGCCACCCCAGCCGGAATAATGAGACAGAAAACAGTTTGGAATTAAACAAGGGCCACTTTATTAACTATTTAACAGAACATTGCAGCAACGGGCAAAACTAAGCAAGCATGGAACAGGAAAGGCAGGCGTCACTTCCTGACACAACCTCCTTGCCCTTGATATGGGCGGGTCACCTAGTTCCGGTCTTAAGCCAGCCAAATTCTGGCTCGTAACCAGCAGCCCAGCATACTGGTTGCCCCTCAGGAGCGCCTACCCCTGAGGCCACACAGACCTTCAGGGAGGAGCCTAGCCAGAGAGGTTCCCAGAGGCGATCACCATTCTCCACCCTGGACCGCACAGCCCTAGGGCAGTTCCTGATGAACTCCTGTTCCCAAACGGGATATGTCATGAGGCGCTCACCAGTTCCATTTTCTTGCTTGCACAAACCTGCCAAGTGCCAACCGTATCCCATGCTGCAAGTCCTCTAAAAATATCCCATCACCTTTGTCTGACAAATGCACCCCGTCGGGCCTATACAGGTCTCGAAACTCGACCCCTATATTGGGGTGCGGCAAAAACAGACCCAACCCAGACTCCATGGCCTTCCTCATCTGACTGTTGGCCTTATGCCTGGCACAGTCAACACACCTGGGGTCCTCAACATGCCACCACACCTGGCGGGGAAGCATGGCTGACTACACTATCTGCACACTGGGCCACCGTACTCTTATCCTCACAAGGTCGGCCCTGGCCTGCAACACAAGGACCAGGCCCTTCATCAGCCCCAAATCATTGTCCCCCAGGCATATTACCAGGATGTGAGGAGGAGGCCTCCATCTCTCCTCAAATAACAAGGGAAGGAGTGCTGGCCACCTCCTTCCCCTCCTTCCCAATCACTCAACTGTTGCCTGCTCACTAAGGCCAAGCTGAGAGCCGACATATGTCCTCTGTGCCCAATGAGCTGCCCAAAAGATCATGCTGTGGCCGCAGACCATGATCCTTCATCTCGTCTTGCAGCCTGCAGCACCTGTAAGAGGAACTTTATTAATAACCCAAGTAGAACTTAAGAAACCTTAAGAAGCTTAAACTTTACAGGCGCTAACATAACCTTTGTAACAACGGGATTTCCAATGCCCAATCCGCTGGATTTTGCTGCTTGGGTACCCCATGGCTGAAGCTGTGGACACAGCCCCAATCCTAAAGAAGTGCATTCCAAAGTAGACCCCACCCAGTCCCAACTGAACCAATGCCTTCTTTGTCACGGTCCCAAACTGAAACCTAGTGAGGGGAGTACCATCCCTGTGCCTGAACAGATAACCAGGGCCATCACCCCACAGTGCCAAATACCAGCTAAGTGCGGACACTGGGCACAGCTCAGCCTCAGAACAGTGGTCCATTTCAATCACTGATCCCTTCCCATGTTGATCAGTTTTTGACCAATGCAGCCTAATCTGAATTTTTGAATCACAGATGGAAATGTCTTGCTGTTCCAGTGCCGCGCCTGAGGCATTGTTGCGCGAGCCGGCCACCAGCTCACTAATCCTAGATGCCCCCAAAAAGGCAATCAGCAATGCTGCATGAAACAGCCCGGCCTCATATCCGTCACTGCAACATGTGAGCCACTGAGTCTCAAGCCCCTGCAGCACAGCCGGGGTCAAGGGTTCCCTGCTATCAGCCACAATGCCACTCTCCCGGGACCACCCTTCGAGCATATTCCAAAGACGGAAATCACCCATCATGTCCTCAAGGCCAGACGCCTTGCTGGCAAAGGCCAATGAGGACAGCTTACCCCTAATGGTCCACGCCAACAAGCCCTCATTCCTCAGTGTCACACAGAAGTGCATTAAGTGTGACACCGGTATGGGCCAGACCTGTCTCAAGCCCACTTCCTCCCTAAAAGACAGAAATTACTTACCCACCTTCCTTTAAGTTCTTCGGGTGGAAGGGGTGAGGGGCAGACTCATTGCCCTGTCAGCCTCAGCCTTCCAATCTGCCACACCTCTTCGGGCATCCGCACCGGGAGCAGGTTGGCCTTTGATGCCAGCTGACAGAATCTTTCCATCTGTTTGTGAGCGAGTGCGTCAGCGACCCCGATATTGACCCCCGAGACGTGCCTGGCCTTGAACGTGACATTGTTCTGCAAACACTGCAACATGAAGGCCCTAACCAGCACCATATCCCTGGGAGACTTTGACGTCAGGGAATTAATTACGTGCACAGTGGATTGGTTGTCACACCAGAAATGGACCGTCCGGTTGGCAGATCCTCGGACCAAATCCACACTGCTGCAACAATCGGAAAAAATTCCAGGAAGGTGAGGTCTTTGACCCACCCAGCCTGAAACCAATCCGCCAGCCAATCCCCAGCACACCAATGTCCCCTAAAGTATACTCCATAGCTGGAGGAGCCTGCCGCATCTGATACAATCTGCAGCTCAGCCTCGAGCACGAGTTCCTCACACCAAAGGGAAACCCTGTTGTATGACTCCAAAAAAATTTGCCATACACGGAGGTCCTCCCGCATTCCCTTGGTGACTCTGGTCCTATAGTGTGGAAGAATGAGGCCCCTCATCAACTCACAGAGTCTTTTTACAAAAGCCCTGCCAGGTGCCACAACCCTGCATGCAAAATTGAGGTGGCCCAACAGCTGTTGCAATTCCAGCAGTATAATTTTAGAGTGCGACCTCACTATGTCCACCCATGTCTGCAATGCGGTTTGTCTCTAGGCAACCTGCAACACTGCCCTATGGTATCAATCGCTATCCCAAGGTGAATTAAGGTGGATGCCGGCCCTCAGTCTTTTCCTGAGCAAGAGGAACGCCGAGCTCCCCTGCTAGGTTAACAAAACTGGACAGCAAAAACTGACATTGTCCAGTACCCCTCATTCCTACTAATAGGAAATCATCAAGGTAGTGGGCCATACTGCAGAGTCCCATCCTGAATCTCAAGGCCCATTCCAAAAATGAACTGAACCACTCGAAAGCAGCACAGGACACCGAGCATCCCATGGGAAGGGCCCGATCCATGTAGAACTTACCCTCAAAGGCAAATCCGAGTAGCTCGAAGTCATCTGGGTGGACAAGGAGGAGGCGAAAGGCTGACTTAATGTCACACTTTGCCAATTCTGCCCCCTTGCCCCAGAGGCAGACTACCCGCATGGCATGATCAAAGGAAGTGTATTTAACTGAACATAACTCATCTGGTATCATGTCATTCACCAATTCCCCACGCGGGTAGGACAGGTGGTGAATGAGGCGATATTTGCCCGATGCCTTCTTGGGCACAACTCCCAATGGGGAAACTCTCAAAGTACTAACTGGGGGGGGGGGAATTAAATGGACCTAAGACCCTGCCTTCCCTGCACTCCTTGGCAATCTTCTCCCTAACTATATGCTCCATACCCTGAACTGATTTTAGATTAGGAGCTAGATAAGGTGCCCTTCTCCCTTGGAGAGGTATCCTAAAACCTAATGTGAACCCCTCCAAGAGGTAAGTGTGGTCATGGATCTTTGGGTAACAACTTAACAAGAGCCCTAAAACTTCCAATTTAATTGGGCTGGGCCCCTTTATCAGGAGGGGGGTTGTAGTTCCCCCCTCCTTCTGAGTGCTTGCCTCCTTTGCCACCCCCCGGCCTTTTGGCCTAGGGCAGCTGGAGAAGGCGTGAGGTCCGGCAGATAAAGGGCATTCATGGCGAAACAAGCAAGAGTTGCAGCCACAGGTTCCCTGGGAGGTAAACTCCCAGCAAAGCGGGTGTCGCTGAACCGCCTGCCCCACCTGGGTGCAGGAACCTGACTGCACATGTGCCTTCTTCACTGAGTGACCACTGTGCGACCTCTCATCCCAAGATGCCCTATTTGGTGACATAATCTGCAGCCATAAATTGGGGTTGATCTTATCCCACCGCATGGACGGGTTCATGGCTGCCCGCATTCGAAACTCCTCATCATACTGCAACCAAGCTGGGCTCGGGAAGTCTGTAAAAGCTTTATAGATGATGTCCATATACTGGATCATCGCCGAAGCCCTCCAAGGCTGGTGCCGCACTATGACAGCAGTGTATATAAGGAATCCATGGTACCAGTTTGCTCATGTCCTGTCCACTATGCGTCACTTTAAGTGCTCTTTTTCTCATTCATCCAGGTTGTCCTTATCTTTTTTCTCCTTCTTGTGATAGAGCAAACTAAAAACACCCACATTTTCACCTTTAAGGATTTTCTCCTTGGTGGCAATTGACAGATGATCGCCCAAAGGCAAATCCGTGTCCCCACAGGGCAGAGCCCCTGCAGGAACTGCTTCGTATGATGCCCCCCTGGACATGGATAGCTGATGCCAGGCTGTGGGTAACCCCATGCCAGTCAAGAAACTTGGAGAATGGATGGAGGACCCGGTGGAGCATAGTGTGGCCAACTAGCCTGAACCATGTGTGAAGCGGCTGCACCCTGATAACCAGGGCTCCATGGCCACCGAGACCCATCCCCTCCTATGCCAACCTCCTTACCTCCCTGCTCATGAGGTGCCATATAAAGTGCCACCTGCTGATCCCCCATGCCTTGTCCCTGCTGTCCAGACACTGATCCTTCACCTTTCTCCAGAGCATCCGCCTCTCTTTTGTCCTCTAAGAAGGCTAATCATGCTAAAACCTGGGCTTGAAATGACATGTTAGAATTCCCTTTTGCCTTAGTGCCCCTGGAGGGCAAACCCCGCTCTTTCTCCAATGCCTCAAGCCATTGTAAAATGGCAGTATTAACAGATCATAATTGGAAGGAATCACTGATGCAGGTTGCGCCGGAGGCCTTTTGGGAGCCAGTTGCTTACCTTTGCCTTTGCCTTGCCCCTTCCTAGAAGCCATAGGAAGAAATCTGTTATTGAAAGTGAAGATTACAACCAAATTAGCAATTAGATTCAATAAGTGCGGGGGGGCGGGGATATTCATAGCTCAAATTAAAGGAAACATTAGCTCTGAAATCTGTTCATTATGACATTCTTCTTGAATTGACATAAACCTTGTTATTTCACTTCAAATGTCTGTTTCTGTTTAGAATGCATCATCATGAATTGTCTAATGCCCCATCTTGTTTTTGATTTTGCTGTTATTTTAACATGAAGGGAGCAAGTGCAATATAGTGATTAGTAGTGTTTCTGTGTATCAGCTGGGGATGAGAGATCTCTCACCCTCAGTTAGCCTTGCTTACTGGCCTTCCAGCAACTGGTAGGAGAAACAAAACCAATCAATCAATCCTATCCACAACAGTGTGACATCATTTCTCGGGAAACTTGTAAATGATATCACTCCTCGATAAGAATTGCCAGAAACTCTTTGGTAAAACTTTATCAAATTCCTTTCCCTCTTGCTTTCCTTCCAAATGCCTCGGATGTTTTGCCCAATCAGGAAGATCCAAATTTACCTTAAACTTTCACTTTGGGAAAAGATTCTATTAAAAGATGTTTCAGTTCAAATGTTATGGAAATGAACCATCTAAAACAGGAGCTATTAAACTTTGTCATGGTAGCCCCAAGGGTAACTAACAATGCCATCCTAAACAGGATTACGTTCTTCTAAATCCACTGAAGTCTATTGGCTTACAATGGTATAAGTCTATTTAGGATTGCACTGTAAGTCAAAACAAAGATAAATGGGCTGGGAGATCTCACAAGACTTCCATACTAATTATAGGGCTAAAAAGGTTAATGGGAACATGGTTCTTGATACATAGCTACACAAACATAGAGTATACAATTGCTTTCCTTGTTGCTCAGTTACAGAAAGCCGAATACATGATTTCTTTGCAAAGATGTGGTGGTGGCAAGGCCTCTCAAAAAGAAGAAGAAGACGATATTGGATTTATATCCTGCCCTTCACTCACTTAAGTGTCTCAGAGTGGCTTACAAACTCCTTTCCCTTCTCCTCCCCACAACAGACACCCTGTGAGGTAGGTGGGGCTGAGAGAGCTCTGAGACAATTGTCCTTGAGAGAACAGCTGGTACAGAGCTATGGCTTGCCCAAGGTCATCCAGCCAGGTGCAAGTGGAAGAGTGGAGAATCAAACTCGGTTCTCCCAGATTAGAGTCCACGCACTTAACCACTACACCAAACTGGCTACACCAAAAAGACTCTTGCATCTAGTGAACTTCATTCATCTTCCTAAGCTATTCTGGGGAACACTGGGGAACACCTGAGGGCGCAATTGTTTTATGAATCTGTGGGTCACCACCAGCTTTGTGCCTTGGTTGGAAGGTGCTAACTGTATAAATCACCAGTTCTGCCCACATGAGGAATGCTGTGAATTTTGCCATGAATGAACGTCTTCAACTAATAGTCTTAGAATGTTCAAAGGTATTGACAGGTTGTGAGCTGATCAGCCAGCCAGTTCAGTTTGTGTTCAGCATCCATGAAAGCCTGCCCAACTGGTTAGGCTGAGAGAATTTGACTGACACAAATTTATCTAGCAAGTTGCCTGGCAGAGCAGGGATTTGAACCTGGGTCTCCTGTTCAAACCACTACCCTATCTTGGCTCACAGTGCATGGCCTACTTATTTCTGGATGTGCCTCATGATCTACTCCCTTGTTTGTTCAGCCCCATTGTTTCTGGCTAATCCCCACAACCGCAGAAGAGGAGTTGGTTTTAATACCCCACTGTTCTCTACCTTAAGGAGTCTCAAAGTGACTTATGATTGCGTTCCCTTCCTCTCCCCACAATAGGCACTTTGTGAGATAGGTGGGGCTGAGAGAGTTCTGAGAGAACTTGACTGACCCAAGGTCACCCAGCAGGCTTCATGTGAAAGAGTGGAGAATCAAACCCAGTTCTCCAGATTAGAGTCTGCCACTCTTAACCATTACACCATGCTGGCTTGTAGAACTGCAGCCCCAACTGGTATTGGGGCTGCCCCCTTTCTTGCCTGCCTTCTTTATCTGTGGTCACAAGCAATCTCACTAATCACTGGACCCTCCCACACTCTAACACACATATAAGACATAACATACTGTAACATCAGAGTCTTGTTGAGGATCATAAATTATCCTCCCCACAAAAGAAAAGAACTACAAACTTTATTGCAAATTCTGAATTAATCTCAGCAAATCTCAGTCTCTGGCATCCCTCAGTTTACTACAGTAACTGAGACAAAGGCTTCATTACAGCTGACTTCGGTTAACAGAATGCACAATGAGAATCGTTAAATTAGTTGAATGTGTTTGGACAGCTAATATCTCCACAAGTCTATTATCTGTATTGACTACAACACTAGAGAATGTGATAAAAATTAATTATATTCTTCACAGTTTAACAATGATTACCTCACTTAGAAATATAATTACCTACTGTTGTGGTTTTCGGCAGCATTTATTTTAAATACCATTGTGTTGCAATTTACTTTCCCATTCTTCATTTAAACCCTCCCCCCTCCTTCTCCATGCATCAATTTAATATTTCACATGTTCTTAATCAAAGTTTTGTTGTAGGCGTTATGTGTGATATAATCCACAAAGGAGTGTTGGGACTTCAGGAAACAGGCAGTTTAAGTTTATGCATGATTACTCAGAAACAAATTCCACTGTGATCAATGTGATTCATGGTATTCCCTTGTAACTATGCATGGGACTGCAGCCCAGGAAGTCACACAAGTCATATAGATAAAAGACCAGCAGAATCAAATGCTGGCACATTCAGAACCCCCTGTGATATTGTGGTTAGAATGTGAGACTAGGATTGGGGGCACCTGGGTTCAAAATGCCATTCTAGCATGTACTTTGCTGGGTGACCTTGGCCCAGTTTCTCTCACTCTCAGCTGACTCACATAGTTGTTGTAAAGACAAAATGGGGAAAGGAGAACTGTATATATCACCCTGAACTTCGATAAGGGTGGATTAAAAAGGCACTAGCTAGATATTGCATTTAAAAACGTCAGAAATTAAGAATGCTGATTGCATATATGTATATGAAATTAGATTTATAGCCTGTTGTGTGTGTGTGTGTGTGTGACATGCCATCAAGTCAATTGCAATTTATGACATCCCTATGAATTAATGACCTCCAAAACATCCTATCCTTAACAGCCTTGCTCAGGTCTTGCCTATTTCCACACTATTTCCTGGGATGTTAAGAACATAGGAGAAGCCAAAGTTGGATCATGCCAATGGCCCATCCAGTCCAGCACTCTGTCACACAGTGGCAAGAAGGTAGTATACAAATTAGATTGATAAACAGGAAATAGATGTCTTGGGGGAGGGGAACCCTCACCAAAGGGAGCCTACCTTGCCAAAATGTTCAAAAAGATAGAGGAATCAACTCCCTATTTTATAGGTCATTAAAATTGCCATGCCTAAACTGCAGAATGGGGGAAGTGAGGTATTTGACAACACCAAAAAGTGGGTGGCATGGCAGGGTGGGAACAAATGGTTTTTAAAAACATGGCCACCACCAATGTTCCCTCTAAGCTGTGGCATCTTGTGAGCAAAAATTCTACTTTGTGAGCTATAGGCATGAAAGTTGCAAGCGAGCAATTTGGCTGCTGCATAAATTAGTTTGCTCTGGAGCCATCCTTCCTGAGCTAAGACAAAAATGTGTGAACTAGAGGCTAAAAAACTGTGAGCTAGCTCACACTAACTCAGCTTAGAGGATACATTGGCCACCACACGTGGCAATAACACTGGGTTATCTCTACCAGGAATACAAAGGCAGGAAGATAGCAGAACTTTCAGGGCCACCATCCAACCTCTTTGTATTATCTTTTCCTTGAGGAAAAAACAACAACTATACCTCATGTGAAGTTCTGTGAGTCCTTCAACTGGCATTTTGTAGTTTTAAGTGAATGCATCTGCTGGGGCTACAGTTTCAAGGGGAGACCAATACCAGGAGAAAAGAACTGTTTAAGCATCTCCTCCCCATGCCCATCCATACCCCATCAACCTACTTTTATCCCTTCTGAGGAAATTTTCACACTGGTACCATGTTTCTGTTACCAGTATGTTACTGACTGCTGTGCACATTCTCAACAGCAGGTGTTGACAGATGTCTGCCAGGGCATGAGTCAAATTTGCCTCAGCTTGTAGCACTACCTGAGGTCACAAGGGTGCAGTCAAAGTGTTTGCCTGTTTTCCCCAGAAGTAGCAAGTGGCCGATGTATAATGTTTGTCTTTAATAATTTCATCCCCAATCTTAAGCATTGCCTGTAGGTAGAGTTGCCAACCTCCCGGTGGGGGGGCAGGGCTGAAGTTCTCCCAGAATTACAGTTGATCTCCAGACTACAGAGATCAGTTCTCCTGGAGGAAATGGCTTTGTATGGCAGACCCTATGGTATCACATCCCTGCTCCCCCAAACTCTGCCCTTTCCAGGCACCACCCCCAAATCTCAAGGAATTTCCGAAGCCAGGTTTGACAACCTTATGTGAGTAACACATTTGCCCCTGTGTCTGGCAGGTTCAGTCTTGTTCCATCTACACTGGCTTTCAGCTTGCTTCTGGGGTCAATTCAAGGTGTTGTATGTCCTAGGACCAACATACCTTAAAGACATCCTTGTCTACCCATTCATTCTGGTCATAAGTTACAATTAAAACAATTCTAAAACCATAATAAAGTGCTAGTAGTTGTTGCTAATTCCACCAGTTGCCGATTCCAAAAGAAAATTACTAACCCAATGACCATCTTAAAGCTGCTCTGAGGCTCCAAGTGAGTGAAGGGCGGGATATAAATCCAATCTCTTCTTCTTCTTCATGTCACTAAAAGGGGCCCACAGATAACCAGTTTCCCATATGATTGGTCCACTACAATAAGTTACTGTTGGCTAAATGGCCATCAGACTTTACTCAGAGATGTTCTCTTTGGCTGCTCCACAATTATGAAACAGCCGTGCCACTGAAATTGTTACCACTACATCTCTGCCTAATCAAAACACATCAAATTGTGAAGTTATGGGATGTTTTAAAAATTGGCTTGGGCAAAAATAATGTCTTCATTCAGAAAGAGAGGATTAGAGTTCTGAGATGGCTTCTTCGATACCTTTTGCAATTCTTTTATTTCCACACACTCCAGATGGTATGGCACATCCTGTCAAAAGATAATGGGCTTAATTTAGTTCGATGACTTTGACAGCTTAATATATCTGATGACACCATAAAGAAGAGCACTTTGCTTGGTGCATTCTGTGTTTTGAAGTATTAGCCCAGAAAGGTGAGAGAAAGAGGTAACAAAGCAAATTGGTTTGCACTGATTGATGTTCATGCAGATCCTTAATGTGCTCATCCATTTAGTATTATGTAGAGCAATTAAATTGGATATTTGTGTAAGATTGGATTATTCTTATTTAAACATCACCTGAAAAGAAATTTCTTTTTTGCACTCAGAATAAGAAGACATTGCAATGCAACTGCATTTTTGTACCTGTTACATATTTCTCAGCCATGAAAGACATCCTCTGTGTGCCATTAATGTATTAAATCATGTCCTGAATTTATCTAATGCATGTTCAGGAAAAATATAACATTTTTATCGCTATATATTATATTTAGGAGTGACTGCAGACAATGACCTGTAATTTTTGTCTCTTCTAGAAATACACTTTTATAGGATATTGTGCCATCTTTTTAGCCACATTTGGTAATCCATATTAGGCAAGCAGGCATAGACAGCTCTACTATGATCAAGGTTGTTCAGGGAGTGCTGACAGAACTTCTTCTGGTGCAGTGACTGGTTATCAGGTCCAAGGGATGAGCTAAATGGTGAGTCATGGAAAGCCTGGAAGGTCCAAAAGTCCAAAGTCTTGGCAACAAACCTATGTTGTGAAGAAGAAGAAGAGGAGGAGGAGGAGGAGGTTGGATTTCTACTCCGCCCTTCACTCTCCAAGGGAGTCTCAGAGCGGCTTACAAACTCCTTTCCCTTCCCCTCCCCACAACAAACACCCTGTGAGGTAGGTGGGGCTGAGAGAGCTCTGAGACAACTGTCCTCGAGAGAACAGCTGGTACAGAGCTATGACTTGCCCAAGGTCATCCAGCAGGTACAAGTGGAGGAGTGGGGAATCAAACCTGGTTCTCCCAGATTAGAGTCTGCACACTTAAACCACTTTAGAATTTTAGTTTAGAATTTTAAAGTGGCACAACAATAGGCATAACAGACCAAGTGTGAATACAAGAGAAAGGAAAGATAGATTGATACAGGAAGACAGATAGATGAAGAGTCAAGAGAGACCAGGAATCAAGACAAGAGTCAGGACTGGAATCCTGAGAAAGATGCATCTGTCTAACCAGAGATCACAGGCAACAACAACCAGGACTGGATATACGTAGGAGCAGGTAAATAATCTTCACTGAACCTCATTTGCCTTTCCTCAGAGTTTCTTATGTGTGTTACCTGAGGATTATGAAGAAATTAAATATTTTTGGGCCTGAGACAAGCTTCCCAAGCTGGATCCCCTCTTTATGACATGGCAACTGGTTCTGGACTAAGTTCTCATTCTACGGATGCTGCAAAGGAGCTGGTATTCTCCCTGGGTGTGAAGAAAGTGGGGTATGCTAAGGAGCCCTCTTCTACTCTCTGCTTGATTTTCCTCAGGTGTCTACGAGGGAGCCCCATTATTTGCTTTGTTCTGTGCTCTGTCTAGGACAACAGTTCTGCTAGCACTGCCCTAGTTACACCACTGACTGAAGGGAAGCCCCACAAGTATTCCTCAAAATTTGCTTTAGGTGAAATCTGGTGACAACCTAGAGATATGCTGAACCTCTCTTAGAACTTTTGCTGCTCTTATCTCTCATTTCTTTCATCAAAACTCTTGAGGCTTCCTTTGGGATTCTTTAGACATCTTTAGGTTGTCTTTGAATGTCACTTTTGGTGGCAGTATAGGAAAGAGAGGGTGAAATAAGAAAACCTTCTTGACCCTTGACCGTATGTGACCAAATATATCAGCATATTGATTTGTCATATCATTTGAATAGAGGAAGAAGCTGTCTGCATGACACTTTCAGAAAATGAGTTATGCCTGTTGGATCTCTGCAAACACAGCAATCTCTTCAGGAACCACAAAAAGAGACAGCAGAGAGCATAAAACTGTGACCCTGCTCACAACTAATCTTTTGGGTCCTGGAAAACTGGTGAAGGTACAACAATATGTTACAAAGCAGACATGAGCACAGCAAAGTGTCTTAAAGTTCAAGCTTTCTCCAAAGTCAAAGGGCGGAACAAACTGAATGCAGAGGAAAGCACTTGCTTGACACAATGGGGGCATTTCTGAGACTCTTCAAAGGGGGTGGTGCTGATGGAGCAAATTAATCTCTGATCGAAATACAAAGCTGATGAGTTGAAAATAGTAACCCCAAGGACTGTTTCAGGAGGAGAGCCATTACATCATCCAGAAAAGCACACATCAGCCAAGGAATACGTTACAGGAAAGAAGTTCTATATGGAACAAGTGACCTCGAAGCAAAGGATGCAGCATCTCATTCTAAGATGAATTTAATGTTGAAAATTCACATATAAATAATTATTTTGCTTACCCAAGTTATGGAAATGTGATTGCTGTCCTTCACCTTTGACTTAATAGCACAGACCAAAGGAGAAGTTTACCCTAAGGAACTTTTCATAATATGATAAGAGGTGATGCAATTTTTTTTGCAAGAGTGTTCTTTTAACTATGAGAAAGGGGTGGGTTGGCAGCTGGCAATGAAGAAATTTCTAATGGGAGAAGTGAAGGTAGAGAAAATGTTCACTTGACACAATGAGGGCAGTTCAGAAGATTTTCAAAAAGCGTAGTGGTGAAAAATAAATTAATGTCTGGTCTCTACTGAGTAGAGCTCAAAGTTTCTTCAAGGTCTGAAGAGCCAGGGTAAAATTGTGTTAGCATATTTTATTGGCACATTTTTAAAAACTGATCCCATGCTTTTTATCCATGCTCAGAAGGTGAGGGGTGTACCATCTTGAGAAGTCTTTAGGAGGCCTGCAAGAGAAAGCTGGATATGAAAACAGGCGGTATACCAGCCTTCATTCTGGGTAATGATTAGCGTCTTCCAAAGAACACAAGCAAGAAAGATGGATCTCCAGTGGAATCTATAGCATGTACATAAATGGTCATGTCCCAAACCAAGACAAATTCTGTACATAGAGAATACATAGGGTATTTTTTGGAGGGGTGTTTTGGTTTCTTTACTTCCCTGTCCTGAATTTACTTACTCAGAATACCAGGAAAGATAAACAGAGTATGAGGTTTTTAAAATGTTGGACAACAGTACACATAGCCTTTGCCAGGGCAGGTAGAGTGCTTATTTGTACCTCCTCACCTTTCCCTGATTTACAGTGCAATGCTGAGCAGAGTAACACCCTTCTAAATCCATCAACTTTGATGGACCTAGAAGGATACAACTCTGCTAAGCATTGCTCTGCTGGGAAGAGATTTCACACAGTGATGGTAGAGGTGTCACCAAGAATTATGTAAAATTCAAAGAAAGGAGATTTCAAGGACAGATAGGATTGCCAGTCCTGGTTTGGAGAATACCTGGAGACTTTGGGGGTGGTTCCAGGAGAGAGCAGAGTTTGGGAAGGGGAGGGACCACAGCATGGTACAATGCCATTGAGTCTACCCTCCAAAGCAGCCATTTTCTCCAGGGGAGCTGATCTCTGTCAGCTGGAAATCAGTTGTAAAAGTGGGAGATCTTCAGACCCCCACCTGGTGGCTGGCAACCCTAAAAAAAATAAATAAACTTGAACTAGGCTGGTGAAATTATTCAGAGGAATATCACATGTCCCAAGGAGAGGGAGCTTATTCTAGGCCATCTTCCTGCCAGTGGCCAGGAATCCCCTACCCCCAGCTCTTGTTTCCCACCATCATTTGGAGTGGTGGCAGGAGAAAAACATTTAAAAATAGCTTTCAGGCCAACATCATGAAGTCTCTTCTGAGGAAGCGATGTTATGCCTTTCTAGGAATTGCCAGACACTATATGATATCACACATGGCCCTCCCACATGTACCCCCAGCCCTGATTCCTGCCAGGTTCCAGACCATATCTGGCACCAGTGGCATCGGAGTTTTAAAATTCCCAGGGGGGGGGGGGGCTCTTGCGTGCGCATGCACAAAGCACATGCACACGCTGGGACCTTGTCCCTGCTGCCACTGCCTCTCTCTACCCCCCTCCCCGCCTAGCCACTCCTGCTTCCATCCCTCCCTCCATCCATTCAGGGGCCAGCTTGGCATTTGCTTAGCTGGCCCCTGGATGGACAGAGGGAGGGAGGGACGGAGGCAGCCAGGCCGGGGGGGAGAGAGAGAGAGGCAGCGGTGGCGGCAGTGGCTCTTGTGTGTGTGGGGGCTCTTGCGTGTCCCCACCGCCGCTGCCTCTCTCTGCCGTCCTGTCCGCTGCTGCCTCTCCCTGTCCGCTGCTGCCTCTCCCTCCCACCCACCTGGCCACTCCTGCTTCCATCCCTCCCTTCATCCGTCCAGGGGCCAGCTGGGCATTTGCTTAGCTGGCCCCTGGACAAGCAGAGGGAGGGAGGGACGGAGGCAGTCAGGCGGGGGGAGAGAGAGAGAGGAGGCAGTGGCAGCGGCGGCTCTTGTGTGTGCGGGGGCTCTTGCGTGTCCCTGCCACCACTGCCTCTCTCCACTGCTGCCCCGCCGCCATGTCCCCGCTGCTGCTGTCTCTCCCCCCCCACCTGGCCACTCCTGCTTCCGTCCCTCCATCCATCCAGGGGCCAGCTGGGCATTTGCTTAGCTGGCCCCTGGACAGATGGAGGGAGGGAGGGAGGAACGGAGGCAGCCAGGCGGGGGGGGGGGGAGAGAGAGGCGGCGGCGGGTGCTCCATTTTCCCGGGGGGGCTCAGTCCCCCCTGGGAAATTTTGGGGGAGACTTGAGCCCTCGAGCCCCCCCCTGTAGTTGACGCCTATGTCTGGCACCCCTTACTTGTTCAATGGCAGATCAAGTTTTGCTTCATTCAGTTTTATTTATGTAATGCAAGGAGGCCTTATTGACTTTGGCCAGGGGTCCTTTTGTAAAAAAAAGAGGTGCAGGAGCTCATTAGCATAACTTATTTGCATATGCCACACCCCCTGACGTCACCAGAAGTGTCAGAAGGCCACACACTCCTGATGTCACTGGAAGTGTGTCAGAAGGCAATACTCACCGCTCAGGCTCAGGAAGGAAGGAAGAAAAGGAACAGGAAGGAAGGTAGATAGGTAAGTGAAGGGGAGAGAGAGGGAAGGAAGGAAGGAAGGAAGGAAGGAAGGAAGGAAGGAAGGAAGGAAGGAAGGAGCAGGAAGGTAGGTGGGAGGGAGACTGAAAAGAAAGGAAGGAAGGAAGGAAGGGGGGAAGGAAGGGGGGAAGAAAGGGGGGAAGAAAGAAAAGGAACAGGAAGGTAGGTAGATGGGGAGAGAGAGAAGGAAGGAAGAAAGAAAGAAATACTAGGCGCTTCTCCCCCCCCTTGCTGGGGCCAAGTGGCTGTCAGCCACTGAGGCCAGCGTTTCCCTCCCTCCCCCCCCACTCTTGCTTGTGCCCGAGTGGCTTAATGCCACTCGGGCCCAGCTTCTCCCTCCCTCACACCCCCGACCCAGGAATGGTGAGTGGGGAGGTGGAGGCTTCTTCCCGGGCCGGCGGCCTGCTGCCAGCTCAGGATCATTGAGTGGGGGGGGAGTGAGGGGGCTTCTTCCCTGGGCTGGCGGCCTGCCGCTGGCTCGGGATTGTTGAGGGAGGGAGAGAGGAAGGGGTTCCTGGGCCGGCAGCCTGCCGCAGCCTGGGATCATTGAGCGGGGGAGAGGGAGGGGGGTTCTCGGGCTGGCGGCCTGCCGCCAGCTTGGGTTCATTGAGCAGGGGGAGGGAGGGAGCTTCTTCCCAGGGCCGGCGGCCTGCCGCCGGCTTGGGATCGTTGAGCGGGGGGGAGCTTCGGGATCATTGAGCGGTGAGGGAGGGAGGGGGTTCTTTCCCGGGTCGGCGGCCTGCCACCAGCTCGGGATTGTTGAGCGGGGGGAGGGAGGGAGCTTCAGGATTGTTGAGGGGGGAGGGAGGGAGGGAGCTTCAGGATCATTGAGCAGGGAGGGAGGGAGGGGGTTCTTTCCCGGGCCAGTGGCCTGCCGCCAGCTCGGGATCGTTGAGCGAAGGGGGGAGGAAGGGAGCTTCGGGATCATTGAGCAGGGAGGAAGGGAGGGGGTTCTTTCCCGGGCTGGCGACCTGTTGCCGGCTTGGGATCACTGAGCGGGGGGGAGGGAGGAAGCTTCAGGATTGTTGAGCGGGGAAGGAGGGAGGGAGCTTCAGGATCGTTTAGCAGGGAGGGAGGGAGGGGGTTCTTTCCCAGGCTGGTGGCTTGCTGCCGGCTCGGGATTGTTGAGCGGGGAGAGGGAGGGAGCTTCGGGATCATTGAGTGGGGAGGGAGGGAGCTTCTTTCCCGGGCCAGCGGCTTGCTGCCGGCTCGGGATTGTTGAGTGGGGGGAGGGAGGGAGCTTCTTCCCTGGGCCAGTGGCCTGCCGCCAGCTCGGGATTGTTGAGTGGGGGGGGAGGGAGCTTCTTCCCCAGGCCGGCGGCCTGCCTCTGGCTCGGGATCATTGAGCAGGCGGAGGGAGGGAGCTTCGGGATCGTTTAGTGGGGAGGGAGGGAGGGGGTTCTTTTCCAGGCCGGTGGCCTGCTGCTGGTTCGGGATCGTTGAGCGGGGGGAGGGAGGGAGCTTTGGGATCATTGAGCAGGGGGGAGGGAGGGAGCTTCTTCCCAGGGAAGGGATCGGGCCTGGGAAACGTAACTGGGAGGGGAAGGCAGCCTCCGAAGTTGTCTCCCACGTCCGGAATCCAATGCAGCTGTGGCCCTGCTGGGGGCGGGGCTTCATCATGTGCCCGCCCCCCAGCCTCTTCACTGGCAGAGTGGTGCTCCGCTTTGCACCAGCTCTAATGGACCCCTGACTTTGGCCAACCAGTAGAAACCTTAAGACAGTCTCTCTTAGACCTGATTTGAAATATAAGGTTGTTACCCCTTTCTTAGCCCACTGATTTAGCAGAGCATAACTCTGCTCATGATTGCACTATTAGCTCCAACCTATACAAGACACAAGTAGGGTTGCCAGGTCTAGGTTGGAAAATACCTGAAGACTTTGGGGGTGGATCCAGGAAAGGGTGGGGTTTGGGGAGGGGAGGGGCCTCAGCACAGTACAAGACTATAGAATCCACTCTTTAAAGGAGCCATTTTCTTCTGGGGAGCTGTAAAAGTGAAAGATCCCCAGGCCCTACCTGGAGGCTGGCAAGCCTAGACCCAAGCCAGTTCAAGAGTTTCCCTGACTCAGCTCACATTGACCCATAGCCTCATGGAAGCTGTGGGGAAACTTATTACCTGAGGTCCACAGGGCCCAATTCAGATTGAAATGTGCACCCCTCAGTGGGGGAAATAATACCTCAGGGGCCATTTTGGGTTGAGATCCCCTCCACACTGTGATCCTGATCTGAAGCAGGCCCTGTAATAGGCTCTCCATGTGCCATGAGGCTGTGAGGATGTGAGGATGTGATTCAGGTAGTGGAAACAGCAACCCAGCTTGTGTCCAAACATCTCATATAGTTTGGACCTTAGAAAACACCAGGGGTCCATTGGAGTGGGAGCGCACAGGAGTGCAGCTCCGGGAGTAAGGAGCCCAGGGGGCAGGCACATGACCAAGCCCCTCCTCAGCTTCCCCGAGCAGTGCAGAGGCGCAGCGCCCCGGGGAAAGCCCTGCTAGGGTCTTTATTGTTTTTAATGTTTTGTTTTAATATTGATAATTTTTTCATTGTTCCTTTTATGACTGTGTGCTGCTTTTCCAGAGACTTGCTCAAGGTGGCATATAAATTTTCTAAGTATACCATTTTTTATCTGGGCACATGGCAGATAAGTACTGGAGAAATTTCACCAACCCTTCAGCAGCTTCCACCCCATCAGTTTGGTGTAGTGGTCAGGAGTTGGACTCTAATCTGGGAGAACCGGGTTTGATTCCCCACTCCTCCACATGCAGCTGCTGGTGTGACCAGTCACAAGTTCTCTCAGAGCTGTTCTCTCATGAGCAGTTCTCAAAAGACCTCTCTCAGCCCACCCACCTCACAGGGTGTCTTGTTGTGGGGAGGGAAAGGGAAAGGGATGTGTGGTGCACATGTCCTGGGTATCTCAAGTCTACTTGAAACCTGGTGGTTTCGAGCAGGAAGAGAATGAGGGTGTGTTCTTTATGCTTATTTTTATTGCACAAAGTATTGGATGGGGAAGGGAATGGAGGAAGAGCAGGTCAGTTTCACTCACACTTCTGTTTCACTCACACTTACACACTTCTGGTATGTTAGGGGGTGTGGCATATGCAAATGAGTTATGCAAATGAGTTATGCTAATGAGCTCCTGCACCTCTTTTTCTATGAAATGACCCCTGGAAAACACTGAAATATGTGGATGTATGCTATTCTCAAGCATGCTGTTGCCATGCCAGTAAACATCTGTGTTTTCAGAACTGCTTTTCATTTAGTCCTGATTTAAAACTTTGCAAAAATCATATTATTTGAACAAATAGCTATTCAGACAAATACATATTGAAGGCTCAAGGCCTATTGCTTCCCAAACCAAAAATACTTGTGAAAGGAAAGTCAAAGGCAATCTTCATTTTGAAAGACATTGAAGCCATTCAGCTTGAAGGAGTTCTTCATTCTAAAACAAGACACTTTAAACACAACCTGCAAAGCACTTCTCATAATTCCTCCCTGAAGATCGCTTCCAATTGCTGAATGAGTCGGCTGGGATTATATAAGAACAACTGAGAATTGGATTTATTAATTCCAGAGGTACATTCTCACAATGGGAAAAAGAAAATCTGCACTGAAAGGGAGGATTGAAGAAATGAAAGGATACTTCTGGGGGGGGGGGGGAAGCAGAGGAATATAAAATGCTTAAAATTATTGGCATTGTTCCAATTCCCATTTCTGGGCTTCCCCAAGTTGTTGCACCAAATGCAGCAGAAAGTGATTGTGAATACTTATGTGCAAAATTATTTCAAAAGACAAGAAAGCAAATGGAGGGATCAGTCAAGCACTAAGAGGCAAAGAAGGGAAGAGATTGCATAGAGTCAACAGTGCATGGCAGTGCCTTTTTACTCCAAGTTCACAACATGGGCCACCAATTGTGTCCAGCCCCACCCAACATACTGTGCCACTTTTCCTTTTGCAGTCAGCCTAGCCCAACAAACATATATCAGGCAAAGACTGATAGGAATGTTAGCCTCCAGGTAGGACCCGGGGATCCCCCAGATTTGCTGCTCATCTCCAGACTACAGAGGTCAGTTCCCCTAGATAAAATAGTTGCTCTGCAGGGTGGACATCATGGCATTGTACCCCACTGAGACCCCTGTCCTCTCTAGGTTCCATCCCCAAATCTCCAAGAGTTTTCCAACATGGATCTGGCAACAATACCCTCCATCCCCCACTGCTGGCAGGGGAGTGGGGGACTTGGCAGCCCTAGTCCGACTGATTGATTGTCCAAGTCAAACTGGAAACCAGGGAGTGTAATTTATACTGAACACAACCCTGCCCTGGAGTTCAAAATGGACTGTTAGCAATAGCAGCCATTAGAAAGTCTGGGCACTGGCACCTCCTCCTAAGGAGCTATATGTTACATTTTTGTCATTGTTGTGTTTGAGCTGCAGTGTAGCAAAATGTTTTCTGGGGCATGTGAATTTAAGCAATCCCCTTGTGTCCATGAATAACTGTATATAGCCTGCTGTATGGGAGGGTTACCAGCCTAACGGGAGGGGGGGGGGATGACCTGGCCAGTTTTTGATCCCCCTCAACCAATTGCCACAGCTTTCTGGGTAAAAGACAAAATTCTTGATTAGTTTCCAGAATAATAAAGTTGGATTTCACTGCATTACCTGTATACAGATCCAAGGTGGAATTCCATCTTTATGTAGATAATTCAGTGAAACTTCTGGGACCTTATGTAAGATGCTGGACTGCATTCTTTTGGAGAATAATATCAGTGTATCAAGAGGCATAATTAAGGTCAAATAATGAAGCGAGACATGATGACTTCTAGTTTGCCTCCACACCTGCTGAGCAGCTGACATTGCCATTCTGCTAGCTTATCAACCAGCTGAATAGTGTTGCCCTCTAGATGCCCCATGCACCTGTTTACAATTTATCTCCTACATACATCATCGATGCCTCACAGAAAATAATGTGTTCCTACCAAGCCTTTGCTGTTTTTCAAGCAAACAAACAAACCATTGAGCCCAATCCAAAACACAGTAAAGCCAATGAGATTCTTTTTGACAGTATCAGCAATTGTTGGAGCAGGTCCTTTGGTGATCTTTCAGCTTTGGCTAATTAATCCTTTTCATTAGCTACTCCCCAGGTTTTGGTCCTCTTCCTTGTCACTTCATGCCACTGTACATTATTCTTGTCTTTTTAATATTAATTGTTTCTGGGCAAGCACTTTAAGATTAAATTCCCCTTTCTTCAAGATACCTGCTGTCATCCTCTCTGTTTCAGAGGACAGGGAATTGGGATCTGCCAGGTGCAGGCAGGCCTATTAAAAAACAAATCTGTGCTAACTGATGGGTAATCTCCAGTAAAAAATTACAAGCAACACTACCAGATGCCTGGGAAAAATTGTCATTGACTAAATATTCTTCCCGCTAGTTCAGTTTTGGCACCTCTGGGTTTTGTTGATGTTATAAAAAACTTGACCTTGTAGTTTTGTCCTTGGACAAAACTACAAAGTTCTCTTCCATGTGCTATTTCTTCAGTATTGGGGCTGGAAATTTAATCGTTAAAGCCAAAGTCTTGATCACCAAAATATGTGTGCATAATACATAATGCTTCCTTATACTGAGTCAGACTATCGGTCCATCTGGATCAGTGTTGTCTATTCTGGGGATCCCCTACCCTGTTCAACCTGTTGGGATTTTTGGCTTTTAAGAACAAGTAGTGGGTCCATATGGATAAACATATGGAGCAGGAGTCCATCAGTGGCTATTAGCCACAAGGTATACATAGGAACTCATGGTCTGGGGCAAGTGATGTTCTGTATTCTTGGTGCTTGCAGGGAGCAACAGTAGGAGGGCTTCTAGTGTCCTGGCCCCACTGGTGGACCTCCTGATGACACCTGGTATTTTTGGCCACTGTGTGACAGAGTGTTGGACTGGATGGGCCATTGGCCTGATCCAACATTGGCTTCTCTTATGTTCTTATGTTCTTATGTTGGGTGCCACCACAAAACTGCTGCAGAAAGGATGAAGCCAATCACAAAATGCTGGTAGTTTCCACAAAATGGTAGGAGGTTCCAAGCTACTGGATGCAGCTATTTCTGAATGGATGCTTCCTGCAGACACAAAGGTGATGTCTCCAGAGTTCTTCTGAAAGACTTCCTGCTCCAATGGAGTAAAGCCAGGGCTGATTTGTTTTGGAGAAGAAATGCTTTGGAGACAAAGTGGTTGCTAGGAAACAATGCAACAATTGCCACAGCTAGGGATCACTGGTATATATTGAGTGGCAGTGGTGCTCAAGGCCCTCAGTCAGAGAAAATATTGCTTCCCAACATTTGCTACCAGAAACCCTTTAAATGGCTAAGGATAAAGCACTACTCCATCACTGAGCTATTGTCCATCTCCATAGCATTGCTATTATCCACTTTGGATAAGCAGAATAACCAGTTCCCAGGATATGTTTTGCAGGTGCATAATACAGGAACCTTGCTGAAACTAAGCATGTCTAGATCTAGTCAGTGTATCAATGGGAGACTTGCCGGAAATCCTATGTATGTAACCATGAATTCCAAGATAAAAAAGAAGAATTGTTTTTTATACCCCACTTTTCCTTACACTAAGGAGTCTCAAAGTGGCTTGCAATCACTTTCCCTTCCTCTCCCCACAACAGGCACTTTGTGAGATAGGTGGGGCTGAGAGAACCGAGAGAACTGTGACTCGCCCAAGGTCACCCAGAAGGAGCAGTGGAATGGAGGAGTGGAGAATAAAACCCTATTATTCAGATTCGAGTCCACCACTCTTATAACCACTATCCCACACTGGCTTTCAGGAGTGGGATAAATAGTAGGCAGTGATGTTTCTTTAACCCCAGAATCCATTCTATTAAATTTTTGGCCCCACCACTCACTTTCTCCTTTGCATAGGGATCTCATTTCTCTCCTGTTAGTTGCTGGTAAATCTTAGCTCAATTATGGAAATCTAGGAAAATACCCTCACTTAAATTGTGGCTCCAGAGTGTGTGAGATATAGTTATTCAGGATAAAATAGCAACACAAATATTGTTGATGGAGACCCCGTTATAAAAATAATTATATGGAAAAGTGGTATTGTTTTATAGAGTACGTAAATATTAACCCCTCTGTGGAATATAGAATATCCTCAAAATATCTGGATTTTATTTTGTTTTAGGTCTATTTCTAAAATATGTAATGCAAACCTAGGTTTTAGTCTGTGTATGTAAATGTTTATATAATGTAATTATGTTATGATGTTGTTGATATGTTATGGTTGAATTTGGTAATATTTTTTTTAAATGTCACAAAATAAATACATTAGAAATCTGGATTATGATGCGCTTGGCAAGCTAGGTGTAACTTCCTCACCTTTAAGAAGGCTGCTAGTATGTTTTCATAACTTTTCATGCTTTTTACTTTGGCTAATTGTATATCGATCATTGTTTGTGCCAAAGTGCTTTGCAGTATAAAATGTTAACAATCTTGTTCCATCTTCCCCCATGTTTACTTTTAACAACTTTTTTTTCAGATGGTTCCCCAGAAAATGATTGCTCCCTTTAGTTATTATTGAGGGGGTGTGCCATAAAAACAGAAGGCTTGTAATCACAAGAGTAATTGTTTTGCTCTTTGAACTCCTCAGATTGAATTGGAGATGGTGTATGCATCCCAGAGAGTGAAAGCTGAGGGCATTCTTCAGAAAACGTTTCTTCTCATCCTCAGAGAAATTCAGTCTAGAGGTCTTTGTCCACCCACTTCAGATTAATTTTCCAAACGACCACCCAATATTATTTACAGCACAACATTGTGCTTTGAGGAAGAAAAACCCAATCCTGATTGGGAGAGGGGCGTGGAATTAATTGAAGGTGATAAGAAGTACTGTAAATTTGCTGCTGGGAGTCAGAGAAAACAACTTGGAAATTGTAAAAAAAAAAAAAAAAGGCTATTCTCTGCAGTATTGATCTTTTTTTATACAATGCACAGTCACAGGTCCCCAACAGTTTTCACTTTTCTGATTGTCAAATGTTGGGTTGTAATTTGCAGTTGATCAACAGTTAAGCACACTGTGCATTCGATTTCTAGATTCCACTCTTTTTGTCTGATGCATAATTACTTCTCTGATAGTCTGGACTCCTCCAGATGTATATACTTTCATCTTGGGCTCCATTGTACTTTCATTTCATTGTTGGGAACAACATGTCATTAGGAACATATTTATCCAACAGACTTCTGTGCCCGATGAGAGCTTTACACAATTGCACCCAGATGGTAACTGTCACTAGCGTAGCTGTCCTGACAGGAGTAGAAAGATAGGGAGGGTCCTTTGCCCCCCCCCCTATAATCTAGACAAGTGTATCAAATGGGAGTCCAAGATTATGTAATACATTAACTGTTGTTTTTTTTTTAAACAAAGTTACAATATGTAATGTTTCCTTTCAGTCAGAATAATTCAATATATTTTCAGGGTGTTAGGTGCAAAGGAAATTTCTATCCTTTTCAGAAGCTTAGCAAAGGCATCTGGCAAGAGTGAGTGGTATCATTAGTCTTCGATTTGCTCTATGCTTCCTACCACAGTAAAACATAATCAGGCACTAGATATTGCTTGTGGGAGAGGAGAAAACCAGAGAGGCTTGACAGTTGATCCAGGTAAAGATGTATTGAGCACTTAGACCTGAACTCAGTAGCCAAATGAGCATACTTACCTGAATTGTGCTTCCTCGGCTTACATGTGAGGCAAGTTACTTATCAGATTCACACAATGGTTGTTTTCAAAATTTGTTGTTAGCACTGTACAGAGCACTGTACCATAGTAGCCACTTATAGTACATGGTCAGGACATGCCTTGATAATGCAAAAGAAATTTGTGTTGCAGCTTCTGTGTGCTCTTATACTTGCACATTCCTTTAACTAAAGCAACTCAGTTGCCAGAACAAGGGGCATGCATCTCCTGGGATCATGGCTGGATCATTAAAGTGACATCTGTGTCAAACATGGAATCATTTACACTTTGCATTCACACAGTCAGATGCATTCTTTAAATAACTCTGCAGAAGATCTTTTGCCCGCTTTTTGTATCCGTACAGTCAGCAGAGTCTATTCTAAAGTGAAAACTAGAACTAACTGCTGGATTAGCTTGGACAGAAAGCAGACGTACATAGACACACCTCTGTAGCAAGTCTCAACTCAAATATCTAAAACTATTTTTTTCCATTTAATTATGTGTCTGTAGGGCTACCATGCTATGAAAGCAGGCTAACTGAGCAAAATGAACGCATCCAAATTTGTTCAGATGCAGTCAAACCACTTGGTGAACTATAGGCTCCTTGATCATGGCCAATTAACAGGACTCAAGCTCAACCAGCAAGTTGTCAAGTATCCCTTTATCCAGCACTGTTATTGTTGTTTGCACAGCAACTACATTAAACTTGATCTAGTGCTGCTTACTGGACTGGACTGTTAGCACAGGAATGATGAGCAACAATACTGCATCTTTCTTGACCAGTACTGATGCGTTTCTTGCTGAATGTCCCAGGTTCAGCACCTGGAATATTCAGATCAGTGTTCTAGAGAGAAAAGAGAACTAGGGGGACAGTGCTCCAGAGTCCCTTGTTATCCTGGGGGTTCATGATCTGGGTGATTTTTTTTTTAGTAAATTGTTGGGTACATTTAAGAGAAACCCACAGGGAAGCTTTATCTGTGAACCCATTGTGGCTCTTGGCATTCCTGGCCACAGTAATTATTTGAACTTAGAAAGCGGCCTTATAATATCTGACTAATACTTGTAGCCCAGTAGTGTCAATTCTCAGTGGTACCAGGTCTTAGGGATGCCTTTCCCATTGACTGTTACCTGATTCCTTTGATCTGGATATGCCAGACATTGTACCTGGGATGTTCAGCATTAAATGCATGTTCTCTACTACAGAGCTAATTCCACCTGATAATTGACTTGATGCTGCAATGGTTGTGATCTGCATATTAGAAATGAGCTTCTAAAGTTAGTTATAATGAGCTTGGCAAATATCCAGCCTGCAATGCATTTCTGTCCTGATAACTTCTAGTGAAGTCCGAAGACACTTTCTGTTTCAAAAGCAGCAGACTTGCTATGAATCACAAGAAATATATGTATTGGATGTTCAGTTTCCAAGGGAAGATAAGTACTTGGAGATATTTTCCCCTTGCGATTCAAGATTAATTTAGGATCTATACAAGCATTTAGAAGTTCAAACAACCGATTTGGTCAAATGAGCTGTTCCATTTCTTAGAACTTCATAAGAAAAAAATAGTCATAACTGACAAGACAGCACTTGAAAGGCTTTCTATATCCTACAGATAAGTAACTTTTTTTTTCTTTTAAAAACCTTAAGAAGTTTCATGCAAATGAAAATTACAAAGCAGATTCTCAGCACTCATGAAATCAGTTCCAAGTTTGTTCTAAAAAGCCATTTTGTTCACTGATTTAGGAGAGTCTCAAACTAATGCAGAGTTGATCGAAACCTTCATCTTGGCCACATGACTCAGATCTTGAAAACAATGTAATATTAAGATAATGGTCAATGCAGTGATGGAGAACTGCTGGAGGTTTTCAGAATAACAGAATTATAAACCTGGAAGGAAGCAGAAGGCACAGGTACATCCCTCTGCCTACAACAGGTTTGCCTGGTTCCCAGTCGGGGTGGGGGATCCCCTGCTTTTGCAGGCTCCAGCCTGCTGGCCAGTGGGGGAAACCCCACCCCCAAACAAACATCCCCACGTAATGTTGGTGACGTGCTGACGTCAGTTCCAACCCAGGCAGAAACAGTGCTGCGGTGCTGCTGCTTTCACTAGTAGCCATGCAACTCTTGTTCCTTAATTGAGCATTTAGCCTGAAGGTGCATAATATAGATCACTAGCAGCACCCATTAATAATGGGACACATATGAATGGTCTTCTACTTGGCACAGTTCCCATTTGGGAATACTACACTAAAGGCAAAGGCCTGGAAACATGACTTTATAAGAATATAGTACCTGAATTTCTTCCATTGGTATTAAATAATCCTGGCCTCTGTTTTACATGTAATGATGACTATCATCCATATATGCTATCAGGCTGGTAAAAATAGGGTGTTTGAGAATTAAAGTGCTTAAGTGCATGTTACTTCAACACTGGAAACTTGCAAATTAACATACTTTCTTTTTGTAAAAAATAATGTAACTACTACTAGCTGAATAACAAATGAGCTATTAGGTACACAGGCTACTTTGGGGGGAAAAGTGTGATGATATCCAATTATTATGATTTGTTTTTTCCCCTTTATTAAATTGCTCCTGAATTAAAGCAAACTTAATAACAATTTCTCAGGGACATTAATCTTTTCATTGGTAATAACAATAATGACCCAAAGCCTTGGTCAGTTGTGTAGCAAGAGCCTTACTGATTTTGGAATTTGTTCTGCTATAGTCAAGGTTTCCCATTATGCAAAAGAAATAAAGATATCAAATGTTATGATCTCATAGTCAGTTTAGGAGATACTTGTGTATCTAGCCCGGAAGGCTTGCCCACTGTAAGCGCAGGCAGAGAGTCCTGCTCTGAGATCAATGGGAGTGTCTTTGCTGGTAGGCAATCAGGTCATCTTCTCCCTCTTAGAACATGCCATAGCTCTAATTCTCAGTTGGGTGATGGACAATATCTGCATAGCATGTCCTGGCACAGCTAATTACGTCCTAGAGGCACTGAAGCATTGTGGCATCTAACACAAAGAATCCTCCTCTCTCCCATTTGGTGTCCAGATGTTGTAGATATGAAATATCAGTAAGGTTTGTAATTGAGATCTCTGTGGCATTTGTGTTATGTGTTGGGAAAAAATGATAATTCCACCATGGAAATATGATCGAATACCACTATGACACGCAATCTTATAATCTGCTGTATTGTGACGTTCTGTGAGGTGACTGATCAGGCATGCCTTTACTGTACTGATCAGGTTCCTCTATCTCCTAATAGTCTCTTCGGGGTTTGTTTTAAATTTCTTTATAGGGATGTTGAGGACCACTGCTAGCTATAATTGTGGTTGGTTTTAAGAGTCAGGCACTAATGTGTTTTCACTTCAAAACAAAACAGTACTTTATTTTCAGAACACAACAGGGGGATGGGAGATGTATATAAAGTTGACGCTTTATTTCTTTATAGGCTGGCACGTTTGGCTTGGATTGCACTTAGGCAGTAGGCTATATTGTTTCCAATTTCTTTAGATGTCCATAAGTTCACTCAACACCTTCATATGTACACTCTCCTGTCCTGCTTTGGCTTCCTGGCTTCCTGTCCCTTTTTCTTCTTGAGTCCCAACTGGCCACCAACCAGCTGTCCAAACTCTGCCAGACCTTTCCTTGGCCCTCACTTAACCACTTATCCCAGGTTCTTCAGGAGTAATGTATTTTGTGTTTGTGACCACTTATGTGGTCAACTTTCACTAGTCTGTTCACTGTCCCCTGAACCAGACTATCTAGCCCCCCGTTATCTGCTTCAACTGGTATTTTAGGCTGCTCACACAGAGCTACAGAGGATTGTTCCTCCACAGACTCTCACTCTCCACTATCAGCCCCAAACTGCCAGTTGTGCCCGTTACATGTCAGTCACTGAGTGTTCTGAGCCAAATGGCCCCCTCCTCACTCAGTCATGTGACTCAGCAGTGTACCTTGTTTACATTCTGCTGGTCCCAGATCTTTAATTCCATCACAACCACTTGTAATGACACCCTAAATGGCATATTGACCACCCACCTAATGTGAAATGGTTTAGAGTTATATCATAAGCCTGCTGTGCGGGGAGAGCGGCCTAGAAATTGAATTAAATAAATAAATAAATAAATCATCTTCATTCAACTCTCTTCCCCTGTATTCAACAACAGCCATTCTACTTTTAAAGCTGTTCACATTGGGTTGTATCCCATGAGACCCACAAGCACAGTGGATGTTGTGAAGCAAAATGTTCCCTGCTCCCTTTCCCTGCTCCCTTTCCCATAGCAGCCCTCTGATCCTCCCCCCCCCCAAGGGACCCTCATGAACAGTATACAGGAACAAAGGGAGGGTCTTCAGTGGGAGGGGGAACTGTCGGAAATGGTCCCTCCACTGATGGAACTGCTCTTCTGTCATTGGAAATGGGCCACTGGAATTTCTACTTGTAGCTTAGTACAGAAACTGTTGAACTCTTACTGGTGACAACAGCTATGTAGATTGTAGCTCTGTAGTGATCTGTTTACATATGATCACAGCAACTTCTTCACAGAAGAGCAGTTTCTTCAGAAAGAGAGAGAAAACACCAACACAAGTTATAGAAGAAGTGTCAGTTTTGACATATTGTCTAGTTTCCCCTAACAGTCTGTCAAAATGGGGGAGATATTAACTCTGTTTCCAGCAGCAGTGTTTGTTAGTCTGTTCCCTTCTGAAAATATCTTGATAGATTATCAGATTAGGTTCATATGTTTCCAAAGCAGATAAAGAATATTGATGAGATGTGCTCTCATGAACGAAACAGTAATTTTGTTGTCCTCTCATTTATTAACAGAACCACAGATGTTTTGATGTGTGAAAGAACTTGACATGTGAAAGAACCTAACTTCCATAATCTCCTATTGTAGCCATGCCACTGTGTATTTTTATTGGGTGACATAAAAAATAGTACTGTAAGGCCCAGTGGTGTCTCAGCAAGGGCAATACAAGACATATTGATTTACTCAGCAGAAAATCCAAGTCGACAACCACCCACCTACTCATATATTAATTTACATGGGACACAATTCATTGGAAAGGTTTTCAACACAATCCACACTGAAATGAAAGACAGCTGCACAAACATGCAATCTGCAGATGTTTAAACTTTATCAATGGATTAATGACTTGATATGTTCCCAGCTGAGAAGTTTCCAGGAAGAAATGGCTGACCACTGCTGGAAAACAACAGATGTACCTTGGGTCTAATTCAGAAAGGCTGTTCTTTCATTATTGTTGATGCACTTTTGGGTTGGACTGCATTGAACCTGATAATGTTTTATGTATGTTGTGTCTAGCACCCCCCTCCCCAATTTATATGATCATGATTCACACTATAAGTGATATCATATTTCTATCCTGCCCTCCCCGCAAGCAGGCTCAGGGCGGCTCACAAGGGCATCTTCTTTGTGTTATCACCTACACCCATTTTGAAATTCAGAAGTGCCTTAAATATATAACTGAATAGATTTGATACCTTAAAAACTGCAGGGTTTCCAATACTGTAACATGAGACTCCTCATTTAAGCCTTCTGGGTAACCATGCAGAATAAATTTCTGCCTCTGTTACCACCCTGTTTTGTTTGTGCTCTTTGATCAACTCTACAAGTATATTAGCTGTAACAAAGAAAATAAGGCTAATGATCTAAAATGTCTTCTGTGATTGATTCATACTCTGGTTCTCAAATCTGCTATGGAAGTATCTGAATTCACTGTTGTTATCATTCAGATAAGGTTAAATTAGAGTCAGGGTCTTGGAGAATATCAGCTTAATAAAACTGAAAAAAAAATTGTATAGAGAGTTTTCAAATCATAACTCCTCCCCACAGCAGTTAAAGGAACTGTAAAATGAGAGATTTTGCCTCGGATTGCACATGTTCTGAGGCCAGTTGGACCCTTTCCCACTGTAAACATTTCATCCACATGTGCCCTTTTGTTTAATAGCAGCATTGTTCAAAGATCTGAATGCATTTCTCATAGGATTGGTGATGGAACGTGCCACAAAGTCATAGCCAATTTACGGCAATCCTATAGGGCTTTCAAATCAAGAGACATTCAGAGGTGGTTTGCCATTCCCTGCCTCTGTGTAGTGACTCTGGACTTTATTGGTGGTCTCCCGTCCAGGTACTAACCAGAGCCTACTATGCTTAGCTTCCAAGATCTGATGGGACTGGGCTAGCCTGGGCCATCCTGATCAGGACCTCATAAGGTTACTACTTCACACACTCAAGGAAATCTTTGAACCACACTCCCTTATGGTTATTTGGAGAGGTTCTCAAAAGAAATTAAAAAAAACAGTCTCGTTTCTTGCCTTCAGGAAGTCATCCCATCCACCTTCAGCCCTTCTCCTCTTCCTAAAACATACTTTCTTGTGGACAGTGGTGGAAGTAGTCTTTGCAGGCCAGCTTCATGTAGTAAGTAGAGTGCTAGAATAGGGTGTGAGTAAGTATCTTTAAACCGACATTCATCCATTAAGTTTACTGGCTGGTCCTGCACTAGTCATTCTTTCTTAGCCTATCTCACATGATTGTCATGAGGATAAAATGGAGGAGTAGCCTCATATGGAGGACAGCCAGTTTGCTGTAGTGGTTAAGTGTGCGGACTCTAAACTGGGAGAACCAGGTTTGATTCCCCACTCCTCCACTTGCACCTGCTGGATGACCTTGGGCAAGCAGTAGCTCTGTACCAGCTGTTCTTTCAAGGACAGTTGTCTCAGAGCTCTCTCAGCCCCACCTACCTCACAGGGTGTCTGTTGTGGGGAGGGGAAGGGAAGGGAAAGGAGTTTGTAAGCCGCTCTGAGACTCCAAGTGAGTGAAGGGTGGGATATAAATCCAATCTCTTCTCTTCTTCTTCTTCATATGAAGCTCTGAGGTCCTTGAAAGAAAAATGTGATTTTTAAAATGTACTAAATGAATAAATTTAATAACATAAGCATGCATCCAAATCAAACTAGTAATGTAGGAGCTACACCTTTCACAAGAAATGAAAGGAGGAGGTGGAGGAGGAGGGAAAAGTAGTATAAGGAGGAAGAGGATTTATACCCCACCATTCACTCAGAGTCTCAGAACAGCTTACAATCTTCTCCCCCTCCTTTCCCCACAACAGACACTGAGTGAGGTAGGTTGGGCTGTGAGAGCTCTGAAAGAACTGGTCCTGAGAGAACAGCTCTGAGAGAACTGTGACTGACCCAAGGTCACCCAGCTGGCTCCATGGAGAGGAGTGGGGAATCAAATCTGGTTCTCCAGATTAGAGTCTACCACTCTTAACCACTACACCAAATTATCCAGAGGATAATTATCTAGAGAATAATTACTTTACTTGCAGAAAAATAAATCAGGAAAGGAATCCAGTAGCAACTTCTAGACTTAACACAATTTATCCCAACCTAATGCTCTCTTAAATCAGAGGTCATTTTATAAGGTGCATTAGAATGTACTCTCATGACAAGTCATGAAAAGTCATGTTAGACTAACCTTATCTCTTTTTCAAAAAAGTTGCTACCTTGCTGGATCAGGGAAATACTGTAGACATAGTTTATCTTGATTTCAGTAGGGCTTTTGTTAAGGTTCCACATAATATTCTGGTTGACAAATTGGAAAAATTTGGTTTGGATCCTATGACTGTTAGGTGGATCTGTAACTGTTTGACAGATCACACCCAAAGAGTGCTTGTGAATGGTTCCTTATCCTCTTAGAGAGGAGTGACGTGGAATGCCTCAAGAATCTGTCCTGGGACCTGTTTTGTTCAACATCTTTATCAATGATTTGGATAAAGGGATAGAGAGAATGCTTATTAAATTTGCAGATGATACTAAATTGGGAGGGGTAGCAAATACAGTAGAAGACAGAGTCAAGATACGGGATGATCTTGACAGGCTGGAAAACAGGGCTAAAACAAATAAAATGAATTTCAGTGGGGATAAATGTAAAGTTCTGCATTTAGGTAGGAAAAATCAAATGCAGAATTATAGGATGGGGGAGACTTGTCTTGGCAGTAGTGCATGTGAAAAAGATCTAGGGGTCTTAGTAGACCATACATGGAACATGAGTCAGCAGTGTGATGTAGTAGCTAAAAAGGTAAATGTGATTTGGGGCTGTAACAACAGAAGTATAGTGTCCAGATCACACAAAGTGTTGTTATCACTTTACCCTGCTCTAGTTAGACCTCACCTAGAGTATTGTGTTCCGTTTGGGGCACCACAATTTAAGAAGGGTATAGACAAGCTGGAACATGGCCAGAGGAGATCAACAAAAGACAGTGAGGGGTCTGGAGACCAAGTCGTATAAGGAAAGGCTGAAGGAGATGGGTATGTTTGACCTGGAGAGGAGATGACTGAGAAATGATATGATAACCATCTTCAAGTAATTGAAGGGCTGTCATACAGAGGATGGTACATAACTGTTTTCTGTTGCCCCAGAAGGTCAGACCAGAACCAGTGGGTTGAAATTAAATCACAAGAGTGTCAGCTAAAACTCCTGACAGAGCAGTTCCTCAGTGGAACAGGCTTCCTCGGGTGGTGGTGGGCTCTCCTTCTTTGGAGGTTTTTAAATAGAGGCTAGGTGGCCATCTGACAGCAATGCTGATTCTGTGAACTTAGGCAGATCATGACAAGGAAGGCAGGAAGTGTTGCATCAGTGCTTAGTTTTTGTGGCCCTTCTTACCTGCTTAGGGAAATGCTGATCACCACTTTGGGGTCAGGAAGCAGTTTTTCTCCAGGCTAGTTTGCCCAGGGATCCTGGAGGTGTTTTGCCATATTCTGGGAATGGGTATGTGTGGAGGGGAGTACTTGAGAATTTCCTGCATTGTGCAGGGTGTTGGACTAGATGACCCTGGAGGTCCTTTCCAACTCTATGATTCTATTCTATGACCATTATTCCATTAGTTATAGAATTACAAACAACAGATATGGAGGTATGGGGAAGGATTATAAAGAAAGTCCTGTTTGAAATGAGTAGCTTATGAAAACTTATCCTGACATCAGTTTTCTTAGTCTTTACAGTGCCACTGGATTTGTTTTGTTTTGCTTTAAAAGAAAAAAAAATGTGCCGATGGAGCAGCAGATGAGCTCTATGTACAGATACAAAACAGGTAAGGATTCAATGGAATTTCTACCACCTGAACCAGTCCTTTCATACTGAAAATATTCCACATTGAATATTCAGCTCAGCCCTTGCCACATCCAGTACTGGACTCGGGAGGTACCAATCCTATTCACCATCTCTGTCAATGGAAAGAAGCTTCCTCGAGGTGCATCGCAACTCTTTGGCAGCTGCAGCTCTCTCCTCACACCCAAGTAAACACAATGAAACAAACAGCAAAAACTAGAATAGCACAATCCCTTCCTTTTTTTCCCACTGAGATGGCTGTCAGATTGCAGCTCTAGCAGTGGGCCATGGCCCATTTTTATAGAAACAAATTCTATTGCCCTCTATTTTCCCAAAGCCATCTCTGAGCCACTAAATTTGTGAATTACACAGGCCTTGGGGGCAAAGTGTCTAGCGATCACTTTTATGGAGGGTTTTTTCCTCTCTCTTTCTGCTATTCTGTAGAGTCTCGGCGGGGGGAACATTAAAAAGAACTTGGCTTATCTATGAAAGCAGTAGCCTCACCTTTATTTTCCAGCTGCTGATTTACAGGAGAATAAATGCGGAGAAAGGTTGTGTTGACCTGTTTGATGACTAAGTGTTGGAATGGGAAGAATGAATCACGACACTGGCAGTGAATCTTTACATGACAGTTGTTTGAATTATTTAGACCGGGCTCACATCTGACCATTGTGCTCAGCTCAGTTTAGCCTCAGCACGTGCTCAGTTTAGCCTCAGCAAAATACAGTTTACAGAACAACCTGTCTGGATTATGTAAGTGTAGATTAGATATATATATTAAGAAAAAACCACACACAGGTGCTCAATATAATGGGAAAAGATCCAGAACAGTCTGGCATAAATTCAATATGTATTTTCTTGCTTTGCTCTAACCTGGAGACGAGAACACAATTTAGACTTAGATATTTAAGCGTCCTGGGAAAACAGTGAGTATGCTTCCAAATTAATGCATTCTGAAGAGAGAAAGCCCAGTAGTTATTCAGCAAAGACCCTACCAGTTTTCCCCATCCAAGTCTAAAAACAATCTTGGCAAAAAGCTGCAGTTTAGAAACTGGGATGTTAATAATGGGGAACAACCTAAGATCAAACTCGTATACTGAGGCTGCCAGTATCTGAAAAAGTAGCAATGCATCCTCATTAGCACTGCCAATTCCAAAAGTTGTACAAAGTTATGGAAGGTCCAAATGAAAGGCGGCTGCCATTGACCCACATCTTCCCTCCAGTAATATCCTGATAATATCTGGTGGAAGGATATATGTGTCATCACATTCACAGTTTCTATGCTCCCCTTTAAATGAACTATAGCTTTGGTGGGGAAATGATGTCTGATCATGTCATATCACACAGCTTTTTTTCACTAGACATTACTTGCTAGGTACAACAGGCAGTTGTGGATTGGTTGCAGAGTGCAGAAACGTTCCCCTTCCCTCACAATGTCTTTTTTATGAATGGATCTCATGGCTATAACAACTACCAATTGCAAATTGTTCTGAGTAGAGCTAATTTGGATCTCTGCACAGTTAAGCAGGCTGGGAATTTCATGGTGAACATGTTCACCAGATGTAATGCCTTCTTCATTACCTGAGCCTTAAACACTAGAGAAGAGAGAGAAGAGATTGGATTTATACCCCGCCCATCACTACCCAAGGAAGTCTCAGAGCGGCTTACAAACTCCTTTCCTTTCCCTTCCCCTCCCCACAATAGACACCCTGTAAGGTAGGTGGGGCTGAGAGAGCTCTTTCCCAAGCTGTCCTTGAGGGAACAGCTGGTACAGAGCTATGGCTTGCCCAAGGTCATCCAGCCAGGTGCAAGTGGAGGAGTGGGGAATCAAACCCGGTTCTCCCAGATTAGAGTCCGCGCACTTAACCACTACACCAGACTGGCTCTCCTAACTGAGCCATGGGCTGGTTTGTCTTGTTGCCACCATTTCCTGCCCAATGTAAGCATCAATCTGGACAGCTTTGCAGCTGTGGAGTAACTGTGGTTGGTAAGTGTCTCTTTTGGATGATTTTGTGCCTGCACAGTAGGGGAAATAGATGTCCTGCCAGGGACAGATTCCTTAACCAAGTTGGAGTGATCACCTGTTGAGAGAGACATACAAAAATATTCATGACCAGCATTCATTTCTTTAATGTTCATCTGCATGCATACAAGCATGAATAACCATAAGGGAAGGAAGGGAAACTGCATTCAAGTGACTTGAGCTCCGTGCCATACAAGGAACACCATGGTCGTAACCACATGATCATGACGTGAGCCGAATTACCTGTTGCTTGAGCATTCTCATATACAGGGTTTGTGTTTGATAAGATATGCCCCTGTTTGATAAGGTTGCAATCCTACATGACTTACTACAGAGTAAGCTCCACTGAAGTCAGTGGGAGTTGCTTCTGAGTAAACCTGAATAGTATCACACTGCACCATGCTTAGACATCAGTAACTGGAAGCTTTCATAAGAAATTCTCTAGAGCCCTTTATAGGCTAGAAAAGAAATTAAAGAGCAAGTCCATAATCTTGTAAGGAAGAAGCAACTATAAACAGTGCATCAAGTTCAACAGGGACTATCCCAGCTCTTTAAGGTACCCAGCATGGGATATGAGATTACGACTCTCCTACCCACCAACATACACGTGCATCAAGATCGCCCAGCAGAAGTTACCCTACCAAATTAATGAATTGAAAGTATATAGTTATAAAAAATAGTGGTGATGACCTATTGAGAATGTGTTCCATATTTTCTATGTGAATTCTTGTTATTTTCAATCATGGTTTCTTAATGTAATTTTGATTCGATTTTCACATGGGCCACCTTCATATCCTGTGATTTTACTATGGTGGTATCGGTCTGAAGTAGGTTCACCAGCCTCCAAGTAGGGCCTGGAGATCTCCTGCTTTTAGAATTGATATCCAGCTGACAGAGATCAGCTCCCCTGGAGAAAATGGCTGCTTTGAAGGGTGGACTCTATGGCACTGGACCATGCTGAGGCCCCTCCCCTCCCCAAACCCTGCCCTCTCCTGGATCCACCCCCAAAGTCTCCAGGTATTTTCCAACCCAGACCTGGCAACCCTTGTCTGGCCTGAGTCTGGCCTTCTGTAGTTTTTAGATCACCTTCTTTCAGTATAAAGGAGTAATTTTGCAAATTCTTCATGAATAAAGGGATTATTCTGCAAATTCTTACATCATATGCATGTAAACTGCACATCTAGAGGAAAATTTTGAAGATGTTCTGGAGAACATGAGGTATCGTTGGCTTTTACTTTTAATCAATGATCATCCCAATGATTTGCTCATGGGGAGGGGCCATGGCTCTATAGTACAGCGGCAATGTAGATTTTACGGTCAAGCACACAAAGATTTTCTGGAGCCGGTACTGGGTGATAAAAAAGAGTCCTCAGATCAGAGGAAGCTTAAAATGTCTTTGGCAGGAGTCAACCAAAGAATTACGGTCTCTGTTGCCAAGCTTTTTTTTTTTCCTGCTACGAAAATATGTGCTGGATGAGCATCCTATGTGTAAATTTTGTTTTAAAATTTTAATTCATGGTTTTGGATCTGGGTGAATGTTATAATTGGGATTTTTGTGGGTATTAATTATTGATATTTTTGTCTTGGCATGGTTTGTAGGCCACAATAAAGAACAATTCTACCCTCTACAGCATCTGCTTTACATATAGGTGGTTCCAGGTTAAATTCCCAGCATCTCCAGTAAAAAGGATCAGGAGTAGCTGATGGAAAAGACCTCTACCTAAGACCATGGGAATTTGCTGCCAGTTAGAGACAACAATACCAACCAGTGGTCTGATTCAGCATAAGTCATTTTGCATCTGCATTGCAGTGGCGATATGCAGCATAGCAACTGACTGGCTAGTGAGTGACCATTGATGTGTGCTCATAATTAATAGTTTGCTCGGATTATATATGCCCCAGGTCCATCATAGGCATATCATACATCACTTAAAATCAGCTACATTAGAATATACAAGAGATGGGACCCGCGGAATCCGCAGGGGAGAGAAGAAGGTAGCAATCCACCCCCCCACCTCGCGCCCCCGTCCCTGCCCCGCTTCTTCCCGGTGAGGCCTGGCTGGGCCGGACCTCGCTGCCCCCCCCGTCCCTCCCCCGTTTCTTCCAGTGAGACCTGGCTGGGCCGGGCCTCGCCGCCGCCGCCCCCCCGTCCCTGCCCCGCTTCTTCCCGGCAAGGCCTGGCTGGGCTGGGCCTCACTGCCACCGCCCCCCCCATCCCTGCCTCGGTTCTTCCCGGCGTCGCGATTAGGGCCGAGGCCTACCGAGGCATTCCTTAGCCGGTGGTGCAATTAGGGCCGAGGTCCGCCGTGCTGCCTCCCCCCTCCCCTGGCCCCCTCCCCCTGTCCTTCAGCAGGCAGCTGGGCTGCAGCCACCCGGCCACCAGCAGCTCGTCCGCTGCCGCCGGGCAGGTAAGTCCTGTGCATGCACGGGTATTTTTTTTAACTTTTGGGGGGATGTCAGTTTTTTAAAAAAGATTTAGGATTTTCCTGCAAGCGAGGGGGTTACCCCCCACCTGCAGAACCCCCCCTATGCCCTCCAAGTGCCCCCCCGCATGGATTTAGGTATCTGCATGCGGGGGGGCACTTGGGAATTAGATATATAGATGTGCTGACTTTGTTCCTGCACAGTAACTGGCTTGATTAAGACTGGGAAACCAGTGGGTGAATTGTGTATGTATGTTTTATTATGATCCAATTTCACATATGCAGCTTTAGTTATTTGATGAGGTCTAGAAAATTTTAGGGCTGCAGTGGCTCAAGTGGTTAAGACACTGAACTGCAGACCAGAAGGTCAGTAGTTCAGCAGTTCGAGACCCAAGTGCTGGATGATGGAGTGAGTTCCTGTCTCTGGTCCCAGCTCCTGCCAACCCAGCAGTTTGAAAGCAAGAAGTTGCAAGTAGATAAATAGGTACCTCTTCAGTGGGAAGGTAACAGTGTTCCATGCACCTCGGCATCTAGTCATGCCGGCCACATAACCACAGAAACATCTTTGGACAGCGCTGGCTCTTCGGCTTGGAAACGGAGATGAGGACTGCATCCTTAGGGTCATATTCAACTGGCTTTCAAGCAAGGGAAACCTTTACCTTTATCTAGAAAATCTTACCTGCATTCAAAATATCACCACTTAAAGATTTCAACTTCTTTTAAGAAAAGTAGCTCTGGTTCTCCTTTTTAAACAGCATGGATTCCTGTAAAGCTTTTTGTAAAAACAATTAGATGCTATTTATATTTATTAGTTTCAAAGATATTATTTAACTTAATAAACACTTGCAATTCTAATGTTACTTGCTACATGTCCAAAAATGTTCCTATTGGGAAAATAAATGAATAATGCATCTTCTTTTGTGTAGCTGTATTCTTTGAAGTTTGCTTCTTCTTTTTTTTTGCTCCTCAGTCGTTCATATATTGGAGAAAACAAGCACAGGGTTATCTCATCTGTTCTTAATTGAAAACTGAAGACTTGTAGTACGATCCTAAACCAAGCTACATCCTTCTAGGCCTATTGACATCAATGGACTCAGAAAGGCACAACTCTATTTAAGATTGTGCTACTAGTAAAATAAGGGTATGTGTTTTTTAAATAATACCCCCATGCCCCCAAAGAATGCTGAATTTTTCTTAATTTACATAATTTATTCTAGGTTGGGGCATAGAGTAGTACAGGGAACAAAAGCCCCAACCCAGCTATTATTTTAGTATTTATTTATGCAATGTATAAAGCAGAGAACATTTATAATAACACAATGCAGTGCAACATTAAACTACTGGAACTCTTTTTCTGACACTTCTTTGGCTTCTGAGATTTCAGCAGGCATCACCCATGCACTGTCAAGCAAATCTTTCCAGCCATAAGGGGCTAGACTATCTTAGTAAGCTTAATTCTGCATGGAATGTTACATACTGTGCTTCTTCTGCATTCCTCCCAAATTCCAACATATATCTGTCTCATCTAATTTCCATTGAGTACAAATCAACAAACAAACAACTGAATCCCATTGGTTTGGGGGTTTTTTGCAAATCGTGCGATGGTTTATCAATACAATTTCTGTCCTGCCTCTCCATTGGTATGCTTCTCGGTTGTAGAAAGTCACCACTGCACAAAACAATTTGCAACAGATTAATGCAAAATTATACTCAACATAAGGATCATCATAATAAAAATAATATATTCTCGGTGGAAAAATTGGAGCATTTACTTTAGACTCACTTTTTCTCTCTTCCTCCCCCACCCCACCGTTGATTTTTCCCCCAATAGCAACAGCAAAAATAAGAAATGGGCTAAACTGGGGCTCTCCACCAATGTTAGCAGCAATGACAAAAATATTATGAGTCACATTCATGTGCACACCTTCCCATGAATGCAGGTTTCTGTACACAGGAGAGCTACCGCTGGGGCATATTAGATACAGGAGATTCCCATATGTAGAGCAGTATAAACTGATAGAAGGGGAGAGTTTGCATCTAGAGATAAGTCACTATGCAACTAGACAGCTTTAAAACATGATCCCAGGACTCAAAGGTCTCAGAGCAATGCCTCATTTCAGAAGTTCCAGTATTCCAATGGGACAGGTGAGCTAATGAGAGGAAAACATAGCTAAAATAGTTATTTGGGGCTTCTAAGTCCCAAGTAAACAAAATCAGCAGCTATCTCATACCACTGATGAAAGCAGGACTGCCAGGCCTCCTGGTATAGTGGGAGACCCCCCCGCCCTCCACTTCTGTTGCTCAGCTGGGCAATGGAAGGAAATTCCCTGGCAAAATGGGGGGCACACTTGGTATCGCCCAGTGTGATGACATCCTTCCCAGTATGATCCAGAAGTGACATCATAATGCCAAGTAATGTGCTTCCAGGTCATGCCAGAAGGGACATCATTCTGTCAGGGATGCCAATCACCTCTGCAGAACAACATATTGGCCTACACAAGGATTACCTCCCTAACATATATTACTTTATGTGCATAGTATATAACAGACAAATAACTTATCTTCCCCCACATGACAACATATCTGGGACTGGATGAGTGCACATATCAGCCCTAAGCATTCCCCCCATTTATGGCTATGTGTTAGATGAGATATAGTACACATTATTCATCCATCTTTTCTTCAGTAAGCTCTTTGTCTACAAGTGATGCACTGAACTTAATAAACCATAAATACTGTTTGCTTACATTTAGGGAGAAAAAAAATGGCACATCCACAAAACCAGTTGCTTAGGAACTGCATGTCTTTTTCACACACTGATGTGGACACAACCTTTCAACTTGCACGGATACAATCCAACCATTTCATTCTGGAGCCTCAGTGAATTGCATTTGTTCCTTATTCAGGATGGTGAAAACCAAGTCTGACTCTGAAGAGCTTCAGGAGGATCTCCACAATCTGTGTGAGTGAGTGACAATGTGGCAAATGAAGTTCAATGTTGGTAATTGTAAGCTGATCCACACTGGAACAACCCCCCTTCCCAACTTCGTGTATCAGATAATGGGGTCTGAATTTGCTGAAACTGAGGGTGAAAAAAGATCATGGGGTCATAGTAGATAGATAGCTCAATGAAAGTGTAAACCCAGTGTGCTGCAGTGGTGAAAAAGGCAAACTCTGTGTGGGGAGTTATTAGGATTAAATGTAAAACAGCTGCTATTATAATTCCCCTGTATAGATCTATGGTATGGCCTCATTTGGAATGCGGCAAACAGTTCTGGTCACAATATCTCAAAAATAATATCACAGAGGTGGAAATGTACAGAAGAGGGCAACCAAGATTTTTAGGGAGTTGGAGCACCTTTCCTCTGAGGAAAGGCTGAAGAGTCTGGGACTTTTCAGTTTAGAAAACAAACAACTAAAGAGGGGGACACGATAGAGGTTTATAAAATTATGTACAGGGTAGAGAAAGTTGACAAAGAGAACTTTTTCTCTCTGTGTCCCCAAATACTAGAACTTGAGGGCATCTGATGAAGCTGATGGGCAATAAACTCAGGTCAGACAAAAATAAATAGTTCTTTCCCCAGAGAGTGATAAAAATGTGGAATTTACTGCAAGTGGATGCAGTGATGGCGACAGGCATGGACAGCTTTAAAAGGGAATTAGACAGATTCATGGAGGATAGGTTTCTCAGTGGCTACTAGCCATGAAAACTAAAGGGAACCTCCACATTCAGAGACAATCAGCCTCTGAATCCCAGTGCCAGGAGGCAACATCAGAGGAAGGTCTCAGCCTCTATGCCCTGTTGTTGGCTCTCCAGAGGAACTGACTGACCACTGTGTGAAACAAGATGCTGGACTAGATGGACCATTGGTGTTAGCCGAATTGCTTTAATTTACGCTCAGCAATCAGCAAAGTACCGGGTTACAGCCAACTATACCAGGGTCCCACCCCTCCCGGGAGTTCTCAAGGAAAGAGGCACGTGAAGCAGGTTCCAAGTTCAATGATGTTTACTGGATAATGTTGTCAAGCATACAAAAAATGTAATCACACACACAATCTTACAGGCCTAATAAAATAAAGACAGAAAATAGCACATTCGCATGAGCAGGATGTCGTTGGTGGGGAAAAGCACAGTACCTTATATGCGTTAACCGATGTCAGGAAGAATTGGATGGGGAGAAAAATATAAGACTATGGGGACACGAGGCTTGAACCTGCAAGACCACGTGGTTCTGCTGGATCGCGATTCCAGAGAGAGAAAATGGGGTTCAAAGATGGAAGCGAGGGTTGGGTACAGCAAGCTGGACTGAAGGGTCAATAGAATAGACAGAGGGCGACGGCTCAAGAGGCCGAGTGTCTCTGGGTTTGGACTTTTATTGGGGGTCTTGGGGCAGGCTTTGCAGACCACATCCCATAACACACCTACTAGGCGGTCCGTCCCTCTGGGGCCTTGGGATAGGTGAAAGGTGGACAAAGGGAGGAGGTCCAGGGGTTGGACAATATTGCACAAGTATGACTTCATCTGGAAGGAGACTCTGAGTCTGGGGTCCGATGACTCACCTGGCCATATCTATTGTTAGTTGATGGCTTTAGCCAAGTATCTGATGGCTGGCACATTAGTTGCTAGGCAGCTTAGTTAGCATAACTATCCAGATGTGTAGGAGAGGGGGCAGGGGTTTGACCAGCGTGCACTGAAACAGAAAGAAACCTCATGGCAAGAGGAGTCCTTTGTCTCTGGTGAACTATCTAGGGTGTCAGCCTCCTAGCATGGGCTGGAGCTGGCTCCTATTATAAAGAAAGCACATGGCCCTTCCATTTAAGGCAGCCCACAGTTCAGGTTTTATGAATATCACAATTCATAAGAGCACTCAAAGTGCCTTGCTGGCCAACATTGGTCTGATCCAGCAGGGCTCTTCTTACCTTCTGCTATTCCTTCCTAAATTTAAACCAAAGTTAGGACTGGCAGACACCTATTATTACCAAATAAAAATACCAATTCTATTTTTTTAAATAGCTCCCTGATCAGAACCAAATGTTCTGCTGTCTATCTAACTCACTATCACCTTGTTAACAAAAGTAGCAGAAAGTTTTCTATTAAATTTTTCTTGAAACTGCTTGGGGAACTTTGTAATACTTTTATCTTATTACAATGTCTATAGGATTAGTGGCAAGCATTTCAGGAGCCAATCAGACACAAAAAATGTGACATGGCAGTCTGTTGCCTTTCTGAAAGTCTTTGCCATTTGTAGGTAAGATTTTCTCTGATATTTTATCAATTTGACCTAAGAGTGATTGTTAATCCTTTATGTAAATTGTCAAACAATTGCAAAAAAATGATACTAGATGATTGTTTTAACAAAGGGTTGCCAGCTTCCGGTGGAGGCAGGGGTCACCTGCCACCAGGCCATGTCCCTCTCACCAATGATCAGCTGGCCAGCAGGGTACTTACCAGGATAAAGAGATAGGCCCAGGCAACATCACCGGCATCACACCAAAAGTGATGTCATCTTGCCACCAATGTCTGGGCAATGCTCTGATATTTGGGCAAAAACTCTAAGGTAGAAGCTGCTTTTACCATAGAATTTTTGCTCAAATACCAGAGTGTCACTCAGACGTCACTAGCATGATGATGTCCCTTCCTGTGTGATGCCGGCAACATGGACTGGGCCTTCTTCTTTCTCCTGGTGTGTCCCCCCCCCCCCCATGCCCTGCTGGTTGCTAGGAGGGACCTGGCAACCCTATTTCAACATGATGCCTACACACACACACACACACACACACACACAAATGGCTTGTGGTTGCTACAAATGTCCCACTTGTACAGAATGTACATGATCAATCCAACTCTGCAGATTTCTTCTGTGGTTCTGATTTTAATCTGATAATAAACACAGAATTCCCAGCCTCATGATTGCCATGGAAATACAAAGAAGGGACAGATCAAAATGATGAATAGGATAGAGGGCACTATACCCACTGCCCTGTGCTTGTCCCGCAGCTGGTGTTTGACAGCAAAATCCTGAGCAAAATCACACTCTTTGAAGTCTTAGAAGGGTGTAATTCTGTTTGAGGCTGCCGTGTTAAGCCCAAACTACACATTACTTTTTTTTAATGTGTTGTGTCTGGTTTCCCTCTGATTTTTGGTCTGACTTTGACTCAAAGAGTCACAGGTCAGCTAATTTTTAATTTGCAACATATTTTACTCCACTTAACCACAAAATTTGATGTAGATTTGATGCAAATCTTTAACCAAGGTCAGCCTCACTTCTATAAATAAATGGCTTAAACTAAACCATCCCACTTCTGATATTACATCGTTAATTCTTAGGGATGGCTTCTGTTCTACTTGGCTTATCAGAAACTGAATTAGCTCAGCTTTCCCCCTGAGTTTCTTCTAACAATGTCCTTAGAGCAAGCACGGACCCTAGTTAAACAAAGGACGCTGGACACCAAATGGCAGGGAGATATTGACAGAGTTCCAAACTTTTTGGCCCCTATGTAAATGAGATATGTTGCAACCCCAGCTGCTTGGTTATTGTCATTAGAGATTCTGTCCCATTGCAAGGCTTTCTCATTGCCAGATTGAATATGTTCCCCTCTGTGGTTGTCAAGGGACCCTCACTATGAAAAGAGTCCAATGGCTGAGGAAGTCTGCCCTTATGGAGCAGGCAAGGTTGGAAAAAAGTGAGCATATTCTGCTTCACTGCTGTTTTTAGTCAGGAAGTTCATGTGAAGATCTTATAACCTTTGCTTGGGAAGTTTCCTGCATGCCCTGCATTAGAAATTACTAAGAAGTTTTTATCTGATGTAATTCCTCAGTTTACATTTGCTTGCACCAGATTCCTTGTTACAGCCTATAAAATTCACAAAGAACTATTATAAAAGGTATTTGAGGCATGAAATAAGTGATCCCCATGGTCTATGTTTCATGTGTCAATCTTGATCTTTGTTTTTAAAATTTATAGTGTTTTTATTCATTTCTGTAATTTTTACTATTGTTTATTTCTTAAAAACTTTCCGATTCTGGTATAATTCATTTAAATTGATATGTGCTGGTCATGAACTGTAATAATAAAATTGATTGATACTGTTTCAACATAAAAAAAACTCTAACAACGAAAGAATCCAATGGTCCAACAATGCTGAAAATCAAACAAAAGCTTTTTAAGTTCCGAAAGGATCAGTCAACTTTGTAACGAAATGGTCATGAACTCCAATCTGGAAGCCATTTCAGAATGTTACATGCAAATTACTAATGGGTGGCTAGATATAAGCTTTCCGAATAACTCAGCCAATGGGTCCCAGAAAGTCAAAAATCCCTTTCAATCATGGTTCGATCATGAATGTCTATCACTTAAGAATAAACAGCTACTAGATAAGTATAATAGATATAGGTCTCAGAATTTGCCATCGGTCCCACTTTATGCTTTAAAACAGCAATTTTGAGCTAATTCAAATTAAAGAGAAAGAGACACTTTAAAAGTCTTGGTTACATCTCAATCAGGCTGCAAAACTTAAATGACTGGCTTTTTTGGAAAATGGTCTTGGGAGGCCTCCTTCTAGATGGTCCTAAACTTTCTTGTGAGATTCCTGCGAAAATCTGGGAGGATTAACGCAGACCTTGGCCACCAGCCACAGTTGCAGAACTTATGCTGTGGTCACACATACTAAATAATCAACTTTCAATCCACTTTCAGTGCACTTTCCACCTGGATTTTTGAACTGGCAAAATCCAGTTGGAAAGTGGATTCAAAGTAGATTATTTTGTGTGTGTGACCATAGCCAAAGAAGGTTTATATCTCAGATTAAGAAGAAGAAGAGATTGGATTTATACTCTGCCCTTCACTCCCCAAGGGAGTCTCAGAGCGGTTTACAAACTCCTTTCCCTTCCCCTCCCCACAACAGACACCCTGTGAGGTAGGTGGGGCTGAGAGAGCTCTGAGACAGCTGTCCTTGAGAGAACAGCTGGTACAGAGCTATGGCTTGCCAAAGGTCATCCAGCAGGTGCAAGTGGAGGAGTGGGGAATCAAACCTGGTTCTCCCAGATTAGAGTCTGCACACTTAACCACTACACCAAACTGGCTCTCTAATGAAGCTACTGAAGCCGCCCAGAAGTGACTTAATTCCTCCTGAGTTGATAAAATCAGACACTGATTGGCGGGCCCCAGTACTTGCAACTCTTTTCACCCATATTGACCAAACAATTCAGATTCCTAAAGATTGGGGCATGGCAGTTATTATTCCAATATATGAAAAAGGGCATGATTATTATCCTTTTAATTATTAGACTATTAGTCTAGTTAGCATGGTGGGAAAGCTGTATGCCAAACATTTATACTGGAAGCGTTGGGACTGGATAGATAGGCAAGATATATTAGCAGAAGAACAAGCAGGATTTAGAAGTGGACACTCTACAATGGACCAATGTCTGATCTTGCAACAGCTAATAGAGAAATATATTACCAGACCTCATGGAGCATTGTATACAGCATTTGTCAACTACCAAATGGTGTTTGATAGAAGAAGAAGAGAGAAGAGATTGGATTTATACCCCACCCTTCACTCCCCAAGGGAGTCTCAGAGCAGCTTACAAACTCCTTTCCCTTCCCCTCCCCACAACAGGCACCCTGTGAGGTAGGTGGGGCTGAGAGAGCTCTGAGACAATTGTCCTTGAGAGATCAGCTGATACAGAGCTATGGCTTGCCCAAGGTCATCCAGCCAGGTGCAAGTGGAGGAGTGGGGAATCAAACCCAGTTCTTCCAGATTATAGTCCGCGCACTTAACCACTATACCAAACTGGCTATAAAATGATAGCATTTTATACAACAGATTCTGGCTAAAATTTGAAGAGTCTACAGTAGACTATAGATTGCTGGCTCTTATATGCACTCTTCACAAGGATAACCAACTCTCAGTAAGATGCAACCTCAAGGCACTTGTCTCACAAGGTGCCAGTTAGGAGGGGTATAAAACAAGGCTGTATATTTGCCCCCTTACTATTCAATTTTTATATAAATTCTATGGTACAGTCCCTATCTAATCTGGATTTCCACCCTCCAACTCCAATCCACCCTACTTGGCGGACCTACTTGTAATCCGCCCCGAAAAAACAGCCTTAGCAATGTTGAGATTTTGTTACACAAAAGGGGGAACTTACATTCCTCATACCCTGAAGGTTTTTCAAGGTAAGAGGGCACACCAGTTTATGTATGTATAAACTGTATAAAAAACTAATCTAAACTTGAAGCAATTCTGTCAAAAATTTTAAGATTTTTATTTGGAGTACCAAGATGTGTCCCCAATGTTCTGCTCAGGTTAGAGGTTGGATTAATATCACTGGAAACCCGGGCTTGGTTTCCTGCCTTATGTTTTTGGCTCAAGATAAAACTTTCCCCTTTAGGATTAACTCCCTTAATCCTTTTAGACAGTTTCTGCTCAAGATGGATTTTAGCAATAGAACACAAATTGTCACTACTGTGTGTCTCCAGTACTGCTCTCCTGCACCTTGGTTACCAACGAGCTACAGAAATCATTAAACAGAGATTATTGGACACCTCTCTCCAAACAGACAGAGCGCAAGCCTTTTATGGCCTGATAGTGGGGAACACTAATCAAAACTTTGCTCTGCCCAGATACCTTTCTTTCATTGGAATGTCCTAAACTTTGCAGAGCTTTTACCCTAGCAGGATTTAATCCTCTCCCCTATGCTCTTCTTGAGGGGAGATATGTTCATACTCCATCCATGAACCGTCTCTGCCCTTGTCAACCTGGTCTAGTAGAGACAATTGAGCATTTTCTTTCATCGTGCCAGTTTTATCATGAGATCCAGATAAAGTGTATTATTCTAATTACTACAGCCTACTTAGGCAGATCTAACCAATCTTATTCCGTTCTCTTTTTAGCTGATGGCTCTAATGAAATTACCACCAAGGTAGCAAGATTTTGTGCCCAGCCTGGTCTAACCAGACAGAAGATCACAGCTTCTTCCTAGAAGTTTTAAATGTATTTAAACAATTTTATCTCTTAATGTATATATTTGTATTTAACACCTAGATATGTTTAGACATGTAATTAATGTACAAGTTATATATTAATGGGCATGTTAATCTATTTCCTGATCTTGGATCATATTAATAAAATTGATTGAGGTCAGCTAAAAGGAAATTCACTTCCCAAATGTGCTTTTCAAGGCAAGGTGGCAGGGGGAACAGAGAGTGTGTGTGGGGGTCCTGAGAAAAGCACCCTTACCACTTCTTCTGCTCAGCAATTTCCACATTCATGGCAAATATGGGGTGGGGGGAATCTCATGTTTTGAGCAACAGTAAAAGCAAAACACATATGGGCACATAAGCAGGGCTCTTTTTGTAGCAGGAGCTCCTTTGCATATTAGGCCACATGCCCCTGATGTAGCCAATCCTCCAAGCGTTTTCAGTAGCCTCTGTAAAAAGAGCTCTGTAAGCTCTTGGAGGATTGGCTACATTAGGTGGGTGTGGCCTAATATGCAAAGGAGTTCCTGCTACAAAAAGAGTCCTGCACATAAGTATGTAATGTATATGCATGTGAAGCTGCCTTACAGCAGACCATCAAGGTCAGTATTGTCTCCTCTGACTGGCAGCAGCTGTCTAGAATCCCGGGCTGAGGTCTTTCACATAATCTTTCTCAGGGTTCATTTTGTAAAAAAAGAGGTGCAGGAGCTCATTAGCATAACTTATCACCCGGAAGTATGTCAGAAGGCAAGAAAGAGAGAGAGAGAAGGAAGGAAGGAAGGAAGGAAGGAAGGAAGGAAGGAAGGAAGGAAGGAAGGAAGGAAGAAAGAAAGAAAGAAAGAAAGAAAGAAAGAAAGAAAGAAAGAAAGAAAGAAAGAAAGAAAGAAAGAAAGAGAGGGGACAGCTACGAATCCAAGCCTCAGAAATACCACTATTCTAGGAGGATAGCTTCAGTGGTGGCTGAAACCTTCAAAAGGCTGGTCGGAGGAACAAGGACCTTTCCTGGGGACAGGGTCATTTTGCTGCAGCCATGACCAATGTCCCCTCTAAGCTGTGGAGTCTTGTGAGCAAAAATTCTCCTTTGTGAGTTACTGGCCTTAAAGTTGCGAGCGAGCCATTTGGCTGCTGCATAAACTAGTTTGCTCTGGAGCCACCCCTCCCTGAGCAGAGACAAAAATGTGTGAGCCGAAGGTTAAAAAATTGTGAGCTAGCTCACACTAACTCAGCTTAGAGGGAACACTGGCCATGACACAAGCAGGCATTCCCCTGTGTGTGTGTGGGGGAGCTGGTACCAACTCCCAGAGCTGAGCTCCCCCAAGCTCCTGCTTGAAATGACCCCTGATCATTTCTTCCCCACAGTCCTTTTAACATGAGAAGCCAGGGATTGAACCTGGAATCTTCTGCATGCCAAGGAGATGCTCTCCAATGGAGGCACATCCCCCACCCCACTCCAAATGCATAGTAATTTGCCTACAATGACTGCCATCATGGAAAGTTGTTCAGTCATCGTTATCAGGAATTCTACTTTCCACAGAACACAGCAGGTTCGCCTTTTCAAGTTCCCGTGTCCTTTTCTGTATGGTTTACATCTTTAGTACAGCTTTCCAGTTAGAGAATTAATGGCCTATTACTTCTTGAATGTGCTGAATTATTTAAAAGGGTCCCGAGATTTGTGTTAGTCATTTTGAAAAGGCAGACAGCGGGAGGGGGTGGGAAACTCTTTTCCAAAAGTTCGTAATGTCAGTAATGCTCCTCCTTCAGTTATAGAATTTGTGGCATTTTTTTCCCTGTCAGAAATGTGGAAACATTATGATATTGTCAAGAAAACAAGGGTTGTGTGGGAAATTATGGCCTGGCCAGGCTATCCATTACTGAAATGAGTGCCTAAAAGAAAGCACCGTTCCATCCAAGCAAAGAGTCCAAATACAGCATAATCTTATAAAAATTATATTTACTTCAGAGAGGCAGTCTGGGCACATAAGAAGGACCACGTTTATTTGCAATTATATACTCTGAATGATGTCTTCGTAAATAGGTTCATGAATACATGTGCCATACATATTGCAAATAAGCATATAAATTCAAATCCTTTTCATTTAATTGCCCCTTCACACATAACATATTTTGGAGCAAAATGAATGAAGTGCAGCGAGGTCTTAGGAGCTTTCTTGTAGATCAGTGATATTTCAAAGACTGTCTTCAAAATGTACAGGACTGAAGTGTTCAGAAATGAAACTGCCAGTTCTTTTATAGGAGAGTTCAGTAAATAAGGCAGAGGTAAACCAAAGCAGAGGGTACAGTGAATTGGATACTGAGCAGTGTTTCTATGGGTGCAAGGACTTCTACTTGTGGGTCCATTCTGCATCTAGCATTTGCTCCGCTGTTTTACCAAACTCTGTTGGAACAGAAATTCCCCTCTGCATTGCATGCCACTTTCACTTTGATTGATTGTCAGATTTTATGGCAGTGTCCAGACTGCATGCCATAAGAACATAAGAGAAGCCAATGTTGGATCAAGCCAGTGGCCCATCCAGTCTGTCATACAATGGCCAAAAACACCAGGTGCCATCAGGAGGTCCAGCAGTGGGGCCAGGACACTAGAACCTCTCCCACTGTTGCCCCCCAAGCACCAAGAATACAGAGCATCAATTGCCCCAGACTGAGAGTTCCTATCTATAACTTGTGGTTAATAGCCACTGATGGACCTCAGCTCCATATGTTTATCTAATTCCCTCTTGAAGCTGTCCATGCTTGTAGCCACCACCACCTCCTGTGGCAGTGAATTCCATGTGTTAATCACTCTTTGGGTGAAGAAGTACTTCCTTTTATCTGTTCTAACCCAACTGTCCAGCAATTTCATCAAGTGCCCATGAGTTCTTGTATTGTGAGAAAGGGAGGAAAGTACTTTTTTCTCTACCTGCTCTATCCCATGCATAATCTTATAAACCTTGATCATGTCACCCCTCAGCCATCATTTCTCCAAGCGAAAGAGCCCAAGCACTTCAACCTTTCTTCATAGGGAAAATGTTCCAACCCTTTTATCATTCTAGTTGCCCTTTTCTGCACTTTCCCCAATGTTATAATATCTTTTTTGAGGTGTGGTGACCAGAACTGTACACAGTACTCCAAATGAGGTCGCACCATCAATTTATACAAGGGCATTATGATACTGGCTGATTTGTTTTCAATTCCCTTCCTAATAACCCCCAGCATAGTGTTGGCCTTTTTCACTGCAGTCACACGCTGTCTCGACATTTTCAATGAGTTATCTACTACGACTCCAAGATCTATCTCTTGGTCAGTCTCTGCCAGTTTGGACCCTATCAACGTGTATTTATAGTTAGGATATTTGGCTCCGATGTGCATTACCTTGCACTTGGCCACACTGAACCCCATTTGCCACGTTGACGCCCACTCACCCATCCTCAACAGATCCCTTTGGAGTACCTCACAATCCTTCCTGGTTCTCACCACCCTGAACAACTTTGTGTCATCTGCAAATTTAGCCACTTCACTGCTTACTCCCAACTCCAAATCATTAATAAACAAAAAGCTTCAGACTGAGTACTGATCCCTGCAGTACCCCACTGCTTACTTCCCTCCCCTGAGAAAATTGCCCATTTATACTCACTCTCTGTTTCCTTTTAATTAGCCAGTTTTTGATCCACAAAAGGACTTGTCCTTTTATCCCATGACGATCGAGCTTACTTAGGAGCCTTTGATGAGGAACTTTATCAAAAGCTTTCTGGAAGTCAAAGTAAACAACATCTATTGGGTCCCCCTTGTCCACATGTTTGTTTACTCTCTCAAAGAACACTAACAGGTTAGTGAGACAAGATCTTCCCTTGTAGAACCCATGCTGAGTCTTCATCAATAGATTTTGTTCATCAATGTGCCTACAATTTTTTCCCCCTTAATAACAGTTTCCACCAACTTGCCCGGTATTGACATCAGACTGACTGGCCTGTATTTTCCCAGATTGCCTCTGGAACCCTTTTTAAAGATGGGAGTGACATTCGCTACCTTCCAGTCCTCAGGAATGGAGGCAGACTTTATGGAAAGATTACATATTTTTGTCAGGAGATCCACAAGTTCAGATTTGAGTTCTTTCAGAACTCTCGGATGTATGCCATCCGGGCCTGGTGATTTATTTGTTTTTAAGTTGTCTATCAGTTGTAGGACCTCCTCTCTTGTTATCTCAATCTGACTCAGGTCTTTCAACACCCCTCCCAAAATCAGCAGTTCTGGGGTGGGCAAGCACTTCTCATCTTCCACAGTGAAGACAGAGGCAAAAAAAAATGCATTTAGCTTCTCAGCCATTTTCCTATCATCCTTCACTACACCTTTTACCCCTTGGTCATCCAAGGGCCCCACTGCCTCCCTGGCTGGTTTCCTACTTTTAATGTTTTTTTTATGATATGCTCCTCATATTCCCTTTTTGCCTGCCTGATCACAGACTTGCATTTTATTTGCCACAGCCTGTGTTCCCTTTCATCAGCCTCACTGAGACTAGCTTTCCACTGCTTAAAGGAATCCTTCTTACCTTTTACAGCTTCCATTACTTTGTTTGTTAACCATGCAGGCTTTTGTCTATACCTATTTGTGCCTTTCCTAACCTGTGGTATATATTTTTTCTGAGCTTCTTGGATTGTAATTTTAAATAGTCTCCAAGCTTCCCCAATGGTTTTGACCCTTTCTACTTTTCCTAAAGTAGAATGCCACTTTCACTTCATTTGACCTCTTGGTTTTATGGAACTGGCTGCATAGATTTATGGCTGTTTTGTGGCCATTCAGGGGTGACTCTGTAGTCAGTACAGTGTTGGCCTGGGGTATGTGAATGTGGTTCGGAGCTGCATCTTTTTCTGTTCCAGGGTGGGTATGGTAAAACAATGGAGCAAATGCTAGATGCAGATTGGGCCATGGACTGCTATTCTCTACCCTTCCCCTCCTGGAAAAGCTTGAAAAGTACCTCCCCCATTCAGAAAGTCACAGGAGGCATTTGGGGCTTATGCAGGAAGGAGGACAGAAAAATGGCTCTTGTGACCATGGAAACACTACTCAGGGTCCAAGACACTGTGCAAGACTAAAAAGGGAGTTATGTTGGAAAGCAGGCAGAATTTATACCAACAGGAGTTTGGGCCAAAAGCCAAGAAGGTGTCAAATTAATTTTAGATTGAACTTCACATGCAAATACATGCAAAGCTGCCTTATATTGAATCAGACCCTTGCTTCATCAAGGTCAGTATTGTCTTCTCTGACTGGTAGTGGCTCTCCAAGGTCTCAAGGCAGAGGTCTTTCACATCATTTACTTCCTGGTCCTTTTAACTGGAGAAGCTAAGGACACTCTACATCGGGCTGCCCTTGTCCCAAATCCAGAAGCTGCAGCTGATGCAGAATGCAGCGCCGAGGTAGTTGTTGTGTCTTCCAATGTGGGAACACAGCCAGCCAGCCCTAAAAGCACTGCACTAGTTGCCTATAGCATACCGGATATGGTTCAGAGTGCTGGTTCTTACCTTTAAAGCCCCATATGGTCAGGGACCTACTTACCTAAGGGACCGCCTTTCCCCATATGTACCCCAGAGAGCCCTAAGATTGGGTTCCCAAAACCATCTGGTTCTTCTGGGCCCTAAAGAAGCCAGGTTGGCCCCTCACTGATGTGATGAGCTCTCGGATGACATCAGGGCCCTGCAAGACATTTTACAGTTCCACAGGGCCTGTAAGATGGCACTCTTCCACCAGGACTTCAAGTAGGGTGCCACCACAGTATTATGGCCCTGGTCCTATTACTAACAGCACCACCAATCAGAGGTTTTAACAGCTTGGCAGAAGCCAGGAGGCCCCACTCAAATGACAACAGAAGATCACCATCTTTTAATAGAAGCTATTAATTATTTACGTATCGTATAATTATGGTTTTATATTTCAACTTTTAATTTTGTTTTAATACTGGAATTTGAATGTATATTTATACGTGTTGTTAGCCGCCCTGAGCCTGCCAAATGGTGAGGAGGGTGGGATATAAATTTAACTATAAATAAAAAATAAAATAAGGATTGAACTTGGGACCTCCTGCATGCAAAGCAGAGGCTCTTCCACAAAGCCATGGTCTTTCCCCAACTCGGCTCTTCTCCAACTGCTCCAGCAGTCTCACAAAACTGTAGTTGGTTCTTGTCTAGTCTAGGAACAGCTCTGAGAGGAGAGGCCTGGAGTCAGGGGTAAGTTAAGAGTTTAGTTATATGAGGATAGAATTGCCAGCCTCTTGGTGAGGCTGGAGATCTCCCAGAATTACAGCTAATCTCCAGGCTACAGACATCAGTTCCCCAGGAGAAAAAGGCTGCTTTGGAGAGTGGACTCTATAACATTGTACGCTCATGAAGTTCCTGCCCATGCTTCAACCTCAAATCTGCAGGAACCTGGCAACCCTGAGGGACCAAAGGTTAAGTAAATGTAATAGTTTATTACCAAATACAGTGTTTTCCTAGTTTCCTTTAATGCTCTCCAATTCTGTTTGCAGCTCCTCATCTCTAGCCAGAAGGGATCCCTACACAAACTCCCATCCTCTATGTTTAGGGATGCCAGGAAGCCTCCTGTCTTTGTCCTCTGGTGCCAAATGTCATGGGGAAGGGGAACTTGTGCTGCCATCACATTAGCACATTTATGTTGCTTGAGGTGAAAATCAGAAGGGACATAGTGGATACTCTTGCATTTTGCAAAAACTCTATGATAAAAACCATAGAGTTGTTCCCAAATACTAGAGTGTCTGCCATGTCACTTCCAGTTTTGCCAGCATGTTGAGCCCTATCCCCATTTCCCTCTGATGGTTTCCTGCTGAGGCCTGTTAGCCTTATCTATGTATCTTACAAAGATGCATCACTAATTTAGAACAATTACTGCATTGTGGTGTTTCATTGTCCCCTTGTTATATTTGAGGCCTCAGCATACATGCATATAGATCTAGCATTTCAATTGAAAAGGGATACGGACATGAGAATCTAATAGCCTAAGCTAAATGCTGTATGTTTTTTAACAATAAATATTCAAATATCAAGTCTAAGGTTGTTTGGTTATGTATTGTGAAATATTCATAAGTATTCTAATATCCAATTTCCTATTCTTTCATATACACACAATGAAAAAAAGACAATAACATAAACCAATCACAAGATAGAAAGCTCATGGATTACATGACTGTGGTGTGTATTTACAAGGACACCAAGCTGAAAAAAGGTAATTTTTAAACAATGATATCAATAAAGATATAGACCTTGAACTGGACCAATATTTTCAAAAGCTGTGGAACATCCACTATGTGCCAAAATGAGCTTGGCAGGGCTTAGAACTCCACAATATGTTCTCATAGGTGTGGCAATCCTTAAACTCCTTAAACTGAACTACTACTATCTTGGATCCATGACTTTTGAAAATATTAGTCTGGTTCAAAGTCTATACACACCCCAGTCTTGTAATCCATGAGCTTTCTATCTTGTGACCCGTTTGTGTTGTTTTATTTTTTTGTATTGTGCCTGTATGAAACAATAGGAAATTGGATATTAGAATACTTATGAATATTTCATAATACAAAAACCAGAAAAAACACTTAGACTTGATATTTGAATATGTATTGTTAAAAAAGTGTACAGCATTTAGCTTAAGCTATTAGATTAGATATAGCTCTAGCATGGCAGGATGACAACCCCTGGATTCGGCAGACTTTCCTGTATGCAGTGCAGCTGAGAGCCACCACAGCTTCTCGGACACAGATTTTGCCCTACATACCCTCACGAGCAAGTCCCAACTGAAATATTTAAGACAAAGAACATGACTTGCTCAGCCCAAATGTGATCACCACCAACCCTGGAATTTTGCCCCCTACCCTCTCCTCTTGACAGCCCTGTATCCCTAGCGTGCAGAATTCACTGCACTGTCCATCATCCACTGCTCAGTTTAGCTGAAGCAAAATTAGTCTAGTCACTCACTAACTAGAACAACTAGCCTGCATGCGATATTGACCAATTCAAATTGTATCCTCTCTTAATAGTCTCGCTCTCTAATATTATTCTCTCTAAGGGCTTCTAGCCCTGCTTAAAAAATTAGGGGGGAAAAACAATTCCTCCTTTCAATCAATAGTTTAATAAAGATCTGCCGTTTAGTTATAAAGTTAGGCCATCGGATGAATGAGTCCCAGGGAAATGCAAAATTGGGATTTTGTGCTTACTTAGTCCCTTTCTTCTCATTTGCTGGGGGAAAGTATATGGTTTCTTTGTGATGAATAATTCCCAAAGGTACAGCTTACTTAGTGTACATATTCAATACATATAGTTTTCTGAAACTGCAATATAAGCTTATATTTGCTTAACATCACTTTCTTCTCTTGTGGCAGACTTGCTGCCCTTTTCTTAATAATATGATATTTTCTATAATAAATGTTCTGTAAATGATCTTTATCACTAGAAGAAATACAAAGAAACTTGAAAGATAACGTCCACAGTGTTCAAAGTACCTACATGGAGAATCATCTCTTTAAATGGCCTTTCTGTGTTGCCTCTAAAGAAAGAACACCACTGAACCTGCTTCCTCCATTGACATGTGACATGTAACCTTTCAACCAAAAATAAAAAGATAAATCATTTAAAATCTGGACGTCAGCATATTTGTCATTTTGACATCATCTATTCCACCTTAATATAAAAAGTTAAATTAGATCTCTAACTTGTCCCTCATTAAGTAAACTAACTGATTAAAACACGTTCAGATTTAAAAATATATTTGAACAAAAGTGTCATAATATTATTGAGAAAGGGCATATAACTTGAAAATGTATTATTCAGAAACAGAGAGGGGAAGATTGTTCAAAAATTTGTCTTCCAGTGCTCAGCAAAGCAAATTCAAAGATGGGATTACCAATTGAAGAAAGGCCTAGGCTGGATAACAAAGGAAATGCAATTACAGCTGAGTAAAGATGGGATGTGGTTGTCCCTGGTCCTGTAGCAAATGGAACATGAAGTTCTCTGGCTATTGGGCTGGACCAGCCTATCAAGGAAGGCATGGCCCAAATACACGAGCAATTACAGTCAGGCTTTCTGCAACCGGTGCCTCACTCCCCTGCTCATATCACCCAATCATATCTTGAATACTACAGGAGCAGCTACATGCCTTTTGAAGGTCAAGCAGGATTTTTTTTGCAGGGGGAGGAGATCTTTTTTCACCTGGTCACCATATCTCAAAAAAGATATCACATAGCTGAAAAGAGTACATAAGCAGGCAACCAAGGTGATTATGGAATTGGAACACCTTTCCTATGAGGAAAGGCCAAAGAATCTGGGACTTTTCGGTTTAGACAAAAGATGATCGGAGTGAGAGAGTTGACAAAGAACTTTTTCTCCCTCTCCCCAAATACTAGTACGTAATGGTATCCAATGAAGCTGACGGGCAGCAGATTCCAGACAAACATAAGGAAATATATCTTTACACAGAGAGTGATTAAAATGTGGAATTTTCTGCTAGAAGATGTTGTGTTGGCCAAAGGCACTGATGGCTTTAAAAGGAGATTGAAACAAGCTGTGGTGCATCCTAGCTTGGACCCAGGAAATCTCGGTAAATATTAACCCATCTTAAATTTTCCATTCTTGAGCAAACTGATTGAATAGATAGTGACTCAACAATGCCAACCTTTCCTAGATGAAGGAAATTATTTAGATCTTTTCCAGTCTGGTTTTAGGTCTGTTTCAGGGACTGAAACATTCTTGGTTGCTCTGGTAGATGACCTGCACTGGAGATGGTCAGAGGAATTGTGACTGTTGATTCTCCTGGACTTCTTAGTGGCTATCAATACCATTGATCATGCTATCCTTCTGGACTGCCTGTCTGGGCTGGGATTGGAAGGCACCGTTCTGCAGTGGTTCCAGTCCTACTGGAAAGTAGATTTCAGAAGGTAGTACTGGGGGATGATTATTCAGACTCTTGGCCTTTGGCTTATAGAGTTGGTCCCATAAGGTTCCATATTATCCCTTATGCTCTTCAACATCTATATGATGGTGAAGTCATCTGGAGATTTGGACTAGGTTGTCACCAATATGCAGATGACACTCAGCTCTATCTCAAGCTTCCAGCTATCCCAAGGGAGACTGCAGAAACCCTGAACTAGTGCTTGGATGCAGGCTAAAAAGCTGAAGCTTAATCCCAACAAAACAGAAGTGCTACTGGTGGGTGGAAAATCTGACCTGGATTTAAAGGTATCACCCATTTAGGATGGGTTTGCACTCCCCTTGAAGGAATGCATCAGTAATATGTGGGCGATCTTGGACCCAGGCCTACTACTAGATAAGCAGGTGGCAGATGTGGCTAAGAGTACCTTTTAGCAGCTCTGAATATGTGTGGCATTTCCTGGGCAGAAAAGATCAGGCCACTGTGGTGCACACCTAGATTACATCAAGATTAGATTACTGCAATGTGCTGTACATGGAGCTGCCCTTGAAAAAAGTTTGGAAACTTCAGTTGGTACAATTGGCAGCCAGGAAGTTAACTGGAGTGGGTTGTAAAGATCATATCACTCCAATCTTGGCCAATCTCCACTGCTCCCAGTTTTTTTCCAGGCACAATTCAAGACACTAGTTTTGCCTTTCAAAGGTTTATACTTTACCAAAATACTTGAAGGACTGCCTACTCCATTATGAACTTGCCCAACCACTTCAGCTATCTGCAGAGGCCTTGCTTCAGATGCCCCAACTTTCTAAGATTATGTAGGTGGCAACTAGGGATGTGCATTTGGTTCAGCTGAACCAAATAAAACCTCAAATAATGCCTATTCGGAATTATTTCAGCATGCTGAAAGCCAAGTCAGATTATTTGATCTGATTCGGTTTTCCGAATAGGGATTCCTGAATAGTACTTTAAATACCTTCCCTTGGCTGGAGAGTCATGCCACAGAGACGGCACAAGACCCAGAGGCAAGGGAAAGTGTCTGAAGTTAAAACAACTTCCCTTGGCAGGCTGGCTGGAGAGGGGGACTGAAGGGGAGGCATTTAAAGATGCCTCTCCACTCTGTCTTCGCTTCCTCAGTTGGCCTGAAGTGGTGGGCCAGCTGGGGAAGTCCAGGAGAGGAAGAGCGTGTCATTTTCACTCCCCCTCCACTTGGAAGTAAAGGAGGAGTGAAACTGACACCCTCTACTGGTGAGCTGAAAATTTTTGGCAATGCAGAGTATTTCCTGAATCCCAGTATAATACCGATACTGGGATTCGGGAATATCAACATTTACTGATATTTTTTCAGGTTTGGTTTATCGGAACCCAAAAAATACAGTCCCCCCCCCCCCCCCGCCTCAAGCACACCTTTAGAGGAAACCCAGAAAAGGGCCATCTCAATCATGGTATCAAAACTATGGAACTCCCTCCCCAGCAAGATTTGTCTGCCATCTTCTGTTGCCATCTCTAACCAGCAGATGAATACTTTTTTTATTATTATTTTGTTTGGCATTCCGTGAGCGAGCCCTCCTTCCTGCATAATGTTTCATTTGTTGTTTTTGTATCTTACTATGTATTTTAGCTGTTTTTTATTGCTTTAATAATGTGTGTTTTTGTGGGGTTTGGTTTTAAATGTGATTTTATTATATATGCTTTCCTTTGTAGACTTTCTATAAATTTTGTAAATAAATAAAAAAAAGATTAGACAGATTCATGGAGGATAGGTCTAGCAGTAGCTACTAGCCACAGTAACTAAAGGGAACCTCCACGTTCAGAGGCAGTAAACTTCTGAATAGCAGCAGCAGGAGGCAACATCAGGGGAAGGTCTCGGCCTCTATGCCCAGTTATTGAACCTCCAGAACAACTGGATAGCCATTCTGTGAGATGAGGTGCTGAATTAGATGGGCTACAGTGTTCCCTCTAAAGTGCGTTAGTGTGAGCTAGCTCAGTTTTTTAGCCTCCGGCTCACACATTTTTATCTTGGCTTGGCAAGGATGGCTCCAGAGAAAACTTATTTATGCAGTAGCCAAATTGCTTGCTCACATATTTAATGCCAGTAGCTCACAAAGTAGAATTTTAGCCCACAAAACTCCACAGCTTAGAGAGAGCATTGATGGGCTGCTGGTCTGATCCGGCAGAGCTCTTCCTATATTCTTATGTCCTTTGACTCAACATTTGCAGTATATTTCCTCTATTTTGGTCACACAGATAGTTCTTTAGAGTGACCATATGCATTTGAGTCTCATCTGCAGAACATTAAAAAGTCAGCCCTGTGCAAAATTAGAAAAAAAAAACGTATGAAGCTACACTTCATGTAGCTCTTCTTTGTCAGGCTTCTTCAGTGGAGTTAGGGCAGCCACCTTAAAAAGAAAATAATACTAAGTGCAGTACTGAGCAGAGTTACCCCCTTCCACACCTGTTGCAAGCCCCTTGTAACCTTCCCTTCTTTACAATGAAGAAAAGGTGGAGTGTAAGTGTAAATAAATAAATATTTCTAAAAGTATTATGGAGGGAGTACTTGCCATATTTCTGGCAAGACTTCTAGAACCAACAGCAGATTTCTGCATGTTTTTGAAATCATCTGTCATTTTCTTTAATTTGCTGGACAATGCAACAGATTCTCTGTTTGAAGTAAATTGGATTACCCTCATCTGCTGCAAGGATACAAAGGACTTGTAAGAATGCATGAACAGATGAAGGTGTCATGTACTGAGTCAGACCATGGGTCTCACTTATAGGACTGTGCATTTGGATATTAATGATCTGAATATATATTCAAAAATCCTATGTCAGTATTTTTTTCTGGGTATATTTGGGTATAGGGGTAATATTTGGGATTCTTCGAGGAGGGGAAGGGAAAGGAGTTTGTAAGCCGCTCTGAGACTCCGAGTGAAGGGTGGTGTATAAATCCAATATCTTCTCTTCTTCTTCTACCAGATATTCTGGAATTATTTTGGAACATCCAAAAATATTTGAGGCTGACATATTAAGGTTCTCAGGCCAGATTTTGTTCAATTTTACGTTTCCTAGGCAACGGGAGGGAGGGGATATGAAGGCCGCTTTTCTAGGCAATGGGGTCAGATGTTAGGGAAAGCACATCAGATCAGAAAATAAATATGGTGCCAAAAATGTTGTTCTTAGCATTCTTATAAAGAAACCCGCAAATATCATTGGTACAAGAGATTTTAGGAATTTAGACAAGTAACTGGGTTTAAAACATGCACAAGCAGATCCCACGAAAGCACCTAAAATGATGCTCAATCATGCTGTACTGCTGTTATGTTTCTTCCAGTCTGGTGTAGTGGTTAGGAGTGAGGATTTCAATCTGGGAGCACTGAGTTTGATTCCTGACTCCTCCACATGCAGCTGCTGGTGTGACCTTGGGTCAGTCACAAGTTCTCTCAGAGCTGTTTTCTCACAAGCAGTCCTCAAAAGAAATTTTCAGCCCCACCTACCTCACAGGGTGTATGTTGTGGAGAGGGGAAGGGAAAGGAGATTGTGAGCTGCTTTGAGACTCCTTTGGGTAGTGAAGGGTGGGGTATAAATCCAATCTCCTCCTCCTCTTCTTCTTCTCCTCAGGGATGGGAGGGAACACGGTGCCAGTGATGAATGGCTTCTGGTTCTGTTGGGCTTGCCACATTGGCTCTTGATTCTCTGGGTTGATTTGGGTTGTGTTTGGGCTTGCAGCAATGTCCCATGCTTAAATTGGTTCTGCTGGGATTCTTTGGCTTGACATTGGTAGTGTTGTTCTTTCCTCAGTAGCCATGGCTCTGCTGGGATACCCTGGATTGACAATGGTTCTGTTAGGCTTCTTAGTTCTATATGCATTTGAAGGCTTTGGGCCAGTGGTCGCTGTTGTGTGATTTGGCTATTGGCTTCTTGAATTTTTTCTCCATAGGAGTCAATAGACACCAGTAAACTGGCTGGGGACTCTAGAATTTTTATAAATATTATTTCATTGATGTTGACTTTAAATATGCCACTAGGGTTGCCAGTAGGGCTGGAGAAAAGTCTCCTGTTTCTGTAATAGAGATTTAATATGTGGAAAGTTTCTGTTTTTAATGGGATGGAGGTAAATGAAACCATCTGGTATATAACATCCCCTTAAGCCTCTACAGAAGGGATAGAATGTCTTTTTTTCCAGCCTTCTGGCATGCCTAGATGCCAGATATGTTTTTTAAAAAGATTATTCATGCAGAGTTCTAGGGAGCTGCGGTCACACTCAAAGTGTGTCACTTGTGTCTATGCTTAGCATGTCACTCCACCTTACTCCGAGCCATGGATTTCTGCTTTGCTAATGCTGGTTGTGTAGGACTGTCATCTTATTTACATGGAACAGCAACCACGTGGAATCCTGTTTCTTTTACATACTTAGGGTCATGTTTATATTGAGGCTCATGTATAGTTTGGGGAGAAAGCAAAAGAACATTACAAATCTATCTCTTGATAGGAGAGCTAGTGTGGGACAATGGTTAAAGTATTGGGAGCCCCAGATACAAACCCCCACTTTGTCATGAAACTATCTGGGTCACCTGGTGCAAGTTACACATTCTCAGCCTATGACCCTTGAGAAGATAAAATGGGGAAGGGAGAACTATGCATGCTGCCCTGAGCTCCTTGGATGGCAGGTGTGATAAAATTGGACTAGAGTAACAGATTTCACAGAAAAGCACAGTCCATTCATGGCTCCCCAAATCCATGGCTTCCAGTACTCTGAGTGCATTTCAAGAGTATTTGTCGCTGTCTATCATAACAAAATTATTTCCCCTACCTTTGGGGTAGGGCAGGATATGAATTGAGTAAACTAAACTACTATGCACCACCACAACAGAGAAACTGATAACCCCAATGTGAATAATAACCTTTTCACCCAGCCAACATTCTCTTGTCAGCTTAAAAGCTAGATCTGTAACTGGAGGGACTATCTCACAAGGGGACTGACCAGAAGTTTAAATAAAAGAATTCTACCATGAAAAGAAAACACACAGACATATACACACACTTACAATAACACAATTCTGTAGACCTATGAGTATACCAGACATTTTCACAATCATGACTGCAGGGTTGTACACAACATATATTAGCTTCCTCCACCTATTTTTAATCCTTCCCAGCCGAGAGCCTTCCACTGTGCTTTACAAGATAAATGAATTGTATGTCATGCTTTTGTATGTCATGCTTTTTGTATGTCATGCTTTTGTTCTGAGCCTTAAAGTTTCAAAAATTTAATGTCAAAACATGGCACTGAAAAACACAGGCGGATCTCAGTCGGCTAACCCCTTTCAATATGTTAATTGTTGAGAAAGGAATGCTAATTACAAAGAATATGAAGACTTCAATCTGTTTTCAGGCCTAAGTAGATTACAGTGCTTAACTTGGAGTTTGAACAACATAAATTGGTTTGGCATTCTAAATGAGGCATGCCAGCGTGGTGTCCGACTGCCCCTGCATGGAAGCAGTGTGATCACTTCCTAATAGTCTAATCAGTTTATTTTTCACATAAATCACTTATCTGCATTCAATAGTTTTTTGACAATCCACTGTGGAATTAGGATCCAACTGAGTAGTGGCATATTGGATAACCTGGAATATCTCTTTAATGTATTAGAATAAATTCACTGAATTTTTTCTATTGTTCTACATTAATTTGAATTGTCTTGTATGGAAATCTCACCCTTTCCCCTGCCTCACATTCGGAATTTTCTCTTCTGTCTATTTTCTTGCTGAGCAGCCCCTTTATCTATTTTAGTCTTATTTATTTGTCTGTGGCTGTCCCACCCAGTTGCTTTATGATAGATAGATAGATAGATAGATAGATAGATAGATAGATAGATAGATAGATAGATAGATAGATAGACAGACAGACAGACAGATAGACAGACAGATGGACGGACTGACGGACAGACAGACAGACAGACAGACAGACAGAACTATAGATATTGATGCTGGCCCAGCCCAGGGAACTTAGGGGAGAAACAAAAATCACCCTCTTATATTCTGCTTTTGAAATGGCAGATGAGAGGCTTTTGAAAGTTCAAGAAACCCAAAATGTTTCATTCAGTTTGCAGGATAAAAGGTCAGGTGGAATTAGGGGTAGGATGTATGAGGTGAACAGATAATAAAATGGAGATAATTTGTATTCACACAAACACCAAATAATTTGTTGCCTACAAGTAAGTTCTAAGAGAAAATGAACAAGCATGTAGATGTGACCCATTAGACATTATATACCTGGACTTTCCAAAGGTTTTTGACAAGGTACCTCACCAAAGACTCCAAGGTAAACTCCAGAGATTCATGGAAGATAAGTCTATCAATGGCTAGTAGCCATTGTGACTGACTTTTTACATTCACAAGAAGAAGAGGGAAAGATGTAATAAAGAAACGTTGCTTTCAAACAAGATCCAGTCCAAACAGTAATTTTGCTTTGGCGGGGTAGGGCAAGATATAAATTAGAAAATAAACAAATAAACAAATAAATAAATAAATGGTTGACTCAGGATTTATTTTATTTATTCCATATATTGGTTTCACCAGGTTTCAAGGTAGGTTGTGATCACACACGCGAGATAAACTGGGGGGGGGGGAGAGGCTATTTCCTCTGGCGGACATTGGCCCACAGTTGCATGATCACACAGTCTTTTGAAGCTGTGGGCACAGCCAGCCATGGTGGGATCAGACACAACCACGGGTGAGTTGGGTTTTTTTTTGCCATTTGTTTCCAAGGCACTTTAACAAGAGATTGAGGATTTGCACCTTGGCCCTGTGGGCTCCCTATGGAGTGTGTGATGATGCACATACTGAGAAGAAGAAGAGGAGGAGGAGGAGAAGATTGGATTTATATCTCACCCTTCACACACGAGGAGTCTCAGAGTGGCTTACAAACTCCTTTCCCTCCCCACAACAGACACCCTGTGATGTGGGTGGGGCTGAGAGAGCTCCAAGACAACTGTCCTTAAGAGAATAACTTTGCCAGAGCTATGGCTTGCCCTAGGTCATCCAGCAGGTGCAAGTGGAGGAGTGGGGAATCAAACCCTGTTCTCCCAGATTAGAGTCCATGCACTTAACCACTACATCAAACTGGCTCTCGAGAAGGGGAAAAAACAATGGCACAGAGTTCAAATGGCCTGATCAGACCATCCTGATGCCATGAGAGAGTGCTGGAGTGATCAGAAAGGGGAAAGTCCGCCCATGGCCCATAGCAACCTTTTTGCTACCGGACTTTCCCCAGTGCCTGTTTACTCCATTTCTGTGGTGGAGCAACATGGGTTGCTGCTGGCTGAGGGACGCTTGCTGTGTGTGTGATTGCACACATTAAATCCACCTGGCATTCGGGGCTAATGTCGGGGCTAATTGTGCATGTGATCGCAGCTGTGGTTTACCAAATATGAGTGAGGGCCACTACCAATCATTATTTGACAAAGCAGGATTAACATAAACTCTAGTGCAAGATAGGCAAATACAATGGAAAGTTACAGAGTTATAGCTGAACTAGATGACATAAGGGGATGGATATGCAGGACATCAGCCCTTGTAGTGAATGAGGAATCCTGAGTCCCTGTTAAGACCTGCAGTCCATGGTGTGGGTGGTGATGACATCACATGCTGATGCTGCATCCAGCTATCCAACTGGGCACTTGCACAGTGCTGCAATCAAGGCCCTGGTGCCTCCAGCACTACCTCTTGTCTCCTCCTGGTAAGGTCACCACATTTCTCCCACTTCAAGCTGCACTCACTTGTGGGTGGTGGAACTGCCCTTTACAATTAGTGATAAGTAGGGATGGGCACGAACCAAGAAACAAACTATGGTTCGAGTGTGAAACAGGCCAGTTCATGGTTTGTTTTGAACCAGTTCGCTTGGTTGCGTCGTTCCCAAATCCAATAATGAACTACCTTTTTCTGAGGAGATTTGTTTGGTTTATTAGAGTGGTTTGTTCTCTAGACAGCCTGTCACCAATTCAATCAATTCCTAGGCAATGCTGGGGATGGAGAGCCCTAGAAACACCCATAGCAGTTGTCCATAGCTTGACTGGCAGCTCTGGAAGCCAACCACAGAGCTCCCATTCTGCTCTATGAAAGCAGATTGAGGTGACAAGAGAGAAGGTCCTACAACTGATAGACAACTTAAAAACAAATAAATCACCCGGCCCGGATGGCATACTTTCGAGAGTTCTGAAAGAAATCAAATGTGAACTTGTGGATCTCCTGACAAAAAATATGTAATCTTTCCTTAAAATCTGCCTCCATTCCTGAGGACTGGAAGGTAGCGAATGTCACTCCTATCTTTAAAAAGGGTTCCAGAGGAGATCTGGAAAATTACAGGCTAGTCAGTCTGAAGTCAACCGGGTAAGTTGGTGGAAACTGTTATTAAGGAAAAAAATAGTACGCACATTGCTAGACAAAATCTATTGAGGAAGACTCAGCATGGGTTCTGTAAGGGAAGATCTTGTCTCACTAATCTGTTAGTGTTCTTTGAGGGAGTAAATAAACATGTGGACAAGGAGGACCCAATAGATGTGGTTTACCTTGACTTCCAGAAAGCTTTTGATAAAGTTCCTCATCAAAGGCTCCTAAATAAGCTGAATCGTCATGGGATAAAAGGACAAGTCCTTTTGTGGATCAAAAACTGGCTAATTAAAAGGAAACAGAGAGTGAGTATTAACGGGCAATTTTCTCAGTGGAGGGAGGTAAGCAGTGGGGTGCCGCAGGGATCAGTACTTGGTCCAATGCTTTTTGTGTATTAATGATTTGGAGCTGGGACTAAGCAGTGAAGTGGCTAAATTTGCATATGACACTAAGTTGTTCAAGGTGATGAGAACCAGGGAGAATTGTGAGGCACTCCAAAGGGATCTGCCGAGGATGGGTGAGTGGGCATCAGCATGGCAAAAGGGGTTTAATGTGGCCAAGTGCAAAGTGATGCACATTGGAGCCAAAAATCCTAACTATAAATACACATTGATGGGGTCCAAACTGACGGAGACTGACCAAGAGAGAGATCTTGTAGTAGTAGTAGATAATTCAATGAAAACGTTGAGACAGTGTGCAACTGCAATGAAAAAGGCCAGTGCTATGCTGAGGGTTATTAGGAAGGGAACTGAAAACAAATCAGCCAGTATCATAATGTATATGTATAAATACATATGTATATGTATAAATACATATGTATATGTATAAATAAAACCTTTATAAATCGATGGTGCAACCTCATCTGGAGTACTGTGTACAGTTCTGGTCGCCACAACTCAGAAAAGATATTATAGCATTGGAAAAAGTGTAGAAAAGGGCAACTAAAATAATAAAAGGGTTGGAACACTTTTCCTATGAAGAAAGGTTGAAGCGCTTGGGGCTCTTTAGCTTGGAGAAACGACAGCTGAGGGGTGGTGTGATCAAGGTTTATAAGATTATGCATGGGATAGAGCAGGTAGAGAAAGAAGTCCTTTTCTCCCTTTCTCACAATACAAGAACTCGAGGGAACTTCATGAAATTGCTGAGCAGTCAGGTTAGAACAGATAAAAGGAAGTACTTCTTCACCCAAAGACTGATTAACACATGGAATTCACTGCCACAGGAGGTGGTGGCGGCTACGAGCATGGACAGCTTCAAGAGCGAATTAGATAAACATATGGAGCAAAAGTCCATCAGTGGCTATTAGCCACAAAGTATAGATAGGAACTCTCAGTCTGGGGCAAGTGATCTTGGTGTTTTGGGGGGGGCAACAGTGGGAGGGCTTCCTGCCCCCACTGCTGGACCTTCTGAGGGCACCTGGTGTTTTTGGCCACTGTGTGACAGAGTGTTGGACTGGATTGGCCTGATCCGACATTGGCTTCTCTTATTTATTTATTTGTTTATTTATTTGATTTCTAGGCTGCTCTCCCCACATTTTGCAGGCTCAGAGCGGCTTACAGGACCTGGTGTACCAGGATTCACTAACATTATAAATAATTATAACAATATAAAACATATATAGTTAAAAACATAACAACAATTTAAAGTGCTCAGCTCAGTCAATACACAGATGGTGTCTCACTAATAAAGTCGGTGCCATTTTCCCAGTGGCAGATGATGCTGTCGGTGGTTGAGCATTAATGGATGTACTATGGGGGTGGAGGGAAAAAAGACAAGGGTAGCAGCCCCTATTCATATGCCTAGTGGAAGAGCTCCATCTTGCAGGCCCTGCGGAATTGCACCAGGTCCCACAGGGCCCTGATCTCCTCAGGGAGCTCATTCCACCAGGTCGAGGCCACCACTGAAAAAGCCCTCCCCTTCATGGTAGCGAGCCTGGCTTCTCTGGGGCCAGGTGTAACCAAACAATGTTGGGCCCCAGACTATAGTGCTCTCCGGGGTACATATGGGGAAAGGTGGTCCCTCAGGTAGGTCGGACCCAGGCCATTTAGGGCTTTAAAGGTAAGCACCAGCACCTTGAAGCAAATTCGGTACGCTATTGGCAGCCAGTGCAGTGCCACCAGCACAGGATGGATGTGCTCCCGTCTCGGGAGGCCCATCAAAAGTCTCGCTGCAGCATTCTGCACTGCTGCAGCCTCTGGATTTGTGACAAGGGCAGCCCCATGTACAGAGCATTGTAATAGTCTAGCCTTGAGGTGACCATTGCATGGATCACTGTGGCCAGGTCAGCACAGTCCAGGAAGGGAACCAACTGTTGCACCAGCCTCAGATGAAAAAAGGCCGACTTGGCAGCGGCTGCTACCTGGGCCTCCATAGTTAAGGAGGGATCCAGGAGCACTCCCAAACTCCTCACCACTGGCGCAAGCACCAATGGTGCTCCGTTGAATGTCAGGAGCAGGAGCCCCGACCATGGGCCGACCCTGCCCAGACACAGGACCTCCGACTTTGCCGGGTTCAGCTTCAGCCTACTCAGCCTGAGCCATCCAGCCACAGTGTGCAATGCCCAGTCAAGATCATCTGGTCCAGAGCCAGACTGGCCACCCAACATCAAATAGAGCTGGGTGTCATCAGCATACTGATGATATCCCAGACCCTCCCTCTGGACCAGCGGGGCAAAGGGATGCATATAGATATTAAAAAGCATTGGGGACAGAACAGCCCCCTGAGTCACTCCACATTCAAGTGGATGCCTTCAGGACTGCTGATCCCCAAGCGCCACCCTCTGTCCCCTGGAGAAAAGAAGCAAGCCACTGTAAAGCAAGCCCCTGTATTCCTGCATTGGCGAGGCAATGGATCAGCAGCCGATGATTGACCATGTCAAACGCAGCCAACAGGTCAAGCAGCAGCAAAACCGCCACGCTGCCCCAATCCAGATGTCTCCGGAGGTCATCCGTAAGGGCAACCAGAGCAATCTCCATTCTGAACCCCAGGTGGAAGCCTGACTGGAAGGGATCTAACACCGAAGCATCATCCAGGAAACCCTGTAACTGTGTCGCCACTGCCCTCTCAATTAATTTGCCCAAATATGGACACCGGCCGATAGCTGGCCAATTCAGCCGGATCCAAGTTTTTTTAGGAGAGGGCGGACCATCGCCTCCTTGAGTGCACTTGGGAACCGTCCCTGCAAGAGGGACTGGTTGATAATCTCCCTCAGTGCACCTTGTAGCCCCTCGTGACCTGCTTTTAACGAGCCAGGAAGGGCACAGATCAAGGGTGCATGTGGTTGGATGCACAGTCATGAGCAACCTGTCAACTTCGTCTAGGCTGAGCAGGCCAAAAAAATCCAAGCCCGTAATCGCCAATGTGCAAGGGGCCTCAAGTTCACTCATTGTCTCAATCGTGGTGGGGAGGTCGCGGTGGAGTGCCAAGACTTTATTAGCAAAATAGCTCACAAAAGCCTCACAGCCAATCTCCAATTCCCTACTATTTGGTCTGCCCTGAGGCAGAGCAGTTATAGACCGAATTGTTCTAAATAATTGTGCCGGGCATGAGTTAGCGGATACAACCTCAGCTGCATAGTAAACCTTCTTAGCGGCCTCGACTGCCGCCTCATAGGCTTTCATAAACATCCTATAGGATGCTCTTGTTTCTTTGTTGTGAGCGCGATGCCACCATCTCTCTAACCTTCTGAGCTCCCGTTTCATAAGCCGTAGCTCCTGGGTATACCACGGAGCTAGCCTACTGCAGGGACGCAGAGGGCACCTGGGAGCGATCTCGTCGATGGCTGTGGAGAGTTGGCTATGCCAGTCCTCCACCAGCTCATCCAACAAGCTGCCAGGGGGCATCGGATCCCTCAATGCTGCCAGGAACCGTCCTGAGTCCATCAGGCTCTGAGGGCGAGCTAAAATGCTCTTGCCGCCTAAACAGGGTTGGGGTGGAATGTTCAGACGAGCCCTCAGAGCGTAGTGGTTCGACCATGGTACTGCCGAAGCAGTAATCCGGTCCACTGTCACCCCCGCTGCAAAGATCAAATTGAGCGTGTTTCCAGCCTGGTGCATAGGGGTCGTCACAAACGCCGCCATGGGTGACATCAGGTCCGACGCCTGAACCAAAGCCACATCATCGGCATGGACGTTGAAATCACCCAGGACTATCAGCCTTGGGTGTTCCAATGCCCAGCCTGTTACGGCCTCCATCAGGGCCCGCAGGCACTCGGCCAGTGCATTAGGCGGTCGGTACACTAGCCAAATCGCCACACTCTCCCCGGCCTTAAACACCAGGCCAACACACTCTAAGCCCATAATCTCCTGCAGCGGGAGCGCTCTAAAGGAGTAAGCCTCTCGAATGAGCATTGCCACCACTCCCCCCCCGCCCCCAAGTCCTTGATTGGTGTAGGACTGCAAACCCAGGTGGGGCAAACTGGGAAAGAGCTACTGTTCCCCTTCCCACACCCAGGTCTCGGTCACACAAGCCAGATCCACTTGCTGTTCTGCCATGAAGTCCCGAAGGACCGTGGTCTTATTATTTATGGATCTGGCATTGCACAACACCAATGACGGAGGGGCGTTCTCCATCCCAGCCCCACTGCCGATCACCTTTGGGATGGGTCTCAGGCTGGAAGGGTGCCAAGCTCATCTGTTTCTCTGCATCCTACCCTTCTGCTCTTGCCTGGACCCACCGCTAAACTTCCCCCTCCCCAGGAGCACCGGAATCTGCTGGCCAGGAATCACTACCCTCTGATCTCTGCTTGCATCTCAGATCACTGGGCTAATCACTCATCACACTGCCCCTAGCCACGGATGTCCTCAGTGGCCCCTGCCCTACCTATCCTGCTACCCAAATTGGCGCTACCAAGTTTCCTTGGTAGTAAAACAGTAAAACAGTAAAGGTCAGTGCTAACCCCTCCCCACCCATTAACTAATCAGGTTCCCTAATTTCTCCCTAGCCACTATTCCCACCAATCAGAATTATGTTCTCTTATGTTCTTATGTTCAGATTGTATATGTACAGCAGGCTGTGGATTAATGCAATCTAAACTTAATTTCTTAACTCCCTGCTCTTGGTCTATGTCATCAGGTTATTTCTCAGAGAAACAACTTCATTTTCTGATCTGCTCCAATCTCACTTGGCAGCTCTGCTTTACCACAAAGGTAAATGTGGATGAGCTAAAAATCTATATGAAGAACTTGATGGTATGCAGTATATTGATTGTGTTAATCTAACCAAAAAAGCTCCAGAGAGCCGATTATACTGTCTGCATGATTAATTTACTGTACTTCTGCTAGTGCATAACACCTGAGAAGGGCTTTAAAGAGACAATGATAAATTGAACACAAGCCACAGAAGATTCATTTTGTCCTGGAAGTCTGAAACTTCCCTTTTGAGTGAATTAAATTGTCCAAATATCTACTTCCGCATTTCACTGTATTTATCATCCTTCCAGGTTGTTTCAGTATCACTCCCATAAGGTTCTTTGCTATATGAATATAAGCACAAATATATGAAGCTAGCTGCCTCACCTAACCAGGAACTGCAACAATTCAAAAAAGTTCGGCAGTTTACAGTCTGGGAGTCAGTCACATGAGTCATTGATGTCTGATGGTTTTCTGATGACCTGAGCAATAAAATGATCTGTGGGATTCATTCCATGTCTTGAAAACAAATGTTGGAACAAAGTGTAATGCACACATCATAAACTAGGCCCAGCACTGCATCTTCACAGACTAACAGGTCTATGTAACAAAAGTTCTATTAGGTCTATTGCTTAAACCTCTAAGCTCAGTGAACCTGGAATTCTGTGGATTCCTCAAGAATGGGCTTTGTTCTAGATTATCTCTGAATGTGTACCTGACAATCAGAAATTATTTGGTCTGGTCAAACACACAATCGTGTGGGTAGCTGACCAAGCAAGAGCTTATCGCCAGATGATCTACAGCAGCATCACATGGGTGTATTCAGGGAAAAGGGTGAATACAATGAGGGAAATCTAGAGAAAGAGGAAAAGTTCCAATCATGTCTGCAGGACTTAAGCTGAGAGCCAGTTTGGTGTAGTGGTTAGGAACACGGACTCTAATATGGGAGAACCAGGTTTGATTCCCCACTCCTCCACATGCAGCTGCTGGTGTGATCTTGGGTCAGTCATAAATTCTTTCAGAGCTATTCTCTCAAGGGCAGTTCTTGAGAGAGTTCTCTCAGCCCCACCTACCTCACAGGATGTCTGTAGTGGGGAGGGGAAGGGAAAGGAGATTGTAACTGCTCTGAGACTCCTTCAGGTAGTCAAGGGCAGGGTATAAATCTAATCTCCTCCTCCTCCTCCTCTTCTTATCTAGGAGGAAGGTGCCAGCAATTTGTTAAATAGTGTCCCATTCTGGGGCTTTAATCTGCATGCTTGGCAAGTAAGGACATCTTTGAGGCATGCAGCACAAACTCCTATGTACTTCAGTGGGAAGGGATCATTTCCCACTAGAACATACTATAGATCCAGATGGTCAGCTGTGTTGGTCTGAAGAAGTAGAACAAATGTAGAGTCCAGGTTTGTTCTAGACCATACCATGTTAATGAAAACCACACATTCCAATCAGAAAATGGGTTTTGTGGCAATTATGCAAAGGGTATCAATAATATTTCATTTATTGACCAATGTCTTTCTCAGCACCTCTCTGCTTTGCTGCCATCTCTGTGATTTTTTCCCCTCAAACACTTATTCCCAGACTTGTCAGTAGTTCGCATCAAAACCCCATTCTGATCTTCTTTTGATAAACCTGATGTTTGATTCCATTTTTTTCCCCTGGTACCGCAAGCATGTCACTTACAAGGGTAAAAAAATATATCTGTGAACAGTTACAAGAATTCTCAGAATATTGGCATGAACAGACAAGATCATTCTGTCAAGAGCATTCCTGTACAAGTGCTTAAACGGCGGAACAAGAGGACTTATGGTGCTTTGAGCAAAGAAGTGATGTGGAAATGTATCCATTGGGAAGGTAATCAAATAGTCTTAAAGCTGCTTCCAAATATCAAATAGCTACTTTATCTGCATCTTAGCTGAGCTCTCTTTCCATGCATTAATTATTGGATGTGCGAACAATATAGTAGCAAGAATCGTAAACCTTACGCTACAGAGTGCCGGGTGTACAAAAGTAGTTTTCAGAAGGGTTGTAAAAATCTCCTGACACTGTTGTCTCTCTTTATCGTGGTAATACTTAACCAGCTAGATGCTACAATAAGATGTACAGAAAAACCAATTTCACACCCTGTTTGCTTCCTTTATCACTAAATTTTCATTAATGTTCATTAAAGCTGTTTTTTAACTACAGTGGGATAAATACCACTCTGGAATGTATAGATTACATTACCAGCCTGAGCCTAATTAAATGTATATGCTTACTTTATACTTCTAGGGAGTATCATGCCTTGGTTGCATATGAGTGACATAAAATGAATTTGTACCATATAATTTTATGTTGATTACTACTTGGGTTTTGCTATTGGAATATCCTGTTAATTTGATTCTTTTAAAAAGGAGAGGAATGGGGATTTTGTGGCAGCTTGGTAGCAGTAGCAGGGATGATGTGTTGTGCACTGTTGTTTTGTGTTTTTAGGTTATTTCAAGAGAAAAGTGAGATAAATACAAAATTGAAAATGAATGAAAGGTAGAGCCCACTAGGACACTCACTCAACAGCTCTGAATCCTCCTGATCTAGGGAGTCAGGCACTATCATAGGGCCAGTGTAATACTTCCAAGTACTTCTTTACCTTAGCCAGTTGAGCTTACTGTTACCAAGGGTTCTTGCCCATTCCTAGGTCTGTAGACCTACTGGGAATGAGACAAGAGCCCCACATACCTGTGTGCTAATTCCCACTTCACCTTGAAATAAATTGAATGACCATCACTATCATTCAAAATAGATTACTTCATAGAGCTGTAGTAAAGATGAAAATCTTATATAGGTTGGCCTGGGGTTCTTAGAAGAAAGGAAAGAAACAAAAGTGGGATGTTGGAATGCAGCTCACAAGGCTCACCTGTGTAACAAATTAAGTGCCATTCCTTCCAAGTTATTTTCTGCCTTGGAATGTTCAAATTCTGAGCATTCACAGTCAAGCGTTTAGCAGACCAGGAGTCCAAATCCAGCCACTTTATAGGAACATAAATTAAAGTTCTTTAATGCTACTTTCCTGTGGCTCTTTTGATGATTGTCGTGAGAAGTATGACCCTTAAGGATGTTCTCACAGAGCTTTATTGAACAAGTTCTGACTTGCATCAATCACATTTAGAAATACAGTAAGTACTTAAGAATACAGATGACCATGGACTGGGAAAATGTCATTTGTTTCTGTCCATGGTTTGTGGCATGCCTGTTTTGAGAGTCACAAATGGTCACAAACTTTTAAGAGCTAAACAAACTGGTTCAGTTCATGAGGTTTGTGATGCAGTAGAATTGCCCCTCAGGGTGCTAGAGACAACTAAATCACAGGTGATCTCCAGCTGAATCTCATCTACCTTCCCTACAAGTTCGGTGAGAATTAGATTTATGGGGTCTGAGTTATGCCCCCCCAAGAAAGTGCCCCCATCCTCCATTGTTTCCAATGGAGGGGGGACAACAACAACAACAAAAATAAAGGGTAATAGAAGCCCAGCAGAACAGAATCAAAGTCCCAGAGAAACTCTGCAGTGGAAAATGAAGGTGGAGGGCATTTCTACAAGCCCAGAGAACCAGAGCAATGTGCCCCGATGAATCAGTGCTACTGTGGCAGTACAAACACAACAGGACTAAGGTCAAACCAGAGAACTCTGTAATAGAAACTGAAGATACGGGAGCATGTTTGCAAGCCCAGCAGAACCAGTTCAATATACTAGTGTCCAGCAGAGCCCAGTGCCAATGTGGTAATGCCAGTTCAATCACAATCCAAGCAAGAGTTCTTCCCCCAAAACTCAGCAGAACCCCTACAATGTACAGAGTGCCCAGCAGTACTGGTGCAATGTACTAGTGCCCAGCAAAACGCAGTGCCACTGGCATTGCAAGCTTAAAAGCTGTGATCTCAAAGCACAGAGTCACAAATCCAAACAAAGGGGGGTGGGATTTTGCAAGCTCTGTGCAAGAAAATGGGAAGTGAACATGAAGGAACCCTGGCAAAGGTGGGGAGAATGCCTGCTGAAACTGACATGACTAGCTTGAAACTGACAACAATGCTTCCAAGGCTGAAGAATTCTTCTGCCCCCTATTGCTTTAAAGTTTGGTAAACATTTGAGTGGAGACTATCCATTCACAAACTGACACAAACCACCACCAACTACTTGAAACTTTGCGGAAAGTTCATCCCAGTTAACCTGCCACAAACTTCAGTTTGCAAACCATGAACCAACCAAAATTCATCACAAACTTTAGTTTGTCAGCCAGTTCATGACCATCCCTACTTAAGAAGCTCCCTGGGTTAAAGACCTCATCCCCACTGGGACAAAGAGATCAAAGATGTCCTGAAGCTGGGGAGGGAACCATTATACATGTTTGTCCATTTAAATGTAAAGCAGGGGATTCTATTTTTAAACAGAAGCAGAGCACATGGAAGAAGGAGAGGAGGAGGAGATTGAATTTATACCCTGCCCTTCACTCAGAGTAGTTTACACATTCCTTTCCCTTCCCCTCCCCCCAACAGACACCCTGTGAGGTAGGTGGAGCTGAGAGAGCTCTTTCCAAAACTGTCCTTGAGAGAACAGCTCTGACAGGACTATGGCTTGCCCAAGGACATCCAGCAGGTGCAAATGAAGGAGTGGGGAATCAAACCTGGTTCTCCCAGATTAGAGTCCATGCACTTAACCACTACACCAAACTGGCTCTCCAGAGAGCTAACCCAGATGCAACCCCTCACCCCCACCTCACCTCATTATATTCCACTGAAACATTCTCACTTCAACAGGCTCTTATATAGGAAGTCAGACATACTCTGAGAAGTTGCCTAAATCATTTGAACACAAGTGTTCACAATCATTTGAACACAATCATTTGAACACATCAAGTGATGATGTGATGGAGGGGTAAGGTATAATTTCTCTCACCCACATATTCCATTTTATAAAGAATATGCCTGTCCCTCCTCCTGCCATTCATTTGGACAGTTCTGAGAAGGGAGGGGAAACTTCAGTCCCTTGCCAATTCATTCATTGCTAGCTCTATTAATGAATATGTTAATTGTCAAAGTTTGGGCACCATGATTAAGAAGGCCCTTACTTGGGTTTCAACCCATCTAGTCTCAGATGACAGGAGCACCCAAAACAGGGCCTCCAAAGATGACTGGAGTGCATGGGTAGGTTCATATGGGAGCAGGTGGTCCTTAAAGTATGCTGGCCCAAATCCATACAGGCTTGAAAGGTCAATAGCAGCACATTGAATTGGGCCCAGAAGCAAATTAGGAGCCACGGAAGATGGAACAAGACTGGTCTGATCTGGCCCTTAAGATGCACTCCAGTCAACATTCTAGCTGCAGCATTCAGTACCAGCCATAGCTTCTAGCCTGTCATCAAGGGCATCCCCATGAAGAGCACATTGCAGTAATCTAGATGTTACCAGGGTATACACCACAGGGACATGATCTTTCCTCCCCAGGAAGGATCACAGGTGGCTCACCAGATGAAACTGCTGAAAGGCATCCCTGGCCCCTGCTGCCACCTATTTATCCAACAGAAGGCCCAGGTCCAGGAGCACCCCAAGTTACAAACCTGCTCCTTTAGGGGAAGTACAACCCCATCCAGGACAGCAGAGATCCCATTTCCTAGGTCAAACCTTCCCACAACCAGTACCACCGCTGTTGTATTATCCTGCAGTCATTCCAAAACTGCTGCCAGACACCCGTTCATGGTTTCTACAGACTCATTGGAATCTGCTGGTAGGGAAAATTGTTGTTGTCCTGCATCAAAATCTAAACCTTTTTTTCATGTCACTGTGGGTTTTTTGGGGAGGGGGGTGGAGTTGAATTTCCAACAGTGCCTTCCTATGGAATTATGCCCTCCTAAATTCAGTGAAGTCAATGAGTTTAGATGTGTGCAATTCTGTATCATAATACCCTCTGACCAGTCCACTGATTTGGACTTGGAGTCCTCAGGGGAAGAACCTGAGAAGAGTGAGCTACTGACAATGTTCCAGTGCTGCCAGAAGTCACCCTGCCAGAGCCTGCAAAGAGGACCTCACACTGGCCCCTGAGATAGCCATCAAGCCCCTGCCAGGCAGGCTGCAGGCCCAGGTCCATAGCCCCCCGGACCTGCTCACGCTCCATAGGAACAGAGGCAGCAGAAGAGCTGGACTGAGGTAGTACAAAGGAAGCAAAGTGCCAAACTGCCTGCACACAACCCCACTTTAGATCTTGAGAAGTGCTCTATTTCCTCACAAGATCCTGGCCACAGCACCATGCAGCCTCAAGAGCTCCAGCACCTGTCTACAGTGCACCAGGGCTAAACCACCACCCAAACTACTTAAGCTGATGCCTGCAAAGACTGCCTTGATGGATCAACTGATCCATTAGGAGCAAGCCTTGGGTCTCTGGCTTCCCAAGTCTCCAAGCTTAACCAGGCCTAAGGCTGAGGCCTCTGTTTCCCTGCAGTCTGCAGCCTTCCTGAAGAGTGCAGGACACTCTGTTTAGGATAGCACTGCAAGTGGCTCCTCACTGTGATCAGTTCTGTGGTGTAGGTGCAGAGTGGGTGAAGCCAGGGGGCAGCAAAATAGTGTATATACTTATGGTGCCATCAGTGTCCATAAGCCAGCATTGTCGGATACGACAGAATTATAGTATTGAGGGAAAAAATAGATACACTTCTTTCTAATGCTGAAAAAGCTTGTAAATACTGAGCCAATTCTGATCCAAGCCAAGGGGAGTTCATCTATCACTATAAATAATTTAGAATGGAATCCTTCTTCGTTTTCACTCTTCCAATAATACTTGTTTCATATCTGAGTGCTTCATCCAACAAGCTTTCTAATAACTGTGGGTGGAAAAACATGTATCTGACCATAAATCTATTGGGCTTGATAGTGCCTTTTTTTTTTTACATTCTTCACATGTTTGATACATTTATCATGATTACTTCACAGGAAAACACCCTGCCACAAATGTATGAAACAAATTAAGTTTGGCTTTGTAAAACTTGAAAAGATAATACAAATTACTCCCTCCCCAGCAGTAGCTATTAAAAAAATACACTGGGCAGCATCTTCCCATGTTCCCTGTGCATGGAGCTGTCTCCAAGCTCTTCTCTTCACTCCATCAGTCCAGTGCTGAGTTTAGCTATTAGCTAGGTCCTACCAAATGTCACATAGACATGTCCAGTGTCTCCTTCCTCTCCAGCTCCAAGTATATTGACTGTCCATGCTCTCTATGAGAATAGACTGTTAGCTACAGTCCTGGAGAAAAGGGGGCCATTGTATAGTTCTGTGATGTGAAGAACAGAAAGGCTTCACATGCAGAGGTGGATTGGCCATTGGCCTCACTAGAAAATCTTCTGGTAGGCCTCTGCCCTTGAGGGTCAGTGGAGGGAGAGGCTTTGTTGTTTCAAGTGTTTATTCCTCAAAAAAGCTGCACTGAATGGTTCACAAATACTTATTTTGTAAACATGGTAATGTCAGGTAATTCTCTTGTTGGTTATTAAGGATGGAACTTTATCCATTATTACATAAAGAATCACAACTGAATGTTGATTTCTGCCTGTTCTTTTTTGTTGCCACCATCTCCTTCAGTTCCTTCTAGCCCTTACATCCCATTCTGTTTCCCAGCATTGATAATTAATGCCTATTTTAAGGAATTACTTATATTTATTTATTTGTTTCATTTATATCCTGCTTTTCTCCCAAAAAGGGACCAAGAGTGGCTTATAATATTCTCCTCTTCTCCATTTTATCCTCACAACAACTTTGTGAGAGGCTGAGAGTTTGTGACTGGCTCAAGGTCAGCCAGGAAGCTTTCATGACAAAGTGACTTGACGGCACTTTCCACCACCACCATCATCACCATCACCACCAAACATATGTTGGTAAGATAAGTGAAACCCTTCTCAAGAGGGCTCAGTCAGTATATCTCAACATTGGGTATTAGGAGTGAAGCAAGTAATGTAACAGCAATGTTTCAAACAGGAAAAAAATTCTTTCTAGTTTTCTGTTGAGAATAGCTATAAGTTTTTCTTTAGTGGGCAATATCTACCAGTTTGTGTAGCAAGTGAGAAACAATTTGGAATCTTGAATGTAGCCAGCCAAGGAAACAGAAGTCTGAGTTTTTTTGATTGGCAGGAGGCAACTGATAGGTTTCTAAAGGGTGCTGCTTGCGTGCGTGCGTGCGTGGGTGGGTGGGGGTTTATGATGCTTCAAAGATTAGTCTTCCTCAGAAGTCTTCCTCAGAACTCACCTGCCCTCCTATGCTTAACTTGGTATATTTATGACTAAACAAATACTACAAAAATGTTGTTAAGTCTCCAGTGTTCTGACCACAAGGACACCCACCTTGTTAAAAGTTGCTCCTGGAACCTCTGGCCTCCCAGGGAAGAGGAGAGATCGACATAATTTTTTTTTTTAATATATTTTATTCTTTTTTCAACACAAAACCAAGAACAAGAACAAAACAACATACAACAGCAAAACTTAACATTCATGCTATCGATACATTATTTTGGGCCCCTATGTGAGTCCAACCAAACATAGAACTTGGACCAAATGTTTATTGAATCTTGACATTTGTCAGTATTCAACAGGTAAGCTAATTTGTCCATTTCGGCCAGCTCCAACAGCTTGCCAATTATCTCCTCATTTCCAGGTATAGTAGATAATTTCCAATATTTGGCTCTAATTATTCGTGCTGCAGTTAAGATTGAAATCAGTAGTCTTACATCTGATGGTAACATTCCTTCTGGAGTCATATTTAACAAATTTACCTCTGGTATCAAAGCAATTTCCATACCCAAAATCTCCTTAATCATAACCTTAATACCATACCAGAACCTTTTCATCACTTTACATGCCCACCACATGTGGTAAAAAGATCCTATACTACTTTCACAAAGCTAACAAAGATTAGAGACATTTGGATAACACTTGCTTAGACTATCAGGTGCCCAGTACCAGCGATAGAAGAGCTTGTATATATTTTCTTTAAAGTTTATTGCCTTCATATATTTTATCCCTTTCCAAATTTTAGACCATTGACCAATTTCGACATTATGACCTAAGTCTTTCATCCACACTATTATAACATTTTAATTACCTCATCCTGCATAGTCTTATCTAAAAGTAAAGTATATATATATTTAATAAGTTTATTGTTGCTATTTAACCAAAAACTATCTAGTTCATTCGGCTCTCTATAGAATCCAATCTTTTTATCTTTACTATAAATATCTTGAAGCTGTAATTTTTCCCACCAAGAAAGTCTATACCCTAATTCTTCCAATTTATCATCTGGTTTTATATTGTCTAATCTATCCAAGATAGAGTCGTATCTAAGTTATTTTTATTTAATAAAGTGGGTTTAATAAAAGCCTCTAATGGTGGCACCCATTTTGGTACTTTAATATAAAACTCTTTTTTGGTACTTACCTAAATCTTCATTAAAGAAGCTTTAAGAGTATGAGAGTAAAAGTTAGAATGTATTTTCTGCTTCTCATACCATACATATGAATGCAAACCCATATAGAGGTCATGCCCTTCTAGTGCAAGCACCCTTATATTTTCCAACTTCACCCATTCTTTAATCCAAACTAAAGCATCGGACTTATCATATAGTTCCCAGTTGGGAACCGCAAGCCCTCCTCTTTCTCTTCTATCTTGGAGTAATTTGAATTTCATCCTTGGTTTTTTTGAAACCCAAATGAAATTCCTGGTCATTCTATTAATCTCCCAGTAAAAAAGGTGTATTATCATTTAACGGGGTATATTCTGAGCTAGAAATATAAATTTTGGCAGAATATTCATTTTTATAGCAGCAACTTTACCAAGCCAAGATAAATTTAAATTCTTCATTTTTTCTAAATCTGCCTTTATCTCCTTCAATAGCTTCTGATAGTTATCCTTGACCAGTGAACTAGCCCTATTTGAACAAAAAATACCCAAATATTTCACCTTCTTAACAATTTCTATGTTAAAGATCTTTTGAATTTTATTTTCCCTCTCTTTTAGACAATTCTTTGTTAATAACTTAGTCTTTTTAAAATTTATTTTCAATCCTGCTACCTTCCCATACTGATTTATCAGTCCTAGTAATTGACTAAGGGAATTTTCCAGTTCTTCCATTATATACATCAGATCGTCTGCAAATGCACATAACTTATATTCTTGTCCTCTACATTTAAGTCCCATTATTTGATTATTTAATCTGACCTGATCATTAAGAGTGTCTAATGCAAAAATAAATAAAAGAGGGGACAATAGACAACCTTGCTGGTGCTTTTTTCAATTACTATCTCCCCTGTCATATCACCATTAACATTCACCTTAGCCTTCTGTTTATTATATAAGGCATTTATCATTAACTGGAACCGATCGCCCACATCATATTCTTTCAATTTCCGTTTTAAAAAATTCCAGACCAAATTGTCAAAAGCCTTTTCTGCATCCATGAACATCAATATTACTGGTTTATCTGGATGTGATTCATAGTATTCCAATATGTTAATTAAAGTTCTTAAGTTATCTCTCATCTGTCTCTGTGGCAGAATCCCTGTCTGATCCTTATTAATTACCTGTAGTAATACTTTTTTCAGTCTCTCGGCTAATACGCTAGCAAAAATTTTATAATCAGCGTTTAATAACAAGATCGGTCTATAGTTACTAATTAAATCTTGTTTATTTTGATCTTTAGGAATTAAGGTGATGACACCTTGCTTCCATGATTCAGTAATAATACCTTTGTCTCCAATATTCTTTATAACCTCTTTAAAAGTAGGGGAGAGTTGTTATTCGAAAACGAGGTAAAACTCAGAGGGAAGACCATCTGGTCCTGGAGCCTTATTTCTTTCTTGTCTTCTGAAAGCCTCCACAATTTCACACACTGAAATCGGGTCATTCAACATTTCCTTTTGCGAATCAGTAAATTTGTTTAGTACCTTATGTTTTAAAAAGTATTCTTCTATTTGTTCCTCAGATTCTTCCCCTTTTTTGTACAATCTACTATAATACTTTTCAATTATTTCCTTAAAATCAGACATAAGCCATTTAGTTTCTGCTTCATCACTTTTTAAAGGAATTATAGATCTTTTAGCTTTTTCCTTTGCTCAGAGGCAGACAGTATCTTCCCAGGTCTTCCTATGCTTCAGACAGAGCTCCACTTTGTTATGTGCAACATAAAACAACCACAAGGGCTGAAGTCACAAGAGTGCATTGATTTTTTTCTTCAAAAAACAATGAAAGAGGAATCCCTCTTTTAAAAGAGAATAAGAGGAACCAGTGGCTGTTATCTAAAAGGAAAACTTTTAGAAAAAGAAAAGCCCATTTCCATAACAGCTCTGTTCTCTGCTCTGTCACCCTCCCTCATTCTTCCCGCTTTACCTTAATGTTATCTTTAAACACTGTGACATTAGCAATGATAAGCAACAGGCTCCAAGCTGAGAGAACAGAGAGCCAGTATAGCATAATATTTAGGATGTTGGGTTAGGAGGTGGGAAAGCTGGGTTTGAATCCCCACACAGCTATGGAAGCTCATCACATGATCTTGAGCCTTTCACAATCTGCCAGGGGGAGGAGGAGGAGCTGGCATCATACCCCACCCTTCACTCAGCATCTCAGAGCTGTTCCTTCCCTTCATTTCCCCACAACAGACACCCTGTGAAGTAGGTGGAGCTGGGAGAGCTCTGAGAGAACTTCTCTTTAGAGAACAACTCTGAGAGAGCTGTGACTGACTCAAGGTCATCCAGCTGGCTGCATGTGGAGGAGTGTGGAATCAAAACTGGTTCCCCAGATTAGAGTCCACCACTCTTAACCACTACTCCAAACTGACTCTCACCTCACATGGGATACACTGGAGGTGGGGAGGGTAGTGTGATCAGCCACTTTGGCAAATGGTCTTGAGGGACTGGCTCAGGGAACTTTTAGCTTAGGCAGATGGCTAGCTGCAGCAGGATGTCCTGGAAAAAGTCCTATCACTCGCTTTGGGAAGCAGGGTTACACAAAGTACCCATGCCACCTATCACAGCCCCTACATGACTGAGAACAATCAAATCATAGCAGGATACTGCATCGTTTGGGGATGAGCAAACATTTTGGGTGCCCATTTCCCACTGAAATATAGGCATAGAGTACCAGTGTGCTATAGTTCTGAGGATGTTAGATTAGAGCTGGGGAGACCCAGCCCTGAAGCTTGCTGGATGACCTCTGACAGCCACTGTTTCTCAGTATAGCCTACTTCAGAGGCTGCTGTGAGAACAAAATGGTGGTGGGGAAGAAGAGCCGTGTGAGCTACCCTAAGCTCCTTGGAGGAAATGGGCAATAAAAGTGATTAACCCCAAGTCATAAAAGTCCTAACCCTCACTCTGTTTGTTGACATACCAAGCATTTTCCCTGCATTACAGTAAGCTCTTGGTGACAAGGCTAAACAGACTATCTTGTCAGCAATTCTGTTTTTATTTTATGTTTAACAAAGGCTAATGTTTATTTAAGTAATCCTAAAAAGGACATCACTCCACCTGTCATCTTCACAATATATATGTGTATCTCTACCAGCATGCAGTCTGAACACGGAGGAGCAGGCAGTCAAATATTTGACAGATGTCATTACCCTGACATCTACAAAACTTGAAATGACAGCAGTGGTTAATTTCCTCTCCGAGTCATATTTAAAACATGAAAAAGCCAATGAGTCTCTATCACATTAATACAAATCTACCAACACAAATGTCTGTGGGGGGGATTATATGGTGCATACAGAAGAATTCAAAGCATGCAAGGAAATTTTGGAACTGGAAAGAACTTTAAGAATGGATGAAATCTGAAAGTGAGACTTTAATGTTTTTAAGTGTGTGATGTCATCTCTGTGTCCATTTTTATTCATCTTTTCACCCACTCTCCCTTTTACATATCCATTTTGGTTACATATTAATACATTTTAATCCATCTCTTTCACCAAGAGTTTAGGGTAGTATACATAGTTCTTCCTCCCCCACAACCACTTGTACATTTTACTCTCTTAACAACTCTGAGGTAGGTTAGGCTGAGAGTTTTTTTTAATTGGGCCAAGATTCTGCAGTCAGTTTCATTTCTGACACTTCTCCAGGCCTGTTGGCAACCATAACTCCAACTTTTGTACACCACTGGTTCTAGATAGATAGATAGATAGATAGATAGATAGATAGATAGATAGATAGATATAACACATACGCAGAGCTGGTCTGTGAATAACATGATGAAAGACCAACCATTTATCTTCTCGGCTGTACCTCTTAGCATCAACAACTAACAGCCATATCTGTCTCTATGCCTTGTGCGCTGAAAATTATTTTAACCCTACTAAGAAGTAAGTTGGAATGTTCATGCACATTCCAAAATACCTCAGCAGCTGAGCCAATAATCAGGGAAGGTTCATTTCAATTAACAGAAACCAGAGTACTCGCTACCTGCATTTACCACAACTTTTTCTTTTTACCACTGTTAATTTATTCACTGCATATAAAGAAGGCCTTTAATGAGACATCCTGCATTTGTTTCTCAATGTGTCTTGAAATCAAATGAGTACAACCAAAAAAGGGGAGAAAAACACATCCCTGCAAGAGAAAGGTAACCAAAAATGTTGAAACAAAGACAAAAAAGTACAATATAACTATGCACATAGTGCAAATGTAATACATATAAATACCGAATCCCAATATACAGGCAAAACAGATGGCCATCTGACAGCAATGCAGATTCTGTGAACTTAGGCAGTTCATGAGAGGGAGGGCAGGAAGGGCTGCATCAGTGCTTAGTTCTCATGGCCCTTTCTTACATGCCCAGATAAATGCTGATTGCCACTTTGGAGTCAGGAAACAATTTTCTCCAGGCCAGTTTGGCCAGGGATTCTTAAAGGTTTTGGGGTTATTTTTGGTCATCTTCTGGGCATGGAGCAGGGTTAGCTTGGGGGTATGGGGGAGGTAGTTATGAATTTCTTGCATTGTGCAGGGGATTGGACTAGATGACCCTGGGGGGGTCCCTTCCAACTCTATAATTCTAAATGTCCATTCTTATAAATACAGGTTAAAAGGTGCATAATGTCTCCATATGCGAACAAAAAACAGGAAAACACAATACCAAACATGTTGCAGCAATAAGCCTTCCTCAGTGGTATAATTCAAACTGAGTACTCCATTAATTTAACAAAGATATGCACAGAACGGACCTTACTCACACTGAGATGTTCACCTGTGGAGTAAGTGGTGTCAAATATTCTTGAGATACAACATGGGCAATTCATCAAGATGTAAAATATTTCATTAGCCCATGGATCCTCTTAGGTCCAATCTGCAGCAATGGAGTATTGGTTACAGAAACTGTATTTTGTTATAAAATCTATCTCTGTGCATTTTTAAGTCACAAAAATACATACGAATTGTTCAAGTATTAGATAATGACACCATTTCTGTAGTGTTCTCTTTGGATTCAACACTTTGTCTTTTCTTGTGAAATAATTTTGATGATTTCCTGAAAGTTCCATTATTCTCGTTTTTATTTTTGTCTTCCCTGTATATTTCTGTTCTCATGTGTATGGATAAAACACTGCAAATATGCATTCTTGATACGACTGAGCCTGCTTGGCAGGGAGGGTGGGATATAAATTGAATTAAATAAATAAATAAAATTGTGCCATGCTTTTTTCGTTTGACCATTTACCATTACACAAGAACACATGTTCCCATTAATAAAACACTACAGGGGAAAATATGTTGGCAGAGTATGGCTATGCAGTAAAGCCAAGCACATGTAGTTTAAAGAATAAAGTTGGCTTGTTAAGAAGAGAACAATCTTTGTAAGAAAGGAGAGAGAAAGAGAAGTCTGTTCAACTAGGTATGAGGGAGTCAGTAATGAAGAGAAGCTCAGCAGGAGCACTGAGCCAATCAGGAGACAAGAAGGCGAGATTTTGAAAATAGTAGGAAGTCTCTAAACTCACTATGCTAACAAATTGTCCCCTCTGCTGCCCCCTGCGGGATGTTTTCATTTTCTTTATCTATGAATGATAGACTTTGCATATTCCAACAAAAACAATTTCCATACACTCACAGGAAGATTTTTGGGGACATATGTGCAGTAGTAACATGGGGAGGGAGAGTCAAATGGCCTTAAGAGAAATGGCAGCCTACTACACATCTCCTTCCATAATTAATTCTATAAATTCTTCTATTTAAAACAGAATTCAGCAAGTCACTTGGGGAGCAGGGGCGAAGGCTAGGTCTTTGGGGAGAGCAGCTGATCAATTCTGGGCAGTATCTCCCCATGCTGCCACTCACTTCCACACCCAGCCCCCTCCTCTTCCTCCTCCTTCCTGCCAACCAGCCACCTGGCCTACCACAATGCATGCAGGCCTCACAGTCATTGCCGGTGGCCCCAGGGACAGGAAGCAATCTGCTCTGCTAGCTACTCGAAAGGCCACACAGCAGCCACTGCCAGGGAAAAGATGTGGAAACTGAGCTTCTGTATGGCATGGCAGAGAAAATGGCTAGACAGGCTCTCAGATTTGGAGGGTGTTGGAAGTTTGGGAGGGGGCATCACCCCATGTGCCCCTGGCTAGCTATGGCTCTGGTAGTAGCCCTTTTTCAAGCTGAGTGGTCTATCTATTCTGGCTGTGTGAATTGTTCCCACACCAAAGTGCTACTTCACATATATGCTGTCTTCCTAGATTCTGCATGGTGATTGTGCAGAGGCCATGGTATACATATTTGACTTATGCTATTGTTTTATTCCTTGCTGATAACCTTCCCCATCCACTGTCAACTAAAATGTGAATCTAACTTGTCTTTCATCTAGTTTCTAGGTATTAATGGAGTCACAGCTCTAAGTGTAAACTCTTCTCTTCATATATTGTTAAATGTCAGAAGTTCCATATTGTTCCTAATATTTAATTTATTTTAAAATGCCTTGAGCTTTTTACTTAATTTAAAAAGCCAATTAAAAAGGTGTTTTTATTTCAACCTAATGAGGATAAGGACATAGGTTACCAATTCAGTATCTCTAACATTTACAAAATTAATAATTTCTGTCTGAGATGTGTATGTAATAAATCCCTTTAGGCATAAAATATGCCTGTTTATCTAACAATAAATCCTTGGGTTGAACTGTAGCACAGACTGATATAAATTTTGCAGAAACCAAATGAATATGCTCTTTCCTTAGTCCTGAGAAACAAGTAAAACTTCAAGGCTGGTGATTCAAAACTATTCCAGCTTCATGAGGTAGGTGAAATCTCGAACATTTCCTAAAGAAACTATAAGGAGCATTTCAACACACAGCAGTATCTCAAGAGTATTGGTGAGAATAAAACCTGGCTTATTCCTTATCAGCAGGTTTCTCCCCCTCTCAAATGAATACTTCATATCACAGGGAAGAAATATCACGTACACGTCAAACTTCAGTCCTTGCAAATAGATACAAAGAACAATCACTCTTTCTGGGGGGGGAAAGCTACCAAAGCGTATAAACTAATTTACTGCACCAGCGCTTATAATTAATGTCTTCTCAGTCTTCTCAGACCATACATAGCACATTACACCTGTAATTTCCCCAGGTCATTTGTAATACATTACCTCAGAGGCACTGAAAATGCACATGTGATTACTGTTGTTTTCTCCACATCAAAGACTGTGGTCTCACATTGCTATTTGATGTTTTACATCCCACAGCCAACAATAAGCAAAGACATCAAAGCATGGACAGTTTAATAAAGAACAATTAGACTTTGGTCTAATTCCAAGCATGGGAAGGCAGCTGTCAAAGCTGAAGGGTCACAGCCCTGAAAAGACTGACTTCCCACTAGTTGTTGCACAAGAGGAGTGAAACATGGGTGATGGGCAGGAGCAGTGGAATGGGTTGTTTGCATATCCCATTGAGATAACAAAACAAACCGTGTTCTCAGTCATTTTGCACAATACTCATGTGGTTTGAATATGTTACATGTTCACCCACATGTATATAAATGATCTGGTTTGACCGCTGATCAGGAACCATGAACATGTTCTGTGCTGCTGAATGTGGGCATCCAACCAGGAGACCTGCTCATAAATCACCCTGTTTCATGAGCTGAATAAAGTCTTCCATGTCAGGTGACCCACCACAACCCAATAAATCCACTGATTTTGCTGTCTGCCTGGCACTGCAAAAATAAAAATGTGGTCAAACACTTTGTAGGCCATAGTAAATTTCTAGTGGGTTGCTTTTAGCTTGGTATGTTACAAGTTTTGCCCCATAGATATTTCTATGATAATGTTGTCTGGTGCACTTTTTCAGCCTTTTCAGTGTCTGGTGCACTTTTTCAGCCTTTTCAGTGGAAGGGTAAAACAAGGATAAGCTGATGTTGTCTTCCTTACCAATCATATCATCTGCTAGAGCAGGCCCGAACAACTTGCATCTTAAGTAGTCCAACATAATTCATCAGGAAGCCTTGTACTGTGGCCAGTTCAGTGCTTGCCAATACTGGTGGGCTTTATAGTTGTGTGCAGGTAGTGAAAGATAGAGCAAGAGAGAGAGAGACTTCTTCAACCATGATGGGCCTGAATAATATATTATTGGCATGGGTCTTTACCATGTCTCCACTCCCCCCACCCCTCCGACTCCCACTGATTGCCAGCTGCTGGCTGGAAACTCTAGTTGAAATGTCCTGGTACAGAATTATGGAACCAGGAACCATCCCACAGGGCCTTGACTAGGGTTACCAACTCTAGCTTGGGAAATTCCTAGAAATTTGGGACTGGTACGTGAGGACGACAGAGTATGGGGAGAGGCAGAAGGGATACAATGCCATAGAGCCTGCCCTCTGAAACTGCCATTTCCTGCAGGGGAACTGATCTCTGTAGTTTGGATATCAGTTGTGATTCTGGGAGAACTCCAGACCCTTCCTTACAGCTGAGAAGTCTAGCTTCGACATACAAATTAACATATCCTTCATCACATTTAAGTATTGCCTAAAGGGATTAAGTAACTGTAGCTGCAATCCTATGCAAAGCTGATTGTGCTCAGAATACATCTCATTTAACTAACTTCCAAATAAACATGCACATGATTATGTTGCAAGCCTAAAGCCTGTACATCATACCTCCTGTTTTAAGCTTTATTATTAAATTAACAAATGCATTACAATGATTGACAACATCAGTAGGAAACAAATCTGTAAACACTGATGTATCCATATTGAAAAGGATGGTTAAAACTCAACAAGTGGTTTCCAAGCAGTTAAATATGTGATTATATGAAATCTCATCACTCTTCCGAACCGATTTGGACATTTCTGGAATGTCACATGACTTGGCAAGCCAACATGAACACACAGGACACTTTTATCATTTTAAAATTAAATTTATGCACAGTAAAATTCCAAATTAGCTCCTAACATAGCTTTCCCACTAATATAGGAATTAGATCAAGTAAAACATGAAATTATTCCAGATAGATTTTGTAACTCACCATTATTCTAATATATGCAGGATTATCTTCCAAGGCACCCATTTGTGTGTGGGGGGGGGGGGGGGGGGGTCTTATGCAGTATCTTTAAAGGAACTGCACAAGAAAGCTCAAAAAACAGTTGAGCAGTGGGAAGGTGCTGCACAAGAAGCCCCCCCCCCCCAAAATCAGCTGAAGGGTGGGGAGGTGCTCCCTGCTACTCAGCTGTTTTTGTGGCTTTCTGCTCTTTTCATGACCTGCTACAAACTGCTAACTACAAATGAACTTCAGTTTGGGAATCATGAACAGGGCAAAATTCATTACGAATTTTGTTTCATGCCCATCCCTAGTTATCTTTTTCTTCCTTTTCTCCCACAGATTCTCAAGGAGTCTAAGAGACTGGCCAGGTGGCCTGGGTGGAGAACTGGAGATTTTTCTACTGGGTCCCGTTTGGCGAATGATGCATTGCAAGAGGGAAAAAAAATGTCTTTCTTTTTGTCTTTCCTGTCTGTTTTTGAGATTTAAAATTTTAGGACATAAATCTATGTAACACTCTCCCCAGGTTCACTCCAGGGATGCACCTCCATTTTGCAGTGCTCTGGAAGGCCATTTCAGAGAGTGCAGAGGCCTGATTATAGTCAGAACCACTATGCCACAAGAGGAGGAGAGCCAGTTTGGCGTAGTGGCTAAGTGTGCGGACTCTAATCTGGGAGAACCGGGTTTGATTCCCCACTCCTCCACTTGCACCTGCTGGATGACCCTGGGCAAACCATAGCTCTGTACCAGCTGTTCTCTCAAGGACAGTTGTCTCAGAGCTCTCTCAGCCCCACCTACCTCACAGGGCATCTGTTGTGGGGAGGGGAAGGGAAAGGAGTTTGTAAGCTGCTCTGAGACTCCAAGTGAGTGAAGGGTGGGATATAAATCCAATTTCTTCTTCTTCTTCTTTTTCCTACCTGAAATGGCACCAGGGGTGAGTATCATGAAATACAGCCACCAGTGTCCTTTAGATTGAAGAAAAACTGAGCAGAGGGAAGGCAGGGACATATCCTGACCAGAATCAACCCCCTACAGAGCTCTGAAACAGTTCTTCTGTGCACTACAAAACAGAAGCACATCCCCAGGGTGACTCTGGGGACAGCATCACATCTAAGTTGTGTCCTTAAACTAGGGTTGCCAAGTCTGGGTTGGAAAATACCTGGGGATTTTGGGGGTAGAGCCAGGAGAGGGTGGGGTTTGGGGAGGGGAGGGGTTCAGCATGGTACAATGCCATAGAGTCCACCCTTCAAAGCAGCCATTTTCTCCGGGGGAGCTGATCTCTGTCAGCCGGAGATCAGTTGTAAAAGCGGGGGATCCCCAGGCCCCACCTGGAGGCTGGCAGCCCTACCTTAAACATCTTAAGATCTGATGTATTTTTAAATGTAAATTTTTACGAGATTCTTCCCTTTTTTTCCAACAGAGGACAGATAGAGCAAGAAAATTCTGTGATTAGCTGACTGCATTGTATCTGCAGATGCATTTTGCTAACTGTCATGGATAATATTTATTGATTCTTGGAAAATACTTCTTGGTCTGTTTATCAACAGTTAGGTCATGGGGTTTTTTTTCTGTGGTAGTTCTGTGTTAGCTGAAGGACCATCTCCTCCCATACTGTTCAGCCCACCTGCCTTGCAACCCTTGTTCTCTGTCTCCCCCTACCTTCAGAAGTGAGGTGGATGGTGACAAGACACAGAGCATTTTCTTGCGGTGGTACCTTGCCTTTGGAATGCCCTCTCCCTGAAGAGGTGGCATAGAAATATCCTAAATGAATAAATAATAGACCTGTTCCAGAGGGCATGCAGAGGGATCCTTCCGTTGCCATACTCAGGAAGGGACGTAAAAACATTTTTATTCCAGAGGGCATGGGGGGGGGAGCTGTTTTGTCATATTTGCTGTGCTTTTAACAGTGTCTATTGGATTTAACTCTGTGCATTGTTTTAAACTTAATTGTGTGTTCTAATTGTTATCTTTAAAAACAAACAAACATGCTGCTGGATTTTTTTAATTGACTTCATTTATACACTGACTTTCTCCCCACTGGGGACCCAAAACAGCCTACATGGTTCACCTCTCCTCCATTTTATCCTCATAACAACTCTGTGAGGTCGCTTGGGCTGAGAGTGTGTGACTGGCCAAGGCCATTCTGCAAGTTTCCACATCAGAATATGGACTCAAACCTGGGTCCCCCAGATCCCACTCTGATACTCTATTGGCTATCCTTTGATTCTTTTGTACCTTACAGCTTCTCTACTTTGCTATCTGCTTTGAGTCTGACATGATAAGGCATGATACACATATTATGAATGAATGAATAGGAGGGTTTAACTCCTTGTCCCCAAAAGAGATAACCCAGCAAGCTGTTGTGGCTCTCCATATGTGTGTAAATGGCTGACCCCCATGTCTATCAAGCATTCTGGGTTATGCTTATTCTGGGTTATGTTATTCTGTTCTGGGTTATGTTATTCTGGGTTAAGTAGAAGGTGAGCAAAAAAAGAAAAGAAAAACAGAGGAAGGAAAAACTTTAAGATCAGCTACCAACACCCTCCTCCCACTTCGATGTATAATCTAGATAGTCAACTGCATTTGTCCATTTGACTGGTATAAAACTTTAGTATCAGGATTGCCAATCTCTATTATATGTTATAAACTTCCACCCTTAATGCACTCCTTTTGGAAACTGGCTGAAATAAAATAATACTGAGATTGCTTTGAACTCTTTGTAAAGCTATTCTTGGAAACTCACTCGCTTGTTTTTTTTTTTGTTTTTTTACAGTCAGGTGTATCTCAGTCAGAGTGTGCAATGATATTAATGCTGTGCCGGCCAAAATAGCCTTATAAGACACTTTGGTGCATCTCAGCAAAATAAAATAAAATAAGACCAACTCCAGAAGAATTCAATCAATTCCGGAGAGAACTTTGTGATGTGAGGAAATAATTGAGTGCTTGACATCTAACTTTATAGGTCAAAGCTTGAAAAGGCAATATCTCAGCAATAAACTGAGATAAAATTGTGGAATTTTCAGTTTGGGGAGGTAGGCTCATGATTCCGTGGAAGAGATTGAATCTATGACCTGGATTTCAGAAAGCACTTAATTTCTGTGTAACTGGAAAACAGCTAATTCCAGACAAATCTTTCCAACTTGCCTCACCTGCAGAGGATGCCAAAATGATATCCAATCTAAGAACATAAGAACATAAATAGAGCCCTGCTGGATCAGACCAGTAGTCAATCTAGTCCAGCATCCTATCTCACACAGTGACCAACCAATTCCTCTGGACAGCCAATAACAGGGCAGAGAGGCCAAGGACTTCCAGTAATGTTGCCTCCAGGCTCTGGGATTCAGAGGATTAGTGCTTCAGAATGTGGAGGTTCCCCTCAGCAACTACAGCTAGTAGTGATTAATAGACTTATCCTCCATGAATCTCTCTAACCTCCTTTTAAAGCTCTTTATTCCTATGGCCATTACTACATCCTCTGGCAGGAAATTCCACATTTTAATTACTCTCTGGGTAAAGTAGTATTTCCTTTTGTTCATTCTGAATCTACTACCTTATTGGATGCCCTCAAGTTCTTGTATTTTGGGAGAAGAAGAAATTGTTTTCTTTTCTTTGTCAACTCTCTCCACCCCATGCATAATTTCATAAACCTTTATCATGCCCCCCCCCCCAGGACTGTTCAGCCTTTCCTCATAGGCAAGGTGCTCCAACACCCTAATCATCTTGGTTGCCATTTTCTGTACTTTTTCCCAGCTCTGCAATGGTCTTTTGGAGATGCAGTTACCAGAACTGTGAACTACACAGTATTCCAAACAAAGCTGCACCATAGATCTATACAGGAGAATTACATTATTGGCAGTTTTATTCTCAATCCCTTTCCTAATAATCCCTAACATAGAGTTTGCCTTTTTCACAACTGCAGCACACTGGGATGACCCTTTCATTGATGTATCTACTGTGATTCCAAGATCTTTTTCCCTCTCAGTCTCAGCAAGTTCAAGACCCCATTAGCCTATACTTGAAGTTGGGGGGTTTTTTTGTCCCAGTGTGCATCACCTTAAATTTACCAACATTAAACTTCATTTGCCACATCGTCACCTAGTTTGTGGAGGTCAACCTTGGTTTTCACCATCCTGAACAATTTTGTGGCATCTGCAAACTTGGCCACTACACTACTCACCCCTAGTTCCAGATAGTGGATGAATAAATTAAATAGTACTGGCCCCAGTACCAATCCTTGTGGGACCCCACTGCTTACTTCTCTCCATTGTGAGAACTGTCCATTGATTCCTACTCTTTGTCTCTGGTCATTTAACCACTTTTTCATCCATAAGAGAACTTGCTATTTTATCCCATGACTGCTAACAGAACCTGAATACTTTGCCGACATTGTTACCTGGAACTCACCATTGCAGTATGGCTGCTAGTCTGTGTGGTGAACTCATGTTATTTGTAACTTGTACTTTGGCCCTTGATTACAGTGGTGTAAACAGGTATGAGATAACTATTTTAAATAATAATATGAAATAAATGAATAACTGGTTTATGATTTGAATGAGAAACATGATGAACATGTGTTAGACTCAAAAGATATACAATAGACTAGTCTGAAATGTAAATGGCCCTGACAAATAAGCAATGGCTGCATGGCCACAAGGCTGCTCAACATAAACTTTGGCAACAATAACCTGGGAGACCCAGGTTCAAATCCCCAGAAATTTGATTGAGAGTTGAGTAAGATAAGTTTGCTGAGCAATCATGTTTGTTTCAAAGTTCACAGCCTGTGTAGTTACAATCATATGAAGGTTCCTTTTTGGTAAAGTTTTTACTGATGCACACATGTATATTGATAATGTAGAGGGTGGTTGTAAGTTAAGCAGAAAAACTGATATTTCATATGATCCCGTTCTGAAATTAAGTTAAGAAATTCTTCTAGTGGCACCACTATTTATTTATTTCATTTCTACAGGACCATCTCCTTCCTTATATTTCCAGAAGGGCATTGCACTCCTTGGATAACAGCACACTGGTGATCCCCAGCCCTAAGGATATCTGGCTGTTCTTGACCAGAGCCAGGGTCTTTTCGGTCCTGGCCCCAACCTGGTGGAATTCTCTGCCAAATTCCATCAGGGCCCTGTGGGACATAATGCAATTCCACAGGGCCTACAAGGCAGAGATGTTCCACCAGGCTTTTGGTTGTGGAGAGTTTTCAACTCGGCTGGCACCCTCTTCAGTTTTCCATGCTCATTTTGACCTCTTCTCCCCTGCCCACAAAACAGCCAACAGTCTGTAATAGGGGAATAATTAATTCTAAAAATCACTACTCACCTTCTGTTTTTTAATGTAATTTAATATATCCAATTGTTTTATTTGGTGACTGTTTTTAATATTATGTACATTGCTCAGAAACTGCAGTGGCTCAAAGGTTAAGATGCTGAGCTGCAGACCAGAAGGTCGGTAGCTCCACAGTTTGAGACCCTAGTACTGTGTGACGGAGTGAGCGCCTGTCTCTGGCCCCAGTTCCTTCCAACCTAGCAGTTCAAAAACAAGAAATTGCAAGTAGATAAATAACTACTGCTTCGATGGGAAGGTAACAGCATTCCGTGCCCCTCGGCATTTAGTCATGCTGGTCACATGACCACAGAAAAATGTTCAGACAGTGCTGGCTCTTTGGCTTGGAAATGGAGATAAGTACCGCCCCCTAGAGTTGGATTCAACTGGCTTTCAAGCAAGAGAATTATTTACATTTACTTTACATTGCCCAGAGCCCTGCTATAGTAGGGATAGGGTGATTCATAAATTTTAATAACGATGATGATGGTGATGACAACGACAATAACAACAACAACAATTTCCTTCCTCCTCAGTGGGGCCCCAAAGTGGCTCACATCATTATCCTCGCCTCCATTTTATTCACACAACAAATCTGTCAGGTAGGTTAGGCTGATGATGTGTGACTGGTCCCAGCAAGCTTCTATGGCAGACTGGGGATTTAAACCTGGGTCTTCCAGATCCCATTCTGACACTCTAACCACCACACCACACTGGAGACATTCCACAACAACAACAAAAGGAGATGGATGAGAGAAATCCAATCACACCTAAAGCATTTTCAACTGAAGCATTTTCGAACTGAAATCAAATTTTATTTGGACAACATGGTACCTCTCTGAGCTTTCCCTTTTGTTTCTAGAGGGAATGTTACATACAATTTAACCTAAATTGATACCTATTACTGCATTCTTTGATGGTTTGCCTTGAATTGTGGTTTGACCTTTGGGTGAGTTTCCACTGCACTTACCACTTAGTCAGCTCTCCTCAAGATGATGAACATCCCTGCTTGCAGCTGTCTGAAAGACATGTTCATTTAACTATTTGTTGATGACCATCTAGTATTGCAGAGAGCTATAGTACACGAGTAGCTAAAAAGGACACCATAATATGAACTTTATAGTTTGCAGCATAGCATAGGATTTACAAATAATGCTGACACACAGTATAAAAAGAAAAGTTAATACAAGCTGTTTAGAGGGCCTGCCAGCTTTGAAAATATTCTACAAAGCTTTAGTAAATTGAGACATTGTGCTCCGGTCGATAGTGCTGGACCTGATCCAAATCCCTGCTCAACTCTGGTCTCATTGACTTGCCTTAGTAAGTCGCTACTCTGGGCTTTTCTAAATTACAAATTGAAACCACTTTTATCCCTGTTAACTGTCATGCCTCTTGACTAAGGAATTGGAAACTATTTCTGTGATGGAACTAAGAACTGCCAGCATGAAATGAGAGGTTCTCTCATTCTTAGGGCAACCTGTAATCATTAGGTCACAACTGTAGTCCATTTTTAACCAGGTTTACTCATAAGTCAGCCCTATCCATTCAAAGGAGATTTACAATCAGGTAAGTATAAATATAGGAATACATTCTAAATATTGTATATGAATGATTTTAAAATTTAAATTAATTAAATCAATTTAAATTTAAATTGATAAATTGCAAAATTTAAAGATTTTTTTTACATCTATCCCTTCTCTACTTACATCTATCCCTTCTCCATTTATACTCAAAACAGTTTACAATGAGCAATGCAAAAGGAATACACTTTTACTAAACTAGTCTGGGTTCTTCCTTTCTGGCTGCAAGGCCAACTAACTGCCTTGCGCAGCCCAGCCAATCAAAGGGGAGGGCTGCCTACTCATGGCAGACCCACTCACTTTGATACAGGCTTTTATCAGTGAAGCTGTCCTACCTTCCTTTCACCTTCTCTTCCCTCTTAGCAGCAGTGTGGGATTAGCTGGTCACTTAGGGGCAGAGCAGAAATTCTTCATTTCTTACCTTAAACTGGCCTTGAGGAAGACCATTTTTTCATCTGCTTCGCATTGCTCTTAATGGGGAGTTCATTTAGTAAAGAGGTTTGGTCTCAACAAGATTGGTTAAGGTTAGTTGGCTAGATTATTTATTATATATGTATTTAATAAATTTTATCCTGTCATTAAGGATGGCATACATTATTCTTCCCTTTCCCATTGTATCCTTATACCCTGAGACATAGGTCAGGTTGATGGAACGTGACTGGCTCAATATCACCCAGTGAGCATCATGACAAAGCAGGAAGTCTAACCTGGTTAACAACACTTCAGCCAACTAAACCAAGCTGGCTCTTGTATTCCAAACCAAACTACTGCCTGACTAGAACCAGTGGACTAGGGAGGGAATTCCCTCAGTGCTGAGTGTTATCTCTTGAACCTTCCTGCTGCCTGGCATAAGGGGAAAGTGTGAATGAACAACATCTCTCAGCACAGTGGCACCTTTAAGACCAACACATTTTAATTCTGGATATAAGCTTTCATGAGCATGAAAGCTTATACCCAGAATTAAACTTTGTTGGTCTTAAAAGTGCCACTGAACTCAAACTTTGTTCTGTTGCTTCAGACCAACATGGCTACACACCTGAATCTCTCAACTCAGTTTGTTGTGCAGGCAAGAAAAAGTTGGGAGCAGATTCACTGCCATTGCCATTCCTAGTTTTGTGCCAGGGTGGTATTGCCACAATGGTGGCAATCTCTATGAGCAACCAAGTGCTAAAAGTATGGGAAGAGGTAATGCAGTTCAGGTAATATAGCTGTTCAGTACAGATGTTACCACACTTTAACCTAGATAAGGATCTTGCATCTTCAGCTGAGGACAGACTGGGGATTTGCAGCGCAATGCGAGCGGGCAAAAAAGCCCTGGGGCCAACTTGTCCCGAGACACCCCATTTGCACTGGCTGCAGCACTGCGGGAGAATACTGGGGAGGAGGCGGACAGCATTGTCCACACTCCATGGCGGCTCCTGGCAGTGCCACCGCGATGCACAGCTGTGCTGTTCTGGCGCGCGTTCACACTGGCCAGAAGCAGGAGGAATGCGCGCCCAGATGGCTGGGCACCAGTTCGTCCCGGTGCATGGCTAATGTGGGAGGAAAGCGCCGCAGGACCTGGTAAGTACAGCACAGCTCCACCTGTCAGCTGCAGCTGTGTGAACAGGCCCGCCTCATCCACTTGCACAGCGGACCTGAAGCGGGCCACAATGCCAGTCTGTCCTCAGCCTCAATTTTTGGTATGTGGGCAATAACTAGCAAAGGAAAAGGAAAAAAAAACAAACAAGCTCAATCCAAAATATACTGAAACTACTGCAAGGGTTAAGCTAAATCAAATCAAATAATATCAAAATAAATATTATCAAAGCAAATATAATAAAGTCATAATAAGCTTTATATAAGCTGTAATTATGTCACATAAAAGTTTTTGAGGTGTATATAGTGGCAAAGTTAAAAACATATAGGGCCTAAATCTCAGACTACATTAAAAGTTGATGAACATTTCAAATGAACAACACAAGACCATATGTGGTTTGGCCTCCAGGGCCTTCCTCAGTGGTTAACAATACAAACTTTCCCCAAAAAGACACATCCAGAAAATACAATACGTCAGTCCTGGCCAGGTGTTCTTATCTCATATATTATGCAGTATGATGTGAATTTATAAAGCAAGCCACGGATATCTTCTCATGGTAACTGCATTCACATAAAAATCACAATTGATGTTATAAATTATAATTTATAATCTTAGTTTCCAGTATTTTTGGATGTGTGTGTCATCAACCAGCAACTAAAATCAAATGACACATTGTCGTAATAAGGTCAGCTATATGACAGTACAAAAGGGCAATAAAATACAGTTTTCCCTCCCAAACTATGGACCCAATAAAATACAAACTCAGACTTTTAGTCCTTAAAACAAACAAACAAAACCCACCCCCATTAAAACCACTAACTGTCCATAGTAAGTCAGAAAGATAACCAGCAACTCAGAAAAGTCTCACTGAAATAAAATGGTTGAGTGTAATCTACAGAATCTCTGCACATCACGTTCCAATAGGTAGGTTGCCACATCCTCCTTAAGCATTGGTGCCTTTAAACAGAGGTGCTGGGACAGCCTTAGATGGAAAGCTGGTCTATATTAATATGATGAATGGGATTGGAAAACATTTTTATTGTGCATAAATAGGTTAAACTTCACCGTGTGTTAAAAGAACCCTTAACAAACATTCCATGACAAAGAAACTTATACAGCACAATGCACTGAATAAGCTTCACATAAGGCTAAAAATAAAGAGATGTAGGAGAACTCAAAGCAAATGTATGGTTTGCCATTCAGTCCTCCCTCAGAAAATATTTGTCATGATCCCTTCAAAAATAATTGGGATGCAAATGTGCTGAGCTGCACAATGTGTTGAATAGTTGTTAAGGCTCGCGCAAGGAGGTGAAAAAGACATCATTTTTATGCTCAATCAATATGGAAAAGAAAGACATTTTACATCAAGAAACCTTCCAGAGTTTGGTTTAACTCCTTAGAAAAACTTGTATACAGAAAAAAATCAAGTAAATATTTACTTCAAAGTTAAATGTTTATATAACTGTCATGTATAGGCCCCAATATTTTTAACATTGGGGATGGGGTTATCAGTATAGGTTTAGGGCAGGGATGGGCAAACTGTGGCTCAGGAGCCGCATGCGGCTCTTTCATATATATTATGTGGCTCCCGGCAGGGCAGCTGGGGAAGCTAAATATCATTAGCAAACAAATATCATTGGACAAATTAATATCATTATCAATATCTGCTTTTACGCCTTTTGTTATTATTTTTGGCAGTCTCATTTAATGTTAATAAAAAGCAAATGTGCTTATTTTTCAATAAAAGCAGGTAATATTTGTTCATGTCTTGTGGCTCTCAAACATCTGATGTTCATTTTATGCGTCTCTTACGTTAAGCAAGTTTGGCCACCCCTGTTCTAGGTGGCTCTTACGCTAAGCAAGTTTGCCGACCCCTAGTTTAGGGCAACATTAATTTCCCATGAATGTTCTTGTGTGCTTTTCTGCTTATGATATAGAAAAAAGATTAATTAGCATTCAGTCTGCTGATGTCAAAGTCTTCAGTGAAAAAGAAGAAGGGCTGAATCATAGGTTTTATGAAAGAAAACTTTGATGTTATTATAGTATGGTTGGGGCTTGCTTTATTCTGAAGAATTGATATAATACCAAGATTTTACAGTGGCTTTTCTTGGATGCTCAACACTTTCCATATGCCTCTGAAATCCCTTTAACAACCCTGAGCATGACTAGATATTAGCAAAAATATGGATTATAAAATAGGGTCAATGATACTGGTTTTCAGTCCAAGTTCTGGAACATTCAGTTAGGTTCCAGAGGCCCATCTGCCGGGTCATGACTGAGCCCTTACCAAACCACCATTTTTGGACTTACAAAGGCTTGCTGCTTATTCACAGGAGTAGAACACATGGGTGCTATACCTCCTGCCTCTCTTTGCATACATACTGCAAGAATGAGCTAGTGTAGTAATATCACACTGTTGTGGAGAAGATTTCCCCATGGCTTTGACACTTAGCTTCTCTCTCAGCATGATACCAAAGTGCTCAGTTTACCTAGCTTTCTTGGTCTGCTGCCTACCATTCTAGCTTTAAACTGTTGAGGTCACAACTCTCCTCTTCATGTCACAAGGTGGGTATGAGATGACTCCGATGGTACATGCTTGCAGCTTAATGGGGGCTATGTCTACAGAGGCTTTGGAGCTAGGATGGAGTTGGTCAGTCTGCAGGACAAATGTAACAGTTGGCATAACTGAGGTTTGGGGACATTCATTCAAAGAAGTTTGCGTCTTGTGCTCCCTCATACAATAGACAACATCTAAAGCTGTTCCACGGCCCTGGAATAATATGGTAGATAATAGGATCCTGGCAGAATCTGGACTATATTATCTTTTTCATTCTGCAGTACTGATTACTTGACTAAACAAGGTTGCACAGTCAATAATACTTTATGTAAAATATTCCCCATGTGTAGAAAAAGAGCATGTCAGGAACAGCGATCCAAGCTAACATTCTTTGTAACATGGCAATTTTCCATGTAAAGGATGTTCCTTTTTCATGAAGGAGCATTCAAACATGAACTTCATCCTGAAGCAGGATTCCTCAAGAATCTTTAATAATCGATTTTGTGGGATCACAGAATCATAGAGTTGGAAGGGATCTACAGGGTCATCTAGTTTAACCCCCTGCAATATCTCCCCCGCCCCTCTCACACACTATGACTGGTTCCACGCCCAAAAAACCTCCAGGATCTCCAGCCAAACTAGCCTGGAGAAAAATTGCTTCCTGACCCCAAAGTGGTGATCAGCATTTCCCTGGGCATGTAAGAAAGGGCCACGAGAACTAAGCACTGAGTGTATAAAGGCCAGACTTCTCAGCCACTCCAGACTGTTCTGAAACGTCTAAAAGAATGAAGCTATCTGCTATAATGGACATCAAGCTTGCTGAAAATATTGTAGCATTATGGAAATTTGGATTTGTTTTCCAGACACTTTTTTTTTGGCTGTAACTCAAATCTAACTGTCATTATGTTTTTACCCTACCCAGTCCTTGCACTGGTGACCTTCCCTGGAATGCATGGAAACATGTTAGATTGCTAGCCAAACAAATGCTACTAATGTACTGTGCTGCTTTGACCTGTTCATCGTATTTAATGCAAACCGCATTCATGTCCAGCAAAAGCATTGTTGTTACACAAAGAAAGCCAAGTAATTGCTGGGAGGAAAAGCAATAAAGCCAGCTTTAATGGTGCTGTGTTTCACTATGGCTTGTCATAACTGATTGGATTAATGCACTAGTCAATAGCTACAGGTGAAACAGGTAATTTGAACATATATCAATGGTGAACTCAAAATATGTACTTGACATAAACAGAAATGCTGACATGCAGTCTGTTCAACTGATAATTATGGAGGTAGCCGTTTTAAATCAGAAGCAGCATATGTATTTATTTTTTTCCCATAATGATGACTCCAGAAAACAAGCCCCCAACCCTGCTCAAAGTGCTTTAGTATTTCTTGAGTACAGTAACAGAATGTAAGAGACTATACAATGCCCAGTATTAGATTGCACATCTTTAAAGGTGTATAACTGGTAAGGGACAACTGTTGAATCTCACTCTAGCCTGACGCCCACATTTTGAAATGATAACATAATCAAAAGTTTATTTTACCTCATCCATTTCAGGTACTTAATATGAAAACCCATGTGATGACAGCTGGTATTTTTCACAATTTCCATGTGGGAGAGTCTGAGAATTAACAGACTCTCAAACAGTAAATCCTGTAACAATGCACGGAAATTGATAAGGTAATGTTGAGATTTTTACCATGTTAAAACTGTACATGGGAGGGAGGCCTGTATGGCACGGAGAAAAGACACAATCTGCTCTTGGGATGATTCTGAGGTAATTAAAAATGGGGCAGTCAGAAACTGATAGGATAACTGGAAGTAACCAGCAAAAAAAGGCCTAATGCTAACCTTTTACAAGGTGACTGGATCAGGGGAGTGTGCTTGTGTTCAGGAGTGTAGAAAACTGCCCCAGGGCCATGTGAAACTGAGCTTCCCGCAGGATATTGGTTCATATTCCCTAAGGGTAGTAGATCGGAAAAGTTATGCCTCTCTGACTTTTCACTTTGTCTTTCAGGGGAGTGGCATATGAGAGTCAAATAAGAATTCTATTTGAATTGGAAGTAATGATTATTAATTAATTAATCATCACTAATATTACACACTAAAGTAAAACAAAAGTGCGAGCTTCCAGAGAACTTTAACTTCACATATCTTTCCAGTGCTGTTTAACATCTATACCAAACCACCTGTCACAGCTATGAAGTTAAAGTTCTCTGGAAGCTCGCACTTTTGTTTTCTAAATAAATGCCACCAATATGTGGCCCAGCACAAGGAGCCAAGCTTTCCTAAATATCTTTTAAACATGCTCAATGGTATTTTTTTTTAAATGTATTAGATATGATTGCACCCAAGACCACAATTTTGTGCTGCTCGTATATATTTCAGAATATTGCAAACAGTTTAGATTTAGAAGTGCAAAGATGATAAGTGGTGCTTGGTAGACAAAAAAAAATAATGGATTTATAAAATATGGGATGACAAAATTAACTCACTTCATGATTGTTTGTGAAGCAGGGATGCCAGTCTCCAGGTGGGACCTGGAGATCCCCCAGAATTACTGTTTATTTGCAGAATACCGAGATCAGTTCCCCAGAGAAAATGGATGCTTAATCTCAGATGAGAGGTGCTTAATTGGAGGGTGGACTCTATGGCATTGTACCCCACTGAGGTCTCCTCCTTCCCCAGGCTCCATTCCCAAATCTCCCAGAGTTTCCCAACTTAGATCTGGCAAATTTACCCCCCAATCCCTGCTGATGACAATCTTGTTGTGAATACAGGTTCACAAGCAGATGATCAGCTGAAGAGAACCTGAAAAGTACTGGAGTCTGGTGCGGCGAGCAATGTCCTCAGGGGCTTGCAATGTTTCCTCGGAGCGCAGGGGCTTGGTGATGCCTGGTGCCAGTGGATCAGTGCTCAGTGCTTCGCTGCTTGGTTCAGCTGATGAGTTGCTCATCGGGATCCAATCCTCATCACCACTGAAAAGTACTGGAGTCTGGAGGCCGGTGGAGTGAGTTTCAGCATGATCAAGTTTATTGTAGGTTAGGAACAAGCATACCTGAGGTGGCCCAGGGGTCAGCTTATATGCACAGAAAAGCCTCACCTTCATCCACACCCACACTGCAGGATAGGTTAATCTTCCCTTTCAGAGATTACATTGGTTCATTTGAATATGCTAAGACCCTGATAGGTGGATCTTTAGGCACCTGGGTGCTATTGTTCTTTTACCTCAAGCTTGTACCTTTGTCAGGCCATGTGGTCAGACCGCATGGCCGGCGCCATTACATGTTTGGTCACATCAAAGAATCATACAAGTGTACACATAGAGGCCGAGGACAGACTGGAGCTCCACCGCGCCGCGGAGGCGGAGCAAGCCGGGGGCAAAGGGTCCTGGAGCTTGCCGTTTGCACTGCAGCACAAGCATTCCAGGAGGAGGTGGCCTGCAGTGTCCACACTGTGGGCGGCTCCTGGCGGCAGTGGTGGGGTGGCGGGCAGCTCCTGGTGCTTCTGGGTGCATTCACACTACCCGGAAGTGGGAGGAGGGCACGCCCAGATGGCCGGAGACCTGATTCAAGGGGTCTCTGGCTGAAGCAGCATGACAGTGCCTCACGGATGGGTGAGTCCATGCCGCCGACAGGGGACAGCTGCAGCAATGTGCACAGCCCCTCTTCCTCCGCTTTTAAAGCAGAGGCATAGCGGCCCACATTGGCAGTCTGTCCTCAGCCAGAGAATCATAGCCTGGTTGTCTGTGGAATTGCGTCCAGGACATAACAGAACCTGAATGCTTTGTACTCATTGTCCTAGTCCTGGAGATAAATTTAAGGTGCTAAAAAAAGTGTAGAGTCAATTGAGGCCAAACTGGGTAGTTTTACCTCCTGCTGCATTTTCACATTATCCTCCAGTTTTCACATACCTCCCTTTCATCTGTAGAATTCAAGTACCATGAAAAAAGAAAAAAGATTTATTTACAGCCATGCTGGTTCAAAAACAAAATTGAAAACCAGGAACACAGTCAATGTAATACCCTTTAAGAGAAGCTGTCTGGTGTTTGAATATATTGGAATTATAAGCTTTGAGACAATGTACCTTCCTGTGAGCTGTTTGCTTCTGATATGAAGTAGTATTGCAATCTCAGTGGTTAAAAAGAGAAACTATTGGAATTAAACAGATTTTTTTTTAATGGGATTCTACACTGGTAGTTTTTAACTACATGACCTGTTTTTAGCGACAAGTGCTGGTTTTATAAAGCTCCAGCAAAATAATTGTTCCCCTGGTACTTCCCAATGCAGCAAATTACTTGAGAGGTGATTTGTCAGACTTGTGTGATCAAGGCATTAGGTTTCTTGGTTGGCTTCAGTAAATCTTTAGCTCTGTCACTTTGGTGTGTTTCTCTGACCGCACGCCCAGATGAGAGGTGCTTAATTCAATTACTGTGACAGGCTGATTTACTCTTAAGGCTCCGCTTTAACACCCCTGGAGTAAAATGACCTCCAAAAAGGCAACTGCCCATCAGGTTGGGAGACAAAGTTATTCATTAAGGTCTCTCTCATCTTATTACCTTGACAATGGGCTTGACAGCCAGGCAACTTGCAAACTTTCCATGGGTTATAGTCTTTGACAACATGGACAACAACACTTTCTGTTAAAGTGAAATGTATCTTCTGCAGGGGTACTCTAGCTCCAGTTGCTGGGTTTGGGGCTAAAAGGAATTGGGACATAATAAGGTATGTATTAGAGAATTTTCAGTAATCCCTGTTATTTAGCTTTTGCCTGGCATGTTAACTATGTGTGACACCTTGCCCTGAACTGGATAGCCCAGGCAAACCCGATCTCATCAGACCTCAAAAGCTAAGCAGAGCCAACCCTGGCAAGTACTTGGATGAGAGATATTCAGAGAATACCAGGGCCAGGAGGCAGAGGCAGGCAATAGCAAGCCACCTCTCTGAAACATTCTGGCCCCACTAGGGGTCACCAGAAGTCAACCATGACTTCCAGGTACACACCCATGCACACATACACAACATACCAAAAAAAGGGTGTGATACCTTCATGGCCAAAAGATCACTCCATACCAGCATTTGTCTACCTAGACCACCTAACTATGAAAACTTCCTTCCTTCCTTCCTTCCTTCCTTCCTTCCTTCCTTCCTCCCTCCCTCCCTCCCTCCCTCCCTCCCTCCCTCTTTCTTTCTTTCTTTCTTTCTTTCTTTCTTTCTTTCTTTCTTTCTTTCTTTCTTTCTTTCTTTCTTTCTTTCTTTCCTTCTTTCTCCATGACATGATTTTCTGATTTGTTAGTTCAGAACTAATTACTGGGCAATGTTTGCTATTCATTTAACTGCATGAAGAACATGATTTGAGAGACTCTCACTAGGATTGCCAGCTCCGGGTTGGGAAATACCTGGAGATTTTTTTGGGGAGAGCAGGGCTTGAGAAGGGGAGGGACATCAGCATGATATAAAGCCATTTTCTTCAGGGGAACTGATCTCAGTCATTTGGACATCAACTGTAATAGAAGGGAATCACCAGGTGCCACCTGAAGGTTGGCAGCCCTAACTCTCACTGGTTTCTGTGTTGCCGATGCTCAGCTGGTGAGGAATGCAGTGAAGAAATGGTCTTGAGTGGAGGTCAGCGAGTCCAGCTACAATTTCTTCTCTCCATGCCATCAGCCAATTTCTTCTCTCTATGCCATCAGCGGGAAGACTTATTTCCTAGCAAACTAACAGATGAGGGCAGAACTGAGCCTTTCCGACCTTGATACATTTCACAACAGCAAGAAACATCATTCCTGTCAGTCTTCCACATCAAGAAACTCTTTTGATTTTTGTTTCAATGGTTTTTTTAAAAAAAATAAAATCATAATTTTAGATGTTTGTTTTCTCCTGCTTCATTACTTGCAATTTTTTTTCCTCCGTGGGGGCAATGCAGGGTTGCCAACTTTTAGGTGGCACCTGGAGATCTCCCACTATTACAACTGATCTCTAGATGACCAAGATCAGGTCCCCTGGACAAAATGACTGCATTGGCAGGTGGGCTGTATGGCATTATACCCTGCTGAGGTTCCTCCCCTCCTCAAACCCCACCCTCCCCAAGCTCCACTTCTAAAATATCCAGGTATTTCTGAACCCAGACCTGGCAACCCTATGACAAAAGAATGTAGTATCAATCATATCTGTTATGCAGGTCACATATAGAACCTGTAGATACATTTGCCATGCAAGGCCTAACTCGTTTACAAAGGTTTTCAGGTTTCCTGTAAAAGTTACTCTTTGTTTCTTCAGCCTTGAGCAGGCCAGCCAAAATGAAGAAATCTATTGGTTATTGTTAGAATGAGTTGGGAAAGGTGGAACTTTTGTCAAACTAACTCTTAACACAAAGAACAGTACTACACAGCTGATGTGATGCCCAGAAAAAAAAATCCAGGGCTCTTTTTCAGCACGAACGCACCGGAACGCTGTTCCAGCTGGCGTCCAAGCCTGCCCCACCCCCTCCCTGCCTGGCCTGAGCTGTTTACACTTAAAGGGAAAGTTCTTGCAGAGAGCCCGCAGGAAAAAGCCCCACCCGGCGCTTTCCCTTTAAGTGCAGAGAGCCAGCAGGAGAAAGCCCCGCCCAGAGATTAAGCAGGGGGCTAGGCTCTTTGCTCTGAAAGGCCTGGCTCTGCATTTGGCTTACCAACATCGAGTCGCTCTCCCTGCTCCAGTAAGTGCCTCCCCCATCCCTTTTCCTTCTCTCTCTCTCTCTCCCCCCACCTTTCTTTCTGTCTTTTTTTCTGTCTGTCTTTCTCTCTCTCTGTTCCCACCTTTCTTTCTTTCTTTCTTTCTTTCTTTCTTTCTTTCTTTTTTTCTTTCTTTCTTTCTTTCTTTCTTTCTTTCTTTCTTTCTTTCTTTCTTTTTCTCTCTCTCTCTCTCTCTCTCCTCCACCTTCCTTCCTCTCTCTCCCCTATCTATCTATCTATCTATCTATCTATCTATCTATCTATCTATCTATCTATCTATCATCTATCATCTTTTTCTTTCTTTCTTTCTTTTTTTCTTTCTCTCTCTCTCTCTTATCACCTACCTTTCTTTCTTTGTCTCTCCCCTACTTCCTTCCTTCCTTCCTTCCTTCCTTCCTTCCTTTTACCCTCCCTCCCCCCACCTCTTCCTTCCTTCCTTCCTTCCTTCCCTTCCTTTCTCTCTCTCTCTCCCTCCCTTCCTTTCTGTTTCATTTTGTTCTTGTGTTTTTTATAAAAAGATATTGAAAAGGGGGGGGATGTAAAAAAGCAGAGAGCCCAGGAAATGCTGCTTTTGACAATATCTTTAATTTTTGAGAATCTCTTTAGTTTTCTCATGGCATCTTCTGCTTAAGAAAAGTAAGTTTGAAGCCTGAGTTCATTGTTGGGAATGGCTTGCAAATATATGTGTGTCTAAAGTCTGTATTAAAGTGGTTTGGTGCTTACTGCCATGCAAGAGAAAACATCTGAAAAAGTTTCATTGTTGTGGCAGAACAATTGACTGTTGCATAGGGGACTTTGGGGGACATCTGCAGAGAAACAGAGTTGTAACTAAAAATGAGCATGGTCAGCAGCACTTTGGAAATTACCTGTTTTGTGAAATTTAAAAAGTGGGCAGCATTTCTGATGAAGATGATTGTCCCTCTTCTCTTGCCACTGGGCTGACATTTGCCTTTAATGGGCCAGCAAAGTTGATGTTCTTAAACCTCCTAATAAGAGAGATTTCTGCTTCTGAGGAATTGACTTCCAATGATTGGTGATCTTGTGATGGTAGTGATACTTTTATGTGGTAAATAATTTTACCTGTGGAACAGACTCTGCATGGTAACCACTCCACTGGTACATAATTGCTTTTAAAAAGTATTATAGTGTAATAATTCAGGTGGGTAGCCGTGTTGGTCTGAAGCAGCAGAACAAAGTTAGAGTCCAAAATTTCATCCAAGGTATAAGCTTTTGTGTGCATGCACACTTCTTCCATCTGAAAAAGTGTGGGTGGCACATGAAATCTTATACCTTGAATAAAATTTTGTACCTTGAATAAAATAGTCCACAAACTACTCCCGTCCAGTGCATCCACAAACCTAGAAGAAGAAGAGATTGGATTTATATCCTGCTCTTCACTACCCAAGGGAGTCTCAGAACATCTTACGAACTCCTTTGCCTTCCCCTCCCCACAACAGACACCCTGTGAGGTAGGTGGGGCTGAGAGAGCTCTGAGACAACAGCTGGTACAGAGCTATGGCTTGCCCAAGGTCATCCAGCAGGTGCGGGGGGGGGGAGTGGGGAATCAAACCCGGTTCTCCCAGATTAGAGTCCACACACTTAACCACTACACCAAACTGGCTCCAAGCATTGTTCTGCCAGTGAACTAGGGTTGCCAACTCCAGGTTGAGGAAATCCCTGGAGATTTGGGAGTGGAGGGTGGGGTTTAGGGGAAGGAGGGACCTAAGCAAGGCATAATGTCGTGGACTCCACTTTCCAAAGCAGCCATTGACCTGATTTCTGTAGTTTGGAGCTCAGTTGTAATTCCAGGAGATCTCCAGACCCCACCTGTAGGTTGGCAGTTCCTGATTGATTAAAACAATGCCCCTTCATAGGTGAACCCAAGAGGTTGGCACACCTTGAACTCCAGGAAAGCTGATTTTAATATATTTAGAGAAATATTAGGTTCATGGCTAGAAGATAATGTGGTAATGCATAGGAGTTCATGCCTTCAGTATGTTGTTTAGTTCCTGCTGGGCTTTTTCTACAAAAAAGAAAAAAAGAAAAAGTTTAGTTATCAGTGACAAATTAAAGTACAATTTAAATTTCTTAACCGCATGTATGGGATGGAGTTCAATATGCATCATCCTTGGCTAAAGAGTCTCTGTACACCTCTCATAGTATAAGGCAAGCTTATTTGACAGTAGCAGAAATAGGGATAAGTGTAATGTTAGTGTTTAAGTTAAATACGTACAATATATATGCAATAGGTGTACAACATATTTGTACTTTTCACAAGCTGTACTGATGCTCTGATTTTTCATTTGGTCTATAAATTATGCAATTCTATATACAATTTGCAATAGAATGATTTTGTTCCTAAAAGTGGGAAACTAACATTTTTAACAGAAATGATTAATTAAAAGCATCTTTAATTAGGGGAGGGGATCATAATTTTTCAAAGTGGCTCTTAAAGAGAAGAAATTGCTTGCCTTGGACTTTTTATGAGACAGATGCATCACCTGAACATTATTTCAGGAAAAATAAAATTGACTACTCAGCACTAACCCCACACTACCTCAACTCTGCAAGGAAGAGTCCAATTAGTAATTCATTAGAAGTACATTTTTTATGAGGATGTGGAGAGCCTCCCAAAGAGCTGTGAGGCCACTATGAAGAGGACAGACTCAGTCCCCTTCTCTCAAATAACTTTCCTCAGGTAAATATTACATTACACCCGGGCTTCTGATCTGGCTGAGACAGTTACTCTTAGGTGCAATCCAGTTGTGCTTAGAGAATTGGATGGGTCTACCATTTTCCCTCTATCATCCTTAATGGTGATATCTAGCATTTAGCAACAATTAGTCAAAATATTCCTTTACCTCAGCTGCTACATATTGATCTGTTTATTCTCATTCTCATTTACCAGAGAGCTAAATTGCCTCAGCACCAAGAGAGGTAAGTGTAGTGACCTGAAATATTAATAGATTACATCAGTTCATTAAGAAGGAAGGGGGAAAAGAAACAAAGAAAAAATGCCATTTGCTCCAGAGTCCTGCTACCTGCTGAGAATGCATTTATCTGAGAAGTCATTAGATGCGCATGTTATATTTACATGTAAAATGAAGTGGCAACTTTGCTTTATAAGGAGTTATAGTTTTGCTTAATAGATTTCAGTGTCCCAGAGAAATGGTCAAAACCACGGGGAATAGATTAGCTTTTATTGCTACTTTAATTAATAATAAGATAAATATTTTTTCCATTAACCTATTGCAGCTCACCCTGCAAAAGGACTAGCTTCTATCACTGAATGCCGAGAAAATCACTTTGAAGGGGAGAGAATATATCTGGAGTTGTCACCAAAACTTTCTCTGAAGCAAAATTGAATGTGATGGATGGTGAATGGTGTGAGGATTTTTCAAGAGTCACCAAGAGTTTGGCATACTTGGCAGTTTCTTCTTAATCAAAATATCTGAAGAATTTTGAAGGAAGACAAAAGTGTTCTGTGAAATAAAGTTTCACATACTCAATTTTTTCCCATTCTCAATTATGATGGTTGAATTCAAATCTAAAATCTGGAACTGTACCAATCGCAGCCAAACATACCTGACAATCTAATGCATTCAACTAAGAGGATTTAGCATCAGGAATCCCAGGGCTAGCATGAAAAGACAACTTGCCCATTTGCACCAGTGCTAGACAGCTCAACTAGGGCTGTACATGGGGGCTAGATTTTCCATGCAATTCTTCCCAGCCTCTCCCAGCATTACTTTCCAAGAGTTGGTGACATCTGTAGTTTTTGTGATCTTCCAAATGGAATAGGGAGACAGTAAATGGTACTGTTTTCATTGATCTGTGTATATACTAACTATGGCTACAGGCTGGTTACCTATAGGATCATGAATACCCCCAATTGCATAGATGAAAATGCACATAAAATACTGCTTCCTTGAGACCTGGGAAAGCTCATCAGTGTAGACTTAACCACATTTCGTACCTGAGCAGGCAACCTTCCAGGAGCAAGAATGCAGGCACAACAATGAAGGGTGAGAAGCAACACTGCAGCATTACTTCTGGGTGTACCCAGAAGTGACATCACAGTGCTCTAGGAATTCTCTGAGTGGCTGGTTTTATCACAGAAATGTGAGAATTCCTAGAGTATCAAGGCATCACTTCTGGGTGTACTCAGAAGTGATGCTGCAACACTGGCTAACCAACGCTAGGCTAAGTACCCAACAATGACTTGGGTGAACCAATGATCTGATTCAGAACTTATTATGAAGAGAAGAAATCTGAACTATCATTCTCTCTACATACCCTTATTGTTCAAGTATCACACACAGTATTGTTGAGGGAAATCTTGTGACTAGCCTCAAATATTATTATAGACTATAGAAAGGGAAACCTTCTCTAAAGTGTGAGAAGCCATTCTACATAAGAACATAAGAGAAGCCAGTGTTGGATCAGGCCAATGGCCCATCCAGTCCAACACTCTGTCATACAGTGGCCAAAAACACCAGGTGCCCTCAGGAGGTCCACCAGTGGGGCCAGGACACTAGAAGCCCTCCCACTGTTGCCCCCACCAAGCACCAAGAATGCAGTGCATCACTTGCCCCAGACTGAGAGTTCTTATCTATACCTTGTGGCTAATAGCCACTGATGGACCTCAGCTCCATATGTTTATCCAATTCCCTCTTGAAGCTGTTCATGCTTGTATCTGCTGCCACCTCCTGTGGCAGTGAATTCCATGTGTTAATCACTCTCTGGGTGAAGATTAACTTGCTTCAAAGAAGTTTGCTTTTATCCGGAGTCCTCAGGCTAGCATAAGATAAATTTGTTTTTGTTTTTTTTAATGTAGCTTTCAAATTAGTTAGTGATCCCTGTGGTGCTTGCTAGTGTGTTTCCTGGGACCAGCTTGGTGCCCCTTTCTGTCCCTTATCCCTTTCCAAGTTCTCTTTATCCTCCTTCACCCTGGTCACACTCCCTCCATTCCAACTTTTCCCCCTTGTGACCTTTCTCGTGTCTTCCTTCCCTTTTCTCTACTTCTTTCTTTCATTTCTGTTTTTAACCTCTAAAACATGTGACTTTTTGAGTGAGCACCAAGATATGCTAAAGGGGATGGGAAGATGAATCAGTTGCAGTGGAGATGATGGGACTGACAAGGGTTGGGGAGAGCCAAGTTCCAGCTACCTTCCATGAAGTCTGATCAGTAGCCACAGCTTAAAGGGTAATTGGCACCTGAATATGTTTCTTAATTGCATTTGTCTTCATGAAGACTTATCACAACACAGTTAGAGCTCAAACACAGCTAGAGTTCCCAGCCTCAGAATGGGCCCTACAGTTCTGCCGTAATACCAGCTGATCTCTGGAGCTGTTTCCCCATGGGGATTTCTCCCTGGATAGCATACAGCATGCCCCACATTGTTTAGGAGTTTCCATATGACACCGGCTCTTTCTGAGCATGGCTCCTGGGGCTTTCCTTTTCAAGTTGGAGCAAAGAAAAGCCAGCTTAAAGGGGAAACAGAGCACTGGCTGCAAATAAGGCCACAATGTGAAAGCTCTGCCTTCAGCCAATCTGGAGGGGGGATGGAGCTTAGTGCTGCCTTCAAAAGGGTGAAGCTCAGTTCCAGGTCTCCCCTTTATCCCTTTAAGAAGGCTTTTAAAAAAAACTCAGCTGCACAACTTAGCTGTGAGCCTTGGCTGATCATTTGGGGGAGCAGGGATTGTCAGGGGGTGGTGGTACTGATACGGCCCTACCGGACTCTCATCAGACCAGTGCTTCTGCACCAGCATCATGAGCAGGAAGGGGGTGAGGAGGACCAGTACTAGCTATGAGTGGTGTGGAGGTGGGGTGTGTGAATGCCACCCCAGTGTCCTTCAGTCCTGATTGCTGCTATTTTCATTACAGGGGATGCTTTTCCACCCCTGTGTGAAAGCAGTTCAGATTACAGAAATGAGTTTGTCTAGAGGACCCAAGATGAAACGGTGAGAGTTTTCTTACTTGAAACTTTATTTTAAAATGGGGGGAGGGGAGTAGATGCTTCATGGTGGTGCCTATGAATACTTTCAACATTCTAAAAGTGCCCATAGGCTCAGCAAAGTTAAGGACCCTTATCTGGTATGATTGTCATGTGGGCCTGGTGAAATTGCAGGAGTGGCCTGGCCTGTTTCTAATTTTCAGAGAGCTCTTGAATATTTGATAGATTTTTCACCTCAACTCTCCTTCCATATAAAAGAATTTTCTTTTCCAGAACAAACCTCTGTAACTAAAGTTTAAACTGAACAAGTTTATAATGCAAACTAGATTTTAAAAAGTGACCAGTACAATTTTTCCCCAGCTCTAAAAGTAAGCACACCTGTCCATCCTTCTAGTACAAGTGTCCTTCAATCTGATGTACAGCACCCAGGGATTGAATGTGTGCATGTGGAGGAGAAAGGAAGGATAATACATTGTGACTGGACAATAGCCTTCAATCAGAATACATTTGGAAGCCACTCCATTCATTCAAGTGCATGAATACAGTTAACTTAAAACTGGCAAAAAGAAGCTGCTACCTGTTGGTTACTTCCAGAGAAATTTCTCTCTTTCCATCGAAATTTCCTTACACTGAGGGAAATGATCTGAAATAAATGATCACCACTAAGAGATGCTGAAACACTCAGGACAGAAAAGGGCTGTGGTTACACACACTAAATAATCCACTTTCAGTGCACTTTCCAGCTGGATTTTACTGTGGCCACTTCCACATTATCATTTTTGTCATTCGTTTGTCCCTGTTGCTTCAGGGTCGTCCCCCCCCCCCCCCCATGTGTTTTGCAACTGGCAAAATCCAGTTGGAAAGTGCATTGAAAGTGGATTATTTAGTGTGTGTGAATGAGTGAGAAAAGATTTGTCATCTTGACTTAAATTCATTGGTTTTACATAGCCCTCCTAAGTACAGCCCTTCTGAAGATTCAGCCACCATGTATGAATGCTGGTGGGAGATGACAAGTATAATCCTAAACAGAGTTACACCCATAGCTATGTTTAAGATTACACTCTGCATGCTTTAATGCTGTTCTGGTGCACACACATTAATCTCCAGTATTTTCCAGAAGATATTTCCACCTTATCAAAATTACTAGTTCTGAGCCAAAAAAATATTCCCCCAAACTTGGGAACACTCAGTATGGCTTTTAGTATTACATCTCCTAACTATGTTGATCTTCCTATTTCTTTAAACATATTTTGAAAAGAGTAGGGATGGAAATGCAGGTAAATGACAGGCTCGAAGTAGCAGGGAAAAAAGCAAAAAAGTGCTTCTAAGGAGGCACATATATATGAGGGTGGAATCGGAATGGCATGTGTTCTCAAGGGTGATCCACTGTGAGAAGCAAAGGTAGAGATGAAAACATGCACAAACCTTTTCCATCTCTGGAGAGTTTATGCAGAAATACAAATGCTTGTAATATTTGTAGTGTGCTCTAACTCCTGCTTGGCACCTAAAGTTCAGCTTGAGGGGCACCACATGACTCTGTGAGATTATCCCTCAAGGGCAGTTGAAGATCTTTCCCTGAAAAATGAGGGTAAAAAGCTTAGACAGTTGGTATACTTGCCATGAAACTTTCCAGCACAAGGTAGGAGCTGGATTTTCTTTCTGTGTGCTAGCAAAACATAAGACAGCATCACACTATTGTTTATCCTGCAGGCTGGCTGCAATCCAGTCACATGTACACATAAGCAGGACACAGACAGACATAAGCAGGGCACAGAACCCTTGCTGCTATGTGTATCTTAGCAAGTAGACAGTAGCCACCAGGCATCATGCCATGTGAAGAAACATCCTCTGTCTCTTCAAGTCAACTGAGAAAATATCCTTAACTATTTGCTAAACAAAAGACCAACAGACCATTTCACCTGATAGGGCAACTTGCTGGCTGCTGTGTGAAACAGGAAGCTGGACTAGGTGAGTCACTGGCTGAGGACAGACTGGCAGTATAAAGTGGAAGGGAGGCGGGCAAAAGACCCAGACCAAGTTGTAGCAGGGATTCCCAGTCACACTTCACCAACTAATGCGGCACCATACCAGGGAGGTGGCGGAATGGAGCGGTCGCACAGTTGTGCGTGGGTTTGGCCCGCTTCGCCAACCTGCGTGTGGGCGCATAGGGGCAGCAGCAATTAGGGCAGGATCTCGTGGTGCCTGCCCCCACCCCGCCCTTTTCCAGAATGCTCCTCACATGCCTGCCATTTTGCTGCACTGTCTCCCAGGAGGCTGTGGGCTGGGAGCTTTAACTCCATGAGCCAGAAGCATCCCCGTGGGCTGTTGTGTGCACACAGTATGCATGGGCAGTTATGCGCATCCCTGTTGGATCAGCAGGTTCACATTACTGACACCGCTTGATTGCAGCTTATTTGTATCCACACTTCCTGGAACTAGGATCAACACACACCAAAATGGCTTGCCTCAGCTTTCACCTGGTACTTTTAAAAAGTGGGATCAAAATGCTTCAAGATGGGGTGAGTACGGCACGGGAACGCCAGACAACTGTGGCTGTGTGAACCGGTCCACTTAATCTGCTTGAGCAATTTTCCTATATCATGCCAAACTGCCAGTCTGAACTCAACCACTGTTTTGAACCAGCAAGACTCTTCTTATGTTCTTCTGGTCATTGCAGGATTAAATCCATCAACACTTTGAATGCAGAATATCTTAGAGTGAGTCTGTAGAGTTTCAGTGACAGGTATAAGAACATCATCTGCCTGAGCTGCCCAAGATCCAAGACAAGTATGCAAAGAGGGTTCCTCATTGTATAAATATATATTGCATATGCATATATATGATTTTCTGAAGTTGTGTCTACACTTCATCGGATTTTGCACTACTGCTATGCTGTAACAATCATTTTCATTCTGGATCATTTTGTCCACACAAGAAAACCCACTGGAAAATGTTTGCTACTATGAAATGATGGCAAAATATCCAGTGACTCATGAATGCAACTTCAGTGGCTAACATTCTCAAGAGATGAGAGAGAGAGAGAGAGAGAGATAATGATGATGATGAGAGAGAGAGAATTGATACCTTATCTATAATTTCATAAATATATACAAATGTAATAATGTCAGTAACTGGTAGAACACTACCACTTGAGAAAGGGCCCAAAAGAAGGATTTTCAATTACAGATTGGCCATTTTTCAAATCAAAGGGTTCAGACTGACCCCCATTTACAGAATACAACATTTTCCTATGAGGCATTTATCAGTCTGTGACTGAACAGTTTGGATCCAGTGATGTGTGAGGAAAATGCACTGTGTAGCCCCAAATAACACTTTAACAAACTAACCACAAGCACAATGAGCAATAAACTGTGCAATAAAAAGGTTCATATGATTTCATTTAATTTTGTTTTGCAATTGTATCAAATAGATACTTTGTGCTGTATTGTAAGGCCTTGTTCCACAATTGTATCAAATAAATACTTTGTGCTGTATCATAAGGCCTTGTTCCACAATATCAATACTAGTGAATTAGTTCTCATAATTAATCTAAAACAAACACATTAACTGACTATTCTTTCATATATTATTTATTTATTTATAATATTAGGCTTATAGCCCGCCCTACCCATTCACAGCAGGGCTCAGGGCGGGTGACTACAGTAGCCAACAATACATTAAAGCAGTAATAACTTAATCATTGCATAATAAAATTCAATTAATAAACAATTTTAAAATTAAATAATTAGATGGCAATCAAAGATTTGACACAGCTAGCACAACTTCTCTCAGAGGAGATTGTGTTTCACGTGCAACCATGGGTGTTAGGATGATAATTAACAGATGGATGACCATAGCAAAGGGAGGCCAATTCCACCACCTCATCCATAGGCCTGGCAGAACATCTCTGTTTTACTAGCCCTGTGGAACTACATTAGATCCCGCAGGGCTGGGATCTTGCTTGGAAGAATGTCCCACCAAGCTGGCGCCACACCCAAGAAGGCTCTGGCTCTGGTTGAGGCTCAGCAGATGCCTTTCAGACCAGGGATTATAAAGAGATTTTGATCCCTTGAGCATAAAGCTCTCTTGGAGACATACTAGGAGAGACAGGCCTGTAGATATGTTAGTCCCAGATTGCAAAGGGCTTTTAAGGTAAGAACCAGCACCTTGCACTTGATCTGGTATCCTACCCAGAGCCAGTGCAGCTGGTAGAGCACTGGTTGAATGTGTACTCTTAAAGGTGTTCCAGCAAGAACATGTGCCACTGCATTCTGGATCAGCTGGAGTTTCCAGGTCAACCTAAAGGATAGCCCAACATAGAGGTGACTGTTACATGGATCATTGTAGCTAGGTTGGGGGCGGAGGAAGGGGACCAGTTGCTTGACCTGACATAGGTGGAAAAAAAGGCAGCCTAGCAATATTTATGATCTGGGCCTCCACTGAAAGAGAGGTATCCAGAGTGGCAACAGTATTCAGATTTTGGGCAAACCGAAATGACTGTGGGATTTCAGACACAACACAGGTATTTGGGCCAAAGGTTTACACCATTAAGAGACACAAAATATAGGCAGGTATAGGCTTTGTAAACTCACTGTTACATTTGCCCTGCTGTTCACCAGCTGGCAAGAGAATATTATCGTTATCCATATGATTCCAACCCAATCTTTATAAATTAAAAAAAAACCCAAGGTAATGATTGTGCAGAGCAAATTCCAATGCATTGCCACAAAACTTGTTAAGCTAGTCTAACAGGTAGGTAGGTATTAGGATAGATGGACCATTGTCTTGAATTGGTATAAAGCAGCTTATTACCCTGCAATCCTAAACACAGTTTAAGATCATTGACTATAATGGACTTAGAAGGATGTAATTGGGCTTTAGGATTATACTGTGTATCCCCTAAGAACCAGGCCATACACCTGGGGATCACATAAGGAGCATCCCTCTCCTCACAGACAAGAATGGGGCTTTCACTGTGAATATGTGGACAGCAGACCCCTGACATATACACTGAAGCCATCAGAACATGTGGTCTTTCAAGAAATGTCTGGTAGTGAAATAATGTGAGGCCTATGAGAGATTCTGTTTCAATGAGCAGGGTGTTACACAGCTCTGAGACAAAGAATGTATTGAGACAATTATATCCAACCTTGGGAATATCACTTTTCTTCTACTGTACTTTCTTGGCCAGTAATAGTGTAATTATAATTGAGGCTTTAAATGTTAGGTAAGGGAGGTTCAAGCTATATCATATAAGTATAATTAGAGACAGGGGTATTTTATACTTAAGAACAACCGTTATCCATTTAACTCTTGGAGTATTTCCCAGATACAGAATTAGCCTGTGTGGAATAAGTTAATTTTGCTCTCTGCCTGGCTGCAGATTTCAAACCATTTATTCTGGAGCAGCCAGCTGAAGACTTTTTGAATAACTACATCCATGGGCCAGAGCATATGCTACCAGTGCAGTGTGACTAGCATTCATACTGTAGGGAGTGAGACTTCTCTGATAATGCCTGCATGGTTCAGTAACATAAAATGGACATGTGGCATGAGTACAAATATTACCAGTGCAACACGGGATACAACCATGTGGCTACAATGGTCACATTGCAGCAATAACTTCTAAATCAGACATCAGTCCACAGAGACTTAACTTGCTCTGCTTGCAAAACATAAGGTATGCACAGGATATCACCGTAGCTCTCAGGGCAGCAAACAATTTTATGGGAGGAGAAGTCTAATGAGGAACTGAAGGTATCAGGGCGAACTTTAGGGTTGCCAGCTCTGGGTTGGACAATTCCTGGAGACTTGGGGATGGATCCAGGAAAGGGTGGGGTTTGGGGAGGGGAGGGACTTCAACAGGGCATAATGCCACAGAGTCCACCCTTCAAAGCAGCCATTTTTTCTCAGGGGAACTGATCTCTGTCAGCTGGGGATCAGCTGTAAAAGTGGGAGGTCTCCAGGCCCCACCTGGAGGATGGCAACCCTAGCAACCTTTCTACAAAATATATTGTCGACTACTGCCATTGCTACAGTCACCATTCCCACATCCATTTTGTCTCTGGGCTGGCAGCAAGGAAGGCCATGCATCAGTGGGGTAGCGTGGGCTCTGTGGGTTCCACAGATTCTTTATGAAGGGGGGATTCTTTATGAAGGGGGGACATGTTGGCAGTATGTTTGTGTGTGTTTGTTTAGGATAGACCACCTTTTCCCATGTTTTTTTTTTTCAGATCACAGAAGTTTTGTGAGATGTCTAAACAAAAAAAATCAGTTAAAAGAACAAACTCTTTGTTAAGGAGCATTCTGATGAACTCAGTATAGAAAGATGACTGCAGAAAATATAAAAAAGAAGCAGGAGAATGTGAAGGACAACAACTTGAGATCTTGGTGAGCTGATGCTAGCCAGAGTAGACAGAATAAGTTCAGTGTTTGGCTTGAAAATATAATAAGTCCATCTAAAGCAGGTTCTTCCTACGGCTGAACCACAAATATTTGCTGTTTGCCTCATTCTGAATTAATTGCATTTGCCCATGGTGACATCCATAGGGAGCCAAATCTGACTGGGCCAGTAATATTGCAACATTCTCTATGATCATTTACAACACAGAAGGCATTGCCTGTCCTCTGAACTTGCTCGCCCTAGTGACATTAGCATATAGCGAGCTCTGATTGGTTATGTAGCATTGTTTCACCATTACATTTACTCTGTGATCCCTGACTGGTTGGGATCACCTACTGAAACAGAGGCACAACTCTAGCAAAACTGATAATAGCACAAGGCACTAATAGCTTCCTCAAGCAGGACAGAAAAATGGTATCTCTATGCAGGTCATAAGGGAAAGAGAGACATTTCAAAATCACTACCCAAGGTAAAAGTGCAGATTCTCCCAAACACAGTGGGTTGGATCCTATGCAAGGCACCGACAGAAGATCTTCCCCCACCTTCCCTCAGCAGCTGCCTGGGAGCACTGAAACGCATTGCCCCTGTACACATAAAGCCATGCAACATGGAAGGTTGCACTGAGGAGGAAGGGGGAGAAAGAAACACTCCCTGTCTCAAGGGACCCTGTTATGCCAAAGTGAGGCTTCTTATGCAAGTATAAAGGATTCAGAGGATCCAACCCAGTATTATCTTTCTGCCTCCTTTATTTTTTTCAGTGATGTCATTAAAAATGTAATTTAATTAAAAACACCCAGCTCTATCTGATGTTGGGCAGCCGGTCCAACTCCAGACTGGAAGATCTGGACCAGGCATTACAAGCCATGGCTGGTTGGCTTCGACTGAGCTGGCTGAAGCTGAATCCTGTGCTTGAGTTGGGGCAGTTCGGGGGTAGGGATCCCACTCCCAACTTTCAGTGGGCCAGCGCTGGAGGTTAGGAGTTTGGGAGTGCTCTTGGACGCCTCCTTAACAATGGAGGCCCAGGTAGCAGCCACTGCCAGGTCGGCCTTCTACCATCTTCAGCTGATTAGGCAGTTGGTTCCCTTCCTTGACCGAACCAACCTGGCAACAGTGATCCATGCGATGGTCACCTCGAGATTAGACTACTGTAATGCTCTCTACATGGGGCTGCCCCTGTCGCAAATTCGGAAGCTACAGCTAGTGCAGAATGCTGTGGCCAGGCTTCTGATGAGTCTCCCCAGGTGGGAGCACATCCAGCCTGTGCTAAGGACACTGCACTGGCTGCCTATAGCATACCAAATTTGCTTCAAGGTGCTGGTTCTTACCTTTAAAGCACTATAAGGCCATGGTCCGACATACCTTTCCCCACACATACCTCAGAGAGCACTACGGTTGAGGTCTCAAAATCAATTGACCCTCCTGGGTCCCAAGTAGGGATGTGCATTCAGGTCATTCGAATCGAATGCACCCCTGAAAATGGCCCATTCGGCCCCCTTTTGAGCAGCCGTGGGCCGAATCAGATTTTCTGATCTGATTCAGCCCGCTGCCGAATTGCCACTGAAATTCAGCAGCGATTCAGCGGTGGCTGAAAAAGTGGCTGGAGGGAAGGGGGGTTGAGGGAGAGGCTCCAAACTCGCAGGGTAACTGCTGGAGCCTCTCCCCCAAATACCCACCAGGTTTCATGAAGATTGGACTAGGGCCAAATGACTCCTGAATCAGCTTGCATTGCCGAAACTGACATGCAGGGGTTATTTGGTGGCCAGAACAGATGCGGCCTGATTTGGCCGATCTGAATTGGGTCCAATTTTTTTTTTTTACACACCCCTAATCCCAAGGATGCCAGGCTTGCTATTACCGGGGCCAGGGCTTTTTCAGTGGCAGCTCCATACTGGTGGAATGAGCTCCCAGAGGAGATCAGGACCCCGCAGGATCTCTTGCAGTTCCACAGGGCTGCAAGACAGAGTTCTTCCACCAGGCTTTCAACTAAGGAGCCGCCGCCACTATGCTATCAGTGACCTTAATTATAGAGTCCTGGCCCTTGGTTCTTGGTTTTTGGTTTGTGACATCTAGCCTGTGCTGCCCGTGTATTAGGAAGACCCTGAGCAGAATGATTATTAGACCTCTGTACACTCTGAAAGTAAGCCATGTTAAACAACTAACTGATCATCACCAGCACTTTATGAATCATGAATTAATTATAACCTGAACTATTTTAGAGGATTTTATGTGGATTTTAATTTTTATTTATGTATTGACTAATGTGAGCTGCCCTGAGCTTCATGGGGGTGGGGGGAGGATACAAATTAAATATTTGGCACTGAACCAAAAACTAATTGCTAACCAGTACAATGCATTAAAAGAGTGTCCCTTTTCTGGGGGCAACGGAAGGTAGTGGGCCTGGCTGCTCCTCAAACTCAACAGGTTTCAATCATGGTTGAAATAATTAAATAATATGGGTAAATAACTCAATAATATGGGTAAGGAATGAGTCCCCTCCATGTGATGCTCTGTTATATGGTCGCTTCCTAGGGATGGAGGCTAACCAAGCCCTAACTGGTAGCTGCTTGTAGGATTGTGTGGTGGGAGGGGGGGAGACTTCAAAGAGGCAGGCCTTGGAAGTGCTGCTGGGTAAGCTGAACACCAGCATCCAGGAAGTGACAGTACAATACACATATCTTCACTGTAGATTCCATAAATTACCTGTGCCTCTGCTCCTGCAATCTAAATCATATGGAAAACATTATCCCCCTATATACTATACTCTCCTCGCTACAAGTCCATTTGCAAGAAACTGTTGTACCCATTTCTTATTAATTTTTCCAGCTCGGCAGAGGAGTGTTTAATTTTTTCACCAGCTGATGTTATCCCACAGGTTACTCATAAGGTGGCTATTTTTTTTTTTTTTCTGTCAATTAACATAAAGAAGAAATTAACCTTGGGTACATCTATTAGAATTTTAGCTAAATTATAGGTTTTATATTTTAGGACTTTGCCTATATGTCTTTCAGCCTTACATATGTATAATATCAATTTGTAAAATTTAACTTGCCATGATGCATAGTTTTAAAAGTCTGAGGAAGATCATGTGGCAAAAAAGGGAAGGGGGGAAAGCAGCACTGTTTGAAACAGCCATAGCACTTCAGAGATGGCTCATTAACAGAAGGAAATTCGCTATATGAAACCCCCATCCCTATATTGCTTTACTTGAAATCAGCCAACAACAAATAACATCCAGTTTAGAATGGTAATGTGAAAAGGGCCAAAGACAAGGAGGCAGGGTCTCTACAACCCCTCTCCAGTTGCTGTGTATGCAAATCTTGTAAAACCATAAATATTTGTCAAGTCTTGGGAAGTTACTGTTACTCTGCACCCTTTCTCATAAATTGCCTGATCTCGACACAAATCGTCTCATCTTAACAGCCCAATCCTGTCTGTCCCCTGGAATTATAACTGATCTCCAGACCACAGAAATCAGTTTCCCTGGAGAAAATGGCTACTTTGGAGGGTGGACTCTTTGGCATTATACCCTCAGGAGGTCCTTCCTCACCCAGAACTCCATCCTCCCTGTGTTCTGCCCTTCAAATTCCAGGAATTTCTCAGCCTGATGTTGAGAACCAAATGCGTGTATAGCCTACAGTTGTAGGTCCTTTTGAAAATAATAAGAGATGTTGCCAAGTAAATGTACATGCATATACTGAAGCTGTCCATGCTCATAAACCTCTTTCCCCCACCCTCAGTTATTGTTTTGCTTGTTCTGATTTCCTCTGCCCTTCCCTCCCCCCACCATTTCCTGGTGTGTTCTTGTTTTCTTCCATGACTAAATCCTATCTTTCTGGTAGAAATGCATTGTTTATGGAGGAAGGGAGTATGGAGGGATCAGAGAGAAAACTAAAAGGCTAGTGAGAGCTGACAGAATAACATTAATGCAAGGAAAGGCATTCACAGTTCAGCAGAGGAGTGTAATAGAGTTTAATACACTCTCCTGAACAGTTCACAGGCAAGCTTCAATTAAGAGTGTCCTTTGAATGATGCAGATTACTAATAAGATATAGCTTCGGGGAGGCTCCCAGTGTCTGCTGGGTTTCCATTTAATGTACCATGCATACATGCACACACTCACACACACACACAGAGATTCAAATAGTAAACACAGCATGGAAAATAAATTTCCCCTGACTGCTCTTTGAATGTTCACCAAAGACTTCCCTGCAGACATACTTAGATAGAGCTCTTAGTACCAGCCTATGCCTTTGAAATACTGCAGATATGTTAACAGGTGGAACAAGTTCTTTAGCAAGACTTGGCTTTTCTCCACAGAGACAGAGTTAACAAACACAGCAGGTGTGCCTTCACTGGGAATGGTTGTAGAGCCCTGGGGATGGCAGTTTTGGGAGTAAAGTCTAAGACAGAGGTAGATTTTAGAGAGGTTATGTTTAAGTTCTAAACATGTATCATGGGAAACAATGTGTTGCCTACTCTACTTGATCATGCCCAGAATGGAGTTTCTGTCTTCCAGTTGCTGGAATTTTTAGGCATCCTGATCATGGAGAAATTAAGAAAACTTGCACACATTTATAAGCAACATTGACTGTTTAAAGGCAAGAATAGGAAATATATTTGGACCTGCTGTTCTTCTTTGCTAGAATGTGGCCTGTTTGCTTCCTTCTCCAGAGTATAGCCCAGTTTAATAATTCTACTCCCATGCTATAAAATTAGCTGCATTACAATGCCATTGAAATCAACGAACCTTTAACTAATCACAATGCATTTGTTCCATTGATTTCAATAGGATGGGATACAACCATGACTAATAGGTAGCGAATGTCACTCCCATCTTTAAAAAGTGTTCCAGAGGAGATCTGGGAAATTGCAGGCCAGTCAGTCTGATGTTGATACCGGGTAAGGTGGTGGAAACTGTTATTAAGAAAAAAATAGTAGGCACATTGATGAACAAGATCTATTGAGGCAGACTCAGCATGGGTTCTGTAAGGGAAGATCTTGTCTCAGTAACCTGTTAGTGTTCTGTGAGGGAGTAAACAAACATGTGGACAAGGGGGACCAAGTAGATGTTGTTTACCTTGACTTCTAGAAAGCTTTGGATAAAGTTCCTCATCAAAGGCTCCTAAGTAAGCTCAATCATCATGGGATAAAAGGACAAGTCCTTTTGTGGATCAAAAACTGGCTAATTAAAAGGAAACAGAGTGAGTATAAATGGGCAATTTTCTCAGTGGAGGGAGGTAAGCAGTGGGGTACCGCAGGGATCAGTACTTGGTCCAATGCTTTTTAACTTGTTTATTAATGCTTTGGAGTTGGGAATAAGCAATGAAGTGGCTAAATTTGCAGATGACACAAATTTGTTCAGGGTGGTGAGAACCAGGGAGGATTGTGAGGCACTCCAAAGGGATCTGTCGAAGCTGGGTAAGTAGGCATCAGTGTGGCAAATGGGGGTCAGTGTGGCCAAGTGCAAAGTGATGCACATTGGAGCCAAAAATCCTAACTATAAATACACGTTGTTGGGGTCCGAACTGATGGAGGCTGACCAAGAGAGAGATCTTGGAGTTGTAGTAGATAACTCAATGAAAATGTTGAGACAGTGTGCGACTGCAATGAAAAAGGCCAACACTATGCTGGAGGTTATTAGGAAGGGAACTGAAAACAAATCAGCAGTATCGTAATGCCCCTGTATAAATTGATGGTGCAACCTCATTTGGAGTACTGTGTACAGTTCTGGTCACCACACCTCAAAAAAGATACTATAGCATTGGAAAAAGGGCAACTAGAATGATAAAACGGTTGGAACACTTTCCCTATGAAGAAGGGTTGAAGCACTTGAGCCTCTTTAGCTTGGAGAAACGATGGCTGAGGGGTGACATGATCGAGGTTTATAAGATTATGCATGGGATAGAGCAGGTAGAGAAAGAAGTACTTTCCTCCCTTTCTCACAATACAAGAACTCATGGGCACTCCATGAAATTGCTGAGCAGTCAGGTTAGAACAGATAAAAGGAAGTACTTCTTCACCCAAAGAGTGATTGACACGTGGAATTCACTGCCACAGGAGGTGGTGGCAGCTACAAGCATGGATGGCTTCAAGAGGGAATTAAATAAACATATGGAGCAAAGGTCCACCAGTGGCTATTAGACACAAAGTATAGATAGGGACTCTCAGTCTGGAGTAAGTGATGCTCTGTATTCTTGGTGCTTGGGAGGGCAACAGTGGGAGGGCTTCTAGTGTCCTGGCCCCACTGCTGGACCTCCTGAGGGCACCTGGTGTTTTTGGCCACTGTATGACAGAGTGTTGGACTGGATGGGCCCCTGGCCTGATCCAACATTGGCTTCTCTTATGTTCTCAGTAGGGTTGCCAGGTCTCTCACTACAGAGAAAGATTTATTGACATCCTGCTCCTTTGCCTGCTGCACTTCAGGTGCTAGCGAAAGGAAATGGGGGGGGGGGGACAGAACATAGGTTGCAGTCACACACACCAGCTGAAGTGGAGGGGAAGCGAGGCTATTCCGTCTGGAGGAATTAGACCTACGGTTGCAAGATCACACAGTCCTTCATTGCTGCAGGCCCAGCCCGTCACTGTGTGATCAGATGCAACTGTGAGTGAGTCGAGGGGGGGGTTGTTTGCCATTTGTTTCCCATGTACATAAATGAGGAATTGCACCTCCACAGGGAGGGTCCCCTATAGGTATGAGATGATGCACATACTGCGAAGGGGGAGGGGAATGGCACCAAGCCAGGATGCCCTTATCAGACCATCCCAGTGGCTTGGAAGTGTGCTTGCATAATCAGGCAGGGGAAAATCCATCCATGGCCCGTCACAATCTATTTGCTAACAGATTTCCCCAGTGTATTTTAATTCCGCTTCTGCAGTACAACAGTGCAGGATGCTGATAGCTGCGGGATGCTTCCCAGATGTTGATGTCTGATCGTGCCCTTTTGATCCATTGGGCATTAACGCCTATGTCGGATCTTCTGGCGAGTGTGATCACAGCCATATTCTGGCATTGTGCTGGTGTGTTCACATCACTTCCAGTTTGACCACAGAGGTTTTATGAATTTGAGAGCATCTAATAACATAACTTCTGGTTTTCAGCTGGAAGTGACATCAGCACACTGGCATTATGCTGGCACTCCAGGCTGCACCCCCAAATTCTCCTGGGTCTTGCCAGCTGCAGTCAGACAAGCCTAAACTAACTTAAGTGACATTGGGGCATGGATAGCACAGTCGTAAGCATGTATACTCATAAGTAAATCCCACTGAATTCAATAGGACTTACATCCTAGTAAATGTGCACCCTAAGTTTTTGATAGACCTCAGCAGCTTTTATAGCCCAAACTGCAATGTGTGACTCCCGTGGTAGAGAACAGCACCATATAATTCCCATACTGAAATGACTATAACTTCAGCTTATTTTTTTGGTTCAAAAATATGTCAGTAGATTCCCATCTACCACTCAGAATGACTGCACTTTAATTTTTTTCTCAATGTAAAATTATTCGTTTTGTGCTATAATATTTTTCCTAATTAACTGCAATATGATTAAATTGTTTCTTTCTCCTATGCTGAGAACACCTCTCTCTCTCTTTTTGATATAGTAATGATATAACTGATTGAAAGACATTTGGCTGCTGGGTTTTCTTTCTTTTCTCCCCCAAATACAAATTCCTCCCCCCCCCCCACAGTTTCTAATGGAGAGGTTTAATTTCACCCTAATGGTTCAGTTGTCGACAAAACTACCAATTATTTGTTAATTTTAAAGAAATGAGTGGGTGCTTTTGAAACACAGGAATTGCAAAAGGAATAAAGCATATTTTGCATGGAATGGGGATAATGGGAATCAGAGCTAGTATAGAACTAAAGAAAAGGTCCATGGTATTTGTTTTTCTACATTTTTACCCCACCTTTGTGGTGTTTGTATTTGAAGCTCACATCTATCTAACATCACAACTACAAGCATTGTCTGGTCACTGCGGAGCTGAAAGCAGAGCCAGGACTGAGGCTGGCAGCACCTCCTCAAACAAGGGTTATATCGGAGCCAACTCCAACCTGCTGGTTTGAATCTTGGATCTCCCCCCCCCCCCAATACCTTCTTCTGACCAGCAACCCATCAAGAAGGATGCATGACTCCCCACCTCCTGTTTTGCTGAAATCACAGTGCTTATCCCTGTCTTTGCCAATGGAATCTCTGTTTGGGTAAAAATGAAATGACTGGGCCAGTATGGATTTCGCCTTTCAATCATTCACGGATGTCAGTTGACTCTGTTTCAAGCAGGTGGCTATTTTGTTCGATAATGTGCGATAGCCCCTGGAGAAAAACCTGATCAAACATTTCTATACAGAAAAAGCACTTGCTCCTGGCTCAGCACAAAAGTGTAGCATTATCAGAGAACATCTGATGCCTGCCAAGCACTCTCCGTTTAGCTTTCATTCAGACTTAGCCATTTTAAAGAATAGGAGAATATTGACTATCCATAAAGTATTTCACACTCTATGAAGGCCTTTTAAATCCCTTCCCTTCCATATCGTGTCACACTTTGCACCATATATCCAATCCCTAAGCCCTCTAACATCTTTGCTACAACTTTATTACTCCCTCCCCACCACCTGTTGCATGAAATCGAATGCATTATGGACAATTCCATAGCCAAATGTTGGTCACTGTTCTTGCTGTTATAACCCACAGTTGCTTATTTACAAATGCTATGTGCAGCAAATGGTGCTGTGTCTAAAAGGAAGCTAAAAGGAAAGGACCATATCCCTCCCCCACCAGTTTATTTAGAAAACAAAATTGGATGTTGTCTCTCCAACCCTGTTCAAGGAGGTTCACAACTAAAACAACAGACCAAAGCCCGAGCCAACAAAAAAGTCAATAAAACAAATTATGCCAAGAAAACAAATCAAGACACGATAAAACCAGTACATAATATATGCCCATAAAAACTAGCCATGGCATGAAAGTACGTAAAACAAACAAATAAAATGATGTAATTGCTGTTTTTTTTCCACTTGGCTTCTTGCATTGATATCTGATTATTGTGATAAATTAATATTGATTTATCTGCAGAGGGTTTAATGTGTGCAGAATTCTGGAAGATGTTCTGCTAGACAACCTTGTTTGTTCCCCCCCCCCCCCAACTGTAGCAGAATGATTAAATCCTTTGAAAAAGGCATCTCTGCACTGCACTGGTTGCTAAAGTGAGGGTGTGTTACTTTGGGGTTATATACTGACAACCACCAAGAAACAGTGGTTGACCAGACGGAGCCATCAAATAACCCAGGAATATGCACTGATATTTGGGTACTTCAATAGATGTTGCCATAAGAGAATGGTTTGAAACTCCTGTATTGGTGGTATTACACCCCAGGCAGAATTTATAAGATGAAAAAAATGACGCTGGTCAATGGTGGTGCTGTTTAGAAGCAAAATTTTGTAAACCTCTATCATGTCCCCCCTTAGTCATTGTTTCCTCAAGCTAAAGAGCCCTGACCTCTTTAACCTTTTTTCATAGGGAAAGTGTTCCATTCCCTTAATATTTGATAACAAATCTGAGAGTGATAGCAATACTATTTATTGTGAAATACTGGACACAAAAGCCAATGCCTTTGTCAGAAATGTAGTTAATATGGTTATGGATAAAATTATATATATCGGCCAGCAGAGCTGCAGTTTAGAAACAAAGCTACTTTTTCTGTTTCTTTTGTGTCCCTTTTTTCAATAGTCCAAGGAAGGATACTACCCAGTGAGTTTCCAAATACAACCTCAGAACTTGAGAAGCAGCCCTTTTGCTTTGCGTCCTATGCTGGATAAGCTTTATGTGTCTTCTAACTCTACTAGTCCTATCCTACATCAGTTATAAGGGGTTAGCAACCTGACTTCAGAGTATTTGTTAATTTGTGTGCAGGTGTACATAAATTCAAGCATAGACACATAGCAGTATGAGTTCAACACACAGCAAATACTCACCAGCTAGTAGGAATTGAATGCAAATGTGGCCATGACAATTCAGTGGGTTGTCAGACAGGATGATTTGGCTGATGCTTGCATTTGTGCACCCACATTCATGTTTGCCCCTTGCTTGTATTTTAAGGCTTACAATTTTTCATCCTGCACCTGCTAGGAATGTGAATAAATCTTACAGGAAAGTGGTAACTGGAGTATGGAGTGTCACAAAGTTACTGACAGTTTCCTGAAGCAGGAAGAAATTTAGGATGGAAGGTTTATTTACTTCCTTCCTTGCTTTATTATATTCTGCCTGTCTCCCCAGTGTGGGGACCCAAAGAGGCTTACATTGTTCTCCTCTCCTTCACTGTATGCTCACAACAACCCTGTGATGTAGTTTAGGTTGAGAGTGTGTGACTGGCCCAAGGTCACCCAGCAAGCTTCCATAGCATGAGTGGGGATTCAAACCTCCCAGATCCTAGTACATCACTTAACCACTATACCACTCTGGTCTCCCAGATCCTAGTACATCACTTAACCACTATACCACTCTGGTTTCCACTGTCAGAAGGGATTTCTATCAGTGGAGTGTGACTTGCTAAGTCTCCTCTTCCCACTTCAGCCCTAATGTCCCTCAAAATACCATTCCTAGAAGACAGGAGGCCTTGGGAGCAGCAGGAGAGGGGAGTTGGAGGTCTGCCATGCAAAAATAATTCTCACTTCCATCCACAGGAATTCTCCCCTGGATCTAACCCTGAGTTCCAAACCAGAGTTCCTAGAACAGAGGGACTAGGGTTGCCAGCCTCCAGGTGGGGCCTGAAGATTTCCCACTTTTACAACTGACCTCTAGCTGAGATCAGCTCCCCTAGAGAAAATGGCTACTTTGAAAGGAGAGAATGTTGATATAGAAGCTTGGAGTAAGATTTGGAGATCAGTTAAATTTCTAACAACTGTTAACTATAAGGAAAACATTTATAAGATGTTCTATAGATGGCACTGGCCCCCGGATAAGCTACATAAATTCTATAATGTATCGAATAAATGTTGGGCCTGTGGCAACAGAGGAACATATTTTCATGTATGGTGGACATGTGGGATAATTAGTAAATATTGGGAAATGGTTAAAATCATGGTGAATGAGATTTTTGAAATAGAGATTCCTTTAGATCCAGCTCTATTTTTGTTGAACATGATACCGGAAGGAATGGTAAAAGACGATAAACGATTACTGTCATATATAGTTACAGCAGCTCGCATTTTAAGGGCTAAATATTGGAAAGCGTCAGAAATGCCATCGCAAATAGAACTAATTAGCTTAATTTTAGGTTGGGCAGAAATGGATAAATTAGGTTATCTATTAAACCCATATGCCAAGAGAGATACTATCGCGATCTGGTCCAAATTTTATAATTGGATGGACTAAAAGAAGTGAAGACTTTCAGATGGAGAAGTAAATATTTAATGTTTAATGCTTAACGAAGTAATAATTTAAATGTGTAACGATTAACGGAGAAATAATCTAAATATGATGTGGAGTAAGACCATGTAAATGTGAATATGTTTATTTATGTAAAATAAAAAATTATATATCAAAAAAAAAGAAAGAAAGGTGGCCTTGATGGCATTGTGCCATGCTGAGGCCCCTCCCCTCCCCAAACCCTGCCCGCTCCTGGATCTACCCCCAAAGTCTCCAGGTACTTTCCAACCCAGACCTGGCAACCCTAAGAGGAACACATTTGGGTTTCAGATTCCCCTAGACAATGCCTATTACCTTCGCCTGAGCCTCTCACTTTTCTGACAGAACGTCCAGGTGTACGCACAGCAGCATTCAGCTGGCAGTGGCAAAGTCATTCAGGAGGGGAAAGCACAAGACATACCCACAGAGCTGTGGAATATTAATATATACGAGATTACATTTCGCTGACATTTTGGTAATGTAAAATATCCTTTAAGATAAACAGTTGTAATCAAATCCAATGAATAGCCTCAGATATGTGACAATTTTATGGAAGCCTTTATAACAGTGTAGGGATACCCGTGATGGTACTAATGTTGATTTAAATGACCAAGCATTACAGCAATTATGATTAACTGTAATAACTTTTGCATGAATGTCTACATGACTCATTGCAATAACATATCACAGGAAATAAGAGAGTATCACTGGTGGGTCATATTGACACAGCCAATAGGTCTTCATTATCCACCGTCATTGCGCCCCCAACAGGGATCATGCCTGTAAATGCAGAATAAATAAATTCCGCTTGCATTTTTACTGTTGTGACAGCTTAGTGAATTTTGTATCCCTTTGGCTTTCTCCCACAGTCACAAGAGACTGTGCAAGCGGAAGCAGCGCCTTTTACAGAGATAATGCTTGTGCAAGCGATGGCACTGAAGTGAGTAATTTCACTTACACAAATATGGTATGCAAACTATGTTTAGGTCATTGAAAGGGCAATCCTAAACAGAGAGACTCTCTTCTATATCCTTTGAAAGGCATGTAGAACTGAAAATAGAGCTCAAGCCCTTAAAAACCTAAGAAGAGCTCTGCTGGATCAAACCAGTGGTCCATTTAGTCAAGTGTCCTGTCTCACATAGTGGTCAACCATCAGTTACTCTGGAGGGCCAGCAGCAGGGCACAGAGGCTGAGGCCTTCCCCTGATGTTCCCTCCTAGCTGTAGGATTCAGAGGTTGACTGCTTCTGAATGTGAAAGTTCCCTTTAGTCACAATGTCTAGTAGCCACAGATAAACCTATTCTCCATGAATCTGTCTAATCCCCTCTTAAGTCTGTGTTCATTTCTGTATAACCCCTGATATCTGAGTGATATATTCTGTAGACCCATTTAACAACAGCCATCCTAGATGTAGACCCACTGACATGTTCACACATATAGACGCCATCTGAACCTGTCTTCCCTAAAAGACATACATGGCTGGTAAAGGATGGTGGCTCCAGCAAATGTGGCTGGGAACATGATCTTTGTACATAATTCTCTGTCTCAAAGCCCAAAGCTGTTTACCCCTTCTCTCCAGTTCTGAATATTGAAAATGAGAACCACTACCCCCCAGTTTGGCATTAAAGCTGCATCTTCTGACCTGGATATCTGTCACTCATCCAAGATGTGTTTAGGTTTAAGGACAGAGGCTGAAACTCTGAGATCTGCCCTACACTTTTAAATATACCAATGCAGCAGGAGACAAGGCAGTTGTAGTTTCACCCCCTCATTCCTTCCCTCATCCTGCCATCTTTCTCACTCTCCTCATTTGCTGAAATAATAGAAAGGTATGAGAAGGGGAATCACAACTTTTTTTGCCTTCTACTGTATGAAGGAAATATAAATGTTTAGCACAGATCTCAGGATACTGACCTGGCAACCCTAGATATGAAATAACATGGTGCACTTATTTAGTGGTGAATTCAGACATTGTTGTGTTCTAATGGCGACCGCCATGCAGTCAGGTCATGCGGTCAGGCCATGCGGTCCGGGGCAAGCACATGGCCAGGCACAGTCAGAGCTTCGCTCCAGAACACAATAGACTGGCTGGATTGTAAATTAGACCTATCGGTCAGTCAGGATGAAAATAGGGGCCAATGACCTGGGGAGACTTAATTATATTAATTGTAATCCTATCAGAGTGTGCGGGCGAGGCTGGGGGCATGATTTAGGTGCGCATATAAGCAGCCCCCTGAGCCTAGCTCAGACATGTCATCTCCTACCACCTAATAAACTTCATGTGCTGATTCACTGAGATGTGTCTCTGACCCCCGTACTTTTCAAACATCTTGGCCTTTATTCTCCCTTTATCATGATTTCACATGTTCCAAAACTAAGGTGGGTTGCCAGTCTAGTTTCTAGCATAACTTGTGCCCCAACTTCAGGGCACTGAGCAACTCAACATGTAAAGAGTTTCCAATCATTCCACCTCTATCTTGAGCAAAATAGAACATTCTCCTGGTGAATTTCTACCTGCCATGCAACAGCTAAAGGGACAATGGCCCAGCCCAGAAGGGAGGTGGGTAGAGAAATATCTAAAAGTAAGACCCACTCTGGTATTCGACATTGGTTCCTGGCAATTCCCAGCTCCTGTTAAACCAAATTTCCCACATAAGGGAAGGTCAAATTCATATAAAGTCCATCTAAGAACCAGTCTTCTCAGCTGCAGAAATCATATGTAAGCAATCCTGGACATGACTACAGTTGGGTTTTTTTTTGGGGGGGGGGTGTCCTAGGAAAATTTCATATACATACTGAAGTCCACAGTATGTAATAGTCAGCATACTTGATGGATGAAGTGCTTATGAAAAGTGGCTTATGTGTGACTGAGGTATATGCAGGAGCTGCAGAGTCTCTACTACGGTTTTCGAAATATACTCTTGCTGCCATTAAATTTGAACCCCACCCCCTGCAAATGGAAAAGGTAATGGTGAACTGTACTGATGAGAAGCAATTTACTCCTCTTCATCACCATGACTGGGAGATTTATTCACTGATCGATATGAACTTTCTGAAAACTGACCGTCATTTCTGAAAATGAATTAATATTGATGCTGATCTCTTTAGTCCATTTTTATCCCACTCTTCCTTTAAAGAGCTCCGGGCAGCATACAATTTTATCCTCACAACAGCCCTGTGAGAAGTAGGTTAGGCTGAGACAGAGTGATTGGTCCCAAGTTAATTTAGTGAGCTTCATAGCAAACTGCTGCATCTTGTAGGGTTGCCAACCCCAATTTGGGACATTCCTGGAGGTCTGGGGTATTGACTGGGGATGGTGGAATTTGGGTAGGAGAGGGAGTTCAGCAGGGATGTGAGGTCACTCTATGACTTCTGGTTCTCCTAGACTTTATGTTGTATCATAGGCTGAGTTCAGACTGGCAGTTTGGCTCGATATAGGCACATTTCTCAAGCGGATTAAGTGGGCCGGTTCAAACTATAAATATTTGATGTAACAGACAAAACAAATAATAATAAATAAAAAATTGTATTAAAAAAAAAAAAAGTGGGCCGGTTCACACAGCCACAGCTGCCTGGCATTCCCGTGCCGTACTCATCCCGTCCTGAAGCATTTTGATCCTGCTTTAAAAAAGTACCAGGTGAAAGCTGTGGCAAGCTGTTTGGGTGAGCGTTGATCCCACTTCCTGGAAGTGTGGACACAAATAAGCCACAATCAAGCGGTGCCAGTAATGTGAACCTGCTGATTCGGCATAACTGTCCATGCATGCTGTGCGCTTGAGTGCACAACCACCCGTGGGGATGCTTCTGGCTAACAGTTAAAGCTCCAAGCCATGGGATCCTGCCCCAATTGCTGCTGCACCTATGCACCTATGCACCTATGCACCTACACACAGGTTGGCAAAATGGACCAAAGCCGCACAAAACTGGGGCACTGCCACCAGGGGCCACCCCGCAGTGTGAACGCTCCATTCCACCTCCTCCCCAGTATGGTCCGACATCAGTCCATGCAGTGCAACCGAAAAGCTCCATGACAACTTGGCCCAGGTCTTTTTGCCCCGCTTCCCTTGCACTTCATTCTGCCAGTCTGTCCTTCACCATAGAGTCTGCCCTCTAGAGCTGCCATTCCCTGCAGGGGTACTGATCTCTGTCATCTGGCGATCAACTGGAACTCCAGGCCCCACTTTCAGATTGGTAACTCTAAATTCCTTTACCAGCTGTATATGTTTCTTAGTTTCTGCCATCTGAGATGCTGGGAAAAATAAGAGTTGAACTGAAAAAAGAGACATAGTGTACTAAACAGGAAAAAAGTATATTTCAACAGAAATATCTCACACAGTTACCAAAGGATTACCAACATATTTAGATACTGAGTTAACCCTTGGAAAATAGTGAAAGTTGACTAGTTATGCTTTCGTTTGGCTGCAATGCACAGAGAAGTTGCTCTACAACTTTGTCACTTTAGCAGAACTTTTCCAGTTGGGATAAATTTGCACAGAGGGGGCAAACAGAGTGATCTGGGCTTGAAAAGTAGGTCACTGTAAAGATCCAACCATGATAACTGCTATATCCTCCAGTCAATGAGTCTGGGTTTGCTGACAGTTCAAGGGCAAAAGTAGCTACTTCTGCAACCCAGAAATGCAACTTCTCTCACAAGGACTGACCCTGGAGCATAAGCGACTATTACTCAGTCACATAGCTTCTTGGCTGAGTGTTTATGTAATATCAAAAAAAAAAGAAAAAAAAAAGGAGGCAATCTGGCTTGACTGATGCATAAATAAGGGGTTTGATCATGGCAGGTTTGGTTGATTATTGCTTTCATGTTGAAGTTGCAGCATACTGGATGGTCACCCATTGAGTTTTGTGAGCAGAGATTTGACGGACAGTAGGTTTAGGGCACCATCTTGGAATTTAGGCTTTTAATTACATGTTTAACTGTATGTCTGGATTGTTGTATGCATCATTGATGTATATTGCCCTAAACCCTGATTTACAGGGCTGGGCAATACATAAATAGAATCATCATCATCATCAGTTTGGTGTAGAGCCAATTTGGTGTAGTGGTTAAGTGTGCTGACTCTAATCTAAGACAACCAGGTTTGATTCCCCACTCCTCCGCTTGCAGCTGCTGGATGACCTTGACAAGCCATAGTTCTGTCAGAGCTGTTGTCTCAAGGACAGTTCTGAAAAGAGCCCTCTCAGCCCCACCTACCTCACAGGATGTCTGTTGTGGGGAGGGAAAGGAGTTTACAAGCCACTCTGAAACTCTGAATGAAGGGCAGGATATAAATCCAATCTCCTCCTCCTCCTCTTCTTCTCCTTCTATCAAATTACCTTTATTGGCATGTAATTCTTCTTCATTGATGATGGTGATAATAGCTGAACTACTCCTCTTGCATGTGGAAGTTTAATACACTGATATGCAGCAAAACATTACTGGGGAAGGTGAGATTACATCTGCTGCTCAATGTGCATGCCTGGGGCTGTCTCTTATGAGCTGGTTTTGTGCATGCTGTGCTGCCACATCGAGATTCATTCCTTAATAAGAAGGTAATGAAGGCAGTTGGCCCTGCTTTGCATAGAAGATATGGTAAAAATCAGCCATTTCACTAGTTCTCCCAGCTTCTCTATCTGAGCTGAGTGGCTGTCTGTCATCTCACCTCAGACAACTTCTCAGACAATAATAGAAACTGGGACACTGCTCTGCTAGGATCTCCAGGGTCAGGGACAAGGGTGAACCCCCTCCCCCAAGTTCCAAGTGCATACCTGTGCTCGCTTTCATTTAAGTGAATGCCTGCTATTCATCCTTGTGATAAATCATTGCAAAGGGATAACACAATCAATGCAATGGGAGAAAGACCAGCCTACCATCCCTGGCCTCTACCAATAAAGTCTCCAGGAGAGGGAGGCACACATTTAAGTATATACCGTCCAATTCGCCAACCCCATAGGTCCCTAGGCCTGTCCTCCTTGCACATCTGTCCATCATACTAACAGGCATTTCAAGATCAAACAATCAATATTTAATATTTATTTTAGTTATTTTAAGAGCACCCTTTATGAGACAGTATATCACATTAGCATAACCTTCTGTCATGCATAAACGACAGAAACTTTAGCACCAACCATGACGCAACAGTTCTAAAGGATGCCTTGTTTCCTGGGCTGTTTATAAACATTAATGTAAGAAAATTGTTTTGCCAAGGGCAAGTCTTTCTTCTGGAATGAATGTAGCTTTCATGGGGGTAGGGGAGGCCAGTAGTATTTTAGGTGCTATCTGCAGAATTTCCATTATCCATAGGTCCATTACACATATCTCCAAGGTTACATGCTCTCCAAGGTACATGCTGAAACATCTATAAACTTTTCATTTTCTTGACAGAAACAATTACAATGGGAACGCAAGAATAATTTCCCTCTGAGAACTGAGGCAGCCATCACAGAATCTTTTTTTTTAAGGTAAGAAAATGCTTAATCTAATGTTAAAGTTGAACTTTATCAGAATGTTTTAGACAAAATGATCATTGGAAGTTTCCACATGGGACATTTCAAATATTTCAAGGACTTTACACACATTACCTCAGGAATTCTTGCAACAGTCAAGGAAGGGAGGCCAACATTATTAGCTACATGTTGCTAGTGGGAGTGAAGTAGGACTGAAAGACTTTGTAAGGAATCTTTCTAATTTTGTGGCTGAGGTAAAATTGAAACAGGAAGCTTCCATTTATTTGGATTATTAGGAAGTATCTATCCTATCTGTTCCAGTGTTGACAGACTATCAGTTTGGAATCCTTGTACCAGCCTAATCCTTGCACTACCTGCTATCAAATAATTAATGATCCTCTATTTTCCAATTTTGTATTTTTTAAAAAAAATATTATTATGCATTTTATTTATTATATTTTTTTGTTTCCCTTAGTTAGGAAGCACATTCCTGGGTATAAATTATTCCCTCCTTCCCTGCATCCAATTGGGATTAAATTCTCAGGAACGGTATTCTCCCAAGCCAAAGAGGTTTTCCCTTGGGGAAACATTCTGGAAGAAATAAAGTGTAATCACCCTGCCCCAGTGCCAGGACCCTGATTATACATTTATGTGCACAAGAGAACTTTTAGGCCAGTTCCTGTTTTTCCTGCTACCTTCCTCACACTGGCTAGCCCCCCAATTCCCCCTAGCTGTTTTCAACTCTGCTTTTCCACCCTTTTGACCTATTGCCTCTAACTTTGTGTCCATTCCGTCTCCTTTCTCACTGGCTGCTGCTTTCCCCCCTCCCCTCTTTCTGGCTCTTCTTTGCTCCCTTGCAGCATCCATGGTCTCCTTTCCAGCTGTCTCCTCAAGTTCTCCCTGTTCTTCCACTTTCTTTTGGTGGCGGCCACTCAGTATTACAACAGCCCCTTGAATGTTACCTGGGGGGAGGTGGCCTCCAAAATGCCTGCATAACACTCTTACTTTGGGGAGGGTTAATAATTAGATATTCAAATAGTACATTTTTTTGCAAATCTGGTGGTTCCCCAGATGCCTTTATCCCCAGAAGTCTGTATCTACAGAAGCTTATGTAGAAGCCTATTGTCACATTCAGGGCTAAGCCTGGTGATGTTGCTCTACGTGGAGTTTCTGGGATACACAAATACAATGTCAACAAGTACAGAAATACACAGGAATAGGTCTACAAACCAGCCCAAAGCTGGATTACCGAAGGTCCATTTCAAGGTTCAGGGTAGGAGGGGTCAGGGGCCCACTTTCAAGGCTTGGGAACAGGTGCAGGATACAAGGGTCTGGGTCCAGTTTGGTGTAGTGGTTAGGAGCATGGACTCTAACCTGGGAGAACTGGGTTTGATTCCCCACTCCTCCACATGCAGCTGCTGATGTGACCTTGAGTCAGTCATAAATTCTTTCAGATCTGTTCTCTCAAGGGCAGTTCTCAAGAGAGCTCTCTCAGCCCCACCTACCTCACAGAGTGTCTGTTGTGGGGAGGGTAAGGGAAAGGAATTGTAAGCTGCTATAAGACTCCTTTGGGTAGTGAATGTTGAAGTATAAATCCAGTCTCCTCCTCCTCCTCTTCTTCTTCTTCTTCGGTTTCAGGAGCAAGCACAGATTACTAGAGATGAGTACAAGGCAGCCGGGTCAGGGTATTGCTCTTGTTTGCTATACAGGTCAGAGGGGTGGCGAGCAAGGTGGGTTTCACACCGAGCCTTGCTCAGTGTGTTCCTTTTATCTGCACCTTTTGCTGATATCCCCTGAGGGCCAGGTGTCAATACTTACAGTCTTGTTCATCTTCCTACAAATGTGAGTCTTTTATTGTTTCCCTATCGGCCTGTCCAGTCCTAGTGCTACAACGACTCCATTCCAGGAAGTAACACTGACCATTTCTGAGCAGTGAAGTGGGTGTCCTTCTGAGCTGCCAAGCACTCTCTTCCATACTCTACTGGATCAGGAGAGGCTGGGGGGAAGCCAGTCTCTGTGGCACCTCTTTCTCCTCCTGGAAGATCAAGCAGCCCAGCTGTGACCGGGAAGTGTTCTCGCTTCCTGATACTTCCCCCGTAGGGTCTGCTGCTAGATCCAGCTGCTCGGGTGGGGATTCCATCATTGTGGGGCCTGATTCTTCAGATTCCTCCTCATCCAAGGAGGTAGCACCTGGCTGGCCCATGACACCTATACCCTGGCTATAGGTGGCCTTATTATGTCCATGTCTTGATATGCACTGGGGGCATCTATGGGTATTAAACATAAATTATGTGCATGAATTATATCTGCCAAATGTAATTAATCCATTCTAAAAAAAAACCCTGTCCCCACCCCCAAAATCCTGGGACTCTGGGTTTTTTTTTCTTTTGAGAGCTTGCAAAAGAATGGAAGAGGGCAACCATGATGACTGAGGTGTAGTAGCTCCTTCCCAATGAGAAAATGCTAAAAAGTCGAGGGGGGGGCAGTTTTAGTTCAAAGAGAACATGACAGAAGTTTATAAAATTACATATGGGGTGCAGAAAGTGGACAGAGAGTGCTTGTTCCTCTCTCTTTCATAATACTAGAACTCAGCTAGAACCAAAGCTGATAGATTCAGGATGAAGAAAAAGGTAGTTCTTCACTGGAATTTAGTGTCCGTGGACACAGTGATGGCTATCAGCATAAACAGCTTTAAAAGAGGGTTAGACACATTTAGAGATGGGCACATACTGGGAAAATGCAGTTCAGTTCATGGTTTGTGGTGTACCTAGTTCGTGACCCACAAACCATCATGCCACCAAATGAACCAGTTTTAGCCACCAAATGAACCGGTTTGGTTTTGTGATGCAGTAGAACAAATCCTGTGCAAACTACAGACACTAAACTCACAGGAGATCTCTGGCAGATTCTCCTCTACCTGCCCTCCAAGTCTGGTGAGGTTGGATTTATGGGATGTGAGTTACAGCCCCTCCAAAAGGAGGTGCTCCCAGGAAAGTGTTTTCTGGGGAAATGACAGGCACAGGTTCAGGAGGTTCAAAATGATATAGAACAGATCCTGGGCAAACCAGAGATATCAAAGTCACAGGGGACCTCCCCTGAATGCTCCTCTACATGCCTTCCAAATCCCCACCCCCATTGCTTTGAAGTTCAGTAAACATTTTGATTGAGCAGAGACAGTTTGTCTGGAAATGTATCCATTCACAATGCCCCACAAACAGCTTGAAAGTTTGTGGAAAGTTTGTGCCAGTTGATCTAACATGAACTCTACTCCGTGAACTACAAACTGGCCAAAATTCATCACAAACATCAGTTCATGAGACACATTCATGGAGAAGGAACTTCCACGTCCAGAGGCATTAAACTTCTGAATAGCAGTGCTAGGAGACAGTCTATGCCCTGTTTGTTGGCCCTCCAGAGCAACTGGTTAGCTATTGGATGAAACAGAATGTTGGACTAGGCAACCCACTATGCTGATCCAGCAGGTCTCTTCTCATGTTCAGCCATGAAACATCAATGAGGGATTAACATCCTACTAAAGGTTTGTAACCAGGGTGCTCTTTTATAGGGGTATGATTCTGCATACTTCAAAAGATTTGGGGATCATTAAAATTAATGGTTTTGTGCTTCAGAGCATTTCTTTTTTGTTTCAGTTTCAAGAAAATAGCAAAAGGCTTCCTTTAAAGATTGCATCAAATGAAACAAAAACTTTTTGTGTGTGTGGAGAGCAAGTCGTTCAAAGGGCTTGCATTTACTTTATTCCAAGAAATCAGAAGTGTAAATTAAATGTTTGACTGCTATCACGAACATAGAAGTCCGACCAAGATGTTTTCTGCCACGTTCAGCTTGTGCACAGTCATTTCAACAGAATTTGTGTGAGACTAGGGATGTTTTCCACTTGTTACTACAGCCTAGTATCCTGATTCTGTTCAGTGCATCAGATCATGAAACAAGCCTGATATACTTAGGACCAAACTATACGAGGTGTTTGGCCATAAGTCAAGGTGGGGCTTTCCCAACCCAGTTGCATGTCCTACAGCCATACTGCAGCTGTGGGGAAACTTGTTTTTCAAGTGCTAAATGGCACAATTTGGACTAAGATTGTGGTGTGGAGGGAGGAGAGTCTTCTGCCTTCCTCCATGCCATTTTCCTGGCCAAAAATGGCTATGGAGTGCTATTGGCCCCATTGTGGGGGCTGCACATGCAGTATTCAAGTATATGTGCAGCCCCCTCCCCCCCAATTGGAAAATACTCTGATCCAAGCTGTGGTCAAATGTCTCATGAAATTTAGCCCTAAGGTAGGTTGCCAGGTTGGGAGATACCTGGAGATTTTGGGGTGAAGCCTGAGTAGACTGGCATTTGGAGAGGGAGGGACTTCAGTGTGGTATAATGCCACAGAGTCCACCTTCCAAAGTGGCCATTTCCTCCAGGTAAACTAATCTCTGTTGCCTGGAGATCTCCAGCCACCTGGAGGTTGTGTCAATATAACCTGTAACAAAGATTTAGAACTGTTTGAATTATTTGATACAATATATTTACTGCTTTTGTTCATAATTCATTCACATGTTGTCTTTATATTGATACAATCTCCTCCCATGAGCTCTCGTTTTTGAGGTTGGCAACCCAAACTTAAGGAGGATACAATCCTAAGAATGCCATCCTGAGAGTAAGCCCCATTGAATAAAATGGACCTTGCATCCAAGTAATCCTGTTTAGGATTGCTTCTGAAAGGAAGCAAACTTCTGTATGAATTAATCTATCCAAGAGAGAGTCTGGTGAGGGGTGAAGCCTACCTTTTCTCACAACTAATTTAATATAAGATGCAATGTTCCAATGGAATCCAGGGGTTGTTAAGAGGCGGCAGCAGCTGCCTCTGTAGCACAGATAAGAGAGTTTTAGGCCTGGAACAGGAGAGGGTCCCAGTATGAGTCCCACCCTGGTGTCTTGCAGGAACAGACATAACTGGGTGGGGGCACTACAATAAGATTCAAGCAGGGGCAATGAGAACTAATTTGTTTTGGTTACTTTCAGATTAGACTTCGGGGCCAGTTTGGTGTAGTGGTTAAGAGTGGCAGACTCTGATCAAGAGAATCAGGTCTGATTTCCCACTCCTCCACATGCAGCCAGCTGGGTGACCTTGGGTCAGTCACAGTTCTCTCAGAGCTGTTCTCTCAAGAGCTGCTCTCTCAAAGTTCTCTCAACCACACCTACCTCACAGGGTGTCCATTGTTGGGAAAAGAAGGGAAGGAGACTGTAAGCTGCTCTGAGACTCCAAGTGAAGGGTGGGGTATAAATTCAACTCTTCTTCTTCCTGAAGATTCCTCAAATGACAGCTCAGGAACCTCCACTGGTATACAAAAATTATACTACCTATTTGTTAATGGAAAGGCGCTTCCACTAACATATTACACCAGCTCTACAACAACTGTATTTGTTACAGTTTATTTCCAGACCCAATCCTGGGTTTGACTTTTAAAGCAACTTAGTAAGTTGCTCCTCCATCTCCCAGAAATTAAGATCAGCTCATCAGGCTTGCTCCACATCCCATCAGTTAGGGAGTGTTAGGGTTGTTGTTGTTTTTGTAGTATTTAGCCTCATTTAAAAATAGGCAAAAGTAAGTAACACCCTGCCTTGCCCTGGATAGCCCAGGCTAGCTCGATCTTGTCTGATATCAGAAGCTAAGCAGGTTTGGCGCTGGCTAGTATTTGGATGGGAAACCTCCAAGGAATACACGGATTGCGATGCAGAGGCAGGCAATGGCAAAGCACCTCTGAATGTCTCTTGCCTTGAAAACCCCACAGGGTCACCATAAGTCAGCGGTGCCTTGATGGGTACTTTCCATGACCAGGTGTAACACCTGTAGATTGGGTTCCCCCAGGCAGCGCTTTAAAAATATAATAAAGATGTCCTCAAGTTCCTAGATCCTGAATGGACGGTTCTCTCTCACTTAACAGAAATTATCAGATCATTTGTCATCACTGATTCCTTTTGGATCTCCCAAGTGTGTGTGTGGGAGGGTTGCTCTTTATATTATGGGGGCAGGCTTCCGAATCTGTCCCCCCTCCCAGTCAGGAAGGCAGGTGGACTGCCTATCATGGTAGAGGGGCAAAGCAATCAGACACGAGAATGAAAGAAGAAACAAGAGCAACATTTCTGTATCATGAACCTATTGCAGTTTTATGCTAGTGTATCTGACGTTACCATCTCTGGAGAATCTTGGGAAATTTAGCTTGGTGAGGGTGTGCATATTATCTGCTGCCTGTTAGCTCTCCCTCTGCACTGCAGAAATATAACCCTGCTAAAATTTCATGGGTGCAAACCTAAATGGAGTTATATTCTTATAAATCCTTTCAAGTCAGTGGACTTAGAAAGGTGGAACTCTGTTTAGGATTGCCCTTGAAAACATTTAAAGTATTTCAGAGCAAAACAGAGAATGGCCTTCATTTTCCCACTAACAAATCAGAGTCTTATCTTACAGACATTGCCTACTGCAGAATCAGCCAGGAATCTCCATGTAGAGTGTGATCAAATGTTCCATGGTGCCTGCTTCGGAGGACGCAATAAATACAGCAGAACATGAGAAAAATAAGAACGATACCAAGCAATGCACCTTTCTTTTAAAGGTCCCAAGCATACAAAACATATATATTCTATTCTGCAGTAGCTATTTTTATGGTACCTCCTTTCTGTGTGCCGTAGCACTGTGCTAACGAAATACAACTTCTTAATCTCCCTCACTGTTTTGCCTTCTGGGATAATGTGCCCCTGGCTAGATGTTCATTTCTCATTTTTCCAGAGACAGCTACAGTAGATGATTGCATTTGCACATGTCCCACCTCTTCCTTGGGATGCTGCATCTAAAGAATGAGGCATAATCAAGTGGAACAGTTTTTTTTTATTAAAATGCAAAAAAGTGGAGCAGAGAAGATACGCTGAAAAAGAGCTAGCTGAAGCTCATTTGGGTGTGCTTCCTGCTCCATTGAAGCCTGATGATGCTGGAAAATAGAAACAGGAAGGATCCCCTGAAATGGACCTTCATTTTTTAGATAAAGAACCTATGCCCACCTTCCAGAAGTACCATTTCAATTAGGCAGAGGAGACCATTAAGTATCACAGATGATTAGTCTTTGAAATCCATTGACCCCATTGACTACTAGGACTATAAACAGTGACTGCTACAAAAGCTCTAAACACACAGCATTTCCCCAATTCAATCTTTGAATCCTGCCTGGCCTCCTTGCCCCATCCCAGCTTCGTATTCTTTACCTTTAGGCCATTTTCCTTGCAGCAATTTTTTTCCCCATTATAAAATGCATATATATTATTCCGGTACCAATAAATCAACATTACATGCATGTGTCTGTCTGTCTGTGTGTTTATATTTATAAATGATTCTATAAATGTAAGCACCATATCATTTACACACACAGTGGTCAGTACTACCTACACAGGCTGGCAGTGGCTCTCCAGGGTCTCAAGCAGAGATCTTTCACCTTACTTACTACCTGACCCTTTTAAACTGGAGATGCCAGAGATTGAAACTGGAATTTTCTGATCACTCAACCTTGCAGATATTGGCTTGGCTCTAGCCTGTTTTTTTCACCCTATATCACCCAACTCTTCTTGCTACAACTCCTGTTCTGCATGGCTTTGGTCTATGCAGGTCCCATGATCTCCAGCATAGCCTTTTTGATGGCCAAAGGGGAGCTTGTTTGGTGTCGTGGTTAAGTGTGCAGACTCTAATCTGGGAGAACTGGGTTTTATTCCTCACTCCTCCACTTGCAGCTGTTGGATGACCTTGGGCAAGCCATAGTTCTGTCAGAGCTGTTCTTGAAAGAGCAGTTCTTGAAAGAGCTCCCTCAGGCCTGCCTCACAGGGTATCTGTTGTGGGGAGGGGAAGGGAAAGGAGCTTGTAAGCCACTCTGAGACTCCAAGTCTCCAAGTGAAGGGTGGGCTATAAATCCAATCTCCTCCTCCTCCTATCAGCAGAAAAGCTGGTTGGATGACACCCACTATCTACAAAGTGAAATGATCACCATCAGAAATTATTCCTTGTGCCTCTCCCATGCTTAATATTTTGTTGGCTCTTCAAGTTCTTCTTCCATCAGCTGGAACATTTAGAATATCACACACACACACATACACACACATTCCAATTCCTATAAGATGCTCATTGCAGAATCCCCATTGAGGCTGCCTCTAAGCTGCTCCAATTTCTGGACTGAGGAACCAGGGAAGCAGCAGCCCACATCTTCCTATGCCTGTTGCTAGATCAAGGCACTGAGTTTGCAAATGTTCAAAAAAACCCAAGATCTGGCTCCTACCTAAATCCCAGAAGCACAGCTGTGCTAATAGCCGGCTCCATCCATCCAAGCGCTTTGATCTTCAGCTTACATGTTTGCTTGGATCTTTTCCAAGTGAGAATTTTCATTCAGCACATAAAACATCCTTCTCTGGCTTAAATGGACATTTTCTTATTGTTAACAACTGCTCCGACACGATGCTCTTAACAGGAAGAGAAAAATGCAAAGGGAATGTTATTCAATGCTTTGAAAGAAGACTTCCTCTTTAACGTGCCCTCTAGATCGCATTTGAACAGGATTCTTATTTAATCGCTAGTAAAATGCAGCCGATGTTTTACACAACAGCACCTTGGCAAAGCTCGGAACATCATCAGTTACCTCCTGGAAATATTTAAGTATTTCTGAATGAAGCTGCCTGTTCTTTGCAGATAACTGCCTGCATCATATTCAAGACGCAGTATAACTGAAAGCCCATCAATACTTTTTTTAAAAGAGTGGTGGGGATGGAAAGTGTGTACAGGGTGCTGTTGTAGTATTGCAATTAGCAACTGAATTACATCCCTCCTTTGTACAATCAGGCATTGCACCATTGTCTTCAAAAAGAAAGCCCATTTTCAGTTTGCTTTCTCCCGATCTGGGTGATGCCTGGGGTCAAGTCTGAGAGCCCAGGATAAAGAGAAAGAATACGAACAAGGTGGGGGGAGGGAAATGGAAAATAAGGAAGGGGAGAGAAGGAGGGAGGCCAGCTGATCTCTCTAACTGTCATTGTCCTCAACCAAAAGCCCAGTGGGACATCTCAGTCTTATAGGCCCTGGGGAACTGAAACAAGTCCCACAGGACCTGAGTCTCACTAGACAGAGAGATCCACCAGGTTGAGGCCAGAGCTGAAAAGGCCCTGGTCCTGATTGAGGACAGCTGGACTGCTCTGGGACCAGAGATTACCAATAGGTTGTTACCAGATGAGCATAATGCTCTCTGACGGGTATATATATTGAGAGGCAGTCCCAGAGATACAATGGCCTCTGACCGTTTAGGGCTTTAAAGACAAGTACCAGAACACTGAACCTAATTCAGTACTCAATCTAGAGCCAGTGCTGTTGGTAGAGCATAGGTTCTATACATGCCCTCAAAGGTTCTATACATGCCCTCCAAGGGGTCCTAGTCACACACAATAGTGAGGATCACAGACTGAACACTGAACAGACACATCCTTTTTTTATCCTATGCGAATGAATGTCTGTCATTTTCTCTGATGGGAACATGGATCATTGCTCTGCACTTGAGAAAGGGTGGTCCTGCTCTGAATGACAAACAGCATCCCAAGTGGACACGCAGTGTGACTGTGGGCACAGATCACAAAGGCATATAAATAATTCCAGTGGGGTAGCTGTGTTATTTATTTATTTATTTCATTTAATGTATACCCCACCTTCCCCGTCAAAACAGGCTCAGGGCAGCTCACAGATCCCCGAAATATCATAAAAGTTTAAAAGGATAAAACAAGATAAAATCTAAAACAATTCATAAAATGTTACAGTTTTGATGGTGAATTAACTGTCCTTAATTGTCACCATTGAAAATCTGATCAGCATTAGATGTGGACTGGTGTCAGGTCCCATATATAATGTGGATGTAGATACTAGTCTGTTGCACAGTCAGCAAAATGAAACAGATGTCCACAGGCACCACTACCCCCTTGAGGTCTTTACAGTAAAAGGCTTTCCTTCCATATAAACAGCCAAATCAAACACAGCAGCAGATATTTTGCAAGGAACAAAAAATTGTGTGTTTGGGGGGGAAACATTATGAATCATGGAGGGAGGTAGATATGCAGGAAATCTCTTTTTCCACAAGTCTGCAACAGTGCATGGCAGTGCTCTTGTACTACCATATTTGTAGCATGTAACACCAGTCATGGCTGGCCTTGTCCACCATATTGTGCCATCCTTTTTCGCTATCAAAAGGAGCAGACAGATCCCCCCAGCAGACAGCTCCACCAGAGACTGATGAATTGCCTAAATCAAACTGGAAACCAAGGTGCAAATGTTACTCTGGGATTACTGTCTCTGTGCTTGTTCTCGCACTCTGCATGCAAACCCACTCCCAAATCTCAAGGCTGTCTCCCATTAGTGGTAGCAAGTCAGTAGGTATGGATACCAGCACTTAAGGAAACCCATGTGGCATAGGGGAAGGTGACTTTTGTTTTTGAGCCTCAATGCAGCAGCAAGCTTTCTTCTGAGCACCAATTTAAGCAGTCAACCTAGACCAGTAGTATTCGCTCCACAGCTCATGGAGAGCCACGTCAGAATTACCATCACCTTAAACAGCCACATTTACTTCCATCCATGGAATGAGATTTGTTCCTCAGGATAACTGGCAACTTTGTGAGGTTGGAGACATTGCCCTTGTGTCTGTAAGCAGCTGTAAATGAAATTTTCTGAGATGTGACAAGAAATTGATGCATAGGAAGACATTAGGTTCTATCTTTGATAAAGCAGTGATGGAAACTAACTCAGAGGCTGGCAGGATTTGTTAGCTGGGAGTGTCCCTGAAATTTTACATGACCCTCCTACAAAGTAAACAATTTGCTATTAATCACATCTCTCTGTTTGAAGTTGAAATATTTGGGGAATTCACTTTTATAAGTTTGCATATTCTGAATGGAGTGATTTGCAGCACAGAGCACTTTAAATATCAATGAACTTTATTTTTCATTGTACCTTTACTGGACTATGATTGAACTGAGTGTTGCACCTTACGAAGAGTCTCCCTATTGAACCTGTGGATGATTTTTCTGTGGTATAAGTTGTTTTTAATACAGTTGTTTGCATTGCTTAGTTATTGTTTTACAGTTGTTTCTTATCCTTGTTTCTGCCATTGGAGGTTGGCAACTCTACTCATGGATCCAACAGGTCCTATAAAACATTACCGTTCAGCCTGGCTCCTGGAACTGAAACAGGTATTGAACAGTTGACAAAAGACTGGGAATTGCAGTTGTCACTGAAGAAGGTTGGTTTTTACACCCCACTTTTCTCTATCTTAAATAGTCTCCAAGCAGCTTATACTTGCCTTCCCTTCCTCTTTCCACAGTCACCTTGTGAGCAGGGCCGGTGCCAAGTTTTTTTGCGCACTAGGCGAGGCTACCTTCTGGTGTGTGTGCGTGCACACACACACCCTGTGCGCCCATCAATTTTCAAACATAAATGCATTTTAGGAAGAATGAAAAACACAAAATTTGAAATTGCTAATTTCTTTTTTTAATTGTAAGAACAAGTAATATAGTCTTCAATTTTCTCTCTGAAACAGAAAAACACAAATCACAAAGCATTTTGAAAAATCCTGTTAATTGTGATGTTGAATTTCCCTTAATTTCAGCAGGATTCTACACGCTTTTGAACAGCCTTAGAAACAAGAATCTTTGGAACAGAGTGACTGAGGATCTAGGAGGACTTGGAGCATGCACCCAATTCTGTGTCTGGTATTATCATTTGATTGTGTGGACCCCTACACACACACACACACACACACACACACACACACAATAAAACCCTCCAAAATCCTTCAGCAAGGGCAAGGTACTATCTGGCATCACACAGTTATTTGGGAGTTAGGTCCAGTCACTTCAGTAGGGCTTATCTGATCAGGTTGTGCATGTCTACAATTCATCAAGTCAAACAAAAGCTACCAAAAGTGTTAACAGTATCTGACTACAGTCCTTTGTACACCTATTTCACAATAAACCATGTTGAGTTCAATGAGGCATATTTGAAAGTAAGAATCTACAGAGCAGGCCTCAGCACTTCTCTCAAATCATATATAAGAACATGTGAGAAAGGAAGAAAAGTACCTCTTTCTCTACATGCTCTATCCCATTCATAATCTTATAAACCTTGATCATGTCACCCCTCAGCCGTTGTTTCTCCAAGCTAAAGAGCCCCAAGCGCTTCAACCTTTCTTCATAGGGAAAGTGTTCCAACCCTTTTATCATTCTAGTTGCCCTTTTCTGCACTTTTTCCAATGCTACAGTATCTTATTTGAGGTGTGGTGACCAGAACTGTACACAGTACTCCAAGTGAGGTTGCACCATCGATTTATACAGGGGCATTATGATACTGGCTGTTTTGTTTTTCAATTCCCTTCCTAATAACCCCCAGCATAGCACTGGCCTTTTTCAATACAGTCGCACACTGTCTCAACATTTTCATTGAGTTATCTACTATGACTCCAAGATCTCTCTCTTGGTCAGTTTCTGCCAGTTCGGACACCATCAACATGTATTTATAGTTAGGATTTTTGGCTCCAATGTGCATCACTTTGCACTTGGCCACATTGAACCCCATTTGCCATGTTGATGCTTACTTGCCCATCTTTGACAGATCCCTTTGGAGTGCCTCACAATCCTCCCTGGTTCTCACCACCCTGAATAACTTTGTGTCATCTGCAAATTTAGCCACTTCACTGCTTATTCCCAACTCCAAATCATTAATAATCAAGTTAAAAAGCATTGGACCAAGTACTGATCCCTGTGTTACCCCACTGCTTACCTCCCTCCACTGAAAAAATTGCCCATTTATACTCACTCTCTGTTTTCTTTTAATTAACCAGTTTTTGATCCACAAAAGGACTTGTCCTTTTATCCCATGACGATTGAGCTTACTCCTTTGATGAGGAGCTTTATCCAAAGCTTTCTGGAAGTCAAGGTAAACAACATCTATTGGGTCCCCCTTGTCCACGTTTGTTTACTCCCTCACAGAACACTAACAGGTTAGTGAGACAAGATCTTCCCTTACAGAACCCATGCTGAGTCTTCCTCAAACTTCAAGCAGCCCACAGGATAGCCACTCTCCCCTCTGGCTCCATGGCTTCTACAGCAAGCTCTGAGGTAAGAGAGGAGAATGGTCCCCCAGCATGTACCCAAAAGGAAGATGGCTTCCCTTTTTTGCACAGAGAAACAGTGGGGGTGGGGAGGTAATCTTCAATCCTCTTTCCAAGTAAATATGGTAATGGTACAACTTGAACTTTATGTAGTGAATTATGTCCTTGTCCTACTTTTAGTTTGTCTTTTCTCCTAGTTAGGCGATGAAGAAATAATTAATATGTTTTGAGGAGTGATAATGGTAGAGCTTTACAAGTTATGGGCTATTATCTGTCCAGAAAAACCAGAAATAATATGTTTTGAACAGAAAGAACCTTTGGCCAGCATTTCTTTTTGAAAAGTAGTATTAGTTTAATTATTAATAACCAACAGCCTACAATTTCTAGGTGGTGTACAAAAATTAAAATAAAGCAGTCCCTGCCTTAAGACTTATAGTCAAGGTGAATTATGGTGGAAAGGAAAAACAATCAGAGAACGTCAGAGTAAACAGATTATTGCAAGGAGGTACTCGAATTCTGAAATGAGCTTGGGGTCAGGATCACTGTGACTCGGTCTATCCTATTTGAGGGAAGCATCAGTAGTGCAGTAAAGGCTAACACAGTCTTGAGGTGTATCAACAGAGGCATTGCAAGATGTCATAGTACACCGCATTGGTTAGGCTGCAAATGGAATGTCGTGTGCAGTTCTGGAGGCCTCCATTCAAATAGGATGTGGACAGAATGGAGCTGGTGCAGAGGACAGTGACGAGGATGATCAGTGGCCTGGAGACCAAGCCCTATGAGGAAAGGCTGAGGGATGTGGGAATGTTCAGTCTGGAGAAGTGGAGTTCGAAGGGTACATGATTGCTCTCTTTAAGTATTTGAAAAGCTGTCTCTTCGGGTGCGGTCACATGGTCATTTACAGCGGGTTTCACCACTGTGTCCCATCGCATTTAAAAGGGCTGACCAGACGACCGCATCTGTCTCCCGTTTTGAATCCTGCACCCTCCCACATTCGATTTCGGATTTTCAAACACCAGCAAAATCAAGTACTCTATGGTTTCTCCCGGCGAGAACCCGCAGTTGCGCCCATCAGGACTGCAACTATTCGCAATGATCCCGACTTCCTTCTTGCCAAGTTTTTTTTTTAAAGATCGCCATTGTGTGCATAACTGCTTTTACGTCAAAAAAATCTATGGAAGCGGAGATTTGTACATGTGCTTGTGCGCATGCTCAAAGAACTTTTTTTTAAAAAATCCCACGCTGCCACTCAGGCGATGTGCTTGACTGGACAGTCCGCACAGCCTAGTTGCACGACTGAAACGGTTTGTGGGGGGATGTGTGCTCATCCCAAACTGTGTTTAAATAATCCCGCTGGAAAATGCAGTGCTAGATACCCGCATTTAAATGGCCATGTGACCGCAGAGGACAGAGAGCTGTTCCCGTTGGCAACAGAAGATAGGATGAGTAGTAATGGGTTTTAATTATGAGAAGAAAGGTACTGGCTGGAGATTATGATTTTTTTTTTGTTTACAGTAAGAGCAGTTCAGCAGTGGACTTGGCTGCCTAGGGAGGTGGTGAGCTCCCCCTCACTGGTAGTCTTCAAGCAGTGGTTGGACTAACATTTGTCAGGGATGATCCTGCACTGAGCAGGTGGTTGGACTAGGTGGCCTGTGTGGCCCCTTCCAACTCTATGATTCTAATGTTTCTTAACAATAGCGGACATCCCCTGGATGTCCTAATGCCTCTGGTCAAGTGCCCATCAAAGCTGGAAGAAGTAAGGACTCCCCACAGCTGAGGAATAGATCTGTGTCTGGGTGGGGAAAAGCAGCAGTTTAGATCCTAGTCAAGTCAGAAAGAGAAGCACACAGGCACTGGTGTGAGTTGCAAGTGACACTTTAAAGGGCACAAAGTCTTTTTAGCAATTTCTGCACCATGTTTTTTGAACCAGCTTGGCATCTTAATCCCACTGGGGGTTTTCCCAGCCTTACACACAGGATTGTTTGCCAGTTGTTGCTCTGCCAATTTCCTCTTATCTTTTCCCTGTCCTTTTTTCAGGCCACCTTTGTGCTGATGTATCTGGAAGGAATACCCCTGAAGCATGGGGGGGGGGGTCTGTATAGTTTGCTGCATTTTTAAAGGTCCTGCCCACATCCGAACACTTCCATACTCTATTTCCTAACCACCTCCCCACCCAACTCTGCTGCCATTTGCCTGGCATTACCCCCCCCTTCATTTCTTTTTTAAAAAGCTAAAACCCTTGTGGCATAGTTATATACTGGTGTAGCTAGGGTTGCCAGCCTCCAGGTGGTGGCTGGAGATCTTCCGCTATTCCAATGCATATCCAGGCCACAGAGAACAGTTCACCTGGAGAAAATGGCTGCTTTGGAAGGTGGACTCTATGGCATTATACCCCTCTGAAGCCCCTCCCCTCCTCAAACCCTGCATCCCTCAGGCTCCGCCTCTCAAATCTCCAGGTATTTCCCAACCCAGAGCTGGCAACCCTAGCTGTAGCAGATTACTATAAAATGGGGGGGTTGGGATTGAGTGTGGGGATCTTGGCTTACAGTGGGATGGTATGCTTCGCTATTAAGGTTCCTTTTTTCCTCCTGAGTTTGCTGACTGCTAATGTACTGCTTCCAGCTGATCAGATATAGGGGGATTAGTTATTTACCAAGCAGGTTGGGAAATGGTGATCAGATCCATACTCGTCTGTCTCTTTCACTCCCATACAGCATTTCTGTTTCTCTGGGGTGGAAAGGGGAGGGAGTAAGACAGACAGTCCCACATTCTCAAGCCTCACATATTTCACAGGCTACTGGAACACTGAATTTCACCCAAGAGGCTGGGGGAGGAGGTCTTTCCCATAGCTGGAGATGAGAGGCTTGGCAACTAAGACAGGAGAGAGGATGGATTTTTCTCTGTGTGTGTGAGTAAAACAGAAGCAAAGAACCTAGGGTTGCCAGCCTCCAGGTGGGGCCTGGAGGTCTCCTGCTTTTATAACTGATCTCCAGCTGACAGAGATCAGCTCCCCAGGAGAAAATGGCTGCTTTGAAGGGTGGACTCTATGGCATTGTACCATGCTGAGGTCCCTCTCCTCCCCAAACCTTGCCCTCTCCCAGATCCACCCCCAAAGTCTCCGGGTATTTTCCAACCCAGGGCTGGCAACCCTAATGAAGCCGGGTCCTCTGCCTTGTTCCTGTTTTCATAGGGATCCCCCAGTAGGCCTGCACAGGTTTATCTTTTTTTTTTTTGAGGGGGAGGGCTGGCCTGTTTAAAAATGCCACCTCAGGTCTAGAAAGGGTGAAACTCTCTGTTGCCCTGGAGACACCACCTTGTGTTACGCCACACGTGCAAAAGAACATAGGAAAATAAGGGCTGCACAACACTGCCACTACGGTGACAAAGTGCTGATGGAACTTGTAAAATGTGATCCTTCATCAGATTAAATGTGTGGAGGAAAGCCTGACTTGCAAGCTTACTTAAAGACCTTGATTTGATCTGGGAGGACGTGTGGGGGAATTGCTCCCCACGACTATCCTTTTCTTTGATACTTTTCCTCCCCTTTCAAACAGGAAATTTTTTGTCAATTGAGATAAAACTGCAAGGAGTTTACTCCTTAAACATAGGACATTAGGCAAAGTGCCCTGTGTGTAGGAGTTACTCTGAAGCAAGAAGATATCAGAGAGCTTGGCTCAAGGCTGAGCAATAGCTGAGCTCGAAGGAACCGCATTGAGTCAACAATAGAAAAGAAACTCTACTACAGAAATAACAACCAAAGAACCAAAGCTAAGTATCATCTTATCATAGGATGCTCTCAAAATCTTATCATGGGTGTCCTTCCTACCAAACTTAATGTGGATAGCAAAAAGGCAGAAAAGAAAAAAAGAAAATGGAAAGAACCCCTTCAAATATTTTAACCAGATTTCAATACCGAGCGAAAGATAAGATAAATACAAAAAATCAAAATGGCAAAGTCTAAAACTAAGATCTTATCAGTTAATGTTAACGAACTGAACAGCCCCCCAAAAAGAAACAATTTTTTTCACCAATTTAGAAAACTTAATTTAGATATCATTTGTTTACAAGAAACACACATTAAAAAAGAACACGAGAAATATTTGGTTGCAAACAAACTTGGAAACCTTTTTGTCACATCAGACTTGAAGGGAAAAAAAAGAGAGGTGTTGCCATCTATGCTAAAGACTTTTTAAAACCAGAGATGCAGTTTAGCTCTGCAGATGGAAGAATCATTGCTATATCTATCTGGAACCACAATTAAAAAATGTTGATAGTTAATATATATGCCCCAAATCAATCTCAGGAGCCCTTTTTTGCCCAACTACATCAACTTTTAATACCTTATACTAACGAAGAGATCTGCTTAGTGGGGGATTTCAATGCAGTACTAGATCCAGCGATGGATAGGAAAGCTTGCTTCAAACAGAAAAAGACTGTAGGAAATAAACTACCTAAATCCTTTTTTAGTCTAGCAGAAAACTTGAGTACTCTGCTTGATCCATCATTATTTTTTTATCATATGCTGTCCTAACACTAGTAATTCTGAGAGCTTTGGTCCCTTGTTTTCAAAGATGAGAAATCAGTATTTTATTGCTGAAATTTGTATATAATTGTATCTCTAATAACTATATTGGCTTTGCATTATTTTTGTGTCTAAAATGCATTTTGGAACTTTTTAAAACTTATAAATTATTTCAGTGTATTGAGACGCAATTTGTCAATTGTTTTACAAATTATTTCTTCACAGTATTCAAACTGAAGAAATAATTTGAGATGGATCCAATGGCAGATGCCAGTTTGCTGGATAAAGCACTGTTAGGTCCTGTGTTGAATTTTTCCCCTCTTCTTTCAATTTATTTAAATAATTTTTGTTATAGCTTTTATATTACACTGTGATGAGATAAATTAAATTTTGTAAAAATAGTCCTATTAATAAAGTTTAAGAAAAGAGAAAAAAAGAAACAAAGGAGAAAATTCAGAGGAAAGGTACCAGTCTGGAAGCAACTTTTGAGAATGCAAACAAGCTGTTTTCCTGTTTGTATAGGGGGAATTGTCACTGAATGAAATTCTGGTTCAAGGTTGTTCTTCTCTGACACTTACTAACCATCACTGAGTAAACTGGCCATCTGTTGTTCCAAGACCTTTACTGTAGGAGTGATCTGGCTCAGGGTGAATGTGTCATAAGAACGTTAAACAGGGCCCTGCTGCATCAAACCAACGGTCCATCTAGTCCAATATCCTGACAATGGCCAATCTATTGTCCTTGAGGACCAACAAAAAAGGCAGAGAAGCCAAGGCCACTGGTATTCAAAAGTGTCACAGGCCCACATCTACAGGGAGTGTTAGCCCTTGTAGTGGTTAGTGGCAGAGCCTGACCAGACATAATGTTTTGCATGTGCACATGATGTTTTCCGTGTGTTCACTTAAGAGTACTTGTAAGTTTACACTTATGTCTGGTTCGATCCATGTACACTGTGAGAAAAATACCTTTTGGGTCATTCTTTCCAGATTGAATTGCTAGTGCTTCAGAGAAGACATCTTGCTGCCAAAGTGCTCAGCCTGCTGGCCTCTGTGTGAACCACTGAGGTTTCCACTGGATCCTCCTTGGTGTCTTGGCAAAGACTCAGTGGACACCCAAGGAAGGAAGAGTGGTCTTGTGGGACCCCTTCCAAAGAGGTTCATGTCTTTACCTTTATAATGTAACTTTTCAGGGCTGGCGCTTAGAAACACTCTTACTTTCTGAGTCTGGACTGAGCCACCAGATATGAACCTATTATGGAGGGAACCCCCTGCTAGGATGATAGTCATCAACCCTGATACTTGTTGCTACCTGAGATTCTTTTATAGCTTCAATTGCCAGGGATCAAACTCATTGGATCTCATTCAAGGAAAGAAGTAGAAGAAATGAGGAAGATCCTGCTAGCTTGCTTGCAGCAGCTGAGTAACATCTGGACAGAATTTGTTTCTCCTTTCCTTGTAGGTACTTAGCCTCGGTGTTGCCAAAAGCATTAGCCCTTGGGCAAGATCTTGGTCCTTTTTTTAATAACTTTTAAAATATATAATGGTTTATTGTCTGCCATTGCTAGTTGAGCTGATATCTTATCCATTACTATATGATCCCACACTTTTTGAATTCGTTGTTTGACAAGGAATCTTATCTGATTTCCAATTTTGAGCGAGTAATGGGCCCTTGGTTTTTAGCCTGTGGCTCACAGCCTGGAGCCTGTCTTAGGAAGCCCAGTGGATCAGGACCAGCCCAGTATGTGTTTGTTAACTAGGGTTGCCAGCCTCCAGGTGGAGCCTGGGGATCTCCTGCTTTTACAACTGATCTCCAGCTGACAGAGATCAGCTCCCCTGGTAAAAATGGCTGCTTTGAAGGGTGGACTCTATGGCATTGTAACATGCTGAGGCCCCTCCCCTCCCCAAACCCTGCCTTCTCCTGGCTCCACCCCCAAAGTCCCCAGGTATTTTCCAACCTGGACTTGGCAACCCTATTGTTAACTTTGTTTAACTGTGTTGCTTGTTGTAAATTGTATTTTAGTATTTTTCTGTAAGTTGCTTTTAGCTCCCCATAGAGAGAAAAGTAGCATAAAAATGACCTAATAAATAAGTAAAGCATGTTCTCTACTAGTAAGGTATAGGTCCTCCCCAAGCAGAAACTATATCATGCATCTTCAAACCATTTAGATAGCAATGAAGGCAAGTCCAAAATAATACCAAAATGAAGATAATTGACCAGAGCCTGCAGCCGCGTGTAGAAAGCTCAGCATCTTAATGCACTCCTAGGGTAGTATCACATTCTTCTGCATTATTCATTTTATTTTCTTACACATATATGTTTTATGCATGGTTCCTGTTTCTTGGACTAGACTTTTTATCTACTAGCAGATGTGCGAGAATTCCAGCCACTCTACACTTACATATCAGCATCAGCCAAAATAAATTTCAAGATTTAAATGCAGGCAGCAATTGAGGGGGGAAAAACAGGAGGCCAGCAAATCTTCTGCAATAGCCAGTGGGGTATTGTATGCTTTCTCTAATATTCCAGTCTGACTCTTCCCACTGCTTGCGCTGCACCAAAGGTCATCTGCATGTATTAACCTGTGTCACTTTTTGGTGTACTAAAAGATGATTGCTTAAGGAGAAAGATAATAAGAGATAGGGAGGGTTAAGTGCTACTCATAGTTCTATTTTAGATTAAATGCCTATATTTTAATATCTAGAGCATTGTTTGCCCTCAGTGCTGGATATATAGAAGAGTGTTAGAGAAGTTTCCTCTTACTGCAATGAATATGGACCTATTATGTATTTCAGGACCAATTAAATTGCTTGAAGAACGTAAGACACAATCCAGCAGAATGAGTGCGGGACAGCAAGTTGTGGATGGGAAAGGAGCTGCAGAGAGGAAAATCAATGGGCGGGGGAAAGATTAAGCACCTCCCCTCCACCACAAATAGTAGTTTGTATCTCTTTGTATTACCATAAATACTGTGGTGTAGTGGTTAAGAGTTCGATCAGACAAGCACTTTGATTTGTTATTGTTGCTCCTCCCAAATGGAATTAAGGTGCTCCATCAGAGAGCAACATCTGGCTCCCATCCTGCAGCTGTCAGCCTCCTGTGCTCACCCCAACTTACCCACAGAAAGTCTGGTATTTAGGGATCCTATTGGTTTTACAGCACTTCTGAAGGTGTCTGATTGCTCTCTTGCAGGATGAAGCCTTTTGGGACATCTGATCTTTCACTTCCTGTTTTGCCGCCATTTCTTTTTTAGCCTTTAGTGATGAGTGCATAAGTGGTTATTTAAAACCCATTACAACCCATTTAAAACCACTAATGTGATCCCAGGAGTGAGCAGGCAAGAATGGGCAGGATGATGGACAGGGAGGCACAGCTGCTGGCAGCAGGGCTCAGGCTACACCTCATGATGATGTTGCTAGAGAAGGGACAAGTGCCGGGCCCAGCGGAGCCTGGTCGGCAAAGTGGCCAGTCCTGTTCAGGTCTGGCAGTGGGGTGGGCAGGATGGCAAAGAGAGGTGAGAGGGATGCATAGGGCTGGAGTGGGAGACTGGCAAGAAGGCAGCAACAGCAGGCTCGATGCCATGGAGGAGCTGCCAGTGGCCTTGGTGATCAGCGTGACATCTGATCCCAACTTTCCTGGTAAAGAAAAAACAAACCCAGGCCAACTAGAGGCGTGGCCAGACTGCACAAAGCCACCTGTCTGACTGCAGCCTAAGAGTGGCGGTCTTTAATCTGGAGAACTGGGTTTGATTCCCCACTCCTACACATGAAGCCTGCTGGATGACCTTGGGCCAGTCATAGTTCTCTCCGAACTCTCTCATCCCCAGCTACCTCGCAAGCAGGGCCGGCTCTTCCATAAGACAGGGTTAAGCAATTGCCTAGGGGCACCACATCTTAGAAGAGTGCTGCGGTGGCCTGCTGCCCCTCCCAGTTTGGCGTAGTGGTTAAGTGTGCAGACTCTAATCTGGGAGAACTGGGTTTGATTCCTCACTCCTCCACTTGCACCTGCTGGATGACCTTGGGCAAGCCATAGCTCTGTACCAGCTGTTCCCTCAAGGACAGCTTGGGAAAGAGTTCTCTCAGCCCCACCTACCTCAGAGGGTGTCTGTTGTGGGGAGGGGAAGGGAAAGGAGTTTGTAAGCCACTCTGAGACTCTAATTGAGTGAAGGGCGGGATATAAATCCAATCTCCTCTTCTTCTTCTTCCCCCTCCACAGCCCTCGCCAAAAGTCCTGCTCTACTCCGCTCACCTATCCAAGCAATCCTATCCAAGCGAGCACTCTGTTGCCACCCAAGAGGACTTCACATTGGGCAGGCCCCCCTCCTGCTGCACAGTTTGCCGCTCCTGCTCGCCTCACCAGTCACCACCTGCAAGCATGCAGTTTTAATTCCGCATGTCTCCTCCTTCCAGACACCAACATGAGCATGTGCAGGTGTACTCACAGATATGCAATTTCACGGGGGTGGGGGAAATGAGCCACGGAGCGTGCATGTGTGGCACGACACAAGGAAGCGGCATGGGAATTAGGTGAGCAGAGTGGTTGAAGGTGGCTGAGTGGATTTTTCTGTTGGAATACAGAGGCAATGACTGGTCTGGCTCTGCGTGACTCTAAGGTCACTTTTGGAGACACACACGGCCCTTCCTCTCTCACAGCAATGAATTGACTCACCGCTCTGACCTCCTCCTTGGTATTATCTCTCTCACTTTGAGGTGCTTTCCTTGGGGCTGGTGGGGCAGCGATCCAGCCAACACCAGGAGGACAGGGAGGACAGGGTCACATCTACATAGGAGGAGGTCTCTCTCTGCCTGCTTCCGTTTTGGTTTTTAATACAAGGCAGAATAGCAGCCAGTTTCAAAGACTCCAATGGAGAATCTCATTCTTCAGGAATCAGATGCCGCTCAAAGGGTTAAAAACACCTGGGGGGGGGAGGTGTCATTCTCCAAAAGAAGCATTCTCCTGCTGCTCTCCCTCCCCTCCCTCACCAGCTCCAAACCCTGCTCCTGCCTGTCGCTGCTGGCTCCTCAGCAGGAGGCATCATGAACTCCTAACCGAAGGAGTTAAGCCATCCTCTCACTTTTCCTGGCTTTTCCCTCCCCTCCTTCCCAGTGGAATTACCCATCGTCGCCACCAGTGGCTGGAGTTGGAACTGTTGAACTTGTGTGGCTGAGGCACACTAGCGCCAAAATGCACTTTGCTCCATCCTGGGCTGTTTGGAGGGGGACTGACTGAGCTGGCAGAGTCTCAGACCACAGGGGTGGGGGTGAGTACCGAGAGGGGTTGTGGGCAAAGCAGGAGGGACACAGATATGGCTCTATTTTCTTTTGAATGCTTGTAATAAAATACACTCTCAGAGCTGGATCCCAGTCCATCCGTCCCTCCTGTTCCTGCTGGCCATTTGAATTAAGTTTCCTGTTGTGCTTTGCCATGGCTTGCCATGACTGTGTGTGGCTCCTTGGGAGAAGAGCAAAGGCTGTTTTCTTTTTTTGTTTGGGCTGGTTATTAGAGCCCAGTGTGTGCAGTTTCCTGATTTGCATTCCAATAGGGCAAAGTGGGACTGTCAAGTGCACCAGCAGGATGTTGTAATTCCCTGTAACTAATGCCATCAAAAACAATTTGCAAGCAAGCCTGCTTTCCCCCTTTCCTAGTTTGCCTTAGTCGCTCTTAAGGCAGTCTTCAAAAGATTTCAATGACAGTGAGCTAAAAGCAGCAGGTTATAGTAGATATAAAGTGCATGGGCCTGCAAGTCATACTTCATTAGTAGAAAAGCCAAATGTGGTTTACAAGCCATAGTATGACCCCCATGCTAGAGTAATGATAGTAGAGTAGAAAGGAAGTAAGTCTTTTAATCACAGAAGTAAGATCATACAAGTACAGGAATCTTGTTATGCACCCTTCTTTCAAAAAAGTCTTTGACAGTGTGCTCTGTAGGAAATGGCATTAATCCCCATCGTCTTAATACTGTAATCCATGATTATATGATCCAATAATGACGTGATGTGATCCATGGGGTCATGAAGAGTAGGACTTGACTGTGCGACTGAACAACAACAGACCAACACCAGGATCTTGGCTGTATTTCTTACCTTTTCAGTCTGATCGATCTTTGCATGCAAGTATTGATGAAATATCTTTTAGATTTTGAAGTAAAAATGCAAAAGTGTGAATGTTTTTTGTAGCATGATTCTCATTTCTAAAGACTCAGTTGCTGAAAACTCTGTTGAAAAAAGAAAATGGTTCTCCATTGGACCATTAAACAACATAACAACGGCTGAGAAACAATAGCTGAGGGGTGACATGATCGAGGTTTATAAGATGATGCATGGGATAGAGCAGGTAGAGAAAGAGGTATTTTTCTCCCTTTCTCACAATACAAGAACTCGTGGGCACTCCATGAAATTGCTGAGCAGTTGGGTTAGAACAGATAAAAGGAAGTACTTTTTCACCCAAAGAGTGATTAACTCGTGGAATTCACTGCCACAGGAGGTGATGGCGGATACAAGCATGGATGGCTTCAAGAGGGAATTAGATAAATATATGGAGCATAGGTCCATCAGTGGCTATTAACCACAAAGTATAGATAGGAACTCTTAGTCTGGGGCAAGTGATGTTCTGTATTCTTGGTGCTTGGGGGGGGGCAACAGTGGGAGGACTTCTGCCCCCACTGCTGGACCTCCTGAGGTCACCTGGTGTTTTTGGCCACTGTGTGACAGAGTGTTGGACTGGATGGGCCACTGGCCTGATCCAGCATTGGCTTCTCTTACGTTCTTGTGTTATGTTGAGTGAGCCAACTAGAGGATAACTCTCTCTACCTCCACAGTAACCACAGGGTCAGAGTGGGGTGTGCCACATATGTTTGAAGTCCGGTGAGCCAGTGGGTGGACTCCTCCCTCTATCTCTCCAGTAGCTACAGAGGCAGAGAGAGGAGTGTGCTGCCCCCACTGGCGGGCTTCCTGGGCAGCTTGCAGTCCAGTGAGCTGGGTGGGGAGAGGGGAAGCTCCTGTCTTTGCTCCTAGTTCATGCCAGAAGGTACAGGGTGCAGAGAAGAACACAGCAGCACAGAGACCATTGTGGTGTACTGGTTAAAGTGTCAGACTAGGATCTGGGAGATCCCAGTTCAAATCTCTACTTGTGCCATGGAAGCTTGCTTGATGACCTTGGTCCAGTCACACACTCTCAGCCTAAACCACCTCACAGGCTTGTTGTGAGGATAAAATGGAGGAGAGGAGAATGATGAAAGACACTCTGGGTCCCCATTGGGATTAAAGGTGGGATATAAATCAAGCAAATAACTAAGTAAATAAATCTAAAAGTCTAGGTTAGTCTTCCCACCCCCTCCTTCCCTTCTCATTTTTTTCAGGGGCATGATTGTTTTACATTCAGGGCTGTCCTATTTTCAAGTCAATGTGGTATTTTATTCTGCCTTTTCTAGGCCTAGATAATAATCTTTTTTGTTCCCTTCCCACTCTGGAAGATCAGTCATTAATTTATAGCTCATGATATGTAAGCTAGTATTCTTTCCTAACTATCAATTACTCAAATTACTTCAGGAAGATAAACCATAAATATTGCATGCATGCCAGGTCTTCAGAGCCCCCATATTGCTTCAAGCTATTAATCAAGTTGTCTCTATTGTTGATTTTAATTGTCTGATGTAGTTATGTCTATTAATTGCTTGGCATCAAAGCTCTGGCGTTGGAAAGCAACAGACAGAATTGATTCCCACGCTAATGACACTTGGGAATAGTTCCGTGTTAAATATGCTTAAGGAAGTTCTTTCAGGGTAGAGGAGCCCATTTTCCCCCACCATGGAGGAAGTCTTTAGTGGTGCATAATGTAGCCTTACATAAAAGGATATGCTTGTGCAGCTCACTTCCTGAGTATGAGATGAACTCTAAGGCTTGAGACAAATGACTTATTCTGTATTCTCTTTTGTGAGTTGAAAGTGCCTACTGTCCTAGTCATACGTGACCACATTCATATAGCATTCAGATGATTCTCTCCTAAATGCCTTATTCCTTTCGTGTCTTCACAAGTCCCCTCCCTTATGTCATCACACCATCCTATAATCGTATTGGCTGTGGCAATAGGTGATTCTGCCAATAACGCCATGATGTTACATCATATGCTAGCCAGATAAAACAGTCCTATGGGAAACTGGGAAGCTGAAGTGTTAGACATTCAGCAAAGCGGGTGCATACATTTGGTAGACAAGTTTCCAATTTGTTATGTTAGATGTGCTATTTTTGAACTCGGTATTGGAATGATAGCATATTCAGCAGTCACAGTACTAACTCTCCAGTATGAATCATCTCTATGTCACAACCATCTTTTCTCTAAACAGAGCTCATTTGGGCTATTGGCTGAAATAACTTTCCTCAAGGGAGTGCAATCCTATGTGGAGTTACATCCTTTGAAGGCCATTAAAGTTAAGGGACAAAGAAGTAACTCTGCTTATGAATAAACTGTTAGGTTGTGGTCACACAAGCCAGAAAAAGCAGGAGGGGGGGAGCAAAGCTATTTCCTCTGGAGGAATTTGACACCTCCCTTTGAAGCTGCAGGTGCAGCCCATCAGAGTGTGATTAGATGCAACTGCTGGTGAGGAGTTTTTTTGCCTTTTGTTCCCCATGCACTTAAACGAGGAATCGATTAATTGCACCTCTGCACTGAGGGCTCCCTATGGGGTTTGTGATAATGCACATACTGAATGGGGGGGGGGGGAACAATGGCACAGGATGGCCTGATCAGACCATCTCAATGGCATGAGAGCACGCTGGAGTGATCAGACAGGGGAAAGTCCATCTGTGGCCATGTCGCAGCCCATTTACTACCAGATTTTCCCCGGTGTCTTTTAACTCCGCTTCTGCGGCAGAACAAAATAGATTGCCAACAACTGTGGGATGCTCCCCAGATATTGTTGTTTCATCACTCCCTTTACTTCCACCTGGTATTCACACCTATGTTGGGTCTAATTGTTCATATGATCACAGCCTTAATTAGTGTGGTGTAGTGGTTGGACTAGTATCTGGGAGTCCTGGGTTTGAATTCCCACTCATGCCATGGAAACTTGCTGGCTGATCTTGGGCTAGTAACACTTGTCAGACTGACCTACCTTCCAGGGTTGTTGTGAGGATAAAATGGAAGACAGGAGAACAGTATAAATGGCTTTGGGTCCCCATTGGGGAGAAAGGCAGGGTACAAATGAAGTAAATAAATAAACCCTCAACTATTTTTCAGTATTTTTAAAAAAGAACCACTCAACTGGATCAGGACAAAATAGGGTTGCCAACTCTAGTTTTGGAAATACCTGGAGATTTTGAGGGAGGAGCCTGAGGAGGGAGGGCTTTGGGGAGGGGAGAGACTTCAATGGGGTAGAATGCCATAGAACCCACCTTACAAAGCAGCCATTTTATCTAGGTGAACTGATCTCTGTCACCTGGAGATCAGTTGTAATAGTAGAAGATCTCCAGCCACCACCTGGAGATTGGCAACCCTAGTCCAAAAGATTCAGACAGCCCAATATTCAACAGAATACAGCCCTTTTACACCTCTCTTGCTCTTCATGAGGCCCTAAGTTGCACATGTGTCACATCATGCCTGCCAGTACTCAGAGCCCTATGGAGAACCATTGGGCTGTTAAGTGATTCGAGTATCAGACTAGAATTTGGGAGGTCCAATTTCAAATCTCCACTCTGCCATGAAGCTTTCTGGGTGACCTTGCGCCAGTCACATATTTATCAAGTTTCACCAAGCTCACAGGTTATGTGAGGATAACATGGGGAAATGAGAACCAGGTGTGCTTTCCTGAGATCCTTGGAGGAAAGGAAATATAATAAATGACATACAAAGGTAGAAATATAGTAAGAAGAAAAGATATACTCATATAAGCATGCTTTCCCCATATATGGGGGCTTCACTGCTGTTGCACTGTGGTGAATGTGCTTCTGAGGTTCAGCTGCAGAGACTGATGGAAAAGGGCTTCATGGAGACCTATACTGGTTCCTCCCCAACAATGCCCTCACATGGAGATCGATGTAAGCCTAGGAAGAAAAGCTTGGTATAAATGAAGTAAATAAACACAAAATAGCAGTGTTTATACCAGGAGTACCCAATCTTTTTGAGCTTACGGGCACCTTTGGAATTCTGATGCTTAGGTGCTTAGGTACAACTACAAAATGGCTGTCTCGGGAGGCAGAGCCAACCACAAAATGGCTCCCACAAAAATGAAGTCATGCATAATTCTAATAGTAACTCTTCAGCAATTCAGGCATAAGGTCTGTTTAACAGGATGTTTTTGAAAATGTACATACAGTTTAAAAATAGTTCCTTGCTTACACACAGCTTGCCTTCAGTCCTGCAGTGAGGATATTTGCGCCAGTGGGGCAGTTGTCCCAGGCACAAAAATTCTTAGGGGCACAAAATTTCGAAAGAAAAAGAAAGTAGTAATAATAAATAAACAATAACACAGCCTCCCCCCCCACAGAAAATTTCCCAATGTTAGACCATTCTACACTGTTTTTCAACATGACAAAGCTAATAAACGTCGCCACATAACATTTTACAGTATTTTTCTTGCTAATTACAGCCATATTGTCCTCATGTAATCCTTATCAGTGAATTACATACATAATGCCTTTTAATAGCATGATTTCCCGTTTGAAGATTGCAATGTAGATTTCAATACTGTTATTGAAAAATTAGCACAAATTAAAACCAGGTGATTTTAGATAAATTTGAGTATACTAGCATTACATTCATTTTACTTTAATTACATGAATATTTTCTTAAAATACAATACAAGTGCTTGGGGGGATAAGGGGTCCAGTACTGGACTGGTGGAAGGGACTCAGGGAGTGCTAACAGTCCACAGTTTAGGGGGTGCAATACTTGCCTTGCCCCAGGTGCTGGCAACCCACACTACACCACTGATTTGTGCTGCAGCAGCAGTTGCCACTGAAGCAACTTTGTAAAAATCTACACAGCCAATCAGATCTCCAAGAGCCAAATCCATCCTGCTGGACAAAAGCCTCACCTGATCCTGCCCACTTTCTAAAACACTTGGCAAGCTCCAGAAGAGGTGTCACTGAGCGAGCACCGTATCACCCACTGGTACCACATCAGGGACCCCTGTGTTTGCAACATGGTCCCCAATGTTCCATTTGGTTCCAGGTTGGTGTAGTGGTTAAGTGTGTGGACTCTAATATGGGAGAACCAGGTTTGATTCCCCACCCCCTGCACCTGCTGGATGACCCTGGGCAAGCCATAGCTCTGGCACAGCTGTTCTTGAAAAAGAGCAGTTTCTGTCAAGAGCTCTCTCAGCCCCATCTACCTCATAGGGTGTCTGTTGTAGGGAGGGGAAGGCAGGGGTCATTTGGGGCTGGAGCAAGGTGGAGCGGTGCTCTGCCAGCCCAGGAGTGGGCACTAGGGCAGCCACGGGCCGAATCAGATTCTCTGATCTGATTTAGCCCGCTGCTGAATTGCTGCCAAAATTCAGTGGCAGCTTTAAAAGTGGCTGGAGGGGAAGAGGTTTGAGGGAGAGGCTCCAAACTTGCAGGGTAGCTGCTGGAGCCTCTCTCCCAAATACCTACCAAGTTTCAAGACAATTGGACCAGGGACATTTGGACATTTGGACAATTGGACATTTTCCCCACCATAGAGAACAATGGAGGGGATGGGCAACCTGTTTGGGGGCCCGTAGAATTGGACCCCGTGGTCCAATCTTCTTGAAACTTGGTGGGTATTTTGGAGAGAGGCCCCAGCAGCTACCCTGCAAGTTTGGAGCTTCTCCCTCACACCCCCTCTCCTCCAGCCCCTCATATACCCTATGAGTTTTTGCCATTGACTTCAATGGCCCATGGGGTATAATGGGGCTGAAACAGACATTCAGCCGGTGAGGCCAGGGGGCGTGGCATATGCTAATGAGTTATGCTAATAGATATGCTAATAAGCTCCTGCACCTCTTTTTCTACGAAATGACCCCTGGGGGAAGGGAAAGGAATTTGTAAGCCACTCTGAGACTCCTTTGGGTAGTGAAGGGCGGAGTATAAATCCAATCTCTTCTTCTATTCTTGTTTTGTTCCAGTGATGTGGGGGCACATTTATGCATTATATTTGTTAGTCAGAAGTTGGCAACCAAACACACTGATTGGATGCAAATGTGCATGCACTAAAGATATGTGTACTGCATGATGTTTTTGGGGGATGTGCTTTCTCATCTGCTCTCACATGCTATTCAGGTACAGTGCTTTCCTTAGTAACTGTGACTAACATACCCTCCATCTTTGGCTGAGTCTGCTATTTCCATTGAACCTTTTGGAAAAACAATAGCAAGGAGCACTCCCATGTTCTGAATATGTAGTTCTCTTTGCTTCATTTCTGCGTCTCTTTCTAACACTGGAGGGATCAGTCCCAGGGTCATGGGACCAATGTGGAAGGACGGCAATGCAGGTCGGGAGCAAAAGGAAGAGGAACCAAAATTGCTCTTCTTCCCTGCTGCATTCATGAAACTGTGCTGATGGGAAGAGGCAATTTCACCCCACATGTCCCTAACCTTCATAGCTGTTCCTCTGGCAGACCTTTCTGGGGGCTGGAGGAAGCTGCAGCAATGGAGGGAAATTTTGGGGGAACTCTGTGTGCCTTTTGCACATGGGTGGTACAGTACTGCCCATGTTTCTCTAAATATGATGTTGTTCCAGGCCTCCCCCTTTTTCCCAACAGAGCAACCGCTTCAACTCGTTTTGAATCCCTTGTAGTCATCCCTTATTCCTCATGGCTGTGCATTCAAGTGCAGATTTCCAAACTGAAATGAAATGCTGGAAATTCTATTTTGCCTTTATTTGCATCCAGCTTTGAAAGCAAATGTACAGATCGTGTCAGCCCGAATAATGGGAAGGTTGCAGATATAAGAAAGGTATCTTCAGAGCCAATTAAAATCTTCTATAAGATTATTATGCTGAAAGGAAGAATTGTTATGCAGATTTCTTACAAGTTTATGAAAAACAGGAGGAAAACTTAATACCACCTGCTGAGTGACATCAATTGCAGGGGATGGTAAAGTGGAATGAATGTCTCAGCCTGTTTCCCAAAGCATTTGATATTTACAAAGGAGGTTTAGGGTTTTTTTTAAAGAGGGGAGGGGGTAAATGTCATACTGTTGATCAATCTCAACTGAAAATGTAATGCTATTCCCTTTGGGATGAAAGGAAACCAGCAGGGGGGAAATGCTTTGTTTTAAAAAGAGGCCTGTCTGGTTGGAAACTTTTCAATGTCTTGATTGTCAGTTCTGCAGATAAGTAATTTTAGGTACTGGATTTAATGGTTTTGGAGCCTCCCCTTCATAATCATTATCAAGTGCTCTGAGAATTGTAATTGCTCTGTGGTCTCCCATCCCATCTCCCATCTCCCATTCAAGTAGTAATTGGAGCCAACCCTGCTTAGCTTCCACGATCTGGTGAAATAGCCTGGTCTAGCCAGGTCAGTGTATATGTCTCACAGTAAAAGGTAAAATTTTCCCTTGCTCAAAAGCCAGTCGAATCTGACTCTAGGGGGCGGTGCTTTTCCTGTGGTCCTGAAAAAAACAACATTGGACCCGGCTGAATTGGCCAGCTGTCAGCTGGTCTCCAACTTGCCCTTTTTTGGCAAGATTTTGGAGAGGGCGGCGGCGATTCAGTTGCAGAGCTTTCTGGATGACACTTCCGCGCTAGACCCGTTTCAGTCCGGCTTCCGGCCAGGTTATGGGACAGAGATGGTATTGGTCACTCTCATGGATGACCTCCGACGGCATTTGGATCAGGGTGGAACAGTGGTGCTGGTGCTGTTAGATCTGTTGGCCGTGTTCGACATGGTCAACCACCAGCTACTGATCCACCGCCTTGCCGACACAGGGGTTCAGGGGCTTGCCTTGCAATGGCTCACCTCGTTCCTCCAAGGTCGGGGACAGAGGGTGGCGCTGGGGGAGCAGACATCCCAGAGGCATCCGCTGGTATGCGGAGTGCCACAAGGGGTGGTGCTATCCCCAATGCTGTTTAACATCTACATGCGCCCTTTCGCCCAGATTGCCCGGAGGCATGGGCTGGGTTGTCACCAGTATGCTGATGACACCCAGCTCTATCTGTTGTTGGGCGGCCGGTCCAGGGCCATCCCAGATGACCTGGAGCAGGCACTTCAGGACATGGTGGGCTGGCTCAGGCCGAGCTGACTGAAATTGAATCCAACGAAGATGGAGGTTCTGTGCCTGTGTTGGAGTGGACCAGGGGTAGGGATCCCATTACCGACCTTCAGGGGGTGCCGTTGGTGCCAGTGCCGAGGGTCCGGAGTTTGGGAGTGCTCCTGGATGCCTCCTTAACTATGGAGGCCCAGGTAGCAGCCACTGCCAAGGCAGCCTTTTACCAACTATGGCTGATTAGGCAGCTGGTTCCCTTCCTCGAATGCAATGACCTGGCGACAGTAATCCATGCACTGGTCACCTCGAGGTTGGACTACTGTAACATTCTCTACATGGAGCTGACCTTGTCCCAGCTCCGGTGGCTGCAGCTAATGCAGAATGCAGCAGCCAGGCTGCTGGTGGGTCTCTCGGCGTGAGACCACATCCAGCCTGTGCTGAGGACACTGCACTGGCTGCCTATAGCATACCGGGTCCAGTTCAAGGTGCTGGTTTTAACCTTTAAAGCCCTATATGGTCAGGGGCCTGCCTACCTAAGGGACTGCCTTTCCCCATATACACCCCAGAGAGCACTGCGGTCAGGCACTCAACACCGCCTGACCCTCCCTGGCCCTAGGGAGGCCAGGTTGACAACCACCAGGAGCAGGGCCTTCTCAGTGGTGGCTCCTCACTGGTGGAACGAGCTCCCAGATGACATCAGGGCCCTGCGGGACTTTTTGGAGCTCTTCCACCAGGCCTTTAATTAGGAGCCACCACTGGGGAGGAAGGTCCCTGGAAAACTGGCTGAGTGAATTCACTAGCCCGGGGCATCGACCGGTGGAAGCTTCCTGGCTGGAGTCTAGTCAGGCTGCTGCACTCAGTGTTGAAAATACTGTACTGCTGCCATCTTCTGTGAGTTCTGCGCCAATTTTATGGCGATGAATTTTATACTAAACTATGTATGTCACTGTTTTAAACTGTTTTATATTGTTGTGAGCCACCTTGAGCTAGCTGTGCTGGTCAGGCGGGATAGAAATCGAAATAAATAAATAAAACGTGGCCGGCATGACTAAACGCCAAGGCGCACGGAATGTTGTTTCCTTCCCACCAAAGTGGAAAGTCTTGAACTGCCGAACTGCTGATCTTCCAGTCTGCAATTCAGCATCTTAACCACTGAGCTACTGCACCCCCTTGCACTGTGGTTATTTTTGTTTGTATGTCTCATACACAGAAACAAAAATAACCACTGTGGAAAATGAAAGTGGATTTTTGTACACTAAAGCTGGCTCAGAACTCCAGTTTTGAAGAATCTACCCTTCTCCCTAGCCTTCCACGGCATCTTGGGAGCAAGAGAAGCAATATGAAAATGCAGTGATCCCTCCTTCCTGGCCAATGTTTGGAAGGTAACAGCATTCTGTGAGCCTTGGCATTTAGTCACGCCGGCCACATGACCACAGAAAAGTCTTTGGACAGCGCTGGCTCTTTGGCTTGGAAACGGAGATGAGCGCCACCACCTAAAGTCGGATTCGACTGGCTTCCAAGCAAGGGAAACCTTTACCTTTTTATGTATTTTAAATCTGTTTTTGATTTTTTTAATGGTGTATATGGGGGGCTGATGTTAACAGTTTTAAAGTGTAGGGTTTTCTTAGGCATCTTTTAAATTGTTAGCTGCCTCAGTGGCAGAAAGGTTGGATATAGATATTTATTTTGTCAATAAATAAACATAGGGTTGTGGATCTCTATTCCCTTTTTTGTCCCTACACCCCAATACAGCACTCAGAAGTGGAGTGCATCAGGATATTTCTAGGCTGCCAACAGTTTGGGGAACGAGTAGCAAAGCAGTAATGAGGCTTTGCTGCCTTCCCAGACTCTGAGAAGGCAGAGGTTCCTCTCAGGTTAGCACAGATGTCTGCACTCTGCCCATAACCAAAAGAGAATCAACTATGTTGAATCTCTGCAAAGCGGAACAACTGGATGTCGATCAACAGCATTTTCTTTCCAAGCTGACAGCCAAGCTGATGTGCTTTTCTGCTCAGTGAGCAGGGATAGGCAGCTGGTGGCCTACAGGCTTAGTCCAGCCCCCATTGGCTTCCCTGCTGGTCCTAAAGATACTGTTCTTATTATCCATCTTGGCTACTGCCTCCTGCCCTAGTTGACAGAAAGACAAAGAGCTCTTTAGCCAAGTTCATCTGAGTATGAACAGCAACAAAGGCTCTCTTTAAGATGCAAGTCAGGCATAAGCAAATGGCTCCTTCAACAAATACACAAAGAGTGCCCCCCTGTAACAAAGGCTCTGTCGGAATTTTACGCTCATGCATCTCTGCTGCTTGCTGCCATGAACTCCTGTCTTTGAAGAAAAAGAGAAAAATAAGCTTTCAGTTATCAAGCGACTGCAGGCTTATATAAGGAGCTTACATAAGTAGGTGCATCATCCTGGAAAGCTGTACAGCACACTGCTATGAACCAGATTACCACAGGAGCAGAAGACGGCTGCATGGATGCTGCTGGGCCCATGCAGTGTCAGTGCATAGTGCACATACCTGGGTAGCATACAGATGCCTACAAAGCATACAGCTGCATATGCACAATTATGCTGTTGCTGGATGGGACCTTTTGTTGTTGCTTACACTCACAATTCCTTTGCTCATGGTAGACATGGAAACCTGCTTCTACATATGTAATTCACTGGATCAAGGTCAACGTAGTATGCATCTCAGACCTCCATAATAACCCATCTGAACAGATTCATTTTCTCATTCATCCTTATAGTAGTTTGTTAGCAAAATACTGTCAGCATGGTGGAGTGTTGGACTAGGATCTGGCAGACCAAGGTTTGCATCCCCATCAGGCTACACACTGTCAGCCTAACCTGCCCCACAGGGTTGCTGTTGTGATGACAGAAGAGAGGGTGGCAGGACAATGTTGTAAGCTGCTTTGGGTTCCAAGGGGAGGGGAAAGAAGGGTTTACATGTGCGTGTTGAGGAAGGACTCATATGTTATAAGGACTTGTGTACATACAACATACACACAAGAAAATTGCATGCTCCCATGGAATTCTATCAGTGCAGGCTGGAGTGGCAGCCAGGGAAGGTGGGCAGATGCAGAGACCTTTAACACAAACATAACTGCTAGCCAAGCTTGCTTTCATCTGATTCCTTGTGGGGGTGAGGTTGGCCTCCATTCTAGCATCACCAGTTAAGGTTGTCAGTTGGCAATCGCTGGAGCTTATGGGGGCATGGCTAGGCATCATGCAATGCTGTGACATCACTTCCAGTCACAATTGCTAGAGTGTCACAGAGATGTGTGATGTCACTTCCAGTCATGCAACCCGAAATGACATTGCAGAACTCCACCCCCCCCCCAATTTCCTTCCACTGCTGCACCCCACAGCAGTGGGGAGCCAAAGGCACAATGCAGGAATTCTCCCACTATGGCAGGAAAAATGGTCCCCCTACTCCTTTGTTACAGTGACCTCAAGTGCAATGCTTTATTCTCTTCATCATAAGACTGAATAGCAGCCATTCATTATATTAAAACATTTAAAGAATGCACATGGGGGATATAATTCAGATGAGGCTGCTCAGTGTTTTATGCTGGGTCCTTAACACTGGGGTTTTAATCATTATGAATTGGTAACAACTTTTACGGTGTTTTATGTTTTTATTATGTTCTACTTCGGAAACCGCATTGAGCAGGTTCTATGGAGAGGCTGCATAGATGTTTTTGAACTAAATCAATAGTTTTGGGTAATTTGTAATCCCAGTTTTTTAAATATGTGTATATTTCACTGTCAAGTCACAGCTGACCCCGTAGGGTCTTCAAGGCAAGAGACGTTCAGAGGTGGTTTGCCATTGCCTGCCTCTGTGTAGCAGCCCTGGTATCCTTTGTCAGTCTCCCAAAAAAATACTGACCAGCAATGCTCCCTCTAAGATGTGGAGTCTTGTGAGCAAAAGTTCTACTTTGTGAGCTGCTGGTGTTAAAGTTGTGAGTGAGCAATTTGGCTGCTGCATAAATTAGTTTGCTCTGGAGCCATCCTTCCTGAGCTAAGACAAAAATGTGTGAGTCAGAGGCCAAAAGACTGTGAGGTGGCTCACATGAACTCAGCTTAGAGGGAACCCTGCTGACCAGGGCCAACCCTGCTTAGCTTCCAAGATCAAATGAGATTGAGCTGGCCTATCCAGGTCATACAGGAAGAAATTTGGACAAGCAGAATTTTGGAAGCATCCCTACAGTAAATTCACAGTGCTGCCGAGTATTGCAAGTACATCTTAGAGACAACAGAGAGAACAAGAGACTGAAAACACTTCTGCAAGCCACTCAGTCAGGAGAACCTGTAGGCTGCTTATTTTCAGATGACAACTTATGTTCCTCAAAGCAGCCGGGAGAGTAAGACATAGCAACTAAATTGATCCAGGCTGTACAAGCACTGGCTGATAGGTACACATGTCAAATCTTGAAAAGGCTGTGTTACGAAAGTAGTGGTTTACAGAGAAGGAGTCGTTCCTGTGATCATGCTGAACCTCAGATATGTCTGATCATTTCAACGTAGGGTGGGAATGGAAGACAAGGACTCACCAAAGGCTCAGAAAGGGGCTGCAGAGTGATGCAAGGAGATTCAGGAACGGCAGTGGCCCTATCAGGGGGACAAGGGTGGTCCTTGCCCATGAGAGTTGGATAGGTCTTGCGTAGATTTTTATAATTATCTGAAGTCTATTGTTGCTTTTAAAAATGTATCATATAAACCACTAGGAACTAACCTACCCCCTCCCCTAGCCCTAACCACAGAGAAGAGGGGAAAGGGAGAGGAAAAACGAAAGGGGGTGGGATATTTAAATAAAAGAAAATAAGAAAAGGGGTATATCTTATCCAAGGAGATAAATTAAGTTTTACATTTCATACAGCTGTCAATTTTTTTTTTTGCTGTCAAGTCACAGCTGATTTATGGCGACCCTGTAGGGTTTTCAAGGCAAAGGGCAGCCAGAGGTGGTTTGCCATTGCCTGTCTCTGCATAGCAGCCCTGGAATTCCTTGGTGGCCTCCTATGCAAATACTGACAAGGGCTGATCCTGCTTATTTCCAATATCTGACAAGATTGTGCTAACCTGGGCTATCCAGGTCAGGCCAGTGCCAGCATACTGTCTATTAAATGTGTTTTTTTTTCCCCATTCAGTGTTAGATCCAGTAATTCTGTTGTTCAAATGGTAGAGTCACAAATTTCAGTCTTGCAGGATAAGACATTTGGCAATAACAGCAGCCCTTAAAATCCGAAGGGTGGGATGACTGAGTACTTATATGAGGTGTAGCTCTTTAGGAACTAGTAAGCAACGATTGTGCCACCCTCCTCTTATCAGGCATCCAACCAAGCAGGCACTGGTGTTACAATCAGTTTGTTAGTATACTATATAAAGTATCACAAGTCTCTTCACTGTTTTAACCCTGAAAAGGCCAAACCGACAGCAATTTATTTGTCTCTCTGTGGGATAATGGAAAGTGTCAGTAAGGAAAAGTGTGAGATACAACCTAATCCTATTCCAAGCACTGGGGTGTGAGTAGGGGAGATTTAGAAATGAGTACCTGTGGGATTCACTCCTAAGAGGAAAAGTAGAATTTATGTTGAAATGACCCTTAGTGTGCATGTGCATGCATACGAGTTGCTGCGTGTGTGCATTCGGCAGAGTGCACAGAGATGCATTATATCCACAGAAACACAGATATCCAAAATACATACCACACATACAAATAAAAACTCTTGCTTGGTTCCACACAGCCAATACTTTGTGGAATAATGCTCAACAACTTGTATAAAGATATAGCAAAGATTTCAAATAAGTGAAATAAGCCCATCTCCTCTGATTCAGACGTTGACAAACCCATATCCTAGAGTTGGAACAAAAGGAAGATGAGTTTGCTGGCTAATGGTGGTTAGCAGTCCCTGCATATTCTCCACCCCATCCCACTGGAGAAAACTTTTAGCTGAGCATCAGAGTACCATATAAACATATGAAACTGCCTTATACTGTCAGACCATTGTTCTGCCTAGTAACAGTTCAGGCATAGGTCTTTCCAAGCTCTGCTGTCTGAGATTTTTAGACTGTTTTAAGTGGAAGTGTTAGGGATTGAAGCTGGGAGCTTCTGTATACAAAACATCTCATCTACTACTGAGCAATGCCTCCCTTTCCCATGCAGAAGTGGAAGAACACTAGATAAGTCTGGTGACTCACTGTGTGCCTGTATTTAAGGATGTTCAAACACCCACCTTTTAAGCTCATGTCCTGTTTGCCAGTTGCAAACATGAAGCTGGGTTTTCAACAATGGGTTCAACAGTTCATAAACCCATTTGTGGCTGTTTGGCAGGATGCTATACTTCTTAACAATTCAGTATAGCAGAATCGGCTTTTTGCACATGTGTATTCTCACACAGCCCAGTTGAGGTCTACTGCTACCATCCTTGTGTTTTTGCTGTTGTTAGTTTTAATGGCAACATTTGATATGGTCAATTACGATCTTCTGACCCATCGCCTCACCGACGTAGGAGTACAGGGGACTGCCTTGAAATGTTTTTCCTCCTTTCTCCATGGTTGGGGACAGAGGGTGTCGCTGGGCGAGAGGGTCTCCCCGCGGTTCCCACTAGAATGTGGAGTGCTGCAGGGGGTGATTCTCTCACCAATGTCATTTAACATCTATGTGCACATCCTCACCCAGTTAGTCAGGAGTTATGGGCTGGGTTGCCATCAGTATGCTGATGACACTCAGCTCTATATGTTAATGGATGGTCACCCATCCTCTGTTCCTAGAAATCTGGCTGAGGCTTTGGATGCTGTGGCTGGATGGTTGCAGCAGAGTTGGTTGAAGTTAAATCCATCAAAGACGGAGGTCCTGTACCTGGGTTGTGGGGGTGGGCACCAGGCATCCCACACTGGAAGGGGCACCTTTGGTGCCAGCCCAGTCAGTGAAGAGCCTGGGAGTAACACTGGATACCTCCTTATTCCAGATTGCTGCAGTTGCCAAATCTGCATTTTTTCATCTTAGGCAGATCAGGCTGCTGAAGCCCTCTCTCTCCCCCCAGGACTTAGCTGCGGTGACCCATGTAATGGTCACATCCAGGCTTGATTACTGCAACTCACTCTACGCAGGCTTAACCCTGAAGCTGATCTGGAAATTACAGACGAAGAAGAAGAGATTAGATTTATACCCCGCCCTTCACTTACTTGGAGTCTCAGAGCAGTTTACAAACTCCTTTCCCTTCCCCTCCCCACAACAGACACCCTGTGAGGTAGGTGGGCCCTCTCCCAAGCTGTCCTTGAGGGAACAGCTGGTACAGAGCTATGGCTTGCCCAAGGTCATCCAGCCAGGTCATATATGCCTCAAAGAGTGTTATGCTCTGATAATCAACATCTCCTGGTGATCCCTGGCCCAAAGAATGTCTGCCTAGCCTTGACCACGGCCAGGGCTTTTTTTGTCCTGGCCCCCACCTGGTGGAACATGCTCCCTTCTGAGATCAGGGCCCTGCGGGATCTTATTCTATTCCGCAGGGCCTGCAAGATGGAGCTGTTCTGCCAGGCTTTTGGCTGAGGCAGCGGGCATCCACACATGCCCCCCCCAAGGTTGCTGTCTCCCATCCACTGATAACCGGCCATACCCACCTACATCAATAGGCCAGACTCTCCTTACAGCAAGCTATGATTATTGATTTTATATGCTTATGATGTGTTTTAAAATTTTATTGTATTTATGGAATTGTTGTAACCCGCCCTAAGCCCGTTTACAAGATGGGCGGGATATAAATGCGAAAAATAAATAAATAAATAACTGCTCTACTCAGCGGGCAATTGTTTAAATAGATTGGTCAAAAATCATATAAACGAGTCATAAATAAATGCTGTGCTTTAATGAACTCCTACCATTCAGTGATCTTCTAAGTAGTCCTTAGTGACACTAATGGCTGCCCGTCAGGTTAAATCAGAACTGTCTTTGCGCATGCACAGTTCTGCAAAGACCTGATCCAAACCTGCTTACCTGTCTTTTGCAATTGAACTGAACAAGCTGATCAACACCTTTGACCCTGTAAATTCAACCGTCTACCATGTTTGTGGCAAAATCTGCAATACCCCTACTTGTTCTAAAACTGCAGTCTCAATCCAACCGCTGTTAGGGCCAGGCCAGAGATTCTCAAAAGTCCATATCATTGAGAACTTCCATTTACCTGTAACTGCTACAAACAGTCTAATCTATTTTGTGTGTGTCATTTTGAAATATTAGATGCACTTCTGTACCCAATACACTATTATAAACTTGTATAATAGGAACATGGGGAGATTGGGATAGATAAATGGCTTTGCTGTATCACAAAATTCCACACAATTATCTAAATTAAAATTTTAAGACAAGGTAAATGGCAGCATTAACCTTTTGTATGTACAATTTAATTATTCTCTGCACCCCATTTCACACTGATGCAAGTTTTTCTCTGGAATTAATGTCTCAGTTTTTTTAATTGCTGTAATGGCATTATGCACGTTGATTTCTACAAGTTTGCTGCAGAATCAGTTGGTTTAGAGGAATGTGAGAGTTTTTAATCAACTCTCTTCTCTTATAGATGAGTGCCATCCTTTTTTAAAAAAATGTAATTGCAAAAATTAGCATAAAATGATAAAAGGGGCCACCATAAAGGTATGAGACCAGCAGCTCTGTGTCCCATTCACACTACATTTTAAATGCAACATTTAAAGTATGAAGAGGCCCATTGGCAGTGGGATTAGAGTAGTAGTGCCAGCTTCCAGGTGGGACCTGGAGATCCCCCAGAATTACAGTTCATCTCCCAACTACAGAGCTCAGTTTCCCTGGAGAAAATGGAGGCTTTGGAGGGTGGACTCTATGGCATTGTGCCCCCCTGAGGTCTTTGTCTTCTCTAGGCTCCACCCCCAATTCTCAAGGAGTTTCCCGACCTGGATCTGGCAACCCTACCCAACCCCATCCCCCACCATTCCAGACTTGTATTCAAGAACTCAAAATGGGTTCTACTGCTAAGATCCCAGTCTACAAGACTGAGGACCACTAGAATGCCTACCCGTAAGAACATAAGAGAAGCCATTGTTGGATCAGGCCAGTGGCCCATCCAGTCCAACACTCTGTCACACAGTGGCCAAAAACACCAGGTGCCCTCAGGAGGTCCAGCAGTGGGGCCAGGACACTAGAAGCCCTCCCACTGTCTCCCCTCCTCAAGCACCAAGAATACAGAGCATCACTTGCCTCAGACTTTGAGTTCTTATCTATACTTTGTGGCTAATAGCCACTGATGGACCCCTGCTCCATATGGTTATCTAATTCCCTCTTTACTTGATTTATGGATGCTGTAAAAACTTCTCTGTTAACATCTAGCAGAACTTTAGTGGAACTTAGCCATATCCTGATGTCATGATGATGACGGCCAACATTTTTTGGCATTACTGGCTTATAGCACATCAATTAAAGACAGCCGTTTTGTCAAATTTTGCAGCTAAATGCTACTAAGCATACTCGGTTACATTCCTTTGCACTCTTATTGGTTTCAGGTTGCTGCAGGCCAGGGGCCATGAAAACAAGAGGTAATAAGGGTAATAACACAATTTTTCTGACCTGGATGGCCCAGTCTCATCAGATCTGGGAAGCTAAGCAGGGTTGGCTCTGGTTAGTGCTTGACCGGGAGACCACCAAGGAAGACCAGGGTTGCTGCAGAAGCAGGCTTTGGAAAACCATTTCTGTTTCTCTCCTGCCTTGAAAACCCTATGGGGTTGCCATACATTGACTGCAATGTGGCAGCACATGCTGCCACCAGTAAAACAATTAAACTTCATAGCAAGAGTTTTCCCCAGAGTCTCTCATCCTCCCCCTTTAACCTCCATACACTGACAAGATGAGGTCTTCTTAACACCATGGCCTGTAAATAGGGTTGCCAGCCTCCAGGTGGGGCCTGGGGATCTCCTGCTTTTACAACTGGTCTCCTGCTGACAGAGATCAGCTCCCCTGGAGAAAACGGCTGCTTTGAAGGGTGGACTCTATGGCTTTGTACCCTGCTGAGGCACCTCCCCTCCCCAAACCCCGCCCTATCCTGGATCCACCCCCAAAGTCTCCAGGTATTTTCCAATACAGACCTGGCCACCATACCTGTAAATCCTGCTTAGAATCTGCTTTCCCTCCCTTATTAAAATTTAGTAACATCTGGCCTAATGAAGAATTTTGGGGAACTCAAAACCTTGCACACTATTATGTGCCATTGGGTTGATCATAATAAAGATATCTTTGGATTTGGGGAATTACTTTTGGACCAACATGGCTGCAAATGGCTTGTCTACCTGTCAAATACCTGTCTATCATGCAGTGCCTTTGTCAGGAAAGAAAAGACTGTACTTCTAAAGACAGAGATACATGGATTTCATGAATGCATTTTAAATAACTTTTTCCCCCAGCCACAGTCTCTGGGATTGCTTTGTGGAGGGACAGAATGGTGGAAGGGGAGTAGCTCTTTAATCCTTTCCTCCCTTGCAATTTTCTTTCTGAAAAACACTCTAATGCAGGCCTGTAGCCACAGGGTGGGGCTGACAACAGGAAACGCTCCACCCTGAATTTGCCCTGCCCTCCCTCACCAAACAGCCATGCCTTTTTTTGTCCCATCTCCACCCTTCCCAGTAAAGCAGGAGCCAGGCCGGAGCCTCATGAGTGCAAGAGGAGAAGCAGGGAAGGCGGGCCCCTCCAGGCTGCAGCTGGGTGTTCCCGGGATCAATGCTGAGTGGAGGGGCAGAGTGTCTGGCTGCGGGCACCCCAAGGGGAATGTACTAGGGTTGCCAGCCTCCAGGTGGGGCCTGGGGATCCCCCACTTTTACAACTGATCTCCAGCTGACAGAGATCAGCTCCCCTGGAGAAAATGGCTGCTCTGAAGGGTGGTCTCTATGGCATTGTACCATGTGAGACTTCTCTCCTCCCCAAACCCTGCCCTCTCCTGGCTCCACCCCTAAAGTCTCCAGGTATTTTCCAACCCAGACTTGGCAACCCTAGAATGTACTAAAAGGACTGACAGGATTGCACATTGGAAACAATGGTAGAGGCTTTAAGGGGATAATTGGGGATAATTGGAGCCAGGAGTGTCAATTGACTTGCATTGGTTCCACTGAAATACATTACAGCACAAAAAAAGTTGCACAGAAAATGCAGAATGGATTTTCCATTAAAGTCTCAGCCCAGATATGACAGCCCCCAGAGTGGAATGACAGACCCTAGCAACAAAATCTGTGTTCTGGGGTTGGAATGACAGGGCGCAGAGTGGAATGATGGACCCTAGCAATAGAATCTGTACTCTGGGACTGAAATGACAGCCCCTTTTTTGCAGAATGATCCCTTGTAGAGACTTTGCACCACATCATAGCTCATTCATAATAAATAAATAATGATGTGTTCACCACCACTGTACTCCTTTGCCCACCTCCCATAATGTTTTTCTGGCTACAAGCCTGCTCTACACAAGCCACTTCTAAATGTAAAAAACATCTCAATGTGTTATTTTTTAGAGAGGAAACAGTAAAAAAGGGAAAAAAATAAAAGTTTTGCCTTCCCCCTGTAGTTGTCCCTCCTTCCCAAAAGATAACTGTATTTGGAAAAGAAGAAGAAAAAAATGTCTTCTAAAATGATAATGAAACTCAACATAACATGTAGTTCTGCTCTAAATTTGCAACACTCAAGAGCACCAGAAGGGCAAGGAGACCTCAAATGGCAAACCGATAGCATAGTGAAAGAACAGGCATTCAAAATGGTAGACATATGATCCAGCAGGAAGCTCTTTTGAGCCAGCCCCACTAACATGAATAACATCTGTGCAAAAGATCTTGCCCAGTTCACATCCACTGCAATATCACTCTCTCACACACACTCACACATATATACACACTGTAAGGTCAAGGAGGAAAGCTACATAAAGATTTTATCGAATCATTATATTGGAAAAAAGCTTGTTTGTGATTACTATAATAATAATAGCTCCCAACAGCATCTGACTGAAGTCAATGAAAAGAGAAAGGCTTTGTTCACCCTCTGAGTAAAAATAGCTGAAAACTGCACAGCTCAGAAAGAATCCTTTGCCATAGCCATGTTGGTATGGCACCATGACAGGGAATGCATTGGTTTCTTCAAATACACATTCTGAAGACATTAACTTCCCTCCAAATCCTGCCTAATTCTTCACTATATCCCACTTTACTGTTTGAGGCTGCTTCTCTGGTGAAGGTTTTAGAACAGAGGTGTCAAATTCATTTGTTACAAGGGCCAGATCTGACATAAATGTCACTTTGTTGGGCCAGGCCATGTGTGCCATAAAATGTAATGCCAGGTACCGGAGAGATAAACTTTATAAAGGACACAGGCAAACCCAATTAACAATATTATTTTTTTACTCAAAATACAAATAAAAGCAATTGATTCCTAACAGCGAAAGCAATTGATTTACTGGGGAACCCACAAAAGCCCCAATAAATGCATTTAATCATATGCAAGACTAGGTTTTTTTTCCCGAGGGATACCATAAAGGGGGAGTAATTTATATTTCCATACATTACATACCAGTTGCTTACAGGCTGGTTCCGGCCCCCGGGCCTTATATTTGACACCCCTGTTTTAGAACTCTACCAGAGTTTTCTAAGCCTTTCTAGGAGGAAAAATATTTAAAACTATTTACAGACAATCCATTCATCCAGAATAAGAAGAGCAAGAAGTTTTTATATACCGCTTTTCTCTTCCTTATGGTGTCTCAAAGTGGCTTACAATCACATTCCCTTCCTGTCCCCTCAGCAGGTACGTTGTGAGGTATGTGAGGCTGAGAGAGCTCTGACTGACCCAAGGTCACTCAGCTGGTTGTATGTGGAGGAGTGGGAAATAAAACCCAGTTCTCCAGATTAGAGTCCAGTGCTCTTAACCACTATGCCACCCTTAACCACTTTTACCACTATTACATACAACCAGGTATGAAGCTAGGAATGCACTCCCTAATATTTTGTTCTTTTAAAGAGCAGATTCTCAGGGCCCAGTTTGGATTAGGCCTGTGACACAATAGAACAGGGATTAAGCATATCCTTCCTCCCAGGTGTTGTATTCCTGACTTGAAATGTCCCCATGGATCTGCTATTTGCTCTACTGAAGTAGGTCCTGTAACTTGTCTCTCTTCCTTTGGAAGTCAGAGTAATGAAAACGTAATTGTTTCCCTTACCCTTTCAAAGCACACATATTGGTGAATCACATGTGGTGCATGGCAGAGATTGCACTGCCACTTCATACACTGAGCAAAGGAGAAGAAGCAGCCACACTATGCCAGTAGCGTAGGGCATGGATCTCAGACTAACAACAAAGCTGCATCTGTAAAACAGATAGTATTCTTTCCAGACAACTGTAGACAAAGTATGCTGTGCTTGCAGAAGTACTTATTTGACAGTTTTAGATGTGCTATCATAAAGAAAATAACCTTTTTCATCAAGGACGTGATTTACAATGGATAACCACATACACCCTTTCATATTGACAAATGTGCATTAGAACCACCACTATTAGAGTCCATTCATCTTCCTTCCTTCTGGACAAGCTGAGTAGTCTTGCCAAGATTATCCTTAGGCTGCCCCATTTTCTCAGAAAGATCCCTAATGGGAAATGAAATGTTTGTGCTGCACATCATTTAGTCCTGAAGGTTTCCCCAAACAAATAATAAATCAACACCCCCCCAAAAAAAAAAATTGGCCTAGTGCACACAAACAGATGAGGAGGTAAAACTACCCCTGGACTGGGCCAGCATTAGATTGACGGTGGAAGACTGTGCATTCAAACATTCCTCTGTCCTCTGCATTTAAAAGAGGAAAGATGGCATTGTTGTTTCCTTGCCTTCTCCTTGTGATGCCAACTTTATATGCAAGGATCTTTCATTTCCCCCACTCTCAGGAAATCATGCAACGATGTCATCCCCATTTCCATTTATAAGTCTATGAACAACTTCTTTGCGGCAGGCACTCAAACATTTATCAGAGAGCCATCAGTCTCCTTGCCTTCTTGGCAACACATTCATCAAATGCATTTGCCACTGGTCGTCTCAGCATATCCTCTTATTTCCCTCCTCACCAGTATTCCTTGGGACATGTTTGCAGCTATCCTCTGTCTTTGCAAACAAATTGCAAGGCAGCAGCCACACTGGGTGAATGGTGGTGGAAAGTGCCATCAAGTCACAGCCAACTTATGGTGACCAGTAGGGTTTTCAAGGCAAGAAATGGAGGTGGATTGCCATTGCTTGCCACTGCATAGCAACCTTGGACTTCCTTGGAGATCTCCCATCCAAGTACTGACCAGGGCTGACTTTGTTTAGCTTCTGAGATCCGATGAGACAGGGTTAGCCTGGACCATCCAGGTCACAGCACTGGGTGAATACACATGATTCTTTACTAAATAGTAACTGACCATAGAGTACATGCAATCACTTGGTAATTTGAGCTCTTCCAAATAAATGCACTACACTGAGACAGATGGGCTGCCTGTACCATCCTGCCAAATGGAAGGAGAATTTTACCATACATTAAAAGTGCAGTTCTGTGGTTACATTGTTATCTGGAATTACCCTGTGAATTGCCTTGCCAAGTAGCAAACAGACTCTTACTCCATTGCTTCCCTGGATTTCTGATCTGGGAAGGAACCATGTGTGTAGTGCTATGTATTGTTACCTTAGCAGAGGAACCAATGAAGCTAAGCCCCTCTGCTCAGCATGAACAAAAGGAAGGTGCCTCAGAGCCTTAAGCAAGCACCAAACACCCTCAACCCCACTGTTCACAGGAGGAATGACTTCCAGTTCCCTTCACTCTCTGTCTCTGCCTCGAACTAATGTGTGGCATGCCTGCTGCTGATGGAAAATAGCAGCTGTGTTTGAGCTGAGGGTATACATCATTTAGCTCCATTAGAGCAGAATAGGAGCTCTCCTATTGGCAGCCAGTGGAGGGTTGTGGGAGGGTTGTTGAAGTGAGATTGCACAGACCTTGGCTTGAAAATCGTGACCCAGGTGATTTTCATCATGAATTTAGGATCATGGGCAGGTTCATGCCCCTCCCTAGTGGTCAGCTGAAAAGTTGGCAACCGAACAAGGGAATGAGGTGGCAACAAGGGAGAAACAGGAACTTGGATTATGTCTGAGGAAGCTGGTATGCGTGTGTGAGCTGCAGAGGGAAATTAGATTGTTTGCAAAGCATTGGTTAAAAAAATTACAAATCAGCTAAAAGGAAGGTCACTACTTGAGAATAGATGCAAAGGTATTGCCTGTGCAAAAGAGCTACTTGCTGCCTTCAGCTTATTTAACAGTAATTCTTGAAGATGCTCTTGTTACTCTTGTTCAAGCTGAGCAAATGCAGATATGCGAGAACTCAACATAATAGCTCAGGCTAATGGAAAAGGGGCTGCGTGAGCTCCACACACAACAGAGACTCTTATGAGTCCAAATAGCTTTATTGCAATTCAAAGAAAATGTGTGACTCAAAATAGAATTTTTCATTTCCCTCTCAAAAACAAACCCACAGAAAAAGTGCCTCTTATTCACCAGCAGCAGCATTTCCTATTACAGTACAATAATGAATGCTATTGTGTTGGGTCAAGTGAGGAGGTTACCAACTCTCTAGATTATTGTTATCAGGAGTGGATGGTACCTTTAACTAACCAGGAAAGTTCCCAGGGTGCTGCTGCTCAGAAGGGCTGCTCTTGGGCAGGAGTGAGCCAAGCCCCAGTGGTGCTGCCAGCACTTCAGGGGCTGCTCTGCTTGGATCCGGTCAGTGGTAATGGCACAGGTTGTAGGGGGAGAGCCTACCTCCATCCCTTGGGGCAAGCCTATCCTTACCACCACCGCTGACCAGCTCTGAGCCAAACAGGCCCTGTGCAGTCCTACCACCCAAACCACTGCCACTGTTGTTATATCCCCTCCGTTTTGCATACCGAGCAGGTGGGGGTGGGGATTCTAAGCACAGCTCTGGACTGAAATGTGTCAGTGAAAGGGAGAAGATTGCAAGTGTCATAAGAACATAAGAGAAGCCATGTTGGATCAGGCCAGTGGCTCATCCAGTCAAATATTCTGTGTCACACAGTGACCAAAACCCAGGTGACATCAGGAGGTCCACCAGCGGGGCCAGAATTCCAGAAGCCCTCCTGCTGTTAAAGGGAGAAGACGACCTCCAGTATGAACCAGAGCTTTTGCCAAGGGAATGGAGAGGACATGACTTGGCAATGGGCTGAATGGGGAATGAACTGAAGTTTTGTGCCTGATCAACAGGGTTGCTATACCTGAAAATACTTGTCCTCGAAGGCTGACGGCACTAGGTACTGGATGCATCCCCTCTGTGAGACTGACGACTGTTTTTGTATGTTATGTACGAAAGAGAGAGAATCTGAATATAGCCAGTAAGTGATAAATAAATCTGAGTATTTTTTTTCCCTGATAGCTGGTAAAAAGCATCCTGGGACAGGTGCTTGAATGTGCTTATGCTAGGGAATAAATGTCATTTTAACATTTTAGTCTGCCTGTCTGTCCTCTCATAATTTGTAAACAAACAGATATCATTAAAACATCATAGATCTCTTTCCAAGAAAATTATTAGGATGCACTATGACATACTGCCTTCCAGAGAAAAGGAAAGCACAAAATAACATTACCAAAAGATGAACATGCACACAACAGCAATTTCTTAGGAAGGTGCATGAGTCTATGTAAATCATTTAGATACCACTGCATGTATTTAATTGGAAGTGGGTGTCAGGGCAGAGGGAAAGGTGATTGTCACATAAAACCATTTTGCTCCCGTAAGTGACTTCCACATAACTTTTTTCACTCTCTCTCTGCACAAAGCAGGCAGAAAATCAAAGCAACAAAAAGGTAATTGAACACTACAGTAAAATAAATTCAAACACATTTATTTTACGTCATATTAATGTTTTTGCTTGGGAGAGTAGTTAAAATTAACATGCTGGATGTTAGCAGGGGTCATTTCATAGAAAAAGAGGTGCAGGAGCTCATTAGCATAACTCATTAGCATAACTTATTTGCATATGCTACACCACCTGACATCACCAGAAGTATGTCAGAAGGCAAGAAAGACAGAAAGAAGAGAGAGAGAGAGAGAGAGAGAGAGAGAGAGAAAGAAAGAAAGAAAGAAAGAAAGAAAGAAAGAAAGAAAGAAAGAAAGAAAGAAAGAAAGAAAGAGTTGGCAGAGAGGGGACAGCTACTAATCCAATTCTGGGAGGATAGCTTCAGTGGTGGCTGAAGGCTTCAGAAGGCTGGTCGGAGAAACAAGGACCTTTCCAGGGGGCGGGGTCATTTTGCTGCAGCCATGACACAGCAGGCATTCCCCAGCGGGGGGGGGGGGGGGCGGGGCTGGCACCAACTCCCGGAGCTGAGCTCCCCCAAGCTACTGCTCAAAATGACCCCTGGATGTTAGTAAGATGAAACTTTGGAAAGCTAATAGGAATAGGCTGTTTACAAACAGCTGCACAAACAATGTGTTGTTAAAAGACAGTTCAGAGTTCAGGTTCAATAAAGCTCAGCACAGAGTTCCCTCAGTGGCCATTGTAGCCGGCAAGTGCTAAAAGAAGGGCTCAGAAGCTTCTGGGATGCTTTCAGAGAAAATAAGAAAAGAAAGAGCATGGATGGTAGCCAGACGTGAGAGCTGCAATTTTTTAACCAGCCTCCACAGCAATGCCTTTGACACCACCTTGATCTGCTACAGGTAGCAAATGAACAGTTAGATTCAAGTTCAGTAGCACTTTAGATACCAATAAGAGTTTCAGGGTATAAGCTTTCAATAGTCAAAGGTACCTTCATCAGAGACAAGCAGGAATGGCGATCGCTTTTTATCCCAGTAGGGTTGCAGGTCCTTCCTGGAAACTGGCAGGGGATTTTTTTTGGGGGGGGGGGGACTTACCAGGAGAAAGAGAAAGGGCCAAGCCACATTGCTGGTGTCACATAGGAAGTGACATTATCATGCCAGCAACTTCCAGGCAATAACATCACTTCCAGCAATGTGTCATCTTGGCCTTCCTTTTTCTACTGATAAGTCTCCCTGCCAATGAGCTGATTGGCAGCTGGGGGCAAGGCCTGGCAGCAGGGGGCCCCCACCTCCACCAGGGGTTCTGGCAACCCTACATCCCAGTCAGAAGGTGGAAGGGGTTGGGATGGACTGTGCTTTAAAAGCTCAAAAGTGCTGTATGAACATGTGATGGACTGTGAAGGGTTAATGCCTCACAGAGCCAAAGAGCCTTTGGGTGACAGGCTGCTCAAATGGATTTCATTAGATAGAGTCAGTTGAGAAGAAAGTATCAGGAACTGACTGCTGAGGAGAACTCAGTTTAGCACAGACTGAGGACTGGGAAGGTTGGCAAGTAGGAGTGGGAGGATCACTGAAGACTCCCTATTCAGGCAAGAAATAGGGATAGAGCTTCTAGTTTAGAGAAGTAATTCCCTGCCCAGTTGAAAAGGGAGATAGTTCTAAAGAGAGAAGTGATCCCTAGTTTGTTTAGAGAAGGAATTTGTGTCATTGGTAGTGTATCCTTGCATTCTGAAACATGAAGAGTCGAGTTAAACTTAAGAACTCATACTGGAGTGTCTAGCAGACACTGAAACCAAAGCCGCTCTCCTGAAAGATTCTAAGACTTTATAAAAAGCTTAAAACTCTAACTTGCTGGAAACATATTATCCACAGTTTGTGAAATTACTAAGTTACCTCAGAGTTATTATTAATTGACCTCAGACATTTTACCCAGATTTCACCTGACCTTTCACCCTCTACATTGAATAAAATATTTTGTTTATTTTTGAACTTTCAATAGCCTTTTGTGTGTCACCTCCGGCTGATTAGGCAGTTGGTTCCCTTCCTCAAACACAATGATGTGGCAACAGTGATCCATCTGATGGTCACCTCAAGATTGGACTACTGTAATGCTCTCTACGTGGGGCTGCCCTTGTCACAAATCCAGAAGCTGCAGCTAATGCAAAATGTGGCAGCCAGACTGCTGATACGTATCCCTGTGCAGGAGCTTATCCAGACTGTGATGAAGGCACAGCACCAGCTGTCAATAGCATACCGGATTTGCTTCAAGGTGCTGGTTTTGACCTTTAAGGCCCTATATGGACCTACCTGAAGGACCACTTTTCCCCACATGTTTCCCAGAGAACACTGAGGTTGGGGTCTCAAAACCATTTGGCCCTCCCTGGACTGAAAGATACCATACTGGCCTTTACCAGGGCAAGGACCTTCCCAATAGCAGCTCCATACTGGTGGAATGAGCTCCCAGAAGACATCAGGGCCCTGCAGGACCTCTTACAGTTCCACAGGGCCTGCAAAACAGAGCTCTTCCACCAGGCCTTTGATTAGGAGCCACTACCAATAATGACTGAACTGTGGTAAGGCCCTCTATGTCAACATCAACAGCCTACGATATACTGGACACTGACTTTAGCCAAACTTTTTTGTTACCATCTTATCACTTGGGATGTTACCACCAGCAGCACATTACTTGTTATTTGTTACGTATATGCATTTTATGATATTGCATGTATTTGTAATGTATTTGTGTTTTAATGCATTTTAACTTTTAAGGTAAGCCGCTCTGAGCCTACCTTGGGATACAAATCAAATCTATCTATCTATCTATCTATCTATCTATCTATCTATCTATCTATCTATCTATCTATCTATCTATCTATTTATTGGTTTGGCTTATGCCCCACCCTCCCCATGAGCGGGCTCAGGGCGGCTTACATACTGGTCTCCAATGACCATTAGAATGCACAAATAAATAAATTTTCAGAAGTATAAATTAAGGAGGTGATCTTGTCTCTTCCCTCAAGTTCCTGGGCTAAGCCAGCATCAAAATCTAATAAAGTGACAGGGTGGGACATTCATAAATCATCAAATAAGAAAAAAATAGATAAAAAGCTGCTCAATCAGAAAGGAAAAAGAAGAAAAAATCCTGTGTGTGAGGGAGGGAAGAGGGCTAGACCATTCTCTTGTTGTAAAGAATGTTTGTAAAGGATGTAAAACTACAATGCATATTTTAATCAGGGGGATCTACAATTGACATTCTTGGAATTACCCAGAAAAAAACTTTGTTGGTCTTAAAGATGCCCCTAGACGCAAACTTTTTTATGCCAGACAATAATACTACTCTCTCACAGGCATTGGGAGGCAAACCTTTTCTTGCCCACAGACAGCCTCTTAACTTTTAACAACTTCTCACCCATAGCAATACCCTTCCAAACATGGACACAGACTCTGGGAGGGACCAGGGCCTGCAACAAACCAAGATGTCAGCTCTGTCCCCATATCCACTCTGACAGCACAATAACCAGACCTAACAAAACCTGCCATACCATCTCGGCTTCATTCACTTGTTCATCTTCCAATGCTCTATATGCCATCAAGTGTCACCAATGTCCTTCCACTCTCTACATCAGACAAACAGGTCAGTCCCTACACAAAAGAATAGACAGACATAAATCCAACATTAAAAACTGCAACAATCAAAAACCACCAGGAAAACATTTTAATCTTCCAGGTCATACCATTGTTGACCTAAGAGTGGCAGACCTCAAACAAAGACATTTCAAAGGGAAACTGCAATATGAGATTGCTGAACTCAAGTAAATTCACAAGTTCAGAACAATGGACAGCCCAGGGCTGAATAGAGAAATGGAGTTTTTATCTGAGAATATTCTGCCACTGTCTTCGCTCACCATAATAAAGGATACTTTCAAAGGGTAATCATGTTGGCCTGCAGTAGAACAGCTGGATTTGAGTCCAGTAGTACATTAGAGACCAACAAGATTTTGGGGGTATAAACTTTTGATAGTTTAAGTATCTGAAAAAGGGAGCCTTGACTCTCAGAAGCTTATACCCCCCAAATTTTGTTGATCTCTAAGATGCTATTGGACTTGCGCCTAGCCATAAGAAAGGAATAAGTTTTAGTCACCAAGAGAGAAAACTGTACTTATCAATCCATTTATTTTTCCAGTCAGATATTTTAAAAATAGTGCCCCCCCTCCTTCAAGCATCTAGTAATGGTTCTGAACTTCCATGACAAATAGGTGGTCTGGTCCAAACCAGAATGTCCTTTGTCCCAAAAAGAATTGAGTCTGCCTGGATTGTCCAATATGGAATGGGAAAGAATGGGTCATTCTAATGGAAACCACCAGGGGCCCAGATTCCCAGACACTCTGTGTGGTGTTCTTCCTCTACTTCTGTCACATTAAGTAGTAAATGGCTAAAGCAAATGTTGGAGGTTCGTGCTAGGAAGGAACATCTTGGGGATTGTGAAGAAAAGCCTAAAGAATTTTGAAAAGTCTGGAAAAAGGGGGGACGTTACGAGGGTGGCCAGCCTCCAGGTATTGGCTAGAGATCTCCCACTATTACGACTGATCTCCAGGCAACAGAGAACAGTTCTCCTGGAGAAAACGGCTGCTTTGGAAGGCAGACTCTATGGCATTATACCCCACTGAAGTCCCTCCCCTCCCCAAACCTCATGCTCCTCAGGCTCTGTCCCCCAAATATCCAGGTATTTTCCAAACTGGAGCTGAAACCCTAGACATTATACATGCCTTGACTCTAAAGAACAAGTCAAGCAAGTATTATTCTCAAAGACCATGTTAATGGTCTTTACATTCACATTTTCTTTTCACAGGTGCTGTATTTTATACAGCTGTAGCAAACTGAGCAAACCCCACCTCTCATTGAATCAGTATTTTCATCTGAAGTTCTTCTTTTTTCCATCAGACTCTGTTATGTCCCATGGATGAAAGCAAACCTGATTATTAATTAACCACACATGAACCCAGAAACACTTTCATCTGCTTTTCAAGAGGGCCCTATTGAGGTCATAATAATCACACCAATAGACTAGCAGAAGCAAAAAAAAAAAGTCTATACATTATCAGCATGTTATTTCCCTCTCAGCACAGAACTCAAACAAGATGTATAGATTCACTTTCTCCCATTTGAGTATGTTTGGGGCTGGTCTTTCCCTTTGGAAGGAGAGTTAATCACAGACATGTGCATTGAGGAGGAGGAAAGCCTCTTAATGAAATCAGCAAGTAAGACCCCTTTTTGCTGGAGGAAGGGTAAGCTGCCCCCTCCCCCAGTCAGAAGAAAGAGTGAGACACAATTAATTGGGTAAACTATGGGCCACTTTATTTTAACTTTAACATATTTAAATGGCAAAGGGCCAAAAAGTTACCTATGGCATGGTCATCACTCTGGACTCCTCCCTTACCATATAAATGGTGAGCCACCCTGCCCTTGGCTTCTGCCATCTTGTCATGGCTCACAGCCAGCTGGCACAGCAAGCAGGCCATGCCCTGGAGTTCTGTCCCCCAAGCCACATAACTTAATGGGAGGGTCTATCCAGGCAGTCCCCAAAGGCAGTCTGTATTCCTCACCATGGGCTGCACAACCCAAGGGCTGACCCTACAAGACCCCTAGCCTCCCAAATGGGGTTGCTAACTGGTATTCACCTAGCCACATAAGAATCCCCAGCACAATCCTGCCATCCCATAAAGTGACCGGCCTACAAGAGCACCACCCTAGCCAATTCCTCAGTCCACTGAAATACAGTACAAGGTAGGCAAAAACACCACTGCCACTTAGCCAATCAGGAAGGGAGAAAAATTCCTACCTGGCCCCCTCAGTGGGTGACCAGCCTATTTTTCTACTGCATTCAGGCAGGAGGGTGGGCCAAACATGACTGAAAGGGCCAAGGTGAAGATGCCCTTATATAGCCAAAGCTCTGCCCCCCCAGCCCAAGACTTGGAAGTCTTGCAATGCATCTGCTCCTCCTCCTTCTAATGGTAGCAAAGGCAGCCCCCAGCTGCAACAGCCAAAGGCCAGTGGCTGGGTGGGGCCAAATTATTACCATTCACATAGTGTTGCCAACAATTTTACTGATCCCTTATAGGGTCGCCATCTGCTGGTTGAGAGAGAAATTCCTGGAGTTTTGGGAGCCTGAGAAGAATGGAGTTTGCAGAGGGGAAGTTGCCCAGCAGTGTAGAATGTTATAGAGTCTACCCTCAAAAGCAGTCATTTTCTCCAGGGTAAAACTGATCTCTGTAGTATGGAAATCAGTTGAAACTCCACAATATCTCCAGGCCCCACCTGGAATTTGGTTGGACCCTAGGTCCCTTACTGTGCCCAGGTTTGTCTCTTGAAGAGCTGGATGGTTGCTATGAGCCCTCAGTTTCATTTAGACAAGTCTGTGCCTGATGGAAGTCATTTCAGCCTGAAATTACCAAGGAATCAGAGGAGGACTACTTAATAGACCATGGACGGCCTTGCCCCCTGCTAATTTGGCCTGGAAATATTAGTGTTGGATTTTCCCCTTCTAGACACCAGTGGTAAAGTGAGGATTTCTGTTATTTTAATGTTAATTGATTAGTCAGTTTGATTAGAAGACTTATCTGCCATTAATTAATCAATTAGCTAATTAGAGGATTGTTTAGTATTTGAGCTGTGGGTCATAGGAGGGTTAGAGTATATTGTGGGGGGGGTTAGGCTCTTGAACAGGGGGTTTATGATTATAGTGGGTTGGGTTGTTAGCATTATACTGTATTAAATTGTTGTTTAGACTGGGCATGGGGTAATTGAACATCTCCCCAGTGTCTTCCTATATATTGTGTGCAGACTGGATATAGAGGTGCTGATATCTAGCAGGGGAGGCAATGATAGAGTCGGAGATCCCCGTAATTGAGGGATATGTGAAATATGGCAGTGGGTCTGGGTATTATACTAGAAGGAGACAAAGATATGGTTGTGTTTGGTCCCCTTCCAACCTTTGCTCCATCCTAAGACATGTTGGTAGTGGGGATAGGAAGATGTACCCTTCTCAGACACTGATGCTGTGCAATGCCAGATCCATTAACAATATGACCATGATCCTGCAAGACTATCTTGCTGCACAAAAAGTGGACCTGGCTTGTGTGACCAAGACTTGGGTGCATGAGGATGACAGTTGCCTTGAAACAACTGCCCCCCCCCCCCAGGTTCTTGGTCCTCCTTCAATCCTGAACTAAAGAGTGGGAGTGATACTTACCCAAGAGGCTTTCTCCTTCAGGCAACTCCCCACACCAAAAATCACTGGCACTGATTGTGTAGGCCTGGCGTGGGATACCGAAGAGAGTTTGGCTATCTGGCTGGTGTACCAACCACCTAACACACCAGCAGATACCTTGGTGGGCCTGCTGGAGGCAGAGTCAGGCTGGTCTTTAGAGTTTCCCAGATTTTTAGTTATGGGTGACTCTAACGTCCATGCCAATAACATCTCCTCTTCACAGGCCACAGACATAGCATCTTCCATGGTGGCACTGGGACTCTCTCAGTTTGTACCCACACATCAAACAGGTAACACACTGGACTTGATTTTTGGCATGAGGATGCCATTGAGACAGTGCTTTGGTCAGACCACTTTTCCTTGAAGGCTTGACTGGGTATCCCAACTCCTTCTTGCTTAGGCAACGAGCTGATTTATGCCCATGGAGACTAATGGAGCCAATTGGTTTCCAGAATGCTCTTCTGAATCCAGTGCTTCCTGGCAATTTGTTGGATGAGCTGGTAATGGATTGGCATTGCTGACTCTCTGAAGCTGTTGCCAAAATTGCTCCCCAGTGCCCTCTTTGCTTCTACTCTAAACTAGCCCCTTGATATAACATGGAGCTACAGAGGATAAAGCGAGAGCTAAGATGGCTAGAGCGAGTGTGGGTGGCATATTCATGATGGAGCTGCAAGAACATCTTATAAGGATGTTTATGAAAGCCTATGAGATAGCAGTGAAAGCCACAAAGAGGGAATTCTACGAGTCTTCCATTGCATCTGCAAGCTCACACACAGCTCAGTTGTTTAGAATAAGATCACTTACTTCCCTCTCACAGGGTAACCAAAAATATAGCAAACTGGCTATTAGCTGTGAGGCTTCTGTGAGCTGTTTTGTGGATAGAATCTTGTCACTCCACCAAGACTTGCTGGACACAATTGATACAGTATGCAAACTGGAGGTCCTTTGGCTGTCTTTGGGTCTTATATTGGACCACTTTAGTCAGCTCTCCTGGGGTGAGGTTGACAAGATCCTGGATGCTGTGTAACCCACCACTTGCCCCCTTAACCCGTGCCCATCATGGCTAGTGAAGGCTGGCAGTGATGGAAAATGGGTCCCCCTGGGAGATATTATCAACTTGCCTCTGAGCTCAGGGACTTTCCCAGGGGCTCTAAAGGGAAACAAAGGGCTGCTCTGCAGTGGCTTATCTCCTTTCTCCACAGTCGGAGGCAGAGGGTGGAAATTGGGGAGATGGTTTCACCACGGTACCCTCTGGTGTGCTGTGTCCCACAAGGTGTGATCCTCTCCCCTATGTTATTTAACATTTATATGTACCCCCTTGCCCAGCTGGTCCAGAGGTTTGGACTGGGTTGCCACCAATTTGCTGATAACACCCAGCTGTATCTGATGGCTGACTAGACTCTGCCCCAGAGGATCTGGCCAGAGTTTCAGTGAAATTTGTGAACTAATTCCAATATTTACGTGTTTCAAGGTTTATCATTTTATATTATAGTTGGTATAAATTGGAAATATAGTTGCAATGTATTGTGTATGACTTGAAGGTAAAAAGACATTTCCTTTCCTTATTATATAAAAGCCAGTTGGAGTGGCAACATTCCATGGGGTACCAAAATCAGTTGGCTGCAAGAACTGCCACTCAAAAGGGGTCCCCAGCCACTGGCTGCATTCCTTCACTGTGTTGCCTCAGTCCCTCCCACAGAGCTGCCGACCAGTGTCCTGGCCTCAGTCTGGAGGGAGCCGGTGAAGGGGACGGACTGGTGCTGGGTCCACTCTTCTCCTCCACCCACTGCCAGGTGGGACTAACTGTCCCCTCAGTGGCCATTAGTAGGCAACCAAGCTTGCTTCTGTCAGTAAAAAGATAATGGACTTTCAGCATAACCCCCTCCGCCGCCCATTGCCAGCTTGCCCACTTTCCTGTCCGAATAAACTGAAAATGGCTCTATCTCCTGCTTAGCTCCACCATGGCTGGCTGGCTAATGAGGTGGGCCAGTGGCCATCAAACCATTTTCTTCAACCCCCTGCTGTGTGGCTGACTTTTCCCCTAGGGTTCCCAATCTCCAGGTGGGATCTGGAGATCTCCCACTGTTGCAATTGATCTCCAGATGACAGAGATTAGTTCCCCCTGGAGAAAATGGTTGCTTTGGAGGGTAGACCCTATGGCATTATACGCTGCTGAGTCCTTCCATTTCCCCCTCCAAATGCTGCCCTCCACAGAATCCACCCCCCCAAATCTCCAGGTATTTCCCTAATCAGAGCTGGCAACTGTCCTTTCTCCTCAGTGCCTGTTGCTAAGCAACCAAGGTTGCTTCTGTCAGTCAAAGGCCCTTTCCACACCTATGTTGGCCTTTGGGAGAAAACTCACTTAGGCCATTCCTGGTGGGGTTGCCAACTCCAGGTGGAAATTCCTGGAGATTTGAGGGATGGAGCCTGGAGACAGTGAGGTTTGAGGAGGGGGGGACCTCAGACAGGCCATAGACTCCACCCTCCAAGCCAGCCATTTCCTCATGGGGAACCATTGCTGCCAGTCTCCAGGTGGGGGCTGGCAATCACTCAGAATTACAACTGCTGTCTAGGAGGGAGGGGACAGGAGATGGAAAGCTGAAGCCAGGGGTCAGATAACGATACAATGACATTTGGCTATGAGGGAGATAGGGCTGCCAACTCCAGGTTGGGAAATTTTGAGAGATTTGAGGGGTGGACCCTGGAGAGGGTGAGGTTTCAGCAGGGGTGGGAGCTCAGACAGGTTCAATGCCTTAGACTCCACTTTCAAAACTACCCATTCCCTCATGGGTAACCATTGCTGCCAATCTTCAGGGAAAGGATGGAGATCACGCCGAATTACAACTGCTCTTCAGATGGCAGAGATCTTCCCCTGAAGAAAATGGTGGACTGTGCCATTGTACCTTGCTGAGGTCACCACAGCAAATTGATGCTGAGTGCCCAAGGCTGGGGTACTCTCCCAGAGCCTCTTTCTAGAGCCCATTGCATTTATTTCCACAACGGGCCTTATTCCTAGTTAAATTAGACAAAGTGTTTTTATTTTTTGTGCTACATGGTTGTTTATATTTTTCAATGGACTAATGAGTCAACTGCAACCTTTCCTCAGTTAAAAAGATCTTGCCACTTTGGTACATGCCCTGGTAACATCCAGATTAGATTACTACAATGTATTCCATATATTTGAAGAATGTCTAGATGCCACAACTGGTATTGAATCCTGTGGCAAGAATGCTGACTGGAATAGGTCATAGGAACCAGCTTGGAATCAGTATGTCTTAGGTAAAGGTTTCCCTCACTTGAAAGCCAGTCAAATACGACTCTAGGGATGCAGTGCTTATCTCTGTTTCCAAGCCGAAGAGCCAGCGCTCTCCAAAGACGTTTCCATGGTCATGTGGCTGGCATGACTGGATGCCGAGGTGCACGGAATGCTGTTACCTTCCCACCGAAGTGGTACCTATTTATCTACTTGCAATTTCTTGCTTTCAAACTGCTAGGTTGGCAGGAGCTGGGACCAGAGACGGAAGCTCATTCCGTCATGCAGCACTCAGGTCTCGAACTGCTGAACTACCAGTCTGCAGTTCAGCATCTTAACCACTTAGGAACCACCTATTCCCATATGAATGTACTCAACCATTACTGTGGTCTTCAGAAGACCTGCTTTAGATGCTACTGTTATCTGAGGCTAGATGGGTGGCAACCCAAGAAAAGACCTTCTCGATTATGATTAGGCTTATTTAAGGCACCATCTGGAATGGGCACTGCATTAACTGTTTTTAACTTATCTGACTGTATTTTTAATACAGCCCCAAATAGGGGGAAGGGCGGTTTAAAAATGGAATCTATGAATGAATGACAACACAGATGTGGAATTCCCTCCCTAGGGATATCCATCAATTCCCCACTATCCTCACCTTCTGCCAGTGGGTGAACACTTTTTGTTTCATTTGGCATTCCATTACTCATTCTCCTTCTTGTTTGTTTTAACTGCTGCTATATATGAATGTATTGTTTTTAAAGTAGATTTTAATGGGGGGGAGAGTTTTGCCACCTTGAGAGCCCTAATTGGGAGGGGAAAGGGGGGTAAAATGTTTTAAATAAAAGAAAAAAGAAAAATAATATTAGGAAGAAAACTATTTTTAATACCAGGAGAATTCATGCACGTAGTCGCCGTGGTGGCTGGTGCCACACAGATATTTTTCTCAGTCTTGGTTTGTACTTGTTTCATGAGTGTCCATAAAATGCTGTGCTCTAATTGTTCTCTTTCCAAATTTTCCCTATCCTCAATACGTTCTTTCTCAAAAATGCTTCTCTATGATCTTCGGGGGGGGGGGGGGGTATAGTTCCTGAGCATTAGCACACCATCTGAAAGGACCGGTATATAGTTTCCAGCTCTGCAAAGGTCACACCCATATTATTTAAACTTATTTGGCACTGTTTTCCCATCATTTCTTCCTGCCATGCCACCAGAGGGCATTTTGAGGGTTTTAAAAAAATCATTAATTGCTATAGTGTTATAGCACTACAATGTTCTATTGCCACTAATCTATTTCAGATCTTAATAGAATCATTATAATGCTACAGATCATGAGAGAAAAAAATCAAGGGTGTTGAGTCACCATGGAAACTGTGATGACCATATTCCTGAGAGCCACTAATGTTTCTTTAAATATCCTTTGAATGTGTAAAGTGGGGCCTAAAAGGATTGTTTGTCTGGGGTCCTGCCAGGGCTCTTGGCAGATCTGTGCACTAATAATGGTTATTATTTACATCATATACTGCCCCCAAGACTAATGTTCCTTTCCAGGCTTAGATATAAGCCTTATGCAAAGATTCTGGAACACAGTCCACTGGCACTATCATTTTACTGCTAGTTTTCAGTGGAAATTGTTTATGCTCTTATCTCTGTACAGTTTGCATCAAGCCTAGTATTTGATTACTTTTGGAAGATCCAGCATTAATTTACTGCTCTAGGATGTTTCAAGATAACCATGAAAGTAGAAAGCAGAGTATAAGTCATCTTCAGCCATCCTGGGCAAGAAATAATTGGATGGAGGATCCTTTCGAGAAGCAGCAGCCTCCACACTCCCTTACTGAATACAAGGGGATACGGGCTAGCCAATACTTTTCTTCCCAGCCTGGGGACAAAATAGAGAGAACTCCCCACTGAAGTGGTGGTGCAGCAGTACAGATAAATTGTCCTGCTGAAAGCTGAAGTTTTTGATGGAGTGAGCCAAAGCTATTTGAAAAGTGAAGTGTAAATGCCCCTAAGTATTATGCATGAATGCTCAGAAATCCTACATGGGAATTATTCCAAAAGATCTCATATAGAGAAGAAGGTTGAGAAGAGACACTTTAAGATCTTTAGTTCCTCAGTATAATAACAACACAGTGATGAACAGATGGAAATGTTCCACCTTTGCTCTCTTCCCCTCTTTGTTTTCCTTCAAAAAATCACATGGAAGTTCTATCTTCATTTCTCCCCCAGCATACACTTTCCCCTATTAATTTATATAACAGCTAATGTGTGAAGGATGACTGTTATCCCTCATTGGAGCTCACCACTTTTTAATTAATTTCCCAGCAGTGTATTAATTAGTCATGTAGAGTATTCTAGAACTCTTTGATACTTTCTTAATCAGATTAAGAATTTATTATGTGAGCATCCATAATACCTCATGTCAAAGTCATTAAAAAAAGAATTATCTCAAGATCATGAAGGCCCATTTATATACATTGAAAGGCAGGAAGGAAGGCAGGCAGGCAGGCAGGCAGGCAGGCAGGCAGGCTCCATCCCTGTAATTCACATTAATTTGATGTTTGGAAACAATACATTATTTAAGTATTATAATGTAGTTCTATAATAACAAAACGAAATTTGAACTTCATAGTCACAAGTGTATAAAATAAATTTGCCAATTATTATAAATAAGCAGGAGGATCCGTGATACTCGCGCGGGGGGGGGGGAGAGAGAAGGAGCTCCACATCCAGGAGGAATGACTCGCAGGTAAGCCTCTCTCCACTGCCTCCCCCTGCCCTCCCCCACCACCTGCTGAGCCTCTTCCCCTTCTTTCCCCTGCCCTCCCCGAAAACAGTGGCGGCGGTGAGGCCTGCCACCCACTGAGCCCACCCCCAGCCAAAATGTTCTCTGTGCTTGGGCAGGGTACACTTTTACTTTTGAGGGGATTTAAATATCCCCCCAAAAGTTTTCTAACACGTGTGTTGGAAAATCTCCCTGCCCCCCAAGTCCCCCCCCCCACGGATTTAGATATCCACATGGAGGGGGCCACTTCAGAATTAGTAGATAGATTTAGGCTTCAGAATAGGAAGATGGTACATGATTTTCCTCTAAACAAGCAAAAACAACCATGGACGTAGAAAGTGGTAATTCCCCATGATCTGGCCCACCAGTATGTTTCTTGGTGTCCAATTGCTTCTTGGGGGTAAAATTCAAATGGTCTTGCATGAAAAAGAAAAAAAAATGGTGCTTTGGGTCACCACAGGAGTTGACTAACTAGCAAGTCATCCTTGGTAAGCATGCAACAGTTGTTTATACTCATCTTAAGATGACACAGACTATTATGTCTCCAGGGTGGGCCATCAATCCTTGTGGGTGAACAAGGAACAAACCTCCCATTTGAAACCAAAGCAATGAGCAGATCCAGCTTTCTCCTGCCTCCTTAGAGTAGGAGATACATCAGCAGAGCCCAGGAGGACATCTTGGGGGGGATCACCTGTTCTGAAGGTGCTACATCTGTTGAAGAAGAAGAGGAGGAGGAGGAGGAGGAGATTGGTTTTATACCCTGCCCTTCACTACCCAAAGGAGTCTCAGAGTGGCTTACAAACTCCTTTCCCTTTCCCTCCCCACAACAGATACCCTGTGAGGTAGGTGGGGCTGAGAGAGCTCTGACAGAAACTGCTCTTTTTCAAGAACAGTTGTGCCAGAACACTTAGCCATTACACCAAATTGTCTGGCATGAAACAGCCAAATCATCTGTGGAACCTCCTGCCATTTTTTTGATTGGCAGCCATTTTGTAGTGGCACCTTCCACCCTTTCTCAAAATTCCAAAAGTACACACCACCTCAAAAAGATTAGCAGGACACCAGAAACCTTTTTACTAAACTGTGGCTCAAAAGCAAACCAAAATATGTGTAACTCCTTCGGAGAAATGCCAGAGCCAGTGTCCATGCTGTTGACTTGGCTACCAGTAATCACAGATGGCTTTGAAGTGGGGACAGGAAGAGAAGGCAGTTGTGAACTGCTCTGAGACCTTGAGTGAAAGGCAGGGTATAAATCCAACTCTTCTTCTTCCATCCAGTGCTTGGAGTTGTGCACAAAGTGATTCCCAAAGGGCACAGAATGGCAGTTGCATCCAACTTCCTGGCTTAAGCATCCAGTCCCTTTTTCACAGCATGCTAGTGTGTCCTGCATAGAAACTGGGAGCCAACAGCTTAATAGGTGGCTGGCATGATCACCTTTGATGTTGCCAGTCACCTGTTTTGTAGGCTGGGAGGATCTAAGTCCACCATTATCCATGCCCCCTCCCATGCACAAATAAGCCCAGCCAACAAGGCTGATCTAGTAACAGCATTAGGAAGCCAGTTCTGAAAACCATGTACACCAATTTTCAGAAGCTAAAGAAGTTTCTGGAGTAGCAAAAAAAAAAAAAGATATGAAGAAGGAGAACAAGTTCAGGAGGCCACTGCTAGTTAATCAGCTAGGAACTCAACAAATCATTAAATGAGGCAGCCCCATCACAGTCCCTCAGTTGAGTTAAAAAAAATACAAAAAAGGGGATGGTGCAGTAAGAAGAAAAGGGGGTGCGAGGTCAAGAACATAAGAACATAAGAGAAGCCAATGTTGGATCAGGCCAGTGGCCGATCCAGTCCAACATTCTGTGTCACACAGTGGCCAAAAATACCAGGTGCCATCAGGAGGTCCACCAGTGGGGCCAGGACACTAGAAGCCCTCCCACTGTTGCCCTCCCCCCAAGCACCAAGAATACAGTGCATCACTTACCCCAGACTGAGAGTTCCTATCTATACCTTGTGGCTAATAGCCACTGATGGACCTCTGCTCCATATGTTTATCTAATTCCCTCTTGAAGCCGTCCATGTTTGTAGCCACCACCACCTCCTGTGGCAGTGAATTCCTTGTGTAAAAAGAAGAGAAAAGAAGAGAGAAATTGGACAAGTTCCTGAAATCAAGGAGAGAGGCAGAGATGGCCTAGGAGAGAGACCAGGTCAGTAAAATATAAATATCAGTGAGGAAATGGGTTTTGCAAAGAGACAAGGCATGCAATGTTATTTCAAATGATATGAAAGATCTCTCCAGTCTATACATTTCAGTTCTCCCAAGCATCCGGTATTTATAGATGGCAGATCACTCTCCCTGTTCTGTCCGCAATATGTCTTCCAGGAATGGCTTTTAAATTTTTCGTTAGTATGCGTGTGCAAGCAATATTTGTCATTTTTGTTACACTGGAGGCTGTGTCCTTCTGTTACGGGTCATTCACAGCAGATACTTCACAACTGAGCTACCTTGAGGAACAAGACACCCCCACCCAAAGGCCCATAATGCTCAGATGTCCTCAGAACATCTGCAAAATTAATCCAGGCTGGGGCTTGTATCCCACAGTAAATTTCCTCTAATAGAAAGGGGATATCTCCTCTTCCAGCGCTGTAGACCTTTGTGGCCCCTCTTATGCTATTCCTGGGAGTCCCCAGTTCCTGAGGGATAGCATCGTGGATAACCTTTTGGGCTGCAGCTAGAGCTGGGAGATAAGGCAGTCCTGTTCCTTGGGTAGAAACACCTCATTGGTGGAGAATGACCATGGGGTCCAAGTCTGGATCTGGATCAAGGTCCTGGACTCCGATGCAGTGGTCTTGGACTCTATCTACACACCCCTTCAGTGCTACATGCTGGAGGGGAGGAATGGCTCCACTCTCTACAGAAATAGTGTGATCAGCCTTCAAGCCCTGGATATTATCGTATACTGTGTGCATCTGTGTACAGGCCAGTTGGTGTAGGGAATAATGGAAGGTTAGCCATGAGAAGAGTAGTGAAACTAACATGTACTTTGCCAGTTTCACTGAAGAAGCCCCAGCTGCCTCTCTTCCCCAGTTATGCAACCAAGGTAAAAAGGTTATTTGTCCTTTGGTTGTCCTTCAGAAAGCTGTCTAGGGCCCCAAACTGGATGGCCCAGACAAGCCTGATCTCATCAGATTTTGGAAGCTAAGGAGGGCTGACCCTGGCAAGTACTTGGATGGGAGACCTCCTTGAAGTACCAGCAGTCCAGAGGACAGAGGAAGGTTTCATTTAGTAGAGGTCAGTCACCAGAGGTTGCCATGACTTCCAGGTGCACATACACACCCACACGCATTTACGCACACATGCACATATGAAAAAAAAAACCAAAGAAAGAAAGGTGCCTAGGCACACCCGCACTAATACACACAGTAAAGCTTTCAATTAAAAAAAATATCTAAAAGATTCCTAGCAAGAAGGGCTTCTTGAACACTGACTTTTGCAATATTTTCCACAGGAGACTTCCAGGATAGCAAAAGATCATGGAGGCACACAGCTATTGCAGTGTAAATTCCATAAATGCTCTCTGGAACTATGGCAGCAAGCAAATGCATGAATGATACTCCACAAAGGAAATGAGGAACACTCCATCTGGGTGAAAACATGGAGGGGTGGACAGTCAGAAACATCTACATCTTTTATCTTGGAAGTTGTGATGTCTCATTGTTATGTTGGCTGCAGGGCTCTTTTGTAGTGTTGTGTTTGATGGCAAATGTGCCGCAGATTCCTTTTCAACATTAGCAAGGAGAAAAGCAAAACAAACAACTGTACCTTTTCTCCTGAAGACAATATTTAATAATTACCGGACTGCTGTGGTATTTAAAATCCACATCCAGGCCTTGTGCTAATTGATAGGTGCTTGATGGAGAAAAGCACAGGGATAGCAAACAAGCACATTCTTATAATTATATGAATGCACTTAATTGCTCTGCTTATTTAGGCACTGCTAAGCATAACACATTGTTCTGGCTATAAGCATCTGTAAGGGTGGGCCATATGAACACTGGGGATGTGCAACCTGTATGCTATTAGGTGTGAGCCTCCTATAATTTTACACACATGCAATCAAATGCCAGTAAATTTTGTACCTTTCCAAAGTTCAGCTTCTGGTATTTTTCCTGTCATTATTACAGACCTCTGGCAGACAAGGCTAGCTATTTTACAAGGCCAGCTCTCCGCCACTTGTGGATTTATCACAGCTATACTGCCATCTAGTATTTAAATCAGGAAGTTGCAGAAGGAAGGGAAAAGAAGCTTTCTAAAACAGGAAATAAATTAGATTTCATGGTCATGAAGTAAGGAGAGCAATACTAGTGATATCGTACTACAATGCACACGGCAACACAGAATATGTTGCAATCACACATACACACTCTGCAGTTGTGCATCTTCTCAGCAGGGTGCCATGAGAGGAATACAAAGGTATAACTTAAAAGACATCTAGACCATTGTCTGTTTCCTTTCCTTTTGCAGAGCAGTGTAGTGATCAGTGTGTGGCACTGGGCCCTGGGAGACCTGGATTTAAATCCCCACTCCTGCCATGATATTCACAGGGTGACCACTGGCCATAGGTCTGCCAGCTCCAAGTTGGGAAATACCTGGAGATTTGAGGGGAGGAGCCTAGGGAGGGCAGAGTTTGGAGAGAGATCTCAGCAGACTATATTGCCATAGAGTCCGTCCTCCAAAGCAATCATTCTCTCCGTGGGAACTGATCTCTGTCATCTGGAAATCAGCTGTAATTCCAAACGATCTCCAGGCCCCACCTGGAGGTAGCAACCCTACCAATCTCTCTCAGCCTAACCTTTTTCACAGGGTTGTGTTGTGAGGACAAAATAGGGAGATGGAACCATGGATACCACCCCAAACTCCTTGGAGGAAGGGCAGGGTAAATATGGTACTAGATATGCATAATTTTACTTCACTTTAACCTGGATAGGGCAGACTGTCCTGATCTCATCGGATATCAGCTGCTAAGTAGGCTTGTCCCTTGTTAGCACTTTGATGGGAGACCACCAAGGAAGTCCGGGGTTGCTATGCAGAGGCATCTCTGGTCATGTCTTGTCTTGAAAACTCCTTGGGGTCTCTATAAGTCAGCTGTGACAATGACACTTTTCTCCACCACCACCATTCTTCCTACTTTCCTTCATTTTATCTTTCCAAAAGAATTAGATATCCTAGTCCAAGCTAGCCAACCCAAACCAAATCATGTTGTTGCTGCTGCTGTTATTGTTTTCAGTTTTGTTGTTACCTGACAAATATTCTGGGGCTAGATTTAAAAATCATCATCATCATCATCCCAACATGAATGTCAGGTTTCCTATGACAGAAAGAAGAGGGAAATAGGAAGGAGTTCCATCCAAGGAGGGGGGGGGGGCTTTGCACTCCGGTGTCCTGGTAGGGATTCCAGACTCCAGGTGGGACCTGGGGAATCCCTTGGAATTACTGCTTATTTCCACACTACAGAGCTCAGTACCCCTGGATAAAATAGATGGTTTGTAGGGTGGGCTCTATGGCATTGTACCCCACTGAGGTTCCTGTCCTCTTCAGGTTCCATCCCCAAATCACCAGGAGTTTCCCAGCCTAGATCTGGCAACCCTATCTCCCATCCCCTATAGGTGGCCAAGGGGAGACCCGGCAGCACTATGTCCTGGATAGGAAGCAGATATGATTTTATCTCATGTTTCATTGGTCTTTCTCCCTCCAGCTGTCTTCTCATGCCTGCAAAATTGCACAACAAAGTGGTCAGAGTAATATGATGGCTGCCCTGTTTGCATTATCTTTGGACATTATCATTGTGTATCATCAAGATGCACTATTCTTTACAAAGCAAGATCAACAAAAAAAAAACCCCTCTCATACAAAACAAACAAACCAACAGCTTACAGATGCCTCCCTTTTCCTCAAAATCAATTGTCCTTGAATTAATTGCCTCCAGGACGACTTTGGCACATGTCAGAGCTCATTAGAACACCTAGTTATGGCCATCCTCTGCTTGTGATCAAGTAAACCAAATGCAGCCCGCCAAGCACATGCTGGGATCTGCTTCCCTTTATTTGTAGTCTCAGACATGGAGCAAACACTGGACAGTGATCAAGTCTCAGGTCATTCATAGCTGATGGGCAACATTTGACAACTGACGAATCAGAAGTTCAGCCAGCTGGCTGGCTGGCTATACATAATAGCTTTTATTTCTTTGCTCTGCATAAAAATATTGCTTTCTTCAAGAGAACATATTATTGTCTTCAAGAGAACTCACACCTCCCTGCTTGATTTATGTTTGATTTATTTAATTAGCATAGTTTAGCTGCTAACTGCTATCCTACCTAAATGGCTCCCAAAGCAGTGTACAAATACTCCATCAGCATTCCATATAAAATTCATAAACCCAAAATCGGAGACAGCAACTCAGCAGCTCAGTATCCAGGAGAGACCAGAAAGTCACACAAAGCCATTAAAAGACAACAGGCTCATCTGTCTTAATGAAAGCTGAAGGCCCTCCTGAACAAAAAGTGTTTTTACCCAGTCTGGAAGGCCTGAATAGATGGCATCACTAAAGGAAGAACAGCCAACAGTTTGGGAGCAAGGCAGAAAGAGCTCTCCCAGCCAATCTAACTTCAGCTAAAGCTGGTTCCTATAGGGGAGCACCCTGCATGCACCTCACTAGGTTGATATGGTTCTTCATACATTCTGGACCACAGTCGTTGAGGGCTTCAAATTCTGACACCAGCACTTTATTCTCAGCACAGAAACAAACTGGAAACCAGAGCTGTAGTTTCACTTGTACATTGCTACATGTGTTTTTCACAATAGATATCATATCCTAATCTCAATGTAGTATCAACAAAGCTTCTGGCTATATTGTCCATCACAGGGGATTCATTACACAAACAGAAGGAACTCTATTAAATGCTGTTTCATTCAAATCTTTTTTTTTCCAGCAACAAAGGAAGGAAGTGAGAATCTGAAGTGCCAAGAGCTTCACAGCCAGATATCTTTACACTATTACAGATGTCTGTTCTGTCACTTTTATCCTGCAAAGATATGCCAGGACAGTTGTGCCATCTGCCACAGAAGTGTCAGACATGCTTGAGTGTCTGATATGCACAGCTGTATAAGGGCCGCCAATGAGCCATTGGCAAAGCATGCCAAGTGTTCAACTTGTGATGAGCTGCAAAAGTAATTTGTAGAAAAGACCAAAAGCATTACTGGAAGCCATTCTCTTTCCTCACCATACTTTTCTTTTGAAGTGGCAATGTTTCCTTTGTGTGTGTGTGTGTGTGTGTGTGTGTGTGTGTGTATGTGTGTGTTCCCCCCCTTTGTGTTTTGGGGCAGTGATACTCTGTCTTCTTGGAGCTTGGAGGGCAATAGTGGGTGGAGGGCTTCTAGAGTTCTGACCCCACTGGTGGACCTCCTGATGGCACATGGTTTTTGGCCACTGTATGTCACAGACTTTTGGATTGAATGGGCCATTGGCCTGATCCAAGGCTTCTCTTATGTTCTTATGATGACTCTCTCCATTCCAACACAATGCATATTGCAGCTATTACAGGTTTACTAGGGCTTCACAGCTTGTGCTTCACCAAGCTTGGTGCCTCATCTTCCTTATACAACAGTCCACCAGGGCTCAATAAAACTCATTTTTCCTTTAGGAGAGGGGACATGGCCCAGTGGTAGAGCACCTGCTTTGCATCCAGATGGTCCTTGGTTCAATCACTGACAACTCCACATAAAAGGAACAGGTGGGGATTTGAAAGACCTCCACCTGAGCTCCTGGAGAGCCACTGCCAGTCTGAGTAGACAAGACTGACCTTGATAGATCACTGAGGTGACTCAGCATAAGGCAGTTCATGTGTTCATTCTGGCCTTGGTCTATGAATCTTATCAATCATTTGGCTAGCAGTAATACATAGCTGGTGACTAGTGCATACAGATTGCAAAGACGTGCTCAGTAATAAAGTGGGCATCAACAGTAGTAAGAGATTTAGATACATGGAGCAAATGTGGGTGATATGAGATGACTGAGTGAGGGTGTACAATGCTGAAGAAAAAATGTACCTCCTCTGCAGGGCTGTGTTAATGCATAGCCAGTTCTGATGATTCCACCTCCCCCATACAAGGCTTTTTTGCACCTATCAGTTTCCCCGCTGTTCTTCCAGAGCCATTAATCATTTTCTGCATTGTGCCGTACTTTCACTTTCTGCGCAGATCGGGTCTTTTTGGAGTTTCTACATATTTTTATGGTGACTTCAGAGTCAGTATGGTGTTGCCCTGGAGTATCCAAAAGTGCTTTTGCGGTGGATTTAAAGACTGTTCCGCTTCCAAGTCAGAGGTAATGCTAAACAGACATCTGACCTCAGACTGTGTATCACCACCCATGCCTCTGGCTGCTTCCCCCCCTTTTTCCACCTCTCCTTTCTTTTGTCACATCTCCCTCGGGTTTCATTTCTCCCACTCTGCTCTCTCTCGGCTGGCAGCAGAGAGAGAAAAAGGCTGGGCTTCTCCCCCCTTTCTCCAAAACAATCTGCATACAACTTGGAGGGCAAGTAGAGAAGCAGCCAGGCAGAGGTCTGCTGTGAGTTTGATGCCTCTAGCTTGTGGGGAGCATTTGACACGCTCCTCCCCCTCCCCTTTGCACATTGGACTCTAGGAAGGAATATTTTCCTCCTTTCCCCAAAGCTAATTTGCACACAACTTGGAGGGCAGGTAGAGGGGCAGCCCAGAGAGGCCCTCTGTGAGTTTGATGCTTCTAGCTTGCAGGGGGGCCATTTGGCACACTTCTCCTCCCCTTTGCACATTGGACCATAGGGAGGGATTTGCACACAACTTGGAGGGGGATGTATTAAAAGGAATGACAGGATTGCCCATTGGAAACAATGGGAGAGGCTTGAAGGCCCATTTGTTTTTGTTTTGTTTTTTAATCAAAACCCTTGGGACACCACCCTTCCTGACAGACCAGCCAGCCAGCCGCCAAGCTTGCATCCCTCTATGGGTCGTGCATGCCTGGAGTAGCCCAGGGGCAGCTAACCAAAGGGGGTGGGAAAGCAAGGAGGAGAGGAGAGAAAGGGGTGGGTGCAGTGTGCCCCATCCATTGCTCACACACTTGGCCAGGTCAATGGCAACTGGATGCCCCCTCCACAGGTCACAAGTGACGTTGACCACAATTAAGCAAAAAATGTGGGTTTTGGTTGTAAATGCAGAATGCAGAATAGAACACCCAAAAATAAATTGGAGAAAAAAAGAATAGTGCAGAGGGCAGGGACACAAAATACAAAATTAACCTTAAAGGCTTTACTGCTTGGATTCTCCAGAGTAAGCTACAGTGAGCTGTTAGAGCAGGAAGGGCCACAGACTCACACACTTTACCCTAGTTATTGTTATTGGCCTCACTGCCTCCAAAACTATACAATGCATTCCTAAACAATACTATAGTTGGAAGCCATGTTGGCAAGAGCTGCTAAAGAGCAGATGGTAGCAAACAAGAGGCACATGAATCCCCAGACCTGTTACGGAAATGCATTCAGGACTGTGGATCTTTATGAAGCTGATACAAGAAACACTCATTTCCTTTCGTTCTCACAGCCTTCTTACTAGGACAGAAAGGAAGGAAGAAACCAGTTTTTCCTGTAGCTGTTTTCTAGTTCCCTGAAGAATCTGTGCAACAACGAGATTTTATTTTATATGAAAGGTCATTTTTGGAATGTTCTTTTTCCTAGATTTGTTTTTGAAGCTAATAATGCAATCCTAAGTAGGACTACTCTGAATCCTACTGACGTCTACCTAATGGGGTTTACTCCCAGGAAAGTGTTCTTAAGATTGCACTGTAAATGTACCATCCTGGCGCCCAAACAGGATATAAAAAAAAGTCTGGGATAGGAGGCAGATCACACAGAGTAAAGATGGAAAGAACTGTCCTCAAACACATACATAGAAAACCTGTGCATGTGATTTTGAGAGTACACACAGGTTAATTTACTTCCTATACAGGCCCTATGAAAATTTATGCTGCCATCCGTTTAAGTAGGGTATCATTTTGTTTACAACCCAAGTAACCGTCCAATGATATTTTCATGTTATCGTTCATCATCAAAGAGTCAATCTGTAATATTTAGGCAGATTAAAATCAGAATCGGGCAGGGGGAGGGGGGTGTCTTGTTTTCTGAGCAGCAGACTAATGAACTGTTTGAGTCAGATGTGCTGCAAAAGCAATTACACACCATGATAAATGGCTTCTTCAGTTTGGTTCCAGGTGCTGCACCTGATGCATAATGGGGAAACACAGAGAATAAATGAACAGTTTCCCTTGTACATAGGTTATATGTGAACAAAATGATCAGAGCCATCTCACTGCATTCCCCCAATCATTTCACATCAACAATTAATGGGTTTGAGACGCAGCAATTTCTGTCGCCATGTGGGGAGTGTGCGTGTGTGCACGTGTGTGTGCGCGTGGAGTGTGGCTTTAATGAAAACAGAAGGAAACACATTTCTAAAAGGCTTTACTGTTAACTGTGGTGTGCATGAAATATAGCCATCCTTCATGCTCATAAAGGCTAGGCTTCCGCGCATCAAATCCAGTGGTAAACACTGGCAGTAAAATTACAGAATAATAACTCTTGGCACTGCACCTGTGATTATTTTGTGCAGTAACACGCCTGCCTTTTCTATTGACTTCACTCTGTCAGGCTGAGATTGACTGCTCAGAAACAGTTTAGAGATATTATACCCATGGAGATCTAACATGGAAGTATGCACAATCTATGACAAGAGTTCTTTTCCTGCCACAGTGATGGATGCGCCAAAGAAGATGCAACCCTCCCCAATCGGCAGAGTGAAAAGGCCACTTTGTGCAGCAGATTTGGAGTGCTATTAGAATGGCACATGGATATGTACTTAATTATTCCATACATTTTTTTATACATCTAGGTATCTCAGGCACTTTTATTCTGCCCTCAGGACATAGTACATGGTTCTTCCTCATTAATTTTATCCTCACAACGGCTCTTAGGGAGAGAGAGTCTGCATGGCCCAAGGTCCTCCAGTGGGTGCCATAGAGAGGGTTTAAACTCAGGTTGCTCCAGACCTAAACAAAATCACCTTCAGTTGTCTCTGAAAGGCAAACAAAGGGGAGCAATGACCAGAGTTGGTGACATTGCAATTTTATTTAGAGATACCACATTCTAAATTCACTGATTACAGTGGGCATAGTCCACTCTGCATGGGATTGCACTATGAAACATCCAGTAGCCAGCAGCAGAAAAATCTTGTTGCTCAGACCACAGAGTAAGCCTAATTTAGAAGTTTATAGTGGGAAGGAAGTATCTCTTAACCTGCTCCAGCTAATTGCTGTTAAGACCCTTCCTTACTGGACAATTCCCCACCCACCCCAAGTTTCTTCTTTGGCCAGAGCTGGAGAACAGGTGACAGGCATACTGCCAAGCCCTCTGCAGGCAACAGACCCGACAGACCCTCTGTGAAAACTATACCCCTTCTCTTTTTTATTATTTTTTAAAACATTTTTATTTATGAATTTTTAATGTATTACAACCAGAAACACACATTTTCTACTATAATTTTGAGTCTAAATCTAAGTATCAATTTTTTCATCTATCCATTTATACAATCTCGACCATTTCTCCCAAAACAGAGCTTTATCCTTTCCATTTAATATTAAACTCCGTCTGTCCATCTCCGCTAATTCCATGAGCTTATACATTAATTCACTTTTAGAAGGATTGTTATCCACTTTCCAATATTTTGCCCATAACATTCTAGCTGCTGTAACAATATAGAGCATCAGCACAACATCATTGCATTTATATCCTATTGGTATTAAATTTAACAAATAAATCTCTGGATTCAGCGGCAATTTAACATCCATAATTTCCATAATTATTTTCTGAATCATACACCAGTAGCCCTGGGCTTTCCCACACTGCCACCACTATACCCCTTCTCTTAATTGACATTACTTCTCTAGGCTGTGTCACTCAAAGGCAGAAGTCACGAATTACTTTAATGGGCATACTGGCCTTTGGTCTAAGTGGCTCCTTAGTTATGAAATCTATGCAAGCATTTAAAGTTCACTTGTCCATTTCAGTAGCAATGATGTTTGTAAGGTAACTCTATGTGGCTTGGGGGACTGAAGAAAGAAACTGTCTGTTTGGCCATCTAAATGGGCAGAGAAGAGGAACCCAAACTGCTCTTCATGCCCAAGGAGTTTTAGTTAATTCCACAACATCTGCTTTGTCTGTCTTGTGCTTGTCCAACCATGCACTATTTCAGGATCCTCTCAAGCGTAAAATAAATAGAGTTCCAGTGAGCTGAATCCTTCTGCTACAGCTGATATTATAGGAAGTGGTTCACTTCTTTGTCCTCTGCTTCTTTGGAATACCCTTGGTCTCTTGGTGGAAGAGCTATTTCACAAAATGCCCAAATAAAACTGAAGCAATCAAAAATGAGAAAGGGGAGAAAATATCTACAACTACTTCACTTCTTCAGTGGCATACAAGAATAGATATGGGCTACTTAGCTAGACTAATTCAAAAAGATTTCCTCCTACCTTTTCTTGAATTTTAGGAAACAATGAAAAATCATATTCATAAAAAAGGACTTGGTTTGAGAACCAAGTTTTGTATGATGATGCAGAGAGGAAAATGTGCTTACCCATTTAAGCACAGTTCCCAGTTCTAAGAAACTTACAGCATCAGGATAAAGACCATCTAAGGAAAACAGTATCTAATGAATGGATATTCATTTTCTATTCCAGAGGTGTCAATTGCAGTGCACACCTTACTACCCTATACATAAAAGCCAAAGTTGAGCAAGGAAATTTTTAGCAGTATATCCTTGTCAACTTAATGCATTATTTCAACATACCAGTCCAGAGATTTAATGTTCTCCATTCTGCATCCCTTTAATACATTCCTACAGCTAAGGCTACTTTCGACCAACTAAGTCCCATGGAAACTTGACAGTTGCCCACCCCGCTTGTCTCTATTCCTGCCCTCATAGGTTGTCACACATTGATGTATGTGTGAATAGCAACAACTTATTCTCTACCCATTGACCCATGGCCAAATTTAATTTCCACTACAAACTTTCCTGGGTTTTCACTGCCCAAGAATTTTTCTTCCCTTGTTCTATGTAGACATAGAGAGATATTGACAGCCAGAGAAGATGCAAGGGAAGGGGCTGTGGCTTGGTGGAAGAGCCTCTGCTTTGCATGGAGGATGTCCAAGGTTCAACCCTCAGCATGTCCAGTTAAAAGGACCAGGCAGCAGTTGATGTGGAAGACCTCTGCCGGAGACCCTGGAAAGCTGCTCTCCTGCAGGTAACAGGAAGAAAAGGAGGCAAGCAGAGATAGTTTTTGTCACCAAGACTGGAAGCTGAAGCCAATGTTGTCATCCCTATGGCTGCAGAACACAGCAGAAAATAGTGCGGTGAGACACTTCAGGGCTGGAAGCATCAAGGGAGTATTGGGGGAAGAAGCAGATCTGTCTGAAATTATAGATGAGAAAATAATTAGCTTATGTTCATGATGGATTTCCCAATGGTCAGTGCCTCAGTCCTTGAAGCTATATAGCAGTTCATGTCCTGGATCACCTTACTTCCAAGATTAGGGGGATTCTTGTCTGTAGTGTTTGAAGAGTGGATTTCTTTTGCTGATTTGATGATACAGCAAATAGATAATTAATGCCTGACTTTCAGGGATTTTAGCTCAAGCTAGGAATAACATCATCACTGTCAGTTGAGGCCTATGTAGAAGAGCATGTCAATTTTCCAGTACAAACCAATAAAAATCTCTATCCAATACCTGAAAGAATGAGGTACAGCAAACAAATGCATGGACCTTCTTCTTTCTTGTGGCCACTGTTTATTGGTGGCACATGGGAAATGACACATGCACCCTGGGCTAGATGATGATTGATAGAAGCAGCAATAGTAGTTCCTTTGAAAATTCAACTTGAATGTAATGATCTAATGCCAAATGTGGACTTCATGGGCTTTTCTTTAAGCTTAAGGGACCTGTTTTTCAAGACAATTTTCCTCTTTGTGAAAGGCATGGAAATAGCAAGAAGGAAAAAAAGGCTGCTACTTATCCTCACTTGGGGACTACATGTTAGGGGTTTCTGTGCAGAGGGTAAACAAAAAATGGCTATGCTCAAAATGTAGATGCATAATTCATTGATAGACCAGGGATTCACATATAATTGCTGGCAGACACACAATGCCGGTCTGTTAGCTTGAGGCCACACGTGACTTCTGCTCCATGATTCATATTGTGCCATTTTTGGTACACCATTTTCCTTGTAAACAAGTTTCTCAAGAAACAAATCAAAACTTTCACCATGTTTTCCCTCTTTTTTAAAATGGCAGTTCTTAGGAGGGAAAGTAACTAAAGATGGGAGAAAAGATCAAATACCAACTGAATACATTCTTCAACCCTACACCAAGAAATGACACTGTGACCTATTCTTTATTAGTCAATTGGAACCAAGGTTTTAGAGGACAGGAAACTACAAGAAAAAGTTGGGCTAAAGACATGGAAGATGGACAGTGAGAAGAAAGATTGCTGAAAGCATGGAAACCAAGGAGGCAGCTGGAAGACAGAGGCAATCTACAAACATAGTTTTCAATGCTCTCTCTAAGCTGTGGAGTCTTGTGAGCAAAAGATTCTACTTTGTGAGCTACTGGCATTAGAGTTGTGAGCAAGTGATTTGTCTACTGCATAAATTAGTTTGCTCTGGAGTCATCCTTCCTGAGCTAAAACAAAAATGTGTGAGCCGGTGGCTAAAAAACTATGGGCTAGCTCACACTAACTCAGTTTAGAGGAAACACTGGTTTTAATAAATAATAGTCAAGGATTTTTTATTAGAAAAGTAAGGTAGGAGAAGGGAGCGAAGGTGGCATGGTATAGCCCAGTCTTGTCATATCTTGAAAGCTAAATAGGGTCAGTACTTGGACAGCTGATCACCAAGGAAGACCCTGCAGAAGAAGGCAAAGAAAAACCACCTCCACATCTCATTTGAAAGATCCTTGCTGGGGTCTCCATAAGACAGTTGTGACTCAGCGGCACATACAGATCCATGTAAGGCAGGAAATGGGAAGGAGGATACATTTCAGATATTGGTTGTGGTCACACACGTGAGATAAAGCAGGGGGGAGAGGCTATTTCCTCCAGCAGAAGTTGGCCCACAGTTCTGCGATCACACAGTCTTTTGAAGTTATGGGCACAGCCCACCACTGCATGATCAGACGCAACCGTAGGTGAGTCAGGGGTGGGGGTTTTTGCCATTTGTCTCCGATGTGCTTAAACGAGGGATCAATTATTCGCACCTCAGCCCTGAGGGCTCCCTATGGAGTGTGCGATGATGTGCATACTGAGAAGGGCAAAAAACAATGGCATGGAGTTGGGATAGCCTGCTCAGACCATCCTGACGCCATGAGAGCATGCTGGAGTGATCAGACACAGGAAAGTCCATCTATGGCCCATAGCAACCTGTTTGCTACTGGACTTTTCGAGGTGTCTTTTAAATCCGCTTGTGTGGCAGAGCAAAATGGGTTGCTGATGGCTGCGGGGTACTTCCCAGATGTTGTTGTCAGATCACACTCCTTTAATCCACCCGGCATTCACTCCTATGTCAGGGCTAATTGTGTGTGTGATCGCAACCACTGATTCAAAATGACAAAAAAAAAAAGGCTTCTCTGACTGAAGTCTCCTAAGAGAAAATAGGGACTTACTCAGAGGTAACATGGAAAAAAGAAGAATGAATTATGCCAGGCCATATAGTTACCTTTGTTGACAAAGTAATGGATTCTGTTAATGAGAGAAAACACAGCTAATCTTCACAATGCTTCAAAAGTATGGAAGAAGAAACTCTCTTATGAAGGATTTGAAATTGGTTAAAAAAACCAGTGACAAATCAGCATAAAAACATAGTTCCTAAGGGCAGTCTGCAAAATGAATCTCAGTTTCTAGTGCTGTTTGGTACCTCTGTCAATGGCTAAGATCAAGCAGTGGATAATACTATGTGGATGGCATTTAAGGGATACTTTCAAGAGCCTCATTCAAATTTGTACCTCAAATTTTGGTGATGCAAATCGTGTGTGTAAGGATTTTTTTTATTATTATTTCATTTTCTATTTCCAAAATTTTGCTCATAACACTGCACACACACATATTTGCTGCCAGTTTCAACAAAATCCTAAGAACCTGCATAATGTTGTGATCAACAAGGTAGAGTAGGATCTGTATCATGTTCAGCTCCCCACTGCCATGAAATTTGCTGGGTAATCTTGGGGTAGTCACACACTCTCACCCTAATTAATTCACAGGGTTCTTGTAAGGATAAAATGGAGGAGCACAAGAACAGTGTTAGCAGCCCTGAGCAATTTAGAGGAAAGGAAGGATAAAATGTACTAAAAAGATAAGTAAACAAAGAAAATGGTGTCAAGCTACCACTTTTGCTTGGCATGAAATCCACAAATCTTTTCTAATGACTAGCTCTTCATATATGCCAGACTCAGGACCTCAGTTAAAAATGTTGCCATTATATGACTACTTGCACAGTCCACCAGAGACTTTCCCTCTGAAGTTAGCACTGAGGCAATGCTGACCTTGCTTAGTTTGTAAGATCTAGATCACAACGGACAGAGTTATAGCCGCAGGCCTCTTTTGAAAGGAACAGAAAGCAAAGGGAAATGGGGGGAAATGGCAAATCTATATGGGATTTACCAGATCTTCATAGAAAGTCTATAAAATAACTTTCTCCCCACACATGGTAGGCGTTCATATTTCACTTCACATCTTTTTATAGCCTAGAGATGTGCTCATTTCTCTTTCATTTTAACTCAGATATGCAGTTGCTATGGAGATGCCTATATCATGTAAATCTAAGGTCTCAACTCAAGATTGTACTTAACTCATTGAAGCTTGTGGACCTATAATGTCCATTATGCAGACAAGGCTGTGCATTGTGAAGCACTGATTCTCTGAATCAAGGACTTGGAATGAATTGTACCACATGAAGTCCTTCATGCTGGCAATTCGGTTATCTCTTTAAAAGTTGTGTGGAATCATAGCCACGCGGAAGATAAAACCTGTGCCAATAGGCATGTTGTTCAAGGTCGTTCTGGTTTTCTGCCCTAATGGGGTTTGTGCATGTGCAGAAATTTAGATCCTACCTCTAGTTTCTGTTGATGGGAAAGCACTTCTGTCATTGGGTGCAATTTCCACCGATTCCCCTTCCCACTGTCAAACCCCCCCCTCATTTTGCCCTTATGCTGTTCATGAAGGTCCATTGATCCTCAGGAACAAAATTTAGGGGAGGGTCAGTGGACTGTAGTGAAAAGGAAAGACCCATTCCACAAGCTCTGCCCCAGTAGTGTATCTTGTTGGATACAAGCCATTAAATGCAGAAAGAAATCACCTTGTAAAAACACAGGTCATGTCTTAGCAACCATATATGTCAATTCCGCGATATGCTTCTGCTTACAAATTAACCTTGAGTGGCAGATCTGCCACTGAGGCTCAGCTGAAATATGTACACAGGTAATTAACAATGCTATTATGGATAGCTGGCTTTTCTATGTGTTTGAGGAAGGCAGTAGCTTTAATACTCAAGCAATAGCCACCATAGTTATCAATTAAAATTCTTCTAGTAATTAGCAGTCAAAATGGTTAATGCAGCAAGGTCGACAGTTTGAAGACACATGAAAAATGACAGCCTCAGGAAGAAATGATCAGAGCAACAGATTATTATAATATTATATTTTAATATATAATAATATTATATATTGTATAATAATATTATATAATATATAATAATTATATTATTATAATGCATTAATAGTCCTTTTCAGACATTACAACCACGTGTAATGGGAGCCCACCAACAGGAAGGCACACTATCCATGATACTTCCAATACACATGGTCACCATTTCACATGAAGAGGGTAACACAGAGATTTTGGTTGGTTGGTTGGTTGGTTGGTGCACACTGTGTTGAACCCTGAGAGCTTAAAAGAGAAGCTTCCCAGCTTTGTATACTGTAATGGCATGGCTCAGTACATTGTATTTGTTTTATGTTGCTGGCAGTGAATCCATTAGGAAAGGGGAAGGAATGCTTTGCCTGTAATGCAGAAACATGCACAAGAGTCTGATGAAACCCTCCACTTCCTCAAAATAAAAATGAAGTTCTGGGGGACAAGATGGTCTAGGAAACATTTCTTTCTATAAGAAATTTCAAGCTTGCCAGTGCTAAAGTCCTACATTTAAAAAACCTGAGGCATTAAAATTCAAATGTTGTCATCACTCTGTGAAATGGCATAGCAGCCTTCCAAACAGAATGACTGTTATGGACAGGACCCATGCATAGAAATATGCTTGGTGTCACTCACTGATTTGCTCACACCAACTATGGGGATGCTGGGATTGTTAAGGCACATCTTCATTATCTAGAGACTTGAATTCTGGTACACCGGGCTTTTTTTCTGGGGGAACATGTCAGAATGGAGTTTCAAAACCTCTTTGACAAAATTATTTTAAAAATGTTTACAAGTTCATGAGTTTTCAGTATTCAGATTGAAAACTTCATTTCCCTCTTGAGAGTTCTAGCATCTCTTTTTCTAAATATGCTGGTACATATTTAGGCAAAGATGCCATCATTACAAGGTAAGTGTGAAGGGGAAACATTGGTACATCTCTACCTGTAAACAAGGCACACGTATTATACCCTAAATTATTCAGGTACTTTCTCATTAGTGAGAGAAATCAAGTATGTGGTCCATACACTCCAAACCCCCCTCATTACTAAAAATGTTACACTCAACCCAAGAATGATCAGATCATAGCCTGGTCCCTATTTCTGCTGAAGGAAAGGGATTACATGAGTGACAAATCTTCTCAATACTACAGTTGGAGATTAGATAATAATCTTTTATTAATGAAAACATCATCAAGAGACATAGAAAAGAGTATCACAGAGTATTCCAAATTGTAATGAAAATTGTGGTGATTTGGGATGCTATTAAAGTGGCCCTTCTGGGTAAATTGATAACTTTAGCACAGGCCCATAGCCAGGATTTTTTAATTGGGGGGGCCTTTAAATAAGTCGGGGGCACCCCCCACAGACAATCACATACACACACCCAGGGAATGCCACAAATAAAAAATTGGAGCACAGACTCTAATCTGGAAGAACCCAGTTTGATTTCCCACTCCTCCATATGCAGCTCCTGATATGACCTTGGGTCAGTTACAAGTTATTTTAGAGCTGTTCTCTCACGAGCAGTTCTCGAAAGAGCTCTCTCTCAGCCCCACCTACCTCACAGGGTATCTGTTGTGGGGAAGGGAAGGGAAAGGGGATTGCAAACTGTTCAGAGACTCTTTCGGGTAGGGAAGGACGGGGTATAAATCCAATCTCCTCCTCCTCTTCTGTTCCATTTTACGACTGTTCTAGAATTTTGCTCTGCAATACATTCCACTCTCACTTAGTATGAGTATAATTAGAAGGATCTCTAAAACTACCTGTGATACTGGGCTGTGCACAGATTGCTACAACTTTCAATCCATCTGCATCTTTCCTCCTGTCTACGTTACCACAGTGGACTATGTTATTCAAAATGCAAGGAGAAATGTAGATGAGAGATTTTTAAAGCATCACTGGTACCTGAAAAGTCTTCAAGGAAAAGTATCCCAAGAACAACGGTTTCCCAGTCATTGGATCACCTCTCCACAGCTCTTACTCCACCAGAATGTTATTGATCCATGGGCTCCTTTCTCCCCTCAGGTGAAGTTATGTTTAAGAACATAAAAGAAGCCATGTTGGATCAGGCCAATGGCCCATCCAGTCCAACATTCTGTGTCACAAAGGCCAAAGCCCAGGTGCCATCAGAAAGTCCACTTCCAGAGTTTTTCTGCCTTTTCTTGAGCCTTTCTTTAATGGTTCTTTATGTCACTGCTAGCCACAGGCATAACCAATCATTACTGACAACTGGTTAATTAGCGAGGATAATCCACAGGCTTGTGAGAGAAGGGGCTGTGGCTCAGTAGCAGAGCATCTGCTTGGCATGCAGAAGGTCTCAGGTTCAAGCCCCAGCATCTCCAGTGAAAAGGATTAGGGAGTAGGTCATGTGAAAGATCTCAGTCCGAGACCTTGGAAAGCTGCTTCCAGTCTGAATAGATAATACAGACCTCAATGAACCAATGGTCTGATTCAGTATAAGGCATCTTTATATACAAAATCCATGTGTGAAACAACTTGATATCTCCTTTAGCTTTGCTGAGCAGACTGCAGCACCTGGTCTTAGCTCCCCTGCAAAGTCTCCCACTCTGAGATCCCTTTGACATTGATGTTGACCTTGGATGGCCAATGCATGCAGGTTGTGGTTTAAATAAATGTATTAGGCAAGAGGACCCTCCCACCCCAATTTCATGATTTAGTCAACCCGCTGCATGAGAATAGAAATGTAGCACCTTGTTTACAAGACTGGTTTTTAGTTTCACTTTCTTGCTTCTTTCGTTTTAGGCATTTCTTGAATTCTAATAAATCTGCTTTTAAGTGCTGCGTGTGGGCTAGGCACCCACCTTAAATTTCTCCTGGGTGAGCAGCTACTGTTTCTCATCGTGACCCTTGCCTGGTGCAATCAAAATCCAAAATGACTCCATACCACACTTCAATTGAATCCAATCATTCCTGTCAGTGCCTGGGCTTGAACTCTGCATTGCAATCTGAAGGGTCACCTCACTAATTCAGAGAGCCCTTGTCCTGGGTTGGGCAACTATAATTTAATATGATCTAACTTTAAGTGTGAGTTTCGATGCTGGAAGCAGAATTCCTGTGGGAGACTGCCAGTTGGTGGCATGGCCCTGCTGGAAAATGTTACTGCGAATTTAAAACAGCATAAAAACAGCAGTGCCTTGATTACAAGTCATACATTATTGAAACTGTTGAGAACTCACAGTTATAGCTAAATCCAAGAATTTTGTAGGAGTAACCGTCTCTGTATGTGTGTGTTTTGCATCTCTGTGGTTTTGCATTCTCGGCAATTCTTTTTAAAAGCATATGTTATCCTTTCTGTTCTCGAAATAAATAAAAAGGTTTTATAGCCACAACATTTTTTTAAAAAAAGTATGGATTTAAAGTTTGTCATTATATGGTAGATGATTTCTAAAACTACTGTTAAAAACATTCTTGTTTGGAAATCAAATTTTAATGACCTCAGGGTCGCATCCATGTCATGGTGTGCATATAACTGCCTGGTAAACTGTATAGTTTTGGCAAGTGGTGAGGAAAATCTTACCACTTTCCCAGATAGCTGGTCAGGCAGGAAAGGGTGGTAAGATCCTCCTTAGCAGCTGATAGAACAGTACAGGTGACCTCCTGACAAAGTAGTTTCATGTATGCTATGGTAAATCATCACTTGCTTAATGGCTGGGGGTATTTATCCTTTCCAGGTGCTGAGCAACGAGGAGAATTTTATCACATCCCTGCTTTCCTACGTTTCTGTTGATGCATGGTAAAATTGTTCTCAGCACCTGACAGGACATTACAACAAGACCATACAGATAACTAACTGTATCCTCCTGCCAAAGACTAACAGTGGTAGCTCAAGAAGCTTTGTATTTGGATCACCATCACCACCCTCCTGTCCAGGATTCAGAAGAGCTTACCTCTTGGTGGTTTGGTGTAGTGGTTAAGTGCGTGGACTCTAATCTGGGAGAACCAGGTTTGATTCCCCACGCCTCCACTTGCAGCTGCTGGATGACTTTGGGCAAGCCATAGTTCTGTCAGAGCTGTCCTTGAAAGGGCAGTTTCTGTCAGAGCTCTCTCAGCCCCACTTACCTTACAGGGTGTCTGTTGTGGGGAGGGGAAGGGAAAGGGGTTGTAAACCACCCTAAGGCCCTGATCATACACACCCATTAGCCACACAAGAGGGACGACTCACTGGTGGATCAAAGTGGCACAATCACACCAGCACATGTGTGAAGCGTCCTGCACCCTTTGGCAAGCCATGGGCAAGCTGTTTTGCTCCTCCGGAGAAGTGGAGTAAAAAACCACTAGTTAAACTCCAGTATCAAACAGGTTACTGTGGCCCACAATCGGACTTTCCCCATGTGACGCTCCAGCACGAACTTGTGGCATCGGGGATAGTCTGATAAGGCTATCCCAACACCATGCCGTTGGGTTTCTTTCACCCTTTTCAGTATGTGTATCATCGCATACTGCCAGCGGAAGACCCCAGGTTGGAGAGGCGATTCATCGATCCCCTGTTTAAGCAAATAAGTGAATTGGAAACGAAGAACAACAAAAAACCCAACTCGCCTATGGTTGCGTCTGATCATGCAGCGGCGAGTTGTACCAGCAGCTTCACAGATTTGTGTGATTGCACAACTGTGGGTCAAATTGCTCCGGGGCAAAATAGCCTCACTCCCCCCCCCCCGGATTATCTTGCTCATGTGGCTGGGGCCTAAGGCTGTGATCACACATGCCAAAAGATCCAACATAGGCATGAATACTCAACTGACCAAAAGAGCACGATCAGACAGCAACATCTGGGAAGCATCCTGCAGCTGTCAGCAACCCATACTGCTCTGCTGCAAAAGTGGAGTTAAAAGATACCGGGGAAAATCCAGAAGTAAACAGGTTGCAATGGGCCATGGACAGACTTTCCCCTGTCTGATCACACAAGCACACTTCTGAACCATTGGGATGGTCTGATCAGGCCATCCCGACTCTGTGCCACCCCCCCCCCATCTTCGAAGTATGCACATCATCGTGTATCCATAGGGGGCCCTCGGTGAGGAGGTGTGATTTCTCATTTACGTGCATGGGGGGGAAGGGCAAAAAACCCCCCTGACTTGCCCATAGTTGTGTCTGATCACACAGTGACAGGCTGGGCCCACAGCAACAAGTGGCTGTGTGATCTCGCAACCGCAGGTCTAATTCCTCTGGAGGGAATAGCCTTGCTTCCCCTCCACTTCAGCTGGCACGTGTGACCGTAGCCTAAGACTCCTCCTGGTATTGAAGGGTGGTGATACAAATCCAATCTATTCTCTTCTTCTAAGTGTAGCTCTTGTTATAAAGTTGACACAACCCTGCAGATTCATGTGTTTAAATCTAGATGTGAGCCAGTATTCCCTCTAAGCTGTGCATGGGAGAGGTCACTCATTAACCCAGGAAGCCCTGGTCAGCAGCAATCTGGAGCTACTTAGGGTCTTGTACTGTCCATTGCCCATTTGAAGATTATATTAGTTATGTTCTGCTCAGGATATGAACTGCTCTGCTCAGTAGGGGGGGAAAATTAGAGGGACCATTGAATATGACACACTATGACCAAGACCTAATTTAAGGAGGAAAAGGCTGTGGAGTGAGGAGATCAGAACCTTCTCCATGGTTTACTTCAATCCTTCTCTCTAATGACTTTCCTCTTGGCTAGTCTAGCATCATTTTAGATTCCTGGCTCAAAGAAAAGTACTTGAGAAGAAAGATGGAGTAAGAAGACTGCACAGCTCACCTATTGGCCTCATTTGAGATACTGTATGCAGTTCTGGTCCCTATCTCAAAACAGATATTACAGGGCTGGGCAAAGTACAAAGGAGGGCAACCGAGATGATTGAAGTCTTGGAGAACCTTTGCTATGAGAAAAGTCTGGAAAGTGTGAGGCTTTTCAGTCTAGAAAAGATTGCTAAAGGGAGGTATGACAGTTTATAAAATTATGCATGGAGAAGAGAAACTGGTTACAAAAAGGATTTTTTTCACCCTCTCCTATAACACTAGAACTTGAGGGCACTCAGTGAAATGGTTGGGAAATACGTTCAGGACAGAAAAAAGGAAATACTCAATGAATAATTAAACTTCCAGTAAAGGTTGTGACAGTCACAATCATAGTAGCATTAAAAAGTAGGTTAGAAAGATCCATGTAGGGGAGGTCCATCAGTACCTACTAGCCATGGTGACTGAAGGGAGCCTCTCTCTACAGAAGCAGCAAACTTCTGAATATCAGTGCCGGAGGCAGCAACAGCTAATGCCTTAGTTTCTATGCCCTGTTTGTTTAAGCCCTCAGGGGCAACTGGCTGGCCACTGTGTGAAACAGTATGCTGGATCAGATGCCCCCCTGGCCTGATCCAGCAGGATCTTCATATGCTCTTATGCTTGTTTACTTACATAGAAATTCTATATGCTGCCTCTCTAAAGAACCTGCTTTGAAGAACCAGGGCTTATGAAGTAAAGAGTGATAAAAATATAAAACAGCATAAAATCCAGTTAGAGCATAAAAAGAGTACACAACATTTAGCAGCTTAAAGTGAATCTCATAAAACAGATCTCAAGCTAGACACAAATCAAAAAAGCACATTTAAAAGATGGAACTCCTAAGTAAAATTAGCCATGGTGACTGAAGGGTAAAAAGAACAGTTTGGGCTTGACACCTCAAAGAGAACAGGGTAGACACTTGGCAAGTCTCAAAAGAAAGGGCATTCTACACCACTGCTGAAGGGGCCTTGACTCTGGTCAGCACACACCCAGGGATGGAGTGGGATGAAAAGGCAGCCCTGGGAAAGTGCCATATGGCCTCACCCTCAGCCTGCCCCCCAAGAGAGGGGGGATGAAGGAGAACCCACCCAGCCAACCTGTGTGTGCACCTCCTTCCCCACATGAGGTTTGGCTGGGCCAGGCACCTCCTTCCCTGCCCCATGCAGGGCTTAACCACTGGCTAGGGGTAGTGGCAGCTCACTCCCACCAAAGCATTTGGGGGACATTTTGGGCTGCAGCAGGAAGGAGAGGCAGGAAAGACAAGCTGGTGGAAATCTTTCTCTCCATTGAAATGCTGCACTGGAGCCAAACCAATAACGGCAATCGGTCTTATTTGACGTATCATTGTGCTTCATAATAACCGATCAACATTCATATCTCCAGTTACCCATTTTAACACAGGAAACCTTAACAGAAGATGAATGTGCACATTTCTTTTTTTATTTCTTTTCCCGTTCAGTCACCTATTGCCTCCAATCTGCCTTTATAAAAATAGAATTTTTACAGTGCCTCACCTTGCATTTCTCAGACAGATAAGCTTATAAGAATTTTGCTGTTTGATTAAGTTATGCTTGAAAAAGTGGGGAAATGGAAGACGATTGTACATTTAAATGACTGCTAATTATATCCTCCTGACACAGTTATTGTACGAGAAGCACACTTAGAATGAAACTGCTGCATTATCTAATTGAACTCAAAAATATTTCTGACATTTTAATGAACATACCAATTACTTTTATTTTACAAGAGTTTCAGATGAACCACAAAGGATTAGAAAATGACATTCAAGGTCTGTGTATAATTAAATTGCAGTAACATTGAAAAGGTGGAGGGAAAGGTAATGTCATTCACAAGTGAAAATATGTAGGACACAAATTTACATTTGGAGTAAATAAACTTTTTCACTCTCACAGAAAGAAGAGGACATTGCTCACCGCTGTCCACCCAAAATCACCAATGACTGAGAAGGATTAAGATAATGATTTCTGTTACCATGCAAACAGTACGAGTGATTTGTCCCATCACCAACAGAGTGTCAAAACAATTTTGTGCTCACCAACATTTGGAAGCAAATTCAAAGGTTCATTAATTTTATGTATTTATTTAAATATCTATATCCCATCTTTCCCCATGGGTCAAGGTAGTTTATAATTTCAGATTTTTAAAATATAAAGTAACACTCCCACCCCACCCCCCACCCCAATCTCCTCTGGTATGGAAGAAATATCCAAGGATTCCAGGGGCTTTTGGTTCAGTAATAGGTTATATATCTTATCTGCAGAAGGTACCAAGTTCAGCTCTTAGCATCTCCAGATAAAGGACAGACTCCCTGTCTCACCCTGAAACAGAATGATACAGATCAATGGACTGACATGGTATAAGACGGTTTGTGCTAGAAAAAGAGGAAGACACAGCACAAGGTAGATTGACTCAATCAAGAAAACCACCATGACCCTCAGTTTGCAAGGCTGTTAACAATAGGACATTCTGGAGGTCATTAATTCATAGGGTCACCATAATTTGGAAATGACTTGATGGTACTCCTCACACATACACGCACACACACCCACCCTAGTTTTGGATGTTCACATATTTTCTTTTTCATTCCCTATTATAGTAAGGGCTAAACTGCTTGTCTCAAACAAAAGGGGAAGGTGGAAATTAGACTTTCTCCCACTCCTTGAGGAAACATCTGCCAACCATTCTGCATAATCACCGTAACACAGGAATAGTCAGCTAGCAGAGGTGCAGCGCTGAGAAAAGGCCACGTTAATTTTGGACTTGAAAAACAGGCACCAATACCTGTCTGCTTGCTGAGTGTTCAAAAGATTAATAGGGAGGCCAAAATGCCACTTATCAAAAGCACCTCAGAAAACTTAGCAACTGTGAGATAAGAGGATTACTCCTTTTATAGACGGGAAGCTGGGGAACTATTAAGAAGCTGAAGGATGAATAAGGGTAATTTGCACAGTGGAATGTATATGGTAGGCCTCGAGAGCAGTGGGAGCAGTGCGAATAAACTTCTGTAAATGGCTTGGAGTCAGAGATTACAGCAAGAGTCAGAGTTAGAGCAAGGCAGTGAAGTTTGCAGAAGACAACACATGATTTAAAAGGATGGAAAATCCCCATCTGATCCAAAGTGTTTTCCATTAAACCAAACATTTGAAAATGGTTGAATCCCTTCTTTTCCTTAGAGATTACTTACCACAAGAAGCACTTTCAGGAACAACTCAGACCTCAGGGATCAGTGGCTCCGCTCCTGACAATTACCATTTATTGAAAAAACCTCAGCCACTCATCCTGAGTCCTTGACATAAAAAAATGGCTAGCCACCAGAGCTACAGTGTACGTTTTAAACCACAAAACACTGAATAAAACAAGTAAAACTACATGTAACAAATCTGGCATTTAAATTTGTTTGCAAGTCAGACCCGTTTGGTAGCTGCCATCTTTGGCTCAATGGTTACAAGAACACCTAAGAACATAAGAGAAGCCAATGTTGGATCAGGCCAGTGGCCCATCCAGTCCAACATTCAGTTTCATACAGTGGCCAAAACCCAGGTGCCCTCAGGAGGTCCAGCAGTGGGGCCATGAACTACCAACATTCAAGATGAACCAGTGAACTCCCAAAATTTGTCCACATCCCTGCTTAAGGCCGTTGTCAGCCTGTGTCCTAAAATTCTTATTCCCATATTATGAGATTAGCAAATAAAGCTGTTTATTTGGGTAACAATACAATCCTAAGAGTTGGCTCTCCCTAGGCCAAAGGACATCAGGTTGACATTGACAAGGACCAGGGCATTTTCTTTGGCAGCTCCGACCTATTGGAACGAACTCCCTGGTGAGATCAGGGCCCTGCAGGACCTCCCACAGTTCTGCAGGGCCATGAAAATGGAGCTTTTCTGGCAGGCATTGCTGTAATCCAATAGGAGCTGCATTTTATCAACCATGCCCGGTGTCAATCTAAAGTTAGAAGTTACCAGAATGGCAGCAATGCTGAATGTGTTCTTAAATGCACTTTATTATATCACACCACTATCATTATATCAACTGTTATATCAACTGTTTTAAATTGTCTATTATTGGAATGTATACTGTTTTATTGGTTTTATGTAAGCTGCCCTGAGCCTGCCTTGGTGGGGAGGGCGGGGTAAAAGTTAAATAAATAAAATAAATAAGTACATTGAAGTACATTTTCTGTTGATTTGAAAAAATGTAACCCTTTTAGGACTGCACTGCAAAAATTCAAAAGTATGTAGGAGGGCTTTTTCAGTGGTGAGACCCAAACTTCGGAATACTTTACCAAGGGAACTACCATTAGCTTCTTCTTTATATGCCTGTCCTCAGCACTGAAGAAACATAAATGTCTCCTCGCTATTGAGGGTCAATGTTTTAACTTATTTTAACAGGCTCACAAACAATAGTTGATGTTCCATTCTGGTACTTTATATATTTGGGCTTTGTCTGGATTCTAACCTTATCTCGTATATATTTGGGTCTTTAAAATGTGTACTCCACTTTGAACATGCCAACATACCAGATAGAAAAGCAACATACATTCGATAAATAAATAACTAATGCTAAAACTCAGCTAGACATCATTGCAAGTCAAACTTTTTTGAAAGCACTGCATATTCTTCAATTATAAATATTAACTGAAGAGTAGATTCTTAACGCTGTTATTTATTGGACAAGCTCTCTGGATTTTTATAATCTATAACTCACACTTTCAAATTGATTTGCTGCTGATTCCCCAAAGTCATGTAGGAAAGGACGTGAAGTATTGTAATTCTCAATATTGCTTATAAAATTTCCCATTTACATGCATGCTGTCCATACACCAAAGCCATTAAATATCATAAACGTAGAGTTAATGTTTCATTTCTAAAAGTTATGTATCTTAGTAATTACATTAAATGACTTTCAAAGACTAAATTTCCCAACTCTATTGACAAAGCAGTCAGGAATAACTTTAAATAACCTTATGCTTCATGGGCACTTGAGTGACTCATCTGCTAAAGTGGGGAATGAGAAGGAGAATAAAAGGTTTACAAGGGAATTCACCTACATACTTGTAGAGAAAACACACTGAAAATATGACTAGATTCGCAAGAAGCATGGAACAAGCCCAAGGACTTCTTGAACTTATGTTGCACATTCTCCTTTCTTGCTTCCATCCTGCTGTTCCATACAGCTGTGCAAAAAGGAAACCACAGTTTATTGTTGGGTCCAAATGAAAATATGATTTGGTCTCTGCCTTCCAAACCAGGATTCTGAACCAAAAATCCTGGTTTGGGGGACAGCAAACAAACCACAGTTTTGTCATTTAGACAAAGCAATAAAACAATGTTTAATTTCCTAGATATGTGCAAGGGAGGAAAGGAGGGGAAGGAAGAATATGAGCCCACAGATTCTCCAGGCTTGTTCTCATCATGATAAACCATGTGTTTACATGACATGCTTACTCATTTATTTACCCACATTTCTTGTTCAATAAAGCCTTTGGACTAGGCAATAAATTCAAGACATATTAAATGCCAAAATCGGATTTTTTAAAAAAATCCAAAATCTGCAGCTTTGCATAAAATCAACATTGTGCAGAACTTCAGAGTCTGGATTTTAACTATGTTGATCAGGGTTTAATTTTGCTTCTGTAATCAAAAGCTCAAGGATTCTTCCAAATGCATCTGGACACCATCCATCCTCCATAAACACAGCTAGGCGTATGGGAGAGGAAAATTGGCATACTCTCCCTCTTCCCAGAAGTGCTTGACCACCATTATTTTTAAAAGGAGGCTTATGCAGGCCATACAACTATGGCAGAGCAGCATCTGGTTGCTCCCTGCTCAGCTCTCGGGATGGTAAAGACCCTTGTCCTAGGAGGGACTGAAGCATTTGTTCAACAGGGACTAATATACTGGGAATGGTAACAGAACTGGATGATATTGTATTCTTAAAAGTTCGTTAGCTGCTTTGAGGAATTTATACACAAAAAGTGGGATATAAATTTGATGTATAAATACATGCACTAAGCCTTGTCTCCACTCTAGAAGGTCCTGGCCCCTGAGTTACCTATATCCCAGGCATGTTTGCATCTCCAGTGATCATCCAAAATGGTAAGTGGGTGGGTGGAATGTTGTTTTTACTTGTATCTGGTGTGTCAATAAATGGTATGAATTGTACAAAGCTAAAACATTATACTGAAATGACTATAGCCATGCTATTATAAGGCATGCTTTGAACATATGAGTGCACTAGGTCTTTCCTTGATAATATGTAGTTTTTTGTCTATTTCTCTCCCACCCTATCCCAAGGATTCAGGGTGGCAAACAGTAGTTTAATTGTATAGAGGGGTAATGTCTTTTTAAGAAAAACTGACGACTATCGTAACTGGACCAAAGAAGATAGGAGCATGTCAGAAGAGAAAGAGGGAGCCAAGCAGAAAATAAACAGAATCTGAAAACATTTCATTAAACAGAGAACAAAGCAAAACCCTTCTCATGCTTGAGGGATAATTAGTTCCTCTGAGTAAGAGGAAAGGGAGGCAACAGGAACAACTCCTGGCTGATTTGGAAGTGAGTGTCAGAATCTGCAGATTCTAACAAGGGTTTCTGGGAATTCATGCTATGCTTTGTAACCTGTCTATGCTATGCCTTGCAATCTGTTCCTGTAATAACTAAGTAATCCTTCCTATTGCTTATTAGTTTGACCCTTGTGATTGTATATTCAGTGATCCTGGGTTTATGGCTCTGACCAGGTCTGGTCTATGTAACCGTTTGCCCGGGAGAGTGGCGACTTCAAAGCATGAGAACAATGGGCCTCTCACACTCCTGTCTCCGCATTCCTTCCCTCCCTGCTGGGAGGACAGGGACCAGTTCTTATCAACGTGCGAAAGCCTTGGGGAAAGTTATTTGTTATGTGAAAGATGGTTACATCTAAGGGGTCTGGTTTAAGAAGGGAAATTTACTGCTTCACACCTCACCTTTTTCCTGTGGGAAGCAAACGGCCAAAGGATCTTTTGCCCGCGGTTTTCCCCCCCTGTTGATTGGTTACCTATGGGCAATTCAAATTGTACGGGAGGGTATATTAGACCTGCTTCTATTGTGTATGTTATCTCTGACAATAATCTGAGGACCTGTAGCAATGTAGAAATTGGAAATAAAGAACTGTGTTTCATCAACAAAGATCTGATCCTTGACTACTTCAAGCAGAAGCCTCACAGTGAGTGCGTAATGGTGTGGCTGCCTGTCTCACAGTCCAGCTTCTTTTGTACAGGCAATAATTGCTGCACTCCCAAGGGCAGTTTTTGAAGATCAAACCTCACTAAATTACAGGATACTTACTTCTGTTTAGACCTGCTTAGGATTACTCTCTTAAAGTCCTATGGCCAATGTGTTAGGGAGGAGGGCTGTCCAGGTGTTACTGAAGGAGGCATGTAAGCAGTGTTTCCACTTGCTTCCCTCTCAAAGCTCAACATAATTCAGGATGTTAAAAAAGTTTAAAAGCAACATGAATCCCGCTTTCTTAGGGAAAACATACCCACCCAAAAAAGATAAATGAAAAATGTCTCTGTGTTTGCTACTTATTGCTACAAGCACCAAAAATAGCTATGGGTGAAGGTTTCTGGAGATAGCCCTGTTTACATTTAAAAAGGTCTGAAACTCTCAAGCAAAGGGACAGAAATACTTGTGTAGTACTAATGGTTTCTTTTCAATGACCAGATACATTTATATTCATGACACAACAAGCATCCCACAGAAAAGTGTGGCAAGAAGTGATCTGGCTTCTGTTTAGGAGAAAGAGAATATACAAATTGTCTTATTTTATTACTTTCTGTTTCCCAGTTTTCCTCTGAGGAATGCCAAACACCATATGTCTCTTCTCTTCAAGTTTATATAATATATTATACTAGGAATAAGGCCCGTTGTGGAAATAAATACAACGGGCTCTAGAAAGAGGCTCTGGGAGAGTGCCTCAACCTTGGGCACTCAGCATCAGTTTGCTGTGGTGACCTCAGCAGGGTATAATGACACAGTTCACCATTTTCTTCAGGAGAAGATCTCTGCCATCTGAAGTGCAATTGTAATTCAGCGTGATCTCCATCCCTCCCCTGGAAATTGGCAACAATGGTTCCCCATGAGGGAACAGGTGGTTTGGAGGGTGGAGTCTATGGCATTGAACCTGTCTGAGGTCCCACCCCTGCTGAAACCTCACCGTCTCCAGGGTCCACCCCTCAAACCTCCAGGAATTTCCCAACCTGGAGTTGGCAATCCTATCTCCCTCCCAGCCAACTATCAATGTATCGTTATCTGCCCCCTGGCTTCAGCTTTCCATCTCCTCCCCCCTCCCTCCTAGACAGCAGTTATAATTCTGAGTGGTCTCCAGCCCCCACCTGGAGATTGGCAACAATGGTTCCCCAGGAGGGAATGGCTGGCTTGGAGGGTGGAGTCTATGTCTATGTCATTGTACCTGTCTGAGGTCCCACCCCTCCTCAAACCTCACCATCTCCAGGCACCATCCCTCAAATCTCCAGGAATTTTCCACCTGGAGTTGGCAACCCCATCAGGAATGGCCCCAGTGAGTTTTCTCCCAAAGGCCAACATAGGTGTGGAAAGGGCCTTTTACTGACAGAAGCAAGCTTGGTGGCCTAGCAACAGGCACTGAGGAGAAAGGACAGTTGCCAGCTCAGATTAGGGAAATACCTGGAGATTTGGAGGGTGGATTCTGTGGAGGGCAGCATTTGGGGGGGGGGGGGGTGGAAGGACTCAGCAGGGTATAATGCCATAGGGTCTACTGTCCAAAGCAGCCATTTTCTGATCTCTGTCATCTGGAGATCAATTGTAACAGTGGGAGATCTCCAGGTCCCACTCAGAGATTGGGAACCCTAGGGATTGGGAACCCTCAGAGATTGGGAACCCTAGTCAGCCGCTCAGCAGGGGATTGAAGAGAATGGTTTGATAGTCACTGGCCCACCTCATTAGCCAGCCAGCCGTGGTGGAGCTAAACAGGAGAGAGAGCCATTTTCAGTTTATTCTGACAGGAAAGTGGGCAAGCTGGCAGTGGGCAGGGGAGGGGTTATGCTGAAAGTCCATTGTCTTTTTACTGACAGAAGCAAGCTTGGTTGCCTACCAATGGCCACTGAGGGGACAGTTAGACCCACCCAGCAGTGGGCAGAGGAGAAAAGTGGACCCAGCACACAGTCTGTCCCCTTCGCTGACTCCCTCCAGATTGAGGCCAAGACACTGGCCAGCGTCTCTGTGGGCAGGACTGAGGCAAAGCAGCGAGGGAATGCTGCCAGTTGTCAGGGACCCCTGTTGAGTGGCAGTTCTTGCAGCCAACTGATTTTGGCAAGCATAGAATGTTGCCACCCCAACTCATCTTTATAGATAAGGATGGCTAGGGATACTATCAAATTGAATGACTCTGATTCAGTTCAAAGTTGAGGGCTCTTTTCTGTTTTTACCACATTCAGGATGAAGCTGTGGCCATTCCTTTCCATAATTATATTGGCAAAATTTGATGCAAACATTAAATTTAAAATTGACACCTGGTTTTTGCATCAATGTCGTATGCATGATGGATCAATGGCACAATGTGAAAAAGGTGTATAACATTAAAATGGCATAGAAGAAATAAACAAAAAAACCAGGAAATTTGTCAAATAAAACAGGCAGGATGGAAAACAGTTTTCCCACCCATACACAAGAAAAATTAAAGAAATCATATCTCTGTGCTAGGCTAGGTAGGGATACAAACTAAGGCCTCTTGAATCCAACACTTTGTCTTAGCGATCACATTGATTTTCTTTAGCAAATGGATGACACATGAACATGCATTTAATCCAGCAGTTTTTGTACTTTCAGATTCTGACAGTCAACTGAGGAAAGGCTGATACGTTCTAAACCCCAATATAGGGAAAGTTTATTACCCACGTGTCACAAAAGAATGATACCAGACAACAAATACCACTTAAGAAGTTTTAACTACAAAACTGCAACATATAACTAATCCTTCCATATCTTTAGTGTAGAGCTCTAATAGGGCAATCCTAACTGAAATTATACTGTCATGGGCCAGCCAGCTGCCACATCCTCAGAGGAATCGGAAGAGTTGGGCCCCGCACCGATGGAATACCCACCCGAGCAGCTAGGTCAAAAAGCAGAGTCATTGGGGGAAGCATCAGAAAGCAAGAATGCAGCCCAGTCACAGCTAGGCTGCTCATTCTGACAGTAGAAGAAAGAAACTACATAGAGGCTAGACCCTCAGTCACTGCTGGTTTCTCCTGAACCAGCTGAGTGTAGGAGGAGGAAAGAGCTCTTGACAGCTCTGGAGAGAAGATGAAGTGCCCACCTGATTGCCCAGCAGTGATCACGGTTAATTCCTGGAGTGGAGTCCTTACAGGACCAGGATTGATAGGCTGATAGGGAAGCAGTAATAACTTGCACCTGGGGTGTATCAACAGAAGCATAACATCTAAATCGTAAGATGTCATAGTCCCACTGTACACTGCATTGGTCAGGCTGCACCTGGAGTATTGTGTGCAGTTATGGAGGCCTCACTTCAAAAGGGATATGGACAGAATGGAGCAGGCGCAGAGGAGAGCAACGAGGGTAATCAGGGGCCTGGAGACTAAACCCTATGAGGAAAGGCTGAGGGACTTGGGAATGTTTAGTCTGGAGAAGAGGAGGTTGAGGGGGGACATGATTGCTGTCTTGAAGTATTTGAAGGGCTGCCACTTAGAGGAGGGCAGGGAGCTGCTCCTGTTGGCAGCAGAGGAGAGGACTCACAAGAATGGGTTTAAATTAAGGGTGGGAAAGTACCAGCTGGATATTAGGAAAAACCTTTTTACAGTATGAGTTGTTCAACAGTGGAATCAGCTGTCAAGGGAGGTGGTGAGCTCCCTATCACTGGCAGTCTTGAAGTAACAGCGGGACAAACACAAACAGGGATGCTCTAAGCCGCATTTTTATGGAGGGCTGGATTTGACATAAATTGGACTTTGTTGGGCCAGGCCACATGTTTCATAAAATGTAATGCTATGTAGTGGAGATATAAACTTTATAAAGGACACAAACACAATTTTTTTTTAACGAAATAAAAACATGCCTGAAACATTAGCATTCTTGCAATATTTTGTTTATTTAAAACAGTCTCTGATAACTGACATGTCTTGCTCTGAATTATTGCATCAAAATGTCTGTTCTGTAGCAATCTGGGAGGGGGAGGAGCCTCAGCCCGGTACAGGGAGCAGAAGCTTGCCTATCTATCTCTCCTGAGTGACTGAGAGAGTCTAGGAAAGCAAGCTAGGACACAACAGCAGCAGCAGAATTGGAGGAAGATGCAGAAGTCAGTCAGTCCCTTGCGGGACTGATAAAGGACCTCTGGGGGCCTGTTCCGGCCCCCGGGCTGCATGTTTGACACCCCTGCTCTAGGGTCATCCTGCATTGAGCAGAAGGTTGGACTAGATGGTCTGTATGGCCCCTTCCAACTCTGTGATCCTATTATTCCATGATGATGAACACAGTGGTATAAAGCAAAACCTGGGCCTCAGTGATGAGTCAGCAAAACGAAGCAGCTAAAAGAGCCACTTTGAGCAAGGCTTGGTGTGGAAGCAGTGTTGCATGCCACAACCCTGTGTGAGATGACCTGCTTAGTGAACAGAGCTCTACCCTGACTCTGTCTTTGTTAACCTTGCCTGGCCTTGAGACCCAGACTTTGTATCCTGCATCAGTTCCCACACCCTGGACCCTCCTTCCTCTAATCCCTGGACTGGACCTTTGGATCTCTGACTCTGGACTGGTTTGTAGACCTTGCTCTTGTATCTTGCTTTACTTGTCATTGTATTGGTTATCTCAGAAACCCTGGGTAGAGTAACAGCACCAGGCTTTGCCCTGGACACAACATATACCCTTCTAGGCTCATTGAAGTTAATGAGCTTAGAAGAGTGTGATTCTACTTAGGATTGCACTGCAAGAGGCTACTGAAAATGTTCACCAGATCTGGCCAGCCCCAACCTGGCTCCAAGCAGTAACTTAGCAGATCAGCACTTTATCCTAGCCTGCAAATCACTATGTGCTGAGAGATGACAATTGTCAGTATTATCCCCTGATGTCAGTGATGACCCCAGACTGAGAGACTTCCTTTCCCAGGCTCAGATTTGGGTAGTCTGCTTATCCATGAATACCTCAAGTGCTTGTCACTATAACCAAATTGAATAATCAAACCCACACGAATCCTTCTGAGGCCAAGTTAGGTATAACTATTCTCCCTCAAAATTGGATTTATTTATTTTAACCCATTCTACACTTACAGTTGGAAGCAAGAAAAAAGGTCCTTTTCCCAGCCAATTACAGAAAAGTCTCCAAAATTCCCCTTGGCCCCAAAGTGTCCAGGTAATCCTACACTGCCAAATGAAAACAATGTGGGAGCTTTGATAGTGAAAAGCTGGCTAGGACACATGGGGAAGCTTTCAGTCACCTTCCCTTTCAGCCGCCCTATTAGCCGGGAGACATACTTGCTTTCCATTAAGCCAGCAGATGGCATCTCGCCTTTTGAAAAAGGGCTAGAGGCAAAATAACATTTCCTTCAGAAAGGCTGGAACTGTCCAACTGAACTAGATGAAAAATTGGAAGGTCCAAGATAGGATTTTCACTGTGAGTTTTTATTGATTTATTTTGTAAATCGTCTCAGAGCCCCTGATTCAGATAGCAACCATAGTGAAGGAGAAAAAGATGAACCCTTTCCCCATGCACCATTTTGCCAACAACAAATTGCACTACAGAACTGCTCTTTACCCTGTTGGAGGAAACATGCATGCACAAATACATGCATGGGGGAGAGGCTTTAAGAAATGAAGAAGTGACAAAGCCAGGAAGAGTTAAACATCCCTGATCCTACTGCAGTTCTACTCTGAATCAGGACTGCTATTTATCCGCCCTACAGATCCAGGTGCAAATATTCCAGTGTTGCGTCTCTTTTGCCCCTTAGTTGCACTTAAATTCCCACTGACAACAATGGAATTAAACTGGGCACACCAAACTCGTCTCATTGATTACAATGGGACTTTAGTGTGATTAACTTTCTCTAGATTCAGTGCATTGTAATTTTCAGAACACATGATTAGTTACAAATGTAATGCTGATTAACATTGGCTTTAAAAAGGATAGTCAAGACTGAATACTCTCCATTCATCTGATTCAGCACTATTACTGGAGAGGGGATTTTGGACCTTAATTCCTTGCAAATCTCTTGAAGCATGAAATAAGTTCTTTCACAATTATCATATAGCCAGATTTATCATACCAGAGTACCCCAAATTAAAATGTCATTCACTTTACAACTGCTTTGAGATTAAGTAGATGCAGTTTTTAATATTTAAATCGTTTTTCCTCATTACCATTTTAAAGCCCAAATTCCCCCAGTCCTTGTGGTTCCCCTCCAGACTGGCAAGCATACTCAACCACATCACTTGGAGGTTGGTTTACATATTACACATAATGACATGGAGGAAACTCTGATGTGGATTCCCCCATGCCTCTCTTAGTCAAGTAAACCAAATCAGTGACGAGATAGTATAACACTGTGGTTGTTCTTGTGTGGAATGGGCATTCATAGTTACCAGTAAATGGAATCTAATAGGTGCCCTACTGGATCAAGGCAATACCTCTAATCCAATGTGCCATTGGCAGTGCTTTAAATATTGGTAAAGGAAATAGCATTTGGAAGACTTAAAGGCTGTGATCACAAGTACCTGTGGCTTCATGTGAAATAAAAAAAAATCCGCTAAGAGCCAGCAAAACACCTTTCTCCAAAAACAACATCAAAAGAGGCAGCAAATCAGGACTTTGGATATCAAGATGAATCTGCAACATCTGCTTCAGTGTGGAAACACAGGGCATCATTCTTTAGGAAGTTCCCCAGCACAAGGTAGAGACAGAGCACAGTATTATCACATCAAATCTTACTTCCTATTGATATACTAATTAGAGCTGTGGTTGATGAATTGGTAGGGTCCAGTGTCAATTGATTGGGACTGGAAATCTCAGGCTGCTTTGTTGTTAATTTTGTGCGGCTATTTAAATTCTGGTCTGTTTCTAGAAATGCAAACAAAATATTTGAAATGGTCGCACCCTCATCCCAAAGGTTACCAGATTTTTTATGTTAAGATTTTTAAAAATCTTTTTTTAAAAAATACTTCCTTCAGTATCTCAAGAAGGAACCTCAGTTTTGGTATAATATGGACATTTGTCACTAAAAATATATTTACCCGCAACAATCAGTTAATTACACTATGAATCAGTTAATTACACTAGGTTAGATTCAAAGATAATTTTCTACTGAAAGAAGCAACTTCTGCCAATGGAGTGAAAACCTCTTGCCGTCCTGTTCCTGCTGCAGCCCTCCAAGCTCCCTGAGATGCTACTCCTGGGAGATGGGGGACTCAGAAACAGCATAAAGGTTGAATTGGAGGTCCATAATGACAGAGGATAATTGACATAATACACCCACATGCCTTCACTGGCAGAAAATGACTGTTGGAGTCAACTCTGAGTTATCAGTTGCCAGCACAGATTATCTATGATTTTATTTGTCAAACTAGAAAAATGTTGGCCTTATTCTACCAATTCTACACAATTGCTGTCCCTTTAAAATGTTGTGTGTTCTGCTCACAAAGTGGGAGTGATGCAATTCTCATTTATCTTGGCCTCTTTGTTATTACAGCCATACATAGAAAGTTGGATTATGGGTATTTTTAGAATTCTAACTGTGAGCTTTGTAACTTCTTTATTTTATGGTGTCCTTCCTTTTTTTGTACTTTTGACTTAACTAATTGACTCAGGGCTCATTTCGTAGCAGGAGCTCCTTTGCATATTAGGTCACACCCACCTAATGTAGCCAATCCTCCAAGAGCTTACAGAGCTCTTCTTACAGGGGCTACTGTAAACTCTTGGAGGACTGGTTACATCAGGGGACTGTGGCCTAATATGCAAAGGAGCTCCTGCTACGAAATGAGCCCTGAATTGACTTATATTTTAGTTGTTGCAGATTTATGATTTAAATGTTCAAATGATTGGCTGATATAAACAGTGAATGTTACTCTTTGTGCTGTAATGAGTCTGCTTAAATGTTGTACCATACATGTAGAGAGCTCACAATAACTGCACAAGGCCAGACTTCAACAGGACTGCAACCAAGTGATTCTGAAGAAGATAATGAAATGGTGCTTGAATTAGCCAGCAGACCATCAATTCATTTGTTATCAAGCATTTAGAAATTGTTACACTTTATTCATTCAGACATCATTATCTTTCACAGATTGCCATTTTTGTGCTACTGGGACACAGAGATTGATACACTTTACTGTAATTGTTTACACTGTATGTAATAACAATTTGTTTTTTGCACAATCAAGGACACTTGTTTCCCCCCCTCTTTCTTTTCATGACCTCTGGTACTCAGTACTTTTTGTATCCTACCACTACAGTAAGCAAATTGTGAAGCCTTCCTTTAACTTAAGGGACCTTTATCCAACTTAAGTGGCTCTTCTGCTGAGGATGAGCCACTCAGTTTGGAGGAGGAGGAGGAGGGAGAAGAAGAGGCAGTAGAATTGGTTTTTATAACCCATTTTTCACTACCCAAAGGAGACTCACAGTGGCTTACAATTGCCTTCCCTTCCTCTCCCCACAGCAGACACCTTGTGAGGTAGGTGGGGCTGAGAAAGCTCTGAGAGAGAGGTGACTGACCCAAGGTCACCCAACTGGCTTGATGTGGAGGAATGGAGAATCAAATCCAGTTCTCCAGATTAGAATCCACTGCTCTTAACCACTACAACAAACTGAAAGACTTCCTACACTGAAATCCTGAACAGCTGCAGTTTTCTAGTCCATGAGGGTGTTAGCCTGACTGCTTTATTCTGTTATCAAAATTGGGGGAATATTAGCTCTTAATAATCAGCAGCAGGCATTAATGGACCTAGCACCTTTGTATACAGAGGCTGGGCCTCTCTCTCTCAGACCTCCCAAAAAAACCCCATAGAGACTCAAATGAAGTTAAAAAGAGTAATAATAATAAAAGTGAATCATTCAGATGTTGCAAAAATCAAACATTCAATCATACAGGTCTAAAAAGTAAGATAGAATTAAAGAGATGGTTGCATGAGCAGGGAGTTGATGGAATCCTGTAGAGGGAAATATTTACCTTCCAGAAGTCTGGTTTCCATCCTGCTAGAAGAATAGAGGGTATTTGGGAAGAAGGGGGAGATCACATGCTCTGAACCAGCAGAAGCACATGGCGGGCCCTAGCATGCACACAAGGGTCCAGGAGGGAGGTTGGGAAGGAGATAGCAAGAGAAGTGAGATCTGACTGTCTAGAGCTTGGGAGACTGCTCTTAAGGGAGGGCATCGCTGGGGCTGGCTTGCCAAGCGACCTCCTCTGTGCTGATCCGCCTCTAAAGTTTTAACCAATAGGGTATAGGATAGGAGTGGACAATGTTTAAGGATGACCTAATCCAGGGGTGGGCAATTGTTTTGGCTCGGGGGCCACTTTGTGGGAGCGGAGGTTAGCGGAGGGCCGCACCTTTTAAAATGATTGCATTCGTTAGTTAACTTTGCATTTCAGAAAAGGTATAAATTGTATCATAAAAATCAATAAATATAAATTAAATAAAATAGTGGTAGTTGTGCTAATTTCATATCATCTATAGTGCTAATTTGTGCTAATTTCATATCATCTATAGCTGCAAGCACATTTAATTTTAGAATCAGTTTAATGAGACAAATGTACCCTATCACACTTTTCTACAACTTTTTTGAAATCAGGAGTGAGATTGCTTGTTGAGATTCTCATCACAGCCTGCAAGTTAATGTCTGTCAAAGAGCATCTATATTTACTCTTGTTGATCTTCATGCAAGAAAAACTTTGCTCGCAAATATATGTAGACCCAAATATAGAGAACATTTTCCCAGCAAATTTCTTCATACATGGAAATTTTTTCAGCAGACAAAGATTTGTAAAAGTCAACTAATGTCATAGCATTAAACATTTATTTCACAGTGTGATCTGACTGCATGTGAATAAGTTCAAGCTGCAGCTCCTCAGGTGCTGCATCAATATCAGCAGTGATGGGATAAGAGAGCAAATTGAATTTAGGCTCAATTTTCTTGAAGTCCTGAAATCTTCTTGGCGGGCCGCAAAAAACTCTGTGGCGGGTCGCATGTGGCCCCCGGGCCGCCATTTGCCCACCCCTGACCTAATCACATCTAGAGACACCTGGTCTGGAGGAAAGATGACTCATAGTTGAGGCCATTGTTCTACCCAAGAGGGATTAACCTCCTGACCTAGCCAAGTCAATTGTCCATTAACTGCTTCCATAATCCGTGTGAAGTGAGCAATTAAGCCTTTATTTAGCTGAAACAATGTCTGTTGGGGTGGGGAAGGAGCATGATATGCAGAGACTTGTATTTGACAATGTTTGGACATCTCTTTGCACGCAGGGATGAACCAGAATCACAAACTGGCTTCTGTACTCAGAGAGGCTTCTGGGAACTGGAACAATGGTTTCTGCTGGACTGTCGTCTCCTGGCATAGGATGGTGTTTGTCTGCAGTTGGCATCTGTTGTTGTACACTCAGCAACACAAGTCCTCTCATACACTTATCATTATTGTCCATGATCTTACACTTATGAAATTATCATACATAAGTCCGCTAAAACAGTGCCTTGCAGCTTACAAGCCGCTCTGAGCCTGCCTTTTGGTGGGGAGAGCGGGATATAAATTTAAGAAAATAAATAAATAATAAATACAAGGGACAATGGGTTTAGGAGGGTATAATTCTGTTTTAAGGTTGCACTGTCTGACTAGAGGAACATCCTCCAGCCCAAGGTAGGGCACTATAAATTAGCTGGTTGGCCATCTCAGCTTTGACATATCTTTCTATATCATAGAATCATTGAGTTGGAAGGGATCTCCAGGGTCATCTATCAAATCTATCCTCTTTTGTTCAGCAACATCCAGTAAATATAGTCTCAATCCTTTTTGCACCATGAAACACAATTATAATGCTACATTGCAGCATTTTCCCCAGGTTCATTCTTCTCAGAAGATGACATAATGGCAGCTGTCTTCCAAAGTCTACTTTCTTAGCATTACTGCATATCACTTCTCTTCACCACAGGAGAGCATCTGTCCAGGACATTCCTCCTTGCCATTACAGATGCCATCTTTCCTGTTCACATGCTCCAATTAAAAACTTCGGTTCAGTCAAAGATTGGTTAAATCTTGGTTTTCAACAAAGCCAAGTGATTTTCCTTTAATGTTCTTCATTATACAGTGTGGAGGCCCATTTCAGATTCATGTGCTGGAATACATAAAGGAAAGTTATTTTCTAAATATAAGAAGTCAATTTAAACCACCTGAAGGACTCTAAAAGAACCTTGTGGTGTCCTAATGCTTTATTCAAATGATGTACCATAGGCAGACTGCTCTGCGGCTGATGTGCTATTGATCCAATCATATTTAATAATGCATCATGTCCTCAAAAATTATTATAGGTTATATGAGCACCCAAAAGCAAGGAAGCACAAATATAACACTCTTTAGACAGGTGTATTACACCAAAGTACCAAGCTGTATCTCCCACAGATTTTTGTAAATGCATAGCATGCAGTCGCTATAGAGAAGAAATGCTAAATGTAGACTAATTACATTGTAGTACATTACAATGTGACATTCTTCTGGCTGTAATAGCATCCCACTCATCTACCCCAGCATCCTGCAGTCACTTATATCAGACATTTAGGCCAAGAAATATTATTATTTAGCAAAATGTCGGTCATTATGTTAAGCAGAAAGTTATAGTAGTTTGGCCCTCTGTAACAATGGGGTCTGGGGGCCATCTAGTGTCAGATGCAGAAGGCAAGCATTGCTCATGCAGCAGCTGTATCTCTATGTGTAGCACTTTCCTTCCATCACAGAAATGAATGTCAACCATTTGGTGTAGTGGTTAAGAGCCAGTTTGATGTAGTGGTTAAGAACATAGACTCTAATCTGGGAGAACTGGGTGTGATTCCCCACTCCTCTACACGCAGCTGCTGGTGTGACCTTGAATAAGTCATAAATTCTTTCAGAGCTGTTGTCTCATGAGCAGTCTTCAAAAGAGATCTCTCAGCCCCACTACCTCACAGGGTGTCTCTTGTAGGGAGGGGAGGGGAGGGGAAGGGAAAGATTTATAAGCTGTTCTGAGAGTCCTTTGGGTAGTGAAGGGTGGGGTATAAATCCAATCTCTTCTTCTCTTCTTAAATGAGAGGAAGTGAAGCAGACACCACTGGAATGGGAGATTAAACCTGCTCTGGTGAATACAATAATTCCAGCCACTGGCAATCAAGTATGGTCATACTAGGGATGGGCATGAACTGGGAAAATGCAGTTCAGTTCATTGTTCATAGCATGCCTGGTTCGCAAACCACAAATCATCTCAAACTTTTAAGATCTAAATGAACAAGTACAGTTTGTGAGATTTGTGATGTGGTAGAATGAACTGTAAAGTGGATTATACTGGACCAACTTAGTGAATTTAATAAAGACTCAAACAGACATGACTAAGATCATTTGTCCAGCTATAAAATGCACAATGTCACTAGGTATAGTCTCAGTTGCTTCGAACCATGTAGGGAAGAGAGGAAATTATTTTTCAACTTTTAAGTGTTCCACTGTTCAGAACCAGCTTCCCCCACACTGTTATTAGCATTTTAAAGGAGAAAATATGTTTCTTTTAAAAGAACAAATAATCTCATTTAAAACACTAATAGCAAGCTAGGGACGCTGGTTTCAAACAGCAAAATTAAGTGGAGGGTGAAGACTTAAACACCTCTCCTTTCCCTGCACAACTCCACGGCAAACTGAGGCAGCATGAAAGTGTATTTTGCATTTTATTCTCCTCCAGCTCATCTTTTCAAACCCTGAACTGCAGTTTAAACCAAGGAGTTACTGATTCAACTCTGACACACTAACCACTACCACATTTACTCACATACAGTATCCTTTTTATCCTCACCCTTGTTCAGCTCCTTTCTCTACCCAGCTCCCAAGTATCATTATCAGGGCTCATTAAATAGCAGGAGCTCCTTTGCATATTAGGCCACACACCCCTAATTTTTACAGGGGCTACTGTAAGCTCTTGGAGGATTGGCTACATCAGGGGCATGTGGCCTAATACGCAGAGGAGCTCCTGCTATGAAATGAGCCCTGATCATTATATATTTGACAGCATCCACAAAAGTCCTAGGACTCTACCTTCAGTGATGCTGGATGAACCAGGTAGCCCTTACTAAGGGAGATCACATTGGTGCTCATGACGCCCAACACCTAAGTGGCCCCTTTCCCCAGTTATGACTTTATTAGCCCTCCACACTGGAGCGTAACTCAGGAAGCAGCTATCTTTACTTAGCTATTCTGCCTAAGCATAAAGACACCCAGAATATATTGCAATTTTATGTAGGGGGGAAAAGATTATATTCCACACTTGACAGACGGATCCTATCATTTAGGCATAGAGGATGATGGGATCCATCTGTCACCTGAAGAATATAATATTGTTTCTGGGTACAACTGCAGCACAGCCTATGGGATTTTGAACCTAGCAGTAGGCCTAGTTCTGGGGGGACAGGGAAGAAGGAATAAGAAACCTAGTTATTTTTTGCTTCTCATAGCTAGGTATAGAAAATAAGAGCAGCAGAAACAGCTAGGCATTATCACCCTCCCTCTCCCTTTCTCAGATCTTCATTTATGATAGTAAATAGAGGATGAAGTCCTCATATATAGATGTGGCCCTTAATAGGTCAGCCAAGTCAACACCTGCCACCATGCCTAGAAAACAATAAGAAATCAGTGTAGATGGGGGGTAATGTTATACATCTCCAATGAGAAAGACTATGCGTCACCATGAGAGTTCTCTGTGAAACATATTGTTATGAGCTTTTCCATTCCACCTACTCCATTGCTGGTGTTCCCAATGTGTTTGCTTCTTTAGCACCACATATATCATTGGTGCAGCAACATCATCAACAACATATTCATTTTAATGGGGAAATTTTTCAGCACAAGGAAATAGAAAATGATGTAAAAATAATGATTCACAAGTTCAAGTAGTGCAAGGGGAAAGAATAGCTAAAAATGGGATTTTTTTTTTAGTTGAAGCAGCCAGCATGAGAAATTCAGCGTCCTTAACATATATGCCAGAGGGAGCCACATCCTGTTACAGCTCTCTGACAAACATATGTTTATAGACACATGGTTTCAGACATCTATTTCTCATATTCCTTTATGTATGAATTAAAAGCAAATATATAAATGTTTACTTGGGCGCTACTGCAGCCTAGAAGCAGGCCCGTAGCCTGGATTTTTTAAATTGGGGGGGGGATGTTAATTTCTTAGGGAGCACTGGCTGATTGAAATAAAGGAATACATGACTCCTTCCCTGCACCTGCTGCTACTTGGAGGCCCTGGGCTGGATAGGAAGTTGTGGGGCCTTGCCACTAAGTGGGGGGGGGGGCTAGCCCCAAGATGCCCCACTGTAGCTATAGGCCTGCCTAGAAGCTAACTGAATGAGCTGTGATGAGGGAGGTTGCTTGTCTGAGTCTCATCTTTATGACCAGCTCACCAAGTGGCCATAGGCTGACCACCTTCTCTCAGCCATATCCCCCCATCTGCAACATGGAGATAACACCACTGGTCTACCTTTCAGAGCAGTTGTAAGGATGAGCTGGCATGATGTAGTGGAAGGCTGTTAGACTTGGATCTGGGCGACCCAGGTTCAAATCTCCACTCTGCCATGGAAGCTTACTGGGTGGCCTTGGGCCAGTCACATACTCTCATCCTAACATAACTTACAGGGGTAATTGTATTGAGGATAAAATGGAGGAGGGAAGAAATATGTGGTAAGCTGATTTGGGTCCCCACTGGAGAGAAAAGAAGGATACAAATAGATACAAATGGATATGAAAGTGCACATGAAGCACTTTGGAAACAGAACACACTCTATGAATTCCAAATATAATTTCTTCACTTACTATGCAGTTCTAAGAACGGTGACCGGAAAAAAGCCCACAAGAAAAAAACCCGTGCACATAAAAGCCCACGGGGAAAAAGTGACAAGAGTTTGGGGGGTAGGGAGTATCATACACCTGTGGGCCAAATTGTATTCTCCTGGTTGTAATAAACAGTTATTTGACTTAAGCCAAGGTATATTAGTGGGAGGGGGGCTTTAGGAAAGGAGGCCCTAAACACTGAACTTGCCCTTATTTCCAACTCCTGAGTTACCTTATAGCTTTTTTTTTTCTCATAGTGCAAACACTGGAGTTTTCAAGAAGCCAGAAGAACAACAAAGTTATGATTTATCTGGGGTTTGAATATCTTTTCACACTACCAATGGAGCGGTGACTTGGAGATGCAGACAGAATCACTCTACAAAGTGTCATTCAATTATAAAAACAAAAGATGGCAACATAGTTCAGGAACCAACAGAACATTCTCATGACTCCTGTCCTCAAAGAGCAGCAGCTAATGTTGCCAGAAGCAAAATGAAGCAAGATATGACAGCAATAAGTGCTACTCCTCACAATGGGATGGGAAATGTATTGTCAGGATTAAATAATGGTATATTGGGCCATATGCCCAGACAATCATCCCTTGCAAGAAGTCTTCGCTATCACAGAACAGGCAGTAATTTGCCTAACCCCCAAACCATAAATTTTGACATTCCTGAGAAGTATAGGCAACTCATATTTCATGATTCCAGTGTGGAAAATCCAGACAGAATTCTGGTTTTAGGTGATAGAGAACTTATGTTTGAATTAAACAAAGACACCATCTTTGGAGATGGCACGTTTGATAACGTTCCAAATATGTTTTACCAACTGTACACATGACATGCCAAGGTGGGTAATTCATATGCACCACATATTTACATTTTACTTCCAAAAAAAGAACACAGACACCTATAATAGAATGTTTGAAATAATGAAGCTATTGATTCCAGATCTGGAACCTCAAAAGGTTTTGGTCAATTTTGAGAAGGCTTGTATGAATGCAGTGAGGATTGCCTTTCCACATGCTGAGGTAAAAGGGTGGTATTTTCTCCTATGTTGGAGCCACAGTAGGAAAATCAACAATATTGGCTTGAAGACTGAATATGAAACTAATATGAACGTAAAAATCACACTGAAATCTCTTGCTGCATTAGCCTTTGTACCAATGAATGATGTGAGAACTGTTTTTGATGAACTTGCTGCCACATTTCCAGATGAAGACAGCTATAATGAGGTGCTCACATACTTATTTTCAACATATATTGAGGGTGCAGCAGGTAGAGATCCTCAGTTTCCTGTAAGAATATGGAATCATCATGATGCAGCCCTGGAATGGTCACCAAAAAACAACAAACTGTTGTGAGGGATTTCACAATGCTCTTAATCCCTATTCCACTGCAGTCATCCCAGTGTGTGGTCTCTATTTGATAGACTGCAAAGGGACCTGCTTGCCACAAACTAACACTAGCTAATGCACAGGCAGGTCATCTAGAGGTGAAAAGGGGAAAGTATGAGGCACTACATGACATGGTTGTTACTTCTGTGCAGCAATATGAGCAGGTGGAAGATAAACTTAATTACTTAAGGAAATTGGCTAATTTGCAATGAAGAGTTATATCTGAGTTATTATTATTGCTGTTATTAAAGTATTGCTATTGTTGTTATTGTTGTTATTAAATGTTGTTGTTAAATAATTGTTGTTTTTACCAGGGGTCCGTTGGGGCCGGAGCGAGGCAGAGCAAAGCTCTGCCAGCTCAGGAGTGGCCACTAGGGCAGCCACAGGCCGAATCAGATTCTCTAATCTGATTCAACCCGCTGCCAAATTGCCGCCGAAATTCGGTGGCAAATTTAAAAGCAACTGGAGGGGAGGGGGTTTGAGGGAGAGGCTCCAAACTTGCAGGGTAGCTGCTGGGGCCTCTTCTCGAAATACCCACCAAGTTTCAAGAAGATTGGACCAGGGGGGTCCAATTCTACAGGCCCCCAAACAGGTTGCCCCATTCCCACCATTGTTCTCTATGGTAGGAAAAAAGTTAACATTTTTTCCCACCACAGAGAACAATGGAGGGGATGAGACAACCTGTTTGGGGGCCCATAGAATTGGACCCCTTGGTCCAATCTTCTTGAAACTTGATGGGTATTTTGAGGAGAGGCCCCAGCAGTTTGAAGCCTCTCCCTCAAACCCCCTTTCCTCCAGCATCTCATATACCCTACAAGTTTTTGCCATTGATTTCAATGGCCCATAGGGTATAATGGGGCTGAAACTGACATTCCCTTTCTGAATACACTTCTGGTGATGTCAGGGGATGTGGCATATGCTAATGAGGTATGCTAATGAGCTCCTGCACCTCTTTTTCTACGAAAGGACCCCTGGTTTTTACTATTATTTAACTAGGAATAAGGCCAATTGTGGAAATAAATATAATGGGCTCTAGAAAGAATGGGCTCTGGCCTTGGGCACTCAGCATCAATTTGCTGTGGCAACCTTAGCAGGGTATAATGACACAGAGCTTACTGTTTTCTCCAGGGAAACTGATCTCTGCCATCTGAAGATAAGTTGTAATTCTGAGTGATCTCCAGGTCTTCCCTGGAGATTGGCAACAATGGTTTCCCAGGAGGAAGTGGCTAGTTTGGAGGATGGAGTCTATGGCATTGTATCGCTGAGGTCCCATCCCTCCATAAACCTCACCCTCTCCAGGCACCATCCCTCAAATCTCCAGTAATTCCCCAGCCTGGAGTTGGCAACCCTATCCTTTTCCCAGACAACCATCAACCTACCGTTATCTGCCCCTGATCTCTGCCATCTGGAGAGCAGTTTTAATTGTGAGTGACTTTTAGCCCTCACCTGGAGATTGGCAGCAATGATTCCCCAGGAGGAAAAGTAGTCTTTCTCCACAGTGGAGACTACATCAGTCTCTCCCCCTTTTGATCTGCACAACAACCCTGTGAGGTAGGTTATGCTGACAGTCTGTGACTGGTCCGAAATCATCTTCTCAACTTCTACAGCAAGAACCTGGGTCTAGAAGACCCTGCTCTGAAGAACTAATTACCATGCCTAGGATAGCCAACCTACAGGTGGAGCCTGAAGATCACCAGGTATCACAACTGAACTCCAGACAAGAGATCTCTTCCACCCCTGGAGAAAATAACTGCTTTGGAGAGTGGGCTCTATGGCATTCTATTCAGCTGAGGCCTCTCCCCTCCCTAAACTCTGGCTTCCATAGACTCCATCACAAAATATCCAAATTTCCCAACCTGGAGCTGGCAACTCTAGTCAGGACTGGCCCCAATGAGTTCCTCACAAAGACCTGGAAAGGGTTTCCTTCCTTTGTCTTTTTACTGACAGAACCAAGCTTGGTTGCCTAGTAACAGCCACTGAATGATAAGTTAGTTGCACAGGAGCAGACACAGCACCCAGCCAATGGCACATGAGTACTCTTGAGTGGCAGTTGAATAGGCAATGGCTGATGGAGTGCATAGCACAGCCAATGGGAGAGCTGGAAATGGCCAATATGTAAGACAATTATATATATATATATATATATATATATATATATATATATATATATATATGATTATACTTGATAAAATCACAGCACAAATTGTTGCATGTGAATATAGGTAATACCTGTTCATTCTCATAAATGGAGATGAATAGCTATCCACCATTATAAATATCTATGGCACTTTACATGGTATTTTTCCCTGTAGGCTTATTTCCATGTGGGCATTTTTCTGTGCGGGCATTTTTCCACGTGGGCTTTTTTCCTGTGAGCATTTATATCTGTGGTTTTTTTTCCTGTGGGCTTTTTCCCCATGGGCTTTTTTCCTAGAACCCCTAAGAACACTTTCCTGGAAGTAAGCTTCAGTGAATAGATCTGAGTAGGAGTGCAAGTAGATCTTGAAAGTATGGCAGTATCAGGCTGCAACCACACGCTCCTTTAGATCCGACATAGGTGCAAATGCCTGATGGATCTAAAGGGAGGGATCAGACAGCAACATCTAGGAAGCACCCTGCAGTCATCAGTAACCCATGCTGCTCTGCTACGGAAGCAGAGTTAAAAGACACCGGGAAAAGTTTGGTGTTATCTGTATAAGGTGGGCCACAGGTGGACTTTCCCCTGTCTGATCACTCAAGCACACTCTCATGCTGTCGGGATGGTCTGATCATGTCATCCTGACTCCATGCTGTGCCCCCCCTTTGCAGTATGTGCATAATTGCATACTCCATAGGGGGCCCTCAGTGCAGAGGTGTGATTCCTCAATAACTCGTTTATGCGCAAGGGAAACAAACAGCAAAAAAAGACTCACCCACAGTTGTGTCTGATCACACCGCAATGGGCTGCATCCCCAGCTTTAAAGGGCTGTGTGATCTCACAACTGCATGTCAAATTCCTCCAGAGGAAATAGCCTCTCTTCCCCTGCACTTCCACTGGCACGTGTGACCACAGCCTCAGTGTCAAAGATTCACATTTGTTGCAAGATAAGTGGGAAAGTCCGTATTTCAGACAGTCTCTAATACTTCTTACTGTCTATAGTAATGTCTTGAGGCTCAACATAAAATCTTTTTTTTTAAACACCACACAATTGGATAGATTTGGTTAAGCGGATAGAATTTTCTCATTCTGCAGTTTCATATACCCCATTACATTTCTCAAGGATTGATTTCCTTCACTGAGAATTAACTCACTTATGGTACTTAAAAAGAAAAAGACCTGTTTATTATTTGAGCAGCTGACCTGATGGTAAAAACTGGAATTATCTTTTATTTATAGTATTTGTTTTCTACCTTAAAATGTATTTCTGCATTTTTATTAATACTTTAGTTAATGTACATCTTATTTTCTAGCCATACATACACACTGTAAATCAGATTTATCCTTTATAAAAAAGCATTCTCAACGTTTTGAAATGTATTCAAGAAATCTAAATCAAATTGCCACATACCAGACTTATTTATTTTAAACTGACACATATAAGGCTTATTTATTTTAAACTGAAGATGGCATTTTGTTTTGTTTTTCACTAAGGAAAAAAGTAGAACTTGGAAACTATTCTTATGTGGATGGTAGCGGTCATGTTCTTCTTTTTGTACTTGCTACCAAACTGGATAGAAGCCAAGCAAATATCTGAATATAATACCAGCTTGCTCAAATAATTTAGCATCTACCATATGAGTATTCTGGCAACAGCACATTGTTGTATGTTTGAATAGGGAGGAAGTCAGGTCTAAATTCCTACTCAGTCATGAAGGGAGGGGTGGTGGCTCAGGGGAAGAGCCTCTGTTTGGCATGCAGAAGGTCCCATGTTCAATCCCTGGCATCTCCAGTTAAAAAGACCAGGTAGTAGAACATGTGAAAGACCTCTGCTAGAGACCCTGGAGAGCTGCTACCAGTCTGAGTAGACAATACTGACCCTAATGCACCAGTAGTCTGATTAAGCATAAGGCAATGTGTTCATTGACAGCCAATATACATGTTACAATGGGTAACATGTATGTCTGGAGTTCCACGCTGAGAACTAAATTCCCAGACATGCAGGACCCAGTTCAGATCAGGACCGTGGCATGTAAGGACTCCTCGCACACCATTTCCCAGCCTGAAATGGCCTCAGGCAGCCACTATTTGATTGGATGAGAAAAATTACATGTAGCCATTGGTACATGTAAGTTTCCCCAGCAGGGCAAACACAGGCTCCCAGGAGATGCTTCAGGTCATGGATACAGCATAGGTGGAGAGCTGAAGCTCCTTCTCCTGGTGTACCCGGTTACTGATCCAAATCTAGAAACTTTCAGAACACATGGGCTTTGTAGCGTGCAAATGGGCTCTCTGAGTGGACTGGGACCTCAGAGACTGAAAGGCATTGTAGAATACTTAGCACACCAAACTCATAATTGTAGCAAACAACATTGTGATATTATATCCACTGAGATGAGTTTGGGGGGGGGGGGGCAACAGTGCTGGGAGGGACAACAGTGGGAGGGCTTCTACTGTCCTAGCCCCACTGGTGGACCTCCTGATGGCACCTGGTATTTTTGGTCACTGTGTGATAGAGTTTTGGACTGGATGGGGCATTGGCCTAATCCAACATTGGCTTCTCTTATGTTCTTATGAGTTGCCTGAACAGCCATTGCTGTTTTGAGAGTACAGTGAACATTTATGGATGAGGTAACTTTCCTCACTGACACTCGCTCAAGACATGTAAACCTTACACTTTCATTCACCAACCGAAAGGCTCTTCACCAGCCAATGTTTCTAGATGGTTCCCTAATTTTGAAGGGAGTTTAGCCAAAAAGGTGGGGAAAGGACTCTCACAGTGATTTCATCTCTCTGTTGTACTCTCTAAAGATAGCCTGGGGTTACAGCTCTTATTTCTTTCTCAGTTGCTGTAGCAGTTACTACTGCTTTCTGTCAAGCCCCCAAAAGTCCAAAACCTCAGAGGAGCTAAGATTGATAGGCAAAGTTCTGCCTTTGTTCTTTAATGGTATGGGCTGACCTTTCAGCAATCCAATTCCTAGCTAGCAGGTGCTGGGTTTTAACTGGTTCCCTCCTTTCTCTGCTGCTTTGTTCTGGGAGTCGCAATAGTACTTTTGAGTTTCTCTTCCTTTTATATAAGTTGCATGAGGCCATGCCATTTAGAAGGAGCTTGGAGGCTTGGTTGGAGAAGGCTGGGCCATGGCCCATTTCAACAGCAGAGTGAAAATCCTGCATTTTTGCCCTACATTTAAGTAGGGATGAGCAAATGTTAGCGATTTCATTTCTTTTTATACTTCTTTTGAATTTTTGCAGTGTTTTTAGTTCACCACTTTCTTTCTCTCTTTTTTAAACTAACTGGTACTGCACAGATGCTCAATTTCTATGTGCAATTTATCCAGTATTCCTATGTGCAATGCAAGTCATTTACATGCAGATTTATGTATATACTAAATGCCCATTGATTGACACAAATCATATTAAAAAATAAGAAAGATCTGAGTACAGTAGCAACTTAAAGATTTCCAGTCAAAATTCCCTTCATCAGAAATCAGGGGGTCAGAGTCAGGGGGCTTTGAGTCTCAAAAGTTTATACAGTGGAAATTTTCTTGGTCTCTATGGTGCTACAAGACTTGAATCTAACTGTTTTATTGCAGACCAACCCATATGAAACTAGAAAATGAATACACTTCACAAAGCAAAAATTGGTAGGAGGAAACAGAAAATGGTGAGAAATTAAAGAATCATGAGTTCCATTCATATAAGACGCAAGCATCTGTTTTGAGATCCTTGCATCAGTTGCCTATTGGTTTCTGAGTCCAATTCAAGATGGTGGTTCTTACCATTAAAGCAGTTTACAAGCTGAGACCCACAAACCTGAAGGATCATCTCTGCTAGTATGAGGTCATAGAGCAGATTTGCTGAGCATAGCAATGAATAATAAAAAACTATCATATGGCATTTTGTGTGTTATAGCCAGGAGATCCAAAGATTGTCTGGCAGGCTTAAGTTCTAACTCTTTTAGCAAGTTAGACTTATGGGGGGGGGACCTGAGAGAGCTCTGAGAGCTGTGACTGACCCAAGGTCACCCAGCTGGCTTCATGTGGAGGAGTACAGATTCGAACCCACTTCTCTAGATTAGAGTCCACTACTCTTAACCACTATACCATGCTGGCTCTCATAGCAATGACTTTGGTCAATCCCGCTCCAACAAGGGGATGTTTTGCTGTTGCTCATTTACATGTTGTTTTCTGTAGCTGCTCCAATGTTACAGAATTGCTTTTCAGAGTAAATTGGAAAACATACCTTTTTCTTGCAGTTTCAGAGGGCTTATGAAACAGAACTCTTTAGGCAGCTTTGGCTCCTCAAGGTGATTGCTTATTTATTTATTTAAAAAATTATTAGCTGCTTTGCTTCCTTGCAGAACTCAAGGCAGCTTACAACACAGATAAAACACATAAACTACAGTACATTAGAAACATGAAAAACAATATTTAAAACCACAGTTCAGATTTGCTAGTAAACTTAACCAAATGTGGTCCTAAATAAAAATGTCTTCAACTGCTTCCTAAAGACTGAACATGAGAGGCCAGGCACCCTTCTCTGGGGAGGCAGTTCCATAAGCATGAGTGCCTTGAATTTGTGCGGGCCTTGAATTTTAGAGCTTTTTCAATGGTTGTTTTAATTGTGTGGTTTTGAGATTTATGTTTTTTGTACTGTTTTTATTGTTACAGTGTTACAGAATTGCTTTTCAGAGTAAATTGGAAAACATACCTTTTTCTTGCAGTTTCAGAGGGCTTATGAAACAGAACTCTTTAGGCAGCTTTGGCTCCTCAAGGTGATTGCTTATTTATTTATTTAAAAAATTATTAGCTGCTTTGCTTCCTTGCAGAACTCAAGGCAGCTTACAACACAGATAAAACACATAAACTACAGTACATTAGAAACATGAAAAACAATATTTAAAACCACAGTTCAGATTTGCTAGTAAACTTAACCAAATGTGGTCCTAAATAAAAATGTCTTCAACTGCTTCCTAAAGACTGAACATGAGAGGCCAGGCACCCTTCTCTGGGGAGGCAGTTCCATAAGCATGAGTGCCTTGAATTTGTGCGGGCCTTGAATTTTAGAGCTTTTTCAATGGTTGTTTTAATTGTGTGGTTTTGAGATTTATGTTTTTTGTACTGTTTTTATTGTTTTTACCTACCTTAAGTCCTGGTTATCTAGGGAAAAGGCATCCTTACAATAGGCTTGCTAGCCCTGTGACCAGTTTTTTGGGGGCAAATATGCAAATAGGTGTCCCTTCAATGCTGTGGTGCCATTTCTAGTATCAACCCAGAAATGGCAGGGGAACTGTGGTCACACACACTAAATAATTTACTTTCAGTGCACTTTCCAACTGGAGTATTACTGTATGAACTGGCAAAATCCAGTTGGAAAGTGGATTCTTTAGTGTGTGTGACTGCAGCCCTAGTGTGTTACAATGACATCACTTCTGTGTTCACACCAGAAGTGATGTTGTGGTGCTAGAGCAACACCCATATCCCCCTGTCTACTCTCCTGCAAGCAACCAGAGCTAAGTAACTAAATAAAAATGGAAAAGAAGGACTTTTCAGGTTAAAACAGCAGGTATGAGAAATTAGAAATAAAGTCTAAATCCCTGTTTCCACGAATGGAAAGTCTCTGATAGACTCCTCCATATTTAATTGCCTGGCAAGAGAAGAATTTATTCCACTTTACATCTATCCCAAGTAAAAACAAAAGTATATAATCAGCAAGATGACTGGGCTGATAAATGTATTTATCTTCTTAATGAGCGCTGTTGAAATGGTTAGAATGATTAATGAGAATGAGCATGCCATCAGTAACCTTGAAAACCCAAACGTCAATATTTGGGCTAAAAAATCCTTTGCACAGCGATGCATGATACTTAAAGCTGTAGAAGCCTCAAGGGAACACCTGCTAGCTGATGAGCAGACTTGTTTGACATGGTGTTATTTAAACAGAATTAAATATTACAGGCAGAAATAATTGAGGCTTGTTTAGATGTTCTTTTTACTCAAGACCACAAGGATCCTAATATGTCCAACAGGATTTGACAATCTCATTGTTAAGTTAATGAACCTGGGTGAAACCCTGCAAACTGCCAGACATTTGGAAACTCTCCTTCTGTCTTCAGTGAAGGAAGATTTAGCTTTTATTCCCACTAGTATGTGCTCATTTCTAGGAATTTAATTATCCAGAGCCGTGGCTGTCAAGCCCTCCTGCCTTAAGGGGAAACACTTTCCACATCTACATAGCTGCTGAAGAACTGCTGCATGACATAGAGGATTCTGGGTCACAGACTTGGCAGGCATTCAATTTATCTGGATATTGGCCAGGTCTACTGAACTTCACTATGGGCCCATATGAACTGAATGTGCAACCCTCAGAACCTATACAACTCTCCCCTGTGGTTCTGCATTTCAGGGAAAGTTAGGAACAGTGGTAAGAAATTGTTCTCTCCTTGACTTCTACTCTTGCAGGTGCACCCAACCACCTTATCTACTGGTAAGAGAGGGTGTTTTCAAGTATGGGGACCTTTGACCACCAAAAAGGCTGTGGTGGGGATCATGCAGTAGGTATAATGGTAGGGTAGGTATAATAGTAATGGTAGGTATAACAGCTATTATATTATATAGTATATATATAGTATATACTATTATATTATATAGTATAATAGTAGGGGGAGAAAGGTAGGTATAATGGTAATGGTAGGTATAATAGTAATGGTAGGTATAATAGCAAGGGGAATCAGGTGAGAGAGAGAATCCCAGTTCAAAGCAGGATAACTGGAAAATGTTGGCTGGATCCAACTCTTGATCTTTGTTTGTTGTTTTTTTAAAAGGACTTCTAATAAGCTTCCAGGATTTTCTGAAACACTATTTCCAAGCTAATGATCCAGACCATAGTCCTTGGTCCAGATACCGTTGCACATAACAACATATGTCCAGCTGAAGACAGTGGCTGGTGATGTGTATTTTCTCTTTGCATTTATTATACCACTGTTGTGTTGTTCAAGATTACAGATACTGTCAGCTAACTCTGCATTGATTAGTACAGGAATCCCCAACATTTTTAAATGCTCAGATGTTCAGGAAAGCTAGTGGGTGCTGCAACACAATTGCTGCCATGGGGGGCGGGATACCAGTCACAAAATAGCTGCTATGATGGTTGCAGCCAATCAGGTCTCCAAATTAAACATCCTACTGCAATGCAGGCAGCTTTTACAGAATGAGTGCTCCTTGAAGACACCACTATAATGCTTCATGGACTCTTTTGAAGCACTTTCCATCTAATAGATAAAGAGAAACTTGGATTGGTTCACAGGAAGAAGCAAGTGACCACCAGGAAATATTGGTGTGCAGTCAGATATTCCCAAGCCAAAATGAAGCCCAAAAATTACTGTTTTGTTTTGGCTTAGAAATATCCAACAAAACCCAAAATACTTCCAAAATTTCAGGATGGCTAAAAGATATCTCCCAAAATGTGTTTCTCCAGACAGTTCTGGCTATCACGGTAGAGAATACCATCTAGTAGGGAAGAGAAGGAAGCCACCTGAAGACCTGCAGAATCATCCAACCTAGCTGTGGGCTGCTGTTCTCTCTTGTGGAGGGAGCAAGGCAACAGAGAGAGAGAGAGCAACAAGGCTGAACTGCTGGTGCTGATCCATTCTTTTAAATACCCCTTATATTTCCACAGTTTTCAGTGGGCTGTAGGCCTAGCCTAGGACACCAGGTCTGCCCAGTGTTCGCCAGGCACTAGACCTGGTGTCCAGATTCAGGACACCAAATCTACCACCCATTGAAAACAGTGGGGGTAGACCTGGCTTCCAGAGAGAAGGCCAAGTCTATGGATTGCTCACATTCCTACACCTTTAAAAATTACCTGAAACAGATTCCCAAAACAGTATCAATATTCCTGAAATTTCAGGAGAACAGTAACAGTGCCCTTTCAGAAATACCAAAACAAAGGTAAAGCATTTTTTTTGAACTGCGCAACTATTTGAAGGACCATCTCCTTCTGTATGTCCCTGTGCACCAACTACAGTTGTCAGGCAGCCATCTGTTGGCTATCACGCCACTCAGGGTGGCCTGTCTGGCAACAACCAGAATCTGGGCCTTTTCCATCATGGCTCTGGCTCTGTGGAATGGGCTCCCTGAAGATGTGAGGGAAACCACCTACTTGGAGATCTTTAGGAGGCACTGCCAGTCATACCTGCTTACCAGGGCTTTTGAGAGGGGTTGAATGACAAGCAATAATCTTTTGAGGGGGCAGAGTGAGGAGAGAGTTGGGGGGGGGTTTCCTATTTTGTTTTCGGTTTTAACCGAAAATGTTTTCAGCTATTATTATATGCTGCCTTGAACCACAAGGAAAGGCACAATATAAATGATTTAATAAATAAATAAACCCTATCTGGAAACCCATAGGCTGGCACCATGTTACTCACAATTACCTCACTGGGGATCACAGTACAAGTGGGAATGTTGGGGGGGGGGGTGTCCTAAGATCTTTACTATATAAGCACAACCCGATACGCTGCTTCAGAGGGAAATTATAAGGGTGATGAGGACTGATCTTGGGCTCATCACACTTCTCTCAGAACTCTTTCAGCCCCACCTACCTCACAAGGTGCTTGTTGTGGGGAAAGGAAGGAAAGTGATTATAAGCCATGTTGAGACTCCTTATGGTAGAGAAAAGTGGAGTATAAAAATAAGCTCTGCTGCTTCTGATTTTGAAGTTGTTTGCATGCTTCAGTTCTGCATAGATGGTAGTTGCTGTTATGGCTGCCAGAGGAAATATATTTAACATTAGAAAACAATTATGCATTGCATTTCCATAACATTTAACTATGTGAATCACCTTGGTTCCCTAATAAATCTATTATATAGCAAAAGAAATTTAAGATAGCCAGCAAATCCCTGCTCCAGGTGCTAATGCATTAAAAGCAAGATTGACTTGTATGAGGACACAGTCTTTCAGATTAGTAGCTCTTAAACTGTAGTATGTCCTCCCTTGGGCAATTCAGCTTGCCCCCTCTCTGCTGGTGGTATTCCACAAAACGGGGGAAAGGTACTTATTTCAACAGGATTTAGGAAAGCAAGTTATGATTTATAATATTCATTCTGAATTCTTCTTGTTTGGGGAGATGTATTTCCCTATTTAATCATCTGCTTTGGTTTTGATATTATTTGATAAAATAATTATTATTTTAACATGTAGATTGCTACAAAGTTTTTAGCATGTCTTAACATAGTCAGCCATTTTGGAATCTCATACAAAGAACAGAGCAAACATGTTATAAATAGATAATCAAAAGTATTTAATCTTGACACAAACTATAGATGGCAGGCCAAATTGGCGATTTATATCTTTAAAAGGCAAGGACATAAAAAAATGCCTGCTGTATCAGATTGATAGGTCATCTAGTCCAGCATCCTGTTTCAGGCAGCAGCCAATCAATTGCCCTGCAAAGCCAAACAAAGAGGTCATATTTCTCTGCCATCTCTCAGGACTGGTATTCAGAAGCCTGCTGTGTCTATAAGAGGGAGGGTCCCTTCAATTACCATGGCTTTGGTCAGCCACTGATGGACCTCTCCTCCATGAATCTAACACCCATTTAAAGCTATCTATGAGATGGCTATCACTATCTTCACTGACAATGGATGCCATAGTTTAAGTTACTGAGGCTGATTCAGATAGCCTATGTATTCCATTTCAGGAACTGGTTACTAATGGGGTTTTTCTATCATTTCAGACAGACCCGTTTTAGTAACTGGTTCCTAACGGAATATATTTACCTGTTCAGACAAACACACTTCTGTCCTGTTCGGGAAGGATGCCTGAAGTGTTGTTGACTCAAACTGTTTTCTTCTGATCTTCAGTCCTTCCTACCGCTTCTGAAGCACTATGGGGTGCTGTATAAAATGTCCTGTAGTGCTTCCTGCAATGACGGGGGGGGGGGGGGGGTTGCACCCTTTTTCTCCCTGCGTGTGACCATCATCTTTTTTTAAAAAAAATGTTCTATTGGAAGTGCTATGGCACTGAAGCAGGACCACAAACCAGCACCATAGCAACCCCACTGAGATTCCTGGACTCTATTTAGACACGCTGACATTCACTACTGCTGTCACCTGGAAACAAGTACCTGACTGAACAGTGTGCTTAAGCAGGAGATCAGGGGCATAAGTGAATGGTGAGACAGATGTTTGGTCAATTTTTAAAAAGTTTGCTTTAGAGGAAGTGTAGACTCAGGTGCACACACACAAGCACACACAGTCCATGGTTTGTGGGAGTTAAGGAAGGAAGGCTTCCTGGGTTTCAAAAATGTCCAGTTCCCCCCCATGTTTGAACTCTGTTTCCAGTGAGCTCCTTGTTTCCAGGTGACAGCAGTAGCGAATGTCAGTGTATCTAAATGGAATCCAGGCATGTCAATGGGGTTGCTATGACACTGATTTGTGGTCCTGCTTCAGCGCCATAGCACTCCCAATAGAACATTAAAAAACCCCTCTCAGGAAGATCATGGTGGGGGGGGAAATGGCAGGGAAAAAAAGTGGCACTGTTTGAAATGACACACTGCTTCAGAGACCGCTCCTTACCGGAAGGAAAATGCTATGGGAAACAGCCCGTCCCTGTATCGGTTTAATCCATGACGGGGCAATAATGGAAACCATGCAGTTTAAAAAGGTAATGCGAAATTGACCTGAGTAACAAAGTATTTCCATTTATCTGTCCTGAATCTATTTTCCAACAATTTTATCAGGTGCCCCTGAGTCTAGTATCATATCTACTTTCTGTAGTCATGAGTCCTACTGGTACAAGACAGAAAGCAGACAATCTGCCATGTTTTTATCCCACCTCAGGTGATATATACAGTTTTGCCCTACTGTACCTTGCCCTCAAAGGTAGTCGGAGAGAGATTGTTTGCTCCAAGATCACTCAGTGAGCATCACAGTTGAGTGGAAATTTGAACTCAGGCCTCCCATATCCCTGCCTGATATTTGAACCACTATACAACATTGGCACACTGACACAAGTGTTTTAAAATAGATGTGGAACAAGAGAGAGAAGACATTGGATTTATACCCCACCCTTCACTACCCAAGGGAGTCTCAGAGTGGCTTACAATCTCCTTTCCCCTCCCCTCCCCTCCCCACAACAGATACCCTGTGAGGTAAGTGGGGCTGAGAGTCCTCTTTCAAGGACTGTTCCTGAGTGAACAACTCTGAAAGGACTTGTAACTGGCCTGAGGTCACACCAGAAGCTGCATGTGGAGTGGGGAGTCAAATCCAGTTCTCCCAGATTAGAGTCTGCACTCTTAACCACTACACCAAACAAGGCCTTTGAACTTCTAAGGAAACAGAGGGGAAGACAAGACACCTGTCCCTGCTGGGACTGGGCAAAGTCTTCCCTATTGTATCCATGAATATTTCCACCACAGTGAAAAATTGTATCACATGTTGGAAGTCAGAAAAGCAGGCAGGTAATTTTTCAAGGACAGGATTTCCTGAATGGCTGGGTCATATGTTAATTCCACAACCCATCAAAATTGCACATGGTTCCCTTTTTGGTGTGCTGAAACCATTGCTGTTAAGCTACCCTGTTGTTAATTTTTCCCTCATTAAATGAAGTCATATGTGCTAATGCTTACCAGCATTCCCCATCTGCTTGGTGCTGCATGTGTTGCCAGGCTGTAAACGCTACTGCTCTTGTTCTTCATTTTGTGAAATGGCCATCATTTTACAGCATCTTGAGCAACAAATCTCTGTTGTGTCCCCCCCACATACACACCCTTTAATTTGTATCTGCAAATAAGCAATTTTGTTCTGGGAATCAAAAGCGGCAAATATCCACTGCTTCCCTAGTAATCACATCAAAGACTTTTCCCGATGCGGAGACGTTTCTGTGCTGACTTCTGCCACTCACATCCCCCCCATGGTTCCATTTCAAGACAGACTTACAGTGGGCAGTGTGATTGCGTTTCTTTACAGGGGAGGGTCTGATTAAAGAAAAGGTCAGCACAGACTCAACTTTTGACATAGTGTACGTAGACACATGGTTTTAAAGGGGGGCAATCTACAGTGTTAGCTGTTAAAGCATTTTTAAGATGCAGTCCTAAGAACTCCATCCTGGGAGCAAGCTTCATTGAATTAAATGGGACTTACTTCTGAGTAGAACTGCTTAGGCTTGCCCTTTCAAAGCCTTCCAGTCCTCTATGAAATATATGAATGGTGCAGTCTTAAATCAGCGGGCATAAAAGTGGGCAACTCTGGTTAGGATTGCTCTGGAGGAGGAGTTCACAAAGGATGTTCTTTGTTTTTGTTTGTTTAAGGGACTTTTACTTTTGTATTTTAAATCACTTTTGCTTAGACATGTTATCAAAGCTGTTAGATTCAAGGCAAGCTAATTACTAACTAGTGCTGGCTTAGGGAAAGTTTTTTAAAAAGACAAAAACACCTCTCTCATGATGCCAGGTTTTCACAATTCATTCCAAAGGCGGTCTCCACTCACTTAATTATGCCAGGAAGACTAGTGCTATGGGAAGCAATTGGAGAAAAACTCAGCTTTGGAGCTTCATTTTCTTAAAACTTGCTCCAGGCTGATTTCCTGTCAGTTTCAAGGCAGTCTGTTAGGAACAAGAACCATGTATCCTATTGGCCAGAGAGCAAGCAAACTTGATCTGAAAGTTTTTACAGGGATCAGAGAGCATCACCTGACCTGCTCTGGCACGTAGGTCAAAAGAGGCTTCCCTGCCTGGTGTCTAGGTCTGCCTGCAGTTCCCTCTGTTGACCATAGGTGGTTGGTGGCAAAGTTCATCTGCCTTTCTCCAAGTCAATTCTAAAAGGACCTTTTCAAGACCTATCTATGTTTGTTTCACTCTTCCTTCAAGGAGCTCATAGTGACACACCCAGTTCTCCCCTTTGGTCCTTACAAGAATCCTGTGAGGTAGGTTAGCTGGAGAGAGCTTACTCTCTGCATGGCTGAATGGGGAACCTACCCTAGGTCTTAGTTCATACCGAAACAAGCTGGAGTCCTGACAACCAGTGATTGTATCCGCATATGCCCCACATACTGTTTTGGACAGCCAGACCATGTCTCACAGCATCCATGTGGCATGCTTCATGGGAAGAGGACTTCTTGCTTCCTGTACATGGACCATTAGAAGCATGCCATGCCATCACTTGGTTGTTATGAGTCACCTACCTTCTTTTTTCTCCCTTCGTATTGTAGTGTAAAACACATGAGGCCTGCCTTGCTAAAATACATTCAAAGCCTGTCTAATCCAGAATTTTTCTTTTTCCCATTAGGAATAGCCAATCAGACACCTCTCAGAATCTCAGCATTGCAGGTTATCGCTGGGGATTGCCATCCCCACTTACCCAAGGAAAAAATAGCAAACTGTGTACCACTAAAGTCATTATCAAAAATACAGTATATTTAGGATATGCTTATTAGATAACTATTAATTTCCTACAAAATGGTAGAACCATGGAAACATATAGAATCTTATACACTTGTAGAAATACACTTAAAGTATTAAATAATCTAAATTCAATCATAGACATTTCATGAGAAAATTTCCTAAATCAGAAATACTAAGCACTTTCGATGGAGTGAACAATGTTCCAAAGGTTTCTATGATATACCATTTGTGCAAGTACTGTTTTTTTTGTCGATCCCCACTTATCCAGCACTAGCTTCTCCCGCCTAAAGATTCTTTGCCTCTGAACTAGATCTGATTTAGATCTAATAGCTAATTCTGATTGCTAGAACATGAATCTGTCTAATCTTTTCTCTTTTTCTACAAAATAATATGTCTCGGCGTACATCTTTGTATGGCTGTACAGAGGCATGCTGAATTTACAGTGGGTCTGTCATGAATCAACAACAAGCCCTGAACAGTAGAACTACGCCTCTTGGCCTGGCAGGTCCTAACTCTGTTTGGATCCAGTTGACCATCATGAGTCTATACATAGTTATGATTAAGGTCCTATGAAACAGACTGGCTGATCAGTCTTCCATTAAGCACTTAGATAATTGAACAGAAAGAAGTGCCAGGACATCTCTTGTGGCATTTCATTATCGCACGGTGGTGGTAGAAAGTGTCGTCAAGTCGCTGCCAACTTATGGAGACCCCGTAGGGTTTTCAAGGCAAGAGACGTTGAGAAGTGGTCTGCCATTGTCTGCCTCTTCATTACTGCATAAATTACAAGTAAATGCCCCCCATGCAATGTCTCCCTGGGAACATGTTCATGATTTTGGAAACAAATTGGGGGCGGGGGGAGAGAGAAAGGGTTTACTGACAAGAGACATTATCACATACACTGCATTTTTTGGTATGACTCAACTGTTGCTGCTGCTCCACAAAGCCCCAGTTCTGATGGCCACTGAGGTGTCTCTGCCTGGGGCAAGGTGAAGTGGGGGTGCCAGCAGCTTCTGCACCTCAAAGGTAGCACCACAGGTACAGCTGGTAATCTCCCAATGCCAGCTTCCCAGTCCAAGTGCACCAGTGGAGCAAAGCACAACTACTGGCACAGGGTCACTCCAGTTATACTTATCACTGCTTTGTGTCTTTAAAATTGCCCTGAGCTGCACCTTACCTCAGTTCACATGTACCCCTGCTTTGGGGGCAGCACACGGGAGCTGTTCTGCCAAGCAAAATGGTGCAGCATGCCACTGTTCAGCACATGGGATGTGGTTCTCCTGAATACACTTTTACACTTGCTGAATTAAGATGTATCTATGAAATATGTTTGTCTTTGCTATTGTTATCATTTATTACCCAAGTAAGTTTTTTGTTCACTTCTCTGAAGTACAATAATGCTGGTAACTCCAGGCTTTCACACATGCACTTACTACGTGAAAAGTATCTCAAGCACAATCTACAGTCAGCTTGCCAAATCCATAAATATATAGTTGCTTAGACGGCAGCAAAAACCTTTGAGTGTCACACATCTAATTCATACCAACATTCGAAAACAGCTGCTTTGCTTAGAACTGAAGGCTAGTCAGAATGCTGTAATACAAGAGCATGGTGTGTGCTGTTGCAAGGGTTTTAACACATGCCAAGGAAACCGCTAATATAGTGCAGAACCGAGACAGAAAAGTCTATTAGGATCATTGAGGTCTTCAACCTTACTGAGTCTGGAGCTGATCCTCTGCAGAGTAAGGTCATAACTTCCACCTGCTGCTGTGACTGCCAGCAAGTTCTGGAAATGTAACAGTTCTACTCTTTACAGTTCTTAATGGCGTGCAATGCCAATTTGGCTGTGCAAATTGATTTCCATTATGAAGCTACAAACTCCACTTGGTAATAAAAGACAAACTTAATGTGCTCATAGCAGCAACTTCCCATCGATTTGTGCCCAAGAACAATGAAAAGTGCACTGAAAAATCATGGAACAGTTGTGTATGGTTTCTGTAGGGAATGTATCATAATTGCAGATGTGTAAAATAAACTGAAATAATTTGGAAAGTTTCCTATTTGTAGCTTGCAGCCCCCTTGTGCTCCTAGGTATCATGTTGCCTCCTCTGCCTCTATATCTAATTCTGACTTTTGTCCCAGAATGTGGATATAAAAAGTCACACAATGGGGCTATACACAGAGAAGGAAGGTTTTTCTACAAACCTGGGAGAGAAACAAAACTAGAAAAAATGGTGAGGAGGGTTTGGATCCCCCCTAATTACTAAAACCAAGATACTGCAACACTATGTAGTCAGATCTCAGCTGCTATTCTGGGTATTCCCCAGCAACCCCCTTACACAACTCCACAGCATGAGGCAGTGGCAGCAGTTAGGGAGGAGGAGGAGAGGGGGAGAGAGTGCTGGTGGCAGTGGAGAAGAAAGAGATAGGAAGTGGTGGCAGCAAGGGACAGAATGAGAGAGATGGAAAGGAGGAGAATAAAGAGGCAGATGGGAAGTGGTGGCAGGCAGGTGCGGTGGCACAGGTTTATCATCTCACTGCAGGAGGAGCTACATATTACGTGCAGTTCTGTCATCCTTTACTGTTTTTCTTAACACAGTGCAGCCACTGGGATTTAAAGGGGGCAACAAGCACAAGGGCTGAGCAGCTAGCCCTTTCTCCTCTCCTCATTTTTCTGCTGAAACCTGCCCTCTCGGCTGCTTTTGGCACTGTTAGAGAAAACAGCCAAGTGTCTCCCAATGCAGGCAAAAACAACTTTAGGGCAGCAATATTCAGTAGAAACTTGAGGTGACAGGAAAGGATTAAAACAATCAGGAGCCTTATGGCACCTTAAAGACTACACCAACATGAGCTTTCATGGACTAGAGTCTAGATCAGTGGTCCCCAATCTGTTTGGTGACCTACAAGTTCAAATTCACTTTGAACACTGACCCTTCCAAGGCTGGCCCAAGGTTGGCCCAAAGTTTTTTGGTGCCCTAGTCAAATGATGACCTTGGCAACCATCTATAGTGCCCAACCAGCAAGTGAGAGTTGATCTCTTCCTCCTCTGCCAGCTGGGCCAGAGCCAAAGGAGGTGCACTTGCAGGGCTCTGGATTGAGGAGATAAGCAAAGCTGGTAGACAGTGGTGGCAGCAAAGATCTCAGTGCAGTCCATCTCCCAGAGCAGGTAAAGGCATTGCATGAGGCTGGGAAAGACAATGGGCTACAGAACCAAGACAGAATCCATGCACACATATGCCTCTTTCTGTCCTCCTCTGGTTTTCCCATGGCATGCTGAACAGCTCCCATTTACTCTTCAACCCTCCCCCCTTCTTTTAGTTACTTCTGTGAAGTTACTAGTTAGTTGCTGGACAGCCTCCCCCCCCCCCCATTATTATCACAAAGGGGGAATGGGAGATGAAAATGTGAGGAGTTGGCAAGGAGGAAAGAAAGAGAAGGATGCAAAGGGTAGGAGACACCATCAGGGAGGAATGGCTGTCGAACCACTTTCAGAGGCTTCATGACCCACTTTTGGGTCCCGACCACAAGTTGGGAAACACTGAGGTAGATCTCACTTCTTCAGATCTGTTGCACTAAAATTCTGCAAGAGTTTATGGTGCCATAACAGTCCTGTTTGGTTGGTTGGGTGGTTTGCTACAATAGACTAACACCCTCATGACATGGTTAAGAACATAAGAAAAGCCAATGTTGGATCAGGCCAATGGCCCATCCAGTCCAACACTCTGTCACACAGTGGCCAAAAACACCAAAATAGCTCATCTGCTATTTCCCCCACCATTAAATCTCAGTCTGGGGGCTGCATTGTACGAAAAACCACAACACATTCATAAACAAGACCACTGAATTATCTGTAATCAGGGCCGCATTATGACTTTCGTGGGCCCCTCCCACCAAAATAATATCAAGATTAAAAATTATTTTTGATATAACTTTAAAGACTTCAACATTTAATCCCCCCTCCATTTTTGGCAAAAATTAATAGATTTTCCTGGACCCTAAACATTTCATTTTTTTTCCAGGTGTGTGAAAAAATTAAAACATTTTCTTTGATCCTAAAAAATTTTCTTCTTTTAATTTTAAAAGAAATTAAAACATTTTCATGGGCCCCTAATAGTATCATGGGCCCTAGGCACTATGCCTAATGGATGTTGGCCCTGCCTGTAATATGTGGTTCCAGCCTTGGAAATAGGCCCAAGATTGCCATTCCATTATACTATACCAGGTGTGGCCAAACTGTGGCTCAGGAGATGAATGTGGCTCTTTCACACATATTATGTGGCTCCCGGCAGGGCAGCTGGGGAAGCTAAATATCATTAGCAAACAAATATTATTGGACAAATAAATATCATTATCAATATCTGCTTTTACCCCTTTTATTATTATTTTTGGCAGTCTCATTTAATGTTAATAAAAAGCAAATTTGCATATTTTCCAATAAAAACATGTAATATTTGTTCATGTCTTCAGGCTCTCAAACATCTGATGTTTATTCTATGCGGCTCTTATGTTAAGCAAGTTTGGCCACCCCTGTACTATGCTACCATTTTAGCAGTCTTTTCACAAAGGCTCCAAGATCTCCTCCTTGGGTATTATTTACATCCAGTTCTGACCCCCATCAATATATTTATGAAGCTAAGATCCCTTGGTCCCAGTGCACGTCACTTCACACTTACTTATATTAAATCTCTGCCATTTTGTTGCACCAACTTTGGAAAGAGCCTTTTTGAATTCATCACCATCTTAATGCAGTGTCAAATGCTACTGAAATCCAAGTGAAAGTAGCCCTTGGTGCACAGCAGAACTTCTTCCAAGATTTACAAGTGTCCCTGTGATAGTGACAAAGTTCAGCATGGTGGACAATATTTGCAGGTTTCTTAGTGAAAGGACTGAACCAGTGGATAGAGCATTTAATTAACCCCACATTTCCCACTGGTAGAAGAGTCACGATTACCTGCCAAAATAATGAGCAATTTGCAAGCCATGGGCTGTGGGAATAGAGCAGGTATTTGACCAGATGTGACCTTTCCAGTGCTAAATGATAGTTATTGTGGAGAGAAAGGTCTTCAGACTTTTCATACTACCAAGCAGTCCAGTTAAGCGTATGCAGCTTGCATGAATGTGCTTTCACCCAGATTTGTTACTATAAAACGTGTGGCCAAATAACAGTTCTATCACTAGACATTTTAGTAACTCACAGATATTCAAAAGGCTGCAAAAATTTAGATATACAGCAAATCTACTTTTTTTCCTCTCTATCAGAGCCCATAGTAGTGGTCAGACTAGGTCTGATGTTGAAAATAACCCCGCTTGCCTGCTAGAATACCCCTGTTCCAAATAATAGCCCTGAGATTGGGTCCCATGAAGCATCTCCACTGAGAGACTTGGACTTCCATTTCCTGCTGCAGCCCCCAATGCCCCCTGAAATGCTGTTCCTGGGGGCACAGGGGAATCCACCAGAAATACCAGGAAGGGAGAGCCAGAGATCTGCAATGGTAAAGGGGAAATGAGCAGATCACCCCCCCCCCCAATCCCATTTACAGAAATCTCTCTCAGGACCCAAACCCTGATCTTGACATTTATTAGCAAACTTTCTTTGGATTATCATGCCAGAATATCGTTCTGGATATCACTAGGTATGTGAAAGTTTTCCAGTCACATTGGACATACTGTTTAGCAGAGACTTGCACAGTTCTGCCTGTCCCCTCTCAAAGGTATAGAAACAGGGAATCAAATTGATTTTAAAAAATCTTCCTTATAAGGAAAATTTAGTTTGGGGCTGTCTCGTTTAGGGAACGTACCAAGTTGGGGCATATAATATGGGCCCATAAAATTATGTATCAGGTCAGATAGAATGGATATACATTTCTCCCTGCTCAGTATGGTTCCCTTTAAACCCAAAAGCTGTCCTGTACCAGCTTAAAGAAGGCCCAAATGCTGGCCTCATACAGGTTCAGTGATGATGAGCAGAAATGGATCCTACTCAGTGAAAGCATCAGGTTGATTGTAAGACCCTGATGGCTCAGGGATGCTGTGACCACTATCAAGAGCTGTGTGTGCTGGAGCATTCACAAGGAAAATATAAAACAAAACAGAAGGGGATTAACAAGGTATGCCTTTTCCGATACAACCAGTGATTGAGTCAGAATAGCCAGAACAAAGGAAAATGCCTTATGGACATTACCCAGAGCAAAATGACCTCACACACCTTTTTTATCATGAAAAAAAAGTGTAATTAGGGAGTTTGTTCTGAGAAAAATGCTAGTCATGTAGTCCCTGAGGGGAATGACTGGGGGGGGGGGGTATGGGAGAACATCCGCAAAGATAAACCAATTGCTGCATTTGAGATACCACTCATGATCAAGGAGTGCCAAAAAAGACACAATGGACAGAAGACTTTCTCAACAATACTTTGGTGGCAAGAATTCCTGGGAGTCTGGAACACCCAAAATGTAGAACTGCTTAGAACTTGTTTTGAAATGTAAAAAGACTTCACTTTAAACTAGATGGGCTGCAGGTGATCAGGAATGGAACTAGATTTTGGCACTATGTAACCAGCTGCATAGTTTTTTCACCACCACCTCCTACCCACAGAACTTCAGAATCTTGAATTCAGCCTGTAAGCCAACAGGCCATCACTACAACTATTCCCAGATCAGCCAGTTATGCTCTTGTGTTCTAATATCAATCAAAAGGTGTCGGCAACTTTTGGACACATGAAGTTGCCTTATACTTAGTCAGATTGTTGGTCTACCAATGCCAATATTGTCTACTCTGACTGGTAGCATTTCTTCAGGGCTTCAGGCACAGGTTTTTCATATCAGCTACTGCCTGATCTTTTCAGCTGGAGATGCTGGGGATTGATACAGCAAGCAAAGCAGATGCTCTACCACTGAGCCATGACCCCACCCTATCATTGTAACATCTTTAAGGGCAACTCCTCAGAAGGCTCTATGTATTTGGGGGAGGACAAGATATTATGTGGGGCATTAAGAGTTACATTAATTCTTTCAGTTGAATGTTAGGACAGGAAATTAGTATGGGAAATAAAAAATGGACACTTTTATGCATATGTGATAAAATTTATGCCTCCACCTTTGCTCACAAGGTTCCAAAGGGAGAATCTTTCACAGCAGGACTCTGTCGCTTAATTAGCACAGAATAATTAGAACTCACTGCAGAGAGAAATTCAAAAGTTCAACATCTGATGCATTGGAGAAACCTTGAGCTACATTTAGAAGAATGATACAGTTCACCACACAGAAATGTGCAGGTAGGTCAGCCAAGTATTTCAAACTTCCTTTGAAAAACAAACTCTTTGATTTGAAGAAAGCATCTTCATTAATTAAAAGTCAATTAAATGTGTTATTAAATTTCATCTCTTGTTGGTTCTGTAGATCACCCTAGGGCCGGCTCATATATCACTAGATAGTGCCGCATTTGATGATGCTCAACTGAATGGATAAATTGATCCTATGGCCAGGTAGTGGGTAAAGCTATGGTTATACCATAGCCTATTCTGCTTTAGTTAGCATGATAAGATTAGCTGTGATTGCACTCCTCCTAAAGGCTCTCTGCCCTTGTCTGAGAAATCACTCAAAATCTTGCTTAGTGGCCTGCTGTGGTATTCATGAGATAGTCCGACCATCTTGATAGTAGTGGGAGGGAGAAAACCAAGATCAAAATGGAGGAATCTTGCCCTGATCTGAATAGCCCAGGCAAACCCGATCTTGTCAGATCTCATAAGCTAAGCAGGGCTGACTCTGGCAAGTACTTGGAAGGGTGACCTCTAAGGAATACCAGAGGTGGGATGCAGAGGCAGGCAAATCAAGCCACCGCTCTGAAAAACATCCAAGCCCCCAGTTGGAGTCACCAGAAGTCAACCATGACTTCCAGGCAGGCACACAAAACACACAGACACTACACACACATGCATGAACGGAGGAATCTTGATTACAGAAACAACCCTTGTCTGGGGCTGTATGACTAGTTAGAGTTACACACAGTCCCCTTCCAATGGAGGTACAACAAGTCCTGGCTACATGACCCTGAAAGTGAAGGAAGAGATTAGGGCAGCCACAACCAGAAGGTCATATGACCAGGCAGCTGCAACTATGCCTTGAGCATTCTGCTTTCAAGTGGATGAAATTAATCCCATAGAATTGCTTCACATTTCCCTGTTCTGCTGCCATTTCAGGGCAGGCTCAATCTCACTTACCAAAGACCTGGTCTTCACCTGCTGCATAATGAGGTGTTAATGAGGAGGCAGAGGACTGAGGTGATGACACCGGCTCAACTCCTTCAGACTATAGGTGAAATGTCACATAAAAAAAAAAAAAACCTTCCCTACACTGTAAATGAGAAACTAGCACAGCATGCAAATACCTAGGCTAGAAGCTCCCTTTCTAATGTGCTGTTTGTTTGTTTTCTTTGAAGGGAGTTTAACAAGGGAGAGTATTGACACTGTCACGCAGGGCTCATTTCATAGCAGGAGGTCCTCTGCATATTAGGCCACACACCCCTGATGTAGCCAATCCTCCAAGAGCTTACAGTAGCCCCTGTAAGAAGAGCTCTGTAAGCTCTTGGAGGATTGGCTACATTGGGGGGGGGGGTGGCCTAATATGCAAAGGAGCTCTTGCTACAAAATGAGCCCTGACACTGGGGCCAATTCCGCACAAGTGCTTTGCTTCCCTTTCCTCCCGGGTTTAATTGGTCCAAATCAGTGTGCGCATTTCCACTTTACATGAATCTGACCCGGGTTGATGCTGGTCCTTCATTTCCACATCTGTCCTTGCCCCGAATCTTGAGCCCCCACCCATCTCCCCCCCTTTTTTAATGTAGGTGGAGTTGCGTTATGACGTCATGATGCAACAAAGCCGTGATTGGCCATCTGAGCTTCTAAGCCCACAAAAATCATCCATGTAAGAAAAAAAAGCTTGCGCCAGAGTTGGAGGGGAAATGGAGGGTGGGAAAGGGATGGGAAATTGAGGGGGAACATGCAACACTAACACATGTAACCCCTGCAAAAATTGTGTCCTCACCACCACGCCACCCGCAATACATTGGCCCTGCAAAAAATGTTAACCACACAACGATGGATCAATGTTGTGTCATGTTGTTGTAATGCAATGGAGGGGGGGGAACAGCTCGCACTGCGCCTCAAAGCCATCAATACATATTTTTATAGTGGCATGACTCAGGCACGACTTTTGTGCAAAAGATGCAACACAGAAATGTGCAGACATCAACAACAAAAGTACATTTTTAAAAGACATTTAAATGCCAGTCAACAGTGGATCAATGTCATGTCATGTGGTTGTAACGCAACAAAGTGGGGAACAAAAAAAACCCTGCTTGTGCCAGGACGGGAAAGGGGAGAGAAAGGGGAGAGAAAGAAGCAGAGGGGCATTAAAGGGGTGGAACAAGAAACCCCAATTTCGGAGTTCCCCACCTGAATACCCCAACTTCACGCCCATGGCAAAAAAAACCCCGAAACCTGAAAATCCCGGAAACGGAAGATCCCGGGGAAACAATGATTACATTCGGGCCAACTGCAGACCCAGAGCAACAAGTGGGGAACCGTTGCTCTGCCCTGGATTTTATCGGGGAGTGATGCCAGGGCAACAACTAGTGTGGAATCGGCCTGTGACTCTTCCCACCTTGCAGTATGAAGTGGTACAGCCTGTTTGGCCACTTCAAGATTATAGGAGCTTATTCTGCATCAAATGCAGTCTAACGGACTATTGGTAGAGTCAAGACTTCAAGTGGGGACTTCTCCATCCACAGCTCAGTTTCTGAGTCCCTTTCCTACACTAACATATGTGAACAGGACATTCAACTTCAGGATATTTTAAAAGTTCATTTAACAAAGACATTTCAAACTCAGTATTGTTTTTTTCTGTCAGTAAAACCCCAAACAAAAACAAAACTAAGGACAAATACCATGTTTCAATTGGTTAAAGCTTTACTTATTTCCTTTGCTAACTTTTCACAGCCTGTAAAACAAAAGTATGTAACCAGACTAGGCAAAAGACAGAAAAGAGACTGGCAAATGATGAAGGAAACAAGGTACAAGAATTGCTTCACTGATCATAGAAAACCTCATAAAGTTTTCAACGCTATTAACTGAGGAAAAGGAGGGAGGAATCAACTTTTAGTGCTCACTTTTTTAAAAAAAAGTAGTTTATATTGGTCTAACTATTCCATCAGAGCAGTATCAAGGGATTTGAACACGTATAATTGACACTGGAGACTGACATACAGTAAACCCTGCAAAATAATTAAATGGCTGGAACTGTTCCCCTAAGCCAACATGGTCCAGTATTACATCCTGCACTGCTGTATTTAGGATCACTTGTGACAGACAGAGATTTCTACCATGCATAAAATGAGTTAGATTCAAGAGTGCGGACTTTCTTCCTTATGGACTCTGGTTTCAATACTATTTCTTTCCTTCAAATTTATTGTGGCTACTGCCAATATACTCTGCTAACAGCAAAATAAGGAAAGGGGGGGAGGGAGAATAAGAACTCAGACTGTACTATGCTCTTGTAGGATGCCTGCCAAAGAAATAGTAAAGAGACACATGGGAGGGAGTGCCAAGGAGAGTTGGAGGCAACTTCAGGACCCAGGAAAATGCCCAGGTTAATCCACAGTAAGGAGAAATTGGAAGCCTAGAGAGAAGGGACTGTGGATGAGATTAAAAAGTGGATTTGTAGGTGTGCACTCTAAATCTGTATTTTGTTTTGATGTCAAGTAGTAGCCCACGTATGGTGGCCCCATGGGTTTCTCAAGGCAAGAGCTGTTCAGAGGTGGTTTGCCACTGCTGCCTCTTTGTAACAACCCTAAACCTCTACGGCGGTCTTCCATTACCATTGTCTATTACCTGGGATGGAAGCTTTCAGAGGTTTAACTGATGAACTAATCCACTGTCTTGCTTTACAGTTACAGTAAAGAAAGATGGCACAGCATGGATTTTCCCTACATTGCCAGATTAATAAGAGAAGGTCCAGATCATGTGGGAAGACCTTGTGACATGGGTTGGCAACCTCCTATTTGGAAAATGATCCTGGCTCCTCCTTTATAAAAGACTAACCTGATACTCGTGCTTCACTATGGTATTTAGGTTCCATAAATACAGTTGTAATACTGATGATATGAAGTTAGAAATGCAGCATTTGTTGTGTGAATTCTAATGGAGAAGATTGTAGTGTAAAAAAATGAAGTGAGACATACGTACTGGGTTTTTTTTTCTTTAGTGAAGGACCTCTCTGTAGACCACATTGGTGGTTCTGCCCTCCGGTGCTAGAATCACCAGGCTGCTTGGTGAGCTTGGTGAGTTGGTCTGAGGGAGTGGTGATGTGGTGGACATTTCTTCAGGTTCATGAGGGAGACATGCAGTGAAATGGCTCCTAGAAAGGTCCTTTACTATCTCCCCATGAACCACACAACATCTTGAATCGCTGATTTCTGCAACTGTCCTCAGCTGTCTGCAGTCTCTTTTAACTGTGTTTTTACCTCAGAACATTGAGATCCACAGCTGAGCAATCAGAGGGAGGTAAGATGCAAACAGGCCAGTTTTACCTCGGCACTCTGAGATTCACAGTTGACCAATCAGAAGAGGGGGAGGCAGCAGGAGGTGTCATGTTTCTCAGAAATCTCTTTATTGGGGGGGAGGTTGACATCATGGTAGGAATGCACTCCCCTTATTTTGGGTTTCTTGGTGCAGGGGTTTGGCCTGGGCATTGAATAAGGTGTGAGGGCATACCCCCCCTTTTTTACAAAATTGCCTATCATTTATGTTACATTTAAGAAGTGGGACATAACTATGTATTGAATCTGAGCAATCAGATATTAAGCAAGTTCATATGAACCAGTTTTCTAGAGCCCACATTGTGAGAAGTTAAATAACCTAATAAAGGAAACCAGTTTTCTATAAATTTGGAGTATATTTCCATTATGAATGGGATTGTGGCTAAAATGGGTCAGCAGCACCACTAAGGTGATCCTGCTGGGGTGGCATCCCTGATGGATTAAAGTACCCTGGTCCTGCTCCCTGACAGACACCCGCCTGTCTGGTACTGGGGGGATTATGTTTAAAGGCATCGGGGAGGCTGGGCCAGCAGCAGGGCTAAGGCAATCCTGCTGAGCAAACCTCCCCAGCAGCTGTAAGCATACCACATCCTCTCCTACACATGACAGGCAACTGCCTGTCCAGTGTGTGTGTGGGGAGTATTAGAAGCCACTATGGAGGGGGGCAGGCAGGATCACTGCTGAGGCAAGCTCCCTCGTGGCTTTAAGCACCCTGCAACCACTGCTGTGCCTGACAGACAACTGCCTGTTAGGTGTAGGAGGTGGTGGGAGTGTGTTGGAAGCCATCAGAGAGGCTGGGCTAGCAGCATTACTGCACCTCGCAGGTGGTTGCTGGCCATTCCTGATTTCCTCAACTGTCATGAGCTCTCTGTAGTCTCCTGCAACTTTTTTTTTTACCTCACAACACTTAGCTCTGCAGCTGACCAATCAGAGAGTGGGGGTGCAAGGAGGCAGCCGCCTAGCAGCAACATAGAATCAATAGGGGAGCACATTTTACCCCTTTTGACCCACTTAGGGGTTGCATTTCTAAAAATCCCTTTTTAGTGAGCACCTATGCCATGGTAAGAGTGCTCTCCCCGAATTTGGTGTTTCTACGTCCAGCGGTTTGGCCTGGCTGTTGATTTTACACTGAAGGGACTTTTAGACAGACAGGCAGACAGACAGACAGACAGATGACTAAGCACCTCCCATAGAGTTTGGGGCTTCTGACATTCATCCCACTGTATGATTTGGATGCTTTGGGAGGTGGACTCTATGGCATGGTTAAGCTAAGCAGTTTATTCTGATCAGTATCCAGATGGACAAAATCCTAGGAACTTCTGTATGCTGCCTTCAGCTCCATGATGGGAAAAAGATGAGCTATACGTGAATTGATGAAATTTTCACAAATGAGGAGGCTCCCACACCATGATGGCAACATGAGAAAGGTTCCTAATACTTTAGCTGATTGATCAAATGGTGGCAAATTTTAATAACTGGGACTGGTACAATTGGTTTGGGGGGGCTGCAATGCATTGTTACAATAAAATCTTAAGGATGACCTTGCATTCTAGTAAGAAGAAGAGGCTTTCGTTTCTCAAATGGAAAGACCCCTTACACTGCCTTCAATGTCTCAAAAAAGTACTTATAGTGCAAAATTATGTGCTTACACTGAAGTAACTCTTAGGATTGTACCATTAAGGTATAAAGGATAAAAATAGGGTTGCCAGCCTCCAGGTGGCACCTGGAGATCTCCTGCTGTTATAGTTGGATGATGAGGAGATCAGATTTATACCCTGCCCTTCACTACCTGAAGGAGTCTCCAAGCGGCTTACAATCTCTTTTTCCTTCCTCTCTCCACAACAGACACCCTGTGAGGTAGGTGGGGCTGAGAGAGCTCTCTCAGGAACTGCTCATGAGAGCTCTGAGACAACTTGTAACTAACCCAAGGTCACACCAGCTGCTGCATGTGGAGGAGTGGGGAATCGAACCCGGTTCTCTCAGATTAGAGTCTGTGCTCCTAACCACTACACTAAAGTGGCTCTCATACCAAAGTGGTCTCACACCAAATTGATCTCAAGACGATCAAGATCAGTTCCCTGGGAGAAAATGACTGCTTTGGGAGGTGGACTCTGTGGCATTATACCCCATTGAGGTCCCTCTTCTCCTCAAACCCCACCCTTCTGAGGCTCCACCTCCAAAATCACCAGGTATTTCCCAACTCAAAGATGGCAACCCTAGGTACACACACTTAAACTATTGGGATACAGCTCTCCTGGTACATGTGCCCTTCACATTTGTATGTCTGCACCTTCCCAGCAGTTTCTGATTCCCAATGTGGCAAACACCAGCTTATGCACAGCGAAATGTCAACATAGATAAACCTTTGAAAAGGACCTTAGATATACAGCTAAAGCAACAGCACATGGATCTTTCAGTGACATACACTGAAAGTGACATACACAGTGACATACATCTATAACATATTTTCATAGTACAACATATGAGTGGGCTGAGAAAAATCTTTTCTTTTAAAAAAAAATCCAAGTGCAGAAATGTTCATATTCACTGAAAAACAGATTGATATATGTGCTGTTTATGCTCCTTGAAACATGTTTGCATCATGCTACTAATTAGGGAAGAGAAGCAGGATTGCCAGAAAGCCTGAAAAAAAAGCAAATTGACCATATGGAAGACAGCATTTGGCCTTCAGTGCCTTTCATATCTAGGTAATTAAAGTAACTTGTACATTGTGGAGAAGTAATCAAAAATTAATGAAGTGGGAGCTATAGTTTTTATGTTTCCAATATAACATTTTTGCATACTAAATGCAACCTTTTAAAACAAAAAGATCAGGAATCTCATAAACTACTTTCCCCCCATATGTGGTAAAGTTGTTTATTAAAGAAAAAAAGAGTTCTTGCTGAAGGAGAACTGTATTCTTAATAATATAACCAATTGTGCTTTACCATTAAGTTTCCACTATTAGAGCCCCAACCTAAGACCTGGTTTAAAAGGGCCTAGGATGGCAATTAAGTGCTACAATAGTCTATCTCTGAAATATGCTTTTGCATCCCCCCAAAACACTGGTATATTTATTTACATCCTTCATTTATATCCCACACACCTTTCTCCTGCAATGGGAACCCATAGCGGCTTATATAATTTTCCTCTTCTCTATTATATCCTCATTAGTATCTGGAGATACACTGGCAGCATGACCCACACCTGCATGGACCAGTGCAAACCCTATATTGGCATAGACTTGGGTGCCATCAAGAGCATGCCATGTATGGATTGGACCTTAGTAGGCTTCCTAAGCCTTTTCAAACCTGGAACTGTCCCTGATGCTGGAGCAACATTACACCACCGAAAACCCTGGAGCTCAAAGTCATTCCACAGTGGTCCATGCAAGGGGGGAGGGGGACACAAGTAAACCTCACACACCTCTCACCCTCAGAGTTTCCCCTGGAGCCGTTGTAATGAAATAGACCAATATGTGTAAACCACCAAATTGCCTGCGGTTCATCTTCTCTTTGTGTCTGTGCAGTCAGATGCATAGCTTAAATTAGTGCTACTGGATAGAATACATTGCCATCAGCAACATCTATTTGAAAACTGATCACAGGAACTGATTGCAAGATTAACTAGGCTCCTGAGCAGATGCTTGCTTCAGCCACCGGAAGTCCCATGGGTCCTGAACAGATGCTGAAGGCACACAGACATACCCAGGTAGTAAGTTTCAGCTAAAAAAATCTCAAACTTTTTTTCACCTTTTTACTAAATGCCTTTTAAAAATTGGAGGCAGGAGCAGATGGATAGTAAGAAGTGACAGCTGAGAGAAAGTAATATAATGGTGCTAACGGGACACATCCAGATTCTTGCTGATGCATATGAACAACAACTCACCCAAGACTGCCTCAAATGACTGGAAAATAATTTTTTTAAAAAACTTTTAAGTTGCATGTGCCATGATGTCACTTCCAGAGGAAAATCAGAGAGGTTTTACCATAGAGTTTCTGGCAATGTTTAGAGCTACCTTATGTCCTGTCTGGGTTTTCCTGGTAGTGACATAGGGCACACAATATGGCATGTCCCCAGCCCCAAAGCTCCTGCCAGTTACCAGTCATGGTCTGGCTGTACTACAAACAAGAATAAGAACATAAGAGAAACCATGCTGGATCAAGCCAATGGCCCATCCAGTCGAACACTCTGTGTCACACAGTAGCCAAACCCCAGGTGCCATCAGGAGGTCCACCAGCAGGGTTATAACTCCAGAAGCCCTCCCACTGTTCTTGTATTTTGAGAAAGGCAGAAAAGTACTTCTTTCTCTGCCTTCTCTATCCCATGCATAATTTTGTAAACCTCTATCATGTCACTTCTATCATATATTTGAGGTGCAGTGACCAGAATTGTACACAGTATTCCACATGAGGCCACACCTGAGATTTCTACAGGGGCATTATAATACCGGCTGATTTGTTTTCAATCCTGTAACGGCAATTTCCATTTAGAGTGGGATCTGTTTTCAAGTCCCATGGAAAACTCTGATCAAAGGGTATATCTATTCCTTTTGTAACAACCAATTTGAACTAGCTTTTCTGGGCCTTTATTAAATCTACCAGAAGTTTGCTTCTTTTCATGCCTTTGAGCAAACTCCCCCTGCCCCATAACTCTCAAGAGCCTTGTTTTCTTTGCCAATTATTTCAAGGGTTTTTAAAATGTAAATAATGGGATAAATAAAGAAGTAAATTGAAATCCCTAAAGCAAACCCTGTAAAATAAAATATTATTTATGAAGAATCCCCTTTTCCTACCGCAGCTGCAAACCAACTTCTGTGGCATACAAAACTATGGATATATTGCAGAAAATTCTTTAATAATGCAACTAATCTATGTTGTAGTGGTAGCCCACCTTTCTCCTGGTTCTACAAAATATGCCAAGCTTCAGAGAATAAATTAGCCATCTTGGCCTGCAGATGTTTACAGTATGGAATAAATTAAGAAGAGAAAAAAACACATAGAAGGTTACCAATTAATAATTAACACAGAAAGGTGGGAAATGTTATGTACTGTTTCATTTGCAGCAGATATATCACCTCCTTCAGTCATTTTACAATCTAATCCTGTTTCAATTCCTCCTTCCTTTTTACGGTATATGCAAAGTATATTGTATCAATTATTCTTTGTCAAAACTGACTGAGATCCTTATGAGACATCAGATCATTTTAGCAACTGAGTTGCTACTGTCAGCCCTATTCCTTTTCCCCATTTCATTACTTGTATCCAGAACGCCTTTGTGTTTCGTATCTTTCCTATTCCTTTCCTCATACCCCTCTGAATCAACCAGTCCTAAAACCAGGGGTCATTTCGTACAAAAAGAGGTGCAGGAGCTCATTAGCATAACCCATTAGCATAACTTATTTGCATATGCCACACCCCCTGACATCACTGGAAGTATGTCAGAAGGCAAGAAAGAAAGGAGAGAGAGAGAGAGAGAGAAAGAGAGAGAGAGAGAGAGAGACAGAGAAAGAAAGAAAGAAAGAAAGAAAGAAAGAAAGAAAGAAAGAAAGAAAGAAAGAAAGAAAGAAAGCTGGAAGAGAGGGGACAGCTACTAATCCAAGCCTCAGAAATACCACTATTCTGGGAGGATAGCTTCAGTGGTGCCTGAAGCCTTCAGAAGGCTGGTCGGAGGAACAAGGGGAAGGGGTGATTTTGCTGCAGCCATGACACAAGCAGGCATTCACCCATTGGGGGGGCTGGCCCCAGCTCCTGGAACTGAGCTCCCCCGAGCTCCTGCTTGAAATGACCCCTGCCTAAAACTAGCAAATATCTGGTAATCACTGAGTTAACTTTTGCTTTGTGGGACTGCAGCACCACTAAAAGATAGTGGTGCTGTTGCCAGCCTTCTAGGAGATCCCAACTAGCTACTCAAAAAGACTCCCAGATATCTCTTAGGGTTGCCAGGTCCCCGCAGCCACTGGCAGGGTGTTGTGTATTAATATCGTGGTTGCCATGTGCTCCAGTAATAGCAACTGCCACGTGGACATTCGCACATGGCCTGAATCTACTTGAGCTTCGGCCAGGTAGAACAATAGCCAGTCGGATCCTAAACGACCACCAATGATGTACCCAGGTTTGCCCCGGGAACCTATGAACTGTAACTACTATCTTAAGGTCCTATCAGGACATCTGGGTGAGGTCAGGGGCATGGGCGTCAACTACGGGGGGGCTCGAGGGCTTGAGCCTCCCCCGAAATTTCCCGGGGGGGGGCTCAGCCACCCCCGGCAAAATTGAGCGCCCGCCGGTGGCCAGTCAGCCGGCCGTCACCGCCTCTCCTTCCCCCCCACCCCTGGCCTGCCCTCCTGCCTCCCTGGGGTGGGGGGGAGAGAGGCGGCGCTCATCTGCGCCACCCCCGCACGCCCCGAGCGCAAGGCGGAGCGGGAGCCGGGGGCCCGCAAGGGTGATGCGCCGGCCCCCGGCCGCAGGCAGCAGCAGCAGCAATCCTACACTGCCGCCCGAGGTGAGCGAGGAGAGGGAGGGAGGGGGGCGGGGAGCACGGTGGGCAGGTGGGCATGGCCCGGGGGAGGGAAGCGGTGGCGGCGGTGCCCGAGGTGAGTGGGGAGAGAGAGGGCGGGGAGCACAGCGGGCGGGCGGGCACGGCCCGGGGGAGGGAAGTGGCGGCGGCGCCCAAGGTGAGCGGGGAAAGGGAGGGAGGGGGGCGGGGAGCGCAGCGGGCGGCCGGGCACGGCCTGGGGGAGGGAAGCGGCGGCGGCAGCTCCCAAGCGCTGCCCGGCAAACTTTTAATGGCTTCGGCGGGGGCAGGTGCTGGAGGTGCGTCTGGGCGGTTGCACATGGGGGGGAATAGGAGGGAGTGGGCAGGGAGCAAAAGCCTGCAGCGGGCCGGAAGAGCGCAGGTCTGCCTCCCTGGGGCGGGGGGGGAGAGCAGCGGGGACATGGTCCCGTGTGCATGCGTGCACATGAGAGAGCCCCCTCCCCCTCCGGGGATTTACAAAGTCTACGCCCCTGGTCAGGGGTGTGCCTCTGACTGGAATAAAAGAGGCAATGCCAAGCTCCAGTGCTCCAAGGTGCCACTGCAAGCCCCAGAGAACATCGCTCACCACTCTGCTCCGGTAAATATGGCTGCCGCCATAGGACAAATCCCTCCATTTGACCCTTCCAAACCCGAGATCTGGGATGCATGGTCAAGGGAACTCGGGTTCCTCCTGTTGGTATGAGGGGTCACTGAGGCCGACATGAAACAGGCCTGGCTCCTAGGGCACTGCAGCGTCAAGACCATGCACCTGGCCCAGAGTCTCATCACTCCCCGTGACCTGCTGGACATTTCATATGATGACCTCCTCAAATTGCTGGGAGATTACTTCACACCCAAGCCCTCCATGCTGGCGCTCAGAGTGCGGTTCCTCCAGAAGCCTCGACAGATGGATGAGAGTGCTGCTGCCTTCCTCACCAACCTCCGCCAGCTGGCGGTCGGTTGTGAGTACCAGCACATGGAGGATCACTTGCTGGCCAGCTTTGTGGCCGAAGTGTGAGAAGCCAAGCTATGATGATGGCTCATCACGCTTCCCGAGCCTACGATAAAAAAGATGCTCCAGACAGTGTCCGTGTTTGAGACAACCCAGAACGATCACCCAGCCACCCACATGCACCACACCGTGTCCTCCGAATCGGATGCATTGGAAGAGGACATCTGCCAGCTGTGACCTTACTCACAAAACGGTGTGTGCCACTCCCCTGGCTCCCATTCCCGGCACACGTCCCGGCCGCTGCCTCCGCTCCTGTTTCCCAGCACAGGCCCAATGTGCGCTAGCTGTAGAGACCCCCACGAGCATCGTTCCTGCTGGTTCCATGAGGCAATATGCCGTTCCTGTGGAAAGACAGGGCATGTTGCCAAGGCCTGCTGCTCCAGAACCAGTCACCGCTCCCCAGCAGTGCATTACGAATCAGCGGACAGCCTCTCGTTGGCAGCCCACAATCAAGTACTGAGCTTGCCCCAGCCACTCCCAGGGAAAATATTGATCCACGTCTGGACCAAAGGGGCCCCCTGTTCCATGGAACTGGACACCGGTTCCTCGTATTCTATCATTTCCGCTGCAATGCTCAGGCAGCTCTGCCCTCGGGGGAAGGGGTTGTGGAAACCCACAAGACTAGTACTCCAGGATTTCCAGAAGAACCCAGTGGCGATTAAAGGGCTGGGCAAGTTCAGAGTCCAATTCAAGGAATTTAGTGGGCTCCTGGACCTCCTGGTGGTGGAAAGCAACATCACCAGCCTATTGGAACTTTTGTGGTTCCAGCCCCTGGGCCTGGAAATCAGGGGGGTGAACCGCATAGGCTCCACAGACTCTGAGTCGGTCTGCACAGAATTCCCCACCATTTTCAACGGCATGTTGGACTCCTGCCAGGGGCCTCCCCTCTTACTGGATTTAGATCCCGCTGTCCGGCCCATCTTTGTGGCAGCTCGGAGGCCTCCTTTAGCCATCCAGCCGAAGGTAGAGGCTGAGCTGGACAAGCTTGTGACTCAAGGCGTGCTTGAAGTGATCTCTCATGCTAGGTGGGAGACCCCAATTGTAAATGAAGGCAAATGGGGAGATCTGCATCTGCACAGACTATAAATGCACCCTAAATTTGGCCCTGCAGGATCACTCATACTCAGTACCCATGATCAGCCACATCTTGGCTTCCCTAGTGGGAGCCCAGGTATTTAGAAAGCTGTATCTGGCCCAGGCCTACCAGCAACTCCCCGTGGACAATGCCACAGTGGAAGCCCAAACTATAGTCACCCACAAGGGGTCATTCAAGGTGAGGTGGCTCCAGTTCAGGGTCAGCATCACCCCTGGGTTGTTCCAACAATTAATGGACTCTGTTTTAAAAGATCTTCCAGAAGTGAAGCTGTTTTTTGACGATGTCCTGATAGCAGCCCCGGACGTTGCTACCTTCAAGACCTGGCTGCGGTCCATCCTTCAGCATTTCCAGGACGCCGGCCTAAAGGTGTGCAAAGACAAGTGCATCTTAGGTGCCCCTTCAGTGACTTTCCTGGGCTTCACCATCGATGCCCAGGGCATACACCCCACCCCAGAGAAGGTGGCAGCCATTACAGAGGCACCCCTACCCACATCGAAAGGCTGAGCTGCAGGCGTTCCTCAGCCTCCTGAACTTTTATCATGCCTTCCTTCCCCACAAGGGGGTGATTGTGGAGCCCCTCCACGGGTTGCTAGACAAGGGGGCCAAATGGGACTGGGGGCCATGCCACTCGGCAGCATTCAAAGCTGTAAAGGACTTATTGGTATCCAACACTGTCCTAGCACACTTTGATGAGTCCTTGCTAGTGATCCTGGCTTGTGATGCGTCTCCTTATGGGGTGGGGGCAGTCCTGGGCCATCAGCTTCCTGATGGGCAGGAGGTGCCGGTGGCCTACTATTCCCAGACTCTATTGGTGGCGGAGCGGAACTATGCCCAGATAGATAAGGAAGCCCTGGCCATAGTCGCTGGTGTTTGTAAGTTCCATGACTACTTGTATGGACGGGCTTTCACCATGGCCACAGACCACAAGCTGCTGCTCGGCCTTTTCACTCCGCACTGCCACATGCTCCACATGCTGTCCCCGGGGTGCTGCACTGGTCAATCTTCTTGTCAGGGTACCAGTACTCCCCCGTACATCAGCCTGGTAAGGCCATGGGACTCACAAATGCCCTGAGTCACCTTCCACTGCTGTCCTGTGATCCAGACCCAGCTCCCACTTTCCATGTCACCCTGATCAAGGATCTTCCGGACTGCCCAGTCCAGGTACCTGACGTAGCTCACCGCACGGCCCGGGACTGCATCCTTTCTTGGGTTTCAGACTGGGTGGGAAGGGGGTGGCCCAACCATCCAGGCCCTGAATTTGCCACCTACACCGCAAGGCGAAACAAACTATCTACCCACAACGGTAGATAGGGTGCTTGCTATGGGAAACCAGGGTCGTCATCCCGGGGCTGCTCTGCGCCAAAGTCCTGGCTGCGCTCCATGAGTCTCATCCAGGGATTGTCCGGATGAAGGCTCTGGCCCAGCATGGACAAAGAGATCAAGGACCAGGTCCACCGATGCAGCAGATGCCAGGAGTCACGTCCCAAACCTCCTCACGCCCCCATCTGGCCCTGGGAGTCAACCAACAAGCCCTGGTTTCGACTCCACTTGGACTTTGCGGGGCTGGTCCAGGGGCAGCTTTTCTTTATTGTTGTAGACAGCTACAGCAAGTGGCTGGAGGTAGTCCCAGTGTGGGCCACTTTAACCAATGCAGCCACCCAAGCCATGTGGCGCATATTCACCACCCATGGACTGCTGGACACTGTTGTCACTGACAACGTGACTGCATTCACCTCCATGGAGTTCCAGCACTTCATGGACTCCCTTGGCATACAACACATCCATTCAGCACCCTTCCATCCTGCAACCAACAGGCAAACGGAAAGAATGATAAGAACCACCAAGGATGCCCTCAAAAGGATGGACCATGGTGACTGAGAATTCAAGCTGGTGAAATTCCTGTTCAGCCAGCAATCTACTCCCCACACCAGAATGGGGCGCAGCCCTGCAGAGATGCTGATGGGCCTTGGGTCCATGCTAGACTGGCTCCAACTCGATCACACCACCAACAGCAACAGCAAGCCAGAGTTCCAGCAAACTCCCTGAGGTTTCTTCCCCGAGGACCCCATCTACATCCGGAACTATGCCAGAGGTCTGACTTGGGTCCCCGGAAGGATCATCCACTCTACAGGACCTCTTTCCTACAAGGTCCGCACAGTGGAAGGGTTGGTATGGCGACACCCCATCAACCAGCTACGGTGGTGCTCCTGAGCAATGTACCTAACGTCCCTGAGACTCTGGCACCCAAGGAATTGGACCAGTGCCTGCTCCTGGACGCCAGCCCTCATGTGGAGCCAGCGGACCTCCTGCCACCTGACAGTCAAAGAGAGTCTACATCGCTGGTGCCACTGCTGGACCTGCCCACAGACATCCATGAACCCATGTCTGCTGCCCCGCTCCCCGATCCGATCGACGCCCCGCGACCCGCAGCACGTCAGTGCTCAGGATGCGAACATCGCCAGCTGGGGTACTTGAAGGACTATGTTTGTAGGGGGGAACTGGACTATGGGTGTTGTGTATTAATATCACAATCGCCATGTGCTCCAGTAATGGTAACCGCCATGTGGACATTCGCACATGGCCTGAATCAACCTGAGCTTCAGCCAGGTAGAACAATAGTCGGTCGGATCCTAAATGACCACCAATGATGTACCTAGGTTTTCCCCTGGAACCTATGAGCTGTAACCACTATCTTAAGGTCCTATCAGGACATCTGGGTGAGGTCAGGGGTGTGCCTCCATCCAGAATAGAAGAGGGCTCTGAGCCCAGGGTTTGTATGTTCCATCTTGACCCACAATAAACTACCATGCTGATTTCACTGCTACCAGCCTCCCGACTCCAGTACTGTTCACGGGGAATGGTGGGGTACAGTTGCCAGATCCAGGTTAAAATTTTCCTGGAGATTAGGGGATGGAGCCTGGGGAAGACAGGGACCTCATTGGGGTACAATGCCATGGAGTCCACCCTCCACATCCATTTTCTCCAGGGGAACTGATCTCTGTAGTCTGGAGAACAGTTGTCATTCTGGGGGAATCCCAGGTTCCATCTGAAGGCTGGCATCCCTAAGTTTATCTTATAGATCGTATGAAGTCAAATCACAGAAATTGCTTAGTTTGGTGGGCCCCCAGAACAACCAAGGTCCTAGAATTGTCCTTAGTCCTTCCCTCTAGTAATGAATAGGTCAGCGAAGTTCAACCAACAAGCTTATTTGAGCCTTCTAGCCAAAGGAAGTAACTGAAAATCCAAAGCCAGAGATAAGCAGAAGTAAAAATCAAGGCAAAGTTGTTTAAATGGAAGAGTACAAGGAGTATGAAAAAATCCAGAGCACAGAGCAAGAGCTATTGAGATGTTTACAAGTAGATTCTTCCAGCTTTCTGTTCCCTTCTGCAGGGGTTGCTAGGGGGCATGGATTAGGGGTGAACAGATTCTATTCCATTTATTTGTACCTTACATTTCACTCTATCTACCTTGCAATTTAAACTGGAGTTTCTACAATTACGCACAGTTTGCCACAATTTTTAGGTCCCATTGTTTGTTCTTATACTCCTGCAAATGTCTATCGATTTAATCACAGAGCAAGAAGGAATGTTGACATGGTTACATCAAAATTTCTTTCTGTTCTGATTTAATCAATGGTGTACATTATTATTAACTGTCTGTAAGACCAAATAAAACAGGAACTGAAAATAAATTGCACATGTATCAGAATAAAATCTGGAACTGAAATGAGAAACAAAGTGGATCGCTAATTCATTGGTGCTGACCTAGAGACATCACCATGTAATTCTGAATCCTCAAAATCCAGGGTGAAATCTGGGGGGCAAAAATTTTGTCAAGTTCATTTACCCCCACACCCCAGAATGAAAAGTATGGATTAAAGTAGGTGTTATCAATGCCAGATCTAAGAAGCTATTAAAAACTACACCCAAACCTGAGTGCACAGGAATTTACACATAACTGGTCATCGCACACGAGGCACTTAACAGCCATTCCTCCACATCTTGCATCTCATACTCTCTTTCTTCCACAGAGGATAAGGCTGAATGTTACCCCACCCTACTCCCATAGTGGAAAGCACAAGAAACCAGATAGTTGAGATTGTGGCTCAATCTGCATCTAACATTTGCTCTGCTGTTTTACCAAACCCATATTGGAACAGAAACGCCCCTCTGCATTGCAGGCCAGTTTCACTTTGATTGATTGTCGGATTTTATGGCAGTGTCCAGACTGCATGCCGGCTTTTACTTCGTTTGATCTCTTGGTTTTATGGAACTGTCTGCATAGATTTATGGTCATTTTATGGCCGTTCAGGGGTGACTCTGAAGTCAATAAACTTCTTGGCAGAAGGGGACAGGAAACAAAGGGATGTTGCTTCCCAACAGAGACTGGTATTCTGCTATACAACCGTTCTTCCCACTTTTCCAAATACCCCACATGAACAGTTTATCACCCTCCCATTTTCTATATCTTCCACTGCTCCACATTTTCCTGCACACACATTCTCTCTTTCTCAGGTTCTTTAGCATGTGTATTGAGTGGAGTCACATGACCAGCCACCATATGATCCACACAAGCACCCCCGGGACTGAGCACACATGTCAAAACCTTGCATTTGCAACTGCTGTCTTTTAGCCAGTGGCCATCATTATCTCACATTTTGTTTTGGGGTTTTCGTAGGAGGAAGTGTTAGAAAAGCATTCAAATGCTTTTCTAACACTTCCTTTTACAGTTCTGCAGGGCCTGCAAGACAGAGCTCTTCCACCAGACATTTGAATAGGAGCCGCCCTACCACCACACCAACAAGCCCTGGCCCTTAACCTCAACAGGGCCAGGGCTTGTTGGTGTGGTGGTAGGGCGGCTCCTATTCAAATTTATTCTATCAGGAAATTTAGTCTATCAGGACTCAGGAAGACCATCGAGTTGGGCATTGCTGGTCCGCCTGTTATGTTTACAGAATATCATCTGATGCACTTTAACCCCATTTTAAGGGATATCAACAGAATTAGCACCTTATGATTTTATTATTTTAGTGTATGAATTGTTCGATTGATTTTATGTATTTTATGTGTTCTAATGGTATTATACCAATTGTGTAAGCCACCCTGAGCCTGCTTGTGGGGAGGGTGGGTTATAAATTGAATAAATAAATAAATGCCATGATAATACTTGGAATTGGAGGGGTTTTTTTTGAAGTTATCTCTCAGAATTTTATGTGAACTTTCCCAGACTGTTCAGAGCAAATTCAAAATAAGTTGCTTGAAGTAACACTATTGGTCAAGATTGTAATACTATCATTAGCAAGACAGTCAGATGCTATATATGATGGCCATAGAAATAAGTATTCTGTAGCTGTACGTTATAACTAAAGCACAATACAGGCACATTGTAAATGACTTTATTAGTGAGTTGGTAGTAGATACCCCACATTTTGTGAAAACAATTATTTTATAACATATGCCATCTTTAACAGCAACTGGAATTGCATCCCCCCCCCCCCCGATGTACACTGTGTACACTGTGTCATAGTATATTATATATAATATTGTATCATACTGTAGTATCACCTACTTTGGTTGTTTCTTCCACTTGTAAAAATCACAATTCAGAGAGCAGGCCTACTAAAAAAAACCCACATTTTATTCAATGGGAATTCTTCTGGGCAAGTGTTCTCAGCACGGCTCTTTTTCTAGCAGGAACTCCTTTGCATATTAGGTGACACACCCCTAATGTAGCCAATCCTCCAAGAGTTTACAGTAGCCCCTGTGAGAAGAGCTCTGTAAGTCCTTGGAGGATTGGCTACATTAGGGGTGCTTCGCCTAATATGCAAAGGAGTTCCTGCTAGAAAAAGAGCCCTGGTTCTCAGGATCTGCATCCTTTGTTTACCAAACTCCTATTTTTGGTGTGTTAGTGCGTATGTGTTTGTGTGTGTGTGTATGAGAGAGAGAGAAAGAGAGAGAGAGAGAGAGAGCTCCAGAGCTAAATAATTTGAAAGCAAGGCAGACACCTAAATCCATACATATTTTAATTTCAACTACCACAAAGTATACTGTGGGCTTGACCTGTTTTTTCATCCTGAACAGTGTCAAGCAATTGCCACAACAAAGGTTCTATGACAGGCAAATAGCTCTTTGGGCACCTTCTTTGGAATTTGTTGTCTTTCATGTCTGGAAGGAAAATGCCCCTTTTCATGTCAGGTTCCTTTGGAGGACTTTTTAAAAAGAAATCTGTTTATACAGTTATCCTTCCTCAGTGTATTTCTCAGATCCAAAACAACTTTTAAGATTAAAAATGAGCTGAGAGTAGCAGCTAAGAGAACACATGGTGAACTGGGAAGTATACAGTTCAGATGCTGCCTCTGCATGGATCCACCAAGTGCCCTTAAGGAAGCTGCTATGCCTCAGCTCTAATTAGGGATACCAGGCCACCTGCTGTAGTAGGAGGCCTTCCAGCACCCCCTCTCATTGCCCACTGACACCCTGGGCACTGGCAGAAAAAAATGGGGAAGGGGATGAATGTATTCTGGTGACATGCTGGCATTTTTATATCACTTCTGTTAAAAACCACTGCGTTTTTTTTTTTGTGAAATGCTAGAGCGCCCCCATGTCATTCCAGTTTTTATTAGAAATAACATCAGTGCACCAGGTTTAATTTGTGTGGTGTTAAATATCGATAACAGCTTGAAAAACTGGACTTTAATATTCCAGCAACAGGGTTTGTTGGAAGAGGGATGCCCAGAAGTGATGTCACAATGCCAGTTTCCCCCCATTTTTGCTCCAGCCTCTCCATCAAAGTGCAGTGGGAACACAGCAGCAGGAGAATGTCCACCATGGGAGACAGCCTGTCCAAAGTGTGTTTTCTCTGGGACTCCTTCTTTCAGAGTAAAATCTTCATTACCTCAGGAGAAACACCTCACCTCTCTCCATCTTTTGGATTCCACCCCATTCCTGTCCTGTTGCCTGACAACACTTCACATGGAATTCACTGCCATAGGAGGTGGTGGCGGCTACAAGCATGGATAGCTTCAAGAGGAAATTAGATAAACAGGAGGTGGTGGTGGCTACAAGCATGGACAGCTTCAAGAGAGAACTGGATAAACATATAGAGCAGAGGTCCATCAGTGGCTGTTAGCCGCAAGGTATAGATAGGAACTCTCAGTCTGGCACAAGTGATGCACTGTATTCTTGGTGCTTGGGGGGGCAACAGTAGGAGGGCTACCAGTGTCCTGGCCCTGCTGCCGGACATCCTGATGGCACCTGGTGTTTTTGGCCACTGTGTGACACAGAGTGTTGGACTGGATGGGCCATTGGCCTGACCCAACATTGGCTTCTCTTATGTTCTTATGTTCACTCAGCTTGTATAGAAATCACCTCATTCTAGAGGGAAGCATAACCAAAGGAGCTCACCTTGCAAAGGAATACAAGCATTCTAATAATCAATAAACTATACTTTTGAAATGTCCGGAGCTCCTTGAAGGAAAGATGAGATAAAAATGTGGCAGGTGGCCAAACAAATAAATAAATAACATGCTCAGCTTGTGAATAACCAGGTATAACCCACCAGCCATATATTGTGGAGGTGTGCTAAGTGAGACTGAGCCAAAAAGTGCACAAAATTATGGTTTGGGGGAAGGACAAAGGTTTCACGATCCCTTACCCTTTCCCTAACCTAGTTCATCTTTTTGGACTTCTCTGTAAATGGCACTTGCTTGCATTGGGTGCCATTTCCCCTTTTCTCCCCTCTGATGTGTCTTGAGACATCACCCTCAGACATTGTCCTGTAGTCATATCTCACTGGTTATGTGGCATTATCATGATGCTGGAACAGTGTGAGGGTGGTGCTTCTTGTCCTCACACTGGTATACCATCATGAAAACCCCAAGCCAAGGAGGACCGCACAAATGCAAAAAGTGGCCACAAGCTGCAGCACCAACATGTTACTTGCTATGTGTTGGGCTGATTCCAAACTAGTTGTTGCCCTGGCGTCACTCCCCGATAAAATTCGGGGCAGAGCAACAGTTCCCCACTTGTTGCTCCGGGTCTGCAGTTGGCCCAAATGTAATCATCGTTTCCCCCCGGATCATCTGTTTCCAGGATTTTCAGGGGTTTTTTTTTTTTTTTGCCATGGGAGTGAAGTCGGTGCATTCAAGTGGGGAACTCCAAAATTGGGGTTTCTTGCTCCACCCCTTTAATGCCTCTCTGCTTCTTTCTCTCCCCTTTCCCGCCCTGGTGCGAGCGAGGTATTTTTTTGTTCCTCACTTTGTTGTGTTACAACAACACGACATGACATTGATCCACTGTTGACTGGCATTTAAATGTCTTTTTTTTAATGTACTTTTGTTGTTGATGTCTGCACATTTCTGTGTTGCATCTTTTGCACAGAAGCCGTGCCTGAGTCGTGCCACTATAAAAATATGTATTTGGCTTTGAGGCACAGTGTGAGCTGTCCCCCCCCCCCCCATTGCATTACAACAACATGACACGACATTGATCCATCATTGTGTGGTTAACATTTTTTGCGAGGCCAATGTATTGCGGGTGGTGTGGTGATGTGGACACAATTTTTGCAGGGGTTACATGTGTTAGTGTTGCATGTTCCCCCTCCATTTCCCATCCCTTTCCTACCCTCTATTTCTCCTCCAACCCTGGCGCAAGCTTTTTTTTTCTTACACAGATGATTTTTGCGGGCTTGGAAACTCAGATGCATTTTCCTGGGAATTTCAAAATTCTTGGCCAATCACAGCTTTGTTGCATCACAACATCATAATGCAACTCCGCCTACATTAAAAAAGGGGGGGAGACAGGTGGGGGCTCAAGATTGGGGCAAGGACAGATGCGGAAATGAAGAACCGGCATCAACCCAGGTCAGATTCCTGTAATGCGGAAACGTGCACACTGATTCGGACCGATTAAACCCGGGAGGAAAGGGAAGCAAAGCACTTGTGCGGAATCGGCCTTAGAGTTCTTGGCATCCTTAGTTACCAGCTATGAAGGCGTGATTATCACTATATTTTATAGCACCATCAATACACATGATGCTTTCCAGCATCCTTTCTTCCAGTGTTTCTTACGCCAACCTCCTGTGTGCAGGGAAGCATAAATATCTGTGTGCTGTATTTTGTGTATAATTTTAACAATTAACCTTATTTTATTATGCAGCCAGCAAAACAATGTTTTATCGGATGATCTAAAGTCAGGCTGAAGTGTTTTCATTGGAAGGTGTCCTTTTATTTAGCAATGGTTTACGGCCAGCCTTACCAGGGTGGAGTAGAGGAAATGAAAAAACATAACTTATTTTTACTTTTTGAAGGTCTGTCTGCACACTCGGTGGCAAAATGAAACGACGTATTTTCATGTTTGCAGCTTGCCAGAATGAATTAGTAGCGGACGGGTCTGCATGAGCAAGTTCTCATATTCTATATTTTATGCCAGTAATTTAGCCTTGCCTGCTCTATCATCGCTTTTCCTTGTCTAACTCATCTCAGAGTAAGGAGAGCTTGAAATTAACTCGAAGCACAAACCATATTGAATAAGGAGATATAAAAATTAGTTACTTGGGGTGGGGTCCTGTTGATATGCATTACACAAGCTAGGTCATTAGAAAATTGCATCATCACATGTAAAAAAGAATAATATAGGGCTCCAGGCAGGTACTCTGTTCCTTTGGCTTCTCTGTTTCCTGTCAGTTTATGTTAGATTTTCTTTCAACTGAGTGGATTGGCCTCCCAGAAAACAGCAAAAAGATATCCCAAGTACAGTTCAGTCTGTTACTTAATAGAACTGAAATGCATAGTTCCTACCAGAGCTGGTCTGACTGCATAGGCAGCAGAACAACTGAAAAGAAGCCTACTTTCTCTCATTAGCTGCCCATTGGGTTCCAAGTACATTTCAAAATGTACTTGGTGCTTACTTGTGAAGGTCTAAATAGCTTAGTGCTAAAGCACTTGGAGGACTGCCTGCTCCCATACTGTCCAGCTCAACAATTAAGACCCTCATTCGCAACCCTGCTGTCTACACCCCTCATCTACAGAGGTGAGGAGCATGGCAGGCAGATACAGGGCTTTCTTAGTGGTATTACCTAGCTTGCTGCCATTTAAGCATCAGGATAAAGCATTTCCATTAAACCATGGGTTTAAATTAAGGGTGGGCTGGATACTAGGAAAAATGTTTTTACAATAAGACTTTTTCAACAGTGGAATCAGCTGCCTAGGGAGGTGGCGAGCTCCCCCCACTGGCAGTCTTTAAGCAGTGGCTGGACAAACACTTGTCAGGGATGCTCTAGGCTGATCCTGCATTGAGAAGGGGGTTGGGCTAGATGGCCTGTATGGCTCTTTCCAACTCTGTGATTCTATGATTCATCTAGGCTTCTAGGTGAAATCTGATCCTATCCTTTTAGCTTTTTTCGTATGGCCCATATCCCACCTGATTGTTGTTGTTAATTTGTTCATCTTTAAGAGTGTTCTATGGGGTATTTATGCCACTTCATACTGTTTTGTGCTACTTTTATGGTCATTTTATAAATGCACGATTAGGGTGGGTTTTTTTCTGGTGGGACTAACTTTGCAGTTTTGTTTTATTGTGTTTTTGTTTGGTTGGTTTTTTACTTGTAAATCGTAAGCCACCTCAGTTAGGTCTGTAGACAGATCAATTTTCTAATTAAATAAATATTTCTTTCAGTACCCTGGGAATCTGTAAAGCATAATCCTGTAAAAACCACACCCCCTTACTCCTGGTCCCAAGGAGTAGGGAGTATGGGATGTTTCCCTTCTCCAGGGGCTCTAGCAGGACCACAAGGCCTGTCAATATCTGTTTCCAGATGTTGGAGAGAATCTCTCATGCTAATAAGACAGTTAGAGGGCGCTACCTGAGTTAGGGTATCAGGTTGATGCTTCCCCTCCCCCAGAAAAGGGATGTGAAACATTTACCATATTGACCTGTCAGCGGGTTAGTAAGGACTCCCATGAGAGGGTGCGGCTCGCTCTTTTAAAGAACATATATGAAGTGGTAGAAAAACACAAGCAGGGAATTCTTACAGCAAAGGTAGCTATGATGATGGGGATGGCTACAAAGAGAGGAGGCAGTGAGGGGCAGAGAATGAAAAGGAGGCAGACAGAAGTAACTACCTATGAGGCTGCCAAAGAGAGGAGATAACATTACTTCTCCAGTCCAGTGGTGGAGGAAGCAAGGTAAAATAGGCCTATTATGCATACTGTTTTCCCTCACTTTAACCATATGTTTGTCAGGTTTTCTGTCATTCTGTGTTAATGTTCCTCCCTTCATTGCTGAGCTCATCTTCTGGTAATTGTTTCCCTGACTTTTCTGAGAGTGCTTTTGTGCCAGTTTTCTCCTTGTTTCACTTCTGAGCTGAAGGTAATTCAGGAGGTCCCACTTAACTGACAGGAGATTGCCATCTTTTATGATGTATTGTATGGTTTTATGCTGATTTGATGGTTTTAATGGATATTTTAATGTATAATGTATATGTTGTTAGCCGCACTGAGCCAGCAGAATGGCAGGGAAGGCGGGATATAAATATAAATAATAATAATAATAAAATTAAAAAGCATACAGATTCCCTTGAATATCCACCAGCCCTTTTGCTGCCCCTTGAAGGTCACTCCCCTGCCCACATCAAGGTCATTCCACCCACTCTGCACCTTCCACCATCCCTTCCCCTTCATCAGTGTACAAGCTCCATTTCCCCCTCGTTGTTTTAAACTTCTGAATTTTTTTACAAGCAGCATGAGTCTAGCTATATGAGACTATTGCTAGTTTTGAATTGCTGAATAAAAAAATAAAACAATGGGGGGGAGTTTAAAAGGAGCTGCATGAGGTTTGGGTTCCATGCTGATATTGACTTGAAAGAATCAGAGAGGAGGCAAACAACAGCATCCCCAGCGCAATAAACAACAACAAAGGATTTCAGTGCTGCATGCAAACAAAATAAAGGGGGTAGAGAAAGATCATCAGCATGGAATGAAATTGATATGAGATGTAAAGTGAGAGAGAGACTGGGATGGGAAGCCTAAAGCTTTGAAAACATTTTTCTCTTTAATGCTTTAGTGAACAAAGGTGGGAGGGAGGGACCATTTTGGCAGTCTCTGGAAGCCTAACAATAAAATGGGGGCTGAACCACATGGACCTTCTGCAAACCGCTGAACTTGGGACCGATCCATTTGGAAGACAGAGTGCAATCCACACAAGACAGGCTCTAAAAATCTGCCAAGATCATGACCAGTGTGTAGGATCAAATTAGAGAATCAAAAAGAGAAAGCCACACAAATTTGCAAGGAAGGGCAGGAAATTAGCATTACTATGCAGCTTTGCTAGGGCATCAGCAAAAATATCCCCAATTTTTGTTCAGTTTAGTGGCACAAGACTAAAAAAAGCTCTCCAGAACTTCCGCCAGAGGACTCCTCCCCCATACAAATTGCAGCCCTGTGCAAAGTATGGTGGAGTTGCAGCCAACTTTGTACAGACATGTACACACACACACTTGTTGCCAACAACCACAGCTTGCAATGCCAGTGTCAGTGTGTTCTACCATCCATTTTGTACACTCAATATGTTCCCTCATATTATGAGATCATGTCACTCTTTCCCATTTTTCACAGTGGTTGATAACATAGCAGAGAATTTCCTAGTGTTCTGCAATATAGAAAATGGGGCTTCACAGCTGCTTGTTAGTTTCAAAAAAAAGTCTTGTCAATTTCAACATAGATCTTCCCCCTTTGCCTGCATTTCTTTCTGTTTCCTGAGTCACTAGATAGCCCAAGCACAGCTGTTTCTTATCACTGTAAGTTTCAACCAAACTCATTTCCCAAAAGTTTGATCTCTGGACTGAAATTAACACTGACATTTTAAAAAAAAAAACATGAGGAAGTACTAAACAGTTTCACTGATGACACAAAGAGATAACAGGATTTCACTTGGTTTCTCAGTATGAGCAATAGATTTTTTCTGAGAAGATGGTAACTATCAAACCACCTTCTTGTGCTCATTGGCTTGCTGTTCATATCTTCCCACTCCATTGCTTCACCTTCCCAAGCCTGTATATCCAATTATCTCTGCCATTTACTTGCAAATCATGTTTAGCTGAAAAAGCATTCCAATCCTAGCAGCTATCAATGACTTGTAGCTATGACAGCTAAAGAGAACCTCCATGTTCAGAGGCCATAGACTTCTGAATACCAAGGCTTGGAAAGTGATATCAGGGGTGGCTTTGGCCTCTCTGCTCCATTTGTTGGCTGTTCAGCCATGGTGTAGACTAGAATGCTGTGTTAGACAGACACTGATCCAGCAAGGCACCTCAGGCAATGTCTCAAAATATGTACACTCATCCTATCAAAACTCTTGACATCTGTGATTACATCCCAGATCCTCTTGCTGAATCAGGAATATCTCAGTTAGCTTTGACATCAAAAAGAAGAAGACTCAAAGATGGGTGTCAGCACCAGCTTATCTATACTTCCAATTTATCTATACACAGTAGAGCACATATACACTACTATCTATGTAACTGTGAGTATGCAACAGCTGTGATCCAGTGTAACCACGAGAGAACCACTTATGCTTACAACCATTCAAGGACTTTATCCCAAGTGAGCAGCTAACAGTGATGAGAGAATGGCAGGACCAAGAGAACTACCTGGAATCCAAGCAGACAGGTAGAGTTTTCTCAGATGTTTGCTGCTCAGGGCCCTGGAAAATGGAATGGAAGTCTATCTTCATGTACTGCAGAAGCCCATATCAAACATTCAGTCCAAAACTTGCATAGCAGGCAATTCTTTTCCTGCTTGCACTTGGATTACTCTGCAGGTTTTGTTATTTAAACACTAAACTGTATAGATTGACTGCTTGTATTTGTGCTATCAAAGTTTCAAAAGCAACCCAGAAACAAATCTTGCAAGCAGTCGGAGCACAGCAGTAATTTCAGCATCAATAATAATAAAGGCTACCTTGACAAGCTTTTACAGCCCTTCCATGTAAATTGCTGCCAGTTGGTCAGAGGGGGAGATTCCAAACACAACCACATTTAAGAGTGATATGATTTTATTGCCGAAACCATTGCACTAGGCAACAACTTTCACCAAAGTTTATACTGCGACTATAAATGACCAGGAGATTCACCAAGTTGTTATAAAGCAAGTGTGAAATTGCTTTGTGAATAAGGAGTGAGTTTGGATGCATGGAAACGAGCAGTTCTCAAACGACAAAGGGCATTTGTGTGTATTTGATAAATACAGAAAGGAAATGAGTACTTGCAACATAGCTGCTGTCAAAATTATCCCATGTGGCAGCTCTAGCTTCATGGAATCTATCTGCCCAGCTGAGTGCACCAACCAACCACATCCACACCCAGGCACAGAGTATCTTTACAGGAGCAAATAGAGAAGAAGAACAAGAAGAAGAGATTGGATTTATATCCCACCCTTCACTTGAAGTCTCAGAGCGGCTTACAAACTCCTTTCCCTTCCCCTCCCCACAACAGACACCCTGTGAGGTAGGTGGGGCTGAGAGAGCTCTGAGACAACTGTCCTTGAGAGAACAGCTGATACAGGGCTATGGCTTGCCCGAGGTCATCCAGCAGGTGCAAGTGGAGGAGTGGGGAATCAAACCCGGTTCTCCCAGATTAAAGTCTGAGCACTTAACCACTACACCAAACTGGCTCTCTACACAAGCAGATGACCTATTCCCCGTTTGCTGCTGGAATCAACATTTGGGAACTTTCCATGTTAAAGAATACTTTCTCTCATATCACATCTGATGTTCCCAACTTTCAAAGGTTCACTAGATGGCAAGGAGAAAAACATCATGTTGTAGCATCCTTCCTGCAAAATGTCTTCACCTTGGAGGCCTGTTCAGCCCATACTTGGAAAGCTTTTTAAAAATGTTCTTTTTTCTGTCTCAGAGGGCCTCCTCATTGGTTGGCTGACATTTTTAGGACTCCGATGCTGTGCTTCTACAGCTAGCCATTTTATAACGCTGTTCTGATGGATTGCTTAATTGATTGAATCTTGCTGGCTTGAAACAGATCTATCTATTTGATTTCAGGATTGTATTTTAAATTGTTGTTGAGTCACCTTGGGAGCCCCTTTGCAGATAAGAGAGGAGTTAGAAAGGGTATGAATAGTTCCATGTATAATACAAGACGCCACTGCTTCATCTATTTCATCCAGGGAAAGGAAGAAAGATGTCAGCATGTCTTATGGAACTGTGATGAGAGCATTAGAAGCTATGCTGTGCCTCAGCATAACCAACAGAGTCGATTCTGCTATGCATGCAGAAGATGCTATAGCATTTGTCAGAGGCATGGGATATCATCTGCCTATATCTTTTACCCCCTCCCCCCGAAATAGAAATAGACACTCAGAGTTGGAGTATATTACTTTTTCCTTTATATGCTTATTAAATGACCTGCACAAACTGTGTTCCACTTATGGCATGATGCAGCGCAGGATGTTTCTTGGGGGCAGGAGAGCCAGCCTCTTTCCTCTGCTTCAAACCAGACAGGATTGGGCTTCAAGAGTACCTTTCTCTCTGGCCTGATTGCAAGTGCCCATTGGGTAACTATCCATATCTGAATGTGAAGCCCACCTAAAGCATAATAAGCAAATACTCTGTGGAGGCAGTGAAGAAAATGCATACTTGAGTGATTGCCCTGGGCGGCTTCAGCTCCTCATACTGTTCCCATAGGTCCTATATCATCACAGCACCAATTTGGTGTAGTGGTTAAGTGTGCAGACTCTAATCTGGGAGAACCGGGTTTGATTCCCCACTCCTCCACTTGCAGCTGCTGGATGACCTTGGGCAAGCCATAGTTCTGTCAGAGCTGTTCTTGAAAATGAGCAGTTTCTGTCAGAGCTCTCTCAGCCCCACCTACCTCACAGGGTATCTGTTGTGGGGAGGGGAAGGGAAAGGAGTCTGTAAGCTGCTCTGAGTCTCCAAGTGAAGGGCAAGGTACAAAACTTCTCTTCTTCTTCTTCTTGTCTGACCCTTAACAGTCCGGACAACCTTGCTTGTCCAAATCTTACCTTTCCTCATAAGTACATCTCTTCCTCTAAAATTACCACGTGTAGACACATGGGAACTTTGTCCACCAATGAAATAAGGGATGCTAGTGAAATCAGCTTTCTCCTTCCGCCTCAAAAAACAAACAACACTGCATAGGATCTCTTATCAAAAATCAGGTCTCTGAAAAGGGCTGACTCATTCCCATTCGATGTGAATGTGCAATCAAGCAATCAAAAATTTACCTGGGTCAAGCAACCCAAAAAGTGGTTGTCAGCCTCCTTCCATCATATTACCAGTCCACCTGTTGAGATACTCCTCTCAAGCTCTATTCTGTACCCCCACTTGCCAGTTTGGTGTAGTGGTTCAGAATGGCATCCTCCACATGCAGCCAGCTGGATGACCTTGGGTCAGTCATAGTTCTTTCAGAGCTCTTCTCTCAAGAGCAGCTCTCTCAGAGCTCTCTCAGCCCCATCTACCTCACAGGATGTCTGTTGTGGGGAGAGGAAGGGAAGAAGATTGTAAAGCTGCTCTGAGACTCCTTCAGGTAGTGAAGGGTAGGGTATAAAAACCAACTCTTCTTCTTCTTCTTCCAGAGATAAGGAGGGGCACCTCACTTTTGGAGTGCCCTCTCTCTTGAGGTTCACATAGTTCCTACTTTATGCACTTTTAGGTGCTAAGTTGAAACATTTCTCTTTACCTAGGCTTTTAATTAAGGGATTCCATCTTCTCTAGTTGTTTCAGAGCCTGTCTCTAGCCTGAGGACGGTTTTATCAACATCATTTTTAGACTGCTATTACTTTTTGTGCTTTTATGCCCCAGCTTTGTTTTTACTGGCTGTTTGTTTTTGGCATACTTTTATTGATTCTGTTTTACTTGTTATACTGTTTCTTTATACTGATCTAGTTGTGAGCCACCTGAAGCAGGTTAGGTGAGGCAGAGAAAGAAAGAAAGAAAGAAAGAAAGAGAGAGAGAGAGAAAGAAAGAAAGAAAGAGAGAGAGAGAGAAAGAGAGAAAGAAAGAAAGAGAGAGAGAAAGAAAGAAAGAGAGAGAGAAAGAGAGAAAGAGAGAGAAAGAGAGAAAGAGAGAAAGAGAGAAAGAGAGAGAGAAAGAGAGAAAGAGAGAAAGAAAGAAAGAAAGAAAGAAAGAAAGAAAGAAAGAAAGAAAGAAAGAAAGAAAGAAAGAAAGAAAGAAAGAAAGAAAGACAGACCCCAGGGAGCACAATGATGACATCCAGACTCTGATCTCCTCCAACTAGCATTCTTAAAAAGAATTCTCTTGATTTTTCTTTAACCAATTTCTCCCAGAAATCCAACAAGCCATTTCTTTTCTTCTTTGACAAATTTGGAGTCATTTTATAATCAATTGCATTTTGATCAAAGAGAAATTTGAAGGGGAGGGGGGGTCTGCGAGGGAGGGTCTGCAAAATTTTAGAATTTCACTCAGATGCTCAGAGTGAACCTTCCTACCATCCCACTAGAGCCACACACACACACACACACACTGGGTGTAACATAAACCAACTACAAGGGCTGAAGTTATGAAGGGGTGCATTGTTTTCAAAGAGAAATGAAAGAAAAATCCCTCTTTTAAAAGAGAAAGAAGAGAATAAGAGGTATCAATGGCTATATCAAAAAAGGCAATTTGGGAAAAAGAAATCCACCTCCCCATATCAACACTACCTACAACACCCCATGATATGTATAAGAAGCAATTTTGCTGTGGAAATACCTCCTCTTAACTTAGGTATGACACACTGGCCTACATAAACAGATTGTAGGCAAAAGGGCTGGAAGCCAGGAGTAACCATTCCTCCATTAAGCGCTCCCACTTAAGCACCTTATGTGAAATCAGCCAAGAAGTTAACTCCTACACGCAGTGCCTGGCAACAGCCCTGAATCTGCTTAGTTAAATCCTCTTTCCTTTAGCTACACTCATCTGGTGGATCTGCTTCCAGTCGGCATTTGCCTGCCCTGCATTGCATAAATATGCAGCTGCTGACACGGCAGATCATAGGCTGATTAATTGCATCAAATTTTATCTCCAAAGAGTCTCTTTATGAGAACCTTCAAGTATCATCAAGGCTGAGACTAAGTACATATTTGAATATTCTCCACAATTCTGTAATGGCAAACATGCTGATCTCATTCATTTAACTGTTATGATTGATCCAGGGAGAAAGAAAAGTGTCATCCTAATGTAAATGTATGAATGAGTATATAATCATACACACACACAAACATTAACAAAAGCCAACTGTGCATTGGTCAGATTTTCACAAGTGGTCACAGAGAATTACCAGGCATAAAGGAAAATGTAGCTCTTTAATTAGCCCAAGTCTGTAATAATTAAAAAGATTTTGAACTGCAGTATCTTGTATTCTAATAGGGAAGCCGGGATATCTTTGGATACTTAAATCCGGTGACTAGAGCGGTGAACAGGCAAGAAAGATCTTTCTACAAACCTGAAAAGGGCCCTAGTTTTGCAGGAAAAAAATGTGAAATCTAAAAATAATGCGCTGGGCAGCTTAAAATATCCAAAAATGAAGGAATGTCCATAGCCTTAAGCAACAGATTTCCTGAGTGGCTGTTGCTAGGTAACCACAGTATTCCAGGTTGGGTTCAGTCAGTAAAAGGCAGAGGGTGGGGGCAGGGTCCATTCCAGGACTATTTTGGCCTTTGAGGGAGGACTAATTGCAGCCAGGCCTAGAGTTGCCAGCTCCCCGTTGGGAAATTCCTAGAGATTTTGTGGTGGAGTCTAAACAGGGCAGGGTTTGGGGAGTGGGGAGGCCTCAGCTGAATATAATGCTTTAGAGTCTACCCTCCAAAGCAGTCATTTTCTCCAGGGGGATAGATCTTTGTTGACTGGAGTCTAGTTGTAATTCTGGGATATTTCCAGGTCCCACCTGGATGTTGGCAACACTAGGCCTGGAAGCAACTTGACTTGATACCACCCAACTTGCATGACTGAACCAGGCCTGGCTTCTTGCCACTGTTCTACAGCAGCCACCCTGTGAAAGTCAGTGTGGTGTAGTGGTTAGAGCATCAGAGTAGGGTCTGCGAGACCCAGATATGAAACCCTATCTTGCTGTGGAAACTCACTGGGTGATTTTGGACAAATCACTTACTCTCAAGCCTAACCTACCTCACAGGGTTGTTGTATGGGGGGAAAGGAAAAGAGGAGAATAATGTAAGCTGCTTTGGTTCCCACTGTAGAGAAAGGTGGGGTATAAATGAAGTAAATAAGAATAAATATTGCTGAAGATGGGAGGCAGATAAAAAGTAGGCTAGTGAATGGCTGAGAAGGAGAGAATGAGGCAGGGAGAGGATATGGGGATTGTCAAGAGGAGGAAAGGAGATTAGGAAATTCCTAGAAATTGGAGGTGGAGCCTGGGGAGAGTGGGGTTTGAGTAGAGGAGGGACCTTAGGGGGTATAGTGCCATAAACTCCACCCTCCAAAGAAGCCATTTCCTCAAGGAGAATGAGGGTTGCCAACCTCCAGGTGGAGGCTGGAGATACCCAAAATTACAACTGCTCTCCAGATGACAGAGATAAATTCAGAGATCTGCATTCCAGATTACAGATATCAGTTCAAAGAAAATGGCTATTTTGAATGGTAGACCTTATGGCAGTATTAACCTGCTAAGGTTGCTTCCCTCCCCAAACCTCACCCTACCAAGGCTCCACCCCCAAATTTCCATAGACTCCCCAACTTAAATCTGATAACCCTAAGGAGAAACTGATCTCTGTAGTTGGGAGATCTGTGGTGATTCCAGGAGATTTCCAGCCCACACCCAGAGGTTGTGTAAAACAAAAGTGAGCCACACTGTGCTAACTTACATCAAAGATTCTCTATTGTTATACAATAAACAATAGAATATAGCTTAAATGAACATAAAGATACTTGTACATGCCCTCCTGGGTATATAACAAACTGTTTTGAAGACAAAAATACAATTAAGAACTTGTGTAGTTTTTTTGTCTGAAGCTGTCCCTCGTGGCTTGGCTTCAGATATAGCTGTCAATTCTTCTAAAATCCAATCTCAGCTGGCTGATGTGTTTCAAGATTTTTTTTTTTGTCAAAGCCAGTATAAAAACTACAAACGTAATAATATCATACGAATACATTTACATTTACACTCAGGTAAGTCCTCAGACTTAACATACAGAGCCCATATCACTCACAGAGGTTCCCAAACTTATTTGGCCTACCAACCCCTTTTCAAGAAAAAATTACTCAGCGTCCCCCTGGAAATCTACCTTCAAGAAGTGGACAAAAATATGCAGGTAGAGTCCACCACAATCCATGCAACCAAGCCAGCCAAAGCAGGCACAGAGCAGCAGCAGCAGCTGAAGGCCTGATGCCAGAAGCCAGCAGCAGCCACCACACAAGAGCCTAGCTGCAACATCAGCCTTACAAGGGTGCACATGCATTAAATGCATGGCTGTGATTAGCTGTGGGGACCCCTCTTCACCTCCCTCCCTGATCCCACAAAAGACCAGGAGAAGGCAGGAAAAAGCTGCTTTGGATAGGTTCTGGACTCTTCTTTCTTTATGCTTCCACTACGCTCTTATTTTTATTCAATGCCCCCCTCCAATTGCACACAAGGCTCCTACTGCCTACCCGGATCATTCCAGCACCCCCCAGGGGGCAGCATTGCCCACCTGGGGAACCAGTGCTCTAAAAAGTCACCCAGCTTTCATGGCAACAGCCTGCAGACAGTGGGTTCCGACTTCTGGCTTGTCTTCCAGATGTAAAGACCACACAGGCTATTGTGTGTGCTCAATTATTATAGTAAAAATTGCTGCATCAAAAACTTACATCCAATTTTACAGCAGAGTTGAATTCCTGGGAATATATTCTCTGAAAAATTATAAAAAGCAACTTAAATCAAACTCAAGATTCAAACCTGAAGGTGACATAGACTGTAGCCGGTGAATCCACTTTTTCTCCTGACATAATAAAGTCCTAATATCTTTTTGGTGGGTCACAACATGCAGCACAGTATATTAAAAATCCTCTGCTTTATGGTTACTAATCTGAAAATTTGAAGTTAGTGGGGCCTCTGCTGCATTGTTATAAATTCTTGCAATGTGTTCCAAAATACGAGCCATTACTGGGCGTGCAGTGCTTCCAACGTATATTTTTTCACATATACATATTATCCCATATACAAAAAATGCAGAGGAACAATCTGAGGATTGTGTTAATCTGGTGTCCTGTCCATTTAAATTTACTACATTGCCTTCTAGGCACAGCCCACAAATTTTACATCTATGATGACCTGCTGGAAGATTAGAAATGGGTGGCTTACTGGTGTCAGCCCTCACTATCTGATCCTTAATACTTCTTGTTTTTGAAGCCAGAGATTGGCCACCCTAGAAGGAGAGAAGGAAGAGGAAAAGAAAAGAGATTATGGGGCTTTCAGGAAAGGGGAAGAGAAAATAGTGGGAGAGGAGGAAGTGAGATGCCTTCCCCAAGCCCTTGTGGGTTCTCACATTTCCTATAACTGTCATGATCATCAAATGCAGAATGAACTTTTGGACCACTTCATGATCAAAACAGTAAAACACACACAGAGACCAGAATGAACCCTCTGTATGCCATTAATTTTAAAGGTGCCACTGGTCTCTAAATTTGTTCAACTGCTTCAGACCAACATGGCTGACCATCTGGATTGATTTTTCTATGCTGTTGGTATTTCAGTACATAAAGGGCTCATTTGGTAGGAGGCCTTTCTATTAGGGGTCTTGGGGGAGGGATGTTGCTTGTTTCTGTATTACAAAACATGGCTGTACTTTTCCAAGGATCCTGAAACTTGGGTCACAGAAGTGCAAACTCTAGAGATTTTACTCTAAAAAAATGCTCAGTATTATGGTTGCCACAGACACAGGGGAAATGGGGAAAATACTGAACTCCTGAAAGGCCTATGAAATTCAGTGGAAGATTGACAGAGCAAAACTTCAGGAGAAAAGAAAAAAAAACCCAAAACAAATTATAACTGGGTAGAACTCCAGAAGTATCCACTTATCAATAATCATTCATTTGGCTTTAACTCTGATATGTTTCCTGGTCGGTGTTAGGACTGTGTCCCAAAGTACCTAATGAGGGTCTCAATCCACCAGACTAAGGAAGCCTTGCACTCCATTCCATTGCCTATGGTGCCCTAGTTGAGAGACCAAGTCTATAGCACCCATGTTCATAAGTTTAGGGCTGACCATGCATAGTCAAAGGCTTACCTCCATCAGCTCCTAAAAAAAGCCCTCCACCTAGTTTCCTTTAAAGGTTGTGCCTTACACAGAGTTGGCTGTTCTCCTTTTTCACGTGTGGGCATACTTTCAGATCTCCATATGTATGTATTCATGCCAGCCCTCCCCCCCAATTCCAATAATTTAGCACATGAGTATCCATTATTTCTGTCTCAATATACACCTGGTCTTTACTTGTAGAAAATAATTCTTGGAGCTTATGAAACCTAATCAAATGAAGAGATTTTTGTGACTGATTCACATACAAGTGTATCTAATTTGACTTGTCCTGATTATAATACATGAGACAATGGGGGTTTGCCACCAAAGAACTCAGCAACAAATAATATCAGAGCATTATGAAAGAATAATGCTGAAGGTAAACAATTATTAACCAAACAATCAGGAAGCACATAAGAATGGAGACAGTTTAATTATATTGTTGCAGAAGATGTAATATCAACATTGCCTCATCATACATAGCTTTACTGGTATCATTAGTTTTTATTAGTGCAGAACATCTATTGCATCTTCGTTTATGACAGGCTGTAATGTAACTCAAAGCTGCTCCTCCCTATTGACCAATAACCCAGCTAAGGCAACGATAAAAACAGACTTCACTAAATACTGCTGAACAGATTTCTGTTCCTGTTCTACACCTGAATATACAGCTGAAGGGAGATACTTAGAAAGCTACCACCAGAAGAAGAAAAAACAGAGCTATTTACTGATCTTCTTGGCAAAAACGTGGAATTCCCAAACCCAGTTCCAAACCTAGTTTTGGGAGGTCAGAGCATCATTAGAATTAGCCCAGAGTCATTTTCCAGCAAGGTTCTTGCCCTGATCCAGCATTTCAGTTTCAAATCACAAAGATGTATGCAAAGCTACAGCTATAGGTGACTCTAGAAAGAGAGTCACGGGAGGCAATATGCACATGTATATATGGGTTGGTTCACACATACATGCTCATTACCATGAGGACTTGTGTGAATGAGCCATCACAGATCTACCATCACAGATTACAGATACAATTCTTCCAACATGTTTTTTTTTATGGTGTCAGTTCACATATGTTTTAAATCTATCACCATCAAGATCAGAGAAACACAGTAATGTGCATGTATATGGGAACGAGTACTTCATGACTCAGCTGCTAGACACTGAACCATTGGTTCACACACACATATATGCATCACTTGGTACCTGTACTTTTGACATTTCAACTGACTAGTATGAAAAGCACTGCATTTGGGGTAATCAAGATACGGGCATTTCCTATGTGACAGCCTGTTACTCCACACAATTATCATAATGTTGCAGTCCTCAAGCAATGAGTCTGAATGTGTGCCCCAGCTAGAGAGGATTTCACATTTCTTATCTCTTCTCTTTCAAGCTGAACATCCCCATTTTGTTCCCACTTCTCTTTTGTGCTCATCGAAACAGCGATCCTTTATTTTTGTATCATCCCTGTTTCCTCATAGTGCATTTTCTCCACCAAAGTATGCGTTTTCAATGTTATTTCTGCATCAATAAATTAGTATTTTACATTGTAGTGTTTTATATGAATAAAGACTATATATCGGGCATAAACCATACGGTATGTTTACACAGTAATAAAAAGCATAAATTGGAAAGCTGAAATTGTTGACAAAGATATAAGCAACTGTAAAAAGAAAATAAGTGAGGAATATTTGCTTAGCCCTAGACCCAGCCCCAATTGTTGACCAACAAAGTCATGGAGCTTCATGTTTCAACTAGCCCTATGTGCCATCTATGCATTGGGATTTACTTACCAAATTTGTCACATTTAGTTGAAAAGGCCACTAAAATATTGTCAAGATTCTCACCAAAATTTGTGGGATTTTCTTCTCATTGTACCAAGTCATTCCTGAAAATTCCCTTTCTGCCCTTGTTTTCTAATGTTCTTTGTGTAGATAAGAGTCCAACTGTTCTAGAAAAGTCTTTTTTATTTATATCCCTCCTTTTGTTGCAACGGAAACTCAATAAAACATCTGAACATAAACAAGGCATACTTGTATGAGGTTCCATCAATCAATATCAAACGTGTCCTTTATTCATTGAAAATCCTGAGCACAAAGTCTAAGAAAAAATAATAAATGCTGACGATTTGTGTTGTTTTCAGGCTTTGTGGCATTACTGAGATTTAAAAGAAAATAATATGGTTTACATAGTCTAAATTGTCCAGCTGCAAATATTAAAGGTTTATGTTTGCACACCTGAATAGGTTCGTGATGTGTGTTAAATAAAATGATAAATCATTCAGGAAGAGCCTTAATGCAAACTGGCTCAGATATAATAGAGAATGTGATTGGGTGGTGGACAATTGGAATTAGATTTAGAAAATAAACAAGTATTTGACTGTGCCCCAACATGAAAAAATAAGGTGAGTCACAAAACAGAAAAATAAAGCTCAAAATGAGATGGCTAGAGCATTATCAAAGCTTTGTTGGGAAGTTCTGAAGCCTCCTAAGAAATGTCAGTCTTATCAAAATGTCTTTAGTTTCCTTTGAAATTCCACAGTTCTTTTGATCAAACTTCAGATGCCTCAGATTTTGCCCTTGATGAAATGTGTTGGCTACTCAAGTAGACCCTCTGAGATAATTTCATCACCATTCATCAAAACTCTCTGAGATCTCTATATACATTTCTTGGAGGCTTTATTTAGGCATGAGTCTTCAAATATGTTTCAGATTTCCTTTGGAGGAAATTTGGTGGCAACAATAATGCTTTTGTAAAAATCACCAGAATACATGAAGTGCTATTCTGCTGTAAAATATTGTCACCACAAATCGTGCAGATTTCCAGAATGACTAAAATTAACGAAGTAATTGCTGGGCTACTGATTCTTCCCAGAGCTAGAAAATGAATGGTGTGAACTCAACAGATGCAGCAACTATGGGTGCAATCATCTTGAATTTATTATCACTTTTTTCAGTACAAGAATGCCTATTCCTCACCACCCACCTCATCCCCTTGTGTCTGAGCCTTGGCTCCTAGGAGAAAAAAGAGTGCATAGCAGAAAAGTAGAATACAGGTTCTTCTTGACTACTTCTAGCCTGCAGTCCAGGAGAGTAATGGAAGAAGTTCCAGCCCATCTTCCCCATCTGCATGCAAATTACCATCCATTTCAGTCTCAGTTGCTGAAAGAAAGTAGTACAAAGTGGGTAAGGTGCACAGTGGAAGAGTTTATAGCACAGGGCTGTCTTGACTCCTGAGATGCTGACCCACTCATGAAGAAGGGTCATAGTTGCTTCTAAGACTGGATCCCTGTGTGGCTGGATGTTACATGGTTGCAATGATTCATCTTTTGGATTTTCCCTCTATACAGTAAGATCAAGGAGGTCAACAATTATGGACTGTACCAGTTTCATATACAGGGATGTATGGATCCTACCTAACTTTCTGACAACACTTCTAACGGTACAACAAAATTGTAAAGGTGCAAAAAGCAGGCAATGCAGTCTACCTGATCCTGGTCATTGAAAGGATGCAGCGAACATGTAAAGAGGGGATAAGTGGCTTGACACAATAAGCCGATTTGACAACCCAAACAGCTGTGCACTGGGGGATACTACCTCTTCTTCAGTAAATAAGATGATTTTATTCCTGAACTTTCTACTCAGAGGTCCTCACCAGTGCTCCCTCTAAGCTGAGTTAGTGTAAGCTAGCTCACAGTTTTTTAGCCTCTAGCTCACACATTTTTGTCTTAGCTCAGGAATGATGGCTCCAGAGCAAACTGATTTATGCAGTAGCCAAATTGCTTGCTCACAACTTTAATGCCAGTAGCTCACAACTTTAATGTCAGTAGCTCACAGCTTAGAGGGAGCATTGGTCCTCACAATAGATTATCCCACACACATTATACAAGCAAAACTGAATAACATTTAAAAGCACAGGAGAACTAACCTCAATAGGTTTGTTCCAACATCAATCTGATTTAAAAAAAACCCCACAACCTTCTAGCCAAGGAAGGTTTGAGTTTGTTCTGAAAGGCCAGCAGGGACAGCACAAACCTTAGCTGCAGTGTGAGAGTTCCACAACCTGTGTAAAGTAAATTTAAAGGACCCTTTGCATGGGCCACAGCCAGGCTAACTTTACCTAAGGATAGTTTCTGCAAGAGGACACCTTGCATGGATCTCAGAGCCTAGGCAGGCTGCTACAGGTTGAGACTGTCCATCAGATACTCTGGACCCAAGTAGTGTATGGTTTTAAAGGTCAAAAACAACACTTTAAATTTAGCCTGGAAAGAAATTGGAATGCAGTACTGTTGAGCTATGCCCAAATTTATGCTGGCTTTATACAATATAACATATGCATTCTGATTCTCAGCCTGCTTGTTCTAGATTTTTACTTGTTTTAATGCTCTTTGGGGAGAAAAGAGTGGAAATTACTATTCCTCAGTTCCTGGTAGTGAACATGATTGTTACGTCTTAAGTTGCCTTTTCCCCATTTCTTCCCTCATAATATTCTAATGTCTTTTTGAACCATGAGTGTGATTTAAATGAGTGTTATTATGTTTCGCCCAGCTGCAATTTTTGGAGTTTTATATGAATCTCTTTTGAGTATTTAAAGTTAAATCATGGCCCAAGATGCACTATGTGATGGAGCAGCAGCTTAAGTCCCTGCCTTTCACCATATATACATATATATACTCTATAGGAACAGGGTTCTCCCCATAAGCATGTGATTGTTCACAAGTTCAATTCACAGAATTCCTCCTCCAGTGTAAGGAAGGGAGGGAAGGATCATGTGAAGTGGACCACTGTGTAATCAACTGTTTATGAGGCAGGCCTAGTAAATGTTGGGGGTTGTGGGGAGGTGTGTGTGGGGGTCATGTCATGCTCTTTCAGTGCCATCCTGGCTGAATGTATAGGATGCATCTGCAGAAGCACATGTATTTCAGAACATTGATATGCCTCAGGAACTTTTCTATCTGGCCATCATCATCAAATATGCTCCACAATTAAGTGACAATACCATACATGTATATCAAATGCATGAATCCTTTGCTTAAACATGGGTATGGGAGTGGCTGTTTGTCTTTTCCTCATTAAATTGCAATCAGTATTATGAGATTATAAATAGGTATTATGAGTTTTATAATTGGGTTTTAGATCAAATCAAGGCTGAACTCTCCTTAGAAGCTAGGATGACTAAACTAAGGTTGTGATCACACACACTAAATAATCCACTTTCAATGCACTTTCCAACTGGATTTTTACTATGTGAACTGGTAAAATCCAATTCAATTGAAAGTGGACTGAAAATTGATTATTTAGTGTGTGTGACCGCAGCCTAAGGCTATTGTACTTTGGTCCCATTTTGAGAAGACAAGAGTCACTGAAAAAGACAATAATGCTAGTGTTAGCCTAAATTGCTCTATTTGCTTTAATAATATTGGGGAATTATGAATATTAATAACTGGCAATAGGCATAAATGGATCACACCTGTTTATACAGAGGTTGTGCCTCTCCCAGACAAACCAAGGAATTGACAAGGAGATTGTTATCAGTATAAAAAGGTTTTCTTTTACTTAAAGAATAAAAGGTAACTTATTCAAGTGTTACAGAAACATTCACACATTCATATAGTTCTAGGAAGTCAGATAGAATTAAAGGGACGGTTGCATTATTAGGAAATCATTGGTATGCTATATTTACCTGTGCAGAGAGAGTTGGTGTGGTCCTGCTGGAGAAACGAGGGGGGGTTATAGGGAATTGAGGGGGTCGTGAACCAGGAACCATGGTAGGGTCAGAGCGTGGTGAGGGAGAGGGGCAGAGAGAAGCAAGAGAGTGATGCAAGAGAGAGAGTTGTGTGCTGGGAGCTCTCTTTAATTTGGGGGGTGGGAAATGGTCTCTGGGGGCAGGCTTGGCCAGATGCCTGTCCTGAGACCACCCCTAGTCAACCCACTAGCTCTTGTCCAGTGGAAGAGGGGCTAGGAGGAGTGGTCAGTATTTGATTCTACCTGATGGTCAGAGATATACCTAGGGCCGGAAACTGACATCATTGGCTAGGAGCATTGTCTTTTAGATGAAGGCAGGGCCTTGGGTAGCCAGAACTGGTTCTGCCAGGAAACATCCTGCTGTCTTTGCATCCCTGTGAGAAGATCCTTTGATGTACCAAATGGGAGGATGTTGGGGGGGGGGGGTAGCCTCTGACGTGTAGAGAGCCCATCCTGTGATGGTGTCTGAGAGCACATGCCTTTAGCCAAAAGGACAATATGGCTCATTTCCCATGTAGGTCTCTTTGTGTTGGGAGAAGCTCGCCTGGAGTTGGCAACCTCAGAAAACGGTACTTTGAACCTTTGCTGGAAATGTTTGCAGTTGTTTTTCCCCTGGTTACCCTGTCTCATAGTTTTTCCCACACATTCAACAACACAGTCCATTTATTTTTTCTTATGGATCCCCATAAGAGTGTAAAAAGCACCTTGCCGGCTTACACTAGGAAATGTTGAAGGTAGCAGGAAAGAGGAAGACCCAACATGAGACTGACTGACTCAGTCAAGGAAACCATGGCCCTCAGTTTGAAAGACCTGAGCAAGGCTGTTAACAATAGGGTCACCACACATTGGAAGTGACTTGATGACATTTCACACAGACACATTATGAGATACAAAAATGTGTCACAACATGTGGGGTGGGTGCATGAATTTTGTTTTCACAATTTAACTACAGTCTAACTTCTGACAAAGCCTTCACTGAAATGTGTCCCCTTTGCACTGGAAAGATTTCCCAAATGAGAACTACTAAATATTGTGTGTGTGTTTTCAGGAGCAGGATCAAGCACACTGGTTTTATTGAAGATTGCCACGTTGTAGCCCAGAATTTACTTTTTACAGATATCCAGAAAGTAAGATAGGAGATAGCTGCATCTGCTCCCTGTAGTTCTGCTCCCTGCTGGCAATCTGACCATTGTGGACTGTTACTGGCTAATTAAAGTGAGGAGAAGATTAGGCAAGCTAAAGGACAGCTAGAAGAATGTTGGGGTGCAGCCATGTGGACCCCATCTCCCACTGCATCAGTGTATTTATAAATAAACACCTGCTCAGTGGACTGCAGACTAGCAACTCCAATGGAAAGCTTTCATTGGGTACACTAGAAATTAGTCCTTTTTAGCTATTAATCCAGGGTGCAATCAATGATGACAGAAGACCAACACTGGTTTTTACAGTGTGATAAGCCTTTATAATTAGATGTCCAACAAAGAAAGAGGCTATCGAACAAATTAGACCAGATTTTAACAGCAAGAAAGGAGACACCAGTTTAATTCACTTGGTGTCATCTTCTCACACTATATAGCACTCTGATTATTCTTGAGCAATGGAATTGTCAAAGGCAAGGATGAAAGTTTTGCAAATTTCAAATTATGGAATGTCAAAATACAGCACACAGATGAAGTATGTACCAAAAAATTCCTCTTCTAATGCATTAAGTACTTCCTTTAATTATAGTATCTCCATCAGTCTAATGAATTGTGCATGAAATAGAGTTGTTACACTTTAGAATGCCAAGATCAAACTGGGTAATTGTAATTCCTGAGATTAAACAGAGTTTTGCAGTACTGGGAAGGAGTGCGAAAGGATGGATGCTGGGGATTTAAATATCTGTTTTACATCAAGTTGGGTATTCAACCATATGCATCAATGTAGAATTACTTCTGTTATTGCTGAAGTGGGTTGTCCACATGTGGACATCCTAGAGTTCTACATGGTACAGGTGCTAAAGTGATAGTAGAGAGCTTTTTTTGTATTTGTGTGTGTGTGCACATGCATGTGCATGTGCACACCTGGAAGTCACGGCAATTTCTGGTGACTGACCCCTACTGGAAGTCTGGAGGAAATTCAGAGAGGTGGTTGAATAAAGCCTGCCCCATCTTCCACCTCTGGTTTTCCAAAGAGGTCTCCCATCCAAGAACTTGCCAGAGTAGACCCTGCTTCGCTTCCAAGATCTGACAAGACTCGGCTTGCCTGACCTATCCAGGTCAGGTTGATAGTAGAGAACTTGTGATCAAAGTAGCATAGGAAATTTCAGCCTCCCCCCAACAAAAAAATAAGCAGAGGTTGAGAGTTGTGTTTGTACATGGGGGGGGGGAGGGGGAAGCTGTGACGCAATGGCAGAGCACCTGTCTACATAAAGATGGCTCTGGAGTCATCCCCAGTTTTAAAATGGGATGTGTACCACATAATGAGACAGATTCTTGCTTGAGACCCTCAAGAGCTTCTGCTAGAGACTAGACAATATTGACCTTGATTACCAATGGTCTGGCTTAGTACAAGACAGCTTAGTAGAAGACAGCATATTAGTAATAGAGAAAATGAGGATGAAATAAGGATCTTTTGGATGATGAGGAAGGTTGCCATTTACCTCTGAAAGAATCAGGTAGAAATGGGATTGGAGAACTTCTTTCATACTCCATTGTTTTGCTTTGCCTTATGGTTCCAGACTCTTCTTCATGACTCCTTAAATATAGCACACTATATTTTGTATTCTGCCACTTGAACAGAGTTACAACTGGAATACCAGATTTTGATTTGCTTTACAAAAAGGGCCTTGCCTAGGAAATATACAGAGGATTCTAATACCCACAGAAGATCTCCACAAAGATATAGGGTGTGTTCCAATTAAAGTTAAGCGCTGGAATAAATGAGACTTCATGCACACTTAACTTGGAATGGGTTGTGCCTACCATGTTGTTTATACCTGTTAATCATTCTAAACAAAATACGGTAGCCAGGCTGCTGATGGGTCTCTCTATGCAGGACATCCAGCCTGTGCTGAGGACACTGCACTGGCTGCCGATAGCGTACCAGATTCAGTTCAAGGTGCTGGTTTTAACCTTTAAAGCCCTATATGGTCAGGGGCCTGCCTACTTGAGGGACCACCTTTGCCCATATGTGCCCCAGAGAGCACTGAGGTCAGGATCACAACACCGCCTGACCCTCCCTGGTCCAAAAGAAGCCAGGCTGACTACCACCAGAACCAGGGCTTTCTCAATGGCGGCCCCATACTACTGGAATTCCACAAAGCCTGTAAATTCCACAATTCCACAAAGCCTGTGAAATTGAGCTCTTCCACCAGGCTTTTGATTAGGAGCCGCCACTGATGACTATGCCCGGATCATCTTCTAGCCTGAGTTAACACTGGATGTTGCTTCCATCTTCGGGTGTAACTCTGAATACCACCTTCATTTGTTTGCTCTTATTTGCTACGGTTGTGTTTTTATTTTGTCCTGTAATCTTTTAATGGTTTTAGCTTTGTATTGTTCCGAATATTTTAACTTTGTTAACTGCCTTGAGACAGTGTGTCTGGCAAGGCAGGATACAAATTGAAACAATAAATAAATAAATACCTGAGTTACACAAAGGAAATTACTTAAAAGGCTATAGTTCTATGCATAGTGGGACTTCCATTCCCAAGTGCTTAGTAGATCACATTCCATTATGAGCAACTTAAGCACATGCTAACCTTTTCCATGAATACTGATGGTACTTAATGTGAATGTCAACTTTGGCTAGATCATGGCCTAAAGCTGACAATGTCTTGGATTATACTATCCTAAACTTGAGGCCCTGAGAACATGCAACAAGAAATTAAGTTCTGATTACAAGGAGGCAACAGACCACGACCTCCATTAACAAAGAAAAGATGGGAGAAATGAGTTTTGGTGTTTTGCTTAGCCACCTCCACCCTTCTTGGATAAGATCCTTCCAAGTAGGAAAAGAATGACCTTTCAAAAATGGGATGCTGATGTCCCCCATCACTAGTATCACTTGGGAACCCAATAGGTGATTTCTAGTTTAGTGCAGTGGTTAAGGAGTGTGGACTCAAATCTGGGAGAACTGGGTTTGAGTCTACACTCATCCTCATGTAGCTGCTGGTGTGATCTTGGGTCAGTCAAAAGTTCTTTCAGAGCTGTTCTGTCAAGAGCAGTTCTCAAAAGAGCTCTCTCAGCCCCACCTCTGTTGTGTCTGTTGTGGGGAAGGGAAAGGAAAGGAAAGGAGATTGTAAACTGCTCTGAGACTCCTTCAGGTAGTGAAGGGCAGAGTATAAACCCAATACCTTCTTCTTCTTCTTCTTCTTCTTCTTCTATAGCAGAAGCATGTATTATGATTATACAAAATCAGAATTATAGCAGAGTGAGAATAATTATATTTTACTTTTTAGTTCTGAGATTCTTACTATATAATTTTGCTCATTTCTATACTGATTCCATAGATAGTACTGATTATTTTTGCTCCTTTGAACTAAAACTAAAAAAAGACTCCTGAGCAGTAGTGGAGGAAAAGGCAAACTCCAAGCTTGAGATTATTATCAAAATTAGAGCGGCCAATAGATCTGTGCTGTGGCCTCTGTTGGTGTCATGTTGTTTGCCCTAGTCTAAAGTTCTTCTAGTAGCGAAATATCCTTTCTGAGTTATTGTGACCAAAACTGTATCTTAAAGGGGATATTGCAGAGCAGGAAGAAGTACAGAAAAGAGCAACCAACATGTTTAAGGGGTTGCAGCACCTTTCCTATGAGGAAAGCCTGAAGGGTATGGAACTTTTCAAGTTTAGAATAAACAGTAACTGGGGAGGATATGGAGATTCATAAAATTATGCATGAGGTAGAGGAAGCTGATATAATTTAGAGGCATCCAATGAAGTAGATAGGCAACAGATTCAGGAAAGAAATATATCTTCCCTCAACATATAATTAAATTGCAGAGTTCACTGCAAGTGGACATAGTGATGGCCACAAGCATGGATGGCTTTAAAAGTGGATTAGACCAATCCATGGAGTTCCATCAGTGTCTACCAGCCATGCTGAATAAAGGAAACCAATGTTAGGAGGAAACATCAGGAGAAGGGGGTTGGCCTCTACTGCCTTGTTTGTTGGCCCCCTGGGTAACTGGTTAGCTGCTGTGCAAAACAGGATGGTGAACTAGATGGTCCATTGGTTTGATCCAGCAGGGAGTGACATATTCTAAGAACATAAGAATATAAGAGAAGCCAATGTTGGATCAGGCCAATTGCCCATCCAGTCCAACACTCTGTCACACAGTGGTATAGACATGGATCCAACGAAGTGTTCCTGTGGAAGGATTCCTACCCATAGAGTGCAGTTTTCCAGTCCCACACACACACACATACACACACTGCAGCCCAAAATGGTCCCTGAAGGACAGGGTAACCTCAGGAATAGTATTGGGGGGGGGCATTTTGAGCTGCAAAAGAGGGGAGGCAAGAAAGCCACACTCTGTACTGGATCTAAGGCATTGTTTTTTTAGGATTTTGAGATACACACACACACAGAGGAACTACTTTAATACATATACAATTTACCCAACAGTTTTGTTCATTTGGGAACTTTAAGTAACTGGGGGGAAACTTTGCTTATTATCTCTAATAGAAAAGTCACAAAGTTATGCAAGGGCTGTTCCATGACAATACATATGTATTGCCTTTATTTTCTGACAAGACATCAATTGTTATCAAAATCACACTTTTACGTCCTCAATAGATAAAAACTCTGGCTGCTGACTTAATGTCAAGAGTCTATATAATCTATATTTATAACCCTGGTCTCAATTAGAGTGCAGCTGTATCTTATTTAGCTGAGCTAATCACAGCATTGCCCCTGATCTGAACTTCTTCTTGGATCTAAGTCTGTAATATTCAGAAAGGAATTCAGATGATTTCTTTTTTAAAAAAAACCCACACACAACTATGCACCAGTGATAAAGGAAAGCTTTAAAAGAAGTGATGAAAGTAAGTAGAAAGATTCTTATACCACCCCTAAAAAAACAGGCAGGACAGAGGAAACAAATGGAAACCAGATAGGGTTGCCAGCCTACAGGTGGGACTTGGGGACCCCCTGGAATCCCAGCTCATCACCAGTCTACAGAGACCAGTTCCCCTGGAGAAAATGGATGCTTTGGAGGGTGGGCTATATGGCATTGTACCCCACTGAGATCCCTGTCTTCCCCAGGCTCCATCCCCAAATCTCCAGGAGTTTCCCAACCTGGATCTGGCAACCTTACCCCCCATCTTCCACCAGTGACCTGGGGGGACCTGGCAACCCTAAAACCAGACTGTGGTACATATTAGGAGTTTAGAAACTGGGGTTACCAATTAGAAATCTTTCACTGAAGTTGATAAACTTAAGTGATTATTAGAGTTATTTTCTTTCCAATTAACTGCTGGGTTTAATTTAACAAGTGTACTGCATTAGATATGTGATTAACTGCCTTGGACATAGGATGATCTCCACAGTTGGGCACAGAGGGTGGCGCTAGGGGAACAGCAGTCCTGGAGGCACCTGCTTGAGTGTGGAATGCCTCATGGGGTGGTGCTCTCCCCAATGCTCTTTAACATTTATACGCACCCCCTTGCCCAGATTGCCCGGAGGTTTGGGCTGGGATGTCACCAGGACGCTGATGACACCCAGCTCTATCTGATATTAAGTGGCCAGTTGGGCTCCAGACCAAAAGATCTGGACCGGACACTGCATGCTGTGGCTGGTTGGCTCAGACCATTGGTGCCTGTGTCGGTGGTTAGGAGTCTGGGAGTGCTCCTGGAACCCTCCTTGGCAATGGAAGCCCAGGTAGCAGCCACTGCTAAGTCGGCCTTTTACATCTTCTGCTAGTTTGGCAGTTGGCTCCCTTCCTCGGTTGCAATTACCTGGCCACAGTGATCCATGTGATGGTCACCTCGAAGCTAGACTATTGTAATGCTCTCTACATGGGGCTGCCCTTGTTGCAAATCTGGAGGCTGCAGCTAGTGCAGAAAGCTATGGCCAGGCTATCAATGTGTCTCCCTAGATGGGAGCACATCCAGTCGGTGCTGCAGGCACTGCACTGGCTGCCAATAGCATACCGGATTTGCTTCAAGGCACTGGTACTTACCTTTAAAACCCTATATGCCCAGGGTCCGACATACCTGAGGGACCGTCTTTCCCCATATATTCCCCAGAGAGCACTACAGTCAGGGTCACAACATCGGGAGGGCATTCTATAAATGCAACAAATAGATAGATAGATAGATAGATAGATAGATAGATAGATAGATAGATAATAAAAAAGACAGCTGTGGTTTCACTAAAGTCGATAAAGAGAGAACAGCTGCCCTGCTCTACCATGATCTTATAGCTTACTAGTCTTCTACCGCTGTTATGGTAAGTCAAATAGTAGTGGTTAGGGTTTTCAGTTATTTTCGATTTTGAAACTAGTAGGAGCCACCACAAAACAGTCATCATGTGGAGGGGTATGACAAACCACAAAATGACAGCCATGGGAACTGGGTGCAAGCCAATTGCCATCCTACAATGCAAGTGGCTATTTCTGAATGGATGTAACCTTCTGGTAATGCAGAGCTCAGCATGAACATTCCACAAGCTTGTCTCATTCCTTCCCTCCTTCTGCACCTGATTCTATGCATTTTTACACAGAGGTATGTCTCACTTTATTCAATAGGGTTTGCTAGGTACAGCTGACACTGAGGCTCAGCTGCTGAATCTGTGAGCCAGGGCCTTCTACATCTGCTCCAAAAACCAGTCCCAACAGCACCACTGAAACAAACAAAGTCCTGCTTGCTCTGACAGGCAACTTTTCAGCCGCTACAGCTGCAACTTTAGCAACAGCTTTATCCTCAGATATTAGCTGGTAATATGTGTGTAGCATTCTGATGGTAAAAACACCAAGCCAGGAAGCCCAGGCTTTTCTGTTCAGTTTGCAACCCTGCCAGCAGAGCGGGCAGCAGAGAAGTCAGAAACAGAGGCTGTGTCCCCATGGGCTGTTGAGGAGCAGTTAAGCTTCCCAAATTGTAACTTGGCATCGGGTGACAATTCAGCCCAACCATCCTTCCCCTGCATTGACTGCATTACAGAGATAAACGACTGCTCTAATTTATTGCTTTCCGATCTCCTTTTGAATGAACGTGTGCTTCTCCAAAGTGACTTTGATGGGTGATTGCTTCTCTTGGAAAAACAGAAATATTAGAAACATCTTTTCCATTTGAAATAATGATTGTATTTGTTTCTGTGAGTCTGCTGTGAAAACAAGAGAGAAGGCATTAAGATAGCAATAAAGCTCACATAGATTAATTTAACTAGATACAAAGGGCTTTTTCCCTCCTCCTATGCTGTCCTTGTGGGATTGAATTATACATCAGCTTGTAATGTTTCCCTATCAGATTGCTTTGCTCACTTCAACAAGCAAGAACAGGAAAATTATAGCAATAAGTAGTAGAAAATGCCACATAAGGCTTCTAGCTGCCTGGCTTATAATCAATCTTCACTTTGATAGAAAATACACAGTGGCTTTTTGTATTGCTAAGTACAGAATCCCAAACCAAATCGAACGAGGAAAGGGCTTCAAATCCAATTCATCAAATTTCAAGGAGTTTGTTTTGCTTCCACTTTATGTGATTTTTATCTTGTTTCCTGTCAGTCCAAGTAATATATAGCCTTAATGGCTGGGTGATAAAATCTGTTAAAGTTCCAAATATTCAGTCAATTGGACTATTTAATTAAGATTTTCTTACAGAGTCTTTCCCCAGAAATAAGTTGTCAGAGTCAGCCACATTAAATGACCTCCTTGTTAATAAAATTAAGTTTCTCTCCTGCAAGCCAGAAATCCCTGCAGTACCAATATGTTCTCTGATGCCATGGGCCGTGAGGAAGTCCTGTCTTCTCCCATGGGTAAAGTCATCTTTCTCCCCAAGTGCTATAACAAGCAAGTCTCCATAAAGTATTGTACATGGAGGGAAAGGGGTAAGCAGGAGAAATTGTGAGGTACAGTGCCAAATCAACTTGATAACCCAATAAACAAGATCCCTTCTAAAAGAATGCATATTTCCTGACTATGCCCAGAATTAGAAAGTCAACCCAATCCTTCCTGGCTTTGACTGGCTAAACTATTTTGCTGTCCCAAACAAAGATTTATTCCCTCCACTACATTTTTTACTCACAATAACTCTATAAAGTAGTTAGACAGAGGCTGAATGGATGAGATGATGGTCATGTTTTTCCATCCTTAAAAGGCAAATTATAGGCTTGTACCACCTCAGTTTGCCTCAGGGCTGTTCAAGGAAAGGAGAAAGTACTTTAACCCTTCATACTTCACTTGGTTTTCCTATTTGAAATCAGATTCCATGCTTTGTCATTACCATTCTGAAGGGGCAAAACGTGTTTGTTCTAATCTTTTTTTGTCTTATTTGTCATTGCAGAACATAAAACCCATTCTTTGAAATCTTGCTTATTTATATCCCAGCATTTATCAAAACAAGGCCAAAAAAAAAAGTCCAGTGGGATATCTATATTTTCAATTAAAGGGCCTTTTAAGAGGCTAAATTATGTACATGCATTTAGCAGCTTCAATTTTGCTGCATGAGATCGATGAAAATATGCCAGCTTTGTTTATGGATGAATTAATCATGACATTATTTTCAGAACAGAGCAACTGCATCAATTACACTGCATTTAGTATCATAAATAAGCTGCATAATAAATGAATGAAAATCTTTTTTTGCTATTAATAAAGATAAGAAAACATTTTTTCTGGCTATGCTCCAATAGGGGGCTGTCTGTTGCACTTGATAGCAATGGTTTTCAGTTTCTGTTCTCTGTGCTCTGAAAAGGAAAATAATCTTCAAGTTGGCATTCATTATTGGATATGGTAAACCTTCGTAAAAATCTAACAATATGATTTGCTTTAAGACCACATCAACAAATTATTCCATTTATGTGTGGTAGGTGGCTTACTGCCTGGCAATCAAGAACAGTTATTTGAGATGATTCTCTTGCTAGCAAACCAAACGTTGAGGTGACTTTGTCAAGAGCAGCCAAGTCACTGCTGGTATATCCAATTTCAACATAAGCAAGAGCTAATATTTTAATTTAGCTGATCAATAACATTGAAAGCTGCTGTTTGCTGACATCCAAAAATAAATACAGGTTACCAGAGGACACCTTGAATGGCTCTAAGCTGCCACGAAAAATCACAACAGTTAATGTCAATGCCTTTCCTAAACGATACATAATGATTATATGAGATTAGAAATAATTGAATGGTATAATAGTTTTTTTTAAAAAAAATCCTACAAAGAGAAAATGCAGGAAATATGTGAGGAATTTCACACAGCCAATATGTTCTGTTTCAGGAACTCCTCAGTAACGGTTTCTGTCTGGCATTTCAGACAGAAGCGTTGTAGTACCGGTTCCGTAATGGAATGTATTGGCCATTTCAGACAGAAGCATTAGGGAAGCATTAGGGAAGCGTTCCTGAACCGGCTTACCTTGAAACCAGCTCCCAAGAGTTCTTCAGTTCTTGTACCAGTCCTGAAATGCTACAGGGGTGCTGTGTGAAATGCCCTGAAGCGCTTCCTCCAATGACAAGTGTTTTTGCTATTTTTTTTTTTTAAAGAGCCAATCCAGGCTGAGTCTTAAAACGCCGTGTGTGTATGTGTTTGTGTGTGTGTTTGTGTGTGTGTTTGTGTGTGTGTTTGTTTGTGTGTGTGTTTGTGTGTGTGTGTGTGTGCGTGAGAGAGAGAGATCAAGGTCCAGGCTGAGTCTTAAAACACTCTGTGTGTATGTGTGTGTGTGTGTGGTGAAAAGAGGCTTGAAAAGAAAGCGTCAGTCTGAAATGGCAAACTGCTTCAAAGACGGCTCCAAATCAGTAGTGGAAGGGCTGTCTGAAACAGCCATCACTGTACCAGTTTATTCCAAGCCGGTTCAGTAACGTTTTTAAAGGTGTAGTGTGAAATTCCCCTATTTCTTCTACCCAGGGCTTTTTTTGTAGAAAAAACACAGCAGGAGATCATTAGCATAATAGGCCACACCCAACAGCAGAAACTCATTAGCATATTAGGCCACACCCCTGACAGTGCAGCTCCCTCCCAGAATTGGCCTTCCAGAACCTGGGGGGGGGGGGGAGGCTGTAGGCACGGCCAACTCAGAAGCCAGCCAGAACTCCGTTCCTGTGTGTTCCTGCCCCAAAATAGCTCTGCTTCTACCATTTTCTACACTGAGGCTGCATTTAGACTGGCAGTTTGACCCAATATAGGCACCTTTCATAAATGGATTAAATGGGCCCATTCTACCATTTGCTACACTGAGGCTGCGTTCAGACTGGCAGTTTGGCCCCAATATAGGCACCTTTCATAAATGGATTAAATGGGCCCATTCACACAGCCACAGCTGTCAGGCGTTTCCCGGGTGTACTCACCCCATCAGAGGATGATTTGGAGCCGGATTAAAAAGCCCCCACCTCCAAAGTGGAGCTTTTGTTTCCTGGTGGATTCATCACGCATGGCGACTGTCTGAACATGGGGAAGTGCACACAGGACAGATTTGGCAGTCTGAACCTGCAAATCCATTCTGCTGCTAGGGTAGCAGCTTTTTTTAAAAAAAATGCCCATGTGCATGCATGTGCACATGCACATATGCACGCACATGACTTTTGGCCATTTTTGTAGTGCGCTCCATGGCTGATATGCTACAATAATGTGGATGCTTCCCCATGGGATGTCTCTGTGGGTAACCCGCAGTAATGTGTGCTGTGTGGCTAATATGTCCCGCAACATTTTAAACTGGGTCAATTAGAGGCGGCACTATATCACGGCAAGCTGCCAGTCTGTCCTCAGCCATACACACACAAAGCTGCCTTATACTGAGTCAGACCTTTGGTCTATCAGGGCGAGAATGTTCTATTCAGACTGGCAGCAACTCCTTGAGGGTATCAGGTCAAGGTCTTCTTCATGACCTGCTTCCTGATCTTTTCAATGAGAGATGCTGGGTACTGAACCTGGGATCTTTTGCATGTGAAGCAGAGACTTTACCAATAAGATATGTCCAGTCCCACAAAATTCACAATGTTTACTTGGTTTTTGTAGAGCACTGACATCAACAGAGCCTCGGTCACTTCTTACTAGTCCGCTTAGTCCTCCTCCATCACAAATAGATAACCTCTGTGCCAAGGCACCTACCCCTCCAGCAGAAACAGCTGGGAAAGTTTAGCCAGGATCCAACTCATTGTATTTCAGGGGTTCAGTTACTATTCAGAATTTCCAGTGATGTGCAGAATAATTTTTTAATGTTATGGCACCAGTAAAAGTGGCTCTTTTAAGGTTGCTAGATTTTGATCCAGTGTCTGCATCTGGCTTTTTAGTCACAGTTTGATCTGCAGCAGTTAGCTGGTGATCATGTTTCGCTCCATGAAGTAAAAAGCTTTACCTGTGGATTTTTGGTTGACTTCTGGAATGAGGAAATGAACCAGGCAGTTGATATAATTCCTCCCAGGCACCTTCTCTCCAATGTTTTTTACCCACCTTGGTTTACTGAGGGACTGAAGGTGATGAAAGAACAAGGGAGGCAGCTAAATACAGTGAAGGAAAACTCAGGACAAATCTGATAAGACGTGGGAGAAAGCTTATTTTAAGGCGTGCATTGTGACTGTGATGGTGGCAAAGAAACAACACTTTTCTGCCACCATTGTATCTGCACAGTGTAGGCTACCAGTGTCTGCACAGTGTAGGCCAGTAGAGCTCTTCCAGGTGGTCAAAGGGCTGTTAGGATCTGGCCTGCAGGAGAAGGTGAATGGCTTTGTAGCTCACTGTGACTGTTTTGCTCAGCACTTTGCAGATAAAATATGCCACATCCATTCCAACTTGGACCCTACATTAGCAGTGACAGGGTCAGAGTGTCAGGATGCTGACCTGACCAGTTGTTTGGGATAATTTTCAGTTTATTCAGTCTGAGGATGTGGTCAAGATCCTTGGATCTTTGAGGTCTACCACCTGTTTGTATCACCCTTGCCCTTCTTACAGGGTGGCTGACTGGGTTCAAGAGGTACTTACTGCTTCCTTAATAGAGGGGGTGGTTGCCTCAGCTTTGAAATAGGCTGTGGTTCATTCTTTTCTATAGAAGCCTACCAACCCAGAAGATCTCAATAATTACCGACCAGATTCAAATATCCCATGGTTGAGCAGATGAGTGGATTGGGTGGTGGTTAGAAAACCCCAACCATAGGTACTATATAGAGTACCCTGCCCCCAAGGGCTTACAATCCATCACATTTAATGGGTCTTCAAGAGTTTACTATCTATGCAATCTAAACACAGTTACAAAAAAAGTCCACTTATAATTATTCTTTGCAAAAATGTACTTACATTTACCTCTTTCATTTTTTTTACTGCAAGTTCTTTCCAAAATCTGAAAATGTGTATTCCTTCACTAGATTCAACATTAGTTACACTGTAGTTTCTTGGATCAAAATCCAAACATTTCCACATATTTTGACTGCATATTTAAACAAATTCCCAGTGCTCATTCATATCAAAATACTGCCCATCAAGATTAATCTAGTGTAATTCACAGTGGCAGTGCCCTTTTCCAAATTGTCTCAAGTTGGAAAGTTGATTCTTGGAGCACATTTTGTCCTTGTTTAATATGCTAATGACTCAGAGTGGGAGGCAAACTCTGTTATGTTAATTTGCTATTTGTTTTTCTGCTGATGTTACTCCTGTTTGTTTGAAGATGGCTGCCAGCCTTCACTATGGTGATACTCAATACTGTCTACTTTTTATAACAGCTGCCATCACACAAATCTACATTTAAAAGTATGCCATAAATGAACATAGATATAGTGAGCCTAACAGAAACATGGTGGAAGGGGGAAAAAAGTGGAATACAGTCACCCCTGGATATAAACTCAGTAGGAATGACAGGGAAGGGAGTACTGGAGGAGGTATTGATATATGCGTCAAGGAGGGCATATTGTCTTTCAAAACTAGAAACTCGTAAAAGTGGCTGACTCATCCACAGAATCACCAATATTGCACCCCAAAAGTAATTCAGTACTGGGGATATGCTATTGCCCCTCTGATCAAAATGCTCAGGGTGATCTTGTGATGGAAAGTGAAATCAGGGCATCATCCAAAGGAGATGGAGTTATAATAATGGGTGACTTTAACTACCCTCATATTGGTTGGATAAATGTGTGTTCTAGTCATGCCAAAGAGGTAAACATTCTAGATACCCTGAATGACTGTGCCCTAGAACAGCTGGTCATGGAACTGAACAGAGGGGAAGCAAACCTGGACTTAATCCTCAGTAGTGTTGCCCAGGACCTAGCGTGAGATGTGGAGGTGGTTGAAATTAGAAAATCTGCTCACAATGACATCAAATTTAATTTACAGGCATGTGGGAAAGTTCCAGGCAACTTCAGTGTGGCCATATTTGACTTCAAAGAGGAGACTTCTCTAAAATGAGAAATCTGATAAAAAAAGAAGTTGAAAGGAACAGTCAAGAGTATCAAATCTCTTGAAAAGGCTTGGGGTTACTCAAAACTTCAATGCTAGAGGCTCAGTTAGACTATATATCACAGGTCAGGAAAGGTAGTACAAACCCTAAAAGGTCATAGCTAACAAGCTACAAGGGTGAGGGAAGCCATTAGAGTGAAAAAGGCTTCCTTCAGAAACTGGAAGGCTGACCAAAAAAAAAGCAAGCAAAAACCAACACAGTCTTGCACAAAGGAAATACAAGCAGATTTATCATTTGTTTGTTTGTTTGTTTGTTTGTTTATTGCCATCAAGTTGCAGCCAACTTATGGCAACACTAAATAGGGATGCAAAAAACCTTTTTTTAAAGAAACATATCACTAAAAGCATAAAGACCAACAATGAAGAATTCTTTAAATACATTAGGAGCAAGAAACTGGCTAGGGAAGCAGTTGGACTATTGAATGACAAGGAATTAAAGGAGTACTAAAGGAGGATAAGGTGACCACTGAGAAGCTAAATGAATTCTTATCATCTGTCTTCACTGCTGAAGATATAACAGAAATACATGTTCCTGAATGGATGTTTTCAGGAGGGGAGGATTTGGAGCTCAGGCAAACAGCAATGACAAGGGAGGAAGTGCGAGAACTTATAGACAAATTGCAAACTAAAAAAAATCACCAGGAATGGATGGTATCCATCCTGGAGCTCTTAAAGAAATCAAATGTGAAACAGATCTTCTAACCAAGAAATGCAACATGTCACATGGCTCACTGTATAAATTAGTTTGCTCTGGAGCCATCCATCCAGAGCTAAAACAAAAATGTATGAGCTGGAGGCTAAAAAACTGTGAGCTAGCTCACACTAACTCAGCTTAGAGGGAACACTGCTGCCTAGCCTTTTGGAAGCAGTTCTTATTTACCAGAGACTGGCAAGACTGTTTTTAAATGCAACATGCCTTTGTACTGGAGGACTGGAGAGTGGCAAGTGTAATACCCACTTTTTAAAAAAAGACTCAGGGGAGCCAGGAAATTATAGGCAGGTTGGCTTAATATTTGTTCTATGTAAACTGATGGAAAGCATTATTAAACATAAAATTGTCAAGTGTATAGAAGGACAAGCCCTACTGAACACCAACATGGCTTCTGCAAAGGTAAGTCCTGCCTTACTAACCTTTTAGAGTTCTTTGAAAGTGGACAGGAATGAGCCAGACATTGTTTATTTGGGATTCCAGATGGCTTTTGACAAATTTCCTCACCAGAGACTCCTGAAAAAACTTCAGAGTAATGGGATAAGATGACAAGTCCTCTTGCAGATAGAGAACTGGCTAAAAAAACAGGAAGCAGAGAGTCAGAATAAATGGTCTAAATGGTCACAGTGGAAGGATGCGAGCAGCGAGGTCTTTCAGGGATTTGTATTGGGACCAGTACTTTTCAATTAGTTCATAAATGACCTGGAATCATCTGCCTGGCAGCCCTATTTGGCTGATCTAACAAATGTGGAAAACTCTTAGTCTAAAACTAAACTACCATTAAAAAGAACCATTTTCAGGAATAAAGAAACTAGAAGATCCATGACAAGATAGGCTTGTTAAATACATTAAGCAGTTCTAAGTAACACAGGAAATGAATCACCTATTAATTTAGATATGTATGACCTGCTTTCTCCCCAGTGGAGATCAAAACCGCTTACAATGGGAAGAAGCGTAGGCTTTTATACCTTGCTTTTCTCTACCTTAAGGAGTCTCAAAGTAGCTTACAATTGCCGTCTCTTCCTCTCCCCACAACAGGCAACTTATGAAGTAGGTGGGGTTGAGGGAGTTCTGAGAAAACTGTGACTAGCCCAAGAACACCCAGCAGGCTCCATGTGGAGGAGAGAGGAATCAAACCCAGTTCTCCAGATTAGAGTCTGCCACTCTTAACCACTATACCATGCTGGCTCTCCAATACACAACTACCATCTTGAAAGGCAGGTTAGGCTTTTATTTAACTTACTTATTTATTCAGTTTATCTACTGCCCTACCCTGCAAGTGGGATCAGAGCAGCTCACAGTGTATGATAAAAGAACAAATAGTAGTTCAGAAAAACATCAAATGATTTGATCAAAATAAATCATTTATTCTATGGCAAAGTGGGGGTTCAACCCTGAGTCTCCCAGACCTTAGTCTGTTACTCTTAACCAGTGCACCACTGGGCCTCTAAAGCAGACTTGTGAAAGATTCCCATCAAATTATTAGTTCATAGTAATTCTTAATGGCTCTCTCAGATGTATATGTTAGTAATCTGTATCTGAAAAAGTAACTGACTTTTATAAAACTTGCCTGCCCAGTGCTCCCTCTAAGCTGTGCAGTTTTATAAGCAAAAACTCTACTGGCATTAAAGTTGTAAGTGAGCGGTTCAGCTCACTGTATAAATTAGTTTGCTCTGGAGCCATCCATCCTGAGCAAAAACAAAAATGTGTGAACTGGAGGCTAAAAAACTGTGAGCTAGCTCACACTAACTCAGCTTAGAGGGAACACTGCTGCCTAGCCTTTTGGAAGCAGTTCTTATTTACCAGAGACTGGCAAGACTGTTTTTATTTCCCAGTGTGATATTAAGTCACTGGCAATGCAATTTGCTCAATAATTCTACCGTGTTACAGTGCATATGTCTTTGGTACAGCTGAGATATGTACCTTCTGAAACGATGGAGGAGCACCTTAGATAACTCAAAGAGAAGCCACTCTTTAATGTGATTTTTAAAAGGCAGCAAATTGATTTGTCTTAATGAACTTTATAATCCTGACATCCTGTTGTGTGTTCCTCCCCCCTTCCACTAGTACATTCAGTTAGGCTGTGATTAGTAATTATGGGTTAGATAACAGGACCGTGACATCATCCATATGAGGCAAACTTTATTTTTTGGTAAGAATTAATTAGAATCTAATTTTCAGGGGAAGCAGGACCATCCGGGCCAAAAGGCTGTCATAACTGGCAAAATAAACGAAAAGGTGAAATAGTTCTCTGGCAAAGTTATCTCCACCATTTAAAATACCTTCCCACATATCTTCTGGAAAATAAGCAAAATGTATTCAGTGATCTAAAAGTAAAGGAATGCAACAATGGCCCACACATTGTGGCTATACAAACAAACTACCCAGGGGCGAGCATCATCCTGCTGACTGAACGAGGAAAAATGAAGGATTGGCTAACCTCTGAGGTAACATATATAGTTCACACCAGATACTTAAAGACATGTTGGAGCAGTGGCTGGAGTATTAGACCGGGGTGAGACTAATTAAAATCTCCTCACTGGTGACCTTAGGCCAAGTTGCACCCTTTCAGCCTAACTTTGTCTATGGGGTTCTTATGACGATAAAATGAAGGGGGGAGGACATATTGCCACCTAAGATACATAGAGGATAAAAAGATAAAAATGTACTAGATAGACAGATAATAGTGTAGTTTAAACCAAATTAACAAGCATGTTTAAAACATACAATTTACATTACATTAAAAGACTAAGCAAACAGAAAAGAAAAACCATCATAACCACTACCCCAAATCTTTCTCAGAAGGGAAGTCATTTTCAATTCATACACATACCCCAATAGCATGGGATCACACCAGAAGTCATAGACTGGCAAAGATCAGTTTTGATTTTAATATTGAGAACCAAAATGGAGGGGGTAGAAGATTACAGTGTACTGTTACTCAAATCAGTCTCTGTCCCAGGTCTGCAGTGTTAGTGAGTCTTCTACACATGTACAGCCGAGACACCAGACCAGGGTAAAATTGGAATCATTTCATTCACACAACTCTCAGTTCTGACACAGTGAATTTCCGACAAAAGGTGTGTGTGGGGGGGGGGGGGGGGAATGAAAAAGAGACAAAGCATTTTATCAGTTTAACAAGATAAAGACAAGAAATGAGAAATCAGTATGGAAAATTGAGGTAGTAGGTAGTTGTATCATTGGAACTAATACTGCCTTATAATGAATCAGAGACTCTTGACCCATAAAGTTCAGTATTGTCTACTCAGACTGGCTGCGGCTCTCTAGGGTTTCAGGCAGAGGTCTCTCATGTCACCTACTACCTGGTCCTTTTAACGGGAGATGCCAGGGTTTGAACTTGGGAGTTGGGATCTTCTGTATTCCAAGCAGATGCTGCACCACTGAATCACAGCCCCCTCCCTTCCATCAGAGAGTGGAAGAGCTAGAAGAGGGGGATCAGAAAAAAAGGACATGAAAAGTTAAATTTGGGGAGGAAAGCACAATGGGAGATGAGGAACCATACTCTTACCTGTTTTGAAGAGAAAGAATCCAGTGTTGTCATGCACTGATCAAGAAGTCACTCTTTTAATGTGAAAAGAGATGCATTTCTCTTCACATCTGACATCCTGTGGCCAAAGGTTTTTGGGATACTTTATTCCATATTAATGGGGGGGGAGGTCCAGTTTTGCTTAAAACACCTATATACTGTAGCACTGGGGTGTCAAACATATGGCCTGGGGGCCAGAATCGGCCCATCCGGTGCTGTCATGTGGCCCGCGAGTAGCTGGTACAATGGAGGGAACAGAAGACTGCTTGGGGAGGGGAGTGGGTGGAGTTACTCCAACTGCAGCTTCAGCACAGTGGAACAACCTTGTCGGCAGCAGTCAAGCAGTGTGGGAGCATCTGCCCAGTGCTGCACCCCCTGCTCTCCAGTCTGCCCATGTGGGTTTTCCCTCTGTACCCCCTCCCAGCCCATGGGGTCTTGCAGTGAGCATACACCAACTTGGAGCTTATGAGCTGTTGTCTTTTATACACAGTTTTGTATCTCTGGTACCTGGCATCATGTTTTATGGCACACAAGGTCCGGCCCAAAGAAGTGACATTTATGTCAGATCCAGCCCTTGTAACAAATAAGTTCAATCCCTCTGCTGTAGCAAGTCAGGATGTGACTGGAAAGGCTTTATCTCTTCATAAAAGTGTTTAATTAAGTAGTTGACAATTCCAATGAACTACTTCTGGCAAAGCAACTCAAAAACTGGCCAAGGAATGGGAATGGTTTAAAACAATGGAGTCAGCTTGGTGCAATGGTTAGTGTCAGACTAGTATATAGGAGATCAGGTTTCAGGTCCCCCTTCTGCCATCAAGTTTGCCAGGTGACCTTTGGCTCTTGTTCCACCTAATGATCTTACAATATTGTCATGAGGATAAAATGAGGAAGGGAGAAACATGTATGTAATCCTGAGCTCCTTGGAAGAAGGTCTGGATAAAAATGTACTAGATATATTTATAAAAACAGTTATTTGTCAGAAAAGTCCTATACTGAATTTATGTCCACAGTGTTCATCAGTTGAGGATTGTGACATCAAATAGTGGCTTCCCTGTGTGAATGAGATGCCAGATCAAACACAGGGAGAACCCCATTCTACCTCAAACCCAGAGCTTTCAGCTAAGCCTGTTCACACATTTGGTTGCCATCATTTAGGGCTAGTTGACATAGATATGAATCTCATTTGACTTCTGCACACTTTATGACAGTCATCTGAGCATGTGAACTGATTCTATCACCAAAAAAAAATGTGCCTGAATCATGCTACAGTCATTTAGTGATGTTGTGAAAGGAGATCAAATCAGTCAGTCCTAAAGGAAATCAACCCTGACTGTTCCTTGGAAAGTACTGAAGCTGAAGCTCAAATACTTTGGCCACCAAATGAGGAGGGAACACTCACTGAAGAAGACCCTGATGTTGGGAAAAACTGAAGGTAAAAGAAGAAGGGGGCAGCAAAGGATGAAAAGGTGTTAGTGATGCAATGAACATGGAATTGGGCAAACTCTGGAGGATGGCAGAAGATGAGAGGGCATGGAATGGTGTGGTCCATGGGGGCACAAAGAGTTGGATTTGACTGTGCAACTGAACAACAACAACAAAAGTATTTGTGAGAACATATTCATAACCGTAAGTTCTATTTTATTCTTAAAACATTTATACCCCCCTTCTTCTCCCAAGGGTGCCCTAAAATGGTTGACCACATCATTCTCCCCTCCTCCATTCTATCCTCACAACAAACACCCTGTAAAGTCACCCAGCATGTGATATTGCAAAGTAGGGATTCAAATCCAGTTCTCCCAGATCCCAGTCAGACACTCTGTCCTCTGTGCTCTCAACTGATGTTGCCAGGGCCAGAGTAAGGCCAACTGATGCCCTAAGCACAGCCCAACAGAGGTGCCCCTCGGCCCTTCCATTGCTTAACTGACAAGACACTGAGGCTCAATAAGTGCTGAAAGTGGAATAAGTGATCAAAAATCCAATTTTTTTTCCAGGCTATCCCCCAGGCCAGATTTTATATATTAAATATAAAATTAAAAAAATATATTAACACCAAATAGCAATAAGCAATATAAGCAAAAATACCCCCTGTGGTGCCCATTTTCCCCTGGTGCCCTAAACACATGCTTATTTGGCTTAAAAGTTAATCCAGGGCTGGATGCCTCCTTAAAGGAGGAACACACAGGGTTGAAACCAGGCTGCCTGTTAAGCAATTAAGCTATAAGGTATGAACCAGTTCTCGGTATTTCTGGGCTGTGTGTGCTGACAGTGCCATCGGAAAGCCTGATTCCTCCCCCCCCCCCCCCCCGAAAACCAATTTCCAGACAAAAGCCCATTCTGTATATTCTTTACATTCATTACTGAGCTCCGTCTCTCAAGAAGCTATTTAAGAACATCATGTTAATTAAACAGGAAAGTGCTTTTTGTTTTAGTGTGGATCTGTTTAGGAAAATGGTCACAAAATTGTAATTGTAGTTTTGAAGAACTATATTTCTTTTGCAGAGATAAGGTAATTAAAGCAATTTCGAAGAAAACTCTGTTTCAAGTAGAGTCGGTAGGGTGTTTCAACCACTGGTTTTTGTGTAGGTGTGCAGAAATAAGAACAAATCTAGACAGAAGAATCTATTCTCTGGGGAAATGGAACAAATATACCTTTATAACTGCAACATGCAGCATACCATACAGCTGCATGCCTCTTCTGTAAGGCGCTTTCACACAGACTAAACAACGCACCTTGAATGCACTTTGCAACAAGATTTTGCTGTTTGAATTGCCAAAATCCACTTGTAAACAGTCACTGAAGTGGATTGAAACAGCATTATTCAACATGTGTGAAAGTGCCCCGAATAATTCGGGTCTGAATGTAAATAAGTATGCTGGGTGCTGTGAAAATTTAGAAAAACAAATGAGAACAGAAATGAGTTCTACTTTAAAAAAAAAAAAAAAGTGTTTGCTTTCAAATGAAATGAAATTCAGCTGTTTGAATTTGCACCCAAATCTAGAAGTGTCCTAGAGGTTCAAGGGCTCCATCGCACACACAGAACTCCCCCACACACAAGGACTATCCCCCAAACTGTAGCACAGTCTGCCATGTGTCATGTTCAGCAAGTTCCTCACCTGATATTTGTGCACCAACATGTATCAGGAGCATGACAAGGCCTAGATCTCATTTCTTCCCAGCTTCATACCTACTACCCCCTTCTTTTGTTCTGACCCACTTTACCCAGCCAGCAGTGGGTGGCTGTGAGGTGTTAGGTTTGAGGTCTCCATTAGACATTCCCATGTTGCTGAAGGCCACCAAGAACTAAGATAAAGGTAAGCATTCCTAGCAATGTGAGGGACTGTGAGTATCTGCTGAGCACACACAGTATCATGAACGCAGTACCCAAGTAGATTGCCATTAACAATTCCCACAACAGTGAGAATGTGCTTAAGATAGGGCACTCTATAGCAGTGCAATGTACCAAAATGTGACATTATTGCAGTGGCATTGTTACAATGTTGCAGAGGATATTCTTTTTTTTTTTAATTGCAATCAGAGTAATGGGCAGCTATTAGCCATCCATTTACTTTGAAGGAAATTCCTAGAAGTAAGTTTCCAGCACCACAGAAATAAACACTGTATCACAATCCACAATTAAAAAAAAAAATTAAATCCTTTAAAAATCCTTTTCTGTATGAAAGTAGCTAAAATAAGGCAAAGACCAGCAAAGCAATAATGTTATTGCTAAGCAACCAGCCACACCATCAATGTGGCTCTCCCAACGTCCACCAGATCTGAACCACTGATTTCCCAGACTATACTTCACACTCTTAACAACTTATGCTACAGCAGTTCCTGACAGTCCCTAGAGACACATCCACAGAATAAGTGATTCAGTGGCACTGTATTAATAGTGATAAAAGCTACAGCTCTCTGGCAGCAGTTCTTGGAATTGCAGAGGCACATTGATCCAAGCATACACCGATGCAATGAAAATCATGGATCTTCATCTAAGCATAAAAGGCAAATGGTGTGTGCATGTGCAACGCAAATTCTGATTAAGATTGTGGGGGAGGGGGAGAGAGTTAACCCTTCAACCCCTGCTCAGTTTAAAGAACCAAAACCAGGTTCCCTGTACTAGAAAAGATGGGCTTTAAAGTAAATGACCCCCCCCCCACCCCGTAAAACACTGACAATATCGTGGGGAACCCAATTTGAAAAGGGGAAACAGTGTAGGGATTAGATCCCCCTTTCCCTTCCCATGTGGCTTTAATCTGAATTGGGGGCATATGCACATAGAATTTAGCAATCCATGATCTGCATCCCATCTGTGCCCCACATGATCACAGTTACAGACTTAGTACTATGACACTGTAGCTGTACTTGCAGAGCAATCAGCTCACATCCTATAGCTTGCCATATGAATGGATTCCTGCAAGTACTTAAGGTGCATCACATGAACCCGTTCTAATACGAGAATGGTCTCTGAACATGGGAGTCATATGGAAATGCCAACAATGTCATGTTTTCCATGAAGTTTAATTTAATGGCACTGGTATTCTTGGCCACTGTGTGACAGAGTGTTGGACTGGATGGGCCATTGGCCTGATCCTACATTGGCTTCTTTTATGTTCTTATGTTCTTAATATAAGGCTTCCCTAAATCCCTTTAAGTCAAAAGCAATCTAGGCATTCACCTGACCACACATTCCTTTTAGCTTATCTCTTTGGAGATTCAAGTACTGTTACTACTTTTCTGTGACTCTGCCCCTTTCTCTTTTTCTTTATGACACTTCCCCACTGATGATGCTCTTCTCTACTTGTTCACTTATGGCAAATGCTAATATTTCATTTCCCAAATAATTATCACCATCCTCTTTTTCTGGAATGGAAATTCCATTACCATCTTTACCGCTCGCATCCACATAGCAACTTGGGGAAAAATGAAATGAAATTGTTGCATATTAAAGGGGGGGACCTATATACAGTAGAGGCAATAGGTTAAGAAGCAGCTATTCCTCCTGTGTTTACAGGAAGAAAGAGACCGCAGCACTGCAGCACCATGGATAGCTCCCTGCTCAAATAGATTTCATGCTTATCCAGTTGCCCTTAGTCAAGCTGGAACTATGTGATCAGAAAACACAAGACTGCTGTGAAGTCAGATGGAGGCAACTTGTACTAAACTTTACACATGAGAGAAAGAGAACAAAACATGCATGTGTCATTTTCGGCAGAAGCCACATCTTTCAAATCAAATGAGCTAGCCCATGAGAACATAACTTTTCTATTTTAGAACAGGCATATTGGCTTCCAGTTTGTTTCCAGGTCCAGTTCAAGGTGCTGGTTATGACCCTTAAATCCCTTTATGACCTAGGATTCATGTATCTAACAGACTGTCTATTCCCATACATCCCCACATGCTACTTGTGGTCTTCTGGTTGCACCTGTTAGTTGTCCCCCCAATTAAGGCAGCACACCTGGCATCAACTACAGCCTATGCCCTTTTTCCATCACAGCTCCCACCCTATGAAATTGGCTCCAGTATTCCCTCTAAGCTGAGTTCCTGTGAGCTAGCTCACAGTTTTTTAGCCTCCGGCTCACAGGTTTTTGTCTTAGCTCAGGAAGGATGGCTCCAGAGGAAACTAATTTATGCACTAGCCAGATCGCTCGCTCACATCTTCAATGCCAGTAGCTCACAGAGTAGAATTTTTGCTCACAAGACTCCACAGCTTCGAGGGAGCATTGATTGGCTCCATGAAGAGGAGAAGGAGATGGCATCTTTAGACGTGTTTAGGTGGTGCTGCAAGGGTATTCTATTTGCTTGCACTTTGAATGGGGTACAGGCAGCAGGCATTTTTATGGAGGAGGAGGGTTGTGCAGGGGTTTATTGGAATATGCACTTTTTAAAAAACTGAATTTGTAAGCCACTATGACCTATGGAAAAGGTGGGGGCTATAAATATTTTAATAAATATATACATAAAACAATGTGTAATTCCAGCCACAGACACCCCACCAAATTCTGTACCAGTAAAATCTACACTGAAGTAACAAGATGCTGGTTATCCAAGGGGATGTCCCATAGGTTTTTACCCATGGATCTGATTCACTTATTCAACACATCCCTGCCAACTTTCAAGTACCCAAAGCTCAACTTGCTCATTCCTCCCCCAGAATTGAATTAGGGATAGGATGAGCTTCAATGCCTCCATTAGCCAAGATACAATGCTCAGGGCAGGGCTGAGATGACTGATCACTAAATATCAATGTGGAGACAGAAGAAGTTCCCATGAAAGCCCAAAACTGATTCTCTGGCACCAAGTAGTTAATTTAACAAGAGAAGCAATCTGCCATCAAAATGCCAGCTTCAGAGTCTAGCTTCTTGGGATAGAGGAAAGCTCCACAGTTAACTGAGCAGATTGGTAAGAAGCAGCCTAGTCTCTTCTGATGTCAGTATGTTAGCCGAATTGCTTTAATTTACGTTTAGCAATCAGCAAAATACACGGGTTCTTGCCAACTATACTAGGGTCCCACCCCTTCCGGGAGATCTCAAGGAAAGAGGCACGTGAGGCGAGTTCCAAGTTCAATGTTGTTTACTGGATCATGTAATCAAGCATACAAAAATCGTAATCATACACACACTCTTACAGGCCTAATAAAATAAAGAGAGAAAATAGCACTTTTGCATGAGCAGGTTTCGTTGGTGGGGAAAGCACGTTACCTTAGATGCGTTGTCCGATGTCTAGATGAATTGGATTTGGGAGGAAAGGTATAAAAGCTATGGGGCCACGAGGCTTGAACCGGCAAGACCACGTGGTTCTCCTGGATCGCGAGTCCAGAGAGAGAAAAAGGGTTTAAAGATGGAGGCAAGGGTTGGGGACAGAAAGCTGGACTGAAGGGTCAATAGGTAAGATAGAGGGCGATGGCTCAAGAGAGCGAGTGACTCTGGGTTTGGACTTTTATTGGGGGTCTTGGGGCGGGCTTTGCAGACCACACCCCACTAACACACCTACTAGGCGGTCCGTCCCTGTTGGACCTTGCTATAGGTTAAAGGTGAACAAAGGGAGGAGGTCCAGGGGTTTGGTCAGTGTTGCAAAAGTATGACTTCACCAGGAAACAGACACTGAGTCTAGGGTCCGATGACTCACCTGGCCAACCTATTGTCAGTTGATGGTTTTAGCCAAGTATCTGATGGCTGGCACAGTAGGTGCTAGGCAGTCTTGTTAGCATAACTTATTCAGATGTATATTGAGGAGTGGGGGTTAACCAGCGGATGTCTGACAGAAGGAGGCCTCATGGCAAGAGGAATCCTTTGTCCTTGTCTTGGGTGAACTGCTTGGGGTGTCAGCCTCCTGGCTTGGGCTGGAGCTGGCTCCTATGTGGAGAAGAAAGCGCAAGTCCCTTCCACTGCTGGCGACACAGAGTTCAAACTTATGGATGAAAATCCATAAGAGCACAAAAGAGTGCCTTGCTGGCCAACATTTCCCCCCCTCGGAGACCTGAAGGCGTCAGGTGAAGGTCTCCAAATATGAGTGATAAAACTGAGACAGACTGCATGATGGCGATCCTGGACGAAAGAGCTGGCAAGGGACGGACCCAGAAGATGACAAAAATCTATCGCAATAAAAATGCCAAATTGTTGCTGGGGCGGACATAAAAACAAAGCTTTGTGCATTAGACCACCAAGGGAGCCTATGTAGAAATATTTAGGTCTCTAAATAGCAGAATCATCCTTAACTGAAATATTAAAAGTAATTCTAAAAATTGCTTACTTTAAATTCATTGTAAAAAGCCTTATAGAAGCATTATAAATTTCTTATAAGGGTATTATCTATACATAAAGCATTTAATACTTATAGCGGAAGTGCACACATTTGTATCAATAAAAAATACTCCACAAGGAATGTACAAGGAAATAAAATGGTTACAAACAATTCTTCGTCCATCTCTCCTGAGCGGCAAGGCTTTTCTGCTGGAACAGGGCAACTGGTGCTGTTTGAACAGGAGAGAGGCGCACTTTACATTGTATCTAATGGAACACCAGAACTCGTAGGTCTTCGGCTCTTCGGAAGCCACTCGGGTCTTAATCAATAGCTCATGAAGCTCTCGGCTGCGCCCGTCACTTCTCGGCACGGACACGAGTCAGTTCGGCCGGGAAGGAGGAGACCGGTTTGCATATTGAGGAGTCGCCCCCCCTTGCTATCTAAAAGCATCATGGGTACTTACTTACATTAGGAAAAAAAGGATATTAAAATAAAACATAGTTTAATGATTTTGCAAGCAGAGTGTCTAAAGGCATTCAAGAAATACGGAAAAGGTCAAAACAGGTCAGACATCTGGAATCATTGTATTATGAAAGACACATCATCTTGGGGTCCTGGCTGGAATAATCACAGGCAAGGTATTCACCCTTCGGGGTTGGCGGAGTCTCCGGGCACGCCTCCCGAACCCTGGGGAGCATTTGTGAGATGTGTGCCTGAGAGAGACAGACGCACACACGCACAGGCAGGGCATGCAAAAGCTGGGTTCGGGAGTTGCGTCCGGTCGACTCTGACCTTTTATCTGGAGCCGGGTGGCTCCGCGGGGACGCCATTAGCTGCGTACCCATTTTAGCTTGGAGGGCTCCCTTCGGGGGGCCCTCCCCTAATACTGTACAAAAATAGAACAATCTTTTCCCCCTGAACCTGATCCCAGTGGTACCGTCCCATACCCAATGAGGAGCGGACTGGGCAACTAGTCACTAGGCAGAACCCCTCAAAGGTCGCGTGTTTTGGACTTGGCTGTATATGTTACGGCTGGAGGTTGTTGCGTATGCAAATGAGAGGATTGTTTGGGCATTCTGGGATACACAAACATTTCGAGAAAAATAAATTTATTAAAATCAAAAACAATCGAATTGGACACCAGTGTTGGAGCGAGGATACGTCTTAGCTTGCAGGCACTTCAGGGAGAGAGCTGGTGAAAATCTCCCTTTAACTTAGAAAGATGTTGAAAAGAGGGGACAGGGGTCTTTGTCCGGGGTTCTGACCTAACCGGGGAGTCCTTCCCAGGCACTCTCCACTGCTTCGTGCAGGGAGAGCTTGCACGCCTGGTGAAAGAGAGCATGGGCCGGATTTAAATTCCGAACCCAACTTCTGCATGTCCTCCAGATCATTTCGGCTTGGAGGGGCTGCATGGCAGAGGGAGACAAAGGATTCGTTTGTCCTACTTCTTCCTCCTGAGCCGTCTCTCGGGCTTCCATGTCCCCCTTGTTCTTGTTGTCCTGCTCACTAATGATTCCTCACGGTTCGTCTGGGCCTCGGCCCTCCCAACACTGGTAAAGAATAGAAAAGCAAGCACAGAGCAAAAATGTTTTGGCAAGCAACCGGTTTTGCTTTGCAAACAGAAGACTCGGTTTGCAAACAAACGGTTTATTTCTTGCCCGTAGAGTGCACAAAAACAAAGAGGCGGAGACAAAAACAAAACCGTGCACACTGAAAAAAAGTTTGTGGACAAAGCTACATGCTCATAAAAATAAATAAATAAAGGAAAGTACATATGAAGACTAAATAAGTTAATGATGATTGACGGATTATGCAGATTGGGCGTCAGTAAGGGCATGCTGGGAGAAAAGATATCATGAGCAAAATATATTTTAGAAACACAAGGGTCGAATAAGAAGCTCACCCTGAGATGGCCAAGTGTTTTGGGGTTGAGGATCGCTTGGGCAGATAGTTAGGGAGGAGGTCACACTAACATAAAGAGATGCAGAAATATGTGGCCGGGGAGTTTCTGGCTGGAGCGGGCTAACCTTGGGGCCTTTCCCCAGGCACCCGTCGCTGCCTCGAGTGGCGATCGGATTGCACGCCTGGTGGAGATGGGGCGAGAGAGGTGGGGAATCGGAGTAACTTCCGAACCCAACTTCTGCACGCACCACCGGGAGAAGCCGCCTACTCAGCTTGACATTCGTGCTAGCCACAAATGTAACTACGGAGCTTTTGTCGACGGCATCTTTGGATGCGCCCTCGGCTCTTCTGATCTCCCATGAAGAAATGCTTTCGGTCCTCCCACCCCCTATCTCCCTTTTCTTTCTCTCATTGCTCCCTATGGTTCGTTAGGGCTTCGGCCCGCCCAATACTGGTTAAAGAATAGAAAAAAAAAGGAAAATTCTTGGGAACAAGCAGAGGCTTGTGATGATCCTAAGATGTGGTTGGTTATGAACCGTAAAAAGGGTGTACTAACATTGGTGGGAGACTTTTGCAAAAGTGAAACCAAAAATAAAGAAGTCCGGGGCACGGATTGGAACGGTCAAAAGATACACAACGTAATAGCACACGTTTTGAGAGGACTAATTTTAAGATCCACGTGTCTGGGTGTATGCAAAATAGAGCTGCCACAAAGCACGCTGGTTCTCAATTTCTGAAGACCGAATTTTTTGTTTAATAAGTTGTTATTTTGAAAACTGCCAATGTCACAATTAAAAATACTTTAGGAGGTTTCAAATTGGGAACCCAAAGGTAAAAGTGATTCAATACTTTTATGTCCTATAATCGAAAAAGTCCTTGCCAGGGGAGAGCTCGCACAAAAAGATCAGGGCTTGCCTTAACCTTTTTGAAAGGATTGCATTTCTCCCGCTGGTTTTCCAGTAGGACCTGCACATTTGCACTTCCTTTCTTGGCCTGCTCCGTCGCGCTGGCCTCAAAGCGTGACCATATTGCCACAATGGATCTCAGTCATCCTGAGAAAGCTCCACTGGCTTCTTGGCGACCTGACAATATGGTTTTTTTGGTGCCAGCGATGCTACAGAGGAATCAAAAAGGCAGCAAGATTGAGGTCTTCTGAGTATGTGCAGGAGACTGAACCGCTTTCGGCTGCATTTGTAGTCTCGCTGATGTTCCCTTGGGTTCGATAGACTGCTGCTAAAGACCAATTTTCCTACCTCATGGGTCTCTTCTAAGAGACCCACCCAATAACGGTTAAAGAATAGAAACACAAACATAAACACACACAAGGGTCTGAAAATGGAGGAAGACAGACAAACATAGGGAAAAGGGCAACAGTTAAGGTATGTCAGAGGTCGGAAAGGAGGGTTAGGAATTCGAAACCTTAGATGCAACGTGCATCAAGGCTTGGAAATCCGTGGCCTTAGATTGAGCTTCCAATTTGTGGATTTGTCTTCTCACCCAACAAGTCAATGTAAGTAGCGGCACTATCAAAATAATTTGGAAGGCCAAAATGACGACTATGGGGTGGAGCATTAAATTTAAATATCCCGTCGTTGTCGGCGACCAACCAAGAAGAGATTCCCACCAGCTATGTTTGCCAGCCTCTTTTGTTTCCACAGCCAGTTCCTTAATCCTGGCACCATTATGGGAAACGTTTAAGGCGGCTTTGTCTCCCGCTTTCTTTAGCTGAGCCAGGCGTTCTTGGAGGTCCGGGTGAGAGAGCAATTTCCTTAGGGCTTCCAGTCCTAACCCCAAAGGCACTGGAGCAATGGAGTCATATAATTCTGGGGATAGGGCCATTTCTTGTTGTGTCCAAATGGGGGTTTCAAAATAAAAATCACACCCTCTGATGGAGGTAACGTTACAAAAGCATCTGTTTATTCCAGGCAACATTTGTTGGTAGTATAGTGTATTGAGGTGAATGTGTTCGCAGGTAGTTCTGAGACAGACACAAGCTTTGCCTATATATATAATAGTAGATCCGGTCTCACTGACTGCGTCAAACTGACAGTGAGATATGGCGTGTTTCTTGGGAACTAGGCATGGGTGATGTTTTTCTAGGGCTTCGTCATCACAGATGAAGCCTAAGTTTTCCTTATGGGTACATCCGTCTAGATTGATCATATGCCAGCTCGATGAGCTTACTTTAGCCCATCGGTCACTGTTCCTGGCATATAATACGGTGTCCGAATCAACTTGAATACCCAGTGGAACTACTGGATAGATGTGGAAAATTTCTTTCGCGGTCACTGTGGTTATAATCAATTGCAAGGTCTGGGTTACTGCATCAAAAGAGGCGTTTGCCAACGACCACCAGTGCTCGAGAGAGATTTCACCGGCAGTTAGATTTCCTTTAATCAATTCCCTTATTTCTAAAGGTATAACTCCAGCCATAGCTTGTTTGATTATAGTCATGGCAGTGACTACATTAAGAGTTTGTGCTTGAGTGCAAGCAAGAGCCAATGAGATATTGTTTTGTAAAGACTGAATGTCATCAAGGAGATTGGTAAAATCTTTTTCCATGATTTGTTCCCAAGTAACCAGCAGGGGATTGGTGGAGCGTTCCACGTGGGCAAGGGAATCCAATGATTGCGTGAGAGGGAGGCTCATTTGAGAGATGTCGAATGAAACCTTGGAGGCTTTATTCGCTATCACTTCTATGTTTGCAGCATCTATGGCTGCCATGCCCGCTCCTACGGGTGCGACCCAATCAGAAAGATCGCGTTTAGTCCTTCTAGAGAGCTCTCCTTTACGCCACATTAGGATCCAATTGTCCCAACCTTGCTGGGTCGTGTGTAAGTAAGAGTCACAGAGGGCATGGCTGAAAGAAGTGCCGAGCCCATTTAAGCTGACATTGACCCTTTTGACTGAAATTTGTGGCTGCATCAAGACTGTTTCTTGATGATTAAATTTTAAAGTGTGTGCCCCCACTACCGGGTAGTCCAATGAGGCCAGTGCGTCTACATTTTGGATAAGTGGGTCCAAATTTAGTGTGTGATTTGCATCACCAATTATTAAAGTATAATTTCCTTCCTGATGAGTGAGCTGTAGAATTGTTGTTCCGATAGCTGTAAGATTTACAGTATCGGTGGCATTGAGGCAGACAGACGTGTTTAAAAGTAAGGTCCAGTCTGGGGGACCTTGCTGCTTTAACGCAGAGCAGTTAAAATGCCAATTGAGCTTGCCCCATGCCAATGGCTCTAGGTCTATGTCTTCGCCGAATGGGTCCGTGAGCGTTATTGGGACCTCTGTGTCGTTATGGAAGTGTCGGGAGCCAATGGAAATGATTACTTTTAAAGGATCGCCAATGTCCCATACGGCAGCTGATATTACAGCTATGTCTGTGTATAGGGAGATGGGGGTAGGAGCAGTATATTCGATGGTGGAGGTGTTGGTTTTGGCTTGTGACTGTTTACACAGGACCACTTCCATTTCATCCATAGAATATTTTCCGGAGGTGCATAGAGTCACCTTTTCTCCGGTGCGACTGTGGATGCAATGTGTGAGCTGCTGTGGTGGACATCGATCTATAGGTGTAAGTGTGACTGCTCTGTCATGCCGTCCTGTTACACAGGTAAAAATTCTAAAAGGCATGTTTATTCCCACGCATCTCCATTTGGTCAAGACTACCGTATGGTTGGCTATTTGTGTTGCTGAGGTACAACAAAACAAGGACAATCCAAATAAGAATACAAGTTTTAATGGTCTTACCAATTTGTCTGCTGCTGGGGTGGAAGATCCTGGATGCATTCTGTAATATAATGTTTGAGGGGTGTGTGAGTGAAATTCCTGAACTTCCATACTGTGGTCGACATACCCAAGTAGTCACAGTATGGTTCCCTTTACCTAAGGCTGGGGGTGAGTGTAGTGGTTCCCATGCGTAAGCCCGGTGCGATTTTTACTGCACGCTCCCACGGCTTCTCTTAAAAGGGAACACTGTTTATACACCATGGTCTCCCCCCCCTTGCTTCCGAAAAGGCAACTAAAGCCGTGAGGAAGCATTTTAAAAGGCAAGGCAGGTCTCTCCAAGGGAGAAAAGAGGCACAAGATCAAAAATGTCTGTGGGCAAGTGAGGTCCGAAGGTAACAGCGGCAATAGGCTGCGAAGTTCCCCCGGGATCCGGAGTGAGGTTAGGAGGTTGTGGAACTGGATTCCCCTTCCACAGCTTGAGCTGAGAGGAATGGAAGAACTTGTACCACGTCTGACCATGCTTCCTGGGAATGGCAAGCTTGTAGACCGCAGGGCTTACGCGATCCACAATGGGGACCGGGCCAGCCCATTTGGCCATGAGAGCATGCTGATTCCTGCTAAATTTCCGGTATAGAACCTGCTGTCCGGGTTCCCAAAGCTGAGGATTGCGCACCCAGCCGAGCTTTTTATCCACTGCCAGTTGGCTCTGCCCTAACTCGTTAGCCACTTGGAGGTGAATAACCAGTAAGTCCCGGATAAGAGTCTTAACCCAGATATCGTGTGCCACTTGCGTTTCCAGATCACCTGGCATGTCATGTTGGAGCCAGAAGGCTTCAGGCATGTGCATCTTTCTCCCGGTCATGACCATATGAGGGGAGTAGCCATGTCGGGCTGTAGTCCCTCGTATTGCCATGAGAACTATGGGCAGTTTTTCGTCCCAGGTGCGACCTGTGGAAGTGACTATCTTGGCCAGGGCTTCCTTGAGGGTGCGGTTTGTGCGTTCAATTGCCCCTGAAGACTGAGGGTGAGCGGCAACGTGGAACCGCTGCTTAATTCCGAGAGCCTTACAGAGCTCCTGGGTGACCTCACCTAAAAAGTGGGGTCCGCGGTCGGAATCGATGACCTTAGGGATACCCCAGCGGGAAAAAAGGTTATTAAAGAGCAGTTGGGCCGTAGTGGAGGCCGTGTTATTGTGGCAGGGGAATGCTTCGATCCATTTCGAGAATGGATCAATCACAGTTAAGCAATATTTGTTCCCTCTGCGAGTCTTAGGCAGAGGTCCGATAAAATCAATTTGAACCCGAGCCCAGGGTCCTTCTACCCTCTGGTGCTGAATGGGGGCCTTGGGACCTGAAGAGTCCGCGTTAACCATGGCACATGAGAGGCAATTATCCACCCATTGTGCCATGTCTTTGCGGATGCTCGGCCACCAGCCCGCGTCCCTGACCCGTTCCAGAGTTGGTTCTTTACCCCGGTGTCCTTGCTCATGGATAAATTGAATTAAATCGGCCCGGACTTCGACAGGGACAACCCAGTGTCGGGTCCCTGTGGTGTCAAAAGCCCAAATAACTCCCTCTTCTCCCCTGATGGTGTATCTCCCAGTGGGATCTTTGCCCTTGGAGAGGAGATCCTGAACATCGGCATCATTTGCTTGGAGTTCCCCGAGATCTATAAATACAGGGGGAATGGCAGGACGGTCGTGGAAGGTTTTTGCCTTGCTTCTAGTCATTACTGGGTTTACCGGGCAAGCGGGTTGATCTGAAGATGAGTTAAAACGTGCCGCTTCCTTGGCTAAGAGATCGGCTTGATCATTCCAATAAGCCACTTCGGTGTCTGCCTTTTGGTGACCTTTGACATGGGAAATTTGTGTCTCTGCCGAGCGTTTATGGAGGAGCCGCACGACTTCTCTCCATAATATTAAATGAGCCACTGGCTTCCCTTCCGCATTGACCCACTGCTGTCTTTCCCAGTGTGGGAGCCAGACGGTGGCGGCCTTGGCCGTCCAGTCGGAGTCCGTGAAGATGGCTACGGGGCAGTCTGAAGGTTCAAACTCAAGAACAGCCTTAAGGGCAGCGACCTCTGCGGCTTGACTAGAGTGGGGATGGACAGCCGCTTGCAGGATGTAATTGTCGTGGACCCTGACCGCGCCATATCCTGTATGTGGGGTGCCAGCTATATGGAAGGACGAGCCATCACAGAACCAGCAATTAAACCCTTTTTGCTTGGCTTCTTCTAATGGCACTCCCCATATAGCAGGCCAAGGCAGATGTTCCACGTCTGGAAGTGGGCATTCATGCTCGTCCCCAGTGATGAGCAGACCGTATGGGGCAGGTTGCTCCTTTTGTTCTTTCTTATATTCAATCCCCTTATTGACCAGGGCAAGCGTCCACTGGGCAATGCGGGCATTGGATACCTGACCGTCCTGGATCTTCCCTGAGAGGATATACTTAAGGGGAGTGTGTGTTGTTTGCACAATGACTTTGGCTCCCCCGATTATAAACTCCCAATGCGTAAGGCTCCAGACTAGGGCTAGACATATCTTTTCACACGGGGTGAACTTTATTTCGACGGAAGAAAGATTCCTGGAGGCATAGGCTACAATCCTGGGGGCCCCGGCATGATGCTGGATGAGCGTGGCCCCGATACTTTTCTCCGTGTGGGCTAACTGAATGTAAAAGGGTTTTGTTGGATCTGGATGAGCTAAGGCAGGAGCCGAGGCAAGCGCTTGCTTCAGGCTGGCAAATGCATATTGTTGGTCAGGTCCCCAGACCCATGGAGCGTCCCTCTTAAGGAGAGCATAGAGTGGCCGGGCTTTGTCAGCGAACCCCTCCATGAAATCCCTGGAAAAATTGAAGGTTCCTAGGAGAGCACGGAGGGAAGGCACATCTGTCGGGGCGGGGAGTTTGGCGATTACGGCCATTCTCTGTGAGTCGGGCATCCTGCCGTCGGGTCCTAGTGCTAGGTCGAGGTATTTTACGTTGGTTTGAACCAGCTGTGCTTTGTCCCTACTGGCCTTGAAGCCATCAGCTTTTAGAAGGTGGAGGACTTCTCTAGTGACTTCCATGGTTTCTTCCTCAGTGGGGGCGTGGACCAAGATGTCGTCCACATACGACAACACGTGTTCCTTGGAGGAGGGGCCGAGACAATCCCACATACGGACCACATGTGCGTGGCAAATGCTGGGACTAGAATGGAAGCCTTGTGGTGTTCTTTTGAATGCATATTGCTGGCCGCGAAAAGTGAACGCGAATTTATACCAGCAAGACTTGTGTAGCTTGATCGAGTGGAACGCGTTAGCCAAATCAATCACACTATAGTAGCGAGATCCGGCAGCAATGGCTGCAAGGATCTCGTGGTATTTGGCTACTACAGGCGCTACTGGTGGGGTTACAGCATTCAGAGCTCGGAAGTCCACAGTCATTCTCCAGGTTACACCGTCAGCCTTTAGGACTGGCCACAGAGGGGCATTGCATATAGACTGCATGGGGAGGATTACGTCCCATTGTAAAAGGCCTTCTATGGTTTTGGCTATTCCATTTTCAGCTTCTGCAGGGTATTTATATTGTTTCTGAGGTGGAGGATCTTGGCCTTCTATGAGAACACAGGCATCTCTCACTGTCCCACATTCTGCCTTGTCCTTGATCCAGACCTCAGGAAAATCTCGGATCCAGGGATCACTAGGCTCAATTGGGGCCAGAGGGAGGGGAGCTTTGAGGGCAGCGCATCTATGGATTGCACTGATTTCGCGAGGGCCCTCTGGAATTTGCCAGAGGAAGCCGTTTGCTAGATCAATAGTCAAGCCATGTGCCAGCATCCTCACCTTGATTGTCGCAGGCAGACACGAGGGTAGAAAGAGTCCCTACAGTTAAAGGAACGTCTTTCCAGACCGTGGCTCTGTGTGCGCCTCCAGCAAAACCGGCAAGCATAATGGCCTCCTGAGTGGGTTGACCGTGGGCAGCTAGATATGGACTTAGTACATTAAGAGCGGCTCCGGTGTCGATGAGAAGGGTAGCAGGTTTACTGTTCCCTGGAGTCCCGACCCCTGCTTTCACGGTCGGTCTCCCCCATGTATCGGGCTTCAAGGGAGCCACAACGCCATTGGGGAGAGCCCGGGACTCCGGGCAGCCCTAGCTGTGCTTTGTTAGTTCTGACAGTTCCTTACTAAGCACCGGGTAGATGGGCTGACCTGGTGCCTGTGCCTTCTCCTCACTCTCAGCCAAGGCACGAAGCAGAACACTATTAGGCTGCTTGTGGAATCTTTCCATTTCGTAGCCCCTTTCCCTAAGCTGCATCCATATCTGTCTCCTAAAGGTATCGGACGCCTCCGGAGGCTGATAGCCTGGGTGCGGTTCAGGTGCCGACGGCTGATACGCTTGCGGCTGGTTTGCTTGGCCTTGTGGCTGCCCGTATTGGCCTTGAGGGGGGCCCTGATAGTTTTGAGGAGGTGGTGCGGAAGGCTGGAGGTGGGCTTGGGCAGGATTGCTGCGGTAGTCTCGATACTCCCTTTTTCCTCTGAAATTTCCTCCTCCTCTCTGATAATTATTCTGCCAAGGTTTGCCTCTCTCATACCGGTCCTGTCTAGGGTATCGGTCATTTTTGGGCTCATACTTTCCAGACGGTTGGAACTGTGAATGGGGCCCATGGTTGGCGTAAGTTATCGCCTGTATGGGTTCGTCATCATCCCTATCCTTTAATTTCTTGCCTTTATGAGGTTTTAGAGCTCCAGCACCCCGGAGAAGAGAGGCTATTCTTTTGATCTTTTTCTCCAGATCTGTCCAAGTAGTTGACGCACCATCTGCTATGTTTAAAGACAGTTGGGCTTGGGTTTGGAGGCCACTTACAACTGCTTCCTTGAAATCGTCCTCCTCATAGTCAGGCGAACCAGTGGTAGGTTTTATAGCAACTTGGTCTGCTAGGACAGCTAATAGTTGTTTCCTAGCCATATATGTCTCTGGATCTTCATTGGGGCTCTGTCTTTCCAACACATAGAGAGCAAGTAAAGTAGTGTTGGGATTTAGATATTTAAGGACGTCCTGCATCCACTTCGTCTTTGAAGCTGCAGTTAAGTTGCCACTCGCAATGGCTGCATTGAGAGTTGGAAGCTGGGGAGCTGCTACACACTGACGGGCCACCAATGTGAGGTCTTCTCCGCTAGCGGAGTTGTAAATCATATCTACATTGGCCATCCATTGTACGGAATTCTCCCTAGTAAGAGGGCCCAATTGTTCAGCTACTGCTTTAACCTCATCGGGTTTCCAGAGCCTGGTCTCGGTCACAACCTGGGTAGATGTATCATCGCCTTCTGTGATCACCGTATGTTTCGTGCTAATGGGGTGCATAGGGGCGCTGGGTTCAATGGCCGAGATTTCGGAGAGGTTTATCATGCCTCCGGGGTGTACAGTGGAGATCACTGCATTCTGTAATCCCACTTGCTTCCTTAGGGTGGCAATTTCCCTTTGGCAAGCCTCGTGGTTAGCTTGCTGTATTTTAATTTGGTTCTGTTCCACTAGGAATTTTGCCGCAGCCGTAGAAGTATTTATCTCTTCTCTCGACTGAGTCAATGCGCTCTCTGTCAGTTCTACTTTACGGTTTAGGCCCTCGATCTTTTTATTAGCATCTTGGACAGCAATAGTAAGGCTCTGGTTTGCCAGAATTACATTTAGTTTCTCAGTCCTCAGCCTATGCTCCTCGTCCTCGTGGGCTGCTTTCAGCTGGTTAATCTCTTGTTCTAGCTCATCTTGCTTATTGGCCATAAGTTCCTCATAATTTGTACGTTGGAACGTGAGATCTTGTTCATGTTTACTTTTTATTTCTATTAATTCCTCTTTGGTGGCCTCGAACTTAGATTCTAATCTGTCGAATCTGGCCACCTCTCTATCCACTGCTGCCTTATTTTGAACGTTTAGTTCTTCCAGCCTTTGCTGATACTCTTTGACTATGGTCTCTTGCTTCTGATTACTCTCCTTATTGGTTTCCTCTAATTTTTGGTTAGCCTCTTGGACTAGCAACTCGAATTTTTGGTTGCTTTCTTTTACAAGTTCCTCCAATTGTTGGTCCCTGTCTCTTACGAGTTCCTCCTGTCGGTCCACATCCGCTTGTAGGCGTGTTATGACGGCAGCAGCATCCTGCAAAGCCGTGTATAAAGCCCAACTAGCGGCTATGTCCTTGGCAGTGGAACTAGGTTTCTGGGTTGTACAATAGTCCTGGAAAGCACTCCGGGCTATTTCTAACGGATTGGGGCCCTTGAAAGATCCTTCCTTCCAAGGAGACTTACCCTTTTTCACCAGCCATTTTTCTAGCTTAGGTTCGTCCTCCTTGGTACGAAACATCTTTGTAGGGATTCTCCTGTTCTCACTTACAACAGGGGCAAAGACTGGGAAGTTGTCCCTTCCGCTTCTCTTAGATTGCAAAGCTGCTTTTTGTTAGCACAAGGAGGCTAACGTTACTTATTAATTAGCACACTTTCTATGCAGTTTTTAGGGCCGGGGGACTCTCACCCCGCGACACTCAGGGATTACTTTTTAACCCAAAAACCTGGCGTTTGAAGCTGAGGAATATCCGTTCCTTCAGACTCCGGGTGCCTCCAACCCAAAGAGACTCCTCTGTCTCCGAGGTTCCTCTACCTCTTAACTTTGGGGTTTCGAGAACGGGGTGGCCAAGCCTCGCTTCTCTGATGGGATTACCTCCTAACCCGTATTATAAGGTTTCTAGGCTTCTCCTAGCCTCTCTGGATTACCTTTAACCACAGACCTGAGCTATGGCGGACTCAGTCTATAGTGAGCTATGGCGGACTCACTGAGCTATGGCGGGCTCAACACAACTACGAGCTATGGCGGACTCGGAAAATAGTGAGCTATGGCGGGCTCACTGAGCACTGGACTTTCTCTAGCCAGTAGGGTTTCCAGACAATATGCCTCTCAGGGTAACCCCGAACCTAAATTAATTATTTCCACTTCGTTGAGCGAAGTAAGGCAAGGGAGGAGCAAGGGTGCGCTCAAAGAAAGGTTCCTTTTCGGACTCAGCGGGTGTATGTAGCGTATGTAATGTTGGTGCAACTGGTCTAGCGCCCTACTCTGGTCTTCTTTGGATCCCTTCCCACAAGATAGACACGCGGACGGTCACACAGTTTGACCTGGGATAAGAGAGAGAAAGAGAGGGGGAAGCCACCCACGATAGGTTGCTCACTAGAGCCAGGCACGCAGACAGAAACCAATCATACAGCCTCTCCAAGAGCTCCGGAAGTGGTTTTTCCCTTACGTCTGTGGGTTAAAGACACGCCTGTCGACTATGGCGCGAATTTTAACCCTCAGGGCAAATCCCGGACGAGCCCCCAATTCTGTTAGCCGAATTGCTTTAATTTACGTTTAGCAATCAGCAAAATACACAGGTTCTTGCCAACTATACCAGGGTCCCACCCCTCCCGGGAGATCTCAAGGAAAGAGGCACGTGAGGCGAGTTCCAAGTTCAATGTTGTTTACTGGATCATGTAATCAAGCATACAAAAATCGTAATCATACACACACTCTTACAGGCCTAATAAAATAAAGAGAGAAAATAGCACTTTTGCATGAGCAGGTTTCGTTGGTGGGGAAAGCACGTTACCTTAGATGCATTGTCCGATGTCTAGATGAATTGGATTTGGGAGGAAAGGTATAAAAGCTATGGGGCCACGAGGCTTGAACCGGCAAGACCACGTGGTTCTCCTGGATCGTGAGTCCAGAGAGAGAAAAAGGGTTTAAAGATGGAGGCAAGGGTTGGGGACAGAAAGCTGGACTGAAGGGTCAATAGGTAAGATAGAGGGCGATGGCTCAAGAGAGCGAGTGACTCTGGGTTTGGACTTTTATTGGGGGTCTTGGGGCGGGCTTTGCAGACCACACCCCACTAACACACCTACTAGGTGGTCCGTCCCTGTTGGACCTTGCTATAGGTTAAAGGTGAACAAAGGGAGGAGGTCCAGGGGTTTGGTCAGTGTTGCAAAAGTATGACTTCACCAGGAAACAGACACTGAGTCTAGGGTCCGATGACTCACCTGGCCAACCTATTGTCAGTTGATGGTTTTAGCCAAGTATCTGATGGCTGGCACAGTAGGTGCTAGGCAGTCTTGTTAGCATAACTTATTCAGATGTATATTGAGGAGTGGGGGTTAACCAGCGGATGTCTGACAGAAGGAGGCCTCATGGCAAGAGGAATCCTTTGTCCTTGTCTTGGGTGAACTGCTTGGGGTGTCAGCCTCCTGGCTTGGGCTGGAGCTGGCTCCTATGTGGAGAAGAAAGCGCAAGTCCCTTCCACTGCTGGCGACACAGAGTTCAAACTTATGGATGAAAATCCATAAGAGCACAGAAGAGTGCCTTGCTGGCCAACAAGTACCCTGCAAAAAGTAGTGAATTCTAATCAAGTAAGCTTTACAGATTTTGTGGGAAGGGCCATAGCTTCATGGGAGAGTATCCACTTTGCATACAGAAGACCCCAGGCTCAACATACAGCATCTCCAGTTAAAAGGATCAGGTAGCAGGAGATGTGAAAGACCTCCACCTGAGACCATGGAGAGCTGCTGCCAGTCTAAGAAGATGATACTGACCTTGATGGGCCAATGTTCTGACTCAGTATAAGGCAGCTTCATGTACAATCATTTGTAGTCTCTTGATGTGCAGATTCCATCAACTATTGCACAATAAATTATCAAATTCCTGGAAAAAAATGCATGTGAAAATCTCAAACTGAATTTATTTATTTATCTATCAAATTTCTGCCAAGGCCAGCTCAGGTCGGCTTACATAAAACCAACACATAAATTACAGTAAGATGATTAAAACACTTAAAACAATGCTAAAACCAATTAACCATCTAACATAATGTGCTAGTATTGTTGTCGTTAATTGTCACCGATTCAACGATGGCTGTCATACTCAGTTCTCTCTTCACATAGTCGGCTTCTAGGTCTTCTTCAGGTTGTTCAGAATGTTGCCAGACTATGGACTGAATCCCTTCTCTTCATACAAACTTGAGCTTTTATCTCATAATTGACAGCTCTTGAGTAAATATTGGATTGTCACCGAATCATCAATATAACAGCAAAGTTTCAGAAAAATCTGAGAATCACAATACCTGGGACAGTGAGCCTGTGTATAGGGAGTATCACTTTAAACAGTGTTGAATTCAGATGACAAAGGCTGCATTCACACATGCTAAATAATCCATTTTCAATCCACTTCCAGTGCACTTTCCAACTGGATTTTTACTGTGTAAACACAAAATCCAGTTGGAAAGTGCATTGAAAGTGGATTGTTTAGTGTGTGTTACTATAGCCTTAATGTTCCTCCATTCTGAGGCAAAAACACAAAGAGAGAGAGTCCAGAAAACTGGCATATCACAGAGAAAGTTAGCATGCCATCTAGTGTTCTGTGTGAAAGAACACTTACAAGTAAGTCAGTCAGTCACCTTTATTGGCATGTAAAAATATATGGAATGCTTCACAAATTTGTGTGTCATCCTTGCGCAGGGGCCATGCTAATCTTCTCTGTATTGTTCCAATTTTAGTATATGTGCTGCCGAAGTGAGCACCACTTCCAAGTCAGTACAGCCCCAGAAACTGATAGTTTTAGTGAGAACTCCCCCTGCATCTATTGTTACCAAGGTCCCCCTTCCTAGACGTTTGCTGTCTGCCCTTGACTCCATCTTGGCTAAATTTGTCTTGGTGACCATGTTAGGAGCTACCAATGCCCGGCTTTGAAGCATGTGAGGTCAAGGCTCTCCTCAGGCTGTACTAAAAAGGTAAAGGTTTCCCTTGCTTGAAAGCCAGTCAAATCTGACTCCAGGGGGTGATGCTCATCTCCGTTTCAAAGCCAAAGAGCCAGCACTGTCCAAAGACATTTCTGTGGTCATGTGGCCAGCATGAATGAACACCGAGGCACACAGAACACTGTTTACCTTCCCACCGAAACAGTACCTATTTATCTACTTGCAATTTCTTGTTTTTGAACTGCTAACGTAGCAGGAGTTGAGGCCAGAGATGGGAGCTCACTTTGTCATGCAGAGTGAGAAAAATTTGGGCAGAAAGCTGATTCACTGATGGGACATCAGTATGCCTACCCATTGCTGCAAGGGCTTGCAAAGCCAGGCACCCACCTCAATCTATCAGTGTAATTTCATCAGCAAGGGCAAGTCTTCTGGAGTACAAAATCTAATTAGTATCAAGCAGCCAGGTGGGCCTGATTACTTTTTACTGACCTTGCCAGAATGTCTTTTCCCAACCTGCCTCAGGCAAGAGTGAAGCCTCCATACTGCCATCCCTCTTTTGTTCATCCAGTCTGGATGCAATCACTTTTTGTTACCTTTCTGGGAAGCCCCCGCCCCCCAATTCATTCAGAGTCAGGATAGCCACAGATTTGTATCCTGGACTCACCCTCAATTCCTGGATTTTACATTTTTTTTCCTTTTTTTCTGGCTTCTTTAGCTATTACTGTTTTGCCAGCCAAAAGTGTCCAGTCTCATACCCACCACTGGCTCAGAGGCTACCAACTCTACTTTTCTTTCTCTGGGACTTTGGGACATTTTTGTGCCACAAAAGAGCATCCCTTTGCTGCCTTGCCTTCTCATGATTTCCTTGGAATTTTTGGAAGCTGTGCCTAAAAGTCCCCTGTTCTGAACCTCTAGACAATCTACCCAGCTCGGCAGACTGAGTATAGGCAAATTCCTTCCATGTCTCCTCCTTTTCTCTTAAAATCTCTCCTTTCCCCGTCTTTAAATCCCTCTCTCTTCCACTCCTCATGGTCATTCCCTAGTGCAGAATTCTCACTCATCCAGAGGTCTGACTCTTTTTCACTTTTTATTTCTCTGCTCTTGTGTAACTTTTCATATGCACATCCTCCTGAATGCAACAGTTTCTGTGTCTGTATGCTTGAGTATCTTTTTGGTTCCTGTACCCCTATATTTCCAAGCAATAAATTCCAGACGTTGCTCTGGAAAAAATCTGGTTGTGTTGTGGTTACTGGTAGCTCACTGCATGCACTTTGAGCTTGCTTGCACACTATCCAGGTAAAGATCCCTAAATTATGTGTTCCTAGTTGCCAAGTGTGTCAGTTTTCCAAGGTAGACAGGCTGTGGAAGTGGGGAAAGTTTTCCCGTAACACTGAGCTTAATTCCCCCAAATAGGTTGTAGTTCTGGGCAAGTGTCCTGAACCCAAGTTAGAGAATCCCCACATGTCTAAGAATACACATGAAGGGGAGCACATGTGGTAACACTATGGACCGGCAACATGCCAGGCCTGAAGGAACCGAGAATATTTGTCAGAGGAGAAAAATGCTCAACAGAGCTAAGGACGACAATAGCCACAGAACCAGTAAGTTATTTATCAGCTTCCTTGTATATGCTTAACTGTTTATCACAAGCACATAACAGCATCACCTTCCTTGATGCCCTGTGCATATCAGTCCATGCTGCTACAAAAATAACATCCGCCTGCTACCTTGAGTGGTGTTACCAGAATTGTCAGAACCAGAAGGTGTTAAATGCTGCCATATGGCCTGCTTTCACACCTCTTTAATAAGCATTCGTTTTTTTTCACGTATATTTTTTAAATGCCAGAAGGGACAATTGTATCTAAAGAAGCCCAAACTGGTTGGCATTAGAAGGCTTCTTAATTAAATACAAGCTTCTTTCATTAATGCAACTGCATATGATAAAAATAAGGATAAATTTGGCTTTAAAACCTCCAAATTCTGCTTAACTTCAAGCCACTAGTGGAAATGAACTTTCAGAAACACCAGCAACCCCTGTGTAAGTGGCTCTGGGATTGTGCTGAATGTGTGATACAGCAGCAGTCATGCTGCGACACTCTTCATTCAGGGTATTGAAAACTTCAGAAGAACATGTGAACTTACCTTGTTCAAATTCCATGACTTACATGCGAAGCAGCCTCCTGATTGGACCACCTTGATGTTCCATGTTAAAGTTCATCTCAGGTATTGCACCTGCTCAGTAGCTGTTTGTGCCTTTGTAAATAAGCAACAAATAAGATGCAGGTCGTGGCTGTTTTTGTCCAGTCAACAAACAAAACTTTCTCATTTACCCAAGAAGATACATGAGTCTCCCAGAGTCACAGATGGGTCACTGAACAGACCTATTTAGCACAAAATTACTTGCAGTATGATGAGCTACGTTCGTGGGCAGACACCAAAGGCACAGAGAGACATCTGAACAATAAATCTCAGTTCAAAACCTCAAACTGATTTCCCTCCCTTTAAATTATGTGTCTTTTAAAAATTGGAGGCAGGGGCACATGAGTGGTGGTAGAGCAGGAACCATGAGAAAACAATCTAGGATAAAGCAGTTGTATTGTGAATATGGCTACATAGGAATTTGCTCAGATGAATCTGAACAGTTTGGCAGATGATCAGTTTTCTGATTGCACCAGTGAGCAGGATGTGGACTAAACTGGTGGGTGGTCAAGCATAGCTGCTATACCTAAGAACTGATGTTGCCATGGCAGGACAGTGTATTTGGTTGCCATGATTTCTGTTACTGCATAATGTTTCTATTTTGAGCTGCAGTAACTGAGTAAATCACAGTGGCTGAGGAAATAGCCTGCACAAAGAGGCACTAGCTTTTGCAAGCAGTGCTACTGTATGACTGCTGCTGAGCCCTGATCAAACAGTGGCCCCATATGCTTACGAGAAGCAGTTATGGGAAACTGAAGCACAGTTTCCTGTTTTAGAAGGAACAAAAATTAGTCCATAGCATGAAGAAAATGGAAAAGAGTGTCAGTTACTTTCTTAAGTTAAATAATTTGCATATTGAGTAGAACTTCTCATTTATAGCCTTTTCTCTTATAGGTATTTGCTGTTTAATAAGATCACAGGCATTATGATGTTTGGAAAGCAGTTCAATTCTTCACAGTTCATTTCATAGCTTCTCTTGACAAATTATTATGATTACTAATAAATTCAAACTCCACCCTATAGCTAAGTAAGTCATCAGAGCAGCTTTCAATAGTAAAATTGGTCCAACTTCAAAAATCCAAGAAACAATTACCGTTCAAATCAATATAATACAACCAAACCACTAAAATTAGCTCTCTCCAAAGGCCTTCCTAAAGACGAAAATGCTTACCAGCCTTCTGAAAACCACCTGGGAGCTTGCTGAGAACCTCTCTGGGGAATTTGGCAACATGTGCTACCACCAAAGGGCCTTAGCGTGCACTTTTAATGATGAAAGTAAGAGTGAAATGGGATCATTTGTGCAATGTATTTGACATTTGTTGAAATGCAACAATGAGTACCAGAAATTATTGTGTGATGGCACTGGCATTCAACATTTGAACATGTCTTGTGACAAACATCAGCATTGTTGGTAAGTAAATGAGATTTCTAGCCTTATAATTAGACCTTTTTCTATGGGGGGGCAAAGAGCAGCACAACAGCTAATTTAATTAATCTAATTTAATTTATTTATTTAAACCACCATCGGTCGCCATGAGATGTAAGGAATCTTCCATGAAATAAATACAGGGCAAGAGACGGGATGGGGGGGGGGGGGGTGAAGGGCACCCACCTGCAGCTGGCTGGAGCAGCCATTCTAGATGAGCAGCATGAAAGTGGTGAGCTAGAGCTCATTGTCGATCTGCAGCTCATGGAGGGAGGGAGGAGGGGCTGCAGCTAATGGCACAGGGAGAAAAGGAGCAGGCCAGCAACATATCTAGGGGAGTGTAGCCAGAAGCACTGTCCTTTACTCTTGGGTGGCCGCAACAGCAGGGGCACCCCACTTTCTAACCTGAAACAAAGACCCACAAAACTCAGACCAAGGAAGACACCCCTGGTTCTGAAACACAGAGCAAGTCATAGCTCTGGAAACAGGGTCTCCATTTTCAGGTGACAACAAGGCAAACCTCATCTTCTCCCCCAACCAGGAAGATATGCATATGAAACAATGGCAGTTCCACCAGGTAGAACATCTGCATTTCTAAAGGCTATTCAGAGACCACCTGGTGAATAGCCCTCCTGTCTCCAGAACCTCTCCCAGCCCTTTTGTGTGATCCCATGTCTATGTGTGAATCCTTTTTCTCAATACTTGTCCTTCCTTGCTCCATCCCTCAGGATACTGAGATAAACCAATCAGACATTCAAATTATTAACGATCCTTCCTGACACTAATCAGGGACTCCTCTCCATCTTTTGTCTATATCTGGGAACCTACTCAACTGTCTTAGCAGAATCATCAATGGACATAAAATCCATTCAGCTAGCCCCAGTACAGTGATCCAAACACCTGGCTTCTATTGTTAATCCAGACTCTGCCCCTCTGAGATCTCATTGGTTACATCTGGGCCTTGCCTATGCTGATGCCACACACCCCTGGGACTCATCATTGGCCCAGGTAATCTTTTATCTTCACCTGAGACAAGCCCCTCAAGACCTCCTATTGATCTGCTTTGTTTTCCAGTGTCTATATCCATCCAGGCACATGACCTCAGATTATGTGTCTGCCCTTGCTGCCAGCAGTCCACCCCTAATCCTTTGGTTTGGGCCATATTCTCATCTCCATGGACCCCTGCACATCTGGATAGCTTGTATCACCCAGTAACTGACCCTTCTATTCACCATCAATCACCTCTGCTTTCTTAGTTCTGTATTGTGTGTGTGTGAATGCTTGATTATTGTTGAATGCTTTAGTATATTTAGTAAAGAAATCATTATTTTAGCTACCAAGTCTCTGTGTCTATTCCTGGGTTCTTGGGAATTCTGACACCAGTATACACAGGTCATGATCCATGCTATATGCCTATTGTCATTTTATATTCATAATTCCCCAAGCTATTATTAAGAAATAAGGCAATCTGGCTAACAGGAGGGGCAGACCAGCCACAGCAAGCCCCTGCCCAGAGCTGCAATACCTGCTACCCTTGGCCAGAGGAATGCTTGCCAGGCCAGGAGAGGGGATGGGCTTACTTCCCAAAGGCCACCTGGAAGTGGCCAGGCATTGCAGACTTGAGGCCCATACAGGCACCTTCAAGGGTGAGGCCATTGACTGGGACAAGAAGTTTCCAGCCCAGATGTGCATCCCAGGGAAGACAGGCCTTGACTGCACTACAGCCCTGCCTACTCAGCCCGCTGCCTCTGCCTCTCCCTCAACCAGATTCAGGGGCATTGCAAATACGGGAGGGGGCATCACCCCATGGGCTCCACACTAGCTACAGCCCTGTTTCTAGGTATTGGGAGGCAAAGTGGGAGTCTGTTGTTGCCTCAGTATCCTGATTGTGGATTTCCTGACCAGTGGTGGCATTATATTGTTTGCCTTCTCTGTCTTTCCCAAGCTAGAATCCATCATTTATAGTAGCGCCCCACCCCCCGGCATAAAAAGGGTATTAGGGAAACATGCATTCATTGGTTGCCAGTGGAGCACCAGATCAGATTCAAGGTTTTGGTGCTTACCTTTAAAGCCCTTGTCAGGGACCTATGTACCTTCAGGACTACCTCTCCTGGTATGTCTCCCAAAGGGCATTAAGATCAGCTGATAAGAATCTTCTGGTGGTCCCTGGCCCCAAAGATATTCAGCTGGCCTTGGGGAGGGGCAGGGCTTTTTCTGCCCTGGCCCCAGTGTGGTGGAACTCTACCGAGTGACATTCCTGCCCTGCCTGACTTATTAAAGTTTTGCAGGGCATGTAAGGCAGAGACATTCTGCCAGGCCTTTGGTTGAGGCCAGTGATGGTTTTCGCCATCTGCCTGGCTCCCTCCCCCCTCCCCTCCATAACTGGATGCTAGCACTGCAATCTGTCTTTAAAATGTTTCTGATAGGTCTAAAGGTTTTGAAGGTGTTCTATATTGACTTCTGTGGTTTTAATTGATTTTATGATGAAATGAACTAAATTGTTGTAAGCTGCCCTGAGCCCTGCACAGGAAGGGAAGGATGGTTAAGAAATCCTATTTAATAAATTAATAAATAAATAAATAATCTGTACCAGGGCAATTGTGTCCCCATTATTCCCTCTGTACATTCAGGTGCGATGTTCAAATGTTACACTGCATGGGATACAAGTGTGAAAAGTAAATACTTCATAAGCTTAGTATAATGGAATTCCATCTGTGGTTCACTAATGTACTACAGATGAGCAATATGCTAACCTACCAACCTATACTCTCCTAAACTACGTTGAACTGACCTTCAGATCCAATTAATTTCTTGCTAATGGAACACTCTTTGTTCAGAGGAATTGCTAATATCACTCAGAACTCCCAAAGGACAACCTTAGCTGACTATCTGAAAGAAGACTTCTTTTGAAAAAACCCTACTGAATAGGTGTGAGGTCTAAAGTTAAAAGCATAATTCAGATTGGCCTGTCATTTGTGTTGCTTATGTGTTGTATTCAGAAGAAGAAAAGAGACTGGATTTATACCCCGCCCTTCACTACCCAAGAGAGTCTCACAGTGACTTACAAACTCCTTTTCCTTCCTCCCCCCACAACAGGCACCCTGTGAGGTAGGTGGGGCTGATAGAGCTCTGACAGAAACTGCTCTTTTTCAAGAACAGCTGTACCAGAACTACGGCTTGCCCAGGGTCATCCAGCAGGAGCAAATGGAGCAGTGGGGAATCAAACCCAGCTCTCCCAGGTTAGAGTCCATGCACTTAACCACTACACCAAACATTCAAGGTACATTATTCACTGGTTGGGGTCAATCCCATTTTTTTGCTCACCATTTCAGCTGCTCCAGTCTTTTTTCAACAAACAATTATCATAAATGGGTTATATAAAGAACACCACGCAGAAATCAACAAAACAGAGGTTTAATGGCTTATTTTGCTCATTTTAAAGATGTACTTGCTTTTGTATGTTTTATATTATTACATATATAGATGATAGAAATTGACCATTTCTAAGTATCCCAATCTATAAAAGTTTCTGATTTTTTATACTAACCACTTGTCTATTAATTATTATGGGAGGGGGGAATCATGCAATTGCCTGTTGCTGTGTATTAGGGCTGGTGGCCGAAGGTAAGCAAGCCAGTTCCACAACTGGCCAAACAGGTGGTTGGGTGAATAAGCAACTTGGTTTAAGTGACAAGTTGCTTAGACTAAGGAACCAAGACAGAATCTGCAAATTTATAGGAATCTATTCTTAGAATTGTCACCCGATCTCATCTGGGCAGGAAGGTGATGACTATCTACATTGCCCTGAACTTCCTGGAGGAAAAGCAGGATAAACATATGAACAATGCAGCTGAGACTGTAACCTCATCATGCTCTAGAAATCTCTCTTCACTGGGTGAGATCAGCCAACCTCCATAACTCAGAAACCAACCCCGGGAGACAATGAGTAGTGGCTTAGTCCCTGATAAGGGTGGTATTTGAGCACTGTAGATCAAAGAGAAGTGGTAGTGAACTCTCTGAGGCCAACAAGGAACAGTTCTCATAGGAGCTGAACCTGATCCCCGTGTCCTAGGGAACACTGAGATCTAACCCTTGACTATCTGCTTGTGATTCCTCTTCCTTTCTCTTCCACAAACAACTTGCTAGCCCCTAGGCGCCACATCAAACAAGGTGCTATTTCATCACTCCTGAGGGAAGGATAGGAGCCCAGAACTTTACAGACCTTGAAAACACTGTTTTTATATAGCCTTTTTATACTCTGCTTTGTGTATGCAGTCTTTTCTCTCCACATATATCCACTTGTGCCCAGAGCTAAACATCTTATTATACTCACAATGCCATTACTAGCTCATCGGGATTTATAGAATTTATCCTCAAGGTAATATTAATAGACGAGACTTTTAAAAGAGTGAATGTTTTGCAACCTGGGGTACAGTGGTGATTAATAGCTTTCTGTTACGCCCTGGTAGAAATACAATGTCTAGAATAGGACATATAACTGGTAAAAGGATGTTGATTTCTTTCTCATTCTTTGTAATTGGAATCAAGGTCTATCAATTAAAAGATCAAACCATCATACAGCTCCCTCTTGTGTTGTAAAGTATCTTGGGTTTGGATGACTTACAGTTTTCTGAATTGCATTTTCACTTATGTGTAAGGTAAGAGAGACATAAATGACCAAATCCTACCACGTCAGATGATAGTTCAATATATAAATGTCTACCTGTACAAAACCTGCTTCTTTCTTTCCAGAGAGGTTTCTTTTTACTTTTCTGCTCCAGGTTCTTGGATATTGACAAAACTGGAGTATCGATGATAATATCAGTTTTGGAATCTGTGGGTGTAAACCAAAGGTGTACATTGCTTGCAGTGAAATGTTCATCTGCATACACAATTCCATTCATAATCTCTCCCTGCTCCTGACTAATGTGCACACCTAGCCATTGATGTATTTTTTTAGTCTCAGTGGAAGTACAAGGTAAACTTAGACAGCAGGCAGGTTCATGTTTATTATCTGCACCCACAAAACTGCCATAACTAATCTGAAATTGAACTCATACAGAGCTATTTTTGGGCAAGAACGCACAGGAATGAAGTTCCGACTGGCTCCTGAGTTGGCCACACTCAGCAGGAACTCATTAGCATAATAAGCCACACCCAACAGCAGAAACTCATTAGGATTGGCTACATTAGGGATATGTGGCCTAACATGCAAATTAATTCCTGCTACAAAAAAGCCCTGGGTTTCGACACCAACAAGGTAAACAGAATAAAAAGCAAAAGGCTGGATGACCACGCTTCTGGTAACATGGGGGTGTGACCCAATATGCTAATAAGCTGTGCTGTCAGTGGTGTGGCCTAATATGCTAATGAGTTTCTGCTGTTGTGTGTGGCCTATTATGCTAACGAGTTCCTGCTGGGCTTTTTCTACAAAAAAAGCCCTGAATCCAGAAGTGTAGCATCAATAGTATATGGCAGTGCCATTGGCCCGCCTAGTTTATAACATGGCCACCACTCATGGCCCAATCCTGCTTTTTTATTATTTTTTTATTTTGCTGCTGGGCATAGGCCCAGCTTCACCCACCAAGCAGATACTGTTAGCCGAATTGCTTTAATTTACATTTAGCAATCAGCAAAATACCGGGTTCTTGCCAACTATACCAGGGTCCCACCCCTCCCGGGAGTTGTACAGGAAACAGGCACATGAGGCAGATGGCAAATTAAATGCTGTTTACTGAATGATGTTGTTCACACACACAAAAACAGATTCACACACACATACACACAGGTCTAGGGAAATAAAGATAGAAAATAGCACTGTTGCAATTTGCAGGAGTTCGTTGGTCGGGAAGCAATACGTTACCTTCCTAAAGAGGAGTTGTCCGACTGAAGGAAGAATTGGATGGGGAAGGAAAATATAGAAAAATATGGGGCACGTGGCTCGAACCTGCAAGACCATGTGGTTCTCTCTGTTCCAGGATACAGAGATTTAAAGATGGAGGCAAGGGTATGGGTAGCAAGCTGGACATAAGGGGGGGGGGTAAAGCAGATAGGGGATGATGGCTCAAGAGACTGAATGCCTAGGCCTGCCAAGTCCCCCGGTGGGGCGGGGGAAACACTGATTTTTAGTGCTTATCTCCCGCTTTTCCAAAGTTGGCCACCGGGGGGACAAAATGGCTGCCTTAAAAGGGAAATGTCTGCAGAGAGCCTGCCCTGCAGTAAAAAGCCTCGCCAGACATTTCCCCTTTAAGAAGTCAGCAAGAGAGCTTCTTCCACAGCAAGAAAAGGTCTGCCCAGAGATTAAGGAGGGACTGAAGGAGCTGCTTTTGCATGTGGCTGGCAAGGTGAGTTTCTCTTCCAGCTCTTTTCATTCTCTCTCCCTCTTTCTTTTTTCTGTCTGTCTGTCTGTCTCTCTCTCTGTCCCCATCCAGCAGAGGTCTATCAGTGGCTATTATAGCCACAAGGTCTAAATGGAAGTAAGTGCCTCTGCCAGTTTTTTTTCCCTTCTCTCTCTCCCTCTTTCTTTTTTCTGTCTGTCTGTCTGTCTCTCTCTCTCTGTCCCCATCCAGCAGAGGTCTATCAGTGGCTATTATAGCCACAAGGTCTAAATGGAACCCTTTGTCTGGGGCAGTGATACTCTGCATTCTTGGTGCTTGGGGGGCAACAGTGGGAGGGCTTCTGGAGTTCTGGCCCCGCTGCTGGACCTCCTGAGGGCACCTGGTATTTTTGGCCACTGTTGTGACACAGAGTGTTGTACTGGATGGGCTGTACTGGATGGGCCGATCCACTGTGGCTTCTCTCCTGTTCTTATGATATGAAAATCATATTTAGCACTTGTGTAGCACTTAGTGCTTCATATTCTGCCGAGATGAGGAAGGATTCAGTAGGGCCGTTGCTCAGTGATAGAGCATCTGCTTGACATGCAGGAGGTATCAGCCTCTTCAGCTAAAAAAGGATCAGGTAATAGGTGACATTAAAGATCTCAGCCTGAGACCCTGGAGAGCCACTACCAGTCTGAGTAGTCAATACTGACCTTGATGGACCAATGGCCTGATTCAGTATTAGGAAACTTCATGAGTTCATGTGTCAGCATGTGGAAGCAACATCACAGGATGTGACATCACAAAATGATGTCACTTCCTTTCTCCTGGCTCCACCCCCAAAGTCTCCTGGCTCCACCCCCAAAGTCCCCAGATATTTCCCAAGTTGGACTTGGCAGCCCTATGAATGCCTCTGTGCAAGGTCTTTTATTAGGTGGTCTTGGGGTGGGCTGCACAGACCACATCCCACTAACACACCTACTAGGCGGTCCGTCCTTCTTTGACTCTTCCATAGGTTAAAGGTGGACAAAAGGAGGAGGGCTAGGGGATGGACAATATTGCAAAACTATGATCTCACCAGGAAGAGGACACTTGGGCAGGGTCCGATGACTCACCTGGGCCACATCTATTGTGAGTCAATGACTCTGGCCGACTGGGTGATGGCCCGAACATTAGTTGCTAGGCAACTGGGTTAGCATAACTATGCAGGTACATTGGAGGGGGCAGGGGTTGATCAGCATGCTGAAACAGAAAGAAACCTCATGGCAGAGGAGTCTTTTGTCTCTGTCTCAGGTGAACTGTCTACGGTGTCAGCCTCCTGGCATAGGCTGGAGCTTTCCCCTCTAATGGAGAAAGCACATGGTCCTTCCAATATGGGCAACCCAAGTTCAAGCTTATGAATATCAAAATTCATAAGAGCACTAAAAGTGCCTTGCTGGCCAACAATACAGCAGAAATTAATTGATTTTCAAAATCAAAGTGGAAATCAAGGTATGCACATTACACTGGTACTTCTGTGCATTCCCATATTATGAATCCAAACACCACCCCAAATCTCAACACTCTCTACAATCTGGTGGTAGAAAATCAGTAGACATGGATACTTCCATTGCCTCCCATGGTTTTCAGCTAGTCAGACCTGTCCAACTCACTAAGTGTGGTAAAGCTACTGCTTCTAGAGCAGAGGCAAATTTAGACTCAGCTGTGTTTTCATCTCTCTCTGTACACGCACTATTGCTGTCTAACTTCAGGTATTAGGGTTTTGTTTCTTTTCTTCCTTTTCCTGGCTATCTGGATACCCCAGTGCAGCCGAACATTTTCTTCTTAAGAAGTCATTAACTTAAGAAGTCACCCTACACTAACAACTGAGCCAAATGGATGATCGCTGCATCCTTAGTTCTGTTTTATTCTAGTACCAACAATATGGCTGGTTTAATTGTCTAAATCATATGGTAGTTAATACTACATCAAATGTTTGTACATTTATCAAGTCATGTCTATTTCTCATTGTGTAAGCAACCAGGTCATGAAAATGTGTTCCACATTAATAAACACTATGCAGAAGAAAGGGTAGGGCTATGCAAATAGATGCTGGCCCAATTCTCAATCACTCCCGCTTAGTTTTATGGGGAAAGTAAATGAAAACCACAGAGAGGGGACAAAACTTGATTGCCAGCCCAAGCAATGAGCAGTGTTCTCTTGTCAGAAAGTCTTTCTCAAAACTATGAAAGCAGAAGCTGAGGGAAACACCTGTTCACCTACACCCATACACAGAAAGCAACTCACCAAGCAGGCTTGACCAATTGTTGAATTGGTGAGTATTCGAGCATCTTGCATTATTTCTTTCTCCACAGCCAGTGATTTCTAAAATAATTGTTTTAACAGAAGTTGGTGTTAAGACTGTTGTCAGATTTCAGCATTCACATGATCAATTGTAACACTGCTGATGCAGCTCAGCAAAATCCCAACAGTAACATACTAACTATCCTATTCAATACTCTTTTGTTCCACGGGCTGCTGCATTTCTCAGTGCTCTTTTCTCCTGCCTTCCTTGACCTGGTTGCTCTTGGCCATACATGTCCACAGTGCTGTTTGTCCTATCGGCTGTCCATGTGATTTTCTTTGTGAGTATGTGGCATCAGTGCACAAGATGCAGCACATTGTGAAATCATCAGCAAAATGGTGTGGGACACTCCAGTCAGTAGGAATGAGCAGCAGTGTGGGACAATGAGGATAAGGGTACTGAAGGCAAAAAAAAAAAAATGGAGAAAATGGTGCTAAGGAGGACAGCAGAATCAAAAAACTGCCAAAGTGTTTGTAAACAGTACTAAAACTCTACAGGATTCCCTTTTCAACCCTCACAAGAACAAACAGGAACCAAGGCAAGTAATACAAAGTTGAAGCCTTTAACTTTAATCCCAGATTTGTAAAGTCTTAGTTAATTACCTATAAAGAATGACACTTTCCCCATGCTCAGGAGTAACCTTTTCTTTGTCATTATTTACTCCCAGACCTTAGCCCTGCCCTTTCAATGTATTAAACCTTTTTAGACTGAAGTCAGACTCTTGGTCCATCTTAGATTGAAGTCAGACTCTTGGCCAATACTGTATAATGGTAACTAGTGATAACAAGAAGGGGGGACCCGCAACAGTGAGGCCCACATGGCTCCCAGCCGCTGGGCCTGCCAAACTCTTCTCCTTCCCCCCAATGATGGTGAGGCCCGTGTGGCTTCCAGCCGTCGGCCCTGCCAAGCTCTCCCCCCAAGCTCTTCTCCCCCCTGCCACCACCACCAACGATGGTGAGGCCTGAGCGGCTTCCAGCTGCCAGGCCCACCAAGCTCTTTTCCACCCACCCCCACTGCTGCCAGCAGCCACAGATCCGAGGTAAGTGCATTCCCTGCGCATACGCAGGGAGCACTTTTGTTGGAGTTGCAAGTTGCTCACATTCCAGTCATACAGAGTTAAATGTTGTTAGCCTAACAGCAGGGCTCCGTTGGGGCCGGGGCGCGCCGGAGCGATGCTCCGGGAGAGAGTCAGCGGGGGGGGCGGGCACATAATCAAGCCCCGCCCCCCAGCTCGCTTTCCCCGGCGCGCCGGCCCATTGCAGCCTCCAGGCCCTTCCCGATCGCCCTCCCTGGCCCGCGGCTCGCCGCCGGGCCAGGAAGAAGGCTCCAGCCTCCCTCCCCCCCGATTGCCCTCCGTGGCCGGCGGCGAGCCGCGGGCCAGGGAGAAGGCTCCAGCCTCCCTCCCCCCCGATCGCCCTCCCTGGCCGGCGGCGAGCTGCGGGCCAGGGAGAAGGCTCCAGCCTCCCCCCCTCGATCGCCCTCCCTGGCCGGCGGCGAGCCGCCGGGCCAGGGAGAAGCCCCCAGCCCGCCCACCCACCCCATCTCCCTCCCTGGCCAGCGGGCACGCTGCCGGGCCAGGGAGAAGCCCCCAGCCCAGGGAGAAGCCCCCAGCCCGCCCACCCACCCCATCTCCCTCCCTGGCCAGCGGGCACGCCACCGGGCCAGGGAGAAGCCCCCAGCCCGCCCACCCACCCCATCTCCCTCCCTGACCAGCGGGCATGCCGCCGGGCCAGGGAGAAGCCCCCAGCCCACCCACCCACCCCATCTCCCTCCCTGGCCAGCGGGCACGCTGCCGGGCCAGGGAGAAGCCCCCAGCCCAGGGAGAAGCCCCCAGCCCGCCCACCCACCCCATCTCCCTCCCTGGCCAGCGGGCACGCCACCGGGCCAGAAAGAAGCCCCCAGCCCGCCCACCCACCCCATCTCCCTCCCTGGCCAGGGGGCACGCCGCCGGGCCAGGGAGAAGCCCCCAGCCCACCCACCCACCCCATCTCCCTCCCTGGCCCGCAGCAAGGTGCTGGGCCAGGGACAAGCCCCCAGCCCTCCCCCTCCTCACCATTCCTGGGTCGTGGGGGGGAGGTAGTAAGGGAAGAGCTGGGCCTGAGTGGCTTTAAGCCACTGGGGCCCAAGCAAGGGGGGGGGAGGGAAACACCTTGTCTGCCTGTCTGTCTGTCTTCCTTCCTTCTCTCTCTCTCCCCCACCTACTTACCTTCCTGTTGCTTCCTTCCTTCCTTCTCTCTCTCTCCCCCACCTACCTACCTACCAGCGTACCTTCCTCTGTCTGTCTGTCTTCCTTCCTTCTCTCTCTCTCCCACCTACCTACCTACCTACCTTCCTCTGTCTGTCTGTCTTCCTTCCTTCTCTCTCTCTCCCACCTACCTACCTACCTACCTTCCTCTGTCTGTCTTCCTTCCTTCTCTCTCTCCCCCCTACCTACCTACCTACCTACCTACCTTCCTCTGTCTGTCTTCCTTCCTTCTCTCTCTCTTCCACCTACCTACCTACCTACCTACCTTCCTCTGTCTGTCTGTCTTCCTTCTCTCTCTCTCCCCCCTACCTACCTACCTTTGTCTGTCTGTCTGCCTACCTGCCTTCCTTTCTTCCTCTCTTTTCTCCCCCTACCTCCCTACCTTCCTTCCTTCCTTCCTTCCTTCCTTCCTTCCTTCCTTCCTTCCTTCCTTCCTTCCTTCTCTCTCTCTCTCCCCCCACCTACCTTCCTTCCTTCTTTCCTGTTCCTTTCCTTCCTTCCTTCTCCTTTCCTCCCTCATTCTTCCTTCCTTCCTTCCTTTGCCATTAGATAGGCTTGCCAGCTCTGAGTTGGGAAATACCTTGGAGATTTTTGGGGTGGAGCCTGAGCGTGGGTATTGCCTTCTGACACACTTCCAGTGATGTCAGGGGTGTGTGACCTTCTGACACTTCCGGTGACGTCAGGGGGTGTGGCATATGCAAATAAGTTATGCTAATGAGCTCCTGCACCTCTTTTTTTACGAAAGGACCCCTGCCTAACAGGATATTACATAGTGTATCCAAAGGCGGGAAAGTGTGTATGAGAAACAGGAAGTACTAACAGGAAGAGAAGAAGAAGCAATTTTCTAGCTACGTAGTTGTTATCATGTTCTAGAGCAGTTGAAAGTATGTGAGTTTAAAATTGTTCAATACAAAGTACTATTCTAGTTTTTGCTTAGTTTTTCTAGTAAAGTTAACCTTTTTCACAAAGTGTGGCTCTTGTGTTTTGGAATGCATCCATTGACCCTGAAACGAATCCCAACAAATTGGTAACAGAGTTGCTGGTTTTTTCCTTTACTTCAATTCCATTTGCAACACAAAAGCAGCCCACTGTTTGCTTGAGCTGAGTTAGAAAGGCAGAGAGAAAGTTCTTTTTAAGTTGGAAGTTCTTTTTGACCACAAGATTTTGCATATCGGACCTGCAAAGAGCTGAAGGACGCACCCAGAGGCAAGCCTTCCTTCCTGCTCATGCTGATAACCAGGGCTATTTGGGGGCAGGAACGCACAGGAATGGAGTTCCGGCTGGCTCCTGAGTTGGCCACACCCAGCAGGAACTCATTAGCATAATAGGCCACACCCAACAGCAGAAACTCATTAGGATTGTATGTGGGCCTAGCACGCAAATTAATTCCAGCTACAAAAAAAGCCCTGCTTTTTTTGACACAAACATTTGTAAACAGAATTTATTTATTTATTTATTTATTCTTTCGATTTATACCCCGCCCTCCCCGCGAACGGGCTCAGGGCGGCTGAATAAGAAGCAAAAGGTGGGTGTGGCTGGATGACCACTCTTCTGGTAACATGGGGTGTGGCCTGATATGCTAATAAGCTGTGGTGTGGCCTAATATGCTAATGAGTTCCTGCTGGGCTTTTTCTACAAAAAAAGCCCTGCTGAAGACAATCTGCAAGTCAATAGAGCTAACTAACTGAATCCACAGCTGAATCTAATCCCTGCAAACCAGAAGTGAGACAACAGCCTTCCAGCCAAAGGAGAGAGAGGCGAGGATCCAAGCAGTCTTCCTAGCCAAGATGGACATCAGCTACTGAAGAAAGAAATTGCAAAGCTAATTGTATTGCCTTAGTAAGCTAATTCTTTGAAACTGCAAGGCCAGCGGAGATACAAACATGCATAAAGAATTCTACATTGTATTTTTGTGCTTCAGCAAAATGTTCATACAGGAGCTTATTGTTTCAAATTGCAACTGCTTGCAGTGGTCTATTATTCCTAGCACATTCTAGCTTAGAGAAGATGCATGAGAAAGTATATTGATTTGTAACAATGTATAACTTAACATTCTTGATTCCTTTCCTGTAACTGACATGTGCAATAATGATTTAGAATACCTTTGCTTATGAGAATGATGTCAAATGTGTAGAAATGACACTAGTTTCATCCCACTGGACTTCTCCGCCTCCTTAGTATAAAAGATTAAGCCCAACTGTAAATGGGGCTCTCTTGTATCTGAAACTGTTATTCAGATAGAGGCTTATGGTACCATAACATTTTGGCTTTTCCTGTTCCTGGTGACTGTGTGCCTTCTTACTGACTGGATCGGGTTTTTAAAATTAGTGCTTCACTACTGAGGAAGCAAGCAATGTGCCTGCATCTGAATTTACATCAGGAACTGTGAGTAATTCTGCAAGTGCAAAAATGCATAGTACCCCACACTTCCAAATCCCCATCTTAAATACCCAAAATTACAGATGGTAGTCAGCGGGAGTGAAAGCAGCTTTAGAAGTGCATGATGCTGAGGATGTTTTAACCAAAAATATGCCAAATCAGCAGCCACAGAAAGGAGAATTTAAGAAAAAAGATGCACCTGGAAGAGGCTTAATTATGAGTTATGTTTCTGCAAAAGAATGTCCTTTACTAGTGGACTGTGAGAGATCTAAAGAGATGTGGAACTGGCTAAAAAATCATTACGGGCAAAAGAATGATACACAAGCATTATTTGTGAGACAATGCATGCATAGTATTAAATTGTATGAAGGTGAATCAATTGCTAAATATTTGGATAAGATTCTGCAAACTGTGTCTGACATAAGAGCTTCAGGAGACACCCTTCCTGACAAGAGATCATTGTCTCTATCTTCAATAGTCTACCTGAAAGTTTTAAAAGCCATGTAGCTGTATTACAAGCACAAACAGACCTTACTGTTGATTTTGCTGTAAACTACCTAAAACGAGAGGGAACTAGAAGAGATCTTTTTGAAACAACAAACAAAATGTCAGTTCTGAGAGTACAATCTGACAGAAAGGAAATAACATGCTACTTATGCAAAAAGCAAGGCCACATTGCAAAATTTTGCAGATTTGCATATTCCCAAGACAAGAAATCCAGTGCTTCTACTGAAGCAGCAACATTTAATAGCAAAATGGAAAATGGGGCCAGACCAAAATATCAGCCAAAGGGAAATCATTGGAAAGGGAAACCACACAAACAAGCTAGCAAGCCTACTAAAAGGCACATGTTTGCAATTGCTGGTTCAAACTCAAGTCTTGAGAAACATTGGCTTCTAGATTCTGGGAGTTATAGTCATGTTTGTAATAAAAGAGAAAGTTTTATTGAGTTTGATGAACAAAAATGTCCTAGCCTACAACAACTTAATGGTCAAGAATTGAATGTTCAAGGATGCGGCTCAGTATTATTAAGAGTTGTGAATGTGAAACAGGAAATTGAGGAGATTCTACTAAGAGACTGTGCTTACGTGCCTGAAGGTACAAATAATCTACTTTCAGCCAAGAGAATTGTGAAAAATGGATACAGAGTCCTTACTGGAGAAGATGATAGTGGCATTTTTAATGTTAACTGTGATTTTAAAGTGAAGTTACATGAAAAAGATGGTTTTCAATATTTAGAAAATATTGCTGAAAATGTTGATGATATTGAAAATAATGATGATGCTGACAATACTGGTGATGTGCAGAATGTTATTGATAATTCTAATGAACTTAATGGGCCAGTGTGTAACACCATGCAACCTATGTGTGAGCATAAAAATTGTCTTTTTAAATGGCATGTAACAATGGGTCACCACAATGTGCAGAGTGTACAAAAGTTATTGAGAGAATGTAACACTAATGTTGTTGATTGTAATCAATTGCAAGATGGTTGTGATATATGTCTCAGAGCAAAGGGGAAAGCCCCAAGATACAAAGGTAATTCTACTGTCCACTGTGAGAAATTTCTAGAAACAGTGTTCTCAGACCTAGTAGGATTCATAAATGCGTCAGCTGGTGGAAGCAGATACTTCCTAACTTTCATGGAAGCAAAATCCAGATATGTTTTTGTCTACCTAATTAAAAGCAAAGATCAAGTTTTTGTTAAGTTCAAAGCTTACATTGCATCTGTGAAAATTAAGTTTGGCAAAGTTTCAGAGGTGTTCTTTACAAACAACAGGACATAATACAGTAGCAGTGAGTTCCAAAAGTTTATGGAACAAGAAGGCATTGAACAGAGAACCACAGTGCCTTATTCCCCACAACAGAATGGTGCAGCTGAGAGACTAAATAGGACCATTCAAGAAATGGCTCGCTCTATGTTAATGCAATCTGGATTTTCTGATTTCTGTTGGGCCGAACCCGTCAACACTGCAGTCTATTTGCATAACAAAATACCTTCCAAAGTGACAGGCCAAACCCCATTTGAGATTTGGTATGGCAGAATGCCAGCTCTAAAACATTTAAGACCATTTGGTTCCAAAGCTTATGCATTCATACCCAAGGAAAGAAGGGGAAAGCTAGACCCCCGAGCAGAACTTGGCATCCTTGTTGGATATGCACTTGGAGGAAAAGGATATCGAATCATGGATCCCAATACCCGTATGGTCTAAGAATGTAATGTGGTACATATAGATGGAAACAGTGTGCTACAAGTCTCTAGACAAACTGAGTCTACAGCGCAAACTGATCAGCAAGAAGAAGAGAAGAAGAGATTGGATTTATACCCCGCCCTCCACTCCCCAAGGGAGTCTCAGAGTGGCTTACAAACTCATTTCCCTTCCCCTCCCCACAACAGACACCCTGTGAGGTAGGTGGGGCTGAGAGAGCTCTTTCCCAAGCTGTCCTTGAGGGAACAGCTGGCACAGAGCTATGGCTTGCCCAAGGTCATCCAGCCAGGTGCAAGTGGAGGAGTGGGGAATCAAACCCGGTTCTCCCAGATTAGAGTCCGCACACTTAACCACTACACCAGACTGGCTCTCTTCTGTAGCAAACTACAGAAGACATTTCTTTCAGTGACCTGGTCATCTGGCAACCTGCGGAGACCACCTGTGAACAGGCAGGTCCACCTTCACAAGAAAGTACCAAATCAGATGGGGAAGCAGGAGACCTTAGACCAAGGGAGACAGAGACCACAACTACCATGAGAAGATCACCAAGAGACAACAAAGGCATACCACCACTGAGACTTGGCATTTGTGCAACTGTACAACTTGTCAAAGAACCTTCAAGCTGGAAAGACATAAATAGACTACCCACACCAGAGAGAGACAAATGAATAGACACAATGAATGATGAAATTAAATTCCTACATGAAAAGCAAGCCTGGACGCTAACAAACTGTCCTACTGAGAAAATGATCACGGATATCATGACCAAGCCACCCAACAAAGCCAAGATAGCAAACCTATGTGAGAAGATGAATCTAGTCGATCCAAAGCATGACTGAAATGTTAAAACTTGAGAAGGGGTGTTGGAGTTGCAAGTTGCTCACATTCCAGTCATACAGAGTTAAATGTTGTTAACCTAACAGGATATTATGTAGTGTATCCAAAGGCAGGAAAGTGTGTATGAGAAACAGGAAGTACTAATAGGAAGAGAAGAAGCCATTTTCTAGCTATGTAGTTGTTAGCATGTTCTAGAGCAGCTGAAAGTATGTGAGTTTAAAATTGTTCAATACAAAGTACTATTCTATCGTTTGCTTAGTTTTTCTAGTAAAGTTAACCTTTTTCATAAAGTGTGGCTCTTGTGTTTTGGAATGCATCCATTGACCCTGAAATGAATCCCAACAACTTTTTACTTTGGGGGGGATTTATGTATCCCCCGAATAATTTTTACTTTTAAGATTTTTTTGCACATGTGGGGAGTCCCCCAAGTGTGCAGGAAAATCTCTCTCCCCTCAAGTGCCTCCGATGTGTGGATTTAGATATCCGTATGCACAGGGGGCACTTGGAAATTAGTATATAGATTCTCTAAAGCAGATGTCTTTCCCCAACCCTGTAACCAAAGTTCCTTTTTAATGGGAAATGACAAATGAAATCACTTCTGTATTAATGTAGACTCCAATTCCAATAGCACAGACTGTTACCCAAATTGCTACACATGGGAAGGACCTTAACTTGCAAAGGCATCCCTTTGCCAGCACAGAGCAAACACATGTATTTTGGGGTACCTTGAAATATATCTGGGATCTTTAACCCTATGTATACCAAGGTCCAGATTCAGACCCACACTCAAAGCAACAAGGGAGAATAAGCTTTCTTGAACATAAGAAAGGATTTTATTTTATTTAATATTAATGAAATTCAGATTAAGTTAAGCAGTACTGTAGAGTAGAAAGGAGTTTTACAGAAATGAAAAACTCAATGGTGAATACAGATGCAATCCGAAAACCTTTTCCTAATAAACTGCCTAACTGGGGAAATAGACTAGAAGGAGGAGGAAACAAGATGAACAAGCCTGGTCTCAGAGAGAAGGGGGAGGGTTTCTCGGCAGCCATGACCCAGTGTCTGGAGTTGAACTTGACCAGGCAGGAAAGAAAGCACAGCAAAGCAGGTCCATGAAGTGAAGGAAGTAGTAGGAGACCAGCTGTGAAGTTGGAGTCAGTGGGCCTGAGGGGTAACTGTTTATACCATTTTTTCAAGGATGAGGAGGGGAAGGGGTGTTGGCATTGAAATGTGAGAGTGATGAAAATTCAATCTTCCCGGAGATGGGGAAGTTTAAAAAGGAAGTCTTTGTATTGTGGAGGGGAATTTTCCTTGTTTGCATTATATATATCAAAAATGTTGCCTTGGGACGGTTTGGAAATTAAAGCTATAGCTGGGTATTTGACATGATTGGGAAGGGCAGAAAAACAGTATTGAATTTACCTGTAATGGCAGGCACATATTGGGACTGCACTTGCTCAGGCCAGCCACTGGAGGCTCTCTTCTAGCTAGATCTGGTATTTTTAACACTCCAAGGGGAGGCTGTCTTCACCCCCAACACTCACATGCTCCGCAAGGAAGGGGATCCCCCTTTCTCTCAGTTATTCCAAGCCACTGTGAGTCTCACAAATGGGGGGGGATTCCCCATGATCTGCAAGGAAGGGGATCCCCCTTTCTCTCAGTTAGTCCAAGCCACTGTGAGTCTCACAAATGGGGGGGAATTCCCATGAGATTGCAGTGGGATAGGAGGGAGGGAATGTGTGCCTGCACAGAAGACATCTCAGTAAACAACAGTTACAGGTAAGTCCTACACTGTTTTCATCTTCAGTCTTCTGTACAGTCCCATGTTGGGAGACTACAGAACTCCATACCTTGGAGGTGGGGTGAGCATCTGTTGAAAGGGGAATATAGAACAGCTCTACCAACCGCTGAATCCCTTCTTGCATTCACATCTATATCATAATGCTTGACCAAAGTGTCTGAAGATGATTACGTAGCTGCTCTACAGATGTCCTCCAATGGAGTGCCTCTCTAGAACACTGCCAGCACTGCTTGTGTCTGCAATGCATGGAATGCGCTCAGACTCGCAGGGGACATGACAAACTAGTTTGCACATAACCTACTGGAGTAGCACAAAAATAATTGTGGGGACTGCATGAAACCCTTTCCCCCCCCCTCTCTCTAAGTAAAACAATAAAGATCTCCTAACATCTAACAAACACAGGGTCTTCTCTGCTTCTGAAGAAGGGGGGAAAAAAACCACTGGAAGAACAATGTCTTGGGCAAGGTGGAAGTTAGAGACCACCTTGGGCAAAAAAAACATAAACTAGGTCTAAGCTCTATATGACTTGTATGAAACTTAATAAATGGATAGTCAGCTCTCAAGGCCACCAATTCCCCTACTCTCCTGGCTGAGGTAATTGCTACCAAAAACTCGACCTTGAAGGACCAGAGTCACAATCTACATGAGCCAAGCGGTTCAGAGGGCACTAGCATGAGTTGGGAGAGAACCACTGACAAGGACCATTGGGGTACTATAGGAGTCAGGCATGGGAACAAGTTGAACAACCCCTTCAAAAAGCTCTTAGATGCTGGGTGTGAAAAGAGATTCTTGTCCTGCACCTTCACAGGGTAAGCAGATACAGCCACTAAATGCACTTTCAGGGATGAGGCTGCCGAGCCAGAATCTTTAAGAGTCATCAGATAGTCAAACACAAGGGCAATAGGACAAGTTTCTGTGGAAACTCCCTATGCCTTGGCCCAGGTTGAAAAACAAACCCATTTACTTATATAAGATCTCTTAGTGAAGGTTCTATAGGCATTGAGCAGGACATTGGCTGCTTGGTCTGAAAATTTGAACTGGGGGTGTTCAGCAGCCAAGCTGTCAATCTGAGCCTGTGTAATTCATGATGAATCATGGAGTCCCTGCAAAGCAAATCCATGGTTGAGGCGCAGTGAATATAGCAGCCCTCGGACATCGAAAGAAGGACCTGCCAAAAAGGGATGATCAGGATGCACCATGTGTGTTCTTCTCATTTTCTCAACACCTTGTGAATAAGTGGGGGGGGGGGGGAAGCATTAAAAAAAGTTGCCGTCCAATGGATCTGGAATGCATCTCCTAGAGAGAGGTGGTCACTGCCTGCTTTGGAGCAGAATGGAGGAAGAAAAAGAAGAAGAGATTGGATTTATACCCCACCCTTCACTAGCTGAAGGAGTCTCAGAGCGGCTTACAGTCCCTTTCCCTGCCCCTCTCCACAACAGACACCCTGTGAGGTAGGTGGGGCTGAGAGAGCTCTCCTGAAAACTGCCCTTGAGAGAACAGCTCTGAAAAAACTTATGACCAATCCAAGGTCACACCAGCAGCTGCATGTGGAGGAGTAGTGAATCAAACCCAGTTCTCCCTGTAATGCAGACATCAAACAAGTCCACTCCCGGGAAACCCCACTGCTGGAAGGTCAGGAGGATGTACTCTTCTCCAAGAGCCCATTCATGTTCTGAGTGCTCCATCCTGCTGAGGATGGCGACTCTTGTACTGGCAATACCTACCACATGTACTGCCTGGAGAGAGGACCCTTGGGCCATTACCATCTCCCAAATAAAGGTGGCTTCCCTGCACAAAGCTGCCAAAACAGTGCCCCCTTACCTGTTTATAGATGTTGTTGCAGTAGTATTGTCTGTAATGCCCAAGATGATCTTTCCCTTGGTAAGCTCTGCAAATGAGATAAGGGTGTCATGTATTCCACATAACTCTAAGAGGTAGACTGAAGATGAACTGAAGACTGAAGATGAATTTTCCTGTTTGGTCAATAAAACCAATAAACTAGATGATTTCGAGGACATCTGAGATTCAGACCGATGCTTCTCTTTAGTCTTGGATCAAGCTTTTTTGGGTGGCAGCTCCAATGCACAACATTTAGCTGAATGGATCAGTGATCGGGTACAATGCTTTGGTTCTGACCCTGGAACCAATGGAGCCGAGGTGCTCAGTGGTAGGCTTGTGAGTTGGTTGCTTCTGGCCAGAGACTTAGAAAGTGACTGTACTCAGCCGGGTACTGCTGGGCTGTTAGAGCATGAAAGCACTTTCTCCCACGGACTTGCCTTCAAACATGTTGCTCAATCTGAGTGGGTTTGGGGGTGAATTGGAGGCAAATTTTACACCTGGCAGTATCATGGGCCTCACCTAGGAAGAAAAGGCAGAGAAGGTGCCCATCTGAGCAAGTCATCTTTATACCACACTTGGTACATTTTTTAAATAAGGCCTTTTGTGACATCTTAAAAATAAGAGAAAAATCCCTGAGAAGAAAAAAACAGAGAAAACTCACAATGAACCAGAGTGGGAAATATTGTGTCCTCACAATGCGGTGGTGAAGAAAGGTCTGAAGGAAATGGGGAGCCCCTCCTTGCAGAACACATGAACACCGAGCGGGATGACAGCCTCCAATATGCTCTGCAAGGGAAAGGCTACCCTTGGAGTGTTAAAAGTGTTAAAAAGAGTGCCTCCAGTGTCTGGCCTGTGCAAGCACAGTCCCAATGTGAGATTGCACTGAAGACTGAATGCTCCCTCTAAGCTGTAGATGTCTTGTGAGCAAAAATCCTACTTTGTGAGCTACTGGCGTTAAAGTTGTGAGCAAGCGCTTTGGCTGCTGCATAAATTAGTTTGCTCTGGAGCCATCCTTCCTGAGCTAAGACAAAAATGTGTGAGCTGGAGGCTAAAAAAACTGTGAACTAGCTCACTTGAACTTAGCTTAGAGGGAACACTGCTGAAGCTGAACCTTCCTGTTCAGTCAATAAGATATGGGAGAAATTGCTGGAATCAACCCATTGCTTATTGTTTTGGAGATCTGGGTCATTCATTAAGATCAAATGATCAGCAGCCAGACCCTGAGGTCCTTGTGTGAAATGGCATCTGTCTGAATCCTTCTTAGGAGGAGCTTTGCATGACTGATATGGATAGCATTGCCGGGTCCTACCTCACTGCCGGTTGAGGGCTCCTGGCTGCCGTCCAAGGTGTTCTTGTACACGCAAAGAGCATGTGCCACGATGACATCTCCTGGAAGCATTGCCAACATTGTGGGGGCTCCACTCTAGTTTTTGGGCAAAACTCTATGGGTTTTTGCCCTCAAAAGCATAGAGGTTGCCCAAAAACTAGAGTAGAAATCCCCCCCCCCCCGACATCTGCAACATGATGATGTCACTACCAGGTAATGTCATTGTGACAGGGAAGTTGTGCAGCAACATCTCTGTTTGGAGGTGGGGCTTTTCCTGCCTACCTGGTGGCTGATGGCAGATTTAATCCCCAGAAATCAGGGGAATGCCTGGCCGGACCAGAGTGTTGGCAACCCTAGATATGGAGGAGCTGCTGTGCATTCCTTTACACCCTTAGCATGACTCACCACCATTTGATATCAGTTTGATACAGAATCCATCTATTGTTTCTAGGCCCACGTTGAGATGTGCACATGTAGAAGTCAGAATTCAACATTACAAAAACAAGGGTCCCCGTGGGGAGCATCAAGTCCTAACCTGGTTTAGTCTGAATTAAGTCCCATCGAAGTCCATGAACTTGTTTCCTACTGTGTGTTTTGGACTGAGGCCTCAGAGAAATAGCTTTATGTGCAGTAATAAAAGTGCAGCTGCGGGCAGATGCCTGTCAAAAATAATCAAGGACGCCTGTAGCAATATGTTGGGAGAAAGAATTCTCTCGTGGGATTTTTAGTCATTCCTTGGAGACACAAAAGAAAAATCTCAAGTCCTTCTGAAGTTCTCCTGTTCCTAGTTGTCACAGTATTGTCGTTAGACAGGAGGGGGGAAAAAAAACCTCTGAACTACTTTCAGGGAATAATACTTGCTGATCTCAAGAGAATTTAGAGACTCATCATTTGTTACTGTAAATTTCCCTAGGCTTCTGTCTCTTCAATAGTGTGACTGAAGTTTGAGGCTTTAATTTCTTTGCAAACAGCACCCTCTGTCTGAGAAAGCTGAACAATGCAGAATAGTGTTGAAGCAGCTGAGAACAGAGTTTGCAAATGGTGCTCACTGGGACAGCAAACATACATGCATCCAGTGTTCCCTCTAAGCTGAATTAGTGTGAGCTAGCTCGTAGTTTTTTAGCCTCTGGCCCACACATTTTTGTCTTGGCTCAGGAAGGATGGCTCCAGAGCAAACTGATTTATGCAGCAGCCAAATTGCTTGCTCGTAACTTGAATGCCAGCAGCTCACAAAGTAGAATTTTTGCTCACAAGACTCCACAGCTTAGAGGGAGCATTGCATGTATCCTGTCTGTACATGCGTACATCTGTTTGTAAGAAAGGCCAATGTCTTTGCACTTTACAAATGAAACCAAGGGACCTGGATAAATGTGGAGTTTGTCTTACACGTTCAGCTGTACAAGCATTGTCTATAACATGGTAATTATTCAACACACATACAGAGAACAATCAAGTGCACACTATACATGGATTGTACATGCATTAACTGTAGCTTGTGAACAGAGAGAGGGTCTTTTGAGTGTTTTGAGTGCAAGGATCACTAATGGAGAACATCACTGGACAGACAGCATCACTACTATTCCTCGTCTTTATATGCAGTGCTCAGCTCAGAAAGGGAGCCCTGGGGAATCTAAGGTGTCTTTTTGGTTCACAAGGGACTACACTGAGGGATCTAATGACCTAGACAATACCCTGTGTGAAGTGAAAGTGTGCACTACAGGTATACCCATCACCAAATTTTCTGCAGTGCATAGGAGTTTATGGGAAACCAGCTGATGTGGAAAAGGGTTCACTGACACAGAAAAATTAAAATTAAAAATACTAAAAAGAAAGAAAGATGCCCTGTTGATTATTTAGTTAGTATGGAATGTAGCTGCCCTTTCCATGAACATCACAGCTGCACCTTAAACAAAATGGAAGTGCAGATTTTGAGTGTGCAACCATTATGCAATTCATACCATTTTGCATAAACGCCTTCACTTTGCATCAGAAGTTGTGATAATTGTCTCAAAGCAGCGATATCCTCTGTTTGCAAGGGACAGTTCAAATTTTCTAACAGATTATTTCCCTACTTTGTATTCAGGGAATGACTTACCAAAATGCTACTCACATGAATCAAACTTGCTATGTTTCCAGTTTCAGCCCCCTTCCTTGCCAACTTGAGAATTCAACTCTCAAGATGGAGGCCAACGCATCTGAACTACACATCCTATAAATATATATCAGGCTTATACAAAGTCTCAAGCAAGTCGTTTTTTGAAGAACACACTGGGGAGTTTCTCTAAACTGCCGGAGGGTCCCCCCCCCCTTTTTTTGTCCTGACAATGAGACAACAGGTGGACTAGTAAATGCTGTGTTCATATTTGTAAGGCTAATGTAAACATTCACATATGCTAAGGCTCAAGTGCCAGGTGCTGCAGTTCAAACCTTTTGTTTGTTTGTTTGTTTTTTGAGGTAGATTCCTGAGCTGATAAGCGAACAACTTAATATATTGAACATACACAAGTCAGAAATGGATGAATATGCCATATGAAAACAGAAATCTCCATGTTGTAATTGTATCTATTAGGTCAGGCCTAAGTTAGTACAGAGAACTGCTGAGCCATTTGTTGAGGCCTGTTCCCCCCTCTTCTCCCTGATGTGCACTATACCTGATAAAGATAGAGGAATGCAACTTGGCAGAAGGAAGATACTGATTGTTTAGACTGGAGAGGAGACGACTGAGAGGAGATGTAACCATCTTCAAATACTTGAAGGGCTGTCATATAGAGGACGGTACGGAGTTGCTTTCTGTTCCCCCAGAAGGTCGGACCAGAACCAATGGGTTGAAATTAAATCAGAAGAGTTGTTGGCTAAACATTAGGAAGAACTTCCTGACAGAGTGGTTCCTCAGTGGAACAGGATTTCTCAGGAGGTGGTGGGCTCTCCTTTTTTGGAGGTTTTCAGACAGAGGCTGAGGACAGACTGGGATTCTGAAGCAGAAGGGAAGAGGGGCCAAAAGCCATGGGGGAAAACTGGCCCGGGGCTGGCCATTCACACTGGCCAGACTCCTACATTAGCATGCCAGTATGGAGCATTCAGACGGCAGCGGAGCGGCCCCGGGCAGGCCAGCCTCCGTGGCTCGTGGCAAAGCCATTTCGGCAATAGGCACATGGGCACCTATGCACATAGGTGCATGGCTGCAGCAGCAGTCTAAAAATTCAAAATCACCCCACCTCCTGTATTGGAGCTGCTTGTACACATGAGCTCATGCGCATCTCTCAGTGGTGGGAAGCGGGATCCAAGTGGGAGATGGCCCCTGGACACTGCTTTCTGCCGGTGTCCCTCTGCCGGTGGAAGAGAAGTGGCTCCCAAGCAGGTGAGTACAGAAGGGAGCCAGGGAACAGCTGCAGCTGTTTGAACTGGCTCCCTTCCCCCACTTCTGAAGCGGAACTCTCCCGCCCCACATTGCCAGTCTGTCCTCAGCCCAAGGCTAGATGGCCATCTGTCAGCAATGCTGATTCTGTGAACTTGGGCAGATCGTGAGATGGAGGGCAGGAAGGGTTGCAGCAGTGTGCTAAATTCTTGTGGCCCTTTCTTACATGCCCAGGGAAATGCTGATTGCCACTCTAGGGTCAGGAAGCAATTTTTCTCCAGGTCAGTTAGGCCAGGGATCCTGGAGGTTTTTTTGTCATCTTCTGGGTGTGGAACAGCAGTCACTGGGGGTGTGGGGGGAGGTATTTGTGAATTTCTTGCATTGTGCAGGAGGTTGGACTAGATGACCCTGGAGGTTCCTTCCAACTCTATGATTCTATGATTCTAATGCAGCCACACCTAATTCAATCACACTATCTAGGAGTTTTCCAGGGTGAGCCTGCAAACAAAAGGAGTCAAAGTAAGGATGCCAATCCCCAGGTGGGGGTGAGGGATCCCCCAATTTCAAGGGGTCCTGTATGCCACCGGCCAGCTGGCCAGTGGGGAAGCCCTGCCCCAAACCCTGCCCCAAACCCCACCCCCAAGAGAAACCACCAGCAGCCACCCCCTCCTGCAAAATTTAAAGGGCCCTCCAGCTGACTGATTGAAGCACATGACCTGCCAATCAGCTGGAGGGCCCTTTAAAACTTGCAGGAGAGAAGGGAGAGGGGCCTGCACCTGAACTGCAAGTGGTGAATTCACCACTTGCAGTTCAGGTGCCAGTGGCCCCACTCGTAAAAAGCATTTAAAGGCTCCCTTTAAACATAAGAAGAACATAAGAGAAGCCAATGTTGGATCAGGCCAATGGCCCATCCAGTCCAACACTCTGCCACACAGTGGCCAAAAATACCAGGTGCCCTCAGGCGGTCCAGCAGTGGGGGCAGGACACTAGAAGCCCTCCCACTGTTGCCCCCCCCAAGCACTAAGAATACAGAGCATCACTCGCCCCAGACTGAGAGTTCCTATCTATACCTTGTGGCTAATACCACTGATGGACCTCTGCTCCATATGTTTATCTAATTACCTCTTGAAGCCATCAATGCTCGTAGCCGCCACCACCTCCTGTGGCAGTGAATTTTATGTGTTAATCACCCTTTGGGTGAAGAAGTACTTTCTATTATCCATTCTAACCCGAAATTGCTCAGCAATTTCATTGAGTGCCCAAATGCTTTTTACAAGTGGGGGCCACACGCGCCTAAACTGCCAGTGGCAGTTCTGCTTGCAGTTTAGGTGTGCACTGCCCTCACTTGTAAAAAACATTTAAAGGGATCCTTTAAATGCTTTTTTACAAGTGGGGGCCACCAGCGCTTGAACTCCAAGCAGCGAATTCGCCACTTGTAGTTCAGGCTGCCTCCCTAACATGATGATATCATTCTGTGTGATGTCATCATGTTGGTGAAGACCCTGCTCCCTCCAGGGACATCCACCCTAAGTCCCCCACTGGCAGGTGGACAGGACTTGGCAACCCTAAGTCAATGTCTTATTCAAAACCCAGCATGGAGTGGTAACCAGATAACAATGCCCAGTAACTGTATCAGTATGCATTCTGCCACAGAAGACCGTCTGTGTTATTAGTAATATATTCTCTTGTTTACCACCCTGGTAATTAATTATCATATGGCACTCTGTGTAGAATAGCCAGGAGATCTGAGGATCATCTGGCAGCCACAAGTTCTTGCTCTTAGTGTTATGCTAGTGGTGAGCAAAACTTTTTTTTAGGGGTTGAGAGAGCTCTGAAAGAACTGCGACTGGCCCAAGGTCATCCAGCTGGCTTCATGTGGAGGAGCAGGTAATCAAACCTGGTTCTCCAGATTAAAATCTGCTACTCTTAACCACTACACCAAACTGGCTCTTGGACCATCCTGGTTAAACATACCCAGCCATCCCTATTTAACATGCCCATTATTTCATCCACAAGCCAGGTCAGCATCTTGAAACCAATCACTCCAAAAGCCCCTGCTGTTGTACTGTTTTAATTGACTCTTGAACCCAAGGATAGCCCCTTTTCCTGTACTCCCCACCTGATGCCCTCTTCAGCCCCCTTTGTTTGCTACCTTGGAAAGAAAAGAATCTTTTATTTCTCTGTCCTGCCTGCTTATTCTATAACTGGGGATGGACTTATTCTATAACTGGGAGTTATTCTATAACTGGGGATGGACTATAACTTGCCATCTGCTCCAAGGCCACACATATTTTTAATCTTGACAACTCATCTTGGTCCTGCTATTCCTCTTGGTCGAACCCCAGGATCAGTAACTATCTCACTCTGTTTCTGTCTCCCTTTCTTCTCCCTAACAACTCCTTCCTCTCCTCTCCTTTGCCTAAGTGAGGTTTGATTTACACAGGGGAGAAATGAATTCAAAACAGGGATTGGGGAGTTGAAACAGTAGGCATGAGAAATTTGAAACCCTCTCTTCTTCAGATTTAGTGACTAGCTGTTTCCCAAATGGTGAGTTAGGTCAAAGCCCAGAAACCAATTCTGTTGGGGATGGTATTCCTGTACAGACTGGCCTGGGTCTGAGCTGAGCAAAGCCCGACACCCATTAACAAGGGAAGTCATTTGTAACAGTCACAAAAAGTAATACAGTTGCTTTCTCTACGGAGTTGGCTACTTGTCCCAGTTACAAGATTTTAGCCATCAGTACCTTTCTGTTCCTCCTGCTATTCTCTACTTAACTATGAAGTGTCCAGTTTGTGACCATGCTATTTCCTCCGGCATCAAACAGATTATATTTGCTGGGAGAGAAAGCTGCTGATGAGATAAAAGGTCATTGTTTTAAAAGTTAAATGGCAATGCATCGCTTTGTTTCCCCTTGCTGGACACGCACACTTCTCGAACATATTGTCTGAAATATGTAGGAACATTCATTATTTGTAAATGGAATGCATTTACCAACTTGCTCAGTGCCAAGACAACAGAGCGCCTGGCGGCAGGGCTGCAAGGTTAGTCATTATTCGTTAGAGCCTTGATTTAGGATCCAATAACAGCAATCATTCCTCTGACAAGAATAACGTTAAACTCTGTTTTACCAGGTAATCAGTGTGCGGAAGAAATATCACATTGGTACACCTATCATTTTCATATTGTGTCGCCCCAGCTACAATGATTGCTGTAAATTAGGGGCGTGCATACTGGGTAGCCTTTGTATTTATGCTTATGGTCTCCTCAAGGCATTGTTAATGGATTACAGAGCCATTTGTAGTGCTGAGAATAATGAAAGCTCTGGACTTTTTTATGGCACCTCCATTTTTAAATGATGAGGCTAGTATAAACAGCCACAATCCCATTCATCAGGCACTTCTACTATGGTGTTCCCTGCTCATTCTCTTGTTTGTAGCACATTCAGGAGTTGGTTTGTTTGCTAGCTTGTTTAGAACACTATGGAATAAAAGATACCTGGTGCTTAAAAACAGAAATTGGTAGCTACTATGTGCTTGCAGTTCACAGGATGGAGGCTCTGGGACTCGTTGGAATAAATGAATCATATTATCCTTCTAATACTAGTGAGGCTGAACCAGCTATGGTGTAGAGATGAGCAAAACGAGAGAGGAGGATTCCCTGAATAAATATATGAACTTCAAACTAGGCACTGAATTTCAACAGACATCACATCCACCCTTCAAACCCATCTTCAAAACAGGTAGCTTACTAAATATTATCATCCCCTGGTATGTAGAGCAAAGATCTTCAAACCATGGGTAAGGACCTTCAGATGGCTTTCCAAACCCCACTTTATTGTTTATGAGCTCCTACAAAGCCAACATTTTCTTTACTTTTTGGAGGTTGCTAATGCGCATGGAGAGAACAAGAACACTCCTCCTCCTACCTCTTTCCATGCACACTGGGAAGGATAGCATGATGGTCTAGAAAGATCACTCAGAAGTGGATAGGGTAGCTCTGACCTTTGGCTTCTTCTCACTATGGTACCCACTTTGGTGCTCCGTTTGTGCTTCCTGCCATGGCTCTCTTGATCTTTGCCCACAGTTCCACTCTGGATACTAGTGAGGACACTGTGGTTCCCCTTCCTCCATCATATAATCCTGAAGTGACATGATGTCTTCCAAAAGCCTTGCAGTGCAGAGTCCTAGATCTGGAAATGCTGAAGACTAATTGTAAGCCAGCAAGGCATTTTATATGCTTTTATGAACTTTAATATCATAAGTTTGACCTTTGGGGTTGGTTCTCTGCCTAAGGCAAAAGCACTCTCTATTGCCATGAGAGGCTCCAGCCCACAGCGGGAGACTTCCTTCAGAGTTCACACTTGCATGAAGAGCAAAAATACATTTCAAAGAGCTCTCACATCTACTTCACATGCATCCACCATCAAGGAAGCCAAAACTCCATTTCAAAGAGTCCTTTTCTCCTTTACGCTGGCCCCTTCACACCTGCCCCCAACAGTTCCAGTAAGAGATTAGGTTGCCCAGCAACTAATCGTCGTCCATCAAGTGACCTGGCCGAAGCCATCATGAGACTGGAGACTGGCGCCAAGAAGATCGACCAGATGGCCCAGGTGTTAGATCCTGATTAGCACCTAGTTTTGCAATATTGCCCACTCCTTCCTGCCCCCTCCTCACTATGACACTGACCAATAGAAAGACTAGAAAGGACGGACAACCTAGTGGGTGTGACAATGGGATGTGGTCAGTGCAACCCACCCAAATGCCATCTGATAAAAGATCTTACACAACAGAAACTCGCCCCCTAGACCTTCACCCCTAGCCATCTTCGACCTCTATCTCCTTACCAACCTCTCATGTCCAGCTTGCTATACCCAGTACCTTGTCTCCATCTTTAATCCCTGGTTTGCGCAGCCAGGACTGGAGCGTGTATCTGCAGGTTCAGATCTCATTCCCGTTATTTTTCTATTCATCCCTTCCTCAATCTTCTCGTGGAAGTGATTCACCCACTATCAAGACAGATAACGTAACTCCCCCTCAACGATACTCCTGCTCATGCAACAGTGCTATTTTCTGTCTAATTTCCTTAGACCTTGTGTGTATGTGTTTTTTATTATTATTCCTTGTATGCTTGAATAACATTTTATAGTAAACATCATTTAAAGAAACCACTCTGTCTCCACGCCTATTTACTGGGAACTCCTGGAAGAAGCGGGACCTTGGTATAGTTGGCAAGAACCCGTTATCATGCCAATTGCTGAACGTAAATTAAAGCAATTCGGCTAACACATTAACCTAAAAGGATCTGTGATCTGCACAAGAGGATTTGACCTTCAGATAGTCCAGAAAGCATCATGTGGGGGGGGGGGGAGTAGCAAAAAGGACACAGTCTATGACAAGCCAGCAATAGTAGAGGCCCTCAGTTGACTGGTGCATTCAGATTTGAGTGGCATTATAAAAACTATAATTTTCATTCCCAGTGTGACTCTGAATGCTTTGGATGTATGATAGCGCTCATGTGTCCTGTGCAGGCTGTGGCCTACTGAACACAAAATTGTGTTCCCCCTTCAAGGGAAGGGATGAATCCATCATGTGAAGATCACAGCATAGGAACAGCCTTCTAGATGACAGATGGTGCACTAATGACTTCATTAGTGCACTGTCCAGGCTGAGCAAAGCTTCTAGCCCCTGGAGAGACAGGATCTGCCACTGATTTCAATAAATCCCCCCTCAAACCATGACATGAATTCTGTCCCAAATCAAAATGAAATTCTGACAGAGTTGTGATTCACTGACCACCCTACAAAAAAATCTCTTCTAAGAATAATTAGACCTGATTCAGATGATCCCCATTATGCTGCCAAGAGAAATTTGGGAGGGCAGAGATTTAGCAGAAGAGGCAAACTGGCATTGTGCTGACATCCTGCCATGCAGCATCCCTTATGGAGCAAAAATGGAAGTGATGCTGCCATGTCAGAGCGAGACTTTGGGTTAAATCATAGAGTTTTAGAAGAATCCTAGAGTAGCACCCCTACATGATGACAACACTTCCAGTTTTATGCTGGAAATGACACCAACAAGCCTCCTTCATTTCCCTCCTGCCAGCCTGTGAAGTTGCAGTCGAGAACAGTGCCCCCCGACTATGCTCATGGACACCTTGGGGGCATCCAGTTTCTCTGCAACCAGGCCTGCATTCCAACAGCACTCGTGAAGAAATGCCATATGTGAGAGCCAACACTAAATGCTTTGTGCGTCTGGCATTTTCTATGCTTTTATGCTCCTCGGCTTTTATGAGCTAGTTTTTATACTTTATTATTAATGGATTTATCTTTTGTTGTTGTTGTGAGCCACCTAGAACATGCCTGAAGAGGTGGCATATAAATGTTTTACACAAATAATAAATGAATACCTTCACGTGAGGACTGCATGATTTGAATCATTATGACATAATTGCTTTGGGGGTCACAGTCATATCAATCACAGCCATGGCATGAACAGCCCCCATGGGCCAGTCCTCAGTTCTTCATATGTAGGAGCCCGGGAGCGGAATTCCTGCACTACAAGGATGCTTTAAAGGGGGCTGAGGTTTATCTGAACCAAACCCCTGTTTGGTCATTCATGTGTAATCTCACTTTGCTGTAATCGGTGGGATTTAGCAGAATAAAATAATTCAGCTGGTATATGGATCTGTCCCCTTAAGTAGGATCTTCAGCCGTACTTATAGGCTATGAAAAAGGAAAATGCTGTGGCATTATCTTTTTAATAAAAGTTATTAGCGTGGGAGATCAGCTGTTGTTGTGATCAGTACCGGATAACAGCTAGAAACACATCCAAATATTTCAAAGACATGATTTTAACAGGCAATATGTTGTGTCTGTGATGGAATGCATGCAGTTCTGCTAATAAACAAGGAAAAAGCAAGACTTGCCATCCCATTCTGTAAGCAAGTTGCCAAAATCCCTAGCAGCTGGTGAACCCAATTTGTCACTAGCAAGGAAGCATAATTATTGATTCAGGAGTACCACATGCTAAGTGGTGACAGTCAGAATGTTCCAGGGAAACAGGAAAAGCAGGCTTCTACTCCCTGAGGATCACATGAAATATAGTCTCTTCACTTTTTATAAAAGAATATCTATATATCTATAGATATATATGAATTCTCTGAGCTATAAGATAGTGACAAATATTGCACAAATCAGAGGATTGACTTGTTTTGTTATGCAGGGAAATGATGGCTTGAAACAAGAGGAAGAAAGAGACCTTGTACAGAAAAGAAGACAGGGAAAATGCACGTTCTGTTTGATATTGTAGTGTTGTTGTTTTGAAGCAAATTCGTTGAAACGGAACTGGTGGTGGAAAGTGCTATCCAGTTGCAGCTAACTTATGACCATCCTGTAAAGTTTCAAGACAAGAGTTGAAGAGAGGTGGTTTCTCATGGCCTGCCTCTGCAGAGCAACCCTGCACTTCCTTGGTGGTCTCCCATCCAAGTACTAACCAGGAGTAACCCCTGCTTAGCTTCTGAGAGATGATGAGATCGGGCTAGCCTGGGCCATTCAGGTCAGGGTGAAATGGAGCTACTTAAACTAAAAAAAAGATGTGTGTGGTTTATTTATTTATTTATTTGGATTTTGACCCCACCCTCTCAGCAAAGCCAGCTCAGGGCAGCTTACACAGACAATATAAAACAATACATAAGATATATAATATAAAATCCAATAGTACAGATATTTAAACCATGAAAATCATGACATATTAAAGTGCTGGTATTACAGTCCTCAGCATACATTCAGCTTCTTAGTATCCTCCAGATGTCAACGCACTCAGGTCAGGCTATGATTGATTAATTGGGGGACCCAGAAAGGTCGGGCTCACTCTTAATACCGTCAACTATCAACAGTGGCAGCGGTGGTGGTGGTAGTGGCGGCGCCAAAGGCCTGTCTGAAGAGCTCCGTTTAACAGGCCCTGTGGAATTGCAACAAGTTCCGCAGGGCCCTGATCTCTTCCGGGAGCTCATTCCACCAGTGGAGCCACAAGAAAGTTGTTGTTAGTCTGGCCTCCTTGATATTCTTAACTTATCTTATTAATGAAGCAACCAAAGGATATATAGCAAGTCACAAACTCGTTTTGTCCAGACAAAAGGTTTCTTGTCAAGGAAAAGGGAGAATGGTTAATAGGGTAACAAGGGGAGCCAGTTTAGGCCTGGTACCCTCGATACATAGTTCAGTGGTGGAAGCTGTACTCACACTCACTCCTATTCTAACCAGGGCTTACTGTGCTTATCTATATGCAAAATATCCTTTACACCATTTCTCATACCCCTTTTAATTTCTGTTTTCTGTTTGACCAGTCAGGGTTTGACCAATCAGCCTCTAAATCCATTTTGTTCTTATGATTCAGAAGTGGAGTTGACAGCAAATTCAGTGGAATTCAGAGTGATTTTCCTCCTAGACTGCATTTTGAGGGAGTCTAAGGTTGTGATCACATGAGCAGTTCGGCCCAACACAGCCACTCCTCCCTTCTGGATCAAATGGGTACAGTCAGACAGCCATATCTGTCAGGCATTCCCCAGCCATACTTATCCCATCGAAGGATGACTTGGAGCTGGGTTAAAAAGGCCCCACATCATGTGGTGTTTTTGGTCCCCGCACAGTCATTGTGCATGGCCAAATGTCTGAACATGGGGGAACACACGCAGAACGGATTTGCCAGTCTGAACCTGCAGATCCATTCTGCCTCTAGGAGGGGATTTTTTTTTAAAAAAAAATGCCTATATGTGCATGTGTGTGCATACACATGACTGCATGTGTGTGCACATGCATACCTATGCACGCACATGAATTTTGAAACATTTTGGCAGCACACTCTGTGGCTGAGGCACTGCAATAATGTGGCTGCTTTACCATAGGATGTCTCCATGAGTAACCCACAGCAGGGTGTGCTGTGTGGCAGTTCAATTAGAGGCGGCACCATATCGCACCAAGCCACCAGTGTGGCGACATCCTAAGAGACCCACCCCCATATACACATTTCATTATAGTTTTGCAAAAAAGTTGATTAAAGGGAAATATGACAAAAAGTTACTCAACGAAAGAAACAACAACAGTAACAATGATGATGAAAATAGAAAAAATAGCAAGTACCTCCAGAATAATAACAGACCTAAAAGATGAACTAAATAATAAGCATAAAAGCATTTTTACAAAAGAAAATTGAAAGAGGTGCAATCAGCTTAACAAGAAAGGAGGTTGTCAAATTTTCAGTCATTGTAAAACACAAAACAAATGATATTTGGATGGCATTGCCATGTGTGAATCTGTCTTCCTATATCAACAAAATAATATACAAATCTCAATTTAAAAGTAAGTTAAAATACTCCAATAAATACCAATAAATAGACCACCATACATACAGTATATAAGATGGCGGAAGGAATTCCAGCTCCCCAGCCTCCCTGGGGGGGGGGGGGGTTGCAAGGGATGGGGGATTATGAAAGAGTGCCAAGGATGACCCATCGCTGTCCTCAACTGAAGGGCTGGCAGAACATCTCTGCCTTGCATGCCCTGTGGAAAGGTAACAGCTCCCGCAGGGCATGGATGTCTTCCAGCAGAGCATTCTACCAGGCGGGGGTCAGGACTGAAAAAGCCCTGGCCCTGGTCAAGGATAGCTGGACTTCTCTTGGGCCAGGGACCACCAGGAAGTTCTTATTTCCTGAGTGTAGTGCTCTTCCAGAGTACTGGCTAAAGAGACCACTGGCCTGATGGTGGCATTTCCATTAAAATGGCCTGTAGGTTCTACAAGCAGTAGTTATGGAAATTATCACCATCCCGATGTTAAATGGGAAGGCTTCAGATAGATGGCCTTTCCTTTGGGACAAATGTGAGAGCTATAAAAACAGGTCCAGTATTAACAGCTACCTCCTGTACTTGTGAAATGGCTGTGAGATTTTTCTATTGATTTAATCCAGATCAAAGGATTTGTCACACTACAGCCTTTGATTCTTTAGACAAGGATTGATGCTATCCTTTATAAAGGCTAGAGAGGAGAGAGGTGAAAGCCTCTTGACATTTTGCTGAATTTTAACATTTCATGTTTGGACAGGGAATGTAATCACTTAAATAAGACACCACTCCTGAAGACTGCAGAGTCGCACTCTGGTTTCCCATTCACAAGAAGGCTTTGTGGCCAGAGGTCACAGAGGGTGGGGAAAAAAGCTAATTAGAAAATGTTTCACTCTCTACAAAAATGAGAGCTAAGATTGAGGAAGTCCTTGCAATGGAATATTTGCACTCAGTTCTGTTGGCTAAGGCTACTGGCACAACAACAAACACCTTTGCGGCCCCAGCAGTGAATGGGTGGCTGGAAGCTAGAACAAAGAAAGGAGACCATACCTTTTTTGTGGAGTATAACAGGCCACACCTCTGTTGATTACAACTGAAGAGGTTTGGCTTGGCATTGGCAGTGGATCCAGGCAATGAGCAACCTACCTACCACCCAGTATAAAATCCTGTCTCTCAGCTCACCTGTTGAGGGGAGGCCCTGGAATAGCCGCCATACAGGAACACGTGGGAGCAGGCTGCTGTGTATTCACCTGCCACCTGGGAATGAGGAGAGCACAGATACCACTGAGCTGGGCAAGCCTGCCTAAACCTCCATGGCCAAGGTTTCTAAAGAGGACCCCAATTAGGATGATAGGTACACAGACTCAGTCTTCCCCCAAATGGATCCAGACCAATGCCAAAACTGCCTACGGCATTGTGATGAGAAAGCATAACAAAGTTAAAGAACCCAAATTCGAACAAACATGAGCAGTACATGCAAGAAGCCCAAAAATAAGGGGTGGTGGGTGAGACACCCAAAAGTGAGTGGAGCCTTGAACACTGGTGAGCCATTTAAATGCTGGGCAGGCAGACCAGTGGGGAAACTAGCCCTCTCAGGTCTTGTCATGGGTCCTGGCTCTGCTGAGGCTGACTATTCCTCAGATGAGGAAGAGGCCTGGAGCAACCCAGCCTCCTCTGGAGTCAGCCCAGAAGAGGAACCTTTACCAGCACCTGAGGGAGAAGAGGCCTCAGCAGCTGCACAGAAGGGGCAGCAAGGTAAAGAGACTGAGGTGCAGCCAGAGGGAGAGACTGATCCAGAGCCTGGCCCAGCACCCCCAGTTGGAGACACCCTGAGGCCAGAATCCCTACCTCGTTCTCCTGAGTGTCCCAGACATAGGACACACCAGTGTCTGAATGTGCAAGATAGAAGGAAGAGTGCCAGACTGCAGCTGTTGCAAAGGCAACTTGAGGGGCTGTATTTACAGATTGATTCCCAGGGAAGGGAGGACCTGGTCATAAACACCCCGACTCACCTGCCTCGTTATGGAAGCAACTGTGCATGCTCAGACCTGATCCCAGATGTTAGCCTCCACTCCTTGCTCCTGAAAACTCTGGCTGATTTCCTGGCTTTCTAACCTTTGGATCTGTTTCTCAGCTTGCTTTTGGACTGTGTACCCAGCTTCCAGGGAAGGGTATCCATGGTGACCAGCTGGACTCAGAACAAGTCCACTTGTACTGACCCACCCACTAGCTGCCCAGCCAGGCTTCTGATTGGCTGGCTGGTGTAGAGAGCTGCCAGTGCCCACAACAATGCACAAAGCCCCATGCAGGCACCGCACCAGTGCATCTGAGGAAAATGGCACACAGCTCCAGCTTGCCATGCTCCACTGTGGGGCACAAATGGGGCCCCCAGGTAAATCCAGTTTCTCCTGCTTGGGGAGGGCATGATGAAAATATCAACAGAAGCATGATTACCAGGCAAATTTAATTGATTGAGTAAAGCATCCTTTGTTCCAACTCTGCCTCACAACTAGAAAAAATATATGCCATCTCTCCAGCAACCAATTAAAGCTAAATTCCAAACCACCAAATCAAAAGACTAGTCCAAGTAGCAAAAAAATAAATAAATAAGCAACTAATGTAGCCAATAGTATCCAAAGGTAGGGACAACATTAATACAACACAGAAACAAGCTAAAACCAACAGAAAATGAGGCAGAATGTGGCATAAAATCATACAAACAGTAAACACACATCATCACAAATTAGGTATGAGTCAACCAGTCCTCTTGAATGTACTAGAGATAAGGAACTTCAGCTGCCCTTTCAAAGCACAATCTTTGGTATCAAACAGAAGCAGAGATTCTGCAAGTTAAGAGAATCTATCTCTTGGAAAGTCAAAGCCCAAATTGTTTGGGCTGGGACAAAATATTCTATAATTAAGCTATTTTATTCTGCTTCTTTCCCACGCTTGTCAGTTTTCTTGTCTCCTACCTATCTGCTCCATCATCTCTGGTCTGATTTTGCCAGATCATAACCCTCTCCAAATTCACCTCCTTTTCATCTCTGTGCCCCACACCCCAGCTGGCTTCCCAGCTAGCATCTGCATGTGATGCTGCAATGAAAGGTTGCCATAACAAAAACAAGTCAAGCTAGCAAGGACCTGCCATATCAGCACCTAGCAGAGTCCATGGGTAAGCCAGTGTGGCTGAAGCATTGCAGGACAGTCCAGTACAACATGGCACAGTAACCATCGGTTATAAACCTCAAGGTAGCCAGACCTTGGTTTAGCATAGGAAAAGGAGTATGACAAGAATGTATATTGTCACCTTCCTTATTTAATTTATATGCAGAGTACATCATGTGAAATGCCAGTTTGGATGAATCACAAGCCAGAATAAAGACTGCTGGAAAAAAACATCAACAACCTCAGATATGCAGACAATACTACTCTATTGACAGAAAGTGAAGAGGACCTCAAGAGCCTTTTGCTAAGGATGAAAGAGGACAGCGCAAAAGTTGGCTTGAAACTCAACATCAAAAAAACTAAGATCATGGCATCCAGCACCATTACTCCTTGGGAAATAGAAGGGGAAGTCGCGGAAGCAGTGACAGACTTCACATTCCTGGGATCCAAGATCACTGCAGACGGTGACTGCAGCCATGAGATTAAAAGACGCCTGCTCCTTGGGAGGAAAGCAATGGCAAACCTAGACAGCATAATAAAAAGTAAAGACATCACCCTCCCAACAAAAGTCCGTATGGTCAAAACAATGGTATTCCCAGTAGGAATGTATGGCTGCGAGAGTTGGACTATAAGGAAAGCCAAGCACCGAAGAATAGATGCTTTTGAATTATGGTGCTAGAGAAGACTCTTGAGAGTCCCATGGGCTGCTAGGAAATCAAATCAGTCAATCCTAAAAGAAGACTGTTCCCTGGAAGGACAGATACTGAAGCTGAAGCTCAAATACTTTGGCCACCAAATAAGAAGGGAGCACTCTCTGAAGAAGACGCTGATGGTGGGAAAGATTGAAGGTAGAAGAAAAAGGGGACAGCAAAGGCTGAGATGGTTTGACAGTGTTATCAATGCAACAAACATAAAATTAAGCAAACTCCGGAGCACAATGGAAGACAGGAGGGCCTGGCGTGATGTGGTCCATGGGGTCATGAAGAATTGGACTCGACTGTGCGACTAAACAACAAAAAGCCAGACCGCACAATAAACACAATTGGATTTTGAGTAACAAAGTGATAGAAACCCAGTGGTGTATACACATGTACGAACGGCCCCGTATTATCTCCTAAGCTTCTTTCTCACACTAGTTTTCATCAGCCTACTTGGGTATGCATTTAAAGGACATGTCCTTGGTCAAAGCCACAGAGCAGCCAAGTGTTTTGCTGAACTCACCTGGAATCTTGAATAGATTTCTAAACACCCCACCCCCATATATAGGCACAGACTTCCCTTCCCATTTCTTATCTATAACTGCAGAGCTGACCCAAGAGTAGGTATCAGGGCAAGGGTTTTGTCCTGCCCTGTATTTAGTTTTGTGTTTCCAAAAGTCCCCTTTCCCCAAATCAGAGTATCAAGTGTAGCTCTTATCAGATAATTAAAGAGCGCTTCCCTCTAGAGGCAATTTTAAACCAATCTCAGGAAAGGGCAGTAACTATACACTGCAGATAATTATAGTCTATTAAAGAACCTTAAGATTAGATTTGGAGATCACTAATCACACGAGGTCATAAATGCACTGCACCTTTCTTTGACAAGTGCCTGAAATTTGACATACTTTTTTTTTCTCTCCCAGGGAAATGCTTCTCCTACATACACACCTATAGACAGATTTGATATACTGATCAAATGAGGAGGAGGCCAAAGAAAACAGAAACCAAATACTTCAAGGAAAATTCACAATGATGTTCCAAAGACATGACTTCAGGTTCCAAATAACAAAACCATCACAATCTATATGGCATTAGATAGCAGCACTCCACTTACATAATTTCAGACTTGCAAGGTAAATCAGTTTTATTATTCCTATATTCCAGGAAGGACTCTAAGGTGCAGCTATACTTGAACACATGAAGCCTTGAGCTTTTTCACTTCAGCTCACCCAATTCCTCATCACAGAGCCCCTGATCCACCTGGGTTTTGTGCACATAGATCCAATGATCTCCAGCATAGGCTTTGTGTGTGTTTGTGTGTGTGTGTGTGTGTGTGATATCAACAGAATCCCTTTCTTCTTTTCCGCCAGCAGCGTCTACATCTACATCTCCTCAAGGCCACCAGATTAATCTTGAAGAGAAAATAAACAGGAAAGATGGGAGGTGGTAAAGGCAACTGAAGGGGAGGAGCAACAGTTGTTTGCATTTGGCCAGGTAAATTCCAACTAGGGGGGTGTATTTGGATCTACTCGGATTTTTCAGGTATATTTCAGCTTCCCAAATGTATCCGGGTTTTCTCAGAGAAACCTGGGGTGGGGGGAATCCCAAGAAAACCCTGGATATATTAGGGAATTTCAGGTAGATCTAAAAACAGTGGAGAGGTGGAAGCCTCTCAGTTGTTTGTCAGGAAGGCTTATGCAGTCCCTTTAAACTTTAAAGAGACTGCAGAAGTCAGTCTGAGGATAAGCTTAGAGCTCCCCACTGCCTTGGCTATGTCTGGCTTGTGTTGTAGCCCAGTTTAAACCAGGTTGCAAGAGAAGCCAGCTCAGGATCAGTTGGGTTGGTGAGGAGTTGAGAGCTCCCCGCTGGCACAGCTCTGTGCTGCCTTCTCCTGCCATCTAGTTTAAACCAGGCAGCAGAATAGGGCAGCCCAACCAGGATTGCTGTGCCTCCAGGGAGCTGATAGCTTCTCACAGGCGCAGGTCTGTGCTTCCTTCTCCTACTGCGCAATTTAAACCAGGTGGCAGGAGAAGCCACACCAGCCCTAGGATCATGCTGGGTTTGGTTTTTTTTACCAGCATTTTTTGGTTATGGTCTATCAGATCCAAAAAAAACCCCACGATTTCTGAAAAATTCTGGATTTGAATACCATACCAGTATTTGAATCTGGGATTTTTCAGTAATCCTGAATTTTTCCAGGTCTAATTGACCAGAACTGAGAAACACTGGTTAAAAAAACAAAACAAAACCCTGCATACCCCTAGTCCCAACAAGCCCAGTTACCCCAAGTTTCTGTGCGTGTATTTGAAGTTGTCTTACCAATTTTATAAAGGAGAGCACATTATTGCACTTTTAAATTTATTATCATATATCTGATTCTGAACCTGGACCCTGTGCAGATCAGATATTGCATGAATGTACTAGGGATAACTTCAGATTTCTTATTCCTGTTCTTTTGTGTCAAAAACCCTGCTTTAATTTTGCCCACGTTCAACCTGTGAATCTTTATTGTTGCACATTTTTTGTCGACCACGCCTATGTTTTCCCACAATTTGTATGCATTGGTCAATGTTATCCATAAATCTATAAATCAGCATTGTACATATATTGGCTTGCACCCTAGTATTAAGGGCACCTCCACCACTGGAATTTCCTCTAATTCTCCCCCACACACACACTGTAGAAGCCCCAATTTTCCCCCTATGTTAATTCAATTAATTCACTTCAGCAAATATGGGGTTAATAGCTTGAAGCAGGAGGGGGAAATCAAATCTGTCTATAGGTGTGTATGTAGGAGAAGCATTTCCCTGTTCCACTTGTACATTTTGTAGGAATGAAGCCATTATATGTGTGTATGTGAGTGTGTGTGCGTATATACACATCAGTGATATATACTATTTCCTCTTTCTCTCCTACTGGAAGCCCTATATCCACTACCCCTTTCCCTGCTTCCCTCTCTTCTTCCCACTCACCAGCCAACCAACTTTTTTCTGCCCCCACCAAGTCATCACTTTTATTTATTATTTATTGGATTTATAACCCACTTTCTCCCAAATGGGGACCCAAAGCAGATTATATCATTCCCCTTTCCTCCATTCTGTCCTCACAGCTAGCCTGTAAAGTAGATTAGGCTGAGAGTGACTTGCCCAAGGTCACCCAGTGAGCTTCCATGGAAGAGTAGGGATTCAAACCAGTGTCCCCAGATCCTTGTGTGTAACTCGAACTATTACACTACGCTGGCTTTTGTTGAGTAGACACTGTTAAACTTTAGCAAGCAGGTAGTCTGGGGGGATTCATGAAACTCAGGTGATAGCAAGTCAACTGATGGTTGCTAGCAGGCCTGGCCCCAATAAGTCCTCCCTCAAAGGCCAAATAAAACCTGGAAAGGTCCCTCCCATTGCCTTTAACTGGCAGAAATAAAGGCTTGAAAGTGAGCAATATTGTTCTGGTTGTCTAATACCCTTCATTACAGCCACTGAGAGGGGACTAAATTCTTGAAAGTACAGGTGCTGCTTCTATTCTTTTGTTGTTGCTGCTGTTCTTTAGATATCATATTTTTCTGCAAATCTGGGGCTTTTTTCAGTTTTGTAGAAATACCTGTCTTATTGCACATGGCCCCCATCTCCAGATTTAAGTATCCCCAGATCAGGCTGAAAATATCGTACTGGCCTACATAATTTTGTATTTTTATAGTCATTTATGTATTGTTCTTCTTAGCTCCCCCCACATTTAGCTGAATTTGTTCAATCAATCACAAACATTACTGAACTTGCTGTCTCTCCAATACATATTTAGTTGAACTTCACACAACAACCCATAGCTCTCTTTTTTGGATAAGTGCAAACATTGTCCATGCATCCTCATACTCTTCCTCTGGTTCAGAGAAATACAGACTTACAGCAATATAGAGCAAATTGCATTGGATCAATTCATGAAACAGATTACAATGTTGTTGTGGGGGGGAGGAACAAGAAACATGCTAGCCCCATAACAAGACCATGGTGTTGATTTATCTGTTCTTCATCTCTGCACTGTGCAAATCAAAGGAGCTGGAAAAGAAGAAACACAACGGAAGAAAGCCCTAGAGTTCTGAGAGATCGAGTGTATAGTGGAAGCCAGAATAACTGGAGAACAGAAGGTCATCGTTAGTAAAACAGAGTCTAGATAAAATTTTATTGCTTTTGCAATAGAAAAGAGTTGTGTGTCCTTCTCTGGTCATGAAGCTTTCACTCCAAGCTCTCCTGACTTATACCTGTGATCAGGAGAAGTCAAGCAAGAAGGCCATTGTAATTGATGGCTGCATTAGGCGAGAGTATTTGCAAAGAATTTCTGTCTTCACCAGTCCCTCACAAATCAATATCAGTGTATTTTTCAATAACACCTTTGAAGTAAAGAACTTTTCAGAAAGCCAGCTTTCGTCCTGCTCCAATCTCAGTTTAATTCGTCATGAGAAGAGTTGTCATGAGCATCGATTAAAAGCATACACATGCAATGTTTTCTAAAAAGATGGAGAATAATATGGATAGGGTTGATGGAAAACCAGTCACTACTGGGGTTTTGTGAACATTTGCAGCAGGGCAAAAAAAAAAGAAGTCCTATTGGTTTTCTGCACTCATTTGCCCATCTAAATTACCACTGCTACCCTCACTCTTGCTTACACTTGTGGGTGTGCAAAGTGCCATCAAATCTCAGCCAATTTATGGTGACCCCAGCAAGGGGCTTTCAAGGTTTGCCACTGCCTTCCTTTGCAGTCTTCCTTGGTGGTCTCCCTTCCAAGTAGCGACCCTGTTTAGCTTCTGAGATCTGATGAGACTGGGCTTTATCATGCTGCCTTCCCTCTCTGCTTGGCCTTAGTAATCTCAAAATCTGATTGGCTCTGTTGTGTCATGACATTACTCCATTCTCTATGTGGGTAGGATCAGCCTTGTGAGTAATTCAAGGAGGAGGAAGACAAATCACACAGAAGCAAGTATGTAAAACAATAGCACCAGACAGAATAAATATAATCTAGCCATTTGTGAGACAGATTTCATGGGAATGTCATTCTCACAGAAATTCACTTAGCACCTATGTTTCCATCTTAGCACTTAGTTTTCCATCTTACAGGAGCAATGGCTACTGCCCTTGGCTGAAAAAAATCATTTCAGTTCACTGCTTTGGTCCTTTTCATTTTAGCCCAGATAGTATATTACACCCTACTATATTTTTTAATTAGCCTTACTAATTACATTAATATGGTGTGCTGATATTTTACACTTTTTATTATTTCATACTGCTGTTTTAGAACTTTATACTATTATATTTTATGCTATGCTTCCTTGATTTGATATTTTGCTTTCTGCTTGTCAAAGTTCAACGGCCATCACGTTTCCATCATCATCTATCATATTCTAATATCCGTAATATAATAATATGTTCCCCCATATGTACCTCTCTTTTGGTGGTGCTCTTTTACATTCCTTCACTGCTATAGCTGCAAATCCTAAGGTTAGTTTCCTGGGAGTAAGCCCCTCTGAATAACATTGGATGTAGAAGTAGGCGTGCTTGGGATTGTTCCCTGTGTTTCTTTCTTTAGTGACTTGGGATGTCCAAAAAAAAAAAGTCCTCTGCATTGTAAGCCAGCAAGGCATATTACATGCTCTTATGAACATTAAAATCATAAGTTTGACCTTTGGGGTTGGTTTTCTGCCTAAGGCAAAGGCACTCTCTATTGTTATGAGAGGCTCCAGCCCAAAGCGGGAGACTTCCTTCAGAGTTCATACTTGCATGGAAACCAGAATTCCATATCAAAGAGCTCTCACATCTACTTCACATGTTCTCAACAACAGGAAGACCAAGACTCCATTTCAAAGAGTCCTTTTCTCCTTTACGCTGGCCCCTTCACACCTGCCCCCAACAGTTCCAGTAAGAGATTAGGTTGCCCAGCAACTAATAGCCGACCATCAAGTGACCTGGCCGAAGCCATCACAAGACCAGATATTGGTGCCAAGACGACCAACCAGATGGCCCAGGTGTTAGATCCTGATTAGCACCTAGTTTTGCAATATTGTCCACTCCTTCCTGCCCCCTCCTCGCTATGACACCGACCAATAGAAAGACTAGTAAGGACGGACACCCTAGTGGGTGTGACAATGGGATGTGGTCAGCGCAGCCCACCCCAATGCCACCTGATAAAAGATCTTGCACAACAGAACCCCTAGCCTAGCTTCGACCCCTATCTTCTTACCAACCCCTCATGTCCAGCTTGCTATACCCAGTACCTTGCCTCCATCTTTAATTCCTGGTTTGCGCAGCCAGGACTGGAGCGTGTATCTGCAGGTTCAGATCTCGTTCCCCCTATTTTTCACATTCATCCCTCCTTCGTTCTTCTTGTGGAAGTGATTCACCCACTATCAAGACAGGTAACGTAACTCCCCCCCCTCAACGATACTCCTGCTCATGCAACAGGGCTATTTTCTGTCTGATTTCCTTAGATCTTGTGTGTTTGTGGTTTTATTATTATTCCTTGTATGCTTGAACAACATCTTTCAGTAAACATCATTCAAAGAAACTACTCCGCTTCAACGCCTATTTACTGGGAAGGGGAAGGGGCGGGACCTTGGTATAGTTGGCAAGAACCTGTTATTTCGCCAATTGCTGAACGTAAATTAAAGCAATTCGGCCAACAGAATGGCATACTCCCTCAGGAACTCCTCCCTTGTGCCCTACTGTTCTCTGTAGTAGTTAGCAACATAAATGCCTGCACCCATGAGAATGGTGACTGTAGCAGCACCAGCAGCCTGTAGCTGCTCCAGTAAGAACTGACAGTGACCAGGGGGGAGAACTTACCATCATCAGGCAGTGGAAGCTGCAACTGGATCCTACTCAGCATAATGAGGCAAACACTGTGCCACATAGCACAGGCATGCATGGGGTAGCCCCAACTCTTGAAAGACTCTACTTAAGACCTGTGAGTAGCCTGCAGTGCACTTTGTGCAGGCCCTGAAATGCAGGACATTGTTAACTATGTCTCTTATGGGTGAACTTTCCCATAATAAATGTGTGCCTGGCAAAGGATAATTCTCTACTGTTGAATTGGTTCTGGTTCCTAGGTAGTCAGGTAGTTAGATTCACGGGATCAGGTTGGTGGCCTTTCTGTGTTGTTTTTTTGTAGAAATTTGTCTGGTATTTCTTTACGCATAGTTGATCTTATTGAATGTTTGCTGGGTTTAATCATATATTAATATTAGCATTTGTAAAAGTACAGGGGCTGGTGCCTCCCTATTACATCACATAACAACAATGATTTATCCAGTTTTTTGGAAAGCAGCTTCTATGGCCATGGATTTGAAATCCAACTTGCCACATGTATCTCTGCTTCCAGATGGATGAGATATTTTAAGGAGCTGTTTAGCTCTTCCACCAATACTCAGGTAGAGGACAGAATGCCAGATGATGCCTCTAACTGGGCCACTGTACTGGAGAAAAATGTATGCAATAAGATTCATCAAATGAGAGCCAGCAAGTTTGCTCTGAATAAGATTAAGCCTGCTACTGGAGCAATATCCCGCTTCTTCTTTACAGGGGGAGGAGTTCAGTTCTAAAATAATATCCTAGTTACTATATGGGGTCCATATCTGAATTTTGAGGTTAAGATGCTGAGCTGCAGACTAGAAGGTCAGTAGCTTGGCAGTTCGAGACCTGAGTGCTGCGCGACAGAGTGAGCTCCCGTCTCTGGCCTCAGCTCCTGCCAACCTAGCAGTTCGAAAGCAAGAAACTGCAAAAAGATAAATAGGTACCACTTCAGTGGGAAGGTAACAAAGCAGGAGGTCCTGAAAACAAAAAGACTTCTTAAGAAACGACAGATTTGTACATTCTTAAATGTGACATTCAACTAAATCATAATTTTGATCCAAAGGTTCTGTCAGCAGGAGCCAAACATCCAGGAAGCATTCACTTCCCAGCCTCAAAATGTTACATCCATACCTTCATCTGTTTGAGTTATCTTTCAAGAGGCCCAGCATCAAAGAATGTGAAGACAGGCAACCATTTGCCAATTCCCTAGAGCTGATGTCTTATTCAAAGTGAAGACATCTGCCTCTCTCAAGGACTATACATGCCCTGAATTCTTGGCTATCATCTCTCCAACAAGGTTTTATTTGTACAGGCAAAATTTCCATTTAGCTCATCTCTTTTCATCCTAACCCACTCCCAAAATATTCAATCATTGGTTGGCAGGGGAAACAGAAATTTACTCTGCAAGATGAAAATTCTTTGCCCCTGGCTCACAGCAAAGACAACTGATGGAAACTCTTGGGGATTGATTTCAAAGCTTTGGGGGGAGTTCAATGCATGTGGCTACTTTCCCTCATCCAAAACAAAACCACAAATGTCTCTACAGGGTGCAGTTCTTGAAAGTAGACACTAGCAATTAGTGGAAACTAACTGTGGGCCTAAAGGAACAATTAATTAGAAATACGGCCAGCAAGCTGTTATAAACAGCAAACAGGAATAAAAAGTTCTCCCAACAAGTGCAGATAAAGTTTCCTCCTAAAATCCCTTCAATACGAAAGGAGGAAGCAGAGGCCTTGATCCAGGCCCATAGTCAGGGGTTTTTTTGTTCAGGGGGGCATTTAAATTTTTAAGGGGGGAGTTAAATTACAGTTAATTATATTAATCTGAATACCTGTCTTTAAAGGGGGAGGCTCCGAACCTATTTCTAGCCCTTCCTTTCAAGGGACAGGGCAGCAAGTACATCAGTTCCTAAGAAAAAACAGCTCAGAGGGCATTTAAATGCCTTTTGAGTTCCCTTCCACAAGACAAGAAAGCTTAGAAGGGCACGCAAGGGTGGTACCTTCAATACACCTCCAATAATCCCCCTTTCTGCTAGCCCAATCCTGCTGGATATCACCTAGGTCATGGTGAGGCTTTCAAAAGAATTCCCATGAGCCTTTGAGAAACATGCAAATTAGTTAACCATGACCTAGGGGGTATACAGCAGGATTGGGCTAGCAGAAAGGGGGAATGTTGGCGATGTACTGAAGGTGCCATTCTTGAGTGCCCCTCTAAACTTTCGTGCCCTGTGGAAGGGAACTCAAAAGGCATTTAAATGCCGCCTGAAGGCATTTAAATGCCCTCTGAGCTGTCTTTTCCTGGGTCCCATGATGGCCCCCCAAATAAATTCCAGAGGGAGAAGGAAGCCTGAGGGGAAGCTGCAGCACTCTCACCCCAGCCACTGGCAGCAGCAGGCAGTGGGAGTCTCTCCTCAAAAATAAGGTTTCTGGTATGGCTATTTGTGGGGCAGAGCTTTTAACGAAGGGGCAGGCTCCAAAATGCCTCACCGTAGCTACAGGCCTGACTTTATTCAGCACAGAGTTAAGCATGAAGAAGAAGAGATTGGATTTATACGCTGTCCTTCACTCACTTGGAGTCTCAGAGTGGCTGACAAACTCCTTTCCCTTCCCCTCCCCACAACAGACACCCTGTGAGGTAGGTGGGGCTGAGAGAGCTCTGAGACAAATGTCCTTGAGAGAACAGCTGGTACAGAGCTATGGCTTGCCCAAGGTCATCCAGCTGGTGCAAGTGGAAGAGTAGGGAATCAAACCCGGTTCTCCCAGATGAGAGTCCACACACTTAACCACTACACCAAACTGGCTCTCCGTGCAAACCATTGGTTTCAATGGGGTTAAATCCTTCATTCTTTGCTGAATGATGCCCAATAGCTTTTAATTTCTTCTGTATATGTTTTTTTTAGAGCAATGGCCACAGAGAAGGACTTCGAAGGGAACAAAAAAGAGAACAAGGTAAAAGATGATAGAACTGAAAAGTACATTTCTTATTCGTTTTCTTTTATCAGGAAGAAGAACTCAAAATGTTCTGTCTGTATACTTTCCTGGAATTAATATTTAAGACCAAACAGGCTGTCAGTATTTCATAGTGCAGTCCTAAACAGAATTATACCTTTCTAAATCTATTGAGGTCAATGGGCTTAGAAGGGCATAACTCTGCTTGGGACTGCACAGTCAATAGCTTCTTGTTTTACCTGAAATTTACTGTCTTGTGATTACATTTTCAACAGTGTCCAACATAAGTGTACACGCACTTTGATCATTAACACAGAGGTGGCTGAAATGCACCCCAAATAAGCTCTGATGTCCATTCAAAACTTCAATTTTGAATTTTAAAATTGAAAACATGGCTTCTAGAATTGTTTCATATTGTCCTAATTCCATACCTAAGGGGGGATTCCCATTCATAGACACCAATCAGTTCCTGTGTCTTATACAGTTCTTAAAATGCCAGGAAAGAGCAAGTTTGTCCCTCCCAATGGATCCTCAGCTCTTAATGTTACACACCTGCCTTTTGTTCATCATACTGCGCAGAAATTTCTTTCCACCAGAGCATTAATTAACACCTCTTTAGGCCCGCTCATCAAACTGGGCCATTTGTGCTTCTTGTTGGTATCTTCAGTGTTCCTGCAAAACACAAAAATAATTTTGCTTTTCATAAAGCAATGCACTAAAATTAAAAGATGAATTTATTTATACTGGGGTGAAAAAAAGATTAGCCTTGAGACAAGGGAAAGCGGATCCAATCACATTACATAAGTTGCCCAGAGGATTCAATGGCATTCATCCAAGAGTTCCAGGCAGTCGGGAGAACAAAGTCACTGAGCAGCTAAATAAAACGTGTAATTTATTATTGAATAAAATTATGAGACCATGCAACTGGAGAGCAGCCGTTGCAGCAGCCATCTTTCAAGAGATAGGTAAGAATGTCTGACCAATGAACATTGTTTTAGCAATGATAAGTGAAAGTAATATCAGTGCCAACTTATTAACCAATAGCCTGGCAACAAGAACTCAGATTACGGTGGCAGTTGGCCATCTGGATGCCGAGAGAATGCCACCATCATTTACTAGCACCTTCGATTACTAGCATCTATGATTTTACATGTTGTGGTTTTATTGAATCTTGTGTTCTTAACATACCTTGGTGTGTGTGTGTGTGTACACACACATACTCTGTAAGCTGCCCTGAGTCTGCCTGAATACAAATTAAACAAATAAAAAAATAAAATAATAATGCTAGAGAGATACACAGTCTGAGAGAAGTACTTAAAAGGTCCCAATTACAACATCAATAAAGGAGTTCACAGCCAATGCAGTCCTAAGAACACTTTCCTAAGAGTAAATCCTATTCAGTGAAGCAAGACTTAGTTTTGAACAAACGTGCTTAGAAGTACTCCAAACATCTCTCAATTTCCCCCTTCAGGAAAAGTCATTTTACTTTACTAAAGTGGGAAGATCCCACAGTGCTCCAGACTGAAGGCATCTCTATATCATGGATGCTTGAAGATCTGCTGGTTCAACTTGCAGACTGCTCATGAATTGCAATAAACAAGTCAAGTATCCAACTTTGTTGATCTGTGTCTCAGCAACCCAAACATATTCAGTTGTGAAACTAAATGACTGTGCATGCAAAAATACATATTGTTTCCCACACCTGCCTCCCCTCAGCCACCACATATGCTCCCGCCATCTTCAATAATTAAAGGCACATTGCTAAAAGCAACAATAACCACACTTCACAGATGAGATGAGATTTACAAACCTCATGGGAACTGTAGTTTCTTCCCCTCTACCCACATCCGAGCATCCACAAAAATACTGTTTTTTAATCTTTTTTACTTATTGAAAGTATAGCTCTTAAATCCTATTTTATCACAGTATTACTGGCAGACAGTGCCCGGACTAAAAAGGAAAGCAGCCTATAAGGCAGGGGTCCACAGCCTTTTTGAGGCTGGAGGCATCTTTGGAATTCTTGCAGAGGGTGGTGGGCATCATCACAAAATGGCTTTTACAGGAGGTGGAGCCAACCACAAAATGGCTGCCATGGGAAGTGCAGTCAGCCACAAAATGTCAGGGGACAAGATTATATGTAACTGTAATAGTAACTCCTCGACATTTCAGGCAGAAGCTCTGTTTAACAGGAGGCCTTTTAATCTGTGTAGCCAATCAGATGTCCTGCTGGGCAAATGCCCACCTAGCCCCTCCCACTTTTTAAAAGCACTTGGTGGGTACCAGGAAAGGTATTGGCAGGAGCCATGGTGCCCACTGGCAGATGCATGGTGCCCACAGCTCAGAGGGTGCTGAGGGGCTTAACAGTGGATACAGTGCAAGGATTATGTTAATTGGCCTTTTGATTGACTACTCTGTCACCTTGTGACTCTGAGTCCTCTTCATTTCACCTGAAGCCACAGGGAATGGCAGCCAGGGTGCTCACCCCTGTTTTCAGCAGCACTCAAGAGCCCTCCGGTACCATTTTACTTTCTATGGCATAATGGACACTGAGGCACCTAACTAGAAATTCAAAGTGAACACAGGCCACTTCCTCACTGTAGCTGGGATTTTAAAGCCCCAAGCCTCAATTTCAAATCTCAATTTCAAAATCCCCATCTCTTCACTGGTAGTAACAATAGGAAGAATAAAGGGACTGTTAAAGCTGTTGCTTTGTTTTCTTCTGAACTGAGCAGCTGATTGTTCAGAAGAATTATTTAAAGGCTGTGGTCAGTCTTCTAGTAGTGGTTAAGTGTGTGGACTCTAATCTGGGAGAACCAGGTTTGATTCCCCACTCCTTCACTTGCAGCTGCTGGATGACCTTGGAAAAGCCATAGTTCTGTCAGAGCTGTTCTCTCAAGGACAATTCTGGAGAGAGCTCTCTCAGCTCCTCCTACCTCACAGGGTATCTGTTGTGGGGAGGGAAAGGGAAAAGAGTTTGTAAGCCGCTCTGAAACTGTGAGTGAAGGGCGGGGTATAAATCCAATCTCTTCTTCTTCAGAAAAATGCATAAAGGTACTAAACCTAGGATTATGTAATTGAAATTGTGTATGGTCTGAGCCCTGTCCTATGTTTTTGGTGAAAATCATATTCTGGATTTTTAAAGAAGAAAAGGAAGGGGGAAAAGACATTTTTTCTATATTAAACTACATAGAAAAGCAACAAATGCATGAAAACTATCACTCAAAGACAAATCTATCCTACACATTTAGTCACAGGCTGCGTTCACACTGGCAGATTTGGGCCGGCTCCAGCCGGCTCAGATCTGCACGTCTACATTGTAACAGCTGGCTCCCGTCCACAGGCGTCTTTTACCGTATGAAAAACCGTCTGAAATCCGAGACCAGCTCCCCTGCTGGTCTCAGCTGTCGTCTTCTGGCTGCAGCCGCATTTGGAGCTGTGTGAACCAGGAGCCGTCTCCGAGGCACTTCCAAGTAACCCCCCTCCCCTCCCTGCGGAAGCCTCTGGCTTCCGCTTTGCATCCGCCATTTTTTTTAACTTTAGCGATGATCGCATGAGCACACATACAAACATATGTTAAAAGTTCAGATGTTCAAATGGAGGGTAGTTCTACTGAGTACATGAGTTTGCAATCACGATGAGGCTATTTTCGGGTTGTAATCTCAACCCGATTTCTACTGGTAGAAGGAAACAGTGATTCAGCCGGATCGGAATGTGCATGCGCAAAGAGATTTCTCTCATCTATGTGGATAAGCGCATGTGCGCATACATAAGTGGCGATTTTTTTTAAAGCCCCGAAATCCCTCCCCCCGTCGTTAGTGTGAACGCGGGGGAGCCGCTTGAGGGCAGCTCGAGGAGAGGTGAGTGTGATCGTGATTTTTATAGAACAAGCCATTTGCAGCCGCTCCAGCAGGCTCCAGCACTCCAGTGTGAACACAGCCACAGACAGGAGTTTCACTACAGCCCTAAAGAAATATCTTAAGGCAGACTGGAATACAGAGGGAGAGAGGCAGATAATAGTAGCTTGGGGTTGACGACTGGCACAAGCTATGGCAGTCATCTCCTTCCATCCCATGATGGTGCCCCCAGCTAGTTTCAACTGGCTGTGATCCCAACCTCTAAATCCTTCACCAGGTTTGGGAATGTTTTCTGTAAATAGCTTCCATAAACAATAACTGACACATATCAGTCACTGGATGCTATAGCATCATGTTGGCTTGTATGTGTGGATCAGCCATTGCAGGTTAAAATTTATGGGTAGAACATATCTTATGTCTTCCCGTGACTGCAGTCATGGTGCTTTCCAAAATGGTCAGTTCACACATCCAGCTATGAGTAATCAAGTAATGACAAGCTAAGGGATTCACAGGCATGTATAAACCAGCCCACACTGTATTAGATTTTTGCCAGTTTTCCTTCAAAAAGAAATCCCTCCCTCCTTTCCCATCTTATTGTCATCATAACAGCCCCATGAAGCAGGTTAGGATGGAAGATAAGTTATGGGTTCAGTGTCACCAAGTAGGCTTTCTGGCTTCAGTAAGCCTCTGAACATGGGTTGTCCTCGTCAGGGTCTGCTTAACTCTACAGGGTCTGCTTAACAAAAGATGAAAATAAAAATTACATTTTGTGTTCTTGGGATATTACAGGTCAGTAATACTTTCTCGGCAATGGTGCAAGAAAAAAATGATTTGGGGAGATAGGCCAGGAAAACTCTCTAATGACCAGAGACCCTTTTCAAACTGCCTTTGCATTCTGTTTTAGTAACTGGTTGCTAATAATTCGAGTGCTATAGCGGCACTGTTGAGATGCATTGACTCCATTATTTCATTCTGGAATGCAGAGAACCTGCTAAGCCTATTGTTACAACACTCCAGCAATATATTGATATTTTAGTGCTGTTTTAAAAAATGGGGGAGCTGCTAGGGTTGCCAACCCGGACTTCGCAACCCTATCTCATCATCAGTGGTGCCATTGATGGCACCACTGATGATGAGATAGGGTTGCTAAGTCCGGGTTGGAAAATACCTGGTGACTTTGGGGGTAGAGCCAGGAGAAGGTGGGGTTTGGGGAGGGGAGGGGCCTCAGCATGGTACAATGCCATAGAGTTCACCCTTCAAAGCAGCCATTTTCTCCAGGGGAGCTGATCTCTGTCAGCTGGAAATCAGTTGTAAAAGCGGGAGATCCCCAGGCCCCACCTGGAGGCTGGCAACCCTATGATGAGAGCACCCTCCCTTGAAAATCCTCATTACTGAAGGCATAAAATAATTCCAGAGCTGTGAAAATACATGGTGAAGAACCATGCCCACACCAATTCCAGTGCCTGTGGATCAACTGCCAAGAAAATCACGAGCAAGTCGAGCATGCAGAAGAGCCCCCAGTTTGATTCATCTAGCTGCTTATTGATTTTTAATTCCATTTCAAAGCTTGTCAATAGCCCAGTTCAAAATCTGTGTAAATCTGCATATGAAAATTCACACTATGTGAAGCCCATTCGTCATCCTAATAGGAGTGAGGGGTTTTCCCATTTAGAAATTGAACATGAGTTTATGAGGGGCCATGTCCAGTAAGTTTCTGGGAGGCATGAATCAGCTACTTAAGCATGCTCCCCCTCCCTAAATGAAAGCTTTTGTCAGAGCTGCTAATCCTTCCACCCTCCCTGCACTCAATAATGTGGGACTGGCTCATTTGAGGACATAGCAGGAAGTGTGGGGATTCCTTCAGACTGGCTTAGAAGGAGGCCCTTTTTGCCTCTTTTACATAGTTTATTGTTTTTGGTTGTCTTAGTAATTAGGCTTGAACCATAGGACTAGTTAGGCTTTAAACAAGGAGGGCAGGAATAGTGTGGCAAAACTAAACAGGACCCTAGAGGCACCTTAAAGTTGAACAAAACTGATTCCAACATAAGCTTTCGTGATATAGAACTCACTTCAGCAAGTGCCTTTTAGTATGTAGATCCATAGTAGATATATTTGTTCTTCAAATAAGTTTTGCTAGTCAATAAAGGTATCATTGGACTGCTGTTTTATTTTGCTGCAAAAGACTGGCAAAGATATCCCTTGGGAGCAGTGTGGGTTGCTAGTACATAAGTATGAATTACAGACAAGAACTCTAAGGAATCTAAGATGATGGGAGTTGCCAGTCATTTACTGTGTAGCTGATTGGTTGAGCTGAGGACTCACTTGGTACTAAGTAGTATCAGCCAAACCCTTTGTTATTCTGCAGTACTAGGGAGGGAGGGACTGGTGCCCGTTGGAACAGTTTTCTTTGCAAGCTAAAATAATCCAGGCCAGCAGCAATGTATGCTGAGTTTGGAGCCAGGATGGAATTGGCTGGATGCTGGCAACCAGCAGAGAATACCTGTTAGAAGAAACCATCACTAAAATAATGAAAATATCATGAATTATGCAAATCAGCCATAAATAAACTGAATTTAACTTACAGTGTGTGCAATGAGCATTATGCTGGTACAGTGTGCAGAAATATTAGCATTATACTCATCTGACCATTAGCATAGCTTCCCAAAACCATTCTTGTTAAACCAAGATAACATCTCAGAGAGCCTCTCAATGACACCTAATTTAGGACTGTTGTGCATCAGGAAAAAACATTTCATTTTAGGAAGGACTGATGTTTATGGAGATGAACCAGTGGAATTGAGACAGCTAGGCTGGGAACATCTCAATCAGTCCTGGATAAATACATTTTAAAACTGGTAGGAAATGAATCCTTCTGATATAAGTAGCACCTGACCATAATAAGGCTGCTATTTTTTGGTGGGCTCCAGTAATCAGGATTACAGAGCCCAGGATGGACCAAGACCTCTGATGCACCGGGGGAGGGAAAAGGGAGCTGTTCTGCCCCCTCTGTGTATGTATGTGTGTGTGTGAGAGAGAGAGAGACAGAGACACAGAGAGAAAGAGACAGAGCTCCATCTGTACATACACCCATTTGTCCTAGCCCACAAGGCAGGGAAGAAAGCAACACCAAGCAACTGTAATTTTTCAAGTTAGGTTAAAAACCTTTCTCTGTTTTTGCTTTCTTTAGAACCTGCATCCTCATTCCTGTAGCCTGTATACCTTCAAGAGATGTTGACAGAGGGATAAAGTTTTGAATTGTTTAAGAGATAAAGAGACTGCCTTGATACATACCCACAAGCCTTGCTGTGCCATTGTTACCAAATAGCACTGTTTGATGGTTTCTGAAGAAGTGAGCTGTGACTCATGAAAGCTCCTACCCTGCCACAAATGTTGATAGTCTTTAAGTGCTACTGGACTCTTGCTTTTTTCTACAGCTACAGACAGACTAACATGGTTACCCATCTTGATCTATTCCCCAAAGCTGTTAATAGGGTTGGGGATCAGTGAGAGATCCCGAGGAAGGTTAGGTTTTCCTCAGACGAAACAAATCCCCCTAGCTTCTGGGTGGAGTTGTGCCTCACTCAGTACAGAAGTGACAGTAACCCAAGAGGGACTGGAGTGGGAATGATTACAAATACTTCATATAAAAACAGTTATTTTATTTAGTCATTCAAAATCAGGCATAGGGCATGTGAAGAATTTGTTCCTTCACTGTCAAAAATATCATCAAAATGTACGTTTTTTGTGTTTCTTAAGTAGGTGGGGAGAAACGGCATTTCTTGGAAATTTAATTTCCATCTAGTTGGAGTGAGCGACACAGCATGCCTGGACATTGGGGGGCACTACATCTCCTTGAATGGGATGCCTCTCTTTATCTTAACCTGGGAGCTTCCCTCTGACCCCTCCTCTCTCACTTTGTCCTCTCACTCTCTTTACATGGCCTTCCATGCAGACACATGTCTCTGCAGGTGTCTCCTGCAGATACAGTGCCCTCATTCTCCCACACACATGATGTTGGACAAGCTGGCCATTTTTGATAGAAAAAGTACTCTTTAGATTAGGCTTCCTTCTCTCCTTTTGACTGCAACCTGAATGTGAACTGGATCTATTTGGATACTTTTGTAATATACTTCTTGGGAGATTTATTCACTGCACTCAGTATCACGCTTCTATGACTGGGAAAACTCTGCTGTATTAACCAAATCTCCCAGTACATCTGACATGTTCTGATGATGCCTGCTGAGAGAAGAGTACAAACCTATCGGAAAGTGATATTTTTAAGGTCTTGGTGAGTTTCCTAACAACCTAGACTCGTCCCAGAAAGCTACACCACACAGTTGATTATTAAATTAAATCAACAAAATGGGTATGAAACTAGACAGTTACACACTTGCGATTCAAAAATCAGTCCTCTTTTGCAATAGAAAATTGACATTTTGTTAAAAAAAAACAACCCAAAACAAAAAAAGCTGTGGAAATTCCAAACTGAAGTCTGATAACATTATTTCACTGGTAAACGAATGGGTGCTCACAGTCGTGTAGAATCTCTCCCATCAAAGCTAAAAAAGACAAAACAAAACAATTGTGAGGATATGTTAAGACTGAAAACTTCCTTTTAAAGTGGATGCCATGAGCACAGAGGCAGAATTACTATAGGAACACACAACTTTTAGTTTCTAGTTCAGTTTGGGAAATCCACCAGTTTCTGCCATATCTGCTTGCTGGGTAGAGCCAGCCTACTCCCAGAAGCAAAAAAAAAAACAGTCACACAATATGGTGGGAGGAGCCATCCATGGTTTGTCATATATGCTGCTACAAACTCTTTCCATGGCACTGAGGTTCAAGAGGAGAACTAAGTCCCACCCAACATGGAGAGTGGGTTAAAAGCCTCTGGGTAGACCTAGATCCTCCTCCAGAGAGCATTCTAGGCTCAGGACCATCCTCCTAGGATTCTCCTTATCTTAGGATTGCCAGGCCCCTGCTGAGGACAAGAGATCCCCTGCCCCAGGACCCTCCCCCCAATCATCAGGTTAGCATGGGAACTTACCAGTGGGGGGGGGGGGAGGCTGAAATTGCAGCAACATCACTGGCAACATGGTCATATCACCATGACATCATCAAAGTGGCCAACAACACAAGATGCTCTGGTATTTGTGCAAAAACTCTATGGTAAAAATGGCTTTTACCATAAAGTTTTTACCCAAATACCACAGTGCCCCCACGCCTCTGATGACATCACAGCAACTCTGGCCTAAACCTCCCCTCCCCACAAGTAAGTCCCCTCTTCCCCCCACTAGTTGTGAGGAGAGACCTGGCAACCCTGCCTTATCTACCAGTTTCCATAGACATATAGGATGAAGAGGCTCTGAGGAAGCCGGGTACTACTTTGCTGCTATCATGTCTTCATACGAACAAATGGGCTGTTACAACAGGGGTGAAGTGTTTGAGCACTGCAGTAAGGGCCAGCTCCCACACTATTAGAAGCTGCATCTCTTGAATTTTGCCCACAGAAGTGAATAGCAGGAAGTCAAACAGTGTACTCAGAGACATCACTGACATGGAAATAAAGCTACTGTCTATATCTAGTAATATCAGTCATTTTAAAAAAATCAAGACAATAAAGACTGTGTCTATCCGCGAAGCCCATATTGGTTGTGTATGCAGTCTTAGGTTGGGGGGTTGGGTTTTTTTGAATGCAAGTTGCTTTATAGTTTCAGCATCGAAGCCTCTCAAGGTGTCCTAGTTTTATTCCTTTAAATAAGCTGGCTAGTTCAGTTCACCAGGGGTAAAAGTCGTTAAAAGGGTGAATTCTGTTTGGTTAGAACCGCTGGATGAGATGGCATGCGGGCAGGAATTATTAATTGTTTTTACCTTTGCTTTTAGCCCATGAACTATTTTCAGGATCATTTAGGCGGAAAAATGTTTGAGGCTCTGGATTTTTAATGTGCAATTATTATGATTCTGGGTGCCGGAAATGGCATCACCATGTTGCCAACTATTTCTCCCCCCCCCCGCGTTCCTCCCCCCCCCCAGCCTATTGAAAGGCAGTGGGGAAAGGCCTGCTACCAATCCAGAAGGCCTGGCAGTCCTAGGCTGAACATGCATAGAAATTTCATTTTCTGCAGGGAGGAACGAAATGGCCAGAAAGTCCAATTTGTGACCCTGTGTGTGTCTAGCACAAGAATGGTTCCAGTCTCAAGATACACGAGAAATAGAAATGGAGGCTTAGAGGCAACAATAGGAACATATCAGTTACCTCAAAGGGGCCTTCAGTCACGCTAATTGTTCTCAAAAGTCACAGTGTGTTCCAGCACACTACTGGGAATAACTTGCTTGGAGACATGAGCCTTTACAACTCCCTCCTTCTCTCACACACACATGGAGCATTTGGCTTTCAGGACGGCATTCTTGTCTGAGTCATTTGGATCTCTCTTGAAATAAATTGAAAAGCACTATCTAAATTGTTTGTCAGTCATGATTAGTGCCGACACTAACCATTCAATTAGCAAACTAACAGCATTAGCCTCCCAACGAGCTGCACTAATAAACAATTTAAGCAGCTCCAGGTTCTCTCAGTAAACAGGAAGAAATCATTCAAAGTTTCATTGCCCCAACTCACAGACCCCGTTTTAAGTGCAGCAACCACTGCATTAGGCATACATTGATAGTTTTCAGGCCTATGGGATCATTTTAATCGAAGGCTACATCTTCAATTAGCTACACCTCAAATATTACTGCAAGGGGCATAAGCTAGCATGGTATAGTGGTTACAGTGTTGGAATAGATTCTGGAAGATGCAGGATCCAAATCCCCAGTCCACTCACTGGGTGAGCCTAGACTACCTCACGGGATTGTTGTTGTGGGTATAAAATGAAAGGCAGAACAATGTTGTTATCTGTTTGGGGTTCCCCTGGGGAGAAAAGCAGAGTATCAATATATCTAATTCTCAATGTGGCCCCATCTGTGGATACTTGAATCTGGTGACTGGGGCCATGGGCAGACAAGGCAGACCTTTCTACAAACATGAGAGGAAAACCTAAGTTTGCAGGAAAAAATTGCAATGTGAAAAAATACATTGGGGGGTTAACCCCTCCTAAATAAGTAGCACCTATATTTTTAAGGATGAATACTCCCCCATGGCTATTGAAGGTGCTGATAGGCAACAGTAACACTGCCAACCTTCAAGCCTTGGTTTCTGTCAGTAAAAGGCAAGGTAAAGGGCCCTTCCTGGGGCTATTTTGGCCTCCCAGTTCACCCCTGCTCCCCTCCCTCCTGCCCTGGAGAAAGGACTCATTGGGGCCAGGGCCAGCAGCAACTACCAGGCAACTTGCTAACAGGTGTGGAATGGCTACTAGGTGGCTTCCCCACAACTTATGCAACTTGGCCTTGTCTTGTGGTAGCCATCACACAACTCACTTAAGTGACCTGTTGCCACACAAGTTTTGCAACTTGGCCTGTCTTTTCCCAGGGAGAGGCTGTTAGGGGGAAGGAAGGAGGGAAAGCTGATTGGAGTGTCAGACTAAGATCTGAGAGACACAGGTTCATATCCTCACTCTGCTATGGAATACGGGGTGACCTTGGGCCAGTCATTCTCTGTCAAGTTAATTTACCTCGAAAGGATGCTGTGACAATAATACTGAGGAGAGAAGAATGATGTAAGCTGCTTTGGGTCCCCATTGGGAACAAAGATGGGGTAAAAATAAAGCAAGTAAATAATAGATAAAACTGAAGATTGGGAGCTGCAGATAAAAGAAAGGTTGGCTGGTAAATGGGGAGGAGACAATAAAGCAAGAAAAGGGAAGAGAATATGGGAGCAACCAGGAGGACAGAAAGAGGAAGAAGTGTGGGAAGAGGGAAAGGGGGAAATGACCCCCACAAAGTCATTGTCTATTCCTCGCTTATAAATCTAACACCAATGGTGCACTTCACTAATCTACAATTCATAATACTCTTTGTAATGGAAATGAATGCATATTCTTCTTCTGTTTATCTTCTCATCTACATATATCCTTTTGTTGCCTCTCCTACAGCAAAATTTTAATCACTTTAGGGCAGGAGGCTTATCTGCTTGTAAAGCACCACTGAGATTAACACAAGGTTGAAGTGGGTTTCCAGTTCCTTATTTGTTCCTTATTTGTGACTTATTAATGAATCCAACCAAAAATACTGAGCATAGTTTAAAAGCTCTAAACCACAAAAAAAGGTTTGGACCATGATAAATCATGCACCCCCACATTCAGGGGATTCTGCCCTTCGAGAAGACATATGCTGTTTCCTGGTCCAAAGCCCATTTCTTGTGCTAGCTGCTCCTAAGTGGGGTGCCCCCAGGGCAATCACACAGACAGACAGTGCAGCCAAGCTTCACCCCCAAAACACTCTTTGAACCACCCCAAATTACATATCTCCACATGCCAGAGGCTGCCCTCTGAAAGAAGACATACCATGGAGACCACTGCAAACACTGGTTCTGGCACCACAACCTTCTAGTTGGAGTGCCATGAAAAATTCTGTTTACAAAGAAGATTTGAATAAGGACCTAGAATGACTGCATGCCCTCTGCACCCCGCCAAAAAGTTTGAACCACCATATATCATACCCCCTGACTTTCAGGGGACTCTTCTATCTCAGAGGACATATGCTGTTTCCTGCTCCAAAGCCCAATTCTTGTACCAGCTGCTCCAAAGCGGGGTGGCTCCAAGACAAATGGACATGCAGGAACGGGGCCAGGCTTCACCCCAAAATAATGCTTGGGTCACTCCAAATCACACATCCCCACACTCCAGACCCTGTCTCCTGCAAGAAAACATATTGTGTTGCCTGGTCCAAATACTGGTTCTGGCACCATGAGCTTCTATTTGGAGTGCCAGTAAAAAGCCAGTATTGCAAAGAAGATGTCCATAAGGAACTGGAATGGCTATATGCCCTCTGCTATCCAAGATAAAGTTTGGACCATCACATACCATACATTCCAACATTCAGGTGACCCTGCCCTCCAACAGGATCTACTCTGCTTCTTGATCCAAAGCCCAGTTCTTGTGCTAATTGCTCCAATGTTGGGTTCACCAGGACAAATGGACATGCGAGAAGAGACACTCCTCAGAGAAGCTTCAGGGGGAGATTACAATCTGAGACTGGTGAACTGAAGTTCATTCACATGTTCAGAACAATGGACCCACCAGGGCTGAATGAATTCTTATCTCACTACAGATGTGAATGTTCTACACCCAAGCATTTCCCCTCTTTTCTAATCAAGCTCATTACAATGTGCATTGCTCCTTTGCATCCTGACCCATTTCTCTGCAACACCCTTCCCACCTTCTGATTGGGATATAATGACTCAGAGCTTTCAATTTCTGCTCAAAGCTGACCAGGTGAGCTTTGACTTCTGAAAACTCAGACCTCCAAAAGATTGTTGGTCTTCTCTAAGGCGCTACTGGGGAGAGTCCGTGTGTGTGAAATATGCAGTGATTGGGGAGCTAGCCCCATGTGACCTGTGCAAGTGTCCATGGGATGCTTTGGGTCTCAAAGAACCTATTAAACATGACATAAGGTGGCTGTTTGTACTATGATTACGTTTTCAAAGCTAGGTCAGGAGCTTAGTACATGTGCATCTTCACGTATGTGGGGTTGGCTCTTTAGATTATTCTGTCATCATCTATGGTTTGCGAAAATGCCGTGGAAAACCAGACGTGATGATCCCACTTTTGAGGACGAAATCATAAGTGCATTCTTAGAATAGTATCTTTAACTACTTCCATTTGGGGAAAGATATAAAGTAAGTTACATTTAAATACCTGTCAGCTAATGCTGCCATCTCCAGTGTGGGAGTTGGTTTCCTCCGAGCTAACCCTCCCCTCAGGAATGCGCTCACTGTTCTCATACTATCTGCTTGCTTATCGCCTCCCTCGCTTCTCTGACCTTGAGTGTCTAACTCTCAGCCGCTTCTCCCTTTCAGGTGCAAACTGTAACTTTTCCTGCTTTTAGTCTGGGAAGAAAGGACCAATATTTTTAGGTGCCATTTTTATCTCCTTATGATTGGTGGGGCCTGTCTGAACTAATTTTCAAATACTGTATATCACTCCTGGTTGTATGATCAAGCATTACTAACACAAGAAGTGTAAGTGACCAACAAGACCTGTCTAGCAATAAAAGACTTTCTGTTTAAGAATATTTGTTGCTGACTGCATCTTTTGGGGCAACCTCACAATACCATAGTTTAGGAATTGACTATATATATATTTGGCATGAGGACAGAAGGGGACTAAGAACTAAATCAATTCTGAAGGTTCAAGAAGTGGAAACTTCTTGTATCTGTAAGGAGCATGTAGATTCACATTCTTCTGTCCAGTGATAAATGCAAGGACTGGTTTCCTCCAATGAACAGAGGTTATCAATCATAGCTAATGTCACCCAGCTAACACCATAGTTTTGTCCAGTCTGTGAAGCCACCAAAAATTCTTCTCATGGTAACCAGGGTTAATACATATGGAGAACAAATAAAAGCTCAAGGTTCACACCTAAATCTTGATGCAAGTAGTTTTGTGCATCCACAAACTGTGATAACATATCATAATAACGACACCGAACATGGATGTGCCAAGCGAATGTAGACGGTATGTTTTCTGAAAAGAAATCTGTATTGAGAAAAAAAATGGCAAGGAATTGTTGTCCCTCATGATGATCAGTTTTCTGTTTCTAGAAACACTGAAATGAGTCACAGCAATAGAGAGGTGGTTAGAAATTCTTTGTTGTTGTTTTTGCCATCAAGTAACAGCTGACTTATGGTGGCCCCATAGGATTTTCAAAGCAAGAGATGTTCGGAGGTGGTTTGCCATTGCCTGCCTCTGTGTCATAACCTTGGTATTCCTTGGGTGTCCTCCCATCCAAATACTAGCCAGGGCCAACCTTGCTTAACTTCCAAGATCTGACAAGATCAGGCTAGCCTGAGCTACCCAGGTTGGGGCAGTTAGAAATTCTACCTTGCAGCAGATGTTTTCCACTGAGCTATTTGTTTCCACACCTGCAGAATTAAGAGCTTTCAACTTTTAATATATTATTATCTTTTATTTTATTCAAATGTCTATGGAAGAAAAATCCTGATGTTCTGCTTACTTCCTCATACAGTCAAAAGGGAGAAAACATAAGACTGCATCCCTCCTTTCTCACTACCCCAACAGCATAACACATGCACAACTACACAAAAACAAACAATGTCTTCTCTTCTTCAGATACAAAGTTGTTAGCATGACTTAAAATGCAGGACAATGTTTTACTTGCTTCCACAAATTTGGAAGGGATGGCTATTGTGATCTATATCTGACTGAAGGATTTAAGAGCTCAGGAGATGGCAACACAGGTGTTTTCCAGACTGCCTTATAGTTCCATTTTCATTCCCCAATGTTACCAGGGCTGTTTCTTGCATTGAGAGAACTTCGTAAACACCCCAGTGCTCTCCCAATTCTTTCCTGCTTTCCCCCCATTCCTTTTAAAACTGGTTTCTCCCATACTTTTAATTTTCATTTTGAAATGAATTCACAAGAAAGCCTCTTCCTCAGAATCTGAACATTTTTACCCCGCCTTGAGGATTCCTGCTCAAACCCGCCCAGAAATGATAACACTTTTCCTCCAATCCCATCCAAATGGTTTCAGTGATGACCTACTGTTTGGCCCTGGCAAGACAATTAAAACTTAAGCCATGCAAGATTGAGTTATCATTTGAAGGCCTCATTAATCAAGAATGGATTCATAGAGCCTCCTATCACTGAATGGATCACACTTTTGCTAATTATATAGTACTACTGATGTATGCAGAATTACTGTTGGAGTGTGGGATTCAGCATAACTGGACACTGGGGGTACTACATCACTCTAAGTTAGGGTGTCAGGTCCTCCCGGGGGGTGGGGAAAACCCCATTCGATGGGAACCCCATCTCCAAATTGCTGGGATCCCAGAACGTCCCTGGTGTGATGACATCACCCAGAGGTGACATCATCGTGTTGGGCACGTTGCGGGGGGGCACGCTCTATCATTCGAGGGAAAACTATGGTTTTCCCTCAAATGATAGTGGCCCTACCCCCAATGGGCCTGAAGTGATGATGTCACTTCCAGGTGACATCATCATGGTGTGCACATAGGGTTGCCAAGTCCAAGTTGGAAAATACCTGGGGACTTTGGGGGTGGAGCCGGGAGAGGGTGGGGTTTGGGGAGGGGAGGGGCCTCTGCATGGTACAATGCCATAGAGGCCACCCTTCAAAGCAGCCATTTTCTCCAGGGGAACTGATCTCTGTCAGCTGGAGATCAGTTGTAAAAGCAGGGGATCCCCAGGCCCCACCTGGAGGCTGGCAACCCTATGTGCACACTTCATGCTGAAGAGCTCCAGGAGATGACCAGGGCTCCCGCGCTGCAGCCCTAGGTAGGGCTTGGCAACCCTACTCTAAGTGTGTATAAGTGTTATCTCCTTGAATGGGATGCCTCTCTTTGTCTTAACCTGGGAACTGCCCTCTGATCCCTCCTCTCTCCCATTTTGTCCGCTCACTTCTCTTACATGGCATTCCATGCAGAAACATGTCTTTATAGGTCTCTCCTGTAGATACAATGACCCCATACTCTTACACACATGATGCCAGAAAAGCTAGCCATTTGTGATAGGGAAAGTACTCTTTAAATGAGGCTTCTTTCTCTTCCTTCCAACTGCAACCTGAATGTGAATAGGATCTACTTGAATATATATATAAGTTTAGCTTTTTTGCAATATACATATTGGGAGATTTATTTACTTCACTCAGTATCACGCTTCTATGACTGGGCAAAACTCTGCTATATTAATCAAATATCCCAATAATTACACCCTTCAAATCTCATTATGTTCAGTGGATTTAGAAGAGTATAATTCTGTTTGGAGTGCACTACTGGGGAGCATCATAAGCAGCTGCTATGCTTGCTTGTGTGAGCCTTTACCCACTTAGTCAGAAGACTGAAGTCTCAGCAATCATCATTTCGGCATTCATAACATGATTTTTTATAGTTACCTATTTCACTAGATGCATGAAACAAAGATGATGAAGTGAATGTTAGATGACAGAGTAAATACAGAGAGGGTCTGGGGTAGTTTGCTTTAAAAGACACTTTATTTTAAAAAGGGGTGTGCAATTCAGATTTTTAAAAAATGAAATAGTTGTTAATAATTCCAAATTCCAATTTTATTGTTCCAGATATTCAGAATAATTCCTAACAGAGAGCAGGCTAGGCTGCTTGCAAGAAGAGGAAAGTGAAACCTATTTTTCAGACAGCTTGTTTCTTGAGAAAGGAAACTGAAATATTCTCCAGACAGCCTGGCACCAAGTCTGGGAGTGGGTAGACAGCTCAGTGTCCCCTGATTTGTGTTGCTATGGTTTTGCCAAGGGAGGAGAGAATGGGGTGCGAGCAAAGTTTGTGAGTGATGCCTGTCTGCACTTAGGAAATCCTGAAGCAAGCACAGACAGCAGAAGGCACTTCCACATTGATCCATTCCAACTGAATATATAAGTCCCCTGCTGTCCCTCCCATTAGCTCTGAATGCTGAAACAGTCTTCTCTGTGTCACTTTTTGATTCTCTCTCTACTGCTCAGTGTATATTAGGTTCAGTTTACACCTCCCCTCTAAAGTAGTTTGACTGCTGTCTTTTTCCAAGCTCATTAAACGCTGGTTTCAAATTTCACTCCAGGGGGCATAGGCATCAACTACGGGGAGGGGGGGCTTGAGGGCTCGAGCCCCACCCAAAATTTCCCAGGGGGGCTCAGCATCCCCCGGCAAAATGGAGCATCCACCAGGCATGCTTGCTTGCCTGCCTGCCTGCCCACCCACCGGCCGGCTGCCCAGCAGCCACCGCCTCTCCCCCCAGGCCTGGCCTGGCCACTCTCACCTCTGTGGAGCCAGCTGGGCAAATGCCCAGCGTGCTGGCGTCACCCAGAAGTGATGCCAGCACGCTGGGCACGTTGCCAGGGCGGCACTCTAGCAATCGCCCCGAAACTCTATCATGGCTGGGTAGGAAAGAGTTAAAAGGTACAGGCACCAAAATTGCTGAGATGCTGCTGGTGCTTGTCATTTAAATAACTCCCAAATTTCAAGTAGATTGGACCAAGTGGGTTAATTCTATTGGCCCCTGAACAGGTTGTTCCTAGCTGTCTTCCATTTCCTATGGGGGAGGAACTCTACAAGCTGCTTCCAGGGCAAAAGCCATGCCTCCAAGCAGCAATTACTGGTCAGATGTCTCCCATGGAACAACCAATAGAAGCATTACAGAACACAGTAATCCCAGCAGAACCACAAGCCAATGTGCCAAACCAAAGAGAATCACAATCAAACCACAGAATCTCTGCAGCTGAAACTGATGGGGGGGGGCATCTTTTGCAAGCCCAACAGAACAAATGACAATGTACAGAATGTCCAGCAGAACCCACTGCCACTGTGGCAGTGCAAGCTCAACAGGACTGATGTCAAACTAGAGAATCACAACAGAACAAATTCAAGCAAAGGGAGGCGAGATTTTGCAAGACCAACAGAACAAATGGCAATGTACAGAATACCCAGCAGAACCCAGTGCCACTATGGCAGTGCCGGCTCAAGAGAACCAAAATGAAAGCACAGCAGAACAAAAAAAAATGGTTTGTTTTTTTTTTGCAAGTGCTGTGCAACACTAAAAACTGCTAAGGGGACACAAAGCAACTCCAGCAAAGAAGGGGGGGACCTCTTGAAACTGACACACACACACACACTTGAAATTATTGACACAAGCAGCCTGGCAAGCCCATAGAATCCTCCCACCTGAGACACAGAAACAAGGAGGGAATAGTCCCTGGGAGCCTTCAAATGTTGGCTCCTGATCTTCCTGATCATCCTGAATAGTTCTGGGATTTTTCAAGACCTTTTTTTTTTTCAGTATCCCCAAAAAATCCCAGACGAATATGGGATGCCAAATATACCCCAAAAAACCCCTCAATTGTATTTTTAGGTATATTTTCAGCTCAAATGTATCTGAATGCATACCCCTACTACAGACACCAGCCCAAATCAGAGCAAGGCTTTCTGGTTCCAGAAGAGAGGCTTTCAGGAACCCCAGTACTTTTCAACCGTTCTCCTAATCAAATGAGAGCATATGCAGATGGTCTTTAATTTACCACTAATGGTACAATCTTATGCATCTTTAATCAGAAGCACACTCTATTATACTCAATAGGACTGACTTGAACAAACATGTATAGGTTTGTAAGAAGTTTGGGGGTTGTTTTGGAGGGAGGGGCAAGTCTACATTCAGAGGTGGGAGGGAAAGTTCCAGCTTTCTACCCAACAGCTGAGTTTCTGAAGGAGTTAACTTCCTTTACCCTTCTTCAGCCTCTCAGAGTCAGAAAAAAGGCTGGAAGACACCCCCTCCCCCCACTCTCATACCAAGAGAGAAATTGATAGTGCAACAAAATGCAGCATCAATTGAAGCTGAACAGCCTTACTAGATTCAGATGCTTCTGCACCTAGACCTCAACATAGAGTACCCATTGATTTGGGTTAGATGGTTTTTAATCTACAAAAGGCCATGTTATTGGGTTTATTTCTTACCTCTCTCTAATGCTATTCTATTCTGGATTTCTAGACTCCCTTTGGGACGTATTTAATTTAGAGGCTAGGCCAGCCAACATTTTTCCATATGAGAGGATCCCTGATTGGGCAAATGTTCTTTCCCTCCCTTTCCCCTGAGAAAGAAGACAGACTAGCAGGCCTGGCCAATGGGTTCTCATGGACCCACTGACTAGTAAGGAACCTAGGGAGCCATAAAAACAACTACCTGCCCAGTGAACTAATGTACTGGTAGGTATGGATGGACCTGGTTTATAGGGGAAGAAAAATTTAAGTGGAGAGGGATTTATTTGTTTGCAATACCAAGTTAAACAAAGTCAAGACTATGACTGACTATCTGCCTGAACTGTCTGGTAAGGACAGTAAGGAAGGGAGGGCAGGCAGGGGTTGTGAAAAACCTGTCACTTAGAGTAAGCCTAGAGAGAAATCTTGCCACATTCCCCAAACATAAGGACAGCATTTCTATGTGCAAACAACTGGTATGATCCAGCTAAAGATGCTTCCAAATTTTGTTCCTAAATTTTGTAGGGAGATGTGTATGCTTAATCAATGTGCATCTTTCCTTCCTTTGCATTGCCAAGGAAAGTGCTTGCATTGATGACACACACACAAAGTGGTCACATGAGCTCCTACATATTGGTAAAAACATCACAAAATAATATTGATATTATATATGCAATCACAATGAGATTGCTTTTTTGTAGTATTTATAGAAGTGAAGGTGTCCTTTTCTGAGAGCGTGGACTGCCTGCTGATAACCAGCATTTTTTCATCACTTGTATTCAAGCTGGACAAAAGGAAGTAGAGAGCCAGTGTGGTGTAGAGATTACAGGAAACTCCAGTGCAAATGCCCACTCTGCCATGGAAGCTTGCTGGGTGACCTTGGGCCAGTCATACACTTTCAGCCTAACCTACGTTACAGGATTGTGGTGAGAACAAAATGGAGACAGAGGAGACCAATGTAAGACTCCACTGGGGAGAAAGGTGGGGATAAATGAAGTAAATAAATAGCTGAATGGAACCTCTAGGTTCAGAGGCAGAATATGACTAACTGACAGATGCTGGGGAGCAGTCAAAAGGTGAGGGCCAGTGCCAGAGGGCCATGCTTGTGAACCTCCATGTGGTACCCAATTGGCTATTGTTGAAACAGGATGTTAAACTAGATGGACCACAGCAGGGCTACCCTTACATTCTTATAAGGGGAAATAGCAGAAGTTCATAAACTAGAGAATCACTCTGAATGCCATTGCTTAGAGTGAAGAATGAATCTTTTGATTAAGCAAATGCCTTCAAGCATTTCGGAAGGTACCAGTTCTGTACATCTTAATTCCAACGTGCTTTTTAAGGATGCTGAAGTGGGGAGGGGGACATTTTGTGTTTCCAGGGGGAGAAAAAACAACTTAAAACAAGAAATGCATTAGCATCTTTATTACAAATGTAATTGGTTTTCTTTTATTTGTGATTGGGGAAAGGGTCACCCGTTAAAATATACCACTGTAAAATTAGCAATTCAAATTTCATTTCCTGCCGGAATGTAGAAGAAACAGTTTACATAAATAGTATCCATTAATCATTAAAAGGAAAGGTTAGGTATAAATTAGGCTGCTATTATTCCCCCTCCCCCATGATTATTGATGGCGTTGCAATGAAATTTGTTTTCCAAGGATTAGTAATGGTACTGTGTGTTTTTTTCCCTTGAATGCAACAGCACATTTTGATAGAGAAACCAAGAACCTGAAGGTAGCACAGTGCGTACTTTTATTGCCTTGACCCCAGGGGGCAAATTCAATACTCCACAGTTCATTCTTTTACACGTAACTTTGAAGGCACAGTCTCTCACTTGCACTGTGTCTTTTATATTCCAAATTGCAGCCTGAACACCAATTGACAAGCCCAGTAGCTTCACATTACTAAATACTTTTGAAATCTCCTGCTCTGGGGTTTCTTGAAAGTGGAAAAAGGAAACACGGTTGGAAAGAACAGGGGGAGAAAGCAAACTGGAATTATTCTTTTGAAGTTTATTTACATCTGTCTAGTTTTTGGCCCCTTTCAAGTGAGTTTCTAAAAGGGTTGCTGATTTGGTCAATGAGGGCAAGCATGTTTTATCTGGGGATTTGTGATTTACTTGGTGAGGTAGGAGTGATGATCAGAGCTTGAGACTCCGGAGCAATCACCACAAATGTCCCACACATACCTATACTTACTCATCTCCCTCTAACCCTTTTCAGATGTTACTTTTGAGGGTATTCAACATGTCAACCAGGAGTGTGCACTACCAGCGATCTTCCTGATATGAACGGTCACCAGACAAAATGACAACGCTTATTTGAAAGATAACAGAAAATACACAGTACACACCATTCAGGTCTTCCAAACTGAACCTGTCATGACTTGTTCTGCCAAAATTATTACAAACTTGAGTTATCTGCAGAAGGAGGGGTTATTTATTGCCAAAGATCCAAGTTGGTGTAGAAAGTAAGAGTTAACTGGCAATTCTAATGTTACCTGTCACTATTACCACTTCTACAGAGTAATGCTTGAAACAGGGATAGCCATGTGGATGGGGTTACTGCCTATTCCAGTGACTTCAGCTCCCAGAGAGATGTTGAAATATGATTGCTTTGGACTTGGCCTGTCATTGCTGTTTTGATTATGGCAGTTATCATATATGACTCCTCATAAACTGTCATCTGTTACATCACAAAGGCACTGCATAATATCTAGCAAAATATTAAATGTACACCCATTATCAAATGCTAGAGAACATTATACAATAGCTATCGGATTCATAATACCTCATCAATGGTCAAATATCCAATCACGTTATGTCAGATATCAAAGACTGACAGCAGGCCATCACTGAATATCAAATACAGACGAAGTGGGAAATGAATGTTCAATGATATCAAAATTCATGGAAGAGAATTCGGGGGAGAAAAACAGTGTCAGCCATTTTGTGAATTTGTTCCAAATCATCCTTCCCCACTTGCAGCTGAAATTCTTGTCGAATGTGCTTCAGTGTGGAGGGAGTACTAACATGTTCTCCATTTACACCTATCATTCCATTGTAGCAGCTGTGACCAAGATTACAAACAACATAGGGCTTTTGTAGAATCCTTGATGTCTATAAGTTCAAGGATGTCTGTTGGTTTCAGTGCAGTATCTTGGCATACACCCAGCCACTGTCTCCACCAGGCTCTGATTCAAAAATTTAGAAGGCCTGGAAAGCTGCACAGCAAGGCAACTGAGCCTCTTGACATCTGCAAATTACCATATTCATTGGGTGCAGTCAATAATTAATGTGCCACTCGTGTGCAAACATGCGGGCGAAATTACATCACCCTTATGCAGAAAGGAGGCATACATATTTGGCTCTTTTATTCATTGCAGAAACCTTGCTACAAAACACAAACACTAATGGTAATTGAACTGAATGGCTTTCACTTGGGCACACAAATTCATAACTCACATTCATAAATGATGCAATAGAAGATGGTAGGTTGACTACCAGACTCTTCCCCCCACTTGGTTTCCTCAAAATTTTCTGTGATGGCAAGCCCCAGAAGGGTCCCTGCTCCTCCCCTCAATACCACTGAGTCTGGAGGGGACCACATAGGTGGACATCCATTCTCAATGGAAGGGGCGACAGAGCAAACAAATACCCCATCAGCACACCTGATGATTAGCTGGGTGGGAGGAGCAGGGGTGTAGTTGTCCATGTCCGGTTCACAGGCCAGATAAAGCCCATCACCCTTGGAGGGGCATGGCTGGAGGTCAAAATCCAAGGAAGCTGAAAGTGAGGTGTGGTTCAGAGAGCACTGGAGCCAGATTGGAAGAAGAGAGAAAAATGGGAGGGGCAAGAAAGTCGAGCAAAGATCAGAGTGAATATAAAGGATGGAGAAGAGCTAGAAAGGAAAGCAAAGTGCTCTGGAAAGGAGGCAAGGAACAGAGGAGGAACAGAAGGAAGAGGAGTGAACAGCTGTCAAGCCCCACAAGAGAGGTTGCCAAGGAGCAGAGGAGAAAGAGGAAGAACTTTAAAGAGGAAGGAAAGGAGAGGAGAGGCAGACCACAACCTACCTGTAACCAAGGAAGTTCCAGCCTGTACCCCATTACAAAATTAATCTTTGACCATTATCAGTGACTTAACAGAAGTGAATCCGCACTTCTCCCAAGTTGAAAGTAAATCTTATTTATCACCTGTATCCTACTCTGCCTTCAAGAATCAGAACGTCATATGTTGGGTTCCAATTTTATCCTCCCTTAAAGGTAGGTCATACTATGGAACAGTGAGCTGCCAAGGACACCCAGATAACTTCAAGCTAAGCAGGGATTTGAATACACATGTCCCTAATTCCAAAGTAATCACTACGCAGCTCACAGCTTTCAGCTATACAAGTAGTATTGTTTTTGCAGCCTATGGAAAGGTGTAAACTATTCATGAACAGATGTTGATTTAGAATGCAGTAGGAGATTTTAGCACACAAGACAGAGAACCTAATGGAAAGATCACATAACGTACCCTAGTCGTCCTTCTAGAAACCCATTTGCATTGAATTATTAGCTTGGGCGAATGAAATATTTCTGAAAGATGATTTAATTTCACCAGGAGTTATTGGTCTGTGCTTGAAATAGGATATTGGGTTCTTTGGCACTTGATTAATTGGGGTGTGATGAATAGTGTCAGATAAGGAAGTTGTACTTGGCATGCATTAATAATATTACAACATAACCATTTGTTCCAGGGCATAAGGAAAAGCAAGATGTGGGAAACAAGAAATCCCAGTGCATAATGCAACACAAATTTATAACAAATTAGCCAAGCAACAGTGCAATCCTATTGTGCTAACTGGATGAGCATCAGATTACTATTACCAAATCACATAAGGAATAGATTCTGTGGTGGATTTACGCAGGTGTGATACCCCTGCACTGAAGGTAGTTTACCTTTGCTACTTTTTGACAGCTACACAACACAATGCAACACTAGTTCAAATGTAGGCTGAGTGGGTGTGCAAGGTAGTTAGTAGAAAGGCTCACATTAATTGTATGTGCTTGTAGGGTGGGCCTGCCTTGAAGCTGTTATGTTACACTAATAATAATGGTAGCAATTTGTATTATATGAATACTGACTTTTCCCACATTCCTCTCCTCTTCCGCTTTTGCAGTCTCTTCCAACTATGTGGAAGATTATTCCTAGGGTTGCCAATCCCCAGTTGGCGGCATCCCCTGGTTTGGAGGCTCCCCTGGTTTGGAGGCTGTTCCCCCACTTCAGGGTTATCAGAAATCGGGGAAAGGGAGGAAATGTCTGCTGGGTACTCCATTATGCCCTATGAAGATTGGTCCCATAGAGTATAATGGAGAATTGATCTGTGGGTATCTGGGGCTTGGGGGGGGGGCTGTTTTTTGAAGTAGAAACACCAGATTTTCAGCATAGCATCTGGTGCCTCTCCTAAAAAAAGTTTCAAAAAGATTGGCTCAGGTGTTCAATTATGAGACTCAAAATAAAGTGTCCCCCTCCTCCATTATTTCTAATGGAGGAAAGGCATTTAAAATGATCACAGTCCCTTTAAATGTGATGACCAGAACTCCTTCAGAGTTCAGTCATGCTTCTTTCCTTCCCTTTCCTTTCCTGGAGGTTCCTGAAAAGGCCCCTGCCAGCTTGTCAGCCTCACCTGGCAACCCTAAATGGTACTAGTGCGTTTCATTTGAGTGGAGAATGAGTTGAGAGCAACCACTGCGTTAGAAGCACAAGCTCTTACCATGGAGTCACAGGAACCTTCTAGAAATGGGGGTGGAGCTGGAAGTGACATTACAGGATGTGACAACACAAAAGTGATGTCACATCCTTGCTGCTGGTTCCACCCAAAGTCTCCTGGCTCTACCCCAAAGTCCCCAGATATTTCCTGAGACTGACCTCGCAACCCTAATTATTCCTGAAGTCATGGGACTCCCATTAACTAACATGTTGATGAACTATCAACAAAGTTTCTGCAGACTAATCACTGGTTGTTGTGAGTCTTTTATTAGGAAGTGGCACACATGAGTAGCGATGTTGCAACTGCCGCCATGAATAAGATCACCAGGTGAAGGTACCATAATCAAAGGAAGGCAATCTGCTGAGCTGATCTCAGCTTAGTTCATTAGTGGGGCAAAGGGCCCATCTTCTTGTGAAATTGCTGCTTGGAAGTACCAGTTGCAGTTGAAGACAACTGATCTGCCCCCTCCCATTGCAGAGATGCAAATAGAACAAGGAATGGATTATAAAAACCATGGCAATGGGTCAAACACAATACCTGAAAGTTGAATGAGCTGCAATCCTCTTTCCTCAGAGTAAGCCTCATTGAATAAAATGGGACATTTCAGAGAAAGCCATTTTAGGACCAGTTTAGTCTGGAATGACAGCACCCAGACTATGGTCAAATCTACATCTGAATTTCCCACAGGAATCATTCTAGTTTCAAAAAAAAAAGTCTATACCTGTTTCTAGTTTCAAACCATACTTGTTCTGGTTTAAAAATTACTGTTTACATTTGTTAATTGCCCCCCCTGTGATCAAGCTAGCATTTTACTGCTTTAAACAGATCCTGTTGCTTAGTACTATTTAGACCCAAGGAGTGAAATTTGAAACCAGTGTGAAATGAGCGTAGGAAACGACAGCAGTCAAACTACTTCAGAGGGGAGGTGTAAATTGGGCCTACAATAACACTGGGACTGGAATGAGTGCTTTTTGAGAGCTGTTTAAGCCTCCCAGACCAGTGTTTTTCAACCACTGTGCCGTGGCACACTGGTATGCCGCGAGATATTGTCAGGTGTGCCGCGGGATTTTTTCAATGAAAGAAATGTGCCTTCTGGGCTGACCTTCCGGGACACGTTTGCGCATGCGAGAAAGAACAGTGGCGCTCTCTCACTGATTCCGCTCGCACACTCTGTGGCCGGCCTGAGGTAGGAGGGAGCCACCGTTGAGGCGCAGCTCCCCTTGGCCTTGCGAGATGGTTTTAAATGAATGAGGAGGACTCGTGTGCTGAATCAGAGTCATGCTAGACCTGTGGATGTTAATACAGAGGACAGGAACATTCGGTACCAAGGGCATTCACTCCTCCAGCAGAGTAAGCTGGTTTCTTCCAGTGTGTGTGTGGGGGGGGGGGGGATTTGCACCAAGACATTCCAGTAAACATGAATATGTTTGATGGTAACAGCTAGCTGTTTCTGTCAGGGTGGGGTTCAAATCAGTAACTGTCCCTCAGCGAAGAATGGGTGTACTGTTTCTCTTCAAATCACTTATGGTCAGCGGAATGCCGTTCACATAAGAGTAAGAGTTTAAACTCTCTATTTGAAAAACTTTAGCAGAATTGCAGTATTAAAATACATCCACATTATATTTCTTCTGAAACTCAGGTCAATGTTATGGGAAGGAGCCATTACACTTTGGATCTGTAACTTACGATTTCAAGTTGAGTGGCTATTACGTGTATTTGTAATACTGTCATAGTTAATACTTGAGCTGAGGCAACTAATGACCCATTTATCTTGTATTTCAGTGTTTTTCAACCACTGTGCCGTGAGATATTGTCAGGTGTGCCGCGGGATTTTTTCAATGAAAGAAATGTGCCTTAGCTCGAAAAAGGTTGAAAAACACTGTCCCAGACCACCCCTAAGAAGGTCTACTCAGTTGCAGGTTACCTTTGATTAAATGAACTTACTGTCAGGGAGGATGGCATCCTCATTCTGCTTGCAGAGAACTTATTAGACTCCTCCCCACGTTTTTCTTGAGAATTATTTTCAAGTAAGCATGCCTATAAATGCACTCTGCAGCTTTATTAGCAAAGTTTATCAGTATTATCTGTAGAAAAGGAAATAAGTACAAAATTGAAAGGGAAGGCTAACTGGGTGGTATGACCTACTAGTTAAATGGGTTGGTGTCCCATCCCCTTCTTCCAACCAAGGAAAATGGGATTGTGGCTAGGGATGTGGGATCTTTCCAGGGGTGTTTTGGCTTCCCAATCTATCTGTAAGCAGGTCTACTCAGCTGAAGGGCCCAGCCTAATTCTACTTGCAGAGACCATATTAAACCCATTCCCTTGTTCTGAATCCATTGCAGGTTTTCTGGGTAACTGCAGCCCTCATCCTTTGCAAAACAGCTATGCTGTAAGCAGTAAAACCTTGTCTGGCCAGCTATACTCAGAATTCATTAATGAGAACAACAAAAGATAGAATCTACTATGAAAATAATTCATTTTGGAGGACAATGCCAGCTCAACAAACATGGCTGCAGAGAAAATAATGCTTGTGCAGTAGTGGAATCAGGAAGTTAGAGACAATACACATGCCTATAGCTGATTGTATATATGTGCTGTTGTGCTGCCACCAGGACCCCAGCAAACTCTGGCAAATGGTTCACTGATCAATCACTCCAATCATCTGTAAATCAGGGACATATTCACACCTGGTGATTATTAGGTGATCCATAATCACAGGAGTCCAAGCGTCCCTGCTCATGAGGTCTCACGATAATTAGTAAATATACAGAAGAACACATTGCTTGGCTGTTTTAGTGTATTGGAATCAATCTGCCATGGTTGGCACTTGGATTACTGGCAACTCTTCACCTCTATCATTTCCCTTTCTGTAAAGCATCCCTTAGATGTTCTTTAGTCCAGGAGCCGTCTTAGTGATGCTGGGATCCTGGCCAAAGGTCCAGGATGGAGCCCTAGAATCACTGCAGCCCCCTCCATCTAGGGCTGCCAAGTCCAACTTGGGAAATATCTGAGGACTTTGGGGGTGGAGCCAGGAGACTTTGGGGGTGGAGCCAGGAGAAAGGAAGTGACATCATTTTGTGATGTCACATCCTGTGATGTTGCTTCCACATGCTGACACATGAACTCATGAAGTTTCCTAATACTGAGCTTCTGCTGCTGCCTTGAGCTTTATAGGCTTGCAAGCAGCATTACCCAGACTGTGACTTTTATGCCACTGTTTTTTGTCTCTGAACAAGAGTCAGTGTTATGTAGCAGTCAGTTTGTTTGGCTGGGATCTGGGAGAGCCTGGCTCAAAACCCTGCAGTGCCATGGAATCATTTTATTTAATACTGAATCAGGCCATTGGTCCATCAAGGTCAGTATTGACTACTCAGACTGGTAGTGGCTCTCCAGGGTCTCAGGCTGAGATCTTTAATGTCACCTATTACCTGATCCTTTTTTAGCTGAAGAGGCTGATACCTCCTGCATGTCAAGCAGATGCTCTATCACTGAGCAACGGCCCTACTAAATCCTTCCTCATCTCGGCAGAATATGAAGCACTAAGTGCTACACAAGTGCTAAATATGATTTTCATATCATAAGAACAGGAGAGAAGCCACAGTGAATCAGGCCAACAGCCCATCCAGTACAACACTCTTTGTCACACAGTGGCCAAAAATACCAGGTGCCCTCAGGAGGTCCAGCAGCGGGGCCAGAACTCCAGAAGCCCTCCCACTGTTGCCCCCCAAGCACCAAGAATGCAGAGCATCCCTGCCCCAGACAAAGGGTTCCATTTAGACCTTGTGGCTAATAATAGCCACTGATAGACCTCTGCTGGATGGGGACAGAGAGAGACAGACAGACAGACAGACAGACAGAAAAAAGAAAGAAAGGGGGAGGGGGAGAGAGAGAGAAGGAAAAGAGCTGGCAGACCCCAGCAGCTTACCCCAAACAGCTTACTCCAGCAGCAGGCCACATGCAAAAGCAGGCCCTTCAGCAGAAAGAGCCTCTCTGGGCGGGGCTCTCTTGTTCTCTCTTAAAGGAGAAATGTCTGTTGAGGCTTTTTACTGCAGGGCAGGCTCTCTGCAGACATTTCCCTTTTAAGAGGCCAGGGCAGCCTCCGACGTTTCCCTGCTGGCAGCCATTGCCTCCCCCGGTGGCCAATTTTGAAAAGGCAGGGGAAAGCTTTAAAAATCGGTGTTTCCCCCGCCCTACCGGGGGACTTGGCAGCCCTACCTCCATCACACACACTCCTGTCAGGGCCAAATAAGATGCAGCCCTCAACCCATGTGAAGCTGGTGGGAACTGCCACCAGAAGGTGCCTGTTTGTGCCCTGGACTGGTCAAGCATGTGGCCATCTCCACAAGCCAGCTGCCCAAACTCCAGAGGAGGCAGGCACAAGTGGCTGTTGCGAACAGGTAGCCTGAACAGTTTCTTGAGAAGTCAAAATTTCCAGAAGATGTGCTTCTTCTTCAAGATGCCCCTGCAATGCTGGAAACCTCTGCAGTTTCTCCTGTATGAGCCGTGAAGGAAGCAACTGCACTATCCCACTCAGGGTTAATTCATGGCTCATGAAACATTTAAATAACCACCAGAACATACACTGCAGTCTCTTGACTTGGCACAGCATTCAGATTTTAAACATTATGCTTGTGCATGAGTCATATAGTATTTAAACACCGAACAGTAGCAGAGTCCCTTTGTTGCTCCAACCTGACCTGGAAGTATTTACAGGGTTAAGCATTTACCACCTGATCTGGCCTGGACTGTTCTATGGTTGCCATTCCTCAGTTGAGGGTGGGGAATTGCCTGGTTTTGAGGGGTTCTGCCTGCCACCAGCTGACTGGCAGGAGGAATGCCCCCAACAGAAACATCACACGACATGCCTACATCATGTGAAAGTGATATGGGCATGCCAGGGGCAACACTCTGGTGTTTGTTTGTTTGTTTGTTAGATTTCTGTCCCATCCTCCCTGCCAGGATAGGCTCAGTTTTGGGCAAAACTCTATGGTTTGAGAGCAGTTTTACCATAGAACTTTGTCCCAAAACCATAGTGTCTTCCCTGCCACGCCTACGTCACTTCTTGGTGACATAGGCACATGTGCAATGTCACTTCTGGTGATGTTGGCACATATAGGGTGACACTTCCAGCTCCCAGAATGTCTACCCCACCCTTGCCACTGTCTCTAATAGACCTGGCAACCCTGTTACTGATAGTAGTTCCCAGCATGATTGTGGTAAGTGGATAGATGCTACTCTTTGCACCGTGCAGACTGATCTCCAGGGACTGGAGAAAATGGTCACTTTAGAAGGTGAACTCTATACTTCATTGAAGTCCCTTCCCTCCCCAAACCCCCCCTCCTCAGGTTCCACCCCCTCAGTCTCCAGGTATTTCCTAACTCAGAGCTGACAACCCTACTTGAAGGTTACCACAAGGATGAGGGTGCATGGTGTTTGTTAGGCACAGATTGATGTACTCCTGTTGTATTCTTATTATTTTACAGCCACAGCTTGCAGAGACTTTGGGATGCAAAAGGCCCTTTCTGATTGGCTAACAAATAAAGACAAATAAAGACTCTCATTGGTCCTTAAGCCACTCTAGGTTGCTGAGCCTCGCTTAGGTCCAATAGGATTGTTTGTACATAGTTACATTGTTTGAAGTTATGAGTTGGAAACAGTATAAATTAAGGTGCTGATCTCATAGAGCTGTCTTTGAGCTGAAGCAATGTGTTTGAATAAAAGCCTGTTTGTTTGATTCATCGCCTCCCGCTCAATACTTAAAAACTCCATTCAGACTTCTGGATAAGACTAGTTACATTTTTCAGAGGGTTCTTGCTCTGTCTAGTAGTAGTGAGACTGGGGCTCAACAGGCCTTAAATATAAACATAACAAATTCATTGCCTCAGAACACACCCAACACCAAACAGGAGACACCACCCACTTCAGTTGCTCCCCCTAAACTGCAAGGGCTGAAGAGGTCCAAACAACTGCAACTGAAAGGCACAATACCCTCCAGATATATATAACAGTTGTGGACTTAACCTGGTAGTCACCTTCTACCTACCAGTTGTAGGGAGCAAGCCTAGGTGGATCTACTCAGAAGTAAGACCTTTTTTTTTTCAGTTGCACTTACTCCCAGGAAAGTGTTCTTAGAACTGAAGCCATAATATTTTATTCTGTGATAGTTATTTCAAAGATATGTCTCTTCATTTGTGAGCCGTATGATAAGCATACATTCTCCTGAAGAAAATACAGCAGGAGAAAAGTTAAAATAAAAATTGAACAAAGCCTCTGCCATATTTTTAAAATGTAACGAAAGACAAAATGCATGTTTTTTATAAAAAAAAATATAAAGTCTGCTAAAATTATTTTCTCTACATTGATGTTAATTACTCTTATTTTTAAAGGCTTATCATCAAATGTATTGAACAATTCTAAATGATTTACATTAGTTTACATACAGAAAACTATATGAAGCAGTGATATATACATAGAAAAAAGAATCCCTTGTATATTAATGTGCTCACATATTCAAATAAGTTCCATTTAAATTACAAAATGTTTTTCTTTTGATCTCAAACAATACTATGGCTTAGAAGTTTTCTGTTTAGGATGCAGCCATGCTGGATATCAGTACACTATTAAATTAATTCATTAGGGTTTTTTTAATAAATTATTTAAACCAAAGTATTACTTTAAAAAAAAGTAGTAAGAATGGCTTTGTAATTTTTTTTTAAGTAAAGCAAAGCTTGAAAAAATGATTAAATTAGACACTGGAAATTCATTTAATAAACCCACCACATTTCTTTAGCATAGAAGAAATGTATGATTCTTCAATCATAATATTTTACTCTCTCTCCTTGATTAAAATTATCCACCAGTATATTGCACTGCAAAGCTCTAAGAGCTATTGCTAATTATAATTCATTAAATATTGATCAAATTAAAGTCAAAATGGCTTAAATGCCACTCATTTTGCCAAGCATAAAATGAATTAAATAAAAAAGGACTAAAAATGATAGTGCCTTCATAAATAAGCAAACTAATAAAGGAAAAGATAAATTCTTAATAATAGTTATCAGCAAGAACATTGCTTTATTCTTTTAAAAAGGAACTATTAGAGGTCCATGTGCTGGATGTCAGAGCTATCACTCTAAAAGAACAAAAGTCAACAGGGTAGGGTGTTTCCCCTTTCTCATCAAAGGTGGAGCTCCAAGCATTCTTAGGACTCCTCAACTTCTATCACGCCTTCCTCCCCCACAAGCCACGCAACAGCTTTTCAGGCCGTCAAGGGACTCTTAACGTCAAGTGCAGTCTTGGCACATTTGATGAGTCGCTCCCGGTAGTTCTCGCATGTGACGCTGTCCTGGGGCACTGCCTAGTGGATGGGAGGGAGGTCCCCATCAAATACTACTCCCACACCCTGTCTGCAGCAGAGTGCAACTATGCACAAATAGACAAGGAGGCTCTGACAATTGTGGCGGGAATTTAAAAATTCCATGACTACATGTATGGTCACCTCTTTATGATTACAATGGACCACAAGCCTCTCCTGGGCCTCCCTGTGCCCAATTGCCAAACCCCCCCCCCAGATGCTCTCCCCTGGTGCTCCATTTGATCAATCTTTATGGCTGGCTACCAGTATGAGCTGGTCCACTGCCCAGGGAAAGCCATGGGCCATGCGGAGGCCCTCAGCCGCCTGCCGCTCCTGTCCTGTGACCTGGACCCAGCGCTGGCCCATCACATCATTGGCCTGCTCAAAGAGCTACTGGACTGGCCCATCCAGGTGAAGGACATCACCTGCCACACCGCACGAGATCACACCTTGTCCTGGGTCTTGGACTGGGTGGGAAGGGGGTGGCCCAGTAGCCCAGGGTCTGACTTCGCTGCCTTCAAAGCCCAGCGCAACGAACTATCAGCACACAAGGAATGTGTGCTCTGGGGTGGTCAGGTCGACCTGCTACGCAAACAGGTGCTCGCCGCGTTCCATGAGAGTCACCCCGGTATTGTGCAGATGAAAGCCCTGGCCCAAAGCAACGTCTGGTGGCCCAGGCTAGACAGGGAGATCGAGGAGCAAGTCAGGCATTGCCAGAAGTGCCAGGAATCGTGACCAGACCCACCCCAGGCACCGGTGTGACCCTGGGAGTTGTCCCACAAGCCATGGGCCCGGCTTCACCTGGACTTTGTGGGACCATTCCAAGGTCAACTGTTTTTTATCTTAGTAGACAGTTACACGAAGTGGCTGGAAGTGGTGCCACTAAGTGATTACATAGCTCACTTTGCTTCAACTTTCCAAGGATCTGAATTGCATCCAGTCCCAAAATGTACTTGCAAATCCCACAACTATAAGGGTGCCCCCCCCACACACTTTTACAGCACCACAGAAATTAATAGCTGGAAGTTAAAAACACTATTAAGAGTGTTACATGTAAGTTACTGGAGAATCATGTTTAGCTATAGAAATTATTACCATATGCATTTTGCTGACTGATGTGCAGGTAGTGCAAGTGCTTTATAGCATGAGCCAAGAATGAAATGGAAGCCATTAGAATGAATGTACCATGTGTCTTTTTTTCCAAATGCTTTATAGAACTGCACAGTATGATTCTAATTCAGCAGCCTTGTGGATATGTTAGCAGTTAACCTAACTCAGCTAAAGTATCCTGATTTTCAATTTACAGCTTTTATTCAACCCAGGATATAGAATATTGATGGGCCTTCACTTAAAGGAGGGTAGGCCTTTGGCAGTCCAAGAAATGCTTCGTAAAAGGAAATTTTTGTTTCTGGTGCAATGGCTGAGCTGGTCATCAAACATAAAATACAGAATATTATCCTCACTGTGCACAGCAACTTCCACTGCCATTAGAGATTAATTTGAATTTCTTGTTGGAAAAGGCAATGTCTGGTGTACAAAGAAGGAGAAAAGAAGACCCTGAAGGGGGCAGTAAGAATTAGATAGGATAGTGAGGATAGTTCCTTCTCTCTCCTGTTAAGTGTCATTCCTTGGCTATTTCCAGATTGCTACTCTTAGGGCAATTCTCCCCTTCTTCTCGGAAGTGCCATACTCCGTCTTCTCTCTCTCAGCTAGAGATGTAGTTAGGAACCTATCTATGTCTCTCCTTTTTCTTTTCAAGTATGTTAGTTTCTAAATAAGCCTTTATCTACTCTTTCATCAGGTTGTGCATTGTTGCTGTGTTAGGTTCTCTGCCAACAGGGGTTATGGGCCCAGAACAATGCTCCCTCTAAGCTGTGAAGTCTTGTGAGCAAAAATTCTACGTGGTGAGCTACTGGCATTAAAGTTGTGAGTGAGTGATTTGACTGCTGCATAAATTAGTTTGCTCTGGAGCCATCCTTCCTGAGACAAAAATGTGTGAGCCAGAGGCTAAAAAACTGTGAGCTAGCTCACACTAACTCAGTTTAGAGGGAACACTGGCCCAGATCAAGCTCATCTCTAGATTAAATGTATAAAGATCACCAGAGGCTCTTGGCACAAGCTAATGAGAACAAAGGAACAAAGATGGAGACCTCCTGTGGTACACAGCATGGTCACTTGATAGATATGCTCATGGACAGCAACTGTCTGGAGAGAAAGAATAAAGACCCATCTCATTGAAAAAGGCTTGTGGACTTGTTAACAGTGAGACCCCCCCTCCTCTTGCAGAGGGGCAGTTTCTAGTTTAGGAAGGCAGAAACACCCCTCTTAAGATATCATCTCAAAAATCACAAGTGCAGAAAAAGAAACTGCAGATGAGGATATGCTTTTGTTAATTCTAATCAGCCTGCCAGAATCACATGAAAATACAGTGTCTCAAACTGAGTCTAAGAATGATTTGTCACTCCAAAGCATTAACAATCAACTTGAGGAGGAATATGATACCTGGGAGTTAAAGGGAACAGAGACTAGTCAAATGGCTTTGAATATAAATAACAAAGGCAAGAAAATTTGTCACCTCTGTGGGAAGCAAGCCCGTAGCTACAGTGGGGGTTTTGGAGGCTCCACCCCCTTTCTTAAAGGCACAGCCTTACAAGAATTTCTCCTGTAAATGCTTTTTAATCATTTTTAAACATTTTTAAAAGGTGTGTACTTCTTTAAACAGAGTGGGGTGCTGCAGCTGACTAATTCCTGCGCTGAGCAAGGGGGCTGGAGTAGGTGACCTCTCAGATCCCTTCTAACTCTGTGTCAAGAAACTGGTCTCCTTTAAGAGAGTTTTTCTGCTTAAGTGTTAGCTTTCTTGACTATAGAAGTCATCATTCCACCTGCCGGCTTGTTATCAGAATTGTTGCTTAGGCTGGCAAAAGTGATTAACTTGCAGCAGCTATCATCTTAAGTGGCTGACAGCTTGCAGTTTAGAGATCTATCCTGGTAACAGCTTTTTATTGGCTAAATGGTTAATAGGCTAAGGGTGATTGCTAGCATAAAAATACCTATGTAGAATAGACAGTTTAAGAAGATTTGGGGGGGGGGGCGGCTGCCGCCGCCGCCGCCGCCTTGGAACTCTCTTCAACTTCCACCCTGCTGCTATGCTGTCAGAGACTCTGCTCATCAGGAATGCCAGTTCAGATATTGAACTATATACATTCTTTCCCTTATCTATGTGCTCTTTGTCCTTTGTTTCTGTAAATAGTTTTATGTGTTTTTATACAAACTGGAGTGAGTTTACTGGCCAAACCCAGATAAATATTTATTCTCCTTCCACCCTGCCACCCCTTCTCAGCCTGCTATTTTCACACCCTGGGGCTAAGATGTACAGAAGCCTCTATGCTTTGATTTTAAAAGGCTTGATTCCACAGTAGCTGAGCCATAATCCTCAGAATTCTGGATTTTCTTTCTGCACTCAGAACTTCAGCCCCACTAGAAAACAAATTGCCTCACAAGCCACAAAATCATGGCTATGGGCCTGGTGGGAAGTGACGCCATATTAAGAGGGACTGTTCTACCAGGCAGAGGAAAACCCTTTCCAAAGCAGCGGGAGTGGGGGGGTGAGGAAGCTCAGATCAAATTTAAACAACCAATAAAGAAATGTTTTATATTATCACCAGGAGCCACAAAAAGTGATATATGGTTTATTGATTCCAGGACCATGTCCTACATGTGTGCTGATAAAGCATTTAAAAAAAAAACATTAGATGAGCAAGAGCTAGAGAAATTAAGTGTTGCAAATGGATGTCCTGTAATGGTTAAAGACATCAGCTCTGAGACACTAAAATGCAAGCTCCCAAATGGAGAAACCTCAGAAGTTCTCATTACAAACTGCCTTTATATCCCAAAGTTAGTGAATAATTTTCTCTCTGTAAGTACACTGGCAAAGCAAGGGATGATAGCATCTTTTGGAAAGAGATGTTTTATCATACAGAGAGGAGAATTAATTGCAACTGGAGTTGTGAATCAGGATTTGTGCACTCTTGATGCTTATACACAGTGCTACTTGTGGACCAATGAAAACTCAAACCCCTAGTGGGAATAAATATGTGCTGACTTTTATTGATGACTACTCAAGATAGACTTTGACCTTCCTAATTAAAGAGAAAAGTCAAGTGCTGGAAAATTTAAAGCATAAGTGGCAATGGTCAGTAACAGATTTCTAAGAAAGCCACTAGCAATCCATACTGATAATGGAGGGGAATATGTGGGACATGAGAGGAAAAATTATGTGACTGAACAAGGAATAGAGCATCCATTAATATTTCCATATACCCCAGAGCAGAAGCGTGTAGCAGAAAGGAAAAATTGCTCTCTCCCTAGTGAGGACAGCATCATCCTTGTCTGTCTCCAGATTGCTGTTCCTAGGGCAATTTTTCCCTTCTTCTTGGAAGTTCCACACCTCAGTCACCCCAGCTAGAGAGATAGTTTGGGACCTATGTCTATCTTTCCTCTTTCCTATCTCTATCTTTCTTCTATCTTTCCTCTTTCCTATCAACTAGGTTTGTTCCTAAATAAACCTTTATCTACTCTTTAATCAGGTAGTGCACCGTTGCTGTGTGAGAGGGGATATGATCGAGGTTTATGAAATTATGCATGGGATAGAACAGGTACAGAAAGAAGTACTTTTCTCCCTTTCTTAGAATACAAAAACTCGTGAGCACTCCATGAAATTGCTGAGTTGGGTTAGAACCAATAAAAAGAAGTACTTCTTCACCCAAAGAGTGATTAACACATGGAATTCACTGCCACAGGAGGTGGTGGCAGCTACAAGCATGGACAGCTTCAAGAGGGAATTGGATAAACATGGAGCAGAGGTCCATCAGTGGCTATTAGCCACAAGGTATAGTTGGAACTCTCAGTCTGGGGCAAGTGATGCACTGTATTCTTGGTGCTTGGGGGGGCAGTGGGAGGGCTTCAAGTGTCCTGGCCCCACTGCTGGACCTCCTGAGGGTACCTGCTATTTTTGGCCACTGTGTAACAGAGTGTTGGACTGGATGGGCCATTGGCCTGATCCAACATTGGCTTCTCTTATATTCTTATATTCTTATGTAATTACTGTGTTAATTACTGTGCCAACATTTCTTAGACCTGCAATTTTGCCTCAAGAAACCTCATTTCAACTTTGCTTCTTTTTTATGAGCCAAGTGCAAAATTCTTTAATTTGACACCATTTTATTTCTTTACACTAAATCTTCCCTGTATTTTCCCACTGTTATATGTATCTGTAGTGTTAGACATTAAACATATTGAGTTGGATTCAACCAGCTTTTCTGCTAGTGAAAAAAGGAAAGGGTACCCTTTGACCACTAAAAAAAAGGTTATGCTGGGGAGCATTGCATGTGCATAGACAAAAATTAGAAGAGGCTAGCTTTTGGTTGATGATTAGAACAACAGTCTGACAACAGAACAAAATATATAGGGGAGTGCTGCAGAGCAGCCTCACTGGAGGTCTTCAGGCAGAAGCTGGACAGTCCACCTTAGGGATGCTCTAACTCCAGATGTCCTGCAGGGGGTTGGACTAGATGGTCTCCAAGATACCGTCCAACTGTAAGACTCTGAAACTGCTGCAAAAGAAGTTCATGAACTATTGGCTTAAGTTACATAACCCGTACAAATGGATGTCACTCACTTGCACAAGTGAAATCCTGAGTACCATATCAACCAACTCTTTGGAATCACATATTCAGACACCTGTACAAATGTCATACCAGATCTACAAATTTCCAACAAAGATGCAGACTAGCAGAGCAAAGAGAGATGGGGGCAAACAGTGACTGAGACCAATTCCTGACAGTGCTTATAGGCAGTGTTTCTTCTAAAATGAGTTAGTGTGAGCTAGCTCACAGTTTTTTGCCTCTGATTCACAGATTTTTATCTTAGCTCAGGAAGGATGGCTCCAGAGCAAACTAATGTATGTGGTAGCCAAATTGCTTACTCACAACTTTAATGCCAGTAGCTCACATGGTAGAATTTTTGCTCACAAGACTCCACAGCTTAGATGGAGCATTGCTTATAGGTGTAACAGTAGCTGGATGGCAACTTTTCAGTACCTAATCAGAGATGTACCCTTTGCATGGCATGAGAGTAGCCCTCTGTGAGCAGAGAGGATACTGGGATAAGTGTTCACATCATGGACCTATGCCGCATTCAACAGTATTGTTAAGGAAAGACTCTGGGGGGTAAGTTCCCAAATATAGGCTGAAAGGACAGAATGTCTGGGATATTTGAGATCAGTTACTGTGAGTTGAGACCAGTGTTCCCTCTAAGCTGAGTTAGTATGAGCTAGCTCACTGTTTTTTAGCCTCCAGCTCACACGTTTTTGTCTCAGCTCAGGAATGATGGCTCCAGAGCAAACCAAGAGATGCAGTAGCCAAATCACTCACTCACAATTTTAATGCCAGTAGCTCACAAAGTAGAATTTTTGCTCACAAGACTCCACAGCTTAGAGGGAACATTGGTTGAGACCCACTAGATTTTTAACCTGCCCTTTCTCCAAGGACTTTAGGATATTGTACATAGGGTTCCCTTTCCTCATTTGGTCTTTCAGCAGCCCCGTGAGGCTCAGAGACAATGAGTGGCCCAAGGACTTTCATTCCTGAGCAGGGATTTGAGACAGGGTTTCCCCAATCCTAGTCTGAGGGCTCAAATAGCTGTAATGTTGGAAGTTCTGTGAGTGGAGCTCCCAGTGCTCTTTCTCTAAAGATCATGAAGATGGGGGCCCAATTCAGATCAGGACCACAGTGTGAGGGGAGGGATGTGAAGTGTTTACCCCACTGTCCTCTTTTCCTATCCTGAAAAATCTATATCAAGGAAACACAGAGTTCCTGACATTTGCCCAACAAGGTAACAATTTCCAATTGGGAGAATGGCATAAAGGAAAATTCCCCCTGCAACTTGCCATGGTTCTGGCTTAAAATCAGTGTCTGCATCCTGATTTTCAGAAAAAAGTAACAGTGGGAGCTCCATTCACAACACCTTGAGTCCTGATGCTCTCTCCTCAGTATACAACAGTGACTCTCTGTTCGCTACAGAAAGCAGAATGGCAAGCTCCTAGCATCTACACCAGGCCTGGCCAATGCAGAAGAATCATACTGCCTACCAATCACAGCAGCTAATACTGCATACTCCATTCCTTGACAAAGGCTCTGAGCACAGACAGTCCCAGGTCATGTAGGAAACTGGGTCCCAACTTTAGGCTGTGAGGTTTCAGGTTTAAGCTCTAAATCTCTTGACAATTATGCACTTTTGTTTTTGTTTCTTTTTCTTGGCCACAGTTGTGGCTTTCTGGCAAACAAGATTATCCAAATCATTCTACCCATATCCGCTTTAACGGCCAGACATTTATGACCTGTGCAAATGCAGCTTTCTGCTCATTTGTAGGCATCTAGTTCAAGAGCCTGGTAGCAAACAGGTAACAGCCACTAAATGTTCAAATTATGTAGCCATTTACAGATGTGAAAAGGCAGATAGATCTGTTAAGCACTTTGCTAACACTGTAATTTGAAAGTATTCACCACTCGCATGTCCATAAAATAACATTATCAAAACTTTCTGCCATTCAGCACAGCTAATACGTTCAAATCCAACACGGTAAATTTGTTAATACCTCCAAATCCATGCTACTGATTCAAGAGCTGCTTATCTCCAGAGCAAAAAATGTTTACATTATCATCCCTTTCAAAGTTATGCTCCATTTATTTATACACACACATACATATCTGAGAAGGAGATAGAGATGAGAAAAGCATCATTTTTTAAAGGGGGGGGGATAATTGATTGTATTTCAGTCTAGGAACTAAGTAATTTAGGTCCCCTAGAATTAATCCACTATCCCAGCTAGGACATGGATTATATGACTGTTCTAAACCTTTCTCTTAGATGCCAGAATATTGCAACCTTCCTCAAAATAACATTATGGAGAAGGTATTGCTTCAGTAGAGATGACAAAAAAAGATCAGTACCAGGGCTTTTTTTGTAGAAAAAGCCCAGCAGGAACTCATTAGCATAATAGGCCACACCCAACAGCAGGAATTCATTAGCATATTAGACCACACCCCTGACAGCACAGCTCATTAGTATATTAAGCAGGAGGCTGGGAAAGCACAGGGCAGGCATGGAAGTTTGCCCAAACAAGGATATCCCGACGTGCTCCCCAGAGGGAAAGATGACATTTTAACATGCTGCCTTTCCCTCTTGTATGTAACGTGGGGAGGGCAGCATGCTATGTAGCCACACATGTGCAGAGGTTTTGGCTGTAGGCGTGGCCAACTCAGAAGCCAGCCGGAATTCCATTCCTGTGTGTTCCTGCCCAAAAATAGCCCTGATCAGTACAAAACAGGATACCCAGACATAGCTATGACTAAGTCTTAGACAAAAGGAGCCCCACCACCAACATTATATGCTTCACCAACATTATATGAAGCACAAACTAGGTGTTAATGTAAAAAAACAGCTGAAAATGGCAGCCATGTCAATAGCTTCACTTTCCACCACTCCGTATGTCACAGTGACTTCTTAGCATCCTTTGTATCCTCAAAGCCCTGCTCTACATGATGACTTCTAGTCATGGGAAGGCAAGGAAAAGTGGGAAATTGTAGCATCACTCCATCCGGTAAGTGGTATTAAACTTTCCAGTGGGGGGAAAGGGAATGTGATGAGCCGTTCCCCATATCACCGGGGGGGGGGGGGGGCTAATGATGGGAGAATAGTGGTTGCCTGGGAAGTTCTTGGGAAGTTCTCAGCTTGGGAAGTTCTTTGGAAGTTCTCAGTTCTCACCTTGGGAAGTTCTCAGCTATGTGAAATGCTTTGAATACTCAGGAAGTGATATAAAAATGGTAAACACCATTCTGTCCAGTAGCAAACTTTACAGCCTGACCCAAGGAGGAGAAGGAGAATTGGAATTATACCCTACCCTTCACTCAGACGCTCAAAGCAGCTTGCAATCACCCTCCCTTCCTCTCCTCACAACAGACACCCTGTGAGATAGGTGGGCCTGAGAGAGCTCTGAGAGAATTGTGACTGACTCAAGGTCACCCCCAACTGCATTTGGAAGAGTAGGGACTCAAACCCAGTTCTCCAGATTAGAGCCTGGCACTTCTCTTAACCACTACACCAAAAGCCAGGATTCCTACATACTTGAGAGATTCTTAAAGTGGAGAAGACATATTTTTAAATAATTTAATTTCTGCTTGTTTGTTTAAAATGCTAATAGCAGAGCAAATGAGGTGGTTTTGATTAGTGAAACGAAGTGGGGGTTGAAGGGTTAACCTCATTTCCCCAATATGGCCTCAACACAGATTGTGGTTACACAAGTCTGGAGTTTGAATTTTATAGACCCAGGTATGTGGTCTTCACTAGGTCTGTTTCAGTGGGAAATAAGGGTGAGGGGCTTAGAATTAAAATAATGTTTAAAAAAACGCTGAACTGGTTAATTATCTCCCACTGAAATGTCCACATTATGCCCCGCTTCCCCTTGTAAGAGACATTTTTTCTGAAAACCTGACTGGTTTCTTAGCTTAGGGGACAGTTATGATACACAGGCACACTTCATAGCCCCATCTCTTGGGAACAGTTAGGTATCTGACAGGTAGCAGGTGGCTTGCTAGTTGTTCTAATTTCCTGTTCAGCTACTGTGACAACATGTGTAATTCAACTCACAAATTACATGTTGAGAGTTTTCCTTCTGTGCCCCATTAAGGTTAAAAGAGCCTGTTGCAATATGCTACTCAAGTCATGCTTTGCCAAATATGCCTCAGCTCCTTTCCCATCTTATTCTGTCCACTATAGATGGAGGCTTAGTTCTCACTGAGACAGCCAGTATGTGTATTGACTGCACTACTTCAGACTGCAGGTGTAACATTGCAACAGTTTGGTGTGGTGGTTAAAGAGTGGTGGAGTCTAATCTGGAGAACTGGGTTTGATTCCCCACTCCTCCACATGAAGCCAGCTGGGTGACCTTGGTCCAGTCATAGTTCTCTCAGAACTCTCTCAGCCCCACTTACTTCACGGTGTCTTTTGTGGGGAGAGGAAAGAAAGGCAATTGTGAGCCACTCTGAGACTCCTTCAGGTAGTGAACAGCAGGGTATAAAACCAGCTCTTCTTCTTGCCCCACTTGCCTCTCCCACTCTTGCCTTTCTTTGGTAGCCACTACAAGGCAAGCTCTGCCCTTTCCTTCTATACCCGTGGCTTGAGGTACAGATAGGGGCTATGTGCACGCATGTGAACTGCTTCACATACATGCTTCTCTGACTTGCTAAGAGTCTGTTCCACAATCAGCAGGCTCTGGTGTACTGCATGGATGGTACAGTCAAGCACCCTGCATGAGATCTTGGACCATAGTCTGAGACTTTAAAAGGAAAAGATCTTTATTTACTAAAATAAACTCTCCATTCACTAGAACATAAAGACCTAGGAAAACTATATCAAAACATTACAGCATGCTACAGAACTCCAGCAAAGAAATAAAAATGTAGGACTAACTCAGTATAGAGTTGCTGGTATTACTTTGACATCCCCTTTCCTGGAATGGACACTAGCCCACTGGAACTTTGAAAAGAGAGGCTGGTCAAGACAGACTTCACTTCATTTCTCCCCTGGTTCCTGATTCTTAGCTTGTGCCTCTCTGAATATTTAACCCTTTTGTTCCCCTCTGGGTTTCACTTTGACCTAACATGAAACTGGATTTGAGTCTCTGTGTATAGTGTGTTGCACCTTTTCTCTGACCAGATCAGGCGAATGCCCGAAAGGCTTTATGGCCAGGATATCCAAAATATCCTTGCCCTACCTGGCAGGTAGGTGAATGGTTATCTCCAGCCTGCCTATTTGTCTCTGAGGAGAAATGCATTCTTTTTTGAGGTTACCAACCCCCCCTCCTCCCAATCTTCATTTTAAGACACCTTTGACAAAAGGAAAAGAAAAAGCAGAGAAGCTAATTGCTCTCAAGCACCAGCATCCCATTGATAGCTCCCCCAAGCACCCAATATTTAATGCTTGGTTATGCAGATGGTTCTAGACAGCAGAGAACAATCAAAGGTCCTTCTCATGCTTTGGCAGGAATGTGACATCTGGAGGAAGAAGCTCTCTCACCAGAGCTCCATCTTGATGGCCACCATTGGCACATGGAGCTAACAAAGGGCTGACAGACCAGACAAAGACTCCAAAGTTATGGGAAACTTTTTGAACACTGTAATTTCTAAGCTTAAAGAGCCTCCCATGGCTGGGAGAAAGGGGGGATTGCCCAGGAAGGGGCTTCCATTTAAACCTAACAGCTGATCAGCAGGGTTGACTGCTCAGCTATTAGGTTTAAATGGCTGGCAGCCATTTAACCCTTTGGTTTTGCTCCCCACTACCCTTCCCAAACATTGCTTCCTGAAGTCCAAACTGGCTCAAGTTTCGCCTGAATTTTGGCTTGTGTGCCAGTTTGTGCCCATCCCTAGTTTTAAGGGGAGCGGGTATAAACAAGAATATACTTAACAAGAAAAGAAAGTATCCTTTGTTCAGCAACCAAAGCAAGGCTACGAAAGGCTTATCTACTCTAAGATCAGTGCCTGGGATGGGAAGCCTTGACTGTTTGGACAACAAATGCTTCTGAACAACCACCAGCTCACCACTTAAAAATCTGGTTAACAAACCAGTTGTTCTAAGTAAACCTGCATGTCATTCAAAGGCAAAAAAATAAATAAATCTTGCTGAATGAATTTTTAAAAAATGTAAATCAAGCATCATGGTGATTTTAAAGACTCAACTTTTCTGACCTTTACAATGCAATTATTTCCCCTGCATCTATGGTTGACAGCCTCCCAACTGGTATAGGACTGAGAGAATCACAATATAAGACAATATATCAAAGGAAGCATAAACTATTGTGATAAGATTATGAAATACTTTTACAATTACAAATACATACAACAATCCTCTTGTGTGCTTGCGTGTGCGACCAGCAGTTGACTGTTTGCCAGTTTCACAATGGTTTCCTCAGGCTTACAGACCAGTTATTTCCACAATAGAATGCTGGCTCCAATAATTCAGAAAAGCTTCTTTGGGACACAAATGCCTCCACACCAATTTTCAAAAGTCAAAAAACCGTAGTGAAACTGGCAAATAGTTGACTGCTGGTCGTGCACGCAAGCATGCTACTATCTACAAGCAACAAGTCAGGAGTCTGGAAAACAGTTTATTTTCAGAAACAGTTCTGCATATTAAGAGACGTTTTAGTCTTATAAACAAGAGGATTATTGTATGTTTGTTTCCACGCAACTATGATGTTTTGGTATTATATGGTCTATTATGTTAGTAAAAGTATTTCATAATCTCATCACAATAGTTTATGCTTCCTTTGATATATAACGTCCCGACTGGGCCTGGAGATCTCCCAGAATTAAAACCGATCTCCAGATGTCAGAGATTAGTTCTCATCAAGAAAACTGCTGCTTTGAAAAGTAGACTGTGGCACTATACCTTCTTGAGATCCTTCCCCTTCCCAAATCCTGCCCTCTCCAGGCTTCATCCACAAATCCCCAAGCATTTCTCCAGGCCATATTACAAGTAGGAGTGTAAAAATGTGTATGCACATGGTAGTAATCAAACATCTCTGACAAATGAGAGGGGCAGATGGGGACGCCAGCCTCAGGGGAAGGGGTGGAGTGCTCTTGAAATACAAGCTGATCTCCAGACTGCGTAGATCAGTTCCCTGGAGAAAATGACTTTTTGGAGGGTGGACTATGGCATGATGCCCTCCCCAAACCCCACCCTCCACAGGCTTCAACTCCAAATCTCCAGGAACTTCCAAACCTGGAGTTGGCAACCCTAAGCACAGAAGGCATCCTTACCCAGAAGCCTGTGGTAGCTCCAGGAAGGCAATTCAGGAAGACTCTGCCACCAGGACAGCTATAATTGAATGCAACACAAACGTCCCCGTGTTTTATTTAAAAAATGAACAAACCTAAAGCCCATTTTCCGATGGATTCATGTAATTGACTCTTCCATAATTAAATATGTTAGGCAGTTGTTATGACAGATCCTATAAATTACTTCATCAGCAGCAAATGAGCCAAAATAACAAAGAAGAAATTCAAATCAAAACAGACACTTCACAAAGATAATATCCTTCTGGATATGTTTTTGGTAGATGAAATACCCTGTCTTAAAATGACACTTTCTGAATTGGGGGGAAATGCAGAGAAGGAGAATTTAATTTAAAAACCCTCATTTTGTACAATGATAGAACTACCTGTCTCCAAATAACAACATGCCCAAACCAAAATTAATGACTTTAAGAGCATGCAAGTCTAATTATATACCACAAGTTGTAACCATCATGCTAGGCTTCAGTGGTTTCATAGAATTCACTCTGCATACTAAATTTAACATACATTTTGTAAGCATTACTACTAGTACGGAGGAGAAACTAAGAGCATGATCCACCATTCCCCTTGCATGTACTTATACCTGTGGGACAGGATTGCCATCAGGTATGTAGACTGTAAAGGAGAAGGAATTGTGGCTCTATATACAGAAGGCACACACCAGTTTACCATTTTAAATCATGTCCACTGCATGCTATATGGGGAATAGTGATGGATGAACCCTGTGTACATATGCACCAAGTGCCATTAAGTCACTTCCAACTTACAGTGACCCTATGAATTAATTACCTCCAAAACATTGTATTGTTAATGGCTTTGCTCAGGTCTGCTTTGCTCAGGTCTTGCAAACTGAAGGCTGTGGCCTCCTTGATATTTCTTGTTGGGTCTTCCTCTTTTCTTGCTGCCTCCAACTTTTCCTAGCATGATTGTCTTTCCCAGTGACTCTTGTCTTCATATAATATGCGAAGAAACAGGGGGCTGCACCAAGGCAAAATGAAGACGAAGAAACAAATTGGTGCAGAGGGAAATAGTTACACAGTTACAAAGGAGTCACAATTTAAATTGTTTGTTAAATTGGATGCTGAAAAATCATACTGACCTTTCAGATTCTTTTTAGTTCCATTCCCATACATACACTAGAACAAAATGAGCTGTCCAGGCTTGTTCTGGCACTTATTTGCATAAGTGTCTTCCGAAAGATGTTCTCACTTAACCCATTAAGGTTTTATTGGTTTTATGTGAGCTGCCCTGAGCCTGCCTTGGTGGGGAGAACGGGGTAAAAGTTAAATAAATAAATAATAAAGTGCAGAGTTTTTAACTTTTAAAAACCATGCAGCTTCTTTCCTCAACAGAATTCTATCATCCTCTCTTTCAGACCTGAATATACCCCAAAACAAGAAGTCTGTGGGTTTGTGCTTGTACTCTAGGAAATGTCCTACCAAAAAAGCACCAGTTCTTTTATGAGATAGATTATGTTCAGAGAGTCTTAATTTAAGAGTTTGGTGTAGTGGTTAGGAGCATGGAGAACCGGGTCTGATTCCCCACTCCCCCACATGCAACTGCTGGTGTGACCTTGGGTCAGGCACAAGTTCTCTCAGAGCTATTCTCTCAAGGGCAGTTCTCAAAAGAGCTCTCTCAGCCCCACCTACCTTACAGGGTGTCTGTTGTGGGGAGAGGAAGGGAAAGGAGATTGTAAACTGCTCTGAGACTCCTTTGGGTAGTGAAGGGCAAGGTATAAATCCAGTCTCTCCTCCTTCTTCCCAATGTAAATTTTTCCACATCCACATGATATTGTATAAACCACATGATCACTACTGCATGTTGTGGATTTTTTAAGATAACATTGTTTATTATCAACAGGATTAGTGAAATATTTTATAGATTTTGTATTTTTGCAAAAACAGCAGTGCCTGAAGAGCAAGTGACCAATGGAGGGCTGGATCCTGGTAAAACAGACTGTGGGTTCTTTTGTTGGTAAGTATTGCTAATGTATCTTTTTTTGCTGTTTCTCCCTGCCAAAAATATCTGCCACAGATGGCACAGCCAGCTACAAAATGGCTGCTGCAGCTTACCTTCAAACACACAGTGATGATCCTTGGGCTGTGGCAACTGCCCTGTAGATTTTATTGCAACAAAAGGAACATTCCCCTGTAATCAGGTAAGTAGACTGCCCACCTTCCCCTCTGTACTGTCCCTTTTTTATAGGCATGTTCAGAAGCATGTAGCAAATACATTGGTTAAAATTTGTCTCATTGTGGCATGTTCTACTACGGCTATGCAAGTTACATACAAAGTTGCATAGGTAAGCTGCTGATTTTTCCCCTTTATCTTGTCAACATATATGGTATTTGTCTTACCAAAGTTCACCCGTGTCTCTTCTTCTTTCCTCTCTGTCTAAGCCTAACCATTTTCTCCTAGCTAACTAACTACATCGTACCCCGAAAAGCAGAACTTTGACCAGCACAGGGGCCTACATTTTCTACCATTAATCCTTAAAAGAGGAACTGCCTGCAACTGTTTCTTCCCTCTGTCTATATCTTGTGTTTTCTTAATCCCCTGGTCTTTAAGTCAAAGTTTTTCATATTCAATAAGTATCATTCAATAAGTATCATTCAATAAGTATCAATTTTCGTAAGCAACTAAGCATTATGTCTCTCTTATGTGTGCCTTAACTCCCATTCTTTGAATGGTTAGTCATTTTGGGGTACTTTTTGAAAATGAAACTACCTCCCATGTTTCAACTCAAAATGAAGAATGTTTTGTAGTCAGTCAAGTTTATTGTCTTGGCCATTGGCCATAACAAAACAAAACAAAATAAAACAGATAAAACAAAATACAACAGACATTATAAACCAAAATGGGATAGGCCCTTCAGTAACTTGCTGCAAATCCAAGACTTAGTCTTATCTTTTTTGCCACCAATGCAAACAAAGCCATTCTGCTGGTAATATATGTGTCATTATCAGAGAGCAAAAAAACAGTCATGTCCAGATCTGAAATTCCATTATGCGAAGGTATAATGGGGTAAATAAACCTTTGCCTAAGTGATTCATGCCAAGAGCATCTCATAATATAATGCTCGACGTCATCCACTTCGCCTACGCCACACTGACATATTCTAGAGACAGCAGAGTTACTTCTGATTAATTCGCCATCTTAACCGGAAGTCCTGCCTATGTTTGAATTAAGATTGTGGTGGTAGCTGCCACAGCAACCTTAAAAAGAACATAAGATCCAGCCATATTGGTTCAGATCAATAGCCCATCGAGGCCAAGATTCAGTTTCACTGATTGGCCAGTTAGGTGCCCTGGAAGCCTACAAGCAGACATGGAAGACAAAACCCCACCTCGTGGTGCTAGTATTTGATTATTGCCTTTGGACATGGGAATGTAGCAGCATGGCATGATGCAAAATAGAGGCAGTTAGAAAGTGGAAACAACAGATTGGCCATATGATATCTGGAAATGTAACAACAAGAGAAGCCAAGTGCAATCCTTGTATGCTTGCTCCTTTTATTACTTTATATTGCAGTGTGCAGATAAATGTGAATAAGCTGGTTGTCAGAACAGAGACTGCTTTTTGCGTTTCTTTGGGACTGCATAAGAGTGTTTAACAGTTAAAGCCCAAGAACACTTTCCTAGCAGTAAGCCTCACTGAATAAAATGAAACTTAGTTCTGAGTAAACCTGCTTTGGATTGGTCCCTAAATCAACCCTATAACTTATGTATAGCAAGTTTGTTTTCGCATTTAGATATTCTTTGTGCCTCTTTCTCTCTCTTTCTATGTATTTATATGTATAAAAATATCTGACAGCCAAAATACTATCTCGCATAGAGATGTTCTAAACAGGCAGACCTGAGAGTTTTCGTTTTGACCTTGAGTAAATGATAAAACAATGTCAGTTCCTTTTATCAGCAAAGTGGGTCAATCATCTATCACTGCTTGGTTTATGATGCTTGTAAAAGGTCTAGTGGCAATGAGACAGAGCAGAACTCAGAGTTGTAAATTGGCTATCATTTCCTTGAAATGGGGATCCTGTAAAACATGGCATGATATCATAATGGATCCCCCCCCCCACCATTGCTAGTGCATGGGCTTCAGAATGGAGCACACATCCCAGTATTTCAGTGGTTGTTACAAAACATTCCTGTCTCTTCTGCGTATCATGTTTTGATTCGGACCTGTTTTGTTTCATACTGCAGCTATTCATTCTCTAGTGGCAGTGGAATCCTTTCTTATTGGAATTCATGATTTACACCCTCCTAATCAAAATGCTTAAGATTTTCCTGGAGAGGAATAAACTGTATGTTGCAATCTTTTGAAGAGAACTGCTACTTCTGGTCATTTAAAGAATATTAGGCTGAGGACAGACTGGCAGTCTCGGCCGCTCTGCCTCCGCTTCAAAAGTGGAGGCAGAGTGGCCGTTCAGACGGCCGCATCTGCCCTAAGGAGGCAGCCCGGACGCATTGTGTCCGGTGCTGCGCTCCTCCCGCAGCAGCCGAGCACCGCCGGAGCAGGTGTGAACGTGCGCTGGGAGGGGGAGCTGCACGGCGTCTGCCCGCCGCCGTAGGAAGCCGCCTGAACACTGCGGGCGGCTTCCTTCTGGCAGTGTGCGAACACCACGCAGCGGGGAAAATTCCCCCCACCTTAGTCTGCCGCGCCACGGAGGTGCGGCAGACTACAAGTCTGTCCACAGCCTTAGATTGTCAACATGTATACTAATCAGTTTGGCTAAATAGGTGTGGGGGGGTTGGAAAAAGAGGTGCTGGAACTCTAAAGAGGGAAAAGAAGTTTTCAATCTGTATACTAAAAACTCATTAATTTTAAAATATTTCTTAAAGAATTTTGTCGAAGAGGTTCCAGAACTCCATTCCAGCGCATTCCCTCAGGAAAAAAAAAAAGACCTGAGTTGGAGTATTTTTCCCCTTATGTCTCCAGTATTATGTTTTAACCGTCTGGCTTACTGCCAGTTTATAGATAACAGTCTGGGTTTCTCACCATATTCTTCTTTCCTGGTGTGTTTTTCTTTTCTACTTTTATTTACAGGCAATTGATAGACATTTCTGTAATTTTCCCTTCCATTCATTTTTAACCTGTCATTACTGGAATTTTCTGTATTATGTCTACATAATCAAATGGATAGGAATGGCCAGTGAATAGAGAACGCTGGCAACTTACCTAGAAGCAACAACAAAAAGATGTTTAATTAGCTTTCCCTTCTATTTGTGTTTTTTTCTTTTTGTTTGTTTGTTTGTTTGGGGATGGGAATAGTTTTGTTGCATAATTGGTCATTAGTTTATAGAGATATTTCCCCTCTTTGTTCGCTTGTTTTGGTAACTTTTAAGTCGTATGTATATTTTTACTTGGGGGGGGGAATACTCAATACTTTGCAACTTTTCTATGATCAGGGAATTGGGCATTGTGGATCAGTTATATTACTTTCAGGTGTTATGTTCAACACAGTATCATAGAATGTTAAGGGGCTGATTCCAATAAGTGTAAAAAAGGTTATTCCAAGTTGAAATGTCTTAAATCTAATGCAGCTTTTTTACAAGAAACTAATGTAATGGCAATGAATAAGAATTACTTAGGTAAGAATTGAGTTGGTGAGGCATATGCTGTAGATTATTTTAATTGATCTAAAGTTGTTGCTATATTGATACACAAGAGCGTTTATTTTCAGGTACAACAAGTGATTACAGACCAAAATTGTTGCTTTATTATTTTGGTAGTGAAAAGTTCTGCTTCTGTTATTGTTATGATTAATGTGTATAGGCCAAATGTGGACACTCCAGACATGTTTCCTCAGTGGCCGAGGACAGATTGGCAGTCTCGGCCGCTCTGCCTCCGCTTCAAAAGCAGAGGCAGAGCAGCCGTTCAGATGGCCGCATCTGCCCTGAGGAGGCAGCCCAGACGCATCGCGTCCGGCGCTGCGCTCCTCCCGCAGCAGCTGAGCACCACTTCAAAGTGGTGCTCGGCTGCTGCGGCACGTGTTCCACCCATCGGAGCGGGTGTGAATGCGCGCGGGCAGGGGGAGCTGCACGGCATCTGCCCACCGCTGTAGGAAGCCGCCCGCAGTCTGAACGCTGCGGGCGGCTTCCTTCCAGCGGCGTGCAAACGCCGCGCAGCGGGGGAAATCCCCCCCGCCTTAGTCTGCCGTGCCGCGGAGGCGTGGCAGACTGCCAATATGTCCTCAGCCAGTGTTTCAGCCACTTGGTAAATCTTACAGGTGAGACATCTGTTAGTGGGGGTAGATTTTAATGATATATTCAACACAGCTTGGGATTGAAGCACATTCCAAATCAAAGAAAATTATTTTGTAAGATCTACATTCAAAGTCTATATGGCTGAACTAAATCTGATCCCTGGCGAATATGGCACCCAATGGACAGATATTATACTTTTATTTCTTCTGTGCATCATAATTGTTTCTCATTAGACTATTTTCTTGTATCAGCTTCTCTGATGTCCTAGATTACTGACTGTGATCCAGATGTTATTATTATTTCTCACCACACCCCCACATCATTAGTCCTTCACTTTTCAGACTGGGTTAGACCACCTGGTTTATGACATTTTAATGTTTCTCTTTTTAATGACAAGACTTTTGAAAATCTGATGATGGCTGAGTTACCAGAGTATTTTTACATTACTTAAGGAACAGCTACTACTTGTGCTATTAAATGGGGGGCTTGTAAAGCTTTTATTAGAGGGAGAATCATTGCATATGTTTGTCATAAGAAGAAGCTTAGAGAAATGAAAAAAGTAACTTTGAAAGATGGATTGAAATATGTGTTAAATCAGTTTGCTATACCTCCCACACCAGATCTTTATCAGGAACTGCAAAAGGTTATATATGGATTAAATAATATACTATTACTGAAAGCAGTATTGCTAGTCATATTGGGAAAGTAATGAGAGACCAGGTAAAACTTTAGGTTATCATTTAAGACAGCATAAGAATGGAAACTATATTCCTTTGATCAAAGATGAGAAGAATACAATATATACTACCTCTATTGAAATTATAGCTTTATTCTGAATTGTAGAGTAAAGTGAAAGATTTTCAGGAAAAGATCTGGAAACATTTTTACCTTAGTTCAGGTTAGATTTTATTTTGATACAAATCAGCTCCAGAGAATCAGCAATAATAAAAAAGAGAACACATGCAGTGCAACAAGCACAAACAGTGAGCAGATTAAGAGGGGGGGACAGAGAAAATAATATCCTCCTCTGACAGACAGGCTAAAGTATTGGGATTCAATCAGCTGCTTGCGTATCCTACGCACCCATAGGCAGAATTTGGCAACTTTATTAGTTCTCTCCTGGGAAGAGTCTGGAAGGAGGAGAGAGATATATGGTGGCCAGCAACTAGCTGTTTTTGGAGTTCAGCTTGTTTTAATTTTACTTTCTACCTTTTATCCTCTCAGCTCCATTTTAACTACTCAGTCCTCCCTCTCATCTCCCACAGATTTATTTTAATTAAAGATTAAAGAACACTTCCCGATGCATATCTCCTGCATTTTCCTCTCACCTTCATCTTCCATTTTTAGATATTACTCAGCAACAGATTGCTGAACCTTTACACATGGGTGAAATTAAGGCATGGATAATTAGGGGTGTGCAAAAAAAAATCTGGTATTTTTTAGGTTGGGGTATATTGAACCCCAAAACTTTTTAATAATTTATTAATGAAATATAAGTGATAACATGTACAAAATAAATCAACTTGTTTGTAATCTGATATGATTCACACATGCAAAACCAATTATTCCTGCTATTAGTAGCTGCCACAGCAATCTTTTATTTGTTTTTTTAAAAAAAAAAAACAGAAAAAGAACAAAAAGGGGAAAACTCAAAATTCACCATCTGCATAAGGAATAATTTTAAATCCCAAAGAGTTATATACAAAGCAATGGATAATTATATTTTGTGTGATGGTGCAAGCCAGAGGTTCCAGACATAGATCAAAACTAAGAGGAGAAAGAGGCCAATCTTGTCTAGTATCCCTCTAATGAGGGAATGAACAAAAAAATGAACAAAAATTAGTCAGCACCCTGGATCTAAGAGATGAGGAGAGAATATTAACCTACTTCAAAAATTCTTGAGGAAAACCAAATTCAGTTAATGCAGCAAAGATAAATTTTCACTAAATTTAGTCAAAAGTTTTTACAGCATCAAATGAAAATGATAACTTAATCAGATCTATTACTATTTAAAACAATCAAATCAATGACCAGCCTAAGGTTATCAGGGCCTTGCCTACCTCATATAAGTCCTACGGGGTCTGTGTATACTGAAGATGTAAAGGCCTTTTGAAGTTATTAGCAAGAATAGTAGTTAATATCTTAGGCCGAGGACAGACTGGCAATCTAAAGTGGAGGCAAAGCGGAGGGAACTGGTGCGGGGGAAAAACCCCACGGAGCTGGCCGTTCACACTGGCCAGAGCAATGCGGATCAGCGGTGATACGGAGCGTTCAGACTGCCACGGAGCCAGCGCGCGCGGCTCGCGCGTGCCGCTGCGCTTTTTTTTGTTTTCCTTTGATGTGTTTCGCATGTGCGCACATGCGCACATGCGCACAACTTTGTGCGGCACGTTCACACTGCCGCCTCCAGATGCCTCCCACTTCCTCCAGTTCACACTGTTTGGAAGCGGGAGGCATGCGGAGGACGGCCCCTGAACACCGGTTTTACCCAGTGTCCTGCTAAAGCGGAAGGAAAGCGACTGGGAGACGGGTAAGTATGAAACGGAGCCGACGGACAGATGTGCATGTCTGAACGTGCTCCTTTCTTCCGTCTCCGCAGCGTGCCTGCCCCGCTTTAGATTGCCAGTCTGTCCTCGGCCTTAGCATCTACATTCATCAAAGAAATAGGTTGGAAATTTGCACACTGGGTATGGTCTTTGCTCTGACCTGCAGGCCCTGTTCTAATATGTCCTCAGAGGCTGCTGTGCCCTAGTGGCTGCCAAGCTCTCTGCCTGGCACTTGCCATCCATCACTTGGAAAGGCTTCTCCCTCCCTCTGTTTAACCACTGCCACCACCTAGCCTTTATAGAAATTGCATACTGGGATGGCTGGGACGCCATCCCAGCTTCTCTTACCAGTTCAGAGGCCTCACCTCTGTGTCTCCCACTATCCAGCATCTGGTTAACAAGGCGACAGTATACTGCCTTGTGCACCACTGGGGGAGTAGCCATATGTCAAAAGAGTGCTCCACTCCTCCTGATGCTCTTTTTCAAAACAGCATGTCCATGACAGTGGTGGTCTATATGATACAGAGAAGCACAACCAGCATCAAAAGTTTTAAAAGCATTTATTAAAAATAAAACTTCCACAAACAAATGTCCACAGCACCAGACTGAGCAAGGGATTCAAAAGAAAAGGGGAAAACACATTTACTCATCCCTCCCTCTATACATTATTTAGCAAATGTTAAATATAAGGCAGGCTGTTTAGCTTAGAAAGTTACAGATGTTCTATAACAGGGGTGTCAAACATATGGACCATGGGCCGGAACTGGCCCACCCAGGGCTTCAATCCACCCCCTCACTACCCCTGCCCCAGCCTCTGCCTGTCCCCACCCTTTTGAGCTGCCTTTGAGCGCAGAGAGCAGAGGATGGGGCTGCTGAACTTCCCTCATCTCTGCTGACTTCTCCTGTGCCCATGTGGGTCTTCTAGAGTTGTTTATTTGCTGTAGGTTGCCGGCTGAGCGGGAGGGGGCTTGGCTGCAAACATTGTGCTTCTGGGTGGAGGTTTTTCTCTTGCGTTCATTGAGCTAAGGAGCCAGGTGGGTCTATCTCTGGCACCTCCAGTTAAAAGGACCAGGCTGTGGCTTATTATGAGAAAGACGTCACCTTGAGACCCTGGAGAGCCACTGCTACTCTGAGTAGACCTGGGGGTGGGGGAAGCGTGCAATGCCCAGCAATTTCATGTTTTCCCCTGGGACCTAGCCTTAGGCCAAGGACAGACTGGCATTTTGGCCCGATATAGGTCTGCTTTTCAAGTGGATTAAGAGAGCCTGTTCAGACAGCCTCAGCTGCCTGGCATTGCCATGCCGCACTCACCAGGTCCTGAAGTGCTTTCATCCTGCGTTAAACAGGTACCTGGTGAAACTGGTGTCAAGCTGTCTGTGTGTGCGTTCATTCTGCTTCCTGGCAGTGTGGACACAAATAAGCCATGCATCAAGCGGCACTGGTAATGTGAACCTGCTGATCTGGCTGCTGCACCCATGTGCTCATGAGCCCATGCGCCTATGCGTGCCTTGGCAAAACAAACCCTGGCCACTGCACCACCACCGCCAGGGGCTACCCTGCAGTGTGAACACCCCGTTCCGCCTCCTCCCCAGTATGGTCCCACATCTGTCTACACAGTGTGAATGGACAGTCCTGCAACAACTCGGCCCGGGTCTTTTTGCCCCGCTTCCCTTGCACTTCAATTTGCCAGTCTGTCCTTGGCCTTAGAGTATTGACCATGAGAGCAGGTTGGGGAAAGGGTTTGCTCCCCTCTCCAAGCAGTAGGGGGGAATCAGCCCAGTGCTGCCTTACATCTTTAAATGTGTTTGTCTCTGCTACCTGTTATTACATTTTATGAAAAACATGGCCTGACCCAGTGAAGGCTCATTTATGTAAGATCTGACCCTTATAGCAAATGAGTTCAACGCCCCTGTTCTATAGGGTTTCTATTACCTTGAAGCCTCTGCTCAGTGCAGGCCAGCATATGGCAATGGCACCTCCTACAGACCTCAGGCAAGAGTTCTGTCAGCCCAAAAGAGACCCTCCTCCTCACTCTCAGGAATTTTATTGTCTCTCTCTTTCCACTGACCAGGCACAGCCAGGTCAAAGAAGCTTTTCCTGAAGTCTCCAGGAGATTTTTTTCCCCTGAACTCTTTCTAGCCTCTTAAGTCCTTAAAATCTCTATTCCCTGCCGGATATATACTCTATTCCACCTTTGGTAATATAATTTTTCCGTTTGATTTAGTAATCTCATATTTAACCTATCCATTTCTGCAACCTCAAATATTTTTGCTTTAACCTCCTCTCTGGTTGGGAGCCTATCTCCTTTCCAATTTTTCGCTATCAAAATCCTGGTTAGTGTTATAATATATGTAATAACTTATTTATCCTGGCCAATGTTTTCTGGTAATATATTCAACAGGAATATTTCTGGTATTAAAGGTAAATTTACTGCAAAGATCTCTACAATTATTCTCTGAACCATCAACCAACACTTTTGAGTCTTCTCACATCTCCACCATAGATGATAAAAAGTTCCTACATTGGTTTTACACTTCCAACAATTTTCAGATACCTTAGAATAACATTTAGCAATCCTATCCGGAGACCAGTGCCATCTATGAAACATCTTAAAGATATTTTCCTTATATGCCACTGATCTCATATATTTAACCGATTTCCATATTTTACTCCACTCATCAATATCTATTGTATGACCAATATCCTTCATCCATGAAATCATAGATGTTTTCACCCTTTCATCCTGCATAGCATCGTCCAACAACCAGTTATATAATTTCTGAATTAGTTTGTCTTTCGAAGATAACCATATTTTATCCAGTTGTGTAAAACTTTTTTCAAAACCAGTTTTTTTATCTTCCTCAAATCTTGATTTAAGTTGAATTCTTTCCCACCAGGAAAATTCTATTCCTTGTTTTACCAAAACATCTTCTGATTTCAACTTGTTATTCCTATTTAGTAAATTCTCATAGGTTCCTTTGTAATCTGGAGTGAGTAAGGTAGGTTTAACAAAAGCTTCTAAGAGCGATACCCATCTCGGTGTTAGCCTATAAAAGTGTTTTTTAATCTGTAACCAAATTTGGATAAGTGCATCTCTGAAAATATGTTCTTTAAAGTTAGTGTGAACTTTTTCTTTTCCATACCATAGGTAGGCATGCCAGTCCATCTTAAGGTCAAATCCTTCTAATTTCAACAACCTTGTATTTTCCAGCAAGACCCATTGTCTTATCCAGGAGAGAGCTGCAGCATCATAATATAATTGCCAATTAGGTAATGCAAGTCCACCTCTATCTTTGCGATCTTGAAGAATTTTCCACTTTATTCTTGCCTTTTTCTGAGACCATACAAACTTTTTAACTAATTTATCAAAATCTGTAAAGAATTGTCACTTCTTAATAATAGGTAAATTTTGCACCAGAAACAAAAACCTTGGTAATATATTCATTTTTATCATTGCCACTCTTCCTGTTAAGGAAAGTTGTATTTTTTTCCAATTCTCTAAATCTTTCCTAACTTCTTCTAACAAAGCTTTATAATTATCTTGAAATAGAGTTTCTGTTTTGTTAGTTAACATTATTCCTAAGTATCGGACTTTATGAGTTATCTCTATACCAGTAATTCTAACCAATTCCTGGATCTGCTTCTGTGAACAGTTTTTAACTAAAATCTGTTTTTTGTATGTTCATTTTCAACTCTGCTCTTCCACCGTATTCTTGAATTTCTTCTAGTAAGATTGGTTGTGGCTTCTGGGGATCTTCAATTATAAATACTAAGTCATCTGCAAAGGCTTGAAGCTTGAATGACTCTCCTTGAATCCGCAAACCTTTGATATCTGTATTGTTCCTTACTCTCTCATTTAGTGATTCTAAAGTAAAGATAAACAATAAGAGCAATAGCAGAAACCCCTGTCTAGTACCCTTCTGTATTGCAATACTCTGTGTTGTCTCTCCATTTATCAAAATTTTGGCTTTCTGTACCATATAAACAGCCTTTATCATTGACAAAAAGGTCTCTCCACAATCCCACATCTCTAATTTCTTTACTAAAAAGGCCCAGCTAACATTATCAAATGCCTTTTCAGCATCCAAAAACGTCAGTGCCAATTGCTTACTCGGGTGCATTTCATAATATTCAATTACATTAATAATCGTTCTTATATTACTTTGGATTTGCCTTTTTGGAAGAAACCTCGCTTGACCACTAGATATTATTTGACTAATTACTCTCTTAAACCTTGTAGCCAATATATTTGCAAATATTTTATAGTCTGAAATCGGCCTATAATTTTGAATCTGAGATGCATCTGAATTAGGCTTGTGTATTAATGTTATTAACGCGTCATTCCAGGTGCCTGGGAGAGTTCCTGTTACTCTAATTTTCTGTAGAACCTCCTTGAAAGTGGGCGTTATTTGTTCTTCAAAAATCTGGTACAGTCTTCATTTTAGGCTTCGCTGTTTTGATCTTTTTTATTTGTCTTGTCCTTTGCTCTATATTGGAACCTCATTAAAATGCTTGAGGGGGTCCTTTCCAACTTCTTTTTTTTCTTTTTTTTTCCTGTTTTTGTCCATCACCATCTCCTACACTTTGTTCCTCTCTATCTTCTGTTCTTTCTTCCTCTGACACTCCTTCCTCTTCTTCCTGCCATACCAGATTGCTCCCATGCTCCTCTAGAAACTTTTCCACCTTGAAAACTGAATTTAAACTATATCTCCTTCCAAGATAAGTAAATAAGACCCCTTCAGGGGAGAGCCATCTATACAATATTTCATTCTTTCTCAGCAAGCTTGTCAGGATTGCATAATCTCACCTCTTTTCCCTCACCCTCCATAGTGTTTCTTTCAAGAATTTTACTTCATTCTGATCTATCCAAACTTTTTTTTCATAAGATGCCCTCAGGATTTTATCATGTGTATACTTCCTACAGAATTTAATATGAACTTCCCTTGGTGTCTTATTTCTTTTAGCATAAGCTGTGTTCCTTCTAAATATTGTTTCTATGTCTTTATCTAGTTCCTTTGCAGTCCCTATCTCCAACTGTGATGAGATCATTCGAACTATTTCTTCTCTCAAATTTTTATCTAAAGCTTCTGGTATATTTTGACATCTAAAAAATAGTGCAGCTCTGTCCATTTCCAATAGTATCACCGTCTCTTCCAGTTTGTCATTTTTAGATTTGAGTTCTAAGAGTTCTTCATCTATCTCTCTCACTTTTACTTCTGTTTTTTTTGTGTTTTATTAGTTATTTTCTTAATTTCCTGCCTATTCTCCTCTATCTGCTTTCTGATTTCCTCCGTCTCTAAGACAAGCTTATCTATTTTACAATTTATTGGGTCTGTCTCTGTTTTTATTAAGGCAGGTAATGTATTTTCAGCCGCCTCCTTAACTGCATGAGTAACTGACTCCTGTATCAAAACCTTAAGGTCAGCTACAGTAATTTGTGACAGGTTAGCTATAGTTTGTGCCAAAGTATCTGGTGAAGGAAGGGAGGATTTTCTTCCTGCCTCTGAAGCCATATTTAATTTTAATCTTCCCCCCCAAACACAGCGCCAAGTTTTTATAAATACTATATTGATAGTATCCCTTATAAATTTATGTTTCTCAGCCTTCCAGACTGCCTATCTTGGCTCTGTTATCTGGTAATCTTTTCTCCTTTACTCAGTTCAATAATCTTTTCCCCCCTATAACAACTTTCACATTATCCACTTCATTCAGGTCTCCTTCGTATTTGTATTCAGCTATATTCAATTATTAAATTGTTCTTTCTCTTTATATTCTAGGTCTTCCACCTCTCTTCCTGCATCACCACACACCACGCCCAGGGCTTCTTATCTCATGCCTCCACACGTCACTCCACGTTGCTCCAGTCCTGTTTACTGGCATAATACTTTAGTTATAGTCCTCTGTTGCCTTCTGTTTCCATTTACATTTGATTGCACTCAGTAAAGTTGTCCTGTTCCTTTAGGTTTAGGTCTTCCTCCTTTCCAATGCCGTCCCTCTCTTTCTCCTAAGTAAGTCACAAAGAGGCCACCGCACCCCAGCCACCGAGAGAGAAAGAAAAGAAAAATACAAAATGAGGTTAGTGTAGGGCCAGCTATTTGAGATCTTATTTCTCTGGCTGCTTATACATTTTCTAGGCAGCTCTTAAATTCTATGGAGAAAAGGAACGCCATCACCTATTTATAAAAAGTTTTAGATTCTTAGCTCCCCACCCCCAAGAAAAGATAAGAAAATACTTAGCTTCGGTTCTTTGGTTGATATTTCTGTAATAGAGTTTCTTTTCTATTATTGACTCAATGTGGTTCCTTCGGGCTCGGCTATTGCTCGGCCTTGAGCCAAGCTCTCTGATATCTTCCCGCTTCAGAGTAACTCCTACACACTTTGCCTAATGTCCTATGTTTAAGGAGTAAACGCCTTGCAGTTCTGTCTCAATTGACAAAACTTCTCCCGTTTGAAAGGAGAGGAAAAGAATCAAAGTAAAGGATAGTCGTGCGGAGCAACTCCTCCACATGTCCTCCCTCATCAAGCCTTCCGCCTGTCTCCTGACCTATTAGTATTTCTAAAGGGTGGCTGGGGTGAGGTTAGAAAGCAATTGAATTGATTTCCCCCCTCCTGTCTGTTCTCTGCCTAGACAGAGAGAAAAACTATTAAAAACAAGGTAAAGGTTTTGCTCAGGTCAAATCTCCAAAGGAAATACATTTCTTCTCACAGATGATCTTTTATTGTTTATTTTGAAACCTCAGTTTTCCATTCCTGCACTAATGAATATAATGAATACCTTTGGAGACTTGTCAATTAACTGGGCAAAATCTGAGCTGATATCCTTGGGAGACAATATATCATGGGCTGTATCTGCTTGTGGATATTTGCAGTGGTGCTCAGATGTCATTACTTATCTTGGAATATTGATTCCTAGAGATGTTACGTATATGATTAGACTAAATTTTAACAAGCTAATCACTTGATATAACTTTAGATTTGGACAGCTGGGCAACTTTAAACTTGGCTTTATGGGGCAAAGTAAATACCCTCAAAATGAAGACTATACCAAGGATTATTTACTTTTTACTTGCAATTCCTTTCTATATCCTTAACGACATACCTATAAAATTAATATTTTGCGTGAGGTTCTTCACCACCTTAGAATTCTTTAAAGAGGATGCAACTTCCATTCAATGAAGGAGGATTTGGTTTCCCTGATCTTAGTTTATATCACCAGGCATACTTGTTAACTTGGCCTAGTTATTACGCTCATTTCTTGCAGATGGACTATCCATCTTGGGCTCTTTTGGAGGCTTTTTGTCTGGTGCCCCTCTCTAAATACCATGCATTAGGGTCTGCATATGCTAGAGTGGATCCCATTTTTCCTGCAGTTTTTGCAGCTAGAGAACAATGGAACATAATGTTACAATAATATCATTTTGATTCTATTCACAATGTGCTAAATCATTATGGGCCAATCCAGACCTAAACTTTGGATGAAATCTTTTTTTAAAAAACGGAAGGCTTGGACCAATGGGGGATTTTTACATTGGACCAACTGACAGACTACGATGATGACTTTTGTCATTTTCTCAACTGCTTTCTAGATATGACTTGTCAATATTTGAATGCATGGCATATGGGAGACAATTGTATATGGACTTATTTTTGGATACCTGGAAACATTTTATAGAAATTTATGAGTAGATCTGCCACCACTCTTGTTATATTTTCATCTCTATCTACATCTCTTTCTTTTTTTATTATTTTGTTTAGTTGCTGGATTTTGAGTTTTGACCTTTTTGTTTTGTTTTTTAAACAAACAAATAAAAGATTGCTGTGGCAGCTATTAATGGCAGGAATAATTGGTTTTGCATGTGTAAATCATATCAGTTTGCAAACAAGTTGATTCCTTCTGTACATGTTATCACTTATACTTCATTAATAAATTATTTAAAAAAACAGAGTCCTGCAACAGTGGCTTGGACCCTACCAGTCCTACTCAGCCATGTTTGAAGCCTGTCTCTGTCCCAAGAATCCTTCCTCTGATGGAACAAACTCTTCTAAAAAGTCTCTTTACAGAAGGAAGGCTTCATGGGTGGGAAGAAGTCATTGGCTGAACAAGCCATTATTTCTCAAATTATAATTGTTATATAAATCTCTTTGCACATAGGTAAACCTGGGATCCCTGCATCCAAAACCATAAGTACTACACATTGAATTAGTTTAGCCAGGGGTCCTTTCATAAAAAAAGAGGTGCAGGAGCTCATTAGCATAACTCATTAGCATAACTCATTAGCATATGCCACATCCCCTGACATCACCAGAAGTGTATCAGAAAGGGAATGTCAGTTTCAGCCCCATTATATTCTATGGGCCATTGAAATAAATGGCAAAAACTCATAGGGTATATGAGGGGCTGGAGGAAAGGGGGTTTGAGGGAAAGGCTCCAAACTTGCAGGGTAGCTGCTGGGGCCTCTCCTCGAAATACCCACTAAGTTTCAAGAAGATTGGACCACGGGGTCCAATTCTATGGGCCCCCAAACAGATTATCCCATCCCCTCCATTGTTCTCTATGGTGGGAAAAATGTTAACTTTTTTCCTACCATAGAGAACAATGGAGGGAATGGGGGCAACCAGTTTGGGGGCCTGTAGAATTGGACCCCCTGGTCCAATCTTCTTGAAACTTGGTGGGTATTTTGAGGAGAGGCCCCAGCAGCTACCCTGCAAGTTTGGAGCCTCTCCCTCAAACCGCCTCCCCTCCAGTCGCTTTTAAAGTTGCCGCCGAATTTCGGCGGCAATTCGGCGGTGAGCTGAATCAGATTAGAGAATCTGATTCAGCCCGTGGCTGCCCTACTGGCCAGTCCTGAGCTGGCAGAGCTTTGCTCCGCCTCGCTCCGGCCCCAATGGACCCCTGAGTTTAGCCAATAACCTGCCCTTTCTACATTCCTGTTCCAGACAAGCAGAGAAGACAGCAGAGCACTCCAGCACTACTCTGCACAGATTTCCCCCCCTATTGAACAAAGAGAGCAGCAACAATATTCTGAGACACTTCTAAAATCAACCAGGATCAATGCACTGCTTTATATAAAGTCCCTGGACAAACCTGTAATAAACCTTGAGATTCAAGTAATGAAAGAACTAGAGCTCCAGTGGTAAACTTTGAATAGGAAAACAAAAGCATCTTTATTTGATGTCTTAATTTGATATAATTTTGCCATCAAGTTTCCTGGCCTATTTTATCCTGCACTGGAATATGTGATCAGTTGGGTTTTTTATTTGCCTCCTCCCACCACTTCTCACACATCCTCCCTTTACCTCCTACAATTTTACTCTTTGCCATTCTCTTTGCCTTTCCACTGGTCATCATGAAATTCTTTTTATAATAATTGCTTCAAACACAACTTGCCCACAGGAACCTCCCACATATCTAAAGCTACATGTATCTATACTTGTTCAAAGTAACAGCACCTACACACAAACTCTCTCTATAGGACTGGGCTGTTGTAGAAGCTAATGTTAATTAGGTATGGTATACAGAATGTATGTGGTTTTCATAGCATTGCTTTATTAAGTTAGCATAAGTAGGTCTGGAATTGCAATGGCTCATAGAATCAGTTTGTGAGATTCCTTGAAAAGTTACAAGAAGGCCTTTTTCTCACTGTTCCAGCACATGAGACAGAGCCACTTGGCTAGCAAATGCCAGCCTTTGCTGTTTCTTCCGCCAAAATAAATCCATAACAAACAATGAGGATAGTAATTTATGTTAAATTTAGGGTGCATTCAGATGGTGTGCTGGAGCCACTTTAAATCGCCCCGCTTCGATGTGGCTTTTTTTACTCCAGACAATCGCAATCACATGGGAGTCTATGTCGGGGGGGGGGGGGTTGTTTGTTTGTTTCTAAGTTTGTGCATGCGCATAGGTGCTCTTGCACATGCACAAAAACAGTAGAACAAATCCTGTCACATTTCCAGAAACACCGTGATTTCACTGCCGTGACAGAACATGTCCCTTCAAACTTTTTGCCCGAAACGGGCCTTTTTGGGATCTCGAACTCAAAACTAGTGGCTATTTATTTTTTATATATATATATATAGATGTGGGAGCAGAGCAGCACTTATGCACATACTGTCGATGTAAAAATAAAAATGGTGGGCGACAGGGTGTGTGTTAAAGACTCAGAAGTGGCTCGATGACAGTGGAGCAATCACACAGGGGAAAATGTACTTTTAACTGGGAGAGCTGAGAAAACACCACTTAAGGACCTGGTAACAAAATACTACACTTTGCTACGGAATTTGCTCAGGAAAGCAACGGCTGGGGACAGGAGCCAGCTGCTGCTGTCTGAATTTGATCCGTTTTTGAACATTTGAAATGTGTCGAAGCCAGATGAAACAGTGGCTGAGGACAGACTGGCAATCTGCCCTGGGATAGGTCCGCATGGGAAGCGGGGGAAGGGAGCCTGTTCAGACATGCGCAGCTGTCCTTCGGCTCCTTTCTACACTTACCCGCTTTGAAGCTGTTTTTCTTGCGCTTTAGAAGGACACCGGGAGAAACCGGTGTCCGGAGGCCATCTTGCGCTTGCCTCCCGCTTCCAGGCAGTGTGAACCGGAAGAAGGCGGGAGGCAAGTGGAGGCGGCAGTGCGAACGCAGCATTTTGCCAGTTTGTGCATGAGTGCACATGCGCACATGCACAAATTGCCAAAACAGCCCTATCACGAGCTGCGGAGGCCGGCCCACCTGGGGCCACTCCACAGCAGTCTGAATGCTCCGTAACATCATCCTTGCGCAATACCCTGGCCAATGTGGACAGCCAGCCCCCGGGGATTTTTCCCCCGCAGCTTTTGCCTCCGGATTCATCCCACTCCAGATTGCCAGTCTGTCCGCAGCCTCTGCATCTGAACGCACCCTTAAAGTATCATATGTATGATCAGAAGACCATCATGCTTTAAACTGATAGAATCAGATGATTCGGCAGAGGCATGTTCTTTTACATGCAAGCACATACTGCATGAGCTATCATCAGTTTCTATAATCTGGATTTCAGTGAAGGTGCTTCTTCTTCTTTTTTTTAAAAAAAGTTCTAGGTTAGAATTTGAAGTTGAAATTTTAATTCATTCTTAATGCCAGTTTAAGTAGAGTCAGAATTCCGTGTCTGCTCATTTATGATTTTTAATTGCTCTAATCTATGTCAGTACAATTTGACTGTCTAACGAATTTTTGTCTAATCAGCTCACAAATTATTATTATTATTATTTTTAAAATAATGTAAGTAAAACACTGAGTGATTAATAGATGGAAAATACAAGGTTTTCACATAGAATCTGGGACAAATAAACAAAACTTCTGATCTTCCTTTCAAGTCAGAAGGCGGCATCCTGTGAAAAATGACTGTTAGAGGGTTAGAGAGACTGTTTACTGTGCAGTAGTGTGGTTTTTTAGTGGTTAGCATGTTGAGACTTTTGCTTTCCATGAAGCTGTTTTAAGTAACACCCCCTCACAATTAGGTATGTTAAACCATCTTATAGCTGTGCTATAAATAACTGTGAAGGTATAGCCTCTGTCTAATCACATTTATAGCCCACTTTTGTTTTTTCCCCAGTCAGTGCCTCAGATATTAACAGGGTGGTACTGTCACATCCCTGATCCCTGATCTTAGGAAGTGACCAAGATATGGACCTGGAAGATGTAATGTTAGACACCTTGCTTGGCTCCTGGAGGTCAAAGGCCTGTTGGGGGATGAGCAGACATTGGACTCCAGGTTCTGCACTGAAAGACCTATTCTGTTAGATGGGCAATCAAGTACCAAAAGCACTGGTCACCCAAACTGATAGTTCAAGCTCTTTGATAAGTCACCCCACTAATTGCTTAAAGCACCTTCTTAATCTACTCCCCTCACCCTTGTGTGGGACACCTTTAAAAAGAATAGCTGACTCTAAGGCTACATCTAGATATCTGTTGATATTGTTGTGCTGTAACAATCTTTAACTCCTGAATTTTCTTATCCACAAAGGAAAATCCAGTTGAGAATGATAGCTATAGTGAAACAATAGTACACTATTCCACAATGTGTGGATGCAGCCTGAGCTAGATCATGGCCCCTTTAAAATATCTTTCCTCACTGGGAGGGCAGGATTTGCTGGACACCTGGATATCTGCATCATTGGAATGAATTCAGTTTTGCTTTGTAGGGTGCCTACCTTGGAGTTTTCCTCACTCTGGCAGATCTCACATCTAATGCCGTATCTTTGTTGAAACATCTCAACAAGCTCAAGCCTAGCCATTTGTCCAGAAATCACCACTGCCTACTTCCTCCAGTTGGCCTCCATGCAGAGCCACTGATTTCCCACCTTACTCTAAGGGTCTGATCAAGCTAAGGAAAGACAATTCTCTTAGTAGTTACAGGTAACCACAAATCTGCCTCTAAAATGGGCAAATCACATTTTTCATGAACATACATTTAGCGAATAAGAAAATCTTAGCATAGGAGCCTAACCCAGGATAATCTGATCATCTGTATGGCCTATCTCAACAAAATATTGGCTTCTTTATGTTCCCTACTCCAGGGGTCATCAATATGATGCTACCCCTGGTGCCCACCAAGTGTTTTTAGAAAGTGGGCAGAGCCAAGTTGGGCTTTTGGGCAGCAGGGCTTCTTTTTTTTTAAGATATTTTATTAATTTTTACATATCAATAGTAATACATTGAGTCGCTTCTTATCGAAATAGAGCCATATAATTATTCTAACCAATCATACAATTTAGCCCAGACCTCTACTGTGTCCAGTTTAGCTTGTGGGTTCAAAAGATAACTTAACTTATCCAACTCTGCCCAATTCAACAGTGCTTTAATTATATCTTCTCGACTCGGCAAGATCAGTGACTTCCAAGTTTTTGCCCGTAAAATGCGTGCTGCCATTGCTATATATGCTAGCAGTCTCTGGTTTTCCTTATTTAGTCCATTCAGCAAAAATATCTCTGGGTCCAAAGAAATATCTACTTCCATAATCTCATTCAACATGTTTTTGACCATTATCCAATATAATTTAACTTTTTTACATGTCCACCACATATGCATATACGTTCCCCTATCAACTCCACAGGTCCAACATTTATTAGAGACATTTTTATAACACCTATGCAACTTCTCCGGAGTCCAATGCCAGCAGTAAAACATTTTATAAATATTTTCCTTGTAATTTACTACCTTTAAGTATTATACAGATCTCCATATCTTTGCCCATCTATCTATGTCAATATTACCACCAAAATCTTTCATCCAGTCTATCATGGTCGGTTTAACCATCTCTCCCTGCATTTCATAATTTAGTAAGAGCTTATATAACTTATTGATTAATTTATCGTTATTTTTCAACCAAATCTCATCTAATTCATTAGGTTTGATGCTAAAGCCCGTTTTTTTGTCTTTTTGATATCTGGACTGAAGTTGTACGGTTTCCCACCAGGTCAATCGCATCCCCAGTTCTTCCCCTAATTGTGTTTCTCTTTTGATCATTCCCTTGTTATCTAGTAATTTATTGTAACTCACTAAGTTATTGGCATTGACAAGCGTTGGTTTTATGAAGGCTTTCAGTGGGGAACCCAACCGGGAATTTTTAGATAAAATTTATCTTTCAGGTCTAACCATATATTCAACAGTGCTGCTCTCAATTTATGCACCTTAAAGTTAGAATGAATTTTATGTTTCCCGTACCAAACATATGCATGCCAACCCATATATAAGTCGTGCCCTTCTAATATGAGTACTCTCCGATTTTCTAACGTCAGCCATTCTTTTAACCACACTAATGCAGCTACTTTACCATAAAGCTCCCAATTTGGTAGCCCTATACCTCCTTTATCTTTCTGATCCTGTAGTAGTTTCCATCTAATGCGTGGTTTACTTGGTGACCAAATAAATTTCCTAGTTGTTTTATTCAATTCCTTATAAAATTGGGCGTTCTGTTTCAGTAAGGGAATTGCTTGTGCCAGAAACAGAAATTTTGGCAAGATATTCATTTTAATAGCTGCCACCCTCCCAAGCCATGATAAATTCAAATCCTTCCATCTATTTAGATCTTCCTTAATCTTTTTCAAGAGTACATTATAGTTGTCTTCAATTAGTGAGCTTGTTTTATTAGAGCATACAATTCCTAGATATTTAATCTTTTTTACCACTTCAATCCCAGATATGTGTTGTAATTTAGCTTTCGTCTGTTCTGTGCAGTTTTTGGTTATTACTTTTGTCTTTTGGATGTTAATTTTAAGGCCAGCTACTTTTCCGTAATCATTGATTACTTCCAACAGTCTTCCCAGCGAATCTAAAGGATCTTCCATGATAAACATTAAATCATCCGTGTAAGCGCAGAGCTTATACTCCTGTTCTTTACATTTCAAGCCTTTAATACCTTTATCCTCTCTCACTTGGTCACAGAGAAATTCTAACGCGAAAATAAAAAGCAACGGGGACAAAGGACAGCCCTGTCTTGTGCCCTTTTCTATAGGAAATTCCTGGGAGATGTCTCCGTTAATCATTACTCTTGCAAATTGTTTTTTATATATTGCTTCTATCATTGTCCTGAAATAAGTCCCCGGATCGCACTCTCTCAACGTTGTTAACATGAATTTCCAGGATAAGTTATCAAAGGCTTTCTCTGCGTCCATAAACATCAAAGCCACAGCTTTTCCTGGGTGCGCTTCATAATACTGTAGCGTATTAATAAGAGTCCTAATGTTTTCCCTAAGTAGTCTTTTTGGGAGAAACCCTACTTGATCTCTTTTAATTGTTTGAGTGAGGACCTTTTTAAGCCTTTCAGCCAGTATACTTGCAAAGATTTTATAGTCAGCATCAGTAATGAAATCGGTCTGTAGTTATCTATTGAGTCTAATTTCTCCTTGCTCTTTGGAATTAAAGTTATTAGGGCAGAATTCCATGATTCTGGTATCCTGCCTGTCTGACTTATAGAGCAGCAGGGCTTCTGATTGGCTGTGCAGATTTTTTTTAAGTTGTTTCTGCATCATCATTAATGTCATTATCATTGGACATTAGATGGAAGACCAATGGAACAGGTCTCTCAGTATCATGATCTGGGGGTCCAGTTTCATGCTCATATTGCTTGGCAGCCTCACATCTCACATTCTGATTGGCAACTCAATCAACAGCAGTCATCTCACAATTTTTCGATATGAATGGTGGACACCAAACTCTGCTGCCAGAGACTGAAAGGCTATGAGACATTCAGTGCAGGCCAAACTACCTGGAGGGCCCACAAACAGAAAATCATCCAGATAATGTGTCATATGAGGACTTCCCACCCTGTTCTTTGTAGCCTATTCTAAAAATGTACTAAAGGTCCCAAATGTGGCACATGCAACAGAGCACCCCATGGGCATGGCCTTCTCTCTGTACCACAATCCTTGAAACTTAACATCCAATGATAAAGATGCTGACAGACTGAAATATCAAAACAATTGTTTTATTACAATTGATAGAAAGTGTCTCCTCTTGACAGTGCTTAGAAAGCACTTAGAATAAACCTTCAGCATCTTCCTGAGACCGATAACCAACCTCAATAAGAGAGCTGTATCATCTGCAGATAACAAAACTGATATACTTAAAGTGGGAGAATGATGACTTACATCTAAAAGGTGTTTCTTCAAATCATTTATATACAAATTTAATAACTGAGGAGCAAGAACACAGCCCTTTTTTACTCCGCATCTCAATGGGATTTTCCCTATAAACTCTTCCTTATTTCCACATCAGACTGAGGTATGCAAACCAGAATAAAGATTACGGATCAAAAGTAAAAGCCAAGATTCAATAGAAGTCTGCTCTAGTTTCCTCCATAAACATTCAAGAGAAATAGTATTGAAAGCAGACTTTAAATCTATAAATGTGACTGCCAAATAACCCTTAGGAAAATGTGAATATTTTCCCACCAAAACCCGAAGACCGTGACAATGATCAATTGTTGAGACTCCAGTATGGAAACCTTCCTGTTCACAGCCCATAACATCGTGTTCATTCATCCATGAGTGGGCTTGGAGCCATTTAAACCAAACAGCTGAGTAGTAGTCCCTGCCACTTAGCTGTTTGGAAACCTCTGCTTTCTGCTCCCTGTGGCTTTTCATGGGAAGCAGAAAGCAGGGATTTAAACTTTAAATGGCTCATGAACCAATACGAACTGGTTCAGTTCACAGACCACTGTATCAGTTCATGGTTTGGTTCATGGTTTAGCCACAAACCACAAACCAAACGACAAAAATGTAGTTCGTGCCTATCCCTAGTTGCTAACTATAGGATGTTTTGGAGAACGTTAATTCATAGAGTCGTCATAAATCAGAAGTGACTTGACAGCACTTAACACATACACAATGCTTCTTGGACCTGTAAATTCATTAAATAACTTACCAGATTTTGTTTTATAGACACACAATAGATTGTGTACCACCACATCAGAGGTACCACCACATCAAATCTGAACTCTTATTTTGATTTAGTAACTTGATTTCATTTTAGAGTCCTCTCTACAGGGAAAAATAAAGTTCAGTTTGATTCTTGCTTCAAGTTGTTGTTCACTTTCTGCTTTGAGTCTCAGTTCTCATGTCCATGTTTTACCCACTAGATAGCACTGTATCTTCTATTCCCTGAATCCAGCCTCCTGAGGACTTTTTGTAGCAGTCACACTCTTGGTTTTTAAATGGGAGTTAAATCTAGTTTTTAGATGCTTCCTGAACATTTCAAATACAGCTCATAGGGAAAAAAACAAATTTATTTTATTATAGTTAAGCTTAACAGCATAACAGCACACATATAACTCCAATGAATTTCAGCTGTATGTTTCCCCACACCACACCACGAATTGTGTTCCAGAAGCAATAAATGAAAACATGTGGCAGTGTGATTTCAAAATGTAATAAGAAAATGCCTGTTAAATTTAGAGGACAAATTATATTGTGGATATCATGAAGCAAAGCGAACTATTTAAGGAAAAGAAATGTGTGTGGAAAAACAGATATTTTGCAAACTACTTCCAAGAGCAAATATACCCTCAGGGATATACAGCCAAGATTATAAATTGAACCTCGGGCAGAATTGGTATTGTTTTTATAGGAAAAAATCTATTGTGCTGTTGAATATTTTAAAGTATATTTTAGACCATCAAGCCCAATGTATTGTGTTTGCACTTAACATATCCATCTTTGGTAGATTCCAACCAGATTTTTTTTTTAAAAAAAAATGGTCCCTTATGACTTTTCAAAACTTTTTATGAGTTAGTTTAATAAGAATCCATTATTCTTGCATCAAGGTTGAAAGGTAGATATGTAGAACTGAACTGTGACTGAGACAGTGCTCCCCAGCGTAATATTAAACACTGCAATCATGTTAACAGCCAATAAAAAAAAGAAGATCTCTTTACATCTTGGTTCTATAAAATGTTTATGATATAGTTATTGCTTCATTTCTGCGAAAGGAGAGGCTGAGCTATTGTTATGCTTCTATAAAGCAGGGCTACTGACATTGAACAATCCTTTTCATATGCTTGCAATGGGATTGAGGGAGAATGATTTGATGGGGGCAATTTTTTTTTAATAGGTATGTCAATGGGGATTACATAGAGCCATGCCAAAACCACTTTTCATTTTTAGAATCCTTTTCAGTTATGTTAAAATATACACACACACTGCCTTTCCTTCCAATTTTTCAGCACTGCTTGTGAGAAGGTCTGCACATCCATTCACACTGCTCTCTTTCTCATTTGACTTCACACCCTTGAGCCTAATCTGGAAAGTGCTGCCCTCACTCTTGTGATGAAATCATCCCATATGAACATTAGAGCAGCACTGATTGATCAGAACAGTGCATCTGGTTCAGAATCCTGTTTCACAAAGTGGCCAGCCAGATGCCACTGGAAGGCCTTCAAGCAAGGCACAGAAGTAAATGGGTCAGCTCTAGTTACTGGTCCTCCATCTGCATTCCAGGAATTTGTCTACTCCCCCTTTGAAGCCATCTAAGTTTATAGCCATCACTAAAGCCCATGGCAATAATTCCACGAGCAAATTATCAGTGAAATCCTAAATAGTGTTGTTCTTGTCTAGTGAAATCAAGGTGTATAAATTCTGCTACAAATGGCACTGTGTCATATGAAGAAGTTATTTTTTTTGTCTGTCCTAAATCTACCATTCATCACTTTCATTGAGAGCTTCTAAATTCAAGTATTTTGTGAGAGGGCAAAAAAGTTCTCTCTCTCCAATTTTTCATACCATGCATAGTTTTAGAAACCCATATCATGCTCTCTCCCCAGTCATCTTTTCTCTGAACTAAAAACCTCTGAGTTCCTTAGCCTTTCTTCATAGGGAAAACTTTCCAATATTGTCATGATTTTGGTTTCTCTTTGCTGCACCTTATTTTTTTATAATATTTGTTGAGATACCAGAAGCAGAATAGTACACAGAACTCCAAATTCATTTGCATCAAAGATCAAGGGACATTGTGATATTGGCTGTTTTGATTTCAATCCACTTCCTAATCACAAACAATAAAGAATTTGCCTTTTTCATTGCTGTCATATAGTGAGCCAATATTTTAATTGGGCTGTCGCCATGACCTCAAGATGTCTTTCCTGGTCCTTCACCACCACCATTTCAGAAGCCATCATTGTATATATGGTCAGGATTTTTTGCCCAGTGTGTACCACTTTAGACTTACATTGAACCTTATCTTCTGTGTTGTCAGCCATGACTGAAGAGATCCTTTTGAAACTCTTCACAGTCCACTGTGATTCCCACTCTCATGAATTCTTTGGTGTCATTTGCAAAACTGACCATTTTACTGCACACCCCTATTCCAGATCATTTATGAACAAATTAAATGTTCAATACCAATCACTAGGATCCTTAGGGCGTAGCTTCCCTCCATTTTGAAAACTGGACATTTACTGTTATGCTCCTCTTTTCATTTCTCTCTTTTTTTCCTTGCCGGTGATCTCAATTTGTTTGCTACTTTTATGGGGTTGTCCATTTGACACCTTTTTACACAATTTAATCATTATATACCATGTATCTGTAAAAGATAGAGGAAAACATTTAAAACAATGTAAATTCAATGGGAAAGTTTTGGAGTGAGAAAACAAGAAAATGGCACACCAAACAGATGTGAAGCCAAAACAGGGATTTTTAAACGAAAAAGAAAAGTTGCAAAATTTGAATGCATCCCTACTGAAAACATATCCATGGGGATGAATTGTGGGATCTACAGATGCAAGGATGGCAGATCTTTTCTGCATTCCATTCCCCACAGGCAATCTTTTCTGACCCTGAGCACTGCTCCCTCTAAGCTGTGGAGTCTTGTGAGCAAAAATTCTATTTTGTGAGCTGCTGGCATTAAATGTGAGCAAGTGATTTGGCTACTGCATAAATAAGTTTGCTCTGGAGCCATGCTTCCTGAGCTAAGACAAAAATGTGTGAGCTGGAGGCTAAAAAACTGTGAGCTAGCTCACACTAACTCAGCTTAGAGGGAACACTGACCCTGAGCAACTTTATTCTGGTGTTACAGACCCCACAACTGAGACCCACAACCATTTTCAAAAAGCAGGTGAATGTAAAAAATATGTTACAGTACATTTCCCTTGAAGATGGAGTTATTGAAATGATCATTGATGCACATATCCAGGTTGGAATCCTCAAGTTATGCCACACAGGCTGTTATGTATTGACCATGCGGTCACCATGTGCTCCAGTAATGGCGACCGCCATGTGGCCAGAGCACATGGCCAAGAAACTACCTGAGCTTCAGCCAGGTAGAACAAAGGCCAGGTGGATTCAAACTGGCCACCAATCATGTACCTAGGTTTCTCCCCAGGAACCTATGAGATGTAAATAGACTTATAATAGCCTATCAGGCCAGTTGGGTGAGGTCAGGGGATTATCCCTGACCAGCATAAAAGGAGGGCTTCAAGCCCTGGGTTGTATGCTTCATCCGGACCAGCAATAAAGATCTAGCTGTTTCACTATTCCATGGACTCCCGACTCCAATACTTATCAGTGGCGACGAGGATGGGATCCCGATGAGCGACTCTCCAGCCGACCGCAGCAGCACAGCGAGCTCCGTCCACCGGCCGCAGGCATCGCCGAGCCCCAGTGCTCCAACGCCTCTCCGCAAGCCACTCTGAGCCCCAATCCTCCGGCATTAGGCAGCGCTGAGCCCCTATGCTCCCCGGCACCGCCACAAGACCACGAGGACATCGCTCAAATCACTGCCCCCACTCCTGCTCCGGTAACTATGGCAAACGCTCCAGGACCAATTACCCCTTTCGATACGTTTCGCCCAGAGACGTGGGAGTCCTGGCTCAAGACACTGGGGTGTGCCTTCAAGGTCCGCGGGATCACAGAGGCGGACCTGAAGAGCGCCTGGCTCTTGAGTTCCGGAGGGGTGGAGGTCATGCGGGTGGCCCAGAACTTACTTGCCCCGCAAGACCCCACCAAGGTGTCTTACAACGTACTCACCAAGACCCTCAGCGATTACTTTGCCCCAAAAGCCATCAAAACTGGCCAGGCTTTGGGAGTTCATACAGCACCAGCAGCAGCCGGGGGAGTCGGCCGCCACTTTTCTGGCTGGACTCCGCCGTCTAGCCGTGGGCTGTGAATTCTGCCATGTGGATGACCACGTGGAGACTGCCTTCATGGGAGGGATCCGGGAAGCCAAGCTCCGCCGGCAACTCCAATACTTATCACAGGCATACATCCAACAATGAGTCCACAAAAAGCTAGAGTTTTCCTGTGTTGTTCACCAGTCCAAGCAGGACCCCTGTGGAGGACTAGCCACATGGACTGGAGGACTGCAGAGCCGCACTGATGCAAGAGGAAAGAAGGGTGATTGTTGGAATGTCAACCACACATGTTCTCAGCCACTGTGACAATTACCACTTGTCCTTGGCTCATCCCTTTGCTCTGCCTTTTTGCTGTCCTAAACTGCAAAATGTTTGTTGCATTGATCTTATTCTTATCTTATCTCTGTGAAGTGGGGTATTCTTCCCCAATTATCTCTCTTCCACTGCAGACTTCAAACTCACCCCTCATGATGTTCTTGGGGAAGCATTTTATGCAGGGGTATTAAAAAGTCTGACTGTGTTGATGGAAAAATCTTTACTGTACAATCCAAAAATCTATAGTCCTACAATTTTAGTCTCTCTTTTTCTTCTTTTTCACCCTTTTTGCCTTCTGCTTCTCTCTTTCCTCTTTTTTGTTCCAGCCTGTCCTGCTGCCTTCCAAACCTGCCACCTTCTCCTTTGATCCAGTTCATCCTCCTTCCTTAAATGCATGACACCTACTGGCTCCCCACCCTTCTTCATACCTTTAATTGTTATTTGATGTCTAGGATTCCCCTTTCGTTTATTTAGTGAATTATAGTTACTCCTATTCTGAAAAGGTCCTCTCTTGACCTTTCTCCTCCAGCTACTGGCTGATCACTCTGTTCTGCTATCTCTTTCTTTTCCTGGGTCTGTTTCTTCATATTAAATTATCACTGCACTGTAGCTTTTCATAATGTGCTTTTTGTTCACTCTTGACATATTCTCATCATCCCCAGATTTTACTCTTTTTGAAGACTTTGTCCCTAACCTTTACTGTTTCATCTCCTTTCTCTCCATCTGTTTGCAATTTCCCCTTCTTCTAACTAGGACCTGATGGACTTTCTTTGAGTTTGGCTGTTCAAGTCACATTTACTCCCATTAGCACACTCACCAGGCATCCAGTCATGTCTTAGCAGGTTTTCTTCTGCATTTGTGCACCCTGTCACAGAGTCCAGAGATCTGCAGAAACCCTAAAGGTGAATAGCAAGAGAGCCAGTCTTGTTTGACATGGTCGTTGGACTATTCTTCTACCTCAGAAGATGCTCTCTGTTTGTAATTATTTCAAGCCAGAAATGTTAAAACTTCAGCTTTCATTTTTTTAAAAAAAAAAACCAAACCCTGTAGCTTGCATACCTTAAACACTGCAATAAATCATTTTTTTGCAAAATGTGGGCAGCAGGTAAACTTTTGTTTTGTTTTGTTTATAATCTTCTAAAAATATCCAAGGTTGACAGATTATTAGCATCATACATTATGTCCAGCTAGCTGGGAGAACAGCTAGGATAAAAAGAAAAAAGAAAGAAATAGAAAGTGTCCCCAAATGGAAAAGTAAAAAAAAAAACCCACCATAGCAGCCTTCCAAACATTCATCAAAGGACATTAGTCATAAATCCTCATCAGCTTTGTGTCACTTTGTATTGAGTGGGAATTCGGGTCTTTTGCCATTTACGGCATCTGGCACAAAAGCCAAAAGAAAATGAGGAAGAAAAATAATATCAGGGAACTCCCAGCAAAAAATCTGCACTTCAGACCGAAACCATTTAACATCTCCTAACATAATTCAGGGCTCACAGTGCCACAGCATGCATAAGATAAAATTTATAATTTTTAAAAAAATTACCCCCTAATAATTCTGTTTAGAAGTGATCAAGGCTGTTCACAACAACGGATAACATATGTGGCTATAGAACATACCATTAAGGCTGTCAAATAAGGAAATAGCCTTTCTTCTAGCTAAAGGTAAAGGTATTTAACAGGTGCTGATGGTTGGAAGGTATTTGCTTAAATGAGCCACAATGGCTACAGCTACTGAACATACCCTACACAATATCTTGGAGGCTGGAGAGAAGCAGTTTCTTATTTGGAAAGTAGCCAGTGCTGGAGACAGAAGTCTGTGTTTAGCAGCTCTCTGGCATGAAGGAGTGTTAGGGGGTTCCAAGGGCATGCTGCTTGCTTTATGAGGAAGTGACACTACTTTAAACTCCAGCGCCGGCTGGCTGGCTTTTTGCCTGCTTTCCTGTGCTCTGTTTCTGTAAATTAATAGACAGTTAACAAAAACACTTCAGGTCTCCATTACTCATTCCCAACAAGTAAACTGACCCTTCAAATGATGGCTCCAGATGACTGAGGGGAATGGGGAGCTAACACATTATTGTATCCCGCAAAATAAAACGTTATTTTTTAAAAAATCAGCACTCACAGATCACATGAGAACATCACTAAATGAGCACAACTATTAATATCAGCAACTTGATTTTTAAAAGCTGAGAAACACGGGGGGGGGGGATGCTATTTGCCTCCTCAAGTTTGCGAGACATGGCATCCAAGTATGGAGGTGGGTAACCAAAAAGGTAAAGAGAAAGACAGAAACTAAAATATAGCTGTGCACATAGTGCTAATGTACAGAATATCATATATAATTAAATTATACATTCAAAAGTGCTAAAATATCATTTAAAAACCACAATCCTATGTTTCTGGATATGAGTACCTAATTCTAATATAAAGACAAATGTCCAGTCATATAAATACAGGTTAAAAGGTACAAATTATATCTGTATACAAGAACCAGTACCTAACGTGTTTCAGCTAAAAGCTTTCCTTAGTGGTAAAATTCAGAGTGAGCACTCCATAAATTTAACAAAAATATGCATAAAACTCATCATACATAGAATGGATCTAAATGAAAGGGGGGAAGGAGAACAATAATTACCTATATGTTTGATAAGCAACAAAAAAAATACAGTAATTTAAATATTTTGAAATATATGGAACCTTACTCACACTGAGATGTTCACTTGTGGAGCAAGTGTTGATAAATATTCTTTCATACATACATACTACATACATACATGAAACTACATACCTTTTTTCTAAAATTTAGGAAACTTTTTAATTTGCAGTTGTTTAGTCATATGGTTTATGTGTATTTTAGATCCATGGGCATATGTAATGTTGTACATTCTGATGAGTTGTCCATGTTGCATCTCAAGAATATTTATTACCACTTACTCCATGGGTGAACATCTCAGTGTGAGTAAGGTAGTTATCCCAGTTCCATATATTTCAAAATATCTAAATTTCTTTAAAAATGTTGCTCAACAGACATATAGATAATTATTTTTTCCTTCCTCCCCCCCCCTTTCCCTCCTTTCATTTTAGGTCCATTCTATGTATGATGAGTTTTATGTATATTTGTATTAAATTTATGGAGTGCTCAGTTTAAATTTTACCACTGAGGAAGACTTTTAGCCTAAACACGTTTGGTATTGGTTCTTGTATATGGATACAATTTGTACTTTTTAACCTGTATTTATATGATTGCACATTTGTCTAGAACCATAGGACTGTGATTTAAATGTTATTTAGCACTTTTGAATGTATAAGTATATTATACTAGGAATAAGGCCCGTTGTGGAAAGAAATACAATGGGCTCTAGAACGAAGCTCTGGGAGAGTGCCAAGGCCTTGGGCACTCAGCATCAATTTGCTGTGGTGACCTCAGCAGGGTATAATGACACAGAGTCCACCATTTTCCCCAGAGGAACTGATCTCTGCTACCTGAAGAACCTTTGTAATTCTGAGTGATCTCCAGCCTCCACCTGGGGATTAGCAACAACGGTTCCCCAGGAGGAAATGGCTGGTTTGGAGGGTGAAATCTATGGCATTGTACCTGTCTGAGGTCCCACCCCTCCTCAAACCTCACCCTCTCCAGGCTCCTCCCATCAATTCTCCAGGAATTTCCCACCTGGAGTTGGCAACTCCTTCCCAGCCAAGCATCAACCTTCAACTTTCCATCTTCTCCCACACCTGCAGCCTCTACCATGCTCTGAAACCCTGACTGCCACATCAGCAGGGTATAAGAACACAATGAATTTTCTCCCGAAGGCCAAAATAGGTGTGGAAAGGGCCTTTTACTGACAGAACCAAGCTTGGTTGACCAGCAACAGACACTGAGAGGAAACTAAGGTTCCCGGCTCTGAGCAGGGAAATACCTAGAGATTTGGGGGATGGATCCTGTGGAGGGCAGTGGGGGGGGGGGTGGAAGGACTCCACAGGAATTTCTCAGCCTGGAGCTGGCAACCCCAGTCAGGACTGGTGCCAATGAGTTCCTCACAAAGGCGTGGAAAGGGTTTAATTCCTTTGTCTTTTTACTGCCATTACCAAGCTTCGTTGCCTACCAACAGCCACCGAGGGGAAAGTTAGGAGAGAGAGCCATTTGCCAGTGATTCTGACAGGGAACAATGGCTGGAGTGGGCAGGGAAGAGGAGCAGACCTAGCACCCAGCCAATGGCATGCAAGTACTCTTGAATGGTGGCTGACAGGCCAATGGCTGATGGAGCGCACTGTGGGCAGGACTCAGGCAACACAGCCAGTGAATAGGGACAGCTTCTGAGTGACACATCATGGAGCCAACAGCATGTGGGATGTTCAGAAAGTGCCACCCCAAAACAGAATTATAAGGAGAGAGATATTTTGTACATTAGCACTCTGTGTGTAGCTATATTTTAGTGTTCCCCCCCCTTTGTCTGCACCTTTTTGGTTACCTTTCTCGTGTAGGGTTGTGTTTTTCTCCCTTTTTTTTGTTATACTTATCCAAGCATGGAGGTTCCATTTAACTCTCCCAGCCCTAACTGTTGACAGCCCTATCTCCTATCATTTTATCTCAACCTTTTCAAAAGTCATCGAGATAAGAACATTAGAGAAGCATCCAAAGAGAATTGAAAGGAAGGTCATCTTTTTTTACAAGGAAGGTTATATTTTCCCCCTGTGCCCAGGTGGGAATTATTAGGAAAGGGATTGAGAACAAAACAGCATGCACTAAAATAACACTATATAAAGCCATGGTGCAGCCAGCCACAAGAAGATTTCAGTATACATTCTTTGTCACCTAGCCTCAAAAAATACACCATAGATATAGAAAAGGGTAATTAAATGACCAAGTATTGCATGAGGAAAGGGAAGCTCATTTGATAGTTTTTAGTTCATAAAAAGATGCCTAAAGTGGAACACAATAGAGGCTTATAACATTATGCAGACTGTGCTTAGAAAGGACAAAGACAATTTTTCTCCTTCTGCGGTCTGGGGCCCAACATCGGCTGACTATACCTGGCCCCAGAGAAGCCAGGCTTGCTACCACGAGGGGGACAGCTTTCTCAGTGGCGGCCCCTATCTGGTGGAATGAGCACCCAGAGGAGACCAGGGCCCTGCGGGATTTAGTGCAGTTCCGCAGGGCCTGTAAGACGGAGCTCTTCCGCCAGGCATTTGAGTAGGGGCCGCTGCTTCCACCTTCCCTCCCCCTCCCTGTTTTTCTCCTGCAGCATATCTATTAAAGCCTGACCGCCACGTGTACTATCTGCCACGAGTAAACAGGGGCTCCGGAGCGATTAGGATGCCGCCATCTGAATTTTTAGGACTGAGAACTGAGCACTTTAGATTGTTAATTGTAAATTTGTAATTTGTATTTTAATGTTTTATATTGTTTTAATGTTTTAGTATGTTTTGAATCCTGGAGTACCAGGTCTTGTACGCCGCTCTGAGCCTGCAATCGCAGGGAGAGCGGCTTAGAAATCAAATAAATAAATAAATAAATAAATTCTCTTCATACTAGAATTTGAGATTAACCCATGGTGTTGATTGGCTTTCTAGTAGCTTTAGGATAGACAAAAGGATTAACTTTACTTCACATGAGTCATCATTTATGGAATTTTTCATCAGATAATAGTATGTTAATTCCTTAGGTAGGCTTTAAAATATCTGAGGAGAACCAAGTCTATCAATAGTTATTAGCTATGACAGCTTAATGGTTCTTCGAAGGTTAGTGATAGTATATCCCCCCAAAAAAAAATCAATACAAGGAGTAAACAACAGAGGACTATCACCTTTAGGCCCTCTCTGTGAGATTTCAGAGGCATCATTTAGTTCTTACTGAAAATAGAAAGATGGACTGAGATCATCTTCTAGTCTAGTTCAGTGATACACCCCCCCCCCCCCCCGGTTAGGTGCTATCCTAACCTTATTTATAAGCGTTATTTATATTGGTCAAAATATTTTAAAGACCTAAAAATCATCTTACTATTGGTTTATGAAAGGAATATTTCACACAAACAGCAACAAACCACCAAGTATACACTCAGCAGAGAAATTTACCAAATCTCAATTCTCTAGGGTTGTCATCCTGTAGGTGGGGCCTGGATATCTCCTGGAATTAAGACCGATGTACAGAATACAGATATCAGCTCCCCTGGAGAAAATGGCTGCACTAGAGGGTGGATTCTATGGCATTATACCCTGCTGAGTTTCCTTCCCCTCCCCAAACCCTGCCGTCCTTTGACTCCATCCCCAAATTCTTGGGAACTTTTCAATCCAGAGTTGGCAACCCTACAGAATCTCCCACCATTTTCAAATGCTAGTTTGTCATATGGACATTTTACATTTTGAGGTCTGTTTGTTTTTGGTGACTTTTTTTGTGTGTGTATGTGCTTGTGACCCTGGAAGTCATGGTAACTTCTGGCGACCCCTAGTGGGGCTAAGACATTTCAGAGAGAGCCAATTTGGTGTAGTGGTTAAGAGCACGGACTCTAATCTGGGAGAACCGGGTTTGATTCCCCACTCCTCTGCATGAAACCAGCTGGGTGACCTTGGGTCAGTCACAGTTCTTTCAGAGCTGTTCTTTCAAGACCAATTGTCTCAGAGCTCTCTCAGCCCCACCTACCTCACAGGATGTCTGTTGTGGGGAGGGGGAGGGAAAGGAGATTGTATGCCGCTTTGAGACTTTGAGTGAAGGGTGGGGTATAAATCCAATTTCCTCCTCCTCCTCCTCTTCTTCTTCAATGTTACTTGCCTCTGTGTCTTCCTTGGAGGTTGCCCTTCCAAGTATTTGCCAGGATTGATCTTGCTTAGCTTCTGAGATCTGATTAGATCGGGCTTGCCTGGGCTATCCAGGTCAGGGCAAGGTTTGTTTGTTTTTTAATGTAGTCGCTGGCAAGATTCCTTAATGTATCCAGCTGCAACTGAAAAACGCATTGCTAGTACCCTCTTTTAGAAGTAGATTTACTTATATTCCAGTCCTACGTTATGTTTCTTAACATCACACAACACAACAGCATTGTAAGGCCTCCATGGACCTTTAAGCATCATGGGCAATTCACACAAACTGAGGATCTGCCCCTTTAAGCAATATAGGGCTTGGAACAGTCCTGTGGCAAATTATCTGAAACATATCCAAAGCATTACCGCTCATTGTCTTTCATGACATTGGGAAGACAATTTCATTTGAGGATTATTAATCAAAAGTAAGGATTTCTTCGCTGCAGCCTGCCAAGGAGTCATATGCCTTAGAATTAATAATTACAATATGAACTAAATTACCAAGGACATTATTAATACCAACTCAGCTACTTTCTATTCAGTAGGTTATAAAAATTGTTTTTTAAAAAATGATAATCCAATCTAAATTATTTGATTACTTGCAGGACTGCAGAACATAACCAAAGACATGAATCGACGAAGTTATCTAAATAACTTTATCATTTCAAGTCAAACAGCAGCAACGAGGATACAGAACCATTTGGGTACACAGCCTATTAGAGAGGCAGTATCCAGCAACATAAATAGTTTGAAATAAGAGTAAATGAAGAACAGAATATTATCCACACCAAAGATTTAGACTGGGTTAAATTATTCCCTTCCTGATGAAACCTGCAACTAAAAGTCTAACCTATAACTAAAAATGATGACAAATCAAAAGGACATAAGGAAATAAAAACATAAGAGAAGCCAATGTTGGATCAGGCCATGGCCCATCCAGTCCAACACTCTGTCACACAGTGGCCAAAAATAACATACAAGACTGTGCAAGCTTTTGACTTCTCAAGAATTCTTCAGGCTGGATGTAAAGTCTTCCCCCCCCCCCAACACACACACACACAAGGGGGTAGGGAACATCTTTGAGGCCTCTTTGTCTTGAGGCACTTGGGAGCGGAGGCATGGGCAGATGCCACTGTCAAAGAGAGCCTCCCTGCCACCCAACCTGGGCTGGAGATTCTCTTCGCCAAGAGACTGGCTAGCTACAATAACAAAGAGTGTCAAAGGCACCTAAATACCATTAACCTGGTAAGGCTACCACCAGTCCTTTTGTGTCCCTCCAGTCAAGAGCCGAAGGACAAGCTCCTGACCATACCAGGCTTAACTAGGGAATCCTCCCTGTGAGGCTGGCTCACAGCAGTAGATCCACAAGTTACTCTAAAGGTAGTACACCATCAGTCTTAGGCACCAGATTGTCTTATTGCAGCAGTGGAGACAGCAACCAGAAGTTAGTGAATAATATATACATACATACATACACATATATACACATATATACACATATATACATATATATATATATATATATATATATATATATATATATATATATATGAACTGTATTTATTGTATGTTTTATTGGTTTTAATGTTTTAATGTTTGACCAGGCCTTGGGCCCATGTAAGCCGCCCTGAGCCCGTTCGCGGGGAGGGCGGGATATAAATCGCAAAATAAATAAATAAATAAATAAATAAAATAAAATAACTTATTTCAGTGCAAAGAGTATATTTATTAAAAGGTGCAGAAATACTTAAAATAGTGCTGTGAGGGAAAACAAGAAAACTAGAGATTAATAAACTAGCTAAACACTTATTGAACCTTGGCTCTCAAAGAGCAAGATGTTACCCATTCAGTTCTGGGTCCAAAGTGTAGCCCTTCTCCAGAGTCCCAAACATCAGGTTGGCTGGCTTCAGCAGTCAGAGCTTCCAAGATGGCCAAAAGGTGAGCAAAGCAATGTTACATGTCAGCTTCACATACAACACCATCATGCCCCCTGAAAGGATGTTAAAGCAGGTTATTTATGAGTCAAATCTCAATCGGTAACTAGGCCTTCACACAAATTAGGGTTCAAGCAATGTCTTCCAGATACAAGAAGGCCAGTCAGGGAACGGATGATTTCATTGGTCTCTGGTGATGTCAGAAGAGCAGGTGACATGAGCTGCAGTCTCACACCACCATCATCTTCCCACAGGACTTAATTGCTTTGGAATGTTAATTCCAGAGAGGAACATCTTATCTTGCAGGTGAATCTTGCAGGTGCAAAGATAGGCACTCTCTCCAGCAGGCCACAACCAGGCTGAACCAAACTTTTAAAGCAAACTCCATTCTGAGTGAACCAAAATTCTTGACAGCCACATTGTGTGTGCCATGAAATCACTTCTAGGGAAACCTGAAAATGGTGTCAGGTAGCTTTCTGAATCATTAGCACCTCTATGGTTATGGAGGACACAGCCCTTTGCCAACTGTATTGGTGATGGTCAAGACTCAGGTCTCCAGAGTGCAACTTAATGGCAGACCTCTGGAGCAGCCAGAAGGACTGTCAGGGCAAGGCCCAGGCCCCAGGAGGGAACCATCCTGCTACCAGCAAAGTGGTTCTGCATTATGTGCAGACCATGAGTTGCAAAAGATCACTGCTGTGTGATACAGAGACACCTGAGGGAGCAGTTAGGTGGCATCAACATCATCTGTGGCTACACGGTCAAGGACACTGGCACCAACATGCTGGCAGAAATGAAGCGGGTGTGCCTCAAGGGCATTGTCTGTCTGGTGTACATGCTTCAGCTGGTGGTGAAGGATGCTCTGGGCTGAGGAGCACTGTCATGGCCACCTGGGATGCTGCTCCCTTTGAGATGTGGTCCTTGCTCAAGACCTGCCATCTTTATTGATTGATTGATTGATTGATTGAGATTTATATCCCGCCCTCCCCACCAAATGGCAGGCTATATCTTGTCCTCACCCACTTCTGGCACAGCATCAAGCCTGCCCATCAGCTACGTGAGAGGAAGGGGAAGGTAGATGAAGAACTCCACCTACCCCACGACTGCACGATTAGTGGAGCAGAAGAGCATCATGCAGGATGTCATCTTTTCCATGGCTGTCCTGCATGGGGAAGAGGAGCTCAGCATCAGCTCCAATGTCTGGCTGACCCTCTCCCAAATGGTGGGTGTCCTGGAGCAAGTCATCCCCCTGATTGGAGGCCTGGACCAAGCACTGGCATCTGCACTGGAGCCCGCTTTTCTCCCATGGGTAAGGGCCTTGGTTGAGAGGTTGCAGATGGGAATCACCACCAGGTTTCATCCCCTCTGCAATAAAGGGGAGTACAAGCCAGCCTGTAACTGTGACCTCTGGCTAAAAGGCAGCACTGCTCTCCTGAATGTAGAGCTCTTGCAGTGGAAGTATGAGCTCTTCAAAGAAGTGCAGAGACTACAGGCCAACAGATGTGGCCAGAGGGAGAGTGGGTGGAAGAGGCTGGGGAGGAGGAGCCACAGTCCAGCACCTCTACCTCACAGAGCCCAACCATGGAGAACCCCCACTACTGGTTGCCATTAGTGAACTGGGAGGTCAGCAGTGGCAGGTATGCCAGGTGTACAATGGCAGAGGATTTGGCAGAGATGGTGGTGAGGGAGTACCTCACCAAGTCCCCTGAGACTGCCAACACCAATCCCCAGGAGTACTGGCCATGCAAGGCTTGACCACTCTTGCATGGCCATGAGCCCTGAGTCCACCAGCACCCAAACACAGTAGGAGAGAGGAGGTCCCTGCCTCTCTGGGTAACTGCTAACAGCTAATAGAGGAGAGTTTGAGGAGCTGAGTGTATATGTAACATTCTGATCCCATAGAGCAGAGTGGGAACTCTGTTATTGCCTTGGCATGCCTGCAGAACTCCTATTGATGTTTCCAATGCTGGAGAATTCCACCCCCACCCCCCGGTTGCCTTGGAGTTTTGTGAACAGTTTAATTGAGTGGAGAATGGAAATTTATCTATTCACAAACCACCATGAACTGCCACAAACAGCACCAAAGTTTGTGAAATGTTTGTGCTGGGTGCTGTTCCATGAACATCACTTCACACTGGCCAAAATTCATGACAAACTTTACTTTGTGAGCTGGTTCATGCCCATCCCTAATGCTTAGCTGACTGCAGTGGGGAAAGGATGTAGCAAGCTGTTATTGGATTGCACCCTGGCATGCTAGGGAATAGATACAAAATATACAAGCATCCCACTGACAATACAAAAACCAACACCTGGTCAAACATCTCTCTAACACCAGATAGAAACCATGGGCTTTTCAGGAAAACAGGAAAATCCAGCTGCAGATGATTGCTATAGTGAATTGAGACGGCCTTATCCAACATGTGTGACAGTTGCCAGAGAGGGTGGGTATATGGACAAGCCAGAGGATGGCAAAGGATGGCTAAAGAACAGAGACAAACCTTAAACTGGAGCCTAATTGACAGAATTTATCATAAAAGTACTGTACATACTCTTCTTCCTCAGGGGTTCTGTAAATATCACCACACACATGAACAACATCATTTAGCAATGCCAGCAACATTCATAAAAAACCATAATGTCTGAGGTGAGTAAGACAAAGAACCAACATTACACAACATACATCCACCTGTATGGAAGATCAATAAAATGTGTGAGACCTTTTTTTTTTTATAGAACAGAATGAAAATTGTAAGCATCAACTTTATAAAGAAGATGTGCCTCTTGCTATTGTAGTAGCAAACAGCCAGGAAAGCAGTTTGCTAGTAAGAACTTCTGACCTCTGTTGCAGGCAGTGGGAATTCCCATCTTTCTCAGAAATCAATGGGAGGTGTGGCGCAGTAGAGGAACCATGCAAGGGTGTGATTAGTGACTGGCTAACAGTCCCCTCTCCCACAGACATGGGCACAGTCTACTGATGTTTGGGGTGGGAGATAGCCAACCAGTGATCATGCACATGTACGGTGCTGATCTAGACCTGTCCTACAAATGCAACCGAATGAGAGGAAAGTATCCCGAGGTGGTAGAATGGACTGTATCACTTCAGACTGCAGGTAGGACAGTCCCATTTTTAAATACTGCCTCCTGTAAAAACTCCATGCAATTAAAAAAAATAGCAACTTAGGAAGAAACACTCTAACTTATGCCTTCATGTGTTGCACTGGTTTCCCAATTATAGGGCATTATGAAGGAAGGGAGAGTTTTGAAAAGTATCATTCCTCCCCTGCTGCACGAAGAGGTAGAAGTCTAACCTATCACCTCCGTACTCTGACACATCAGGACCGCTTTACTCTGTGGCATGTGATAGGCTGAGCTACTCCCCACCACTGCAATCTCCCACCTTTCATGGAAAAGAGAGGAATCCCCCTCACCCTCCTGAGTGACTCACAACAGCAGACATTGATCTTTCTATGCAAGCCACCTTGATCACAAGGAAGGCAGGAAATCCCCAAATAAATAAACCACTTCACCAGCAGCTGCACACATTACTGCTTTCCAAACTTTGCTTTATGAATGTTTATAGGAGCCGATGACTCAGGGCTGCTGCCTTGGGATGTAGCTTTATGGCTTCTTCCATTTTGCTCAGCTTGGGGGTGCTACTGGAAATCTGAGAAAGGGTCATGGGTGCCCACACAAGATGACTGTCCTTAGGGACTGCACGGCTAATTACAAAAATGAGACGGTGGGATCGGTGCTTTGCTTTGGAGAAGAGATTCTGTTTGGTTTCAGTTTGCTCCTGTTATGGCCACAGAGAGAAAGGTGTCCAATTGGAGAGACACAAGAAAGTGTGTGAGCAATAGGGTTGCCAACCTCCAGGTGATGCCTGGACATCTCCTGCCATTACAACTGATCTCCAGTTGAGAGAGATCAATTCACCTGGAGAAAATGGCTGCTTTGGAAGGTGGGCTCTATGGCATTATACCCCACTGAAGTCCCTCCCCTCCCCAACCCCCACCTTCCTCAGGCTCCACCCCCCAAATCTCCAGGTATTTCCCAATGTGGAGCTGGCAGCCCTAGTGACCAAACTGAGGGTGTGTCACCAACACACTTGACTGAGATGAACCTCAGGGCTTTGCTACTGATCTCAAACTCCCTGGGTTTTTTTTTCTGTTCCATTCAAGACCCTCTGGACATCATCTCCTGGCCTTGAGAAACAATTGGGCACCAGGAACCAAGTCAGCAGATATCAAGGTGCCAACACGAGCCTTGTTGGGGATTGCTATTCAAGTGCCAGTCGACGATTACCCAGTGAACTCATGGTAGAGACTTCCTAATCCAGCCTGGTGGGATTGTGTTGTATATTATCCCTTAGACACTGCACTTCAGCAGACATTGCTGAAGACAGCTGAATTTGCTGTGGCTTTCTGTGTTTCCTTTTTCCTGTCATTTCCCTCCTTAAATTCCCTCAGCTCCATTTCGGAGACATTAGAGAGGGGAAATAGCCGGTGATGTCCTTGTCGCTGTTTTCTCTGTGCTTTTTAAGGTGGCTTTCCCCTCCTTGTCAGCATTTTTGTCCTTGAGTTCTGTGATAATAAGACTGTTGACACCAAGAATCTTGGATCTCTGCCAAGTGTGGAGACTATGCCCCTGTCTTTCTCAGGCACTGCCATGAAATGCCTCTATTATTCCTGACCTCCATTCCCCCCCTGGATTCCATTTTATCTGCATTTCCTTTTATACTGTGCCAAAGCAACTCCTTCCCAGCCTCCCCATTTCTCTATCAACCTCATTTTCCTTTCACGTCTGGTAGACAAAGTTCATTCCAGAATGTATTTTCCACACTTGTGAATGGATTTATTTGAGCTCCAAAGTGGAATATGGTGTGCATGTTTTATGCTGGATATCTCTCAAAATCAGATTCATTCCTTTTCATATTTCATATTGTTTCATTCTTTTTATTTACTGTCTTCATGAAAGGCCTCATCTTTTTTGTCCCATCACCCCATTTATTCAGGACTGCAAAAGGTGAAGCCAAAGTCTGGTGGTGGGATGGGGGGGGGGGGGAAATTCCTAGAGATTTGAGGGTAGAGCCTGGGGAGGTCAAAGTTTGGGGAGGGAAGGAAGCCCAGCAGGGATGTGATGTCAGGGAGGAATTTCACACAGCCAATATGTTCCATTTCAGGAACTCTTCAGTAACTGTTTCTGTCAGGCATTTCACACAGAACCGTATTAGCAGGGGTCATTTCATAGAAAAAGAGGTGCAGGAGCTCATTAGCATACCTGTTCGCATAATTCATTAGCATAACTGGCTAAATGTCAGTTTCAGCCCTATTATACCCTATGGGCCATTGAAGTCAATGGCAAAAACTCATAGGATATATGAGTGGCTGGAGGAGAGGGGGTTTGAGGGAGAGGCTCCAAACTTGCAGGGTACCTTCTGGGACCTCTCCCTGAAATACCCACCAAGTTTCAAGAAGTTTGCACCACGAGGTCCAATTCTACGGGGCCTCAAACAGGTTGCCCCATCCCCTCCATTGTTCTCTATGGTGGGAAAAAACGTTACTTTTTCCCCACCATAGAGGACAATAGAGGGAATGGGGCAACCTGTTTGGAGGCCCATAGAATTGGACCCCCTGGTCTTGAAACTTGGTGGGTATTTGTGGGAGAGGTCCTAGAAGCTACCCTGCAAGTCTGGAGCCTCTCCCTCAAACCCCCTCCCTTTCAGCCACTTTTAAAGCCGCCACCAAATTTCAGCAGCAATTTGGCAGTGGGCCAAATCAGATCAGAGAATCTGATTCAGCTTGTGGCTGCCCTAGTCCCCAATCCTGGGCTGGTGGAGCGGTGCTCTGCCTCGCTCCAGCCCCAAAGGACCCCTGTGTATTAGTACCGGTTCCCTAACAGAACATATTGGCCCTTTCACACAGAAATATGTCTCTCCCTTTGGGGACATGTTCCTGAGCCGCTTTACCTGGAAACCTCCTTCCAAGCATTCTTCAGTTCTTGTGCCAGTCCTGAAGCGCTATGGGGTGCTGTGTGAAATGCCCCTCGAAGCGCTTCCTCCAATGACAAGTGTTTTCATGCCTCTTTTCACCCGTGTAGGCAATCTCCATCATTTTTTTTTAAAAAGAGCCGATTTAGAGTGCTATAACAGGACACCAAAACAGCGTTATAGTGACCCTATTAGAATGCCTGAGAGCCAACTGCTTGGCTCAGGCATTCCAATGGGGTCGCTATGACACTGTTGTTGCATCCTGTTATAGCGTTATAGCACTCTAAATCAGCTCTTTAAAATAAAAATAATGATGGAGATCGCCCACGCGGGTGAATAGAGGCGCGAAAAGAAAGCAGCAGTCTGAAATGACAAACCGCATTGAAGACGGCTCCAAAATGGTAGGGGAAAGGCTGTCTGAAATGGCCATCACTGAACCAGTTTATTCCAAGCCAGTTCAGTAACGCTTTTAAAGGTGTAGTGTGAAATTCCCCATAGTCTCCAACCTATAAAGCTGCTACTTTGTCCAGGGAAATCGATCTCTGTGGTCCAGAGATCAGTCATAATTATGGGAGAACTCCAGGTCCCATCTGGAGGTTGGCGACCCTATATTACAACTAGCCCTAAAAGCCTAGCATCAAGCAAGCCTTTCCACTGAGGAAGGGGTTACTCAAGGTACCACCAGGCATAGAATCTACTGGGACATAGCCCTCTGCAGCTGTGTATACTTGAGAATAGGCTCATATCCACAGGCCTTAGTTCACTTAACCTTCTGATTAATTCAGCCTTGTAACTTGTGTATGCATTATCTTCCACCTATCAATGATATTGCAAAATTCTTGTTTCCCTTCCTTTAGATTTTAATGGAAGACAGGTGCAGTCAATCTTTGGTAAAAGAATCTGCTTGACTAATTGCACCAAAGTATGGTTTTACTGAGCAGGCTGACTTTTGCTGGACCCTGAGACATCTATGCAAATTTCCATCTTCTCAATGCTCTTGCTTATTTATTTGTTTGTTTGTTTGTTGTATTTATAGGCCGCTCTTCCCGCAAGCAGGCTCAGAGTGGTTCTTGGCCAAAGTAGCCAAGGTTCATATAAACATCTAAAACATCTAAAATCAATTAAAACAGACAACAATCACAATTTACAATTAAAGTGCGCACAATGATTAACACAACTGATGGTGTGATATATATTGTTCAGCAGTCTCCAGTTCTCTATATAAGGTGGCTCGATAACAACTGTGGCCAACCCTAGCCACCGATATTAATTATTTGTGATAATGGAGGGGAGCAGCAGCTCCTAGTTGAAGGCCTGGTGGAAGAGCTCCATCTTGCAGGCCCTGCGGAACTGCATAAGGTCCTGCTGTTAGCCAGCAAGGCACTTTTTGTGCTCTTATGGAGTTTTATATCCATAAGTTTGAACTCTGTGTTGCCAACAGTGGTAGGGTCTTGCGCTTTCTTCTTGAACAGGAGCCAGCTCCAGCCCATGCCAGGAGGCTGACACCCCAAGCAGTTCACCCAAGGCAAAGACAAAGGATTCCTCTTGCCATGAGGCCTCCTTCTGTCAGACATCCGCTGGCTGACCCCCACTCCCCCACTACACATCTGGATAGTTATGCTAACGAGACTGCCTAGCAACTAATGTGCCAGCCATCAGATACTTGGCTAAAACCATCAACTGACAATAGGTATGGCCAGGTGAGTCATCGGATCCCAGACTCAGTGTCTGTTTCCTGGTGAAGTCATACTTTTGCAACACTGACCAAACCCCTGGACCTCCTCCCTTTGTTCACCTTTAACCTATAGCAAGGTCCAACAGGGACGGACCGCCTAGTAGGAGTGTTAGTGGGTTGTGGTCTGCAAAGCCCGCCCCAAGACCCCCAATAAAAGTCCAAACCGAGAGTCACTCGGCCTCTTGAGCCATCGCCCTCTATCTTACCTATTGACCCTTCAGTCCAGCTTTCTATCCCCAACCCTTGCCTCCATCTTTAAACCCTTTTTCTCTCTCTGGACTCGCGATCCAGGAGAACCACGTGGTCTTGCCGGTTCAAGCCTCATGGCCCCATAGCTTTTATACCTTTCTTCCCAAATCCAATTCATCCTGACATCGGACAACGCATCTAAGGTAACGTGCTTTCCCCACCAACGAAACCTGCTCATGCAAAAGTGCTATTTTCTCTCTTTATTTTATTAGACCTGTAAGATTGTGTGTGTGATTACGATTTTTGTATGCTTGATTACATGATCCAGTAAACAACATTGAACTTGGAACCTGCCTCACGTGCCTCCTTCCTTGAGATCTCCCGGGAGGGGTGGGACCCTGGTATAGTTGGCAAGAACCCGTGTATTTTGCCAATTGCTAAGTGTAAATTAAAGCAATTCGGCTAACACTGCAGGGCCCTGATCTCCTCCGGGAGCTCATTCCACCAGTAAGGAGACGCCACTGAAAAAGCCCTCACCCTGGTGGTAGCGAGCCTGGCTTCTCTGGGGCCTGGGATCACCAGGTGAAGTTCTGCCCCAGACCGTAGTGCCCTCTGGGGTATATGCAGGGAAAGGCGGTCCTTCAGGGATAGAGACTGCATCAGCTTAGCTCTGTTTTTCAGTGATAGAGACTGCATTTCACGTATTTGCAGTGGAAGAAAACACTGTAGAATCAACAGCTGATCAGATACTTTGATCACCCTCTTAAGTATTTTTTTTCTCCCCCTGATAATATCTGCTTTGTGCATTTTTGTTGCACGCTTAAATATGGGATGCCACAACATACTGCATGTGGTAACAGAAATGAGGCCCAACAACAACAAAAATACTGCCATGGTTTCAAAGCCAGTCATCCCTTTTGAGGCATCAAATAACATTTTAATATTGATTACTACATGGGAACCTATCAATATCATTCCCAAGTGTTTTTCTTCTAGAATGATACTGAATTTGCCTTCTGAACAGGTGAAACAAACAATGGATATTGTTGTGTTTGCGTTTAGAATATGAAGCAGTAATAGCTTGGAAAGGGCTCTGGTATCCCAAAGCTCCAATTCCTATTGGCTGATTAATAAAGATTCCCATTGGTCCTGAAGCCAATCTAGACACCCAATCACTGAGCCCTGCTTGGGTCCAATAGTATTGCTTGTATATAGTTACATTGTTGAAAGTTATGTGTTGGAACAGTATAAATGAAAGTGCTGCTCTCATAGAGCTGTCTTTTGAGCTGTACAATGTCACTGAATAAAAGCCTGATTGTTTGAATTCATCGCCTCCTGCTCAATACTTAAAAGATATATATTGCTGTCTCCTCTTTTTTTTTTCTCCACCCACATGTCAGATGTTCAAAGCACAGCAAATGCACTGTCTCGGTCATCAATGCAACAGTCTTTGAAAAACAGGCAATTACTACATCTCCATATTGCAGACTGTATGCTAGTGCTGAGGCAGAGAGAGAAATGGCTTGCCCAAGGCTGCCTAGTGAGTTCATGTTGCTGGTGAGACAGTTGGACCTTAGACTTCCTGGCACATAGCTCACTCTCTACTTCATAACATCAGCTCAGTGTATTGCCCAGTTTTATTTACTGTTACAGACCTGTATCCCCCAAAGAGGGAAGGAGATAGAAAAAGATGTCTCAGTGCATAATAGGCATACAGTTTGTAGAAATGAAGATCAGGAGGCACTGCAGACTGACACTAAATAATACTGGGTATAATAAGATTTCTAGATGCAGTAGGTACTTCTGGGATAGAAAAGTTTTTTAAATGGCTATTCTTTCATCTATCAGTAGACATCTATTTGCCTTTTAACCTCCTGAGATGCTGGAATTTATGTTTTGGTTTTCCTACCTAAACATTACTTTTGCTTTAAGTGTTTCATTGTTTTTCTCCCTTTGACCCTTCCATACATCTTCAACTACCTGGAAAGATGTCATTAATTTATTACAAAGGAGGCTTTGGACAGTAATCAAAAAGCAATAGGGTTTCCTCAAGAAACCAAAGAAGGTGTGTCTATGTCAGTTCTGGCTTGCCTGGTGTTGGTAATCTAGGAATCTACTTTGTTTTAGCTCCTCAGTAAAGAGAATGGCATCTAACTCAAGGGCATCAAAATTCAAGAACAGCAACTATTGTCTAATGCCTATTCCGTCAAGCATGTGGACTAATCAGTAGTAGTATTATGACATGTCCTTTTTCACAGTGTGAGGGTGAACTGCACCTTAATCAATTGAAAAATTCCCAGTAGTGGGAGCAACGGGGATGCTGTGTACACATATGGACATCTGGATTGTGTGTTTAAGTGCTCAGAATGCACATTTTGATCTCCCCCTTCCTTCTGTTAACTTCCTCACTTCTTTATCTACAGCCGTTCAGCAGCCTTCTGGCCTTCCTACTGCCAAGAAATTCCATTTGCAAATTGCTAATTGAAAACAACAATAATGCAGCAAGCAGGAACACATTGGAGGTTTTTTTCAGTTAAGCCATGCACACTCCAAATGCTGGTGCCGGGTTTTATACACTACTGAGCATCTCCGTGCCCAGCTATAAATGACGTGCTGTATTTTAATAAGACTCTACAGCTATGCCTGTGGTAAGGATTATTTACTCGTCCCCTGGCGGTGATTAAAAATTCAATAGCTGCCCTATATTATGGCCCATATTTTATTTTCAAGTGGCCATTAAACACTCTTTCTCAGCTAGCCTGCAGAACAAATACCAGCAGTGTGGCAGCTCTCATTATAAAAGCATTACAGAAGACAGAGGTAACTAAAGGAGGATGGAAAAGAATTTTGAAGCCTCGCGGGCGAGCCTTTTGTTGACAACTCCATATTCTTTTTTGCTGCAGAGGGAAACGGAGATACAAACAGGGATTATTTTGAGTTCTTCATCTCTGGTGTTTCTTCCTCTTTGCTTCTCTCCTATGCCTGTTCAACCAGTTGAAAGTATTTTTGCACCATTTTGTCAGAGAATGGGGGGGTTGTACCAATTTTTTCCCTGATTAGTTTACCAGTCAAATATTGGAGTCAAATAGAACTCAAGGGGGTATTTTTAAATACTATCTATATTATATATTTATTTACTTCATATATATCCCATTCTTCTCCCCACTGAGAACCTGAATTGGCTTACAATATTCTCTCCTTCTCCGTTGTACCCTCACAAACAGGTTAGGCTGAAAATGTGTAACTGGCCCAGTGTCACCCAGAAAGCTTCCGTGGCAGATTGGGGATTCGGATCTGGGTCTCCCAGATTCTAGTAAGTTACTTTAACCTGCTGGCACTTCCAATTGAACACCTTCTAGCTAATAGTGAAACTAGGCCCCATGCAGATTGGTAGACCCAAAGAATGAGGTTCAGATAGGGGGTATACTTATGCGGTCCTGAGGGACTCCCCAAGTTTGCAGAAAAAATTGGACCCTCCCAAAAATGAGGGGTTAAATCCATCCCAAGTAAGGGAACATTGTCTGGGCAGGGTGAGGGGGCAGCTGGCACCCCCACTGCATATGCCAGTCAGGCAGGTGGGAGGAAGTAGGAGGGGAGAGCTAGAGTTGCTGCCACATGAGCCAAGCAAGCGGAGTCTGTGCAGGTGGTGGGGGGAAGAGTGAGAGCTGAAGCCACCCTCCTGTGACACCCCTCCCCCCCAGCATGAGCCAGGCAGCTCTTTGCAGCAGGTATACAGGCAGGCTGGCTGGTGAGTGAGCAGCCCAGGGAAGGAGGTGGCAGGGGACAAAAAAAGATAGAAATCTCCCCCCATCAGTCTCATGGGTCCCTGTTTGTAAAGTAAAAAATTATTTTGAGGATTGCTGTTTGTAATATAGAGGTATATTTTTGTGGTATTTAATTTAGTGCTGTTTTAAATGTTAAATGTTAAATGTTTAATGTTTTAATTTGCAAACTTGTTTTATGATTTTATATGTTGTTAGCCGCCTTGAGTCGGTTGTATAACTGACAAGGCGGGATATAAATGAAACAAACAAACAAATAAATAAATAAATAATTATACATTTATAGTATCTAGGGTCTGTAATCACCCTAGGCATATTGTCCCTAATGGGCCTTAGAGATCATTTATACTTGACTCGTGCACTTTTTCCTTCATCTAATATCATCTAGAGTGATGAATTTTAAAACATATTGGATGGTTAACATCCTATCTTAACTATGTGTTGACAAAACAGATGGCTATCATTATGCTGAATGAGAGTTTTCTACAAGTTTAGGTCAGGGCTTTTTTTTTTCCCCAAAAAGAAGAGGTGCCGGAACTCTCAAGAGGGAAATGAATTTTCAATTTGTATACTGAAAACTCATAAACTTTTAAACATTTTTTAAAAAGAATTTTGTTGAAGAGGTTTTGGACCTCTGTTCCAGCACATCCCCCCAGGAAAAATGCCCTGGTTTAGGTTATTTAACTATAAAGCAAGCCTAAGCAGAGTTGGACCCTTCTGAGGTGAGTAAAGTCACCGGGCTCAGAAGGGTACAACACTGCATAGGATCACACTGTAAGTTCCAGTAACTTCACTGTTCAGTGTTTCATTCCCTCCCATTAACTTTGACTGTGCTTTATCCCCAGTGTAATTTTAATGCCCACATTAAAAATAAATATACAAAATTCAAGAAGGGGACTGAATGTTACAGAAAATCCACTCTTTATTGAAATAGAATACATGGAATGACTCAATTTAGAGGAGAGAGTTTGATATGTCCTGTACCTCTGGCAAGGAGGGAAAGTCAGTTCTGATCCCAAGAGCATAGGGAAGTTAAAGAGCAGATCTAAAAATCAAACCTTATACTTGTAACTTAAATGCACTGAAGGACAGAGATACCTTTCTTTCATTTTCCTTCAGTTACTACTTGAGGTGTTTGGGGGCAATATGCCAAAGGGATGTTAACTGCTTCAAAAAAAGGATTTCTCTAGTTTAATATCAATCTTAAATTGGTGTAACCATGATTTTTTTTCCCTCCTCAGTGACCTCCAAGTACTGCAGTTCAGTGATGGATCTCCAACAGAATTTTCAGTACCTTACCAAGCTGCAGTATTCTTTGAGGGAAGCCATTACATAAGATGATACGATATATTGGTGATGCTGGTTCTTCAAGCGTCTGAAGAACAAACTGTTTTCAGGGAAGATACTTTCTACATAACATAATCCTACAGAACATAATCCTGACCGTTTCAAGATTAGTATAACAATTCTGAACAAGTCTGGCCTTTTCATATGTTACAGAGTCCTTGTGCTTGTCGAGTGAGAACACAAGGACTTGGAAGCAGAAGTTCAGTGGGAGTTTTGTCCCTCCCCAATTCACACATGTCATTTTCTCCTCAAGCCTGGGGTGTGTGGGCAGAATCACTTCAAGCTTCTCCTCTGTGCTTTCTTCTCCTCCTTCAACCACCCCACGGAGCCACAATAAGTTGCAAAATCTTGTTACTTATGTGGCTGCATGTAAGTTTTGCAACAGAGCCAACAGGCGCTCCACTGGGCAGTTTAAGCAGATGACGAGTGCAGAGGGGAAGATTGCACACGCTTCTGCCTGCATGCTCTGGCTGTAAGGAGAAAAGGTATAAGAAATGCAAAAACTGGGTTTCCATAGGCTCACTGTACTTGACTTCAGCCATGATCAGGATAATGGATGGCTCTGTCAGAATCCAGAAACCTGATAGCCTGCTGTTGTGATAGACCAGGACTCTTATCCCTATCAGAGACAAAATGTCAGAACTTGAGGCAGCAGAGCTGCCCAGAAGAAGCAGAACAATTGGGGCAATTTGCACTCAGCCCTCAAGAGCAAAAGTCCACTCACTCAGCTTCTGTGCACACTCTTTTTATTGCTGATCTTGACAGAAAGATGATCTGAACCTGTATAAGGCAGATTTGTGTGTGCGTGTGTGTGTGCGTGCCTCAGAAATGTCCCTCCCACATGCTGGGAGCCTGGAAAGTTCCTTTTCTCAGACTCCAGTGAAGAAGCCTCTAGACCATCCTCAGTTTTGGAGAGTTCTCCATCCCTACAAACTGAGCCCCAGCACATCCCAGTGAAAAACATTCCAGTCCTGTCAGTACTTATTCCCACCACTGAGAACAGCCCTTTTGATACCAAGCAGCCTTCTACAAGGACATAGATTATAAAGCACTCAACCTGCCTGTGTTGTTGTTGTTCATTCACACAGTCAAGTTCGACTCTTCGCAACCCCATGGACAACATTACGCCAGGCCCTCCTGTCCTCCGTTGCCCTCTGGAGTTTGCTCAACTTCATGTTCGTTGCATCAATAACACTGTCTAACCATCTCATCCTTTGTCATCCCTTTCTCTTTTTTACCTTCAGTCTTTCCCAGCATCAGGGTCTTCTCCAGTGAGTGTTCCCGTCTCATTTGGTGGTCAAAGTATTTGAGCTTCAGCTTCAGTATCTGGCCTTCCAGGGAACAGTCAGGGTTGATTTCTTTTAAGATTGTCTGATTTGATCTCCTTGCAGTCCAAGGGACTCTCGAGAGTCTTCTCCAGCACCATAATTCAGAAGGATCTGTTTTTCGGTGCTCGGCCTCCCTTATGATCCAACTCTCATACATTACTGCTGGGGATACCATTGCTTTGACCATACGGACTTTTTTTAGCAGGGTGATGTCTCTACTTTTTATTATGCTGTGTGAGATTTCTGCTCAAAGTAGTCAAGGATCAGATCTTGGTTGGTGAACCACAGTTCTTTATTTCCAATCTCTACATTAGTACAGCTTCTCGGATTATTGTCAGAGATAATGCAGACAACACAGGCAGGTCTATTATACCTTTCCAAGCAGTTTGAATTACCCATAGGTAGCCAATCACTATAAGGGAAAAATGGCGGGCAAAAGAGGCTCTGGCCGTTTGCTTCCCACAGGAAAGAAAGTGAGGTGTTAAGCTGTAAATTCCCTTCCCAACCATACCCGTCAGATGTTACCAGTTCATATAACAATCAATGGCCTCAAGGCTTTCGCATGTTGATAAGAGATGAGACGCATCCTCCCTTGAAGTCCCAGCCGGGACGGATGGAATGCGGAGGCAGAAGTGTGAGAGGCCCATTGTTCCCATACAGTGCAGGTGTCACCCTCCCGCTCTAACAGTTACATAAACCAGGCCTGGTCAGACACTAAAACTTGGGGTCACCCCATCTACATACATACTGGCCAAAGTGAGGGATTAACTAAGGGCTAGGCAAATACATGGCATCTAAAACAGACATCTAAAATACATACATGGCAATAGGGTATAATATGACATTAGACAGAATACATAGCTGTAAGAAATAGAAATACTCTGTCTGAATCAGCAGATTCTGACACACTGGCACCCCGATAAATATCTACCCGGGCTTGTCAGGAAACCTTTTATGAAAAGTTTTAACTAACTTAGGAGCATGCACATGTTCAGAACGAACCCACTCATTTTGCTCTGGGCCAAAGTCAAGCCATCTGACTAAATAATATAAGTGGCCCCTACGCATCTTAGAATCAAGAATATCCGATATTTCAAAATGGGGTGCCTCCCCCTTCATCAGTGGAGGAGGTGTCGGAGGAACTGGATGCCACACATTCGGCCCAGGATCCTTCTTCAGCAAGCTGGAATGAAAAACAGGATGCACAGAACTCAGTGACTTGGGCAATTCTAGTTACAAAGACACATCAGAAATTTTGCGCAACACCTTATAAGGCCCCACATATTTCCATCCCAATTTTTTGCTGGGTTGCAAGCCGTGTATGTTTTTTGTGGAAAGGTAAACAGAGTCCCCGGGCTGAAGGTCCCACCCCTCAGCTCAACCACGATCTGCATATTTTTTGTAATCCTCTTTGGCTTGGTCTAATGTCTTTGCTATTAGTGGCCACGATTCCTGTAGGGTCGCCCACCATCGTTTAAAGTCCGTGGGGGAAGCATCGGAGGCATGTTCGATTGTAGGCAGAGGCTTTCCCTCGAAACCCCCCACTGCCATGAAGGGGGAGACGCCCGTAGAAGAGTGCACTGCATTGTTGTAGCTATATTCTGCGAATGGCAGCAACTCCACCCAATTGTCTTGGTGGTAATTGGTATAACACCTTAAAAATTGCTCAAGAATCTGATTAGTTCGTTCAGACTGTCCATCGGTTTCTGGGTGGTAACCAGAGCTTAGGGCAGGCTCTATGTCCATAAGCTTCAGAAGCTCCCGCCAGAAGTTGGCAATGAACTGACTACCCCTGTCGGATACCACCCGTTTGGGGAAAGCATGTAGTTTAATCACGTGGTTGAAGAAAGCCTTGGCCATCCCCTTTGCCGTGGGCAGCTGTTTGAAAGGAGTGAAATGGGCTTGCTTAGAAAACATGTCTACCACCACCCAGATTACAGTCTTTCCCTTTGAGGGTGGTAGGTTAGTAATAAAGTCCATAGCTATCGCCTCCCAAGGGCGAGAAGGAGTGGGTAGGGGGTGCAAGAGTCCCGGGACTTTCCCCCCCTCCTTTTACACATCAAGCAGGTCTGACAGGCAGAGACAAAGTCTGAGACATCCCGGCACATGCGTGGCCACCAGAACTGCCGCTGAATCAAGTTGAGCGTTTTCAGAAACCCAAAATGCCCAGCCAGCTTGGAGGAGTGGCAAGTCAGTAATATATCCTTCCTTTTACTTCGGGGTACCACCAATTTATCTCCATGATGCCAGCATTTATCCTCGCCTAGGGAGCATTCGGTCACCGCTTCTAATTCCTCGACTTCTTTGGGTGAATACTCCCCCCCCAGTCGCACGACTCCAATTCCACCGTCGTTCGTTTACTTTGACTCCTGGTGGTCACTGCACCTCCCAGCTGCTGGGGGGAAAACATGGAGTCGAACACCTCCTCCTTCACGCTCTCGTGCTGGGGCAATCGGGAGAGCGCGTCTGCTAATGAGTTGGCTTTCCCAGGGAGATGTTTCAACACAAAGTTAAATTTTGAGAAGAAATCGGCCCAGCGGAGCTGCTTCGCATTCAGGGATCTCTGAGTGCGCAGTGCTTCAAGATTTTTATGGTCCGTCCATATTTCAAACGGAGTCTGCGCCCCCTCCAGCCAGTGCCGCCACGTAGTGAGGGCTAGCCGGATAGCCGCGGCTTCTTTGTCCCAAACTGACCAGTTTCGTTCTGTTTCATTAAATGTTTTCGAAATGTAGGCAAGGGGGTGTAGTTTCCCATCTGACCCCTGCTGTAAGATGCCCCCCCCCCATGGCCACATCGGACGCATCTACATGGATTATAAACTCCTTAGTTTCATCGGGGTGGGCCAAAATGGGCTCGGAGGTAAAAAGAGTTTTTAGAGTCTCGAACGCCTTCTGACACTCCCCATTCCAGGCAATTCTCTCCCCGGGCTTCCCCGCCTCCGGACCCCTCCCTTTAGTTTTTAGCAAGTCAGTCAGTGGGAGGGTGACTGTGGCAAAGTCTTTTATGAAGGTCCGATAGAAGTTACAAAATCCTAATAGGCTCTGGAGTTGCTTCCGCGTTCGAGGGGCTTCCCACTGAACCACTGCCTCTACTTTAGTAGGGTCCATCTCCAGTCCCTTCTGTGAAATGCGATACCCCAGGAAGTCTACGGACTCTCGATGGAACTCACATTTAGACAGTTTGGCATACAGTTGATTTTTCAACAGGGTGGAAAGGACTTCCCGGACTAATTTCACGTGTTCTTTCTTATCAGCGGAGTAGATCAAGATATCATCTAAGTAACATAACACCCCCTTGAATAAATGCTTGTGCAACACTTCATTTATCAGGCTCATAAAGACCCCCGACGCGCCACTCAAACCGAACGGCATCACCAGGTATTTGAACTGCCCCAACGGCGTATTAAAGGCTGTCTTGAATTCATCCCCCTCCCTTATGCGCACCCGAAAGTAAGCGTCTCGGAGGTCCAACTTAGTGAACACTTTTCCCTTGGCCGCCTCCGTTAGCAAGTCCTTTATAAGAGGGAGGGGGTAAGCATTGGAGGCAGACACCGCATTTAATCCTCTGTAGTCCGTGCACAACCGCAATCCCCCGTCTTTCTTTTTCCGGAACAGAACGGGGGCCGCAAAGGGGGATTTAGCAGGGCGGATGAATCCGCGCTCCAAGTTCTTGTCTAGGAACTTCCTTAGCTCCTCCCGCTCCGGGGGGCTCATGGAGTAAAGCTTGCCCTTTGGAAGTTTCTCGCCCGGGATCAGTTCTATGGCACAATCCGACAGTCTGTGGGGGGGAGCTCGTCTGCCTCGGTCTCACTGAACACTCCCATTAAGTCTCTATACTCCCGGGGGACAGCTGAAGGTGCCAGGGTGAGGGCTGCCGCTCGGAGGGGCACCGGAGGTCCTGATCCCCACCCCGTGTCCCACTTGTGATTCTGGCACTTCTCGTCCACCCAGGAGATCTTTCCCTCACTCCATTTGATGTAAGGATCATGAGAGCTCAGCCAGGGACTCCCCAACACCATGGGGAATTGGGTGTTTGGGGTGATGACAAAAGCTCGCTTCTCCCAATGCTCCCCTGTTCCCACAATTAACCCCTCAGTCTCAGCCACGCACGCTTCCTTCATTTCCAAACCGTCCATTTGCGTGAACTTGAGCGGCTCCCCTAACGGGGTGACCTTGGGTCCTAGCCCTTCCACTACTAAAGGGCTAATTAAGTCCTGAGCACACCCAGAGTCAATTAGGGCACGAACCCGGACATGGGTCCCAGTCCCAGGGGTCATCACAGTCACTACCATATATAACAAGGGGCCAGGGATGCTCACTGGAGATGGCGCGTCTTGACCGGGGATCTGCAGTTCTGCGCCGCTCACTGCAGGCCGTTGGAGTTTCCCGACATCTGCGCTTCTGTCAGCTCCAGCTCTCCCTGCTCGCTTGCTGCCCCTTCCAGCTGCAAAGCCCGGGGTTTGAACGAGGTCTTTCCTCTGCCGGGGGTACTCCCGGCCACCGGGGTGGAGGTCTTCGGGCCTTTTCCTCCTCCTCTTGGGCACGCTGAGGCAAAGTGGCCACTCTCCCCGCATCTCATGCAGAGCCCCTGTTTAAAATGGGCATCCCGAATTTCTTGCACGTTGGGCTTGGGTTTTGCCTTCGGCACCGCTTTGCTTGAGGCTGTTGAAGCTCCCATCTTGATGAGGGTGAAACGTTCTTCCACATCTGCGGCCGCCCTCATCCAGGTGGCCAGCGATCCTGGTCTTCCCCCCCGTAGGATGGCCTTGTACACCTCTGGATTTAGACCCTCTCGATACTTCTCTATGAAGAGATCTTGGGTCCATCTGCGGATCTTGGCGGAGATGCGCCGGAACTTGTCGGTGTAGTCCCTCACCGAAGACCGCCCTTGGGTCAATCTCCGCAGATGGTTCCGGGCTTTTTCTTCTCCCAAGGGATCCTCGTACTGGTGTCGGAGGGCCCACATGAAGTTGTTTAGCGAACGTAGCTCAGGGCCGGGGGCGTCGTGCAGGCTCACATACCAATCGCTGGCGGTGTCCTTCAGCTTGGACCCTATGTAGCCAATCCGCTCCCTCTCGGTGGGGTAGAGATGTCCCCAAGTGTCTAGGAACCGCTCGATCTCCAGCAGGAAAAACCGCAACTTCTCGGGGTCCCCATCAAAAGTAGCCATCAACGGATCGGCGGGGGCCGGGCGAACAACCGGCCCTGCCAGCACCGGGGCCGGCGCAGGAATGGGTGCAGGCACCGGTTGAACCACCGCAGGAGCCTGCTGCGGCACCTGCGGCTGCACTGGCGGCGGCACCTGAGCCGGGACTCCTCCGGGAGGCACCTGCGGTTGCTGAACTCCGACCGCGGGGGGTCCTCCCACAGCTGGGGCTGGTAGAGTCGCTTGCATAGCCCTGATGGTGTCCCGGAACTGGTACTGGAGATCAAGGGCCAGCTCTCGCAACTCGGTAGTGAGCTGGAACCGCAAATCTCCCATCATCCGGTCGAGGGCTTGAGTCTGGTCTTCTCGGTAGGGATCGGGCCCATACAGTCCGGTTCTCTCTCCTTCCAGGGACTGGAGACACGAATCTCCCACGTAGGTCGGCTCGCGTTCTTCTCCCAGGAAACTCGGCTTCCCGCGGTCGAGATGATCCCCCTGGAACGAAACCCGTGCCCCTTTCCGATCGTGCACCCAGGAATCTACGGTCCCGCGACCGAAATTGCTCCATGAGTACTTCGGGGTCACGCTCTGAAGAGGAGGTAGGCGCGGGATGTAGGGAGCCCCTTGAATCGTAGTCACTGGTACTTCGGGTTCCCCTCCGCCGCCTCCACCACCGGCCCCCTGGTCCCCCGGGGTGGTCGGTGTGTCTTCGGGAGTAGTAGGGATGGGAAGAGTGCCGTCATCCGACATGGTCAGGAACGGCCAAGTCCCAGTCACAGATCTCTGACGATCTGTGAGATTTCTGCTCAAAGTAGTCAAGGATCAGATCTTGGTTGGTGAACCACAGTTCTTTATTTCCAATCTCTACATTAGTACAGCTTCTCGGATTATTGTCAGAGATAATGCAGACAACACAGGCAGGTCTATTATACCTTTCCAAGCAGTTTGAATTACCCATAGGTAGCCAATCACTATAAGGGAAAAACGGCGGGCAAAAGAGGCTCTGGCCGTTTGCTTCCCACAGGAAAGAAAGTGAGGTGTTAAGCGGTAAATTCCCTTCCCAACCATACCCGTCAGATGTTACCAGTTCACATAACAATCAATGGCCTCAAGGCTTTCGCATGTTGATAAGAGATGAGACGCATCCTCCCTTGAAGTCCCAGCCGGGACGGATGGAATGCGGAGGCAGAAGTGTGAGAGGCCCATTGTTCCCATACAGTGCAGGTGTCACCCTCCCGCTCTAACAGTTACATAAACCAGGCCTGGTCAGGCACTAAAACTTGGGGTCACCCCATCTACATACATACTGGCCAAAGTGAGGGATTAACTAAGGGCTAGGCAAATACATGGCATCTAAAACAGACATCTAAAATACATACATGGCAATAGGGTATAATATGACATTAGACAGAATACATAGCTGTAAGAAATAGAAATACTCTGTCTGAATCAGCAGATTCTGACATGCTGTCTAGGTTTTCCATAGCTTTTCTCCCAAGGAGCAGATGTCTTTTAATTTCATGGCTGCAGTCACCATCTGCAGTGATCTCCCTGTAGGGTGTGCATTTGGATACACCCAAGCCGAAAATATACACAGAAAATACCTTATCAGTATTTTCCAGGTATATTTCAACATCCCAAAGATATCCATAATTAAAAAAAACAAAACAAAACGGGGGGGGGGGGGATTCCTGAAAAAATACCTCAGATATATTTGTCATTTTCCAGGAAGACTGAGTGCCAGGGACTGTTTCTTCTTTTCTTTTTTTGTTTCTATGTCTGGGTTTTTTTATGGGCTTCCCTGCTGCTCTTGTCAGTTTCCAGGATAGCTCTCTCACATGGTCAGACTGGTTCTCTATTTGTACATATTGGAGAAATTCCTGGTGGGATGTTGTCTTGGAGGGCTACTGAGGCCAGGAACAAGCTAAACCAACATTTCAGGGGGCCCTTGGATCAGCTTGTTCCAAGGCTCTTTTAACACCAATCTGCCCCTGTTCACATAGACTAGATCCTGACTTCAAGGCTCATACCCTGGAGTTTTTTCTTGAGCTTGCCATGAAGCTCATTGGGTGGACCAATGGACCAGTCACTCACTGTCAACCTTACCTTCCTCACAAGGTTGTTGTCATGTTCAAACGTAGGAAGGGAGAACCATCTATGCCAACCTGAGCTCTTTCCTGGAAGGATGGGATAAAAATGTGTTAGGTGTGAGAGAAATTCCTGGAGATTTGAGGTCAGTGCTTGGAGAGGGCCTAGTTTGGGAAAGGGAAGAAGCTCAGCAGAAATTAGATGCCACAGAGTCCAACCTCTGAAGATTCCGTTTTATCCAGGGGAACTGATCCATGTAATCTGGAGATCAATCATAATTCCAGGAGAACCCCAGGCCCCAGCAGGACTTTGGCAACCCTAGATATGCGACAATATCAGGAAGACCATAGTTGCTTCATGGGTTCATTCCTGGACAGACAGTTCTTCACGTATGTGAATATTAGAACCACCAAGGCAGTCCCCACATTCAACAGCTGATTTTCTTATGATCACTCCCATGAACATGAACATTTTTTTTCTTTTTGCACAAGTGAACCTGCAGCTCTTTGTCAGAACTGATCCCATTGTTAAACACATCCCTTTTTCCAAATGCAAGGAACATATCACTTAAGTTTCACTGTATCAAAGCCATTCCTTTTCCCCTCTCTTGCCTCTTTTGTTCCTGCTTTTACTAGCCCAGGGGTGGCCAACCTTGCTTAACGTAAGAGCCACATAGAATAAACGTAAGAGCCACATAGAGATGTCTGAGAGCCGCAAGACAGGAACAAATATCACACACACGTTTTTATTTTTTAAAATATGCAAATTTGCTTTTTATTAACATTAAATGGGACTGCCAAAAATAAAAACAAACGAGGAAAACCAGTTATAAGAAAGAGAGAGAGAGAAACTAGGAAAGCAAATAGATGGGAGGGAGGAGGGAAGGAAGGAAGGAAGGAAGGAAGGGAGAAAGAGAGAAAAAGCATGCCTCCCCTTTGCTTCCCCAGCCGCCCTGCCAGGAGCCGCACAATATGTGTGAAAGAACCGCATGTGGCTCCCGAGCCACAGGTTGGCCACCCCTGTACTAGCCAATTTACCGTAGGAGGGGTTTTTTTTCCTGCTAACACCTTGACAAAGGAGGACAGGGGGAAAGAGCGCCATCTTGAACAATGTACCTATGGAAGATCATGCTTGCGCAGACTTCCACTGTACAATACGGAACAAGCAGTCTTATGATAATTCATTCTCTTGATGGAGGTTGTAACAGGAATAAGAAATGGAAGGAATTAATTCTTCATATGGGAAACAGTAAAACTTTAATTCATTCTGATTGCAGTCTTAAGATTTTAATTTTGTTGCTCCCTCGGGTTCCACAACACAAGAATCTAAAGGAGCGCATGACAGTGGGATGGAGGAAAGAACTATATCAAAGAGACAAATTGACTCATAAATGGTAGCAAAATATACTGCTGGTTCTTAGGGGACAACGGATAGAAACAAAGAAGCCATATAAAACTAGGGCTTTCATCAAGGACTTGTTTTTCTAAAACATTAGTTTATGTTAAATTATACTAACAGCACTGCATCACATTTTAAGGCATGGAGGTTACCATTCCCTTTGTCCCCTTTGACCTTGAGAGGTACATATGTGTGTATGCCTTTAAGTGAGCCCTCAGAAACTAGTTTGGGTTTCCCCATCAAGGCCTGTATGGGAGGGGCCTCACTTAATTTTAGTTATGTGTGTGTAGGTTTTAGTTCCAGGTGTGTGAAGCAATAGAGAAACCTGCTGCTGAACCTGCCAGAATTTCCTGTGTGCTAACTGGATAGGTAAGCTTAATCCTACAGACCAGACCAGTATGGAGAAGAGGAGGTTGAGGGGGGTTATTGCTTTTTTTAAGTATTTGCTTTTTTAAAGTATTTGAAGTGCTATCACTTAGAGGAGGGCAGGGAGCTGTTCTGTTGACAGCAGAGGATAGGACTTGCAAGAATGGGTTTAAGTTAAGGGCGGGAAGGTCCCAGCTAGATATTAGGAAAAACTTTTTTTACAGTATGAGTTGTTCAACAGTGGAATCAGCTGCCTAGGGAGCAATGCTCCCTCTAAACTGTGGAGTCTTGTGAGCAAAAATTCTACTTTGTGAACTACTGGCATTAAAGTTCTGAGTGAGCAATTTAGCAGCTGCCTAAATTAGTTTTCTCTGGAGCCATCCTTCCTGAGCTAAGACAAAAATATGTGAGCCGGAGGCTAACAAACTGTTCACACCAATGTTCCCTCTAAGATGAGTTTGTGTAAGCTATCTTACAGTTTTTTAGCCTCCAGCTCACACATTTTTGTCTTAGCTCAGGAAGGATGGGCTCCAGAGCAAACTAATTTATGCAGCAGCCAAATCGCTTGCTTACAACTTCAATGCCAGTAGCTCACAAAGAAGAATTTTTGCTCACAAGATTCCACAGCTTAGAGGGAACATTGGTTCACACTATCTCAGCTTAGAGGGAACACTGCTAGGGAGGTGGTGAGCTCCCCCTCACTGGAAGTCTTTAAGCAGCAGCCGGACAAACACTTGTCAGGGATGCTCTAGACTGATTCTGCATTGAGCTGGGGGTTGGACTAAATGGCCTGTATGGCCGCTTCCAGTTCTTTGATTCTGTGATTCTATGACCCCAGAGGATACTACAAGCCTAAGATAGTTTCATCCTGAAGTAGAATTCAAATTGGAGTCCCTGCCCTGTTCTGGACTGGAGCTCTTTTTTAAAAAAATGAGCCAGAATTGGAGGCCAGAAGATGGCACTCTTTCTAGAAAATGCCATCTGAAGCTAGGCCTTCACAATCAGTCCATAACATCTATATATATCTAATCATCTTTGCATCTTTCTATAATAAATACAGACTAAGAGGATGTACTATGATTGCTATTATTTTACCTCACAGTAACTATAGCATGTCAGAAATGGAGCTCACAATATGATTTCAGTTAGTGATTTCCCCCGCTCATTCCAATCCTTCCGAAATGCATCCCTGCCAGAAGCAGACAGCTAGATAACAGAAACATTTTGACTGCTGATTTTTTTTGTTTCACATGGGACAGATAATGGTTCCATTTCACAGAAATTGAACATCTATAATAGCCTACAAAATATAGGGCTATGGTAGCCTTTGTGGATGGGATGGAATAAAAAATGAATTATTATCGATTCTCCAGATGGGTGAGTTGCAAATAATGTGCAAGTGTTAAAAGCCCCACACCATCTACCAGTTTGTTTCAGAGCATAATGCGGGGTCTTGGTTGTGATTGGTCACAATACCCCTAGGCCCATGCAGATAGTCAAATCCATGCAATTGCTTCAGCAGCAGTTTCTGTCTCTGTCTGGGAGGGGGAAACTTAGTTAAACATGTTTTGAGATTAACAATCCCTCCCAAAGTTAAGCGACATATGTTCTTGAACAGGTGTCAAAAGTCAAAATTGCCAGAGCTGAGGCAATATGTTGGGTTGCTGAGGCAGGACCCCAGTTAGGCAACCCAAGATTGGGAGGAGGGAAGGCAAGCCAGAGCTAGAGTTGCCAGCTCCAGGTATGAAAATACCTGGAGATTTGCATGTGAAGCCTGGAAGGGTGGAGTTTGGGGAAGGGAGGGACCTTTGTAGGGTATAATACCATAGAGACCACCTTCCAAAGCAGCCATTTTGGTGGAATATAATTTTTACATAAATAAATACGTGATCTATGTAGTCTGGAAGTCAGTAGTAATTCTGGGTGATCTCCATCCCCCACCTGGCCATTGACAACCCTAGCCAGAGCCAGTGGATGTCTCAAGACACTCTGAGACTGAAAAAAGATCAGAGCAAGGGGCTACACTTCTCATCTTTTCTTTACCATGTGATTAGTCTGTTTACTCCACTGTGTACAAAAGTTTGGTTTTTCTTTTCTTTTTTTTAATTCAGTGAATGCTTCAAAATAAAAACTTCATTTCTGTTCGTGTTCTAATACGCTGCCAATATCTGGGTGCATCTAACAAAAAGATTGTCTCTACTTCAAACACATCTTTTGATCTGAGGGCAAGCCCAGGGTGTTACCTTAGAGAGTTTTTGCATAAAATCTCATTAGCCTATTGATCCCACTTCTAAAACCTTTACTTGTACCTCATTACCATGCAAAATAGAGACAGCTTTTGCAGGCAGAGAGGAAAATCTATTTTCGAAGACATGCAGGTAGCACGTACTAATGATTAAGACCATTGCCACTTTATACAAAAGACAAAAATGCATGTCAGACAATCTGGACGTAGCTTTTAACATTACAAAAGAAAAAACAACAAAGGATAATGAATAACAAGCTCAAAGTAAATAAAAACAAGATTAAACTGATGACTTTGTAGCCATTCTTTCCAGAACTTAAAATCTTGTTCACGTGGAATATAATAAAAGTACTTTACTTGTGGAATGAACAATGATTAACTAGCGTAAGAGAAATTATTTAGAACAAATGCAAAAATAAATGCTAGAGGATCTTAAAGATTTATTGTGGCATGAAACTCCACAGGTGGTACTGAGAAACATGGGCCTCACTTACTTACATGGTTATTAAGACTGTAAGGGTACTTACAGAAGCAGTCCCCAGGGAATTTCCCAGTTCTCACCGCTGAAAGCCACGGAATGAGGAGCAGGGTGCAACATCTTTACCAGAAGGTGCCAGAAAGAGACCGAGGTGCCAGGGACATACTAGCATACACCTACTTGGGTAGCTATCAGAACCCAACATCATGTTTGGATGCCAGGCTCTGCTTGTTACTCAATAGCTATATACATGCAGAGTTCTGCAATCTTACCTGTGGCATTTCCATCACTGCCTTCCAACAAGTCCCCAGTGTGCCTTCCAACAAGCCCCCAGTCAGCAAGCTCAGCAGGCCTGTAGCTACAGTGGGTCATTTTGGGGCTCTGCCCCCTCAAATGTGAGGCATGCCCCACAACTGCTGCTGTACCCTTCTGTGACATTAAAAGGGCCCTCCAGCTGACTGGTGGGAGCATGTGGCCTGCTGATCAGATGGAGAGCTTTTTAAATCTTGCAAGAAGGGAGGGAGTGGGGTAGCCAGATGCCTTCCCTGAACTCCAACACCTTCCCTTTAAATGGTGTTTTTCAAGCAGGAGCTGCCCATGCCAGAATTCCAAGTAGCAAAATCACCACTTGGAGTTCAGGGAAGGTGTGTGGTGGGCCCTCTTCCTCCCTCCTCCCCTGTCCCCTGCTGCCCCACAAAATTTCCCCATGCCCCACCAACCCAAAATTTCAGGCTATGTGGCTGAAGCTCAGCGGTTGGTACCAGGATTGCAGAGAGTCATCATGGTAACCCATCACACCACCTAGATCCAAAACATATGAAAACAAACTGCATGGATTGCCGAGTTCTGTGGGTCCCCAGGGTTAGCAGCCCCCACTCCGGAAATTATGTCTTCACAGTTGCCCCCTCTCAACAGCCCTGGGTGGGAGCTGGGGTATTCTGTGCATCCCATCATACAGGCCACTGCTACTGCTACAACATAAAGAACACACATACCCCAATACCTTAAACATCTTGGGAGACATGTTACCTCTTCTTCTTCCCTTCATGTCCTTTTTGAGACATGATTTCTGCCTTGCAGTATTGAGGAATGTTGACCTATGGGAATTCCTAACAAACATGATTGGATGATGGGGTGTTTGTATTGGTAAACAGGAAGTTAGCTTTGATACAGGGACCAAAGTAGAAGTTACAGTGCCCAAAGGTCCAGCCCATGGGTGCTGATTTCATTTTGGAGATGTATTTTGCCATTTAAAAATGCCATGAGGACCCATTCAGGCTGTTTTGGCACTTGAAAAGATGCACAGGAAGAACAAGATCACCTGGTCCCACTGCGCATCATTTTTCAGTGGCCAAATTCATCTCTGAAATGGTATCAGCATCCAAAGATTAGACCTATGAACTTCATAATATCTCATTTGGCCCTGGAACAAGCTACTATTGGGTTGGCTGGGACTTCCCCTTCACACACTTTAACTATGATCAGATGGGAGGAGCCATATTGCCAAGCTCAGCTAGGATTCAGAGTGGAAAAAGTCTCGAGATGCCAGCTTTCCTATCTGGTGCTGTCTGTCTGCACCTTCATTACAGCCCCAACCCCCCAATTTTACCCCTCCCCAATGGATACCTAAGCTCAGACACTGGCCTGAAATGGACTATATCCCTGGAATGATCATCCATGTTCTATTCCAGAATGCCATCCAATTCCAAGCCCAGGGTTGCTACATCAAACAGCTTCCTGAACGTTTGGCTACCTATGGCTCAGCATTCACACATGGGAACTCGCTGCTTGTAACCAGCCAACTACCCTACTACCACCAATTTATCTTTTCCTGGCAACAATTTGCTGCCAGATACAAGTCCAACATGTGTAATAATACACCGTTACAGCCTCTGAAGTCAGTGGGCTTAGAAAGAACTAACTCTGTTTAGGACTGCATTGTAAGTAATCAACTGAGCCAAATGTCTAGCGATTTCCTTAATTAAGGGGGGGAAAGACACAAAGTAGAGATCATTTGCATGCATGCATGCAAAAAAAAAGAGCGGATAAGATGCTTCTATTCACATACACTTTGTAATAAATTGGGATAATTTTCTCAAGCAATTGCCAGCTGGGAACAAAAGGAAGATCAGGTTTGCTAAATAATTCAGTTTGATTTATTTGATACTATTGTTGACGCTTTCCTTCTCTCTCACCCCCTCCCAGCCTAGTACACCTCATCAAATCAGGAATCTCCCTTGAGGAGAGAAACAACAAATACGAAAAATCAATTACCCTAAGGTATGAAGACACAGAAAAGAAACAGAATAACTACATTTTTCAGGTCTGCTAGCTAGGCACCCCCCCCCCCCCCCGGTTGAAAAGAGAGTGGCTTTTTTTAGTTCAGGGAAATTATGCTATAGTGCCTATAAATATGAAATACAAGTAGCTACCACTATAAAACTAAGAAAATATTCCATTTTGTTTAAAAATACTGGTCAAGTGAATCATAGAAATATACTTGAAGGACCAATAATAGAAGGGTACAAATGTCCAAAAAATCTAATTAACCTTTCTGATTAAACTAACTGGGATCATTTTGTGATTAACAGTCTTGTCACAATTATTATAATCTAAACTTTTCCTCTGTCGGGAAGCCAGAGATGGCTTTCTTGTTAAATAAAACCTTAAACACGATATTTACTAATCTTTAGGGGCCTAATTCAGAAAAATTCAGTCTTTTTACTGTCAGATGTTATCAGGCAGCATTAATATGCTGGAGAAAGTGGCAGCGGTCATTTCCCTTGCAAATTTAACAGAGTGGATTCTATTTTGCTGCGGAAATGTTTGTGTGGAAGGAATTGTTCATTATTTAATTTCAGAAAATCAGTTCTGCTTACCCATAATAGATAACAGTGACATTCTAAAGTGTAGCATGGCAGAAATGCTATTTAAACCCCACATAAACACTTTCCAGGTTAGCATATAAAAGTGACACAGTGTTCAGAAATTCTAATTCATCTCTCTTTAGCTTGACAGTAAGGATGAGCGGCACACAAAGAAACCAATTTTTAAATTATGAATAGGGAAGAAAAGTATCTAGGATTTTATGACTGCTGGGTAGGCCTAGAAACATTCTCCTCCATGCACACAGAATGCAACCTAGCAGCCAGATTTGGGAGGCAACACTAGTGAAGAACCGCCATGCCCCTTCCCCAGCTAAGACTTCCCCAGACCTCTCTCATATCACCCAAACCCAACAGATAAAGTATATGAAAACAAGTCACACAACTTGTCACAGCTCCACGTGTAGTGTTGCATCTGGAGATCTCTAGCAACCAGGATCAGTTCCCCTGAAGATAATGGCTGCTTTGGAGGGTGGACTCTATGGCATTATATCCTGATGAGATCCCTCCCTTCCCCAAACCCTACCCCCACAGGCTCCACCCTCAAAATCTTCAGGTATTTCCCAACCGAGAGTTGGCAGTTCTATACATGGGCCCCCAAAGTAACTTGAGTACCCAGAATTGTGTTCCCCAGCCCCCCTGACCTGTATGGCCCAAGCAAGACAAATCTCATTGGCTCTTAGAAGCTAAGCAAGGTTGGCCTTGGCTAGTATTTGGAAAGGCAACCTCTGAGGAATACCAAAGTCATGACACAGAGGCAGGCAATGGTAAACCACCTCTGAAATGTCTCTTGCCTTAAAAACAAGTCTACCTCACCACTTAGTGAGGCGTAACGCTCAAAGAGCTAGAACTTGTAACTGCCAATCTTAGGATCTCCTGGCTATACTACACACAATACCATATGATAATAGTGATAATAAGTACCTGGTTGGGAAACCACCAAGGAAGCCCAGGGTTACTGTGCAGAGCCAGATAATGGCAAAGCACCTCTGTTCATCTCTTGCCTTGAAAATCCTATGGAGGTCCCATAAGTTTCCTGTGATTTTATAGCACTTTCCACCAGTGCCCCCCTCCCCCCCAGTCCTGATTGTGGTGGCCAAGATCTTGACAGTATTTTTCTGTTTGCTGTTTTCCCCCAATCTCTGCAGGAGAAAAAAGGCAATTGAGAAAGCGGCCACTGAGCGGCTTCAGAGGTTTTGGGGGGACATGTTGGCTTCCAGAAACCTCTGAACCTTTCAGTCTGGCTTCCACCCTGGTCACAGGATGCAGAGTGTGCTGGTCACTCTCACGGATGATCTCCACAGGCAGTTGGATCGAGGCAGATTGGCGTTGCTGTTATTGCTTGACTTGACAGCAGCGTTCAGCACAGTGGATCATGATCTGCTGGTTCACTGCCTCACCGATGTTGGAGTACATGGGACAGCCCTGAAGTTGGTTGCCTCATTTCTTCATGGTTGGGGACAGAGGGTGGCACTGGGTGAGAGGGTTTCCTCTAGATACCCCATGACATGTAGGGTCCCTCAGGGGGCTATCCTCTCCCCAATGTTGTTTAACATCTACATGTGCCCCTTTGCCCAGCTGGTGTGGAGTTTCGGGCTGGGCTGCCATCAGCATGCTGATGACACCAAGCTGTATCTATGGATGGATGGATGGATGCCACCCCAGGAAAGTTGGCCAAGGGTCTGAAGGCTGTGGTGAGGTGGCTGAAGCAGAGTTGGCTGAGTTTGAATCCATCAAAGATGGTGGTTCTCTGGCTGGGTAGGGAAGTTCAGGTTTGGGGTGCCAATTCCCGACCCTTGACCATGCACTTCTAACACCAGTGCAGATGATCAAGACTTTGGGTGTGGTCCTGGATGCCTCCTTGTCAATGGAGGCCCAGGTCATAAATGTTGCCAAGCTGGCATTTTTCCAACTATGCCAGGTAAGGTAAGTGTCCCCCTACCTGTCTCACCTCGACCTAGCCACAGTAGTCCATGTAAAGGTCGCCTCTAGGCTTGGTTACTGTAACTTGCTCTATGCAGGGCTGCCCTTGAGGCTGACCCAGAAGTTACAGCTTGTCCAGAATGCAGAGGCTCGGGTCCTTACAGACACACTGATAACTGCACACATACAACCTGTGCTTCATTGGCTGCACTGGCTCCAAGTTGAGTACTGGGTCAGGCTCAATGTTTTGGTCTTGACCTAAAAGGCCCAAAACAGTCAGAGACCAATGTACTTATGGGGCCGCCTCTCCTGGTATGTCCCACAGAGAGTATTATGCTCAGGAGACCAACATTTACTGGAAGTCCCTGGCCCAAAGAGTGTCTGGCTGTCCTCAACCAGCCTTCTTGGCCCTGGCTCCAACTTGGTGGAATTCTCTGCCTACTAACATCAGGGCCCTGCAGGATCTGTAACAATTCCACAGGGCTTGCAAGGCAGAGGTGTTCTGTCAAGCATATGATTGAGGACAGTAATGGTTTTTAATGGTTTTTAACGATTCTTAGCAGTTTTAACATCTAGCCGGCTTTTAACTGCTTTTCACCCCCTTTCCCCAATGCTGATGTAAATTGAGGGGGTTAGGAATTTATATTATGGTGCCATGCAGATGTTCGGCTTTACGGTCTCGGATATTAGACTGTGTATTGTATTTATATGTATTTTTATTAATTTTGTTGTGCTTAACCCTGAGCTTGTTTGCAGGGAAGACAGTATAGAAATCTAATGAAATAAATAAAAAACAGGAGACTGTAAAGCCCTTGCTAGGCATACATAGCTGATATGCCAAGGTGTATTTGTTGGGTCACAACTCATGCAACCAATTCAACAGCATCCAAAATAGATTTTCCAGTTCTGTCTGCCTGTTGCATCATTGCTTGCAAAATGACAATCCAGCCAGCAATCACTCTTATGAGCTTTGTCTTTGCTTTGCAGGACACATATTCTGTTCACATATTTCATCCTGAAGTAGGAGAGGAGGGGGCTGCTGCAACAGAAGATTATTGGCTGGGGTAATGGCACAAAGCAGCTTCTATGGGGATCAAAAAAAATCATCTTAGATATAATAGAGATACTGTACATGGACCACCTTTTGGAGAAGATGGGGGAAGGTAATCCTCTGGATCCAAACACCATTTTTTTTATTTCCTCTGGTTTGGATTTCACAATACTGTGCCTGGTTTCATGATTTGTAATCTTTTGTTCTCTTTGTATCCTCAGTTGTTAGCCAGCAAGGCACTTTTCTGTGCTCTTATGGATTTTTATATCCATAAGTTTGAACTCTGTGTTGCCAGCAGTGGTAGGGTCTTGCGCTTTCTTCTTCACATAGGAGCCAGCTCCAGCCCAAGCCAGGAGGCTGACACCCCAAACAGTTCACCCAAGACAAAGATAAGGGATTCCTCTTGCCATGAGGTTTCCTTATGTCAGACATCCGCTGGCTAACCCCCACTCCCCCACTATACATCTGGATAGTTATGCTAACTAGACTGCCTAGCAACTAATGTGCCAGCCATCAGATACTTGGCTAAAACCATCAACTGACAATAGGTATAGCCAGGTGAGTCATCGGACCCCAGACTCAGTGTCTGTTTCCTGGTGAAGTCATACTCTTGCAACACTGACCAAACCCCTGGACCTCCTCCCTTTGTTCACCTTTAACCTATAGCAAGGTCCAACAGGGAGGGACCGCCTAGTAGGAGTGTTAGTGGGTTGTGGTCTGCAAAGCCCGCCCCAAGACCCCCAATAAAAGTCCAAACCGAGAGTCACTCGGCCTCTTGAGCCGTCGCCCTCTATCTAACCTATTGACCCTTCAGTCCAGCTTCCTGTCCCCAATCCTTGCCTCCATCTTTGAACCCCTTTTTCTCTCTCTGGAATCGCGATCCAGGAGAACCACGTGGTCTTGCCAGTTCAAGCCTCGTGGCCCCATAGCTTTATACCTTTCTTCCCCTCCATCCAATTCATCTTGACATCGGACAACGCATCTAAGGTAACGTGCTTTCCCCACCAACGAAACCTGCTCATGCAAAAGTGCTACTTTCTCTCTTTATTTTATTAGACCTGTAAGATTGTGTGTGTGATTACGATTTTTGTATGCTTGATTACATGATCCAGTAAACAACATTGAACTTGGAACCCGCCTCACGTGCCTCTTTCCTTGAGATCTCCTGGGAGGGGTGGGACCCTGGTATAGTTGGCAAGAACCCGTGTATTTTGCTGATTGCTAAACACAAATTAAAGCAATTCGGCTAACAGAATTGGGGGCTCGTCCGGGATTGCCCTGAGGGTTAAACTTCGCACCATAGTCAACAGGCGTGCCTTTAACCCACAGACGTAAGGGAAAAATCACTTCCGGAGCTCTTGGAGAGGCTGTATGATTGGTTTCTGTCTGCGTGCCTGGCTCTAGCGAGCAACCTATCGTGGGTGGCTTCCCCCTTCTCTTTCTCTCTCTTTGAACCCCAGGTCAAACTGTGTGACCGTCCGCGTGTCTATCTTGTGGGAAGGGATCCAAAGAAGACCAGAGTAGGGTGCTAGACCAGTTGCACCAACACTACATACACTACATACACCCGCTGAGTCCGAAAAAGAACTTTTTCTTTGAGCGCACCCTTGCTCCCCCTCCTTGCTTTACTTCGCTCAACGAAGTGAAATCAATTGATTTTGGTTAGGGGTCAGCCTGCTGGAACATAGTGTTTCGAAACCCCGCTGGTTAATAGGTTATCCAGTGAGAGCTTGCGAGCCCAAAACCTTCATTTGGTTGTGTGGTTATCCTTAGGACGAGAGGTTTGGCCAACCCGTTCTTAAAACCCTCATATAAAGAGACTGGGTGTTTCCGAGACTGGGTGTCTCCTTTTTGGGTTACGAGTAATCCCTGGGTATCGTGTGGGTGTGAGTCCCCGGCTCTAAAAAACGAATTAAGGCTGAGAGTGCCACGTTTAGGGTTAAAAGTAATCCCCGAGTGTCGAGAGAGGTGTGAGTCCCCAGCTCCAAAAACTAATTAAAGGCTGGGATAGCCTGTTCTGTGGTGCATTGGCCACCTTGAGCCAACAACTGTAACTTAAGAAGCCAATTAAGGCAGGGAGAAAAATTCTAGTTCCCTTTTCGTGTGCCCCTGTTGTAAGTGAAAACAGGAGAATCCCTACAAAGATGTTTCGTACCAAGGAGGATGAACCTAAGCTAGAAAAATGGCTGGTGAAAAAGGGTAAGTCTCCTTGGAAGGAAGGATCTTTCAAGGGCCCCAATCCATTAGAAATAGCCCGGAGTGCTTTCCAGGACTATTGTACAACCCAAAAACCTAGTTCCACTGCCAAGGACATAGCCGCTAGTTGGGCTTTATACACGGCTTTGCAGGACGCTGCTGCCGTCATTAAACGCCTACAAGCGGATGTGGACCAACAGGAGGAACTCATAAGAGATAGAGACCAAAAATTGGAAGAAACCAATAGAGAGAATAATCAGAAACAAGAAGCCCTAATCAAAGACTATCAGCAAAGGTTGGAAGAACTAAATGTTCAAAGTAAGGCAGCAGTGGATAGAGAGGTGGCCAGATTCGACAAATTAGAATCTAAATTTGAAGCGACCAAAGAGGAATTAAGAGAAATAAAAAACAAACATGAACAAGATCTCATAGACCAGAGACAAAATTACAATGAACTAATGGAGGAGAGAATAAGCGAGATCGAAGTTGAGGGCCATCAATTACAAGCCGATAAATTGACCTTGACCCTAGAGAATCAAGGGCTAGCCCTCAGCATTCAAAAGGCTGAACAAAAAGCCGCAAAGGCTACAGCCAGAGCGGAAGAGGCTGAGAAAGCATTAGAAAAAGCTAATACAGCTCTGATATCGGCGCAGCAAGGAGCTAAGTATTTGGCGCAGGAAAACCTCATTAAACGAGAGCAGGCGAACTATGATGCCTGCCGCAGGGAAATAGAACTCCTGCAGCGACAATTGGAAGCCCAAAGAGCGGTGGTATCAGCAATCCACCCGGAGAGTTTAATTGACCTCTCCCACACCGAAGAGAATCCCGAAGCAGCTACAGAAGAGAGTACTGAGAACCATGCCCCCGTCCACCCTGTTAGCACCAAACAAATGGTCACTAGGACCGGCAATAGAACCACCACCCAAACTGTAACAGAAACTCAACTATGGAAGCCCAACGAGGTTAAGGCCATCGCTGAGCAGGTAGGCTCTCTCTCCAAGGATACTGCTATACAATGGATGATGCACATCCACACTATGTATGGCGGTGTCAATGGAGAGGATCTCTGCCAGCTCGCCAGGCGCTGCGCTTCAGGCACGGATCTAACAGCCATTAATTCAGCCATAGCTACCAACGGTATCGCAGCCGGTACTCGGATCCAATGGATGCAGAAGGTTTTGGAATATCTCCACCCGAACCGCAGCTTATCTGCATTGTTCATCTTAGAAAAGCAAGGGCAAGGAGAAGACCCTGAGGCTTATATGGCCAGGAAACAGCTATTAGCTCAATTGGCAGACACATTATACATTGACCCTGCAACTAATGAGCCCGAATTCGATGATGATGCGTTTAGACGAGCACTCATGCATGGCTTCAATGCTCAAACACAGCTTGCCCTTAATATTCCAGATCCCACTAGGGGAACCTGGCCCAATATGGAACTTAAAATAAGACGGGTGGCTACCTTACTCAGAAGCACAGGAGTCACAAAGGCGGGGAAAGGATCTAAGAAACACAAAGACAAGGAAGAGGAAGAACCCATCCAAGCCATAACGTACGCCAATCACGGCCCCCACTCTCAGTACCAACCTTCAGGCAGATATGATAACCGGAACGATAGGAACAATGATAGGAACTACGATCGGAACTATAAGAATGATCGCTATGGCCGTAACAAATCTTGGCAAAGAGGCGGTAACAATAATTATAGAGGGAAAAGAGACTATAATAACAACAGAACCAACCCCGCGCAGGCATACATGCATCCATCTGCTCCACCACTTCCGGCTGACTATAACAACGGCCCCGACAATCAGTATAGTCCCGCTCCTAGCTCAGGCAATGCACACCTGGCTGCCCAGCCGCTGATGCCCGGTCCACAACCATATCACCAAAAGGTCAATAGGGATGCCCCTCCAAATGGAGTAAGTCCATTCAGATGGCACCTTTGGATGGAGCTCAAGGAATGGGGATTTGAGATGGAGCGTTTCCATCTACAACCCGACTCGGTTCTCCTCCAGGCGCTGACAGACTCGGCCAAACAACAGGAACGGCCTCTCAACCCGGTGACGACCACCATCACTCGCATTGAAGAGGAGAGAGGGAACCAAAGCTAGGGCTGCCCGGAGTCCCACAATCTCCCCAATGGCATCGTGGCTCCTTTGAAGCCCGACACATGGGGGAGACCGACTGTGAAAGCAGGGGTCGGGACTCCAGAGAACATGAAACCTGCTACACTCCTTGTAGATACGGGAGCATCCACAAATGTTCTCAAACCCCAATTGGCCCAAACAGGCCAGCCCTCTTCAACTACTCTCTCTCTCTCAGGCTTTGCCGGAGGCAAGCACACTGCCACCATCTGGAATTCGATTCCCTTAACAGTGGGAAAGCTTTCCACACGTGTGTCTGCCTGCGACAACCAGGGCGAAGACGATGGCATTCTCGGGGCTCCATTTTTCCGAGACCATGGGCTCACAATTGATTTGGCTAATGGCTTCCTCTGGCAGATCCCGGGGGGTCCTAGCGAAATCAATGAAGTCCATCGGTGTGCCGCCCTGAAGGCTCCTCTTCCCCTGGCCCCATTGGAACCTAGTGACCCTTGGATCCAAGACTTCCCTGAAGTCTGGATCCAAGACAAGGCAGAGTGCAGCACCGTCCGTGATGCCTGTGTGTTAATAGAAGGGAAGGATCCACCTCCACAAAAACAATACAAATATCCCGCCGAAGCTGAAGCGGGAATAGCCAAAACCATTGAAGGGCTCCTCCAATGGGATGTCATCCTCCCAATGCAATCCATCTGCAACGCTCCCCTCTGGCCCATCCTTAAAGCAGACGGAGTGACCTGGAGAATGACAGTGGATTTCAGAGCGCTAAACGCAGTGACTCCTCCAGTGGCCCCTGTGGTAGCAAAGTACCATGAGATCCTTGCAGCCATTGCAGCAGGATCACGCTACTACAGTGTGATTGATTTGGCTAATGCGTTTCACTCCATCAAATTGCACGAGTCCTGCTGGTATAAATTCGCTTTTACATTCCGTGGTCAGCAATATGCCTTCAAGCGCACACCTCAAGGTTTTCACTCCAGTCCTAGCATCTGTCATGCACACATTGTGCGCATGTGGGAACACCTTAGAGCTACCTCCAAAGATCATGTGCTCTCTTACGTGGATGACATTCTTGTCCACGCCCCCACAGAAGAAGAGGTCACTGACGTAACCAGGGAAGTCTTAAATCTTCTCCGGGAAGCAGGGTTCAAGGCTAGTAGGGACAAGGCCCAGCTAGTTCAAACGCGGGTCAAGTACCTCGGCCTGGCCCTGGGTTCTGACGGCAGGACTCCCGATGCCCAGCACATGGAAGTCATTGCCAAGCTCCCTGCGCCTACAGATGTGCCCTCCTTAAGAGCTTTGCTAGGGACATTCAACTTCTCTAGGGATTTCGTGGAAGGCTTTGCTGACAAAGCCCGCCCTCTGTACTCTCTCTTAAAGAGCAACACACCTTGGTTCTGGGGACCTGAACAACAATACGCCTTTGCCAGCCTGAAACAAAGTCTTGCCTCTGCTCCCGCTTTAGCGCACCCGGACCCTGACAAACCCTTCTACATCCAACTGGCACATTCTGAGAAAAGCATCGGCGCCACCCTTATACAGCATCATGCTGGCGCCCCAAGAGTGGTAGCATATGCCTCCCACAATCTTTCCTCTGTAGAAATAAAGTTTACCCCATGCGAGAAAGTCTGTCTAGCCCTTGTCTGGAGCCTTATTCACTGGGAATTTATCATCGGAGGTGCGAAGGTCATAGTGCAAACCACTCACACACCCCTGAAGTACATTCTCTCAGGGAAGATTCAGGATGGCCAAGTGTCTAATGCCCGCATTGCCCAGTGGACGCTTGCACTGGTCAATAAGGGAGTAGATTACAGGAAAGAGCAGAAGGAGCCCCCTGCCCCGTACGGCCTCATCATAACTGGGGAAGAACATGAGTGTCCTCTACCAGTGGTAGACCACGTACCCTGGCCAGCCACATGGGGAGTGCCATTCGAGGAAGCCAAGCAGCTCGGTTTTCACTGCTGGTTCTGTGATGGCTCATCCTTCCATGTGACAGGGACCCCCTATACCGGTTATGGTGCCATCCGTACCCACGATGGTCACACTTTGCAGGAGTCTGTCCGCCCCCATTCCAGCCAAGCCGCAGAGGTCGCAGCCCTGCGAGCTGTTCTAGCCTTCGAGCCCCCAGATGTTCCGGTCGCTGTTTTCACCGATTCGGACTGGACGGCCAAAGCTGCTACGGTGTGGCTCCCCCACTGGGAAAAACAGGCATGGGTAAATGCAGAAGGCAAACCGGTGGCCCACGTAACACTATGGAGAGATGTACGACTCCTCCATAGTCGTTCGGCGGAGACTCAAATCTCCCATGTCAAAGGCCACCAGAAGAACAACTCTGAAATCGCCTACTGGAACGACCAGGCAGATCTTTTGGCCAAAGCCGCTGCACAAATACCCCTTCCCCAAGAACAGCCAGACCAACCTCTGCAAGCCGTCACTACACGCAGCCAACACAATAGGCCATCTATTCCACCAGCCTTTGTAGACCTTGGGGAGCTCCAGGCCAATGACGCAGATGTGCAGGATCTCCTTTCCAAGGGCAAGGACCCTACAGGGAAATACTCCATCGAAGAACGGGAAGGAGTAATCTGTGCGGTGGATCACACTGGGGCACGCCACTGGGTAGTTCCCGTAGAAGTACGGGCAGACCTGATCCAATTCGTTCACGAGCAGGGACATAGGGGAAAAGACCTTACTTTGGAGCGGGTGCACGATGCAGGCATGAGACAAGAGGTCGCCCAGTGGGTAGATAACTGTCTAGCCTGTGCCATGGTCAATGCAGACTCATCCGGTCCCAAAGCCCCTATCCAGCACCAACGCATAGAGGGACCCTGGGCGCGAGTTCAGATCGATTTCATTGGTCCCCTTCCAAAAACTAGCCGCGGCAACAAGCATTGCCTTACAGTAATTGATCCCTTTTCCAAGTGGGTCGAAGCCTTCCCCTGCCGGGACAACTCAGCCGGCACGGCCGCCAAACTTCTTTTTAATAACTTGTTTTCACGCTGGGGCATCCCCTGAGTCCTGGACTCCGACCGCGGGCCCCATTTCATCGGAGAGGTCACTCAGGAGCTCTGCAGAGCTCTGGGAATCACCCAGAGATTCCACATTGCAGCCCATCCCCAATCTTCTGGCTCTATTGAACGAGCTAACCGTACCCTTAAGGAGGCTCTCATGAAAATGGTCAATTCCATGGGCAGGACTTGGGATGAAAAATTGCCCATCATTCTTATGGCTATCAGGGGAACCACGGCCTCACACGGCTATTCCCCACATATGGTCATGACTGGCAGGAAAATGCGCATGCCCGAAGGTTTTTGGCTACAGAGCGATGTCCCCTCGGACTTCGAGCCCAAAGTGGCGAATGACGAGTGGGTCAGATCCCTCCTCACTGACATCCTGATTATACACCTCCAAGTAGCCAACATGCTCGGGGAAAGCCAGCTTGCGATAGACAAGAAATTGGGATGGGTTCGCAATCCCCAGGTTTGGGATCCAGGGCAGCAAGTGCTTTACCACAAGTTTAGCTGGAAACAGCATGCCCTCATGGCTAAATGGGCTGGTCCGGTCCCCATCATTGATAGGGTCAGCCCTGCAGTGTACAAACTGGCAATCCCTCGGAAGCACGGTCAGATGTGGCACAAGTTTTTCCACTCCTCACAGCTCAAACTGTGGAAGGGCGAGCCGGTGCCAGTCCCACCTGATCTTCCTCCGGACCCCGGCGGCAACGAGAGCCCACTGGCTGCAGTTAAACATGGTCCTTTCCTTCCTACAGACGTGTTCGAACTCTTTCCCTTTTTCTCCCTTGGAGACACTTGCCTGTTCCACTAAGTGCTTCCCAATGGCTCAAGCCGCCATTTAGGAAGCAAGGGGGGGAGGGAATAGCAGAATGTTAATTCCAATGCCTCGTTCTAAGAACAAAAGCCACGGTAGCGTGCAGTAGTAACCGCACCGGGCTTGCATAAGTGCCAAATGCACACCAATGAACGAAGAACCTATAAGCACCTTTAGCTAAAAGGGAACCATACTGTGACTACTTGGGTATGTCGACTGCAGTATGGAGTACAGGGATCTCACTCACACACCCCTCAGACGTTATATTACAGAATGCATCCAGGAAGTTTCACCCCAGCAACAGACAAATGGGTAAGACCATTAAAAATTTTATTGTTATTATCATTGTCCTTGATTCATTTTACATCAACAACACAAATAGCCAACCATACGGTAGTCTTGACCAGATGGAGATGTGTGGGAATCAACATGCCTTTTAGAATTTTTACCTGTGTAACAGGACGGCATGACAGAGCAGTCACACTCACACCCATAGATCAATGTCCACCACAGCAGCTCACACATTGCATTCACAGCCGCACCGGAGAAAAGGTGACTCTATGCACCTCCGGGAAATATGCTATGGATGAAATGGAAGTGACCCTGTGCAAACAGCCACAAGACAGAATCAATACATCCACCATTGAATATACTGCTCCTACCCCCATCTCCCTCTATACTGACATAGCTGTAATATCAGCTGCCGTATGGGACATTGGCGACCCTTTAAAATTAATCATTTCCATTGGCTCCCGACACTTCCACAATGACACAGAGGTCCCAATAACGCTCACGGACCCATTCGGCAAAGACATAGACCTAGAGCCACTGGCATGGGGCAAGCTCAATTGGCATTTTAACTGCTCCGCGTTAAAGCAGCAAGGTCCCCCAGACTGGACCCTCCTTCTAAACACTTCTGTCTGCCTCAATGCCACCGATACTGTAAACCTTACAGCTATTGGAACAACAACTCTGCAGCTCACCCACCAGGAAGGAAATTACACTTTAATAATTGGTGATGCAAATCACACACTCGATTTGGACCCACTCATCCAAAATGTAGACGCACTAGCCTCACTGACCTACCCGGTAGTGGGAGCACACACTTTAAAATTTAATCATCAGGAAACAGTCTTGATGCAGCCACAAATTTCAGTAAAAAGGGTAAATGTCAGCTTAAATGGGCTTGGCACCTCTTTCAGCCATGCCCTCTGTGACTCTTACTTACACACGACTCAGCAAGGTTGGGACAATTGGATCTTAATGTGGCGTAAGGGAGAGCTCTCTAGATGAACTAAACGCGATCTTTCTGATTGGGTCGCACCCGTAGGAGCGGGCATGGCAGCCATAGATGCTGCAAACATAGAGGTGATAGCAAATAAAGCCTCCAAGGTTTCATTTGACATCTCTCAAATGAGCCTCCCCCTTACGCAATCATTGGATTCCCTTGCCCACGTGGAACGCTCCACCAACCCCCTGCTGGTTACTTGGGAACAAATCATGGAGAAAGATTTTAACAATCTCCTTGGTGGCATTCAGTCTTTACAAAACAATATTTCATTGGCTCTTGCACTCAAGCACAAACTCTTAACGTAGTCACTGCCATGACTATAATCAAACAAGCTATGGCTGGAGTTATACCCTTTGAAATAAGGGAATTGATTAAAGGAAATTTAACCGCCAGTGAAATCTCTCTCGAGCACTGGTGGTCGTTGGCAAACGCCTCTTTTGACGCTGTAACCCAGACCTTGCAATTGATTATAACCACAGTGACCGCTAAAGAAATTTTCCACATCTATCCAGTGGTTCCGCTGGGTATTCAAGTTAATTCAGACACAGTATTATATGCCAGGAACAGTGACCGATGGGCTAAAGTGAGCTCATCCAGCTGACATATGATCAATCTAGACGGATGTACCCATAAGGAAAACCTAGGCTTCATCTGTGACGACGAAGCCCTAGAGAAACATCACCCATGCCTAGTTCCCAAGAAACACGCCATATCTCATTGCCAATTTGACGCGGTCAGCGAGACCAGGTCCACTATTATATATATAGGCAGAGCTTGTGTCTGTTTCAGAACAACTTGCGAACACATTCACATCAATACACTATACTACCAACAAATGCTGCCTGGAATAAACAGATGCTTCTGTAACATTACCTCCATCAGAGGGTGTGACTTTTACTTTGAAACCCCCATTTGGACACAACAAGAAATGGCCATATCCCCAGAATTGTATGACTCTATTGCTCCAGTGCCTTTGGGGTTAGGACTGGAAGCCTTACGGAAATTGCTCTCTCACCCAGACCTCCAAGAACGCCTGGCTCAGCTAAAGAAAGCTGGAGACAAAGCCGCCTTGAACGTTTCCCATAATGGCGCCAGGATTAAGGAACTGGCCGTGGAAATTAAGGAGGCGGGAAAACACAGCTGGTGGGAATCGCTTCTTGGTTGGAGCCCGACAACGACGGGATATTTAAATTTAATGCTCCACCCCATAGTCGTCATTTTGGCCTTCCAAATTATTTTAATTGTGGCGCTACTTACATTAACTTGTTGGGTGAGAAGACAAATCCACAAATTAGAAGCTCAATCTAAAGCCACCGATTTCCAAGCCTTGATGCACGTTGCATCCAAGGTTTCGAATTCCTAACCTCACCTTCCCAACCTCTGGCATACCTTGACGGTTACCCTTCTTCTATGTTTGTCTGTTTTCAGCCGTTTCAGCTCCTTATGTGTGTTTATGTTTGTGTTTCTATTCTTTAGCCATTATTGGGTGGGCCTTTTTAGAAAAGACCCATGAGGTAGAAAAATTGGCCTTTAGCAGCAATCTATCGAACCCAAGGGAGCATCAGCGAGACTACAAATGCAACCGAAGGAAAGCAGGTTCAGTCTCCTGCACATATTCGGAAAACCTCAATCATGCTGCCTTTCTGATTCCTCTGTAACATCGCTGAAACCAAAAAACCATATTGCCAAATCGCCAAGAAGCCAGCGGAGCTTTCTCAGGATGACTGAGACCCGTTGTGGCAGTATAGTCATGCTTTGAGGTCAGTGAGACGGAACAGGCCAAGAAAGGAAGTGCAAGTGTGCAGGTCCTACTGGAAAGCCAGTTGGAAAATGCAATCCTTTCAAAAGGTTAAGGCGAGCCACGATCTTTTTACGTATTCTCCCCCTGCAATGGCTTTTTCGCTCATAGGACATAAAATTTTTGGATCATCTTTTTCCTTTGAGTTCCCAATTTGAAACCTCCTAAAGTATTATTAATTTTGACATTGGCATTTTTCAAACAACAACTTATAAAACAAAGATTTGGTCTTAAGAAATTAAGACCCGGCGTGCTCTGCGGCATCTCCACTTTGCATACGCCCCTGCACGTGGATATTAAAAACTATTTACCCCAAAACTTGTGCTATTACTTTTTTTTCATATTTTCCAATCGTTCCACAACCTAGTTTAATCTTTTTGAAGCCATCCACGCCCCGGACTTCCTTATTTTTAGTTTCACTTTTGCAAAAACCTCCCACCAGAGTTTTCCAAAGATATTTTAGCCGGCCAACACCTCCCTTTTTGTTTACTACCATCTTCCCTCTACTTCCAGCAGCACCTTAGGATTATGACAAGCCTCTGCTTGTTCCTAAGATTTTTCCTTTTTTTTCCTATTCTTTGACCAGCATTGGGCGGGCCGAAGCCCTAACGAACCATGAGGAGTAATGAGAGAGAGAAGAGGAGATAGGGGGTGGGAGGACTGAAAGCATTTCTTCATGGGAGATCAGAAGAGCCGGGGGCGCATCCAAAGATGCCGTCGACAAAAGCTCCATAGTTGCATTTGTGGCTAGCACGAATGTCAAGCTTAGTAGGCGGCTTCCCTGGTGGTGCGTGTAGAAGTTGGGTTCGGAAGTTACTCTGATTCCCCCCTCTCTCGCCCCATCTCCACCAGGCGTGCAATCCTATCGCCACTCGAGGCAGCGATGGGTGCCTGGGGAAAGGCCCCAAGGTTAGCCCGCTCCAGCCGAAAGCTCTCCAGCCACAAATCACAGCACCTCTCTAGGTTAGCGTGACCTCTTCACCGACTATCTGCCCAAGCAGTCTTCAGCTCGAAACACACAGACGCCTCAGTACTGGCCTCTTATTCGGTCTTTTTGCTTTTTAAATTTATTTCACTCCTAATGTCCTCCTCTCCCAGCATGCCCTCACTGACACACAATCGGCATAGCCTGCCAATCATCGTTAACTTAAATATTATTCAGTTTTCATATGTACTTTTCTTTATTTCTTTTTATGGCCGTGAAGCCTCATCACCCTTTACAAAAACTTTTTAATTGTGCACGGTTTTATTTTTGTCTCAGTCTCTTTGTTTGTGCACTCTACGGGCAAAAGACAAACCGTTTGTTTGCAAACCAAGTCTCCTGTTTGCAAAGCAAATCGTTTGCTTGCCAAAACATTTTTGTTTTTGTTTTTGCTTTTCTATTCTTTAACCAGTGTTGGGAGGGCCGAAGCCCAGAGGAACCGTGGGGAGTCATTAGTGAGCAGGACAACAAAGGCAAGGGGGACATGGAAGCCCGAGAGACAGCTCAGGAGGAAGATATGGGACAAACGAATCCTTTGTCTCCCTCTGCTATGCAGCTCCTCCAAGCCATACCGCTTCGGAGGACATGCAGAGGTTGGGTTCGGAATTTAAATCCGGCCCATGCCCCCCCCTTCACCAGGTGTGCAAGCTCTCCCTGCACGAAGCAGTGGAGAATGCCTGGGAGGGACTCCCGGTTAAGCTCGAAGCCCCGGCCAAAACCTCTTGCCCCCTTTTTCTAACATCTTTCTATGTTAAAGGGAGATTTTCGCCAGCACTCTCCCTGAAGTGCTTGCAAGCTAAAACATATCCTCGCCCCAACACTGGTGTCCAATTCTACTGTTTTTGATTTTTAATAAATTTGTTCTTCTTGAAATGTTTATGTTTCCCAGAATGCCTAAACAGATCCCTCATTTGCATATGCGACAGCCTCTAGCCCTAATGAATACAGCCACGTCAACAGCATGCGACCTTCAAGGGTTCTGCCTAGTAACTAGCTGCCCAGTCCATTCCTTATTAGGTATGGGGCAATACCACTGGGATTGGGTTTAGAGGGGAAGATTGTTCTATTTTTGTACAGTATTGGGGGAGGGCCCCCCGCAGGGAGCCCTCCAGGTTAAAATGGGTACAACTTGACATCGTCCCCGCGGAGCCACCCGGCTCCAGATAAAAAGGCCAGAGTCAGCCGGACGCAACTCCCGAACCCAGCTTCTGCATGCCCTGCCTGTGAGTGTGTGTGTCTCTCTCTCAGCCACGCATCTCACAAATACTCCCCAGGGTTCGGGAGGCGTGCCCAGAGACTCCGCCAACCCCGAAGGGTGAATAGCTTGCCTGTGATTATTCCAGCCAGAACCCCAAGCTGATGTGTCTTTTATAATACAATGATTCCAGATGTATGACCTGTTTTGACCTTTCCCGTATTTCTTGAATGCCTTTAGACATTCTGCTTGCAAATTCACTAAGCTATGTTTTATTTTAATATCCTTTTTTTCTCAACTTAAGTAGGTACCCATGATGCTTTTAGATAACAAGGGGGGGCGGCTCCTCAATATGCAAATCGGTCTCCTCCTTCCCGGCCGAACTGACTCGTGTCCGTGCCGAGAAGTGACGAGCGCAGCCGAGAGCTTCATGAGCTATTGATCAAGACCCGAGTGGCTTCCGAAGAGCCGAAGATATACGAGTCCTGGTGTTCCGTTAGATACAATGTAAAGCGCGCCTCTCTCCTGTGCAGAGACACCAGTAGCCCGGTTCCAGCAGAAAAGCCTTGCCGCTCAGGAGAGATGGACGAAGAATTGTTTGTAACCATTTTTTCCTTGTGCATTCCTTGTGGATTATTTTTATTGATACAAATGTGTGTACTTCCGCTATAAGTATTGATGTTTTATGTACAGATAATACCCTTATAAGGAATTTATAATGCTTTTATAAGGCTTTTTACAATGAATTTAAGATAAGGAATTTTTAGAATTACTTTTAATATTTCAGTTAAGGATGTTTCTGCTATTTAGAGACTTAAATATTTCTACATAGGCTTTCTTGGTGGTCGAATGCACGAAGCCTTGTTTTTATGTCCATCCCAGCAACAATTTGGCATTTTTTTATTGCGGTAGATTTTTGTCATCTTTTGTGTCCGTCCCTTGCCAACTATTTCTTCCAGGATCACCTTCATGTAGTCCATCTCATTTTCATCATCGTATCGTCCAAATTCGGAGACCTTCACCTGACGCCTTCAGGTCTCCGAGGGGGGGAAATGTTAGCCAGCAAGGCACTTTTCTGTGCTCTTATGGATTTTTATATCCATAAGTTTGAACTCTGTGTTGCCAGCAGTGGTAGGGTCTTGCGCTTTCTTCTTCACATAGGAGCCAGCTCCAGCCCAAGCCAGGAGGCTGACACCCCAAACAGTTCACCCAAGACAAAGATAAGGGATTCCTCTTGCCATGAGGTTTCCTTATGTCAGACATCCGCTGGCTAACCCCCACTCTCCCACTATACATTTGGATAGTTATGCTAACTAGACTGCCTAGCAACTAATGTGCCAGCCATCAGATACTTGGCTAAAACCATCAACTGACAATAGGTATGGCCAGGTGAGTCATCGGACCCCAGACTCAGTGTCTGTTTCCTGGTGAAGTCATACTCTTGCAACACTGACCAAACCCCTGGACCTCCTCCCTTTGTTCACCTTTAACCTATAGCAAGGTCCAACAGGGACGGACCGCCTAGTAGGAGTGTTAGTGGGTTGTGGTCTGCAAAGCCTGCCCCAAGACCCCCAATAAAAGTCCAAACCGAGAGTCACTCGGCCTCTTGAGCCGTCGCCCTCTATCTAACCTATTGACCCTTCAGTCCAGCTTCCTGTCCCCAATCCTTGCCTCCATCTTTGAACCCCTTTTTCTCTCTCTGGACTCGCGATCCAGGAGAACCACGTGGTCTTGCCGGTTCAAGCCTCGTGGCCCCATAGCTTTATACCTTTCTTCCCCTCCATCCAATTCATCTTGACATCGGACAACGCATCTAAGGTAACGTGCTTTCCCCACCAACGAAACCTGCTCATGCAAAAGTGCTACTTTCTCTCTTTATTTTATTAGACCTGTAAGATTGTGTGTGTGATTACGATTTTTGTATGCTTGATTACATGATCCAGTAAACAACATTGAACTTGGAACCCGCCTCACGTGCCTCTTTCCTTGAGATCTCCCGGGAGGGGTGGGACCCTGGTATAGTTGGCAAGAACCCATGTATTTTGCTGATTGCTAAACACAAATTAAAGCAATTCGGCTAACAGAGTGAACTGGTCTTCATACATTAGATGCCAGACATGGTTCTTGCTGGTATGCAGGTGACATAAACCCTCTCTGCACTGACAGCTTGCTCTAGAGAATCCGAGGAGTCAAGCCTTAAGGGTTGACTTTGCAATCACATGCATTCCCTCTGCACTGCCCCCCCCTGGTTTATTTATTTGTGTATTCTGTATGCATTCTGCATCCACAAGCAGAACCCACATTTTCTGAGCTAACTGGCTGCTTTGTCTAAGATGAAGAGAAAGGCAAACATCCTTCAAAACTTTTAACTGCAGACCCAACCCCTCCTTCTGTGATTCTGCAAAAAGAAAGGGAAAGGAGGGGAAAATCCAGGCCCACACATGCAAGACTGACACATTTGGAAGCAGGGAATCCTCTAGTCCTTTATATTTACTCATTCCTTCTTATGTTCACTCTGTCTTTTTAAAAGTTTGCCTGAACAGGAGGGAATGTCCTCTTCTGTCTTTGGAGAAGGAGGGAAAGAAAACAGAATGGGAAGGGAGCATCAACTGAAAGAGAGAGAGGTGGAAACAGGGGAGGGCAGTGGACAGCACTTAAATACCCACAGAAACAATTCTACATTAGAAAGGATTAGCAATTCAAAAGCAGATGAGAACAAAGGATCTCAGCAAAAAGAGTTTTGGTAACCACAGGGCAGCAGTGTTCTGGAAGCAGCCTGAATTCAGATTTCTGTAAAACAAATGCAGAAACAAGAAAAAGCCCCAACACAAATGGGAAGCGAAAACAGAAAGGACTGCAGAACAAAAGAATAGGAAAAACCTCTTTTGAACCAATTGAAAAGAAGAACTTTGTGGTGGGTATTGGAGGAGCTCCACTGATGGCCAATGAGGTAAGGGAGGGTGTTAAGCTCTGGCTTCAAAATGATGACGGTGCCAAACTCTGCATCCCCCCTTCCCTTTTAGCCCCTTAAGGCTCCCTCCTCTTCCCAATGAGTGTAGCTTTAACCATGGCTCATCTGGAAATGGGGAAGGGTGTTATTGTTGGGGTATCGTTCTGTGTAACTCTAACCAAGATGTGGAGTTTCATGAATCTTTTAGAAAGACTAGTGGGGGGAAGACTGCTTGACCCTTTCCCTTGTTTCTTATCTGAAACTTGCCCTCCTCTGGATATATTTTCCCCTACCAAGGAAAGATATAGCATCACCGTATCTTTCTCCCTGAGGATAAAAATAGCTGCTTGAAAGGAATTATTTTCACCTTTTTAAATAGTTGGAGGGAAAAATGGTTCAGGAGTCTCTCTCTGAGTTCTTTTTCTACTTTCAGGTTCTCACAGTGCCATCCGACATAGAGATGCTCTTCTTAAGACATTGGAGTTAGTGGGCTTAAAAGGGTATAACTCTGTTTAGGACTGCACTGTCAGTTTGCCTGCCCCAAGCTGCTTTTTTATTTTTAAAAAAAAAACATGCAGAGAATAATCTCTGCTTAGTTGTAGTTTCCGCCTATGTTAACAAGTTCCCCTGGCAAGAGTGATGGACTTTTCTTTCTTAAAGGCAGTCTAATTATAAACAAATGGAATTAATGTGATTTAAAGCTACTAAATCAAGCACAGTTCACATAGCCACATCAATCCAAGCACAAACTGACCTTTAAAGGCTACTTTAAGTTGATAGATACTTCCTTGACTTTCTGAAGAATTGCAGATTAAAAGACAGGAGCAATAATTGGTTCTCGGGTGAAAAAAACACCCTACTACCCACACTTTAAGCAAAAATTACAGAGACTTCGCAGGCCTACATAGCAATGCTAAATGTCTCTGCTCCACACAGAAAAATCCACAAGCAAAATGATTCATCTCGAGTTCATGTGGCAATTGTTGATTTAATAGGAACTCTTTACATTACTGTTGTGCAGTCAGTAATCCAAAGACACTCTGAATGGTCTGTACAGTTTCTTTTAGGATTAATTTATCTTAGCAATATGAAAAAGATCTTCAGCAGCAGTTCAGATTACAATTTAGCATGCAAAAATGCACATTCCACCAGTCTAGTGCAGTAGATCAGGGAGACCTGGTCTCAGATCCCTGCTTGTCATGAAACTCTGGTGAACTTGAGTCAGTAATTCTGTCTCAGCCTCACCTACCTCACAAATGGAGGTAGGGAAAGTTACGTACACAGCCCTGAGCTCTTTAGAGGAACAGCAGGACAAAAATACACTAGAACAGGGGCGTTGAACTCATTTCAATTAGGAGCTACCACTGAGGAAATGGGCTACTGAGGAAATGGCTGGTGGAACTCTCCTGGCTGGGATTTATGGGATGCTGCCTTCTTTGTTGGGTGTGACCAAAATTGCCTCCATCTTCTGCTTGTTTTATTCTGTATTTTTATGTATAATGTAATTTGTTTTAACTGAAGGATATTGTTTTATGATTCTAACTGCTGTTAGCCGCCTAGAGCCAGCTTGCCTGGCTAGGCGGGATACAGATATAAATAATAAATAAAATAAAATAAATATTTGTTATGTGGGCCAGATCTGACATAAATGAGACCTTGTTGGGCCGGGCCATGTGTGTCAAAAAAATGTAATGCCAGGTAGTGGAGATATAAACGTTGTAAAGGACACAAACACAAAGATTTTTTTAAACTTAAAATGAAAACATGTTTAAAACATTAGCACTCGTGCAATATTTTGTTTATTTAACAGTATCTGACACCTCTTGCACTGAATTATTGCATCAAAATTTCTGTGCTGTTGCAATCTTGAGTATGCTGTTTACTCGGTTCCCGGTGCGCTTGTCACGCCGTGGGGCCATTTTGCTGCCTCGCCCAGGTGCAAGGCAGCAGTGATCATTCGCGCTCTCACGCGATTTGGGAACCGGCGGGGTGGGGCTGACTATATAAGGCAGTGCCCCATTCCCGCCTGCGTTTTTGGCTCCGCGTGCTCGCTTTGAGTGGAGCACGTTTTGGAGCGGCAGGCAGTCTTCGGGCCTACCTCCTGGAGCCCTGAGGACTGCAGCGGCGGTGAGTTTCAGTGGAGCGGAGGAGTCCTTCGTGGCGGTGTTGGCATTCGAGTGGCGAGGCGGCGGCTGCACACGCCAGTCCGCAGTGCTTCGGCTTGACCCTCCTCCCCCTTTTTATTCATTTCCCTCCCCGGGCGGCTCCTGCGGGTGGCAGAAGGGGCTCCTCAGGCGGCCATTTTGTAGGCCTTAGGGGAACTGTGCCTTGGCAGCCATTTATGGTTTGTTCTTCTGCCATTGTGGGCGGCCATTTTATTGGCAGTGCGGCCTATTTCGGTGCGGCCTGCAGCCACCTGGTTCTTTTTGGCTTCACCTTTTCCTTCTTCTGTGTAGTAGTTTATCAGCCATGTTTATTTGAGCAGCCAATTTGGTGTGGTGGTTAAGTGCGCAGACTCTTATCTGGTTGAGCCGGGTTTTGGTTCCCATTCCTCCACTTACAGCTGCTGGAGGACCTTTGGCAGGCTGTTAGCCTGACTGCTTTATTATATTATTAGGAGCCATCCTTGGCTGCCTGGTTCCTCTTGGCTTCCACTCCTCTTCTTCCCTTGCAGAGTTCGGTTTCCTTTCAGTCATTTACATGGCGCCCAAGAAGGGCCAGGGCAAAGGGAAAGGCAAACAGCCTGCTCCCAGAGGCCTCCCGCTGGTCCCATGCCTGTGCCTTCTGATGATGAGGAGGATCGAGATCCCATTACTGCAGCCATTTTACAGAGGCTGGCCATGCTGGAAGGTGAGCGGGGTTTACCTTCTGTAGGTGCATTACCACAACCTGAGTCTCAATTTTCTTTTCAGGCTTAAGTCCTAGCGCGCCTGGCATTATTGGAAGACAAGCATGATGCAGCTGTGGCTGAGGCTGGAGAAGGATCATCGTTGGGACACCTTGGGCACGGTCGGGGTGATCAACAGTTGGCACTTTATTCTGTGCCTCAGGGCCTGGGAGGTACGGAGGTGACAGCAAGTGGGGATGGGCCTCATTGGCCTTGGGGCCCTGCGCCCATAGGTCCAGCAGCTTTGCCTGCACAGCAGTTGGCTTGGCCGCAGTACCCTACACCGGTTGGAGCAGCTGCTTCACCTTCACAGCAGCCTAATTGGTCGCATTATACTATGTCTGGTTTTCCTCCTTTTTCCCCAGTACCTTGGCCAGCTGGGGGCTACCCCCAACACGGCATCACCTTCCCAAGTATGGGATCTGCAGCTTATGATGCTGTCTCCCCCGGGGCCTTGCCTAGCGGTGCCACTGATTTGCCCTTGGGTGATCATCTGTCTCTAGGTACCAAAGAGAAAATTCTTAGAGGGGAGTATGTTGATGTCTTTAGCCTTCTTTTCCGTGAGTTGGAGAAGAAGGATAAGGACAACCTTGATGACAGGGAGAAAGAGCGCCTTAAGCGCCGTGTCGTTGACAGGACCTGGGCGAACTGGTTTCCCGGTTTCCTTATCTATGCTGCAGTAATTGTGCGGCATCAGCCATGGAGGGCTTCTGTGATGCTTCAATATATGGATATCATTTATAAAGCCTTCACGGACTTTCCATGCCCGGCTTGGTCTTTGTACGACAAGGAATTCAGGATGCAGGCAGCCATGAACCCTGTGATGCGGTGGGATAAAATCCATCCGGATTTGTGGCTGCAGATCATGTCCCATGGTAGGGCTTCAGGAAGTGAAAGGACGCACAGTGGCCATTCTGTAAAGAGGGCCTCATCACAGAAGGTTTCTCGTGCACAGTCTGGGCAGGCTCCTTTGAGACGTCCGCTTTGTTGGGAGTTTACCTCTCAGGGTACTTGTGGGCACAAAAATTGCTCCTTTCGGCATGAGTGCCCCTCATGCACGGGGCCTCACGCCTTATCCAACTGCCCCAGGCCGAAAGGCGGGGGCACGGGGACAGGGGGTAAAGGTTTTGGAGGCAGGGAGTCTCAAAAAACCCCTGTTGACAAAGGGCCCCTGCCCAGTTAGATTGGACGTACTACGGCGGTGGCTTGGTTGCTACCCAAGCCGCCAAGACTGCATTTATTTGGGGCAGGGGTTTCAAGTTTGGTTTTAGAATTCCTTCCCTGGAATTAGTCAGGCTTGGGTTGGTTTTTGCCGCACCCCAACATTAAGTACCAGTTCTCCGACCTTTAAAGGTCTGATGGGGTGCACCTTTCCGACAAGGGCAATGTGGTATTTTAGAGGACTTGCAGCATGGGATATGGATGGCCCTTGGTTGTTGAGTGGGGTCGCAAAGGTCAAAGCAGAGGCTTGGCCTTGGCTGTGGCAGGTTTGTGAAAGCTAGAAAGGAACTGGTGAGCGCCTTATGGCATATCCCATTTGGGAACAGGAGGTCATCAGGATACTGCCCCAGGGCTATGTGGTTCGGGGTTGAGAATGGTGACCGGCTCTGGGAACCTCTCCGGCTAGGCTCCTCCCTGAAGGTCCATACGGTCTCAGGGGTAGGTGCTCCTGCGGGGCAACCAGTATGCTGGGCTGCTGGTTAAGAGCCAAACATGGGCTGGGTCAATACCAGAGCTAGGTGTCCCACCCACATCAAGGGCAAGGAGGCTGTGTCGTGGAGTGACACCTGCCTTACCTGTTCCTGTGCTTGCTTAGTTTTGCCCGTTGCTGCAATGTTCTATTAAATAGTTAATAAAGTGGCCCTTGTTTAATTCCAATAGTTGTCTGTCTCATTATTTGGGCTGGGGTGGCAACTCGGTTCCCGGCGCGCTTGTCGCGCCGTGGGGCCGTTTTGCCGCCTCGCCCAGGTGCAAGGCAGCAGCGATCGTTTGCACTCTCGCGTGATCTGGGAGCCAGCGGGGTGGGGCTGCCTATATAAGGCAGTGCCCCGTTCCCACCTGCGTCTTTGGCTCCACGTGCTCGCCCACCCGCCCGCCCTGTTTGCAGTGTAAGTTTTTCAACTGGTTGCCAATTGGGGCCAGGTAGGAATTTTTTGCCTCTACTTGGATTGGCCGTTGGTAGAGGTGTTTTTGCCTACCTTACACTGTGACAGTTGTTAAGGGCCTAGGTGGTGGATGAGAATTTAATAGTTTGGTCACTTGGCAGGTTTGTGCAAGCTAGAAAGGAACTGGTGAGCGCCTTACAGCATATCTCGTTTGGGAACAGGAGGTCATCAGGATACTGCCCCAGGGCTATGTGGTTCGGGGTGGAGAATGGTGACCGCCTCTGGGAACCTCTCCGGCTAGGCTCCTCCCTGAAGGTCTGTACAGTCTCAGGGGTAGGCACTCCTGCGGGGCAACCAGTATGCTGGGCTTCCGGTTAAGAGCCAGACATGGGCTGGGTCAATACCGGAGCTAGGTGTCCCACCCACATCAAGGGCAAGGAGGCTGTGTCGTGGAGTGACGCCTGCCTTGCCTGTTCCTGTGCTTGCTTAGTTTTGCCCGTTGCTGCAATGTTCTATTCAATAGTTAATAAAGTGACCCTTGTTTAATTCCAATCATTGTCTGTCTTGTTATTTGGGCTGGGGTGGCAAAATGTGTATCTGTAAGCTGCAAACCTGCTTTTGATTTATTGACATTCACCTGTTAGCCTGATTGCCTTTAATTATTGTTAATATTGGGGAATTAGAGCGTATTATAAATATGGCAATAGGCAAAAGGGAACAACACCAATATATACAGAGGTCCCACCACTTCCAGAAGCACCAGAAATATACAAGGAGGCTGGCTTCAGTAATAAAATGATTCCTTTACTGAAGAATCTTTCTCATATAAACAATACAAGATTCACTCACACAGTTACACAAAGCCTAAGAAATAGAGAGAGAGCAAAGATATTCACATTAGCAGGATTATCATTGGTATCCATCGAGGGCAATAATTACCTGTCTGGAGAGATGATGCAATCCCAGCTGGAAAAATAATGGAGTTTAGAGGGAATTGGGGATCGTGAACTGAACCAGCAGAACACGTGGAAAGACTCTTGGTTAGCTATGCCAGAGTCTGCAAGATAGGGCAGGGTTAGTCTAAAGGCAAGGAGAGAGAGAGACCACATGGCTGGGTAGCTCTTTTTATTAGGGGGCTTTGGGGGAGGGCTTTGCTGGCCACCTCCCTTGAGACCACCCCTTGGTGGTCCACTCCAAAAGTCACTTCCGCAATGAGAAGGGGGCTTAAGGAGTTGAGCAATGTTAAACTGTACCTGAACTGTGACAGAGACACCTGGAGGGCTGATTGACTCATCGGCCAAACCTTTTGTTTCGCTGATAGCTCTTAATGTCTCAGGGCTGCAGAACTGGTTTCATAGCTGGCCAAGTCCATTGTCTATGGAAGGCGGGAAAGAGTCTTTTGTGCCTTCGTAGTAGAGAAGGGGGGGTGGAGTTTGCCTGCGTGATGAAGATGTGCTTCTCTGATTGCGTCTAGAAGCACATGTTCAAACCACAATGGTGAGTGGCTGTTTCTGTGTATCTGTGTTAAGGGATGTCTCAGGGAGCTGGCGACCTCGGGAACCACTGGCACATCGTCTCAGTCATCGGCTGGTGTGTGTGTACAGCTGGCATCACGATCTGGTCACATTGCATATCACTCCCTCTTACACATTTAACAACACAGTCCATTATTGGCACTTATAAACTTTAAATCTATAAGAGTGCATAAGCGCCTTGCAGGGCAACACACCACAGAAATCTCAAGCTCAGAATCCTGAGTCTAGGACCCAGGGGAAAACATGAAATGGCTGAACAATTGAAATAGTCTGGCAAAGTAAGCTATGATGCTGCAGCAGCAACAGAACTGGAAGCAGGAGATGGCCAGTTCCAGTGTGGGCCTGATAGAAGCCCTCCGCAGGACTGATCTGGACCCTGGGCCGCATGTTTGACACCCCTGCATTAGAATGTCAGGTTGAAGAGGAAACCTAGAGGGTGGGTTTTCTGCTAGACCACAGATCCTCCAACTTGTTTGGCCTATGGCACTTCTGGGTTTCTTTTTTAATTTATTTTTTATTTTATTTTCTATACACTACAAACACTCTATAACTAAAAAAACCCTAAACTACCCCTACCTATACAGGGACCAAGTGGTTACAGTCAGGTAAAATATATTGCTTCATTTAGTCAAGAAAATAGTTAATATATCTTTCTAATCATCACATCATATCTTTCTAAACAGCTGCATACCCTAAAAATTTAAATCAAATGAATAGCTGCATATCCTTAAAAGTTTAAATCAAATAAATTCATAGTTCAAGTAGTACATAAGCAGAGAAAAAACAAATTTTCAAAATAACATTGATTATTCTTTCCGCTTCTTTTGACAAAGTCTTATTTGACTTTCCGGGGGTTTGGAGCTGCTGCTCCTTTTTCAGCATCAGAGTCTTCTTCCTCAGACTTACTCACTGAAGATTCTGATTCTTCCAGTCCATATATGCTTTCTTGTTGTTCCAGTTCCTCCTCTGTGGATGTTTTCTCTTTTCTTTCCAAATGTTGCTCCAAGAATTTCTTTGCCTTAACAATAGAGTCAATATTTTGCTTCTTATCTTTGTAGTTAAAGATCAAGCCTTCAGGTATAATCTGTCTGTACATGGTAGAACTTGCTTGTAGAAATGTGGTTAAATTTTTGTAGGGTTTCCTCTTCTTCCTGATCTCATATGGAATGTCTTTTAAGACTTTCATTTCTTCATCTTTGATTTTCAAAGATGTTAGTGGCCTTGAGCACCACATCTCTAGTAGATTTCTTGGAGAATCTCACCAAAACTTCACCTGGCAGGTTCTTTTTCTTCTGAAATTCAGGATAGGTTCTATAGACCATATTTATATTGCTTTGTGGTAGATCAGCCTGTAAACCTACCATTGGAGCTAATGCTTCACTTAACAATTGTATGAGATTCTCACCTTTTTGTTCTGGGACACCTTGGAATATTTAAAAAAAATGTCGACCTTTCCATTTGCAACCTCAAAAGATGATCTTTATCTGAGGCCATCTCTTTTTCTGCCATGTTCAGTCTTTGTTTAACAGCTTCTGACTTGGCTTTGACTTTTTCCACCTCTTTAGCTGTCTGTTCTGACCTGGTGTTGGCATCAGTTATCTGCTTTTGTAGAGTATCCAGTTTGGAGTTAACAGTAGTCAGCTGTTCCATCAGAGGGCGCAATGCTGTAGCTAGCAAAGCAGGAAAGTCAGTACTTGCTTCAGACTTGGATGCCAGAAGTGCTGATGCAGTCTTAGGGGAAGGCTTCGGTCTTGTTGCCATTTTCTCCCCCCCCCCCCAATCCAGTCATTGTTATTGTTTAAAATTCCAGAAAGTTCTTTAAAAGTTTGAAAAAGTCCACTTAATTAAATGCTTATAGTTGCTTAGTAATCACTTGCTTAAAGTCCAGCCATTTCAAGAAGTTCAGTCCCGCAGACTAGAGAATCACCCAATTTAAATTGGGGGGGGAGGGATTTAAACCCCTGCTCTTTCCACTTCCATTAGGACCAAAGAAAAGGACTCGGGAACTCACAGATCTTGCCATGCGACTTCAGGTAAGTACTCTTTCAAGTTGCCTCATTCTTGGGCCAAATCTACACCTGCCCTCTGAAGTAGTTTGACTGCTGTCTTTTCCTACACTCATTTCACACTGGTTTCAAATTTCACTGGTTTTTTTCCCCTGGGTCGGAAGAGCAGTAAACAACAGGATCTGTTTAAAGCAGTGTAATGCCAGCTTCACCACAAGAGGGCAATTAACAAATGTAGATGGTGATTTTTAAACTAGAACAAGTATGGTTTGAAACTAGAAACAGGTATAGACAGAATTTTTTAAAAAACTGGAATGATTCCAGTGGGAAAGTCAGATGTAGATTTGACCTTGGTCTCCTGCAGCTGTCCAGTGTGTGCCTCTGTATGCTGTCAGGACCTATAGAGGCAAAGGGGAGCCTCAATCCCTTGGTCACCACCTTGGGAGAGGCTCTCCATGTGCCTCAGGCTACGAGCCCTCTACAAGAGCTCCAAGGGGGGCCAAAATCCATTCGGCACCCCTTCCAATCGCTGGGCTTGGGCCGTGTCTCTCAGAGCTCGCCGGAAACGTGGCTGACATCGAGATCGCTGAAACCGGAACTCACATTTCTGGGTTTCTTGTAATGGATAGTGAGCATCACCATAAAATGGCTGCCACAGGTGGCACAATCAACCATAAAATGGCTGCTGTGCCCTGACCTGGATAGCCTAGGCAAGCCTGATCTCATCAGATCTCAGAAGCTAAGCAGGGTTGACTCTGACAAGTACTTGGATGGGAGATCTCCTTGGAATACCAGCAGTTTGGAGGCATGGGCAGGCCTTCACAAAGGTCAAGAGAGGCCAAGGCCACTTCAATTTTTGATGGGGCTCCCTCCAGTAGATTAAAAAATGAAAAAGTGCAAAAACAATGATACAAAATTAGTAGTGTTATATTTTTAATACAATAAGAAAAAGAATATTATAAGACTTTGTAATAAAGGTTCCCATTTTTATTTAACATGTGATTTAACAACAAAAGTGTTAAATTGGGGGGGGGGAAGAATGCGAGGCCCAGGCCAAATGGCCCTGCTGCCTCTCCAGGCTCTGGGTGGGGTCAGGCTTTTTTCAGCCACCTCTCTGAATATCCTCCAGGCCCTCAATAGGGGTCAGTCAATCTCCAGAGGTTGCCATGACTTCCAGGTGCACACACACAAAAAATACCATACAATGATAACAACAAAGGCTGCTGTGAGGGCAATCACCAAATCAAAGCAAGCACACCTCTTTTCCTCCAGACAAAAAGCTTTCTGGGCTCCTTCTAAAACACCAAACAGGCAGAGGGAAACAAGGGTTGGCTCTTTGCTTTGGGAAGAAACAGTGCTGGTATCAGGTGTTTTTTATTAAATAGTAGGCTTTACTCCCTGCAAGCCCATGGTCTGCGTCTGGTGTACGACTGTGACATGCCTGTACAGCATGAGTTCAGTCAGTCAGTACAGAGCGATCCAAAGCATCCTCTTTTTCCCCAGTCCCATTCAGTTACACAGGGGTTCCTCCTCTGACAAGCGGAAACACAGTCCCTTCAAGTTTGAAAATCATCATTCGCTTTGGAGGAGGTAGGCAGAAAGGAGTTTGTTTTTCTCTCTTCAGAGAATATAGATATTTGCTTGCCATTTCTCAGTGTCTCTGTTTGTTGTGACGTGGGAATTAAGATTCAGAGTCAGCAAGGAATTTTTCAAAGAATGCGAATTAGTTGTGAGGTTTAGTGCGAGGATTATTTAAGTATCATTAGCTTGTGTTTCCTATCGTTTTAGAAACTTGATTGCTGTTTAATGATGTGTGTAATAGTATGTCTTGTTTTGTATTCTGTATAAGTTAATGAAGTTTGTGTGTGCGCACAGGAAGCACACGTGCAAGAATTATTATCTTCCTGTCAAGCTAGTCCTTGGCCTTTCCCTTGAAAATTTTAACCAAGGCCCAAATGCACAATTGATACATTTTGTGCAGGCGTCTTGCCGATGGATTTACTGTTTTAAAGTTTGTATGCTACGACTTCTACCCTACTTAAAATATAGTTATCACTCAATCAGATTCAAACACTGAAAAGAACCACAAATAATACTCCATAAAAAATAATATCAGTAGCATCATGAATGTTCTCAGCCAACCCTTTCAAAAGGGAAAAAAAAAGTTTTGGCCAGGCTTTGGAAGACCATGAGGGAACTGGTTGGATAAACATTGTTAATCAAGGAGTTCCATAGCAAGGTTGCCACCACTAAGGTTGTCAGCTCCAGGTTGGGAAATACTTGAAGATTTGGGGGTTGGAGCCTGAGGAGGGTGGGGTTTGGGGAGGGGAGGGATTTCAGTTGGGTGTGATGCCATAGAGTCAACCGTCCAAAGCACCCATTTTCTTCAAGTGAAGTGATTTCTGTCACCTGGAGTTCAGTTGCAATCCCAGGAGATCTACAGCCACCACCTGGACTTTGGCAACCCTAGCCACCACTGAAGAAACCCTGTATCACTCTATTGGAAATCCCCTGAGGTTAATTATATTTTCTGAAGACGTTCCATCCCAGTATCTGCTAGGCTGAATATCAGCGGACCAAGGGACTTGATTTTGCCTGTCAGTTGATATTCATTTGATCTCACATTCATTTGATCTCACATTCATTGACTTCAGATCATCCAAAACTAAAAGCCACATCAAGTCTCTTGGGACCTTATTTACATGTTACCTTTAACAGCAAAGTTGTTTCTGCTTCCACAGCTTGGAAAAATAAATCAGTCCCACACATGCAGAGTCTCACACACACATTCAGTAAATTTTTTCAGCAACAATGGAATTTCAAGAAGCATTGACTAAATACATTATAAGCATTGCAGCAGGTAAGACATTGAAGGATATAAGAATTTACAGGCAGAAGGAGATAGGAAAGCAAGAGAAGCATTCAGCAAGTTCTGAACAATAGAAAGCATGAATTACAGCATGGAGATCTCCTGGAGTTATAAATGATGTCCAGGCTAAAGATATGATTCCAAACTTCAGGTGGGGCTTGGAGATCTCCTGCTATTACTACTTATCTCGAGATGATGGAGATCAGTTCCCCTGGAGATAGGGTTGCTAGCCCCAGGTCAGGGTGGGGGATCCCCTGCTTTAGGGGGCTTCTTCCAGCCATCAGCCAGCTGGCCGTCAGGGAAACCCCACCCCCAAACAGCAGTGTCCCTATGCAACGTTGTCTATGCAATAACATCACACAGAAGTGACATCATCACGCTGGGGATGTCATGCGGGGATGCTCTGGTTTGAGGACAAAATTCTATGGTTTGAGGGCAATTTCACCATAGAGTTTTGCCCTCCAACCAGAGCATCCCTTTGTGACGTCCCCGATGTGATGACATCACTTCTGTGTGATGTCATTGTGTCAGTGACATTGCATGGTGACACTGCTGTTTGGGGTGGAACCTCTCCCACTTCTCAGAAGGCTCTCTTCCTCCTCCCGCCCCCCACTTGCAAGAAATAAGCACCTGGTAGCCCTACCTGGAGAAAATGGCTGCTTTGGATGGTGGACTGTATGGAATTGCACCCTGATGAAGTCCTTCCCCTCCCCAGGCTCCACCCCCAAAATCTCCAGGAATTTCTCCACCCGGAGCTGGCAACCCTTACTACAGATATCAATTCTCCTGGAGGCCATGGCAGTTTTGGAGGCTGGATTGTGGCATTATACCCCACTGTTAGCACTGCCAGCTTCAAGTTGGCAAATTCCTGTAGTCCAGGGTTTGGGAAGGGGAAAAACATCAGCAGGTGTAATGCCACAGAGTAATGCCTTAAAGTAGCTGTTTGCTCCAAGGGAACAGATCTCTCTAGTATGGGGATCAACTGTAATTCCGATAAACCTCCAGGCCCAACTAGTGGTTGGCATATCCACTGAGGTTTCTCCCCAAAGCCCTGCCCTCCCCAGGGCAAACCTAAGTGTAACTTCAGCAAGGATGATTTACTGCCCTCATTATTATGCTAGGCCATGCATAATTGGACAACTTTCAATTACAGAATTTTTGAATTTTTGAATCCTCACACATGACTAGTTATTAATGTCAATATCACACTGTGATGAAACCCCATTTTTAATCTCATGGTACTTAAGGTATATAAAGCTCCAGTGCTGCTAAGAGATTTATGGGCATCCCACAGTTCTGGTTTTAGTTCCTAGGGGAAAAAAGAAAAATGTGGATGAAGGAACTGATATATCAGAATGTTCTTTTTGTGTAAAAAACGTACTATTTATGGTACATTGAACAGGCGTGCTTTATGCATTAGAGCCACCATCTGGGGGGTTTTCCTGTACATACAGATAAGTATGAAGATTCTAAATGATTCTCATTGTAACTAGGCTTGCCAACTTCCAGGTTGTGGCTGGAGATAATCCACTGGGATTACAACTGATCACCAGGAAACAGGGATCAGTTCACCTGGAGAAAATGGCCATTGTGGAAGGGAGACTCTATGGCTTTATAGCCCATTGAAGTCCCTCCCTTCCACAAACCCCATCCTCCTCAGGCTCCACTCCCAAAATCTCCAAGGTATTTCTCAACCCAGAGCTGGCAACCTTAATTGTAACCCTCTTGGCTCCCATCATGTCAGTCCTGAGTTTTTTGCACCTCTAGGGTGTAAGAAGCCACAATCACCTAAGGATATGCAGAAAGTCTTCTTAAATAAAGTATATTCTGATTCAGAGTAAGCAAATAAAGCCAATGTGGGGTGACAAAGTGTCAGACTAGGATTTGAGAAACTCAGATTTTAATCCACACTCTGTCCCGGAAGCTTGCTGAGTGGCCTTGGACCAGTCACACACACTCAGCCTCCTACCTCACAGGAAGGGATACCAAGGTCCTTTACTCTCGCCAGCAGGGGGTGGGAAGGAGCTATCTGGGAATGGGGGTGGGGTGACTTTGCCATGCACGGCATCTCTGACATGGGGATGTCACATGGAAGTGACATCATCATGCCAGGGATATTGTGCAGCGATGCTCTGGTATTTGGGGCAAAACTCTATGGAAACCACAGAGTTTTGCCAAATACCAGAGCATCACCATACGATGTCCCCAGCATGATGATGTCACTTGTGCATGTTGGGGACATCATGCCAGGTCATAGCTGTTGGGGGTGAGGCTTCCCCCACTGGCCAGCTGACTGGGGTGGAGCTTCCCCCTGCCAGTTAGTTGACTGGAAGCAGGCAGGAACCCGCATAATCAGGGGATCCCCCATTTCCACCTGGGGGGCGGCAACCCTACTCACAGGGCTATTGTGAGAATAAAATGGAGGTGAACAGAATGATATAAGGTGGTTTGGGTCCCCATTGGGGAGAAAGGTGGGGTATACATTAAGTAAATAAATAATGGAACACAAGGCCTACCAGGGTCATTCACAGCAACATGCCTAGCCAGTTTACCAAGAGTCAACAGTAAAGCGTGGAAGGAATTGCTCCAGGTTCTGGTACCATGGAGCTATGATAAATGTATAATGAACTTCTGAATATTACAGAGGCATTCCTCAGTATTTTAGGACAGTGACTTTCAAACTGTGTTCTGAGGAACCATGGGGTCCTTGGGGAGAAGATCAGCTTCCAAAAAAAACACAACAGCTTACCCACCACCAGTGTTCCCTCTAAGTTGAGTTAGTGTGAGCTAGCATACAATTTTTTAGCCTCCAGCTCACATTTTTGTCTTAGCTCAGGAAGAATGGCTCCAGAGCAAACTAATTTATGCAAGTAGCCAAATCACTCGCTCACAACTTTAATGCCAGTAGCTCACAAAGTAGAATTTTTGCTCACAAGATTTCACAGCTTAAAGAAAGCATTGCACCACTATTAATTTCTTCCTGAAATGTTCAGTCTCAAGGGATAAAAAGTTTGAGCATGTTCTGGATTACATACTCAAGAGATGTGGTAATGAAGCACAACAGTTAAGACCCGCATGAAACAAGTGTTCATTCCAGAACATACAAAGGATCCTCTGCCAAAGGTAGCTGTAAAGCAGCAGGGAAAATTTGTGGTTAACAAAACTGTGCTCTAGGAACAGGTTTGCCAGTTTTCCACCAGTGGGTCCCCTGCTCCCAGCTCCTGTTTCCTCCCACCACTCCTACAGATGGCAGAAGGAAAATAATGGGGGAAAACACTATCAGTGACAGTGTCATGTCACTTCTGGGAAAAACCTGGAAGTGACATCAGTCCTATCAAGGAACTACCAAAAGTCTATGGTTTTCCCTAGAAGTGATGTCACACTGTCAGTGATCCCCCCCCCCCCCATTGCTCTGTCATCAGAAGTGACATCACAGCCTCCCCAAACTCCACTTTCCTAAGGCATTACACACACGCCAGTCTCCCAAAATTTTCCAAGGCACTGTTGGGAACCCTATTCATCAACACGCAGCACCTCACACTTCCCTAGGCCAGCAGTGCACAGGCTGCTCAGCATAAGTGAGAGCTGTGTCACACATGGAGAGCTAATGAAGAAGAAAACAATGGTTTTCTGTTGAGGCATTGTTGTTTTAGTATGTGATGATTTTATTGATTTTACAGATCTTAAATGTAAATCTGCATAAACTGCAGACCTCTGTGTTGGAACCTGCCCTGAGCTTACAATGTGGGAAGGGTGGAATATGATCCTAAATAAATAAATAAATAGTAGAATGCTAAAAATTAACATCATCTAGATTTGGGCCTCTGTGATCATTTCTTCCTGGATCCATGTTGAACAATTCACACTTGTCCTTTGCCTAAGCACTGAAGTAAAGCCTTCATCTTCCTGCTCAGTTTGTGACATTGGTTAATTATTCCTCTGAGACTACCAAAATGTAGTTTGCCTTCTCCAGTGCAACCCTGAAGCTTTAGTATTCAAAGAATACTAGGAAGTGGGAACTTGTCTCCCAAGGCAAGTTCCATATACTTCAGAATTCATACATTTTGCCAAAGGGGGATGCACAAGTTCTCCTTCAACAGGTTGTACAGAAGTACAAAAAGTAGAAGCCATCCATTCATTCAGTAGTTATAACATACAAATCAGTGCTCATTGCTTAAGCCTTATATAAACGTCTATTTCAGATTAGAACTTCTAAGAAACTGGATACAGTCTGGGCCACTAGACTGTGACATCATTCCACCTTCAAAAGAAGCTTTCCCTTGATAAGAGAAGAGTCATATCAGCCTTTGTTGTTATGTCCCTGCTTGCGGACTGCTTGAATAGATGTTCTCAATACAAGTTCCTTAGACGCCAGACAGGGTGAAAGTAACTTCAATTTCTTACTGATACTTTCTATCATGGGGGACTCAAAGCAGTAAATGAGAGATACCAGTCCAGCCACTTTCCCATTCCAGCTTCACCCCGTTAAAACAGAATAAGCTTTTGTTCCAAGACTTTTCAAAGTAATACATGGGTTCCTTTGTAATTCTATCAAAATACCTATGGGATTGGATCTGAAGTTCAGTTTCCATTAACAGAAGGCATTTCTGTTAACAGAAAGGAACTTTTCTGCCTCCTGCTGGAGTCCACTGAGCTCCCGTGGCATTTAACATCTAAGTCATATTACTTAGACTGCTATTTTATAGTTTTTGTAGGCCTGAACCTATCTTATGTTTTCACAAATAAAACTAACATTGAACAGCTAATTGTGCTGAGTAGTTCAAAGATGTGGAAATGTCACCAAAGGATTTCATTGTGCTTCATTGACCCCCCCCCCCCCCCCCGAGGGATGAGTTGAGCTACTGTCTGAAGAGAAGACTGAAGAGAAGAAGACAGAGCTGAGGATGTGTGGGAAAGCCCTGAACAGTGAGCTTTGAGTTCTTCTATCATCTCCACCATATCAAATAGTAAACAAGGATGGATCATACTTGTCACAAATGCATCAAAACCAGGCCACCAACAATGGCATAAAAAAAAATGATGTTGTAAATTAACCAAAAAAAAAAACCCCAAAAATGACCTGAGGAAGACTGAACATGTTCCCAAAAGCAGAGAATGTTGAAAACAATTTGAAATCAGTTGATGTTTTTAATGGCTTGTTTTAATGGCTCAGCTTGTTGTTAATGGCTTTGTGTAGATGTAAGTGGTTTTGTGTTATTGTTTGAGCTGTCTCCAGTAGGTCTCTGGAGAGGTGGTAGTTAAGATTTACAGACAAAAAAAAGGAAAAAGGGGCAGCAAGCCTAGTCAAACCCCATAGGTTTTTCAAGGCAAGAGCTGTTCAGAGGTGGCTTGCCACTGCCTGCCTCTGTGATTAGCTTCAGAGATCCAACAACATCAGACGAGCCTGTGTTAATCAATATCCACATTGGTATTCTCTCCTGTGGTTCTCTATAGATCCATCCTTGCATTTTTGCCCCTTCTAATAGTGATATTGCCAGGCTTCCAGGTAGGGTTGACAAGCGTGGCCCAGCAACCAGTGGGAGAACAAGGGGCGGGTACATGGGGCAGCTATTGATAATGTTGTGATGTCACTTCCATGAAAAGCCCAGAAGCGATGTCACACCATCAGCCCAACAGGCATTTTCAATTTTTTTGTCTATTGACAACCACTCCAAGAGGTAAAGGGAAACAAGAGGGGGGTGTCAGGGAATCCTTGCACCCAATGGGGGACTGGTAACCTTAAAAGCAAGTCCCACCAAGTTCAGTGCAATGTTCCCTCTAAGCTGAATTAGTGTGACCTAGCTCACATTTTTTTTAGCCTCTGGCTCACACATTTTTGTCTTAGCTCTGGAAGGATGTCTTCAGTGCAAACTAATTTATGCAGCAGCCAAATTGCTCACTCACAACTTTAATGCCAGTAGCTCACAAAGTAGCATTTTTGCTCACAAGACTTTACAGCTTAGAGGAAGCATTGGTTCAGTGGGGCTTACTCCTAGGTAGGTGTGTCTAGGCTCCCAATAAATTAAATAAATGTCTGTGCTGGAACAGTACTGCCTAAATTTTGCTGTCTACAGATCAGAGGGAAGCAAGGGAAGCCTCAACACACTTGATGGAGGGAGAAAAACACAGACAACCAAAAATAGCCTCCACACTGCCTTTGTCAGAAGCTTAAACGTTATACAAGATCTGCTCTTTCTGGTAGGGAAAGAGAAGGCTGGCAGAGTACAACAACACAAAAAGAGGCTAAGCCTACATCTGAAAAATGAGACTGAAAATTATCCATTCATCATGCCATGACTGCATTGAGCACACAAACACCTCCCTCTCCTAGTGTACTGGGAACCTCGTTACACATTACATCGACATCATGGTTTAGGGATCACACTTGTAGGCCTCCAGCCTCTAGGTTGGAATGGGAATAGGGTTGCCAGCTCTGAGCTGGGAAATTTGTGGAGATTTGGGAGTGGGGCTTAGGGAGTGCAGTGGTTGGGGATCGGTGGGACATCAGCAAGGTATAATACCACTGAGTCCACCCTCCAAAGCAGCTGTTTTTTCCCAAGGGAACTTATATCTGTAGTCTTGGTATCAGTTGTAATTTCGGGAGATCTCCAGTCCCCACCTGGAGGTTGCCAGTTGTATATGGATCAGATTCCTGCTGGCTGCCAGATCAGTTCCACTGGAGAAAATAACTTATTTGAAGGGCAGACTTATGGAATTATAACCTGCTGAGGTCTCTTTCCTCCCCAAAGAGTGTTTGTCAGTTCCTAGAGCATCATAGGGGATTACATCATTTTCAGGTCTTTCTTCACTCCAGAGTGACATCAAAATGCCAGTGGCAATGCTCCCCTCCATTATCCTCCCATTGTTCATGGGAACAAGGGTGAGCAACAGAGGGTGGGAATGGGACTTCCCCACCTGCAGCAGACACCTGGCAACACTGTTTGTTTGCTAAGTAACACCATAAGGCTTTTTAAGCAGATATTCCATGTTGTGTATCAATATCACGGTCGCCATGTGCTTGTGTAATGGCGACTGCCACGTGGACATTCGCACATGGCCTGAATCTACCTGAGCTTCGGCCAGGTAGAACAATAGATGGTCAGATCCTAAACGACCGCCAATCATGAGCCTAGGTATCCCCCAGGGGACCTATGAACTGTAACCACTATTTAAGGTCCTATCAGGACATTTGGGCGAGGTCGGGGGATTATCTCCAACCGGCATAAAAGAGGGCTCTGAGCCCGGGGTTGTTCATGTTCCATCTTGATCCGCAATAAACTACAGTGCTGTTTTCACTGTTACCGGCCTCCCGACTCCAGTACTTTTCATTCCATAAGAGTATTGTGTCTTTCAGACATCCCCTTTTTGTTCTTGCACCTGTGGTGTGCAGGTAAAAGTATCTGTGGCCTTTCCTTCTGCATTGTTTACTCCTCCTTAAAGCACTCCACAGCAAACACTTAATGTGCTACAGCCGCAATAAGTAATGTAAGTAACGTGATTTCGCATGGACCTTTAAGAAGGAGAAAGCAAAGCAGAGGAGAAGGTTCTCAACACTTCTGCTTGTGTACCCCAGCTGTGAGAAGAAAAGGCTGCGTCTGAGCCTGGGAGGCATAAAACTCGCATTGAACATTTGCTTCAAATTTCTCATTCTGTTGCTCGACACACAAAGAATGTGTAACATGGAAAGAGGCTCAATTACTAGATCTGACATATTTCAAAGAAGAAATAAGCAGTGGGTTGGAAAGTTAGCTGAAGTAAATATGGTATGCATAGATATATGTTAGCCAACTGCTTACTCTTGATGGATATTTATATTCAGCAACTTTATACCCTAGTATTCAGCCACAAGGATATCTATGCAATCCTAAAAATGCAGATAAATTAAAGCAAGAAAAACTGAGACTGGAAAAGAAGTCTTAAGGAGAAAACAGCAGCTCAGGTTCTTCATGCATTGGTGAGAGGTAATACACATCTGTAACAGGTAGGTTACAGAAATGTACTCCCAGGACACAGCAGTCAGCATTGTTCTGAATGATCCAATAGGAGCTGTACAGGGAAATGTTAAGATCTGAGGAGGAAGTTGTTAGAAGAAGTTAGGTTATGCTGGTTTAGAGAGAAGGGTTAGTATAACAGGGGTATGAATTAAAGATCTGGGTGGATATCAGATCCTTGGTTAAGTTTCCTAGTTGAGGGAACTGGGTGTACTGAGATGTTACATGAGCCAGCAGGGGTTCGCAGGACTGGTCGCTGTGCTGAACTTTATATGTTTTAAATCCAACTGTGAGGATGTTTCCTGAGGCACACACTGAGTGAAACCTCCTACCACTCCTGGTTAAGTGCTAATATTTAACTCAGTTGTGTGTTTTCAGAAATAAACTTTGTTCTTGTTCACTTTAACAAGCAAACCACCTCATGCCTCTCAATTTTACCTCAGTTATCAATCCAGGTTTAAGTGGGTTTATACTCAGGCCCACATAGGGTTGCCAGGTCTTCCTGGCCGCCAGCGAGGAATGAGGGTAGGGTTGTCAGACCCAGGTTGAGAAACTCCTTGAAATTTGGGTGTGGAGCCTGGGGAAAACACAGACCTCAGTGAGGTACAGTGCCACAGAATCCACCAAAGAATCCATTTCCTTCAAGGGAATTGATCTCTGTTGTCTGAGCTGTAATTGCGGGGGATCCCCAGGTTCCACCTGGAGGCTGGCATCCCTAGGTCCACATCTTAGCCCCTTATATTTGGTTCTTTTTTTAAATTTCCCAGTAGGAACCTCAGTACAGTGGGGTAGGCAGGACATTGTATTGTGACAGAGGGGGGGGGAATCCTGTGGGATGGTGGATAGCCCCCAGGAAATCCATCAAAATGTCCAAAAATGTAAAATGGGGGTTTATTAAAAGGCAATTTATTAATTTTGAAAAAGTATATGCTACCACTCCAGCTCACAAAACAAAAACAATATAATCAGATCATAAACACGGTAACAAAAGAATTACTCGTAACAAAATAAACTATAAAAACAAGTCAGGAGCATAAAAATAGTATTTAGCAACCTAAAAAGATATCTATAAAAAAGCCCTCCAGCAAGAAGCAGACCATAAAAACAGCTAAAAGTGATGGAAGACCTTGAATATATGGGCCTAGTGCCTAAAGATTATAAGGTAGGCCTCAGGTGAGCTTGAAAGGGGAGGGCATTCCAAAGGCAAGGTGCTACCACTGAAAAAGCCCTATCTCTAATTGCCACCCAGCTCACCTCCAGAGGCATGGGACATAGATAGCAGGGCTTTTGGAAGAGGATATTGACTGGGTCTGTGAAAAGTGGGCTTGGGTAAGTGTGCAATAAAACCAACTTAAGCCATAAAAACACTATATTAAAATCAATGACATAAATATCTCCCATAGGAATTAAAACCAGATAGAAATCCTACTCCCAAAAGTGGCAGCCCTGACCAGCAGCATAAAGCTTGTTTCAGTTCAACATACACACACACACACTTTGCACAAATTATGGAAGGCAAATAGAGAACCAACATCCTATATTTTGCATTAAGCTCATTCTAGACTGTTGGCACGACTATAAAAAAAAAAGCACTGGAACTGGCCACCATGGTTCTTCTAATCTAGAGGGAACCACCAGGAGACCCTGGCAAAAAGGAAGGCCTTGGTTTCTATACTTGTATGCTGGTCCTCCAGGGCAGCTGGCTGGTCACTGTCTGAAACAGGATGCTGGACTAAGTGGACCATTGTTCTGATCCAATAGGACACTTCTTATGTGACTTCAGTCCTTTTCCAGTCCAATTTATTCCACAGTTAATAGCTGGTCACATAGTTCTAGCTGGCTCAGACAACTCCATGAGGAAAAACACCTGGTGTATACTTTGTCTCCTTTGACATCTTTCTAATTAAAATATTAATAGACATTATCACCTGGAAGAAGAACAATTATCCACCTCCTGTGCCTAAAATCACTGAAGAAAAGTAGGACTGATAGGCTGTCACAACCAGGGGGGAGGAGATTTTATTTTTAAAAATACAGAGATGGGCCAATGCTGATAGATAGTTCATCATAATGCTCAGCCAGGAATCACCTTCCATCCAATACCAACCCTTGAATAGTCCTACCAACAATTTCCAGCAGTATGCCTGAAGCCTACTTTCCTCATTGCTGAGCTAGGCATATCAAAAGAAAAGACTCTTGCAACTCTTTCACTCAGTACTAACAGTACAACAACAATGAAAAGGGAGGGGAGACATATGCCCTACATCCATCTTTCACATTTATGAGTACAGAAGTAGTCAAGTTTGTACGTTCTATGAGAGTTTTAAGTCAATGAAGTCTCAGCAAATCGAAAGAGCATTTCCTTTGATTTAATCAATCACAAGGAAAGCCTTCTTGGGGGCAAAACAGCATCAGCTTGCAGAACCTTTTGCGCTCCTAATGGAAGAGGCCCTGAAGGAGATCAATTAACAATTTCTCAGATATGCGCGGCAATTTAAAAATGATCAGCATATGCAGCAGCACGGGGCTTTTAACATTTCCTAAGTATACCTAATCAATCAAGTATATTAAAATCTTTAGGTGGAACTACAGGAATATTAGCATGCAGGAGTAATTTAAATGAAAAATGTAACAACACTTCACTTTGCTCGATATTTTACATAGAATTGTGCTCTTGCTTTACTGCTGCTGGAAATTCTACCCTAAGAAATATCATTACACCCTATTTCTAGTAGAACACAATTTGTTTATAACTAGAAGTCTTTCCAACACTCATTATAAAGTTTTTCTATTCCTTGGTTTTTGTAACTCTTTGCTCCACAGTCAGATTCATCAGCCATGGGTGGACACAACCTATGAAAACTGCTTGAGCCACTGGGATTTGACAGCTGGGGAGGGGGGCTGTTACAAACAAACAAACAGCAAAGAACTTTGTGACAGCTTAAAGGCCCTTTCTGCACTCATAACTTACTGCAGAGTTATGACGTAACTTTGGGTTTTTGTGCCTGCTGTCCACACCAGTTTTACACCATCTGGTGTATTTATTCTGCAGATACAAAAAACAAACAGAAAAAAAACCACTTTTTAAATCGGGGTGGAACATCATTTGTGACATGTGGTGGCCAGTGGCCATTTTTTTAAAAAATTATGCAAATGCCCCATTGCAGTGGCGCCAAGCACCGTCTTTTTAAATCCTCATAGTTCACGGTTTGCAAACGCCTTTTAGCCTTAATAAGTTGAATGATAGGGAACAGAAAGGAAAGCAGGGAAAGGGGAGGGGGGACCTACTGTTGAAACTGACCAGACTTGTCCTGAAATTGACAAAGAGCTGAGAAGCCCTATTTTCCATAGTGCCGGGCACTAGGGGAGAGGGCAGTTCTGCTGTGCATGTGTGTGTTGAATGTCTCCACCTTTGGAGAAGTTAATATGCTGCTTGATTGTCAGTAACTTCTGATTATCAGCAAGCAGCCCCCCTTCCTACATGCACAGCTAGCTTCTCCTCTCTTGGTCTCCCACCTCTTCCTCCTTTCTAAACAGCCTGCCTGTTCTCTCCCTCACTCTTTCCTGATCTGAGAAGCAGAGGCATGGAAGCCAGGCTAAAGATTTCTCCTTTAAGGTTCAGAGGATGGGTTTGTCCTGGCTTATGATGAGTGCTTGTGGAGTGGGGGCAGGTTCCTCCCCCTTTCCCTAGGGTGACGAGAGAAGGCAGCACAGAGCTCAAGGGCTCCCCACTTTCAGAAAAGCCAGAGAAATGGTGAACAGAAAGTGAACTGAGAACTGAAGGGATGAAAATCAGTGCAGAACTTTTAAAAACCCTGATGGACATGCAAGGTGAAAGAAGGGGGAAATGCAGAATGAAAAAGATCCCAGGATGGAGAGGTGCTGTGAAAGCGAGGAAAACCAGCGGTGTATAAAAGGCTAAAGACTGGTTTATTGTGCATAAACTTTCATGGCCTGAGCCCACTGCATACTTTTTTTTCTTTAAAACATCACTTTTCCTAGGTCAATATAGCTTCCCTTTTGCTTCAATCTCTCCCCACACACACACCTATGTAGGGTTGCCAGGTCCTACCTTTAGCTACCGCGCGGGAGTCCCGGCCCCTCTCCAGGACTTCTTCGGCACATGTGCAAAGTGCGCACACTGCAATGACATCACCCGGAAGTGATGTCATTGCATGAGGCACGTTGAAGGCAGGACCACTATAATTCGAGGGAAAACTATAGAGTTTTTCCTCGAATGATAGAGCATCCCCCCTCACAATGTGTCCTGCTCTTTGGGGGTGGGGTTCCCCCGGCAGCCCAATCTGGGCTGGCGGGTAAGGGGCCCATCAAGCGGGCAAACTCCCACCCCCCCAGGGGACCTGGCAACCCTACACCTATGACTGGTCCCTGCTCTTTCCTGTTCACATATAAATTTTCCCTTTCCATCCACAGACTTCATAATAGAATCACAGAGTTGGAAGGGACCTCCAGCACAACAAAGCCCTTGCAAATACAGCTCACAAACTCCATTCTTCACTCTTTCCCTCTTGTGGGAATCTCTAGAGATCTCAGATTTTAAAAATTTGGAAACATTTCTAAACCTCATGATTCTATAGCTCAGGGCTCCGTTGGGGCCAGGGCGTGCCGGAGCGCTCCGGGAGAGAAGGGGCCGGGGGGCAGGCACATAACAAAGCCCCGCCCCCCGGAAGAAAGCCTTCCCCCGTTCACCCTTCCCGGGCTGCAGCAAGCGCCGCCGGCCCGGGGAGAAGCCCTTCCCTCCCCCCCGCTCAACTTTCCCGGGCCGTGGCAAGCGCCGCCAGCCCGGGGAAAAGCCCATCCCTCCGAAGCTGAATGGGTGGAGGTAATGTCTGCACTGGCGGGATGTTTACGGACTCACTCTTACTTGCATAAGCAAATGTCCGAGGGCGGTGGAGTAGCTCGTCTTTTTTCGTGCCTGCCTTCTCTGCAGATGCCTACTTTAAGGCTTCAGAATTTCTTATTCGAAATCAACTTCCAACTCGGTTAAAAGAACTTTAAATCCATCGTATATCATCCTGCTTTCTGAAATCATCAAGGGCTTCTGCTGGAAATGATGATTGATGATAACGCTTAGCAGAATTTTTGCTAGGGTACCGGGCGTGTTTCGGATATACTATTGGAATGGTCAGAGGTCGCGGGGCGTGGTGGCTGTGAAATGTTTTCACTCGTTTCACTGCTCCTCCTTCTGCGAGATTTGTAATACGAATGTAAAACGCAATAAGATCGCAGTACAGATTTGTATTACAAACTGAAGAGGTGGAAGGGAGATTTAAGCCTCGTATATGAGGTGCAGAGCGAAGAACCCCCCCCCCCCCACTGAGTGTTCCCGGGCCGCGGCAAACACCATCGGCCCCGGGAAGAAGCCCCCTCCCTCCCCCACTCACTGGCAACCTCATTCATATCCTTCAACCCTTATTGCTCTGCAGTACTGTATTCGCCCAGAAGGGAGATGATCCTAAGTGTCAGATAATCTCCCTAAAAAGCAACTTGCATGGAAATTTAAGACAGCTCCATCTTTTTCTTGTTGGTACATGTGGGCAAAAAGTCTTCTTCTCAGGTAAACAGTACTTTTATTTTTATCTTCCCAAGGCTGCTTGCTCTCGCTGCCTTTTCCAAGCAAGGGGGGGGGGAGAGAGGGAAACCCCAGCTCCAGTGGGGGGAGAAGCATCCCCCCTTCCTCCACCCTCTCTTGCCAAGATCTCTGCAGCATCTCAGAACACTGCCCCATTCCTCCAGCGATTTTTCCAAGGTCTTGTGATTGCAAGAGGAAGAGGGAGGGAGCCTCAAACACAGGCTTGTGGAGCATTTCAAAGTTCTTTCTCTGCTCCGGGGCATGTGTGGGACTACTAGACGCACATGTGTTTGGCTCTGCACGGGGATGCTGCCGGCCCCGGGAAGAACCCCCCTCCCTCCCCCACTCAGCTGTTCCCAGGGCCCAAGGGAGGGAGAAGCCTGGCCTGAGTGGCTTAATGCCACTCAGGCCCAAGCAAGGGGGGGGGAGGGAGGGAAACCCCAGCTCCAGTGGGGGGAGAAGCGCCCCCCTTCCTTCCTTCCTTCCTTCCTTCCTTCCTTCCTTCCTTCCTTCCTTCCTTCCTTCCTTCCTTCCTTCCTTCCTTCTCTCTCTCCCCCCACCTACCTACCTTCCTGTTCCTTCCCCTCTCCCTTCCTCCCTCCTTCCTTCCTGCCTTCTCTCTCTCCCCCCCACCTACCTACTTTCCTGTTCCTTCCCCTCTCCCTCCCTCCCTTCCTCCCTCCTTCCTTCCTTCCTTCTCTCTCTCTCCCCCCACCTACCTACCTACCTTCCTGTTTCTTCCTTCCCCCCTTCCTCCCTTTCTCCCCCCTTCCTTCCTTTTTATCTCTCTCCCCCCAACTACCTACCTACCTTCCTGTTCCTTCCTTCCTTCCTTCCTTCCTTCCTTCCTTCCTTCCTTCCTTCCTTCCTTCCCCCTCCCTCACTCCCTCCCTTCTTGCCTTCTGACACACTGCCCATGACGTCAGGGATGTGTGGCCTTTTGACACTTCCAGTGACGTCAGGGGGTGTGGCATATGCAAATAAGTTATGCTAATGAGCTCCTGCACCTCTTTTTTTACGAAAGGACCCCTGCTATAGCTAGATAGTATTATGATTCTCTGACATTGCAGTTGCCTTCCTGATTCCCTTATCCTGCCAGCCCCACATCCTTCCCCTTTCTCTAAGTGCAGCTTTGCATTAGAGTATTTAGAGAGTGTTCAGACCAGGTCTACTCAGAATCCTACTGTGATAGGATCCTGCACTGGGGCTTACTTCCCAGAAAAATGTTCTTTTGATTAGCTTGTTAATTGGATAGAAATTCTGTTCTCCTTTAAGTCCACTTATCATTATGAAACATGCAATACCCATAAAGAGAACTCTCCAAATAATTATTCCAGTATATTAGCACCTTCATAAGTTGCATGATTCAAACAGGTACCATGATATCACAGAAGCAGCTAACTACGGAATTAAGAGTCTATATAATTCATACATAACCTGTTGAGATTGTGTTTATAAGCAAGGGTATTTTGATATAAGAGGATGTAGTGGGCTCAAGTGGTTAAGACGCTGAACTGCAGATCAGAAGGTCGGTAGTTCAGCAGTTAGAGACCTGAGTGCTGCATAATGGAGTGAGCACCTATCTCTGGTCACAATTCCTGCCAACCCCAGAAGTTTGAAAGCAAGAAAATGCAAGTAGATAAATAGGTACCGCTTCAGTGGGAAGGTAACAGCGTTCCATCCACCTCGGTGTCTAGTCATGCCAGCCACATGACCACGGAAAAAGTCTTTGGACAGTGCTGGCTCTTCAGCTTGGAAATGGGGATAAGCACCGCATCCCTAGTCGTATTCGACTGGCTTTCGAGCAAAGGAAACCTTTACCTTCACCTTATGTTGATATAAGCAAGGGTATGCATATATTTTTAAGGAACCAAGATCTCAAGACCAGCATTTTCTCACCCACCAATGGTGCTTTGTCTAAAATATTTGAAAAAGAACTGTGGACATGATTTCTGGATTCAACTTCTCTGGCTGGAAAAAATTATCGACATAGGTGAAAGTTGGTGGCCACTTACATCTCATAAAGCAGCAGCAGCCAGTGCTTACATGCAAAAGAATCACATCTGCAGTTTCCCCAGAATTGTGCCACCAAACAGTTGGAGAAGATAACATCCTTAAATATTTTAGAAAGAAGAAGAGTTAGTTTTTATATCCTGCCCTTCACTACCTGAATTAGTCTCAGAATGGCTTATAATCACTTTCCCTTCCTCTCCCCACAACAGACACCCTGTGAGGTAGGTGGGGCTGAGAGAGCTCTGAGAAAACTGTGACTGGCCCAAGATCACTCAGCTGACTGCATGTGGAGGATGAGTGGATTCTCCAAATTAGAGTCCACTGCTCTTAACCACTACACCAAAAGGTCAGGGGATATTGTTGTTTTTTTCAGAATGCAGCCACCTTTTGCATTTCCGTGCATGCTGTGACACTTCTGATGATCGCACTATCAATGGGATCAGTTCAGACTTCCCCATAGGAGTTCCATCTGTTCTGGGTTGGGGGGGTTTCCTTTTTTTTCTCTTTTTGTTGCACGCACATTGAAGCATCTGAATATTTCAGCAGTCTCGTTCACTCTGCCTTCTTTACATGAGAGTAGTCCCATTTACTCTTGTGTAAAGTTCAGTAGCTAAAGGACAAAAGATAATTTATTTGCACCATTGGCTTCAGTACTGAAGAACGGGATATGATCCCGGCTCAGGCAGGAGAGAGTGGAGTCCAGACCAGAGAGAGAGAGAGAGACATAAACTTGCAAGGAAGCTGCCCTGATGTAGGCACCTTCCATTGCTAAAATGTTTTGCCATTGAGATGCAAATATTTTTTAAAAACCTCACACCAGCCTGCTCTTTTGGGGTGGGTTTTGGCAGGCTGGTGGGTTGTGCTGGAAGCCACCAATGCAAAAAACTTAGACAGATTCTGCAAAAGCAGTCATTCCGCCCTCAGTCTCCCATTTTCCCCAGTTGTACTGCTCAATTTCCCACTATTTGCTGCATGGCCGCATTTTGACCCGCATCTCCTCCTGATTTCCCCCGCGTCTTCTTGATCCTAAAAAATATTTCTCCTATGATGACTAAATGTTTTTCTTTCCATGAACACAGCCTTTTGCTCAGTTTGTTAAAAAAAAAACCTAGGAAAATGTAGTTCTAGCATACATACCTTCTTTCCTTAAAAGCTTGCGCTGTTGGCCTTTCAGATGGCAAAGGAGCATCATCTGTACTGTTGTGTTGTAAAGTACTGGAAGGTATTGTGCTACAGATACAAACCTGTCAAAAGCCGGCCACAATTAGGGCACTAGCCCCCACTGCTTCCTGCACAGCACACTACTTCCTTCCAGCAATACTGCTATGGTTGGGAGAAGCATTTTCAACTTAGCCTTCCAGCAGTTGCAGGTCTAATTATGTGACAGTATCCTGTCTACAGACCTAGAAACTAGGGACTCAAGTTTCATACCCTACAAACTTATTTTGTTTCTTTATTTTTCTATACATTTCGGGTTTTTTAATAATTGAGGCTTTTGAGACTGCTTGGTCTCCTAGTCCTCAATGAGGGTAATGCCTGAACTAATGATGCAATCCAGCATTCACTTGGCCTGTGATGAGGGGATTATAGGCTTGAAGGAACCACATGGCTTTATGAAAATAACTAAGAAACAGCTTTATTTCAGTGTATGCCTCAGTTGTTTCTTTGTTTTCCTTTTATCCAACCTTCTCAATAGTACAGTAACACAGGTACTGGAGAACTAGGGTCTGAGAAAGCACAACTGTTACAAAGAAAATTTATTGTTTAACCAATTTAGACTTATAACATGGAACAGAAAGGCTTTTAACTGTTTTTGACAGGAACAGCACAAAATTCCTCAAGTTGCTAATGGACTCCCTGTGTAACCAGATGACCTCCTAAACCTTCTCCCACCAAACTCCAATAACCCTCAACTCTGACAGTTGACCAGCAATTAAACTGCCTCCTTTTTAAAAATATTCCAATCCACCATTTGAAAGTGATTGGCTGAGGGGCCAGGTTGTGACTGGGTCTGAGCTGTCAAAAATATCTTGAGTCAGTAAGGGAGATGTGGCAAGAGTTCAGCAGGATTTCCAGGTTGTGGGTGGAAGCTACAGGATGCTTGTTTAACCCCTGCACAAAGTCAGATGGGGGGGAGTGGGGAGCCCACCCCCTGGAGAGCAGAAAAGGCTGTGGTAAAGAGAGGGTCTTGAAAATAACCCAATGCGTGCACAGTGGAGCACTGAAATCCTGGATTTTATTTTCTTTAAGGAAAACCTTGCACAGAACTGAGAGGGCATTTTGGCTTAGATTTTTCAATAGCTGATGTCTTGTTATCCCAATATATTTGCACAGCAGACAAAACACAAATAACCATCTCTCAGCTCATGCTAGAATGCAGAAATGAAAAGCAAGGAGTAAAAGGATGTTTGTTGAAGCAGAAGAGAAAACATTCCAGCTGTGTGGCTTTAACAAAGCACAGGGTCTGCTTTTTAATTTGGATTGCTAAATGTAATGGCTACCACTGATATGTTCAGGCACAGATCCAGGAGAAACTTACATGGCTTAGCATATTTCTTTTGGCCCACACCTGTGGTATAATTGTGTATCTTTAAGACAAAGAGCACATCAGTATAGCTAACTTATCTGGGGTTGCGGTCATATGCACAATTAGACCCGACATAGGTGCGAATGCTGGGTGGATTTAATAGGAGCAATCAGACAACATCTGGGAAGCACCCCGCAGCCATCGGCAACCCATTTTGTTCCGCTGCAGAAGCAGAGTTAAATGACACCAGGGAAAAACTGGTAGTAAATGGGTTGTGACAGGCCACAGGTGGACTTTCCCCTATCTGATCACTCCAGCATGCTCTCATGGTGTCCGGATGGTCTGATCAGGCCACCCCCGATTCTGTGCCATTTTTTTCCTCCTTCACAGTATGTGCATCATCACAAACTATAGGGAGCCCTCAGTGCGGAGGTGCAATTCACTGATCCCTCGTTTAAGCACATGGGGGGAAAGGGACAAAAAAAAAAGATGGCTCACCTACAGTTACATCTGATCACACACTGACAGACGGCGCCCACAGCTTCAAAGGGAGGTATGATCATGCAACTGCAGGTCAAATTCTGCTGGAGGAAATAGCCTCTCTTCCCCGCCCCCACTTTATCTCACGCGTGTGACCGCAACCTGGGAGATGTTTAAAAGCTAGCTGGTCCAGATGTTGGGGTATGTAAAAGATAATGATGGCCTGACTGATGCCACATAAATTTGGAGGGCATCTCACTACTTATAAAATTAGTCTTCAGTGTTATAACTACAGCCAGTAGATAATCCTGAGGGGCTGTAGCCTAGCTGCAGAACACCATTCTGTTTTCATAAAGAAGGTCCCCTGTTCATTCCTCCAATTTACTTTCAATTTAAAAGACCAGGTGATATGAAAGATCAGGACCTGAGATCTGCTGTCAGAGCAGAAAATACATATTTGATAGACCAGTGGTCTGATGCAGCATTAGGTAGTTTCATGTGTAAACAGCAATCCAGGGTCGTGCATTATAGAAGACAGACATTTTTCCATGGAGGCAGAGAGAGAGATATTTCTTTCTAAGGCTGCTGTGATGTGTGTGCTTCTGCAGTTCAGAATAGGAGAATGGGAAGGACCTAGAGGCAGAAGCGAGCAAGAGCTAAGGCAAGGCCCAACCAGAGGAAGGTGATCCCAGTAAAAGGGCAACAGTCTCTGAAGCAAGACTGGTTACATGAGAAGCTGTGATGACTTAGGCTTGGACAAATATTCACTCACGAGCAGTATAAGTTGTCTTATATCATCAGGCCAATTGGTCCATCCATACCCATTATTGTCCCCTCCAGTTATTCCCAAGCTGTGTGCTGGGGCATAATATCATGCTGCAAGAGCAGCTGAAGTGTGCCTTGAAAAATTAAACCATTATATTGGATGTACCCACCACTCTCAGGAGGCTCAAACAGCATCAGTCCACTTCTTTCTTAGGGCCAAAGTAGACATTATGTTTTGAGGTGATTTGTGTCTGTGTTTCCCCAACCCAAATCATGTTCCCTGCTGTCAGACAACCACTGTAAGGAATGTCATTTTAAAGGTCAAAGAGAATATTCTGAGCTCATGCTGCTCCAAAGTTATGTTAAAAACTCCCTTCCACATTTGTTTCAGTCTCCCAAAATGGTATGGGGGGGGGGGGGAGGTAGGAGTCCCACCTCTCCCCATTCCAAAGTTCCAAGCAGAAAAGGACTCCCTCTGATTTTTAAAATGAAATTTCCTACAGCAGCTGTATGACCACAGGGAACATGAGTTGAGTCAGGGAAACCCAGATAAAACTCACCAAAAACTCACCAAGCAGCCCTTTCCTCTGGATGGCAAGTGAAATCAGACTGGCTCCTTCTTCCCCTACTGGCTGTCATCTTCTTAAGCCCGCAGTGGCAATGGCACATGAAGGCAGACTGTAACCTCCTCCTTTAGAGAGGCTGTGGCCCCTTCCTCTAATGATGACAAATGAGGGCAGACTGTGGCCCCTTTCTCTCATTGTGCAGGGAAGGGAGGGTTAGAAATCGAATGAATGAATGAATGAATGAATGAATGAATGAATGGTGATGGCAGATGAGGGCAGACTGTTGCCCCTTCCTCTGGTGATGACATATGAGAGTAGACTGTGACAGTTGCTACTGCCACCAGGGGGAATAGGAAACTGCCAGGAATTAACCCTGAGACAGTTTGAAGATAAAGTATGCACTTCAGCTGTGCCACTGGACTATGGGTGCTCACCATAGGTTGAACATGATCTCTGTAGCCTAGGGAGATTCTACTGAAGCACACACCAAAGCAGCCATACCCAACAGCATCACGCAGAACAAAAAGGCTGCTTTTATTCAATCTACATAATTGTTCCAGTTTATTCCTGCTGTTTGGCATCCATCTTAAGTGGACAAGGAAGGTTAGCAATAGAGTCTAATGTAATTGCAAAATGTAATGCAAGTCTAGGAGAATGTCCTTTCCGTTTAACACATTTAACTCTGAGAGATCCCACTGAGCTGCTAATATCTAATTAATCCATTTTCAGAAGCTGTAGTTATCTGCTAAAATTAAATTGTTTACATTTATATTGCCTTAGTGTAAATACAAAACTTATCTGTTAGTTAAATACCCCCCTCCTTTTCTCCCTGCACCACTTCAGCAGTCCCAGCAAGGACTATGCAATATTAGCCTCAGAAGATTTTCCCAGAGATTCTTTAGCACCATCTTTTGGTTCAATTGCACATGCTTTCAGTCATTAAGCTTTTATGGCAAAGGCATAAAACGATATGAAAACAATAAATTAAATACAAGAATGGCAAGATATGTGTCACATAGATTCATGGTTTGTGAACGGCCATACAGGTATTTCTGGCAGTGCAAACTGAGAAGAAACCAGCCAGAGAGTGCAAAGAAAGCCTCTGCCTGTTGCCCTGGTTCAAGTGGGCTTTCTTGCGTGGGCTTGGGGAGGGAGAGACCTGTAGCTTGAGGCTAAGCCTCTGCATCTATTCCACACTTCCACCCTCTGCACCCCTCATACAACCAAAGCCCATGTCCCATCCTAGCACGTGACTAATAGAGCCTCAGAGTACAAAATCAATCACATAAAGAAGACATAGGCTTATACAGAATAAGAAAGCACGCTCAGAGCCTGAGATGGAGCTGTGATTGATGGAAACACATCATGCACCGAAACATTTAGTGGGAAGCTGTATTGCCATATTATTTTTTTCTGAGATAGAGGACAGGGCTTTTTCTGTGGTGGCAGCTCACATGTGTAAATTCCCTCCCTGCAGTAATTCTCATGGTGCCTCTTTTAGTTAGTTAGTTAGTTAGTTAGTTTAGTTAGTTAGTTAGTTAGTTCGATGTTTATCCTGCCCTCCCTGTCAAGGCAGCCTCCAGGCGGCTTACAATAAAAATGAAAATGCATTGAAACACCAGTGCATTAACACACCAGTGCATTAACACACCAATGCATTTAACACACCAATGCATTAACACAACTTTTAAGTTTTACACGTCAGTTACAGACATTTCTTTCATCCCAGACATTTGGTGAGAATGAGTTTTGTTTAGCATTGATTGGTATTTATGCTAGCCTTTAAACCTCACTGTAAATCTTGTTCGAGTGGTATACTTGTTGGCTTTTATGTTTTGGTATAATTGATTTTAGTATTTAAGAGAACAATTCTAAGCATGTCTACTCAGAATCCCACTCAGGCCTCTTCAGTGGGGGCTTACTCCCGGGAAAGTGTTCTTAGAATTGCACTGTTGGTGTGTTAGCTAGTTTATTGCTGCTTATGTATTAATTTTTTAGTACAGAATGTTTTTATTGTATTACTTGTTTTGGTTGATTTTAAAATGAACAAGTACACAATACTATCATAAGGAGTACACGATAACATATATGCAAAGTGTTTGAACACATGGCATTAGAACAGAAATGCTAAGCATTGTTATAGTTCTGAGGAGCATGTTTTACTAGTTTATCACAGGCAGACTAGCATGCGCATGCTACATCATGCTTGTGGTTATGATATCAATTGATAATGTATATGTCCCAATGTGCCCATCAGATAGTTTAATGCCATGGTTTTCAGCAGAACTTGGACAGCTGCCTGGAACCTGCTGAGAGATAGTGTATGCAGCGGTTGGTGATTGGACTAGGACCAAGGAGAGTGGGTGTAACCCGCCCCCACTACCACCATTAACTCAATGGATGACATTGGGACAATAACTTTGTCTCATCCTAACCTACCTCACATGATCACTGGGAGGGCAAATGAGTTGGAGAGCCACCCTGAGCTCCTTGGAAGAAAGGCAGGATAAAAAAAATGTTTCGATAGATTCCTTCCCATGCATAGGTAAACTCACCCCCATGTCTGTATGCTTAGTGGAAATGAAGATTTAGGGAAGATCTAGGAATACTGCACTATTGGCCCCTGATCCTAAATACTTCCCTCTGTGGTGAGGGAACATCTTTGTGGCAAGCATTGCTACAGTTGTGGACTATCTGTGGCCAAGTTCAGACTGGCAGTTTGGCCCACTTTGCAAGCAGATTAAGAGAGCCCGTTCACACAGCCACAGCTGTCTGGCGTTGCCGTGCTGCACTCACCCCATCCTGAAGTGCTTTCATCCCGCGTTTAAAAGGTACCTGATTAAACCGGTGTCAAACCGTATGGGTGCACGTTCATCCTGCTTCCTGGCAGTGTGGACGCAAATAAGCTGCACATCAAGCAGTGCCGGTAATGTGAACCTGCTAATCTGGGTGCTGTGCCTATGCACCCATGCACCTATGCAGAGGTTAGCAAAATGGACCAAAACAGCAAGCCACTGCACTGGCGGCACCAGGGGCCGCCCCACAGTGTGAACACTCCATTCCGCCTCCTCCCCAGTATGGTCCTGCATCAGTCTATGCAGTGCAAATGGAAAGCCCCGCGACAACTCGGCCCGGGTCTTTTTGCCCCACTTCCCTTGCACTTCACTTTGCCAGTCTGTCCTCAGCCTGTATAGCTCAAACAGAATAGTAGAGCCAATGGCACGAGAGACTTTTTAATGCAGTTGAGAGAGACTTTTTAATGCAGTTGTTGCTCCCTTTTCTTCTCAGCCATATGAAATATCTCATCTCTGTGGCACTTGTGTCTGCATTTTTGTGGGATCATTTCAGCAAATGCAAAGCAATAGCATTTGAACTCAACATTGACCTGTGCAAGTTGCCTTGGCCTTACTTTAATAATCCTACTGAGATCCTGGCTGATTCTCAGGAAATGCCAACTCCTGAATTTGGAAGGAAGATGACAATATGAGCTGCAATGCTTTTCAGTGCTGTATTCTAGATTTTAATGGCATAACACTGATCTATATATTCAATTTGAGACATTATTTTGCATAGAAGAGGCATCATCAGTCATTACCATGTGATTCGACAATGGTAGATGTATCATGATTTGCCTATGGCAAGCAATGTTATGGCTTTGTTAATCTATAGCAGGGAAATGTATTAAGTGACAGCAGCAATACCAATGCAAAAACCTAATAGAAAAGAGAAGCAATAACACTTAAAGAGAAATATGTGTTGCATGGGTAGATAGGATGAACGTGTATAGATAGTCTGGCTTGATTTTGCCAATTATTAACATTACGGACAATATATATGGAGTGATCAATTCTGTCCAATGTATTATATACAGCAGTTTCCCCCCAACCCAGGAAAAGCAACTGCAATTCTGTCCTTATTAATATAAAACTAACAGCATACATGGTGTTTTGCAGAGCAACATAAAGCAAAAATCAAGCTCCTGGTCCAAGGAGCTAGTCTAATTTAGTGGTTTTGGGGCCCTGGAGAAAAGTCCAAGACAGGGCCCAAGAACCTCCCCATTCGGCCCTGACAGGGCCAAGAAAGGAGTGACCATTGCCCCATCTGAGGCAGGTAGAAAGCCAGCTGCCCAAAACTTGGAGGGAATGGGCACAAGTGGCCACTGCTGAGCTGTCTCCCCAAGCCTCCAGTGGGTATGGTCACAAGTAGCTATCATTGCAAGTAGCAGGTGCTCCAAGCCCCAGACAGCAGCAGTAGCCTGCTCTTTGTTCTTTTCCCCCTTCCATGGGTCTTCCGCTGCCAACATAGGGCTCAGGGTAGCTGCCTTCATTTAAGATTTTTTGGGTTGAGACTTACTATTTTGGTTTTCCTGCATGCCTTCTGACAATGTCTAACAGTGTTCACCCATGTAGGGGAAGTGTAGGTCACCTTAATGAACCAACCATCACCACAGGTGATATGTGCCTCTTCTCAAGAGGATTTAGACTTGGGCCTCTGTGAGTGCAAAGGAGACCACATGCTGGTTTGTGATTTATTTACTACGGTATAAACTGGCGCTCACCCTGCTATAGAAAGGGCAGGACATTGAACAGTCAGGACATTGCTTATCATATAAGTAAGGATTTCAATCAAGGTAAGTTCAGTGGGTGATCGTGTTGATGTGGAAATTCGCTGTGTCACTTGCAAAGGAAACACACAAACAAATGCAGTTATGTGTTGGAAAGTGACAAGTGGCAGCCTACTTATGGCAACCCCTGTAGAGTTTTCAAGGCAAGAAATATTCAGAGGTTGCCTGCCTCTGCATAGCAATCCTGGACTTCCTTGGTGGCCTCCCATCCAGTTACTAACTAGAGCTGATCCCACTTAGCTTCCAAGATTTGCTGAGACCAGGCTAACCTGGGCCATCTAGATCAGGGCAAGTACTTAGGCATCACCAGTTAAAACTATTAACATCTTTATCCTTATAGTGCAAAATTAGCATGGGTCATTAGGGCTCAACTAGATGAGGTGGAGATCCTTCACTAGATCTCCTATCAGTATACATTTCCATTTATAGAAGATATGGATTTGGATCAGGGATGGCAATGTTTGTTCCTGGTCACTGAAAGTTGGGATGTGTAAACATACATGTTTTAAAAAAGTGATACTGTACAATTCCACTGATCTCTCATCGCAAAGGAAACAGTCCTGGACAGACTTTCTAAATCCCGGGGGGGGGGGGCAGGGACTCTCTCGTGCAGTCTTGGTGGCGACGGCGGCAGCAGCCAGCTAGCCGGCTGACTGCCGCCCGCACGAAGCGCGGGACCATGTCCCCGTCGCCTCTCTCCCCCCCCGCCCCAGGGAGGCAGGAGGGCAGGCCGGGGGTGGGGGGAAGGAGAGGCGGCGATGGCCAGCTGGCCGGCTGACTGGCCACCGCGAGCTCTCCATTTTGCCGGGGGTGGCTGAGCTCCCCCCCCTGGGAAATTTCGGGGGAGGCTCGAGCCAGCCCGTAGTTGACGCCCATGGTCCTGGAATGTCCCACCACTCAGGAGTGTGGAAGAACATACTGCTTGTTGCTTTGCTATTAATTTTATAGAAGGCTGGATAACTTGGCTCCATTTCAGAAGCAATGGTGCTTTCCTCGAGTGCAAAGAGCCTTCTCATGAAGCAAGAGACTTTTTGGATCCTCTTGCATCAGGAGAAAAGCTTATTGCTCCAGGAAAAACAACAACACCAAATACTAGCTGAACAGATCCATAGGGTCTAACCCGTTGTCTGTATCAGTAGAGAAGAGCAAGTGTCCAGTAGCACCTTAAAGACTAACAAAATTGGTGGCAGGGTATGAACTTTTCTGAGTCACTGCTCACTTCTTCAGATACCACTAGAATCTGAAGAAAGCAGCAGTGACTCATCAAAGCCACCAATTTTGTTGGTCTTTAAGGTGCTACTGGACTCTTGCTCTTTTCTCCTGCTATAGCAGACTAACACAGCTCCCCATCTTGATCAGTCTCCATAGTCTGTATGTCACTCTGGGCATTTTTTAAAATGGTAGCAGTTTGAAATCTGTGCGGAAACCCTTGGCAACATGTGAATTGGGCATTAGCCTAAGACTTGGAGGAGGGGGTGTGCGTCAGCTGATAAGCCTAAATTCTCCTCTTCCCCCGCCGCACCATTAGCTAGTTTTTATTAAAGTGTTTCATTTATCTGGAGTGTCTGCACTCACTCGCTGAACATTTCCATTAGAAGCTAATGTCAGGGACAATCTCTTTGTTGAAAGTGACACAGTGACATCTTTTGAGGGTCACTTGGAGAAAAATATATTTTGCAAGTATCATGGTTGTCAAGTTGGTTAAATGTTTTAATCAGAGATTATAATTGCATTCTGATTGAGCAGCCCGTTTTCTAGGAGAAAGGCTCCTTAACCAGAAGTAGAGAATGTAGTTAAAGTTCGACGGGAGCAAGGGATTGAATCTCGACGACTTCCAAGTTTGAAAGACGAGCCGTTGGAGTGCTGATTATTTAAACTAAAGAGCTGGACTGAAGGAAAGGTCAGGCAAAATTAGACTCATTTATTCAAATTCTGATTGCTCTCTGTAAAAGGAAGTTAAATCACCTGTTGTCATATTATATGGAAATGCTACTATGTCTGCCAGACTGTGATGCTGTATATTGCAATCATAGCACCAGTACTCTGGATAAAACAGTCTACAAAGCTCTAGCTATGGCCGAGTGAATGCAAGTGCTGGAAAGGCACAGAGTACAACACCGAGAGCAAATTTCGATTTCTTGAGGATCTCAGATTTCATTTTCAAAAGCAGCAACAACAAAAGCAAGCTGCTTTCTAAACTTCATGGCTACAGGGCAAGTGTTGTAGGTTTGCCGCTCGATTACTGTGCACAGTTCAGTCAGTATGACTGTGCCAGCATTCACTGTACTGGCACAGGGTTGGATTCAGTGATCCACCAGCAGAAAACGCTGACCGTCTTGGATCTTCCCCCACATTCCCCTCCCTCCAGCAGTCTTTTTGGATGCAGGAAAAGTTACTTTCTGGCATTACAAGGACCCACGTGAAGTAATTGTCACACAGGTCAGGATGTTGCAGTTGGGGGAGTAGAGAAATCATCTTCCTGCCTTCTATCAGCTGAGCTCTCCTGGTGGAAGAGAAAGAAGGCAGCAGTTTTGCCCCCTTCTCCCTTTTCTGCTAACCCACATGGCCAGGGGTCATTTGGGGCCAGAGTGAGGTGGAGCAGCACTCTGCCAGCCCAGGAGTGGGTACTAGGGCAGCCATGGGCCAAATCAGATTCTCTGATCTGATTCAGCCTGCCATTGAATTGCCGCTGAAATTCAGCAGCTGCTTTAAAAGCAGCTGGAGGGGAGGGGGTTTGAGGGAGAGGCTCCAAACTTACAGAGTAGCTGCTGGAGCCTCTCCCCCAAATACCCACCAAGTTTCAAGACAATTGGACCAGGGGGTCTAATTCTACAGGCCCCCAAACAGGTTGACCCCATTCCTTCCATTGTTCTCTATGGTGGGGATAAAGTAACGTTTTTGAGTTTTTGCCATTGACTTCAATGGCCCATAGGGTATAATGGGACTGAAACTGACATTCGGCCAGTGGAATGACTCCCTAATCCACTTGCATTGCCGAAACTGACATGCGGGGGTCTTTCGGCAGCCAGAACAGATGCTGCCTGATTTGGCCCAATCTGAATCAGGCAAAAAATTTTGTATTTATTTGCACACCCTTAGTGGGCACAAATGGCAGTGGTGGCAAGCCCACAGCCCAGCTCCCAGCAGGCCTGTGGAGGAAGCAAAGCGAGAAGGGGTTTAAAGTTTAAACCCCTTCTGTTTAGAGTCATGCAGCGGCAGCAGCACAATCTTTCCATTGTATTTTATGGGGCCCTTCTCAATTCGCTCCCCCCACCCACCCACCTTGGCAGGCCAGCTGGGGAAGGGGAGGCTTTTGAAGATGCCTCCCTTTTGCTTCCCTTTTTGACACACTTCCGGTGATGTCAGGGGGCATGGCATATGCTAATGACTTATGCTAATATGTATGCTAATGAGCTCCTGCACCTCTTTTTCTATGAAATGACTCCTGCACATGGCTATTATTCCACACAGATCTTGTGATTCTGGAAATCAACGTTTCCTGATCCTTGGATGCCTGCTGACTCACTCCTCCCCCGCCAACATCTGTACATTCATTCAAACATCTAGAGAAAGTCCTGTTATGAGAAAGAGACCTGGGATTCTTTACATTCTTTCTCTAGGGACAGAACCATAAGTGTTTCAGATTGCCTGCTGAGAGATGGCTTTCCTTTCACCACCTTCTTTGAGGGAGTGAACAAAAGTGGACATGGGTGACCCAGTAAATGTTTACCTAGACTTCCAGAAAGCTTTTGATAAAGTTCTCCAAAGTAAACTCAGCAGTCATGGGATAAGAGGACATGTCCTCTTGTGGATTACAAACTGGTTAATTAACAGGGGACAGAGAGTGAATCTAAATGGGCAGCTTTCACAGTGGAAGGTGGTAAGCAATGAGGTACCACAGGGCTTGGTACTAAGTCTGGCGCTTTTTATATATATAAATCCAATCTCTTCTTCTCTTCTTCTTCTTCTTCAACTGGTTATTTAATGATTTGGAGTTGGGAGTAAGCAGTGAAGTGGCTAAGTTTGTGGATGACACTAAGTTGTTCAGGGTGATGAGAACAAGGGACGACTCTGAGGTGCTCCAGAGAGATCTGTCGAGGGTGGGCAAGTGGGTGTCAATGTAGAGTATGCACATTGCAGAGTATGCAAAGTGCAGAGTATGCACATTGGAGCTAAAAATACTAACTATAAATATACATTGATGGGGTCCAAACTGGTGGTAACTGACCAGGAGAGAGATCTTGGAATTGTGGTAGATAACTTACTGAAAATGTCGACTCACTGTGCAACTGCAATAAAAAAAGGCAAATGCTGTGCTGGAGATTATTAGGAAGGGGACTGAAAACAAATCAGCCAGTATCATAATGCCCCTGTATAAATCTATGGTGCAACCTCATTTGGAATACTGTATACAGTCCTGGTCACCACACCTCAAAAAAGATATTATAGCATTGGAAAAGGTGCAGAAAAGGGCAACTAAAATGATTAAGAGGATGGAACATCTTCCCTATGAAGAAAGGTTAAAGAGGTTAGGGTTCTTTAGCTTGGAGTAACAACAACTGAGGGGTGACATGATAGGGGTTTACAAAATTCTGCATGGGATAGAGAAGGTAAGAAAGAAGTATTTTTCTCCCTTTCTCACAATGCAAGAACTCATGGGCATTCAATGAAATTAATGAGAAGCTTAGAACAGATAAAAGGAAGTACTTCTTCACCCAAAGAGTAATTAAGATGTGGAATTCACTGCCTCAAGAAGTGGGAGGGCTTCTGGAGTTCTAGCTCTGCTGCTGGACCTCTTGATAGCATCTGAGTTTTGGCCACTGTGTGACACAGAGTTTTGGACTGGGTGGGCCATTGGCCTGATCCAGCATGTGAAAACTGTGCATTGATACTTTGTTTCCTGTTAATCAGCCAGTTTTAAATCCTCAAGAGGACTTATCCTCTTATCCCATTGCTGCTGGGTTTATTTAAAAACCTTTGATGAGGAACTTTATCAAAAACCTTTCTGGAAGTCTAGGTAATTAATTAATTAATTATTATTATTATCATACAGCATTGTGTGACGAATAGCCAGGAGATCCTAGGATTGTCTGGCAGCCACAAGTTCTAGCTCTCAATGTTGTGTGTGGTGAGCTAGACTTGTTTTCAGGGGCTTAGAGAGCTCTGAAAGAACTGTGACTGACCCAAGGACACCCAGCTGGCTTCATGTGGCGTAGTGAAGAATCAAACACAGTTTTGCAGTTTTCCAGATTAAAGTCCACTGCTCTTAACCTTGACACCAAACTAGTCTAGGTAAACAACATCTACAGGGTCACCCTTGTCCGCATGTTTGTTCACCCCCTCAAAGAACTCTAAAAAGTTAGTGAGACAAGGGCCGTGGTCACATGGCCCTTTAAAGCAGGAGGCACTGCTGTTTCTTCCCAGATTTAAAGGGACTGACTAGACCGGCTGCAGCTACTCTCGCACCGAAGTGGGCTCACTCCCGGGTTCCTAGTGTGTTTTCCAACCCCGTGAAAATATTTTCCCAGGAGCCGTGCTTTGAACCCGGGATTATGCCAATCTGGACAGCCCCCTCTTGCAGTGATTGTGAGAGAGGGCTGTCTGATCATCTTTCCGGGTCCCCCCCCCCTTTCTTGCACTTGGGCACTTGGGCATTCAAGCGCCCAAGTGCAAGAAAGGAGAAAAAATGCCCCACACACTGCTCCGGGTCCCAAGCCCCGCCAGCCGTTGCTGCCTGGCACTCCCCCCCCCTGCATGCTTCTCCCAACTTCAGGTGGCAGCCGGCGGGATTCGGGACCCAGAGTGGAGCACAGGGTGAGACAGCCAGCCAGTCAGCCAGCAGGGAAGCAAACGCTGTCTTCACCTGAAGAAGCCAGCTAGCCAGTTCCTCCGGCGGCGTTTGAGGGAGGCAGCCGTGCACAGGCATGTGGGTGGCCCTCGCCTTGCCTCCCTCAGCCGCTGCCAGGTTGGGATGTGTGATCATCCCAACCCGAAAGAAAAAATCCCGGATTAAAGTCCAGTGGGACTTTCTGGATTAGGGTTCCGTGTGACCATAGTGAAGATCTTCCCTTACAGAATCCATGCTGATTCTTCCTCAATAGCTTTTGTTCATCAATGTGCCTACTAATTCTATCGTAATAACAGATTCCACCAATTTACCCAGTACCAACATTAGACTGACCAGCCTATAATTTCCTGGATCTCCTCTGGAACCTTTTTTAATGATGGGGGTTACATTACCGACCTTGCAGTCCTCTGGAATGGAGGCAGATTTTAGTGATAGATTGCGTATTTTTGTCAGGAGATCCACAAGTTCACATTGGAGCTCTTGGATCTATGCCATCTGCCATTTTGTCAGTTTTTAATTTGTCCAGCAGTTGTAGGACCTCCTCTCTTGTCACCTCAATCCAACTGAGATCTTTTGACCCCCCCCCCTCCTGAAATCAGTGGCTCTGGAGTAGGCAAGGACCTCCCACAAAACTGCATTCAGCATCTCTGCCATTTCTCTATCATCCTTTAGTAATCTTTTTACCCCTTGGAAATCCAAGGGTCCCACTGACTTTGTGGCTGGTTTTCTGCTTCTAATATATTTGAAGAAATTTTTATTGTCTTTATGTTTTTTTGCAGTATGTTCCTCATAGCTCCTTTTTGCCTGCCTGATCACTGACTTGCAATTTATTTCCCAAAGCCTGTGCTCTGTTTTATTTATCTCACTTGGACTAGCCTTCGACCCCTTAAAGGAATTCTTCTTACCTTGTACTGCTGGTCCTTAGACTAGAGAAAGGATTCCACCTTAGTTGAACTAAGTGCCAAGATAGAAACCTGTGTTGGGGCTCATATAAAGTTATTGATTTCTTTTTTGCAAAATATCCTTTAAGGAGGATACACTGCAATTTCTATACTTGCTGTGCAAACCTATGATTAGGCAACTGTCTGTTACCCTTGCTCAAAGTTCCTACCCAAAGTCTACCTACTGTCTTTTCAGGGGTGGAAGTTAGTAAAAGGTTCAATCCCCTAGAAATTTTTCCAGCTCTGAAATGGATGCAAATGGGGTTTGTACTAGAACTTTCTGGATTTATTTATGTTCTTACAGGTTTATGATGCAACCATTCTACTTTGACCTCACTCCATGTACTCTTAAGATGGTGAATTGCCTGGTAGTCATGCAACTTGTTCCCATTAATCCTATTATTTGAATACCCCAAAGTGATTCCTTCCTCATAAACTCATATATATGCTGAGTTTAGCCCTTCTTTAACTCTGGTCTCAAATACTAAACTCATACTCCCTCTCATTTTGCAAACACTATACCCTTCAATAACTTAATGCATGACAATATGACCGTGTTAACTTTATTACATGTACTATCATCTAATTAAATACTCAGCAGTCAGCAGACTCTTCCCCAATTAATCTTACAATTGTCAGTAAAGAAACCTGGAAAGAATTCATGGATGCTGAGCTCAAATACACAAATAAAATAAGATGTAGTTATTTAGGAGGAGGAGGCAGTATACATATTCCTGTATGACCCTGTATGATCTTGACAGGTTGGAAAACTGGGCTAAAACAAATAAAATGAATTTCAATTGGGATAAATGTAAAGTTCGTCATTTAGGTAGGGAAAAATCAAATGCATAATTATAGGATGGGGGAGACTTGTCTTGGCAGTAGTGTGTGCAAAAAGGATCTAGGGGTCTTAGTAGTATAGTATACTTAGTATACTGAACATGAGTCAGCAGTGTGATGTAGTAGCTAAAAAGGCAAATGCAATTTTGGGCTGTATCGACAGAAGTATATTGTCCAGATCACGGGAAGTAGTGATATTGCTTTACTCTGCTGTGTTCAGTTTTGGGCACCACAATTTAAGAAGGATATAACCAAGCTGGAATGTGTCCAGAGGAAGACAATGAAGGTAGTGAGGGGTCTGGAGACCAAGTCCTGTGAGGGAAGGTTGAAGGAGCTGGGTACAATTTAGCTTGGAGAGGAGATGACTGAGAAGTGATACGATAACCATCTTCAAGTACTTGAAGGGCTGTCATATAGAGGATGGTGCAGAGTTGTTTTCTGTTGCCCCAGAAGGTTGGATCAGAACCAACGGTTTGAAATTAAATCAAGAGTTTTCAGCTAAACATTAGGAAGACGTTCCTGACAGTTAGAGCAGTTCTTCAGTGGAATAGGTTTCCTCTGGAGGTGGTGGGCTCTCCTTCTTTGGAGGTTTTTAAACATAGGCTAGATGGCTGTTTCTGTGACCTTAGGCAGATCATGAGAAGGAGAGCAGGAAGGGTTGCATCAGTGCTTAATTGTCATGGCCCTTTCTTAGATGTCCAGGGAAATACTGATCACCACTTGGGGTCAGGAAGCAATTTTTCTCCAGGCCAGTTTGGCTGGAAATTTTGGAGGGTTTTGGTCATCTTCTGGGCATCAAACAGGGGTCACTGGGATGTGTAGGGGGGTATTTGTGAATTTCCTGCATTGTGCAGGAGGTTGGACTAGATGACCCTGGAGATCCCTTCCAACTCTATGATTCTATGATGTCTACTGGCATGGCTGCCACCAGTGACAATTACCTTACAAAACTGTTGTTAGGACAATAAGGTAACAACACATCCTTCCATTTTGCAGTCAAAATCTGAAGCCTTCCTCCAGCCTAAGGAACCTTCTTCTAACTAGCAGTTCTAATGCGTCTCAAATGAATAAACTTGTTTTTGGAGAGATGACATTGAAAGCTCTACTATCAGGTTGTAATTAGGGCTAAAATACCAATAATTGGAATGGAAATCTCAAAACATTTGTGAAAATGGAATCTTAATACTCCCACAAAGAAAACAAGACTTTATTCTACTTAATAGCAAAAAAAAACCCTCCCAAAGCACTGTATTTTCAGGTATAGGAATAATCTGAAAGATAGATCTAGTCCTTTTCACTAAGGGCAGCATTAATTTTGTACAGATTAATACAAAAGGAAGAGGAAAAGGTCAGAGATATACATCTATAAACAGAGACATCCCTCCCACAGTGTTATTGAGAAAACAAGCATGACCCAGTTACATGACCCATGTCTGATTGTATATTAATTGTGCACATTCATATGCTCTGAAAATAGTGTGTCACTTGTGGCTCGACTATTCCCGCTGACTACATTACATGGAAATTCAGGGATGTTGGAGACAATGCTTTGGAAACACAAGCCACAAACATTGCCAAACTGCTGCTATTCTGTATTTTTTTTAAGTGTATGCTGCAGGTAGCTGTATAAATGAATCCTCAATGGCCTAATTAAAAGGATCCTGTGAAACCTTGTGCTGAACTGTATTGTATGATTGAAGAGCAGTCTAATGCAACAGGTCCCAAACTTTTCACTAAGTTGCTCTGTAGTCCAAAACATTACATAGCGGTACTCTGATGCACATATCTATACATGTGCAGCGCAGCCCCCCTTCCTCACATCTTTATTTCTGTCTCTAATGCATTGGTCCACAGGAAATAGGAGTGCAGGCTCCTGAAATTTCATCAGCTTTGTTCAGACGCCATGCCCACCAGAAATGATCATAGTTTGCATACATTTTGATATCCATGGAAAAGGCTGGTATCATAGTCTAACAACATTTTCTCTCCTGCTTCACAGGTTCAATTTTCTGTTAGAATTGCATACATTCATACAGAACTGTTTATTGACAGGTTATATTTCTGCCCCATTTGGAATCAGGTCTGGCAACCAACCAAAATTCTACTGCCTCAGCCAGTTTCCTCACTCCGCCCTTCCATTGCCAGGTAAGACAGGCAAAAGACCCCAGCCAATTTGCCAGCTATTTTAATGTCATATTGTGTGGAACCAAGGTTAGTTTAATTATTTACTGCCTTTCCACCCAAGGGTGCTCAGGGTGGTATATAAAACTGAAACAAATAACCAGTAATATGAAACACATTTAAAAAGCCACCACAGGTTGAATTAAAAAAACAGTACAGCACAAGACGAACCATAAAGCAACCAACAAGTAACATGGAAGCAATAATCAAGCAGACCAGAAAAGAAGAGAATTCAGAGCTTACTCTAGTGTGCCTCATCGGATGTTGCCACCATCTTGCATCCTTGGTCCTAACTGTAAGCAACAGGAAGAGCCTGGTAACTGTCATGCTCACTCAGAGACTAATATGAGGAGGAGGCAGGCCCACATAAAAAGAGCCATGCTGGGTTGGACCAAGGGTCCATCAAGTCCTGCATTCTTTTCATAGAGAGGCCAACCAGCTGCCTCTAGGAAACCCAGAAGCAGGGCGACTACAACAGCATCCTCCTTTGAATTGTGATACATTTCATATAATGTATTGTGGAGCTTGCAGATCATTATTAAACCAGCCCAGTTTGATTAGGCTTAAGCAACACACACACATATATACATACACAGAGACCACTTGGGTTACTATAAATTTTTGGCTGACTGGCACATTTTTTTTCCTCTTTCAGACCTGACATTTGAAAATCATCATGAGCATCCATCACTGAAATTATTCTGGATTAGATATATTTGTAAAGATTTGGATTAGAAGGCCTTTCAGTTGAGATTTTATTTATTTATTTATTCATTCATTCATTCAACTTATACCCTGCCCTCCCCACCAAGGCAGGCTCAGGGTGGCTTACATAAAAATATAAAATACATAAAACAACACATAAAACATCTTAATTTATCATACAGATATAATAGACATAAAGTGGAAGGCGCTAAAGCTAGACTAGATGGTAATAATATTATACAATTGTATAGCAGTCACAGCAGGACATGTTGGTTAGACTAAAGGAAATGATCAGCTTCTCTTTTCTAATTTTGCTGGCAGGCACAGGCTGCTAATGGAATATCCAGGGGGAGGACCTAACACAGTGTAGTTGTTATGTGCGGTCCTAACTAAAAGCCTGGTGGAAGAGCTCCGTCTTGTAGGTGCTGCAGAACTGTATTAAAAGCCCATTTTGTGACTATTTTTCATAGACTGTATCTTGAACCAAGCCCTCCCACTCTCTCCAATTCCTGAGCTTCCTCAGGCCGATTTCCTTCGTTATCTCTCCCTGGCTTCAGGGCAGCCTTGTCAAAGAGACACTTTCCTCGAGTGGTTTCCCTTAGAGATACTCATGTCAGCTTTGGATTATGAAGCCACCTCAGGAAGCATTTCAAGATACAATGGGATAAATCTTGTTTAATCTACTAGAATGCTATTCTCAATGTGTTAATGAAATCTGTCTCCGTCCTTCCCCTGGTGTTAATTTTTGGTTGCCTAGGTAACAGGAAAGTGGAAAAGATTTAGGGATATCTTCTTCTCGATGCAGGATATTATTCCATTCTGTGACAAAGTACGACCAAGGGAGATGCACATTCAATATCTTTATGTTGCTAAGCATGGTTGTTTACCAGATTATAAGTAAAATGCCATTGTGAGGGCTATCATACAACTATTTGTGGCAGTGATAATAACCCCATTTCCAACAGTATTATATGCTTTTTTTATAGTCAGTTTGCAGATCCTTAGTTGTTCTATGCATACCCCAGTTTCCGGGGGTGGGGGCGTGTCACAGTACAACTGATACCTGGCCACTCCCCCAGCAAAAAAATTCAATTGTATTTTGATTTTGTTGGCGGAGGGGATTTAACACTTTCTTATAATTCACAAGGCAGGTTCAATCTGCACAGAGTGTTTGTATATATGTGTGTAAGACCTAACAGGATAATGAATATAATTGAAGCCAATAAGGATTATCGACAAAGAATTGTTAGTGGATTCTCTTTCTTTTACCAGATTAATCCATCAATCATTTGAATAAACTTGTACGATAACAAAATTTCAGAATAGGTACCTCTTTGAGATGCTGAAGGCAATGCAGAGAGATAACTTACAATGTAATAAGGAAAAACTCTTACTCATTTTTACAAGCTTTAAGATTGTCTTTTTTTTAGTAAAGAAATTGTGCCTTTAAATTGCAGCCCTCTAACCATTACACCACACTGATAATGCACACTATTATTGCCTGTACTTTTTTGGGTGGCTGCACCCACTTTTCTGCAAGAGACATTTAGTACATGAAAACCAGAAATGATTCTACTTTTCAGCTATTCAGACATGTTAGCATTAAGAATATAAGAATGAACATCAATTAAAAGGTTTAATTGATTAACTGCCAGCTTTTAATCTGTTGATTACTATAAATAGATCCTGGCACCTGTTGAGGCATTTCCTGGTGTTCCCTTGCTTCTTCCCTGAAGCATCTTGACCCTCAAAGCAAAGAGCCAGTCTTGGCTTTTCTGAACTTCTAGGAGGTACTTCAGAAGAGCCAGGAGGCATCATGGCTGGGTTTTTTCAGAAAGCACCTATTCAGAAACAGCTGCCTTCATCACAAGAGGATGTTTGACTTAGAACTTTCTAACATATTGGTCCCAACATTTTGTAACTGGATCCAGCTACCATGGCACCCATTTTGTTGTGGCGCCCACTATCTGTTCTCAATATTCCAAAAAGTGCTGACGAGTTCAACAAGACTGGGGCCCTTGCCTTGTAGGACCAAAAGTTCTTCACAGCCTCCCTAAAGAGCCATCCTTCCCTAAGTAATTCAGATAAGCTGCCAAAAATATCAATGATGTTCTCAGACATGCCATTAGAGCATATGGTTGACAACTTCAGGATGGGAAATTCCTAGAGATTTGCATGTCAAGCCTGGGGAGGGCAGAATTTGGGGAATGGTAGGAGCTCAGCAGGCATATGATGCCATAGAGTCAGCTGTCCAAAGTTTCTCTGGGGAAACTGATCTCTGTTATCTGGAGATCACTTGTAATTCAAGCAGAGCTCCAGCTTCCACCCAGAGGCTGGAACTCCTATTACAGCAGGTAGGGGCCATAGAAGAAGGACCCCTGTTTTAAATAAACAGAATTCAAACTTGTCAGCACAACAGGATCTTCAACAGTGTTTGTTCAGCAGAACAGAGTTGCCACAGTGGAGCATATCGGGAGACACAGTCTTGTAACTTGTAACATAACCATCTGAATAAAACAAAAGACTATCTTAAGTGCTTTATTTTTCATTACCTATGGCAGTAAGAACCCAGCACCAAAACAGCCTCAGAAAGCAGAAGAATGCACTTTTTAACTCATTGCCTCATATTAAAAATTTCGCTAAGCTGATTAAACCAATTAAAGCTTTTAGCCCTACTAAGAATGCACTCTGCTTATAGTCCACTGAAGCTTGGCCCAGAATTTGTATTTTGAGGGTGGGGACGCTTCCTTTTCTCATTGTAAGGTGCTGATGCTGCAACCGACCAACTACCCACCTCACCATTCTGCTTAACTGGTTTGTGGAATGCACTTCTACAACGCTGCTCAAGCATACATATTTTGCATCTGGTGGTTCTCAAAGAGACGGCCTGCTGTTTTTGCTAACTCGGTGTTATTCAACCTAAGCTTGTTCTCACGAAGTAATTACTCTGTCAGTTCTTTTGCCCCAACACCCAAATGTGTTTTGCACTGAGCTGTCTATTTCTCCCCCCCCCCCCACACACACACACCTTCTTTCAAGAACAGAAACTTCAAAATTTAATTAACCAAGTCAGGAAAACTCATTTCCCCCTGAACACAGGCTTCCCAAACTGAAGTAAAACCAGGAGTCAAGAAGAAACAGTCATTTTGAAAGAGTAAATATTATATGACTACCTCTGTTATGCTTTTTTCCATCCTTCCCATGATTAACATAAAATGTAAAGATCTGTATGTGATCAAAGGGAGCTATCCAATGTTTTATGCAATATGTCTTTCTTTGACTAGAAGAAAAAAAGAGATCTAAGAGTACTTTATGCTCCATAGTTCTGCTTTCAGAAGATTACTTATTCTTTGTGCTAGACTTCACTTTTTTGATGTGACTTACAAAGGTTTCCCCCCCCCCTCACTTCAGTAGATGCTCTCTTATTCCATTGTTAGCGTATATGGATATTGTTCTTAATGTTGTCAAAGCAGGCTCCAGCACTTATGACCACTGAATGTTTTAATGATAATTTGTGTTTGTTTTTTAAATGGAAAATTGCATAGACACAACTTTAGAGACATTTTCACATGACCTCACATAAGAACAAAGCTACAGTCCAAAGAGGCAATTTACACTTGAGGAAGAGCACCTCATGTACAATCCTTTGAAGGTTTCTCTGCAAAAGTTCCCATTGTCAAAGAGGTGGAAACTCATCACTTTCAAAAATGGCTTGCCTCTTCAGGAATGGGAGGACCCACTGACAAAGAGGTGGCAATTGTCAAGCATCAAAAATATTTTTCCTCTTCAGGCATGGGAGTTGCTGCAGGCGAAAAATTTGGGCTGCTGCATACACATGCCCTTAGTCACATGTCCATTATGTCTTTATTTTATGCTTCCTCTTCATCCAAAATTAACTCCTGAACATGCTTAGATAGGGGTTGCCAGCTCTGGGTTGGGAAGTGCCTGGAGATTTGGGGGGGGAGCCTGGGAAAAGTGGGGTTTGGGGAGGAGAGAGACCTCAGCAGGATATAATTCAATAATGGCCACTCTCCAAAGAAGTTATTTTCTTCAGAGGAACTGATCATGGTTGTCTGGCTATCAATTATAATAGTGGCAGGTTTCTGTGTTCCACTTGGAGGTTGGTAACTTTATGCTTAAAAGAATTCCAATCCAACACACAAATTAAGATGCTAGCGCTCCTTTAATGGGTAGATTCATCAGCTAAACCTTTTGTTGATTAATTAGAGATGCACAATATTGAGGGCACATTTAGCTATATTATGAGGTCTGCTGTATTATTGGAATGAACAAGACAATGCAAGAAATGAACAAGAAAATTCCTTCTAACCACCGGTGACAGCTTTTCACATATGTTCCAATATCTCGCATATTAGGGAAATACATATTTGAGAATATACAAAAGTTGTAAAAATTTGATAGTCACTTTAAAATTAGGCAGATTATGATGACAGCAATTTTAATGAAGCAATCATCTCTCAATTCTGGGGACAAAGGAGACAAATTATTACATTGTTATAATGCCAGAACTATGCTGAAAGTAGAAACACACTTCAACTGTTCATGAGAACAAATACACATCAGAAGTGATTGGGCTTAAGCTTCAATATCTTGATGACAGCATAAACAACCTCTTCTCTTCTCATGAGTTCAGATCTTAAATGCAAAAGCTCTGCTGATTTTATAAGCCAGCAGTTTTCAGACAATATGCCTAGGAACCCTGGAGTTCTTCGGAAACTTGTCCTCAACAAGAGGATCATTGATGATTTACAAGAGTCTCTGAAAAACAGCTTGTTTATTGTTGGCAATCTTTTCTTACAATGTGCAGTCACATGAGAATGTTAGATGCTCTACAGGGGGCATTCTCAGTCTACCCAAATACTCGACGGCTGTATCCACATTCACATAAAGAATCTGATTTGCTAAGGACAGCCCAATTGCTCTTCATCAAGAGTACTTTACAACCAATACTCCCTGAACAAGAGATGGATTACCTTTCCATAATAACAGAGCCCCGCTGGATCAGAGCCATGGCCAATCTAGACCAGCATCTTGTTTCCAACAGCAGCCAGTCAGATGCCACAGGGTAGCCCACACGCAGGCCCAATGGCAACAACCCTCATCAGCCACCTGCTCCCCCAGCATCTGACATGATTAGCAAAGGCATTCACAAGTCAATTATCCATTGTGTGAAGTATTTTTGTCTGTCTTGAATACACTTCCAAGTTTTGTAGGGTGACCCTGAGTTCTAACACTATGGGAAAAATTTATCTCTATCTGCTTTCTCCACATAACTCTATAGAGCTCTATCCTGTCACCTCTCGATCACCTGAAATGTACTGGCTTGCCACTTGGGTCCCATCTAAAAGCTCTGTTGATGGAAGGGGGAGATTTTTACCATTACCCCCTCCCCTAGGAGACCTCTGATACCAACACACCAAAAGAGGGGGGAAATAACCCAACCCAAAAATTGAATTAGGTACCATGAAGGTTGAGCAGAAACAATATAAAAACAGATTAAGCAAAATAGATCAGTTTATTATACAGAGCACTTAAAATACAAACTTAAAAAATAGGCCTTGATATACATATCGAGGACTACTCAGTTTGGTGGCTTTCAGTCTAAAGGCTAGATTTAAGGCCTATGTTTTTACATTTGTATTTTAAGTGCACTGTGTAATAAATAGATTTGTTTAATTCATTTTTATATTGTTTCTGCTCAACCTTTGTGAGACCTCTGATACCCTAAGCTATTTCTCGGAGCCCCTCTTTCCTGAGATCAGTGTTTGGGGTGCCATTTTGGGCTGCAGTAGGAGCAAAGAGGAGGTGGGGAGTCATCCTTCCCCATAAAAAAGAAAAAGTTAGCACACCTGTCGATATTTCCTACTGGATTTTTTTAAAATGATAGGATGCAGCTTTCTTGTTTGTGGTGCAATGTGTGAACCAAAGGGACATTCCAGGAAGTATTGATAGAGATGTGGTGATTGCTTAGGCATGCTTAGTTCCTGAAGGATATCAAATTTGTCTTGCCCTAGAGTCTCAAAGACAGCTAGGGGAGGTAAAAATAATAAGTCTACCATAATCTCCTTTCTGCTTAAATTGTGGGGTTTATTGGGAGGGGGTTGCAGTTCTTCTGATCTTGTCCCTACATAACTGTTTTTGCCCATGAGATGGCTAGGATCAAAGAAATGCAGTAAACGAGGAAGAAGAACTGATTCATGAGTTGCTGATGAAATCAGGAAGTCAAATCAATTCATGCACTTCACAGTAACATAGGCAAGAAGGAAAAATGAGAAGGATCCATTTAGAAGGAATGCAAAAGGGACAGTTTTAAGGCATAAAGGCCTCTGGAAAGGAAGTCTCTGTCACAGCGACACACAATGAGATGCAAAGGAATTGCTACTGTATAACTCTGATGTATGTACCTTGCTAGGTGATGACGAAGAGAACAAATTTTATTAACTTTTGTGCATGCAGAATTATCATTAGCATGTGAGCCTTAACTGTCTTCGCTGAAGCATATTAGCTTAAACTTTGTTGGCAATTGGCTACTCAATTTGTGACATCTTAAGGTGTCAGTAAGTTTTATTCAGTGGGCAGAACCTTTGCACTTTTCAAGGAACCATAAATCAGGGACTTTTGTCCTGGAACAGCAGCCTGTGACTGTTCCACAGCATATAAACCAATATGAAAAGTGTTCCTGCAGCATAGGAAGTCTGAAAAATACCATGGTAAAGGTAAATAACCTGTTGCAAAATGTAAATACATCCTCTTATACAGGGCTTTTTTTGTAGAAAAAGCCCAGCAGGAACTCGTTAGCATAATAGGCCACACCCAACAGCAGAAAATCATTAGCATATTAGGCCACACCACTGACAGCACCACTTATTAGCATATTAGGCCACACCCTCATGTTACCAGAAGAGTAGTCATCCAGCCACCCCAACCTTTTGCTTCTTATTCTGTTTACCCTATTTGTTGTCAAAACCCAGGGCTTTTTTTGTAGCAGGAATTAATTTGCATGTTAGGCCACATAACCCCAATGTAGACTACATCCTAATGAGTTTCTGCTGTTGGGTGTGGCCTATTATGCTAATGAGTTCCTGCTAGGTGTGGCCACCTCAGGAGCCAGCCGGAACTCCGTTCCTGTGCTTTCCTGCCTAAAAATAGCCCTGCTCTTATATTTCCTTGGTGGAATCTACCCTATTTTCCCATTTATACATTTCTTCCCTGCTGATGCCAGTCCATCCCTCTCACTCAATGTTGTTGTCGACTCGCATTTGTCACTTTTTATTTGGCCATATGCTGTATCCTTACAGGTGAATCTGCCAACTGGAGCTACTGAAACAGAAATCCTATTTCATTTTTTTTTTGCTCTAAATTACCTATTTGCCTACTGCAGTAATCTTTTTTAGAAGAAATTTACAAAATGTTTTATAGAAGAGCTAAGTATGTATATTATTTTTCTGGCCTCTTATTTCTTTACAAGCATTTAGTTATTGGAACGTTTTCCTGACCTTGCAGAAAATGTTGGGCTGAGTTATAACCACTTCAGAACCACATATTGGATTGGAACCATGAACAGAAGGCATCTGCAGAATCGGATTTTACCAGCCTTCTCCCTACAGCCCCTTGTCACCTCAAAAGGTTGATATTGGAGGGCAGGACCTGAGAAGTTTGGTGGATAGGGCACAGGGACTGCAATGAGGAGTGGGAGTAACTGCAACCCCCAACCCATGTCCCATGGTTATTTTGTCCACAAGGCTCCCCTGGTTCAGAACAGACGAAATACTTCTTTAACAGGTGAGATATTAAAACATGGAATTTTCTGTCTGAGGATGTAGTGATGGCTTCAGGCACAGATAGCTCTAAAAGGTTAATTAGATTCATGGACGATAGTTCCATCAGTGGTTACTAGCCATGGTGACTAAAGGTAACCTCCATACTCAGAGGCAATAACCTCTGAATACCAGTACCAGGAGAAAACATGAAAGGAAGGCCTTGGCCTCTCTGTCCTGTTGTTGGACCTCCAGATGAACCGACTGGTAGAGCTGCTAGCTCTGGGTTGGGAAATACTTGGAGACTTTCAGGGTGGAGCCTGAGGGAGGCAGGATTTGGGGAGGGGAAGGACTTCAGTCCACCCTCCAAATAGGCAGTTTTCTCTAGGTGATCACGGTCACCTAAAGAGCAGTTGTGATCCCAGGAGATTTTCAGCCACCACCTGGAGGTTGGCAAGCCTACAGTTTGGCCACTGTGTGAAACGGGATGCTGGACTAGATGGACCTCCAGTCTAATCCAGCAGGGTTAGAGTCCAGTGGCACCTTTAAGACCAACAAAGATTTATTCAAGGTTTGAGTTTCCATGTGCATGCACACTTTTTCAAATTCAGTGGAATGGGAGGTAAGGTTCAAACTTATAGATGGGCTGAACAGCAAATTAACATGTAACATGAAGATGTTTTAAGATATGCAAAAACAAAACTAAATAACAAGCTAGGGTTATAAGGTCAGCAGTTGTAAAGCAATAAATATGTCAAAATAAGTCTGAGATTCTCCATTCACTCCTCTCAAGCGTGGAGGTTACTTAACAGCATTTTTACTTTCTTTTTCGAGGTAGAAGCCGTGTCTGTCAGCCAAACATTCCAATATTCTTTGTATTACCTCCTATTCCACTGTATTTAGAAAAAGTATATCTTGCACATGAAAGCTCATACACTGAATAAACCTTTGTTGGTCTTAAAGGCTCCACTGGTCTCTAAATTTGTTCTACTGCTTCAGACCAACATGGCTGACCACCTGGATCTATTTTCCTGTAGGATGTTCATGTGGATCTCTGTTCTTTCAGTTCTATGGCAACAGGCTCAACCCTGATTCCCAACAGAGCAAACTTATGTTTTACATAATATAAGACTGGCACTCTAATCCATAAGAAAGGAATGGAAACAATTCAGATGCCAAAGTATCAGTAGTGGTTAGAGTGCCAGCTTAGGATCTGGGGGACCCAAGTTGAAATCTCCATTCAGCCATGAAGCTCCCAGGGTGACCTTAGATCAGTCACTCTATCTTATCCTCAGGGCTACTATGATTTAACATTTATGTCACCTGTTAGCTATGATCAGTATCTCACAGAAACATGGTTGTATGAATGCATCGTATTAAATACATGGCGATCCAACAGAGAACCTAGCCGTGTAAGGATCAGAAGGGACTCTCTGTTGGATATGCTTTAGATGTCTGATTTTTACTTTCCCCATTTGCCATCCCTTCTGGCATACCAAGGGTTCAGTGAAAGACAAGGCTATAGGTTAGGCACTACTGTTCCTGGAAATCTTTTAAAATATGTGGAAAACGTTCATAATAGTTCGCTATCAAAATGGAATTAAAATAATACATATTGCAATAGTGGACATTGTGATGTCCTTAGTATTGCTCACAACAGTACAGGACAGAAATTCACTCATCAGTTCCTCCGCATCTGATAAATCCAATAAAATTTGACCGATACCTTTACACTGAAGTAAAAAAAAATCCTTATACAAACTCTGGGTGGTTGATAGAAATCTTCATCTATCATACCCAGGTCTTTTTCATGTTACTTCTGATGTTATTCACATCAAGAATCCCAAGAAACTGAGAATCTTACAAAGCTGCTACTAATGACCACAGAGGACAGATCAACCCAGATCCTAAGAAGTGTCTTCTCAGCTAAGAGGTTAAAATCAATTCGGCTAAAATATCGCTGGTGTCTTAGATCATTCAGTTAGGTCCCTTGGTTCCACATGGCATCAATGGCAATATTGTTTCTTAGGGGGAATAATACAGACTACAGTTTTCATGAAATAGATCTGTATTTTTAAACTGGGAGTCTGTGGTTGAAGCCAGGACTGGTTTTGATTATTGAGTTCATATATGGGATTCCAAGGTGGTTTCCCATTCGGGCACTGCCTGGACTAGAAATGGTTAGATTTTAAAAGGTGGTTGCAGCCTGCTTTATGTGCTTTCTATCCATGCCTTGGGGTTAAATTATGTCTTTAGTATTAAGGGAATTGCCGGGAACTTGTCTTTTGTCACTAAAGAGTTACAATCTGATAAATTCAAGGTAAGAATACCGAAATAAACAAAAGACTATTTTGAAGTTATCGTGGGTGGAAGAGTTTGAAGCATGGCCCGACCACCTTCTCACATAGTTACAAGCAGAAAGTGTTTTAAGCGCACGGAAACTGATTTTGGTATGGCAAGAAGGACACCTAGTGGCTTTCTTGGAAATCTCTACTTGTGCCATCTGGAACACTGTGATAACCATCTCATTATAAACAGGAGCCTAAATTTAATTGGATCTCTGAAAATCCTGCATGTCGTATCAACACCTTTTTATAACAGCATACCAAATGTAATGATCGTTTAATTGAATTCAAGAGCCTATCTATCAAAACTAATTTAATACTCTTCCTGTTGGCAAATGAGATAAGACAGAAAACTCTTCCTAGTAGTAAAGGTAAAGGTTTCCCTTGCTCGGAAGCCAGTCGAATCCGACTCTAGGGATGCGGTGTTCATCTCTGTTTCCAAGCCGAAGAGCTAGCACTGTCCAAAGACATTTCCGTGGTCATGTGACTGGCAAGACTAGACGCTGAGGCACACGGAACACTGTTTACCTTCCCACCAAAGCAGTACCTATTTATCTACTTGCAATTTTTTGCTTTCAAACTGCTAGGCTGGCAGGAGCTGGGACCAGAGACGGGAGCTCACTCCGTCATGCAGCACTCAGGTCTCAAACTGCTGAACTACCGGTCAGTAGTTCAGCATCTTAACCACTTGAGCCACTGCTCAAGGAGTACCAGATCAATTAGAAGAACGATTTTCAAACCAAAAAAAATATATAAATGCTGCTTTACAGACATGACTCCTGACTTCAGTGGAGACTGGAACAATCACATTGTTATCTTGAGCAGCATTTTCTGAACTGTTGATACCACTGGCAAATAGTTCTTATGGAATACAGTGGAAGGCACTTTACTCTTATAGATGTATTTTCTCCCAGAACAATGGGCAAACATCTCTCTTGCAACTGCTAATCCCAGTTAGCCGGTATACAGTGATATATTGCACCTTCACATACCATCTAACTTTCAAATCAGAATCCAGACCCTCTCACAACATGCTGTTGTACTCAACACACTGTTTAGCACAGAATCACTGCTCTACTATACTGCATGGATAGAAATTCCAGTGTGACTTAACCCTTCACCTGAGTTCAGAATCAAATTCCCCTTTCCCCATGAACTGATGGGTAGTAAAGTTATGAAGCCACATTTTACCTTGTAAGTTTAAGGTTCATAACAGAGCCACGATACAGAAAACAAAATATTTCCAGTAAGTTAAGTAACACTTAAAAGAACAGTTAACTCTTCTAAACCAGGAATAAACAACCTTTTTGCTTGTGTACAAAACAAAATGCAATGAAAGGTGCAATGAACACAGTGCTGCCTTACAATGATTCTAACCCTTGACCCATCAAGGTCAGTACCTACTCAGACTGGCAGCGGCTCCCCAGGGACTCAGATGGAGATCTTCTTGCAGCACCCACTACCTGATTTTTTCAACTGGAAATGCTGGGGATTGAACCAGGGACCTCCCACTTGCCGTTGAGCCACAGCACCTACCCGTGAAGGTATTGGTATCCAGGCAAACAAAAGGGGGAGGGTGATATATAGATTGTACTTGGCCAGACATACTGAGAGTAAGGGAAAGTGTCAGGGGCTCTCCTCAGACCTGGCTGGTGCCTACGTGGGCACAGGAGGTGTTGATAGGCCACAGACCATATCCATCACCTTCTCTTATTCTGCTAACTCCAACCACACTTCCAGCACCACTAGGGCTCATCTCAGTTGCTCAGCTGGAGAACCAGTGCTGAGTGCTGAGCAAAGTTTGGCTGGAGATCCTGGAGGATTTTTGGCATCTTCTGGGCATGGAACAGTGGTCACTGGAGGTGCGTGGGAGGTGTGTTTGTGAATTTCCTGCATTGTGCAGGGGATTGGACTAGATGACTCTGGAGGTCCCTTCCAACGCTATGGTTCTTTGATGCTATGATTTTAAAGTGGTCTGGTGTGCTGTTGTTCAACACCTGTGCAGAGGTTTGTCTCCCCCTGTTCTAACCAGAGCCTATTTATGTTACAAAGTCCTTACATTCACTGAGTGATGACAGGAGGTCATTGACACCAACGTTTGATGAGAATTTTGTGGCTCTCACACTCACTTGACCTTTTCTCCTTGTGACCAGGGCATGTGGGTAGAAGTCATTGCAGGCTTCTTCTCTATGCCATTTTCTCCTCATTCTCCCACTACAATGCCACTTTCGGTGAGGCATTTCAGTTTGGGAAGCTAACTTGGGAAAGTAGAGTTAAACTTCAGTAGTCCCAGTCTGAGCCAGGATCTCCTACAGTTGTTACTCACTACACAGACACACTGAACACTTCCAGTTCAAGAATCTTTCAGGCTGTGATCACACACACTAAATAATCTACTTTCAATCCACTTTCAAAGCTCTTTCCAACTGGATTTTGCCAGTTTACACAGAGTAAAATCTAGTTGGAAAGTGCATTGAAAGTGGATGGAAAGTGGATTATTTAGTGTGTGTGATCACAGCCTCAGCATCTCTTCTGGTCTGACATTTAATGCATAGCCACCACGGCAAACACAAGTTCTTCCACTTCAGAAACAAAATCTAAAGACTACTTAGTATCATAGGAAAGAGGAGGTCATATTTTTCTTGACCAAGGGTTGTCAGCCTCCAGGTGGTGACTGGAGATGTCCTGGGAGTACAACTGATCTCCTGACAGCAGAGATCACTTAGAAAAAATGGCCGCTTTGAAAGGTGGACTGTATGACATCATTTCCCATTGTTGTCCCTCCCCTCCCCAAACCCTACTCCTCTCAAGCTTTACCACCACTACCCCCAAAATCTCCAGGTATTTCCCAGCTTGGAGCTGGCAACCCCATCCTGACCTGTACTAATTTTGACTGTAAGTTGAAGAGCTGAATATTTGAATGCCTCCCTGTTGCCACACCGAAATACACCTTGAACACAGAAAACAGCATGCTGGGGAAGGCGTAGCTGAACTCTTCTCCCCAACAAGCTAGCTTTTTCTGTGCACAGGGAATTATTTCACTGGGGAGTATTTAAATATACAATCTCCTTCCCACCCAACACAGCTTGAATTGAAAGTCTAGCAAAGGTGCAGCATCTTTAGGGTGAGGGTGGTGGTTGCCCTTCCTATTGGCTTGAGCTGAAGAGAAAAGGAAATAAATGAACTATTTCTCCTCTCCCTTTTGCAGTGGGGGTCTTGGAAACATTGCTGGGGAGGGAGAAACACAGCTTCCCCCCTCCCTTTTGCAACACAAGCATTAAAACCATTGCTTCTGTCCCTTCCCAGCTTGGAGGGGAGGGAAGAGTTTGCAATTTCATTGTGTTGCTGTTCTGCTGAGGGGTGATGGATCCCCCAATCAGTTATAAGTCACCTTCTGACCAACAGGCAGCAGCAAAATTGTTTGGCAGAGGTTTGAGCTGTTCAACACAACCCAAACAAATCCCGGATCCACCCACAGTCTGCATAGGAGTGTTGAACAAGGTAAGTTTGACTACCAAACACTGAGAAATTCACAGCATCTCTGGTTCATTGAAGAAATTGCTAGTAAACCACAAGATCAAGTTGCCACACAGAGTCTATATAAAAAATTTGCTTAAGAGCAGCTGTTGAAATTCCATTCTGCAGTGTCTTTATATTTGCTTGCATTTATTTTAACTGAAGCTCTTCTTTTCCCCCAAACCTTTCTTACATCTTCACCCATGAGCTTGCTGTGAAAAACTCTTTGTCAATATTTACACAGTTCATTTGCTATTGATCTGTCTGTTTATCCTCATTCAGAAACCATCTAGTACTCAGGCTTTTGAAGCCTGAGAAGGAAAAATGGTGTTGTGCATTAATTCCATCCCCACCCCCAGTTTCAAGCATTCATTTTCAAAGTTCAGTTGGCATTTGTCATGGAATATGCAATCGTCTTAAAATGAATGCAACTTAAAACTACACACACAAAAATGTATTTCCTAAAGATAAGGGGGAGAAAACTCATTAAATTTTCTACAAAGATTTGACCATAGGGAACGAACTAGAAATCGCTTTCACAAACAAAATCAACTATGCCAGCAAGTTAGACTCAGGAGACAAGCCAACTGTCATTTTGATATAATATACTTGCTTGCCACAGATAACTGGGAATAAACTAAACAAATGTGCTTGGACTCTGGAATGCTCGAGGACTGAGCTAGCTAAAGAAACAGAAACAGGCCAGTAACAATCACAAAGTGGGGGAAAAAATTACGGCTATATAAATACATGAAGCCATGAAGCTTCCAAGCATTACTCCTTGACTGAATACAATATGTATCCATATCTCATTGATACATGATCATATCTTTTTCAGAGTTGATAGACCTTTGCTGGCCTCCAGTATGTTTCCAAACTCAATTCAAAATGTTTGTGTTAACCAGTGAAGTGCCACAACTGAGAAGGCCCTGCTACCGGTTACTACCTACCTAGTTTCTGAAGCCAGAGTACTCCCCATTATTTCTGCACACACCACTGGACAGGTATACATTGCTTGGGGTGACCAAATATCTTGAACTGGCTTTGAAGTTCCCAAGCATGATGAGAGGAGAAGAAAGAGAAGAGGAGGAGAAGATTGGATTTATACCCCGTCCTATCTGCACCAACACTAACAATGGTTGGTTTTAATGAGCTTCTGCAAGTCAGCTTCAAAACCTGATTTCAGTTTCTGTTTGAAAAGCTCATGGACGTCTGTATTGACCAAGTTTAGCCCTGCTTAACACAATGCTGAGACAGAAGGGGTAAAATGAGGAAGTGGTACATCACTGCTGTATCCAAAAGACTTGTTGTTGTTAGCCACTCAGTCATGTTCGACTCTTGGTGATTCTATGGGCCAGCTCTCTCCATGTATTCTGATCTTGTACTGTTTCTTTGAGTTGTTCCATGCTCAGGCTGGTGTCGACTTTTATGGTGTCTATCCACTGTGTTCTTTGGTGGCCTGGTTTCCTTTTGCCACTAACCAATTCAAGCTTTTTGTAGTGAGTTCTTCTGCATGACATGGCCAAAATAAGTCAGTCACAGTTTTGTGATTATTCCTTCCAATGGCACGTATGGATTTATGTGCTCCAATATTTGCTTGTCACCTTTGCTTGTCCAAGGAATGGGTAGGAGCCTTCTCCAGCACCACAGCTCAAATTAGTTAATTTTCCTTCTGTCTTGCTTCGTCATGATCCAATGATCACAGCCGTAGGTTGTTATGGGGAACACAATAGCACAGACTAATGTGCATTTGGTTGCTAGGCTGATGTCCTTGCTCTTCCATATTCGATTCATGCTCATCATTGCTGTATGACCCAGCGTAATTCAATGTTTTATTACTGGACTGCATTTGCTATTTTATTCATCTGTGATCCTAAGAAAGTGAATTCTTCCACACATTTAATCTCTTCATTTTCAATTGTTATTTTGATGTTCCTGTTCTTCTTGGTGGTCATGAACATGGTCTTTTTGATGTTTAGGGAGAGGCCAAACTTCTCACTTTCTTCTTGCATTTTCTTGATCACGTATTCCAGGTCTGGGATGTTTAAAGTGTAGGACTCAGGTTTAAACTTGGAATCGATTAACATGTGGTTAGCCTAGAAGGGTCTGGAATACTGGCCTGGATCAAGGAAAGGAGTAGATAAAAACTCAGTAGGAGTGCCAGAGCTGTGGCCCTTCCCTGATCTCATCCTAAGTGTTACGTTAGCGCTTGACCAAAAAACAATGAGCCTTTTTTGGAAAACTATAAACAGGTGTGTGTATATAATCTCTTGCTAATATTTTGCAGGCAGAGGGAGTAAACCTAAACAGATCTGCTCAGAAGTAAATCCTATGTTATTCAATAGGGCTTCCTCCTAGGAAAGTGTCCTTAGAATTGTAACCACAGTCACGTTCCAATGCATCTCTACATCTGACATAAAGGAACTTGTTCAGCTAAAATTCTCTCATTTCTGGTACTGAGCACTGCACCTTTAAAATGATCTGTTACTTGTTCTTAATTAAACTCTTAGGTGGCTGGAGATCGGTTTCATATAGCTCTTTACTTAAATAAAATTTCAGATTGTTCCACAGTTAGTCTCAACCTTGACAATTTGGCCTTTTGGGTGCTTTCCCTCATATTACAGATAGCTTAATTTGTATTGGAAAAGTCCTTCATTTGGTATTTTAAAATTCAGTTCTTTAAAAAATGTTTGTGCATTACTGGATTAATGTCCCTTCCACATTTTCTTTCTTTGCTACAGAAAATCCAATGCAAATTGATGACCAAAGCGATTTATGCTTATTAAATCCAGAAGGAGCTGGTTTCTCTTTTTCTTTCTGTCATTTACTGGAACGAACACTGGCCTATTAGTTGTAATGGAGCAATGAAGAATATTGAATCTGGAAATACTCTTTACATTTAACATTCATATTTTTTCATTAAATGATTAAAATGTAACTCCAGCTTGATTTCGTCTCCCATTATTCATTAGTAATCCACCATAAATACATCATGCTATATCTTTACACCAGAATTTGTTTTAACCATGAACAAGAAAAATGGAGGGAAAATCAACTTAAACAGTAATATCCATTTGGGTTTCCACCCCCTCTTTCACACTATTTATGTTAAAACTAGAGACTGAAACACAAAAACTTAGATGAAGAATTTTTCTTGGATGTCCTTATCAAAGAGTAGGTCAGTATATACTAGAGCCTGGAGCATATGAAATAGGAATATAGATATCTGTGGCATCTTAAGCAACTGTAGAAACTATCTCCTTCACCATAAACAACTACAAAGATTCTCCATATGTTATCAGTTAGGGAGGGGACCAGAGCTGATGACAGAATTGGTTCCTGGCAGCAGTTTTTCTACAAATTAGCTAATTTAGTATAAAGATTAAAGTACATAATGCAGAGTTGTCATAAAAGTGCCACACGTAACAAAACCGGAAACATACACTATCCATATTAATACCAATTCACCATTAAAAGTGAATCCTAAGAACTGAAGCCCAAACTATGATTAGTCAAGCAGAAAAGAAGAAAAATCTAAATATCTCATTAAGGAGCATTTTATGGGAATTTATTTTGGGGAATTCCACACTACACCTTTAAAAACGTTACTGAACTGGCTTGAAATAAACCGGTACAGTGATGGCCGTTTCAGACAGCCCTTCCCCTACCGTTTTGGAGCTGTCTTCGAAGCAGTTTGCCATTTCAGACTGCTGCTTTCTTTTCAAGCCTCTTTTTGCCACACACACACATAGGTGCTTTAAGACTCAGCCTGGACCTTGATCTCTCTCTCTCACCCTCCCCCCCACATTTTAAGACTCAGCCTGGATCTCTCTCTCTCTTTCTCACTCACTCACACACACACACAGCATTTTAAGAAATTTTGAAACAGCAGCAACAGTCCGGGCCCTTTAAGGCCCCAACTCAACCACTCCTACCAGCTGCCAAACCAGCCAGGGCAAGGACAGCAAGAAGGAGGGATGTTGCAACAACAGTAGTAGGATTGCCAGATTCCCCCTGACAACTGGCAGGTGTTGTGGTGGAGACTTATCAGGTGGGAGGGGGCCCTCACTGGTTATGCACTGACTTCAATTCCTGCATGTGCCAGTTGAACCATAAAGTTTTTTCCAAATGCCAGAGCATTATTGGTGCCCCCCAGCAAAATGCTGACATCACTGCCAGGTGCATGGGAAGTGACAACAGCACCTAGGGATGTTGTTGATCTCTCCCCCCCCCCCCCCCCATTTTACCACCCTTTTATCCCCACCAGCCAGCCAGCAGAGGCCTGGCAATCCTAGCAGTATGGGGCTTTTAAGGCTCTACTTCAATCACTGCCAACAGCTGCTGGCCATTGGTTCTTATGAGACTTCAGGGGGATTGATTGAGCATGTGCAACATGCATCAAAACAGGCCAATGAGGAGGTGGCTAAGTTCTCTCCCCAGGTGGTACAAGAGAGACTCAGTGGAGAGGAGGAACCAGATGTTACAAACCCTCTCCCTCTCAAGTTCTGAGGCTCTGAAAGCCCAAACGGGACAGAAAAGGGTATGCTGGATAAGGGAACTGCTGAGGGTGGTGACTTGGAGGTCCCTGAACCCCACACTCTGAAAGAAAGATAATGCAAGAGTGCAGGAAAATATTTGAGAGTGGGTATGGTGTAATGGTTGTTTACTCAGCTTGTTTACTTTGTTTGCTTTTTGTGTTTGTCCAGTCCCATGAATGTGATTATTTCCTATGACTGATCTTACTAGCTCAGTTAAATAATCAGAATTCCTCCAGCTTTCTTGTCCGTACATCTTTGGGTGTCTCTGGAAATCACAGCATCTCCAGTTTTCTCTGTTAGAGTTGACAGCTGGGGTTCCCTGTTAGGGCTCCCAGCCCTGCATCAGCAAATGCTGGGAGATTTCAGGAGGGGGCATTGCCTGGGAAGGGTGAAGTTTCAGGGGGAAGTCATGCCACTTCCAGATGACATGATCAGAAGAAATCCCTAGATTGTAACAATCAACATGATTCCCTCCCCTATTTCTCCCTCCTGCTCCTCAAAGTATCGCCAGGGGATTGTCCTCTGCTAAGGGGGAAATCACAAGCCTAGTTGAGGGACACTGCTTTCTGTGGGTTCTTTCAGAAGGCTGTAACTCCCTGAGTCAGAGCAGTCCAATGGATGCATCCAGCTTCAGCTTACTAGGAAAGTTCCTGGAGAGCTCTAGACTTGGAAGGCCATTCACAGAGAAAATACAAGCAGCCTCTGCAATGCTGGAACACCGCACGACCCACTCAGCTTGGCCTGGGGGTACACTGAGAGGCCAAAATGGCCCTGAAAAGGGTCCATGACCAATCTTGCCACCACGTCTCCATCACCTGATGAAGGCCTGCAGAGCCTGCTGAGGTGAAAAGAGGAATCTCCATGCTCCTCCTCACTGGCTAAACCATAGCTGTGCTGACAAGACCAAGCCAGATATCACCATGTTTAGGTTGGAACATGTCCCCCATGAGCTTTCCCCCCCACCCTGACTGAAGAGTCCCAAACCTTCAGCCTTTCATCCTAGGAAAGCTGCTCCAGCCTCATAATCATCTTGATTACCCTCCCCAGCTCTGCTATATCCTTTATATATTTAAATTCAGTGTTCATCACCTTACACTTACCATGTTTTTGCCCACTCACCCAATTAAGACAGAACCTACTGTTGCTCTTCACAATCTGTCTTGGTTTTCACCAGGGGTCCTTTCGTAGAAAAAGAGGTGCAGGAGCTCATTAGCATAACTCATTAGCATAACTCATTAGAATATGCCACATCCCCTGACATCACCGGAAGTGTGTCAGAAAAGGAATGTCAGTTTCAGCCCCATTATATCCTATGGGCCATTGAAATCAATGGCAAAAACTCATAGGGTATATGAGGGGCTGGAGGAAAAAGGGTTTGAGGGAGAGGCTCCAAACTTGCAGGATAGCTGCTGGGGCCCCTCCTTGAAATACCCACCAAGTTTCAAGAAGATTGGACCACGGGGTCCAATTCTACGGGCCTCTAACAGGTTGCCCCATCCCCTCCATTGTTCTCTATGGTGGGAAAAAACATCAATTATGTGAGCAAACACTGGAATCAGTCCAGTTTTGTCATGTTTCCATAACAATTTGGCATTTAATATATGCAACAATAACCACAACTCTCATCATCATTACTGAATACTGTTATACCCTAGATTCTCAGCCAACAGTTCCTGAGGTGGCTTACAAAAACTATCCTGGAAGACAGGTGAATGGTGGAGGCTTACCACCCATCTGGCAGTGCAAAATCTGCACAGAAAATATCTGGTGGTGCTGCTTCTTCCCTCCCCCACATGAAGGGTAAGGAGAGGATTAATATCTATATCTCTAGCTTCTGCACTTCTTCAAGTCATTCTAGGATGTCATAGCTCTATCTTGTAGATATGCTGTGTCAAATAATGCCAGCACTACATGTATGTTGACTTTAACATACAAGATTTTCATAAGGAGTGTGTGGGCAAATTCCCCCTACTGCAGGCCCCCAAGCCCCCTCTCATGCTGTTCCAGGGTGAAGATCTGCTGTTTCCTGATGGAAATACCTTTTGAGTGGAAATTTTGATTGGATCAAAACCCATGGTTCCCTTATAAACCAAAACTGAAATCCTGGTTTGAAGTAGATATCAAATCATTGCGTTGTCAGAACCTAGTTAGCAATAACCATGGTTTGCAACAATGAAACCATGGTTTATTATGGATGTGTGTGTGTGACAGAAGTAAGCCCTCTGGAGTGGGAAGGAAAGAGCGCACACTAACAATGCTACTAACCATTTTTTTAATGGAGCTGTCATTGGACATAAAATACAAACCTTTCAAAGGAAACTGAAGTAATATATTGAACTACTTGTTTTATTAAGTATTCAGAAACAAGGTAATGCAGCAACCAATATTGACATGTGACAAGATACTTCCAGAAGATCCTGCAAGTATCAGAATGGATGCATACAAAACCTCATTCTATATAAAACTAACAAGATACCACTAATCTATTTATGTACAAAGAACGCATTAACAAAAAGAATATGAATAATGCATGCTGCTTTCTTCTTTAAGGCATATTAAAAATACGGCTCACCAGCTTTTGCCAGTCTCACTGCAAATAATTTTTAAAATATATAATGAAGATAGCTTGCATTTATTTTCCTCTCTTAGTTTTAAACATTAATTCAAACCAACATAAAATTGATTGATCAATAAGATAAGGCTTTTATTAATCCCCTAGTATTGTACATAGATTGATGGATGGCTGATGGGGTCATTATTACAAAACCAAGCAAGTATAATGGGATCTTTCTTGTAGGTTTACATATTTTAGACAAGTAAAAAGTTATTATAATTTATATAATACACGAAACAACCATTGGATAAGCAATAACCATTGGTAGGTTAGAAGCTGTTATAAACATTCTTTACTGCTGAAAGTACCATCTAGAACTTCAATTCGACTCCTAATAAGTCATGGGGGAAACTGATTTTGCTGAATGTATTAATAATTATTATTTTTACAACACTGGTTTTGCCTGCAATAGAGTAGGCATTTGGACTGGCAGAAGCTCTGTTAAACCCAGCAGACTGGATGCTGCTAAATATATAGGCATGGGATATTTAAGGCACTGAGGAACCCACCCCAAAGACCTGCTAGACAAAAGGTTCCCAAAAGCGGGAGACAGAACTAGCCTCACTAGTGGTTCTCCTGAATGAAATGGAGATTGCCAGAGACTGGTCCTTAGGAGCAGACACAAAGAAGAGGCTTCAGAGAATTCGTTTTTCAAGGTTTCAAAATTAACAGGTAAAATCTCTCTGCCAGAGATTTAAAGCTGTTTGAAACCAGTTTAATTATTATTACTCCCCCCCCCCAGTACTTTAGCCTTGCATAGAACCATGATACCTAGTTACTATAATGGTTTCCAACCAAGGAAAACACATTTTTAACAAGACTAAAATTTTAGCATAGACATAATTTCATTGGAGAACTCCATTGGTGAAAAGTATGAGAGAATCACATGACCTTAGGTTACTCAACAAAATATAACAATCCTTTTACATTAGAAAAAGCGTATTTACATCTTATTCAAAAGAACATAAGAGAAGCCAATGTTTGATCAGGCCAATGGCCCATCCAGTCCAACACTCTGTCACACAGTGGCCAAAAATACCAGGTGCCATCAGGAGGTCCAGCAGTGGGGCCAGGACACTAGAAGCCCTCCCACTGCCCCCCCAAGCACCAAGAAGACAGAGCATCTCTTGCCCCAGACTGAGGGTTCCTATCTATACCTTGTGGCTGATAGCCACTGATGGACCTCTGCTCCATATGTTTATCCAATTCCCTCTTGAAGCCATCCATGCCTGTAGCTGCCACCACCTCCTGTGACTGTGAATTCCATATGTTAATCACTCTTTGGGTGAAGAAGTACTTCCTTTTATCCGTTGTAACCTGACTGCTCAGCAATTTCATGGAGTCCCCATGAGTTCTTGTATTGTGAGAAAAGGAGAAAAGTACTTCTTTCTCTACCTGCTCTATCCCATGAATAATCTTGTAAACCAGCAAGAACCTATGGAAATTTAGTCATATTTCTGGCTTTTAAAAAATTGATCAAATGAATGATGCTAATAGGCTTAAGATTACTGACTTCTTCATTGCAAAGAGCACAGCAACAATGCTTCAACGTACATACTGCCATTAAAATGGCATCAGAAACCCATGGACACTTCCGTCCCCTAGGGAATTCTGTAACAGACTTTAAAGTTATAGCATACCACTGTTCCAAACGGAGGATCAATGAGAAACCTCAAACTGAAATTCATTACAAATTTGACACTGTGGACTTCTGTTCTTAACGAAGCCAGAGAATGGCTAGCTCATTAAGGAAAAAATAATTTATTTCTTTGTGTTTATTTACACCATTAATGCTGCTTCCAGTAAAGGCAAATTCCCTAGAGATAGCCATGTTAGTCTGCTGCAGACGAAGCACTTTAATGATTAAAACATTTAGCATGGCAGACGCTTTCATGAGTCTGAGCTCTGACTCACAAAAGCTTATGCTTTAACAAATTGATTAGCAGTGCCATCCTAAGTGGAGTTACACATGGCTACGCTCAGTGACTTCAATGGACTTAGAAGAGTGCAATTCATACAAACAGCTCTGCTGGATCAAACCACTAGTCCACCTAGTCCAGCATCTTCTTTCACATAGCTGCCCCAGAAAGCCATCAAATATAACATAGAGGCCTAATGTTGCCTCCTGAGACTGGCATTCATAGTTTTACTGTATCTGGATATAAAGATTCCCTTCAGTCACTATGGCTAAGAACAATAATTCTACTTAAGATGGCACTGTAGACCTGTGGATCTTGATGTCATTTTTCCTCTTCACCGCCAGTAGCCACTAAAAGGGGGAGTAATACTCATGTTGATTGGATCTTGTATTCAACTATATTTATTTGTGATCTGTGTAACTTAGGACATGCCCACTGTCTTGCATGGCTCACCCATCTGCCGTCACTTGAATACAAACATTTTTGTTGTTGTTGTTCCTTCTCCCTGGATCCAAACATACCTGCCCACTTAGATAACCACTTGATGCATCTGAAGAAGTGATCTTCAAATGCTTAAGCCATGATAAAATCATTAGTCCTTAAGGTCTCACAGGACTCTTTGTTTTCACTCAAATGTTGTTCACCAGCATTAACAACTGCAAGATATTATGGTGGATTCGGATGACGTGTTAACAATCCATTTGTGTCGTAACATTTCTTCATGCATATTGTTGAAAGCTGATGGTTGACTAATAGTTTAATAAAAATAATAAAATAAATAGTGTTTAAAGCAAAACTTCATCATGAAAGACATTTGTTTTGCTGCATAACACAGCCTGATCAGCACTAGGGATGTGCATTCTGTTCAGCCAAACCGAATAAAAACCCAAATAAAATTTATTTGGGATTATTCAGTCATGCTGAAAGCTAAATCAGATTCTCTAATCTGATTCAGCAGGCCAAATAGGAATTCCCTGAATAGTGCTGAATCTTTCTAGCATTCATAACTTTAAATACCTCCCTTCCTTCTGAGGTTTGTGCTTCTTCTGCGGCGTGACTCTCCGGCCAAGGGAAAATATTTAAATACTGGGGAGTCATGCAGTGGAGGTGGCACGAGCCCCAGAGGCTGGGGAAAGTGTTTAAATTTAAAACACCTTTCCTTCACTGGAGCCCCAGAGGCTGGGGAAAGTGTTTAAATTCAAAACACCTTTCCTTCCCTGGACAGGCACTCCACAACGGCATGCCTCCCCAGTGAAGGGAAAGTATGTTAATTTTAAATATCTCCCATTCCTTCTGGGGCTTGTGCTGCCTCTGTGGCATGACTACCTAGCCAAGGGAAGGTATTTAAACTTCCTTTGGATGGGGAGTTGTGCCGCAAAGGTGGCACAAGCCCTAGAGGCAAGGGGAAAAGTTTTAAGTTAAAACACCTTCCCTTGGCAGGCTAGCTGGGGAGGGGAAGTGAAGGGAGGCATTTAAAGATGCCTCCCTGATTGATCTTCACTTCCTCAGTTGGCCTGCAGCAGTGGGCCCACAGGGGAAGCTCAGGGGAGGGAGAACAGGTCAGTTTCACTCCCCCTCCACTTGGCAGTGGAGGGGGAGTGAAACTGACACACTCTACTGGTGAGCCAAATATTTTTGGCAATAAATCCCAGTTTAATACCAATACTGAGATTCGGGAATATTGGCATTTACCAATATTTTTCAGGTTTCATTTACCTGAATCATAAAATACTGATTTCCCCCCCATGCACACCTCTAATCTGCAGAATCTACAGCAAGCAGTTGCCAATGAAAACTGCTTCAGCATAGCAAGGACTTCACACATTCATCAGAATGTTTACCCTGTTACTCCAGCCTGTCCAATAGACCATCCCCATAGTAGTACTGCATCTCATTTAGAGCTGCAACATTTCATATAGAAGTACCGAAGAAATGTGGCAAATTTTTGCACGAAGTCCTCTTAGCAGCAGTTCAGCACCTGTATGTTTTGTTAAAAAACAGCCACTTCCCAGGGCCAATTCGGGTCCGGAAAATGGCATACAGGAGAGAAGGCTTAATCCCGCCTTTAAATAAAGATCAGAGCAAATGACTGGGAGCTCTGATCATGAAACTCCCAGTATCTTGTCTGGCTTGGCCCCTATTCAAACAGTTTTAGGACACCAAAAAATGTTCACAGAGGGAAATAAATTGTTTGCACAGTTTGACTATGTCCTACACAAGGGGGCAAAGGGTCACGTAATGAATGTGGATAGCCAAGAGGTCATGAGATGTGACTTTTGAGCAGAAGGTGTTGCTTGTGTTTTCAGGATTGTATGTTCCAGTATCACAGAAAGAGAAGTCTAAAGAGGGTCAGAATCAGGAATATTGCAGTCCCATTTCCCCAAACTTTCTGCTCGAATATAACATTGCTGAAATTTTGCTAGGCCCAATATGAGGAATAACAAGAAAGCATTATGTCCAGTAAAAAATACACCAGTTTGTGCTTTAAAGCCAATAACTTGTATCCTACCACTGTGCTTAGCTAGCTGTGGAGCCTTCCTCCAACAGAAGAAGCTCTACCTCAGGAGGAATACTCTTTGTCCTAGAGGAAGGATCCGTACTTAACTGAATAGTATGATAGAACACAACCTACTAAATACAAAGTCACTGGGATGATGGACATGTGGTACTTATTTCTTACCTTCATTAACATTGCTTTATCATTAAATTAAATCTAATAATATTAGCCGAGGACAGACTGGCAGTCTGGCCCGCTCTGCCTCCGCTTTAAAAGCGAAGGCAGAGCGGCCGTTCAGACTGCCACATCTGCCCAGAGGAGGCAGCCTGGACGCAACGCGTCCAGGGCCACGCTCCTCCCGCAGCAGCCGGGCACCACTTAAAAGTGGTGTCCCGGCTGCTGCGGTGTGCGTTCCACCCGCTTTCGGCGGGTGTGAACACGTGCCAGCCGGGGGAGCCGTGCAGCGTTCGCACGCCGCCGCCCGCAGTCTGGATGCTGCGGGCGGCTTCCTTGCGGCAGCGTGCGAACGCCGCGTGGTGGGGGCAATTCCCCCCGCCTTGTTCTGCCACGCTGCGGAGGCGCAGCAGATTGCCAGTCTGTTCTCGGCCATTAAAAGTATGTATATTTAGTCCCCACCCACCCCTTTTGCATACCTTACAGAGAACCTGAGCCCTTTTAGGTTCCCACATATGCACAATTTCTAGCTACAGGACCAAGCATGTCATTCTTCCTCTTTCTGCACTTTCACTGTAATATGGCAACATGGAATGTCATGTATTACAACACAAGCAAAACAAGAGGAAGCATGGTGCACTTGGGCCTATTGTTAGAAACCACATGTATCTTTCCCTGTTTGGAGAGGTTTTCTGCCTCTGAACATTGCAGGAAAAGAGCTAGTGTAATTCCTCATACTTCAAGAAATGTTGGCTTGGATTCTAAGCATCATGAGCAGGACTGTGCCACTGCCCCTCCCCTTCCCATGCTAAATTTGGACCCTCAGGAATAGTCTGAGGTAAAAATCAGGAGTCTGCAGCAGGAAGTAAGAATTGGCAGAAATCACACCTCCCCTTTCTTTAGCAGAAAATTTAATCTGGATCAAACCCTAAATGTTGACCCAGTTTTCAGGAAGAACTATTACGTTTATTATTAAATTTATCATTCTGAACCTTGTGGGATTCAAGAGCCTTGGTCCACATTCCAGTTATCTGGAAAAAATTGATGAATAATGAAAGACATTAACCACATTTTGAATATGAAAGATTTTTCATTTCAGCTATACTATCAGTCAAATAATAAACAAATTTTCCACTAAAGGAAATTAGAATTCTAAGATGAAACAGCAATCATATCACTGAGTAGTTTATAAGGGAATTCTAAAATAAAATAGCATTAATACAACCAATACTGTTACTAGTAACAATACTATGGCGTTAATAAAATACATCTTCTACAAATAATGATATAATCAGGAAATTATAGGATCACATGACATTATCATATAATATTAGACTACTGGTCGATGAAGCACAGTATTATCTACCCTGGCAAGCAGCAGTTGTTCAGGCTTTTATTTCCCCCCAAAATGTGCTATCAGAGACCCATTAACTAGATATGCTAGAGATTAAACCTGGGATATTTTGTACGCAAAGCAGATGCTCTACAAATAAGATCACCAGCCTCTATTAGAGATGGTTTCAAGGCTGAGATGGTTCCAAGGTTGAAGTTATTCTTGGTTTACTAGCCACAGCAAAAGTACTGGTACTGAAAGACTCAGTTCCACAGTCAGTCACTAACCCCTCAAAATATGTAAGACCATAACAGTCCACACGGTTGGACTGTCCAACAGTCCAGTCCTAACAGTCCAATGTATATTTGGACATGTGTCTTTTTCAGTGGGAAATACTTTCACATAAACATGCTTAGCACTGCTGTCCAAAACTATTTAAATAAACGCACATTATCGCCTTCAAAAAGGTAGGACAATTTTCAGGAAGAATAAAAGAAATGTATATATTTGTATTACTGCGACTGCAGTTTCAGTCAAACAAAATTCTCTTTAATATCATATGTTTAAATCTAAGGCATACATTCGAATAGTTAAAAGTCGGTTTATTGTAGTTCTTGTGTTTTTTCAACTGTGGTTAAAACCCAATATTAAATAAACATTTAACACACTCATTGTGTTCCACTGATGCTAATGCTCACATGGGCTGGGATTTTGGATCTATTATTTTAAAAATTAATCCATTATTAATCAGGACCAATGTGCTGACTGAAGATACTACAGTTCTGCCAACTATCCTGAAGGAAGCTTTGTAACATATGCTCCGTGCAGATGTTACATTAGGGGTTGGCTCTTAGAACTCCATTTGGCTAACCTGGATCCTATTTGCGCAAGAGTTTTATTGTTCCAAACCCATTGACTTCAGTGGGATTAAAAGGATGTAACTCTGTTGAGGATTGCTCTGCGTGATTTTTCTATTAAGCAGAACTTACTTTTTTATACAGGCTTCCTCTGACAGAGAAAAGACTTTCTTTGTCAAATCTAGTCTTTCTCTGTTGGAGTTACAAGATCCAATTTAGTAAATAGGATCCAACCCTCCGTGTATACAGAATGTAACAGAGTAGAACAGGACAATGCTTTTTTGACTCTGCCTCTGACTTGTACACAATCTGGGGAACATCTGCATGTACCCCCTAAATGCATACAATTGCATAGGCATAGGCCCTTCAGTATGTTCCAAATCTCTAAAAACTGAGGGTTCCTGATCATTCACAGAGGGCTTTATACAGACATTCTTTCTGTTAAACATGCAGATCTTGGGAGTGCGGCCAATGAGTGAGTTGCTCCTTTCTGCCGACATTCAGTGTATACATGGTTTAATGCCTTTATAGGGCTACTGTTGAGACGATACAAAACCTCAAGATTTTTTTACATTATTATATATAATTTCACAGATTTAAAACAAAACAAAAATCTCAAGTCAGAAATAGGGCCGTTGAAATAAATTGCTCATGAACTAAGTGGAACTTTAAAAATATATGCTTTCACATTGCTTAAAACAGTCATACTGCTATATAACAAACTTAGGTGTCTATAAAAAAGACATTAAAAAACCTGATGTAACCATCTTCTTCTGTTTTGTAGCGTTTCATTCCTAAACAGTGATTTTTCCCAGAATAATGTCTCTGTGATGAATCCAGATGCTTTCTGCGTCTGGGGAAGAAAGGCCGCAGTGCATTGTCTCTAGGTGTGGCTATTGTTTTGGGGTTTATTGAAGTACCGCCTTGCCTCGAGACTGCTGAGGGACACGGAGCAACGGGATGGGTTCAGCCTCCTGTATTCAATGCTGTCTGCTATTGCTTGCTTGATTATCTGAAAAAAAACAAAATCAAAAGAGTGCTGCTTTCAGGCAGGCATTGAATGTGTGGGTGTCTCAGACCTCTCTCCAGCAGTTCTGGCAGGCACCACTGTTTAGCTGATAGGAAGAGGCTGTTTACTGTTTCAAAACCATTTCCCTGAGCTTGTAAACATGTTGTGGGGGAAGCTACTGCAACTGAAGGTTACTGCTTTAAAAGACAGACAATTGTGAAATCAGGCAGCACCCATGAGGTGTTCACATTACTCCAAATGGCAGATGGATTAGTATGTGATTTATTTCCAAGGCCATCTTTCCTTAACCTGAATGCCAGATGTACCCGGTATGGACAACTTCTGTACACTCTCAATGTGACTCAGTTCTTTAGACAATGGTTTGGAAGTCAGAAGAGCGTTTTGACTCACAGACTTTGTCATATGTGGCCAGGCACTATAGCAAAGTTGTCACACTCCAGCAATAGGAGACTCCCAGTTATGGAACAAAAGCACTCAGGCATCTCTCTTACATATAAAGCTGTTTTCAAGTGGCAAGATTCCATGGGGCGCCAGGATCAGTTGGCTGCAAGAACTGCCATTCAAAAGGGGTCCCTGGCCACTGGCTGCATTCCTTCGCTGCTTTGCCTCAGTCCCATCCACAGAGCCAGCGGCCAGTGTCTTGGCCTCAGTCTGGAGGGAGCCAGCGAAGGGGAAGGATTGGGTGCTGGGTCCACTCTTCTCCTCCGCTTACTGCCAGGTGGGTCTAACTGTCTCCTCAGTGGCCTGCTTCTGTCAGTGAAAAGACAATGGACTTTCAGCATAACCCCCTCCCCCGCACACTGCCAGCTTGCCAAATTTCCTGTCAGAATAAACTGTGAAACAGGCTCTATCTCCTCCTTAGCTCCACCATGGCTGGTTGGCTAATGAGGTGGGCCAGCAACCATCAAACCATTCTCTTCAACCCCCTGCTGTGTGGCTGTGTAGGGTTGCCAGGGTCCCACCTGGAGATCTCCCGCTGTTACAATTGATCTCCAGATGACAGAGATCAGTTCCCCTGGAGAAAATGGCTGCTTTGGAGGGTAGGCGCTATGGCATTATACCCTGCTGAGTCCTTCCATCCCCCCCCCCCCCAAAATGCTGCCCTCCACAGGATCCACCCCCCAAATCTCCAGGTATTTCCCTAATGAGAGCCAGCAACTTTCTCCTCAGTGCCTGTTACTAGGCAACCAAGCTTGCTTCTCTGAAAGCCCCTTTCCATATCTATGTTGGCCTTTGGGAGGAAACTCATTGGAGCCAGCTGAACAGAATGCCATAGAGGCCACCCTCCAAAGCAGTCATTTTCTCCAGGGGGGGGGGGAGATCTGTTGTCTGGAGTTCAATTGTAATACCTGGTGATACTGAGGCTCCACCTGGAGGTTGGGTACCCTAGGCATACCAGTCAGCACTTCAGAGCAGGATCTGCTAGACCCAGGTTCTTGCTGAGTGGGTGATTTTGGGCCAGTCACAGACTTTACGCCTAACCTAGCTCACAGGGTTGTTGTGCAAGTCAAAAGGGGGAGAGGAGAATGATGTCAGCTGCTTTGGTCCCCATTGCAGAGAAAGACTACTTTTCCTCCAGGGGAACTATGGTTGCCAATCTCCAGGCAGGGCTGGAGATCACTCAGAATTACAAGTGCTCTCCAGATGGCAGAGATCAGTTCCCCTGGAGAAAATGGTGGACTCTGTGTCCTTATACCAGGCTGAGATGGACCCCCTATGACAGCCAATGTGACATAGCAGTCAGGGCTTCAGAGCACGATGGAGGCTGCGGGGGGGGGAGATGGAAAGTTGAAGAGTGAGGTTGATGATTGGCTGGGAAGGAGACAGGGTTGCCAACTCCAAGTGGAAAATTCGTGGAGATTTGAGGGATGGAGCCTGGAGACGGTGAGGTTTGAGGAGGGGTGGGACCTCAGACAGGTACAATGCCATAGACTCCACCCTCCAAGCCAGTGAGTCCCTCATGGGGAACCATTGTTGCCAATCTCCAGGTGGGAGCTGGAGATCACTCAGAATTACAATTGTTCTCTAGGAGGGAGGGGGAAGGAGATGGAAAGCTGAAGCCAGGGGGCAGATAATGATATATTGATGGTTGGCTAGGAAGTAGGGTTGCCAACTCCAGGTTGGGAAATTCCTGGAGATTTGAGGGGTGAACCCTGGAGAGGGTGAGGTTTTAGCAGGGGTGGGACATCAGACAGGTTCAATGCCACAGACTCCACCCTTCAAACCACCCATTCCCTCATGGAGAACCACTGTTGCCAATCTCCAGGGGCAGGATGGAGATCACACTGAATTTCAACTGCTCTTCAGATTGCAGAGATCTTCCCCTGGAGAAAATGGTGGACTCTGTGTCATTATACCCTACTGAAGTCACCACAGCAAATTGACGCTGAGTGCCCAAGGCTGGGCACTCTCTCAGAGCCTCTTTCTAGAGCCCATTGTATTTATTTACACAACGGGCCTTATTCCTAGTAATACATAATACAGATATACCCCTATATTATAGAAAATAGAAAAGAAAGATTTAACACTCAATGTTTACAATTTCTCTGTTTATTACAGCTCTAAATATATGTGTGTGGCTTGTGTTTTTCTTTTTTTATGCCAATAATGGTGTGGGGGGAATTGTGGGGGATTTTTTAAATCTGTATTTATTTAAAATATTTATTAGCCACCTTTCTTCCTTATGGAGATCAAGGTGGCTTCCAATATAAATAAAATAGATAAAAAATACATAAAATACATTTAAAAAAATTAAAATAACAGTTTAGGACTACTAGTAACTTAAATGCAGTCCTAAATAAAACTGTCTTCAACCACAACCTGAAGTCTGAAAATGAGGAGGCTAGGCGCACTTCCCTTCCATAATCATGGGGTTGCCACTGAAAATGAAAAATCATAAATTAGAAATCCAAATGATAGATTAGTAATTATATGAGGGCCAGAGGAAAAAAGTAACAGAGGTTTGGGGTCTGGCCTACCGACCACCAGTTGGCCTTGTTCTTTGATGTAATCCTATTTTAAGCAATGATTACTAACTAGACATTTAAGGATCACTAGCCATGGTCAGCTGACCCTTTTAAAAAAAACTCACTCTTTTCTGTGCAGGATTATTCTTCTAAACTCACATTTTTAAAAAAATCAGTTGTAATCCACAACTATTTCTCAACCACGTGTAACTCTAAAGCCACTGAACATTAATAGAAAGGCAAATTTAAACAGGGTTTCTGGTGCTCATAGCCACAGTACTGTGAGTCCAAACAGTACACCAGCAACATGAAATGGATCTGGATCCAGCAAGTGAGGAGAACTCTGACTTCAAAGGTCGCTTCTCACTTCCCCTCGAGCTCCCAAACTCAAGTTCCCTGCTAGAAGCTCCTGTTAGAAAACACTGGATGCCAGCCCAGGGATGAAACCCCCCAGGAAACCTATGTGCCTTCTTGCATAATCTGACCTCTAAGGGACTCTGAGTTATAGCTGTGAGCAGTAAACCAGCATAACAGCTAAGGGTACAATTATCAGATAGTTGGTGGGGACAGATGAAGACAAGAATCTAGCCTCCTGCGTGGCCTTGCAGACATCTTGTTGATACCTTCCTTTAAAGGGCCATGGATATGCACTTCCTAACCTCGGGTCAGGCTATTGCATGCAGCCAGTATGTAGTCATGCATCCAATTAGGATCCACTGTAGCTGGGTTAGCATAATTGTGTGTAGCTAGCAATGCATATGGGGGGAAAGTGTGTAAAGGCATGAATATGATACACTAATGAAAACTCACACTGCAGAACATATGGAAAGACTAAGTAATATAAGTTTTATGACTATATTGCCAGGATACTGCTATATGCAAATCGTACAAAGTATCTGATAACCCAGCCTGTATAGATTCCAGACATTCAACATAGAAACCAAGATCTCTACGTTTTTTATGCTTATGCAGTGGAATCTACTGTGGGTTTGTGGGTTTTGGGTTCTATATGAAACAAGAGTTACAGCTAAATTGGAGTAACAGCTGCTAGGATTATTATGCCAAATACTCAGTTATTGTTAATGGGGCAATGTAACTGTAGGGATTTTAAAAAAACATACACACCTCTGACCCGAATTTAATCCAATTACCAATCAAAGTAGAGGAAACCTCGCAGTTAACAAATAGCTTAATAAATCACTGGATATGGTAATTCCAGATTAATGTCAGCCACTGAATAAATTTAAAAGAAGAAAACCATGTTTGAAGCCAGCATACAAATTATGATGCAAACTATCAGATCTTGTTAGCTCTTCTTTTAAAAACATCTGCCCCGTGCTGGTTTATCCATTGATGTACTTGTGTTTTCTTTTTGTACATGCTGAACATTAATTAAAGTGAAGGATGACATACAGCCAGCAGGTGGCGGGATTTGATCACATTCTGAGAGGAGCTTGGGTACCTATGGCTGAGGGGGAAATACTTTATCTAAATAAATTGATAGCAAAGAAAAAAAAATCAAATCTGCTCATCACTCAGGCTGACGGGACTGGAAGTCCATGCACTGGAGTCAACCCTTTGATATAATTCTAGAGGAATAATGAATACTAAAGGGGTGATATTACACTATCAATGTGGTTAAGGAGATGTTAACTTAAAAAAAAAACTTCCTCATTTAACTCAAGCATATCATTATTTATTATATTTCTCCCTCCACATAAACTTACATAGTCTAAGCTGCATTTGGAAAGGGGGTGGGGGGTAGTGGTTCAAACCAAGGGACCTCAGGCTTTCCTTGACCTACTCTGCATGTCCACTTGACAGGGTGCCTTATCCCACGCCTGTCTCAAAAGCTGTGGCAGAAACCGAGCTCCTTCTGGGAGGTGGGACATTCACCCCCTTCCCACCTACCCAGTGTTACTTAATTTTTATTTATTTTTGCCATCAAGTCGCAGTGGACTTATGGCAACCCCATAAGGTTTTCAAGGCAAGAGACATCCAGAGATGGTTTGCCATTGCCTGCCTCTGCATAGCAACCTGGGACTTCCTTGGCAGTCTCCCATCCAAATACTGACCAGGGCTGATCCTGCTTAGCTTCCGAAACTTCGGATTCACATACATCAAGAGTCTGATCACAGCCAGCCTGACCGCTGGATTTACAAGTCCGTTGTGCTTGAATCTCACTTTCCTGGCCCAGCAAACTGTCCCTTAAGGGAACGATAGCAGAGCTGGATTTACACACAAGCTCAGTCGGTTATAGGTAAAGGCCTCAGATCACAAGGGCTCTCTAAATACACACAAAAAGTGCTAAACAACTTGGGGTGGGGTGCAATGTTATTGGTGTTCAGGCCCTCATACAGTTAAGGGCCTCAGCATCAGGCCCTGGAAACAGGGGTTTGGCAGCAGCGTTGATGACATAACAGGGAGGCAATACTCAATACAGGGTGGGTAGGCTGCAATTCCTAATTCTGTCTCAGATGCTTTACTGAGTAGGGAAGCTTGACACACCCAACCACCATGAAAAACTAACAGAAACAAGTCATGTTCCAAATCCAAGAACCTGGACTGGCCAGACCCTGTGAAACTAGACACAGATCATTGCAAAACATACAAACAGCTTGGAGGGGGGGAGCCCTGCAAGAATCTAAGAAATGTCATGTTGGCTCAGACTATTAGAAATCTTGCTCCCAGACTGAACAGGTATTGTTTTTTATGTCTTGCTCAGGTATCTGCATTTTTTAAAATTAGTAGAGAAAATATTCACCCAGGAAAATAACTGATATGCACACAAGCCCAAATATGGAGGGGGGCAGGCATGCAGCTCAGCAGCACCCTGTTCTCCCCACAGGGTTGCCAGCTCCGGACTGGAAAAGACTTGGAGATTTTGGAGGTGGAACCTGAGGCGGGTGGGGGTTGGGGAGGAAAGGGACTTCAGTGGGGTATAATGCCACAGAGGCCACCTTCCAAAGTGGCCATTTTCTCCAGCTGAACTGATCTCTGCTGCCTGGAGATCAGTTGTAATAGCAGGAGATCTCCAGTGGAAGTTGGCAACTCTATTTCCCCACCACTCTACCATCTCAGGTTTATAAACACCACAGAATGACAAGCCATTATTAGAATTCAAGGCTCATTCGTGCCTTCCATATCCCCCCCCCTCCCCATCCTTCCTCTTGCCTTGATGCAAGTTAATTTAACTATGAGCATGGGGGCTGGGGGAAAAATGAGAGTTATGTCTATAGTTATGTCTATGTGCACCTGGATCACACACAATGTATCTAAAAATGCACAGCAATGTCCTTCCTAAAATCCTATTGACTAGTGTTATGTCCGCTGACCGCCACTGGGCATCAGTGACATACAGTCAGAGCTTGACTCTGAGAGACAATAGGGGTCTAGAATCCTAGACCATCACTAGCCCTCCAATCAGAACTCTGGCGGGAAATTCAAACCCGCCAATAAGACTTTTGGGTGTGTCCTAGGAGTTGCATATAGTTGGCCATCTCGGCCAGTATTGCATGCTTGTTGTGTACTCAGTAAACCTATGCTGATCCCTACGTCGTAGTCCGGGCTTCCATGCATCGAACCCAGTACACAATACCTTGTCTTGTTATACAGGAAGAATTCAAATTCTTGGATGATGGACACCAAATAGAAGGATGTCAAAACAATGTTCAAAGCAAAACCACTGGAAAGCAATCAGCAGGAAAGACGTATTCATACCAAAGCAGCTTCTTTGGGAAGGGAGAGCCAAAGTGCATTAACTTAATCTCAATCGGAAAACAGCCTGCAAAGCTCCCTTCCTAACGAAAAGCATCTGCAGTTTCAACAGCTTGTTTGCCCAGAGTTAACACAGATGTTATGAAGAAGAATGGCTGCCTTCTCAACATAGGGCTCTTCTTTCTGATTTGCTGCTTACAACATCCCCCTCACAGTTCCCCTTTGAAAGACACTCCTAAGTGTTTAAAAATAGAAATAACCACTCCCTACTCAGCTGTCTTCCCAGCCAGAAGAACAAACAACAAGGTGATGACTTGCCTGTGCACGTGAATTATACTGCAGCAGCAATCTGAAAATATACTGAAAGAGAAGTACAGGATAACACAGCTACAAATTTGGTTCGACTCCGCCACCGATTCAAGTCAAATGGACCTATTTCCACGCAGCAGTTAAGTGGTATCATGGACAAGTACTCCATGCTGATTTGAGAATTCAGTATGTATTGGGAGGCAATAGGCAGGGCTGCCAACTGGCCTGGAGAAAAATGTCCTGCTTCTTCAACAGGAGTTTAACAACAGAAACATTTCCCTTCCCTGTAGCATGAAAGTGCAGGGTTCTGGGGCTAGACATATGACAGCCTCAGCTCTTTAGAGGAAGCACCAGAGAAAAACGGAAGAGACAGAGGGAGAATGTGTCATTTCTAACACATCTAGTCTTACACCTCTGCGATCTAGTGCCATGGCAGCTAAGGCCCCATTGTGTCAGTCAAAGCAGGTTCTGCATTATACGTACATCTAAGTTGTTTAGGGTATTGAATTCCATCAGGTCATGCAGCCTCTTGAAAGCCTCATTCGAATACTGGAAGTTGAAGGTGGAGAACGGTGTATCGGGGTCATCAAAAATATCAAAGTCAGCAAAATCCTTTTCTTCCTGTGTTTCTCTCGGAACACCTATAAATAAACCACAAAGAAGCAAATATTTTAAAATGCCAGAGACCGGCTTTTGCTTGTTACCTTGCAATCTTGTGTTATTAGACTGATGAAGAATTCCACGTGCCAGTGCTTACTTTTAAAGTGCTAAATGTTTAGGGGACTGGAAGGATGGTTTTCTCCTGTACTTTCCTGCTATCATCTCAAGCTGTTCTCTGTATATCCCCACGCACAGAAATGAGGTAAGTGGCAACTATTGATAGGGCTTTCTTGAGATGGGTCTGGTGCCTATCCTGTTAGAATTTAGGCACTGAGTAAAAACATTTTTGTTTCCCTTTACATTTTTGTTTAGCTTTTCAACTAAAGTTTAACCCTATAATTATATTTATGATCTTTGTAGCCCTGACCTGGATAGCCCAGGCTAGTCATCCCATCAGATCTTGGAAACTAAGCAGGGTCAGCCCTGGCTAGTATTTGGATTGGCGACCTCCAAAGAATACCAGGGGTATGATGCAGAGGCAGATAATGGTAAACCACCTCTGAAATGTTTTTAAGAACAAGTCTAGCTCGCCACCTAGTGGTGCATAATGCTAAAAGAGCTAGAACTTCTGGCTGTCAGACAATCTCCAAATCTCCTGACTATACTACACACACTGCCATACTATACTTGATTAATTAACTAATTAATTATGATCTTGGCCTGTATCTTCCTACCTGGTAGATGTTTTTATGATCCACTTTTCTGCTCTTAACATTATTTTATGATACTGAAAGATTATTGTCTTTATTGTCTGTTAGCTTTATGGCTGCGCAGACTGGAATGCTTTTGTTGCTATGGGATTATTATTGAATTGCTTTAACAAGTCTTTTTTGTCGTCGTCCCCCCACCTTTTCAATTGTTAGCCTTTTTGAGCTGGCCTCCACTAGGAACTCCATCCCATGAGAGAGTTCAAGGCTGACAACGTTCATAAGCTCTACAAAATCTACTTGATTGTACTGACTCAAAGTCAAAGTCAGGAAAGAACAGGGAAATTTCCATGCATTTAAACAGTTTTATTATTGCTTTGATAGATGTTGGCTGCAACATATGTTCAAGATACGGTAGGCTGTACATTCAACAAATAGTTAGATGAGAGCCAACCACATCTTACTTTAGTATGAAGAAGTTTGAAATTTAGTCAATTAAAAAGAGATTTCAATGGTTTGGATCCTGCAGAGGATTTCTGCTGATGGAAGGCCGGGCAATTTTTGCTGACTCTCCCCTCATGCTGCTCGGGGAGGGGGGGTGGCTCTGATCCTCCTAGGAGAAGCATTTGAGGGGACACTTTGGGCCGCAGCAGGAGAGGGGAGGCAGGGAAGTAACACTCTGCTGACAGAAATCCTCCAGAAGGGATATTTTCAGCAGGATCCAAGTCAATGTCTTTCAATAATGCAGTGGCTACAAAGGCACACACACACATACACTCTGTCCAGGGCATCCAATATCAATCCTGGTATATGCAGTGAGCTACAAGAATGTCTATAGTTGTTTAAGTCACACAGATAATCCAGTATTATTGGGGACAGGGGCTTTAGGGAACTCACCTGGGGCTTTGAACTTTCTGAAATTTATGTTAGCCAAAACAAAGTGGATAATGGTTGGACAATTTATGTCAGATGCGGGATCCTTGGGTTTGAAGACATAGCACTCTTTTAATCCCTCGCGATCAAACACGTGTGGGTCTATTTTGGGGAAAGGAAGTTTGTTCATTTTGGCCCATTTTTCAGCAAGCAGAATTTCCTAGGAAGAAAGCAAAGGTTTGTATATTCATAGCAAGGTGATGTAATGAAAAAGACAGTCCGAGACAAAAAAAAAGAATATATTTGATACAATAATCACTACTCTGCATATTAGACCCCCCCCCCAAAATGATAGCAAGAATGTGTGGATAAGGTGTAAAGATAACATAAATTCTGTATCTGTGTAGAACATGTGCGCTACACATTATGGCATGTCCTTCATAACGGGGATCCCCCTTCCGAATTCCTCCATTATGGTATGTATGGAAAATCTTTCAACTTGGTATACATATGTGCTACTAACCCAGAGTCTGAAGAGAGAACCACCCAGTGAAGGCACAGATGAATATAATGTTGCACTCCCCACCTGTCAGTGCTTTTTCAGGAACTGTTGTGAAAGTGCTAGGAAGACCCTGTTAGGTTCATAAAATGAACCCATAACTGGCTACGGTTCCCTTTGAGAAAAGGCCAGGAAGCATGTACACACCACTAAGTCTAGCTGAGTACATAGTATTGAGATATCAATGCATCTACTACATGATCCCTGATTGACTGGAATCTCTCGAAGAAGAATGAAAGAGAGCGGGAAATGGCTGCCAAAGCAACAACAGAGAGAGGGAAAACAGTGGCTGTCACAAATAAGGTGGCATTAAGTACTTCAGGATCTCATCCTCCACAACCCCACCCTGTATGTCTTGGAATATGCTATGGTTGGACTGTTTGTGTTGGTTATGAACTGTAATAAAGATTCAGGAGACCCTGTATTCCCTATTCAACAAGAATTGTGGGGAGAGCACTACTTTTGGAAGACTTTGTTGGTCTTAAAGGTGTCACTTGACTCAAAACTTGTTCTACTAAAGACTTAAGGCATTTTTAAATACTTGTTTTACTTACAACTACACAGAGCAAAGGCAGAGGCACAGAAGGGAGAAGATCTGCTACCCAACATCAGATCCCAGAGAGAGATCTTGCATCTCAGATGCTTTAGACAAAACACAGTAGTTGCTTCCAAACTCAAAATCTACTGTCCTCTCTCTCACGCACACCTGCCCTTCCACCCTTTACCTATGAGGGGTCACTTTTACCAAACTCTCCTGGATGCTCACTGGGGGACTCTTGCTTAACAATTAGCACTCATTAAGTAATTATGAACTGACCATTCTGAGCTACTGACCTAAGGAAGGCTCATCTAGCAGCTGGAACACCAGATTCTATGTGGAGAAAAATTGGCCCACTGCTCAAAAAAGATGGTGAAGACAAAGTGGATAGATAATAAAAACTTTAGGAGGGAGATTCAGGTGGGTAGCCATGTTGGTCTGAAGCAGCAGAACAAAGTTTGAGTCCAGTGGCATCTTTAAGAACAAAAGTTTTATTCTGGGAATAAGCTCTTATGTGCACACAAACTTCAGCGTGCGTGCACATGAAAGCTTATACCCAGAGTAAAACTTTGTTGGTCTTTGTTCTTTAGGAAGTAAGTTAGGCTGAAAGACAGGGACCAGCTCAAGATCCCATTAGGAGCATCATGGCATACTGGGGATCTGAACCCAGGTCTCCCCAGACTTAATGTGTACTCTGATCCCTATCCTGCACTCACTCTCTTTCCATGCCAAAGTAATATGTCTTAGGGACATTTTCAACACTACTTTTCCAGGTAACAATAGCCTCATCTAGGACAACAATCCGATTACAAACAATTCACAACACTTCAATAGTGTCATCTTAGGCAGAATTATACCCTTCTAAGGTTATTAAAATGAGACAGTAACTGTTTAGGATTGTACTGGCTTGGTGATAGGGAAGGAAACTTTTGCTGTGTGCAGGTTCCTGAATATACGTTTATCAACAGGCAAAGCTATCTTTGGACTTGAAAGAGCACACCTTGGCTACAAAAGTCAGAGGAGTTATGGGAGACGCTAACGCCCCACAATACGCACACTGTAATTTCTTGCTACAGCAAAGCCAGATGCTGAACAAAATAATAGCAACATTCTCCCATAACAGCTCAGCAAACAAGATGCTTTGCAAATCCTTACTTAATACCATGTTATGAGGGCTTAGCCTGTGGGAGGCTACAAAGGGTCAGCCTGTAATAAAGAATAGATTATCTAAAACACAGTTGTGAAAAGACTGGGACTTCCTTTGCAGAAAGGAGAAAATAAGGAACAAATACTTATCTGAGGGATTTCTTCTCTTCTAGTAACAAAAGCAGGCTGTTTTTAAATCTCAAGCCAGAAATAATCTTGAGGATATTTACACAAGCTGTACAATACGTGTTTCAGTACAACTGAGGTTTATGGCCCTGCTACCAACAGTCACAGCAAGGGAACCACAACACAGTACATTTTGATTTGTGCTTCTGGTTTCAAACTGAATTTGGCCATTTGCAAAGATGCAGAGAGGAAGTGGGAAAGGGGGCAAACTGACTCAAGGCCCCACAAGGCTGAGTGCTCCCAACATAAAAGCTCATATTACCAAAGGTTAGTGGAGTGTCCATTTGACCTTGAGAGCAAGGGTTTAGAGTCAAAGTATGCATGCCTATCTAGTAAATGTGCATTTGCATTTGTAGTTATTAGTGAATTTATCATCACAATTAAATACAACATGCTAAAATATAACAATTCATTTGTTGTTTTTCTGCATACTAAAAACACAATGCCATAGACTGGTAGCATCTAATTGAGGAGGTTGCAGGAGGGCCCAAAGACTAAGTCTTGCTCTGGGTCACTGTGGCTCTGGGCATTTGAGTGATGACCCAGTGTCAGCAGACACAGAGATCTTGTACAGAATGCCTTTGGGGGGGGATCCAGCCCCCCTCCCACCCTGCCTCCCAAGTGCTGTTTTTCAATTCAGTACAGAAGTTAAATGTATTCTTTTTCTTAGGATGGAAAAAATAGCGTTGAGTAATATAGGGATACCACAAAAAATTGCAACCCTCTATCAGATTTGTCCTCCTTCTCTGTGTAGCATAGGGTTGCCAGCCTCCAAGTGGGGCCTGGGGATCTCCTGCTTCTACAACTGATCTCCAGCTGACAGAGATCAGCTCCCCTGGAGAAAATTGCTGTTTTGGAGGGTGGACTCTATGGCACTGTACCATGCGGAGGCCCCTCCCCTCCCCAAACCTCACCTTCCCCTGGCTCCACACCCAAAGTCTCCAGGTGTTTTCCCACCCAGACTTGGCAACCCTAGTGTAGCATGTACTGAAACTTCATCTTACATTGGGTGTATTCTTGCCCTTCCCAGCAAAAGCCAATGATGCAGAGCACAGAGCAGGGCAAATGTGAGGCAAAGCACCCCTGGCCCCCTTCCTCAAGGGCTGATCTAAATGGTTGTGGGCCTGTTCCAACCTGCAGGTGTTAGTAATTGGTCTCTTGGCCTACACAGCCCTAATCATCTTCAAGGCCAGAGCTGGAAATGTGCTAATTAGCTTCCCAAGAGAACCTACGGCCCACAGGATGGGAGGGAGGAATCAGGATTGGTGAGGTAATTTTCTGGAGGGTTCCAGCAAGAATGAGTCCTGACTGGATGTCATCATCACCTGATGCTGCTTGGCCAAAAAACTATAATTGAGCCAAGACCTTGGAAAAGGAGACTAGCTTGGATTCTGATGGACTAAAGGCCTGGACTATGATATGCTCATATTGCACTAAGATAGCAACGTAAAGAACACTTAAGCTATGGCCTTCAACTCTTGAATTTAAGGTTTCTGCCATCTAATGCAAGTCTTGGAAATGTATTAGATAGTTAAGATAGTTTTCTTGTTTTTCTGCTGTATGGCTTTAAAGTAGGGTTGCCAAGTACTCATGTTGGTGCAGCAGGGGGGTCCTTTTCCCCCTGGGAGTCCTCTGGCACGTGCACACTTTGCGATGACATCACTCGGAAGTGACGTCATCACGTTGGGCACATTGGGGGCAGGACCTCAGTAACTTGAGGGAAAACCATAGAGTTTTCCCTCGAATTACAGAGTGTCCCTCCCCCGAAATGTGCCCGACGCGATGACATCACCTCCGGGTGATGTCATTGCGCCGGGCATGTCTCCTCAGCCCAGCAATTTGGGGGTGGGGTTCCCCCCAGCAACTTGATCCCGCCTGGTGGGCAACGGGCCACTGGAGCAGGGGTTTCCCTGCCCCCCTGGGGGGACTTGGCAACCCTACTTTAAAGTGATGTGTTGCCTGTAGATTAAATCATTTGTTTTGACAGAACTTGAATAAAACTTTATAATTTTTAAAAAAAACTTAAGTGAAGTTTTGGTTACTTGTGTACAACAGTCCTGGGGAGCCACAGGGTTCAGCTTTGGACTCCTTGACAGCCATGCTATTCTGTCCATTAAAATTCATGTAATACTTGCTTCTTTGATACACAAAGCTGGGGGCAGAGATAGCCATTGCAAAAAGGCTGTCACTGAAAGCAGCAGCCTATGCCGAATGTGTGCCCATCCCCTCTGCAATTTCTAGTACAACATCATGATGTGCTACAGAGCCAGTGTGGTGAAGTGTCAGACTGGAATCTGAGAGTCCCAAGGCTGAATTCCTGCTGCGTCATGGAAACTTGCTGGGTGATCTTGGGCCAGTTACACACTCTCAGCCTAACTTACCTCACACAGTTTGTTATGGGATAAAATGGAAAAGAGGAGAATTATGTGAGCCAATTTGGGTCCTCACTGGGGAGAGTGGCAAGGGATAAATTAAGTTATTTCTCTCACACACACATTATCGTGTGGCTATCATTATAGGCATGTTTTCTGCCTGATTAAATAAATTGTTGAAATGAGATGAGACAGCAATGAACATCTTTAACAATATTGGGGTGTTTCATCTAAGGCTGCTGACCTTGTGAAGGAGATGCTAAACTACCTCATCCTTCAAGAAACTTAAGCAGCTGCAAGAACTGGAAAGGTTCATCTGGGTTAACAATATGGCATCCTCCTCTCAGGTTCCCAAGTTCACTGGAGAGACTGACTTCAGGAGGTTACAAAAAGGAAACCAAACTACCTTTACAACTGAGCTAATTTTTACCCAGTCATGGACTGCTAATTTTAAAATACCCACATTCTGTAATCTGGTAAAGATAGGATTCTGCTATACCTGCTCTTTAGTTAAACATGTAGGGTGCAATGGTTAGAGCCAGGGCCATTTCGTAGAAAAAGAGGTGCAGGAGCTCATTAGCATAACTCATTAGCATAACTTATTTGCATATGCTACACCACCTGACATCACCGGAAGCATGTCAGAAGGCAAGAAAGAAAGGAAAGAAAGAGAGAAAGAAAGAAAGAGCTGGCAGAGAGGGGACAGCTACTAATCCAAGCCTCAGAAATACCACTATTCTGGGAGGATAGCTTCAGTGGTGCCTGAAGCCTTCAGAAGGCTGGTCGGAGGAACAAGGACCTTTCCAGGGGATGGGGTCATTTTGCTGCAGCCATGACACAAGCAGGCATTCCTCCATGGTGGGGCTGGCACCAACTCCCAGAGCTGAGCTCCTGCTCAAAACGACCCCTGGTTAGAGCGTTGAACTATGACAAGAAAAACCTAGGTTATAATCCCTAGTCAACCATGAAGTTCACTGGATGACCCTGCTATTTGCTTATTTAGTCATTTTTAGGTTGCTTTTCTCCTGAGGGGGACCCAAAATGGCTTACAAAAAGGAAAAGGTTCCAAATTACCTTGAGCCAGTCTGTGTTTGTGTGTGTGTTATGAAGATATAAATGGGGAACCAGAAACATGTATGCTGCTTTGAACTCCTTGGAGGAAGGGTGGGATTTTAAAAAAATGTGCTAGACAGGAGCTCTTCAGGAAAGCCTGCACAGCTTAGTTTGGCAGCAGCTGTGAAAAATCTATTTCTCTTTCCAAGATATTGCAAAAGCAGCTACTGAAGGAGGGAGACTGTCTATATGGTATGTAGAGACTCCACAACATAAAAGCAGTTGTTCTGAAGTGCTGGAAATTACACAGGAGACTATGGCTTGCTTCCCAACTTTCAAATTCTTTCCACATTTGAAGAAGTACTATGGCATTAGCCTCGAGAATCTCTTGTGTCATCTTTGCATCAGCCATCATCATAAAACGATTAATTTAGATCTTTCCGATGCTATCTCTAGTGGTGGTAAGAGGCTCCACTAGAAAGGAAATTCAGTGAGTGTTCACAAGTCCATTGACACAAACAAAAGAACTGCTCATAACTTATACGCCCACACTTCCACTCATCCATTTTTGAACAGGATTAGCTATATATGGTGTGCAAGGAAGGACTTGGGGAGAGTCCAATAATACAGAGGAAGAAGAAAGAGGACCTTGGTGGTTCATTCCTTGTGTGAATAGAATGTGACCTGGTGCAGAAGTTATGCTAACCAACCATGGCTTGCACACAAGGAACACCTTATAGAATGACACACTTCTTCCCCATCTTGGACTCAAACTGCCCCTTCTCTTTCATTTTCAGCACTAAATGTGAGTTCAGTACTTTATCTGCACCAATGTCAGCACATCTTTATTAGCTCAAACCACACTTCTGAAACCTAACCATAGTTGTGAATGCGGGTTTGAGTTAACAATGGTTAGTGTTAACAATCATGCAGATGGGACACTATATCACAGTTAGAGTAGAAATGAAGAGAAAATCTGAGTGATGAAGGGGAGGAGAAAAGGAAAAAGATATCCTCCCAATCTTCTAAATGCAGTTCCCCTGTTCCCCTGAAACCATGCCCTCAGGAATCAGTGGACCCCTGGGAACAGTGTGGGGGCAAAGTGGGGGGTTGTTATAGGAGAAAGGAAATTGGTGAACATTACTCTCACTATTCATTCAGCAGGACATGTGACTAGAAACCACTCCAATATTTGTACTTGGTCTGTTTTATTTTCATTATATTTTTTGCACAAAAGTCAGAAACTATCCAACTATCACAGAGTAAAGCGAGTGAAGCTTTAATGTACAAACAGCTAACGTTATTCTTGCGAGAAGTGTGCTAAATCTGATAGGGATGGGCATGAACCAGCTGGCAAACTAAAGTTTGTCACAAATTTTGGCTGGTTCGTGGTTTGCAAAGCAATGTTCACAAACTGAAGAACCGCCACAAGCTTCCATGAATTTTGATACAGTTCATGGTGGTTTGTGAAGAGCAACTGCGCCACAAGGAGCAGAAAGCTGGGGTTTCCAAACAGCTGAGCGGCAGGGACTTTGCTTTCTGCTCTTTTGCTTTCTGTTCCTTGCGAAAAGCTGCGGGGAGCAGAAAGCTGGGATTAAATAGCTCAGAGGGGTTTAAATTTTAAATGGCTCATAAACCAATATGAACCAGTTTGGTTTGCAAACCAGTGTATCGGTTCATGGTTCAGCCATGAACTGAACTGCAAAAATGTGGCTCGAACCCATCCTTAAAATCTAATCTTTGATTGAGTCTATAATGCAAAATCAATAGCAGATGAACATAAACAGGCTACTGCAGTCTATTTTCTACATTGTTCATCCTGAAAATATCTAGAGTACTCTGTAGACAAGAGAAGGAGGGACCTGACACAATTATGTTCTTATTTGTGTTGGAAGGTTACTTCTAAAAGCATTTCAGATTTTTTTTTTTGACTGCATACATTATAGTAGCCCAGATTACTCACCTTGAAAGGAGGGCTGGAATCACTGGGACGTGCAGAGAAATCAAATGAGATGACAAGGTCAACCCCTCTTTGTGGCCGCAAAATAAGTGGGTAGGGCAGGTTGAACGTGAGTCCACTATCTACAACATGTATCTTCTTGCTCTGGACATCTAATGGCTCGTATATCCTAACAAATTCTTCAGGATCTAGCAAGAGCAAGGCAAACAAAGCAAGTTGGAGAAGGAATACTTTGAAGGCAACCTCTCATGTATCAAAGCTACAGATAACAGAAAAGCTCATTTACGGAGCAATCCTAAGAAGTTACACCCTCCTATGCCCACTGACTTCATATATCCTAACAAATTCTTCAGGATCTATCAAGAGCAAGGCAAACAAAGCAAGTTGGAGAAGGAATACTTTGAAGGCAACCTCTCATGTATCAAAGCTACAGATAACAGAAAAGCTCATTTACAGAGCAATCCTAAGCAGTTACACCCTCCTATGCCCACTGACTTCAGTGGACTTAGAAGGGGTAACTCTGTGTAGGACCACACTATTAGTCATTTCAAGCACATAAGCTGTTGTGCAACATTAGGCAAAAATACAACAAATGTGTGTTTACCATGATGAGACCAGTGTCATTCCCGTCCTATTTATTTGTCTGATTTACTTTATACAATGCAAAGTAGCTCACATCATTCTCCTCTCCTCACAACAACCCTGTGAGGTAGGTTACACTGAGAGTGTGTGACTGGCCCAAGGTCATCTCATGAGTTTCCATGGCATAAGTGGGGATTTGAATTTATGCCTTCCAAATCCTAGTCTGAAACTCGTAACCACTACACCAGACTGATTCTCAAAATCTACATCCAGACACCACCGTAGAATAACATTGGTATTAACCTACACAGCACTTAATCAGATGCCACAAAAATATCTCTGCTTCATTAAAGTGTAGGAACTAGAGCACTGATTTTAAGCCATAAGGGACAATGTTCCAATCCTTACTCTGCAGTGAAGCAGACAGTGTGATGCTAGGACAATCATAATCTATAGTGTTGTCAACCGCCAGGAGGGGCCTGGAGATCTCCCGCTATTACAATTACTCTCCAAGCAATAGAGATCAGTTCCCCTGGAAAAAAATAGCTGCCTTGGAGGGTGGAGTTTACAGCATTATACCCTGCTGAAGTCTCTCCCCTCCCCAAACCCAGCCCTTCCCAGGCTCTACCCACAAAATCTCCAGGAATTTCCCCAACCAGAGCTAGCAGCTCTAATATAATCTCTCAGCCTAATACAATTTTACAGGAGTGTTATAAGAATAAAGTGGGATATAAGCCCACTCTGGGCTCCCTGGAGGAAGGGAAGCAAGCAAAGATGGTCACTAACTGGTAGTTTGAAATGTTTGGAGGCATGCATACATTTCAAGTAAGTGCACCTTGCAGCATGAGAACAGGCTCACGCTGGCTAGGCGGGATATAAATCTAAATAAATAAACAAACAAACAAACAGAAGAATGTCATTTTACTAGTTCTGATCAATTATTGTTTTCATCTCAAAACTAGCAAATATTATTTTATGCCTAACTCCTGTTTTGCACCCATGACCAGGATGGCCCCAGGCTAGCATGATCTCATCAGATCTTGGAAGCTAAGCAGGGTCAAGCCTGGTTAGTACTTGGATGGGAGACCACCAGGGAAGTCAAAAGTTTGCTTTGCAGAGGCAGGTAATGGCAAACCACCTATGTCTGCCTCTTGCCTCGAAAACTCTATGGGGTTACTCTGTGGGGTTGGCTGTGACTTGACAGCACTTTCCACCACCACCACCACCACTGGTGTAGCATCCAAGTGCACAGTAAAGCAAGGATAGGAGAGCTTTTTGACCGAGTGCGATGAAACTTCCACAATGACTTCCTATAAAGATGCTGGTAAACAAAAGAGGGAGGGAAGAAACTAGAACTGTCCTTGATCAGTCATGCAAGCTGAGCCCAATCTGCTTCACTGCAAGAACCTCAGGGGTTCACCCCAGTCCTTTGAGTGAAGAACCAGAACCCTGCATGCTGAGCAGAATAATCTAGCATGCTCCTGTTCAGCACATGTGCTGGTGTGTGTGTGTGTGTTTGCTAACACCCCTAATAAGTCATTACAGATTAATACATACAGAAAACCTGTTTATTTATTTATATTGCCATTCCACCATATGACAAAGTCTTGACTACACTTTGACAGAGTTAAGTACACTTCAGGCCACTGACTGCAATGGGCTTGTGCACATAGCTTCCTGCTAGACTGAAGCCTCAGTGTATGCAAAAGTATTTCACGATGCTATCCATTCTGCTAATAAACCCACTAAAATAGACCATTGTTGTTCCCATTTTGCAGAGACCAAGACATTAAATTCCACAAGTCCAGCCAATGAGTCCTTAAAGAACTGAACCAAGCCCTGTACTCTCTCTGGTGAATCACACAAATAGTTGCTCTGGCGCATGCTGTTTATTTTAAACTTGCTTAAGAGGCATCTGAATTACAAAACTTTGACATTTCAGAGTTAACTCATGTCCACAGTACATTTTAGACAAAAAGAGTGTTGAAAAATTGAAAGTGGAAAGGGTCAAAAAATTACTTCAGGCAACTGTGGAAGTGACTTTATTTTTAGCCGTTTGCTATCACAAATACAAGTATCTAGGATGCCATTTCCAAAAAGCAGCAAATAAAAGCGACAGATGATTCTCAGTGCAGCCTACTGTACCTTTAAGCAATCTTTTAAAATTATCCTGCTGTTTTTTAAAAAAATTGTAAGTAATAGAGAAGAAGAATTGGTGCAATTAAATTTAATTTACAGCAAACTCAGAATGCTATAAGGGGTGGCATGCCACATTTCTAAGGGCATCCCATTAGGAAGCAATTGCGCTTCATTCAGAATGGCCCATTAAGTGAAGTGTGCAAAGTGCAATGCCAACCAGCACAGTCACTAGATAAGTACACACATACTGTATTTTAAATGTACAGCAAAGAGGCTAGACACATTTTCTAATCAGCTGAAGGAACTGGGTGATGGTTCTTTAAAGAATAGCTTTTTTTGTCAGAAGGGATACGAGAACTAGCTTAATGTTCCCTTAAACAAAAACACAGACACTCTTACACAGAATAATTATAACAGAAGAAATCTGTCACATGACATAATGTTGTTTCAGGAGCTTCATTTAATATAGTTCTTCTGTTATGCCACAGCTGTTACTCTCTTTCTGAGGCAGGACAGAACCGAGCCCATCTTCTCATGCCTGGCAGACAAAGCAAATTACTTCTTCATACAAATGTATTTATACACCCTGTGTTTCTTCCCAATGGGGACCCAAAGCAGCTTACGTTGTTCCACTCGCCCACGTTTTATCCTCACAACAACCCTGTGAGGTAGAATAGGCTGAGAATATGTGACCAGTCCAGGGTCACTCATCAAGCCTATAGGGCAGCAAGTGGGGATTCAAACCTGGGTGTACCAGATTCTAGCCTGACACTCTGACCACTACATCATACTGGTTTCTGAAACTCACTGGCATGCGATGTAGTGTCAGTCAAAGGTTTACATGCCTTTTAAAGGGGCCTAAATTCATAAAAGAAAGTTGTATCAATGGTTATTAGCCATGAAAGCTACACGGAATCTCCTGAGGTGGTAGGCCTCTGGACAACAAAGGGGAAGTATAGGTTGGCTGCTTTTATGTGTGATTGTGGTATTCCCAGAGCTATCCTGTTGGCACAGCCAGTTCAAGGAAAATTGTACCAGCCATTATTATCTGGATCCATAGAGTCACTAGCCAGGTCCAAGCCCGTGGTGAAGTATGTGAGGTGACCTCCTGTGCCACTGATGGCTGGGAACCAACCAAATCCCTGCACCCTTCTCAATGTGCCACCCAACCAGTTCCTCAGGTAGCTTAATCTGACAGCACAGCTAGCATGAAGGGATAATCAGAGACTCATTTCATATGTGGAACTGAGCTGTGTCGAATGTTGTGAAATCCAGCAGCTGGAGTGTTAAGTGACAGAGTAAATAATGTTTTGAAAACTGCCTAAATCAAAGGATGACAAAAAATGCTTGGGGCCCCAGTGAAATAGAATATAAGGGGGAACAGGCAAAGAGACTTTCACATCCCCTTCTATGACCTGAATTCATGTTGTCTGAGGGCCAAACTAGATGCAATGGTGTCCTCCTGTCCACCATGGAGATGCTGCCATTTTAAAAAAATATTTAAAAGCTGTGAGGGCCCAATCCTGGCCCTGAGGTCATTTTAAGCATGTGCATACACATCGTTGGAATGGAGTCCATTAAGAAGAATCGAACTTGAGGTCTTGTGATGAGACATGAAAATTCAGTTTGTGGTGTTCAACTTGAATGCTCACTCATATTAGAAAGTCATTGTTCAGTGTTGTGTTCACCTAGCGGTATATCTGCATGTGTGAACTAATAATGGGTGAGCTTACTACATCTCAAAATGTGGCAGCTGCTTGTCAGTTTCAAAAAAAAAAAGTCTTGTCAATTTCAACACAGGTTTTCTCCCTTTGTCTGCATTCCTTTGTGTTCCCTTTCATTCAACAAACACTAAAATGCATGTGCAAAATCTGAACCATAAGGATTTAAATGGAAGGCTCTTGATGGACATTACTGCCATATCGCAACTGTGTAATTTTTTTTTTAAAGCTTTGGACACCCCCAAGTCACAAGTGACGTTCCACCTCGATTTAGAAAAGCTCATTTTTAAAATCGTAGCTGCAGAACAAATACACTGGAGGAAAAAGAATGGTGTGTAAGGTGGGCACAGAATCTGAAGTCAAGATTAAAGGCTTAACTGCTCTGAAAATCTGCAGTAAAATGTATGTGCATAATGGGCCTAACTGTGCAGAGGCAAAAGCAGCATGCACGTCTAAAATACATCTCATTTCTTATTTGTATGTCAATAGGGCAAGGAGGATAAACTCCGTAAGGGAAATTTTTATTACAGCCCATTATGTTCAAACTGAACCTATGAAACAGTCAAACTAATCCCACTAGAAGTACATGTGCTTTGATCTCCAGCCTCCATTAACAAACTACTGCTCTAAGCTTGACAATCGGGGGGGGGGGGGATTGAAATAAGGCCTAGCCATAGGCTGATGGACTGGCACCCAACTTCCAGTGGGCCACCCAAAACAAAGCCTCCTTATATGACATCATGCAAAAGCAGTGAAGTAAGTTTTTTGCAACGACTCAGTTCAAACTGACAGTTGCCATTCAGCCTCTTTTCCCCCACTGATACATTCTTCTGATTTAGATGCCCACTTTCATGCTCTCTGTAAATATTAGGAGTCAATAGCTGTAAACACCTATGAGCAAATTTTAAAAATATTTAGTAGAACACAGATGGAAATGATAACATGGCCACTTAGTAGAGTGATTTGTATTAACAAATCCTCTTCTCAAAGCTCCAGTGTTATTTGAGCTTTTAAACACTTAGGGACAATTTACAATCCCATGATGACAAACAGTTCCCTAATGACATTTAAAAAGGGGGGGGGGGGATATTGGTTATTACAGGGAACTCTGGTAGTGCCAGGGTTAATTAAGATCTATCCCCTCTTGAAGTCCTTCCCAGAACTGAAAATGCCTCAAGTGCCAATTGAATAGACAGTCAGATGGTGATGCTGAATGCCAGGAAAGAAATATGCCACCCAGGAGTCAGTCCTCGATGAGGGAGCCATTCCATTGTGAATGATCAAGACCCGACTGGCTGTGGGAGGGAGGGTGATTTGTTTTATTGTTTCATTTTATTTTTTGCTATTTGGAAATATTTTCCTACATGCTAGTCCCCTTAAGCACAGAAAGGTGAGATGCAAATGGATTAATTAGATAAACAGGCCTACTTTGTTGATTTTTAATTTTTTTGCAGTCCCTACATTGACATTGACACTGGTTTTCTGGTTTAACATTTTGTTTTAACTGCTTAACTATTCTTACTTTTATTACTGCTGATGTATTTTATTTTAAATTTTAAATTAAAAAAATATTCAGTAAAAAGAAAGATGGATGCAGAGCGTTTTTACAAGCTCATCTTTGATTGTTGATGCATTTTCATGTTGCCACTTTGCTGAAGTGTTTTTGTTTTATTGCAGGTTTTGTGATTTGAACTCAGATCACCTCTTACAAATTGTCATGGGCATTGGCGAGGAGGAGCTGACAGCTTCAGCAGAACCCACACCTGGCCCCGAAGAAGCTCCTGAAACTGATAGTTTGCCCTTGCCACCCACATCAACAACAGCTGATGAGGAAGAACTACCAGCAGACAGCCACCCTGACTCGCCTCCGAGAGTTGCGTGCTTAAGGAACCAACTCTGCCAGGACTTGGCATCCAGGTGGCGAGAAACGTGCTTGCGGAACAGACGGTCATTCAGCCCTGAATTCTGACAGAAGCTCGGCTGCTCACACCGATCGCTAATTGGAAACAGCAGCAGAGGGATATTTAGCTCCCCACTCTAGGCTGGCTTCTTGTGGAAGCAACTAGTCAATCTCACAACGTCCTTGCGCCCACCCGGCTCTTGTTTCCAGACTCCACTCCTGCTCAGCACTCTCGGCTTCCTGACCTTGGCTCTAAACAACTCTGCTCCCGGTTTGTGATTCGGACTTTCGTTTTCAGTTCCTGCTTTGCTCTTTTGTTGACTTTGACCTTGGACTGGACTTGGTCTCTCTCTGCCTGCACCCTGGGTCTTGACACAAATATACACACCCAATACAAGACTCAAGAGCTGGTTCAAAGCATTTTGTCACCCCAAGCAAATTACACAAGCTGAGCCCCACAGCAACACCAGAAGGGCTAACCACAGACCCAAGCAGTGGGGGCATGGGTTCAGGAAGTGCCCATCCCCTCTCATACCATCAATGTCCAAGAGCAACCCAAAGCTCGATAGCAGATCGCTGCCCTCTTCAATGTCATGGAGAACTGGACCTTTAAGAATCCTATTCCAAGAGAAGCAAGCCACTTTGTAAAAGTAAATTCCTTCTGGTACAGGAACCTGGCAGTAGGCATTGTAGTCAAGCCAAGATTGTGTTCTTATGCATTTCTTTAGAAGGAAAATGCATGCAGTTCAAATACAAATACCCAGGGGTCATTTCATAGAAAAAGAGATCAGGAGCTCATTAGCATACCTATTAGCATAACTCATTAGTATATGCCATGCCCCCTGACATCACCAGAAGTGTGTCAGAAAGGGAAGCAAAAAGGACTTCCGGCAAGACTTGCGATCATGGCGGACGTGCTCCTCCGCATCTGTGGGGAGCGCGATCCGTACCCGGCGGGAAGAAGGGGCTCCGGACTGGTGCCGAGCCCCCAGAGACCCCAGTGAGGGGGCTCTGCCTGGGGTGGCCCGAAGGGGATCTCTCCCTACGGTGGCGACCGAGGGATCAAGGTCCCTTTTCATCACCCCCATAGGTTCCCCCGTCCGTGGGAGCCGTATGGCTAGAAGCGCAAATCCGTGAAGCAGCAGAGAGTGCGAAGCTTTGAAGCTTGAACTTATAGTTACGCATGGAGAAAATGTGAGTCTGAAGTAAAAACAAACAGAACACAGCGGGAAAGGCGGGTGGAGTGAAACCCCCCCCCCTCAAGATCGGCGTACTTACGAGACTCTTTACGTGGCGTTACTGTATGAAAAAAAGTACGTTCGGCTTGCTAGATGGCAGCATCGCGCTTTAGAGGATATGAACTTTAAAAAGTTATAAGCGCAGTCGTAGAATTTGCTTCTTTCATCCATCTTATCTAACTATCAACAAAAAGCGCAGCCTCAACAATGGCGGGGAAAACGAAACCTTCCCCCAAACTGGGAAGTACAGCTCCGAGTTCAAAGGTTGATACCACAGAGATGAGCACTGTGTTCTCCTCGTTATTGCGACCTCTAGTGGACCAAATGACAGCTCTCAACGTCAAGATGGATAAAATGCAGCTGGAACTGAAGGAGTCGAATAAAACCACAGAGAAGCTGCAGCGAGAACTTCTGGAAGTTAAGACTTCAGTAAAAAATCATGATTCAAGGCTACAAAAAGCGGAGAAAGAAAAGGCCTTCCATTCTGATCAGCTCTTGAAACTACAGATGGAAAGATCGAATTTTTTCCTAAGACTTCAGAATGTGCCAGAGGATAAAGGAGAAGACCTTAAAAATCTACTAAGTGAAGCGCTTGAACCAGTAACAGGCTTAAAAGCAGCGGAAATAAAAAGCGACATGGATATGGTTTACAGAACCTATCCAGATTACACTAAAAAGAAAAGCCTGCCTGGTGAGATTATGATAAGGTTCTCCAAAAAATCAACAAGGGATGTGGTGCTTAGAACCACAAATAAAGCGGTTCTGAAGATCAAAGGAAAAGAAGTTAAAGTGATGAAAGATATTCCATTCGAAATAAGGAAAAGAAGGAAAGCCTATGGAAAACTGACATCTTGGCTACAGTCTGAATCTATTATCTATAGGTGGAACGTTCCGGAAGGACTGAGCTTCAGCATCAAAGATAAAAAATATAAGATTGACTCTGTTCAACAGGCAAAAAATTTTTGGAAAAAAGCAAAGAAAAGAAAAAAGAGAGAGACTCAGATGGTTTGCTGGCATCGCAAGAAAGTATGTATGGATTTGATAGCTCAAAGAGTGAAGAAGAGATTTCTGACTCGGAAAAAGGAGCAGCAGCTCCAAAGGTACAAGAAGAGACTGTTAAAACAAGAAGAGGACGAAAGAAGAAATAAGGGCTGAATTGTTTTTGTTGAAAATTGCACTTATATATTTTATATAATTTGTATAATTCAGCATTCCTCCAAAAGAGCATGTTTGTCAAATAGCTTTTTTATTTTTCTTATATCATCAGTAACAATGTTAATTGAAAATCAACCAAGGTTTAAAATGCTTCATATGTGTTAGTGGTAAGGTAATATTAAGCAAATGTTAAAGCACACTCTGTATAAGGTAAATGTAGCTTAGAAAGTAGCGATGTAGAGGTAGTAATAGAGAAAATCAATAAAAATCTTTTAAAAAAAAGAAAAGAAAGGGAAGCAAAAGGGGGGCATCTTCAAAAGCCTCCCCTTCCCTTCCCCAGCTGGCCTGACAAGGCGGGCGGGAGGGGAGTGAAGTGAGAAGGGCCCCATAGAATACAATGGAAAGATCGTGCCACCACTGCCACAAGACTCTAAACAGAAGTTTAAACTTTAAACCCCTTCTCGCTTCGCTTCCTCCACAGGCCCGCTGGAAGCTGGGGGAGGGGCTTGCCACCACTGCCATTTGTGCCCACTAGGGGTGTGCAAATAAAATTTTTTTGGCCTGATTCAGATCTGGCCAAATCGGGCTGCATCTGTTCTGGCTACCGAATGACCCCCGCATGTCAGTTTTGGCAATGTAAGCGAATTCGGGAGTCATTCAGACGGCCAAATGTCAGTTTCAGCCCCATTATATCCTATGGCCATTAAAGTCAATGGCAAAAACCCATAGGGTATATGAGGGGCTGGAGGAAAGGGGGTTTAAGGGAGAGGCTCCAAACCTGCAGGGTAGCTGCTGGGGCCTATCCCCAAAATACCCACCAAGTTTCAAGAAAATTGGACCACAGGGTCCAATTCTATGGGCCCCCAAACAGGTTGCCCCATCCCCTCCATTGTTCTCTGTGGTGGGAAAAATGTTACTTTTTCCCACTGTAGAGAACAATGGAGGTAATGGGGCAACCTGTTTGGGGGCCTGTAGAATTGGACCCTCTGGTCCAATCTTCTTGAAACTTGGTGGGTATTTGGGGGAGAGGCTCCAGCAGCTACCCTGTAATATTGGAGCCTCTCCCTCAAACCCCCTCCCCTCCAGCTGCTTTTTAAGCCACCACTGAATTTCAGCAGCAATTCGGTGGTGGGCCGAATCAGATCAGAGAATCTGATTCAGCCTGTGGCTGCTCTAGTGCCCACTCCTGGGCTGGCAGAGCACCGCTCCACCTCGCTCCAGCCCCAAATGACCCCTGCAAATACCCATGCATAGGACTGAGCTTCATAAGTTCTTGGCATGAGAACAGCTGAATGAAGATCCATGCACTAACCTGCCACAGCAGTATCCATTTCATCATCCTCTACAGATTCTTGAGTATAGAATTCAGTCAGAGGGGAAAATGGATAGCATGTGTTCAGATTCAGGCCCAGCATGAAATTGTGCACTTTCCCTGCCCGTCCTTCTCTGGTGTTGAAAAGGGCACTGTCACCCACAAGGGCCATAAACATTCTCTGGACCCAGCTTTCCTGGCTGCTCTGCTGATGTTCCTTTTCAGCATCAGGGTTTTCTGATCCTGTAAATAGAGGAGAGGTGGAACAGTGAGCATCAGTACACAAAAAATGGCAAAGTCACTTTTCTTGAGACAATGTTTTTATATATTAGAAACTGTCACGGATTTGGGGGAGGGAGATAAAACTGGCCAGACGTTTGCTCTAAATGGGCCTCCCTTGGGTGCTTCCAACCTTACAGCATTCCAAGTGTGTATTTAGCCTCAAAAACTGTGATTCCGTTTGGGGGAGGAAATAGCTGAGGAATGATTCAAATGAGAAAAAGGAAAAGAGTTAAGCATCTTTACAAAAAATACGCATTCGTATTTAACTTGTTGCTAGTCATGGGGTGAAAGGCAATTTACACACCAGAAAATCTCATCTAGATGTACCTTCTGTGCATTACAATGTCAGGACCATTTCTGTGAAAAGGTCAGAAGTTGTTGTTGTTTTTATCCCCCCTTATTAGACTGGGGCTGAGATTAGCCACCAGTTACAAAGGCCAAAGGGAAAAACTTGCCACGGGAATGGGGGAAATCCAATTGTCTGAGTTGGGTTAGGTGACTATGCTCAACCTCTTAAGAGCTTCCTGAGTCACACTCAGCTCTACACATTCGTAACCAGGGATAAGCAGCATTTGAGAGTCCAAAATATTTCAGATGCATCACAGATGGTCAGACCCCTACAATTAATAACTGAAAGCTTTAGCTGATGTCTACTGATTAAGCTTTTTGAATGCCTGCAGACAATAATTAATGTTGTTTTAAAGAAAAACCAAACAGAACCTTTAAGGCCTGTGACCTATGAAGGAAAAAGTTGATTTTACTAATCACTATGGAATTTAAAGTGGAAATGGCCAGACAAACATAATGTTGGACATTTACATTTCCATCGCCCATTCTCCTTGTGATTCATGCTCAAGGAAAACTAGCGGCTATCTGGCCCATGAGAGCTATATTTACGATCTGAGCTGCACCCATTCTCTTCACTTTATTAACGTACAGGATGTAAAACAGTCCATGACAATGGGCAGCACGAAAAACTACTTTGCCTACGTTGTATAAGGAGAAGGGGAAACTGTTTAGGCAAGAGGAAGACCTTATCTGCCAAGTCTTTTTGTTTTAAAAATCCCTATTTTAAACTGAGAGCAGCCTGTTAAAATCTCAAGTCACTTCCGAAGGTCTAAAGGAGTCACTAGTCTCAGATTCATTTAGTTCTGCTCAAAAGGTCAGTAGATAATTGGCCCTTCCTTGGATTATAAAGGAATTATTCCTTGGATTATTCCTTGGAGTTCCTAGTCAAGATGTTCTGGGCTGATATTGAAGACAGAACATGAAAATATGAAGGGTAGATGCTGACCTACTATTTCAGCAACTAGTCAATCAAGGACCTTCCCTCATATTTAAAAAGTACCCTGTTAGTTTTTCTCCAAAGTGGACCAAAACTATTATACTTTGATAGAAGAAGAAGAGGGGGGGGGGATATATTGGATTTATACCTTGCCCTTCACATGGCATCTCAGAGTGGCTTACAAACTCCTTTCCCTTCCCCTCCCCACAACAGACACCCTGTGAGGTAGGTGAGGCTGAGAGAGCTCTGACAGAAGCTGCTCTTTTTCAAGCATGCCAGAACTACAGCTTGCCCAAGGTCATCCAGCAGCTGCAAGTGGAGGAATGGGGAATCAAACCAGGTTCTCCCAGATTAGAGTCCGTGCACTTAACCACTGCTCCAAACTGCTTTATATGTTACAGCAAGATTTCCGTGGTATAGGCTTTAAGGAGTCAAAGCTCCCTTCCATAGATCTGATGGAGCTTTGATTGTTAAAAGCTTACACACTGGAAATCTTATTGGTCTTAAATGTGGCACTGGACTTGAATCTTGTTCTACTGAAGACCAACATGGCTACCCGCTGAAAGTTTGTATGTTGAAGTTTACCATAAGTGCATACACACAAAGGCCAGTGAAGGCACAAGCCTCTCCCTGTACTTTAACTTGTTAAATTCCCTTTCTCATTCACATTGGTTGGTAGATTGGTTTTACTGGATGCAAAACTGCACATTTAACCTACTTTGCTTTTAATTTATTTTAAACCAAGTGTCAGGAAACATTTCCTTAAAAAAAAAACCCACACCTGCCTGTTCCTTTCACTAGCTCTAACATGCAGCCTTGTTTTTTCATTTCCATGACACCCAGCTTTGATTTGACACCCAGCTTTGATAAAAATGTTTGTAGGTATGTGGAAATTGTCACGTTCGATGACTTCTCTTACCTTTCGGACCCTGTGACTCATCGTCACTGTCTGAATCGTTGCTCACTAGATGCTGCATCCTGATGTTTTCTGTGGAAAGGAAAGGCAGAAGAAATCTGTTAGTGCCTTAAAAGGCTGGATGAGAATGGAGACAGCCAAAACTACAAGCATCTCAAAGGAGGCACTAACAACTTGATAGCTGAGTAGTTGTGAAGACAGCCTGGGGTAATTTTCATGATTTTATGCCACAGGACTTTCCCTATCTATTAAAAAAAACAGATCAGAACTTTAAAAGCCAGAAGATCTATAAAAAAGAAGTCTGACAAAAAATATCTTAAGGAGAGGTTAATATTTTATACAGTTATTTTATGGTCAAGTTATATAGATTACTTTTGCTCCTTCTACTTCCATGTTTAAAATATCCAAGCTTCTCTAAACTAAGCAAAAGGAGAGGAGAAACTTAGTTATGTATTGTTCTCACGGTAACTGACTTCAGCAGAGGCGAACAGGAACAAAATCCTGGGAGCTGAAAAGAACATTATTCTTATCTCAAGTATAAAGTACAAAACAGCCTAACTCGATTCTTAGCTTTTGGACTTTCCAGCCATAACCCAAATAATGTGGTAGTTTAGGGTTTTACATGATCCCAGGGTGTTTGCAATCCCCTTTCACATGAATACTCAGCAGAAGAGACATGACCAAGAGATAGGTTGTTACAATTCCATCCTAGAATATTTAAATGCCCTACTACTGCAAGACATAAGAACCTAAGAGAAGCCAATGTCGAATCAGGCCAATGGCCCATCCAGTCCAACACTCTGTCACACAGTGGCCAAAAATACCAGGTGCCATCAGGAGGTCCACCACTGGTGGATCTCCTGATGGCACCTGGACACTAGAAGCCCTCCCACTGTTGCCCCCCTCCCAAGCACCGAGAATACAGTGCATCACTTGCCCCAGACTGAGAGATTCTACCTATGCCTTGTGGGTAATAGCCACTAATGGACCTCTGTTACATATGTTTATCCAATTCCCTCTTGAAGCCATCCATGCTTGTGGCTGCCACCACCTCCTGTGGCAGTGAATTCCCCATGTTAATCACTCTTTGGGTGAAGAAGTCCTTTGGGTGAAGAAGTTATCCAGGCCCATTTGACCTCAAAAGCAGAAGTTACAAAGGAGCTAGCTTACAAAGCCTCCCATCCTAGGCTCTTCACACTTGTGCCCTTTCTGTATCTGCCTCCCAGAACCAAGTCAAGCCATGTTCTCTATGACCTCAGCTGTCTGGTTACTGCCATAAAGTCACTGCCCAAGGGCTGACTCCCACATTGCCATGGTAATGTATTATAGCATCATTACCTGTGAGCAAGTCGCATCACGTGGGCCCTAGATACACCATTAGTGACAGAACCTATACAGCATGGGCCAGCAACATCAGAGGAAGTTAAGTTTCATACACCTCTTGCAAGAAGGGAGCTAGTCAATGTTGTTGCAGAAGCCAAACCACTGAAGTAGCATAAAGCCATGTTCAAAAGCATCTGAAGAGAAAAGAGCTGACACCCCACATCTGCATCATCCCTCAACAGGGTTAATATACTATATCCATAGTCTACTAATTCATATTGATTGGTAAAGGACACAGGGGCTTGGTTCCTCCCCCTTCCAAACCAAAACTTGGCTATATTGTAAATATTTCAGATAAAGACTTAAACTTCCTGCTCACACTAAAACAATCTCAGCTTGACTCCACATTTCGAGCCGAGTCAAAGCTCACGTTACATTATTAAGGATTCATGCTTCGAGGCAATTTCAAATTGCATTGGTCAAAAATACCTGGTTATTGACATAAAGAGAGTCTGTTTGTTTCATGTTTAATTTCTATAGAATTTGTGTGGATACCAGAACATGAAAACAGCTATAGGTTCATGATAGAACTTGCTACATCGTAAAAACTTGATGAGAAAAGAGAATATCGTAGCTTTTAAGTTCAACAGCTTTTTTTAAAAGGCACAAATTAATTGGGAGAGATATGCCTTTGGGAAAATAAACAGGAAGGTTCCTTCAAGGTATATTTGACTATGACAGTTTTCATGAGGGTGGAACGCTTACACAATTTACATCTGCGTGCTTGTCCAATGTAGATTTTTATCACAGTTATGTCATGGCAGATTTACATATTTATCATGCAATTTTCCTAACTGTACAGTTACTCAGACACTCTTCAAACTGCTGTAAATGCTAACAGCATATAGTAAAGGAAAAGAGGTAGATATTTATGTGGCATAAGGAGACAGGGCAAAAGAAACAACCTAAAAAGGACTCAAAGCCATATGCCCAGGTTTTAAACACCTCAGCAACAATCCAAAAATGTTGAAACCATGAGCTTAAACACATTTATTTGGTTTTGCAGCTGATTTCGACCAATTAGAAATACAATCCCAATACCTCTGAAATATGGTAGATTTAATTATTGAATTCAGTCAGTACTGCACTGTAGAGCAACATGTAGGTGCAATCATATTCATACTTCAGGTTCTGCTTGAAGCAATCCCATATTCGAGGATATGCATTAACCAATCCAAGTGTTTCAACTGGTTTCTAATTTTCCAGCAGTACAACTTTTACCAACAAAAAGCTCTACTCTACCATGACGCATGGGGGCTTTCGGGAAGACTGACCTGTAAGCTGGCATCTGGCTGAGTAGACCCATTTCAGCCTCTGACTCAATAATTGCTTCCATCACTGTGTTCATCTACAGCCACATGTGGTTAGCCCATGAGGAACAAAGCATCTGTACAAAGGGGCTACACTGAGCTGCAACATAGCTTTTTGTAAAAGGAGGGTTAAATCAGCTAATCCAAAAAATGAAATTAGTAATCTGCATGTGGAAACATTGCAGAAAAAAGGAACTAAAGAATTCTTGGCTTGCTGAGATCTCATGACACCTCCTCGAGATATTTTGATCACTGTTTTGAGTTGCCAAGACAAGTCCCCCTCCCCCCATACACACACAACAATGAAGCCTCTGCATTGTTCTCTGATGAGGGAAATTAGCTGTTGCTTACAAACTTTTCTGCCGTGTGCTGGGTGCCAGGTAGTTCCCCAAAGTTAGGCAGAAGGAACTAAAATCTACAGCTGATTTCTCAAAACATAATGTGATGTAAACATTTTGGATAGCTGCTGGCACCCTTTCTGATAGGGACCAATCCCTTGATTGTGTAGTTCCACTCCAGGTATGGATGGCCTACTTCTCTAACATATTTTATGATCCATCAGCTGACATCTTAGATCAGCAAAACTTTATCTTTCATGATTTCCTGGCATGGCCTCCCGTGACTCCAAATGAAATCAAAGGCTTAATTAGCCAATTAAAAGTCAGAGGAGGCTCTGCGCCCTGATGGACTTCCATCTGAATTGTTTAAGAAACATCTAGAATAGTGGGCTTCTCCTCTAGCTACCCTTTTTGAGAAAACTGGGAAGGTACCCAACATTTGGACTAAGGCCATAGTGGTCCCAATCTTCAAAAAAGGGTACTCCCCCCCAAAAAAAAATTACCACCTAATAAGTCTCTTTTCAATCAGGAGTGAATTCTGTTTGACACATCTGCTGGATAAATTATCCTCTTGGCTGAACAATCAAGAAGTCTTGGGTCTTGAGCAGATTGGGTTCTGTCCTGATAGATCTATTTTTGATCACTATATTACTCTTGCCCATCCCACTGAGAAATATAGTGGTGCTGGAGCAAAAAAACTGTATTGTGCCTTTCTCAATCTGAAGGGAGCTTTTGACACAATCCCTGCAAATGTATTGTGGAATAAACTGAACTATGTCCTGATGGATAAAAGACTATTCTTTCTAATCCATAAATTATAGTTCTCAGCCAGCTGCCAAGTGTGTTATAGTAGGCAGGGAGACTTAACTAGTGAGATTCCCACCAATTGGGAGGGGTGTCATACAGGGGTGTATCTTGGCCCCCTATTTATTTAATTTATTTATGAATGACTTGGTACCTGCCTTAAAGACAGTGGATGGCCCTTTTTCTGAATTACTCTCATCATATCTCTTGTTTGTTATATGGTGCTGATGCTGTGGTTTTATCTCATACTCCACTGGGCCTCTAGCACCTGTAACTCCAACTTACTCTCCGTTAATTTTGAAAAATCTAAAATTATGGTCTTTTCTAAAACCTGGAGATGTCTCTACTAGAGAGTGAAGAGCAAGCGTATTGAACAAGTAAAAAACCATGGATATTTGGGTGTTATCTTTCAATACAACAACAGATAGATTATATCACTGAAATTATGCACTTAGCTTGGCTAAATGCAGCATGTTGGCAGTGGTACTTTTTTAATGCTCATGGAAGCCAATATGTCCCTGCTATCATCCATATATTTAACACAAAACCAATAGCTCAGTTACTTTTCAGATTCCGATTTCAATTAATGCATTCAGTCAGCTTGTTGAGAAGATCCAAGCTCACTTCTTATGTTGCATTCTGGGCGGCCCAAATTCCACAGGGTACCGGAGACCAGGCTGAGCCTTTTAGAATCTAGGGACTGGCTCCAGACTCTGAAGTTCTGGCTGCACATTCACTTTCTATCAGAACATCCTAGTTATGTGCATTTTTATGTGCATCCTAGTGGTGCTTATGTGCATCCTAGTGGTGCTTATGTTAAGCAAATTTGGTCACCCCTGGTATAGTGCCTGATTATGGGGTCTCACCTGCCTATTTTTTGCATCTCAGAACCCCACAAACTCACAGAGCTGTTATGTTTGCAGGGTTTGATATTTTGCCAACTGCTGTCTTTTATTGCAGATTTTTGCAGACACCTTATCATGAAAAACTCTGCCCATGTCAAGCTAGTGTGTCTGAAACCCTATCCCATGTTCTGCTCTATTGTAATCTCTATCTTGAGCAGAGAAATTATTTAATCAGTACCCTCATATATAAATTCACAGGTCACACACTGAAAAGTGGCTAGCTTCTTACCTCCTATCTGATTGTAACCCTTATAGTTCTAGTCAAGTTGCTAGGTTTCTGACAGTGTTCCCTCTAAGCTGAGTTCGTGTGAGCTAGCTCACAGTGTTTTAGTCTCTGGCTCACACATTTTTGTCTTAGCTCAGGAAGGATAGCTCCAGAGCAAACTAATTTATGCAGTAGCCAAATCGCTCGCTCACAACTTTAATGCCAGTAGCTCACAAAGTAGAATTTTTGCTCACAAGACTCCACAGCTTAGAGAGAGCACTCCACCGGTTGTTTTTCAGTTACATAATTCTTGTTGTTTGTTCTTTTTTTCTGCCTCATTTTACCTTTATATGTTTGTGATTAATGCCTAATCAAGGTTTTTTTAAGTTTAAATTTAATATGACAGACTTGCCAATGTGAATGGTTGTTTCGGCAACTCAGAATGCTATGTAACCACAACATGAAGAAGAAGCTGGGGAGGGGAGTATAGGACAGAGCTGGAGGGAAGACCGAGCAGAAAAGAAGTGGGGAAAAGTAATTTTCTTTCCTCTTTGAGCCCTTGTAGTTCTCCTTCTTGAATGAATTTATTAGCAAATATATTTCAATTTATTAACTAATTTATTTGAATGTATTAGCTAAATCTATGAATTTATCAGCTAATTTTCCACAGACATATTTAGAGTGACTTCCAATCAACAGATAAAATCATGGATCTAAGTGCACCAGGAGAAAAGAGTGAGGGTTCTCAACACATTGCACACCTAGAAATGAGAACTGTAAGAGGAAAAGACAGGTGGGAATATGTGCAACATGCAAGAACAATCATCAGAAAGTCAGAACTGGGTGTTGCTCCTGGTCTGGTATGCATTTGCAAAACTTAGCTTTGCTGCCATGAAAGGTAGGGAATAGGCCTTAGGTTTTCAAAGTACTGTGCTCACAAACGAATAGCTTCCATAAGCCTGGATAGATCAGACTCAAAACCATCCGGGACACACACACACACACACACACTTTTGGTAATCATTACATCAGAGTGATTGTTTTATTTCTGCACCCCAGACTTAAAAGACTTCTTGTGCCAGCAAATGTACTGATAGAAAGCATGCAGACAACTGGATAAAGGAAGCAATGCTAAGCAGGGCTACTCTATACTAAGGTTGCCAAGTCTGGGTTGGAAAATACCTGGAGACTTTGGGGGTGGAGCCAGGAGAGGTCGGGGTTTGGGGAGGGGAGGGGAGCGGCCTCAGCATGGTACAGTGCCATAGAGTCCACCCTTCAAAGCAGCCATTTTCTCCAGGGGAGCTGATCTCTATTTATTTATTTATTTATTTATTCAGTTCATACCCCGCTCTCCCCGCGAACGGGCTCAGGGCAGTTGTCAGCTGGAGATCAATTATAAAAGCGGGAGATCCTCAGGCCCCACCTGGAGGCTGGCAACCCTACTCTATACCTATACCCATCTTACTGTACGCAGACGATGCTGCAGTTCTTTCTGCTACTAGAATTGGCCTCAAACATGCCCTAACAATGTTTTCCTCCTATTGTAGACAGAACTCTCTCATAGTTAATTATGGGAAAACAAAAATTTTAGTTTTCTCCAAAGCAGGGAAACGCACCTTGTGGAAAATTGATGGGAGGGAAATTGAGCATGTCAGATATTTTAGGTACTTGGGTGTCATATTTCACTATAATTTAAAATGGTCTTCCCATCGGGACCAATTGCTCCAATTGGCTAAAATCAGGATTTCGGCTGTTACTCATTTTTATTATCGACAAGGAAACCAGTTTGTTCTGGCCGCCCTTCAAATTTTCCAAGCGACAGTAGTTTTCTCTTTGTTATATGGAATTCCTGTATGGATTCAGAGTTTAACAAAGAGATTGATCAAATTTATGCAGTCTTTCTTCAACGTACTCTTGGATTACCCAACTCTGTTACCTATTATTCCCTCTGTGCTGAGCTGGGCCTCCACCTCCTAGACTCGAAGGCTTGGATCACCACAATTAAATATTGGCTTCATATCCATTTAGGTAAACTCTATGTCACTCGACAGAACTTACTCCTGGGACAAAGAGAGCTGTGTTTCTCAAAAGCTTATGCTACAATATAGTTTGTTAGAGGTGCTATTGGGCTTTTTAGTATTTTGCAGCAACAGACTAACACAGCTAACTCCTCTGGATCTACTCCTGGGAAAGTGTCTTTACTACTGCAGCCAAAATGTCACAAACCACAATTTTAGACCATGCTTGCTGGGATGCTACAACAGGTAAACTGGAAAGGAAAATGTTTTATACTCAAGGTATTTGTGGACCAGATCCTTGATTTAAAAATGCATCACACCCCTCACCACACAAATATAGAGGAGGAAGGACAACTTAAATTAGAAAAGCAAAATAACTGTTGCAGGTCAGCTTTCTTTAAAAAAAAAATACCTAGTTCTTCTTCCATTGTGGGCCCTTTATTCTGAGAATTGGAAACTCCAAGAACTCTGTTGAATAGTATAGCAAATGCACTTCCCCAGATACCTGAATAAAATAAAATATTCATTAATTTAAAGTTTATTATTATCAATTAAAACACACCAAATATTGCATTAGTTGATATTTTATCATTTATTTCAACTTCACTAAAGATGTTTCAGCCTCACAAAGATCTCCCCAAGACAACAGATTACCATTATTCTTGGCAAAAAGGACCTATATTTGTTCATCAATATTTAATTCAGTCTTGGAATTATATTTGTTAAGTACAAATGAGACTTTCTGGCAGCTTGAACATCAAGTGATAAGATTTTCATCCATAATTTCAGTGCAAAGCAAGTGCAAAGCAAGGCAAGTATATACATATATCAATAGAACTGCAGTTAGAAGGATATAACTCTGATTAGGATTGAACTGTAAATTGTATTGAGAGAAAGATCATTTCATTAGAAGGATGTATAAAGATTTACAGCTGATTTGAAAGTTGAATTTTTCAAGGACATCAGCAATTTTTTCTTGACTGCTTTAACTTGCAGGCATATAAACTATTCGATTTCATTGGGTTGGTCAAGGCTATCACAAAGTGAGTTTCTCACCACTGCTGGCATTAGCCACTGATAAAACAAACAAAAGGGGAGGGGATTTCAACCCAGAAAAGACTAGTTAACCATACCCACTCTCCTTTTTTTGTTGCTGTTAATTTACACCAGCCATTGATGCCATCTGGGCAATCTATCCATTACTCCAGTTCACATAGATTAAATATTAGGAGAGTGGGAAATTCACCTTGGTGAACTAATATTTAGACCAGCTCTCAGTATTGATCAATAAGAGGCACAGAGTCTGTGTGGTTATGATAACTGACTACAAACCTAAAGAATCTGAGTTCAAGTTTTACAGTGGAGAATACTCTCCTACTGATCTGACGATAAAGTTAAACTTGACCCACTGGTGCGGAAAAGCAAAGGCCAGTCACACACAGTGCTAGCCATGGCTAGTTGTTGCAAGCCTCAAGAACTGTCATACCAGCACAGCAGTGAAAACCATTCTCTCAGCCACATAATATATCAAGCAGGATAATTCAAACAGGTTGTGACATTTAATTTAAAAAAAATTACTGGCAAGTCTCAAATTCAGATCTCAGCTATGAAATCACTTGGCAAGTCAGCATCTTAAGCTTAACACATACACATATATCACAATGTGGGGACAATACTGGCCTATTTGTTATGAGATACTTGGGGAACTTAGATTATGTTTCCTTTTATTATAGTGCTTTCAACAGCAAGTGGAGAAAGGTTTAAAGGTTGCTCATTGTTCAGGGTTGGGTGTGTGTGTTTTGTTCTTCAACAGTCAATTGCTTACCCATTAGGAAATGCAAGGGGTTTTCTGTGTATCTTTTCACTTCTGTTCCCATAAAAAATTTGCTGCCAAACAAATTGGGAGGCATGAAGGTGCCATATTTAGCCATCCCAATTTCATAGGGACTGAATTCCACCCAATCTGCGCAGAAGAAAGAAAAGAAAGAACACTACTTAGAGCACAACCCCCCAAAACCCAAATAACATAACCCATGGACAGAGGATTCTTAAAGGCTCGACAGAAATCTGACTCTTTTCCATCCACTATCTACGTACCTGTACAGGTGTGCATACAGGCAGCATAAGGAGCCATCAGAGGTAACAAGGAACCTTTGCATACCACTTATATATTTATACATCCTCTCTCCTTTTGATATTAGTTGCACAAGAATCTTTCCCCAGGCAGAGCTATAAATAGGATTGGAGGCATGCATGCAATTGCCTGTTCTTCCACTTGTCCTCTTTTGTTGCCTGCATTTACAGGTAAACAAGGCAAGTGGGAAATCAGAGCTCTGCTGAGATTCCCCATGCAGTGGCACTGCTCCTATGGTGGACTGGATCATGTCCATTCTGTGAAAACATTCACTGAAGACAACAGAGAAATGCACTTCCAGAAGCACAGCTACATAATAAAAGTCCACAATGAATAATGAAAGAATTAACATTTTGGCAGTTAATTCAGATTCCATCATATATTTGTAGAAGAAGCAACATAAAAAGCTCTATATTGAGTGAAATTTTATTTATCTTATTTATCCAAATCATTTCTATACTGCCTTTTCACCCAAATAGGGGCCCCAAAGCAGCAAAACATCAAACATTAGAAACACTGAAAATAAACTATATATACAATAATAGAAACATACAAACAGACATAAGACCAAAAACCCAAAAACCCATAACAGTTATGAGTAGGGGGCTCCTACTGTGTAAGTTATAGTTAAACAAAACCAACTTTGTAGCCAACTTTTTTCTTTTTTGCCTGGACTAATTTCCTTTTAGGGCTAGTTGAAACATTATGTCTGTATGTGAAATCCACCAGTGGAAACCCCCCCCCCCTTATTGGCAACCAGACACATCTGGAATAGACTCCAAGCAAAATCATGTCTATCCAGATGGAACACAGTTTACAAATGCATTGGCCTGATTTGTGGGAGTAGCTGCTATGCCAAAACATTCTTTTAGCAGTATTTGTATGGAGCCATAATATTTGAACTGGCTCAGAATCAATTAAAACCTCCAGAAAGAAACATGTTGGAAAGCAAGTGGCAATGCAATAACGCTTCCATGTTAGTTCTTGTGGATTAAAAAACTGGGGAAAATGGTATTCAAAGAAACAGTCCCTTCTAAGGGGACCATGACTTGGATCCACCAGGGCACTTCTGCAGACAGAAGGAGTTCCACCCACAAAGCACAGTTTTCTCACCTCCTGCCTCCCACTGCAGCCCCAAACATGTTTGGATTTGTTTGTTTTTTGAGAAAATCATGTTCTGCAGTCAGAAACCCTTTCATCCACAGAAATACTCGGGTGGATCAAAGACAACGTGTGCTCTACTCCCTGGTAGAAGTACTGAGAAGCAATAGTGCTACGGCTCCATTTTCTCCCCATAAGGGTTTTGGTAGAAACCATAAAGCTAGATCCCAAACCAAGGGCTGCTGTATTATGTGATTGTTGCCCAAGTTACAGGTAAGTAGATTCTAAGCAACTTTTTAAAAAAAAAATCAAAACCAAACCTAGGAAGGTTTTCTATGACAACACCTGCTAGTGCAGAAGCCATCAAAACATAAATTGTGAATCTCAGTCACAAATGCATTCAAATGTAAAAGGAACATTTCAGGTAATTATTCAACATAATAGTTTATCTGAAAACAGTTATTGCTAGCTTAGGAACACACAGGCATCTCAAAATGACAACGGTAGTTGATACTAAAAGAAGAAACTTGAGAGACTGGAATGTAGGAATTTCCCCTTCCAACGTGAATACCTTCCAACTTAGGCCCAATGGAGTCATGTCACTTAACCATGCAAGGTGTTAGCCTTGGCTTGTTGCCTGAACCTTGGTTTTGATCCCAAATATATACTGAAATCATAGTATAGCTTGTTAAGCTAAGGCCTGTCCCTATGGGATGCTTATAAAGGAAAACACCAATGAGACCCTTCAACCAGAAAAGCTAGAAATGTGGGGACACTGCCTTAATGATTTTTTTCAGTGCATATGTAATGCTTACTCATGGTTAACACAAACTATGATTTGCAAATCCATTGTTTCACATCCCTTTTTGTTCTTGAATCCTTTACCATAGCTTAGCAACCCTCAGCCTTTGTGCTGAAAACTAGCACATCAGACCATTTTGTTTGGAACGCAGGACCTTTCACTCACTCAACCAACTGAGGTAGGACCTAAAGTCCTGGAAGTGTCATGGACGGGGAGAAGTCAGCTTGCTCCCAGTGTGTCTGGTCAAGTTCAATTCTTATTTCTCTCTTGTTCCCTTTTGCTTGATGGAATGCCATTATCTTCATAGACTATATGTGGTGTTTTGTTTTTCCAGCACTTGGGCCAAAAAAGGTTCCCTACCCCCCACTTAGGTATTGAGACCATTGTTAAGAAAAACAAACCAGGATAAGGTATTTGCATAGGGCCAGTGCTACAGCTGTTGTCCTCTCTTCCCTTCTTCTATATCTTCAGCCAGGTTCTTGCTTGAGATAGCCAGCTGTTTCTGGTATTTTCTCAACTTATCACCACCCTCTTGCATTTCCCTTTTCAGTCTTTTTGCACTGTTCCGAAGGTGAGCAGTTTTATGGGAAACCTTCCAGCAAACTGTTTATGCCAAAACAAGCCACCCACACAGAGTGATTTTTTTTAAAAGCAAATCTTCAGGTAAGAAAGGGCTGTATGGATTCTAGCTCAATCACCTGTGAACAAGTCTTGACAAAGAACTCAATTTTACATCCCTTTGCTACAACAGGTGCCGCTGGATAGTTCTAGTCAACAGTTCATGTATTTTAGTTTGAACACTGTGACTCAGTACATGCTTTACAGAAATCAATCATCCTAATTATGTTTTGTTCATAATAACTACTTACAGTTCTAGGCATGACTGGCACCCACTTGAATAATAAATACTATGGATAATGTGAGCTTAAAGAGTCTCAGCTGTGAAATTGGTGAGCCACTGGCCTGAAGTCTCTCATCCTAACTTTTCAAAGAACTGTCATTTGAGTTGGCCAACAAAACCAACAAGAAGGAACATAACCAGATTTAACCTAAAAATCCTCAGATTATACCATGAGACATGTTTCTTTTCAAAACAGGATATTTAATCTAATAGGGAGAGAAAGAAACATGGACCTTGAATACACCACATGGGACATGCAGGAAGGAGACGGACAGAAAGGGTGAAAACTTCAAAATGGCCGATATCTATATACGAACTTATTTCTGCTATAATTTGGATGGGACAAACCAAAGAAGCAAAAAGACAGAATGGTAATAAATACAATGTTAAAGTAATAAAAGTGAGTCATTTCCTAGGATTCTATCACAATCCACAATCATAGTAAGAACTGAAACAAAGAAAGGGATATTTATTTATTTACTGCCTCTTCCCATATACGCCTCGAAGAGTGTTACACTCTAAAGATCAACACCTCCTGGTGGTCCCTGGCCCGAAAGATTATTGTTTTGCCTCAACTAGGACCAGGGCTTTCTCTGTCCTGGCCCCAACCTGGTGAAACACGCTCCCTATTGAGACCAGGGCCCTGCGGGATCTTCTTCAATTCTGCAAGGCCTGCAAGATGGAGCTGTTCCGCCAGGCCTTTGGCTGAGGCAACGGGCACCCATATATGGCCTCCCTGAGGTTGTTGTCACCCGTGTATTTACTGACCACCAACAACTGTCCTTTAACTCACTGCACCATCAGGCCAGAACTGCACCATCAGGCCAGAAACAGCCAACTGACACTGTTTCAAGCTGTACCCATTGTTTTAATTGTTATAATGTTTTATCGTGTTTTAAATTGAAATTTTATTTATTATAATGATGTTACCCACGCTGAGCCCACTTGCAGGATGGGCGGGATATAAATGCAAATAATAAAATAAATAAATAAATAATGCTTTATTTATACCTCAGTTATTTTCCCCAATGGGGACATGAGGCTGATTCCCATTGAATACTGTTAAGGAGAAACAAATGTAATGCTCACTGGAGACTCAAGGTCACCAAAAGCAAGGGAAGATCTTGGATCCTGCAAAAAATCTCTCCCAGCTGAAGAATTTCCATGACAGAATGCAATTTTTTCACGTCCTCACTCCTGCTGCAGCCCCAAATGTCACCTACAATGGTGTTTCTGGGGAACAGGGGAACCAAAGGACTGGCATAATGGGGGATCAGAGGTCTGCCACAAGCGGGGGAAATCAATGAGAATCCCCTCCACAGAAATAAATAGCAGGATCTGAGCCAAGATTTAGCCCCCATTCTATGATACCCCCAAGAACCCTCCTCCACTCCCTCCATCATAACTGAATGGCTGACTTCTGTTTTAAAGGGACAAATTATATGCTGCACTTGGGAATAGCCATGCAATGGAACCAAAATTGCCCAAGACCCCTGCAAGTGACTGGTCGAGCTTTCATTGATGGGAATTCCAGTGTGTGTATAACTTGTGCAGTGTGTGGCCACTTCCAACTCTGTGAGTCTATGATTCCATGATTCTCAGTGATATCTGAAATATACAGCTCTCCCACCACCAAATATTCCAACAAAAATAAGGGAGAGCATTTCACTATGACATACAGCCATTTACACCACAGAACCTTTGTAAGGTTTGTAAACCTTTGATGGTATTTTATGCTTGTTAGCTGCATTGAGCCGGTTCGCTGGCAAGGCGGGATATAATTAATAAATAAATAAATAAATAAATAAATAAATAAACCACAGTTGTCCTGATTGGTTATCTTAAGGTAATTGTTGTGGTGATCCCAGGCCCTAGGAATGTCCAGCTGTCCTTGACCAAGGCCAGGGTCTTTTCAGTCCTAGCCCCAACCTGGTGGAACTTTCTGCCAAATGACACCTGGGCCCTGCGGAACCTAGTGCAATTCCACAGGGCCTGTAAAGCAGAGATGTTCCACCAGGCTTTTGGTTGAGAACAGCAACAGTTGGTTGCACTGGCTGGCACCCTTCCCTTCCTCCCCCCATATTTCATTTTAAGTCCCCTCTCCCCACTTCCCATTAAATGGCCAGGCAGTCCAGAATTGGAATAGAAATTTGCAAGTCACCATCTTGGATCTTTTTACTCTGGTTTTAGTTCTTATCAAATTGTATGTGGAAATTTTAAAATGTGTATCTTTGTTTTATGGCATTATGCCCTTTGTGCATTACCCAGAGCCTGGTATAAGGTGGAATTAACAAACAAACAAATAAGAAAATAAAAATATTCCCCATTCTGTTCTCTTACTGTTCCAGGGTTCAGCCTGCCTCACCTACCACTCTACCTGCCATCCAGTTTAATTTGGAAAATTAATGTCACAACTGGTACATGTGAAGTGAAGCTTTCAACTCTTTTCACTTCAATACTCCCCTATAAATTACAGATGCATAGCAACACATATGCCCATCAATTAGATGAGCGCAGAAAGGATTTCTAATGGAACATGCCAATCGTATTAAGATTTTTTTTTTTGCACTGCTGTAATCAATATACACAGATGCTGGTGCACACTGGCAATCTCTAAGAAAAAAATGCAGACTGAAACGTGATATACAGCTTATGCACTGTGGGCTGAACAAAACTGAGGAAAAACCCCTCCTTGCAGGTCATATGATCAGCCACATCATGGGGCACTTTGTTTTGGTGGCAGCCCCTTGGCTATGGAATGCCCTTTCGGAGCAGGTGTGGAAGGCTCCTACATTGTCTGTTTTCTGTCGGAGTTCTGAAGCTTTTCTTTTCAGGTAGGCATTCAGCAGCTAATTATAAGGAGGGATGCCCTGGAGAGCAAGTTGGTGTTTGTTTGTTTCTAATTTTAGTTTTGCTGCCTGCCGGTCAGATTTTTGCAAATTGCCATGGATGACAGAAAACTGGTAAATACCTATTCAAATAAGTGTGTGTACATGTGCGTGCATACCTATTTAAATATGTATTTGCCAATTTTCTGTTACTCATGGCAATATACATACACACACACACAGAAATAGAGAGCGAGAAATAGACAGATGAGGAACACTTCTTACAGATCCCTAGTAATTTCACAATTCTGCATAAAAACTCTCTTGCAATTCAGTTCCAGCCAACATTATCAGTGTGTGGGTGCTAGAGTATTCAAATATAGATACAGGACGATCATTCTGCCAGATAATACAATCATCAGATCATCCATCCATAGCAGTGGCTAATCCAAGATATGCCCACATGTCCAGAAGTTAAAAATGTTTGCAACCCAGCTCATTCAGGGCCATACTAGATGTGACAGCATCCAGGGGTTTGATACATGGACTGCACCACCCTTTCAAAGCAATTTCCAAATGCCATGAGGGCCCAATGAGCAGGCCAAGCTGCTCTTTGCACCTTTTAAAGTGCCAAAGCAGCTGCAGGGAAGAAGGCAGTGGGGCCATTTTGGCACTTGAAAAGGCATGGTGGAAGCGGACAACAGGGCCTCAGCCCACCACGTGTGGCATTTTCAAATCACTTTTAAATGCCTGCAACCATGGGTCAGACTCATGGACTCTGTCATGTTTTGTTTGACCCTCAGATACTTCCATGAAGGTATGGGTATTAACACACTGTTTTCACATAACACAGGCTAGCATAAAATACCTAAAATAAGTTAAGCAGAACACTTACCAGCAAACATGAGTTCCGATACATCAGGTTTAACATGAAGGCATGTAAAGAGTGGCAGAGCAGATTGTGCCTTATTGACTTTCTCTTTCATATTACTCAAAGTGGTGTCCATCCTCTAAAGGAAAGAATGAGCAGAAGAAACATAAAAACTGGAGTTGAAGATCCAGCTAGTACTCTTAAGGTTTTGTGAATTCAATCAATACAGCAGAAGGCAACAGAATTACGTACTGAATATTTTTGACATGATCACCTTTAACAATGGCTAAAGTAGTGGCACCTTTAAGACCAATAAAGTTTAATTCTGGGTATAATTCTGCATGCACATGAAAGCTTATACCCAGAATTAAACTTTGTTTGTCTTAAAAGGTGCCACTGGACTCAAACTTTGTTCTATTGCTTCAGACCAACACAGCTACCCACCTGAATGGCTAAACTAAGCTGTGCGATCTTTCACACTCTCTCTAAGTCTGAACAAGTATCTGGAATACACAAGCACAATAGCATGAACCTGATGGAACTGTGAGGTCTATTGTGTTGACAATACTAAAGGATCTAAGGAATTATTGTGGTCAGGTAACTGACCAGATATCAGGATAGATTTGAAAAGCATTCTGTAGTGCCAAACAAATGGCTGGGCAAGGAAGAAAAAGAAGAGAGGCTAGAACAGCACAACCGGCCAGGGATAAGGCAACTGGATTGGAATCAAAAATAACCTGACAACCTGACAACATCCCGGACCAGATTTCAACCTGAACCGTAATATGTATGCAGGGTTATTCAAGACTATGCTAAAAGCCTCGGAGAAGGAATTCTTACAACCAAAGTAAACTGGTCTAGATGTATCCAGGTGGTCAACCATGATGGTCTGAAGCAATAGAACAAATTTAGAGTCCAGTGGCACCTTTAAGACCAACGAAGGTTTATTCAAGGTATGAGCTTTCATGTGCAAAGCACACTTTTTCAAATACGATGGAATGGTAGGTAAGGTTCAAACTTATAGACAGGGACTTAACAGCAAACTAACATGTTACATGTTAATTTTACAATTACAATTTTACAGTTAACATGTTACATGTTAATTAAGTCCCTGTCTATAAGTTTGAACCTTACCTACCATTCCACTGTATCTGAAAAAGTGTGCCTTGCACATGAAAGCTCATATACGGATCAAACCTTTGGTCTTAAAGGTGCCACTGGACTCTAAATTTAGTCTAGATGTATGCATCCCCTTCTACAATACTCTAATCAAAGCAGTGAATTGCAATGATGTGTATTCTAGGAGACCTGCAATGATGTGTATTCTAGGAGAGCCAGTTTGGTGTAGTGGTTAAGTGCGCGGACTCTAATCTGGGAGAACCGGGTTTGATTCCCCACTCCTCCACTTGCACCTGGCTGGATGACCTTGGGCAAGCCATAGCTCTGTGTCAGCTGTTCCCTCAAGGACAGCTTGGGAAAGAGCTCTTTCAGCCCCACCTACCTCACAGGGTGTCTGTTGTGGGGAGGGGAAAGGAAAAGGAGTTTGTAAGCCGCTCTGAGACTCCCTTGGGGAGTGGAGGGCGGGGTATAAATCCAATCTCTTCTTCTTCTTCTTCTTCAAGTAGAACAGAGCTTGCAAAGCAGGAATGTCCCACTTCCCCTTGCAGTGCAGCTCAGTGAGTCCTCCACCCCCTAACTGTTGTTACTTTGGGCCTCTGAATAGCTTATCAGGCAAAGTGAAGGCCTGAAGCAGGTAGGGGGAAATCAGCAAAAACTGCCCTCCCTTTCCTCTGATGATGGAAGTGCCTTTCATCTATTGAAACAGACAGCAGGATGTAAGCAAACAACATACATGTAGGAAAGTCTATTACAGCTGCACATGCTCTAATATACAAACTAGATACATTTGAATCTTGGATGTCAATATATATTAAGTTACATAAATTGGCCTCAAATCTAAATTCCTGTAAATTAAGTCCTGTAAATTAAGTTAGATCTTAAGTTATATAAATTAATTACATACTAAGTTATGTAAAATTGGCCAAAAATGATACTAAGTTATGTAAATTAAGTTAAGCAGATATTAAGTTATGTAAACTGGCTGCAATGTAAATTGGCCTGAACTAGAATACATCTGCTTAAATCTCGCATAACTAGTTTGTGGTTAAGTATGATCTAGAAGTAACTGATATATGCAGCATTGTGACTGACCTACTCATACCAGTCTGTATTTATTTAAGAGAAACAAGGAAACAAAATGACAAGACCAGGCCAGAAATGACAAATTCAGAACCTTGAATTCATGGATGTAAAACAAACACAAAGAGGGTCTTTGTCCCTGTCACCAAAATTGACATTGCTTTGATATGTATTCAAACCAAAATTACATTTTGGATGAGTGTTTCTCCTATCAGCATTCCAAAGATATCTGTAAATGTAACAGGCTGGCCAGAACTCTTCTTTTTCCATAATGCTTCAATGTATCGCTTGACTTTCTGGGGAGTAAGTAGCTTTAACGGATTGCGACTGACATTATTCATCAATTCTTTATTTATCTCCTTTGGTCCTTTCACTGGGAAATCCGGGTGAGAATATAACGTCGACATGTACCTATCAAAACAACGACAACACAGTAATAAAAGTTACTCAGGGGACATTAAAGTTTCCCAAAATGACAACAGATAATGCATCAAAGCTCCATGTTGGAGTCTGCTTAGCCTTTCCAATAGGCAAGGATGGGTTGACCATTAAAATCATTGTGAAAAGTCCTGGTAGGTCAGTGGCCTCGGGGGGTGAGGCTGGTATCAGCTTGCATTAAGGTCGTCAGCCCCCCAGCAGGGGATCCTCTGCTCACACCTACTGCTCAGCACAGTGGTAAGAGAGAAATTTGTAAAAAAAAAAAATGTCCATCATGCCAATGGCGTGATATCACTTTCAATGACACCCTGGAAGTGATATCATGCCTCTCCAAGAATTGTCAGACATTCCATGGTAAAACCATAGAGTTCATGGCAATTCCTAGAGTGGTGTGATATCCCTTCTGTGTTTCTCCCCCCAGAAGTGATGTCATGCCATCACTGACAGGTGCCTCCATGTCGCGGCCTAGTTTCCCACTGGTTGCCAGGCCAGAACTTAGAGTTGCCAGCCTCCAGGTGGGACCTGGAAACTTCTCAGAATCACTACTGATCTCCAGACTACAGAGATCAGTTTCCCTGGAGAAAATTATTGAACTCTCTGGCCTTATACCTTGCTGAGGTCCCTCCCTTCCTAAACCCCTCCCTCCACAGACTCCATTGCCAAATCTCTAGGAGCTGGCAAACATACCAAGCCTGGAAACCCTAGGTTGTACCCATGGCCTTCTGGGAATTAGGAGCATAAATGGAATAACAAGCATCTGAAAACACAAAAACCAAACCATTTGCCTTTCTGAAAGTTCAGAGTGCTGTAGACATATTTTGGATTAGTACTAACTCTATAAATTCCTTCAAAATTCCACCTGAATTTTTAAGAAGACCAACTTTTGGTAACAGTCACAAATGTTCTTATCCGTCAGGATGCAGGTTATTTATTTTATATATTTTAAACGGGTTTTCAGGCAAAAGTTGGTTCTCAAAGCAGCCCATGGGAATTAAGTCACAACTTAAAAGACAAGTAAAATTCAATTAAAATGATCCTCAGGAAGGAGATTCTCAGCTGTTCTCCCTTCCCTCCGACAGTTGGCAATGGCAATGAGAAGTTGCAATGCCACATCTGTCCACAACTGTGAAACAAGTGAGGTAAGGTCTGGATGTTATTCTTCAGTCTGCCAAGATGAGAAGATTACAAAAGAGAGAGACCTACCATGTAGATCCAGACAAGCCAGCAATATATGTTGCACAGTCTAAAATTCCAGATTCATATAGTGCTTTCATCACGCCAGCAAATCCCACCATGGCACGGAATCCACCACCAGACCCTACTACCGCAATCACCGGAACCTGGACAAAATGTATAACAGGGTTACATTTTAAAGAGCTCATTAGAAGGACAAACTACAGGTCACAGTGCCCCCCCCCCAAAAGCAAAGCTGCCAGGTGGGAAAAGGGGGCTTAACCCTTAACCCTTTCCAAGCCTATAATTTCCCCACTCCAGTTCAAACACTGACAAGACTGCACCTCACCCCCTCTTCCCACTCACACAGGCTCAATAATATTAAAAAACCAAAACCCTACAAGAGAAAAGGAACTAGAGGTGGGATTTCTACTAGGGAATCAACTAGTGAGTCACACACATCTCCTTTTTGCCCCAATTTGCTCTATCAAATTTCCTCCTCCTGAAGTCGCTTTCCCTTGTTTTTAAGGGAATCGGGCAACTCACAGTTATTTGCACACAATGTGTATTTAGTTCCTTCCTCTACATTTACCTACCAATATTCAGAGATGTCAGTCTTTTCTAATGGTACTAACAAAGTTACACCCTTCCAGAACCACAGGACTCAATCGGCTTGGAAGCATGTGACTCTGCTTAGGCTCACACTATCAGACATTTGCTGGAAGCACCACTGCAGGCTCGGCTGCCATCCAATACAGCGTGCACGAATGGTGCTTAATATATCAATTTACTAAAAATACTGAACAAATTCCTACTGGCCTAAACTGTTTCTCACTGACCCAGAAACAAACACAATCCCTTACGAGCAACCTGGAAACAATGTAGGCTACTGGGAAACGACACGTTTCAGAAAAATGACAACACCTTGGGAACACTTTGTATATACGCCTCATCAGAAGTCCATCAGTGGCTATTAGCCACAAAGTATAGATAGGAACTCTCAGTCTGGGGCAAGTGATGCTCTGTAATCTTGGTGTTTGGGGGGGCAACAGTGGGAGGGATTCCTGCCCCCACTGCTGGACCTTCTGAGGGCACCTGGTGTTTTTGGCCATTGTGTGACAGAGTGTTGGACTGGATGGGCCATTGGCCTGATCCAACATTGGCTTTTCTTATGTTATTATGTTCTTATCCTTTACCTCCCCACCCACCATTCTTCCCCAAGCCCTGCTGGTTTGAGGCATGCATCATTCAGATGCTGGCATGGTTTCAGTGAATATCATCCCCCCCCAAAAGAAAACAAAGAAACTTAAAACTGTGACAGATGATTAAGTCCATGCAAACCAAGAAGACAAACAAAAGGCAATTTCTAAGGCTTCAGAATTTTAAAAAATCCAAATAAAAGGGAACAGTTGAATAGCTATCAAATGAGATATTATAAGAGTCTTATGTTTGTCATCTGTGAATATAAAAACTTCCAGGGCACTCAGAAGCACAGGTCCACTTTTAGACAGTGCAGCATTTATTAGTGTCCTCTAGCTCTCTTCATATCATCGCTACAACCTACAATCTGATCCTTTCCAAGCATTTACTGAGGAGCAGCCCGGGTTGGTTTCATACTGTTGGTGATACTTCATATGATGGACTGTTCCCTGATGAGGGGAAAACCCTGCATACGGAAAGCTAGATTCTAGGGAGAAAGAGTCTAGCATAGTCGTCTCTCCTAGCAAGCTAGCTTTCTGTGTGAGGGCTTTTTGTTTCTGTTTTTTTAATGGGGAAGCATTTAATTGTACAAATCCTCACACACAATCTGAAACATTACAGCCCAATCACAGGTCACTACAGAGTACACTGGTTGGGCCTAAGGGTTCCCATCACAGGTAAGACTTGAGTCACAGGTTCTCCTCAATTCCTGCAATGCGTGAAAATCAAGCAGATTCAGATCAGGAGTGCAACAGTCATGGAGAAGGGGCTTCAGTCTTCTCCCCTGTATCATTTTCCTAACCTGAAAATACTATATAGGGAAACACATGTTTCCTGGGACACAAGTAAGTTTTCCGAGACTGTTCCAAATTGGGAAGATGGGACAGGGGAAAAGACTGAAGCCCCTTCTCTTTGTGTGCCGTGGTACTGAGCCAGATCAAGCAGTACACATATGAGAACTGAGGAGAAGCTGCAACTCAAATTTTACAGTTGACACATGGTGCAATGTCCCCTCTAAGCTGAGCTAGCATGAGCTAGCAAGCATGAGCTAGCAAGCATGAGCTAGCAAGCATGAGCTAGCTCACAGCATGAGCTAGTTCACAGTTTTTTAGCTTCTGGCTCACACATTTTTTGTCTCAGCTCAGGAAGGAGGGCTCCAGAGCAAACTAATATATGCAGTAGCCAAATTGCTCGCTGGCAACTTTAATGCCAATAACTCACAAAGTAGAATTTTTGCTCACTAGTCTCCACAGCTTAGAGGGAGCATTGATGATGACCCTAGGCCCAATCTATTTACTCCATAATGTGTGAATAGCCAAGTATGCAAGGGATACATTTTTTAATGTTTTTATTGGAATGAGCCACTATTTAATCATAAACCACTGTTGTTTATTTATGAAATCCCCCGTAAACCTTATCATTGGAACACAGAAGTATCCTTGGATATACACAGTGCTAAACTAAATCCCAGCACAATTTCACATGGATTAGGGTTCTGATGGGGCTGCACACTATATTTTCAATGGTTTGAACTAGTCCTTTTGAAAGGGATTATAAAACAAAAGGCCAAATGAACTCCAGGTCCAGAATCAAGTAAAACATAAAATACCACCCTTAAATAAAACAAATAGAGTGGTTTAGGAATACTCCATCTTTAAAATTATTCAACAAACACCTATACTCCATTTCAAATCTCAGCAGTGCCACAATCCTGGCGGGATTAAGGCCAGTCACTTATCACTTAATCTATTTATTTATTTGTTTGTTTATTTCATGTGACTTATATCCCGCCCTCCCCGCCAATGGCGAGCTCACCCCATCTCCATTTCCATTAAAAGAATAAAATGCTGACATGCCTCAAAAGGTGGCTGCAAAGGATTGTAGAAATAATACATGTGAAGCACTTTAAACAGTCTGCAGTGCTATATCAATACTGAGGATTAGAACTCCCTATTAATGACTGAGCTGAATATGTTGACATTCTAAAACCAGCCACGATAGAAGCAGGCAGAGCACTTTGTTTTACAATAAGAGTTGTCAAGACTCAACCTAGTAGCCTGGAAGTCACATCTCACAGTCATTTAGCAGAAGTTTAGAAGTATCGGGGATGGGGGGGGGGGTTATCATCAGTACTCCTGATCCAGAGGAGAGCCCAGACTCAAATTAAGCAGTGACCAAAAAGGAGAATTAAAAAAAAAATCAGTGAGTTGAAAGAAAATGTAGGATATTACGATGTGGCATTTTGTTCTGTGTACCCTGTTTTTTTTTGGGGGGGGACAAATGTTAGATTGAGTAAGTTGAATACATGCAGTTACATACAGTGTTTTTAAAGGAATTTAATAAGGACAAAGCTGTATAGTATTCTTCCAGATATCTATCTGAAAACACATCAGCCAGCAAGGAGGAATGAATCACTCCCACTAAGGTCCCAGCCTGCCTTACTTACTTTGCTAATGAATGGGAACAGCAGATAACTAAAACTATTAAATTCAATTATGCATCCGACAGATTATACTTCTCGAAGTAATCACAAATGCGTTGCACATCAATTGTGTTAAATTTCCTTTTGGACATGTTCATCATAGCCACCAGCAAGACACAGCAGGAATATAGACGGAACTGTGGTCAAACAGACAGACCATAGATAAAGAGCTTGCAAATGTAAGACCATGTTTGTCGTCCCAGCTAGAAGGGAGTGATTCTATGGACATCTAGTTTGGCCCACTGCTCTATCAAAGGGCTCAAACAAATGAGACAAAGATGTCATTCTGTACAAAAAAGGCAAATGTGCTGCCTCAACTTGCCTTGGGGCCAGGCACAAAAGGGAGACAGGGACAGAACCTCCATCCAGTTTCACTGTCCTAAACGAGTCCCCACCCCACCCCTGCTGCTTTGTTCAAGGACAGTATTTTATTTTTTAGAAAACAACATCTTTTCTTATTTAAAATCACAACAACAAAGCTGCTAACCCAGTTCTGAGTGGTGAAACCAAATGGAGATGAATGTATTAAACTCCTCCTTTTATCCCTGTGTGGCCCTGGGGGAAACTGAAGCTGCACAAGCCTAAAATTTGCATTTTATGGGCAGAATGAGATGTGTGATCTTTTACTTCTCTGTTTAAGCCTGCCACCACTACAACCAGCTCTCAACTGATTTTTTTTTAATTACCTCTGCTATACTCAATTCACCCTGACCTGGATAGCCCAGGCTAGCCTGATCTCCTCAGATCTCAGAAGCTAAGTAGGGCTGACTACAGCTAGTATTTGGATGGGAAACCTGAAATACCAGGGTCATAACATGGAGGCAGGCAATGCCAAATCACCTCTGAATGGCTCTTGCCTTGAAAATCCTTTGGGATTGCCGTGTCAGCTATGACTTGATGGCACTTTCCATCACCACCATACTCAACTCACTGCCAGTCATCTCTAGAGAGTCAAGTTCCAAATCAAAGTTTGCCTGGACATTCTGAGATGACCTGTCTATGAGAGTACCAGCTACAGTGTCTATAGAACAGAAAGAGCCACCTGCCTATTGACTGGGCAACTCGAAATGAGGTAAAGAAACAGAAAACAGGAATCATGAATTGATGGCTTATGAACTGATGAGTTTGGAAGAAATACCAGAACAGCAGGGCACAGGCAGAAACTGGGACAGATGCTTAGGCAAGCATACTCAAAATGTTGACAGAAGCAAGGCACATGAGTGGATGAGTGGAATGGGCTGTATTACCCAAGATTAGAAAAAAAATTCTACACTTTTTAAAATTTATCAGCTATTCTTTTTAAAACTATTCCCAATGAGTGGTAGTGTTGAACAAGGCGCTGTTCCTTAATAATGGCAGGCTCTGCTTTCCTTTTCCTTTTCTTTTTTACTAGCCAGCATTTAAACTCTGAAAGTTCTTTTCAGACAGTAACTAATTGGTCTATAAAAGGCAGATCTTGACAAGAAGGAGACAGGGAAGACTGTAGACACACAAGCCTGGGAGGGAAAAAATAATCATAATCAAGAGAAATCATTGCTCAACAAGTCTATTCATCCATTAAAACATAGGAGCAGAAAGGAAAGGCTGAATATTCTGCCGAAGAGTAGATTTTAGAAAGTCATTGCCAGTGCAGAGACATTTGGCTGGATCCTATTGAATACATTTGCCAATGGAAGGAGAGTGAGTTGATTTTCAATAAGTTCCCCTTGCCCAGCTGCAGCAGGCCTCTGAATTACTCTCAAACTGCCCCTGGGGGGGCCTCCATCTCCCAAAAGCAGCACTTCTGGGTGCATTTGGGGCTGCGGCAGAAAGGGGAAGGTAAGCAAGTCATACTCCACTGTTGGAAATTCTTCCATCACTTGTAATTTTTGACAGGATCCAAGCCTTTTACTTCAAGTTACATGTTCTAAGGCTGAGGACAGACTGGCAAAATGAAGCGCAAGGGAAGCAGGGCAAAAAGACCCGGGCCGAGTTGTCATGGGGCTTTCCGTTCACACTGCATAGACTGACGTGGGACCATACCGGGGAGGAGGCGGAACGGAACATTTGCTCTGTGGGGTGGCCCCTGGCGGCACCGCCATGGTGGTGCGCAGCTTTGGTCCATTTGGTCGACCTGTGCATAGGCCCATGGGTGCAGCAGCTGGATCAGCGGGTTCACATTACCGGCGCCACTTGATGTGCGGCTTATTTGCATCCACATTGCCAGGAAGCGGGATGAACGTGCACCCAGATGGCTTGACACCAATTTCACCAGGTACCTTTTTAAAGCGGGATGAAAGCGCTTCAAGACGGGGTGAGTGCCGCACGGCAATGCCAGGCAGCTGTGGCTGTGTGAACGGGCTCTATTAATCCGCTTGCAAAGCAGGCCTATATTGGGCCAAACTGCCAGTCTGAACTCAGCCTAAGATGGGAAAAGCTACCGATGCCTTCCATCACTAGGGTGAAGGTGAACGTGGGCATGAGCCAGAAAAGGAGGGCAAAAAAAGCTTCGTGTGACAAGGGAAGGCACCATGTCTTCGTGCTTGGCATGCAGAAGATTCCAGGTTCACTCCCCAGGTGATAAAGAGGGATCTTCTGTATTTCCTTCTAAAAGGATCAAGTAGTAGGTGACCTTGATCTGATACTCCAGACAGTAGCTGCTAGATACGGACCCTGATGGACCAATGGCCTCATTCAAAATAAGGCACATTCATGTGTTCAAGCAGATTTGCCATTACTTTCAAAGGGGAAATGCCCAGCTCTTTAAAAACCCAACATCAAACAAACAAGAAAGGCCCACATGGGAAGCTGAGAGGCACCAATAGCTCCCAAGGCTACCAGTAGCACAACCAATTCCTCTACCTATTCAGCTACCATAATGCAGATTTCAGTGGCAGAACATTCCACTGACTTCCCACTTTGTATCCTGGAGTACAACTCCAGCTTTCCAGAACAACTGCAGGCCATACTGATGACATAGAAGAAGTCACTCTTATTCTACCAATAAAAAGGCAGAGCATGCCAACATCAGTGGAGGATTCCCTCAGAGTAGGACGGATGCTATCTTCAGTGTTCTCATCACCTATGCTAAGGCAGGCAGCTCCTTTCCTGACCAAACCTCTTGTGCCCTCAGCAGTTGGTAGCAAAGGAAACAGCTGTGGTCCTTCCAATCACTGCAGCTGTGTACACAGGTGCAGGCATGCAGCATTAATGTCGCACATCAGAGCCCTTCTACTACCAAGTTCAAAGTATGTACCACCAATCACTGCTGGTCTCAAGCACCTTATCATGCCACTTTTTCTTTTTTTGCTGATAGACACTAGTCTAGCCCTGCCTAGAAAGCACATCAGGCAAAGACTGATTTGGAAATTCATCTGTCTGGAATTCAAGGGACACACGTTGCTATAACATTAATGATACATAGCTCTGAGGTTTGGGGGCAGGGTTTGGATATAGTGTGTGAGAGGAAGCATATAGACAATACTCAATCCTACACTGTGCATCCAATACCTTTCCCAAAACCTCAAAGCTGTGGTTCATTGATGGTACCCAAGTCAACAGGTCTCTGCATTCCCTTTTGTTGTTCAACAGAGTATTTTATGGTGCACTGCCAACTTAAGTAGACACCCTATGTCCATAGCTCTGTGATTGGTTATCTACCAGTAGCAGATTTGCCTAACAACAAGTTTAAGCGCAAGGCACTGGAGCCTATGTCAGGAAAGATCCTGGCGTTCCTATACTTAACCAAAAAATATACAGAATGTCCGAAGACCATAAGAGATCAAACAAGCAAGAGCTACACCCAAAAGTCTGCTTTTTATTTGAATTAAAATAGCAGCACCTTGTCCTCTCCTTTAAAAAGACTTCGTGGCATTGCACCTCCTTTCTCAGCCCTTCCCCCCCCCCCAATAATCTTCTAAGGCTTTACTCCTCCACACCTGTGCAATCCTAAACTATGTTATATCCTTCTAATTCCACTGAAATCAATGGATTTCAGAGGGTGTAATATACCTTAGGACTGTGTTGGTAGCGTTTCCCCAAAGTCACTAGCCCTCTTTATCAACCCCACCCATTTTCCCTTGAGGTCTACCTCAGGGCTAAAGGCAAAGATCACACATTTTGTTCCATTTATTAAATGCACATAGCAGGCTTGCACATTTGCCTCAGAGCAGTGCAGGGAAAGGAGACAGTTGCTTAACTCTCTACTGTGCATTCAGGTCTGCTTATTGAAATCTAGGTTGCCTGCTGCGTTAGTAACACTTGAAAGCTCCACTCTGTTGGTGGAAACCCCATCCATCGGCAGAAAGTTTCTGCAGGATTGAAGAAAGTTTCTGCAGGATTGAAGCGAATACCGTTGTTCAACATTAAAACTAAAACATAAAGCACTAAGTTTTAAACAAGCTTGAGGAACACAAGTGTAGATAGTTTTAAAAGGTTAGACAGATTCATGGAGGAGAGGTCCATCAATGGCTACTAGCCACTGTGACTGAAGAAAACCTTCTTCTACAGAGGCGGCAAACCTCTGAATACCAGTACTGGGAGGCAGCAGAAGGGGAGGACCTTGGCCTCTATACCTTGTTTGCTTGGCTCTCCAAGGGCAACTGATCGATCGTATGCTGGTCTAGATGGGCCATTTGTCTGACCCAGCAGGCTGGTCTTATGTTGTTAAGATCCTGGAACTTAATCCAGATTTTGCCCGGGATAGTAATCAGCAACAATGTATGCTGATGAAAAAACAGTGAACATTCTCCAAAGATACAGAAAGCAGGAAAATAAACCAGATCCTGCAGTAATATATAATCTAATGAGTGGATGCGCTCAGAATATAAAAACACAGACCCAACTTTGCCTGGTCTATTATTATGCACCTAGAAAGACAGGATTGAGATGCCCAAAGCAACAACAGTCTCAAGGACAGACGGACAAGCATTGACACTAAGTTTTCCAACTTACATCACGAATGGAGGTCAAGTGGTTGCCCTTTCCAGCCACCAGAAAACTGTTCAAATGCTGCATTACTCTCATTTTCCGCTGCTGTCGGAAAGCTTTCTCTTCATCACACAGCGCCATGCTGAAGCGGAGGTCTGTCGAAGAGCTAACGGGCAAAGAACAGACAAGCTTCATGCCATTGAAAAAAACTCGGGAGATTTTTCTTTGACTTAACCAGGCAGCCAGGGTTACATAAATTTCTCTGTAGACAGGCAACATCCTGAACCATTTCTATATGCCATGAAAAATCAGGGGAAGGTGCACAGCATGAGTGTGGCAATGAAAATCGCCTATTTAGTTCCATTTTCCAGGAAAGGTATATTGAACATAAAGTGTGCTTCAGTGGCAGCCCCATGATTATGGAACAGCGTCCCCAGGAAGATGCGCCTGGCCCCCTAATTCTTGACCTTTAGGAGGCAGCTGAAGACAATTTTATTCAGGATGGCATTCCATTAATTTTAGTTCTTCTGCTTACTGGCAGTTTTAATTTATTAATTTTAAATTAGTGGTTTTATGTCTTTTATGCATTTTATGCATTTTATTGTGTTTTATAAGACATATTGAGTTCCTGTAAAGTAGAAAGGCGGCTAATTAATGTTTGAAATAAAATAAACTACAGCTAAAGTTGTTATTGGATTATTTTAAAATGATGAAATAACTAAAAGCATGATAAATCACCCCAAGAAAATTGCTGTACTTAAAAAACTGCAATAGAATCTTCTTCATACTTCCCTGTAAACATTAATTAACTTTTTTTAAAAAAACAAAATCAAACTTGGGATCTTTACTGGTTCAACACTGTTTTGTTCACCTTCAAAGTACTAATTATTGCAAAATGTGATGGTAAGTGAGGTAGCAGAATTGTCCTGGCCGCTAAATGAGAGAAGAAATACTGAGGCTGCTATAAAACACAAGTTACTGAGGTTGTTTTGCCAAATATACCCCCAGGGCATTCTTTTTTTCTTTTCTTTTTTATTGATTTTCTTTATAACTACCTCTACTTCGCTAATTTCTAAGCTACATTTACCTTATAAAGAGAGTGCTTTATCATTTGCTTAATACTACCATATGACATATAATAATTATGAAGCATTTTAAACCTTGGTTAATATTCAATTAGAAATATTACTGCTGATATTAAGAAAAAACAAAAAAGCTGTTTGACAGGTATACCCTTTAGAGGTATGCTTAATTATACAAAATATATGGAATAATAAGTGCAATTTTCAATAAAACAATTCAGTTCTTATTTCTTCTTTCGTCCTCTTCTTGTCTTTACAGTCTCTTCTTGTACTTTTGGAGCTGCTGCTCCTTTATCCGAGTCAGAAACTTCTTCTTCACTCTTGGAACTATCAAATCCGTAGATACTTTCTTGTGAAGCCAGTGAACCATCTGAGTCTCTCTCGTTTTTCTTTTCTTTGCTTTTTTCCAAAAAAAATTTCGCCTGTTGGACAGAGTCAATCTTATACTTTTTATCTTTAATGCTGAAGCTTAGTCCTTCCGGAACGTTCCACCGATAAATAATGGATTCAGACTGTAGCCAAGATGTCAGTTTCCCATAGGCTTTCCTTCTTTTCCTTATTTCAAATGGAATATCTTTCATCACTTTAACTTCTTCTCCTATGATCTTCAGAACCGCTTCATTTGTGGTTCTAAGCACCACATCCCTTGTTGATTTTTTGGAGAACCTTATCATAATCTCACCAGGCAGGCTTTTCTTTTTAGTGTAATCTGGATAGGTTCTGTAAACCATATCCATGTCGCTTTTTAATTCCGCTGCTTTTAAGCCTGTTACTGGTTCGAGCGCTTCACTTAGCAGGTTTTTAAGGTCTTCTCCTTTATTCTCTGGCACATTCTGAAGTCTTAGGAAAAAATTCGATCTTTCCATCTGTAGTTTCAAAAGCTGATCAGAATGAAGGGCCTTTTCTTTCTCCGCTTTTTGTAGCCTTGAATCCTGATTTTTAACTGAAGTCTTTACTTCCAGAAGTTCTCGCTGCAGCTTCTCTGTAGTTTTATTCGACTCCTTTAGTTCCAGCTGCATTTTATCCATCTTGACGTTGAGAGCTGTCATTTGGTCCACTAGAGGTCGCAATAGCGAGGAGAACACAGTGCTCATCTCTGTGGTATCAACCTTTGAACTCGGAGCTGTACTTCCTAGTTTGGGGGAAGGTTTCGTTTTCCCCGCCATTGTTGAGGCTGTGCTTTTTGTTGATAGTTAGATAAGATGAACAAAGGAAGCAAATTCCCAGACTGCACTTATGGCTTTTTAAAGTCTATATCCTCTAAAGCGCGATGCTGCCATCCAGCAAGCCAAACGTACTATTTTTCATGCAGTAACGCCACATAAGAGTCTCGTAAGTATGCCGTTCTCAAGGGGGGGGGGGTTTCACTCCACCCGCCCGTTGTGCTCTGTTTATTTTACTTCAGACTCATGTTTATTCCATGCGTAACTGTAGTTCAAGCCTCATAGCTTCGCACTTTCTGCTGCTTCACGGATTTGCGCTTTCAGCCATACAGCTCCCACGGCGGGGGAACCTATGGGGGTGATGAAAAGGGACCTCGATCCCTCGGTCGCCACCGTAGGGAGAGATCCCCTTCATGCCACCCCAGGCAGAGCCCACTCACTGGGGTCTCTGGGGGCTCAGCACCTGTCCAGAGCCCCTTCTTCCTGCCGGGTACGGATCGCACTCCCCGCAGTTGCGGAGGAGCGCGTCCGCCATCATCGCAAGTCTTGCCGGAATTCCCCCCCAGGGGCATTCTTGAAGGCTCTGGCTTTCTCTTGACAATTAATTAAGGGTGGGACTTGAGAGTTCTCACTCACCAAGGGCTGGTTGATATATGCTACAATGCCCCATGAGGTGGTCCTACAGCTCCAGCACATGAGACCAATTTGCACAAGCAGAGTAGATACCACACACATACACCACTGCTTTCATGCATTTGCTATCATGAAGTCTCACAATCATATTACTCCTTATTTATATAAAATATTTATATTCTGCCCTCTGAAGCATTCAGTTCTCCAAGCAGCTTCCAGTGCAGGTTTAAAACTATCAGACTCGTTTGTGTGTTTTTTTTTTACAAACTATCAGATAGCCATTTATTTATTTATTTGTGTTATACCCCACCTTCCCCACCCGGGGAAGGCTCAGGGCAGCCGATACACACACATTGATCAAACATCATTAAAGTGCTACAAGAAAAGCACAACAGTTAAAACAGTCCACTAGAACACTTCAGAGACCACAAAATAGCACTATAAATAAAACCATTAAACACTTTTTAATTTGGGAAAGATTTTTACTATCTGCTGCAGTTTCATGGGGTTTGCTGCGCAGTTTTGGGGGCGTGGGGGTGGCAGGTTGGCTTTAACCCCTGATTACGTTTATAATTTTGGTGGTTTTCTATTCTGATTATTGTGTTGTTGTTTTTAATTGTAAGCCATTTGAGATCCCAGCTGGACTACTAAGCGAAAAAGACTCATTTTAGAATTATGCATAAGTTACTTGAATGGTAAAAGCCCAAAGTAATGGTAGCAGTGGAACAGGCTCTATACCATTCGTCAGCTCTGTGGAATAAAGGGGGGGGTGAAACACCATCTTTTTTTACTCCCCCCCTGCTCCTTTGAAGTCCCCCTCTTAAAGGCCACATAGCATACCTCTAGGCCTAGAATATCCCACTCTTATACTCTTCCATTCTCCTAATGCTCAAACCACAACTGAGAGAGGCTAGCTCGGGTTTCTGCCTTTGCATCATCTTAATTGTTCTTGGCAGAGTTTTTAACTCAGGGAGACTCAGGACAACAAAGCTGAAGAACCCGAGAATAATGCAAAGCAATCAAAATGTAAGGCACATTGTTCAATTGTGTTGAAAAACCAGAATGAACCAGTCCTGCATGCTGTCACCTGTGCACTGAAGTTTCTTGCTGAATCTCAAGCATTGTGAAAACAAAACCCTACCCCTTTTTTGCTTGAAAAGATTGAATTCATCACAAATTCTGAGGAATACAGGTCCTAGGAGTTTTTATCAGCTTAGTTATCATGAAGGACTTCTAAAAATTATTTTATTGGGGGGGGGCAGTTGAGAGATCTTTGATTACTTTGGCTTTTCTGCCCACTTAATATCACATGATCAAAGTGGCGGAGTGAGAAAAGAAAATTTCTGTTGGAGGGTTAGGATACAGATGGATTCAAGAGGAGATGTATGATGCAATCGTACTGCAAGTTACTTCAGTCTGTCCCTGAATTTCTATGAGATTAAACTGGATGAACTCTCCACAGGACTGTGCTGTCAGGATTTTTTAAATCTAAAGCTTGAGTTAAATTTTGTCAAATACAGCTGAAATAATGGCAAAGAGTATTCTGTGTTGAAAAAACATAAGGCAACCCCTGCTGGACCCAGTGGTCCATATAGCCCAGCATCTGGTTTCACAGAGGGGCCAACCAGTTGACCTTGAGGGCAAGGCATAGAGGCTAAGGCCTTTGCATGATACTGCCTCCTATCACAGGTATGTAGAAGTATATAGCCAGTGAATGTAGGGGAACCACTGTCTAATCATGACAATGAGCTGAAGTAAGAGGTTACATAGGACAGCCATCGCACCTGCAGTCCCATAAATCCTAGTTGCAAATCTACATCAAAGTCATCCACTTTGGGGATATCTGGATCTCGTGTATAGGTAGAAAGGCAAGAAGAGTATAGAAGGTTTTTTTTCCACAAAGGTCCTGAAAAAGCAGGTGTTTTGAATAATAATGTACCAGTTACACCAAGTTTCTGTTATTATATCATTAAATTTGTTCTCAGATGCAGGCCAAAAATACTACAAGAAAGGGGGGAGGGAGAATTATGCTGTTTGAATGAATTGTGCAGTTATGCTAACTGTCATCCAGGAGTATAGTGTGGCCTTTGGAAGTTTATTTTGAGGCGGGGGCATAGGGTTTTTAACTTACGGGGGTCATGTGCACGTGAAGCGTGCGCGCATGCTGGGACAATGTCCCCGCTGCTGCCACCGCAAGAGCCCCCCCCCAGCCTGCCCGGCCGCCCGCCCAGCCAGCTGGCTCCCCTGAACCCAATGGCTCGCTCCCTCCCTCCCGGGGCCCCAGTGTGATGATGTCACTTCCGGGTGACATCATCACGCTGGGATGGCCCTGGAAGAAAGGGAGGGAGGGAGCCAGTGGGTTCAGGGGAGGGGAGCCGGCCGGGCTGGTGGCTGTTTCGACGGCAGTGACAATGGGCAGGCCGGCCAGCTGGCCGGCCTACCTGCCAAACAAGGGAGGCAGGAAGGTGTGGCAGCGGCGGGGGGGCAGGTGCCCCATTTCATCGGGGGGGCTCAGTCCCCACTGGGAAACTTCAGGGGTGGCCTGAGCCCCCGAGCCCCCCCGTAGTTGACGACTATGTTTTGAGGAATCTAGAATTCTGTATAAAAATATTAACAGCAGTATGTTACTATCTTTCTGCAGTAGATTGAGGGTGAAATTAAAAGGGCAAGAATACACAGAGAATAGACCACTAATGGTAATGAGATGTGGGTGGGCACAGCATAATCCTATGCAGAAGTACCCCAGTCCATGCCCATTGAAATCAAGAGGTTTCGACTGGAGTAATTCTATACAGGATCGCACTGTAAATTATTTTGAAAGTAAGATTGTCTCCATTTTATAATGCCCCCCAATAAAACAATAAATCCAAAACTCTTACAAAGTGTGACTGCTTGTGAGACTGTTATCTGTATTTCTATTTTCATTTCATCAAGATTACTTACCAAACTTCAAGAGATAACTCCAGAATAATTTCTGTGACCTGAACAAGAAATGTTACATTGTCACATTTTTGTCAAGAAATTCTTTCTTCACAGATTAAATTCTCAACAAAAAAATATCCAGTACCAACTCCATCTAGCACCCATTCAGGTTGGCAAACAATTCGACACAGGATGTCGAAGTTATAAGCAATCGAAAGTTAAATACACCAGGAAGGAAGAGGCACCTTGTCAGCTTTTATATCTGTCATTTTATCTCCACTAATCACTCTCCACAGAAGATAATTTTCCTTGCTATTCCTCCTCCCAATTCCTAGGGAAAGTAACACCAAGAAGAAAAACAAGTCCTGAGTCCTGTGGCATCTTTAAGACCAACAAAGTTTTATTCAAAGTGTAAGCTAGGGTTGCCAGCCTCCAGGTGGGGCCTGGAGATCTCCCACTTTTACAACTGATCTCCAGCTGACAGAGATCAGCTCCCCTGGAGAAAATGGTGGACTTTGTGGCATTGTACCCTGCTGAGGCCCCTCCCCTCCCCAAACCCCACCCTCTCCTGGATTCACCCCCAAAGTCTCCAGGTATTTTCCAACCCAGGCTTGGCAACCCTAGTGTAAGCTTTCGTGTGCACATGAAAGCTTTGCACACGAAAGCTCACACCTTGAATAAAACTTTGTTGGTCTTAAAGGTGCCACTGGACTCAAACTTTGTTCCACTGCTTCAGACCAACACCTGAATTTTTCACCAAGGAGAAAGATAATCAGAGATAAACAACAGGAAGAAAATGATAGACAAAGGCTCCACTTTTCTTGTGTGTGAATGCAATCTTCTCTCCAGTTTCTGCTGTATGTCTGAGTGGAAGCCTTCAGAATTCTCCAAGGGCAGAACTAAGGGTCTCTCACATGGGAAGTTTGAACATGCAGCCAGGGTCTAAATCAATGACTTCACCCTTTCTCCCTAGCTTGCCTTTCAGCATGCAACTCCCTCCCTATCCATTTTGGATAACCTGACCTGCATGGCATAGCGTTTACAGTGTCTGTCTAGGATTTGGGAGAGCCAGGTTTGCATCCCCATTCTGCCATGAAGCTCAGGGGGTGATCTGACCTTGGTGAGTCATATGCACTTTCAGCCTTGCCTGCCTCACAGGGTTACGTAAGGATAAGGCAAGGCAAGGAAAATAATGAATGCTGTCATGAACTCCTTGGGAGGATGGGCACAATAGACGAATAATAGATAGATTGTAAGATACTTAGCAGCTGGGACGGGTCTGATTCTGTTTTGTTTTGAGTTGCATGTAACTCTATAAAAACACCACATAACATTAACTGTGCTGTAAGTAAGAACATAAAATAAAGATCTCTCTCTTTTTCCATTTTCCACTGTCTCTAAAAGAGGGCCAGTGTGGTAAACAGTTAGAGCCTTGGACAATGATCAAGGAAACCCCAGGTTTGAATCTCCACTCTGCCATGGAAGCTTGCTGGGTGACCTTGGGCCAGTCTCACAGACACTGACTAACCTACCTCACAGGGTTGTTGTAGGAATAAAATGGAGGAGAAGAGAATGATGTAAGCCACTTTGAATTCCCACTTGGAGAAAAAGTTGGGTATAAAAGATTGGTGCTAAGGGCACTGGCCAATATCCTCAGATTGCTACCCCACACACACACACACACAACCCCCCCCCCCCCCAGACAGCTATGGTCTAGAAATGATTTATTATTTTTAAAAACCCAAAAATATTCTCTACTTTTTTCTACTTAAGGCATCACAATGAGGCAAGACAGCATGATATTTCATCACAAAGCTTTTACCAAGGAAAAATGTAATAAAAAACACTTTAAGCTCGTTAAGTGTTGCAATTTCCCTGCAATTTCTCCAGGCCCTTCCCTACCCAGGAAAACAGTAACTAAGTTCCTGAGTTAAGGTTTTCATATTAGTCATGTTTAGATACATGCCTAGCCAATTTCCTTTGGACATACCTTATCACCCACGTAATCACAGCAACCCTTCAAGGCAATGTACTATCATTCCTGTTTTCACAGATAAGAAACTGAGGCTGTGACTTATTGAAAGTCGTTCAATTGACAGTTGAATGAGAATGCTCATCCAGGGTAAAATTCTGTATACTGGACCACATTGGCTTAAGGGGCTCTACTCTTTAAATAATGGGGGGCATTTCAATACTGGGCTCATACACATTTCAGAGAAGACAATTGTTGCCCAGAAAACAAATAAACTTACATCTTTGCAGCCCTTAGGCAACCAGCTAGAACAAATCAAGGCTATGACGCTCTCAAGCCATTAACTCTTGAGTAGTCTCTCTGACGTCGCTTGGATATACCAAGGGCAAATAATTGTAGGATTTCAACATTATCAGTGGAAATCCAGACCATCTAATACAAAGCGAAACTAGGAAAAAATGGGCATAGGAACCTTTTGCACTGAACAGTACACTAAGCCCCTGCAACTCTCCAATACACAAATCATAATCTTTTCTGCCCACAGTTTGTCTTCCTCATCCCCAAACTCTTTACCTGAAATCTGTCATGCTGTTTCTACCACTCTCACTTGGTAGGTCACCAATATAAGACCCTTCTACACACCAGAAAACCCATCTGCTGACATGCAACACCACCATCATTAGAACTTTGGAGAATTTTAAGGAAGGAGGAAAGCTTAACAGAGATAAAGTGTGGTAAGCTGCAAGCTTCAGTTTGTGAGGAGCTAGTTATGTGAAGACTGGCATCATTTAATGAAGACACTATGGATTGACTTTTGACACCCAGTTGCAGTTCCTCAAAAAGCAAGGGTTACAATCTGGTCAAACGTCATCCCTGTCACACAGCATTGGGCTGTATCTCATTACTGACTGACTTTTCCCTGAGGGCCATGGCTGTCTGAATTGAATCAGGTAAATTCCATTATGTGGCACTGAACTCAACATAGCTTAGATTTGCTTGTGTTGTTGTTTCAATGCATATGTTATGATCAGAATTCACTACTTCCCTGAAAGCATTCAAGGTGGGGTCTAAGCCCAAAAGTCACATTCTGAACAAGCCAGCCACCACCTTAGAATGTTTGCTTGAATCCATTGGTAGGGTCCTGGTCTATGGCATACTGTTTTAGCAAAGATAGCAGTGTTTGAGATGGCTACTTGGGATCCATTCTTAGAAACAGCTGATTCAATACCATCTACAAGTCAACATAACACATTCTAAGCTCATCACAATACTGATCACTGGGAACCTGGCCACTGATATAAAAAAAATCTTGGTTTTACTAACAGAATTTGGAACTTACTTTATTGATGATGAATGGAACTTCTTTCTTCTCTCCAACTTTCAGTGATGATACGTGAAATGTTGCTGAACCAAGAGTCTCATCCATCACATAATTGGCATCCATAAGAGTGAGCTACAAAACACATTTTTTTCTTTTAAACTGTAGATATATAGTTTAGAAGTAATAAAGCAATAGAAATACCAAACAGTAGAACCACATCATCCAACAATTGACTACAAATACAGAAAAGCAGAAAAGACATCCAGCACATTCAAGGGGTACGTCTTAACAGCCAAATCAAATCATAGCCAGTTGCACACTTTCAGCCAGCACTGAAGTATTACAATATTTTTTTAAAAAAGATCATTACTCTCCAGATGGGTCATTACACAACATGGCCTTCCAAAAATGATTATATTATTTTACTGTAGAGAATTACATTCCAAATTTTATATCCAGGATGAAACACAAGGCACTTTACTTTGTTTCCAGCACTTTCTGATTCAAATGCTGGATAAAATTATCACTATCATTACCAAATGTGTATTTTGTTACCTCTTAAATATCCCATCAAAACACATACCACATTTAGTGGAACTGAATAGTTCTAATGTGTTTCTGGCACCTCCAACAAGTAGGGGTACAAGACACAAGGTGGGAAACTTACCAGAGGAGGGGCTGCTGGCAATGTAATAACATTGCCAGCAACACAATGACATTACTTCCTGTGCACCCAGAAGTTATGTCAGCACGTATCCAGGGACGTCCCAGCATTTGGGCAAAACTCTATTTCTGATATTTGCTTTTACAAGACGTTTATCTGATTCTGTAAACTTGTAACTCCACTGTGAAACTGAAAGTTTAACACATAGGTCCTTTCCCCCATCTTTTTAAATATTCTGTATAGATTTTTGATAAGATCCCTTTTTTTACTTGAAAAATTGTTCATTAGGGTTTTTTCCCCAAAGTCTGTCAGTTTTCTATAAATATTATGTTGCTTGGAGATATTCTGAGTATAGTTTCTTATTTGTATGCTTTGTAATAAAGAAAGAGACTTTCATTTGTTTTATTTCTGACAGTGTTTTTAAGCAGTCTATTAGAGAAGTCAAGTTATTTCTTACCAAATATCAAAATTTCCCTGAGTTCTTCCTTCCCAAGAATCTTCATTTAGAATAACTGAGATTGGCAGAGCTGCTTTCAACTCTGTTTATCCCAAATCTTGCAGACAGTGATGTTAATCCCAGTTTTTACTGTTCGTTTTCCTAACATACTTGTCTAGAAGGGCAGACACATTGCTTTACCTTCAGTTCTGTTTTGAGTGACCCATCTCACACTTCAAACAAGTTCTTTAAAATTGGGAAGGCCAACCTCTCAGTCTAAATCCAACCCACAATAGCCACTTAAGAACAAATGTTCTCATGCTCAGCGCAGACATGTCTTGTGTTAACATGTGTGCTGACTTTACCTCATGTAAAAATAGATGAAGTAATATGTGCTATCCACCAGTGTAATCCTTTCTTATTTGTACTGTTTCTGCTACTCATTTTGCAGTTCTTTTCTTTCTGGGAGAATGGGAAGAAATCACAACCGTATTGCTTTTAATATTTTCTGCTCAGGGGCTAGTTCAGCCATTTCCTGCTAAGTGAGACATGAATCTTTTGCTTCCCACTAAACTCTGGTCAAATGAAATATTTTTTTTCCTGCTAAGTAGAGCTGCTGACCTCTAGCTTTAGAAATCTGTTTTTTTAAAAAAATTTATAAGGTGTGTCTTGTTTTTCAGTGAGTATTCATTATGTCATTGTTAAGAGCTGGCTTTCAATGCATTCTGTCCATTTTCAATGTAATATAACCAAAACTGAGTGCCAAAAGAGCTGTTCACAAAAGGAAAACACACTAGAATGAAATACAATTGAGAATTTAGTAAGTTTCCTTAAGATAATACAGTCAGCTGATTGTTGATGACACCAAATACAGGACAAAAAATTCTGATGTGATGTGATTCTGTAGATGTGAGTTTTCAAGTGGGGGCTTGCATGAGTGAATGAGACATCTCGGACAGAACAGCACAGATAGCACTGGTAGTCAGGGGTCATTTCGTAGAAAAAGAGGTGCAGGAGCTCATTAGCATAACTCATTAGCATAACTTATTTGCATATGCTACATCACCTGACATCACCGGAAGTATGTCAGAAGGCAAGAAAGAAGAGAGAGAGAGAAAGAAGGGAGGGAGGAGGAAGGGAGGAAGGAAGGAAGAGCTGGCAGAGAGCTGGCCTCAGAAATACCACTATTCTGGGAGGATAGCTTCAGTGGTGGTCAGAGGAACAAGGACCTTTCCAGGGGGCGGGATCATTTTGCTGCAGCCATGACACAAGCAGGCATTCCCCTGCGGGGGGGGGGGGGGGCTGGCACCAACTTCCGAAGCTGAGCTCCCCCCGAGCTCCTGCTCAAAATGACCCCTGCTGGTAGTATAGGATAGGGCATAATAATGGGTTTAAATTATGAGTGGGGAGATATTTGTGGAACATTAGGGATGGAAATAACAATAAGGGCAGTTCAGTGGTGGAATAGGTTGCTCAGGGATGTTGTCGGTTCTCCCTCCTAGGAGGTTTTTAAGCAGAGATTGTATGATTATTTGTCAGTGATGCTTTAGGTCATTCTGCATGGTGCAGTGGGTTGAACTGGGTGGTTTTTAGGCCCCTTCCAACTTTTGGTTCTGTGATTTGGTTAGGCTTAGGGAGAAAAAGCTTATTTTTAGGTAAAACGAAGGACCTTGGTAAAAGCCAGAAGCTCCAAATCGACCAAGGCAGTTTCTGAGAATGTGAGACTGTGAGGTGAAAAGGGAAACCTACACCTTTGAGAAAGCCTATGTTTGGGTAACCAGGTCCAGTAAACCTTGTAATGTGCAGTAAATGTTCTCAGGAAAAGGAGAAAAGTCTCACCTCAGGTTTATTTATTTATTTATGGTAGGCCTAGTTACAAAGTATTAAAGACAGTGCGGGGGGAGTTGTAACTTCTGGTTTGCAGTTGAAAGTAATTTTTGCCATTTTAAACTGAAAATTTCCACATATGACACTCTGTTAAAAATCTTTTTCCTATTGAAAAAAATATGTTGTTTTGCCTTTACTTGTGTCTTATCTTTCTAGTTGATTATTTCATGGAAGGGGGGGGCTAAATTTACCACAGAAGTACATCTAACATCATAATACGACTGTCTGGAGAAGAAACCTACCACTACTTCATAAACTCATGTGACCCATGAATGTGGCTAGTGTGGGGGTGGGGGGCATTGAAAGATTCCAGGCAACTACAGAGGACTTTGAGGGGATTTCAAACAACATAATCCAAAACAAGATAAAGCCTTGAGGCTGGAGTATAGACTCCTCAGAGCTTCATCCTATTCAGTCTCTTCTTGTAACTGCCACACAGCCTTGTTTGTAATACAAGAAACCTGGGCTGCGATCACACGGACGTTTATTGCGGGCCTCGCGGCTGTTCCCCATCGCAATTAAAGGGGCTGACTAGACGGCCGCATCTGTCTCCCGTCTCGAAGCCGCCCCCCCCCCCCCGCACTCGAGCCCGCTTTTCCAACCACCAGGAAAAACAAGTACCTTCCGTTTGGAAAAGCGGGCTCGAGTGCGGGGGGGGGGGGGGGGCGGCTTCGCAATAAACGTCCGTGTGATCGCACCCTTAGGTGGCTATCAATGCAAAACAGTATATCCAGTGGCAACAAATGTAATAAGCCAGCAATAAAACCTTCAACAATTAATAAAAGAAATTGTTGCCCTTAATGTATATATGCTTTAAAGTAGGAATATGCAGGGCTTCACCTGGTGCGTACATGTAGTACCTACAAATAGTAAGTACCAGGGGTGTCACCGGAGAAAAAAGTACTCTCAGAGTTTCTTAATGGGTGGGGATTTGTAAAAGGACATTCGATACAGATCATAATGGGAGGATTCATGTGGAAACAGGCAGTCCTTCAAGATACCCAGTTCCCAGATAATTTAGGACTTTTTAGGTCAGTGCCAAGGGAACAGATAAGTGGTTTTGGCTTAGAATATGGAACCAGAAAGTTTCTGTTAGAAATAGGAACAAAGAAAGGAGATGGATGAGCAAATTAAAAAAGAAAAATCTTTAAATGTGTTTTAATTGAAACATTCAATGCATTTGCTTTGCCACATCTGATACAGGTGTACTTTTGCTTGACAAAGGTGTTGGCTGTAATCAGTGGTGTTTTGCTATCCCGAGATGGAATGGTGTTCTCGGATCTGTAAAAATAAAGATCTCCTCCATCCTACCTTGGCTTGGAGCTTGCAGGGCATAGCAGAGTTCTTGCAGAAGGAGGTTCCACACAGCAGAATCACCATATATGTGTCTGCCTGTCCACACAGCCAGCATGCCTGGACATGAGCTGAAAGGTTTCATATAGCTCTGACGCCAACAACTTGTTCCAGTGGTTGCCAGACCCAGAAAAATCTAGCTCTCCTCTGGTGCTCCTCTTTGGCCTCCTAACAGGTCTGCCGGAATCTCCAGCAAGTGTTATTCAGTGATGATGACCTCAACGGTTCTCTTGCTGCATACTTGGACTACTGAGCTCTGGGGTTTGGATATTGAGATGCAGCTTCTCATCTTCTCCTCCAGACTGTTACCTTCTGGGGTTACCTATTGATTCAGCAAGGCTACATGGGTCTTCTACAGCTGTCTCATTCCCATTAACAATGGGTTCTATGTAAACTTAAAGCCTCAGCTTGGTCAAAGACATGAGCTCAAGGCCAAGAGCCATGGGGTTTTAGCCCATGGCTTGAGGTCAGTGGTTTTGTGTGACCAAGCTGGCAGAAACAGCACCAGCCCAGAACATCCTCATAGCTCATTGCCTGTGCTAAGTTTGACTGGGGGGCTTGAGGAGGTGTATATTTTTCTTTAAATTGTTACTGTTAGTGCATATTTTACTCTGTACACCACTTTAAATCTTTAAACCAGTATAAGGGGGAAAGTAGGATAAAATATTTAAATAAAATAAAAATTATTTTCATCTGTAAGACCATTGATATTTTACAAACATTAGAAGGGGAAGGGGAAAACATTCCTATTGGGGTCCTCAGACTCTAATCTGGGAGAACCGGGTTTGATTCCCCGCTCCTCCACATGCAGCTGCTGGATGACCTTGGGCAAGCCATAGTTCAGTCAGAGCTGTTTTTGAAACAGCAGCTCTCGAAACTGCTCTCAGCCTCACCTACTTCACAGGATGACTGTTGTGGGGAGCGGAAGGGAAAGGAATTTGTAAGCTGCTCTGAGAAGCCAAGGGAAGGGTGGGGTATAAATCCAATCTCTTCTTCTTTCTTCTCCTTTCCAAACTTCTCAGAAAGCATTCAAGTTACTGTAGGCTGCCGTTGCCCCCTCACTAGGCTGACCAGATTGCACATCATGGCTTGTAGTCTCCCATCCCCATTCCCAGGCCCTCACCACCACCCTTCACTCCAATGGGAGCAAAAATGTGGGTGGGAAGTGACATCACATGATATCACTTCCAGTTGTATAAATGATTACAAGTACAACATCTGGTTTTTTGGTGCTAAATTTAAATTTCTTTGAGTGACCAACCCTGCCTCCAAGTTTATTAGCAGCCCTATATATCTACACACCAGTAGAACTTATTTTGGTACCTCAAGAACATTTTCCAGGTTAGGATTCAATATGAACTCAAAGGTCTCATTCCACTCAGGATTCACATTGTTATTGATGTGTTTTGTTCTCTTTCTGCTGTCAGGTGTCAATTGAATGAACAGTTCCACATATGGGTCAGGTGTGTCAACTGTAACAAAAAGTAAGATGTTTAGGGTCTTCGAAACACCTTTAAAAACTCTGAGGTTAAATCATATAGCTATACACCAACCCACACACACACAAAATACAACTTACTCTTGTCAATCACTCTGCTGTTTTGAGTAATTGTGATTGTCCCTACACAGTCATCTTGTGTACCTGGACTTAATGGATGCTATTTTATATCTCAGGGCCAAACCAAACAAGACAGTGGGAGTTCTATGTTCAGTGCTCCCAGCATATTTTTAACACTGAATGATCAGACATTTGAGAATGTGATTCAGATCAGGACCATGGTGTAAGGGAAGAAGGAAAACAACTCTGCCCCCATGCAAACTTCCAAGTCCTAAATGGTCCCCAGGAGCTGCTATTTTCCTCACTGGGAATGCTCTTAGAGACAGAAATACCACAGGCACAGTTTCCAGTTTGGTTTGGGAAATCCATCAGTCCTTCCCTGATCTACCTTCTGGCCTGGCTCCCAGCAACAAAGACCAAAAAAAGGCATGCTATGGTGCATGGAGCCAGCTGTTATTGGTGGCACACACTGTGAATTTTAGTACTGCAAAGGCACTTTCCTGTACTGTTATTGTTATGACTCCCATAATCAATTTTAGAATACTGATATGGAATATTCCCCATGTTGCTGCTGCATAAGCCTCAAAATTTCAGTACCATATAGGCTTTGTATCTAGGATATTTAGAATCATAACAAGGGGAGACCTGCAAGAAACTTCCGGGGAGGGGGCATTTCCCCCATCTCACCGGGCCCGCCGCTCGCCCCCTCCCCCCACGGGCTCCCGGCAGTAAGATACTCGCAGGGGGGGGGGGCATTTGAGCCTCTCTCTCCTCCCTCCCTGAAAACGGTGGCAGTGGCCGCGCGCCAAACCTCCTCCCCTCCCTTCCCAAAAATCGGCGGCCACGCACCGAGCCTCCTCTCCTCCCTCCCTCCCCTCCCAAAAATTGGCAGCAGTGGCAGCCGTGTGCCGAGCCTCCTCCCCTCCTTCCCCCCTCCCCTCCCAAAAATCGGCGGCGGCCGCACACCAAGCCACCTCTCCTCCCTTCCTCCCCCCCTCCCTCCCTGGAAATTGGCGGCAATGGTGGCCACGCGCCGAGCCTCCTCTCCTCTCTGTGTCTCTCCCCCTCCCCTCCCAAAAATCGGTGGTGGCTGCCACGCGCTGAGCCTCTTCTCCTCCCTCCCTCCCCCCTCCCTCCCTGGAAATCGGCAGTGGCGGTGGCCGTGCGCCGAACCTCCTCCCCCCTCCCTCCCCCAAAATAGTGGTGGCAGCAAGGCCTGCCGCCTGCCGAGCCCTCCTCCCAGCCAAAGCGTTCTCTGCGCCTGCTCAGAGAACACTTTAACTTTTCGGGGAATTTAAATATCCCCCGAGAAGTTTTTCAAACTTTTTGGATTTTTCTGCAGGCGGGGGGGGGGGTCACCCCCCACCTGCAGAACCCCCCCCTCTGCCCTCCAAGTGCCCCCCCGCACGGAATTAGGTATCTGCACGTGGGGGGGGCACTTGGCTATTATTTATATAGATAATTTGCCTGCCTTACTAAAGTGTCAGTATACCAGAGATCAACAGTACCATACCTTACCACATGATTTTACTAACCCCCCATACTGGATAATAACAGCCCCAGGTAATGATAGGTAGGAGTGTGGGGAAAAGTGGAATTTTTCAGTTCAGGTCTACTGGACCCCCCAAAATCTCAGTATTTCTGAAAAATCCCAGATCCTAACACCGGTATGGTATTTGGATCCAGGACTTTTCAGAAATCCCAATTTTTTTTCCGGGTTCAATAGACCCAAGAAGAAAAATACTGATTTTTTTTTTTAAAGCCAGCCTGACCCAGGGGCTAGCTGGGCTTCTCCTGCAGCGTGGTTTAAACTGCACTGCAGGAGAAGCTGGCCCCAGGATTTGCATGCGGTGGGGAGGCAAGAGAGGATCAGCTGGGGTGGCAGAAGCTAAGAGCTCTGTGCCACCTCCCCTGGGGCTGGCTCCTCTTGCAGCTCAGTTTAAACCAAGCTGCAAGAGGAGCCAGCCCCAGCGGAGGCAGCACAGAGCTCTCAGCTCCCACCACTCTGGCCAATCCTGGGCTGGCTCCTCTTGCAATGTGGTTTAAACCAAACTGCAAGAGGAGCCCACCAGCCATTCGGTATAGCCAAATATACCCTCATAAAAGCCAGGATGAAATCGGTTTTGTTCAGACTCAGCTATATGAGTAGCTGATCAGATTCTCTGATCTATATTCGGCTTAGACAATACCCAAAAAATACCTGTAAGGTTTGTTTGGTTTTTTGCTCAGTTTATGCCGAATGCACACTTCTAATGATAGGTTTTGATCTGGGAGCCTGTATGCTTCGTGAATTCAAGGGAAAACTTGGTCACTTTGGTCTTACTGAGTTGGATTCCATGGACTATTCCACTGGAAGAAGATGGGCTCCCCCTGCCGCAGACTACTAACTCCCCCTTCAGGGGTCCCCTGTCCACCAGTATTACATTTTAGACTGTCATGAGTAGCGGGTTGTGAGGAATTTGTGCTCCACTAACATAAAGTCTTCCATCAGTGGAAATTGTAAGGACCCTGCACCCTCCTCCAGCCAAGACCCCCTTGGTTAGTGGGGTCCCCATTTTATTTTGGACTTGACCTGCAAATTTGCCATATTTCACTTAAAAACCCCAAAGTAGACTGCAAGAGTCGTCGTCGTCGTCCCTCCATGCTGGTATGTCTTCTAAGGCTCAGTGCAGGGCAACAATCCGAGGCCAGGTCTACCAATATATTGGACTGGAGTAGGTAGACCTGTTCTCTGGAGGCCAGGTCTACCAATATAGTGGAAAGGAACAGGTAGACCAGTTCTCCAGAAGCCTGATTTACCCTCATAGAGGACAATATTTTCTGTAATGAAATTTGACTTGATTCTGTTTTTTCTTATAATGTTTATTGTTAAAATATAGTTAAAATGTAGTTTAAAATAATTCATTCCAAGATTTTTACAAGGTTATGGAAATAATCTTCTAAGAAACTAATTTATACAATAGTCAAATGTAGACTTATTCACAACTTTAATGCTACTAGGTTTTTTTGCTCATGAGGTAGAATTTTTGCTCACAACATTGTGGAACTTAGAGGGAACATTGGTCTGGAGACCAAGTCCCTCGAGGAAAGGCTGAAGGAGCTGGGTATGTTTAGCCTGAAGAGGAGACAACTAAGAGGTGATATTATAACCATCTTCAGGTACTGGGAGGGCTGTCATATAGAGTTAGTACGGAGTTGTTTTCTGTTGCCCCAGAAGAAAAAACCAGAACCAATGGGCTGAAATTAAATCAAAAGAATTTTCAGCTAAACATTAGGTAGAACTTCTTGACAGTTAGAGCGGTTCCTCAGTGGAACAGACTTCCTCAGGAGGTGGTGGGCTGTCCTTCTTTGGACATTTTGGACATTTTTAAACAGAGGCTAGATGGCCATCTGACAGCAATACTGATTCTTTGAACTTAGGTAGATCATGAGAAGGAAAACAGGAAAGGCTGCATCAGTGCTTAGTTCTTGTGGCCCTTTCTTACACACCCAGGAAAATGACCACTACTTTGGGGTCAGGAAGCAATTTTTCTCCAGGACAGTTTAGCCAGGGATCCTGGCGGGGTTTTTTTGCCATCTCCTGGGCATAGAACGGGTCACTGGGATTGGGGGTGGTATTTGTGAATTTCCTGCATTGTGCAGGGGATTAGACTAGATAAACCTGGAGGTCCCTTCCAACTCTATGATTCTATGATTCTAAGAGGTAGGGTATGTTGGCATTATAAACTGATGAAGTGCAATCTCCCCCAGCTTAGATTTCTCAGTAACAACAAAACTTCACTTCATTCTCAATAACAAAAGATTTTTCAACACTGGAATATCCTGGCATCAGAGGTGTCTGCCCAGACCAAGGAAGTTGCTGTTTCATTAACCAACACCTGGTTCATCTTTTCCCTTTTATTGCTCAATCAAGAAGGGCACTCAAGTCATTAATTTATGCTTCATCCTGTTTCAGGAGCTTCCTTGACTCACCCGAACTTTTGTGTCAATGCAGATCTGGCTTACTTCAACTTAATTAAAGTATGTTAATCATGTTGCCTCACCCAGGCTGTTTGTGTCCTGCAGACTTGGCTCAAAATAGCCTAATCAGGTATTTTTCTCATTTTTTTTTCCTGCCAGAGTTTGACAGTGGTTAACTTTAAACCAGCCAGTGAGGTTCAAACTTTACATTTTGGACCAATCAGGTTCCTGAGAAAGTGGGTTCCCATTTCTAAGAACACACATAAGAACATAAGAGAAGACAATGTTGGATCAGGCCAATGGCCCATCCAGTCCAACACTCTGTCACCCAGTGGCCAAAAATACCAGTCTAGCTACAGGATTTTACTGCATAAAAAGACCATCTTGGGTCAGTGAAAAGTATGCCAGGTTTCCCACGACTACCTGAACAACCCTGCAACTGTGTTGCAGACTCCTCTCTAGACCTCAAGCCCAGGATTTCAGGTTGAATGTCCCTTCCCTAAAACTTCCCAATTTCCTCCCTTATTATCAAATGCACCCTCTTGCTGGGGTATGTGTGCGTGCGTGTGAACGTACCTGATTACTTAGGGAATTGGATCTCACGTGCTTAGTGTACGTTCTTTACATTTTTTACCATTTATTTTATTTTGTACACAATAAAACTGTCTGTGTTTAAAACCACTCAGTCTCAGTTTCCTTTCTTCATAATTTTATTGTGAGGTACCCCTACCAAGATCCACCCACGTATACATAGATCAAAGCTCTCACTTTATTCCTTTCTGGAATGCTTTTAAAGCTGATTTCCCTTTCTTTGAGTCCAGTTTGGGTAACAAAATGTTCAGCAGGATCCAAACCACTACAGTTTAAGGTCAAAATATTTTTGTGACAGATGGCCTAGGAACCTAACAAGTAGCATAAAATCACTGTACAAATATCCACTGTACAAATATCCTTCATGGGGAGGATCGCTGTTATTAAGATGAATGTTCTTCTGAGAGTTCTGTTCCTTTTCCAAATTATACCAATACTTAAAAACCAAAACTTCTTCAAAGAATTAGAAAAACTTGTAAGAAACTTCATTTGGCAACAAAAAAGATCACGAATTAAATTGAAATTACTTCAGGAGAAAAAAGAGAGAGGAGGTCAGGCATTGCCTGACTGGCGTATATATTATCAAGCGGTTTCACTGACGTGGATCCAAAATTGGATTTTACTAAAAAAACCAAGAATTCTTAAATTGGAAGGACACAATCTTTTGGTAGGGTGGCATGCCTTTTTATGGTATGCCAAACAAGAGACTCATGCTTATTTTAAACATCATATTTTAAGAGTGGCCCTATTAACGATTTGGAGCGAAATTAAAGAAATGTTTTATACTAAAACCCTGAAATGGGTAGCACCACTAGAAGCCTTCGCCAACCCCAATTTGATGAATAAAGACAGAAGGAGAAGATATGAAGACTTTTTGGATAATAAAAATGAGCTACAACCACAAGAACTGTTGCAAAAACAAGATATAAATCTTTCATGGTGGGAAAGAAACAATTAGAATCGAGATACACTAAAGATAAAAACAGTTGGGTTTTTATGCTAAGCAGACAGAATTAGATAAAATTTTGTTAGGCACAGAAAGTAAACTTATCCAAAAATTGTATATGTTCTTATTAGATTATAAAATGCAGAATGAAGATGCTAAAGTACCCATGATTGTGCGGGCTAAGAATCTACGACATAATATGGAATTAAGTAAAGGGTCCAAAATCTGGCATACTTTAAAATCTGGCATATATTAAGGTGGTTTCACTTAAAGAAAACCTATACAAAATGTTTTATAGGTGGTATTTAGCACACAAAACTTGCCAGATTTTACCCTAATTTGCCTAATAAGTGTTGGAAATGCAACTGTAAAGTGGGTTCGCTCTACCATATCTGGTGGACGTGTGACAAAAAAAAAAATGGATTGAGATCCAGGCTATTTTAGTGCAAATACTTGGTGTTCCTGTTCCTCTTAAACCGGAACTATTTTTGTTAAATATAATCCCAGATCATTTTCAGAAACCATATGTATATTTGATTATACATATAGTAATGGATGCCAGGATTGTATTTGCGAGTAGGTGGAAGAAAGAAGAAAAACCAACTAAAAATTACACTATCAACAAATTGATGGATGTAGCCAGGGCTCCGTTGGAGCCGGTGCGCAGCGGAGCGCTGCTACAGGAGTGAAGAGGCAGGGGTGGGCACATGATGAAGCCTCGCCCCCAGCAGCCCTCAGTCAGGCTGCCGCTGCATTCTCCAGGCCCGGCACCAGATGCTGGGCCTGGGAGACAACTTTAGAGGCTGCCTTCCCCTCCCCGCCATGTCTCCCAGGCCCAATCCCCCCCACTCGCCATTCCCAGGCTGCGGCAGGCCACCGGCCCAGAGACAAGCTCCCATACCCCCCCACTTGCCATTCCCAGGCCGCGGCGGTGTGGGAGGGAGGGAAAGGCCAGGCCCGAGTGGCTGACAGCCACTCTGCCCAAGCGAGGGGGGGAGAAGCGCCTAGTCTTTCTGTCTTTCTGTCTTTCTGTCTTTCTTTCTTTCTTTCTTCTCTCTCTCTTTCCCCACCTACCTACCTACCTTCTTGTTCCTTTCTTTCTTTCTTTCTTTCCTTCCTTCCTTCCTTCTTTCTTTCTTCCCCCCTTCCTTCCCCCTCTCTCCCTCTCTCTCTCTTTCTTTCTTCTTTCTCTCTCCCCCCACCTCCCTCCCTCCCTCCCTTCCTTCCTGTTCCTTTCCTTCCTTCCTTCCCCCCCTCTTTCTTTCTTTCTTTCTTTCCTTTCTTTGCCATCAGATAGGCTTGCCAGCTCTGAGTTGGGAAATACCTTGGAGATTTTTGGGGTGGAGCCTGAGCAGTGGGTATTGCCTTCTGACACACTTCCGGTGACGTCAGGGGTGTGTGGCCTTCTGACACTTCCGGTGACATCAGGGGGTGTGGCATATGCAAATAAGTTATGCTAATGAGTTCCTGCACCTCTTTTTTATGAAAAGACCCCTGGATGTAGCCGAAATCAACCACCTGACAATTAACTTTCAAGGAAGAGGAGAGAGCATTTTTCAAAATGTTTGGTCAAGATTTTATAACTGGTTGGAAAAAAATACTTAACTATACTATTATTAATTTCTGATCAGAAATACAATCAGATAGACCCACATTGGTAATGAAGGATGTATACTCAGAGGGAATCTCTATGTATGTTTGTTTGTTTACTGTTTATTTAAATTAATAAAGATGGAAATTATTTTAAAAATCACTGTATGAAGAAAAGCTGACAATTTTGTCTTACCAGTACAAGGCAGGCAAAGCCTAATTCAAATGTTATAATGGATGTGCATTTAAAAATAAAAGAAAGGGGCAATGATACTACCTTACTTCATTCCCACTTATTACTGGCACCCATGTTTAATTTCAACAGTTCAAAGATAATCTTCCCTCAGTGCCTTATTACAGAAGCATCAACAGTCATTTTCCACCTCCTCAAAGGAGACTACAGAGATAGACTGCGGACTGAACCATGGATGTTAGGACAATTACCTAATGTGACCTTTTTAAAAAATATCATAGAAGTGCTGCTCCCATACAGATTTTAATGTGTAGGAAGTGCTGCGATATTTGCCCTCCTTCATTACATAGCTTACAGAAAGTAGCAACATCTGCAGATCTGATAGGTTGGTGGGAGGGAAGGTGAGAAGGAAGCAGGGAAAGCTGATGATATGGCAGCTGCCAGGAAAAGGAAAAGAGGAAACAGGGTGGAGTGGGGGATACAGGGGGAAGTAAGTTGCTCCCACAAGTACTTGCAGCTGTCAACCCTGCACAAGGGGGCCAGGCCTGGCAGCCAGCACCACACAACTGAATCTAGCCCAGCCTGACAACCAGAAATGCCCAGAGTATTCCCTGGGAGAGGCTGCCAGGGTGAAGGCCGGATAGAAAACTAAAGACTGAGGGGGAGATAAAGGTAAGTTGGCTGGTAGGTGGAAAGGAGTGAAGGAAGCAGGGAAAGGAGAGGCAGAAAAAGGACAGAGGCAACGTCTTGCAGGGGCCCTACTTGATATTGCCTAAAATGGAACTTCCAGTGAGGCAAAAAAGATAGTTTTCCATCATTACCTGTCCACAGGGCTTTTTTTGTAGAAAAAGCCCAGCAGGAACTCGTTAGCATAATAGGCCACACCCAACAGCAGAAACTCATTAGCATATTAGGCCACACCACTGACGGCACAGCTCATTAACACAGCATATTAGGCCACCCCTCATGTTACCAGAAAAGTGGTCATCCAGCCACACCCATCTTTTGCTTCTTATTCTGTTTACCTTGTTTGTTGTCAAAACCCAGGGCTTTTTTTGTAGCAGGAATTAATTTGCATGTTAGGCCACATATCCCTACTGTAGCCAATCCTAATGAGTTTCTGCTGTTGGGTGTGGCCTATTATGCTAATGAGTTCCTGCTGGGTGTGGCCAACTCAGGAGCCAGCCGGAACTGTGTTTCTGTGCGTTCCTGCCCCAAAATAGCCCTGCCTGTTCACATCTAAAAACACTTTGTTGGAAGTCAGTATACTATCATTGCCATTCAAAGCAGAGTTACACTCTTCTAAGCCCATTGAAGTCAACCAGCTTAGAAGGGTGTAACTCTGTTTAGGATGATGCTGTATATTACATTGGATTAACTCAAGTATGTGTTTACATGATCAAGTTAATTATCAAGTTAATTAATCAAGAAGTTAATTGTTTCTTATGCATTACCCCCTGGACATGTAACTTGAGCAAGGGAAATTCTCCCTCCTTGAACAGGTTCTCTGGAAGTGGCATATACGATCTCTCCCCCCACCCCCATTCTTTTTGACATCTACATGAAACCAGACATTGAGAGCGATCACATGGAGGTCTGGAGAACATGTCATACAATATGTGATTGACACACAGCCCCATATTTTCTTTCCATGTAAACTGAGAGAGGCAGTAGAACACTAAACAAGTATGTTGGAGGCAGTGAGGAACTCAGTGTCGGTCAACAAACGGAACCTTTATCCAAGATGGTGAATGGTGATGATTCTGGTATCGGAGTAGGTATACAGCCTGTTTTAGATGAGGATGCATGCACAGTGAAGGAACACATGACCTACTAGGAATGTACCTAGATCCCTCTCTGTCCTTGGAGAGGCTGGTGGCAGAATCTGTGACAGATGCCTTTTTCCAGCTTAGTTTGATTCACCGAGTGCAGCCATTTCTGGAGAAAGCAGATCCAGGCAGTAGACCCAAATGCCCTGGTAACATCCAGATTTGGCTATTCCAACATGTTCTACACTCTGTCATGATTGGTTGAAAGTTTCAGCTAGTTTAAATTACAACAGATAAGGTCATTACTGGAACCCATACAGAAGTGCTTCTCTTGTAGCAGCTCTAGCTTTCAGTTGTCAAAACCACAATGCTGGTTTTGACCTTTACAGCCAAGCACACTTCTTCAGAGAGAGGGAGGAGGGGAGAGCGGGAGGGAGGGAAAGAGAGAGAGAGAGAGTGCTGGAGTCCCATGGCACTTGGAGAGATCCCCCTTTCCAGTTCAAACAAATGGGAGGAGGAAACCTAACAACACAGCTTGCATTCTTAATTAGTGAAAGGGAGCAAGAGTCCAGTAGCACCTTAAAAACTAACAAAATTTGTGGCAGGATATGAGCTTTTGTGAGTTCCTGCTCACTTCTTCAGATACAGCTACAATGTGAGTCCATCTGTCCTTATATCGTGGAGAGTGAAGTGATTTCAGGCCCTAAATGACAATAGCAGGCATTGATAATGAGAAACGAAACCTAAGTCTCAATTCAGTCCAGGAGGTTCATTATCAGTTGTAATTCAACAGTCTCTCTTTCTAATTTCCTTTTGAAACTCCTTTGTAAGAGAACTGCTGCTCTTACGTCAACAACTGAATGTCCTGGAAGGTTAAAATATCTCCCCACTGGTTTTTGAATGTTATGGTTTCTAATACCAATAGAAAGACCAGGAGTCCAATAGCACCTTAAAGACTAACAAAATTTGTGGTAGGGTATGTGCTTTTGTGAGTCACTACTCACTCATTCAGACTTATTTCCATGTATTCTTTGCATGTTCCTGAATTCTTTTGTAACAAACTGAGACCTAGGTTTCCTGTCTCATTGCTAGTGCTGATATCTCCATGACTACTACCCCTCTGCATATCACACTTAATCCAATCACGCCTGCTATTTCCATTCGGCATCTGAAATCATCTTTATAAAGTTTATATCTCCCGTACTTCGAGTTACATTTTATGGCACACATGCCTAGCCAACGAAGTGACATTTATGTCAGATCCAGCCCTTGTAACAAATGAGTTCGACACCTCTGCTCTATATTTACTTTCTGCCTTGCTACCAATCACTGAGCAGAACTTTTAACTTCCCCCCTTTCCTAAAGGACTATCAGAAAGCCTTTCTGTTCCATTAAGCAAAGTACTGGAGCTTTTAATAGTTCTAGGCACTAGAGGAAGCAAACACTCCTCTTTACCTTTTATTTTACAATTTCAAGTGGCAACAAAGTTTAAAAATTCCTTTGTTTCCCCTGAATTCCAGATAACACCAAAAAAAAAAACAACCACTACTAAAACAAGCCAGTATTTTCTTAGTGGCTGGCCCTAAAATGAGAAGCATTTTCTTTTTAAGATAAGAACTTAGCATACCTAAAGGAGTGCAAAACCAAAACAAAAATAGAAAAAAACGAAAAATTGGGGGTGAGAAGGTTGAAGGAAAGCATAATAGTAATAAAATAGAAGAGATACTCACGCATATCTCCAAGGGCACCCTTGGTAACATTCTTGGCTTTCTTTACAGTCACAGTGAATTTGTGTGAATACTGGTGTTCCACCTGCAAGCCAAAAGACCGGTTGGTTAAGGAGAAAATTAAAATTCCACCCAGGGAAATAAATAGCTGACCCCCCCCCCACACACACACACACACACAGTTTTCAGTTTGTCTAAGCTCTCCCCTCCCAAGACAGGTTTTTTTGTCCCCCTCAAACACAGGTGAAGTGCTTACTGGCACATAAAGCATCTTGATGTGGAAATGTCCCCCTTTATCTGCCTTCTGAAATTTCAAACCCATGGACTACATTGAGCTTCAGTGACTGCAGACACTCCTATACAACTGTTTGTTCCTCACACAGACACACACCTTTATATTTTTAATTTTAGTTTCAGTGAATGAGTGCTCCTCCCCTTCCATATCATTAGTCAGCAAGATGAGGGAAGTGTCAAGTTATTTTACAGGAGGGTGTTTTTTCCCCCAAGTCTGTGTTTACAATTCCCATGGAAAGGGTATAATTATATCTAAATATATGCTACAGGAGATAGTAATACTAATATATAGACATCTCTCTCCTGGTAAGCTCCCCCCCCCCTCCTTCACTGGTTGCCAGGAGAGACCTGGCAAACTCTACTCCTGAATCATGCAAAGATTTCTGGGCATGTTCTAGGCTGCTCACTTACTACAGCAAGTTAGACAGAATGCTGGACTGAGATCTGGAAGACCAAAGTTCCCCATGAAGCTCAGTGGGGGATCTTGGTTCAGGCTCTTTCAGCTTACCCTTCCACACAGGGTTGTTGTTATGGAAATAAAATGGAGGAAAGGAGAATTATAAAATAAGCTACTTTGGCTCCCTTCTGTGGGGTAAAGCGGGGTATAAATGCACCAGCCAGGTCTAATGAGGCACACTGCTGCTCTGCTTGAACTAATAGTGGTTTACAACATTCCCACCAGTCTCCTGCAGCTGCTCAAAGGAAAAGTACCCTAATGATAGGAAAGCTGAATTTCAGGAAATGTTGTGCACCGTTTGGAGAAAGCGGGGTGGGGGAATCCAGATTGGGTTATAAGGAAGTTAATCCATTTTCAGTTCCTCCTGCAATATTATGAATGTGCTAAATCCTTTACTGTCTCTACAACTCCATTATGCCCATTTTACATGCCGTAACTGCAGGCTGCTGCCCATGAGTTGCTGGTTTATGTGGGAAATGTTTTTCTTCCCTTCCCCTGCAGTGCTTGTGCTATTAAATGACAAACATGCTGTGCCACACATGATACTGTACCTGACCATACCAAGCGTATGAGAGCCTTATTTTCAGTGTTCTTGGCGGTGACAATGAAATTGAAGTAGCTACTTGGGAGCAACACAGTAAGGGAAGATTATGTTTAAGCATTTGTAAAGGAAGATTATCTTTAAGAATTTTCTTCCATTAAAGTACATTCCCTGCTCCAAGAGCTCAAAATGCCCAGGACCAACTGGATGGGGGGCGGGGGGGGGGGGGCATTTGGCCTCAACCCCAAGCTCTAGCACTCAGATTTAAACACATTAATTTTTTTCGCATTTGATAAGTTCCACAATTTGTTTTCATGGGCATTTATTGGAACAAAATATGACTCTCCGCTCAAAGCTGCAAACTTAAGCCAATAAGACATGTAATGTGGTACAACATATAACTTTTTTGTTAAGCAATACAGATTTTAAAATGTTTATCAGTATTAATAAAATGTTTTGATCAGCATTAACTTTAAAAAATTAAAAATGAAAGCAATTTGCAAGCAGTCTTGGAGGGCAGGGGAAAACCAGTTCCCCAAGAGAGTCCCAGGCCAAATGACATCTGCTGACAATGCAGGAGAAAAAGTAACCAAAAAACAGCATTGTTCAAACAAAAGAAAACTGCATGAGGGAAACTAAAAGTTGCTGATGCAGAAGGGTCACCATCAGCAACTGTACAGAACAGCCTGATGAAGAGCAGGTCAAGAACTTGCTACTATGTGAATGGAAACCCTGATGGCTGGGAAACATCAGTGCTGTTGGATTCAGGTTCTGAACTAACTCTCAAATGGAGGCAGCTGGAGTTAGACTGGTGATTACTGAAGACAAGCCACTGCGAGCAGAAGGCGCCACTGGCCTCCCAGTGATGCTGGAAATTCAGAGCTGTGCAGGAGCAAAGTCAGTAAGAGAACTGGATACTGACTTGACAAAAAAAACATCAGTACAAGGTACTGTTAAGAATAATAATAAAGTACTTGGGAGCTATGATAAAGGGCAATATCAGATTCTGCTAAAGCCAGGAAGCACACCAGTGAAGAAAACTCCATGTTGAATCCCTTTAGCATATCAGGGCACTGTGAGAGAACAGTTAACTCCCATGCTGAATGAAGGCTCAATAGAACATTCTACTTTTTCTAAGTAAGTGGTGGCGCAAGCATTTAAAAACAAAAGAACTGAGATTGTTTCAGATGCACTCATGAAGCATTTTCCACTGCAGTTTGGCCCAAAGGAAAGAGTTTGTCAAAAGGCTGAACCGCCTCCTGCTTCCACACTGTCCTCCACAGTCAATTTGCCTCCCCTCCACTACTTTGAAGGTAAGTCCAGGTCAGATGTGAAATGCAAATCTTGTATAATGAGACCCTTGTGTGATGAAATCCTTAGAGGGTCTGAAAGAAGAACAGATCTTCACCCTTCCCCATATTCTCCTCACAACCTTGTCAGGTATTTAGAAGAAGAATGTGCTGCCGAGTTGTAACCAACTCACAGTGAACCCATCCATGGAGCATTCCAGCCATTGCCTTCCTCCACATCACAACCCTGTCTTCCTCCATGGTTTCCTATCTAAGTACTGACTGTGGCTGACCCTGCTTAGCTTCCAAGTTCTGACAAGCTCAGGGTAAGCTGCGCTATTTGGGCTGCTCAGGTAGGTTAGGGGAGTGAAAACGACCTGCCCAAGATTACTGTAACAACACACAGCAAATATTCAGCATTTCAGAGTGCATTCAAACCACCTAACATTCATTATTTTAGTAATTCTTACAACTTGGGTCCAAGGTAGGTGGCTCAATACTACTATCCCAACTCAGATGAAGGGACATCAGATGAAAGCACAGTGGGCAGGGGAAATTTGAACTGGGGACTTTGTAATTACACTTCAGTCTCCCACCATATAGTTCTCAAGCAGAGTTACACCCTTCTAAACCCACTGACTTCAATGGTCTTAAGAAGGGTGTAACTCTGTTTAGGATGGCACTGGAAACAGAGTTCCAGCTCAGCAATGGTACACGTTTGGTACACCAAAGATCTCAAGTTCAAACCTTACCCTCACCAATGAAAAGAATTTTCAGCAGCTGAGCTGAGAAGGACCTCTGCTGGAGACCTGGAGGAGCTGCTGTCAGGCTGCATGTTTGGACCTAAGGCAGCTTTTTTCCACACTCAAGACCAAACAAATGAGTTATGGTCACAACTGTAAGATTCAGAGCATTAATCTGCACTGTCTCTTTTTGAAATTCAGACTGGAAGCTTCTTGAGGACTGATCAGTTGTTGTTTTGTTTTTACAGAAGTCAGGTAAAGCACTATAATACCGGTAATATATCAGAAATTCTGAAGTCATGTCTTTGTGGTGTTCTTAGGGCCCAACTTGATATGACAGTGTCCTGGTGGCTGCCATGACGACTGCACTGCCATTTTAAAATAATTTAAAAGTGCCAAAAGAGCCCAATTCAGATCAAGCTCATGGTGCTCTTGCCCCCCCCCCCATACATGCCTTTTCAAATGCCAAAAGAGCCACGGGGGGGGGGGGCATTTTGGCACCTGATAAGGCATGAGGGAAGGAACAAGAGCACTTCAGGATCAGGCCCTTGCAGCATTTTAAAATCTCTTCAAAATGGCAGCAGCATCTCCATGGCTACCATGAGGATGCCATCATGCCTAGTCTGTCCCTCACACATAATGGTATAGTAGGACAGGAAACAGTAAGTAGAAGGGACGAGTTTCGTCCTGGGCTTCTGCTGACCTGTTTAGAGATACAGCAGTTGTTCTGCCTGTATAAGATCTACCATTAACCTAGTTTGGAAGTTAAAATGTACTCAATTGCTTGATAAAACAGTCTCCCTCTCTGCCATGTTAATGTTTTCATATGTTAGGTTCTGGTTGGTGTAAAAGTTGTCTGATTTTATTGTAAAGTACTTTGAGCAACAGGAAAAAGTAGCATAAAAATATCGTAAACAAATGGGCACTGCCAATTCTTTTCTCTAGCTAAAGCTCATCCTTGTGTTATTATGGCAGCAGCTGCTGTTTCCTGGCATCCACTCCCATCTTTCCCAAAGCAAAGAACCAATCTGGCTTTCCTCTACTTCACTGGAATAGAGGGTGCTTCAGAAGAGTTCAGGAAGCATCAACTGGGTGAAGCTAGACGAGATGGCATCCCTGAGTTTGCCCCAGCAATGCACATCCATTTCCCTTGCTGCCACTCAGAGCAGTGTCAGGAAACAAAAGGCATGTGGGTGGAGCATCCCCTGCCCCCGGGGGTACCATCAACCCTAGATGTGCTGCACCTCCTCAGACAGCTATTGTGATATTGAAACCTATCTTCCACTCACAGGCCTTTGGTTGAGGCGGTGTATGTTTCTACCATCTCGGCCTTCCCTGCCCATAATAGGCCTACAGATGCCTACCATCCTGCTAAAATTCCATGGGAAGCAAATTGGGCTGCTCTGGACTGATGTTATGTTCCTTTGCCGCCATCTTGTTTTATTTAACTGGTTTTTAAATCATATATTTATTGTTTTTATTTTGTTGTGAGCCGCCCTGAGCCCATTGTGGAATAAGGTGGGAAATAAATAAATAAATAAATAAATGTTATTTACTGCAAGATACCCATCCACATAGGGCTGCCAAGTCAGCCCGGGGGGCGGGGGATTCCCCGCTAAAGGGGTTCCCGATCCGCCGGCCAGCATTTGGCCGGCGGGGGGAACCCCACCCCCGAAGTCATCCAGTGAGGACAACGTAATGACGTCACCAGAAGTGACGTCAGCACGTTGGCGGCATTGCCAGGGCGACACTCTGGCAATCGCCCCAAAACTCTATGATACCATAGAGTTTTGGGGCGATTGCCAGAGCGTCATCCTGGCAACGCCCCCAACGTGCTGACGTCACTTTTGGTGACGTCGCTGGGCGAGCGCGCTTTGCGCGTGCACCAGGAGGAACTCCCAGCCGGAGGAGGACTCCCCCCCGCCAGTGAGTTCCGAAGACTTGGCAACCCTACGTCCACATGATGTGCAGCAACCACACAGTCATTCTTTTTTTTGGGGGGGGGGGGTATTGTGTGTGTGTGTGTGTGTGTGTGATTGTGCTTGCAAGTCTGGAAGTCATGGTGACTTCTGATGAACCCTAGTGGGGCTAGGACATTTCAGAGAGGTGGCTTGATATTACCCACTTCTGCATCGTGGCCTTGTATTCCATGAAGGTTGCTCTTCCAAGTACTTGTCAGGGTCAGCCCTGCTTAGCTTCCGAGATCTGATGAGATCGGGCTTGCCTGGGCTCCCCAGGTCAGGGCCAACACAGTCATTCTTGTGGATTAGAATTACCACTAAGCATCAGTCAGTCAGTCCTTATTAACGGCCCACGGCCAGTATATAGATAAGTACTATCACACATAAGCCACTAAGGATCAGTTTTCATCGCCAATTGCTGGTGACCAACACTTATTTCAGACTAGATTGCCTTGCAACTATATTTTGCCCGTGGTGGATCAGTTGTGCAATGTGTCCACCATGCTGGGATCTATTCACGGTGAAAAAGTTTAGTGTGCTATGAAAAACTTCAGGAAATGGGATGAGCTATGGTTCATTCAACCTTTGACAACACCTTTGTTTTTTTTTATTTGCCATCAAGTTGCAAACAACTTATGATGACCCCATAAGGTTTTTAAGGTAAGAGACATTCAGAGGTGGTTTGCCATTGCCTGCCTCAGCGTAGCAACCATGGACTTCCTTGGTGATCTCCTATTCAAGCACTAACCATGGCTGACCCTCCTTAGCTTCCATAATCCAATGAGATTGGGCTATCCTGGCCATCCAGGCTGGGGCATCTTTAAACAAGAAAGATTAAAATGGCCCATCACAGACAAAGCAGTTTATGAATCAGTCAGCTCACACAAATGTTAAAACAAGTAAAACACCAATCACTGCTGGAAAAAGCCACAGTACAACTAACCATCCCCCCCATTCCAGAAGTTTTGCCTTACACTGCTTTCAGAGAGAGGGATCGCAAGTGTATGTATTACACACACTTGCCTTAAGAGCTGCAAATGAGAAAAGTTTGTATAATGCAGCTTCTGCTGTATATCAACTGTCAACCTTGTTCCAGCTGTACTGCATATTTACATTCAGAAAGGATGAATTCAACAACCTCCATTTTACTCTGCGCTGAAAATAAATGTCTCCCTAGCCCTTCGATTACTAAGTAAGAGGAAACAAGTAATTTGCAGTAGATGACACACAGAAGATGTACCAAAAATTCTGTATAGCCATTCAAATCCAACAGAATTGCATTGCTGGTGGGGTTTAAAAAAATACATCACTTCTGGCTCAAAGTGATTTAACAAATTAAGAAATTTATGGGTGGCAGACTTTTGTCAAGGGCTGATTTTCACAAAAAGCGAACTGCTCTTCTTTGTACAAAAACCTGACTCAGAATCAGGTTGACAGTAACTTATTTAGCACTGGGTTCCCCACAAATGTGTGGTATGCTATGAGTGTCCCCTGTACACACCTCCATCCTTACTACCAATTGGATGGTTCAGTAAGTCCTTGGATTGGCTCTACAAGCATTTTCTCTGGCAGAGCACCAAGAAGACAGTTGAACCTGACTGTCTAGAGGAAATAAAAGTTACTGGTTATGCAATAATATTAGTTCCAGATGTCATTTTATTGGAAGATTTAGACTCATTCACTTTCAAAGATACAACTGGAATTACTTTTGTATTATTGCTAGCCGAAAAATTTCTGATAGCAACCAATCAGATAAAATCAAAAAGGCATCGATACTTAAACATTGGTAAAACAAAATGTGATAACATTTCATAACAGTTGAAAACACTCAGCAGCTCAAAACAGTCCATTAATTTCCAGCAGAGAGTTCACTGTTAGAGATTTACAAGGGGGGGCCCGCAGTATTCGCGGGGGGGAGAAGCTGACAGCTGCTCCTCCTTCCTCCACCCCCTTCCCCTGTCCCCCCCCCCGAGACTCCCGGCGGGCCCCCTCCCTTTCCAGTTAAGGTCTTGCCGCTGCCACCGATTTTCGGGGGGACGGGGGAGGGCGGGGGGAGAGCCTCGGCAAGCAGCAGGTCTTGCCACCGCTACCAATTTTCGAGGGGACGGGGAGGGCGGGGGGAGAGCCTCAATGAGTTGACCACCCTGCAGAGTTGAGTTGACCACCCTGGATTGAGCCATGGAAGTGCATCTAAGGGGGGTTTGTGTGTGTGTGTGTGTGTGTGTGTGTGTAGATGACCATAGCAGACCTTTCTCAATAAAGCAATCCTGTTTAAGGACACCTCTTGGTGACTAACTCTGTAGGACACTCACACCATCCTCCAAAGCATCCATTTTCTCCAGGGGAAGTGATCTCTTTGTAACCTGGAGGCAGTGACACCTCTAAGACCAACAAAGTTTAATTCCGGGCATAAGCTTTTCCCCATCTCCTCCCTGCACTGTCAACAACTTTGTTTGTCTTAAACGTGCCACTGGATTCCAGGAGATCTTCATCTACCACCTGGAGACTGACAACCGTAATTTAAGAGCCCTGGCAGGATGGCCAGCTTTTAAACAGCACCATGAGTTCAGAATCTCCAGCCCTGCTGGAAAGCGCTTCACCTATTACATTCCTGCCTGTTACGCAACTGTCAAAAGTAATCTTAATGGGGGGGGGGGACTAAAAGGTACAGGGAGGCATTGCTTTCAAGTCCAGTCTTTCAAGTCCTTTCCTTCCCCAAGGATTGCACACTTGAGACTGCTGGGCTGCAGCCAGCCATCCCGCCCGCCCACCCCTCCTCAGGGCCGCCTTCTCCTACTCCTGGCTGTCACTGCAGGCCCTGCCTCGGCCTCCCTCCTGACAGGCGCTCCAAAGCGCCCTTTCCTTCCCTCCCTCACAGCTACCCACCAGCCTCTGGTTCCTCCCTGCCTTGTCAACAGCTGAGGAGGCCGCAAGGATGGGGGGGGAGCGCGGGCAAACCGGGAGCGAAGTCCCGGGAAGTTCCTCCGGGGCCTCCGAGGTCGCAGAGCCAGCTGGGGAGAAACGGCGGCCAGGGAAGGGGGGGCCGTCCCGCGCGTAAGGGAGAAATGGCACCCCAGTTTTCCTCCCGCCGCCGGCAGTCAGAACCTCCTCAACCAAGGGAGGCCGTTGCCGAAAGGCTCCTCGAGCTCCCTCTCCTTGCCCTGTCTGAAACGAACAGATGGCTCGACTCTCTCTCTCTTCCCCCTTCAGCCTTAAACCCGACCAGGGATTAAATCCCCACACAAAAAGGGAGAGGAGCCGCGCTCGGGGGGGGGGGAGAAAGGGGACACAAAAAGGTGCACTGTTTCTGGGTGGGGAGGAGCGTCGCCCCTTCCCGCGCGGCCATTTGAAGTAGTAGGGTTTTTTTTAAATCGGTTGATAACGCGCGTGAAGCACCTGCCAGCCAGCCTGCCGGGCGACAACCACGGCGGATACAGTTAAGAACTGCATAAATCTCACAAAAGGTTGTGGGCGCTTGCTTTTTTCGTCGCCGCTGCCGCTGCCCGCTCTCTCACCTGCTGCCGCCGCCGCCGCCGCCGCCAAGGTAAGTTCGTTCCCTGCGCATGCGCAGGGAACGCCTTTTCACTTTGGGGGGGATTTAACTATCCCCCCCAGGTTTTTTTTTAGTTTTGCCATTTTTCTGCAGGCAGGGGGGTTACCCCCCACCTGCAGAACCCCCCCTCTGCCCTCCAAGTGCCCCCCCCGCGCGGATTTAGGTATCCGCACGCGGGTGGGGCACTTGGGAATTAGATATATAGATAGAAAATAGGGTTGTCAACCTCCAGGTGGTGTCTGGAGATCTCCTGGGATTACAACTGATCTTCAGGCAGCACAGATCCGTTCACCTGGAGAAAGTGGCCTCTTTGGAAGGTAGACTCTATGGCATTATACCCCATTGAAGTCCCTCTCTTTCCGAAACCTTGCCTCCATCAGGTTCCACCCACAAAATCTTCAGGTATTTCCCACCCCTGAGCTGGCAACCCTACTGAAAAATCAAATAATTAAATAAGCATCCGTTGAAATACTGTTTTATCTTTTGATATCAATGGTATACTTGATGAGGTTATACCCTGTCTTTAACTTTTTCAAATCAACTACTGGTACAGCATGACATATTCTAAATTTTCTGTTTAATTAACCATTGATACATTGTTATAACATTGTTTATATTCATAACATGTTTGTTATAACCAAACTGAAAAATCATAATAAAAAAATTAAAATCCAACAGAAAGTTCCAGCATAAAATGTGAATGATACGGGGGCAGGGGTGACCCTAGATCATTGATCCCTGCAGTCTCCTGCTGGCTAACAGTGCTGGACTGGCACCCCTAACCCCTGCTCTTCCCTCTGGTCCACATACGCTTTTTGTCTCATGCTGTTCCCTGTGAATCTTACTTTCTTACTCTAGTGGGCCCAGCTGACCTTCTCTGGGCATGGGGGCTCTCCAGCGGGGTGGGATCTCACTCATGCAGAAGTGAAAGTTCCTCCAGAATTGTCTGGATCCCAACAAGACAAAATTATGGAGCAGAAAGCCATTAGGAGGGAGGGGCTGGAAAAAGATTCCTTCTGCCCCCTTCATATATTAATTTTTGTTTTAAATTAGAAAACACATAGAACAGAGCAAGTGAAGGAGGGGCAAAATGACCACCACTGACTTCTGTAGTATTTAGTTACTCTTCTTTGCTCTCTCTCAACATAGCAAAGGAAAAGAAAGGAGGGAAAGGGAAGAAGCCTCAACAATCCCTAGAGCCAGGGGGGAAAGTCTCTCTAGGAATCCAAATTCCCTCACTTTAACCATTCTTTTAGCTAGGGCAGGGGTGGGCAAATTGCTGGAGGCTGTGGGCAGCAAGAAGGCCATCTGGGGGCGGCGGCTGCAGGGACCAGCAGACAGAGCGATGTGCACACCCGCCAAGCTGGGGCTCTCCATGGCTAGCCTGGCCCTGCTCCAACACCCAGCATGTGGGGGCGCCTGGGGATCCCTGCGCTGCACAGCTGCAGTGGCACCACCAAGTTTCGGGGTGGGGAGGAGGGGAATAAGCCCTAATGAGGGACACACGGGGAACATAGGGACACAGAGAGAGGAAGACTGAAACCCTCAATGTTCTTTGGGATAGTTTAGAAACTAGGTAGTCTTCAAGGTTTGTCTGCTGAAAAATTTCCATGTATGAAGAAATTTGTGGGGAAAATGTTCTCTATATTTGGGACTACATATATTTGTGAGCAAAGTTTTTCTTGCATGAAGATCAACAAGAGTAAATATAGATGCTGTATGACGGACATTAACTTGCAGGCTTTGATGAGAATCTCAACAAGCAATCTCACTCCTGGTTTCAAAAAAATTGTAGAAAAGTGTGATAGGGTACATTTGTCTCATTAAACTGCTTCTAAAATTAAATGTGCTTGCAGCTATAGATTATATGAAATTAGCACAATAAATAAATTGAATAAAACTACCACTATTTTTTTTATTTGTATTTATTGATTTTTATGATACAATGTATACCTTTTCTGAAATGCAAAGTTAACTAATGAATGCAATCATTTTAAAAGGTGCGGCCCTCCGCTAACCCCCGCTCCCACAAAGTGGCCCCCGAGCCAAAACAATTGCCCACCCCTGAGCTAGGGCAATCTAGCAAAAGCTCTGTCACTGCAGCCCAAAGATTAAAACTATTGTCTTGGATCAGAAAGTAAGGGTGCCAATTGGATGGGGAGGGAAATGCTGTGCCTTTCATAGAGGTTTGATTAATGGAAATAGGCCGCTGAAGGTTTGCACTGCACGAAGTTCAGCAACATCATCTGGTAATTGCTTGCAGAGCAAACTGATACTAGAATGACAGCTAGAAGGACCCATTTAGAAGCTGGCAAGTGGCAACCCTACCGGCAAGCATCCGGCTGGCTGCCCCCTTGATCTTACATGAGACTGAAACAAACAAGACAGGTGGTGTGCCTGGCTTGTGAGGCACCCAGAGCAAGCTGGGCCCAGAGAGGTTTGCAGCTGCCCTTCTCAGCAGCCTTGTTTTGGGGGAGGCAACGCTTTGACAGGCAAGGCTGTGCCTGCCCATTCCTCTGGCACACACCCTCAGACTGTTCGTATTCACGGCAGAATCAAATGGCAAAGCCTTCCTGGAATGTATCGTTTCAGGCGGCAGGTGAGAGCTAGCAAAGTTGAACACACTCTCATAAAAAGCCTACCTGCAGGCAGAAAAAGAGCATACCATACTGACTCCCCCACATACACACACACACACACACACACACACACACATGTGCTAGTTTTCGGCATGCAAGAAGTTTTTTTCAGACTTGCAACCACCGTCAACACTACCTCACTACTATCAGAAATAGCAGTCTGGACAAAAGCCCGGCACTTCTGGACTCTGCCAAATATCTAAAGGCAAAGGTAAAGGTTTCCCTTGCTTGAAAGTCAGTCGAATCCAACTCTAGGGGGTACTGCTCATCTCAGTTTCCAAGCCGAAGACATTTCCATGGTACAAAGACTTCTCTGTGGTCACATGGCCGGCATGACTAGACACCGAGGCGCACGGAACGCTGTTACCTTCCCACCAAAATGGTACCTATTTATCTACTTGCAATTTCTTGCTTTCAAACTGCTAGGTTTGCAAGACCTGGGGCCAGAGATGGGACCTCATTCCCTCATGCGGCACTCAGGTCTTGAACTGCCAAACTGCAGACCTTCTGGTCTGCCGCTCAGCATCTTAGGCTGATTTTACACCTCCCTTCTAAAGTAGTTTGACTGCTGTCTTTTCCTGTGCTGATTTCACAGTGGTGTGAAATTTCACTCGAGGGGGTTTAAGTGCACTAAGAAACTACAATTGTTTAAAGCAGAATAAAGCGGTATTATACTAGCTTGACCACAGGAGAGCAATTAGTAGATATGGACATTTCAGTGGCAGCGTGGTTTCACACTGCACAGAGGTATGGGCAGGTTTTTTTGGAACTAGAATGATTCCAGCGGGAAAGTCAGATGTAAAATCAGCCTTAACCTCTGAGCCACTATGGCCCGCCAAATGTCTACAGTCCTCCAAATTTGATATCCAGCCTAGAGTGCCATCTCAACCCATCCCACCTGTTTAAAAGTACAGATCTGCACAGCCAATCCTTGCGCTTTATCTCTGCTGCAAATTAGGTGGAAATCTTTGGTTGGTGAGGTAAGCTTTGCAGAGTGCTGCATCCCAGGTTAAGTCAAGAAAAGTATCCAAGAGGTGGCACCATCGCCTTATTTCAGTTCATTACAATCCTCAACCTAGTATTTTTAGTAGCACTGCAACTTATCATAGCCTACCCCATCGCCCCTTTCCCACTACCACCCTCCACAACACTACACGGCCATTCCTGAAGCTCCTGAGTGCTGAAAACACACATCGTTTTGGAGACTATTTGCAACAGTAACTTGGAAGGATGTGACTGTGTAAAAGGAAAGCCCAAAGCCACACAGCTGATAAAAGATCGTTTTGAGGAAGCCCAGAAGGATATTTTTAGCAGCACACGGAAGACTGTACCAGTAGCTGTAACTTCAATCACACGTGGTCTTTCTTGGTCCCAGCTGTTTCCAAAGAATTTTAATAAACCTCCGTTTGCATTTTGTGAAATTCTGGACAGGAATGACTGTAAAGGGGTTGCTTTCCACAGAAATACTTCTACATATGGGAGCTTGCATCGAATTTATAGTCAAGTAAAGGAGCTGCTGGAGGCAGAGGCTTTGATGTACCATTTACTGCTGTTAATTTTACTTACTGGAATCTCTTTTTCTAACCACAGAGTACAGGAAGGCATTCCATCTTGGACAGTTATTTGATTTCTTAAAATTCTTTGTTCAGACACTGTCCTTGCTATTTAAAGTGTGGCAAAAGGCAAGCCAGACCATGGTCTTCTCAGTTGCGGCATTCTCACTCAGGAATGCCCTACAAAATGAGAGCAATTCTGCGGCAATAGACATGCCAGTCTGCTGCAGTGAAAATGAGCTGGAGTCTTGTGGCACAAATGAACAAGTCTCTATTCTACCAAAAGCTTGGAAACTCCAGCATGAAACTGCTGAAGTACTTCTGCGTAGGTGAGCTCACCAAGAGACAATCTCTTAATGGCTCAAGGAGGGCTTGAGATTCCACAGGTGTGAGCTGGCTAAGCAAACCCTGGAATTTTTTTTTTAAGCTAGCCAAACAAAACTAGGGAGATTGCCAATCAAAGCTATTGTGAATGGTCTCCATACATTAGACTGTTAATGGCCCTTTGATCCTGGCGTTAACCACTTTATTTCTTCAAAATCTTGTGTATGTATGCCTTGAAAGTTGGTCAGAGGGGTATGAAAAATTTAAAACACACACACACCGTGAATCTGCACACAACTACAAATGCTTGATGAAGATGACACTTGGAAAATGCTACAGAAAGGAGCACTCTCTTCTCAAATGTGAGGGAACATGCAAGTTAATAAATAAATGCTACCACTTGCTGTTAGAAGAAATATAGTGTTTTCTGTCTAGAATACATTGGTGCCAAAACAAGTCAAAAATCTAACACAACCATCAAGGGTAATCATAGCTTTGGAAAATCCAGGCTCTCAAGAGCAGGTTTGTATATCATGGATGACTGTCACGATTTCTACTGGAGCCTGAGGAAGACATTAGCAGAGCTATTGCTAAATATGCAGCAGGGCAACAAATGGGGGGTGAGGCTCAAACTCATCTCTGCTTTGCAGCATTATATACATTTTTATCCTGCTGTTCCTTTAAGCAGCTCAGGCCAACATATATTATTCTCCCTTGCTCAACAATCACCCTGTGAGGACGGTTAGGCTGAGAGAGGCAAACTGGCCCAGTATCACCCAGCAAGCTTCCATGGCAGACTGGTGATTTGAACTTGGGTCTAACCACTATACCACACTAGTGCAGGCAAGTCATTTGTATCCATCTTGCTCAGCATTCTGTTTCTAACAGCAGCCATCCAAATGTCCACCTAGGTCCCATCTGACCAGACACAACTAGGGTGAAACTGACAGCAACAGCTTTGAGTGGGCTGAATCGAAAGCAAGTGCTGTAAGTAGAAGTGTTTTGGGAAGGTAAGTGGGAACTGTAGAACACAACAGTGCAATTTCCACAAATGGCAGCAAGGATCTGTGGAGCCCACATCATCCACAAAATCACAGCAGTTGCACATACAGGATGCATGTGGAAGTACTTGATTCTCACAGGGTGCCTGGTAGGGTTGCCAAGTCATGTTAAATAGCAGGGAAACATTGGTCCCGTCCCTATGGTACCATAGAGTTTTCAGGGTGATTGCTAGAGCATCGACCGGAGACATGCCCAGCGTGATGACGTCACTTCCAGGCGATGTCGTCATCCCAGGCACGTTGGCTGGATCTGGCCACTTTGGGGGTGGGGTTTGCCACACCGGCCGGATCTGGATTGGGGCCCGATTTAGCAGGGGAATCCCCCCCCCCCGGAGGGACTAGGCAGCCCTAGTTCCTGGCTACAAAACCCACAGGAGTTCTGCACATTCCTGAGGTGACCATTTGAAGGCTGCTCAAGGGTATGAGCTGGCCCACATTAACACAGTTGCTACATTCAGATAACAAGCTGCAATGACCTGAAGAGGACATAACAATCATTTGGGGGCAATTCTAGGGTAGCTAGCTATTGGGGTTACATTTATCTGGAGCTATGGCTAGGAAGCTCAGGTACAGCCACCTGGGAAAGCACAGGAAGGTGCAGGGCTGCCCACTTACCTGTGGTGGCCATGCTGGTATCCAGGGGAGCCAAAAGATCATTAAGAGAAGGGGAATTAAATCCTGAATGTACACAGTGTCCAATGCAAAATGTGCCATTCTTTTTAGATTAAAATCCTAGGACCTCTTTTTTAGAAATACACAAATAACAGCTAGCTGAAATGGGCTTCTTCTTACTACTTTTCCTCAAGTTCTTTCAAATCCTCTCTTGCCTGACCTACAATTTCTATTACAAAGCCTGAATTTCCAGTGATTCAATGTTACCAGCCTTGTTAAAATAATTAGTTGCAGTTTATCCTGCAACTGGAACAGAACGTCACTTCTTACCGTAATATGTTGATAAGGATCTATAGAGGACATTTTGGTTTTGGTAGCTGAGCCCAGGACAGGTGATGAAGGAAAAGTTCAGCCGCTGTAATGGACAGCTTCCAACTCGAATTCTTTTCAGTACTGTATAATAATACAAACAAAACACCATTAAAATTTTTCTGCATTACTCAATTCTTAGGAATGTAAACAGTTATGCCTGCAATGGGCATTTATGGACTGTATGCTGATATGCCTGCTTGAGGCAAAGGCTAAGATCATTACACACTAGTGGATAGTGTGGGGAAGAGCCAGTGATCATTGGTCAGCATCAATCAATGTTAGGAAGTGTAGTCATGTAATCCTGGAGGCAGGAAGTTCCAGCCAAAGTCCTCCAAGATAGCTTTCTCAGAAATCCCAACTTTAACTATACAGTGATGACTTGGTGGCGACTGATCAGGAAAGATATCTTTGGGTCATAATGGTTAGTCCAACGAAAAGGACGATTCAGTGGATGGCAATTGTGAAAAAGACTTCTGACCTGCATTATTAGGAAAGGGGATGAAAAAACAGCTAGTCTAGTAATGCCTTTATATAGATCCATGGTGTAGCCACATTTGGAATACTGCATAGTGTTCTGGTCACTGTATCTCTAAAAGTGTATTGTAGCACTGGAGAAGGTGCAGAAGAGGACAATCAAAATGCTCAAGGGGTTGAAGCATCTTCACTATGAGGAAAGACTTCTTAGTTTAGGGACAAGATAACTAAGGGGAAACACAGCTGAGATTTATCAAATTATGCATAGTGTGGGGAGAAAGTAACTAATAAGAACTTTTTCTTCCTCTGCTTTGCTGCAATACTAAAACTCAGGGGCAGCCAATAAGGTTGATGGACAATCGATGCAAGTCAGACAAAAGGAAGTACTTCCTCACTGAAAGCAGACGTGTGGAATTCACTGCTAAAGATGCAGTCACTAGTTTAACTGGTTTTGAAAGGAAATTAGGAAAATGCATGGAGAAGAGGTCTGTCTATGTTTATTAGCCGTGATTACTAAATGGAACCTCCATGTTCAGAAGCAGTAACTCTCTGAATACCAGTACTGGGGAGCAGCAATGGAAGAAACATCAATCTCCATACCTTTCAGCAGCATCTGGTTAGCCACTGTGTAAAAGAAGATACTGGACTAGATAGAAATTTGGCCTGATCTTGCATGGTCTTTTTTTTCTTATGACCTGGCAAATCTTTAATTTTAGATATCAGCTGAACTAGGATCTTATCATAAATGTGTAGAAAAGCAACTGCTGCTGAGTATACCCAACCACTGCACTGGGTTCACCTAAGTTCAGCACAGCATGTTGCTTAAGAATGTAAGAAAGTCTAATAATTCAAAAGATGTAGAATAGGCTTCCCTTTTTGTTACATTTCCAGAAATTATTCGACATGATGGAAGTGCTGAGATTGTATATTTACCTACTTTAAATGTAAGATGCTTTTTTTGCAGTAATTCAACACGTGGGTAATTGGATATTGTTGGGGAAAATATTTTACCAATTTTTTATTGCACCTTCTAACTGTGAAAGCTTTAAAAAAATCCACCATAAATACTATTATAAAAATCCCATATACACAGATCAATCAAAAGTGGCAAGAACAGCAAGATAATTTTTCCCCATCCTTGATTAAACCAGATCTAACAAGCAGAAGAGGATAGTCTTCGCCTGCTCCCAGCATGAAGAGGAACAAATGAACATTCCAGATCCTGTTCCTAGTCAACAACAACAACAACAAATACCTTTTATTGGCATAAAATATTAAAAGCAGTTCCCATTAAGATAAAACAGTCCCAAAATTTGTAAAAAAATAGTTAACCCTACAACCATTACAGACCTGTTCCTAGTCAATGCCCCTCCTGTAACTACCAGAAATGTTATCTTAATCCAGGCCAAGCACAGATCCTGGGCAGTGAGGGGTTCATACAGAACAAGGTACTCCCTGATGTAAAACATTGAGGGATTTACAACTGCAAGAAAGAGAGCTTTTGGCGTTCAAAGCATTAGTTCTGAATTGTGCTCAGAAGTATGCAGATAACCACAGAATTTTTAAGAGGACAAGTATAATGGCCTCCGTCCTGCAGACTGGGAACGTGGTTTTTTTTTTTAATCAATTGAAGCTTCCAGATAGTCTTCATGGGCAGCCCTATATGCAGAACATAACAGTCTAACCTAGAAACCACAGTATCAGTGGTGGTAACCTTTTGTTCCTGTAGCAGGCTCAAGTGGCTTCATATATTATTGTAACTTCCTGAAGAACAGTCTGTGGTGCTCAAAAGATATCAAGTGTTAAATGAGGTGCGAATATTGTGCATTAGATTTTTGTTGTTGTTGTTGTTGTTGTTATTCCCTTCAGCTTTGTTTGGTATAAAACGCTTCTTTCTGCTGCTTTTCAGTGGGTAGTGCACACAGGATAATCTATGCCACAACACTTCAAGTTGTACACTAATTCCTGACAAAGGCTTGTCAGTTCACCTCATCTTTCACCAGTTCTGGCAACACTCTCCTCAATTATATACTCTTCTTCCACTGCACATGAATTTCTGACCCCCACATGATCTTTGAATTTCCATATTTTTAGTTGTTTCAGCAATGAAACCATGAAAGTATATCATACACTGTTTCCTGGAGTTTGACTATCTAACACTTTTTTAGAGCTACAGAGAGACAACATCTAAAAATAATAATGGCAGGCAGACTTCTGCCTTGCTAGCTGTAATTTGAGATCCAAAAGCACAACATCAGAAATTTCAGGAAATGCCAACAGCTACATACAACTGGTCATTCCACTGATGCTTAACAGAACACCTCTGAGTGCACTCCAGGTACTTAAATTTAAAAGTATTATTAGGGATGAGGTTAGATTAGGGCACTTATCCGCAATGCTGTATCCCATGGTTTTCTGGTGCCCATTTGCTCCTTGGACAAAGCATCTCTTCCCCACAGCCAAGAGTTCATCCTCGTGTTCCTATACCTCACTGGACCACAAGGTGCTTCAGAAGAACACTGGAGGCATCAGATTTGTATTTCAGGGAGCATCCATTCAAAAACAGCTGCCTCCAGTGAAGGAAAATGCTTGGCTTCCAATCTCACAACATTTTAAGATTGGCCATGGCAGCCATTTTGTGGTCACCAACTTTCCATTCTTAAATTTCCCAAAGTGTCCATAGGCACAAGAAGATCCGGGGTGGGGGGGGGTGGGGGGGGCTGGTTTAAGGACTGGCAATTGACAAGTATAATTTCTCCCCCCTCCCAAGCAATTTTCCCTGTACCTTGATGATCCAACCAACTTTCAGTCATGGTGTGTTAATTGCTGGCAGTTCCTCTCCAGCAATAACAAAGAGAGTCATCTCACACTGTTACAATTTTGTTTGTTTGTCCCTTGTATTCCAGTGGTACATACATGTGTCCCACAGATGGTAAACAAGCTGCATGATGTCAATTATATTTTGAAGCCTGACACTTCAAGCTTCTGAAGGAAAATGCACTTCCATCCCTTGCCAGCCCCTAGAGTACAATTTGAGAACAAAACATGCAATGTGGCCATTGTTGAGTTAGATCATTTCAGTTTCTCTACTCTGGCTATCCTCTTTTGTTCACTTTCTATCACTTTCTATTAATGTAGTGGGCAATCCAACTGTTGATCACTTTCTATTAATGTAGTGGGCAATCCAACTGTTTTTGGGACTATCCGGTGGGGGAGGAGGGGTTCAGCCATATAAGCCGTTCTAACAATGCATCCATGAAACAGCCTTTGTAAAGACTGCAAAGCAAACATCACACAAGTTTCCTGTTGCACATATCCTTTTTAAGCTTCTTACATGCACAATCTATTTCAACAAATTGTTCTCATGTAGATGGAGGACAGATACATCAAGCTAAAAGAAACAAAGAAGCAACTCCAGATGAGTGAGCAAGGGAGCTCCCTTTCCCAGGCATGCATGCACAAACACACACTCATGAAGAAGGCACACAGCTTGAGGTGTTGGGTTAAACTAGGGCATCAACAGCGTCTACTAAAATATTTCCTTGTCCTTTTTTTTTGTGCATTTACACTGTGTTTCTAGTACAGGGTCCCCAATGTGCCCAGGGGTACCATGGTACCCGCCAACACCTTTCCTGGTGCCTGCCAAGTATTTTTAGGAAGTGAGTGGGGTCAGGTAGGGATTTTGCCCAGGAAGGCTTCTGATTGGCTGTGAAGATTTTGTTAAACATTGCTTTGGCAGCAGCTGCCACCACAGATCTACACTGTGTTACTGAAGTTAAGCTGAGGCAATCATTTTGTGGCTAGCTCCGCCTCGTGAAGCAGCCATTCTGTGGCAACCATTTTGTTGCTGCACCCACCATGCCATTTTAGAATTTCACATGTGCCCACAGGCTTATAAAGGTTGGGGACCCCTGTTCTAGTAGCTTTGAAGACTGCATGTCTCCACATCCTCCAGCATCTGGGAAACCCCATCCTGGCTCCACGCTCAGCACATTAATTTTGCCTCACCCTTCCTTATCTGCACACTGAAAAGCATGCCACAAAGGGCCCAGCGGTATGACAACCTATACTTCCAGTTTGTTCAACCTTAGATTTGAATGCTGCCCAGCTCTAAGAAGGTTCCCTCACCATTTCCCATCAGTCAATTGAGGGATTTGCTTAGGTAAATCTTCCTTCATTGCTTCAGATGCCTCAGTGTGCCTGTGATGAAGCCCTATTCTGTCATGCAGGATTCCACATTTTTCTAGTGGTTCTAGTTATAAGCATAAACAGGCCAACTGAAGCACTCCTTCCCTTAGGCAGTACAGATCAGACAAAAAAATGCTCCTCTCTTTTAGTCATTCAGAGCACAGCCCTACTGCTTGGCCCCACTAGAAATCAGGTGGACCTGCACTGCCACTGCAGCAATGCAAAGGAGTTCCATGGCTGTAGGGGATGCTGCCAAAGGGGCAGGCAGCACCTAAATCCAGTGCTTGCACCTCCCCCACTGGCCAGGCTGCCCAATTTTAGCTTCAGCTGCCCAGCAATCCAGATCACTGTGCCACACTCCTTTCAAAGTGACCTGAGTTAGCATCTAATCCACCCCAAGATTTATTTATTTATTTATTATTTATTTTTGCATTTCTATCCCACCTTTCCAGTGAACTGGCTCATCTCTTTGCTCATCAGCAGAAAACTGCTGATTTATTTTTTATTTATTTTTGCATTTCTATCCCGCCTTTCCAGTGAACTGGCTCATCTCTTTGCTCATCAGATCTCTTTGCTCATCAGCAGAAAAGAGAAGAAGTCCGGTAGCACTTTAAAGACTAACAAAATTTGTGATAGGGTATGGGCTTTCTCGTGAGTCACTGCTCACCTCCTCAAATATTCAGTGAGCAGTGACTCACGACAGCTCATACCCTACCACAAATTTTGTTAGTTTTTAAGGTGTTACTGGACTCTTTCTACTGCTACAGACAGACTAGCACAGCGACCCATCTTGATCTTTGCTCATCAGTTGATCTCTGCCTAGAGACCAGCATATGTGGATCCCAGAGAGGGTGTTTCAATTCAAGCAAAGAGATGGTGTACCAAAGAAACATGCCGGCAGGCCAAAATCACTCCAAGTGAGCCAGCCACTGAACTTCCTTGTGATCAACCAATACCCCAAGGTATCTTTGCTCATCAGCCAGTCACTATCTGATAACAAAAATGTTTGCTTGATGCCAAACACATGACCGTATATGATTCACAATGTGGAGTTTCACCTCTTTGATCATGAGATGAAGTTCTGTGGCTCCAGTTTTGGAAGTCATCCAGGTAATATTTTATGCAGTAACAGCAGTTCTTAACTTTGCTGACATTCACAAGTTTCACTGATGCATTTTCCAACATCACAAATAAGAATAATAAACTAAGTGTGCCATTCAAAAATTGAATCCCTGAAAACACCACGGCCATCTTGTCTTGGAAAATGTTTATTAGATTATTTTATTTCTTCTATTTGTATCTCGCTCTCCCTCACTATCACGGGGCTCCGAGTGGGTCACAATATGTAATAAACAAATCACATAGTTAAAACATACCAATTTAAAAATTCCAGACATTTACAATATTAGATGGCACATAATAATGCTATGGCACTGTCCCAGGGGAAGAAAAGGGGGAGAAAAAAAGCAGGGAAATCTGGATAGGTGGGAATTCTCCTGACCTCACACATATGCTTGATGGTACACTTCCATCTGACAGGCCGTGTAAAACTGTATCAAGTCCCGCAGGGCCCAGATCTCACTTGGAAGCTCATTCCATCAAGCTGGAGCCATAGCTGAAAAGGCTCTCTCTGGCTCTAGTTGAAGCCAGGTGAATACTCCTTGGTCCCGGGATCGCCAGTGTGTTGTTATCCAGAGAGCGTAATGCCTTTAGGGGGGTATGCCAGGAGAGGCAGTCCCAAAGATAGGTTGGTCCCATACTGTGAAGGGCTTTAAAGGTTAAGACCAACACCCTGAACTTGATCCAGTATTCAATCTGGAGCCAGTGCAGCTGGCTGAGCCCCAGTTGGATATGGGCTCTAACAGAGGTTCCCGTAAGGACCCACACCACCACATTCTGGCCAGTTGAAGTTTACGGGTCAGCCTCAACGTAGAGTGAGTTACAGTTCCTTATGCATCTTACAGTATACTGTGGATATCCATCTGTCATCTTAAAAAAATAAATTTGCCATCTGAGTCTTTATAGGACAACTTATTAAACATTCAAATAGACATGATCTATTGCATTTACTGTTCCAAGAGTAATCCTCAGTTAAGGAACCCATGTTTTTTAATATAATCTTTTTCTTATTGCATGCCATTGTTGCATGGTTGTACACCCACATTCCATTTAATTATCCTACCCATGGTTTAGCAGAGACTGAGGTAAAACTAAGTATTGAGGTGCCTAGATCACATCATAGAGACACATTTACTATCATCTTTATTTCAAAGGAAAAATAAGAACTGGATATTTTCCTTCACGATTCCCAAAGAGGTATTATTTATACTGTGCCAACATGCAGGGAATTTTATGGCATAAGCAAGTTCCATGACCCTCCCAGAAGTTTCAACCTAAAATCTGGCCATAACAAGAGAGGGAAAGTGATGGGGCAGGCAAGGGGCACATATTTTGACATATGCTTAGTTAGAGATTTAGACTGGGGTTTAAGCAGGGGGGTTCACAGAAAATGGACACAACTTTTGATGGGGGGAGCAAAATATTACAAACTGGTAGAAGAAGAGGTCACAAAACAATGTAGAAATGATATTTCGAGGTGAAACATCAAAGGTATTTTAAAAGGTGATGTAAAGGCAGCAAAGCAGTAGACATTAGAAATGCTGGTGGAGGAATTTAAAGACACATGTTTAGAGATGAAACCGGCATTGCCTGTGTTTGAACATAACTATGCTGAGAAGAAACCTGGTGCATGTGCCCCATTTCTTCAGTGACTGACAACTGTTTTTCAGTGCACTTTTTCCCAATCCAGTTGCTACAGATATTAGGACTTGTACATGTCGCAGAAGAAGCCTTTGCACCATCACAAAATCAAATGGCCTGTTGCACACACAGACTGCTATGGCATGCCATCCCACCACCCTTGGGCAGCATGCAGAGATCTCCCACTATTAAAATTGATCTCCAAGCTATAAAATCAACTCAGAGCTGCCAAGGGCAGATGAGGCTAGGGATACAAAATTCCCAGAACCCAGGTTCCTGTGAGGAGAACATGAGAAGCCAAACTACCACACATGCCTCATTTTATTCTCATGCGCTCACCTAGCACAATGCCTCAGGAACTGAGCAAAACCAGATGACTCAAGGAATCCAGAGTCTCCCGTTTTATCCCTTTGCTTGACTTTAAATGACAGCAAGTACTTTCCTGCAGCACAGCCGTACTTGCTATTGTCTCCAGTTACACAAAGGGTTAAAGTAAGCAAGTATAGATTCCTAGATAGACTTTTCCCACTGTTCCATTAAGGATTGGTAAATTCTCTGTTGCCCTCCCTTCCTTGTAATTTCTTTAAATATGGAGGGGATCCAACTTAAATCCACCAAGGTAGAGGGAAAGTTAAGAAGAGGTACTTGTTGGAGTATCCAAGAAAACCAACGGTGACAGCTATATGCAACAGAAAACCTGCAGAGAGCACACAAACACAGTGTACTTCTAGCCCCTGCCCCTCTAACTTCTGCTGTCAGTAATGACATTTCACTACCCATCTCATCTTTATTCTGTTCCTCCTCTGGAGAACTCACGTCAGCATACAAGATTCCCCTCTCCTCCAGTTTATCCCCTCAACAATTTTCTAAAGTAGACATGCCTTCTTCTGTGATTACCTGGTGAACTTCATGGCTACCCAATTTTGCAAAGTAATCTTAAAAATTGGATTCATTACATTTTATACATGTTTTCTGCTGTCAAGTCGCAGCTGATTTATGGTGACCCTGCAGGGTTTTCAAGGCAAGAGGCATTCAGATGTGGTTTCCTATTGCCTGCCTCTGTGTCACAACACTGGTATTCCTTGGTGTTCTCCCATCCAAATACTAGCCAGGCCCAACCCTGCTTACTTCTGAGATCTGACGAGATTGGGCTAGCCTTGGTTATCCAGGTGAGGGCCTCATGGCACATCAGTCTGGGGACCAGGTTAGAGGGAAATTAAACAGACACGAGACACCCATTAAAGTTCTGCCCGAAAGAACAGCCTCTAGTAGACAGCATGGTGGACTGCATGCCTCAAGCTCAGTCCTCTCCCTGGGATGGACTCGATGGCCTTGGCTAAGTGTCTGGCCCTCTCATCTTCCATTTTTGATCGGTGACATGGAAATTGCAATGACTGGCCTCACAGAAGTGTTATGAGAACAAAGACAAAGGCTTTACAACTCTCTGCAGATTTTATGTCAGATAGTAAGCCATAGGAAGACTCAGTTAATAGTTCCCCTCTCCCCTTCTCACAACAAAGGTTGAGCAAAGACAACATCAGAAAGGGTTTTTTGTACGTCAGGCATTACTCAGAACTTCCGTTCATCGTGACTCAGCCTCAGCATCACTTTGAAGTGGTATTTGGGGCTTTGTTTGTCTAAAAGGTGATAGCTTTGATTGGACCACATTATTTCCAATAGCCAGAATTAAATCTCTGCATGTTCTCAAAGGAAACTCTCACGTGGATGGAATGGGAAAGCATATTACATTTTTTATTTTTTAAGCAATAACATTTACGGTGGAGCATTACTAAAATATTTGGCACCTTCTCTGTGATAGCATTCTGGAGCCATGACAATTCTTATTTAGGTTTATATTCCAGTCCAAGCTACAAGCCAAAATTAAGAGGCCATAAAACATTCCTTAGCACACAAAATTCAAGCATTCAGACAGAGAATTCTTAGAGTGTAGATACATGTTAGCTTGGATCCTGCAAGAAAACTGTGTTCATACAAGGGATTCGCTTCAGCAGAGAGGAATTTCCACCCCTTTTCTTCTTCTTCCAAAAATATCTCCTGGAAGGTTGTTCCTGGGGGGACAAGAAACCCACAGGAACAGCATGGGGGGAGTTGGAGGTTTGCAACAGAAGAGGGGAATCAGTAAAACTCACCCCTCCTTTCCATTCACACATTTTCTGTTGGAGCCAGCCCTTAATCTGTATAGGATGGTTACTGCTAGTAAGCCCTTCCAACATAGCTGGTAGGTACCCTACCTACTCTGCTTAGGTGAAAATACATCTGCCCACACTCTGAGGTCCAATGAGTGGTGCAGTAGTTATCCTTATATTACCAGAGTAGGTCAGGTGCCAACAATTTGGAGTGGAGCCGCACCCATGTTGCTAAGATTAGGGCCTTACGCTAGTTCAGGACCAAGACAGAGGCATCTGGAGGCTTGAATACTGAAATATAGAGATGGGTGTAGTGTTGTTTGTGTAGTGCAGTGGTTAGAAGTGCAGACTTTAATCTGGAGAACCAGGTTTGATTCCCCACTTCTCCACATGCAGCCAGTGGGGTAACCTTGGGTCAGTTACAAGTTCTCCCAGAGCTGTTCTCTCAACCCCACCTACCTCACAGGGTGTCTGCTGTGGGGAGGGGAAGGGAAAGGAGATTGTAAGCTGCTCTGAGACTCCTTCAGGTAGTGAAGGGTGGGGTATAAATCCAATCTCTTCTTCTTCTACAGGTAGATAGACAGACAGACAGATAGAGATATACAAATAAAGAGCATGGATGAAAAGACAAACAAATTCCATGCAGTTGATTCTACACTTCTAGAAGAAGAAGAGAAGAGATTGGATTTATATCCCGCCCTTCACTCCCCAAGGGAGTCTCAGAGCGGCTTACAAACTCCTTTCCCCTCCCCTCCCCACAACAGACACCCTGTGAGGTAGGTGGGGCTGAGAGAGCTCTTTCCCAAGCTGTCCTTGAGGGAACAGCTGGTACAGAGCTATGGCTTGCCCAAGGTCATCCAGCCAGGTGCAAGTGGAGGAGTGGGGAATCAAACCCGGTTCTCCTAGATTAGAGTCCACGCACTTAACCACTCCACCAAACAGTGGAGACTCTGTATTTTCTGTCAGACAGAAAAGAGCGAAACCACCGAAGAACTCCATATTCAAGCCAGTGGATAAGAATGGAGTGGTCAACTGTGTCAAAGGCCACTGAGAGAAAAGCAGTGGTGCTGGGTGGGTCGGGGTGCTTCCTTTACATATATTTTGCACTTGCTACCACACTGGCCTTGGACTAATGTTCCAAAGGGCTAGCTACCACTTCCTTTGACACTAACCGCTACGCCAGGGGCACCTACATGGATCAAGGTCTAAGCACATATGGGAAACTCTGCATGAGCAACTGCAGCAGCAAGCACACTGTAAACATTACACATCCAGGCAGCCTTACTGCAATGGTTACATTTTTGCTTTGTGGCAGAACAGTGAGGCTGCAGTCAGTCAATTTACATTTGAGGCCACCTGCAAATGAAAGTAAGTAGTAGGAGTTCGGGCAATAACATTTCATTCAGCTGCTTGAAGACCTATTGCTTCTGTGACATCAGACTTGTCACAGTTTCTACTCCACATGAAGAATGTTCTTTAACTCTTTTGCATCAAGCCACTCTACAACAGAGAAGTTGTTGAATACTTGAAAGATCTCAATATATGGATGGTGGGCTACATTTAACCTGATGGGCCACAAGTTATGTTGGATGGTTTTACACTTTTTTGGAAAGACAAGCCACAGTTACCTTAAAAGTACTCTGGGGAATGCAACCTAACGAGCATGACTGACTCACACAGCCACAGCTGATGACTACAAGGCATGATGACCCAATAACCATTGAAAGGAGTCAATAGGAAACCCAGATTTCTCACCCTCTGCTGGACAGAGTATTGCACAATCCAGTGCTTCAGAGAGGATTTAAAAGATATCCTCCAGTGTATAAACACTTGGTCATACAACACTGGAGTTCTTCCTTGTTCCGACATGCTCTGTGAATTTTCTCGAGACGCTGCTAATGAAGTGAGGGTACTAGGTATGAAAATAGGAGGACAGGGCCCTAGGTCTTTAACAGTTGGACAGAAGGACGGTTTTGATAAGTACACCCCTATTTGGCAAGCTGCACTTATTAAAACTCCCTCTTTGCATCTAAAAGATGAAAAGATCCCATCCTTCCTTGCATTTGGTGACTCTACAAGGTAACACACGACCAATTCAAACAGGCTTTCAGGACAGTTCTTAAAGTATTCATTAGCTTTTATGCCTGAAAGGGTGTCTTGAATAGCAGCAGCCACCACCACCCCCTGCCGCATGACAAATAATTTTTGAAACTGAGGATACTTTCACAATCAGCTTGTGTTATGGTATAGCTTAGGGGGCAGGCAATCATTCAGCCCTCATGCCAAACAACTGCAGCATCTACCTCGGAAGATGCTGTTGTGCCAACAACCAAAGAGGAGAGGAGAGAGATGGGGGTTATACTTGGCCAGATCCACAGGGAGCAAGTGGCGTCTGAGCAGCACAAACAATCCCCAGCATGTGTGCCATACAGCAACCTGCCATGCTTATTTTGCTTAACACAGAGAGCTGGTTCTTTGGCCAAGAGACCACTGCCAGGGATGGTCTACCCTGACATAGATGTTAAGTAATCCAAGTCAAACATCATAATGAGCTTTGAGCAAATCCAAATGACTCTTTAGGTCCCATACCTTTCTTCCAAAATCACATATCCTGATAGCTAAGGACGTTCGTGTCACAACATTCTCAATTCAGGATGGATCAAAATGCAGAATTCACACCTGATACAGGCCTATTTCCTCAGTAAGACACTCTATTAATATCAGCATTGCAAATCAGAAGGTAAACTACGCAAGTCTATTTTCTTAGAATCACAAATCAGAAAATGCTAGAAAACACATACCAAAAAAAATCAGATCAACACCCCACCCCAACTACACCTCTCTAAATTGTTCAAACAGCTAATCATTTCTTTTTTTTAAAAAAAAAATCAACATTATAGGGATTTATAGGAGAGTTTTCTACTTTTTTTAAAAAAAAAAACGTTTGTAATCAAAGATGCCTTCAATTCTTCATCTCAATCTCAGGTTGCTCAGAAACCTTCTGCATGGAAAATATAGCAGAATTTCAAAATAATGACAAGGGATTTCCCCACTCTCCCAGACAGACAAGTTTTAACCTCAACGTTGATTCATTATTAAACTTTGTAGGGAAAAGGTTACTCAGTAGTCCAGCATAACTGGATGACACATATAGGCAACCTCTGCTCATCTAACACCTTCCCACTACCCCCTCTCCCCAGATATACTGCATAACTAAATGCTGGATAACAATGCTAGATTAAGGTTATCACCTTCTGATATGGCAAGGCTATCTAGGGGTGTTGAACTCATTTGCTATGAGGGTTGGATCTGACATAAATGAGACCTTGTCTGGCTGGGCAATGTTTGTCATAAAATGTATTGCCATGCAGCAGAGATATAAACTTTATAAAGGACACAAACAGAATTAAATATTTTAAACTTAAAATAAAATACGCTTAAAACATTAGCACTGTTGAAATATTTTGTTTATTCAACAGTCTCTGATAACTGACACCTCTTGCTTTGAATTACTGCATCAAAAACCAGAGACAATGTTCTGTAGCAATCTTGAGTATGCTGTTCAGGTGTTGTTCAGGTGTGTATCTGTAAGCTGTAAACCTACTTTTGATTTATTGACATTAATTACAGAAATCTCAAGGTCAATGCTCAGACCCTAAGCCCCAGGGGAAAACATGAAATGGCTGGGCATTGTGAGCTTTTGTATATAAGTTGCTTCATATTCTGGGCAACAACATATGAAGGCACCATGACACAGAGGGAGAGCTATATGTTTGTCTACAAAACTATAGTCTTCCCCAGAGAAATAACTACAACTCCTATGAGGCAGTGCAAGAAAAGAGAGATAGCCATGTACAGTGGTCAATAGCAGTCTACTATCTGAGAAGTCTATGTTCAAAATCCCCAGTCTACAAAGGAAATGTGCTAGGTGAACTTAGTCTGGACACACACTCTCAGCCTAATCCACCTCACTGGCTTGTTGTTATTCCTCATCTAAATAGTTCACATTGTTTTTCTACTGAGAAAGACTGGATCATGAGAGTATGAATTCAGTGAAAAAGAGGAGGGGAATCCAGTTGCACCCAGGAGAGCCCTGGAATAATCAGCCCAACAAAACACAGACATTCTCTCTCTCTCTCTCTCTCTCTCTCTCTCTCCGTGAGTGTGTGTGTGTGTGTGTGTGTGTGTGTAGCAAAGCAGAAAGCTCATACCTTGAATAAAACTTTGTTGATCTTAAAGGTACTTTGTATCTTTTCCCTGTGCTTGAGGGAACTGGACAAAGCAAGCTCTTGCTCTTTCCCTCCCCAGGGGATGAGGAGGGGGAGGAGCCTCAGCCAATGGAGGAAAGAGAGGCTTGGCTCAGTAGCTCTGCTGTGTGATTGAGAGAGCTTGGCAAAGTAAGTTCTCACTCTTTCCCTTCCTCCCTCCCCAAGGAGAAGGAAGCAAGAGAGAGGAAGAAGGAAGTAGATGAGAGTCAGTTGCTCATGGGCCAGATACAAGCCCTGTGGGGGCCGGATCCGGCCCACAGGCTGCATGTTTGACACCCCTAGTCTAGCCCTTCTACTGTTTCATTTGTTAAGGCAAAACAAACAGGACACCATATTGTGATCACAGTTGCCCTACAGACATCAGCTATACCTGGAAGTGACAATAGGTAGCTTTAGGAATCACTTGAAACCCTATGGTAAAGCTATAGAGTTTCCTATAAATCCTAGAGCTACCCATAGTCACTTCTGGGTTGCACTCAGAACTGACGTACCAGCACAGGGGTCAACAGCATTTTAATTTTTCTCCTGGTGCTGCTTGGAGCAGTGGCGGTCAACAGCAGTGATCAGTAGGAGGCCCCCCACCATAGCAGGAGGCAGTGGCAACCCCCGGTTTTATGGGCACATCTTTTCAATGTTTTATTGGCTGTTGGTATTGTTTTGTAGTGAGCTACCTTAAGCAGGTTCTGGAAAGGCAGCATAATTTTTTTCTAAATTAATAGACTTAGAATTCTTATTATGAATAGAGTTCCCAACATATTAGCTATCTTTACAAATTATTAAAAGCAAGTGACATCCCTACATTGGATGAATAAGGGAAGGCCACACAAGTAGCAAGTGTAGCCACTGACTAAACCATTATTGCCATTGCTACCATTTCCTCAGGAAGTCAAATTATGAGATAGCGTATTGCCTTCTATTAACAACAATTAAAGATTGTGAAGGGGACAAAAGGTATAATATTTCTGATTCTCCCCTGAGGTAGATAAGAACTGCCATATTTCCCACATAAGCTACTAAACTGGATGAACGCTCCAATATTATAGCCCCCGACTAGTGACCTCTCCTACCCTTATGATAGAAAGAAGCTATGGAGACACGAAAAGCGATATACTCAAAATGTCAGTGTAGAAAAATACACATATACATGACAGCAACACCTCCACAGCAGCATCCAGAGAAAACAGAAGTACCTCTTATTGTGGTGATCCCAGCATGGGGCCCACAAGCACTGTGGCAGATATCAGTATGTGTCCTGTTGCTCTCTTGCTTTTCCCTTAAAGCATCTCTTCTCCCCAAGCAAATCTTAGCTATTCCTGTAGTTCACTGGTCCTTGAGAAAAGCCAGAAAGTATCACCTTCCTGTATGTAGTGAACACCCACTACTGCTGCCTCTGTTACAAGAGGATGCTTGGCTTGGAACCTCTTAACAGTGTTTTTGAACCTCTGAATATTTTGTGATTTGTCCCAGCCCACACAGCAGCCATTTTGTGATTGGTCCCCCCTCTCCACCTGGGCAGCCATTTTGTTGTAGAGCTTGCTATCTGTTCTCAAAATTCCTGTAGTGGCCACAGGTTTAACATGGTTGGGGACCACTGCATTAGCATGACATACTGGGCTGTACAGTGTACTAGAGCAGGGGTGGGCAAACTTGCTCAGCGTAAGAGCCACCTAGAACAGAGGTGGCCAAACTTGCTTAATGTAAGAGCCGCATAGAATAAACATCAGATGTTTGAGAGCCACAAGACATGAACAAATATTACCTGCTTTTGTTGGAAAATAAGCAAATTTGCTTTTTACTAACATTAAATGAGACTGCCAAAAATAATAACAAAAGGGGTAAAAGCAGATATTGATAATGATATTAATTTGTCCAATGATATTTGTTTGCTAATGGTATTTAGCTTCCCCAGCCGCCCTGTCGGGAGCCACATAATATATGTGAAAGAGCCGCATGTGGCTCCCGAGCCACAGTTTGCTCACCCCTGTACTAGAGCATTAAAAAAACCTGGACTGCTATAATTGTTTCCTTTGTTTTAACACTCTGGGGGGGAATTATATATAATACATACATATATGCACAAGGGTTGCCTGTTCTAGGTGAGGAAATGCCCAGAGATTTAGGGGGTGGAACCTAAGGAGGGTGGGGTTTGGGAACAGGTTTGGATCTCATCAGGGTATTACACCCTAGAGACTTCCCTACAAAGCAGCCATTTTCTCCTGGGGAAATGTTATTTGGTCATCTGGAGATCAAGTATAATAGTGGGAGATCTCCAGGTACCTGGAGGGTGGGAAGCCCAGCATACACACAGATACACACACACACATTTATGTGTAGCCAAATTCCAGTTAGGAAAACAGTGAAGTAAGCTGATAAGCAAAAGCTGCTTGCTTTGCATAGCCAAAACATTTACAAATGCCGAACAAATGCAAGAAGCCACAGCACAGCAGTATAGACACTTTGCAATGGCTCTTCTGTTTTATCTTCACGAATAATAAAAATAAAACGTTTATTTTGCAGATGACTTTCAACCAGAAGCCCAAAAACTGACTGGCTGTATCAAGCCAATATTTGAAATTAAGTCCAATAGGCTCAAAGGACCAGAACATTTATTAGGATGTAGTCACTCTTAGAACAGAAGGACACAGACTGTTGTTCCAAACTGAACATATTTGTATTCGAAGTTTGAATCCAGTGGCACCTTTAAGACCAACAAAGTTTTATTCAAGGTATAAGCTTTCGTGTGCATGCACACTTCCTTCAGATACAGTGAAACAAAAGTGCTTGCACACGAAAGCTTATACCTTGAATAAAACTTTGTTGGTCTTAAAGGTGCCAGTGCCACTGGACTCAAACATTGTCCCGCTGCTTCAGACCAACACGGCTCCCCATCTGAATCTATATTTGTATCCTGACAGAGAAGCACTGCTCTAGTCAGATCAAGACAAACCTTGTGTTCAGGTGTCTTCGGTTGTGGTCACATGGCAAGTTTACTGCAATTTGTTCCCACTGTATATTTGATTGAGGGTATTTTTTTGCAGGTTGGAATAATCGCACATCCCTCCCCGCCTGCATCGGACAACAAGACTCCAGGCACTGTCCAAATAGCTTTGCCACCCAATGGCAGCACAAGTTTTTTTAAAAAAAATTCTTTGTACATGCGCATATGCGCATGGCAAATCACCGCTCCCATGTGGACACGCTATACTCCCTTGTTTTTGAAGGGTTTTTTTCTCAAACAGTGAACAAAATGAATTTCCGACATATAACCGAGTGCTGGAGTCTATATATGTGCACTTGAACGTTCATGCATTGAATATATTCAGCACAGGATTGTTCATGCACACAACAGCAAAAGGTGGGGGGAAATTCAGCACAAGAAGGATGTTCAGATGACCTAATTGCATTCATAGTGAGAGATGGCTGACCAGATTGGCGAAATTGCAGATTCACAGTGCAAATATTAGGAAAGACTTGATTTTCCCAGAGTCGGGAAAATCGCTAGGAAACTGGGAGGATTGCAGTGGTGAGTGGTGACAGATGCAGCCATCTGATCAGCCCTTTTAAATGTGATAGGGAACTGTGGTGAAACCAGATCAAAATGACCATGTGACCACAGCCTTTTTCTGGTTAAACAGTGTCCTCCTTAGACCAGTGTTTGCTTCAGGGAACCGCCTAGCAAAAGGCACATGTTACAGTCAGAGCTGTGTGTGCTCTCCATGATTAACTGAAGGTCTTGCTCAATTATCAGAACAAAGCTTGACCAAAATGTTTTCAGTGATGAGACAGATTCTCAGCATCACAATAGTTAATGCTTCCTATTTGCTGTGTCCCTTTGCCTTTCTGAGCTACGCCGTCCTTGGTCTGCAAATATAGAAAGATAATATTAATCCCGGCCTTGGGGTTGCTGACCTCTAGGTGGTGGAAATAAGCAGAACAACCGTGATGTATTATGCCAAAGGAAAATATCCAAAGATGATCAAATTCTTATCCAATATCCAGTTTACTTGAAGCAAATCAATCTCTCAAAAATCATTCACAAGGACGCCACCAACACAACTGACTATGCATATCAAATCTCGTTTCGTTCCCAAACTTTGTCAGAGTGTGCAGTGTTGAAATTTCTATATAGTTAATTCATTTAACAAGCAATATGACCATTTCTCATAGTGACTTTCATCAAATCCACTAATGGGATGCCAACCTCCAGGTGGTGCCTGCATTTCTCCCCGAATTACAACTGATCTCCAGACTATAAAGTCTGCCCCAGGGAAAATGGCAGTTTGGAAGGCAGACCCTATGAAATTCAATCTCCAACAAGCTCCTTCCCCTCCCCAAACTCCACCCTCTCCAAGTACCATCACCAAATCTCCAGGAATTTGCTAAGCTGGAGTTGGCAACTACTTGCCATTCTATTCCTAGTAAACAAGATCACAAACTATTAAACACCAAAATGTCTTGGGCCATCTTTGGAGTTTATTGCTAAGAAAAATGTGTAAGCAGGGAGAGATCCTACCATCGGAAAGGAAAAATACTCCATAACACAACAGATAACCTATGCAACATTTTTTGGGGAATAACTCCTGGCTTGTAAATATTACTATTAGCAATGCATCTATCTTGTGAAACACTAAATTTAATTTACCAGCAAACTAGAGGAAGGTTGCCTTGAGCAATGTGTGAATAAAGACATCTCCACTAGTGCTTCCAGCAGGAAATAAGTAGTAAAGTCACCCCATGAGAATACAGCTCTTATAGGTGTTCAGTAGAAGTGGTACAATCCAAGTTTCTACAAACAATCTTTTATATATATATAATTAACACTTCATTAGGGTTTAACAAACAACCATACATACATAGCACGACAAGATCAAACAGTGAGACATATGTTGTATACAGTAACATGAAAACAGAGGAGCAAATTTCTGTTAAATTAACAAGTGACAGCGGTAAGCGTTATCAAGCAAAATATAACAACCAAAATCAGTACCATCATTCCCAAAAATGTATCATAAGCCCAGATCAACTGTCACTTTGTGGATTTCATGCTGAGTAGTGAGATATTCAAGTATAGGTAGCCATATCGTGGAGAAGGTAGGGTGCATAGCAGACGAAGAAAGGCATGTCAGATTGTCTGTGATTTTCACCATGATATACAGATTCCATATCTTTTGGTGCCATTGTGTAAAAGTAGGAGATTTTGGAGATTTCCAATTCAATGCTATAGTATTTTGAGCAGCATACAGCAATAAAGACACTCTTTCCCTGATGGAATAGGAGTTTTGTAGGTCCCCAAGTATTTAAGAGGAGATCTTCCGGTGTAAGGGTGAGATCTATATTGGTAAATGCTTTGATGTGCATTATTACAGATTCCCAAAAGGGAGCAACTTTAGGGCAGGAGATCCAACAAGGTAAGTAACTACCTGGGTTGCCATATTTTTTCCAACACTTTGGACTAAGTTTGGACGAGGAATGAGCTAGTTGTTGAGAAGTAAGATACCAATGTGAACTTAACTTAAATGAGTGCAAATGCATGCCTATAATTTTGGATTGGAATGGAGAGATCCTCCGACCCTCAAACAATCTTTGATGTCCCACGCTGTATTCCAAATGCCCTTCTCAGACTAGAGGCTGGGCTGATCCTCTTGGAGACCCGTATGTGGCTACTTGCATCCACCTACTGGCTAAAACTCTTTCAGGCTGGTGGGTCAAGTACCCTTGATCCTTGCTGATAGCCACTGCTCAACCTGGCAAAGAACAATTGAGGAGAATCTCCAGGAGCGTGGCCTCCCCCCACCCAAGTTTTACTGCATCTTGGGTATCAAAAAGCAAAAACAAATAATTAAACAGTGGTTCTGGGATCATGCTCGACAATCAGATAAGGCAAAGATACAGAAACATCCAGTTATTCTGCAGCATATCAGATGTTTTCAATCAACAGGTTATCTTAGATCCCTTGAGATCCCCAAACATTGAAGAATCTTCACCCTGGCATACTTTAATGCTCTACCTTCAGTCCTCCTGGAAGGCAGATGCCATCATGTCCCACGCCCTCAAAGGCTTTGTCCATGTCGTACAGGGAAAGTGGAGTCTATTAAACACATTCTGCTGCACTGCCCATTCTATAATGACATCTGACATCAGTATACTGTTCCAATTCTGTCACCTTTACTGGGAAGATCTGAACAACTTTATGTCTCTCTCCTCCTTGCAGACTCTTCCCAGGAGATAACTAATACAGCTGCCAAATTCTGCCTACAGGCGTGTGGGATACACAAGCAGCTGATTGAGTCCCAGTAACTTTGCCTGTCTGTCAGAGGAGGGTATTATCTTTTCTGTCTCCCCCCCTTAATCCGCACTCATTGTTTGTGCTTGTCACCCTGCATGTGTTCTCTTTTCTATTACTGCTGACTCTCCGGAACTGATTCTGTATCGAAATAAAATCTAACTGAACTGAACATCTCAAAGATAAGGCTATTACTCTAACCGTAGCTCATTATTTAACTGCTGTCTTGAAGATTTGTCCAAAAGTATAACTAATGCATGCCTAAATGCTCATTTGCATACAGGTGCTCTTTTGCACTGAAACTGGAGAATACATCTTAATAGCTGCATAGCCCACCCCATGGAACAAAACCCTGCAAACCTACAAATGCGACAATAAGCCAGTGAGCTCAAGGCGAAAGACTACATTCGTTCTGAAACAGCTTCAAAAGCCCTGCTAGAGCCCCTGGTAAAATGGACAGTTTTAAAAAGACAGTTTTTATTCTAAGGGGAATTCAAAAAAGACAGTTGTGCCAGACCAGCGACTCTCACTTAGTAGCTCAGGAGTCACATGTGGCTCTTTGGCATGCCATCTGTGGCTTTTCTGGGCACTGTTCCCCAGTGTGGCACCTGCCCCATTTTCCAGGAAAGCCAGTTTGGTGCAGTGGTTAAGAGTGGCGTACTCTAATCTGGAGAACCAGGTTTGATTCCCCACTCCGCCACACGATTGCTGGGTGACCTTGAGTCAGTCACAAGTTCTCTCAGAGCTGTTCTCTCACTCGTCCCCACCTACCTCACAGGGTGTCTGTTGTGGGGAGAGAAAGGGAAGGAAATTGTAAGCCACTCTGAGACTCCAAGTGAAGGGCTGGGTATAAATCCAGTCTCCCCATCCTCCTGGAATGTGAGCTGTCCCATTGCACTGTGGGACTTTAGGAAGCATTTGCCACCTTGAAACAGCTGCTAGCACAGGTAGCAGAGGATGGCTAAGTTAACAGTGTCTCTAAGTTGCCTCATGCCAGAGATGGGGGAAAGAGCCTGTCCTCTCCAGCAACCCCCCACCCATCTACAGCCTCTGCACTCTCATCTGAGCACCCAGGCCACTGTCAGGAGGAGAGCAAGCTGGCTGCAGTGCACAGAAGACAGAGTAAAACCACCACCGTGGCAGCTGCCCAGGGAAAAAGCAAGCTAGCTACAGTGTATTGGTGACGGTTTTGCTCCACTTTCTCCACAACCAGCTTGCGCCTCTCCTCTTCCAGTGTCTTGCAACTCTCACTCTTTCATCTGAGCAGCTGTAACTCAAACTGAGGAGAAAGAGGAAAGACAGAGGAGAAGACCCTTCCTTTCACTCCAGATTCAAGAGTGGTGGGGAGAGACCACCTCACATGTGCAAAAGTAATTAAACTGAAAAGCTGTATCTCTTCAATATTAAAATTAATGTACTATTGCATATGGTGGGGTAGCACACAGGAAAGTGGCTCTTTTGATCGAGAGTAATTGCAAACAGGGCCCTGTTCAAGCTGCAGAATGAGTGGCAGTATGTTAGACCTGGATGTAGGGCAAAATTAAGAGGATTTCTTCTCAATTGTTCACTCCTATGTAGCGAAACCTAAACTGAATAAGAACTGTACAAGAAGTCATCACTGTAGGCAGGGCTTTTTTTGGTAGAAAAAGCCCAGAAGGAACTCATTAGCATAATAGGCCACACCCAACAGGAGAAACTCATTAGCATATTAGGCCACACCCCTGACGGCACAGCTCATTAGCATATTAGGCGGGGGGCTGGGAAAGCACAGAGCAGGCATGGAAACTTGCCTCTTTCCCCCCTGAGCTTCTCCACCCCACTTCAGCATCGCCTTTCTAGCCTCCCCCACCCCAAACCAGACAGCCGGGGAAAGGCGCTGCTAAAGTGGGGCAGGGAGTGGGAAAAAAGGCATTTTCAACATGCCTGGGTTCCCTGCCTGCCCTTTCCCAGCTGCCACATGTCAGCTAGAGAAGGGAAGGCAGAGAGAGAGGCTTTTCCTTGTCAATTTCACTCTCAGCTGACTGGCAGGGAGTGAAATTGACAAGAAAATCCCCAGGGGCTCCCCAGAGGGAAAGATGGCATTTTAACATGCCGCCTTTCCCTCTTGTGTGTAATGTGGGGAGGGCTGCATGCTCTATAGCCACGCATGCCAGAGGTTTTGGTTGTAGGTGTGGCCAACTCAGGAGCCAGCCGGAACTCCATTCCTGTGCGTTCCTGCCCCAAAATAGCCCTGACTGTAGGAAAAAATGGTAGTGGAACCCCGAGAGAGTGGGTGGGGGGACAAAGTTTAGTGCTGCTTTTCTCAGAATGGTACATGAAGGGTGATCTTTAAATGAGTATTTCTGATCAGGATGTATAGTCAGTGATGTCACTAAAATGTGTACCTAATGCACAGCCTAGAATCTACATAGGCGTGTGTCTGAGAGGTTCTTTTGAACATCAGGCCTTTATGGAAGTTTTCACCATAACTGCTCCCAGTGCCACAGAAGCAAGAACACAACAGTTTGAAAAGTGGTCTGTTTTTCTGGCTGCCAAAACAAAGCAAAGCAAATTCTATGTGCCCTTTTCGTTCAACCCCCGAACCTAGACACCTTCAAGCGGCAGCCAGAAACCTAAACGTTTGCCAAACGTAGAAATTCTTTCTGAAGTAAAGCTTGTGTGGCTAGTAAGAAAACAGCGGGTAGGTTAGCTAGTAATCAGCATCACCAGAACTTGACTGTCATGTCACAACTACATTGTGCTTATATGGGGATATAAGGGGGGAAATGGATTAAAACGGTCTGTTAAATCTGGTCCGTGTACTCACCATCCTACCCAACTGCATCTCCCTGACAAGACTTGGAGATAAAAGAGAAGGAAACAATCATATGTATGAAAGAGGGACTATTTCCCTTCTGGCTTTGCTGTGAGAATCTGTCAGAAATGAACCAGCCCACCACCAGCCCCGTTTTCTTTCCAATGGCCTTCCCCCCCAATTTTCCAGGTTTAGAGGCCTGCACTTCTCTTAATTAGCTCTTACAAATAATCATATTACTTCAATGAGCTATGAAATAATACAGAAGTCCACAGGGAAAGAAGATTTTTAGATATGCTACTAAAGAGAAGGCAGCTCTGTTTAAATTAGTTATTGTAACCTGGGGCGATCACTCCACAGTTAGTTACTAATGCTTAAAGCAGCTGCGGCTTCTGCCTTGCTCAGATTAACATTTGGCAATTTCTTTTTACCAGTCAGAGATGGCAGCATACAAGGCATGTGAACACAACACGCAAACTTGCCCATCTACCTTCGCCAGGTGCCCTAGGGTTGCCAGCCTCCAGGAGGGGCCTGGGGATCTCCCGCTTTTACAACTGATCTCCAGCTGACAGAGATCAGCTCCCTTGGAAAAAATGGCTGCTTTGAACGGTGGACTCTATGGCACTGCACCATGCTGAGGCCCCTCCCCAAACCCCACCCTCTCCTGGATCTACCCCCAAAGTCTCCAGGTATTTTCCAACCCAGACCTGGCAACCCCAAGGCGCCCCCCACTTTCAATGGTAAAGCTAGCAGATACTAGATATAATGGGCATTTCCCTGTGCTTGCACTCCATTTGTTAAGGAACTTCCTTTCTCCTATGGTCACAGGGTACCCCAAAGAATGACTGCACCAGGAAAAGCAGATTCTATTCTCACGATTCCTAATTTTAGGTAGTTATTTTAGCTTTTGCTCTCTGTTTCATATTATAAATACTGCACAGCTTTTGCTCTCTGTTTCATATTACAAATACTGCATAGCCTAAGTTTTTCTCTAGTTTACTAATAGTGATTGTGCTTACTGTTTTAAATGTGACTCCCGAGTCATTCATATGCTTTCCCGCTTCTGCTGCTCTTCTTGCTGTTTTAATTGGTTCTGCAGTTTTATTCTTGTCATAGATTTTAAAAGTTTTGCAAGTTTTGGTGGAAAGGCAGGAGAAAAAAATGCTTTAAATAAATAAATAGATTAATTTGACCTCATGAGATCCAGAAGATTTGGTGGCACAGAGGAGAAAAACCTCAACTATGATTTTCTTTTCAGAAATGTATGTCTTTCTAAATAAAGGATGGGGCGGGGGGTTTCCTACCTCAGCTATGGATAGAATTTTCCCTCCAAAAGCTTTGAAACTTTTTTCAGTTTCCAAAACCAGCTGCCACTAAACACAAAATAAATATATTATGGGGGGAGGCCTGAAAACATTTCTCTATATAATAATTGTGTTTTGGTCATGGACATTCCTGAACATTCCACATGCTCCTAAATCAGTTGGCTCCATGATGTGTCACTCAGGCTGTCCCTATCCACTGGCTGTATTGCCTGGGTCCTGCCTCCAAAAGTCTAAACAATTTGCTGTTCCTCTCCCTGCCCCCATAGCCAGTTGGAACACAGAAGTCGTTTGCATATGTGGCCTGATTGGCCTTTGCCTCTAACAATTTAAACAGTTTGCTGTTGCTGCTGGGAGTCATTGAATGTATTCTGAGGTAAAATACGTCTACCAATCTTCCCTTCAACGGTCACTGGAGTTGCCAATCACCGTGTTCCGCAGCCACAGCACATCATCTCCCCTACAGAAAATTTCCCAGCTATTACAACTGATCTCCAGATGACCAAAATCAGTTCTCCTGGAGACAATGGCTGCTTTGGGCAGCGGACTCTATGGCATTATACCCTCCTGAAGTCCCTCCGCACCCCAAACCCCGCCCTCCCCAGGCTCTACCCTTCAAATCTACAGGTATTTCCCAACCCAGAGTTGGCAACCCTGTAACTGGCTATGGAACCACCTTGAAACCCAGAAGATCTCACTGAGAGGGGATTTCATGGCACAGTGCCAACTAACATCAATATGAATTTTCCCAACAATTCTAGCAATGGGTTTCACATTATGTCCAAGTTTTAGACCAACTGAAACAAGAAAGGATGGAGGTTTGATGCTTTATTGAGTAACAGTTTTTAACATACATTGCTGGGTATCTGAGTGCAAATGTTCTGTCAATACTTGTCTTATTTGCATCAATTTTAATACAGTGTAGTTAATCAGTAGACTTAAATACACCGACTTTCACAAAGCCTTGGATCCCAACATGGTAAAAGATGGCAGAAAATCACTCCTCAAGCAGGAGTCTTCTTTCTGGCTTTAATCAGTAGCACTGCTTTTACTCAAATGAAGGTATGTCTCTAAAAAAGAGGGTACTTATTCCCACATGGAAATAGAACGCTTCCTATCAGTCATGCCAGGTTTTTGGAAAATAACCTCATTCCTGAGGCCCTGGAGAGCTGGCTCAGCAGAATGACTGTGAGCTAGGAAGCCAGGTTCAAATCACAACTCGAAACTCATGGATCATACACACCCACTGCTTCTTCCCCACCAACAAAGCGAGGAAGAATAATTTTGCCTGACTCCCTCCCTCACTGACGTTTTTCCTATGCCATTAAACCCCAGCATTAGCTTCACCATCAGGAATTAGGAGTTGGATCCTATCAGCCTTTCTGTTGATAAAAAATATGTGGAGTCCCCTTTAACCACCCCACAAGGCTATGCTGGGGGTCATGGCACCTGCATGTACAAAAGACACATGGAACAGGGGCAACAGTAAGGAGGGTGATAGGACAAGATCAAGCGAAAAAGCTAGGTGGATCCAAACCTATGTGTTTTAAATACTTCTGTCCCATCATTTGGCCAAATAATCCCCCCAACCAACTTGCAGCAACAATAAAGATCTATTTGAAGTGCAGCATACAATAAATTAAAATACAATAAAGTAGCTGATAAGAAATGACCACAACCATCATTCCAGGGCCACCACCATAATTAGTATCAACTTATACCTTAAAGCCAGCTAAAATACTATTATCACACAGTGTGACTGTATGCAAATCTACTTGGAAGAAAGTACTACTATGGCTGTGGTCACACACACTAAATAATCCACTTTCAATGCACTTTCCAGCTGGATTTTGCCAGTTCATGCAGTAAAATCCAGATGGAAAGTGAACTGAAAGTGCATTGAAAGTGGATTATTTAGTGTGTGTGATCGCAGCCTAGGTGTAATATGTATTACTCCCAGGTAAGTGGGCATACAATGGCAGTCTCCATCAAACTTCTGAAAGTTAAAATGACTGGAACAAAATGTGCCTCACTCCAAACTTTCAGTGCCACAACCAAAAAGGCCACATCATGTAGGAGAAGGGATACACCACGCAGTACAAGCAGCCTGAGAGTGGAGATGACAGTCCTAGAGATACCCTGGACCTAAACTATTTAGAGTTTTAAACCACAACTTTGAATTGGTCTTGAAAATAAACTGGAAACTGGTGCAGCTAGATCAAACTGGTATGTTTCCAAATGGTTTGCTCACGTCAAAACACCTAGCAAACACACTCTGGAATGAATGAAGTTTCTGAGAATTTTTCAAATAGACCCATGTGAAGTGTTACCATACCATAGCAATGGTCAGTGTGTTGGACTAGGATCTCAGAGACCCAGGTTCAAATCCCAACCTTGCCATGGAAGTCCACTGGGTGCCCTTGGGACAGTCATGGCTTACCACACTGATGTAAGATAGCCTTATCCAGCAAGGATGCCTTCTCCAGGTCACTTAGAACCTGAGGCATAACTAATCTATGATCAAGTATCATAGCTGTACACTCTTGCTTTATTCATTTAAATCACAGTAATGCAGGTTCTATGTATAAAAATAACCTATGCAAGTCAACTCCAGATTTAAAGAATCAGCGGTAGCCACTCCATCCCACCATGACAATTGCTCCAAAGAAGACCACCCACAGAAGCATTGATGGTGGGTGGGTGACACTTCAGCTCCTCAAGCACTGCAAGATATTAAGGTGCTCCTCATACCAACCACTGCTACCTGTAGTGCATGTTCATGAGCTATCCCGCAATGCATGATCAGGCTATTCCCTTGTAAACCTGTCCATTACTCGTCTGCAGTTTAGTTTGTCTTTTTTTTTCTGACAACCATCGGGGGGTTTTGGAAATATTACCTCTCATTTAATGCCAGGGTGTAGAAAAATACCTCTTCCAGGAGCCACACAAAACACCTGCAAGGAGGTTGCAGAATGCTGGACTTCAAAATAAACTGCAGCTGTGGTCACACACAGACTAAATAATCCACTTTCCAACTGGATTTTGCCAGTTCACACAGTAAAACTCCAGTTGGAAAGTGCACTGAAAGTGAATTGTTTAGTGTGTGTGATGGCAGCCTTAGAGTTTTCTCTTTAGGAAGAATTTATATTAAAAATTTAAATCAGTTTGATATGAGTTTTACTGTTATGGATCCTGGGGAAAGTAGTTTTGTGAGGGTACTGAGCATTCTCTGTGAGAGATCTTTAGCCCACACACCAGATCTTTGCAGAGGCATTGACTTTTAAAATCCGGGGGGGGGGGGGGGGGGTCTTGTGCGCACACGCAAAGCGTGCACACACACGCTGGGACCATGTCCTCGCTGCCCCCCCCCCCCCGTGGACTGGCCTAGCCTGGCCACTCCTGCCTCCATGGGGCCAGCTGGGCAACTGCCCAGCGTGCCAGGTCAGTCCCAGGGGGGGAGGGGAGGCGGCGGCAGCAGCCGGTGGGTGGACAAACGAGGCGGCAGCCTGCGCCTGCCCCGCCACCTCCCCCCCCTGCCTGCTCCTGCCTCCGTTCCTCCGTCCAGCACGCTGGGCATTTGCCCAGCTGGTTCCTGGATGGAGGGAGGGAGGAACGGAGCAGGGGGAGAAGCGGTGGCGGTGGCAGCCGGCCAGCCAGCCGGCCTGGGCGCTCCATTTTCCCGGGGGTGGCTGAGCCCCCCCCCCCCGGGAAATTTCGGGGGTGGCTCGAGCCCTTGAGCCCCCCCATAGTTTACGCCTGTGGATCTTTGTTCCCCTTGGGATGGATGGGACAGCTTTTCAACCACTTTACATCTGTAGTCTAAATAACCCATTTTACACACACTCTTAAGCCAAAACAATGGATTTGAGCCCCAGCAGGCAGAGTCATGTGAAGGAGAAAGTTCAAATTTTGAGAAACATGGATCTTCTTGTATATTGCCAGGTATCCATTAGAATGCATCCCCAGCTGCTGTTGTTTTTCTATCCCTTTAAACTTTATTCAGGAATAATTTTCACAACAGGACATTTTGTAAGAGATTCTTACTTAACGGAATTAGCCCGTAACTTCTCTCTGCATTTCACAAGAGGCTATTCCAAGTCAATGGTGAAAGTGTGAGTCAGAAGGCTTACAAAAAAATGCCCTTCTTTAAAAAGGAAGATCAAAATAGAAATTTCAGTACTCCTAAAAGGGAAGGGAAGTGTCTGTACGTGAAGGGGAGATACTACCCACACAGATATAACACAGTTTAATGGGAGGTTGTGTTGCCTACCAGTGAACAAAACTAAAGCAGAGTTTGTGAAAGTGTCCTCAATGAGAAGCAACTGGTTTAGCAAACTTGTGGACCTTAGCCATTAATCTCTGTTAAATGCTAAAAATCTGGCTTATAGCAATAGACAATCTAGTGCTAGTTTTGACAACTAAGGACCTCTGGTCCAACTGTGTAGGTGTGCAGATAAAACACCATTGAAAAGAGCCTCCTATGTTCAAAGCAGTAACACTTTGACTGCAACTCTATGGGCGCAATCATACACACCCATTTGCCATGGAAGAGAGATGATTCACCACCGGATCAAAGCGGCGTGATCACACCAGCACATATGGGAAGCGTCCCACAACCGTCGTCGAACCGTTGCAAACCATTTTGATCTGGTGGGGAAGCATGGTAAAAAGCTACTAGTAAAACTCCAGTATCAAATGGTTTGCTGCGGCTCACAGCCAGAGTTTCCCTGTGTGATCGCACCAGTGTGGAAGTGTGGTGTCGCAGATAGCGTGATCACACACTATCCCAACGCCACGCTGGGTTTTTTTGTCCCCCTTCTCCATGTGTGCATCATCAAAAGCCCCCTTAGGGGGAGACACGAATCATCAATCCTCCCCCCCCCCCCCCGTTGAAGCAATTCATCGATTCTTCTTCCCCTCCATCTAAGCAAATCATCGATTCCCTCTTCCCCTGTTGAAGCGCTTCATCAATCCCCCATTTAAGCGCCTCGGAAACCCACCACAAAAAAAACCCCACTCGCCCACGGTTGTGTCTGATCACACAGTGGCAGTTTGCCCCAGCAGGTTCACGGAGCTGTGTGATCGTGCAACTGTGGGGCAAATTGCTCCAGAGCAAAAAAGCCTCGATTCCCCTCCGGATTATTTTGCTCATGTGGCTGTGACCTATAAGTGCTATAATGAAATCAGTGGGACACACTTCCTCTGACTACCAGGAATGCTATTTTGCTCACCTTTGTTTAAGAGTATCCTATTCCCCAAATGTATCATTTCCTACCTGGGAAGATGCTGCCCCCTTCATATCACCAATGCTTTAAGGGGGGGGTGCTTAAAGAATAATAAATCTATGACATACTTGGCTCCTGTTCTGTAGAAGTTCATGTCATAAAAAGTCTTTTTAAAAGCTCAGGATTCTTGGTTGTTTTGCTGTCTCAGACTAATACCGCTACCCGCCCTGTGGGATTTGCAGTGATAGAAGTGGTGTACTGACCCAAAGTAGAAACAAGCAACAGTTTAACTTTTAACTGTTCCTTTAATTTCAGCCAAGTGCATGTTTCCATTGACAGCAAAACTGGGAACATTGAGAAGGGGGTGCTTACAGTAAGATATCAGAGGCTATTTACCCCACCCCTGTTCTACGTTCTCCCTATAACAGCTCTTTCCCAAGCTTTCTGTACCTTTGCTAGTTCTACCCTAAGAGGGTTAATGGCAAAAACCTCATTTTCCACGATGTCCCACTATGACCTTTGGTCAAACAGGTTTCTGAGAAACTGCAATAAATAAATAAATAAAGGACACTGTAGACAAATATAATTGTTTGATAAGTGGGAACCTCACAGGCAAGGATGCCTTTCTCATACCACCAGGAACACAGTCTCTAGCTCCGCTTCTCAGTTCTGCAAAGAGTATTCCTATCTTACATTAATGAAATTAAGAGTATTCCTATTTTACAAGGACAACATTTTTTAATGTCTGTGTAGGCAGGTCTATAGGGGCCATATATCCCTATTTAATTTGCAGTGTTTGCTTCTACAGCTGTTTTAGAAGCTGGTGGCAAGACCTAGATCTTGTCATACAGTGTGTTAGAACATAACAGCTGGATCAGACCTAAGGTCTAGCATGCTGTTTCTCATACTGGTCACCAGGTGCCTCCAAGAAGCAAGACAGGAAGAAAATAGGCTGCTTCAGGAATACTGTATCTGAACATGGGGGCTCTTAACTAAGCTGCCAACGCAGAGTTTCCCAGTTCTTCTGCATCTAAGCTACTAGTTATTGTCTGCTTCTGTAGTTAAGAATAGGGGATCTAGGACACCTTTTGGCCTGAGCAGCGTGTTCCCACCACTTCTTCACAGGGCTAGCAGAGGGGAAAATGGGGGAGACATTTGGCATCATCACGGCAATGTGCGGTGACACTTCTAGTACAAAACTGGAAGTGACGTCATTGTGACTGGGCAATACTCTAGGATTCACCAAAAACCCAGCAACACCAAAGAGACTGTCATTGCCCGCCAAATCCCCTTTACATACAGGCTTCTGTGCATATACAGTGTCCTCAAAAACAATATGAAATGAAGGGCAGGGATTCCAGGCAATGATGATGCTCCACTGTTCACCAAGTCAGTTGTCTTCAGCCCTTCCAGACCCAGGACCCACTTTCAACCCTAGAAAAAAGTATGAGACTTTCTGAATTGCAACTGTGTGATATCACAGCAGTCATAGTGCACATTGGCACCAATGACACTGGGAAATGTAGTTGTGTGGCCCTGGAGGAAGCTATTTAAAACCACAATAATTGAAGCCCAAATAGAATGCATTCCACAAGTTAGGAAAGGCACTGACAAGTCTAAAAGAAAGTCTGCATGTTTAACAATGCAGGCCACATGAACACATGAAACAGAACCAGACCCTTGGTCCATCAAAATCAGTATTGTCTACTCAGACTGGCAGTGGCTCTCCTGGGTCTTTCACATCGCCTACTATCAGATCTTTCAGCTGGAGATACCAGATGTTCTAACACTGAGCCACAGCCCCTCCCAAGTCAAAGAAAGCTATAAAAAGTAAAGAGGCTTCTGTCTAAAAATGGAAAGTCTGCTCCAATGAATTGAACAGGGGGGATCACAGGCTCTGGCAAAAGAAATGTAAGTCAATCATTAGGTATGCAAAAGAGAGATTTTGAGGAGCAAGTTGCTAAAACCATCAACCATCACTATTGTCATCTGTGATGAGGGTCTGGCCCTGGAAGAAGTACGAGCCAAGAAACTGTGGAAGGCTGAAATTACATTCAAACCAGGACCCAGTATGCCATCTGGTAAAGGGAGATCAGTAGCGTGCCATCTTGATTGGGAGCACTTTATTTTAAACTTTTGCTGTTACTAGAGTGTTTAATGTTTGATGTGTTTTAAATTATTGTATGTGTTTTAGGCATAAGTTGCCATACTGTTGTGAGCTGCCCTGAGCCTGCTTGCAAGGAGGGCGGGATAGAAATGTGAAATAAATAAAAATAAATAAATAAAAAGCATCAAGACAAACAATAAACATTTTTAAAAATACAACTGGAGCAGGAAACCAGCCAGAGAAGTCGTGAGGCCTTTGGGTGACAAAGGAATCAAGGGATTGCTAAAGGAAGACAGGGAGATGGCAGAGAAGCTCAATTACTTTTTTGCTGCTGTGTTCATTGTGGAAAGTGTGCGGCAGGTACCCAAGACACAGCCTCTATTTTCTGGAAGGGAATGTGAAGAAATGAGCCAAACTGAGGTGACCAAAGATGAAGTTCTAGATCTACTAGGGGAATTAAAAAGCAATGATGGCATACACCCTAGAGTGCTTAAGGAACTCAGATATGAGATAGTTGATCTACTAACCTGTATATGTAGCCTATCACTAAATTCAACCACTGTACCAAAAGACTAGAGAGTAGCAAGTGTAACACCATTTTTTTTAAAGGGATCCAGATCCAGAAATTACAGGCTAATAAGGCTGTCCCAGGCAAATTAGTAAAAACTGTAATCAAAAATAGAATTATTAGGCACATAGAGGGACAAAGCCTGCTGAAGGAAAATCAGCATGGCTTCTACAAAGGGAAGTCCTGCCTCACCAACCTTTTGGAGTTCTTTCAGCAAGTGAACAAGCATATAGACAATTGTGACCCAGTATACATTATGAAAGGTGATGCGCTTTGGGACAAAAAATACCAGCTTCAAGTGCAGCCAATATTGTAATGCCTCTGTATAGATCTATGGTGCAGCCTCATTTGAAATACTGTGTACAGTTTTGGTCACTATATCTCCAAAAGGACACTGCAGAGCTGGAAAAAGTACAGAGGAGGGCAACCAAGATGATTATGGGGTTGGAAAACCTTTTCTATGAGGAAAGGCTGAAGAGTCTCGGACTTTTCAGTTTAGAAAAGACGACTAAGGGGGGGACATGATAGAGGTTTATAAAATTATGCATGGGATGGAGAGAGCTGACAAAGGGAATTTTTTCTCCCTCTCCCAAAATACGAGGACTCGAGGGCATCCACTGAAGCTGATGGGCAGTAGGTTCAAGATGTGCAAAAGGAAATACCACTTTACACAGACAGTGATTAAAATGTGGAATTCTCTTTAAAAGGGGATCAGAGAGATTCAGGGAGGATACATCTATCAATGGCTACTAGCCATGGTGACTGAGGGAAACCTCCACATTCAGAGGCACTAAACCTTGGAATTCCAGAGTCAGGAGGCAACATCAGAGGAAGGCCTTGACCTCTGTGTGCCCTGTTGTTGCTTCTCCAGAGGAACTGGTTGGCCACTGTGTGAGTCAAGATGCTGGACTAGATGGACTATTGGTCTGATTCAGCAGGGCTCTTCTTATGTTCTTATGACATCATAATCAAATGAAACACAGTCTTGTGACAGGAAGAGGAGCAGCCAGTGTTATGACTTCACTTTGTCAAACACCAGCAGCAGGGACAGATGGCCAAGAAAGCTGGTGACAGGAAACTCAAGTCAGCCACTAGGAGGATTGAGGAACAAGCCAGTACAAGTAGGTTCAGAGGTCTTGCTCCTGCAAAAGCTCTCCCTTGGCTTCTCTCTCTCTCTCCCTCACTCCCCAGACCAGCCAACCCCCAAGACACCCAATACGTGTCCACACTTGTGGTACACAGCCAGCCACCCCCCCCCCCCAAAAAAGACCAGCATTCTGAGGGAGAAGTGCAGGCACATGATTGGAAGCCAAACTGGTGGCAGTGGATGTACAAGTCAGGAGGAGCAAAAGACAAGGGAGAATCTTGGCAAAAGAGGGCATGTTAACAGCAGATCCTTCCAAAATTTTGGCAGCGACAAATGGTGGCTTTATACAGGTCTTGCAAACCAGCTAGTGCAATTCTGTGACCCACTTGAGGATTCTGGGCAGTGTACTGAAGATGACTGTTCTGAGTAATGATGCCTCCATCTCATTACTGACCAAAACAAAGGGCTAACAACAGAAAAGAGAGCCACTGTATGGTAGAGTCTGGGACACCCCATTCTGCCATGGAAGGTTATGGTTCACCTTGGGCCAGTCAGTCTTTCTCAGCCTAATCTACCTCACATGGTGGTTGTTACTAGGATAAAATGAGGAGGGGAGAACAATGTCGTAAGCTCAGGGGTCCTTTTGTAGAAAAAGAGGTGCAGGAGCTCATTAGCATAACTCATTAGCATAACTCATTAGCATATGCCACGTCCCCGGACATCACCAGAAGTGTCAGAAAGGGAATGTCAGTTTCAGCCCCATTATACCCTATGGGCCATTGAAATCAATGGCAAAAACTCATAGGGTATATGAGGGGCTGGAGGAAAGGGGGTTTGAGGGAGAGGCTCCAAACTTGCAGGGTACCTGCTGGGGCCTCTCCTCGAAATACCCACTAAATTTCAAGAAGATTGGACCACGGGGTCCAATTCTATGGGCCCCCAAACAGATTGTCCCATCCCCTCCATTGTTCTCTATGGAGGGAAAAAATGTTAACTTTTTTCCTACCATAGAGAACAATGGAGGGAATGGGGGCAACCTATTTGGGGGCCTGTAGAATTGGACCCCCTGGTCCAATCTTCTTGAAACTTGGTGGGCATTTCGAGGAGAGGCCCCAGCAGCTACCCTACAAGTTTTGAGCCTCTCCCTCAAACCCCCTCCCCTCCAGTGGCTTTTAAAGTTGCCACCAAATTTCAGCTGCAATTCGGCGGCGAGCTGAATCAGGTTAGAGAATCTGATTCAGCCCATGGCTGCACTACTTGCCAGTCCTGAGCTGGCGGAGCTTTGCTCCGCCTCGCTCCGGCCCCAACGGACCCCTGCGTAAGCTGCTTTGGGTCCCCATTAGGTATCCTTTTGAAAACATACAAAAATATGAATGATTTTCAATATCCCAGTATCACCTCACAAAACTACAGTTAAGACCTTACTGGCATAACTGTGAACGCTTTAGCAGAAGCCCATGCTAATGTGCAGACAGCTTCTTTCACAAACTTTGGGCCTAGCCACAAACATGAGGTTCTTATACTGCACCCTGGCTCATCATAGGCTGAGGACAGACTGGCAATCTGGCCCGCTCTGCCTCTGCTTTAGAAGCGGAGGCAGAGAGGGTGTCCAGATTGCCGCAGCTGTCCCGTCGGTGGGCTGCACTTACCCGCATGCGAGGCGCTTTCCACGCGCTGCAGCCGGAGACCTCTTGGAGCTGGTCTCTGGCCGTCTGGGCATGCGTCCCTGCTGCTTCCTGGCAGTGTGGACGTGTCAGAAAGTGGGGCCGGAAGTGCGAACCGGCTGTCCTGGCCGTGCCTCACCGGAACAGCCGCTCGCCGCTCGCCACTGCAGTGGAGGCTCCAGGGGCCGGCTGAGGAAGAGTGGACGCACCGGTCCACCTCCTTTCAGGTAAGGTCCCGCAGCACTGGAGCCAGTGCGAACGGGCAGCCATGGGACGGGTTGGCCCCGGGGCTTTTTCGCCCACTTGCACTGCGCTCCAGATTGCCAGTCTGTCCTCGGCCATAGTAAGTCCTGTGCTGAACACAGGTTCAGAGTAGGTGAAGAGTACTGGACTCGGGAGACCAGGAACGGTGAAATCATGAAGCCTTTATTGAGTGACTCAGCATGTCCAGTAGATGGTCAGAATAAGCATGCTTCCAGGGCTCCAGGGCCCTCATTATATGCTGGCCAGAGCCATACCTCCGGCCGCACCCAAAAGACCTGGGCTTTACATATGCGCATGTTTGTCATAGGTTCCCTGGAGGAGCCTTTGGCCGCATTGGCTCCCCAGGGAGAACCTAGGTCCCACGTTGGTGGAGGCTTTGAATCCGGACGTCTATTGTTCCTCCAGATTCAAGCTCCCCTCTCTGCCTGGCCATGTGCTCTGGCCATGCGGCGGGCGCCATTACCTGGGAGCACATGGCAGGCCGGTTGTTACACAGAACATACTACATTACAGTAGGGCTGACAATTCCAGGTCAGGAAATTCCTAATTTGGGGACAGTACCTGGGGAGAGCAAGGTATAGGGAGGGAAGGGGCCACCGTGGGGTATAAGGCCATACAGCCCACCCTCCAAAGCAGCTGTCTTCTCTAGGGGAAGGGATCTGTCATTTGCAAATCAGCTGTGATTCTAGGAGGTCTTCAGGCACCACCGAGAGGTTGGCAACCCTAAATTTCAAAGTTTAAAAAAGCACTGGGGCTTTACCCACTATTCTCTTTGTTTGCTGTCTTGACTGCAATCAGTTTTTACACCCCTTATTTCATACAAATGGTAAATTCCTAACAATACTCAGGAATACAAACACTAACATAGATTACATGCAGGATTTTTTAACACATAAAGGAAATGATAAAACACTTTTGACATGTACCCTGTCAGGGTCAGAGATAAATGAAGAACAAACAATCTGCAAATGTTGTTGATGCCTGAGTAGGAGGCAGAGACAACTGGACACATTCTACATACTCAGGGGCAGAAATGCATCTTTTTGTGTTGGAGGAAAATCCCTCGTTAGCTACAGGGTCATAATCCAAAAAATCCATATGCACATTTGGAAAACTCAAGGAGATATGAACTTTTTAAAACACTGCTATGGGATCAAAGGCCTCTTGCCTCAGTGATTCCACTCAGCAAACGTGTCAACACGTCAGATCTATTGTTTGCCATGCTAGTGAAGCTCAGGATAAAGAATGTTGCCTTATTTTTACATCTTCCCATTTTATAGATGGAGGAACTGTAGGGTTGCCAGCCTCCAGGTGGGGCCTGGGGATCTCCCGCTTTTACAACTGATCTCCAGCTGACAGAGATCAGCTCCCCTGGAGAAAATGGCTACTTTGAAGGGTGGACTCTATGGCATTGAGCCATGCTGAGGCCCCTCCCCTCCCCAAACCCCACCTTCTTCTGGCTCCACCCCCAAAGTCCCCAGGTATTTTCCAACCTGGACTTGGCAACCCTAAGGAACTGAGATGCAAAGGTTCAGTCGGTCCGTGTCTAAACACCCTAGAACAAAATAGGGGCTTTGCAAACGTCACAAAACACAAGGATGGCCAGCTAAAAAGGGGGACGCGGGATTTTTCAGTACCTGCGGCTCTAGTCCTCACCCCTACAGAGTAACCCACGTTTCTGTTAAAGACACGGAACCCCCGCCTCCCTTTGCAGCTGTCCTTTCCAAGCATCCCCTGCATTTACACAAACTTCCCACCAAGATCAGTCTGGCCAGCTACATGATCCGCCTAGGAGTTAATCCTGCAAAAGAACGACTTTCTTTTCCAGTATTAAGGGGCCGGGCAAGCCGCTTCCTTCTTTCAGTAGCAAATAACAGCCAGTTCGGTTCCAACAACTACATCTGCTTTCCTAACGCATTGAAGTCCACGAGGAGCTAAAGAATCTTCAATAACGTACCCATAACTCTGTCACTTACTGTTTCTCTGCTAATGCGTTAGATCCCGCGCAGTTCGCGCATCTCTCGGGTCTTCACTTCCTAAAGATTCCCCCTCCCCTCTCTTTCTTTCAAGCGGTGCGGCTTGGAAGAGGTTCATTCGCGCTCTTCGAGGGGTGGAGCCGGAGAGTCAGCAGTCCTACTATAGGCCGTGCGTTCCTTAAGGTGGGCCGCAAAGTTAATTCCCCGAAGACTTGCTAACGTCACTCGTGGAATGACTCGCAGGGCTGACGAAGGAATTCGCGCGTGTGAAAAGGAGTCCGGAGACAGCAGCGTGACGGGGCACAGGTTCCCGTAAGGGCATCGGGGCAGCTAGGAGAGGTGAGGTCACGTCTGGAACAATAGATTGGCGCCCCCCTCCCCCCCCCCCCCCCCCGGCATCTTTACCAGGGGATAAATCCAGCTTCGTTCAGTAAGCTTACTTCTAATAAGCAGCCGGCTGCCTTGTTTCGGAATAAGCCCCCTACCCAACCTCAGTAGGACTTGCTTCCTGAGAGTTCTGCAACTAGGCAGCTTTTAAGCACACTTACTTGGGAGTAAGTCCCATCAAGTTTAGCGGGATTTGTTTACAAGTAAACATGCGTGGGACAGCGCTGCACGGTTGCGAGCCTGTGTGCGCTTGATCTAAGAGTAAACCTGTGGGATTTCGAGTAAAACTCCCTTTCCAATAAACATGCACAGGACCGGGTTGTATATCTACACGGGTACACGTGGGCTGTAGCTAGGGTTAGCTCAGGGAAAGGTGGATACACCTTAAAGAACAAACCGTGAAAGGCGAGTGAGAAACTTGAATGACATTCTGAAGGAACTGTTTTCCTTCCCCAAGGAATGCTTAACAAATTTTCTTGCAGAGAAAAGGGCTGCTTTCGCATTGTGCGCAGCCTGGTTGGCAGCATTACATTAAAAGCTACTGTTTGTTTCTTTAGCATACTTTTTATGCCCCTTTAAGCCCATCATAATATGACTGCAGGCAATAGTATGGTAAATGAGATTCAGTCCAAGTAAGTATGTAGCAATGCATGGGGCAGTGGAGATTCTAATTTTGCAATATACAAAATTGTTCGAGAATGTATTTAGTGGCTTACCAGGAATGAAGTATAGATCATTATTTATTTTTGCAACATAAATAATGCATAATGGAATTTGTCACCACTTGTGGGGTTCCCGGGCATCTGACTGACCACTATATTTATTCACTTGCTTCATTTAGAGTCCACCTTTCTCCTTGAGACTCGAGGCATATATAAGAAACAGGATTCTGATTGAACTTAACTATTCCATTAGTATAGTAGTTTTAAGTGAAACTGGGTTATGTTTGATAGAACCAGGTGGGCAGGCATGTTGGTCTGAAGCAGTAGAACAAATTTTCAGTCCAGTGGCACCTTTAAGACCAACAACAGTTTATTCAAGGTACCTGGATCTAACTCTAAAAGCGGTTTGTTTCTATGTGTTGTTATGGCCATAAACTGTGTTACTCTGACAAATGGGAAATTAATGGAGATGAACACAAACAAAAATGAGCTTCAGTATTCCTACTAACATTCTAGGTCAAAGAAAAGGCCATCGTCTTTTCCCAGATAATACGAAGACATGATTTACTGGCCTTACTATCATCCACACACAAAGCTTCTGGGTTTGTTAGTTGTTATACACTTAGCAAAGCAGTCTACATCTTGCCCCTCCCCCCAAGCAGGCCACTCACCTCAGTAATTCAGGTCTAAGTTTCTCAGGCCTTACTACTGACCTGAGCAACAAGCTGGGGATTTCCCCATGTCACAAGAGTTCAACCAAAGCTGCCTCTAAGACAGGGCTCAATTTCCTCAGCAGAAAACAAGGCTTCAGGCTCTTTTAACTTACGTCAGAATTTGACCTTGGACCTCTTACATTCCCCACGCAGGAACTGAAAATGAAGAACCAACATCACACACACATTTCCAGCCTTCCTGTCAAGCACAGGGCAGCTGAAGTAAAAGACTGGAGGTACACTGCATATATGACAACAGATTAATCAATGTAAAATTGTTTAGATGACTAAGCAGAGGTATATTTTTGACCTGACCTCGGTGGCCCAGGATAGCCTCATCTTGGATCAGCCCTGGTTAGTATTTATGTATTTAAAATATTTATTAGCGGCATTTCTCCCTTGAGGAACTCAAGGTGACTTACAATATTAAATAGTACTTGGATTAGAGACCATCAAGGAAGTTCAGGGTTTGCTACACAGAGGCAGGCACTGGCAAACCACCTCTGATCATCTATTGCCTTGAAAACCCCATTTGGCTGCCGTAAGTTGACATTAACTTGCTATCACTTTCCGCCATGTTTTTGAAGACTTTGGCTCTGGTATATGATTGCAATTGGCCCGTGGTCTTCCACCTTTAACCTCTAGGGGTCAGCATATGACCCACCAAGGTGAAATCATGTGACATTCCAGTCATGTGACAGGAAGAGGGAGGGCTAGAGCTACTAGCTCAGGGGTGTCAACTAGGCAAAACACGGGACAGAAGACTAAGTGAGCTTAAAACAGGAAACAAGCTAAACACCAGGAGGTATAGCATCAGCAGGAACAAAGCAAGGCTTAAATCCATGTAGAGTTGCCAACAACCAGGTGGGGCCTAGAAATTCCCCCAGATTGCAACTGATCTCCAGACTACAGTGATCAGTTTCCCTGGAGAAAATTGCTGCTTTGGAGGGTGTACTGCATGGCATTTGCCCATGCTAAGATCCTTCCCAAACCCTACCATCTCCAGGCTTCTCTATCAGATCTCCAGAAACTTCCCAACCCAGAGCTGGCAACCTTAGAGCCATGGAAGAGTCCTTTCCATTGGTAGGTTACTTCACCTTGCCATCTTGCTGTTCCTTTCAGTCTGCATGCAAATAGAGGCAGAAGGTGTGGCATCCTAGTTCTCTCTATGCATAGGCCAGTGGTTCTTACTTGGTGGCTCATGGACAGCTACATTCACAATTGCCATCTACCAAAAGAGCCATATCTATTTCCATCCCCGGCATCCCTCCACTTCAAGGAGGTTCACGGTTCACCTGTTCCTCTGATGGTGGCTGTTTCAAGGTGGGAAACACCAGCCAACCATGAGCCCTACTGGGCAACAGCCTTGCCAACTTTCTTGAAACATGTGGCAGGTGCCACCTTGGAAAACTGTGCTTAAGTGACATGTCAAAGAGCCACATATGGGTCCTGAGCCACTGAGTATCACTGGCATAGACAACTACAGCAGATCTTTCAGAAATAAGCAGATATATACAGTGGATTTTTAGGGCCTGCAACCCAGAATAATGGAATTCTACAATCCACTTGACCATCCCAACCTATAGCTTGATGACTATTGTGACAGGGAATGGGAAATACAAAGGTTTTCTCTTCTAATAATGTGGCCACTCATATGTATAAAAATTTAAGTTCTGACACATTATTCTGGATCCTCACCTATGATACGTTTTGGTGTCCTCTGTATTTAAATTGAATCAATCCTTTAAAAGGCAAGTGATTGAACTAAAATCATCTCATTCGTATAGAATCCTGGTTCCTATAAAATAAATTAGTTAGTGATTGTTTTGAAAAAAAATGAGTTTTCTATATCCTAATATCTTGACCAGATGGCTATCTCTAGTTAGATACCAATAACTGTCCTCCTGACCTTGCTTATTCAAAAACTAGCCCCAAGTAATAAGCCAAAAGTCAAATCTGTTTGCTGCTAATCTGGAAGTAGGCAAGGCTTGTGGTTGGCTGGTAGTTCCCACCTAATAACAGCCACCACTGGAGGAACAGGTGAATTGTGAACCTCCTTGAGGTGCAGGACTGTATGAGGCTTGCTTGAGGCCTGCCTAGTTTCCTGAAGTATGGGGAAGCTGTCACGTTGGGGAACATTCAAACAAGTTCTGTAAGGCACTGCTAATTTTCAGTGTAGACATACAAGATGTATAAAAATTTAGCAGTGTCTTACAGAACTTGTTTGAATGTTCTTCCAGATTAGCCTCAAGCAGATTTTGGACAGGATGGTCTCCTGAAGAGGGGGACAGCCTACCGAAACAGAAATAAGTTTAGGTCAAATGGCACTGCAGCGAAAAGCCAAAGAGAGCCCCTCACAAGGCAAAGGAAACATAACATCATTTGCCTTAGAGCAAACAGTTTGTTATATCTTGAGGCAGCAAAATGGCTTTATTGCCCCATAATTTCACTTAAGCACTGGCTTTTTTATAACCCAAGCTAGAATATGGAAACTAATCCATGATTTAAAAGTTTCCTATGGGACTCTGAATGGACTCAGTCCTTCATTTGAATTGTGATGCAACTCATACAAAGCTGCTATGCAGGCATAGTTAGTAAGCCAGCACAATGGGTACAAGTGCTATGGATCTCTGGCTTGTACACTGTAGGAGCTTTGAATCGTCTGCCTCACATGGCAGTGGAATTGGCAACACCGCTTAATGGCTTTGGCCAAATGCCCATTTGGAAGAGGTGAGTTTCTCACTAAACTGAAGGGACTGGGGCAAATGGGTGTCAGTGTGAGAAAGTACAGTGTACAAGGGCTTGATCCAGCAGTGTACCAGTGGAAAGCTATGATGGTCACAGATCTTTCTGGTGTTCTTCTCCTCCCCATGTAGTCCTGTCCAAGACCAGAACAAAGGTGGAGTTACATGACCAGTAGCTGAAGACAGCAATCCTGAGCACTTCTGCCCAGAATCCTAGTCAAGATTTATTAAATGGCCTTACTCCAAGGAAAGTGTTATTAAGATTACACTGCAAATCACCCCTCCATTGACAGAAGAGGAAGAAGAGAACACTTGCAGCCCTTCCTGTGGCCTACTGCAGCTTCCTGATCCATATGGCTATTAGTGCACATGGGGCCCACAACCCTGGGAATAAACTTTCCCATGATTGGAAAGAACTGCTGTGGAGGGAGGGGAAAGGTTTGCATCCGTAGATCATTGGATCCAACCCAGAAAGAGAAGTAGACAGACATTGCTGAAGTGGGAGGTGAAGAACTGGGCAGGTGCAGGATTGTTCTCATATTGGGGATAGTAGATCTGGATAGTAGATCTGTGTGGAATTAGAAGAGATGTGGGGTGGTAGATCTGTTGCTCCTGTGCCTCCCATACTCTTCCTGTAGATTGGTAAAAAAATAAGATACATTAGGTTTTTTAAAAAAAAAATGGCATAAGACTCCAGTTATCTCTCTTCCAAGAAAATCAACCATGGTTAAGTTCTAGCCCATTGAGTTTCTCCCAACATGTAGAGGTGGGACAGGTGTAGCATAAAGGCAAGTGGGCGTCGGCATGGGTAAGTGCAAAGTAATGCACATTGGAGCCAAAAATACTAACTATAAATATATATTGATGGGGTTCAAACTGGTGGTAACTGACCAAGCAAGAGATCTTGGAGTCATAAAGGATAATTTGCTGAAAATGTCGACTCAGTGTGTGACTGCAATAAAAAAAAGCAAATGCTGTGCTGGGGATTATTAGGAAGGGGATTGAAAACAAATCAGCCAGTATCATAATTCCCCTGCATAAATCTATGGTACAGCCTCATTTGGAATACTGTACACATTTCTGGTCACCACACCTAAAAAAAAAATACTATACCATTGGAAAAGGTGCAGAAAAAGGCAACGAAAATGATTAGGGAGGTGGAACACTTTCCCTATGAAGAAAGGTTACAGAGGTCAGGGCTCTTTAGCTTGGAGAAATGATGATTGAGAGGTGAAATGACAAAGGTTTACAAAATTATACATAGGATAGAGAAGGTAGAGAAAGAATTACTTTTCTTGCTTTCTCACAAGAACTTTTGGGTACTCAATGAAATTAATGAGCAGTAGGCTTAGAACAGATAAAAGGAAGTACTTCTTCACCCAAAGAGTAATTAACACATGGAATTCACTGTTGCAGGAAGTGGTGGTGGCTACAAGCATAGCTTCAAGAGCTCCATATGAATATATGGAGCAGAGGTCATCAATGACCATTAGCCTCAAGGTATCGATGGAACACTATGTCTGGGGCAGTGATGCTCTGTATTCTTGGTGTTTAGAGGACCACAGTGGGAGGGCTTCTGGAGTTCTGGTCCCACTGATGGACCTCCTGATGGCACCTGGGTTTTGGCCACTGTGTGAAACAGAGTGTTGAACTGAATGGACCACTGCCCTGATCCAACATGGCTTCTAAGGCTAAGGAACAAGAATACCTTCAATCTTGATTGTAGTATATGTGCATTTAGAAGCAGAGTGGCGGGCCTTGACTTGGGAAACACTTGTCTCCCAGAGGTCTATCTAATTCTAATCATGTATGTTTTCCAGAACCACATCAAAACTTTCTTGTTCAGGCTGGAACTTTAATTCCTATATTTTATATTCTGCGTTGTTGTTGTTGTTTTTAAAGTGGATAGACTGCTTATTACAGACTTTTATTAACTACTGTTAGCTTTGAGAACAGGTAAACCACCAACCAACAAGTTTCCTTCTCCTAGATAGAAAGTTCCAGAGGAGATGAGGCACCCTTTAAAATAATATCCTATGTAAACAGTTTAATGTTCTAATCATGCAACCAGTTATACACGTCCTACTAACATGGTGAATATAACAACAGGAGTGTGTCCTAAACTGGTAAATTACATATATATTAGCCAAAGATTGTAGGCACCCATGTTTGTTTGTTGGGGGGGGGGGACGATCCCAAAACAGCAGCATAGTACTATTTTATTATTATATGTTCTGAGTTCCCTTCCCCCCATCCAAAAAAAAAGGGACTGATAGGCCGGAATTGGGATGCATAATAATACTGGGAAATCGCCATCTGGATTTTTTTAATCTATACTGAAATTTTGACTAATGTTATATATAAATTTTAATGTTTTGTGTTTTGTATTTTATAACACTATGTCCTGTACACAGTGGCGTAAGCCAAGATGGGGAATCATCATCATCATCATCACCAATCATCATCATCTCAAAAAAGTCACAAAGTAAAATGCAAGTTTTTAAGTTCCCCAGAACTTTTCAGTAGGCTGGATGATCAGCTTTAAAAAGGGAAGGACAAAATGAAGGAATTGTGTGCTGAGGATTTTTGATTTATATTAATGATAGCATCATTAAACAAACCCATGGTATCAGAGGGTCAGCTTTGTTTTTACAAACTGTATTTTAAAATTAAGTATTGGGTAATTAGTATATGTATAGCACAGAACCACAAATTCCACCATCTTTCAATATTGTCACATTTCCTCTGTTTGTAATTAACAACTCACAATGGGAATTTTTACATTAGCCTCAGACATGGATTTCATTCAGCAAAAACCAATAGATCCTCAATATCTTCCACATGTAGACAATGATATCAGAAGTCAGCTACCCTTATATGTGGTGGACATGTGATAGAGTTTAAAAATATTGGTCTTGGATTCATGAATTGCTACAAAAATGTTAAAAATTACTATACCTTTTATACCAGAATTGTTCCTCTTGAATATATTACCACAAAATTGTAAAAAGCAAGATTTATATCTTATTATCCATGTAGTGGCAACTGCAAGAATATTGTATGCTAAATATTGGAGAAGTGAGATACTTTCAAGAGAAGAAATTATAAATAAACTACTTGAAACTGCACAGATGGGAAAATTAACTTTAATTTTGAGAGGACCAACTGAAGGAAGTTTTGAGAATACATGGTCAGGATTTTATAAATGGTTAGAAGAATACAATAAATAAATTATATGGACATACAACCGAATTAGAAGAAAATTTGAACTATATTTTTAACTATAAGCAAAGATTTACATAAAAATACATGGTGGAAAAAATAAAAATACAATTAGATAATGTGTGAAGTAACTTAATAGACAAAATAATGATGTAAATGGAACTCCAAACTTTGTATGTATGTTTGTTTTATGTTTACATTAAAATAATAAAATTGTTTATATAAAAAGAAGAAGTAGTCAGCTACTCTTCTCATTATGAGCTATTTATTTCATGGATAATATGATCAACCTTGTGTGACCTCTGGAAGCTTATTGTACATTACACCTTCTGTTGGCACTTTATCAGTTATATCACAGGTCATTAGTTTTCCGAATACTGTGTTTGGCTTCCCCAGTGCTTGTATTACAGTTAAAGAGTAACAGTACGCCTACTTTACTTCCTAAAAGGATACATTTTCATTAAAATGACCGGAAACATTTTTTTTATGACATGCAACATTACCTAGACCTGAACTCCTTTTTTTTTTGCTAGGCTTGCACAACTTGTGACCAAACAAGCCCAACAGACCCCACCAGCTATGTATTATGGTCTATGAAATACCAATACAGCCTTGAGATGCTTTAAGTTATTTACTCAGTATATTTATATTCTACCTTTCTCCTCAGACTAGAGTAGTGTTGCCAAATCCAGCTTGGGAAATTCCTGGAATGTGAGGATCCCACCCACTCCTCCAGCCAAGACCCCCCTGGATAGTAGGGCCCTCCCTCTTATTTTGGACTTAGTCATTTTAATAGGCACCCCATTTTACAGCCTAAGTGCCAAGGGGATTTGAAATTTAGGAAGTCTCATAAAGACCCCTGGGTTCAGCCATGACATTAGGAAGTCCCAGGGAAGAAGAGGAAGGATGTGATGACATTAGAAACTGATTAAATGCAATCTCCCCCAGCTCAGTGGCATATCGTTCTCAATAACAAAACCTTTTAATGATAAGAACATCACCAAATATCCTGACTAGGGATGGGCACAAACCACATTTTTGTAATTGGGTTTGTGGTTCAAATCCATATGAACCGGGAGGTTAGTTCGCAAGCCAACCTGGTTCGTATCAGTTCATAAGCCATTTAAAGTTTAAACACCTGCTCTCTGCTCCCCACAGCTTTTCGCAGGGAGCAGAAAGCAGGAGTTTCCAAACAGCCAAGCAGTGGGACTGTCACTCAGCTGTTTGCTTTAAATTGCTTGGAGTCGTTTAAACCCTGCTTTCTGCTCCCTGTGGCTTTTAAACCAAGCAGCTGTTTTTTTATGAGGATCAGAAGAAAATCTCCTGCTTTCTGCTCTTCATGAACCACCACAAACTGCACCAAAATTTGTGAATGTTCATGGTGATTCTTCAGTTTGCGAAATCTCTTTGCAAACCACGAACCGGCCAAAATTCATGATGAACTTTTGTTTGTCAGCCAGTTTGTGCCAATCCCTAATTCTGACACACCATGGAGCTGTTTGCCTAGCTCTAAGGCATGCCTACTACAATTATATTCCTTGCTCCAAGGGAGATTTCATCAAGGCAATGTGAACCACTTCCAGCTATAGACAACTGGGCAATCCTTAAGTATCACTAATCCAAACCAGTCATTAATAAAGGCAGCCTAACATCCAATCCACCCAGTATGGGCCATCAAGAGGACCTGCCATTCATGCTCAGTTCTTTGTCAATATGCCAAAACTATCCAATAATCCTCCCACCTTGCATATTTACCAACTAATCTTCCTGCCAGATTTTGACAGCAGTTACTTTCAAATTGCCCAGTCAAATTCAAGCTTCATATCTTGGACCAATAATGTTTCTGGGAGAGTGGTTCCCCATGTCTAGCTATGGGACTCTTTCCCATAAAAAGACCATTCCAAGTCTGCGGAAAGTGTGCCAGGATCTCTCACTACCTGAACAACCCTGCTACTGTTTTGTAGGGTCTTTTTTGGTTTGTTTTTGTTCTGCTCCTTGGACCTCAGCCTGACCTCTCCAGACCCTGATTTTAAGGCTGTATGTCCCTTCCCTAAAACTTCCCAATTTCCTCCCTTTTACCTTTTATAAGTGTGCCCTCTTGTTGGTATATGTGTGTGTGCATGTGGGCATAGTGTTGGTTCTTTACATTTTTACCTTTGAATTTTATTTTGTGTGTGTTTACAATCACTCTCCTACTCTCTTTCTTCCTAATTTTATTTTAGGGTATCCCCAGTGAGATCTGCCCTGGTATAAACAAACTATAAGGTCCTGTAGAACAAAAATTTGAATCCAGTGGCACCTTAAAGACCAACAAAGTTTTATTCAGGGTATAAAATCTGAAGAAGTGTACCCATGAAAGCTTATATCATGAATAAAACTTTGTTGGTCTTAAAGGTGCCACTGGACTCAAACTTTGTTCTGCTGCTTCAGACCAACATGGCTACCCCACCTGAATCTGTAACGTCCTGTGTTACTCCTTTCAGGAACCCTTTTTAAAGCTAATTTCCTCTTTTCTGAGTCCAGTTTGGGTTTGGGTTTGATGCCTGGGGAGGGTGGCCTCCAAAGCTGCCATTTCCTCCAGGGGAACTGATCTCTGTAGTATGGAGGCCAATTACTTGAGAACTCCAGGTCCCACCTGGAGGTTGATACACCTGCACTCAAAGCAGCTTACAAAGTCAATAATAAATTGTAATAATGAATAAATATATGAAACTTACTAGACAAAATGTACAATCACAACAAGAACTTCCCTAGCAATGTTACTCCCCCCCCCCAAAAAAAAAGCTCTCTGAAAAAGAACACCTGTGCGTTTTCCAAAAAAGTTGGAAGCAAAGGTGCTCTCCTCATCCATTCTGGTAGGACATTCCTTCAGATCAACCTGGCTGTGGAAAATGCCCTAATTCTGTTCATAAGGCACCAGCCTAAGACAAGGCATTGTGAGGTTATCTGAGGAGCACAACTGGTACACAGGAGTACATTGAAAGATGTGGTTTGATAAGTATGGGGTTATTAAACATAACATAAAATGCTTTGAGTACTGGGCCACAGATAGAGGGTCATTTCTAATGGCAAGCTTCTCTGAATAACTAGTTCTTTCCATAGTTAATGATTACATTGGTACATCTTTCTTTTAAATCTTAAATTTTGCCCCAGGCTGGGAAGTGTTCAGTCAGCCCGTTAGTTGTTTCAAACAACCAATTTCCTGGGTATATTTATCCAGAATTTATTACAATGCCAGTCACTGACACAGAAAAATGAGATCTGTTCACCAGTTTTTCTAAGGATATGTCTGAGCTATAAACTAAGATCAGATGTACACTAGTTTAACTGTCGTGGCTTCCAGCAAAAAAATCCTGGGAACTGTAGCTTGGTGTTGGTGCTGAGAACTCATTAGTAGAGCTCCATAAACTTCCATCAGAGAAGGGCAGTTCCAACAGCTCCTGAGGAGATGAGATTCTGAAGGAGGGTAGAAGGCCTTTTTTCATGGAGGCACACCATTTACGGAACATAGTCTCTTCCGAGGTTCTCCTACCATGTAGTGTGTCTAGTTTTAGGGGTCAGGTGAAGGCATTCCTTTTTGCCCGGGCTTTAATTTGATTTTTTAAATGTTGTTCTGCTTCTCCTACAGATGGCTGATTAATGGGAGGCTCTGGTTCATTTTATGCCTGGTTGATGGCGAGTTTTTATTTGGTTTTATTTTATTTGCTTCATTTGTAGCCCATCTTTCTTGCTGAGGCTCAGGGCACGTTAGGGGGAAGTGATAATATGTTGTTAGAATTCTCTTTTTTTATGGGATATGAAGAGTCTTTTTAGTCACACATGTTGGTTTTAGTAAATTTAGAGAGATGATGGGAGTTATTCCATGGGGAACAATTTTGGAAGGGAAAGAGCGAGTGAAGGGTGGGCTCTTTTTAAACATGAGTTGTTGCATACTCAAGCTATTACTATTCTGACAAGACGGAAACATGGTATGAGATCCAAGAACCCAATGTGGATAAACAGGTGCGCGGAATGCTGTTACCTTCCCACCAAAGTGGTACCTATTTATCTACTTGCAACTTCTTGCGTTCGATCTGCTAGGTTGGTAGGAGCTGGAGCCAGAGATGGGAGCTTACTCTGTCATGTGGCACTCAAACTGCCGAGCTACTGACCTTCCAGTCTGCAATCCTGCGTCTTAACCTCTGAGCCACCACGGCCCCCCAAAAGACCTTACTCAGTATTATGTCTCTTATATTTGATTATTGCGCCTATGAATTTTGCCACAGAGAGGGTGACACAATCATTGTATCCGATAGTAGCCATGACACCTGTGCTTGCACATATAGCAATTCTGTATCTTTAAGTAAGTTAGCCCTCAACTCGTTGTATATAGTAAACTCTGTAACTGGAAGCCTCCATTTTATAACTGAGATCTACAATTCATCAGTTTCTGGAATATTAATCTTATGGGCTGGTACCTTTGACCGGAAACCTGATTCTTCTTTGCCTGTCAGCAAATCCCACCAGATGATGACATGAAGAGGTCTTCTTAACACCTTGACCTGTAAAAAAAATCTGCTTAGAATCTGGGTCCCCCCCCCCCATTTTTATTTGTAACATCTGGCTTGATTGAGAGTTCTGAAAGTTTGCACACTATAATGTGTCATTGGGTTGACCCTAATAAAGATATTACACAGATTGTGTACTTTGCTTTTTGGATTTTGTTTTGGACCAACATGGCTGTAAACAACTTGCCTACTAGTAGGAATTATGTAATTCAAATAGCCTATCAGGACATGAACAAGTTATTCCCTCACTCCCAGCATGTTAATTCCAATAAGACAAGTAGCAGGTGACTCAGTGAGGGGAAGTGTCCATTTATGATCTAGGGGTCTGCCTATTTAAGAAAGTGGCCCTCCCTGCCACTGGGTCCATGAGAGAATCAAGACCCATGTTCAGACATCAACTGGCCAGGGTAGGACAGATTATTTGGACTGTCTATTAAGAGAACCAGAAGTTGTTTGTTTCATACATCTCTCCTGGATCTCCACCAAGAATTCTGTTCCCCAGTGGCTTGCTCAAGAGGAACCAGCAGCTCTGCTCTGGGCCAGAGATGTACCATGTTCTTTTTATTCCCCTAGTCGCTGATTTAACTTATAGGGATCCACGATGACCAGGGTTCAACCTCTTCCCCACGATGAAGCTCAGAGTGTGACCTTGGGCCAACATTAACATTTTTAAAAGCTTCCCAAAAATCTCTCCAAAATACAGTGACAAAAATATTTACCAGAAACTAATGCTAGAAAATCCCTGGTAAATAGGCATGACATAGTTGAAGTGTATATTTTGTAGCCTACCACCCAGTGGAAGACCGGGGGGAGTGGGAGGCAGCCGTTAGCACTGGCATGTCATCACTTCCATGGAATTCCTAGAAATGACATTAGTCCTCTCTAGGTATCACTAGAAATTCTATGGTTTTCCTCAGAAGTGATGTCAAGTCATCAGCCCAATGACCATTTTATTTTTTCTCCTGGCAGAAAATGAGGGGCAGGGGACCCCCACTGACAACCCTGGGTAGGATTGAAATGGAGTAAATGGTCATTTGCACTTTTCTGTCTCTTCAGTGACAAAAACTAGCTTCTAGAGTAAACGTGGGGATTTTTTGCTTCCTTTTATCTTTTAATTATGAATGCTGAGCAAAAAGAAATAGTATGCTTCCCAAAAAGCTACCTTTATTTCTTCTTCACTATAAAAGATAGCCAGAAAATCAGGAAAGTTCACCAGAAATTTTACTAGGCACATTGAAGTGTTGCCCAACAGATCACACTTCTGCACTTTTCTTGCTGTATTGTGGTTCTTGAAGCCTGAACTCTTTTTTAGAAGCCAAAACGACTAACTTGAGGCTATCATATTTTGATCACATTATGAGAAGACAAGTCACTGGAAAAGACAATAATGCTATGAAAAGTCGAAGGAAGCAGGAAAAGAGGAAGATCCAGCATAAGATAGATTGATTCAGTCACGAAAGGCCCTCAGTTTGCAAGACCGGAGCAAGGCGGTTAAGTCCCCAAGACTGGCAATTTTCTGCTGACTAGAGCAGTGGAACAGCAAGAGAAGTGGGTAGAACTCAATCAGGCTGTGTGAGAACATACATGCATGAAAAGCCAACTGTACAATACTGTGCAACAAGGAATGTGGTAAAGCAAGGTAGGATGAAGAGAAAGAATGCTTGATTACCCACTGATTCAGTTCACATCCAGTTTCCCAAGGCAAACAGGGAGCTGATTTTTCAATAGACTATTCATCAACTTGTTCACGGCTGTTCAACAAGTTCTTCACTGTATTCATTCCTAAATGTGCAGCTGGCTCTGAGAGCAGTGGTAGCCATTTTCCTCAATCCACTACTGAGGGCTTTTAGTTGTTTGTTTTTAAAATCATAATTACATCATGGACAACTGCCATTCCAACAGTCTATTGCCATGATCCCTAAAGCCCCAGGTTATGTGGCAGAGCTATAAGGGGAAATGTGCTCCCTGCACAAAAGCCCAGTGGTGAAAATGATGGGGAGTGGGGGGTGGCAGATAAGAAAGCATGAGGAAACCCCTTGTGGAAGCTTCATTGCTTCTGCAGATGTTTTTACATTCACAGCAGCAATGAGAAGGAAACAGGGAATCATCTTTGTATGGAACAATGCTTAATATTGGTCTCTGTGAATACTGACCCCAATGATACTCTTGGATTATGTTGTTTTTGGACCAAAATGCTGACAGCAAAGTCATGATCACCTTATAAACATGCTGGTCAAAGGTGCAGCTCCATCAAAATAACAAAGTACTTAATTTGAACCAGACATACTGTTCCTTGGCGAGAGTTCCTTGAGAATAAATATTCGACACTAGCTGATAGGAAGGGAAGGGAGTGGAGGAAAGAGGTAGGTGTGGCTGAGGAGATAAGGACCGGAACCCTCTTTCCTATTTGGGTTTATTATCTAATGCCTTAAACCTAGGGCACCCTCTAGTGACCCTGAATGGAAAATCCTTCAGTAGATACAACTATCTCAGAGTCTATTACAGTGTGATCTCTGCCCACAGCTGTTTGCAGACATTGTTTGTACAGTCCACATGGATTATTCATTCCAGTGTGATAGGAAGTGGATACAGATCACCAGGTTACCACGTCATGGGATTTTTCTCCCATTTAGGTTGCTGGTTCATATTACTACAAATGTAGTATTTTTCCTGCCATGCATTGTTATGTATGGTAATGACGGAGGTTTTTAATTATGGTAACACTTCCCTACATGTCCCACACATAGGGCTGCCAGGTCCCTCCTGGCCACCAGTCGGGGAGCGGGAGGGGGTGCCAGATACAGGTTAGGAAACTCCTGGAAATTTGGGGATGTACTCAGTGGGGTACAGTGCCATAGAGATCACCCTCCAAAGTATCCATTTTCTCCAGGGAAACTGATCTCTGTAGTCTGGAGATGAGCTGTAATTCCAGTGGATCTCCAAGTTCCACCTGGAGGCTGGCATCCCTCCCCCCTGGGTGCATAACACTGACTATAAAACACCTTTAAAAATGAAATCTGACAGTTAAATGCCTGGGTAAAAAGAAATGTTTTGGCGAGAGAGGAGCAGGGTTCATTTCGTAGCAGGAGCTCCTCTGCATATTAGGCCACACACCCCTGATGTAGCCAATCCTCCAAGAGTTTACAGTAGCCCCTGTAAGAAGAGCTCTGTAAGCTCTTGGAGGATTGGCTAAATTAGGTGGTTATGGCCTAATATACAAAGGAGCTCCTGCTACGAAATGAGCCCTGGAGAGGGGGAGGGCATCCTGAAGGCAAGGTGCTGATACTGAAAAGGCCCTGGCTCTGGTCGCCTCTCATCTTACCTCTGTAAAGTGAGGGCACAGCATGTAGGACCAATTAAATTAAGATAAATGAGATGTCATACATTTGAAAAAAGTCTTTGATGTTTGGTCCTCTGTGTTTCACATTCCACCTGCCGGGAGCCTTAGCCAATCACTTTCAAATGGTGGACTGGAATGTTGGGGGTGGGGGGAGAGGTCTACCATTCTTATCTTCTGCAAATGCAGCATGTGATGAAAGCCAGCTCCAGAAGATCCCAGACTATGAGCAGGTTTGTCTGGGTGCCAGTGCATACTCTTGCAGCTTTCCACAGGTAGAGACACACAGTAAAGGCCCAACTGGTGCAGTACAGGTCCTACCATACTGTTCTTGAATAAAAATCTATCAGTGGTTAAGATGCTGAACTGCAGACCGGAAGATCAGTAGTTTGGCAGTTTGAGACCCGAGTGCCACGCGATGGAGTGAGCTCCCATCTCTGGCCCCAGCTCCTGCCAACCTAGCAGTTTGAAAGCAAGAAATTGCAAGTTGATAAATAGGTACTACTTCGGTGGGAAGGTAACAGCGTTCCATGCGCCTTGGCGTCTAGTCATGCCGGCCACATGACCAGAGAAAAAGGTTTTAGACAGCGCTGCCTCTTCGGCTTGGAAACGGAAATGAGCACTGCCCCCCAGAGTCGAATTCGACTGGCTTTTACGCAAGGGAAACCTTTGCCTTTACCTTTAGATCCAGTGAAGTCAATGGATTTCGAAGGGTGTAACTCTGATTAAGATTCCACTGTGTATCACTTAAACAATAAGTATCCAAAGAATTCTTAAAAAAAGAATTTCAGCCCTGTCTGGCTTTCTTTTCTAGGAAAGAAACAAATAATAATATAGACATGGCAAACGCTCTATATTTGCATTATTTGAGAGGCATGCTTGTTCTTTTTACAAATATGCTGCATTCTATTTTTTTTGAGGGGTGGGGACATCTGATGCACTCTAATTGACTGAAGTGGGTCACAAAATGCAACTCAAAATAAGCACCGTAACTTGGTTCTTGAAAGTTCTGAATGGTTATGGTTTTCCTGTGGAAAAGTTTACATGTTGAACATTTGTTGTTCCACTCGCTTAGTAAAGGGCAATTAGCTCTCTTAAATCTCCTCAGGCATATAGCTTATAATGAGTGTAAACAGCTGGGAGTCCACATTCTCATAAACCATGAATTATGGTTGTGCTATGAGTTTTACCAAAAATGTGTGGGCTTTGTGTGTGAGTGAATCTAATGCAAAGTATTTCCAGGACATAGGGAAAAGGACTCATGGCCAGCTCATGGAAACTTTCCTTCCACCACAGAAATCAGAATACAGTAGCAAACATTCCTCAGCAGTCATTTCTTACGTGTCTTCAGGGGGATGGTTTACATATACTTGCCCATCACTTAGATTTCCTTCAAGAAATGGTCCTGATGTGTTCATATGAAAAAGTCATCTAATACTACAGACAGAACATAATTTCAAACACAATGCTTTAGGTTCATACTTTATCAGTAGTCCTTCCTCCTTTGCTTTCATTTGGTATCCATGATCAAATGGATAAAAACAGATAACCATTTTAGTTCGTATCTTACCTGATGTGTGGCAAAATTCTCACTACCACTTGGCAGGACAGTATAGATGACCAAGGTGCAAGGGGTGACAGAACTCCCTTTGAGATACACTGATCTTTTAATATTTATGAAGTTGCCTTCTCCCGTGTCAGACTATTGTTCCACCAAGTCCAGTGACTGGCAGCAACTCATCAAGGTCTCAAGTATAGTTCTTCTCCCAGCTCTAATACCTGAAATCTTTTAAAATTGAAGATGCCAGGGATTGAAAATGGGTTCTTCTGCATATAAAGCACATGGTCCACCACTAAGCAAGGGCACTTCTCGGCAAATGCAGTTTATTTATTCAGTTCATCACTGTTCATCATAATTCTAGAACCCAAGGAAGTTTACTGGTAGTAATTTATTAATATTTATTAATGTATTAATAGACTAAAAGTTCAGTAACCAGAGGCAAACCCAGCTGTGTTGCAGAATTCAACTAATACCCTAATTAAACAAAATTCAAAACCAAGACCAAGTGTCCAGATATTTTGTCTGTAGAACAGTCGGTCAAGTTTTCCATCTCTGTGGCTAGAATCCTGAGAACACTTTCCTGGAAGCAAGCCTGACTGAATAAATTGGGGCTTACATCTAAGTAGACACGTTTAGGATTGCTCCTTATATATCCTGCTGCCACAGCTATTAATCATTCGATGAAAGATTTGTTTGCTTATATGTCATCTTTTTTTTAGTTTACACATTTTTTTTCTTTCAAAGAATACGACCAATATAAATAGCTTATTTTAACACATCTATATTGCCCCTTTCCCTATCAGCCCATGGTAGGGTGATCAAACAACAATTCTTCTGCATCAGGCTTTTTCTTAAGGGATGATGTGTGTGTCCTCTCTGCAGCTTGCTTTTGGGTATTTCTTGATAAAGTGGTACTGATTTTGGAGGGCTGTTCTGCTGCTGTTTTTGTAGGGGTTGAGCTATTGGCTTTTTGATGATACAGCAAGATACAACAAGAGCAACTGATGCACAGGTTAATATTGGAAGAATGAGCCCATGCACATTGAAGTAACACCTACAAATATTTTGATTCTCCCTCCCAAATTTCACTGGGCTTCTTCATTTAGAACAAGACAATTCTTCTTTTCCTTCAAAATTACAACATACTTTTACTCTTTTGTTCATTCCAGCATCTAAACCCAATCCAGATAATCCCGATGGTACCAGAAGATTGGGGGGGGGGGGGGGACATTATACTGGGCACAACCAGCATCAAATGCAGGTCCAGCCCTACAATTAGGCAGTAATATTTTTTTTGGCGCCACAAATTTTAACAATTTGTCAAACATTTCATCTATATTTCTATCACCAGTAGTAGGATGCCAATCAAATGGGCCTTTTGGGGGCAGAGAAATAGGTGAAGGGGCATTTTGTTTGACAAAATCTGGGGCACAACTGGGAACAGTTCACACACATGAAACTGTCTTGTACTGAATCAGACCTTTGGCCCATCAAGGTCACTATTGTCTGCTCAGACTAGCAGTGGCTCCCCAGGGTCTTAGGCAGAGGTCTTTCACATCACCTATTGCCAGGTCCTTTAACTGAAGATGCCAGGGATTGAACCTGTGACCTTCTGCATGCCAAGCAGATGCTCTACCACTGAGCCATGGCCCCTCCTAAAGAGGTCATGTACTATCCTAAAGGCGTTTCAAGATGTGGCTGATTTTTGCTTTTTTTTTAAAGAAAATAATGGAAAATTACATGTTGTGACATTTTGCTGAATAACAGAAGTATAAACAATGAAGACAGACTCTAGTCAGAAGGGAATTTACCATATTTGCAATGCAGGTAAGACATATTTGAGTCACATTCTTTAAGGGATCAGTGCCATGACCCATCAGCGTTTCCCACTGACCTGAAATTCAAAATCAAATGACGTTCTGGTAGATAACTTACGAATCCCATCAGGTATGCATCAGGAATGTGGAGGATGTTGCTAATAATACCTAAAATAATCAAACGTTTGTGTGCAAGCTGCACAGCAATGCAAAGTGAGTAAAATGCCAGGCAGTGAATCACAAAGCTGTCTGAAACGTATTATGCAAGAAATGCCAATCTCCTAGAAGCCACACAGGAAATGTGATGCGCCCATGGATGCACTACATGAAATGTGTGCATTTCTGCATCAAGAAAAAGGTAAGTTATTACAGGTTAGGCCAAACAACAGGAGAAGGAATATCCATAGCTACCACTCAGCCCCACTGGATCTGGTTCTCAGTGGAACAATGTTCACTGTCCAGCTGTAGAAATTACTTTTGTTCTTAATGCAGGTGCAGTTTTGAAAGGAGGCAGATGCATTGCATCAATTAAGTGCAGACCATTGTCTGAAAAGTTTCAGTGCACTTTAATCAAATTCCCTTTTTCTCATATTGCTAGCTTATGGTTCTCAGGAGTATGAGTCTACCTAGGCAGCTAGGATTTCATTTCCTAAAGGACAATGTTGTAGCTCAATAACTGCAGTTAACACCCTTGTTTCTAATTCTCTTAAAAGCTAGTTCTCTTAGATTACGGGTGGTTTCCATACAAGAAGGAACTTGCATGGCTGCAAATAAAACACAGTGCCAACAGGGCTTCCATATAGCAGGTTTCCCTGTAGTTTCCCTGCCCCCCGGGCAGTGGCCATCCCTCCTCCTCCCATAGCCACCAGGAGATCTGTAATTTTTAAAAAGTACTAGAATATTGTTGTATCATTATAACAATGGGTGTAAGAGTCTTTAAATTCCCAGCTTTCATTTTAAAAAGCAAGTCTCTAGCTCCTTCCATTACGGAGATATACCTTTCCCCTTATACTTCAGCCAGGGAGATGCCTAGAGACTTACTTTAAAAAAAAAAGCAAGCAAGCAAGCAAGCTGAGAATTCAGAGCTATTAGACATATTGTTTCAACAGTATATAGATATAATGATATCCCAGTGCCTATTAAAAAACCACTTTGGTGGCAGCGGGAGGAAATGGTTGCCAGAGGGACAGGGTCAGGGAAAATGACTGCCATGCTGGTGGGATCATGAATCTTCCCACTCACACAGCAGTCATTCAGGCTTTTCTGTGATGTTTCCCAAAACTTCAGAGCAAATCAGTTTTCAGAATATCAGAGAAAGCCTGGGGGAAACCCAGGTAGTGCACAAATGTACCACAGTGCTGTAAGGGGGAAACTTCTAAGCAGCATTGAATCTGGAACAGATAACCCAGGCAGAAATAGCTTATTTGTTTACTTATCTGCAGCATTTGTGTGCCGTTTTTCTTCCCCAAGAACTCAAAACAAGCCACAGAAAAATATTAAAACAAAGTTACCAATCTAAATCAATAACAATTAAATAAACAAAGCAAACACATCCAGGACTGGTCCTCCGCAACGAGACTACCTAATGCAGGCCCCAGGCTACAAGCCAAAAGCCCAAGATCTTGCGCCTCTGGTGCATCCAACCAACTAGAAAGAAATAGGGTCAGTGCCCAAAAAGTAGGACAGAGCTCCTTGACTTTTAAGCGTTGCAGATGAGGGGATTTGGGCAAGTGCAGATTGGCTTGCAAGGGGTGAGGAATACTGTACCTGCTGGGATTTTCTTTTGTATACACAACTATTGCATCTACTATTTTCATTTGTATTTGACTGAAGCAGTAGAAAAGCGAGGAAGGCAGTGCTTGCAAACCCACCAGGCTTCTCCATTCAATAAATGCACAATAGCCCAGGGAACTGCTACCATATCTAGTGTGGCAGGAGGCAGGGTACATAAGAGCCTTTATCATATGTTACAACCAAGCCTACCAACCATGCATATCAGAATTCACATTATCTATGATTCTCTCCACATGCATGGTTGCCATGGTTTCTAAATGGGGAGTGTGTGGACTTTGCCCACACATACACAGCTTCTAGTACAGGCTCCATGAAACCCTGATGGCATGGTTGCCAGGAATAATGATCATAACCTCTGACAAGGGCTAATTTTACTAGAATATTACTGCCTTTGCTCTCTCACACAAAAATGGAGCAGGTGAAACTTTCTCCAACACTTTATCTCCATGCTGGGAAAAATAGCATATTTTTCTGCTTAATTTCTGCATGTTAGGTTCTAAAATCACAGGAGGAACACCAGGGTTTTTTTGTTTTTGTTTTGTAAACAGCACCTCACAGCCCAATCCTGTGCATGTTTTCTCAGAAGTAAACCCCACTGTTTAACTTCTTACTCCCTAGTAAGTGTGTATAGGATTAATAAAATGCTGTATTGTAATCAAATACATCAGCTAGGGAGGGAAAAGATGGATACAACATTTTGCTTTACTAGCATTCTTCCAACAACTAGCCTTTCTTTCTGCGGGCTTAAAGGAAACAAGAGCATTTTGGTTTGAGAGCATTTGCAAGGGATTTCCATAGAGAAGTGATCAAATGTTCCTCTGTAGATCCAGCTTGAATACAACACAGATATCTTTGTCCTGTGAGTTCAACCAGATGATTATTCCAAGAATAATTTGGGGCTTCGTGCCAAAAGAGGAAGCTGTTTATCTCGTCATGACTTGCCCACTGTAGGTAACTGGTCACTCAGAATGACATCATTATGGTATAATGAGGGCAGTGGCTCTTTTTGTCTTGATGGAGCTCCTATACCTAGCAATGCTTTTCTGTCTCTGCATCTCCACGCAAAGTAAAGCTGTACCTGATGGTGGTAGGGTTGCTGTCGCATAAAAGTACAGGAGATCTATTAGGAAAAACTGCTGGCAATCATCAGTATGTGCCACACAAGAAAAAAATTTCTAAGCAATTACATAGCTTCCAAATTTTTTATACACACACACACACAGCTTATATGGGCTTCAAAACACATTTTGACATACCTATGTGCTGAACATTCTAAACTTGCAGCAATCAGAACAACAAAATGGAGGGGGTATTTTAAAATAAGATAACAAAGTCTATAAATGAATAACACCACTACACACCTACTGAAACCTGCTGCTAATGAAGTTCACAACCCTCTCTAGAATTAATTTTAATATAATTATACAGAAGTAACCTAAATCATAACAGAATTTACATATTTGGGGATGCTGTAATTTTAATAGCTGCGTCAAAACAAAATATCAACAAGAATGTTTATTTTCACCTCATTTTTTTACACAACTGCAGGAACCCTCTCCTCCATTGTATTTGAGTCCTTTACTTCTACACACGCACATACACACGTAATTTAATGGCAAGATATTCCATCTTCATTAAATATATCTACATTTCTGTACTGATTAAATGACAGATCAAAAAGCCTTGGAAACATACACAAAACAATAAGTTTACCGTCACTTCACAAATTCCGAATCATAATTATTACCTTCATGAGATACCTCTCCTCCTAGTGGCTCTTATCGGAACATGGTTCAAATTCCAAATGCTAGGGATGTTATGCCCTGACCTGACTAGCCCAGTCTAGCCCGATCTCATCAGATCACAGAAACTAATCAGGGTTAGGCCTAGTTAGTATTTGGATGGGAGATCTCCATCCAGGGTCCTGACACAGAGGCAGGCAATGGCAAACCACCTCTCAGTGTCTCTTGCCATGAAAACCCTATGAGGTCCCCATAAGTCAGCTGTGAATTGACAGCAAAAAAAAAAGTGGTATAAAATTTTTACAAGCCCACCATTTGAACTTGAATCTTTCTAGTTTGCTAGGGTTGCCGGGTCATTTTCTTCTGCTGGAGTGGGGGTGGGGTGGGGGGTGGGAGGGAGGAAGCTTCCCAGGAGTGAGGGGATGACATTGCCGCACACAACATCCCTGGTGTGATGATGTCATGTGGAAGCGACATCATTACACTGTGGACGTTGTACAGCGATGCTCTGGTATTTTGGGCAAAACTCTATTGCCCAATCACAGCATGACTCCCTGGCATGATGATGTCATTTCCGTGTGATGTCATCATGCTGGGGATGTCTGTGGCTGTTGGTGGTGGGGCTTCCCTCACCAGCCAGTTGGCCAGCAGCAGGTTGGAGCCCGTAAAATCAGGGAATCCCCCACTCCCACGGGGGGGGGGGGGGGGCTGGCAACCCTACAGTTTGTCCTTACGTTTCCCTTGTGTGAGTCAAACCAATAAGTTTTGATTTTTATGCCACTGTCTGTTTCTCCAAGCTGAACTTTTCCATAATTTTGTTACTATTTTTATGTCACTTGCACATCAGTGGCATAAAAATGGTGAAAAAATGCCATTAAAAATCATGATAAAAGTAAATTGGGAACACTAGCAATATAAATGGGTGGAATAAAATGACTCCCAAAGCCAACATATGGAGGAAAAAGACACAAACAAAAAAGAAATAAAGAAAAAAGGACATACTGTATTTTTTGCTCCATAAGACTTACTTTTTCTCCCAAAAAAAGTGGGGGGAAAAGTGTGTGCGTCTTAAACCCCCCTCACCTTTCCCAAGCCACGGCACCGAGCAGAGCTAGGTGCGTCTTATGGTCAGGTGCATCTTATGGAGCGAAAAATACGATATTTACACATCCCTAACACAGATTAATCAATGGAACAATTCAGGAAAAAATGCTTTCATAGAGAGAATGATACTGTACTAAACTAAAGTATATAGTATGAACTGTTCTGTTACTGTATATATTATCCTATTATGTAATTTTTGCATTTTTTAATATGCCATGGTAATGCTTACACTGTTTCATCTCTGTTCCAGATTTTTACTTGGTTTTAATTTCCGTAATCTTAATCCAGTTGCATTGCTTATTGGATGTTCCACCCTACTGACTGCATTGACTTACATTTTGTAACCCACGTTGAGTCTTAATGAGAAAGGCAGACTATAAATAAATAAATAAAGAGACAAAGTAAAAAAAAATGTGGTCATTTTCTACACTAGGAAACAAAAAATAGCGACAAAGAAGTGGAAAAGTACAGACTGAAGAAATAATCTATGCCCCAAAATGCCTATATCGTAACATTATGACTTACTCTGATACCATAAGAGGAAATGAGAAATGTGAAGAAAGTGAAATAATGTTGAGTCATACTTCACAACTGCAATCAAGTTATCCATTGGCAAGAAATTTTTAAGGATAGTCTTCACAAAACTGGTGTAAGAGTAGATGAGACCCCTAGCATGTGGGCAAGTTACTATTCTGATTAATTAGCATCACATTTAAGAAAATTATTTCACTCAAGATTGTGAAATACATACAATTAAAATCATGTACTTATTTATTTCAAACATTTTCAAGCTGCCTTTCCTCAGCCAGCTTGTTGATATCCCCTCAAATACCCAAATTACACTTCGATAAAAAGAAGCAAAGCACAAAAATAAACCTTTATCTCTGCCAGCACACATTTTGTCATTACCCTAGTTCAAACTGTTTCTTACATTCTTTTTGTCTTCTGGACAGTACCAAATATTTTAGAATATCAAAACATAACAACATAAGAGAAGCCAATGTTGGATCAGGCCAATGGCCCATCCAGTCCAACACTCTGTCACACAGTGGGCAAAAACACCAGGTGCCATCAGAAGGTCCAGCAGTGGGGCCAGGACACTAGAAGCCCTCCCACTGTTGCCCCCCCCCCCCAAGCACCAAGAATACAGAGCATCTCTTGCCCCAGACAGAGAGTTCCTATCTATACCTTGTGGCTAATAGCCACTGATGGACCTCTGCTCCATATGTTTATCCAATTCCCTCTTGAAGTCGTCCATGCTTGTAGCCGCCACCACCTCCTGTGGCAGTGAATTCCATGTGTTACTCACTCTTTGGGTGAAGAAGTACTTCCTTTTATCTGTTCTAACCTGACTGCTCAGCAATTTCATGGAGTGCCCACGAGTTCTTGTATTGTGAGAAAGGGAGAAAAGTACTTCTTCCTCTACCTGCTCTATCTCATGCATAATCTTATAAACATGATAGTACTTTTACAGTTCTTCTATCCACAAGGGGAGGGCAGGGTATAACTATTTTTAATAACAAAACAAATAATAAAACAAATTAGATTTGTATACCATTTTGTCATGTTATGATACAGTGCCAGAGAAATCGGGGTTATTTGCTGGCTAGGAGCTTGCAGCCTTTAAAAATGTTTAGGATACAAACAGAGAGTTAAAAAAAGATGCATCAAGTATTACTTAGTACAAATTTAAAAAGAAAAAAAGTATTACTTGAGAAAGACTACAATGTAAAGAACCAGTTTGGTGCAGTGGTTAAGAGCAGCAAACTCTAAGGGTGCAGTCACACGGGACTTTACCACGGGAATTAGTGCTGTTTCCTTTTGCTTTTTAATCTCCTGTTCATACAGATCCCACTCTGAAGCTCGCTCACTCGCGCAACCCTTCCGCTTTTCTCCTGCGTTTAAGGACCCCTGGAAAAACAAGTATTTTCCAGGTGTTAGCGCGAGGAATCTGTGATTGAGCCAATCTGAACAGCCCTCTCTCGCAATGATTACAAGAGAGGGCTGTTCAGATCGTCGCTCCCTGTCCCCCCCCCCCATTTTTGCACTTGTGCGCTTGGGCACTCAAGCACCCAAATGCAAAAATGGGGGGGGGGATGCCCCATGCTCCACTCCCAGGCCTGAACCCCACCAGATGCCGCCATCTCACCCCCCCTCACATTCTCTAACCCAAAAAATTACCAGGTGGCAACTGGGATGGGTCCGGCGGCAGCTGGCGGCAGCGGCTGGCAGTGGTGGCTGGCAGCGGAGGAGGAGGTGGTATAGAGCACTCTCCTGCAAGCAGAAAGGGTGAACATCCCAACCCAGAAGAAAACAAATTGGATAAAATCCCAGCGGGATTTTATCCGCAAGTTGGGTGCAGTGTGACCACAGCCTAATGTGGAGAACTGGGTTTGATTCCCCACTCCTTCACATGAAGCCAGCTGGTTGATCTTGAGTCAGTCAGAGTTCTCTCAGAACTCTCTCAGCCCCATGTACCTCACAGGATGTCTGTTGTGGGGAAAGGAAGGGAAGGTGATTGATTGTAAGCCACTCTGAGACTCCTTTAGGTAGTGAAACTCCTCCTCCTTCTAAACTCATTCAAAGAAAAAGTGGGTAGACGATTTCAGGCAGGGGTCATTTGGGGCCAGAGCTAGGCGGAGCAGAGCTCCACCAGCTCTGGAGTGGGCATTAGGGCAGCCATGGGCCGAATCAGATTCTCTGATCTGATTCGGCCCACCGCCGAATTGCTGCTGAAATTTGGCAGTATCTTACAAAGCGGCTGGAGGGGAGGCAGTTTGAGGGAGAGGCTCCAAACTTGCAGGATAGCTGCTGGAGCCTCTCCCCCAAATACCCACCAAGTTTCAAGAAGATTGGACCAGGGGGGTCCAATTCTACAGGCCCCCAAACAGGTTGCCCCTATTCCCTCCATTGTTCATTATGGTGGGAAAAAGTAACCTTTTTCCCACCATAGAGAATAATGGAGGGGAGGGGGCAACCTGTTTTGGGGCCCGTAGAATTGGACCCCATAGTCCAAACTTCTTGAAACTTGGTGGGTATTTCAGGGAGAGGCCCCAGCAACTACCCTGCAAGTTTGGAGCCTCTCCTTCAACCCCCCTCTCCTCCAGCACCTCATATACTCTATGAGTTTTTGCCTTTGACTTCAGTGGCCCATAGGGTATAATGGGGCTGAAACTGACATTCAGCCGGTCAGCTGGGGAAGGGGAGGGGAGGCTTTTGAAGATGCTTCCCTTTCTGACACACTTCCGGTGATGTCAGGGGGTGTGGCATATGTTAATAGGTATGCTAATGAGCTCCTGCATCTCTTTTACTACGAAATGACTCCTGATTTCGGGTATGGTAATCTTGAAGACGATATGAATTTGCTGCTTCAGAACTTTATCATCAGCGCAACTGAAAGCAGAACAGCACTTCCACTGGTGAAGAAAGGGTGGGCAATGTTTACAAATTCCCTGCTCCCAGTGTAGATCTGCAATTTGCCCCCAAACTTTGGGTTGCCAACAGCCTGGAGGAAAACAAGCCCTATCAGTTTAGTATCTGACAAGGGGAGCTTTGACTCTCAAAAGTTTATACCCTGAAAATCTTGTTGGTCTCTAAGATCCAACTGGACTTGAATCTAGCTTTTCTACTGCAGACCAACATGTCTGTCTTCTGAAACTGTTCCTTTAGTAGAGGCTTAATAGGATGCTATTTACCTCTATGCCATGAAAATTTTCACCCACGCATTTTCACACATTAAGTCTGTATTAAAGAGACAGGACAATTTTTAAGCTTATTGACAATCTTACCCATGTTATTCCTAAGGGTCTCCCGATCCCCTCAGGAGCAAAAGTTCAGGGGGCTCCACACTCCAACTGTATGTTATGATGTCAATAGCACTTGTATTCAGCTGCCTTGGTGACTTATTACTGTTCGGGTTTTTTAAAATTAGTTCTAGAGCCTCTCACCTTTGACACAAGCTTCTCTTTTGTAACAACTCCCCCTGCTGATGTGTCTTCCTTGAGTACTTCAAATTAACTATTAACAGCGGCTTTGAATGTGACTGTAATTATGGAAACAATAAACAGCTAAACTACAGCACAGTGTATTAGTTCCACATGAATGCGCAAGTTGAGTGGAAATCTACAGAATTCCAGCAAGCTGCAGCATTATACATTTGCTTGACTGAAGCTGATCAGCCATGTAACATCATCTGAGAAATTCTGGCTTCTAGTCAGATGTCATCTCTGTTTATATGAAACTGATTGGGAGGAGGGAGTTAAATTCCTTATTAGCTCAAAGTACAGGCAAAACCCAGGACTTCTGTTGGGTAACCATTGTTAAGGGCTTAGTGAAATCCTTCCAGAGCTTACTCATCTAAATATGTGGCTAAATTTCTATGTAATAAAGACAGCCAGCAAGGTACCACTGATGCAGACCAGAGGTGGGCTGTGGCTTTTGTTTATATGTACACCTCACTGCTGTTAATGTAGAGGATAGAAATTACTGTCATCTGAATCCAGAAACAGTGGCACTCTTACATTTCCATTACCATCTTACTGTGCTGGAAGTCAGGCCATCTGGAATGTAAGATGTCACCCCATGGCGGCTTAAGGATATCTGTGTTCGGAAACAAGTCAGTTCTAAGTCTCCAGTGCCATGAGGGAGTGATGAACATATGGGTCATATCTGGCTTCTGGCAGAATGGACCCAGAACCCGCTGAAATTTGTCAGGTCCCATTTTGAAAATGCCTTTATCCCCTGGGTGTCTCCCAGCAATCTGACCCAAGTGTTATCTGAGGAAATAAATTGTTGAGACTTATAATGAGTTTTGCTAACACCAAAATGGCTTTCACATAAATCTTATTCTTGATGGCTGCTGAGGCACAAAACTACTCTTTGCTTCTTAAGATACTATTTGGTATGGTAGTTAAGTGTGGTGGACTCTAATCTGGAGAAATGGGTTTGATTCCCCATGCTTACACATGCAGCCAGCTGGGTGACCCTGGGTCAGTCACAGTTTTCTCAGAGCTCTCTCAGTCCCACCAACCTCACAGGGTGTCTGTTGTTGGGAGAGGAAGGGAAGGACATTGTAAGCTGCTCTGAGACGCTGAGTGAAGGGCGGGGTATAAATCAAACTCTTCTTCTTTTTCGTATACCCTTGCTGACAAAAATGAGTTGAGGCAGGGGGGTGTTATGAAACAAATGGCTGCCATGAATTGCTTCCATGTGAGCTGAGAATCCTCAAGTTTAAATCTTGCATCAGACACTAGGAAAGAAAATGATTTCAGCTTATGTCATAGCTTTTTGTCTTTACCAAACCTGCTATGCTCTGAAGTTTTGGGAAATGTCACAGCAAAGTCTGGATGGCTGCCATATGGTATAAAACTTCAGATTTTTCCAGCGCTGTTCACATGGTAGCAATGATTTCCTCTCTCTGCAACCGGGGCTTTTTAAAAATTGACAACTGAATATTGTTATGTCAATATAATATTAATATAACAATATATGTAATAAGTCCTCTGAAGTCCCAGTTGTCTTTCTTTTTTTAGTCTCTAGCCCCTTTCATTGCAGAGATATATGGGGAAAGGCATTTGTCCATAATAATATTTAGTTGCCATGAAAAAGAAAAAACCCTAATAGTTCAGGGGGAGAAAGAATGGCAGGGAAACTATATGGAGAAACCTGCCATGTGGAAGTCCCATAGTAACTGCACTGTATAAGCAGCTACAGAAGCAATGGGGCAACTGAATATGCTTGTCACTGTGTGAAAAAACTCTTCAGTAGTACCCAAAGAAGAAAATTCATTAAAAAAAACAGTTGTTATCCTAAATTTGGGGTTATCCCAAATTCAGGGCTATATATCCCAACTTTGGGAATATATAAAATTAGGAATAAGGCCCATTGTGGAAATAAATACAATGGGTTCTAGAAAGAGGCTCTGGGAGAGTGCCCCAGCCTTGGGCACTCAGCGTCATTTTGCTGTGGCGACCTCAGCAGGGTATAATGACACAGAGTCCACCATTTTCTCCAGGGGAAGATCATCTGAAGAGCAGTTATAATTTGGTGTGTTCTCCATCCCTCCCCTAGAGATTGGCAGCAATTATTCCCCATGAGAGAACAGGTGGTTTGGAGGGTGGACTCTATGGCATTGTACCTGTCTGAGGTCCCACCCCTGCTGAAACCTCACCCTCTCCTGGGTCCACCCTCAAATCTCCAGGAATTTCCCAACCTGGAGTTGGTAACTCTATCTCCCTCACAGCCAGCCATCAATGTATCATTATCTGCCCCCTGGCTTCAGCTTCCCATCTCCTCCCCCCTCCCTCCTAGAGAGCAGTTGTATTTCTGAGTGATCTCCAGCCCCCACCTGGAAATTGGCAACAATGGTTCTCCATGAGGGACTGGTTGGCTTGGAAGGTGAAGTCTATGACATTGTACCTATCTTGAGGTCCCACCCCCTCCTCCAACCTCACTGTCTCCAGGCTCCATCCCTCAAAACTCCAGGAATTTTCCACCTGGAGATGGCAACCCCGTCTCCTTCCCAGCCAATCATCAACCTCACTCTTCAACTTTCCAACTCCCCCCCCCACAGCCTCCACCATGCTCTGAAGCCCTGACTGCTATGACACATTGGCTGTCATAGGGGATCCATCTCAGCCTGGTAAAAGGACACAGAGTCCACCATTTCCTCCAGGGGAACTGATCTCTGCCATCTGGAGAGCACTTTTAATTCTGAGTGATCTCCAGCCCTCACCTGAAGATTGGCAACCATAGTTCCCCTGCAGGAAAAGTAGTTTTTCTTTGCAATGGGGACCAAAGCAGCGGACATCATTCTCTTCTCCCCCTTTTGACTTGCACAACAACCCTGTGAGGTAGGTTAGGCTTAAAGTCTGTGACTGGCCCAAAATCACCCACTCAGCTAGAACAGATCTTAGCAGATCCTGCTCTGAAGTGCTGCCTTCTACACCTAGGGTGGAGCCTGAAGATCACCAGGTATCACAATTGAACTCCAGACAACAGATCTCCCCCCCCCCCCGGAGAAAATGACTGCTTTGGAGGGTGGCTTCTATGGCATTCTGTTCAGCTGCCCCAATGAGTTTTCTCCCAGAGGCCAACATAGGTGTGGAAAGGGGCTTTAGGAGAAGCAAGCTTGGTTGCCTAGCAACAGGCACTGAGGGGAAAGTTGCCAGCCCCTAAATACCTGGTGATTTGGGGGGTGGATCCTGTGGAGGGCTGCATTTTTTTGGGGGATGGAAGGACTCAGCAGGGTATAATGCCATAGTGTCTACCTTCCGAAGCAGCCATTTTCTCCAGGGGAACTGATCTCTGACATCTGGAGAGCACTTATAATTCTGAGTGATCTCCAGCCCTCGCCTGGAGATTGGCAACTCTTCTCCTCCACCCACTGCCAGGTGGGTCTAACTGTCCCCTCAGTGGCCTGCTTCTGTCAGTAAAAAGATGATGAACTTTCAGCATAACCCTCTCCCCCGCCCGCTGCCAGCTTGGCAACCTAGCTTGCTTTGATTAGGGAAATATCTGGAGATTTTTTGGGGGGGGTGGATCCTGTGGAGAGCAGCATTTTTGGGGTGGGGGATGGAAGGACTCGGCAGGGTATAATGCCATAGTGTCTACTCTCCAAAGCAGCCATTTTCTCCAGGGGGGCTGATCTCTGTCACCTGGAGATCAATTGTAACAGTGGGAGATCTCCAGGTACCACCTGGAGATTGGCAACCCTAGGGGGAAAGTCAGCCACACAGCAGGGAGTTGAAGAGAATGGCTTGATGGTCACTGGCCCACCACATTAGCCAGCCAGCCATGGTGGAGCTAAGCAGGAGAGAGCCTGAGGAATTTCACACAGCCTATATGTTCCATTTCAGGAGCTCTTCAGTAACAGTTTCTGTCAGGCTTTTCACACCGAACCGTATTAGTACCGGTTCCTTAATGGAACATATTGGCCCTTTCACACAGAAACGTGCCTCTCCCATTGGGGAAGTGTTCCTGAGCCGGTTTACCTTGAAACCTCCTCCCAAGCGTTCTTTCAGTTCTTGTACTGGTCCTGAAGTGCTATGGGGTGCTGTGTGAAATGCCCCCGGTTTCACAGTTTATTCTGACAGAAAAATGGGCAAGCTGGCAGTGTGCGGGGGAGTGGGTTATGCTGAAAGTCCATTGTCTTTTCAGTGACAGAAGCAGGCCACTGAGGTGACAGTTAGACTCACCTGGCAGTGGGCGGAAGAGAAAAGTGGACCCAGCACTCAGTCCTTCCCCTTCGCTGGCTCCCTCCAGACTGAGGCTGAGATGCTGGCCGGTGGCTCTGTGGGTGGGACAGAGGCAAAGCAGGGAGAGAATGCAGCCAGTGGCCAGGGACCCCCCTTTTGAGTGGCAGTCCTTTCAGCCAACTGATTTTGGCGCCCATGGAATCTTGCCACTTGAAAATGGCTTTATATAATACGGAAAGATCTTTCACCAAATTCTCTTGAACCAGACTTGAAAACATGCTTACACACACCCAGGGGTCCTTTGGGGCTGGAGCGAAGTGGAGCAAAGCTCTGCCAGCTCAGGAGTGGCCGCTAGGGCAGCCAAGGGCCGAAATTCGGCGGCAACTTTAAAAGCCACTGGAGGGGAGGGGGTTTGAGGGAGAGGCTCCAAACATGCAGGGTAGCTGCTGGAGCCTCTCCTCGAAATACCCACCAAGTTTCAAGAAGATTGGACCAGGGGGTCCAATTCTATGGGCCCCCAAACAGGTTGTCCCCATTCTCTCCATTGTTCTCTATGGTAAGAAAAAAGTAACACTTTTTCCCACCGTAGAGAACAATGGAGGGGATGGGACAAGCTGTTTGGGGGCCCATAGAATTGGATCCCGTGGTCCAATCTTCTTGAAACTTAGTGGGTATTTCGAGGCGATGCCCCAGAAGCTACCCTGCAAGTTTGGAGCCTCTCCCTCAAACCCCCTTTCTTCCAGCCCCTCATATACCCTATAAGGTTTTTGCCATTGATTTCAATGGCCCATAGGGTATAATGGGGCTGAAACTGACATTTCCTTTCTGTCACACTTCCGGTGATGTCAGGGGACATGGCATATGCTAATGAGTTATGCTAATGAGTTATGCTAATGAGCTCCTGCGCCTCTTTTTCTACGAAAGGACCCCTGCATACACCTTGGAACTAAATTGCAACTACTAAATTTCTTTTCCAAACATCCAGTGGACATTGGGGAAAATAATCTAGTAGAAACAAATTATTTTGGGACAACAGCCAAATGAGTTCACTCTCCCTACTCCAGCCTGGTCTATGGAAAGAACAAAAAGCAATCCAGTGCTGTTTCTACAGTCATTTACACAAACAATAACTTTTTTCCCCAAAAAAGGATATTCTGTTTTGGAACAAGTATTCCTTACCTTGGACTGATGCAAACTGTAAACCAGTCTGTGGTGAAGACTAAACTTCCAGTCTAGGGAAATTGTCCACAACCAAAGCCTGGTTCTTTGCTGTCACTTACCTTCTTTACAATTTTTTTTTAAAGAAAGAAATTATCAGAAGGGGGCAGTAACAATCTTTGAGCTGTTTTTCGGTTTCCACAGTAAACTTTGCTCATTGTGTCTGCCTCTATGCCTGCAGCAATTCAATTACTAAACAAGAAGCAAGGGTATATAGAAGAGAATTTTTGAGATGCTAACATACAGAAGACAAAACTCCAGAGCATATTTGTGACAAAGCATGTGCACATCTGGGATTCAAATCTCAGGCATAACACAAGAGGTCATTAAAAAAAAAAGCTGTTTTTGAAAAAGTTCCTCTAATTTCTTTACTAGAAGAAAAATCTGGATCCAAATACTGAAAAAGATTAGGACATATCTGCACAGCTCCCACTCAGCTACCCTACCATACTACTTAAAGGGCGGGGGGGGGGGAACCACTGTCATAAACTGGGATAAACTGAATGGTACAATACATGCAGTATCATTCAGAACCTAAGAAAATTAGCAACATGGGCACAGGGCAGGATTTTGCCGTCTTGGAAGGAATTTTTTTGTGTGTAAACACAGAAGTCATCTTTGAAGCCTGAGCTTCAAAGTCCATTTTACACTATGACTTCTTTACATCCTCTTCCCAAGAAAAGAACTCCAAGGAGTTAGATCATATAGGTAGTCAAAAGCAACTTCTTTGCCAAAGCAACAGTCTTCTAATGTTATCTTTGATTATTCTCACTTTTTCCAACGAACAACTTTGTACAATAGGATGTGACCTTTACAGGGTATCTAATCAGTGCTTCTGATTTGGAGAAAACTGATTCATAGTGGAATTAAGAAGTACAGCCACAAGACTGCCCTAGTTTGAGCCTTTTGGGCATCCAACATACTGTCTACTGTATCCAGAATTAGAAGCCGAATCTCTTTCCTGAGAGCCCCAAAGAAGGATCCACTTCTTTCCCACACGTATCATCATCATCAGTATATCTAATTCTCAACACAGCTGTGGATACTTATATGCAGAGACTGAAGCCAGGTAAAGCAGATCTTTTTCTTTGCTACTGTTCAAAAGCAGCCACCCCACTATAGACTGTGGTATAGTTTTAGGTTTGGATCTGGGAGACACAGGTATGAATCCCCAATCTGCTGTGGAAACTCACTAGGTAACTTTGGGCCAGTCATAAATTCTTAGCCTAACCTACGTCGCAGGTTTGTTGTGAGGATAAAATGGAGGGGAGAATGATCCCCATTGTGGAGAAAGGCAAGATATGCATGAAGTAAATAAATAATAAATATAGCTGAAAATGGGGAGCAGATAAAAGGCAGGTAGGCTGGTGGTTGGGAAGGAGAGAAGGAAGCAAGGAAAGGGGAAAGATATGGGGGCTGCGAGAAGGAAAGAAAGAAGGAATGGGGAAGGGGATACAGGGGAAACTGAGGCCGAGGACAGACTGGCAATGTAAAGCGGGGCAGCCCCGCGTTGGAAGTGGAAGAAAAGAGCCCGTTCAGACATGCGCATCTGTCCCTCAGCTCCATTTCGCACTTACCCGTCTCCCAGTAGCTTTCCATCCGCTTTAACAGGACACCGGGTAAAACCGGTGTTCAGGGGCCGTCCTCCGCATGCCTCCCGCTTCCAAATAGTGTGAACCGGAAGAAGCGGGAGGCATCCGGAGGCGGCAGTGTGAACGCGCCGGCACAAAGTTATGCGCATCAAAGGAAAAACAAAAAAAAGCGCAACGGCGCACGCGAGCCGCGCGCGCCGGCTCCACGGCAGTCTGAACGCTCCATATCGGCACCACTGCGCATTGCTCTGGCCGGTATGAACGGGCAGCTCCGTGGAGTTTTTCCCCTGCACCAGTTCCCTCCACTTTTCCCCCGCTTTACATTGCCAGTCTGTCCTCGGCCTGAGGTTCCACTGTACTACTAAAGCCATTATGCATCTCTCCTATATCCATCTAGCCATCTGCCATCCCACAAATAACTTTTGGTCCAGAGCTCTGGGGAGGAAATCAATAGCTGGATGCATATTATGGGAGACATATATACAGCCTCTCATGGCTGATTCATTGGAGGACACAAACTCCCAAGAGGCAGCTTTGGTGGGGAAAGGTAGGAAGAGGGTCCATTGATGGCTAGACTTATCTTTTCCGGCAGAGCACAGCTGGGTACGGGAAATGGAGAATAAGTCACTGAAGTTGGGGAAAAGAAAGCAATCATGGGACTCTTCCTAAAGAAGACATCCTTCGAGCTGAACTGTTTATGCAACTATCTGCCAGTGGCCAATACCACACCTTAGCAAGGTGCTCAAGCAAAAGGTAGCCATGTCAATTCAGGCCTTCTGGGATGAGATTGATTAATTGGACCAATTTAAGTCAAGTTTTAGGTCTGTTTTGTAATGGAAACTCTTTGGACACCCTGACCAATGACATCATTTCAAAAGAACAACAGGAAAAGTGTGACACTGTTTATACCTCTGTATCTCCTAGTGGTTTTAATACCACTGAAGATGAGATCCTTCTAAAGTGACTGGCTGAAGTCAGTGGCAGTATGCTCTGGTGGTTCTGGTTCTGTCTGGCCAATGACAAAATAGTGTATTTTGACACTGCTGCTCAATTCCTTTACATTTTTGCTATGGAGTGTCACAGGAGTGTCACTTTGCCCCTGTGCTGTTTAACATCTGCACGAAACCACTGGGAGAGATTAGGCAAAGATTTTGACTGCAGTGTCATCTTTATGGCAGTGACATCCAACTCTTATTTCTCCTTTCTGACTGAGTCAGATCAGGCAATGCATATCCTGAATGGGAGTCTGTGACAAACTGGAAGGTCACTCCGGATGAAACTGGTCTGTTTAGTATAGCTAGTCAAGCGTTGAAGAGTCAACCTATTCTAGGTGGAGTGCCACTTCTCCCTCATAGCTTGGGGATGCCATTAGATCAGTTTTCATAGAGGAAATTTAGGATCTTTCACCTTCAGCCAACGTATCAGGGCACCAGTCGCTGGCCTTTCTTGCAAAGCGTGACTTGACCACAATTATACATGCTCTGATCACAGCCAGGTTTGATTACTGTAATACTCTGCATGGGGCTGCCTTTGAAAACTGTCTCAAAACTTCAGCACAGCAGCGAGATTGTAAGCATAGTCTCCATGCGTAGAAGGAGCCTCACTGGGTTTGCAGAACCTTTTTTCTTTACACACACAACCTAATTCAGGACCTGTGCATTTGGTGCCAGAGGCCATTATAAGGAATAACAGGAGGGAGTTCTATAGTCCATGTAACTTTGCCAACTAGGCTGGGTTGGAGATGTGGAAAGCACGTATATGTCTCCCTTTTCTCACACCTCCTTGCCTGGTGTATGCCAAGAAATGAAAGAAAATTCCTGCTTAGTCATATGAGGAAGCACCCTTTGCTGTGCTTGTGCAAAGAAGGATCACACCATTTGAATTTTCAAAAAAGAAAGTGATACATAAATATATAAATACATAAAGGAAGTGATACATAAATAGTCTCTCTAGAAGTTAAAATGACTAAAATGAGGCTATCATACTTTGGTTACATTATGAGAAGACAAGAGTCACTGGAAAAGAAAATAACACAGGAAAAGAAGGAGCCCCAACATGAGATGGATTGGCTTAATAAAAGCAGCCACAGCCTTCAGTTTGCAGGGCCCAAGAATGCCTGCTAATGATAGGACATTTTGGAGAATGTTAATTCATAGGATTGCCATAAATTGGAAGTGACTTGACAACACTTAACACACACACATATATATATATATATATATATATATATATATATATATATATATATATATATATATATATATACACACACACACATACATATATACATACATATATATATATACACACACACACACACATACATATATATACACATACATATATATACATATATATACATATATATATATACACATATATATAAAACTAAAAAAGAAATAATCTACAAACTACTGGAAACTGCAGAAATGGACAAATTAACTATGCAACTCTCAGATAAAAAAGAAGAAATTTTTGAAAATAATTGGACAAGATTCTACAAATGGTTGGAAAATCATTTTAAATAAATGGTAAATAAATCTATATCAAACATGTATGCTTGAAGTAGAACCTATGAACTTTTGCAGGTAAAATGATTCAAGTTAGGAAAATTCAATACTTATAGCACAGTCTCCATACATGTTGCATGGTTGTTCTTTTTCTCTCTTGTTTTGTTTGTGTTTTTTCCTTTTTTCTGAAAACTAATAAAAAATCTTTAAAACCCCCCCAAAAAACCCTTACATTACAGATTAAAGAACCAAATCCACTCATGCCAGATTTTGTACCAGATTCTTTGTTTGAAGAAATAAAATACTATTAAATCCCCACTGCCTTTGTGGTTGCAAATTCCTTGTCATCTGTCCACATGAAAAAGAGTGTGATCTGAACCAGACAGCAGAGGTGTCTGTAACCTGAACTCACAAAATATAGCAGATTAAGCCTGAATGAAGTTCATGTTTCAGTGCATTGGAAGGTTTTTTGGCATTACAGCTTTCTCCAATACTACTAAATTGCAGATGTCCCTCACAGACAATTATAAACCTGAGGACAAAACCCCACCCTGGTATTTCCTGGAGGTGAAAAAGAGTATCCCACCTTAGTGCTGAGCTTCTGTTTATTTTTTGGTTTCCACAAGCATGCTGGGAAGATTGCCTGTGGGCCAGGCGAACCCAAAGCAGGCACGATAGGTATACACATCTGTTATCAACCAGCCCAACAGGAAAGTCCTAAAATTAGAAGAGAAAGCATTTCTTTAGCAACAAGGCAACAGTCCTGTGATTTGCTTTCTGACAGGGGAGATTTTCTCTCTACTGAAATGGTACCTGCTATGCCCTCCCACTCTCTACCTCCTTGGCTGCTTTTTTGCCAGGCATTTGTTGAATACTAGCAGTGTCTGGGTTGCATAGTTTCAGGTGGGCAGCCGTGTTGGTCTGAAGCAGCACAACAAAGTCTGTGTGCAGTGGCACCTTTAAGACCAGCAAAGTTTTAAGGTGTAAGCTTTTGTGTGCAAGCACACTTCCTCAGGAAAATTGAAACAAAATTTCTTCAAGCCTTACATACAGGAAGATGGGTGGGTGGGCGAAAGCATCAGGAAGGACCAGTCAGAGCTAAGATGCATAAGTGAAGTTGAGACTGGATCGAGGCAGCAAGATCAATGAATGGTTCCATAGTGTGCGTCAAAGATTTTGGGACAGATTGCAGAAACTCAGAGATGTGCCTGAAAACTCATAAAAGTGAAAACACTTACTTGGAAGTCCATTCATTTCTATAGGGCTCAACTTCCACCTTTATATATGCCTATAGCGCCAATGAGGCTTCTGGAGACGTTGCTGGCAAAAGAATCATTTCTGCAGGGGAAAAAAGTACCAGTTCAGATCTTTGCCAGTGACAATTTAGCTGCATGTGGTGGACGAACAGTACTGGATCCCTCCTAAAAAAAAAAAGGCGAAAAAGGGGGGGGGGGACTTAACCCAAATGATACAGAATTAATTTAGCCTAAAAGTAATTTCCAAAAGATATGTAAATAGGCAACAGACCTGGTATCAAATGTCCCATTCATCAGTGATGTGTGTCACTCCCATCAAATGAAATAGTCAAGTCACAAACTGCCGAGATTACAATCCTATATAGTGTATCATATTAACTTTCAATTCTGGTAATTATGATTATTTTATTTTTATTTAGACTAATTTAGAGAATTTGTTCAACTACCACAGGCTTATTTGACTTGTTGTAGCAAATATATAACATTCAAGGTAATTCCAGAGTAAATTTATTACTAACCTATTATTACATTTACTTATTGTTTTCACAAAAGTAATCTGGCTTTTTTTCCTCCCCCCCTTCCCCCCCCTACAATTTCAGACAGCAACACCTGGTCTTATATAGATTCACATATGTATATACAAAATTCTGTACGCATTTTTGGATGTGTGTCGCTCTATAATAAGGAATATTGACCACTGAGGAAGGCCCATAGTGGCCGAAACGCATATGGTCTTTCGGTCAAAGGTTTTATCCATCAGCTTGATATGCACTGCAAATAGTTCTTTATGAACCTAGTTTTAAATGTCTGATACTTGGACTGTCTCTTTTAATTTTATTTTGTTTTATTTATGTGTACACCCTAATAAATGTCTATATTTTGCATTATAATTATTCTGTTGTTAGCTTGACCCTCTCGGTTCCCAGCTGGATCCCTCCTCTCCAGCACACCCCTAAAGCAAGGGTCAGCAACTTTTTTTATAATTAAAGAGCTTAATGACATCAAATGTCAGAACAAGTGATCAACAAAGAGCCAGTATAACAAAGCCCATTTGTATAACTTAAAGGTTATACTGGACTCAAACAGTGTTCTACATTACTTTATATATCACTGATAACTGACATATTAATAATCCATAAAATTTCTGTAACCTTAACTTTAGTTTGTTAAGAGACGAAGAAGCACTCATGAGGTTTCACAAAAAATAATAAATATACACCTGAGCATCCTGAGTAATTGTTTCTATGCTCTGGCATCGTCAAACTCTGTCCTTAGTTTGCCATGATGACTGGGGAAAGGAAAGTTCCAGGGGGTGTGTGTTGAATACTGGAGTGTGTGAACCGCTGGGTTGTAGATGCTGTAACTCTTCTCAAGATACCTCCCTACCAGGGATAACCTTGAAGGCAAGCTCTGCCTTTCTCGCTTTCATTGATAAGGGAGCCATATATTACCAAGGGAGGGGGGTAGGAGCATGAAAGTTAGGAGGGAGGTTTGCAAAGTGTGATGGTGGTGCCTCTGATGGGGGGGCTTTGTTTGAACTGTGTATATCTTTGGGGTTTTTCGCTTGAACCTCAGTTCTGACACAGTACTGAACTGACATGGAACTTGCTTATACCTCAATAAACAAATCACTGATAAGCAGGGGTCCGTTGGGGCTGGAGCGAGGCGGAGCGAAGCTCCACCAGTTCAGGAGTGGCCACTAGGGCAGCCACGGGCCAAATCAGATTCTCTGATCTGATTTGGCCTGCTGCCGAATTGCCTCCATTGTTCTCTATGGGAGGAAAAAAGTAACACTTTCCCCAGCATAGAGAACAATGGAGGGGACGGGACAACCTGTTTGGGGACCCGTACAATTGGACCCCGAGGCCCAATCTTCTTGAAACTTGGTGGGTATTTCGAGGAGAGGCCCCAGCAGCTACCCTGCAAGTTTGGAGCCTCTCCCTCAAACCCCCTTTCCTCCAACCCCTCATATACCCTATGAGTTTTTGCCATTGATTTCAATGGCCCATAGGGTATAATGGGGCTGAAACTGACATTCCCTTTCTGACACACTTCTGGTGATGTCAGGGGATGTGGCATATGCTAATGAGTTATGCCAATGAGTTATGCTAATGAGCTCCTGCACCTCTTTTTCTACGAAAGGACCCCTGCTGATAAGAGAGTGTTGTTGAGAGTAACTTTGTCCCGGGGTCTGACAGGCATAAACCCACACTTGCTCATACTTCGATTACCAACAACTGTTCACCTTTACCATTTCCTTTCTCTAAAGCATTTTTAAAAAGCCCTTTAGACCCAAGAACAGTCTTTCCCTGCCATTCCTTTCACACACTGCCTATTCCAGCATCCCACCTATATCTCCTCAAAGGTTTCTTTTTCTTTTTAAAAGATTTCTTGGTCCTGTACTGAATTCCATTTGGCTCTGGAGCCATGGACTCCAGAGTGCAGACCCCTGAATTAAAGTAACAAAAGTCACAAGATATCCACATGGATATCTGTATATATTCACATGATTCTTGCCTCTCTTCCTGGTGCATCCATGTCAAATTATAAGTGCATAGGGAAGAGGAAGGGTGCCTAAGCTGCTGTCTCGCAAATGAAGCAAATTTCTGCCAGAGGATTGCTTGAGCTGGACAAACATTAATTTCTTTGGATCTGTATCCTAGATGCTGTTATGAAGGTAGAACGCGAGCAAGAGAAACTAACAGCTGAAATATACACTAAACCAATAAATCATATAACAGAATAATGCAAAAAACTCAATTTAATGCAGCAAACAGGGGTCCAAGAATCAACGAAGTATCCGGTAAATATATTCATTTCTGGCAATCTTCATCATGCAAGGACGATCATTTGACTTCATGAATGACTAGTGGAACAACATCCAAGAAAACAATCCTTTAAGGTTCAGACTAATCCAACAATATCAATTTTTCATACTGGAATCATACACAGGGTACTCATACAAGGTTATACATAGATAAGCAAGATTCACAGTGTGGCCGTGGTCACACGGCCCTTTAAATCCAGGAGGGCTCCCGGATTTAAAGGGGCCACGTTTTTTTTTTATTTAGGGTTGGGATGTATACACATGGATACACATCCCAACCCCGGCGGCGGGGGGGGGGGCGGCAGCGGGCGGCGGAGTCATCATTGGCGGGCAGCAGAGGACGGCAGTGGAGGAGGAAGAGTCGGCAGAGGAAGAGGTGGCAGCAGCGGCAGAAGAGGTGGGCAGCGGCAGAGGCATGTGGTAGAGAAGGGGGCGGCAGCGGCTGGCAGCAGTGGAGGAAAAAGCGGCCAGTGGCGGCTGGCAGTGGCAGCAGCCGAGGGAGGCACCCTTCCCCGAGCTCCACCAGCCACCTGGTAAGTTTGGGGGGGGTTCCCCCCCTTTTGCACTTTGGCATTTGAGTGCCCAAGCACCCAAGTGCAAAAAGGGGGGGAAATGGAGGGACACGATCTGCACAGCCCTCTCTCACAATCATTGTGAGAGAGGGCCATCCAGATAGGCTCAATTGTGGGTTCCTCGCGCAACCACCAGGAAAATAGTTGATTTTCCAGGGTCGGAAAACACGGGAGGAACCTGCAATTGAGCCTGCTTCAGCCCGGGACTAGCTGTGGCCGTGTGAATGCTCCCTTTAAATGCAGGAGGAAACAGCACTTCCTCCCGCATTAAAGCGCCGTGTGGCCATAGGCGTAGAGTACGGGGGGCTCAAGGGCTCGAACCATTCCCTAAATTTCCGGGGGGGGGGGGGCTCAGCCACCGCCGGCAAAACGGAGCGCCTGCCGCCGCGCCTCCCTAGGTCCTTCCAAGGCCCGGCCGCTGCTGCTGGAGAGGGAAGGGGTGGCAGTCAGGGGCGTAGAGTTTAAAAACTCCCGGGGGGCGGGGGCTCTTCGGTGCGCACACGCAAAGAGCACGCGCCCACTGGGACCATGTCCCCGCCACCGCCTCCCCCCCCCCGCCTGACCACTCCTGCTTCCGTCCCTCCGTCCGTCCAGGGGCCAGCTGGGCATTTGCTTAGCTGGCCCCTGGACGGATGGAGGGAAGGTCGGAGTGGCCAGGCGGGGGGGGGGGAGAAACGGTGGCAGCCCTAGGAAGGGCAGAGGGAGGAGCGGTGGAGCCCTCGAGCCCCCTCCCACAGTTGACACCTATGGTGGCGGGGGGGGGGGGGGAGAGGCACTGGCAGCAGCGGCTGGCGGGCCTCGGAAGGGCCCGGGGAGGCGCGGCGGTTTCCGGGGGGGGGGGAGAATATCACCCCAGCGAGCTAAGGAGCCCTCCCCCCGGGAATTTCCAAAAGTCTACGCCCCTGCGTATGCGAAGCCTGTGATACAAAGTGCATCAAGCATTCATCTCTGTCTGGTTGAGCAACACTGGATAAAAAGGATCGGGATCAAATTAGAGCCAGGCCAATGGCAGGATTAGCTGCCCGTCTGAACGGGACCTAGGAAGATCAACTAAAGTGACACTAAAATGCAGAAAAGTTTTCAAGGTCTCCAGGGCTTTTTTAAAACCAGGCTTGCTAGTGTTGGCTTTTTAAAGGAGGGAGAAAGTTTGTGGCCCTTTCTGGGGTGTTTAACGTTTGCGCGGCGCTTTCCAGGCTCTGAAACCCGTCGGGGCTTGACGGCAGTGCACCGAAACCAATCAGAGGAATTTTCAGCCAGTCGCTTTTGGGGGCACCCTTCAGTCTCCTAATTCGGAAAGGTTGTGGAAAGAGATATTGGCGGGAAAGCACTCGATCGCACTCCCCCCCCCCCCCCGTTTCCTCCTGATTGACGTCTGTAGGAGGCGGAGCTCCGAATTTCCGCCCGGGAAAAGGTGTGAGTCACGCTGAACAAGCCAATAAAACGCTGCGCTCGCCTCGGTCTCCCTCCAGTCAGGTCTGGCACGAAGAGCGCGCGGCGAGATAGAGCGGGTTGCAGCAGGCTCTGCTGTCGAGCGGCTCAAGGGTTTATTTGATTGTTCACGGAATAGGCGATAGCCCGCATCGAGTGGACCCTGCGACTTTCTGTTCTCGTTGGGGAAATGAAGGTGACCTGCGTTGTCCTCTTGTCTCTCCTGGCTGTCAGTCAAGCAGGTGAGTTGCCCCCGTTCCTCCACCCCCCACACCCGTTTGCTTTCTTCCATAGCTCTCGGCATCTACAAACCTTAACCTACTTTGGGACAGTTTTTCTGATTCAAGCGTGTCTTTATGCCCCCTCTTCGCCAACGGTTGTCCTTGAATTTCCCCCCTCTTTTTAAAAAGGTTGCTCTGGGTTGTATTTAAGAGGACTTAAAAGCTAAGGGATATACTGGGTTGGGGAATATAACTGGAATGAAATGCCAAAGGGTCTGGGGGACAGTGTTCCCTCTAGGCTGAGTTAGTGTGAGCTAGCTCAGATTTTTAGCCTCCAGTTCACAGTTTTTTTTTTTTGTCTTAGCTCAGGAAGGATGGTTCCTGAGCAAATTAATTTAGGCAGCAGTCAAATCGTTCTCTCACAACTTCAATGCCAGCAGCTCACAAAGTAGAATTTTTGCTCACAAGACTCCACAGCTTAGAAGGAGCATTGCTGGGGGAATTACTTCTTTTGGACTCCCCCGCCTCCTTCTCCCCTTCAAAGCCTGGGGATATCAGATCTGCACCCCTCCCCAAGGGGGCATCTGACTGAGTGGGTAATGAAGCAAGGCAGAGGTTGGGAACTCCCATCGAGACTGAGCCTCAGGGGTTTAACAAGGGTCAAGAATTTGAAGAACTCTGATCTAGTAGTTTAGCCAGCCCTGCTTGGACCCAATGGCCATGAGAGATTTAATCAAGAAAGTGTATCAGTACTGATCAGGTACCACACCTGCAGTGCAGTCCTAGGTTACACATTTCTAAGCCCACTTAGGGTGTAATTCGGCTTATGATGACACTGCTAGATATGGTTTGTACATATGTAGATGCTGTTGATACACAGGAACTGTTTTAAATGAAGAAAGTTGTACAGAGTCATCCCTCTCCTCAGCGATTGCAGGTTTCTGCTGCCTGTTGGACTTCCTTTTCTATTGAATAACCTTGTCTATTAACTGTAGCATTTGGGTGCACATTTTTTATTGTATTTGGAGGCTTTGAGAGATGAGAGGCGTATGCCGAATTAACTGAGAAATGTCAAGGCAAGGAAAGTTATATGGTCAAGATTAAATGTAGTTGAAGTCTTGCTTTTTGAGTGAAGTTTTGCCTAATCTGCATAAAGGTGCATGACTGATAACAAAATGCTTGAAAGCAGTATTGCATTTCAAGAGATGCACATCCCATTCATTCTTGCATGTGGTAAGGTTTCAGCCCATATGATGGATCTCAAATGTGCTCCCTAAAAGGGCAGTGTGACCTGAAGAACACAAAGTTTCACTTAAATCCATGGGGGTTAGTTCCAAATAAATGGTTACTGAACAGCAGGAGGAGAATGAACATAACCTGATTATATCTATCTCGCTGCCTTTTTTTGTCCCTGCCCTTCCTCCAAGGAGTTCTGGGCTGCGTATGTGGTCTGTCTTTATCATCTCATCAGCCCCATGAAGCAGATTAAACAGAGAGAGAGAGAAAGAGAGAGAAACTGGCCTGAGGTCACCCAGTAAATTGCATGGCAAGTGGGGATGTGACCGTGGGTCTCTTTAACCATTGTACTGCACAGGCTCTCTGTATCAAATGGTAATTAATCTACAGGAAGTTTCTCACAGCAGTCAGCTGAATGCCCCAATACATCTCCAGACATCACTTTTTTACAACTCAGTCTCTCAATTTCTTTTTCAGCTAATCCTTGCTGTTCAAATCCATGCCAGAACAGAGGAGTGTGCATGACAACAGGATTTGACCAATATGAATGTGACTGTACCCGGACAGGATACTACGGGGAAAACTGTACTAAACGTATGTTCTGTCTGAAATCCCTAGAAATACATGAGCATGTTCATAAACTCTTCTTTCTTGTTTTTCCACCTGTACCATATAAATCCTCATTGTTTTTTAATTCCATTCAGCGGAATTTTGGACTTGGCTGAGAGTGACGCTGAAACCCACTCCGACAACTGTCCATTACATCCTCACTCACTTCAAAGGAGTCTGGGATATAATCAATAGCATCCCCTTTCTTCGTGATGCCATCATGAGATATGTGCTGATGTGTAAGTCTCCATTATTGATACTGCTATTTTGTTTGGAGGCAGATATATATCCAAGTGCCTTGAAGAACTATGTGTGGCAGTTACAGTAGTTTATATTGCATTGGAAGGTTAATATCTGATAATAACACGGTAAACTGGCTGTGTTAAATGATGTTATAAAAGAAAAAAAACTTAACAGAAACACCAGCAAATTGAGCTTTTGTTCCAGCTATAGTCTCACTAATATTATCAGTGTTTTAATGATAAAGATCCAAGTCTAACATTAGATCTCTGTGTAAATCCAATATTATTTGATGGGGCTTACTACCAGGAAAGTGTCCTTAGGATGGCAATATGTAATATATGAATGCAATCAAGCTACAAGCAGTCCTCTTGAAATCAGCTTCTGTATAAATCTTACTAGGAAAGGCTGTTCACTGTGTAGCTACCTTAAATGATAACTTTAGCATGAATTTTAAATCCCCTTTTTTCTCCCTTGTTTTCTTTTTAGCAAGGTCCCATTTAATTGAGAGCCCACCAACATATAATAGCCATTATACCTACAAAAACTGGGAAGCGTATTCGAATCTTTCCTACTATACTAGATGTCTCCCTCCCGTAGCCCATGACTGCCCAACACCTATGGGTGTAAAAGGTAAGGAATAAAAGTTTAATTTGTCTTTGTGTGTGCGTGCTGGTAGGTAGAAAGAAGGATATATTTTCATTCAACTTAAGTGCAGTAGTAGTAACACACACAGTGCTGAAAAGTGAGGACAGTTTGAAGTATAATTGGTTGGCAATAACTATTCCAAAAGTCAGTCCCTTAAAAAGTAAGGTTCATCTTACTTTTGGGAATACAAAGTAAGCATCTCTGCGATTATCAGAAGTGTATAGTGATTAATTGTGAAACAGTAAACAGTTTAACATCCACATTCAACTACAGCTTAATGAGAGGGGCTGTAGCTCAGTGGTAGAGCATCTGCTTTGCCTGCAGAAGGTTGCAGGTTCAGTACCTGGCATCGGCTGTTTTAAAAAAGGATCTGATAGGTGGCATGAAAGACCTCTATCTGAGACCTTGGAGAACTGCTGCCAGTCATAATAGACAATACTGACCTTGATAGACTGAGGCTCTAACTCAGTATAAAGCAGCTTCATCTGCTAAGGGGTTTGTTTCCAAAACAAAAAGTAAATACTAAGTGCTGATGGCAGTATATATTAGTTCAATGAAAAAGGGTTGTTGTACTTTGTCAAAGAAACCAGACGTTTGCTAGAAAATAAAAAAAAAAAATCTTACTTTAAATTCCAGGAAAGAAGGAACTTCCAGATTCACAGATCATTGTCGATAAGTTTCTGCTGAGGAGAAAATTTATTCCTGACCCTCAAGGCTCAAACATTATGTTCACGTTCTTTGCCCAGCATTTCACCCACCAGTATTTCAAGACAGATCACCACAAGGGGCCGGCCTTCACAAAAGCCCTTGGCCATGGGGTAAGACTGAAGAACTGTGTCTAGAACTGAACAAACTATATCAGCCTTTTGTGGTGACAGGAATAATAAATAAATATTGGGAAAGGCACACTGCACAACAAGTCTGTCAGAAACCACAGCATCTTGGACCTCAGCCTTTAACCCTTTGAGTCCTTGTTCACCCTGGGTAGGGAATGGGGTACAGTTTAATCCCTGGATATGTAAATACAGTGATTTCAATTTTTTTCTACTCAATTGAAAGGGATTTAGAAGTAACAAGCCCCAGAACTGTCTTCTACATTATCTTTCTGTTCCAAAAAAAAAAAAAAGACTTTTTCTGAACTGTGTTTCTGTAGCGTATGTGTGATATGTTGCTGTGGGTGGGTGAGGGAGGCTTCAAACCACTGTCATATTGGTTGTTAACACGGGCTTCAGCTTTTGAACATCACTAGTGGTTTGGCTTTGTCTTCCCCACTCCCTCCACAAATCTGATAGATAAAGGCTTCGAGGAGTTTTGATTTCAAAACTGCAAGATAGTTGGTTTGTTTCTGAGAAATAGCCTTTCTCATTTTGCAAGGACAAAGAGCATAAAGTTGCACTTTTTAAAAGAATAGATATATAGTTGACAATCTGATATGATGCAACTGAGATCTAAGTGGAGACTGGATACCCTGGAAGGCTCAAGCAGAAGTTAGTCCGACTGATTTCAAAGTCCATGAAAACAAATGTTTTATTTGGGAGATAGGGGTATGTTGGTCCCATTGATCTCAGTGGGTATGGAGACCTTCCTCTGTTTTCCATGGTTACCACCCACTCCGATATTCAGTGTGCTAGTATGGAGCGTTATCTGGACAGGACTGAATTAAGGGGAGTCCTTATAATATGTTCCATTTTCTTTGGGTAACATCTAGTATAATAAGGGATCTTCAATATGTTTTTCAGTGGGTTTGGTCTAAATCTACTGATATCATGAGTTTTATTTGATGAGTTTCATCAAGTGGTGATTTAATTCTCATATTCCTATTACTATTGGGACAGGTTGACCTGAGTCACATCTATGGAGAGACTTTGGACAGACAGCTGAAACTGAGGCTGCTCAAGGATGGAAAGCTGAAATATCAGGTTGGTTTGGGAGAAAAGCCTGCAGTGTGTTGAGAGGGAAGGGCCATCACTTGATACAACCATGAGAATACCAGAATATTCTCTGGGCAGGGTCTGTCTTGCTTCTGTGGGGCACATGGCACCCAATGGTATTGAATAACTACAGCCGGAGGGTTAATGCAGAATTGCAGGACGGGCCACAATTTGAAAATCCCGCATCATCCTCTCAGATCTCTGCTTTTAGGTTTCTCTAAGCTCATGGGGTCTCTTGCAGATTGATTTCTCCTTCCTCACCATTCCTTTTTCGTTTAACTCTACGTTGGTCTCACTGTTGCATCCTTTCTTGACCCTGCTCAGTCTTTATCAAGTCCCCCCCCCCCCCCCCCGGCACTTTCTGCATGTTTCAGGAGTCTTCCGAGTAGATAGACTTGTATTTCCAGGGCCCAAGTAAGATATACGGAAACCTGAAGCCAGATGCCACATAGCATTATACCAAAAATGGTAATTTGGTAGTCTTTAGTATTTAGAGGTTTCTCAAAATCTGGAGCCCTAAAGTATGGCTTACTTAGCTTGCGTGTAAATCTGGCCCTGCCTACGTGGTCTCTGAATGGCCTAGTTTTGCAGCTTTCATATTTTAACATGAAGAAGACAGGTGGCTTGCAATTAGCTGTAGCAATTGAATAGTGATAGACATGTGCACATTTAGGTCAAAAGTCTAATATAAATTTAAGCAGGGCTTTTTTTGTAGAAAAAGCCAAGCAGGAACTCATTAGCATAATAGGCCACACCCAACAGTAGAAACTCATTAGCATATTAGGCCACACCCCTGGCTGTGCAGCTCCCTCCCAGGATTGGCTTCCCCAGGTGCCCCACGGCTTGCGGGGCACATGGGAAACTCGAGGGGAGAAAGGCATTTTCTGGATCGGCTTCCTCAGGCGCCCTGCAGCTTGTGAGGCACCTGGGGCAGGGGGAGGCTGTAGGTGTGGCCAACTCGGAAGCCAGCTGGAACTCCGTTCCTGTGCGTTCCTGCCCCAAAATAGCCCTGAATTTAAGCACACTTTAGTTGGAACTGGGATTCAGTATGATAGAATTTTGTGTGTGTGCTTGAGTCACTGATTCTTAACTTGTTCTTTAAAAACTGCAGATGATCGGTGGAGAGATGTACCCACCTACTGTGAAAGAAACCCAGGCGGAGATGATATATCCACCCAACGTCCCTGAGCACCTGCGGTTTTCTGTAGGACAGGAGGTCTTTGGTTTGGTTCCAGGATTGATGATGTATGCTACCGTATGGCTCCGGGAACATAACCGAGTCTGTGATGTACTTAAAAATGAGCATCCAGAATGGGACGATGAGCAGCTGTTCCAGACTACCAGGCTGATCCTGATAGGTAATTTTGACAGTCATTTCTAAGGCATAATTTATGTACAGAAACGGCTATCAGAGGGAGAATTCAAGCCTGTTCATGGCTACTAGCCCCACAGATTAACTGGAAACCTCGAAGTGCTGGAGCAGTATATCTCAATGCCAGAGGCAACTGGCTGTTCATAACTGGAAGATATGCATAAGATGCCTCAAGTGATGGGTTTAGCTTGTCTCTAGTGTTCTTATATGATTTGCAAATAGCAAAGTTAAGCAGCTGGTATTATTTCGACAGCAAAAACTGATATCTCTTTTTTTAAAAAACAAAAACAGGAGAGACCATCAAAATTGTGATTGAAGACTATGTGCAGCACTTAAGTGGCTACCACTTCAAGCTGAAGTTTGACCCAGAGCTGCTCTTCAACCAGCGATTCCAGTATCAAAACAGAATAGCCGCTGAGTTCAACACCCTTTACCACTGGCACCCCCTTCTGCCTGACACCTTTCAAATCCAGGACCAAGAGTACACTTACCAACAGTTTATCTATAACAACTCCATCATGTTGGAGCATGGCCTTTCCCAAATGGTGACCTCTTTCTCCAAGCAAAGGGCTGGAAGGGTAAGCATTCTCTCTCTCAACTTTTGACCTGCTCGAGCTGGCTATCATGTTGTCCATCTTGGAGTGACTGGGCACAGCTGCCCTTTGCAAGTCCCTCCCACTATCATTCAAATCCTGGTTTCTCTCCACAAATGCAAGTTGCATTGCTTTTGCCTTTTCTCCTGCCTTCCCCACAGAGGGGGGCCTAGCTGGTTTTCCAGCCTGAATTCTGGTGAAAGCAGCACCAGAAGTAAAACAGGATTAAGCCAGGGTATCGGTGTGTGTTACGTGAAACCATAGTTGAGAGTGTTTTGTGTCTCATCGTTAATGGCCCGCGTTGAATTAAACCATGCTTTCTCTGGGACCAATGCAATAATGGTTATATTAACTGAGGTGTGTTAACACAAACTGAAAGGCCTTCCATTTTGTTCGCTCATGATGCTACTCCATTCTTTTTCTCTCCTCTGTACACAGGTAGCTGGGGGTAGGAATGTTCCTGCTGCTGTACAGAAGGTCGCCAAAGCCTCCATTGATCAAAGCAGGCAGATGAGATACCAGTCCTTGAATGCCTACCGGAAGCACTTTCTGTTGAAGCCTTTTAAGTCGTTCGAAGAACTTACAGGTAAGACTCTTAATTTTTTTTGTTACCCCTGCCTTTCTCCCGAGTGGGAACCCCAAGTGGCTTACATGATCCTATCCTCCTCTGTTTTATCCTGACTATAGCCTTGTGAAATGGGTTGAGCTGAGTGTGTGTGTGACTGGGCCATGGTCACCTAGCAAGCTTCCATGGCAGAGGGGGGATTTGAATCTGGGGCCTCCCAGATCCTGGGCTGTCACTTAGCCACTATACCACACTGGTTCTCAAGAAGAAGCCATGGTCAAGTAGATTCAATTAAACACTTGGCAGAAATTCCCTTGTTCACCCTAAGGTAGCTCGTATGGTGATTGCTGGTAGCAGACCTAGGGAAAGGCCATGGAGAACCACTGCCATTCATAATACACTGCAGTGAGCTAGATATCCCAGTCATCTGCTTCTGGGTAAGACAGCTCTTGATCACAGCGTATAATGGTTTTCCTAAGTATGTGTTAAATTGGGATAGTAGCAAGAAATCTAGGGATCTCTTAGAGGTGCCAGGTTCTTACGGTTCCCCTATAATTTACTGCAGGAGAAAAAGAAATGGCTGCAGAACTTGAAGAGCTTTATGGAGATATTGATGCGATGGAGCTGTACCCAGCACTTCTTGTTGAAAAGCCACGCCCAGGTGCCATCTTTGGTGAGACCATGATAGAACTCGGGGCACCATTTTCCCTGAAAGGCCTCATGGGTAATGCCATCTGCTCGCCTGAATACTGGAAGCCAAGTACGTTCGGGGGCAAAGTTGGCTTCGACATAGTTAACACAGCCTCCCTCCAAAATCTCATCTGCAACAATGTGAAGGGCTGCCCTTTCACCGCCTTTCATGTCATAAACTCAGAAACTGCAGCAACAACGAACTTCAGCACTGCCAGTGCTGGAATAGAAGATATCAACCCTGCTGTTTTATTGAAAGAACAGTATGCTGAGCTATAGAGAACATCTGGTAGTTTTATTTATTTATTTATATAATGATCTAAATTATTCTATTTAAAATGCCATGGGGATATATATTATATATAATACATATACATACATACATATATATGTGTGTGTTATATATACATATAGATGTTTTTTGTAAAATTTATATGTATATAAAATGCCTTGAGGTTGAAGCCAGGATGTCAGACTTAAAGGGAGTTTTGCTTTAGGAGTTGCAAGACAGGATCCCTTGTGTCTTAAACAATACCTTCTGTACCAGAAAGACGTATTCCAAAATGGATCAAGGCATCAGAACTGCTACTTGAAAACTTGATGATGAAACAATGCATTTTTTTTTCTTAAACTTGACAAGAAACTCACCAACATGGACACAAATTGGGCACTTCTGAACCCAGTCCCTGTCAAGACATCCATACCTGTGAAAATGCCTTGTCAGTATTATCTGCAGAAGTATCCCATACCAAATTAATAAAAAAGAATAGGCGTGATTCAGCCCAAGCTGCACACTTAAAAAGGAACTAGAGTATTAAACTATTCGTTTGGACTCAGTGGGAAGTAGAAATGCTTAACTTTGAATTGATCAGGACTGGTTGATGTTGATTGGTACAAAGTCAGGCAATATTTGACTCTTACTGCCTTGCAGGTGGCACGGCATAACGTTTTGAAAAGGGGTAAATCTTCTGTTCTGACTTATGCAGCTTCCCCTTCCCCCTTCCCCTGTTTTTTTTTTTTAATGTCATCCTTTGGAAATCCAATCCGCAGGAAACCTCTCCTGTGCAAAAAACCACTGAAATGTAATGGTTATCTTGACAAATCTCAATGCTTTTCAATGAACATTTTCCTGTAGTACTTTTTCAATTCTTGAAAGTTGGCTTGGCAAACTCAGCTGGATCACATATGATCAGAGGGTTTCTCTTTTAAAATATTTTAGAGCTACATGCCAGGTTTTGGGATTACAGAGCTCCTAACTACTTTTTAACAATCGTTAAATTGAAAAAAAAATAACTTAAAGGAAAGCAAAGATTTGGGAAGCCATCAGATGATGGAATCCTTAATTTTTTTTTCATGCTTGCAACGTTCTGCCCCACCTGCTGTAGGCAGTACATTTGCCTAGTCCAGTGGGATGCTTAAAGTGCATCATCATGGTACTTGCACACTGTACTATTGCACTTGCAACAGACTGTTGCAAAATAACACTACAGTAACCAGGTAATTGGCAACACAGTGCCACAATCCTTTTTTTAGTCACTTTACCAGTTCCTGGGCAGCTTAAGGAGGGGGCAGACTGGGAGGGGGAAAGGGCTTAGCCCAGTCCCCACAACGGAGGAAGCGGAGGCTGCCTGCCTACCCAGCAAGCCAGGCACAGGTTACCCCTTGCCGGGCAAGGCTGGAGCAGGCTGGGTACTGCACTTCTTAAGCTTACGTTTGCTGGTCTGCCCCTGAGCTCAAGGTTTTGCTGATTGCAACTCAGGAAAGGGAAGTGAGTTCACTTCTTCCTCTTGCGCTTCCTGCAAAACATGCCAGGTAGGAGGGACCCATGATGAGATGTGCAAGTTCTAGCTGCTATTATGCAACCAAGTACAGTGTGCTGAATACAGTGTGATTGACAACCTAGAGTAGTACAGTAGATGCCAGAATCTCTTGACGCAGCACTTTATATACAGAAATATCATTTCAGTTTTGAGAAACACTACATTTTGTTAATATTGTAGTAGGAATGTAGGTCACAGGGTCCTTTTTTCAAGTGTGTAACTTTATCAACAGAAATGTCTTCCTGCACTGTAGGCTGCAACATTTATCATAAAGTATGTGAAGACCAAAATGTATTGGACCAAATACAATACTGCAAGTTCTGTTTGTTTTTAAAAGTTAATTGATGCTCATATTTTGTTGCAAAGATTCTTTGACTAAGGGAGAGAGAACTGATAAAGGAGATAGGGATCAAGGGCACAATCTGTTGGGACAGTCTCTTGAGCAACCCCCGTGTTTTTTGTTGCTGGGGCCTTGCACAATGACCTCTTTTTCTGCGGAGTTGCACAAAGAGAACTTCCCTATGCATTATGGCCAAAGACTGCAAGGTGAGGGGTTTCCCCTCTGTTTTGTTCCCCTCTGAGCTATGTTTGTTGCTTCAAGAACACAAGGGCCACATTTAACTCTCTGCAGACAGCATTTGCTTCCAAAAATGTCATGAATGGGCAGGCCCCAGTAAAATTTTTTTACAGAAATTGAATATGACTTGAATTTACCTCCGTTATAATTCCCTCCCTTTAAGGAACTGTTGTGTTTGGTATTGGAGTAAGGAGGCAGCATGGTTTCAGAGAGGAGCACAGTTTAATGTCTAGTTCTTTTTCTGTCTGGAGCTGCACTGAATACCACTTCCTTTCTCCCTGTTCCTGCCCACACTAAGTCCTGGTATGGACTACAGCAATCTAAAACACTGGCCTGGAATCAAGGAACTGAGTTGTTGCAACACCACAAGAATCTAATTTTTGGCATGAAATTGGAGTTCTGTTTTTGTGTTTCCAGAGAAGAAACCCAATTTTCAAACCCTTGAAAATCCTAGCTCTAGTAGATTGTATGCCTCCTCTCTTAGCTTCTGACAATTTTGAATGTGAAAAGGTTATTCTGTTTCTGTGAGTTTACTTTTTCTATCACAAATCTTCAAAGTTGTAAATACACATTTTGAAGAAGGGTCACATCTATGTGCTTCTCATATGTTTTGCACTATATTTTGATGTCACATACTGTACCTTAATGAGTTCTGAACAAAACTCAGTCCTCCGGATCACCCATGCCTGGAACTTTCTAAGTGCGAATGCTAAGTATCAGTAGTCTAAAGGAACAAATGCATACTTTCACTTCTAAATTGCATGTTATTTCTAAATTGCATGATAACTACCTGACTCTTCTAAAGCTTCTCCATCCCTTCTTTATCATGAATGAAGCTTTACAACACTCAGAACCCGCTTCTGTTCAGCTATTCCAATGTAGCAAAATTGGTTCTATATGATAACTTCCTCCACCCTAGTCCCTTTTTCTTTAGGACATTGCTTCCTGTATTTTAAAAGTGTTTAAACATACCATTTTCTCTAGGGTTTCTCTTTTAGTCAGCCTTTCCTTATATAAATGTGTTTATAGCTAGATTTTGAACATATGTCCTTTTTTTAAAAAAAACCCACCTTTTTGTACAGTACTTAGTTGTAGATACTATTTAAATGCCATGTTAGCACAGTAGTACACTGTACTGTGCCAGTCTAGTGACTCACATCTTCTTCAGTACTGTGTTCGCTATGCCTGACCCAAGTGGTCTCATAATGTTATCATTTTAAAAACAACATGGAATATTTTATTTGTTGCATTAACTGGCTGGCCATGGTTGCTGCAGATGTGTGAGAAAACAAGTTTTGTTGCGTGTATCTGATTTTGTTTCAATTGTATATTTTTATTTATTGTATTGAAATAACATAGTTTCAGATTTTTTTACATCATGATGTGCACAAACAGTATGATTGTTAAAATAAATTATTTGAAAAGAAACATATTCTGTGAGTTGGATCTTTTTAAAAACATTAACATCTAGCATTCGCTGGGACAGAAAGCATTAGTTTATAATCTGAACACTGCTTTTCTGCCATCTTGAAGCACCTAAAGCAGCTGACAATTCAAAACAAAAACAATCTATGACAGTAAAGCTTTTAAAAATACCATAAAACTATAGCCAAGTCACTACCAAAATAATTAAGCACTCAGCAGTTCCAAGGAGTTCTAAAACAGAAATAATAAAACACCCAGCAGTTCCAAGGAGTTCTAAATCAAGAATGTTTTCAGGTTGTTCTGGAAAGCTTGAGGAGATGGTATTAATCTCAGCTTGTTCTACAACTTGGTAGTAGCACCAAAGAAGGCCCTCTTGCTAGGCCTCTGCCAGTGTAACCTTAGATCATGCAGGTTCCCACAAAAAGGGAAAGCATAGGGCAGGATTCATTCCCCAAGCAGCAGGGACTCAAAAGACGAAGGGCAGAGGTGGGGACCAGGTATGCACCCTGAATGGGAAAAAGAAATGGGAATGAGAACATTTCCAAACAAGATAACAGAGGAAAGAGATCTAGGTGGGTGAGAAGGGCATTTGGGGACAGGTTCAGACTAAGCAAGGAGTGCAATCTGGTAGACATTTCAAACAGCACAAATTGGATTTGCTGGACAACTAGTTCAAAGGCTGAAAATGAAAGCTAATCCAAATGTGGACATGGAACCTTTGTTTAGGTCATACGTAGGCAATTACAGGCACATGTGCCAATCAGAAATATGTCAGACCATTTTGTTTGGTATGCTGGGCCAGCTCCATACCCAAGAAAGGCATTAATGTAGGAGAAGGTGATGATTATCTACCCCCCAGACCAACAATGTCTCAGCCAGGTATTAACTGAGTCACTGTGGTGCTGACAATGCTGCTGGAACTGTTTATTCTCATTGTGTCTGATCATGTGCAACCCTCAACTCTTCTGTTTGCTGGCACACTAACAACTTCCTGGAGAAATATTGGTGTTTTTGGCACATCGGCCAAAACAGTTGCCTACCTCTGATTTAGGTAATGAAAATGCTTGCTGTTCTGCTAGTGAGCAAAGATACGCTGGTTAATTGCTGGGGTCCTTGAATAATGCTCTGGATGCCAGGCACTGGGTGAGGTACAGTTTTCCCAAGAGACTTCCTGGGGTGCCTAGTCAGCTCAAGTTAGCATGGCTAGGTGTGGCCCTGCTTTCTCAGCTGGCTCTCTGCCTATTCTATGATGGCCACAAACTTGTGTTCTAGCTTATATGGAAAAACATACAGGAAAGTTGGTCTCAGAACCAAGATGGTGGTGGTATGAACAAAATGAAGGCAGCACAAGGGAAGTTCAGCATAGAGTGCACTTCAGTAGCACCCATTTTCCAATTGGAGCCCACATGGCACAGTAAAATAGCCAATTGTGTATTTCATGCTGCCTTCTTAGAAAGAAGCTGATTACATTTAACACTGGCTAACAAACTCCTCTATTCTAGAAAATGACCCGCATACCAGTACTCAGGATCAGTAAGTAAATAGAGATGTTCCACTACAAATTAACAACAGATAGATGAGAATCCAGAAGCACCTTAGAGACCAACAATATTTTGGGGGCACAAGCTTTCAAATACCTGATATCAGATACCTGTTGAAAGGAGCTTTGACTGTAGAAAGTTTATGCCCTGAAAATTTTGTTGGTCTACAAAGAACTACTGAACTCAAATCTAGTTGTTCTACTACTGTCCAACATGGTTACCTCTGAAGCTACAAATTAAGAAGGAATTCTAAGCCCCAGACAAGATTAGAGCATAAATGAGGTTTATTAAGAGGAATACTACAATGATAAAATCTCAGGGCAGGGGAATTAGTGACCAAAATACTACCCAGTGCCTATCACAGAGCAAGTTATCCAATTCAGGTAGAGCAGAGAAGAGGAAGATGTTTCTTGGTACTAATCCTGAAATCTAGTGAGGTTCAATGCAAAGGCAAAGGTCCAGGTAGCTGGGCAGCAAATCGTCCAAAATGCAAAGAGCAGAACCACCTATCAAATGCCAAACAGGTGCTCCACAGTTCACAAGACAAACATAACAGGACAAGCAAAAGCAATTACCCTTTGGGGAAGGGTTCTGTCCCCAGTTATAGGGCAGAAAGAGTAGTAGCAATAAAAGCATGGATCCCGAGCCCAATAAAGTAAAATTGGGAGCGGATTAGAAGAGGAAATGGATTGTGAGGCTGAAGGGCAGTTTCAAACCTTGTTAAAGGGAAACAAAATACATAATAGCAACAGAGTCTAATATAACAAAAGGCCCACTGATGAGATGTGGGAGAGTCGGAGTGAAAGACAGCTTCTTCCAGGCAACTCCTTGTCATGCTTATTCAGACCAGGTAATATTATTGAATCAGTCGTGGTCCTGTTTCCTCTGCTGGCCTGGCTTTCTCACTTGTTTCTACACTGCCCAGTGTAGACATCTCAGAGATTCCAGGAGCATTATTTGGTTTACATGATGCTCAAAGCAAGATGCTGGTGGGAAAAGTGCAAGTATGGAGGGGAAGAAATATATGAAAGGAAATATATGAAAGGAAAGGAAGAAATATATGAAAGGAAAGGTGGAGTGGCATTATTAAGTACTGCTGTCGCCATACAGGAGACAGAAAGAGACATGCTGACTTAAGGATGATGCATACACGGCAATTTTCCATGGAAAACAACTCTGAGAGAAAGGAAGGGCAGTGGCTCTGAAGCGCAGGCAGCTGCCCTAGGACAGCTAGGTCATTTATTTGTTTAGATAACCCGTACCATGCTTTTCTGCGTATAGAACAAATTTAAGGAGGCATACAAAAATTAAAATATATACCATTACACTGATGCATAATATCAGCAGCACAAAAAAATTAAACAGTACCACCAGAATCATGGATCAGTTCAGTTCGTTATTGCTACGGTCATTTGACCAAACATATAATCAGTTTTACAGTTTACACAATAAGCAACATTTATAGGATAAAACATGATCTAATAAAACTTAAACCTGGTTATTGTTAAAATTAGATACATGTAACTGTAAACGTAAACTATTAGGCTGGTTAAAACTGTTAAAATGCAGGGGCATAGCCAGGATTTTTTTTCCCGGGGGTCATTGAAATAATTGGGGGGCCCACCTCCCCCAAGAGAGCAGTCCCACTCCTGCCCTTCCTGCCCCCCAATTTCCCTTAAATCAGATGCCTGCATCAAATAAAAGTTCTTTGCACTGAAGCTATTCCTGCCCTCAAGCTTCTCTAAACCAAGCCAGCCCGGGCCAATGATGACTGGCGGGCAGGAGCCACACTGACACAGAGCCCTGCTCAGAACAAAAGCATCTTTGAGAGCTGCCTGTAATGAAGCAATACAGCAAAGTTCTTATTTATAAGTGATGGGACAGTGGTGGGTTTCGACAAGATAGAAGCAGAAACTACCTCTGGTATAGCTAAAAGCCAGCCTCCTTGGTGTGTTGGAGGGACGATTTACAATTTGGCCTCTGTCCTGGTCTTGACATCTTGATGTTGTGCTGGAGAGCCAGTTTGGTGTAGTGGTGTAGTGGTTAAGTGCGTGGACTCTAATCTGGGAGAACCAGGTTTGATTCCCCACTCCTCCACTTGCACCTGGCTGGATGACCTTGGGCAAGCCGTAGCTCTGTACCAGCTGTTCCCTCAAGGACAGCTTGGGAAAGAGCTCTCTCAGCCCCACCTACCTCACAGGGTGTCTGTTGTGGGGAGGGGAAGGGAAAGGAGTTTGTAAGCCACTCTGAGACTCCCTTGGGGAGTGGAGGGTGGGGTATAAATCCAATCTCCTCTTCTTCTTCTTTATTCATTTTTTTTTAAATATCCATGTTTCTCCTTATTCTGTGTTGGATATAAAATCCACAGAAAACATACCGCATACTAAAGCAACTTTTAAACTACCTGAGAGATTTTTTTTAAAAAATTGTATGATTCCTAGGCAGTTCCCCATCCAGATACCTCAAAAGGCCTCCCCAGCTTGACTTCAGTGGTAGAACTGCATCATGTTTTTTGGACTCTTCCCATACCTCATCACTTTTTTTCTAAATAGGTGCGCTGTACATCAGAAAATGAAAACAGGGTTGTGCCCTTCAGGAAGCTCTGCTTTGACCCTCTCTCCCTCTCATTCAGTCTTTTCCATCCTAAGCAGGTCTATTCAGAATTCTTCTCAGGTCTATTCAGTGGGGCTTACTCCCAGGGTAGCATTCTTAGGACAGCATTGAATACTTGGATCAATGTTTTCTTGGTGCATCTGCCTCTCTTAGGTTGCAATCACACGCATGAGATAAAGCAGGGGGGAAGTGAAGCTATTTCCTCCGGAGGAATTTGACCAGCAGTTGCACCATCACACCTTCCTTTGAAGCGGTGAGCGCAGTGTGTGATGAGACACAACTGTGGGTGAGTCTTTTTGCATGTGTGTGCTGTTTGTTTCCCATGTGCTTAAACAAGGGATCAATGAATTGCACCACTGTACTGGGGGCTCCCTATGGAGTTTGCGATGATGCACATACTGGGGGGGGGGGGGGGACAATGGCATGGAGTCAGGATGGCCTGATCAGACCATCCCGATGCCATGAGAGCGCACTGGAGCAATCAGACGGGAAAGTTCACCCGTGGCCCATCACAACCTGTTTACTACCGGATTTTCCCCAGTGCCTTTTAACTCTGCTTCTGCAGTGGAGCAAAATGGGTTGCCAACGGCTGCAGGGTGCTTCCCAGATGTTGTTGTCTGATCGCTCCCTTTAAATCCACTGGCATTCGCACCTATGTCAGGTCTAATTGTGCGTATGATTGCAGCCCTAGATTTGCCACTTGCTTTTTATTTCAAGGGACTTGCCGTTATTCATTTGTTTCAGAAATATTGGTGGAACATAAGAGACACACCCCAACTTCAGAAAGCAACTTCAATTTTTGCCTCCAGAATTAGACAAGATCAAAATGTCAAAGGATTAAAAATTGATGGAGAAGAATTCAAGTTAAAAAGTTATGTGGATGATGACCATACTAAATCCACAAAATACAATATGTCATGGATGTAGAAAGGTTTGGTTCTCTTTCTAGAGTTAAAATTATTAGGGGAAAAAACAAAAATAATCTTCAATTTTTAAACAAAACAGGAAGAAGATAATATTAAGACAACCACAGGATGTGATTTTGTAACTAATTCAGTTAAATATCTGGGAATAAATGTGTCCAGGGAAAAGAAAGCTACTTCAATTTAACGTATCACAAGGATGACATATTCTAATAAAGTAGTGGTAACATTCTGACACACCAAGTACATCATTCCTTACAGTCTCACAACGAGCTCTTGATTTTGGAGCACCGCAGGTGGCAAGCCTCCTGCTGTGGATCTGTAGCCCATGAAGCCCCCGTGGGAGCTTCTCCATCCGTAACTTTGGAAACAAGCTAAGCCCTGCTGGAAATCCTCAATGTATAGTCTGTACACCAGTTGGGGCAAATCAAATGTATTTTTAATGTATTCTGGAAATTAGGTCTTTAGACCTCTCTTCAAATTGCCACCATTTGTAAATAGATATACCCCATACTTCTTTTCTAGAGGTCTCACTGATTTCACAGTACACTATGTCCCATCTAAGGCCCTTTCCCCACCAAAGTCCTTATAAAATGTTTTAAATCACCCAAATGGGTATTCTTTGGTTTTGTGAACAAAGGGGTGGCAGGCTGGTAAAGTCACAGCAGGGAATTTTCTCATTAGCCTCTTAGGTCTGGCATTTGCCTGGCCTCTAAAATAGAACATTCCTGGGAAGCAAAGGCAGGTTCTTCTCAGACAAAAAAACCCTCCAGGCTCATGATCCCAAGTGCTCCTGACTTCAAAGCCCAGCTTTTGAGCAAGCTAACTTTGCATTGCCCTGACCTGGATAGCCCAGTCTCATCAGATCTCAGAAGCCAAGCAGGGTTGGCCCTAGTTAGTATTTGGTTGGGAGACCTGCATGGAATACCAGGGTCATGATGTGGAGGCAGGGAATGGCAAACCACGTCTGAACATCTCTTGCCTTGAAAACCCTATGGGGTCTCCATAAGTCAGCAGTGACTTCATGGTACTTTCCTCCACCAACTTTGCATTGCATGAGATCATTGAACCAAAAATGTTGAGTCTGCCAGAGGATTTCTGGGATTTGGGCTATAACAGGTATAACCACCAGGGGAAATAAACAAACAACTGTTAACAATGCCAGGGATTAAACCTGGATCATCCGGCATGCCAAGCAGATGCTCTACCACTGAACTGTGGCCCTTCCTGCAAAGTTATAATTTATTTATTTAGATATCTATGCTTCCTCTACAGAGAACCTATCCAAGGGCCACTGGTGCATGTGGGCTGGTGGTGTAAGTTGCCAACTACCTGGAGGAAAAATTTTCTGTCCCTTTATCAGAGGTTTACTGGGATGTTATTCACCAAGCATGTTTTTACTTCCATGCCATGAAAAGCTTCAGCTGTTCTTTTCCACACCTTAAAAGGACAGGACATATTTCTCCAGCCCTGCAGGCAGCCCTGCAGGCAGCCCTGCAGAGAGGGTTGCTGTCCTGCAATAAATAGAAGACAACAAACAATAACAATATGCTTTCTGTAGCCGAGTGGGTATTTTAAGATAGGAAGGAATGTTACTCCCAAGCCCCCCCCCCCCTTCCAGCCCCCACAAACCCTCGGGCTTGCACAGCCAGATCTGAAGACAATCTTTGATACAGAGCCAGGAAATTGTCAGGCTGCAATAAAAAGGCTAGTGCACAAGGGGACAGCCCACTTCCCAAGAAACTGCAATGCACCCTGATCGATACTTCATTGTGTGACTCTTCAATGCTCCACACACCTCAGACCGGATTAATCACCAAAGTTTGCAAGTCCGTAACTAAGCACTCTAGATCAATAAAAATCTCCCTTCCAATAGAGATGTCTCCAGAAACCTAACATTTAATCAGACAGGGTAACATCATCTCCTGGCCCTCCGAAACTGGGCATGAGTCACACACAGTAATTATGTACTTTCTTCTCCACCAAAGCCACCCAGTCCCATGAGAGTAACCAGCCAATGGCATCAAATCAACAGGTATCTCATGAGAGTCTTAGCACCTCTTCAATGCCATTTTGTTACCAGCCAGGAAAAAAGGTATAAGAATGGCTCTCTGATAAAATTATTCTCTGTTTGAACATCTTCCTTTCCTTTCTTCATTCCTCTCTGGAAATATGCTGAGCTAGATCCAGAGCTATGTATACAACAGACTTAAAAGATCCCTCGGGTACTAGTGTCCAGGTCCTATATATGTGTGGATACTCATATGTGCATACCCTGACACTGGTGCCCTTTTTGGTAATGAGACCCTCAGATTATCTTCCAGTAGATTGAAGACTGGTTCCTGGAAGGTGTCACAAAACTCCCATTGGTTATTGCCACAGTTTGCAAAGTGTATTTCAACAATTTCAGAACTGCAGCAGCTCACAAAATTGTTGATGTGTGCTTACATATCAGTTAAGAAAGCAGCTGAGAATGATGTGTGAAAAACTTGAACCAGCCCTGGAAAAGAAAGAGGAGGAGGAGACTGGATTTATACCCCACCTTTCACTCAGAGTCTCAGTGCGGCTTACAAATTCCTTTCCCTTCCACTCCCCCCAACATACACCCTGTGAGGTAAGTGGGGCTGAGAGAGCTCTTTTCAGCTCTGACAGAACTATGGCTTGCCCAAGGTCATCCAGCAGCTGCAAGTGGAGGAGTGGGGAATCAGACCTGGTTCTCCCAGATTAGAGTCCGCATACTTAACCACTACACCAAAACATAATGCATTGGGTCTTTTTTATTGTACATTGTTAGCAATTTTGTCAATGTTTTTTCAACTATGAGGGTAGGCCATAGTTTAATTGTATAAGAGTTCCATGTTTACTCTGTGGCAGTTTCAATTAAAAACTTTGAGTTAGATCCAGAAAGTTCAGTCAGTAAAAAGGGAGGAGAGGGTTGCTTTTGACCACCAAAATGGCTAGACTGAGAATCATCGGACCTGTATGGACAAAAGACTTAATGCAATACAGACTTAAGCAAGGAAAGTAATTAGGTGAGATTAAATGAAAAATCTGGATGGATCCAACCCATCAAGTAGGGTTTGGAAAGGCCAATGCCTCAGACCACAGCCATCTATTAGTAGAAGGCAGCTTTGTATGTCCATACATTTCTTTCTCTAATGTAGAGAGCTAGATCTGTACTCTGTTTTTCAATGAAACCTGGGGTTCCGTTTGAATCTTCTTAGACTTCCAGAGCAGAAAAGTCACTTCCACCTGATACACAATATTAGCAACATTAATACTAGCAGTACATTTGTAATAACCAAAGATATTCGTGGGTATTCTTTTTTTGTGTGTATTTTTTCATGTTTGTGTGCACGCACGCGCGCACGTGTACGTGAGTGTGTTTGCACCTGGAAGTCATGGCGAGCTCTGGTGATTGACCCCTACTGGGAGCCTGAAGGATATTTAGAGAGGTGGCTGAATAAAGCCTGCCCCTGTCCTCTCAACGGCTGGTATTTCAAGGAGGTCTCCCATCTAAGTACTTGCCAGAGTCAAACCTGCTTAGCTTCTGAGATCTGATGAGATCAGGCTTGCCTGGGCTATCCAGGTCAGTCTGATATTCTTTTTAAGGTGATAGGTATTGCCATGTAACTTGATTGCATAGATGTGCTATTCTCTCGGCACCATCAGTTATGAAGACACACACCCAATGCACTACAGTAGTGAAAACTATTGCTACTACTGGCTGTGAAGTCTGATCAAGCATATACCAGGGATTGGAGGTAGGGTTGTCAGACACCTCGGTGGAGATGGGGATCCCCTACCACCAGGCCCTGCTCTCCAGCCACCGATCAGCTGGCCAGTGGGGTTGCACCAGAAGTTATCATCACACCAGTGACATCCAGGAGATGCTCTGGTATTTGGGCAAAGCTCTATGGTAGATGCCAGTTTCACCATAGATTTTTGCCCAAGTACCAGAGCATCACCTGGAGGTCGCTGGTGTGATGACATTATTTCCTGTGTGACACCAGCAGTGAAGCCTTGGTCTTTCTCTTTCTCCAGGTAAGTCCCCTCCATCCCCTGCTGGTTGCCAGGAGGGACCTGGCAACCCTAATTGGAGGTATACCACAGGGTGGTACTGCTGCAATAAAAACTTTTTGTGTATGTGAAAACAGAATTCCTGTAAGCTTAATATAAGATGAAAGCAACACCCACACACCAAGATGTTTAGAAAAGGTAAAAAGAAGAAATCTAAATAAAGGATCTGTTCCACTTTGTGGCATCCGAGTGCTACACCATTACATACCAGTAACATAGATACCTGTGTTAGCCAAATTGCCTTATTTTATTAATATATGTGAGGAATTATGAGTATTAAATGGCAAAAAGGCATTAATTATAGGATCATAACCTGTATTTACAGGAGTTAGAATTCCCAGGACCCAAGAATAGACACTGAGGCTACATTGCTAAAGTAATGATTTCTTTACTAAAGGTTTTCAAGCACACAAACAAAAATCAAGCACGATACAGGGCTAAAAATACAGATTAGAAAGTTATAGAGATGTTTGCATGAGCGGGAAATATCGTTGTTTGGGTGATACTTTGCCTGTCCAGCAAGATGCTTGGATCATGCAGTGAAAAATAACACAGTAAGGGGAAAGGAAAGAAAAGAGCAAGAGGCAAGCAAAGGCTCAAGGCTTTCCTTATATACCTGAAAATGACCTGAGGCAGGGGCTCATTTGGTCACCTGGTCCCCAGGAGATATTTTTAAAAAACTTAAACTCTGAATGGGGCATGAAGGATTAATAGTTTGGCAATTGTCAGCAGGGAGTGACATCTCTGGGGGAAGGGGCTTAGATAAAGGAGAGAAAGAAGAGCACCAATCATGTTGCAGGGCTGGTGCTTTGGATTAACGACCAGATGTTGGGCAGTGTTGTTATCTTGATGGGTGACAGGAAGACTTGACTGCTGCCATTGTTGGTAGCTGGTCACATCCTTTTGTCTTAGGCTGGAAAAGAATGTGTATCTTGCCAGATGAAGTTAACACACGAAGGTGGGGGGGGGGGGATTCTTGTATGGTGGAGAAGAGATTCCTTTATGGCATCTGCTCAGGAACATCTGTCTTGTAGCAGAGCATGGCTTCCTTCTCTGGTCTGCTGCTGCATGCATGCATGCATGGAGGTCAGGGCTGCTGGTCTGCATCCTGGCTGTTGTATGGCTGTAGAGGTGCAGGGGCAGGAAGCTTCTATAGTCCCAGGTCCACATTTGGTTTGGTATGCTTCTTGGGCACAAGGCTCCCCTTGGCCACAGTGCATATTCCATAGTCCAACATAAGGGCACTTCTCTTTGGAACACAGCTCTGTTCATTGCCCTGACACACTCTTTTCACAGTACAGCAAGGCAGTCATATTTCAGAATCTTTAATAATGCCATCTAGAGTGGCTGCATGGCAACACCTGGGATCAAATAATAAGGTTTAGCACAGTTACTTTGTACCTTGTAGAGCTGGAATAGCAATTTAGCCATGCAGCTGAGTCCTCCTACATGACCTTGAGGTTATACATAACCACAGCAGAGTAGGATGCATCCCCCAGCATTGTCTCTCAGGCTGTTAAGGTAACACTGAAGCAGGCCACTTCAGTGCCACTTACACCCAATCTGAACTGTGAGCATATGAGTTCTGACACAAATCAGAGTGACTCCCATACCCCTGTGGTAACTTTGGAACAGAACCTTTGTTTATATTTCTTCCCACCCTTATCTTGGGTTGTGTGAATGTTGCAGAATACTCACATCCATCATGAGCCAGGGAAAATAGGTAGCACAAATAAATATTGGAATGTATATGTTAAAATACTTATTTGAACATATGAATCCTATACAGAGTTAAACAATTGGTCAACCTAGCTGAGCACTGACTGGCAGTAGCTTTCCAAGGTGTCAGGTAGGACAACTGTGAAGGACTGCTGCCTGAGATAGAGCCTCCAAGAACAAGACATGCTAAGGAGTGAAATTAGGACTTTCTGCATGCCAAGCACATACTCCACCATTACGCTATGACCCTTATTTGAATAAGGAAACATCCATCCTTTGCTGTGTCGGTTGTTCCTGTAGTAATGTTTGAGGTGTATTTTCCCTCCTTGTAACCAGGGACTTGTTTCAGACTTGTAAGAGTATAGGTGTGTCCTCCTCCTTTGTTCAGACCTGTTTTGTTGGCTAATCATTTTTAACACCCGTTCATTTTCTTTGTTTTTTGCGTTTTCAATGTACATGGAATGCTGCACCCTTTCCCCTCCACGACAGGGGGAAAAAGTGGGTTTCCTAGCAGCAACTACTAACAAAAAAAAGGTGAAAAATGACTTTAATCTGATACTTCATCTCAGAATTCTTTATGTGCCTCTGGCTCCCACAATGGTTGCACATAAGGACAGCTACACAATGACTGGTGACTCAGAACCAAATTCCTCACCACTCAGATGTCAGCTAAGAGTTAAGGGGTACACAAACAAAATGGCCATATGACACAGGAGCATCATGCACAATTGTTTTAGTGTGCTGGCATAAATATGCCGTGGTTCACATTTGGATTACTGGCAACTCTTCATCTCTGTCATTTCCCTTTCTGTAAAGCATCTGTAAAACATCCCATAAAAATCATTGCTTGCCATTCCCTTCACATACTGGTTATTTTAAAATCTCATAAAGATATTGTTTTCTTTTTTTAAAAGCCCAATCTGATTCCATACTAAGCCATATTTGGCTCTAGAGCAGTAGTACTCACAAAGAACCACATCAACCATCCCTATCATAAGGTCCCCACTTGAGGGAAGCTTGTAGCTTTGTTGCCCTACAAGGCACTTATTGTGCTCTAGTGGACTTGTAATCTATAAGTGTTAAACTGGACTGTGCAAGTAGTGTGCAAGAAGGGACTGAACTGTGGGGTGACCAAATGTGATGCCAGTTGTAGACACATGCCAGCAGAGGAAATGCCTTCTCCTGAGATGATGTGCCAATGGTTCCTGAGGTTACCTGCCCTCTTACCTCTAGTAAGATGGACCAGCTCCCTAGCCACGTGAAGCATCCCAAAGCCAACAACTGTTGCTGTTTAAATGGATGCCATGCCAAGGCAATAAAACCAGAGACCTGGAATCTAAACTCCATGAGGAATACCTTCCTTGTCACGCAGGCAATCTCCCCCCCAAAGCTTCGCCTAACAAAGGACTTTGCATTCATAAGTTAATCAAGGAACTGACATGTACCAGCTCTACTCATCCCCTGGAGCTGTGGACCGACATCCATGACAATGACTCTGGCCTCATGAGTCATCATCCTCCCAAGTGCCTCTACCCCAGAGTAACTAGGACTCAATATTGCCCAATCCCTTAGCCCCACCCCCCTGAAACCAGTTTCAGGTAGCATGTTTTGGGGGTGGACTAGAAGGGGGACGTGCAAGGGGAGGTGGCCAGCAAAGCCCACCCCCAAAGCCCTCTCATAAAAGAAGTTACCGGGTCATGTGCTCTCTCTCCCCTTACCTCTAGACTTACCCTACCTTCACGACTTTTGGTTTGCGCAGCCAGAGTCTCCACGTGTTCTGCTGGTCCAGGACATGATTCCCAGTTCCCTATAGTCTCCCTTATTTTTCCTGTGGATCACTTCACCATGCCGAGGACAGGTAAATATTACCCCTCAACGAACCCTCCTACTCATGCGAATGTCACTATCCCTTTCTATCTAATTTCCTAGTTCTGTGTAATTGTGAGTATGTTTGAGTTATTGTATGTTTGTGAAGAACCATCAGTAAAGATACCATTTCATTCTGAAGTTGGTATCTGCGTCTATTTCTGCGGCTTCTGGAAGAAGCAGGACCCCTGTATACATAGGTGATCGCTCCCATATTTGCCTATTGCCTTTTATAATATCTTAATTCCCCAATATTATTAATAACTTGAGGCAATCCAGCTAACAGCTTACCTATAGTGGTGGTTGTTTCAAAGCAGAAACCACCTACCAACCACTAGCCTCCCCCCCTCCCCCCGGCAAGGGTCTTGGCCACTCTCCTAAAACACAGGACAAATATTACATTGGAGAAAGGTGTACAGAAGAGCCACAACTGACATGTCGAAAAGCCACATGTGTCTCTCAAGCTACTGAGTATCACTGCTCTACAGCCACAGGTTGCAAACCTCTGGGCTAGAGGGTCAGTCTAGGAGATCAATGTTCAAATCTCTGTTCTTCAATAAATCTTGCTGGGTGACTTTGGATCAGGCACTCTCACAGCCTCACCTACCAAGCAGGATCTTGGGGAAAATAAAATGGGGAAGGGAGAACCGTATTTGACGCTGGCCTTTTATGCACCAGTGGTTTCACTCGCTTTCACCGCACATCTCTATCATGTTGTCTTTTTCGTTCTGCATTTCCCCCCGCTTTCACCATGCATGTTCATCTGGTTTTCTTTTTTTGTTCTGCATTGATTTTCATCTCTTCAGCTCTCAGTCTGTTTTCAGGTCACTATCCCCCTGTGTTTTTTTAGAGTAGTTTTGTGAAAGTTTTTCCCTTTGCTTCGCTTCCAAAGCTGAAGGTTATTCAAAAGCATACAGATTCCCTCAGATTCCCCCTTCCTTTTCCTGCCCCTCAGAGGCCCACATCAAGGTAGTTCCTCCTACTCTGCACCTTCCACCATCTTCCCCCCATTCCTTGGTGCTTACTTGAAGGAATAAAAATATACTAGACAGATCTCACCAAAATAACACTTCAGTGAACTCAGCTGATAACCATGACCTGAGGAACACAGTACCAAGGGTTTAACAGAAAAAGAAGCACTTCTTCCCCACAACTTAGTATTAAAATGTGTGTGGTTTTCTGGCATGGAACAAGTAGGGTTGCCAAACCCCCACTGGGGTGAGGGAACCCCACTTTTGTTGGAGGAAATCCTGCCCCCAACTGTCCTGAAATATGATGTGATGACATCACCCGGAAGTAACTACAGCAACACTGTAGTTTTTGGGCAAAAATGTACGGTAAAATGGGCTACAAACCATAGAGTTTTGCCTAAAAATTAGATTGTCACCCCCCGCAACATCAGCGACGTGATGGCATCACTTCCAGGTGATGTCATCATGCCACACCCAGCAGAAGATCCCAGAAAGGACCAAGCTGGACCAGGTAGGACCTGGCAATCCTAAATGCACATATATAAAAAATAACAGTAACATTGTTTTTCCTCCTACCATTTTGGTCCTAGCCACTTCCAGTGAAGGAAGGTTCCTTGGGCTGGAAGAAAGCTTCAGATTTGTCTGATCAGAGTGCTAAGAGACAAGTGAAAAGAACTGAAGCTACAAATCATACAAATTCTACTACTCCTCTATGCAAAGTTTGAAGTCTTTCTCCAGCCTAAGGATTCTTCCTCCAGCTTAAGTGGTTTTCCCATTGGAGGAAACCTCCTTGGGCTGGAGGAAGTTCCTCCAGCCTAATGTAAGATACCACCCAAGAGTAGCAGCTCAAACAAATCTTTCAACAGCAGCACAAGAAAGGAATTCACAGCACAGGCTAAATAAAGCCAACATGCAAATTAAAATCTAAGGAGTAGGGAGAGAAAGCAAAGAAGGAGTAGGTCATTGAACGTGCAAAGGACCAGAACAATCTTCACCTGCCCCCTAAAAAGATGATATATTTTCTTCCTATGTCTCATACCACAACATAGAGCTGATTCACATTTTGTGTGGTTAGTAGTAGTGTTTCTTGATGGTTTTTGCAAAGAACACATAAGAAGAGAAGAGAGGGGGGTCTTAGTGTCATACAGCAGACACACAACAGGGAACTGCAACTGGCTATCATTTTCAGATGCCCACTACTAAGATTGCCAGTCTCCAGGTGGTGGCTAGAGATCTCCTGGAATTACTACTGGTCTCCAGGTTAAAGAGATTAGTCCCCCTGCAGAAAATGGCTGCTTTGGAAAGTGGTTTCTATGGCATTATGCCCCACTGAGGTTCCTCCCCTCCTCAAGCTCCAGTCCCCAAATCTCCAGGAATTTCCCAACGCAGAGCTGGCAACTGTACCTGCTACTGAGATCTGTCTTCACCTCATGAATCAGGGGATCCAGAGCAATGCTCCCTCTAAGCTGTGGAGTCTTGTGAGCAAAAATTCTACTTTGTGAGCTACTGGCATTAAAGTTGTGAGCAGGTGATTTGGCTACAGCATAAATTAGTTTGCTCTGAAGCCATCCTTCCTGAGCTAAGACAAAAGTGTGTGAGCTGGAGGCTAAAAAACTGTGAGCTAGCTCCCACTAACTCAGCTTAGAGGGAACACTGATCCAGAGGACCACAAGAGGCATTCTGCTCCTAAACAAAGCTTTTCTGCCTCCCCCACCTGAACAAATGAAGCTGCCTTATACTGAATTGGACCATTGGTCGATTAAGGTCAAGGTCAGTATTTTCTACTCAGACCGGCAGCAGCTCTCCAGAGTCTCAGGTTGAGGCTTTCCACATCACCTGATACCTGATCCTTTTCACTGGGGATGCCAGAGATTGAACTTGAGACCTTCTACCTGCCAAGCAGATGCTCTACCACTGAACCATACCCCCACCCTCTTTATAACCCCTAGAATCCACTGAATTCACACACATACACTTGCATGTGCAGGAGTACCTTCTGGCTTTACCACTTCATTGAAGGAAACTTTGATTTAATAGCTTTCCCGCAGAGTATGAAATATATTTTTAAACTGCTGACTTTGTTACTACCGATAGGCCAAATGCCTGATTTGGTCAAACCCAAAAGACCCAAATGGAGTCACCTCAAGATAGAGTGTTTGGAACAACAGAGCAGTTGGGTCGAAAGGCAGGAATGTCCTTTTTCTCTCTCAGTCTGACCTGTCTTAACTTGCCTCCTCTTTCATGATACGGCAGTCTGTTGTTGCAAATAACGCAGACAGTAACAATCAAAGGAATACAATTTCAGTATGCGGGAAAGTGATTTCATGAGTGTGAGGCAAGTTTCTCAGCCAAGATCAATGTGACATAGCAGTTAGAAGGCTAGTCAAAGAGATCTGAGTTAAAATCTTCATTCTGCTAGGACATTTGCTGGGGGGACCTTTAGCCAATCACTCTGGTCAGCCCAATCTCCCTCTCACAGGGTTATTGTGGGGATAAAATGGAATGAAGGAAAAGATAAAAGTATAGTATTGACTAAATCAAACCTGTCTAAGGCAAAAAAAACTCTCAAAAGCGCATCTATCTCAAGATGGTTACCTAAAAAAATACTACATATAGCAAAGTGATTTTTATTAAGCACAGAGATACATACCTTCAGTTTGTACACTTTGCATGTAGGCCTACTTAATTATTTCATAGGAAGAGTCATTCAATGTATGGAACCAGTGAATTGGCCAGAAATCTAGATGTTCCTGAGGAATACACGTGGGCTGAACCCTACCCTACTTCCCCTTAGTGGCACCCCTAAATATTCATCTTCACACCAGAAATCTGAGCATCCATACCAAATACCTAAAAGCTCTCAGATGAGCTGTTCTCAACGACTTTCCTGTTTTCCTCAGGATAAAATCTAACCTCTTAATTGCTGATGTGCTACTGGAAATTCTGAAACAAGAATGCATCTTTGATGTTCCTAGACAGCAGTTTGCTTTCCCCCCTGGGCAGACACAATTAAGTGAGTAACAGTGTCATACTGGCAGGGTCACACCTGTCCAAATACATTGAAATCAATGCGCTTAGGAGGGTGTAACTGTCCTTAGGAAGTCACTGTATGACACAAGAAAAAACTGCTTAAAAGTAGAGGCATTCCTTTTTAAGTGGGGTGCTCTTTTGAAAGCCTACCACTTTTGTAACTAAATAGATCCCCGTTGGTTTCCTTCTAGTTCTACTGTCATTAAGAGCAATATTTTCCATTACTGAGGCAACACTAATTAACTCTATTTAGCAACAAAAAGGAGAGTTGTTATGTGTCAGTCATGAGTAAGAAAAAATAATGCAGCTAATAAAACTGCTTTTCCATTAAAAAAAGGAGAAATAAATCACTCCACTATACCATTCATTCATCCATTCATAGACCTTTATTGGCATATCGTCAGATGTAAGGTGTATAAAAGAAGATTAGCATAGCCCCTGCACACTCCACTATACACACTCCACTTAGGGCTATTCATATTAAGTAAATATAAGCAGGAACTCAGAAGGACATGTGGAAGGCATCTCATTTCCCCCTCCCCCACTATTTCATCTTGCCATTTCCCAAAAGCCCCCATAACCTCTCCTCTTTTCCTGCTTTCTTTTATCTTTCCCACCCAACAGCCAACCTACAAGGACTTGTGGGGGGGGGGCACCTCACTTTCCCCTGTATCCCCTTCCTCACACTATTTCCTCTTTCCCTCCCCTTGGCAATCCCCATATCCTCTCTGCTTTCCCTGCCACATTCTATCCTTCTCAGCCATTCACAAGCATACCTTTTATCTCCCTCCCATATTGAGTTATATTTATTATTTGCTTCATTCATACTTCACCTTTCTTCACAGTGAGGACCAAAGCAGTTTACATCATTCTCCTCTACACCTATTTTATCCTCACAACAACCCTGTAAAGTAGGTTAGACTAAAGGATTTGACTTACCTAAGATCACCCAGTGAGCTGCCACAGCAATGGGGATTCAAACCTGGTTCTCCCAGACCTTACTCTGAAGCTCTATCCTCTACACCACACTGGCTTTCATAGGTGATTGCTGCTAAGTCATGCAAATAGGGTTGTATCAAGTCACCCAGTAGCTGCTACCAGGCTTAGGCCTGATAAGTCCTCCCTCAATGACCTAGAAAGGGCTGTGCCCTTCTCCGTTTACTGACCAAAATCAAGCCTAGAATGCTATGATCGTCTAGCAACAGCCACTGAGAGTTTACATTTGTTAAAGCTACAGGTATTCCTTTTATTGTTTAGGAGTTGTGGGGTAACCCCTATGTATTTTTTTTAGATTTCAGATTTTTTAGCAAACCTAGAACATTTTTCAAATTTGTAGGAAGATCCTTCTTTTCTTTTTCACAGTTCCATTCACCTAATTTAAGTATCCTCAGATATGTCCAACTTTGTTATTAAAATGTGCAAGTGGGGACCCGCAAGGGGAGGGCAGGATATAAATACGATAGATAGATGATAGATAGATGATAGATAGATAGATCCTCTTTCCCTTTCCTGAAAATCCACATAGCCTGAAAAACCCCTTTCCTGCTTCCCTTCCCCAAACAGTAACTTGCCTTTGTCTGCTCAACGCCACCCCACCCCGGTCTTCAGTGTTCCTTCCTTCTTTCCTTCCTTCCCCCTGGCAGCCTCTCCCAAGGAAAATTATGGCCCAGTTGCATGATACCAGGTGAGTTACATCCATTTGCATGGGGGGGGGGGGACCTGCAAGGAACTGGGGGGGGGGGCGCTTACTTTGTCCTGCTTCTCCTCCCACACTATTTCTTCTTTCCCTCATTCTAGCAACTCCCAGATCTTCATGTTTCCCTACTTCCTTATCTCCTTCATATCACCCACCAATCTACCTTTTATCTGCCTCCTATCATACTTATTTACTTCATTTATATCCTGCCTTTCTCTACAATGCAACTTATATCATTCTCCTCCCCTCCATGAGCAACTTGAATTGATGAACAAAACAGGTTTTAAGGTAAAATATCTGGGAATTATGTTGACAAATATGAACTGAATGTTATTTCAAAATAATTATGTTAAGAGATGGAAAGAAGTTTAAAAAGATTTATTAAGATGGGGGAAATTACAGTTATCATTGCTGGGGGAAATAGTGGTGATTAAGATGAATGTTTTACCTAGGATATTTCTGTTTCAGACAATACCTGTTTTGACAACTGATGCACCATTTAAACAATGGCAGAAGGATATTTCTACATTTATCTGGCAAGGGAAAAACACATATTAACTATAAAGTATTACAAGATGCTAAAGAAAGAGGAGGACTGGGTTTACCTGACCTAAAATTATATTTTGCTGCTTGTTGCTTAGTATAAATGAAAGAATGGTTATTGTTAAGAAATAAATTATTATTGGAGTTAGAAGAACATGATGAGATTCGGTTGGCATGCCTGTTTATGGTATGATAAAGTTAAAGTTAATGTGGATTTTTAAAATCATTATATTAGACATGGAACAAGTATAAACCAAGGTTGTGCCCAAAAAATATATCTTTGTGGCTCTCAACACAAGAAGCCTTTTTTAGATGTGAAATGATAACTAAGCACAAGTGATTAATGTACCGTGACATACTGGATTTTACACAATGGGACTGTAAAATGAAATCAAGAAAGAATCTGATAATATAAGAATATAACTGTCAATGTTTTTTCTTTAGAGAGGTTTAAGGTAGATAAAAGATCTTATGGTTTTAAACAACCTATGACTGAATTTGAAACAGAATTATGTATAAATAATGAACGTGTTATTGCTAAAATATATAAACTGTTGCTGAAACTTGAGACAGAGGAAGAATGGGTGAAAGAATCCATGATGAAATGGGCTTAAATTTTGGATATAATATACAAATGGAACAATGGAAAAATATATAGTTGAAGCGTCTTAAATTTACTAAATGTTCTAGTTTGAAAGCGAATATTTACAAAATGATGTATCGTTGGTATATAGCTCCAGAAAAATTAGCTAAAATGTATAAAAATATTTCAAATAACTGTTGGAAATGTGACCAGCAAGAAGGGGCATTTTTATCATCTGTGGTGGACCTGAAAAGCCAAAAAGTTTTGGATACAAATGCATTTGCTTATACAGAAGATTTTAAAGAGTAGCATATAATTGAAACCAGAAACATTTTTTGTTGAGAATAATAGAAAAAAACACATGGAACTGTGTTGTTATATATGACAATGGCCATAAGACTGTTGTATGTTCAGAAATGGAAAACTTCAATACTACTAATAATAGAGGAATGGCTTTTGAAGATGATGGAATTTGCGGAGATGGTTAAACTTAACTTCTTTGATTACGGAAAAGACATTACCTACATTTACTGCTAACTGGAAATCCCTTATACTTTTTGCATGACATGGGGGAAAATGATGATTTGTGGTTTTGAAGATTAAGAAAAAAATAGATTATAGTTAAAAGAGAGGGGGGGTTATCTATTGCCATATAGTAAGGGTGAACTGAGTAAACTAGTTTGCATCAGTTGCAGAAAATAATCAGTAACTTAACCTTTATATTTCTCTGAACGTCTTTCTTTTTGTTTTTCTGTCTTAACTTTTATTTGTTTGTTTGTTTTTTTCGCTTTGTTCTTTTATTTGTTGTTTTAAAAAAATTCAATAAAAATTAAAATGGGAACCCAATGAAATTTATATTTTCCTCCCCCCCATTTCATCCATTATTTCTGACCTTTTAACCATTTTTGCTGAGGGGTTTTCCAAGTGTACCTCCATCATAACCATCTGACATTACCCAGTAAATAAATTACCCCTTAATTAAAGAAAATGAAAAACCATACAATTATTAATCTTCTAAAAAACCTTAAATCAGTTAAAGATCTTTAAAATAGTGGGCTAATGAGAAGTATTGAGAATGAAGCAAATAAACTGTATCACCTTTCCATTTAAATGTTAAGTGTGCAGCATATTTTTATTGCCAAAAAAGACTCTAATATGTGATTCTCAGAGAACCTAACCTACTTCACAGTAGTAACAAGAAAATGGAGAAAGAATCACTGACCCTTTCGATTCTAGAAAATTCACTGGCAAAGTGTTGAGAATCCAAAACAGAGGCTGGAAGTTTGTGGGAATGTGACTGCAAGGGTCAAGGCCAAAAAATATTTCAAGAGTGGAACTAAGCATTTCCTTCTACCTGTAGAAGAAGAGAAGAGATTGGATTTATACCCCACCCTTCACTACCCAAGGGAGTCTCAGAGCAGCTTACAAACTCCTTTCCCTTCCCTTCCCCACAACAGACACCCTGTGAGGTAGGTGGGGCTGAGAGAACTCTGACAGAAACTGCTCTTTTTCAAGGACAGCTTTTATCAGAACTATGGCTTGCCCAAGGTCATCCAGCAGGTGCAAGTGGAGAAGCAGGGAATCAAACCCAGTTCTCCCAGATTAGAGTCCATGCACTTAACCACTACACCAAACTGGCCGTAGTGCTGAAAAGATAGCTTCCCTCCCCACTAAGCTCCCATTCCACATGGCCAGGGGTGTAGAGTTTTGTAAATTCCGGGGGAGGCGGGGGCTCTTTAGCGTGCGTGCTTGCTGGGGCGATGTCCCCCCCCACACCAGGAAACCTCCGCGCCTCCCCAGGCCCTTCCGAGGCCTGCCAGCCGCTGCTGCCGGGGCCTCTCCCCCCCCCACTCCTTCCCTCTCCCTTCACCGGGAAAAGAGGGAGGGAGAGGGAAGGATGGAAGAGTGGCCAGGCGGAGGGGGGGGGGGAGAGGCACCGGCAGCAGCAGCTGCTGGCCTTGGAAGGGCCCCGGGAGGCGTGGTGGCAGACGCTATGTTTTCCCGGGGGGGCTCAGTCCCCCCTGGGAAATTTCGGGGGAGGCTTGAGCCCCCCATAGTCTACGCCTATGCACATGACTTTTATCCATGCAGGTCCCTTAGGCCTTTTTGGTGGTTGAAGGGGATCCCTACCTCCCTCTTTTACTAGTAAAAAACATGGTTGGATCTAGCCCATCTGTTTCTTCACAGGCAACAGGTCTACTTTTTATTTGTTTGTTTGTTTGTTTGCAACATTTATGTTCTGCCTTTCTGCCTTCACAAGGGCCACCAAGGTGGCTAACACTTTAAAACATATGTGATAAAAGCACATTTAAAAAACCATTAAAATCAACCCCCCCCCAAACATACATAATTGAAACAAATTTTTAAAACAGAGTTAAAATACATTCAGATACACAAAAATAGCAATTAAAACATTGGTTAGGAAGGATGGGCCACTGAGGGAATGCCAAATGAAACAAAAAAGTCTTCACTTGCTGGCAGAAGATGGCAAAAGAAAGGGACAGTGAAATCTCCCTGGAGAAAGAGTACCAGAACTTTGGTGCCATGACTAAGACTGTCCTCACCTCGGTTGCCACCTGCGTAACCTTGGGAGATATAGACACCCAAAGCAGTGCCTCCAAAGTTGACTGTAGCAGTTGGGCAGGTTCATAAGGGAGTAGGTCTGGGGCAGTGATGTATTCTTGAGAGGAAACAGTGGGAGGGCTTCTGGAATTCTGGCATTGCTGGTGGACCTCCTGATGGCATCTAGGTTTTGGCCACTGTGTGGCCTGATCTAACATGACTTCTCTTGTGTTCTTGCGTTCTTAGGTGTCCCTTCAGATACGTTGGTCCTTCAGATAAGTTGTATCTTCCCCTTGCAAATTCAGTTGATCATCATTAGTCAGCCTTCAGTTCTTTCTGTTTGCTTTTCGGATAAAAGAGCCGAAACATTGGGTGGACTCAGGGATGAAAATGTTATGATGTCATGCGGATCATCCTCCCACATGGGCATGATTGTACTGGCTCAAATAATGGTGGTGGTTTGTTCAGCCAAGTAGTGAAGTAACTCAAGGAAAGGGATTTCTGCTATCATCTTTGGAATACTTTTTTTTTTTTTACAACTGTCTAACAGGTTCATCCATTAGTCCTTTATATGACTATTACATTTTCTGAATGACATTGAATCACTCCTAATCCTTCGTACCCCAAGGGTTCCCTAGAAAAATACCACTGTAGTATTGTGGTATTCCTCCCATATTGCCACAGCAATAGTTGAAAGACCAGTACCTAGCAATCAGTATCTGTAGACCATCCCTCCCAATCAGGTAACAGTTGGATGGAAGGGAACTATATGGTTGGCTCTGTTTTGAGTCCTGTTAAATAGCTGCCACGGGATACCCTGATTTGGATTCACTATAGCACAGGTGGACAGGGATTTAAGCCTTCCTTCCCATGCTGTTTTCCTGTCCTGAAACATCCCTCATAGGGCTCAAATTTGCCTATATCAGGACCTGTGTGTTTGTTCAATGCAAAAAACTGCAGTCCTGTATGATTGTATCATTTTCCATTCCAAAGCAAACTACAAAGAATTCAGGCTTGTAGCTAAGATAGACCTCTGTCATAGAAACACAAAGCTAAACCTGTGAGGTCCCAGGACAAGTGCACACAAGAATCAGAACATTGTTGCCCTGACCTGGACAGCCCATGCAAGCTGGATCTCATCAGATCTCAGAATACCAAGGATGGGATGCAGAGATAGGCAATAGCAAGCCACCTCTCTGAAATGTCCAAGCCCCACTAGGAACTGCCAGAAGTCAACCATGACTTCCAGGCACACACACACACACACACACACACACACAATACTCCCCCCCCCCCAAAAAAAAGAATCAGACCACTGTTTAATAAAATAATAAGTTTATTCAGGAAATATTGAAAGAAAAAGATTATTGTCAACACATTACTCTAAAATCATACAGAACAGAAAATAACAAGGCTAGCTCCAACTACCTAACACTTCCAAGAACAGTGTTAGGTGGCACAAACTTTGGTTTCAAATGGAGCCCTCAAACCAGCATTGTTTACATTTCTAGCAATTGCAGATCATAGTCTCAGTCCATAGTCCATGAAATTCTCAGTTAGCCTCTTGGCTCCCAGGCCATAGTTGAGTTATAATTTTGGCCCAGCATATCAGTTGATGGTAACATCCAATCAAAACTTGTCTCCAGGTGTTGTGAGTACCTCTGAGGACCTGCCTCCTGCGGACCTAAGTGAGGTGGAGGATCAGCTCCCAGCTCTGGAGGAGCCTCCACCTGAACCAGATGAGGCACAAGCAAGGACCTCCCAGGGTGTTACCCCAGCACCAGCAGCAGCTGAGCCACAGCCAAGCTCAAGCCCACCTGAGTCACCTTCTCGGGTGGAACATCTAAGGTCCCGATACAGGCAAGACTTAGCTGCTAGGAGAAAAGAGGCACGCATGTGTGGTCGCAGATCACTCAGTCCTGAGTTTTAGAAGGAGCCAGGACCTCGTGGCTTATGAGCACAGGAAGTGGCTGGGTATTTAGGCACAGCACAGAGACTACCAACTTGTGCTAGCAACAAGTCATTCTGGCTAAGCTCTGCACCCACTCAGCTTGCAATAAGCTAACCTGATTCTGGACCTTCCGGCTCGTGACTCTGGCTCTGTCTGACTTCAGCTTGATTCTAGATCCTCTGGCTCATGACTTCGGCTCTGTTTGACTTTGGCTTTTGTTGACCACAGACTGTCCCGGACTTTGGCATGGCTCGCCACATCACTTGATGAGTGGCAGCTGAAAAGAGTGGCATGGCTCGCCAGAAAATTACCTCATACTCTTGGCCTCCCTCCTCCCATCACAGATCACAGGTTCCTCTAAGAAACTAATTACCAGCCTCCCCTCATTGGCCTTGAAAATGATAAGTGATATGCAGGCTGAGAAACCAATTAACGACATGTGCAAGACAATTCAGGCCAGTTATCAGCAACATTAACCCTTGGAGAGAGAACAAAGTGAAGAGTGGGGTGCTTTGCCTGACAACGTCACTTACATACAAAGAGTAGACTTACAACCCAGTCACAAGGACATTTACTTTGTTAAGTCCCATCACTTCCAAAAAAATTTACAGTCACATAAGTGTGCCTAGGATTGAAACCTCCATTAGAAATATTTGAAAAACAGTGTTTGAAAATGCATCTTGCTGGAGTTATTTTCTGCAGAAAGGAACACGTAGAAAATGTACACACCAAGAGTTTCCCATCGATACAAAAGAAAAAATAAACAAATACACCTTATTTGAGAGCAGGTGTTTTGCTTACACATCATTCATCCATCTAGCCTACATTCCCACCTTCACCCAGGGTATGGGAGAGTCCTCTTGTCCCTTCCTTTAATTATGGGTGTGTCTTAATTTCTCAAAGCACATTTCTGCTCCAAGTATTATTTACACTTTGTTTACTTTCTGTTCTTTCCTAGCTACCATTTCAATCAAGACTCACTTTATTTCATCAGTTTCTTGTGCCACATCCTGTGATTCTCCATTACAGTTTGGGGTGAATAAATGGACATATAGATAGCTGGGGGCAGTTCACTGTGATTCAGCATGTATTTGCTTACTTTCTACTCCACTTTTCTCCCCAGCGTAGACCCAAAGCAGGTCACAGCATCATCCTCCATTTTATTCTCATAACGGCACTGTGAAGTAGATTATCCTGAGCATGTATGACTTACCCAAGGTCATCCAGTGAGCTTCCATGTCAGAATGGGGGTTGAAACCTGGTGGGTCTCTGCAACCCTAGTCTGACACTTGAACCCAGTCTCACATAAATGGAGAGGAAATTATATATGCCAGTTGAAGAGCAAAATAAAAGCAAAATAAATGAGAAACCAGGAGCCCCCAACCTTTTTGAGCCTGCAGCCATTTTTTGGAATTCTGACATAACATGGAGAACACAGCCACAAAATGGCTGCCATTGCACTTTGGTGACAACTGCTGCCAAAGTAACTTTTTTTAAAAAAATTGCCCAGCCAGTCAATTCTCCGATGGGCAATCTGAAGCCTTGCTTGGCAAAAGCCCCACCTACATTCAAAAAACACTTAGTGGAGGATGCCAAGAAAGGTGTTGGCAGGTGCCATGGTGCACCTGGGTACTGCACTGGGGACCCCTGCCTTATACAATACAGCGATACTTACATCCTGTAATTTCCCCAAAGACAGAGAGAGTGGAACAAAAAGCAGACCAATGTGCATTGCCAAGAGGCAAATGGTTCTTTTTCTCCTGAAGCAATGAACATGCCAGTGGTAGAAGGAAAACCATTTTCTTCTTCATTCATTACTAGCATAAACAGAGAATAATAAATACTATACCCACATCCTTTTCAGCTGCAGGAACCCAAATAATAGCAGCAGGTCAATTTCTGGGTGTCAGCCAACGTTCTGTGACCTGGTCTGAGCTGAAGTTCCAGAGGAAACAAGTAGCCTCCCCTTAACCTATAGATTACACTGTGTGTGAGTGTGTGCGTGCATGTGTGTGTGTGTGTGTGTGTGTAAGTCAAACAATCTAGTGCCTAGCCATCAGCTAGGTTGAGAGAATAAGGCATCCCTCCCCTTCGAACACCCCCCTTACTCCTCAAAGTACATTTAACCCCTTTCAGCCTGGTGCTGTCACAGAGCGATCTAGGCACAGCAGGAGAAACTTGTGGTTCACCACTATTCTCCTCGTATTACAACTGTAATGTGTCAATACAGAACGTTACAGAGAACGTTGCTGTCTCCGGGAATCAAGACTTGACTCCATCTTTTCACTTTCCTCTCTCTGCAACCCATCCCCCATTAAGCACCGAGCTTGCTCTACCTTGCCCATTATCTCTTTCATGACATCTCTTTTTATTGTCGAGATGGTAATTCATTTTACTTTTGCTTATACACTTCCTAAGTGTCTATGAGATGTGTATTGGATGAGCAGAAGTGAATATGTTTTATATGCTGTTAGCCATCCCAAGGGTTTTATATGCTCTTAGCCATCCCAAGGGCTGCAGTGGATCAAGTGGTTAAGATGCTGAACTGCAGACCAGAGGGTCTGTAGTTCAGCAGTTCAAGACTCAAGTGCTGCATGACGGAGTGAGCTCCTGTCTCTGGTCCCAGCTCCTGCCAACCTAGCAATTCGAAAGCAAGAAATTGCAAGTAGATAAATAGGTACCACTTTGGTGGGAAGATAACAGCATTCCGTGCACGTCAGCATCTAGTCATGCCAGCCACATGACCATGGAAACATCTTTGGACAATGCTGGCTCTTCGGCTTGGAAACAGAGATGAGCACCACGTCCCTAGAGTCGTATTCGACTGGCCTTTGAGCAAGGGAAACCTTTACTTTTACCTAGCCATCCCAAGTCCCATTTAGGGGACAGAAAGTGGGACATAAATTTGATTAAATAAATAAATAAAGCCATCTTACATTTACTAAAGGCTAGGTGAGTTCATTCTACTCTAATACTGCTAACAAGAAACTCAGGGCTGCTGTATTAAGTTGCCTCCTTATAATGCCTACTAAGCTTCTTGCAGTTCATAATGTCACTACGCTGTGTATATTCCCTTCCCTGCATTCTACACGATTAGCAACCCCTGGTAAGAGCAGGGAAATGCATACTACAGTTGACATCAGAACATGGGGTAAGTTATGCCAGACCAGACTTGCATAAGTTGTGACTCACCAAGCTGAACTCAGTTCACCAGCCTACCAGGCACGCTACCATTTCCTTCTTTGCCAGTGTCATCCAGGCAATGAAAAGAGGCGGTTCCATTCCCTGAAAACACAGTTGCTAGGCTACTTTTGGAATACACAGATTTATATAAGATGCTAGAATGGGGAAGGGGAGAGGTCAACATGTCGCTTCCTACCTTTTCTTCTCTCTCTCTTTGTAATATAACATTCCATCTCTACAGTGTCATCCTAACAAAAGTTACACCCTTGTAAATCCATTAAAACCAATCAGCTTAGAATGGCATAATTCTATTTAGGATTGCACAGCTAGTCTCCTGCGTCAAACATGATGCATGTTCCGGCACCTCAAAGGGTGTGAGATACGGCACAATGATTTCTGCTTTATAGTCAGGGAATTTGCCACTGAAGCACAATGACTTTCCCAAAATCAAAGCAAGTCCACAGCCAAGCTGAAATATGAATGCAGACCACTCAGTCCCAACGGGACCACACCGGATTCCTCTTTTATGTTTCTTATGTAATAAAGCATCATATTCCTTTTTCGGATGCATAATTTGGAGGAAGATTGCTTACCTAAAGGGTTTCCTGGTATGATCAAGTTATTCTTCCTCCCTCAACTTACTTCAATTTCTATAACATTTGCCCAAGCTTGTTCCTAGAACTAAGGGACATGCAACTAGACAACATTCCATGGGCACCAGTGCAGAGCAGAAACAAACAGGAAAGCAATTTCTCTGCTTGAAATGTCAATGGGACATAAAAATTAACGGGCAACCTCAAGTACTTTGGAGGAATTTGGTACTAATGAGAGAGAGTTGGCATAGGATTCTCTAATGTTTGGACACTGCCTGTGTAACACCCCTATTATAATCCCAACCCTAGTGCATGTAGTAGTCTCAAGTGGCCAGTGGTTACCACTACCTAATAGTTCATCTGGTACACAAGTACAGAGTACTTCTGATATTAAAGGTACAGTTCCTTTCACACTCTGTTTGAAGCAGCACTTGGGCACATAAAAAGAGCACTCAAGGTGGCATGAAAAGGACCATCAGGTGCATCAGTTCAGTAGACTTCGGCATGATCACACAACAAATGGGAGACTGAATGACAGTACAAGGTAGGGCAGGGAAGAAGAAATATTCCAAATCTGGTGTTCCACTAACCTAGGTTTACCAATTCTGGTTTAGGGCATCCCTGGAGATTTGGGGGTGATGCCTGGGAAGGGGGAACTTGAGGAAGGGAGAGAGCTCAGCTGGGATGTGATGCCAGAGAGTCTGCCCTCTGAAGTTACCGTTTCCTTCAGGGGAACTCATCTCTGTGGTCTGTAGTACAGTTGTAATTCCAGGAGAGCTCCAGACCCCACCTGGAGGTTGGCATACCTACACTGGCCAGATTGTAGCAGCTTACTTCTTGCACCATTAGAGACGAGGCAGAATTTAGGGTTGCCAGGCCCTCTCATCATTCCAGGGGAGTGTGGGGACATTGCGCAATGCGCTGACGTCACCCAGAAGTGATGTCAGCACATTGGCACTGACTCTCTGCTTTTCTGACAAACTCTATGGTAAAAATGGCCTCAAACCATAGAGTTCCCCCCCCCCACGGCACCGATGTGCTGACGTCACTTCTGAGTGATGTCGGCATGTTATGCATAGTGTCAGGGGTGGGGGGAATTTTCAGCTGGCCAGTGGTGGACAGAAGCCCACAAAAGCAGGGGATCCCCTGCCCCCACCTGGGGAAATGGGAACCCTAGTAGAAGTCTAGCTCAAGCAGAAGGGAGGCCCCCACAGAGGACATAAAGCCACCACCATCTATCTACCAGAATCCAGACGAGCACAGCATGTCCAAAGCACAAAACGGCAAACAAGAGAATATGTAGAATGAAATAGCAAGTAATACTCCAATCAACAATAAAACAGTTTAACCCAGTAACAATACAATAAAACCCACAGAGAAAAAGCCCAGGGACAGTAAACATTAAAGCACTATCCAAATGCACATACTGAAAGGCAAATAACATAGCCTTTTTAGTTTATTGTACCAAAATAAAGCAGAAATCTAGTGACACTTTATGAAACTAGGAACACTTATTCCAGCATAAATTTACATAAACCAGATTTTTTTTTCAGATGGTATAGTGAGGAAATCATTTTAAAGATATTTGTTAGAAAAAAAAATAACAGAAGAGGTAGGAAGCAAGAGGACAAGAAAGAGCGGAGAGGCTTGGCGTGAATCCTGGCATGGCCCACTAAAAACTGGGGAAGAATTCCCTCAGGCACTTAAAAAACAGACTCTAGGTAGACCTGCAGGAAACCAACTAAGGATTCTTGATTTGAAATTAATTTAAGATTTCCAGAGATGAACAAATGCAGACTCCCAGGTGATTCAGAGTTTGTTTGCTCCCCACAAATTGGAATAATAGATCAAGATTAAATCATGGTTTAGAATCCTGGCATATAGAATCCTAACACCCAGGCACCTACATTCACAAAGAACCAAATTTGTTTCAAACCAGAGATCCTGTGTTGGACTAGGATCTGGGAGAGACAGGTTCAAATCCCCAATCTGGGGATCTCTGGGTTGGGAAATTCCTAGAGGCTTGGGGGAGGAGCCTGGAGCAGGAGGGATTTGAATAGGGAGCTCAGGGGGGATGCAATGCCATCATGCCCAGGGGAACTGATCTCTGATCTCTACACTCTGGAGATGTTGAAATCCGAGGAGAAAAATCCATAGCCAGGATTTTTCATTTTGTGGGGCAAATTTCCTTTCTCGTGGGGCACCCATTATGCTTATATGTATACCTAAAATTAATAAATAACTGGAGATTTTCGGAGTGGTGCCCTGAGGAGCGTGAGATTTGGGGAGATGAGGGACTTCAATGGAATATAATGCCATAGAGTTCACCTGGAGAGCAGTTGTAATGCCAGGGGATCTCCAGCCACCACCTGGAGATTGGCAACCTCAGGAGAGAGAAGCTAGGGAAGGGAAGGGAAGCTGCCCTGCTGCTTCTGGTCAGTTTCACTTCCCTCCTTTCAGCTGTTAAACCTAAAAGCTGATTCCCCTCCAGTAAAACTGACCAGAAGCTGCAGGAGGGCTTCCCTTTCTTCCTAGAGCCTCGCAGCTGCAAAAGCTAAATACACTGGGAGTGGGGGTGTCTGGCATCATCAGGTGGTGGGGCAAGGCTCGTGGGTGGTGGGGCTACACCCACAAATACCTCACCATGGCTACAGGCCTGGGATCCACCCAGAGGTTGGCAAACCTACATGGAAGCATGGAAGCTTGCTGGGTGACTTTGGAGCAGTCACATACTCTCAATCTAGCCTACCTCACAGCATTGCTGGGAAGACAGATTAGAGAAGGATAGAATCTTGTACACCAGTTTGGGTCCCCCTTTTGGGAGAAAGGGGGTATAAATGAAATAAATAAATGCCAGAAAAGAGCAAAGCACAGGTAGAAGAAGCTGCTACATTCATGTCTACTGCAGAAAATTGATTAATTTGTACTCAGTACTTCACCTAGCATGGGAACATTGTCCCTTGGAGAAAGGAGTTTCTACCATTGCTGAAAGCTGGCTAATTCATTAGACGTGGCAAGGGGAAAGGGGATGATTCCACTTCAGATCTCTTTATCTCCCCCCCACACACACACCAGTAATCTAGCCACTTGTAGAAATGAGTCAGATAGTGTGTATGTGGGACTCCTTCACTGGTATTTCCTTAAAGCTTAGCCAGTGTTTATAATGAATGGGAAGAATGTATAATCTTTGGAAAAAAGGCTCAAACACGCACATGCTCAAAGAAAACAAAATCTTGAACAAATAAAAGCTTACCAAAAAATCACTTAATCTTTGATTTTACATAGTTATTAAATAGCATTACCGACTGCCTAGCAAACCACTAAGGGCATATCTGCATTTGAAACTGTTTAGCTTCTCATGTAATGCATTTTAGTTACATTGTTAGATGTTACTGTTAGCCATCTTAAATAATTAATTGGAGAAAGCAGCCTACAAATATTTTAATAAATGAATAAATAATACTTTGGGAACTGAAGTTCTGAGAGGGAGTTAGAACATAAGAACGTAAGAGAAGCCAGTGTTGGATCAGGCCAATGGCCCATCCAGTCCAACACTCTCTCATACAGTGGCCAAAAATACCAGGTGCCCTCAGGAGGTCCACCAGTGGGGCCAGGACACTAGAAGCCCTCCCACTGTTGTTCCCCCCAGCACGGAGAATACAGAGCATCACTTGCCCCAGACTGAGAGATCCTATCTATATCTTGTGGCTAATAGCCACTGATGGACTTCTACTCCATATGTTTATCCAATTCCCCCTCTTGAAGCTGTCCATGCTTGTAGCCGCCACCACCTCCTGTGGCAGTGAATTCCATGTGTTAATCACTCTTTGGGTGAAGAAGTACTTTCTTTTATCCATTCTAACCCGACTGCTCAGCAATTTCATGGAGTGCCCACAAGTTCTTTGATATTTTATTATTATTTGATAGTGATTCCTAGGCCTTTCATAGTAGGGTGCCATTTCAAGAATAGACACAGATTAAGGCAAGATAAAATAATAAAAAACATTAAATTCACAGGCATTAATAACCCAATCAATAAAAAAGCCCATAAAAATGCACAAAAACCCAGAAGGTTAAAATTGTTTATTTAGAAAAAATTGTACGCTGCTTCTCCTCTCCAGCTCAAGGCAGCTCACAACTCAAACAATAAGACAGAATTGAGTGAAAAGTAAAAATAGGCACCAGGCTTGCCTTGAGAGGCCATTCCGAAGGACATGTGCCATCAAAGGAAAAATCCTCTTGTTGCCACCCACACTGTGTCTGCTGCATAAAAGCCCAGAAAATAAAGAATCTGGGAGCCTAAATGATCACTAGAGTTGCCAAGCTTCAGGTGGGGCCTGATGCTCTCCTGGAATTACAACTGGTACCCAGACCACAGAGATCAGTTCCCCTAGACGAAATCGCAGAGAGTGGACTCTACAGTATCACATCCCTGCTGAACTCCCTTCCCTCCCTAAATGCCACCCTCTCCAGGCTTCAGGAATTTCCCTACCTGGAGTACACAGCACTGAAACAGTCCTCAGGCTAAAAGCAGATTATAAAAACATTTAAAAGGTCAATCCTGTAGTTAAAAGCCTAGGTAAAAAGAATTATTTTGGCCTGTCAACTAAAACAGAGTACCATAGGCACCAGGCAAGCTTTGAGGGACAGAATATTTCACAGGTGGGGTATCATCCCTGAAAAGACCTTCTCTCCGGTCATCACCCACCTCACCTCTGCAAGCAGAGGCATAGAGAGCAAGAATTGTGAGATGTATCTTAAATGGTGGGCTGGGAGAGAGGTAACTGTGAGAGAAAATTGTGAGAGAGGTAACTGGAAGGAGAAGCGTATGACCCTTTCAGGCTTCTTTGAATCTTAGCAGTGTTGTAGAGCTGCCAGTCTTCAGATGGTGGCTGTAGGTCTCCTAGAATTACAACTGGCCTCCAAGTTGCAGAGATCATTTCTCCTAGAGAAAATGGCTGCTTTGGAAAGGGTACTCTGTGGCATTATACCCAGCTGAGGTCCATCCCATCCCCAAATCCCAGTCTCCATCTCCCAAATCTCTAGGAATTTCCCAATCCACAGCTGGCAACCCTATTGACAATACAATCCAAGCCAATTACTGCTCTTTCAACCACTCTCGTGAACAGGAGCACACAATCAGGTAAAACGAGCCAGGCAGGTGGCTCTTTAAGCATGCTGCACTATAAGTGCCACCAGATATTTGTCTACCCATAAAGTAACTTGGTTTTCTACATCTCTTAATAATCAAGACATTTTGCCATCCAGGGATCAAAGCCAGCTCCAAGTAATGGGAGAATTAAGATCAATCTTTAATTTGGAAATATAGAACAATCTAATACTATATGGTCAACAGAATCTGTTCAGTCTGAACCGAACCCTATTGACAGGAGCTTAGAGAAAGGAGAATGGTACACAGTGTTGCTGCATCCTTAGTGTGGTGGACCACTGGAGGGCATCTTGCCTAGAGCCTCCCCCCCAACCCGCCCTGAAGTCAGCCCTACTCCAAGGCTTTAAAAAGCCAGCCGGAACCTGCTTAGCTATCCTTCCCAACTAGTTCCAAAATACAAATTTATTTTTGTCAAAATCAAAGCTTTTGCTTATTTCCTTAAGAACTTAAGAGAAGACATGTTGGATCAAGCCAATGGCCCATCCAGTCCAACACTGTTATACAGTGGCCAAAACCCAAGTGCCATCTGGAGGTCCACCAGTGGAGCCAGAACTCCAGAAGCCCTCCCACTGTTGCCTCCCAAGTACCAAGAATGCAGAGCACCACTGCCTCAGACATAGTGTTCCATTTATACCTTGTGGTGAATAGCCACTGATAGACTTCTGCTCTATATGTTTATCCAATCCCCTCTTGAAGCTGTCTATTCTTGCAGTCACCTCCACTTCCTGCATCAGCGAATTCCATGTGTTAATTACTCTTTGGGTGGAGAAGTATTTCCTTTTATTTGTTCTATGCCTACTGTCCATTACTTTCATTTCATTGAGTGCCCATGAGTTCTTGCAGGGCTCATTTCATAGCATTTCATATTAGGCCACCCCCCCTAATGTAGCCAATCCTCCAAGAGTTTACAGAGCTCTTCTTACAGGAGCTACTGTAAGCTCTTGGAGGATTGGCTACATCAGGCGTGTGTGGCCTAACATGCAGAGGAGCTCCTGCTACGAAATGAGCCCTGACTGTTCTTGTACTGTGAGAAAGGGAGAAAAGTATTTATTTCTCTACCTTCTCTATCCCATGCATAATTTTGTAGATCTCTGTCATGTCACCCCTCAGTCATTGTTTTTCTAAGCTAAAGAGCCCTAACCTTTTTAACCCTTTGTTATAGGGAAGGCCCTTTTCTGCACCTTTTCCAGTGCTATAATATCTTTTTTGAGGTGCAGTGACAAGAACTGTACACAGTATTCCAAATGAGGCCACACCATAGATTTATGCAGGGGCATTATGATACCGGCTGATTTGTTTTCAGTCCCCTTCTTAATATTCCCCAGCGTAACATTTGCCTTTTTTACTGCAGTCACACACTGAGTCAACATCTTTCTTAGGTCAGTGTCCTGTTTGATCTGCCATGTAGGTATGTGGTAGGGTTGTCAACTCCAGGTTAGGACATTCCTGGAGATTGGGGAGGGGGGAGACTGGGAATGGCAGGGTTTGGGGAATGGAGGGTCATCAGCGGGAGAATAATGTCATAGACTCCACTGTCCAAATCATTGATTTTCTCTGGGCAAACTGATCTCAGTCATCTGGGGATCCATTATAATTCAAGAAGGTTGAATTATACGGTTGCCACCTGGAGGTTGGCAGCCTTAGTATGTGGGTGTGAGATTCCCAAGCTAGCCTTTAAACACCAAAGGCAGCATGCTGTCCCATTAACACTGTCAAGAGAAAAAGCCACTTTGGATAGTCAAAAGACTCATTTGCAAAAGTGAGACTATACTTGATACAAAAATAAAACATATTATACACGATTATATAAAGCAACAGCAGGGTGCAAAAATCCAGTAACCATGGGCACATAAAAGTTGACCCTAGCAAATGGCCTCTGGGTAGGCTGGACCTCCAAGTACATTTGAGCCCTGGCACTTCTCAGTGAACCACTGTCTGAAAAAGAAGCAGTGAATTTGGGTCAGAGACTAGAATGTGCCAATGAGAACAGGATCTCTCCTCCCATAGATATGCTCAGGTGCCCAAGCCTCTCACCCTCCACTTGGGCTCCTCCAAAAACATTTGTCAGAAACTTTTCCATGGAAACATAATGGAGGCACCTGAGTTTGCGTCAAGCCCAGCACCTATCAGTACAGACTTCATTCATTAAAACTACTCATGTGTTGAATTCTGCAACTATAAATGTATGTATCAGGGAGACGATCGTTCTTGGCTATTAATGTATAACTTCAAGACATACAAATAACACACTGTGGAATTTAAATAGCTGCTTGGAAAGACTAATGCCTTCCTCAATAAAGAGCACAACATCTCTGCAATACTTTTTTATTAGTGTTGGGTATGTTTCAGCCCCCACCCCCAGTATTGCACCATTCAGCATTTATTATTCTGCATTGGTAAATATTCTGTTAAATTGATTCTGTAAATCAGGGGGAAGGGACAAGAGCATGGCGATTTCAGAATTCATTGTTAATGTTTGGTCTGGCCATAGTAGCGAAGTGGCTATTGCTGCTAAATAGTTTTACAATGCAATCCTAAACAGAGACAACCCCCTTCAATGGACTTTATTTATTTACTTCTTTTATACCCCACTTTTCTCCCCAATGAGGATCCAAAGCAGCTACATCATTCTCCTTTCCTCCATTTTCTCCTCATAACAACCCTGTGAGGTAGGTTAAGCTAAGAGTATATGATGGGCCCAAGATCACCTAACAAGCTCCCATGACAGAGTGAGGATTTGAATCTGGGTCTCCCAAATCCTAGTGCAATCACTACACCACCCTAGAAGGGCACAACCCTGTTTAGGATTGCACTGTTATCATCTCAAGTATAAAAATAAATTAAAATACAGGTGGGAAATGTTTCTAAAAGAGACCACGATGGAACTTTAAGGAAGCGAATTTGAAAGGTTTCAGTGAAGATCTGGAGAGTTGTCTTGGATGGATCCCTCCAAGACATAATAACTACCACCGATTCATTAGAGCTGTTATATCTGTGGCTAAAAGGCACATTCCTCGAGGATATCGGAAAGAATATATTCCAGGCTGGAGTGATCAGAGCATGAGGCTGTATCAAAATTTCTTTGACAGCAAAGACCCAGAAGTACCAGATGAACTACTCCATGAAGTTTTTACAAGTTTTCCCCTGAAGATCATTATTTCGACTCCTAAATAACATGCTGAGTGATGGCACTTTCCGAGTAATTATGGGTCAGTCAATTAGCAATTGACTGTCAGTCAATTACTTTCTGGGTAATTATGGGTCAGTCAATTAGCAAACAAAAGAAACGGAATAACTGTCTACCCCAGGGCTTGGTCCTTCCTCCTGTTCTTTCAATCTATACATCTCTGACGTTCCCAAAATGATATCCAGGAAGTTTGCTTATGCTGATGACATGGCGATTGCAGTTAGGCACAAATCAATTAAAAGGACTGAAGAAATACTGACTAGGGACCTTGAAATCGGCCATCTACATTGTGTCACATTGTTCCCCCACATCTCCGAAGGCAAGATGATCTTCTTCGTGAATACAGAAATATCACTGAAAACAGAATTGCCCATCCACAAAGACATGGCTGATGCAGGCCTATCCAGACGAAAGTCCTGACACCCGGCAATAAGGTCGGCACAAATCCTGCTATCACAAAGTTTCTATCTAGGGAATGAATGGTTGCAAATATGGATGAAATCCGTTCCACGCAATATCCATAACTTGATAAACACAAACAAGAGGCCTGCAGGATTTGATTTGCCACATAAAGTAGGAAGACAGCTAACAGAATACGAACAGGCTTTGGCAGTTGTGTTGTTTAAATGGGGCAAAATACTAGGATCTGAATGCAATTGTGGTGCAACCCACCAAACTATTTCCCATCTGTCACAGGAATGTGAGTGTTGTGCTTTCTAGGGAAATGCGATGGAGCTCTTTGTACTCCCCCCAGCTGCAATTGAGTGGACTGAAAATTTAGATATTAGTATTTAGGCAGGTTGCCCAATCTGTCTGCATAACTGTTGTATCTACTTGGTTACATATTTTATATTATTATATGCTTTCTGTGCGTAACTGCCATTTTTCATTTTTATATATACACTTCACATACACTTCATTTATAGCCCACCTTTCTCACTGAGAACATAGCAGAGAACTCCAGTTAATAATACAGTATGACTAGGATTATAGAACTGGTCAGTAATGCAAACAAACAAACAACAAGAGACTGTTTAAGGCATGACATACCATCATATAGAAAGTGGGTAACAAAGATGGAAGACTATGCTCTAAAAGGAAGGTGACACATACAAGAAACATTGCAATGCTCTATGAACCTATCTCTTATTAAACAACATAGTGTTCTGTTCTATACTACAGTTCTAATAAAACAGATTAGAGAAATAACGGCAATATATTGTTTCTAAAAATCCACTAATATTTAACATACATTCTTGAGTTGTTACAGCAATTCCAAAAATCAGGAAGAAAATGCAAAATAAATAAAAATACCCAAATGAATATGTGAAGAATATGGACAAGAGCTCCAAAATAAACAGATATACCTAATGAACTTGTATAAACCCAATTATGGAAAAAAATGGGACAGATGGGAAAAATTAATCTATGTTTTGGGCTGAGACATGGACTCCTGCCATTATTGCAGGCCAGCAGAGGAACAAGTTGGAAAGATCCTGCTAGCTTATTAGCAGCAACTGAGTTTGTTTCTTCTCTGCTTGCAGGTACTTAATGCCAAACTAAACATTACAGTTTTTAAAGAGCTGGGAAACCCAACTTGTGTTTCCCATAGCTGAACGGTAGCTGCAAGGAACAGCTTCTCCTAAAAGGAGAGCCCAAACAGGCTTCAAACAACACTGTAGGAAAAGGGCTCCCACCTCCCCCCAAACCATTTCCCCACACAATAGCCACTACTGGGGGGAGTTATGTTCCTGATTTAGCTGCTTCATGTGCATAGAGAAATAACTCCCCTCCGATAGCATTTTCATGCAGGAAAATAGCTTGAGGAGTGGTAGGAGCCCTTCCTCTCCCTGAAATGCTGTTCCAAGCTCATTTGGGCTCTTTATTATTGTTTGGGGGTTTTTTAAGCCATTTTCCACAGCGGCTGTGTGGTTGTAAGGAATGCTTTGAAAACCTTAACATTTAATTTGGCCCTTAGCCTGGGAGTACCCAGAGGGGTATGCCCTTGGGCCAAAGGGCAGATATCAAAGGACTCGTGGCCCTTCACTCTTAACCCATGCCTCCCAGCCTGAAGACCTTGTTAGCCAACCCACAATGTGTCCACAATGGGACTGACTGTTGAGCTGTGAGGCTTCTGTACTATCAGCAAAAGATCAGACCTTTGTAGTTAAACAGAGTTCTTTATTTCTAATACTGGAACAGGTATTCGAGGTTTGTTTGAGATACATGAAAGAAAATAACATGGGTTAATATACCTTCAGGCATAGGTGCTTGAACATAACCAACCAATCAGAATACATACAGAAAGGCGGGAAGGAACTGGCAATCGTTTGTTCCCACCAAAGGAGGGAAAGTTATAAAGATTCCCCTCTTGCCCTGAGTGACCCAGATGTGCGAATTCTTAGGCAAAACATTTGGCCAATGACAATAAAATAGCCTCCAAGGTTGAAACAACTTTGATAAAATACTTCAAGCCTGGCAGCGTGGAGAAAGAATAGACCCTTTGAAGTGGAGGTCCGGTTTCCTTGAGGGTGGATGCATGTGAAGTAGACGTGAGAGTTCTTTGAAATGCATTCTTGCTCGTCATGAAAGTGTGAACTCTGAATGAAGTCTCCCGCTGTGGCCTGGACCCTCTCATGGCAATAGAGAGTGCTTTTGCCTTAGGCAGAGAACCAACCCCAAAGGTCAAACTTATGATATTAAAGTCCATAAGAGCATATAAAATGTCTTGCTGGCTTACAAAGGAAAAGAAACAGAAAATAACCTCAGAACCAGCACTCTACTGTCAGATTCTGACCCCAGATTCTGACATGAGCCCGGTCACACAAGCGAGATAATCTGGGGGGAAGTGAAGCTTTTTGTTCCAGAGCAAAATGAAGCACAGTATCGTGATCAGACAATCTCCATGCTCCGTGCTCAGGCCATCAGCCGCTGATCACACTGTGATGGTGAAGCATTGCAACGTTCAGCAGTACCACATTTATGCGCATACCATGGAGTTTTCTTTTTTTAAAAAACATCCGGTGTGAGACGGGATGCAGACGGGCACTTCCGTGATCTGACACCTGCCAGTATTTCCAGAAAATACTGCACTTTCAGTGGTATCTTTTAACTCTGCTTCTTCGGCAGGGCGAGACGGGTTGCCGACAGGTGTGGGACACTTGCCAGATGTTTTCGTGTGATTGCGCCCTTAAAATCCAGCTGGCATTCGTGCCTATCACCTGGCTAATGCTGCATGTGATCAGACCCCATTGTTCGCGGGGAGGGCGGGGTATAAATCGAAAAAAATAAAAATAAAAATAAATAAATTATCTAAGTTGTATTGTGTGCTGGTTATAAAGGAAGGAGGAGTCCTGTTTGGTCAACAAACTGTTATGTGGGGGAACATGGGACCCGCATATACAAAAGCCTTTTGGGACAGATTCAGAATTGCTGTATCCATTTTTCCTAGGGAAGGAAGGTGGCATGGTATTGCCTGATAATGTAAAATCTCAGAAGCTAAGCAGGATAATTACTTGGCTGGGAGACCACTAAGGAAGGCGTGGCAGAGAAAGGCAATGGGAAACAACCTGTGTTTCTTTCTTGCCTTGAAAGTCCCTTGCTGGGGTCACAAGAAGCCAGTTACGACTTGATGGCGGCACCTGCATACGCATAAATCCTTTTTTCTTACCTCAGGGATTCAATGTATCTCTATGCAACAAGTTACTATTTTCTTTTACTACATGTTCAGCTCTCATTTCCTCTGTAGAGCTAAAGGTAGTGCACACAGAGGGTTCCTACAGGGTATCCCACCCATGGACTAGCCAAACCCAGATCTAGCAAAGTTAACTTCCAGTCCTGCCTATTATATGCTAGGAATAGCATCTATTTTAAAAAAGGTGTATCTGTTGATCAGGAGCTGAACATCAAAGTATTGCAAATTAAGTTGCTAAGATAATCTGCAAACAAACAGGTGTCTTCCCACAAGGACAACCAGCTACAACGCGCCTCAGACTCCTACCCTTTGGCCTCAGAAACATAGGGTTCTTATAAACTGCCAGCTCTTAGACTATTATGAATGCCTCTTTGATGTGGGAAAAGCTCATTATTAAGACATTATCCAACAGCACAGACTGAAATATCTGAATCGATTGCTATCTCTTCATTTGTGCAATTAAGCACAGAATGTAGCTGCCTTAAAAACAAGACACCTTTATTTATTGCTTTAATGTCTGCTTTCAGAAAGGCCTAAAAATAGCACATTTTTATATGTTCAGAGTAGACAGAGGGGTTGTGGGTAGACATGGTGTTCTAATCAACTGCTAATTTTCATGTTGCATATCTTCAGCTGGGAGTTGCCAGAGTTTCTTTTTCTTCCAGTATACTGAAAGGTGCAACCTAGTACCACCTCTACTTTATTTATTTATGGCCAGCAGGATACAGCAAGAGGCTTTGAGATCATGGCCTGAAACATCTTTCTCCCTCCCATGCCCCCATCTTCTTTTCTAACTTCTACTCTGATGAAGAATTCTGGAGAACCTGCAAGCTAGTGCAGTATTTTGTATTGTTTTGGTTGGGCTTAATAAACAGTATTTATTTGCACCATATGCCCAGAATACTCCCCCTTTGCTCAGGCTGACCCCAAAGCTCTCCCAAACAATTCTGTTGAGCAGCCTGACCAGAAAGCCAGGACAGTGGAACATGCTTCCCCAACCTCTTCCAAAAAGCTGTTCTGCTGTATAAAAAGCCACTGAAAATACCTGAGCCTGGACTGTTGCAGAATGTGCTTTAGATAAACCAAGGCGGGTTCTGATAATAGATCTTGCTGTGACAAATGAAGCTGCTGCACCAGAACATGCAGGGAGAGGAATCACATGGCTTGTGGTCTTGGATTGCACTATGTTGTTGTTGTTGTTGCCTGGAATGACAAAACATGTTTGCCTACTTAGAAATCTGTTGGAGAAAGCTAGTGCTTTCTTGTATAATATAAAACCTTGTGGAACTTGAGGCAGGGTTTTCTTTGTGATAGTTTTAGATAGCTGGCTTTTATGTTATGAAAACATAACATGGGCTGACTTGGATTTATGATGTTGCTTTTTTAATTCTTTGTAAAATTCTACTAGAGAATCACTAAATGAAGGTGTGGCCTTCAACAAGGTCCTTGTAACCAGTTATGAATTCTTATTGAGAAGATATTATCTCTCTTGGAAGACTCTTTGTTATATATCTTTGAGATGCAATTATTCAAGTAGTCCTGGATTATTGAAGGGTCCAGTTCGGAAGAAGACCTACAAAATGGAAGTTTAGTTTGGAAAATTCCATCAAGCGTTGTCTGCAAGTTTAGAAAGGCTTTAGAACTTTATGTATATTGTATTTTTATTTGTAGATCACCTATAAGTTTTGGAAATATATTTACGTGTACTACACAGTTTTTGATATATTCTTTTTCTTGAATTTGCTGTAAGCAAAGAAGGTGTGTGAAGTTATTCATAAATAACCTGCCAGTAACTCACCAGTTGCTGTGGAGTAGCTTGTGCATCCCCCAGAAGTAGGGTTGCCAACCTTCAGGTGCTGGCAGGAGATCTCCCATTATTACAATCTCTAGGCTACAGAGATCAGTTCTCTTAAAGAAAATGGCTGCTTTGGAAGATGCACTCTATGGCATTAAACCCCACTGAAGTCCCTCCCCTCCCCAAACCCCACCCTTCTCAGGCTCCACCCCCCCAAATCTCCAGGTATTTCCCAACCCAGAGCTGGCAACCCTACATAGAAGATTCAGGAAAAGATCATGAGAAGACCACCTCCAGGTTGGTTTGTTTTTTTAGGAAGCTCTTATCTCATAGGATTTTTGTCTGTACTTGGAGAACCACTTGGGTTAGGAGCATGGACTCTGATCTAGGAGAGCTGTGTTTGATTCCCCACTCCTCCACATGCAGCTGCTGGTGTGACCTTGAGTCAGTTACAAGTTATTTCATGAGCAGTTCTCAAAAGAGTTTTCTCAGCCCCACCTGTTGTGTCTGCTGTGGGGAGGGGAAGGGAATGGAGATTGTAAATTGCTCTGAGACTCCATTGGGTCGTGAAGGGCGGGGTATAAATTCAATCTCTTCTTCTACTACTACTACTTTTTAGGTGCTAGCTTCATTTCTGATGCTCTTCCTAGGTCATGTTGCGCTTCTAGGACAGAACAAAACTTGGTTAACACCCTGGGTGAGGGGGAAGGATATTTTTCATTACTCAGAAGTAGCTCTAATTAAAGAAAAGGTTGGTGACCTCTGGTCTGTTCATTACATTGACTAAATTGATTGACAGTGCAAGCCTATGCAAAGTATGTCCAGTTTAAGCCACGGACTAAGGCTGGCATTACCCTCCACAGAATTGCACTGCAAAGGCTGCAGTCCTAATTCTAACTATGGGCATGAATCTTCCAAAATTGAGCACTTTGAAGTCCCATTGACTTCAGCAAGAGCATTAACATGTATTGGACTCTCTCCCATTGAAATTAGGGACTTCAGAATGCGTGACCTGGCTGGATCAGCCCCCAAACATTGACAAAAATGATGATTCGGGGGGGGGGGGTGATTCTGCAATTGTCCTTTAAAAAAAACAGCCAGAAATATACTCCCAAATAGTGGTGTTCTAAAAATACTTCTGAAGTCTAGTTTATTTTTAAAAAGCTCCTAGCAGTGTTACTAGAACAGGGGTGGCCAACCTGTGGCTCGGGAGCCACATGCGGCTCTTTCACACATATTGTGCGGCTCCTGGCAGGGCGGCTGGGGAAGCAAAGGGGAGGCATGCTTTTTCTCTCTTTCTCCCTTCCTTCCTTCCTTCCTTCCTTCTCTCCTCCCCCCCATCTATTTGCTTTCCTAGTTTCTCTCTCTCTCTTTCTTATAACTGGTTTTCCTCGTTTGTTTTTATTTTTGGCAGTCCCATTTAACGTTAATAAAAAGCAAATTTGGATATTTTTAAAAATAAAAACGTGTGTGTGATATTTGTTCCTGTCTTGCGGCTCTCAGACATCTCTATGTGGCTCTTACGTTTATTCTATGTGGCTCTTACATTAAGCAAGGTTGGCCACCCCTGGACTAGAATAATTCATCATTCCATTTTTATTGCCATGGTATGGCTGTTGGCTTTGTTTTTTTATATTTCTTTGGATTCACCTTAAATAGGCCAGACACAGGAAATTATCTAGAGGTGTTTCCAATAAAGATATAATCTTTGGGATTGCTCTTTATAATCACATTCAGAGGCTTAGAAATTGGAACACGCTAATTACCTTTGCTCCTGCTGCTGGAAGGGAAAAGGGGGCTGCTGCTATATGGAGACGATTCTCTGTTTTGCACTCGTTGCAGATGCAAATGCAGAGATGCTGTCAGTGGTAATGGCACTTCCACATAGGAGTAGTCTCTGTGGTATTCTATCGTGCCATCTTGCACACACCCCATTCTGCCAGAGTTCTTTTTGCCATCTTAAAAAGAAACAGCAGTAGGTGTGTCACTATATTGTTATGAAGCTCTGGCAATATACCTACTACCAGTTTTCAAAAAGCCATCAAAATGCCCATGGGGGGGGGGGGCAAGGGCAAGAGGATATCAGAGGGAAAATAGCACTGGGTGCAGGCAGGGAGGTTCAGAAACTGTACCTTCCCATGCACATGGCAGGCCAACCAGCTTTTACTCTGATCTTTCTGGAGAACATTGTGTTGTGTCCCTGACAGTATATTCTGTTGCTAGATTTCTAGAGGCTGCAGAGGAATATTGGAGATGTTTTTTAGGGGATTCATTTAAAGAAGAAAGGAAGGGTGGGTCACTGACAGTGAAATCCTAAGAAAACTTTCCTGGGATAAGCACCAATGAATAAACCAGAGTAGGATTCTGAATAAGCCTGTTTAGGATTGTTGTCAGTCCTAAATAAAGGGTATTGGTGGTAAAAAGTGCTGTCAAGCCAGTAGTGGTTAAGAGCAGAGGACTCTAATCTGGAGAACCAGGTTTAATTCCCCACTCCTCCACATGAAGCCTGCTGGGTGACCTTGGGCCTATCAGGATTCTCTCAGAACACTCTCAGCCCCACTTACCTCACAAGGTGCCTGTTGAGGGGAGAGGAAGGGAAGGTGATTGTAAGCTGCTTTGAGACTCCTTAGGGTAGAAAAAAGGGGGGGTTAACACCTACTCTTCTTTTTCTTCCTCAAGTCACAGGTGACTTATGGTAACCCCGTAGAGCTTTCAAGGCAAGAGACATTCAGAACTGGTTTGCCATTGCCTGCCTCCACATCACCATCTCAGTATTCCTTGGAGGTCTCCCATCCACTTATTAGCCAGGGCTGTCCCTGCTTAGCTTTTGAGATCTGACAAGATCAGGCTAGCCTGGCTGTCCAGGTCAGGGAACTAAAAGGTATTACATGGGTGGTATTCCTGGCATTTTGGATCTTACTTTTGGCTATAAACAGGCTGTCCTTCTGAAGCAAACAATTTTAGGGGACAATGGCAAATGAGGTAAGGACTGAAAGACAACATTGTGAGAATACTTAAGAAAAACCTGCTCCAGTTTGAGAAGCAGGGTATTCCTCTTACTAGACAATTAATATTCAAATATTTATATTATTTTTACACCCAGTGACATTTAACTATCCCATAATCAATTCCAGTGCTTGTGAATCAACTGCCGAGAAGACGGCAAACGATACCATCGGCTAGAAATCATGTTCTCGGGGATGGGAAAGGAAAACAGGAAGTCATACGAAGCAATCGACCTCCCCCAAAAAGCTTCTGTCTGAATATTTTACCTCACAAAACGGAACACAAGGGAACATCAGGCGAGAAGATCAAGGTCATAAAATGGCAGCAAGTCCGGTAAGCGGCAGTTATGAAACTGCTTCCCTGTCCAAACAAGACTGGCTAGATACCTTCACTAGTTTTAAGGCAGAAATGGTCACCACTATGAATGAAATTATGAAACCTATGGTAGACCAACTTAAATCACTCCAAACTTCCTGCCATCAAATGTTCCAGGCTATTGATACTGTGATGGAAAACAGTATGATTAACCAGGAAGGGATTAGACACTTACAGCGGCATGAGACCTGGGCCACGGAAAAAAATATGACATTAGAAAACACCCTGCGAGAACGACATTTAAAATTTTGAGGCTTTCTGGAGTCCACAGAGGGATCCACTGATTTAATTGCTTTTATGGGGACTTGGCTAGCTCATACCTTGCAACTTGAGGAGGGTATAGCGCCCACAATTATAAAAGCTTACCGTTTAGGATCCATGACCCAGAACTGGCACCAATTCCCAAGGGACATACTTGTGGAATTTTTGGAGTCCCGCACCAGGCAGCAAATTTTAAATGAAGCTCGCACAAGAGGAGGTCTCCCCTTCCAAGAAAACAAGATCCAAGTGTTTCCAGACCTGACGGCAGAGACCTTACAAATCAGACGCACTCTAAAACCGATCTCAGCAAAACTAACCAAGGCAGGCATACGCTACCAATGGCTGAAGTCTGGCTCCCTTCTCATCCAACACCAAGGAGCATCGCTTACAGCGAGGGATGAGGACACGGGACAAGCTCTTTTACTGGCTCTGAATCTAATAAGCTTGCCGACATCCTCTGGGAAGAAATCTTCTAAGAGAAAGCTAGATCTCCCCCAGTCACCATTTCAGTGGTCTAAGATTCCTGTCTGGAAAACCAATTAATTTTCTGTTTTCCCTACCTGTGGCTTACTAATCTAAGAAGGCTTTGGTCTTATTAAGCAACTCTTATTCCTGCACTTTGTGCTGCTGTTCGAGGGGGGGAAAGGGGGGGGAGAGTTCACTCTGCCCTATGAGTTCTACCTTTGGGTTATTTTGGTTGGGGTTACAGTTTACAGGAATTGTGTTAAACGGGCTTAGGATCCTGAGCGCGGGAAACCGCACCTCTACAGATTCCTCTAAGCCCCCTGGCAGTGTCAAATTCTGTTTTTGGAAAAGGTCATCCTTTCTCTGGTTTCAGCAAATTAAAGAGGGAAAGAGGTCCTGCCAGGGAGACTGGTATGCTTCAGTTATTACAGAGGGGAGGGGGGAGGGAAATGTTACTCTGTTTATACAACTTTGACTTGTTACAAATGGTACAGGGATTTATTTAAAGGTTTGTTGCAGCTTGCTAGGCTACAGTTGTTCCTTAAAGCTGAAATTTGTATAAGATTAATATGCTTCTTTACCTGTTTGAAATGTTGGATATATAGGCATTTAATGTTTATCACAACAGAGGAGGAAACTCTCGGTTTACAACATGACCAGCACGCATGTCTAGGATCTATGCTTATAGGTGAGAGAATCTACTTCAAACCCTTCACTGACTTTCTAGAAAGGATAGCGGATTAAAAATAGTTACTTATAATTGTAGAGAGATTAATAACAAAATTAAAAACAAAAGAATTCTAACACATCTTAAAAAGGCAAAAGCTGATATAGTCCTATTGCAAGAAACCTACCACAAAAAAAACCATGGTCCGATTTCTCCCAGTCTTGGTTCCCACAACAGTACTCAGCCCCAGGAATGAATAAATCTAGGGGTGTATCTATCCTTTTTTTCGAAAGCCACCAGATTTCAAAGCAATAACCACGAATTAGATCCTGAGGGAAGAGACATTATACTCTGAGGCACCTTGGAAGGAAAGCCCTACACAATAGCTAATTTGTATGTCCCAAACACTAACCAACTAGCATACATCCATTCCATACTCTCCAAAATCTGTACCCCCAGCAATGACACATTCTTAATGGAAGGTGACTTTAACTATGTGGTCAACTCACAGAAGGATCGTGTATGCTTCCGGCGCTCCCCAGCTAGGACACGCCACCACCATAACCACTTGGAACTCCTTTTTAAATCTTTCAAGCTATGTGATATCTGGAGGAAGCAGCATCCGACAGATAAAGATTTTACCTATTTCTCAACCCAGTTTGACACTTACAGTAGACTTGACTACCTTTTAATTTCAGAAAGAGACCATGAAATGATACAAACCTCGACAATTGGACTACGACAATGGTCTGATCACGCCCCGGTGGAATGCTCCCTCTTGCTGAACAATAAAAACCACACACACTACAAATGGTCACTAAATAAAGCTTTATTAAAAGACCAAGCTTTTAAATCCCAGATTGAATCAGACATCGAAGAATTCTGGAAATTCAACCTAAATGGCGAAGTCCCTCTTGAATGCAGTCTGGGACGCACACAAGGCAGTGCTTCAAGGATGCTTCATGGCACTCTCTTCAGCCTATAAAAAATGCAAAGAAAGGTCAATTCTGATCCTGCAGGAAAATATAAGGCAGTTGGAAAGTGAACACAAAGCAACCTGCAGCAAGAAAACATATCAAAATCTCCTGGTCCAACGGAAGAAACTTGAAGCACTGAAACTCACCACAATACAAAAGAACTTAGCCTACTTACAACACAACTATAATTACAGAAATAAGAAATCAATGCACTTCTTGTCTTTTAAATTGAAGCAAAAAAGAGCAGCTAACTTGATCAACTGCATCCGGGACCAGGCAGGTACTCTCCACACCTCCTCCCAGGACATAATAAAGGTCTTTGAGAACTACTACAAGAGACTGTACAGCACATCTTCTCCAATTAAAAAAGACATAGATTCGTACTTCCTCGAAACCGCTCTACAAAACAAACTATCCCTCACCACTCAGAAGTATCTAGACTTCCAAGTCACCCTGCAAGAGACAAGGGAAACCATAAAAAACATGCGGAATAGTAAGACGCCTGGTCCAGATGGACTTCCAACTGAGTATTATAAGACCTTCCAGGATAAACTACTGCAACCTCTTACAGGCACCTTTAACCACATCCTGGAGTGTTCTCCAATTCCCTCCTTCTTGGACGCAAGCGCGGATCACAGTAATCCCCAAACCAGACAAAGATAACATGCACACGGCTTCTTATCACCCGATTTCCCTCCTAAACTGCGACTACAAAATCTTTACCTCTCTCCTAGCAGCCAGACTATCCAAAATTATACCCAACTACGTACATCTGGACCAGATGGGATTTATCGCTCAGAGAGACATAACGGACAATATCCGAAAAACGGTAGACATAATATATCATTGCAGATCACAAAACATCCAACCATCATGCATTTTATCAGTGGACATTGAAAAAGCCTTTGACACTTTAGAGACTGAATATCTATACGCTCTCCTTCAAGATATGAATTTTGGCTCTAAATTTCAGATGGCTGTGCACTCTATTTATAAATAGCCAACTGCTACATTGAATATAAATGGCTGCCTCTCCCACCCAATAAATCTACAGAGGGGCACGAGACAAGGATGCCCTCTATCACCTCTTATATTCGCCATTGCAATGGAACCACTGGTATCATCTATCCGGAAGAACACCCAAATCACAGGTCTTACCCTTAAGGGTCAAAACCTGAAGACCAGTCTTTTCGCAGATGACCTAACAGTATATCTTACACACCCTTTAACTTCAATTCCAGCACTCCTTCAACTCTTAACAGCCTTTGGCAAACTATCAGGTCTTTGCATCAATCAATCTAAGTCAACTCTGTACCCAATTCTCATGGATCAAGATACAGCAGATCTCATAAAATGACAGTTTCCATTTCACTGGACAAACCAATACTGGCAGTACTTTGGGGTATGAATCCCTTTGGATTTAAGAGATTTAGTGAAACACAACCATTCATGAGCTAACGAACTAATCCTAACTCAAATGAAATCCTGGGAGTCCAAAACCCTAACATGGCTAGAGCACCTATCTACTGTAAAATCCTTTCTACTACCTAAATTCACCTACTACTTCAGGGCACTGCCGGTAATTATCACACATAAACTTCTAGCCCTCTGGCAGAAAAACTTCCTCAATTTTCTCTGGAATCACAAGAAGCTGAGGATACAATTTGCTTTGCTCAAAAGATGTAAATCCCAAGGAGGAATGGCCATCCCAGAAATCAAATTATATTATTATGCCTCAATTCTGGCCAACCTAACTAGGCAGTACCACTCAAGCTACAAAGCAGACTGGAAAACGATTGAAAGCACTTACCTTCAGACATCCTCATTCTCTGAAGCTCTATGAAATCCCCCTTCATCTCGATTGCTTCCAAGGACTTTGCACCCTTTCCTAAGGGCAACTTTCCAAATATGGGACACCTGCAAAGAGAAATTGATACCGGCTGACTCTCCAGTGAAATGCTTCTTAGGCCAAACATGGTTTAAACCTGGATTATTGTCATCTTCCTACAATCGATGGAGAACTGCTCACATTACACGCTTCACAGATATCACAAAACAAGGAATCTTGCTGGAAAAATCGGAACTAGAGAAGCAAGCAAAAGTGACACTTCCCTGGTTTGAATACCTCCAAGTAGTTCACCTATACACTACTTGGGGGAAAAAACTCAACTTCCACCAAAAACCTAATTTCTTTGAACAACCATTGATAAACACTTCCCTTATAAAGCGGGGCCTAATCCTTTCTACTACCTAAATCCTTATTCTACAGTGCCCTAATCTCAGTCCCTACAGACAACCTTCTGCCAATGCAAAAAGCCTGGCAAAAAGACTTAGGTAGGACTCTCACACAACACCAATGGGACAGCATCTGGAGTTCCACTATCTATAAATCTAGAGCCATCCCTGTGCAATTCCAAGCCCTTAAAACCTTATACCGTTGGCACATAACCCCAGCTAAATTATCACATATCTACTCAGAACAATCACCACAGAGCTGGAAATGCAAAAAAGCCATAGGGACATACTACCATACCTGGTGGGCATGCCCTCTCATCTTCTCCTTTTGGGAATCTGTCCTCATTGAAATACAAAAATGGTTTAACATCATCATCTCAATGGATCCTGCACTTATTTTACTTAACCTTTGGCCACAACAGCTTTCCACAACAGAAACACATGATCTAATCTCTGTCCTTATAACTGCAGCGAAATATGCAATAGTGGTTAAATGGAAGGACCCACACCCTCCCCCCCTCTCCACATGGTTAGCCAAAGTGTGGGACTACTTTCTTTTCGACAAGATTGCTGATGCAATACAATCAGCTGACGAACCTAACAACAGTAAAAGCCCACTATCCAAATGGACCCCATTATTCACCCACTTTAAAGACGAAGGTGTAGACACACTTCCAAAAACATGGGTAAGCAACTCCTCACTTTATCTATTTTTTGGATACAACATCCTGAAGAGTTTATCTGTTTTGAAATGTATCCTGTTATGCAGTACAGTACCGTTTGTTTTCAAAATTTCTAGATTTATCTCGTTGTAAAGTACTGTAATTCTTAACTTATGATTCTCTTCACTCTGTACCATTTTCTAAACATTAATAAAAGCTATTATTTAAAAAAAAAACCTGCCGAGAAAATCAAGAGTAAGTCAAGTGTGTGGGAAAGCCCCCAGATAGGTGTATCATGATACATTTCTCAGAATACAAAGAGTAGACAGGGCTCCATGTAAAGTTTATCAAAGTATGCTGCTCCACAGTCCAACACAAGACTATCCTGCACTTAAGCCCTGCCACTAGGGTGGCCAAACTCCAGAAGGGGCCTGTAGTTTTTCTGGAACTAAACTGATATCCAGACTGCAGAGATTGGTTCCCCTGGAGAAGATTGCAGCTACAGAGAGTAGACTCTAGCAGGGGTGGCCAAACTGCAGCTCGGTAGCCACATGCTGCTCTTTCACACATATCATGTGGCTCCTGGCAGTTCTTCCATAGGTCTGCCCTACATCTGCATTTTCACAGTTGTGAAATCAGGCTGAGGACAGACTGGCAATCTGGAGCGATAGGAATCCGGAAGCAAAAACTGCAGGGGAAAAATCCCCCGGGGCTGGCTGTCCACATTGGCCAGGGTATTGCGCAAGGATGCCATTACAGAGCGTTCAGACTGCTGCGGAGTGGCCCCAGGTAGGCCGGCCTCCACAGCTCATGATAGGGCTGTTTCGGCAATTTGTGCATGTGCACATGCACTCATGTGCACATGAGCGCTCATGCGCAAACTGGCAAAATGCTGCGTTCGCACTGCCGCCTCCGCTTGCCTCCCGCCTTCTTCCGGTTCACACTGCCTGTAAGCGGGAGGCAAGCGCAAGACAGCCTCTGGACACCGGTTTCTCCTGGTGTCCTTCTAAAGCGCAAGAAAACCGGCTTCAAAGTGGGTAAGTGCGGAAGGGAGCCGAGGGACAGCTGCGCAAGTCTGAACAGGCTCCCTTCCCCAGCTTCCCATGCGGACCTATCCCGGGGCAGATTGCCAGTCTGTCCTCAGCCTCAGTTTATTTTCTTCTCCACATGCCTTAAATAATCAGTGTTTTCCAAGGGAGGATTCTGTCATCATTGGTAGTGTCACAGAACCCTCCTTTTTATTTTTTGCTCATGCTTAGATCAATATAATGGCTGCTTTTTTAAAAAAAGCACTAAAATATTGATATACCGTAATGGTAGTTTAAGCAGACTTCTTTCTTTCTTTCTTTCTTTCTTTCTTTCTTTCTTTCTTTCTTTCTTTCTTTCTTTCTTTCTTTCTTTCTTTCTTTCTTTCTTTCTTTCTTTCTTTCTTTTTATATAAGGAAAAAGGTATGTCTTGCAAAGGAAGGGACTAGTGACTTCCTTTCTTTTTAAATGAAAGCTAGAATACAGAGAACCTGCTTTTGAACTATCATTACAAAACTAAATAAATATTTTAGTGCCATTTTTTTAAAAAAAGGAAAGCACTCATTTTCAGAGCAGGAGGAGGAGAGGAAGTAGTCTGACAATGACAGTCCAAACATCAAAAAGTGGGCTGAAGGTGGGAGGAATAGGTGGGATGAAGAAAATCGAAAGAAACATTACGCACAAGAAGAAAGATGACTCAAAATTGGCTTCCAAAAACAGATCAGGGTAAAAGCGTTCTCAAAAGAATAAAAAAAAATCTGGGGGAAAGACAAAATATTTAAAGTGAAAACTAAAAGTACAAATATGCATGCAGAAATCAGGGGATAAACTGAAGTAGTATGGGTCCAGAACCGATGGAAAATCCCATGTGGGAAAGCCATGCAGGTCAAACTGAATGTTACAATGTCCATGGGCTGGACCCGTGGGTGCCAGTGCCATTTTTCAGCTGAACTCAACCATTTAAAAATGCCATGTGCCCCTCCCCCCCAGTGCCTTTTCAAGTGCTGAAACAGTCCCTCCCCCCACTGTTTGGCAGTTTAAAAGGTCCAGGCAGGGGACAAGATCACCTTGTCCCACCATACTGTGAGCCTGATCAAGATAAGATTGTTACATCACTTTTAAATGACCAAGTTTAGATCTAAAATGGCATCTGTCTTCAGAGAACATATTATACTGGATCCAAAGATTTTCTCTGCTAATAGTGGAACATTTATTTATTAAAACACGTAAATCTTACCTTTCGTCTTGGTTCAAGGCAGCTTACAAAAATAATTAAAACATCCCCAGCTAAAAAAACAAGCCTTCCTCCTATGCAAAAAGGCTTTCACTTCTGCAAGAAGTCTTGGACTGGTAGAAGACTCCACCATTGGTAGAGTATAACTTTTAGTCCATTTGTCAGACCTCTATTCAGTTTTGTTGGTCTTCGCCTGATTCCCACCCCCCCAGCTTCTGTATTTATTTCTTAGTGGGATAACCAGAAATGCGTCCAGCACACAATCCTATGTATTCTACACATTTGTTTCCAGTTTATTAGATAGAAATACCTGGATGACCATAAGCCAGTCACTTTCTATCAGCCGATTCTTAGTCAGAAGATAAGAGCCATATATACCACCTCAAGCCTTATGGACGAACATTGAGATAAAAAGGTAAGAGATAAATATTTGCAATGGTAATTCTAGTACCATTTGCAAACTGCTTTTTTCTCCACCACCCCCATACCCTCAAGACATATTTAACAGAAAGTCATTAACAGACAAGATATATTTAACAGAAAGTCATTTGCGCTGACTTCCGGCAAGACTTGCGATAATGGCGGACGCTCTCCTCCGCAATTGCGGGGAGCGCGATCCGTACCCGGCGGGAAGAAGGGGCTCTGGACCGGTGCCGAGCCCCCAGAGACCCCAGTGAGGGGGCTCTGCCTGGGGTGGCACGAAGGGGATCTCTCCCTACGGTGGCGACCGAGGGATCGAGATCCCTTTTCATCACCCCCATAGGTTCCCCCGCCATGGGAGCCGTATGGCTGAAAGCGCAAATCCGTGAAGCAGCAGAGAGTGCGAAGCAATGAGGCTGGAACTGAAAGTTACACATGGAGAAAACGTGAGTCTGAAGTAAGAAAAACAGAACACAGCGGGAAGACGGCGGGAGGAGTGAAACCCACCCCCCCTCTCCGGGACTAGCGTACTTACGAGACTCTTTACGTGGCGTTACTGCAGGAATAAAAGCCCATCCACCTTGCTAGATGGCAGCATCGCTCACTTGGAGATATAAACTTTAGAAGGACATAAGTGCTGTTTGAAAATTTGCTCCTTTCGTTCATCTTATCTATCTATAAACAAAGAGCGTAGCCTCAACAATGACGGGGAAACCGAAACCTTCCCCCAAACTAGGAAGTACAGCTCCGAGTTCAAAGGTTGATACCACGGAGATGAGTGCGGTGTTCTCCTCGTTATTGCGACCTCTAGTGGACCAAATGACAGCTCTCAACGTTAAGATGGACAAAATGCAGCTAGAACTAAAAGAGTCGAATAAATCCACAGAGAAGCTGCAGCGAGAACTTCCGGAAGTAAAAACTTCAGTAAAAAACCAAGACACAAGACTACAAAAGGCAGAGAAGGAAAAGGCCTTCCACCACGATCAGCTTTTGAAATTACAAATGGAAAGATCGAATTTTTTCCTAAGACTTCAGAATGTGCCAGAAAACACAGGAGAAGACCTTAAAAATTTCCTAAGTGAAGCACTTGAACCAGTGAAAGGCATGAAAGCAGCGGATATAAAAAGCGATATGGATATGGTTTACAGAACCTATCCAGATTATACTAAAAAGAAAAGCCTGCCTGGTGAAATTATGATAAGGTTCTCCAAAAAATCTACAAGAGACGTGGTGCTTAGGACCACAAACAAAGCAGCTCTGAAGATCCTGGGAGAAGAAGTAAAAGTGATGAAGGATATCCCATTTGAAATAAGGAAAAGAAGGAAAGCCTATGGAAAATTGACATCTTGGCTCCAGTCTGAGTCTATCATCTATCGTTGGAATACTCCAGAAGGACTATGCTTCAGCATCAAAGATAAGAAGTATAAGATTGACTCTGTTCAACAAGCGAAAAAATTTCTGGAAAAAAGCAAAGAGCAGAAAACTGGGAGAGACTCAGATGGTTCACTGGCCTCGCAAGAAAGCATGTATGGATTTGATAGCTCAAAGAGTGAAGAAGAAGTGTCTGACTCGGAAAAAGGAGCTGCAGCTCCAAAAGTAGTTGAGACTGTTAAGACAAGAAGAGGACGAAAGAAAAAATAGTGACTAAACTGTTTTATTAAGCATTGCACTTATGTATTATAAATTGTTTAATTAACCGTATTTCTCTAGGTGGGCATGCCTGCCAAATAGTTTTGATATTTTTTATAGTAGCAGTAACAAGTAATTGAAATTTATCCAAGGTTCTAAATGCTTCATAATTATATTATGTAATAAGGTAGTATTAAGCAAATATAAAGTACTCTCTGTATAAGGTATATGTAGCTTAGATTGTAGCGTTATAGTTGTAGTTATAGGGAAAAATCAATAAAAAATTTTTAAAAAGAAAAAAAAGAAAGTCATTTGCGCTGAAATGTCATTAAAAATAAAATAAAATAATAAAATAAAATATATTGAACAGCACTGAGTCCTGGATAGGATCTTGGGATACTGATAGTTTCTGCTGCACCTTTGTCAACTGTTCTTTGTGTGAGGCTGGCATGATACAGAACTATCAAAGAAGGCTGCCAGCCTTCTTGATGCTAAGAAAGTCCAAAATCGTATGATCTGTTGTGTTCCTATACAAGAGAAGCCAGTGAGTCTTTCTCTCTTACCTGCCCTCTGCTTAACACACAGTCCTTTTCTACTTTAAAAAAAACAAATACATGTTATCATAATTAACTATCTGGGCCAAAAAGGTTCCAGCTGAGCAGGGGTCATTTCGAGCAGGAGTCCGAGGGAGCACAGCTCCAGGAATTGGTGCAAGCCCCCCCCCCCAGCAGAGGAATGCCTGCTTGTGTCATGGCTGCAGCAAAATGACTCCATCCCCTGGAAAGGTCCTTGTTCCTCCGACCAGCCTTCTGAAGTCTTCAGCCGCCACTGAAACTATCCTCCCAGAATAGTGGTATTTCTGAGGCTTGGATTAGTAGCTGTCCCCTCTCTGCCAGCTCTCTCTTTCTCTCTCTTCTTTCTTTCTTGCCTTCTGACATACTTCCAGTGATGTCAGGTGGTGTAGCATATGCAAAAAAGGTTTGCTAATCAGTTATGCTAATAAGCTCCTGCATCTCTTTTTCTACGAAATGACCCCTGCAGCTGAGTCATCTCCTAAGGTATAATGAGATGTATAGATGACTCCAAGAAAACTGTGTACTAAGGATTGCTGTCTACAGAGCAGCAACTGAACTAGGATAAACAAAAAGGAGTCTTGTGGCACTCTAAAGACTATCAGGTTTATTGTACCATTAACTTCCATGGGCTACAGCCAGTTTCATCAGATACATGAAGTGAAACCTTAGTCTACCTGTACATGGGGGAAACCTCAGTCCACAGACATATGTCAAGCTCTAAGAAGAGCAGGTGAATAAGCCCTTGATGGTATGGCTCATGTTATTAAATCCTGTAATAGTGTTTCCTAGTGGACATGGGGATGGAATTGGCATCTGGGCCTTTTGGAGGACCTCATCCCTGGGCTAATGTCTCTGTTTGATAGCCATTGTTGCTGGTGAGTAACTGTTCTTGATTAGAGGCTATCTGTAAGCAAGAAAAGGCCTATTACCCAAGCCCTGCAAGAGAGAAGCTGTACAAAATGATATATATTTAATTTACATGTGTTGTATTTATTTGATTTGCATTGTGGCTTTTGTCATCTGGAGCATCTATTTGCCTTCAGTTTTATTTTTTTCCCCTTCTGACACACTGCTATTTGCCAGACTCCACTCATTGCCCCCTCATGTCCTCTTTTTCACTGCAGAGCTATTGGAGGCTGTAGGGGCTGAAATCTTACAAATGCAGATAGGGTGCACTAGAAAACTGTAGGAATATCAAAGAAGCAAATCCTTTTTGCTGTCCTCTTAAATGTGAACAGCATCCATCCAGCATGGAAACCTGATGGTCTGAAACTTTTCATGGCAGCAAAGGTGGTAAATAGCAAAACAGAAGAACTACTAAAGTCTCAAACACCAACCAAACATCACTGGGTTTTTTTTTTTTTTTTTTTTTAAAGGGCATTGCTGTTATGGAAAAACTGACTTATTAGCTTAAAGTGTTGAATGGCTTTGTATGTATCTTGGATTTTTAAAATCTACATATATGTCATTTATATTCTGTACAGAATGTAGAAAAGAACTGATAAACTCTTTACATAGAGGTAAATATGTATATATTGATTTAAACAAATGGATACTGTGAGAAAAAGTGACTATAGAACAGGTTAATGTGAAGAGTGAAGGATGGTGGTCTGTCGTGGAAGATCCACAATGACTCTGAAGTGTTTTTAGTGTGTTTAATATGGTGGATGAAAGTAATTTTAAGAAATTACTTGTAGAGTCATTTACTATAACTTATTGTTCAGCTCTTGGGACAGCTTTGTCTATTTGCAAGTGTGGACATGCCATGCTTTGTGGAGGAGAGGAGATGACTTCCTCCCACTCACTACCACCCCCCCTTCCAAGTCTGTCACCAGATCTTGAGATGGGAATCTCATCATGTATGGTGAGTGCTACAACAACCAAAAATAGTGCCCAAACTCTGCTTGCTTTGCTTGTTTTAAAACATCGGCACACACAGACCTATCACTGGTATGTTTTTGGAGATTTGGAGGGAGTAGTTACCTAAAATTAATTTTTTTATAAGGTTAGTTTTCCCCCTTGCAAACCAGGGGTTCTCCTGGCTTTGCAGAACTTTCAAGCCACAGTTGCAACTGTCACTGGAGCATGTATTTTGCAGTCTGCTTGAGGGCCAGCCCTGTCAAATTAGATTATAGTTATTTCTCTAGAGCTGCAAATGATGAAGATAAAAATGAATGGGCTTCTTCATCTGCTCCAATCAGACTGGAAAATCTTGCACCTGCGTGATTGTGGCTTCACATATCCAGTGTTATCTTCTTTATGAAGATATGAGTCAGACAACTTGCATCACATTTAGTGGTACTGACAGTGCTTTTCAGTTTGAAAGAGGAATTTTAGCTTCCTCTTCCTCGACCACATACTGTGAGACTCATGGTGTTACATCTTACAGCTCAGCCTGTTTATCTTCTGAAACAGAATTTAAAGTGATCTACTATTTTTATTGTTTTCAGTGTGTCCATAGTATACAAAAGCCAATAGCATGCATGGAGATAGCACACCATGCTTTTATGTGCAGATCCCCTATTTATACAATTGTCCCCCTTCAAATAAAATGGGTCTATACAAACTGAGATTCACATGGGAGTCGTACATTATATTATATGTATGGGAGTAGGGTGTGTTTATGCCCTCTCACCCAGTAAGGCAAGAGGATTGTTAGCCAAGTACACGTGTGAATCAGTATGAACACACTTTCCCCTTCACTTTTAGCAACTGGATTTCCAATTTCTGAACTTCAGTTTCTTCTTTTTAACTACCCTTTTCTGAGAAATAAAAAATAAGTTGTCTTGTGATGAAATGTAGGTATGTGCAAACACTGCCTCTTTATTTCAACAGATATTGCCTGTGTGCTGGCACTACATTTTGGGGATATAGGGTATTTGCAAAGAGGATAGGAGGGTTTTTTGTTGGTTTTTTGCAATACAGACCTGAATCATATGCATATTAATAGCTGCAAGTTGGCTTAAATCCACCTTTTCCTAGCATGGAAGTCAATGGACAAGGAAATTTCATCTATTTGGTTATTTTGTGTAGGCTGATGTTAAGAGGACAGGAACCATTAAACCCCATTAGGATGCCTTTCTTTCTGGGGATGAACCATACTATCAGATCCTCCCCTCTCCTGCAAAAATTCAGAATCCTGAAAAGCCTTAAAACCCACCACACTATCATTGCACAATGAAGTGGCCCTAAACTCTTCCATCCCCAAGTCATCAAACTCATGTCCAGAATAAATACCAAACATAACACTTTGATATGGTTTGAGACAGCCCTGCATTTGGCCATGAAACTCTGAGCCTGACTGCAGGGATTTAGCATGGATGAGGAAGTCTGCCAGTTTTATAATTCTAGGGACCTCCAGCATCAAAACCAAAACCACCTTGGCCAGCTCATGCAGCCAGACTGGGGTAGGTAGATAACACCAACAGAATCTCTTACTTGTCTTGTGAGCCCAATGTGAAACACATGCACTTGAAATTGGAAGAATTCTTGACTAGGTTACTGGGAAGGGAGATATCTTCATAGAACAGTGAACCCCCCCCCACCTCTCTAACCACCACATCTTGCATGATGTTGTATAAACCAGCTGTGGGGAACATAACTATGACACACTAACCGCTCCTATATGTCTTCCAAGATCATTCACATCAGGTTGGCATATTCATTCAAGATCAGATCTTGGAGGAACAGTCAGTGATCTGATATTCCACAGCAAGATATTTTGGCCCATCAGTTATCTGACATCGCAATCAAGATCCCACTGTCCTGAAAAAGAATCACAAGGGAGATGTATCTAATTGCCTGGGTTCCCTTCTCCTAATTTGGCTCATCCATGTTTTGCCACCATACAGTTACAGTCCCCACATTTCAGAACACTGAGAAATTCCAGGGACAGTACTTACACAGGTTTGGACAAGAGAGCACTGGATGCTTATGGCACTTTTGTAGTGTTTGCTTTATTTACAAAAACAGAGGTAGAGCACCGGTGGAGAGTAAGACAAACTCCTGCTTCTGTCTCCTCCAGAAATTAAATTGCTCTTTTCTTCACATGCAGACATATCTGCCCCCTTCCTTTAACTGAGAGATGAAGGAAGGCGGACAGAGCCATTTCCTAATACTTCAGGGCCCATTATCTACAGTTAGGAAGCATTAACATTATCTTGACGTAGCCCAGAGGAAAGAACCATACTCAAATGCCAAGCTTTTTAGTATACCTACCTCTGCCTGAGAGCATCAAAATGCCCCAAACCTGTCACATCTTGGAAGCTAAGAAGGGCCGGCCAATCTTGACAAGTATTTGGATGGACCACCAAAGAATACCAGGGCTGGGAGGCAGAGGCAGGCTATCAAGCCACTTCACTGAATGTCCTCTGTGCCCCAGTAGGAGTCGCCAGAGGTCACCATGACTTCCAGACCTAGGCACAGGCACAGGCGCGCGCGCGCACACACACACACACACACACACACACACACACACGGGTTGCCAACCTCCAGGTGGGACCTGGGGATCTCCCACTTTTACAACTGATCTCCAGTTGACAGAGATCAGCTCCCCTGGAGAAAATGGCTGCTTTGAAGGGTAGCCTCTATGGCAGTGTGCCATGCTGAGGCCCCTCCCCAAACCCCACCCTCTCCCAGATCCACCCCCAAAGTCTCCAGGAATTTTCCAACCCAGACTTGGCAACCTTAGCACACACAAATGCATAAATACAAAAAATTAAAAGAAAGCTCTGAACCTGGTCTGCTCCCAGCTTCAGTCCTCCTTCCCCTAATGTTTAAACACATATTTTACACTGAACAAAAGAATGAAAAAGCAGCACAATAAAAACCACCCACCACCAATCTATATATCTAATAGCTAAGATGCCCCCTGCGTGCAGATATCTAAGTCCGCACATTGGGGGCACCTAGGGAGCAAAGAGATTTTCCTGCACACTTGGGGGACTCCCCAGGTATGCAGAAAAATCCAAAAAGTTAAAAAAAATTATTCAGGGGATACTTAAATCCCCCCCAAAAGTAAAAGAGCATTCCCTGTGCATGCGCAGAGAACGCTCTGGGAACTGTCCATTGCCACTGCTGGGGGGAAGCAGAAGGCTTGGCAGGCAGGCCTCACCGCCTCCACTGTGGGGGAGGGAGAAGGGCATAACTGCTGCCGCTTCCTCCTCCTCCAGAGTGCCTCCGGCTTAAGCAGGCCCTGAGTTGTGGGGGTACTCCTCCCCCCGCGAATATCGCGGGTCCCACTTCTTGTAAAGAAATAAAACCTAGAGCAGCAAGTCAGATGGACAGCTGATAGGCAGGTGGGATGAGAGGCTGCTACCACCACCACCACCCCAAGCATTTCACATCTCCTTATCCATGCAGATTTAGTGTATCAGGAGTCAATTGAGCCATGTGCCCTGATAAACATCTGTGTCACCTCAGGTATGTACGTAATATTTAACTGTAGCAGCATAAACAAGGATTTGTGCTGCTACTATTGATGTGTTCAATGAGTGGAACAAATCTGTATTATTTGTTCTTCAGGGGTCTCAAAGTCTCACAGCAAACAGGAAACAACTTGAGGATGACCCCTTCTGCCCTGGTATGTAACACCTTACGTACAATCATGTACGTAGAGCAGCTTATAGGCTGAGGTCACAAGATTCTGTCATTTAGTCCAAGTCATTTCAAAACCAACCCTTTAGCTCCTATTTTGTCTACTGTCAGGACTGGGCCTGATGATTACTCATTGGAGGATAAGGGTACCATAGCAGTAAATCCCATGGAGGGCAAAATCATGACAAACCCTGAGGTGCCTAGGCCCTCTGATCCCCAAAGGCCATCAGGGGACTTGTGACCAGCTATGGCTACCAGACCAGAAACCCAGGAGGCTCTGTAGCAAGAGCCAGCGGAGGAAACTGGGGTTGCTGAGGGACCTAGGAAGGAGAGCAACCTATTGCCAGGGATCCCACAGTCACCCGCAGGACCCCAAGAGCAGAGAAAATGGAAAGCCCAAGCAGAAGCACAACTTTGATGGTGGCGTGCATGACTGGCTGCCTGGGGCTTCTCCACGGACCACAAGGCATCTGGGGACCTAGGTGCACAGTAAAGCTTTACAGAATGTTGGATAAGGCCCAGCTATGAGTGTCTGCAGACTCCAGGCTACTGCTATAGCTGCAGGCACTCGCTCCTATAAATAGCCTCAGTTCAGCTCTAGCTGTTGTGAAAGTGGCAGGCCTCCCCTCTGACCAGCCAAAATACAATTTTATCATTAAAACGTTTAGCCTGAGATTTGATACAAACTTCACTCGTGACGGGACAGTACCTTAGAGCCACGTAACAAGAAATAGCAGTCAAAGCTGTAATAGTCTGCACTTAATGTGTTCTGTGTAGCATAACGCTGCTTCGCACTGGTATTGTTTTAATGGAGTAGCACAAACATTTTCTTTCACATGAACACATTGTACTAAGTGCTGGTGTTTTGTGTGTTATCGGGATCTTGGATAAGATAAAGGGAGATGTTGTTGAAAGTATAGCAAGTCCTTCAGATAACTGTTTGGGATTGTTTTCTTTGTTTCCGTGTTTGGGGGTGGGGAGGCAGGAGCTTCCTCTTTGGAAATGGAACCTCATATCTTTGCTGGAGGGGGATCACTGCGGACTGGTGGGCCCTCCAACCCAACAGAGAACAAGGACTGTGCATGAATGCTGTCCTCATACTGCTAGTATACACTGTGACAGTACAGAGCATGAGCCACATCCAGCAGATCTGGGAGCTAAGGTGAATGGAGGCAAGCTTGTGTATGTAATACATTACTAACCTACAGCAATAGTTCACATTGGGCCCTACTGTATTTGATGCTAAGTAAAGAGGGAACTTAAAAGTATGTCTGGTTAATTCTGGTCCTTTTTTTACATGTCAGAAGAAACTGCAATTTTTCCTGACCATAGTTACAAATTTTGATATTGATATTTAAATGTATTTACTTCACTTTTACCCCATCTTTCTCCCCAATGGTGACCCAAGGTGCCTTACTTCATTCTTTCTTTCTGTTTTATTCTCGTAACATCCCTGTAAAATAGGCTAGGCTGAGAGTTTTCAGTGGGCTACCCAATGGGCTCATGGTTACCCAATGGGCTCAAGGTCACCCATCCAGGGCAGAGTAGAGATTCAAGCCTGGGGGTCTCCCAGATCCTATTCCAACACTCTAGCCACTGATGCCTGTTTTTGCATCAATGGCATATAAATATGCAGGGGTCATTTTGTAAAAAAAAGAGGTGCAGGAGCTCATTAGCATAACTCATTAAGATATGCCACACCTCCTGACATCACTGGCTGAATGTCAGTTTCAGCCCTATTATACCCTATGGGCCATTGAAGTCAATGGCAAAAACTCATAGGGTATATGAGGGGCTGGAGGAGAGGGGGTTTGAGGGAGAGGCTCCAAACTTGCAGGGTAGCTGCTGGGGCCTCTCTCCAAAATGCCCACCAAGTTTCAAGAAGATTGGACCAGGGGGTCTAATTCTACAGGCCCCCAAACAAATTGCCCCTTCCCCTCCATTGTTCTCTATGGTGGGAAAAAACATTACTTTTTTCCTCCCATAGAGAACTATGGAGGGAATGAGGGCAACCTGTTTGGGGGCCCGTAGAATTGGACCCCCTGGTCCAAACTTCTTGAAACTTGGTGGGTATTTCGGGGAGAGGCTCTAGCAGCTACCCTGCAAGTTTGGAGCCTCTCCCTCAAACCGCCTCCTCTCCTGATTTTAAAGCCACCGCCGTATTTCGGCAGCAATTCGGCAGCAGGCCAAATCAGATCAGAGAATCTGATTCGGCCTGTGGCTGCCCTAATGCCCACTCCTGGGCTGGGAGCTCCGCCTAGCTCCAGCCCCAAATTACCCCTGTAAATATGTATAAATAGTGCAAAACAGCATTAAAATGGTATAAAGATGATTTTAAAAAACCCCACAGTATTTAATTAAGAGGGAAGAAAATAGTCTTTGATGTACACAAATGAAAATAAAGAAAAATACATAGTCATACAGACCTAAAATTAAGCTGGTAGAAACCCTTGAATCATGACCATAGTAAAATAATGCAGACAGAGCAATGCAAACTTCACTAAAGCACACAATTAACTTTAGATATTTGTGTGTTTTTTTTCCTTTAAAAGGTCTCGCCTTCTGTTACTGCCAAAGTTGAAATCAAGAGGAGAAGTTAGTGGTTCGAGACAATCTGGATAAACTTGTTTGTTTGTAACCAAGACAAGAGATGGTCTCTCACTCTGAAAGAATGGAAACCCACACATGACTCTCCCCGCCACATCAGATTAGCCCTGTCTGTCTTGCATGACGTAGTCTCTGTGGAATTTTCAATGCTTTTTGTTCAATGCTTTGTTTGACAAGAAAACTGATAGTGGCTAATTGTGCGTAGATACTCAACTAGGGCTGAGTAGGATAGTAAGCACCCTACCTCTGCTACTCTTGTACAATCACCTCCTGTGGCATATAAGGCTGGTGCTTACATCACTTTCTGTTTCCCACAAAGAAGTAAATAGAAACAGAGGCAACAGTATCATCAAGTGTCATGGGATGACAGGTCCACAAAAGACAACCTTTAAGGTCACAGTGATTTTTTGTTTGTTTGTAAACACAGAATTCCACTGTTAGTGATGAAATCTTTCAAAGGTTTTGAAATTCAAAAATATTTCCCATTTTGTCATTCAAATTTGAAGTTAGAATAGGGGGACTTTCTTCAACATTTACATTTAATAGTAATGTCAGTTGGGAGCATCTATAATTTTGGTGGGTTTTTGACATAGAGTCATAGACAGATTGTCAAAAACCACCAAAATGCATGGAAACTATCAAATACCCACCAAAATTATTGCAGAGTTTTCTGGATGACACTTCCATGCTTGACCCATTTCAGTCCGGCTTCCAGCCAGGTCATGGGATGGAGACAGCGCTGGTCACCCTCATGGATGATCTCCAACGGCATCTGGATTGGGGCGGCTCAGTGGTGCTGTGTTGTTAGATCTGTCAGCTGCGTTCGATACGGTGGACCGCCAGTTACTGATCTACCGCCTTGCCGACGCGGGGGTCCAGGGGCTTGCCTTGCAATGGCTTGTCTCCTTCCTCCAAGGTCGGGGACGGAGAGTGGTGCTGGGGGAGCAGACGTCCCAGAGGCACCTGCTGGTATGTGGTGTTCCACAAGGGGTGGTGCTATTCCCAATGTTGTTCAACATCTATATGCGCCCTCTCGCCTAGATTGCCCGGAGGCACAGGCTGGGTTGTCACCAGTACCCTGATGACACCCAGCTGTATCTATTGTTGGGTGGCCGGTCTGGAGCCACCCCAGATGACCTGGAGTGGGCGCTTCAGGACATGACGGGCTGGCTTAGGCTGAGCCGACTGAAATTGAATCCAATGAAGATGAAGGTCCTGTGCCTGAGTCGGAGTGGACCGGGGGTAGGGATCCCATTACCGGCCATTGGGGGGGCACCATTGGTGCCAGCGCCGAGGGTCCGGAGTTTGGGAGTGCTCCTAGATGCCTCCTTAACCATGGAGACCCAGGTAGCAGCCACTGCCAAGGCAGCCTTTTATAATCTATGGCTGATTAGGCAGTTGGTTCCCTTCCTTGAACACAATGACTTGGCGACAGTGATCCAAGTTATGGTCACCTCGAGGTTAGACTACTGTAACGCTCTCTACATGGGGCTGCCCTTGTCTCAGCTCTGGAAGCTGCAGCTAGTGCAGAATGCCGCAGCCAGATTGTTGATGGGCCTCTCAGTGAGAGACCACATCTAGCCTGTGCTGAGGGCGCTGCTCTGGTTGCCTATAGAGTACCGGATCCAGTTCAAGGTGCTGGTTTTAACCTTTAAAGCCCTATATGGTCAGGGGCCTGCCTACCTAAGGGACCGCCTTTCCCTGTATACACCCCAGAGAGCACTGCAGTCAGGCACTCAACATCGCCTGACCCTCCCTGGCCCTAGGGAGGCCAGGTTGGCAACCACCAGGAACAGGGCCTTCTCAGTGGCAGCTCCCCACTGGTGGAACGAGCTCCTGGAGAACATCAGGGCCCTGCGGGACCTTCTGCAGTTTCGCAGGGCCTGCAAAGTGGAGCTCTTCTGCCAGGCCTTTGGAGCCGCCACTGGGGGGAATGGCCACTAATATGGCCTGGTACATCTAACTGGTCTGATATATCTATGGTGGAAGCCTCCTGGCCGAGAATATGCAGGTTGCTGTCCCTAGTGCTGGATCTTGTTCTGCAGTCATCTTTCGCTGCCATCTCTTATGTCTTGCTGTTTTGTTTATCTATGGACGTGATTTTAATTCTGTATGTTCTAATTTTATATGTTATTAGCCGCCTAGAGCCGGCCTGTGCTGGCTTGGCGGGATACAAGTCCAAATAAATAAATATAGTAAAAAAAAAAAATCCATACCACCAGCTCTTACTGACACATTGCACCTGCGAAGTGCGCTCTAGACCATGAAAGCTTATGCTGGAATAAAATTTTGGTTAGTTTTAAAAGAGCCCAAAGACTACTATTTGTTTCTGTGGCAACAGGTTAGCTGATTCAAACATACATTTGAAACCGCAAAGGCTTTTGGCTTTGTGGAGCTGGTTGGAACACTGAATAGGCCTTAGTGTCAAGATAAATAGTAGAGCTCCTCAGCTCGTTATAACGCCTGAGTGGTAGATAGGGTTGCCAGGTCTGGGTTAGAAAATACCTGGAGACTTTGGGGGTGGAGCCAGGAGAAGGTGGGGTTTGGGGAGGGGAGGGGCCTTAGTATAGTACAATGCCATAGATGCCACCCTCCAAAGCAGCCATTTTCTCCAGGGGAGCTGATCTCTGTCAGCTGGGGATCAGTTGTAAAAACGGGGGATCCCCAGGCCCCACCTGGAGGATGGCAACCCTAGTGGCAGAGTGCAGTTGGGAACAGAGGAGAAGCATTTGTGCATGTCCTGCACCAGTCCCCTCAACTCTTTCCCAGTTGCAGTTTCAAATGTATGGAGAGTCGAAACGGAGATTTACCTGAGACATCTGTTGCCGTGGTTAATGCTTTGTGGTGAACCTCATGTATTGTGGCTTAGCTTCAGATGTTTAAATTCAACTTGTGCTTGTACTGCATCTTTAAAGAATAGTTAATAAGAGGGGTTTTTTTTTGTAATTTCAAGTAGAATTTTGTGTGTATTCCTTCATTACAGTGTGTTTCAGATTTAGTATACCACCTGGGGATTGGCAACCCTAATTTTAGGAGAATTGTAATTTGTTCTAGCACCTTTCGTTTCATTATATTTATCTTGCTTTGGACTATATCCTTCTTCAAAGGATACTGGAGGAAGCATTTTTACAATGGGATTTTCTCTACAGGGAAGTCACTGGTGAGGTGTGTTTGCTTCCAGTGGGTCAGTACAAAGTGGATAAGAATGATAATGTGTTAAGCCGAATTCACACCAAAGGAAGGGAAAGGTAAACATAAAGTTTGGAAAGATTTCAATTCTTAAGTAACCATTAAAATAATTTTAATTATAGCTACGTATCAGCTTTTTATAGGTAAGGGGCAATGGTTATGCAAGATATCTTAGGTGCAAACTGAATCCCACTGAAGTAAATAGATGTTAATGATTATAGAATGTTAGAGGACGGACAGTATCAGAGCAAACATGGTGGACTTTGCATTTCAAATTTATACAAACACACACACACACACACATATTCAGATGTAACAGGGAACCAATGTTTATATTAACTATGGTTAGTTTGTGAAATCCAGGATTCGGCTGACAGACAATCAAACCCTGGTATAGCTCATTTCATTGCTGGTGTTCTTTGCCCTACCAACTCTCCAGCTGGCATCTCAGCCTGAGATTCAGAACCAGCTGGTATCTCAGCCTGGTATCTAGCTGGTATCTCAGCCTGAGACGCAGTGATGGCAGCCCTCAGGAACAACGTTAATCCTATGTCATACAAAACCACAGTTAAGATTAAAATTTCCAGAAATTTTAATTACCAGAAATTACCGTTACCAGAAATGAAACATAGATATAAGTATTACTATTTTGAATAAAATGGAAACTGTGTTATGCTTCAGAGGTGGTGGGAAACCACCAAAACAAGATAAAAATAGAATGTACAAATAGAACAAAATGTTATATAATATGGAAAAAGGGATTTGTATAAGGTAAATGTATTATTTTTGATGTGTGTTTTTTTTTGAAAAATAAAAATTTCTTCACAAAATTTTTTTTTTCATGTGTTTAAAAACTGGTTCACTAACCACAGTTTCAGGTCTGGGTTTGATATACCTTAATTAACCACAGTTAGTGGAGTAGCCTGTACTTGGGCAGACAAGCAAACCACAATAAATTTAAACTGGTTTCATGATGTTGCTATTTTTCCTCATAAAATCACATCCCCCTTTTACATAGCAAGAATCAAGAGCTGAAATACCAGGGGTTTGCCAAAGCCGACTAGTGATCTGAGATGGAATTTGAGCACAGGCATAAACAACTGCATATTTCACTAGATGCTAAATAACACTTGATACTAGATAGAGTTTATAGGGCGGTGGTCCCCAACCTTGGGGCACTTTTAGAATGCTGAAGATAGATAACAGAGATCACAACAATGATTCCTATGGGGGAGACTAATCACAAAATGTTGGAATGTTCAACACAAGCCAAGCCTTCTCTCATGACAGACACCTGTTTCCAAATGGGTGCTCCTTGTAGACCCAAAGGTCTGGATTCTTCTGAAGCAACTGCTGCCCCACTAAATGCCAAAATTGGCTTTGTTTTGGGGAAGAAGAAAGTGGGTATCAGAAACACATTGTCAGGCACAACAGCACCCATAGACATTGTGTTGGGAATGACTGGTATAGGGCTTCAGCTATGACAATGGCAGTCTAGACATATTTCAAAAGATGTTACAAAACCATCAGAAATACAGAAAATTTTAAATTTGCATAGGAAAACCAGCGTAAATAAGGAATACTACATTACCCCACTTTTGAAAATTCATACTCCCTTATTGATCTTATGATACCTATGTTTTACTTAAAAGACCCATGAGGAGGTTTGTGGTGATTATCAGACTGGAGAAAATTTCAAACAACCATTTGAATATTCATCATATGCATGGCTCCAGGACAAGGAGTAGAAAGCTCATTTGTTAGCTTGAGAAGATCCTATGCAGCTGTTGCACAAAAGAGCATTAGCAGGCCATTTGTCTGGACCTCTGTTGGGAGGGGAGATAGTGATTGTGATGGCCTTTTCTACATATATCTTTTTCTACATTCTACAATTCAGTTCATTCTAGTGATGTCATTTGACTTTAATGTTGTCCCTAAAGAGGCCTGCCTAGCAAAATATCAGGTGGCCCCCTTCTAAGGAGCCTCTGGCTCTAATCTTTGAGATTTCCTGGAGTACTGGTGTTGTGCCAGAAGACTGGAGAAGAGCGAATGTTGTCCTGATCTTCGAGAAGGGGGAAAAGATGGAACTGGGAAATTACAGGTCTGTCAGTTTGACATCAATACCTGGAAAAATTCTAGAGCAGATTATTAAATGCTCTGTCTGTGAGCACCTTGAACAGAATGAGTTAATTGGTGGTAGCCAGCATGGATTTATCAAGAATAAGTCATGCCAGACCGACCTTATCTCCTTTTTTGACAGTGTTACTAAAATGGTTGACTCCGACAATGCTGTGGACATAGTGTATCTAGATTTCAGTAAAGCATTTCACAAAGTTTCTCATGATATCCTTGAGGATAAGCTGGTTAAATGTGGGCTGGATGTTGCAACCATTGAATGGATTCATTGTTGGTTGAAAAACTGTACCCAACGAGTGCTCATAAATGGCTCTGCATCTACGTGGAGGGAAGTCTCAAGTGGAGTGCCACAGGGCTTGGGGCTGGGCCTGGTGTTGTTCAGTGTTTTTATAAATGACCTGGAGGAAGACATAGAGGGGATGCTTATCAAATCTGCAGATGACATGAAGCTGGGTGGGATTGCTAATTCTGAAGAAGACAGAGTCAGGATTCAAAATGATCTAGATAGGCTGGAACAGTGGGCTGAGAAAAATAAAATGGATTTCAATAGAGATAAGTGCAAAGTCCTACACTTAGGGACAAAAAAATCAAAGGCACAGATGTGGAATGGGAGGGACTTGGCTTGACTGCAGCACATGTGAAAGGGATCTAGGTATTCTGGTTGATCACAAGCAAACATGAGCCTGCAGTGCGATGTGACTACGAAGAAAGCTAATGCAATCTTAGGATACATTAACAGAAGCATTGTGTCCAGATCACAGGAGGTGGTAGTTCCACTCTATTCTGCTATGGTCAGGCCTCACCTGGAATACTGTGTCCAGTTTTGGGCACCACATTTTAGGAAGAATGTTGCAAGGTCTCTTCCAACTCTAAGGTTCTATGATTCAAAGAATTATCCTGGTTATTACTCCTGAACTTTCAAGAAAGGTAGGTTAGATTTTTTAAAAAACAAACAAACAAATCAAAACGTTGGTGGAGGTATTTTAATCTATTTCGGCTTACTTTTATTGTTAATCATAAATATTTTGTTTTAAATACTGCTTTCTGTTATAGTTAAGACTATGAGCCAGCCTAATCAAGGTTGCCAGCTTCAGGTAGGGGGCTGGAGTTCTGCTGGCATTACATCTGTCTCCAGACTACAAAGATAATTCCCCTGGAGGAAATGGCAGCTTGAGATGGTAGACATTATGACATCACAACCCTGCTGAGCTGCCTCCCATCTCCAAACTCCATCCTTTTAGGCTCTAGGAATTTCCCAGCACAGATTGGGCAGCCATAACCCCAAGGGCCTTCCTGACCTTGAGACAAGATATATAATAAATAAAAGGACATGAAATAAATGAAAGGAAGAGAATAAATTGTGCTGGGTCTAACCACTTTTCTGTTTGGGGGCCTGAACACCTAACACAAAGAGAGCAGCCTGATGAGAACAATGTAAGTACGGTTCTCTTCAGGCACAGTGAGAAACCATGGCTTATTTTAACTACGGTCCCGGTCACACGAGTGAGATAATCCAGTGGGGAAGTGAGGCTATTTGCTCCACAGTAATTTGACTCACAGTTGCGTGGTCACACAGTTCTGTGAAGCTCCAGGCATAGCCCGCCACTGCATGATCAGACCCAATCGCAGGTGAGTCAGGGGTTTTTTTTGCTGTTTTCCCCTGATGTGCTAAAATGAATCAATGACTCAATGAATCGCATCTCCGCCCTGAGGGCTTCCTATGGCAGTATGTGATTATGTGCATACTGAGAAGGGGAAAAAAACAACGGCATGGTGTCGGGATAGCCTGATCAGACTATCCCTGATGCCATGAGTGCGCGCTGGAGCGATCACAGGGGGAAAGTCCGTCTGTGGCCTGTAGCAAACCTGTTTGATACTGGACTTTCCCTAGTATCTTTTAACTCCGCTTCTTCGGCAGAGAGAAACGAGTTGCTGACAGATTTGGGACACTTGCCAGATGTTCTGGTGTGATTGCTCCCTTAAAATCCGCATGGCATTTGTGCCTATCGTGCGGCTAATTCTGTGTGTGATCAGGACCTACGGTTAGTTTGTGAAACAAGATTCAACTCACAATCACTCAGCTCCTAAGTGGACTCAATAAATGCTGACTTCATCACCTTTACACTGGCCAGGCATCTCTCTAGTTGGGCACTGCCAGGGAACAAGCCAAGATGACCACATTTGTATATCACTCAAGCCATGGTTAAGAATACCAGTGGTTTATAAACCAGCTTCAAACCATGGGTTCAGATCTTGGTTTGATAGTTCCTATGTAATAATAACTAACCATATTCAGAAAATCACTAACCCATGAATTTGTATTATGTCTGATCTCAGTCTACTTCTTAAAAAGAGGAAAACTATACACTTCCTTTACAGGTACCACATGTTTAGCTAGCTACTAAAACTGAATTGCTATGATTTTCTGCTTTCCGTCATCATTCTCAGTGTTTCTCCCCCCCCCCCCCCCCCAATCTATACTTAGTTATTATAATGAAAATAGTGCCTTCTGAGAATAAATAGCGACTAATGCTACATTGGAAATATCTGGGTAGGAAACAGGACAGAATGAAGCAGGATTTAACAGGTTTCCGTTATGCAATCACTCCTCCCACCCAAATATTTTCTTTTATAAAACTGTAAAGGAAGTTTGATACTACTACTGAAATATGCACACACAGAAAAAATAAACCAAAGTCTTGGCTCTTAGAAGGAAATCTAAGTATATCCCTAAGCAGGGGTCCTTTCGTAGAAAAAGAGGTGCAGGAGCTCATTAGCATAACTAATTAGCATAACTCATTAGCATATGCCACGTCCCCTGACATCACTGGAAGTGTGTCAGAAAGGGAATGTCAGTTTCACCCCATTATACTCTGTGAGCCATTGAAATCAATGGCAAAAACTCATAGGGTATATGAGGGGCTGGAGGAAAGGGGGTTTGAGGGAGAGGCTCCAAACTTGCAGGGTAGCTGCTGGGGCCTCTCCTCAAAATACCCACCAAGTTTCAAGAAGATTAGACCAGGGGGTCTAATTCTATGGGCCCCCAAACAGGTTGCCCCCATTCCCTCCATTGTTTTCTATGGTAGGAAAAAAGTAACATAGCAGCTACCCTGCAAGTTTGGAGCCTCTCCCTCAAACCCCCTCCCCTCCAGTCACTTTTAAAGTTGCCGCCGAATTTCGGCGGCAATTCAGCAGCGGGCCAAATCAGATCAGAAAATCCGATTTGCCCGTGGCTGCCCTAGTGGTCACTCCTGAGCTGGCGGGGCTTTGCTCCGCCTCACTCCGGCCCCAAAGGACCCCTGTCTCTAAGTAGCAAAAATGAACAATTGAAGGAAAATACATATCACTTGATTACTTAAACTATCTCAGTTATCTGTGCGTTTTAAAAACCCCAGCAAAAAACCACCCACATATCTTTCTGAATATTCCTTTCTGTGAAATATGCCATCAGCTGAACATATAAAGTTGCTTAATATGGAGTCAGAACACTGATCAATGAAAGTCAGTGTTACTTGTTCTGAGTGTCAGTAACTCTCCAGGGTCTCAGGCTAGGGTTGCCAGGTTCCTGCTTTGGGTGGAAAACCTCAGTCCCTGGCTTGCCCTTCTTGTTGCCACTCAGCCGGGGGGCAGGAGAAAAATGAGAAAATGGGACAGTGTGCCAGCATTCTGACACAATAATACTGACTTTCTGACATCTCATCGCATCACTAGTGACACTCTAGCATTCAATTTTGGCTGAATGCTACAGCATTGCCAACAGCAAAGTGACATCACTTCTGGTTGTGCTGGAAGTGATGTCATTGTGTCACCTGCAATGTCATTACTTTGCCCAAGAGCCCCCCTCCTCAAACAGGCCAATTTTCCCACTGGTTGCTAGCCTTGTGCTGGCAACCCTATCTCAGGCAGATGTCTTTCATATCACCGATGTTATAATAGAAACTTGGGAAGATCCTCCAGGTTCCACAAATAATTGATTCCAGCCACTTGTGGAGGAAACCAAACAGGCTTTACTTCCATATATATAACTTGGGCAACAGCTACAGTGACCATCTTAACAACATCTTCCCAGATACCACCAGGAGGAAGATGGCCTCTCCTCCAAACATTAGCTGTTTCTTAGCTGTATCATTCTTTATCACAACCTGACCCTTTTAACTAACAATGCAGAGAATGGAACCTAGGATCTTCTGCATGTAAAGCAGAAGATCCACCACTGAGTCACACTACCACCCGATTGATATCTGAAACATCAGTGGCTGCCTGGCCATTAAAGTCACTGGGGAAATTCCTGTTTCGCTGCTGCCACCCTATACTCCTCCCTCCATGAAGTGCTTGGTAGCAACCCATCTGCTGCTAGCATTATCTCAACCTCACTCAGTGATGGCCCCAGGTTTTTCCGCCCACTAGGTGAGGATACACTCTGCCCCCCCCGTGCGGAATGGGATGGGGGCAGGCGCCAGAGCCGCAGAGGGCGGGCTGAGGGGGCGAGCTGCAAATGCATCTGGGGGGCAGGATCGCTCAAGGGGAGGGACTCTGTGTCAGGCTGCAAAAGGAGCTCCAAAAAGACCACGGATGTGGGGGCGGCAGAGGGTGAGCGTCGTCCCGGGCTGTTCCCCGCATCTGTCCCCCCCAGTCTTCTTCTCTTTCTGTCTGGGGGGCTGCAAAGAGAGGAGTCTCTTGCCAGGGGCAGAGCAAGAAGCCAGCAAGGGAAGCTTCCTGTGTGGGGCGAGGAGGGGACAAGACCAGCCAGAATGGTGTCCTCAATGAGCTGTCAATAACGGGCCGGCCCTGGCCTCACTCTGCTCCAACAAAAAGGCTAATTGCCTGGGTTGCAGAAGCTATCCCTGGCTGCCTCACTGAGTACCCAACCCTGGTACAGTTGCTGTTGACTGAGCTACTAGCACAGCCTGCCTCCTACTGACTCCAGCAGCAGGTTCCATCATCGTCCAGCCATAAAAGGCGTAGACAGCTTTAACTGCACTGCACCTTCCAGGGATGACGAGCCATGGCTGCCAGAGGTGGTGTGAAGCAGGTAGTGTGACCAACTGAAGCAGGAGTTCCAGTGCTTTGCCACAGAATTGTCTGCCTAGGCCTGTAGGGGCATGAGGGGGCCAGGGGATGCGACACTGCTGGATGGCTCTGGAGGTCCTTTCCCCAGCTTGGCTCAACTACAAAGTTCAACCTCTCTTCCCTAAACCCTGCCCTCTCCAAACTCCACACCCAGATCTCCAGGGATTTCCCAGCCAGGAATAGCAATCATCATCACAGGCAGGGCTTCCTTCCACACCATCCTCTGGCCAATCAGGGCCTCCATCTATCTTCACTTTGTTGAGTCGTTCATCAGGCATGCAGATAAGGGGAGCCACTATGCTGCTTTTTTCTTGGGCTGTTTGAGCTTCCCAGTCTGCCCTTGAGTCCAGCTCCTCTAATTCAGTTTATCAGTACATTCTATTCCTTATCTCACTGAATGATAGAAAAAAAAGTAGCTGGAATGCTAACACAGGTTACGTAGATGTTTAATGATTTCTATTACAGGACTGCCAGCAGTAGTAACTATGCAACTCCTATGGAAGTTTGGGGTGGGGGATCATGCCATCTCAATTTGTCATCATGCACTCTGACACAAACATCATTCACACTCCCTCTTTTTAGGAATGTAATGACAGGAAAATCCCTCTTTTAACAGCTTCTTCCTGAAACTAAATTTGAAAACTATCAGCAAGCCACCAATGACAATTGTTTGTTTTAGCTGCTTTTGAACTCTGTGGCCTTTGTATGCAAAAACTTCTTGATTACACAGCACTAGATCATCCATGTCCAGTAATGAAAAATGAAAGTGATACAATGAGACTGCTTACTGCAACTGCCTCCTGAAAACAGACGTGCCACAAGTCAAGCTTGCCTGGAAAGTAGAGTTGCCAGCCTCCAGGTGGGGCCTGGGGATCTCCTGCTTTTACAACTGATCCCCAGCTGACAGAGATCAGCTCCCCTGGAGAAAATGGCTGCTTTGGAGGTGGACTCTATGGCACTGTACCATGCTAAGGCCCCTCCTCTCCCCAAACCCCACCCTCTCCCGGCTCCACCCCAAAGTCTTCCAAGCAAGACCTGGCAACCCTACTGCAAACCACTGTGTCTGCTAAAAATATTGACTTTCTGTACAGGACCAGCAAATACTTGGACCACATAAACCTCCAGGTGGGGCCTGAAGTTCTTCTGGAATTATGACTGACTTCCAGAATACAGAGATCAGTTCTCCTGGAGGAAATGGCAGCTTCTGGGGTTGGGTTTTCACACCCCTCCTGAGCTCCTTCCTCTCCCCCAAATACCACCCCCAAATCTCCCAGAATTTCCCAAGCCAGAGTTGCCAGTCCTACATAGATTCTGGAAGGCTGAGTGAAAGCCCAAGATGAATTTGCAGCCTGGCAGAATATAGTAAATGTTGGGGGGGGGGGGGGACCTTTTGTTGTCAGGACAGCTTTCAAACTGCATGATTCTGCTGAACCCAGAACCAACTACCAGGATGTGGCTTTACTCACTGGAAGAAGGATGGTAAAAATAAAGAAGGTAACTCATGGTGCAAAAGCTAACAGCGTGACTAAGAATAGTAAATGAATTGCAAGTTGGCATCTTAACCTATAGTAGCTTAGCTGTGTTGTGGTGTGACACTCAAGTAAGTAACAAGGCCCTACCTGCTGGGTGCTGTGATCTTATAAAGCTACCAGTTGTTGTTGTTTTTGGCTGCCTTTTGGAATACCCAGTGCTGGTTTGCATTTGTAGAGAGCATGTACACGATGCTGCCTGCCTTTATTTGCATGCAAGATTACTAGAACAGCAGGATGACAATATGTGGTCACTCAGTGATTGACAAGATTCCTTTTTAGCACACGCAGTTCCTTCAAATACCTTCAAAAAGCTCTCCCTTGCCATCTCTCTGTTCCCTCAGTCTGGCACAACTGGGCCTGGCCATCCCCACTTGTTAGTTTTCCAAAACTCTGTGCACACTTGAAGAGAGAAGCCTTTCTCCATTGTTGAGATTATAACTCAACTTGTATGTTATACAATTGTGATTTCACATTACTTCCTCTCATGTGCTTGTAAGCTCAGTAAACCTCAAGTTGCTGCCTTAGGGCTAAAAGTCGGCCCCAGGTCTGGAAAAGTTGAAAACCACTAGCCTAGTCCATATTTCAGCATTCAGTGGCGCTCGAGAGTACATCTTTCTCTGCCACGGCCACAAGCCCTACAACTTCAGTCCTCCAAAATGTTCCATCTCTCCAGTCATCATCTCCTGCAAGGCCAGACCTTTAGAACAATAAATCTACTAAAATGCAGCATGATTGGTACCCTGATGAGGTAGGACAGCCTACACTGGCTTCTCATGAATGCCAGTTTCACACCCAGAAATATTTACACAAGGTGCAGTATTAGATTGTAACAACTGGTTGTTCCACAAGAACTCTGAGGGTGGATCTCATTTTCCCCTTTCCTTTTTTCACTCTTGCTTTTCCTCTTTGCCTCTTCCTGACAGTGCTTGCAGCTTCTCGCCTTTCCTTCTCTCCCACCCAAATATCTATCATTTTCTAGTCTACCCCCCTTTAGTTTTCCTTCCTCCTCACAGATTCTCCCCTTTCCTTGTTTTTCTTCCACAACTGACTATTTTTGCTGTTTCTCCTCCTGGCAGCCTCCCCATCAGCTCACTAATTTCTTTCTCTTTCCTTTCCCCATCTTTAGTTTTTCATGTTTTGCTCCAACTTTCAGCTTTATTTTATCTTTTCCCTACCTTTTAACCCAGGGGTGTTGAACTCATTTGTTATGAGGGTCAAATCTGACATAAATGAGGCCTTGTTGGGTCAGGCCATGTGTGTCATAAAATGTAATGCCAGGTAGCAGAGATATAAACTTTATAAAGAGCACAGACAAACACAAAGATTTTTCAGACTTTAAATAAAGCATGCTTAAAACACTAGCACTCTTACAATATTTTGTCTATTTAACAGTCTCTGATAACTGACACCTCTTGTTCTTAATTATTGCATTAAAATGTCTGTGCTGTAGCAATCTTGAATATCCTGTTCAGGTGTGTATCTGTAAGCTGCAAACCTACTTTTGATGTATTTTTTTTTAATTTTTAAATTTCAATTAGAGATCAACAAACATACAAAAATTAGAAACAAGATTGTCCAGACTTACAAGTGTACAGCGTATAAAACACAAACCAATCAAACTTTGTAAAATAATACTGATAACTAGGCACAGTAGATCTAGCACAACACTTAAGCATATTATTACTCAAAATGATTACCTTATGAGAGCAAAGAAAGCCTGAAGTTAAAACTAAACACTAACCAAAGAATAAGTGTATAGTACAAGAGTGAAGGAGTTAGTGATAGGACGGATTAGCTGGTAAGACTTTTTTCTCCACCATATATTGTAGCCAAGGATACCAGGTAAGTACAAATTTTGAATAAGTAGTCGTGGAACCAGTTTGCTGTCTTTGTATGGAGTCAGTAATTTTGCCTATGATGAATTCTCCTCTCCAGTTCACTAGAGTAGGAGCAGATGGAGATTTCCAGACTGAGGCTATCGTTAAATGGGCCACTGCCAATAGAAAAGAGGTAAGCTCAGTGAGGATGAAGTTATCATCAGAGATGTCCGTAAGCTGTAGAAGAAGAAATTCAGGACAGAAAGGTAAGTTTTGTGCTGTGATCATGTTGATTTTGGTTACTATAGTAAACCAGAAATTCTTCACTGGAGGGCATTCACACCAGCAGTGGATGTAAGTCCCTTTAGTGCCACAGTTTTTCCAACAGGAAGCAGAATGGATGGGATTAATATGATTCAGTTGGTCCGGTGTATAGTACCACCTTGTGAACAATTTAAAAAATTGAAAGTGGACACTAAAAACTTTTGTTGTTTTCAGGGCAGAGTTCCAGATTGTTTGCCAATGAGCGTCTTGTAACTCAATTCGAAGATCCCATTGCCATGCTGTCTGATAGTGAGATTTGAAGCAACTGTTATGCCCCATAAGGTCTTTGTATATTTTTGATAGAAAGCCTTTTGCAGAGTCCAGATAATGTTCCAACAGAAGTTCAAAAGAAGTTTTAGGCCTTTTGAAAGCACCTTTTAGAGAGAGAGAGAGAGAGAGAGAGAGTCAATTAAACTTCTAATTTGATAGTATTGTAACCACGAGATCTCTGTAGTAAGTTGTTCTTCGAGGACAGATTTATTATTGACTTTCCCTCGTGTGACAAGATGGAAAAGTGGGAGTCTACTTTTGATGTATTGTCATTCATTATAGAAATCTCTTGCTCAGTGTTCTAAGCCTAGAACCCAGGGGACTGAGAGAGTCTGGTAAAGCAAGCTGCGACGTGGCGGCAGCGGCAAAACTGGAAAAGGAAGCAGGAAACAGCCAGGGCCCTGCAGGCCAGATAGGGGTCCTCTGAGAGCCTAATCCAGCCCTCGGGTCGCATGTTTGACACCTCTGTTTTAACTTTAGTGGCACTCCCACCACCTCTTTCACTGACACTAACCAAGGCCTGGAAGCCTCAAAAACCTTGGTAACATAGCAACACCCCCCACCCCAATGACAACCAAGATTTCAAGACATGGTCTCATGAGATTTTGGTGGCACTGTTTTCTCAATGAAGCTGACATTGTTTCCATTATTGCAGTGGGGTGTTAACCCCCTCGTCCAGCTGTGGGGTTTTTTATATTTCACATTCTTCTACAAACCTTGGATATCCCTTCCTCCCCCTGGATTGTAGAAAAATATTCCCTACCTGTACATGGCTCCACTGTGTGGATTTTTTGATCCATACTCTGAGGCCATCATTCAGAATTAAACGTAATGATGATAAATGTACATATAATGGCATGTATTCAACATTTATTTGAAAGAAATTCCTCCAGCCTAAGTGATTCTCTCACTGGAGGAAATACTACTTAAGCTGGGAGAAGGCTTCAAACTTTGCTCACTGAGGTGAAAGGACACATGCCAATAAAGCCAGAAGCAACTTTCCCAAGTTTTAAACATCAGCTGAAGTTCTTGTTTTCTCTCAGTCTGCCTTCTGTCATTCCCTGAAGGAAAACATCTGCAAAGCGATATTATTTCTATTTACTGCCAAGAAATAGCTAGAATTTTAGCCTTCATCTTCCTACATACCAACTTGTATTCTTTCTTATTTCCCAGTTGACTACTTTTGTTTATGGCAACACAAGAAACTTTCCTCCAGCTTCCTTTCATTGTTATTAGATTTAAATACTTCGGTAGCATTGCTAAACAGACTATTGTTTACATGGATGTCACTAGATAGTCAATACAGAAATCAAACAGACTACATCATCGGAAGGAGAAGATGAAGAAGCTCTATTCTATCTTCTAAAACAAGACCAGGAGTCCTGATTTTAAAAGTCTGCAAGGGTGGGAGGGTGGGATAACATCATGTTGGAGTAAAGCACAAAGAAAGAGATTAAGAAATAAAGGGGTTGCCATGACCTGGATAGCCCAGGCGAGCCTAATCTTGTCAGATCTCGGAAGCTAAGCAGGGTCAACTCTGGCAAGTACTTGGACGGGAGACCTCCTTAGAATACCAGAGGCTGGGGCAGGCTTTATTCAGCCATCTCTCTGAATATCCTCTAGGCCCGCAGTAGGGGTCAGCCACCTGAGGTTGTCATGACTTCCAGGTGCACACACCTATGAAAAATACCCCCAAAAAAGGAATGAAGAGGTAAAAATGGTATAGTAAACTCAGAACTGCTTACAGCATTGATTTCATGATGGGGGGGGGGGGTTGGAATTCCATTTTCTGCATTGCTTGACGTACTATGTTTGATCCTTTTTTGCATTATTCTAGTTTTTTTATTCCTTGTTCCATTATACTGCTTATGAGGTCTCTCACGCTATTCGATTACATTGTTTATGCCCTGTAATCCATTTTGAGTCTCAAAATAGAAAATTGGTAAATAAAGTATTCAGCATAAAGAATAAATAAATAATATCCCCCCCCCCCCGGATAAAAAATTTCTGGCTATTGGCCTGAGTCAAGCCATATAAGGAATCCTCAATGTCTTTAAAAAAGAATGGCACAGGGAAGATGTGCTTAACCTTTTCCCTGTCAAACCATTTTCTTGCACTGTGAATCACTTCTATGCCAGTAGCTTCAGTATTCTACAAAGGGCTCCAGTCCCCTATTTGTGAGGGTAACTATGCATCTGGAGTTAGTCCTGTCCCTAGGCTTAATGGGATGTTATTTACCAGGTGACATGCCACAAAAAGCTTCTGCTTCCCATTTCCATATATTAAGCCTCTATTTCTCCAGGCTCATTGGCAACCCAAGCTGGATCCCTCCATATTGTCCAAGGAGAGGCAGCTCTAAAGTACGTGTTCTAGAAAACCTTGGCACAGTGTATATAACTTTTCCTTTTGATTTGGGCAAACCCTCATGTCCAAAATCCACTACTTGAGGTGCTTGTCTCCTCTTACCTCAGGGCTAGGCAGTCCCTTATTGTATGCTGCATTCCCATAAACATTGCATTTTGTGGTTCAGAACCTCATGATGGGCATGAACTGGCTCATGAACTAAAGTCTGTGATGAATTTTGGCCGGTTCGTGGTTTGTGAACTGAAGTTCATGGCAGGTAAACCAGCATGAATTTTCCATAAACTTTCAAGAGGTTCATAGGGATTCGTGAATGGGTACATTTCCAGACATACTGTCTCTGCTCTATCAAAATATTTACCAAACTTTAAAGTGACTGGGGGGGTGGAATTCTCCAGCCTTGGAAACACAAATAGGGGCCCTCCAAAGCTTAACAGACACTGCTGGCTGCCAATAACAGAGTTCCCATTCTGCTCTACAGAATCAGAATGTTATATATACCCTAAGCTCAGCTCCACACCCTCTTCTTGTTGGGTGTTGGCAGAGAGGCAGAGACACAAGGAACTTGTTAAAAGCAGAGCACATTCATTTATTCCTGATTGTCTCCCTGATGGGATTTGGCTGTTAGATGGACTCTGTGGCCCCTCCCAGCCCAGCATCAGAAAGTAGATGTGCCTCCCACCTTCACCAGTCCTGGGGCCCCATTTTCAGCCCACACTTTGGAAACATTTCCGCACCCTCCCCAGTGACCCCTTGCAGAGTGCCAGGTGTGCCACACCCATGTCCGGAGGGATGAAAACCCCAAACACTTGTCCTCTTCCATCCTCCGCAGGCACCTACAAAGGGTGTACCCAATTATGTTGCTGCTGAGTGAAAGAGTAGCAGCCAGTGGGAGGAAGAAGGGGCCTGCTCCCTCTCAAGAGGGAGAAGCAGAGGGGGAGCAGGAAAACCCTCCAAAAAAGGCTGTCCACACTTGAGGTGCCATGGGTGGGTCATCAAGGCAGACCACCCCTCCAAGAGGTCATTCCCACAGGGATGCTGACAGTGCCATCCTAAAGGACTACATGGAGGGCCCAGGAAGCAGTCATACCTCATTGGTGAGATGATTGCTGTGGATGGCCAATCCTTTTCCCTTGTGGAAGACATAGCCTTTTGCTGGCTGCTGCAACACTTGGTTCCTTAATACTCTATCCCCTTGGGAATGACCATGAGCCAACAAGGCTTGCCCACCATGCACCACTCTGCAGTGGCAGTCATTAAAGGCTCAGCTCTCCAAAGCACAAGACCAAACCATGCATTGCATGGCATATCTCTGGAGCAGCCAGCAGCATGACTTCCTCACCACCCACTGGTGGCAACCGGAGGGCCTCTTTAGACTGTCAGGGCACATCCCAGGCCTGAGGAGAGGATAGTCCTGCCACTGGGCTACAAAATGGTTCTACACCACACACGGGATGGATGCAGACCACACAGTGCAAAACTTCGCTGCCATAATACAGAGCAGCCTGATGGAGTGGGTGGGCGGCAGCAACATCATCCATGGCTACATGGTCACAGATGCTGGTGCCAACATGCTGGCAGCAGCTAAGGATGTGCATTTCAAGGGCATCGTCTGCCTGGTACACATAATTCACCTGGTGGTGAAGGATGCTCTGGGGCTGGGGAAACAAGGCCACTGGGACACTGCCAGCCTTGAGATGTGGTCCTTGCTGGAGACCTGCTGATGTTTAGCTACCCCCTTCTTGCACAGCATCAAGTCCACAAGCCTATTCCATCAACACATCTTGTGGGATACATGCCACTGGCTCTCATTAAGGACCTATCAATTTAATAACCAGTTTCTCAATGAACAGCCATTCCAGATTTAACAATGTATCCTAAGAATGTACTCCTGTGCCCCTTGCTAGATGTAAATAAAGAGACTTACACATTATTTTTGCTTTCTTGGGTCGCCAAATACCTCTTAGTGCACTCTGCAACACAGAGTTTAAACTGCCAAGGAAGGAGAAAGCATTCCTCTTTTTTCACCCAATTGCATTTCTCACTTACAATTACAAATAGAATTTTCTCCCTCTTGGGAGTTATTCCTTCCCCTTTCCTTGTTGCTTGTGAAGGAGTGAAAAATGGCAATACATTGCTTTTGGGAGGCTGGGGGCATTTAGAGCACCACAGCCAACCATTCAAAAAACATTTGACCAGTTTATCATTAGCTACAATATCCCACACTTTTACAAACCACTGCCTGAGCGTTGGTAAGTGATTCGTTTTCCATTTCTGGGCAAGTACTGCCTTTGCAGTGATTAATCGTAGCGCCGCAAGTTCTCTATTGGTATCTGTAAGTTGTTGATCTTCCCAATGGTTGAGCAGAATGCTCTCTGGGGTAAATGGTAGTTTTATTGTTAGGATAAATGGAGAACCCTACAAACAAAGAGTGTTTTGTAACAAAATGGTTTAATTTTTTTGACTATATAACAAAAACCAAGGATTGTAACACAGCCTTACCTGAAAAATTTGTTGATTTTGTATTTTACTAAGGAGAAAAGATAAGCTGTAATAATTGTGTCATGTTACTTTTATGGACATTTGTTTGAAACAAAAAGAAAGTTATAAAAAAAATTGGGGATTTTTGGAGCGCTTGACAGGATTGCTTGAAAAAAAAGATTTGGTGGGACAAGTCTGGAGGGATTTGCCTGTCATTAATTCATACCGAATAACCTCGTCTTGTGGTAATGCAATGTTTGCATTATGGCCAGTTACAAGGACATAAAACCAGAACTGCTGTTCTCACTGGAAACCTAGCCTTAATTTGAAAATAAAATGATTGTGTATTAATTTAACTGACATGTAAGACGTGCAGCCCTCAACATATTCCCATTCCCTATTTCAGACACCTGACACTACGCTTTCAGCTTCCTCCTTGGAATAATTTCAACATGTTTGCATGCTTGAATCATTCATCGAGGGGAAAACAAACAAAGTCTTACATAAGCCCAGAAACTCCAAAGAGAAAGTTAGCGTGACTGGAGAGCTTTCCTCTTACAACTTTCCTAATCTTGTCTCCATTCCAAGAAAGCTTTTTCAAACCTCAATTAAAATTTGGGATGATCTTATTTCCTGACTGAATTCTGATCGTCCAGCAAGCTCATGAGTCATCCTAACATTGAGCAGGTGTCTAGTTAAACAAAGTGAGTGGATGTCCGTTTGGGCTTTTTCCAGAGTTCAAAGTCAGTTCAGCTCATCTGATGCTGCACGTCATCCCACCAGCTAAATATTGTTTGCAGCATATACAGTACAATCCTGAACAGTTCTTTAAAATAAATGGGTTTAGAAGACTATAAGTCTGTTTAGGATTGCACTGGCAGTCCCTATTTAACAGCAGACTGAAGGCTAGTGCGACCAGCTCTCTCCAGGTGGGGTCTGGAGGCTCTAGAAATCAACTCAGATCTTCACTCTTCCTATCCACCTGATTAAAACTCCAGCAATAGAATATCTTGTCACTCTAATGCTATAGCCTAGATCAAGGGTCCCTAATAAGGATGAACATGAATGGCATTTTTGTGGTTCAGTTCATGGCTGAACTACAAACTGATACACCTCGAACTGGTTTATCTCAGTTTGTGAGCCATTTAAAGACTAAACCCCTGCTGTCTGCTCCCCTCAGCTTTTTGCAGGAGCAAAAAGCAGAGGTTTCCAAACAGCTGAGTTCAGCTGTTTGTTTTAAATGGCTCAAAGTAATTTAAACCCTGCTTTCTGCTCCCCATGAAAAAGCATGGAGAGCAGAAAGCAGGGGTTTCCAAACAGCTGAAATGTGGGGACCACTGCTCAGCTGTTTGGTTTAAATGGCTCAGAGCTTTCTGCTCTTCACAAAGTGCCATGAACCACCACAAACTGCATCAAAATTCATGTAAGTTTGTGACAATTGTTCAGTTTGAGAACATCGCTTCACAAACCACGAACTGGCCAAAATTTGCGACAAACTTTAGTTCATCAGCCAGTTTGTGCCCATCATGCCTAGTCATCACTTTCAAACTTAGCCTATCCCATAGGACTGTGGTGATGATGAAAAAGGAAGGGAAGAGCCACTTATGCTACCAGACCATAAAAGTAAACAAACACAAATGACAGATGAAAATCATAGGAAATAGTATTTCCCTTTTGATCAAAAACAAATATTCCCATTTGATCAAAAACACATGTGAGCAACTGCTTTTTTGCCCTGCTACAGTCCATTGCATTAGGACTTCTAAACCCACTTAGTACTGGGGGAAGAACAGTGGCTCAGAGGAAGAGCCTCTACTTTGCATGCAGAAGGTCCCAGGTTAAATCCCTGGCATCTCCAGTTAATGAGGACCATACAGTAGGGGATGTGAAAGGCATCTGCCTCAGATCCTGGAGATCTGCTGTCAGTCTTAGTACACAATACTGACCTTGATGGACTTATGGTCTGGTTCACTATAAGGCTGCTTGATGTGTGTGTTAATGTGTACGTGTCTTTCATCTTTCTTCTGAAGATCTGGCCCGTCTGTATCTACCACTGAACCTGGTTCCCATCGGAAGAGAAGATCTGCCTGCACACTGGCTGATGCTGGATTGTGAATACAGCCGTGGCAGGCTGGACTGGCCCGAGAGGGAATGGGAACAGTGGCTCAATAGGGGAAGAGCTCTGGAATACTAACATAGGACTGGGGAGGGAAGCTGGGGACCAGCCAGCCAGAATAGGGATTACGGGTTAGGAAATATAGGTTAGTTTAGTTAGTTGATTAGGTAAGTTAGTTGTCCTTGTTTTTCCCACCCTTAATAGATATAGAATTAGATTGTTAGCTGGGAGTATTAGGTCGGCAAGGGATTGCAGACAAAGAGGTCAGGTGGGAAATTGTTACAGGAAATTTTAGTTAGGTAAGGTAGGAAAGTCCTGCCTAAATTAGAAGATAGGACACTGACGGAGGCAGGGAGAGCTGATACTGGGCCATGGATCTGAGACCGCGTGTAAAAGATCCTGGCATACCCGGGTCTCAAATTCCGGTGCTCCTGGGGAGGAGAAAGAGCGGTGGGTCCAGGCATATAAACAAGGGAAGGGCGCGGAGAAATAGGGAAGCTCGGTGCCCTTCCAGCCTGCGACCCATCCCGATGGTTGCTGGCAGTGGGGCTAGGAATAACCCCTCTCCGTCATTGGTGTTGTGCAATGCCAGGTCAATTAATAACAAGGCCGCGGTCCTCCGGGATTTCCTGGGAGACCAAAAGGCAGACCTGGCATGCGTGACCGAGACCTGGGTGCGGGAGGGGGAGAATGTAGCACTCTCCCAAATGGCCCCCCCGGGTTTTGCGGTCCTTCATCAATCACGGACAACGGGGCGGGGGGGCGGGGTTGCGATTTTCATTCAGGAGCCTTACTCCTTCAGGGCGCTCCCACCAGTGGAGATCACGGGCATTGAATGTGTCAGTCTGGTGTGGGAGGCTGTAGAGAGTTTGGCTGTATGGCTGGTGTACCGACCGCCTAATGCACCAGCCAGCAGCCTGCCATCCCTGCTGGAGGCTGTAGCGGGCTGGGCGTTGGAGTACCCTAACCTAATGGTTTTGGGTGACTTCAACATCCATGCTGACGATGCAGCCGCTGGGTGGGGGGTGGACCTGGTGTCATCCATGGCGGCACTAGGACTCTCCCAGTACATCTCGGCCCCCACACACGCTCGATTTGGTCTTCGCTGTGGGGGTTGAAGTGGACCGGATTACCACTTCGGTAGTGCCTTGGTCGGACCACTTTGCCCTGGGGGCCTGTCTGAATTTCCTGCCCCGGACCCAAGGCGGCAAGCCTATTTTGGCTCGCCTGCGGAGCCAAATGGACCCGGAGCGGTTCCAGATGGCTCTGCGGGAACCGAAGCCCCCTGGTGGCTCATTGGACAAGCTGGTTGAAGATTGGCACAACCGGCTCGCAACAGCTATCGACGAGATCGCTCCCAGGTGCCCTCTTCGCCCCCGGAATAGATTGGCCCCCTGGTATACCCAGGAGCTGCGCCAAATGAAACGGGAGTTAAGACGGCTAGAGAGACGGTGGCGTCGAGCTCGCGACGAAGCGTCAAGAACATCTTATAGGATATAAAACGCTTCATATGTATTAATGGCATAGCAATATTAAGCAAATGATAAAGCACACTCTGTATAAGGTAAACATAGCTTAGAAAAGTAGCGTTGTAGAATTAGATATAGATAAAATCAATAAAAATTAAAAAAAAAAAAAAAAGAACATCTTATAGGATGCTTATGAAAGCCTATGAGATGGCAACCAAGGCAGCGAAGAAAGAATTCTTCGCTGCTGAGATTGCATCCGCTAGCTCATGCCCAGCCCAATTATTTAGAACAATTAGGTCATTAACAATACTGCCTGGTAGCAGAGCAAACTCTAGGGAATTGGAAATCGGCTGTGAGGCATTTGCGAGCTATTTTGCGGAGAAAGTCTTGTCGCTCCGCCGGGACCTCCCCGCCACAAGTGATACGGTGAGTGAACTTGAGGCCCCTTGCACGTCTTCGTTTCCGGGCTTAGATGGGTTCGACCAGCTTGATCTTGAGGAAGTTGACAGACTGCTCTTGACTGTTCGCCCAACCACATGCATCCTTGATCCGTGCCCGTCCTGGCTTATAAGATCCAGCCACGAGGGGTTATGAGGTACTGCCCGGGAAATAATTAACACCTCCCTTTCTGAAGGGAAATTCCCGGGGGCTCTCAAGGAGGCGATGGTCCGCCCACTCCTAAAAAAGGTACATCTGGACCCGGCGGAATTGGCAAATTATAGGCCGGTGTCCAATTTGCCCTATTTGGGCAAATTAATAGAGAGGGCGGTGGCGTTACAGTTGCAGAGGTATCTGGATGATGCTTCGGTCCTTGACCCCTTTCAGTCCGGCTTTCGCCCGGGACACGGGACGGAGACTGCCCTGGTCGCCCTAACTGACGACCTCTGGCGACATCTGGATCAGGGCGGTGGGGCAGTGTTGCTGTTGCTCGACTTGTCAGCAGCGTTCGACACAGTCGATCATCAGCTGCTGTCCCGCTGCCTTGCCGACGTGGGGATAGGGGGGCGGGCCCTACAATGGCTCGTCTCATTTCTCCAGGGTTGGGGACAAAGGGTGGTGCTAGGGGAGCAGCAGTCCTCGAGGCACCCGCTTGAGTGTGGTGTGCCACAGGGGGCGGTGCTCTCTCCGATGCTGTTTAATATCTATATGCGCCCCCTTGCCCAGATTGTCAGGAGGTTTGGGCTGGAATGTCATCAGTATGCGGATGACACCCAGCTCTATCTGATGTTGGGCAGCCGGTCGGACTCTAACCCAGACGATCTGGACTGGGCATTGCACGCCGTGGCTGATTGGCTCAGATCTAGCAGGTTGAAATTGAACCCGGCGAAGACGGAGGTCCTGTGTCTGGGTCGTTGCGAGCCGGAGTGGAGGGTCCCGCTCCCGAGCTTCTATGGGGCACCATTGGTGCCTGCGCCGAGGGTTAGGAGTTTGGGAGTGCTCCTGGAGCCTGCCTTATCAATGGAGGCCCAGGCAGCAGCCACTGCCAAGTCAGCCTTCTACCATCTACGGCTGGCGAGGCAGTTGGTTCCCTACCTCGACCACGATGACCTTGCCACGGTGATCCATGCGATGGTCACCTCAAGGCTGGACTACTGTAACGCTCTCTACATGGGGCTGCTTTTGGTGCAAATTCGGAAGCTGCAGCTGGTGCAGAATGCCGCGGCCAGGATGTTGATGGGTCTCGCAAGGCGGGACCATATCCAGCCTGTGCTGGCGGCGCTGCACTGGCTGCCTATAGCATACCGAGTTCGCTTCAAAGTGCTGGTTCTTACCTATAAAGCCCTATATGGCCAGGGTCCAGCATACCTTAGGGACCGCCTTTCTCCGTACATACCCCAGAGAGCACTACGGTCGGGGTCAGAGCACAGATTATGTGTTCCTGGCCCTAGAGAAGCCAGGATGGCCAGAACAAGGACCAGGGCCTTCTCGGTGGCGGCTCCTGTCTGGTGGAATGAGCTCCTGGAGGAGATCAGGGCCCTGCGGGACTTGATGCAGTTCCACAGGGCCTGCAAGACGGAGCTCTTCCACCAGGCTTTCGAATAGGAGCCGCCACTGATGATTCTAATGGATTCCATCTACCATCTATCATGTGGCCCTGGTCCAACACGGCCTCGGCTATGGCCGCGGGGGGGGGGGAGGGGCTCAGATCCACAACTTAGTTGCCATCTAACGCTGTATAAAGGAAGCTTTTATGGGTAATTTATATGTTTTATGATATTTATTAGAATGTTTTAAATGATTTTATTGGTTATTGTACTGAATTGGCCTTCAGCCCATGTGAGCCGCCCTGAGCCCGCTTGCGGGGAGGGCGGGATATAAATGTGAAATAATAAATAAATAAATAAATAAATTTCCCATCTGAAGCAAGACATTTTGGCCTTCCATTGTAAGAATTTTGTTCAAATTTCAGAAAATGTCAATGTGCCCTGTGCCAAAAAGACAGCAAATACTTGCGTAGAAACCAAGTTAGACATGTGTTGTAAAATTAAATATACCTCTGAAAGAAGGTATCCAACACATTATGAATATATTTGTTAAATAAAACAGTACATGTTGCTGAGCTCCCTTGAAGACCTTTGAGTTGACTGTGATGGTGGTGGTGAATTTTTTTTTCTATGCCACCACTGGATCAAGAGAATCATGCCCAGTGCAGTAATTTAAGTTGGTTCTGAGTTTATTAACACCAAGATCTACACCTTTAGAAAATAAAGAAGTTTTGGCTGATTGCTGTGTCAGAATCTAGCCAATGCTTTCAGAAATCCTTGAATGTGTTGGGTTGGATACAGCAATCCACTTACACAAGGATCACAGATCTTCCCCAGTTTCCCCTCTTCCCAGCAGGACAGTCAATACAAGAGGAAGAATGGAGCAATTTTGCCCTCTTTTCCCTCCTCATTTCAGGCTGCCATCCCACATAGCTAGTACTTCACATAGGTCCTGCAACCCCAACCTCAGGGAAAAGTGACGAAGATCCGTCACTGTCAACACCTTCCACTAATGGGTTGCTGGATCCAACACTTTGACTTCTTAGCCTAGGATGAAAGATGGTGGTGGAAGGTGCAGTCAAGTTACAGCCAACTTATTTTTATTAATTATTTATTTGATTTGATTTCTAGCCCTCCCTCTCCTATACAGGAAGGCTCAACAATGCATGTAAAACAATAAGATTAACCACAATTAAATATACACGCAATCATTAAAACGTATATAAAATCAGTTAATCCTAAACCATTAGATGGCAACCCATAATACAGTGATAACTACTTCCAGAAGCTCTATGTCCATGTGCCCGTGACAGTAAAAATACTAAGCAGGTGGGTGGACAAGAGAAACCAAGAAAGGATGGGACATGGGGAGGCCAATACAGGTTTGGGGTTTTCAAGGCAAGAGATGTCCAGAGGTGGTTTGCCCTTGCCTGACTCTGCATAGTGACCATGGACTTTCTTTGTGGTCTCCCAACCACATACTAACCAGGGCCAAACCTGCTTAGCTTCTGAGATCTAATGAAATCAGGCTAGCCCGGGTCATTAAGGTCAGGGCAGGATGAAAGACATCTGTAGTGAATTCACTTTTTAAAAACATTTAGATGTTGTACAGATGTAATCCAAAACTCACTTAAATCACTCATGCGACTGGGCTACGTAAGTAGCAGCATTTGCGTAGGACAGAAAGGCTCAAGGCAGGCTACGTTGCAGCCATGGAGTTCACAGTCACTTGGACTCTGTCCATTTTGTTTCCAGCCTCAGCTGGGACTCTCACTGGCAGAGTCATAAGAAAAACAGGAAGTGGGCTGTTGGAATGCCTGTAAGGAAAACATGGATATAAAAAGGCAGGCATGTTAAGAGTGACATAGACCCACAGGCTATTCTTGGACTCCTGGCATTTCATCTCATTTAGCATGAATCATGTATTTCACTGATTTTTGGTTTAGTAATTCCTGACAAGCACTTCAATTAATGCAGGGTTTCCCCAGATTTTGAGGCACAGGTGCTTTTTTTAAATAACACAGGAAGCACATTACTCTGCCCCTAATGAGTTATGTTTTTACACAAGGAATTCTTCTGACCTCTACAAGACAGACATTTTAATTGTACTTTTGGCTGTCATGTTTTCCACTTCACCAAGTCAAGCCGAACACAGGCATTTTCCACATGGGGACAGACTTTCAGTCCTCTTAGTTAATCATTAATTTTAAAGAGATTTTCTCTTCTTTTTTCACAGGGTGGGCTTCTCCAACCCTTCTCTTTTGTTTAAAGGGCTGTTCACCTGGCCACTTATCTGCGTTTCTGATTCATCACAACTCATGCTTCATCGGAGATATTCCACTCGGGTAAGGGAAATTGCTTGACCAACTGCTCGCTTGTCCCGGTGTGTGTCCCTTGCACCATTGCTGGTTCTCTGGCGGCAGGACCTTTGGAGCAAAGAGGAGTCTCAATCCCTTGGCAGTCAGCCTTGGGAGAGGCACCCCTCAAGCTCCATGGCATGGAGCCCCCTACAAGGGCTTCGGGGAGGCAGAATCATCCAAGACCCCCCCCCCGATGCCGGGTCATGGAGTGCGTCCCTCAGAGCTCCAAAGGGACACATCCGCCATTCAGGTTGCCAAAATCAGAAGTTGGTTTTACTCTGTTTTTTTATGCTGTAATTCTAATTTTACTTTATATGGATTTTGTATTTTCTGATCTGTAATTAACCCAACTCCCTACTGTATGTATGTGTGTATATGTGCGTGTGTATACCTCCCCAATAAAGGCTTGTCTAATTGATTAACTGATTAAAATACATATGATTTACATATGAATTTAACTAATATTTCTTTAATTGAGTGACATCCCTAAATTGATTTGGTTTTTTGCTTATGAAACTCTGTAAAACGCCATGATAAGCTTTATCAATAATAAAATAATAGTTTTTGATAATAAACCATAGAAAAACCTGTTCCCTTGTTTACTTCTTGAACATTCTCCCCAAACCTTGACAAGATAACAGGTACAAGGGACATGTGGCCAGAGGCTCGAAGGGTTTTAGCATGAGCATGAACTAAGGACAAGGACCACTTGTTGGGTATAGCAGAGATAAGGAAAACGAAGACAAGCGTAGTAGTGGTGGTGCTGAGAGTTTATACAAGGTGAGAATATGTACAGACAGTTGCCAGAAACATTGAACAGCATGCCTGGCTAGGACATTGAGAGCATCAGGCCCCGATAGCTCACTAGGTACAAGACTATTATACCAACAGTAGCCAATCCCTAGTGAGCTGACATAATTGTTAATTACAATCAATTACCGTATTTTTCACACCATAAGACACACTTTTTCTCCCCAAAAAAGCGGGAGGAAAAGTGCGTGCGTCTTATGGAGTGAAGCTTCCGGGGCCGCGGCAAGCGCCGTGGCCCCGGGAGGAAGCCCTCCTCCCACCCACCCCCCTCAGAAGCTCCCGGGGCCACGGCAAGCGCCACCGGCCCCGAGAGGAAGCCCTCCTCCCCCCCCTCAGAAACTCCCGGGGCTGCGGCAAGTGCTGCGGCCCCGGGAGGAAGCTCCCTGCCCACCCCCACCCCTCAGAAGCTCCCGGTGCCGTGGCAAGCTTCTGAGGCAAGCGCCGCGGACCTGGGAGAAAGCTCCCGGCCCACCCATCCCCTCAGAAGCTCCAGGGGCCGTGGTGAGCGCTGCGGACCCGGGAGAAAGCTCCCCGCCCACCCCCACCCTTCAGATGCTCCCGTGGCCGCTGTAAGCGCCGCGGACCCGGGAGGAAGCTCCCCTCCCACCCACCCCTCAGATGCTCCCGTGGCCGCTGTAAGCGCCGCGGACCCGGGAGAAAGCTCCCCGCCCACCCATCCCCTCAGAAGCTCCAGGGGCCGTGGTGAGCGCTGCGGACCCGGGAGAAAGCTCCCCGCCCACCCCCACCCTTCAGATGCTCCCGTGGCCGCTGTAAGCGCCGCGGACCCGGGAGGAAGCTCCCCTCCCACCCACCCCTCAGATGCTCCCGGGGCCGTGGCAAGCGCTGCGGACCCGGGAGAAAGCTCCCCGCTCACCCACCCCCTCAGAAGCTCCCCGCCCACCCCAACCCCCTCAGAAGCTCCTCACCCACCCCACCCCTGGCCGCTGCCGCTTAAAGACTGCCAGTGAGGGGGAGCTCACCACCTCCCTAGGCAGCTGATTCCACTGTTGCATAACTCTTACTGTAAAAAAGCTTTCCCTAATATCCAGCCGGTACCTTCCTGCCCTTAATTTAAACCCATTATTATGAGTCCTATCCTCTGCTGCCAACAGGAACAGTTCCCTGCCCTCCTCTAAGTCACAGTCCTTCAAATACTTAAAGAGAGCAATCATGTCTCCCCTCAACCTTTTCTTCTCCAGACTAAACATTCCCAAGTCCCTCAGCCTTCCTCATAGGGCTTGGTCTGTAGGGATGCCCCATCTGTCGGAAATGGGCTGGATGTATCAGTCTGCAAGGAACCACTTGTAGTTCGAAGTATGAACCCTGCTGAGGGTATCTGCCTGTAAGTCATTCTCCCCAGCAATGTGTATAGCCTGAAGATGAACTCCCTGTCTCAGTGCCACATCCCTGCAGCTTCCTTGTTCAGCATTTTAGATCCTGTGCCTCCCTGTATGACATAAAACATGGTGGACAAATTGTCTATACTAAAACTGATTTTTCTCAAACAATATCTGAGAAAAAGTTAAGAGGATATCTTATGGCTCTCAATTCAAGGACATTAATATGCAGCTTCTGGGATAGCAGTTTGGGTAAGATATTATTTACTGCCTATGAATCCCTTTGAACCTATGGTAAAGAAGAAAAATCTAACCTATAACCCTGGGCTATACTAGATAGAACCCAATTGTCATTCGTTATGCCCTGCCAAAGAGGGAAGAATGGACATAGCTTGTCACTAAAAGTGGGGTTAGGAGAACTAAACTGTTCTAATCAAAAGATGGGCTTTGACTGATGGTCCTGAGAGTCCTTAGCAGAGAAGAGTTGTTGCCCCATCCTTTCCTTTGGACCACTGCTTCTCTTAGAGGAAGAGTGTTGGATGGAGAATGATCTCTGAGCAGGATACTGATATCTAGGGGAAGAGTAGAAGCTCTGCTCTTTGTGAGGAGGGCAGCAGTGTCTGAAAGAGGGTGAATGCAGTCTTGGTGGTTCTTTTTAACTTGGGCCACGGTGTCATCTGAGTTCTCTGAGAACAAGGTCGTACCCTCAAAGGGCAAATCTTCTATTCTACTTCTTGTCCCAGCTGGAAGTGCCGTAGACTGAAGCCATGCATGGTGATGGATAACTGTGGAGGATGCAATTGTTTGGACTGCAGGATTGGCAGTGTGGCATGCAGCATTGATCTTCTGTTTACAGAGCTTGATAGTTTCAGTCTGAAGGACCTTTGTCAGACTCTTCTTATTGTCAGGTAAGGCTCCCAAAAATGGGGATTCCCCCCCCCCCATAAAAACAACTGGTATGCTGCCATTATAGCTTAATAATTAGAGATCTGAAATGTTATGGCAGCAGAAGAATAAGTCTTCCAACCAAAACCATCAATCCTCCTGCCCTCCCTATCAGTCAGGGCACCATGGCAGGATGATTGTCTTGGCCTGCAGTCCTTCTGTAATGAGGGAAGAAGGAAGAGGATGGGTAAATAGAAAAACTGAAACCTTTTGCTTCTATAGAAGTTTTCAATATGTCCGGAGGTGGCAAGTGCTGAAGCTGATTTCTTCCAGACGTCCTTGGACAGGTCTTTAAACCCCTGTAACACTGGAAATGCTACCATGCCTGGTGAATCTGAATACAAGTGTCCAAGGATTTTATCCTTTGGCCTTTGATCTGTAGTTGTGATATCGATTTGGAGACATAGGTGCAGAATCCCCTACTTGTTCATCAAGCAATTAATCCAATGGGGTTTCAGAGCTATGTTCTGAACTAATACATCCTCAGATTCAAGTGGGTAACCCATGAAATGCAGTCACAGTGGAACTGACAATGAAACCAAAGGACAGTTCTGATGGTGTGTAAGCTTGTCAGAGCTTGGTTCCATACAATGTAGACGCAAAGGATAGTCACCTCAGTCAGGACAGTAGGCAGGGGACATATAGTAGGGATAAGGCTGCCAAAGAAATGTTGGGTACCCCTGGGGCCAGTTGTAAGGCACTCTCGAATCCATGAGTGCTGGCTTCGGGTTCATAGATTATTTATTTATTTATTTATTATTTGCATTTCTACCCCGCCTTTCCAGGCAAGCTGGCTCAAGGCAGCTTCCAGCAGTTAAAATACCATAAAAACAATGGTTTACATATTTAAAAGCATAAGCATAATTTTACATTTACATTTAGAAGGGACCAGGTCCGAGATGATGTCACCCTCTGAGGTGGAGTGTGCAGGTGAGGCGGAATGGATCGAGGGTCTTTTCAGGGGGTCTGGAACGGGCTCCTCAAATTCAGGCACTGTTTCCATTGGTGCCAACTGGAAGTGATGGGCTGAGCTTCAGACTTAGGTATATCTTTATGTTTTAGTTTTGGTCTTAGCATTCTTTGCTGGTGGTTCCGAAACACTTTTAGGAACTGAGACAGAAGGTGATTGAGATCGGCCCCATGTGGGCTCAGAATGAGGCACCAATGGAACCCATGCTACAAAGGGCAAGGCTGAGTGTCGGTTAGCTGATGAAGTGGGCTTTTCTGAAGAAGATAGGGTTTTTTCCCACAAGACAGCTTTCAGGTGAAAAGCTCTATCATTTCTAGCTTTCAGTTTGAACTGTTGGCACAATCAACAGGCTGACACATTATGTTCCTTACCCAGACACAGAAAGTAGATATTTTGTTCATCAGAGTGGGACGTTCTGGTGCCACATTTGATGCAGGACTTGAATAGCACCTTTTGTACCATAATTCCCATCTGAGAAGATGACTGTCCTCAAGTAAATAAGGCAGAGTGCAGAGGCAGGCCTTAGGCCTTAAAATTTTTTGCTATGATGTGATCTAGTCCGTGTGGTCTCCTTTCTCTTTCTTCTTTTTTTTAGGCAACATCCGGGGAGGAAGAATTCTTCTTCACCTCCTGTCTCAGTATATCCCCAATCTTTTGGCAATGAAGAACAGAAAAAAGTTATATTCGAAGGGAGCTCAAGAAAACAACTTACTCCAACCGCAATGAAGAAAAAACTGAGGGGAATGGGCACTCTCCCCTTTCGAACTACATGACCATCTGGGTGGGGAAATGGCTCACAGTAACTCTGGAAGAGGGAAGGGTGCCCTCTTTTAGCTTTTATCTTGAAAAGAATCTTCCCATGGTTGGTCTGCCTTGCAGCAGTCCCCAATGTGGGACTGCAGGGAAGACTGAAAATGAACAGGTCTATTTCTATGCTTATGGCTGTTGGTTTCTGTGTTGTCTCCCTGTTTCTATCCTTCCTTCCTTCATCAAGTGCTCTTGAATTCAGTTGGATTTACTTCTAAGCAAATGAGCCAATGATTGAGCTGTGCAGGTATGTAATTTTCTACCTATTCTCACTACAGGGTTGGTTCTCAAGCACGAGTCTCAACCACTCAGAGAAACCAATGGTGAATTCTCTTCCCTGCTGTTTTGCTGGAATGTTAAGCTGGGCTTGATCAACCCAGAAACAGAATTAAAAATAGAAACAACCAAACGTGTATGAGATACTGTGTTGAGTGAGGAGCCTCTGGGGCAAGAATTGTGTATGCATCACAAACAGCTTAAATTTGTTTCTTTGGCACATAGCATTCTGCTTCCATCAGAAGGTTAGTGGCCATACAATACTGATGGCTACTGCTACCATTTTCTTAAAAGCATTCTGATGGAATACTATAAACAGACAGAGAAGCATATTGTACTTGGATGTTTTGCTCTGCACGGCAAATAGCAGCTGGTGGAGGGAGATAATTTAGATCAGGAAAGCAGGACAGAGAGAAAAGGTTAAATGCAACTCCACCAAACCCCAGTGCTACTTCTCCAGCCCAACATGTTGCCTGCTCTTAAGTTTTATGATAACCGTAGCCAATCCAATCAGAAATTGCTCCTCCACCTCTATCATGTTTAATTTTGCCCACATTGTGTTCCCTGGCTGGGCAAGATCTTATTTCCAAAGTTGTTTTATGCTCATTTGCATCTGATGAAGTGAGCTCTGATTAATGAAAGCTTACGCTATAATACATACTGTTAACTACTGAACTCCTTAAGGTGCTACAAGCAAACATGGCTACTCATCTAGAATCTTCCTCCAGCAGCAGGTGTCTTTGTCCAATGGAAGAGTTCTCATTTAGCAGAAAAATCATAGAATCTAACCCTTAGTCTCTACAGAGCTATGTCTGTATTGTTAGTGCCAAACATATTGGCTTTATTGGGGAATAATATATGACACAGGCAATGTTCCCTCTAAGCTCTGGAGTCGTGTGAGCAAAAATTCTACTTTGTGAGCTACTGGCATTAAAGTTGTGAGCAAGCATTTTGGCTACTGCATAAATTAGTTTGCTCTGGAGCCATCCTTCCTGAGCTGAGACAAAAATGTTTGAGCCAGAGGCTAAAAAACTGTGAGCTAACTCACACTAACTCAGCTTAGAGGGAACACTGGACACAGGTGAGAGCTCAACTATAAAATGGCTGCCACAAGAGGCAGAGCCAACCACAAAACCTCAGGAAGTGAGGTCATGCATAACTTTAATAGCAACTCTTGAACATTTCAGGCAGAACCTCTGTTTAACAGGATGCCTTGTAAAATGAACCAATTGTTGAAAAATGTTTTCTTGCATACCCACACCTTATCTTCAGTCATACAGTGAAGCTCCTTGTCCTATGGTGGCAGCTGCTGCTGCAGCAACTTTTTTAAAAAATCACATATCCAATGGCCAATCAGAAACCCAGCTGGGCAAAGGCCCCACCTCACCCTGTAAACTTTCTAAAAACACTTGGCAGGCACAAGTTTCCCCCACATGGACATAAATGTATAAACTGGTAATTACTGCTCACCACTCAGCAGTCAATTATATAAATAAAAAGTGACAAAATAAGTCCATCAAGAATTATATTTCAAACCTGCATTTTTAAAAAAAAGTCTTACAACTTAGTGTTCATTTAAGTTCATGTTATCAGGGTTTTGCACATCTTGCATTTTTGCACAGTCTTATGGGAGATGTAGTTCTTCCTAACATCATTTCATAACCCGACCTGATTATACATGACCCAAGGGTAGAATTGATTTCATGTACCACACAGATGGAACCAAAAAAGGAAACTATATCACTGCAGTTCCTGCACAGCTGCAAAGCTGTTTGATAGCTGTTCAGAGTGGAAGATGGACAGGCAAACAGATCAGAGGTTCAGCTCGCGTGTCATCATGGCTGTTGAACATGTTATGTTTGTCTGTCTAATATGTTTGCTGCATATCTGCCTGAGATACCTGAAGCTGTTAATGCCAGGGATTGAAATTGTGATTCTACGCAAGCAAAGGATATGCTAGACCACTGAGCTGTGGCCCTTCCCCCTGCTAATGCAGTCAGGCTCAGGAGCCTTTACAGAATGAAGCCTGAGATAGCTGCTTCTCTTGGGTGGATGTCAAGTACACGATGCAGAGTGTACAGATAAAAATGTCCATTCTATGACACTCATAAGAGAAAGGTATACACCATAGAAAAATAACAGTGAAGATATCATTTATTACAAAATAATCATATAGTTACATTGTGTATGTAATAGTTAATGTCAAAAGCCATGCCTGAGTTTTCAGACGCTCACAATATTTGGCTCAGACTGTCAATAGTCACATACAATCCACAAACGTCATCGGGTTTTGGACACTCATCACAATATACACTATGTGTCCCCAACCTTTCTGAACCTGTGAGCACCTTCTGAATTCTCACACAGGGAGGTGGACACAACCACCAAATGGCTGCCACAGGAGGTGGCACCAACCACAAAGTATCAGGGAGTGAGGTCATGGATAACTCTAACAATAAGTCTTCAACAATTCAAGCAGAAGCTCTGCTTATAACAGGATGCCTTTAACAAGGAATATGTTGTTTAAAAATATTTCCTTGCATACAGACAGCTTACCTTCAGTCACATAGTGAAGATCCTTATGCAGTGGTAGCAGCTGGCATCAAAGCAACTTCAAAACAATGTACACAGCCAATCAGGTCTTCAATGGCCAATCAGAAGCCCTGCTGGGCAAAAGCCATTCTAGCACTACTACTTCCTGTCCAAAACATTTGGCAGGCACAAGGAACGGTGTCAGTGGGCAACATGGCACCAGTTTGGGGACCCCTGGCATCTGTAAAAGTAAAGACTGTATCATACATTAAATAAATAATGAACAGAAAATGACATACCTGTCATATGGAGCAGAGGTCCATCAGTGGCTATTAGCCACAAGGGACAGGTGGGAACTCTCAGTCTGGGGCAAGTGATGCTCTGTATTCTTGGTGCCGGGGGGGCAGCAGTGGGAGGGCTTCTAGTGTCCTGCCCCCACTGCTGGACCTCCTGAGGGCACCTGGTATTTTTGGCCACTGTGTGACACAGAGTGTTGGACTGGATGGGCCACTGGCCTGATCCAACATTGGCTTCTCTTATGTTCTTATTACATCAGGCGTCCCCCCAGCGTGGCACCAGGAGCCCCATGGTGCCCAAGAATACTTTTCCAGGCTCCCACCAAGTGTTTTTAGAAAGTAGGCAGGAACACATGGGGCTTTTGCCCACCAGGGTTTCTGACTGGGCATTGGATATTTGATGTGCAGAGCAGATTAATAGGCATCCCGTTAAACAGGCCTTTTTCCTGTAATACTGAAGATTTAGATTTTTGCATAACTTCACTCCATGCCACTTTGTGGTTGGCTTTGCCTCCCGCAGCAGCCTTTTTTCTGGCTGGCTTCGCCTTCTCCAGCAGCCATTTTGTATTGGTTCCAACCACCCTGCATCAGAATTCCAAAGGTGCCTGCAGGCTCAAAATGGTTGGAGTCCCCTGCTGTGTCTGATAATAACCTAGCTGCCCACTGTGCAGATGATGAAAGCTGTGCAAGGGGACCACCCACACATCTGCCTCCTCAAAGACTCTCTACGCAAGTGAGAAAAATATGACTTTGTAAATGAACCAAGTGAACAAAGCACAAAATCCCAACCTGGTGAGGACAGTAAATACTCCAGAAGAGTTGGAATATTGAGAGCAAACTGAAGGTCAGTTAAGATAGGAAAAGAGGGAAGAGGAATCAGCATATTCTTGAGAGACCTCGAAAGCTTACTGAACCCTGGAAGGGGAGATTACAGGGATAGGGGCAGGATAGATTTCCAGATTCTCCCCCCCCCCCCCCAATATCTTACAGATCACCCTTTTGCTATATCTAATAGTAAAGTGGCTGGCCCCTTTGTGGATCATGAAAACAGCAAACATGGGTGTTCCACAGACACAGGACGACTCCTTTTTTTGTTTGTTCAGTTGCACAGTTGAGTCCAACTCTTCACAACCCCATGGATCACATGGTCCTCCGGAGTTTGTTCAACTTTGTGTTCATTGCATTGATAACACTGTCTAGCCATCTCATCCTTTGCCACCCCCTTCTTCTTTGACCTTCAGTCTTTCCCAGCATCAGGGTCTTCTCCAGTGAGTGCTCCCTTCCCCTTTGGTGGCCAAAGTATTTGAGCTTCAGTTTCAGGATCTGGCCTTCCAGGGAACAATCAGGGTTGATTTCTTTTAGGATCAACTGATTTGATCTTCTTGCAGTCCTAGGGACTCTCAAGAGTCTTCTTCAGCACCATAATTTGAAAGCATCTATTCTTTGGCACTCAGCCTTCCTTGTGGTGGTATACCAAAAACATATGATGCTGTGTATTATTCAAAAGAAAATAAAAGGCAGCTTAGCAAGGACTAATGGCCTCCAAGAGCAAAAAATAATAATAATTGAGAGTAGCTGAGACGCAAACGAAGGGGAAAAGAATGGAGAGGAAACCAGCCTGCTCACGAAAGTATAGAGGGGGAGAGTCTGAGCTAGGGGAGAAGATGGATTCCTAAATTGTCTCCCCCACCCACACAATTTCTTGCATGTTCCTAGTCTGAATCTGCTACTGTGTGTTTGTATAAAATTTAGACTCTGTAAGTACTCCACAACAGCTCTTAGAGAAAAGATTCCTACTTCTATGTTTTTTCTCAAGTTTTGAAATACCTGAACTTATGAATAAGAATTGCACAACGCTTATGCAAATTTACTTTGCATAATTCATGATCAGCACTAGAATGTGTAGCTGCTTTGCATAAAATCTTGACTGCAGGGGTGGGAGTTAGCTTCAAATCATTAACCAAAGTCATGGTAGTGGCTATAATCCAATTCCAGATGCATGGAAACATATTAATTACATTAGTTATGCCTAACTATTTGTTGGACTGCAGCCCTGACTTTGCTAAACACATCTACGTAGTCCTGGTTATGTAATCTGCAATAGTACCATTAACTGGTTCAGCCGGAGACAGAGTGAATCCAGACCCCTATTTCCCTACTTCTATCCCTTAAGAGATTATTAGGTTTATGTATATACAGGAGCCCCCTGCTGGATGGGAACATTGCTCCTGCATCCATAAGACAGTACTGTGTTTTACTATACTGCCTTTACTATACCTGTGTGTGTATATCTCTTAATCGCTTTGGGCAGCATCTCATATCACTCATATGTCTGAAATAAAAAATAACTTTGTATAATAATGCACAAGGGAGGATTCCTGATGGCCCCATGAATCGTACCATTCTCAGTGCTAAATCAAAAAGGAATTGTGTGGCTCCTGAGATCTAACAGATTTATTACAGCAAAGGTTTTTGTGGGATAGAGTGCACTAACCCCCAAAAATTGTTAATTAGGGCAGCCAATTAAAAATGGCCACCTGCAGGGGATTGGATAGGATTGCCAGATCCAGGTTGGGAAACTCCTGCATATCTGGAGGTGGAGTCTGGGGAGGACAGGGACCTCAGTGGCATACAATGCCATAGAGTCCACCCTCCAAAGCATCTATTTTATCCAGGGAAACTGATTTATGTAGTTGGGAAATGAGCTCCAGGTCCTACCTGGAGGCTGGCATCTCTATAAAGTGTTTAAGGTGCCATAAGACTACTTTTTGGATTTTCTTCAACAAATTAACACAGCTGTTCTACTGGGATATGCATTCAAGGTGCCATTTGAAGAACTCATCATTTTAGTTAAGAATCCATATCCAGTGGTTTTGTTCCTTTATAGATTGGCTGGGTGGTATGCAGCCCAGACTTACATATAGATGAAAAGAACGATCTCAGTTTTGCCATTCCAAATGTGCAGCACTTTCAATTTGAACTTCAAGTTAACTCTACTGGCTTTTGAAATTTGAGAACATTAGGGCTGTTGACCTCCCAAGTTGCTTTGTTGTTCACACGCATCAAATATAAAATCTCCAAAACTGTCTCCTAACAGGAACAGCAAAATGTAAAGACAACTGCACTCAAATTCAGTCAAGCATTAACTATAATTGCATGCTGAGTCTTATATATTGCCCAGCAGTTAAATGCCATCATATACTACTGCTAAAATTATTGACAGCTATCAGAATTAAATATCATGACATATCAAATGCAGGTATCAAATATTTAGTGAATAAAGAAACTTTCAGAGAATATCCAATATAGAATTTCACAGTGAAGAATTTCTGGCAGCTAGTTATTTATTTATATTTATTTATTTATTATTTCACACTTTTACCCTGCCCTCCCCACAAACAGACAAGCTAGTTATCAATTAAATGCCTCTCCCCTTTTTCCTGATATCCAGAAGTGAAGCTCTAACTCTCACCAAAACGTGATACATGCCACAAAACCCCAAAATATAAACATAACTAAATTTTAGCTTTAAAATGCAAGTTTCAAAAGGTCACAACATTTTGTTTTAAAAGGCGATCCTTATTTATTCTTGTTGAAACAGAAGTTGCATGCAATCATACCATAATTTTTAGAGTGTTCTGTTTTGGTTACAAGCATCTAACATTTATGATATGAGTCACATTAAAGAACAGCAAGCTTCCGTGCAGAGCACAGAAGATAAATACAAAGAATTAAAAATCCTGCAAGCAGTTGTTTTATCTGCGGTTGAGGTATGCCCGTTACCTAGCTATGACATGATAAACACACAAATATTTGATCAGAAAAGCCTCTGGCTAAATTTATCCAAAAAAATGTCTGGGGTGGAGCTGAGTGGATTAATTAGCTGACTGCGCACTCATTAAAGTTACAGAAATGGAAGTATAGGGTTTCCGCAATGAACATGATGTCTAATTACGTATTTCATAACAAAGTACTTAAAGTTATGTGTTCTGCAGCTTCCCCCACCTATCTGGAATTCCCTAGAGCAATTAATTAACTGGTATACAGTGCACTGAAGTCTATAATTAATAATACAAGATATAAATCAGACAGTTGGCCAGATAAGAAGGTATATCCAGTGCCAGCTTTTGCAGCTCTGAAACAATCTAGAGGAGTGTTGCAAAATACAACTGTGATGTCTGATAAGCTTAATTGCTGTCAGGATGCAAGCTAGTACTGAAAGGCCTGCCTAAGGATGAGATGAATGTCAGGCCACACTGCTGTTCTTGGTCATCAGCAGCACTCCATGTGAGCAAATGTCACTAAAAAAAGAAAAACAGAGTTCACATCTAAGATAAACGGTCAGTTCAGCAAAGCAAAGTACCAGTGGCATATCCTCCAACACTGTACAGATGAAAACAAGGACATTCTAGTGTACTTGTAAGACACCCCCCCCCAAAAAAAATCATTGCTTGGGAATGCTCCCCATCCCTTATAAATAGGACACTTTCAGCACAGGGTGTGATATGTCCCTGCCACAACAGCAGCTACAAATCGTGCAGGAACATGTGGAAATGGTTTCTACCTCCTCCCATCCTGTGCCATTCACTGTTGCTGCTGCTCCTTGAAACAACACCTAGCCCAAACACTGGCACCCTTGAGAGTATCCGAGCACATTCTGGAACCTCCAGCAATTCCACCAATGTGCATTTTGCCACAAAAGACCCTCCCATCAATGGCATATCCTCTTGTTTATCACTTTGACTGAACTTACCCAACCAGCACTAGCATGCCCATTATTTCACTCAGTGTCCCTCATAATTACAACTGGTTAGATCCAAAGCTCTTAGTTTTGTCCAGTTTAAATTTACTCACATGAACATATCTGAATCTGCTTTATACTGAATCAGACCATTGGCCCATCAAGGTCAGTACTGTCTTCTCAGTCAGCCAGCAGCTCTCTGCGGTCTTAGGAAGATGTCTTTCACATCACCTACCACCTGATCCTTTAAACTGGAAATGCTGGGGACTGAACCTGGAACCAAACGGATGCTCTGTCGTGGAAGCATGGCCTTCCTCTCCTGAGCTAAAGAACCACCCTTACCTTGTATATACCTGGCCTCTGCCTCTGTCCCTTCTGTTTCCAATTGCAGAATGAAACACATTATTTTGCTGTGCCCCAAGCCTCCTTTCTTGCTTTTTGCAAGCTTTGAGACTACTTAAGAGATGCTCAAGCCCTTATCTAGCACATGAAACACCATCCTGCTTGTCCTCCTTCTTGGGTTTACTAGCTGCCCAGCCACCTGGATCTTCCTCACTGAAGTTGAATTCTCTGCTGTATTTCAAAACCAGAAGCTCCCCTCCCCTCCAGTCTTTGCATACCCCAAGCAGGCTCTGGCCTCTCTTCTCCCTATTGTTATACCATGCCGGGACAGTGGGAAATGGTTTTTCAGAATGTCTTCTAGTTTTTAAGGGTTAGTGATTTTATAGTATTAGAGTTGGTTTTATTGTTGTGAGTTTTATATGTCGTAACCCACGTTGAGCCCACATGCAGGAAGGGCAGGATAAAAATTGAATTAAACTAATAAATCATATAAATAATAATTTGGTCACAGTCTTAGTAGTTGGAATCATTGTCTTGTCCAGATCTGATGTTTCTCCCAACTTAATATTTGTATAACTCCCCCTTAATAAACTATTTTGTTAGGGTTGCCGGGTCCTCCCTGGCCACTGGCAGGGGTTGGGGCATAGGGTTTCCAATTCCATGTTAGGAGACTCCTGGAGATTTGGGGGTGGAGCCTGGGGAACACAAGGATCTCAGTGGGGCATGATGCCATAGAGTACACCCTCCAAAGCATCCATTTTCTCCAGGGGAACTGATCTCTGTCACCTGGAAATGAGCTGTAATTCTGGGGGGTCCCCAAGGCCCATCTGGAGGCTGGCATCCCTATTTGGACTCTCCATAAACTCATCAAACCTTCAAAACTTGCAGCAGCACTTCATCACCCAGTCAAGCACTAGTGAGTCATTGCCTGAATTAGTGTTTTCAGAGTCACTGAATCCAGGTAACCACATAAGAGTATTGCTCCTTGGGTCATTTTTACTTCAGCCACTAAGGCCCAATTTACATCTCCCCTCTGAAGTAGTTTGACTGCTGTCTTTTCCTAAACTCATTTCACGCTGGTTTCAAATTTCACTACCTGGGTCTAAAGAGTACTAAGCAACAGGATCTGTTTAAAGTAGTATAATGCTAGCTTGACCACAGGAGGGCAATTAACAAATGTAAACAATAATTTTTAAACTAGAACAAGTTTGGTTTGAAACTAGAAACAGGTATAGACAGGGTTTTTTGAAACTAGAATGATTCCAGAGGGAAAATCAGATGTAGGTTTGACCTTGAAGCCAGCATATAGCGAGGAGAACACTGAAAAGCTACGTTGGGTTTCTGAACTACTTTATCTGAATGTGGGCTCCATTAGAAAAGTAAGATATCATTCACAGAGACATTTGCCTAGAGCACACATGCTTAACTTCACGCAGCAATATACAAATTCATGCACTTAATTGCATGTGTACTAGAGTAATAACCCTTCAGTAACATTTACTGCCTGGATGGAGACTTATGGAAGAGATGAAAGGCAGGCGGTGTAGAAATGTGCTAGAGGCAAGATACATTCATACCTATATTTTTGTTGCAACTGTTCACCTTCTGCCCTGCCTTTAGCCATTCACAGTGACTGCAACCATTCTCCCATTTATGCTATATGCCCCAGTTCAGATTCAGTGATGCGCCTTGCTTTTGTCCCAAGAGCATTAGTTAATCTTTTGCTTCTGCTAAGTAATTGGAAAGCACTCTTCTGTAAAAAAAAAAAAAGCTACATAAGAGTCACCTATGGGTAAATTTAGACCACCTAAACATGTTTATAACATTTAGTGAAGGACAGAAAACACAGTTTAGCAGCTCAGGTGCTCTGTATCAATCTTCCTTTCATATGATGCATGGAAGCACGAACTCTAAATGTTTACCCATAATTGTTTCCAGCAACAAGATCCAGGAAAGGAAACAATTTCATCCAAGAATATTATCGTTAATCATGGAAGTGTGAAAGTTATTAACCCCTTGGATTCCTCCTGCCAAAACCAATAGGAAACACTTTCCAAATAAATGAATCAGATGGAAAATGAACAGCTATGGTAGATTATGATTCAGTGTTTTGACGTCTACATATATTTGAAGCCACTACAAAAGCACACTATATATAATGAAGTGTTTGCTGAGTTGTATGAGACAATAAGGCGGCAAATCACTCAGAGCCTTTCCTTTTGTAAAATGAGGTGCAACATTTTTAGCTGCTTTGTAAAGGTCTTAGATCCAGACACACTAATAATGTCTCCCTCTTTCTCAAAACTGCCCAGAGGAAATATAGCAGGGGTAAGCAGGCTTTTTGGCCCAAGTGCTTAAAAAAAGAAAGAAAGAAACATCTACCTTTGAAGATGCTGGTATGGCAACTAACTGGGGGAGGTGGGGTGGTTGTACTCAGTGAGACATTCTTTGAGTAAGACAAGTCTTAGTAATCCTGGCAGCATAACATGGATTTACCTTGGATTCAGCTGGTGTCTTTGTGGGACTACAAGGCAATTATGGGTATAAGCCATGCCTGTTGCCTTCTCCTACACAGCTGGTCCCAATGCCTTGTTTGCATGGGCAAGGACCAGACTTTGCATGGCAAATAAAAACAGTCTGGTCTGCTGCTGTTAGCACAAATACTGGGGGGCTGCCTACCCCTTTTCTACAATTGTGGCTACTTAGCCTCATGGGGTTCTTAAGAGCCTTAAACAGTTGCACAATAGGAAATAATGGTGTATGGAAATTTTTCTTTTTTGGGGTGTGTGCGTGTGTGTGCGCGCCCACGCGCACGGGTGCACATGCGCTTGCATGCTTGGAAGTCATGGTGACTTCTGGTGACCCCTACTGGGGGCTTGGACTTCTCAGAGAGGTGGCTTTGATATTACCTGCCTCTCCCTTCTAGTTACTTGCCAGAGTTAGCCCTGTTTAGCTTCCGAGATCTGATGAGATTGGGCTTGCCTGAGATATCCAGGTCAGGGCGTGCATGGAAATTTTTCAATAATCACAGCAATAGGAAACCAGGGAGATACTGTTCCCAAGAAACTTTCTGAGATCTGAACCCCACTATTTACTAAACTGTAATTTGGGATCTATATTTTATTTTTACTTTTCTCTTTACATTTTTTTTGAATGGTATTAAAAATGCAAGGCAACAACTGTAACATGAAATACTAGAATTGTTGTCAGGTCAATTCTCCCATCAAGTTCCAGATTTCACCAGCTGCTGCTTTCCTGTTAGTGGCTCCTTAGAGCTGCTATTACAATATTTTATTTTATAGCAAAAATTTGATAATTAATTTATATTAAATAAAATAGATTTTCTATTAAACTACACCATTTTGTAATGACATTATAGCAAACACTATCTGGTCTCTTAGTTTTTGGCTTAACAAATGAGGCCTTCAGCTGAACTCCTGGCCTGTTTGGCCATTTGTAAGCTTCTATCTATCTATTTATTTATTTATATTATTATTCATAATATGCCTCTCTTACTTGGACTCAAGGTGGATTGCACAGAGTGAGTCAATACAATCAATGAGGTGGGACATTCAGCAAACAATGAAATAGGATTACAGTTGTAGAACTGAAATAAAAACTGAAGTATTAACATGACACATTAAATGAGGCAAAAATTACATAGCAGGATCCTACTTACAGCAAGCTATACAAAGTAGTACAGATCACAGTCCTTAATAATTCATCCAAATAAGGTGTGAATAATTTTGTACAGTGCAACCCTACTGCCTGCACAGAAAAGTCCTCTTAAATCATTCCGTTTTGCATACTTTGCAGAAAGCCAGGAAAGTGGGAGCCTTCCTCACTTCCTCAGGCAGGCTGTTCCATAAGGTGGGAGGCACAACGGAGAAGGCACATGCATGGACAGGTGTTTATTTTGCCCATTTTCAGATTGGCATCTGCAGAAAGCCCTGCAAAGGAGAGTGAAGCTGTCATGGCAGAGCACAGGGGGAGAGGTGGTCTCGCAGATATGAGAGTCCAAGGCTGTGAAGGACTTTGTATGGGATAGCCAGTGTCTTAAATTGAGTGTGGCAACTGATGGGCAGTCAGTGGACTGAGTATGTGTGCTCCATCTAGCTCCCAATGATAGCTGAGTCCTGGCATTCTGCACCAACTGGAATTTCTGAACTGATTTTGAGGGAAGACCAATGTCCAGTGCATTATAGCAGTTTAGTCTCGATGTTTCTGTGGCATGAATCCAGGGGGTCAGATCAGCCAGATCAAGGTAAGAGCTTAACTCCACTGAACACTAAGTTGTCAGAAGACCTGGTACATGTTCAAAGCTCAAGTCTACATTCAGTTTTGATTAGTAGCCTGACACACAAACCTCTTATCAGGTGGGGTTACAAAGTGCAATGCACTGCAATATTTTCCTTGAAGGTTGAGACACTGGAATTAAATTCAGTGTGCATGCTGGACAACTTCCTGCAAACCTAAGGAAAGCTCCAGCATGACACCCTACACTCAGTTCCAGTGAGTCTGGAAGGTGGAAGAGACAATGCGAAGTGGTGTTATATAAACATTAAAACACTAGAACAAAAGTTGATTGCACCTTCAGCACAAGAAGCTGTATTTCAACTAGAAAACACCATCTGACCTTTGTATCTACTTTCTAAAGGGCAAGATCCTGCAAGCAAGGACTTCTCATACACATAAAATGTAATAATTTACATGTCCATCTTTCTCCTTTCTCTTTTTTCTTTGTATTTTTCTCTCTCTTACCTTCTTTCTTCTGGTTTTCTCTCCCTGCCCCCTCCATATTTCTTCTCCTCTAAAAATACTCTAAATAAAGAAAAAAACAGTAGTGGGTGGGGTGGTGCAATCTACATCAGAGCCCAATGCCAGCCTCTTTCAACCCACATTTCTGCATTATAGGAAACCTCATCAAAGCTCAGCTGTTGCACCAGATCATGGAGAATAGCAGGAAAGACTGCAACCGGAATTGGGGAGTATAGGTGTGCATTTGGCTAAATTCGAGCTGAAAAAATGTCTGAAAAATATCTTATCAGTATTTTCTGGATATTCTTTCAGCTGGATATTTCTTTGGGCATTTTTCAGCTATCTGAAATGGCCAGATAGTCATAGTTAAAGGGCTTTTAAAGGGATTGCAGTCCTTTTAAATACCTTCCGGGTGAATCCACCGCTTGGAGAAGATGTTTAAAGGGACTGCAAGCCCTTTAAATGACTTCAACATTCACTTGTGGAGTCATGCTGCTGGCGCATCTTAGAAAATGCATTTGAGGGGGCTATGATCCCCTTAAATCTTCTTCCCCTCCACTGAAACTAATGGAGGATAGGGCACTTTCTTTTGGGGCCCATAGAATTGGATCCCCTGGTCCAGTCTTTTTGAAACTTGGGGGGGGGTTTGAGGAGAGGTACAAGCAGCTATGCTGCAAATCTGGTGCCTCTACTTCAAAAAACAGCTCCCCCAGAGCCCCAGATACCCCCAGATCAATTCTCCATTACCCTATGGGGACCACTGACTATAATGGTCCCCATAGGGTATAATGGAGCCAAAAAAAATTGGGAATCCTGAATATTCACCGAATCTGAATACCATACTGGTATTGGGATTCTAAAATATCAGGAAATACCATTATTTTCCAGTTTTAATATACCCAAACCAAAAAAATATCATTTGGGGTTTTCTGCACACCCCTACTGGGGAGGCAGGCCTTAGTATAGCACCAGAGCTAGAGAAGAGGCATGGAGAATTATTGGAGCTGGCGTGAATTATGGAGTTGCAGTAAGTGTTACTTAGCCAAGTAAATGGCCAATGAGAAGGAGAAGAAGATAAATTTATGAATGGGGGAAAAAAATCTGCCAGCTCTTTTTTTCTCAAGCTGAAGAAGCTCATGAGCAGAGATAATGAATGAAGAAGAAGAAGAAGAAGAAGAGATTGGATTTATACCCCGCCCTCCACTCCCCAAGGGAGTCTCAGAGCGGCTTACAAACTCCTTTCCCCTCCCCTCCCCACAACAGACACCCTGTGAGGTAGGTGGGGCTGAGAGAGCTTTTTCCCAAGCTGTCCTTGAGGGAACAGCTGGTACAGAGCTATGGCTTGCCCAAGGTCATCCAGCCAGGTACAAGTGGAGGAGTGGGGAATCAAACCTGGTTCTCCCAGATTAGAGTCCGCGCACCTAACCACTACACCAAACTACACCAACCACTACACCAAACTACACCAAAATGGAGTGAATAAGCCAGGGCTGGAGATGAGAGGTTCAGAAGGTTCATTGGGAAATTAGTGCAAATAAGATGATATTTATGTTGGAGAAATGAGCATGTAACACAAGGCCTGAGAAATTCAGTCATTATAGGGTTAACTATGCAACTTGTTTGTTTACCTATGTTAGCCTGGAAGTGATACCTGGCAGCTGGCCAATTATCTGTAAGCCTGGGAAAACTAAAGGTGTACTGTCTTGCTAATTGGTCAATGATATCAGGTGTTTCCTTTCAGGGGTCAAGAAGAAGGAGAGATCCTCCATTGCAATCTCTCACTCTCTATCAGTATGTCTTAGTGTGAAGACGGAGCACAATGCAGCTCCTTAGAAAGCAAGTTTTGTTTATTTATAGCTAATCCCGTTTACCTTTTCCCTTTAGTAATAAACTTCTTTTAAACTAAAAGAAGCAATCTCTTTTTTCCAGAAAAGCAAGATTCATTACTCTGAATTTTTCTTGATTATTGGACAAAAGTCCTAACAATTTAAACATAGGGGTGAGTTTAGGGCAGAAAGTACAAGGTCTAATGCAGGAGGAGGCAACCTTTTTGGCCCAAGTGAGAAATAATGCAACGTCTACATATTAAGATATTTGTGTGCCAAGAACCTAAGTGAGGGTTGTACTTCATCAGACATGCTTAGAACAAGCCAAGCCCCAGGAGTGCTGCCAGTGTCTCAGGCAGGGGCGTAGACTTTTTAAATCCCCGGGGGGGCGGGGGCTCCCTCGTGCACGCGCGCTCGGGACCATGTCCCCGCCGCTCCCCCCCCAGGGAGCCGCCGCCGCCGCTTCCCTCCCCCAGGCCGTGCCCGCCCGCCGCGCTCCCCGCCCCCCTCCCTCCATTTCCCCGCTCACCTCAGGCGCCAGCGGCCAGCGCGTCGCCCTTGCAGGCCCCCGGCTCCCGCTCCGCCTCGCGCTCGGGGGGTGCGGGGGTGGCGCAGATGCCTCCCCCCCCCCACCCTAGGGAGGCAGGAGGGCAGGCTGGGGGTGGGGGGGAAGGAGAGGCGGCGACGGCCGGCTGACTGGCCACCGGGGGCTCCATTTTCCCGGGGGTGGCTGAGCCCCCCCCGGGAAATTTCGGGGGGGGGCTCGAGCCCTTGAGCCCCCCCGTAGTTGATGCCCATGGTCTCAGGGATTCACTTAGGACTCAGTTTGTGGCTGTGCAATTCTGGGGGGTAATGACAGGCATAAGCTATGCCTGTTGCCTTCTTCCACACTGCTGCCCCCAGCAGTACTACCTGTGCTTTGGTGGCTTGGCTGGAGATCTCAATCTAACTCACAAGCAAAATGGACTGGTGTGTTGCTATGAGCATACATGCCAGAGGTTACCTATCCCTGATCTAAGGAGACAGCTGAAGTGACAGAAGGGGAGGAAGCTTCTGAGAAAGCCAGTGGATCAATGGATTTCACATCACAAAAGAAGCAAAAGCTAGAGCAGGGATCCCCAATATGGTGTCCATGGTTTCCCAAACTTTGATCAAAAGGTGTGGTGGCACCTTAATGGGTATATCCTGGAAAGTGCATGTAGGGTTGGTGGCTGATACTATCTTATACTTCAAAGTTAAATATTTTTTTGGTAACCCAGAGAATAGCCTCAGGAGAGGACCATAAATCTGCTTTCCAGATAAATGTTTACACTTTAAAGAAAGTTCAGCCCAGGAAAGGGACCATAAAGGACAGAGTAGGTTTTTTGCAGAGAAACGTCGCTAAAGGAGATTTACACATCAAAGAGACAGAGGAGCTTTCAGATGAAGAAGATTTCCATATTGGGATGTGCTGGAATGCTGAGAACTGATACTATCTTGGGGGAAGGGGGGGACCAGATTGTACATAGAAAAGACAGATGGTCTGTTTCCGCAACCTTCAGGGTCCATATTTTTGACAATCTCCCATGATCATATATGTGTCCCTTTCAGGACTACCCATAGGCCCAGGAACAATGCTTTGGGGGACCCTGGGGTAGTTTAAAGGTAAGGGTGCCTGTAAATGCCAGTAGAACAGGCTTCCCTCTGATGCAGGGTATACCAGTGAGGTCACACTGCCATCATAGTGTTTTATTCTCTTTCACTCTTTCCCCAGTATATTTTAATTACCCTTCTTCTCCCCTACACTAGGGTGTCTTCTGTGTATGTAGCTCTGCTGCCTGCAGCAGACATTTTGTAACTGCACCCAGCACTCTGGGTCAGCATCCCAAAGGTGCCCCCAATCTTAAATGGATTGTGAACACCTTGGCTAGAGCATTCAGAATGTGCTAGGATGGAGACACATAAATGTCAGATGAAGGTTAATCTACAGTAGGTCCAAATACAGAAGTCCAAACACAGAAGTTCTTGGTGAAATCAAATGAAATGAATGTTCATGATTCAGGATTAGTCCAAGGGTGGAGATAAAAGGAGATTAATAGTGCAACTTCAAGCAGAATCACACCTTCCTAAACCCATTGAAATCAATGGACTTAGAAAGGTGTAACGCTATTTAGGATTGCACTGTTGGCATTTTGTAATTATCACTTAAGCTAGATTAGATATAAAGCCTACAGAAGGGTTTGGCTACTGGGATGCGCCTTGGGCTAGCACACTTGCTTCCCTACGCTTCCTCTTGTGTAGTCCAATCACCTCCCTTGCTGATGTGACAAACTGTGCAAACTATGGCTTGTGCAAACTATAAACCACCTCCAATCTATGAATATTTCACAGTGTGAAATAGATTCGCTCAAAGGAAGCACAGGAACCTGAGACTCATCCATGACACCCAAACCATTACATCCCAATGGGGTTTATATCTCTCTTATGATAACAATAGTTTTACTAATGTATGGTTTAATTGCATGCTGATTATTTAACCAGACAGTTGACCAGGTAGTTCCGATTAATAAAATGACCAAGCCTCCTATAGCCCTAGGTTAGTAATCACTGAATGACACATACTTTCAGCATAGCCAAGTCACATAGAGATAACTTTTACTACTGTTGGTATACAGCACTAATGAAATTATATTTTGAACTTAACACTATCAGGAGCGGGGGGGGGGGAATGGTTTGGTGGATTTCATTTCCATGTTTCTGCAAACAAATAGTAATAATTTATTTTCTTACAGTGTAATTCTTGATGCAAAACATATGTCTACTAGTCTACTGTATAACTTGCCCAGCAATTTGATTTTATATTTAAACACAACATTGTTGTGCTAAAAACTCTGCAACACTGAGAGTACCCATTAGGGCTTCTGTGAATTGTGAAGCATCTCCTTTGGAAAAGAAACATATGCTCTTGCTTTGAACTTTTTCCCTCTGTTCCTCTTGCCCTATTTATATTGGATGACCCCACACAAATGCATGCATACAAACTGTAAACCGTAAACTGTACATGACAGACATCCTTAATCTCTCCCTCAAGAAAACGAAAACAAGAACCAGGATACGCACAGGGTAACTCCTGGAGTTAAAAAAACCCTCAAACATATTAAATGGTTTATTTATTCTGTAGTAACAATTTTGCATGAAGTCCTGAAATAGCTTCAGAAAAGCCAAATGAAGGAAACAAGAAAACTGGTATGAAGTAAAACAAATTTTCTTTAAGCCAATTCATTTCAATCACTTAGAAAAGGCATATATCAAAATAATAGCAATCCTGGTATTCCTTGGAAGTTTTCCATTCAAATACTGGTCAGGGCTGGCCCTGCTTAGCTTCCAAAATCTGATATAATGCAATCCTATGGAGAGTTATTTCAGTCTATATTCAGCTGGCTTTTAATTTTTTCTTTAAAAAATAAATAAATAACATTTATGGTCTAGGCTACCCCTGGACCTATTAATATGCTATTAAAGAGAGGGATTATATCAGAATGGAAAAGATTTCTCATCTTATTTGACCCACAAAAAAGAAAAAAAAACAGTAATAACAGTGTACTTCAGCAGTATTATGGAAGAATCCTAATAAGGATATATTTCCCCTAAAGCAGGTATATCACAGAATGCTCCTACTCATTAGAAAATTATGTACACTACAGCAAAATCTTTCTGAATCCAACAACAGCAGGACAGGTTTAAAAACTGATGGGTTTAGAATACTTCTGTATTACCATGATGACAGAGTAACTGATGCGTGCAATTTCAGTGACAGAGATGACTCAAGAGTCCTCTTGTGACAGAGATGACTCAAGACTCAAGAGCGCAAGAGTCCAAGCACACAATTTATAAAAGGATAAAACAAAAATAAATTTACATAGAACATGAAATCATAACAGATTAGTCCAGCAATTCCCCTTTTATGCCTTGTCATTATTTATGGAACCAGTTTTCATCATGTTTGAGCTCTTTACATTAAACTGGAAGCACCCTTTTGTAAGAAAGGTACGGTTATGTATCACCACTGAAACTACAAAGCCCACCTTGTGGGTTTGCACACCTAGCACTGATACCTTACTGGTTTCTGTTTGTGATGCAACCTGCAGAAAACTTTGTGCACCACTCCACATGAATATACTGTAGAGATCAGAATATATTTCCAGTCCCTTTTTTCAAAGCCATTGTATATATGGCCTAAACAGAGTAATCCTTGTCTTAAAACTGAAGTCCACAAATAGCACAATCATGCAGTAAAGCTAATGCTAGATCATACTGCTTCAGACAACAGATGGGCAATTACATGCTTGTTAGCTCTACCATATTTCCCTCTCTAGTCTCTCCCAGCAAATAGGAAAAATAGCTGTGACAGACTGTATTTTCAAAGCTCATAAGTGCTGTATAAACATGTGATGGGCTGTGAAGGGTTAATGTCTTAGAGAGCCAGAGAGCCTTTGAATGACAGGCTGCTCAAAGGGATTTCATTGGATAGCATCAGTTGAGAAGAAAGAGTAGGGGACTGACTGCTGAAGAGAGTACAGTTTAGCACTGACTGAGAAGGTTGGCAAGGAGGAGTGGGAGGATTGCTGAAGACTCCCTATTTGGGCCAGAAAAAGCAACAGAGCTTCTAGTTTAGAAAATTAATTCCTGTCCAGTTGAAAAGGGAGATAGCTGTAAAGAGTGGAGTGATCCCTGGTTTGTTTAGAGAAGGAATTTAGGCTGGTTTTACATCTGCCTTTCCTGCTGGAATCATTCCACTTCCAAAAAACTCGCCCACATCTCTTTCAAGTGTGAATCTGCATTCCTTCTCAACTGTCCATATCTGCTAATTGCCCTCTAGCTCTCAAGCTGGCTTCACACCTCTGTAAACAAATCCTGTTCTTAACAGCACTTCAAAAGAATGACCCCTTTCACTCCAGTTCAATCAGATGTGGGCATTCCCCTACAACAGCTTTGACACCAATGTGTTACCGGTGCAGGGAGCACTGGAATGAAGCTGTTACAAAAATGCACATGTAAAATCAGCCTTAGTTACTTGGTAGTTTATCCTTGCCTTCTGAAACTTGAAAAGTCAGTTAAACTCAAGAACTCATACTGGAGTGTCTAGCAGACACTGAAACCAAAACCTCTTATCTCAAAGATTCTAAGACCTTTATGAAAAGCTTAAAACTCTTTCTTGCTGGAAACATATTAACTGGAGTTTGTGACGTTACTAAATTACCTCAGAGTTATAATTGATTCACCACAGACATTCCACTCTGATTTCACCTGACCGTTTCCCTTCTACATTGAATAAAATATTTTGCTTATTTTTAAACTTTCAAAAGCCTCTTGTGTGCCATTTTCTGAAGCACAAGCTAAGGATATGATCTTGTCTCTTCCCTCAAGTCCCTGGGCTGAGCCAGCAACAAAATATAATAGTGTGACAAGGTGGGACATTCATAAACCATGAAATAAGAAGAAAATAGATAAAAGGGGCTGCTCAGCCAGGAAGGAAGGGGAAAGAGAAGGAAAATCCTGCAAGTGAGGGAGGGAAGAAGGCAAGATTGCCATTCTAGCATTTCCCAGAAGAATGTAAGGGCTAGAACATCCACTGTTTTTCTATTTGCAGGGAACTTTATATTGTGGAGAATTCAAGAATACAAACCCTCAAAATGGTACAGTCCAGCAGAATCAAAACTACATAGTCTCCTAATCATGACACTTGTCATCTTTTCTGGTTTGTCTCACAGTAGGTCTCCTGAGATTTTTTTAATTGATTACTTTAGCATGTGAAGACCAATAGAGAACTTGAAAAAATGTACTCTGAGCCCAGAGAAATTTAGGAGGGCAAAACTGCGTGGATCAGTTGGTGGGACTTGGAACACTACTTCTGGTGGGGTATCAGACACAACTTTTTAAAAAGAAAACTTGGGTTCTTCCCTAGTTCTACCTCTCAGTTTTTAAATGTCCCACACTAAAAAGACTTGTAAAAAATTCGTAGGTGGTGAATCAGAGTGATGCACTCAAAGACCCCACCCTGGCTACAGCCCTTCCTGGAGGGCAAAGATCAAAGTCTCATTGTAACAGCATGACCAATGGCATTGCACCAGCACCACTATCAGATTTAGGACTCAATGAAGACCTAATGCATCATAAACATGAGTAGAGACTGGGTGTATTATGAGTGATTCCAAGGTGGGGTTCAAAATGAGTCACCCATGAAGCATTCTAAAAGCTTTTTTGCTACCACTTTTATGCCATGGTGAGTAAAGGGAACCTCCACATCCAGAGGCAGTGGATCTCTGAATACCAGTCCTAGGAGGCAACATCAGGGTCCTGTTCGTTTGCCCTGCATGGCAATTGGCTGGCTGCTGTGTGAAACGGGATTGCTCATTGAGTGGTTTGATCCAGCAGAGTTCCTCTTACATTCTTATGTCAAAGATGTATGTGATATGGAGTGACAATAAAATAAACACTATCAAACAAGGCTAGCCAAAGACTTTTTAGCAATGAAGCAGCAATTCTAATCTTACTACACAACACAAAATATAATAAATTAAATCACATTTCACCATACCTTAATGATATTCAGATTTGCTGCTTTAAGTGACTATCTTACTTTCCCTCGTGGTATAACACAGCAACATGGACTTGTCTTTTCCTTACTCATAGAAAACATTGCTGTAACCATATTTCAATCCATAACCATCACACCAGAAGTTGCTTCAGTCAAACAACTTGCTGACTGAAAATGTCCACACAGACTGCAAGTTGCAACTGCTTCAAAGAAATTAACATGAGCCCAAAGCTACAGATTTATACCCTTCCCAGCCTACTGATTTCAGTGGGCTTAGGAAGTTAAAACTCTTGTTTAGGACTACACTGGTAAAAATATAAAGTATTAACACATGGAGTTTAATGTAAAGGTGTGTAACCCCAGAATGAAAATGAATTATTAACTTTGGAAATGCTACTTGGTTCTCCCATCCTATGCTTTGAATCAGATAAACAGCTGGAGCTCTCCAAAAGCTGGAGTATGCCATCAGAAGCTGTCTTTGAAGTGTAGGTAGTCAAACGATATGGTGCACAAGAAAAATATAGCTGAAAGCTAAAAGAAGCAGTTGAATATCACATGCCTCCTAGACAGAGGGCTTGATACAAAGCTCTGGAGAAAGGTGGGGACAAGTGTCTTCCAGTTTTCGGCAGCTTAATGGTGGGCGTGCTTCAGCAGAGCTCAGTATGAAGTGGCCCACAACCCCGGTGATTGGGAGGGGATTCGGCAGGTATCCAGTCCCCCCCCCCGAGCCCTTGTAGGGGGCTCCTAGCCTGGAACGTGAGAGGCACCTCTCCCAAGGCGGGGGCCGAGGGATCGAGGCGTCTCGGTATTCCTACAGGTCCCGACGGCGGAGAACCTTCGGGCATGCAAAGCGGCTACTGGATAAGCATGCAGAGAAGCAAGCGATCTAAAATGAAAGAAACTTACCCTTGGAGGAGGCTTGGAGAATAGTAAGTGATGCCCACTCAATAGGGCATTTAAGCGTCCCGGGGTCCTGAAGAAAAGTGGTTGAAGGGGAGGGAAGGTTCCCCCCCATCTAGGTGTTATAAAAACTTTTAAAATGAGGGACCTGGGATCGCTAACTTAGCTCCTGCAACTCAGGCACAGAGGATGTGTGCTTAAGAACTGGCCATTAAAAGCACTTTCCTGGAACAGAGACTTCCCCCCACCCTACAGAATAATGGCTGGCAGGGGAGAAAAAATAGCACCCAGAGGGAAACCCTCACCAAAGGCTACAGTTCCTTTTCTTCCTGCTCTTAGAGAGGAAGCTACCACGGATCTATCAAGTCTGTTGTCTGCAGCACTGCACCCTCAACTGGACCAGATGACTGCAATGAACCAAAATATTGATGCTCTTCAAAAAGAGACCAAAGAATCCAATCGTAAGATAGAGGAAGTGATCAAATCATCTAAAACAGCTGAAATCCAAACAAAAGAGCTGTCACAAAGGATGCAAGTGGTGGAGAAAGAATGTGCCTCTGACAAGGACCAACTTTTGAGATTACAAATGGAACAAGCATCGTATATTCTGCGATTCCAAGGTGTTCCAGAGCAAAAACCAGAGAATTTAAAAGAAATCCTTAGTGAAGCTTTGGCTCCAGTAACAGGTTTGCAAGCGGATTACCTTCAAAGCGATATGGATATCGTCTATAGGACATATCCTGATTTTGTGAAGAATCTTGCCTGAAGAAATCGTGGTGAAATTCTCTAAGAGGACAACAAGGGACATGGTGCTCAAGGCCACCAATGAGACACCCTTGAAAATCAAGGAAGTGGAAATTAAGGTTTTAAAAGACATTCCATATGAGATAAGAAAAAGGAGGAGGCAATATAAAAATTTGATAAAGTTCCTGCAATTTATCCAGAAGGTTTGGTTTTCAACTACAACGGGAAGAAAGAAAAGATTACATCTCTTAAAGGAACAGAGACTTTTTTTGGATGTTTACCAAAAAATAGTAAAAGAGAAGACGACAGCAGAGGAAGAAGAAGAGGAAGAAGGCATCATACACGACTTGGATGGATTGTCAAGTTCATCTGAGGACTCTGATTCTGCGAAGGGGGCAGCAGCTCCTAAATATCTGGCAGCCCAAAGAGAAATGGCTAGGCCAAAAAGAAGAGGGAGGAGGGGAAAATAAACTCTAATGTGTAGATGATGTTAAGGGGAAAGTTTTAGTTACTTTAACCATGTGCAGTTAGTTGCAGTTGCATAGCCAGTATTATTTTAAAAGTTTGTTCACATTCTTATAGACAACTGGATTTAAGGAGTATTTCATTATTATATGTATTTTTATTGCAATTGTATATTCTCTGATTTTAGTAGGGATAGTTTTTTTTTTGTTAGGGGTAGTTTTTTATGGTTGTAGAAATTTAATAAATAAAAATTTTAAAAAAGAAAGAAAAAGAAAGGTGGGGACAAGTATGGAGACCCAAACAATTGATGGAGAAGAATTCCAGCAAATGCAATAGAGACATTATTTGCTCAGTAAGACATTGCCTGTGTAGGCAAAAGAAGCTTATAAACAACCCATGAGAGCCATAAAACAAAGTAAAAGGAAAGCGAGGTTTTAAAGATGAAAGCTGGGGATAAGATGATGTGGGGAAACCAACCACAATTGGTTGTAAGAAAAGCAGACATGTAGCAAAACCCCAGTAGACTTCAAAGGCTGGAGGTGGTTTATTTCAAGTAGGAGATTTCCTAATTAACACACCTATTCACACTCACACTTTGGGAAAACCTCAAGATTTCAACGAATGTCTAAGCTTAACAGAGTACAAAAGAGAAAAAGAATTACAGGCAGAATTAGTGTTCTTCCAGATATGAGATTGCACAGAATGCATAAACCCTATCCCATTATGGGAACTATGACTAGGGTTCAGTCAACATAAAACATCAAGTCACATTCAACTTATGGAAACCCCATAGGGTTTTTGAGGCAAGAGATGTTCAGAGGTTTTTTTCCTTTGCCTGCCTCTGCTTAGTGACTCTGGTCTTCCTTGGTGATCTCCCATCCAAATACTAATTAGCTTTTGAGATCTGATGAGATAGGGCTAGCCTGGGCTATAAAGGTCAAGGCAAAGTGAATACAGATTACCATTATTTGTAATCATTAAGTAAGTCAGGTTGTCTGATCTCATATAGGTAGCAATTTTATCAAGCATTGGCATTTTGCGTGGGGTAAAATCCTCCTTACAACAGGACACGGCATTTATTTATGTAGGGACACTTATACCCCACTTTTCTACATATGAATGATACTGATACCCAAACTACCTCCTGGATGGGAGCTCTCTCCAGGATAGTCTTATCGGCTGTATGGGTTCTCTGTATCATTCTACCAGGTGGTAAGGAAAACCATCAAACATAAAGTGCAGGTGTAAAGTGGAATATGTAGCAAAGTGGTGGTCTATATCCAACCAATCAACTAGCTGACTGAACAGAACCAGTTTAAGCTGCTAAAATGGCCTAGGAACAAACTAAGTTTGTGGGGGATCCTTGCTTGGTCCCATCCAGCATGGGACACAATGATGGGGAACCATATGCCTGTTACCACCACTGCTGGCTGGGTCTAAAGCTACCAGGTACTGTGGGATTGCCTGTACTGCTGGACTAGTCTGCTTCCAGTCATCAGTGACCCACAAGGAACTTCCCCATAAGTTAAAGGTTCAGTCCACCTGTTACTGAGTGATTATGTGAATATTTTGGTAAGTTACTACTGTGTAAACAATCATCTGTATTCATCCTTTTTCTGGAAAACTGCCTGAAGCAGAATTGGGTAAATCAACAATATGGGACAAAAAACATGTACAAAATAAAGATGGATTTAAGTTAGAATAAGAAAGGATTTAAGTTTGAAGACAGGAGGCACATAACATCTCACTATACATGACCTGAAAATTCATTGTGTGTTTTGGTGTGCAATGAATGGGAAGAATTAGGAAGCAACGTGCACAAAAATTGAAATTACTTCAAACCAAGGGGGGGACCCAAATTTACCTGGTCAATCTGCTTCTACTATTGAAACTTCAATAAAGGGTTCAGATCAGGTTTTGCATGATTGTGTGCTTGTGATCAACGCTAATGCAAATAAAAAGCTTTATGTGTGAGTCAGGACTTAAGCTATGATACTAGCATATCTATGTCACAACACAGTTGCTAATATTTTGCTGTCTCTGGTACTCTTGTGTGACCTAGAGTTCACCTGGGGCTGAACCATAACATCCTAGAGAAGGTGCTAAGAAATGCGAACCAAATCTCCTTGGCGGCCTGGGTGAGGGAAGCTGGGGATGCCCAAAGCCGGTTCCAACTCATCCGGATGCATAACCTCAAGACATACCCCAAACCCCCAGTTGCTGCTGGGAAGTCGATTCCTCAACTGAAGCTGAAGGAGCCAATGCGGGGCCTATGCATGAGACAAGGCTTGTGTCTTCACTGCGGAGAGGCTGGGCACTATGCTGCTTCCTGCCTGGTCGGGGTGCCTACAACTTCCACCAAGGGACCCTATCCACCAGTCATGACTACGCCAGCCAAGAAAGGGGCAGGCCACCTGAAGATGCTGAGGGCTCTTCAGCTCAAGATGCCATCAGGAACCTCGTCCTCCAGTGAAGAAGAAACCCCCCAGCAGGCGGGAAAAGGCCAGGACCTGCTGTAAAGGGCACAAACCAGCAGGTCCAAGAGCAGCCCATGCCACAATTGATGAATACACCACCACCCTTGTTTTTCGTGACAGTATCCCTGGTCAATCTGAAGATGGGGACCCAAGTGTGTGTGAGAGGCCTCACTGACTCGGGGTGTGCACGGGACTTAATTAGTCCATCTATAGTCACAGGGTTGGGGGCATGGTCAAAAGACTACCCGAGCCACTCACTTTCATGCAGATGGATGGCTCGAACATGAAAGGCATGCAAATATCAAACCGTTCCTCTCATCAGGGGCACAGAGACTCATTGGGAGCAACAGGAGTTTGTGATTAACCCATTGGCCCATTTCTCCATGGTGTTGGGCAGCCCATGGTTTGGTGCTCACGATCCCTACATTTTGTGGAGCACAGGGATGGGGAATTTTGTGGCCTCCAAATGCCATGAGCATGTCTGTCAGGCCGAGTGGGGGCAAGCTCTGCCACCTGCCCCGCTCCGGGCTTGTTTGGCTACTGAGGAGCTTAACTCCATCCCTGAAGAATATAGAGACCTGGCTAAAGTGTTCAAGGAGGAGGAGGCTGACGAGCTCCCCCCACACCATAATACAGACTATGCTATTGAACTATTACCTGGGCACAACTTACCTAAGGGGAAACTGTATTCAATGAGCCCAGCGGAAAAAGGGGAGCTAAGGAAATTTATCGATAAAAACCTAGCATAAGGTTTTATCTGCCCTGCCTCCTCAACCTTTGCTGCTCCTGTCCTGTTCTGGAAAAAGAATGGAGGTCTCCATTTATGCACAGATTATAGAGGCTTAAATGCTGTATCCGCTATGAATGCTTACTTCTCCCTTGATTAAAGACTTGCTAGCCGAGGTGGCTAAAGGGAAATTTTTTACAAAACTGGATTTGCAAGGTGCTTACTTCAGAGTGTGCATTCAGGAGGGGGACGAGGCTAAGACTGCATTCAATACCCCTCTGGGTCAGTTTGAATACTTGGTGATGCCATTTGGTTTGCAAGGAGCCCCCGGGGGTCTTTATGAACTTAATAAATGAAGTGTTGCACAAACATTTATTCAAGGGGGCTCTTGCTTACTTAGATGATACCCTTTTATACTCGCAAGATAAGAAATCCCACATGAAGTTAGTCCGGGTGGTGTTGCAAACCCTATATGAACACAAACTGTTTGCTAAGCTGTCTAAGTGTGAGTTCCATCAGACTGAGGTAGACTTCCTGGGCTATCGCATCTCACACTGAGTGCTGGAGATGGACCCCAAAAATTAACCAATGTGTTGGGGTGGGAGCCCCCTTGAACCCAGCACCAACTTTAAAGTTTTCTCAGGTTTGCCAATTTCTACAGAGCCTTCATCTCAAACTTTGCTCAAGTGAGCCTACCCCTCACAGACCTCCTCAAAACTAAAAGGAAAGGGGCCAATAGTGTAAAGCCGGGGGCTCGGCTCAAATAGACTGTGGAATGCCAAGAGGCGTTCGATCGGCTGAAAGCACTGTTCACCTCAGAGCCCGTGTTAAGTCACCCCAATGAAAATAAAAAATTCATAGTACACATAGACACTTCAGATGTGGCCATGGGTGGGGGGCCCTATCCTGCAAGAGGGGACAGATGGGAGCCTCCACCCACTGGTGTATGTGTCAAAAAAGTTCACCTCCACTGAAAGAAATTGGGCTGTGTGGGACAAGGAAGCTGTGGCTATCCACTTGGCCCTGACAACTTGGCGCCACTGGTCTGGACTGATCAGATCTGGACTAATCATTAAAATCTCGAGGCACTGCAGAACCCTCAGAATCTAAATGCCAAGCAACTCCAGTGGGCCAAATTCTTTTCAAAATTCCGCATCATATCGTACCATTTTCTGGGCAAAACCAACTTGTTAGCTGACGCTTTGTCCCGCCTACCTCAGCTCGAAAGCCTATGGGATGAGGTCACTGACTCTATGTTCACCCCCACCCAGTTGTGGGGGGAGTACTCACGCATAACCAAGCCCGAGCGCCGCAGGGAAACGTGAGGGTGAGCCCTGGCTTGAAAAATTCAAAGCGTTTTTTTCTGAGGAGGATCAACTGGAAACCTCTGCGTATTCCTCGACTGTGCTAGGGCCTGACAGCTGCTGGCACAAAGGAGATAAATTGTTTGTTCATAGACATTGTACCAAACTGGTTCTGCTTTCCCCCCCAAAAGCCTGCTTTTCTTTACAATCCATCACAGGTGTACATGTGGTTTGGAAAACAAGAGGGGGAATAGATCAAACGAGACAGCAAATATTACCTGTCCTATTCTGCAGAGAGATCAAATGGAAGAAGGAGGAATCCTGTGTGTGTTGGCAGTCTGTTACCATTCTGTTGGTATCCAGGATCAGACTCCAATTATTGGCTCTAAAGCCAGGCCAGTTATACTGTTTTTGGCCCATAGCATAAAATGGATTCTTTTCAAGAAACAAAAGATTACAATAGAGATAAAGGAATACTTGAGAGTTGGGCAGCTTATCAGGAAAAAACTATAGAGCTAACTAAACAGCACCAGGGAAGGGCAACAGGAAAGGAAGTTCCTGATTGAATTATAATTCAGGATTACAAAACGAGAGACATGAAGCTGAGTCATATATTTAGTGGGAGGTTGGGGGAGGATGGGAAGATTTGAATTGGAGATTCCAGACTGTCACAGGGCACTTAAGGTTCGAATTGTGTCAAATGGTTAATGATTTCATATGTAAAAGACAATACAGGAAGAAGGATCTTTATCTTCTAACCTGGCATAGTTTAATTGCTGCCATCCTGTTGGCACTCCCTGATCTCTCCCAGAAAGGCTTCCTTGAGAGCATTTGTTGTGGACATCATCCCAATATCCTCTGCTGAGACAGAAAACATGGTAGTTGCTCCCCAGGTTCTTTGTGTGCCTTGTAGGACTGGCTCACGGTGTTACACATGCAGTACCTGATACAGTCAGGCTGGGAAGAAGAGGTATGCAGATGAAAGGGGGGACTGGCAACAATGCTATATTGACGCTACACCAATAAGTCTATGGTTCCATTGAAACTACGCCAGTGCGTCTATGGTTTCATGGCAGGTCCACCGATTCAGCCTTACATATGAATCTTTGCAACGCATGAATTTGCATATGGATCTGATAAACAGACAAAATTTTGGCCACTTGAATATTAAACCAGCAATTGAATATTATTATAATATAATTATAACAAACTTTGTATCAGTTTCTCTGAATCTCCAGCTTTCATTTTTCAAAAGTCTCTTAGCCCCTCCATTGCAGAGATATGCCTTTCTCTCTCTCTCTCTCTCTTTTTAAATTAAGTTCAAATTCAGAGAGCCTAATGCACATGTTGTTATGACATTGTAATGATATAGCAATATTTAATTACCTTAAAAAAAAAAAAAGCCTCCCCGTGTTGGTGAGAAATGGCCACTGTGTGAAAAGGGGCAAGGAAGATGGTTACTGTGTGGGCAGGACCTGAAAAATCTGACTTTACCCACCCATGTGGCATCATACTGCTGTGGAGAAGCTGGGAAGAAACTCCACTTCCCAACAGCATTGAACTCAGGGCAAATAACCTGCATGGGAAAGGTCCATGTTGGTGCTTATGAAAATTTTAGATAAATATGTTGAATAAAGGGAATCCAGACAATTTTCCAGTTTGCACTTTAAGAAGAAAATTCTGTAATTTGGGGGGGGGGGGGGGGGAGACCCAGAAAGCACAATATTTATACTAACAGTATGACCAAAATAGCAAAGAATAATGAAAAGCAACACATATTCTGTCATTCACAAAAGCTTTCAAAACCAGTGAAGTTACTAGCTTGGATCCAGACTAGTGTTTTCAGAGGCATAAGGATTTCTACCCATGGAGCATGGTTTCCTATGGCAACTCAAATGCCTTCCCAAATCCCATTCCTGGCAATCTCCTACTCCTGGGGGGAGGGGATTGCAGGCCATTGTGAGAGGAGGAAAACAAGAAATATATGATCTGTGGGTGGAAATCCTTGGACCCACAGAAATGCTAGTCTGTATCCAACCCATTATTTTTTTGTTTGTCTAGCTTCCACAATGCTTGAATTTTATAGAACTCTTCAGAAGACAGCCTTCCTACTTAATGTTATCTGTTATCAGGTGACACTGACATACTATTAGAACTCTGAGCATAAAAGTTGGTTGAGGGAATATTCCCAGCCAATGTTATCATCAAAGACTTGTCATCACAGCCTCATTTTGATCAGTATATGGTCTCACTCCATCCATTGACTCATGGACTGGACAAAACCCCATTTCCTTTTGCAAACTATGAAGTCTAGCTTCACAGGGGCTGAACCAGATGACCTTTTTCTGTCCTGAGAGTTCTTAATTTCATGCATCACTTACATGTCTTCTTTCCTTTAGAATTTAGACAACCTTATAACAGGATGGGGCAGACTGGCTTTTTTAATGTGCGTGTATATATACCTGATGCTACGTTATGTACAAGATGATTTTATCATCTCATGTTCATCTCATCTAATTGCTTTTGCCCAAATGACAACAGTCAGTTCTCACTTTGGAAACTTCAGTGGGCTGTAATATTTAAAGACATACTATCACCACAGGACGTTTTAGAAATAACACTACAGTATAAAAGCACAACCTGTAGAAATAATTATGTATATGCATAATTACATATAACAAAACAAAACACACTTGTATATTATCATGGCAGCTACCCATAAGTATTTAGAACATGAATAAAAGAGGATGCTACACTATAATGTTACAACTTCTGTAAATAAATGTTTAGAATGAAACATTAACAGTTCATATTGTTTTCATCATCAATATTGTAACAATTTTGCTCTGACCTGCATAGCCAAACAAGCCCGATCTCATCAGACCTCAGAAGCTAAGCAGGGTCAACTCTGGCAAGTACTTGGATGGGAGACCTCCTTGAAATTCCAGAGCTGGGGGGCAGGGGCAGACTTTATTCAGCCTCCCCTCTGAATATCCCTCAGGCCCCCAAGTAGGGGTCAGTCACCAGAGGTCACCATGACTTCCAAATGCACACACACTCACATGTACACACACACATGCATATATGAAAAATACAAAAAATATATTGTAACAATTTTGAATAAATCTATGAAGTCATTTTCTTTGCTTTGTAAAGCTGCTCAATGTGTCAGGTCTACCAGTTGACTCAATATTAATATTCACTAGTGTCCCCATGTTAGTGTGGGAAATCCCCTTTCATAATCAGTTTTCTCATTTTTCAAGACATTTCCTTCCCTTTCTTTTGGAAGAAATTGTAGGTGTTCCTTCTGTGTATCTGACCATTTTCCATTTTGACCTCATATAGTCTTGGTGCCATTTAATTTTAGCACTAAACATATTTGTAATCCTAAAACTGATATGCTGCTTCCTTTCACCACAATAAACTCTTATACTCTTTTCTTATATCTGAATTGTTCTGCAGTCTTAAAGAAATGATATTATCAATATAAGATCTACTACACATTACTTCAGAGCACCTCTATCATTTTGGTTTGCATTTTGAGAGAGAGAGAGAGAGAGAGAGAGTGCGCGCTAAATGAATGCTAGTATCTAACAAGTACCATGACCTAGATGGTCCAGGCTAGCCTGATCTTGCCAGATGCTGGAAGCTAAGCAGGGTCAGCCCTCTTTAAGATTTGGATGGGGGACCACCAAAGAAATCAGGGCGGCTATATAAAAGCAGGCAATGGCAAACCACCTCTGAATGTCTCTTACCTCGAAGAAGGTATCTGAAGAAGTGGGCAGTGACTCAGGAAAGCTCATACCCTGCCACATATTGTTAGTCTTTAAAGTGCTACTGGACTCTTGCTCTTTTCTACTGCTACAGACAGACTAACAGGGCTGCTCATCTTGATCCTGCCCCAGATAATAGTGTTCCGTCTATACCCTGTGGCTAATAGCCACTGATGGACCTCTGCTCCATATGTTTATTCAAGCTCCTCTTGAAGCTGTCTATGCTTGTAGCCACCACCACTTCCTGCAACAGTGAATTCCATGTGTCAATTACTCTTTAGGTGAAGAAGTACTTCCTTTTATCCATTCTAACCCAACTGCTCAGCAATTTCATTGAGTGTCCATGAGTTCTTCTATTGTGAGAAAGGAAGAAAAATACCTCTTTCTCTACCTTCTATGCATAATTTTGTAAACCTCTATCATGTCACTCCTCAATCGTCATTTCTCCAAGCTAAAGAGTCCTGACCTCTTTAACCTTTCTTCATAAAGAAGGTGTTCCATCCCCTTTTGAGCCTCTGGGAAGTTTGTTTTCGGGTTGGAGAATCTGCATGGATTGATAGCTATGTGGGTTGGGAGGCTACAGAGGGGAGTAGATCCGGCCGAATTGGCCAACTATCGGCCGTCTTCCAATTTGCCCTATTTGGGCAAATTAATAGAGAGGGCGGTGGCGATACAGTTGCAGAGCTTTCTGGATAACACTTCTGTACTAGATCCCTTCCAGTCAGGCTTCTGCCCAGGGTACAGGACAGAGGCAGCTCTGGTCGCCCTTACTGATGACCTCCAGAGACATCTGGATCGGAGCGATGTGGCAGTGTTCTTGTTGCTAGACCTGTCAGCTGCGTTTGACATGGTCGATCACCAGCTGCTGACCCACTGCTTCGCCGATGTGGGGATACAGGGGCTTGCCTTACAATGGTTCACTTCCTTTCTCCAGGGTCAAGGGCACAGGGGGGTGCTAGGAGAACAGCAGTCCTGGAGGCATCTGCTTGAATGCAGAGTGCCCCAGGGGGCTGTTCTGTCCCCGATGCTTTTCAACATCTACATGTGCCCCCTTGCCTAGATTGCCCAGAGGGCTGGGCTGGGGTGTCACCAGTACGCTGATGACACCCAGCTCTTCTTGATGTTGGGCGGCCAGTCAGGCTCCAGACCGGATGATCTGGACCGGGCATTGCACACTGTGGTTGGATGGCTCAGGCTGAGTAGGCTGAAGCTGAATCCGGTGAAGACAGAGGTCCTGTGCCTCGGCCGGGGTGGTCCAAGGTCGGGGCTCCCACTCCCAACCTTTGACAGGGTACCATTGGTGCCTGTGCCAGTGCTTAGGAGTTTGGGAGTGCTCCTGGATCACTCCTTAACAATGGAGACCCAGGTAAAAGCCACTGCCAAGTCGGCCTTCTATCATCTGCGGCTGGTGTGGCAGTTGGCTCCCTTCCTGGACCGCGCTGACCTGGCTACAGTGATCCATGCAATGGTCACCTTGAGGTTAGACTATTGTAATGCACTCTACATGGGCCTGCCCTTGTTGCAAATCCAGAGGCTGGAGCTGGTGCAGAATGTCGCGGCGAGGTTATTGATGTGTCTCCCTAGAGAGAGATACAACTTTTTTCAAATAAATATGTCTTGAACGAGCACAACAGTTTTCATTCAGGTATCTGAATGTGCAAGGCAGTTATCACACTACAATGGTTTGGATCCTACAACCATGTTCCACATGTGCCTTGGTCGGGCATCAGCACAACTCACTTCCTCTGCCACTAGTACTTCAGTTTGCACAAGATCGATACATTTCAAAGAGCTATGCAGCATAACTACATAAGACACCTGACACATGCTGGGTCACAGGCACGTAACCTGACTTGCAGTCAGGTGTCCATCAGGGAAACTCACCTTTAAAAGTGCTCCTCCACTCAGTACTGCATGGAGGAAGGAGTTTCTGGTTTCCCTCTTGCCCAGTTTTTGCCAGTGGAAACAGCTAGAGGGCAGCTTTGTACCCATTATCTCTAGCTCCACATCTTTCCTATGGCACAAAATGCCAGAGAAAAGACCCCCTTGCTGCCATTTCTCCTGTGAGAGGGAAAACAAGAAACTCTTTCTCCCCTCTCCCTTGCAGTGCTCCCTTGCAGCACCAAGTGAATGAGCACTTTTTAAGGAGAATGCTCCCAAGGTACATCTGACTGCATGTCTAGTCATGCATCCGTGATCTGACACATGTCAGCAGTACTATGTAGTTTGGCCCCAAGTACTACAGAGGAAGTGAACTGCACTGCAGCCAGAGCAAAGTGTGTGCAGAACAGGATCCAAGCCAATATATTTTACGTTTCCCTCCCTCCTCTGTACAAAAGGTATGGGGAAGCAAGCTCATGTTTTTAACCTGAATACAGCATTATGTTCTTATTTATTTATCTTAACACATGTATAAAATTTCATTCATACTAATCTCTCAGAGTTTAAGAAAAAATATCTAAAACAAAAATTATACGGTTAATGCAGAACCAGCAAGTTGAATAAAATATTTAACTTTGCTCATCAAGGCAAGAAGGGGTACTGACTCCACATTTGCTTTCAGATCCAAATCAAGTTTTTGGTGCTTACTTTTAAGTCCTTCACAATCAGTGACCATATCTCTGAAGGACTGCCTCTCCCCCTATAAGCCTACATGTCAACTGCTAGGGGTGCCCTTTCTCTGAGGGGCTTGCCTGACTCCCCTTATAAGCCAACATGCCAACTGTGCTGGGGTGGCCTTCCTAAGAGGGGCATGCCTGACCAGGGGCGTAGAGTTTTGTAAATTCTGGGTGGGGGCTCTTTAGCACACACGTGAAGCGCACACGCTCGCTGGGGCGATGCCCCCCCCCGCTGGGAAACCTCTGCGCCTCCCCGGGCCCTTCTGAGGCCCGCCAGCCGCTGCTGCTGGGGCCACTCTCCCCCCCCCCACTCCTTCCCTCTCCCTTTGCCGGGAAAAGAGGGAGGGAGAGGGAAGGATGGAAGAGTGGCCAGGCAGGGGGGGGAGAGGCACTGGCAGCAGCAGCTGCCGGCCTCGGAAGGGCCCCGGGAGGCGCGGCAGCAGGCGCTACGTTTTCAGGGGGGCTCAGTCCCCCCCAGGAAATTTCGGGGGAGGCTCGAGCCCTCGAACCCCCCCGTAGTCTACGCCTATGTGCCTGGCAATAGTCTGTTCTCGTGCCTTCTGTGCTGGGTCTGGCCGGTCACCATGGATACACTTCACTGAAAGCTAGATACACAGTCCAAAAGCAAGCCAAAAAACAGTGCCAAGGGTCAGAATGCCAGAAAATCAGTCGGAGTTTTCAGGAGCAAGGCACCAAGGCAGGTGAGCGTGGTTGCTTATGACTGGATCCTCCCTTCCCCGGGAGGCAATCTGCAAAGACTCACAGCCCCTCACATTGCCTTAGCAACAGCTGAAGTCTGGCACTCCTCTCTTGCATGTTCAGATGCTGGTGTGCCCTGTATCTGGGACATTCAGGTGAGCTAGGTGAGCTGGCCTTGAGGTGTCTCCAACTGGGGGTGCTGGGCCATGCTCTGGAGTGGACCAGATTCTCCCTCTGACTGCACTTCAGTTTCTTTGCCTTGCTGCCCCTCCTGCACAGATGCTGGGGCCTCTTCTCCCTCAGCTGCTGGTAAAGGTTCCTCTTCTGGGCTGACTCCAGAGGAGGTTGGGTTGCTCCATGCCTCTTCCTCATCTGAGGAATAGTCAGCCTCAGAGGAGACAGGAACCACAACCCCTTCTCTGTTACTGCTCCTCAGCTGTGGAACTAATTTCATTTGGAAATGAAGGTCACAGCCCTTCATTGTCATTTTCCCACCTTTTTAAATTTCAAATGGCATCTGCTTGATTTTGGGGGGGAACTACTGATGCCTGTGCTGTTGCTGTTGTTTCATTCTTTTAATATGATACTTTAGTAATACGTTGTTAGTCTTCTTTGGGTCTGATGAGGAAAGGTGGGTTAGAAATGGTTTAAAATACATAAAGAAACAAATACAATCCAGCTATGCTACAAATGCCGGAAGGAAAATCAGCCTAAACAAGGAAAAGCAAAATTACTATCCGAAAGAGACTGACTGCTAAATGTTCAATATATTTTAACGAGTCATTATGAAGTATGTTCCATTTATATACAGCCAGCCAACTCAGACAGTGGAGTAATGACTGCTGACATTTAAAACCAGACTTGGCCTCATCTAACTGGAAACTGGTATGGCTGAGGATAATGACGTTCTTCAGTGACATAAGGAAGAGAGATATTAGGGATCCTCTCAAGATTCCTTATAATACAATCATGTTTTAAAATACCTGTGAATATTGCCAAATCCATGCCTCCTTCGTTTGTATTGAGTTCTCACCGCAAACTTGGATCTTAATCACTTTCCTGGCATACATATAAAACTCCTTTTTCATGTCTACCGCTAAGCTTTGTTCATTGCCAATATTTTTCAAACTCAGCATTTCATCTGTGTTTAACTGCTCTTTGTTCTTTTAACTGCTCTTCTAAGCTGAATTTTGTATGAAAAGGCCTTCCCAACAATGCTTGTCCAACAGGGGACAATGCAGCTGAGATGTCTTCAGACCCAGAGCATGTAAAAAGATTTCCATATGCTTAACTCTCTTGTATTTACACATGGATCCGTCATAGATCACTGCCTTGATGTGGCGAGGGGGTTCACGTGGTTCAATGAGGCTGTGGGCTATGCTGTGGGGGGGCCACCCAGGATAGACAGACCACAGCAGAGAACTCAGACAAAGTGTGGTCCAATGGAGAAGAAAATGGCAACCCACTCCAGTATCTTTGCCAAGAAAACCCCATGGACAGTAACAAAAGGCTAAAAGATATGACACCAGAAGATGAGCCCCTAAGGTCGGAAGGTGTCCAATATGCTACCGAGGGGGAGCAGAGGGCAAGTACAAGTAACCCCAGAAAGAGTGAAGCAGATGGGCCAAAGCCAGAAGGACGCTCAGCTGTGGATATGTCTGATGGTGAAAGGAAAGAACAATACTGCATAGGAACCTGGAATGTAAGATCTATGAATCAAGGTAAGCTTGAGTGGTAAAAAATGAGAGACTGAACATCAACATCTTGGGAATCGGTGAACGAAGGACAGGAATGGGCAAGTCTAGCTCAGAAGACCATTATATCTACTACTGTGGCCAAGAATCCCATAGAAAAAATGGTGTGGCCTTTATAGTCAACAAGAGAGTGCGAAAGGAAGTAATGGGATACAATCTCAAAAACGACAGAATGATCTTGGTCTGAATCCAAGGCGAACCATTCAGCATCACAGTAATACAAGTCTGTGCCCCAACACTGACGCAGAAGAGGCTGAAGTGGACCGATTCTATGAAGACCTACAACACCGCATAGAACTAACACCAAAAAAAGATGTCCTCATCATAGGAGCCCGGGATGCTAAAGTAGGAAGTCAAAAGGTAACTGGAATAACAGACAAGTTTGGCCTTGGAGAAAAAAATGAAGCAGGGCAAAGGCTAACAGAGTTTTGTCAAGAGAACACACTGGTCATAGCAAACACCCTCTTCCAACAACCTAAGAGGCGACACATGGGTATCACCAGATGGGCAACACTGAAATCAGATTGATTATATGATTTGCAGTCAAAGATGGAGAAGCTCTCTACAGTAAGTAAAAACAAGATTTGGAGCTGACTATGGATCAGATCATGAGCTCCTCATTGCAAAATGCAGACTTAAAATGAAGAAAGTTGGGGAAACTACTAGGCCATTCAGGTTTGACCTAGATCACATCCCTTATGAATATACAGTGGAGGTGAAAAATAAGTTTAAGGGACTAGATTTGATAGGTCCACAGGAGGCAGGTCTTCAGAGGCACTCCTGACAGCGGAGGTGATGATATCCCAGATGAGCTATTCAAAGTCTTAAAAGATGATGCTGTTAAAGTGCTGCACTCAATTTGCCAGCAAATTTGGAAAACACAGCAGTGGCCACAGGATTGGAAAAGGTCAGTTTACATTTCAATCCCAAAGAAGGGCAATGCGAAGGAATGTTCAAACCATCACACAATTGCACTCATTTCACACGCTAGCAAGGTCATGCTCAAGATCCTACAAGCTAGGCTTCAGCAGTATGTGGATAGAGAATGCCAGAAGTACAAGCTGAGTTTCGAAGAGATAGAGGAACTAGAGAGCAACTTGCCAACATTCGCTGGATTATGGAGAAAACGAGAGTATCAGAAAAATATCTACTTCTGGTTCATTGACTATGCTAAAGCCTTTGATTGTGTGGATCACAACAAACTATGGCAAGGCCTTAAAGAGATGAGAGTACCAGACCACTTCACATGTCTCTTGAGAAACCTGTATAAGGGTCAAGAAGTGACAGTTAGATCCGGACATGGAACAACTGATTGGTTTAGCATAGGAAAAGGAGTATGACAAGGATGTATATTGTGATTTTGCTTATTTAATTTATATGCAGAGTACATTATGCGAAATGCTGGCCTGGATGAATCACAAGCTGGAATTAAGTTTGCTGGGAAAAACATCAACAACCTCAGATATGCAGACGATACCACTATAATGGCAGAAAGTGAAGAGAATTTCAAGGGCCTCTTGCTGAGGGTGAGAGACAAAAGCACAAAAGTTGGCTTGAAACTCAACATCAAAAAATCTAAGATCATGGCATCTGGCCCCATCACTCCTTGGCAAATAGAAGGGGAAAATCGTGGAAGCAGTGACAGACTTCATGTTCCTGGGATCCAAGATCACTGCAGACGGTGACTGCAGCCATGAAATTAAAAGACACCTGCTCCTTGGGAGGAAAGTGATGGCAAACCTAGACAGCATAATAAAAAGTAGAGACATCACCCTGCCAACAAAAGTCCGCATGGTCAAAGTAATGGTATTCCCAGTAGTAATGTATGGCTGCAAGAATTGGACTATAAGGAAGGCTGAGCGCTAAAGAATAGATTCTTTTGAATTATGGTGCTGGAGAAGACTCTTGGGAGTCCCGTGGACTGCAAGGAGATCAAATCAGTCAATCCTAAAAGAAATCAACCCTGACTGTTCCCTGAAAGGCCAGATCCTGAAGATGAAGCTCAAATACTTTGGCCACCAAATGAGAAAGGAGCACTCACTGGAGAAGACCCTGATGCTGGGAAAAAATGAAGGTCAAAGAAGAAGGGGATGGCAAAGGATGAGATGGTCAGACAGTGTTACTGATGCAACAAACATGAAATTATGCAAACTCCGGAGCACGACGGAAGACAGGAGGGCCTGGAGTGATGGGGTCCATGGGGTCGCGAAAAGTCAGACTCGACTGTGCGACTGAACAACAACAACAAATTTACCCAGATGGGTAAACTAAGGCTCAGTGAGCAACAACAGATACAATCCTAAAAACACTGTCCTGGAAGCAAGACCCATGAAATAAAATTCTAGGATTGCTCCCATTATCACTTATTTTTGAACAAATGTATTGTGGACAGGGATCCAGCTGTATTTAAATGCATCTATTAAGAACTGGAAAAGAGCAGGAACATATCCTGAGATGACCAGCTACATACTGGAAGCCTCTCTAAAACATTTATTGCAGGCAGGACAGATTTTCTGTAATCATGTCCAACCTCCATCACCACTGTTGATTAATCTTTTGTTTATGGCATCTCTATGTACATGCTGTTTTGGTGCAACTGATGTACAAATAATGTTGTGCATTTTGTTGTGAAGAAAATCTGTATAAAGAAACAAAAGATGGTGCAAAAATAAAGAGACTCAGGTTTGTTCTTCACAAGAGAAGCAAAACTGAAATAGAGACTTTTGAAGTGAACTGGAGAATTTGAGAAATTCATTCTCATCCCTACTTCATTCAGTTGATTTCAGCATTTTTCTCCCAGCCAGGCTCTCTGACACCAGAAGTTAACTAAACTTGGGGGTGGGAAAAATGCAGCAATTATCCAAGCACTGTTAAGTAAGTCATGGGCAGGGTGCTTAGCTCATTTTTTACAGTGTGTTTTGGTTTAAAAAACAACACTTTTCCTGCCTTGTGTTCAATTTATTTGAGGATCAAAACCATTTATACGCCATCTTTGCTGTCTATACTGGGTGATTTGTAGAAATGCCAAATAGTGTCTATATTACTGTGTCTATATTACTGTGTCTATATTATTTGGTTTTCATGTGTTTCTGACAAAGGAGTAAGTTGTATTACAGATTTTTTTATACCACTAATCAAGACATCATGTCAGAACACACCCAATCTTCTCTTTTATGATGATAACAGGAATGTGTTACATGTGATCATGATGATTTTCTGATGCCTTTTCTTTATGTATTAAAGGATATTTATTTTGTTCACATCTTACTGTTCTTTAGTAAGATTGTTATTCCTACATATTACCCCTTTTTGGCCTTTTTAGTTTTTTGGGTAGGTTGTAGGCAGTGTTCCCTCTAAGCTGAGTTAGTGTGAGCTAGCGCACAGGTTTTTAGCTTCCAGCTCAGACATTTTTGTCTTAGCTCAGGGAGGATGGCTCCAGAGCAAACTAATTTATGCAGTAGCCAAATTGCTCGCTCACAACTTTAAGGCCAGTAGCTCACAAAGTAGAATTTTTGCTCACAAGACTCCACAGCTGAGAGGGAGCATTGGTTGTCGGCTTATTGTTTCTTTTATTTTGCCTTGGTGAAAATGTTCACCTTTTAATCTTTTTTGGTGCCACTATTTCCCTCATCTTTGATTCCATGCCCCCCCCTAAACACATGAAGCTGTCTTGTACAAGGTGAGTAGTGTCTACTTAGTCTGGTAGTGGTTCTGCAGGGTCTCAGGTTGAGGTCTTTCAGTTGACCTACTACTTGATCCTTTTAGCTGGGGGTGCAGGGAACTGAACCTGGGATCGCCTGCATGACAAGCAGATGCTTTGCCACTGAGCTTCCTGTATTGTTTATTTTTCTTCTGGTACTAACTGTACTTAGAATCATAGAATCACAGAGTTGGGAGGCACCATACAGGCCATCTAGTCCCACCCCCTGCTCAGTGCAGGATCAGCCTAGAGCATCCCTGACAAGTGCTTGTCCAGATGCTGCTTAAAGACTGCTTAAAGACTGCCAGTGAGGGGGAGCTCACCACTAGGGATGTGCATTTGGTTCAGATGAACTGAAAAAAATACTGAATAATGCCGAAAGCCGAATCAGATTACCTAATCTGATTTGGCTGCCTGAACAGGTTTTCCCTGAATGGATGCCATATATTCAGCATCCATTCGGGGAATCCCTGTGCTGGGTAGCAGCCCACCTCCCTAGCAAAGGTAGATGTTTAAACTTAAAACACTTTCCCTTGCTTGTGGGGCTTGTGCCGCCTCTGTGGCATGACTCCTTGGCCAAGGGAAGGTATTTAAACTTTAAATACCTTCCCTGGGATGAGGAAATTGTGCCGCGGAGGCGGCATGAGCTCCAGAAGCAAGGGAAAGCGTTTTAAGTTTAAACACCTTCCCTTTGCTGGGGAGGTGCCAGGTTGCATGAATTAAATCAGATGTTTCAGGAGTAGAGGCACCTAAATATTAGGGGATCACAGAAGAGGGTTTTCTTCATTTCTTTGAGCGGGAGGTTTGTTCCACATATTAGACTTCTGCAACAGTAACAATAATATAATTTTCATACTGCAATGGAAAGTGAGATAAAGTAATTATGCAGATGATTTCTAGAAGCCAAATCAGTTGATTCGTATACAATTATTCACAATCAATTAACAACAAACTCAAAGGTAAGGTCTTTGAAAAGTCTTTCTCTTATTATATTGGCAATGATTCATAAGTCGGGTTGCCGACCTCCAGGTAGCACGTGGAGATCTCCTGCTATTACAAATGATCTCCAGAAAACCAAGATCAGTTCTCCTGGGAAAAAAGGCTGCTTTGGAGGGTGGACTCGATGGCATTATACCCCTCTGATGTCCCTCCACTCCCCACCCTCTCCAGACTCTACCCCCCAAATCTCCAGGTATTTCCCAACAAAACTCTGACAACCCTATTCATAAACCATCCAAATTACCCCCAAAGAACACTTAATTTGCCACAGAGACAAAAAAATTTCATTCCCATACAGTACTTAATAAAGATATTTTGAAAGCAACAGCATGAACTCCATGGAGTTCACAGGTCTTCAAGAAGATTATGTACTTGTCTCATTTTGGCAGTTTTGGTTTCTCTTGTCATATTAGCCTGAGTAATGATCAGTTATAGATCCAATTAGTTTCCTGACTGCTCTGAGGAATGTTCAGTCTCGATAACCCTGCTAAGCCCTAGTGATGGCTTGGTATAGTGTATTCTCTGGAGAAAAGTTAATGCCTAATGCCTTGTCCAACTCTCTAGAACGGGTTCTTAATCTGGGATCCACAGAACCCTTGGGATTTCAGGGGGTCTGTGAATTTGGGATTGGGGGTGGGGGGGAATCACATCTTTATTTTCACTAACCTTTAACTGAAATTTAGCATTTCCTTCAATTATGAATGTAGGCAACAAACCACAGTTGTATAAGCAGTACCTGTGACTTTGTCATCAATAGAAATCACTGGTATTTTCATATCATATCACAGTGGTTGCAGATATCTTGAAATATTATTTACACTCATCACTACTTTGAAAGGGTCCATAGGCTTCACCAGAGGGGTCCATGGCACAAAAAAGTTTCAGAACCCCTGCTCTAGAACAGAGGTGTCAAACATGCGGGCCAAAACCAGCCCATTCAGGGCTCTTATCTGGCCCATGAGCAACTGGTCATTACCTTTACTGGCAGATGGCAGAGGCTGTGCATTATGTCCCTGTATACTGTCCCCATGCTAATGAGTAATGGGTGGTGGAAGTGGGAGGGTGGGCATCAGAGAGAACTTAAGAAAATACTGTATGAGTATTAATGTCTAAAGCATGTTTGTATTTTGAATGACAAATTATATTGTTAATAATATTGTTAATTGGGTTAGCCTGTGTCCTTTATAAAGTTTATATCTTCTGTACCTGGCATTACATTTTATGATACACATGGCTCAGCCTGACAAAGTGACATTTATGTCAGATCCAGCCCTTGTAACAAATGAGTTTGACACCTCTGAGAACCAGTCAATTAGAGACCAGAGTCCAACCTCCTTTTTTCAGTAAGGTGATAAAGCAGGCTATGGCAAAGATGAAAATGCCCCCACCCAAAAACGGAGGCGAAGGAGATGAAAGTCAAAGACAAATGATGGGGAGGCGGTGCTCCAAGTTCCTCCTACTGGGGGGGGCGGGGAGGGCTACACGGAGACCTGAACATCAGTGATCTGGAAGGGAACCTATCTGCTACTATCCAGATCAGCAGACCAAAATGACTCATGAAGAATTGCTCTTTATATATACTAATCTATGATAATACAGAAAAAGTAAGCAGAGGGGGTCCAGCAATGGGGGATGGGTAGAGTTACTTATTTGAAAGTGCTTGCCCCCCCCCCTTTACCTCAACTGAGTTCATAAAGTTATATTAAGGTCTAAAATCAGCTACACAACTAACTGAAAAGAACAGACTGGCAATAGCAGTAAGTCAAGTTGGACTATAATTCCTTATACTGACCTTTTCTATTAAAGTAACAAAATGGAATACTGCAAGTATAAATTACAGTGAGAAGACACAAATTTTGTTTTATGACATGCTTGCAGTTAATTTTGATATCATAGGAGTTGTATATTCACCCATTTCCCAAATGTGAGAAACTTGGATATATGTGGTTGACTTCCCTTTCATGGAAATCTTGCAAAACAAAAACTACTTGTCCTTATCTAATCATCTCCTTTGGTTCAGAAAGTGATATTTATGGTTAATCTCATTCCCAGAAAGGTTATAGTTTATTCATCATGCAGAGTTGTATAGTCTTTCTAGAGAAAACAAGTCAAAAGGGGGGGGACCCTGAAATGTTATTTGGCATACAATTTTGAAAATATTGATTTATATTATTATTACTACTATTATTATTAATAGGACACCCCTCACCAGCCACAGGAACTCCATCTTTGATGGATTCAGTCTCAACCAGCTCTGTTTCAACCATCCAGCCATGGCCTCCAAACTCTCAGCCAAAATAGACGGGGCGGCAGCCAGTCAACTGAACATCAACAGATACAGCTGGGTGTCATCAGCGTACTGGTGACAGCCCAGCCCCAAACTCCACACCAGCTGGGTGAGAGGGTGCATACAGATGTTAAACAACATAGGAGAGAGGACTGCCCCTTGGGGCACCCTGTACACCAAAGCGTGGTGGGTTGACACTCTCTCTCCTAGAGGCACCCTCTGTCCTTGACTCTGGAAGAATGAAGTAAGCCACTTCAAGGCTACTCCATGGACTCCTATGTCAGCAAGGTGGAGGGCCAACAAGTCATAGTCAATCATGTCGAATGCTGCCATCAGATCCAGCAACTATAGCAGTGGCAAACTGCCTTGGTCCAGCTATCTGTGGGAATCAGTCTGTGAGGGCAACCAGCACTGTCTTCATCCCGAGGCCATGGCAGGAGTCAAACTGGGTCTAGAGCCAACGTGTCCTCCAGGAACCCCTGGAGTTGCTCAGCCACTGCTCTTTCAGTTACCTTGCCCAGAAATGATAGATTCGAAACCAGGGGTTAATTGGCCAGAGCCAAAGACAGCTTCTTCAACAGCAGTGTTACCATAAATAGGTACATTTTTATCACGACTGCTTCCAAAACAATAAAACTTTTGAGTATTTCACCCTTTGAACTAAAATTGTTGAAAAAACCAGTTCCTGAAACAGAAATGAGTAATATTGCATCACACAAGTCAGTACAGTTGGTGTCAAGGTGTGATCACAAATACAAATTCAGTTATATATACATCTAGTAAGCATACAGGTGCCGTACTCACTGAACATTAGTAAAACTGGTAGGGAATGTTTAATTCATATTTTACATCTATGTTACAACTGGAGAGAAAATAGTAATAGTGCCTCTTGTGTCTGTTAGTTAACCATCTACTTTGAATAGTCAGGTTAGAGCACTCCCTAACCCACAATACAGAGATGCCTGCTGTAACTCAGGCTAGCAGGGGTTATTTTTTCCCTTCCCAATTATATCTATGTATTAAATCCTTCAAATCCCCAGGAAGTCTGGCATTTCATTGGTCCAGGCTAATTAACAGAATTTGCTAATTCCTTTACCATAATCCTCTTACCTGTCCAGGCTATTTCTGCAAGGGTCATTGGATCCAGAGATCTAAATCTCCTGCCGGATCTTCCTAGTTTCATGCACAAGGCAGCTAGGGACTCACATTTGCCTCAGCTTCAGTTAAGGACATTGGTGGTAACGCCAGAAAAAGTGGACACAGCACCTGAGAGTACCAGGTAGATTTATTCATGTTATGTTTGCTTTTATTTGAATCATACAATTTATGAGCATTACAGTTTTACTGGAAACTGCCCTAAAGCAGTTTATTAATCTTTGGGTTGATGGGCCTTTTAATAACTAGGAATAAGCTATGATTTTCAGACTTTTGTTGCTGTTTGTGTTTGCATTGTCTAAAATATTCAAGGCATAAACCTCAGGAACTTAAAAAAAATTCTACCTATGTAATACCCATATGTGTATATACACACATACATCAACTACTATTCCCACTAATGGGCACATGTACTTGAAGGGGAAATCCCATTCATTTCAATGAAGGTAACTTCTACTTAATTGTGTTTAAGACTTGGGTAAATACTAAATACAATAAAATACTAAGCTGAATTAGACCCTTTGTAACTCTTGCATATGATTGCACGGTTTACTAAAATAGTAGAAAAAATAAAGACACCTGGGTTTTTTTAGGAAGGCTTGTTAGTGTTTTAATACACATCTACCAAGCCCTTCCTATTGTGGACCAGAATATTGTTTAGTACTGTTATGATGATAGGAAACTTCTTTGTAGGGCAAACTGACTCTGATGAAGGGGTTAGGGGCATGTGGAAGCAGCTACCAGTAGGATATGTGTTTCACCAGCACTTACATATACAGTTAGAAAGAGAATTAAAATACATGCTTGGCTATAAATTTGCTTGCATAAATGGAATCCCTTCTACTCATCCCTCCCTGCTGCTCATGCCCTCAAGAAACAGGGTTACCAACCTCCAGGTGATCTCCCGGAATTACAGCTGATCTCCAGGCTACAGAGAACAGATCCCCTGGAGGAAATGGCAGCTTCAGAGGGTGGACTCTAGGGCATCTCAGCTCTACTGAGGTCCCTCCCCGCCCCAAACCTCATCCTTCCGAGGCTCCACCCACAAATCTGTAGGAATTTCCAAACCTGAAGTTGGCAGCCCTACCAAGAAACCACCCTTGACGAAGAAGGATTCCCCAGAGGGATATGTAAGAGTAGGGGAGAGGGGTAGGTAAGGTTGCCATCTTTCCAGTGAGACCTGGAAATCTCCCATAATTACAGTTCATCTCCAGATGACAGAAATGATTTCCCCTGGAGAAAATGGTTGCTTTGGGAGTCTATAGCATTATACCTCACTGAAGTCCAGACTCCACCCTCAAATCTCCAGGAATTTCCCCATTTGGAGGTGGCAACCCTATGGGTGGGTAAATCTGTACTGTTCATGAATTTGCCTTAATAAATATTTTCTGAGAAGAAAATGGTACTGATCTTAAGTGGAAAAAAAGGTTTGCCAAGCAATTAGCATTTTACTAGCCTGACCTGCAAAGCCATGTTCTGTTATCAGCACTGCGGTTCAAAAAAAAAAAAAGCACATAAACTTCAGATCCTCCCTGGCTCCACCTTAATTTCACTCCTGGCCTGCCAAATTCTTCTTCACCTCCACCCCATCTTGCCAGATTCCATCCTGGGTCTATCCTGTCCAAGCAGGTTCTGCACTGGCTCCAGGCTGTGGTCCTACCCAGGAGTATTTTTAAATCAAAAAATAAGCAAACCTAATTGTTAAGGTTACATGGATTATTAAACACGCTGCACTCTTCACAAGCTCATCACATTTTCTTTAAACTACTGGGTTGGATCCTGCAGATCCATTCTACTAGCTGAGACACTTTCCTTTAGCACAAGGAGCCTTTCTCTGACACAAGGGCTATGTCAGGAGAAGGTTTCTTGTGCCAGAGAACAATGCCACCCTAGCAGAACAGGTCCCTGGGATCCAACCAATCATTTTTGTTTGTTTGTTTGTTTTAAAAAGCTCTCCATATATTGTTTGTAAAAGAGTGGTTAATTTTTAATCTTGAAAGCCACTACTGTAAAAAAAAAAATCTAAGGGTTAATATGTTTCTAGACTTTTGTGTCTATAAATGTGAATTGTTGCAGCCGGTTTTACATTGTTATGGCTAAACAACAGACATCTGTTCGGGTTTTTTTAACACACAGTAACAGACTGCCCTTGCAGAATTCTTGCTATTGTTCCCACTATATTTTTAAGCAAAAGTTACGGCAGAGGCATGAAGTCAGCTTTTCCACTAGTGAAAAGAGGCGGAGGGGGTCCCTTCAGACCACTCAGAAATGTTATGCTAGAGATCATGGGAACCGCACGGACAAAAGCCATATGGAACAGTGGTATAGATAGTAAGAAGAAGAATTGGGTAAGACCAAGTGAAAAAACAGGCTGAATCCAACCCAGTTCCTAGATCTTTTTCAGAATACTCTTGAAGTCAGTGGCTACTCACCAGTTATTTTTAATTAAGCAGCCTTTGTACTAATTTCAGGCACTAGCATCCCAAAACTATTATTTTATTCAGTAAACTGCATCCTGGCCAACTACATGGTTCTTCCTCCTGTGTTTTATCCAAAAAACAAACCTATGAGGTAGGTTAGTCTGAGAGAATAACTGGTCCTACATTACCCAGCCAGCAAGTTTCAAGCCAAGCAGTGTTTTGAACCTGGGTCTCTTCAGGCCTAGTCTAAGCAATATACCATACTAGGTAGGTAGATTTGTTGCTACATCTAAATGATATTGTTCTTAATTAATTTTGCCGTAAATAGATGATAAAGCGTCTGGTTACATTTTGCTTCCAAATCTATCCAGTGTTACTTCATTACTGTGAAAGCTACAAAACTATAAGCAACAGTTTCTAAAGACGGCAGATGGTCAATCACTGTGTGCGGTAATTAAGAATTTATCTCAGAGGAAGCACCTGATCCCGCTCCAGTTAAGTCAACCAGAGATTAACCTAGACTAAGTACATCAGGTTCATATCTTTGCTTCTCTCTAATTACAAGGCCTTTAAATTTTAATTCTGGAGTGTGTGTGTGTGTGTGTGTATACACATAAATTTCAGTGACGGTATGAAATTTGTTGAACAGTGACATCATTGCCTGAATGTAAGCATTCCCAGACAGGACTAGTAAAAGTGAGAAAGTTCGGAGGTGCTCTATGCAGATGGTCACCTTCATGTGAATGTCATCATCCTTTGGTGTATGATTGAAAAGAACTGTAATACATGCATGTTCACATGCAAGAATTGTCAGACATGTGGACATTAAAAATTTACTCAGTTTTGTACATTAACTGTAATTATTTCAGGTGGTAGTTTTCCATTATGTGCATATTCACATCACATTTGCTCTTAAAACATGTTTTGCAGGTTTTTGAACTAGAACAAAGGGTGCGATCATACGCACCCATTTGCGACACAAGAAGGACGATTCCCCACCAGCTCAAAGTGGCATGATCACACAAGCAAATCTGGGAAGTGTCCTGCAGCCGGTGTCAAAGTGTCGCAAACCGCTTTGAGCTGGTGGGGAATCGGCTTATTTAGCTACCAGTGAAAAGGCAGTCTCAAATGGTTTGCGATGGCCCAGAACAGACCTTTCCTGGTGTGATCACGCCAGCACAAACAAGTGGCATTGGGGAGCGGGCTTTTTGGGTTTTTTCCCCCTCCCATCCTGGTATGCGCATCATTGGATGACCCCAAGTGTGGAGAGGCAAGTCATTGATCCGTTGTAGAAGCAGATAAGCGCACTGAAAACGGCCGTGGGGGGGGAACCCAACTGGCCCGCGGCTGCGTGTGATCACGCAGCGGCGGTTTGCCCTCACAGGTCCATGGACCTGTGTGATCCTGCAAAAGCGACGCAAATTGCACTGGCACAAATTTGTGTCACTTCCCGTCCGGCTTATCTCGCTCGTGTGGACGGGGCCAAAGATCTGTAAAACCTGTGAGCAGTTATGAAAGTGGGTAGAAATGTATACATGGCCAGTGATTCCCTCCTAGTCAGTGGTAGTCTCAGTGATTATGGAGTCCTAGGCGAAAGTCTAGGATGGGGTCCCAAGAATCACTGCTGCCCTCCATCCTCGTCCACCAGGACCAAGCAAGTGGCAGCCCTAACCCCCATGTAAAGCAGGTGGGAGCCACCACTGCAAGCCGACTGCCTGAGCCCCAGATGGGGCAAGTAAGAATGGTTGTTGCAAACTGGCAGCCTGAGCCTCAAACCAGGGTGGGTGTGAGCAGTGGCAGCAAGAGCCTGTTCTTTTTCTTCTCCTTACCACTTGGGAGCAGGGCAATGGGCAGTTATTTGTCCTGTTGTCCACTGGCCAACTGCCTTTGTTCCTTTTGCATTCCTTTCCGTTCTCTGGAAAAACTGTTTCCAAGTAGGACTGAGGCTTTCCGGAAGACTTATGTGAGCTGCTTGGGATCTGGTACAGCACAGTGAAGAGCAGGCACATAATTTTAAAAGAGGACATGAGAAAATGTTTGAAAACCCACTGACAATCTAATTGAAAGGTACATTTGGATCCTTGATAGAAATCCACCAACTCTGATTCCACTATAGAAGTCCGCTGTCTGAAGCAATGGGGGAGGAAGACTGACAAAATCCCAGATCTGTATATGAAATATGTTCTCCCTTGAAATATGACTGAACACATGAAGCTGCCTTATACTGAATCAGATGGCTGGTCCATCGAAGTCAGTATTGCCTGCTCAGACTGGCAGCAGCTCTCCAGGGTCTAGCTCTTTTCTATCACCTGCAGCCTGATTCATTTAACTGGAGATGGTGCGAACTGTACCTGGGACTCTCAGCTTGCCAAGCAGATGCCCTACCACTGAGCTGCAGTGCCTCCTTAGATAGATTTGTACTGCAGATTTATACCATACTAAAACAACATTGCAATTCACATATTCTGGTCCCCTTTTTATGGTATTTGTTGCTTTTATTGTATTAATGGTTTTTTGTAATATACCCTGAACTATTGTGGAAAAGGCAGACTACAAATCAAATAGGTATATCTGACTGCCAATATTTGGTATGGCTGTCATTACCCAGCTTGTACCAGCAGAGACTTTTTCCAGCTACTTTTTGGGAAATAATTCTGTTCATTGATTTAAAATGCAATATTGGAATGTTAACATACATTTTGCTAAACCATTGCTAAACCAAGACAGACCAATTTAATTAATCACTCTGGGACCATGCCTGAATCTTTCCAAGGTAGGACTAAATATAGAAAAGATAGTTATTTTTAAAGGGGGGGGGAACACCCTTCAGCTACAATATAAGATCTGTGGTTTCCCATTTGATGGAAGCCAAATAACAGTTTTTAAATAATTCCTGACTGGTTTTAATCTTTTACCTCCATAGCCCTGGGCTCAGGGTGGGTTTACAATCTGAAAATAAATGCATACATACACTGTGACATATAATATATCAAAGGACAACAAGAGTTTAAAGTATTATGATTAAGAACACAATCTTTCCCTTCCTGCATGCAGAACACATGCCAAGGAAGGAAGAAGAGGCAGGTAAGAGGCTGTAGGCTCAGCTCTCTTTCCTACTTTCCCCATGGCGTTCCCTGACTTGCTTCTTAGCAAAGGCTACACAACTGAGCATGAGGAAGCAGTCAGAGGCAAGGGAACAGCATACCCTGAGGTGGGACAGATACCAGAGCCCATTAGGATAGCCACATGACCCCCCCCCCCCAAGCCACTGACAGGGGATGAGGGAATCGGTTGGGAAACTCCTGGAGATTTGGGGTGGAGCCTGGGTAGGACAGGGACATCAGTAGCATACAATGTCATAGTAGCATACACCCTTCAGAGTATCCATTTTCTCCAGGGGAACTGATCTCTGTAGTCTGGGGATGAGCTGTAATTCTGGGGGGATTTCCAGCTCCCACTTGGAGGCTGGTACCCCTAAGCCCCACTGTTGTTGACCCCCACCCCCCGCTTATTTGCTACTGTTTTGCCATACTCCCAGCTACACTCACTGCCCCAGTGCCACTGGGAAAAGGGCTGCAGGCAGTGGTGAGCATGAACTGTGGGAGATCTGACAAGTGGGCAGGGTAAGGACACACAGGCAGGTGGGAGACATGTGAAGAGGAGGGAAGGAAGGCATGTATGGTGGGTTGGTGGTGGGTAGAAGAAGGGAGGGGGCCATGGAAATTCTCTTCCCAGAGCCTCTCAAAACCTGCAACTGGCTCTAGGTACAAGCAATGTCATCCTCCCACTCCTAGCCAGCCAGGTTTACCAGATGCATACCCTTGAATATTTCATAAATAAAATCTGGGATATGGTTGCAAGACTTGCATTTTTATATCAAGGATAAGTGCTTCATTCTCACCCAACCTCATCTTATCCTGCTGAAAACTCCATTTCATCTGTTGTATTCCCTTATTCTAGAACAGCTAGTCCGCCAGTAATTTCTTCTAAATATATAACAGATATGTTCTTTGAGTTAAAAGATCTATTAGAAAAATGCAATTGTTTTGGCAGTATACTATTGCAAGTCAAAATATACCTCAGGGTTTGTTTCTTTTGGCCATCAAGTCACAGCTGACTTATGGTGACCCCATAGGGTTTTCAAGGCAAGAGATGTTCAGAGTCTGTTTGCCATTGCCTGCCTTTGTGTTGCAACCCTGGTTTTCCTTGGAGGTCTCCCTTTCAAATACTAGGCAGGGACAACCCTGCTCAGCTTCTGAGATCTAATGAGATCAGGACGTCTCAGCTACCATATGTAAAATGGTAAGCTATGAACTTCATAGTGCTTTAAGATTAAAGTGTATGCATTCATACCCACATGAGACAAGATATATAAAACCTCCTCCCATCCCAGTCTCAAAGAATTAACTTTTAGAGTTAGGGACCTTGAAGTATGGCAACATCTCATGATAACATTTTAACAAGGCTGTGGCTCTAATCTTCGGTGCATGTCAAGCATCAACACCCTGTCCTCTATACAATAAAAGCAAAATGACACCCAAGATACTATCAAAACACAATGGTTTGACTGGGCAAATGAGCCAGTATAAAGAACCAGAAACCATTCATTACTGAGTACCATGTAATTCTGTGGGAGTACATCAGTCACTGACAAGTATATTTTTGTATATCTGATATCTTAAAGATTCAAAACACAATTAGCACGGTATGAAGATTTTAGCTAGCTATGTCGAGACAAGAGGATATAATTTGCTTTGGAAATGAGTTTTACATGTTACGATCTACCAGCCAGCTTTTAAATTTGCAACACAGTACCTTCTGCCAACTGGAACCCAAATCAGATGTCACATGTTAGTGTTGCCAAATCTCCTGAAGTACAGAGCCTGACAACAGAAAGAGTGGTAAAATTTATCTCACGGGCATTCAAACTAAGTGACCAAGTCCTGAAACTATTTTTTGGGGGGGAGGGGGTTGTATATGCATGTGTGTGTGCGCACGCACATGTTTGTGTGCACCTAGAAGTCATGGTGACCTCTGTTGACTGACTGTGTATGCACTGGGAACTCATGGCAACCTCTGGTGACTGACCCCTACTGGAGGGCCTGAAGGCTATTCAGAGATGCGGCTGAAAAACACCTGCCCCCCACCTCCCGCCTCTGGTATTCCAAGGAGGTCTCCCATCCAAGTACTTGCCAGAGTCAACCCTGCTTAACTTCCAAGATCTGATGAGATCAGGCTTGCCTGGGCTATCCAGGTCATCCTGAAAGTATTTTGATTGATTGGGTTCTGAGGACTTTGATATAATTCTTATAGTAGGCATACTGATATTCTAGCCAACTTTCAAAATTTAGTAATTTCATTCTGAGCCTGCCGAGATGCAGGGAGGGTGGGATATAAGCCTATATATATATATATATATATATATATATATATGTATGTATATATATATATATATATATATATATATATATATATATATATATATATATATATATATATAAAAAATAAATAATAAATTTTATTAAGTGCACCTCTTAATTCTGAATTGTGTTTATATGCATATTGCAGGTTACTGAGTGTCCATATTGGCCCTGCCCAATACAGGCCATTGTGTTTTATGGACTATATTTGAGAATAAGCTTGAGACTTGACAACCTGACATAGGAGCAGATAGTGCTAAAAATGGTCACACAGGGAAGTACGTAGCAGGCAGGGGACACAGCCTAGCAATGGCTGATGGGTTAAAGGTGGAACTTAATAAAGAAGAAAGGAAGCAGAGTCAACAACAAAAACCCTTAAGTCAACCCAACATCATAGTATTTTCACAGCACAATGTGAAAATACTCCACCTTTTTCCCCAATGGGAACCCAAAGTGACTTGCATCATTCTCCTCTTCTCCGTTTTATCCTCACAACAGCCCTGTGAAGTAGCTCAGGCTGAGAGGGTGTGACTGGCCCAAAGTCACCCAGCAAACGTCCATGGAACAAGTGAAGATTCGAACCTGGGTCTCCCAGCACTTTAACCACTGCACCACACTGGCCCTGCACACTGAGAAATATACCTTTCCCCTTGCTTCCAGCTTTCAAACTGATATTTTACTTCTTTGCCTGGGGAGACTAGCTCTTTTCAGACATTCTAAATGCATATAAATGAGCACACATGGGATTGTGGTGGCAGCTCCATCCTTAGTTTACATGAATTCTCTAGAACATGTACAGAGAGCTTATGTCCGTACAAAAAAAGTAGGCAGCCATGTCAACCTGTAGCACAATCCAAAGCAAAAACGCTTTGTGGAAGTATTCAGATTCTTCAGGCTGGAGGATGGGAAACATCTTTCAAGCCATTATCTTGTCCTTTTTGTCAGCATCTTGTAGGATAGCTGTAGGGTGCTTAGCCAACTTCAATGGGCACAAGACGGCTAGCTGATACAAGATTGTGCTGCACACTGGGGAGACGACATAGAAAAGGAAACGTTCAATTCAAAACACACACACAAAAAGGAATTGGTCAAATGTACAGATACACATGATTCACATAATTGGAAACCTTGATTTTCAAGGTGAAAAAAGATTTACATGTATGGATAAATATCCTTTTTTAAAAAAATTGTTATGTTTGTGTAGATTACTATTGTGAACAATTTCAGTCTGACCAGTTTCATTGCTGGTACTGAAGATTCATTTGTTTCTTTTATACATTTTACACAATGTATACATAATGATGTACATATAATGTATAATGCCAATTTATAGATGCACAGAAACAATGAAAAACATATGTTTTATAGGAATAATTTCATCTGAAGAAACACAAAATGGTGTGTGAAACACTCAGGACATTGTTTTACAAAAGACAGAAGCAAAACTAAGACAAGCACATTTGGACAGAACCAGCAAAGCCTATGAAATTCAGCAGTACATCTAACTCTGTACAGTTGTGGGTTCTATGTGTATATTACAATGACTTGTATAGGCTGAGAACACAGCCTGCCACCACAATCCCACTCCATGCCCCCCAGTGCAGACACATTCATTGTACATGATTGGAATTTATGGAAGGTATTTATGATAAAGTGGCTAAAACCCTGAAACTCAGGTCTGGTAACAATACTACAAACTACTCAGCAGTGAAACGTCAAGAATTAAAAATAAGCTTCCCCCCAAAAAATGCATATGAAAATCAAATATACAAGTCCTTTCAGTCATTGTGATCATGAAATGACTCAACAACAATCACCTATAATGAATGAGACTGAAGACTTCCCAGTAAATGTCACAATAAGGAGGAGGGAATCATGTACACAAGCTTTCTCAGAACAGGAACTCAGGGTTGCCAGCTCCATCATTTCCCAGCCCTTCCAGGTGTCTTCTCTTCTCCTTTACATCCTTCTTTCTGCTTTCAAGGCCTGATTTACACATGCAGGAATCTGAGGATGGAGAACTCACTACATGTCTTTAGATTACAGGTGGAGGAACACAGGGGTGGTTTTTGCCAATGTGTAACAGGGGCAGCTGCCCTGGGCCCTATGTGGTGGGGGGTGATTGCCCACTGCCTCACAGTTACGGAGCACATGCACTGTGCATAGCCCTCATGTAAAACACACAAAAGAAATGCAATAAAAAGTGTAATCTCTCTATTCCTTAACAGTTGAAAAACAACTTTCTTTTCCTTAGGAGTAAAACTGTAAGCATACTTCTCAATGACAACTGAATAGGGTCTTGAGGAGTCAGCTCAGCAGCAGATGCTTGTGCCTGTTCCATCTGAGGCTGTCAGCTTCCAGCAACCACTTCTACCCACCTCATATAAAGTGAGGCTGCTCCTTGCTTGGCTCTCAGGTGGGGGGGCATGGGATGTGGCAGTGATTCTTGGGGCCCATGATAGACTTTGGCCCAGGGCCCCAGAACCACTAAGGCTGCCCCTGGAGGTACATCTCTTGCAATGCTCCCTTGTTTGTATGCTGTATGCAGCATATGTTAGCTATGTGCTAGATTAGAAGTCCCCAACATTTTTGAGCCTGTGAGCACCACTGAAATTCTAACACAGGGTGGTAGGAACAACAACAAAATGGCTGCAAAAGAAGGTGGGCCGAACCACAAAGTGTCAGGGAGTGAGGTTATGCATAACTTGAACAGCATGCAGATGCTTTCCTTAACAGGATGTCTTTTACAAGAAACATATTGTTTAAAAATATTTTTCTGCTTACACATAGCTTACCGTTAATGACACAGTGAAGATCCTCTTGCTATGTTAGCAGCTGCTGCCAAAAGCAGTTTTTTGAGAAAAAAAATCTGCATAGCCAATCAGATCTCCAGTGGCTAGTCTCACTTGGCCCCACCCACTTTGTAGAAGCCTTGGACACCAGGAAAAGTATCAGCAGGCACTGTGATGCCCACAGGAGCCACAGTGGGGATCGCTGTGCCAGATGATCCCCAGCTGTGCAATACCTTACAACCAAGCAGATCTTTAGTGGGCCTTGGATGCAGTGACAGCTGCATCAAGTGCAGGACAGAATTAGCAGTGATGGAACAAGGGTTAGGGGGCAGTTGCTATGGAAGTACAAACTCCTCTTCCCCTTCCCCTTTTTCTGCTTCCTTCTCTTTTTTCCACCCACCAGCCAACCTACCTTTATCTGCCCATTTTCAACTTACGCTCCTTCCCCTTCCCTTGCAGACTCTGCCTAGGGAAATAATTGTGCAGCACTAGACACTGAGTTGGGCCCAGTTGTGTGGTGCAGAGCCCATAATGACTTGCAGGGGGCGCTTCACTTTGCTCTGTATCCACACTACTTGTTTCCCTCCTCCCGTAAGACCTCATATCCTCACCTTGCCCTGCTTCCTGCTCTTTCCCACGCACAAACCAACCTACCCACGAACCAACCTACCTGATCATCAGCTATATTATTTACTGATTTCATTTATACTCTCACCATTCTCTACAATGGGAGCCCAAACCAGCTTACACCATTCACCTCACCTCCATTTTATCTTCAGAACAACACTGTGAGGTAGGTTAGGCTGATAATATGTAAATAGCCCAAAGTTACCCAGTGAGATTCCATAGCCAAGAGGTGATTCAGACCTGGGTTTTACAGAGCCTAGCATGAAACTCAAACCATTATACCATGCTGGCTTTCATGAGGTGGCCACTGTTGAACAATAGCAAGCAGCCAGGCTTGGGTGAATCATGCAAGTCACATGGTATCAAGTTGCCTGGTGACTGCTGTAAGGCCTAGCCCCAATGAGTCCTTCCTCAAAGTCCAAAACAACCCTGGAAAGGGCCCTGCCACCTACCCCTGCCTTTTACTGACAGAAACCAAAGTTTGAAGGCTAGCAATACTGCTGTGGTTACCTAGCAACCCCCACAATGGCCACTGCAGAGGGAATTAAGTTCTTAAACCTACATATGCTGCTTCTATTATTTTTAAAATTCTCCTTGAGGTTTTTTTTTTTTAAGATTTCAAACTTTTCTGCAAACTTGGGGCTTTTAGGAACTGTATTGCCAGTTCGTGGATACAGTCTCTGGATTTAATTATCCATAGACCTGGACACAGTGAAAATTTGATTTGTTGATAAATGTGCAGCAGTTATTCACACTTTGTAAGAGACCCAAGTATTCCACCCCCATAACAGGGCTTTTTCTTCCTAAATTAGGTTGTAACGTACACCCATCGGACAGAGCCCATCTTTTTATGTGATTTGTGCACTAATAATAAATATTATTCAGATTATTTTCGCAACCTCTTCTTTGGCTGTCTGTGTACCCACTCTATTGCTATACCACTGTAATACTAATCCAACACATTTTCTTACCATTTCAAGAACTTCACTGGAATGTTTTGTTTTCATTTCCTGCCTGGTCATATTTTCTTCCCATTACAATTACCTAAACCTCAAAAAACTTTATCGAAATAGAGCTCCAAATTCCAACCCTCAATGGAAAGTTGGTGTCCATATGTTGGTTAGTCCCTGACCCTATTTGCCATCCATACATATAGCAGGCTGCGGCTGATCCAATGATACAACTAGATTTTCTCCTGCAAGCAGCCATACTTCTCCTTTTTCTGAGAACAGCTCCTGTGTCAGGGCCTCAGGAAATAATAAACTGCTGAATGCTCTTAGGAAAACATTGGAAGACCTTGCTTTGGAATGAACCACCTGGCCACAGTGCTACATGCCTGGCAAAGTATCAGCCTGCTGTAAAGTTTACCTAGCAAAAGAGGGAAGGGCTGTAACAAGCTCTATGTTTCAATCATGTCTTCCTCTATATCAGTGGTTCTGTAGCGACCTCAGGGCCCCTATTTTGATTACAAATTATGTATGGACCCAAAAGAACTCCCATTCTCCCTCACAAACAACCCCCATGCCAAGACAGTCACTTGCAAATTGTGTAGAGCAATCCATGTATGCCTCATGTAAGAGTCAATTCTTTCTCCGTATCTGCTGAGAACTAGTTCAAGAAAAAAAATGGTTATATTGCCTGTACGTGGCCTACAAGTTCAGGTGTCAGAAAACAGCTAATTCTATAGGGTGAGAAGGCCCTAGCCCAAGTTCTAATCAATCTCACCCCTCAATTGGATGGGTCTTTGCATTACAAATAGCAAGAAACTTTCCTATTGGTTAATAAGTAAATAGAGGTCAGCTGAACAATGAAGGAAACAGACCCGGATAAGCTTTTAAAGCTACTTGCAGAACTAGGAAAAGACAAGTGTCACACAAAACATGAAGCTCCAGTATTCAACTGAAAATCACCATTGGCTATAATCATCCATGGATGTAGACTGATGTTTTTCACTCTCTTTGCATTGGAAAACAGAGTGAAAAGCAGCCCAATTTGGAAAGAACAATGATAACTGTATTAGGATTGTTCCTCCTTGGTGCCACTATACCAGTTAGAGATTCTAGAGATGATTGGTACCCAACAACAAATTAGCAGACTTTCTGACTTGTACTCTGAAGTGATCCCAAAGTAGAGCTGCCAGGTTCCCTCCACTGTCCCAAAAGCTGATGGGAGAAAAAGAAGTTTAAGAAAATCAACAGCATTACATCACTTCTTGGGGAAAACTGGAAGTGACATTATTCCACTCCAGGAACCACCAAAAACTGACCATTGGATACTTACCATTAAGGGTCCTTCTCCTCTAAGGAAAAGAGGGCATCTTGGTGAGTGATTTCCACCATCTATGCAGAGATAAAGCACAATGAACTATAGAAGAGACCCTGAATGACAGGGGTCTTAGTCTCCAGTCTGCAGGGCCGCAGACAGTTTAAGCAGAGTCTCATGGGAGGGATACCGAAAGTGCAAAGCACTAGAGCTGTTTTGGTGCCCTTACACTGGCCAAACAAAAGTAGTTATCAACACTGTGATGCTGGGAGAGGTCTGTATAACTTGTTAACTATCAAGCCAAAGCCACCACAGTAAACCTGTTTTTACTGCCTCAGTAGGACCAAAAAATAAAAAAGAGCTAACCTCTATTTAGTTATTAACCAATAGGAAAGTTTCTTGCTATCTGTAATGCAAAGACCCATCCAATCAAGGGGTGAGATTGATTAGAACTTGGGCTAGGGCCTTCTCGCCCTATAGAATTAGCTGTCCTCTGACATCTGAACTTGTAGGCCATGTACAGGCAATATAACCATTTTTTTTCTTAAACTTGTTCTCAGTGGATACTCTTGAATAGTGGTGGTGGAATAAGGAAATGTAAATACCCATCCACATTTTTGCCTGGAGCACAGTAACTGTACTCAATAGGTATAATATGAAGATGTAATTATTTTCCATGACGATGATATTTTTCTAACTCAAAATGAAATTAAAACTTATTCCCTATAAAGGTACACTGGCCCTTTTACTGTAGATGACTTTCAATAGCAGCATTGGTAAATGTAGTACCAGTAAATTATTATTTCTTGCAAGTTTACGGAAAATAACCCAGCTTTCATAACTATGATACAGAAGATTGCTTTGATTAGTTCAGTGCACTTTGCAACTGAATTTTATTGTGTAAAATGTCAAAATCCACTTGCAAATGATCAGTAAGATGTATTGAAAATGGATTATTCAGCATATGTAAAAGCACCCTATATGGCTTAGCAATTAACATTTATGAAAGACTACACAATATGAGAGGAGGGGACAGGAGAAGTCTTAATGATTCTGGGGTCCTGGGCAGAAGTCCAGCATGGAGTCCCAGAATCACTGCCAAGCAAGGGGCAGCCCTCATTCTATGCAAGGCAGGCAAAAGCTGCCATCAGAAATCTACATATGATGTTTCCTGGGATCTTCCGAAATATCCCCTGCTCCAATGAGGCAGAGGAAAGTCAGGACTGGTTCTTTGGTTTGCAGAAGAGGTGTTTAGGGGAAGAAGCACGTTGTCCCCAGGAAATATATTTGGGGACACCATGGTACCAATGGGCATCACACTGAGGATCACTAGTGTACATGTTCCTCCCCTTCTACCTATTATCCTCACGCACCACAAGATGGGCTGAGATACACTAAATTGCCCAAGGTCTAGTGAAATCATGACTGAGTGAGGATAGGAACCCAGTCTCCCCAATCCTTTTCTGTCACTTGTACCACTATACCATGCTGATGAATGAGTTTTCATTACTACAGTACAATTTGATTTATACAAATATCTTGAAAGATGGACATCCAAACAATTTGATGATTACAGAATTAGGTTTTTTGTTCGTTTGTTTTGTTTTCAGATTCTGTATCCTCAGGGATCTATTCCCATGAAGATTGTCTTTTGAGGGACCACGTGAGTATCTGCAGCAAAATCCTTATGTGTTGCAGAGGATTCCTTTGTTTGTTCTGAGCATGCTCTCATTCCACATGGGATGCTAGGCAAGCCAACCTGGACTTTCCATTGACCTTCGAGTACCAAGAACACACTCTTGAGTGTATCCAATATGTTTACCACTATTGCTCTCATCAACTGAACACTAACAAGTGTCCAGGGTTCCCAAGGACACATTTTAAAAGACACTGAAATAAATTAACACAAATTCAGTTATATATAATATATACAGGAGTCGCAACAACTGTATAGTGTAACAAGCAGTTTGTATGGCCCAAGTAGCTGATAATGAGGGTTCCATCGATTTGTTGCCATTATTGCTACTGCTATGGCTGCTGATCTAATGCTGCTTCCTTAAGACCAAACATAAGTCACTTCCAGTATTACTGGCCAACCTGATGTAACTTTAAAAGACCAGTGAAATTTTGACCTGCATCTATTTAAAATGTTTCCAGCTTTCCAAATAAGGAATGGCATTAACTTTTCTAAAGAGGATAGACTGAGTCAATCCAATAACCTTCTGATCAACCCCAGTGAGCTAAAGCAAAACTGGCAGCATTCTACGTCAGTCAACCTGGGCTTATTTATCTTCTTCCCATTACGTCCCTCCTTCATTATCTTCTTCCCATTACGTCCCTCCTTCCTTAATCTGGCACGAGTTCTTATACCATCATATAATGCAACATTTCCAGAAATGATGGTTTGCAATGTATCCCAATAAATGTCAGGAGGCTACATATGAGCAGGGAGTTTTGCACGAGGGAGAGATATTTATAGAGGTGACTGTAAAACAGCCTGTATTATTTTAACTATCCATTTATTCTTCATTCATTCATTTGCGTTTTGTCCCACCTTTCTCCTGATAGATCTGAGCCACTTTACAAAAAAGACTAAAAATCAGATTTCAACATAATACACAGAATAACAAGAATAGCATATAAACACATAAAAAAGATCTAATCAGATAGTCAGACAATCCATTGGCCTTTACAAAGTTCTGCTTTCCATGTCTCACAAAGGGAAATCCTCAAACCCATTTTCAACAGCAGGGCTACTTCTATAATAGACATTTCAGCACAGACATCTTGAAGTTCCTATTCTTACCTTTTCTGTAACCCACAATATCTATTCTACAAGGATCTGGAATCCATAGACTATATATCTTCCATCATACTAGAATGAAGTCATCCAGTGAAAATGATTACACCCAGCTTCATGGCTAAAAATGGAAGAACTTCTTCATATAATGTATAACTAACTTCAAAAAAGTCAATCAAAGTCAAGAAGAACAGACCTCTAAATAACTATTGCATATTACAGCTCAAAGGAACTGCAAGCTTAGATTTAGATGTTTACTAACTGTTCAGGGCAAGCAACAAGAAACAGCTATCACCTCCATGCCAGTCTTATGAGAAGTCAGACATCTCTGGGCGGTTGCTATTCAAAACATACAGGATCATCCAGAAAGGCAGTCCTTATGTTCTTAACTAGCCTTTCCACCTTGAGTGCTATTTCAGCTGACCTCCACATGGCAGCAATGACATCATGTACACAGCACATTACAACTCTACTAAGCTGCCATAGCTACATTAATCTATGTGCCATAAGCAGAAAATACAGCTTTACCTTCTGCTACTCAGTGCACATTTAGAAGGATTGTGGTCGGTCATGCAAGCCCATCTTCCTTCTAGAGTATGCACACAAAAGGCGGCCTGGGATAAAACTATACTTTATGAGATTCCCTGTTATAACACAGCCTTGTAACACTAACTGGGGGCCAGGGGTCTATTTATAGGGGAGAATCAATAGGGAGGAAAGAATGCTCTACCTTACACTACCTGCCAATTCTCCCAAATCCCCCTGAGTTTTTTAATTCACCCCCCCACACACACACACACACAAAAAGCTAGGCTCCAAAACCACAAATGAGCATGATTGGGGGAATGGAATGACCACCTTTGGTATCTGCAGGGAAGAATCAGAGAGCAGGCAGTACAGAGCATCCACCACTACTAATGCTCCTTTACAAAACCCTCCCACCACTTGTGATTTGGGAACTGTTTTCTGGGAAATGCCCTGCAAACGCCCAGCTGTTGCTTATGGTAGACCACCTATTTGCCACAAGTTTGCAGATGCCAGAGGCAGAGGAAAATAATGACTGCTGCCACTAGTACTAGAAGCAAGACAGTCACACGCCTTTGCCTAAAGGCTGTGAACACCTGAAGAATCAGAGCTCTTCCTTTCCTTGCTCATCACTGAAAGACCCGTGAAGAGTTAATTTCTTTTAAGTTCTTTTACGTAATGTGCTTAATTCATTGTAATATCCGAGAAAAGATTCCTTTTGAAGTGAACTGCACTGCAAAGAAAAAGATTAGACTTATTTTCCAGTTTTGCAAGAGGAGTAAAAATGTTTTGTTTTGATGTAATCTTGTCTCTCCTTAGTGATCCTCAAACACAGTTTCTAAACACCGTAAGCCCTGTTATTTCAGGCCCAAATTTAAAAGGGGAGGAAAGGATAATACCTGAAAAGAAAATCAAAACAAACAGTAGATCCAGAGTGGCATAGAATGAAATCCTACAGCTGGGTTTTTAACCATCTTGAAAAGATAAAACTTTGTCCCTACAAAAATCACTGGCAAAACTTTGAAAGAAGCAAAAATACATATGCATTCCCTTCCCACTTGATAAAACTATGGGTAGGTCTATTCAAAACAGAACCTCTAAAAATCTGAACATATCTACAATATGGAATTAAACTGATTAAGCAGTCATTCCCTCTCCTCAAGTACCGTTGGTAATTGCAGTTTTCTAAAAAATAATCCTCCCGATTGAATTTTTTTCAGCTTCCTCATCAAACTACTAACATTATCGTTCAATTAAAGAAATCTTAGCTTATTAATTAGGAGGCTGAATTTATTAGCTGATCAATAAAGTTTCCATAAAGTTGCAAATGAATACAGATAGTACCATGACTGGAATAAAATTGCCACTAGTATGTATCGGAGATATGCCCTTTGTTTTATGAGTACTCATCTGTATCCTATGTGCCAGGATTGTCCACAGTAGCTCATCAGCCACATCCAGTTCCTGAAGCAATTTTATCTGCCACAAGTAACCTTAACAAATTGTTATCAAGGTTCAGTAAGAAATATGCTTGCGGTTTTACTTATAAGGAAAAAAGCTCTTTTCCAGCTTAGATTCAGGTGGGTAGATGGGTTGGTCCAGGGGTCCTTTCGAGCAGGAGCTCGGGGGAGCGCAGCTCTGGGAGTTGGTGCCAGCTCCCCCCCCCCTGCAGGGGAATGCCTGCTTATGTCATGGCTGCAGCAAAATGACCCCGTCCCCTGGAGAGGTCCTTGTTCCTCCGACCAGCCTTCTGAAGGCTTCAGCCACCCCTGAAGCTATCCTCCCAGAATAGTGGTATTTATGAAGCTTGGATTAGTAGCTGTCCTCACTCTGCCAGTTCGTTCGTTCGTTCTTTCTTTCTTTCTTTCTTTCTCTCTCTCTCTCTCTCCTTTCTTTCTTGCCTTGTGACATACTCCTGGTGATGTCAGGTGGTGTAGCATATGCAAATAAGTAATGTTAATGAGTTATGCTAATGAGCTCCTGCACCTCTTTTTCTACGAAAGGACCCCTGGGTTGGTCTGAAGCAACAGACCAAAGTCTGAATCCAGTGGCACCTTTAAGACCAACGAAGTTTAATTCTGGATATAACCTTTCATGCGTGTGCACACGAAATAGAGATATTCCACATTTTAATGTTGCCACTCTTATGAGTGCTATGCAGAGGGCATGTGCTCTGTCACTGTGAAATCATTATGACAGATGGCATAAACTTTTGAGGCTGGCTTCTTGTGTAGGAGTCATCTTCTGTAGGAAAGTGTACTTCTGACCCCAGAATATTGCCTGGAAAAAAAAGTGGATCCAAGTATATAGAAAACAGTAGTTTACATTAGGGTTGCCAAGTCTCTTCATCTTACCGGCGGGGGGGGGAGTCCTCTGCTGGCCGGGGGACGTCACCAGAAGTGACGTCATCACATTGGGGGTGTTGCCAGGGCAATGCTCTGGCAATCGTCCTAAAACTCTATGGTATCATAGAGTTTGGGGGCAATTGCCAGAGCGTCGCCCTGGCAACGCCCCCGACGTGATGGTGTCACTTCCGGTGACGTCGCCCGGCGTGGGGGAAGTCATCCAGGCTGGACGACTTTGGGGGTGGGGTTTCCCCCGCCGGCCAAATGCTGGCCGGTGGATCGGGAACCCCTGTAGCCTCCCTGGCTGACTTGGCAGCCCTAGTTTACATTATATGTAATCATTACTGATTGTAAATATAAACATGCATTGGTGATGGTGGCACCACTTTATGTAGCTCTCTGCTCTAGAGAAGCATATATTTGGTATGTTAGTCTGGCATAGATCAGTGGAGAAACTTGCATACTTTATATCTTGTTCAAAATGGCACTTTCTGTTCATGTCGACATAAGCTTTGCTAGTTAACAGTACAATCTTATGCACAGTTGCTCCAGTCTTAGACAGACTGGAACACTCTGCATACAACTGCCCTGTGAATGTACTAATGGGCTATTCGAATCTCCTACACCTGTTCTGCATAAGCACTCACCTATTTGAATTCAGCCCACCACTAATGTATGGTGGTACTGGTATTGGTACTGAGCTCATATATAAATACAATACATGTTTAGGTACTTTCAGACATCACACCATGTGAAAGCAGTTTTCTGTGGCTGTCTGAAACATGTGAAAATTGCTTCTGGTCCCTCTGGAAGGGGCTGTGACTTAGTAGTAGAGCACTAAGCACTTGCACCAAGAAGGCTGAGAGTGGATTCGTTTTTTATTGTGCCCCAAAGTCATTGCAGTTATTTCAAGATGACATGCTAATGGAAGATAGTTTTTCTAGTAGTTTCAGCAAGCTCTGGAATACTGTCATATAAATCAAAGCCAAGTGATTTACAAGACTCTTGGCGGGAATGACTCCTAGGGACAGCAAGAGATAACAGACACTCCCTCCAAACGTTTCCTCTACTCCCAATGATTTCAGACTCAGAATTGAAATTATATTTATCGCCATTCTATAAAGTATTGTTTGAAGTATGTTTAAAAATCCTTGTTCCCCTAAAAATGGTCTTTGCCAAACCCCAAATTTGTTTTCCTAGAGTTACCCCTGCCTCTCAGTACTGAAGGGGAGGGGTCTGTGGGAGAGCATCTACTTGTCACCCTCAATCCCCAGCACCGTCAATTAAAAGGCTCAGGTGGTCGGTGATGTGAAAGATCCCTGCCTGAGATCCCAATGACCTGCTGCCAGTCTGAGTAGACAGTACTGACCTTGATGGACCGATGGTCTCATTCAGTTTAAGGCAGATTCGTGTGTTCACATTCAGCCCACTGAAACAATTCCCTCAGGACTTAAGTGATAATTTAAACCTAATTTGGAGAGACAGTACCTTGTTAATTTATCCACAACTTCATTTACACAGAGGACTATTTAAAAAAAAATGTTATTGCCATAATGTGGTTTTTGCAGGGGAACAGTGTCAGCCAAATGTGTTACTGTGACCTTGGCACAAAATCTTTCGAGATTTATTACCCAATGAAAATGTCAGAAAAGCATTCTCAAACATACAGATCCATTTTAACTCCATTTTTTCCAGTGCCAGTTATGTGTAGATCACATGCCAAAACCATACATATGCTCATTTTGCAGTTTACTCTGACTGAATACATGAATGTGCTATATTCACACACAGGCCAGACAGCTTTTTCATTGTATGCTACTCATCTCCTCTCCTTATTACTGCCCCGTCTCACATGGCTTTTGTATATTCAGGTCCCATGATCCCCAGCACTGCCTTTTTGGTGGGCAAATAGAATCCCTTATTCCTTTTCACCAGCAGAAAATGGGACAGGATCTTGCCCATAATGGTCAGTGGGGAATACAAGTGTCACATCCTTTTCCCATACTAAGACCATGCCTAAACAGGTCTGTTTTAAGGTGCCAAATAAAAGCTTTAAACATCAGACAAGTGGACATTTTAGGGAAATAAACAAATGTGAAGTCCTCTTTGCTTAGCCCTGTCTTTGATTGTTTTTCTTATTAATTTTTTGCCATCTGCTACTGTTTACCCCCTCAAATCATTTTCATCTTATCAAGCCCTAACTAGGTGTTATAGGAGGTCACCAACCCACAATTCCAACCTGCCCAGAAGCAACATAGCTACTAAAGGGTGACATGGGACATGAGCCAGCAAGCTCAAGACAACTTCTCCCTGCAAGTGATAGTCAGTGAAGTTCAGCAGGAGCAAGGGAAATGAGTACAATGACATCACATCAGCCAACCCCCTTCCCAATTATTAGAAGATGCTAGGGAGTCATGGTCAGAGGCAAGGTTGAGAGATGCAAGTCAGTGGCAACTGGCCTTCCCGTAGAATTTTTAGTTTGGGTCTCAATTCTGTATTGTCATTTTTGTCACTTGTTTGTCCCTGTTGTTTTGGGTTCCCCCCCCCCTCCTTTTCCACCTGTGTTTTGCTCTCTCTGGGACTACTAGAGAAAGCAAAACACATTGGGAGGGGGGGAAAACCTTGAAGCAATAGTGACAAACAAGTGACAAAAATGACAATGTGGAAGTGATAGAACCAGTGAGCTGGCCAAGGTAGGTCAAGTAACAAGTATGGAATCTATGAATGGTTTTGTTCTGTAGTTTAAATGGCATACCTGGAGGTAGGGTTGCCAAGTCCTTGTGACTTACTGGCAGGGAGGAGTCCTCCTGGGTCCGGGAGCTTCCCTGGCGCACATGCCGCGATGATGTCACCCGGAAGTGACATCATCATGTTGCCCTGGCAATTTCCCAAAAACTCTATGGTACCATAGTGACATCATCACGTTGGGGAAGTGACATCATCACGTTGGAGACGTTGCTGGAATGACGCTCTAGCAATCGCCCCAAAAACTCTATGGTACCATAGAGTTTTGGGGCGATTGCTAGAGCGTCATCCCAGCAACGTCCCCAACGTGATGATGTCACTTCCGGGTGACGTCATTACGTTGGGGAAGTCATCCTGACTGGACAACTTCGGGGGTGGGGTTCCCCCCGCCAGCCGAATGCCAGCCGGCAGATCGGGAACCCCTGTAGCAGGGGATCCCCCGCCCCCCCGGGCTGACTTGGCAGCCCTACCTGGAGGAAATGAGAGACTGTAATGAGATGCATGGTAACACTTCTCAGTAGTTGTATGTATCCACTCCAGGGGGGCTTAAGCTGTACTCAGTAAACAGGACTCTGACACCAACATAAATCAGTAGAACTTTCACGATACTGAATTGTAACACTAGTTTAATTCCACACTGTTTTTGACCCTAGGACTGTTTGATATTTGCATTCTCGCGGGGGGTGGGGGGAGTTGTTCAGTTTTTGGGATTTTTGTTTTGTTTGGTTAACACTATATCCTGCTATATCCTGCATTGGCACTGTATGATATTACTGTACTTTTTGGGGAAAAATTGAAATAAACACAAAGTTTAAAAATAAATTAGTAGAACTTCTACTGAAATACAACACCAAAATATCCTTACATTTCAAGGGCCATTATATGGTGGAAGAGAATTCCAACTTTTAAGTTCTGCTAAGTGTCTTGCAACTCAAGATTTCTAAACATGGCATTAAGATACTTTGGTGCCCAGCAGTCCCTCAGGCTTTGAAATATATAAGGAAGTAGTAAGAATATTTTTTCTAATTAACTTAAACCTCTTTTATTATAGTGTATAATATATGAAGATGCTTATCTGTTTTGGCTTTGACCAATTTCCTCCTGTTCACACCTGCTGTAGCTAAAAATATCACTTTAATAGTGCAACTCTGCTCCCTTGGGATTATTTTTATATGCCTCTGGAGGGGAAGGCAAACACAGCAATACCTATGGAAGAATTCCTATTTTAAATTGACCAAGAGCATGTCTATGTTTCCTTCACTTTAAAACTACCTCCTGCAAATGTTTATGTTGCTTTATTGTGTTTCTATACTTTAGACCTACATGCATGGCAATTTCCATTTATTTTTCACATTGTTTACTTCCAAATATTTAGAATTAGTCATAATTATATAAAGAGTCTACTATGCGTGCTTCAGACAATGTATGGCTAGTCCTCTGGATAATCTATATTTCTGGCCAGCTCACTCACTGATTGGGCTGCTGGTTTCCTCTGCCCCCGCTCTCATTTCCTGCTGCCTCTCCTGAGGAAGCGGGGGTGGGGGGAATCTTTTTTTTTTTTTAAATCACCGTTGAGTGACAGTGTGATGTCAGTTCTGTGGAAAACCAGAAAGTGATGTCAGTTCGCTCAAGGAATTACAGGAAACCCTGTGATTTTACCATAATTTCCTATGATTTCCTAGAGAGCTGTGATGTCACTTTTGGGGTTTCCCTGGAAGTGACATCGCACCATTGCCTACCAGTACCCCCCATGTTTCTCACCAGACCCCTACTGGTTGTTCTTGGTAACCCTACTCACTGATTTAACAAACTAGACATGATAGGGGCATGTTGTTTATGGACTTTCCCTGTTCACATATAGTTATATGTCTACTGTTCACAAAAAAGGTATGTTTGAGCATGGACAGCTGAAATCTTTCCCATTCACTGCCTTATGATCCATCACTTCACGTATTTTTTAATCTCTCCTCAGCTCATATATCAGAAAAATGCCAGACTGTGAAGAAAACATTTGAAGCAATAGAGCATAGGGAGCTAAAGTGTGTGTGTGGGGGGGGGAGGGGGTAAGTAGGGTTGACAGACCCTTCCCAGTGGAGGTACAGGTCCCCCACTGCCAGGCCCTACCACTCAGCTGCCAATCTGTTGGCTGGCAGGGGACTTAACAGTAGAAAGAGGAAGGCCACATCAGCAGCATCATACAGGAACTGACATCATCACACCAGTGACTTCTGAGTGATGCTCTAGTATTTTGGCAGAAACTGTGGTAGAAGTTGGTTTTACCATGCCTGTGCAACACCGACAATATGGCCTGGGTCTTTCTCTTTCTCTTGGTAAGTGCTCCCCCATCCCTCACCAGTTGCCAGGAGGGATCTGGTAATCCTATGGGGCAAAGGTTTCAGTTCCCTCATGAGCCCCCTTTGATGTATATGTGCATAGGGCAGACACATGATGGAACAAATATAGCTGTCCTCATCACATCTGGTTTGCTCCTAAATGACTTGTGAAAAAAATTGTAAACTTCAGCACAATCTTTGCTTCAAGTACAAGAGTGCTTGTTCTGAGTTGATAACGTTATTTCCTATTTTAAAACACTACAGTGCCCGTTACAATTGCAAAAAAAGGCCAGACTTCAAACTTAAACAAAGCTCTCTGAATTTTGCCAGATCTTTACCACCTCTGCTTTCAGAAATCCTTGTCCCAACAGCATGGAGAAAAAAATGTCCTGTCTCTTTCAGTCTGACTACAAGCAATTATGAGGGGATGTTATTTATTTACTTTCATGACACAAGAAGCTCAGCTGCCCATTTCTACACATTAGCCCTCTGTTAAAGGGGCAGGACATTTTTGTCCAGGTCCACCACACTAGGGTGACCAACTCTGTGTTGGGAAATTCCTGGAGATTTGGGGGTGGGACCTGGGGAGGGGAGGGACCTCAGTGGGATATCATGCCATAGAGTCCACTTTCCAAAGCTGCCATTTTCTACAGGGAAACTGATCTTTATAGTCTGGAGATAAGTTGTAATTCAGGGAGATCTCCGGGCCCCACTTGGAGACTGGCAACCCTACCCATGTACCTTATAAGCTCACAAAGCCCACTTCTCTCATATTGGCTATTACTCTCCCTCCCACCTTGAAACTAGAATGTCTGTAAAAGTTAAAAGGGGTAAGATGCTAAAGTTACAGACGTAGCTCCCAACGTATACCAGCCATTTTATCTCCACCAGCACTGCAACGAGAAGATTGGGGGGGGGGGGGAGCAGGGGAAGTTGAAGGAAAAAGCCACCCTGAACTTTATATGAACTGTGCTTCAGCCAATTACGTCATGCAGTAAAGAAAGAGAAGCTTAGTATCAACAGCTTAGGACTAAAATCAGTAAGACCACTTAACATGTGTCCCATTTTCAACAAACTGACTTTTCAGTCAACCGGTTGTGTATGCAGATGTTTAATCCACTCATGTCAGTCATGTAGATCAGGGGTCCCCCCAACCTTTTTGACCCTAAGGGAACATTTGGAATTCTGACACAACCTACTGGGCACAGCCACAAAATGGCTGTCAGAAAAATGGCCACCACAGAAGGAGCCAGCCACAGAAGTGCTGCTGCAGCCTCACACAGTGAAGATCTTTGGGCTGGTGGCTGCTGCTTCCATTGAAACATTTTTCAGAAATCTGCACAACCAATCAAATCTCCCATGGCCAGTCAGAATCCCTTCTGGACAAAAAGCCCCATCTGGTCCCTTTACCCACTTTCCAAAAACATTTGGTGGGCATCAAGAAACTTACTGGCAGGCTCCATGGCATGTGTGGGCACCATGCTAGGAACCCCTGGCTAAGCCCTTCTGAGTTTTGATGATGAGCTTCACTTTTCTTTTGGGGACTTCACTTGGAACAATAATACCTGCGTTGTAACAAACCTAACTGTTATATTAATGCTGTAGGGAAAGGATGCTCTTTATGTTTTAGTTGCAGGTCAACAACAACAAATATAGGGCAATTACATTTTTTAAAAAAAAATCATTTAGTAGACACGTGAACAGATGCAGTTCCTGGGGGTGTATATTTCATGTGTGGTTAAAGCCATGCTGGAAACACAGAAAGTATCTCTCTCTTTTTTTGTAACTTATAAAGTGGGAGGGGGAGCACCACTTTAAAATCGAGCAAGGCACCACAATCCCTAAAGCTAGCAGAACAGCGTGTGAAACACAGAATGGAAAAGTATATAATACCACAGGCACACAATTCAGGTGCAGTGCTGGGAGCCATGTGTCTTTTAATTAAATTCTTCATGGACCGTAACCATAATTTTAAAATATTATTATGAGAACTTGATCCATTGTTTATGATACCTTAATAGAAAATAGCTGTTCCCTGATTTCATATGCTTATTAATCTAAATCAGCAATGAGAAACAGAAAACCACACATTAGGGTGTTGTCAGCTCTAAAAACTGCATCCCGTCTGTCAATGTATTCATAATTGTTTCCCTAGACCCTGCCAGAGTCTGCCAATCCAGCCACAGTGATGGAAGAACAAAGAGGAACCAGTTTGGAAGAACAAAGAGGAACCAGTTTGGAAGAACAAAGAGGAACCAGTTTGGAAGAAGATTTTGAGGCACCTGAGGCTACGCATACAGGTAAAGGAGTGATGGTATAAAATCATTACCAAAGGATAAAATTCCTTTTATGTAGAAGAAGAAGAAGAAGAAGAAGAAGAGATTGGATTTATACCCCGGCCTTCACTTCTAGTCTCAGAGCGGCTTATAAACTCCTTTCCCTTCCCCTCCCCACAACAGACACCCTGTGAGGTAGGTGGGGCTGAGAGAGCTCTGAGACAACTACCCTTGAGAGAACAGCTGGTACAGAGCTATGGCTTGCCCAAGGTCAATATAACCCTTGTCTAATTGGCACTACAGACACATAAAGGAGGTTGGGTTCTGTGGGAGGTTAATGGGAGTGCTATAAATGTGAAAAATCCCCTATCGGGGGGGGGGGGGGAGAGTAGGTGTCATCAACATAAGACAACATGAGAAGCCAATGTTGGATCAGGCCAATGGCCCATCCAGTCCAACACTCTGTGTCACAGTGGCCAAAAACACCAGGTACCATCTGGAGGTCCAGCAGTGGGGCCAAGACACTAGAAGCCCTCCCACTGTTGCCCCCCAATTGCCATACTTCTCCCCAAGCCTGCTACAAGCAAAGCTTGTGTATGCAAGTTTCCTTTATATCCCTAAGGAATGTCCCCCAGCAACAAAAGACAACATGCAAGTATTAGGCTATTGGCTTGTTAGCAAATAGGGTTCAGACAAAGCCCACTTTTTTGGTATGCTTCATCCAAGTCAAATCTCCTTCATGATTACCCTCCAGTAGCAAAGTTCAGATAGTGCCCACTTTGCAAGTAGTTGTTTGAAGTACTAGATTTAAAAAAATAACTTCCATGTTCAGATTACCAATTGACTGGTAGAATGGAAAGGACAAATTGACCTAAAATTATTATCTCCACCATACTTTGCTTGTGAGCTTGCCTGGGGCAGTAGTCCAACCATTGTTCAAGAAGGCGATGGATGAAACAGAATTTAAGTCAAACTCAGTGGGGCATCTGTTTTGGCCTGGAGCCTTAGTAGAGAATGCTTTCCCAGCCAAAAGGCCAAGAAGCCTATGCTGTAGAAGTCCAGCAGCACTTAACAGAACAGAAATTTACAACCTCTGAACTAAAAGGTTTTTTTTTATTTTACCTTGTTGATTGTATAAAATGCTCAGTTATGAAACAGATCTGCCTCAGTTGCTGTGCATATGATGCTGTGGTAGCATACAGTGCATCATTCTGACTTACAAACATTTTTTAAACTTCCAAAAAAATTTTTTTTTAAATGTGCAATACCGCTAATCACAAAATAGACACAATTATTTCCAAACCAAAATTCACAGAGGAATCAGAATCACGGCATTTCATCTAGAGTTGCACAACTATCAGTTTTCCAGGTAACAAACTTCATGGTCGCAGGATGCCTGTGGTATGACAGCAAAATGGGGCCACCCACAGGCGACAGAAGAAATTAGCACAATCAAGAGAAATTAGCAAGAATAAATGATATTTTAGAGACCAAGACTGAGTGATGTACAATATCCAGCACATAAACACTTAGCTAATTCCCACCTACTCACCAGTCTAGGATATTATGACCATTTCAGGGAATCTGACTATTTTGAAGCTAAGAGTCCTGGCAGAGAGTTTAAATAAGACTAGAGCCAAATCACACATACATTACCCCCCCCCCCCCCAATCCCTGGGATGGGGGGGGGGAGTCCACACCCTTCAACAGAGGCTTCGTGTATAGAAATAGGCAGCTGAAGCTTTTCATGACATGGAAGTAAATAATATCACCTGGTAATTAACACTGCATTAACCCTCTTTAGGGGCAGGTCATTTTTGTCCCTAGGCAGCTGGCAAACCTGACATAAAATGGAAAGCAGGTAAAGACCTCCATGGTCTCTAGTATTCTCAAGAAGGAATTAAAAATGTACTCCATCAATACTCTCCATTTCTTCTGCTCAAGATACCCTGCACAGGGTTCTTAGGAGGTCATCCATCAAGGTACCTAACCCAGGCTTACTTTGCCATACCAAGATTGGCAGCCTTTTTCTCTCCGTCTCAGCCAGTCCTCTTCCTCATTACAGCCCCCACCCACCATTGTTTTTGTTCCCTTGAGTTCCCATGATGAAGGGACAGAACATTTTTCTTCTGGGTAGTTGGCAACTACAGTTTGAAAGCTTTTGCAATGGACATCCCCCTTGTCCATAATTTTTGTCCCGTGAAATATCAAGAACAGTCAGGCTCTGCCACCTAACATATCAAAGGAATTGTTCCATTTCCCTTTCGGGTCTTATACCATACCAGCAAGTTCAGCCCCTGACCTGCATATCTAAGCTCTGCCCCCTAAATTCCAAGGTCTAAAGGTCTCAAGGGACCCAGCAATCATGCAGAGTATGACGCAACAGTGTCCTTTTCTTCTCCTAGGACCTAAAGGGGTGATCCATGACTGGAGAAAGTTTAAATTAGAAAGTGAAAACAGAGACACCCTGTCTTTGAGCAAGAAAGAGATCCTTATCAGGCAAATGTCCTCACCCCATCGCTCTGACAACGAAAGTGAGACCAGAGACAGATTGATTCGGAAGGTAAGGGGGAAAAACCTAACAAAATGCATAAGTAAAGTGATTCAATAGCTGGGGAACAGGCACAATATTGGAGTAATTAAGACTTGAATTTGGCCCCAATTCTGATAACCTTGAATATTTCATTGCTAGTTCATATAACAATGTTGGAGGGTTAAAAATGCAGGTACAGCAGATCAAGGCCAGTCAGGACCAGGGCAAAGTAGCCAGGCAATGGTGTTATCGCCGCACACGTAGCTTACAGTACCCACATCCACCAAGTCACTACCCACTTTTCAGCAACTTTGTGACTATCCAGCAAATGTGAACTAAGTTCTAAGTTGTGTTGATGTAATAGTATTTATTTCATTATTTATTTTTATTCTACTTTTCAGCTTGTGCCCAGCCCACCTAATTCTCATTACATTTTTCCCCCATAATAAATCCCCTTGCTGGCTAAGGCACATACAAACAAAACCAATAAGAAAGAAATATAATATTAAACCAACAGGATTCTAGATGCATTTTTGCGGGGATAAGTACATAACTTAAAACCATACGAGAGGCAATTTTGAGCGGACAGTGACTGACAGGAAAGGAGCTAAGAATATATACTTATTCTCTGTCACTCAGAATCACAGCCTTCTAAGGCTGCTTTTCATTTTGAGTGCTTTGTTATATACTGTTTCAGCATAATATTTGCTCCTCAGGCCTGGTGTACAGATTTTATAAAGTGAATGAGGCGGAAGAATCCTGAGGTGGCAGAATGGGTTGTATCACTTTTAGCTGGAAGCTGAGAACACCATTTTGAAATGCCCTGTCATGTAAAAAAATCTACATAGGTATGTGTGCATGTGTATAAATAACACTCTAGGCCAGTTGGCAGAAAGCCTAACCCAGTCCCTTTATTAATGTGATGGTTTTCCACATTCAGCAAATTTGCAGAATGAATATACAACAATGTGAATCTTTTCCCCCACCCAAACTGGAATGGTACAGGCCATTGTATCACCTCAGAAATCCACCATCTCATTCTGTCACATGTCTGGGCAAGGTCTCTCTTACCACCTGTCACAGATACTTACTTCCAGGGCTATTTTTGGGCAGGAACAAACAGGAACAGAGTTCTGGCTGGCTCCTGAGTTGGCCACGCCTACAATCAAAACCTCTGGCATGAATGGCTATATAGCATACTGCCCTCCCCATGTTACACACAAGAGGGAAAGGTCTTTCCCTCTGGGGAGCCCCTCAGGATTTCCTTGTCAATTTCACTCCCTGCCAGTCAGCTGAGAGTGAAATTGACAGGGAAAAGCCCCTCTCTGCCTTCCCTTCTCTAGCTGACATGTAGCAGCTGGAAAAGAGCAGAAAGGGAACCGAGGCACATTGAAAATGCCTTTCTTTCCCTCTCCAATCTGGGGGAGGGAGAGAAAGACATTTAACCATGCCCCCCTGCACTTCCCTGAATCTGTCCACAATAGCAGAGAGGCTCAGGGAAGAAAGGGGCATGCCTGCATGCCTGCCTTCCTTTCCCCAGCCTGTCTGCCATGGTGGGCAACCTGGGGAAAGAGGGCAGGCATGCAGACATACCTGGGTTCCCCTCCTTATCTTCTCTAGGTGCAAGAAGTTCAGGAGGGGAACCCAGGCACGTCAAAAATGCCTTTCTTTCCCTCCCCGATCTGGGGGAGGGAGAGAAAGGCATTTACCCCTGTCCCCCCGCCACTTCCTTGAGTCTCTCTGCAAAAGCGAAAAGGGCTCATGGAAGGAATGGGGCATGTTTGCCTGGCGTCCCTGGATCTCCCCAGCCTGTCCACTGTGGCGGGCTGGCTGGGGAGATCGAGGGCAGCCAGGCAAACATGCCTGCTTCCCTTCCCAATCTTTCGGAGGGGGGCAGGAGACTAGAAAGGCAGTGCTGAAGTGCCTGGGATCTGAAAGATTCCAGGAACTTCAGCAGCACCTTTCCCCGGCCATCAGATTTGGAGGGGGGAAAAGACTAGAAAGGTGGTGCTGAAGTGGGGCGGAGAAGCTCGGGGGGAGAGAGGCAAGCTTGCATGCCTGCTCTGTGCTTTCCCAGCCCCCACCTAATATGCTAATGAGCTGTTCTGTTGGGGTGTGTGGCCTAATATGCTAATGAGTTTCTGCTGTTGGGTGTGGCCTATTGTGCTAATGAGTTCCTGCTGGGTTTTTTCTACAAAAAAAGCCCTGCTTACTTCTGAAGAGTTTTTTGTTGGTTGGGTAATTCTAAACCACTTTTGTTGTTGTTGTTCAAAGCCATTTGTAGTGAAAGGCTTCAGACCAATACTATTATTATGACTGGGGCAAACACTGAATTAGGCACTTCTCAAATTACGTAGTGGAACACTATACTGTATAACTTGAGATTGAACTCCTCCCCAAGCTGTTGGTTGCCTCAGATTTGTTTCATGTTTTTCTGCTTGCATTTATTGAACTAAGTGCCAAGTAGCATTGCCAGCCTCCAGGTGGGGCCTGGGAATCTCCAGCTGACAGAGATCAGCTCCCCTAGAGAAAATGGCTACTTTGAAGGGTGGACTGTATAGGATTGTACCATGCTGGGGCCCCTCCCTTCCCCAAACCCCACCCTCACCCTCACCCGGATTCACCCCCAAAGTCTCCAGGTATTTTCCAACCCAGACCTGGCAACCCTAGTGTCAAGGCAGACCCTGCCTTGGTGCAGTAATGTAACCAAGCTGTACCTGGGTTTGGTCTCAGTAACTCCCTGAGCAACATACCATAAAGCAAAAGAAGGCTTTATTGAAGAAGCTCAGGAAAAAGTATAAAAACAAGGCATATCGTTCAGTGGTAGTAAAATACACAGAAACAAGAAAGGTGACTAGCTACCTTTTACTGGAGTCCTCACACAGTGCAGTTGGTTCCTGAAGCAAACAGCTGTAGAGTATAATACAAGTCTCTTCCTGACAGCAAGGAGAGGTGGAGGGAAAAGGTTAAAGGGCAGGATAACATAACACCCCTCCTCACTAACCATACTTACAGAAAGCTGCAGGCCATAACCTCCTGATCTCCTCAAACAATCGCTGGGCATTATCCATGGAATGTTCCAGGGTGAGAGCAAGTTCCCGCTGAAACCAGATTCACAGCTGAACTCTGTGAGCCTAATTAGCAGGCATGGGTGGATGACCTTAGGGTTACCAACCTTCAGGTGGCACCTGGGGATCTCCTGCTATTATACCTGATCTCCAGACAATCGAAATCAGTTCCCCTGGAGAAAATGGATACTTCGGAGGGTGGACTCTGTGGCATTGTGCCCTGCTGAGGTCCCTCCCCTCCCCAAATCCTGCCCACTCCTGCCTTCAGCCCCCCAAATCTCCAGGTATCTCCCAACCCAGAGCTGGCAACCCTAGTCATGACCTTGAGAAATATCTTCCAGTGTGTGAGTTGACTAACACCTGTAGAGAATCAGAGAGCAGTGAACTTAGCTGGAACAAACTGGAAAATTTCTTTTTTGACAGCTTCTGTCTTGACACTGAGGAACGATTTGCCTCACAGTGCAACCCTGTGCAAGTTACTTGGGAGATACTGTATACTGTGGGACTTGCTTCTAAAGTAAACCTGGACTGTTAATGTCTGCATTGCTTTTGGATTTTTAAACGTACTAGCTGTTTGTATCCATGATTCTTCTGGCTGACTTATATCCTGCCTTTTGGTTATAAATAGAGGACTTCTTTTAAAAAATGAAAAATAAAACATTGAATCAATTGCTGCTGAAAATGCTATGCAAGTATTCCGATTCAATGGACAGAATTATGATGAAATTTGAAATGAAAGGAACTTCAAAGGAACTTTATTTCATCTCATCTCAAATCCTGTCAGAGTCCCATGTAATCTGAAAGGGAGAAATGCTTTTTTTCTCCAATCTCCACCCCAAATATATGATAGTCTAATCAAAGGGCATCAGTTTATCTACTTTATATCTCATTAAGTGGGACCATATGTTCTGTCCTCCAAAAGAAAGCACATTGGAGGAAAACGTTCTCTGAAGTGAAAATGAAGACAGGAATGGTTCTGTTAGCAAGACAGCTGCCACAAATAAGGAGTCCAGGGTTGGAAAGTCTCCTGAGACTTATACCCTTAGACGAAGGGAGTAAAACCTGAAAGCTAAATGGCGATGTTCTGGAAAACAGGAGAACCTAGTAAAGACTGAATTACTGGAAAAGCTGGGTGGTTTTCACACTACACAGGAATTTTTCCCAGGTGGAACATAGCGTGCTCTTGTTTTCCAGAGAGCTTCCGCATGATATTGTACTTTTTTCATGGACAACTTTAAGGCTCCCAGAGATTTCCTTTTTAAGCTGGAGCAAAGAAAACCCTCTTTTACTTCAGAGAAACAAACAGCAAGGTGGGTGCTGCAGTTAGACCCTCCATGTGTAAGTCCTGCCTTCAGCCAGTCTGTGGTGCTTCACATGACTTTCGAACCGGCAGTATTTGAACTTCAAACTCCAGCATTTCTTCCTCCTTTTAGCCCTTGAATAGGGCCTTTTTTCTTTAACAACAGAGGCACATCTCAGCTGTTCTTGGGGTTTGCTGGGCTATGTGTAGGCCCAGCAAAATGCAGACAGCAGGAATAGGTAAGGATGGGTAGCGCCAGCAGCTGGTGGCCCAGGAATGAGGCATTCAGATGCCAATTGTTACCTCTTCATGCCTCCATCTTGCTCACTGCCATTTCCACAGCAGAGGGTGGCTTCTTCCCAACCTGGGTGCAATTTTGGTTGGGCCTTTTGCCTTGTGGGGTGAAGGCTTTTGCAGGGTTACCAGTGAGAGGGCAGGATGGATACAAACAGTTGTCAAGCCAAATATAATGCTGCCTTTATTGTGGCCTATCACCAAGAGATTTATTCCGCCTGGAGAACTTGAGAAGGCTAAAATGTTGATCCTAGAGGATTCTGCTCCCTTTCATGAAAAGTCCTGGGAGTGCAATTTAGTGCAAGGCAGAGATAAAGTGGGGTAAGCTAAAGGCTAAAGCACAGGAAGAGCAAAAGAGGTCCACAGAAATATCATTTTATTGCTCAGATAGAGAGCAGGCTTGATGTGGAAGCTTTCATAAAACCAGAATCTTCCCTATAATATTTGAGCGCCCCTCTTTACAGAGCTTTCCTCTTTATGCATCTACCTAATTACACATTCAATTCTTATGACTTAGGTTTTCAAAGGGAAATATTTAGAAAAGTGATGTGAGCTTTTCATTACATTTGCAGTTCAATGTGTTCCTAGTCCAGCATACCACTCCCCCATGTATTCAGGTCCCAGCGTTGCCTGCCTCCATTCCCCACTTCCACTTCACAGGCCAGCAAGGTGAAGGGGCAAGTGAAGGGGGCTCACCAGCATCATGAAAAACTGGAGGGAAAGGACAGGTTCATACAGTTTTAGGCAGACCCATTGACCCAAGATGATGACATCACTTCCACTTTTGCGTTGCAAGTGACTCTGCACATTAGCACAACACCAACAAGCCTGTTTCTGGCAGGCACCCCTGCTTCATCCCTTGGCCTCTCCTACTCTTTGCATCCTTTTCTTTCTTTCCTCCTCCTTGCCAGCTTCTCACATTTTCATCTCCCCCTCCCTCTTTGTGACAATAATGAGGGGAGAAAAGCCATCTGGCAACTAGTAACTTTGCGATAGTAGCTGAAAGGAGTGGAGGGAGGCTGGAGAGTAGGTGGGAGCTCTATTCTGGTGCTGTTCCTTCAGCAGCCTAACCTTTCGCCCACCTCCCTCCAGTGCCTCACTGCCCCTCTACCTGTTGTGAGATATACTACACTGAGCCCCTTGCTGTCAACCTCTCCACTGCCATCTTCCCTTACCTCCTCAGTCCCGCACCCCCTGAGTGTGCCTCCTCAAACTCTGGCTCTGGCCCTGGTAGCAGGGAAGGAGGAGAGCCTCCCACTTGCTTGGGGTTCATAGTTGCACAGTTGCATCCATTGTGATCTGTTGGTTTACCAAAAATATCTGACTGGGCACTATAGAAAACAGAATGCTGGGATAGATGGGTGCCAAGGTTGTAATTTGCCTAGGACACCAAAATACCTTAGGCCAGAGCCTTGGATGGGTCACCCTCCAAAGTATATTTGGACACACGGGTCACCATCCCAAAAAGGTTGGAAACCACAGGTTTAAGTCAACTAGTAATTCAACTTAATTTTCACACTATTTATAGATGAGCATGCAGGAGTACGAGCTAATTAATGGCGAAAAGGAAGATGAAACTTGCCTACGGAAATACCGGAAGCGCTGTATGCAGGACATGCACCAGAGGCTGAGCTTTGGGCCTAAGTATGGCTACCTTTCAGAGCTGCAGAGTGGGGAGCAGTTCTTGGAGACCATTGAGAAGGAGAGGAAAACCACTACCATTATTGTCCACATTTATGAAGATGGCATCAAGGGCTGTGATTTACTCAACAGCAGTTTGACCTGTCTCGCTGCCGAATATTGCATGGTGAGGTTCTGCAAGATCAAGGCCTCTGACACAGGGGCTGGAGACCGTTTCTCTTCTGATGTTCTCCCGACACTTCTTGTCTACAGGGGTGGGGAGCTTGTAAGCAATTTCTTAAGCGTAACTGAACAGTTCAATGAGGAGTTTTATGCTGTGGATGTGGAGACGTTCTTGAAGGAGTATGGTTTGCTACCTCAGAAGGAAATTCCAGCACTAGTTGGGAATGGCAACATCGAGGACAAAGAGCCCGAATAGTTGATAAGAGATCTAATGCTTTGGTATTTCTTGTCCCTCCCCAGTATATATTGCAATTGGATCTCAGCAGGGCCTATGTTCGTTTAGCAAATGCTGCCTGTGCTTATGCACTTTGTACAAACAGTACATATATAAAAGTAACAGTATGTGAAGCTGAGTACTTCAGCTACTACTATATATACTTTTTTCCCCATCATGTCTACACTGTAATACCAAAAGCTTCATAGGGAAAGTACAAATAATTATAAAAATAGTCAGAGAGAGACAAAACTGCTGACTCACTTGCTCATACAGACACCCTGTCTGATTTTTTTTTTTAAATCTCCAGTTGTAACCTTCAGACTCAGGCCCAGATCCCTTGTGATTTAATCTCTATAAAATGCTGGGAAACAAGCACAAAATGATAGGAAGAGCTCTAGAACAAGTAGGTGCAAAGTTAGCAGATGCAGAATTCCCCAGGGTAGCCTTAGGATTTGCAAGGTGGAGAGGTTTTCAGAAATTAACCTGGATTGACAGGGGCATATGTGGTTATCAGTCATCTGCAGGGGTGGGTGGGGAAAAAAGGAACAGCAGGCAGGATTTAGGACACACAACAATGAGTTGGCTGAAGTCCAGCGGATATGGGAAGTTGCACAGGCTAAGCCTCCAGAGACGGCTGGGTGGAGCTGCTAGAGCACCATAGCCATCAACAAACTAGTGGGTGGTCAGGAAGACTCAGAAGATTTTGACAGGGAGGTGATTCAGAGCGTGGGGAGGCTACAAGGCATTAGGCAGGGCAGGTACAAGGAGGCATTAGGTGGGGAAGACAGAAATGGGTACCTGTTAAACCTCTCCAAGGTTCAACATCCCTAAGGCCTGACACTGGATTCGCATGGCTTACCACAGTCCTCAGTATTCCCTTTTCCATTAATGACTTCAATATAATCACTAGAATGGGAGATTCAACAAAATGGTTCATTTATTCTTCTAATTCACATAGTATGCTCAGGATAAAATAGTGTCTTGAAAACTGGTCCAATTAAATACTATTGTATTCCAGCTATTTAGATATTCAACACAATGGGTCTAAAAGAGTTGTTAGACTTCACGGTAGTTTTATCATTATCATTCCAGCTTTAGTCTGCAACATGCAGATAAAAATGATATATATTTGATGGTATTGTGAGTACCAACAAGTTACAGACTGCAAAACTGCTCTTCAGGCTATTTTAATTATACATATTAGTTCAACGAAACTTAGCACAATTAACAAGAATGTACATTAAAATACTAAGAACGTTTTTTTAAAAAACCAGCCTTAGATACTGACAGTGACACAACAGAGCCCAGAAACCTTGCTAGATGGGCAAAGGTAACATTTTCACAGTTTTAAAATATTATGGGTATACTGAACCTTCTGTGTTTTGTTTATAGGCTTAAGAACAAATCTCTGTACACCTGCAGCTCTCAGAATAACTCATACCTGAATCATCATAAAGTCAAAACAGATTTCAAAAATTGTCTAAAAAGGCAAGCCCATTTGACTTATTTTTGGGATGGGGCAGAGCTCTAGAGTGCGCCTTATTGCCCCAACCATTTTCTTGGTGTACTGGCCATGCCTCTGACACCACTGATTACACATACTGTGGCTTAACATTGGAATGGGGCCAAATCCTACATGCCTAGATTTGGATTGTGTGATTGATCTCTCCCATAAAATGTAGGGGCCAACCACATGACCTGAGTGCATCTGGATAGGATTCGGTCCCATTTAGATGTTTAGCTGCCTGGGGAATGTTTGGTAGCATCAAAGGCAATGCACTGGATGGAGGTAAGCCCCCCACTAGGGTTGCCAGATGCCCACTAAAAGCAGGGAATTCCCTGCTGCTGCTCAGTGGAGAGACGGTGGAGACAAATTGGGGGGGGGGGACATCACGCAATGCTGCAATGTCACTTCCTCCTAGGAACCCAGAAGTGATTTGCTACATTACATGACACTCTAGTAATTTCCCTATAGCTTTTATCATAGAGTTTCAGGGAAATTCTAGAGTTTCACACAACACTATGACATCACTTCTGGAAATGACATCATGGTGTCACACAATGCCATTTCACTGTATCTGTGTCTCCTCATTTCCTGTCACTGGCTGGGTGCCAGTGGGTCAGGAGCCAAGTCGAAGTCCGAGACAGTCCAAGGTCAAGCCAAATCAGGAACGAATTACCAAGTCCAAAACACAACCCAAAAGCAGAGTCAGTCCAAGCCAAGGTCAGAGAGGGAAACTCACAAGCAGTCCAAGGAGTCAACCAAAAGCCGAAGTCAAACAGAGCCAACATCACAAGCCAGAGGGTCTAGAATGAACCGAAGTCAGACAGAGCCGGAGTCACGAGCCAGAAGGTCCAGAATCAGGTTTAGCTGATGCGAGTTGAGCGGGTGCAGAGCTTAGCCAGAATGACTTGTTGCTAGCACAAGTTGGTAGTCTCTGTGCTGTGCCTAATATACCCTGCCACTTCCTGTGCTTGTTAGCAGCTGGCAGTGAGGTCCCGGCTCCCTCTAAAACTCAGGGCTGCGTGATCTGCGACTACGCATGCGTGCCTCTTTTCTCCTAGCAGCTAAGTCTTGCCTGGATCATGACCTTAGCGTTCCACCCGAGGAGGTCAATCAGGTGGGCTTGAGCTTGGCTGTGGCTCAGCTGCTGCTGGTGCTGGGGTAATGCCCTGAGAGGTGCTTGCTTGATCCTCTTCTGGTTCAGGTGGAGCTTGGGACTGATCCTCCACCGCAGTTAGGTCTGCAGGAGGCAGGTCTTCAGAGGCACTCCTGACACTTTCTGGCCAGTTGTCAGCACTGGGCTGGCAATCATAAATTTCACTCACTTCCCTTTCACCATTGTGGCTGCAGGCCTCTTTTTCACAGGAAAAGCTTGTCTCAAAAACTGTGTGAAAAGCATTACCATCCAGTCAGAGATGGTTAGAAATAATAAAATATTGTAATGCTAACAAGCTGATCAGGTAAAATATTCTGCATGTTTGTAAATGATACAGAAACCATAGAGCACATTTTCTAGTTTACTTTTTATAATTGTGAAAATATAGACATTCAAGTATTGCTGGAAAAGGAATAAGTAAGAAAACCACAGATACACAACTAACATCTTTGTCAGATACTATTGTGTAATGTTGAATTCTATTTTAAACATCAGGGTTGGTGGAAAATGTAATTTACTAAGCCTCTATATTTTGTGTTGGTGTAATAAATAAAAGATATCAAAAATGAACCTTTCAAAGGATGGTGATATCACCTTAATATATAAGGAAGATTTCAAATTTAGTTCTTGAAAAGCAAGCAAAACATTTATGTGATCTAAGAAATAGAAAGAGAACTCATTCATGGTATGTACACTTCTTGAAAACAGGACATTAATTAGAAATTCAGAATATTCTGATCGATTGGGACACCAGGGCTGCGATCAGATGAGCACTTTGATCTGTTGTCGTTGCTTTTTCCCATCAGATTTAAAGTGGTCATCCAGACAGCAACATCTGTCTCCTGTCTCACAGTCTCAGCCCCTTGTGCTCACTCCAGACTTTCCTGACACCGCAGAAAGTCCAGTATTTATGTATCCTAACAGTTTCAGAGTGCTCCTGTGGATGTGTAATCACTCTTGTGTGGTGATGCCATTTGGGAAGTCAGATTACTGACTTTGTTTCACTGCCAGTTTTTTGTGTTACCGACATGCACATAAGCAGATATGCACTTCAAGCAGTACTTGTACATTTTGTCACCCCCCCACCCCCCCGTCCACTCCAGCTGAACCGGAGAGAGCTCCCTCCAGGACATCTCTTTCATTCTCTCCTCCAGCTCTCAAAACCACAGTTTAAAAAACATTTTCCCCACACTGAACTACAGATCCCAGCAGCCTCCTCCAGCAATCCCATTGGCCACCAGCTGCAGCCATCCCGCCAGGAGTCTGAAGCGCCACTTCCCATAAGTGCCTATGTGTATGCCCAGAAGACAAATTATTAAGGAAAACTGCCGCTCTGCCCCACTCCATGGCTGCCGCATCTGATCAGTCAACCATAGGGTGACTGCACGGTAAGGCTGGTTAAACAGGGGATGTCTGATCAAACCTCTGTGTTTCAAAGAAACCCAAATAAATTAGAGGCGGCTCCAGAGCACCATAAGCTTGAAGTCCGAATGCAGCCCAGCTCTGTGGATCTAGGTACTTGTCTCTCATGCTTTTACATCTAATAAAGAAATACAACAAAAATCCACTCTAATAAATACAGTAAATTTCAGATAGTATGTTGTATTTCTGCACAATTATGTGAACAAGGCACTGAAGGATGATCATTTATTACTAAAAAAATATTTTCCCGATGTTTGGCTTAAATAAAAACACAGTAAAGTGACAATTTAAACAATAAAATCAAAATATAACACAAGAAATAAACCAGCAGACAAATATCCCTTCAGAAATAGGTGTGTTTGACATTTATTACAGAGGGTAGAATAGAAAAACTGTCCATGACTTCACCAAGAAAGGACAGGGCAATCACAGTTAAGACCATTGCCTAGATCCTTTCACACTGTACTCAGCAAAGTTTGAAGCCTTCCAACATAAGTCAGTCTTCTGACAGAGGAAAAGCTGAAAATTGGAAGGTGGCTTCTTAAGCTTTGAGTGAAATGCTAGGATAACCAGCCCTGCCTGCTGTAAATGATACTTTTTAACTAGAAAGACACTGGCACACCAAACATAAATGTCATGAGGGCTAATATAGGGAGAAATGGTATCTAAGATGGAGTTTAAATCAACACCCTAAGCTAAATTAACCTGGAAGTACTGCAAATGCTACAGAACTGGTTCAATCTGTTTCAAGCACCCCAGTATCTGTCAGGAGGCAAGTGGCAGCATTTAGCATCACATCATACATTATGCTAGTTCTAATGCATCAGTCTAGAATTTACATAACTTCTTGGTATTCTTTTACAAGCAAGCATGGAAATATGGACCTGTGGAACAAGGATTTAAACTAAAATAATGTATTTAGGGTGACCGTTCCAGAAATTTAGTTTTAAAGTTTGTCTGCTTCAGACTCTTTACTCAGTTTTATAATTGTCATGGCGGTATATAGTCTGGGCTGTTTTGTAATACAGTGATTTTTGCCATTTTCCCATTTAATGTTAATCATTGATATATTTATATTACCACTGCTTCTGGCTGGCATTTGATGCATCAGTGCTTTGCACTCCAATAAATCAGGAAACGTACAGGTATACTTGCACAACAGGAATGAAAGTCTGCTTTGACAGATACATAGAAGGATCCTAAGTCAGTAGTACCCATATGAACTACTAAATCTATGAAAACATTTCCCAGGTTTTTAAAAAGTGTGTTTAACTTGTTATGGAAACCATTGCATCCTTCACCTCCAGGTAGTGGCTGGAGATCTCCTGCTATTACAACTGACCTCCAGGCGACAGACAACAGTCCATCTGGAGAAAATGACGGCCTTGAAAGGTGGACTTTATAGCATTCTATACCACTGAGGTCCCTCTGCTCCCCAAAACCCCGCCCTCCTCAGGCTCCACCTCCAAAATCTCCAGGTATTTCTCAATCTGTAGCTGGCAACCTCAATTCCCCATCTGTGTAATGGGAATAACTACAAACGACATAAGAGGGTTTTGTAGGGATCCACAAGAGATTGACTGTTCATCCTGATCCATTGCTTGAGCTGCAGTGCTGATGGGAAGGGAAACCCTGTGCATATAAATGTTCTGGCCTTTTGAAAACATACGCAAATTCTGTAGGTACCATTCAATACATTTAATTGTGCTTTCTATACTGTATTGAGGGGAGAGGAAGGGAAAGGAGTTTGTAGGCCGCTCTGAGACTCCCTTGGGGAGTGGAGAGCGGGGTATAAATCCAATCTCTTCTTCTTCTTCTCTATGCTGGTCTAGAATTCCCTAGATATTCTGTACTAGTGTTAAAACATCAAGATATAAAGACCATTTAAGCACATTATTACCTCCTTCTGAAAAAATACAGCAGGGTTTCAAAATGTTTAATTATAACTGTCTCTAAAGAAAAAAGCTAATTGAAGTGGCAGGCCAAGCATGCATAAGCACGATTTCTTAGGGGAATCCATGACGCTAAATCTTTCAGGAGGTACTCACATAGCGCCAACTAAGCTCTCCACCTATTAACACTCAACAGCAGCATCTCATGACTAAAGAACATAAATTTTTCTTTGATCGTTATACCAGTTGGGGTTTCTGCAGGAAAGTCTGAAGGAGAAGCTGAACATCATAAATCACCACACAGAACATTTCATTAAAAATGACTTGTAAAGCACATAGAAGTACCCAGATTACAGTTACATATTATCAGGAATAAAGACGACAGCATCTGAGGTCTTGTGAGCAGTTTCATCTTCATCTTGCTTCCCTCTGCCTTACTCCACTCTTGAAGAAGCGATGGGTTTTATTCCCAGCTTTTCTCTACCCTAAGGAGTCTCAAAGTGGCTTACAATCATTCTCCCCTCCCCTCCCCACGACAGGCACCTTGTGATGTAGGTGGAGCTGAGAAAGTTCTGAGAGAACTGTGACTGGTCCAAGGTTGCCCAGCAGGCTTCATGTGGGGGAGTGAGGAATCAAATACGGTTCTCCCGATTAGAGTCCACTGCTCTTAATCACTGCAGCAGTTTTGAGAAATCTTTGGTGAATGTCCTTCAGCCTCTTGAGCTTGATCATCTAATTGTAGTTTACTGGGTAGTTGAAATTAATTTGCTAGATTAGGGGGGAAAGTCACAAACTAATGCATGTCTAGCTTCCATTCCTCAAGTGACAAAGGTGGAGAAGTCTAGTAAACTGCTAATGTGAATGCATCCAGCAGCTTTAGTAGGCTCAGACAATTAAATGCAAATGTTGCATGGGACCATGTCCCAGGTCTTCTAGCAGCTGTTGCTTTACTAAATTAACCAATAAGACATAACTTGGCAAGTAACCAGTAATAGAAGGGACTGTACGTGTAAAAAAAGAACATTCTGACCCAGATTTAGCACCAAGAAAACCTTAAATCTGGCAACCTAAACCCATTTGCATAATTCTCCTATTTCACACCTCAGGATCAAGGGGACAGGTAAGCAGCTATATGGTCACTACAGACCTGCCTGCTGACTATTCTGAACCTTGCTCAGCCACCATACATTTACCCCCACAACTCTGATCAGAAGGATGATAGTGCAAGATGCATGTGGGTGGGGGGGTGTCACAGCTTCCCCACGCATACCACTTTCCTCATCTGAAATGACCCCAGGTACTCACTGTACCTCTTCGTTTCCCTGATGAGGCAGATACACAGCAGGATTGCACTGCACTTTGAGGGAAACATTTGCAAGGAAGAAAGGGGATACCCTTCATCTACCATTCACCACTACACTTTTCCAATTAGATTACACCCAGCTACTGAGATGTGCAGAAAGGCCACAGATAAGAAAAAGGCGAGACCTGGTTCTACCTCACCTGCCATCTCCATGGGCAGGGCACACACAGCTGGGTTCCCTCCAAGAGGTTAGCTAAACTAAACTGTTCTCACAGGTGTATTATTCACTTGCCTACAGCAAAAGAAAAGAAAGGCTAGGTCTTCCCTGCCCTTTATGAACAAAGGGGAACCCCCACATACACACACATACCAAATCGCAGCGGGATTTGTTAGGTTAACCAGGTGTTTAGCCCGGAGCTATTGTACTTTCTTGAAGTCTATTTCCAAGCCTCTACAGGCAATGAGCCAAGGTTACCGCAAATCCTTTCAGACACAGAACAGTCATCTTTAGACCGATTCCACGCTATAAGCATTCTGCATGCAAGAACAGGGCAGGGGGGGAAATATAATTAACTGTCTGAGAACTAACAGGTGGATAAAAGGTGTACCACCCCTAGAAACCCATTGAATAGCAAATACAAAGCAAGTTCTAACCTAGCGCGGCAAGTGACGGCTGGCAGACAGTATTCAGAGGCAGAGGAAAATGAGTTAGGAACTGAACACTTCCTCCCTTCAGAGGCTGCTTCTATGACAAATATGCCTTGGCCTCAACCATCGCATTCCTGAACTCTTCCCAGGTTCCAACTGCTGGTTTCCTAAAACAGCACAGGCACGATTACATCCAAGGCTTTTTTTTGTCAATGAAGGCAGGTATCTCCCAGATAGAAGACATCACCTATAACATTCCAAATCCCTTAAAGAATCTCTTATCTATGAACACTTTTCTATTGCATGTCAAGAGAAGCATCATCCTGGGGTACCTTTTTACAAAACAGGGTACATGAGGGATTGCAGGACATAGTCATGTGAAGTATCCAGTAGCATATCACTCAATAGTCCCTTGTTTCTTACAGGTGTTCATACAGGAAGTGATGGTTTCGTACCATTATTTCAAGGGGTAATTCAGAACATTAGCCATTTTCAGTATTTCATGTGAGGATAAAGATAGATGTAGTTTAAAGAACCATTGCATTGTGCAGGGGGTTGGACTAGATGACCCTGGAGGTCCCTTCCAACTCTATGATTCTATGATCACAGCAGTTGCTGTGGGATCACTCACCCCATTCAGCTGTCTCACCTTCCCTTCATACTAGGTTCAGCAGCTTTTTTGGATCCAATGAAATGAGAGCAACATTTCAATAGCAGTTACCCCCTCCCAGCAACCTCAAGTCCTCTAAATAGCAAATGTACAAACAAAAAAAAAAGTATGGACAGCTGCAGTGAAGAGGGCAAACCGAACAAAATGGCCTCTATCTTCCTCTTTTGCTCATGGCTATTATTGGTGTAAGATCAAGGATGGGGTGATTTCAGTTCTCTTCTTAACTATAGCCCCTTTCTCCAATTTTGTGGCTTTTGTCCATAAGTCCCCTAACATCACCTTTTTGGAAGACTCTGAGAATTGTTGGAAGAAGTAGGAAATCATGTCCACAAGCACCCTCCGCTTGCACTTCATAGGTTCCAACACACATATTTCTTTGTGCATTCGTGACTGGGGCTTTTCCGCATGCTCGACTTACTGATGATTTTCTTGCTGGCTTGATCCACAAGCATTGGAGTTGGGTTTGGGCACGGTCGTTTCACATGTCTGCCTTCCCTCTGCATTTTGACAGTTGGGCAGTCAGATTTTTTCTTCCGCACATGCTTTCAGTAATGAGGATTTTCAAGGGAGGGTGCTGTAATTATTAGTATGTCACAGCAGCCCCCCCCCCTTTAAAAAACGACACTGAAGTATCAATATATCACTAGATCATTGTAACAACAGGCTAGCAGTTTCCCTGAACTGTGCTGCAGGACAGAGCAGCCCAGCCAGGATCTACATGCGGCAGGCAGAGACATCCCCGCCACACGCAGATCCTAGGGCCAGCTTCTCCTACAGCACAGTATAAACCGCGCTGCAGGAGAAACCATTTTAACTGGTATTTTTCTTCTTGGGTCTATTGGACCCCCCAAATTACGTGATTTCTGGAAAATCCTAGATTTGAATTCCATGCCAGTACTGGGATTCAGAATTTTTTGGAAATACCAAAATATTTTCAGGTCCAATAGACTCAAACTGGAAAATATCGGTTAAAAAAAATTTACACACTCCTAGTTACAATGCTCTAGTGATATATCAATGTTAGTACCTTTTTTAAAAAGAAAGAAAACAAAACCATTTGTCTTCAGAGATTTCCTTAAGAAAATGAAGGCTGCATTAAAAAAGTCAAGTCTACTCCAGAGACTGATGGGCAGGTGTATGTTCAGCCTTACAAGCACTGGCCAATTGGTGCCTTCCATAGTACTGCAGGTGTGCACAAACTTTCAAGCTACTGTTAATTCTGTTCCTTCTTGACTAATCTTAAAAGGAACTCTTTTGGCACAGCTGGTGGGGCAGTAGCTCTTAATGCCTTGGTCTGGATGGCCCAGGCTTATCCTAACCTCATAAGGAAGCTTCACAGGGTTGGGTCCTGGTTAGTACTTGGACAGGAAACCAAGGAAGTCCACGGTCATTATGCAGAGGCAAGCAATGGCAAACCACCTCTTGCCTTGAAAACCTTAAGTGGCCACTGTAAGTTAGTTTTGATTTGATTACACTTTCCAACATTACATAAAATAATGGAAGTTTCTCTTTGACTAGGGCAAAACCAAACACTGATGTGCTTCCCAAAGTCTTATGAAATGCTTTTAGCTAAGTGTCACGCTGGCACCCAACTTCTCTCCCCGCCCAAAACGAGACACCACTTTGTCCCGCAGAGCATCTGATTGTGACAAACTCCCAAGTCCTATCGTAAAGCGTCATCCCTAACTGTCCCACCATTTCTGCTGTGTCAGTGTGGGGACGAACTCTATACAGTGCCACCAGTAAGGCCTCAAAGCAAGCAGGAGGCGTGGTGAAGTTGTCTGTAGGAACAACTCACTGCTCTTAACACTGGCCCCAAAAATATCCTCTATAAGGTAAGTGCAGCTGAGGGAATGGAGAAAAAGAATCAAAGGCAACTGGGGTTAAACTGGGGTTAAACTGCTAGGGTTTTGTTTGTGCAACTGGGGAACAAGATCAGCCTACTAATTAGAAATTAGAACATACACTGGAAAATTTAGGATACTGTTAAGGAAGACCACTTGCTGACTGAACAAGTTATCCGAACACTGACCATGCCAGGATATATCTGCGCTACAAATCTATACTGGCATTACAGCCTTTTACTGTCATTGCTTTTCTACCCAAACCATGCTGGAACCATCAGTGGTGAGGGTGCTCAGAATTCCCAGATCTTCTTTCTAGGGCTACATTATCAAAATATTTTGACAAGGTGGGTTGGGGGAGATATTAAACCAGTTCCTATAATGCAGACATGCTCTAACAGACCCTGAGATGCTTCCTTTAACAGAGGAAAATGTAGTCATAGCCACTAAGTTGTTTTAACACCGACACCTAAATTATTGGGTAATTCAAGGAAGAAGAAAAACCTCTTCAGCTCTTAAAACACACAAACACAGGTCTTTTAATTAGCAAGGAGGAAAGTTAAGTACCCAGCTGACAAATTCTTCCTGGATTATCTGCTAGTGGGTAGTGTTGTTGGTTGCCCCCCCCCTTTTAAAACCACACCACCTACAGGATTTGCATGCAGAAACAAGATGGCCAAAGCTATCATCAGGTATTATTCAGATCAGCTAATTGGTTTCATTTTTTTTTAAGGTGACACATTGGGTCGCTTGTGCAATCAGTTCCAGAGGTGCAGTTCTTCTTAAGGATGTCTGTGGTGGCTGGAATTTGCAGGATGATTCTCAAGGCCAGAAGTCTAGTCACTGAAGTAGTTAAACGAGAAGGCTGCAGCTGATACCGCAACAGCCACAGCTATCACAACTCCTAAGAAAGAAAGAAAGAAAATAGAAAGAGAAGAAAGAAGTTCAGTATGTGAACAGAAGAACCCAGATTGCTAGAAAGCAATGAGTGGGGGGAAAGGAATTAACACGCATATAGTTGAGGCCGCATTTGCTTCAGCGGGAACACTCAGAATATGTAATGGTAACAAGAGAGCTAGATTGTTAATCCATTTATTTCATTTAGATATTGATACTTAGTTTTTTTTTTCCCCCAATGGGAACCCAGGGCAGCGTCTAACATAGTCCTCTTATCCTCCATTTTACCTTCATGACCACCCTGTGAGGTAGGTGTGACTGGGCCAAGGTCACCCCGCCAGTTTCCACGGCAGAAGTAGGGATCTGAACCCAGGGCTCCCAGACCCTAGTCCCACATTCTGACCATGACATCATGCTGGCTCTCACCAGTTAAATGGAAATGGCTCGCGTAAAATGCTTTTCTTCCTGTTCATTTATACATAAACCCTTCACCAACAGCGCTGACATGCAGTGGAATTGGGACATTGTAACTCAAGTGTCCAGTTCTGCCAGCATGTGTCAGACTTAATGTGTAACCCATTGCTTTTGCACAGAACACAACTGTGTGTGTGTGTAAAAAGCCATCAAGTCGCAGGTGAAAACCTGTAGGGTTTTCAAGGCAAGAGATGTTCAGAAGTGGTCTGCCACTGCCTACCTCTGCGTCACAAACCTAGACTTCCTTGGAGGTCTCCCATCCAAATACTAACCACGGCTGAACCTGCTTAGCTTCCAAGATCAGGCTAGCCTGGGCCACCAGGTCAGGGGTCATGTAATAAGTGAAATGAGTCTAGGTAAATCAGGAATGGGTGACGGGTGACAATCACATCTCATACTATTATACCTCCACATCTGGAGTGTGCACCACATACCCAGGAAGATACACAAAGGCAGTCCAAGCACATGTAAATTGTACTGGATCTTTTCAATAAAAACAGGAAAAACATAACAGTGCAGCACTCCCGAATCTCTCTCTGCTTCCTGGCCAAACTCTACTCAGCGAAGACAGACTGAGTGATGGCATGCAGAAAACTATTCAATATTCTGGTGCACTAAAGTTGCCGTTAACACACAGGCCCGCACATTCAGGAATCAATGACACATTAGATGCAGCAGTAGAAAAGAGCCAAGAGTCCAGTAGCACCTTAAAGACTAACAAAATACGTGGCTGGATATGAGCTTTGGTGAGTCACTGCTCATTTCTTCAGATACATTCTAGCTGTACCCGAAGAAGTGAGCAGTGATTCGCGAAAGCTCATACTCTGCCACAAATTTAGTTAGTTTTTAAGGTGCTACTGGACTCTTGGCTCTTTTCTACCGCCACAGACAAACTAACAGGGCTATCTACCTATCTTGATCTATCACATTAGCTGCAACACAGGTAGGTAAGACAAGTCTAATCCTGCACCCTGTTGTTCTCTGGGCAGACTTTGTCAAGTGTGCACATCTGGCTAAAACATTTTCTGCCCGTATAGTTTTGAATCCCTACCCGCCTGTACTCTCCATGTATACCCCTAGCTCAGAGGTCCACCCTTTGAGATCTGGCATACTCTGAAACATCGACAGGAGTAGTCCATCCCCTCCTATGGAAGTCAGGGATATTTCAGGATGGGTGGGGGAGCAAATAAAAAGAAACAAGAGAACGGCAGACTATTACAACTTCATATCTCAAAGGCATATTTCAATTGTGCCTCCCTCATTTCTTTTCCTTCCTAATCCCCAAGTGGCCATGATTTAATTTACTGCCTTCTCTAAGGACAGCATCTAAAGAGTTACTTTGCACATGCCCAATTTTTCCTCCTCCTCCTTGAAGAATGGATTTCCTACTCAGAACTAACATGGCCAAACTTTCAAAGACAATTTGCCCTTAAGTATGGAAGTGGCACCATTTGGGAAAAGATCGGTATGCAAAAAAAATGGTGCGGTTCTTTGGATCCTAATAAAAGAGGTCAACTACTTTAACCACAACACCAAAATAATAATTTGTGCAGCTGCAGGTAAAGAATCCTCCTAGCTCAGCAAGTGGAGCAGGAAATCCTTAAGAGATCAAAAGGAAGGTACAGCACTGTATAGATACAGGAGAGGGCAAGGCCATCAGGTCGCATTTAGGATTCCATAAAAAGGACTGTGATTGTACTATACTTGAGGCAGGGGCAGTCCCAGAGCAAGGAGGTCAGAAAGGTCCCTGTGTTGGGACCCTTTATAGGCCAGCCTGTGCTTGCACAATCACGAACAGGCTTCAGGCTATTGTCAGTTAGCACTGCCATAGGCGTGGGTATGATCAATGTATTGCTGAGTTACGTGCATCAATTCTGGCTGTCTTGCCCTCAGGTTATGATTTCATAACATTGCTTTGCGTTCCAAGATTTCTTTCACCCCCTTTAGGTCCCGCCTGGGAGATAGCATCGGCATCCCAACTCTCACCTTTGGAATGCTTGCTCGCTTCGCTTGCTCACTTCGCTTTGCACATGCTCATTACTCATTTGCTTTTCTTCCCTTATCTCTAGCTGGCTATTCCTTGGTTAACAACCTTGAACAGAAGGGCCTCCTATTATGTGTTACATGAATCACAGGTGTTGTGTGTTTCTTTTGCTTCGTTTCCTCTGGGAACATTTTCTCTAAAAATCCTCAACATTTTCCCTGAGAACCTATTTTGCCGCGCTTTCCTTGGGAACATTGGGCCAGTGTATTTGGGCGCCAATAATTCTTTCTATTGATTGGCAGGTAGTAGGCAGGCCATATTTCATATGAAGTATAATTGTAATGGCATTACTAGTCTCGGGCATTACTAACAGGAAAAGTGTTTGACCAACATGATCTTTTCTGCAAATAAAGGACTTTCTACTTAAGGAGACCTGTTGTGGACTATATCTTTTGGCCCATTCTCACATCCATGAGCCTTGTATACTCACACACAATAGTAAGATTCCAATTAGGTCCATGAACCTTGTATACTTGCACACAGTGGTAAGATTCCTATTATTGGCCCATGAACCTTGTATTCTCGCACACAGTGGTAAGATTCCTATTAGGTCCATGAGCCTTGTATACTCGCACATAGTGGTAAGATTCCTATTATCCTTTTGTAGCTCAAATGCTTTTGCCCAGCCTGAGACTCTGAGAGGAAACTGGCTGTATGGAACCACACTGCAAACACACAACACAGTGTCCAGATACACCATGGGCTGCTAAAGTATGTGTGTGCAGGGGGGGTGCTAGCTCAGAAACAATAGTCTCCTTCAGAGAAAAGTCAACAGACATCATTGAGAACAGATGCGTGGTAGTGGATAGCATATCAGACTATAATCTGGAAGACCCTGGTTCAAATCCCACTCATTCAAGTTTACTGGGCGACACTGGCCAATCTTTCTCAGCAAAAGCTATCTCACAAGGTTGCTATGAGGGTATAGTAAGTGGTGAGAATTCATGTGTGTTGAGCTCTTTTGATGAAGCGCAAGGTATAGATGTGATTGCCAGACCAGTGAATGCAGGAAAATCTTTTAAATTAAAATATATATTCAGATAATAATACACCAGCATTTGAATCCTGACAAAGGCTGGAATGCTCAAAATTTCCCCACAAATGGTGGTCTTAGGGGACAGGGGACCTCCAGGAACAGCGTGTGGGGGGAGTTGGAGGGCTGACATAAGAAGGGATGAAATGTGCAACAGCACACACACACACACCCCGTGCATGTGAAGATTTGGTCCATGGGACCCAGCCCAATATATATATATCTCATTGTTACATTTCATCGTTACAATTCATAAACAGATTTTAGCTTTGATTCAAACAGTCTCACTTCAAAAGGCTCTATAGATTTTCCTAACTTTCAGTTCTTTACCCCCACTACTACATCACAAACATCACTTAACCAGGTGTGTCAGAGAAATATTTCTCATAAAGTCAGTAAAACTTCTAATAACCATACAGATTTCCATTTACAGTCAACTAGCTATGTGACCCAAATGACACCAATCAAGTTTTTGATCACCTAGAGATTTATCCCAATTAGCTGTTTTGGGAGACACATAAAGGACGGAGTCTTTTCTGGAAGACACTGCTCCTGCAGTCCTCCCACAAACTTCAAGCTTGAACCCCTTGCCCCATTATTAAAGCTATGTAAGGTTTACTAAAGATATGGAGGGGGAGGGAGGCAATTATGTCCTTGATCTTACCCAGACAATAAGTCTTTAACTCCAGAAGTACAAGAGAGCTTGCTAGAGTCTACATACCTATGTTTTGGTAAAGTTTCAGCAGCAGTGTTTGTTTTGTCAGCTGTTTGTGTTGAATGTCATCCGGAAATTCCTTCGGTGGGATTACTTCAACTGCATGAGAAAGGAGGCAGAAGAACTAGATTTGGTCACCAGTTCCATTCTTCCCCTCTCTACCTCTAAACACAAATCCTTGTCAACACTATTTAAGATGCTCCATCTTGGAAGCAAGAAAGTACAAGTAAGGTGCATGCACAATGAACCAATCTGAAGAATTTAGAGTGGTTATAGGATACATAAAGCTGTGGGCCTTACTCTATACACCAGAGCCACTGAAATATAAGTCCAGGACACAAAACTGAATTGGACACTAACTCTGAAAATGGAAACGGAAAAGCCAAGGGTACTGTAAGCTCCCAGAAGTTGAATAATTTCGAACAGTGTGTCACATAATTACTGCTAGTTTGCAAGAGGGAAAAACAACCAGAACATACAAAGATTCCTAAGACTCTAATTGCACATATCCCGACAAGCATACTTCCTCCCAAGGCAGACTAGATTTACATAAAGACTCCTCTCCATGTCAGCAACACTTGGCCCTTTGGAAGGTACACTGCTTGTGCGGTACACTGGATGCTACCAAATAAAATCACATGGGTAGAAACATGTCCATGGAAACAACCACAAAGCATGCAGCACCACACCGGCAGGAGTTAAAGAACAACACTAGGTTCCCATAAAAGTTTGCTTTAGGCAGGAACAGAAGAGAAGATAAATTGACCAACACCCGGAATTCTCACATCTATATACATAACCAGTCTTCCTATCAGTCACTGTCAGCTACCTTTTATCAGCTGAAGGAATGCCCACAGACTGAACCAAGGCAGAATGAAGTGCTTCTCTTGCCCACACACTTATAGTACTTATATCACAGACCACCACCAGTGCCAGGAGCAAACACAAACAGGCTTCAGATGAATCAAAGCAGTAAACCATGCCATTTATTTGAGAGGTCTGTGTACATAACCAGTTTAAGAGCAGACAGTTCCAAACCTACAAAAACAATGTGTGATGAAAAGCAAACAAGCCCTTCCCCTAAGAATAAGCAAACAAGCCCTTCCCCTAAGTGCCCCACACTTCCTCCTGTTTGACAGATTTTGTGAAGGATAATGGCTACTTCATCTAAAGCAACCAGTGCAAACAATTACATTACGATGTTCAACGAGAGATGGAGAAGTATTATGATTGCCTAGTCACTAAAACCACATTTTTCCTGAACACCCAAATTTGGTTAGCCCATTACGCACACAAGCAGCCCAGATCTTTGCAACTACAAAATCTAATAATGAAGAGCTTTTTGCATGCCAATTTCCATGCTTGGTGGGACACTCTGCCATAAAAAAGCAACAGAGTTGCCTTAAGACTGGTTCTATCAGTCCTTACAGGCTGTGCAGAGCTTCTAATGGCCCATGGGCACAAAGCCATAAATGCTGCTCTCTCAAGCTCTTTTACGACAAACTGTTCCTTTGGCACAAAACTCCAAAGTATGTTAAGTATGTAATCTGACCTGCAAAATGTATTAGTCTTTACTAGATCTTGCAACTGCAGAAGTTTGGGCTACTTGTGCAGAAAATCAACATTAGCATATTTTGCAGGGGGATTCTGAGGTTTCCTCTCCTCCCTCTCCCCCACCCTTTTAAAAGTGAAACTCCTACTCAGTTTGTCTGGGAAAGTTTAACAGATGAAGGTTAAGTGCCCCCCTCCCCAGCAAAGACTTTATGCAGCTCAAAATGCATTCAGACACACCAGCTATTTTTCAATAAATCCTGTCCAGAGGACCGACTTAAAGATATTTTGTGCTGTACTCTCATTCGTAGTGCTACCCACTTGGAAGACAGAAATCTAACTCACAGGCTTGGTTTTTTTTTTTAAATGGCTGGCTTAAAATGTGTGAACTGTACCATGTTTTTAAACAATCATGTCAACACAGTCACAGCAACAGCAAGTTAACTGCATAAGAACAGTTCAGACAACAGTACTGGATGGTATCCAACCACTCTATTAAGAAAAGTCTGAAGCCTTCCTCGCCCTGACCTGCATATACCAGGCAATCCTGATCTCATCAGATCTCGGAAGCTAAGCAGGGCCGACTTTGGCAAGTCTTTGGATGGGAGACCTCCAAGGAAATACCAGGGCTGGGATGCAGAGGCAGGCAATAGCAAGCCACCTCTAGGGGTTGCCAGAAGTCAACCATGACTTCCAGAGGCGCACGCATGTGCGCACACACAATACTCACCCCCCAAAAAAGACAGAAAAGTCTGAAGCCTTCCTCAAGCCTATAGAACCTTTCCTCCAGGTTAAAGGGCTCTTCCATTGGGGGAAGACTCCTGAGGCTGAGGAAGTTTCCCCAGCCCAAGATAGGACAGTGCTCATTGTTTTAGCACATGAGCATGTGGCACTGCTTTGGCATGGTCAACCAAGGCAAGATACCTTGCTGTTACCGAAACAGAGATGGCAACCAGATGTCACTGAAACTGGCCAGAGACAGGACTCTGGAGAGGCCATTAATCTTTACAGTAGTCTCTTAAGACAACTTGGGATGCATCAGAATGAATCAGATCCGCTTGGGTCTAGCTTCCTGACAGAAAGTAATCTGGCTCTTAGCTGCTATATTTACCTGTGCTCATTTCCTCTACTGTGTGTAAATCCTCGGCTTGCACAGCTTGATCCAGCATTTCAAGGAAACGCTCTTGGATTTCCCCGACTGTCTCGTCGCCAAACTTGTAGTCACAAACCGGCACACAGGACCCTGCGATGGGGGCAAATACTCTGCAAGGCAAGGCATGGTACTCCCTTTCCAAACCTCAGAACACAGAGAGGGGGAAAAACGTGAAAGCCTTTGTCCAAATTCTGCCAGAGGACACTACAGTGGCGTCAGAAAGACACTTGGTATTGGCAGACTGCCACTGCCCATGCTGATCTCATTTATTTCACAGTAATTCAAAGATACATAAAACAAGAAAGAAGAGTTAGTGGCCCTCTTTCTGAAAGTATTTGAATTGGGCTAACATACACAGACCCAGCCGTTAAATTAGGTACAGTCCGATGCTTCTTGCTCAGCATTAGCCATTGGGTGATTCTGGTTCTCAGATTCTGGCTCTCTCTGAACAAGCTGGACTTTACACAGATTATTGACATAATACCTATTTTAATATTGGGCCAAATAATGTGCAGGAGAAGGAGGAACTTAATGTGAAAGTTTACCAGTGACTTACTAGATAGTCCTAGACAGGGTGGGGTACGGGAGAAGAGAATTCCAGCCCAACTCCTCTGGCTCCTACTCTGACTTTCTCAGATATTCCATTTTTACTGCAATTTGTTTGTTATTGTCACTTATTTTAATTTGGAGCAAAGAACAGCAAGAAGCAAGCTGGATTTGGACAGAGGGATTAAGAGGAAGAGATCCTGCCAAAAAGTTTCATTTTTCAGCACTAAATTGGCACATATAAAAGACATTAAAGTATGTAGAGGATGAACACCACCTAGAGAGGCAACTGAAAATTGCAGGCAATGTTTCTGCTCATTTACAGGTTTCTTTGTTATTTTATTGTTTTATATTGTTAAACAAAAATGAAAAATAAAAAGTAGAAATAAAAGTAGTGTTTCTGCTCTGCTCAGCCCCAACACAGTTCACAGAGGAGGTCCTCAAAAGGAGGAGACAGGCAGGGAGACTGGCTTTTATGGCAGAGCAGCATCTCAAACTCATTTGTTATGAGGGCCGGATCTGACATAAATGAGACCTTGTTGGGCCGAGCCATGTGTGTCATAAAATATAATGCCAGGTGGCAGAGATATAGACTTTGTAAAGGACACAAACAGAAAGATTTTTTTTTTACTTAAAATAAAAACATGCTTAAAACTTTAGCACTTTTGCAATATTTTCTTTATTTAACAGTATCTGATAACTGACACCTCTTGCTCTGAATTATTGCATCAAATTGTCTGTAATGTTGCAATCTTGAGTATGCTGTTCAGGTGTGTATCTGTAAGCTGCAAACCTACTTTTGATTTATTGACATTCACCACAGAAATCTCATGCTCAGAGTTCTGAGTCTAGGACCCAGGGGAAAACATGAAATGGCTGAGCAATCGAGAGAGTCTGGCAAAGTAAGCTATGATGCAGCAGCAGCAATAGAACTGGAAGCAGGAGATGGCCAGTTGCAGTGCGGGCCTGATAAAAGCCCTCCGGGGGCCTAATCTGGCCCCCAGGCCTCATGTTTGATGCCCCTGATCTAGACTATACTAGACCCCTGAAGGATTATGCTGCAAGGGGGCATCCCCTGTCTTTCCATTCTCAGTACATGCAAAATAAATAAATAAAAACAGCACACATAAATGTGTCTTCCTTGTTTTTATGTTCTAGACAGAATTCAATGCTGCGTTTTTAATAGGTAATTTTTACCAAAGTTTACGCTGTTTTTCTGACCTTGTTTTACTTTGTAACCAGTCTTATGCAAGTTTCTCTGGAGAGGCGGCATATGTACATTTTCTGAACATAACCTCAAGAGGGAAAACGGTCCTCAAAAAAGCATAAAACGGACCTGCAGAGGTATTCCATTCGGCTCAGACCCTGGGCCAGGGTGGGGGTGGAGTGGCCAGAACGCCCAGCACTTTCATACTTGTGAAGGATTTGATGGAACATATGACTACAAAATCTGTCCCCGATTCAGAAAGAGCTAAAGAAATGTGCAAGTACTTTCAGGGGCCCATGGGGTTTTTGTAGGTCTAGAACGTGTTTCCTGAACACCAGCTCCTCATGCTATATGGCAAACTACTGTGGAAATCAAGGGAGACTTTCAAAGACAATTTTTAATCTGGCATGGGGGCGGGGTATTGAGAGGTCAAAAGAAAAGATCACAGGCATGTTGATTTCACAAAGAGCAGCATTATTGTCAGCTAATATCCACTGTTGTTGCTGTTAAAGAAACGGGGCCCAGTAGAAACAAAACTTTAACAGAACAAACTTGGCAACAGCATATCAGATACCTGAAAGGTTAGAGAAGCTTCCATAAATGTCAGAATAAGGCTGGAACCACCATATGAAGAAAAATGGCTATGACTACAAGAAGAAGAAGAAGAGAAGAAGAGATTGGATTTATATCCCGCCCTTCACTCACTTAAGAGTCTCAGAGCGGCTTACAAACTCCTTTCCCCTCCCCTCCCCACAACAGACACCCTGTGAGGTAGGTGGGGCTGAGAGAACTCTTTCCCAAGCTGTCCTTGAGGGAACAGCTGGTACAGAGCTATGGCTTGCCCAAGGTCATCCAGCCAGGTGCAAGTGGAGGAGTGGGGAATCAAACCCGGTTCTCCCAGATTAGAGTCCGCGCACTTAACCACTACACCAATAGTGATCAATAGTGAGGGCAACTCCTACATACTCAGCTTGCTACAGTAGAGTCAGACACATGAATTTATGTGAATATAGGCTCTGTTTTCACTGAAAAGTGAACACTCTCTTCTGTTTCAAAAATAATTACTTTAGCACCTAACATTAACAGGCAAAGTTACTTGGATTGTCATTAAAATGTGGTTTTGCAATTCCTTACTTTTCTTTCCTGGCGTTTCATTCATTAGCAGATCTTCAAACAAAATTTCACACCGATCAGAGAGTGTGTTTATTACGTCTCTTTTCAAGGCCTACAGAGGTAAAAAAACAAACAAACCCAGAAAGATACAAGAAGATTTCCGGGATGGCAAAAATATTCTGAGTCACTACACTGAACACCAAAGATCCTCATGTTTCTCTGAGTATTGGCCACCTGTGCAATGAAATGAACAAAGATATGGAGGGGCGGGGTGGGGGCTCATTTATTTTGAAATCAATTGGACAGGCAGGCAGGAATCCAGTGATGGGGGGAATGGCCCCAGTGATATTTCAACCAGCGCACACACCTTTCAAAGAGAAAAGATTCCTGCCAGGCCAGTGGGGTGGTGGTGGTAAAAAGCTCTCCCTTAAAAGGAGAACCCACCACATTGGCCTGCTTTTGCAAACACTCTAAGGCTGTGCTGTCCAGACAGGCCTTGGGGTGGTGAGTTAGTCTGAGCTAGCTCACCGTTTTTCAGCTTCCAGCTCCCACATTTTTGTCTCAGCTCAGGAAGGATGGCTCCGGAGCAAACTAATTTATGCAGTAGCCAAATCACCTGCTCACAACTTTAATGCTGGTTGCTCAGAGAGTTCAATTTTTTTGCTCTCAGGACTCCCCAGCTTAGAGGGAGTATTGGTGGTGACTAAAGATTGTACGGGTTTTTATGCATCGAGGACACAAGGCTGATTTCTTGGTACTGCGGCTTACAACTGGATTGCTCAGTAGTTTGAGTCGCTGTTTGTTTTTGTAAGCCACCATAGATGGTGGAGGCGGTCAGATAGAAACATATCAAAATAAATAAAACCAAACACAGATTAAGTCTATGAGACCTCCATCGGAGAATTTGGGATATAGAGGCGCAGATAATTAATGCTGGTAGTTTTGGAGTCTGTTCCCCCTACTCATTACCCCTCCTCCCTTTACATACCTCTGTGGTACCGTATATTGCCAACTTGACAATCCCAGTTTTTAGGAGGGTTTTCATGCTTGCGAGGTTTAACCATTTCCCCTCAGAAGTTGTCTTAGGCAGATATAGGGGTGTTCTGTACAAGGATAGACTTTGCAATTGTAATCTTGGGGAACCCGATTCTATTGCCCATATCCTTTTCCGATGCCCTAAATATTCCGCTATGCGTAATACTTTGATTCGTCCCCTTTTCCCTCCACAGAGAGATTTTCTGGATGGGGATTTAACTTTTTTTTTTAGCAGATAAGAATCCAGCAATAACGTTATCTGTTGCTGAATTTCTGGCCTATGTATGGAAGTCAAGAGTAATACTCTGTAAATCCTGCAATCTATGCTAGGATTGTTTTACACTCTGGAACACTGAGAATATTGATGGATGTTGTTTGCTTTGCTTTGTTTTGTTCCTACTGCTCAATGTTCTCTTTGTTCGATCTATTTATGCTATGCCAATAAAGGTTGTATGTATGAGACCTCCATCAACTCTACTGTTGCCCCTTACTTTCCTTACACTGAATTATCGGATACTAAAGAATAATTCAAATGAAATAAATATCCTTATTTCTTTGGCAGCCTGTTTATAATGGTAGGAATACAACAGTGGTCTTTGACAAATCAGACCTATCTTTGTATAAGCAGAAGTGTCAGATACCTCAGCGTGTTTCAGCCAGACTAGAGTGCCCACTATATCAAAATCAAGTGGAAAATCCTACCCTAAAAAAAAGATTCCATCCAAAGCATGACTTCCTGCTGCTGAAAAACCTGATTCATTCAGAACCGCTTTTGATAACACCAGGAGTCCTGGGGATCTCATTCTAATATGAAGAGGTGGCTTTGCTTGGGGAGAAGGAGGATTAGAAAAATCTTCTAATGTAAGTGTGTAAGAGTGCAGCCCCTCGGCTGTTATGTCCTACCAAACTTGAAGATGTCATATTTTTCAGAATTTTGACACAGTGGATGTGTGAATCAAACACTGGCAAAATAAATGTACTTTAGAGCTGGATTGGTGTTTTTCAGTCAAAAACTATGGATATAGCATCTGGGCACCTACTGCATAAAGAATGGGGGTGACTTGAGTTTTCTACTCCTTGTGATTCATAAAAGTTAAAGACTGATTCATTGATGCCATCTGGGGATTGTTTTTAAGAATGTAATGATGTATTTATAATATTTTAAATAATGTTTATGATGTATTTTGTTTTATTGTTGTTCATCACCCAGAGCCCCTTGTGTTCATATTATAAATAAATAAAGTAGGATATCTTGGGAAGAGGGTTAAGATCAAGTCCTTCAGTAGGTTGAAGGGCAGCAAAAGTACCTTAACAGCATCTTTAACTTTTGGCTTGTTATTATGGATGTAAGCTTTGCATTTTAAAGCACCTTTGAGATTTATGGAACCGCTGCAGATCTGGACAGTTGCTGTGGACCTCGAATTTGACTTCTGTGACTGAAAGACAGAACACGGCATATCATAATGCTAACTACATTTCACAATCCGCTTTATATCACCATCACATTTCCAGCAGAGTTAGAAAAATTCTCAAGCCGCTTTACATGCTGATAGCTGTTATTTTCTCTCTCTTTCCCCCCAAAATGGCTGGATTTAATCTTTTGCAATATGACAACCAACTTCACAAACTGAGTTCTTTTTTAAAAAACAGTTTAATTTTTCTGGTGTTCCAGTAGTTTAACTTAGTTTTGCGGACATTCAAATGGCAGGCTCTTTCTACCATTACTGTTCAGGAGAAGATAAAGTATAAACCTTTATTCCCAACAAAATATACATTGTTCACCAGTACTATGAATTGATGTTCCAGCTTAATTGCAAAATTGGTCTCATCTTAAAGTCAGGACAGCTTCTCAATATTAAATGCAATAGCTTTCCTAGTTTTCCCCCCACTGAACAAGATCAGGCCCTGTGTAGTTTCCTCTTTGGCCTTCTGTTTCTAATAATTTAGCATGCAATTTCAGCTCCACGTGTGGCATTCAAAACAGACGAGGAATGTAATACTAAGCATGTAGACCTTGTCTACTCATATAGCAAGTGAGGTGGCAGAATGGACTGTACTACTTCAAATGGCAGGTGAAGGCCACCATTTTGCAATACTCCCACATAAGTGGGCAAAAATGCTGGGCTAGAAAGTTTCTGCTTGATCTGCTGTTTCTGTTTGCATGCAGGTGTTTAGGGAGGGGAATGCTCAAAAGTGATAACCCCCTGCCTGCAGCCTGAAATGGTACAGACGAGACTACTACCACAGCATTCTCCTATATATGCAAACCAGGGCTGTACCCACACATCAGTGGATTCTGCCCTAGCATTCACAACTGGATCTTCCTGTGTGGACAAGACAACCCAAGAGGTGAACAACTGCTGCAGCACAATGACAATGCAATGTTCAATGCGTGGCTATAGGCCAGATTTAGACTTTGATTCTGGTGTTCAAGCTGATTCGGATAACAGTTTACCCACCATCACCCAACAAATTCATCGCCGTGCTGTGATTTGAACCAGGGACTTCCCAGCTCATTCTCTTCATTACTGGGCCACACTGCTCTTACAGACTTACCAACTTTGTTAAAACCCTGGCATTAAAGGACTGGGTAGCTGACGGCGTGATTCCTCTTCCAGACTTTTTCTGCAGAAATAATTTAAAGAATTTAAAGCAGTTAATAGAGTGCATGAGTTTCAAGTGGGCACACTCACATTTCTCGGTCAAAGGAGAGGTGGAAAGTCAGGGACAAAAGTCCCTTGGCTATCTTTCTCACAACAACATTTTATGTCTTATTAGGCAGTCCACCACTTGTCCATGTTCTATTTATTCATGTTATTTATAGTCTGCCTTTCTCATGTGGACTCAAGGCTGATTACACATTGTGAGTCGGTACAGTCAACAAAATGGGACATTCAATGCCTAGCACATTAGGATATTAGAAGAATGGAAACCCCCAGAAAGAACAGGAGCACAGCATGCGTGTTAATATGACATATTAAGTGGTACAGAAATTACATAATAAGGATCCTGTTTACAACATGCTACATACAGCAGAAAAGACGACAAGTCCTGATCATTTATCCAAGAAGGTTTGTGAAACCATTTTGTGCTGTGCAGCCTTATTACCTGTGCAGGAAAGCCCTGCCCTACTAAGCACTCACCTGACCATCGATTAAGTCAGCATCTTCCTCCTTGACTTGGCCGTTGATCAAAATGACAGCTTCCTCTATCTGCTTGGCCCACCGAGTTAATCCATTCTTTACAGCAGTAACAAAAAAAGAAGACAAAGATTTCTATTGCAGAAAAGCTGTTCTGTTGAACGAGCGAAGAGTTTTCCATCTAAAATGCTGAAATACATTTAAACTGACTTCATGGAACTCTAGCCACATAGATGCCTCTTCATTCTTCAGATGTCCTCCTCTAAACGTAATTATTTATTACTCTAGGTGGGCAGCCATGTTGGTCTGAATCAGTAGAACAAAGTTTGAGTCCAGTGGCACCTTTAAGATCAACAAAAGCTTATTAAAGGTATGAGCTTCCATGTGCAGGCACAAATCTGCATCTGAAGAAGTGTGTGTGCACATGGAAGGTCATACTTTGAATAAACCTGTGTTCCTCTTAAGGGTGCCACTGGACTCAAAATTTATTCTGTTCATTACTCTGATATTCTAACTTTCTTCCAAAGAGACCAAGACTACATAAATGGAGTCTCGTGTCAGTTTCTCGCCGTTTCACGTTACTAGATGCCAAAACATAGTTTCATAGTCATGAAACTAGGTGCCGAAGCATAGTTTCTCATAGGAAACACAGCTGCTTTTTCCTTCACATTAATATTAACCAAACATAGTCTAAGGAGCATAGTATGCATCATGTTCTCTATTGTTTGTCCTACAGAGCAAAGAACCAACACAGGACTTCTGTCAGAGTGTCAGATTTAGATGTGGAAGAACTGGGTTCTGCCATGGAAGCTCATTGGTGACCTTAGGCCAGTCACTTGCTGTCTCAGCCTATCACACCTCACAGGATGCTGGTCGTGAGAGTACAAGCACATTTTTAAAGAAGTACAAAGCATTTGTTTCTGGAAGCATGCTTCCAATTCACTTAACTGTATTTAACCAGCAGACTGCAAGTTCTCTGCCACTAGCTTCACTAAAGAGATTCACACACCAGGCAAAAACCCACAATGACAACTTCTATAGGCACTAACCAAGAATTTTTCCGAAGCAGCTGTCAGTGTGAGAAGAGCAGGAAGACAAAGAGCTCCCTCTCCAACTTTTTGTTTTACTGCTCCACAGAAAGTGATGACTGAGCAGTTTGTATACTGCTAAATTCCAGAGAGCTCCCCCATGGCAATAAAATTTTATGCCAGGCTCCACCACTCCCAGTGATGAAAATATTGCATTGGGTACCACGTAGGATCGGATCGATCCCCGCTGAGTTCCATAAAATGAAAACGGACAGGACAAAGACGAAGAAAGGTTAATTGCTGCAGGGTGTGATGGAAGGGGATTTATTGGCAGCAGCCAGGAGGTGGCGGCACTGGGATAAACTAGGAAAGCAGCCAACAAAGGAGGAGAACAGGGGGAGGTTTTTAAAGGAGGACAGAGGAAAGTGTCTTGTGGGAACAACAAAGCAGAGGGGTCAAAAGGCAGGAGTTCACAGAGCTACATACACCAGACTGTTGTAAGCTACAAATACTGTCAACAGAAATAAGGCAGACAAGTTGGGGACCCGTGATACTCGCGGGGGGGGGGGAGAGAAGGAGCTCGCCCCCTTCCCTCCCCCACAAAGAATCCCGACGGGCCTTGCCGGGCCCGCCCCCTCCTCCCCCCCCAGATCGTCCCGGCCGCTCGCCCCCTTCTTCCCCCCCAGATCGTCCCAGCCGCTCGCCCCCTCCCCCCCCAGATCGTCCCGACGGGCCTCGCCAGGCCCGCCGCTCGCCCCCTCCTTCCCCCCCCGATCGTCCCGGCTGCTCGCCCCCTTCTCCCCCCCCCAGGTCGTCCCGGCGGGCCTCGCCGGGCCCGCTGCCCGCCCCCTCCCCCCCCGCCGCTTGTTTGTTGCCGCCGCCGCCACTCAGGTAAGTCATTCCCTGCGCATGCGCAGGGAACGGTTTTTAACTTTTCGGGGGATTAAAGTATCCCCCGAAAACTTTTTTTAACTTTTAAGATTTTTCTGCAGGCGGGGAGGTCACCCCCCACCTGCAGAACCCCCCCTCTGCCCCCCAAGTGCCCCCCCGGCGCGGATTTAGGTATCCGCACGGGGGTGGGCCACTTGGGAATTAGATATATAGATGTAACAAGCATTCTATTACCCATATGTTTTTCTCCAGTTCGTGGCAAGCTGAAGTAGCCAATAGTGGGATGTGTATGTTAGCGTTAACTGTGCATTCTAAAGACAGCCACGAAGTGGACACGCCGTTCTGGTATTTCCAGTCTGCTGGCTTCGCTGTACTCTGATGGGGTTCGGAAGAAGGGGGAGAAAAGAGATAGGAAGGATGGAATTATTGATCTGCAGCTGCCAACATTTTTTCCAGGTTATAAAAGAGTTTGCTCTATAGATGTTTACCTGGAAGTATTATCAAGCTTCAGTCAATACCAAGGAGAGCTTAATGTGGTATAGCAGGCAAAGTGCTGGACTAGGATCCGGAAGACCCAGGTTCAAATCCCCACTTTGCCATGAAGTACACTGGATGATCTTGGGCCTGTCAGTTTCTCTCTCACACCCTTAGCTACCTCACATGGTTGTTGGGAGGATAAAACAGAGGAGAGACGAACAAAATACACCATGTTTGGAGGAGGGGTGGGGTAAAAATCTCCTAAATTTTAAAAATGGAATACGCTCCTAAAGAAGATAGATCAAGATGGGTAGCCGTGTTAGTCTGCCTGTAGCAGTAGAAAAGAGTCCAGTAACACCTTAAAGACTAATAAAATTTGTGGTAGGGTATGAGCTTCTGTGAGTTACTGTTCACTTCTTCTGAAGTGACTCACAAAAGCTCATACCCTACCACAAATTTTGTTAGTCTTTTAAGGTGCTACTGGACTCTTACTCTTTTCTACTCCTAAAGAAGTGTAGAAAAGAAGTGCATAGGATTACAGCCTCAGGCAACATTGTTGTTGTATGTGAACATCAGGGCTTCACAAATATTTTAAGCAGCAGCAGACAGGATTCTGGGGGACAGCCATTCTCCAGACAAACTGTCTTGAGAAAGCCCTGCTGAAATGCCTGCATGCCTGTCTGAGGACAAAGCAGAGATTTTAGGCAACCTTGCAGTCATTTAAAATGGGAGCTTGCAAATACGTGTGGACTGTATTAGAACTTAAGTTTACCAAACTTTTTTTTAAACAAAGACTTACTTTTGGATCTTGTACGTCATATGTGCGACAAAGTATTCGTTCCCAGCTAAGAAACAATAACTAAACACGCTTAGAACAGATTAAAAGATGCACTGTCAATACAAATTGATTTTTCATGTGTCGCAGCATTTCAGTCCTGTGCACCTCTGCTGACAGTCATTACAGATCAGATTGGACTGAAGGAAGATACTGTATTCTTATCTATATTTATCCCCTACCAGGAACTCACAAATATTCACCCTTCACCCTAGACAACTGAACAAAATGTATCTTACTCATCTGTCATACCACTTATTTGTACATGCATGTAACATCCACCTGCCCATACAGAGGAAGAGGAGGAGGACAAGGAGGAGAGTGGATTTATATCCTACCCTTCACTACCCGAAGGAGTCTCAGAGCGGCTTACTATCTCTTTTCCCTTCCCCTACCCACAACAGACACCCTGTGCGGTAGGTGGAACTGAATGAGCTCTTTCGAGAACTGTTCGTGAGAGAACAGCTCTGAAAGAACTTGTAACTGACCTAAGGTGGCACCAGCAGCTGCAAGTGGTGAAGTCGGGAATCAAACCCAGTTCTCCCAGATTAGCGTCCATGCTCCTAACCACTACACCAAACTGGCTCACAGGTATACTAGGGCTGCGATCACACACACTAAATAATCCACTTTCAATCCACTTTCCAACTAGATTTTACTGTGTGAACTGGCAAAATCCAATTCAAAAGTGCATTGAAAGTGGATTGAAAGTGGATTATTTAGTGTGTGTGATCACAGCCTAGGTGTTACCTGACATCTGAACTCTGTATGAATCATTAGGTTCCAAATCCACACTGTGGTGGATTTCTCTGCACTGCTCTCCATCTTTCAAACTCCTAATATCCACTACAGCTTAGAAATGTCACTGGCCAGAGTTCTGATGGCTATTGGGAGACTCCACAATCGCCCTCACAGAAGACCACCCTTTCAAGAGGAAGAAGGCCAGGATGGACCTGGCCATCTGCCAGAGAGGGTGCAGCCACAGGGATCAGCTTTCTTTTACCCGACCAGAAAGACTTCTTCTCTAAGCACCAGCTGCCCAGGGACTACAGAAGCCAGGACAATGCGTTGGCCTCTGCCAGCAGACAGAGCCCCAAAGGAAGCTGCATGCTCTCCATCAGAGGAAGAACGCCAGCAAGGAAGACCAGCTTGCCACAACTGGATATAAATCCTTCTTTAATCATGATATCATTGTTCTGAGTGGTTCACTGTTATAGAAAAGAAAATCGCTTCAATAGGCTTATGCCTGAATGATATGATGTCCTTATCTGAAACACACATTTTTGCTCTGCTCAAACAGAGATTAATTGATATTGAGATGCAAGAGCTTAGAGCCTTGGCCTCTGGTAGATGTTCCCCTTTAAGATGGGTACGTTTTCCAATCAGCACTCCAGCACAATACTTATTCAATCTGACTTCCCCACAGCTGCGTAGAGCATTTACGTTGGCCCGCTTTAACGTGCTCCCCTCTGCAGTTTTAGCAGGAAGATTTAAGAAAATCCCCTACTCTGCTAGGCTTTGTGACTGTGATTCAGATGAGATTGAAACAATCGAACACGTATTCCTCTACTTCAGTTTGTATGACGACATTCGGGCAGTCTGTCTAGAAGCCATTCTTAAGAAAGATGCTGCGCAATCCGATGACAGAATGATGTATTGTTTACTGGCTTCACAAAACATAGCGGTTATTGAAGCGGTTGCTAAGTTTTGTAATTGCCTCATAATGAGGAAGATGTGTGTTAATCCCATGAATTGAATGGTGACTGTTTATGATTCTGATCTATGCCAATAAAAGGTTCTGTTGTAATATTTATATGGCTCATCTCCATCCTCTCCCTTTCCCATTATTCCTCCTCCCTTGTACATCTTATCATACTTGTTTGTAAGCCTGAGAAGGGAACCTGCATCCCTTGGACTGATGCTAGTTGCTTTGTGAGACCACCAGTTTGATAAACGGGGGTGGGGTGGAGTAAGGAGGCTATTCCACTATGACAGAACTAGAAATGAAATAAGACCAAAACAGTGGGCATGCACGCATGCGTGTGTATGAAATAAAGTCTCGTTACAAAGTTATATGCAGATGACCTGACATAGCAAATATGGCACAGGAATAATACGCTATCCTCCTTGTATTGATGCAATGAAATATCATGAGGTTTCTGAATCAAGTTAATTTCTTTTTAACAGATTCCACCCAACTAAATTACTCAGTCAGGATTTCTTCAATTAGAATCGCAACTCCAAGGTCGTTTTCTCCATACCCAGCAACAGCTCTTGCAAACTGAACAACATCTTCCTAGGACAGCTGTGCAAGTGTTTATCTTTCTGCTTCCATTCTTCGTGCACCAGCACAGCTGTACTTTGTAGCACTGTGAGATCTAATCAGCTATGTAACCCATACTCCTCATTACTTCAACTCAGAGTTTCTTTTAAGACACAGAAGTGCTGTATTTTTCACTCCATAAGACGCACCTGACCATAAGACGCACCTAGCTCCGCTCGGTGCCGTGGCTTGGGAAAGGTGAGGGGGGTTTAAGATGCACACACTTTCCCCCCCACTTTTTCTGGGAGAAAAAGTGAGTCTTATGGAGCAAAAAATACAGTACTTATATTCCAACTGTGGCTAAATTTTAAATCCTAGCAACAGCAGAATCGTAACTGCCATCCATTCTAGACTGGGATTAGCAGGAGAAGGCTGTGATGCAGTCTTTGAATGAATACTCATGACACATGGGTCAGAGGGGAAGAGTCATGCTTCACGTACCAAGCACTCAAGCTCTGCAAAGCTAAGCAAAGCCCTGTTAATAAAAAGCCAATCAAATAAAATGATTTACGGTGCAATCTTACAGAGTTACTCCAGTCTAAGCTTACCAATTTTAATTAGGTTTCACACAGTTAACCAGATTTATGGTCTCCAAATACTTTTTTGTTCAGTATTACCTTATTTTAGGTGCAGCTGCTTTTTAAAAACTAAGCTGGTGAACCTTGGGGTCTTCTTCTCAGCTACTGAGATGCATTTTAAATCGGGTGCTCAACGGGGGACTCGGCTCTGCCACCGAGCGTGGCCACGAAAATGGCTAAACAGCCTTAGCAAAGTGCTAGCTCGTATAGCAGGGCATGTGTCATTTCTCCTCAGAGGCACTAGCTTTGCAATAAAAAAAAGGATACTTCTTTGTAGCAGAACAAAGATGAAGAGCCACCCGGTCAGACACATCTTCCTCCGAGATGCTCCACAGCCTTTTTCTAGCTAGAGATTTTTCTACTGAGAAGACAAGCTGGCAGAAGGAAAAACAAAACAAACAAAAAGTAAACATTCTTTTTCTAGCTCCCGTGGAAAACCACAGAAGAACCACCGGAAACTGTAACTGCTAGAAGCAAAAGCCAAATGCCATCCCTAAATGGGAATTTACTGCTTTACCCATCCCATGCATCTCAATAAAATCCTAGATGCAGAAGGAAAAAAGAGAAAGAAAGGGGAAGAGGCACACTGCCAGTCCATGTTGAATAGATATTGGGTGCGTCCACACGCAGAATTAGCCGCGCAATAGCCACGAATGCTGGGCGGATTTTTTAACAGCACGATCACATGAGAACATCTGGCAATCGTCCTGCATCTGTCGGCAGCCCGTTGCACTCCACCGAAGAAGCGGAGTTAAAAAACACCTGGGAAACTGAGGTATCAAACGAGTTCGCAACGGGCCGCGGACAGAATTTCCTGTGTGATCGCTCCAGCGCGTTCCCATTGCGTCAGTGATCCCTCGTTGACGCACACCAGAAGCACGCAGCGAAGAAAAAACCCGATTCCCCCCGCCGTTGCGTCTGATCACGCAGTGGTAGGTCAAATTACTGCGGAGCAAATAGCCTCGCTCCCCCCCCCCCACGTTATCTGGCACGCGTGGCTGCACCCATTGTTGAACCTCCATTACACAAAGCTACAGGTTTAACTAAGTAACAAAACCAGTTAACCGATATACGGACAAAACCAAACCACAGATGAATCCATACAAAACCACTGGCTGACTCCATGACAGGATCACTTACTGCAGTGACAGGAAGTTTTATTTAGCCTATCCTTGTTCTTATTCCATATTCAATCCCCCCGCCCCCTTTTCATGTCACATATCCCCGCTGCCATGAAACTTACAGGGTGATCCTGGGCCACTCACGCTGTCTAACCTACCTCACAGGGCTGTTGTGAAAATAACCTGGGGAAGACAGAGTCATGCATGTCACTCTGAGCTCCTTGAAGAAAGGACAAGATAAAAACATACTAGAAATATAACAGAGCATTCTTCTTGTTCTTTTTACCTCTGCTCTGCTGCTTCTGTTGGAAGAGAAAGAGACAGCTCTCTTCAGTTCCTTCCCTAACGGTTTCAGTTCTCGTCGTTCTTGTCCAGCATTCTACAACCCTTTTTTCATCTACTCAGAATTCTATGATCTCATAGTAACCCTGACAGTTACTATGTATGTTGCTGACAAATATGCCCTTGTCAGCATATTTCATTTTCCGACTTGAATCTCAGTTACCAGGAAAACCACACAAGTCCATTTTTAGTGTCCCATGGGCTTAGTCTCAGGCTTTTTGATATCTGGGACCCTTTCCCAAAAAAACCTTGTTTAAACCTGCAGCAGCTTCTTTTCCCATTCTGTAAAGATATTTCTTCGGTCGGTCTCACCAGAGAGCCAATGACCCCTTCCACCGTGTTGTATTCTGTGCCCACATTCTCCAGATGCTGAAAACTCCCGTTTCAGGTTTCATTTGGAGTTTTGAATTTCTCCCTGTACCTTCCCCCAAATCCTCTCACTTAGCTTTTCAGATCATCCCTCTCAGCTTATCCCATCAAGTCTTTTTTTCCCATTTGAGATCTGATTTCCCAGCCAGGCAGGATCACAGCCACAGAACCCTGACTGAGACAGCTGCTTGTTCAATTTGCCAATGAAACGTTTTGATTTATCTCCATAAATGCCACTGTATGCCCAGATCACAAACCTCTCCTTAAGCATCTGGTCGATGTTGTCACCCTCCTTTGAGTCTAACCAAACTGCTCCTAAAGCCCCAAGTATCTCCCCTTAATGCCGTAGGCCCTTGAGTGCTCTGCTGCAGTTCAGACAGGGCATGCAAATCGAGCATGCATCCCATTCTTCAAAAAAAAAATCTGTTCTCCCCTCTCCTATTCACATTCTGCCTACATAGACACTTCTCTTTTTATTGCTCTGCTTTAATTGGTCAATTAAAACCTCCACTTCCTGCTTCTTGGGCAATTCATGGAAGCTAAACACAAGCTGAAAGTGCTGCTTTAAATTCCCCAAACATCACAGCACTACTCCCTATATTTTCCCCTGAAAATTTGAAACATTGTGATGCCTCAGAGAAACTGGTAATGTCAGTGTTGCCGGCACTTGTGATTGCTGGGTCTCCACAGCTGCAGAGCCATCTCTCCAAAGTGTCACGTGAAGCTATCTTACACTGAATCAGACCATCTGGGTCAGGGTTGTCTATTCAGGCTGACAGCAGCTTTCCAGTTTCTCAGGCAGAGGCCTTTCACACCACCTACTGGCAGATCTTTTAACTGGAAAAGCTGGGGATTGAACCTGGGACCTTCTGCATGCCAAGTAGATGCTCTGCCACTGAGTCACAGACCCTCCCAAATGTCTTGCCCACCTCCTCTTCTTCTTTTCCCTCCTCTCTCAGGTCCCTCTGCTGCTGCTGCTTCCTCTCCTGCCTGCCCCACAACTTTTTTCAGCTCCTTTCTTTACCAACCAATTTTTCCCCTTCCTTTCCTCCCTGCCAATGCTCGACGCACCCCCTTCATCCGCCCAACGTTCTATGGCTACAGAAGAGTAGATACCTTCATGGCTTCCTTCAGCAGCTCCTTTGACAGCAACAGTATAATGTAGAGGGTTCAGTGAAGTACACTTAGAATGTAATCCTAAGAACACTTTCTTGGAAGTAAGCCTCACTGAATAGACCAGAATAGGGTTCTGAGTTGACCTGCTCAAGATTGCTCTGTTATATATGCTGATATCCAACGCTGCCAGTACAGAATGAGCTCTGCCTTAGTATTTCTTAGGGCTATATAAGTTGGTATTATTTACCTTGCGCAGAATATTTTGGATTTCTTTTGACAGCTCTGGAACTGCAATGGTGAAGACACCAAGAACTAACAGTCCTCCAGGAAGCATTCTTGACACCTACCAAGACAAACCAAGGGACATAATTTGTTACTCGATTCTCATAATTTCTAGATATATGTATCAAAATATTTCACTGATTGATACTTCCACGTACGTGACAGTACAAGTGTACGTAAAGCTACTGAAATCAGTATGCAAGGGACATTAGATGCAGAAGGGGGCGATATATGGTTTATAGGTAGCAATTTTCTCTTCTTCTAAGCAGACACCTCCTCTTTTACCCGTACAATTGATCTGAATCTCCCCCAACTCAAAGTTGTAGTTGTACTTTATGACAGATCTTGCTGGTATCCATGACTTTGTTGATTTGTGAACTCTTTCCATCATCCAGCATTAAGTATTTAATGCATGACAATAATTGGATGTTGCAATGACAAACTGTCACACTTTTAGAGGCACTGGAAACATCTCAGGAAACTGCAGTGTGGCATACTGGCCTGGCTGTGAACCCGGAAAACCTATTATCGCATTGCTATCGTTCAGCCTAACCTACCTCTCAGGTAGGTTTCTAAGGCTGACATCATCCAGAATTCCCTGAAGGATGACAAACTTCAAACGTGATAAATACATAACCTCACACTAGTCCAGCCACTTTTTAAAGTTGCACAGGATTGAAGCATGCACATTTACAATCGTTCTCCACTTAGAAGACAACTTCTTTCTATCACAGTATGAAACGACTTAGTTCACAAATTAACAAAGTCATGGATGCCAATGAGATCTGAATTTCCGATCTGTGAAATCTTGTAAGACTCAGTAGGAAAAAACCGCATGGGTCTATATGACACCATGAATATTGTATTTGTTGTAAACAAAACAATACTAATAACAAGTATAGAGTGAGAAGACACACTGGTGAGGGAAAAAAAACAGAATGCAGAAAGATTTCAGTGATGAAATTCAGTAGACAGAAACACGTTGGAGTCCAGTTACTTTAGGGCTGATAGAGGGAGATACTAAATGCAAGTGTTTGTGATAGAGACAACATGGTTTAGTGGACCACGTTGGACCAGGATCAGGGAGACCCAGGTAACTTGCTGGGTGACCTTGGTCCAGTCATTATCAGATGTTATTAGAAAATAGGAGAAATATTATTATTAGAAATAGCCAGGCTGGTATGCCACAATGAAATCAGAAATACAATAGAGGACTGCTCACTCTCTCCCTTCTCCCCAAGTGACATCTCATTTAAATATGTCCTCATGAAGGTCACAGACCTTCACATTTGGCTCACATTTCTGAGCCAAATCTTTGTTGTCAGGATTAAACAACCCTTTTTCTGGCATTCTGAGCTCCCTAGAGAACCAGTGCGGAGCAGCGATTGAAGTTTCAGACTAGGAGATGGGAGAGGCAGGTTCAAATCCATACACTGCTATAGCAGGCTGCTGGATGCCCTTGGGCCCATCATATAGTCTTAGCCTAACCTACCTGGAAGAGTGTTACACTCAGGGAATAAGACTTCCTGGTGGTCCCCGGCCCGAGAGAAGTCTGGCTGTCCCCGCCTGGCGGAACGCTCTGCCGGAAGACATCCGTGCCCTGCGGGAGTGGTCACCTTTCTGCAGGGCACATAGGGCAGAGATGTTCCGCCATGCCTTTGGTTGAGGATAGTGACGGGGGCCTTTGGCACTTTCATATATTTCCCTGTCTCTCCCAGCGGGGCTGGAATTTTTTCCTCCATCCTGCATATTGTATGTATTACTGGTTTTATCTATTAGTATTTATTGGTTTGTTTTAAACCTAGTTTCTAAATTGAGGTCTTATATACTATTCTGTTGTAAGCCGCCCTGAGCCCTACTTATAGGGAAGGGCAGCCTAGTAAATCCAATTTAAACAAACAAACAAATAAATAAATAAATACCTCACAAAGTTGTCTGCTGATATGGGTCTCCACTAGGGAGAAAGGCAGGGTATAAATGAAGTAAATAAATAATAAGTAAAGTAATACCAACAAGTAAAGTTGGCAATTTAATAACAATAATAAGTAAAGCTGGCAATTTAAGCAAATACGCTAACAAAACTCTGGAGGTAAATAGTAAATAGTAGGAGGTAAATAGTAGCTTACTACAGTCCAGAGAACAAAGTTTGAGTCCAGTGGCACCTTTAAGGCCGACAAAGTTTAAGTCTGGGTAGAAGCTTTCGTGCGCCACTGGACTCAGACTTCGTTCTATGGCTTCAGACAAACACAGCTACCCACCTGAATCTTACTAAAATCCAGTCTTTTGATGTGAAAGCAAGAGAGGAAGCGTGTTACCTGGTTGGCATGTGCTGTTGTCCATTCCTCATCAATGCTAGACAGCTCTGAACTGTAACCGGCACTGCTTTTGCTTTCTTCATCTTTTGGAGGGGTCTGAATGGCTAGGATAACATAGTCCCTTTGTGGGGAGCACTGGGAAATGGGAAAGGAAAAAAGGAGCACTACAGTGATTAAAAAGATCCAAGGCCACCACTAGCACATTTACCATGTATTCAGGTCTTCAGCCAAGGAATAGCAAACATTTTGCAGAAAGCTTTTTCAGAAGTTCAATATTCTCCAGCTGCCAATCGACCCAGTGGATACCAACCAAACACAACCCCCAATCTTGGAGTCTATAAATCCGGCTATTCTCTTGGTCTGATTAATCTGCCCTCCATAGTTGTGTTAGCTGTGTATGAACTCCTGCATGCTTGTATCTAGCTATGCAGATCTGCAAGACCATCCAATTCTACACAAAGTGAGGTATGCCTAGATCCCTGGAATCAACAGCTTTAGGTACACCTTACTCTGCATGTATGTAAGCTCCGAGTTATTTCCCCAGTCAGACTCCCACCTCTTACATACAGCACCACATTTCAGAGGGAAATGTGCCTGTTTCAGTGGCTTTCTTTTCAAATAAGTATTTATTTTATTTAAGAAATTTCTATCCTGTCTTACCCTTGCGCTCACAGGCACTCACACAAACAGAAGGTGAGGAATTCAATACAATAAGAATTCATCAATGAAAATCCAGTCAATAGCTTAAAGCATCCATTTTCACAATAGTAAAACAACAATCCATCAGAAACACCTGCTATTAATAACCATGCCCCTACCTTTATAGTTTAGAAGCTAACTTTAAAAAGGTCTTACAGCTCTTACAAAATCAGTTTGTGCAAAAGGATGCTTTTACGAAAAGGCAAGGGCCGTGATTTTATGGCACTAATAATCATATTTATAAGCTGAATAACAATGTTGCTTATTTCATCTCTGTGAGGAATTAGCTCCGTAAGGCAGGTGCAGCTACTGAAAATGTTTTCATAGTTTTAACCTGGTGCTAAGAAGAAATTGCCACTAGTGACTGTGACTCTGAGTGGGTGCCTGGATTACCTAGTTGGAAGAAGCTGTCCTTCAGGTATGGGGTCCCAGGTAACGAAATGCTTTAAACATTAATATCAACACTTTCAACTCAACCCAGGAAAAAACCAATTAGCCAGTGTACCTTACGTAGTTTACAACATGCAACACAGACTAAACCTGATTCTAGAATCTGGACTCAAATCAAAGGAGGGCAAATGCATTGTTCCCCACTTAGGCTGTGTTCACACATACTAAATAATCCACTTTCAATGCACTTTCCAACTGGATTTTACTGTGTGAACTGGCAAAATCCAGTTGGAAAGTGCATTGTAAGTGGATTGAAAGTGGATTATTTAGTGTGTGTGAACACAGCCTTAGAGCATCTGGGTTACTTTCAAGGGCAGCCCTACACAGAGAACAGTGCAGTAGACAAGTCTGGACATTACTGATGCCTGGCTTAATGCAAAAACATCAGTTCAATCTGTAAGAGACAAGAGCTACCATGCAAGATGAAGATGGGAAAAAAATATTTATGGCAACCACAGCATTCTGTTTTCATAGAACTGGCCAAGTCTACCAGGATCTGCACTACAAATAATCCTGCAGAAGTTCATTTGTGCAATTCCCAGTCACATCTATGGCATTTGTGAAGGACAAAGTCTGCTGTTGGATAGGTCTTCAACAACCAAGACGTGGTACTTTAATGTTTAATGACAGGCGCAGCAGTATTTTTGTCTGAACGGAAAAAAGACTCTGATTGTAATAAAACAAACACAAAATTGGTAACACAGTCCCCTCAGATGCTGAAAAACACACCAAGACACTTACCTGCCCAACTAAGAGGCCAGTGACAAGAGGCTTAGATTTGGTGGTGAGTTCTGACAGATACTGTCCAACGGTTTCTTCTACGAAATAGCTTCTTCCCATTATTGCAATTATTTAACAGCCTAAGCTATGGACTTAAAAAGAATTAAAAGGACAGATTGAACAATACTTGTACAGCAGATTATTATTATTTTTTGCAAAAGACATAAATCAAACAACTACAACCAATTCAGTATTCCACTGGATGCACTCAAGCTGTATGTATCCCCACTGTCCCTGCTTACTGCCCCTTTATTGTTCTCTCCCATCTCAATCCCAACAATATTTCTTTCCCAAGGGGTTTCAATTGTGCAGTTTCCAGCACTCTATCATGGCAAGGTTTCCCTTCCAGCCACATGATTATGATTTCCCAAACAATGCTAGCCCCTCAATTCTTTCAGGATGCAGTTCCATGGACATTCACCTCGGAGGTAGCCCTATGAAACATAATAAGCGTTCCTTGGATCCTTTTTTTTGGAAATTTGAGAAGCAGTAGAAGAAGAAAACCCTGACGTGGATAGCCCAGGCTAGCCTGATCTTGTCATATCTCAGAAACTGAGCAGGGTCAGCCCTGGTTAGTATTTGAATGGGAGATCTCCAGGGAATACCAGGGTCATGATGCAGAGTTAGGCAATGGCAAACCACCTCTGAATGTCTCAGCACTGTCCATCCACCACCGGAAAAAGAGTAGGTTTTTATACACCACTTTTCTTTATCTTAAGGAGTTTCAAAGCAATTTACAATCACTTTCCCCTTCGTATCCCCACAATAAGCACCTTGTGAGGCAGGAAGGGATGAGTAAGCTCTGAGAGAACTGTGACTGGTCCAAGGTCATGCAGCAGTCTTCATGTGGAGGTGTGGGGGGAATCACCCCAGGCCTCCAGGTTTGAGGCTGCTGCTCCTTAACCACTACACCACACTGACAGGCACCAACAGAACACCAACACAAATTGGCCAATCACAAGACACTGAGAGACTCGAAGCTGAGCATCCTTCCACAACAAACAGCAGCTACTTCCCAATAGGTACTCCCTGCACAAGCAAAAGTGCTTCTTGGACTCATTTGAAGAACCACCTGCCCCAAGATAGTGGAGGAAAACTGGGATAAGCTCCTTGGCTTCAGTTCCAAAGAAAATGGAAATTGAAACTTTGCTCCCTGCTCAGTGATGGGAAGAGCCCGGAATCACAGAACAGTTTGATTTGAGTCCAGGAGCACCTTACAGAACAACAAGATTTTCAGGGTATGAGCTTTCAAAAATCAACGCTCCTTTCATTCATCAGTCACAGGAAATCATTACTTCTCCGGCCCAGAAGGCACACAACTGTGACATGCCTGTGCAGGATAGCAGGGTTTGCTGGTAAGCCATGACTTGAAGCTTCCTTTTTTCTTTTCCTTGCTCAAGATATCCCAAAAACTTAAGAAGCAATCATGTGCCAAGAAATACAGCAGCAGGCACCATGGCATCCAGCTGAGGACAATGGAAACACGGCACGATTTACTTACATGCGATAAAACCCGTTCACCTAAAATCCTAAACGTTTCGAAGTAAACCGGTATGGCATCACAGCTTAAATCTACGAGTGGCCCTTTGCATAAGATCCCCTATGCATAAGATCCTCCGTACAAAAGATCCCCTATGCAAAGAAAACTAGTTTGCGAGGGAGAGAGACGCTAACCTACCCTAGAAACTAGTTTTCTGTATGCAACGATCTTCTTGACACAAAAGCATTCAGCCGGCCAGGCGCTACCCCCGCAGTCTGAAGCGGCACGGTCCAGGCAACCGGGCTGACCTCCGCAAGTACAGAGCAGGACTTACTCTTGAGTAAACACAAGGAAGGTCGAGCCAATTTGGCGCTCCTGCACCCATAAGAGACCCAAGTCCCCTCCAGCTTTCCCTGAGAGCTTAATAGCCCATTGCTCCGCTTACCTGCACGGGGGTGAGCCCCATGAGCTACGCAAAGAACCGCAGTCCAGGTGTTTTCCAAGCACCGTCCCTGCACTACCGCTACTCCCCTCGCGTCTAGCCACCCACCTCCCTTCACTTCTGACACACTGATGTGTCCCAACCACCGTCATTGATGGGAGCCGCTTCAAACACCCCCGCCTTGCTCAACAGGGCGCATTATGATAACGTAACACCATGCTGTAAAAACGCGGGAACGTTTTGTGCACCATCTTGGGTGTGGCAGAAACCCATCAGCAGTGCAAGAACCTTTAATTTTTTTTTATTAAATTCTCTGTACCTACCCTTAACAGCCTCCCCATTTAGCATTTCTCTTCACAACTGCCACCCAGTCATGATACTCTGACACACTCAACATGGCATCTCATCAAAGGTGCGTCGTTCTAGATTGCGGAAGACATAATCCGCCTACCCTTCAAACCACCCAATCAGCGCGTTTGTTTGTCTCCTTTCTTCGTTTAGCGTCACGCGCCTGCACCAGCTGATCTTCCCGCATGCGCCCTGGACGCGGCTGAGTCGTTTCCCCCTTTTCCTCCTGCCCTTCACCGGCTTGCATTGGCGAAGGGGAGAGACGCGGGTTGTGTCGCCTCCTCCAAGATGGCGGCGGTGCTGCAGCAGGTCTTGGAGCGGGCCGAAGTGGCCAAGCTGCCCAAAGCCGTGCAGGGGAAGCTGGAGAGGTTCCTGGCCGACCAGCAGAGCGAGATCGATGGGCTCCGCGCCAGGCATGAACGATACAAGGTGGACAGCGGTGAGTGAGGCTGGGCTGGGCGCCGTGGCGGCGAGGTGTGGACCCGCAGGCTCCTGAAGCGGGGAGGAGAACTTTCTCCTGCGCGTGGTCTGGCACAGAAAGTGGGGAGAAAGAGAACAGCGCGAAAAGGGGGGCTCACGTAGGATCTTCCTGTCTGCCTGCCATTTTTTTTTTTTTTTACTTCACCTTGCTTCCAAGGAGGTCAAGTGGCGTACATAGTTTTCTCCCTTTTCGATGGAGAGAGAGATCCAGATGGGTAGCCCTGTTTGTCTGCAGTAGTGGAAAAGAACAGAAAGTCCAGGAGCACCTTAAACAAATTTGTGGCCGGGTATGAGCTGCCAACCTAGCAGTTCGAAAGCAAGAAATTGCAAGTAGATAAACAGGTACCGCTTCGGTGGGAAGGTAACAGCGTTCCGTGCGCCTCGGCGTTTACTCATGCCGGCCTCATGACCACGAAAAAAGTCTTCGGACAGCGCTGGCTCTTCGGCTTGGAAACGGAGATGAGCACCGCCCCCTAGGGTCGGATTCGACTGGCTTTCGAGCAAGGGAAACCTTTACCTTTATGAGTTTTCTCATGAGTCACTGCTCACTTCTTCAGATACAGAGTTGGGATTCAAAACCTGGTCTTCTCAGGCCTAGCCTAACCAGCCACAGTTAGGAACATCCTGTAACACTCGTGTTAAAAAGAATGTATTAAAGTTTGTAAATGTGCTGCCTAGGCCAGTGCACTTAACCACTACATCAGTCTGGCATTGTTTCTCAGAGTAGCCTACCTCACAGGATTACTGGGCGTAAAATATGGTGGGGAAGGAGACCCATGTATGACAGAGTTTGCATGGAGAAAGACTGGATTAAAAAATGTGCTAGATTGAGTGGGTGACTGCCTCTCAGTGAGGTGCGCTGAAGGTATGTGCTTGGGGAGCCTTGCTAAAATAAGTTAGTATGGGTCTAGTTGGATGGGACATCTGTACTGATCAGGGGAGTGGATTTGATGATCTCCGTGGTCCTTTCCAATTTATAGTACTATATAATTCTAGTTTATGATTTTAAGTTAAGTAATGAGTAGCATCTTAACAGACTGGGAATTTGAATTCAGGCCTCCCAGACCCTAGTCTGCGGGATCTTTTACAATTCCGCAGGGCCTGCAAGATGGAGCTCTTCCACCAGGCGTTTAAGTAGGGGCTGCCTAATATATACATCTTGGCCCTGGCCCGATTTTATCCACCAGTCTGTGTGACCGCTTACAATAATTACATCTGGGTGCTGCTTTGATATGCCAAGCTGAAGATACGCCATCTGTATGATGTTTATATTGTTTTATATGTTTTAATGTTTTTAAGATATTGTATTTGCTACTGTTGGTTTTGCTGTTAGCCGCCTTGAGCCCCGCTGTATGGCTGGGAGGGCGGGATATAAATCACAAGAAAGAAATAAATAGTCCAGGGTCTTAACCATTACATTGGCTCCAACTGAATGGATTCAGATCAATACTTGAGGTTATTCCCGAGGGGTAGCCTTGTTGTTGTTATTTTTGTAGCTGAAACACTGTCTTGTGTGCTTTCAGATCATTAGCTGGGAATGTAGCTGAACAGCTTTTCTGATGAAATCAGAAATAAAGATTAAAAACAAATTATGCTTAAATCTTATTCTAAGTATTTATCTTCGTAAGTGTGGGCATCTAACAAAGTGTGTGCTGTGTCCCAGAGATGTCACTGGAATCTTTGGTTTTCCGACAGGCCCTTAGGAATTTAACCCTACTAGTACCTTGTTGCCCCAGATTTCCAAAAGAGGTCACTGAGAACACCTGGTTGCTGCTGCCTGTTCTGCATGTGTTAGTTTCAGCTTTCCTGACTCTGTGCAGCAAAGCCTAAATATTACGCACCTTGGATCTGTGTTGTTTTTAAGCTTACCGGGTGTTGTTCGTTGCTACCTTTGGAGTTTTCCTTTACTCTTAAATACACAAGCTGGAAGGAGGGTTGTTAGACATTTCTTTGGACACACATTCCTGACTTCACAGAAATAGCTATATATGTAGGGGAAATTAGAAGTGCAGGAACATTTTCATGGACACCCATCCCCACTGTGTCCATTGGGAAGGGAGAGAAACTGGCAGGGATCCCAGTTGCATCAAGAAAGAGAGACAGTTGTTTCAAAGAACCTCTTATTTATTGAACTTCAAACCCAAAATGTAAAACCTTCCTAATAGATAAGAATCTGGTATACAGCATACAAAATTTGACTCATAATTTCTTAACGTAATACTTAAATATAGCAGTTCTATAAAGGATATCCTTGGTTGCTCTGTCAAGACCTGTAACGGAGGGTGGTTGGCTAGAATAACAAGGAACAAGAATAAGTTCAGACATTAAGTACCTTTTTCCATCCATAGGAGCTAATGTAACTGTCAGTCAGGCCTGTGCTGAGCATCTGATATACTCCACAAAGCCCAGCCCCTTCCACATAGTGAGGCATGAACTTTGCCTGTAGTTAAAACAATTTCTGTGAGGGCAAGAAGTCTCAACTATCCTGGTGTCTCTTCAAGTGACAATCTGTATATTATCGGTGGTTCAGGATTACTCTGGGTAACCTTTTTATGTCAAGGAGGAACTCTGGAAACACATACCCCTTATCTAGATGTTAGATTGTTACCCTGGTCTCTGGAAATGCATTCTTTCTAAGACAGAGCACATTGTCTCTGACAGTGCTTACTTGGGAGCAGCTAACCATAAAGCTTTATGGGAAAGAACCAAAGATTCAGCCATAGAATTTAATACAAAATAGGTTTGCAAGGGGCTGAGGCTTCAATTCTGCAACAATATAATCTTTTTTTCTCTCTGTTTGCTAGCAGCAAAGTTCTTGAACTACCCACAGAACTGAGCAATATGGAGATACAATCATCTCAGTAGCTTAGAAGTAATATTTCAAAAAGTCTTATAGTGCCTTAATTTTAAAGACTATTAATTAAACCAACTGTAGGTAATTTATGCATTTATTTCACCTAGAACTAGTCAGTCAGTGGGCATGATGAACTATGTTTTGTTTAAACATAACAGAGCCACTGTCCTGAGCTTTATTCCATTTGTATCCCTTCTGGGGGACTGCTTTTAAGATACTTTCTAGGCCTACCAGGCCTGTCAGTTTATAAAGGCATTGTAGCATCGATCAGATAATCTTTCAAGTCTTGATTCAAAGTTTGATGCTTAACCCACACCTACGAAATGGGTAAAATTGATTCTGGGCAGGAATTTGGTTGCTCATTATGTATGTCATGTATATCCTTTTAATGCTTGGACCACGCACCCTCCCTTGCATTCACGGATTGCTCAGGATCCGAAGGAAGAGCCCTCACAGAAGCTGAACCTGTCAAAATATGAAAGGTTCATTTATCAGTTTCCACTTCGCAGTGTGTGAAACTGACAGCAGCCAGCTCTTCTGTGCTCTTTGCCTTGACTTTCACTTTTATCTTCCGCCATTATTTGCTCTTATGTTTGGGTTATGGCCCTAGAAACTGCAGTGGCTGCACCGGTAGAAGAACTGAGTTTTCTCAGTAGTCGTATGTTGCAGTCTGAATGCAGTATCTCCAAACAAGAATCATAAAGGATTAAAAATATCTGAATTTAATGTAACAGATAACCAGCAACCATATGTTTGTTGCAGGCTCCTGGTACAATGTCTGGAGAGACCTTTCACACATATAAACTGCAAAAAATTTGGGTTTCTCAGTGTTGTTTAATTGTTGTGACACAAGTTCAAGGCATGATGATAGTAGCTTTGTAATTGCTGCTTGACCTGCATAATAGGTTCTTCCGTTGAGCTGTATTGCTACAGTGCCTGTGGCAAAATCAGTCATGGTGATTATTTGAAGTCCTCAAATAAGGGTCTGTGGGTATGTTTTGTTTATGCTTGCCTTAATACAGTAGTTAAAACAGCCATCTGTGATAATGGGGGTTCTTCAAGGGTGAGAGAGGTGATGAGTCTCCCCTGCTTACCAGTTTGGAGAGATGCTGTTTTTTTTAAAAGTATCCTTGATTTCCATTGTGTGTCAAAGCATGGTCTGTAGCTTTGCTGAAAATTTCCCCCCAGAAAATAAAGGCACCTATACTGAATAAATGACAGGCATACCCACTGTCCTAATCCAGCTATGGAATTTCAGTAGAATGTGAAGTTAATGGACAATGACTTCCTTTCTCCTTGTGGGGAACTGGCTGGAGCTCAGTGCATGTAGAAGGTCCCAGTTAAAGAAACTCAGGCAGTAGGTGTAGGGAAATACCTTTCTCTACTTGAGATTTTAGGGAATTCTTAGCAATCAGAGCACAATACTGAGATAGGTGGACTAAAGGTCTGAAGAATCATTGTAAGGCAGCTTTGTATGTTAATTATCAGGGCAGGATGGGTTGGGGAAACCTATATCCATGCTTCTCTAAATTTGGAACATCAGGTTAATTTGGGGTGGCCTCTATACCACCTCTGATTGTCAGTTCTACCCTTAGTTTCCAGAATTATTTATTCCTTTTCCGCTGCCCCTTCTTTATGTTGACACTCCCCCCGCCCTGAGTTTGACGGTCTCCAATGGATGTATTTGCCCCTCAGAGCTTCATATGTAAATTGAAGCCAAAAGGCGCCATTGTTTAATTTATTGCCAGTTTAGGATAATGATGTTCTTCAGCCACTCACCTCCTCATCATACCTTTAAGTGAGAAGTGAAGAACCAGGTGGGCACACATTATTTTTAGAGTTTGTGTAAAACAAGATAGTAAAAAAATTTTTGAAAAGCAAATTAAAAAACTTAAATGACTCGACAGGGAAAGAAGAAAAATGGTAAAAAAAATAGCTGCTTGGGGTCAGATTATAAAGGTAGGAAATGCAATCAGTTGGGAACTTTTGTCTAGTAATCCTGCAATGTGTTTCTCCCACAATAGTGTCTCTAATGTTTATAAAACGTTACTTTCTGCTGGTTGCTGAATCAGGTAGGATGTTCACCTTAAAATGTTGCATGCTCAAAAGGAATTGTTTTGCGGCTCTTCTACAACATTGCACAGTGAGGATGGTGAGTCTTGATTTGTGTAGTTGATTGGGAGAATAAATTCTGAAGCAGTTTGATATATATTTTGCAGAGCAACAGTACTTTGAAGTAGAAAAACGCCTCGCTCAGAGTCAGGAGAGACTTGTAAATGAAACACAGGAATGCCAGAATCTCCGACAGGAACTCAGCAAGCTTAGTAAGTATGGCTCTGTGTTAAGCTGACCGCTAAATATTATTAATTGTGATTGGTTTGTGATGTTTTTAAATGTGTATTTAGAGAATAAGTTTTGTCAGTGGAAAATAAGTTTATTTGTCCCTTGGTTCTGCATGAGTTTTCATTCTTTGCTGAGAGGGGAATGTTGTTTGGATCCAGCAATCCACTGGTGCAAAGAGTTTGGATCTGAGTTCTGTTTCCCCTCCCTCTCAGATGGGAAAACTGATTCCTGGGGTTGTGAGACCCTTGAGGATAGCAGCAGTGCAGGTTAGGAGGCTGCCCAGCAGGATAGGAAATGAAATTTACCCTCCCTCTTCTGCTGGAGCTGCTGTGCTGATGTAAGAGAGAGGATTTAACCCACTTCTCCTTCCTCAGTGCAGTCCCTTGAGCCACATTGTGTGTCAGAGGGAAAAACGGATTAGGGGTAGCAGACATCTGTATCCTTTAGCATCTTCTATGATGGATCCCTGAATCCATCCTTATGTGATTTAATCATTAGGTATGTTTTCCCAGGACTTTAAAACCCAGAGTAATAAAACCAAGCTCTACAACGGTGATAAAGTCTGTAACAGGTGAACAGGTGTGGGTTAACAGGCACAGCTGCATCTGTGAAACCCTTCACTAAAAGCTATCTCTCTTTGGAAGTCAGTGACAAAATGCATACTGGTTCCAGAAGGCACTAAGTACTTGGGCTTAAGCCAGTTGTCAAGGAGAATCTCATCATGAAAGGCAACCTGCAGAGAATTTTGCATGCCTTCTTTGTCTGGACCTGGGATGGGTTTGGAAAGTTAGGTGACTGATGTTGGTCACAGTTATATGAAGACAGCCCATGGGAATGAGCAAGCATATTCTTGTTTGTGCTTTTAAGAGGTGGGGAAAGAATAGCTTAACTACTGCCAACAGGCAGACATATTTCAATGCAAAAATAAAAATGTCCTTCGATTTTCCTCTTCAGATGACCAGTTAAAATCACTGACTGAGAAAAACAAAGAACTGGAAACTGCTCAGGAGCAGAATGCAGCTACACAGGTACAAACCTCGTCAGTTACATAAGAAGCTGGAGAGCCAGCATGGTGTGGTAATAAAGAGTGGCGGACTCTGATCTAGAGAACCATGTTTGATTCCCCACTTCTCCACATGCAGCCAGCTGGGTGACCTTGGGTCAGTCACAGTTCTCTCAGAGCTCTCTCAGCCCCACCTACCTCACAGGGTATCTGTTGTGGGGAGGGGAAGGGAAGGACATTGTAAGCCGCTTTGAGTGAAGGGTGGGGTATAAATCCAACTCCTCCTCGTCCATTTAGTCTTTTTAACAAAACTTGCCTTCTGTGCACATAGGACTCTGTTTTCCTTCCTGTCATCTTTGGTTGTAAACGCTGACAGGATTTTAAAATACAGGCTGTAAACTATACATCTGCATTGAAGAGTAGGTAGCTGTGTCTGTTCACCTTCTCTGCAGCTTTTTCTGTCTGTGCATATGTATACTTAGAAGTTGGCTTGGAGATAGCTGCCATTTTTTTTAGTTTATAGTCTTCATCCTTTGAATGTAAACTGAAATTTAGGACAGCTTGCTGACATTCTCAAATCGCTGGATGAACAGTCCCCTTAACTTCAAGCCCTTTCAAGGAAAATATCAGTGGGAGTGGTGAGGTTGAAGTTGTTTGGATGTGAGCTGCTGCCCTGGTGTCATCTTGTCTGCCCCCTCTGTATAATTTATAACCTCTCAATCCAGGACACAGAGAACTGGTGAGGATGCCAAGAACCTGGGAGCAGGCAGGTTCCTGTTCAAGTGTGCAACGCTGTTTATCTGCTTGTATACCTTGACTGGCCAGCAATACCAGTTTGGACTTTTTCTGACAGTGAACCATAATACATTTCTGAAACATTCCAGTATTTGGGACAGCAGTGTTCTTGTTGTCATTCTTCCCTCCCCTCCCCCCCAAAAAACAAACCTTTCTGGGTCTGCGTTTTTTTTCAATCCAACCAAGCTGGATTGAGAGCCCTTTAATACGGTATTCTGTATTGTTAAAGCATTACTTTCCCCCATTGTATTTTAAGGGTCAGCTAAATCGAGCAAAAGAAGAACTGGAAGCAGAGAAGAGAGATTTGGTCCGAGCTAGTGAAAGAAGAGCGCAAGAACTGGAGCACTTAAATGGTAAAGGATCGAGAGACGACGAAAGCCTTGCCGGTGGATGCTCTTGTATACTTGCAGGGCAGTCTTTCAGTGGCTCTTTTAAGACGTCAGGCATACTGCAGATATGAAGCCGCAGTTGAAGCTGTTATCATTTTGTTCTTGCTTGCAGGAACTAAACCCAAGGAGGGGTGTACTTTGGGTAGCATTGGCATCTGTACTCTATGGACTACAGTATTAGATTGGTTGCATGTACCACTGTGCGTTTTCTGGACCTTTTCACCTCTCGTTTCCAGTGATCCCCTTTTTGTACCTTAGTGTAAACTTGAAGCCGCCCCTGTGCAGTCACCCGGAGAGCATACCAGACTCATGTAGAAGTGCTGATGCTGTACATGGCTTCCCTCCTATGATGTTGGCATCTGAAGAAAGTTCCACTTTCATTTTTGGCATCTTGGAAGCCATTTGTACACCAAGCAAGGAGGTGTTGGGTCATTCCAATGGTGCCTCTCCACAAGAGCTGGCCTGTTGTGAACCCATTTCCCATTTATCTCAGGCAAGAAAAGTGGCTTCCCTTCCAGCTTGTGTTCTGCCAGAAAGGTCTGCATTGAACTGATGAACTTTGTCAAAGACATGTTTTCCTTGGGTTCTTGCTATAGAAGCTTCCACATTTGTTTTGGTAATGGAGTGCTCCCAGGAGCTCAGGTAATTGTAATGAATGGGAAGCACGTGAGAGGCCTGAACACAAAGCGATGCAGTCAAGAAGATTTTTGTTACGGTTACCAGTGAATTGGATCATGCCTATAAAATGTTACAATTTGGTTTCTTTATGCTGAAGCACTGGGGAGTCTTAAGTATTTTCTTATAGGAATTGCAGGTAGAAAAGTGAGCTTCTGAAATGTTACAGAAAATAATGCTGTTACAACTTGCTACTTGCACTGTTTCTTCTAAGCTGAGTTAGTGTGAGCTAGCTTACAGTTTTTTACCCTCTGGCTCACACATTTTTGTCTTAGCTCAGGAACAATGTCTTGGCTCAGGAAGGACGGCTCCAGTCCAGAGCAAACTAATTTATGCAGTAGCCAAATCACCTGTCTGCTCACAACTTTAATGCCGGTAGCTCACAAAGTAGAATTTTTGCTCACAGGACTCCACAGCTTTTTGCTCACAGGACCCCACAGAGGGAGCATTGCTTGCTAGGTCTTGCTATGAGTCAGTTTTAATGTCTACAGTAGTAAATCAAATTAACAAATCTTTATTAAACATTTGGTCTACATTAGTAATCGTCACAAAGTAGTTTATGATAGTTTTTCGGTTTTCTGATGTTTTGCAGAGGAGGTTAGACGTCTGAATGAGAAGCTTACAGAAGTAAACACCGCGAAGGTAGAGCTACAGCTAAAGCTGGATGACCTTGAGACATCAGCCTTTTCTGTAAAGGTGAGTCTGAAAAAGCACATTGGCCAGATCTCTACTGGTTTCTGCTGTAAAGATAAGACACTATCCTTATATATTTATCTTGAGCAAAGTTATTGCAGTCTAACCTAATTGATATCAGTGGGCTTGGGCAGGAATAATTCTGCATAGAATTGCCCACTTTGATGGAGGGGGGGTATTAAGCCATCAGTATTCTCCCAGAAGAATTAACTAAATATTTCCTCTAATGATGTGGTCTTCTTGTAACATAGTTAAAGCAGCATGGCTTGTAACATGTAGGTCATGGGCATATGGGTAAATAAGATTTATAATAAATACCCCTGGTGCTGCCATTCTTCTGACTCCGTTTGAAAGATGAAGTTTGCTTGTACATAATCTGTGATTTTACTTCTAGTACCGTGAGCAAAGGTGGGATCAAGAAAAGGAATTGCTGCAGGATCAGAACACTTGGCTGAATACCGAACTAAAGACAAAAACAGATGAACTCCTGGCTCTTGCCCGGGAAAAGGGAAATGAAATTTTGGAGCTTAAATGTAACCTAGAGAACAAGAAAGATGAGGTAAAACAGCGAATCGGTTTTCATGTCTCAAAGCTCCTGTTCATAAAAAATGTTTAATCAAGATGACAGTATCTTTTCTGGTCTGGTTAGCAGGTGAAATGTTTAATATACTGGGAGAGGTGCTCTTTGTCTCTTGTAATCCAGATCACTCCCTGAATGGGTCCATGGATAAAAACAACTAGAGGGGAAGATAAACAAATGTCTATTGTTGTATTAGTAAGATACTGAGAGTGTCTGTTTACTAATCAATCATGTGTGCACACGTGACTTATTTTTTAATTTTGTTTTCAATCTGTACGTTGCTTTTCAATTTATAGTGCCACAAAGCAGCTGCATCAAAAAAAAAATGCAGTTCAATACAAAATTAAAACAGCAGCAAGGAGCATAGCAGATGCTGTGTTCAGAGTGTATATTTTATTGCTGTACGGTAGTGGACATTTTTAATGAAAGGGTAATATTGAAAGCAAGAAATTGCAAGTAAATAAATAGGTACCGCTTCAGTGGGAAGGTAACAGCGTTCCGTGCACCTCAGCGTCTAGTCATGCTGGCCACATGACCACAGAAACATCTTTGGACAGCGCCAGCTCTTTGGCTTGGAAACGGAGATGAGCACCGCCCCCTCGAGTCAGACTCAACTGGCTTTCAAGCAAGGGAAACCTTTATCTTTAGTAGTATAAGTGTAGAGGAGAAGGAGAAGCAGCATAGGATGTACCAGTCCATCTGCAAGTGAATGGCACAGATCAAGAAGCAGTGGGAGTTTTTAGGCAAGGAAACAGGGAAGAGAAGCAGGAGGAGGGGTGAGAAGGCCAGTGAGAGAGTGACCAAGGAGGAATGAAGCAGGAACAGAAAAACAGGATTTACTGAATTTGCCTTAACTATTCAATTTTTACATGCTCTTCAGTATTGCATGCTCATTCAGAATTTAAATTTGTATCAGTAGCTAGGTGACCCTACTCCTTTTGGACGGATCATTTTTACCCTTAATCTTACCCTTCTGCAGTATAAAATTTAGCCTTATTTCATATGTAACAGAGCAGTCAGTTACTACATAGATGGCTTCAAATCTAATTCCAGGTGTGAACATCTTTTTTATATGTCCCTCATTTACATAGGTTTCCAGGTTGGAGGAGCAAGTGGGTGGATTAAAACAGTCCAATGAAAATCTACAGAAACACGTGGAAGACCTTCTAGCTAAACTGAAGGAGGTAAATACAGCTTCCTGTGCTTTGGGTTCTGTGACAGCACTGTGTGTGTATGTGACCCAGCTTCTCATTCATATTCTGTACCTTGTAGAGCTCGGCCAGTATGATTCTACCCTAGTATCACACTCCTGGGTCTGGTAATTAGAGTGGCATTTACTTTAATGAGCAGGAGTAGGGTCTTGAATCTGAATTCCTTTGAGTACCTTAGTTGGGTATATGGAGACAGCATCGCCATCCAGTTACTGAGGTATCTGGGAAGTATATGGAGACATAATGGTGGAAATAAGTAGACATCAGTTTTAAAATCTCAAAACCATCTTCAGCCCTAAAAAGGAAAAGATCTTACCCTCTGTCACCAGTTTGGTATGATGGTTAGGAGCGCGGAATCTTAATCTGGGAGAACCAAGTTTGACTCCCCACTCCTTGACATGCAGGTGCTGGTGTGACCTTCAGTCAGTTACAAGTTCTTTCAGAGCTGTACTCTCATGAGCAGTTCTCAAAAGAGCTCTCTCAGCCACACCTACTGCACAGGATGTCGGTTGTGGGGAGGGGAAGGGAAAGGAGATTGTAAGCCATTCTGGGACTCCTTCAGGTAGTGAAGGGCCGGGGTATAAATTCAATCTCTTCTTCTTCTTCTTCTTCTTCTTCTTCTTCTTTAAAATGAAATAATTTTCTCCTGTGATTGTTTCAGTCAAACTATGGGGGTCTGTTTGTAATTGCCCCAATTTTTTTTTTAAAAAAAAAACTTCTAATAGTTTGTTTTAACTATTTTTTTTATTTGCCAGGCGAAGGAGCAGCAAGCTAGCATGGAAGAGAGGTTCCACAATGAGCTAAATGCCCACATCAAGTTATCTAATTTATATAAGGTACGATCTCAGTAAGACCATCAACAGTTGATCTTCTTTACTTTTATTGCATTGTTCCCTCAAATATTCTAATCTGAAAAATATGCCTCTTGGTCTCTAATACTCACTGAATGAGCAGTCATACTATTCCACCGCCTGTGATGCAGCATTCACTGCAACTGTGTACATATATGAAATAATATATTAATAATGAGTAAGCTTTACAAACCTGAAAACTTCATTGCAGCTTGTGATTAGTCTGGTTGGGCACATCACACTGCATTGTGGTTTTGTGTGTATAAGTGCTTCCATTGGTTTGGGACTGTTTTGAAAAGCACAGCTGTTAAAAGCAACTAGCACAGGAATCTAGGTGAGGCTTTTGCCAGGTGGACTTGGTTTATGGCACATTAAAAACCTTCTTTCAGCTCCTCATAGTATTGTATGAACTCCTGCTTGTCTCTCCACTTCCCGAGGCTTAAAAACACCCCATTTTTTATTAAATAATGCCAAGGGAGTCTGCTCTCCAGTGTATTGGGGCTTTTTGCATTCCTTCCTGTTACTTGTAGCAAATACTTATTGGCTAACAGTTCTAACTTAATGTAGATAATTGTCATTAGCACACTTTAATCCACTTCCTTTGGTGGTTCATGGCAGGTCTTCGGGGGTTTCCCCAGAACAGAAACAGTGCTTATGTGAAGCCCGGATGCTAGCATCCATCACCAATTTTTTGTCCTTCTGCAAAAGTATATGCAAAGCAAAGAGCCTCTACTTACCTTCCTTATTCATTCTGCAACCTATCAGTATTCTTGCAAGTAATAACTGATGGGTTGCAGCAGTTCCTTAAGTATATTCCAGTAGCTTTGTAAACTAACGCTAAAGTTCTGACACTTCTTGGTTAGTTTTTCATCTTGAATTTTAGTTATAAATATTTTAAAGCAATTGGATTAAAATGTTTGATCCAACTCTTGTTTGCTTTCTATGTTTTATGTCGGCTAATTTATATTTAGTTGCTAAACCCTCTCTGTTTTAAGGAGGCGGACAGATTTTACCTGTAAATTCCAACAGCCTATGGGCCTTTCAGACAGGCCCTGAATAAAGTATCTGCTGAAGTGATGGCCTCAATTAAAATTTATTGCCTGTAGGGGGCTGCTGATGACTTGGAGACGAAGAGTAATGAACTCACTCAAGCTGTAGAAGAACTGCACAAGCTTCTGAAGGAGGCGGGTGAAGGTGAGGAACATTCCGTCTCAGAATTTAGAGCCTTCTATGTGTCCTGATCAGCAGCACAGAATCTGTGAGGTGTATTAAACAGCACTCATCTCATCTGTCAATGCCTTCCACATAGAGTTGGTTTTTTAAAAAAAAAATGGCCTCATTTCAGAGGAAGCCATGAGGTGGAGGCTACTATTTGAGAAGTTCAAGTTCAAAGCTCTTTGGGGTTTTGTGCACTATTTTGTCATGTTCTTTCAGAGCTGGGCCTAGATCTTTGAGTCCTTCCTGGCCCTCTTTTGGTTCAAACTGTACATTGCTTTCATGGATGCAGCGACCATTTCCTTGATGTTCCCTGAAGTGTCTCCTGTGTTGTATTGCAGGTTATTAATTTTCTCTGGCGATGTCTTTGGGAACTTAAAAATCTTGTCAACTTCTTTTTCTTCCCATGACTGTTAGCAAACAAAGCGACACAGGACCGGCTGGCCGAGGTTGAACAGTCGAATGCTGCCACGGAAAAAGAGCTGAAGGAAAAGATTAACAAGTTAGAGAGAGAGCTGGACAACGCCAACGATTTGGTTTCTGCTACCAAGCGTAAAGGTCTGTATCCCCTTAGAACAGAGCTTAGAGAAACTGGGCCTTTAGAATTAGAAGTAACCTTACCACAAAGCGAGCTTGTACTGCTGCTGCACTTGAAAGCGATGTCCAAAAGCTGCTGCTTCGTGCACCTTGTACCACACATGAACATATGAAGCTGCCTTGTAATGAATAAGACTGCTGGCCCATCAGAGTTGGTGTTGTCTACTCAGAATGGCAGCAGATCTCCAGGGTCTTCACATCACCTGCTCCTTAAACCTGGAAATGCTGGAGACTGAACCTGGGCCCTTCTGCATGCCAAGCAAATGCTCCACTTCTGAGCCACAGACCATCCCAGGAAGCCTATGCAGTTTGATCTGGTCACTGCAGTGCTTGTCATTGTATTTTAAGCATGATCATGTTAAAGATTGTGCCTTGCGCTGTCTCTTCTCTAGGGGCCATCCTTTCAGAGGAGGAGCTGGCAGCGATGTCTCCCACTGCTGCTGCAGTAGCAAAGGTGGTGAAGCCTGGCATGAAACTGACAGAGGTAGGAATTAAACTGGCTGGTACTGTACTGTTTGTTGATGTGTCTCAGTGTGCGCGTGTGTGGCTGTATTGGAACTATCTTCAGATTGAATGCTCTCCACAGGTCCCTTTGGATTATGTTCCTATGATTTTTACAACTAAGTTATTGCAGGAAAAAGAAAGAGAACAAGCTTTGAGTCCCACATAAACAAAACTCTGTACAATAGTTATTGTACATACATACTGTATGTTCAATGTATGGCAGCAGTATATTTATTTGATTTATTTGTTTTATACCCTGCCCTCCCTGCCAAAGCAGGCTCAGGGCGGGTGAGAGAGATAGAGCTAGCCCTTATTTTTGAATGACCTTTCCAGATGACTCTTTTGCTGTCATTCATGGGAATGAATGCAGCTTTTGACTGCATTTTTCAGTATTCACAAACTGGGCGACGTATATGAAGATGGTGCCACTCTTAATGGTTTTCTCACCGAACAAAATTAGATCAGCTATACATTTTTTGTGTTTTCATTCTGCACAAGCTAGTTCTTCATGGCCGTAATTGAGAAACTGTTTTATGGAGAAAGGAGGATATATTCAGGCATGAAATGACAATAACACAGCTGTTGATTTTAGATGTTTTGGATTATTGGAAAGGAATGGCAAGGATTCTTATGAAAATTGTCCTCTGTCACAAAGGAATATTTTATTTTTGCTGAAGACTTGATTCACTGGTGATGTAAGAAGACACCATCCAGCGTTGAATATTTTTGCTGGAAGTCTCGACTCTTTATTTGCCAGTTTGGTGTAGTGGTTAAGTGCGCTGACTCTAATCTGGGAGAACCGGGTTTGATTCCCCACTCCTCCACTTGCACCTGGCTGGATGACCTTAGCAAGCCATAGCTCTGTACCAGCTGTTCCCTCAAGGACAGCTTGGGAAAGAGCTCTCTCAGCCTCACCTACCTCACAGGGTGTCTGTTGTGGGGAGGGGAAGGGAAAAGGAGTTTGTAAGCCGCTCTGAGACTCCCTTGGGGAGTGGAGGGCGGGGTATAAATCCAATCTTCTTTAATCTGCCTGGATCCTGGCCAAAGCCTGTGTTTGCATTTTTAACCTAGCTTAAAGCTATGAATCTTTGTTCTCTTACAGGGAGTAAGTCCTAGAAAACTTGAGAGAACTTCAGTTTGAGGAAATTAGTTTTAACGTTACACTGTAGCTCACCATTCAGATACAGCATGTGGGTGCTGTGCTCCCATGCAGGTGGTGGCTGCATTTGAATGAAGCAGCCTCGTGGGGAAGTTACCGGGGGGGGGGGATTACATGGGCCCTGTCAGTTCTCTTTGAAATTTGTAATTTAGAAGATGGTGATTATACATATACTGGACACAGAAAGCAAGATGAACAGGAAGCCAGAAAACGTGCTGGTAGAGAGATGGGAGCCGACAGGTTTATTTTTGGTCTTTTTTGATGCAGCTGTACAATGCATACATAGAAGCCCAAGATCAGCTGCTGCTGGAGAAGTTGGAGAATAAGAGGATTAACAAGTACCTGGATGAGATAGTGCAGGAAGTGGAAGCTAAAGCCCCCATTTTGAAGCGTCAGCGTGAAGAATATGAACGTTCTCAAAGAGCAGTTGCAAGTCTTGCTGCCAAACTTGAACAAGCCATGAAGGTCAGTATAAAACTTCATAGAAGTTTTGGATTCAGAATAAAATAGCCATCATAAATATGTATTCTGTAAACATCCCACTGGCAGGAAAAGGTCTCCCCCTGCTCCCCATGCCACAGCTCAGGGTTGGCATTGCTGGGGATGGGCAACACCTGTCGACAGGCAATGCAGGTCAGGGGTTCCTGTTTGAGGGTGGGGGTCAGGCAAGCTCGCGCCTCTTTTTTTTTGTCAGTGTAGTATTTATAGGTTACAGCCCAATGTAGTTAAGGAGTCACAGCGGTCATGTTAGCATATAGCTGTTTATGGTCATCTTGGTATCGAATCTGTTATCGCTTTTTCAGTTCAAGAATTGCATGAATTTGTTGGTTTGCAGGAAATTCAGCGCTTGCAGGACGATGCTGATAAAGCAAACAAACAAGCTTCTTTGCTTGAAAGGGAGAACCAGAGGCTTGACATCCAGGTCAAAGATCTTTCACAGCAGGTCAGTTCTTAAGACAGTTTACAGCAGAACCCAAGAATGTCTGCTGACAAGTAAAGACCTCTGATATCAGCGGGACTTAATTTTTATTTAAATGTGCATTTAGCATTGCAGCCTTACAGTGCAATCCTAAACAGAGTTGTGTCTTTCTGAGCCCATTGACTTTTGTGGGCTTTAGAAGGATGTAACTGTGTTTAGGACTGCACTGTTAGCCTTGTGAACCTGTGCCCCAGTTTGAGCTTGAACGCTGAATTCTGGGATTGAGAAACAGATAATTTGTCTCTCGTTCCTGAAAATCTCAGATGTTCCACTGAGTAGCTCAGCTGTGTACACAGAATTGGGATGTTCCCTTAAAAAAACTGGGATGCATCAGTGATAATTGGAGCACAATTAAGCACAAGCTCTATTTAATGCATTGCTAATGCACCTGGTGTTTCAGTGGAATTTCAGAATTCTTTCTGATAAAGAAGCTGCAGTCTCAAAATAATAAAGGGCTTGGGTTTGGTTATTTCGGGGAAAGGTCTGTGGTTTAGTGGCAGAGCATCTGCTTAGCATGTGCAAAGACCTAGATACAGTTCCTGGCATCTCCAGTCAATCAAGTAGTAGGTGATGTGACCAACCGGGGGAGGGGCGTCTGCTTGGCATGCAGACAGTCCCAGGTTCAATTCCTGGCATCTCCAGTTAAAAAGGGTCGGGTGATGTGAAAAAACTGTACTTGAGATCCTGGAGAGCCACTGCCAGTCTGAGTAGCTGATACCGATCTTGATGGACCAAGTGGTCTGATTCAGTATAAGGCAGCTTCATGTAACCCTGATTCCTGAAGTGACCAATATAATCTATTTCATTTTTTAAAAAGATAAGAGTGCTTCTGATGGAGCTTGAAGAAGCCAGAGGCAATCACGTTATCCGTGACGAAGTGAGTTCTGCTGACATCACCAGCTCTTCGGAAGTGATAACGCAACACTTGGTCTCCTATCGAAACATCGAGGAACTCCAGCAGCAGAATCAACGTCTTTTGGTAGCTCTTCGGGAGCTGGGTGAAGCTAAAGAGAAAGAGGAGCAGGAAACAACTTCATCTAAGTATGCTTTCCTTGGCAATATGTTGTCAGACTGGCAAAATGTAAAAAACTTGTCAAGAAACCTGAAGACCAAAACATAATGGCTTTGTGTCCTGCAGATGGTCTATTGGTGAAAGTGGGAAAAGTGATGATCTCATCCAATTCGCCTTCTAACTGCCGTCCCCAATGGCTTTTTGTCTGCAGTACTGTTCAGAGGTCTCAGGGAGCTTCTGGGGAAGACCAAGAAGGGTCATCTAGGATACAGTTCTCTGGCTTGGAGCCCCCCCCCCAAGCGTTTCTGTGGGTCAAAGGAGAGCAGTTTTCTCTCTTCCTCCTTCTCAAACACTTGGGCTGCAGCAGGAGAGAGGAGGCAAAAATAATGTGTTCCACAGGTGTAACTCCTTCTATCCACAGAAGTGCACTGGTGGATCCAAGCCATGAGCTGTGATTTTTCTTTCCTGTATACATGTCTGAACATTTTGGCACTACACACAGATTTTTTTTTTACTTAATGCTATGGTTTTCCCTAGGCAGTAAAAGTTGTTAATGAATTTTACATTAGCCTTAATTAATCTTTATTGCATCAGTGCTGGCTCCTTGTTATTCTTTCCATTTGCTTTATTCTTAACAGACTTCCGTTCTGATTCCCTCATTGTCCCCATGTATTTGAAGTCCTGCTCAGGCTGATAACATGAAGGGTTTTCTCATTCATCTGCTAAAATACCCTTGGTGTTGGTGGACATTTTCTGGCAGTTCTACATCACTCCTAAAGTCCTGTTAACATCCCCCCCCCCATTGCTTTCAGACATCATCTCCTACTTCAGCTTATGTCAGTTTGGGCCTTACAGTTTGTCTTCAGGTTCCCCTTTGGCTGTCTCACATAGGACTGTTTTCTGTCCACAACAGGATTTCGGAGCTGCAAAGTCAACTTGGCGAAGCTATCAATGAGCTAGAAAAGTTGCGCGAGTCCCGGCAGCACCAGATGCAGCTTGTGGACTCGATAGTTCGCCAGCGTGATATGTATCGCATCTTGTTGGCACAGACCACTGGAGTTGCCATTCCACTGCAAGGTAGGGTCACATATCGGTAAAATCTGCTGAATTGTGTGGAAGGCTCTTGGTACACTGGTCACATGCAGTGAGAAGCAGACTGGGAAGAGGCCAATTTCTCTGTAAAAACACTGTTCCTGTAAGCATGCTTGTTCATCCTGTTTTGTAATAGAGAACAGTTGAGAGCTGGAGGGAAGGGGGGGGGAGGAAACAAACTCCCCAACTCTGGCTATTAACATTTTAAAGGGGAGAGAGATGCGACCTTTAAATAACACATTTTCTTTTTTAAAATGCCAATAACAAGGCCCAGTTTCAAGCAGCAAAATGAAATGGAGATTGTAGGGTTTACCCTGCCCCCTTCTCTGCATGGCCTAGAGGCAAATTGTGGTTGTAGGAGCCTGTCTGTTTTAGCCATGTGTAGGGGGAAAGAATAGGTTAGGTTAGCTTAGGTAGCAAGCTCATACAAAGCACATTTTTAGAGAAGAAATACAGCTGGAGATTGATAATTGGGAGTTGATCAGCAATTTGATATTCATTTTTGCCTTATCGTCCTCTGGTCAATTAGAGGAACACTACAGTTGTAATGTCAGACTGACAGTACGTTACTGTTAGCAGGTTCTACAATTCTAAAAAAACTCACTGTGCACACGGGTAAACAAGAAAAGATATATGCATTTATGAAAATATGTCCAATTTTTATGATATACTTTGCTACCGAGATGAGGCATTTGGTTGCTTCTCTATTGGTTGAAAAATGTTGCTTTTAAATATTTTTAGCACCAGGCCTCTTGCCAGAAGAAGCATCTTTAACCTCGACTCCCAGGCGCCTGTCAGGTGCACCTCAGGCCATGTCAACTCCAGCCGTTGTACCGGTGACAGAATCCACTGAAGCAGTGGAGGCCAAGGCAGCCCTTAAACAGGTACTCTATGGTTTTTTTTTCCAGGGACCTCTGTACAGGAATGCTTTGTGCTTAGGACTGTATTGACCTTAATGCATGCTCATGTATGTTTAACACACACTCCAGTTGCAGGAAATTTTTGAGACCTACAAGAAAGAGAAGACTGAGAATGACAAACTGCTGAATGAGCAAAATGAGAAGCTCCAAGAACAGGTTACGGAGTTGAGGTCACAGAATACAAAGATCTCCACGCAACTTGAGTTTGCTTCAAAGCGGTATGGCAATATTTATGAGCACTACTAAAATGCTTCTATGCAATCAATCTAGTTTGTTTTTCTGGTGTCGATAGAACTGTGAGACCCGCATAGGGATGGGCATGAACCGATAAATGAACTGCGATTCATGCACGAACCATGCTGATTCATGGTTTGTGAACCAGGAGTTCGGGAGAACGTGTCTCCCATGATCCACCACACGAACCTCCATTTTTAAAATAGAAGTTTGTGGGAGGGTTCCTGTGGGCCCTGAGGGCATTTAAATTCCTTCAGGGCTCATTTCTGGGTGGGGCTGTGGCTCGAGTGATCTCCTTCCAGGTTGTTCCACAGCCCCACTCCCAACCAGAAGTGAGTTTCAAAGGCACTGCAGAGCTTACTTCTGGGTGGGGATGTAGCCCCATGAACTTCTCAAAGCACGAACCAGTTCATGCAGTGGAGAACTTCGTGGAAGTTCGTAGTTCATGAAAACCACGAACCTCCATTTTTCCGGTTCGTGTCCACCCCTAGACCCACAGTTTGAGATACCGACCACTTGTAACACTCTGGCCAAAGACAATGTGCATGACCAGTGCAGATACAACATTGCCTGGTCTCTCCTATCTGTGTGTGGAAATGGGAGTGCCACATAGGCATTTATTAGTGCTGCTCCTCCTCCTCCCATTATGTGCCACATGGTTGGGTATTGTAAGAAAATGGTGGGTTTATATTTCTTCATATATTGAGTATGTGGTGGGGTTGTGGCTCAGTGGTGGAGCATCTGCTTGGCATGAAGAAGGTCTCAGGTTCAGTCCTTGCTATTTCCAGTTGAAGGGAATCAGGCAGTAAGTGATATGAAAGACCTCAGCCTGAGACTCTAGAGAGCAGCTGCCAGTCTGGGTAGACAGCTGACCTCAATGGACCAATGGTTCTGAATCAGTATAAGGCAGCTTCATGTGTGCGTATAATTTGCTATCTTTCACTGTTTTATAGTTTTCTTTTTAAAATAAACTAGTAAGTTGCATTGTGAACTTGAGGCTGAGAAATATCTTTAAACGCTTTTTTTAATTTCTAAAATGTGTCAGTGTTTGAAATGTGTTCATATGCGCTGTCTTGGGGCCCTTGAACTGGATGGAGAGGCTGCACAGAAATGTTTTAAATATCTTCAGTGCATCAGTTTCTGAAACAATATTTTACAAAATCAAAATATGGCAGCGCATTCCCAACTTCCGTAGTTAATAAGATTATTAAATTTAATGTATACAACGCCAACATGACAACTGACTCTCTAGTTTAAAGTGTCACTAAAATGACTTTCAGAATAAATGTTAGAATTGTTATTTTTAATTTTGTCATTTTTATCTGTAAAGTTATGAGATGCTGCAGGATAATGTTGAGGGATATCGTCGAGAGATAACATCGCTGCATGAGAGAATCCAGAAGCTCACAGCAACAACTCAGAAACAGGAACAGATAATCAATACCATGACTCAAGAACTGAGAGGAGCCAATGAAAAGTTAGCTATGGCTGAGGTAATTAGTATAGTGTTCTATACCTTGTTTTCTTATTACAAGTTATTTTATAACATTTCAGTGTTCATCGTCGTGGCCTCTGTGCAGACCCACATTGGGGATTGCATACGTTCAGGCCATCTGCAGAAAAGGTTTCCGAAGCTTTCTAGTAGACTAGGAGCACCCCTCCTCCCTCTGGTGCTTTCCCGCCAAAACGTTCACATGACCAGGAGGAGGGGCGCTACTCCCTCAGTTCTCTTTTCGTCACTGTGGAGAGAGGATCTCCACTGCTGTTCTTTTTTTCTTCACTTTGTTCTTGAGGCTGAGGAGACTTCTTTCTCTCAAAAGTTTTCCTTTTGTCATCAATACTCATTCTATTGAAGAATAAACGAAAGAAGAAATATTTCTGGATTTCCACTGTGTCACTGTGACTCAAAAGGGGCCTCTTCAGGATTGGGCCAGCTGTTGCTTAAGAATGGCGCTGTTAAATGGCCATTCTCTGTGTCTTTACTGCCTAGGGCAGGGGTGTCAAACCTGCGGGCCAGGGTCCAGAACTGGCCCACCCAGGCCTTTAATCCTGCCTGGGAGTGGAGCTCTCTTCTCTCCCCCCTCCCCTGCCCAACTTTGCTGTTCTCAGCTTGTGCTGTGTGGGAATATAAAGAGCTAAGGGTGGGGCTGCCTCAGAGAAGGAAGCAGTGGGTAAGGCTGCCAAACTTCCCAGCCACCGCTCCAAGCCTCCGTAGTCCTCATCACAGTTAGGAGCTGGGGGGGGGGTCCTTCTGCTGTGATCCTTGTGCTTTTTATTTTAAAACTGGCTTTGCAAAATCCCATAATCCCCCCACTTTTCCAGTTTAGGCAGGCACGTTGGGAGGGGGGGGTTGGGACTAACCAGGGTTAAAATATAGACTTCTGCAAATTCAACTCCTGCTTTGCAGAGAAATATTAGTTTTAACGCACATCCTCTCCTAATGTGGAGTTCCAGTGGAATAATAGCAGGACAAGTACTGAAGAGGACACCCAAAACTATTATCTCAAACCACCCTGTAAAAAAAAACCCCTGAGACCCTGGAGAGCCACTGCCACTCTGAGAGACCTAGAGGGGGGAGAAGCTTGCAATGCTCAGCTGTTTCATGTTCTTCCCCCGGGGTCCTAGGCTCAGACCATTTATAGTTGTGGTTTATATTTCTTGGTGTGGGAGGAGGTTTGGGACTAACCACAGTTAAAATATAGAGTTCAACAAACTCAAGGAACTTCAGTGTTGCAGAAAAATATTAACCCCTAATGTGTGGCTCCAATGGAATAGCTGCTATAATATCTTTAATTGTGTTTTTATGTGTCCTTTATAAAGTTTATATCTCTGCTACCTGGCATTACATTTTATGACACATGCGGCCTGGCCCAGCAAAGTCCAATTTATGTCAAATCCGGCCCTCATAACAAATGAGTTCGACACCCCTGGCCTAGGGGTTCACACAGCAGAGCTGCCTGCTCTTTCCATCACCAATATCCCGTGGAGGCATGATTTGATAGAGCTGGACTCGGAAGAACTTTTTTCCTAAGGTTTTGGCTGCACAACAGTCTGAATAGAGGCGCCTCCCCCCTCCCTGGAAAGGTGTGGTGTGAGAGAGCCTCAGATTCGCTGGCTCTTCTCAAAGGCTTTGTCTGTGAGCCAACCTGAATGAAGGCACATTCCCCCTCCTTGGCTTTGTCTGCACTGATGGGAGAAACCCAAAAGTATTGCCTGACAGATCCTCTATATTGCAGGAGTAGTTCCCTCCTTCCTGGCAGGAAAGTGCCAGAGGGAGGAGGGGTGCTTCTAGTCTACTGAGGTGGCATGACCCTGAAATTTACAATTTATGAACTAGAGCCATGATCTTCATCTCATCTGTTTGAGCCCTAAGATTGGGAAGAGTGTTAGGCACCCTGAGCTTCATGGAGGGTCGGGTAAAATTGTAAGAAAGTAAAAGGTAAAAATAAATTATTTAAAAATAAATTATTGGGGGGGGGTATTCTAGAATCAGTCTCTCCCCCCCCCCCTTCAAAAATATGGACAATGATGTATTTTTGTTTGTGGGAAAATGTGAGCACAGCAAAGCCTGAACAATCTAATCTGTCATTTCTGTCTATCAATTCAGTTGACCGAAAATGGGTGTGACCTGAGACCTGGTTCACACTTGCAGGAGAATCAGGTGGTAGAATAGACTGTCGCTTCAGACTGCAAATGGAGGATGATTGAGTGCTCCTCTTGTGTTAAACTCCCCGTAATAATAGATCAGCACACTGAACAAAGAAGAGAGGTTAGGCTCCTCTCCCCTTTGACCGGTTTTTATTCGTGGGAAGTTTTACAAGAAGGAATGTTCAAAGCTGGAATCCACCATCTGCAGTGGCTCAGTGAAGTGCTTTCATCCATTCTCCGTGTTAGGGCTTTGTTTTCTCATTCCTCCAACATTTGTGATCTGGACCTTAAATTTCAGACTGATATCTGAATTTACTTAGATGTCAATGCTGAATTTTTCCCATCTTGAGTTAGTGGGAAATCAACTGTAATCTTTCCAAGGTGAGAGCAGAAAACTTGAAAAAAGAAAAAGATATCTTGAAAATGGCCGAGGTTCGTCTGACTCAGCAGAAGGAAACATTGGCAGCAGAGAAAAGAGGACAAAATATGCTACTCACTAACCTGCAGTCTATTCAGGTATGTTCAGTTACGTATTCCCATTTCCCCATGGTCTTTTTTTCTTGATATCAGTAATCAATGCACATGGAAGGGAAACTTGTTCTGCAACCACTTCATTTCCCCCCATATCTATAATACTTGCGTTTCCTGTAAGGTAAGATTTGGCGACAATATGTGGGAGCTCACTGACTTTGAGCATGTCTTGTACCAGGGATGCGCCATGTAAAAGTGTCTTTTTCGTTAGGTGATCTTGGAAAGGTCTGAGGCAGAAATGAAACAAAGGTTCAACAACCAGCTGGAGAAGGCAGAGCGTGAAATAGCCCAGCTGAAGAAAAAACTGGAGAACGAGATGGAGCAAAGGCATGCACTTTCCAAAAATCAAGATGTGAGTAGTGGGCATAAAAGGAGCATGCCAGTCTGTGGGATTATTTGCTTTCGAGCAGAGGTTTTGGTTTTTTAAATTTGCTGGATTCATTTTTGGCTGGGTTAGGGAAATCTTAACCTGCTCCCACCACTTGGTTGGATAAGAGGGAGGAAAGGGGAATTCCTTCTAGTGTGGGCCAGGAGGTGGGAGCTGATGGCAAGCAGTTACTTTTGTCAAAGCATGAGGGGCGCTTTGGTGCAGGAGGGAGCGGCCCCCAGTGGGGTGAGGAGATAGAAACGATGTTCACTTGGGTTTGAAGAAACCAGGAACAACATCTCTGTTGCGGGAACAGTAACAAGTAGAGGAATCTCAAGTATGCAAGATTAGAATAGCCAGGAGAAGGATCCCAAACAGAAGCAGGAGGTCTTGTAGGCATTGTATAAAGTCTGACTTCCCTGTCTGGTTTGGTAGAAGATAGGAAAACCCACACCTTGGCACATGGAGCTCCATATCAGCTGAACTGCGTGCTAGACTGGCTCTCTTTTATACTTTTTTGCCCAAATATTGAGCCTTTGGAATGGTGCTTGCTATCAGCATGGTGCTCCTAAGGTTGGTGCTATGTCTTATAAATGGTTGGGTTTCAGCCATCAATGGGCAGCAGAATATGTCAGTCCTTTTTATTTGGTGTCATTGGGTTTCTTGCAAGTTAGTAGTCAAAATGGGCAGATTTTGGAAGTGCTCGTGTGTGGCTCAGGTGAGTTATTGAGAGAGGCGGCCAAGATGACTTTAGTGAGAGAAGTGGCTTAAGGTTTCAAGTGACAGTTCTACTCCAAAGCTGCCCATGTGGTTCTGGTGTGCTCTGCTTTTGAGGCTCTTTGGTCTGTGGATTAAGGCCTGCATGATTCACTTTCAGATCCATTTGTTGGATGCCAAAAGACAGCTCGAGACGGAAATGAATCTTCATGTTAACACAAAAGAACTGCTAAAGAATGCCCAAAAAGAGATTGCGACACTAAAACAGCAGCTTCACAATATGGAGGCTCAGCTAGCCTCCCAGTCATCACAGCGAGCTCCTGGGCAAGGTAAGAGGGCAGAAATTAACACCTGCGAATTTGGGCGTGGCACTCCTCATCAGCTTGGGCTCAGCATATGTAAATGCAGGATGGTAACCAAAGTAGTGGTGTTTTTAAAAACGTATTTTATTCTCTAGAAAGAGGTATATAAAATATCAGATAACACAAAAGTCATTAAAATCTCCTGCATTGAAATGCACTTTAGGGGATCATAGGGTATACTGAATTAAAGAAGTCAGCTTTGAAGGAGCATGAAGGTAGAAATAAAATTAAGAACCGGATCTTACAGTCTGTTTCTGCAGGTACAAGGACACTTGGGGGGGGGGGGGGGGTCACCAAGTCATGGCAAATCCCAGCATTATGCTTTGTGCTGTCCCTTAGGAGGCGTCCTTTGAATCTTGGGGGTGTAAGGGGGGGGGGAGAAAGTTGTGTTCCATGAGCAGATTGTAGGATCCAGCCTTAAATAAAATTAATCAGTTTTATTACATAAATGGCAGCATTCAAGTCCTGTGTTCAGAACTGGTTTCTTCAAATTCAGTACGCCCGATGATACCTAAAGTGCATTTCAATGCAGTAAATTTTAATGAATTTTGTGTCACCTTCCTCCAGCAGATTTCCTTCTGCTGGGTGTCCTTTGATAAGCTAAAAGAATTGAACATCACGTACAGTCCTTTCTTGCACCTAATACTAATCAGGCCGAAAACGTTAGGAGTTCCTAGGAGCCAGGAGAAACCATAACACCTTTTTTTGTAACAGACAACGGCACAGCTGTCGCATTCAGAGCTACGTAGCCATAGCGTTTTGGAGCTCCTCTGAAGGCACTGCCATTTCTTTTCCTTAAGTTATTAATCTGTGGATTGTTTTATCTGAGGCGGGGAATCACAAAACTGCTTATGGGTGCATGCCTGCACGTGCATGTGTAATCGGAAGCAGCAACAGTAGCGCTGTATTCTGCGAAGGCTTCGGGTTTTGATGGTTTTTAATGCTCTTAGGCCAGCCTAGTACGAGTGAGGTTGTGGATGATCTTACGAGTCGATTGAGACAATCGGAGGAGCAGGTTAATGATCTGAAAGAAAGGCTGAAGACAGCCACAAATAACGTGGAGCAGTACCGAGCAATGGTGGTGAGCCTCGAGGAATCCCTTAACAAAGAAAAGGAGGTAATATGCTGTCTGCTGAATATAACTTTTGATTTTTACTGTGTTTGTAGCCCTGCATTGTGCCAGGGGCGCTTTCCAGTTGAGACCTACAGCATAGTTGAATTACCTAGATCCGAGTGGCATTAATTACTTAGCTCTGTACATAAAGTCAGTGGTACTCAGCCGTATTGTGGTTGGGATCCAGTAATCTGTCTGCAGAAGGCAGTGTTGGTTGTGGCTTTTTCTCACGTTCCCCTCTTCTCAGAGCTGTTTTTGATGCCAGAAAAGTTTAATCTTGGGGTCACAGGACCTGTGTGGATTAATAGCCTTGTGGGGAGGAAGTGAAATTGTCCTCTTCCTCCTCTTTCATCAGTTGAAGAGACAAAGCATGGCTGCTAATCTATAAACAGATTCCACAACCTCAGGAATAAACTTTTCTGGGGTTGGAAATGGCTGTTGAGCAGAGGAGAATATGGGGGAGATCTGTGTGGTCCTTGTGTCTGCAGATCATGGGAGCCCTGGCTTCCAAAGCAAGTTAGTTTGTTGATTCAGCAATACCTCGTGCACTTGTAACCCTTACAATACAAGCAGCTGTGCAAGTTGCCTGTTTCCCCTGCTGAGGACCAGTAGATGAACTGCCCGGCACACTGTTTTGGCTCCAAACTGTCCCAAAGGCTAGTCTTATTCTTTTGACGAAGCAAAGTTTACAAGCTAACAACTTGTCCTCTTATTTACATCCTAAGAATCCTAAATGGTACTTCAGTTTTGTTAAATTTGGGGGGGGGGGGTGTCGAGTATGACAAAGGTTGAACAGTTTGGCCTAACTTTCAGACTTCAGTCCTCCTTTCTACAGGGAGCAAAACCAGGAAACGTGTTACCTACTGTGTTACCTACCTTTAAAAACTGAGTTTTGTTTTGTAGGTGACGGAGGAAGTTCGTGCAGCTGTTGAAGCCCGCCTGAAGGACTCTTCGGAGTATCAGTCCCAGCTAGAAAAGAAGTTAATGGAGGCAGAGAAGGAAAAACAGGAGCTTCAGGATGAGAAACGGAAAGCTGTTGAGAGCCTGGAGCTACAGGTATAATGACATCATCTTTATCTGTTCATTTTTGGCATTCTGTAGCTAGGAAAATTACATGCCCAGGACTGGAAAGTTTGCTCCAACTGTATCCAAGGATTTTTCCTAATAGATCCCTGTGCAATCTTGTAGCTTAGTTTCAAAAACTTGTGTGGCATGAGGGGGAGCTGCTGTTTGAAAAACACCTGCCCAGAGCCCATTTGTGCATGCACACAATTGGAGTTTCATGGCTCCTTGGATCCTGACCTCTTGAATTTCCTGCTGGCCATTCAGCTTCTAATTGTCCAGTACCTATGTTGCACAAAATAATTATTCGATAGAACTTGAATCATGAACCACTTGAAATTAAGAAGGCATTCAAGTCATTTCATTAATTGGTTTAATAGGATAGGAAAAATGCAGGAGATCATAAGGCTAGTTTTTGCTCCAATATGTCAGGTTATTTTCTTTATCTACAGTTATAAGCAGCGTCTGTGAAATTAATGTTGTATTTATTGAATCCAGACCTTAAAAATAGAGGCTGTAAAGGCAGGATTCACACAAACATGTTACGTTACAATAGCACTAGGCGAATTTGCTTGTCACTTGCTTGTCCCCTCTTCCCCTTCCAGTCTGCATGTGGCAAACCAGTCCAATCAGTAACATCATAAAAGTGTATGGAATTTTCGGAAGTCTCTTGGCACTGTCCGGCAGCTGCTGTTTCAGTGAAATGAGAAGCGTAACTGTGCTATAAATTCCACTAACTGTTTTAAGGCTGTTAGTGGACTGAAAGAACTGAAATGTAGCAAGCTAGGGCTTTGTACCAGTCTAATCCAAGATGTATTTTCTCCAAAATTAAAAACTGCATGCCTTCCAACTCTTAATTTTGAAACCTGATGGTCTCAAAAAAAACCCAAACACCTTGAACCCGCAAACTCTCAACGTGTGATGTTTCTCATGTAGCTTTCTGAGCTGAAGAAAACCCTCTCCAGTCTGAAAGCGGAAGTTCAAGAAGCGATTCAGAGAGCAAGCACAGCTCTTGCTAATGAACAGCATGCCAAACGAGACTGTCAAGAACAAGTAAGTTTGGGTATCTAATCGTGAACAAACGGATCTTTAAAAAAAAAAAGGTATAGATAAATATGTAATTGCCTCTGCACTTTGCTAGATAATTTAAATTTAGATTTGTATGGTGGGGGGAGTTGAAAGGAGAGGTTTAACATACATTTATCGGAAATCTAGTTAGGAAGGTACTTTGTGGCAGCTCCTCTGTATTATTTGAATACTGTCATTTATACCCATGAGAAATCCATGTGTGCTATGGATCCTGAGTATTGGATTGAATAAACATATGGAGCAGAGTTCCATCAGTGGCTATTAGCTACAGGGTATAGATAGGAACTCTCAGTCTGGGGCAAATGGTGCTCTGTATTCTTGGTGCTTGGGGGGGGGGGGGGGGATTGGCCTGATCCAATGCTGGCTTCTCTTATGTTCTTATGCACAGGGTCTCTGTGTGCAGTTTACTTAGGAACCTTTGCATGTATTTTTTCCAGGAGCCCAGTTTGGTGTAGTGGTTAAGTGCGCGGACTCTAATCTGGGAGAACCGGGTTTGATTCCCCACTCCTGTACTTGCACCTGCTGGATGACCTTGGGCAAGCCACACTTCTGGCACAGCTGTTCTTGAAAAAGAGCAGTTCCTGTCAGAGCTCTCTCAGCTCCACCTGCCACACAGGGTGTCTGTTGCGGGGAAGGGGAAGGAGTTTGTAAGCTGCTCTGAGACTCCTTCAGGTAGTGAAGGGCGGGGTATAAATCCAATCTCCTCTTCTTTGTATTCTCTAGCAAAAAAAAAATGACAATCCCATACCTTTCTTCTGTTTAAAAACCAAACAAAACTTGGATTTTAGAGGGATTGCCAAGATGCTGTTATGGAAAAGCCCCCCCCCCCCCCATGCTTTCACATATGACTTCACTCATCAAAGAGGTTAAGCCTGTAAATGGAGGGACAGCACTAGAAAGAAATGGAGCTGTTATTTGGACTGAGGCTACTTCTTTCAGTGTTGCCCAATTTCCCTCCTTACTGCAGTCTCCAACTACTGTCTTTTCACCATGATCCCTAGCGTCACCTGTCTGATGGTCCGAGGGAGACCCTTCCTTCCTTTCTCAGCAGCAGAAAAGCTGGTTGGATACAACCCACGGAGTCTCTTAACAGTTAAGAGGTGATTACTGGTGGTTTCTTAACAGGCCAAGATAGCTGCAGAAGCTCAGAACAAGTACGAGCGGGAGCTGATGCTTCATGCTTCTGATGTTGAAGCCCTACAGGCCGCCAAAGATCACGTGGCTAAGAATTCTGCCATAAGGCAGCAACTGGAGGAAGCAGCCCAAAAAGCAGAATCTGTGTTGCGAGAGAGCAAAGCCTCATGGGAGGAGCGAGAGAGGATGTTAAAGGTACAGGTCTTTTGTCCAGATCCCATGGGAGGATCCCATGGCTCCTTTTAAGCTCTAATAGAGGTCTGGAACCTTTCTTCAGGGTCAAGTTCCAGGAGTGACCCTGTTCCTTTTTTACGTAGGACGAGGCTTCGAAGCTTGCGTCTCGCTGTGAAGACTTAGAGAAACAAAACCGACTGCTGCATGAGCAGCTAGAAAACCTGAGTGGCAAGATGATGGCTTCAGTGAAGGAAGGGGCACCGAGCGCATTAAACGTCTCTTTCAGCGAAGAAGGCAAATCACAGGAACAAATAGTGGAGATTCTTAGGTGAGAGCTGTGCCAAGTCACACCTGACGGGAACTGATCCAAATCAGTTTTTTTTTTAGTTATACATACATCGTTTGGATTTATTACTTGCCCAGTCCCTGAATACACAGGGCTCTGAGCGATTTATGTCAAAAAAGAACACATAAATACATCATAATTACTAGTTAAAATACAATAAATATAATATTGCAGACTTAAAATTAATCCCCAGATGGCATTAATAGTTCACTTTTAACCAGTTCTGGACTATGTTGCCGCCTCACAAGCAGGATGGGGTGGGGGTGGGGGGCGAGAGAGAAAGGGGAAAAGAGGAGGGTGCCAGCCATGTTATTGCCCATCACTGCCCTCAACCAAAAGTCTGGCAGAACATCTCTGTGTTGCAGACCCTGCGGATGCAGGGCCCTGATGTTGTTTGGCAGAGAGTTCCAGCAGGTCGGAGCCCGGGCCAAGAAGGCCCTGCCTCTGGTCGAGGACAGCCAAATGTCCTCGTAAGGTGTTGGGAAGTCAGTTGCTTTTCATGGAATGATACAGTGCCTTGTTTCAAAGGCATCGCAAAGAGGGGATTGCAGCTATTTTGTTTCTCTTGGGAAGGGCTGTTGCCAAATGCTTTCTATCCTGAGAGGGAGGATTTGTGATGAAATGGGAACTGCAGTACACATTGCCCCAAGAGTCGCCAAAGCCCATAAGCTCCTCTGTGTTACAGGATTCAGTGTGATTCTATATTTTCTGGCTTTCCTTTTACTTTTAAAGTAGCCAAAAAAAAATAAAAAATAGAAATGTTTAATCTTCAATGGGTCCCCTTTCTGTTTCAGGTTTATACGCCGAGAAAAGGAGATTGCAGAAACGAGGTTTGAGGTAGCTCAAGTGGAGAGCTTACGTTACCGTCAGAGGGTGGAACATCTGGAGAGGGAGCTTCAGGAACTTCAGGAGAGTTTGAATGCAGAGAGAGAGAAAGTACAGGTATGTACCCAGGTTCACTCTCATTGGGCATTAACTGTAATATTTTTCCTTATGCACTGGCTTTGTGAAACATTTTGTAATAATCCATCACATTTAAACACAGGTTCAGTAATGTCAACCTCATTGGTAGTAACGGAGTGACACTGTTGGCTTCCATTCAGAAGCATCACATGTACTTGTGAAGGATAACTGAGGAAAACCAAACGAAAAACGTTGTTCAGATTAAATTGGTGGCTTTCATGCTGTATTCCAGGAAATCCTGGAGGTCCTTGGAAAGCTTATCAGTATTGTTGGGATAGCTTCCTTGTAAGACACTTTGCTCACAACTTGCAGTTTTCCCTGCAAGTCACAGCTGCAATGTAGTGTTTGGGTGTCTCCTGGAACACACCCTCATTTATCTGGGATGATAATAAAAGTTCAGTAGAGTTGGCTCGTGCTTCATGTGAAGCAGCTCTGCATCCTAGATCACAGATGCCCCAGAATCTTCTGCAACATGCAGAGTTTTCCATAGCAGACATGAAGAAATTGCTCAGGAGAAAAATCAGTGATGACCGGGTTTCCTGAAGGAAATCATTCTTGAGGAGTGGACGTATTAGTCTGTTGTAGCAAAAAGAAACAAGGCCAATGAGACGTTAACAAAAGTTATTCCAGCATGAGCTTTTGTGAGCCAGAGCTCACATCTTCAGGTACAAAAAGGTTTCCTGCTGATTTCTGAATGTGGCATCTTTCTGTGTCATCCTTGTGGGTTATTGTTGGGACATAATGGCATATATTAAATTGGTTGATGGAAAAGTGGCTGAGTGCACAGTAGTATAGCTGATATAATTAAAACCCATGATGGTATTGTCTGAGTATATATGAGGAACAAAGTAGGCATCTAGGTCTGTTGTGGGATTTGCTTCCTGTGTTTGTCTCTGTTGGGTTGTACATCATTGTTGGTGAGAAGCTGTTAGGGGATCGTCTGTAAGCGAGAAAAGGCCTGCCACCCAAGACCTCTGAAAGAGAAACGTCCACTTTTAGGAGAACCTATAGGTCACTGTTGATGCATTGAACTGCTTTAAGATGTGAACTGTAGGTGACAACTAGGTGTTCCATTGTTATTTCCTTAGGCTCTGTCTTGTAGTAGGATGCCTCTGGCTACTAATCTGGCTTTATTGGTCTGCTCCTTTACATTACTAGGGAGTATTGTAATCCCAGGAATATGTGGTTTGTAAATTCTTCACATCTGAGGGTCCCTGTCTGAGGAATTGCAGATGCAATTGTAAGGTGGTGCTTGATCATAGAGTGCAGATTATTTTGTAGCCATTTTTAAAATCAGTATTATGTTAAAGGCCAAAGACTGAGCTACACGGACTGATAGCAGAGCCCAGAAGTTGGATCTTACTAGACATCTGCTGTTTTGCTGGAGGGTCTTCAGTTTGAGGATTGGTATGCATTATGTCTATGGCATAACGTGAAAGCCAAACTTTATTGTCTGGCAGATTTGACAAGTAAACCAGGCATCTGAAGCCACACCTAAGTTCAAAACACATCTAGGTATTTCCACACAGCATTGGGTATCAGTGTTGCTTTTGTGAATTTCAGGTGACGGCAAAAACAGTTGCTCAGCATGAAGAGCTGATGAAGAAGACAGAGACCATGAATGTTTTGATCGAAACCAACAAGATGCTGAGGGAAGAGAAGGAGAGACTGGAACAGGAACTGCAGCAAACACAAGCAAAAGTCAGTAAGAACTGTAGATGAGCTTTCAAAATCCTTTAAAACAACCCCTCCCCCCAAAGCGAATGGTATCACTTTGACTCGGTTCCCATGTCTGAGCCTCAGGCTTCTGTGCTTCTCCTTCCATCATTCCCTGACACGCTAGAGGTTCTCTCCTTCCTCTTCTTTCTCTCAGGAAACAGTTCATCATAGAATATGAACTACGTGCATTGGGATTTGCAAACCCCAATGCACCCATGTGCATGTAATAGCAAATTATGGCTTTGGAATAAACACAAGTGCTGGACCCCCATCACGTAAGGTGTTGGGAAGGCAGGAAAGTGGCAAATGAGCCCCATCACCGTTTTCAGGCTCCCATACTGTGGTATGTAGGACTGGAAACAATACATCGGAATCAGCCTTTGGATACAGTGATGAGTTAGTGATTTTCATTTCTGTCCAATTTTCCTTATAAAATTGATGCTTTCTTCACATTTTAAATAATGGGTGATTGATTGTCCTTCTCCTAAGATCCTGGTGATTACTGAGACATTTGTGAGTGCCAGATGGAAGTTATGCTTAATTTTTCAATTTTCCACCAGAGGTAACAATTTAAAACAGGACAGTGTTTGGTAGAGGATGACTTTGCTGCCATGGTATTGTACAAGACTTTGTGAGGCTTCTGAGTACACTATCAGACCAGACCTTTGATAGAATGCAAAGTTCTTTTATTCCAGTAATGGTTCAGGCTCTCGATGTTTGTTAGAGATACATGACAGCAGGTTACAAGGATTAATATACCCTCAGTCCCAATTGAATGCAAGCTTTAGACCAATCAGAAGGGATACCAAAAAGCGGGAAAGAATGGCAACCGTTTGTTTCTCACAGAGAAGGTGGGAAAGCTGTAAAAATTCCCTTCCTGCCCTGAGTGACCCAAATGTGTAACCGATAGGCGAAACATTTTGCTAGCAACAATTCAAGAGCTTCAAGGTTATAACAGCAAGATAACATTCTGTGAACCTCAAAGGCCAGTGGGAGTAGACGGGTGTGAAAGTCCCCGTTGTTTGTGTGATGTTTAGGAATGTGGCTCGCCATCCTCCCAGGACAAGACAGTTACATTGAACAGAGCAGGTAATCTACTTCTACTTCAAGGCAAGCAGTAAACCAGCAATTGCTACAATAGAGATCACAGAAACAGAAACTAACATATGGCTACAATACAGATCACAGACCTAGAAACAGGCATGGCATTGTCAGAACCTGACAGACTTTTTCTGTCAACCTAGCAAACTATGACGTCTGTGAAGATTTTGAAACCAGGAGCTTCATTCAGAGAGAGAGAGAGTGCATGTCTTAAAATTTGCATGTAAATATGTTGAAAAGCCTAGAAACGGTCACCTGCAATAACTTCTCAATGATCATTGGTTCAGGTGCGTAAGCTGGAAGCTGATATCTTGCCTTTACAAGAGTCCAACACTGAGCTGAGTGAGAAGAGCGGGATGCTCCAGGCTGAGAAGAAGCTGTTGGAAGAGGACGTCAGACGCTGGAAGACCCGAACTCAGGTACACCCACAGAGCTGTTGTTAATTGCAAAGCATCGACGCTCATAGCATTTTTGCAGAAACAAAAGAGGCTGCTACCTCGAGACAGACGAAAATGTAGCTTGGAGGTATTAGAAGAAAATGGGATAAGGCAGTGACTGTGCCGCAAGATTATAAGCAAATTCAGCATCAAGGTTTGCTTAGGGAGGGGAGCATTGCGGGATTTAGAGAAAAAAAATGTTTTGAGTAAGGAGGTCAGTGAGAAGGTTCATGATATGTAAGGGACTTCAAGGCATAAAAGAAGTTGGTGCTAAAATAAGGAGCCAATGCTGCTTGCAGGTAAGTAATACTTCCTTTTTTCACCCTCGGTGCGAACAAGGAACCTGTGCCCAGAAACCAGTTGCAGTTTTGCCCTTCAATAGCACATCCTTTGCAGTGCAGTAAATGGCTCTTCAAGCAGAATTTTAAAAGCAGTTAGTGACTTGGAAGGCGAAATCTGGTATTTAAAGCATATAATGGGAGGAAAATCCCAAATAGGGATTGTGTTTGTCCTGACTAGGCTTCAGTTTCTTTAAAGCTGCGTGTGCACTTTTGCCCTGGTTTTGCCTCTTGGAAAAACTACAGCAACAAGAACTTTGGTGCTCAAACTTGATAGTACTGTTTTAGTACTCACTTAGAATCCTTTTTTTATATTGTGCCAGTCACTGACACAGCTCGGCTTTGTTGTCTGGAATGTGCCTTTTCCTCTGAGCACCAAGGTCATAACTTTGGTTACTTGTTAATTTGTTCCCCCAGCACTTGCTGGCCCAACAAAAAGATACCGATGTTGAAGAGTATTGGAAGCTGGTTTCAGAGAAGGAAGTGAACACCAAACGTATACAGCAGATGAGTGAAGAAATAGGCAGGCTGAAAGCAGAAATCGCTAGGTAAGATTTATTGAAGAATTTATTTGGAGTGTTTTGTATACCATCTTTTCAATTAAAAATGTGGGAGGAGGGGGCTACAGAAGTTACCTTGTGATCTGGGAAATAATTGAATGCAGTGCTTTGCCCCATGGCAGAAGTAATGCTTTTTGTCCTTCCATAAGGTCTTCTTTGGAAGCTTACATGAGCACATGACGTGTTCCTTCTTTGTGCTTGGAGTGCAGATTCAATCCCCCCCTGGTCTGTAGCTCAGTGGGAAAGTACATGCCTTGTGCAGTTGAGCCCCTGGACTAATTTAGGGGTAGGGCATCTGCTTTGTAGGTAGAAGGTTCCAGGTTCAAACCCTCCTATTCCAGTGAAAGGCCTTACATGGAATTCTAGCAAGCCTCTGCCAGCTAGACTAGACAGTGCTGAAGCATATTGACTAGTGGCCCCTCTATTTGTTCTGTCTTTGTTTTAAGGCAAACAGAATTACATCAGAACTAGTCTATGTACTATCAACTTGGACAGTTCAGTTTTTAGAGGAAGCACCTATAGCTCAGTTATGGAATGAACGGCTTGTGCACAGAAGGCCCCAGATTCTATCATTGGTGCCCCCAGTTTCAATGATCTCGGGTAACAGGGCTGGGAAGGACTTCGGTCCCAGACTCTGGAAAGTTGGTGCCAGTCAGAATACTGGGGAAGATGTTCAAGAGGTCTGGTAGTAGAAAAGTAGTACAGTGTTTCTCAAAAGTTTTATGTTCCTCTCTGGGAGCTCTGCTGTAGCCACTAAAGCTGTGGGTTTTCTCTTGACACATGGGATGCAGCTGAAACCAGTTGTGAGAACTTCAGGCCATGTGCTGCAGAAAACCCCTTTTAAATGCTAACCTTTGTATGACAGTTCATGAGGTATTTTAAACTGTTTATTTATGCTCATGGCTGTAACTAACATTGTTCCTATATTTATTGTTTCGGCAGCTTTTTATGCTATACAGTAAAACTTTCACTTTCCATTTAAGGTCAAATGCATCAGTGACTACCGGTCAGAATCAGGCCCAGTCCCTCCGTGATGAGCTAACAAAAGCAAAAGCTGAAAAGGATGCCCTTCAAAAGGAGTTGGAAGCAAAGTTGGCTGACATCCAAGAGAAAGTCAAAACTATAACGCAGGTCAAGAAAATTGGGCGTAGATACAAGACCCAGTATGAAGAGTTGAAAGTTCAGCATGACAAGGTAGCTTTTGGTGTCTGGCAGGGGGAGAAGTGTAAAGCAGACCTCTCGGACCTTTCTGATATCTTCTGGTTGTCAGGCTGGCAGGCACAGTTGTTCCAGCAAGTGTTTATTTTAATGCCGCCTGATCTTTCCTGTCTGCAAATCAGAGTAAGCAAATGCTGCTGGGAGGGAGGGAGGGAGGATTGAAGTGGGGGGAACAGTAGGAGAGGTGAGAATTGCCCCCCATTCATGGAACGTGACCTTTTGTTTTTTTTGTCAGTACCTATAAATATTTATGTTAACTGAGCTCCCGGACGCCCGGCCCTGCCAATGACGCCCGGGTGCTGCTTTGCCGTGCCGCGGGAGGGCGGGGCAGCAACAGGAAGGACGCACAGCGTCCTGCAGCCAGCGGGGCGGGGCCGGCCTGTTAAAAGGCCGGGCCCCGCTCTAGCTCAGCCTCTTGGATCCACGTGCTCGCCCACCCGCCCGCCCTGTTCTTAGTGTAGGCTATGGCTGGTCGCCTATGGGGCCAGGTAGGAATTTTTTCACCTCTTCCACAATTGGCCGTACGGCGGAGATGTTTTTGCCTACCTTGCACTGAGGGCAGCGGATTAAGGGCTATAGGTGGTGGTGATGGGCTTAATTAGGTCACTTGGCAGGTTGTGCAAGCAAGTAAACGGAACTGGTGAGCACCTCATGGCATATCCTGTTAGGGAACAGGAGGTCATCAGGAACTGCCTTCGGGTTTTTAAGGCCCAGGGTAGGGAATGATGATTGCCTCTGGGAACCTCTTGGGGCAGTGCCTCCCTGCAAGTTTTAAGGCTTTAGGGGTAGGCACTCCTAGGGGGCAACCAGCTTGCCAGGCTGCCGGGCACGAGCTAGAGTGATGGCTCAAGACCGGAGCTGGGGTGACCCGCCCTACAAGGGCAAGGAGGCAGGTCAGGGAATGACGCCTGCCTTGCCTGTTCCAGGCTTGCTTAGGTTTTTGTTTTGTCCCGTTGCTGCAATGTTTTGTAAGTTAATAAAGTGGCCCTTGTTTAATTCCAAGACTGTTGTCTGTCTCGTTATTCCCGCTGGGGTGGCAAAGCACTATTTAGCAATGATGCATATTATTAAATCTCTGGTTTAAGAAGTTCCAGTGTGGTTATTTGCTGAGAGGCCACAGTCCTGGTCTCTACAAATATATCCCCCTTCTCAGCCAGTTCAATGAAGTGGGGGGGGGGGGGGGTTGTGGATTGACAGTGCAGGCCAACTTAAGCAAAGGACAACAACCCCCTCCCCCCCCCCCATGCAAATACATAGATTTCTTCCTGTTTCTAGCCTGGGATAGTGGATGTCTCAACAGAAAGATCATTGGTTTTTTTGATTTTTTGATTAAGCCGTAGCATGGAGTGTCCATCAAAGTTGGTGCCAGTCATAAAACTTGCACCTTTCTGTAACACAGAACTCTCCTGTTACCTGTCCATAATTTCAGGTGATTGCAGAAGCATCAGTTCAGTCTCTTGCAGAACAGAAAGAGCAGCATCCTTCAGACAAGGAAGTTCAAGAGGTGAAAGAGGCTCTCAGTCAAGCGGAGGCAAAGATAAAAACTTTGGAAGGGCAGGTTGAAAGTCTGCAGAAGGTAAGTCTCTTGTGACACGCACTTGCATCTACACCTATTCCACAGCTTGAATAACTAATTTACTAGCAAGTCAAGCAGGGTACTGGACTTGTCAGTGGAGACCCAAATTCAGATCTCTGCTCAGTTGCGAAGCTTGGACAGATTTTGCGCTCTGATTTTTGCCTGTCTCAAAGCACTGTCACATTGATCAAATAGGATAATCCTCTGTACACAGCCCCTGAATGCTTGAGTGATGAGCGTGTTGTGTGAATGTAGGTGGTGAAAAATCACTGCAGAAAGCTATACCGTAAGCACCTCCACAGAGAGAAACCGCTTCAATCGAATGTATTAATCAGCGACTGAATGGACCTAATAATAATCAGTTCGCTTTAAATATATGGATTGCGTTGGATATAGCCGCAACCTTTGTCCCTGCGACTTCACAACTCCACCGCTTTTTGAGAAGAGCTTTGTCCTATCCCTTCAATGTCTCACTTTCTGTAGACACTAGGAGAAAGGGAGACTGAAGTCAAAAACCTTCAGGACCAGGTAGCCCAGCTGCAGTCAGAGGTCTCCCGGCTTCATCAAGATCTGCAGGAGAGAACGACGCAGGAAGATCAGCTCAGGCAACAGATTGCAGAGAAGGAGGAGAAAACCAAGAAGACACTTCTGGCGGCCAAACAGAGAATTGCACAATTAGCAGGTGAGTGGCATTCTTGGCTGTTGCATTCCAGCAGAGTGACCATCTTTAGTCGATTACAGAGTTCTGTGGAATATTAAAAATCTGACTAAGCTTTGATCAGCACCCACCTCATCAGGTACAGACGGTGGACTGAGGAAAATCAATTCCCAGGGCCCTTGTGGTTTGGCAAGCAAGCTCCTAACTGAGAGACTTTTGGTTCTTTAGGCACAAAAGAGCAACTAACCAAAGAAAGCGAAGAATGGAAACAAAAGAGCGGCGCACTGGAAGAGCAGAAGACAGAGTTGGAAGTGCGGATGAATGCGCTTAAATCGCAGTATGAGGGTCGGATTTGCCGCCTAGAGAGAGAGCTCAGAGAACAGCAAGAGAGGCACCACGAACAGCGCGATGATCCTCCAGAATCTAGCAACAAGGTCTGGTATCCACAGAACTCTCAGTTCAGAGGAGTCTCAGATCCCCGTCTGCAAAGCCAAGCTTGTTCTGTTTCATTTCTAGTTGCGGTTCAAAGCTCATCTCTTCGGCCTCCTGCCATTGGATACTTTCCATTGGGTAGGGTGGGGGTGGCTTACAGTTGAGTCAGTTAGGATTTGTTTAAGGTGGCATGTCCATCCCACTCCCTTTTTACCAGCTGATGGTGCTTTGCCCAATGCCGTCACCTATGTTAAGACATGCATGAATTATTGTCCTGGCTCAGGGGTGGGCAACTGACAGCAGCACGCCAGACCATTCACTTGGAACACAGGATGTGATCTTCACTTAAGCAGCAGAGGCACTGGCAGCACTGCTGATGCCAGCGATGCCGGAGGAGGCAGTGGGTCGCAGCATTCTGTGCCAACTGGAGTTTCAGAAGGATTCCGGGGGGCGGGGGGGGTTAATAATATTAAGATCAAAAAAAATTTATTCCTGTGGCTTACGGAAGCATTTTTTTCCAACAGGCTTCAGAACAGCAGAGGCAGATCACTCTTAAATCAACTCCTGCAGCTGGTGAGCGAGGAATGTGAGTTCTTGTTTAATTTTGTCTACGTTTCTGTAGATCCTTCCTATTCTTACTGTACAAGTTGCTTCTATATACAGTGCAAATTTATTGTGTGTGGGGGGGTATACTGTCCTGAACATGCCTTAGATACGACTGTGATTTTTCTGGTGCGTGAATCAGAGTAAAGATACATGGCTAAAGCCATTATAATAGACTTGCTCTACAGTACATTATAATAGACTTGCATTATACAGTACATTATAATAGACTTGCTCTACAGTTACAGAATGCCCATCGGTGGCATTTAGGTAAAAAAATAATTCAGGTACTTTGCACTGGAGAGGCTAGATGACAGGAAGAGTAGGTTGCTCATTCCCACTGCGCATCATAAAGTCCCCATTACTGGATGGACACACTTTCTACATGTCTCTCTACTCTGATGCACAGTTAGCATAATTGTTTTTAAAATAAAAAATAACTGCGTACCATCTATGCCGTTGTGATATTTTTTTTGTACATGGGGTCATAAGTTGCACACTAATGGAAATAGCTAGATTTGAATCCAGTAGCACCTTAGAGACCAACAAGATTCTGGGGGGTAAGAGCTTTTGAGAACCAAAGCTCTGTTGATTGGAAGGGATGAGAGAGTCAGCTTCGAGTTCGACTCTCAAAAGCTCATACCCCAAAATTCTTATTGGTCTCTAAGGGGCTACTGGATTCAAAGCTAGCTGTTCTACTGAAGACCAACACGGCTAGCCTCTGATACTAAGGTAAAAATCCTGTTTCTGATGGTGTCTGTCAATCGGACCGCTGCCTCTGGACTTGGAAATTCACCAAGTCCTGTTTACAGTGATAACTGTTTTCCATGAAGTTGATTGCCCATTACCATATACCTGGTAGAAAATTTCTTGAGCTAGTTGTTTTCCGTGAAACGCTATTTTTTGCCTGCTCTGAGGCTGCCTTGTAACTTTCATCTGGTGACCCTCACATTATAAAAGAGTGAGAAATCTCTCATCTCCTCCATATTCAGGTTGCCTCCCCCGTCCTGCAGTCCTTTAATCCTAAATGAAAACCTGCCAAATGCTTTAACCTTGTAGAAAAGGTGGTCCAGCTCTTGGATCATTTGGGTTGCTCTTTTGCAGATCACTGTATATATGAAGTTAGGAATTCCTTGGGGGTGTGTATGTATTGTTGCTCACACTTAGCACAAAATCTTATTTGCCATTCTGTTGCCCAGTTCAGACCTCTGCTTTGGCTTTCATTCTACCGGATTATTAGGTGCCGTACGCAGATGTAACCACTTCACTCTTCACACCTGATTTCAGCAAACCAAATTGGGGGTCCCAAGGCTGCTATTTGCGGTGTTTAAATAAAGAGCAGGGTATCCATTCATTCTAAAAGATTGGTCAGGCAAGACTTTGCATAGTCCATGCTGGGTCTTCCTTAACAAGTTGTGTTCCTCTATAAACTGTTCTTGCTTTTAATTGTGCTTTCTACCATTACTTAGGCTAGAAGCTAGGCTGATGGGTCTGTAACTTCCCAGATCTTTGGATCCCATTTTTTAATGTGGCATAACTTGCTTTTAGAAGCTGTGATATAAAATGTCAACAAGATACCTCATGTTCAGGGTTTTTTTTAAGGAGCCCATGGTTGTACACATGCACACACAATCGGGCATTGTCCCCCAGAACGGAGCTTCCTGCTGTATTCATTATCTTCCACGTATTCTTTCACAGTGACAGTGTTGGGGTTTGAAGTGTAAATGCAGAAATCTCTCTAGATTTGATCATGCACAAAGGGGAGGGCTTGCAGGCCTAAATAAATCCATGCGCAATTTATGTTCAGTACACGAAGACCACCTCTGTCCCACAAATCCCTCTGCTGTCCTTTCTTCTGAGGAAGTTCTGCTGAAGTTGTGATGTGTTTCAAATGACATCCTAGCAGATGCAAACAATTTTCGGTTTGTTCCCAGTGCTAGTACTTCAGATCCACCGACAGCCAATATCAAACCGACACCTGTAGTGTCTACCCCAAGCAAAGTGACAGCTGCTGCCATAGCTGGGAACAAGTCTACCCCGAGAGCCAGTATCCGTCCCATGGTTACTCCTGCTACAGTTACCAACCCTACAACTACACCAACAGCAACTGTTATGCCAACAACACAGGTGGAAACTCAGGAAGGTAAGAGCGTATCTCCTAAAAATCTAGAAATGAATAGTCAGCTGCATAATTCCTTGGGATCTGTATGTTTTTAAAAATGGGAAGAGCTGACACCAGCCACTCTTGCTGTAGAACCTCTGTATTCTACTGTGCTGGATAATGTTGAATAGTTAAAACACCTAACTAATACCCTCACCCGAATTTTGGAGTGAATCGTAGGAAAATACTATATGCTTTGGAGTGGCATGTTTGTGGTATCTGTCCTAGTGCTAAGTCAAGCAAATAGACATCATGCAGTAATTTTGTACAATCCAGGCAAACAGGGAGGCAAGTGAAAGTAGAAATTCCTCATTTTTCCCCCTGTTCTTGAGTTGTGTTGATGTTCTTCAGCAACTGGGTTTTAACAGTCTGAAGTCATGTTTGCGAAAGAATAGCCTGTTGCACAGTTCACCAGCTGTAGTTTGACATCTCCTTGTTTGTTACAATGCTAATGTAGCTAAAGTGAGCAGCTGTGACCATTTGATGTTTCAGCTATGCAGTCAGAAGGACCAGTTGAGCATGTTCCAGTTTTTGGAAGCACCAGTGGGTCTGTGCGTTCCACAAGCCCCAATGTCCAGACCTCGCTCTCTCAGCCCATCCTGACAGTTCAGCAGCAGACTCAAGCCACGGCTTTTGTGCAGCCCACTCAGCAGAGCCATCCTCAGATCGAACCAGCTGCTCAGGAGCCGGCCCCAACCATTTTGGAGGTTGTACAGAGCTCACAGATGGAAAGACCTTCTACATCAACTGCAGTGTTTGGCACAGGTTAGTTTAACTGAATTTCCTTTGATAAAAGTGACCGTCAGTTGAGCCTCTGGATTTAGGAGGAGCACGAGATAAACTGTTACACAAGTTTATAACAATTGCATACAGTGGCTACAGCCACATAAACAAATGAAGCCACCTTAGGTTGAGCTTGCTTATTGGCTTATCAGAGTCACTGTTGTCTGCTCTGGCTTGGATCCACTGGAAGTTTTCTGCAGAGGGAGACTGGTGATCTCTAGAGCATGATTTCCCCCTTCTTGTCGCACTCCAAAATGCTGCCTGAAGCACTGCTCCTAGGGGACGGGATCCCCAGGAATAGCATGTAAGGATTTTGAGGTCTGCTGCAGGAGGGAGAACTGGTGAGACTCTTCTCTAGTGGATCCAAGCCTCTGACTAGCAGTGGCTCTCCAAGGTTCCCAGGCAAAGGTCTTTTCACATCAATTACTTCCGGATCCTTTTAACTGGAGATGTCAGGGGTTGAACCTGGGACCTTCTGGATGCATTACCACTGAGCCTCAAAGGCCAACAGTAGGATCAGGTTGTTCTCAAAATAGCCATTGTAGTTGACTTCCCTTAGGTTCTTTCTTAAGACTTTGTGAAATGTGTTTTGAGTATAACCAAGCCCGATTGCTTAAGTTTCAGCCACACCAAGTTCGTCTTTACCCAAACGTCAGCGAGAAGAAGAAGATGAAAGTACAGTTGAAAACTCGGAACAACTTTCGGAGGAAATGGTTGATGTGCCTCATTCCAAGAAACTGAGAACTATACAAAGAGTTGGACCAGAGGTTTGTAAGAACAGAAATCATTCTGCTAATTTGGTTGTGTTTGTTCATCACCACATCTAGTCTGAAGAAGATTCAGTTGTCCTAGGAAGCTGATTTATAAGTGATGATAAGCCGATAAAGTGAGGTGGGTGAGCATCAAGTCTGCTGCCGCATCATGTTACCATAATCTCAGACACACTTTTCAATACATAGAATTCAGGCACCCACCCACCCTTACTGATCAAGTAAATTACAAGTCAAAAGAATCCATGTGCGTGTGTTGAATACAGCCTGTGGTATAAGTGCCAAAATAAGTTGTACTCATGCAATAAAGTAAGCATGACCCTCAAAATCCAAAACTTTTAAAACCATTGGGGACTTCTTGGGGAGAATGCAGTGTTTTAGTGGATGAAAGAATTTCCACCTATGGAGTGTGACTTCCTCACAAGAACAGCATTTTGGGGAGCATTTTGGACTGCTGTGGAAGGGAGGAGGCAAGGAAGTCACGCTACATGGTCAGAAATCCTTCCGTCCATGGAAACACTTGGGTGAATCCAACCCACTTTGTTTTTTGACCCCATAGTTACATAAAATTTGAAGAGATAAATACCTTATGAGTTTATTTATTTATTTATTTTATTTAGCTTATATCCCACCCTCCCCGCTGAAGCAGGCTCACACAGTATTATAGCAAGATAAAATTACAATAAAATAGATCTAAAAAACAGTACATAAAGTGCTAGTGCAGTATAATGATGGTGGGAATCTGACAGTCAGTTGACAGCATGGTCTGGGTCGTGTCGGCGGTTCACAGGCTGTTCAGGTGATACAATATCAGTGTTATTGATGTTGTTGATGACATTGGGGCCAGGGCCTCAGATGGATGAATGCGGCTCCAGCTGGAGTAGACTGGCTGTCTGTCAAAAATGATGGTTAATTATTTAATTTAATAAAGATTTACAGCTGTGTGTTTAGAAGAGCTAGATATCACTTCTTGTTTATGATGTTTCCCTTTTTGTGACCTTTCTGTGATGAATTAATATTTCAGGAGGAGGTAACTGCAGACGAGAGTACCGATGGAGAAATAGAAGCCCAGGTCTACAATCAAGACTCTCAGGATTCTATGGGAGAAGTAAGTTGCAGAATAGTTCTGTATTGAATACGTATGTTACACAGCTAGTATCCAGAAAGCCCCCTACCTGCTTGCATGGGATATGTAAGTGTGTCTGCCAGTTTTCCCTTTTGGGAGCAGCAGCTTGTTCATTGTGGAAGGTCACTTTCAGGAGCTTCCAAAGGGGCTGCTGTAAGCAGCAGGAGCTGTAGAGTGCGAGTATAGAACCGTTCACTACTTTTTTTAATCCCAACCCATGCCTTGATGCACATTTGTCAAACCCATTTCTAAGTATTGGGAAGCCCTTTTGTACATTTAGGACAGAGCTTGCATCTCTGTGCAAGTATACTCAGCAGGAAACTGCCTGTAAAAACCTAATAGTGGTTGCACTGCCTTCCTTGGCAACTTCCCACCCTAATGGTTACGTGAGGTTGCATATGGTTCTTTAGCATCTTTTTCTCTCTTGGAGATTTTTATTTATTTATTTTGCATTGGCCCATGATCTGCTTTCCTGGCCCATATTTGAACAAGGGGGTGGGGTTAAGTCACTGGCGGAACAACCAGACACAAGTTCTACCAGGTTACTTGAGATCACTTTCCTATTTATCACTGTGGTAGAATTGAATGTTATGTTACCAAAGAGGTGGTCTCCTAATTAGTTGGGGGAATTAGCTTTAAGGAGACAGAGTGAGAGGGGGTAAATGGGATTCTTCACTTATGTTTACAGGGATTTTTCCCTTAAGAGAACTTCAAAATAAGCTGGGCAGATGTTCAACCAGAAAGGTTTTCGTTAAAAGAGAGTAAAAATCAAACTTCACACACAATAAACATGCACACGCACATAGCTCGCTAAGAAAAGACAGGGTAGAAAGGGGGAGGGCTATAATTACCAGTCTCTGAGGGAAGAGGCCCACAGAGGCAGCAGCAAAACGACCAGTATTTCATGGAGAGAAGGAGAGAAGACCCAGTGGGTTGGGTGTGTGGGTATGGATCCAAGAACACCCTTAATTAGGGTAAGTGGGTGCAGGGAAAGTAAGGTTGGACTTGATAAGATTAGTCCAAGGGTGAGTCAGTAGGTTTTGGGAGACCCATTGTCCTAAAGTTATGTGTCTCTCCAGGCTGTGGAGGGCACCATTAGCCAGTCAGCCACTCTGACTCAGCTTCCAAAATACTTTCCCAGGTTCATACCTTGCTAGCATAGCATGGTGAGGAATGCTCACGGACTGACCTTTTAGTTCTTGAAAAATACCATTCACTTATTTATCTTCTATCTTCTTTTGAAGGGTGTTACACAGGGGGAGTATGCTCCCATGGAAGACAATGAGGAGACGTCTCACTCACTCCCAATAGATCTTGGACCTCTTCAGTCGGACCAGCAGAATACATCATCATCCCAAGATGGTCAGGGAAAGAGAGATGATGTCATTGTCATTGACAGTGATGACGAAGAGGATGACGATGAGGAAAATGATGGAGAACCTGAGGTATGTACACTACAAGTTTCCTTGCAAAAAAAAATCCAAGTAACACCCAACTTGTATTCTACCACTCCATTCAGCAAAATTTGAAGCTGTCCTCCAATTTAAGTGGCTTTTTCAGTGGCAGGAGGGGGGAATCTTTCTTAGGCTGTAGGAAAATGTCAAACTTTGCAGTGAAATGTTGCTGTTACTGTATGATTTATACAAGTTTATGGCTCTGGAGTAAGTCAGAACTGAGGCCTTTTTGTTTAAAGCAGAATGCTAATGGATTTAGAGGGAGAAAAACTAGAAAATTTGGGGAGGGGACAGTTCCCCCCCCAAAAGAAATATTAAATATAATATCTTTTAGAATGAGTGTAATGTTTCTTAATGAAAGGTTTTTCCACACTAAAAATGCATAGCATGAAAATGTGTGGGTACATTTTCTATTTTTCTGATAGAAAAATAGGGTAATTTTGGAGTGCATGGGGGGGAAACTTCTTATACTTAACTGTGCAAATAGCACATTGATATTCTAAAAATATAGTGGGACTTTCTCCTAACTAAACATGATAGGTCAGCATGGCTAAAATGCTTAATGCACCTAACTGGAATTTCTACTGAAGTCATCAGATTTTTCCAATTTGAATATGTCTTTATAATTTAAGAGAAGTTGATAATATCAAGTTTTGGTAACTTTTAAAAAATCATTTATGGACTTCTGGTTTCGGCGACCTTAATGGCGGGCACGTCCTTCCCAAGCTCAGGAGGATGCAACCCGGACCCGGCGGTTGAAAGGGGCACTGGCAGGATTCCAGACATCCAGAAGTACTTGTAGGGGGCTCCTGTCTAAGATGCGAGGGGCAGCCTCTCCCGGGGTGGCGATCCAGGGATTGAGGCTCCCCTTTGTCTCAAAGGGTTTTGCTGCCGTGGAGCCTTCAGGCGCACCGAGGCGCACACCGGACGTCTCAGGAATCAGCATGAGCTGCAAGAGAAGGACTATACATAAGGAACGCATGGCGTGAATGCTCGTCTGTTTGCTTTTTGAAAAAAAAAGATTCTCTGGTGGGAACGTAAGCAGCAGGGGACTTAAAGTTTAACACACACACCCTTCACTTTACTTGTTGACTAAGAAGCGCAACCGAGAATCACACGGCTGTAATGGCTGGATCTTAAATGGGTGCAAAAAGCTTCTAGAGGATATAAAAGCGGATCTTTTGTTTTTTTTCTTCTTGGGAACTTCTATTAACTTAAAAAGGCAAAGAATGACTGGGCGAGGAGATAAGATGGTGGGGAAATTGAGACCTTCTCCTAAAGCCACGTCTTCACTTCCGGTCTCGAAGACAGAGGCGAGTACAGACCTGTCTGCTGTTTTGGCAGCTGCTTTCCGTCCCCTTATGGAGCAATTGAACACTGTTAACTCAAAGTTGAATGGATTGCAGCAACAGATGGCTGATGTAAGCATGAAGTCTGATCAGACAGCAAAAGAACTGGCAGAGGTTAAAACCAAAACAGAGAAAAACTGATTTAAGACTTGATTTGATGGAAAAGGAAAGACTTTCTGACAAGGATATCCTTTTGAAATTACAAATGGAACGTTCTTTTTTTTTACGGTTTCAGGGTATTCCTGAGAATAAGGGTGAGAATCTCAAGCAGACTTTGAGTCAAGCTTTGGCTCCAGTGGCAGCACTGCAAGCTGAGCAAATACAAAGCGATATGGATATGGTCTATAGAGCATATCCAGATTTTATTAAGAAGAAAAACCTGCCTGGAGAGGTGATGGTGAGATTCTCAAAAAAATCAACACGTGATGAGATACTTAAGGCTACCAACAGAAATGCTCTGAAAATTCAAGAAGAAGATATCAAGGTTTTAAAGGAAATTAGGAAGAAGAGGAAGCCTTATAAAAAATTAACTGCATTCTTACAGTCAGAGAGTATCCTTTATAAATGGTTGACCCCTGAAGGCGTGGTTTTTTCTTACAAGGAGAAAAAGCAGAAGATAGACTCTTTTGCTAAGGCAGAAAAATTTATGGAGAGCTGTAAAGAAGGAAAAGATAAGGCATCCACAGAGGACTCTTTGGAACGTCAGGAGAGCATATATGGCCTGGAAAGCTCTGACTCAGAGAAGACAGGAGCTGGAGGAGAAGAATCTGATGCTGATTTGGGAGCAGCGGCTCCTAAGTCCCCAAGAGAAGAAAAGACGAAGGGAAGACAGAACAAAAAATAGTTTAAGATATGTTAAGAAATGTTAAAAGTTATATAAGTCTATTGTAACCCATTATGAAATGCAGCCAGTTCTAAGCTTATAGTATTTACTTAGCAAGGTTATAGCCTGAAGATTTTACTATTTTCTTGAAATGTAAGAAGTTAGCTATTTTTATTAACTTGGTGAATTGATTCCTGTATATCTTAGGGTGGTATAGGGTTTTAGTTTAAAAAAAAGAAAATCGTTTATGTTCCTATCAACATCTGGCCAGAATCTCTCTCTTACAGTACAAATCTGGTGTGCCATGAGCTGTTAACTGCCCTTCAGCACCAACTGTTGTTAAGAAGAAGTAATGCAGGCTGCAGATATCTGGGCTCATGGGAGAAGGGCTCATCTAAAGTGAAGAAGCGTTTTCCCCCTTTTTGCATACGATGCCTGCAGAATGAAACGGAATATTACCAGATGAGAGTTCCTTATCAATGTTTTGAACAATATGCTCATTTAAAAGGCATCTCGTTTGATAGAGCTTCTGTTTGAAATGCTGAAGAGCTACTTTCAGAGTTATGCATAACCTCAATCCCTGATATTTTGTGGTTGTGCCCACTGCCCTCTGTTAGAATTACAATGAGGACTTGCAGGCTGCTGTTCTTGATTCAGATTAGTTGTGTAGGAATCAGGAAGAGGGCTCTAGTGCTGTATGGACTGAGTGCAGTTGCTGCATCTGAACCATCTCTGAATGAGCCAGTACCCAGAATGCTGCTGCCACCACCCTTTAAAAAGATCTGAATTTGACATAAATATAGAAAAAGAGAATGGGGAGAGATGGCTATGCTTAGTGTCTTGTCAGGTGTTCTCTGGATATCTTTTCTTTTAGTCAAGCAAGGCCTTTCTTTAAAGCAACAAGCCAAGTCAAGATAACCCAAATAGCAAGTGTTTCAACAGGGGGAATATCCCCCCCCCCCAAAAAAAATTCTGACTGCTGCTTGGGTTGGATCCTGCTAATCTTTTCCACTAACAGAAGGAACTTCCATTAGCAGAGTGGGACTTCCTTGTGTCTCCTCACCCCATTTCATTGCAGCCAGCTGATCTCCCTAAAATATTGCTCCTGGGGACCATCGTAAGCAGCCTGATGAGAGAGCTGGATGCCTGCAGCAGGAGCAGGGAGTCAGTGAAATTTGCCCCTGCCTTTCTGTTAGCACTCATTTATTTCTTATTTATTTATTGTAATACTCACTGTCCACCATTCTCATTAAGACTCAATGCAGATTACACCGTGTAAGTCAGTGAGCAATTCATAAATGATTGGCAGGATCCAACCCAGTGAGTACTCTCAAAAATGTCAAAGAGGGTGCTAGGCAAGGTCAGAATTTGTTTCCTTGCCTTTCTGAAATGATACCCCTTGTAGGAGTATGAAGACGAGGAAGAGGATGATGAGGATGAAGACGATGAAGACACAGGAATGGGAGACGAGGGTGAAGACAGTAATGAAGGCACTGGGAGCGTTGACGGGAACGATGGGTATGATGCTGATGAAACCGAGGTAAGAAATGGACTACGGGGGGCGGGGGGGGGTTGCATCTCCCTTTTTTGACCAGAGTCTTCAAAGTAACACACGATGCTTGTAAAATGCAACCGATTTAAAGCCCAGCAGAAATCGTAGGATGAAAAGAGGACTCAGAAGGGTCACACACACGAAAGCTTTTTTCCACAAGGTGTATGCAACAATGTGCTTCATCCCTGAAGTTTCCATTGAATTTTCTTTTTTGTATGTGTGTGTTCAGGGTGCTGATGGAATGGATCCCAGTACAGAAACTGAAGAGAGCCTTGCTGGAGGTGAAAGCAGCCAGAGAGCAGCTGACTCTCAGAATTGTGGTATATATAACTAATAATGGATTTTCATTCGTTTGCATGGTAACTGTGCATCTTCTTCGTGGTCTCTGTGCATCACACCTCTGGGATAAAGTGCGCCTGCGCCGATCCCGATCGGTAATCTTCAAAGCCTAACGGATTTTCGCGCCAGCTCCCCGGTCACGTGCACGTCCCACTGCGCATGACCCGGGGAGAGGCACGAGGATCCCGCCAGTTCTCTTCTGACCGCCGCGTCGTGAGGATCCCCTCTCCGCTCCGGTCGGTAGTTAACTTTCGTTTCTTCTCTTTCCAACTTTGGAAAGGCCTTTCGGACTGATTTCTTGGACTTTACTTGACCTACGGACTGTTTTTCTGGACTCTCTTTGGATTCTCCTCCTTCCACTCCCCGCCCGGCCTATGGCCCAGCGGTGGGGTTTCTTTAAACGCTGCCTTAAGTGTGGGAGTAAAATCCCCCCCCCCAGACAAGCACTCCCTCTGCTTGCTGTGCCTAGGCGAGTCGCATCGCGTCGACTCCTGTTCGAGTTGCGCCGCGTTCTCCAAACAAACTCGGAAGAACCGGGCGGCCCGACTCCGAGTGGCCCTCTTGGAGGCAGCGTTGTCGCCGAAGATGTCCGCAGCCGACGCCTTGGCAACATCCCCATCGGTACCGACGGGCCCGACGTCGCCACCGATGCGAAGCCCTTCCGGCACCGAGAAGTCGGCATCGAAAAGACCCCTCTCACTGCCACGAACTCCCGCTAAGAAGCGTAAGGAGGGCAAAGAGGGTAAGGGCAAGCTGAAGCACAAAACCTCGAGTGCTTCGTCGACGCATCCCGCGTCCGACATGACCCAACACGGGTCTCCACAGCTTGACCCTCCTGGGCGCGAGCGACCCCGGGGCAGCCCCGTCTCCCCGATGCCGCGACCCATCCAGCTCACGGATTCGGAACCCGACATCGAGCTGACACAGATCCCTCACAGCAGTCCCGAGACTGGGCCTGACCCGATGCCGGCACCGAGAGGCGAGAGAGACTGGCGCCTTCCCCCATCTTCGGTGCCGTGGGACGTCCGTCAATGGCGATACCTGTATGGTTCCTCCTACCCGCCACCTCCACAATGGTACCCAGCGGAGTGGGATCGCCAATCGACGTCGTCAAGAGTCTCCCGATGCCGAGATCCCCCGGCCCCGCCTCCGACTCCGATACCGATACCGAAACCGATACCGAAACTAATAATGCCGATACCCACATCACCCGATATCGACCTTCCTCCTTATCAGCCAGATCCGTCGACCCCTATGTCTCCCTCCGAACATTCCGACCATTCGATGCCCGAATCTCCCGAATCATCCGATGACGAATCTCCCATCCAGCCGTCACCATCCCCTGATGTGGCTGAAAATCTACCAATCTCCCCCTCCGAGGACGTGAAATCCTATGGAGAACTTATCAAACGAATGGCACATTCCTTGGCGCTTGCCACGGTCCAACCAACGCCTACCGCTACCGATGCCATCTTCGATATCGTACAGATGGACACATCCACCGCGGTAGCGCTGCCACTAATTTCGGTGCTCTTGAGCACTGCCAAAGAATCCTGGGGCCACCCTTCCTCAACCCCAATTTCCAACAAAAGGTTGGACCACATGTATAGGCTCCAAGAGCCAGGGGCAGAATTCCTATTCATCCACCCCAAGCCCAACTCAGTCGTCGTGACTCCCTCCGCTAGGGGACGTAGCGGACATTCCTCCCCCTTGGACAAGGAGGGACGGAAGCTAGATTCTTTCGGAAGACGATTTTATTCAGCCGGTGCATTGGGCATAAAAACGGCAAACTACACAGCCTGCATGAGCAGGTACCAGTACTCCCTATGGGAACAGATGACACCTCTTCTGGCTCAGCTCCCTGAGGATAAGCAACGTTTTGCTAGGAAGATCCAGAGGGAAGGCATGGTGCTTGCAAAGCATCAGCTTAACGCATCCAAGCATGCTGCGGACGTCACGTCCAAGACACTCACTTCAGCAGTCGCCCTTCGTCGCCACGCCTGGCTGAGGTCGACTTCGCTTCCACAAGACACTAAGTCCTTAGTGGAAGATCTCCCTTTCGAGGGTGAAGGACTGTTCAGCTCCACGACGGACACAGTTCTTCATGATTTAGATAAGAGCATCAAAACATCTCGTAACTTAGGTGTCTCACAACCGAGACAACAGAAGCAGAAGACATGGCAGAGATCTTGGTCCAAACAGCAACCGCGAAGATCTCCCACTGAACCCCAATGGCAGAGACCACCGTCTACTGTCTATCAGCAGAAACCTTATGGCCATAAGCCGCGATTCCCGTCCGCTTCCGCTTCTAAGGCTAAACCACCCAAGCCGAACAAGCAGAGTCTTTTACTCTCCCATTCGCTCCGATATTCCCACCCGTCTATCCCCCTTCCTACTAGCATGGCAACGTATCACGACAGACAAATGGGCACTGTCGGTTGTAGCAGAAGGCTACAGAATAGAATTTTTCCAGATTCCACAAGAATCGTATTTCGTAACCACCCCTCCCTCCGACACCCTATCGTCGGAAGTCGAAGCCCTCCTCTTAAAGGATGCCATAGAACAGGTACCAACAAAACACCTTCAGCGGGGGTTCTACTTCCGCTACTTCACGGTCCCAAAAAAGGATGGCGGACTTCGTCCCATATTAGATCTGCGGAACCTCAATGCGTTCATCACCTACAAGAAATTCCGTATGACCACTCTACAGACCATCCTACCGCTACTAGAAGCCAACGTGTGGATGGTGACGCTGGACTTAAAGGACGCATACTTTCATGTGACGATCCACCCGTCACACAGACGGTACCTACGCTTTGCGATCGGTCCTCGTCACTTCCAGTACAAGGCCCTACCCTTCGGCCTCTCTACAGCTCCTCGTGTCTTCACGAAGCTTATGGCAGTAGTAGCGGCACATCTGAGACTCCAAGGTATCCACCTTTACCCCTACCTGGACGACTGGCTTCTAGTCGCCCTTTCTACGACGGAACTACAGAACCACATCTCTACTACCCTTCACACCCTAGAATTACTAGGGTTGACTATAAACCTCAAAAAGTCCATGCTTATCCCTTCCAGACGGGTTCAGTTTATCGGAGCTATCCTGGACTCCTTGCAATGCAGGGCATTCCTACCCCCCAACAGAACAGCGGATATAGTCTCCCTTCTCCAAGCTATCCAAGAGACCAAGGAGGCTACAGCCAAACAAGTCCTTCGCCTGCTAGGCCTGATGGCCGCGACAACGGCAGTAATTCCCTTCGCCAAATTGCGAATGAGACCACTGCAGCTTTGGTTCTTGAGGCGTTTCCGCCCCAAATTCCACTCCCTCTCCAAACGTTTCCATATATCTACCCAGGTCCTGGAGACCCTGAGTTGGTGGCTTGTGCCCCAGAATTTACACTCAGGTGCACCTTTCCGGCTTCCACCCCCCTCAGCGACCGTCACCACGGACGCATCCCTATGGGGCTGGGGAGCGCACCTGGAAGGTGTAGGTGTGGGAGACAGGTGGCACCCCTCTGTGGCGCACAACCATATCAATTTCTTAGAGCTGCTGGCAGTTCTCTACGCAGTGAGATCTTTCCGCCAATCCCTAACGGGGAAAACGGTGACTGTCCTTACGGACAACACCACCACTATGTTTTACATCAACCGCCAGGGCGGGACGGTCTCCCGTGGACTTTGCCGGTTAGCGATAGAGCTGTGGAACGAGTGCCAGGCGCTAGATATTCACCTGGTGGCGACTCATCTCCCAGGACTACTCAACGTCCAAGCGGACTTCCTAAGCAGAGGAGGAGCATCCCTGCACGAGTGGGAGCTGAACCCCCTCTACCTGACTCCGATCTTCGACCATTGGGGACATCCATCCGTGGATGTATTCGCCTCTCGGGAGAACAAGAAGTGCCATCTGTTCTGTTCCAGAGCGGGAACGGACCCGACCTCTCTCGGAGACGGTCTCCTCTTCCGGTGGGCAGGGAAACGGTTGTACCTATTTCCCCCAATCCCTCTCATTCCGAGAGTAGTCCACAAACTGTTGACAGAGCGACCGTGGGCAATTCTCGTCACCCCATGGTGGCCGAGACAACCCTGGTTCCCCACGCTCCTCCGCCTCTCTCGAGGGACGTATCCATCTCCCGACGGACCCGGACCTCCTCGGGATGTGCGGGGGTCGAGTACTGCACCACGATGTGCCCAAACTAAAATTGACAGCGTGGCTGATCCAAACTTAGGGTTAGAATCACGCATTGCTCAAGTGCTACTAAACTCACGCAAACTCTCCACTCGACGTTCATATGAGTCAAAATGGACTAAATTTTTAACTTTCCTGGCGTCTGTGGGACGACCCTCAGTCCCCGCTGGACTTAAAGATGTTTTTGGTTTCCTCCTGTCATGTAAGGACAGGGGACTGTGTCACTCATCTATCCGAGTCTACTTGTCAGCCATCTCAGTCAATCATCCTAAGATTGATGGCTATTCGGTGTTTTCCCACCCAACAACGAAACAATTCCTCAAGGGAATGAATCGCCTCTATCCCCCAGTGCGGACACCAGTCCCGGCATGGGACTTGCCCCTGGTTCTCACTAAGCTGATGGGAAAACCCTTCGAACCCATGGCCTCATGCAGTCTTCAGCTTTTGTCATGGAAGGTTGCATTTTTGGTGGCCATCACGTCTACTCGACGCGTGAGTGAGCTCTCGGCGTTCCGTTGCGACCCACCATACCTCGCGTTTCATCATAATGCCGTCACTTTGGCTCCAGATGTCGCTTTCCTGCCTAAAATAGTGTCGGACTTCCATATAGGGGCAGATATCACCTTGCCGGTATTTTTTCCTGACCCCCAGGACCCAACGCAACGTAGTCTGCACACATTGGATGTTAAGAGAGCTTTGTCTTTCTACTTGCACCGGACAAAATCCTTTCGCAAGTCTCCAGCTCTCTTTATTGCTTATGCCTTGCCCAGGCAGGGACAGAAACTGTCGTCCCAAAGACTCTCGAAGTGGATAGTTGAGACGATAAAACTCGCCTATCTTCTGGCCAAGAGGCCACTGCCGGTGTCCCTCCGGGCACACTCCACTCGAGCCGTGGCTACTTCCACAGCATTCCTCAAGGGCATTCCCCTGGGAGACATCTGTAATGCTGCAACGTGGGCGTCCCCTCACACGTTTGTGAAGCACTACGCCCTAGATGTCCGTGTCCATCAGCGTACTGTGGTGGGCCGTGCAGTCCTGCAAGCAGCTCAGATGTGAGACCTCCAGCACCCACCTCCAGGTATGTGGTGTTTATTGCTCGCTATTCTCCCAGAGGTGTGATGCACAGAGACCACGAAGAAGATATACAGGTTGCTTACCTGTAATTGGAGATCTTCGAGTGGTCATCTGTGCATTCACACCACCCGCCCTCCTTCCCCTCTGCTTTCGGTCTCCCTCACTTTTTTCTTTGGGGGCTGTTAGCAGCGGTCAGAAGGAACTGGCGGGATCCTCGTGCCTCTCCCCGGGTCATGCGCAGTGGGACGTGCACGTGACCGGGGAGCTGGCGCGAAAATCCGTTAGGCTTTGAAGATTACCGATCGGGATCGGCGCAGGCGCACTTTATCCCAGAGGTGTGAATGCACAGATGACCACTCGAAGATCTCCAATTACAGGTAAGCAACCTGTATTTCCTGTAGATGGAAACAGCTTCTCCCAGCAGAGGAGTAGGGGGAGTAATCATTGCCCATTTGCTTCTTTCATCCACTCCCTACTTTGTTCCCCCAGAACAGGATTGGGGAGGAGCAGCATGGCGGGCCACAGTGGGGAAAGGGTGGTTTGTGTGCTTGCTTCCTTGAGTTGCTGGACTTACCTGCCAATGAATCCATAGCAGTGTCTTCCATACCTAGGAAAAATATTTTTTAAAAAAACCTCTCATTCTCAGAGTGTGAGCTGGGTCCATAAGTTAGAGGAAATGGTTATACCGAACGGCCTGAAAAGTCAGAACTGTGGCTTGTGAGATTGATTCACGATGGGGTATAACCTGCCGGTCTCTTTTGGCTGTTGGGGTTTATTTGGGGTTTTAGTTTGTTGGTTTGAGCCACAAGGAAAGTTGTGATTTAAATATTGTAATTGATGAATAATAGATGATAACCCATTTCTCATTAATCAGAAATGTTGTTTTGGGAGCAAAATAGAACTTGTAGTGTTGTTAACTGTGACTATTCTACTTCTGGGCAAAATGTATTCTTTTTTTCAGCTTCCCAGTTCAGTACATCCACTAAAATAATCCACTGCTTCTTACCGAAGAACAGGAAGGGCCTCTTACCAGTGTTACCTCTAAGCTGAGTTAGTGTGAGTTAGCTCACCATTTTTTAGCATCCGGCTCACACATTTTTGTCTCGGCTCAGGAAGGATGGCTCCAGAGCAAGCTAATTTATGCAGTAGCCAAATTGTGCTTGCTCACAACTTTAATGCCAGTAGCTCAGCAAAGTAGAATTTTTGCTCACAAGACTCCACAGCTTAGCGGAAGCATTGCCTTACCAAATAGTATTCTTTTAACATAAGGTGATGGAAGCGCAGGTGTTGCCGAGTCCACCTTCTCTCAGGAAAGCCCAAGAGAACAACAGCCAACCTCTGCTTCTGAAAGACAAACACCTCGTCCACCTCGACCCCACCCGTTACCACCACGGCTGACTATTCACGCTATTCCTGCTCCACCACAGGAGCTGGGACCACCCGTACAGGTGTGTGATCTCAGCCCGAACCTTTGAAAACTCTCAGAAAACTGCCATGCAAAAGTTTTTTATTTCTGTGCATCTGGAAAGCTACTCTTAGGTGGTTCCTTTTTGGACCAGAAATATAGGTCTCTTGAGTGGTTATGAGTTGCCATGCCTGGCTAAGCTTTACTTCCTCCTCTTCAAGGCCATCAGTAGTTTTGTGCAACAAGCACAGCAATAAAAAGTGTTCAGGAGTAATGGGGGTGGGGCTAAAATTGTAGCCCGTTTATAGTAAAATCAGTACTTCCTCTGTAAAAGTGTAATTACAGAAAAAAAATAGCTGTAACTCATTGGAATCTTCCCTTTTACTTGGTTATCGTTACTGTGTGCCAGTAGAATATGAGGATTCAGCAAGGGGTTTTCTACACTCTTTTTTTGTATGAAGCTCCTTTTATGTGAGCTGTGAGGCAATCTGGAGGACATACCTCTGTTTAGGGCTGCACTTACCAGTATCAAGGTGTGCTTGAATGCTCATTTGACTTTCTTCAAAGTAACAAGAGCCAGTGGTCTCTTTAAAAAAAAAACACCCTCATGTACTATTAAGTTACTAATGTGCTTTAAAGCATATGTTGACTATGGTTCAGTGAAAAGACATGCTTGCATTAGGGTTGTTCCTTTTAAAGTAAGCTTTTTGTTGTTGTGAAAGGAGGATGCATTGTGCTGTTGCTACATTTTGGACCTGCAAACCTTGCTGTTGATCTAAAAGGAGATGGAGAGAGCATCTTTATCCCATCTTCCCTTGGGATGGCCATGCTGGCTTTAAACTGGCAGGTGACCCATCGATGTGTGTGCACAGTAGAACACAATGGCGTTCACTTGCTCTGTAACTCAGTCCTTGGTACCCTTCTTCCATTCTCCTCCCACCCTGTCCCAAACACATTAGTACCTCCAAAGAAGGTACTGTTTTAGAATTCAGGAATACGGTTTCCTGCCTTTCCTCTGTCTGCATGGAATTTGCTGCTTTTTCTGTACAGGGTGTGGCCAATGGGCCTGAGGTTGTTCATCTGCTGGTAGATGGTCTGAAATATTTTAATTGTTCTCCTTGTAGAGAATACAGATGACTCGGAGGCAGTCAGTGGGACGTGGACTTCAGCTAACACCTGGCATAGGAGGCATGGTAAGAGTTATCTTTTTCCCTCCTCTGGTGAAGCTGCCTGGAAGGTGGAATTAAGTGCTGAAATCACTCTCATTGACAGGCTCTTGACTGCGCCTTTCCCCCATGCATGCTCTTTCCGTCTGCATTTCATGCCTTGTGGAGTAATCGGGAAGATACTTTGTAGCAGGGCCATAGACAGATTTTTCATTTTGTAGGGCAGATTTTTTTCTTGTGGGGCACCCACTATACTTATACATATACTTATACTTATACACTATACTTATAACTGGAGATTTTGGAAGTAGAGCTTGAGGAGCTCGGGGTTTGGGGAGGGGAGGGACTTCAATGAGATCTAATGCCATAGAGTCCATCTGGAGATTGGCAACCCCAGGAGAGAGTGGCTTCCTCACCGTCATCACCATGCCTTCTCTCTCTTTCCTCCCCCAGCCCCCCCCCCAGCAGCGGGGAGCCTGGGGAAGGAAAGGAAAGCTGTCCTGCCACTTCTGATCAGTTTCACTCCAGGAAGAACAGCTGTTAGGTTGGGAGGGGAGTGAAACTGACCAAAAGGGACAGGACAGCTTTCCTTTCCTTCCCCAGGAGTGGGAAGGCTGGGGAAGGAAAGGAAAGCTTGCCCTGCCACTTCTGGTCAGTTTCACTCCTTCCCTTTCAGCTGTTAAACCTAACAGCTGATGGGTGGGGAGTGAAACTGATGGGAAGCTGCAGGGCAAGCTTCCCTTTCTTTCCCCAGCCTTGCAGCTGTGGGGCTAGACACACTGGTGGTGGGGGTATCTGGCATCATCAAGTGGTGGGGTAGGACTTGTAGGTGGTGGTGGGCCACCCCCAAACGCCCCACTGTGGCTATTGGGGCTGCTTTGTGGCCTGTTTCAAATGGAGCTGGCTATGTTAACTACAAAAAAAAAACCATAAGGCAAATTGATAATATTGTCTTCCTTTTCCAATTTCTAACTTTCCGTATGACGAGTTCAACTGAACCTTCAAAACAAATTCCACAAAACTGGGGTGGTGATGTATTTTATGGGTAATACAAAAGTTTACAATGAACTGTGTACCTTTCTTTGGAAACTCTTCAGAATGCTAGACAGCTCCCTTGATTGCTACAGATTCCCATCAAAATATTGAACAAGAAAAGCAAAGATGTTAGTTCATGGTGGTTTAAGACTCTTGGCAGCATTCCTGTTGCTTTAGTTTGTGACCTTTAGCATTTTCTTCAGCAGCAGCACTTCTTTGATGATGAAGACAGGACAGTCCCCAGCACTCCGACATTAGTGGTGCCACATCGTACAGATGGCTTTGCAGAAGCAATTCAGTAAGTGGATTCTCAGTTATGGTGGTGAAGACATACTTTAAAATGGCTTCTCGACTGAAGCCCACTTAGTGGAGTTAAAAGACCTGTAACTGTTAATAAGCCTACAAGTCACATTAGTCCACCAACCTCTTAATCCTTTGAATTTGCTGAAGCAGTCCATAAAAAATGGCTGGGAGACGGAAGCCTGTGGGGATCCCATTCGGTTATCATATATCTAATGGTGAACATGGACCTAAGTGCAAACAGTTAAACCCACAGATGAGGACTACTACAGAAGGCAAAGATTTTTATACCAACTTGAGGGGAACCCCCAGGGGAAAAAAGCAAAACTGTATGGGCTGTGATGAGTAGGGGCTGTGATGAGAACTGGAGTTCAGGACATCTTGTCTTATTTGTTCATCCCCCCCAAATTTGTTGTACAAAGAATCAGGGAATTTAGGAAACCGAATGCCACCCGTGTTGTTGTTTTGAATAGTTCTCCTCAGGTTGCTGGAGTTCCTAGATTCAGGTTCGGACCTCCTGAAGATATGCCACAGACCAGTTCTAGCCACTCTGACCTTGGCCAGCTTGCATCACAAGGAGGTACATATATCTAGCCATTTTGTCTTCCTGTGTTATATTTAATGAAATTTCTGACAACCGTAATAAGAAACTAGCTCCAACAAAAATATCTCTCTGCTAGCCGGGCAGCCCAGTGTCTGGCCTGCCCTGTGGGCAGTGGAGGTGGTTAGAAAGACATGACATGGTTAACCGTAGATTGTTCTCTGCCTCTTTAAAACATGCACAGAAAAGTTTGCCTTGTCTTGCAACTGCAGTTTTATTGTGAGATGGTAGAACTTGCTTGGAGTTTGATGTGGTCATGAATTCAAAGCAGGGGGTGAAAGCCCTTCAACCATAAGCAAACCTTTAGAGAGGGTTTGCACTTTACCCATTATTTTCCCACAGCCACTTTCATCTGCTGCCGCTTAAATGACACTGTTGGTTTGATTGAGTCTCAGGATGCTATTAGGATGTAGTCTGGTACTGGTTGTATGGATGCATTTCTGGCTGAGCATCCACAGGGACTGTTTTGCTCCAGGCTTAGCTGTCAAATAGGATCGTCCTTAAATTGTCCATTTTCCAAAGCTTCTCCTGTTTTGCCCCATTGCTTCCCCATCTTTACTATGATCTTTCTTTAAAAAATACTGCAGTCCGTGCAGGTTTGCTTGCCGAGTGGATGGAAGGTTGTCTGTCTCATATTGCCACGTGGAAGCAGCCTTAGTTGCTGAGGCAGATATTTATTTCTTTTTAAGAAGTCTAGCTTGGATAGAGAATATCTTTTGCCCATCCTTCTGGCTCAGGTCATTAACTCCAGAATTGCTTGTAGGATTAGGAATGTATGAAACTCCTCTCTTCCTCGCCCATGAAGAAGAGTCAGGGGGGCGGAGTGTGCCGACAACGCCGCTTCAAGTCGCCGCTCCTGGTGAGTACTGGGAACGTCGGTAATATTATTTTCGTTGTGCAAATATTTAGTTCACATGGGCTGTTTATCATACCATCTTGGGGTTATGATAAAACGCGCTGCAAACAATGGATTTAGCACAATGTATTCGCTTGTGACTTGTTTTTCCGACAAAGAGTGGATTTCCATGTGGTTCCCATTTGGTGGACTTGCTCTGTGGAGCAAGAAATAAGCTACAAGCTGTGTGTCAAGGAGCCCTCATTGCTACAGTTTGCCATGTAGAGTGTCAGTGGCGTGTGACTCGAATGGAGTCTCTTGACTGCACTCACAGTACCCACAAAGGAGTAAGGGCTGGAGTCTCAGAGTAAAATCTGAAACAGTATACACAGCCCCCATAAGAAATTCAGGATCTAGGAGGAGCCTGAGTCTGGGCTTTCAGTGAGCAAGGCTGAGCACCAAATATAGAGTCTCCAGTCCCTCTCCTTCTTTTCTGACTTTGCATCTGTTTTACAAATCTTCAGCTGCATTCCCCCATCCTCCACAACTTTATCAAACAATGCCTGACCTATTAGACACATACAAGGGGGGCCCCCGCAATATTCGCGGGGGGAGAAGCTGACAGCTGCTCCTCCTTCCTCCACCCCCCCCCTTCCCCCCGCATTCCAGCCTGCCCAAGGCGAGGCCCCTCCGGCGCACAGCCGCGGGCCTCGCCATCTCTTCTCCACCTCCTGCCCCGGCTTGGCCCAGTAAGGCCCGCGGCTGTGTGCCGGAAGAGCCTCACCATTCCTTCCCTCCCCCCTCGCCTTCGCGTTCCCCTCCCGCCCGTTCTCCTTTGCCCGGCTTGAGTGGCTTAATGCCACTCAGGCCCAGCATTTCCCTCCTCCCCCGGCACCATCCCCTCCCTCCCTCCCCCCCCCCTGTGCTCGTCCGCCCGCCCACCAGCTCACTCTTCTTTGCTGGGGCCTGAGTGGCTTAACGCCACTCAGGCCCAGCATCTCCCTCTTCCCCCTCGGCCCCATACCTTCCCGGCCACGCTCATCCGCCGCCAGCACTCCCGCAAGTCCGCACGCGCAGGGAACCGCCGCCACGCCGCCGCCACCAGCAACAACCACACGACAGGTAAGTTTGTTCCCTGCACATGTGCAGGGAACGCTTTTTTACTTTTCGGGGGATTTCAGTATCCCCGGAAAACTTTTTTTAACTTTTTTGATTTTTCTGCAAACGGGGGGATCACCCCCCATCTGCAGAACCCCCTACCCATCCCCCAAGTGCCCCCCCGTGCGGATTTAAGTATCCGCACGCGGGGGGGGGGGCACTTGGCAATTAGATATATAGATACTGTGATCAGACAGATAACCACCATGTTTTTTGTCAGTCCTGGGCAGGTACTCTCTTTGCCCTGATTTCACAAGTAATTAACTTCTAATAATTGTGAAATAAAGTATATATGTAAAAAAAACAAATTGGTTAAAGAATGTATCTTCCATGATATTCAAGAACAACCCTGCACTTCTTAGAAACCTGGATTCTGTTACTGTAGTAGGGATTTTGCAGTTACCATCTTGTAGCTTATTATGTGCTTTCTCTGCTCTTTGTTTCAAGTTTCTGTATTCACGGAAAGCACTGCTGCTGATGCTTCAGAACATGCATCTCAGTCTGTCCCAATGGTTACAACTTCCACTGGGAACTTATCTACAACTTCAGAATCTGGAACCGGCGATGATGGTGATGAGGTTTTTGTGGAGGCAGAATCAGAAGGGTAAGTTCAGCTGTTGGTGGCTAAGACTTGATCCCGCTGGCAGGGAGTGACCTGTGCCTAATCTTGTTGAAAAACCTCCATTCGCTTACCTATCAAAGAACTCGTTACATTTTTCCATACCACGAGTATACCTGCTTTTAGTGGCTTGATGCCTTCTAAATTAACTTGCAAAGTAACACCATGGTCCAAAAGGTTCCGGTGGGTTGCTTAATGCCAGTTCATGTTATTGACTCTTGCTGTGATCTCTGGTTGCCTGTCTAACACTCTCATTTATTTTATTTATCATATGGCATATAGGAAGTATATAATAATATAAAACACGTAACCAAGTTGATACAACAGGTATGCAGCCCAATTGGGCAATCCCCCTAAATTCTAATATCTAAATTTTCAGTCCACTCAGTCGCAGCTGGGAAGAGTTCAAAGAGCTCTGTCACATCACCCTGGAAAGCACAATGCTCACATTCCTGTGAGTAACACTCTGTGCAGTGAGTACTGCACTGGGACACTGGGAACTCTGCCAGTGTCATAAGCAAAACACCAAACAGAGAATTCTGTCATGGTCTGATGAAGACGACACAAAACCAGAATCCACCCAGGGGTCTCATTATTGCATTGTCTGCTAGATCATCAGTGTATATACCCCAGTGAGGCCTAATTCACATACGGTATGACCATACCCCTGAATTTGTCACAAGAACAGAATCAGAGGGCCATTTACTTTGATCCTGGATTAGATTTGTATTTGATATCTGTATCTTCCTTGTGTGTGTAATGCATATGGCTTTTAATACGTTTTTTTCAAGGTTCTTTGGTTTGGTTGGGAGGGTATTTGAGGACGTGTTCCTGTTAAGTGTTGTTTGAGTGTAGTAAGGCACAGGAGTTTTCTCTTGATGATATTTCACCCAGCATCTTACCGTGCAAAATGCTATCTTGTCAGTTAGAGATAATAGTAACCAGAGCACCAAAATAGAGTGCTGGGTTGTCCCATAGCGCTCTGTACAAACACAGGCTTCCCTGTTGCCCTCAGTGTTAGCAGATGAACTTCATTCATGGCATGCGGATGGATGTGCAGAACATTCCCCAACTTGGCAGTGAACAGGACAGCCTGTGGTAATTTTTGTTACACTGGAAAGCAAAGCTACCCTGTAGTACAGGGGTGGCCAACCTTGCTTAACGTAAGAGCCACATAGAATAAACGTCAGATGTCTGAGAGCCGCAAGACAGGAACAAATATCACACACATGTTTTTATTTTTTTAAATATGCAAATTTGCTTTTTATTAACGTTAAATGGGACTGCCAAAAATAAAAACAAACGAGGAAAACCGGTTATTGATAATGATATTACTTGTTTGCTAATGATATTGAGAGAGAGAAAGAGACAGATGGAAAGAAAGAATTAAAGAAGTGGAAAGAGAGAGAGAGAGAGAAACTAGGAAAGCAAATAGATGGGAGGGAGGAGGGAAGGAAGGAAGGAAGGGAGAAAGAGAGAAAAAGCATGCCTCCCCTTTGCTTCCCCAGCCGCCCTGCAAGGAGCCGCACAATATGTGTGAAAGAGCCGCATGTGGCTCCCGAGCCACAGGTTGGCCACCCCTGCTGTAGTAGCTAAAAGGTAGGGCTTTGAAACCAGGAAGTTCAAAGGCTGTGGTCACCCATTCACTACCTGGCCATCAGATTAGCCCCTTTCTCTCAACCACTTCCCTTCCATCTGTAGAATTGGTACTGCAATCAAAACCTGTCATCCAGGTTGATAGTTGGAAGTTATTCTGTGAGGCCCATAGAATATGCCAAAAGCATTGTATAAGAATTAATTGCAGCTGTAGCTTGTATCACCTGATCTCTCGCTCCTCCCTAAAAGGAAAACTAAGTTATCTGTTTTAACCCCTTTGGATCTGAAAGGGTTTCAGGCTGCAAGTCCTTAAATGGAGCTGCCCTGCTTAGAGAGAGTGAATTGCTCCCATCTGCCTTTAGAGATGACTTCATGGATGCAGGACGTGATTCACAAATTAATCCCCTGGCAGTGGAAAATATGCACTCAACCCAGTCTAGTTTAGATTCAGATCCTCTGGCATTGGCACGGATGTGAAGGTTTATAGACAGCTCAAATTGTGCAGGTCCATATAAATTACTTGGCAGCCATAGTCAATGAAATGTTATGTTCCTATGGCCACATCAAAGCGCTGAAATTGACACAGATCATAAACTTACAAAAGTAACAGAAATTTATGCAATTTAAACAATAAACAAGCGTAGAACATAGGCCATAAAGCCATACATGATATACAATCAATTGTTCACACTCGGGTTTATCATGTATGGTTTTATGATCTGTGTCAATTTCCGTGCTTTGATGTGACTATTTGATATACCGATCTATCGCTTTTTGTTCTTGTTACATGTTCCTATGGCCAACATTGGCTGTGGCTGATAACTGGCAGCCGACCACTTCATTTTTCATTGATAACACATGATCTTTGGGCTGCAGCAGTTAAACTTGGTTAAGGTGAGCTCAGTAATTTCACCCCCAAACTTTCATGCCCTGTCAGCGTGGCTGGTTTCTGCTAGAGGGTTTAAAAAAAATCATTTCTTCAGAAATTAGCATTGTTCTATAGTGGCATGTCACTGTTCTGTAGTTGTTTTGAGACACTTGTATGGCTACTGCTAAGCCCATTCAGATCACCAAAGAAAGTCCATCTGCAGGGAGTCGATGGGAGTTTGGTTGTTCATACAGAAAATGTTTTCCCAGTTCAGGAGAGCAGTAGACATTAATCCTCTCCTAAGCACAGAGTCGGGCAGTCCCTATTCCCCAGTATCATATCACATGCTCTTAAAACATACCAGGTCTTCTGCAGTTTAATGTTAAACACAGTCAAAAGCAGGTGCTTGAACTTTTATTATGAATTATTCCTTCTCCCCATACCGAAATCTAAAATGATGCTTTTACCCCATTACTGTGACCAAAAAATTGAATCCAGGATAAGAATGTGTCTTGATAGGGTTCAGACCATAGCCATAGCCTATTTAGGTGAAAAATATATATTCTAAAATTCCAGTAGATGAGTGCCCTTGTACATGTGTACCAAATAGAAGTTGAAGAAACCCTCCACTATATTTTTTTCTCTTCCCTATATAATATTCAGAGAGACAAATTTTTGAAAGATACTCTGGACTGAGTGATGTGAACAAGATTTGCCTTCTGCTCTGTGATTGGAATAAATATTACCCAAAGAGTATCTTCATTTGCTTTGCAGCTTATAAATGCAGCCCGATTAGGTAATCCCCCTAAATTCTAATATCTAAATTTTCACCATAACTTTTTAAACACCCAAGGCTGTTCCATAGAGCTTGCTTAGTAAGCTGGTCTTGTGGAATAATTATAAATCTAATAATGTTAAGTCATGTTTTCTGCTGGAATATTGGGCTTTCTGTGTTTTGTCTAGTGCATGGATTAGGATTATTGCTTAGGAGAGGATTAATGTTTTAAGAGCATGTGATATGCTACTGGGGAATAGGGACTGCCCAACTCTTTTCTTAGGGGTTTAATGTCTACTAATGTTTCCTGAACTGGAAAAATACTTTCTATACATGGATTGCTTTCATGCAAATAAAAAAAGCCTCAGGCTTGATTTTTAAATGGCTGGAGTTACCAAGGGCAGGCAACATTCCTTGCCCCTGTTATGTTCAAAGGCAACCCTTTACTTTTTGCATGCAAGTGAATCAATTTTCTCCATTTATTCTTATGGGAAGAAGTAAAGTCCTTCACTTGGGAACAGCATGGCAGAGGAAGCAAAACTGTCCTTTCTTCCCTAACGTTTAGTATCCTGGCCTTCCTTGGCAGGTATCCTGCAGAAGAACTCAAAGGTTCTTTGTGCGCTAGCCCAGAGAAACTATTCTCTCTTTTCCCAGGATGTGTTCTTCAAAAACATGTTCTTAATGGTCAACATTTTGCTAGTACTGAAGTACAAAATTCATATCTTTGTCTTGTCTTTGTTCTTGCTAGACTTGGTTATCACAAGGGTTTATTATCACCAGCTTTATAAAGTGTTTTTTAAAGTTGCAGTCTCCGGCATTTATGAAAATGGGTTGGATAAGAATATTCATTTCTGTTGTTTCTCATGTGAACATTTCCAGGTACTGGAGAAATTGGGCATGAGAAGGTTATATTTCCACTATAAATAAAACCAGTGAGGGACTTTGTCCTCTCATTGATCTGTTGAAGTCTCATAATTACACATTTATCACTCCCCTTCAGAATTACTTCAGAGGTTGGTCTAGAGATTGATAGCCAGCAAGAGGAAGAATCGTCTCAAACCCCTGATGAATCAGACCTTCCTTCTACCAGTCAAGATCCTCCTTCAAGTTCATCTGCAGGTACAGCACAGCCCTATTCGGTTAACTTGGGTAATTGCTTATTCTTGGGTGGGTAGCCATGCTTGCCTGCAGCAGTAGAACCAAATTAAGACCAACAAATTTTTCCAGAGTAATAAGCTTTCTCAGTGAATGAATAACATTGGAGTATTGACTTTTTTATTCTCCATTTAGAAGATCTGCATATTTTCCCCAACAATTATTTTGTTATGTTGCTGTGTATTTGTGGAGGAGAGTGCAGATTTCAGTATAGGGGGTCAAGATACTTTGTTGATCCAAGTGATAAAAAGTGGGGAAGCCCAGATATTCTTACGTGAAAGATCGAAACATGATATTGAAGGCATTCCTCTAAAATTTCAGCAAATGGAAGGATTTCCATCCCAGAAGCATGACTTCCATATCTCCCCCTTCCCCCCCCACCACAGCAATCCAAAATGCCCCCTGAAACACTGGTCTCCAGGAGTAGTTTGGGGAAGATGTTGAAGGTCTGATTCGGGGGGGGGGGGGGGGAGATCAGGGAAAGCCACACGTGTGTGTGTGTGTGTGTGTGCATGGAAATGTTAAGATTGGATCCAACCCATTGTGGGCCTCCAAGCCTCAGGAAAAGCATATTGTTAGATTCTCTTGTTTTTTAGTACTGAGTAAATTTCTCATCTCAGGAGCCTACAGGTCTCTTCATATTATTTTTATCATGCACTTAAGTATTAACATTCATGTAGGTAGATAACATGCCGAAAGATGAAAGCCCAAAACTATTTTTTTCCCAGTTTGTTTTATTTGTATTTTCTACACCCTCACAAATGTTCAGAAGGATAAAAATCAAGAGCAGCCATATATTGAAACTACAGTTAATTGGCATCTCAAGTCAAACTGCAGTCACAGCCATACTCTTTTGTCCCTTACCTCTCTTCTAGACACAAGCAGTAATCATCCCAAGCCTTTTCGGCGGGTCAGGCTTCAGCCCCCAACACTGAGAACGGGAGTTCGTGGTCGACAGTTTAACAGACAGAGGGGTAGGTACCCTTTGGAGCTCACATAAGAATGGCTTTGTAACATTGTGCATGATCTCTTAACAAGTTTCCTCTACTTGCTCTTAAAAAGAATGTATGGAGTAGTACTGTAGCCACCAACGATATGCATGGAGCTGGATAATGTTGAATTCCCTACCTCAAAGACCTGTGGCTTTCAGGGAACATTAAACAAAGAACAAAAAAACTCTTAAAGATGCTCTGGAAAATACTATGAGTTTTTAACCAAGAGAAAAAATGAATTTCAGTAGATCACAAATAAATATAAGTAACTCATCAGCAAAACACAAAAGCTTATTAAGGCATAGTTACTTATAAGCTCATGCCTTTTTTAAATGTTTCCATTCCCTCAGTCTGAAGATCTTGTCAGTGCTAATGACATGTAGAATTGCCTGAAAATTATGGTTTGTTCAAAGAAATTAGTTTTCATCCAAGTAATTTTTTTAGACTCAGTATGCCCGTTCTCCCCCCCTCCCCTCCCCCTGAAAAAGAAAGAAAACCAACAGTCATGTTTCTTTCACCATTCAGTCTAGTTGTCAAAATCACATTTGGGATAAACCAGAGGTATTTTCAGCACAAGATGCTGTTTTTTTAATTGGTTGAAATAGATGTGATAAAAAGGAAGTAATATGTACCCACAACAAAGCATGCCATGTCTGATATATATAAAATGGAGTTATTATCCTAAAAAGAGTGTGTGGAAGGGGATCTCCTAGGAATCTTTTAGTAGTGACCTTTAAATTAATGAAGGATTAATAACAATACTGGAATAAAAAGTAATATATTAATACTCTTTTCTTGCAGGGGTAACTCATGCAATGGGAGGAAGAGGAGGTCTAAACAGAGGAAATATTAACTGAGTTCTGTAAAAACAAAATCTTGGAGAAAGTGTATACTGTTCAGTTGGCTTCTATTCTGTATTTGTGTAGTAAGCCACCAAGCTTAAAGGCAGTTTTTAAACTTGGATTGGTGTATGAGCATTTCATTGTCTTTTATTAATAAAAATTATGGAAATTGTCAAGGGTAATAGCACTTCTTTCAGCCTTTGTGCTTCCAAATCACTCTGAAGGACACTTGTACCATGCCTTGGATGCAGTTTGGCCAGTCAGCAATGTGACGGGTCTCGCTATTCTGCTGGCTACGTCCACGTGGTAATATTGATCTGGAAAAGGGGAAAAAAAATAGAAATAGCCTTAAGGCTAAAAAACAGGCAGGAGTCTGGGTGGTTGGATCTTCCTAAAGATGTGGAGGGGGGGATAAAAATTCAGTCCTCCCAAGGACTGTCCCAATTTTTTTCTATTAGAAAAGCTTAAAACTACACCACAGGACCCCCCCCCCCCCCGGCTTTCTTTGGGTTCTCCCTCCAGGACTGAACAGCTCTAATCTCCTAGTGTTGTTCAAAGATTGAAAGCTTCCATGCAGGTCCCTGATATTATTTGGGCTGTGGTATGGGGAGAAAGAATTTAAGCATTCCCCATCTGTATGGTTTCACCAGCCAAAGTTCTGTTCCTCTCTCCTTCCCTCTCCCCCACTATATTGTTAGCTTTGGAGAAGAAAAAAGACAAAGAGAATTCCCACCACCACCACCACCGCTTTTCCAAGGCTGATGAGTGCTGATAGCACAAGAGAAGGGGAGCTTAATTGGTGAAATTGTAGGGAATGAAAGTTAACCTGTTCTTCCCACACAGTGCAGCCACAATCCAACAGTCTTAGCTCTGTTTCCCATCTGCGGGTCCCCGTGAATTGCAGAACATTAGTCTAAAAGATCTGCCAGATTTAGAGGTTGGTGCTGAGACGCCTTAGCAATGTACCTTTAGAAAAAGCATAGTAATCATAGCCATCCAACTTCTGCTCATTAGGCACTGAGATAACAGAATTAACTTCTTTTGGAAATCCTCTCCAGTATGATGTGATTTTGACCTCCGGCTGCAGCACTCCTGCAAACACAACAGTAATTTCTCTTGAAATTAACAAGGGGGTGGCGTAAGCACTTCTGAAAGTCATCTTATTGACACATGACCCCAATGAAAACAAGGATTTGAATAGCTCAAACTTAATGTCAGTCTTAAATGTTAAAACTGAAGGAAATGCCTCCTCAGTCAACTGTTTTGAAACATATAAGCTTCAGTTATGCACACATGCTGCTGGAGCCTATTAAATTCAGTTGGATTTAATCTACCTGTGTAGAGGATTGTAGTTAACATAAATGATGAACATGCCTGCTGGTTGATGGACGAACATGCCTGCTGGTTGACGGACGATCGTGCCTGCTGGTTGACGGACAATCGTGCCTGTTGGTTGACGGGTGATCTGAACAATGGGGTACTGTTTGATTCTGACAGTGCGGAAAATCTGGTGAGGTCTGACTGCACGCTCAAAGCGTCTCCGATGCCTCCTGATCACAGCTTTTGGTTTATAAGCTGGGTATTTCACAGTCACAATTTTCTTCTTGCACTTCTTAGCACTTTCTTGCTTGTAGGTGTATTGTTGAACGTTGCCCCCTATCAAGGAAAAGCCACATTTGTAAAACTTCTCTGGTAGCCAAGAAAAGCAGCTTCACTTTAATTCACAGCGTAAGAGATGACTGCTATTAAGACACTAAAAATAAAACTGCAGTCTACTCCTGACATCTATCATATCGTAGCTGTGGGTAGTCTCCATTCTCAGTTTTAAAATATCTTATAAGACTTTAAAAGAAAGGAATATAGAGAAATGGATGGCACCATTTAGTTCACTCAATATAAAAAGTAGCCCCGGTACATTAAAGAACGGGTTTTTTAGATCAGTCATTTAAGCTTTTACAAAAGCCACATTGTGATAGGCATAATACATTGTATGCATTACCTAAAAGCAATGGCCTTAGATCCAAGAGCAAAGTCTGATGGTGAAATGGCACCTAACCATTCTGGGTAGCTCTTCATGCCACCGAAGCAACTGGGGGGGGGGGGGGGGGCTAGGAAACACTGTGAACTGCGGTTTGAGAAGGAAATCTGCAAAAATCATGGACCTCCCTTCCTCTCTTGTGCAAGCAGGATGCCTTCTGCTCGTGGAAGCACACCTTGCATCCATCCCAAGGCTTTTTTCTCTTCAAAACTCTTTTAATTATTACAAAGATTTGATTGTTAACACTTTGAAATACTGTATAATACCAGCAAATAATCCAAGATCCCCCCCTGCAACACACGTCAAATCATTCAGTTATATCACTTGATTCTCATCTTCATCAAATGAGGCTTAAATATTCAAGTCTGTCATTGGTCCAATCTGCATTAGTCTTTCCCGCCGCCGTGCCAACAATCCCACATTGTCTCACAAATTGGTCTGCATCTCATGCCGCATCCGCTCTCCTATTGTTTTGTCTCGGCATCGGCTGTCTGCAGCATTTTATTGCCATTTAGTGGTGACTCAGGTCACTATGGCATCTCACGGCATTATCTGGATTTGGTTTTAAGCTGGTCCGATTGCTCTTCCCTGCCCTCAAGCCGCTGTGAGCAAAAAGCAGACAACTGGAGCCAAATTCTCTCCCCCCCCCATCTTTTCAAAGGAGATACGCAAATTGTCACAAAGGAAACAAGTTAGCTGAAAATCCAGTCATCTGTATTTAAAAGCAGCCAGGGAACATTTTTCTGCAATCATATATTGGGGGGGGGGGGGGGAGGGGGGTTGGAAGGATGCTCACCCTTGAACCATTTGTTATTTTCTAGGGCAGTCTCCAGAATGCCCTGCCTGGCAATCGCTGGGAGTTTCATGTTTTCACCCAGCTCGTTCCATCTTTCCTCCCCACACCTCCGCCAGGTCACTCCCCCTTTACTTTCAATGGGAGGGGTTGCAGGTGCCGTTTTCTCCCTGCAGCACAGGGCAGTGCCCTGCCGACACCCCCAGGAGGCCGCTCCTCCCCCCTCTCATGTTCCCTGAACAACTGCATCCTAATGCAGACGGCGAGCTTTTATACTGAGCCAAATGGGAGGCAAGGAATCTGGTGCCAAAGCAGAATGAAACAGCTTTACATAGCAGATGCAGATTGGGCCATTGGCTTCTGGACTATACCCAGTGTTGCTAGTCTGGTTGGTATATAAAATATGAAGCCCACCTTTTTTGAAGAAATATACAGATTCTGGCCTGCTCTTGTGTTTAGCTACAGAGAGAGCTGCTACTATTTTCCCATTTAATCCTCCAAATCCTTTTAAAATGGGCTTGGGATAGCCAGAATCCATTATGTCATTGGTGAAGCGCCAGTACTGAGCACCCTGAGAATTAAAACAGATGAAGTTATGCCAAGCCAGAAAATATCTGTTACTAGTTATAATATAGCAGATCTTCGGCTAGTGTGGAAAAACAACACCAGGATTATTTCAATATAACAGTTTCCTGGTGGAAATACACATACAAGAAATTATGTTGAAAAGATCTGTACAGATGCAATCATATCTTACAACATTAAAGTGGATTCCAGCACAAACCCTTTCACACGTTTACTGCATTTACTAGTTGCCTTTTTAACACAAGGCTAACATCACAATTAAATACATCACTTTGAAATCAAAAGCTCTAATAAAACAAGTGTTAATCAGAACCGACTAATTAAATCCCAGCCTGGAAAAACTTGTAGAAACGGGGAACAATTCACTTTCCAGCACAAAAATCACAAACTTTTTATAATCAGAAACAAACTACATCAAAATTCAGAGCAAGCGATAAACGGTAATTACTGGCAATTGACATGATGATTCATAGTTCATAAAGTGTTCATAGTTCATAGTTCATAAAGTGTCTGTAGCCCAAACACTGGTTGTTGCGCATCTTTCATTAGGAAGTGGCATAGCCAAGGTGTCACAATGTGTAATAAATATACACAGAAGCACCCTGCACAATTGTTTTCATGCACTGGCATAGGTATATGCATGGTTTACACTTGGACTGCTGGCAACTGTTCACCTCTGTCATTTTCCTTTATGTAAAGTATCTCTAAAAAGCCGTGTAATACCATAAAAGATCTGCCTGCCATGCTCTTCACATGCTGGTCATTCTAGCATCCCACCTACTCCTTCAAATATCTTAATGCACAGATTACATTTTATAATAATATACTTTATTGTCATTGTACATAGTACAATGAAATTAAAAAGTGCCATCATTCTTTTTTTAAAGAGCTGCATTTAGTTTAAACATGCCCGATGCCCACAACACCAGACAGGCGGGTGTCTGTCAGGTGTCAGAACAGGGCCAGGGTACTTTTAACGCTACAAGGAGGAGGCAACTTAGGAATGCAGCAAAGACATTTGCACATAGTACTCCTGTAGGGCACTGAGCTGTGCAGGTCAAGTACCAGTGAGATCACCCTGAGGCGCTCAGAACAACACAATCTCCATATAAGCAAAACAATCCAGGAACACCAGTAGAAAGACCGTCACTTTTGTGAAAGATGGCAGGAGCTGACTTAACAGACGACTGCTTCTTAAATGGACAGTTCTATGTTGCCTGCTCCAGAGTGAGCTCACCAAGCAGCCTGGTGATCCTAGCACCTGAGGGTAGAACCACCAATGTGGTCTACAGAGAGGTCCTTCAGTAGAGAGAGAAAAATTACATATATCTCACTTCATTTTTTACATTACAATATTCTCCATTAGAATTCCTACAACAAATGTTACATTTCAAACTTCACATCAGTATTATAACTGGATTTACGGAACTTAAATACCATAGTGAAGCACGGGTATCAGGCTAGTAAGCTATAATGGAGAATCAGTATGGGGGTATCTGGGGCTCTGGGGGGCTGTTTTTTGAGGTGCAGGCACCAAATTTGCAGCATAGCTGCTGGTGCCTCTCCTCAACCCCCCCCCCCCCCCGAAAAAGGTGCCCCCATCTTCATTTTTTCCAATCTCTAAATGCCTTCTCCAAGGCACACAACTCCACAGCAAGTGAACTCCAAAGGGCTTGCAGTTCCCTTTAAATGCCTTCTCCAAGCTGAGAGTTCACTCCGAAAGCATTTAAATGTCCTTTAACTGTGGCTATCCGGCAGTCCCAAAAAATATTTGAGATTGTTTTGGCTTGGCTGTTTTCAGATAGCCAGATAAATAGCTCACTGGCTAACTAGTAAAGTATTTTGGGGTATTTTTTCATACCCAAACCTCAGTTTATGCCAAATGCACACCCCTAGTATAGATTATTCCCCCCCAGTCTAGGCTAAGAATGCCCTACTTCATGCCTCGATAGACTGTTCCTCCCTGAATTGATGGTGCATGACACACTCTCATCCCTGGATCTACAGAATATGGAAAGAAAAGCATTAATACCTTGGAGGAAACAATATATTTAAGGGTAAACTACATGTTACACAGCATGTAATGAAGTTCCAATAGTTGCTTGTCCAATGCAAACTGTGCTTGGGAACAGATGGGAAAGAAATCCTTTCACAGCCAGCAGCTTATTCCCTGAGACTCCCCCACCCAGCTGTCCCTCGCCCCCGCTGTATTCCAGACCTGTTTTTATGGAATTTACCTTTCTCTGCTGCAAAGCATCTCCCTATCATTGACGCTAAGCTGTTTACTGCAAGTTAGAAAAGGAAATTCTGCAAGCATGCAAAAGTCCACACCGTGTAAACATTGATTTAATTGAGGCTAACAAGTTTGATTTATTATGATTAGTCATTTGCTTTCATATGTAATTACTTGACACGATACACCCACACGGAGATTCGCACTGAGTGATGCAGAGTAGGAGGCAGAATGAGACTACAGGGGACTTCCAAGTGGCAGATAACTGCAAGGGGTTCCTGTGAGGCCAAGAAACTTGTCAAGAGGGAAAGTCCTTCTAATGGCTATGAGCAGTTCCTCCCAGATGTTCTCACTTTGCAGAGTACTGAGAAGCCACTATGATGTTCTGATCATTTTTAAGCTTAATTAACCACAGGGGCTGGGGGGGGGGTGTTGTTGTTTTAAACTATACCAGGGTCAGTGAATTTAGTGGGGCCAACTCTTTCAAGCTGATTTTTCTAAAATATTACGATTATTATTGGGAGTGAAGAAAGAAACATGTGGAAAGGTGGATGAACCTTTTTCCTTCCTGTTTTGTCTGTTCACAATGATTTGATTTGATTTTACTTCATTTATCCCCAGTCTTTATTTCCAGTGGAGACCCAAATTGACTTACATTGCTCTCCTCCATTTTTTCCTCACAACAACCAAGTGAGCAGCGACTCACGAAAGCTCATACACTGCCACATATTTTGTTAGTCTTTAAGGAGCCAGTGGGCTCTTGCTCTTTTCTGTTGCTACAGACAGACTAACGTGGCCACCCATCTTGATCTAACAACCAAGTGAGATAGGTTAAGTAGGTGCATGACTAGCCCAAGGCCATCCAGGAAGCTTACATGACAGATTGTGGACTGAACCCTTGAACCACTATACTGTGCTGGCTTTCAATATTTTTTATTCCTCCTTTCCTCAGAGGAGCTCAGGCACAGTTCATGGTTCTCATTTCCTTTTCCAGATGCTTTTCCACCCATAGGAAACAAGACCGCATGAAGCGAAAGGGATAAGCAGACTTTTCTTCTCATTCCCCTTACCCATTTCTAATTGCAGCCTTTTCATTTTCTTTTTTAAAACCCATTCTGAGACACATCCATGCATCTCTCATAGAAAAACTAGTTTGGTTCTCCATCTCCCTGCTTAACATACAATTTTATGAAACTTCGGTAAAAGTCGATGCTAACACATTTTTTCTTAATCATCCTTCTTACATGGACCCTCCAGTGGCAGCTTAGCTGATGCAACAATTGGTGGTTGGGTGGAAGGAATTAGCTTAATTTTTTTTTCTTTACAGAGCTGGATATTTTCAATAAAACGTGTATGATTTGGCAGTCCAAATCTGACCCACCCAAGCTGCCAGACTTGGTTGACTTATGATGAGATCTCCAGGATTTTTTCCTTCCAATCTTGGCAATATTAATTGGGAACATTTGCTAATAATAGGGACAAGTAGGATGTAGAAGCAGAAGACATGGTGTAAAGTGTGGGCTTCAGAACACACAGCTAATTTAAGACTCGTGTACAACACCACTCATGTAAAACCATGTACTTAATTCAGATTTGATTCAGCATAAATGGCATGTATTAACCTTGTATTATAGACCCAGTTGGAACTCCCCATGGGGAGCCAACTGCAGGAGCAATCCAAGCAGTTGCTTGGAGTGGCGAGATCTTTTAAGGTCACCCAGAAAGCCACACATAAGCCACAGGTCATGTCCATCATTCGCTGGACCGTTACAAAGTACCCTGGGGCATACCTCCAAAGAGTGTGAGCTGCTGCAAAATGCCTGGACATTCTCTAGTTTCCAAGACTAGCCTCTTAAGAAGGTAAATATATCTTGGTTACAAGGTATACAGGGGTCATTTCTGCTTTTACTACTATTTTACAGGTCCTGCTGAGGCACAGGAAATATAAGGTGTGGTACACAGTGTTCTGGTGTTCCTTGGAAGCTTCAGACTTTCCACATTATTTTTAAAAAATGTTTCTACCAGGTTCCTATGATGTGTGGTCTTTCTCCTTCAGAAATAACAGTCGTGCACCAAAAACAGTTTGTCACGCTGACCAGCCCAGCAGTTTATTAGCGAAACTCTGGCAAGTTTCACACTCACAGCTAAATCATGTTTAGCTATTTAACTAGTCTATTTAATATATTAAAACATTTTAATTAATGGGGGAGCTTTTATAATTAGTAATATTCCCACATGTGAGAAAGGAGAATATCTCTTTTGAGTTGTTTGCCATGGTAATATATGCATGATCTAAAACTAAAATGTTTTTTCACTAAAATAATTGTCATCTGTATGCAAATTAGTTGATCAATTAAAGTTCATATAATTCACCAACTAAGATTTTTTTTAATCAAGTGAGAACCCTAATTGCACTTAACATTCTCACTTCGTGTAGTTTAAATGTAGTTAAATATACTTTATTTAAATTGCCTGATTGCACTCTAGGAGTTTTAAAATCTGCATAGCCATGAGCAAAAATAAAAGCAGTTTTTAGATCTGGAAAAATCTATCCTGGCACTAAAAGAACCTCTCATGACAAATTCACAATAAAGTTCCTGCATGCAAGACATTTGTTTCATTTCCTATTTTCACGTTTAGCTTTGAACACAGAGAAATGTAAAACATAATCATTTTGCCCAACATAACACAACAGAAGGGGGTGTGGATTCCCCCTGCATTCCTGTATTGTTAACTTACATTTGATAACTAGGTGAACAAAAGGAAAATTTGAGGAATGGAGTGGTAAAAATGCTAAGAAATGAGCATTTCTTCAAATATATCAGGAGCAGGAAGCCAGCTAGGGAGGCTCTTGGGCCTTCTGATGAACAAGGAATTAAATGATTCCTAAAGGAAGATGAGGAAATGGCAAAGGAACAATGAATTCTTAGCATCTTTCTTCACCATGGAAAATGTGGGGCACATACCCACACCTGAGCGACTGTCTGGGGAAGTGTGTCTGAAAAACTGAGTCAAATTGAGGTGAGAGGTGTCCTACATCTGCAAGGCAAACTTGAAATTAACATGTCTGCTGTTCCCAATGGCATGCACCCAAGGGTTCTTTAAAACCTAAAATGTGAAACTATTATCAACCTACAAGAAAATGTAACTTGTCACTAAAATAAGCCTCTCTGCTGAATGACTGAAAAGTAACAAATGCCTTCCCAGTTTTTAAAAAGGGGTCCAGAGGGGATCCAAGAAATTACAGACCAGTTAGCATCTGTTCTAGGAAAACCAGCAGAAACTGTTACTCAAGAGAAAACTATAAAGCACATCAAGGAACAAAGCCTGCTGAGGGAAAATCAGCATGGCTTCTGCAAAACAGTCCTGCCTCATCACCTTTTTGGAGCTCTTTGATCAGGTTGCCAAGTGTGTGGACTAGGGGTGTACAAAAAAAAGTATTTTTTAGCTTCGAAAAATATTGGTAAATGCCAAATTTCCCCTGTCCAATACTAATAAAGTATCAGGACTGGGGAAATATTCAGTATTGCCAAAAATATTTGGGTCTGATATGCCCAATGGGAGGGAATGGAGGCATGTTAAAATACCTTCTTCCCCTCCCAAAGCCCCTGCAACTTTCCTGGTCAATTTCACTCCCCCAGCCAGCTGTTAGGTTTAAGCCATTTAAACTTAACAGCAGACAGGCCATGGGAGTGAAACTGACCAGGGGGAGCCTCCTCTCTCTGCCTTCCCTTCTCTAGCTGCCCCAGGGTAGCTGAAGAAGGGCAGGCAGGGAGCCCAGGCATGTTTTCAGGGCTGCCCTTGGCTTCCCAGCTGGCCCACCGCAAATACCTCCCTGAACTCGGGAAGGAAAGGCATTTAAACATGGCTGTGTTCTCTGCCTGCGCTTCTCCAGCAGCCCTGGGGCAGCTGGAGAAGGGAAGGCAGAGAGAGAGGAGGCTTTCTGTGGTCAGTTTCACTCACACTGGCCTGTCAGCTGTTAGGTTTAAATGGCTTAAACCTAACAGCTGACTGGCAGGGAGTGAAATTGACTAGGGAAGCCACAGGAGGAAGAAAGTTGGCATTCAGCTATCTAAAAGCCAAATAAATTCAGGAATAAATCTGGGAAACTCCTCAGTTGCCAAAAAGTTTCCTGAATTTGCATTCAGTTTAAGAATACCAAATAAATATCAACAAGGCATTTATTCGGTAATTTTTTCAGTTGGGGAAAGCCAAATGCACACCTCTAGATCAGACTTCGACTTACAACAAGCTTTCAACAAGGTACCTCCTCAAGAATTCCTAAGTAAGCTTAGCAATCATGGGATAAGAGGAATGGACCTCTCATGGATTAAACATTAGTTTAAAAGGAAGCAGAGAATAAGATTAAATGGACAATTCTTGCAATGGAAGAATATGAGCACTGGGATCCCACAAGGATTGGTATCCGGCCTGGTACTATTTAACTTGTTCATAAATGATTTTTACGGGGGCGGGTTGGGGTTGGTGAACAGTATAATAGTCAGGTTTCCCAATGACACCAAATTAGTCAGGATAGTGAATCCAAGGCAGATTGTGAAGAACTGCAGGATGATCTCTTTAAACTGGGTGAACAGGCAACAACGTGGCAAATGCACTTAAGCATTGGTGAGTAAAACGTGATGCTCACTGGAACAAAAAATCCTACATGTAAATATATGTTAATGAAGTCTGTACTGGCTGAGCGTGAGACTGAAGAAATCTTGGGGCTGCAGTGGATAGCTTGAGGGAAACTGTTGAGCCAGTCTGCAGCAGCAGTCAAAAGGTAAACTCCATGCTGGGGATTACTAGGAAGGCAGAATAAAATGGCCAATAATGTCATGACCTTGTAACACAAGTTTGGAGGGGAAGGTTGAGCCTGCACACTCGCAGTCTGACTGGGTTAACAGATCTGTCCAGATAAGTTATTTTTAGTTATCTTTAGTTATTAAAGATCTGTTCTCTTTATGATTGTGAGTGTGCATTGACTGTTCTATAATCTCATCCTCTCATCCAACTGTTTTTCCACTTGATCAGCATTCAACCAAGGGACTGAAGGGACAGAATGGCTGAGCAACCAAAAGTGAGTAGGAAGAAAGGGAAGAGGGAACTTGTTAGAGGATTGCCACTCGCAAACTCAACCTTATGCCATCATCTCTCTTTGACAGACACTTTGACCCTCCTGGGGTTCAAGATCATGGGGAGAGGGGGACAAGGGGGGGGGAGTGTTTTCTCTTGTTGGTGGCAAATTCTAATGAAGGAAAGTCCCAGACCCAAAGGGTTGGGAAAAAAGGTTTCTGGCTGCAGAATTTGGGTGGCTTCTTTTCTGGCAACTTTCCAGATCCTTATGTTGTAAACAGCGTCTGCAAAAAATTAAGTTGTCAATATGCATATGTCGATAACTATGAAAAATAAAATTACTTCACCTTGATAAAGAAGGTTTTGCCATCACAGCTACATCTAGAGAAGACACTGTCAATGGGTGATGGAACACCCCACACTTCAGTGATCTTACGAGGGCAACGGGATGGTGAGCTAGTTCCGTCCAGCAACCAGTAGTAATGACCTGCAGAAGCAAGCAAAGGTATGTGAAGAAAGCAAAACATTAGTCTTTACCACTCTCACTCTCTCTGCAGTGTTTATCCTTTACAATAAATGCCCATTATACAATAATGGTTCTCAAACTATGAGCCAGACTCTTTAGGGGGGTATAGGGTATTTAAAGGAGGGCCCGAAGTTCCCCAGAGGTTTCAGCATCTGAGGAAGGGGTTGCCTTCCTTCCCCATCAGCTGGGGCCTGGGCAGTTTGATGGTTCTGGATGTGGGCCCTCACTGACCTAAATTGGATTTATTAGATGATTATTCCCTTATTTTGGCCAGTCATCCAAATGTGAAGTCAAAACCAAGGAAGGCAGGATGTGCTGGTGCTTTCCTACCCGCTTCTGTTCCTTGAGAACAGCTATATGAGGTCAGAAATATCCTACTCTGCTCCTCTTCTAATGCCAGCCCTTAATTACTATCACAATCCTAGCATCCAGCATATGCCATCAGGCTATTGGCTCACAAGGACATCCAAGGATATATGCACAGTCACCTTTGGAGCACAGTTATTCTGGCACTGAGTTGAGGTTAGGATGAATTTGTATGTGAGGGGATGAATTTTAAAAGTTTGAGAAACACTGCATTAAACATATGAAATGTTTCTAAAAACAACACAAACCCAGCCTGGTGAGGAGGAGAATTTCTCTGCCATATCTCTGCTCAGTGACATGGCTCAGTGGCAGAGCCTCTGTTTGGCATGCAGAAGGTCCCAGGTTCAATCCCTGGCATCTCCAGTGGAAAGGACCAGGCAGGAGGTGATGGGAAAGACCTCTGCCTGAGACCCTGGAGAGCCATTGCCAGTCTGAGTAGACAATACTGACTTTGATGGACCAAGGGTCTAGTTCAGTGTAAGGCAGCTTCATGTAATGTGATCATGCTTGTGTCTAGGACAGAATACAGAGGTGCTGTCTCTGAATCTTGCCTTGGACTTTGCAGGAGCAGCATAGACAGGTTCCCATGCACAGCTGAGCTGCCACCACTACCACTGCCTTGGATCTCACTGGGGTGGTGTGGGAGAAAACTGTTTGGGGCAGCCAAATGGCTTGAGCCCACTTGTTCAAGTACCATCGTACTGGCTGAATGTCAGTTCTTTGTTTCTGATGTTCATCTAGGGTCACTTTTTTCAGCTATATACAGATACAACCAAACTGAGGTCAATAGCTACATAAAATACACATGTTGTTATGTATATATACACTGTTCACACACAAAGCTGAATAACTGGAGCTGTCTAATGGATGCAGCATTGGGCTAGGAGGGCCCAGGGGGCTGCAGTTCAAATCCCCCAGCCAAGTATGCAGTTTACTGGAAGGCCTTGGGACAGTCACTGTCTCTTTCCTAACATCTCTCCCTGGATTATTTTGAAGGTAAAAGTGACTAGGCAGAACCATGCACGCTGCCTTCGAGGAAGGGTAGCATCAAATTATTATAGATAAGTATTATTATTATTATAGCTAACATCTCAAAAAGGATATTATAGAATTGGAAAAAGTGCAGAAAAGGGCAACTAGAATGATAAAAGGGCTGGAACACTTTCCCTATGAAGAAAGGTTAAAGCGCTTGGGGCTCTTTAGCTTGGAGAAACAACAGCTGAGGGGTGACATGATCGAAGTTTATAGGATTATGCATGGGATAGAGCAGGTAGAGAAAGAAGTGCTTTTCTCCCTTTCTCACAATACAAGAACTTGTGGGCACTCCATGAAATTGCTGAGCACTCGGGTTAGAACAGATAAAAGGAAGTACTTCTTCACCCAAAGAGTGATTAACACGTGGAATTCACTGCCACAGGAGGAGGTGGCAGCCAGTGTTCCCTCTAAGCTGAGTTAGTGTGAGATAGCTCACAGTTTTTTAGCCTCCGGCTCACAATTTTTTGTCTTAGCTCAGGAAGGATGGCTCCAGAGCAAACTAATTTATGCAGCAGCCAAATTGCTCACTCACAACTTTAACGCCAGTAGCTCACAAAGTAGTTTTGCTCACAAGACTCCAGAGCTTAGAGGGAGCATTGCAGCTACCAGCATGGATGGCTTCAAGAGGGAATTGGATAAACATATGGAGCAGAGGTCCATCAGTGGCTATTAGCCACAAGATATAGATAGGAACTCTCAGTCTGGGGCAAGTGATGCTCTGTATTCTTGGTGCTTGGGGGGGCAACAGTGGGAGGGATTTTAGTGTCCTGGCCCCACTGGTGGACCTCCTGATGGCACCTGGTGTTTTTGGCCACTGTGTGACAGAGTGTTGGACTGGATGGGCCATTGGCCTGATCCAACATTGGCTTCTCTTATTATGTTCTTATAGGTTGCTATTTGACATTTTGGCACAGTTTGGTAACTCACCTCTGAATACAGCTAATGATCCATTTTGTAGAGGGACAATCCCATCTGCAGGCTTCCCATTACACAAGTTCATCTCTTCAGGCATGTCTGATGCAAAAAAATTAATAATTGTTCTTATTTAATATTTTTTTAAAAAATAATTTTTAAAATACAAGCTGCTTATTATAATGTTCTCTAACAAAGTGGGAAAATGTAATGGTAATAGGCTACTATATCACTATGGATCCTATGGCTTCATTCTGCTAAGTTGGATCCCATGACACTCTTCTGTTAAGTCTTCCTCCAATGGAAAATGGCTTATTCTGACCAAGGAAGCCTTCCTCAGATGGAGAAAAGTCTGTCTTTGTTGAAGTAAGTATTCCTCTGTTGAAGAAAGACGTGGTGGAAAGGAGTCATACGATCCAGCGCCAAATGTAATAGTAACCTGGCCGACTCCTGTATGAACAGTAAAAGCCATACATAGATGCCACCCACAAGGCCAAAATATCTATCTGTTCAGCAGACTCCTCAGGTATGCAGCAAAATATGATTTTGTAAATTAATAGAAAACAAAATAAGAGTCTGATAAGAACCAAAAATGCATCAAAAGGAACATAGAAAACAACTAAATGTCAGCCAGGGGAGTAGCACAAATAAGCCTGTTCAAGAACCTGAGAGAAAGATAGTTTGAAGGGTAAGGGTGGGAATTCCATGTTCCCCACCGTCATGATTCCTTGCAGGCCCCCAGGTTGCTCACGCATGACACATAATTTGTTTTCAGATATAATTCTGACAAAGATACAAAACTAGGAACCAAGTCATTATTCGTAATAGCGCTGGCACTCTTACCCTAAATATCTGCACTGGTAATTTCTGGACAGTTGGATCGCTGAAATTTCAGGATTCGTGAAAACCATCTTGCCCTCCTTTCAGACCAACACTGAATTGCAATCTAGAATAGTATCTTAGGGATGACCTCCAGAGTTTTAATCCTGACATCTTTTTGATCCACAAGTATACCATTTGGTACCTATATATTTATAATTGTTTGCACCATATTTTTCTAAACAGACAGCTAGGCAGAATCTGCACAAATGGGGATGGACCCCATGAAAGATTTGCATGTATACAAGAATCTTTGTGCAAATGCAAGCACTAAAATTACTCCTTGCTGTCCTCTTGCACTGAGAGAGAGCAATTGTATCCCCCCGCTATCTTATTTTGCATGTGCAAGAAATATCACAAGGTATGAATGATCTAAATAAATCAATCTATGGATTTATCAAAATCAAAATAAATTAAATCAGGAGAACCTGCTGTTGCACATTCCATTGCTCCATAGACACATTGTTATTTGGTTAAAGATTTATTGCAGTGCTATGTGTCACAGCCACTGCAACATTACTTGTGCAAGCAGTACCCTGCTAAGCACACTTTCCTTTCATGCATTGCTGGATTCAGCCCATGCTCTCCATAGATTCATTTTATTTATTTAGATCGCCACCATTCTCTCAAGCAACACTGGGCCAAAGCCAGAGTTCCCTCTAAACTGGGTGCATGAATGGTCTCTCATTAACACAGGAAGCCCCGCTCAGCAGAAGTCAAGAGCCATGCAGGGTCTTGCAGTGCCTATGGCCCATTTTAAGATTACAGCAGTTATATTCTGCTCAGGATGTGAACTGCTCCACTGGGGGGGGGGGGTTTAGAGGGAACATTGCCCAAGACATAAAATTAATGCCTTCCAGAAAATGAATGCTTTTTCGCTTTTTATTGGAAAATGACACAGCCCACTCTACCAATAATTCTACTGACAGGTACTACTGTTTTCTTTAGTTACCCCCTTGTATGAAAATAGTCACCATTAGCATTACATTACAAATAAGGAACAGAGGGTGGAGCCTCTTATGCATAAAGATCGATTTCTGGAAAGATCATTTGGGGTGATGTGCAAGTGCTACCATGACACCTAAAAGCAGTTAAGGGATCTTTTTGATGAGGTGTTATTGCTAAGAACATCTATGAACACAATGTCAGGATGCACCGTGGTGGATGGGAGCCTATGTCTTGCACTTGAACCACACAAATTTAGGTTAACATCCCTACTCATCCATGAAGCTCACTGAATACCTTGGACCAGTCACTCTTTTGCAGCCAAACTTACCTCAAAGTGTTGTTGTGAAGATAAGATGGTGGTGGGGAAAACCGCCATGAACTCCTTAGAGGAAGGGTAAGGTAAAAACTAAACAGTTTTACTTAATAGTTTAATTTCCTAAGGCCATCAAGCACGTACGTATACAAGCTAAGAACTGATGCTATATCCATTCAGATCTACTCATAATACCAGACTACTTTGGTTTTCCACCGTACCCACTGAATTTTTAATAAAGACAATCCTTCCCCGAAAACCCTTCCCCACAACAGAAAATTACAGTGCAATTCCTGTTGAAGTTATCCCAGCAGAGAATCCTGTGTGATTTGGTCCCACTGTGCATGAGCTGATCTGATGTTTATATAAGGTTTTAAACATTTGAGACCAAACTTGGCCTTGAAAAGTTGCATATTTTTAATGTTATATTTATTTGTGAAAAAGTATTATTAATTGGCATGCATCACCGCTCTGCTCAGCAAAACTGGAAGCCTTCCTCCAGTCTGAGGCAATTTCCTCCAACTTAAGTGGCTCTTCCCCCAGCACTTGAGTTGGAGGAATGTTTCAGACCTTCTTGATCATAAGGATAGTATGCATGCCACCATCTCTGCTTTATATTTGACCATGTTGCACATTTCTCTGCTCTTTCTATTTTGTACATGAATTAGAAAAAGAAAGATTATGGGAAAATGGCACTCTTGCAAGGTATTTACAACAGCGGATTACATAGAACGTCATGTCTCCCCTCCCCCCATTACAACAGAATACAAAGTTAAATGGCAAATCATCTTAAATCAATTTATGGGTTGCTAGAAAGTATTCATTCAGATATGGTGGGGTCAACAGAGGGAAGGCTGGAGAGATAGGCATGTGAATGATGGAAAATGGTGCCATCATATGAGCACATTGGATTGTCAAAAGAAGAACAGTGTATTTTGGGGTCGCTTCTTCATTTGCAGGTCTGTGCAAGTTCAACAATTCATTGCTGGACTTCTTTCCAGGGTCACTCTTTAGGGCTAGCATCTCTCCCAGACTATTACATTCATGCCTACCAGACCTTGACACGCAGATATCAGGACCATGCACTACCCATGATACTCCAGTTATGCATGGTCATTATAAATGAGGAATGCTCAGCCCTCCACAGCAGGGGCATCTTTTTAGGTTTTTAGTAATGAGCAATGGTAAACTTACAAATTTGCATTCTTGAGTATATTCAAGGTTAAACTGCATTTTTAATTTTTAAGATAAATAGCTGTGGTACTTTTTAATACTCACAAAATGTATCTATAATTACCAGAGATAAAGATAGTCCTGATGAATTTGCTCAGCGAACCATTCCTCCTTCCGTAAATCACTTCCCATCTTCTACAAAAAACCATGTGTACCCAGACATACTCACATATACTCCCCTACATACCTTCCAGGTATTTTAAAACATTGGTATTCATCCTTAGTACAAGTTTAAAGAAATAAATATACCTTTATATAATAAGGGTGTGACTATTTTCTCTGGTCGAACATATTCTCTGGTTATATTGGTAATCCTCTCAGGAAGTCTAGCTGTATAAGTTGTAGTGTATGTTGCAGTAGGGTAATAAGTCACACGTCGTCTTTTTGTAGTTATAAGAGTGGTGGGGAAAGATGAAGTATACTGTGTGGTCCTGTCAACAGCAGAAGTTGGAGTGTTGGGAGATTTTGATGTAATCAAAGACGTTGTAGTCACCTGTGTTACTGTAGTATTTGTATTCTTGTTAACAGGAGTTTCCTTGGTGGGTTCTGTATCTGAAACAAGATCAATTTTTGTATTAGTTGTAACATTATGTGTGGTTGTAACGGGATATTCAGGTCTATTCGACGGGTTGGTGCTTGTAGATGTAGTAGTAGTTGTTGTTATCTGTGTAAATTTAGTGGTGACTTCTGGCTTGACCTTTTTATCAGTTTCATTTGGGTTATGTGAGCTAGAATTTGATTCCGTTGTGACAGTTGTGGTGGTTTTTGTGACCTTAGTGCTGCCTGACCTGCCACTCTCATCAGGATTAGGGGCATTGCTCAATTGATCGGGTTCTGTTTTGATGGTGGTAGTACTTTTTGTGACTTCAGTTGTGCGGTCTGGCTTATCAGGTTTTGGTGTATCATTTGATGAGTTAGACTGTGTAATTGTTGTTGTTGTCTCTGTTACTTTGGAAGTAACACCTGGTGTGTCAACTGTACTATCACCATTGGAACTAGGTTCATCATTTGGTGGTTTAGATTGTGTTGGTCTTTCAGGGATCTCAGGATTCTTTGATAAAGGACTCCCTTCATCACCACCATTAGGACTGTTTGGATCAGTCTGTGTTGTTATTGTTTCTCTGACTGTAGTAGTCCTTTCTGGTTTGTCATTTTTATCATCTTCAGTAGGGCTGGGTTGGCCACTTGAGGGATCAGTCTGTGTTGTTATTGTCTCTCTGACTGTAGTAGTCCTTTCTGGTCTATCATTTTCATCATCACTAGCAGGGACGGGAGTGCTATTTACTGGGTCATTCTGTGTTGTTATTGTCTCTCTGACTGTAGTAGTCCTTTCTGGTTTGTCATTTTTATCATCACCAGTAGAGCTGGGTTGGTCACTTGAGGGATCAGTCTGTGCCACTATTGATTCTCTGACTGGAGTAATTCCTTCTGGTCTACCATTTTTATCATCACTAGGAGGGATGGGAGTGCTATTTACTGGGTCATTCTGTGTTGTTATTGTCTCTCTGACTGTAGTAGTCCTTTCTGGTTTGTCATTTTTATCATCTTCAGTAGGGCTGGGTTGGCCACTTGAGGGATCAGTCTGTGTTGTTATTGTCTCTCTAACTGTAGTAGTCCTTTCTGGTCTATCATTTTCATCATCACTAGCAGGGACGGGAGTGCTATTTACTGGGTCATTCTGTGTTGTTATTGTCTCTCTGACTGTAGTAGTCCTTTCTGGTTTGTCATTTTTATCATCACCAGTAGAGCTGGGTTGGCCACTTGAGGGATCAGTCTGTGCTATTATTGATTCTCTGACTGGAGTAATTCCTTCTGGTCTACCATTTTTATCATCACTAGGAGGGATGGGAGTGCTATTTACTGGGTCATTCTGTGTTGTTATTGTCTCTCTGACTGTAGTAGTCCTTTCTGGTTTGTCATTTTTATCATCTTCAGTAGGGCTGGGTTGGCCACTTGAGGGATCAGCCTGTGTTGTTATTGTCTCTCTGACTGTAGTAGTCATTTCTGGTCTATTATTTTCATCACCACCAGTAGGCCTTAGTTGACCACTTGAGGGACTGGTCTGTGTTATTGTTGTCTCTCTGACTGGAGTGGTTCCTTCTGGTCTATCATTTTTATTATCACCAGTGGGGCTGGGTTGGCCACTTGAGGGATCAGTCTGTGTTGTTCCTGTCTCTCTATCTGGTCTGGTTCCTTCTGGTTTATCATTTTTAGCATTAACAGTAGGGCTGGTTTGGCCACTTGAGGGATCTGTCTGTGTACCTGTGGTCTCTATGTCTGGAGTGGTTCCTTCTGGTTTATCGTTTTTAGCATTAACAGTAGGGCTAGTTTGGCCACTTGAGGGATTGGTCTGTGTAACTGTGGTCTCTCTGTCTGCAGTAATCCCTTCTGGTTCTGGTGTCATTGCTTCTCTCACAGTAGTAGTAGTCCCTTCTGGTTTGTCATTTTTATCATCACCAGTAGGGTTGGGCTGGTCACTTGAAGGACGGTTGTGTGCTATTGTTGTCTCTCTGACTGGAGTGGTTCCTTCTGGTTTATCATTTTTATTATCAGCAGTAGGGCTGGGTTGGCCACCTGAGGGATCAGTCTGTGTTGTTCCTGTCTCTCTATCTGGTCTGGTTCCTTCTGGCTTATCATTGTTATCACTAACAGGAGGGCTGGTTTGGCCACTTGAGGGATCTGTCTGTGTAACTGTGGTCTCTCTGTCTGGAGTGGTTCCTTCTGGGCTATCATTTTTATTATCACCAGTAGGGCTGGGCTGGCCACTTGAAGGACGGTTCTGTGCTGTTGTTGTCTCTCTGACTGGAGTGGTTCCTTCTGGTTTATCATTTTTAGCATTAACAGTAGGGCTGGTTTGGCCACTTGAGGGATTGGTCTGTGTAACTGTGGTCTCTCTGTCTGCAGTAATCCCTTCTGGTTCTGGTGTTATTGCTTCTCTTACTGTAGTAGTCCCTTCTGGTCTATCATTTTTATCATCACCATTAGGGTTGGGTTGGTCACTTGAAGGATTGTTCTGTGCTATTGTTGTCTCTCTGACTGGAGTGGTTCCTTCTGGACTATCATTTTTATTATCTCCAGTAGGGCTGGACTGGCCACTTGAGGGATCAGTCTGTGTTATTCCTGTCTCTCTATCTGGTCTGGTTCCTTCTGGTTTATCATTTTTAGCGTTAACAGTTGGGCTGGTTTGGCCACTTGAGGTATCTGTCTGTGTAACTGTGGTCTCTCTGGCTGGAGTGGTTCCTTCTGGTCTATCATTTTTATTATCACCATTAGGGCTGGGCTGGCCACTTGAGGGATCAGTCTGCGTTGTTCCTGTCTCTCTATCTGGTCTGGTTCCTTCTGGTTTATCATTTTTATCATCACCATTAGGGTTGGGTTGGTCACTTGAAGGATTGTTCTGTGCTATTGTTGTCTCTCTGACTGGAGTGGTTCCTTCTGGACTATCATTTTTATTATCTCCAGTAGGGCTGGACTGGCCACTTGAGGGATCAGTCTGTGTTGTTCCTGTCTCTCTATCTGGTCTGGTTCCTTCTGGCTTATCATTGTTATCACTAACAGGAGGGCTGGTCTGGCCACTTGAGGGATCTGTCTGTGTAACTGTGGTCTCTCTGTCTGGAGTGGTTCCTTCTGGGCTATCATTTTTATTACCACCATTAGGGCTGGGCTGGCCACTTGAGGGATCAGTCTGTGTTGTTCCTGTCTCTCTATCTGGTCTGGTTCCTTCTGGTTTATCATTTTTATCATTAACAGTTGGGCTGGTTTGGCCACTTGAGGAATCTGTCTGTGTAATTGTGGTCTCTCTGTCTGTAGTAATCCCTTCTGATTCTGGTCTTATTGCTTCTCTGACTGTAGTAGTCCCTTCTGGTTTGTCATTTTTATCATCACCAGTACGGCTGGGTTGGTCACTTGAGGGATTAGTCTGTGTTATTCCTGTCTCTCTATCTGGATTGGTTCCTTCTGGTCTATCATTTTCATCACTACCAATAAGCCTTGGTTGACCACTTGAGGGACTGGTCTGTGTTACTGTTGTCTCTCTGACTGGAGTGGTTCCTTCTGGTCTATCATTTTTATTATCACCAGTAGGGCTGGGCTGGCCACTTGAGGGATCAGTCTGTGTTGTTCCTGTCTCTCTGTCTGGTCCGGTTCCTTCTGGTTTATCATTGTCAGCAGGGATCGGTGTGCCATTTACTGGCTCAGTCTGTGCTATAGTGGTCTCTCTGACTGTAGAAGTACCTTCTGGTTGGTCATTTATATCATCACCAGTAGGGCTGGGTTGGCCACTTGAGAGACCAGTCTGTGAAGTTACTGTATCTCTGCCTGGTCTGGTTCCTTCTGGTTTATCATTTTTATCATTGCCAGCAGGGATGGGTGTGCCATTTACTGGCTCAGTCTGTGTTATTTTGGTCTCTTTGACTTTAGTAGTCCCTTCTGATTCTGGTGTTCTTGTCTCTCTGACTGTAGAAGTACCTTCTGGTTGGTCATTTTTATCATCACCAGTAGGGCTGGGTTGGCCACTTGAGAGATCAGTTTTTGAAGTTACTGCCTCTCTGCCTGGTCTGGTTCCTTCTGGTTTATCATTTTTACTATCACCAGCAGGGCTGGATATACCATTTACTGGACCAGTCTGTGTAATTGTGGTTTCTCTGACTGTAGTAGCCCTTTCTGGGTTTGGTGTTACTAGCTCTGTGATTGTAGTAGTCCTTTCTGGTTTGTCACTTTTATCATCACCATCAGGGCTCAGCTGGCTACTTGAGGGATCACTCTGTGTTATTATTGATTCTCTGACTGGAGTAGTTCCTTCTGGTTTATCGTCAGGGTTGGGCGTGCCACTTCTGGAGTCAGTTTGTGTCATTGTCTCGGGTACGGTAGTACTAATTTCTGATTTATCATTTTTACCATTATCATCAAGAGTGGGTGAATTATTTGGGGGATCAGTCATGATTATTGTCTCTCTATCTGTAGTAGTCCCTTCTGGTTTGACATTTTTGTCATCCACTGTAGGACTGGGTGTGGCATTTGCTGATTCTGTTTGTGTTGCTGTTGCCTCTATGAGAGTAGTAGTCCCCTCTGGCTTGTTGCTTTTATCATTACCATCAGGACTGGTTATGTCTCCCAGATCAGTCTGTGTTTTTGTTGTCTCAGTAATTGTAGTGCCACTGCCTGGTTTGTCATTGTTACCATCAGAATTTACTGTGCCACTTGTTTGTTCTGTCTGTGTTACTGTCTGCATGTCTGCAGTTGTCCCATCCGGTCTGTCATTTATATTATCACCACCAAGAACGGGTGTGAGGTTTACTGTATCAGCCTGTGTTATAGCTGTCCCTGAGACTGTTGTACTGCTCCCTGTCATGTCATTTTTATCATTGTCAGTACCGTCATATCTATTACTTGTGGCATCTGTTTGTGCTACTGTTGTCTCTGTGACCCTAGTACTACTTTCTGGTGTGTTATTTATATCATTGGTAGTTGTTGTAGTCGTGTCACTTGGTGGATCAGTCTGTGTTGTTGCTGTCTTTGGGACTGTTGTACTCCTTTCTGTCCTGACACTTCCATCGTCACTTACAGGCTGAAGTGAACTTGCTGCATATGTTTCTGTTGCCTCTGTTGCTCTAGTACTACTTTCTGGTGCACCATTTATATCGCCAGTACCTGGTTTAGCTGTGTCACTTGTTGGATCAGTCTGTGTTGTTGCTGTCTCTGTGATTGTAATACTTCTTTCTGTCCTGACACTTCCATAATCACTTACAGGCTGAGGTGAACTTGTGAAAGGAGTGGCAGGAGTTGTCTTTTTTACAGGAATAGATGCCTCATTGTCACCAGCTGTGGTCGTCCCTTGATCACCTACAGTAGTTTCTTTTTCTGCAGCCATAGTTGTGTCTGTCAAACGTACAGGAGCTGTTTCTTTTTCAGCAGTGGTTGTGTCTTTGGCTTCCACCATACTACTGCCTGTTGTCAGCTCCTCACTAATAGTCATAGGTTCTGTTCTCTCTATGGCTGTTGTTTCTTGATCAGCAGTAGTTGTCACTTTTATATCTGTAACAGCAGTCTCTTCGCTGGCTAATGTTAGGGCATTTGTACTTGAAGTTGTGACTGTTTGAGTCCCTGCTGCTGTTTCACTTCCACTTGTTTTATCTGTTGTCATGCTGTCTCCTGCAGCAGTGTCCACATTGCCTGTTGTCCTTGTGTCTTTATTATCTGTGGTTGTTTCAGTCAATGAGGAGACAGTACTTGGGTTAGTTGCATCTGATTTATGGGTTATTAGACTCTCTGTTGATGTAATGTCTGCTGTTGCTATTGTAGTCTCTGTATTACTAATTGTATCTTTAGTATTTGTTACAGCACCCTCTTTGTTTGCAGGAGTTGTTTTATCACTTTCAGATGTGGCATTATTCTTGTCTGTTGTTGAAATCTGGCTGCCTGTACTGGTTGTGTCCTTAGCAATGGTTGATATTCCTTCCATAGCTACTGTAGTAGTGTCTCTTTTGGCTACTGTTGTTGTGCCTTTAGCTGCAGAATTTATGGTTTTCATATCGGCAGTGCTTGTATCTTGGCCCACAGTGACACTAGATATAGTAGACAATGTCAGAACCTCACTGATGCTTGAAATAGTGCTAGGTGATGAATTACTGTCTGGCCTTAATGGTTTTGTAGTAATGACTGTGAAGGATGTGGTCACTTTTTCAGACTGGGAAGGAGGGATCTGACTAACATGATCTTCTGATAAAGGAGTTGTTGCAGTACCTTTATTTCCATTGGTTGTATGTTCCGTGTTAGGTTGCTTTATACTTGTAGAAGGCTGAGTAGTCATTGTCGTAGACATTGTTGTGGTGGTCATAGTAGTAGGTGTCATTGTTGTATTTATTGTAGTAGGTGCCTTTGTAGTCATAGTAGTAGGTGCTGCCATTGAGGCCGTTGTAGTAGGAGGTCTCACTGTGGTTGCATTAGTAGATGGTCTTGCCATTGTTGTAGTAGGAGGCCTCACTGTGGTTGCAGTAGTAGATGGTCTTGCCGTTGTCATAGTAGAAGGCAATTTAGTTGTGGTTGTAGTAGGAGGTGGCTTTGTTGTGATCGTAGTAGATGGCAGCCGTGTTGTGCTTGTGGTGGAAGTCTGATTCACTGTAGACATGGTAGAAGGCAGACTGGATATAGTTGTGGTAACTGCTGTTGTCACAGCATTGTCTACCCCACTGCCATCCTCCTCAGAAATCATCTTTATCGCTTTGGTTTTTGAAGTCTTTGATGATGACTTTGATGATTTTTTAGCTAAAAGAAATGGATAGGAAATGACACATCCAGTTATTGAATATGCATTACTGTTTTAAAAATTACTCTTTTGAAACTTTTTGGTGTGGTTGCCACAGACACCGTGAATCTTAACACCGTGACGTGACAGAAGCTACCAGGCCTAGAAACTTAATGGCATACCAATTGTAGGTTATATTACTAGGAAAGGGACAGGGTAAAAACCTTTATCTAAACTAGAAATGCAAAAACACATATATTTATGTATAATTGTACAAAGTCATGCTGATTGATATATTACCAGCTTGCCTACGGCAATGGTCTACAAAGCTGCCTCATTTTACAGCTAACAGTATAATTCTTCTCCTTGTGCCATATTTCTGACTGTCTCCCCAACCAACATGACACTGGAAAAAATCTACCTTCAAACTTCTGAAATGGATTTGTATGCCCACCACAAAACTGTAGTGACTTCAGAGCAGTTACCTATATGGAACCCAGCCTAGTAAAATGGGTTCTGCCCACACTTCGGTGTTCTTTTGCAATATGCCAAAAATCTGATTTTTTAAAAAAATGTCTTGGACTTGCTATAGGCCAAAGTTCACCAGACTCTCCCTCCCAAAGTAATCCTTGCTGCAAGCCCCCCAAATATATTTCTTTATTTATATCAACCAATATATTTAATATCAATTAAAAATGTTTGTCCCATCCAGTCTTATCCAAACATTGTTGAAAACTGATTTGGTGCTAGAATTTTTAAGGTCAGGCATAACTCAAATGAATTTAAACTCTTAGTTTGGATTCTAAGCGGCACAAACAGACTCACCCTTGAGGAAGGCACCTTCTCTACCTCCCCCTTCCCAGTGCGGCCTTCTTTATATTTATTTATTTATTTATTTTAAAACTTTTTTTAAAAAAAGTAATCAGACACAGACATAAGTTTTTATAATCAGACATAGACATATTTTTATGTATTTATTTTCAAATAAACAACTCTAATTCTGGTGTGAGTTTTCCCATCAACAAATGGCACTTTGGGGCTGTCTGGACTGGGTTAAAATTTATTGGCTGTCATTTAGCCAATTGCCACTTTTAGGGACTTATTCAGAACGCCTGTTGTCCTATTTAATTTAGTTGACAAGGACAACCAGGGTTGGGTGTCATCAAAATACTGATGGTGCCTTATTCCAGATCCCCAGATGACCTCTCCCAATGGTTTCATATAAATGTTAAAAAAGCATAAGAAACTGAATAGGGCCCTATGGGCTATTATCTAAGATGTCACAGAGTCAAGTAGTTGTCCCTAAGCACTGCCTTCTGGAACCATCAGACAGATAAGGAAAGAACCAAAGCACAGTTCCCTCAATATCCATCCTGACTAAGCATTCTATAGCCAGTGGTATCAAAGGTGATGAACAGGTCCAATAAGTTAAATTAGATGTAAAGTACATTGTTATGGGGGGGGGGGTTGAACTGCAATGTACCATGTTTTGTTTTCTTTTACATCTTTATTTCTACATGTTTTAAAATTAGGGTTGCCAAGTAACTTACCCACAGGAGCGGGGGAGTCCCACTCCTGCTCCAGGAGCCTCGCGTGTGCATGCAGCACGATGACATCACCCAGAAGTGATGTCATCACGCTGGGCATGTTGCCAGGGCGACGCTCTGGTAATCACCCTAAAACTCTATGGTACCATAGAGTTTTCAGGGCGATTGCTAGAGTGTCGCCCCGGCAACGTGCCCAGTGTGATGACGTCACCTCCAGGTGACGTCATCACGCTGGGCAGTCGGCCAGATTAGGCCACTTCGGGGGTGGGGTTCCCCTGCCAGCCAAATCCAGACCGGCGGATTGGGGACCCCTTTAGCAGGGAAATCCCTGCCCCCCCCCCCCGGAGGACTTGGCAGCCCTATTTAAAATGATCACAAAATATACCTTTCACTTGTTCTTTTACTTCCTCATTGTTTTTATCATTCTTCTTCTTCTTGCTCTTATCACCAGCATTTCTTGTTGAAGCCATAGTTCTCCGAATTTTCGAGGAAGTTGAGGAGGAGGAAGAAGATTGCTCAGAATGTTCTATAACCAAACAAAAACTGTCAGCAAAAAGAGAAAGCCACACAGAATGCAAGGTTTTTCCCCTGAGTTTTTATTTAATTAATACTCTCAGACAAAATGTGACCCTCATGAAAAAATGAGGTAATCTTTTTCAGAGCTTATTACTTCAAGCCCATATTATAATCTAAAGTACAATTTTGGTCATTTTATCAACTAAAGTGCACAAGAATCTTAACAAGCTCTTGATATATTTTCAGGGTAAGCCTTGGCCCTGAAAAAAATAATCACCCACTTCTGTCCTGGAAATGGGTTGGTATGTGAGCCCACAACTTCTGATATTTACTGCACAGTTTAATTTACTGCTGAAATCACATTTTTCCCTGCAAGCAAGCCTAAAGATTAGAATGCAATCCATTGAACAGCTCGTCCTAGTCCTGCTGCCCTTGGGGCTTGAGTTTGTTAAATAATCCACCACAGCATATGGCCATGCAGGTTTTAAAGAATTTTAAAAAGCAGTGTGGGGAGTAGACTGCCTGCTGTTCAAACAATAAAGGAGAAAAATCCCACTGGGCACAATGAACCATAGAATATTCCATATGCACAAGCCTGTCCTCATGCCTGTCCATCCAGTCCTACCACAAAACACAAATCATTTTCAATACACAGAATGTTTGGTTCTTCTTCCTCACCAAACTGGCTGGACAAGAGCCCGCACAGGCCTCGCCGTCAGCATCTCACCTAATCCAGTTACATCTGCTATTGTCATTTGCCTGCTAATGTCATTCAACATCTGAAATCACTCAACTTTCCAATAAATAGGACTGATGGACTCCCATTCTAGCTGTATCTGAAGAAGTGAGCAGTGATTCATGAAAGCTCATACCCTGCCACATATTTTGTGAGTACCGCATGACAGAGTGAGCTTTGCCAAACTGGATATTTGCCGCTACTCAAGCATCAGAACAATCAATCACAATATAATATAATATAATATCATATCATATCATATCATATCATATCATATCTAGCTGATTGTTCTTATGTAAAATGGCAAGTAAGGCGCTTTGGAAGTCGGTAAACGACTGCAGGTTTCTTTGAAAATAGATTTATCAGTCCCATACTTTGACTCTTTCTTCAACAGTCCTGCTAACATTCCCACAGCTTACACAACCACAGAAGAAACGGAATCACAGCTCAACAAAAATGTAGGCAGTACACCACCAAATGCTTTCGTTCTTACCTTCCATAATTTCATGAGATACTTTCTTTTGCTTCTTTTTCTTCTTTAATGGCTTTGGTTTGGGTTTGGGCTTTGGTTTGGGTTTGGGTTTGAGTGGTTTTGGCGAACGTTTGGTTGTTGACTTAGTAGCTGGAGGAGCTGCTTTTGGTTTCATGGCTGTAGATGGTTTAGTCATGGCGGTGGTAGTCGTGGAGGGTGGGGTTGTTGGTGCAGTTGTGGTAGTGGTTGCCTTCGTTTGGTACACGGTAGTTTGGTCTGCAATGAGGCATAAAGCACCTATCTTATTTGAGAGTTCTCTTCTGTGGCTCAAGCAATATACATAGTTAACACAGTTGATTTAAAATCTTTAGGAACATTTGTTAAATGGGTTTACAATTGTCTCCTTTTTGCTGGGGATAATTTACATAAACCTAGCAAGGTTTCTCTAGGCATGGTCTCAGTCTGCCTAACTTGACAAGTTACATCCCAGCTCTTCCCTTGATCCATAAGATTCCTCCAGGTACTACCTGCCAGTCTGCCCCCCCCCCAATCTACTACTAGGGTTGCCAACTCCATGTGGGGCCTGAAGAGCTCTTGGAATTACAGCTGATTTCCAGACTATAGAGATCAATTTTCTGGGGAAAGTGATTGTTTTGGAGGGTGGACTCTACGTCATTATACCCTGCTGAGGTCCCTGCCCCCCCAGGCTCCACCTCAAAATCTCCAGAAATGTCCCAACCTGACTCAGCCAGGAGGTCAATATTTTTTAAATCCAAAAGTTGGCAACCCTACCTCCAGGCTCAACTTCTATAAGAGGTCTGCCAAAATCAGAGCACAATTTTGTTGGCCAGAAGCATAAATTGCTTTAGAAGAGGTCATATCAGCCTTGACTTGGATAACCCAGACAAGCCTGATCTCATCGGATCTCAGAAGCTAAGTAGGACCAACCCAGGCAAGTACTTGGATGGGAGACCTCCAAGGAATACCAGAGCTAGGACGCAGAGGCAGGCAATAGCAAGCCACCTCTCTGAAACATCCAAGCCCCAATAGGGGTTGCCAGAAGTCAACCATGACTTCCAGGCACACACACACAAACATACAAAATACAAAAAAAGAAGCGGTCAGATCAAATAATGGAAAATAGGTCCATACATGGCTATTAGCCATAGGGGCTAAGGAGAGCCTCCACATTCAGAGGTAATAAGCCTAAAAATACCACTGCAAGGATGCAACATCAGGTGATAGCCTTCGCCTCCATGTCCTGATTGTTGGCCCTCCAGAGCAATTGATGAGCCACTGTGTAAAAGAGTATGCTAGACTGTATGGACCACAGGTCTGGTCCAGCACGGCTCTTCTTATGTTCTGATGTTCTTAACAAACAGGACAACCGAAATGGTATATGAGGGCAATAGACAAATCATAGATCTCTTGCATCTGAAGTAGCCATGATGTACTGAAATGAACAAATGGCATGCCACCATAGACACACTGATATGCAAGAATGTTAAGCTAAGCTTGATGATTGTACTCAGTGCACAGGGCCCGCTTCATACAGAGCAAACCTGGTGGTCTAGAAATGGATCTTGTGTAGGGCTGCTGCATTTTTCCTGCCAAAGACTATTTCTTTAAAAACCCATGCTTGCAGCCATCCTGCACACAATCCAATTCCAGACAACAGATTCATCCAAACCCACCCCCCATCTTCCTGTATGTAAGGCTTAAAGAAATTTTGTTTCAATATGTTTGAGGAAGTGTGTTTGCACACGGAAGCTTACACCTTAAATAAAACTTTGTTGGTCTTAAAGGTGCCATTGGACTCAAACTTTCTTCATCTGGTTTAGTGTTAGAGTTAGAGTTGAAGACAGGGCTCCTGTTATTCACATGGGTCTGTAGAGCTCGGGGTTTCAGCATATGCAGCATTCCTTATCACTTGTAGGCTATCTTCACCTCCCCAAATCCCCTCCTCTAGGTCCAAGAAATCTGTTCTGATTCGAATCCGGTCACCCTAATTAGCATTAAACCACATATTAACCACTGAGCCAGCACCAAACAGCAGCTTTGCTTGAACAGCAGCCAGGTCTTTGGTTTTGTTGCATTAGGGCCAACCAACGTACATGTTTGATGGGAGACCCAAGTCTGCGAAACTGATTCTCCTCCAAACACCAGCAACACTATGAAGGGAAGGTGCAATTTACATTGACAAGGCAGTGGAGGGGTGGTGAACCATTTCCCTCTCCTTGTTGTTTCTCAGGTTGTTTCTCGGGTTGCCAACCTCCAGGTGGTTGTATATCAAAGAGAAAGCTCATGGGAGGAGATTGTATCAATGCAAAAACACTCTGTGAATAAATTACAAACAAAAGCAGAAGGATTATATTGTACAAATCAAATCAAACAATTCAAATTCTTATCACGTTCAACAAACACCCTTATATACTCTTATAAAAAGGCTAGGATCAAAAATTACTTGATACAAAGGAAAAACCCTAAAGAAAGTCCACCAATCCTTTTGTATGAAAAGCTTTAGGAGAACAAAAGTTCCACGCCTGCAGGAGCAGCAAGCATGCACGGCTGGCTTCAATGCCGCGTTCGGGAAAGGGAAAAACTATGCACGGCTGGTACTCGTTGGCTGTGAAACTAAAAATATACTTCTATATCATATCCACTATTTACTACACCCCAGGTTGCCAGAACATACATACTTACTGAAATGGAAATTAGCAATTCTCCTTAAACAAATTTTCCAAATCTAATCACCCCACTGCCATGTTTTCCTTTTGCCGATCAGGCTTCTTCAATAATGGTGGTGGCTAGTAATCAGGATTCCACTAAGAAGCCACTAAGTAACAGTGCAGTGACAGCCTGGAGTAACAATATTCTGAAATAACTTACATCAGTAGATAATGTCCTAGTTTACATAGCACAAGGAATAAACGACAAACAAGGGAGGCTTCCCTTACAGAGCATTTTGGTTCTATAAACCACAAAGAAGATCAGTTTAGATGTGGCGTGCTCTTTGTTGCAGACTCAAAACATCCATTGGCCACAAAAGAATTGCTCTGCCAGGAACACAGGTGGGTTTTTTAACTACCCTGATCCCTAATGGGTTGAACACTGAATTTGATTTAAGTTGTTTCTTATAAATTTCTGTAAGTTTTTTGTAAGCATGATGTTCCAGGTCAGTTTCCCTTCCTTTAGTTTACCCAACTGTTTCATTACAAACTTACCTTTAGAAATGTGTACTGTAAAAACTGTAAAATAGGACATTATGTACTGATGTAAGTTATTTCAGGATATTGTTACTCCAGGCTGTCACTACATACTTAGTGGTGAATCCTAATTACTAGCCACCACCATTATTGCAGAAGCCTGATTGGCAGAAAGAAAACATGTCAGTGGGGCGATTAGATTTGGAAAATTTGTTTAAGGAGAATTGTTAAATTTTCATTTCAGTAAGTATGTATGTTCTGGCAACCTGGGGCATAGTAGATATGCTGTAAATAGTGGATATGACATAGAAGTATATTTTTAGTTTCACAGCCAACGAGTGCCAGCTATCTGAAGAAGCGAAAGGAAAACACGGCATTGAAGCCAGTTGTGCATAGCTGCTGCTCCTGCAGGTGTGGAACTTTTGTTCTCCTAAAGCTTTGGTGGACTTTCTTTAGGGTTTCTCCTTTGTATCAAGTAGTTTTTGATCCTAGCCTTTTAAGATTATATAAGGGTGTTTGTTGAACGTGATAAGAATTTGAATTGTTTGATTTGATTTGTATAATATAATCCTTCTGCTTTTGTTCGTAATTTATTCACGGAGTGTTTCTGCATTGATACAACCTCCAGGTGGTGGCTGGAGATCTCCTGTTAGCCAGCAAGGCACTTTTCTGTGCTCTTATGGATTTTTATATCCATAAGTTTGAACTCTGTGTTGCCAGCAGTGGTAGGGCCTTGCGCTTTCTTCTTCACATAGGAGCCAGCTCCAGCCCAAGCCAGGAGGCTGACACCCCAAACAGTTCACCCAAGACAAAGATAAGGGATTCCTCTTGCCATGAGGTTTCCTTATGTCAGACATCCGCTGGCTAACCCCCACTCCCCCACTATACATCTGGATAGTTATGCTAACTAGACTGCCTAGCAACTAATGTGCCAGCCATCAGATACTTGGCTAAAACCATCAACTGACAATAGGTATGGCCAGGTGAGTCATCGGACCCCAGACTCAGTGTCTGTTTCCTGGTGAAGTCATACTTTTGCAACACTGACCAAACCCCTGGACCTCCTCCCTTTGTTCACCTTTAACCTATAGCAAGGTCCAACAGGGACGGACCGCCTAGTAGGAGTGTTAGTGGGTCGTGGTCTGCAAAGCCCACCCCAAGACCCCCAATAAAAGTCCAAACCGAGAGTCACTCGACCTCTTGAGCCGTCGCCCTCTATCTTACCTATTGACCCATCAATCCAGCTTTCTGTCCCCAATCCTTGCCTCCATCTTTGAACCCCTTTTTCTCTCTCTGGACTCGCAATCCAGGAGAACCACGTGGTCTTGCCGGTTCAAGCCTCGTGGCCCCATAGCTTTTATACCTTTCTTCCCCACATCCAATTCATCTTGACATCGGACAACGCATCTAAGGTAACGTGCTTTCCCCACCAACGAAACCTGCTCATGCAAAAGTGCTATTTTCTCTCTTTATTTTATTAGACCTGTAAGATTGTGTGTGTGATTACGATTTTTGTATGCTTGATTACATGATCCAGTAAACAACATTGAACTTGGAACCCGCCTCACGTGCCTATTTCCTTGAGATCTCCCGGGAGGGGTGGGACCCTGGTATAGTTGGCAAGAACCCGTGTATTTTGCTGATTGCTAAACGTAAATTAAAGCAATTCGGCTAACAGAATTGGGGGCTCGTCCGGGATTGCCCTGAGGGTTAAACTTCGCGCCATAGTCGACAGGCGTGTCTTTAACCCACAGACGTAAGGGAAAAACCACTTCCGGAGCTCTTGGAGAGGCTGTATGATTGGTTTCTGTCTGCGTGCCTGGCTCTAGCGAGCAACCTATTGTGGGTGGCTTCCCCCTTCTCTTTCTCTCTCTTTGAACCCCAGGTCAAACTGTGTGACCGTCCGCGCGTCTATCTTGTGGGAAGGGATCCAAAGAAGACCAGAGTAGGGCGCTAGACCAGTTGCACCAACACTATATACACTACATACACTACATACACCCGCTGAGTCCGAAAAAGAACTTTTTCTTTGAACGCACCCTCGCTCCCCCTCCTTGCTTTACTTCACTCAACGAAGTGAAATCAATTGATTTTGGTTAGGGGTCAGCCTGCTGGAACATATTGTTTTGAAACCCCGCTGGTTAATAGGTTATCCAGTGAGAGCTTGCGAGCCCAAAACCTTCATTTGGTTGTGTGGTTATCCTTAGGACGAGAGGTTTGGCCAACCCGTTCTTGAAACCCTCATATAAAGAGACTGGGTGTCTCCGAGACTGGGTGTCTCCTTTTTGGGTTACGAGTAATCCCTGGGTATCGTGTGGGTGTGAGTCCCCGGCTCTAAAAACCGAATTAAGGCCGAGAGTGCCGCGTTTCGGGTTAAAAGTAATCCCCGAGTGTCGAGAGAGGTGTGAGTCCCCGGCTCCAAAAACTAATTAAAGGCTGGGATAGCCTGTTCTGTGGTGCATTGGCCACCTTGAGCCAACAACTGTAACTTAAGAAGCCGATTAAGGCAGGGAAAGGAAATCCAGTTCCCTTTTCTCGCGCCCCTGTTGTAAGTGAAAACAGGAGAATCCCTACAAAGATGTTTCGTATCAAGGAGGACGAACCTAAGCTAGAAAAATGGCTGGTAAAAAAAGGCAAGTCTCCTTGGAAGGAAGGATCTTTTAAGGGCCCCAATCCATTAGAAATAGCCCAAAGCGCTTTCCAGAACTATTGCAAAACCCAAAAACCTGGTTCCACGGCTAAAGACATAGCCGCCAGCTGGGCTTTGTACACGGCTCTGCAGGACGCTGCAACTGTCATTAAACGTATGCAAGATGAGATTGATAAACAGGAGGTTAGGTATTTTGAAATCAAAGAACTGAATGGTATAAAAAGCAAACATGAACAAGATCTCATAGACCAGAGAGAAAATTACGAGGAGTTAATGGAACAGAGACTAAGGGAGGTCGAGGTCGAGAGCCAGCAGTTACAAGCCGATAAATTAACCTTGACCCTAGAGAATCAAGGTTTAGCACTCAACATTCAAAAGGCTGAACAAAAAGCCGCAAAGGCTACAGCCAGGGCTGAGGAAGCAGAAAAAGCCCTAGAAAAGGCCAATGTAGCCCTGGTATCAGTACAACAAGGAGCAAAGTATTTGGCCCAAGAGAATATGATTAAGAGAGAGCAAGCCAATCATGATGCCTGCAAAAGAGAGATAGAGATTCTAAGACGACAATTGGAAGCCCAAAGAGCGGTGGTATCCGCAATCCACCCAGAGAGTTTAATTGACCTCTCCCACACCGAAGAAACCCCCGAAGCAGCTGCAGAGGAGAATACTGAGAACCATGTCCCCGTCCACCCTGTTAGCACCAAACAAATGGTCACTAGGACCGGCAACAGAACCACCACCCAAACCGTAACAGAAACTCAGCTATGGAAGCCTGACGAGGTTAAGGCCATCGCCGAGCAGGTAGGCTCTCTCTCCAAGGATACTGCTATACAATGGATGACGCATATCCACACTATGTATGGTGGTGTCAATGGAGAGGATCTCTGCCAGCTCGCCAGGCGCTGTGCTTCAGGCACGGATCTAACAGCCATTAATTCAGCCATAGCTACCAACGGTATCGCAGCCGGTACTCGGATCCAATGCATGCAGAAGGTTTTGGAATATCTCCACCCGAACTGCAGCTTATCTGCGTTGTTCATCCTAGAAAAGCAAGGGCAAGGAGAAGACCCAGAGGCTTATATGGCCAGGAAGCAGCTATTAGCCCAGTTGGCAGACACACTATACATTGACCCCGCAACTAATGAGCCCGAATTCGATGATGATGCGTTTAGACGAGCACTCATGCATGGCTTCAATGCCCAAACACAATTGGCTCTTAATATTCCAGACCCCACTAGGGGAACCTGGCCCAATATGGAACTCAAAATAAGACGGGTGGCTACCTTACTAAGAAGCACAGGAGTCACAAAGGCGGGAAAAGGATCTAAGAAACACAAAGATAAGGAAGAGGAAGAACCCATCCAAGCCATAACATACGCCAATCACAGCCCCCACTCTCAGTACCAACCTTCAGGTAGATATGATAACCGGAACGATAGGAACTATGATAGGAACAACGATAGGAACAACGATCGGAACTACGATCGGAACTATAAGAATGACCGCTATGACCGTAACAAATCTTGGCAGAGAGGCGGTAACAATAATTATAGAGGGAAAAGAGACTACAATAACAACAGAACCAACCCCGCGCAGGCATACATGCATCCATCTGCTCCACCACTTCCGGCTGACTATAACAACGGCCCCGACAATCAGTATAGTCCTGCTCCTAGCTCAGGCAATTCACACCCGGCTGCCCAGCCGCTGATGCCCGGTCCACAACCATATCACCAAAAGGTCAATAGGGATGCCCCTCCAAATGAAGTAAGTCCATTCAGATGGCACCTTTGGATGGAGCTCAAGGAACGGGGATTTGAGATGGAGCGCTTCCATCTACAACCCGACTCGGTTCTCCTCCAGGCACTGACAGACTCGGCCAAGCAACAGGAACGGCCTCTCAACCCGGTGACGACCACCCTCACTCGCATTGAAGAGGAGAGAGGGAACCAAAGCTAGGGCTGCCCGGAGTCCCACAATCTCCCCAACGGCATAGTGGCTCCTTTGAAGCCCGACACATGGGGGAGACCGACTGTGAAAGCAGGGGTCGGGACTCCAGGGAACATGAAACCTGCTACACTCCTTGTAGATACGGGAGCATCCACAAATGTTCTCAAACCCCAATTGGCCCAAACAGGCCAGCCCTCTTCAGCTACACTCTCTCTCTCAGGCTTTGCCGTAGGCAAGCACACTGCCACCATCTGGAATTCGATTCCCTTAACAGTGGGAAAGCTTTCCACATGTGTGTCTGCCTGCGACAACCAGGGCGAAGACAATGGCATTCTCGGGGCTCCATTTTTCCGAGACCATGGGCTCACAATTGATTTGGTTAATGGCTTCCTCTGGCAGATTCCAGGGGGTCCTAGCGAAATCAATGCAGTCCATCAGTGTGCCGCCCTAAAGGCTCCTCTTCCCCTGGCCCCGCTGGAACCTAGTGACCCTTGGATCCAAGATTTCCCTGAAGTCTGGATCCAAGACAAGGCAGAGTGCGGCACCGTCCGTGATGCCTGTGTGTTAATAGAAGGGAAGGATCCACCTCCACAAAAACAATACAAATATCCCGCCGAAGCTGAAGCGGGAATAGCCAAAACCATTGAGGGGCTCCTCCAATGGGACGTCATCCTCCCAATGCAGTCCATCTGCAACGCTCCCCTCTGGCCTGTCCTTAAAGCAGACGGAGTGACCTGGAGAATGACAGTGGATTTCAGAGCGCTAAACGCAGTGACTCCTCCAGTGGCCCCTGTGGTAGCAAAGTACCATGAGATCCTTGCGGCCATTGCAGCAGGATCGCGCTACTACAGTGTGATTGATTTGGCTAATGCGTTTCACTCCATCAAATTGCACGAGTCATGCTGGTATAAATTCACTTTTACCTTCCGTGGCCAGCAATATGCCTTCAAACACACACCTCAAGGTTTTCACTCCAGTCCTAGCATCTGTCATGCACACGTTGTGCGCATGTGGGAACACCTTAGAGCTACCTCTAAAGATCACGTGCTCTCTTACGTGGATGACATTCTTGTCCACGCCCCCACGGAAGAAGAGGTCACTGATGTAACCAGGGAAGTCTTAAATCTTCTCAGGGAAGCCGGATTCAAGGCTAGTAGGGACAAGGCCCAGCTAGTTCAAATGCGGGTCAAGTACCTTGGCCTGGCCCTGGGTCCCGACGGCAGGACTCCCGATGCCCAGCGCATGGAAGTCATTGCCAAGCTCCCTGCGCCTACAGATGTGCCCTCCTTAAGAGCTTTACTAGGGACATTCAACTTCTCTAGGGATTTCGTGGAAGGCTTTGCAGACAAAGCGCGCCCTCTGTACGCTCTCTTAAAGAGCAACACACCTTGGTTCTGGGGACCTGAACAACAATACGCCTTTGCCAGCCTTAAACAAAGTCTTGCCTCTGCTCCCGCTTTAGCGCACCCGGACCCTGACAAACCCTTCTACATCCAACTGGCACATTCTGAGAAAAGTATCAGCGCCACCCTTATACAGCATCATGCTGGCGCCCCAAGAGTGGTAGCATATGCCTCCCGCAATCTTTCCTCTGTAGAAATAAAGTTTACCCCATGCGAGAAAGTCTGTCTAGCCCTTGTCTGGAGCCTTACTCACTGGGAATTTATCATCGGAGGTGCGAAAGTCATAGTGCAAACCACTCACACACCCCTGAAGTACATTCTCTCAGGGAAGATTCAGGATGGCCAAGTGTCTAATGCCCGCATTGCCCAGTGGACGCTTGCACTGGTCAATAAGGGAGTAGACTACCGGAAAGAGCAGAAGGAGCCCCCTGCCCTGTACGGCCTCATCATAACTGGGGAAGAGCATGAGTGTCCTCTACCAGTGGTAGACCATGTACCCTGGCCAGCCACATGGGGAGTGCCATTCGAAGAAGCCAAGCAGCTCGGTTTTCACTGCTGGTTCTGCGATGGCTCATCCTTCCATGTGACAGGGACCCCCTATACCGGTTATGGTGCCATCCGTACCCACGATGGTCACACCTTGCAGGAGTCTGTCCGCCCCCATTCCAGCCAAGCCGCAGAGGTCGCAGCCCTGCGAGCTGTTCTAGCCTTCGAGCCCCCAGACATTCCGGTCGCTGTTTTCACCGATTCGGACTGGACGGCCAAAGCCGCTACGGTGTGGCTCCCCCACTGGGAAAAACAGGACTGGGTAAATGCAGAAGGCAAACCGGTGGCCCACGTAACACTATGGAGAGATGTTGTACGACTTCTCCATAGTCGTTCGGCGGAGACTCAAATCTCCCATGTCAAAGGCCACCAAAAGAACAACTCTGAAATCGCCTACTGGAACGACCAGGCGGATCTTTTGGCCAAAGCTGCTGCACAAATACCTCTTTCCCAAGAACAGCCGGACCAACCTCTGCAGGCTGTCACTACACGCAGCCAACACAATAGGCCATCTATCCCACCAGTCTTTGTAGACCTTGGGGAGCTCCAGGCCAATGACGCAGATGTACAGGATCTCCTTTCCAAGGGCAAGGACCCTACAGGGAAATACTCCATAGAAGAACGGGACGGAGTAATCTGGGCGGTGGATCACACTGGAGCACGCCACTGGGTAGTTCCCGTAGAAGTACGAGCAGACCTGATCCAATTCGTTCACGAGCAGGGACATAGGGGAAAAGATCTTACTTTGGAGCGGGTGCGCAATGCAGGCTGGTGGCCCGGCATGAGACAAGACGTCGCCCAGTGGGTAGATAACTGTCTAGCCTGTGCCATGGTTAATGCAGACTCATCCAGGCCCAAAGCCCCTATTCAGCACCAACGCATAGAGGGACCCTGGGCACGAGTTCAGATCGATTTCATTGGTCCCCTTCCAAAAACTAGCCGTGGCAACAGGCACTGCCTTACAGTAATTGATCCTTTTTCCAAGTGGGTCGAAGCCTTCCCCTGCTGGGACAACTCAGCTGGCACGGCCGCCAAACTTCTTTTTAATAACTTGTTTTCGCGCTGGGGCATCCCCCGAGTCCTGGACTCCAACCGCGGGCCCCATTTCATCGGAGAGGTCACTCAGGAGCTCTGCAGGGCTCTGGGCATCACCCAAAGATTCCACATTGCAGCACACCCCCAATCTTCTGGCTCTATTGAACGGGCTAACCGTACCCTTAAGAAGGCTCTCATGAAAATGGTCAATTCCACGGGCAGGACTTGGGATGAAAAACTGCCCATCATTCTCATGGCTATCAGGGGAACCACGGCCTCACACGGTTATTCCCCACATATGGTCATGACTGGCAGGAAAATGCACATGCCAGAAGCTTTTTGGCTACAGAGCGATGTCCCCTCGGACTTCGAACCTAAAGTGGCAAACGATGAGTGGGTCAGATCCCTCCTCACTGACATCCTGATTATACATCTCCAAGTAGCCAACATGCTCGGGGAAAGCCAGCTTGCAATAGACAAGAAATTGGGATGGGTTCGCAATCCCCAGGTTTGGGATCCAGGGCAACAAGTGCTTTACCGCAAGTTCAGCCGGAAACAGCATGCTCTCATGGCTAAATGGGCTGGTCCGGTCCCCATCATTGATAGGGTCAGCCCTGCAGTGTACAAACTGGCAATCCCTCGGAACACGGTCAAACGTGGCACAAGTTTTTCCACTCCTCCCAGCTCAAACTGTGGAAGGGCGAGCCGGTTCCGGTCCCACCTGATCTTCCTCCGGACCCCGGCGGCGACGAGAGCCCACTGGCTGCAGTTAAACATGGTCCTTTCCTTCCTACAGACGTGTTCGAACTCTTTCCTTTTTTCTCCCTTGGAGACACTTGCCTGTTCCACTAAGTGCTTCCCAATGGTTCAAGCCGCCATTTAGGAAGCAAGGGGGGGGGAGGAAATAGCAGAATTTTAATTCCAATGCCTCGTTCCAAGAACAAAAGCCACGGTAGCGTGCAGCAGTAACCGCACCGGGCTTGCATAAGTGCCAAGCACACACCAATGAACGAAGAACGTATAAGAACCTTTAGCTAAAAGAAAACCATACTGTGACTACTTGGGTATGTCGACTGCAGTATGGAGTACAGGGATCTCACTCACACACCCCTCAAACATTATATTACAGAATGCATCCAGGAAGTTTCACCCCAGCAACAGACAAATGGGTAAGACCATTAAAATTTTTATTGTTATTATTATTGTCCTTGATTCATTTTACATCGACAACACGAATAGCCAACCATACGGTAGTCTTGACCAGATGGAGATGCGTGGGAATCAACATGCCTTTTAGAATTTTTACCTGTGTAACAGGACGGCATGACAGAGCAGTCGCACTCACACCCATAGATCGATGTCCACCACAGCAGCTCACACATTGCATCCACAGCTGCACCGGAGAAAAGGTGACTCTATGCACCTCTGGGAAATATGCTATGGATGAAATGGAAGTGACCCTGTGCAAACAGCCACAAGACAAAATCAATACATCCACCATTGAATATACTGCTCCTACCCCCATCTCCCTCTACACTGACATAGCTGTAATATCAGCTGCCGTATGGGACATTGGCGATCCTCTAAAATTAATCATTTCCATTGGCTCCCGACATTTCCACAATGACACAGAGGTCCCGATAACGCTCACGGACCCATTCGGCGAAGACATAGACCTAGAGCCACTGGCATGGGGCAAGCTCAATTGGCATTTTAACTGCTCCGCGTTAAAGCAGCAAGGTCCCCCAGACTGGACCCTCCTTCTAAACACATCTGTCTGCCTCAATGCCACCGATACTGTAAATCTTACAGCTATCGGAACAACAACTCTGCAGCTCACCCATCAGGAAGGGAATTACACTTTAATAATTGGTGATGCAAATCACACACTCGATTTGGACCCACTCATCCAAAATGTAGATGCACTAGCCTCACTGACCTACCCGGTAGTGGGAGCACACACTTTAAAATTTAATCATCAGGAAACAGTCTTGATGCAGCCACAAATTTCAGTAAAAAGGGTCAATGTCAGCTTAAATGGGCTTGGCACCTCTTTCAGCCATGCCCTCTGTGACTCTTACTTACACACGACTCAGCGAGGTTGGGACAATTGGATCTTAATGTGGCGTAAAGGAGAGCTCTCTAGAAGAAATAAACGCGATCTTTCTGAGTGGGTCGCACCCGTAGGAGCGGGCATGGCAGCCATAGATGCTGCAAACATAGAGGTGATAGCAAATAAAGCCTCCAAGGTTTCATTTGACATCTCTCAAATGAGCCTCCCCCTTACGCAATCATTGGATTCCCTTGCCCATGTGGAACGCTCCACCAACCCCCTGCTGGTTACTTGGGAACAAATCATGGAGAAAGATTTTAACAATCTCCTTGGTGGCATTCAGTCTTTACAAAACAATATTTCATTGGCTCTTGCTTGCACTCAAGCACAAACTCTTAATGTAGTCACTGCCATGACTATAATCAAACAAGCTATGGCTGGAGTTATACCCTTAGAAATAAGGGAATTGATTAAAGGAAATTTAACCGCCAGTGAAATCTCTCTCGAGCACTGGTGGTCGTTGGCAAACGCCTCTTTTGACGCTGTAACCCAGACCTTGCAATTGATTATAACCACAGTGACCGCTAAAGAAATTTTCCACATCTATCCAGTGGTTCCGCTGGGTATTCAAGTTAATTCGGACACAGTATTATATGCCAGGAATAGTGACCGATGGGCTAAAGTGAGCTCATCCAGCTGGCATATGATCAATCTAGACGGATGTACCCATAAGGAAAACCTAGGCTTCATCTGTGACGACGAAGCCCTAGAGAAACATCACCCATGCCTAGTTCCCAAGAAACATGCCATATCTCACTGTCAATTTGACGCGGTCAGCGAGACCGGGTCTACCATTATATATATAGGCAGAGCTTGTGTCTGTCTCAGGACAACCTGCGAACACATTCACATCAATACACTATACTACCAACAAATGCTGCCTGGAATAAACAGATGCTTCTGTAACATTACCTCCATCAGAGGGTGTGACTTTTATTTTGAAACTCCTATTTGGACACAACAAGAAATGGCCATATCCCCAGAATTGTATGACTCTATTGCTCCAGTGCCTTTGGGGTTAGGACTGGAAGCCTTACGGAAATTGCTCTCTCACCCGGACCTCCAAGAACGCCTGGCTCAGCTAAAGAAAGCTGGAGACAAAGCCGCCTTGAACGTTTCCCATAATGGCGCCAGGATTAAGGAACTGGCTGTGGAAATTAAGGAGGCGGGAAAACACAGCTGGTGGGAATCGCTTCTTGGTTGGAGCCCGACAACGACGGGATATTTAAATTTAATGCTCCACCCCATAGTCGTCATTTTGGCCTTCCAAATTATTTTAATTGTGGCGCTACTTACATTAACTTGTTGGGTGAGAAGACAAATCCACAAATTAGAAGCTCAATCTAAAGCCACTGATTTCCAAGCCTTGATGCACGTTGCATCCAAGGTTTCGAACTCCTAACCCCACCTTCCCGACCTCTGGCATACCTTGACTGTTACCCTTCTTCTATGTTTGTATGTCTTCATCCGTTTCAGTTCCTTATGTGTGTTTATGTTTGTGTTTCTATTCTTTAACCATTATTGGGTGAGTCTTTTAGAAAAGACCCATAAGGTAGAAAAATTGGCCTTTAGCAGCAGTCTATCGAACCCAAGGGAGCATCAGCGAGACTACAAATGCAACCGAAGGAAAGCAGGTTCAGTCTCCTGCACATATTCGGGAAACCTCAATCATGCTGCCTTTCTGATTCCTCTGTAACATCGCTGAAACCAAAAAACCATATTGCCAAATCACCAAGAAGCCAGCGGAGCTTTCTCAGGATGACTGAGACCCGTTGTGGCAGTGTGATCATGCTTTGAGGTCAGCGAGACGGAGCAGGCCAAGAAAGGGAATGCAAGTGTGCAGGTCCTACTGGAAAGCCAGTTGGAAAATGCAATCCTTTCAAAAGGTTGAGGCGAGCCATGATCTTTTTGCGTGTTCTCCCCCTGCAATGGCTTTTTCACTCATAGGACATAAAATTTTTGGATTGTCTTTCTCCTTTGGGTTCCCAATTTGAAACCTCCTAAAGTATTATTAATTTTGACATTGGCATTTTTCAAATAACAACTTATAAAACAAAGATTTGGTCTTAAGAAATTAAGATCCGGCGTGCTCTGTGGCATCTCCACTTTGCATACGCCCCGGCATGTTTTTCACAAAACTTGCGCTATTACTTCTTTCATATTTTTCGATCGTCCTACAACCCAGTTTAATCTTTTTGAAGTCACCCACGCCCCGGACTTCCTTATTTTTGGTTTCGCTTTTGCAAAAATCTCCCACCAGAGTTTTCCAAAGATATTTAGCCAGCAAACACCTCCCTTTTTGTTTACTACCATCTCCCCTCTACTTCCAGCAACACCTTAGGATTACAACAAGCCTCTGCTTGTTCCTAAGATTTTTCCTTTTTCTATTCTTTGACCAGCATTGGGCAGGCCGAAGCCCTAACGAACCATGGGGAGTAATGAGAAAAAGAAAAGGGAGATAGGGGGTGGGAGGACCGAAAGCATTTCTTCATGGGAGATCAGAAGAACCGAGGGCGCATCCAAAGATGCCGTCGACAAAAGCTCCGTAGTTGCATTTGTGGCTAGCACGAATGTCAAGCTTAGTAGGCGGCTTCCCTGGTGGTGCGTGTAGAAGTTGGGTTCGGAAGTTACTCCGATTCCCCCCTCTCTCGCCCCATCTCCACCAGGCATGCAATCCTATCGCCACTCGAGGCAGCGACGGGTGCCTGGGGAAAGGCCCCAAGGTTAGTCCGCTCCAGCCGAAAGCTCTCCAGCCACATATCACAGCATCTCTCTATGTTAGCGTGACCTCTTCCCCGACTATCTGCCCAAGCAATCCTCAGCCCGAAACACACAGCCGCCTCAGTACTGGCCTCTTATTCGGTCTTTTTGCTTTTTAAAATTTATTTCATTCATGATGTCCTCTTCTCCCAGCATGCCCTTATTGACGCACAATCTGCATAGCCTGTCAATCATCGTTAACTTAAGTCCGCTAATATTATTCAGTTTTCATATGTACTTTTCTTTATCCCTTTTTACGGACGTGAAGCCTCATCACCCTTTTCAAAAACTTTTTCATTGTGCACGGTTTTGTTTTTGTCTCAGTCTCTTTGTTTGTGCACTCTACGGGCAAGAAACAAACTGTTTTGTTTGCAAACCAAGTCTCCTGTTTGCAAAGCAAATCGTTTGCTTGCCAAAACATTTTTTTTTTGTATTTGCTTTTCTATTCTTTAACCAGTGTTGGGAGGGCCGAAGCCCAGACGAACCGTGGGGAGTCATTAGTGAGCAGGACAACAAGGGCGAGGGGGACATGGAAGCCCGAGAGACAGCTCAGGAGGAAGATATGGGACAAACGAATCCTTTGTCTCCCTCTGCTATGCAGCTCCTCCAAGCCATACCGCTTCAGAGGACATGCAGAGGTTGGGTTCGGAATTTAAATCCGGCCCATGCCCCCCTTCACCAGGCGTGCAAGCTCTCCCTGCACGAAGCAGTGGAGAGTGCCTGGGAAGGACTCCCGGTTAGCTCGAAGCCCCGGCCAAAACCTCTTGCCCCCTCTTTCTAACATCTTTCTATGTTAAAGGGAGATTTTCGCCAGCTCTCTCCCTGAAGTGCTTGCAAGCTAAAACGTATCCTCGCCCCAACACTGGTGTCCAATTCGACTGTTTTTGATTTTTAATAAATTTGTTCTTGAAATGTTTATGTTTCCCAGAATGCCTAAACAAATCCCTCATTTGCATATGTGACAGCCTCTAGCCCTAATGAATACAGCCAAGTCAACAGCATGCGACCTTCAAGGGTTCTGCCTAGTAATTAGCTGCCCAGTCCATTCCTTATTAGGTATGGGACGAGACCACTGGGAGTAGGTTTAGAGGGGAAGATTGTTCTATTTTTGTACTGTATTGGGGGAGGGCCCCCCGAAGGGAGCCCTCCAAGCTAAAACGGGTACGCAGCTAACGGCATCCCCGCGGAGCCACCCGGCTCCAGATAAAAAGGCCAGAGTCAGCCGGATGCAACTCCCGAACCCAGCTTCTGCATGCCCTGCCTGTGAGTGTGTGCGTGTCTCTCTCTCAGCCACACATCTCACAAATACTCCCCAGGGTTCGGGAGGCGTGCCCAGAGACTCCGCCAACCCCGAAGGGTGAATACCTTGCCTGTGATTATTCCAGCCAGAACCCCAAGCTGATGTGTCTTTTATAATACAATGATTCCAGATGTATGACCTGTTTTGACCTTTCCCGTATTTCTTGAATGCCTTTAGACACTCTGCTTGCAAATTCACTAAGCTATGTTTTATTTTAATATCCTTTTTTCTTAATTTAAGTAGGTACCCATGATGCTTTTAGATAACAAGGGGGGGCGACTCCTCAATATGCAAACCGGTCTCCTCCTTCCCGGCCGAACTGACTTGTGTCCGTGCCGAGAAATGACGAGCGCAGCCGAGAGCTTCATGAGCTATTGATCAAGACCCAAGTGGCTTCCGAAGAGCCGAAGATATACGAGTCCTGGTGTTCCATTAGATACAATGTAAAGCGCGCCTCTCTCCTGTACAGAGACACCAGTAGCCCGGTTCCAGCAGAAAAGCCTTGCCGCTCAGGAGAGATGGATGAAGAATTGTTTGTAACCATTTTATTTCCTTGTGCATTCCTTGTGGATTATTTTTATTGATACAAATGTGTGTACTTCCGCTATAAGTATTGATGTTTTATGTACAGATAATACCCTTATGAGGAATTTATAATGCTTTTATAAGGCTTTTTACAATGAATTTAAGATAAAGAATTTTTAGAATTACTTTTAATATTTCAGTTAAAGATGTTTCTGCTATTTAGAGACTTAAATATTTCCACATAGGCTCCCTTGGTGGTCCAATGCACAAAGCCTTGTTTTTATGTCCATCCCAGCAACAATTTGGCATTTTTTATTGCGGTAGATTTTTGTCATCTTCTGTGTCCGTCCCTTGCCAACTATTTCTTCCAGGATCACCATCATGCAGTCTGTCTCATTTTTCGTCATCGTATCGTCCAAATTCGGAGACCTTCACCTGACGCCTTCAGGTCTCCGAGGGGGGGAAATGTTAGCCAGCAAGGCACTTTTCTGTGCTCTTATGGATTTTTATATCCATATATATGGATTTTTATATCCATAAGTTTGAACTCTGTGTTGCCAGCAGTGGTAGGGCCTTGCGCTTTCTTCTTCACATAGGAGCCAGCTCCAGCCCAAGCCAGGAGGCTGACACCCCAAACAGTTCACCCAAGACAAAGATAAGGGATTCCTCTTGCCATGAGGTTTCCTTATGTCAGACATCCGCTGGCTAACCCCCACTCCCCCACTATACATCTGGATAGTTATGCTAACTAGACTGCCTAGCAACTAATGTGCCAGCCATCAGATACTTGGCTAAAACCATCAACTGACAATAGGTATGGCCAGGTGAGTCATCGGACCCCAGACTCAGTGTCTGTTTCCTGGTGAAGTCATACTTTTGCAACACTGACCAAACCCCTGGACCTCCTCCCTTTGTTCACCTTTAACCTATAGCAAGGTCCAACAGGGACGGACCGCCTAGTAGGAGTGTTAGTGGGTCGTGGTCTGCAAAGCCCACCCCAAGACCCCCAATAAAAGTCCAAACCGAGAGTCACTCGGCCTCTTGAGCCGTCGCCCTCTATCTTACCTATTGACCCTTCAATCCAGCTTTCTGTCCCCAATCCTTGCCTCCATCTTTGAACCCCTTTTTCTCTCTCTGGACTCGCGATCCAGGAGAACCACGTGGTCTTGCCGGTTCAAGCCTCGTGGCCCCATAGCTTTTATACCTTTCTTCCCCACATCCAATTCATCTTGACATCGGACAACGCATCTAAGGTAACATGCTTTCCCCACCAACGAAACCTGCTCATGCAAAAGTGCTATTTTCTCTCTTTATTTTATTAGACCTGTAAGATTGTGTGTGTGATTACGATTTTTGTATGCTTGATTACATGATCCAGTAAACAACATTGAACTTGGAACCCGCCTCACGTGCCTATTTCCTTGAGATCTCCCGGGAGGGGTGGGACCCTGGTATAGTTGGCAAGAACCCGTGTATTTTGCTGATTGCTAAATGTAAATTAAAGCAATTCGGCTAACACTCCCACTATTACAATTGATCTCCAGGTGACAGAGATCAGTCCACCTGGAGAGAATGGCTGTTTTGGAAGTTGGACTGTATGGCAAAATGTGCCAAACTCCGTCCTCCTCAGCTGCCACCCCCAAAATCTCCAGATATTTCCCAACCCAGAGCTGGCAACCCTAGTTGTTTCTCCTCTGAAATCTCCTCACCTATAGACATGTCTGGGTGGGTGGGGGGAGCAGATGGAATGCAAGGTTAAAACAGAAGGGAAAAGAAAACTCCCAAGGCTGCGAGTTGTGCCTTCTTCCCATCTCTCTCTGTCTCTGTCTCTCTCTCACTCTCTCGTTTTTGGTCAGAGACAGGGATTCCCAGACCAGCAGCAGTCTCCTGAAGTGTCATGCCCTTATAAATCCATTGTAAAATTTAGAAAGGTGTAATTCTGCTTAGGACTGCCCAGGTTGCTGCAAAACACACACTTTAGGCTGGACTTTATTATTCTTGGGAAACAACTGCCTCTTGAAGAGTTCTGCAGAACAGAACAAAGCATTGGGTCTATTTCTGCTTCCCTTGGGGGCTTACAGGGTAGGGTTTTCTAAAGGATGGTCCCCTAACCCTTGCCCTTCTATTGTCCTTTGATGACTAAGCTTCGACAGGACCAGCATTTAACCTGGCGTTACTCCAGTGAAGTCAAATGAAGTTATGTCTGCTGAAAATCCAGACCTGACTACATCCTAAATAAGAGGCCATAAATGTGGGTGTGGTGGGCATATAATGCATATAAGGCTAAAAATAATGGGAAAATAAATAAATGGTTCCCTACAAACTTTTGATTCTTTGTTAGCTTTGAGTTTTTCCTGCATTTCTTTTATAGTAAATTAGCCACCCGCCCATTATGATGCGTGATCCATGTGTGGACCAAGAGCTTGTATCTTGCAAGGAACCCTAGAGAAGAGCTATGTATCTCTGTGAGTTCCTTTACAAAGATACATCCTTCAGTGTGCTCCATGTCATTGAAAGATGGACTACCCACTGGAGGAGGTATACATTTACAAAAGTTCATCCTGAAAAGGTGCTTTAATAGAGAAGGTGCTCAAGAAGCCTCCTCTCTCTTCCTTCTGAGGCTAGCGCAGTCTCCAAGGCTCCCCCCTCCCCCTGAAGTGCAGTACTTGAGAGCGGGGGCCTCTTACTGTTGTCTCCTCCTCCCCTGGCTAGGGCAGAGCTGGAGTTACAGGAAAACATCATACTCATAGCAGCAATTTAATTTTCCCCATAGGAGCAAACAGCAACCATGAAAATGTGCGCTTGTGGATGCCACTGTGCACTTGAAAGTGTGCACTTGTGGATGCCATTGGGTGCACTTGTAGGTGAAAGTGTGCACTTGTGGATGCCATTGGATTATATGTTCTCCCTGCTCCAGATGACATCACCATCTGGGGTGAGGAGCAGGTACTCCAGAGGGACCCAATTACTGTGTCTCAAAAAACTCAACCAGAGCTACTGAGAACTCCTTCCTTCCTATCTCCACATTGGTTTGAGTTCTGTTGTGTCTGCTGAGCAAGATGTTGGGGGAACATCCTCTCCTGGCCCAAAGCCTAAGTGACCAGGCTCTCCACCCAGGTACCCCCACAACCCATTAATCGACCCCACCCTTCCAAAGCCAGTTCCCCAACTTTTTATCACGTCCTATCATGACACTGCCAGTGTGTAACAAAGAGAGACAATATTGGGAATCCACTATTTGATAAAGACACAGAGACCTAGTTCTATTAATGAAGTGATAAATCTGTGTCTGAGCTGCCTCGTGTCAGCTCCTTCATACAACAGTGTTCTCCAGAGAGAAATCTGGGAAGACATCCTATCTAGCTTCCTCCCTAACACGTATGGACAACATTTTAAAAAAATAAATAAAGGAACATTCAGTCATTTGAGCGGCCATGTGCAATCTGAAGTGGTCCCATCCAAGCCCAGGTGTGCCACCTCAGCAAGAATTTGGCCTGAATCCTGGCATGTTATATCATATTTGGGGTACTCACCTCCAACACATGCCTGTTGAAAGTCTGGGCAGCACTTGTCATACAGTGGACAATCTGGATCACAGTCGCATGGTCTTCCTCTTACGAAGCTCTCAGAGCAACGACCTTTACAGGTGAGTTCTACACAGGAGGATGTAAGTTGGTTAGCTTTCTTTTCTTTGCATTCCGCAATGGAATCTACTTTATTTAAGCTATTATTGGGCTCATAGATGGAAGAATTCCATGTAAATGAAGGAGCCATTGAAAGCTTCATTCAAAACCCCCTGAATTAATTTATGTCCTTGGTATAGTGGTCATATTATATTATAGCATATTGGATATCAATAAGAATTTGTGATTTGGATCCTATGACTCTCTGCCACCAAGTCTTCCTCCAACCAAGAAAGACTTGCTTTAACAAAGGAAGACTTTACTCCATCAGAGGAAGACTTTCTCTATCAGAACAAAACCATTCCCTATTGGAATGACTTTCCTTCTGTCTTGTAGGAAAACTTAGCAGAAGAGAATCACAGGATTCAGCCTTTTGCTGCATTGCCATTCAATCACCCCTGGCCCAAGAACATCCAAATTGAATTGTTTCTAAATTAATGTCAAAGTTGATGCTATAGCATATCATGTAGAGTAGCATATATTCTATCGTCTACTAAGCAATGTTAGAAGACTTTCTCCAGCCTAAGGAGACTTTCTCCAACTCGGTGACTCTTCCATGGGAAGAAGAGCTACTTAAATTGAAAGAAGGTTCTCCGTGTTGGAGAAGCAACAGCCTACTAAGAGTCTAAAACTGTAAATATTTCTGAAAGAGCAGCTAAGTCCACTAGTACCCTAGGGGGAGCTGTAGAGCATTCTCTAGTGTTTAGGGCTATTGAATGTTTTCTCCTGCAGTTCAGCTTACCTCTTGTTGTTTTCTCTTTCTGCCATGTGTTAGTGCTTGTGCTCTGAAGGCCTGTCTGTTACATTAATGGCTAGTTACTGTCTTTCTTCAAAATCCTGTTGCAGTAAATGCTTTAAAAGCAAACTCCAAGGCGTGGATCGGATTATTTCCAGAACTCTACCAACACTGTTGGCTGGAGGAAGGCTACTTACATAGGATGGTTGCCTTTCATTCTTGTTTCTAGCCAATATAATTACAAAAACTTACCCATCTTCTTTACTATACCTCCTTTATGTCCTTCAGTTTTATTCTGGAAGGTTGCAGATAATCAGGAAGTAAAACATGACACATTTTGTGTACCTGTGTTTTTTCAAGGTAAGATAATTGTGGAACATGCATTTAAGACATTGGAGTGTGGTTACTGGTACTGGAGTGTGGTTACTGGTCAGGACTTCTGCAAATCCCACTCTCATGAAGCGTATAATATAGAGTGGGAGACTTACTTATTGGGATTGCTAGTGATGTGGCTAGAAAGGTAGTTAAGGAAGTGGAGAGCTTGCTTGTATTGCTGTAGCATTGAGAAGAATCAGCCAAATATGAATGTTTGCTTTGTAATCTAGATAATGCAGTAGAAAAGTACAGGACATTTGAAAACTCATGCTTAAACCTATCGAATGATTGAAGCCCAATTCTCACTGAACTTTAAGACACTCGATAATTCCCACTTGGGTGGTACCCATGACTGGGACATACATGAAACATGTTTTGTCAATGACTCATGCACATTATTTGTTACCCAGTGATCTTGTGAAATGCATAGCAGGAACAAATTGCATGTAGAAGTCATTTGTGTCACATGACATGTTTCCACTACCCACAGGAATTATTTGTAGACATTGTGAAAAATTGTGCTAAGAGAGCTGCCCCCGACTCTGCAGACCATAGCGCAACATTTACCAAACAACAGCAAAGCCAGAATGAGAGACACAAAACACAAAAAAAACGTGAAAGACTCTGAGACAAGAAGTAACAAGTACCAAAGGGAAGGATCTTAAGGCAGTGGTTTTCAAACTTTTTACTAACACCAAACTCATTTCCACAGCAAATCTCCCATGGAATTCAGGAATGTCACAACGCTATCAGTTCCCATGGTATGGTGGCCTGCTGGGCCTAGATGTGGCCTATATACAAACTGATAGCAACCCTTGGGACATATCAATCGCTCCTCACAGCCATGCCTGGCAGGAAAAGTTCTACAATTTCAGATAAGCCTCCATAATGTCAAACAATTTGTCTTTTATTTGAGAGAGAGAGAAACTTAGTGCCTATTAGTGATCTTCTCATTCAGGTACCTTCTGATAATCTCATATGACATCCCTGAAGCACAGGCTGAAAACCACAGTCTCAATGCAACAAATCCACACTTTTTCTAAAAAAAAAAAAAAAGTTTTGTGGAGTTGGACTTGAGGACTTACCTGCAATGCAGAGTCTCTTGTAATCAGGGCAGCACTCCATGTAGAGGTAGCAGTTATTATCACATTGGCAGTTATGCTTCCTAGAATACCCTGCCCCACATCTCCCTGCACAGCTTGACATATCTAAAATCATACAATATGGTTGTAAATATTGCCAAACAGAGAATGATATGTCAGGAAATTAAATGCATGACATGGCACTGGGAGGATTATGACCCTCCTCCCTTTCACATGTTTGGGGTATTCATTGTATCAAAAACAAAATACGCACCCTGCCCCACATGGCCTTGATCTACAGGCCAAACTGGTAGAGATACTGCAAGATAGATGTGGTGTAATACTGGCTAGAGTGTCAGACTAGGACCTGGGATATCCGAGTTCAGATCTCCACTCTGCCATAAAAGCTTTTTGGATGGCCATGGACCAGTCAAACACTCTCACCTCTCAGGGTTGTTGTGAGGATAAATGGCACATGATGCCATTTTGCAGAAGGAAGTGATCTGGGGAAGAAATAGGAATCGGAGGAAGAAGGGAGAAGGAGAGACTGCAGTGGCTGCGTGTGTGCATGTGTGAAGAGCTGGCAAGAAGAAAGGGGAGTTAGGCCCAGTCTGCATATATCATTTGCTTTGTTGCTTTACCAAACCCACAGTGGAACAGAAAAAGATGTGGCTCAAAACCACATTCAGATACCCCAGGCCAATGCCATACTGACTGCAGAGTCACCCCTGAATGGCCATAAAATGGCCATAAATCTATGCAGACAGCCACCATAAAACCGAGAGATCAGACAAAGTGAAAGCGGCATGCAGACTGGACACTGCCATAAAACTGGACAATCAATCAAAGTGAAACTGGTCTGCAATGCAGGTGGGAATTTCTGTTCCAGTGTGGAGTTGGTAAGACAGCGGAGCAAATGCTAGATGCAGATTGGGCCAAATGGCAGACAGATCCAGACTGGCGAGAGGGAGGGGAAACACAGCCAAAGGCAGAGAAAGTGGGTGGAAATGGGATGTAGCAAGGATGAGTGTTAGAAAAGTGGGATGGGTGGGTCCCTAAGGTAATTTACATATTATTCTTCACTGCAATTTAACTATTGTCAGGGGTCATTTCAAGCAGGAGCTCGGGGGAGCGCAGCCCCCCACCACCACTGCAGGGGAATGCTTGCTTGTGTCATGGCTGCAGCAAAATGACCCCGTCCCCTGGAGAAGTCCTTGTTCTTCCGACCAGCCTTCTGAAGGCTTCAGCCACCACTGAAGCTTTCCTCTCAGAATAGTGGTATTTCTGAGGCTTGGATTAGTAGTTGGTCCCTCTCTGCCAGCTCTCTCTCTCTCTCTTCTTTCTTTCTTGCCTTCTGATATACTTCCAGTGATGTCAGGTAGTGTAGCATATGCAAATAAGTTATGCTAATGAGTTATGCTAATGAGCTCCTGCACCTCTTTTTCTACAAAATGACCCCTGACTATTGTGGACTGTGTATGTGATGCCTTGAATGCATCTGCTCATTTCACAGATTAGCATAGGCTTGCTATCTGACTGGACCTAATATTCATTCCATTATTTTATTTTAATTTTTTACATTAACAACTTGGAGTCATTAATGAGACATTCTGTTAATTGAGGAGGAACTGTGACTTTAAAAGAAAAGTAGGTAGGACCCAGCAGATGATCTGAAGCCAGTGTTCTGCCGCTCCATGTGCAGCGTGCATTAGTTCTCCTGCATTCCTCTCCATTGCCTTAGCTCTTTCTGACTCCTTGAGGGATCAGTCCAGAGAAAGAGCCTCCCAGGCAATGTTCCCTCTAACTGTGGAGTCTTGTCAGCAAAAATTCTACTTTGTGAGCTACAGGCATTAAAGTTGTGAGCGAGCTAGTTGGCTACTGTATAAATTAGTTTGCTCTGGAGCCATCCTTCCTGAGCTAAGACAGAAAATGTGTGAGCTGGAGGCTAAAAAACTGTGAGCTAGCTCACACTAACTCAGCTTAGAGGGAACACTGCTCACAGGTTGGGGAAACTGCTGAGAGGTGGGACAAGGAGCTAGGTCTAAGAACAGGGGAAGAGGGATTTTTAAAAAATTCTTTGACTCAATAAAGGAAGCCACAGCCTTCAGTAAGCAAGACCTGAGGAAGGTTGTTAATGATAGGACATTTTGGAGGTCATTAATTTATAGAGTCACCCTTAAATTGGAAGTGACTTGATGGCACATAACATACACCCACACTTTAAGGTGAGAGATAATTATATATGCCTAACTCATCCTGAAGACTTCATGGCTAATCTGAATTTGAGTCTCTGCAATCCAAGTTCTTCACTGCCACCACTACACCACCCTAGCTGTCAAAAGGACAAGTATATATAGACTTTGGGCACATGCTTTGTTTTGTTCCATATGCCCTTTGCGCCTATGGTATGACAGAAGTAGTTTATAGCTATCCGCTGGTAGAGTCATACTTATACAATAGGTTGGATCTCGTGGATCCAGGCTGATTAGTTTACGTGTAATCTCTACTTAAAATTGCCTAGGGCAGCAGTTATACATCTTGGCCCTAAAGAGTCAGAAATGGGAAGGGTCAAGAGTTAAACCTCTGTACTGATAAAGCCTCTTCTCCCAGCTTTATCGATTGTATGCAACAGATGTATGAAAAGCACTTTCTAACAGGTATACTAATTTCAAAAGTAGCTTTCAAGACAGCACAGGGATGCTTTGCCAAATCGAATTTTCAAAACCCAGCTACATGTGAAAATCTGGCACCAGTACTATTTGCATTCAGAACCATCACGCAAATGAGTTTGGAGATGTTATGATAATGCATCTTCTCTGGAGTAGTTAACCTGGATTGATTTTAATGACGGTATGAAATTGTCCCTTAATGACCTACCTAAAAGGAAACATTTGAGAGTCAGACACCGTGTAATCTTCAGGATCTCAATAAAGACTGAGGCCATGGCACTAGGAAAGGAGAGAGCTTAAACTTTTCCCACTGTACTGTTTCTCCAGCCAGAACTCCTCTCACCCCACCCCTCCAAGCTGCCTTTAAGTTCTAGTAGGAAAAAAAAGACAGGAATCTGTTTTGTACTTGTATTTTCCTTACTGAGACTAAAAGCAGTCAAGAGGGTTCTTCCAGTCTAGGGACAAATGCAGTGTGTGTGTGTGTGGGGGGGGGGGGGGAGAGCTAAGCCTCCCCTGTCCCAGCACTGATCCACATCAAACGCTTGACAACTGCTTTTTTGTAACTAAATTGCATGGTAGGATTTCATGTCCTTTGGTGAAGTGAAGAGAAAGTGCACCAATCTCATCTAATGCCAATTTATGACTAAATGCACCGCATTTAGCATCCTCAGCATAGTTCCTGGATTGATCCCTACAAATTAAACCTGTAAAACTACAGCATGCAGTTTGCTGGGAGCTGATCCTAGAACCCACAGCTCAAAGAGTCCAGCTTTTGTTTACCATATCATCTCCAAGCATCCATTCAAGGAGGACATTTCCATTTGCTGTCTGCCAGCCAGAACATCTAGTTTTGTAGTAAAACCGACAACATGAAATCCCTCTAATGGTGCCATTTTTAAAAAAACCTGTTTACTGGAGCGTTATTCATTGTATTCTGCCTTTCATGCAGTTTAGCAGAAAAATGCCATAGAAGAAGAAGAGTTGGATTTATACCCCACCCTTCACTCAGAGTCACAGGTCCATTCTGTATCTAGCATTTGCTCAGTTGTTTTACGAAACTCACACTGGAACAGAAAAAGATGTGGCTCAAAACCACATTCAAATACCTCAGGTCAACACCATACTGACTGCAGTCACCCCTGAATGGCCATAAATCTATGCAGACGGTACCATAAAACCAAGACATCAAAGGAAGTGAAACTGGCATGTAGTATGGAGGCTACCATAAAATCCAACAATCAAAGAAAGTGAAAGTGGCATGCAATTTAGAAGGGAATTTCTGTTCCAGCTCAGATTTGATAAAACAGTGGAGCAAATGCTAGATACAGAATGGCCCTCAGAGTGGTTTACAATCTCCTTCTCTTCCTCTCTCCTCAACAGACACCCTGTGAGGTAGGTGGGGCTGAGATAGCTCTGAGAGAACTCCTTTTGAGAGAACAGCTCTGAAAGAATTGTGACTGACCCAAGCTCACCCAGCTGGCTGCATGTGGAGGATTAGGGAATCAAACCCGGTTCTCCAGATTAGAGTCTGCTACTCTTAACCACTACACTAAACTGGCTCTTAGTCAAATGAAATAGATACATTTGGGGGGATTAATCTTTAAGGACTAATAGCAATGGAGGTTGTGGCTTGGAGATGAGCATTTCTCCAGAAGCAAGGATTTCTGACCAAGCACTATGACTTTCTCACCTCTCCCTTCTTGCAGGATGTCTCAAATCCTGTCCCTAACAGATGGGGGACCCTCGATAACAGGATTTTGGGGAGCAATTTAGGCTGTCATGGGCAGCTGGATGTGGGAAAATGAGGGAACACTAGTATGGATCTAAGCCTTTGTTTCTAGCTAACTGAAGTGAGTTTGGCCAAAAAGATTCCTACTGACTTTAGTGCAGTTCTACAACCAAGGCATCCTTCCCTCTGAACAACGAAGACCAAACATAGTGGACAAGCCGACAAAACCCATTCAAGACAAGGAGCTGAAATTTTTAGACGCAACAAAGAAACAACATGTATACAGTATAGAAGACAACAATAAATTTTCAAACAACATGCTAGACATAGAAATAACCAGAACAGTTCAGAACAAGCAAACATGTAAGTACCTTGCAAAATTTCAATAAACCATTGTAAAAGCATGAGTATACATTATCTAGTTTCTGCAAAGGGAAAGCTGAAGTTTGGGGGGGGTGGAATGGTCAGTGACTTCTTGCAAGTCACTGAAAGCATAAGAAGTGATGTGTGTTAGTATATCATAGAATCTTTAGCTTCTGGCCACATGAAAGCTAGGACAAAAGAAGCAGTAGAAGAAGATGCCCCACGAGCCCCATTTTGGACCTTTCAAATTAAGCTCCATGACATATGAAACATAAAAGTCAGTGATCAGAGGCAGAATTGTGAGAAGTAGAAAAAAGAATGTTAAATAAATTAGTGTATGGATTACTTTTGCAATCTGTAACATGCATTTAGAGTTAAGCGCCCAAACAGACACAGTCCATGGGTACTTATTTACATGTATGTTAGGGCTGCCAACTCTGGTTGGGAAATTCCTGGAGATTTGAGGGTGAAGGCTGGGGAGGGCAGGGTTTGGGGGAAGGAATCTTGGTGGGTATAATGCCATATTGTATACCCTCCAGAGCCACCATTTTTTCTTCTGGGGAAGGGGAACCAATTTCTTCAGTCTGGAATTTAGCTGTAATTCCAGGAGATTTCCAGGCACCATCAGGAGGTTGGCAACCCTGTGACATGTAAAACAAGTGAGTTTGTGTCTTTTCCCATAAAATGAAGCTTATGGGTGAGGGGAACTAAACTCTGCCTCCTTCTTTCCACACGTTACCACATTCCATGTTCTTCTGTCCTTAGTAACTTCTATTACACGTGTCAGGCTAGAAGAAAATTGCCTGAATCCACACAGTGCAGCAAAATAAGGGGGGGGAGCCAGGTTTCACTCTGCTAAAGTGCACAGATCCCTTCATCACCTTCTTTGCATGTGAGGACATGCATGCTTTGCATGCTTGAGGACATGTGAATACACACACACAGATCCCTCTGTCACATTGAGCTTGGCCCTAAAATTATGAAATGGTTCGGTTTAACAAGTTACGTTACTGCCTTGTGATAATTTAATTCAATAACCACAGATTCCTTGTAAAATTAATCAGAGCTATTATATGCTAGCTTTCATCTTTGAGCTTAGCCCACTGAAATTTAGAATGTCACGTGGGTTTACCAGCGGCATACTTGTGAGAGATCTCTTTTATCTGGTAATTCAATAGACTTTCTGAAGGAAGGAAGTTAAATGAAGTAAGTCAGTTAGTCAGGAAACAAGTCAATGTGGATCTGTTTTTTAAAAGACTTTAAAAAAAAAAGAATATCCGCCATTGTAAAAGTTTCTTTATGCGATTTAAGTGCATAAACTTGCCCTGACCAGAGATCTTTGTGCACTTGGATGAACTCACACAGATCTGATAGCTGTGAGAGAGCCCACATTCATTTCAAGGAAAGGAGGCATTCTGCATGGCTGAACTCTCATCCATTGAAATGCCTGGTTTTGGGCAGATGAAGCATGATAAGAATAGAAAGCATTATTTTGGGAAAGCCGTTTATAGCAAATAGACTTGAGTCACCATCAAGAAAACCATTCAAGCAAAACTTTTAAACCCTACTTTTAAAAAGTGACCACACATCTACACCCAAAGAAAAGCTCTTAAACAAGACCCGCCTGTTCAGCCATTTTTATCACCCCCATCCGATAGTCCCTTTTTGAGGACAGGAAGACTGGTCTATACGCATGCAGAGCTTCCAAATTCCAAAAGAACGTCAACAGGAGGTCCATTATGTACATGCAAAAAGACGTGCATGCATCAAAATAAATAAGGAAGCATGCTGTTGAAGGAGCCAATGTACACACAGAATTCTGTATCAAAACCACTATCTGGGGTCCAAGGTGTTGTATATGCAGGAAAAGTGCAGGATTCTTCCAGAAGAGATATACTGGAGCATGCCAGGAAATGCTCCTGAAAGTGTGGTCTCCTCCTTGTAGAAGGCAACAGTCTTCATGAACCTGAATATCATGATTATTAAATGCAAACAAGAGCTGGAGCATGTGTCTCATGAGCAAAGCACACTGGAGCTAAGTCCTGCTATATTAATGGGGTTTAATTCCATGTGATGTATTTAAGAAACAGTGGTATTCTCATTTGAAAGAAATCTGGCTTCTGTTAGTTCAGCACAATGCATATCTCTTTATGGTAAACTCAGACAGATATAAAAGGACTGGAGCACACAAATGGGTAACGTTCTGGGAAAAGAGACTACCCCTCCCTCCAGGACATCTTCCCCACTCCCACCCTGTGGAAGCACTCTTCCCACCGGGTGAAGCACACTTCCAACCTTTGTTTCCCTTGCAGGCAGCTGCTGTACTGAACAGCAAACCAGATCCTCTCAGTTATACCACTGGAACATGTAACAGTTGCTACAGGTGCAATGCCACCAGAAGGCTCTTTCTGTAGCAACTGATCTCCCTCTCTGCATAAAATTTGGAGACACTCCCCATGTGGCTTTCCCCATTCGATGGACCCTACCCATGTGCTGAGCAGTACTTCCAACACTGCAGCGTAAAAGGATATTAGTTGCTATAGGGAGGTATTTTTGGTGGAATCTCTGTGGGTACCATTCACACGTGCTCCAGCTTTTAGGACTGCCTAGATTCAGCTAAAATCTTAATTTAACTGGGCTGTAGACTAAGGTGCCACTCATATGCATCTCCAGCAACTTGTTGTTCTTTACATTTTACAATACCTTGTGAAGAAACTTGCTCTGCCAAGGACACTGAAAGCAAAACCAGGGAGATCCAATATATATTCCAAGCCATGGTGATTTTTCAAGGACCGTGTTCTTCCTTAAAACAAATGCACATTGTTTATTAGGATTATTCTTGTAAAAATAACAATGCCATGATTATTCTTAACATCAAAAAAAATGTCTTATCAATTTATTTAACATTTCTATTTATTTATAAAATTAATATTCTGCCCCTTTTCTAAATTATATTTTTCATATCAGCCAAGAAGAGAGAAGGTCAGCAGTCAAGACTGACTCTGTCAAATGCTTTGCCCAGTAAAAGTGTCCTAGGTGTGGTAGTCATGTGCACCTAATTAACTGCACAGACCTATAAAACAGATACAATATAAACATCATACATTTAGTTTTTTTCTTTTTCAATTGGTTTTAAAGACAATATAGTATAGACAAAATAAAAGTAATCATATTGAATAATTTTTAATCCCTTAAAATATATGTTAACATCTGGTCTCCTTCATTAATATAATACAATGATCTCTCAACTTTCACAGCTCCTGTAACATACCATATTCTGTACCATAGCATATAGCATAGCATATGGCTACATTATTAAGGTACATAATGTAGTATAAAATGTAGTATTTATAATCAACATAACTTCTGTTTCAGAAAGGAATTGTATACATTTTTTGTATTTATTTTCTACCCCATTTGCCACAAAATATCTGGGCAGTTTACAAACCCTCCTTAAAAATCATAGATAGATGAAAGATTGATTTGTATAAATTAACTTCACATAACACCCATCTTAATTATGAGCCTTGCACTATGTTTATATTTATTATAATTAAATAGATATTCCTAGACACCATTAGAGGGAATCTACCTTTTGAACAATGTACGATGAACAGAGAAAGGTGTTGCACTTACCTTCCAATGGATATGTCTGCTAGCTGTGATTTTTCAGATGCTTATATATATCGGTGTGAATATCTTGGGTTGAACTAATTAGGCAACATGTTAGACAAAACCAACTGTGATGGCCCATGACAGCAAATTTTCCACATCTATTGGAAAACATCCCAGAAGACTAGACAGCAACATCTGGAAAACACTCCCATTAAGAAAAATGACTATAAAGAAAAAACTTAGACTTATTGGTCAAAACACATTTCTAATAGTTTAGTGAAGTGAACAGACTGTACTGAGAGTGTAGTGGGTAGGCATTACTTGCAGGCTGCTATCGTTGGTGACTTTGAGGTACATGTTTTTCATGTCTAATGAAGCCCAGAAAAAAAGAAATGTAAGAATAATAAGTATGATTTCAAACTCAACCCCCACCAAACAAAAACCCAGTGCCATGGCTTATGTTTTTGAGAAAGGCCAGCATGGTATAGTGGATAGATCCTTAGAATAGGATGTGGGATAACCAGGTTTAAATCCCCACTCTCCTATGGAAGTCTGTTGGGTGACCTTGGACCAGTCACTCTCAGTCTAACCTATTTCACAGGGCTATTGTGAGGATCAACTGTATTGTAAGCCACTTTGGGTCCCCAAGGGAAAGAAAAGCTGGGTGTAAAAATAAATAAATAAACATATAAAGGTTTATGTCAGGTCTGTTGGTGCTCTGGGTTAAGAGAGGAGGCCATGCTGGTTCCAGGGTCAAGGATATCAAGCGAGGAAGCTGCTCAACCTCAGATAATGGGGCAAGAGGCTAACTGCTCTCTCGCATCTGCCCCAACCTGGCACTTATTTCTGAGTTGCTGGATTGGGAGCTTCTCTCTCCTTCTCTCCCTCTCTCTCTCGCCCCGTCCTGTTCCACTCCTTGGTCCTCATAAGACCCAGGTGCCATCCTCCCCGGTCGGTATTTGCTTCTCCCCTTTTGAATCCTTCCCCCTGCTCAGTCCCCCCCTCTTCCACTCAGAGGTTCGTGGCCATGGGATTGGTCCAATCTCAGTTCCCATCAATATGTTCCCACCCAGCTTCCTCATGATCTGGCCAGTGCCACTGAGGGTGATGCTCACTTCCTCTCCCATGGCTGCCCTTGGCTGTTGGGGTTTCTTGGGTGGGCCTGCAAGGTAAAAGACCTGGGCTGCCTGGGAATCCTTGTATGGGTTTCCCTTTGGGTTGTCCCCAAAACAGGGGAACCCACTTTGGTTCCTCTCCAGGCTTATGACATGGGCCCATCCCCTGTGGCTGCCCACTTTGACCCCTGTGCCAGTTGCCACCTCCTTGAGCTCAGAGAGACCCAGGGGTCCGTTGGCCTTGGTGGGGTGAGGAAACGGCAGGGGGGATTGGTGAGAACTCCCCTCCTGACAGTTTGGAAGAAAGAGTCACTATTGGTCAAGTTCACCACAGTCCCTGTTAAAGTCTCTGGAGAAGGCCCAGAGCTTCTGTGGGGCATCTCAGGGCCAGGCCCTCCAACTTACCACTCAGGCCTCCCGACTTCCCATACAGCCGGTTTATTTTCTTTTGTGTGTGTGCCCGGGCTGCGCCATGCTGGCACCCTGCCCACCTGCTGGCACCCTGACCATTTTTTCCTCATTGCTTTTAAAAAACTTTTACTCTCTTGTCGCTCCTGACAGAGCCTGGGGGTGTGTGCGGGGGTGCCACCCAACTTATTTAAATGCCCCCTGAAGTAAAAAAAAAAAATCCTGGCTACAGCCCTGCTCCGGAGGCTGCCCAGCCCTTTGGGAGGAATGGGCTCGAGTCTCTGAATATTTGTTTTTCCGAAGTTTCTTCTAGCATCCATTCAGTTTTGAAGTTATGCTAAGAAAAAGTGTATACATACTCTAAACTTACCCGCCCCCAAAAAACCCACGTTGTCCAGGCTATTTGAACTCTGTGCCAAGGAAAGAAAACTTCTGCAATGTTTATAAATGATACAAATTGAGCAGATCTGCATAGTTTATCCCATTTAATATAATTTATTCTTTATATGTTGCTATTATAGTAAATCAGTGTGTTCTGGGTTGACTAGTAATTAGGGTGGGGTGGAGGAATACAGAGCACTGAAGTCTTGGCCTCAACCACTGGAAATCCTATTCAGTTATCCCTCTGATTTCTGAGATTTTAGAAGGCACTGACCACTTTTAGTCATATTTTACAATTATATATGCTAGAAAATAGCTTTAAAAATGAAAGCTGAGATTCTTAGAAAATTGTGCCATAGATCCATTTTGACTTTCTGTTTTTTCCCATGCTTCTGTGGTAGAATTGTAGCATACAAATAAGAGTAATTTATAATCATCTCCAAAGTGGATGTGTTATGAGGAACAAAGCCTACCACAGATATTATGTGGTAGCCCATTAAGTAATGTGATCAGGAATGTACCAGCTCAGAGCACTTACAGAACATTAGAATTCAGGTGAAACATTTCACCTCCAGTTGTGGCTGGTGTTACATGCCTGAGCATCACACTTTGGGAGGACTATGTATTTATTAAGGGGCTATTTTGGTTTCCTCTTCCTGTCAGAGGTCCTGTCAAGATGGCTAACAATAAAAATCATATAAATCAACAAGCTGGAGGTCCACAAGAAACTGCAAGGAAGGGAAGAATGGTACTCCCCCCCACAGTTCTTTACACTTTTAGGGGCCAAATCAGGCCTTTTCAATTGGCTTGCAGTTTTTCTCAACATTTAGTGTTTTTAGAGCCTATTTAGTCTTCATCAGGAGGGGGTTTGTTGTTGTTTTGGTTGGCTGTTTTTTGTTTTATTTTTAAATCTCCTTTTGGTAATTTACAGCGTCATATTTTCCAGCAGGCTCTGGAAATCTCCAGCTATGTAGAAACCCCTACCTTGTCAGTGGGTGGTACAGTTTTGCTACTTTCATAATGACAGTTTGGATATCTACAAGGAACTGCAGGAGTGGGATAAACAATTTGGAAATTTCCTCCTCCAGATTTTACAAGCTTTTATGGGACTTTTATAAGCCTCATAGGGAACAGGGCAAGATTAGTTCTTCTTTCTCCACTATCACCCCCAGTTCCCCCCTCTCTTTTTCCTTCTGGAGCATTCCAAAGGCCCTCTAAAGCAGGGGTGTCGAACTCATTTGTGATGAGAGCCGGATCTGACATAAATGAGACCTTGTTGGGCCAGGCCATGTGTGTCATAAAATGTATTGTCAGGTAGTGGAGATATAAACTTTATAAAGGAAGAAGAAGAGGAGGAGGAGGAGGAGGAGATTGGATTTATACCCCGCCCTTCACTCCCCAAGGGTGTCTCAGAGTCGTTTACAAACTCCTTTCCCTTCCCCTCCCCACAACAGACACCCTGTGAGGTAGGTGGGACTGAGATAGCTTTGAGACAATTGTCCTTGAGAGAACTGGGCTCCCGGACGCCGGCCACGCCAATGGCGCCCGGGTGCTGCTTTGCCGCCCCGCAGGGAGGCGGGGCAACAACAGGAAGGACGCAATGCGTCCTGGATTCAGCGAGGCGGGGCCAGCCTGTTTAAAGGGCTGAGCACCGCTCTCACTCTTCCTCTTGTTTCCTGTGCTCGGGCTGGTTCGGGTCCACGTGCTCGTCAGAGAACAGCGGACCCATTAAAGCCTCGGCGGCGGCACTCTCTGCAGAGGCAGTGAGCCTCATCGGCGTGGGAACGGCAGCAGCAGGGCATCAAGGGGAGGAGAAACGGCGGCGGCGGCCGGCGCAGCGAGTTCGGCGGGCCTCTTCTGCGGCAGAGGGCGGCAGCTGGGGTAATGGGGGTCGGAGAAGCTGCGGCGGCAGGCCTCACAGGCAGCAAAGCGGCGGCGGCGGCGTACAGGCAACTGCGGTGGCTGGACCCGGAGGAGCGGCGGCGGCGTTTTCTTCGGGAGTATCACTAGCGGCAGTATCACTAGCGGCAGCGGCGGGCCTCGGGCGGCGATCCCGGCGGCGGAGCAGCGGCGGAGCCTTTAAGCCGCGTGCTGGTTTGTTGGGGTCGCGGGGGTCTTGACGGGGGTTCAGGCCTGCCCTGGGATAGGCTGACTTTGCCGGGTGGGGGTTTCTTGCAGGGAGCAGCAGCACATTAGTGGGGCTCCCCTTCCTTCAAGGCCCTCTTGCACGTCGGCGCACTAGCCGGCTCGGGCCCGCTCTGGGAAGGGGGAGGGGTGCGGGCTTCCGTAACTCCCTCTTAACCATTGGGCCCGCTAGCCAGCTGAAGCCTGATCTCGAAGGGGTGTGTGTGTGCGTCCTTTAATTCCCCTTCCTTTAATCCATCGGCCCACTTGTGCTCGGCCTGCCTTTTGGGGGGTTTGGGTTGCCCACTCACCTTTCCCTTCTTCGGTAAGGCCGACGTCGGCTTGTAGGGGCCTGCTCACAGGCTCAGGCCTGGTCCACCGAAAGGGCAGTTTGGAATAGCTGCGGGGCCCGTGCGTGGCAGCATCTTTTGGGCTGTTGCGTTGTCCGGGTTACCAGCCTCCGGATTACCAGCCTACTGCCATTCACCAGTGCAGTAGAGGAACAGTTTGGCATAGTGGTTTGGTGCGCGGGCTGTGATCTGGGAAGGACAGGTTTGGTTCCTTACTCCTTCATTTGAGACTGCTGGGTCGGCTTCGACTGGCCAAAGTTCTGTCAAGTTTTTCTTTTCCTTTATTGAAAGCCTGGTTGTGTTTGTTTATTTGTCTCTTTTGATTGAAGGTTTGTTGCCATTTACGCTGCATAGGTGCCATGGCTTCAAAAAAGGGGCAGGGCAAATCTAAGGGCAAGCAGCCTGCTCCCAAACCTAAGGGTAAGCAGCCAGCTCCAAGACGCACACCTGCACGTCCGGCTCCACCACCATCAGATGAAGAGGAGGATGACCCAGTCAATGCAGCTATTCTCCGTCGGCTGGAGGCCCTAGAACGGAACAGGGGTGTACCGCGGGATGGGGTGGAGGCTAAGAGGCCTAGGATGGATTCTAATTCTTCCTTTCAAGCGCAGGTGTTGGCATGCTTGGCGTTCTTGGAGGACGGCGGGGGTCCTGCACCAGTGGACGACATGGAGGGAATACAGTCTGGCTCACGCACTCTTGGCTCGGATGATCAACAGGTTGGGGTGTTCAAGGGGCCTTTGAGTCAGGAAGGTAAGGCCGGCAACTGGGGTACACCGGGGTCATACTGGCCTTGGGGCCCTTGCCCTCAAGGGGCTCTGGGATCCATCACGCAGCTATCGCCAGTTGGTGGCCCACAAGGTACGCTGGTGGCTCCACCTCCACACCAGGGACATTGGTCGGGGTGGGGTTCTCCCAGTGCTGCCTCTTATGATTCGGTACGCGCAGGTGCTATACCAAGTGGGGATGCTGCTCTCCCCCTAGGGGATCACTTGTCCACTTCCACTAAGGAGAAGATTCTTAGGGGGGAGTTTGTAGACGTGTTCTCATTATTGTACAGGGAGTTAGAGAAAAAGGACAAGGAGGACCTTGACGACCGGGAAAAGGAACGTTTGAAAAGGAGGGTGGTGGACAGAACCTGGGCGAATTGGTACCCGGGATTTTTAATATATGCAGCCGTAATAGTGAGGCACCAACCTTGGAGGGCCTCTGCGATGTTCCAGTATATGGACATCGTTTATAAAGCATTTACTGATTTCCTGAGCCCAGCATGGTCACAGTATGACGAAGAATTTCGTATGCGTGCGGCCATGAATCCTGCTATGAGGTGGGATCAGATTCAACCTCAATTGTGGTTGCAGGTAATGTCCTCAGCCAAGCTGTCGGGGGGAGAGAGGACGCATAGCGGCCATTCGGTGAGGAGAGCTGCAGTGCAGCCAGGTACCCGCGCCCAGGCGGGGCAGGCGGTTCAGCGACGCCCACTTTGCTGGGAGTTCACCTCCCATGGGACCTGTGGCCGCAAAGCATGTTCTTTTAGACACGAATGTCCGCTGTGCGCAGGGCCCCATGCCTTTGCCAACTGCCCCAAGCCGAAGGGTAAGGGGAGTGGTAGGGGTGGTAAACGTGGAGGGGGTGGAAGCGGTCACAACCCCCGCTTGAAAAAGGGGCCCAGCCCAATTAAGTTACTGGTTTTGGAAGACTGGTTGCGGGATTACCCTCTTGTCCGCGACCGGGTTTACCTATTGGAAGGGTTTCGGTGTGGCTTCAGAATACCTTACCGAGGACCTAATTTAAAATCTGTTGTCGGAATGGAGCATATAGTTCGAGAAAAGATCGCTAAAGAATGTAGGGAAGGTAGAGTCCTCGGCCCCTTTTCTGCTCCTCCTGTTACAAATTTGAGGGTTTCCCCATTAGGAGTGGTGCCTAAGAAAGCACCTGGAGAGTATCGCCTCATTCACCACTTATCCTACCCACGGGGGGAATCGGTGAACGATGCAATACCAGACCATTTATGTTCAGTTAGGTACACGTCATTTGATCAGGCAATGTGCATAGTGCGCAGGTGCGGCAAGGGGGCGGAGCTGGCGAAGTGTGACATCAAATCGGCCTTCCGACTCCTTCCTGTTCACCCGGATGATTTCGAGCTCTTGGGGTTTGCCTTCGAGGGTAAATTCTACATGGATAGGGCACTTCCCATGGGATGCTCGGTGTCTTGTGCCGCTTTTGAACGGTTTAGTTCCTTTTTGGAATGGGCATTGCGGTACAGGACAGGCCTCGGCAGTACAGCCCACTATCTGGATGACTTCTTGTTGGTAGGTGGGATGGGGACGGGACAGTGTGGGTACCTGATGTCAAATTTTATCGCTATGGCGGGGGAACTTGGTGTTCCTCTTGCGCATGACAAAACAGAGGGCCCCACATCCACCTTGACCTACTTAGGAATAGAAATTGATACGATGGGACAGTGCTGCAGGTTGCCTAGGGACAAACTAGAGGCATTACGGAGTTTAGTGGACGCGGCGATGGCACAGTCAAAGGTAACATTGCTGGAATTGCAGCGGTTGGTTGGCCATCTCAACTTTGCTTGTAGAGTCATGGCACCCGGGAGGGCCTTCGTCAGGAGACTTTGTGAGTCAATGTCAGGCCTTCGCCTACCACACCATAGGGCCAGGGTAACCAAGGGGATGCGGGAGGACCTCCTTGTCTGGCAGCAATTCTTGCGGTCATACAACGGGGTTTCCTTCTGGCGCGAGGAGCTCCTACTGGAGGCTGAGCTGCAGGTCGCTTCAGATGCTGCGGGTTCCTCAGGGTTTGGTGTATATTTCAGGGGGCATTGGTGTGCAGGTGACTGGCCGCAGGACTGGTTCCAGGCGGGATGGGTCAAAGACCTGACCTTCCTGGAATTTTTCCTGATTGTGGCAGCAGTGTGGGTTTGGGCAAGGGAGCTTTCCAATCATACGGTCCACTTCTGGTGTGACAACATGTCCACCGTACACGTGATCAATTCCCTGACATCAAGGTCACCCAGGGTCATGGCTCTGGTGCGGGCTTTTACACTGCAGTGCTTGCGTCATAACATCATGTTTAGGGCCAGGCACGTTCCGGGGGTCAGTAATGGGGTTGCGGATGGTCTCTCTCGCAAACAGATGACGAGATTCCGTCAGCTAGCTCCGGAAGCCGACCAGTTCCCAGTGCGGCTGCCAGAGGAGGTATGGAGGATTGGAGGGCTGAGGCCAACAGGGCCATGCATTTGGCCCTCGCCCCGGCCACACGAAGAGCTTACATGAGGGCGGGTAAGCAGTTCCTGTCCTTCCGGGAGGGGGTTGGTCTGCAGCAACTCTGGCCCATACCAGTGGCACATTTGATGCAGTTCTGTGTAACAATGAGAAGGGAGGGCCTGGCAGCACACACCATCAGGGGCAAGCTGTCTGCACTGGCCTATGCCAGTAAGGCGGCGGGGTTTGATGACGCAACAGGCGATTTCCAGATTCGGCAGATGCTTGAGGGCTGGTCATGGGAACATGGCAGGGTTGCAGACACCAGGATGCCCCTGACCCCGGATGTGCTGCGGGGGCTCGGGGCACAGTGGGTTACCTACTGCAGTGATGGCTATGAGGCCGCCCTGTTTCAGGCAGCATCTTTGGTTGCCTTCTTTGGGGCCCTGCGAGTCAGCGAGCTGGTGGCCGGCTCTCGCCAGGACGCCTCTGGCACTGCCCTGGAGAGGCGGGACATTTCTTTCACGGACTCGAAAGTTAGAATTCGGCTGCGCCGATCCAAAACCGATCAGCACGGTAGGGGTTCCGAGATCAAGCTGGACCGCTGTTCTGAGGCAGAATTATGCCCAGTGCTGGCTTTACACCACTTTTTTGCACTGCAGGGGGATGGCCACAGGTACCTATTCCGGCACGCGGATGGTGCCCCTCTCACCAAATTCCAATTTTGGAGTGTGACAAGGAAGGCACTGGAGCGCTTGGGATTGGGTGGAGTGAGGTTTGGAACCCACTCATTTCGAATTGGGGCGGCGTCCACAGCGGCAGCAATGGGGTACCCCAACGGTGAGGTTCAGAGAATTGGGCGATGGAGGTCCCGCTGTTATAAAGGCTATGTTCGGGCTTGCAGGAAGTAGGTTGATTGACTTTAGGGATAGGTAGGGATAGGTAGATGACGTTGCCAACTTAATCCAGTTCCTTTTCCAGAGGCTGCTGACGGTGGGACAAGACGGCGTGTTCTGGTTTGCGGCCATAGCATGATCTTTTGGGCGGCTCATCAGGCCCGGAGGACACCCATTGGGTCTCAACTGGGCCTTAGTGACCGGGCAGTGGTCGAGTGGCTGGGACGGAGAGGCATGGGGTGGCCGGCGCTCCTTCCCCTGCTATTCGAGGAACGAAGAGGGCTTCCGCCTCAGGTCTTGGTGATACACTTGGGGGGTAATGATTTGGGGCTGATGAAGGGTAAGGCCCTTGTGGTGCAGGCGGAGGCTGACCTTGTGAGGATAAGAGCAAGGTGGCCACGTGTGCAGATTGTTTGATCAGCCATCCTACCTCGCAAGGAGTGGAGGAACTTGGGGGACCCCAGGTGTATTGACCGAGCTAGGCGAAAGGTCAACAGGCAAATGCGGAAGGCCATGGAATCCGGGTTGGGTGTCTTTTTACAGCACCCCGAGATACGGGTTGAATTGTCAGATCTGTACAGGTCGGACGGGGTGCATTTGTCAGATAAGGGCAATGAAATATTTTTACGGGATTTGCAGCACGGGATACGGTTGGTGCTTGGTCACTGAATGGGGAGCAAAGGCCAAAGCAGAGGCTTGGCCTTGGCTGTGGCAGGATTGTGCAAGCAAGTAAATGGAACTGGTGAGCACCTCATGGCATATCCCGTTAGGGAACAGGAGGTCATCAGGAACTGCCCTCGGGTTTTTAAGGCCTAGGGCAGGGAATGGTGATCGCCTCTGGGAACCTCTTAGGTCAGGCGCCTCCCTGCAAGTTGTAAGGCTTCAGGGGTAGGCGCTCCTAGGTGGCAACCAGCTTGCCAGGCTGCCGGTCACGAGCCAGATCGGTGGCTCAAGACCGGAGCTGGGGTGACCCGCCCTACAAGGGCAAGGAGGCAGGTCAGGGAATGACGCCTGCCTTGCCTGTTCCAGGCTTGCTTATGTTTTCCCGTTGCTGCAATGTTTGTAATTCAATAAAGTGGCCCTTGTTTAATTCCAAGACTGTTGTCTGTCTCGTTATTCCTGCTGGGGTGGCAACAGCTGGTACAAAGCTATGGCTTGTCCAAGGTCATCCAGCCAGGTGCAATTGGAGGAGTGGGGGAATCAAACCCGGTTCTCCCAGATTAGAGTCCGCGCACTTAACCAGTATACTAAACTGGCTCAACACAAACACGAAGTTTTCTCAAAATAAAAACATGCTTAGAACATTAGCACTCTTGCAATATTTTGTTTATTTCACAGTCTCTGATAACTGACACCTCTTGCTCTGTATTATTGCATCAAAATGTCTGTGCTGTTGCAATCTTGAGTATGCTGTTCAAGTGTGTATCTGTAAGCTGCAAACCTACTTTTGATTTATTGACATTCACCACAGAAATCTCATGCTCAGAGTTCTGAGTCTAGGACCCAGGGGAAAACATGAAATAACTAAGCGATTGAGAGAGTCTGGCGAAGCAAGCTATGATGCAGCAGCAGCAACAGAACTAGAAGCAGGAGATGGCCAGGTCCAGTGAGGGCCTGATAAAAGCCCTATGGGGGCCTGATCTGGCCCCTGGGCTGCATGTTTGACACCCCTGATCTAATGGTCCTTTCCCCCCTAAGGTTGCCAGTTCCCCCGGACTTGCCAGCAGAGGATGGGGGTGAACTTACCAGTAGTGGGGTGGAATGCCAAAAATAAACATGACATGCCTACGTGACCTGGAAGTGATGTATGTAGAGTCTGTGTGGGTGATCTGCTGAAAAACAAACCAGGATCACAGTGTAAAAACTTGATAACAAGAAATCATTGTGACTTACGGCTACTGCATTTTATAATTAATAAAAATTAAATGGTCCTTACATTACACAGAAAAATATCACAACTAATACAGTGATCCTGAATCACAACATTTAGAAAAGTCCCATCCTTGTGATATTATAGAACAGCTTCTGTAATGAGTTGTAGTAAGTTAATGAGCATTTAGATCAGGGGTGGCCGAACTGTGGCTTGGGAGCCGCATGCGGCTCTTTCACACATATTATGTGTCTCCCAGCAGGGTGGCTGGGGAAGCTAAATATCATTAGCAAACAAATATCCTTGGACAAATAAATATTATCAATATCTGCTTTTACCCCATTTGTTATTACTTTTGGCAGTCTCATTTAATGTTAATAAAAAATCTGCATATTTTCCAATAAAAACATGTAATATTGGCTCATGCCTTGCGGCTCTCAAACATCTGATGTTCATTCTATGTGGCTCTTACGTTAAGCCAGTTTGGCCACCCCTGATCTAGATGTAAGCCCATTTTGTACTTGACCTTCCTCAGAAGTTATTAATAGTAGATCTTCCTCAGAAATTATCTCCCTAAAATTAACCATAATCATTATAACAGAAGGGACACCATGCAGCTAAATGAAATCTTAGTATTATAATGGAGCTGTGTTGTTTAAACTTACCTCTTATTTACAACTTAACTTTTACACAAGAAGCAAGTCAGTTCAATAAAGTTTTATGCTGTGTTGTTTAAACTTACCTCTTATTTACAACTTAACTTTTACACAAGAAGCAAGTCAGTTCAATAAAGTTTTATTAATCAGCTACAAAGCCAGTTTAATCCTCATTAGGTCATTTTCATTTTCCAAAACATTTTTGTTCATATTGGGGGATCAACTGAGTTGAAAGATAATCCTATCTTGTTTTAGAGTGGTCTGTTTTTGTGTTTTTACACCAGCCGGTTTACAGGAAACCAAGACAGCATGAAGCAGCTAATCAAGACAACTCAGCAGCCAAAAATCAGCTTACTTGAAATGCCACCCACAATCCATCCCCCCCCCATGTTTAAGCTAAAAACCAGAAGAGCTGGACCTGTACAGGCCTTACTTGGGAAGGGATTCCAGAGTTTAGGTATAACAACAGAAAGAAGTCCTCTCTCAAGTGGCCACACACCATAACTCAGAAACCGAAATTCCATGATAAAGAACCACAGAACTTGGGTTTGAGTAAATTCATTTAGGAAGAGGCAATCCTTCACATATCTCAGCTCAGATCTTTAAAGATAGGGCTGCTCCAGTTGACAGCCCCTGCCTCCTCCTGCTGCTCAGTAAGGGGGCAAGGGAAAAATATGGAGCTGACAAATAGCTCCAATGGTATGACATCACTTCCAGTGTGAACCCGGAAGTTATGTTACTGTGTTGGCCTGATGCTCTAGGATTCCACTGAAATTCTATGGATCAATGGTGATTTGCACCCCCCGCCCAGCCTCTCTCTGATTTCCAGCACTTGACTGGTAACACTATTTAAAGATCGAAAACAGCATATTGAATTGGACCCAGGAACAGATTGCAGCCAATGAAGATAGAACAGCCCTGGAGTTACATATTCTGTACAACATGTTCCAATTAAAATTCTAGCAGTTCCCCAGCACTTTACAAAGTCAGCATCACTTGGAATGGAGCAGTTTAAACTGGATGTTACTAAGGCACACATAACAGGGGCCAGAGGAGTTTCTGGATCAGAAATAAGCATGCTGAGAACTTTGACACAAACATGATGGCCACAAGCACTAACTCTCTTCAAACTCCCTTGCTTACCCTTGACATGAGCTCTTAATCAGATCCTCTTAATTAGGGTTACCATATTTTGAAAAGCAAAAAAGAGGACATGTTTCCCAACTGACTACTTCAAACAAGTGATCACTATGATGAATCTCATTTTAAATACCCCTACTATTTAAGCTGTGGTAATTGCTACTAACTAGGAATATTCCTAACTTTCCAACCCCAAAAGAGGACATTTTCATCAGGTTTTTAAAAAAGAGCCCAAAAGAGGATGGACACACAAAAAAAGAGGACATCTGGTAACCCTGTCTTAATGTATCCTGATGTTAATCTTTGCATTTGTGCAGTAGCTGCTTGTGTATAGAACAAGGTCATGCTTTTGTAAATAAAGACCAAAGAAGCTGCAGCTCCTGGTTGTTTTTGCCCAGTCCACAAACTGAATCATCTCATTTACTGGAGAAGGGACATATATCCTCTTGCACCATGGTCAGATCATTGAAGTGGCCCGCTTGAAAAACATGTACTGTATTTTCCGGCGTATAAGACGACTGGGTGTATAAGACGACCCCCAACTTTTCCAGTCAAAATATAGACTTTGGGATATACTCGCCGTATAAGACTACACCTCTTCCAATGCACACCAAATACAGCGCCAGATCTTCAGTTAGTCCTTCTCTCTCAAGCGGCTCTGTGGATGCCGGAGGCTAAGAAACTGTAAGCTAGCTCACACCAGGGGCGTCGTCTTTTTAAATTCCTGGGGGGGGGGGGGCGGGGGTTTGTGTGCCAGCACAACACCTCCCTGCAGCCGCTGTGAGCGGTGCGGGGCCTCCCCATGAGCGGCGTGGGGGCTTCCTTCCCCGCGGCCGGCAGCAGTGCGAGCCCCCCTGAGAAATGAAACGGCTGCTGCCCCCTCGTTCCCCTCCATCGGCCAAGCTGTGGACGTGGTAGGGATGGGGTAACTGCAGATTCTCCAGTCCGGCTTGGAAGTTTCATCACCCGCCCTAAAAGACAACACCCGGCGTATAAGACGACCCCTGACTTCTGAGAAGATTTTCCTGGGTTAAAAAGTAGTCTTATATGCCAGAAAATACAGTAATTACTCGTCTTGTCCCCTCCATTTTGTTGGCTGCATCCTTTAAATGGCTGACATTGGATACAGTGAACAGCATTTATTTTGTGATGTAATTTGCAAGGTTAGCTAGGTTCATAGGCAGATATCGAAGTAACAAAAGACATCTGAATAGTAAGTCTTGATCCCTCAGTCTCAAACAGATTTTTTTCCTTCTAACAATGTTCCTTTTAAACATTGCAAGAAGCAGCAGAGAGGTGGGGGAGAAGCTGCAAGAAAATATAATCATGTGAGGACGTGATCTGGTCATTCAGACAGATCCATCCAAATTAGTTTAATGAATGATCAGCTTCCTGACCACAATAAGTGAGAAGGATGTGAGTTGAACCAGTGGATGATCAAGCAAAACTACCTAGTTGCCATCGTGGCGGAGTGGTAGCTCAGTGGTAGAGCATCTGCTTGGCATGCAGAATGTCCCAGGTTCAATCCCTGAGGTGGCATTACCAGCATAAAAAAAGGACTGGGTAGTACATGATGGGAAAGATCTCAATCCGAGACTCTGCCAGTCTGAGTATACATGACAGACCTTGAAGGACCAAGGGTCCGATTCAGTATAAGGCAGTTTCATGTGTGTTCATGTGGAGAAAGGTGGGGCATAAATGAAATAAATAAATAATAATATAGCTGAAGATGGAAGGCAGATAAAAAATAGATTGCTTGGTAGAAAGAAGAGAAGATACAGAGGAAGGCAGGGATATGGGGTTTGCCAAGAGGAGGGAAATAATATGGGGAGGGGGATACTGGTAAAAATGAGGTGTCCTTTGCAAGAATTTGTGGGTTCCCCTCCATGCAATTGTGCCCAGTCTAGCAGCTGGCACTATACAAATTGGCCAGATTTTTTTTTTGGAGAGGTTGCCAGGAGTAGGGAAGCAGGGAAAACTAGGAGGCAGGTTGACTGGTGTGTCGAAAGGAGAGTATAAACTGGAAAAGGAGAGAAGCTATGGGGGTTTTCAGGGAAGGGAAATAGGACGTATTGGGGGTGGAGAAAATGAGCTGTCCTCAGCACATCCTTGCTGGTCCCCAGCTTGTTAATTAACTATTTGAACACATTTTAAATACGCAAACCAGTGTATCACGAAATCGACTTCATGCTTTGGAAGTGGAATCAGCTGCTTCCACTCCTTAGAAAGCAAAATCGTAATTGGCCCTTTATCTCCCCTTCCTGCCTTTTCTGGGAGCTGTCAAGTGGCCAGGCTAGAGAGCACAAGAAATCATTCCACATTCTCATGGTGTCAATTCCACGTGCTGATCACATGGGGCAATCATTGAAAACATTTTGGAATCTTCAGTTGACCCACCCTACTAATTCTGTCCATGGATAAGAGTGCCTGGGCAGGGGTCTACCCTAGGTAAGGCTTTACCCTAGCCAGATTTATGCCTTCCAATAGTCGCAAACTCTAACTTACTTACACAGTACCTCTCAGTTCCAGGATATGCATCAGAGGTGGAGGCTATTCTCTTATAGCCACTTGTTATTTGAGCTTACAGTAAGACTCTTCCACTACTTAAAGTAAAATATAATCTGAACTGACAAACTCTCAGCTACAGACAAAACATCTGTGTAAATCTGACATCACAGGGTTTAACTGGATGGAGTAAAGTTCCAGCATGACTGCCAAATTTCCAAATGTTAATGAAGCTTCCAATTGTTTGCCCAATACCTTAATACGAGGCTGGCAGTGCAATCCCAACTAGAGTTACACCCTTTAAATCCATTGAAGTCAATGGAAGGGTGTGACTCTGCTTGGGACGGCACTGTAGGGCTGCAATCTTATTTGGGGACAAATCTTATTGAACTCAATGGGACTTGCTTATGAGTAAGCATGTATAAGGTTGGGCACTGAGAATAATGGCATACTCCCATAGCAAGTGCTGGATGTAAACTTATCTTGCAACCATCTTTATTAATCTACTAATATGATAGAATTGGCTTCAGTTCTAAATATTTAACCTGTATAAGGGCATGTGTGCATGAGAGCTTCCCATTCTCCTCCTAGTCTCCTCCTAGATCTAATGCAATTCCGCAGGGCCTGCAAGATGGAGCTCTTCCGCCAGGCCTTTGAATAGGAGCCGCCACCGGCGATGCCAGTGATACCGGTGATAACACCCATCATTTTAGCCATCTATGATGTATCCGGTCCAGGATGGCCCTGGCAATGCTGGCGGGGGGGAGGGCTTGAACCTGCCATGGGGCCGCCATCAGTAATTATACTGTGGAAGCTTTTATAGATTTTAACTGTATTGATATTGAATGTTTTTAACTGATTTTACAGGTCTTAACTGTTTTGATTGGCCTTGGGCCCATGTCAGCCGCCCTGAGCCCGCTTGCGGGGAGGGCGGGATATAAATTCAAAAAATAAAATAAAAAAATAAAAAATAAATAGTATACTAAAACAGTCTCTTTAAAAGAATATACAACATAGTCATGGCATCCGGTCCTGATTTCATGTCTCTTATTACTTCCATCCACAACCTAACTGGGTAGAGAGACTAGAATGACCTCCAAGTCTGATTAGGTGAATTGTTGTGGGAAGATGTGCATTGGATACATACCCAGCCTTCATTAAAAGAAATCATGCTTGAATTCATCCGAGATGTTAGGAAGGAAGAGAATTGGGCTAGGTTGTTCCCAAGGATTGGTAACTACAGCTAATAAGGCGAAACATTCTCCCAAGGGGAGAAACGGAAGTCATTTAGCACTGGACTGGATCAGTCACTCAGTCTATTTAAGGCAACAGTTTCAAACTGGTACATTGTTAAATCATTCTGTCTCAAATTTCAGCGATGGTGTATTCATTTAATATGGTTATGTAGCTGGTAATACTCTCATGAAATTAAAAAAAGAAACCCTAAAGAGTAAGGAAACAGAACTGAAGACTGAGGCTGGGATCTTACAGTTACCTAACCAGCCCTCTAGAGATGTGATGGGAAGTGTGAATATTCACACGTGCCTTACCGTGCTTACGATATAATGTGTGATGTGATCCGATGTGCAAGCTTTGGTGTGATTCTTCCTCCTCAGAAATAATTCTGAGATGATGGGTGAATTATCTGAGCATACATACGCATACCACATTACAACGCAGACATGCATAGCAAGAATGTGTGCTTCCCCACTATGTTTATGGGTGCCCTGTTGTAAGTATATGAACCATCCAGGGCTGAGAACCAAGCCTGATGCAGCCCGCCAGGCCGGTACTGTGGCTGGCGACTCAGATGGCTTGACAGTTCTCCAGCTTTTGTAATCCTATTTTGTTGTTCAGTTGCACAGTCGAGTCTAACTCTTCGCGACCCCATGGACCACATCATGCCAGGCCCTCCTGTCTTCTGCTGCCCTACGGAGTCCGCTGAACTTCATGTTTGTTGCATCAAGAACACTGTCTAACCATCTCATTCTTTGTTGTAATCCCATGCAAGCAGTAAACGAAGGGAGCTTATGAGCGACCACCATCTCAAGGTTGATTGCAGGCGGCATAGTCTTGTACTAAATTCTCCCCCCCCAAAAGTTGCATATTGAGGATAAATAAGACATTCCAACACGACATTCTGAAGTCTTAGGGACACTTAAGAAATTGCCCTTTGTAAAGAAAACTTCAGTAGCCCTTGGAACTGCGTGGTGGGATTCAGGCCCATGAATTCTGAGATCAGCAATGTTATTGCAATGTTATAGAAAAGGCAGCAACAATTCAGTACATCTATTTAATCACATTCAGGCTTAAATAACTCGGTTCTGTGACATTTCCCCGCTTGTATGCTAATGAAGCTGGAGAAGAAGAGCTTTATTAGACAGATGCTTTTGCCTGCTTTTATTAGAGTATAAATAAAATGAGTTAATTTAGCTACTCTGAGGGTTGCTGCCATTTTTACTACCGCAGCTTCTTTGCCCTCATTAATCAAGGATATTTTATGTTTTAAAATGTCTTATATAGTCACAGACTTCTAAAGATCAGTTATTTAAATTTTATTGTTAATTTTTTACAATGATACCCCAAAAGCCCTTTCTTTACACTACTCAGTAGAATATAAATTTTAAATAAATAAATATTCTCATTTGCAAATGTAGGTAAGGTTTAGATTGAAGAATAAGTACTAAAATCCATCCCAAATTTTCAATTTTAGAATTTACAATTTGTTTGTTGTTACAGTTACAAGAAGAAGAAGAGAAGAGATTGGATTTATACCCTGCCCTTCACTTGTAGTCTCAGAGCGGCTTACAAACTCCTTTCCCTTCACCTCCCCACAACAGACACTCTCTGAGGTAGGTGGGGCTGAGAGAGCTCTGAGACAACTGTCCTTGAGAGAACAGCTGATACAGAGCTATGGCTTGCCCAAGGTCATCCAGCAGGTGCAAGTGGAGGAGTGGGGAATCAAATTCGGTTCTCCCAGATTAGAGTCCGCACACTTAACCACTACACCAAACTGGCTCTCACATAGGTGTCCTCTGTGTTGCAGGGATAGGGAACAAGTTATTTATTCTTCTTGTCTTTCTATAGAAGTGCAAGAACATTCGTGGGCAATGTACTAAAGCAACCCTTGTTTAAAGGTAATTAAAAAAAAAAGCTATTGCTGTTTTGCATCAGAACATCAAAATTTATCACTTTTTTGCCATTTCTTATGAAATGTTTTTTTGGGGGGAAGGGGCTTTTTATTTATATTTCTTGTTTCAATTGCTTAATTAGAAAGGATAGGTCACATAAAAATTAAGTTGCTTGAAATGAGTCAGAATATCATGAAAGCAAGCTGCATTGGGTAAACTTGACTACAGAATGTATACAAGCAGGAGTTGTTGGTTTTTTTAAAAAGAGGTGCTGGAACTCTCAAGAGGAAAATGAAGTTTTCAGTCTGTATACTGAAAACTCACGAACTTTTACGCATTGAAAAAAGTATTTTGTCAAATTGGTTCCAGAACTCCATTTTGGTGGGTTCCCCCGGAAAAAAGGCCCTGTATACAAGTGAGCATTTAGTTCAGGCTGGCTGCTGGAACCCTGAGATCACAGATCTGCAGGAAGAAGGCAGAGAATAGCAAGAGGGTGTGTGTATTTTTTCTCTCTCATAGGGGATCCTCCTTCCCAGATAACTCCACTTTACTGCTGTTGCTGGAGATCAGGCTGCCTCCTTTGGGTTGGACTGGGAAAGTGGCTGCCATTTTTATTTTTGGAAAATATTCCATAGCGCAGTCTTTGTTCCTGACCTTGCATGCGCTCATAATTTGTCCTTATTTCAATGAATAATGTAGATGGGAACCTTCAAACCTCATAACTTCATAAATCCACAATGGACATTCACCAAACTTGCAAAGACCAGATTCCTGGAACATTCCTGACTTTCTAAGAAGTATTTAAATCTGCAAAAAGTGAAACAGAAGGTCCTTTTTTTCAGTGTGCACAAAAATCGCTTACACAACTGCAATACTTTCAACTTCAAATCAAATGTAAAATGTTTAAAATTGTTGTAACATACATTTTTATGTTTTTTCCCTTCAAAATCTAGTCAAATTACAGCCTTTTCCAGGTAGATTCCCTATGCCAAATTAAAGTCTGATAGGTGGAATCATGATTTTGTGATGAAGATGAATTTCAGGCATTATAATGACAGAGTGTTGAAAACTTAACATGCCTTAACTATGTGGCCATTGTAAAACATGAACACTTGCACTTTTTGAAAATGAGCAGTCTTGTACTGTCCACTATTAACATGAAAATGAGATCTTTTTGCTTTCTCTTATTTATGGTCATTTCCCTTATTCATGTGTTAAATTAGAGGTACCCTTGCGAAAGACATTGGAGGAAGCACTGGCTAGTCCTTAATTTGGTTTAGGCTGGGAACGTAGAGTCTGACCTCCTTCCCCAAGCTCTGCTTCTGACTCACTACTATAAAATGTGTGGATCACTGGATAATGGATTAACCCTAAGCTGTATAATGCGAGAGGGAGAAATAAGAGACAAATCACATGGTAGGAAAAAAGGAAGGGTGAAAAGATTAAGGGCATGAAAGAAAAACACATGTTCTTTGAGCTGGATTCGAGTCCAGTAGCACCTTAGAGATTTTCAGAGTATGAGATTTTGAGAGTCAGATCGAATGAAAGGAGCTTTGATTCTTGAAAGCCCATACCCCCAAAATCCTGTTGGTCTCTAAGGTGCTCCTGGACTCAAGCCTAGCTTTTCTACTGCAGACCAATATGGCTACCCTCTGAAACTATAAAAGTGTTCTTTGGAATTGCTATTGAATATTATGGAAACCAGCATACTGAATTTGCAAACTTGCTGTTTCTGTGGAATGCTGAAATTTTTGTGAGGAGACTGGTTCACTAGGTGAGGGTTTGTGCAACACTAAGCCTGAGTACATGTAGCTTTTCAGGGAACTGAGGGTGTTTATTGCTAAATGTATTACTGAGCCTGTAACACACACATTCGTTTTTCCCAGGTTCTCCATACTGTCCCACCAAACTGATTGTTCACACTATTTGAAGTTACTACTTTGCTCCTCCATATGGAAACCTGAAATGACACCTGTGTCTAGCAACAACAACAAAGGATCAAGGAATAGGAATGGGCATAAACCCAGAAAATGGGGTTCGTTTTGGTTTGTGGCTCGTGTCGTGCCCGGTTTGTGAGCCACTAACCATCATGAACTTTTAGGTGCCAAACTGGTTCAGTTCATGAGGTTCATAATATGGTAGAACAGCCCCCCTGTGGCATGCAACAGACACCAAATTCACAGGGGATCTCCAGATGACTCTCCTCTACATGCCCTCCAAGTTTGGTGAGGATTGGATTTACAGGGTCCAAGTTACAGCCCCCCAAAGAAGATGCTCCCAGGAAAGTGCTTTCTGGGGAAATGACAGGTGCAGGTTCAGGAGGTTCAAGAGTATATAGAATGGACCCTGTGCAAGCTAGAGTCACCACACTTGCAGGAGACCTTCCCCCTGATGCTCCTCTACATGCCCTACAAGTTATGTGCAGATTGGATTTATGGGCTCCGAGTTATGCCCCCCCAAAGAAGATGCTGCCAGGAAAGTGCTTTTGTAGGTTAAGCTACAAACACCAAATGCACAGGGAACCTCACCTTGTCACCCACTCCGCTAGAATATCTACCCTGTTGCTTTGGTGTTTGGTAAACATTTTGATTGAGAGGAGACAGTCTGTCTCGAAATGTATCCATTCACAAACTGCCACAGACAGCTTGAAAGTTTGAGGGAAGTTTGTGCCAGTTGACTGGCCATGAACTTCAGTTTGTGAACCAGGAATGAGCCAAAATTCATCATTAACTATCAAGGAAGGAACTATCCCTATCAAGGAAGGAACTGGCAGAGGAAGCATCAGGAGTTGCTTCTTATGCTTCAACTTGTTTATTTTATTTATTATTTATTTTATTTTTTCGCATTTTTACCCCGCCCTCCCTGGTAGCGGGCTCAGGGGGCTTACAAGAGGTTGTTTTTTTAGAAAGGGACAGAGCAGCTATTCCAGCACTGACCCATCTGCCCAAAAATATGGTGACATGAATATTGAAAAGAAGCATTTGTAGCATTTCGACTCAGAAGGGCGAACTCTGCTCAGAAAAACTTTAGCATGTGCTGGCTGCTTGCCTCCAGTTCATTTGAATGTGCTGTTCCACTTCTTGGACTTTGATGAATAAGCATTCATGGAAATGATAGTAAAAAATAACACCCTTCCTTTGGCAGAAGTCTAAGGGAGTGAGGTGGGGGAAATAACCAAAATAGTCAATGTAATGCATTTCCCTCTCATATTGGGTGTGGGGTAACTTCCACATGGTGAATGTATGTTACAGTTCTGGGAAACCTGAAGGAAAGAAATCATGACAGCCCAACCAAAAAGGAATTTCATGGATTCTTAAAATCTAACTAGTGTTCTGTGACATAAGTCTTCATGAACTAGAGTCCATCAGATGAATTATGCATTTGGTTGTCAGATACATATTCCCATATGGCTACAGGAAAAATGTCAATAGGATCAAAAGTCAGTGTGAGGAATACAGGGTTGGATCCTACCAGTTCTTCTGTTCATCTTGCCTATTCCCCCTTCTCAGTGCAGCCCTGTCATCATAGCTTTTTGTTCACATGGATCCCAAGATTCTCCAGTATATATATATATTTTTGGGGGGGTGGGGTTGTCACATGCTGCTGGAAAACCTACTAAGATTCAACCCTGTGGGTTGGATGCCACAAATTTTCTATTTGATCGTACCTAATTCCCCTCCTCACTGCAGCTCCCATCCCACTTGGCATTTGTCCACACAGGTCCCATAATCCCTAGCATATGTTTTTTTGGTGGTTAAAGAGAGGTCCTGGTCCTTCTTTCATTAAAGGGAAACCTATTAGAATCCAACCCACAACTTGTGACATTCATTTGCAAAGCTCAAATGTGTACAAGATAAGCTCAGTGTATCATTCACAACAGGAAGAAACTCACATTACAGTATTACTGAATGTTCTAAAATGAAATATACTCATGTTCCTCCACTGTTACTTGTAGAAGGTCTATTCAGTTTCAGCACTCTGTTAACTTCTATAGAACCATGGAAACTGTTGCAATTAAGAATATGTAAAACTGAGAAAAGATTTTTTTGCCTGCACAGTGAACCTCTCCCTTTCCTACTTCACATTTGAGCAGTTATCTTGTCTTTATGTTTTGTATGTATTTTGATTTGTTTTTAGTGATGTTTTTAGTGATGTTTTAGGTTTTGATTGTTTTTAGTGCTGTTATTTTGTTGATACTAATGGTTTTTAATATGTGATTTTACTGTGTATGGGGTGTTGAGGGAAAGTTGGCTACCTTACTGGTTTACTGTGTGCCCAGCACACCAGTGAATACCTTGCTGAAGCTGGCAGAGGTGATTTCTGATTGGGTATTTCATTTCCCCCTTCTGGAGGTTTTGGGGGATTTCAATATCCATGCAGACACTATTCTTGCTTTGGACTTTATGTCTGCCATGGCAACATTAGGCCTCTCCCAGGTTGTTTTGACTCCCACACATGAAGCAGGCCACATGCTGGATTTGATATTCTGTGTGGGTGTCGATCTGGATAACCATGTTCATGTTGAGCCGGTGCCAAGGTCAGATAATTTCCTCCTGAAGGTCAGTTTGAATTTCGCTACCCCACTCTGCAAGGGCGGCAAGCAAATTTATGCTTGCCCACAGAGAGTCATGGATCTTGCTGGATTCCAGAATGCTCTGTGGGATTTCTCCAGACTGGCCAGTAGTTCTGTGAATGGGTTTACAGAGGCTTGGAATGCCAACCTGTCAGACAATCAATAGGACTACACTCCAATGTCCTCTGGATTCCCATTCTTCTCCTGCTCCTTGGTATACCGAAGAGTGGAGAGAGATGAAGAGGGCACTTAGATGGCTAGAGTGACTCTGGTGACATACTTGTGACAAGGCTTCTGGAACACTTTATAGAGCTCACTTGAAAGCCTATGAGGTGGCGCTGAAGGCAGCAAAGAAGACTTAATTTTCTGTCTCCATCGTATCTGTGAGTTCACATCTGGCACAATTATTTAAGGTAGCTCAGAACTTTACCTCCCTGAATGTGAGGTCCCAAAATATTAGAAATCCATTTTTTGCTGCAACAATTTTGCAACTTTCTTCAAAGATAAAATCTTGAAGCTCCGCCATGATCTTGCTGACAGCTTTGTTCCCAGTAGTATTCTGGAGGCTCCGTGCTTACGTCAAGGTCATCTTTTTGGACCACTTGAACCAGCTCTCACCTGCTGATGTTGACAGGATCCTGTTAGCTGTAAAACCAACAACTTGCCTTTTGGATCCAAGCCCCTCATAGCTGGTTAAATCCTTCTGTGAAGTAGTTGGAGGTCCCCCTGAGAGATATTCTTAATCTTTCTCTTTCCCAGAGTTGCTTCCTTAGGTCTTTGAAGGAGGCCATAGTTAGATACAGGGCTGTTTTTGGGCAGGAACGCACAGGAACGGAGTTTCGGCTGGCTTCTGAGTTGGCCATGCCTATGGCCCTCCCTCTCCCGGGTACCCCAGGCACCTTGCAAGCCGCAAGGGCACCTGGGGAAGCCAAGCCGATCCAGGGAGGGAAGGCAGTTTAAACTGCCTCCCCTCCTCGGATTCCCCAGGTGCCCTGCAAGCCGTGGGGCACCTGGGGAAGCCAATCCTGGGAGGGAGCTGCACTGTCAGGGGTGTGGCCTAATATGCTAATGTGTTTCTGCTGTTGGGTGTAGCCTATTATGCTAATGAGTTCCTGCTGGGCTTTTTCTACAAAAAAGGCCCTGGTTTAACCCCTTCTCAAGAAACCATCCTTGGATCATGAAGACCTAGCCAATTACCACCCAATATCAAATCTTTCTTATTTTAGGAAGGTGATTGAGGGCAGTAGCAGAACAGCTTCAGGAGTTCCTGGATGAGACATCAGCACTCGACCCCTTTTAGTCTGGCTTCAGGCCTTGGTTTGGAACTGAGACAGTGCTAGCCTTGGTGGATGACCTCCACCATCATTTGGATAACGATAGGCCTGTAAGTTTATTGGACTTGTCAGCAGAATTTTTCACAGTTGATCATTCAATTCTGGTTGACTGCCTAGCCTCACTGGGGGGTTGTGGGACAGTGTGGTTCCTTTCATTCCTCCAGGGATGCCATTGGAGGGTAGTGGTTGGGGATGAGTGTTTTGCTGAGCATTCTCATGAGTGTGGGGTTCCACCAGGTGCAATTCTCTCCCCAGTGTATGTATGTGTGAGTGTATATGTGTATATACATACACAGACACACCCTCTATTGGAGCTCATTAGGAGGTTCAGAGTTGGATGCCACCAATATGCAGATGACACCCAGCTCTTCCTCCTGCTGGATAAGCAGCTGAACTCCATACTGGCAGATCTGGCCCTTTGCCTTGAGTCCATGGTTCATTTGCTGAAGCAGAGCTGGTTTAAATTAAATCCATCTAAGATCATCTGGCTGGGGAGGTCTGGACTGACAGGGGGCTTTCAGCTCTCAGCTCTTGATGGGGTACAACTTGAATTAGTGGACTCTGGGGGTCTGACTTGACTCCTCGTCCTTGGACAAACAGGTGTCAGCAGTGGCAAGGATGGCATTTTTCTATTTGCAACAAGCCTGCCAACTGTCTCCATATCTATCCCATTCAGACCTAGCCGCAGTGATTCATGCCATGGTCACCTTCCGCCAAAACTACTGTAATGCACTCTATGAAGGGCTACCCCTGAAGGTGGTCTGGAAATTAAAGGCAGTCCAGAATGCAGCAGCATGATTGCTGACAGGTTCTCCTTGGAGAGATCATATCTATCTTGTCATGAAACAGCTGCACTGACTGCCGATTGAGTTCCTGATCAAATTCAAGGTGCTGGTGATTACCTTTAAAGCCTTAAATGGTCTGGGACCTTCAAATCTGGTGGACTGCTGACTTCCGGAAGAGATGTGCATAATGGTGGACGCATTTCTCCGCTTCTGCAGGAGATGCGATCCGCTCTCAGCAGGGTAGAAGGGGTTTCGGACTAATTCCGAACCCCCAGAGACCCTAGCGAAGGGGCTCTGCCTGGGGTGGCTTGAAGGGAGCCTCTCCCTGCGGTGGCGACCGCAGGATTGAGGCACCCTTTCTCACCCCCGTAGGTTCCCCCCGTCGTAGAAGCCTCCGGGCTTGCAAGTGCAACCATGAAGCAGCAGAGAATACCAATTGGAGAAACAATGAATCCGCCTGATACGCAATGGGAAAACCGTGAGTCTCAAGCAAAGACTGAAAAATAAAGCAGCAGGGATAGGGCGGACGGATTGTTCCCCCCCCCCTTAACGGAGCTTATGCTATGAGACTTTCCAAAGGTGTTGCTGCAGCCCGGGAAGCTGTTTTGAAGTGCTGGAGGGCTGGATCGCATGCACGAAGAAATGATCTTTTAAACGACATTAGTGCGGTAAAGCTATCTTCTTCTTCTTCAGATCTTCTTATCTAACTATAAACAAAAGCGAAACAGCAACAATGACGGGGAGACAAAAACCCTCCCCTAAGCCAGGAAGCATAGTTCCGAGTTCAAAGGGTGATACCACAGAGATGAGCTCAATGCTTTCAGCGATGCTGCGACCCCTGGTGGATCAGATGACTACTCTCAACACTAAGATGGATTCAATGCAGAAAGAAATGAAAGAGTCAGGAAAACGAACTGAGAAGCTGCAACAGGATCTCTTGGAAGTAAAAGCAACAACAAGTAAGCATGACTCAAGACTACAAAAAATTGAGAAAGAAAAGGCCTTTCAGAGTGACGTTTTAAAACTTCAGATGGAAAAATCAATTTTTTTCCGGAGACTTCAGAATGTTCCTGAGAAAAAAGGGGAGGATCTTAAAAAACTGTTGAGCGAGGCGCTAGCACCTGTGACAGGTATTGAAGCGGAACAAATATTAAGTGACATGGATTTGGTCTACAGGACCTATCCAGAATTTGTGAAGAAGAAAAACCTGCCAGGTGAGATTATGATAAAATTCTCCAAAAGATCAACAAGGGATGTGGTGTTAAAAGCCACAAAGAGAACAATGCTGAAGATCCAGGAAGAGGAAACCAAGGTTTTAAAAGACATTCCATTCGAAATTCGGAAAAGAAGAAAAGCCTACAGAAGTTTGACTACATGGCTACAGTCTGAGTCAATTATTTACCGCTGGAATATTCCAGAGGGACTGTCTTTCAGCTACAAAAACAAGAACTATAAGATTGACTCTATAGAACAAGCAAAAACATTTTTGGAAAAATGCAAGAAAAAGAAAACGGAGAGAGGGTCGGACGACTCACTAGAATCGCAGGAAAGTATGTACGGTTTTGATGGCTCAGAAAGTGAAGAAGAAGCATCAGACTCGGAAAAGGGAGCTGCTGCTCCCAAGTCTAGTAAAGAGACTAAAAAGACAAGAAGAGAAATGAAGAAGAAATAATGTTATAATTGTTTGTTTAAAGGTGGTGCACTATGTCAAACTGTAAATGGAGTAATAAGCGATTTCTTCGTAGTTATATGTGCCAGTCAGTCAGTATTGTTAGTAGCAAAGGCAGCAACATAATATTAATTAGTTAAACCAAGAAAGTATATTGTTTTTCAGTTTAATAAAGTAGTTAATTTGATTATTGCAAACAGTATTCTCTGTATAGGGTAATGTAGCTTAGTTATTAGCGTTTGTAGTTGTAGAAATAGTTGGAAAAATCAATAAAAATAATTTTAAAAAATCTGGTGAACTGCCTCTTTTGAAATGTCCCCTCCCATTTTCCGTTCTTCAGCTCACAACCTGCTCATGGTGCCTGCCCCCTGGGATGTTCACCTGGCATCTCCTTCTTTGTGGTGGCCCTGTCCTGGTGAACCAGCGGTCAGATGGTACACGGGCCCTGCGGGACTTATCTAAGTTCTGCAGGGCTGCAAAGTAGAGCTATTCCATTTAGCTTTTCATTAATCAGGCCTGTTTATGAGGGCTACCTTTTATTTTTATTTGTATTATGTTTTTAACTGATGTTTGTTAATATTTTAGCTGTTGTTAGCCACCTTCAGACCGCTTGGCAGTGAGAAGCGGCATATAAATTTAATAATAATAATAATAATTCTACGTCACACTGGATCTCATATCTCATGTGATCTTGTGCTTCCTTTACCAGAGCAAATAGAACCTTTGAAATTCCACCACTAAGTTTCTGCCATTTTAACTGATGCAGAGTAACATAGTCATCTACAACTATTCAAAAGAAATGTTCCTCCGTATCCCCTTTTCTTAGATCTAGTGCTCATGCTATTTGCTTTGTAGAAGTAATGGGTGGGAAAAAACCTTCCCTAACTGTATGTCTCTTCCTAATTTGCAAAGCAACATTTTGGAAAGCAATTAGCAGCTGTCCATATCTATTGCCCCAGGCATGTATTTTGCAATTGGAGGCAGTTTGCCCATATTGTGAAATTTAAAATATGGCTGCTCATAATTTATTTATTTATTTATTGAGATTTATATCCTGCCTAGCCAGCGTGAGCCGGCTCTAGGCGGCTTATAATATTACATCTAAACTGTACATCTAAAATGTATCACAATAAAATCACAGCTAAAACATAGCAACAAAATTCACAGGATGCCACAAATATGGCGGCCAACATTTCTTCCAATACAAGCACAGCAAATTTCGGGCCCAGGACCAGTAAACTTGTGCCCATAGATTATTTCAGCGCTAACCAAGGGCCTCCTTCCCCCCAGTGACGGCTCCTAATTGAAGGCCTGGCGGAAGAGCTCTGCTTTGCAGGCCCTGAGGAAATGCATAAGGTCCCGCAGGGCCCTGATGTCATCTGGGAGCTCATTCCACCAGTGAGGAGCTGACACTGAGAAGGCCCTGGTCCTGGTGGTCATCAGCCTAGCCTCTCTAAGGACGGGGAGAGCCAGGCGGTGTGGAGTGCCTGTGCACAGTGCTCTCTGGGGAATGTACGGGGAAAGGCAGTACCATAGGTAGGCAGGCCCCTGACCATACAGGGCTTTAAAGGTTAAAACCAGCACCTTGAACTGGATCCGGTACGCTATAGGCAGCCAGTGCAGTGTCTTTAGCACAGGCTGGATGTGATCTCGTACCGAGAGACCCATCAACAGCCTGGCCGCAGCATTCTGCACTAGCTGCAGTCTCTGGAGGTGAGACAAGGGCAGCCCCAAGTAGAGAGCATTACAGTAGTCCAACCTCGAGGTGACCATTGCATGGATCACTGTTGTGAGGTCATTGCATTCGAGGAAGGGAACCAACTGTCTAATCAGCCGCAGGTGGTAAAAGGCGGCCTTGACAGTGGCTGCTACCTGGGCCTCCATCGTTAACGAGGGGTCCAGGAGCACTCCCAGGCTCTGGACCTTTGGCACTGGCACCAATGGCGCTCCCTGAAGGCCAGCAATGGGATCCCTTCCCCCAATCCACTCTGACTCAGGCACAGGACCTCCGTCTTTGTTGGATTCAATTTTAATCGGCTCAGCCTGAGCCAGCCCACCACGTCCTGAAGCGCCCGCTCCAGATCATTTGGGTTAGCCCCAGACTGGCCACCCAACAGCAGATATAGCTGGGTGTCATCAGCGTACTGGTGACAACCCAGCCTGTGCCTCCAGGCAATCTGGGCAAGAGGGCACATGTAGATGTTAAACAGCATTGGGGATAGCACTGCCCCTTGTGGCATACTGCACACTAACGGGTGCCTCTGGGACATCTGCTCCCCCAGCGCCACTCTCTGTCCCTGACCTTGGAGAAATGAGGCGAGCCATTGCAAGGCAAGCCCCAATGCAAGGCAAGCCCCAGCTAAATTTTCCAGCTAAATGTGGTCCATGACTGGAAATCACATATTAGACATTTAAAAGGGTGTGGTCAAACAGGATGTTGTAAACCAATCTATTGAGTCCATCACTCTCCCAGATTATCAAGGAAAGCAAATAAATATATGAGTCTTCATACTAACATGCAATTCTCACATTCCCGCTCTGATCAAACATTTTGCAAGCAATACGTTTAATTTGAAATAATGTAGTACAGAACTAATGTCTTCACACTAAAATGTGTGCAAAGATGCATGCTCAGCACATTTCATTTCCTTCTTTTGCTTCCTGCTTCTTTTGGATTATTCACTGGTCATTTCTTGATTTACTGGGATGGATCCAACTATCCTCCAGGGAGTGGCTCTTTCTCTAGTGGACGTAAATGCTTTAGGATGGAGGAAGGCTTCAAATTTTACTCAGTGGAATGACAGGATAAGAGTAGTATCCATTCCACCAATTACATGTTGTTCTGTCACAGATTTTGCAATAACATTCTTCCTTTTCATAGATCAATGGGTTGGACCCAAACAGCTTTTCTACCAGAGAAAAAGGGAGGAGAGTGTTCTCTTTGACCAACAAAGAATGTGCTGGGTATCACTGGATCACCATGGACAAAAGCCATGTGGGATGGGGAATGTAGGGGGGGGAGGGAAATTGGCTGAGATTGAGTGAAAAACATGGCTGAGTCGCATTTAATATCTACATATATTTCACCCTTTATTTCCCTTTTGCCTCTGATCTTATCCCATCTGAATCCTCTATTTCTTGCTTCTTTATTTTTTTTGTTTTACTTTATTCCTATCTCACCTTTTCCTAGTGAGGACTAAAAGCAGCTTACATCATTCTCCTGTCCTCTCTTTTATCTTCATAACAACCCTATGAAATAAGTATGGCTGGGAGTGTTTGACTAGCCCAAGGTCACCCAGCAAGCTTCCATGGCAGAGTGGTGATTCATACCTGGGTTTCCCAGATCCTAGTCCAGCACCTTAACCACTATACCATGCTGGCTTTCTGTGTGCCATCCTGTTTCCTTGCTTCATGTGATCATTCAGTTCCTGTCATAACACATCCAGCACTCACCCTACACCCAGCTCTCAGCTATCTTCTTTCCTCAAGTGCACAATTTCACAAACCACTAAACATAACCTTGTGTGCATGTGCTTGTGGCCCCAGTGCCAAGGGGTGGGTCGTGGAGGGTGCCCAAGGTGAGAGGTCCCCATATTCTTTTACCAGTAAAGGTAAAGGTTTCCCTTGCTCAAAAGCCAGTTGAATACAGTTCTAGGGATGCAATATTCATCTCCGTTTCTAAGCCGAAGAGCCAGCGCTGTCCAAAGATGCTTCCGTGGTCATGTGGCTGGCATGACTAGATGCCAAGGTGCACAGAACGCTGTTATCTTCCCACCAAAGTGGTACCTATTCATCTACTTGCTATTTCTTGCTTTCGAACTGCTAGGTTGGCAGGAGTTGGGACCAGAGACGGGAGCTCACTCCGTCATGCAGCACTCAGGTCTCAAACTGCTGGACTACCAGTCTGCAGTTCAGCATCTTAACCACTTGAGCCACCAGTAACCCCCGCTAAAAACCCAGGTTTGAAACAACACATGGACATGCAATATTTTGGATAAAATTGTAATCATATTGGCCACAACTTTATTGGTTACAGCTGTAATAAGCTTTGTCACAGCATGGGGTACTGGATCCTGTTCATCGACTGACCTGCCTGCCAGTCAATGATCCCCCATCTGCTCCAGTCCACCGGCTGGGTTGCAGCAAGCCTTGGGATGACAGCTCACTGGATCCCAGAGGGTGTCCACCCTAGAATGGTCTCCCCTGCCACCTGAGCATGAGGGTAGTCCCCAGCAGTGCCCCCGGGCTGGGTGTTCCTCTTGTGCCAAGATCCCTTAAGGGGATCCCCATACTCAGGAAAATGGGCACACAGGCTGGCTTTCCTGAGAATGGATCTGGCTGGGGTGGTGCAGTCCATAAGTAGCCCCCTGAATGCCCTTGCCCCACTAACCATCCCCGCGTTCCCCAGTAGACCTGGTGGTGGCGGGCTGGGCAGGCCCCAACTTCCCATGTTCGATGCTGGCCCACTCACTCTTCCCCACCCTTGCCCTCTCCACCCTGCCCCCTCCCTGCAGTGCCACAAATGGGACACTTGGTGAGTCCATGCCATCAGCTTGCAAGAGCTAGAAAAAGTACAATGATGTTTTCTGTAAGGGGAAAGGAGTATGTCCTCACTGCCAAGGTGATCTAGCTAATCCTACCTAGCCCTGATTCAGCTCTTGTTGCATGTGACTTAGTGCCTAATTACCTGATACATTGTCCTGTTCAACAGACATGTGGTGGGAGTTCCATGCATGAAATTCAATTCCCAAGCATGCAGGAGCCTGATTCAGACCAGGACCATGGTGCACGGGGGGGGGGGGGAGGGGGGGGAGGCGCTAAGGCCTCTTTCTCTGTGCTTTTCTGCTGACCAGATAAAGCCACAGGGAGCTGCTATATGTCCCATTATAACAAAATGCGTGTATGACCTGTCAGTTCATATACGTTTCTCCAACAGAGCAAATAGTGCTTCCCAAGTGCTATTTCATGCTGAGAAAACAGCGTGGTGAGGGAAGGAGCTTAAGCCTCATATATCTCAGTCCCAATCCAAACTGGACCCCCACATGCTTAGGAATTCTGTCCTGAGCATGGAACTCCAAGCACCTGTCAGGTGGACCGGACCCATGGTAGACACAAGAAACAATGTATCATGCAGTTAAGACGAATCTTTACCATGGTACAGATGGGGAAGTCTGTGGGAATGCGTGCCTACAGGAGGTAATGTAGTATGGGTAGGTAACATCCATATTTAGATGCGTATCAGTGACACTGCCTGTCTTCAAACGGTTTTGCAGTGAAACTGCTGCATGGAGAGAAAGAATGTTTCCAATTATGTAGGCGGCAGAAACCCCCCTCTTCTCTCCACACTGGCTTAGATGGATAAGGAAGTATTGGCTTTGCTTGCTCTCAGTCATGTTCAGCTTTAAAGCCCTGTATGACTTGGGTCCTGTGCACACCAGAAGTGACATCGATGTACTGTTCCCAAAGCTGATGACACTCTGGCATTTAACGACAGAGTTTTGCCCCAATTCAGACCATCCCCTGCCACCACCACCACCACCCCTGTGGCACACGGACGCTGCTTCTGGATGCGTGAGGAATGACATCTGTGTGTCAGGTCACTGCCAGGGCCTGGCAACCCGAGATGGCACTGCAAAAGACAATAGCTTCATCGGTGCCAAATTCTAGAATTCCATATTTAAAAATAGCCATACTCTGCATTGGGAACAAATTACCCTAGATGCGGAAACAATTGAGGATTTTCTGCAGGAGATCAATTGTTTCGTTAAGAAATGGAGCTTATGGCACATTTTTAGTCCACAATCAAGAATTAATTATTACCAAGTTCTGTGGGGTTCAAGTGTGAATCACAAAGCATAGTTCCAGACTGTGTGCAGAATAACTACATCTCAATAATGGTAGCCCTCCTCTCATGTATCTAATACTACAGGGAGCTTTCTAATACTTTCAGGGAGCTACAATCAGGGAGAAAGGTGCATCTGTGTCTTCCACACTGCCCCATACCTCTCCAAGAACCACCTTCCACCCTTGCCTGTTAAGAATCCTTTTGCCCCGGCAGCAGGAAGGAAGGTATACACCGTCCATCATTTTACTTCCAGTCTGGGGAAAGAAATCTCCATCCTTTTCTTTTACATGGTAAAAATATTGCATAAAATTAGATGGGGTTACTGGCTGCCACAGTTCTATGAATATAGTATTGTGCGGGAATAAAATAACTTTGTTCATCATCATGATGTTCTTACTGCTGTCACTAAGTGCCAAAAAACACGTCAGAAGAGTCTAGCCATGAAGTAGGCAATCAACACATATGACTCAGAGGGCATGTACACACTACAAAATTATGGGCTTTTATACCGCTTTGAGGGGCATAACTTCCCAAATGAATCCTGGGAAGTGTAGTTTAACGCAAGGTTGATACTTCCATTAGGGATTCGTAGCCCTCTCTTACAGAACCATAGTTTTCAAGAATTCTTTGCCAAGTGAGAATATCCATTAAACAGTTTGGGTCTTGTGCAGATATACCCCTTGAGCTTTTATCCTTGAAAAAAGAAATGAATTATTTTTGGCCAGCAGATGATGTACAAGAAAGCTCATAATGTTTGCAAGGTCTCCACCTTGTTGACATGTCTACCAGAAAGATTATTTAAGGGTTTATATTCACTTTTTTTTGCCGTTATTAGATTTTTAGAGTGAGTCACATATTGTAGACAGTGAGTAAAGTAAATGCTGGAATAAAAACCTGCCCCACCCATTTTGAAACTGGTATTTATTCCAGTCTACAAGAAAACAGCCCCAAAACTTTGAATGCATTTGGTCTGATAAAGGGAGGAGTTCATTCATGATTTGCCTGGAAGCAGTAGTCATGGCTACAAATGAACTCTGAAGTATTGGTGCATGCCTGGAATTACTGCATTGTTTCCCCCTGCCTGTTTAGTACAACTCTGTTGTCTTCAGAACATACTAACTGCATTTCCCCCCACCTGATTAAACAGTTGTGCTGCAGGAAGAAGGCATGATTACAACCTAAATTAACCTTAGTAGGAATGAAATAGAGAAATCAGTAACTCCTGTCTGCTGAGCACTGTACAAAGTGGATTCTATAGAAGAGGAGAGACATAGTTTGCGTGCGTCCTTAAAAGATGTGACTTAGTGAGAAACAATTAACTACCAGACTTTCCTAAGATGCATGGTTCCTCTGCCTCCTTAGCAAGAGAGCATGGGTTACATTTTCTTTTTAAGCAGAGTTAAAATGACTGAATCTGGATTCCTTGAGTGGGCCTAAAGGGAATGTTTGTGTGCCTGTGTCTCTCAGCTAAATAGTCCAGAACTTTGCTGTCTTGTTGTGTCTGGTAATGGTTCTCCAACATCTCAGGCAGAATCTTTCCCAACTCTGCTACTGAGAGACTGTAAAGAAATGGAGATGGCATGCAAACGACTACTTTACTACTTACCTAATAATAATTATCTTATGGCAGTGTGTGTAATAGAGCCAGGAGATCCAAGGATTGGCTGGCAGCCAGAAGTTCTAGCTCTTTTAGCATTATGCACCACTAGGTGGTGAGCTAGACTTTTTTTAAGGCAAGAGACTTTTCAGAGGTGGTTTGCCATTGCCTGCCTCTGCATCTTGCCCCTAGAATTTTTGGGAGGTCACTCCTCCAAATACTAGTCAGGGCTGACCCTGCTTAGCTTCTGAGATCTAATGAGATTGGGCTAGCCTGGTAAGATACTTATCTATCCAGGGTTGAAAGGAAAGGATAATGCTAAAAGCACTACTCTGCTACTGAGCCATGGCCCCTTTTCTGCTGTTGGATTCCCCACACTGTGGGGAAAAGAAAAGGGGCTGTAAAAATCCTTCAATCGCTCTTCTGTACTTACATGTCAAGTGACAAAAAGGATTTCCTACTCCCCCTGTTTCTTTGTATGCTGAATGGTGATAGAAGGTCTTAGAATCAAGAAGAACTAACAACCCCTCATTTAAGAAAACAAACCCATGTGACCACTGCATTTGCCCCTAAAGTGTAGAACCAAGCATGATTTTTTTTAGAAGTGGAGAATTTTTACTTCGATAGTTCACACCAGCAGGAGCAAAAGCTGGTAATTTAAAATAAATAGTTTTACAAATGCACACAGGCTGGAACAGTTAAAATCAAAATAAATAATTAACTAAAACATGTTCCCATATCTAGCAATTCATTCCTATTTCAGATTACATATGTCACAGTTAATTTAGCCCAGAGCAATGCATTACCATTATAACAAACAATCACTAATCAGAAGCCATTTATTTATCATCCATAAAAACCTTCACTATCAATTCATGGCAGTTTCTACCAGAATCAATATTAAATTCAAGTACCAAGAGAATTCTCACATATATCTTATCTGCCATAAACATCTCTGGATTTATGCCATATTCCAGCATAAATCTGATTCCCAAGTATGGGTCCACCATACAGATAAATAATGGGGCCACCCAAAGCCAGGGAGTGTATTTTCACAAACCTGAAAACTCTATAGAAAAATGGGGGATTAACCCCATTCCAAAGGGAATATCCATGGATGTGCAGATGCCACAATGGGGAAATAAACCTCTGAATGCATCTGATGTTGGGTCACAGGAGCAGGGGCTTCTAAATGGGGAAGGTATCCATCTAAGCAGACAAATCTATACCCCGTTAACCCCTTTCACACCCCTCTCTGCCACCTGCTCCCATTAACCCTCAGATCAAATAGGGTACTTGCTGCCACCATTATGCCTTGTGGATTTCCCCATAACTTTGGGAGGACCCAGGTTAACCCCACCCCAGCACAAAGCCAGGAGTGCTACTTAAATGGGCAGCATAGCCCGAGACATGAAAAGCACAGCAGAGTTTTTAAACTATTTATCAAAGGATTGTATAGAATAGAAAAAAAAAAGTAAAATTAGTTGATACTATCCTGAAGTTTGTAAAGCAACAAACAGTTGGCCTAAACTTTAATTACAGAAAAAATATCTCCCTGGGTGAATGGAGCAAAGGGAAAGTGGAAAATAACTGAAGTTTCTAGTTCACCTTTTTCCTTGGTGGCCTTAGATTCAGTCAACAAAGTCACACTTCCTGCCGTGACCTGCATAGCCCAGGCAAGCCCAATCTCATCAGATCTCAAAAGCTAAGGAAAAATCCCTGGCTAGTATTTGGAAGGGTGACCTCCAAGGAACACCAGGGTTGTGACACAGAGGCAGGCAATGGCAAGCCACCTCTGAACATCCCTTTGCCTTCAAGCTCCACTAGGGGTTACCAGAAGTCAGCTTGACGATGGGAAAAACCCTTTAAAACAAAGCCAGACCTCCTTATGCAAGAGTGTACTTCCCTACCCGTATTAACTACTTTGCAGGAGTTTAGGGAAGGAACATCATGCTGCTCTAGGAATTGCTGGAAACACTGTGGTTTTAGAGATTTCTAGAGAACTCCAATGGTGCTCCCCCATGTTCCCCCTGATTCCCACTTGTTGCCAGCTGCTGGGTGGCAACCCTACTTCCAGGTTTGCTCTGGGAATAACAGCATTGCTGGACACTGATTTTGCACACCATTTCCCTCCTGCTGCCATATGAATTTGTGGCAGGGTCAGGGGCTACTGATAGAAGATCATGAACCCTCATGGGGGAGCGAAAGCAAGCTGTGCAGTCGCACCCAATACAGCCTCCACATCAGGCTCCTACAAAAGAATTAAAATTAAAAAAAAAAACGAGCTGCAGTTTAAATATCACAATTTTACTAAAACAATGGGGGAGAATAGAGGAGCAAAAAGTGGCAAGAATACTTCCAAAACAATGCCTAGAGCAATGCAAGAAAGCCAAAACTCTTCGGACAATCACTCTCCTCCCCCGTTGGAAATGGAAGAAGCAGAAGCTCATGTAAGTAAAAGGAAAAGAGAAAAATCTTTAACCAAAAAGCATTTACAGAAGATGCTGACAGATTTAAAACAAGACTTAAAAGACGAGATAAGAAACAGCATTATTCCTGTTACAAATAAGTTGGACGAAGTAAAAAAAAAGCTACCGGATGTACAGGAGAAGGTGGAGTCAGCAGCTGCCAGCACCCAAAAGAACTCTAAAGAAATAGCTGAACTGAAAACTTTTGAAGGTTGGGTGAAAAGTAAGCTAATGCTGTTGGAATGCAAATCATGGGAAACCAAAGTAAAATTTCATGGAATTTCTTTGAACTTTGAGCTAAACAAGGACCTCACTGTTGCTTTAAATGTATGGTTAGAAGGAATTATACAGCTTCCGGGGACAGTGGTAAACAATGCTTTCCGCTCAAACCCCCCCTCCCGAACGGACTCACCAGTGTTAATATTTGACATTGTGGCAAATCTTAAGGATAAAAAGACTAAGTGGAACCTCTTGGAAATTGTCAAGAAGAACAGAGGTTTGAAGCTTGAAGACACTTTGGTCAAGCTGTACCCCGATATTCCCTTTGAAATATTAAATGCTAGGAAAAATATGCACCCAATTGCACAAAAGCTTGCAGAGAAGAACTGCAGGTACCGTTGGCTTGCACTTGGACATATATCAGTCACACACCAAGGACATATATTCACAGCCCATGATTTAGCATCTGGTGAAGAGCTTCTGAAGGTGTTGGACTTGTACTCAGACTAGGAAATCAAGCACTGGTAACCAAAGAAGAGGAACGTACTATAAGACTGCAAAGAACTATATTGGAGGAGAGCAGCTATATAGTTATCATTTTTGTTCTTTTGTTGTTCATATTTTCCCCAAGCAAAGTAGCCTAGAACATAAAGCATAGGGGAGTATGTGGGAAGGGCCATTGGGATCTCCCCCCACATCTCCCCAATGGGCAAGACTCACATTTTGTGAGTCTGCTTCAGAACTGCTCTGGAGTCCCCGGAGGGGGGGGGGAAACGCCGATTAGAAGAGCTCCAGTTAAAGAGAACGAACAGAATTTAGTAAAAAATCTTAAGAGAGCAGAGTAACGAAATGGAGTATTATTTTATTTCTATCTTACTTTATTGTGAATCATCTTAGCATATTAGTTTTGAAATGAAAATGAAATATATATAGAACATATGGTTATAAACATAAGAAGATCTAATGGGAAACTCTGGGAAACAGAGTTTATAATTGCAGATGTACTGGAGTAATTTTGAGAGGCAGAAATATTGATTTAGGTGTGCCAACATCCAGGGCTATTTTGGGGCAGGAACGCACAGGAACAGAGTTCTGGCTGGCTTCCGAGTTGGCCATGCCTACAGCCTCCCCCTCCTCAGGTTTTCCAGTCACCTCACAAGCCGTGGGGTGCCTGGGGAAGCCAAGCCAATCCAGGGAGGGAAGGCAGTTTAAACTGCCTCCCCTCCTAAGGTTCCTCCAGGTGCCCCGTTGCTATGGGTCACCTGGGGAAGCTGATCCTGCGAGGGAGCTGCACTGTCAGGGGTGTGGCCTAATATGCTAATAAGTTTCTGCTATTGGGTGTGGCCTATTATGTTAACAAATTCCTGCTGGGCTTTTTTTTACAACCCCCCCCCCCCGCCAACATCTATCTGACTTAATTAATGATTATAATTTACAAATGAAATAGTAGCAGAATAGAGTTGGCAACTTGTAGTAGAAAATGTTTAAAGAATGTTAATTTTATTTCCTGCTGTAAAAAATTGTAATTAATTTTTAAGATTTTGAAATTAATAAAAAAATTAATTGGGGGGGGAATGAACACTCATGGGTATGTTGCATGCACATTGATCAGGAAATACAAACACAAATGAGAGTTATGTGTGTTGTTCCAAATCCTGATTCAGCAGGAGTGATGCCATTAGGGCTGGACTTTAAGTCAAGTGTGGCTGGTTTGAGATGGGGGGAGGCAAATGCAGACAGTAACTAGAGCTGGGAAAGCCTTACTCTGTTGACCTCCATCCTTATTTTCCTCCTTCCTTCTCCCACTGGAGTTCTGGGAAATGTAGTTCCCAGAACTCCTGATATTAATGAGGAAGGATGGGGGCCTCGTAGATGGTTAAGTCCAGAGTCTACAGTTCCTTAACTACACTAGATTAGTGTAGCCCCATTTGATTAAATGCGTGCTGCCGTGCCGTCTTTAGGAAGCAGTAATATATCCAAGTTCCTTTACACTAGCTGAATCACCCTGATTCAAAGAAATGAGGGGAGATTACTTATTTCAGTTTTTCTGGAACACTTTTGAAAGATAACACAAACTCGGTCTTATGAGTTTTCGTAGTTGTGCAAGTTCTTTAATGTAAGAAGGTAGAATGCTGACAGTTGGCTTGGGAGACATTACCTCATTATAAATGGATCAGGCCGTAATTTATTTCCGCTAGCTAAATCACAAGAATCATGCACATCTGGTGCAGAGTCTTGTTTTTGGGCAGTCAATACAATTTTGCCATGACATAATTGGAAAGGGGAGAGAACAACATAGTCATTTCTCAGTTTACCATCCTTGCAGTTCAAATAGTAAGTAAACTGTAGAGGGCAAGAGTATCAGGCTTTGCCCTGTAAGACTTGACTTGAATTCAGATCTTTATTCAACATGATAGTGGTTAAAGTGTAGTGATTGGAGTGTAGGACTCAGATATGGGAGACTCAGGTTCGAATCCCCACTGTGTGATGGAAACTTCCTAAGTGACCTGGGGCCAGTCACTCTCTCTCATCCTAAACTCTACTTCACAGTGCTGTTGTGAGGCTAACACTGGAGAATAAGTGTTTGGGTCCCGCTGGGAAGAAATGTGGGGTATATATATCTAAATAAATAATCTGATACAGGACTGACTTGGGCCTGAAGTAGAAAATCCCAAATTGTATTTCCTGCAGTAAAATGATTAGGGCTGTTGATCAATTAAAGGATTTTTATATATTAACCTTCTGCCTTTAACCAAGTAATTGTTTATATTTAAATAAACGTGTATAATCCCTCAAAGATGTGGAGATATTAAAGGATATTTGGAAGCATTTATAATTTGATATACAAAAGCAGTCACTAATTCTTCCAAGGCCAAATCCTCTCAAAAAATGTTCTTTTTCATTCAGAAACATGCTAGATCCAGAAGCAAAACCAGCAACTGCAAGGAATGCCCAGCTACACTATTTAAATTGGTCTCTATTAAACTGACTTGTGCTGATTCAGTTTTTTAAAAACTATTTTTACACATTTTAATGGCACCCACCCGAGTCAGATATCGAATGTTACCTTTAGTGTTTAAGATTATGCCTGATCTGGCACTGGGCCAGTCCCTGTCTATCTTGTGTCTCTGCCCTGTTAAATAACAGCCTTCTTTGAAGCAGCTAGGGTTGCCAGGTCTGGGTTGGAAAATACCTGGAGACTTTGGGGGTGGATCTAGGGGAGGGCAGAGTTTGGGGAGAGGTGGGGCCTCAGCATGGTACAATGCCATAGAGTCCTCCCTTCTAAGCAGCTATTTTCTCCAGGGGAGCTAATTTCCGTCAGCTGGAGATCAGTTATAAAAGCGGGAGATCCCCAGGCCCCACCTGGAGGCTGGGAACCCTAAAAGAGCAGGAGAAAAGTTGGTTCTTGTATCCTGCTTTTTTCTACCCTATGGAGTATTAAAGTGGCTTACAATCACTTTTCCCTTCCTCTCCCCACAACAGGCACCTTGTGAGTTAGGTGGGGCTGAGAGAGTTCTGAGAGAACTGTGACTGACCCAAGGTCACTCAGCAGGCTTCATGTGGAGGAGTGGGGAATCAAACCAGATTAGAGTCCACTGCTCTTAACGACTGCACCAGTAATGAGTAGAAAGGAGATAATACTTGAAAAAAAATCTCAATTCTAAGTTCTGTAGAAGTAATCTGAACAATTGTTTTTGTTCAGTGGTAATGATATTTTCAAAAATATTTCCCACATGAGAGTCTTTTCACAGTCTAATGAAGGGAAATGGTTATTTTGGTAGGTGATGACTTTTTGTCTTTTAGGTATGTAATACAGGTTACATTTTTGGAATTACTCAAATTGTCTTCATTTTAGCTGCTGTAGATCCTGGTAACTTTTTTGGGGAGTATTTTTGCATTTTTGTATGCGTGTGTACGTTTGTGCTTAGGAAGTCACGGCAACCTCTGGTGACTCTTACTGGGAAATGGAGGACATTTGGAGAAGTGGCTTGATAACCTAGCCTCTGGCCTCCCAGACCTGTATTCTCTGGAGGTCTCCCATCCAAATACTTGCCAGAGTCAGTCCTGCTTAGCTTCCGAGATCTGACAGAATTGGGCTTGACTGGGCTATCCAGATCAGGGCGATCCTGGTATCTTTTGATGTGGGATGTGACAGAGTTTAAAACATTTACTGAAAAATGTATCCTTCAATAAATGTGTTTAATTTCTCACTTTGTTTTTAAAATATTATATTTTTCCCTATGCAGTATAATCTATGTGCACAAAATAGTTTTTATGCTGTCATGTATATTTATCTTGTTGGAAGTGGATGTTGGGAATACAAGTGGCAATTGTATGTGGAAGCAAGCTTCCCATCTGCGTTCTTTCAGCTCCCTCATGTTCCCTCAGTTCCTTCAAGTTGCTATTAGGGCTGCCAGCCTCCAGGTGGGGCCTGGGGATCCCCTGCTTTTATAACTGATCTCCAGCTGACAGAGATCAGCTCCCCTGGAGAAAATGGCTGCTTTGAAGGGTGGACTCTACGGCATTGCACCATGCTGAAGCCCTCCCCTCCCCAAACCCCACCTTCTCCTGGCTCCACCCCCAAAGTCCCCAGGTATTTTCCACCCCGGACTTGGCAACCCTAGTTGCTATGTGTTTGCATTTTTTTTCCTATGGAGAAATTGTGCTAGTGGGGGGGGGGGGCCCGAACCATTCTTTCTTTCTTTCTTTTTTTCTTTCTTTCTTTCTTTTAAAACAAGTTGTATTGCATACCTACAGTGTTGAATTTATTCACTTAAGAATTAGCTCATGTTCCCAAGCACATTTACCAGGGGGTAAGTCCAATTGACCTCAGGAAGATTTACTTCTGTGCTATAAAGTACAGAACAAGAAGAAAAGTACATGTACTCTATATTCCATGGTCCAACTTATACTTGAGTTCTGTCAGTATTTCCTTCTTGTGCTAAAATGGTACCTAATGTATGACTGATACACACATTTCCTGTAACTTTATATTAAGTTTTCCCCCCAATAAATCATCTGGGTAACCCAAATTGCTTCCCTGTTGTCCATCCTTTTACACTTTTGTGGTTCCACATATGAATCAATGTCAAAGTACCGAGCAAAAATCATTCCTTTTCCATGAAACATTCAGAAATGCTTTGTGGAACAAGAAGAAACATAAATATGAGTGTGTGTAGGTTTCTCCAGATGTTTGCATGACAAATGCCTTTATGCCTTTTTAAATGGAAGATTAAGTTTCATGTATTAAAAAAGGAAAAAGCTACCCAACCCCAATCAGTGAGTAAAATGGCTTAACCAAACACTTTCACTTAGTCCTAAAATATCTCTATGGGGAATTTGTAATGAACACTTTTCTGACAAACCTAACTAATAATGTGTAATTGTTAGAAGTGTAGCTGCACAAACAAGTTTTTTTTGGGGAAAGAAACTGTGGATTACCTCCTCTGAGTACAACTGATGGTAGAAGAGATCATTTCCTTTTCCTCTCTAAAAGGAGCAGATGAAGATTATTTTTGCAACTCAAGGACCATTTCATACCATCTCCAAGTGGAAACAAGCTTGCACACATTTCCTCCCAACCTATCCTGTATTAATGTCTGAATATGTCATGCAGGCATCTGTGTTTTTACAGGTACCGCTTTTCTAGCATTATGGTTCTCACTGCACAATAAAACATTCAGTACTTTCAGTTTGGGGACTAATGTTGCACTCAGTATTGAGCGTCAGCAAGATAGGTAGACTATAAAGGACAGTGAATAAATAAATACAATTATGTAAAATATAGGGTTGCCAGGTCTGGCTTGGAAAATACCTGGAGACTTTGGGGGTGGAGCCAGGAGAGGGCAAAGTTTGGGGAGGGGAGGGGCCTCAGCATGGTACAATGCCATAGAGTCCACCCTTCAAGGCAGCCATTTTCTCCAGGGGAGCTGATCTCAGTCAGCTGGAGATCAGTTGTAAAAGCGGGGGAACCCCAGGCCCCACCTGGAGGCTGGCAATCCTAGTAAAATAGTCCTTTGAATAATGATGAGTGTTTATTAGCATGATAGAATCCTCACCCAGTTTCCCCAGAAAACTGTCCAATTGCTGCTTCATTAGCAATATATTATTTATTTCATTTATTATTATTTACAAAACTTATATCCTGCCTTTCCGCCCTCACAAGGGCCACCATGGTGGTTAACAGTTTAAAACATACATGATTAAATGACATTTCAAAACTATTAAAATGAACCTTCCTCCAACCATACATCATCAAAACAAAAACTGAGTTAAAATAATAAAAACAGCACTTAGAACACAGGTCAGGAAGGAGGGATCACTGAGGGAATGCCAAACCAAATGCCAAATCCTCACCCACTGGCAGAAGAGTCAACAGAAGGAGACAGAGGAGTCTCCCTGAGGAGAGTTCCAGCTTTGGTGCCATGACCAAGAAGGCCCTCTGCCAGGTTGCCACTCACCTAATCTCAGAAGATAGAGCACTTGTAGCAGGGCCTCCAAAGATTACCATAATGGCCAGGTCCCAGAAAACAAGGGATGTTCTACTTCTAACGCAAAATGGGCACTCCAGTTAAAGAGCTACTGTGTGATTCCATTGAGTGTATAAATGGCCTGAGGTAATATAAGCTAAGCACTTTGAACAGGCTAAAGAGCTATATATCATTAAATAACCATGTATGACAGGTAGAGTACAGAAATATATTCCAGTAACACAGCTGCCAATCAGAGCAGTACTCTAATTCAACCAACAATAGCTAATTACTAGGAAAAACCTAAAATCTGACAGAGAGATAGTGAAAAGTTAGCTTGTGATGGTTGAGACAAATGGTTATTTATCTCACAGCAGTGTAAATGAAAGATCTGATAAGATATCCTTTGGTTAAGTTTCCCTCTGTGGGGAACTGAGGTGTTACAGTGTGCCAGAGCAGGGTTTGCTTCATCTGGAGTGCAACTCAGTTGCAGCAGAGTGCCATAAATCTGCCTGAGAGCGCATTTTTCCTTGGGCATGCACTGGCTGAAACCTAACATCCAAAAATTTACTTCAGTTGTGTTTGGTTCCCTCCCTCCCCCTGAATAGACTTCATTCTCCAGAACAGATCATCTCAAACAAAGCACCATTCTGAGCAGCTTTGCACTCTCCTTCGACCGCAGTTATAAGCCCGATCAAGCTCCCATTGATTTTTAAAATACCATTCTCCACAGCTACTGTGTGGATGTGGGAAAGTGAGTTGAGTCCAGGCAGAGGTCATTTCATACCTGTGCAGTCAATCAAACCTACTTCAGAAGTGATCTCAAGAATGGGTAAAAGCCTGCAATGAGGGAGATTGCCTGGTTCATTCTTTTTTGGTGGCCTGCAGCAGTAGTTTCTTTCATGTCCACCAGTCTCTTTGTGCCTTTGATGCTAAAATCTGACAGGGAGATAGTGAAAAATTTCCACAGATGGGATTTCTGTCCCTGGACTATGACTTTCTAGGGGACCTGGGGATCTCCTGGAATTACAGCTCACCTCCAGACTACAGAGATCAGTTCTCCTGGAGAAAATCACTGCTTTGGAAGGTGGATTCTATGACATTATACCCTGCTGAGGTCCCTGCCCCCCCTCAGGCTCCACTCCAAAATCTCCAGCTCCACTGGAGCTGGAAACCCTATCTGACATACCCCACCAATGGCCAGGGAGGACTTGGCAACCATACTTCCTCGCTGTGGTTTTCACCCTCCCATTAAAGCTCAAAGTGCCCCGTGAAATGCTATTTCAGGGGGACAGGGAAATAAATTAAATCCCCCCTTCCATCTACAGAAATTTTCTAATGGCTCCAAGTCACTGTACGGTCTGACTTAGGGGTGTGCACTTGGTATATACCAAGCTGAATAAATACCAAAAAAAAAAACCTTATCGGTATTTTGGGGGTATTTATTCAGCTGAATACAGATCAGAGATCTGTATTTGGCTACCAAAATAGCCATGCCCAAATAAAAGCCAATATTATTTGGCTTTTATTTGGATGTGTCTAGAAGGCATTTAAAGAGATCACGGTGTCTTTAAATGCTTGCTGAGTTCACTCACAGAGTTGCTCTGCCACAGCAGCATGACTCAGCAAGCATTTAAAGTTTAAATCCCTTCTGCATTATACCCTATGGCAGGGGTGGGCAAATGGCGGCCCGGGGGCCACATGCGGCCCGCCACAGAGTTTTTTGCGGCCTGCCAAGAAGATTTCAGGACTTCAAGAAAACTGAGCCCAAATTCAATTTGCTGTCTTATCCCATCACTGCTGATATTGATACAGCACCTGAGGAGCTGCAGCTTGAACTTACTGACATGCAGTCGGATCACACTGTGAAAGAAATGTTTAATGCTGTGACATTAGTTGACTTTTACAAATCTTTGTCTGCTGAAAACATTTCCATGTATGAAGAAATTTGCTGGGAAAATGTTCTCTATATTTGGGTCTACATATATTTGTGAGCAAAGTTTTTCTTGCATGAAGATCAACAAGAGTAAACATAGATGCTCTTTGACAGACATTAACTTGCAGGCTGTGATGAGAATCTCAACAAGCAATCTCACTCCTGATTTCAAAAAAATTGTAGAAAAGTGTGATAGGGTACATTTGTCTCATTAAACTGATTCTAAAATTAAATGTGCTTGCAGCTATAGATGATATGAAATTAGCACAATAAATAAACTGAATAAAACTACCATTATCTTATTTAATTTATATTTATTGATTTTTATGATACAATTTATACCTTTTCTGAAACGCAAAGTTAACTAATGAATGCAATCATTTTAAAAGGTGCGGCCCTCCGCTAACCTCCGCTCCCACAAAAGTGGCCCCCGAGCCAAAACAATTGCCCATCCCTGCCCTATGGGGACTGTCCCCATAGGGTATAATGGAGCCAAATAAATTCAGGTTTCCCAAATAAATATAGTGATATTTTCTGGGTCCAATAGACCCGAATTGGGAAAAAAATGATTTTTTTTTTTGCATAACCCTAATCTGACTCCAGCTCAAGGAAGAATGGCTTCTCTAATTAACAAGTAGTCTCTCCTGTCCTATCTGGCTCTTTATATACTATTTGTGTAGAGGCTTCTTTGTGATATTTCCAATTCTCTATACATAAAGAAGAGGATTTTTAAAGATATTTAATTCTTCAGTTCAGTCATAGGCGTAGAGTATGGGGGGGGGGCTCGAGGGCTTGAGCCACCCCCAAAATTTCCCGGGGGGGCTCAGCCACCCCCGGGAAAACGAAGTGCCTGCCGCCGTGCCTTTCTGGGTCCTTCCGAGGCTGGCGGCCGCTGCTGGAGAGGGAGAGGGAAGGGGTGGCGAAGGGGGGGGGAGAGGCACCGGCAGCAGCGTCTGGCGGGCTTCGGAAGGGCCCAGGGAGGTGGGGCGGTTTCCGGGGGGGGAGAACATCGCTCCAGCGAGCATGCGCACGCTAAGGAGCCCCCGCCCCCCTGGGATTTCCAAAACTCTACACCCCTGAGTTTAGTTAGAAGAGTATGCAGTACTATGCCATTTTAGAGGATCACTACCTTCTAGAATTCATATGCTTTGAAATTTCCTCTCAGGTAAAAGGAAATGCTCTTCTTACCATTTACCTGCAAGTCACACTAATTTTCATTCCCATTATGGGTTCTGGTCAAAATGGTTCTGTGGGCAAATTTAAAAACTGTTTGCCCAGAGACCATAATACAGTGGGACACAAAATGATGATCTGTATCTACGGGCAAAAATAGCTCCATAGCTGCCGCAAGACCTTGGAAATGATGCTTTGCACTTTGACGCTAGGCAGCTGTTCAACTACACCCATAAGACTTGCAAACCATTTATGTATTTTTCTTGATTAGATTTTAATTTTACTTAATTACATTTCATCCCCCACTTTATAACCTCTTGACCCCGATGTATGTATGTATGTTTGTTTCCACATCTCCTACATAAAATGGTGACATTGTGAGGGTTCACTCATAGCCTCAGAAACCCTTGGCTCTTGCCCAACAAAGCTTAGGCTGGAATACAATCTTGTTAGTCTTTGAGGTGCCACAAGACTCCTGTTTATTTTTGCTACAACAGATGTAACACATCTACCCCTCTGCAAAGTCATTGAAGCTTAGCATAAGTGTCCCCCTAAGCCAAGTTCTCCTTCCCTAGCACAAACTCTGGCTGCAAGCATTAAAAAAGGAGAACACATTCCCCCAGCTGCAGAGGCTTAAAACATCACTTGGTAGGGGGTCTTCCCTGTTGGAGTGAGTGATCTAACTTCCTATGAATAGCACAGCACAGTGTTTTATAGTGTTGCCGCATAAGTGCTGCTTGTCCTGTGCTGTTCACTTTGAAAAAGTTGCACACTCCTTTAATTAGTGGGTGGACACTTAGATTCCAGCATCATAAGATAATTTGATGTTAGGTTCAGAACCTTCCAGCTGTAACTATTTTCACTAGAGAAAGTCTTGGAATATAACAGCGAAAAGCAGGAAGGAATCTATATCCAAAAGGATCCTGGGCCGCTATAGATAATCTTGTTGTTTTGTTTATTTTTATTTTATTTTAGCCATTCCAGAGGTCTGATATGAATTAAAAAAACAACAACAATGCCCCATCAAGACAGAGGTAAGCCATGTCAAAGAAAGTCTTCTGCAAGTTTTTGGATATTCACATGACTAAAACAGGTGGGGGAAAATTTAAATAATTCCAGAAGGCAGTAAATTTCGAACTTCATGCAGCTTTCTGGTAAGGCAGTTCCCTGTGGTGGAAGCAGAAGTAAATTCAAATCTTCAACTCAAATCCTTCCTCTATTTTCCCCACCATTGGAAACAATGGTGGGATGGGTGCAGCCATTTTGGGTGCCCCTAGAATTGGACCCCCTGGTCCAATCTTTTGGAGACTTGGGCATTCTTTTGGGAAAAGGCCCCACTGCAAATTTGGCCCCTCTACCTCAAGCCCCCTCCTCCCCAGGCCCTTGAATATAACCTAGGAGAGATTTGTTATTGATTTCAGTGACCCCATAGGGTATAATGGAGTCGAATATCCTGAATATTTTTTGAATAGGGTATTCATACCGATCTTGATATTCAGGAATATTGGGGTATACTGAATATATTTGGATCAGAGAAATCCAAATCTGAATAATAACAAATATTTTTTCTTTGCACTCCCCTAGTCCCAACCTGAATGATTTCTGCTAAAATGGTTAAATACCTACAAAGCAGTGAACCATAATGCTGCCTCCTGATTCTACTCACTGCCCATCAGCAATATTACTGAACTGATTGTCAGACAGGGAAGCAATGAAGAGTTGTTCGAAGCTTTAACAGGGCCTCTCTACTTCCCTTTCTTGTCAGATATTCCCACATTTAGAATGTCTACATTTTAATATCTTCCCCACAGTCGTCTTCCCTCTCCTACTCAGCCTTCAAATTATCTGTGTATCTCACCTGCTGTTAAAGAGATGTTTGGGCTGTTGCTGATTTTGGCCCCAGAAAGCAAAAGGTGCAACCAAATAACATCACCATTTTAAGTCTGCCTGCCTGCACAACATTTTGTACAGGATGCTGGTATGACCAGAGCTTTAGATCATGACCTGAGGAGTCTGATTCCTCCCTGACCCTCTCTCCTTTTAAAATTTTGTAGAGTTCTAGTGAACAAAAAAGCTTGTGCACTGTTTTGAGTCACATTGATTGGCCCTAATAAAAAGTATTACATACATTTTGTTCTTGTTAATGGTCTTTGTGTATGGTGCAACCAGAAGATCCATGGGTGGGGGGATGGATTTTCTTGCAGAGAGCTTAAAACACCACTGGATGTCACTCTTGTGCTACAAACCTCTTCATCGGGTCATTCAAGGAAACATTGGGTCCACACATATTAAAATCTGAATATGGAAAACGTTAATAATTCTTCATCTTCTTTCCAGACTGCTCCTATTCATAGTTACTCAGAACAGGACTCACTGAGGTCGGTGGGACTTATGGCCAAGACAGTCTCTGTATGTTACTTGTAGATGCACATATCAGATCCATTTCCTTTCTTTAGCAAAGAAGCTTCACATGTGAGTGAGAACAGACCATTTGAAACCTGGCATGAGGAAAAGTGATTTGGAGTGGACAAACGGCCCGCAAGGAAGGGGTTAAGCAATCCCCCTTCCATCTTTTCACCCTCACATCTGCTGCAGCTTCTCCACTGTCCCGCCTTTTCTTTAAGGAGTTCAGTCTCTGGGTGCTCATTCTACCTTAACAACCCCGTGAGGTAGATTAGGCTTCATAACAACATGGGGATCTGAACTCTGGTTCTTGGTAAAAATCTGTCTCCAGGACCCTTCTGCAAAGGCAAAACAGGGAAATTTAATGATCCCTGGTGATCGTAAGGGGTATTTGTGGAATATATCAGTCATTTCAATGGAAGAACAGCTCTGTGTATATGGATAATTCATGCTGTGACCTGCAGTTGGAAGTTACATGGAGATTTCTCTATTAGTAAGTCTGATGAAATATATAGTTTTTAAGCTGTCAGAGAATAACACACAGCCCTTTCAGTACTAGCATTCTCATCAGTTTACTCCCTAAGTATGCTATTATTCCTGCAAGAAAATGCCTCAAATAGGTTTGACTCATTTATTTTGTTTTAAAGCAGCATTTAATACCTGGATAACTGGCTGAAATACAACAGGTATAACTTTTCCGGTATGGAGACAGAGTGATGGAAGAAGCTTCTGATGCTGGATTTGTGCTGTTAGGCAGCTCTTAATCTACTGGCGGGGGAGGGGGGAAGATGAGGGTGCTGTAAAAGGGATTTCAGTAGCTCCTTACATTACTTTAGTGTCATCCATATTAAAAAACATTTCCCCCTTTTCTAGGCTAAAACTCCATTTCTTGCTTCATAAGGCAATAATGCCCTTGGGCCAACTTGGCTGATGGTTTGGGGCAGGGCTTTTTTTGTAGAAAAAGGCCAGCAGGAACTCATTAGCATAATAGGCCACACCCAACAGCAGAAACTCATTAGCATATTAGGCCACACCACTGACAGCACAGCTTATTAGTATATTAGGCCACACCCCCATGTTATCAGAAGAGTGGTCATCCAGCCACACCCACCTTTTGCTTCTTATTCTGTTCGCCTTGTTTGTTGTCAAAACCCAGGGCTTTTTTTGTAGCAATAATTAAGTTGCATGTTAAGCCACACACCCCTAATGTAGCCAATCCTAATGAGTTTCTGCTGTTGGGTGTCACCTATTATGCTAATGAGTTCCTGCAGGGTGTGGCCAACTCAGGAGCCAGCCGGAACTCCATTCCTGTGCGTTCCTGCCCAAAAATAGCCCTGCTTTTGGGATCTACGCTCTTATAATGCTTCCTTAGGTTCATAAAACCTTACCAGAGCAGGAAAACCTTTTTTTTAAAAAGGCTTAGTGGCATTTTGCAGTTGATTAAAACAGTGGGGAAGGAGGAGCTATATAAACTCTGGAAGCCACACCTCCAACCACAGTTAATTCAGACTAGGTGCAAATAGGTGAATCGCTATATGTCCAGGAAGCTGGACATTAGAAATGGAATATTGTTCTCCAGACTCTACTATGTCCCCTTGTGAATGCAGGCTACTACAAAGACCTGTGCTTCTTTGTCACCTCCCATATCCCCAGTCATCCCTGATGTTCCAGAAGAAACTACTTCCAGGGTTGCACTTCCTTTCAGTCTTCTCAGATGGAGAGGGGATGGGGTTCAGTGGTAGGGCATCTTCTTGGCATGCAGAAGGTCCCATGTTCAGTCCCCGTTATCACCATATAAGATGGACCAAGCAGTTGGTGATATGAAGCTTGAGACCCTGCAGAGCTGCTGCCAGTCTGAGTAGACTTTGTATAGGGTAGCTTCATGTGTTCATGTAAGATCATTATTAGCCTATGTCTGGGCCCATAGGCCCCTGGGGACTGATTCCCACTTTTACGCTTGGACTTTGCATACTAGAGTACAAATCAGTACTCCCAATTTCACTGCAACATTCCTCTTGTTCCTCTAATGATACATAAAATAACATGTACTTATGGGAACCATGGATTTAGAATGGCTTAGGGCAGTGACCCAAACATATTGTTTTTCTGAACTTTAAACTGGAGGCACTATTACCCAACGAGGTCCACATGTGCAGCTAGTAGCACACAGAGGGTGCGTTCAGACGCACAGATTTGAGCTGGTTTGAAACACTTTGAGCCAGCTCAAATCTGCGCATTCAGACAGCCACAGCTGCCTCCCACCCCCAGGCGTCACCTACCAGACCAAATGCCATCTCAAAGCATCGCATTTTTGAGACCAGGTCCCAAGGTGGTTTCTCCTGTCCTCTTCCGCTCAAGCCGCCTTCTCCCTGTGTCATCACGGAACCGTCGCTGAGCTACTTCCGAGTCTTTAAGCCCCCCCCCCCCACAGAAGCCTCTGGCTTCCGCTTTTTGACCGCCATTTTTTTTTACCGTTGGCTATATGTGCATGAGAGCTTTTATACCTTTCCAAAAAATAATTTTTTTTAAAAAAATGGCCACTACTTTTCCGTTCCGGATGCCATGGAGAACAGTTTTGGGGTAAAAGTTTAAAGGGAAGTGTTCTCTCAGCGCAAGGAAGTCACGGAGCTTGGGTGAGTGAGAGGCTTTGCTCTCCTGCTTTTGCACATGCGCTAGATTGTATTTTTGGGTGATTGCTTATGCGCATGCGCAAGCAGTGAAAAATAATTTTAAAAGCCCAATGCACACTCCTGTGTAGATGCCAGGGAGCCGCTTGCATGCGCTTCACGCTGGTCCAGAGGGGGCATTTCGAGCAGGCTTCAGCTGGCTCCAGCACGCCATCTGAACGCACCCAGAGTGTCATCTTTGCATGTCAAGTCAGACCTGTGTCTCCAGAGCTGTTAACTAATATGGGGTCTATTTGTCCAGTGTATACCAGTGCCAAGAAGGGAAGGAAGAGTGGTGTGTCCCCCCAACTACCCTCCCTGGAGTTGCCAGTCTGCAGTGTTGGTCCACCGAGGTCCTCAACTGCCCGCCCAGCCTCACCTGGGGCCATATGTGCAGCAGCAACAGCAGCGTGCCAACCTAGCCTGGTGCACCCAGCCTCATTGCCTCATCCGCCACCCAGGTAGGGAGGAAGGGCAGCCAGCACTAGATGGCTAGCCAGCCACCTGCCCAGTCTGGCAAGTGGCAGGTGGGGAGAGCTGGAGTGGGTGCAGGTGTGTCCCCCCTACCGGCACCCACTTGCTGTTTGGCTGACATATCCCCACTGTTGATAGTGGGGAGGCTGTAAACTCCTTGGTGGCAGTCGTGGCAGCAGCAGTGGTGCTCTCCAACCAGCACAGCAAAAAGTCAGGAGGCCTGGGCAGTAAGTCGGGGGGGGGGGGGGAGGGCGCAGCCCTGAGATGCCCCAATGTAGCTACAGGCCTACTTCTAAGCAAGAAAAATCTTTGTCCCCCTTACAAGACACAGGATGGAAAAATGGATTGGCAAGGATAGCAAAACGAGATGGTAAAACAGTTGTATATGATAAACAAATGCAGAGCCTTTGCATTAGCCTGCCTGCCTATGAGCTGTTGTCTGCTGGGGAAAATCCTGGAGAAAAGGGATCTGGATTGCAGGAAGGCAAGTCAAGGGTGCTGTTGGGACTCAAGAGAAAAGATGGCCAAAATTCAGTTTGGAAGAATGAGAAAAAAGTAGATCTGGGGATGAAAGCAGGTTTGAGACGGAGGTTTGAGATGTGGACCAGACTTGAGATGATGACCAGCTACAAATTTTGGAAGGCTCAGAAGCTGCTTTTATACATCTTGGGCCCAGTGCTTGACAATGGAGACACTGTGACTGGCCAAATTCAGAGTGAGAAATTAGGATTATATTTTGGTGGAGGGTTTGCAAATGACCTGCTAACACATGAGGGATTGGACTGCTCATGATTACATTAGGCAGGGTGTCCTGTGGGTACAGGATCTCTGCCTCACCATGATCAGAGAACACTTGTCAAGGAATGGCCATAGCTGGCTTATGGGGATATGCATTAGTTAGTATCACAAAGTTGCACAATCATAGAAGCAGGGTATTCTGTGCAGTAAATAAAACTCCAGTGAAGTATATTACAAAAGGTAAAACTGACATTTATTAAGGTAGATTCACACTCATGCCACAGTCCAAAGGGGAGAAGCCTAATCTAAAGAATACAGTTCCCTATCACAGATGGCCAGCTACTCCATTCAGCATGTGTGTGTAAGACGGCATGGCTCCTACATGAGAGACATGTGGATGCATCTTGCTTTTTGCAAGTCCATGAGGACAGAGAGAACACAAAGGTCACAGGAAGAGGAGGAAGAGTCAGAGAGAAACCCCCAGGCTTAAGACAAAGAGAAGGAATTTCATTCATTAAGAAGATAACACATATGCACATCTAGAGCAATGTAGCACACACACACACACACACACACAATGTCCAGGCATGTTGAGTCACCTTATTCCAACATTTACTACAGGCCAGCAAAACCTGTGTAATGAAGTTATGCCAGATTTGGAGGAGGTCTGGAACTCTGCCTGAACCTTGACCTGGGCCATTGGGCTACTTAGCACATGGCATTCTTATAAAACATGTAACAATAAGGAGTTTTTTCACATACTTATGCATGAACAGGCGATCTGGCAGTTGCCTTATGACTGGAAGGGTTCACACAGAGATACTTCATGCAACCTACTCTGAGGGCAAACACATCATGATTTGTTTGGATGATTCAGTCATACTTGATGCAGAGATGTAGCAGAACTGGGACTGCTCTTGGATGCCTCCTTAACAATGCTAGCACTAACTAGCACTTTATGACATTGGGTTGTTTTTAGATGATTTTATCTATGTTATAATTGTTTACTTATGTTTTATTCTTCTGTAAGCCACCCTGAGCCTGCTCTGGCAGGGAGGGCAGGGTATAAATTGAATGAATGAATGAATGAATAGCTAGCCTGCCATGGCAAAGGCAGACAGAATGAAGCAAGGCCAGAAAGAGTAACTCCTGCAGAGACAGTGAGCAGATTCTCCGAGGACAAAGCTTTGAACTCTACATTAATTTATTCTTTGCATCACATTCATAGTTCTCAGATGGTACACAGGTTAGGAACTACTGGAACAAAATCTTCAGGTATTTTATTAGACGATCCCTGCTTCTGTTCAGTGAGATATTTTCTTGTGTACAAGAGACAAATTAGTGCAAGATCACTAAGAAATAATGTGATGTAGCACTAGAGGATTTATTTTGCTTTGGGATAGGAGAGGATTGAGACCTTGTGGCACCTTGGTAGTATTTTCTTTAGTCACAAGCTCGGCTTTTAAAAATCTATATACTGAAAACTCATGAACTTTTAAACATTTCAAAAAAATAATTTTGTTGAAGAGGTTCTGGAACTCCATTCTGGCACATTTACAAGTATACAAGCAGAGTGGAAGCCAACAATCATTCTAACAGCAGGTAGGAGTTTCTTAGAGAGAACTCCCACTTCTCAGTGTGCTTCAATTACAGACAAATGACGGCTTCAAAATCTGTCTGGTTGTGGTCACATGCACCAGAAAAACCGGGAGGGCGAGGGAAGTGAGGCAATTTCCTCTGGCGAAATTTGACCCACAGTTGCATGATCACACTTCCCTTTGAAGCTGTGGGCACAGTCCATCAGTGCGTGATCAGATGCAATTGTTGGTGAGTTGGATTTTTTGGTCCCGTTTTTCCCCTATTCGCTTAAATGAGGGATCAATGTATTGCACGTCCGCACTGAGGGCTCCCTATGGTGTTTGTGATGATGGAAAGGAGGAAAAAACAATGGCACAGAGTTGGGATGGCCTGATCAAACCATCCCAACGCCATGAGAGAGCGCTGGAGTGATCAGACACAGGAAAGTCCGTCTGTGGCCCGTCACAACATGTTTACTACTGGTTTTTCCCTGGTGTCTTTTAACTCCGCTTCTGCAGTGGAGCAAAATGGGTTGACAGCAGCTGAGGGGTGCTTCCCAGATGTTGTTGTCTGATTGTTCCCTTTAAATCTGCCTGACATTTGTGCCTGTGTCGGGTCTAATTGTGTGTATGATCGCAGCCTCTGTCTCTCTTTCTACCATCTTTACTAGATTAAACTGTGAACAATTTTCTCTCTTTTCTCTGTCTGTCTGTCTGTCTGTTTGTCTGTCTCTCTCTCACACACAAATCACAGCCCACTTGGATTCTGCCCTAACACATGCAATTGGAAAGTAATTTATGGTCTAAGAAATATGGATGTTCTTTCATTAGGTTCCTGACCATTGAGTTACAGTGATCAAACCAGCAAAACTTGCAACAATACCAAACTTAAAAGTCACTGCAGTACAGTTTAGGTGTTCTACAGTCACAATGATGATGCAAAATTATTTTTAAAAGTGGGTACCTTTTGCATCAAAGTTCATCGTAGCTTCCCTGTTAGCCAGTGGACAGCATGAATATGCACAAATTTTATTCACTACTTAATGGCAAATGAGCAACTATTTCTCTTACATTCTTTAAAGTCACTGTGATGGTCAAGGACATTATATGACACCAACAGAATTAGCTATTGTATTCGTTGCTGGCAGTTCCTGTGAAAACTGATTGGTACCTAAATGTAGACTGTTGCCAAGACCATTTTTCCTGTCATCAAGACACTGAACTGGAAAAAAATCTAGGTTTCAATGCTCCTCTTACGAAAGAATCTTATTTTATATTGGGCCAAATGACTCACTGGCTTATCAAGTTATGTTTTGTGCTTGGTTACAGATTTCTGATAACTACATATGCATCATGCGGAAGATGCACATGGCCAGTACTTTTGTGGTTGCAGCTTCTGGGCATTTCAGAGGGGAAAAGCAACCTTTGTATGCAATTGTGTCATTCGAATTTTGTAGTCTGGTATCTTTGGACAGCGCCGGCTCTTTGGCTTGGAAACGGAGATGAGCACCGCATCCCTAGAGTTGTATTCGACTCACTTTCAAGCAAGGGAAACCTATCCACTCCCAATTGCAGAGTAGATAAACGCCACCTCTATTTCTATCCCTGGGTCTTTATGGCTGTATGTGCAAATTTACCTGTGCACACTTTCTCTCCGGGCACTGCCAGGCATTATACAGAGAAGCAATGGAAAGTACATGTCTGTGTATTAAATTTCTCAAGTAGCACTCCTATTATTTCCTTCACCCCACTGTGGGGTACAGATGTTGTCTGCATGTAGGGCCCATTCTGCATCTAGCATTCCTTCCGTTGTTTTACCAAACCCACACTGGAACAGAAAAAGATGTGGCTCAAAACCACATTCAAACAACCCATGCTAAGCTGTACTGACTGCAGGGTCACCACTGAATGGCCATAAAGCAGTCATAAACCTGTGCAGACAGTACCATAAGACCAAGAGATCAAAGGAAGTAAAACCGGCATGCAGTGTGGAAAGGAATTTCTGTTCCAATGTAGGTTTGGTAAAACAGCGGAGTGAATGCTAGACGCAGAATGGGCCTCAGTCATGTTTGTTTCACAACAGGCATGGCTGGAGGAGTCAATAAGAAGGGCAGAAAGCACTCGGCCCTTTCCATAATGTCCATAGCCACGTTGCCCAGTTGCTCACAATCTTGGTGCACTCTGTAGCTTGTCATTCTGTCACGCTAGGGCCAGTCCTCCCTCCCCCATGGCTGTTGCAGCATCATTACAAACCACGCATGGAGGCTTGATGTTGAAAGCTATGTCTGAATGAGGTCTACTTGTCCTGGCCTTGCCTGTGTTATGAGGTAATGAGTCAGCATGGCATAGCTGAGACTGGGGACTTAACTGGGAAAAAGATGCATCATGCTCTGCAGTTTACAGACCCTGGCCAATGAGCTTGGACTGCAAAAGTTGGGCTTTCCCCCTCTTTTGTAATTGGTTCTGCAAACAGGCCTCACAACTTGCTACTTCAGTGGTAACTGGGGGTATGAAAAACATCCATATGTTGATGAACAGGCACAAAGTAGGCACTGAGAAATAAAACAGAAGAATCGATATGTGTAGCCCAGATAAGCATGTTGTCACATCTGTAGTTCCAGGTTCCACTCATGTCTAAAGTGAAAATGTTGTATTTCCTACTCCATTGCCACTGTGGATTGCTGTTGGTGAGCAGTGTTGTAACTGTTGACATAAGTGTTTGGGCTGAACTGATTTGACAGACTCTACAATGACCACAATGACATTACTAAATATTGTGTGCACGTGTTTTGTAATCCTTTCACTTTCTGCATTCCATTCTGCTTCTCTCTCCCCCATTAGTGTTCCAAAACATGTTGCTGTCGCTTCCAGTAAGGGTACCTGGTGTCAGCAGTGTCTAAATGGCCAACACGTCTGCTATTGGGAACAACCTAGGGACACCATTAATTATTGCATTGCAAAGTGTGACACTGCATCTGTGAGGGTTTGGGGTTTTTTGTACCTGTTCTACACAGTTATGTTTGTACTACCATTCATAGGATCCAGAAGTCTGGGAGTACGCAGAGATCTTGCTTATGAAGAAGATGAGGACTTGGTTTTTATATCCTACTTTTCTCTACCAAAGGAGTCTCAAAGCGGCTTACAATCGCCTTCAAGTCCTCTCCCCACAAACAGGCACCTTGTGAGGTGGAGCTGAGAGAGTTCTGAGAGAACTGTGACTGGCCCAAGATCACCCAGCAGGCTTCATGTGGAGGAGAAGTGGGAGATCATACTCAGTTCTCCCAATTAGAGTCTGCTGGCCTTGGCTGGGCGGGCGGGGTAGAAATTCAATAAATAATAATAATAATAACTCTCATCCACAACCATCCACTGCATCTCACGGTAAACATGGCTAAAGGAGACAGTGAGGGGAGGTGCAGAAGTATAAATCAGTACATATTGAGAGTCTCCCTCACAGTTCCCTAAAGATGACAAGACGTCTGTAGTCTTGGTCACTCTCCAAAGTATCCTTCACTTCTTATCTAGAGAGAGCCTAAGACAACCCTTCTGATACTTGAACAAATCTAGAGAGTCAAACATGAGGAAGACAACTCTCATTATTCCATTTCCCCCGCACTATTTCGTCAATGTAACACTTCAAACAATCAACACCTCAGAGCATTCTTGCCATATTTCATTTTTTAAAAAGAATGTGAACCTTTATTTTGGCTATTTTCCACTGTGTAAACAACACTCTTTGGTAAAAATACTTCTTTTGAGGGGGAGACCTCTTGATATTGCATAGAAAATAGACACAAGCAAACAACTCTTTATATATATATATATATGTACAACACACAGAGACATACATATATTCTTAAAAATAGAATACATCTTGGCAAAAATTACTTCCAGAGTTTGTTACCACCTTATACAGTGTATTGACACCTAACGTTGCTCAACCAAGCTTGGTGGATTTTGTTTCCTTTTTAGAAACCTATTCCATTTGGGGTAGGCAAATTACTATCTACTGTAAGTTCTTTTGTCATTCCTTGAAGGAGATAGTTGCATTTCCTTGCTTGGTGTACCACAGATTCTTAGTTGTAAACACCAAATACTTTGCAGGCTTTCCCAGTCTATGGACCATACCATGCTGGCAGAGGTTATGTAAAGAACATGGGAAACAGAAAATGTAGATGTGCTAAAATAATCAGAGTAAAAATACCTTAAGTATTGTGCAAATTGGAAGTGACAATGTAGGACCTTCTCCAGGATATTAAGGGATTCGGATGTTATAACTTGGATCCAGCAATGTGTAGACTGAAAGGAAAATGTACTTAGTGCAGTTGTGCTTGGGCAGGGGCTGCAGCAACACAACACTTCATTCCATTTAGAATCAGAAGAAATACTTCATGCTATGTCTTGTGCACACAGAAAAGACAGCAGGGATGCAATTGCTTTCATTTAGTGGAAGCAGATAGTGCAAAGTAATTGGAGTGTTTCTGCAAAGACTATTGCACATACAGAAATCTTTCGTGGATGCAACCCAAGGTTTCTAAGTTTAGAACTAAAAATGTAGAGCATGAATGTGACAAACATTTGTTTGCAAATAATCACTGTTTTTTAAAATCAGACATCTACCAGTTGAGTGGCAAACTCAACTTGAGTGGTTTTTTGCTGTGTAATGTGTGAATCGGCCCTAACAGAATTCACCTGTTCCTTTTAAAGATCCCGGTTTTAATGACACAAGTGCAAAGATGCTTAGCACTGTGATGTTTTTTTGTTGTGGCCAGAAAAAAACAACAACTATCTCCACCAAGCCTTGGAAAATAATTAAGAAATTAAACATTCTGAAACGATGTTGCAATTTTGTGAGAATTAAACCTTGCTTTGTCTTCATGTCAGAAAAAAAAGATGAATAATTTTAGCCTACCACATTGGACCACTAAAATACCACCTAATTAGTACTTCTAAACAAGTGACGAAGAGCCAGCAGAACGATCTTTGGAAAGTGACTGCTCCAGGGTAATAAATAAAGCAAGTTGTTCAGGTTCTGTGGATTATAGTCATTCTCGTCAAGATGGAATGATGGGGAAACACACCGGCAGCTGTCAGGAAGAAACAGGAAGTAGCACCAAATGTTTTCAAGTTGCAACCATCTGAAGATGAGGCAGCAGATTCATTCTGGAAGTGGTGACACCCAGTGGCATCTATGCATGTGGTTATCATACTTTGATTACTGTTGGCAGTGCTTTCCTAGTATGGATAGGCAGACACGGCGATATAGACTATGAAGGTTGTCTGATATTCAATGGCTCCATCAGCGCTGTAAGAGAGAGCCCTGACTTTCATTCGATACGTCTCTGGCTCTCGCAGAGGCCTGGTTGTATAGACCACACCTTTCAAGTTCTCATCTCTGAGTGCAAAAGGGATTGTCAGATCCTCATGGACTGTGAGGAAAGTTGTCCTTGGATGCATCACTCCATCTTCAGTGTAGGCAACTAGTCGGATTAAATCCTGATTGGCAGCAATCCCAAACGGGAGTGAAAGAAATTTGTATTCCAAGACGTACGGGCTCAAGGCACATTCCAGATCATTAAGTGGACAGTTCTTGAGGCAGAACCTAAAAGTAAACACAACTGTGAAATGGCTAATTTTTTCATCTACTTTATTCACCTGAAAGAAAGACTAGTGTTTGTTTGTTTTCCGTATATGCCATCAAGAAAAAGATGGCATCGTCTTTAATTTGTGTACAAGTTAAATGTATGTGCAGTAATACCAAACTTTTGGGTATGCCCTTTTTAAATGAGCGTCATCTTATATTTTGAGTCATCTTCATTTTGATTAGATACCGGTATTTTGAAATTAAAAAATACTTGTGGGAAAGCAGCAGCAACACCTTAATGAAGAGATCTCTTGAGGGGTCTTGGGAATCCTGAGAGGTTGCCAAGCTGGCATGAAACATGAATGTCAAGTAGCACAGTACAAAACGTGACAAGGATTGTATCACCATGGCAGGTCAGGTGTTGTTACAGGTGTTCTTCAGAATGTGACACAGTAAATTAGGCCCAAACTATACATTCTGTGAGAAATGCATGGGTCTTGTCTACTTGTGTCTCTCTGGTAGTGACAAAAGTCAACACGATGCCATCACCTTAGCATTTCTCCACTTAGGACTGCCTTCGGGGTTGATACACTTAGACAGTTGAAAAGGCCTCACAGTCACTACATTCTGAAAGGGCCCACCACAACTGTCAGATCCTAAGCAGCAGCATGGATTTGGGTCATCCCAAATCTGTGCTTTCCCCTCCCCTTCTTGGCTGCTAACAATGGAGAGAGGAGATGACAAGCAGGTGTCGGTTTGGCCACTGCCCCTTAGAGTATTTGCGTGGACCAGCTACTTATGCATGGTCCATGTGTATAATTTCATTCCAGAAAAAATAAAATCTGGAAAAAACAAGAGACAGTTTCATCATACCCAGAAAGAGGATCTCGCTGGTAATTTGGAGGGCAAGGAGTATCTATACACTGATAGCTTCCTCTCACGTTGAAGCACATTTGATTTGGCTCACAGCGGGTGGTTGGTTTATGGCACTCGTCTATATCTGATTACATTTAAAAAGAGAACAATGGAAGTCAGGTGAACAGTTCTTTCAAATTATAATTGCAGATATACTCTTACCTTGCACCCTAGTAAGGCTTTAGAGCTTATGAAGGCACTAAGGCTTAGATTCTTTGGAGTCCTTCTGTGGGCTGAAGGATTTCCACTTGCAGGCAACAACTTTCTCACACATACCCCCCTCTCCCAAGCTGGAGATCCCCCAGAAAATCTTGTTCCTTGAGGACAAGAGATCCCCAGGGGCAGGAGCACGGGTGATATTTCAGGCTGCCACAGAAGAGAGGAGGCTAGAAAATTGCATTTCACAAGTGGAAATCCTTCAGCACAAGCATACGTAATCTAAAAGCATATGAGGAGGCTGTCTGCAGAAGAACAATGGGAAAATACCAATGTCAGGAAAATAGTACAGTGGAGAAAGGTCCCCTCCAGATGCACTACAGTCCTAATCATACTCAGAACACCCAGACCTCATCTATCAGTTGGAACCAGGGACAGATGCAGATAAGGTATAACATGTAGTTGGGCACTGAGGAAAACAGACAAACACAGAAGGGGGCAGCCATACCATCCTGAAAAGGTGTCCCCAACACAGGACAGGCTACATTTGTATGAGTGAGACTAGGTTAACCAGGTCTCCCACTTTGGCGGGAGACCTCCCAACTGGGGCCCCATGATTCCCACTGCTGGACAGTGGAGCAGCAGGAGCAGGAGACCATTGTTGCACCAACACCACAACATCACTTCTGGTGCAAACCCAGAAGTGACGTCACTGCATAGGCATGATGCTCTAGGAGTCACCCCAAAACCCTATGTTTTTAACCATCCAATACAACCACCACTACCCCCTGCATCTCCCAGGGATTGTCAGTGCTGAGCTGGCAACTCTAAGTGAGGCCCATAGTTTAATTAAAACCTTGAGACCTTACTCAATTGTATCTACATCAGCTGAAAAATTCAAATCTCTCCAATATGGCTGCCTGCCAAGGCATTTATTTATTCTATACTCAAAGTATCACATTTATATAATTCTTCCCTTTGCCAAAATATTTTCTTACCTAGGCATGTTTTGCCATTGGCCGTTACCTGGTAACCAACTGGGCAAAAACACTGGTAACTCCCTAGAGTATTCCTGCACTCATGCTGACACACATCTCTGTTCTCACATTCATCGATATCTGCAAAAAGCATGAAAACAAGCATTAAAATTGTCAGGCAAAGAGACAATCCAAGACTGAAAAATCTGTTTGACGAAAGACTTCAGAAATTCATTCTTATGGAATTAAAAACAATCTAGGTTTTATGCACATATTTTACTAGGGCTGCTTTGAGTGATGCAGTGCAAGGAGAGGAACCCTCTCATATCCAACAATTCTGCGCTTACATTACGTGTGCATTAAACAACAACAACACTGCATTGCTATAGGATATTGGCCTGCACACTATTAGAAGAGCAATATTGTATCGACCCACTCTAACAAGATGAGCGGATGATGCAGAGTTGGTCTGTTCCAGTTATAGAAGTCACTGGAGAAGTTAGGAAGTAAGTGGATGGGGCCAGTGGCTCACAGTGGCTAAGAACCAGTCATTGTAACTCAGAAAGCTGGCGGGGAAGAGACTGAATGACCAAGCTCAAAGTCGGAGTCATTAGTATGATGGATAGATGGTTCCCCAGGGGCAAATCTGTCCTTGGCCACAAATGCCTTCCTCACACCCTCAGTGAGCTCAAAATTAGGCAACACTATTATTTATGACTGGATTTTCTAAATTTGGGGGTGGGTAGTGAAGTAAAAGCAGCCAAATAAAATCTGGAAGATTGACATGCTGGAATGTAGAAACTAGTGACAGATTAAGACCATCAGCATAGTTAGTCAAGGCACTGATCTGAGGGACAGTGAAACCACACTTCAAAAAACAGCTGTATTTCATAGCATATATGCTAGAGCTGTAGTGCCTACATATATCAAATATGAACAGGAGGAAGGCTTTTGAAACTGGATGAGTCTTATGACATTTTTAATATTTTACTGATTTTGGACTGCTACTGTTCCTGTTCTTGCTCTTGCTGTTGGTGCTGAGATGGTGATAATATTAACGTGATTGATCTGTGTAATCATTTTTCCTTTGCATTTGACCGGTGTTTTACAGCTTTTGTTTTGCAAAACAGCTTGTGTTTTTTTTAAATGAAGTAGAGGTAAAAATGAGTGCTCTGTGTTAACCCAATAAATATCCACTTTAAAAAAAATGAAGAGTGAGGTGTGCCAGGAACATGTACCTTAGGGTTGCCAACCTCCAGGTGGGGCCTGGGGATCTCCCACTTTTACAACTCATCTCCAGCTGACAGATACCAGCTCCCCTGGAGAAAATGGCCACTTTGAAAGGGGGACTCTATGGCATTGTACCATGTTGAGGTCTCTCTCCTCCCCAAAGCCCGCCCTCTCCTGGATCTACCCACAAAGTCTCCAGGTATTTTCCAAACCAGACCTGGCAACCCTAATGTACCTGGATAGGTGCAAATGGAAATGTGACTACAAAGCAAAGCATGCCTTGGGTTCAGAGCGCACTCTAATTACACTGGGTGATTCTGCATTGGTTTTTCCGTCTGTTGTTTTATGAAACCCACATTGGAACAGAAATTCCCCTTTGCCCTGCATGCTGCTTTCACTTTCTTTGATCATCGGATTTTATGGTACCCTCTATACCACATGCAGCTTCTGCTTTGTTTGATCATTGGGTTTTATGGTACCTTCTACATAAATTTATGGCCATTCAGGGGTGACTTTGCAGTTAGTATGGCATTGCCCTGAGGCATTTGAATATGGTTTTGAGCTGCACTTTTCCCTCCCAGTTGAGAAAATGTGGAGCAAATGTTAGAAGCAGAAGTGCCCTTAGTTTGGTCAGCTGAGGTTCCAGGAGTTCTTAAAGGATTTTTACTGCAAGCCTGTAGTAGGTATTCCAATATGTCAGCATCCCTGGCATCTGTCCCTTTCCACACAATTCTCATTGTTCTGGGATCTTAGCTTGATGTAACTAACAGTTCTTGGAGACAGCTTAAAATCTAGGCAGGGAAACAAGGAAGCTGGAATGTCTAGGAGGAGAGGAATGGTGCAAGAGCCTACTATTTTTGATGGGTTCCCAGATTGATTGTACCCAGCTTCTTATTTATTTATTTAGTTATTTTTCAGATTTATATCCCGCCCTCCCCGTGAACAGGTTCAGGGCGGCTTACACGGGCACAAGGCCAATTCAGTACATTAAAACAGATATCTGGGACTTCTGGAACTTACACCATTGTTTTAGGGCCTAAATTCACTATTTTTCTATGTTAAGAATAGTTCGTTTTGTTTTATCCATTCCTTGTTGAAAGGGGAGGTTCCAACAGAGTATGCAATTACTCATTTCCTTAGCTTGAATTCTGTTTTTTATTATGCATTTGGTTAAAATATTGATACCCTGTTTTTTCTCTTGACTCAAGGTGCCTTACAAGTAGCTACTACAACATTATAGATTAAAATTAAATACTCTTCCCCCCAGGGTTACCAGGTCTTACCTGGCTTGTGGTGGGGGAGTCCCGGAACTTCTTCGGCGTGTGTGCAAAGCATGCGTACTGCGATGACATCACCCGGAAGTGATGTCATCGTGTCAGGCACATTGGGGGCAGGGCACTGTCATTTGAGGGGGAAACCATAGAGTTTTCCTTCAAATGTTAGAGTGTCCCCCGCAACGTGCCCTGGCGTGATGACGTCACCTCTGGGAGATGTTATCATGCCGGGGCACGTTGCCATGATGCCAGCACTTTGGGGGTGGGGTTCCCCCAGACGGCCGGTTCTGGGCTGGTGGGTAAACAACCTGTCGGGTGGGCAAACCCCCACCCACCCAGGAGATCTGGCAACCCTACCCCCCCAGATGCCTGCAGTTCATAGCTCATCAAAAGCCCTGGCAAACATACAAGGCTTGCCTTTCCTCCTGAAGATTGCCAAAAAGGGGGTTCCCCTCATCTCTTAAGGGAACCCATTCCATAAGATGGGGGCTGCAATGGAAAAGGCCTGGGCTCTGGTCAATAGCAGGCAGACAGCTCTGAGTCTCTGTAGACTGTAATTGTCATATGGGAACATATCAAATCAAGCAGATACCCCAATCAGCTTTCAAGGGGAGTGGCCCAGGCTCGCTTGATCTACTCAGATCTCAAAGGCTAAGTGGGGTCGACCCTGGTTAGTATTTAGGTGGGAAACCACAAATAAAGGTCATGATGTGGAGGCAGGCAATGGCAAAAGACCTCTGAATGTCTCTTGCCTTGAAAACCCTATGAGGTTGCCATAAGTTGGCTGCGATTTGAAAGGACTTTCCACCACAACAACATGAAACTAGGGATGGGGGATCCAGAGGCCCGCTCTTTTACAAAGTATATTTTAAGATCATGTATTGTAATTAGTTTTTAACTGTACTATAGATATGAAAATGTTATCAGTGAAGTCAGCTACTCTTTTAATTAGGCAGGATTTTGGTATGCATATAGGTTGCCAGCCTCCAGGTGGGGCCTGGGGATGTCCTACTTTTACAACTCATCTCCAGCTGACAGATGTCAGCTCCCCTGGAAAAAATGGCTGCTTTGAAGGGGGGACTCTATGGCATGGTACTATGCTGCAGCCTCTCCCCTCCCCAAACCCCGCCCTCTCCTGGATCCACCCCCAAAGTCTCAAGGTATTTCCCAAACCAGACCGGGCAACCCTATTAATGCATACCTTGTATGTAGATCCATTTAATTATTTGTGCCAATTCTCCCACGTCGCACAGAATCAGTGAGCTGGCTATAGACATAGGTATCACGGAGTGGGGCTAATTCACATGTGGTCTGAAAGATGGGAGTGTAGAGGCAGGACTGCTCCCTCTGGGCTCAGTGGCGCTCCTTGGAAGTAATCCAAGTCTGTTTACCACTGAGTCACCACCAGGGTCTCACCATTGTTCCTAACTCCATCCTCTGTTTTACGGAAAAATGACGAGCAGAAGATGTGAGTGGTACATGTGGAATAGTTTTTAATATAAAAGGAACAGGACCCCATTCGTGTTTTTCTCATGTATGCAAACCCCAGTTGCATCAAGTGTTCCATGATTAATGGACACCCTGGAGAGCAGGGATGGAAATGGATCCTTGGCGTAAATAAGGCTGGTTCACACATCAATGTACATCACTTCCTCCCTTGGAAAGTACTGTGTTTGAGGTAATCTGTAATGGCTCTTTCCAAGATGCATCTCACTGTCTGAGGCTGCAGTCATCAAAGTGGTGTTAGTTTGTGTGTGTGTGAGAGAGAGAACTGGCCTGAAGTGTGTGATTTATCAGTATTGCCCAACTGTTTGCTGTTCCCGTTAATTTCAGCGGAAGCAGAATGCAAACACTTTGTCCCCTCCCTCTCAGTCATTCAGAAGTTCCACAAAGAGAATTAAGAGCATTTGGGGCTTACTCACTGCCCCACTTTGTTGTCTTTATTATTAATGTATTACAAATTATTAGTTTTAAGTGACTTTTAAAATTTTCTTAGCTCCCTTGGATGAAAATATTGGTAGAAGGCAAGCAACAAGTGCTCTAAAATAATTAGACAAGTTGAAGGCAGCTTGGCAGTTGACTTTGTGTGGCCTCCGCCCTTCTCTAAATGAAGTGAATGCACCCTAGAGATTTCCATGTAGTTCCAGATGCCTCTTGTGGCATGCTATCGCTTTGTGCCGAGGCCTTGCCCACTGTGGATCACCTTGTGTGCTACTTTTGGTCTGGCCAGAACAGCTTCTTGCACAAATTTGTGTGGGGTATGTGGCCATATCCAAATGGAAAGCATCAAGATATGCATGTAAACGACATGTTCATTCTGGCCTGTGGCCATTCCCATGGGAAATGTATCAGCAGCACTGCTCCAGAGTCACTTTTCATACTGTTCTTGTCTGGGCAGCGACACTCCTCAAGAGATTTTGGGACAGAGGCCTTGAGAAATGCTTCCATTTTACATCATGTTCCCTATCACCTGGGCCTCAGAGGACATGATTCTGAGGAGCATGCCTTTGGCCTAAAGTCTGGCCATCCCTGTGCAATAATATGGGAAAGAAAAAAAGAAAGAAAGAAAAAAAGAAAAGAAAGAGAGAAAAGAAAGAGAGAAAAGAAAGAAAGAAAGACTGCTGTTCAACCAAGTTCCTTGACCTTGCTGACTTGTAATGGGGTCAGTTTGTTTTGTGCCTAACAAAATGGCACCACCCCTTGATGACATATTATTAATTAGGCTGTCCATTTCAATCTACACCTTTCTATTTTGTACTTGGGGACAAGATAGGCCTCGTTTTGTGTTATGCCAGTCATAACACCTCCAGTGCACAGAATGCTCTGTTTCCATGGATTGTCAGTAGTGATTTGACACAACAAAATTCTAAGACCTGCTGTCTATAAAAGAATTAGCATCTTGGATCTTATGAAGTGTTTCCACAGACAGACTTTAGCCCATAGGTTGAGACTTTCTCATGTCCCCCTCCCTCCAAAGCTCAGCACACTCCCCCCAAAATGGTGCTCCATAATAATAGAAGGGAGGGCATTTTGAGATGCAGAAAGAGGCAAGAAAGTCATGCTTTGCAGGCAGAAATTGTTCTGCCCACAGAAACAGTTTGTTGCATCTAAGCCAAAATTTTCCACCAAAAGAAGACCGCAATACCCTGAAAAGAACATTCATTTTCTCCTCACTTGTAAGTTCCTGTTTCTTTAGGGAGATATGCTGGACATAAACCAGTATAAAATTGAATCAACCACAGGAGCCAATTTGGTGTAGTGGTTAAGTGCGCGGACTTCAATCTGGGAGAACTGGGTTTGATTCCCCACTCCTCCACATGCACCTGCTGAATGACCTTAGGTAAGCCATAGCTCTGGCCCAGCTATTCTCTCAAGGACAATTGTCTCAGAGCTCTCTCAGCCCTACCTACCTCACAGGGTGTCTGTTGTGGGGAGGGGAAGGGAAAGGAGTTTGTAAGCCGCTCTGAGACTCCCTTGGGGAGTGAAGGGCGGGGTATAAATCCAATCTCTTATCTTCTTCTTCTAGAGGGAGCAAAAATACATGGGGAACAGACTCCCCCCAAAGAAATAGGAACTTACAAACAAGTGGAAAAACCCACAGACTAAATATGATGCATAGAACAGAATGGTGGTTCTACAAAATATTTATCAGCTGTTTGGGGAGAATGTCAAAGTTACAAATGGCAGTAGAATCCTACTACAGAGCATCTCATAAAATAATGCATAGTATCGGTGTGTAAAATATCCTAACAGTAAAGTGAATCAACAGCAAAAAAAAAAATATTTTTTTGGAATATGCTATATAATGAGACATATACACAAATGTGACATTTACCTACACATGTGTTATTTCTTGCCTCATAGCCTTCAGGGCAAGTCTCTCTAACATTCCTTTTAGTCCTGGAGATGGGAATTCTGCTGTTCCTATACTCTGAGTAGGAGCTGTAGATATTGGAGGATTGTCTGAAATACTGCTGAGGTCGATAGTTGTCTCTCACAGGGGAGAACTGTGCATAGTTATAACTATTATAATAGGTGCCATAATTTGGCAACCTCTCCAATCCGGCGCAAGATTTGCCGTCGCCTAATAAATGTTGTCCAGGGGGACAGATACACTTGAAGCTGCCGGGGCTGTTGGCGCATTGATACGCACAAGGTTTAGGCACTTGTTCACATTCATTAATGTCTGCTCATGTGGCATCAAATCCAAAGCAATGAACCATGCCACAAGGGGAAAGAGGGGAAAAAACACAAAACATAAAAAGCATATCAGTCTGTGGACCAACTGACATCACAAATGTGATTCTGAAACCACAAAGTCCAGCTTTTCTGAGCTAGACACAGTGCATGCATTAGTCTTTGTGTCAAACAGTTCATGAAAACCACATCATCATCTTGGCTAAAGATCACTGTCAGATACACACAGAAATCAGCTGGAGATCATCTTAACATGGGCATTCCATGGCAAATTAAGCACTCAATAAGTGCAATAAATATTGAGTAAGATATAGACTGGGGTAGTCTTCTAGTGCTGTTTCCAGGGCCAGTTGTATGGAAACTGCCCTCTGATCCTTCCTCTCTCACTTTGTCCTCTTACTCTCTACACATGGCCTTCCATGGAGACACAACCCAAGAGAATGCATGGAGAGGCACAGTGAGGTGCACCAATGCATCTCAGCTTGCTCCAGCCATCAGGGTACAGGAGGGTCCTGGAATCCCCTCCTTAGCCTGTGCCACTGCACTAGGAGTCGTCAAGGGCCAAGTTAGCCAACTGAACAGTCTGCTGACTTCAAGAGGAGTATCTTAAAAGTTTGTAGCTTAAGCAGTAGCCAAAAATAGATGCTGGGCACAAGAACATGCATTAATATATGTCTGAATCAAACTTACCCATACAAGGTCTTCCAACTCCCTGGGATCGGTACCCTCTTGGGCACACACACTGGTAGCTTCCTCGTGAGTTTTCACATATCTGGTTGTATCGGCATTGATGAGTACCATCTCTGCATTCATCAATATCTAACAAGGAACATGAAGTCTTAAAGGAAGCTGGATTTTTATGTGAGAAAGTAGTTATTTCTCTTTGTTAACTTTATTAACATGCAGAGTTTATTTATACTGCTGCCCAAAGCTTTTCCCAGCTGCATCTCATACTCTACCACTCAGCTGGAGTTTTCCTCTGGACAGAGTCTTCCCCCAGAGGAAAAGCCTCTTTTGATGGAGGAACAGACTCTTTTTTTTAAACTTAATTTTTATTAATTTTTCAATAACCACAGAACAATGAACTTTTACAAATAACAATCGAAACAACCATATGAATTCTGTATGGTTTACAAATTTTTCTTGAAGATCATACAATAAAGGTAACGTAACTAGGTTTTCTGAAAAAATTACATCAATATTAGCTCAATAAAACATAATATTAGAATATTTCTTGGGTAAAATAACAGTTATTCGCTGGTGAATTAACATAGTCAAAAAAGGAAAACCACTTTTCCAAAAAAATGTTTCTCTTTCCAGGTATCTCAGCCATGATGATTTGAGAGGCTAATCTGTCCATAACTGCCAGGTCCCAAACTTTAAGAAACCATTGTTGAATCGATGGGACTTTTTTAGATTTCCAAAGCTGAGTGATTAAGGTTTTCGCTGCAAGTAAAAGTAGCGCAGCTAAATCTTTAGTATATCCAGTTAGATTTGTATGGGACCAATAGTTCAATAGCACTGAAGCTGGAGTGTTAGGAATATCTATCTTAAGAATTTCACCCAACATGACAAGGACCGAGGCCCAAAAGGGAACAATACAAGGGCATCTCCACCAACAATGAATAAAGGTGGCTGGTTCTCCACACCCTTTCCAACATAAAGGGTTGGAATAAAATATAGTAATAATTCCTTTAGAATTTGATTTATTAGACTTTATTAAGTTTTCAAACTGTGTAAGTGGTCTGGATAAACTAGGCAAAATATTTGGATTGTGCAGCAAGTGATGTAGTTGCATATACTGCAACCATGATATCTCCATATTGCCCTGCAATTCAAGTTGAGGTTTAGTTAACATCCCCTGATGACTACACAGATCTAGTCCAAATAGCTCCTTTTCTCTCCAGGAGTTATATGCCGGTAAGTCCCTACCAGGTGGAAACCAGTTTTGACCAGTAAAGGGAGTAATAGGGGAGTGAGCTGGGGCTAATACATGACAATAGCGATCCCATAATTCTAAAGTAAGATTTAAATATGAATGGGGGAACGATTTAAAGGTCTCTCTGAAGCTTTATTCCAAATAAGTTCGAACAAGTTTCCTTGACTAAGCTGAGATTGTTCTATTCTAATCCAAGTATGAGAGACATTTCCTTGAGCATAAAAAACTATTGCTTTAAGCTGGGCTGCCAAGTAATATTTTTCCAAATCAGGTAGACCGAGACCCCCTAATTTTGTTGGTCTTGTTAAATTTACATAGTTGATTCTTGGCCGTTTAGATGCCCAAATGAAGTTAGAAAAAATCTGTTTCCATTATTTAAAAAATTTCACTGGGATCTTAATTGGAAGATTTTGAAACAAAAATAAAAATTTAGGAAAAATAAAAGTTTTTAACACTTCAATTTTTTCTAATAGTGATAGGTTAAGATTAGTCCAGCTAGATAAAACATCTTTTCCTTCTAGCGTCAGTGGAATAAAATTACAGTAAAATGTCTCAGACAGGTTCAGGGGAACAATAATTCCTAAGTATTTCCAGAGGAACAGACTCTTGGTGGAAGGCTCCTGTTGGAGAGAAGGACTCAGAATGCCTGGACATTGGGGGTGCTGCATCACTCTAAGGGTGTATAACTTTTGAATAGGATGCCTCTCTTTGTCTTAACCTGGGAGCTGCCCTCTGACCCTTCCTCTCTCACTTTGTCCTCTCACTCCCTGCACATGGCCTTCCATGGAGACACATGTCTCTGCAGGTGTCTCCTGCAGATACAGTGCCCTCATACTCCCACACACATGATGCCAGAAAAGCTGGCCACTTGTGATAGGGGAAGTACTCTTTAGATTAGGCTTCTTTCTCTCCTTTTGACTGCAACCTGAATGTGAACTGGATCTACTTGAATAAATGTAAGTTTACCTTTTTTTACAATATACTTCTTAGGAGATTTATTTACTGCACTCAGCATCACGCTTCTAGGACTAGGCAAAACTCTGTTATCTTAACCAAATATCCCAATAGCTCCTTCCACCAGATTTCAGAATCAGGGGATTAACATATTCCGTATTTGCTTATTCCCACCTGTCCTTGTCTTACCCTTCAAAAAGAATACACACCATAACATTAATCAACGAGACAACAGGAGGGCTAACAAAAGCTGTTTTCTTTGTGATGAACTAGTTGCCGATTCATGTGGATGTTCATAAGTAGCCTCCATATTTATGATGCAAGAGTTGCGATACCCATAAAAATACCACTCAGAAACATGATAGAAAGGAAAGAGATGCTCCTGAAACAACTGGAGATCTGCTTGTCTGTTACTGACTCTGAAAAGAATATGGTAAATAGATACACCTACCTATACAGGTTCCATTTTCTGATTTGGTCATTCCATTTGGACACAGATCAATGCATTTGTAGCCACCTCTGGTATTCTTGCATAGCTGGTCAGGTCTGCATACATTTTGCCTGCATTCATTCACATCTTTAACAATAAAGAAGAGAGTTATATTTGTAGCCAGCTTCATCAATAACAGCTGAATTCATATGTAACAAACCACCATAGTTTGTCACTACAGGAATGTGCCTTGGAAATCCTCATGCACAGTTCAGAAATTGATCATTTACCCATTTGTGACAAGCCAAAAGAATCCTGTTCTGGAAGTAAAACCATCGTTTGCAATTCAGACAAAACAACGAACTAGAGCCTGCTGTAAGCACAGGAGAAGAGATGTAATTGCTGAGAGGTGTGTGAGGGGAAGGGGTGCCAAAGCCCAAGGATTTCCATAGCTCATGCTCATAATAACAAACCATGCTTTGTTATTATATGTATTCAGATGTCATGACAAATCTGTTACTTCATGACAGACATGAACTTGTTGACATGCTCATATGCTCATTTCCACTTCTGCCTCTGTTTGCAAACCAACTATTATTAAACATGGATCCAAATTCCCATGACATCTGAATGCAAACATAGAGGGAAGAAACCCAACCATGGCAACAGGGTGGGTACTCAGAAGGCTGAGTATAACAAACTTAAAATATAACAAAGTATTTATTACACAGTGTAGCAATCAACAATTAAAAACAAGATAGCTACATAAGAGTGCTAAAATCCAATAGAAATTGTACATCAATGGAACGTGAATCACATAACAGAATATGTCATAAAAAGCCACTAGACTAGACACGTTTCAGCTCTGAGAGCCTTTTTCAGTGGCCTAAAACCAGGGGTGGTCATACTCGGGAGCTGCATGCAACTCTTTCACACCGTCTAATTTAATGTTAATAAAAAGCAAATTTGCATATTTTTCAATAAAAACGTGTGTGTAATATTTGTTCATGTCTTGCGGCTCTCAGACATCTGACGTTTATTCGGTGTGGCTGTTACGTTAAGCAAGTTTGGCCAACCCTGCCTAAAACCAAATAGCACACATTTAAAACAAACTAAAAATTAAGGACCAGGCAGGTTTGTAGTATTTCAATATGGGGGTAGGCTCCACATAAAAAACTGGCCTGTATATAATTCTGAGCCAACCCACAAAGAGGGCAGTGTCTCTCTCCAATTATTCTGTCTCTGGCCAAGAATCCATCATCTCTGTATTCAAGGTTTCTCAAACATGCTCCACACATGAGGGATGGGGGAAAGGAGTTCACCAGCACGGCAACATGCCAGCCCTGTACCCATCTTGAACAGAGGTCAATTCATGACATCTTAATGTATGAGTTGCCTCTTTAGCGGGAAGTAAAGACCAAGCATCCAAGGGCTTGAAAGGAAACATCTAGCATTTTGGAATACTAAAACTGACCTGCAAATTTTAAAATTTAATATTGTCCATTTGAAATTTTGTACTTGCCTTTCCATTTAAGACACAGAGTAACTATTTAATTTGATCAGCTGTTCACCTCCCCCTGAGATGCTGGAGAGCCACTGCGAGGCTGCGGTCACACACACTAAATAATCCACTTTCAATGCTCTTTCTAACTGGATTTTTACTGCATGAACTGGCAAAATCCACTCTGAAAGTGCACTGAAAGTGAATTATTTAGTGTGTGTGACCACAGCGTGAGTAGATAATACTGACCTTAACGAATCAATGGTCTGATTCAGTGTACAGAAACTTCATGTGTTTATGTGCAGGGATATCAGAATGAAATTAGAGTGCTCTAACATCAATAACAGAATTCAGTGCAAAGGTTACAGCAAATATTGATCATGGTAGGAGAAATTGTTCAGACAGTTAACACACTATGCCAGTCAATTTTTGTGTGAAAAAATTCAAAAGCTTAAGGATTTATGATTTCCCCTATATACTTTCTTTGGGACAGTACATTAAATAAACCACATGCTATGTGAAGATTCGCCTCAGTCCACAGCAGGGGTGTAGACTTTTGTAAATTCGGGGGGGGGGGCCTTTAGTGTGCGCGTGAAGCGCCCGTGATTGCTGGGGTGATGTTCTCCCCCCCACGCCTCCGGGAAACCGCCTCTCCTCCCTGGGCCCTTCCAAGGCCCGCCAGCTGCTGCTGCCAGTGCCTCCCTCGCCCTCCCTCTTTTCTGAGCGAAATGCCCAGCATGGTGACGTCACCCGGAAGTGATGCCATCATGCTGGGCATGTTGCCAGGGCGACGCTCAGGCAATCACCCTGAAACTCTATGGTGCCATAGAGTTTCAGGGCGATTGCTAGAGCATTGCCTAGCAATGTGCCCAGCATGATGGCGTCCCTTCCGGGTGACACCACCACACTGGGCATTTTGCCCGGAAAAGAGGGAGGGAGAGGGAGAGGGAAGGACAGAGGAGTGGCCAGGCCAGGGAGGGGAGAGAGGCACTGGCAGCAGCAGCTGGCGGGCCTCGGAAGGGCCCGGGGAGGCACAGCGGCGAGGCACGGTGGCAGGCGCTCCATTTTGCCAGGGGTGGCTGAGCCCCCCCGGGAAATTTCAGGGGTGGCTCGAGCCCCCCCGTAGTCTACGCCTATGGTCCACAGTTATTTGGGGCTTGATCCTACCAAGTTTTCTTCGGTCAAAAAGTGGAGAGGGGCCCCTTTTGATCACTGAAAAGGGTATGCTGGGGATCACTGAACCCATGTGAAGAAAAGCCATGCAGGACAGAGGCTGCAGTGAAGAGGGGAATCAGGTAAGATTGAGCAGAAAACCTGACAGAATCCAACCCTTCATATTAGAGGTGGAATGACTGATGGGGGTTGTGTTGTGTCTGCAACTGTTCATTATTGATTTGTCAGATCACACTGTCATTATGCTTTTACTATTTTCTCAGCAACAATATGGGTCAAAGATTCTGAAGACTGTATCAAGGATTTTCATACCCCACAAGAAGCAAATTAGTGACTATCAGAGATATTAGTGGGCTTAGACTGAAGGAACTTTAAATAGGATTGCACTATAAATGGGGCTCATTACTGGCTTAGTTCTTATTTCAAATATCCTTAAGAGTTGTTCAAGGAGTCTCACCCAATTTGTGTACAGATTATTTTTAAAGTGTAAGAGGGCTGCTTTAGCCCCATGAAAACCATTGATTGTTATACCAGTGGTCCCATATTTCATTTGTACAGCAATTAAATGGCTAAAGTCTCTCACAAATAAATCTTATAATAAAATAACTTGCAAGCATCTGATTGCCCTGAAGTCTATATCATACCCATGCATTTTCTGCCTTTTAACTGATATCCTGGATCACATCCACAGTGGAAACTTCCAATGGTGTTGAAGCAGCGCTGATGACAGGGACTGGAATCTTGGCATTCATTAACATCTGTTGTGTAATACAGACACAGTTTAATTTTTTTCCCCACACTACAGCCCAGTAATACTGTAAACAATCAGACCCCTCCTCCCACTGATCGGCAGTTTATAGTTTAAAAGAGCCAGAAACACCCTTCTTAATATCACCCTAATACCTTAAGTGCAGGGCATTGCTTGGGACAAAATGGACATCAGCCAGGTATCAGCCTGGGAAATCAGTTTTAAGGTGCGAGTCAGAGAGGCTGGTTGACTTTAGAACAATGCGTCACCCAGGACCTACTGATTCACTCAGTATAATCCCATCAATATCCAAGCCCAACTTCTCCTTCATCCATTACCCTTGATTAAGTGGTGATTAATTAATGCTTAAGTCTATTCACTTACCCAGTTTACTCTTCCCAATCAGTGCTTGCAGAGCCATCAAGCCTCTCACACCTCTTTGACTACCTCTGATAAAACCATTAAGTTGTTGGTTTCTGGCAAATGTCTCAACCTGCCTCATAGTACCTTTTGCCCTTATAACCATGGCACTGTGCCACCCAGCAGTGTGTGTGTGCGCCTTGGATTCTTCCTCAAACTCCCACTTGCCTGTGGGTCTACTCTTCCATTTCCCAAAGTGCTGGCTATTTGCTCCTTGACTGCTGCTTCCATGGACCTCGTCAAGATTGGTAATTATTGCCTTTCCTTAAAAATCTCTCCCCTTCTTCCCTGTTTTTCTTATTGATTGATTGATTTTCAACCACCCTCCCCTGACAAGCTGGGCTCAGAGTGGTGTACAACAAAGTAATAAAACATCAGTTAAGAACAGATTAAAACCAGTAACAAACAGAAAGCAAGTGGAGATGGTGCAAGAAAAACCAGTAACACTGCTATCTCATGGGAGGGGAGGGGAGGGGAGGTAGAAGTGCCAGGATGGAAGTGTCATTGTCCTCAGCCAAATGCCTGGTGGAACATCTCTGCTTTGCAGGCCTTGCAGAACTGTCACAAGTCCTGCAGGGCACAGATGTTTGGTTGGAACCAGGGTAGATTAAACTCTGGCTCTAGTTGAGGACAACCGGATGTCTCTAAAGCCAGATACTGCCAATAGATTTTGATCCGCAGAGCACAATTCTTTTCTGGGGGTATACCAAAAGAGGCAGTCCTAAAGGTACGTAGGTCCCTGACCATTTAGGGCCTTAAAGGTCAATAGCAGAACCATTGGAAGCCAGCGCAGCTCACACAAAACAGGATGGATGTGTGTTATGTGCGGTGTCCCTGTGAGGACCCATGCTGCTGTATTCTGTACCAGTGGGAGTTTCGGGGTCAGCCTCAAGAGTAGGCCCACGTACAGCGAGTTACAGTAATCCAGCCTGGAGGTGAGTGTTGCATGGATTACAGTGGCTAGGTCAGGAAGAGACAAGTATGGGGCTAGTTGCCTGACCTGGTGCAGTTGAAGAAATGCTAGTCTGGCAACATTTGTGACCTGGGTCTCCATCGTCAGAGAGGCATCCAGGATCACACCCAGGCTCTTAACAGTAGGTGCTGGTCTCAAGGGCACAACAGCAACAGCTGGGAGCTGACACCCTGCCCCAAAGTCCCCCAGCCACAGAAGAACCTTTGTCTTAGAAGGATTCAGTCTTAGATGGCTCCGTTTTAGCCATCCCAGCCAGCTCTGTCTTAGGTAGTTCTTGTGCATATTTCTCTCTCTGTGCGTGTGTGTGTGTGTGTTTTTCTTTATTTCCATATTCTTTTTAATAAAAACCTTTCCAGTCAAACATCTGCCTGGTTTATTTTGAGAGTTCTCTTAAAGGGAAAAATCCTGGTACAAATAGGTGGAGATCCCAGTTATCTGTCTCTTGCCCTGTCTTCTTTGGCTAATTCCCCCAACTAAAGTGGAGACTGCCTCTTTGGGTAACAATACCTAATAGGGCCAAATAACATGATATACCTGACATGTGTCAGATCATGGGTGCATGATGTACATCAAGGGAACTCACGATCATTCACTCAACACAGCAGGGCAGTTATATGTGGTGGGAGAAGGAGTGTCCAGTTTCCCCCTGGCTTGGTTTTTGCCAGCAGAAACGTGTGGGGATGCTTTTTACCCCCTTTCTCTGGCTCCACATGGAGCCAGACTGAGCAACAGGGAAATCTTGTGGAACCAGAGAGAAGAGGTGAAAAGCTGCTGCCTGGCCACCATTTCCATTGACAAAAACCAGGCAAGAGGGAAAAAATAAGCTCCTTCTCCACACTCTCAACATCCCCCCACTGTATTGAGTAAACAGGTTGTAATGTAGTATGCTCTGTGTTCTAACCAGCCTGCCATGTGCTCCCAGGTAATGGCGCCCGCTGCATGGCCAGAGCACATGGTCAGGCAGAGAGGGGAGCTTGAATCTGGAGGAACAATAGACATCCGGATTCAAAGCCTCCACCAATGTGGGACCTAGGTTCTCCCTGGAGAGCCAATGCACTCAAAGGCTCCTCCAGGGAACCTATGACAAACATGCGCATATGTTAAGCCCCTATCAGGTCTTTTGGGTGCGGCCAGAGGTGTGGCTCCGGCCAGCATATAATGAGGGCCCTGGAGCCCTGGAAGCATGCTTGTTCTGACCATCTACTGGGCATGCTGAATCACTTAATAAAGGCTTCATGATTTCACCGTTCCTGGTCTCCCGAGTCCAGTACTCTTCACAGGTCCTGAGTTCCCCCAATTTACACTTGACTGTACATCCAGTTGCAGACCCATGACCTGACACACATCAGGCATATTGCATAGTTAGATCCTTAGTTCCCAGAGAAATGAGCTAAGTATTTGCCACCCGTCTGAGGAAAAGCAGTGGGAGAAAAGTGCAATCTGAAGTGGAGGAGGGGTTCTTTAATCCTTCCTCTTCCCACTACTTTTCCCCAACAACTTTGACCTTCACTCACTTTTCTACTAGCCAGTTCCATATGGCATAGACACGGGGAAAACTGGGGAGGGGGACAATGTGGGGTTGCAACTTTTCCTTTTATCGGTCTTCCCTTCCAATATTCTGCTGATTCTCATTCTTCTGGTGAAACCTAGCAGATTTTTAATTTGGAGGTTTCTGTGTAATTATGATATGCAACCAATGTGTTTGGGAGAGAATGTATAAGTATATTTAAAAAGGGTTGGCATATTGGTATGACTTATAAAAAGGGTAGGACAGATAACCAAATACAAAGGACATAACAATAAATAGATAAGAGGCATAACTACTCGGCACTTCCTTATCACAGGAATTGATATGTGCTTTTTTAATCAAAGCACACTTGCAGCATTCCATATAGACCAGGGACTATCCATCTAAGGGTTTCTCCTGCTAGGCTTTGAATTTATTTTTGGTTTTATTTGTATCCCACTATTTGCTAGTCTTTTTTTTTAAGCCCGGCAACTCACTTAGCTTATTCTTTCAGTCTGTGCTACAACATGGGGAATGCTACAACATGGGGAAAGAGTTAAGGGCAGACTCCATGACCACAGCTTCTCCCCTTCAGATCATTACTCATTTGCCACTGTTTTGCCTCTGTTCAACATTCAGGCATACCTGCTGTGTATTTAAATAGTCAGCCTCTATTCTCCTCACACAAAGGCATCCTTTCCTTTTTGAGTAAGATGGGGGAGGGGGGGGAGCCCTAACAGTGAGCACCATCCCAAACCACACATTGCCAACGTTTGTATTTTCAGAAGCAACTTTTTAGCCCTTTAACAGGGCTTTCAAAAACAACAACTCAGCTGAGGCTCAGCTGTTGGTGGGAAGGGAAGGACTGGGGGGCTGGTGAAATTGGAGGAAAATGGTGGGGAGGGATGGTGCCAGCAGTGAGAAGTGCATGCATGCACTATGTGAATGCTGTCCCTGTGTGCCTTAATCCTGCTTGCTGCTGCTTGCATAGTGAAGGTGGGTTTTCCTGTCTCTGTGTGAAAGCAGCTCCATTCTAAACCATATAACCATTAATACAGTGAAAAATCACATACTTAAATCATAAAGACTTGAGTTTTAGCATATCTTGCAAGGAAAAAAGAAGAATGAAAAAGACACTAACACCTTGGGCATTTTGGAAGCTGCAGAAAACTTAACATGTGCAGGTGAAATCTGAGTGACATTTAGTGATCCATCCTGTCTTCATGCCAAGGTCACCTAAGGTAACCTCTCACTGATGGTGAAAAGTGCCGTCAAGTCACAACCAATTTATAGTGACCCTGTAGGGTTTTCAAGGCAAAAGATATCCAGAGTTGTTTTGCCATTGCTTGCCTCTGCGTAGTGACCCTGGACTTCCTTGGTGGTTTCCCATCCAAACACTAACCACAGCCACCCTGATTAGCTTCCAAGATCTGATGAGATTCCGGTTCCCGGGAGCCAGGCAATGCCGTGGCTGCCGGGGGCTGCTTTGCCGCCACGCCAGTAGGCGGGCAGCAGCAGTTCGCGCTATCGCACGTTTTGGGGCAGGCGGGGTGGGGCACGTCTTTAAGAGGCAGCATCCCGCTCTTGCCTTTGTCAGTGCTCAGCGTGCTCGCTGTTGGTCGAGCACGCAGAGGGAGTTGGCGGTTGGGCCTATCGGTCGGTGCGGCGGAGATGGCGGTGAGCGTTGGCGGCTGCTGTTCGTCGGTGGCAGCTTCTTGGCCAGTGCGGCAGAGGCAGCGGCGAGCTGCAGCTGGGAAAGTTGCTGGGAAAGGCGAGGCTCAGGCATGGCTCGCCTGTGTGAGCCAGGGGTGCCGTTTAGGGACCCCCCTCCCCCCGCTGCTTGTAGTTTGGCGGGGAATTAACCTTCCACAGTTTCTTGGGGGGCTGGCTGGCTGAGAGCAAAAACTCCCCCCCCCAAGCTTCAACAGGCCTGGTACCCATTTTTTCTATCCAACGGGACTGCTGCTATTGAGGGCAATTCGCATCAGCCATATTGCAGAGTCTTGAAGTGGGCCTTAGAGTGAGTGTGGCATTTTTGAAGTGTGGCTTCTGGCCCACACTTGGCGGCCATTTTGGTGGGGTTCAGGGCAGCCATCTGGGCAGGGGATTGCAGTTGGGCTTCAGTGTGAGTGTGGCATTCTTTGGCTTCGGGCCTACACTTGGTGGCCATCTTGGTTGGATCCAGTCCCCCAGGCTTTGGTGGCCATTTTGTACTGCTGAGGGGAGGCCATTTTGAATTCTGCTGCTCTTGGCTGTCTGCTATTTGCGTCTGCACTGACTTGGGGAGTAAGCAATTTAGATTAGATTGCTCGCTTTCGTATACATCAATTTGGCTTTTGGTTACCTAACATTCCTTTACTATGGCTTCTAGAAAGGGGCAAGGCAAAGGGAAGGGCAAGCAGCTGGCTCCCAAAAGGCCTCCTGTGCGTCCTGTGCCAGTGATTCCATCCGATGAAGAGAATGATGATCCTGTTAATGTAGCTATATTACAACGGCTGGAGGCAGTGGAGAAAGAACGGGGTTTGGCCTCTGGGGCGCTAAGCGAAAGAAAGAATCTAACGTTTCCTTTCAAGCCCAGGTTTTAGTGTGCCTAGCATTCCTTAAAGACAGAAGGGAGGCAGATGCTATGCAGCATGGCGAAGGATCGGTGTCCGGACAGATGGGTCAAGGCTTGGAGGGTCAGCAGGTGGCGCTTTATATGGCGCCTCCCGTGTATGGAGGTAAGGAGGTTGCCACAAGCAGGGATGGGGCCCGGTGGCTGTGGGGCCCTGTTTCTCAAAGTGCGGTGACCTCACACGTGGTCCAGCCTAGTTGGCCACTCTATGCTCCACCATGTCCTCCAGCTATTCCCCAGTTGCCTGGCAGGCATGGGGTTACCCTCAGGCTATGCATGTCCAGGGAGTGCATCGTACGATGCAGTTCCCCCTGGGGCCCTGCCTAGTGTGGGAGCTGATCTGCCTTTGGGAGATCATTTGTCCATCGCCACCAACAAGAAGATCCTGAAAGGCGAATATGTGGATGTTTTTAGTCTTCTCTATCGCGATATGAAGAAGAAAGATAAGGATAACCTGGATGAATGGGAAAAAGAGCGCCTGAAGTGGCGTGTGGTTGACAGGACATGGGCCAACTGGTACCCTGGTTTCCTCATTTATACTGCTGTCATAGTACGGCACCAGCCTTGGAGGGCCTCAGTGATGATCCAGTACATGGACATCATCTATAAAGCCTTTACAGACTTCCCAAGCCCGGCTTGGTTACAGTACAATGAGGAGGTCAGAATGCGGGCGGCCATGAACCCCTCCATGCGGTGGGATAAAATCGGATAACCCCGATCTGTGGCTGCCAATTATGTCCCCAAAAAGGGCAGCTGGTGGTGAGAGATCGCACAGTAGTCATTCGGTAAAGAGGACATATGTGCAGTCAGGCACCTGCCCTGCCTGAGGTTCAGCATCGCCCACTTTGCTGGGTACATGTGGCCGTAAGTCCTGTTCCTTTCGTCATGAGTGCCCCTTGTGTGCCGGGCCCCACGCCTTCTCCAACTTCCCCAGGCCAAAGGGCCGGGGAGGTGGAAAGGGCAGTAGGTGTTTGGGGGGCAGGGGGAAGGCCAACCCCCCTTCTGACAAAGGGGCCCAGCCCAATTAAACACATTAGAGCGATGGCTTAGTAATTACCCAAATAGCCATGACTGTACTTACCTTTGGGAAGGGTTTAAGTTTGGGTTTAGGATTCCTTTCCAGGGTAGGAGGATACCTTATTCAGCTTCCAATTTAAAATCAGTTATTGGAATGGAGCAGATAGTTAGGGAGAAGATAGCCAAGGAGTGCAGGGAAGGTAGGGTATTAGGCCCTTTTTCCTTTCCCCCTGTTGACAACTTGAGAGTTTCCCCATTGGGAATTGTGCCCAAGAAGGCCGTGGGTGAATGTCGTCTAATTCACCACCTGTCCTACCCACATGGTGGGTTGGTGAAAGACGCGATACTGGGTGAGTTATGTTCTGTTAGATACATGTCATTTGATCAAACCATGCAAGTGGTTTGTCTCTGTGGCTGGGGTGCAGAGTTGGCTAAATGCGACATTAAGTCGGCCTTCCGCCTTCTTCCAGTTCATCCAGAGGATTTTCAACTGCTCGGATTTGCATTTGATGGTAAGTTTTTCATGGATCGGGCCCTTCCCATGGAGTGCTCTGTGTCCTGTGCTGCTTTCGAGAGGTTCAGTCCATTTTTAGAATGGGCCTTGAGATACAGGACAGGACGTAGCAGTACTGCTCACTACCTGGATGATTTCCTTTTGGTAGGGGGGAAAGGTACTGGGCAGTGTCAATTTTTGCTGTCCAGTTTCATTGAGCTAGCTGGAGAATTGGGTGTTCCCCTAGCTCAAGAAAAAAACTGAGGGCCCAACTTCCATGCTAACATACCTTGGCATAGAAATTGACATGCTTAGGCAGTACTGCAGATTACCTCATGATAAACTAACAGCATTGCAAGCGCAAGTGGTCTCGGTAAAGTCACAATCCAAGATTACGCTCTTGGAACTGCAGCAGCTTACAGGTCACTTAAATTTCACCTGTAAGGTCATGGCACCTGGCTGGGCCTTTGTCAGGTGACTCTGTGAGTCAATGAGGGGCCTCCATCTTCCACACCACAGGACCAGGGTCACTAGGGGAATCCAGGATGACCTCCTTGTTTGGCAGCGTTTTCTGGAGTCGTACAACGGGGTGTCTCTTTGGCATGAGGAAGTCCTTTTAAAGGCAGAGCTGCAGATCTCATCAGATGTGGCAGGTTCCTCCAGCTTTGGGGTATACTTTAGGGGGCATTGGTGTTTGGGAGATTGGCCAGTGGAGTGGTTTCAAGCAGGGTGGATCAAAGACCTTACCTTCCTGGAATTTTTTCCGATTGTTGCAGCAGTGTGGATTTGGTCTGAAGATTTGGCCAATCAGATGGTCCATTTTTGGTGCAGCAACCAGTCCACTGTGCATATTATCAACTCCCTGATGTCAAGGTCTCCCAGGGTTATGGGACTGGTCCAGGCCTTTATGCTGCGGTGCCTGCGTTGCAACATTGCGTTCAAGGCCCGGCATGTTCCAGGGGTGAACAATGGGGTTGCTGACGCGCTCTCTCACAAACAGATGGAGAGATTCCGTCAGCTGGCGCCAGAGGCCAACCTGCAGTCAGCTCGAATGCCCGAACAGGTGTGGGGGATTGGAGGGCTGAGGCCGACAGGGCGATGAGTCTGGCCCTTGCCCCTTTCACCCGAAGAGCTTACATGAAGGCGGGTAAGCAATTCCTTGCCTTCAGGGAGGAAGCAAGCCTGAAGCAAGCCTGGCCCATACCGGTGTCACACTTAATGCACTTCTGTATGATGCTGAGGAGTGAGGGCCTGTCAGCACATACCATTAGGGGCAAGCTGTCCTCTCTGGCCTTTGCTAGCAAGGCTTCTGGCTATGTGGACATGATGGGCGATTTCCGCATTCGGAAGATGCTCGAGGGGTGGTCCTGAGAGAGTGTCTGGGTGGCTGACACCAGGGAACCTCTGACCCCGGCTGTGCTGCGGGGGCTCGAAACTCAGTGGCTCATGCATTGCAATGACAGCTATGAGGCCGGGCTGTTTCATGCAGCTTCACTGATCGCCTTTTTTGGGGTGCTTAGTGAGCTGGTGGCTGGCTCTCGCAATGATGCCTCAGGCACGGCATTGGAGTGGCGGGACGTTTACATACTGGATTCCAGAGTTAGGATTAAGCTGCGCAGGTCACAAACGGACCAACGTGGGAAGGGGTCAGTGATTAAGATGGACCGCTGCTTCGAGGCCGGGCTGTGCCCAGTGGCCGCCCTTGACCGATATTTGGCACTTCGGGGCAATGGCCCTGGTTATCTATTCCTACATAGGGATGGTATCCCCTTACAAGGTTTCAGTTTTGGACTGTGACGCAGAGGGCACTGATCTGGCTGGGACTGGGCGGTGTCTGTTTTGGTATGCACTCCTTTAGGACTGGGGTTGCATCATCTGCTTCAGCTATGGGGTATCAGGGCAGCGAAATCCAGAGGATTGGCCATTGGAGATCTTGTTGCTATAAGGGTTATGTTAGGCCTTGCAATGTGTAGGCCTGGCAGGCTATTTAAGTTTTATTCCAGTTTTTAATGAAGTTCTTCTTACAGGTGCTGTAGGCCTTGTGATGAGATGAAGGGTCACTGTCTGCGGCCACAGCATGGTATTCTGGACAGCTCACCGGGCACGGAGGACACCCATCGGCTCTCAACCTGGCCTCAGCAAGGTAGCAACAGTCGAGTGGTTGGGTAGGAGGGGCATGAGGTGGCCTGTGCTCCTTCCATTGCTATTTGAAGAGAGGCGGGGGCCTCCCCCTCATGTCCTGCTCATACACCTGGAGGGCAATGACTTGGGGCTGATAAAGGGCATAGCCCTTGTGTTGCAGGCCAGGGCTGACCTTGCGAGGATAAGAGCAAGGTGGCCCGGTGTGCAGGTAGTGTGGTCTGCCATGCTTCCCCGCCAGATGTGGTGGCATGTTGAGGACCCCAGGTGTATCGACCGGGCCAGGCATAAGGCCAACAGTCAGATGAGGAAGGCCATGGAGTCTGGGTTGGGATTGTTTTTGCTGCACCTCAATATACGGTTCAAGTTTCCAGACCTGTATAGGCCTGATGGGGTGCACCTCTCTGACAAGGGCAATGGGATATTTCTAGAGGACTTGCAGCATGGGATACGGTTAGCACTCGGTTACTGAATGGGTAGCAAAGGTCAAAGCAGAGGCTTGGCCTTGGCTGTGGCAGGTTTGTGCAAGCAAGAAAATTGAACTGGTGAGCGCCTCACGGCATATCCCATTTGGGAACAGGAGGTCATCAGGAACTGCCCTGGACTGCCGTGCAGTCTGGGGTGGAGAATGGTGATCGCCTCTGGGAACCTCTCCGGCTAGGCTCCTCCCTGAAGGTATGTGCGGCCTCAGGGGTAGGTGTTCCTGGGGGGCAACCAGTATGCTGGGCTGCCGTGTTATGAGCCAGAATCGGAATGGCTCAAGACTGGAGCTTGGTGGCCCGCCCATATCAAGGGTGAGGAGGTTGTGTCAGGGAGTGATGCCTGCCTTGCTTGTTCCTGTGCTTGCTTAGTTTGTCCGTTGCTGCAATGTTCTGTTTAAATAGTTAATAAAGTGGCCCTTATTTAATTCCAAACTATTGTCTGTCTCATCATTCTGGCTGGGGTGGCAATCCGGTTCTCGGGAGCCCAGCAATGCCGTGGCTGCCGGGGGCCGCTTTGCCGCCATGCCAGTGGACGGGCAGCAGCAGTTCATGCTATCACACGTCTTGGAGCAGGCGGGGGGCAGGGTGTGCCTTTAAGATGTAGCGCCCTGCTCTCGCCTTCATCAGTGCTCCGCGTGCTCGCCCACCCTGTTTGCAGTGTAGGCTGTTGTTGGTCGCCAACGGGGCCAGGTAGGAATTTTTCGCCTCTACCGTGATTGGCTGTTTTGGTGGAGGTGTTTTTGCCTACCTTACACTGTAGTCAGTGGATTAGGGGTATAGGTGGTTATCCTTTTGGGAACAGGAGGTCATCAGGAACTGCCCTAGGGCTGTGCGGTCTGGGGTGGAGAATGGTGATCGCCTCTGGGAACCTCTCCGGCTAGGCTCCTCCCTGAAGGCATGTGCGGCCTCAGGGGTAGGCGCTCCTGGGGGGCAACCAGTATGCTGGGCTGCCATGTTACGAGCCAGAATCGGAATGGCTCAAGACCGGAGCTAGGTGGCCTGCCAATATCAAGGGCAAGGAGGTTGTGTCAGGGAGTGACGCCTGCCTTGCTGTTTCCTGTGCTTGCTTAGTTTGTCCGTTGCTGCAATGTTCTGTTTAAATAGTTAATAAAGTGGCCCTTGTTTAATTCCAAACTGTTGTCTGTCTCATCATTCTGGCTGGAGTGGCAACAGGCTAGTCCGGGCCATCCAGGTCAGTAACCTCCTGTTACTGAATACGCAGTGTTGTTGTTGGATTAAAGTTATCTCCATACCTTGGCAACTCAGACCATCTGATGTTCTTCTGAAGCCAATTCCACATCTAACGACACAGCGATAGGAGGCAATGACATTCTCACAGTCTTGGCCAGCCTGGCAGGAATGCCTCCCTAAGGCACATTCATCAATGTCTGTAATAAAGTAGATGCCATAAGTGTGGTCATACATCAATATAACATAGATTACAGAAATACATGGTACAATCCACAAATACAGTCAGAAAGTCTGATTCAGTGTTAAGTTAGTAGCTGATTCCAGTTATCTTAAATCAGGGTTACATTATGACCATAGTGTTTGTGGGTTCTAATTAACCTCTAATCCAGCTACTGCATTAAGTCTAAAATGATGCTTACCTTGGCACGCTCTTCCATCTGCAGATATGGTAAGGCCTTTCGGACATGAGCAATAGTAGGTTCCTATTGCATTGTGGCATGTGTGGGAACACGGATTTTGGGATGTACATTCATCTTCATCTAACAATAGACACCATCCAGAATAAAATCAGTTTATCATTCTCACAGTATAGTTTAATATATAAGTGTGTCACATGCAACATTAAGGATATAAATAGGAGTCTCAACTTTCTTCCTTAAAACAACATCAGCACAAAAACTCTGCCACATTCCCATGGGCTACAAAGTTCAGTTCAAAAATAGTAATGGGTCAGAGGCAAGGAAAAACAAATTTCAACTCATTCACAATTCACCTATTTCAATTCAATCACTATTCACCTACTCCATATATGTAGGAATCCTTATAATCCCTAACTTGTTAACTTCAAAAATGTCCTTATAGTACTAGAAAAACATTTTAACATGCACTGACCCCCTCCAAGTATAAAATATAAGAACAGAATGCAATTATGCTTCTAAACTTTCATAATTTCTAAGTGCATACTCCAATGTTTTTTCCAGTTCTTCCACAGTTGGATCGTCTAATTGTCAGCTGTAGTAATCTGAACAAGACAACTGTTTATGGGTATAAAGGTACAGGGTAAAGGTTTCCCTTGCTTGAAAGCCAGTCGAATCTGACTCTAGGGGATGTTGCTCATCTCCGTTTCCAAGCTGAAGAGTCAGTGCCATCCAAAGACCTCTCCGTAGGTCAAATTTACATCTGACTTTCCTGCTAGAATCATTCTAGTTTCAAAAAAACCCCTGTCTATATCTGTTTCTTGTTTCAAACCATACTTGTTCTAGTTTATAAATTAATGTTTACATTCGTTAATTGCCCTCCTGTGGTCAAACTAGCATTATACTGCTTTAAACAAATGCTGTTGCTTAGTACTCTTCAGACCCCCTGGAGTGAAATTTGAAACCAGCATGAAATGAGCTTGGGAAAAGACAGCAGTTGAACTACTTCAGAGGGGAGGTGTAAATTGGGCCCTAGTCATGTGGCCAGCACATGGAATGCCAAGGCACATGGAACACTGTTACCTTCCTACCAAAACAGTACCTATTTATCTACTTGCAATGACTTGCTTTCTAACTGCTAGGTTGGCAGGAGCCGGGGCCAGAGACAGGAGCTCATTCCATCATGCAACACTCAGATCTTGAACTGCCAAGCTACTGACCTTCCGGTCAGCAGCTCAGCGTCTTAACCTCTGAGCCACTGCAGCCTGTGTTTATTGGGTATACATCCACCAATTGTAGCTGAGTAATCTCCCACCCAAGTAAAGCCAAATGGAGCAGATGAGGAAGTAGGAAGGGGAATATGTGCTACACAGGGCCTTATTGGGCAGGAAGTTTTGGATTTGTGGAGGGGCAATATAGCATTCTGAGTGTCTAGTCAAACTATTGGCCATTTTCTTACCTGAGCAATAGGGCCCAGTAGAGTCCAAAGCAAATCCATTAGGACATTGGTTACTATGGTCTCCTGGGAATAAAGAAAGCCAAAGGTTATTTAGATTCATGGAATGTGATCATCACATGCCTTTTCAGAGGTTCTTCATTGGACCGCTGTACATCTTGGTTGAAAAATTTTCCATCCAAAATTAAACAAATATTTATGCAAAAATATACCGCCTTCAATAGTACAAGGTATACTGTTCAGAGAAACCAAGTGAGTCCAAAATGAAAAATAAGGTTGTTAGTCATGCTGTCCTATATGAGGTCGTGTGTCTTTATTAGCTTAGAATGAAATTGAATAGTTTTTCTATTGTGAAATATGCAAAAATTCACACTTGAAACTGACTAATTATATTTTATGTTCTGTTCCCATTGTTAAAATGTATTCCAAATTGAAGGACGAAGTTTAAATTCCTCAAAGGTGTCTGTCCTGGGAAAACTAGTTTATACAATAATACATAGTAAAGAGATGGAAATCTCTGTTGAATGGTTAAGTTGGCCTTATAAATGTGAATTTTTTTCCCAACGTCACTCACAGTTAAACCCATGTCAGTTAATAGACTTAGAAGGGTGTAACTCTGCTGAGGATGGCTTTCTCAGTGATCTCCTGATCTGAGATTTTATTGACATATTTGTATTGAAATACCGCTCAAGTGAATTTCCCTCTCCACACTGTTTTGCTCACTCCCACCAGTGCATGTATGTCTTTCTGTAAGCATATTTGTTTTATTTACTGCCTTTGTAGTCCAGCTTTTTTGGCGAAACTCAGTATTCTAGAGGCTCCTTGTACATCTTGGACCAGGAAAGACCATTGCTGGCACTTCCAGCAGGACCACTCTTGTCAAAAGCAGAATCCACCCAGCCCAGAGATGCAGATGACACTGTAGGGGTGATCTGCTGTCCCTGTGGCAGAAAGGTCTTTGATCTGCTGACTGCTCTTAGCCTTGTTGGTGAGACAGGCTACCAGGCTCTCCCCTTATTTCAAGGTGAAATGGGTTCCATTGGGAGTGCCTCTCATTGAGCAGACTGTCTGGCTGGAGCAGGCACTTCCTTTTGTGCCACTTGCAGGACTTGCTTTGCTGCTGTGGATGCTCAGTCCACACCTCCCAAAGCCTCCTCTCTGTGCAGCTGCAGAGAAAATTGCACCCCTGGCACTAGAGCCAGGGAAAACCAGCAATACTAATAGCGTGGCTCTCTTTCCATCCTATTAACACTAATTAAAGGAAAGGAGAAGGATGAAATTGTCTTTCCAGTACCAATTAGAGTGGTGGAGCAGGAACTTAAAAACACCCCATCACTTGGGGGACGGACCACAACTTAGTGGAGAGATGCTCCTTCCACTGGAAGTGATCTCTTACATGGCCCTGATTGTGACACCAGTGGGTGGAGTAATCTCCTCCACCAATGGAGGAGAAATATAATTTTCAAATCCCTGAATTAGTAATAAAGTTATTAATCTGCGAAGCTAAAGCTCTGGTGAAAAGGGCAAATGCGTATCTAATATATTTCAGTGTTTGTTTTTTAATTGCCAAAATAAGATTGTCCTTGCCTGTTTACTCTGCTTTAATGCTATGGGTTTTTTCTCATTGACCCTCTTATAACGTAATTTACTGAATATTTTCAATGTCTGTTTCACAGCTATGGAAATTCCTTTCCCAGGAAACATGCTAAAGACCAACCTTGAGCATCTTTCAGAAGTTGAGTAAAACCTTTTCTTTGATTGAGCTTTAACAAATAAATCTTCTAATGGATTTAGTGGAATTTAAAGCATTCACATCATGTCCATTGATCCCAGTGTAGGGGGGTAAACTAAAATCTAAGTCAATATCCTCATTTCAAAGATGCAATCCATCCTAGAGGTTGCAACAACAAAGGTAGATCTTTGGACAAACCTTAAATGTACCATTTGCCCCAAATACCTTTTGCAATTGAAGCTTGGATTTTAAAAGTTAGAGTTTCTTCAAGTGGATTATATTCTGTTTCAGTGAAGGAAACTTGGAGTGTTTCCACCAAGAAGGGCATTCTTCCACGATCCTGATCATATTTAATGGTATGGTTCCATGTATAAGGGACACTAACTCCATCTATGGTGAACAGCCGTGTGGAGAAAGCATAGAGCTGACCTGGGCCTGTCTGAATGTAATCTTCTGTATAATCCTGAAATGAATATCATAGCATAAATGAACTTCAGATCCAGAGGGCATTAACAGTACAATGGGTCCCCCCCCCCCAAGCTTCATATAACACCGTCTAATATGCAGGAATACACAGTTGTCAGTATAAGATTCCTTACAAATGCTTGCAATTAATGTAAGAGAACAAAGTTTATTTGTTTAAATCGTTCCATTTCAAAAAGAGGATTGAAAAGAGTATCAGTCGGCATCATAATGGAACCAAAAGTTTGATATTGGAGCTTCAATGAGAAACAAAAATGCCACTTCCCCATACAATAAAGTCAGAATAAAAAATAAAGTAGAACGTTTGATTTTACTTATCGTCCCTGTAGCTGATGCACGAAATTCATATTGTGTCCAACAAATACTCTTTTCGCTTTGGCAATAGTCCCTGCCTATAATTAACTCCTTATAGCTCTACACCCTGAGTGCATTTACTCTTCAGCAGCGAAATACAGCATAAAACAGGTGGACAGTCCAAAGGGAAATAATGGACAGCTAAAGTTACTGCCAGCACCGACTACTACTCGCAGACAATGTAGGGGGAAACACACCTTTAGAATGCCAGTGTATCACCCTGTTGCACTGTCTCTTGTCTCAATACTTTTTACCTTCTCATTTTGGAGATTACTGTGTCCTAGATCCCCACCATCTCTATCCAGCACACACAATGTGGACTCACAGAATGGAATGACAGGAAGATTAACTCACTGCCAGTGCTACATGACGCCCCAAACTACTTCTTAAACTGCAGGCAAAGTTGTGACACTAATCCGTTTGGCTGGCAGCTGAAAGCATTCCCTTTGGGAAGCAGAGTACTGTGCTCAAAATGGAGGCTTTCCGATAGCTTTCTGCATTGGCAGAGCAGAAGAAAAGAAAAGGACTTTTCAAAAATGGAAGGGTTAAGAGTAAGAGAAAGGAACGAGGGTACCAGCACGGTGCAAAAGAAAAAAAGCAATTTAAAGGGAAAGAGCCGAATCATGACCAACTGAGTCAGCAGATCATCAAAGAGGACCTTACCTACAGGAGCTCTTACATGCTACAAAAGTGGTATGGTGTATCATGTGTGTCAGTGCAGATTGTACTGTACCATAGGTGTCAACTGCGGGGCCACCCCTGAAATTTCCCAGGGGGGACTGAGCCCCCCCCCCAGCAAAATGGGGTGCCCACCCGCCACCACCACGCCTCCCTGCCTAGGCCCGCCCATGCCCTGCCCAGCTCCCATAAACTCCCTCCCTCCCTCCCTCCCTCCCTCCCTCCCTCCCTCCCAGGGCCTTCTGGGCGACTGCCAGGGTGATGCTCTAGCAATCGCCCCGAAACTCTATGGCACCATAGAGTTTCAGGGCGATTGCCAGAACGTTGCCCCGGCAGTCACCTGGATTAGACTAGAGGGCAATTTCTCCTTGGGATTGCCCTTTAAATGCATCAAATTTATGTCTCCAGTACTTCTGCCCCTCACATGACTTCTATTATAGGACGAGGATATAATGCAAGCACGTCAGGATCACTGACTGTATGAAAGGTTTAGAACTGCAGCAATTTCTTTAAGTGATTTACCTTTACATTAACTTCAGCTGAAGACTGTAGCTGTAGTACATAGCCGCTGACAACAACATCTAAGAGCAAAGAACCGTCCGGGTCCAAGCCGCGAGCAATTTGAGTCATTCGTAAAATTTCCCCTGTGAATTGTAAGAATAGTTCTAATGGGTCAAGCACATTTTCCATCAGCAACCCTAGATCTGAAATTAATTAAGCAGCGAACCATTTTAATTTTCATTTAGACTTTTTTTATAGCCACCCTCTCGGAGGGGATAGGTGACAGTGGTTTCAAGACTTTAACAAAAAAAAATGTTGAAGTTCTGTTTTTAAAATCTATTTCTTGGCCTGTACTCAAACTCTTGCAGGTCAGTGGTGCTCAGATGTTATAGGCAGGCGTGATCTTCTTTACACCACTCCCCTGCCCCTTCTGATCTGCACCAGAATCCATACTCGATAAATAGTAAATAGTTTAACAAACCTTGTTTGTTAGCCATGCAAATAGAAACCTGTATCTCATTTTTGACTAACCTGTTGCAAATTCCACTTGCGTCTCTCTCTTGAAAACAGCATTGGTGAGTGAAAACCCATTCAAAGCCTCTCCAATTTCCTTGGCAGTGGTCCAATAAATAGGACTTATAATAGAAACTAGTGCTTTCATCACCGGACCTGGAGGGCCAAAAAGATATGCATAAAAGCAAAATAACTATTTTTGTGATATCCTTCCATTTTGCCTTCCAGAAGGTCATGCAACATTTCTATAAACTTCCTCTTTTTTGTTATTATGGCATGCAGCCTCCAAGAACCTCAGAGAGGCCATCTCAGCCACCAGGAGTAGATTGGGTGAAACCACGGGGAGAAGGGAGTCTCCTCAAATGCCCTCAACTGGCACAGTGGGGCAAGAGGCATTGAGAGGAGGAGGAGAAGTAGAGGTTTTGATCACCCAAGCCAAGGCCTTTGTATACAAGGGAGAGGTGTGAAGCAACATCCTCTCCTGGTACTATGGACACAGCCTGTGATAAGGAAAGTATACACTCTACTGAGGTGGTAGGGTTTGGGAGCATCTAGCAGACTTCTCACAATAAGAGCCAGGGCTGTGCTCCATGGGGCTCTGATGAGTGGGGATTGTGACAGTTACCAATAGCAACCAATCAAATATTTTTATGACACCTGCAGTGCAAATCATGAATCAGTTTTCTGAAGAGAAGTTTGTCTCCTCTCTAGGTTTCCTTATTGCCATTCAAGAATATGACAGCATTCATGTTCATCCTACACTCTTTGAAAAGTGATGTGCGCCATGACTATCATACCATACAAACTCAGAATCTCGTGTTTCATTGGTCTTATTTCTGGACAATATATGTCTTGCCATTCAGACAACTAATTCTGCATGTCATGTTCAGATGTAAGAGGAGCTTGTAAGGATGTGCCCACAAAATAAACATAAGAGGTAGTACACAGTGGGTTAATATGGGCCATTCTCACCAACACTACATTACCGTTTCAATGGAATAAATGTGTGGAATTCTGACAAACCTAAAGAAAACCTCAAAGTACCAAAGAAACAGCCTTACCAAGGCTCCGAGGAATATTTGTAATCTTGGCTTGTATTCTTCGTGTGTCCAGATCTGGATTATCTATTATGGTGCCATTCAGGAAAGCTACTCCAAACTCAACATCATTAATATTGCCAATGACACTTCCTCTAGCACGTGGAGGCCCACCTATTGCCAGGGAAGTAAGGTAAAAACTCTTAGTTTGCAATATTTTGAAGGGGAAAAGATGTGATTGCTCATGCTCAGAGCTGATCACAGGGCCTTCGCTGATTAACTAAACACAACATGAAACAGCGCACCTAAATGATGATGTTACCATGCTTATCCCAGGACATATATCCCCAGAAATATACCCAGAGCTGTTTTATGAGATGACAAGTCCTCTGAGTAAAAAAAAAGCAATTATTGTTTAACTCCACAAACCACGTTAACACAACAAATGATTGCAGAAAAAAGAAACAGAACAGAACAAACTACTTGGGGAATTCAGGCAGGCACTACGCAGTTATTTGGTTAGGATCCTGGCCAGAACACCAGAGTATATTAATCATACTGACACATCAGACTTCTGTGTTCCATTGCCACATTTAAGGAAATAACAACTTAAAATATAGCAAGTGTTGCAAACAGCACAGACATCTCTGTGTGTGTGCGTTAAAAAAAATGTTTTCACAACATTTAACTAGATTTCTACATACGTGTACGCTTTCAGGTACAGAGAACTACAAGTAACTTCTCTTGCACCACACTACATTTTAAACAATTTCCAGCCTTTCCAAATGATAAATGGTTGTATTCATTTGCAGAAATCTGCCATTTCTGAATTCTTAATGGAATAATCTGTGAAGCTATCTTGTACAGAATCAGGCCATCGGGCCTCAAGCCCAGTACTATCTACACTGACTGTCAGAGGCTCTGACAACGAACTGGTAAGAATCAACTAACAGACTTTTCCTGAGATTTATCTGTTTACTTTAAAAAAAGCCAACATCAAGAATAATGGCCCAAATGCTCAGAACACCGCACTGGGAGTTCGCTATGGCACTGCTGAGCTTCCCCTGCTTTAAAGATACGAGGCCACTCAAAATGATCTATCCTGCCCAGCAATGCTCCCTCTAAGCTATGGAGTCTTGTGAGCAAATATTCTACTTCATGAGCTACTGGCATTAAAGTTGTGAGTGAGTGATTTGGCTCTGGCATAAATTAATTTGCTCTGGAGCCATCCTGCCTGAGCTAAGACAAAAATGTGTGAGCTGGAGGCTAAAAAACTGTGAGCTAGCTCACACTAACTCAACTTAGAGGGAACGCTGCTGCCCAGTACTGTCTATTTATTGTTAGTGGTTGTTCCAAGGTCTCAAAGAGTCAAGTCAGTTGTAGGTATTAGGGGACCTGCAGACCCCACTACTAGCTGGGGGGCTCCTTGCACTCCACATATGCTTAGCAGCTGTGGTGGCACCTTCATCCTCCTCAATGGCAGCTGTGCATTTTTCCACCCATCACTTCTGCAGCAGAGTCAGTACCATCTATGGTGGTAGCAACAATGCATATACCTATCTACCCTTTCCCCATCAGCAGTGCCCATCCTCACAGGCAGAAAGCACTTCTCCTCCTCCTCTCATCACAGCCGGCTGCTCTGTATGGCAGGCAGGGAGGAGGAGATGAACGTGGCTCAGGATAACGGCCAAATCCCTGAGCGTTTCCCCTCTGCTTGAATCAAATTGATTACTATGTGCCTTGTACTTCTGTATCCTGAGTTTCTTCTTTATCTATTATGAGAGCCAGTTTGGTGTACTGGTTAGGAGTGTGGACTCTAATCTGGGAGAACAGGATTTGATTCCCCACTCTTCCACATGCAGCCGCTGGTGTGACCTTGGGTCAGTCACAAGTTCTTTCAGAGCTGTTCTCTCAAGGGCAGTTCTCCAAAGAGCTTTCTCTTTGTGAGGAGGGGAAGGGAAAGGAGATTGTAAGCTGCTCTGAGACTCATTTGGGTAGCAAAGGGTGGGGTATAAATCCAGTCTCCTCCTCCTCTTCTTCCTCCTCCTCCTCCCTCCCCCTTCTGACTGGGATATAAGGACTAAGAGATCTCCATTCTGACTCATATCGGAAGATGGGAACTTTGACTCTCAAAAGTTCATACCCCGAAAGTCTTCTTGGTCTGTAATGTGCTACTGGACTTGAATCTAGCTGTTCTACTGCAGACCAACATGGGGACCCTCTGAAACTAACAAAATTCTTGCTACTGCTGACAAGTGGCCAGTGGTGGTGAACCCTTGGCTGAAGCTGGTGCTGGTGCTGAAGAAGGTGCCGAAGCTGGGCCCAGTCACAGGCAGAGGCCGTTCCAATTTCTCCAGTATTCACTGAACCAAAGATGCCAAGGGTGGGACTTGATGCCTTTGCCTTGTGAATGCAAGGCATTGTGGTGTTACTAGTCTGTTCCATTAATCCAGGCCAGTGTTTTAGACTATCCTAGTCTGCTCCAGGACTTCATGTGGGCAGGAACAGGGAGAAAGGAACTTGTCACAGAAGCTCCACACAGAGAAATAACCTGAGTTTTGAAACTGTGCTTCTGTTTAAAACTATGCTGCCTCCTTATCATGGACACAACAGGCATTGCTCTGCTACTGAACTACAATATTTCCCCTAGTGTTCCATCTTAGGGACAAACTTGACATTGTAAGAGAAATGGACTGACACTGCTCCATTTCTCTTTACTATCACTTCCTGGTAATTTCTCGGAAAAACAATGAGTAGCATGACCAGGGCTTTTTTTCTGGGGGAACACGCTGGAATGGAATGCCGGAACCGCTTTGACAAAATTCTTTTTAAAATGTTTAAAAGTTCATGAGTTTTCAGAATACAGATTGAAAACTTCATTTCCCTCTGGCACCTCTTTTTTAAAAAAATAGCCCTGGGCATGACCTTACTGCATGCCCTAATTCTGCCAACCAATGATATGTGGCCAAGGGGAGAGACAATGTAATGACATCATGACACACATTGTTTGTATTAGATGTTATAAAGCCCTTCATGGCCTAGAACCCACATAACTGTATGGCCATATCTCCCCATATGCCCCTGCGTGCCAAATGCAGTCTTCTGGTTGCTAACTTCCAGTTGTCCTCACAATAAGGTGGCCAGCCTGGCGTCCACTACAGCCCATTCTTTCCTCATAGGAGCTACCATCTTGTAGAATGGGCTTCCCAAGGAGGTGAAGGGGACACCATCTTTAAAAGCTTTTAGGAGACTTTGTAAGACTGTTTTATTTGTAAAAAATTTAATGGAGTTTAAGTTGCAGGCATTTTCAGGGTGGGGGTTAATAAAGAAGGAAAGAACGTTGTAAGCCACTTTGGGTATCTATTAGTGAAGTATGAATGAAGTAAATAAATAAGTAATAAACAAATCATAGGGTGCTTACTGTACATTTGTATGGTTTTAGCCTTGGAATTGTTAGCTGCCTTGAGCCACAAGGGAAAAGGTAGAGCATAACTAATAAATTAAATAAATAATGAAGAAAGAGTAAGAGAAATCTCTTTAATAAAAATTATCAGATTCTTGCACAATGGTACCTTTGATTCAAGACACCTCTGCATGGCAGAATGTCAAAACACTATCGGGAGACTAGAGAGATGTTCCTTCGACCTGGCAAAAGTAATTTAGATGACAGTTTTGGTGAATGGGAGTGCTGCAATTTCCATTAATTCTATGTGACATGATATTTGGAGAGAGAATGGAACGAACCAATTATAAACATCCTTGCCTATGGCCATACCACCCTGAACACATCTGATCTCGTCTGATTTTGGAAACTAAGCAGGGTCAGGCCTGGTTAAGTACTGACTATAAACATCCTAAGCCAGATATTGTTGAATGAACAGTATTTCTTCCCTTTCTTATTTATTTCTCTGCAATTGTGAGTCATACGTTTGCCTACCTGGACAAGTTAGGATGTTACACCTGGATATCTGTGAGCTGTCTCCAGGGCAAGGACGTCCACTGTCAGATGGGGATGGGTTATTGCACAGACGTGAACGGGTCTGCTCCCCCCTTCCACAAGATGTAGAACATGGGCTCCAAGGTTGCCATGGACCCCAGTTACCATCCACTGTAAACCAATACACAACGTTTGTTTATTTTATTTATTTATTTTTGGGATTTCTATCCCGCCCTCCCCGCCTTACAGCCAGCTCAGGGCGGCTAACAGCAAAATTTGTTATACAATAAAAACACTAAAACATTATCCATAAAAAATACAGTACACGGTATACATGTGTCCATGTCTTCTGACATTCACCCTTAATAACATGAATGAACAATAAATGTATAGGTATAATCTAAAAGATATAGGTAACTTCGGGCGAAAACTGGAATACCACTTGCTAACAACAGGTGTTAGAGGGAGATGAGCTACAGAAATTGGTCTAGACCCTCAGGTCAGTTAACAGAGTCCCATCTACTGGGTGACAAGCCTCTTAGAATTGCCATTTAGTACCTACTGCTAAGACACCTGTTGCATGGAGCAAGGGTGCTATTTACCTCACCTCTCTTTGCATGCTCGTTGAAAGGAGCAGCAGAATGGCAAAACAATCTTACTTGGCATTAGAAACGATATAACACTGGGAGATTCAGAAACTCTGGCTTCTCCTTTTACAGTCATGTCATATGACTGTAAAAGGAGAAGCCAGAGTTTCTGAATCTCCCAGTGTTATATCGTTTCTAATGCCAAGTAAGATTGTTTGCAGCTCAGTGGGTGCCTCTTGCTTACTGGTGGGTCCCAGGTCTGGAAAATTTGAAGACCACAAAGCCAAAGAGACAGATGGAGGGGCCAATTGCACTGATGCCTTGCAAGGAATTTCACATGAGGGCAACTTCAAGTGAGGGCAACTGTACTTGCAGTACCTTTTAAGAATCTGACTCCTACTAAAATAACAAGCAACATGAGTTTGTAAAGCTCAAAGAACATGTGTCTGCATACACCCACTGGGGTGTGATTCCGAGTGCCTAAAGACCCATTGTAGGGATGGTAACCCCACAGTCTATCCATCACAATCATATTTTCCCTACTTAGGTTCCAATAGTCAGAGTAAGCCCAGTTGGAAGAAAGAAACTTGAGAGGAGCTATAGAAGACAGATGAAAAGTGGAAGAACAGATCAGAACAATGGCCCCACTGATACAACCCATTTAGACACAACTGGGACAGTTCCACATTTGAAGACATAGGTCTGTAATCATGCAGTTTGGTCCCCAAAAGGCTGATAACCCAATGTCAGAGACCTTAACATTTCACATCTATCAGGCCTCATGGTGCCTACAAAGAATTAAAGAGGACTTTCTCTGAAGGGTCTGTACTTTTGCTTATCATCGTAAATTGTTAAAGGTAATTACAGACTTATTGTTTCACATGTAGTAGCCCTATACATATCATGGTAACTTACCAGGACATAGCTCTATATTACATCTCTGTATCTGTGTATCAGCACCTGTGCAGGCTCTTCCTCCATTGAATGGACGAGGATTGTCACAAGTCCGGTATCTCCTCATCTGACCACCATTACATGTTCGGCTGCAAGTTCCCCAATTGCTCCAGGGTCCCCAGTTACCATGAACTTGAAACAGAATATTTTGAATAAGTAATATTTACAGCCTTTGAACACAACAGACACTGGAAAGTCCAAATGAATAATTTTGCCCCTTGCAAAAAAAAAAAAGTGAGTTATGGAAGACATACTGCTTTGTACTCCTATTCATATGTGCTTTACATCAGGGTGGGAATTTTAAGATGCTTTTCATCCTGCTTATAGCTTTACCCCTTTTGTATGTAAACCCCTTTCATAGATTAATGATGTGGGTAGACTCCTGTAGACTTTGATGCTGGGAAAGATTGAAGGTCAAAGAAGAAGGGGACAGCAAAGGATGAGATGGTTAGACAGTGTAATCGATGCAACAAACATGGAATTAAGCAAACTCTGGAACACGACAGAAGACAGGAGGACCTGTCGTGATGTGGTCCATGTGGTCATGAAGAGTCAGACTCAATTGTGCAACTGAACAACAAAAAGACTCCTCTACCCTCATTGCAATACTGACAGTAAGTATTTCTGGGATCAAACTGAATAATGTTACTGCACTACACTATGGAAAGATTTTGCTGGTTAAAGTAGTAGTTATGTGAGCTTAATGACAGCCACTGCCATAGAAAGGGAATGCTCTGACCAATCAGCATCTCTCCTCTGAGAATTGTAAGCAGTCCCATTCTTTCTTCTTTCAGTTCAGCCATGTTATACAACATAGCAATATAAACTAACTCTCAGGTGTGTATAATAATGATAATACATTTCTGTAACTGATCTAACAGCTGGAAATAGGTAGCAGAGAACCTTCTAGAAATTAGTGTTCTAATCCCCCAAAATACAGCACGGGAGCTATCATTTGATTTGGCTTCTGTCTGGCACCAGGTAAAGACCAAAAGGTGTCTCTGCTTTGTAAACCTCCTCAGCACCTCCCATGGCTTTGAACCTAAAAGTACTTACCGGGGCACAAGTCACTGTTACAAAAGTCTATCTGTATGTCGTTTCCTTCACATTTGTGGCCACCATACTGTGGAAGTGGATCGGAGCAGTCTCTTGTTCTCTGTCGAGTGCCGCCTCCACAGGATACTGTACAGGCAGTCCAGCTGGACCATGGAGCCCATTTTCCATTCACTGGATAAAGAATATATCTTTTACAAAATTTCATGGTTAATACCCATCAAACCCACCTCTCTTCCTACCACTAAAACATTATTTTATTATATTTATTAAATTTCTACTCTGCCCTCCCAGCCAGGGCTGGCTCAGGGTGGCTTACAAAAGCAGCATAAAAGAACAGTAAAATTACAGTAAAATACATTAACAACAATATTAGTAATAAAACAATTCAAACTATTCATACTAAAAAATATTAAAGTGCTAGTCTGTAATCTATATAATCACACTGGACTGCAAGAATAATGAATGCCAATATGGTGTAGTGGTTTGAATGTCCGATGCAGCCTAGGGAGATCTGGGTTTGAATCCCCATTCTGACATAGAAGCTTGTTGGGTGACCTTGGAGCAGTCACATAATCTCAGGCTAACCTACAGAGTTCCTACTATGAAGATAAAACAGAGGAGAATAGCTACCTATGCGTCTACATGAATCACTTGATTTCTTCATTATTACTTTATTGGTTTAATATTTATTTATTTACATTAGTCACTTTTCTGTACAACTGCCCAAAGACAAGTTAATGTAAACTGTAAAAAAAGATTCTATTGATTTTATTCTACTAGTAAAATAAGCTAAAAGAGAAAAAAATAGCAACAAAAGTCAGTGAAGTTACTGAGGACTTGCTGCTTGCAGCTGAATGTATAAAGTGATTCTACTGGAACTTATTATATTTCACATTTCATTGGGTGACATGAAAGCTCCATCTGTGTGTTTGGGTGGTGATGGGTCATTCACACAAGCAAGTTATCAGTCAATTGAAAGCATGGGTGAACCAGCTGAACCTGTCTCAAGCTATTTTACAATAATGTACATGCACAGATACTTTGCATATACAAACAATGAAATAACACTCTCAGGAAGACCTCACAATGGTAGTAAAAGAATCACTTTGAGCTGAAGATCACCTAGGTTGTGGTCAGCTCTTTAGGACCTATTTATACATTCAGTGGAATCACAAATCAGAGCTTTTCTGAACTAGATCCTTTTTGAATGCTACTCTATGGAAAATACAGCTAGAGATGGGCACAAACTGGGAAAATGCAGTTCAGTTTGTGGTTCGTGGTCGAACAACAAACCGAACCACAAACTGAACCAGGAGGTTTGTTCGTGAACTGAACCAGATCGTAGTTCATGGCCCCGCAAACCCTTTTGAAAGGGACCACAGTCCTCTTCAGTGGGGTTTGTAGAAAGCCTGAAAAACAGTTGTATGGTGGGGAAACACTCACCACTCAGCTGTTTCAGGCTGTCTTGTGCAGTCCCTTTAAAGTTTAAAGAGACTGTGGATGATAGTCCAAAAAACAGCTGTGTGACTGGGAGGTGCTGTTTTCAGCTGTCTTACTTTAAAGGCTGTCATGCTTTACTCTTTTTGAAGAACTACTGCAAGAAGAACAGATACCCCGATGAAGTCTGCTAGTGAAACATGTAGGGAACTTCTGAAAATTTAACTGACTAATAAAACATTTCCCCTTCTGATTTTGCACCATCAGCCTTGGTCCTATTTTTAATCTCCTGTGACTGGTGCAGCTCATTATTTTCTTGCTCTTAATTTGAGCAAACAGGGATGAAATTTTTCATTGGGGTTACATGTTCTGATTATTTGACTCTCCTATATTTGTTCACAGACAGAGATGCAGCGGTAAAAGGGAGAAAAATCTGTAAAATTTGCATACGGTCATATGGTTAAGGTTCTAACTTGGTTTCCTGAGATACTATCAGCACAGACGTTATAAATAAAAGGAGGGGAGTTTCTAAAACTTGATTGTTCTAGGTAGCATACTTCATAGTTTATGGAAAACCTGTTTCTAAACAAAGGCAAACCATGTTTTATTCTTTTTAATCTGAAGTATGATGTTAGTGTGCTACTGCATACCAATATAACAGCCTGATCCAGTGGGCAGCCCTTCTATGAACACAGCTCTCTGTGTGCAGGAAGCTTGCCAATGGGATGTGTGCATTAATGGTAGGAAACACACGCAGAGAAGGTGAGGAGCGGTTGTTTCCTTTACGACATTCTGTGCTTTAAAGGGGTGGAGATGGAGGGCCTTATATTGCACAATCTTTTAAGATAAACTGAAGGCTCTTTCTTGAAAAGCTAGAGTGCCAGAAATAACTAATTAATGAAATTTGCAACTTACCGGGACAGTCTTGCTCACTGCAGACCTGCATCTGTGCATCAGGTCCATCGCAGGAAGAGCCATCAAATGATGGGGGTGGGTTATTGCATAATCTTAGTCTGGTATGAGTACCTTTGCCACATGTCTCACTGCAAGGTCCCCAAGGAAGCCAAGAACCCCAAGCACCGTTAACTAGGAGACAGACAGATTTTCAAGTCTAAACAGAACATTGCTTTCTTTCTTAGAAACAATGGGTTGGATCCCAAGGAGTTTCATTGCTGAGAGAATGGTACTTATAACAGCAGAATTGCATTTCCTTTAGTGGAGGATGTATGTATGATTTTTGCTATTTTTCTTCCTGCTGCAAATCCACACTTATTTATTTAAAATGTTTATATGTGACCTCTTCAGACACCTGCTCAAATTGGCTCACAAGGTACAAGATAAGACCATAAAACATAAAATAATTAAAAGCACACCCTCGTGCTCCTTTGGGGAATCTCCTAACCCCTGGGAGTGGAGTTTAAGGGTGTTTCGTGGACTGCAAAAGGAGGGAGAGGTGGGAAAGTCCTGTTCTGTGAACCTGGCTCCACTCATGGCAATTTGGATCCAACCCATTATATTTACTGATCTAAGAATAGTGCTCTCTAATTATTATTAAAAATTAGTGTTTGAGCTGAATGCTTTCTAGAATGTGATCAACGCACAGCAATTGTACAAATTTAAACCATCTTTATTTAACTTCACATGCATTCAGTAGATCGTGTACTCACAGTTACATCTTTATGATTCAAATTTTCTATTGCTATGGTGAGAAAGAGAGGGGTTTCCCCTTCTCCTTACAGTAAGGATTAGACAAAGAAAATGGAAAAGAACAATAAAACTCCTATCTTCGTGCCTCTTGATGAGCCAGGCAGAGGGATGCTTTTGGGATACCTAGCTCAGGACTACAATTTGCAGGGGCAACTGCACTTAAAGATACACAGCAGTTTTACTAAACTACTATTACCTACAGTTAACGCTGACTGGGGGCAGCACAATTAGAAAGCACTATTCTTAGAAAATTCCTTAGACACCAAAATCTATGTATTGTCATACATCTATAAAAATCTTCCCAAACCAGTCCCTTATTTTAGGTTTGCTTCATAATATCCATAAATTAAATGATCCATTTATGAAGTTTAGCTAATAATTCAGAAACATGTTCAAAAAACCAATTTTTTTTAACAGATTTTAATGCTTTTCTTTCTAGGGCCCTTAAGAATTCATTATTCCCACTAACTTACAAAATTCATTATTCCCACTAACTTACAACAACACTGATATTACAAGGTAAACAAATTGAATTGTTTAATATACACACACACACACACACACACACACACACACACATTATGGCATCAGTTTGATCTAATGTTTTGAATCAGCAATTTGCTACATGGTTCTTCTGAGAAAGGATATTGAAACTTATATGGTTTGGTACAGAACCCCTTGAGAAGTAAGAAATGATTTTCTGCTGCTATGATAAAGAATCAGCATCCAGAAGCCCCAGAGACAAGTCAGGTTCCTCAGTGCATACCAGCTATCCCCTCTCCCTACTTAGTGTGTGGAGAGTGGTGGTTATACTAATGAATGTTGCCCATTACTCTCCACCTTTTACACAAAGCAAACTTGAATTTGGAGACTATAATGATTAGATGAGTGTAAATTAGATTAGATGAGCAGAAATGATCTGAACCTTACTCCAGTAAAGATGGAGTTGTATGTATTTATTTACCAGAGGCAGGACCTGTGGGACCCGTGGGGAGGGGGGAAGGAGAGAAGGAGCTCCAGTGGAGAGGCAGCCCAACGTAAGGCTTCCTCTCCCCCCTGCCTCCCCTCCACCTTTGGTTGCCCCAGTGAGGCCCATGTGGCACAGAGCCGCCGGGCCTCACTGATCTCTCCCCCCCACCCCCCGGTTGCCCCAGTGAGGCCCATGCAGCACAGAGCCGCCAGGCCCGCGGCAGTTCCCAGGAACGCTCTTTAACTTTTTTGGGGGGGAGATTTAAAGTTTTTTAACTTTTAGGATTTTTCTGCACATGTGGGGAGTCTCCTACATGTGCAGAAAAATCTCCCTGCCCCCCAGGTGCCCCCCTGTGCAGATTTAGATATTCGCCTTCGCTATTAGATATATAGATTATGTTTATGAAATGTACTGGAGTCGAGAGGCTGTTGGAGTGATTTCAAGCATAGCTCTTTTTATTAGCAGGTCCAAAAACAAGCATAGCCACCTGAGCTCAGGGGCCCACTTTTATTTAGGTTGGGGCCACACCCCTGACCTCACCCAAAAGATCAGATAGGACCTAACGAGAGTGGTCCCAATTCATAGGTCCCCTGGGGAAACCTAGGCATGTAATTGGTGTCCCATTATGATCTGGCCAGCTATTGTTCGGCCAAATCCAAGCTCAGGCCACTGGCCAGGCCATGTGCTCGGACCACGTGGCAGTCACCATTACCGGAGCACATGGGAAGTGTCCTGGTGCAAGCAAAGTACATTACAGTTTACCTGCTAGCTTTGCCACCCATATGATGCTCAGTGCAGAATTGATTATTGTGGCGAGTGCTCTGGTAGACCAGATGTCTGAGAAAATGCCTGCTCTAAATGGCTCCACAGAAGATTAGGTTTGCGATAGGGAGGGTGCTTCTGTAACCTCAAATAACGCCTGTGACCAGGACTGCCTTTCATCAGCTGCAGCTGATTTGTCAATCCCACCCATTGTTGAAACAGAGCTTGCCACTGACACCGATGGTTTGGCTACTTCTAGATTTGACTTCAGTAATGCACTCTACGTGAAACTACCTTTGATTGCAGTATGGAAGTATCAGTTAGTCCAAAACACTGTCCCTTCTCTTTTGGGTTTTGAAAAAAAAAATCCCATAAGCCCAGTATTCCAACAATTCCACTGGTAAATGCCAGTTTGGTATCCATTTGGAGCAAAGCCTTTTATGTGGTTGTCCAAAGTTCTGGAATTTACATCCCCTGAAAAGTCATGCAGCTGTACCTATTATATCTGTTTAATTATGACCTTTCTTCTCTTCCAGGCTCTTAATACAGGTCTTTAAATGCTAGTTTTAGTGATGTTTTTGTTGGCTTTTATCTAATGATTTGGAGTCAACTGAACATTTTGTATATAAAAGTGGTTATGAAATCAAGTAAACAAACCAGTAAAGTGGTGTCCCATTAAAGAGGCAGAATACAAAAGAAACACATAATTTGATGATTAGGTCACTAGCTGGACCAAGTCTAGTTGTCATTCCTGCTACAGTTTTTCTGTTGTGACCTTGGGTAATTCACTAATTTGTGATATATACCAGTTGATTTCTTTTTTGAGAGAAAGAAACACAAACATTTAGTCTTTGGACTTGTTTTTGGCTTGGAATGTAGCACATAATTAAGACTGACAGAGCAAAGATACAGGAAATCAACAATCTAAAGAAGAGAAGGGAATCCATATGAAGGCTGGTTCATGCCCATCACTAAGATCTTTCTATCATCTCACCTGGACAAGGCCTAATGTTGCACATGATTGACTCCACAGCATTGCCATCACATGACCTTCCACCATGTTGGGCTGGAGGGTTGCTACAAGTTCTGGTCCTTGTCTTGTTACCTTGGCCACAGGTTTTAGAACACTCTTCCCAGGAACCCCACCCTGACCAGCTGCCATCCACTAAACAAACAGAGAAAGAAACAAAACAGTATCAAAGATTATAAAATGTATTACAATAGAAGTGTATGGACATCCCCCCCCCCCGGGACTATTGTAACAAATTATACTCTTTAATTGTGGCCCATATGAACAAAACTGGGTTCTGGGTTTCTGAAACACAATGTAGCTACATACTACTACCCTGAGACAGCAATCCTAAGAATGTCTGTTCAAAACCCCACTCAGCTCTATTCATGGGAACTTAAACCCCGGAAAGTGTTCTTAAGATTGCACTGGAAGGTACTTAATACAATTTACCTGGACAGGGTTTGTTCTGACAGTTGCGTAACTCAGAATCAGTCTCCATACAGTGTCGTCCACCATTTGCAGGGAGGGGATTGTTACACAGACGGATCCTCTTCTGAATACCTTGACCACATGTTACACTACATGGCTGCCATTCCAGCCATTCAGAATAGCCACCATGCACTGCAGTAGAATAATTGCAATTATTTTAGTCAGTATTCATCTCATAGTCAGGCATGTGCATTTTGTTTCTTCTTCCCTCTTTAAAAACTGAATTGATAAATTGAAAAAAAGTATATGATTGTCTCAACCATTATTTATTTCAGCCCAAACCACCATTGAAGTGCAATCTAATGAGCTGCATGCCAGAGATAAGCCCACAGGTCTGCATGACCCACTCATTCTGTGATGGGCTGACCTCTGGGGCAGGCCACAGGATGCTCCTTGGGAGCTGACTGGCTGACAGCCAATGCTGGGCCCAATTGTCCACAATCATCCTTGCTTCCCGCCTGCTCACCCGCCCCCCACTTATCACACAGGCACAAATCACCCCTGAGGCCATGGCTGGGAGCCTGTCTTGTCTCAAACATGGTGCATTTCAGCACAACCCACATCTAATGGAAAATAGTCACACAGTGCTGGATTTTCTTTGTTCATTTTTAGAGGAGAACGAAAAAGAAGAAAAAGACAGATATATAATGTAAAAAAGCTGAAAAGGGTTCCCATATTGCAAAGTGGGTTTAATGGTTTGAAGTTGTTTGATGTCATCTTTGAACCCAAGCAGGCTTGACCTGGGCTACCTCCTGGACTGCAGTAACATGTACAATGTTCAGTGCTTCTTAGGGAAATACTGGAATACAAATGATTGATGAAGAACTGTGGGTTCTGTACCAGAACAAGCAGAAAACCAGTAACCTATTCAGGCTTCCAAGGTAATATTTCTCAGAATTCTGATAGGTGAGGTATACTTTTTCTTGAATTAAAATTGGAGGCACACTTCATTCTTACCTTTGAGAATGTTTTATTTTAGAGTGCATATTTATTTATTTGGTACATAAAGGTCTCTGCACTGGGAAACACTGAATAACCCAACACTGCCTAATGCAGAGATATGATACTATCATCTGCATCCAGTGGACAGTGACTGGAAAAAGACCAATGCAGAGCTGTGAACCATGCAGAGAAGATGGGAGCCTTCACTTTTTAATGAATTTATTTCTTGCAGCACAGCACCAACCGTCTTGTGGAACCCAGTTTGTAAACTACTGTTCTAGGACCACAAGAGATGTAAATAGGGAATATGGTCTTTCTTTATTGGCTCCACTTTGCTTGATAGCATGGAAGATTTGGAGTTACCCAAGAACTCCTTGTTGGACAGAAAGAAAAGGAAGCGTAACTCTCAGCACCAACCTTGAACAATGACGGGCACTTTGACAAGGACAGAGCCCATGAGGTTTCTAGCCACACATTCATATTCAGAAGTATCCTCTTTCTGCACAACTGCAATACGCAAGGAGCCATTAGTCAAAACGATCATTCGGTCCTGACTGAGGAGAGGCCAGCCTTGGCGAGACCATTCAATGGTTGGAGGAGGTTCTCCTGCCGCTTGGCAGTTCAGCACTATTGTGGTTCCAGCATCAACAATGGTCTCTACTGGTTCAATTGTAATAACAGGCGCACCTAAGAAAAACAGAATGTTCCCAGCTTGCTGAATACGGCAATAAATCACTAAGTGCAAAGGATCTCTTCCTATTTTTCATGTACTCCTCCCGTGATGTGCATAGTAATACATAAGCATTGAGCAATAACTAAAAATAAAGCTGAAATGCTTCTGAATTTTGACAAGCCTCTATGGCTTTATATTCCCATTTGAATAAAAAGGCCCATTTGTAGGTATATAAAAGATAGCCATGGGGAGTAGGGAAGAAATCAAGAAGTAGGGGGAAAGTGGCAGGGAAGGAAAGAGTTAAGCAGTTACATCCACATTTCTGATATTTTGGAAATACAGGGTTGACAACCCATGTCTGCTGACATAACATGTAGTTCCAGCCTGGGTTATGAAGCCGACTACGTGGCCATTGGCAAGTCATTTCTTCTGAATTTGACATGCAGTAAATATGTCCTGCTGTAAAAATTACAGTGCCCAATATTAAGAACACAATTTTATAGCTCACTCTGCAGTGTTAGGGTCACACTGTGTTCCACTACACCAGCATCATTTGAAGCTATACACGTATATTCTCCAGCATCTTCATTCTAAAGAAAAAAAACAGGCGTATTACAAGATGAGTAATCAGTCTAGACTTAACTCCCAGCGTACACTGCTATACATCCACCTGTGGCTCAGAAATAAGTACTATGCATCAGGGAATAAGAATGAGTTTGCACAATATTAACAGCTGCAGAAATACTTACTGTTTGTACGGTGCCATGGAGGTGGTAGAAAGTGCTGTCAAGTCACAGCCAATTTATAGCCACCCTGTATACTAATATACTAATACCCCATATACAAATATTTTTTTAACAAACTAACATTTTATGCATATCTTGGAATTTGCTTTAGTGTGCTGAATACCCTCTGTTTTCTATCTGTGGCACGATATCACTGCCGTGCTGATAGGAATGGAACCATCGGGTTTGCTGATAGGAGTGATAGATTAATAAATGTTATGCCAGTGATAAGGGATGCCAGGGATGTTATGCCAGTGATAAAGAACAGAACTGTAGTTTATTTTTAATCCATAGCCTCTTTTGTTCTGAATATAGGGTTATTCCATTTATGCAGCTCCTCTGAGCAACCTGGATGAAGGGCGGGATGCTAATGTGATACGTAAATCCAGTATAATTATTTAATCCAGATTTGAGTACAGATTTGAGTAATGACTTACTACTGTGCCATAGATGGCAAGAGATCCATTAGCGAGTTGTCTGATTCTATTATTTATTTGAATAGCAACTCCCTTTTTGCTCCACTGAATGGTTGGAAGTGGGTCTCCTCGAACTTCGCAGTTGAGAACAGCATTGCCGCCCAGAGGCTCAATCCGACTGGAGTGATAATCTCCCATGAAGACAGGAGGCTCTGACGGGGAGAAAAAGATTCAGTAGCTGGATAGAAATGTAGTGGAATTCAAACAAAAAAGGGAAGCCATTTAGAAAAACCAACGCAAATTGAGAACAGTAAATAGTAATGACAAATCTAGACATTCAAAAGTTCATTTAAAACAGGTTTTATCAACAGGTTTAGGGCTGCAGTGAACTATGTGAAACTACCATCCTCTCTCTTCCATCAGTGAAGCTGTGTTTATGGAAAGAGGAGGAGGTGGCAAGTTCACTCTCTCATGGCAGCCCCCAACCCACAAGGCTGTCTGAGAGAAGAAGAGAAGAGATTGGATTTACACCCCACCCTTCACTCCAAGTCTCAGAGCGGCTTACAAACTCCTTTCCCTTCTCCTCCCCACAACAGACACCCTATGAGGTAGGTGGGGCTAAGAGAGCTCTGAGAGAACTGCCCTTTCAAGAACAGCTCTGACAGAACTATGGCTTGCCCAAGGTCATCCAGCAGCTGCAAGTGGAGGAGTGGAGAATCAAACCCGGTTCTCCCAGATCAGAATCTGCACACTTAACTGCTACACCAAACTGAAAAACCTAAGGATCATTGTTCAAGGATCATTGTGAAAGAAGCCACATAAAGGGATATGGTATAAACTCATACTACTCCCACTGACAGGATGGACTTCCGGGTTTTATGCATTTCTGAGCCTTTCAACTAGTTTGAATGCAGGAATTTCACAGAATTTAAAATTTATGTGAATTTAGTACTAATTTGTCCAAGAAGTTTCAAATCCTACTGCTGATAGGGACCAACTACACTTTGTTTTTGCAGACGAAAATTTGTTTCAAATATTTCCCCTTATTGTTGTCAGATACAATTCTAAACTGAAAGTCAATTAAATGATTCCCAAACTTACCAGTAATACATACCTTTAACATACACAAATCCTAGAGCCTTGACAGAACCAACAGTGTTTTCTGCTGTACACACATAGGTACCAGAGTCTTCTTTAGACACTCTTTTGATAACAAGTTCACTGAGTCCATTCACATTATCATATTGTACTGGAGAAGAAGAAAAAGGAAAAGAAAATTATAAGTCAACTTCAATCATAAATACCAAGGTCTGGATGTACAATACCTCCTATGCTAGGTAAAGGTAAAGGTTTCCCTTGCTCAAAAACCAGTTGAATACGACTCTAGGGATGTGGTGCTCATCTCCGTTTCCAAGCCGAAGAGCCAGAGCTGTCCAAAGACATTTCCGTGGTCATGTGGCTGGCATGACTAGATGCCAAGGCACATGGAACACTGTTACCTTCCCACCGAAGTGGTACCTATTTATCTACTTGCAATTTCCTGCTTTCAAACTGCTAGGTTGGCAGGAGCTGGGACCAGAGGTGGGAGCTCACTCCGTCATGCAGCACTCGGGTCTCGAACTGCTGAACTACTGACCTTCTGCAGTTCAGCGTCTTAACCACTTGAGCCACTGCAGCTCCTATGCTACTCTGTGCTAAAGGTCTTTAGTGGAGGTCACTGTCAAACACACCTTCTCTCTACCATACTATACTTCCATTTGAGTCCAGTGGCACCTTTAAGACCAACAAAAGTTTACTCAAGATATGAGCCTTCATCTGCATGCACACTTCCTCAGATACATTGAAATGAAAGTTAACAGTTCAGATAGGAAGATATACATAGGTGAACAGCAAACTGGCATACAACTTAATAAAGATGTTTTGCACTATGATACTGCACTATGATACTGTATTTTCTATTTAGGATTATTTTTGTTAGTTATCCTTCAGTTGTTGAACTCCTTTCTGGCAAAGATGCACCTAAACCTGACCATACTGTGACTGCAAGAGTTAAAAAAATATTCAGTGGTTTAAAATTTAGATATATTAACTTTTTAGTAGTTATTCCAAACTGTTTTAAAAGGTTTTGTTACTTAAGTTGATTTTTAGATGATTCCCAGGAGGGGGGGAAAAATCATATAAAACCTCCCCGTCCCAATTTTGTATCACCACTCATTGTTCTTTGAGCATTTGCTGTTACTTCTTTGTCAAAAGCTTGTCAAAAGAAGGTTTTATAATGGACAGGGAGTGTTGCTCTAGATATCTGGGTGCTTACTCTTCTCCCTCCACCTTCATCAACAAGTCTACCCCTACAGAATCTACTCACTCTGCTCATTGGCATTAAAGATTTGGCAGGGATTGTGGTGGGACTCCAGAATCAAAGACGAACAAAGAAACTGGTCCACTGATTGCATACTAAAAAGCTGCAGATTAATTGTTAACTGCCAAATGCATTTTGAGTTCCTTTGATCACATATATCATTGTATACTCACTAACTCAAGTTTAGGCATCACATAAAACAATGGTTTAATGAAACTAACAATATCACTTTTCCATTCAGTCTACTAAAGAACTGTGTTTTGCAACTCAAAAGCTTGCTCTTGGCCAAATAGAAGCTGATCCAATGACAGACAATAACCTTACCCAACATAGGTCAGGAATGTAATATTCTCTATCAAGTAAAGAACATAGTTCCCAAAAGGCACATAACTATTCTATGACAAAAATGCAGTCATTCTAGAATAACAGCTAATGTCTTAATACACTGTCAGAAATGTTGTTAAAATCACATCACAAGCATTCTTTGCTGAAAAACTAGTTTCCCGGGATTCACTTACCTGGGATAATATTATTGTTAAAGGTCCATGTTATTTTAGGTAGAGGAATTCCAGTTGCTTTACAAGTTAAGTGAAGCCGTTCTCCTGTGTTCAAAGCTATGTCTCCGGGTAGTTCAGTAAAGGTTGGGAGCACGTGGACGGTCAAATGGACAGTGTGACTGTCTTCGCCAGCAATGCTGGTAGCAACACAGGTGTAATTACCAGAATCTTCAGGCTGTAGGCAGAAAAAAAAAGAATGGCTTTCACAATTATCATGCAATTAATATAATGGTCTTTTGTATTCAAGGGGCTTTCAAAGGCATGTGACAAATTCATATTTAGATCTGAATTAAATTGTTAGATTGGGATAGGCATGGTTTTACTCACTCATGTCAGCAGGGAAAATTATTTAACATCATTTTTGGCAGTCACAAAACCTAGAAATGCTAGAGAGACCTTCCACCACGGCAGAGTTTTAGTAGTTAATTAGCTGGTCCTTCAAATACACTAGATGTTAAATGGCTTAGACTTAACATATTTGTTCTGAACACATTTTTTAGGACTTGTCTGTTGTATCATATTAACTTCCTGCTATAGGGTCACCAATGGCACCATGCCAGTGGACTTGCATGAAGATGTAAAGGAGTCCCTGACTCAAAAACCAACACGATGGCAGAGTTAGAACTAAACCTGAGCACGCCTTGGAGATGTTGACTCTATGCACCCTATTCCCATTGACTGAAGTTGATAGTCTGCTTCTCAATTTGGAAAAGCAGCTGATCAGAGAGACTTAGATGTTACTGCCATCAGCACTTTATCTGTATTTCTGATTGTTATTTTATGAATCCTATGATATTGCATTGTGTCAATACATCAGTGTTTTAATATTTTAACTTTTAATGTAAGCTGCCCTGAGCCTACCTTGGTGGGGAGGGTGGGATATAAATTGAATTAAATAAATAAGTATGCAGAATCTGTGCTGTGAGATTCTTGCTCCATAGGATCTGCACATAGTAGACACCTTCCCCAGTAAGATTATCTTACAAGCTGAATGACCTGTAGGAAGTCTATAGGAGCAATCTGATTTCCATCCCAAGCATTTCCATATGGCTGCAAAGCTAAGGGCTGGAGCACAACTTTGCTCCAGGTTCCTTATGGCCTCTGAGCAAGCAAAAATACATTCCAGATGACCACCTAACCATCTACTCTATTGTGCAGGTTGAAGTGTATATATTCCTCCCCACAAGGCAATGCAATGCACATTTTCCAAAATGATTGTTTTAAAACCATTTTTTGAAACACACTGTTTTCCCCCAGGAGAAAAATAGGTCAATTGCTTCCCCCCTCCCTCCTGGGTATCATTTATTGAATGGATGCTTACTGCAGCATTGTCCACAATGAGATTTCCATATTGTACAGCTGTGTGTTTTCCTACTGTGCTTTTTAAAAGAAATCCATCTTTTTTCCAGTTTATCGATGGTGTTGGGATCCCATCAGCAGGGCATGGTAAAACAACTTGTGAATTTTCAGCCACTGAGTACTGGTCCTCAGTACTGCGAATCTTTGGTGGGACTGCATGGATATATGAAAAAAAGACTCGCTGCATTCCATAACCAATCAAACTTTTACTAAGTTACAGTATTGAGCACTCACACCCACATCCCACCATTTAGCCTGACTAATTTAATTTCATAGGGAAATTCATTTCAATGATTGTTACATTATTTTGTCTAAAAGCCTAGATGCTATGTAGACTTCATCGAATAAATTATAATGGGGAAAGGACACACAATTTGTAAGAAGGATGGTAGCACTCTAACAGTACATCAGAGGAGACATGTTAACTGTGCAAAGAAAGTCATTTCAGCTAGATAATGCATTTTGTGATATAGAAGGGCTTTTTATGTTCCAAAATTATATTTAAAGTTATTTTTCTAACTTTAGAAAAATTCAGCATCTTTCAGGTCAAGCTTAGGACTGGATACACAAAACCAAATACTGGCTATTTAATAGAGGTAATAGTTCAACTGATTATCAGGAAGGGGCTGGAACATTTATTATTTCACATAGTCTGCCTTTTTTTTTTTTAGAGAATCAGGATAAGGCTGCAACATACTCCAGCTATTATAAATGCTGATAATGGGCTCCCCACCGCCCGGCATCGCCGTGGCGCGGGGGAGCAGATTTGCCGCCTCGCAGGGAGCGAGGCAGCAACAGTACTCTCATTGGACGGGAGGGGGGCGGGGCTAGCTCTGTTAGAGCCGTTGCCCCGTTCCCGCCTTGCAGTCCGTTTGCGCGCTCGCTTTGGGAGCACGCTTTGTAGGAGCTCCGTTTCGGGCGGGATTGAGGCGACGGCAGGCAGTGTACCCGGGGAGCTCGGGTAGCCGGGCGGGGCGGTGAGGCGGGCTTCTTGCAGCCCGGTGAACCTCGGTGGGGCTTCTGGCTCTTCTCCCCCCCCCCGGTGTCATTGTTAGAGGCTGGGCTGCTCGTGGCATAGGCAGGTGGCTTGCAGGTCAAGGGCTGCATGCTTCTCCTCCCCCCCGGTGTCATTGTTAGAGGCTGGGCTGCTCGCGGCTTAGGCAGGCGGCTTGCAGGTCAAGGGCTCGGCGGCAGGGGCTGGGAGGCAGTTGACGCCGGGTCCGGTTTATCGCGGCGCTGTCCCACCCCCACCCCGGTGTTGCTGTGTGAGCCGGCGGAGAGGCACCCCCTTTTGCTGCGGCGTTGTTCTGCCGCCCCCCCCCCCCGTTTTCCCTGGGGGTTTGGAGAGAGTTGTCTCTGGGGTCCTGGTTGCCTCAGCGCTTTGCCACCCCCCCCACCTTGTTTCTATCGAGGCTTTTACGGCTGGGTGGGGGAAGTAGCTGACGGCTGGGCTGCGGGTAGGCTGCGGCGCCCCCCCCCCCCGTTCTTTACTTTTGCGGTGGCTACTGCCCCCCCCACCGGTTGGCCTCTCTAGCATAGGTGGGGGGCTGAGCTGATTAGACAGGGTTGGCCTGGTTGGTGCTTGGAGGGGAGTCCACTTATCTTGAGGGGAGTCCAGGGTTGCTGCAAGGGGCTGGGCAGGAGCAAACCAGTTCTGTGCGTCTCTTGCCTTGGAAACCCTAGAGGGTTGGGCATCAAGCTGATTTTAGGCCTTATTTGTTGAGCCAGTTCGGCGGCCATTTTGGTAGGGTCGCTCGGCCTTAGAGGTTTACCTTACGTGGGTGATAGGCGGCCATTTTAGTGAGGTCTTCTAGGCCTCATGGTCGGGGGCCATTTTGGGAGAAGGCTGTGGCGGCCATTTTAGGTGGCTTATTATTGCATATCACGGTGGGTACATCAGGTGGGTTATTTTGAACATATTAATTCAATTACGTTTCTTTTGTCTTGGTACTAGTTTGTATCATGGCATCTGGAAAAGGTAAGGGCAAGGGCAAGGGCCCGGCGCCAAAGAGACCTCCAGCACGACCTGATCCTGTGGTTCCTTCCAGTGATGAAGAAGAGGAGGATGTGATTAGCGTGGCCATTCTTCAACGTCTGGAGGCGCTTGAGAAGGGCCGGGTATGCCAGCAGGTGGTTTGCCGGTTGACAAATCTGACAAGCTGTCTTTTCAGGCACAGGTGCTGGCACGTTTGGCCTTTTTGGAGGACAGGCAGGAGGCGGCGGCTTCAGGCCTAGTGGTTGCAGAGTCTAGCCAGCAGGGTCCAGGTGTAAGGGAGCAGCAGATGGCGCTTTACTCGCCTCCCCAGCTTACTGGAGGTAAGGAGGTGGCATTGGGTAGGCAGGGATCAACGTGGCCTTGGGGCCCAGGCGGCGAGAGTTCAGCCACTTTGCCTCTGCCGCATCCTGGCCAGCCTCTGGGCTCGGCTTTTGAGCAGGGGGCCACCGCTTCCCAGATGCCTCAGGCTCCTTGGCCTTTACATTCATTTTATGGCTCTCCTTCTGGGTGCCAGGGAGCTGGACCGTATTGGGGTTTTCCCCAGCCCAATGCAGGTTACCCTTATGTAGGTGGGTCAACATATGATTCAGTTGCTGCGGGGGCGGTTCCGAGTGGTGACGCAGACCTACCTTTAGGTGACCATCTTTCTATGGCAACTAAAGATAAGATACTAAAAGGGGAGTTTGTAGATGTGTTTAATCTACTTTACCGGGAACTAGAAAAAAAGGACAAGGATAATTTGGATGACAGGGAAAAGGAGCGCTTGAAGTGCCGGGTAGTGGATAGGACATGGGCCAACTGGTTTCCGGGCTTCCTAATCTACGCAGCAGTCATAGTGCGATACCAGCCGTGGAGGGCCTCTTCGATGCTCCAGTATTTGGACATCATCTACAAGGCCTATACAGACTTCCCGAGCCCGGCTTGGTCGCAATATGACGAGCAATTTAGGATGAGGGCAGCCATTAACCCGGCCATGCGATGGGACCGGATATGTTCTAACTTGTGGCTGCAAATCATGTCTCCGGCCAGGTCTGCTTGGGGTGAGCGGTCTCATAGCGGCCATTCTGTTAAGAGGGCGCCAGTGCAGGCAGGTTCCCGCCCTGTGGCGGGGCAGGCGGTTCAACGACGCCAGCTTTGCTGGGAGTTTTCTTCCCAGGGAACCTGCGGTCGTAAGGCGTGCACCTTTAGGCATGAGTGCCCCTTGTGTGCCGGACCTCATCCTTTATCCAGTTGTCCACGGCCCAAGGGACGTGGGGGAGGCAAAGGAGGCAAGTACTCAGGGGGGGGGAAGCCAGGCAACCCCCCTTCTGATAAAGGGGCCTAGCCCGATTAAATTGGGAGTTCTGAGACGCTGGTTGCGCAGTTATCCAAGGATGGGCGACGGGGCCTACCTCTTGGAAGGGTTCACTGTAGGTTTTCGTATACCGTTTCAGGGGATGAGGGTTCCCTATTTGGCTAGCAATTTAAAGTCAGTTTCGGGCATGGAGGACATAGTTAGGGCCAAGATTGCCAAGGAGTGTCTGGAGGGCAGGGTTTTGGGCCCGTTTGTTAGTCCACCAGTGGCCAATTTAAGAGTTTCCCCTTTAGGTGTAGTTCCAAAGAAGGCTCCTGGTGAGTTTCGCCTCATTCATCACCTGTCCTACCCTCGGGGGGGAGTCGGTGAATGATGCTATCCCAGGTGATTTATGCTCCGTCAAATACACTTCCTTTGATCAGGCCATGCGGGTGGTTCGCCTTTGTGGTGTGGGAGCCGAGTTGGCTAAATGTGACATTAAATCAGCCTTCCGGCTCCTCCCGGTGCACCCTGAGGATTTTGAGCTGCTCGGATTTGCCTTTGAAGGAAACTTTTACATGGATAGGGCTCTACCCATGGGATGCTCGGTGTCCTGTTCTGCTTTCGAGAGGTTCAGTTCGTTTTTGGAATGGGCCTTGAGAACCAGGACGGGTCTCTGCAGTACTGCCCATTATTTGGACGATTTTCTTTTTGCGGGCAAGAGGGGTTCCGGTCAGTGTCGTTTCCTGCTGGACAGTTTTGTCTACCTGGCGGATGAGCTGGGTGTCCCTCTTGCTCAGGAGAAGACTGAGGGCCCGACATCCACATTGACGTTTCTAGGTATTGAGATTGATACGGTTAGTTTGAGCTGCAGATTACCACGAGAAAAATTGGAAGCATTGAAGGCGCGGGTTAGCGCTGTTAGGTCCCTTAAAAGAGTCACACTCCTGGAGTTGCAGCAGTTGGTAGGTCACCTCAACTTTGCATGCAAAGTTGTGGCACCTGGCAGGGCATTTGTGAGGAGGTTATGTGATTTAATGAGAGGCCTCCGGCTCCCACACCATAGGACCAAGGTCTCCAAAGGGATGAGGGAGGACCTCCTTGTTTGGGAACAGTTTTTGGACTCGTTCAATGGGGTCTCTCTGTGGCGGGACGAGCTCTTGTTGGAGGCTGAGCTTCAGATCTCATCTGATGCGGCCGGCTCTTCCGGTTACGGAGTTTATTTTAGGGGGCATTGGTGTGCCGGGGACTGGCCTAAAGATTGGTTTCGGGCAGGTTGGGTCAAGGACCTCACCTTCCTGGAGTTTTTTCCAATTGTCACAGCGGTGTGGATTTGGCCAGCCGATTTGGCTAATAGGACTGTCTATTTCTGGTGCGACAACCAGTCCACGGTTCATGTCATCAATTCCCTTACATCTATTGATATACGTGATAAACGTGACCAAGGAATGATTGCACTATGGTTAGAATTTGATCCATTGCTTTTGTGTACTGTTATTTTAGTGGAAATTCATCATTATGCACTGACAATAACTGTATGAAAAGGAAAATATGGATCGATCAGAGCATGTGCGCTTTGAACAAACTATTAGATGAGGAAAACCCTTTTTCACAGTTGGCTCAGAAATCAAACTGAACCAAGAGACTGGTGGCAGAATATGCAAGGGAATCCCATTAATTAATGTTTTGGGACTAGGCCCTTATGCAAAATCTCCTCCTCCTAGCTCCATATTGTTCATAGATTATACAACCAAGATTAAGTAGCAAGACAGGAACTATATATATAAAATGTTTAACAATTGTTTAGAATGTCTATGGACTTAATAAGGCTGCAGTGTCTGGTGTTCCCAGGCAATCCCCTGGGTTGTCCAGATCTAATTTAACTTACCATGAATGATGAGTTCCACACTAGAGCTGCCTGATCCAGCCACATTTGTAGCTGTGCATGTGTAACGTCCAGCATCAGTAGTCTGAGCAAATGCAATCTGCAAAGCTCCTGTGCTGAGAATTCGCTGTCGCAGGGACTCTACTACCTGCTGCCCATCTTTGTGCCATGCAATCTCAGGAGCTGGATAGCCCTCCACTTCACACAATAGAGTTGCTGGCTTATCCACAACAACTACATATTGTTCCGGGAGAGGTCTGATAGCTGGAGGAACTGGGGGGGGGGGGGGAATCAAAACAAAGGCATCAATTGCACGTAACAGGAGCATCATCTCCCATCATGCATTCTTGCTGATTAAATATGAGGAACACCATTTCTTTCTTTCTTTATTTAAGCCTTCTTTTCTCTTCTCCTCTCAAGCATTAGATCTGGAGACTGGCCTTCTGCATAGAACACCTTCATTCATTATTTGACTAGTGTAAATGCAGGGAAACAACACACATTATTCTAAAAGAGAGACTATGCCATGTTTGTGGCTGGAGTAGAGAGTCCATATAAACACAAGTCATTTGTGTTTGAAACTGCTAGGATTTATCTTGTACTGAGATTTTCAGAACTTCTTTAAGGAAATAAACAGAGATGTGGAGGCCTCCCTGACCTACTAGGAAAAGTTGGTCATCATTTCCAGAGAGCTTTTCCAGGGGCTACCTTCTGATGAATTCTGCTCATTTACTTTAGCCCTGTATACAGAAGATACATAGGGGGATACCAATATGAACAGACGAGGAGGAGGAGGAGCTGGAGTAAACAGGCTGGCTCTGCCTTGCTTGTGTCTGAGTGTGCTGACCCCACCCCCTGTCTATGTGGCTTGTCCAAACATGTTCATAGGAGCTATGCAAAGAATGAAAATTTCCCAACCCAGCATTCCCACTTATGGGGACAGAGCTGACAAATGTACAATTTGTACATGTGTAGGCCCTATGTGTACCTTTGAGCAAGCAAGCATAGGTGGTGCTCAAGGCCCTCACACTCATTTCTGTTCTATCCAGGGCTATTTTGGGGCAGGAACGCACAGGAACGGAGTTCCGGCTGGCTCCTGAGTTGGCCACACCCAGCAGGAACTCATTAGCATAATAGGCCACACCCAACAGCAGAAACTCATTAGGATTGGCTACATTAGGGGTATGTGGCCTAACATGCAAATTAATTCCTGCTACAAAAAAGGCCCTGGGTTTTGACAACAATCAAGGTAAACAGAATAAGAAGCAAAAGGTGGGTGTGGCTGGATGACCACTCTTCTGGTAACATGGAGGTGTGGCCAAATATGCTAATAAACTGTGCTGTCAGGGGTGTGTCCTAATATGCTAATGAGTTTCTGCTGTTGGGTGTGGCCTATTATGTTAATGAGTTCCTGCTGGGCTTTTTCTACAAAAAAATCCCTGGTTCTATCCATGTTGACTTGTGGTTGCATAGGTGCTGTGTGTATGGGACTAGAGTTTGGAGACAACAGATCAAATTATGTCTTTTTCTCCTGAGTGTTTGCTTCCCCTAAGCTCTTCCACCTCATGACCCGATGGCCCAGCTCATTTTGTAGATTGCATCTCTCTCAGTTTCATTTGATCTCTTTTTTTCTTGAGCAGAAAATGAAAGCAAGCATTCATAAATAAATTACCCTACTCCCCCTACTTGGTGATGATTACCAGGACAAAGCTCAGTTAATAGAGTCTCCTTTAGAAGAATAATACCCATAATGCTTCATGGCATAATTTCAGGTAACAGCAAATTTGTATAGTTTCGAAAGGTAACCATGATGGTTTGCAATGGAACTGCTAGATTTGAGTCCAGTAGCAACAGAGACCAAAAAGGATTTTGAGAATTAAGCTTTCAAGCGTCAAAGCTCTCTACCCAGAAAACCTTTTGGTCTCTAAAATGCTACTGGACTCGAATCAAGACATTTGTAATTGGCAGGCAAGACTTACCTTGAACTTTTAATTTGATCTTTCCAAGGGCAGTGCCTGCTGGATTCTGAGCAACACACATATATGTTCCAGCATCTTCAGCTGTAGCTCTTGTGATCTGCAGACTTCCACTGGGCAGAATGGTATACCTGTTACCTAGAATGCATGTAAGAAATGTGCTAAATAGGACAGCAATTGTGGGGGAGAGCAAGGACAGTTTAAATCATAATCTGACAAATGACTGAAGGAGCTGCATATGTCTAATCTAAAAGGGATAAAAGACTTATGCTAACTTTGATGTTTACACTGATGTCAGCAAGAAGGAACAGCTGAATGATGTATTCACAAGAACATGAAAATAACAATGGACTTAAACTCTGGCAACAAGAGTTAGGTTAAACATAAAGAGTAACATCATTCATCTGAAAATGTATATGCTGCCTCTCCAGAACACACTTGGGCTGGCATACAATTTAAACAATAAACAACAATACCAACAAGTAAATAAAAACCAGCCAAGACATTGAAGCAATAAGCACAAGTCCTCATAAATGAGAGAATAAAGCAGTGGAATAAATGTCCTAGTGCAGTTGTGAATTCTTTTCTCTTGGATTTATCAAGATGAGGTTGGACAGGCATTTCCCAGATCTGGTTCTTACACATAATTCCATCATTTAACTTCTGTCAATCACTGTACATTCAATGATGGGCAATGGAATAGGTGGAATAACTCCTATGAAAAGCATCGAGTCTTTTGAGGTGAAATGAAAGATCTGTTTTCATATGGGCTGTTTTCATATGCAATTTATCACTTGCTGTTGCAGTCAGCAAATGATGAACATGCATGTATGAATCAGCCTTGGAAGATGCTTTACAGTTACATCTGTATATCGTTGGCTATTATGCTATTGGTGCACTATGGCAACCCTTTGCAGCCAGATTCTCTTGTCCACATAGCAAAATCCAGTTGCAAATAGTTGCTATAACACACCAATAATGCAATATCTACCAATGTGTGGGTACAGTCTAGGTAATACTTTCTGAGAGTACCAAAGTGTGATGCTGGTTCCCTTCCAACTGCATGTTACTAAATTTTAAAAAACCTGGAAAAATTGTAAAGCAAACCATAATACCTGTTGTGACAACATTGATGCCTTCTTTCTGCCATGTTATGACAGGACGCGGTATGCCTACTGCTTCACATGGTAAGAGAACTGGATTATTTAGAATAACTTCAAGTGTTCCAGATGGTACTTGGATAGCTGGTGGTTCTGAAATGTAGAGGTTCACATAAAAAGAGCTGATTTCCATAGCTCTTTTTGCATTATAATCATAACCTCACCTCTTCACAATGCAGTTTCACAAAAGGTTCACCCAAATGGTGAAATACATACATTTGCAGATACTGGAAGATGGACTAATTGTAAATTAAGAAAATCATATTGGACCAGTCATTATAAATACAACAAATGTTTGATTTTTTTTTGCAATGTTTGGCCTAGTCCTATTGACTGAAATGTTTTAACATGGTATACTTTGAGGGTTCCCCAAGGGTTTCAATGGAAATAGCACAAGCCAGATGAGCCTTAAAAGATCTACCATGAAAAACCATTGGACAATGAAATGCCTAAAAGATAACTGGATTCAGTTATCTGCTTACAAAGCTAGTTCGTCAGTTTAGTGCAGTCTTAATTCCTCCTCATGTGGAGTAGTAACAGATGACTGAATCCCATTTGTTTTTCCATTTGCATAAGAGAGAGGTAGGACAGCCTTGCCGGATTTGCCTCCTCATTGCAGCCCACAGTCTGCATGACCTTTTTGCCGTAAGAGTACCATGATCCCTAGCAGTACTTTTCAGGGCTAACTATTCAGGGTCTTTGTTATCAGTGCAAAAGTCAGCAGAATCCAGACCAAATTCTTGGTGTTCTTTTGTTCCATTAGAAAAATATTTGTTTTTCAAATTTACAATATCAGAAAAATAAGCCTTTGCTGCCATTATTATCAGAGAATAGGTCCTCAAATGTCTCTAAGCTCTGTTTGATCATATTTGCTCCAAGTTTCCTCCTACCTGGCTTCAAGCCATAACATTTGCCTTCTTAGCTCTCTTAGGTCCAAATTAAAGCATATTGGACTAGGATTTCAGAAAGGACTAGGATTTCCGAAGGAAAGCCAACCCAGTTACAAAATCAGCTGGATTCAGACCATCCAAATAGGTCAGGAGAAGCCAAAGTTCAGCCTTCACAAATAGGGATGGGCACAAACTGCACTTTTGCCATTCCACTTGGGATTTGTGGCTGAACCATGAACCAAACCATGAACCAATATGCCAGTTCACAAACTGAATCAGTTCATATCAGTTCATGAGCCGTTTAAAGTATAAACCCCTGCTTTTCACTCCCCGTGTCTTTCATAGGGAGCAGAAAGCAGGGGGCCATTTAAATCAAACAGCTGAGTAGTGGGAAGCTCCCAGCTGCTCAGCTGTCTGGTTCAAATGGTTGGGAGCTTTTCACAGGGAGCAGAAAGTACTGGTTTAAATGGCTCCCAGACATTTAAACCAAACAGCTGAGTGGTGGGGAGCTCCTGGCTACTCAGCTGTTTGGTTTAAATGACCCCCCTGCTTTCTGCTCCTAGCGGCTTTTTGTGGGGAACAGAAAACAAGGGTTTAAATGGCTGAGAGCCATTTAAACCAAAATGTTGAGCAGCAGGGAGCTCCTCACCACTGAGCTGTTTCTCTTCACGAACTGCCAAGAAATGCATCAAAATTTATGAAAGTTTGCTGCAGTTCTTCACTTTATGAACATTACTTCGCGAACCACAAACTGACCAAAATTTGTGACAAAATTTAGTTCATCAGCCGATTTGTGTGCATCCCTATTTACAAACCTGAGATCCATTAATGACCGGGGGGGGGGGGGACAAGTTGTTCTCTATTATGGTAAGTAACCCTGTTGCTTTAAGCAACAAGAGTTTACATTGAAAAGGCATGCACATATTATTTAAATGAAAAGAGTTTCCTGAATTAAAACTGATCTTCACATTTAAAATAATTAGGTAGCTCTGTCCCATTGGGACTGTATGGCTTCATATGGGGAAACACATGATTGAATGTGTGAACATTCCCTGCATATACCTAGAAACCTAGCATTTCGCAGACATGTGAGTTTTCTAAGCACTGAGAGATTTTCACATAAAAGATGTGAGTTCCCTATATGCATAGAGTGGCACAGTTCCAACTGGGCAGTACCATATAACCAGGGGTCATTTCGTAGAAAAAGAGGTGCAGGAGCTCATTACCATAACTCATTTGCATAACTCATTTGCATATGCCACACCCCCTAACATACCGGAAGTGTGTCAGAAGGCAACACCAACCCCTCAGGCTCCACTCCACAGGTGAGTGAAACTGACCTGCTCTTCCTCCATTCCCTTCCCCATCCAATACTTTGTGCAATAAAAATAAGCATAAAGAACACACCCTCATTCTCTTCCTGCTCCCTTGAAACCACCAGGTTTCAAGTAGACTTGCGATACCCAGGACATGTGCACCACCCATCCCTTTCCCTTCCCCTCCCCACAACAAGATACCTTGTGAGGTAGGTGGGGCTGAGAGAGGTCTTTTGAGAACTGCTCATGAGAGAACAGCTCTGAGAGAACTTGTGACTGGCCCAAGGTCACACCAGCAGCTGCATGTGGAGGAGTGGGGAGTCAAACCCAGTTCTCCCAGATTAGAGTCCAACTCATGACCACTACACCAAACTGATGGGGTGGAAGCTGCTGAAGGGTTGGTGAAATTTCTCCAGTACTTATGTGCCATGTGCCCAGATAAAAAATGGTATACTTAGAAAATTTATATGCCACCTTGAGCAAGTCTCTGGAAAAGCAGCACACAGTCATAAAAGGAACAATGATAAAATTATCAATATTAAAACAAAACATTAAAAACAATAAAGACCCTAAGCAGGGCTTTCCCCGGGGCGCTGCGCCTCTGCACTGCTCGGGGAAGCCGAGGAGGGGGCGGGGCTTGGTCATGTGCCCGCCCCCTGGGCTCCTCACTCCTGGAGCTGCGCTCCTGTGCGCTCCTGCTCCAACAGACCCCTGCATATAACTATTCTAAATGCTCTTAGATATAAAGGTTGTGATGAAAATTTTCTTTGAGACAGGCAAGAAATATACAAATTCCCACCTCACCCTGAACATGAAGAGTAACATGTCTATGTGCAGAGCCCGCAGCATTCCGTGCTGTACAGGTGTACCTTCCTGCATGGTCCAGCTGAGCAGCAGCTATTTCAATAGCACCTACGGAGAGGGAGCAAAAACTTTTAACAAGGCATAGTCAAATTATGATTAGGGGCCTCTTACAGCTGCCAGGCACTTCAAGACCAGTTTCCGGGCACTTCCCGAAAGCAAAGTCAAGTCAATGTACAAATCACAAAGAATGTCTTCAGTTATAAGCTGCACTGCCAGCATGAGGAGAGCCCCCAGACAAAGATTCCTTGACCTGACATAAGCATTGTACAGAAAGCAAAAATTACATGACATGCTCAGCTCTATGTGCTCCCAGGATGACCAGAACTTTGTTCCCCTATTTTTTATTTTTGCTTGGCAGCCATGTGCAATGCAAGCAGCAAGAATGGGGCAAAGATCTATTGTTCTCCATGTATGAGTCTATAAAAGGAAGAGCTCTGAGTCCTCATGGGTGTCAGAGGTAATACAGACAATTATTTCTCTTTCTCGCAGCAAAACTCAAGAGCTGAAGCAGCAGGGTCTGCTGGAACCCCAGGGTTGGAGGGACTCCCTAGGGATTAGGTGCCAGACTTGCAGGAGGTTGGAAAGAGGCTACAGGGGGTTAGATGGTAGCCTTTGGCAAACAAAAACAACAACAGAGTTATTACACACATCTTGCTGCTTCTAGCAGTGTGGAGACTTTTATTTATGGCTGCAGTCTTTTGGCTGAAGCCTGGCCCCCAGTTCACTACTGCATATCAATGAGGAGGAATAATTTCCTTTAGTCTATACTTCATGCTCACAGACCAATGGGTCATAAGCAAACAGGTTTGATAGTCCCCATGGTACAGAATAATACAACCCAGAAATACAGAAAATAACCAAGCAACCAGAAATACAAAGTACAAGGAATAAAACATACCATTACTGATAAAAGTCATTAAAGCCAGCCTTGCTGGCTAGGCGGGGTATAAATCCAACTAACTAACTAACTAACTAACTAAATAAATAAAAAACCATTGATAAAAATCTTGCCACAGCATGATTTACACTTGGGTCGGTATCAGCCAGAAGCTTTGTAATTGCTTCTTGTTTTGAGACACATCCTCACTTCTGAATACATAATGTAATCCATTTACCTCTAGCGAGTTCATGCTTCTTACAACTGAGGAGGAATAATGGTTCTTAAGCCCTATCACCACCCACCAATTTGCCTTGCAGCTCCCCAACTCCTTTTCTCATTGCAGGACTCCATACCCACTTCCTGTGTCCCACCATGTATGCACAGCAGGAGTTCTCCCACATTCCTCTCTGTTCCTCAGCCTATTTCAAATCATTCATGGTGTTATGGGGCCCATAAAGGGAATAACTTCATATGTCAGATGCTGCAGTGGGGAGCATGAAACTTTCCCTTCAACTCTCTTCTGTCAGCAGAGCTACACTTACAGAAGACACAGAAGAGCTATTTCATCCTCTTCCCTCTTCTCCCTGCAACATCCAAATCCATGTAGATATTCCTCTGGGCAGGTACTGAGATCCCAGGAATGGATCTCTCTGGGTGTCAGAAGGGATTGTGAGAATAGAAAGGAATGCATGAAAACCAATGTTCTGCACATGCATGGCTAGATATAGTTGCATGGTTAGATACATGCTTCTATCATGGCTAGGCTGGGTTAAGAGTTAAGCGAGGAGGAGCTTCATGAGAAAAATGGTGAGCCAGAGAGGCACCCCTTGCCATTACTCCTCCGCCACTTCTCCCCTGGAAACTGGTCATTCCAGATGTCAGTAGAAAAATAGCAGTAGAAAAATAGCAGATAGCTGATCAGAAACGTGAGTTGGCTGAAAATGTGCATCTGGTCAAAAGCTCCAGCCCTGACCGAAAATATTATGCCTTTAAGAACAAAACTGTCATCATATTCCATATTTTGGGGAACATTAAAATTCAGAAAGGCATTCAAAATCATTGTAAATGTGTTAACCTGAAGAGAGGATTCTGTAGCCATTTCCTCGGGGAGGAACCCGTAACCCATTTTTGGTCCAGTGGACTGTGGGCAAAGGAACACCTGATGCAGTGCAGGGAATTACTACTGAAGACAGTTTTGTTACCAGCAGATCTGTAACTTCATCTGCCAAGGATGGTGGAACTAAAGTGAGGAAAACAGAGGAAAAACAAAACTAGTGACCATTCATGTTTATTGCACATTGCTATGCCACCTTGAGTGGATTTCAGTGGATCAACAGAAGAAGCACAACCTGATGGACATGCAGTCTGAACACTCTACAAGACCTACTAATAAAGATGACTCAGAGGGAGTGGCCACACCATTGAGCAGTTTCTGTGTCTTTCACCCACTTTCTGGCCCAGGTGCTCTACTTCTAGAGCAGTGATGGTTTGCCAGTTTAGGCAAAGGCTCGGGAGTTTCGAGACAGGCTAAATGTGTTTGGGGTATAGGGACGAGGAGAGGGGGAAGCCACTATCTCATTTGTTCTGGGTTGAGGAGGATATGATGATGGGAGGAGGAAGTCTAATTAAGGGAAAGGAAAGTTTGACAACTGATGCCTGCCCCTTCTTCTGGATCCTCTCATATTCTGCTGCCATAAGGTATATGAACCCTTATCTGGATGGGATCACCTGTGTGAATTATCGAGGAAGTACTGCTCTCAGCCTCAATGGGCACTGTTTAACCTCAGAGACATGTATGCAAATCTGATTGGCTACTTAAGTTGTGAGATCATCAAGTTCTGTATGTGGGACTGCCCATGTGGAAGCTGATGCAATAATTCAATGAAAAACTGACTGCTGCACATAAAACAACAATAACACTAACAATTGAAAAAAAGATTTTTTTAATAAAAATTAAAGAGTGATATCAGAAAATGTTTCTCTGTCTGCCCCAAGAGAACTGCTTTCAACCTGAAAACTGAAACAGAAGAACTGTCAGGAGAGAGATTAAATTTTCAAACACTGATTGCAGTTATGTGAATTAGTATCAGTTTTGATTTAACAATTGTCTGTATAAATGTATATGGATTCAGGTGGGTGGCTGTGTTGGTCTGAAGCAATAGAACAAAGTTTGAGTCCAGTGGTACCTTTAAGACCAACGAAATTAATTCTGAGTATAAGTTTCCATGTGCATGTATCTAAAGAAGTGTGCATGCGCATGAAAGCTTATACCCAGAATAAAACTTTGTTGGTCTTAAAGGTGCCACTAGACTCAAACTTTGTTCTATATAAATGTATGCAAGTGTATATATCTTTAAACATTATGCTTATGGACAATTAACTTGGAATTTTGGACAACTTCCACCCATTTTCCAAGTGCTGTGTTTAGTGCTCCCCACACCAGGGGCTTTTCTGCTTCCTATTTCCAGCAAAAGCCCTCTGTGTCCACCACAACATGATCCACAAGTAGCATCAACAAGAAGAGAAAAATCAGGAAATTCTCCCAATGCATGCACAGCCTTCTCTTGATCACAGCCGCTGTGTGGAATGCAAGATGGACCCTCTATTTTCTATGCAACTTGGACATGTTATTGATCTGTTGTTCCATGCAAAGGAAAGCAAAAAGTTTTTAGGGGGTAAAAGGTACGAAGCTGAACACAGTATGTATACTGTACCTTGTACAATGAGAGTAATCACTCTTTTATCCTCTCCAGCATCATTTGATACGATGCATTCATAGAGTGCTGTGTCATCAATAGTGGGAGAAATTATTACTAGTGACCCTGAAGACAAAAGCCTGCAGTGAGAAAGAAAGGCTGGTTATACTTCTCTGCAGGAAAACCCTCCACTGTTGTGGGGGGTACAATTCAAATAATGACACTCAACTGAGAAAAAAAGTGTAAAAACACAGTTGCAAGAGCACTTCTAAACCAGTTCTATACCCTCAAGGCAAGAATTACCACCAAATTACAAAACAGACCAGGATCAGCCTGATAAATTTAGAGACTTGGTATCCATGGAGTGATTCTGGATCAATCCTCAAAGCAATGTCATTCAAAGCAAAGAAATTAATTCAGATCTGGCACCTGTCATTAACTGCTTCCTTCCAGATAGAGTCCTTGCCTCCAAAAAGTCACAAGAAAAGGGAGGAGGGCAGTAGGAAGGAGACCCAATTTGTTATGTGAACCTTGCTATATGGTAATGGATCCATAACTCAATACCCAAGAGTGATGACCTCACCATCATCCATAGTCAATGGCCTCTGGAAATAGCACCATCCAAGGTCCTGGACTGGGATGTAAATTGGACTTAAAATTATTTTGGGGAGGGGACATCAAATGCTATCCTAAATTATTTCGAGATAGGATTACAGGGAGGCCTGTCCATTCCATCCAATATGCCTTAAGGGCTGCCTTCTCCACTCACTCCACCTACACACTCACTCTGGTTAACCTTAGAGGCCCTGTTTTGGTTGGTCCTGCCATCTGAAGCTAGATGGGTGGTGAGACCCAAGAAAGGGCATTCTTTATCGTGGCCCCAAAGCTTTGGAACTCCTTCCCCTGGGAGATTGGTGTGTCTCCCACTACTGGTGTCTTTCACTCACAGATGAAGACTGGCATACCCCCAATAACAGTCTTGACCCTCCTTCTAGTGCTATATGTTTACGTGTTTTTAACTGAATTTGTATAATTTTAATTGTATTTTAATTGTTTAAATGTGTTTATGTTCACTGACATACAGACCCTGATTGGGTGGAAAGGAAGCATAAAAATATTTCAAATAAATAAAATAAATTATTTAAGGGAGACCTCCTACACCTCCTGCAGTATCTTCAGCAACTTAGTGTTTATAAAATCTGTATGGAATAGTTCTGTTTCCTCTTCATCTACCCAGGCCAGACCAACTTGTCTGAGATCTGGAATCAGAATCTTTGTACTGTAAGGGTAGCACACATACCTGTAATGTTTGGCTGATGCCTCAGTTTTAATGCACACTTTTCATAATGAATTTTTTAGTGATGCTATGACAGACCTCTGACTCTCGCCCACTCTCAGGCAGATTTTCCTGCCAAAAATATTTTTAGTTCCCCTCAGTGACTGAGCCACCCTTCAGTAGAGTGTCTTCTTTATTTTATATGCCAATGAAAATAGGGAATCCTTAGGGAACCCTTAGTGTACAAGTATAGCCACAAACAACACCCACCATGAAACAACGTCATGAAGCATTCACTGCAGTTGCTTCAGTCACCAAAAACCCAATCCTATGGAAAATTTATGAAAAATAAACTCCCCTCTCTCCAGTTTTAGGATTGTAAGCATCTCAGAGCAGGGACTTTTTGTTTATTGTTCTCTGTAAAGGGCCACACACACCAATGACTCTGTACAAATAACAATACAAGAGAGAAAACATTTTCTTTCACCTGAATGTGTTTTGATTCTGATCCACATTAAGGAAGTGCCCATTTTTCTTCCAAGTGACTGCCGGCTTAGGAATTCCTGTGGTCTCACATGGGAGAGTGGTTTGGACATTCACGGTTACTGTGATGTTGCTAGGCCCAAGAGCAATAGATGGAGGAACTAACAAAAGGCACAAAAGATAATGATAATGAATCAGTTTTCACCAAAGATAATGAATCAGTTTTCACTAAAAAATTTTTGACAAGGACCTATCTGTGAGCCTGTAAACGTAAAAAAAAAAAAAAAGCATTTAACAATAAAAACCCTCAGTCCACTTGATTCAGATATTTATGAGAATCACATTAGTGCACTGGACTGTGAAGGGAACCAGATTGCACAGACCAAATTACAGTTGTCGTATTCACTTGCTTGTGTTTAGAGGTCCATCATGTAGGTTGCGATTATTACCATGGCTAGCCATTACAATGTGGACCAAGCCAAAGAAGTTTGAATCTGTCTGGTTCAACAAATCAATATAAGAGGCCAAATCAATGAACAATTTTTGGTAGGGCTGACCAAGAACTCAAACATTTATCATAGGAATCAAAAATATGAATGTTTCAAGATAGGGGAAACAATCAGGGCACACTAGTATATGCAAAATAATAAACCATTGTGGGGACTGGGAAGTCTGTGCACACCTCACATATCCATGGTTCTGCCCTTCCTCTCCCCTTGGTTGAAGTTGTTCAAGCTCTAAGCTTGAATAGTCTGCATTGAGCCAGGAAGCAGATATGACAGACATACACATACCCTCCTCATCCTTAGATCCAGGTGGGCAACCACATTGGTTCGAAGCAACAGAAGAAAGTTAGAGTCCAGTGGCATGTTTAAGACCAACAAAGTTTTATTCAAGGTATGAACTTTCACATGCATGCACACTTCTTCAGACCAAATGAAATGGAAATAGAAATAACACCCATACATATAGAGGGTGGGCAGTAAATTAGCATACAGAATAATGAAGATGTTTTTAACAGAATAATTTAACAAAAATTTTAAAAGAATAACAAGTTTAGTTATATGGCTAGCATCTATTTGGGTTCAACTGGTGGGGGAAAACATAGCAAGGAAATAAATATGTCAGAATTGGAGACTGACGTATCCTTAATGGTGAGAGTCTGTCCTTAGTTTCCATCCATCTCCTCTCAAGCCTGGAGGCAACCTTACAACATCCTTTTCTTTGAAGTGGGGCAATTGGCTGTGTAGAATCATTTTCCTTGTCCCCAGACCAGAGAAATACATTTAAATCTACCATTCCAAAATACACCAATGCTTAATTACATTCTTAATTGTAAAGAGTAATAAACAGAGACTCCAGGTTAACCAACAGCATCCTTTTCTTAGAGGTGTTATGTCAGAGAATTCTATTCTAATATATTGTATATTTGGCTGTTATTTTTATTTCCATTTCACTGTGTCTGAAGAAGTGTGCAAGCACATGAAAGCTCATAACTTGAATAAAACTTTGTTGGTCTTAAAGCTGCTGCTGGACTCTAACTTCCTCTTCATCCTTGTAACAGCACAAAACCATATGCACCTAAGCAGGGAAAGGATGAAAACCAGGGATCATTGAGTCCTATGATGATCTTTCCATCTGTTGACAGTTTTGAGACTGAGAATCTAGGAGTCCATTACAGTTTCCTAACATGCTTATATGAACTTACCATGGACCTGTAGATCAATCCGCTTGCGCTCCATACCAGCAACATTGGTTGCCATACAAAGGTAGCGTCCTGTGTCCATAACATGTGCGGAATGTATGTGAAGAGATCCATCATCTGATATCGAATATCTAAAACAAGTCATAGACTATTTAATAAAAGACGCACATGAACACAATTACGTCTCTGCTCACAGACCGATTTCACACTAGCCTTTATCCTGGGCTCGCTCCTCCTTTCCCTCCGCTGCTTCTGGTCAATTTCACACCATTTGTCCTGTGGCCGCCTTTTGACCTGCAGCTTCCCCCATTTTGCTCCGGCTCAGCTCGATCCTTGATTTCCCAGAAGTTTCCTGTTGCCTCGCAGAGAAAAAGTGGGAGGGGGAGGAGGAGGGATTAAGAGGGCAAAGACAGGGGAGTGGGAGGAGGGAGGGCACAGGAAGCTGCAGGAAACCTCGCCAAGGAAATCAAACTCCGGAGCAGATTGAAAACGGCCATGTGCCCAGAGCTCTAATACGAAATCAGTTTAAATGGTCTGGGGCAAACTGCCCCACCGGTAAACAGGAGTAAGTAGCATGTGCGAAGTCAGTCCTTGCTTCTCTAAAATCTATTTAACATATTGTAGCGGAAACCCCCATACAAACTTAAAAAAAACAAGGGAACGGTGTGGAAATTTGGGTCTTTGCCTTCAGTTTCACCACAAAGACTCAGAAAGCCAATTTTAAAAAAAATGGATGGGGGGGAGGACATTAATCCTTTTATGATTGGTTGTGCATGCTTTTAAAAAGGAACATTCAGTAAATAATACCTGGATGTGCTCTTCACAACAAGGATGGTGGACATCCATTTTGTACTAGATATCTGTCCCTGAGTACTAAACATAAAACACCACCTCTCTCATCACCACAGAGTACAATCCATGTTATAATAAAATCACAAACAATTCTTTAAAAGGGGGAGGGGGTCAGTAAGGAGGAGAGAACAAGGTCACATTGCTCACCACCCTTCCTTGCAGATGTTGCAGAGGTTTTCAGGCTAGCTCAGAAGACAGAATCATTTAACACTACCTACATGTCTGGTACCTCCACTTGTTTACTCAAGATACTTGGCTGCAGATAATAGAACAAAAGATCCCTGAAAATCTGTTGTGATCTTGATTCCTGAGTGCTGCCAATATTTATTTGGCTAGACTCTGGCCATTTTGGAAGCTAAAAGAACTTTGGAGGGGCGGCTAATTAGAATCAGGGGGAAAGATGATCCTAGTGGATGATCCTATACACATCCAACAACTCTTTAAGCTACCAAGAGGGAACATCTCCAATATTTTACAGCATCCTGAAATGGAAGAGAAATTTGGGGCTGGGGATTTGTACCCACAAATGCAAATCATTCAGAACACACTCCACTTTCCCACACAGTATGGGGTGGGAGAGGCAACAACACCCCTCCATCTCCTTCACTGGACTGCTTGGATTCCTGCTGAGCTTCTATCTACAACTCAGCTTTTGAGGGCCTGGTGATTGTGCTATGGAGAGGGCATTCCCCAACAGTTTATGTATTTACTATTATTATTTTAGCCTACCCTTCCTCATTCATGGTCCCTGTTTCATCATCACTACAAATCCGTGAGGTAAATTAGGCTGAGAGACAGTGATTGGCCCAAGGTGAGTTTCACAGCAGGGTGAGAAGTCATTGTCCTCCTTCTTGTTTATTATTCCTTGTCCAGTGATTCCTCGCAGCCCCCAACCAACTAATTACTAATAATATTAGTACTGCTCAAAATGCATAAACTGTTTTAACCAACCTTATTTTTATTTCATAAACATCATGGTAGAATTGTTTCGACTATTTATTTACTTCAGAGCCAGTTTGGTGTAGTGGTTAAGTGTGTGGACCCTAATCAGGGAGAACTGGGATTGATTCCCCACTCCTACACTTGCAGCTACTGGATGACCTTGGGCAAGCCATAGTTCTGTACCAGCTGTTCTCTCAAGGACAGCTTGGGAAAGAGCTGTCTCAGCCCCACCTAACTCACAGGGTGTCTGTTGTGGGGAGAGGAAGGGAAAGGAGTTTGTAAGCTGCTCTGAGACTCCTTCAGGTAGTGAAGGGCGGGGTATAAATCCAGTCTCCTCTTCCTCCTCCTCCCCTGCCTTTCTTCCCAATTTTATTCTCACAACAACCCTGTAAAGCAGGTTAGGTTGAGAGTATGTGATAGGTCCAAGGTTACCAAGCAAACTGTCATAGCAATGTGGGAATTAGAACCTCAGTCTCCCAGATCTAGTTGGATACTCTTACCACTATTCCATACTGGCTCTGGGACAACAGCAGCAGTACATAAAACTTGCTGAATCCTCTGCACGCATGTTGTCAAATCTTTGTGGCTTTTACAGTCTCTGGCTGTGGTCACACATGCTAGATAATCCACTTTCAATGCACTTTCCAACTGTATTTTTACTGTGTGAACTGGCAAAATCCAGTTGGAAAGTGGATTGAAAGTGGATTATTTAGTGTGTGTGACTGCAGCCTCTGTTTCAGAGTTCTGAACGGCCTTTCAAGTATCCAGTTCAGAGCTTGGAACAGTTCAGAGCTAAAAATCTGTTTCCCCAAAAAATATTTCTGGAGTGGGCCAAATGATTTCAGTCATGTCTATGCTGCCCTTCATAGAGTCTGAATTCATAAATGACTAGCTGAATAGGTCTTCTTGCTTATGCAATCTTTTTATCCCTTCAGTTTCTCAGCTAAGCCAAAGGGGTTATGTGTGTTAAGTGCCATCAAGTCGCTTCCAACTGATGGCGACTCCATGAAATCAATGTCCTCCATAATGGCCTATCATTAACAGCCTTGCAAACTGAGGGCTGTGGCTTTCTTGTTCCATCTCATGTTGGATCTTCCTCTTTTCCTGCTGGCTTCAACTCTTCCTTGCATTATTGTCTTTTCCAGTGACTCTTGTCTTCTCATAATGTGACCAAAGTAGGATCGCCTCAGTTTAGTCATTTTAGCTTCCAGGGAGAGTTCAGACTTCATTTGATCTAGAATCCACTTTTCGGCAACTCTCCTCCAACACCACTCTCCTCCGACACCACATTCAAACGAATCAGCTTTCTTCCTAATATTAGGAAACAACTATAGAGGGTATTGCAATTTTTTCACTCGAACCATCAGTAGTTACCTGGCACTGTTCCCTGAAAAAACGGTTCCATCTTTTCTCCATGTGACTCTTGGAGCTGGAATGCCTTCTGCAACACACTCCAAGACAGCGGACGTATTAATATTCACAGTCACAGAAGACTGAGGACTACCTTGGATTGTAGGAGCAACTATATGAAGGAAAAATTCCAGATAGCATCAGAAACAGTTTCTTTTGAGACTTGTTGAAATCTGCACCACTGTCTCACATTAGGCACTGGGTTTTCTGCCATTCCACAAAGGCTGGGTTTATATATGAAAATAACTTCCAAAAATCTGCTTCAGTCCACAGAAGTTGGCAGTGGGACTATGTAACTCTTTTAACACACTGCATAAAAACACATTACAGTTTTATATGGATACCTAATATGCTCCAGACTCCAAACACTGGCATATTGCTTGTACAAAGAAAATTATTTAATTTTTTTATCCCACTTCATGTTCTGGTATGTAGCTCTGCAGTATAAATTTATAACAAGTTTAGTAAGAGGCCGAGGACAGACTGCAGATCTGCCCCGGGACAGACGCGGGGCCAAAAGCCCCGCGGGAAAAGCAGCCCGGTGCGGCCCGTCCGCACTGGCTGCGATGTCCCGGGGAGGAGGCGGGGAGGAGGCGCGTGGCCGCGTGGCCGTTCAGACTTCCGCCCCCACTTCCGGCACGCTGCCGACGCATCCACACTGCCAGGAAGCAGCAGGGATGCGCGGCCGGAGAGCCGGAGACCAGTTTAAAGTGGTCTCCGGCTGAAGCGGAAGGACGGCGCCTCGCGGACGGGTGAGTCTGCGCTGACGCTGGGGGGCAGATGCGGCAATCTGAACGCCCCCTCTGCCTCCGCTTTAGAAGCGGAGGCAGAGCGGGGCAGATTGCCAGTCTGTCCTCGGCCAGATACTCACTTTGGATACATAAATATGTTCAGGGGTCATTTCGTAGAAAAAGTGGTGCAGGAGCTCATTAGCATAACTCATTAGCATAACTTATTTGCTTATGCTACACCACCTGACATCACCGGAAATCTGTCAGAAGGCAAGAAAGAAAGAAAGAAAGAAAGAAAGAAAGAAAGAAAGAAAGAAAGAAAGAAAGAAAGAGAGAGAGAGAAAGAGAGAGAGAACAAAAGAAAGAAAGAAAGAAAGAAAGAAAAGAAAGAAGAGAAAGAAAGAAAGAAAGAAAGAAAGAAAGAAAGAAAGAAAGAAAGAAAGAAAGAAAGAAAGAAAGAAAGAAAGAAAGAAAGAAAGAAAGAAAGCTGGAAGAGGGGACAGCTACTAATCCAAGCCTCAAAAATATCACTGTTCTGGGAGGATAGCTTCAGTGGTGGCTGAAGCCTTCAGAAGGCTGGTCAGAGGAACAAGGACCTTTCCAGGGGATGGGGTCATTTTGCTGCAGCCAGGACACAAGCAGGCATTCCCCCGCGGGGGTGGGGGGGCTGGCACCAACTCCCGGAGCTGAGCTCCCTCGAGCTTCTGCTCGAAATGACCCCCGGATATGTTGCCTACCTTGGACCTTGGTATGAAATATTGCCTTATCTAACATATTGAACAGTTCCTGGGTTGGATCCTTTTACTCCCTTCTGTTAAGCTGGATTCTATGACTCTCCTATGCTAAGCCTTCCTTACAGCAATAAAGACTTCCTCCACCAGAGAAATGACTTTTTGTGAAAGGTTGCCTCTGATAAAGAAAAGTCCTCCCTTGTTGAAAGAAGTCTTTGTCTGTTAGGGAGAGACTTCGTAGAAGACTGTCTATCAGTCTACTGTCTATCAGTAGGGTGTGCTGTGTGGCTGATATGTCCCACAACATTTTAAACTGGGTCAATTAGAGGTGGCACCATATTGTGGCAGGCTGCCAGTCTGTTCTCAGCCACAGTTCTGGTCACTGTATCTCAAAAAAGGATATTGCAGAGTTGGAAAAAAGTACAGAAGGCAGCAATTAAGACGATTAAAGGGCTGGAATGCCTTTCCTTTGAGGAAAGGCTGAAGAGTCTTGGTCTTTACAATTTAGAAAAGAGATAGTTAATGGGGGACATGGTACAGGTTTATAAAAGTATGCATGAGGTAGAGAAAATTGACAGGGAAAATTTTTTCTCCTTCTTTCAAAATACTAGAACGTGAGGCTATCTGATAAAGCTGACAGGCAGATTCAGGATGGACAAAAGGAAACACTTATTCAACAAGTGATTAAACTGTGGGATTTGCTGCCAGAGGATATTGTGATGGCCACAGACATAGATGGCTTTTAAAAAAGATTAGACAGATTCATGGAGGATAAGTCCAGCAATGGCTACTAGCTATGGAGGCACATGTAAAGGCAGCAGACGTCTGAATACTGGTGACTTGAGGCAACGTCAGGGAAGGCCTTGGCCTTTGTGCCTGTCTGTTGACCCTTCAGGGCAAATAATTGGCCACTGTGTAAAACAGGATGCTGGACTTATTGGACCACTGGTCTGATCCAGCAGGGCTCTTCTTAGGTTCTTTGAGTTTATTTATTTAGGATATTTCTATGCTGCCTCTTCAGAGTCCTGCCCAAGGTGGCTTTCTATTAAAACCCAACCTAAAGATAAGAATAAACTTCCATAATTTTTTTGCAATGCATATCAATATGATTTAATGGGTTCATAAAGTGGAATGAACAGATTTCAGTGTGTGTGTGGGGGGGGACAGTACATCCCATACAAAGATTTGATCTTTCATATACTCAAGATTAAATTGACCCCTCACCCCCAGCTGGGCTCCTTAGGAATACACTGGAGTCAGAGAACTGCTTTTCTCCACATAAAGCAGAGCCGAACTCCATCCATCACATACAAATTTTATTGGAAAACAGAAAAGAGGAATCTCAGTAAAGACTCAGCTAAAATCTGGGGTCTGCCTATGTAATACAACTACATAAGTTTCCAAATTGCACTGTCCTGTAGAGACTACATGTATAAGCTTGTATAAGGTTTCTTCCCCCATTCTTACCATTCACAGCCAATACAAACTCCCTCGCAGTTTGTCCTGCAACATTACTGGCAACACAGGTGTAGTTTGCAACATCGCTTAGGTCAGCATTATTGATCTGCAGGTATCTCCCACTGGAGAGGATGCGAACTCGAGGAGTTGCCTAAGAAAGATTTTCACAAACAAATTGTTTTTAACTATGTACAATACCAACAATATTCTTGTTCATGGGATATGGGAAAAAAATACTGTGAAGGCAGTGGTCAGGAAGAATACATAAATAAACTTTAAAGTGAGGTTAATAGATTTTAAATATCTGACTAGAGTACTGGGAGACATGCAGCCTGTATGTGCAGCATTGCATGGCCCCATTCCCCAAGTGTGGTGTGGAGAAGGTTAGAGTATCAGACTAGGATCTGGGAGACCCAAGTTCAAATCCCTACTCTGCTGTGGAACCATGCCGGGTGACCTGGGGCCAATCACTTATGAGAAGCAGGGTGATGTAGTGGTTAAGAGCAGGGGGACTGTAATCTGGAGAACTGGGTTTGATTCCCCCCTCTTCCACATGAAACCTGCTTGGTAACCTTGGGCCTGTCACAGTTCTCTCAGAGCTCTCTCAAAGCCCCGTCTACCTCAGAGGGTGTCTGTTGTGGGGAGAGGAAGGGAAAGAGATTGTAAGCCACTTTGAGACTCCTTAAGGTAGAGAAACACAGGGTATAAAAATCTATTGTTCTTCTACTCACTCTACACCAGGAGTGTCAAACATAAGGCCTGCGGCCTGGATCTAGCCCATCCAGCCCACAAGTAAATGATGCAAGGGAGGAAGTGCTCGGGGGAAGTGGAGGGAGCCACTCAATTGTGACTTCAGCACAACAGAACAACCTCGTCTGCAGCAGTCAAGCATTGTGGGAGCATCTGCCCAGCATTGCGCTGCTGCTTCTCCAGTCCGCCTATGTGTCAGGATCCTAGGATCCTAACAAAGTTTTCTTTATGCATTGTGTAGTTTGCTATGTGCAGATGCAATTGTAACTGTTTGCTATCTCTCTCAAGCTGTCTCAGGTTTCCTCCCTTTCCTTTATTGCCCTGAGTTATATTGCTCTTTGAAGGTCTGGTCAATGTAACCATTTCATCCGGGAGAATGGCGACCTCGCATACTTACACGTCACCCGAGACCAAATGGCCTCTCCCCCCATGCATTCGTCCTCTCCCTGCCCTCGGAGACACGGAACTGTCTTATCGCTGTGAGAAGTCCTTGAAAGGCCACTTTGTTATGTATATGCCTAGCACATCTGTGGCACCTAATTCAAGAAGGGAAAATTTATAACTTTCACACTTCACCTTTCCTGTGGGAAGTAAAATGGCTAAGATCTTTTAACCGTGCTTTTTTCCTTTTTTGTGATTGGTTGAATATCGGGGTTTCAAACTGCACCGGAGGGTATATTAACTCTGGCTATATTGTATGTGGCATCTCTAACAAACATTCGAGAACCTGTCATGCAGTATTAAGAAATAAAGAACTCTGTTTCATCAACAAAGGTCTGATCTTTGACTGCTTAGGGCAGAAGCCTCACACTATGTGGGTTTTCCTCTGCACCCACCTCTCACCACCTCGAAGCTTACCAGCTGCTGTCCTTTATGCAGCTTCTATCTCCAATACCTGGCATTTCATTTTATGGCACACATGGTCATAAAACAAAGTGATGTTTATGTCAGATCCAGCCCTCCTAACAAATGAGTTTGACACCTCTGCTCTACACTTAACCTACCTCACAGGATTGTTGTGAGGATAAAATGGAGGAGAGGAGAATGATATAAGCTACTGTGGGCCCCCACTGGGGAGAAAGGCAGTGTATCAATGAAGTAAATAATGTTTGCATAGAGGCCTACCGCATAAAGCCCAGCCACAAATCTGAAGAGTACAAATTTTGTGGCTCAGTCCACATGCACAGGACTCAAGGGCTGGGGCTGGGCCAGAGACACTGCTATGCTAGGTCCTTAAAAGAACTGAGGCCCAGTGATATCATAAGGAGGAGCTAGTGACATCACATGCCATTGTCACTATCTATGGAGGTGGAGCCATGTGGGATTTAGGAAGGAACTCCAGAAATTTAGGGGGGGCTGGGAACCTTTGGGAACCCCTCTAACTATGACCGTGGGCTGGGCTAAACCCAGGAAAAGGTGGGAGTTGGCCAGTGGTTATAGTGGTATCTCAGTGGTCTCCTGCTGTGTCCTTTATTTAAATTCCCTTTTAGAACAGTCACTTTAAAATCTGCAAATATACATACCATGTGCATAGGACAAACAAATGGTCATAAATTTGAAAGTAAGGAGGGCAACCCAGAAAAGCCTGTAGGGGAACATTTTACATTTTTTTCTGGACATTCATTTACAGGAGTCTTGTTTCTGCCTTATTCATATGGGTAATTTTGTACTGAAATTTAGTAAATTATGGCCTTTGTTTGGTAAATACATGGCTGAAGTCCCGAAACCAGAATACCAAACAGTTGCTGTGCACTCAATTTCTGAGCAATCTACAGAGTTCAGAGTAGCAGCAATCTTCTTCTCACTTCAAACTCATATCCTACAAGTGAGTACAAGTCCCAGAGCACTGAGCCTATTCCGAGGGGCTGTCATTCCACTTTGCAACCTGTTATTTCAGTCCGACAGCACAGATTCTATTGCTAGGGATCATCATTCCACTCTGGGGACTGTCATTCCAGTACCAGAGCACAGATTATCTTCCTTGGAACCGTAATTCCACTCTGGGGGCTGTCATTCCAGTCCCAGAGTAGCCTGTCTGGGCCCAAAGACCTTCATGGAAATAACCATTCCACATTTTCTTTGCAACTTTTTTTGTCCTGCAATGTATTTCAGCGGAGCCTATGGAAGTCAGTTGGCATTCCTGGCTCCCATTAACTCCAATGGGCCTTCAAGCCTCTCACATTCCCTCTATTCAACATGGCTGACTAAAATATGGGATTATTTTATTTTAAGTAAAATGTCTTATACTATGAATAATTATTCAGAATCCCAATACCAGAATCAGGTGGTATCAATTTGGTTTCCTATTATAAGTTATTTAATGGAAAAAAATATTCTTCTTAAAAATCCTTTGTACCATGATTTGATATACTTCTAATTGCTTTGGTAAACACAATGTATAACTGTATAACTGTACAACATTACATTTGTTGTTTTGTTTGTAAAAATGTTAAAAAGTGTTAATTATAAAAAAAGCCTCTCCCATTGTTTTCAGTGGGCAAGCCTGTCATTCCTTTTATACATCCCAGTTAGCTGTCCCTTTGAAACTGTACCACACCATTTTAAGTAACAGCAAAATGAAGAGCATTAACATGTACAGAGTGCACATTTCTTGCCAATGTTCTTTCTGGGCTGCACACAGGGCAAAAGGAAATTTTAAGAGGCCTCTGATCTGCATGTCCCCCCTGTTCATGCCGATGGGCTTACCATATAAAAATGAAATGGAAATTGAAAGAAGAGCTTAGGAGTGTTTGAAGCAGCCCCCTCCCTCTAGAAAAATAAACAACTGTTCTCAATCAAGGAGATATAGACCCAAGTAAAATAAAATAGAGACACACTTTCCCCCAAATGTATATTGGAACTCAACAGAGGCTTTGCAGTCTGACTACACTGCTACATTGAAAGTCTGTGAAGACAGCCAGGGTTAAGGACTATGCTTTCTTTTCCGACAGACAGCTCTGGTCTGTAGTTGGATGGGAAATTATAAAGGAAGCCCAGAGTTGGTATGCAGAGGCAGGCAATGGCAAACCACCTTTGAATGTCTCTTGCCTTGAAAACCTTACAGGGTTACCATGTGTGGGCTATGGAGCTAGTTTTAAAATTGTGAGCTGACCGACTTTTTAAAACAATTATAGAAACTATTTAAATATAATCACACTTCAATAGATAGACAGACAAACAGACAGACAAGGTTAAAGAGGAAAAATAGGCAGTTTAGTCTGAAGTAGTAATGGTCAGTTTCAGCAGAAAATGGGGGTTAGGCATTCCAAAATCTTAGAAAAGATGGACTTTAAGGAATCATCTGGAAGAGGTAACAGAAGAGGCACTGTGTGTGAGAGCTGAAGGCATTATGCACCAAAAGAAAAAAAATGGACTGAGAAAGACAGAGAGAGAGAGAAAGCAAGCAAGACAGAAAGAGAGAAAGGTAGAGAGAGACAGAGAGAGAGAGAGAGAGAAAAGAAAAAGACAGAAAGAGAGAGAGAACACAAAGAGAGAAAGGAAGGAAGGGAGAGGTAGAAAAAAGATGGGGAGAGAGGAGTGAACAAGAGACAGAAAAACAAAAGGAAGGATAGAGACAGAAAGAGAGGCAGAAAAACAATAGGAAGGAAGATTCCAGTTGAGTGACAACATCCCTGCCAGGCTTGCTGGCGTTGAAATGTTCCTGCTTCCACCCAGGCAGGCCAGCCCTCTCTCCTCTACCCCTCTCCTTTGCAAACTTTCTTCAGTGTCTCTCCTCCTGTCCCCCCCCCCAATTTACATTCCTGGAACCCAGACAGAATAGATGTAAAGACAGGAGCGGCTCCTTTTTTATTTGTGTGGCTGGCTCCTGTTGAGGCTCCTTCCATCTGCATCCACTCCCCCTGCGCGGAGATGGGAGAAGGCGCCTTCTTCACCCTGGAGTTGTGTGGTGGGAGCCACTTCCCTGTTTGTCTCTCTGCCATGGCAGAGTGCAGGGTGCACGTACGATGCAGGGCAAAGGATTGACACAGAAAGTTGGACTCCCCACCCCCACCCCAGCTGGATCTCTCTCCCATTCTAAGGTGTGTGTGGGGGGAGCAAAAGGGCTCCTTGAACTGGCTGCACACACTTTAAAGCCTACCTGCACTGGTTGCCTGGGGGAGGCTGAGTCCCTTCTGTAAAATTTTGGCAGGGGCCCGAGTCCCCCAGGCTCCCTGAAGTTGACACCTCTGCACAGGACACTACTCTGGCAAGTATTTTGGAAATATCAAAGAGCAGGTCACGTTAGGCCAGGCTGTCACAATCCTGATTACCCACTGCATGGACAGTTTTAACATCTTCACAAGGTCATGGCTAATTTAGATCAAGGGATACAAAAACACAATAAAATTGTTAGCAAAAAAGCCAGAGGACGCACCTGCAAAAGCTCCCCATCTTTGAGCCACACGATCGTAGGAGGTGGCACCGCATCCGACTTGCACTCCAGTATAATCTGCCTGTTCCGTAGCACACTGAGATGCTGGGGGCCGCTTGTGCCGGCAATGTTAGGGGGAACTGTTTTAAGGGGGGGGGGGGGGGGGGAACACAGTGCATATGGTAACTTAATTTGATATAGGGTAGCTGATAAGTGATACCTAGCTGAGAACTTTTGCAAAGCTCAAAGTAAATTAATCTGTTGTGGGTGTTCCTCCAAATTTAAGGTCATACTGTATGTTTCTGATATAATCTACCTGAGACCCAATGCACACAATTGTTTTAACACGTCTTCTTCTGCCCTCTTCAGTCTTTGCTTAGTATTTGCCTGTATGCACTGACATAGGTGGAATTCTGCCTGGATCTGGTTTCTGGCAAACCATTGCTACCCCATGTTTAAAGCTAGGATTTTCCTATCACTAGCGCATGCCAAAACAGTTATGTGGAGCAGCCTTAACTGATTGACTGCATCTTATTCCAGCATTTTCCTGACTCTTCTGCAGGTCATGATAATTTGATCTGTATGACTGCTTTCCTCTGCAATTGCTTGTAAAAAAGGAACTGTGCCTCAGATCCAGCAAAATGTATAATACAGGTGTATCCAAGTTCCTAATCTGCATACATGTGGCACAGCCCATCTGAACGACTACCTTTTGTTTTAGAATTCAAGGGAGTTTAACAGTACAATCCTAAGCAGAGTTGCACCCTTCTGAACCCACTGACTTCAATGAATTTAGAAGGTTATAACTCTGCTTAGGATTGCCTAGTAGGACAGGTTTGGAAGTTCCACTAGGAAAGAAGATTCTTATGAGATGTACACAAAAGCTTGGACATGTGTAGAAATTTCTCAGAAACAGGTCCTTTAGATTGTAACCCATCGGTGAAACTGATATGTGCACTTGGAACTGATATGTGCACTGTCACAACAATTGAATGTTTTCTCCTCTTTCTTATTTGTGCACTTGGAACTGATATGTGCACTTGGAACTGATATGTGCACTGTCACAACAATTGAATGTTTTCTCCTCTTTCTTATTTGTGACCAATAAATGGACCTGAAGATGAGCTGAATTCTTTAAAAAAAATTATTACTTACAATTATCAAAAAAGTTCTGCTATTTCCTTAAACCCACTTATAAAGAGACTAGAGAGAAAGATGTAGTGCAAAGCAAGAAAACCCCAGTTCTATCTTATCTTGGACTGCATGGAGGCACTATATAGCTTCAGGAAAAAGCAGGGAGAATCGTACAACAGCATTTATGCAGTAGAATAAATCCTAAACAGACCTTACCATGAACTCTCAGCAAATATTCCTTGTCATCATCTCCTGCAGGGCTAGAAGCCAAACAGGTGTATCTGCCAGTATCCTCCACCTACCAAATAAACAAACCCAGTTAGGAACAAAACTCACCTACATTAAATTAAAGAAAAAGGTAATGATTGTAGAAACATTTGGCTAGGTGGCCCTTAATTTAATGATTCAGTTACCTGGGCATTAGATATTCGAAGTACCTCTCCTCCTCTCAGGACATGAATCTCATCGGTTTGGGGCAGTGGGCGTCCATCCTTCATCCATGTGATTTTAGGGACGGGGATGCCAGTTGCCATACAGAGGAGCTCTAATGGATTGTTAACCACTATAGAAATTTCTTCTGGATGTTCTGATCCATTAATATGAGGAGGTTCTGAAGAAGGAGAAGGCCAAACCATAATGATAAACATAGCTACACATCCAGGTGCCCTGGAAAGACACCATGGAGAAGCATCTTCCATGCTACTGCTCTCTGAATCAGCCCTAAGTCTGGGACTTGATTGGTGCTAATTCACTTTAGCCTGTTGTAGGCATTTTAGGGAAACTCTGAAAAAGATGGCTACTTATTGCATGACTACCATTTGAAAATGATCCACATGAACACTCAAATCACATTGGGACCACCCACAAAGGAAGCCAAGTTTTAGCACGCTTCCTGATTCCCTGCATGCTTCCTGAGATCAGAGCCAATGCAATTAGGGCTTTTAAACATGTTTATGGCAGCCTATGGTTGAGGCAGTGGGTGTCTGTTTACATTGGCCTCCCCTGCTCCAGCCTGTTCTTCTCTATCTACAGCATGTAGCATGTAGATATACTACTGGTGGTGTTTGATGCCCCCTTGCCCAACCCTCTGATCCATCTGGGCATATATATAGGCTCATCCGGGAGCTTTTGTTGATGGACCCCCATCATGAGAGTTATGTTATTAGCTTTCAACTAGATTATTGCAATGCGTTTTAATTGTTTTTATTTGGTTGTAACCTACCCAGAGCCTGCTCACAGGGGATGGTGGGATAAAAATGTAATAAAATTAATATATATATATATATATATATAAACAGTGATTTAGGTTCTTGGTCTAAGTTACCTGCTTATGACAGCCTGAAATTGGCCAGTGGTCCAGGGTCTTGACATTATGGCATTGCCAAATTTAAATTCCTTACCCAACACTTTAAGAGTAAAATGCTTGCTGACTTCCCCAGCTTCATTGGATGCTACACAGGTATAGCTGCCTGTGTCATCAGCCTCTGACTTTGCAATATGAAGAGACATTCCTTGGTTTTCTAAAATCACATGGAAGCCAAGGTTTAAGGGTTGGTTATCTTTCCGCCACAATATTTGGGGGGCAGGTGTTCCACTGGCCAGACACATCAAGGAGGCTGGATTTCCTTTTACAACAGTAACTTCTTCCATTCCTCCGCTATTGTCTATGCTTGGTGGTACTGCAGAAAAACAGTGAAGAAGAAATTAGAGCATTCATGAAAAAGCCCATCTCACCCAACAAGGATGTCTGCAACATCTTCTCTAGGCTGACAGAGGTTGAGAATAACATTTTTCTTTAAAGGATCTATGCAAATCAAAAATTTCCACATAAATCATTGACAAGTTGCTTTGCAGAACTAGTTCCTTTGCCATTTGGTTACAATTAAGGTTGCACACAAACAGATAAACCAGAATAGAATGCCTCACTGAACATCAGTGTTATTTCATAGCTGACCAGCGTCACTTCATGTAATCCTATTGGCTGTGGCAATTGGTGCACTTTATAAACACCCACAACATTATCAAATCAGAAATGACAAAGACAATAAAAATTAAAAAAACTTCCCCTTGGTCACCAGGACAGAAGAAGAAAGAAGAGGGGGAGGAGGAGGAGGAGGAGGAGGAGATTAGATTTATACCCTGCTCTTCACTACCTGAAGGAGTCTCCGAGTGGTTTACAGTCTCCTTTCCCTTCCCCTCCCCATAACAGAAACCCTGTGAGATAGGTGGGGCTGAAAGATCTCTTTCAAGAACTGCTCTTTCAAGAACAGCTCTGAAACAACATGTAACTGACCCAAGGTCACACCAGCAGCTGCAAGTGGAGAAGCGGGGAAATCAAACCCAGTTCTCCCAGATGAGAGTCCACGCTCCTAACCACTATACCAAACTGGTGTCCTGGACAGTGGTGTGAGCAACTGAGCAGATCACTACTGAAAGTAAGTATCAAAACAACAACGTAAACATAAAAAATTCCAAAAGCTTAAAAAATGGAGGATGCTTCCTGACACACTTGAATATGAACGTTAAGTAGTTTAGTTGCAGCTCTATTCAAAACCAGAAGTAAGGAGCAGTTTTCTAAAGGCTAAAACTTCATTTCTTTTAAGGGTTTGAAATGTTTAAGGATGAAAAATTTCAATAGATGGCAGTTAGGGATTTGTATGGGGATCAGAAGTGGGACAGAAATGCAAGATAGATGTCACTTTAAGAAATTTATTCAGGAAGGGCACATTACAATTTCACTTTATTTTACACACACACACACACTCAAAGAGACTTACCATACACCTGAAGGCTATGATGCTTATTGTCCACACCAGCTCTGTTGGATGCTACACATGTATACATGCCGACATCAGCTATTTGTGCTCTTAGAATTCTGGGAAGGACACAACCATAATAATTGTTCAAAAGTTTATAGTACACAACACATTATTCTGACTGGTGTGCAGCACATTACAGAGAACTAATTAATGACCTTCCAAAGATCAGTACCAATGAAACTGCAAGGACATTATTCATCAGTTGTATGACTATTCATTCATTCATTCATTTTATTTATTTATATATTTATTTATGTATTTATTTGATGTATACCCTGCCCTCCTCACCAAGGCATCTCATCATCAGGGTCTGCTTGTAGCCTTTAGTACCTTTCCATAGTCAACTGACCCTGACCTGGATAGTCCAGGCTAGCCTGATCTCATTAAATCTTGAAAGGTAAGTAGGGTTGGCCCTGGCTAGTATTTGGATGGACCTCCAAGGAATACCAGGGGCCTGATGTGGAAGCAGGAAATGGCAAACCCCCTCTGAACATCTCTTGTCTTGAAAACCCCATGGGGTCACCATAAGTAAGCTATGATTTGATGGCAAAAAACCCCCCAAGAAGATAATCAACTACTCAAAGGGAAAGTCTCAGTATGCAGTCTGAGCTCTGATTTGCACAGAATGATCTTTGGGGGACGCAACCTCCCTCTGTGATCTGTTGCAGTTTCTGAAACTGGTTGAATATGCCTTTTGGATAGTATTATTCATGTACTACATTGAATTATAAGGGTACATAGACAACTCTTCTCAGTGGTCGCTCCTCAGCCCTTTCTCTTTAGAGAGAAATTTCCACTAGAAGTTTACCAAAGTACCTGCATTTTCATGACATAAGATTAAGAAGCATACAGTTTGCTGCTATGAAAGCTGTTATAATGAAGGCTGGAAGAGAACTAGACACATTAGAAGAACTCACTAGATAGCCAGTTGAGCAAAGCCCTCTCAGTCCTTTCACCTCCCCTTGGAATTTTGCAGATCAAAGCAACGGGCTACCAGAGAGGTACAACTGAAGGTGCCTGACTAACAGGCCTGGGAGGAGATTGTCTAGGATTCTTCACAGAAGGACAGGATGCCAGCATAACAAATTCCTATGAAATTTATTGCTCTTACTTTCCCCTTCCTCCCAATCTCTTTTGTCATAACAAAATATGCCTTTTGTTCCCTTCATAAGCTATTTAAGAACTGTAAGAACTACTAGCCCTAATGTCAGGAGCATGGGGTATGAGGAGCTCTACAAAGCCTGAAAAATACACTGTGTGTGATAAAAGCTGTGGAGGATTAATATCAGAGCCAAACAGAGACAATGCAGTCCCAGTCAGTTCATGCAAATATTCCTACACAAGGCCGGTATTAGCATACCCTGAGGTGTGGCAGCTGCTGGGGCCCAGACCTTCGAATGGGACCTACTGCCACTAGCTCCCTGCCCATGCACCTTCCCAGCCACCTGCCTGGGTGCCCTTTCTCCTCTTGCAAGCACTCTGCCACCAGTGTTCCCAGCTGCAGGCAGTGAGGGTAGCTGTGAATACTGGTGGTGGGCAGATGCACAGGCAGGTAGGGGAAATCAAATGGGGGCTAGTGGTGGGAAGAGGAATGGGGGGCTTGGCTCTCTTTGCCTGGGGGTCCCCAAAACCTGGAACAGGCCCTCATCTTATCCCTTGATATCTTGATATCTGTCATTGTTTATTGTGTCATCTGTTGTTTTACTGGTTTTATCGCTTTTATTGTTCTATGAATCTTGGGTTGTAAGGTGCCCTGAGCCCACTCATGGGATAAGGTAGGGCATAAATCAAATAAATAAATAATAACAAAAGCAACAGCAGCAGCAACTGCAGCAACAACAACAACAACTTGAGACACAAAATTGGTCTCATTTGCTGACCAAAACAGGCAAGGACTGAGACTGAATAAAGTTTAAATACTTGAACTCTTACCGAAGAATCTGTCCACCCGAGAGAAGCCGAATGTGAGAGGAGATAGAGAGAGGAAGCCCATTCTTTAGCCAGTTTATCTGTGGAGGAGGAGTGCCCACAGCTCGACACTGAATGCTTACTGAAGTGTCCAGTATGGCGGTTACAGACTCTGGCTCATCCGTATTCTTAGTGATAATTGGTGGAACTACATTTGGCAACCAAACAGGTGGGGAAAATAAACGGAGAAAAAAGTTAAAGGGTCAATGTATGAAATTATTTCTGAGGAAGCAGCTCACCTTGTCCTGAACCCCAAGATGGCAGAAATACAACTTTTCTCATCCAAGAAAACCATTCCCCACAGTGTTCCAAGCTAAATAATATCCAAACGTTGCACTCAGCAACCCCCTCATGCAATTCTCTTGCCAAACAATTGCAAGTCATGCTGAATTGCTTTATAAATCTTTCTAAGAATTGTGTTCGTAGCCAGCAAGCAGTTCCTGTTTAATCTATCAAAGGAGGTACAAGCAATAACTATAGTGTCTTAACGTTTAAGCAATTGTATCCTTCAGTTATATAGTGCCATAATATCCCACTGAGTTCTGCTTTTTTGGAAGCCACCATTCATGCGCTTCTCAACTTTTCAGTCTTTTCTTGCCACATTCTCAGGATACCAGGAGAGATGAAAATCAAACTAGGAAGCTAACAGGTTATCAGTTTCTGATATGAAGCACATCTTTACATACTAAACCAAAGAAATGTAGCCATCCAAATGTGGAAACTGTGCTTCTCATAATTTGACAGCATGTTGGTAAGGCCACCAGGGGCCAGATAAAATTGCTTCAGAAACTGTATCTTGACGGCTGCCATGACAGAACAGCCTGTGAGGCTCTGAATGGGAAAAATCAGCAGTCCTGAGGTAAACTCAATGGTAGTAACTGTACTGAAGTTATAATTGGGCCTGACCATCAAGAAAAATGCTAGAGGGACTTTCAGGTAAAAGACATATTGGATCTGTGAAAAAATACCTCCAGAGGTAGGAAATGGATGGTTTCAACAGATAATTCTAAAATATATTGTGTTTCTCATTGTAACCTTGTTTATATTTTTCATTCTTCAGTTTTGGCTTCACTGAATGTTGGCCTGTGACTATTCCCTTTACCTTCTCTTGTTTTAAATACTTTCACACACACACATCCTCCCCCCACCTGGTATGCTGTACCTTAATTCTGTATACGGCATTTTGGGAAAACTGGCCCCAGAGTTTGCTTCTTTGTAGGCCTGTGAGGAAGTCTTTTAACTTTTTGGGCGCAGAAAGGGCCATTAATTAATTCTTAGTAAGGCCTTCATTGCGACAGCCCAAAGAGAGGAAAACCAGTGCTATGTTAGCTTAGGTAGAACAAGTGCATGATAGAAATCAGGGTAAGAGGATTTTACACTCTAAGAAGTCCTTAAAGAAGAGAAAAACCTGTGGCAGTGCTGGGACTACATGTAAAAAGAGAGAACATGCTCTCTAAGACTCTGGAATGCTCTCTTTCCCAATCCCCAAGACAGGGATCCCCTTTCCTGAGAGCCCACAAAACCCTGAAGCTCAACCCTTCCCAATGGTCAGGTTCATTTGACTTCGAAAGTTATGGGAGGATGCTGCAAAGTTATCATAAAGGGCTTGGGTTATCCAAGGATGTAGCAAAAAATCCACTGTGATGCAGCCAAGAATGTACTTTACAGACCAAAGGACTCCATTCACTCAGTTTATCTAGGATTCTTACCACAGATAAAAGTTGCGTTCCAAAAGGGTAATATTCAAAATAAAAACTGATAAACCTTCAGATCAGCTCCAGTTTGACTTAATTTGACTATTTGCTGTTTTGAGTTGCACAGAATTAATGCTTCAATTCATTACCTAGAGGCCAAACTATAGTTCTTGGACAAGATACACTTGTTTTATATTGGATTTGTGTGTGTGTGTGTGTGTGTGTGTGGTTATTTTAAGGATATTCATATTCTAAAATAATAAATTCTGAATGTGAAAAATTTGATTGAACGTCCATTTTTCTTAGAAACTATAGGATTTTAAAAACAAAATATTATTTGACGCTTCATTTGACTTTGACTTTTTTTTGTAAAGGGTTGGATTAAAAGTGTTACCAGGAAAGTGGAGATGGTAGAAAAAAGTTCTGCCTTCCCCCCTCCAACTGCAGCCCACTGAACCACCTGGTGGGTGGGGAGTCAAGGGATGCATGGGAACAATGTCAGGAACAAAGTGAGAGTCTGCAGTGGCAAGGAAGAATCAACAAAAACTGGTGTGCTGCTATGTACGCAGAACTGTCATTATACCAGTGGAATGGGACCTCTGGATCCAACCCAATGCCTTATCAAAGTATTGCCACCACACTTCTAATGTATCCTTGCAATCATAAGGACCAGACATATATCTCAATAAAATAAGATATTTGCATGCCCTATGTATTGCTTGGGGGAAAAGGTAGCATGGTATAGCCCAATCAGATCTCAGATGTGAAGCAGGGCCATTACATGGATGGGCAAGCACCAAGGAAGACTCTGCAGAGGAAGGTGATGGCAAACCACCTCTGCTTTGCACTTGCCTTGAAAGCCCCTCTGCTGGGGTCTCCATAAGTCAGCTGCATCTTGACGGCACTTTATACACATGCACACATGTTGCTTAAGGGTTCAGGTGGCCCACAGGCCCCTGTGTTACCTACTCCTGCTCTAAAAAATACATAACCTTACATTAAGCAACAGTTACGTATTATATGAAGATACGTTTTAAATCCTTCCTTTTAGAGCAATGACAATCATGTAAGACAAATGGTGCTTCACCTTTGCCCTGTTACAAACCACCCCACAACTCACCATATACGTTCACATTGAAAATTCGGTCTTCTTCCCCTGCAGGATTGGTAGCTATGCAGGTATATTTTCCCACATCACTGGTTAATGCCCCTAAAATGCTCAATGAGCTGCCATCTGGAGCCACACTAGAAAAGACATTTCAGAAAACTAATTTTTTAAGAGCCAAACCAGATGTTTCATCAAACTCGTGGCTGCCACAGGGATTTGCAGTCACAGAGTAGCTGCAAGTTCCTAAAGGTAGCTCAGTCCCAATGTACTACAGAGGCCTGGTTTGGATTAGGACTCTGGCACAGAGAAAGGAGGGCCTTCAGCTCCTCCCATGACATTTTCCCTACCTGAAACTGCTAGGGAAGCATTATTTATTGGGCCCCCATGGCACATGAGAATTGAGCTCCTACAAGGAATTATTATTGTTGTTGTTATTATTATTATTATTATTATTAGTAGTAGTAGTATTCTGATGTATTAATCACCCTATCCCAGCTCACGCTGGGCTCTGCAGTTGCAAGTCCCTGTGGTGGCCATAAGTTTGATGTATCATCTTGTTTGACCATCACAGTGCCATCCTAAACAGAGATACAGTCTTCTAAGCCCATTGGCTTCAATAGACTTAGGCTGCGGTCAGACATGCATTTAGATTCGACTCAGCTGGGAATACCTGACAGATCTAAAGGGCACAATCAGACAGCAACATCTGGGAAAGGTCCTGCACCCGTCAGCACCCCATGCTGCCCTGCCACAGAAGCAGAGTTAAAAGACATCAGGGAAAGTCTGGTCCTAATGCTTGCCGATGGGCTAGGGATGGACTTTCCCATCTGATCACTCAAGCACACACTCAAGCCATCGGGATGGTCTCCCCATTCCATCCCAACTCAGTGCCTTCTCCCCACCCTCACTTAGTAGTATGTGCACAACCGCATACTCCATGGATAACTCTCAGTGCAGAGGTGCGATTCCTCATTTATGCACATGGAAAACAAAAGGTAACATCCCCCCCAGCCGAACATGCCATCTGATCAGGCAGTGAGAGGCTGAACCCGCAGCTGCAAAGGATGTGTGATTGCGCAACGCCATGTCAATTTCAACCAGGGGAAATACGTTTGCTTTCCCTCCACACCAAATGGCACATCTGACCACAGCCATATACAGGTATAACTCTGTTTAGGACTATACAGCAATTGTATATTCTTAGGAGGTGACCTTGATACAAAGTATATGTGACTGAACATAGATCTCTAGTTTTGGAATCATTATGGTATAATGACAGGGGATCTAATATATGGTATAATGGATGTAGATCCATTCTGCTAGAACAGCTGATTTCCTATGTAAACCCTCAGGAAATATTCTATTGTCATTTGAATGTTTAGTGCTGTAATCTGAAGAACATAAATGAAGTAAATTCCTTTAAAACTGACAGGGCTTATTTCCAAGAAACATGGTTAGCAATTAATTGGGTTGTTACAATCATTTCACTTAACCAGCTTGTGAATTCCAGCTGAAAGCATCTCTGTAGAGCTCAGCAAGCCATAATTCATTGTGTGTTTATCTGCACAGTGGTGCGATAAATACAGCTTGAGTTGTGGTTTGGAAACATGCTAGAGGAAATTACACATTTGTTTCAGTACACAATGAACATTCTAAAAAGCTGCTCAACCAGTACACACAACTGACAAAATTGGTCCTGGAAACTGGCTCATATCAGCTGAGACTGGAAGAGTCAGTTTGGGCTGACCTTATCATGAAGTGACATGGAGCAGCCATTCACAAATTTCCCTGCTGCCATTCTCCCTCTTGAATACCGTATTTTTCGGACCATAAGATGCACTTTTTCTCCCCCAAAAAGTGGGGAGAAAAGTGCGTGCGCCTTATGGTCCGAATACTGCTGCTGCGGCAGGCACAAGGCTCCCCTTGCTGCTACGAGGCCGCCGCCGCCGCTCGTGGCTCGCGGGAGGCCGCCCCTGCCAGCTCGCGCGATGCCGTTGCCGCTCGTGGCTCTCTCTGGGCCGCCCCTGCCGGCTCGCGGCTCTCTCTGGGCCGCCGTTGCCGCTCGCGGCTCTCTCTGGACCGCCGAGGCCGCCCCTGCCGCTCACGGCTCTCTCTGGGCCGCCATTGCTGGTCGCGGCTCGCGCGAGGCCGCCATTCGGGCCGCCGTTGCTGCTCGCGGCTTGCGCGAGGCCGCCACCAGGCCGCCGCCGGCTCGCGCGAGGCCGCCACCGGGCCGCCGCCGCCGGCTCGCGCGAGGCCGCCATTCGGGCCACCGTTGCTGCTTGCGGCTTGCACGAGGCCGCCGCTGCCGGCTGAGGCCTCCTGACCAGCGCGGAGGGTGCGATCCTCCCCCCGCGTCTTATGGTCAGGTGCGTCCTATAGAGCGAAAAATACAGTAATCATTTAAAATATTCATACCACCATTCATTTTTTGGGTTGGATCCAAGTATGACATTCCACCAGCAGAATGGCAGTGATGCTGGTGGAACAGTTCTTTTATTAGCAGAGAAAGCAAAACAATTTCTGATTTCCCATACCCACTGTGAACCCCCTCCCCACTTTGTCCACCATGATGTTCCTTAAGGTCTGTTTAACCCCAGGAACAGAATTTCAGGGGGCCCAGTATGCTATGGTAAGAGTGGAGAGGCAGGAAAATCTTCCATCTTCACTCTGCAGGCAGCAGTTTGGATCCTACCCATTGTATTTCATTAATTACTCTCTCCTAAAAAGAGTATCCAAGGCAAGATACCAAGAAAATACCGAGAATGCACTGGGGTTCAGAGCCTTTGTTCGGAGGAGCTGCCTTCCAGATGCATCATGGAATATACTAGACGTATTGTTCTTATCATAATACTCTTTGCATATATGTAGTACATCAGAAATCTCAAAAGCCCTGTTCAGTTATTACATTTTTCAGTGCACCAACCTCACATAACAGGAGAGCATGCTACCCACAATAGTTCTGATACAGGCAGTTGCCATTTTGTGTGAATAGTGCAACATGCCATTTTCCTGCTCTGGTGTGCATAAATGTATATCCTCAAAAATCTGGGTTTTTGACTGCACATATCAGAGCCAGAAAATACACATTGCTCTATTCACCCAGAATGGCAACAGTATACAGCAACACGATTGTGTGTAGCATGACTGCCCCTTATATACAGCTGGGTCACCAAAGTGGTATCAACTGAATAGCGTTTGTGTTTTGCATCAGATGCGAGATATCTAAAGTCAGCGTAGATCTGGCACTCTTAAAGCCTTGTTCAGAATTTTGTTTGGCTTCTTCTGCTCTCTGGCTTGGCTTTCTCCCACTTTTCCTCTCCCCTTGTATTTCACTTCTTTGTGTCACCTTTCTCCTCTTTCCTTACTTTACTTCCTTGTGAGGACTGTGGTTTGCTTCAGAGCAAGAAATCTCAACACTTCACCTTATCCGCTTAGATTCATCACTGCTGACTGGTTTTCCATCTTTCAGCCACTGAATTACAGGTGAGGGAATTCCATTGGCCTTACAGGAAAGCTGGATGTTTTCCCCAATGACGACACTCACTTCACTTGGCATCTCAGACCCAGCAATGTCTGGAGGAACTTTGTAAGGGGAAAAAGTACATTAGCAAACATGTACATTAGGAAAAATGTACATGAGCAAGATAATGGCTCAGCTGAGTTCAGCCAAAGTCATAGGGCCAAACTAGACATGACCATAGATGCCATTTTAGAGATTAATTCAGCCATACAAAAATGCAGCATGGGCCCAAAATAAGATCGGGCCTACAATAAGTGAGAACAAGGTATCTTGTCCCCCCATCCCTTTCCAAGTAGGGTTGCCAGTCCCCCATTGGGGGCAAGGGTTTGCCCGATTTGAGGCCCCTGATCTGCCAGCCCCAATCCGGCTGGTGGGGAGAGCCCCACCCCCAAAGTGCCATGTTCATGCCAATGTGCCCAGCGCAATGACATCACCTGGAGGTGATGTCGTTGCGCAGGGCACATTGTGGGGGGGACAGTCAATCATTTAAAGAAAAACCATACATGAAAGTGACTTTGCAACACTTATCTCAAGACTATTATTTTCAGCAGAGCAGAACACATGCACATAAACACACCAAATATTGTACCTTGAACAGAAAGACTGTAAAATTTCCGAGCTTTGCCTTCTACATTTGAGGCAATGCAGGAGTAGTTTCCGCTATCGGAATGTTGAGACCTAGCAATTTGCAGCCTGCTGCCTCCCGACAAAATATGCATCTCAAGAGAGTCAGAGTTTTCTAAATGCAAACAAATGAAAAGGAATCAGCTACTAATGAATATATACAGAAGTTGCAGGTTTTTTCCCAGATGACTGCTGAACTCAACTGTGCAGTGATGCCTGTAGAATATTAGGGAACAGCAACATGCTATTTGTGTAACCTGGCTGGCTCACTGTGCCTTCTTTTCCAATGATCTTTATCCTTTGAATAATAGGCCTGTGAATAAGTCACAACATTTCAGCAGGTATCTGGGCTGAAGAAAATCTTGGTAGAATCACAGTTTGTCCTTAGATTGTGTATCCCACAGCTGATACTGGGGAGTTAACTGAGTTTCAGACCACATTCCTTGAACCCTTTTGCACTTATAGAATATGGGTGTTTAAGACTTCCTAACCATTTTATTTATTTATTGTCATATTTATATCCCACCCTCTCCGCACGCAGGCTCAGGGTGGCTCACACTCATAAAAACATATTACAAGGCACATAAATGTGCTTAAATAACATTATAAAACCCCATAACATCCTAAAAACAATACGAGCAGATAATGATGATGATGATGACTGATGTTCATAATTTCAAAGATGGCATGCAATTTTGTAGATATCTCAGCATCATGATGTTATACTTTCAAGCCAACTATCCGAGCCAGGTTCGGTGGTGGTAATAGTGGTAATCTTCATGCTAACTGCCAGCCATGAGAAGGCCAGCTGCTGTCAAGGGCTGAAAGACATCTAGTGCCAACCTGCCTCTTCTCTGTGATACATCAATTTCTTTAATGTATTTGACTGTAATGTTTAAATGACTTTTGTTAGCAGCTTTGAGAAGGACTTTGGCCATGATAATATAGGGCTGCCAAATCTAACTTGGGAAATTCCTGCAGAACCCCCCCGGGGAGGGTTGAGTTTGGGAAGAAAGCTCAGCAGGGATGTGATACAATGGAATTCGCCCCCCAAAGCTGCAATTTCTTCCGGGGGAACTGATCTCTGTAATTCCAGGAGGTTGGCAATCTTAAATAAAGCAGGGTATGGATTCTCTACATAAATAAATAATCCCTTCCCATCATCTCACATAGTTGCACTCATAATCCATCAATTTGCTTAGAATCTTGAATCAGCTCCATCGACTCTACTGAGGCACTTTCACACATGTGAAATAATACAGTTTCAATCCACTTCAGCAACCGTTTGCAAGCGGATTTTGACGTTTCACACAGTAAAATCCAGTTGCAAAGTGCACTGAAAGTGCATTATTTAGTGTGTGTGAAAGTGACCAATGGAAAACAGAACTATTTTGCAGGACTTTTCACATTCTTTTTTTTCTTTTTCTTTCTGGAGGCCGGCTTTGCTTCTAGATAGGTTTGTGGTTGGCTGTAATGTGTACTAAATTTTTTTCAATGTATCATTGTAACTTGCCTTAAATCCTTTGTTGAACAAAAGCAGTTTAAAAGTGAGGAAAATAATTTTCTAAAAAATAAAACATTTCTTGTCCTGATAGAACCTCCCTAGAGGGATTCCTGGGAAAGAACAAGGAGATTAAAAATTGTACTCATTTTTTTTGTTATAATTACTTTTTCCTGTTGAATTTTGACTGAACTCTTCGTATCTTAAAATGCTAGACAAGAAATTTATAATGATGAATTACTACATGAATTACAGGGCATGTTACCAATTGGTTTTCCATTCTTCAGCCACGTTATCATTGGTGGAGGAATTCCAGTGGCATCACAAGTAAAGGTTACAGGGTTACTGATAGTTTCATTGATCCACTCTTGATGTGGGCCTTCAATATTGGGTGGAACTGTGAACAAGAACAAATAATTGCCAAAAGATGGGGGCTCAATGTTATGCTCCTTCCCTTCCCCAGCCCAATACAGCTTCCAGTTATACAGTCACCTAAAAGTGACAGGGACAATTAATTAAGGAATATTTTCTGGAAGAAAAGAGCCCAAGACAAATGGGCTTTTGTCCAATGAGCTGTTTGATTAACTAACTGTTGGCTAATCTATCTGTGAATCCATCCATCCATTTCCTTTCCTTCCTCTAAGCAGCTCAGGGCAGCATGTAGAATTTTCCTTTTTTCCATTTGATATTCTAATTGATTGATTGAACCTTTCTGTGGCAGCCTTTCTCCAGAGCATCTCAGGACCAAGGCTGTGATCCTCACAACAATCCTGTAAGATCAGTTAGGCTGAAAGCAGAAGCGATTGACTGACTCAAGGTAACCCAGTCAGCTTCATTGTCAAATGGTGATGTGAAACCAGGTCTCTGGTCCTTGTCTGACATGCTGCACCCTACTTTACACTGGATGATTCTACACAGGGTTCCCCTCCTCAATGAAGGGTACCTCACCCCACAGTTTTTGGGAGCTTCCATTCTGACTATGACTCATGGGGCTTCAAGGGCTCCCCTGTTTATACTGGATCAAATGTAAACCTGCTTTAATCTGACTGAAACAGTGAAATGTAGGTGGAGCTTCCAGCCAATAAGGGGAGGGGAAAGAGTTAAGCTCCTCCCTCAGAATGGAATGCACACTGAAGCTCTGCCAGAAAGGGAGAGGTGATTGTCGGGCTGCAGTTGCCCAGCATAATTTTGTTACTTTGGCACTTCTGTGACAATAGGAAACGGGACGGGGCTTGCAGATGCCATCCCCACTTTATTCCACCCCATCCCCACATGCTCCTATAAGCTTACCATGAACATTAAGGTGAAAATTTTTGTCATCACGCCCTGCGATATTTGTAGCCTTACAAACATACTGGCCTGTATCAGATACCTGAGAATGGAAGTAAGGGAAATTATATTCAAGTGCCACTTTGTTGAAAATCACATCTTTCGGCTACAAAACAAATAGCTTAACAGCAATACACAATAAATAAGAAGAGCGAATTGACTTGAACATGAGCAAACCAGTTTCAACAATCAATTGTTTATTCCTTTGTGCTCAATGTGGTTTATAATCAAACATGTTAACTATGTGAGTTATCTCCCCTACCCCAATCTCCAGTTTTAGTCTGACTAACTAAATCACTGGCATGCTTAAAAGGAGCTGTACCCAGACATGTTGATGATTAGTGATTGTGGCAGCCAATTCAAATATTGAGTTTGCTGGGCAACATTCAGGACAGGCTGGTGGGGAAAAAGCAGTGCCTGTTTGTTTTGAAATGTGCCCCAAAGGTAATTACATGCCCCAACCTTATCTTTAATGGTCTGCTATTCAGAAAACACCGGTGAAAGATGAATAAGATTACACAGGCTGATTACTACCTCTTTTCTGCAAAGGGCTATGTGGTGGAATGGCTAAATATATTCTGATTCCCTTGTCTTTTTACCTCTGTGCTGCAACAGAAGGATCAATTTGTTTAGTTGTAAAACGTGTATTTCTGTATTTGGAGTAAGCTACCTTGAGAGCCTGACAGAGCAAATTTAAATACCTCTGCACTCCTGATATGAAGCATTTGTCCACCAGCACTGATTCCCACATTAGACAATGCCATGATGATGCGTCCGTTCTTGTACCAGGTAATGACGGGAGGTGGAACGGCATTGGATTCACACGCTAGCGTCACTGGCATCCCCACCCTCACATTCACCACAGAAAGAGCTGAGCCACTGTGGTCTTTAATGCTGGGAGGAACTTTGAAGGGGGAAAACACATGTATATATACATTTACTTTCCTTGGAAGAAAGAACTGCAACCTTAGAGAAATTACCAGACGTTATTTTTTTGCCATTTTCCCCTTCAATTGTAAAGACACAGTAAGACGCACCATAAACAGTAAGGAAGCTCCTTCTTGTGCTTTCCCCAGCACTGTTCCTGGCCACACAAACATATTCCCCACCATCAGACAGCCGGGCCCTAGGAATCTGCAGTGTTCGACCACCTGAAATAATTCAGAGACAGGAAAACCCCTTAATATGGGCTTTTAGTTCACCACTGTAGAACAGAATTTTAAAAACACATGTCATATGAAACTACAACAAGGACTGCAAAGAGAGGCTGAGGACAGATTGGAAGTCTGCCGCGCCTCCATGGCGCGGCAGACTAAGGCGGGGGGAATTTCCCCCGCGGCACGGTGTTCGCACATCGCCGGAAGGAAGCCGCCCGCAGCGTTCAAACTGCGGGTGGCTTCCTACGGCGGCGGGCAGATGCCGCGCGGCTCCCCCTCCCCGCGCGCATTCACACCTGCTCCGGCGGGTGGAACGCACGCCGCAGCAGCTGAGCACCACTTTGACGTGGTGCTCGGCTGCTGCGGGAGGAGCATGGCGCCGGACGCAATGCGTCCAGGCCGCCTCCTTGGGGCAGATGCGGCCGTCTGAACGAGACTGCCAGTCTGTCCTCAGCCAGAGAGAGAGATACTAGGGGGTGAAGATATCTTGGGATATGAAGCTTCTTTGGTATCACCTGTTTTCTTTTTTAAAAAATGTTTGCGCGTCTCTAGCCCTGGACAATGTAGTAGCAAACAATAATCCTGTTTAAAGTCTAACTGTGAGATGGTGGCATGGGCATCTAAGGAAGCATGAGCCTTTCCCTGGCCCTTCTGAGTCTAGTTTGTATGTTGCTCTTCCTTGGGCCATTCTGTCCAGTGTCCCCTCTAAGCTGAGTTAGTGTGAGCTAGCTCACAGGTTTTTCCACCTCTGGCTCACACATTTTTGTCCTAGTTCAGGGAGGATGGCTCCAGAGAAAACTAATTTAAGCAGTAGCCTAACTGCTTGCTCACAACTTTAATGCCAGTAGCTCACAAAGTAGAATTTTTGCTCAAAAGACTCCAAAGCTTAAAGGGAGCGTTGATTCTGTCTCTTTCTATTTGAGGTAAATATACCAGTAGTCAGCTTGTTTGTGCATTTTGATGTTACTAGCTTGGAAGGGAAGCAAAATAAGCAATCTCCTCTTTTTTGAACTTTTCCCTTTACTTAAATCCTTCATTGGCTTAAAAGCAAAGAATGGCCTCTTAAGCAAGAGCCATATTGAATACACACCAATGGCTATCAAGAGCTGACTGATGCTGTGTTAGTAGGCCAGAGAACTGACCATTTGTTCTATCTGTCCTTCGTTGGACAGCAACACTTTAAAAACTGACCTTCTTAACAGAAAAAAAGAAGCCAGCATTCGCAGCCCAACTGGTTACTTGAAACAACTACATTTTCTTTTTGATTTGAAAGTGTTCATGAATTTGTGTTTTTCTCTCAGTTATGTCATTTTAAGAACACAGTATACAAACTTTACTGTCAGCACAGTGCCTCAAGAATACATTTGTCCTCAGCCACTTTATCTTGACAAAGCTGTCACGACAACAGTAGAGTCTCCTTACCAGGTACAATAAGCGCATTTGTATTCAAGCTGATAGGTTTTCCATTCTTGAGCCAACTGAGATCCGGAGGAGGAAAACCAGTGACCTCACAGGTCAACGAGATGAAGTTATTCACAACCACAGTCAGATTCTCAGAATTACTGCCAACAATACTTGGAGGAACTGTGGAAAGATATACAAGTCCAAACATTCTTGCTACTTGAACTACATTCTCTCTCATCAAGTGTAAGAAAAACAAAATTATTTGTCTGATCAAACAAGAAAAAAATGCATGCATTTGTAAGGCCTTTTGTTTAGTTTTAAAATCTCCATGACACCCTTCTATTGATAAGACAGTACGCAGGCCAGCCCAGAACAACATTAAAAGCACAAGAAAGTACACAATGTCATACTACAATCTAAATGAAAATAAAACAGTACAGATCAGTAGTACAACAGAAAGAACAGTAATTAATGATCCTCAGCTGTTAACAGCAACAAAATTGCCAGAAGCAACTAAGTAAAATCCAATAGTTAACAGTCAATTTATATTAATAGAGCACCATACAGTTTGTCCCCCCACCAAAACACCCCCAGAAAAGAACAATTCCCAAGGCTAAGAGTGAGGAGAAGAGATGGATTTTTTGGGACTGGGAATTTAAAAGTATAGAGCCCACGACAAATCCTGTCCTGCATGCTCACCAGTTTCATAACAGTCAACACAGAGGAGGGCACTCGTAATTGACCTTAAGTCCCAGTGAGTTAATATGGGGAAAGGTGGACCGTCCAGTCAAAAGGTTTCCCTTGCTCGAAAGCCACTCAAATCTGACTCTAGGGGGCAGGGCTCATCTCTGTTTCCAAGCCAAAGAACCAGCGCTGTCTGAAGACTTTTCCATGGTCACGTGGCCGGCATGACTAGATGCCAAGGCACATGGAACACTGTTACTTTCCCACCGAAGTGGTACCTATTTATCTACTTGCAATTTCTTGCTTTCGAACTGTTAGGTTGGCAGGAGCTGAGATGAGACAGGAACTCATTCCATCATCATACGGCACTCGGGTCTTGAACTGCAAAACTATTTGAGATTTAAAAGATCGATACCAGCGCTTTGAACTGAGTCCTGAAAGAAATTGGTGGCCAGTGACCTTGATGTAATCCTGTAGATACAACCTCCACAGCTAGCCACCAAGCACGCCGATGAAAAGACTGAACCTGGGGGAGGAGCCAGTTTATAACTAGCTGGCTCCACACCCCCTCTCCCTCCTTGCCTCCAGGTGGCAAATTGCCCCCCCCCACACACCATTGCTGTGCTTTGGTGAGGGTTGGGGCTTGCCATGTGCTGAAGCATCAAAGGCAGAATTGCACGAAGAACTTTATGGTACCAAGATAGTCCAGTGAAAGTCCAGTGGCATCTTTAAGACAAACAAAGTTTTATTCAAGGTGTGAGCTTTCGTGTGCACGCACACTTCATCAGATGATGAAATGGAATTACATATCATAGTTGTATATATAGGAGTGGCTTCTTAAATTAGCATGCAAAATAGTAAAGAGGATTTTTTTAAAAACAGATCGAAAGAATGACAAGCTCAGTTTCTGGTTATCATCTGCTTGGGTTCAACTGGGGGAAAAACAACATAAGTGATAAATATGTCAGAATTGGAGATTGCTGTGCCCCAAAGTTGTGAGAATCCCATCCTTAGTCCCTATGTATCTCCTTTCTAGCATGGGCCAAGGACAGACTGGCAAAATGAAGTGCAATGGAAGCGGGGCAAAAAGACCCAGGCCAAATTGTCCCAGGGCTTGCCGTTCCCACTGGGCAGTCTGAAGCGGGAGCATTCTGGGAAGGAGGTGGAATGGAGTGTTCACACTGTGGGGCGGCTCCTGGCGCTGCCATCATGGCGGTGCGTGGCTTTGGTCTGTTTTGCTGAGGTGTGCATCTGCGCATGGGTCCATAGGCGCAGCAGCCAGATCAGTGGGTTCACATTTCTGGTGGCGCCTAATGCGCGGTTTATTTGCATCCACACTGCCAGGAAGCGGGATGAACATGCACCCAGACAGCTTGACACCGGTTTCACCTGGTACCTGTTTAATGCAGCACGGCAACACCGGGCAGCTGTGGTTGTCTGAACGGGTTCTCTTCATCCGCTTGAAAAGCGGACCTATATCGGACCAAAATGCCAGTCTGTCCTCGGCCATGGAGGCAAACTTTACAGCATCCTGGCTACTATGATATGTAATTCCATTTCATTGTCTGATGAAGTGTGCATGCACACAAAAGAAAGCTCACAGCTTGAATAAAACTTTGTTGGTCTTAAAGGTGCCATTGGACTCTTACTTGTTCTACTGCTTCAGACCAACATGGCTGCCCACCTTGATGTGTCACTGTGGGGAGATTTGCTTTCTCCAGAAATTACTGTAGTTGAAGAACACAGTTAAAAAGAAGTCCTGGCTACCTCCGTCACCTGCTTCTCAGAAAATCAGGGATGGAACCTGAAATACTCCCACATTATAAACCTGATCCTTTATAGGATATGCAAACTCTTCGATAACAGGTTATAATCAGGGTGGTATAGTTGGCTAGTGTTTTGGACTAGGAGGATCATGGAGACTCAGGTTCAAATTGAGAAGAGGAGAATAATGTGGCTTTGGGTGCCAAGCCATGGGGAATAGCAAAATATAAAGTATCTAAACCAATAATCCAACTCCCAGTTTGGCTCAAGGTCTGCCTCACATTACTTCCATCTTCCATCTTGCTTCAGTTAAGCATTGAGGGTTTTTTACCCATATCGATCCTTTAACCATCTGCAGACTCTAACCATTTCTATTCCTTCCAGGAAATCAGATATAAATAAGAGCTAGAGCACAACAATGCTCCAGATAACCTCCCCCAGCATTTTTAAATATGACATAGCATAGAAGAAAAGATGGAATTATGATGCTCTCCAGGACCATCCCTGCCAGACCCTCAAAAAAGATATTATGGCTGATAGTATAAAAGTCCTCTGAGAAGGCCAGGGGAATTAAGGATGCACACACCTTGCCAGCTGTCCAGGAAAGGTCATCCAACAGGGCAACCAGGGCAGTTTTTTATTCCGAAATCTCTGCAACTAGTTGCCACAACTTGCATACCTTACACTGGAAAGGCGTATTTTACGTACAATGGAAGTTATTCACATCTGAAGGGCTCAAAGTTGTTTTATAAGTAAAGATCTTTTCACAGCTTTCTTAAAAATCTTAGGGATAGACCACCCTTGAAATATTGCATTACTTATCTGCCCCATGCACTTTTTTCAAATGTGATTAGCAATGTGGGGCAAGGTTCAACAACACAGGATATGGTTTTCGTTTCTCCAGGTACTTCATTTATATCTCGCACAAGCTGGCAAGCATCCACTGAAAGAAGTTAAGTGAAGACCTTGCAAACACTGAGAGGGCCATCCATTAAAATTGTAATTAACAAGAAATGTAAATCAGGTGAGCTACAATAAATCAGGTGAGCTACAATAAATTTTATTCCACCCTTCCTCCAAAGAATTCAGGCTGGCAAACATGGCTATTTCCTCTTCTCCATTTTATTCTCACAACATTTTGAGACAAGATTAGGCTTAGAGACAGTGACTGTCCTCAGGTCACCTTCAGCCTTCACAGCTAAGAATTTGAACCCTGGTCTCCCTAGAGAAAACCCAGCACTCTAAACATTTCACCACACTGTTTTTCTGTTTCCCCTGTAAACTGGCCACAGTGAATTGCCAAGAGGCATGAGAAATGGGAGAGATAATGATTTAGTATGGGTAACAGAACATATGAGTGAATGGGGAAGGTAATAAGAAAGAAGGCTGTAACACTCATGATAGGAGATGACCAGACCATCTTCCTACATGGCCCCAATCCATGGATTTAAATATCCACCAATGGAGTCATGTTGAGAATTATATAAGCTGATAGGCATGTGGTGGTGGTTGTTTTTTGCACTGTTGTATAGGGAGAAATAACATGACTTAGTAACTGACTGAACATTGGGAACAATACAGAAATGTAATTAAAAACCAAACTAATGCTATTTGCCAGATCAATAGGTGATGATATTGACTCATTTAGGGAGCCACTGAGGAAAGGAAGAGAGGAAAGTGCTTCAAGGTTTAGATATGTTCAGTTTGAGATCTTTTGTTTATTGAGATATTTGTACCTCACTTTTCTCCTTAGTGGGGACTCCAAAAGTCTCACAAGACTCCATTCCTCCATTTTATCCTACTATAACTTTGCAAAGTAAGTTAGGCTGTGAGAGTGACCCATGCTCACCCAAGTGAACTTTCATGACAGAGTGGAGATTCAAACCCTGGTCTTCCGGATCTTATGTTAGCACTCTAACCACTACACCATTTTGGATATGATTAAGTCTGATGTATGATGGTAAGCATAATTGCGGGACTGGACAGAGGAACAGAGGCACATGTGGGGGTCATCAGTAAATAAATGGTGTCAAAAGCCATGAAATTTGATGAGGTCACCCAAAGAGAGAGTATAGACAGAGAACAGTTGAACCAAAACTGGAAAGTAGATTCAGGCGGGTAGCTGTGTTGGTCTGAAGCAGCAGAACAAAATTCGGGTTCAGCAGCACCTTTAAGACCAATAGAAAAGCTTATACCTTGAATAAAACTTTGTTGGTCTTAAAGGTGCCACTGAACTTGAATTTTGTTCCAAAACTGGAAGGGTCTTCTTAAAAACATTAGAAATGCTTTGCAATTTATCAGATAAAAGTTCACTCCTCTTTCTTTCCTAAGGGACTTTGCCTTGGTTCAGCTGTTATTTAATTTCAGGAAAGCAATTGTTTTTTTTTTTTTTTAAGTACGAAACAGCAGGAAATATTTCATTTTTTGGCACTGAAGGATAATTACTCATTATGGTGAATGACAGTGTTTTTCACATCAAGACCACAAGCTGGGTGGCCAGTCTTGTGAAGATCCCCTGCACTGTTATTCCAAGGGAAGCCCCAGCCAAGGATTAATTTCCTACATAAATAATTATTTAAGGGAGAGATGGAGCTGACTTAAAAGCACTGTTTAATTTGAAATGATACACAAGCCTTTAAAAAGCAGGGTTCAGCGTTATCATTAAACACTACAGGGCAAAGTAGAATGCAGTAACTGTGCAGGTGAGTTTCTATGCTCTTCCCATAGGCGTAGAGTACGGGGGGCTCGAGGACTTGAGCCACCCCCGAAATTTCCCGGGGGGGGCTCAGCCACCCCCGGGAAAACGGAGCGCCTGCCGCCGAGCCTCCCCAGGTCCTTCCGAGGCCCGGCGGCTGCTGCTGGAGAGGGAGAGGGAAGGGGGGGGAGAGAGAGGCACTGGCAGCAGCAGCTGGCGGGCCTCGGAAGGGCCCAGGGAGGCGGGCGGTTTCCCGGAGAGGGGGGGAGAACATTGTCCCAGCGAGCGTGCACGCAAAGCGTGCACACTAAGGAGCCCCTGCCCCCCCCCGGGATTTCCAAAACTCTACGCCCCTGGCTCTTCCCCCTGTACTCTATAAGGTCTAGTAGGATATACCTGTATCCTGATACCCTCATAATCTGCATTTCCCTACACCCTATCATCAGCAGCCAATTTTGTGAAGTTGAGGATGGGAGAAGACCTGGAATGTTATGATGTAAGGACACAGCAAAGTTCTACTAGACATTAGAAAGAGGGAGTGCTTTTGGTGGCATGTCTTATGAGGTCCCAACTGGCCAATTAAATGGGGAAAGAATATTGTTCTCTGAGGATTTCCATATTCCCTGAGATCTCAAGTTCTGTAGCAGTCCTGTAAGTTGAACAAACATTTATTGAAATCTATTTGAAATCTCCCATTTGATGCTGACATTCTTGAACCACTTCTTAAGCTTGAAGAGTTCCCTAGGTTATCTCATGGAACATCACTGCGTATGTGAATTAGAATTACACAAGAGACGGGACCTGCGATACTCGCGGGGGGGAGAAGAGCAGAGCCAGTAGCTGCAGGTGAATCTTCCGCCCACACCGGCATCCATGGTGAGGCCTGGGCCCAGCGATTCCTCCCGCCGGCTCCAGCTGATCCCCCCCCCCAGTCCTGGGGGCTGAACGAACCCTGGTTCTGAGCAGAGCTGCCAAGTGCCTTAGCTGTCCTCCTTGTGCCTACTTTCCTAGCCCTTCCAAGTGTGGCGCAAGCGAGGGTGGGCTGGGATTTTTGTAAGAAGCCAGAGAAAGACCGAGCGCTCCAGTGACTTTGGCAGCAGGGCTCCCTCTTCCTCCAACCCTCACGGCCAGGTCTGCCATGGGCTCAGAAGGACTGGGCAGGGGCCTGCCAAAGCCCAGGAAGAGGACTGCAGCAGCAGGGGGAGAGCTTGGAGCAGCCGTCAAAGGCGTCACGTGCGCTGGTGGAATCCCCGGGCGCCACCACCGCTACCTGTGAGGAGAAGAGCAGCTCCTTTTGTTCTCTGAAGTGACTTAGCAACAGCTGCAGCAGTGGTGGCGGCAGCAACAGCATCCACTTGCCCTCTCACCTCCAGCCAGTCAGCGCAGCAGCCTCAGTCGCCGGGCCAGGTAAGGAGAGGAACTTCCCACATTCTCCTTCACGCCTATCCTGTCGAAGAGAGAGGTCTTTTCCGACTGGTGTGTGTGTGTGTGCCTGTGCATGTGTGGGGTGGTGTTTCTCCGCCATGGTGCGCTTTCCTCCGAGTGCAGCACCTCCCCTCTCCTGTGGGCTGCCTTAGAGTTCCTTAACTTTCAGGGGGATTTAAATCCCCCTGAAAGTTTTTTTTAAAGTTTTCAGACTTTTCTGCACATCTGAGACCCCCCCCCCCACATGTGCCGAACAATCTCCCTGTCCCCCAGGTGCCCCCCGCATGGATTTAGATATTCGCACACAAGGGGTGCCTTTGCTATTAGTATATAGATTAGAACACAATTTTACAAATTAGTTTTTTGCACCAGTCTTTTGAACCACTATTTAATTTGCTTTGATTTAGATTTCTAGACATTTATGAGTTCAGTTCAATTCTAGGTCTAAAAATGTCCCAGTAGTTGAGTTACTAATTACTAATTTTGATTAATTCTATATACAGCAGTTATTCTGATAATCTCAAAAGAGAATTTGACATTAAACAACGTCAGTAGCATCCTGAGGGAAAATCTGCAGGTCTCAAAGTCCTCATATTTGTTGGGGGATGACATGAGAACTTTGTATCAGACATGCAATTAGAGTTTGGGGCCTTTTTCCTGCTCGTGATCTCAGCGCATGGAGAGAAGCAGCTTCATGCAGTACTATTTTCACATCCTCAGACTGCCTCTTCTGCATTCTGATTTTCATCACTTGTGTGTTCCTATTGCTTCAGAGTCCCCCCCCCCCCAAATATGTTTTGCTCTCTAGTAATCCCAGAGGGTGTAAAACACATGTGGAAAAGGGGGGACCCAAAGCAATAGTGACAAAGAGTGACAAAAATGAGAGTGCGGAAGCTAAAAATGTGCATTTTGCCCCTTTCAGACAAAATGGCAAGGCTGTGTATCAGTAGGGTCACATGCAGTGAGATGTGATGACTGAAAAGGGCTTGTGTCTTCCGACAATGCTCTGATTTGTCCACTCTAACTCATAGCAAGTTGTAAGGATGAAATAAGAATTCCAAAGCTCTTTGGCCATTTTGAAGGTACTATACAAATACGAATTAATACAAGAGAGTGGCCAGGAAGGATCAGGGGGAGCATTATGTTTGCTTCAGTGGGTTAGCAGGTTTGGAAGACAGAGATGATGTCAAGTGCAGAAAACAGTCTGACGACTGGCCCCGAGGATTTGAATTCATGTTGTGTTGCCATTTCTCATTAACAGGTTCTTCAAATCCCCCTGCTCTTTTCTGCGGAAGTGCACACTTTTGCACCTTACTGAAGCAAGATCTAATTGTGCATTAAAGCATGCTTTTCTTTTTTTTTTGTAAACAGGAATCTTTGCATTAAACAGTTCCTTATTTGAACACAACCAATCCACATCTTAGAAAATAGCAATCTTACCATGAACATTAAGGTTAAAATATTTTTTGGCACTTCCTGCTGTGTTCTCCACAACACAGACATACCTGCCTGTATCTGTTATTTGGGAATTGAGGATCTAGAAAGAAGATAAAAGATATTAAAGTGACATGTCTAGATTAAATAAATAATGGAATGAAGATATATACATGTGTGAACCCCTGTTACATATTCAAAACAACCACCTGGCTTTTATTCTCATTGTGATCGCAAATGCCTGGTAAGTGGTTATCTACATTCATCATTATTTTTACAGTGGAAAGTAGATCCATATTCTGTGTTAGCTATTATGTCTGTGGTAGCAGGAGCTATCTAATAGGGATGAACAAAGAACACAGACTGTGTATTCATGGGATCACTCCACCTCTAACAGGATATAACTGTACTTGATAATGATTACAGCAGTGCTTCCATTGAGTCCTTGCCCCCTTTATCTCAGCACTTAAGACCTGCACTGCTCTATGTTTTGCACTACAACCATGTAAACAAATCTCTAGCAAGCACAGAACAGAACCTCTGTTCATCTCTTGCCTTAAAACCCCATGAAGGGTCACCATGAGTTGGTTGCAACTTGATGGTACTTAATTATTATTTACCTTCTTTCTGTTTGCCATATATTCCACAGGATTGAATTTTGACCCTGGGAATTCCCTTCTCAGCCACTCCCAATATACCTTATTTGGGCTCCTGAACTGTCCCATCCTTAACAACTCACAGGTTACCTGAAATATTCTTCCAAAGGCTAAGAACTTCCGTTGGAAATCTTCAACTAAGTATTGAGTTTTGACCCTGGGAATTTCCTTCTCAACCACTCCCAATTTACCTTATTTGGGCTAATGGACTGTCCCATCCTCAGCAACTCTCACATTACCTGAAGCGTTCTTCCACTGGCTAAAAACTTGTGTTGGGAATCTTCAACTAAGAGCTGTCCATCTTTCTGCCATGTTATACTTGGAGTAGGGCTGCCATTTGTGATACATTCCAGAACTGCCATCTTGCTCACAAGCACAGTCACCTCTTCAGGCATATCACCGCTGGCTCCATTAATGGATGGCGGCACTGGAGATGACAAAATTACAGGGAAAATCCAGGGGTCATTTCGAGCAGGAGCTTGGGGGAGCTCAGCTCCGGGAGTTGGTGCCAGCACCCCCCCCCCCATGGGGGAATGCCTGCTTATGTCACAGCTGCAGCAAAATGACCCCGTCCCCTGGAAAGGTCCTTGTTCCTCCGACCAGCCTTCTGAAGGCTCCAGCCGCCACTGAAGCTATCCTCCCAGAATAGTGGTATTTCTGAGGCTTGGATTAGTAGCTGTCCCCTCTTTCTTTCTTTCTTTCTTTCTTTCTTTCTTTCTTTCTTTCTTTCTTTCTTTCTTTCTTTCTTTCTTTCTTTCTTTCTTTCTTTCTTTCTTTCTTTCTTTCTTTCTTTCTTTCTTCCTTCCTTCCTTCCTTCCTTCCTTCCTTCCTTCCTTCCTTCCTTCCTTCCTTCCTTCCTTCCTTCCTCCCTCCCTCCCTCCCTCCCTCCCTCCCTCCCTCCCTCCCTCCCTCTCTCTCTCTCTCTCTCTCTCCCCCCCCCCTTCTGACATACTTCCGGTGATGTCAGGTGGTGTTAGCATATGCAAATAAGTTATGCTAATGAGTTGTGCTAATGAGCTCCTGCACCTCTTTTTCTACGAAATGACCCCTGGGAAAATCTATTCAGTGTTTTCTACTTTACAAAGTTTCTGAATGGGCAAAATCTAAGGCAAATGTTAAGTTTAACAGGCATGGAAGCACCTTGCAAATGTTCAAGCTAAAATGTCACTCTCCTGTACAAAAAGCTTTTACCTAAATTGAATACACAATTTTTTTCCATGGAAAGAGAGAGCTATTGAATGGTGAAGGAGGATTTAGAGAAAAGGAAAAATCTCAGGGAATCTCTCTGGATTCTGCAAGTGAGAAGTCTGAAGAAAACACATTCTGACTCTAGTCCAGAATATGATCCATAACAGAACCATCAGATTTAGAAATTTGTTCTTTGGCCCTGACCTAGATAGCCCAGGCAAGCCTGAACTTGTCAGATTTCGGAAGCTAAGCAGAGTCGACTCTGGCAAGTACTTGGATGGGAGACCTCCAAGGAATACCAGCAGTCAGGAGGCGGCGGCAGGCGCTATTCAGCCACCTCTCTGAATATCCTCCAGGCCCCCAGGAGGGGTCAGTCACCAGAGGTCGCCATGACTTCCAGGTTGCACACAAACACACACTCTCCCCCTCCCCCGAAAAATACAAAAAAAATTGTTCTCAGAAGGAAAATCGTTAGAGACATAAACGAGGAAGCTTCTCATGATGTTCCGTGCCAATTAATCACTGCATTCCTAGCAGCACTGCTTGAATTTATCTATGGCAGAATTCTAGAATTAAACAGGCCTCCAATATGGGGCAATTTGGTCTCCTACAAGACCTGCTACTTCTGAATATCTCTTGACACTAGCTTGTAAGCCATTTTTAAAACTTTCAAGAAAAAAGATTATATAGCTCCACTAAGAAGCTTGCCATACTGCTCAGATTATTTTTATTACCACTATAAATACAGAATCCTTCAGGGCCCTTCCAGGTGGCCTAAATATCACAGTTTGTTGTTACTAGTATTACTATGAACTTGGATAAGGGTATGCTGGATGCTGCCCAATATTTTAGACAGACAGGCCCCTTGCCATATTGGCTTAATGGTTTATAAGCACGAAACTAGTGCTAACCCTTAACCCTGTGTATACTTAGAAAAATAAATAACAGGAGTGGCAGAAAGGTCTGGATCCATGCTCAAGCATGAGCCATCACTGCCGTGCCTTCATTTATTCAGCCTTGAAGTGCTGAATCTTCTCACTGAAACCACAAGTACTGATAAAAGCTATAGATTTTTAAACAATGGGAGTAAACGATCTTCAAACGATGAATTTTTGAATGAATGCTATTGCAGATCAGGCCACCAAGTCAACAGTATGCACAGAAAGTGGTAACCATTACATGCAATTATATATAAGTATCATACTTTTAACACTCTGCTTCTAAAAACCACCTTACATAATGCAATTGTACAACCCCAGTTAAGCCACAGATTAATAGATAGATGTATTTGACAATGTCTCAGATTTCACATAAAATATGAAACTGTATTAATGATTACACCTTATAGTACAGAAATATAATTTGATGGGGATGTAATCTGAAGTCTGCAATGACTGATGATTAATGTTAATTTTTAATTTCAGATATTAATGACTTCCAATTAGTGTTGTGCACTTCAAAAATTCATTTCAATTTTGAATTGGATTTTTTTAAGGGCATAATTTTTGGTATGCTGAAATTTCATAGATGTAATTATTTTGGGGCTCAGGGGTTTTTTTTGGTGCATTTCCCCTCCACCAAAGGCACAGGAGTGGAAAGAGATGGAGAGAGAAAAGCACACTGCAGCTCAAATGTTCTTCAGAGCCCACTTCCTTTAAACTTCAAAGGGACATTATTTTCTACGGGAAGAGCGGCTCTCTGAATTGAGGTGGCAAGGTCCACTCCCATTTAAAATACTATTCATTTAAAATGTAAAAGGCTGATACACATCTGGAAATTTGGAAAGACAGACTTGGTCTTGGTAGCTAGGTATACTTTTTGTTGTTGTTCAGTCACACAGTCGAGTCCTAAGGCAGTAAACCTTGACTCTCTACCACCCACTGGACATAATGTGCCCACTATGTCCTATGGGCAGTAGACCTACCCTCTGAGGTCAGGTCTACCTTCAGCACTCTGCAGTTGTTCAGTGATGCATAGCCTCTTTACATTTTAAAGGGATGTTACTTTCAATGGGTGTAGACTGACTTCCTGAGTTTGGAGGCCCAGCCTTCCCATACAAATGAATGGGTTCAGTTCCTCTCCCTCTCTTTCTCTCCCTCCCTCCCTGCTCCTGCTCCTCCCTGAAACTCAAAGCACTCCCAAAATTCCAGGAGATAAATTATTGTAATTTATGGGACTGGGGGAATGTCTTGGATCATTTCAGATATTAATGAGCTGGCCCAGTAAATTTGGCTGGGGTGTATCCGAATATACACTCCTAGTCCCAATGAGAATAGAGAGCCAGTGATTAGAATGCCAGACTAGGACCTGTGGAGCCCTGAATTCAACTTTATGCTCAGCAATAATGCTTGTTGAGTCACTTTGAGCCAGTTACTCACACTTAGCCCAACTCGCTTCTCAGGACTACTATGAAGATAAAATTGAGGAGATGACCACTATGACTAAAATCACCCTCAACCATAGAGTTTTGCCCAAAAACCAGAGCATCCCCACCCCCTGACATCACCGACATGCCTACGTCACTTCTGGGTGATGTTGGCACATCACCTAACATTGCTCTTGTGGGGGGGATTTCCTCCTGTTGGCCAGCAGCGACCAGGAGCCCACAAAAGCGAGGGATCTCCTGCCCCAAACTGGGAAATGGTAATCCTATATCTGCTGTGTGCTGTTTCCAGAACTACTTTAACTTTTTAAAAATCTGCTGTCCAATCAACTAGGGGAAATTTTCTGGTGAATTAAAAGTTGCTGATTAGTAAATTAACCAATAATAACCCAAATCTAACTGATCCTACAGAACTTTTAGCAGAATCCCACTTTTAAAAAACACGATGAAGTGGAGGGAGGGAGGGAGGGGTGAAACATCACCAAACTGTTTCCTTTATTTTCAGAGAATATATGGACAAAGAAGCCTAACAGGTTGAAGGGGAAAATTCTTATTGTTAATCCTTATGAGGGGTGTCTATGATTCAAAACAGTAGGAAAATTAAAATTCAACAGAAATTCAGCAGAAATTCTGAAAAATATCTCACTTTCTTAGTTTGTTCTATTCCCCTTATTATGCAAACGAAAATATAGGGTTTCTAATATCGAGCAATCTAAGGTACGCTTACAAAGTACACGGACATCATACTGCATGGAATCTTCTCCAGCTTCATTTACAGCCACACATGTATACCGTCCAGCATCTTCACTCTGAGCCCGTGGAATCTGCAAAACACGACCTCCTGGAAGGAAAGAAAAAAGGACTGAAGAGGATTTTTCGTTGCACTGTTACATACACTTCCAGGGTCCGTATCAAGGGCCAACAATGCTGGGCAGTGGTTGGCTCTAACCCAATCCTGACCCACCATAGCACAGAATCAGCACCTGTCATTCTGTTGCACTGCGTCACAGTGGTAGAATCCCACTCTTCTGAGCCACTGGGCTCAGGATGCTCATATGAGCAAATGGTACTGCTACCAGGAGGAGGAACTTCAGTCACTGCCACTCACTAACTTGCCCCCTTTCTCTGCATGGCAATGGTGGCTGCTGCTCATAGCAACCTTCACCATTTGCTGGATGAAGGACAGCAATGTCAGTATGAAGCACAACAGGTCCCACTGCCTACTTGCTGCCACCATCTGAATGAAGAGTGGAGCTAATAGGTTAGGTGAGGGGATGATGCTAGTGCACTTACTGATGGTTGGCCACCAGAGGGCATCTTTCCTGGAGTGGGGGGAACATGGGGAGTTGGTTCTGCACAGCTCCCTCATCTGACTTAATACCTATATAGATGCATTTCCTCTCTCCAATCTAGATAAGGAAACCTGTGCTCAGAAGAAGGCCTCTGCACCACATATTTTTAAAATTCTAAACTTTTGTATCCCACTCCGTCCGTGAAAAGATGCTTGAGGAAGCTTACAATGTTCAATTAAAACAACAAAAACACACAAAGCTAATGGTAAGTGTTGTGGCATATGGTTTCATTTAAATGTTATTTAGATTTTCACCTCACCCCATTTTTTAAAGATAAGTAACCATGTTTAATGCTAAAGGAAAATCTGGAAAAATGGTATTTTCCCCACTCATTAAAATGTAAATACTTCATACAATAAAAGCATTGTTATCCAGCACTCATGAGGAATGAGGGTTGCTGGTTAATCAAATGTGACCTTTATTTATTAAGGTCAGTTCCTTTGTTTAGTACAAACCTGGCAATATCAATACTTTATCACTGGAACTCAAGGGAGAACCATCCTTATACCATGTGAGTGCTGGAGGAGGGACGGCATTGGTCTCACAGTACAGAGAAAGAGGATTGTTCAGGATCACATCTTTTGGTTCTCCTCCTTGTCCTATACCCAGAGCATTGCCATCTTCCCAGCCACTGGACAGTCTTCGGAAACTAGGAGGAACTGTGAGAGAGAACAGAAAGGCAGGCAAGAGTGAGATACTTAATGCCTAAATACTGCATGTGTAGAAACCGCCATAGGAAATGCTTTCCTTACAAACAGTTCAGGGAACCATCAAAACTTGTACATGAATAATTGTGTTAACAAGGGTTCTGGTTCATCCACAATCTAATGCAAATGCTTCTGTGGTATCGGTGGAATACTGGATTGAATCTTTGAAGCCAGCAAGCCAATGATTACGAGCATCATCATAGGCAAATATTCGGTAGCACACTCATTTAAATGTTGTTTTCCAACCAATAGGCTCACACAGCTGAATTCTTCATAGATTGCATTGAGCCACACAGATATGCTCATGCCACTCTCTGCTGCTAATGTTCCAAGACAACATGAGCATACCCAGCCCTCCGCCCCCAGTAATTTGGGAGTCTGAGGAGAGTCAAGGGATCCATACGAAGAAGCTGGTATTTGTTTACATAACTTGTTCAGCCCCCTTTCCCCTTTGCAGACGCTCCTTCCCTTCTAATTCCTCCCATTCTTATTCCCAGTACACACACACCCAGTACACACTTTCCTAACAAACAGAGTGATTACTCTTTAACTCATATTAGGAGCACAGCAGATTTCATCCTTTGGTTTTCCTTATCAGCTCCAAATATTTGCTCACAAGCACACATGCAGCTGTACCTTGGATGCTGACATCAAATTCCAGCTCATCTTCTCCAGCAATATTTGAGGCCACACAACTGTAACGACCAGTGTCCGATATCTGCGCTGCCTTAATTTGCAGGATGCGCCCACCAGCTTGGATCGTTATGTGATTGTCTGATGTAACAGGCTGTGATGTAATGATCAAAAACAATACATGAGCATGGTATAAAATGCGCAAATAAAGTATCACATACGACAGGCCCACACAACTGGTGATCCATTTGGTCAAATACAGCCATGCAGGTGCATGGAACACTTTCCTTTCCTCTCCGTTTTTTTCAGGCTGCAAAAAAAGCAAACACCACCCATGACACATTTGTCTTCTAGAAGCATGGAATAAGCAAGGATTTTACAGTCCATTTTCCCTCCATTTCCATCCAAAAGTTGAGGGTATTCTTCATAGCAGTTTGCTTGCAAATCATTAAAAAAGAGAACATAAGAAAGCAATACAGTTATATTAACGCTCTCTCCTCTACTTTGCCAAAGGAAACAAGACATTTCCATTAATGTGCTTCTTAATACTAGGAATCTTAACTCTTGCCAAATTCTGGAAGAAAAAAAAACCTTAGAGCATCCAGTTCTCTGTTGATGGGATTTGCACTTATGTCAGAACCTATGCAATTCTATCAGCCAAGAGTAATATTCCACATGCCAATGTAAACCAGTGCAACAACAGCCGCAGAACGCATTAAGCCAGAGCGCTGACAAGGAAGAGCAAGGAGGAACATTACATAATTGCAAAACATTGGTAGCCAGTGTGGTGTAGTGATTAGGGTTGGGCTAGGATCTGGATGGCCCAGCCTAGCCCAGTCTTGTCAAATCTCGGAAGCTAAGCAGGGTTGGCCCTGGCTAGTATTTGGATGGAAGACAACCAAGGAATATTGGGGTTGTGAAGTGGAGACAGACAACGGCAAACCACTTCTGAATGTCTCTTGCCTTGAAAACCCTTACAGGGTTACCACAAGTTAGCTGTGACTTAACGGCAAGAACAACAACAACAGGATCTGGGAGACCCAGGTTTGAATCCCCTCTCTGCCACGGAAGCACTCTTAGACTACGGGGTTGTTGTGAGGATGAAGAAGGAAAGAATATAGGAAGCCACTTTGGATCCCCACCAGGGAGAAAAGTGAGGTATAAATGTAGTAAATAAAACAAACAAACTGTAATGGGCACCCTCCTTTACTACTAGAAGGAGATAGGACTTGCTGTGGCTAAGATCCTAAGTGCCCTTTCCCTCTCACAGCAGCCACTTCTGCCTGGGGAAGAGTGGGAAGGAGATTTTTTTACTTATCCCTCCCTCCCTCTCTCCCACACACAGACACACACAGACACGGCAACCCCTCACTTCAATACACATGATGTTCTCGGGGCCCCACTAACCCACAGGGGTACAGTTTGCTGGCGGGGGAACAAATGACCACAGCTGGAAGGACAAGGACAAGCTGGAAGGACAAGTTGTTTATGCAACTCAGCTTGATTCATGCCGCACAGGATCTAAGCCCATGTTTGAAAGACAGAGGGAAGGGAAAGTGTGTGCATATGTATGGTAGATGAACTTATTTGTTTCTTTAAAACCACTTATTGAAATGAATGAAATATGTGACTGGCCTGTCCATCCTTGTACCATCTGATGCCAGCTGCAGGAATCGCATGAGCTTCACATTCCAGTGTAAAACTGTTGTTCACTCTGATCTTCACTTCTTTAGGAGACGGGCCCAGTCCTGATAAGTCTCCTCTATTGATGATTGGTGGGACTGCACAGAAAGAAAGGGCCCAAGAACTGAAATGCCAGTTTCTTACTTAGTTAACATCCACTGCATTATCAGAGAGAACACATACATGGAAGAACAAACTGGGGCCAGGTAACGGCTCTGCACAAAAACCCATCTCAGCAACTGGTCATGGGTCAGGTCAAGGATCAGGTACATTCTTGGCTACATAACATGCTTTGTATATGGACATTTCACAGACCTGAAAGAGAAGTCGGTGTGGTCAGTTCAAACAGGCAAACTGCTGCACTGAGAAATGTGGGTTGCGTGGGTCCACACAGAGGACACTGCACACTGTGAAGCATTTGGCACTTAACGTGTGATTACTTAGGTATGCATCAAAGTTACATTTCAGAGTCCAGTGGTAATCAATAGGTGCTTTTCAGTCAATACAGAGGAGACAAACAGCTGGCAGAATTCATGACATATCCAGCCATACACTTACATTGCAAAGAAGATCTTGCTCATTTCCTCCTACTGTTGCAGACCACTGAGTCCTCCCCCCCACCTCAGTTTTGTTCTTGGGACTCAGCAGACCCTCAGGAATAGTACAGAGGGCAATATTGAGGTCTGCAGCTGCAGGGGGAACTGGCAAATATCATTGTCTCCTCTTTCACAAATAGGCAATATCATTCTCTTGGAGGAACCACATGGTTGGGTACATTTTGATTTTATTCTAAGGTAATTTCATCTTTAAATGCAGCACCTGGGGTCAATAACGACCTTCACAAGCCAAGATCATGGGGTTATTCAGGGTAACTAAGACTTCTGTGCAACCATCACTGATTATATACCTCCATTACTCAGCCCAGTTTTGGCAACTGCACAGTCGACACAGTTAGCTGCAATGACTCATGTGTTGTGTGCATAATCGAGCACACACATGACTACTGCAACATGTTCCAAAGTCTATTCAGATTAACACTTCCATCATGCAAGTGGCCCTTTCATTACAATCAGGCTTGGCCTGAAACTATTCCAAGATTACTGTGGTCCACTAGCAATTAATAATTCATTCACAAGACTGTTTTGCTCCCAGTCCGAAACTGTGCATATGGATTAAATATAGCTAAACACAGAAATATATCCTATCATTAGTAAGAGAAACTAGGAGGTCTCTTAATGTGCTTTGTGTCTAGGTTCCACCCCTTGCATTTGCAACTAAAGGCTGTTAGGTAGGGAGACCTGTCTGAGACCTTGGAAAGCAGTTATTACTGGACTAGATGGACTAGGCCAGGGGTGGCCAACCTTGCTTAACGTAAGAGCCACATAGAATAAACGTCAGATGTCTGAGAGCCGCAAGACAGGAACAAATATCACACACATGTTTTTATTTTTTAAAATACGCAAATTTGCTTTTTATTAATGTTAAATGGGACTGCCAAAAATAAAAACAAACGAGGAAAACCGGTTATTGATAATTATATTACTTGTTTGCTAATGATATTGAGAGAGAGAGAGAGAAAGAGATGGAAAGAAAGAATTAAAGAAGTGGAAAGAAAGAGAGAGAGAGAAACTAGGAAAGCAAATAGATGGGAAGGAGGAGGGAAGGAAGGGAGGGAGGGAGGGAGAAAGAGAGAAAAAGCATGCCTCCCCTTTGCTTCCCCAGCCGCCCTGCCAGGAGCTGCACAATATGTGTGAAAGAGCCGCATGTGGCTCCTGAGCCACAGATTGGCCACCCCTGGACTAGGCCTTGCATATCTCAAAGAGTGTCTTCTCTCATATGGAGATCTCCCATCATTGCTCATTCCTCTGCTACATACACAGAAGAACAAGGGCTCTTATTTGTCAGGCACATTCTCTGTAACTAACCGCCATAGAAGTTCCAGCCCCCCCCCCCCCCCCCTTTACACAGCTGTCAGCACCAGCTAAAACATGTTACTCTCAAAACACATCCACTGATTCCTCTTGATAGCTGGCAATCCTCAGTAGATCTTTGCCCTAATTGGATTAATTGATATTTGTTATTTTTAAATGAGATTGTTTTTATTTCCTATATGCATATTTGCATATATATTTCCTATATGCATATCTGAGTGGAAAATATGCCTCAAATTCTATAAATGAATCAATACTGATGGATCCATGGTTTAACTCTGTATAAGGCAGTTTCATAGGGTCATGATGCAGTACAGAAGATAAGTTTTCCAAAAGGTTGACTTAAACTCATGCTTTGGTTTGCTTTTGAGCAAACTTCCTTCAACTGCAGATCACCTTAGCAATTTTTCAGTTAATGTACAACAAAAGACCTTGTTGTAGTTTTTCCACTTGAAAACTCTTCTGCCCAAAGCTGCTTTTCTTCAGACTGGGACAAAGATTATTTGCACTGTAAATCCAAAAGCTGATGAAGAGGGATTTTGAGCAGGTACACAGGTGGAAAGGAGGTAACTAGGCTGCCCTTTCACAGTTTCTCCCATCAAAAACAACACTTTCCACAGTTACATTTTTTAAAAAAATAACCACATCATAGATGTCAGGAGGTCATTCCGTGTATTCCCCTAGCTCTGTCTAGTTTGACCTAAATGTAAATGCTGCCAAAACTGGCATGTGGGGTATGTGCCTACTGCCTACTAACAACAAAGAGAAATTGCAACTGACAGCATGAAAGCCAATATTATGAAAAAAAGGACAAATTATTCTTTACAGGATTATAATAAAAATTAGCAATAGTGTACTTACTATACACTTTCACTTCATAGTGTTTTAAAGTTTCCCCTGCTTCATTTGTAGCTATGCATGTATATCTACCAGTATTCTCCTCTTGTGCATTCAGAATCTGTAGAGTTCGACCACCTGCAAAATAATTTTTTTTCAAGGTAACACTTGTATGGTTTCCCCTGAAGTAAGAGGGAATGACATACATAGTGTATGTATCAGCAACTAAGAAACTCACTGAAAAAAGTGAATCATAACTGTTTCAACACACATTATATTTGGAGGGTGGATAGGGTTTTTGGTGGATCCACTCAGGCTGGCTAGAAAAAGAAGTCATGAGCCCCCACTATTTTCATCATGCTTCAGGGCTGGATTAAGTCTCAGGTTAAATATACCACAGCACCAAGGACCATTGGTAAAATGGCAGCCAAAGAAAATCTCTGCACCTGTTGCAACTAAGAGCCACCATCACACAACAACGAGAGTTTTGCGCATCCCTCAAACCACATAGTTTAGCAGCGTCATCAAAGGTAATATCTTGTATGTGTTGACAGCTACACATTATCACCCTCACCACAAGCAGGGAGTCAAATATATGCAATTCACATAGCCACAACATACCCAAGGATCACACCAATTTGATTCAAAACAAAATAAGGATATACCTGAAAATAGAATTATCTGATGGTTTGGAAAAGGTACCTTTCCACATCCCTGAACTGTTCTCACATCACAGAATAAGGCAGAAATGTCCAACTTCCATGTCACAAATTAAATTCAAAAGCTATGTTTCCAGCTGCGATGCTCCAAAATATAGTTTGCCAAAATTCCCAGTGTGTTTTTAAATTTTGTTTTCATAAGAATTCTTAACCTTATCTAATCTTAGACTGCACCATCATCAGCATCAAGATAATAATCTATAAGGTGAACACTAATAGTGTATACCAACACCCTAATTTCACCAGATATCACCCATGCCTAAATAATAATATAGGCACAAAATTCCTATGTATGCAAGGTGTGCCTCAGTTATTCCATTTCAGAATGACTTACCAATTCAATGAAAAGCAGGACCAAATTTCAAACAAAACAACCATTTTGATACTTCCTAAAATTATTTGGATGAGTGACATTATACTTCATAAACCCAAAGCTTTAGTCTTGTATAAATACAGCTGTATAAAGATTCATACATATGAAGATGGAAACATTCTCTAGTTTTTCATAACACTTCATCCAGACTTCCCCAAGGTAAGGTAAAACAGGTTTTCATGAATGTCAGGTTATAATGCATTTAATATAAGGATACAAATAATTACCTGGCAAAATCCTGATATTTCTATTTGATTCTATGGGAGTTCCATCTTTCAGCCATGTGATTGTAGCTGGGGGATATGAATAAGCCTCACAAACTAAGGATGTGGGATTATTCAAGATAACTGTGATCTCTTCTGTGCCTCCATTATTGTCTGTACCCATGATGCTAGGGGATACTGATAAGATAAAAAAGGAACAACCACAAAGAAAAAGCAATTTAGATTTTTCCCAATGTACTCAGCAAAAGACATGGTAACTCAAGTCAGTTTGATATGCTAACAGAGATGACTTGTAGTGACTGTTCAGGTCTTAACAAGCATATAAGTTTCCCTCTATGGTCTCCTGTAATCATGATGACTTCAGTAGTACTGAATGGAAAAGAGTATTGCCCCTTATTTTCAATCCAACCATTAGGGCTTTTCCTTGTTTTTATGTTGTGAAAACACTTTACATGGAAATGGTCCATACATACTAGTGCATACCTGGCAATTGGGTTTTTATTGATTAATTAACTTAAACCCAGTTAAGAAAAAAATCTTAGACTGAATACATTGATATGGAAGATAAGAGATACTGCCATGCAAGCAGGTTAACAGCCTTTTTGTGTGTGAATAGAAAATAATGCAATTCTTACTGGGCATATTTGTGCCTTTTTCTCTGTCACATTCTCAAAAACAGAAATGACATGTGCAGCACTCCCAAGATGCAAAATGTGGAGCACACTTCTCACTCTGAATAGCACCTAGCCCCTGCTAAGCTGAAACGTAACTACCACAGTGTTACTGTGCTGCTTTTAGCCCAACATCAGTCCTATCCTCTCTATGCTTAGTGAAACTCGAGCTCCTATGTAACCCTTCTACGGTTGCAGAAGCCTGCAGAGCATGTTGACTTTTGTGTGCAGCTATTAGCTAGGATGAAACCACTATGAGGAAGACCTATGGACTGCTTCTTACCTGCCTAGTGTTTCCTGCTCAACTCTACATGCAATAAACACTCTTTGACTTCTCCTTGCATTCAGCAAAATCCCAACATTCTTCTTAAAAGCCTGGCAAATAGTGACACATTTGTTTACTGACAGGTACCCCACTATGATGCCTGAATCCAGCTCCAGCTAAAAGCCCCCTTCCTCCAGTTTCCAACTGCCAATGATGGGAATTTCAGAGAGATGGCAGAAAACAACTGAGAACTCCTTCTCTGTGCTTCATAGCATCTCCAGTTGAGGACCCCTCCCACCAGCTTACACGTCATTGATCCATCCTCAGAAGGAGGATAGGAAACTTTCATGCAGGCCTTCACCATGCCTGCAAAGCCAAGGATTTTGTACTGAACTATGTCATTAGATTTTCATTCCCATGAGCTGCTTTGATAGATGTTTTTACTGAAAAGTGCAGTAAATATATTATAATAAAACAATGGAGGAAAATACATGTATTAGCTCATAAATCTTACCAAGTACATTAAGACTGAAGGTCTTGCTCTTGTCTCCAGCTGCATTTGATGCCACACAGGTATATCTGCCTGTGTCCACTACCTGTGCACTTTTAATTTGAAGAAAATGCCCATTGGACATTAAGTGATGGCCATCATCCTCTAAGAAAGGTTGCCCGTCTTTTAACCATGTAATCTCTGGTACAGGACTCCCTTTTGGGGGAAAAAAATCTTTGTGAACATTATCATCTTTAATCTATTATGATTTCTTTTTTAATATTTATTCATAGGAGTCTTTAAAATTGCAATAAAAAGTGAAACTTTAAAAATTTTATTATAATAATTTTTCAGTATGCAAACAAAAAACATTGTATATATTATAGATCAAATTTAGTTCAAAATAAAGTCAACATCAGACTGGAATGAATAAAGGGAATAAAGGGAAATAAATGTGAATCATATTTTCTTTTTGATCGATGTTCAGTAAATGATAAAAAGGGAAACTAACTTCTAATTTGCAAATTAGCATTTGTAAGTCACTTTGGGCCCTGGTGGGACACAAACTGGGGTGGGGGAGGAAGGTAGAATATAAAAATTTTAAGTAAATGAATAAATAGTCTCTAGTGGACCAGTGTGACTGATGTAAAGGAGCTATATCATCCTATCTTCTGTTCTGTTCACACTTTGGATTCAGCACTGGAATTTTAGACAGCAGAGTATAATATTTATATAGTCTCAGGCTCATAGTTGGGGGAACACTGGTCCAGAGGACATAACCTGTCCACTGTACCAATTACTACAGTGACCTTACAATGTGGACCTATTACTCTGTCCTCTCCTTAGAGAAAACCAGACCACCATCTCCATTGTCCATGCCATCAAGGTGTAGGATTCAGAGCAAAGAGGTTTCCCAGCAGGCACGAAAGAAACATGGAATATAAGAATGCCTGTATATTGTTTTTCCCCCAGTGGCTGCTTTGTCTTTGGAAGCCCAGATCAGTCAAGCTAGCTTTTGTGTGTCCACCATATCAGTGTTTTCACATGTAAAAAACTCATATGTAAGGATGGCAATGTGGCCCTCAATCCAGACCACATATCTCACCCCTGGACAGCATAATTAAGGACCACACAATATAAACATTTGTTTAATATTAAACTGAGTAATTAACCCAAACACATTACCTGTCACTTCACATGTTAGCATAACGCTCTGCTTCTCCTTGACTTTCACATCTTCCAGTTTATTCTCTCCCACAATTCCTGGGGGAACTTTTATATTGAAAACAAACAATTCAAATACATAAGCATAAAAACAAAGAAGCATTAAGATAGCTGCATCTTGTTCATTATAATGGCTCATCATTAGAAACAAGAGATGCCAGTCTATAAGTGACAACCATATTATTGGAACATGATAGTTACAAAGAGATTGGTCTGTGAGGAAGCAGGTGAGAAATGCCACCTACATATGTTGAAACTGTAAGGGCACACTCTATAGACTGGGGAAAACAATAGCTGTTTCAGAAAACTGAAAGTGAATGACAGAGGAATTGTTGATCAAAGTGTGTGCATTCACCCCCACTATTGTATTGACTCCTTGGACGGAATAAAGTCATAATTTTGTTGCCTGATAATTCCCACCTGATAATTATACCTGATGTTTTTTTTAAAAGACATGAAAATATCACTAAACATTACAGTTTGTCCAGGTGTCTGGATTATGTTTTTGTCAATGGAATGTTGATATTTATGTGAGCTAGATAATTTGGTCAGATTACACTGTAGGCTAAAAGTTTTTAAAACTTCAGAAGGGACATGAAACTGCAGTTTCCTCTTTTTTAAAATACAGCTGCTGTTCTAAGGCACTGCTACGAGAGACATCCGTGTATGCCTACAGATGTTCTCTGCTGCCAGCTAAATTCTCCCAACCTGGTTGCCATTATGGTTACATGGCATGGTGCACCAAAAGACTGAAGGTCGTTCACTGCTGATTCGTTCATTGGCAACTTGTCCACTTTCCCCTAAATGCAGAGCTTTTCCTTAGGTTCACCAGTTTTGAAGTGGGCTTGAACACAGGGGAACTGTTCACGACTTTTAGGAAGGAAAAATCTAAAGCTGTTTGGTATTTTCAAGAGTTCTTACACATTCACCTAAAACTGAAAGGTCAAAGTTTTTCCTTTCTTCTCCTGCAACATTAGTCACCACACAGGTGTACTGTCCTGCATCTTCTACATTCACCTGCATCAGTCGTAGCATTCTGCCACCTAAAGGAGAAAAATACAAATGTGCATATTACAAACAGCTTTTCTGCAGGTTGCCAATGCATTATGTCCTGTTACTGCAAGCTTCTGAAGCTGAAACTGAAATCTTTACATTGGTTTTAAAATAAAGCAAGTGTCTATTCCTCATGACTGCAAACTAAACTTTAAGCAAGTGTCTTATTGGCATGTTTATTCTTTTTTTAAAAAATTACTTCTTTTATACCCCTTCTTTCTCCCCAATGGGGAGAATTTGGAAAGACAATAGGACTATATGTCTTTCTTCTGTATACCTCCCCAAGAAACCCCATCTCGTTCCAATAAATTTTTGATCATGGGAAGTCAACATCTTGTCAGGTGGTAACTCCTCTCATCTAGTTCAGGGAGGCAGTACTTCTAGAGCCTTCTAGATTGTTCCTTGAGCTACTGCTTAGATTGGAGATAACACTTTCCACAGTGTCAGTTACATGGTTCTCCCTGACAGAAATTAGCCCCAGAAGGGAAATAAGAGAGCCCTCCTAGCAACCATGTCCAGTACTAAATCCTGTATTTACTTTACCACTTTGGAAGACTGAAGATATAAAATTACAGCAGTCAATACTTAGCTATTGTCTACCAACAGAATATATGAATATACTTTACTTATTTTATTTCTTAACCACCTCTCCAAAAAATTAATCTAATACCAAAGTAAAACAATCACAAAATGAAACATTGTGTCAGCAGAACAATAAAACATTAGGCCAGCAGGGCAATAAAAGGATAAAAGCATTAAAGCCTAAATAGCTATCAATCAATAAAACCAGTATAAAATGCTAAAAATACATGCAGCCATATCAGACACACAAAAAGTAGCAATAACTCAAAGCGGGACAAGCCTTAAAAAATAACTCCAGAAAAATATAAATATCAGATGAAATCCTGATAAGGGCTAAACAACTTTAAACCTCATACAAAGGACTGGCAACAAAAACTGTCTTGTTTAACTTGGCGGCAGCGGGGGGGGGGGGGGGTAAGGTTGCCAACTCTGGCTTGAGAAATTGCCTGGAGACAGATTTTGGGGAAGGGAGAAGGCTCAGCAGGTACGTGATGTCCCTGCACAGGGGTGTCAAACTCATTTGTTATGAGGGACGGATCTGACAGAAATGAGACCTTGTCGGGCCAGGCCATGTGTGTCATAAAATGTAATGCCAGGTAGCGGAGATATAAACTTTATAAAGGACTCAAACACAAAGATTTTTTTTACTTAAAATAAAAACATGCTTAAAACATGGGAGGGGGAGGAGCCTCAGCCAGTGCAGGGAAGAAAAGCTTGCCTGTCTATCTCTCTTGAGCGACTGAAAGAGTCTGGCAAAGCAGGCTATGATGATGGAGCAGCAGCAGAACTAGAAGAAGAAGCAGGAGACAGCCAGTTCCACTGAGGGCCTGATAGAAGCCCCCGGGGGCCTGATTTGGCCCACAGGCTGCATGCTTGACACTCCTGCTCTAGGACTTCCATTTCTCTATGTTATACCACTGAGTCTGCCCTCCAAAGCTGCCATTTCCTCCATAGGAACTGATCTTGGTAGTTTGGAACTCAGATGTAATTCTGTGAGAAATCAGATTCCACCTTGAGGCTGGTAATCCTTGGGGGAATAACATCCCAGTTTTGGGACACAGTTTGCCTGGTGGTGTGTCACATCACCACCAAAGAACAACAACGATAACAGGCATAGGTTTGCACTTGCACATTGGGGGGGGGGGGCACAAGAACAGTAAAGACTGTGAAATCTCCTGACTAAGGCCACTTCTGCACTGTCATTTTTGTCACTCATTTATCCCTTTTATTTCAGGGCTCCCCCCATGTGTTTTGCTCTCTCTAGTGGTCCCAGAGGAGCAAAACACATGTGGAAAAGGGGGGGACCCAAAGCAATAGGGACAAATGAGTGACAAAAAATGCAGTGTGCAGAGCACCCTCCAAAATCAGAATGGAGAAAACATCAATGTTTGGGGGTGGAGAGGATGTGGATTGTGCAGTTGAAGGTTGCTGCGATGTGACTGGCATAAATGCAGTCTCTCACTTTGGCCTCTTCCACAATGTGTTTTTTCATTGGTTCCGGCTCCATACTCCATACCAAACTTGAGTTTATCCCCTGACTTCTGCCTGCTTTTTTGTGCCTCTAATTTTCACTTCTTTTTCTGGCTCCTTTGTGACTACTTTTACCCTGATGTTTTTAGGGAAGCCAATTTTGATTCAGCTTTTTCCTGAAGCACAATTTTTCTATTGGTTTCCTTTGTCCCACCCACCTACAGCCCTTTTTCAATTACTGGAATGTCATCATTGTTAAACCAGTCTCTCTCCCCTCTCCCAAGATGAGTTATTGGGGGGGGGGGGGGGTTGTGTAAAGGCTGTAAAATATTGATATAATGCAGTAGCGCTGTAAGGATAGTTTAAGCAGGTTCTCTGAAAAGTCTCTCTTGATGTGGTGAAAGCATCATTGTATCAGCACTGGGAGTGGTTCACAGACAGTTGTCCCCATGCTGGGGCTGGCTGCAACCAACTGGCCCTTGTCAGATCTAGTAAAGTCAAGCAACTCCTGTCCAGAAGCCTCGTGCCTGTGTGCATCATGCCACAATTCAGAGTATGGCTCCTGGTTGCTGTGTCTGTTCAGTATCTGATAGCAGTTTTGACTTTGGTGAACCACTGCTGATGAGGTAGTTGGCTTGTTCTGAGGATGCCACCAAACTGCCAGGAAGTTATATCAAAAGGGAGGATTTAGAAGACCTGGCTAAGCTACTTACTCTTCCTGTTCCTCTTCTTTTTGTGTGTCTCTTTTTTATTAATTTCTTTTCTTCGGGGGGGGGGGGGCAAGGGGCTGAAGAGATACCAAACTGAGCCAGCCTGGTGTAGTGATTAGAATGTTGTACTAGAACCTGTGACAACTGAGTTTGAATCCCCACTTTCCAATGGAAGCCTGCCAGGAAACTTGGGCTCATCCCAATTTCTCAGCCCAGCCTACTTCACAAGGCTGTTGTTACAAGAGTAAAGTGGAAGAGAGGAGAATGATATGATAACACACTTTGGGCCCTCAGAGGGAGAGAAAACAGGGGCGTAAATTTAAAAAGAAATTAAAATAAGAAATTAAAACAAACTTCAAGAAAAAAGGAAAGATTAAGATAAACAGAAGTCTCTCTAGAGCATCTGGAAAGAAGGGAAAGGACCCTAGGTGCAGTCGGACAGAACGGGAACTGGCATGTCTTTCCCACTTTTGGCTTGACATATAAGTCTGTCCGCTAGGGTTGCCAGCCTCCAGGTGGGGCCTGGGGATCTCCCGCTTTTACCTCCAGCTGACAGAGATCAGCTCCCCTGGAAAAAATGGCTGCTTTGAAGGGTGGACTCTATGGCATTGTACCATGCTGAGGCCCTACCCCTCCCTTCCCCAAACCCCACCCTCTCCTGGCTTCATCCCCAAAGTCTCCAGGTGTTTTCCAACCCAGACCTGGCAACCCTACTGTCTGCAGAACATGTAGGAGGAGTCACATAAGGATCCCCTCTGCTACCATGAAGAGCTTTAAAGGTAAGAACCAGCACTTTATCCTCAATTTTCATCATTATCCCAATTATTATTCTGCTGACTGAGTAAAATGGTCCACATTTAGTCTGCGCTAATCATATTATGACTGCTTGGCAAATTCCCGTGTACTGTCTGGGCCTCCTCTTCCTGGATAATACCCTCTGGATGCTGCACATAGTTTCCTGATCAACTGACCAGTTTTACTGGAGCCTGTCCACAGTCTTGTACTTGGTTTTATTCAAAGTCTACTGCGAAATAGGATTGTCATGTAATTTTCTTGTTCCCCCTTACCTGACAGGATTCTCACAGAAGGACTCAAAGAGACAGGCTGCCCATACTTGAGCCAGGTTACTGATGGATGGGGAATTCCTGAAGTTTCACAAATCAAGGTGATGGGGTTTTTCTCTACTACGCTGACATTTTCAGGTACAGTCAGGTCACCCACAATATTTGGAGGGACTACAGAAAATCCAAACAAATAAAAGCAAGCCACACAAAAAGAAACATTATTAGATTAAATTTTATATATATTATATTAGTGTTTTAATCTGTTTGATTCTGCTTCTGAATGGCCTGTGGACCATAATAAAGACCAAACTGAGTATTATTAGATTATGAACTGAAATGCTCTTTTGAATGAAGGAAACCACAGAGCGGTAGAGAACAAATGGGATTATTCTTTGCTTCAGTTAAAATGCTTCAGGCCAGATTTAATTACTTGTTCTTAGAAAATTTGCAGGCAGGACAATAAATCCCCATCTCCAAAACTGAACAAATCCACAGTAGTTTCCTCACCGTCACAAGAGACATCCCTTACAGCTTGAAAAAGTAATAGCTAGGACAGAAATATCCATCGACACAAGAGCATGATGGGAGAAAAGTGATTACAGGAGAGGCAACAATGTGAGAACTTCCACTGTTTGCACCAGTTGCTATTACAGAGGCAAATAACCAAAGAGAACAATTGTAAGTCACATAGGTGTAATCCAGATGATATGAGCCTGTTGGTAGCATTGCATACAGAAAACAACATTCCCTCAAATTTAAACAAAAAAAAGTCAGTTTGAGCTGCTGGGAAAATGCCATATTGGTCCCCTCCAGCAAGCACATTGAATTACAAAAGCAAGAGCTATGAGGATGGAGGTCACATAGGTGTTGTCTTCCTGCATGACCCTGTATGTCACCCCACCAGACACCCAGGCTTACCCCTCCAATATGATGACCATTTAAAAATGTTTTAAAACTCTATAGATAATCATTGTAGGAGCGAATCTGCACAAGCATACCTTATAAAAGATGTTGGGTAGGCATTTTACCTTGTTGTACACACACACATAGACATCCTCTTCCTCCCTTTCCTCTACCACTTCACTCAAAAGGTTCTTTGATGGCAGCCACGTTATCAGCAGATGTTTAAGAACAAAATCACAACTTGTAAAACAGTGACCCCTTACATTTGTCTCTAAACAATGCGGAGAGATTAACACTTGCCAAACGTCCTAAAGTGCAGCTTTCCTGCAGACTTTATAGCATCTATTGCCACAAATATGGTATATATGCTCTTACACTAACAGCTTTACAGTTTACACTCTCAATCCTCTTTGTGTGAATATGTGAACCAGTGTGGAATCCCAAGAGCCAGTGTGGTGTAGGATATAGTGTGGCAGACTAGGGTGCTGGGCAACACATTTGAATTCCTACCTCTACCACGAAAGCTCACTGGGTGATCTTGGGCCCATCACAAACTCTCAGCCTGTCCTACTTTACAGGGTTGTGGTTCTAAACAAATGGAGGGAGAATTATGTTCTAAGCCGCTTTGAGTCCCAAATGAGAAGAAAAGCAGGATATAACGAAATAAATGCAAATGAAAAAACGCAGGGCTTGCCTTGCCTAGCAAGCGTACCAGGCAGAAATGGACAGTTTACTCAAGTCAAACAGGAAACCAGGAAATATGCATTCCTCTAGTAGTTGACTCTGCATACAAACCCTGCTGTGACGCTCAAAGTCATCCATGATTGGTGGTAACCAAGTTATAACCATTGACACTGGCACCTCCTCTTAAGGAACTACATGCCTCGTTTTGCTGTTATTTTTGAGCTACAATCCAGCAGAAGGCTTTCTGGTGCACCATCATTTCCTGTCAAGTCACAGCTGACCTATGGCGAACTCGTGGGATTTTCCAGGCAAGATATGTTCAGAGGCAGTTTGCCATTGCCTGCCTTTGTGTCATGACCATGGACTTCTTTGATGGTCTTCCATTCAAATACTGACCAGGTCTGACTCTGCTTAGCTTCCGAGATCTGACAAGATCATGCTAACCTGGCCTATTCAGGTCAGGGCACTATTGGAATCAGAGTTCCCTCTAAGTTGTGCTAGGGGGCTCTGGTGCACAAAATTTCAGCTGCCAGCTCAGGGACTGTAAGCTTCTGCTCATATGACTAAGACATTTTCCCCTCCATTGGAAACAATGGAGGATAGGGACACCTCCTTCTGGGACCCACAGAATTGGACCCCCTGGTCCAATCTTTTTGAAACTTGGAGGGTTTTTAAGGAGAGACATCTGTAGCTATGCTGCGGATTTGGTGGCTTTACCTCAAACAACAACCCCCCCAAGCTTCAGATACCCCTAGATCAATTCTCCATTATAGCCTATGGAGTCCATTGACTATAATGGTCCCCATAGGCTACAATGGAGTCAGAAAAATTGATTTTTTTTTTGCACACCTGTGATGCTTTTCATATGATTTGTAACCTACCTTGACTCACCGGGAAAAGCAGGATATAAATATTTGAATAAATAAGTAGTTTGGGCAGGTTGATAACATTTAAGAAACTTCCTGTTTGTTAGCTTAGGCAGGGTCCTGACAGCGATTGTTCCACATCTGTTATATTTGACCTGTAATTTGTCATATTTCACTAAAAAAAAAAACCAAAGTAGACCACGAGCCCCCTCCCATTAGTATGTTTTCTAAGGCTCAGCACAGGGTGACAGTCCCAGGCCAGGTCTACTGATATAGTGGAAAGGTGTGGGTAGTCCTGTTCTCTGTAGGCCAGGTCTACCAATATTGTGGAAAGGGGTAGGTAGACCTCTTCTCTGAAGGCTAGTTTACCAATTTAGTGGCAAGGGGAAGGTAGCTCTGTTCTCTGGAGGCCTGGTCTACTACATAGACCATGAAATTCGAATTGATTCTGTTTTCTTTTATAATGTTTAAACTATTCTTAAAATATAGTTTAAATATAGTTTAAAAGAATTCATTCTGAGATTTTTACAAGGTTATGGAAATAATCTAAAAACCCTATTTTTTACGATAGTTAGATGCAGACTTGCTCACAACTTTAAAGCTACTAGCTTTTTTCGCTCACGAGGTAGAATTTTTGCTCACAACACTGGAGCTTAGAGGGAACACTACATTTTTAATAGGCAGTACTGAATCAGGGTTTTCCACATTTCTAGAGTTATTTAACTAAAATAATGACTGCAATCATGCATACTTTGTGCTTTCTCATTGATGAGAAAAGGAAGACAGGTGTCCTCTGATCACCCAAAAAGGATATGTGGGGATTATGGGATTTGCAGGGATGAAGACCATGTATAATAAGAACTGAAGTAAAGTGGAGGTGGGGGGGCATTGAGTGGGAAAATTGGTTGCATCCAGCCCTGTTGCTTAAATTCAATTGACTCCAAAGGCATTTAAATATCCTGTGTGGAAGATCACAGCCATTTCCTCTAAGATCCCTTTCCTTGGATCTTCCCAACACTTCCAAGAGCACAGTGCAGGCAGAGCAGGCGGTTTAACCCTTCCCTCTTGCTGTTTTCCAGAGCAAATTGCTCCCTCTTCTCCCCCCCCCCCCAATTTGCCTTGCCATGAAAATCATACAGAGACCAATGTCTCATTTGCTTGAGCTTAGTGTAGGGAGGGAATGTAAACCAGGCATTTCCTTGTTTCATTTGCTGTGTAATAATTCTGAATGGCTGCCACAGGGAGTAAAAAGTTAACATGAACTCTTTGAAATATTGCTGAATTACCTTCTGGTTTGCTGCTATGTTTTTTTTAAGGCAATAACAATCCAATTTCCTTCCTAGGAACTGAAACAGCTACCATAAAGCTATAAGAGCTCATGATATATCTTCCTCTTGACTAAGAATAATAACAATTCCATTTTAGGAATAAATTTACAACTTCACACTTTTTGCAAGGACAGCTTGGGACTAGATCAGAGACACTGAGTCAATGAACAGATTAAGATGTTTTTCTTTTTCATGTCAACGTGTATCTGTTTAATATAGCAGGATGGCAGGAAGCGCACAGCCACGTGAGACAGTAAACTCTTCTTGTGGAAACCATGAGTAAGGATCTCATGATCAATTCTGAATTGTTCTTTAAGTGTTATATATTCCTTTCCTATAATAACCAAGGCTTCATCACTCCTACAATAAACAAGGCTTCACGCACCAAACACACATGAAAGCAGACTGCTTGGTTCCCAATTTGTCCCCATTCACATTCTATGGAATGGAAACCCTGACTGGTTACAACCCCATCCTCGCCAATAGTACCCACTGAATATTTAGGACTATACACCTGCCTTTCACATTTTACATGTTAACTGCAATAGATGTTAGTGAAACACAGGTGTAGGTTCAGAAAATTTCAGCTGCACTATTCTTAACTTTGCCCATCAGGCTAGACAGGTGCCATATTGGAGAGGCAGTGGGTCAGTGGTGGAGTGTCTCCTTGGTATGCGAAATGTCCCAGGTTCAATCCTTGGCATCTCCAGTTAAAAGAATCAGACTTCAGGTGATTGGAAAGACCTCTGCCTCAGACCACGGAGACCTGCTACCAGTCAGAGTAGACATACTGACCTTGATAGGCCAAGGGTAAATGTAGTTTTATATGTTCATATTCTGCTGCTCAGAGCCATTCTGGATGCTCCAAAGAATTGGCAAGAAAGGAACCATGTGTGTATTTCTTTTCCCACACTACCAGCATTTGCCCAAACTGAGACAGACATGTGCTCATCTCATATAGAAACTAAATGTGCATCTCTCTACGTTAAAATGTACATATTTCTCTTTGGATGAGACCTAGAAGCATACAGAATGGAAGTCCTAGTTGTTTACTTCTTGTCTCTTGCCCTGCTTTCCTGATACATTTGAAGCAGCGCTAAGGAAAACAACACATACCTCCCCTCTTACGGCTAAGGAAGATACATATTCTGTCCGGTTGGTAATTTTAAAGGAAGTCAACATGAAGAGTAGTTTAGAAAATTTTTCAGACTGGGAAACTCCCAGATAATTGAAGCACAGCATGGATCCAACAGTCTAACACAGTTAACAGAATGCTTCATTTGCCCCTCCCACCACCACCACCATGGCAACTCTATACATCTCTTCTGTTGTGCCTATTTCCCTTGCTCACCATGAACACTCAAGTCATATTTCCTGTCGGTTAGTCCTGCCACATTCACGGCAATGCACACATAGCGGCCAGTGTCTGACACCTGAGCATTTTTAATTCGAAGATGCCGTCCTTCGTTCAGTATCTCAATTTCCCTCCCATTGACTAATGGCCGTCCATCCTTCATCCAAGTGACAGCTGGCCGTGGAGTACCATCTGTCTTGCATTCTAATGAAATATCATTCCCGCGGGTCACAGTTACATCTGATTGTTGGCTGTCACTGTCCAGTATAGTTGGACGAACTATTAAGAAAAACAAAACAAGATTCCAAGTTTTCACATTAGGGTTCTGTTTCCAAGCTTTATCAAAAAAATTAAAATATCAATTTCTTGTATACCTATGGATAAGCTAATTGGCAAAAATTACAAGAGACCATTTGTTATCTTCTTTCAGGACAGCAGATTGAACCTGATTATTTTTTGGTCCACTCCAGTTCATTGATTCTGAACACTGGCTGCTTCCCCATGGGGTTTTTCTCTGCATGGAAACCAGAAAAACCCAAATTTAAATAGGAGCATCAGTTCTTATTTTGAGCACAACCTGTGGGCCTCCCAAGGCTTTCCCTTTAAAATGGGATCAAAGGAAAACCTCCTTTGGTCTGGTTCAAAGGAGGAGCTATGGGGTGGTTGTGGGTGGAACATCCATGTGGATGCTGTACCTGCAGCAAATACAGGAAGAAGGTCAGAGCTATACGGGGAGCCTTCAAAGTGGTAGATCTAGGCTCTGCATTGCCTCCCTTTTGTCCCTTTAAATGTTTTTCTTCCTTTTCTCAGCTGAACTGTGCTGTAGCTTAACAGCTGTAGCTTAACAGGAAGGGGAAAGGGAGGGGTGTTGCTGGACTGTAGGTAGGTCCAGTGTAATCTTCATTGCGTCTGTACTCTTGCTCAGACTCAAGGGAAAGAAAAAAGGAAAGGGGAGCAGTGAGCAGTTCACGGATAGGGTGTGTGGATGCCGTTCCCTCCAGCTTGCACAATGGCTGCTGCTGCTATGTGCCGGAGCACGTTTCCACCTCCCTGTGTGGAAGGCAGTCACTGTTTTGCTCTTTAGGGGTTTATAACATAATTGTTTCCAAATGAATAAACTGTACGGGCAGTTTTACACAGTTACCTACCATAAACTTGCAAATTATATTCCTTCTTTGTTATTCCAGCTACATTTGAAGCCATACAGATGTAGGAGGCTGCGTCTGACTTTTCAGCAATTGAAATTTGCAACTGCCTGCCTCCAGATAACACCCTGATTCTTCCTGTAGGGTCAATCAATAGTGGCGAACCTACAAGAGATACAATTTTTTAATTAACAGTTAGATTTGAGTTTAGTAGCATCTTGGAGACCAACAAGATAAATAACATAGGGATAAGATCTTACAAGTTCTTCAGTGTTCTTAAAAAATGGTCCACAAATGGTCTTCCCATTGTTTTTTCTAATAAAGCCCTAAAGTAACCATAGCTATTTCCCACACACTGGAGTTTCTCCTGATTTTCTTGGAAGTCAGTCCACAAAATCAGCTGACTCAAAATAAGCTTCCAGAGAAACACTAAGGTAAAAGTGGTCTCAAAGGAGCCAGAAAAAAACTGTAGGGCGGGAAACAAAGTGAAAACTAAAGACACCAAAATGTGTGAGGAAATCAGGGGATAAACCAAAGCATTACAGGGCCAGAACCAAAACATAAAACAAAAATGGAAAAGCCCATATACTTATTCAGGAGACTTATACAGGAATGGGGGGGGGGGGAGGGAGTTACCAAAGAGTGAGCTAAGACAGCTCCTCAACACAATACTGTGGAAACTAATATGAAAGCGGTAGTGAGTTCCTATGAAAGTCCTCACAAAAGACTTTTGCTTACCATTTTTTCTCCAGCTGAGTGCTGGTGGTGGAATTCCGCTGGACTCACAGATCATACTGATGAGGTTTCCTTCAATTACAGTCAGCTGAGTGAGTATATCTGAACTGTATATACTTGGTGACACTAGAGAAAAAAATGTGTGTGTGGGGGGGAGGAATGAAAACAACAAAATAAAATAAATTAACACTGGGCCACAAAAATATGTGTAAGGTATAAAGAAGAAATGATAAGCAAATTCTCATACTGGTTTATTCAAAATATTTTAACTGTGCAAAACTGGGGAGAAAAACACATTTTTATCTGACCCTCTTTGACTTTCTTGGTGTTTTAAACATAAAACAGATACATGAAATTCAATGCTGGCAGGAGTAAGGCTTTATACACCAACTTTAAACCTGAATGGAGAGGTCATGCTTCAAACCAGTATAGTCTCCAAGAAAGCCTTTCACACCTGATCGGCGAATGTTACCAGCTTCTGGAACTGAAGATAGCTCTGGGGAACAGGCTAATACTTGGAAGCTAGAAACAGCCTGGATCTGCAACACAAAAGGCTGTCCAGCGCTGCTTCCAACCCCAGTATACAAACAAAAGACTATATTTCTCAAAGGTTATCCCACAGATGGTTTTCACAGGCAAATCTACAGTTGGGAAAGATAGTCATCTTACTCAAAAACGCTTTAAAGAAAATCTAGATGCTCAAAGAGTGGAGCTGGATCTTGTCTTCAAAGGTCACAAAGCAAATTCTTTGCATCAGAAACACAGCCCATTTATACTGGGTGTTCATGGGACAAAACAAAGCAGTATATCGAGTATATGAACACTCACTGTTAAATTCACCACTATGAAGAGAAAACTCTCTGTGGACTAATGAAAGAGGTCAATCATTAACCGAAAGGGAGACTGCAACAGAGATCAGAAGTTGACTGAAACTGGGAATGGCAGCCGTGAAGACGCCAGAAAAGATCCTTAAGGACATGTTCCTGGACACCAAGATCAAGATAATTCATACCATAGTATTCCCCATTACTATGTATGGGTGTGAAAGTTGGACAATGAAGAAATCTGACAGGAAGAATGTTGATTCATTTGAAATGTGGTGTTGGAGAAGAGTTTTACAGATACCGTGGACTGCCAAAAAGACAAATCGGTTCTAGATCAAGCCTGAACTCTAGAAGTTAAAATGACTAAACTGAGGCTATCATCACATTATGAGAAGACAAGTGTCATTGGAAAAGGCAATAATGCTAGGAAAAGTTGAAGGCAGCAGGAAAAGAGGAAGACCCAATATGAGATGGATTGAATCAGTAAAGGAAGCCATGGCCCTCAGTTTGCAAGACTGGAACAAGGCTGTCAGTGATAGGATGTTCTGGAGGTCATTAATTCAGAGGATCACCATAAGTTGGAAACAACTTGACAACACTTGATACACACACATACAACACAAGAAGATCCTTCCCCTTTTGCTTAAATGAGAAAATGAATGGATAAAAAGACTGCATAAGCCATGCCTATTCAACTACTAATTTATAAATTCAGACTCTATGAAGGGCGGTAGAGGAAAACTTGTAGTTTCTCTGGCATATCCTACCCATAATTTCCTGAAAACCCCATTGAATGGATTCTCCCACTCTCTGAAAATATGCTCTAACCACTAAATGCCAGCAGCACTACTTAAGTAAGCAACGGATTCCTCTTCAGGTCATTAGAGTTTGTTTTAATTTATTTTAGTGAACTTTGTAACACCATCCTACCTCCCTGATCAGAAAAAAACCCTTAAGACCTACTCAGTCTTCAGCAGGACTTCTTCATGTATTCTCTCAAGAATTCTCTCAAGACTTTGAAGGAGCCAGGTATCCTGAAGTACACCAGAATTATGGACATGAGGATTTCTTAACTACTTCCCTAAAATGTCCCCAGGGAATTTCAGTAGCACTTATTCATGTCTGGCTGAAGCACCCATTCACGTCTGGCTGAAGTTTCATTCATTATGGCCATGGTCTTCAGCTTTTCCAGACCCAGAATTCATATATGGCAGGAGGAAGAGGAACCAAAGTGATCACTTCACTAGTGTCAAGACCATGGCTATCAGCAAGAGAGACAGGGACAGAAAACACAAGAAGAGCACCAGAAGGTGTAAGACAGAAAGAAACAATCTAGAGGAAAAGAGCTATGGAGGAATACCCTCCATAGCTGAGTGACCTTGCCAGGCTGTCCTGCTAATCCTAGACAAGAGACATAGTTCCCTTACTCTCTTTTCATGCAAACTACTGGGGAAAAGTGGTGGAGGCTTGTAAGCCAGAAGGTGGGGCTCTGTGAGCCACCCAAAAGTCACACTCTATAGGCTGAAGTTCACTGCTTTACAGGAACCAACAGCAAAGGCTACAAACCTTACCCCATACGTTGACATTGTAGTTCTTTTCAGTTTTCCCAGCCACATTTGTAGCTTCACAAGTGTAGCGTCCAGTGTCTTGGGCTTGTGCTCCTTCAATCTAGCAATAAAAAAAAGATTTTTCACCAATCCCCTAGTACTTCATCAAGGGCTGTGCATGGCTCAGCAGCTAAACAGAAGCTCTTTCAACAGGTGCTTTCCAGTGTTATCTAAAGTAAAACCTTAGAGGCTGAGTGCTGGATCTCATGGATCCATTCCACCCGTGGTGGTGCTTTCCTCCACTGCAAGGACTCTTCCCTAGATGGCAGATCTGTAGCCTAGTCTAGTTATCACACTGTGGGAAACTTGAGCTAAAGAATGTGCATTGGAAGATTCAAATAAGGTGTTCCACAGACACAAGGCAGAGCTTAAACAATACTGAACTGCTGACCATAGGGAAGTTAGTCATGAGGAAATACAGATACTTTAATTTACCTTTAACATACTTCCACCTGCAGTAATGCTGAGACCTGGCTTCTTCAACAAGGGCCGACCATCCTTCAGCCAGTCCAGTGTAGGTGGGGGAATGGAGCTGCTTTGGCAATGGAGTTCTATAACTTCTCCCACAAGCACAGAGACATTCTGTTCATCTCCCATAATGTTTGGGGGAACTAGAGGAACAAATGTTATCAAATTTAATTCCACTTCGCTTAACTGCAACAAATGAAGTCAGTACCTTCTATAGATCAGCCACCACTTGATGCTGGTAATAGAACAAGGTGTTATTACAGAATCAAAGACTAGGAAAGAGCCATGCAAGCTCATTTCATCCACCTCCCCTTCACTGGCAGATGTTAGTCCAATCTGTGGTCACCTAAAAATCTGATTATCTGAACATTCTGAGTATCTATTAGCTTTGCGAGTTAAGCATTGGTTTAATTAGGGTATGTCACAGGTGACGATCATCTTATAATGCCAGGTGTGACCCATTTTAACAGGTCAGCACAACAGACACACACCATTGTGTCAAAGAACAGAAAGCATCCTTTTGATGCTGGTATCTCATTCCCAAACTTAGCCCAATGAGGTGGGTTTCAGTGCATGGATGGGGAACAGGAGCGGATATATGACAACCTGTTTAAGGACATGATAGCATATCCATGGATGAACTGAGATTTAAACCCTTGGCCATACTGACTTTTAACTTGAACTCACCTTTGTGTCAATAGTCTTCCAGTGTAATTGTTTTCCGTCCTTAAGCACGTAAGAATAACTATGCTGTATTAAACCAATGGTCCATCTAGTCCAGCATCTTATTTCCAACAGTAGCCAGCCAGATGTCATGGGAAAGCCTCCAAGGACGGCCCACTGGCAACAGCCCTCAGCTGCTGATTGCTCCCCAGCATTTGACAATCAGAAGCCTTCTGCCTTTGAACCCAGCAGTCTTGTTCAGCTATCATGGCTAATAGCCGGCAACAGACCTATCCTCCATAAATATGATCCCCACTTTTGAACCCATTTAAGCCACAACATCTCATGGTCTCCTAAATCAAGACTATAAGATCTTCACTAAAATACTGGCAAATAGATTAAAGAAAGTTATTCCAACAATTATAAAAGGGGATCAATACGGGTTCATTAAAGGCAGAAATATAGCACATCCTATTAGAAACATTTTAAATGTCTCATACCATTGCCAACAAAAGAAAATAGGACTACTAAAATTGGATGTGTACTAAGCTTTTGATACTCTCTCACATGAATACTTATGGCAAATAATGAAGAAAATAGGGATAGAGATAGAGTTCTTACAAGCAATTCAGGAGATATACAAAGGAGGGAATGCGAAAGTAAGAGTAAACAATGAACACTCACAAGCATTTCCCATACAAGGAGGAGTCAGACAAGGCTGCCCACTATCTCCACTTATATTCGTAATAGCAATGGAACAATTAGCAGAATGGATTAGAAATTCGGGAAGAATAGAAGGATATAAGATAGGCAATGAAGAAATCAGCTCAATTTATTTGCTGATGACATCATAGTAATCATGACAAACTCTAAGGAAGGAGTCAAAGAGGTTAAGATCATTTTAGAAGACTTTGAAAAGTGTTCAGGGCTAGGAGTTAACATGGCAAAATCAGAAATCTTATACCTTAATGTAAATAGAGAAGAAAGGCAGGAGATAAATAGGAGCACAAACATAGGACTGGGTGTTAAGAAATTTAAATACCTAGGCATAGTGTTGCAAAAAAATATTGACAAAATAATAAAGGATAATTATGAAAAAATATGGGAAAAAATAGAGAGGGACATGAAAAGATGGAAATATAAAACACTAGGAATATTATCTAAAATAAGAAGTGTCAAAATGTTCTGGGTACCAAAGTTAACGTACCTATTCCAAATGCTGCCCCTGGGATCGATGAAAAAAATATTGAGCAATGGAACAGAGAATTAAAAGAGTGGATATTTAACAGTAAAAAATGTAGGTTTCATTAGAGAATAATATATAGCTACAAATCAGAATTAGGGAATCCCGGACTTAAACAACTATTATGAAGCCTTTCAACTAAAACCAATATTAGAAATAGGCGAGGAAAAGGCACAGAAGTGGGTTAAATTTGAGAATGAAATTAACAGTGATATAGGTAGATTTGGCATCTTTTCTATAGTAATGACAAAAGCCTTAAAACTAACAATAGGCCCTAGAGAGTATCATTACAAATTTGGAAGAAATGGCAACCCTACTGGTTAAGGAAAGTCTCAAGATGGGCACCCCTCAAAACTATCAACAAGCAAGTGCAAGAAATTAAATGGTGGGAAATGCTAAAAAATAAAGGCTATTATAGAGTGGGTGATATGTTTAGTGGTGGAAATTTAAAACCCTTACAGGAAATAACAGAAAAGATAGGCAAACATTACTGGTTAAAAATAGCAGGGCTATATAAATCAGTTAAAAAGATCAGCGAAAAGGAAGACCTCTGGACAGACGCACCAATGGAAGAAATATACAAAGAAATGGCTAAGCAAAAAAAGGGACTGGTAGGGAAAATATATAGAAAGATGATAACAAAAATAAAATAATAGAATATTTACAAAAGAGATGGTGCCATGAAGGTCAGATAACAGAGAGGATGGCTGACAAAATTATGAAAGGAATAGAAGAGATTAAAGTAACCAGATTTAAAGAACTTGAATACAAATTCCTCACAAAATGGTATAAGACACCAGCACAGCTGGCTAATATGATTCCAGGATTGAGTTCCCTGTGCTGGCACTGTAAACATTCTAAGGGTTGGTACGCACACATGTGGTGGGAATGTGTAGAAGTAAAGACCTTTTGGGGGGAAATTATTGAAATTATTAGAAAAGTATGCAGTATAACATTAACTATAGACTAATCTAATGTTGTTAAGTACAATAGGAAGCCCATTATTGGCTAGGACTATTCAAAATCTAGTTAAGGCTATGATACTGGCGGGAAAGGCGGTTATTGCTCTGGGTTGGAAAGACAAAAGTAAATGGATAATAGAAATCTGGCACAACTATTTGTTTGACTTTATACAGTCAGATATCGTGGCATCAATCAACAAGGGAATATCATGGGAAGAAAAATCCATGGAAATCAAGACCAGATGGAAGACCTACTTAGATTGGATACTGAAAGAAAGAAGGAAAGACATTCAGTGGAAGATTTTGTGCCCATGGCTGGGGTGAAAAGACTATGATTAAAAGACAGGGAGGGAAGGAAGGGGTGAAATTGTAAAAAACTATAAATACTCGATGTAACAGACTAAACAAATAATTAAAAAAATTAGGGAAAGAAAAAAAAAACTCATGGTATGATTTCCATAACTTAACTACTGCATATAAAGTTTCTACTGTCTGTCTTGCATCTATCACCAACCAACTTTGTAAATTCTCCCTGAATCCTATTACTATGGGGAGAGACAGGTTTTTCTTAACCACTTTCTCCACAACAGGCACCGTTTTGAAGACCTCTGAAGCATCATATTTCAGCCTTTATTTTTGGGGGGTGGTGCTACTTTGGTAACATTTCTAGAAAAAGACCCATTCCAGCCTGAATGATATGTTTCCTGTCCTCTCCAGGGCTGCCCAACCCACACGGAGGGGCATCACAGGTATAAGAGGCACAGGCCCTTTCTGCACTCTCCCTTTAATCCATGTTCACCACAGTGTTCTTCAAGCAATTCTGCACTAAAATCAAATTCAACCTTCTTTTTAATCCAGGTTTTTTTTCCCCATTCTGCACTAAAATCGAGTTTAACCTTCTTTTTATTCTGGGTTTTCCCCCTTTCTGCATTACATTACCTCCTTTCAGTGGTCAGTCCAGTTTCAGCCTCTTGTTGACCCAGGTTATTTGGATGCTGATTTGCCACGGACTTAAACTGTCTTGACTCAAACACTGAGAAAATCTGGAGCGGCATGCAAATGCGGAAAGGACTACAGTTAGGGTTGCTAGGTTCCCCCTGGCCAGTGGTGAGGGGAGATTTGGAGATGGAGCCTGGGGAGGACAGAGACCTCAGTGGGGTACAATGCCACAGATTCCACCTTTGAAAGTATCTATTTTCTCCAGGGGAACTTATCTCTGTCATCTGGAGATGAGCTGTAGTTTTGGGAGATCCCCAGCTCCCACCTAGAGGCTGGCATCCTTAAGAGGCAGCTAGGTCATCTACCAGACCCATATGATTTTTTTCCCTACACAGGCCACCAGAACAATATGAGATCCAGCCACACAGAATATACCCTCACACCACTCAAGTAACATGAAGCAGACTTCAGTACAGGCCTGCAGCCATTCTTTCTACAGCAAAATGTCAGTAATGAATCATTTAGTCCAGGGGTGGGCAAATTGCAGCCCGCGGGCCACATGCGGCCTGCCACAGAGTTTTTTGCAGCCCGCCAAGACTGTTGGCCACGTGGTTTCAGTCAGGCCTCCATTGGGCCCGGAGCGCAGAGAAGCGCTCAGGTACATTTGTCTCATTAAATGCTCTGGGTACATTTATAGGGTACATTTGTTTCATTAAAGTGATTCTAAAATTAAATGTGCTTGCAGCTATAGATGATATGAAATTAGCCCAATAAATAAATTGAATAAAGCTACCACTATTTATTTAATTTATATTTAATGATTTTATGATACAATTTATACCTTTTCTGAAATGCAAAGTTAACTAATGAATGCAACCATTTTAAAAGGTGTTGCCCTCTGCTAACTTCCACTCCCACAAAGTGGCCCCCGAGCCAAAACAATTGCCCACCCCTGATTTAGTCCAAAGTTTTGGTTCTGAAAAAGTTCCTGCAACAATCTTAAATTTCCCTTGTTGAAGCATCCATTAATTTCTCAGCATAAATAACACTATCCTGGAATACCAGATTTCATTTTTTGAGTTCTGCACACCTTTAACTGTGAACAATGCACCAAATTTCAACAAAACAGAGAAGATATGAATGACACTGTGAGGCTAATCTCTGTCCACTGTACATAGCATATCTCAGGGATAAATATTGTTAATTGGGAAACAGACGATTAAAACAGTGGCATGGATTGTATCAACAATGCTGTTCCTGAAAAAGTCATTAATGTCGCCTTGCTTTTCTTAGCACAGGAAGCATTAAGCAGGGCAGCTGATTGCATAGCTTGGAAATAATTCAGGGGAAAGTCTGGTCTCTGTGGATAAGAAACATTAACTGTTAGAAATGTCCATGTTTATTTTACTCCCTTTGTGAATTTGCAAAGGCCAGGATTCGTTATGACTGCTCAGGAACAGAACATTTGGGCCCAGCACTGCTAAAAGAGGATTTATTTGCAAACAGTTTACCTCAAATAGCTTTCTGTCTAATGAGTTGGGCTGCATGCAAAGAAAACCAGAGTTTCAAAATCGGAAGCAACACTTGTGTATATCAGAACTAAAAGACTTTTTGTGGGAAACAAATCCAGATTTGCAACCTAGAAGACATTTGGCGGGGAACTGCAATCATTCCTGGCTCTACGATAAAAGATGTGGTTGCAGAGATGTGCTTATCACGCTCATACATTATATTTTAAGGTATAGTCAGGGCTAATTTTGTAGCAGGAGTTCCTTTGCATATTAGGCCACCCCCCCTAATTTAGCCAATCCTCCAAGAGCTTACAGAACTCTTCTTATAAGGGCTACTGTAAGCTCTTGGAGGATTGGCTACATCAGGAGTGTGTGGCCTAATATGCAAAGGAGCTCCTGCTACGAAATGAACCCTGGGTATAGTCATAATGTCTGGATTTATTTTATTTTATTGCCATCAAGTCATAACTGACTTATGGTGACCCCATAAGGTTTTCAAGACAAGAGACATTCAGAGGTGGTTTGCCGCTGCCTGCCTCCATGTTATGACCCCGGTAATTCCTTGGCAGTCTCCCAGCTAAATAATAGCCATGGCTGCCCCTGTTTAATTTCTGAGATCTAGCCTGGGTTATCCAGGTTAGGGATAAATGAATGGCCCCCGTTAAAATGTATTTTATTTGGGGGCAATCACTTATTAATTAATAACTTTTACTGACTGTTCTGTCTCATCAAGCATACAAATATTTGCTTAGTTCTAAGTGTTGCAGTTTATTATAATGAAAGGCCCATTCAGATGTTACTCATCATCTGTGGTTGTTGCCAAGAGCGAGAGCATGTCTCTTCTGGGTCCACCAGTTAAAGTGAATTAAATTTCTTCACACCTGTATAACAAAGCTCTAGGGATAGCTTATGTTGGTGTGTTGTGGGCAAGAGGAAACAGATGAGACACAACATTACCCCACACCGCAGATCTGTCAAACTGTCAAATGGGTTGGCCAGCCAAATCCCCCACCCAGCAAATCCCCAAGGGCCACAACCATAATTTTTTCCTGCTAACAATGCAGACTCTATCTCAATGCAATACTAAACCAGCTCAATTAGACAGAGTAAACTAAAAAATAGGGGGGAAATCCTGTAGACTAGACAAACATATAGTTTGAACATGACAGTAAAAAAGAGTTGTGCATATATATATATTTGCCTTTCAGTACTGTGGTCCCAGAAGGAAAAAAAAAATTGTGCTTCAAAAAGCCGACTGTCAACACATGCATATGAATACATTATCTAACTCAGATGCACAATAGCCTGAAGATGGCTCAGTAATGTGTAGAGTGTGGTGGGAGTGCCATAATCTATAATGGGAGACTGTAAATCCTGATAAATCCCCAAGATCTTATGTTTGAGAGGCATGCCCTATTACCTGAATTGCCCAAACTGATAGAATTTTGAGGGCAATAACTCTGCAAGTCAATTTGATTTTAAGAGGCCCAGTGCCTTTACCACTTTGTTCTGCTTTGGAATGGAGCTGGAACTGTGCACCCCAGAAGGAATTAACCATACTATTTTCATCTTCTATCTTTCACTTCCTATATCCCACACAGAAAGGACACTAAGAGTACATCTGTAACATGCACCATCATGACACACATCCAAAGAATCCTGGGAATTGTAGTTTGGAGAAGGAGCTGATAATTCTTTGATAAAATATCTGAAGTTGCCAAGATTCCCTGTGGACAGGAAATTATTATTAAACTAGTATACATCTATTTATCTTGACCCATTCAAACATCAGTCTTTGATACTGCTTTCCTTGTTCACATTTAAGAAGCTGTAATGGACCCTCACCATGAACTCTGAGATCAATATCCCTTTGCTTCTCCCCTGCGGCATTTACGGCAACACATGTGTACCTCCCTGTGTCGCTGATCTGAGCACTTGTCAGTGCCAGAATGCGGCCACCAGAAAGAATCTGAAAAGGGAATACAGTTGTTAACAAGTGGCATGACCTGGATGAAATAACTGAAAAGCAAAATCACATACTAAGAAAACATAATGCCCCATTTCTCATGCTTCATGCTTTTATTTACACAATAATCTGTCAATATACTTCTAAATTACTTTTACTGTTGTAATATTCTGCATCTACTTATCTGAAATGTGACAGTTCCCCCAAAACAACTCTTATCCATGAATGGCTAGTCTGTTAACTCTGCCATATCTTCACTTAATCCTAAAACAGCAGCATGAATCAAATTCCCATTTGTTCCACAGGGTCACCCCTTTAGTGTAGATTCCTGAGGAACAATAACTTTGGAAGAAAGAAGTGAAGGCTTAGGGCAGACAAAGAATTCTGTCCTATGGCAAACAAGTTGTAACAGCTTTCACAGCAAAGGTATCTGTGGCACTTTCATTGTGGGAACCAGTTCAACATCTTACCTGTCACAGAACCCAACATCGGTTCCATTTGATAAACTGCTTTAAATATTTCAGTGCAATGCAAACATTAACCTTTGCATCAAAGTACCTGGAGTGCATTTGAAACACTAGAAACAGGGCTACCATCTTTCAGCCACGTCAGAATGGGAACAGGGATTCCACGAGCTTCACATTCCAGTCTCACTGGATTATTAACCACAACAGTCACCATTTCATTGTCGCCAGAAATAGTGGGTGGAACTGAAAAGTTGGGAAAGGGAGAGAAAAATTCAACAGTAGAAAATACACTTATATAAATCAGAGTTGAAAGCCCATATTTTGTCCTTGAACAGCAGAACTTGATACGTTTGCAGAGGCCATTATGGCATTATGAAAAGAGTGGCAGAAATTTGGGATGCATTAAATAAAAATAAATACCAATGCTAGAATATGTATCAAAACCTAGTCATGCTTCCATTTAAAAAAAAAAAAACTATTGCTTCTTTATACTTGTTTCTGTGTAATCAGAGCTCTGAATAATTCTTTTAAAGTATGATGTCTGACAAATTTTTACGCAAAAGGTATATCCTTTCTGATCACACTGACTTATTAATTACATAATGTTGTTCAGGGATTAATTTACAGCAACCTTGGAAATGTTTTATAGAAGTGGAAGCTACTAAAACTCAAGAAGAATCTCCCTGCTCCCCAGGTGCCCCCCCCGCATGGATTTAGATATCCGCACACAGGGGGCGCCTTGGGAATTAGATATATAGATTGCTACAAGAACTATTGGAAGCCATCCAACAACTGTTACTGCTTCCAATGCCCACTGTCTGTGGGTGTCACTTACAGCCAGGGTTTCCAGGTCTCCTGCTACAGCTGAAGACATCCCACCCCCTGCCAGACTTTTCCATTGTCACTCAGCTGAGTAGCAGGAAAAATGGGGGATGGGAATGGGGGAATCAGTGGTGTCCTGGCATGGTGATGTCATTTCCACCGTGAACAGAACTGATATCACCATGTAACCAGCAAGCCTCCCCACAAGTTAGTCTCGCACCAGTTTCCAGCTTCATGCAGGCAACCTTACTTTCATCTGAAGGAGCACATATCTCTATTAAAGAAAGCAGACCACTTACAAACTTTCATTTTTTTTAAAAAAAAAAGGATGACTCCCCCCCCCACACACAAAAAGGCTACAGACCCTGATCAATTAAATTTTAATTATAACAAACATGTTAGTTCAGAGTCCAGAGAATACTATACAGGTAAAAACATTACAGAAAAGATACTCAGGTCTTCTACCCCTCCCCCTCCCAAATTAGGGACATCACTTTAAATCTTTTATTCTTTTATTATAATTACACCTCTCTGTTTTTTATTTAATTTCAATTGTGGCAATGAAAACTCCATTTTTGATTTTGCCTTGTCTGTTAAGATGAAATTTTCAGGGATTGTGTCTTGGGGTATGCGCTCGGTATATACTGAGCCGAATAAATACCTGGAAAATAAGCTATCAGTATTTTTCAGGTATTTATTCAGCCAAATACAGATTAGACAATCTGATTCAGCTGCCAAAATAGCCACACTCTAATAAAAGCCACTATTATTTGGCTTTTTTTCGAGCATGGCTAGAAGGCATTTAAGGAGACCACGATATCTTCAAAAGCCTTCCTTGCTGAGTTGTGCCGCTGCCACAGCTCAACTTGGCAAGTGATCCCAGAAGGCATTTAAAGTTTAAATGCATTCTGTTCACTCACCCAGGTACGCCGCTGCCACCACCATGTGACTCAGTGAGTTCAGAAAACATTTAAACTTTAAATGTGTCCAGTTCACTTGCAGAGTCAGCGTAAGTGAACTGAATGCATTGAAAGTTTACATGGTTTCTGAACTTGCTGAGCCAGGCCGTGGCGGTGGCATGACTCGGCAAGTGAAATTCTCCATGGGGTATACTGGAGCCAAATAAATTCGGGTTTCCAGGATATTTACCCAAATACCAATACAATACCAATACCGGTATTTGGGGATATTCAGGAATACTAATATTTTTCGAGTCCAATAGACCTGAATTGAGAAAAAATGATTTTTTTGCACACCCCTAATTGTGTCCCTCACCCAAGGAATCCTCTCTGCAAAATTTCAGGCAGGAGAAAACCTTTCCATTGTATAAATGATTCATATTCTCACTTATGCATTAGGCAGACACACACATTTAATAGCTCATTAATGCAGGTAGTGGGCACAAATTGGTGGCAAGATCTGTGTGCAGCCCTGTTGATGGGTACAGGTACCTAACAATTACCGATCTACGGAATCATTCCTCACTCTACCCTTTCCCTCTGACCAGCTTGAACTCTAAGCCAGACATTCAGTTCAGAGAATAATATTCATTTCACAGTTCGCAGACCCAATATCACCAACTGTAGTTATTTTTCCAGTTCATATTGGTTATAATATTAATATTAGAGAACAGGTTGTTTAATTCAGAAGTCTGCCAGGATATCCTCCAACATTTCAGCACATTCAACTGTGTTTAAAACAAAAACGAAACCCAGGATGGAATCCAGGATGGCTTTGGTCACCAAGGACAGGGAGCAGATTTAGTGCTTATCCCAAGATGTCCCCCTATTTTCTTTTTCCATATAATTGAATGCTTGCCATAGACTCTTGTAGGAGAAAATACACTTTACATTTTGGGGACACTATTCCACTGAAGACACTATTGCCACTTAGCACCAATTAAGGGTCCTTGTGTTCTAAAAGTCGTCCCTCCATACACATACCATCCCATATAATTAGAGATGTTTGCTAGTTCTGTATACTTAGTTACTAAAACATTACCCAAGTATTTGGGGATTTGCTTTGTTTTTTCCTCCTCTCCCCATCCTTTCCCAGCTCAGAACTACAGATAATATCCTTGGCGCCAAACATTTCCTAGCAATTAATGACTGGGTGGAGTTAATTGCAGTTGGCTGTGTCTTGGGCTGTCAATTTCTCCCCAGGAAATGTACTGTTTAAGGTCATTATTGGTCAAGTAATTTTTTTAAAAAAGCAACTACATACAGTTTCTACTTTGCTCAATGGGAGAATGTAGCCTGTGCAAGCCAAATTCTAGTAATGGGTTTACAGACCTATTTCTCAAACAGGCCAATGGGGGCCACACATCTGTGCAGATAATCGGTGGAGAAGGGGTGCGGAGCAGTTAGGGCTATTCTTGTGTTACTGATCCCGCAGAAGTACAGTGGTAACTGTACAAAAATCATTTATTTGATTTATAGCCCAACTACCTTTTTTATGCTTTAAGGAACCCTTTTTTAATGATATATTTTGAATTGCATATTAATAGATGCTAAATTTGCTGAAATCCACTGGAAACATTTGTTAAAATAAACTTTGATATCAGGCTCACAATTATAGGGGTGGAGGGGCTGGCACACTTAGAGATACATGAACACCCCCTCTCTGGATTCCATCAACTTTCTCCCCCTTTGCTTCTTCCTTGCTTGCTTCCCCTCATCCTTGATGTCAGCAGCAGCAAAGAGTACTGAGCAAAAAATCTGAGTGATATCTATAATATTTGGGGCTTGCATCTTCAGCAGTAGGAAGACTGCCTCCAAACAGCAGTTGGGCCATGGAGTCAGGGACTGAAGAGGAGAGAAACAAATGCCCAGTTGCATTCAGTCTGGTATCTGTGTTGTTGTTGTTGTTTTTTAAAAAAAAAAAACTGTTGTGCTTCAGTGTACCTCTAAGCAGGGGCGTAGACTTTTGGAAATCCCGGGGGGGGGGCCTCACTGGGGCAATGTTCTCCTCCCCTCCCGGGAAACTGCCCCCCCTCCCCCGGCCCCTCCGAGGCCCGCCAGCCGCTGCTGCCAGTGCCTCTCTTCCCCCCCCCCCCCCGCTACCCCTTCACTCTCCCTCTCCAGCAGCAGTGGCCGGGCCTCGGAAGGACCCAGGGAGGCACGACGGCAGACACTCCATTTTCCCGGGGGTGGCTGAGCTCCCCCCCCCCGGAAAATTTCAGGGGTGGCTCAAGCCCTCGAGCCCCCCCATACTCTACGCCTATGCCTCTAAGCAAGTGACAGATTCCTTTTACTCACCAATGAATCACCACTGTCAAGTCTTTACTTTCCCAAACAGCTGAGGTTAAGGCTTAATATCTGAAAAGGGTATAATTCTTGGGTGGGCTTCAACCCTAGAATCTCTCAATATATTTGGGCAGGTAGGGGAGAGGGAGATATGTGCATTTTTGATCTGTGCATTAGTTTCATTAATGGGCTCTTATGTTTTTGTGTCCATGCAACATGCTGCATTTTTAATTGCCTTAAAATAAGCTGAGATATAAATATTTTAAATAAATACTTCTTTAAAAAAATCTAAATAAACTTGAGTAATGGAGAAGCCCTGATTTCAATGCCAAGATGACAAAAAGCTGAAGAATATATTCCAGGTGACATGCACAGTACTTGTCCCTCACTACATGGCAATCACACATACATACCTACTAAGAATGTGTAACTAGGGAATAACTAATCAAAAATGAACCACAAGTACAGCAATACATTAATATAGCTATTGTAATTAATATAATTTTTTTAAAGGACAATGATAACTGGAAACATCAAGATTTGTTCACTGCTCTGGAGCCTGGCTATCTGGGTTAGAATTCAGCTTCATGTAAGATGAGAGGAAGGGAAGACAGGCATAGGTATTATCTGATGCCATACTGCCTAAAACATATATGCCTTTTAACATCTTACAAGGGAAGACTATATTGTACTCAGTTTGTACTCTTAGCGGTTCCCATAGCACTACACCTCTAAGCAAGTGCTAATCATTTTAACAATTTAAAAATTAAGAATCCATTAGCAAAAGGTCAGATGAAGAGCCTTGGGACAACAGACTGAAGAGAAATCAGATAATATGCTCTGGTGTCCCTCTCAGACCCTACCATCCTCTCTCTTTCCTTCTCATTAACCTGAGCTTTTCTACTTTCTATTTTCAAGAAGGAATTTACCATGATGTTTCCAGTTCCACATCCTTGTAACTCATCCATCTCATGAACTTTTTGGTTACTTACTATATAGCAAGTTGAAACATTTTTAAGAGGTTACAATTCCATTATTTGTGAAGAGCAAAAATTCGTTAATCTATTTTAGCTAATACCTCAGCTGTTAATGGAACCCCAGTTACCGTCCACAATAGACTGTAATGGAGCACCTGGTATTTAAAATCTAATTTAATTCATATCAACAAATATCTTGAAGCTAATAAATAACTTATATTCAGGTTTTGCTGTTTCAAGTTGCCTTACAATTCCCTCATACCTGGTGTATCCTAAGAACACCTCACTGTAAAATTTTTGACTATGTGCCTACTTGATGAAAAGGGAAATGATCAGGGTGAGTCAGAACACTGAGATTAATATCTGGAAGAATTGTGCAAAACATCTGTTCCTCTTAGATGAGGAACAAGTCTTTGTGCAACAGAGCCTGGAAGTAGAACACAAATTCCATGCAAACCATGTGCATTCTTCACCTAATCACCACCAGCAGATAGCATGAAAAGCTGGCGGTGAATATGTTCCCTAAGAAAAAGAGGAGAGAAGGAAAAAGACAGCTAGAGAGAAAAAAGCATTAAAGCACAAATTATAAAATAAATTCCACGCTTCCAGGCCAGTTGGGATTAAAGGTGAGTTCTGAATTTCAAAGGGCTAAAAAGAATAACAGCAATAAAATAAATGAGAAAGAAAAGAGTTGTTTTTATACCCCACTTTTCTCTACCCTAAGGAGTCTCAAAGTGGCTTACAATTATCTTCCCTTCTTCTCCCCACAACAGTCACCTTGTGAGGAAGGTGGGACTGAGAGAGTACTGAGAGAACTGTGACTGGCCCAAGGTCAACCAGCAGGCTTCATGTGGAGGAGTGAGGAATCAGTCCCCGGTTCTCCCAAATAGAGTCCACTGCTCTTTTTTTAAAAAATGATTCTTTATTGATTTTATAACTACAGCAACTAAAACCACTACCATAACTAAAATACTAAACTACCCTAAGGTATACAGAAGTCTTTAAAAAAAACTATTTAATATCTTGCTTCTATTTATTCAAGGAAAACTTATAACCAACAAGGCTTTAAACTGATATCATTACTGATTTTCGGTACTGCTGCCCCAAAGCTGAGTCTGACTCTTCATCTTCTGAGCTTTTACTTCCCGATGTGTCTGAACCTTCCAGACCATAAATGCTCTCTTGTAAGTCCAAAGAATCCTCTGATGGTGCTTTGTCTTTTCCTTCTTTGCAAAAGTCCAAAAATTTCTTGGCCTTTGCAGCTGAATCAATTATTTGCTTCTTGTCTTTGCATGTAAAACCCACACCTTCTGGAATGAGCCAGCAATACATGATGTTTTCTGTTTGGAGAAATGCAGTCCAATTTTTATAGGGTTTCCTCTTCTTCCTCAACTCAAATGGAATGTCCTTTAACACTTTAATATCTTTTTCTTGAATCTTCAGGGCATTTCTACTGGTGGCCTTGAGCACCACATCTCTGGTTGACCTTTTGGAGAACCTCACCATAACTTCTCCAGGCAGATTTTTTTTCTTTACAAATTCAGGATAGATCCTATAGACCACATCCAAATCGCTTTGTATTTCATCTGGTTGCAAATCCGTCATTGGACCTATAGCATCGCTGAGTATCTTTTTGAGATTCTCACCCTTTTGTTCGGGTATGCCCTGGAATCTCAAATAAAAGGAAGACCTCTCCATCTGAAGTTTCAGCAAATTATCTTTATCAGAAATCCTTTCTTTTCCCATCACGATCAGCTTTAAATCAGTCTTTTCAACTTTGGTTTTAACCTCTGCCAACCCTTTAGCAGTCTGATCCAACCTCTTATTTGCCTCTAACACCTGTTGTTGCAGAGAATCCAGCTTAGTATTAACAGCGTTCAGCTGGTCCATCAGAGGGCATAGTCCTATTGCCAAAGCTGCAGTCAGGTCTGTGCTGGACTCACTTTGTGCCCAGAAGAATAATTTGAGCTTTAGAAGAAGGCTTTGATTTCCCTGCCATCTTTTCTCCCCATCCAGTCATGGTTTTTTTGTTTACATTCACAGTAAAGTCCCACAAGTTATTCAAAAGTCTTCCTTTTTCTTTTAAATCACTTAAAATAGTCTCATTCAGTCTTCAGCCACTCTCCCAGCACACAGATTCTCTGTAGCTTTAAGAGGAGTTGGGGAGGATTTAAGCTTTAAAGTCCCCCCTTCGCTTTGAGCAATTAAGCTCACATCAGAGAATCTTCCCGCATAACAAAAGAAGGAGTCCCTTCACTCACATTCCGCCATGAGTCTCAGGTAAGTAATCTTTTCCTTGTAGCAATCAGACTTCTGCAGCCATTCAGGTGTGTGCTCGATCATGCCCGGAGGCTGCTGCAGCAGCTGAGCCTATAGAGGCAGGGGGGTTTCCTTGATCTCGGGATCACCATCCCAGAGAGAGGCCACCCACAAGCGCCTCAGGCAGGGTCCCCCTACAAGGGTCCCTAGGAGTCTGAAACTCGTTCGGAACCCCCTCAAACCGCTGAGTCCAGGTCACCTCTCCCAAAGCTGTGGGAAGAGGCGCCCGCCAGTGAGTTGCTGAAAACTGGAAATCGAGTCCACTGCTCTTAACCACTACACCACACTGGCTCCTCAGGGCCAGACCAAATGTTATATGTGAACAGATTTCCTACAATGCCTTTAAAAAACTAAATAGCAATAGTGCCTGTCCCACTGGCACAGATTAACCTTTAAAGCTATTATGGGGTGGTCTTCATAGCCATTGTCGTATTGATCTGCCATTCTTTACAATTCCCACTGCAGTGAGCTAGTCAACCTTGCAGCTGCAGCTGTGGGGAGCCAACAGCCCTCTCCTCATGTGAAGCACCTGTGGAGCTGCAGCAGAGACTGAGCCAGGTGCCCTGACCCCACATTGGGTGAGCAAACATCTGCTGCTTTGAGCAAGATGGCTATCCAGGCCCTGTGTGGGTCAGGCGAACAGCCACCATAATGAGAACCCATTTTTGCTCCATTCCCTCCATTGGAGGGCAGGGCCATTTCCAGGGCCATTTTTGCTTCCCAGTCTGCCCCCATTCCCCACAGAACACATACCAGCTATGGAGGCTAGTCAAGGCTGGAAAAAATGGAATGGGAAGGGACCTGCACCTTGGCCCGAATCTGAATCAAGGGCCCCCACAGCTGCTATTCAGGTCTTTTAAAAACTACAAGTCTGTTCATGGATCTTCCAAGGCGATGTCTAATTTGATCTTGCAGCTCGCTGAAACAGCAACATCGAAATCCATCTTCCAGACTTGACTACAATGCATACTCCTGTCAAGGTAGTTTCCCATTTTGAATTATGGCAGCACTAGGAAATGAGTGTTCTGTTTTTCTCCAAGTCCCCATGGAAAATTATTTTAACAAGTACCTGGAAGATGTTACATTCATGCAATAAAACTTCAAAGGGCCAGATGAAATGAAGAAAGGTATTCCACCACCACCAACGCCAGCCTGTCTTTTTATGAGGTAATATTTACCATGAACTTGAAGACTGTAGAACAGCTCAGCTATTCCTGCCGCATTCACCACAGTGCATTTATAAATGCCAGTGTCAGAGATCTGGGCTCCTTCAATCTCTACGATTTGACCTCTGTTCAAGAAACTGATGCTGGCAGCGCTGGTGAGAGGTCGGTTATCCTTGTACCATGTGATAACTGCAAAGAAAAACAAGTGAATGGGACTGAAGTAGGGACTAAATGTTGTTATTCAGTATAAATGTGCATGATACTAGAATTAAATGAATATTTAAATGTCATCCAAAGCTGCCCAGATGGAAAATAAACATTCTGTGGGTTTCTGTATTATACAGCTACATGGCACACAGAGCATTCAAAAATCTCTCCCTCCCCTATATACACTCCTGCTGCAAGGGCTCAGTTTTCCCATCCTGTAATGGCTCTAGTAAACTATTTGCCCTGCTATGGAATTAGACCAGTAAAGATATGAATACCCCAGAGGGGCAAACAGCAGTTCCCTGAGCCATTGCCTGTTAGAAAAATGGTGTTGCGGTCCCCATTGCCAGAAGGGCCTCAAAACCTGATATTCAGATAAGAAGATATGTTCATGAAACTCCCATTGCCATGTATTTTTAGCTCTTAAGAAAGAGGATGAAGGCAAGAAGGAATTCCATTTGCTGTCAGGACAAAACTGGAAATAAATCACAGCAGAACCATATCAAGATTGCCAAGGGCTGCTAGGGAAAATAATTTGCGAGGCTCTCTTATTGAGATCCTTCCTATCCTTCACAATACAGAGAAAGATTCAATTCCTGCTCAAATCCCCAGTGTTTGATAAAGTTTTTATGGGGTAGACTTGGTAAATTCTTGTCTTTTTGCCTCATTTCCCCATCTGGATAATTGGAAATAATAGTAATTTTGTTCACAGGATCCTTGCATGGGCAAATTTTATGAATTTATTGAAGTGAATCGGTCATCATCACATACTTGAGTTTGAGATCTCCAATTTTTAAGGGCTATTTGCCTCAAGAATAAGACATGTTGCATTTGTCTCACAAGGCAAATAGCTCTAGGAGAGTAAATGAGACCAGAATATAGACTATTTCACTTGATGGAAGTGACACACATCCTGATGAATGGGACATTTGATACCAGACTAATTTGGAGAATTTGTGCCACTACCACAGGCTTATTTTACTAGTTGTAGCAAATATATAGCATTCAAGACAGCAACACCTGGTCTTATTTATATATGTTTATACAAAATTCTGAATGCATGTATTTTTGGATGTGTGTCATTTTATAATAAGGGACACTGACCACTGAGAAAGGCCCATAGGGGCCGAAACGCGTCTGGTCCTTAGGTCAAAGGTTTTATCCATCAGTTTGATATGTACTGCAATTAGTTCTTAATGAACCTAGTTTTAAATGTCTGATACTTGGACTGTCTCTTTTAATTTAATTTTGTTTTATTTATGTGTACACCCTAATAAATGTCTATATTTTTCATAATAATTCTTTTGTTAGCTTGACCCTCTCGGTTCGCTGGTGCTGAGTTAGCACACACAAGAGAACCAGTCATATATTTCAAAATGTTATGTACTGTTTTTGAGATCACAAACAGGATCACCAAGAGGAGGCAAACTGCTCATCAGTATTCTTGTGGCCCACCCATCCCCTGGTCTCCTCACTGGGCCATTTGGTTCATGGCCCCACACACTATGATGGAATTTCATTCATAAGCCAGTCCAGTATTACTTGTCATCCCAATTCTTGAAGTAGTAATTTTGAGGATTCTTACCACACCATATGACAATAAAGACTTTGAGAAGTTCAGAGCAGCTTTCACAGAAAGCCTTGAAGTGCATGTTCATCACACAATGTAGGAAGTGATAACTTGCATTTGTGAATGAGACATCACAGAGGAAACAGCACAGACAAATGCTTTCTTCTTATGTCAGTGGAGCCCGTTCACAAACTCAGCTGCAAGTCATCAAGTGCTGAGTAATGGAGTGACACACATAGATATGTAAACCAGTTCCATGGAAATCTGTTTCTACATTTACAGGGTGAGAAGAAATGGTGAGGAAGCAGGAGCCAGCAAAGACAGAACAGGCCCCCAAGGCAGATTCTGTTTAGTCTCCAAGTTTATGGCATGTTGTTTCTGCCAAGGAAATCAAGAAAGCCACTTCCGAAATCTACCAAATTCTTTCCTTCAGACTCACTCTTGCAGCCTCTAAATTTGATTTCCAGGTGTAAGAAGAAGTTCAGTGCACAGCACATAGTTAATCAACAAGTCTGATCTGTAAATCAGTGAGTTCTATCCTTACTCAATAAAAAGAACTCCTAGGGGAAAGTGGTTCTGGCACCCTGTGTGTAGCAGATCCATACTTTATGTGATGTATTTTTGATGCATGATGCATTGCATGCGATCCAACCTTGTTTCAGCCATCTCAGTTGCCTGAGGACTGCTTCTCAGTCTCTAATTAGTACTACAAAACTACTTCAGTTGTTAGGGCCAGTGTGAGGCTTTAATCCCACCCAAATTCACAAATTTCCCTTCTCCCACAGAAGCTGGACTGCAAATATTTTAACAGCATTGCTTCCTGAGCAGGTGGAATGTTCGCAGACATTGCAACAACCACAATAGAATATAGCTGGATCACAAAAGGTGTGAACCAAACTTCTATTCTGGCAGCTGTCCTACAAAATTCAACAGAAGTATGCTAAGGTTGACTTGTCAAGTGCAATTGACCTCTTCCCATCAATCCAAATTATTTTAATTAATTAATTATGGTTTCTAATTATGGTTTAACTATGAAAAATAATTTTTTGTGGATAAGTATACCTGACAGACTTTGACCTGGATAGCACAGGCTAGCCCGATCTCATCAGATCTCAGAAGCTAAGCAGGGTCGGCCCTAGCCAGTATTTGGATGGGAGAACTCCAAGGAACAGCAGAGTCATGACGTGGAGGCAGGCAATGGCAAACCACCTCTGAAACGTCTCTTGCCTTGAAAACCCTTTGGAGTTGTCATAAGTCAGCTGTGATTTGACAGCACTTTCCACCACACCACCATACCTGGCAGGGGAGGGAAGGCAAGGTATAGCCTGATCTCATCAGATCTCAGTAGCTGAGCAAGGTCGGTACTTGGAAGGGAAACCACCAAGGGAGACTCCGCAGAGGCAATGGGAAACCACCTCTGCTTCTCATTTGCCTTGACAGCCCCTTGCTGGGGTCACCACAAGTTGGCTGTGACTTGACAACACTTTACAACACGCTTACCTGGCAGAGGATTTCCAGATGCTTTGCACTCCAGCTGTATTGGATTGTTCATAACCACCGTCTCATTTATCATTTTCCCTGCATCCTTCAGACTGGGTGGCTCTAAAAAGAAGTAGAAAAGCACGGTCTTATGATTGTTCACCCACGCTGTGTACAGCCTCTTTTCTGGGCGTGGCCTGTGCACTGCTGTTTCCATGAGCCTGTCACAGAAGCGGTAGCTTTTTCTGGGCAAGGGAAGGTTGATGTGGCTCCAAGAAAAGGCCATGAGAACACACTGCCAAATGCAGAGCACTCCAGATTCTACTTGGATTTCTACCTTTTTTCATAAGATGTTTGGGGAACTGGGATGCTTCACACCACACACATGGAATCAATATTGGCCTGGGAAGTAGAAGGAATAGGAACAGAAGAAAGATACTACAGCTTTGGGGTAGGGTAACCTCTGACCCATGTGCAAAACAGTGGCACACTGGACCATTTTGCATGGCATGCAGGACAGGGTGTTTTTTAAAAAAACAAGCAACCAATGCAAGCCCTTGAGGTACTGGCAATGCCACTAGGGCTGGTAGCATGGAAGAATGTGATGGGCATGACTTATGTCAGGGGCATGACTTATGTCAGGGGCTCTTTCACACAAATTGTGCAGCTCCCAGCAGGGCAGCTGGGGAAGTGAAGGGGAGGCATGCCTCCCTGATTGGCCTTCCTTTCCCCAGCCAGGGCTCCCCTCCCTGGGTAGGCTTGGGAGAGCGTGGAGCAGAGAAAGAAAGCAACTTTAACTTTAAATGTGTTATCAAAGCCCCCCCCCCCCACACACACACACACCCCAACTGGCTTGGAGAAGGCATTTGTTTCTTTAAATTCCTTTGCCAAGTTGGGGGGGGGGGAGGCTGAAGAACACATTTAAAGTTAAAGTTGCATTATTTTCACCCCTTCCTTCTTCTTTCCCTCCCTCCCCCATTTGCTTTCTTTCCATCTCTCTCTTTCTCTCTCTTTTCCCCTTCTTTCCTCCCTCCCCTATCTATTTGCTTTCTTTCTACCTTTTTCTTTTCAACTTTCTTTCTCTCTTCCTTACTTTCTCTTTCTCTCTCTTCCTTCCTCCCCCTCCCTCATCTATTTGCTTTTCACCTTTATTACTTTTTCTCTCTTTCTCCCTTCCCCTCCCTTCCCCCTCCCTCCCCATCTATTTGCTTTCTTTGTTTTTTCTCTCTCTCTTTCTCTTTTCACCTCACTCTCTCAGAGACAAATAAATGTCATTAGCAAAGAAATAAATATCATTCGACAAATAAATATCATTATCAATATCTGTTTTTACCCCTTTGTTTTTATTTTTGGCAGTCACGTTTAATGTTAACAAAAAGCAAATTTGCATATTTTCCAATATATGCCACTTTCTGTGTCCAAAAATAACATGACACCCAAACTAGTCTTGCAGATTCCCTGGCCTAGTTCTCACTGAGGTGATATGTCATGGAAAGAGTTTCCAGTTTTGCCTCCTTTTTGGCTTACGATTGTTATATAAGGAGGCAGCTCTTCTCCTGTAGTGGAGAAATGAATCATGTGAGCCATCACCTGCATTCTGAAGTAATTTATAGCCCAGATACAGGTTTACCACCTCAATGAGAACTGGGCCTTAGCTACAGACCAGTGATTATTGAGATCATGATGGTGAAAGGCTAAACCTCTAAAGTGAGTGACTGGAGGTGCTGAAAGCTTTTCAGATGTTTGCAAAACAGGAAGAACTGAACATAAAAACTGGGAGGGGGGTACTAGTATGATCAATAGGACGCATTAAGCCACTCGTCAGGAAAACCATTACCATATATATGCAGCCGAATGTGCTGCTGAGCTTCCCCTGCTGCGTTTGTTGCTACACAGGTGTATCTGCCAGCATCTTCCACCAGGGCTCTGGCAATCTGCAGAATGCGGCCCGAAGATTCCAGCTGCTCCAGAACAACAAAGGCAAGCCAAGGAACCAATGAAATGATAAGTTCCACCACAACCAATGAGATTTCCAAAAGCATGTATGCACACTAGCGCAATTTCCATAAACCCCCATTCTACTTTCATGTTATGATAGTATTGGGGGGTGGGGTGCTGTGGGGCGGTCGGATACTCAAAAATCCAGAAATTCACAGTTAACATTACAGTGTAGGATACATTTTGCAGAATGGATAAACATTATATTATGCTTGCATGCTTGGACCTAGCTAGACTGAAATTCAGGGTACTATTTTTGAACTTGGTCTTTTTATTTATTTTGTTTATGTATTTAAAGCATTTATACCCAATCTTTCCACTATACATGTAGAAAACAAGGCATCTAACAAGATTTTTTTTTAAAAAAAACACACACACAAAATAAATCATAATGAAAATAGATAAAAACAATTTATATCAAAAGATCAGACTGCCGCACACAGGAACCATAATGAGAGCAAACACTGACAGAAAGATCAAGAAAAAAAAGGGGGGGAAAGCAACATAAAAGGATCACTAGACTCCAATTGCCTTCTCAGGAATTTAAGTAAACACTGAGAAGCTTGATTCCTTCTAGCTGCCAGAAGGAAGAGGCACAGGTAGGTCTTCTGGAGTAGTAAATTCCATAATCTAGCTGAACAGCTGAAAAGGCTATGTGTCACATGCCCAATAGTTTTGCCAAGTCCAGTTTAGGAAATTCCTGGAGATTCAGGGGTGGAGCTTGGGAAGGGCAGAGTTTGGGGAGGGGGGACTTCTTCTGGGATTAATGCCATAGAGTCCACTCTCTGAAGCTGTATTCTGTTCCAGGGATACTGATCTCTGTAGTGTGGAGATCCGTTGTAATTCTAGGAGAACTCCATACCCCCCCCCCCTTAGTCTAGGGTTGTCAGCCAGTCCCCCATTGGGGGTGAGGGATCCCCCATTTTGTGGGCTCCTGCTTGCCACTGGCAACTTGGCTGGCTGGAGGAAATCCCCCCCTGCAATGGGGAGCACTGTACCTATGTCACCCAGAAGTGATGCAGATACGTCGGTGATGTCATCGGGGGACGCTCAGGTTTTTGGGCAAAACTCTATGTCTTGAGAGTGATTTTACCATGAAGTCTTGCCCAAAAACCAGAGCATCACCTCTGACATGCCTGCATCACTTCTGGGTGACGTAGGCAGGTTGGAGGTAATGCTTCTGGCTTCCGGAGCATCCCCCCATCCCGTCAGCATCTCAAATGGACCTGGCAACCCTGCCTTAGTCAGCCTGAGAATGTAGGCAAGGCTCCACCAGAAGATCTTAGATAAGGGTATTTCACAGTGGTGGAGGTATTATCTCATATACCCTGGTCTATGCCCGTTTCTTATAGGGGAGATACATACACTTGGTTACAGGGCTGCCAGCCTCCATGTGGGGCCTGAAGATCTCCCAGAATTGCACTGATCTTCAGATAACAGAGATCAATCTTCCTGGGGAAAATGGCTGCATTGGAGGGTCGAATCTGTGGTCGAATCTGTCCCACACCTCCCCAAACTCCACCCATTACAAGCTCCATCCCCAAAACCTTCAGGAATTTCCCAAAGCAGAACTGGCAACCCTGCTTGGTTACCAGTAGGGTTGCCAGACCCCCCAGTTTGGTGGGGGTGCCTGATTTGAAGGGGCTCCTTCCTGCCTGCCAACCAGCCAGCTGGTGGGTGGGGGAAGCCCCACCCCCAAGAGCAACCACCCAGCCTCCCCCCCCCCTCTCCCCAGCAGCATTTAAAGGAAGTCTTTAAACACTGCTGGGGAGAGGCAGGGGCCATGCACCTGCACACTAAGCCCCAAATTTGGGGATCAGAGTGCAGGTGTGCATGGCCTCCCCCCACCTCTCCTTGGCTGCCCTCTTGTAGGGCAAGAGCACCTGGCACCCACTCTCTTCAAGCGGGGGGCCGCTGGCTCCTGCCTTGCAAGAGGCGAGTTCCCCTCTTACAGGGCAGGAGTGCTCAGCACCCGCTCTCTTCAAGCAGGTGCCACTGGCTCCTGACTTGCAAGAGGAGAGTTCCCCTTTTGCAGGGCAGGAGAGCCCGGTGCCCGCTTTTTTCAAGTGGGTGCTGCTGGCTCCTGCCTTGCAAAAGGAGAGTTCCCTTCTTGTAGGGCAGGTGCGCTTGGCTCTCGCTTCCCCCCCTCAACCATTTAAAGGGAAGGTTCCTTTTAAATGGTTGAGAAAAGGCGGGACCCGGGTCAAGCTGCATCCAGGGCATAATGGTGTCACTCTGTGTGATGTCATCACATCAGAAATGGCCATGCCCCCTCCTGGAATGCCCCCTAATCCCTCCGCCGGGGAGAAAATTTGACCTGGCAACCATAGTTACCAGAGGTTGGATCTCTAGATCCTGGGCCTGCTTGATCATGCACTCCTCACTATAGATCTTTTCCTCCATTCCTCCATTTATCCCAGTTTTCCAACAAGAAAGATTAGGATTCTGGCTTTTGGGACATAGCTATAAAACAAAATACATCATATTCAAAATATATCACAGAAGTTGGCGGGGCGGGGGGGGGGGGGGACCCAAATGGGAGACTATAAATTGTAGTTACTAAAAATGTAGTGACAATATTCCATTTTTCTGAAGAATGTCATGCCATTCAAAAGCTTGTATGATTCTGCACCAATAGAATTCTCGCCTCTGATTCCCCTGAACCAATAGGGCAACAGCTGTTCATTGTTAGAACTGTTAATAAATTAAATCTTGGTACTCACTCTTATATTTTCTTTAGCTGTGTTCACAGGCCTACCGTCTTTTAACCAGGTAATAGAAGGGGTCGGAATGCCATTGGCGATGCACTGCAGTTTTACTGGTTTGTGTATGACTACAGATCTCTCAGAAGGCCCAGTCGATTTGATTACTGGAGGGACTGCAGAAACCAATAAATAACTTAATGCAGTAGCTTCAAATTATAATATTGTACCAGATTATTTAATTCAGTGAACTGCATCGGATTAGTTCTTGAGAGTCATCCCGCTACTCAAGACCTGCATATAGTCAGAATAAGTGAAGCAAACACCTTGCAATGATTACACTAAGGGCCAGGCTAAATGATACATTGAATGCATGACTGCCACTGAAAATTACAACCATGTGTTTAATTCCTTCTTCTTTAATGACTAGGGCAATTTGCCCCTGTCTTGACATCATGGAGTTCTGAGTTTTCTTACATCAGCAGTCAACATTATGGAGCAAGGGTAGGGAAACACAGAATACTGTAGCATGGGTAAATTGCTCTAGGTGCTCTAGAGTATTGTGTTTTAATGACTTGTTTTGTTTTTATATTAATAATTTATTATTGTTATAACTTTATGGTATTGTTTTCACTTGGAAGCAACCTCAAGAAGCAGCATATATATTCCCTAAATAAAATAAATAAAATAAAGAGTAGGAAGGGAAATTCAACCTGTATAAGAATATAAGAAGAGCCCTTATGGATCAGACCAATGGTCCATTTAGTCGAGCATCCTGTTTAGTGACCAACCAGTTCTTCTGGATAGCCAACAACAGGGCATAGAGGCTGAGACCTTCTCCTGATGTTGCCTCCCAGCTCTGGGATTTAGAGACTTAGTGCCTCTGTATGTGGAGGTTCCCCTCAGTCACCATGGCCAGTAGCCACTGGTAGATGTATCCTCCTCTTTGATGGCAGTCACAAATTTAAGATGTGTCTGACCATTAGAGTTTCTTCTAATGTCACTTTCATAGCACAATAGCTACTGTTCATGATGTGAATACATGCACATACACACACACACACCATTGACTGGAGCAGCACGCTAGCATGAGATGGAGTCACACAGTGTGGACTTCTCTCGTATGGCTTGCGGTTCCTGAAGGAGGAGTTGCACTGTTCTCTCCCCGAAACTGCCATGGTAACATCAAAAAGATTCTTAAAAACCATTCTACACAGCACATACCATGCACAGTTACACCAAATTCTTTTTCGTGATCCCCTGCCTTGTTTGTTGCTATGCATTGATAATGGCCAGTGTCTGACACTTCTGCTCGTGAGATGAGAAGCTTGCGTCCATTGAGTAAGATCTTATATCCAGCTCCACCTTCAATGGGCTGGCCATTTTTCAACCATCTAGAAAACAGAAATGGGATCTCTAAAAATGTATGAGTTAGATGCCTTAGAACACATAACAAACAAAACATAAACTAGAAGACTCAGAGATAAGGGCTGAGGCCTAGTCTAATAAGTAATTATGGCCTCGTGAGCTCTCCTCAAGAGTGCATGGCATCAACCCCTGCCTTAGAACATAGAACAAACAAAATATAAACTAGGAGACTCAGAGATAAGGGCCGAGGCCTAGTCTAATAAATAATTATGGCCTCATGAGCTCTCCTCAGGAGTGCATGGCATCAACCCCTGTGACCAGCGCACTGTAGAAAGTCTTGGATTGGCCAAAAATGTCATAAATACTGGGAACTCCTCTTTTCTTTCCTTTCCTTTGCCTGGTCAACAAATCCACCATGTTTTAATCCCACCTTTCCTCCAAGGAGCTCAGAATGGTAGACACGGTTCTTCCTTCCTCCATTTTATACTCATAACAATGTTATGAAATAAGTTATGTGGAAAGAGAGTGACTGGCCCTGTATGTTCTACAGAAAGTGGAGATTGGAAGGCCAAACCTCCCTCATTCAAGTTCAACACTCTAAGAAGTACACCACAGAAACACAGCTACAAACGGCTGCATTTTGCACCTTAGGCTTCAGCTTCCAGTCCATTCAGTTCAAATTACTAATGAATGTTGAGCTGGAGAGTGCACTATCCAGGTCTGAATGCACCACTCTAGGTTGCCCCAGATGTGTGCATATATTAACTCTTCTTCCTTTATCAAATTGCAGTTCCTTGAATGGATTATATCTATGTCGGATAAAGGCTTTTAAAAATGACAAGAAGGGAAAGGTGGGAACAGTGTTCTAAAAGAGAAAAGGAACAATAAAAAATTAAGAGGTATGAGAGAAAAATAGATAGTGGAGTGTAAGTCAGAAGAAAATCTGAAACCTAGCAATATTAACTGGTGCTTAGCCTGTTACTGGATCTTGACAGAAGACCCCACAGACTTAGGGTTGTCAGGTCCATCTTCGTCCCCAGTGGGGGACTTTGGGGGGTGTTCCCGGAGGGAGGGGAGGGACCCCTTTAAGTATCTGGAGGGCCCTGCTTGTCTGATCTCCAAGCAGATTGGGTGCATAGCGCCCAGTACTGCCAGCTGCGAGCACTTAAAGGGACCCCTTTAAGTGCCCGCATCTGGAGGGCCCTGCCCGCTTGATCTCCGAGCGGCAAGAGAGAAGGGAGAAAGATGGCTGCGGATGTTGGGGCTTGGGGCGGGGCTTCCCCCACCAACCAGCTGGCCAGCAGGTGGGTAGAGCCCCCCAAAAAACAGGTAACCCCCACCAAACTGTAGGGTCTGGCAGCCCTACACGGACTCCTGCCTCATGATAAGTGGAAACAACCCTTTTGTTCAGCATATACACCTAGGGTTACCAGCATCCAGCTGGGTTCTAGAAATTTGCCTGAATTACAACTGATCTCCAGACAAAAGAGATCAGTTCCCCTGGAGAAAATGGCTGCTTTGGAGGATGGACTCTGTGGCATTACAGCCCACTGAGGTCCTTTCCCTTCCCAAACTCTGTTCTTTCCAGGCTCCAACCCAGCTCTCTAGTAACTTCCTAACCCTGGAGTTGTCAACCCTATACATACCCTTAGCTTTTTTACATGCACACAAATTTCTGTTTGCCTCTGCTGGCTTTCCAAGCCATACTGGGGAGGAAAAAATAAACTCTTGGAGAACAGGCATAATACCCAATGCACAATTTCACAACTCCTACAGAAATTTTTGAGTGGAGGGGGCAGAGAAGGAAGAAATAGGGAAAAAATTATATATAACATAGAAAATTCTGAATGTTTCTGGAAGCCTGAGAGTCTAGGTGGATCTGCGGTTTGCCTTCTGAAGGCAATTCTTTTCTATCTAGCACATGCAAAAAAAAAAGTCTAATTGGATCATACCATGTTAAGAGTATTTCATTCCCACTAAGGGAAAAGGACAACATCACCCTGAGAAAATGGGGCATATACAGGGTCTTATCATGTCCCTTTCTTTTTAGCCCATGGCCAAACTATATTTAAACTTTTACTCTCAATCAAATCTCAAGCCAATTCATGCATATTTTAAAATTGCCCTTCTGCTCCTTACGTGATTGCTGGCAAAGGTGTTCCTGTTGCTGGACAGTCCAACTCCAAAGGGCTGTGAAGAATCACTATATAGTCTGAAGATTCGTTTCCTCCTTCCATACTTGGTGGCACTAATCAGAAAGCCAAAACAGAGGGCACAATCAGGGCTCTGCACACAGGTTCAATCCTTAGCATCTACAGGTATAAAGATCTGGTAGGAAATTATGTGAATGGCCTCTGCATGAGACTCTGGAGAGCTGCTGCCAGTCAGAGTAGGACATACTGATGTTGACAGAACCATGGCCTGATGCAGTAGAAAGCAGTTTTATGTGTGAGAAATACTGCCAGAATTCAAAACCAATATTTAAACTGTTTCACGCTTCTCCCTGATGGAAAATTCAAGGAAAACTTTACAGAGATCCCTTTATCAAGTTTCTTTGGATGGGAGAGTAGATCACTGAAGACTTCTGCTACTAGGGATTTAAAACACTAAAAGTTTAAAGAATCAAATGACAAGGATTTATTCAACATCGATATATATTGCTGTAAACCTTCAAACAGTTTTCAAGGCTTGGAAAACTGGCATTGGGTTACCTGTGTGTTACAAAATCATTTGTGCCTGAAGAATGTGTAATCTTCTTACTAGTCTTACTGTTAACTGTCAGTGCCCAAGACTGACACTGCAGCATAACAGCGTGTTATTTTTAAATGACAAATATCAGTAGTGAAGCTGATAATATGTAAGCAGATTACATGTGCCTGTTAATGTTTAAATTACAAAAAGAATTAATAGTTTAAATGGCTGCTTTATTACATGAATTGAAAATCCCTATATGGTACCTGTAATGACCTATCTGTGCAAAAGCTGAGCAGGCAATACAAAAGCATAAATATGAACACTGGTTGCAAAGCAGCACCAGCCCTTCAGCCACTGTCCGCTCTCAGGCTGAACAAATCAGTCTCAGCATCCCTGCAGCCCTAGGGGGGATTTGACTCATAATGATGTAAGCCAAGAAAACTTTAAAGAAAGAGTAGCCCCAGATGGCTTGGAGAGTCCACTGTCACCCAGTGATACCAACCAATGTTCCCTCTAAGCTGTGGAGCCTCATGAGCCAGAAGACCTACTAGGATTAAAGTTGTGAGTGAGAAGAAAAGAAAGAAAGAAAGAAAGAAAGAAAGAAAGAAAGAAAGAAAGAAAGAAAGAAAGAAAGAAAGCCCTCAATGCTCCCCTCAGTGCTGGCAGTGGGCACCAACGCTCCCTCTAAGCTGTGGAGTCCTGTGAGCAAAAATTCGAGTTTGTGAGCTACTGGCATTAAAGTTGTGAGCGAGCGATTTGGCTGCTGCATGAATTATTTGGCTCTGGAGCCATCCTTTATGAGCTAAGACAAAAATGTGTGAGCCGGAGGCTAAAAAACTGTGAGCTAGCTCACACTAACTCAGCTTAGAGGGAACACTGGTGGGCTCCCTTTATACTGCAGGCTGGGGGCTAAGTGGGAGGGTGGGGCCAGCCACTACTCGGACCCCTGTGCTGAGATGAAAATCTGTGCACTGGGGGCTGGAAATCTGTGCACTAGCACAAGCTAGCACACCTTAGGGGGAACCCTGATACCAACATGCATATGTGTACAAAATGTGAGGAATAGTCCATTATTAAAATTGGGGGAGGCCTCCCACTGATCACCTGTGGTGGTGGGAGAAAAGTACTTTTAAAACCCACTGGCATTCCCTGCTCTGTCACATCACTTCCAGGTACAACCTGGAAATGACAACATGTAGCTCTAGGAATCAGAATTCCTAGTGTAACCCCATTGTCAATTCCGTGTTGTACCCAGAAGTCACATAGTGATGTTGGTGACTTCACACACACCCATATCCCTGCCTCCTAACCCTCCCCCTGGTTGCCACCCAATCCATTACAGTCTTAATACAGATTAGGACAAGAGAAATTCTGTAGAGACTAAATCTAGTCTTGCATATATTTATGAAAATGTAAATTTGGGAACAAGCTAAAAAGAAAGCACAACTTAAATGAAATGTTGATTACATACCGAGGATTTCCACATCATATTTGATCTCCTTTTCTCCTGCTATGCTGGTAGCCACACATACATACTGCCCGTGGTCAGCCTTTCCGGCATTCAAGATCTCCAGTTTCCTCCCCCCGGCCACAATGTGGAGATTATCACTTATTTTCACAGGAACACCCTCCTTTAACCACGTAAGCAGAGGAGGAGGGTTGCCAGCAGCATTACACTCCAAAACCAGTGAACTACCAGCAACAACTTGTTTGCTGTGGGCTATTTCAGAGTCACCTTCAATGATTGGAGGAACTTGAAGAAGAGAAAAGGAAAGAGAAGTTTGGTGAGCAATGCAATCTAAGCCAGAAAATATATTCAAATCCTCACTCTGTTATGAAGCTTACTAGGTGACCTTGGGGCAGCCGCTCTAATCTTCCTCATAGGGTTGTAGTGTCAATAAAATGGAGGGTAACCATGTACATGCCCTGAGCTCTTGGGGGGAAGGGGAAGATGAAAAATGTGGTTGAGACAGGGATATGTATCCACACATGTGTGTTGGGGAAGGGAGGGAAGCAACTCAGTCCTTAAAAGAAATATCCTTTCTAGGAATCAAAGTTCTTTCTTGCTGCAGGAAAGCACGTCATGTGATTTTAAGCCATGCAAAGGGTTACCATGATCAACTCTGGATTCCTTGAGAGGATTCTAGTTCTCGCTGAAGCCTGGAGATTTAAGCTATCTGCCCAGACCATAAAGCAGGCCTGTAGCCAGGATTTGGGGCGGGGGGGGCATTTAAATTTCTTAGGGGGCCCTGGCTAATCAAATTAAAGGTAATTTAATCTGGCCCTTCACACCAGACAGCTGGGCAGGAATACCCAGTTCCTTACCCACACACACTGCCACTTGGGGCCCTGAGCTGAATGGGAAGTCATGGGGCCTTGCCAGTAAGTCAGGGGTCTAGCCCCAAGATGCCCCACTGTAGCTACAGGCCTGCCATACAGGCTTTGTTAGGTGGGAAAGGGAGTTCTCCAGAAATTAAAGCTGATTTCCAAACTACAGAGATCAGTTCCTGTGGAGAAAATGGCAGCTTCAGAGAGGAAACTCTATAGCATAACCGCCCTGCTAAGCTCCACCCCTTCCACAGACTCCACCCTCTCCTAGCACTGTCTCCAAATCTCCAGGAATTTCCCAATCCATACTGGCAGCCCAATCCAGTACTGGCAATTCTTTCCTTGCTCTCACAACATGAGAACAAAATGAGAAAGGTGTACTGTCTGGTTTCTTGGGTCCTCAAAGCAACCCAGGATGCAGGGATTTTGTTCCCCCTTCCCCCATGGTACTTGTAACACAACACAGAAGAATACTGCACATGAGAATGGGCATGTCCTTTCTGCACCTTTAAGTATCTAGCCACCATAGTCTCCCTATACAAAGAACCAGTTACAGTTTCATGCGGGGAAGGAGAATACTCCCACCACAGGCCATGTAAGTTCACTTAAATGAGTACAGCATCTATTTCTGTGAGCTGGGTGTGCTAGAAACTAGAAAATCCTTTCTGACCATTTCACAGCACCACAAACAGCAACAGAAGCAGGTTAAGAAAAATGGCAAGACTACCCCTCCCCCTTCAAAATGGATTATATCTAATATCTTTATACCATAGACATCCACTTGAAATGTCTTTTCAGCAGTCCCAGCTACGTTTGTTGCTTGGCATGTGTACTTAGCAGAATCGGAGATTTGAGCACGAGGGATCTGAAGGAATTGCCCCCTTTCCAGGTAAAGGGCTTCTGGGCTAGAAATAATTGGATGTCCATCTTTATACCACGTTATTGTAGGACCTGGGATCCCCCTTGTCTCACATTCCAGCTTTATTGCACTGTTCAGCAATGTCGAGACCTCAGTGGTAATATTTCCTCCCTTGATAGCAGGTGGGACTATTGGCAAGAAAGCAAAAGGGGGGGGGGGGAAATCAAGATTCAAACCAGCACAGACATCACCATTGCTTCAGATAGTAAAGTGCCCTCCCCTGCCCACCAACCCAGTATAATCATGAAAGCAACAAAACTGGGCCATTTACAGCAAAGGCAGGGGGTTATACATATTTGGGAGGGAGGGTTCCTTCAATATGCATAAAATAAGATTTTCTACATTTTAAAAGCAGCTTGATTAAAAACTGAATATGCACCAGGGGGCAGGGATGTTGACAGGTGGGGTAGGGGAGGGAAATAGCCTGTTCAAGCTGCTGCGAATGTATAGAATCCTGGAACTGGGATTTACAAATCACACCCTGCGATTCTCCAAGGTCCCCCCCCCCCCCAGGTTGTTCTTTCTAATAGCTAGCTTTAGGATTGAGCACTTATCACAAAGGCAGCAAAAGGGGCTTCCATGCAGCCCAGATCAGTAATCTCTGCGTACCTGGGGACCGGGGGACAGGAAGCCCAAGGCATGCAGAAAACCTTAGTTTGTAATTAAAAAAAAAAAAAAAGGCCTGGTGCGCACTGAGCATCCTTTCTGCCACAAGAATATTAAATGTTAGAGTGGGTGGGAAGAAAGCAGAGAAAGATATGAAGAAATACAGCTGCCAATACCCTAATGTTTTATAGTATACTGGTACAGGAGATTTGGGTTGGAGGGGAATTTCCTGTTTATTCCTCCCTCCCTGTGCAATTCCCCACAAGTCTCAAACTTGTTAAGCCTTTAAAAGCAAAATCCATGCTTTTAAAGTAAATAAATGCTTAATTGCAGGGGTCCTTTCGTAGAAAAAGAGGTGCAGGAGCTCATTAGCATAACTCATTAGCATAACTCATTAGCATATGCCACGTCCCCTGACATCACCAGAAGTGTGTCAGAAAGGGAATGTCAGTTTCAGCCCCATTATATCCTATGGGCCATTGAAATCAATGGCAAAAACTCATTGGGTATATGAGGGGCTGGAGGGGAGGGGGTTTGAGGGAGAGGCTCCAAACTTGCAGGGTAGCTGCTGGGGCCTCTCCTCGAAATACTCACCAAGTTTCAAGAAGATTGGACCAGGGGGTTCAATTCTATGGGCCCCCAAACAGGTTGCCCCCATCCCCTCCATTGTTCTCTATGGTGGGAAAAAACGTTGACTTTTTTCCTCCCATAGAGAACAATGGAGGGAATGGGGGCAACCTGTTTGGGGGCCCATAGAATTGAACCCCCTGGTCCAATCTTCTTGAAACTTGGTGGGTATTTCGAGAAGAGGCCCCAGCAGCTACCCTGCAAGTTTGGAGCCTCTCCCTCAAATCCCCTCCCCTCCAGTTGCTTTTAAAGTTGCCGCCGAATTTCGGCAGCAATTCGGCAGCAGGCTGAATCAGATTAGAGAATCTGATTCAGCCCTGGCTGCCCTAGTGGCCACTCGTGAGCTGGTGGAGCTTCGCTCCGCCTCGCTCCAGCCCCAACGGACCCCTGCTTAATTGTATCTTAGATCAAGATGGGTATTCATTTTAGTCTGTCTGTAGCAGTAGAAAAGAGCATGAGTCCAGTAGCACCTTTAAGACTAACAAAATGTGTGCCAGGCTATGAGCTTTTTCTTCAGATATCTGAAGAAGTGAGCAGTGACTCACAGAGGCTCATACCCTGCCATAAATTTTGTTAGTCTTTAAGGTGCTACTGGACTTTTGCTCTTTTCTATTTGTATCTTGTATTGTAAGATGCCCCCAATTATGAAATCATTTCCCCCACATTGCCCAATGCACCAAAATCCCCAAAAAACAAAACAGCACAACAGGTAAAACCATGGAGTAAAATTATTTGTAAATCAGATAAAATAGCCTCCAGGCAGCAGACAAGGACCATTGAAACAAACCCCAGACCGCATGCTAAAACTGTTCCTGGAGCACACGATTTCAAGAATGCTGGGCCATGCTGCCTGTTCAAATGTTTTTTCAATGGGGCAAAAAATCCCTGCCCATAGAAAGCCACCTTTGTATGTGTGTTTCTGTGTGTCTTTGTGTGTGTGTGAGCGCACATGTGCACATTAGCAATATTCAGTGGTGCAGTTTACCACACGCCACCTGAAGTGGTGCCATCCAGGAACAGATTTACTATACAGTATCTTTTGTTTCTGTAGTCTCGCTTCTAAAGGGAAACATTAACTTGAGATCACGCCCAGGCAACCTCTCTTCCAGTCTAGCTGAAGCTGCTGCCTAGGAGGCTGTCAGTAAAGAGACAGGAAAATCTAAACAGAGCGTATTTCAAAAGATTTGAAAAAAAAATATTCCTTACTTTGCTGTCCCTTCAGGAACTGAAGCAGAGATGCAACTGAAGCATGGTCTGGCCACACAGGGAGACTGTGCTTCAGTGTATCGCTATTGATCTGTTGCACATTTTAGTGTTGATCTATCACACATTTTTAGTGTTACTTCAGTCTCCCTGGTGTGTTTTTGCAATACTGTCATCACACATTCCAATTTAGACATAGAGTATTTATACAACAGAGATAACAATTTGCCCAAGTTCACAGGTAGAAAAGGGATCTGAATTTAGTTTCAACTCCTACTGAATGCTTGACTGAACTGTATTAATGTCATAGTTTGAAAGCAATAAATTGCAAGAAGATAAATAGGTACCGCTTTGCTGGGAAGGTAACAGCATTCTGTGCACCTCGGCGTCTAGTCATGCTGGCCACATGACCATGGAAAAGTCTTCAGACAGCGCTGGTTCTGTGGCTTGGAAATGGAGATGAGCACCACCCCCCTAGATTCAGATTCAACTGGCTTTCGAGCAAGGGAAACCTTTACCTTTACCATAGCTTAGAAGACCAACTGTCCTTCATACACAATTAAAGTTGTGAGCATGGGTGCAAATTCAGCACAATTCATATATTCTAAATGCTCTGCCTTGATTTTTTTGCTCAACCATTCTTCCCTTATTATTTCAGCTTCTGTCCCACAAGACTTTTGTCCATGCTGGTCCCATGTTCCCCAGCATAACTTTGTTGGTGATCACCAACTTTTCTGGTGTTCGCCAACATTTTTGGTGATCTTTTCCCTTTTCCATCAGCAGAAAAGCTGCTTGGATCCAACCATTCATGTGTACTTAGGACAGAGTTTCTCACATGTCACTGCAATGAGCCCACCTGTCCAAACACACTTGACAAAGTTGCCAAGCATAACATGGATCAGAGACAAAGATCTGTGCATTTCATCTTGGGCAAAAGAAAGGGAGATAGCTGAGTCAGGCAATGTAATTTGGGAGCCACCAAAAAGAAGAGGGAAAAGGGGGGGGGGATTAAAAAGTAAAGGGTTGACCTTGGTTCTATCAGCCAGGTCAATACATTAAAAAACAAAACAAATCTGTGCTCAGATTAGCAAGGGAAGACATTAAACCCCTGTCTACAAACTCCCTATGACTTCTTCAGGAGATCCATCTTACACTTTGAGAATCACAAACAGCACTTCAGCACCCTGCTGATTTCAACATGCCTTGAAACCTGAAATAATTCCCTCCACTCTGGAGGCAGCACTTTATATCATTTTCTAGCCAACAGCAACGTATGCAAAGTAATCACTTGCAGATGCTTATAAAAGACATTGCAAACAACACCATGCTCCCCCCAACACACACACACTGTGACTAGTTTGACTGCTGTTGAAAGCAATGGCACATGCTGGCTTATGCACTATGCCGCTAAATGTAGCCAGGATGTCTCAGCATTTCATCAGTTTCCAAGACATCATCATTTAAATTGGTATATCAAAAATACTGAAGGGGTAGAGAAGAAACTGCTGTTTAGAAGAGTTTAACTGAATGACAAAGTTACTGCTGTCATACCCCTACAATTCCGGTAACCTAATCTGCATATTATGCATATTATTTGATTATAAAAATCAAGCACATTAATTGTTGTGCCATTTCTTCATACTTGTTGGCTACCACAAAAAGTTGGGGAGGATCATAGATTTCTTATCATTACTTGATGCTCTGCACATATCAGGATTTGTAACTGTGCAAGTAGAAGTTCCTGAGCTCCTGTTTGTTTTTTTCACTCAAGTCTCAAACCCGGGACAGTGTAATCCTACAATATGCACACATCCCTTAGCTTGTACTACTGAGCCTTTGCTAACTTAAATGAAAAGCCCTCATGGCCTGTAAGTAAGATTTAGGTTCCTAAAAGTCCAATAGCAACTTATTCAAAAGTAACTTCTGTCCATTTTGGGACTGGCTTCCAAACAAACCCTCATATTATTGCAGTCTTAAACTGCTTGCGTATTTCCCAACATACAATATTTAAGAGCTTCTCTGCATAAACCATTAAAGAAACTGACTATAAGACCCCAGATTAATGTAGCAGTCCACAATACCAGCCACTTAACTGAACCCAAAGAACTGTCATGGACTCCATTCCAAGAGAAGGTGAACATGAATATGTTTTTATTTTAGCTCTGAATCTAGGCTCTTCCCCCCCCTTCCAAATGAAAACAGGGAATCTGCAGAAACTAATAGTATCAGATGCCATGCACAGATTCTGGGTAAAAGCCATGCAACCTTAACAATAGATGACCTTCTAAATACTAATGGTGCCATCCTAAATTTTTAAAAAAGCTAGATTCAAGCAGTGTTCTCTCTAAGCTGAGTTAGTGTGAGCAAGCTCACAGTTTTTTAGCCTCCAGCTCACACCTTTTTGTCTTAGCTCAGGAAGGATGGCTCCAGAGCAAACTAATGTATACAGTAGCCAAATCGCTCGCTCACAGCTTTAACGCCAGTAGCTCACAAAGTAGAATTTTTGCTCACAAGCCTCTACAGCTTAGAAAGAGCATTGGACTCAAGTCCAGTAACACTTTAGAGATCAACAGTTTTGGGGGTATAAGCTTTCAAGGTGACAGCTGCCTTCATCAGATACCTCTTGTATCTGAAGAATGGAGTTTTGACTCTCACAAGCTTAAATGCTGAAATACTTTGTTGGTCTCAAAGGTGCTGCTGAACTTGAATCTAGCTCTTCTACTGCAGACCACCAAGGCTATCTTTCTTAAACTCTCTTTTAAGTCTACTGATATCAGTGGGCTTAGACAGTCACAACTCTGTTTAGGATAGCACCATAAATTATTTTAGTCTATATATAATTCCTTCTAGAGTCTCTTCAGACAACAGGAACACATGAGACAGAACAATAATGGGGTTCACCTGTACTTGTGATTTCCTTCATCGCTGTGCTGTTTTTCAACTCCTCTACCAGAACAGAAAGTCAATGTGATATAGTTCTTAGAGTGCTAGACTGTGATCTGGGAACCCCCGCCCCACCGTGAAGTTTGCTGGATAATCTTGAGCCAGTTACTCTCTCTTAGCCTAAACAACCCCACAGGGTTGTTGCTGTGAGGATAAAATAGGGAATGGAGAGCCACCCTGAGCTTCTTGGAGGAAGACCAAGATAAAAATGTACTAGACAGAGGACCAAGGGACACCCGGGTGTAGATGGACCTAATGCTGTGCGCAGTCATACATCACTTTCTACCTGGAGAGAGATCAAGGTGGGCAGCCATGTTGGTCTGAAGTAATAGAACAAAGAATCCAATGGCACCTTTAAGACCAACAAAGGCTGCGATCATATGCACAATTAGCCTCGGCATAGGCGCAAATGCCAGGTGAATTTAAAGTGTGTGATCAGACACGAACATCTGGGAAGTGTCCTGCAGCCAGCAGCAACCCATGTTGCTCTGCCACAGAAATGGAGTAAACAGGCACCAGGGAAAGTCCGGTAGCAAACGGGTTGCTACGGGCCACAGGCGGACTTTCCCCTGCCTGGTCGCTCCAGCACACTCTCATGGCATCAGGATGGTCTGATCAGGCCATCCCGACTCCGTGCCATTGTTTTTTCCCCTTCTCAGTATGCGCATCATTGCACACTCCATAGGGAGCTCTTAGGGCAGAGGTGCAAATCATCGATCCCTCGTTTAAGCACATCGGGAACAAATGGCAAAAAAAATACCACAACTCACCCACGGTTGTGTCTGATCACACAGTGGCAGGCTGCCCCCACAGTTTCAAAAGACTTGTGATTGCGCAACTGTGGGTCAACTTTTACTAGAGGAAATAACCTCTCCTCCCCTGCTTTATCTCACATGTGTTACCACAACCAAAGTTTTATTCAAGGTGTAAGCTTGCCCAAGAAGTGTGTGTGCACACAAAAACTCATGCCTTGAATAAAATTTTGTTGGTCTTAAAGGTGCCATTGGACTCTAACTTTGTTCTACCTGGAGAGAGCAAATATGGGCAAAAGATCATTCCTACCACATACCAGTTGACCTCAATAAGACCCAAATAAATTTTATACAAACAAAAGCTTATTGGGCCTTGGTAAAAACCAATTTAAAGGCAATGTTTAAAATCTTACGTTTCAGTAACCTCTGCATGAAGTAAAAGTGAAGTACTTGGACAATCTTTCATTTCTGCCAGAAGGTAACTTTTTAATACTGGTGTGTTTATGGCATTTAAACCCATCTTTATCTGAATAAGAAACTCAACGTGGGTTATAATGAAACTCAAAGTGGGTTAAAATTAAAAATAATATACCATGCCTTGCAGCAATAAGCAAAGACCAGCCCTGAACTCTAATACCAATCCCACTCAAGTATCTATTCATTTATAAGAAAACTTGTTTGAATCATTCATCCTTACTAGATCTCTGAAGAATTATAACTTTGGGGGCCTTCCTGTCAGATTCTGGAAGGCTGTGAGGCTGACCCTGATTTACTGCCTGACACCTTTTAAAGCTTATTTGTACCCTGCTGATTCGCTTTCCCTCTGATCAGTTTTATTTTACAAGTACTGCTAACTGTTTATATTTCTTCACTGAACTTCCATACAAACATTTGTGGGTCTCAGAAGAAGGCATGTGCTGCTGTTCATTAAACTCAGGGGTCATTTTGTAGAAAAAGAGGTGCAGGAGCTCATTAGCATAACTCATTAGCATAACTTATTTGCATATGCCACACACCCTGACATCACCGGAAGTGTGTCAGAAGGCAACCCCCACTGCTCAGGCTTCACCCCAAAAATCTCCAGGTATTTCCCAACTCAGAGCTGGCGAGCCAGCCTTACACTTTGACTAAAGACACTTTAGGTTTCCTTTGCATTTTGCAGGGAAGCTACCCTACAACAAGCATGAAAATACAGATCAAGTTAGTATGCTTTTGCTTTTTTTCACAGCACATCACCATATGTGCCCGCTCCTGGGCTTGTTACTCCCGGAACGGCATTCCTGTGTGTTCCTGCTTGAAATGACCCTTGATTAAACTGAAGGCAGGTCTCTTTACACAAACTCAACTCTTCTGCAACCAAAATAAGGAGACACACTTTACAAGTTCAAATACACACTGATTCAGATGAGAACACAAAAGATTTATATTTACTTGGACCTTAAGCACCTGGCAATATATGCCAATTCTTTCTCCAAGAATGTAGATAGAGGTTCTTCTGCGTGTCAGGTGCTTCAACAACAATTCAGGACCATTTACTATACTTTAGTACAGCACTAGGCCATAATTTTTTGTTTTAGTATAACCCATGGTGTAACTTGGAGTCATTTTGTTAAAAAGATATTCATTGTCCTCTTACACTGCTGGTTTTACCAGAACATTCAAAATACGTATATCACTCCAATGACGTCCAGTTACCCAGGCCAATCCAATCAATTTTATACTTCTCTTCTTCTTGCAAACCATTGTAATGAAACTACTCTTAAGATAGCTAGATTTTGAGCCTTGGCATGTTTAATTAGGCAGAAGAACACAGTTTTGTTTTAACAAATTTTATTCTCCCAAATGTATATTTATGTTCAGTATTTTTATGACACACAAGTAATGTATATGTTTTGTTGATTTTCTGATCTTGGATCGTAATAAATGACTGATTCTGAAAAAGCCATTAAAAGTAATATACAGTGCAGTCCAAAGCAGAGCTACACCCTTCTAAGTTCAGTGAAATCAATGGCTTATAAGCGATATAACTGTGCTTAGGATTCCATTGCTTGCATCCACAAACATCAATATGCTCTTACCATGGGCAAGCTGGTCCAGAAACATGTATCCTGCCCAAATGGATCATCCTGGAAGCATGTATACATTATGTCCAAATAATGTTTAGTTCTGTGGAAGCTCTTAGTTGCATATTATATAGGCAGACAACTTTATACATGCCCAGACTGGCGTGGGTGCAGCCACAGAGGTACCAGTAGCAGCCGCTTGGCCCAGATGTGTACAAAGGCAGTAGTTTAAACACATGCCTCCAATTACAACTGTAACAGCAAAGTCAATAGCGAAATGCACGCTCAAGCACACCACCAAAGGAAATCCTTTATTTTCCTTTTTAGAGGGTAGACAATAGTAGATTAAATTAAGATTCTTTTTTGTCTGTGTCTCACACCCACTGTCTGAATAACTGTCTATATTCAGGGTCAAGGAGGCCTGAAAAATTAATTAAATATACTACCCCATCCCAACTTACATCCTCTTGTCTGTTTTGTTTTGAAGCCCTAGAACATGTGGTCAGCCTGCATTGCACAGACTTCTTTCCCCTATGGATTTCCCTCTCTCTCTTTTTTTTTTGCTTCCCATCTGTATTTTTCTCTCCCCACTCCAATGCAGCCTTGATGTCCAAGATCATTAATGACCTCTTCTTAAGTATTCTGGCAGCTCATCACAGGTCTCCTATTTCAATTACTTTTATGAGAGTCAAGCTCTTCTCTCTGGCTTCTATCAAGGCTAGACAAAAATCACAACTCCTGTATAAATCTTGGCTATGCTTTTCTGCCAACCTTCCTTCCTTGGGTCATTTTACAATGCGCATCCTGGAGTTTATCCGAGTTTGCGTGTGAAGATCTACAACACACACACACATACCCTTTATGTTGTCATTAATGACAGCAGTAAGGAGAAGCTTAGCTTTCAGGCAAAATTTGGTCCAAGGATAAAGCCTGAAAAAATTAGTTTAATTAGAAGAATGACCTTAATGATCTGGCTTTCTCTGGGCATCTTTTAACAACATCTTTCAGAGAATGCTTCCACTTTGGGTTGTCAGTCCCAAGTTGGAGGTGGGGGAATTCCCTGGTTTTGTGGGCTCCTGCCTGCCATGCACCAGTTGGCTGGTGGGAGAAAATCCACCCCCCCCCCCCCAAACAGCAATGTGGAGTGACGTGCCTATGTCACCCAGAAGTGACACAGGAATGTCGGTGACATTGGGGGGTGGGGGGAAAGCTCTGGTTTTTGGGCAAAACTCTGTGGTTTGAGGGTGATTTTACTATAGAGTTTTGCTAAAAAATCAGAGCATTGCCCTTGACGTGCCTACATCACTTCCAGATGACATAGGCATGGCATGCAGTGTCACTTGTCGGCATGTCAGGGGTGATGCTTCTGGGTCCCAGAGCATCCCCCCATCTCCCCACTGACATCTTGAAGGGGCCTGCCAACCCTGCTTCCACTAAAGATTGCCAGCACATTAGTTTAAGCCCTTTGCCTTTAGGATGAGACACAGAAACTTTTATTGTAAGTAAAAACCATGCACGAAGAGATTAAAGTCCAGCCTTCCTGCTCTTCCTACCAGTTGTCCATGTTGGCCTAATGTTTCTAAAAGACCTATGCATGTGCCTTTTACGGTGTTCAATCAATAAAATTGTAGGTTTGATGGGAAAGTAAGCACTGGATATATTTCAATCCCCCCCATTTCTGTTTCCCCCCTCATAAATAAAAAACAGGTTGTTTTCCCTCAGTGGCTTCAAAATTTCTGGAAGTTTTACATCTCTAGCTATTGCAAATGGATTAAAAATAATTAAACGTGAATGTAATTCTAGTTACAGTACCAGAGAGAGCAGAGAAGGAAAAATATTTACTAAGCAGCAAAGAAAGCTTCATATGGCAAAGAAGGAAGATTTAGGGTTAGGAACTCATCACTGTTGTCCTCACTGGCCATTGCCAAGATCATTTCTGTCTTATCCAGACTTCCTAAAGGGTCAAAATTATGTTGACATCATTGTTGACTGGAAGAACAGTTTTCTATGTAAGCACCACAAACCACGATTCAGGCTTTCTTCTGTTTTTATTATCAAAGCCTAAAAGAAATAGTAGCCAAAATTCAGTAACTTTTTAGTGTAACCCTAAACACTATCTCTGAATGGCTTTGAATACTGAATAAGCCCTGTGGCAGAATGGGCCTGCTCTGGCCTTCCCCGTTTCTGCCTTGCCCTCCTTGGGGGGTTCCCAACTCCCTGGAGGGGCTTTTCCTCTTACTCTCCAGTAGCCACTATCACCACCTGATCAATACAGGGACTTCCCACCCAGAGGACCAGGACCCTCAGCTCCCCTTCCAAGCTCAGTGGCCCTGCCTCTATGTCATCCGTTAGCCCAGCACCTGGCTACTACAGGGAGAGTTTGATGCCTTGTACACCCCTAAGTCTCCCCCCACTTTGCAGCAAGGGAAGCAAGATGGACAGGTGCCAGCCATTTAACCCTTCTTGGGAGAAAGGGGGAGCCGAACTTGCCAGACTGGCTATGTTTGGTTAACAGTTCAGTTCAGGGACTGCCCCAAACCCAACTGGGTTTTTTAGGTTTGTGCCCATCCCTAGTCAGGGGTCTGTCAGAAGAAGAGTAAAAGAGGAGTATCCTAAGGCTATGATCATACACACAATTAGACCTGACATAGGTGCAAATGTGATCAGACAGCAATATCTGGAAATAGTCTCACAGCCATCGGCAACCTGTTCTGCTCCACCGCAGAAGTGGAGTAAAAAGACACTGGGGAAAATCTGGTAGTAAACGGGTTGTGATGGGCCATGGACAGACTTTCCCGTGTCTGATCGCTCCAGCGTGCTCTCATGCTGTCGGGATGGTCTGATCAGGCCACCCCGACTCCATGCCATTGTTTTTTCCTTCTCAGTATGCACATCATCGCAAACTCCATAGGCAGCCCTCAGTGCGGAAGTGCAATTCATCGATTTCTCATTTAAGCACATGGGAAACAAATGGCAAAAAAAAAAAAAACCCAACTCACCCACAGTTGCAAAGTGAGGTGTGATCTCGCAACTGCAGGTCAAATTCCTCTGGAGGAAATAGCTTCACTTCCCCCCACCCTCGCTTTATCTGGCGTGTGTGACCACAACTTAAGTCTTTCTAACCCAAGTCCCACCCCAGTTCAGGTGAAACACTGTACCAGCAACAATCCCAAAAGTTTCAAAAGAAGTCATGGAGAGTATTAATACAACTGCCCCTTCCAGCCTCCCACCACACCCCCAAGCCACAGAGCAGCTTAGAACACTGACTAAGCCTGCAGCCAATCACAGCTCTTCCAAACTCTGTATAAATTCCACAGATGATAGGACATGTGGCATGGGACTACATCTCTCTCTTTCCTCACATGGGGAGATTCTGTTGAGAAATCCACAATATAACCACTTTGTACAAAGAGGAAGAGAAAAAACATTGTTGTGGCATATTGCTTACACTGCTCTGCTCAAAACCCATAGAGGTCCTTCACCTCCCAACACAAACACCTCCCAATACAAACTCCAATTCCAAATGCATGGACAAGACACCCACACAAGGTAAGGAAGGAAAGAGCATACCCTGCCTTGCGGTATGACTGCTGCAGATGTTTCTTCATGCCCCCTCCCCATACCTACCCTCTGGTATTGCCTTGACAACCTACCCTTCTTCAGCAGTTGCTAGCATTAAGTATGCACAGTGCAGAAATCAAGGATCTCATTGCAGATATGGTAGCAGCTTATAACAGCACTTGTCAGGGCAATGTCACGATGGTATAACCCCATTCCCTGCAAGTGGGGGACACATGAAACACAACCACAGTCCTTGGGGACTACCAGAAATTGCTACTGTCAGCAAACACCTCTTGCATTTCAGGAACAGCGCCCCATGAAGCAGCTCCAGAAGACAGAGCAAGCACAGCTGCAATTCAGTTCCCTAAAAGGGGAGGGGTAAGTATTGGTCCTATGGCTCCACTATGAGACCCTTCTCCCCTGGAGATGCATTCTACCCTATGGGAACTCCAAAGGAGGAAATGAGGGAACTGCAAGAGAGTCACATGCAGAGTTTGGGAGCCGACTAGCTGCTTGCTTGTATAGCAGAGCATTACTCATCACTGTCCTTGTGTCTCTCTTGACTCTTTGCAAGTAGCCATTCAACATGAGTAGAGGCCATTGACAGTGAAATGCCAACCACTTGCTGATTCTGCAGCATAACCAACAGTTGCAGTGGTCCGCTGAAGGACTGCCAACTCCCTTGTCCTAGCCTGTCCCTGTACCGCTGCAAGCTACTAAAATAGACAACTGCACCTCCCATATAGTGACAGGACAGCTCTACCTGTGATTCTGTGGTCCATTGGTATAGAGTTCAAAGGTACAAAAGCCTTTCTGGAACAAGAGATTTGGTGACACCACCACCACCACCATCTGACAAGACTGTGCCTGGTAACTTTCAGTACATGTGCAGACTGTTTCACTGGTTTGTCTCTGTTTGATTGGTGTCTGGTAGACAGGTGTCAGTTCCCAACCCCTGCTCCTACTGATCTTAGCTGTCTTCAACAAGGGACTCATACTGGGGGAGGGGGGTTGAGGGCAGCCTTTACTGTTGGCACAACTGCACTCTAGAAAGAAGGAGAAATCTCCTGAGGCTGCTCAATTCCCCTGATCACTGCTAGTGTTTTGTAAGCCATGCAGTATATATGATGGGGCCAGACTTGGATGGCCCAAGCTAGCCTGATCTCATCAGATCTCAAGAGCTAAGCAAGGTTTGCCCGGGTTAGTACTTGGATGGGAAACTACCAAGGAATTTCAGGGTCACTACACCACTTCTGTTCATCTTTTGCCTTGAAACTCCTATGGGATTGCCATAAGTCAGCTGAGACTGGGTGGCACTTTCCACCACCATGTATGATGGGGAGTGAGGAGGTATAAGAGCGAATGGACCACCAGCATTGTTGAGCCAATGGTGGAAATGAATTCCCCGAATCCTGCAGAGGGATGGTGCTTTGGGGATTACCAACCAAAATGATTATCATGTGGGCAGCAAATGACAATCAGCAGCTCATCCCAAGTGATTACATTTTATGGTACAAAACCTCACGTGCACTTAGGACTCCTTCTAGAGCTATCATGTCATTAGTACCATGCAGGGCTTGAACTAGGATCCCTGAGTACCCCATACCTGCATATTTCTGCTGTACCGTGCCTGTCTTTTCAGTACTCTCTGCTCCTTTATAGATAGCTTCAATGCCACAGTTCTATGTTGTGTCAGTCATATGCTCATTGAGGTATCTGGTTAGAGGACTAAACCTGAATGTGTGAAGTGTGGGTTCTAGTCCAGCCTCTTGTTTTCATTTCACTTCTTATCAGATTGTTGTTGGCCAAAAGACAAATTTTACATTGCCAGCATCCTCCTTGTTGAGATTAAAAACCATGGCCCCTGTATGCCACACAGATACTTTTCCCCATGAGCCATTCATGAAGTATCAGCATTGCTTTCTGTGAATGTGTGCCTATATGCTATCTTTTTGCTGCCCTAGCATCTGTATCTCCTTTGCCTGGAAAAGAGATGGTCTGTCTTAACCCAACCACCACCAAGACTCAAACCCTTGTGCAAGAGAGGTCTTGGGCATTCTGTCAGGTTGCCTCCTCTAAGGCCCAATTTACACCTCCCCTCTAAAGTAGTCTGACTGCTGTCTTTTCCCAAGCTCATTTCACGCTGGTTTCAAATTTCACTCCAGGGGGTCTGAAGAGTACTAAGCAACAGCATTTGTTTAAGGTCAAATTTACATCTAACTTTCCCACTAGAATCATTCTAGTTTCAAAAAAACCTATCTATACCTGTTTCTAGTTTCAAACCATAATTTGTTCTAGTTTATAAATTATTGTTTACATTCGTTAATTGCCCTCCTGTGGTCAAGCTAGCATTATACTGCTTTAAACAAATGCTGTTGCTTAGTACTCTTCAGACCCCCTGGAGTGAAATTTGAAACCAGCGTGAAATGAGCTTGGGAAAAGACAGCAGTCAAACTACTTCAGAGGGGAGGTGTAAATTGGGCCTAAAGCAGTATAATGCTAGCTTGATCATAGGAGGGCAATTAACGAATGTAAACAATAATTTATAAACTAGAACAAGTATGGTTTGAAACTAGAAACAGGTATAGACAGTTTTTTTAAAAACTAGAATGATTCTAGCAGGAAAGTTAGATGTAAATTTGACCTAAGTGAGCAGTGGAGGTACATGGGTTGGAGCTCCTATGTGTGTCTACCTGGGAAAAGGAAACATGGCTGCAACCAACTTCTCCTGAGTTCCTAGGTTTCTTCAAGGCTTCTACTGTTCATACCACAGGCCACCCTACTAGGTTGTTTCCATAGTTCCCCCTCCTGTGGTGTTATGCATGTCAGTTGTGGCAGGTTGATACCAGAGTGGGTGTGCCTGCCTTGGTGTGGGTTCCATTTCTGATTGTCATGGAAGTATTAGCATTCTGTTCCATGGCTGGTGGATTGCAGTTGGGTTGCTACAGACTCCTCTGCAGACACTGTGCTCATCCATGCCTCAGAGTTGGGTCTTTTCTCTGCATATTATACCTCTGCTAAGGGAGCAAAGAATTCCAGCTAGCAGTGCCAGCCATGCTCCTGTATCCACAATTTAGGACTGGACTGCCTGTCACTTACCCTGGATGATGAGTTTGAGTTCTTTAATCTGCTTTCCGGCAGAATTGGCTGCACTGCATTGATAACGCCCTTTGTCAATTCTCCGAGCACTCTTGATACGCAGGATCTGGCCTTTCTCCAGAATCTCAATATTAGGATCACCTAAGAAGAGGGGCCTGCAGGGGGGAAAATATGATGTTGCTTCTGCACCTTTTCTCCACACCATCACTTCTTCATTTAAATGATGCTGCACTTATTAACAAATGCAGTACAAAAAGTGGCACATTAATATTTCCCCCTTGATAATAAACTCTTTGTTCAGTTATTTCATTCTGTGTTTCTGCTCACACAAAAAAATTCAAACCTAAATCCACCAAACAATAAAGAGTTAGGCAATCTCTTTAAAGATTTCTGGGCTTGAAAATTCCTTGGTTTTTATTTTCAGTTTAGAAATATTTTTTGTAGCATGAGTTTTACTAAAATCAATAGAAGGGCAGATACTGCATTTTAAAACCTGATATTTGCCCCTGATCTGGCAGATAGAAATATTATCTCAAAACTGTACTCTATGTTAACCAAAACCATTAATAAGAATAGGGTAGCAGTTATGAGTATATGGGAAAGAAACCTTGGAGTTTTCTTAGCTGAGAATGACTGGCACAAGGTCTGGACATAATATGCATTCACTTCTGAGGCACTAAATATTCCAACTTTATCTTTCAAAATTTGGTCAAGATAGTATCTTATCCCACAAAAGTTACACCATTTTTGTAGAAAGATTCCAAGTGTCTGTTGGAAAAAAATGTTGGCAGCGCCCAGCCATTCAAGGGTTTTGGAGCAAAGTACTTATGGCTATTATTGGCTATTATTGGCTATTATTGGATTTACCCAAATGGCTATTATTGGATTTACCTTCTCATATGGATATTGATACACCAAAGCTTATTTCAGCTTTATTGGCAATGGCATGTTTGTGTGATGTAATAAAATGGAAGAAGGATAAACCTCCATCTTTAATTTTGTAGAAGGTTAAGACTTGGGATCTTATGGTTATGGTGAGGATCTCTTTGATGATTAACCCTCCAGATTCAGATTCTAAGTTATCTTATTTTTTGGACAAGTGGATGCCTCTTATTTCTTATTTGGAGGGAATGAAATGGCATAAAGGCGGGGGGATCCGCTCCAAATATAGCTTCCTTTTCCCATGATTGTTAAATCTATATCTCCAGTAATAGTGTGTTGTATTGTATTTGTTTGTTTTAATGACCATAGAACTTGACATCATGTCTATAGTTTTAGCTCTGTTATTATCTGTTGTGTTCTATTTGATTTTATGTATGATGAAATTCATCTTGTTGTTAAGATATTTGACATTTAAATTTTTTTTCAAAAAAGAGTTACATGGTTTCTTGAAGACTCAGCTTTTATAGCTGCACTTTACAGAACTATAGTCCTGTGTCCTTTGAGCAAAATCATGCTAATAAAACCAGTTCCAAATGGGGTTCAATTTTGTTATGTTCACATATGCATAAAATTAGGAGCAGCAGAATTTTACAGCATGTATTCAGTTACCAAGAGGCTCTATAATGTAACCCTGTACACAACTTGGCCTCAAATGGTGCCCAGATAGCTGATAAACATCACAAACTAGCTACCAACAGACTTCATACTGCACATACTTCCAAGTTAGTTACCACACTGGAAGTATCCACTTCAACTGGTCACCGGTTTGCGTTACTAAATGCTAGCGCTATTTGTCCAAGGCTATTTATATACTCATTTTTTTGTTGTCCAACTAACATTTGTACTGCCAAATTTCATCCCCTTAATGGGCTTTCCTGGAAGATGAGCAATTCAGAGGCACAAAATATCAGTCCTGCAGAATGCTGTGCTGGATCATAGCTCTGTGCATCTGGAGAAACCATTCCACATACTTAGGCATTCTGTCTAACAAATGGAACAGTAGGTTAATCCCCCAAGAATTTCTTCTGTTCAAGTTCCAGTGCTCTTGTGCAACTTTTATTCATTTCATTAGAACATTTGTAGAAGACTTCTGTCTACTGTTATTCAAACCAAGTGCATTTTATGACTGAAAACAATCGAAATGCAATCTACAGCTGGCTTCAAGCACATGAGAATAATATGTCACCTTGGTTGACACAAAGCCTTGTTTCGCCCTGTGCTGAATTTGGCACTAACTGATCGGCATTGCACTACACATGTTTTACTAGGATTTCAGGAAAAAGGGGGAAGATAAGGATCTTTGGCTTTAGGAGATGATATTTCACCCTAATGCAAAAGATACTGCAAGTGTGGTAGCTGAGAAATGGATGTGGGTCTTGTGATCTTTAGCAGAAGTAATATAAGAGCTTGGCTGGGTGAGAGAGGTTCACTAGCAACTTCGCTCATTTAAATCCATTCTTGGTACATCTTGCACAACCAAACTGTGGCTGTACCCTCATTGGCAAGACAGACAGGAATGCAACAATTTCTTCCACCTCCATTTCATTGTTACGGTATTCTTGCAAAAGACTCTAAGCTATGGAGCTTACTTGCTATCTTTGAACCACTGGATCGTAGGATAGGGAGAACCACTAACTTTACATTCTAGAGTGGCATCTTGATTGAGGATGACCGAAACTTCACTGGGTGTATCAGCATCCCGTATAGTGGGTGGGACTAGATGAAAAACAACAAGAAGAGTGAGAATTAGCAATTAAATACAAAGACTGTGCTTTATAATGAATGTATACTATGGAGTGGAAATCAAACTTAATCAATAGAAAGATTAAGGAACAGATGACTGAGCCTTGTAAATTTATGTATGTGAATCCCATTCCCAATTTATGTATGTGAACCCATCCCATTCATTTGTTTGTTTTACTACCAAATCCACTGCTGGATGTGTCCTTTTTATTATACAGTTCATACATGACTTGGGGGGGGGGGGGACTAGCGGTAGTTTGCACAGTGAGAACTAGTATCGTGGCTAAAGGAATTGGGTTCTAAACCAGCAAGTCCCCTGTTAAATCTAACTTCTGCCATTAATTCAGTATGTGGTCTTAATCTTAACTCTTTATATGCAGTATTAGGAAAAGTATCACCAATCTCTTATACAGGGTTGCAGTAAGGATTATGGATTATAATGAATGTGAAGTGCTTTCAATATTCCAAAGCACTATATAAACACCGGACATTACTGTAAATAGTTTCAAACATCCCCAGATAAACAGCTAGAGTGAAAGTGGAGTCGGTTCTAGAGTTCAAAGTAATTTCTTCTGTCCTCCTAGACTGAAACTGTTAGAGTGATTATCTTTTCAAAAGAAAACCTCCAATATTACTTTGCCTCTGTAGATGGAAATGGGCTACAACAATCCCACCCAAATTAATTAGGGTCAAAGGGAACTTATGATTGTAAAAAACTGTAAGATCGCCTGATGTGGCATCAGGTTCTTTCCCACTGTTCTACAATACACATTCATGTTTATTTTCCTAGTTAGATACATATACAACTAGAGATCAGCACACATTGGCTCATGAACTAAAATTCGTGCTTCGTGAAGCAATATTTGTGGAAGAGCACCCAGCACGAACATTTCACAAACTTTGGTGTTGTTTGTGGCCGTTTGTGAATATATACATTTTCCATGTAGGCTGTCTATGCTAAATTAAACTGTTTACAGAACTCCAAGGCAACAGGGGAGAGGAATTCTCCAGCCTTGGAAATACCAATAGGAGCCCTCCAAAGCTTAACAGGCAATGTACACACATGCTCAGCTCAGCTCTGCAGCCTCTTTGCTCTCGGCTGTTCGCAGTTATAGAGACAGGCAGGGAACTTCTTAAAAGTGAACTAGCGGAGCACATTCCCTCTTGATTGGGAACTTCTCTCCCTTCATGGGGATTTGGTGCTAGGTGGATTCAGGGCTCTGAGCCACCCATCTCTCTGCTCACGCTGAACAGAGGGGCTTAGTTAGTGGGTTCCTCAGCTGAGGACCCACATTTTGATTGTGACTCCTCTCCCTTGCTGGGATTTGGGGGTCTTCGGTGAAGTCAGGGCTCTGAGCCACATTTCTCTCTGCTCATGCTGGTCAGATGGGCAGAGTTAGTGCATTCCTTGGCTGAGGGGGTCCTCATTTTATACCCTCTCACCCCTCTTGATTGTGAACCAAATATTCTATGCCATGAAGGTGAAAGTGGGTGCAAAGGGTGCTTGTCAGGGAGGAAAGAAGTCTTCCTCCACCATCCATACGACAGGTCCCCATTTGTGGGCACCATACCCATCCTGCCAGCCCACTGAAGCCTGCCCCTAGCAGGACATCACCAGAGATCTTTGAGCTTCCTTTCCATGATCTGACTGGCTGTCCTTCTCCCAAATGGTGTAAGTCCTCAAACCCTTGCAGGACACCACTGATGCGCTCTGCACCCATACAGCCAGCCTGGGGCAAGGCATCCCCTGATTCGAGGGCTGGACCAGGTGCTGGCCTCTGCACTGCAGCTGAGCCCTGAGGGGATGCCTGTTCTCCCAAAGCTCATGGCCTAGACCGAGAGGTTGCGGGTAGCCATCACCACCAGGTGGGAGTACAGGCTGGCCTGCATGTGTGACCCCCAAATAAAGGGCAGCATTGGTTTCCAGAATGCAGAGCTCATGCAATGGATGTGTGAGCTCTACAAAGAAGCCCAGCAGACATAACTAGAGGGAACAGCAGGTGGAAGAAGCTAGGGGGCAGGACTTCATGAAACAACAACCTCATAACACAACACCTACCTCATAATCAATTTAAATGGAAAAATCTGATTTCCACTGGTCTGGTGGGGCTAGGGAGCCCTGGCCGTCAAGTTGTGGTGGGGTAACTTTGGGGAGCCCCTGTTGGAACTCTCTTGTCATGTCTGCCCTTCTGTCATTGCATCACTAATCACTTCAAATGGAAAACTCTGATTTTCACTGGTCTCGTGGGGCTGGGGTGCCCACCAAGCTGTCATGGCATAATTTTGGGGAGCTCCTATTGGAACCCTGGGGATGTCAGTTTTTCTGTCATTCAGAACCTGTCTTTTGAGACTTGAGAGGGGCTGTGAGCATGGGGGCAGTGTTTGCCTTGCTTCCAGAGTCTGGTTGGGGGAAGGGTCTGCCCAGGTGAAGTTTCCCTGTGAATTTGGTGTCATTGGCTTGTTCCTGAGAAGTTGCATAGACTCCTGTAACTGCAGCTGTTTTTTCCCAGAGAGAGCACTGGTGAGACCTTTTGGGGGGGGTTGGTAACTGGGACCACCGAAATGTAATCTGCCACAAACTTGGAAATATTGTAGAGAAGCGGGGCACAGGGTGAGGCTCCCTGTGCCTTTGGTGTGTGTAGGCTGCAGGCAGTTCATTTTATATACTTTGCCTGACATTTTCCCCAGAAGCACTTTCCTGGCCTGACCTTAGTCCTGTTGGGTTTGCAGTTCCACAGTAGCACTGGTTCTGCAGGACACATTGCACTTGTTCTGCTGGGCTTGCAAAAATGCCCCCCCTTCAGTTTCTACTGAAAGATTCTCTGGTTTGACTTTAGTCCATTGGAAACAATGGAGGATTGGGGCACCTCCTTTGGGGCATAACTTGCATCCCACAAATCCACTCCTCACCAAACTGGTAGCGCGGGTAGAGGAGAGTCATCCAGAGATCCCCTGCAAGTTTTCTATCTCTAGCACATGGGGGAGGGGCATTCTACCACATCATGAACTTCATGACCCAAACCCGTTTGTCTAGCACAAAGAAGTTCATGACGGTCTGTGGTTCACAAACTGAACACACCACGAACTGAACTGCCTTTTGGCTCAGTGGTACAGCATCTGCTTTGCATGCTTAAAATCCCGGGTTCAATCTTCATCATCTCCAGTTAAAGGGATTAGGTAGCAGATTATGGGAAAGACCTCTACTAGGTCCCCTGGAAAGTTGCTGCCAGTCAGAATAGACAGTAATAAACTTTGATAGACCAATGGTCTGTATAAGGCAGCTTCATGAGTGTTCATGTATTCAGAGTACCTTCTTTAAACACCAAAGTACCAACCTCGCACATCGACCAGGAAGAATTTCTCCATGCTCCCAGCTATGTTGGTGGCTTTGCATGAATACTGGCCAGCATCATCACTAGCAGCTTTAAGAAGTTTCAGCAGCTTCCCATTGTTCAAAACCTGCAGAGTGCTGCTCTCCACAACCTGAAGCAGATCCAAAAATAACTGTCAACATCCGCCAAACATAGCATCTGAATTGTATAACTCCCTCAACCCACTCCATTTCCTGTGCCTAATTAGGCTAGTCATCGTTTCTATGGATTCCTGAAAGTTATAAAGCATAGCCTGCAATTAGGAGCACCAGCAGGGGCTAAATAACTTTATTACCATCTGTGAAATTTGCATCAAGATCCTCCAGAGCTGATGGGGTAGATTTTCCCTGAAACACCAGAGAGGGAAAGAGTGTGTTTTCTGGGTTGGTTTTTGTCAAGGGCACGGATGCATGTTATAGGATGTGAGAAGTTACCAGAGTTCTGCAACTTCTGTAGCAACTCCTGTAATTCCAACAGCCATCTGGGCTGCGGTCACACATACTAAATAATCCACTTTCAATCCACTTCCAGCAGGGGCGTAGAGTTTTGGAAATCCCAGGGGGGCGGGGGCTCATTAGCACACGCACTTTACACGCGTGCTCGCTCGCTGGGGTGATGTTCTCCCCCTCCTCTGGGAAACTACCCCACCTCCCCAGGCCCTTCTGAGGCCCGCCAGCCGCTGCTGCCGGGGCCTCTCCCCCCCCCCCCCCCCCGCCACCCCTTCCCTCTCCCTCTCCAGCAGCAGCCGCCGGGCCTCGGAAGGACCCAGGGAGGCACGGAGGCAGGCACTCCGAAATTTCAGGGGTGGCTCAAGCCCTCGAGCCCCCCCATATTCTACGCCTATGACTTCCAGTGCACTTTCAAACTGGATTTTACTGTGTGAACTGGCAAAATCCAGTTGGAAAGTGGATTGAAAGTGGATTATTTAGTGTGTGTGACTGCAGCCTTATAAAGTTAGGCTCTATAGTTGAATAGGCAAGGAAACAATTGCAAACAAAAAAAACGCAAGGGGGGGATCAGAGACAATGAACCAACCCAAAGCAGAAGAAGAAACAGAAGCTGAGGAACAGTAAATAGGAATATAAGAAAAATTAACATATTCTTACATTCAATTTAATATGAGGAAATAACCAACAGATCGCAAAACTGTAAGTTGTCTCAAAACAGAAGTATAATGTACAGATCAGAGTCTCACTATAATCAACATCAGCCTTTCCAAACCAAATATTTATTCAACATAAAAGCTGAAAAACATTTATTCAACAAAAGACTTGCTAAATTCAAATGTGTTTGGACTAAAAGATCCTCAGCAGTGCTGGCAGGCAGCATATTGCAGAAATACACCCAGAGTGTAAAAAAAGCAACACCAAACATTTTTTTAAAAAGCTATGACCAAGATATAAGCTAACACTATCTCTTATAAAAATGCAAATGGCCCTTACCAGCCATTAGTCCAAAAATAACATGTATGGTATATAACTAGGGGTGTGCATTCAGCTAAAGCAAGCCAGAAAAATATCTGAAAAACACAGTATTGGTATGTTCCAGATTTTTTTCAGCTGGATAGCAAGTGGGCTATTTATTTGGGATTTTTCAAGACCACTGGATAGTTAGATAGGCATTTAAAGGGCTCTCAGGCCATTTAAATGCCTTCCAAGTGAAGCTGTGGCATGGAGAATGCATTTACAGGGAAGGCAAGCTCTTTAAATGCCTTTGGAGTTCAGTCATGCTTGCAAAAGGCATTTAAAGGGACTGCCATTTCCCCTCCATTTCCCCTTCTTTTGGGGCCCATAGAATTGGATCCCCAGGTCCAAATTTTTGAAATTTGGGGGGAGGGTTGAGGGCAGGGACAAGCAGCTATGTTGCAAATTTGGTGCCTCTACCTCAAAAAGCAGCTCCCACAGATCCCCAGATTCCCCCGGCTCAATTCTCCATTATACCCTATGGGGACCATGGATTATAATGGTCCCCATAGGATATAACAGAGCCAAAAAAATCAGCAATCCCAAATATTTACTGAATCCAAATACCATACCTGTATTAGGAATATTGGGAAATTCCTATATTTTGGGTTCAATATACCCAAGCCTGAAAAATACCACGGGGGGGGGGGGGGGTCTGCACACTGCTAGATATAACAATCAAATTACAGAACACTATTGTGACTGTTCATAAATTAGGAATGCCACAGGATTATTAAGAATATTATTGTCAAAGTTTTTGGGGAAAACAAAATGCACCACTCTTGTTTTAATCATGGTTTGTTTTCACCAGGCAGGGTACAAGGATTATAATCACCATTATCATTTCTTTATAGAAATATTTACACCCCATCTTTCCCTCATGGGCTCTATGCAGCTTACATCAATGCATCAAAAACACAATAGAATCACATTATTAAAATCAACCAAATTTTTACTCCCCCATAACTGCCCTCGTCATGTGCTTTATTATTGATAAAGTGCTGATAATTGCTAAATAAGGCAAAGCAAATAAGAAAAGTAAAACACATTTTGCCCAAAGCTTTTCAGTCTGCAGGTTAAATTCTTTCCAAGGACTTGCATGGAATGCACACAATTATAATGAATAAAACACAGGGCCTTTTGCAGTACCTATACTAGAATGTAGTCCCACACTGGATGGCCCAGGCTAGCCCGATCGCATCAGATCTCAGAAGCTAAGCAGGGTTGGCCTTGGTTAGTATTTGGATGGGAGACCATCAAGGATGTCTAGGGTTGCGATGCAGAGGCAGGCAATGCCAAACCACCTGTGGATGTCTTGCCTACAGGATTGCCATAAATTGGCTGAAAGCTGATGACACTTTCCAACACCACTGTATCTGAATGAGACACTATCATCAGACACTCAACAAAGAGAAGCTGGCAAAAACGAAATCAGAATTCCTCATAGAAAACTAAGTAATTGACCACTTGTCTACATACCTGGACATCGTCTTTGTACCAAGTGATGATGGGGAAAGGTGTGCCAGACACCTCACAGAACAGACTTAGTGGCTGGCTAATTGTCACAGATGCATTTGTCACCTGGTCCTGGTCCCGGATTTCAGGTGGCACTGCAAGGAAAATACATTGAATATTTATGCAAACACACACATTTGACACTTAAACGCAATCGCTGATTTTGGTTTTAAAGACATCCTCAATCCTTCAAGACTTCACTCCGCTGCCACTGCCCAAAGTACCTTTTCAGTTTTTAACATTTATTCTGCCGACACCCAAACTCCAATCATGCATTAATTAATAAATAAAGACTTGGTTTTAAAAAAAGAGTTGCAGAACATCTTCTAAAGGTATCCATAATATACACAGTGCCTTTTTGCATGAATTAATGAATGTCAGATGTTTATTTACCATGAACTTTCAAATTATAATTCCTTTCTGTGCTTCCGGCTTCATTGACTGCGACGCACACATACTCTCCATTGTCGTATGGTGTGACCGAAGCAATGACTAGTAGCCGTCCATCTTCCAGGATTGAAATGCCAGGTTCATTGCCTGTCAGCTCCCTGTTGTTATGAAGCCATTTTATAACAGGTTTGGGGGTACCTATAGAGAAGGACAAACACTACACATGACTCCTGAATTGAAACTTCAAGAAAGAAAGGTAGCACTGATGATGAAGTTCATCAAAAGCCTCATTATTCTAGGGCTAGAAGACCCAGTGGCAAAGGCATTTTGAGGAAACAGTGTACTCCAAGCTTGCAGAACATCAGCACTTCTGAATTTCAGAATGACTGAGGTTCTGTTAAGCTTGCCTGACAGACCGAAGGGTTCATTCCTAGAGAAAGGTTTGCTTCCCAAGTTCTACACCAGCTCCAGGAGTCTACCACCCATAAAAGAACACATAATTCCAGCTTTTAGGGCAAAGTATCTCTATCCTACCTTTCCCCTTATATAATTCCGTTTGGCAGAAATGCTTTGTATGGAGGAGGATTTCATCATGTGAGCCACTCTAAAGTGGCATAGCCCAGACACAGGTCAATCATTTCTGTGAGAACTAGGCCTCATAGACAATTAACAGTTCCAATGCAAAGCCATCTTTCTTTAAGGCGGTTGATAAACCTATCTAAACAGACAATAAAGGTCGAGGTTGTGCCATTTTGCACTAGATTGTGTTCTTCCAAGGAGAAGAAAAGATACCATAAATCCTAGATTTTCATATGCCCACAGGAGAAAGATATCTAGCTGTCCCCATGACAGACATTATTCTCTATCCTCTAAAAGGAGCAACTTAAAAACACCACAGAAAAAATATAGCCCATAGGCACAATTTTGAAGCCCTTTCCTTAATTCAGTGTAACTCTGGATCTGTCATACACTCACTCCTTCCCAAATGACTATGTATCAAAGTTAATGTAAAAAAATAAAGACAAAACTACAAAAATATAAATGGTAGAGTTGGATTCCCTCAAACAGATCTGCCCAGCAAGGTAGGAGGGGGCTGATTCCCTGCTCCCATAGCAGCCCTCTACCTCCCCATTCCCATTGTTCCTGGGAGCCCTTTGATCTCAAGGGGGCATTTTGTGCTGTAGTGTGTTAGCCAGCAAGGCACTTTTTGTGCTCTTATGGATTTTCATATCCATAAGCTTGAACACTGTGTTACCAACAGTGGTAGGGTCTTGCGCTTTCTTCTTGAATAGGAGCCAGCTCCAGCCCATGCCAGGAGGCTGACACCCTAAACAGTTCACCCAAGACAAAGGATTCTTCTTGCCATGAGGTTTCCTTCTGTCAGACATCCGCTGGCTAACCCCCACTCCCTCACTATACATCTGGATAGTTATGCTAACTAGACTGCCTAGCAACTAATGTGCCAGCCATCAGATACTTGGCTAAAACCATCAACTAACAATAGATATGGCCAGGTGAGTCATCGGACCCCAGACTCAGTGTCTGTTTCCTGGTGAGGTCATACTCTTGCCACACTGACCGGCCCCTGGACCTCCTCCCTTTGTTCACCTTTTAACCTATAGCAAGGTCCAAGAGGGACGGACCGCCTAGTAGGAGTGTTAGTGGGTTGTGGTCTGCAAAGCCCGCCCCAAGACCCCCAATAAAAACCCAAACCGAGAGTCACTCGGCCTCTTGAGCCGTCGCCCTCTATCTTACCTATTGACCCTTCAGTCCAGCTCTCTGTCCCCAACCCTTGCCTCCATCTTTGAACCCTTTTCTCTCTCTGGACTCGCGATCCAGGAGAACCACATGGTCTTGCTGGTTCAAGCCTCGTGGCCCCATAGCTTTCATACCTTTCTTCCCCCATCCAACTCATCTTGACATCGGACAACGCATCTAAGGTAACGTGCTTTCCCCACCAACGATACCTGCTCATGCATAAGTGCTATTTTCTCTCTTTATTTTATTAGGCCTGTAAGATTGTGTGTGTGATTACGTTTTTGGTATGCTTGATTACATGATCCAGTAAAGAACATTGAACTTGGAATCTGCCTCATGTGCCTCTTTCCTTGAGATCTCCCGGGAGGGGTGGGACCCTGGTATAGTTGGCAAGAACCCGTGTATTTCGCTGATTGCTAAACATAAATTAAAGCAATTCGGCTAACAAGTGGGAGAGGGTCATGAGAGAAAATTGTGCTCCAAGGGTGGAAATCCTATCACCTGAGGTAAATTTTACAAGATCCAAACCAGTAACAACACAATCATTACGCGTTTGGCCCAGCCTAACGCTGCACAGTATCACATTCTATGTTTCCTACATTTTCAACATTTTTTTTCCTCAGATTTTTTTTCACCCAATATGCTTCCAATGATGAAGAAAATGGCATCAATGTGATGCTGTCAAAAAGGGCAAAATAAACAACACCAAATAATACGCTGTTCCTCACCTTTGGCTGGACATGGTAAGGCAACACGTTGATTTGCTACTCGTTCTTGAAATGGAGTGTTATATGGTGGATCAAGGTCACTGACAGTTGGCGGTTCTAAAGCAAAATCAATGAAGAATAGAAATTGAATTTTACATACTCTGACACATTCCCCAGCATTCTATTCAAAATCCAGAAGCGTTTAATTGATCATGAAGCAATAGTCTGCAATTAATTTTTAATAAGGTTTTGAAATGTAAGGGTGAGTTTGCATGCTCTTGGGTTTGCATGTCGTTTCTGTTGCTTAAAAGCTTTGCAGGGTGGCTAAGGTGTGCCAAAATTCCTTGACAAAGGGACTCTGAGGAAATCCTGTATTCTCTGAAAATAAACTCCAAGTAGGGGCATATTTCACATCCAAGTAGGTCAGTTGTAGCTCTGACATGTTTCTTCCCATGTGTTTCGAGCCATTTGCCTTTCCTTCATATTTCACAGTACTCAGAACCAAAAATGCCACTGTGCATGTGGCAAACATACTTGCTGCATGTAACATTAATTGGCTCACAAACCTGTTTTTTTACCTGAAATCTGAAACACACCTTTCCAGGAGTAGCAGGTAACAGAGAAACAACACTGCCATCTACTGGGCCAAGTTATCTTCTTGATACAACACTAGACTAGCCAGACACATTCCTTTAACTCCTTACTTCCCTGCTTATTTTTTGCGGGATGGACATCTTCCTTAGTAGAGTTCTCTCCATTCATCTGCCTGGCATTTCTCCATTCTGGTAACAAAAACTTGGTTGTTGTCCAGTGCTCCGTTGTCCTATCAGATTCTTGATTGGTCTGCTATGTTACCTAGTTAGGCATATTAGTGCTGATTGCTAAGTAACAATTCAATGGATTCAATGGGTGTTTTTTTTCTGGATTGCAAGCAAACAAAAGATTTTGCTGTATCTTTCTGTTAAAATGTAATGACCTAACAGCTTTCCATGGCAAGTGAAAACTTCACCCCACTAATACTAAGGGACATCTTGCATTTTGCTAACACTTCTACTTGCAGTGTTATGGTTACCTTGAACATGAACAATTATCTCAGCTTCATCCTGACCGGCAATGTTATTCGCCATGCATTTGTAGGTTCCAGAGTCTGAAAGCAGGACACTGCTGATGGTCAGCATCCCATACGTGGACACAATGTACCGCCCATTGTCTATCAAAAGGGGATTACGATCTTTGAGCCAAGTGATAGCTGGAGGTGGGACTCCTTCGGCACTGCATGGTAGATCTATTCTGTAACCCACTTTTGCTTTCATCACTTGTGGTCCACGTTGTATCTTTGGAGGAACTAGGCAAAGGAAATTAATTAGCTTTAATCTATGATGCTTTTAACAGATGTAATGAGTATAAATGTGTTTTACCCTTGCTTATTGTAAAGATTGACATATTCCCAATATGATCTCTAAAATACGTCTGGTACATTTTCATCCCACCCTTCCCCCAAGCAGCTTATAGAGTGGTGAGCATTTCCTCATTTTATCCTCACAACAATCCTGTGAAGTACATTAGGCTGAGAGACAGTCATTGGCTCAAGGTCACCCAATCAGATTTATGACAAAGGGAGGAACTGATCCTAGGTCTCCCAGATCCCAGCCCAACACTTCAGCTCCTGCACCACACTGAGTCTCAGTTTAGACTAGCCTCTAAGTAATACCATATGTACATCAAGTTTCCAGGGCTAAGACACACAATAAACTGTGACTCCACAGAAGCTTTTTTTGCTGAGGAACCACCATATTCTTGGCCTGAGCACTGTTAAGTCGCTATGAAACCCTCTTCCTCACGTTTGCCATTGATATAATTGAAATTCTATCAATAAAAATCAAATAACTACTTTTTAGTTTAATATTGATTATGGGGTGTCCTTTAGAGCATGACCCACCCACCCTTTTCTGACCACATGTGATTACTCCTCAGGAGCATCTCTTGAGAAATCACTGGTTATTATTAATAAGTACCTCTTAGACTGGAATCTGCCAAAATTTTCCATGTGACTTCCTTCCCCCCCACTTCCTCTGCAGGGCAAAATGCCCCATAGAAATGCTGTTCCTTGGAGGCAGGAGACTACCAGGAACAGCATGGGGGGAAGCTGGTGGTCTGCAGTGTGTGTGTGTGGGGGGGGGGGGGGACTGGTGAAAATCAACCCCCCTTCACCAACAGAAATCTTCTACAGAATCCATCCCATTGTTATTAACAATGAAATGGTGTATGCAAGATATAGGTAGGCAAATGAACAAAAGTATTTTGCTTTATTAAAAGGGAAAGGTTCTGCGTAAATGCTGTTTTAATTATCATTAGCTGTATATAAGAATCACAGAAATGCTCCTAAAATACTCTACTGCTTATCAGCTTACCCTTTAGCACACGACAGGCCAGAGCTTTGATCTTTCTGGCATCCTCCATACTGAAATAACTGCCTGGCTACTGAAATCTGAAAGGAAGCTGACCATTTTTAAAAGTATCCAGGCTGAGCTACCAAAGTAAAAAAAATAAATATCCTTTCACAGCACAGTGCAATTTAATTTCTCTCAGACAGACAAATACACTGGAATCGAATGCTTGTGAAGATTTCAGGATGCCTTCACTGATTACTGCAAGTCTAGACTGGAAATCCTTGTGTTTTATTTTCCATTCTCATTCTCTCAAGCATACTCTGGTTATTTTCTGTCTGCAGGAAGAAGCAATCTGAATCTTTTGTGATGGAAGTTTGTTACATATCCTCTGACAGCCTTAACCTCCCACCTCTGAAGTCTCCTGCTGCCAACACATGTTCAGCCAGGAAGATAATATAGAGCTGGAACAGATATTGCTGGTCCCAGAGAGGAAAAGCCTGCATAGATAAGCACCACTATAATCGCTACAGGAATTGTCTGAATCAGTGGGTTTCAAACCACATTTCAGGCAATGTTAGAGATCCTTGGAGTCTTACCCAGGGTTTCCCAGTGGGTTTCTCAGTTAAAAGATTCATAACGGTGTACAAGTTTTCAAGTTCTGAAGGGACCTCATAGCATTTTGGAAGGAAACAGTGGCACTTTAGAAGGAGCGAGGATGAGGTGACTGGAATTTGAAACTTTGAGCAAGATGCTAAAGCCTGAAGAGGAAGCTGATATAATGGAAGACAGTGGTGGTGATGGAGAATTTATGTATTTAAATATTTATACATCACCTTCCTTCTTTAGTTCAAGAAGGCTTACAAATAATAATTAAAACATTACAAATTAAGACCAAATAAAATAAAAAAGACCAAATACTTTCCTCCTCACCTAAAAATTTGTACATATCCCATCAAACGTCCTGACAAGCCAACAAGCTTTGCGGGTGCTGTAAGAAGATGATCAATTAAGGGGCTCCCTTCACCTCTTCAGGGAGACCATTTTCCAGAGCAAGGGCTGAGATAGAAAAGCCTCATGCTCTGGCCATCCTAAGTGAGGTAACAACAAGTAGATGTCAGCCTGAAGACTATAGTTGATACACAGGAACTATTATTGTAAGCCACCTTGAACCCCAAGAAAGGCAGGATATAAATGTTTTATTAAATAAAATAAAATAAAATATGGGAGGAAACAGTCCTTCAGTTGTGGGCCCAGTCTGTGAAGGGCAAGGGGTTTAAAGATCAGTGTTGTGGTGGTGGAGGAGGAAGAAGAAGAAGAAGAATTAGAAGAAGAAGAAGAAGAGTTGGATATATAACCTGCCCTTCACTTGGAGTCTTAAGAGTGACTTACAATCTCCTTCCCTTCCTCTCCCCACAACAGACATCCCGTGAAGTAGGTGGGGCTGAGAAAACTCTGAAAGAACTGCTCTTGAATAAACAGCTCTAAGAGAACTATGACTAACTCAAGGTTACCCAGCTGGCTGCATGTGGAGGAGTGGGGAATGAAACCCGGTTCTCCAGCATAGAGTCCGTTGCTCTTCACCACTACACCAAACTGGCTAAAATGTTGAACTAGGCTCTGGGAAACCAGGTTCAGATTTCCATTCTGCCATGGAAGCGTGCTGGGTGACCTTGGGCCACTCACACACTATCAGCCTAACCTACCTCACAGGGTTGTTATGAGGATAAAATGGAGAAGAGAAGAATGATGTAGGTCACTTTGGGTCCCCACTGGGGAGAAAAGTGGGATATAAATAAAGTAACTAAAAATAAATAAGCCAGTACCTTGAACTGAATTCAGAAATGGACTGTCAAACAATATAGCTGTTTCAAAATGGGCCACATATGTTCTTATCAGCTAACCCATGGAAATAATTAGGCTGCCACATTTTGGACCAGGTGCAGATTCTGGGTTGTCTTCAAGAACAGCCCAACATAGAGTTCATTACAGTAATCCAGACGTGAGGTTACAGAAGCACGGCTCAGCACAGCCAGATTGGCTGAGTCTAAAAAGGGAGAGTATTTAGACTAGATGCAGCTGATAAAAGGCTCTCTTGGCCACTGTGCTTTTCAAACAGCAAGGCTGTTTTGGCAAGGAAGATGTAAACCCCTTTGGGGTTGGATAGCAATGGATATTTTTAACAGGTTACGCTGCCAGTCTCACTTCCATCTCAAAACCGGCAGTTTTTCCAATGACAAAATATTGGTGTGGCCTCTGGGTACCCACTGAATAGAGAGACTGATATTCCCAACCTGAACCACTCTGTTTCTAGACTATTCCCTGACAATTGAGGAATGACTCTTACGGCGGCTTAAAACAGCTTACCTACCATGTACGTTTAGTTTCACCAACTGAGTCGCATTCCCAGCGATGTTTGTGGCTACGCAAGTATACATGCCTCTGTCTGTAACCCGAGTCTTGATGATCTTCATTGACCCTGAGGGGAGGAAGGTGTGTCTGGAAAAAAAATAGGAAACAGATATGGCTATATAAACATTTACCATGAGAATGAGCATTACACAGACATTAGTAATGAGTACCACATGCTAAGCAGCATCTGTTAGGGATTATTTTTATTCAGATTGGGTTGTTTTGTTTTGTTTTTTTGTTTAACATTGCCTGCAATCTGTCCAAAGCTTTCATTTTCTACAGCTCGCTAATAAAGTGAGAGATTCGGAATGACCAAAGAGTTCCCTGAAATATGTCATCCAACAGATCTAAAAAAGTTGGATCTTCCCATGCCTGTCTTTTTGAGGGAGCTGCCTGCCTGCACCCCTGATATGTTCCCATGTGTGGAGATGAAGGAATGAGGATATTGTCAACTGCCAGCGCCATCAAAGGCAAACCTGAATTGCACTCAAAATAACGTTTTTGATTGCAGCTCCATGTCTACAGAACTCCCTCCTGAAGGAAAACCATCAGATCTATTACATTGGCCCTTCATGGGAGGTAGCAGAAAATTTTTTGTCAGGCTTTTGGGTCTGCAGGTCACAGATTTTGCCAGAGTTCTATTTTGAAGCAGAACATTTATTGTACTTCAGATATATTGTCAAAGGCACTCTGTGGATACACTGGTGGAAAATCAGGGTATACATAAACACCTGAGAATGCAGGACCTCCTCTGTTTAAGGAGGTACACATGGGAAGAAGTAACTGGGTAGTAGAACCCTAGTGCTGCTTTTCTTGCTGTGTAGGCTCCCCAACCATGGTTCTCCACAAATTACTTGGTGATGTGGATTGTAAACCTACATAGTTACAAGGGAATCCTGATTAGATTTAACCCTCTATAAAGTATGCTCAAAGTTTTAACCCCATTGGCACTGATACCACTATAACATTAAACCATCACAAGGCCAAAATAAATTATGGAAGAGACAGGGTAATTATTATGGGGCGGAGGCATCTGAGCCCGGGGTACTGTAAACCATGGTTTGCAAGTCCCCTCATTATGTCCCGAGAGGACCCATGTGAGTTGCCATTATATGCAGCAATGAAACTGCTGCTTTTTGAGCAGTTTAAATAGCATGCCAAAAAAAAAATCCCAACCCCAATTTATGTATGATTTCTCTATGTGGCACTGATATTCTCAGTGAATGCCAACATGGCTAAAAAACAAGATGAGCTGTCCAAAAACCAAAAGATGCCACATTTTGAAGGATTCGTAAAATCTAAGCATTGCATCTTGACACAAGCATTTCATGGCTGGCATCTATTCAATGCAGTTCTTTAAGAAAAAAAGGATTCTCAATATCAGAACCATTGTGTAATCAAGCCCTTTAAACAAAGAAGGAGAGTTTGATCAGCAGCACCGCTAGCTATTGTGATGAAAAGACAGGATTAAGAAGAATGGCTAAACAGGGTTAGATCTCTTCCTGCGTGCAGCATATTTTGACACCATGTCCGAGCCCTATAATCTGAGTCAGGTGAGGAACATCACGATCAGACAAAGGGGCAAGATAGTGAAGCCAAGACAAACAGCAGATAGACAAAGCCGAGACAGGAATGAGAGCTGGGAAGGGCTGAGAAACTAAAACGAATCATGGAAGTAGACCAAGAGCCAACTGATACAACAAGCAGCTGCACATAATGCTGGTTTGTACCACCAGGCTGCATGTGGGGATTTAAAATCTGAATGCTCTCCCTCATTAAAAAAACAAAACAAAAACACCTCCTTGTGCATACTGGAAAGAAGGTTCTAGCCTAAGATTTTCTGTGACATGCTAATACTGGGACCTTTTCTTTTTTCCTCTGGGGGAACCAATACCATAGTTAGTGATTTCTATGCCAGACTGCTCCACAGGAGGAGTTACTCAGAGACCAACCCCATGGGGGAGTGACGGGTAAAATCTAGAGAGAATCATGTCTCTGACGTCTCTCCTCCTCCCCCCACAGGCAATTCTCAGGATTTGAAGGTGGTTGCAAGAGCAATTATAAGCAGGTTTGCACAGAATCCTACCCAGGTCTAGTCAGTAGGGCTTAAGATTGCGCTGTTCTTAAGACTGCATGGCTAGGATGCAGTCCCAGGTTCAATGAGAACCTGCAACACTGCTATATAACTTGGCCTGGTTCCCTTAGTAACAGGACAAGCCTGAGCAGAGATATATCCCTCTCAGCCCAATTCAATGGACTTAACTTGGTTTAGGGTTGCACTGTAAGCGTCTAAGCAGGCTGACATTTGGCTTTTAACTACCATCTTTAAAACATGACTAATTATTCCTATCCAAAGAGAAATGTTTTAATAATTTTTAATCATATATTCTAGTAGTCAATTGTGGCCCCATTTGCAGATACCTAAATACATGGAATGGTGCCACACAGACAGAAGAAAGATTTTTCTCCAAACTTGGGAGAACCTTTAAAAGGGGTGGGGCTGCCACAAAACTCAAAAGCAACAACATTTGTCTGCACCTGTGCTGAACTGCCACTGATACCACCTGCCCTGCCATCACTGACTTTTTGTGCTGGAAATCTGACAGCAGTGCTACAGACTGGAGAGGAGGATGAGGAACCACCACCGCTAGCCCTGTCATTGCTGCCAAGGCAGTGACACTGCACGTGGGGAGGGGAACTGCCTCCATTCCCACTGTTGCTTCCACTCCAGAGGTGGCGATGCTGGAGGGGGAGGAGGAAGAAGGAGCACTGTTGTTGGTGACACCACCACCACTACTAGGCCCGCCATAACTGCCTCTTCAGTGGCAGTGCCGTGGGGCGGAGAGGAACTGTGTTCAGGCCCACTGTTGCTTCATCTCCAGCAGCAGCACTGCAGGGGGGGGGGGGGGAGGAACCAGCACTGCTGCTGCCACCAGCATCCCTGTTAATTCCTCTCCAGAGAGAAAGCAAGACAGAGAGAGAGAGAGAGTGGGCACTGAGGGAGGGAGACAGATAGAGAAAGAAGCTGAGAGAACAGGTAGAAGACGGAAAGAAGCAAATAAGGTGGTAATGGGATGCCCCTCATTGCAAGTTCCTTGTAGATCCCCGATTGTAGACTATATCATCTTAATTGTACAAGTGGTGCCTTTTTGCAGGTTACCACTAGGAAAGGCTTCCCAGTTTCCTTACCCTAGTTACATTGTTTGAGACAAGGAGCATTCAAAGATGACATCTCCAACCTGCCATCTTGGGATCAAATCCAGACTCAGTCTTCCAACAGCAGAACTGAACTTTCCTGCCTCCCCTTCCCCCCAGCCAATGTAGCCCACTTGTCTTCATGATATGCTGCTCCTTGGGCCTAAGGGACCCTGAGGGACAACGTAAGGAGGATGCCTGCAGCAGGAAGTGGCAACTGGTAGAAACTGCCAGTTTAGTCTGGATCCAGCCCTCCAACGGTATAGTTACACCAAATGGCGGTTCTGTGATCTGTACCTGTGTTAGGAGCAAACTAGGCTAAAAGATGGCCTGTTAAAATGGGCCGGTAGAAGAAATACAGATTAATTTGCATTGTTTGGTTACAGAGAATTTCAAGGGTGCATTCTTTACATGAATCAATCCAATACAAAATACAGCAGCATAGGACAGAGAAAATAGTTCTGGTAACTGTGCATATGTGTAAGAGAAGTTGCATCTCAATTGCATTCTTATAATGTACCTTCCAGTGCATAGTTATGTGGAAATAATTAACTACAAAAGAAACTTGGAATTTTTTGTTGCCATACTAAATGTTCTGTAAAGCTAGCTGGTTCTGAGTAATGAAGCTTTGTAAGGAAGTTTGAAACTTATTTTTTCCCTCGTAACCACACGCTAGAATAGTGTACATAGCATTACTAATACATCAGCGTTACACATTTTTAAAAAGGGGGAAATGGCATTATTACATTCTATTAAATGGCCTAGTTTGTACAGAGTGGGTTGTGCAGAACAACACACACTGTTTCATTGTACTTTATTGTCAAGCGGTGCAAAAAAAATAGCGAGATCTGGAAGATCTTAATCTGAGGATCAGGATTAATTTGCTTCAGTTCAAGGATTTCTGCAAACTGACTCAAGAAACTGAACTGGATCAAAGAACTGGGGTAAATCTAAAGTCACTGGCATGGTTCAGACACAGCAACAAACCTGGGTTATATGAATGAGCCTGGGAGGATCATGGATTTGCTCACTTTCTCTCTTCCCCATTCTCCCTTTGGGTATGGTTTGAACATCAACTACAGTTTGTCACTAAATACAGTCTGTCATTTTTATCATCACAAACAAAAAACAAAAGAACCCCACACAAGAGATGTGCACCGGAATTACAGAGTTCAGTTCCTCTGAAGAAAATGGATGCTCTGGAGGATGGACTTTATTGGCATTGTACCCCACTGTGGTTCCTGCCTTCTCCAGGCTCCACCCCCAAATCTCCAGGAGTTTCTTAACCTGAATTTGGCAATTCTACTCTCCCCCCCCCCATCCCCTGCCAGGGCCTGGATGACCTGGCAACCCTGCTTTATTGGTATTTTTCATGTATAATCTGGTCAGCCCTAATGGTATCTGGCATTCCAGGATACCTCTGTTCTAAAGTTCACCGGACTGGTTTTCTCCCATTTCTCATGGTTCCTTGGCAACTGGAGGGAACTCTAAGCTAGGCAGTTCATTTAAGCTCTGAAAAGAGTTGGCTTAATTTGTATACAAACCCCCCTGGAACAGTAATTCTCTGAAAAAGAACAAGTTTGCCTCAGCAGAAAACCATGAGGCTACTTAATTGCTATAACATCCAAACAGCAGATTCTATTAAACATAAGCACTAAACCATGCTAACGAAGTAAATAAATCCATTTGTTCATTTGTTATCCTGCTTCTTGCACCTCAGTCACATTTACAAATAATTCATTATTCCTCACAACAGAAGATAAGGAAGAAGAGAAGAGATTGGATTTATAGCCCGCCCTTCACTACCCGAAGGAGTATCAGAGCAGCTTACAAACTCCTTTCCCTTCCCCTCCCCACAACAGACACCGTGTGAGGTAGGTGGGGCTGAGAGAGCTCTGACAGAAACTGCTCTTTTTCAAGAAAAGCTGTGACAGAACTATGGCTTGCCCAAGGTCACCCAGCAGGTGCAAGTGGAGGAGTGAGGAATCAAACCAGGTTCCCCCAGATTAGAGACTGCACACTTAACCACTACACCAAACTCACACCACCAAACTAAAGATTGGGTTGTGTTAGTTTAAAACCCATCAAGAAGAATTTCTGTCACAAATAGCCTTCAATATAAAGAGGTTGTTACATCAGTCTCGTGGAAAAGAGCCCTCTGACAAGGAACTGGTATGTTATAGAGATAAGAGTGGCTTGCAGCCTCAATTCACATAAACAAGGCAAAAAAAATATTTAAAATGTTACCTTGGAGAAAAAGGAGAGATAAGCTGTGTTTCCTTAGCCCAGGTTACTATAGGGGGTGGCAGACTCTTCACCTCACACGGAAGTGTAACATCTTCCCCTGCTATCACGGAAAGCTCAAGTGGGTTGTCCAGTGAACCTCCTTGCTGATCCCCAGGCCTAGAAACTCTGGGTTTCACTAGGATAAAACATACGGCATCAGAATGCGTGTGCGTGCATGTGTGGGTGTGATGCTTTATATATGCACAATCAGCACATCAAAATGTACTAGTACGTACAACAATGCTTTATCTCATATTGACGAAGAGCGTATTCGGAGTCTGCTTAATTCAACATTCCTAAGACTTTGCCAGAAATACTTGTAAAGCCAGACACTGAAACTGGGGCCCAACAGCTAACCTTTTCTCAAGTCCACCCCAGTCAGTCCAATTCCTAAGGATGGGTTTGAACTCTGACCTCCCAGGTCCAAGTTCATTAGTCTATTATCCACAGGATAGCTCTGGCTTTCATTATGGACTAGTATATCATGAGAGAATATTCAGCTGTCAGTTTAACAAATATCTCAGTACATTTAAATTGAGGCAAGAAATTATCCCATGTTCAGATCTTCTACAGGATCCTATTTTGCATTTAAAGGTATAAAATGGCACCTCCACCCTAGGTGAATGATCAGCTCTCTGAATTAGGCCATTGATTGGTCACCCACCATTCAGATCTTAAAGAGAGTTATCCTAGTAGACAGGGGTCATTTCATCAGAAAAAGAGGTGAAGGAGCTCATTAACATAACTTATAAGCATAACTTATTTGCACATGCCACACCCCCTGGCATCACCAGAAGTGTGTCAGAAGGCAACACCCACCGCTCAGGCTCCATCCCAAAAGCGAGCCAGCTTTACACTTTGACTAAAGACACTTTCGGTTTCCTTTGGCCTTGCAGGGAAGCTACCCTACAACAAGCATGAAAATACAGATCAAGTTAGTATGCTTTTGCTTTTTCCCACAGCGCATCACCATATGTGCCTGCTCCTGGGATTGTTACTCCCAGAACGGCGTTCCTGCACGTTCCTACTTGAAATGACCCCTGCTAGTAGATATAGCTAAAAGTCAAAGACTGGTAGTCCATGGGAGACTGCAGAATTACTGTCATCTCAAAACAATGGCATCTCAAACCAACACAAGAAGTATCTCTATAATGAGGTACTTCCATATCATGTTATATTTCCACAATACGATTTTTACTGGCAGCCTTGTGTGGCAATGCCCTAGAGATTTATATACACTGGGCTCTAGTTTTTCCTTACCATAGACAGTCAACTGGACTTTCCGCGTTGCATAGCCAGCTGCATTAGTTGCAGTACAGATATATTCGCCAGACTCTTCTCCTCCAGGAGAAACTACATACAGACTCCCATCAGAACCTGCAGAAAATCTGGGATTGCTGGGAGGAATCAGCTCTCCTCTCTGTGAAGAACATGAAAATACTAACATGATGAACCTGCTCAGATGAAATAACAATATAAGAACTGCCAGACTACGGTCCATGTAACTCAGCATTCTGTCTTCCCACAGATAGTAACTAGGTCTCTAGAGAAGCAGCATACAAATTCCTTAAACAAATAACTGACCCAAATGCCTCACAGAGTATCCAGAAGAAGACATGATCAATTATACATGCTGGTACATTAACTGGTGGGGGACATTTTCCTATCTGAATCAGTGAGGCTGAAAGTTCAGGGCCAAGTTGCTCATTTTGTAATGTTTATTCTGGCTCTTTCATGCTACTGCACTACAGAATTAAACAAAATATTAAAGCTCTTTTCTTCAACAATGAGTGGTCACAATGAGGTTTTTGTAATAAACCCATTTGTTGTAATTGATTGATTTTTGGCTCTTGCTGAACAACACATCCAGCTGATCGTACAGTATAAATAGCTCAAAATGTCATAGTTACCTTTGACCAAACTATAGTTGGTTTTGGAACTCCACTAGCTTTGCAGGGCAGAGTCACAGGTATATCTTCTATTGTACTGAATATCTGCTGTCCGTGTTGAATGATGGGTAAAACTGAGAACACACACATACAAGGCTGTTTTGTAAAGATTATATGGCAGATTATATAATGCTGTTCTGAAAAACCTACAGTCTGTTAAGAGTGGTCTTGAAATTAAGTGCATAAGTGTATTCTGAATTACTGTTTTAGACAAGAACAAGAGCACAATGGGACCCCCATCTCTCTTCCTCTCTCAGTAATGTTCAGTAATATAAAACACATGATCTGATGTCATCACAGTAAGCAGCAGCCAGTGAAGTGGAACAGAAGAAACTTCTAACACAATGACATTAAGTTATATATTTTGAATTCCTTCACATTAAAGGGGGCGGGGGAGATGACATGAAGGACATAACTGACAGGGCTGGATCCTGCAGGTCCTTTCCACTAACAGTAGTGATCTCCTCTTCCCAGTGCAAGGGACCTTCCCTGATGCAAGAGGCTCTGGAAAAAAACCTTTTACTAGGAGAAGGCAGTTGTGCAAAGGGAAGGCACTGCCAGCAGTGGAATGGATTTCTAGGATCTGACCTATAGTCTCTCTTTTTTTTCTCAAGAGACCTATAGTCTCTTGAGAAAACCACAGAAAGTTCCCAGTAACAAAAAAAAAGTAGAATGTTCTCCAAAAATAAAAGGGTTCAGATTAGATTCTCTAAAGCTGTGGTCACACAGACTAAAATAATCTACTTTAAATCCACTTTCAATGCACTTTCCAACTGGATATTGCCAGTTCACACATTAAAAATCCAGTTGGAAAGTGCACTGAAAGTGGATTGAAAGTAGATTATTTAGTGTGTGTGACCACAGGCTAAAACACTCTGCAATCTGTTTTAAAAAAACAGAGATGAAAAATTAAATGAGGCCTAAAAAATTTTCTAATATCTGCAGAGTACTTTTCTATCATGGATCTTGTCTAAAAACATATGCTTGGGGGTGTTGATGAAGAAATGTTTATGTACATGTAACAAACATCATCTGTAACACTTGACAACCTGATATCTCACAAACAAACATAATGTAGAAGCCTTCAAAAATATGATGATGTTTTGGGGGGAAATGCTACTACTTAGGAACAGTACTACATAGGTACAAAGGAATCAAAGCACTGCACAAACATTTTTGAAACAATTCTTGAATTAATGCTAATTAATGATGTAAGGAAGACAATTATAACCATTTCTACAGTACAGGTGGGAGAGCTGAACAACAGTAGGCCATCCAATTGGGTTGCCAGGTCTTACCCAGCTTGCAGTGGGGGGGTGTCCCAATCTCTCTACTGGAGTTCTTCAGTGCGTGTACAAAGCGCGCACACCACAATGACATCACCCAGAAGTGACATCATTGCATCAGGCACGTTGGGGGTGGGGCACTGCCATTTGAGGGGAAACCATAGAGTTTTCCCTCAAATGCTAGAGCACCCCCCACAACGCCTCTGGGTGACATGGGGCACAGTGCCATGATGCTGGCACTTTGGGGGTGGGGTTCCCCCACTGGCTAATTCTGGGCCAGTGTGTAAACAGCCCATCGGGTGGGCAAACCCCCACCCACCCAGGAGACCTGGTAACACAGCCATCCAATGAGATTATAGCTGTGATTAGTTTGGAACCCACAGTTCCCTTTCATCATTAATTCTCTGCACCAGTTCTCAAAAGCACTTGTAGAGCAGCCTATTCTCTTCTATGGGATATGCCCCATCTTTGAGTAGCCAGAAGGAGAACCACTTTGAAGGGAGGAGGAGGAGGAGGAGGAATTATACCCCTCCCTTCACTCAGTCTCAAAGCGGCTTACAATTACCTTCCCTTCCTCTCCCCACAATAGGCAACTTGAGGCAGGTGGGGCTGAGAGAGCTCAGAGAGCTGTGACTGGCCCAAGGTTTACCAAGAAGGCTTCAGGTAGGAAAGAGTGGAAATGAACCCAGTTCTCCAGATCAGAGTCCACCACCCTTAACCACTATACCACGCTGGCTCTCGAGCAGAACTGCAGCTGCCTGTTGTTGTTATGTGTTTACTAGGACCATTCTTCTTCCAACACTTCTTGCCATTATAAGTCATAGACCTTTTCGATAGCTACCACAGCTTTTTGTCTCTTCAGTTCCCCTTGATGAGATATAGTTCCAAAGTACTATTCAAGAAAGGACCTTCAGGTACAAAACAACACTGTCAAACACCAACCTGGACAAGGCCTCTTTTGTAAAGCGAAAAAGGATGCTTCAGCAGTTTTTGTAGGGAGGCTCCAAACATACATCCCTTGATGAATTTAGCATGAAAGGGCATTTTCAGTTCATGAAGAATACAACAGCTGTGACCTCACACAAAGCTGAGGCTGCTGAAACACAGATGGATCACGACAAAGCGTCTCTTCACACTCTGTGAACAGGCATGCCACTCTCAAAGGTATTTTTAAAAACACCCAAACCTTTGCCAAACATCTCATTTCTTTTAAGCCCCATGCTCCCTTCTGTTGATGCTTCCTTTTATCCACTACCAAACCTTCTTAGGCAGCACTTATATCTCTGTTTTATTAATAAAGAAAGGGAGTCTGCAGAAGCCATCAATGCTTGAAGACATTTGGGTAGAAGAAAATGTTTTTTGGAAGCCATGTAACTTTTTTTTTTGCTCACTTTTTAAAAAGGCATGTTGGTTTTGTCCCCATGTTCCTCTGTTTCTACCACCCTGTAACTAAAATGGGTCACAAATCTCACTGGATGTTGGTGGGATCCAAAGAACCACTTCTGCATGCAGAGCAGCCATTTTGCTTATAAAGGCAGTTTACGTACAAGAACTTCCAGTTGTTAAAAAAAGAGAGATCTAAATAGCACCCAGATAATCTGTTCTGTATGCAAAAGCCTCTTTCACACATCCAAAGGTACACACCATTTTCTATTCAATACTGTCTCCTGGAGTTCCAACAATGTTCTTATTTTGCAAACTTATAGAAACACTGAACGTTTCTCTTACCAAAGACACTGATGGTCGTCGTTTTGTTGTTTGTCCCAGCAACATTGCTTGCCATGCACGTGTAATCACCAGAATCCTGCAGTCGAACCCTTTCAAGGTGAAGGCTTCCATCACTGCGTACGCTAATATATGGATTCTGGGCCAACTGGGAGAGGAAGAAACAGATTATTTCTCTGCTAGGTCAAGGCTGGATATCAATGGTTTGGACTTCTGCATTTTAAAAAGAGTCAAATTTCTGCACCTAAGTAAATCAAGTTTTGCCTAACTTTTTTTTTTCCATTGCTAGTGTAGTACTACCTGTTGAGCACCATCTGGCTTTTCTGTTTCCACCAGACATTGCTCTCAGGCTTTCAAGAAAATCTTTGCAATTGCAGGCTAGAATTCTTAGGAAGCTAAATTGTGCAGCCGTTGCTACCACCTGTTAGCACTGTAAAGATGGTGTATCAGCACAGAATAGCATGAAATATAGACTAAGTGCTTATTTTACATATAATCCTACAAGTCACGATGCCTAAGAATCTTTCAGCATAATCTAAATCAATTTTCTAAATCGATGGAATTTATTCTTGAGGCTCGTCAGGAAGAGCCAGTGACAATATTAACCAGCTGACGTGATTGAAATCGATGGTTAATAGACAGGTGAAAGGAAATACTTGTTTACTCAAAGAGTGAATAAAATGTAAAATTCACTGCCAAAGGATGTAGTGATGGCCACAGGTACAGATGGCTTTAAAAGGCGATTAGACAGATTCATGAAGGATAGGCAGTAAACCTCTGAATATCAGTGCCAGGAGGCAACATCAGGGGGAAAGTTTGGCCTCTATGCCCTGTTGTTAGCTCTCCAAAATAAATGCTGGCAAATGTAAACTAAACAGGAAGTTTACAAACTTCTATCCCAACAAAAATGGGTCCAAGGGTACAACTTCAATATGGGGGGCAGAGAGGGGAAGGAGATTTCCAGAACGATCAAAGGATCATTTCTACATGCCCATGGTTAAACTGAAGCTATAAAGTTTAACAGAACTCGTAATTTTATTTATTTGTTTGTTTGTTTCACATTTGTATCCTGCCCTCCCTGCAAGCAGGCTCAGGGCAGCTCACACTAATCGGTAAGAATACCATACACTGACATAAAACATTTAAAACATCTTAGAAACATTTAAGGCATTTTAAAACAGTCAATCAAATCATCAAAGTGCTAGTTAATGACATTCTGCATTTAGTAGGATGGCGTACAGCAAAATTCCCAGATCAATGATCTCCCGGCTTCACCCAATGATATTGCTCAATCCCCAACTGGGGCCAGGCCACAGATGTCAGTGGTAGTGGTAAGGTGGCTCCTAATTAAAAGCCTGGTGGAAGAACTCTGTCGTGCAGGCCCTGCGGAACTGCAAAAGATCCCGCAGGGCCCTGAACTCCTCTGAGAGCTCATTCCACCAGGATGGAGCCACTACTGAAAAGGCCCTGGCCCTGGTGGCAGAAAGCCTGGCCTCTTTCAAGTAATGGTTTTATGTGTTTTTATGATTCAGAATAACTTTAGCAACATTGTCAACTCAGATCAAACAGTAACCTTATTTATTAAAGAAAATTATGCCTCTGATAATGCATAATATGTAAGATCATTAAGTTGTTTATTACAATAGTGGCTACCCAGGACAGGTAGAAGACAAATTCCATGCACTCCTCAAATAGAGCCCAAATGCAGGGATCACCTAATCTATTCTGCAACTGGTAATACTCTGTGGTTTTTATTCCCTGGGATTGACACAACATCTTAAAATACAAAGGCACATCATGAAGACCTCAGAACTGGAAGAAAAAAACCCAAAACTAAGCTGTCTCCGGCAGGTTGACTCCCTACAAAAAAGCACTCTTGGTGAATATAATCCACTTTGAGTTTTCCCTCGGAGTGCAGAATTTGACACCTACTTAGTAACTACAGGAGGTAAGTATTGCTTTCCAGAGGAATTAACACATCTTTCTCTCAGCAAAAGGGAGGGGAAGTGGAAGAAATTATGCTATTTATGTTATACATAAGCACAAGAAGCAAGCAGCTGCAGCAGCCAAAAAGAAAGCTGACGCTCCCAAATCCTGTAATTCTGTGGCTGTTGAGCCAATACTCTTTGAAGCCACTGAGGAGAAATAAATAGGTAGCATTTCTTGTACTCTCATGGGACACAGACAGCCTTCTTTCTACCCTCTCAGGAGCTTCTCACAACACCCAGAGTACATGACAGTTGAAGTTTAGCCAGAAATTACCTCAGAAAGCTCTATCTAAAGCCAAAAGATGATCCAAACTGAATGCAGTATATATGTGCACTCTCCTTATGACAGGCTTGTGCAACTGGAAATCTGTGTCTGCTGCCTAAAACACCCTGCTGCCAGGTTACTGGCTCCACCACAAAGAATTTTCCATTAATCCATATGGCTAAATATTAACAGGGATTATCCATCTTGCTCCTTGGACAGAAAGGATAACTCTTATGCCTTCCTATTCTTCCTCTGTGAGAAAACTTCCTTTGTTTTCCCCTTATACCCATCCATGGCAAGAGGGAGTTTCCATCCATCAGGAAGGACTGCCCTCAGGCAATGGACATCTACTCAATCTCCATGATAAAAACATTGTTGACAGAGCTAAAGTGGAGATGGGTTTAATCTGATACAAAACAGAAGTCTTCAGAAAACAGAATCATAAACCTTTTTATATTTATTTATTTATTTATTTATTTATTCGATTTATACCCCGCCCTCCCCACGAACGGGCTTTTATATATTTACTTATGATATATTTATATATATATATATCACTTGGTTATTGTGGCATCTAACTTTGACTTGCTCAAGTGGATGAGGCATGGCAAAGGAGACAGAACTTTTATATTGTTGCACAACACTACAAAAGGCCACACTTTTCAAGCATTGTTTAGATGTTTTCCCAGCCCTGTTGGTAATCTCTGAGCTGCTTTTACACAACCAGGAAAATATTTAAAATGTAGATTGGCCAAGGAATCTGTATTGCTCTACAATGCTGATTACATGGGAAAGATCCATATGAATAGCACCATCCTCTGTGGCTGGGTCATTTGAACATTCTCACAAACAAACAACTTTCACGGAGAGGGGCAAAGGATACCTAAATGGAATAATTTTACACATTCAGTTGCAAGCCAACTAATGATGCACTTGCACATGTGAAATGGCCCCAGCTAATCATAGGCAGAAGTTAAGCAGATGTCATTGTTTCAGGAGTGGTCCCACTGGTGGACCTCCTGATGGCACTTGGAATTTTTGGCCACTGTGTGACTCAGAGTGTTTGACTGGATGGGCCATTTGCCTGATCCAACATTGGCTTCTCTTGTGTTCTTATGTTCTTATGAGTGGGGGGAGGTCAGTGCAAATACACCTTCAAACACTTTCATAAAACTCAGTTCATTACTTAAAATTGAATGGATTCTGCCTTGCCCCTCCAAAGAGCTGGGGGCAGCTTTTCCATTTTATCCTTATAACAACTTTGTGAAGTTATTGCATGGAAAGACTTCCCCAAGATCATGTCACAGATTTTTTTAGCTAAGTATAGATCTGAACCCAGGTCACCACAGTCAACACCACTGCATCACACTGGCTCTCTTGAAACTCTCTAATTGGATCCCATAGTAAATTTCCACTAATGGAAAGGAGAGGGTGATTTTCACCACTTCCGTGCTCCTGCTGCAGATCTCTAATTCATCCCTCATGGTGTTCCTGGGGGGGATTCCCTATCCTCCAAAAACAGCATCTCAGAGGAAATTTCAGGCTCCAGGAAAAGGGAGAGATTCCATTCCAGTGATGGGCATGTGCCTTCCATTAATGGAGGTTTACTGCAGGATCCAAGCCTATGTCTTTATACACTGCAAGTAGAAAACAGTGCAAGATAAATAAAACTCTCTTACCATCACACCATTTTTAATCCATTTTCGCTCGGGGATGGGGTTTCCGGCCAGCAGCACACATGGCAAAGTGAGCTGGTGACCTTCTATTACATTAGCTGCTGCTGGACTCATTCCAATGAGAGGGGTAACTATAAACGAGACAGAAGGAATGAGAGTGAGTACAAACTATACAAATTTGCATATTCAGATACAAATGCAAAAAAGAATATTGTAATCAGGTCTGTCCTACAAAATACATCAAGACCAAACAATTGTTTGAGATTTAATTAATACATTTTATTTATCAGATTACGAACTTCAAAAGAAACAAGCTACTTGCACCGATCTTATATTTGTTCTTTTTTGTCAGCTAGATAATTTATATGTCCTATATGTAAATTTCAGGATTTTTTATTCTTTTATTTAAAAAAAAAGAATTGGAATGGTATGATGGAAGAAATTTAGTTACATAACTAAATTGGACAATGTTTTTGCTCTGCTTTCCAAATGCCTTGTCAACTTCCCAATAACTTAGGGGGTTAGGCCATGGCTCAGGGGTAGAGAACCTGCTTTGTATGCTGTCCCAGGTTCCATCCCCAGGATCTCCACTTAAAAAAAATCAGATGATGGGAAAGATGTTAGCTTGAGAACTAGGATCGCAGCTGCCAGTAGAGAATACTGGCCTTGAGAGACCAATGGCCTGACTCAGTAGAAGTCAGCTGCATATGTTCATATGTATTCAGCTGAGCAGTAATAATCAAGATGGATTTATCTCAAATGCAAATTTGATATAGCGCTATTAGTGCATCCTTTTTGCGCAACATCCTCTGCATAGAAAGACACTGGGAAATTTTTAATTCGGTTCTAGATCCAACACAGGCAGTGGACAGAAGTCAGGAAAGCCAACCAGGGTGAGACCCAAACCATCAGATAGTTACCAAGCCCTGTCACTGTAAGGGTAGCCGGCCGTGAGACAATCTTCCCAAACTGGTTTTCAGCTTCACAGATATAGGTTGCTTCATCGTTAACCCACAAATCTAAAATTAAAGTAAACAAAACCTATAACTCTTGAAAAAAAATTATCACAAAAATTCTTAAGCAACCCAGATGACTATTGCAGTAAAAGCAGGCATAGTGCACCATTTGATACAGCTGAGCAACTTCCATTCATTTCTATTTGATGTACATGACAAAAACTACAAGAGGCTACCTATAGTAAAAATATTTGGTGGTTTGTTTCAGTTTATGAAAAACTGTAATATACTTTTCTTCTTCACAAGCCGAGGCCAAACAAAGGCATTTAGGCATACACGTAATGGAAGAAACTAGTTGAATTCTTAATTAATGGAATTATACCTTCCCAAAAATTTACCCACATATTAATATAATTACCCATCCATCACTCTGTTGCAGTATGCCCACCAGTCCTCTAAGGAAGAGTATACACACTGTGAGCACAGCAACAGTAAGGAATACACATCATGTCAATTACTTCTCCAGTACAAGATAATCAATTATGAAGAGCAAGCATGATACAATTCGAAAGGCTGCTGAAGAATGCAAAATTTACACCTCGTTTGACAGGGTGCTACCCACATTTATGACTTTAAGTCATGCCACAAGCATGACTTTCACAAACTGCTTATTCTTCTTGAGGCTGAAACTGTAATGTGGAAAGTTCTCATATATTTATATTCTTGTGAGTGTTGCAGGTTTATGTCATGCTGTTTCTGGAAACTTATATACCTTTGTGTCTTTCTCATGAACAGACCAGTATATAAAGATTGACCATTTCTATAATTTATTGATTAATTGATTTCCCTCCTTTCCCCCAAAATGGGCACAAAGCAGCTGAGACAGATTAAGGGATAAATTCTGATAGAGACAACAATGCTTTTTTGTTTTTCTTTTACTGGGCCTCACACTTAGATGTTTTTTAAACAGTTCCAGCTTTGAGAGAATATGTGCATGTAAAGTATGCTGAAGGTGACGTGACTCCAATGAAGCTTTTGGCATAAACGGGATTCTAACCTAGGCCTCTTGTCAGTCAAGTCAGTCGAGTTCGCTGATATGCTCAGGAGGAGTCAAGCCAGTGCATTCGCTGGTGCATTCAGTCAGCTGAGTTCGCTTGTGCGATTAATAGCAGTATAGGAATGTAGAAATTTTGGAGTTTCCGGTCGGAGGAATGGAGGTCTGACACGCTTTGCAAGTGCGCAAGGCAGATGGCGGCTCTTCTTGACAGCTTGGGTGGACAAATCCACCTGACGCAACCTCACACAGGTAGTGTGAGGACTAGCAACCAATATAATCCAGGTTTGAGCAAGCTCGGTGAAGGAAAAGTCTCGGAGGAGACTTTTACAACACCTTGAGCACTGCAGCTGAAGAAGATTCCTGCAAGTATCTCTAAGGAGCCGAGCCGAGCTGATTAAATCAGCATAAAATCTCCAATTCCCCTGATTCCTTAACAAAGAAGACAAAGTTTAAACGTTGGGACCACATCTGAAGCGAAGTAACAACATAAGGTAACGGAAAAAAAGTTTTTGCCTTACCATTACCGCGTTTTGAAAGACGAAAAGCAGATCTGGTGAAGCAATAGACTGTTACAGATTGGATGAGTGCAGTTTTGAAATGTTAAAAAGCTGAATTTGAATTTAAAAAGCCAAAAAAACAAGTTGTTTAACATTCCTGCGGTTAAGAAGAGTCGGGAGGGGGAGCCAAGCATCGCGAGACAAAGAGGGGAGGAGGGAACCAAGCATCGCAAGATCAAGCTGTGAGGATTGAGACAGGAAGTGACGGCTTGAGGAGCAGACAAGAAGGGAAACGGAGAAGAACCGGAAGAGAGCAAAGGGGACTGTAAAAACTGCCGGACCAAAAGGACTACAACAGGAAGTGACGTGCGGAGAGCAGACAAGTAAGCAAGAGGAAGGGACAAAAGGAAACTACAGCAAGCCAGAAGCAAGGTAAAAAGACTATAACCTTTGACACAAACCATAGAGAAGTTGCGCCTGCCATTTTGGATTTATAAAATTTTTAAACAGTAATATCTCATAAACTATATAACTTAGAAGGCTGAAACCAACGAAATTTGACTTGGCAAGACTAGCTTGTGTGATCACATTAATCGGTGTTTGATTTGGAAAATAAAATAAAATCGATCTTTTTTAAAGAGACAAGATGGACCGCGGACTAAGATCGAGAGCAGCTACATGGTCCTCTCCTACAATGGCAGCAAAAAAAGAAAAAGAACTACTAGCTGTTATGGAAGCAATGGGAAAAAAATGTTAGACGCTATAGGAGAGGTAAATGTTAAAATGAATGGCATAGCTGCACAAGCAGATTAAAAACTTCATAGACTTAAAAGCAGAATTTCAAAAATTAACCACAAGAACACAAGACATTGAAACTAAAGTAAAAGAACTGGAAGAAAGTACTCAAAAGACAATGAGAGACAATGACAGGATGGAAAAGATGATGCATTATAAAGACATGCAAAACCATTTGAGATTTAGAGGGATTGAGGAAAAATTGAGTGAAGACATTTTTACAAGAATGCAAGAAGCATTAGCAGATTTTTTACAAGAACAGGAAGAGGTTGTTAGAGAACACATGCGTCTTGTTTATAGAGTCAATTCTACATATGCAAGAGATAAAAATATACCAAGAGATATGGTAGTCCAATTTACAATGAAAAGAACAAAAGAACAAATCTACAAGAAGTGTTTTACTGATCCTTTTGAAATAGATGGAAAGAAAATTATAGTAATGAAAGAACTGCCTAGTGCAATACTGCAAGAAAGGAAAAAATTCAAGTGTCTGACGGATAAATTGAAGGAGAAAAAAATTAGATTCCGTTGGGAAATACCTCAAGGATTAAGCTTTTACTATGGCAGCACCAGAGAAGTGATTAAAAGCACAGGAGAAATGTACGCATTTCTTGGAGAGAATAAAGATGACCTTGGTGATATTTAAGAATATATCAAGATGGATTACAAACTACTTACATGGAATGTAAATGGACTTAATTCACCCCAAAAACGTAGAATGGTAGGGCATTGGCTGGAGAAACAAAAATGTAGTGTAATTTGTATACAAGAAGCTCATCTTAAAAAACAAGACCACAAATATTTAATAAGGAAAAAATTGGGAGAAGAATTTTATTCTTTAGCAAGCAATAAAAAGAATGGTGTTGTAACATATGTCAAAAAAGATTTGGAACCTAAAGTAATATTTAAAGACAAAGAAGGAAGATATTTAGCTATTGAAATCTCACTACAAGGACAGAAAACTTTGATTGTGAATATTTACGCCCCAAATGGAGCCAAAGAATTTTTTTTAAAGAATTACAAGTGGAATTGGATAACGTAAATTATGATCAAATCATGATGTTGGGGGACTTTAATGGAACTGTGAATAACAAATTAGACAGGCACTCTAAGAGAAAGGATGAGGCATTAGGGAAGCTTCCAAAAAACTTTTTTGAACTGATAAAACAAGAGAAGCTGGAAGATATTTGGAGGAAAGCCAACCCACAAGGAAAAGATTTTACCTTTTATTCTAATAGACATGACTCGCATTGAAGAATTGACATGATTTGGATGACTACTAATTTAACGTTTAAGACAAGAAAAGTGGAAATTCTACCCAGAATAATTTCAGATCATAATCCGTGTTTATGGACTGCTGGGCAGGTAAAAAAACAAAAGAGATGGAGAATAAATGAGGACTTACTAGACAACCAAGAAATAGTTAAAAAATTACAGGAAGAAACAGACCTATACTTCCAAGCAAATATACAGAAAGAAGTAAAAATTCAAACCGTATGGGATGCATATAAAGCAGTGATGAGAGGACTATTGATATCATTAAATGCTAAAGATAATAAAAAGAAAAGAGAACAATATGAAAATATCGTACAAGCCATTAAAACAAAAGAAGAAGAACTGAAGCGTAGACCAGGGAAAAAGAAACTGCAAAAGGAAATCTGGACGCTACAAGACCAAGCAAAAGCTATTTTGAACCAAGAGACGTAATGGAACTTAAAAAAACTCCAACAAAAGGCATTTGAAGGTGCAAATAAACCCGGAAAATATCTAGCATGGCAATTAAAGAAAAAACGTGAAAATAAATTTATCACTAAAGTGATAAGAGATAACATTGAGATAATAGACAACAAAGGAATAAAGAGAGAATTTTTTAAATATTATGCAAAACTTTTTAAGAAGGAAAACAAAGACAGAAGAAAGATTAAAGAATACCTGCAAACATTAAAGTTACCAAAACCAACAGAGAAAATTAAAGAACTATATAACAATCCAGTATCATTACAAGAGATTAAAAATGCTATAAATGACTCAAAATTAGGAAAAGCACCTGGACCAGATGGATTTACAGCGAAGTTTTATAAAACGCTACAGGAGTCGATCTCACCAGTGTCACTGCTATTAATGAACGATATAGGAGTCATTGGTGAGGTCCCAGAAACTTGGAAAGATGCAACCATCTCACTTATCCCAAAAGAAAATCAAGACTTAACTAATGTTAAGAACTATAGACCGATTTCTTTACTAAATAATGATTATAAAATCTTTGCTAAGATTATAGCTGACAGACTAAAAGAACACCTTAAAGAAACTATACAAACAGAACAAGCAGGGTTCTTACCTAATCGCCAAATAAGGGACAATCTAAGAGTAGTAGTGGATGCTATAGAATACTACGATAAACATCCTGAAAAGGAAGTGGGTTTTTTCTTTTTAGATGCGGAAAAAGCATTTGATAATTTAAATTGGGATTTTATGTTTAAGGTTCTAGAACATCTTAAAATTGGTGAATATATGCTTAACCTCATTAAGTCAATATATAAAGAACAGAAATCCTCTTTAATAATTAACACTGAAAAGACGGACGATTTTAAAGTCGAAAAAGGAGAACGACAAGGATGCCCACTTTCGCCGTTGCTATTTATTTGGATTCTAGAAGTTCTACTAATAAATGTGAAGGAAGATAAAGATATTAAAGGCTTAACAACCAAAGGTTTTTCTTTCAAATATAGGGCCTTTGCAGATGATGTGATGTTTATAGTGGAAGACCCTATGACTACACTACCATATCTGTTACAGAGAGTAAAAGAGTTTGGTGACTTGGCTGGATTTTATGTAAATAAGAACAAATCGAAAGTGATGTGTAAAAATATGTCAAATAACAAACAAACTAAGTTACAAAATCTTATAGAATGTGAGGTGGTGAAAAAGACAAAATATCTAGGTGTGAACCTAACAATGAAAAATATTGATCTTTATAAAAATAACTATGAGAAATTATGGCTGCAAATTATGCAAGATATTAAAAAGTGGAATGTATTAAATTTGTCATTGTTGGGTAGAATTGCGGTGGTTAAGATGAATGTGCTACCACGATTAATGTTTCTATTTCAAACTATTCCAATTGTGAAAGATGTAAAAACATTCAAATGCTGGCAGAAGGAATTGTCTAAGTTTGTATGGGGAGGGAAAAAACCAAGAATCAAGATGAAAATAATGTGTGATGCTAAAGATAGAGGTGGGTTCCAGTTACCAAACTTAAGGCTATATCATGATGCAATATGTTTGACTTGGGTAGGGACATGGACTATGTTACAAGATAGAAAGTTATTGTCCCTGGAAGGCCATGACTGTAGGTTTGGGTGGCACGCGTATTTGTATTACGGTAAAACAAAAATGGACAATATGTTTAAACATCATTATTTGAGAAGAACGCTAATGCATACATGGACAAGATATAAAAACTTTTTCCCAGAAGAGATACCTATGTGGATTGTACCTGCAGAAGTTTTAAATCCAGTATCACGTCACAAAGGACAAGATTGGTTGAAGTATAGAGACTTATTAACAAGACATGATAAAGACTTTATATTGAAGGAGCAGCATCAGATGGACTTTGATTATGGTTGGTTAAGATATAGACAAATATATGACATGTATAGAAGTGATAAAAAATCCAGTTTTAGAGAAAAAAATAATGAAATAGAACAAGTTTGGGAGGAAGGTGGGGAAAAAATGATCTCTAAAATGTATAAAATTTTGTTAAAATGGTTTAACGCTGATGAAATGGTAAAAGAACAAATGGTAAAATGGACGATAAACTTTAACAAAGACATTGAAATGGAATCTTGGGAATTTTTATGGAAAAATGCTATGGGTATATCTACATGTTATAACCTAAAAGAAAATTGTTTTAAAATGATGTACAGATGGTATATGACACCAAAAAAAATTGCAAATATTAATCAGAATATGTCTAACAAATGTTGGAAATGTAAAAAGAAAGAAGGTTCTTTTTATCATATGTGGTGGACTTGTGATAAAGCAAAGACTTATTGGTCTATAATACATGCTGAAATGGAAAATTTTTTGAAATGTACATTTAAGAAGTTGTCTGAAATGTTATTGCTTGGACTTAAACTAGAAGAGATAAATGTACAGAAAAGGACAATAATATGGTATATGATAACAACAGCAAGAATGGTATATGCACAAAATTGGAAAAACGAAAAAATACCAGATGAGTGGGAATGGTTGAAAAAATTGTTATATATGGCTGAAATGGATAAATGGACTAGAAAGTTGAATGACCTGTACTCAGAGTCCTTTTTAGAAGATTGGAAAGATTTGAAAGAATATGTTGAAAAATACTGGGACATGAAAAATTACATTTATACATGGTTATAATAACATAAAGCAATAGAATTAGAGTATATGAATGTATTAAGGATAATTAGATAATGACGTTGTTTTTTATTTTAGAATTATATAAGAATATAGAAAGTAAGAATTAGTATATAAGTATTTTTAAGATATATGACCGTTACAAGAAATGTAAACATAGATATAAGTATTACTATTTTGGATAAAGTGGAAAATGTGTTATGCTTCAGATGTGGTGGGAAACCACCAATACAAGATAAAAATAAGATTATACAAATAGAACAAAATGTTATATAATATGGAAAAAAGGATTTGTATAAGATAAATGTATTAATTTTAATGTTTTGAAAAATAAAAAAAAAATTTACAGAAAAGGAATGTAGAAATTTTGATGAACTGTTCAAATGTATGTATATTCTGAATTTTGGGGCATTTGCATTTATTCATTATTGTTAAGAATGTAATTTGGTTTGGATAATTGTCATGAATAATATTGTAATATTGGGTTTTGATGTACTATTGTAAAATTACTATTATATGAGCATTATCTGTCATATAACAAAATACATACATGTTTTATATTAAAAAATTACAGATATTATTCTCTATAGGGTTATATTTCATACAGATAGAGTTGGTGCAGTGTTCAGTTCTTCTTACATAATTTCCTATACACTGCTTTCCCTGTATATTGTTTAACCTCCAGTTGGGGCCAGGAGATCTCCCAGAATTACAACCAATCTCAAGACTATGAAGAAAACAGCTCCTTGGAAGGTAGACTGTATGGCATTATAATCCACTGAGATCCCTCCAGTCCCCAAATGCTGTCCTTCCCAGGCTCCACCCCCAAATCTTCAGGGATTTATGAACCCAGATCTGGCAACTCCTATTAAAAGCTCTTGAAAACAGAACAGGCTTGATAGTCTTTCTAAACATCTTTCATGAGATACCCCTCCAACTCTCTTTCAGTAGCCCATTCCAGAAAGTCAGTGCAACAACAGAAAAAGTATGGGTACAGCAAGAAGATGAGTACACAGCACTGGGCAGATTAAGAGACTCTGTCTAAAAACAATAGCATGCCAAGTGACAATCAATTCAGTAATTCAACATGTCTTGTTTACTTTATTTGTTCTACCTACTGTTAATAGAAAGGGCGCCTGTTCTGAGTTGGCTGATAGAACTAACAGCAAAGGGTCTTGAGAAAAGTGGGGCACCATCCATGCGTTGCCACTTCACCTTTGGTTCTGGGTAACCGTGAACATAGCAAGCCAGTGTCACGTTTGAGCCAATGTCCATCGATTCATCACTGGGCTCTTGTGTGAAGACAGGAGGTGCTGTCAGAGACGGAGGAAAAAATCCGAAAGCAGTAGCATGATTTTAGAACTTTTTAAGCAACACAAGATAGCTGAATCAAGATCACCAAGTTTTATCTCTTGCAATGTTCAAATAGTTGGCTCATGATTCAGCATGACCCTGTGAATGAAATGTTGTGTTTGGACACAGTTTAATTTAATTTAAATCATTGCTCAGCCATGTACGCATTAAATGTTCTTAGACAAGCATGTCATTAGATCTCAGCCTCACACCTCTATTTGTAGAATGGAAACCATAATAAAATCTCTGAGGGTAGCTGAAAAGACAAAGTTTTGATTTAAAGTATTTTTCACATTTAAAAGTACCATATAAAGCAATGGTCTTCAAAGTTTCCAGATCCAGGACTCACCTTTTATCCCAGATGGCAATGTGAGACCCAATAAGCTACAAGTAAACGTCTGGAAGTCAAAAGACATCACAGGAACGTCATGGGGACAGGAGGATCTTCCAGCGCTAAAAAGGAATCCTCTCCTCTGCTGAGTGATCCTGCCATCATGCTGTTCTATACGCATATACACTAGCAGCGGATCAAAATGCAGTGAAAAATGGCCATCCTTAGGGGCTCATGACCCAGAAAGTGGAGTTCCATGACAAACCTCTGCATTTGAATGCCTATGCATATAAGTAGGGTTTTCCAGGACTCCCGCAATGGCCCATCTATCATCACCATTGCCTGTCACCATTCTAAGTGGCAATGGGAGCAGGCCCATAGCTACAGTGGAGCATCTCTGGGCCAGCTCCCCCAACTTGCCACCCAGTCCTCCTGACTTCCCATCCAGCTGGTTTATTTTATTTTATTTTTCGCACATGCCACGGCTGCACTGTTGCCCTTCCAGCACCCTCGCCTCTCTCTCTCTCTCTTTCTCATTGCTTTTTTTTAAAAAAATACTGTCTTGTCACTCCTGACACAGCCTGGGTGTATATAGGGTGTGCCCCTATTTTAATGCCCCCCTGAAGTAAAAAACAATCCTGGCTATGGGCCTGAATGAGAGAGAAAAAATAAAAATGCCACCACTGCATTGGTATGTTACCTCTGGTTTGTACGCAGAAGTGACACAGGGATATCGATGATGTCAACAACATCACACACACACCCATGTCCCTGCCCCCAGTTCTCCTGCTGGTTGCCTGGCACTCTTAGATATAGTAAAAGGTAAAGGTTTCCCTTGCTTGAAAGCCAATCGAATATGACTCTAGGGATGCAGTGCTCATCTCCGTTTCCAAGCCGAAGAGCCAGTGCTGTCCAAAGACGTTTCCATGGTCATGTGGCCGGTATGACTAGATGCCGAGGCCACACCGAAGTGTTATCTATTTATCTACTAGCGATTTCTTGCTTTCGAACTGCTAGGCTGGCAGGAGCTGGGGCCAGAGACGGGAGCTCACTCCGTCATTCAGCACTTGAACTACCAACCTTCTCATCTGCAGTTCAGCCTCTTAACCACTTGAGCCACTGCAGCCCCCCCCCCCCCGATATAGGGGAACATAAAAAAATAAACTTAGCCCAGTTGCTCCAATGTGCCTCTAAGCACTGGTTGTGTTTTACTTGTAATAGACACAGGTTCATTTGATTCCCAGCAGTGTTAGGAAATTGTATTTTGTTTAGCACTATAGCTGTGCATATCAGTCCCCTTCTACCCCATATTCTCTGTCCAGAATACACAAACACTGTGTTAAAATTGGCTGAGATCTAAAAGGCCACACATGGCACTCCACAAACATATTGGGCACAGGGTGTTCTGACCCTTCTTTTCACAGCTGCCTCTCATGCTATCTAAAAAGATGATACTAAAGATCATGGATCCTCTGGAGCAGCTTTGAAAACAGCCCAAGAGGAACATAAGGAACCTGAGTGTTTCCCTCTTCCACCCCAGCCAACAGATTATGCTAATCAATAAAATGCATGCAGATGTGTTTATTTTTATACAAGCTCACATAATTTGCATGCCTTAATTCTGAAGCCATGATGCTTACAGCCAACGTCGAGAGTGACTTTGCCAGATGCGCTCCCTGCAACATTAGTTGCAATACACATGTAGTCACCAGCATCCAGATCCTGTGTTTCCTGGATCTTCAACTGTCCCCGATGGATGTCAATAATAAGAAATTCTGATGCTCTTAACTCTAAATCTCCTGGATTTGGGTAAGGGTAATAACAGCAAAGAATTAATAAAATACTTTTCTCACTCACTTTCCCATATGCTGAGTAACAAATTCATTGCTATTTGATTCAGTAAAGCTGTTTGAGACAGTAAAACTGCTTCACTATAGATTTGCAAATGAATGCGGATGGTTGCCAACATGATGCAAACATTACTGTGTACCAGCCAGAAGCTGTTCCAACTGGTATGTACTGTAACATTTGCTGCAGTATTCACAAGATGATTTACCTCAGCATTGACTTCTAGGGATGGGCACCAACCGGCTCATGAACTGAAGTTCATCATAAATTTTGGCCGGTTCATGGTTCACAAAGCAATGTTCGCAAACTGAAGAGGCAACACGAGCTTCCACACATTTTGATGCAGTTTGTGGCAGTTTGTGAAGAGCAGAAAATTGTTTTAAATGGCTCTGAGCCATTTAAACCCCTGCTTTTGGCTCTTCATGAAAAACAGTTGAGTGGTGGGGGCTCAGCTGTTTGGTTTAAATGGCTTGGAGCCATTTCACACCCAGCTTTCTGCTCACTGTGACTTTTAGCAGCAAGAAAAAAGCAGGGGTTGAAATGGCTGGGAGGCATTTCACCCTCTGCTTTCTGCTCTTCATCACTTTTCATGGAAAGCAGAAAGGAAGGGTTTAAAATTTAAATGGCTCACAAACCAATACAAACTGGTTTGGTTCATAAACCAGTCTACCAATTTGTGGTTTGGCCACAAACCATGAACCAAACTGCAAAAATATGGTTCATGTCAATCCCTATTTACTTCAGCAATTAGGATTTTTTGGTGCCATCCTAAAACAGGTCTATTTAGAATCCTACCCAAGTCTACCCAACAGGAATAGTCAGAGAAGAGTTCTCATTATTGCACTGTTTGCATTTGGGCCCATTTACACAAAACCAGTAATAGTGGGATTTAGTGTCTCACTAATATTTGTAGATTACCTCATGAATAGGAGGGAAACATATTGTATATTCATGAAGTAGTCTGTTCATAGGCAGATGGTCCTTCCAAGTTAGCTGGTTTGTGATACCTGTTATCAGCGATCCATGAGTGCTGCAATTTTATCTCCTGGGGAATACTGTCAAGTGAATCACTTAGGCCCAGCATAGTAGTGCTGATAGGTACCTTTAAGCCATTTGACCTGAGGAGGTGGAACTCCAGTGGTTTTGCATTCCATTACAGTTGTGTCTCCAAGAGCAATCAGAAGTTCTTTTTTGACAACAGTCAACTTAGGGCTTTCTGGAAAGAGAAATTGTGAAATTCAGTTCAGACTTAAAACCATAGTTTAAAATTAAGAGCTAGTTTTGGCAATCCCACAAATCCATTGATTTGACATGAGGAAGGTGAAGGGGATGAAATTGCCTCCCTCCTTTCATTGGTGGATCTAAGCTTGCGAAAGAGAGAAGAGAAAGTAATTTTGCCCTTTCCTTTCTTCTGCCCACCTAACCCACATAGCTGTTTATCCACATGGGTCCCATGACCTCAGGAACCCCCTTTTTGGTGTCAAAAGGAACTGCTGGGGGAGGGGATTGGGGAGAAAACTCGAGTTCCTTCTACTGACAGATCACTGGATCCAGCCCGCAGTACTCATATGTATATTCATGTGCTTATAAAGAATGAATGGGGAGGGCCACTGCTGAGTGATCTGTAGAAGGTACAGGTCTGATCTTTAGGACTGCCACTTAAAAAGGGATCTTTATCAAGGCTGAGAACCACTGCCAAACAGGCAACAAAGGCCTAAATAGACTAATTATCTGATTCAGGATAAAGCAAGCTTCCTATGTTTACACATGGATCTTATTCAGCTTTCTGGGTAATTATGCATAGCACACAGTAAAGAAAGCAATTGACTTAACATCGTGTCTTTTTATACTTGCCAATATACGTGAGGACCGATGTCTCCTGGACTGTTCCAGCTGTATTACTAGCCAAACAGCCATACAGTCCTGCATCTTTGGGGACCGCATTTCTGATAATCAAGGTGCCTTCAGGAGTGAGCCTGTACCTGTGTGTCAACAAAGTATCTTCAAAAACTGGCTGTTACAATGGCAATCTTCATTTGCTTCTGCACAGACTCTTTGCACCACATGCCACCCCAAACACCAGTGGTTCCTTTTGGGGCTTCCACACAACATCACTGTCTAGTCATCCCCCTTCCAGCTTTTTCCCAGCTCAACTATGATCTTTCCCAAACCCGCCTCTTTCCTAAATTATTGTATTCAGAGAAGTTTTGGGGAAACCATGCAGAGGAAGGCATGAATTCCCTCACCTTTCCAATCTGCACCCAAAACTGGCACCATTTCCACACCCACCCCATTGCCAGCAGGCTTTTTGCAAGGCTTTTTTTTAATTAGTAGGTATATAGCTATAGTGCTTAACACTATACTGAGACATGTACTACTGATCCAAAATAACCTTGGGGAGGGGGAAAAGAAATGGCAGGCAAGGGGGGAAATAATGGGGAAATAACCCCATGCAGAGGCCACAATGGGAAATCACCCTCCCCCCATGCAGAAGCAACCTTTATGTCATTATTGAAAGATTCATGCAACTCTGCAGCATTCAAGAGTCAATTTTCATGTACGCATGCAACTTATAAGATGAAAAATATGTAAGCCCTTATTTTCTTTAGATCTTCAGGAGGTGCTATAAACCTTGTTTGTTTGCCAAGTGTTTGATGGGATATGAACAGAAGGCATCTTTTAGGTGGTTTGTATTTGGGGTTATTGCTTTATTTGGTTTTAATTTGTAATTTGAAAAAAAAATACCTGTAAGCTGCCTTGAGCCAAGTGAAAAGGCAGGGTACAGATATTTTAATAAGTAAAAAATATTTTCACGTAACTGCACACATTTCACCTTTCACACAGTGTCAATGCAGTTTGTAAGGACTTGGTAAACTCTCTGTCTAGTTAGACACCATAGCTTCATTTCATGCATCACAAAAGAAGAAATTAAATTCACATTTTCTAAAAAGCATCTCTGAGATCAAATGTTTCCATAGACCTTCAGTCCAATCTTCAAAAAGCATTACTGCTTTGTAGCATATTGTACTGGTAAAAGCAATTTTATTATCTTTGGGTACCACTTTCCTGCTTCTGGCAAATACCCTTGGCCTCACCTTCTCTGCCCTTCCTCAAAGCAGTTCTTATTGGACCACCAGCATGTGTAGTGGGAGACACCATCAGTGTCTCCCAGCAAACAGCTAGGATGCATCTTTGATAATCCAAAAGAATACAGTTCAGTGCTGATGGAATGGCATACTTCTATTAATGCTTGCTGTGCCAGCCTTACTTAAATATTTGACATGGGACGTTTTGTTCATTCTATCTCATGGCAGATATTTATTTATTTGTATTAGGCCATTTCTATGGCGCCTCTCTGTTGTTGAAATAACTCACCAGGCAATTAACAGTAAGATACAATAAAAAAACAATCAAATGGAAGGAATAAAAACAATGGCAACAGCAAGCAGCTAAAACTGAAATGTTCACAAAACAGCAGCAAAAGTGATCAGTAAAACAGTAAACACTAAAACCATAAAGGGTATAAAAACCATCTATAGCCAGCATTTTCAATTTAAAAAATTTTCACCAAGACTCATGAACTTTTCTTCTAACAAAAGATGGGTACCTGTGGGAGCCCATGATAAACATATCATTGTGAGTCCAAACGATCATCGGCTTTGGATAACCTGTTGCAGAGCAGCTGATGGATACCTCAGATCCTTTGGTAAATGACTGGTTTTTGGGGGAGACAATAGCTTTGGGTGGATCTATAAAATTAAAAAAAAAAATGTTTAGGCTTTTCAGTGCATCGCCTTACCAGAGTTCCACATGAAAAAGGATTGCTTGGTGGGATCCAGTTTAAGATTTGCAGAACTGAGATTAAGTGCATCCAAGCAAACCAGCCAAGGCAGAGAAAAGAGAGGAGACAGGGGAAGGAAGTCCCACATTAACCAGCAAAGGATGCAGTAGCACATCTAAGAACATAAGAAGAGCCCTGCTGGACCAGACCACTGGTCCATCTAGTCCAGCGTCCTGTCTCACACAGTGGTCAATCAGTTCCTCTGGAGATCCAACAACAAGGCACAGAGACTGAGGCCTTAGCCTCATGTTGCCTCCGGCACTGGTATTCAGAACTTTACTGTCTCTGTATGTGGAGGTTCCCGTTAATCACCATAGCTACTAGCCACCAACAGATCTATCTTTCATCAATCTAATTTCTTTTTAATGGCCATCTTTATATCCTCTATCACTCACTGAGTTAAGGAGTATTTCCTTTTGTATGTTGTGAACCTACTGGCCATCAGCTTCACTGGATATCCTCAAGTTCTAATATCTTGGGCCAGAAAATATCTGTCCACTGTCTGTACCCCATGCATAATTTTATAAACCTCTATCATGTGTCCATTAGTCATCTGTGTTCAGCCTTTCTTCCTAGGAAAGGTGCTCTTACCCCTTAAGCATCTTTTAGTTGCCCTATTCTGTCCTTTTTCAAGCTCTGTAATGTCCTTTTTGAGATGTGGAGTACTGCACACAGTATTCCAAATGTGAGGGTACCATAGATCTATAGAGGGGCATTACAATATTGCCTGTTTTATTTTTTAATTTCTTTCCTAATAATCCCCAGCACAGAATTTGCCCTTTTCACCATTACAATACACTGAGTTGGCAATTTCATTGTACTTCTTCACACAAAGAGTGATTAACTCATGGAATTCACTGCCACAGGAGGTGGCGGCAGCTACAAGCATAGATGGCTTCAAGAGGGAATTAGATAAACATATGGAGCAGAAGTCCATCAGTGGCTATTAGCCACAAGGTATAGATAGGATCTTTCAGTCTGGGGCAAGTGATGCTCTGTATTCTTGGTGCTGGGGGGGGGGGGGGGGGGAGACAGTGGAAAGGCTTCTAGTGCCCTGGCCCCACTGGTGAACCTCCTGATGGCACCTGGTATTTTTGGCCACTGTGTGACAGTGTTGTACTGGATGGGCCATTGGCTTCTCTTATGTTCTTATGCACTATGACCCCAAAGTCTCTTTCCCTCTCAGTCTCAGCAAGTTCAGACACCATTCATGTGTATTTATTTATTTATTTATTTCAATTTATATCCCGCCTAGCCAGCGGACCGGCTCTAGGCAGCTTACAGCATAAAATCACTCAATTACAAAGTTAAAACATATCATAAAATGAATTCACTTTAAAATTACAACAGACTTTCAACACAATAGCAGCATCATACCAGCACCGATACCTGCCTCTAGCTTACACCAACCAGGAGGCTACCACCATAGGAGTTTTAGAGATGGCCATCATGCCATCTCCTAAGGGCCATTCCCCCCGGTGGCGGCCCCAAAAGCCTGGCGGAAGAGCTCCGCTTTGCAGGCCCTGCGGAACTGCAAAAGGTCCCGCAAGGCCCTGATGTTCTCTGGGAGCTCGTTCCACCAGTGGGGAGCCGCCACCGAGAAGGCCCTGTTTCTGGTGGCTGCTAGCCTCGCCTCCTTCAGGCCCGGAAGGGTCAGGTGATGTTGGCTGCCTGACCGCAGTGCTCTTTGGGGTATATATGGGGAAAGGCGGTCCCTTAGGTAGGCAGGCCCCAGGCCATATAGGGCTTTAAAGGTTAAAACCAGCACCATTTAAAAGTTGGGAATTTTTGTTCCAGTGTGCATGGCCTTGTACTTATCTAAAACGAACTTCATTTACTACATTGTTGCCCACTCAACCAATTTGTTGAGATCTTCATGGAGCTCTTCACAGTCACCCTTGATTTTCACCATCCTGAAGAATTTTGTGTCATTTGTAAATTTGGCCACTACACAGCTCACACTCAGTTCTGGATCATACATGAACAAATTAAATACTACCAGTCCTAATACCAGTCCTTGTGGGACCCCACTGCATACTTCCATCCATTGACAGAACTGTCCATATATTCCTACTCTGTTTCATTTAACCTGGGTTTTTTTCTACAACAGGACCCACCCTTTTATCCCATGACTGCTAAGCTTATTCAAGAGTCTTCGGTGAGGTACCTTTTCAAAAGCCTCCAAAAGGTTGGTGAGGTAGGACTTTCTTTTGAAGAAGCCACGCTGATTTTCCCTCCACGGGCTTTGTTCCTCTATGTGCCTAATAATTCTATCATTCATTTCAGTTTGTACTAATGTCCCTCGGACAGACATTAAGCTAACTGGCCTGTAATCTCCTGCTTCCCCCATGGACCCCTTTTGAAAAATTGGTGTAATATTTGCTACTTTCCAGTCTTCTGGTACAGAAGCTGAATTCAGTGACAAGTTATACATACGGATTAGTAGATCAACAATTTCATATTTGGCTTCCCTATGAACCCTCCAGTGTATGTTATCAGGACCTGGAGGAGATTTACTGCTTTCAGTTTCCCCAATAGGTCTGGAACTTCACCTGTCGTCAACTAAATCTGACTCAGTTCTTCAGACTCCCTTTCTGAAAATAGTTTCGCTGGTCTGGGTACGTGCCACGCACTTCCCACAGGGAACACAGATGTGAAGAATTCATTTTGCTTCTCTGCCATCTCCCCATCTTTCTTTAGCAATCCTCTAATTCTTTTGTTATCCAAGTCCCAACTGCCTCTCTGGCCAGTTTCCTGCTCTGGATAACTAATTAGCATATTAGCAGAAACTCATTAGCATATTAGGCCACACCACTGACAGCACAGCTTATGAGCATATTAGGCCACACCCCTGTGTTACCAGAAGAGTGGTCATCCAGCCACACCCACCTTTTGCTTCTTATTCTGTTTACCTTGTTAGTTGTTAAAACCCAGGGCTTTTTTTGTAGCAGGAATTAATTTGCATGTTAGGCCACATACCCCTAATGTAGCCAATCCTAATGAATTTCTGCCATTGGGTGTGGCCTATTATGCTAATGAGTTCCTGCTGGGTGTGGCTAACTCAGGAGCCAGCCGGAACTCCGTTCTGTGCGTTCCTGCCCAAAAATAGCCCTGGACAAGCTTATTGTTTGACTTGATGCAGACAGAACAAATAGGCCTGTTTGAAGCAGGGCAGTCAACTGCAGAGAGTCATGTGGAGCTACCTATCAATTCATCAGAACATTACTGGAGCCTAACATAAGCCAGTAGAAGAGTAAGATCAGCCATAGCTACTGTGCCCATACAAGCACAATTTCTCCAACGTAGCATGTTTAATCCAAGACACATCCAGCCTATACCTTCCAGATTCACAAAAGCCACAGGCAGCAAGAGTTGCTGTCTATCCTGTCTAGGGTTGGAGAGAGGGCACTGTGAAACCTTTATTTATGCACAAAGCAGATGACTTTGCTAAACTGCTCCTGGACAGTACCACTGCCAACTGTAAATGGGAGAAATTCCATCCCAAGTTTCTGGGCACCACCATGAAAAAAAACACCTCCCTGCCCATATAAAACCAGATGGCAGGGAACAGTTTTATGATATGATTTGTTTATTATGTGGAGTAGTACTGAGCCAAGACCAGCAGTTCAGCCAGCTAAGTATTGTCTTTCCTTACCAGGAAAATGCCACCATGACTTGCTACCTGAGACTTTTAACAGAAGACCTCAGGTCTTGTACCAAGGATCTCACACATTTGCTTTCTGGCACTAAGCCCTGGTCCTTCTCTGCAAGGCACTCACATTTTGAAAATACCAGTAGGTACACTGTAATGTGTAATTTGAATTACTCTTTCCATCTTGAGATTCACTTGAGAGTTCCCTCTCCAATTAGCTGTTACTAATGCCAAAAGAAACAATTCATAGGAACAACTGTCTTCCTGCACACTTTAAATGGTTTCTCTTTGGGGAGTTTATACTGAGGACATTGGAGGATCAACTTCCCATCATTCATTCTTGAATTTCAGGAGAATTCAGTGTTTTTTTTTCCCACCCAAAATAAGAACTTTGCTACGATGAGATTTTTTTAAAAAAAACCTGGAGTGTAAATTCAAAAGTTTGCATCCAATGTTTTATAGACTTGGTCCCATAAAAAGTGTATTTATTTACAGCTTGCCCCATGTCGTGAGATCAAGGTGGAAAGCAACAGATTTTGAAGATATCAGGTTTTAATAGAATCATGTATCCGCTAGAGACACTGTTAAACTGAAGTTTGTTGAAGCACCAAATATTTATTATCTGTTAATTTGCATGGAACAGAGCCTCTATTTCATCCATCAAATATTGTAACTGAAAGGAATGTTCATGTGATTGTTCCTTTATTGAAACAAACAAATAAAGTGCCTGGAAATGTTATCTGTGCTGCGCATAGTGTTTTCCCTCTCATGTGCCTTAGGGCTTTTAATGAATTCGCAGATATGGCAATCACATTGAATGCATCTCTCAGTTGCTAAATATTTCTATTCCTCCTATAACTTTTTTCAAAAAGATGCTCATTTACAAGCAGATCTTCTCATCTGCATCATGGCAAAAATACGAAACTGGACTAATGAAAATTGGCATCAGTTATACCTCTGTCCAGGTGATTTGTTTTTCTCTCATGCCCATTGTCTCATCAGGGAATTTTAAAAGATAGTACAGGATCTTAACCCTAACAGCTGCACTTTCTTAAATATAACAACAATCATTCACAAAGATAGTTTCAGGTGGGTAGCCATGTTAATCTTAGAACAAAATTAGAACAAAATTCAAGTCTCAGAGAACTTTAAAGAACAACAAACTTTCCCAGGGTATAAACTTTCAAGAGTCAAAGTTCACTTTGTCAGATACACAAAGCTTATACCCTGAAAATGTATATTTTATCCAGTCATTCTTGTGTAGGGATGGGCACAAACCAGCTCAGGAACTTAAGTTCATCACGAATTTTGGGCAGTCTGTGGTTTGCATAGTAAAGTTCGATGAAGGCAGACCGGCACAAATGTTCCATGAACTTTCATGCTGTTTATGGCAGTTCATGAATGGATACTGTTCCAGACCGATTGTCTCCATTCAATTAAACTGTTAACAAACTTTAAAGCCATGGGGGGCCTCCTTCTCCAGCCTTGGAAACACCAATAGGTGCCCTCCAAAGTTTAACAGGCATAACTGGCTGCCAATAACAGAGTTCTCATTCTGCTCTATGGGATCAGAATACTCTCAGTTCAGCTCACACCCTCTCCTCTGTTGTCTCTTAGCAGAAAAAAAGGCAAGGAACTTGTTGAAAGCTGAGCACATTCATTCCTGATTGTGAACTCCTCTCCCCTGCTGGGGTTTGGGTGTTAGATGGACTCAAGTTTGGGTGTTAGATGGACTCAAGCCACCCCATCTCTCTACTCATGCTGAGCAGAGGGGCTTAGCTACTGAGTGCCTCAGCTGAGGACCAACATTATATATCCTTCTGATTGTGAATACCTCTCCCCTGCTGGGGTTTGGGTGTTAGGTGGATTCAGAATTCTGAGCTACTCTGGTTCTCTGCTCATGCCAAGTAGAGGAGTTTAGCTACTGGATGCCTCAACAGGGCCCACATTTATATCCTCCTAACTGTGAACACCTCTCCCCTGCTGGGGTTTGGTTGTTAGGCAAACTCAGGGCTCTGAGCCACCCCATCTCTTTGCTCACACTGAGCATAGTGGCTTAGCTACTGGGTGCCTCGGCTGAAGGCCCAAATTTATACCCTCCTGATTGTGAATACTTCTGTGCCATGAAGGTAAAAGTGGGTGCAAAGGGTGCTCATCATGGGAGGAAGAAGTCCTCCACCCCCCTGTACCACAGGTCCCCAGCCCCAGGCACCAAATCCATCCTGTCAGCCCACTGGAATCCAGCCCTAGCAGGGAATCACCAGGGGTCTTGGAGCCTCTTTCCCCTGATCTGTTCCTGGGGCTCTCCACAGAGGCAACACAGTTGTTAGCACTGACCAGACACCAGCAGTTGCTAACACTTTTTGGAGAGGACGACTCTGATAGGAGTGATTCAGAAGGGGGGAGCATCCTCCTCTTCCACATCACAACTCCCTGTTGCTGCTTCCACCTCCAGTACATGCCTCTGTGGCCCCTCCCAGCTCAGTGCCAGAAAACAGCTGTCCCTCCTGCCTTCTCCAATTTGGGCTTCCATTTCCAGCCCATACTTTGAAAATATTTCTACAGGCTCCCCAGTGACCCCTGTGTGGCAGACTGCCAGGTGTGCTATGCCCATGTCTGGACAGCTGTAAAGTTAAACCCCAAACATTTGTTCTCCTCCATAGATACCTGCAAAGGGTGCACCCCAGGATGCTGCCACAGGAGGAAAGATTGGCAGCCAGTGGGAGGAAGAAGAGGCCCACTCTCTCACACCAGTGATAAGTGGAAGGGGAGCAGGAGGCCCCTCCAAGAAAGGCTCCTTGCATTCAGGGTGTCGTGGGTGGGACATCAAGGAATGCTCCAAGAGGTCCTTCCCCAGACATACCAACAGTGCCATCCAGAACAGTTATGTGGATGGTCCAGGGACCAGTCACTTACCTCATTGGTCAGATAATTGCTATGGGTGGCCAATCCTTCTCCCTTTCACCAGCTGCTGCAACACCTGGCTCCCTGGTACTCCATCCCCTCATGGAGGACCATGAGCCAATGAGTCTTGCCTACCGTGCTCCCCTCTGCAGTAGCGATGGTCAAGGCTGAGTTCTCCAGAGTGCAAGGCAGAACCATGCACTTCACAGCAGACCTCTGGAGCAGCCATTAGCATGGCTATCTCTCCTCACCACCCACTGGTGGCAACCAGAGGACCTCTCTGTTTGGACTGTCAGGGCACAGCCCAGACCCCAACAGGGGACATTCCTGACACCAGGCTACAAAGTGATTCTGCTCCATGAACAGGGGATGGATGCACACCACACAGTGCAAAATATTGCCACAGTGACATAGAATAGCCTGAGGGAGTGGATGTGTGGCAGCAACATCATCCATGACTACGTGGTCACAGATACTGGTGCTAACATGCTGGAAGTGATGAAGGCTCCGAGCCTCAAGGGCATTATCTGCTTGGTGCACATGCTTCAACTGGTGGTGAAGGATGCTCTGGGGTTGGGAGCACTGTCAAGGCCACCTGGGATGCTGCCACCCTTGAGATGTGGTCCTTGCTTGTGATCTGCCAGCACTGGCTGCCCACTTTTTGCACAGCATCAAGTATGCTCTTCTGCTGTGCAAGAGGCAGGGAAAGGGGGATGAACCTGAACACCATCTCATCCTGGACCTACCCACCCGCTGGAACTCCACCTACGACATGACTGTGCATTTGATGGAGCAGAAGAGCATGGTGCAGGATGGCATCTTACTGAACCTTACATAATCTGGTGCACTTTTCTTACACAGTTTTGACCATGGACAGACTGACATATGTGCACCTGACAGAAGCATTTTCCTGTGGCATAGCAATAGTGCAAATGAAAAATTAAAGGAAAAACATGCCCTAAGTTTCTATTCCTTAATAACCTGCTTTCAGTCTCCATTCCTACATGGCAAATGCTTTGTTCTCTTCAAAAAGACATGTCAAGACACTGTTAGGCATGGCTCTTCACCCACTGCATTGGCTGCAGCTGCACTGGTGTTTCCTGTAGCAGATTTGTGAAGAACGGATGTAGTTCCTTAGATCAGAGGTTTACTGATCCCTGCCTACTCAGTCTGGTGTCTCGGTTAGGAACGCATACTCTAATCTGGGAGAAGCAGGTTTGATTCCCCAGTCCGCCATCAGTCCCCAGTCCGCCACCGCCCCAGTCCCCAGTCTGCCCAGTCCCCAGTCCGCCTTGGGTCAGTCACAAGTTCTCTCAGAGTTGTTCTCTCAAGGGCAGTTCTCAAAGATCTCTCTCAGCCCCACCTACCTCACAGGGTGTCTGTTGTGGGGAAGGCAAGGCAAAGGAGACTTTAAGCCGCTCTGAGACTCCTTCAGGTAGTGAAGGGCAGGGTATAAATTCAATCTCTTCTCTTCTTCTACCTCCTCCATGTCCCCAAGTGCTGGTGGGTAAACCTGCTAATCACACTTGAAGTTTTTGCTACAGGGAACACTGACAGAAAACTAACAAAACACTGGTACAAACACGATTGCTGAGTAAACGATGTTCTACGATCATAGGAGAAAAAACACAGCTGACAGGCTAAATGGTTCTAGTAAAAAGGTTAGAATCGAATCCAGAATTTTTTTTAAAAAAAATCAGCGTATATGACAGAACTGTTCTGAAAAGATTTGCCATGCGCACAGCTGCCAGGGCTATTTTGATTCTGTTTTAAACCTTGCCAAAAGAGACTTGGGGGGGGGGGAGATGTTTGAAATGTTTCACAGGTCTGAGGAAGATCTACTCTCCTGTTGACATTAGGAAACTGAGACTGGGAGTACACACTGTGCCAAACCAGCACTTCTTCTGACAATGCGGTGTTATTTTATACGCAGCAGAAGAGGGACTCAGAGATGACGGTCTTTGATTAAGACACATATTTTGCACATTATAGCACTTGGCCCTGTGGAAGTCAACAAAACATGCTACAAGATCCAGAGCAGCAACATCTGGCATAAATTATTAACTTTATTTTCTGTCCCAGTAGTAGCCAGTGACACAACAAGGGCACAGAACTAATAGCGATGCTCTTTCCCCATGTCAAGTTTGTTTGTTTTAAAGAGGAAAAATGACAAATTCCATGAATACCCTCCCCAGGTTTTTAACACAGCTTTGGGATTTCTTTTCTTCAAATTGTCAAGAAATTTGAAGAAAAGAAATCCCAGAGCTGTGTTAAAAACCCAGGGAGGGTATTCATGGAATTTGTCATTTTTCCTCTTTAATGTTCTTGATTCAGGACATAATCCTATGAATGATTTCCTGCCTAGGTCCAACATTTCAGAATGGAAGCAAAGATACCAGAACTAAAGACCCTGCAACTAAACCAAGCCTGGAAAGAATACTTTTCATATACGAACCAAGAAGCAAGCGTGATGTATATGGAGAGTTATTTGTGTGAAACAGCATCCCTCCTGGTTTAGGCCATTTAAAAAATCCCAGCCTTACAAACTGAGGCTGTCCACCTGTCTAGATATACCATTTCTCTCACATAGCAGTTGTTGCACACAGATCACTTTGATGCCACTGGACTCAAACTTTGTTCTGCTGCTTCAGATCAATATGGCTACCTGCCCTGAATCCACTTTAATGCAGTTAGGCGCCCACACTCTGCCTGATTTGGGCAGCAAACCACAGTGCTCTGGTAATATTTAAGTGGACTTGTTTTGCAGGGTGATGATGTGGCTTGAGGTGAGACGGGAGTGATAGAAAAGTATTGTCACCTGCTCCCATCTCCCAAACAGTAAGAGGTTCCAGGCTATCTGTATTAGGTTAGCAGCCTTGCAGGACAAGATTGGAAACCTGCCAGACTTTTGTAATATTTGTTTATTTACACACCTACAGGTAGAGTATGTGGGAAATAAGCTGGTTCAGTACCTTAGGGCTCCTAAAAGTTGGCTCTGCTAGCCAGAAACCATTTTCTAAGCAGCTCAGAATGTTCTCATGTTCGTTCTCCTCTGGTCACATTCAAAACACACACAAACTAATATTTTCAGCCACAACCCCTCAGGTAGATATAAGTTTAGGTAACTTCCATGGTGGACTTCTATAGACACGCCACAAGCTCTACATTGTATGGAAAGACACTGAGTTCTATTTAGTGTCCTGATCAGCTAGATTCTAGTCCAGAGGCAAGACCAACAAGATTTTTGGGATATGAGCTTTCAAGAGTCAATGCTTCCTTGTTAGACCCTGTATTCTGTAGAGTCCTGATGGCTCCAGTCCTCTAAGCAAGGATAACTAGATGTGCTTTAAGAGTTTCACTTGCTCCTTATATGGGAAGGCAGACCTTCAGGCAAATCCTATCTAGCCTTCAGATTTCATCATTTGCAAATTAGGCACCTAGGCTTCTCTTCCTCCAGACAGAGGACCGTCTTCGAACCTGATCTTGCCATACAAGTGATTGGCTAACCAAACCTACCTGAGAAAAGAGGGATTACTGAAGCTAAGAAGTTCTCATAGTTTCATGAGATTCACGGTGCTCTCAGATGCTTCCCTCCACACATCTGTATTTCCTGCGTAAATGGCAAACTTCAAAAGGACATCTAATCACCACCTATTAAAACCTGCTGAGTATGATAATTAGCAACCAGGAGGCACCCTAGTATCTTTGTGCTGTGTGCGTACGTGTGAGCGAAGGGCTGTCAAGTTGCAGCCAACTTATGGCGACCCCAGCAAGGGGCTTTCAAGGCAAGTGAGAAGCAGATGGGGTTTGCCCTTGCCTTCCTCTGCAGATACTTCCTTGGAGGACTCCCTTCCAAGTACTGACCCTGCTTAGTTTCCAAGATCTAATGAGCTCCAACTATGCCATACCGCCTTCCTTCCACATCTTTTTGTAGTTACTGATTTAGTAAGTACACAATGATGTTAAGATTGGCCCCTGTAATCGCTAATTATTATTCACAGTAGGTTTCCATGTCAGTGATTAAGTGACTTTTTGAAGTTCCACACACACATACACACACACATGCTTTGGGATGGAAAAAAAGCTTTGAGACTCTTTTATGTTCTAAATAGGATGGAGCACTACAGCAGAGAGAGAGAGAGAGAGAGAGATTTTGTAGAAAAATATGCAGTTAGGCCAAAGATCCATCCCATCTTCTCTGATTGCTCCCAGTTAAGAAAGCATAACCCTTCTGTTAAGATTGTCTTTCTTTTTAACAGCCAAATATCCTTGGCTTCAAACTCTTTCCAAGCTTCCAGCAGAAAAGGGCAGCTGTGCTGTATTTTGAATGCTGTTGCCTTTTATTTAGTTAAAGTAAAATGGATAAAATGAGATAACTCCACAAATGCCATTCTTGAGTTCCTTGGAGGAAGGGCAGGATACATATGTGATAAATAAACTGCTCTCAAAGTTTGCCTCACCATGCTAAGTCAAAGAAACCTACAAGCAATTCTGGGTACTTGCACAAAGGGAACAGAAAGAGAATAAGATCGTCACATTTATCTATCTAATATGTTTTTTTCCTACCCTTCCTCCAAAGCTCATGACATACATCAGTCTCCCTTCCCCGTACTACTCCCACAACAACCCTGCATGGGGTTTGTCCTAGAGAGTGTGCCGGGGCCAAGGTCATCCAGCAAGGTTCACGGCATGATGCAGCTTTGTACCAAATCTCTAGGGTCCAAGTCAAGGACTGTAATCATTAGGTTGTCCTTTGGTATTCAACACTTTCTCTTCCTTGCCAAACTCCTTCATATCACAATTACTCTGGATTTCATCCTCCTTATTATAAGTTCTTGTGCTCTGTACCTCACGTTAAAGGTAAAGGTCTCCCTTGCTCAAAAGCTAGTCAAATCCGACTCTAGGAGGCGGTGCTCATCTCTGTTTCCAAGCCAAAGAGCCAGCGCTGTTTGAAGATTTTTTCCATGGTCATGTGGCCAGCATGACTAAATGCTGAGGCGCACAGAACGCTGTTATCTTCCCACCAAAGTGGTACCTATTCATCGACTTGCAGTTTCTTGCTTTTGAACTGCTAGGTTGACAGGAGCTGGGGCCAGAGACGGGAGCTCACTCCGTCATGTGGCACTCAGGTCTTGAACTGCCGAGCTACCGACCTTCCGGTCTTCAGCTCAGCGTCTTAACCTCTGAGCCACTGCAACCTCAACACATAACTTTAGGGGTTTGGTAAAATCTAAAAAACAATACATTAAAACACACACACAAATAAATGGAAAGTGTCAATAGATCCAATCTAGTGTTGTGTTTCGATTGTCTGACTAGGATCTGGGAGACATGAGCTTGAATCTCTGCTCTTCCACAGAATCTCGCTGCCTGACCTTGGCAAGGCCCTCTCTCTCAACCTAACCTCCTTCCCAGGGTTGCTGTGGAGGTGATCAAATGGAGGAGCTGAGAATGGTGTCGTAAGCCACTCTGTGTCCCCAGTGGAGAGAAAAGACGGTGGCATAAATATCCAAATAAATAAAAAATAAACAAACGTTACCAGTTTATTGAAGTACGTAAAAGGCCAAGTTGTGTACTGGAAAAAGAAAAGAGAAGCTGTTGCTCCCACCATGAAATATGGAAGTTTTCTTTCCATCTTACCTTGCACTGTGAGGAATACAGATGCCATAGACGAGCCGCCCTCATTAGAAGCCACACAGCTGTACTCGCCAGCATCTGAGAGCTTCACCATTTTGACCTCCAGAGATAGATTGCTCATCATCCGTATTCGGGAGGGCTCCACGAGTTTCACATCCCGGTTGTTTCTATGCCAGGTCAGATTGTACCGTACTGTGCTCACAGTTAAGCATGTCAGGATGGCTCGATCACCAGGAGTGACGGTAACATTATTAGGAACTCGTATGACGGGTGGAGGTTCTGTGGAAATGAAAGAAAAGGGAACAGGTGAAAGCAGGAAAGACATTTGTTTGTTTGTTTGTTTGTTTGATTTATATACTGCCCTCCCCGTAAACGGGCTCAGGGTGGTTTACATCAATTAGTATAATACAATTAAAACAATGTTAAAATGACCATTTACACAGGATGAAATTATAGAATACTGTGTAAAAACAGAGAGATCAGATGTCAAATCAATGGTGGGTGCCCTGATGTCTAATCAGATCCAGGCCACTGGTGGGAGATTGGCAAAAAGTTGGGGAAGTGGGGGGATGTCCACCGCCTCAACCAAAAGCCTGGTGGAAGAGCTCCATCTTGCAGGCCCTGCAGAACTGCAACAAGTCCCTGAGGGCCCTGATCTCATACAGGAGCTCATTCCACCAGGTGGGGGCCAGGGCCGAAAAAGGCCTGGCCCTGGTTGAGACTAACTGGATATCCTTGGGGCCAGGGACCACCAAGAGATGTTGGTTTGTGGACCTCAGTGCCCTACGGGGCTCATATGGGGAGAGGCGATCTCAAAGGTATGCTGGCCCCTAGCCATACAATTAACTACCTGTTCACAAAGAGCAGGGTGGTCTTTCATCCTGTTAAAATGAGGAGCAATTTTTAGGGCCAACTTAAACAGTAGGCTAAGAGTACCACAGGGCAAGATTCCAGTTAAATGAGGTCATTTATTATTCAGTGTGCCCGGACCTGGATGGCCCAGGCTAGCCTGATCTCATCAGATTTCAGAAACTAAGCAGTGTTGGCCCTTGTTAGTAACTGAATGGGAGACCATGAAGGAATACCAGGTGGTTGCTGTGCAGAGGAAGGCAATTGCAAACCACCTCTGTTAGTCTCTTGCCTTAAAAATTATATGGGGTCAATCATAAGTCGGCTGTGACTTGATGGTACTTTACACACACACACACACATTATTCAACATAGACTAACACTGAGTGCCTCATGGTTGGATTTGCAAGAATGACTGCCTAATTATTTTTTTCTGTTTTAAAAAGGAAAACATTCCCAATTTTCATTACAGAAATAGGCTGGAAAATGTGCCCCTCATGTTCGAATGAAAGTCTTCATATCCTGGGTTAATAGATGAAGTTTGTGTGTCCCTGTTTTCCCATTATGTTTTGCCATCAATCCCCACCATTAGTCTATATAATACACATAGATAACTTCTCTTTTTCAAGTTTTAGCCCTCAAATTCAATTTTTTACCAAAAGAATTGTAATACCAAGCTCAGAATAAACCAGGCAAACAAAATATGCACTTTATTATTTGAGAACAGTGTGAAAATTTTCTTGACACAGTTTAGGTTTTCTTAGAGCAAAATTTGGAATCTGTTTTTGAGAGCCTTCTCATTTTTTTTACAAACAGCGCTAACCAACTGCTGGATCTCTCCCAGCCAAAACGTTCTCACATTCAAGGCATGGGGTACACAAGCGAACAAGCCAGGTGCCATTTTCAGATTTAATATAGCAGGAGGTAAAAATAATGTTCAATTGTTTGTTGATTCACCAGTGGAGGAATGTCGACCGGATTCCAACAATTTCACACAGATGATGGAAGAAATAATCTCTGATCCACTGTTTCAATCCAGTACAGTTAAAATGCTTAAGAAAACACTTTTAAATTCTGTTTCTCAGATCACAACCCCAAAAGGAGGTCTATCAATCCCGGATCTAAACCTGTATTACAAAGCCACTTGTATCTCTTCATTGATTAGGCAATGTGCAGAACAAGAAAAAACAGACTGGGTGATAATTGAAAAAGGAAGCAAAAACTGCTCATGACCAGAAGAACTTTTATGGCACAGAACTTTACCCAAAATAAACAATCCACATTTAATGGCCTCCATGAAAATATGGTATTTCATAAAGAACAGAATAGTATCCAATCTGTCTCCTCTTAGTACTTTTACAGGACAAGCCTGATTCCCTCCTGCAAATGACCCTAAGACATACATGAAATGGCGTCAAGCAGGGATTACAAGATTTAGAGATATAATTAAAAATGGGGAAAGCATAACAAAATTAGAAATAGAAAAGAAATACAAAATAAAACTGCCCTGGTATGAATACATGCAGATCCAGCACCGCGTGGATCATTTAAAAACAAAAGATACCCTAGAATTTCAGTATACAGAAATGGAAAAACTTATGACAAATAGAAATCTAGGTTAAAAAGGACTGATTTCTAAAATATATCATATACTAGTAGACAGAGAAACCAAAAAAGAACGAGCATATCAAAAAGCATGGAAAAAAGATTTAGGGATAGACATCACAGAAGACCAATGGTTAGATATATGGAAACGTAACAGTAAGACTTCAAAATCACAAAACATACAAGCAACAGCATACAAAGTGCTGTTTAGGTGGTATTTAACTCCTGAAAAAATAGCGAATATGACATCAGCAGCCAATGCATCCTGTTGGAATTTATGTGGGCTAAAAGGATCCTTTATATACACTTGGTGGGGATGCAAACACATAGAAGAATTTTGGAAGCAAATTATAAAGGAAATCAAAGAAATAAGAGGACAAACACTTGACATGAACCCTCTAATAATTTTGTTAAACTGTTAGGAAACAGATAATCCCCCCACAGGAGACGGGGAATTAATTTTGTTGATGCTAACAGCCAGGGTTCATTTCGAGCAGGCTCTTGGGGGAGCGCAGCTCTGGGAGTTGGTGCCAGCCCCCCCCCCCCACGGGGGAATGCCTGCTTGTGTCATAGCTGCAGCAAAATGACCCTGTCCCCTGGAAAGGTCCTTGTTCCTCCGACCAGCCTTCTGAAGGCTTCAGTCACCACTGAATCTATCCTCCCAGAATAGTGGTATTTCTGAGGCTTGGATTAGTAGCTGTCCCCTCTCTGCCAGCTTTCTTTCTTTCTTTCTTTCCTTCTTTCTCTTTCTCTCTCTCTCTCTCTCTGCCTCTCTTCTTTCTTTCTTGCCTTCTTTCTTTCTACTTCCGGTGATGTCAGGGGGTGTGGCATATGCAAATAAGTTATGCTAATGAGTTATGCTAATGAGCTCCTGCACCTCTTTTTCTATGAAACGACCCCTGCTAATGGTGGCAAAAGCCACAATAGCACAGCGATGGAAAGACAAATCCCCTCCTAATTTATCACAGTGGTACAGTAAACTGTGGGACTATTTTATGTTTGAAAAGTATTCCATATACAATGAGAGACAATACAGAAAGAAAATGGTTTAACCCAATAGATAAATGGTTTCCTTTTTTAGACAAGATGGCAAAAAATAGAGATAAGTGTGAAAGTTGGTCATATTATAAATACTGGTTTATTGCGAACAATTAATATGGAACTATAAAGTAGACAACTTGTTGATTTAAGTTAACAACAACAAGAAAAGTTTGTACTTGTAATGCTACACTACACACTAAGAGGTATGGGACTAGAAAAACCATTATGTTTTACCCATGTATCCTATAAAAACAACTGTAAGAACTGTAAATGATTTGTTTGATCTTGTTTATGGAAAACACAACAAAAAATTATTACTAAAAAAAATAAATTCTGTTTTTAAACTTATCCTTAGAGTATCTGGACTCCAGATCAGAACAAACAGGCTTTGAGTGTCACACAATATCAGAAGAAGTAGTGAACCAAAGACACCTCTGTTTACCTTTCTTGGGTAGGGGATGAAGCATGATAACAGAACAGGGTAGATAATCAGATGTGCAGAAAGTGGCTTAAATATCTCACCAGTAATGTCTCCTGACCTGGATAGCCCAGGCTAGCCAGATCTTAAGAGATCTCAGAAGTTAAGCAGGGCTGACCTTGGTTAGTCCTTGGATAGGGGACCATAAAGACAGCGCAGAGAGAGGCAATGAAAAACCACCTCTGTTCATCTTTTGTCTTGAAAACCCTATAAAATTGCCATAAGTCATCTTTGACTTGATAGCTAATAAAAACCTGTCTTGGGGGGGGGGGGGAGGGGGGTAATCGAAGCAGAAGATATGAGGTACTGCTTCATCCACTTTCTTACTGATACTCTATACTGGCCAGTAGTGACTTGCTTTCTCCCCCAGGAAGAGGAAACTTCCTCCAGCTATGGTGGTACTCAATACTAATGACTGCAAAGCTGAATATAGATGGGCACAAACTGGAAAAATGTTCATGGCCCCACAAACCCCATTGAAAGGGACCACAATCCCTTTATATAGGGTTTGCAGAAACTGTGAAAAACAGCTGAGTGGCAGGTAGCTCCTCGCCGCTAAGCTGTTTTCACTCTCTTTTACGCAGTCCTTTTCATGCTATCTTGTGCATTCCCTTTAAAAGGAACTACACAAGAAAGTGCAAAAGAGCTAAGTGGCATGATAAATAATGATTTGCATTTAAATGAGTGCATTCACTCACCTTTCCTATTACAACTGGAAGTCTGAGCTTCCGTTTCTAGTGTATTAAACACCCTTTTACTGACCTGTCCTCACTAGCCTTTCACTGGAATAAATGTACCCTGCTGACCAACTTACTGCAATAGAGCTATTCTGTGCACCATGTAAATAGCAACTAAAATAGCTTTTGTCTCTGCAGGTTTATTTCTCCTGCAATCTCAAACATTTCTCCAACAGCACCACTAAATTTTGTATTTCCAAATGAGAGGCACGAGAACCAACGGATTTTTTAAATAAAAGCTCATCATTTCACACTTGTTAATCCTTATAAGATGTTTTTTGGAAAGATTTATAATACTTAACTAAACGAGCCTCCATGGCAGCAGGTTGATTTACAGGTCTGCATGTATCATCACGGAGGCGAATCTTTTACTGTGAAATTCTTTCAAGACATTTATAGACATATTTTAAACTCCAGCTGAATACAGCTCAACTGGCTGTTGCAGTCTCATTGTTAAAATCTGGAGCAAATGTACTGCCTTCCAAAGGGGAAAAAAAGCCCAATGTTGTTAAATCTATTTTCTGTTGAGTCATTGCCTCATCATACATAGAAAACTTCAATAAGATAGTCGCTTTCAGAGACTTTCCATCTGTTTCTGGGACAGAAACATTATATTATCTATGGTGTCTTTTACAGAATTCATTTGTCTGAGATAAGAAAATGACTTTCACTGAGATAACAAGCTGCTCTGACGATGCTTCTGAAGCAATTTCCCAGCAAACATTCACTGGGCAATTCTGCATTGGCTTTTCCCTCCATTGTTTTACGAAACCCACATTGGTACAGAAATTCCTTTCTGCATTGCATGCCGCTTTCACTTCCTTTGATCATCGGGTTTTATGGTACCTTCTGCATAGATTTACAGCCATTCAGGGGCGATTTTGCAGTCAGTACAGTGTCGCCCTGAGGTATTTGAATGTGGTTTTGAGCTGCATCTTTCCCTCAGTGTGGAGAAAATGTGGAGTGAATGCCAGATGCAGAATCACCCACTGTAGCTCCTAGCAAACACACTGAATTACTAGTTTTCAGGCCTAGAGGTTATCACACCAAAGAGGTCCAGGGGAAACTGTGGAAATGCCATCCTTTCTGCCCTTACTCACTATCCACACACAAACACTCAAGATCAGGTTTTGTCTATCTTGAATGGATCAGAACAGGAGACTGTTTCTCAACTTATCCCCTCCCAACAAATACGATGCTGATTGTTTGATTGGCAATCAAGGATGAGGTCACTTTCTCACATTAGATGTTGATATCTCAGAAGAAGGGATCCCACTCAGATGGCCAGAAGTATAGGTACTCTGGACAAACTGTCACAAAACAGACATGATGTAAGACATCATCACTTTTTTTTTTTTTTACTTCAAAGCCATCATACAGGACAGTTAATTTGACTGGGAAAATGACCCGGGGGGAAGATGCATTTAACCTCCCCACCAAGCCAGAGTTGTCGCCACCATAACTTGTGAAAGTAAATTTCATAAGCCAGTTATGGACTGAACAAAGAATGTTCTGCCACCTTTCAATGCGTCATTTCATCACCACACCAACGCTGTAATGTCTAAAATATATTGTTGTTATAGGTACTTCACGAAACCAAAATGCCACAAAATATTGTTGGGGAAATTAAGGGTGCAGGAACCTTTTTGTGCACCCTCATTGCCACTGTGTTCATTTTGGGGAGGGAGTGAAGATGGCTTCCCAATTGCAGAGAAAGAGAGAGATGTTCTAAACCAAAACTCAAAATCTGATCTCTTCAGCAAGGTTAACTAAAAGAGAGTCCCAGGAAGATACCCTAACCATGTGAAATTTGATAGCCACTTCTAACTGCTGTAAAACAAACATTTCCAGTAAGCAAAAGCCATGTGAGTCAAATTTGTGTCCAGTGAAGGCCACAGCACTCAGCGGGGTCCTGAAGCTTCCTGGGAGCAGAACAGAACCAAAGTTTCAACTATTTATAATTACTATAGATAATAAAGTATTACAGATGTACCAGAGGTTTTGTAAAGTTTTAGCAGAGGACTGAGACTCAATCCAGCCTAATTCTGCAACAGATATCAGTAAAACAAACTTTTCTGGAAAAGAGAAAATAATCAGCACTGACCTGACACATCCAGAAATGTCTGTGCACGCCCAGTTCCAGCACTACTGATGGCAATACATTCATAATAATCTTCATCCAACAGTGAGACTTTGTCAATCTCCCAGTTCACACTCACTGATTCTCTGTAATACAAATTGTAAAGGGAAGGACAATGGAAAAGCTAGGGCATAGTATCCTCTCAGTGACCAGTCCTTCCCCACCATCTTCACTGTGCCAGGCCAGGCTCAGGACATAGGCATCTGTGCTCATTTTTAGAAAAGGAAAGTGTTGCTCACAGCCCAGGCCAATTGCTAGAGCCTAACATTCAGCAAAGAGAAGGTCATCCTCCCTTTACCAGGCAAGGCCAGAAGGTCTGCTCTGTGTATTTATACCAGTCTTGGCCATCCCAGCAGCTTCATACAACCACTAATCACAGGCACTGTATGGCCCTATTCCTGTCTATCCTTGAAGGAGGCTTTAATGGCTTGAGCACCCACAGTTCTAGGTAGCTAAACAGAGTAGGTCCTATCCACAGTCAGTGAGGTTCACAGTTAAGACAATGAGTCCCTGAAACAAACAGTGAGTTGGATCCAGACTTTGTTTTCCAATGGCAGAATGGAACTTCCCTACCTCTCCACTCCCACTGCAGCCCACGGATCTCCACAAAATGCTGCTCCTGGGGAGACCCTGAGGGATGATATGAGGGTAGGGTTGCCAATCTCCAGTTGGAGGGAGGGGATCCCCTGGTTTGGAGGCCCTCCCCCTGCTTCAGGGTTATCAGAAAGCAGGGGAGGAGGAAAATGTCCGGTGGGCACTCCATTATACCCTGTGGAGACTGGTCCCCATAGAGTATAATGGAGAATTGATCTGTGGGTATCGGGGGCTGGGAGGGCTGTTTTTTGAGGTTGAGGCACCAAATTTTCGGCATAGCATCTGCCTCTCCTCAACCTCTCCCCCCCAAGTTTCCAAAAGATTGGATCAGGGGATCCAGTTCTATGAGCCCCAAAAGAAGGTGCCCCCATCCTCCATTATTTGCAACGGAATGAAGGCATTTAAAAGGAACATGGTCCTTTTAAATGTGACTGCAGGAACTCTCTTCGAAATTCAATCATGCTTCTTCCATCCCCTCTCCCAGAGGGATGTCACATCCTTGCTCCTGGCTACACAAGGGGGTGTCTGCAGTAGGAAGAGAGAATAACCAGAGACTACCAATTTAGTCCAGTGTCCACTTACAGACACCCTGCCTGGCACAGTCATAACCATGGCTTATTGCTGTGCTCATGCACTGCTTGTCACTCCTCCCTCCTCTTTCTTCCCCCTAGCTCAAGCATGACTGAAAGCTACAGAATGGAATTAAACCAAGGTTTAGAATTGCAGCTGGGGAGAGTGCAATTTCCATTTGCCCAGCCAGCTGCATTCAGATACAAACTGGGGATTGATTCAAGGCTGTTCCCAGTGCTCATCTGTGCATGACAGAGAGGGGGAAGAGGGGCAAGGCAAACAAGCAAACCCAGTTGAATACAGCCAGCTTTTCCCACTGGTGAAAAGAAGGGGGGGTCCCATTTGACTACCTAAAAAGCTATGTTGGGGACCATGAAACCTGCCTAGACAAAAATGTCATGCAGAGGCTGACATAAGGATGGGAATAGAGTGAGACTGAGCAAAACAGTTGGCTGGATCCAACCCATCACAGACAAGCTTCTGTTAATCTAATTCTCATTAGTCATTCAGATGTCACAGCCAGACCTGTTTCCCCATGACATGCTCTCAAATGATGGAGGATAACTGCATATTAAAAGAGGGTGAATGCCTTTAACAGTAACATTCCTTTCTAAAATAAAATATTTGTGGTATAAAACAAAGAAGCAGAGAAAACATGAATTAGATGCCCAACAGCATTACGTGTTTTATTTAAGCTGCTTTGGGCCCCTCTGGAAGAAGAACAGTAGGGTAGAATTGTTTTGGTAAGTATTAAATAAACATACATCCCATTGTAAATGGTGCACAGCACTCAAAAGACCTAAAAATGGTCATATAAAATGTCTGCAGGTTTTTTAAAAAAAAAATTAAAGCATTGTTTTGCTATTGTTCACTCATCTATGCAATTTGCTGCATCTGAAAACTCTACATGTTTGAAAGGCCTTTTTGTGGTGCCATCCTAGAAAGAGTTACACCCTTCTGATCCCATAGACTTCAGGGGACTAAGAAGGATGTTCACTCTGCTCAGGAAGGCATTGATGGCCATACTTCTGACAACTGCCTCCAAAATGTACCGACAACCTCTCATCAACAAACAGAGATACAAAACAGCCATGAGAATTCAACCATCAAGCAGCTGAGTCCTTCTTCACTGCATCCCAGCTGGGTTAGTTTCATGTCTTACACAATTTCTCATGATGAAATACCCCTTGGTCCATCTTATCATGGATCACAGTGTTCATTCATACATGTGTGTGTATTAGTGAGACTGTTAATATGTTATGTCTGTCTTCCTCCTAAAATCAAGGGAGACTAGTCCGTACGGAACTTGATCAGTCCTTTTCAACACACATGTAACTCCAGACTCTTTACTCAACAGGAGAGAAGCCAAGATAAATCTCATTACTTAAGATGGAGCTCTCAGTCAATAAACTTTGGCTCGAAGATTATTTTGTGAAATTGCCAGCATATTCTGCTATATTCAACAGCCATGTAACAAGATAGGAGGGATATTTAAGACAAAAAAGCCCAAGCCATTTGATCATTATGGCTTGAAAGGAATTACAGAACTAGGGAAGTATGTGCCTAAGATGAATTAATGGAACCTCATAAAGAAGACGAAATGCCCAGGGAAGGATTATAGGATTCAGCTTGTTAATTAATTAATTGCTAACATATTTCAAAACATAAGCTACATACCTTCTGCGTTTTAAAAGAATAAAGGGGACCGAACAAGCATTTATATTTTCTTGTAAAATACAGCTAAGAATCAGTTCGGTTCTTAATAAATAACATGGCCCTAGACAACAGTAATCCCTGCTGCTTTATATATGGCATTACTTTATCAGTAGGAAAGATCTCTAGACTCAGGGAATCCTCCATATTGGCTCAGGGAATCCTTTCCATATCTGACAAGGAGCCCATGCATTTTGCACAGGGAGATCCCACCGGCCACATTCAACTTTGGCAGGGAGAACACATGAAGCTTCCTTGATACTAAGTCAGACCCTTTGGTCTATCAAGGGCAGCACTGTCTACTCTAACTAGCAATGGTTCTCCAAGGTCTCAGGAAGAGGTCTTTCCTTCCATCCACTACCGAATTCTTTTAACTGGATATGTGGGAGACTGAACGGGTGCGTTCAGATGCGCAGATTTGAGCCGGTTCGAAACGCTTTGAGCCAGCTCAAATCTGCGCGTTCAGACTGCCTCCCGTCCCCAGCCATCACCTACCAGACCAAATGCTGTCTCAAAGCGTCACATTTTTGAGACCAGGTCCCAAGGTGGTTTCTCTCGTCCTCTTCCGGCTCAAGCCGCCTTCTCCCCGTGTGATCGCAGAGCCGTCGCTGAGCTACTTCTGAGTCTTTAAGCCCCCCCCCCCCCCGCAGAAGCTTCTGGCTTCCGCTTTTTGACCACCATTTTTTTTACCGTTGGCAATATGCGCATGAGCGCTTCTACACCTTTAAAAAAAAATAAATGTTTTAAAAAATGGCCACTACTTCTCCGTTCCGGATGCCACAGAGACCAGTTTCAGGGTAAAAGTTTAAAGGGAAGTGTTCTCTCAGTGCAAGGAAGTCAGGGAGCTTGGGTGAGTGAGAGGTTTTGCTCTCCTGCTTTTGCGCATGTGCTAGATTGTATTTTTGGGTGATTGCTTATGCACATGTGCAAGCAGTGAAAAATTTAAAAAGGGGCCAGACACACGCTCCCGTGTAGACGCCGGGGAGCCACTTGAGTGTGCTTCGAGCTGGAGCGAGTGTGATCACGATGGGGCGTTTTGAGCTGGCTCCAGCCGGCTCCAGCCAGTTCCAGCACACTGTCTGAATGCACCAAATGTGTGACCTTCTGCATGTCAAGCAGATGGTGGCCAGTTCATCCTTGCTCTATATGAACTGACACACACCATGGAGTATGCCAGTACAAACCCAGCTGACCACTGAAGTGGCCATTTTGGAGATTAAATCAGTGGAGGGTGATGATATTCAAGAATGCAGTGAGCATGGTTTATACCTATTCTTAGTGCTGCACCCATGGCTAAGGCAGGCTGCATAAGTGCCACCTCTGCAGCCTTTGGACCAAGCCAGGGCAACATGGGAGAAGGTGAACACCCTCTTGCACCTGTGCCATGGCCAACCAGGTCAAAGATAGACTGAGAAATGCTTCTTCTGGAAACCACTTAGATACAACCCACACAATGCAGGAGGAGGGTGCTTGGAGAGGGGAAAATGTCTTCAGCCAGACTACAGCTGTATATTGCAAGGGAAGATCAGTCATTGTGAGCAAACAGTGGTATGGATCCAACCTGCCTCCAGCTTAAAGAGCCTTCTTCCAGCTTAAGTAGACCTTCCACTTAAGAGCCTTGTAAGTTGAAAGAAGGCTTTAGACTTCTCTGACCTCCTCTGGAATTCTAGAGTTGTACAGAAAGTACTTTGAAAACTGTACAAGGCCATTGCTATCAGCATTCTTAGACCATGCAATTTAACAAAAAGATGAATTACATTGGAACAGACTGGACTGAAAGACACTTATTAAAAACAGCATCCTTCTTACTTTATTAATCTCATTGCTCCAAGGTGAACGAGGACCTGTAAATATGTTTTCCTGTCACATGCACTACAATGTATAGTTTTAGTTTCATATACAGATAACTATCGCTTCTCCTTCAACTCTATTTCAGTTATTACAATTTTGGCAGTCCTACCTCACATCCTGGGGGAGCTCACCACCTGCACTACATGTTCTCCATTTTGTGCAACTAGGGCAACACATTATTTTACAGTTTCAGCACATGCAAATGTATACCCTCAAAATACCTGTGTTTCTGATTGTGTGAACCAAAGCTGGAAAACACATGCAGAAATGGATTGTGCAAGTACTGAATGAATCTTCTATATTTTCCTGGTAAATGAGGTAGAAGTGCTAAAATAATAAACAATGGTGCAGAAAGTGCTAACAAACAAAGCTTGTCTCTACAGACCACAAGAGCAACCAATTTCCATCCTGATTTCACCATTGTGTAATGGAGATGCTATACACACATTCATCCACTGAAAAGAAACCATTACAGTGATATTGAGAGATGGTTACTTACTTGAAGAACTGATCCATTCCCAGTTTAATTCCATTTCTGCTAAAACGGACAGTGAAAGGTATGAGGCTTTCTATGTGGCAAGTTATCTGACCCGGCTGCAGATAATACCCAGGAGTTTTTTCAGGCATGGTTACTTTGGGAACATCTAGAATAAAATTAAATATATTCTCCTTATAAATTTCATATGGTAATACAGTAATTTCACCTCCATGATTCTAAGAGTCATGCTATATCAGACACAGTTTTTTAGGGGAAAGTATGAAAGGTTCCTACCATCATAAATACTAAAATAACTAGTAGTTTAATTTTTTTTAAAAAGACTTTAAAATTACCAGGAATAATATTGGAAAATGAAACGCTTGATACTCTCTGGAAGAGGTAATCATCTTTGTCATAACCAGTTATTTTAATAAAGAAGGCTTCATTTGGAGGAACAAAGTCAGTAATATTCCAGATTCCATAAGGTCTTCTGTCAGGATAATACTTCACAGGAATGGTTTTCAGTAGATCTCCTGATATGCTTAGCAACTCTAGACGATCCACTCTAGCAGGAAGATGAATTCCTGTGGTATTTAGCAGAATGAAGGTAGGTATCCCTATTAAGAAAACAGAAATCAAGAATGACAAAGCTGTACTACTGAATCTTCCTAAGATGTAGGCAGCTCTGCAACCTATGTGAAGTCCTGACCAGTGTTCCCTCTAAACTGCGTTAGTGTGAGCTAGCTCACAGTTTTTTAGCCTCCAGCTCATACATTTTTGTTTTAGCTCAGGAAGGATGGCTCCAGAGCAAACTAGCGCGCTCACTCACAACTTTAATGCCAGTAGCTCACAAAGTAGAATTTTTGCTCACAAGACTCCACAGCTTAGAGGGAGAATTCGTTCCGACCCATGGGATGAAAACCGATGTCCTAAGACCATAGCATGTCTTTATTGCTCTAGGAAGATAGTTGTCTACAGACTCTACACAGCTTCTCAGCACAGCACTTCCAGTCAGAACCATGCAAACTATTTTTGCCATAACCCAGAGGTCTTCGCATAAGGAGGCTTCCAAGTTTATGAAATGGGAAATTCTGACCTGCCTACTGGGGAATACACCAACAAGAAGAGCAACAGGTTTCTGCAAATTGTCTGGACTGCATCTCTTCTCACTTGCCATATGCGTATTTGCCAAAGCTGGGTAACACTGGGAAAAACAACCACTGATTATTTTCGTTAATTTGTTCTGCTAGGATTTATTCTATAATTATGTGTTTTTGCTGTTTTTATTGTTTTACAGTTCAATCTTAAACTGAGTTGCATCCTTCTAAGCAGGACTGCTGAGAGCCACCATGGACCCACGAACAAAGATTCCATCTGCCCCCTCTCCATACGACCCTGATTCGAATCAAGTATCATAACAAAGCAAATCACTTGGCTAACTGTTACCATGCATCTATAACAGGGGTGGACAAACTGTGGTTTGGGAGCCACATGTGGCTCTTTCACACATATTGTGTGGCTCCCAGCAGGGCACCTGGGGAAGCGAAGGGAAGGCATGCCTCACCAATCAGTCTTCCCTTCCCCAGCCAATGTTCCCCTCCATGGGTAGGCTTGAGGCAGGGGGGAACAGAGAAAGAAAGCAACTTTAACTTTAAATGCATTCTCAAAGCCCCCCACCCCAGCATACAAATATCATTGGACAAATAAATATCATTATCAATATCTATTTTTACCCCTTTTGTTTTTATTTTTGGCAGTCTCATTCAATGTTAATAAAAAGCAAATTTGTATATTTTTCAATAAAAATATTTCTGTAATATTTGTTCATGTCATGAAGCTCTCAAATATCTGATGTTTATTCTATGTGGCTCTTAAGTTAAGCAAGTTTGGCCACCCCGATCTATAATAATAGAGGGGTCCACATGTTCATCCGTCTGTCCATTTGTGGCAGGCATAACTCATTGGAAAATAAAACCAGGAATCTCAAAATTGGCCACCAGCTTTGGGTTGATCATGGGAGTCCCAGGGCTCAAAATGAAAGGGATTGGGATATCTTGGTCTCTGGTTATCTCCAGACAACCACCACCAATAATGCTATTTGCAGTGGAAGCTAAACTTATGCAGTACTTAAAGTGCTAGACCAGGATCTGGGAAACCCATGTTCAAATCCCCACTCTGCCATGGAAAAGCTGCATGACCTTGGGCACATAATATACTCTCAACCTAACCTACCTCACAGGGTTGTTGTGGGTATAAAATGAAGGAAAAGAAAACAATGTAAGCTGCTTTGAGATGGGGGAGAAATTAGAAGTGGGGATAGATAAATGGCAGATCATGAAGGAAGAGAGCAAAAGGACGGAGGAGAAAAGTGTGGAAAAGATTTAGAGAAACGTAGGAAAAGACAACAAAAGGGTGTTGTTGTTGTTGTTTCTGCTACCACACACTATCAGGGCTGCCCCTTTGCAAGATCTGTGCAGGAGCTGGGTGAAACTAAAGAAGAAAGGAAACCATAGACTAGTGGAGACAATGATTTTGTTAGGAGGCTGCATCTTGGCAAGGACTGTAGCTTGTCCTGGCTGGTCTTGCTTTGCTCCAGTGCTGGCTTGGCTGGTGGGTTCAGTGGGATCTGATCAGCAAGTGGTTTCTTATTAAACTTTATTTATTTAATTAATTTGTTTATTTAATTTATTTACACCCCACTTTCCCCACCAAACCAGGCTCAAAAGGCTCAGCTAGCAGATTCTGAGTGCTTTTCACTGTACTCTGCCTTCGCTGAACCCCTAGTGGCTATAGTCAGAACTGCATACGAAAAAATTAACACATTCTGCAAATGCAGCATGATGCATTCTGACCCCTCCCCCCCGAAATTTTGTCCCTTGAATCCCCCCCCCCCCCCCCCCGCGGCCCTGCTTCTAACATTTAGAAGGGTGTAACTCTGCTTAGGAATGCACCATTGGTTTAGTTTTGTTAACCACCTTGTGGATTTAAACTACTCAAAAGGCAGCATTTATTATCTTCATCATTGCTGCAGAAATCTCTATTAAGGCAAGAGTTATTTCAGTGACAATCAGAGTAGCAATCAACCTTGCACTGGTCTGCTGGAAGTCATTTTGAAGTCTAACGTCGGCTTTCTGGAAAAACCAGCTCGGAAGTCGACAGTACTGAGCCCCGTGATACGAACAGAGTGTCGCCCACTACTGGATGTCTGAAAAACAGTGTAGAAGAAATATGTTTCAGCAGTCAACGTTTGCAGTCTTTTGGAATGTTAACTGAACCCACTAGACTTTAAACCTGAAATCCTAAGCATACGAGAAAGCCCCATCGAAATGCTGAAACTTACTCTGTGTAAACAAACAAGATAAAGATGTAAACAAAGTTAGGATCAACCAACGTATTTAAAAACAGATATATAATCAGGAATTCCAAAGCCTACAGTATAATAGACATTTTATAAAGGAATTATTATGTTGATGAATAGACTTACTTGAGAATATGAGAACATAAGAGAAGCCAATGTTGGATCAGGCCAGTGGCCCATCTAGTCCAACACTCTGTCACACAGTGGCCAAAAACACCAGGTGCCCTCAAGAGGTCCAGCAGTGGGGCCAGAACACTAGAAGCCCTCCCGCTGTGCCCCCCCCCAAGCACCAAGAATACAGTGCATCACTTGCCCCAGACTGAGAGTTCCTATCTATACCTTGTGGCTAATAGCCACTGATGGACCTCTGCTATTATCTAATTCCCTCTTGAAGCCTTCCATACTTGTAGCTGCTACCACCTCCTGTGGCAATGAATTCCACATGTTAATCACTCTTTGGGTAAAGAAGTACTTCCTTTTATCTGTTCTAACCTGACTGCTCAGCAATTTCATGACGTGCCCACGAGTTTTTGCATTGTGAGAAAGGGAGAAAAGTACTGTTTGCCAACATCCAAGTGGGCCCTGGAGATCTCCAGGGATTACAGCTGATCTCTAGATGACAAAGATCAGTTCCCCTGGAGCAAATGACGGCTTTGGAAGGTGGACTGTATGGAGTTATGTCTTCACTGAGCTCCCTCACCTCCTCAAACCCTGCCCTCCCAGGATCTACCCCCCCCCCCCAAAAAATGCTCAGAAATTTCCAAACCCAGAATTTGCAGTCCTGATGGGGAGGGCAGGAGGCATGGGAGTTGTGGGTGAGCTGCATTGATGAGTCCGAGGGAAGATGTGGGGGGCTGCAGAGCCACCCAAGCCTGCTTGTGGGGCTACTCCACCTATGTAGCATGATACAATGCACTACACTGGACTATACTATGCATGAAGACTAGCCTCATGAATAGGGTTGGGTATCTTGTAGGTAGCTGAACAGCTCATTGAGGGGGTTGGCCCCTGAACAGCTGGTAGGGAGTAAGCCAGGCTGGGGGATGTTAAGGTGTCCTTAATTATGAGCAGCATTGGAGCTGTGCCAAATGCTTGCCCACTCCTGTGCTGTGCAAGGAGTGCTTTTAGGGGGCTCCAAGTCTTTATCAGAAAGCCCCTACATCTAGGAATATTTCTCACTTTCCATCCGTGTTTATAGCTGTTCTTGGATCCAACCAAACAAAAGCGGACGTTGCTGGCATATACTGATCCTCCTTTGTTATGTCTCCTCAGCAGTCCCTTGTGATCCCTGGGAAGATGATTTCAGGGGCTGCAGACTCATGTGGATCAAAACCAAGCATCTGGAGGAGAAAGGCTACAGTGGGGAGGGAGAAGAGGGCAAAATGGCACCTTCTTCCTCTTTCATCAGGGGAACTATATGTATTGCAACTCTCACCACCCACGTGGCTTTTTATCCAACTGGGTCCTGCTGGAATCATTTTATCTGTGGCAATCACCATGGGGAGGTGAGCACGGGGACATTCTGTGTGCTTTCCACTAATGGCTGGATGGTTCCAAGTCAATATTTTCAGTTTGGGACTTTCATACATCTTAGTTCCTGTCCATTATGGATAGACATCTCTGTCAACAGGTCACTGAATTGTGCCCAGTAACACCTGGCATAGATATAATAATTCCTGATTTCTCAACCATTGATCAGGAAATGTTACATTTATACAAGGCCTAAATCACTTTTATGCATTGACTACACTTGTTCATTAATGATTTGGAGTTGGGAGTAAGCAGTGAAGTGGCTAAATTTGCAGATGACACGAAGTTGTTCAGGGTGGTGAGAACCAGGGAGGATTGTGAGGCACTACAAAGGGAGCTGTCGAGGATGGGCGAGTGGACATCAACGTGGCAAATGGGGTTCAATGTGTCCAAGTGCAAAGTGATGCACATTGGAGCAAAAAATCCTAACTATAAATACACGTTGATGGGGTCTGAACTGGCGGAGACTGACCAAGAGAGAGATCTTGGAGTCGTAGTGGATAGCTCAATGAAAATGTTGAGACAGTGTGCGACTGCAATGAAAAAGGCCAACGCTATGCTGGGGGTTATTAGGAAGGGAATTGAAAACAAATCAGCCAGTATCATAATGCCCCTGTATAAATCGATGGTGTGACCTCATTTAGAGTACTGTGTACAGTTCTGGTTGCTACACCTCAAAAAAGATATTATAGCATTGGAAAAAGTGCAGAAAAGGGGAACTAGAATGATAAAAGGGTTGGAACACTTTTCCTATGAAGACAGGTTGAAGCGCTTGGGGCTCTTTAGCTTGGAGAAACAATGGCTGAGGGGTGGCATAATCGAAGTTTACAAGATTATGCATGGGATAGAGCAGGTAGAGAAAATGGCTACTTTGGAGGATGGACTCCATGGCATTGTAGCCACTGAGCTCCCTGTTCTTTCCAAGCTGAATCCTCAAATCTCCAGGAGTTTCCTAACTTGGATCTGGAAACCCTATTCCCCCCCATCCCACACCAGTGGGCAGGGGAGACCTGGCAACCCTATTAGCAGAAGACACGGATGTCCTCTATTCTAAAGAATCCACCCTCTGTTCCCTGAAGTCACATGTAGCCACCATGGTTAGTTAGATATCTCCCTACCAATATAGTTCTAGTCATATTTCAAAGGACTGTCTCCTTCCATATGTCCCTGTGCATCAGCTTTGATCATCAGGCAGCCATCTGTTGGCTATCCCACCAGATAGTGCATCTGGCATCGACCAGAGCCCAGGCCTTTTCCATTGTGGCTCCATGGAACGAGCTTCCTGAAGAGGTGAATGGGCCCCCTCCTTGGAGATCTTCAGGAGGTGCTACAAGGCCTGCCTGTTCACCAGGGCTTTTGAGCGGGTTTTAATGGCAAGCAGCTTTTAAGGGGGGGAGTGGGAGAGATTTGGGGTTTGCTATTTTATTTTTGGTTTTAACTGAATTTTAAAAATGATTATTGTAAGCCACTAGGGTCATCAGACCCCCATCTGGACAGGGGTTCCCCCATGTTTTTGGGCTTCTGCCAACTGCCGGCCAGCTGGCTGGCAAGGGAATCCCTGCCCCCAAACAGGGACATTGCATGGCGATATCCTCACCGTGATGATGTCACTTCCACGTGATGTCATCACATTGGGACATCATGCGGTGACACTCTGCTTTTTGGGCAAAATCCTCCCACCCCCGGAACACCCCCCAAATCCCCCTGCAAGCAAACCAAGGGGATCTAGCAACTCTATAAGCCATCCCGAACCACAAGGAAAGGTGGGATATAAATGTTCAAACAACAACAAGTTAATTACCAAAGCACCAAGCAACAAATGAAAGGACCTTGAAGTTAAAAGTTAGTTAGAGATGACCAGTTACACCAGGCATGCATTTAAACATGCATCCATTTGAAAGCTATTTTATGTGGACGGAGAGCATTCATACTTGGACCGCCAACTTTTCTCAGTCACTGCATATGAAAATAGGTCCAGTACTGTTTAGTCTGGTTGCCAGTTGGTCTCCAAAAAAAAGGGGTTTCCCAGTATCTGCTGCCATTGAGCTCAGTATTGTGTACTCATGCAGAGAAAGGACTTTGCCAACAACAGCTACATGACCTTCCAGGGGCTAAAACTGGGACCTTCTGCATACAAAGCAGGTATTCAGCCACTGAGTGACAGCCTACCTTACTCATGTCAGCCTTTTGTATCACAAGTAACATGCTAAGACAACATAAATCAAGAGTTAGCCCCTATTCCCTCACTCACTGTTGAGTCTTTCTTTTAAAAGAAAAAAAAAGTGGGGATTAGCAGAAGGGTCAACACACACCCCTGACCACTAACTGTGAGTGAAGGACTACGGGAAGAGAGACAACAGCAAAAGAACAAGACATGCTAAGTTTAAATCTGAATCCACAAATCCTTGCTGCGTCCTCATTTATGGAGAACTCACTGATTGTTATTCAATTACATCAATTAGGAAGAACACATGGATCCTCAAGTACGTCATTTGTTTTGTCTAGTAAAATTGTGCTAAGCAAATATATTCAAAGAAACAGTTGTTTTCGATAAAATTACTGCTTAGACAATCCACGCCCACTAGGCACCATGACAAATCTGTCAGCCTTTATTAGAAAGGCCACTGTTTATTTCTATTGCTTAGCCTTTCACCTCAGTAAAAATCACCAGCCGAGGACCTTTCTGGCATAAACCAGCTGCTGTCGAGATCAGTGGATTACATAGAATTATTTCTTTTCTTTTTAATAGCGTGCCAAAAAGACTTCTGTTATCAAGTGATAATTGGCTGTTAAATGTTACATGGGCAAATGGATTGACGATGGATCTCTTTTATGGTTTTATACTACCTCTGTATAGGATGGTTACAATAGGATTAAAGGCTTTAAGCAACTTTCATTTGTCTTCATCAAATCAGACAAGGAACACATGAAGCTGCCTTATACTGAAGAACACCATTGGACTGGGTATTATCTACTCAGACTGGCAGTAGCTCTCCAGGGTCTTGGGGACAGAAAGGTCTTTCAAAGGACCTACTGCTTGAGCTTTTTAACTGGAGATGCAAAGGATTTCTTGTATTAAAAGCAGGTGATCTGCCACTGAGCCATGACTCTTTATTTAACTGCTTTATAATGAGTTGGACCATTGGTTTACCAAAGGGAATCTTGTCGACTGCAACTGGTAGCAGCTCTCTCAGGTCTCGGGCAGAGGTCTTTCACATTACCTAGTACCAAAAGCTTTCAACTGGAGATATCAAGGATTGAACATGGTGTCATTACACAAGGGAATGCAGGATACCCTGAAATAACACAGACAAGCTAGCTTTACAAATCCAGCAGCCTCATAATGTATGGGGACTGGGCACTAAAAGCCTCTTTGTTACCTGCAAGAAGAAAAGCACTCCCATTTATGGTGATAGATGGAGGGATAATTTGCCATACAGCTAAGAAGACACAAGATGCTATGTATTCTCATTGCCTTTGTGTTCCTAGAGACAGGGGTGTTTTCTAGTTAAATTGAGTTTTTCCTTTTAAAGATCTCAAAGTGTGCCTAACTGCTCACCCATAAATCTAGCCGAACATCCACCTGGCTTAGCTGAGCTAAAGGGTTAACAGGCAGGGAGGGAGGGGGATAATTACTCCATATGGTTGGATAGACATATACAAAACACCTGACTCTCAGTGAGCCAGGCCACAATGAGGGTGTTTTTGGGGGGGAGGGGGGCTAGTCAGGATGGTGGCAGCAAGTTGGGGTAGAAGGGGATAACTAGGGTTCTCTAAAAACAAGTTTGAGCCCCTCATACACACACTCATCCCCTACCTTCTCAAAGGCTCGTTGCCTAGGAAAGCGGGCAAGGAGGGGAGGTGGCTCTGGATACCTGGGACTTGTATGCAAAGCAGATGTTCTCCCCACTGAGACACAGCCCCTCTTCAAGTAAGGGAAATAAGGGTATATATAATGGTCGAAATCCAAAGAAGCAAGCCATTATTTCCACATGCCCACTGGGACATTTGAGTCCCCAGATCCATAGAAAACCACTTTTCAAACTTTGGGGGACTTTAGTGGACCTGTAATGTGGTTGCAGATGGGAGAGGTCATGCAGTCCGAATTCTTGGGCAAGTCTACAGTAGTTAGCTCCTGAGCTCATCCAACAGACACAGGTGTGATAAAAAAAAAACACCCATTTATTTAAGTGGGGGTACAGGGATGGGAGCAACTTGTTTCAGAACAAGGAAGCTCATACGGTCTATACTTCTAGCTTATAAACAAAACTAAATAAGGACTCCACCCCATGAGACTAAACCAACTCACATAAATATCAAGGGAGAAGCAAACTATTCCATTGTAATGCTTAATTACATTGTAATTCTTGATTTTCTTTTGTGATGGCCTTTGGCTACATGCAATAAATATGTCTGTCTGTCTGCTTACAATAAATATACCACAAGGACAATCTTGACTCTGCCACAGCCAGGACTGTGAACCATTCTGATGCTGCTGAGAGATGACATATCTTCCAAAACCTAGTGCTTGGAACCCAAAACAAGCTTTGAGCTTCCAGTCATATAAACATGCTTTCAGAGCTGGTTTCTGTTGCTGTTTATGTCCTCTCCTCTCCCATCTCTATAGTGGAGAAGCCTCTGAAATTCAGAGCAAGGGTCATCGCTACGGCTGGTCAATTGAGATATCTTACAAAACCACAGTTGAGTTTCCTGAACCGCAGTTTCACGTGATGTCTGAATTGAGCCAATGCCAAATTTTGGATACAGCTTTCAGCTCTTCAGACCTCATGCGAACAATGTTATTTTAGCTTAAGTCTGGCTAATTTGGTTTCTCTTGAGCTTGATTGCAGCAGACAGAGAGAAATATGCTTGGCTGTGGACTAAATCTGTTCCGATTTCTATCCAAACTAAGCATGAACAGTACCGAAGCGCACTTGGAATCATTCTTGCTAACAAGCGGTGAAAGTATTCGAACTAATGGAAATAAGCAATTATAGGTGGTGGTTGTTTTTAAATGAAGAGCTCTATTAGATACCATGGACTTCATACAGTTTTGTTACATGAGAAACCACAGCCCAGATGAGTTGTCACAAAACATGTATCTGTGTTTTGGTGTTGCTATGGCTACAGATGGCTTTACATTACAAGGAGGCTTCAAAGGGGTACAGCTCATTAAACTGGGTTGATTTCATCTCACATACTATTCCTTTTCATCTAACTAGCCGGCACTGACCTGGAGGCCGAGTGTGAATCACAACAATAATACTAGTAACAGTTACAACCCTTTCTGAACAAACACAACATCCAGTAGATGACTCCCTTCTTCACAGGAGTTGCAATCCTGCATATAGTTACAATTGTGTAACTCTGACTGAAACCACTGGGTCAAAAGTACATTGCTATGTCTGAGGCTGTCAGCAATGACTCCAAATAGTTCCCATTGGCTTCAAATGCTCTTCCTTTGCCCATTTTCTTCCTGCCCTGAAACAGAGGCTCCATTTAAACTTAACCAGCTGAGAGGGTTCTGCACCATCTTCCAACACAGAAAAGTAAAATGTTTTTGATTTAATATATTTGCACTTTGCAGACAAAGAAGAAGGGGACAGCAAAAGATGAGATGGTTAGACAGTGTTATCGATGCAACAAACACGAAATTAAGCAAACTCCGGAGCACAATGGAAGACAGGAGGGCCTGGCGTGATGTGGTCCATGGGGTCACGAAGAGTCGGACTCGACTGTGCGACTGAACAACAACAGACTGTATGTAATGGCATTTCCCCCACATGTACACCCCCCAATTTGGTGACAGACTTATTTTCTCTCTCCAGTCCACTTAAAAAATTCGTAACGAGGGTAAGTCATTAGACGCCATTGTGGCAGTTAAGATGCTATGCTGGTGTGTGCACCACGAAACACAGAATTTACATAATTTAACTGCAGAATTTGCCTGTTCCTACTTACAGACCCTGAGATTTTAAAATGCTGAGTTCTAGAGACCAGCAAGCATAGCACCAGCCTTTTCTAGTTCCATTCCTGCAGAACCCTTAGGTTTTGGAAGAGACAACTCAGAGCTTGGATCCTGACCAGGCTGAGCAGACTAAGTTTACAGAAGGCGTCTGGCATGGGTTGATGAGGGCTCTTGCTTTGGTATAATTTCGCAGCTAGAAAAAGTGCCAGTTTCGGGTGAGTACTGGGGCACTGTGTTGAAAGGGGAGCTAAAAGTATTCATCCAGGATAGACGGCTCAGTTGAGTTGGCTCAGGAGTGAGCTCAGAAAAAGCTAGCTATTTCACAGAATCATAGAATTAGATTCACAGAGCTGGAACGAGCCATACAGGCCATCTAGTCCAACCCTCTGCTCAATGCAGGATCCACCTAGAGAATCCCTGACAAGTGTTTGTTCAGACGCTGCTTAAAGACTGCCAGTGAGGGGGAGCTCACCACCTCCCTAGGCATCTGATTCCACTGTTGCACAACTCTTACTGTACAAAAGTTTTTCCTAATATCCAGCTGGTACCTTCCCACCCTTAATTTAAACCCATGATTGCGAGTCCTGTCCTCTGCTGCCAACAGGAGCAGCTCCCTGCCCTCCTCTAAGTGACAGCCCTTCAAATACTTCGAGTAATCATGTCTCCCCTCAACCTCCTCTTCTCCAGACTAAACATTCCCAAGTCCCTCAGCCTATCCTCATGGGGCTTGGTCTCCAAACCAAAAAAAAATGAGTATATATGTTGTCGAAGGCTTTCACGGCCGGAGTTCATTAGTTGTAGATTTTCCAGGCTATATGGCCAAAACCACGGCCATACAGCCTGGAAAATCTACAATAACAAATGAGTATATCATTTGGATCATTCCAAAACGTATTCTGATTTCAGAATGCCTTACTTTCACACATGCTGAATAATGTGCTTTCGTACATGCTGAATAATGCATTTTCAATGCACTTTGCAATTGGATTTTACTGTCTGAAATGGCAAAAATCTACTTGCAAATGATCATTGAAAGTGGACTGAAAGAGCATTGTTCAGTGTGTGTGAAAGTGCCATGCAGCATTCTATAAACATTAGTACACCCAGCCACACTCTCTGTGGCAACAACCCTGTTGCAGTTGGCTGATGGCAGCAGCTGGCCAGCTAGCAGTGGGACATATAGACAGAATTGCTGTGGAGATAAAATGAGGACAGGAACATTGTGTACATTGCTAGGAGCAGCTTTGAGGAAAGGCAGGATAAAAAGGTTACTAAACAGATAGACCTAGAGTCCATTTCACACCTTGGCTTATGGCAATGAAAATAGCTGATAGGTTAACAGAACGCAAGTAGGTAAAATCCCATTTGTAAAGTGCTGAAATACAGTTAAAAGTAAGGAAAGGGTACAGTGTTCCCTCTAAGCTGAGTTAGTGTGAGCTAGCTCAGTTTTTTAGCCTTTAATTCACACATTTTTGTCTAAGCTCAAGAAGGATAGCTTCAGAGCAAACTAATTTATGCAGTAGCCAAATCGCTCACTCACAACTTTAATGCCAGTAGTTCACAAAGTAGAATTTTTGCTCACAAGACTCCACAGCTTAGAGGGAATGTTGGTAGAGGACTCTATTTCAGCACTTCAAAAATATGCTTTAACCTATTTAGAGTGAAATCTGGAACAAATTTCCCTCCTCTTGCATTCTGTTAACCTACCAGCTGTTTTGATTGCCTCAAGGTGCTCTGTAAACCAACGTATGAAATGAACTCTAGGAGTCTGTCTAGTACATTTGTTTTATGCTGCCTTTTGTGTAAGCAGCTTAGGGCAACCAACATACACAATGCTCCCACCATCATTTTCGCCACAACAACTCTGAAAGCTAGTTCACCCAGCAAGCATCATGGATATGGACTCTGAACTCCCAAATCCTAGTTCAGTATTCTAAGAACTACACCACAGTGATTCTCAACAGAAGAGGGTGTTCACAGCAGCTACCTATGTGTTTCAAATGCAATGGATGGACTAAGGTGTCTGGATCCAAGGCCAGACTGTCCTAACAGGTTCCCCAATGCTCGTAAAGCCTATGAGTTTCTAATAGCCTAAACTTGCTTTACACTGGCTTTGAGACTGACTTGGAAGCTCCAGCTGATCCAGAATGCGGTGGCGCAAGTCCTGACAGGAACGCCACAGACAGCGCATCTACAACCTGTGCTGTGCCAGCTGCACTGGCTTCCAGTGGAGTACAAAGTCAAGTTCAAGGTTTTGGTGTTGACCGCTAAGGCCTTGAGCAGTGAGTGACTGATATATCTGTGGGACCGTCTCCTCTAGTATGTCCCCGGGAGAGCGTTACACTCCTTGGACAGAAATTTGTTGGTGATCCCTGGCCCCAAAGATATCCGGCTGTCCTCGACAAGGGCCAGGGCCTTCTCAGACCTGGTCTTAAACTGGTGGAACTCTCTGCCAAATACCATCAGGCCCCTGCAGGACCTTATGTAATTCTGCAGGGCCTGTAAGGCAGGGATGTTACATCAGGCTTTTGGTTGAGGACAGCGATGGTTTCCATCTTGGTTAGCACCCTCCTTTTACTCCTCCTACTCTCCTCCCCATCAGACTGCTTTCCCCCCCCCTCCCCAAACCCATAAGGTGGTCGCACTGAGAACTGAGAAGCAATTGCATTTCTAGCCACTTATTTTCTTAGATTGCTGTATCAGTATTATTTATGAATCCATTTTATGGTTTTTAATGTTTTTATTATATGTTGTATATTGCCCAGAGCTTGGGCGATTCATGAGTTTAAAACAACGATGATGATGATGATATAATATGAAAAAACCTCACCAGGTGACAATCAGTTCAGTTACCTATTCTCTTAGCTCTGTCTCAGAGCAAAAACTAAAAGTTATAACATTCCTGTAAGGAACGTGAGGCAAAGGCTACACTGTAGGGCAGCCAACAACAGCAGCGAGACTAAGAAATTGTCAAGATTAGGCCTACTAGAGTTGCAAAGGCTGAAGCCATTCCTAGTTAAGGAAGCTCCTTGCTTCCATGTTATCAGTATTTCATGTTAACTGAGCCAGGATATTTAAAAAAGGCTGGGCTCTATTCTATTCTATTCTATTCTATTCTATTCTATTCTATTCTCCCCTCTCCCAGTTTCCTTCTCCAGCTTTCTACATACACTATTTGTATTAAGGGATCCTGTTTTCCTGGAGCTTTTTTGCAGGGCTGTTAGCCAATTAAAATTGTTTCATCTAATTAGTCAGCCAATTCTTTCATTAAATCAATTAAGTTTCAATCACAGATTAAAACCTCAGAAAAGATATCTCTGAAAGATTCATTTTTCATCAATAAAACACCAGAACAAAAATGGGCTGAAATAACAAACAACTCTGCATTTCATTTTTATTTATTTATGGAAAGGAGGAATGAACAGCTAAATAAAATAAGTAATTGTATTCAGCGCCCCATGGATTAAGATTTGGGCAATTAAAACCAACTCCCATCAGTTAACTAAAGCTATCCCTGATTAAACCTTGAAAAAAAAATTGAATGCCCATTGCCAATCTATTTGATCCCACCCTCCTTTCAAAGTTGGTGCAACACTGGAATTCTTCTAACCATGGATGGTTAAGGAATTGGAAGTGATCTGTGACTGATGTACTCCCTTGCCTCCTCACCTAAACACTCTGCGCTTCTAGATATCACTGACTTCTTCCTAGTCCTTCCTTGCTCCATGACTGCTATTAAGGGCATTAGCCCCCTCCTATCCTTCTCCAAATTCATTAGTGGCAGCTGATTAGTTAAGAGATGCAACCAAACAATTAAAACTATGGTTAAAGCTAAACAGAACTCCAAGGCCTTATTTACACAAGCTACATTCAGCAACAAACAATGGTCTGGGTATGTGTGCCCAGAGGTGGCCTTAGTGATTCTGGAGCCCTGGCCTAAAGTCCAAGATGGGGCCCCAGAATCACTGCCATCCCACAACCAGCCCCCTCATCCAGGTCAAGCAAGGGGCAGGCCTCACCCTGTACAAGGTGGGCAAGAACCACCACTGCCACCAGGAGGCAGCTGCCTGAGCCCAGACAGAGCAAGTATGAGTGGTGTGAGGAGCCTGCTCTTCTTGTTGTTCCCCTTTTGTGGTTGGGGCTCTGGGTGGCTGGAGGCCTCCAAGTGTGGGGCCTGGAACAGGTGCCCCTGTAGCCCATTGGCCAGCCCCCACATGGGAGTGGGAGATCCCCCAATTTCGTGGGCTCCTGCCTGCCACTGGCCAGTTGGCCAGCAGGAGAAGCCCCACCCCCAACTGCCATGGCCTGGCATGATGTCCCCAGCATGATGACATCACATGGAAGTGACATCATCGTGCCAGGGGCATCACGCAGCAATGCTCTGGTATTTTGGGCAAAACTTTATGGTAACCATTGAGTTTTGCCCAAAATACCAGAGCATTGCCACACTATGTCTCCGGCATGATGACATCACTTCTGTGTGATGTCATCACATCGGGGACATTTCATGCAGTGATGTTGCCCTGCCCCCCCACTCCCAAAAAGCTCCCTCCCACCTCCCGCTGGTGAGAGCACAGGACCTGGCAACCCTACCATTGGCTAAGACCGCTCCTATATGCACCACTGGCACAGTAATGATTTATGCTAACACACCAGCATGAGTAGTAAGTGGATATGAATGTGATCAGGCATGCGTGGAAAGCTTATCCAGCTATGGGCTTCTACCACACTTCTGGATCACCAGCACTAGCCACAGTTGCTATCTAGAGGGGAGCTCACACTGCTCAGAAGCAGAGAGTGAAGGACCTTTCATTTGCAAAGCAGACACTGATGGACTTAATAGACAGATCACAAACATCTCTCCTAATGTGTTGGGTGACAACAGACCACACATGCTTTTGTTTGTCCAGAAAGAAAACCTACAAACCCAACAAACAAGCTTTATTCACTCAGGTTTACTCCCGTTTTGCCAGTCACATCAAAGTAGTATGGGGTTTGGTCCTATAAACAAAGTGGTCAACTGTAGGGTGGTTCTCATTGTTCACGGCCAGGACATTACAGCTTTAACTCTGGAAGGGCACAAAAGCCAGGACAATGCCCAAACCTATACTCTGGAGTGTCTTGTCACAACAGTATTCCACCAAACAACAACAAGAAGAAGAGATTGGATTTATACCCCTCCCTTCACTACCCAAGGGAGTCTCAGAGTGGCTTACAACCGCCTTTCCCTTCCCCTCCCCACAACAGACACCCTGTGAGGGAGGTGTGGCTGAGAGAGCTCTGACAGAAACTCCTCTTTTTCAAGAACAGCTGTGCCAGAACTATGGCTTGCCCAAGGTCATCCAGCAAGTGCAAGTGGAGGAGTGGGGAATTAAACCCAGTTCTCCCAGATTAGAGTCCATGCTCCTAACCACTACACCAAACTGGGGCTAAAGTGATTACATTTAACACCCATTAGGTATAAAGGACCAGTGTTGGCCAAAGACCATCGTCCACTCCAAAATGGTAAAAAAGGCTTCAACCTACATGATAACAAGGCTTATGTGTGATCAAATTTCACCATATTAACCTTTTAAAAACTTTTGACATGTAGCACAGCTATATGAAATGTACTGCATTGGTGCTTCAGCAATACTACCTTAATTGTCCATGTTCCAGGTGCTGGATCTTTTATATTCACAACCTTTGCAGAGTTTTCAATATTCAGTAATTCATTCAAGCCAGATCCTTTCTTGATGAGTTTACCTATAGCACGGGCAAAGAAGAAATAAAGGTTGTTTTGTTTGTTTGTTTTACAGAAAACCTTAGTCATGCTTGAACTTCTTTGAAAACCTAGGACATGATCCATTGGTATAGAGGTCAACAATGTGGGATTTCTGATAGTGATGACACTGGAGATGCTAAGCCACTCAATCAATCTCTTCTGCATTTGGCCCCCTAGATAGCAACATTTCTAGCGTAATATTCTGGCTGTTATTCTGAGCCATAGAATGGTGTAAATTAAGTGGCTTCACAGAGGAACTTAGGGTGGTTAGTGAATTCTTAAGTTCTGTCAGGCTATTGATAGTTTGGCTTGATCCCCTTTCATCCATGTTCTAGAGTTGACCAGTGATATGAACAGTTGTTCTTAGCCACAACTGAAGTCTCATTTAGAGGTCCTAAAGGTTTACGGAGAGGAGGTGACTCCTTATTTTTCTTCCTGTTTTTCTTCCTAGCGGCTGTTTCACTTGCCTGTAATGTAGAGGGCCTCTTTATGTTTGTCTTGGGAATAAGTGGAGCAACAATCATATCCTGAAATACTCAAACAGGAGTAATATAGAAATTAGCCAGCTTTGGTGGGAAGAAACTGTTTGCAGCCTTTCTTGTTCTGAAGTGTGCCTTCAACTCTATTCCCAGAAATCTTTTGTGGGTGAAATAATAAGGCTTCAATCAACAAAATATTTTTTGTTATTCAAAAGCTACACACCCTAACTAGTTGTCAAGTTCAAAATGGCCCTCAAGAGAGACTGCCATAAACCTATGCATCAAACAGGGATGTGGTTTGGCCCCCTTACCTCTTTAATCTTTTTATAAATGATCTTGCACCAGCCCTAAGGACAGCTGAGTGCCACTTTCCTAAACTTGGCTCTCTTCCCATTTCTTTACTACTCTATGCTGACAACACTGTGATACTATCATTAACACAACTGGTTTTAAGACGTCTCCTTTCTACATTCTTACTGTGATTCTAATCAGCAGTCTGTGAATTTTGAAACACTAAGATCTTAGTCTTCTCTAAGTCTTGGAAGCATTTTTGCTGGAAAGTAAGGGCAAATGATATTGAACAGGCTAAACAATTTAGATATTTGGAACTGAATTTCCAATACAATAACAACTGGACATTCCACAGAAATTATACTCTAACTATAGCTAAATGTAGTGCAGCAGGTGTGGCTCATGTCTTTTTTGAACATTGTCGCCAATATGTCCCTGCCATTTTACCTCTATTCAAAGACAAAACTGTCACCCAGCTACTACATGGAAGCCTACATGGATCAGTGCATTCAACCAACATTTCTGGCATGAAGTGGAACACCATATAAATGGAGTTTCAGGTGGGTAACTGGGTTGGTCTGCAGTAAAAGAGCAAGATTCAAGTCCAGTAGCACCTTGAAAACTAATAAGATGTCCAGGGTACAAGCCTTTGAGAGTCATAGTTCCCTTTGTCACATTAATCTTATCTGTTATTATCAAGAGCTACAATCATATAGAAGTCCCCTCCTTTAGTATAAAACCACTTACATAACCAGTTTTACAGCAGTAAAGATACTCCTGGCAGCAAGCAGTAAACCAGCGGTGAAGTGTTATAATGTAGACATAACAAACACCATTGATTCCATCTAGAGGTTGCTGGACAATCAATTCATGCAGACAAGATGTAAACACAGACACATTAGATAAAGTTCCTTGCGGGGTAGGGCAGGATATAAACTGAATGAAATAAATAAATAAAATCTCCAAAACTTCATGTAAGGGATAATATACTGGCCTGGATCCTGTCTGGATTTTCAGTCATTGAGAGGGGGGGATTTTTACTGATTCCTCCAACCAGCAGCACCCCAAAACACACATTGAAATGCTGTTCTGGTGAGATAGGGAAGCCCCAGGAAGAGCCTAGGAGGGAATCTGAGTCTCCCACCAGGGGGAATAGTAAAAAATGTCCCCCCTGTGCACAGAATCCTAGGCGAGATCCAAGCCACTTTTTTTCTCTATATCTTTTAATTCCACTCTAAAATCACTATAAAATGTTCTGCTCCACAGCTTCTCTATGAGGCAATGCTGTCAAGTCTTCCATGTGAGTAATTTATTTCCCTCTCTTTTGAATGGTAAGGGGAATTTTCATCAAAAGGTATCTCTGGAGACTGCTGCAATGTGGTGTTTGCCTGCCATCAAGTCTGGGCTTTGCCAGATGTGAAATGCTTATTTTTGAACATGAATATTGGCTTTGGGGTTTCTCTCTCTCTCTCTTTTCTGGCTTGAATTGATTTTTAAGGCAATCTAGCAGTGCCAGAAGGGAAAAAGAGAGGACTTGCTTCTGTGTGGAAAATATAGCACTTCCGAGTTACCTCAGGAATTTCGCAGCAGAACAGCATTTAATCCACAACAGCCCCTTCACTAAAGGGCTCCTTCACACAAGAGCCCCACTCTGCCACCTATAAATTGTGTGTTTGGCTAGCAACTAATCTGAAACAGAGTTTATAGTCTGAAGTGAAAAAGGAAGAATGGCAGCTCCTGGGACAGAATTGTTAAGATAAGATTAAAATAATGTGACAATTGTAGTAATATATTTGTGTAGAATAACTACAATATCTAAACTCTAGATATAACTGTTTTTGTATGTCAATTAAAAGAACAAGACATGAGCTGAATTTGCTGCAAGGAACGCATAATGCGAGGTGACCTCCAGGAGATTATCAACAAGTCCTTTGAGGAGGGACAGTTCCCAGGGGCACTCAAGGAAGTGATGGTCTGCTGTCTCCTGAAAAAACCATCACTGGACCCAGCCGAATTGACCAACTACTGGCCGGTGTCCAACTTGCCCTATTTGGGCAAGATTTTGGAGAGGGCAGCAGCGATTCAGCTGCAGAGCTTCCTGGATGACACTAGACCCATTCCAGTCTGGCTTCTGGCCAGGTCATAGGATTGAATGGCACTGGTTACCCTCACGGACGACCTCCAACGGCATCTGGACTTGGGCAAGATTTTGGAGAGGGTGGCGGCAATTCAGCTGCAGAGCTTTCTGGATGACACTAGACCCATTCCAGTCTGGCTTCCGGTCAGGTCATAGGACTGAAACGGCATTGGTCACTCTCATGGACGACCTCCGACGGCATCTGGATTGGGACAGCACGGCGGTGCTGGTGATGTTAGATCTGTCGGCTGCGTTCAACACGGTCGACCACCAGCTACTGACCCACTGCCTCACCGACCCGGGGGTTCAGGGGCTTGCCTTGCAGTGGCTCTCCTCGTTCCTCCAAGGTAGGGGACAGAGAGTGGTGCTGGGGAAGCAGACATCCCAGAGGCACCCGCTGCTGTGTGGAGTGGCACAAGGGGCAGTGCTATCCCCGATGTTGTTTAACATCTACATGCGCTCTCTTGCCCAGATTGCTCGGAGGCACACACTGGGTTGTCACCAGTATGCTGATGACACCCAGCTGTATCTGTTGTTGGGCGGCCGGTCCAGGGCTACCCCAGATGACCTGGGTTGGGCGCTTCAGGACGTGGCAGGCTGGCTCAGGCTGAGCTGACTGAAATTAAATCCAATGAAGACAGAGGTCCTGTGCCTGAGTCAGAGCGGACTGGGGGTAGGGATCCCATAACCGGCCTTCAGGGGGCGCCGTTGGTGCCAGCACCAAGGGTCCGGAGTTTGGGAGCGCTCCTGGATGCCTCTTTAACTATGGAGGTCCAGGTAGCAGCCACTGCCAAGGCAGCCTTTTACCACCTGCGGCTGATTAGGCAGTTGGTTCCCTTCCTCGAATGCAATGACCTGGCGACAGTGATTCATGCTATGGTCACCTCAAGATTAGACTACTGTAATGCTCTCTACATGAGGCTGCCCTTGTCTCAGCTCCGGAAGCTGCAGCTAGTGCAGAATGTCATGGCCAGGCTATTGATGGGTCTCTCGGTGCAGGACCACATCCAGCCTGTGCTGAGGACACTGTACTGGCTGCCTATAGCGTACCAGATCCGGTTCAAGGCGCTGGTTTTAACCTTTAAAGCCCTATATGGTCAGGGATCTGCCTACCTAAGGGACCGCCTTTCCCCGTATATACCCCAGAGAGCACTGCAGTCAGGCACTCAACATCGCCTGGCCCTCCCCGGCACTAGAGAGGCCAGATTGTCAACCGCCAGGGCCTTCTCAGTGGCAGCTCCGTCCTGGTGGAATGAGCTCCTGAATGACATCAGGGCCCTGCAGGACCTTCTGCTGTTCCACAGGGCCTGCAAAGTGGAGCTCTTCCGCCAGGCTTTTAATTAGGAGCCGCCACTGGGGAAGGGGCCGTTGGCAAATGCTGGGTTAAATCTCTGGTGAAATAATCAACTGGTGAAATTTATTTATTTATTTGTTTGTTTAGACTCGTATCCTGCCTAGCCAGCACAGGCCGGCCTTGGGTTTGGTATTCCTGCACTGTGTGTTGGGAGTAATATGGGCTGCCAATTCCTGTAGATTTCTGTTTGGGTGTTTTAAGCTAACAGAGTATAATTTATAATGCTGTTGTTTTAACCCTTGTAAGCCACCTTGAGCCGGCGTATGCTGGCTAGGTGGGGTAAAAATCCAAAAATAAATAAATAAATAAATAAAATAATGTTGAGACAAGGTAAATGAGAAAAAATGGAGGGGAGGAAATCAGCCAGCCCTCAGGAATGGCACAGACAGCAAAGCAGAAGAGTCTGCAATGTGAGGAGAGAACTGGTAGAAATCACCACCATCTCTTCACAAATGGAAATACCATTCTGCTAGAGGTTGGATACCAGCCACCATGTGCTAGGGACCTACAGCCAATCATGGCTCCTGACACAGATCCATTACACATCTTTGTAAACACACAGGAGCAAGCATATATTTTTCTACTTTGCAATCTGCAGCATTTGTTGCCCAAACAAAATATTTATTCTTGTCCAATCCTGAAGGACAACTTTAGCCACAGCAACAGAAGTTATAGTTTACACTGTGGCAGCTAGCATGCCACTAGACTACAACAATTTGTGAAGCGCACTATCACTCACCTCTCTTGCTGCTTGCAGTACAACCAAACCCCTTCAAAATTGGGAGGGGAAAACATGCCACAGAGCTCTACAAAAACAGGGCATCTCGGCCTACTATAAAAGGTCTTTAGCGTTCGCCATGAAGAGATTATTGCTGGCACTGCCCCACCCTACCAAAGTTGTATAAAGCCTTTGGAACAAACTTCTACAATTAGGGCTGACTCTCTGCATTGGCCCCTCTTCTTTACGGAATTTGGGTCATTGCACCTGAGTCTTCACAAAATTGTGACATTACAATAAAACTCAGTTGTCACTGACTGTGAAGAAGAAGGAGGGGGAGGGGTGGGGTGGGGGAGGAGGAGATTGGATTTATACCTCACCCTTCACTACCCAAGGGAGTCTCAGAGTGGCTTACAAACTCCTTTCCCTTCCCCTCCCCACAACAGACACCTTGTGAGGTAGGTGGGGCTGAGAGAGCTCTGACAGAAGCTGCTCTTTTTCAAGAACAGCTGTGCCAGAGCTACGGCTTGCCCAAAGTCAGCCAGCAGGTGCAAGTGGAGGAGTGGGGAATCAAACTCGGTTCTCCCAGATTAGAACCACGCACTTAACCACTACACCAAACTGGCTCTCCTCCAAAGGAGGAAATGCCTCAATTCACCTGTTTCTTCTATATAAAGCAATGTCATAGGCATTTGGGTACTCTGAATAATTTGAGTATGATTCCTTTCTCCTACTGTGCCACAGAACCAGTCCGTATCAAGTATCCAGTCTGATCTCTCTCAAACAAGCTACCCTTGGCCTTCCATTTTCACAGATGCACCTACCACCTTTTGGGCTCCCACTACTATCACTGTGGCTTCCAGTGAACCATGCACTGCTGCATTTGAAAAGTCACTAGTATACATTTACTCAACCTCATCTTTACTCATGGATCCTCTGCGCTTGGCTGTAGAATCCTTTAACATTTGCTCAGTCACAGCTGGTCTCCTAGCATCAATGCCCATCCTTCTTTTACTCCATGCCATTTATGAGTGGCAGAAACTTGTTTATCATTTGCTCTTCCGTACCCTATGAAATGAAGGTCTACAGAGCTATGTCAAGCCATCCAGTAGTAAGCCCAGTTCTACAGAGGGCTACCCAATGTCTGTGAAATTCAAGGGACTGTTTAGAGTTCACTTAGAATATCATAGCTTATCAAAAGAATACTAGAAACTGCAACTTGATGAGGTGATAAGAATACCCAAACCACCCACTGCCCTTTCTTACATAAAATAGTTTGTTAACATCTCACCTAGAGGATCACGGACTTCAATTCCTGGAGAAGGGCCACTCAGTGACACTGTGACCTCTTTCAGGCTAGGATCAAAAGGGATTTGCCAAGCATTTACAGCAGAAGTCAGGTGGTCAGTTGACAAGAGATGAACTTTGGAAGCTTGCACTGCTTCTTCTACCCATTTTAGTACCTACAAGAGAAGAGAAGACTGATGACAGAAGTTAAAGATAGCTGCTGTAGTACATTACACTGGATAATACATCTAGCTTTGCAGAACAATTTTGGCATTCAGCAGTCATCAGTGTAGTTCTCAGGACACTTGTCCTACAGCATGCCATCCCAAAATGAATACCACTTTCCTGCCCATAGATGTTTAATACTCTCTCAGCCCAATTCAGGGCTATTTGACCTTGTAAATTGCTTCCACATCCACCCAGACTGAGCAGTTTGCAAAAGAACCTGGCAACAGTACAGGAAAAGAGCAAGTAGTAAGAACCAGGGCCTCTTCAGTCTGCTTTCTCTCACACCTCAATCCACCATGATTTGTTGCAGGTTGCACTTATTCAATTTGTTTTTTCCCTTGATAGCACCTGAAATCCATCCAACCAAGCCACTTCAATGGGCCTGTGGTTAAGAGCTGCCATGTCTGAAATCACTGGGATTTTGATAAGAGAAACACCAGCTATGTCCCCTACAAGCTTAAGAAATTTGAAAACTAGAATGAAAACAATTGATTTAAACTTCTACTCGTATTCAGTGTTCCCTCTAAACTGAGTTAGTGTGAGCTAGCTCAGTTTTTTAGCCTCCGGCTCATACATTTTTGTCTTTGCTCAAGAAGGATGGCTACAGAGCAAAGCCAAATCGCTCGCTCACAACTTTAATGCCAGTAGCTCACAAAATAGAATTTTTGCTCACAAGACTCCACAGCTTAGTGGAAGCATTGTATTAGGCAGGATAGGCAGTTTCCAGCAGAGGCCCCAGAACCTCTGCAATGGCTCTTTCTGCACATTTATTGGCCAAAAAGGAGCCTCCTGTGCCTCATATGAAAGCCAACTAGACAATATGTTACTGGTTCATCCAGTCACACAGAAAGCTGCCTTGCACTGAATCAGACCATGGGTATATCAAGGTCAATATTGTCTACTCAGACTGGCAGCAACTCTCCAGAGTCTCAGGTAGAGGTCTTTCACATCACTTACTGCCCAATCCTTTGAAATGGAGATGCCAGAGATTTAATCTGGGACCTTCTTGCATGCAAAACAGATGCTCTGAGACACAGCACCTCCCTAATCAGTCAAATCATGTTTGGTCAGGGAGTCCCACCATGATCCATTAGGTTGCCCCCTGCTTCACTGAACATGCCACTTTGCACTCTGATTTGCCAGATTAGGATTGCCAGTCCCCCAGGTGGGGCCGGGATCCCCATATTTCGTAGACTCCTGCCTGCTGCTGGCCAGCGGAGAATCCCCACCCCCAACAACAACCACTGGTTGCCACCCCTCTCCCTCCCCTCCTGCATGCGGTGCCTGGCCCATGAGAGAACATAAGAACATAAGAGAAGCCAACCTTGGATCAGGCCAGTGGCCCATCCAGTCCAACACTCTGTCACACAGTAGCCAAAAACACCAGGTGCCCTCAGGAGGTCCAGCAGTGGGGTCAGGACTTTTTTCCCACCATAGAAAACAATGGAGGGAATGGGGGCAACATGTTTGGGGGTCCATAGAATTGGACCCCCTTGTCCAATCTTCTTGAAACTTGGTGGGATTTTGGGGAGAGGTCCCAAAAGCTACCCTGCAAGTTTGGAGCCTCTCCCTCAAACCCCCTCCCCTACAGCCACTTTTAAAGTTGCTATCGAATTTTGGCGGCAATTCAGCAGCGGGCTGAATCAGATCAGAGAATCTGATTCAGCCCATGGCTGCCCTACTGCCCACTCCTGAGCTGGTGGAGCAGCGCTCCGCCTCGCTCCGGCCCCAAAGGACCCCTGTGTTTATCTAATTCCCTCTTGAAGCTGTCCATGCTTGTAGCCACTACCACCTCCTGTGGAAGTGAATTCCACGTGTTAATCACTCCTTGGGTGAAGAAGTACTTCCTTTTATCTGTTCTAACCTGACTGCTCAGCAATTTCATCAAGTGCCCACGAGTTCTTGTACTGTGAGAAAGGGAGAAAAGTACTTCTTTCTCTACCTGCTCTATCCCATGCATAATCTTATAAACCTCGATCATGTCACCCCTCAGCCGTCGTTTCTCCAAGCTAAAGAGCCCCAAGCGCTTCAACGTTTCTTCATAGGGAAAGTGTTCCAACCCTTTTATCATTCTAGTTCCCCTTTTCTGCACTTTTTCCAATGCTATAATATCTTTTTTGAGGTGTGGCAACCAGAACTGTACACAGTACTCCAAATGAGGTCACACCATCGATTTATACAGGGGCATTATGATACTGGCTGATTTGTTTTCAGTTCCCTTCCTAATAACCCCCAGCATAGTGTAGGCCTTTTTCATTGCAGTCGCACACTGTCTCAACATTTTCATTGAGTTATCCACTATGACTCCAAGATATCTCTCTTGGTCAGTCTCCGCCAGTTCGGACCCCATCAATGTGTATTTATAGTTAGGATTTTTTGCTCCAATGTGCATCACTTTGCACTTGGCCACATTGAACCCCATTTGCCATGCTGATGCCCACTCGCCTATCCTCGACAGCTCCATTTGGAGTGCCTCACAATCCTCCCTGGTTCTCACCACCCTGAACAACTTCATGTCATCTGCAAATTTAGCCACTTCACAGCTTACTCCCAACTCCAAATCATTAATAAACAAGTTAAGAAGCATTGGACCGAGTACTGATCCCTGCAGTACCCCACTGCTTACCTCCCTCCATTGAGAAAATTGCCTATTTATACTCACTCTATTTCCTTTTAATTAGCCAGTTTTTGATCCACAAAAGGACTTGTCCTTTTATCCCATGACTATTAAGCTTACTTAGGAGCCTCTGATGAGGAATTTTATCAAAAGCTTTCTGGAAGTCAAGGTAAACAACATCTATTGGGTCCTTCTTGTCCACATGTTTGTTTACTCCCTCAAAGAACACTAACAGGTTAGTGAGACAAGATCTTCCCTTACAGAACCCATGCTGAGTCTTCCTCAAGGGATTTTGTTCATCAATGTGCCTACTAATTTTTTCCTTAATAACAGTTTCCACCAACTTACCCAGTATCAACATCAGACTGACTGGCCTGTAATTTCCCGGATCTCCTCTGGAATCCTTTTTAAAGCCCCACTTGTAAAATATCATTTGAAGGGAACCTTTCCTTTAAATAGTGTTTTGCAAATGGGCACTGCTGGCACTTTCCAAGGGACTGCATTTCCAACATGATGAGATCATTTCTGTGTGATGTCATCACATCGGGGACATCCCCTTCCCCTCCAGGAACACCTCCCAAAGCCCCCTACCAGCAGCTAGGTAGAACCTGGCAACCCTATGCCAGATTCATCCAGATTCTTCTGGGCTCTGCCTCCAGAATGCAAGTTTCTGCCTCAATCTTGCCTGTCCCAGCTTCACCTCTTGGCCTGCCCAAGAGGTCAGTTTTCTTACACACTGAGCTCATGGTTCCCTATTTGCTCTGCCAATGCTCTAACTGTTAAAAAAATCTGTGCAAAAGTTGGCAGACATCATTGCACAGAGGTTTGTACAAGTTGTTTCTTTGGTTTTGGTTCACATCCCCTGGGTTTGCAATTCAAGCGAGGCCAAGACTCCAAGACTAAAAACTCCATTAAACAACACTAGATAAGTAAAAAAAAAAAAACCACACTAGCCTCAGCCCTTTAGAAACAGACTGGAATTAAAGTTCATAAACTTTAGCATGTTTTATGCCTCCTTGGGTTTTTGTTTTGTTTTTAGACATAGACAAGTGGAGACCTGCAAGAAACTTGCAGGATAGTTATCCCATTCCTCACACCTTTGCTTCCTCCCTTCTCCCCCTACCTCTCTCACACTCTTTCTCCCTTCTGCCCCCGTTTCTTATTCTCTCGCTCTCCTCCATGTATGTTACTTCCTCTCTCTTTCTGACCTGTCATCATTCCCTTTGTTTTTCTGCCTCCCCACCTCATCACTCTTTCTCTCTCTTTCTGCCTCCCACCTCAAATCCCACCCTCCCCAGGCTCCACCTCTCAAATGTCCAGGAATTTCCCAACCTGGAGTTGGCAACCCTATTTCCTTCCCACCCAACAGCCAACCTACCTTTATCTGTCTTCAGCTTTCTATTTCCACCCCCCTCCCCTGCAGCCTCTACCTAGGAAAATTACAGTCTTTCTCCACAATGGGGACTAAAGCAGCTTACATTATTATTTCCTCTTTGTTATCTGCACAACAACCCTGTGAGGTTGGTTAGGCTGAAAGTATGTGACTGGTCCAAAATCTCCCAGTCAGCTTCCACTGCAAGATGGGGATCTGAACCTGGGTCTCGCAGATCCCAGTCTGAAGCTTGAACTGTTGCACCACAATGGCTTTCATACGGTGGCTGCTGATGAACTGTAGCAAAACAGCTGGGCCTAATTAAGTCATGCAAATCAGGTGGTATCAAGTCACACAGAGGGTGCTGCCTAGGGATGCCAGTCTCCAGATGGGACCTGGGGATCCCCTGGAGTTACTGCTCATCTCCAGACTACAGAGATAACTTTCCAAGGAGAAAATGGATGCTTTGGAGGGGGGAGTTTATGGCATTGTACCTCACTGAGGTCCCTGTCCTCCCCAGGCTCCACCCCCAAATCTCCAGGAGTTTCCCAGCCTGGATCTGGATCCGCTGCTGGTGGCTGGGGGGATACTTGGCAACCCTAGACTGCTGCCAGTAAAAACCCTGCCTTTGACTGACAGAAACAGTTGGAACCTCCCCCCTCCCCCGAACATTCTAATCTCCTCACAGTTGATGCCTGGAGCTGAGGCCATTTCAAAAGGTATTTTGGGGGATTCCATGGTCCCTGAAGGTTTTTTTTAACTTTTCGGATTTTTCTGCACATGGTGGGAGTGCCCCCTGTGTGTAGGAAAACCTCTCCCCCCCCCCAAGGGCTCCCTAGCTCAGATTTAGATATCCGCACAGGGGGGGCCCCCTTTGCTATTAGATATATAGATAGGTCTTTAACACTACTAGTAAAAAATCAAATAACATCCTCTGTGAAATTCTTTCAGCGACACTTAATCAAATCCATTTTGTGCAAAAAGAAAATTGAAGCTAATCAAAGTGTTACAGGTGAAGCAAATAACTAGATAATGCAGAAAGGCCTGTAAACAACATTATAGAGACAGTTCTCTGGAACAGCCAAACTGTCTAAAGCAGGGATGTCAAACATGTGGCCCATGGGCCAGATCAGCCCCCCCCCCCCGGCTCCTATCTGTCCCTTCAGCAACTGGTCCTCTCCTGCTTCCTTCTTCAGTTCTTCTACTGCTGCATCACAGCTTGCTTTGCCAGATTCTTCAATTGCTCATGAGAGATAGATAGGCAAGCCTCTGTTCCCTGCACTGATTGAGGCTCCTTTCCCTCTGCCTTCCAAGGGGAGGGAGGGAATGAGCCAGAGCTTGCTTTCTGGCCAGGCTCCCTCAATTGTATAGGAGACAAAGGCAAGCCTTTCTTCTCTTCCATTGACTGAGGCTCCTCCCCTTCCTCCCCTTTGCTCAGCTGCCTCAATTGCAAGGAAGCAAAACAAAGCAGCTTTAAGACCAAAAAAGGTGTATTCAAGGTATGAGCTTTTGTGTGCCTTGCTACAGTGTGTGTGTGTATTGTTGGGCTCATTTTGCTCTGTGAGTGTGTGTTTTTGTTTGGCTTGTTATGCTGTGCTTTCCTGGGTGCAACTGGGTTTGCGTCCCCTTTATCACTGTATTCATGCCCTCATGAGCCAGTCTTTCTCAATAGGAAAGCAATATGAACTATTTAGATGAGGAATAACAGCAAGCCAGCAAGGTGGATTAGGCTGAGAGTGTGTGTCCAGACCAAGTTCACCCAGCACATTTCCTTTGTAGACTGGGGTTTTTGAACTTAGACTTCCCAGATAGCAGGCTGATACTGACCACTATACATGGCTGTCTCTCTATTCTTGCACTGCCTTATAGGAGAGTTGCAGTTATTTTTCTGGGAAGATTATAGTTTTGTAGACAAACGCATAGCCTTCACTCTGTGTCATGATGCCTTCACATATTCTTGACCAGCCCATGAAGCAATTTATGTACAAAAACTTGCAATGCCCAGCCATTTCATGTTTTCCTCTGGGTCCTAGGCTCAGAGCACTGACCATGAGATTTCTGTAATGAATGTCAATAAATCAAAAGTAGTTTTGCAGTTTACAGATACACACCTGAACAGCATACTCAAGATCGCTACAGCACAAACATTTTGATACAATAATTCAGAGCAAGAGCTGTCAGTTATCAGAGACTGTTCAATAAACAAAATATTATAAGAGTGCTAATGTTTTAAGCATGTTTTTATTTTAAGTTTAAAAAAACCTTTAATTGTGTTTATATCTCCATTACTTGGCGTAACATTTCATGACATACATGGCCTGGCCTGACAAGGTCTCATTTAAGTTAGATCTGGCCCTTGTAACAAATGAGTTCAACACCCCTGGTCTAAAGGCTGCAGGCAGCCAAAGAGATGGCCTTTGTGATAAATACATTTCATGAACATTTATATATTGGTTTGGGGTTCTTTGAATGTCTAAAGTACTTCTCATAAGAAATTCTTACAATAACCCTGTAAGGCAGGCAGCTGTGACAATCCCCATTCTACACAGGAGGGAAGGGCACTAGGAGCAGAAGGATTCCTTTGCCCAAGGCTTCAGTGAATTCATCACTGAGGTGTAGGGTTGCCAGCTCTTGGTTGGGAAATACCTGGAGATTTGGGGCATGGAGCCAAGGGAGGATGAGGTTTGGGGATAGGGTTGCCAGGTCCCTCCTGGCAACTAGCAGGTGGGGGGGACTTACCAGGAGCAGCAGGGAGACCCAGCTGGGAGACATGTCTATGTCACTGCTCACATGACCCAGAAGCTACATCATCTGTTCCAGGATGCTAAGGTGACACTCTGGCATTTGGGCAAAAACTCTATGGTAAATTTGGCTTCTACCATAGAGTTTTTGTCCAAATACCAGAGGAACTTAACCAAGCCCTCCTTTTTACAAAGCCTTGAACTTCTAGGGTCTGTAGGTAAATCCTGATCTGTTTCTCCACAGAAACATCTACCCAGCTACTTCTTCTCAAAGTCTATGTTGCAAACAGCAACAGCTGAGAGGTGCTAGCCAACTTTAAATGTGATAAAGAGGCATCTGAAGCAACTAAAAGGTCTTCAATATTGCCAGCTGAGAGGGGTTTTTTAAAATATAAAAACAAAATCTTTAACACTCAGAACTTATTTAAAAATCTGATTTTAAAACAAAGTTTTGGCCTGACACATTTTATCCTCAAGCAACAGCCAATTGTGTCCGCATGAAGTATCCTTAGAACCAAAGTTTACAAAGGCAAAGGGCAAATTAGCAAGTTTGCCACCCTGCCTGGAAACAAACAATGCAGAGTCAACAGGAGAAGACCTAGCATGAATGGGTCATTTGAATGTTTTCGGGAGGCACATTTCAAGTTTGTGAGTGTGCTTATCATGGCTACCAGTCATCTGCGTGTATTTAGTAAAGAGTTAATATCAAGTTTTTAAAATTTAATACATCTGGTTTATTTGAGTATACAGTCCACCTTCGACGAACTCCATGAGGAAATCTTAGAAAAATATAACATTTCCACCATATATATTGTATATAAGCATTTCCACCTTAAATGTAATATTTCCACCAGGTACTACTGGACTCAGATCTAGCCATTTCCACCTTAGTTTTTCATATCTATTTATCAGCTTCAATTTCTGAGTAGGGGTTTAGGGAAAGATTGGGAAAGAGGATATGGGGGCTGGAAGGTGGAAGATGGAAAGGCCACAGAGTCTGCAAGGGGGTGGTGAGAAGCTACCCACAGTCTGAACTCCAAGGATGGTTGCAAAGGTGGGAAGAGTTCCACCTTTGAAGCCATTCTTCGGACTGTTTGAAGACGGTTGAATTTTTGTGTGTGGTCCCTTATCTGATTGAGGTTTGGTATTGCAGGTTTTGAAACTAATGATGCCATATACATTGTATTTCTTATTGCACTTATGATCTACTATTGTACATTGTGAATGGAAATTTAAGATACCCTTAAAAGTTACATTTGAGTATATTTGTAAAATTCAATCATGGTGTCTTTGTATTGTTTTTGACTTCTTTCCTGTATTGCTTGAGTTGAGGTATGAACAAATTCTAATTTCAGCGTCTTATTAACTCGATCATGCTGGCCAAAAGGAAAAAGCTGAAGTGAGAGTAATAAAAATACATTAGAACATGACTCGATGGGGTGGCATTCTGTTTTAACAAACATTCTTACATTCTTATGTTCATGGACAAAATATTTGTGCAGAGCTACAGTGTGAAATTTCATCAGTTCCAGAAGAACAAGCATTGGTTTCTGCTATCTTGTCTTATCTGTGAATAGCCTTGGCAATCTGTAGGACCACTGGGACTGAACCTGCAAAAGACTGGGCTTTTTTTTTAAGCTAAATATCTTCAGCCCCCCCCTGACAGCAGCAAAGAGTATTGTGTACCCTGAAAATATGAAGCTTCTGGCTAATTTTTTTTTTTAATCATGATGGTTGTCCACAGATTTCCAAAATTCCAGGTGTGGAATAGATTATTAGTGGGATTTTAAATAATGTGTTTACAGTGCTTTGGATCTCATCTTACCATTTCATTCCAGCTTGTGGTCACAGAAGAGTCCTCTTGCCAGAAGAACAGAATGGTAAGATCCAATTCATTATTTGTATACTGCCTTTCAGCCAGAATGGCTCTTAAATCAGATTATTATTAGTAGTAGCAGTACTAATAGTAATATCATCATCATCATCATTTATTAATTGTCATGGTCAGGCGGTAGGTGGTGATATTTGACTGGTAGACAGTGTTCTGCAGTTCAAGATCTAGTCAAGTTCTTGGGAACTGCAGATGTATGTTCACAGGATTCTTGCTGTTGCAAGCAATACTTCTGGAGCTGAGCTGATGTTATTTGCTCAATGCCCAGAAAGTCCAGGTGTTCCTTGAGACTTCTAGGCACTGCTCCAAGGGCTCCAATGACAACTGGCATGATAGTCAACTTCTTCTCCCAGAGGCGCTCTAACTCTATTCATAGCTCTTGTTATTTCATGGTCTTCTCATGTTCTTTCTTTTCTATTCTGCTGTCTCCTGGGATTGCAATGTCAATTATCCAAACGCTATTTCTTTTTTCCCCCCTACAATTGTGATATGCTCCAGGTGTTTATCTGTTTGTAATCGGAAGTCCCAAAGAATCTTTGCTTCATCATTCTCCATGATCTTGTCTGGTTTCTGGCAGATGGTAAACCATATATCTTGCAAAATTCCAGTGCAAAATAGCTATAACTCTACTGTGATGTTTTTTATAGTCAGTTTGAGCAGGCACTGACAATGTGATGATGATTCAATAATTAATTAATATTCAGTAAGTAAAAAGAATGTCAATTAATATCAACTTAAATAATGGCATTTAAAATTATTGTATACAATTATTATTTAAAAATAAATTCTACCAACAGAGAAAATAAAGGCAAAAAGTCAGAGCTCCAAAACTGCCAAGTAGAAAGACAAAAGAAAATGAACAGGTCTTCAATAAGTCTTTAATTTGTTCCAAGAGGAATGGAAGGAATGTGTCAAATTGATTTCAAGAGGAAAGGATTTTGATAGTTTAGGGGTTGCCACTGAATGTTCCTTGTCAACAACAATCTGTACTTTCTAGATGAAGGAAGATGAGTTAGCATCTGATGAACAGAACTTAATTTGGGGGGGAAAGAGGCTCATACAAAAGAAGGAACTCTCTGTGATATTCAGGATACAGCACACTCAGGGCTTCAAAGGTCAATACCAGTGCCTTGAGCTTGGCCCAGAAACAAATTAACCAATGTCATTATTTCTGAACAGGTTTGTATGTTCATAGACAACAAAATAAACAACCGCAGTTGCAATCACACACACAATTTGCCCCGACATAGGCGCGAATAGCAGGCGGATTAAAGGAGCATGATCGGATGCCAACATCTGGCAAGTGCCCCGCAGCCATTGGCAACCCATTTTGTGCCACAACACACAGAGAGTTAAAAAAAAACACCTCAGAAAGTCCAGCAGCAAATGGGTTGTCATGGGCCACAGACGGACTTTCTTGCGTCTGATCGCGCCAGTGCACTCCCATGGCGTCAGGATAGTCTGATCAGGCTATCCCAATGCCATGCCATTGGTTTTTCCCCTTCTCATTATGCGCATCATCGCATACTGTCATAGGAAGCCCTCAGGGCGGAGATACAATTCATTGATCCCCCGTTTAAGCGAACTGAAAAACAACAGCACAAAAAAAACCCCGACTCACCCGTGGTTGCGTCTGATCACACAGGGGCAGGCTGCACCCGCATCTACAAAACTCTGTGTGATCGCGCAACTGCAGGTCAATTTCCTCCAGAGGAAATAGCCTCGCTTCCCCCACACACTTTATCTCGGACGTGTGACCGCAACCCACATCCGACATTTTTTAGCAGTCTTCAAAGACAGACTCAGGTAAAATGAATTACAGTAGTCTCACGGGGAAGTAACTGAGGCATAAATGAAAGGAAAGAGCCTTGTCTTCCAACAGTGGTTGCAACTAGCAATCTAGATTAAGCTAGCAAAAAAAAAAGTCCTGGACACAGATGATCCTCAGGCATCCAGCATCAATGCCAGGTTCAGGAATATTCCTAAACTGTAAAAACGATAAGGCCGTGCCACCCTATCTAGAACAGATATATCCCCACTCATCTGGGTAACTGAAAGCACAGTCCTAAAGCCAGTCTGTACACACTTCCAATGGCAATGAAGGCCCACACTGACATAACATGGAGACATATGAGCATCTGGACTGTGCTGTGAACCCCCCGCCCCCCATGTCTGCTTTGTCTGGATTGAGCTCCAGTTTGTTTGCTCTCATCCATTCCATCATGGACTCCATGGATTGTTTGTTATTAATCAATCAATTCAATTGATTGAATTGTTATTACAAAAAAAACCCTACTCTATCAGTAGTAAATTTTAAACTTCAGCTTGTAAGCGGCAAACGACTTGAGCAGAATTTTATGAAATCTTCTACCGGCATAGTTCATTCCTTTTTACAGAAAGCAAGACACTCACTTATAAGAAGTCATTTTGTAGCTTTACAAGGCAGAGCTGCCACTTCCAGTATTTTTCTGCACTTCTTGAAAAAATATTTGCATCTTGATTTATTTTATCATCTTTACTTGCACTCTGCCGTATGCACATCTGATTGGTTGTTATTTTATTCACTGATATCTGGTGACATCACCCCATCAGACAAAGCCCCATTTAATGGATGGGATCATCCATGTGACTAATTCAGAAAGGATGAAAATGCAGCTGCCAAAGGAAAGAATAATGATGAGTAGGATTGGGGGGAACAAGAATTATTCATACAAAACATTTTGGAGGGAAATCTCTACCTCACCAAAATGTGGTTATTTTGTTTCAGAATTGGACAGCGGTGAATATTTGGCCCAAGTATATTGGCACTAATATTCTGCCTAAACTTGATGCATGCTTAGCAAAAAAAAAAAAGGCTGATGTAAGAGTGGATGTTGTTGAGACCCCGTTATATGTCTCACACTGCTATTTTTACATTCTACTTCAGAGTAGAACCAGACATTGACTGACATGACAGTTATGAATGCTTTCAAACCCTCTAAATAACCCAGCTTTCTTGCTATCGAAAACATATATACTATGAATTCTCAAACTGTAATCAGTCATTAGAGAAGAAAGCCATTTTACCCCTTCTTTCAAATTTTGGCTTTGAATTTTTGCTGGAAGAAAAAAAAAATTCCTTTGGAAAATGAGGGGTTTTTTTCCTTCTGGGAATCCAACCACTGAAAGTTTTGTACAAGTGCCAGACTGCAGCCTGCTGAATTCTATACAAAAAGCATCGTTCAAAACATTTCTCCAGAGATTTTATTTTTTTATTTTCTAGTTTTCAAGATTGTTCTGTCAAATCATCACTTAGAATTGGAATCCAAACCTGGAAATCACATGCATGTACACAATGCCCAGTTGGTTCTGGGTCACAATAATGTATTCCAAATATTAATCCCATCAAGTTGAATGTAAGATTTAACTCTTTCACTGCTTCATCCTAAACTCTGGACACCAGCACACCACTTATGTGTGTGTAACACAGGTGTAGTTAAGTCAGTCTCCTATGCTCTCTCGATGCGGAAAAAAAAAGTTGTGAAAGAAAAGAACAGGGAGCATTGCAACTGCACTGGAGACCATAGTGACCGAGCTCACAGCCCCCAGTCATGGAGTAGCATGTTGATGACACCTCTTCATGCCAGCCAGATATAGGAACAGGCACAGCCAACCAATGAATTCCAGCCTTCCTTCCTGATAGGCATGCCAACCTCCAGGTGGGACCTGGGGATTCTCTGGAATTACAGCTCATCTCCACACTACAGAGATCATTTCCCCTGGAGAAAATGGATGCTTTGGAGAATGGACTCTATGGCACTGTACCCCACTGAGGTCCCTGTCTTCCCCATGCTCCACCCCCACATCTCTAGGAATTTCCCAATCTGGATCTGGCAACCATACCCCCCCCCCAATTCCCTGCTGGTGGTCAGGGGGGACCTGGCAACCCTACTCCCTGTCATCATTCCACCTTGCCTCTACAATGTATCCCACCAAACAGAACAAGGGAAGACACAAAAGGGAGAAGAGCACCCTCTACTGTATGGAGGACTATGGAATATCCAGCAGCAGCCCTATAAGTACTAGCTACTTGCAAGCTCCATGGGTAGGGGGTTCAACATTGCCATTCTAAGCACAGCTACATACTTATAAGCCTACTGACTTTGATGGACATAAAAAAGTGTAAGGATGGCACTATAAATCATCTCCTGCACACACACACACACACACCCCTGTAACAGGCCAACATACAGGGAAGAAGGTGTGGGCAGCCCACCCCCCCCCCCGTGTTATCCAGGCACCTACACAAGCTACCAGTAGAAGCCCCCATTACAAGTTCTGCAACACAAAGGCTCAGCGCCAAAGTGGGAAGAATGCCCAGATTAACAACTTTTTATACAGTACCATAGAGTTTTAGGGCGATTGCTAGAGCATCACCCCAGCAACATGCCCAGCATGATGACATCACTTCCAGGTAACATCATCATGCCGCGTGGGCACTTTGCACATGTGCGAGGGTCCCGGAGAGGAGCAGGATTCCCCTGCTCCTGTTGGTGAATGACTTGGCAACCCTAGATCCATCATATGATAACAGCAGCTAGAATTACCTTCATGTGATATTGGAAGTCACATAATATTCTACCAATAGAAGACTGGATCATGAAATGTAAAGAAACCTTTTTGGTAATCAAATTGACATTCTTAAAATGAGGAAAGGATATATCTCAATCAAATAGAGTTTGGCAAAAAAAAAAATTCAAGAGTTGCTCCACTGATGTAATTAAGTGGTAAATAAAGTTTTCAGTCGAATGTTATTTCAAATATTTCTGTTAATTAATATTTCTGTTAATTTTTAATGTAATCTTGATTAAGTTAAATAAAGTTCTGTTAAAAATAAAATAAAATTCATTCCCTAGATTAAAAAGTAAAATAAATGGAATTACAGATCTTTAGCGTAGTGATTTTGGACCTTTCTAGAGACAGAAGCCACATCTAAACCACCAGCCGCCACATGCTGGGCCCAAATGGTCTGCAAGCATATGACATCACAGTCACATGACAAAAAGGGAGGGAGGCAGTTTGTTAAGGATAGGATTGTAGACAACAGCCCAAGACAGCCAGGACCCAGAAGCACAACCCAGGCCCCAGGAGGTGTAATGTAATATAATGAAGAAGAAGCCACAGTCCAGAGCCCTGGAGGAGTCCTCTCCTCTGCTGACTAAGCTGACTGATTGACTTCTTGCTCCACTCAGCATGACAGCAAATAGAAGCAGGAAACATCACGTCCTTCCTCTCTACACATGCACAATAGCAACAAGACCCTTCACAGAGCCAGTTTAGTGTCGTGGTTAAGAGTGGTGGACTCTAATCTGCAGAACAGAGTTTGATTCCCCACTCCTCCACATGAAGCCAGCAGGGTGATCTTTGGTCAGTCACAATTCTCTCAGAGCTCTCTCAGCCCCACCTACCTCACAGGGTCTCGGCTGTGGGGAGAGGCAGGGAAGGCAACTGTAAGCCATTCCGAAACTCCTTTGGGTAGTGAAGAGCGAGGTATAAAACCGACTCTTCTTCTTTTCACAATACAATGTCTACTCTATGGGAGCTCACCACCCAGCAGATGGAGCTCCAAAATCTACCTGAAGGATGGATGAGGTGGGGGAATGGAAGCAAGGATCAAAGGCCACTGTTCTAGTCTCTCTTATCTGGTTTGACCCTAGGAAACTTCCCAAAGTGTAAGCCAGCAGAAACTTTGTCAGATGGGATCAATCTGCAGATTAGTCATTACCAGCAGACACGGTTGCATTGAGCCAAGTCCAGTACTCTCTAGACTGGAAACGGTTCACCAAAAGGCCAAACTAGATTCCATTACAGCAAATCCCCCAGTTTTAAAAACAAAGGTTGCCACCCAGTCAAAATAATGCTGGTATGGTATAGCAGCCAGAGTATGAGCCTAGGATCTGGGAGGCCCAGGTTCAAATTCCCACTCTGCCAAAAAGACACACTATGTGTTTCTTTCTCAACCTTAACTTTATTTGAACACACGTGAACACACGAAGCTGCCTTATACTGAATCAGACCCATGGTCCACCAAAGTCAGTACTGTCTGCTCAGACTGGCAGTGGCTCTCCAGGGTCTCAGGCAGAGGTCTTTCACATCATCTCCTGCCAGAACTTCTAACTGGAGATGCCAGGGATTGAACCTGGGACCTTCTGCATGCCAACCAGATGCTCTACCACTGAGCCACAGCCCCTCCCCTTTATATATCCCACTGTTCTCCCCATTGGGGATCCAAAGCACCTTACATCATTCTCCTCTCCTCCATTTTATCCTCACAGCAACCAACCTGTGTGTTAGGTAGGCCTGAGAGAGAGTGACTGGCCCAAGGTCACCCAGCAAACTTCCATGTCAGAGTGGATTCGAACCTAGGTCTCCAAGATCCTAGTCCAACCCTCTAACCACTACACTGTAGGCAAGGTAGCTTAATGGAAGGCAAAGGTGGTAAATATTCTAAAATTAGCAACATGGGGCAGAGAAAAATCGTATTTCAAGTGAGAATACCAGTTCCGACAACCCAGGTTACATTACACTTTCAAAGACCACTTAGATCACTAGTACTAATGATCAAAACAATGGTTAAAATGTTTACATTGGGTTTAAAAGAGAATTTGGATTGAATTCCTCCAAATGGGGTTTCAACAGCTTGCACCTATGTTCATTTATATGCCCAAAACCATCCTTGTGATTCTTAAATGTTAAGTAGCTTGCCCAGAGGGAAGTGTTGACTAATATGAGACAGAACAGGAGACTTGAACCTAGGTCTCCTAGAGCTAGGGCTGCTAGCCACTGGCAACCAGTGGGAGAGGGAGGGAAAGGAGCAGTGATGGGGGATTGACATTGCACCAGTGGCATAACATCGATTCCAACAAACAACTGCTCCAGAATTTGCCCAAAACTCTATTGTAAAAAAGATTATGGGCCATTTTCCCCACCCCACCCAGCTGAACAGGGGCAGGCAAAGGAGGTGGAGGCAGGGAGACCTGGCCTCCATACCCAGATGCTAGTCAACACTCTATCCTATTATGACACCTCACTCCCTTTCTAATATAATTTTTTCTATATCTTCTATTCATTTTGCTAGTACCTTCAACTGCTAAATGCAATATTAAAAATAACAGTGGTTGCAGTCACTCACACGAGATAAAGCGGGGGGGGGGGGGGGAAGAGAGGTTATTTCCTCCAGCGGAAGTTGACCCACAGTTGCACGATCACACAGTCTTTTGAAGCTGCAGGCACAGCCCACCACTGCATGAGCAGACACAACTGCGGGTGAGTCCGGGGGGGGGGGGTTGCCGTTTGTCTCTGATGCACTGAAATGAGGGATCGATGATTTGCACCTCAGCCCTGAGGGCTGCCTATGGAGTGTGCGATGATGTGCATACTGAGAAAAGAAAAAAACAATGGCACAGAGTCAGATGGCCTGATCAGACCATCCCGATACCATGAGAGCGCATGGGGGTGATCAGACGGTCCGTTTGCTTCCAGACTTTCCGAGGTGTCTTTTAAATCCGCTTTTGCAGCAGAGCAAAACGGGTTGCTGACAGCTGCGGGGTGCTTCCCAGATGTTGTCTGATTGCATTCCTTTAAGCTGCCTGGCATTCGCACCTATGTCCCGGCTAATTGCATGTGTGATCACAACTAGTAATAAGCTACCATGTTGGTTGCCTCTGAGTTTTCACAAAGAGTAGTAAAATGTAGCCTATGCAGTTAGTTAATTGTTCTACATGGGCTGTCCTCCACCCACATTTACACTGGATTTCCATATGCTGTGTTGAAGGCTGTTGTAAAATCCTGCATGGGTTTTTAGAAGTCCTAAACAAATGATACCTGGTTGCCTCAAAAACCATTAGCTAACATGGGATTTTAAAAAAAATTAAATACATTCAATAAATACAGCTGTCAGCTAGCACCCCTCCCAGGGCTCATTTTGTAGCAGGAGCTCCTCTGCATATTAGGCCACACACCCCTGATGTAGCCAATCCTCCAAGAGCTTACAGTAACCCCTGTAAGAAGAGCTCTGTAAGCTCTTGGAGGATTGGCTACATTAGGGGGTGTGGCCTAATATGCAAAGGAGCTCCTGCTATGAAATGAGCCCTGACACACACACACACACCTAAAAAAGACTATAGCTCTCAATCTATACTACAGAGAGAAAAATATTGTTAAATCACCCAGAATTACAGTGGATTTCCAGGCTACAGAGATCAGGTTTCCCTGGAAGAAATGGCTGCATTGGAAGGTGAACTCTATGGCATTATACCTTGCTGAGGTCCCCCTCCCCAGTTTCCAAACCCTGCCCTCCCTAGGCTCCAACCCCAAATCTCCAGGATTTTCTCAACCTGGAATTTGCAACCCTAATCCAACATGTACCAAACCCCTCACACACCTACAGTATAATCCTAAAACATTTCCTGGAAGTAAACTCCATTAAAGAGGCCTAAGTAGGATTCTGAGTATACCTGTCGGCTGAGGATAGCTCTCTTAGGATGTTTGGATTCAAAGTGAATGAGAGGGAATCTTCCCACCAAGTTGATTGAATCTTTGCCGAACAGTACTTTAAGTTCTACATTCTGCAGCAGGGGTAGACAACCTCTAGAACATTTGTCCAAAAGAGTGCCTATCCTGATTCTATAATACTAATAAAACCTGTCAATCCCCATCTATTCTACACAAGTGTTTTTCCAGTTGAAGGGCAATCAATGTAAATAGCCAGTTTTTATTTATTTGACTTTGCAACAACAGCTTGCTATAACAAGCACTACACTTCCAAACACAACATATATACAAAGCTGCAACCAGAAAAAAAGAAAACAGCAGTCCAAAATTTCAAGATCTAAAATGGTCCTAAAATTTTATATGCAAAAAGCACAAACAGTCAAAACTCTAACTATATAAAACAAAACTCCAGCTTTTAAAAAAAAAGGATTTATTTTTTCCCCTACGAATACCACAAGACAGTTGATGGAATGTTGTGTTTATCAAGAAGTCGGAGGGAATGTTTACGGCAGTGACAGACGATTTGGATTATCCAAATTAACAACATGTGATCATTTTTTTAAAAAAGATTTGTTTTTATTTAGCAAATTCAATCATGAAGGCTTGCGAAATGGCTATTGTCTATAACAACAACATGGAACCTGAAAGTCCCAAAACGTCCCTGGAAGAGTTACAAGGCTGTATTCCCTTTATAGCATCAATTTCTTGAGAATGGCTGTAATAAAGAAAACCCCCAAAATATAGCTGTGTCCTTTCATCCACATGGTGAGATGTTGCCTAATAGTGAATGCAGTTATCTAGAGCACAAACAAATCATCACAGCTAACTCAACAATTCCAAATTCCAATAATTCCCTGGTTTTCCAGGGCAAATGAGTATGACATGAGTAATAATTAGTCAGTGTAGTATAGTGGTTATCATACTAGACTAGGACAAGGATAGACAACCCCCCACCATGCAGGCTGATACTGGCACACCAGACCATTTTCCCTGGCGTCCAGGGGCAGATCTTCAGCCAAACAGCACAGGCCCTGACACCTCGTCTGGGGCCAGAGACGTGGGAGAAGGCAACAGGTACAGATTAAGCCTGGACATCACCTACCAGACCTGCACAGCCACCAACTGAATCCAAAGGGAACCCTTGAGATGCTGGCAGCATTGGCTTGCTAGGAAAACCAGGTTCAGATCCCAACGTGACATGAAATGCACTGGGTTAACCATACTCTCTCTCAGCATGACCACTTTCATAGTGTTGTTGGGCAGAATTAATGGAAGGGTGAGCCAGTTACCCTGCCCTTGGAGGAAAGGGGGAATAAAAATGTTCCAGACAGCAATTAAGTATCCACCTACAAATGAGGCTGCTTGCTGTGTCTCCAAATGATTTACTGTTCTGCCTTTGCCTCTTTCCCATCAGCCTCTGCTAGGCTGCGATCACACACACCAAATAATCCACTTTCAACCCGCTTTCAATGCACTTTCCAACTGGATTTTACTGTGTGAAATGGCAACATCCAGTTGGAAAGTGCACTGGAAGCGAATTGACAGAGCATTATTTAGTGTGTGTGATCGCAGCCATAGTGACAGAAAAATCTGCTATGGGTGTAATTGTATCATTCAGTCACTTCTGGGAAGAAGTGCAGCAGAGTTACGCACCCCGAGAAGAGGCTGCCTCTTGCATCTCTGCCTATGTCACTGCTCTGGGCTTGGCTTTCATTTATTATTTTATCTTTTATCCACTGTTCTTAGTGAGCCTCAAGGTGGATCTTGCAGTAATGAGGTACAGCCATGTCAGAGACTCTTACAGAAACACTGAGCCAGTTCAGCATTGGCCCTACAAACAGCTACAAGGATGGTAAACTCTGCACTGCTGCATACCAATAACCTTAAAAATAAAGAAAAGCTAAGGAAAAAAAATCAGATGCACAGCATTTTTATTTAACATTGAAACAACGACCCAAACTAGATGTAACATGTGCTTGCCACGAGGAGTTAACAGCTGGACAGCAGCTGCAAACACTCCATGGGAACTCAATTTTGAAGCAGCATGGGGGACTGATTCATATTGGGACTACCATTCAGGAGGAGTGGCTTCAGGGAGCTGCCCATGCCCTGAATACTTGCACATGCAGCCCTGTCCTGTAGGACAAAACACCACCCAGAGCCCTTTTGGCTTGGGAAAACGGCACGGGATTGAAGGCAAAAACCCCTCCTCTCTGCCCACTACAGTCCCAATCCAAACTCAGCCCCTGCAGCATTTCAGCATCGAGTGGCCACAGGGGATTCACAGTTGCTGTCCTAATGAAAGTCCCTGTGGCAATCCTGTGTTACATGTAACATCTAGTTTGGTGCTAAACAACACTATATAAGAGAACAGTGAGACTCTGGTACAAGGCAGATGTTTTTGAAGAACAGAGTATGATTCTTTGGGGGCTTTACAGAGTAAAGGATACCTCTTTTTTATGTCCGAAGTAGGCTTTGTTAGGGAAGTAGGGTGCCCTTGCAACCTAAAAACATTGAAGTACTAGGAAAAGTAATGGCTGGTTGGTTCTTCTGTAGACGGGTCATGGGTTCAAATTCTGCATCATCCCATTGCCGGCAAGGACGTATGAACATATGAGAGTCAGTTTGGTGTAGTGGTTAAGTGTGCAGACTCTAATCTGGGAGAATCGGGTTTGATTCCACACTCCTCCACTTGCACTTGCTGGATGACCTTGGGCAAGCCATAGCTCTGGCACTGCTGTTCTTGAAAAACAGCAGTTTCTGTCAGAGCTCTCTCAGCCTCACCTACCTCACAGGGTGTCTGTTGTGGGGAGGGGAGGGGAAAGGAGTTTGTAAGCCACTCTGAGACTCCCTTGGGTAGTCAAGTGTGGGGTATAAATCCAATCTCTTCTCTTCTCCTTCTTATATTGAATCAGAACATTTGTCCATCAAAATCAGTACTGTCTACTCAGACTAGCAGAAGCTCTCCAAGGCCTTAGGGAGGGGTCTTTCACTTCACCTGCTACCTGGTCCTTTTAACAGGAGATGCCAGGGATTGAACCTGGAGCCTTCTGAGTTCCAAGCAGATGCTGTACCACTGAGCCATAGCCCCTCCAAAACAGCATACATGAAGTTGTCTTTCAAATCACCTACTGTCTGGTCCTTTTAACTGGAGATGCCAGGGACTGAACCTGGGACCTTCTGCATTCCAGTCAGATACTCTACCACTGAGCCAAGGCCCTCTCCTTTATAGCTATACCTGTCTTAATTTGACTGGGCATGTGTTAGAGACTTGGACCAGGAAAAGCAGGGTAAAGTAAAAAGAATAGTAAAGTTTTCCTATATGTACCTCTTGGACTCTAGGGAAAGTTTCACTGGTTACATTATTAGCAGGAAATATGCAGCCCAGAACTGAGGTCATTAGACAGATGTTCGTATACCTCATGACCTTGTCCACACTACACTGTACTCAAAATTAAGCTCCATCCATCATACCTCATTAACCTGCTTCTTGTCCAAGTGAAAAACTTGACCAGAACTTGTTGAGGCAATTTCTTCATAGACTTTATAACCAATATGTGCTCTGTCATCACAGTCTCCTGTTAACACAAAGACAACCTAATAAAAAGATAAAAGAAAGAAAAATTTAAAAAACCAAAAATACTTAAATAACTCTCATATGCACAGGGGTGAAAAATGCAGTGCATCAGAAACCAATTAGCTGAAAAAAAATACCCATGATGCCATTAGAAGAATGTTTTACTTTATATTTTCATTCCTCAGTAATTAGCTAATAACTTTCAGAACAACACTACATTAACATGATAGGCCCCCATTACTTAATGGCCCTCATTAGTGCCTCGTGTAATTCCCACTTTACATTAGTCATGACATTTTTTGTAGTAAACATAAAATAATTATTGGTTGCTGGGATTGCCATCCCAATTAAAAGAAGAGGTGAAGAGTTGGAAAACATATCCTTCAAGAGCTTTCCTCTGCCCAACAGCAGACTGAGCCATGTTGCTCAGCCAGGCCTGCTACTGGAACCATACAAGAGTCTGGGTCTTTTGCTGCTGCCTTGTTTTTTCCCCAGAAGTAGTGTGATGCCATAGTTGGTGTTCCCCGTCACTGAGCAGTGGTGGGCAATGGGAGCAGGGGGTGGACACTTTCTCATCCTGACCAGGGACCTGGAAGCCCTTTTACAAATCTTATGACCTTTCTGGAGGGCAGCAATAAAGAACCTAGACTTTTGCAAGACTACCATAGAGTTTCCAGAGAGTCCTCGAGCTACTCTTTGTCACTTCCAGGGTAGCCCTAGGAATTGCCAGAACCTCTTTTGGCACTTCCTTGAGCTACCTACTATTTTTTACCATAAGCGATATGATGCCACAGCCAATGTCACATTTCCCCCAATATCCCCCACTCACATCCTTCCCACCAGTTGCCAGACACTGCCTGGCAACCCTAATTTGTAAAGTAGATCCTACTAATTGGTTTAATTATCCCTGATTTTTCATGAAAATATATAAAACTACACAAACGAAGAGCAGCAAGAAGAATCAGAAAAGAGATTATGTTATGATTCTATAGAAGATGGGGACTGTTCATTGGAAAATTATATCCAGATTCCATGATCAAATTAGTTATTGTACCCATGCTGCAATTCTCTCTCTTTCTCTCTCCCTCTAACTTCATTAATTTTTAATTTTTTTATAATTACAAACACTACAAAAAGGAAGGGAAGTGCAGGGTAAACACTAAGACTAAAAAAAGTGAGATAACAGAGAAAAAAAATAAAGCAAGGATCATGTTACAAGCAGATAACTTTGTTTATCCTTCCTACATCTATAAATTTAAAAAAGAAAAGAGAAAAAGGATGATACTGTATGCTGCAATTCTCTAGACAGCCAGTATCGTATTGTGGTTACAGTGTTAGTTAGACTGGGACCTGGGTTCAAATGCCCCCTCAGGCATAAAGCCAGTCACCACCACTCCTCTCTCTCAGCCTAACCTACCTCTTCTTGGGAGGTTATAATGGAAGAACTATGTCCACTACCCTCAGCTCCTTGAAAATAAGATAAAAATATACAGATAGAAAAAAATAGAAATATACTTCTCTGCAAAGAGAAATAAATAAAGATGTTTCAAGCAAACCGAATTGGAAAACACTTCATACCTGTGACTGCTTCTGCTGGATCAGTTGCAGTACTTCATGGGTTAGTCGGTAGTCTTTGGACCGAGCGTCAGTAAATACATAAATGAATGAACCAGGAAGAGAAATCTCTAGTGCAATTTTAATGGCCCCAATGCTCATCTCTGGACAGTCACCACCTCCCTGTTTATAAATAAATAAATAAACATTTGTCAAAATCAGCACTGAAATTTTGAAGCCTACAGGAATTTTGCATTAATACTATGTCCTGCATTTGCAATCATAAAATTCAGGTTCAGCTATATGGTTGCAGTTCACAAGACTCAAGCGCAGAAAAGGGTTTTGACTGGGTTGAGATGGAGTTTCTCCATGAGACGCCAACTATTAGAGGAATGTGCATTTTGTTGAAAAATTCAAGTTTTATAGTTTCATGGCCTTGCCAGAGTAATATGCAAATCCAGCTGTGGATTTCCCATTCTACAATGCAGAGGCGTTTTGAGGTCAACTGCTGCTGGAAGTTTGAGAGGGAAGAAAAGGCTGAGAAAAGACTTGACCTGTAGATCCAGCAAGGACAGAATATCAAGCATCTTTTATCTCTTTATCAGGCCTGGCTAAACCAGAGCTTTCATATTGCCTGTTAATGACAGGAGCTAAAGTTGCACATCTCTGCTGTGCTGGAAGAGTGCTCTGAGAACTAAGTCCCAGAAAGTTAGGCCCCAACCTGAGATTGTACAGTTCTTCATTTGAGCACAAGAGTCTCTCACACATAACTGGAAACTCTGCAATGGCTTGTTTGTAATTTGTATATTATATTATTTCATGGTGCAATCCTGAATCTGTCTTCTGAAGCTCAGATGTGAAACAATCGGCTATTTAAACAGAATATATTGAAAGCTCTTCAAAATGTAGTTTCTGGTTAGAACACCATACTGTCATTGTGAAGTCATCTATCTACTCACCTGATGGTACAGAAAAGATTATGGCTGGCATATGGCAGGTTACTCATAGACTTTTTAAAGTCCATGGTTGAGCAAAACTATGGACATGGAGCTCCCAAAACCTTGCTTTTAAACACAACTGACAAAGTTATATAGTATTCCCTACCAAAGAAAGATGTAGGGATGGCCACAAGCTTAGACAGCTTTACAATGGGGTTCAATATGACAGGTCTATCAATGGATATTAGCCATGACAGGTAATGGAACCTGATCACAGGCAACATACCTCTGACTATAAGATATTGAGGATAAACAGGAGGTAATAGCCACTGCATTCATGCTCTAGGGCAGAGCTTTCAGAGGTACCTGGGCCCCCAATTGTGGAGAAATTAAATTAGACTGACCTTTAATAAGATCTAGCACAGGCAGGCTTGCCAGACCGCCCCCCCCCCCCAGTGGAGGCAGGGGTCCCCCACTTCCAGGCCCTGCCTCACAGCTGCTGATAGCTGGACAGTGGGGGGACTTACCAGCTAAAAGAGAAAGGCCCAGATCACGTCGCTGGCATCACACAAGAAGTGACATCATCACATTAGTGATGTTCAGGCAACACTTTGGTATTTGGAGGAAAACTCTATGATAGAAGCCATTTTTACCATAGAGTTTTTGCCCCAATATCAGAGCGTCGCCTAGATGTCACTGGAGTGATGACATCACTTCCTGTGTGATCCCAACGATGTGACCTTGGCCTTTATCTTCCTCCTGATAAATAGCCCCTATCCCCCACTGGTTGCCAGGAGGGACCCAGCAACCCTAAGCACAAGAGTTCTTCTGATCCTGCCAGCTCCTTTAACAGCTACAACCTTAAGTGTTAGGCTTTCTAGTGCACTACCCTACCAAGAAGTTTGCTGCCTAGAGTTATCAATCATTGGCCATCAGAACAGCTCTGCCGAATGTTTTACTTCTAATTTCAACACGGTAAGAATGCAATATCTGACACTTTGCTATGGGTTCTCTCAAAAAAATTCAGGGAAATTCCAGTTCTGTTAGGGTGCTAAGATTAACTCGCTAAAAACTGTTCTAAAGAAGTCAAACATTGGAGGGGGGTCCCATTATAGATTATTGTACTGAAAGTCCTCAGCTATTGAGAAAAACTCCATCTCGTGCACTGTGAAAATTCCTTTGAAGAAAAACAACACAAAATGTGGTCATGCTAAGTACCTACTCTAGAAAGCTGAATACTGGGGAGAATAACTCTCTCCCTCCCTCTCTCCTCCCCACCCCCCATTGTCCTTAATATTTCCTGACGAAGAACAACCTGACTCAAAACATGACACTGGTGCGTATCCAGCCCTCCATGGACCCTGCAGGACAGGATTTCCCTGATTTCACCTTTTGCTGCAGCCTGCAGAGCCTACTGAAATGTTCCCAGGGGATGGGGACGGCACAGGAAGCACAGTGGACAAGTCTGCAGTAGGAGAGGGGAGTTTGTGAAATGGCTACCCCCTTTCCTGCAAACTGAAATGCAACTCTGATAGAGGAACTGTGTAGTTGTATACATGGCAGTCATTTTTGTGACAGAATCTCCCCCCATCATTCTTCCCATAAGTACAACTTCCAGGGCTCCTAGTCGGAGTGCCACGATAATTTAAAACAGGCTCGGGACTGAGTTATGTGTGCGGTATGGGTCTGTCTGTTGGGGAGTCGACATTCATTTTTGTTTGTTAACTGGCCTGCACGTTTCTTCTTTAAAGCACTAGACTTCTGTCATGCTATACATTTTTTGCAGGCATGCATAGAACATGCTTTCCTGTTATACATTATCCCCAAACGACCCTGTTCAATGGGCTTGTCAAACTTAATCACCATGACTATTTAAAACCTCCTTTGGAAGGTTCTTCTACTGCCTCAGTATTCTTATGATATTAAATTAAAGCATTAATTTTTCTTCTTTTTTTTAACTAATGAAAACCATGATTTTTCCTCCTTCCCTGCAGCATAAACCTGTCTTGTTGCCATGAAAGTTACACTGCTATGCATTTTGTATTAATCTATGTTTATCTGTGGTTCCTTCTGCCATCTAAGTTTCCCATCTTTCTGGGGGGGGATTCTCCTTCCATAACCATGCAAATGACTCTTCCAGTAGAAGATTCCCATGATTTACCAAGTCCCAGAAAGTAAGACTGTCAGCTTCCAGGTGAAGATCTGGAAATCTCCGTCAACTACAACTCATCTCCATACTACAGACTGTTAAGGATGTACACATCTCTTTTGCTGGTGGTGCCTTTGGGTACACTGCCAATGTAAGAGGTCACCCTACATCTATGATCTAAAGTGGTATGACAAAGTTTGAGTCCAGTGGCACCTTTAAGACCAACAAAGTTTTATTCAAGGTCTTAAAGATCTCAAACTTTGTTCTACTGCTTCAGACCAACATGCTACCCACTTGGATCTAAAGTGGTTCAGTCCACTCTATCACTGCGGAACTCTGCCACCTTGTTCTGTTGCACATTTAAGGCCTGATATAAACATGACACTAGTGAGATAAAGAACTTATATTCAAGGTGACCTTGCATGAGCTCAGCATCTTGTTTAAAACTGTGCTCTCAGCCACTACATGTGCAACACTGCCATGTCTGACAGCCATAGCTTAGGTCAGGGGTGTCAAATATGCGGCCCAGGGGCTGGATCAGGCCCTCAGAGGGCTTCTATCAGGCCCAAACTGGAACTGGCCATCTCCTGCTTCCAGTTCTGTTGCTGCTGCTGCATCATAGCTTGCTTCACCACACTCTCTCAGTGGCTCAGCCATTTCATGTTTTCCCCTGGGTCCTAGACTCAGAACTCTGAGCATGAGATTTCTGTGGTGAATGTCAATAAATCAAAAGTAGGTACCTTACAGATACACACCTGAACAGCGTACTCAAGATTGCAACAGCACAGACATTTTGATGCAATAATTCAGAGCAAGAGGTGTCAGTTATCAGAGATTGTTAAATAAACAAAATATTTCAAGAGTTCTAATGTTTTAAGCATGTTTTTATTTTAAGTTTTAAAAAACGGTGTTTGTGTCCTTTATAAAGTTTATATCTCTGCTACCTGGCATTACATTGTATGACACATATGGTCCGGCCCAGCAAGGTCACATTTATGTCAGATCCGGCCCTCATAACAAATGAGTTTGACACCCTGGCTTAGGTGGTTATTGCAAAGGCGTAGCTGTGTAACTGATTATTAAGCAGGCATGTTAGCATGTGCAAAATCTCACACCTGAGTTCTGTCCCCCCAATGAGGCCTAGGATGGCACCTAAAATGGACAACGGAGCAAGCGGCTTACTTACCTGCACGTAGAGCTCCCTGAGTTCATACTGAAATTTCTTGGGATCTGTGGTAATCGTTACAGGCCCGATTTCTGGGGAGGGGAAACACAAAATCATTAAATCACCAAGCCACTGAGAGGGAAATCCACAGAGACCTAATCACATTGGAACTGTGGGAATCTAACAAGGTAATTTACAGTTTTCAAAAAAAATGATAAAATGTCAGATTGCCTCTTTGTGGAATGCTGACCTGTTTAGGCAGCTGTATTGCAGAAATTCCCCAACTGTGAGAAAATGTGTATGAACAAGTACTGTACTTCATTTTTTCCTCATATTCCTTCCAAATCCCTGAAAAGCAAAATACCATTCTCTACAATCACTTACTTTATTTACAAGCAAGATCAGATACCTCAATCTGCAATAACCTTACCCAGTAATAACTGGCAGAGATCCTATAAATTCAAGAAATCTTTCCTGGGAAAGAAGTTTGTGAGGAACAGCCTTTTAAAAAGTGTTACATTAAATGCATTGCTAATTTGCTAATTCTGACAAGCAAACATTGCATTGTTGGATTTGGGACAAAGAGTATCCTGATTCCTTTTTTTAAAATGGACTATACAAAGATTGATTAATATATTGTTTAACACACAACTTTTTCTGTCTTCAGCAGAGCTGGGACATTTCCAGGGAAAACTTCTTTGGGGTGCCAGTAATTGCTATTTTTCAGCAGATTTCCCAGGCATTTACTAGGGTAAAGGGGGAAAAGTAAGGTTGCCTGACCACTGGTAGAGGTAGGGGTCCCCCACTGCCAGGTCTTACCCCCAGCCACTGATCAGCTGGCTGGCAGAGGGATCTTACCAGGAGAAAGGAGAAGGCCTAAAGAGAAAATTATGTTGAAGATAAATATAGAGACTGAAAAATTAGGTGAATACATTTACTGGAGACTAACAGTGTAATCCTAGGCAGAGTTACGAAACCCAGTGGCCTCAATGGACTTGGACTGGAGTAACTCTGCATTAGATTGCACTATAATTCCCTTAGGCCCCAAGTTCCCTTCCTTTGAACATCCCACGAAACATGATCAGGGCTGCCAACAGAGGGAGACTGGTGGGACAAAATTTCGGGGGGGGGGGGGGTGCCAAGTCAGCTGGAGGACCCTTGAAGCCAGCACCATGCTGCTTCCAGCCAAATGCCTTTCCATTAATTTTAATGCAGTTCTGGCTGCCACCACTAAGAGTGCAGGGAAGTCAGAGTGTAGCAAAAAGCAGTCTAGATTCTGTACTCGTCTTTTGCCCCATCGTTTTACCACATCCAAGTTGGAACAGAAATATCTCTCTGCACTGCATGCCATTCTCACGCTCCTTGTGCATCAGTTTACCTGGGACCTTCTGCATTGTTTTATGGCCATTCAGGGCTGACTTCGCAGTCACTGTGGTATTGCCTGGGGTTATCCGGATATGGTTTTGCACTGAATCTTTTGCTCTCTCCACTACTGATTCGCAGTGAACAATAAGTGCTCTATCTGACATGGCTTCATTAATCTCCGTCTGTTCCCCCGCCCCTATTTCTGTTCTGTTTTCTTTCCCTTCTTCTCCAAAGACAAAAGAGGACATGTCCTCCTGTTCAGGCAAACTTTTTAAAAGCCATAAAAGAGCATAAGAAGAGATCTGTAACTAGGGGATTTCCTGATCCTAAATGCATCTGTGTGGGCTTGGATTTTCCCCTCCCTTCCCTTTCTTTTTGCCGAATCATGGAGGGAGGGAGGGAGGGAGAGGAGGTGTTGAGTCTGCCCTTCTCTTCACCTCATGTAAAGCAGCTAGTTAGCTCAGTGAGTTAAGACTTGTGCACCTCATACTAAGGCTACAAGTTCAAGCCCTGTGATGAGCAGGTACATTTGCAAAACAAAAACAAAAAAACCTCAGGGATGAGTTTAACAATGTTTTAACTCAGGGGTGAGTTTATTGTTAAACTCTGATCACTGGTGGGGAAAAAATTACTGAACTGTGAGGTGTGTTTGTGTGCGTTCTTAAGGAATCATTGTGACTTCCTCCTTTCCTTTTCTCTTAAAGGTACAGTATCCTATTCTCTGTGTTCTCATGCCCCACATGAGGAAAACACCAGCAATGTTCAACTAGGATCCTCTTCAGCTCTCCCCTCCCTCACTAATAGTTTTATTGATGTCTTTTTTTAATACTCTACATGCACAATGGGGCCAGCTACCTCCAAGCTGGCTGGCCCTGTATTTGTCCCCATCCACCTGCCACCTCCCGAAGCCACGGGTGGGATGTGGGGTGTTCTGCCAAGATCTCCTGTGCAGCCAGGGGACTGTGTGCTGGTGATGCCCCAGTAACTGAAGCATGGGGGGCAGTTTTCTCCTGTGCCTCCTTCTTCTTCCTTGTGGTCTTAGCTTTCTAGTGGCAGCCTCCCCCACTTGGAACTTTTCCATCTCCAAATAGACTAGCCGGCGGCAGATCTCCTCCCCTTGGGATCTTCCAGTAAAATTGGTCTCTTGTTGAATCCATATTAAACAGGCAAAAAATGTGGGTTTTGCTTGTAGATGCAGAATGCATACAGAATACACAAATAAATAAACCGGAGGGGGAAAACCAGTGCAGGGGGAATGCATGCAACTGCAAAGTCAACCCTATAAGGCTTGACTCCTTGGATTCTCCAGAGCAAGCAGTCAGTGCAGAAAGGGCCTAGGATCCATTAGACTTGCCTTTTTTTTCAATACTAAAGCAAACTTATTTCACAGATCATGCTAAGCCCATCAACCAAGCCAGCACTGAAGAAAGGCAAGACAGCACACTGACGGCTGCTACAGTAATTGGACATCCCTTTACAGTGCAGAGCCTTTTAACTGGCTAGGGTTAATGCATTTCCCTCTAGGATACTTTATAGTAGATAGCATCAGACTCCTGAGACAAGAATGTTTGTGCTCTTGTAGCTTTAAATCCCTAGATACAATTGATCATATAATTATAGATTGCCCTTTGTACGAGTCACCTCGGAAAAACTGCTCTCAAACTTACTTGGGCAAGCCAAAGTTCTGTACAAGCTGTTCTCTCAAAGACAGCTTGGGAAGGAGCTCTCTAAGTCCCACCTACCTCACAGGGTGTCTGTTGTGGGGAGGGGAAGGGAAAGGAGTTTGCCAGCTACTCTGAAACTCCTTTGGGTAGTGAAGGGTGGGGTATAAATCCAGTCTCTTCTTCTTCTACTCCCCCACCCCCGCAAAAGATGCTTGAGTAACAAACTGAAATGTCCGTTTCTTCTAAATGATTCGGACCCTGAAATTACTAATGCCGTTGCCAAATTTCTTGTAGAATTTCTTACAATTCAAGGAAACTGCAGATTTTAGACAGTACTGTTTTACTGTATGTAAATTTTACGTTTGTCTGATTTCATATATTGTGGATAAGATGTTTTATTCATTCTGGGTGCCAGTAAAGGTTTACTTCTGTATGTATGTGTAATTGCCAGCCTGCAGGTCATTTTCTCCAGTAGTCTAGCCTTTCTCTCTTCCTCTCCTTGCAGCAGCTCAGCCAGATCTTGCAAAGCAGTAGTTAGGCTGTTGCAGCAATATCAAACAACCTTTCCCTCTCTTTTCCTTAATTTCTCTTCCTTCCCCACACTTTCCTTGTTTATTTCTCTCTCCCTCTACCTAACCCCCCCCCCCCCCCATTTTCACTTCTTGGTCTCAAGACCTCATCTCTATTCCACCTGGGGACAGAATGTATGAAATAGTAGTACAGCAGCAAACCTTTGTTAATTTTATGAACAGAAGCAGCAAACCTTTGTTAATTTTATGAACAGAAAAGGGTGGATTAATATTTCCCCATGATCTAATAAAGTATTAAAAGGATGCCCCCTCATCATGCATAGTAATGAAACAATTTGTTTTAGTGGTTGTATATGTGGAACAGAAGTTAGATCTCCCAGTACAGGCACTGGGTTGTTATCACTATTATTGTATTGTCTTTCTCCCTAATGGGGACCCAAAGCTGCATAGTTCTCCCGTCCTCCATTTATCCTCACAAACAACCCTGTGAGGTAAGTCTGGCTGACAGTGTGTCACCCTGTAACCTTCCATGGCAGATTGGGGATCTAAGCACTAGCGACACATGAAAGGTTGCTTAAATGTTGCCTATTGTGAAGATAACCTGGTTCAGAGTATTCCAATTCCCTTCGTTTTTGGCACTGCAACTTCCATCATCATTCTAGGGTTAATGGCCAGTCTTCAAATATGTAGCATTATTTTCTGAGTTATGCCTGTCACAGAGACCCTTAGCTTTCACTGCAAAGAGCATGGTGTGGTTGTAGTTTGTCTCACCTGTGCCATGACTTTCCTATACCTTTCAATTTTGGCCCTGGAACTCCCACAATCATCCTGTAGTTGGTGGCCAATTTTGAGTCTCCTAGCTTTATTCTCGGATGAGTTATGCCTGCCAGCATGGTGTAGTTGTTCAAGTGTCAGACTACAATCTGGGAAACCCAGGTTCAAATCCCCACTCTGCCATGGAAGCTTGCTGGGTGACCTTTGGCCAGTCATTCACTTTCAGCCTAACCTACCTTGCAGGGTTGTTGCAAGGATAAAATGGAGGATAGGAGAATTATGTAAGCTCCTTTGGGGGCTCATTTAGGGTTGCCAACCTCCAGGTGGCACCCGGAGGTCTCCTGCCATTACAATTGATCTCCAGACAACCAGAATGATTTCCTGTTGAGAAAATGGCTGCTTTGGATGGTGGACTGTATGGCATTATACCATGCTGAGGATCCTCCCCTCCCCAAATCCCACCCTGCTCAGGCTCTACCTCCAAGCTCTCCAGGTGTTTCCCAACCCAGAGCTGGCAACCCTATCCCAATTGGGGAGAAACACCAGATATAAATAAAGTAAATTAATTTTTTTAAAGCAGGTAGACAGACAGGCCCATTCTTTTATTACTACAGATTCATGGTAACAGCAGGCCCAGTGAGTTGTTTTATTATGATATTTGGTTTGGATCAGGGTCATATGGGAGGGGGGCCCAGGTGAAATCTTTGTCCAGTGGCCCATGGTGGCTCTCAGCAGCCCTGAACATGATGCCATTACAAGTCAAAAACTTCACATCCGTGAACCCTGCCATGTCATTCTTTTGTTTCATAAACCAAAGGATACATATCAGACTTCAAAAACCAGCCTTGGGAATTTTAAAAACTTTTTTTTTAAAGCACACGGAATTGATCACATATGCAAGGATGTTTTATTTTATTTTATTTTATTTTATTGCTTCATTTATACTTGTATGTTACTGAACAAGGCCTTGTCTTTCTAAACTGTAAAACCACAAACGTGAAGTTAATACAACCAAGATGGTGTTTAGGTCGATCCCTTAGCAACTGACCAAACACTACTACATAAAACAGTCTGCCAACAGATTTGACAGGCAATAAGAATGTTGTTACCTCCCACCCAAATATAAATTTGAAACCAACACCCCTTAGTAATAAACACACCAAAAACAAGTCTCAATAAATCCATCTCAATAAATTGACAACACACCCACTTTAAAGCATCTCAGTACAGTCCAAAAATATTGTGTCTCTTTTAGATGTTGTGACTGCCACCTGACAGACTGTCCCAAAAAATGACATATTTTATGTGTCAGAATGTTAACCATACTTTCTATTTATACATACATTTTTATACCATTCTTCCTCCAAACGGCTCAGGTTGTAGGGCTGCCATGCCCATGACGGGTGCTGCGAGCACGATGACATCCCTTCCAGAGAAAACCCAGAAGCAACAGAAGTATCTCTAGAAATTACCAGAAACTCTTTGGCAAAACCATAGAATTTGTTGTGATTCCTAGAGCTACCACCATCACTTCCGAGTTCCCCACCACTATGCCCCTGCCCCCAGCCCTCCCACCAGTTGCCAGGTTCAGCATGGCAACCCTATCAGAGTGATTTGCATGATTCTCCTCCATTTTATCCTCACAACACCTCTGTGAGGCAGGTTAGGCTGAGAAACTGTGGCTAGACAATGGTCACTCAATAAGTTTCATGGATGAGTAGCAATTTAAACCCACACTGGCTCCCTAAATTCTGTGTTGTACTAGAATATATTGCAATATATTCAATTTAAATTGGATTTAGCAGAACACTACCTCTTAATACAAAATAAGAACACTTCTTTGAGATCAGGCTGCAGCCCTACCTGAATGCAAATTTGCTCAATTTTTCTAGCATACATATAATTTACAAACGGTATTCCAATGTTTGTAACGTTGGTAAATGTCCCTTTGATAATAACCCTAATAACCCAGAGGTGAGGTTTCTGGCAATCAGAGACAGGACTTTTTCAGTCATGGCACCTCCCCTTTGGAATGCCCTCTCCAATGAGGTTTGACTGGCACTTGCCTTATTGTTCTTTAGGTACCATGAAAATATTTCTTTTTACCCAGTTTTTTTTCCCTGAAGGCTTCCAATTGTTTGGCATTTTGATGGTCTGCTTCTATCCTGAGGACTACTTTATGAATATCATTTTGGACTTCAGGACACTGTTTTGTGCTGGGTTTACGCTCCCCACTTGCTTTTATGCTTTTTTTTTCACTGATCATTCTTCTGTTGTATTTATGGCTTTGTTGCATTGGGTTCACTTTGTGAGCCACCTCAAGCAGGCTGCTGATGCACGGATGGAACTTCTCACCATGGCAAAACTGTGTGTGCTGCAGTTCAAGAATTAATCTTACACATTCCCCAAGTGAAGCTGCAAAGAATGTAGCATGGAATGTTAGGCAGATGAACATGCAGACCCATAAATGGAACAGGAAAAATGTGTTCTTCTCTATCAGGTAACATGCCCAAACAACTACAGCTAAAGGTAATAGCTATGTGGAGGAAAACAGAAAGAAAATCAATAGTTATTGTCCTCTCTCCCATCATATCTGAGCAAATCCATTGCTTTGTAAGCAAATACAGTATTGCAATTAAATCCAGTACCTGGTGAACTAACCCATCAGTCATTGGACTTCAAGCAGGGGTCATTTCGAGCAGGAGCTCGGGGGAGCTCAGCTCCAGGAGTTGGTGCCAGCCCCCCACCCATGGGGGAATGCCTGCTTGTGTCATGGCTGAAGCAAAATGACCCCTGGAAAGGTCCTTGTTCCTCCGACCAGCCTTCTGAAGGCTTTAGCCACCACTGAAGCTATCCTCCCAGAGTAGTGGTATTTCTGAGGCTTGGATTAGTAGCGGTCCCCTCTCTGCCAGCTTTCTTTCTTTCTTTCTTTCTTATTTTTGAACTCTTCACAAAATTCATTTGGGATTGTCAGAATTTGCATGTGAACGTCTGTATTTCATTTCCCAAACAGTAGACGTTCACTAGCTTATTTCAAAACATCGTTATACATTTGGTAACCATACGTAGACATCACTTCTTCTTAATAAGTATGTGGAACTAAATATAAACCAGTCCAGACACTTGATTGGAAATTTAGACTTGATTTAATGTTTTAAAGCAAGGACTTTAGCAGTTCTTAAAAGACCAATTTTTTAAAAAAAGGTTTGCTTCACATTTTTATCCAGTTACATCACCATCATAACCAGGGGTCATTTTGTAGGAAAAGAGGTGCAGGAGCTCATTAGCATACATATTAGCATAACTCATTAGCATATGCCACACCCCCTGACATCACCAGCCAAATGTCAGTTTCAACTTCGGGATCCAATTCTACGGGCCCCCAAACAGGTTGCCCCATACCCTCCATTGTTCTCTACAGTGGGAAAATACATTACTTTTTTCCCACCATAGAGAACATTGGAGGGAATGGGGGCAACCTGTTTGGGGGCCCATAGAATTGGACCCCCTGATCCGATCTTCTTGAAACTTGGTGAATATTTGAGGGAGAGGCCCCAGCAGCTAACCTGCAAGTTTGGAGCCTCTCCCTGAAACCCCCTCTCCTCCAACCCCTCATATACCCTTTGAGTTTTTGCCATTGACTTCAATGGCCCATAGGATATAATGGGGTTGAAACTGACATTCGGCCAGTGATGTCAGGGGGCGTGGCATATGCTAATGAGTTATGCTAATATGTACACTAATGAACTCCTGCACCTCTTTTTCTACTAAATGAGCCCTGGTTATGATAGTGATGTAACTGGATAAAAATGTGAAGCAAAGCTTTTTAAAAAAATTGGTCTTTTAAGAACTGCTAAAGTCTCTCCCTCAAACCCCTTCCCCTCCAGCCACTTTTAAAGCTGCTACCAAATTTTGGCGGCAATTTGGCAGTGGGCCGAATCAGATCAGAGAATCTGATTCAGCCCATGGCTGCCCTAGTGCCCACTCCTGGGCTGGCGAAGCTCTGCTCCACCTCGCTCCGGCCCCAAATGACCCGATCATAACTGTGCAGCAAATGCCACAAACCCCAATGAGCGGCATCTCAAGAGATTGTATCTAAGCTGCCAAGGCACAGCAATTTCTCTGCTTTAGAGGAAGAAAGCCCATAGCCCAATCAGTACATACTCTCCTGTAACCCTTTCAGTTTACGAAGGACACTTCCCAAAGGACACCCACATTCCTCTCCACTATCAAGGACTTTCCTTCACTACACCTATGACTCCCATCTCCCCAAGCCCATAATTCTTTCTGCCATTTCATCCACATTCCTAAAAGCAATGATCTTCATCATAGCGCCTCAGGGCATATTTCCTAGTGCCCACTTGCTTTCTTCCCCAGAGCATCTCTTCCCAAAGCAAATGAGCCAATCCTGGCTTTCCTCCATCGCAATGGAGCACGGGGTGATCCGGAAGTCTGCAAGAGACACCATCTTTGTGTCTTCTAAAAGTACCCATTTAGAAACATCTGCCTTCATTTTAGGTGAATGCTTGGCCTAGAGCCACCTTATGATATGTGGGACTGACCAACATGTTGTGATTGGCCCCACCTCCATAGCAGCCATTTTATTGTGGTGCCCACAAGCTATTCTATACCTTTTAGGAGTGCCCAATAGAGACAAGCTTGCCAGTCCCCAGGTGGGGGTGGGAGATCCAGCTTTTGGCAGCTGGCTGGTGGGGAAAACCCTGCCACCAAACAGATGTCGACCCATTCAACGTCGGTGACACACTGATGTCACTTCTGGAAGTGACGTCACTGTGTCAGAGACACTCTACTTTTGGAACAAAACTCTATGGTTTGTAGCCATTTTTACCATAGAGCTGTGCCCAAAAAGTAGAGTGTTGCCCCGACATCACTGACATGATGTTGTCACTTCCAGAAGTCCCTGCCCACCCCTGGAACACCCCCAAATCCCCCCACTGGGAGGAGGAAGGCAGGTGACAACCCTAAACAGAGATTTAGCAAATATTCTCTATCACCTATGTGATGTTTTAACTGGAGATGCCAGACATGGAACCTGAGATCCTTCTGCACACAAAGCATATTCATGATCCCTCCTCACATATAAACAGTGCCATTCTAAAATTGATATATCCAGTATTACTAATAAATGAGACTTGCTCTGGCACCTAAAAGCAAAATTTATTTGTCCTACTTTGAAGGCCCCAGTTTCAGACACTGGCAACTCTACTTAAAGTCTCTCAGGTAGTAGGGAAAGAATCCACTGCGATTTGACTCATGAGCCTCATATCCAGGGCGCTAGTGTTTCTTGTAGTGAGCTGGTCAATATTACACAACTGGAGAAGGGGGAAATCTTGTTGCAGGACTCAGCATGTCTCTATCTGTCAGGGGATCCACTGGCTCCCCTTGGTCCAGCTTAGTTTCCATGTACAACCTTTTTGCATAGTTTGTTTCCGGTATCTCAAAATCTGCCTGTTTCTCTTCTGTGTCCCTGCCTACTTGCTACTAGTGTTTGTCTGCCCTGCATACTGCTGTTCATCTCTAGATGGCTCCAGGGATGCCAGCCTCCAGGTGGGATCTGGAGATCCCATGGAATTACAGCTCACCTCCAGACATCAGAGATCAGTTGTGTAGTGTCATGAACAAGATACATCAGCTTTGCTTCAATTTAAGAAGGGTTTTTTATTTAGCTTTCTGACCCATTCTCTCTCAGGCTGGGCTTTTGAGGAGTACTGGACTCGGGAGACCAGGAACGGTGAAATCATTAAGCCTTTATTGAGTGATTCAGCATGCCCAGTAGATGGTCAGATCAAGCATGCTTCCAGGGCTCCAGGGCCCTCATTATATGCTGGCCAGAGCCACACCTACGGCCGCACCCAAAAGACCTGATAGGGGCTTTACATATGTGCATGTTTGTCATAGGTTCCCTGGAGGAGCCTTTGGCCGCATTGGCTCCCCAGAGAGAACCTAGGTCCCACATTGGTGGAGGCTTTGAATCTGGACATCTATTATTCCTCCAGATTCAAGCTCCTCTCTCTGCCTGACCATGTGCTCTGGCTATGCAGCGGGCGCCATTACCTGGGAGCACATGGCAGGCCGGTTGTTACACAGAACATACTATATTACTACAGCTTTCTTTCAGTCGGCCTCTCAATTAGCTTGCTCAGCCTCTCACTTCCATACAGGAGCCCTGCAGAGCCAAAACTATAGGACATGCAAAGCAGGAACTTGCCCCTAGAGGCTGTTTATATACATTACAACATTCTCCCCCCATTAAGTTTTAACTGAACTCCCAAACCAGAATAAGGTTGCCAGTCCCCATTTGGAGGCAGGGGATATCCTGGTTTTGTGAGCTCCAGCCTGCCACTGGCCAGCGGGAGAAAATACTCCCAACAGCAATGTAGAGCAATGTGCCTACATCATCCAAAAGTGACATAGGCACATTGGTGATGTCAGGGGAGAATGCTTTGGTTTGGGGGCAAAACTCTATGGTTTGAGGGCAATTTTACCATGAGTTTTGCCCAAAAACCAAAATGTCGCCTCCGACGTGCCTATGTCACTTCCTGGTGATGTAGGCATGGGGTGCAACATCATTTCCGGTAATGTCAGCATGTCGGGGACAATACTTCCAGCTCCCAGAGTGTCCCCCTATCCCCCCCACCAGCATTTCAAAGGGACCTGGCTACCCTAATACAAAGAACATGGAGAACACTACATAATCTTTCCAATGAGTAGGAATAAATCTCTGACTTGTAGAACAACATATTGGCAGCTCCACAGCTGATGGTGTTTGCAGTGCATCTGTAGTAATGGGAGACACAAGAAGATCAGAGTCCTCCTCATTTTGAACAACAGGAGACACTGTTTCATCCAGCTTCTCATTGTTAGTGACTGTACTCCCAGACAGATGTATAGTTGGACTTCCTTAGTCTGAAAGGGATCTTGGACAATTTGAGCTGATGGCTTGCTCCTCAGATATAACGCTGGGTGTAGTTGGAGACAAAAGAACACGCCTTCTCAATTGATCCACATATCTGCACAATCCTTCCATCTTGTAAGGTGACAGAATAAAACATGGAGCCTGTAACTATTCTCATAGTAGCAGGTATCCACAAAGGACCCAAGCCAAAGTTTTTAATATAGACTGCATCTCTAATCATAAAAACAATTTGTTTTCCTTGTCTGTCATGTTGCCAATTCTGTTGCTGTTGTTTATGATTAATCTGTTCTGTCAGGCATGGGTGTAACAAATCTAACCTGGACCTCAGTTCCCTGCCCATGCTGACATGCTGAATGCCATTTTGTTCCATAAACTGTCTGAATTGTTGACTTGCCAAGGAACTTGCATTATCCATCACGAGCATTTCAGGCAGCCCATGCATAGTGAAACACATTTTTAACTTTTCAATAGTTGTTTCACTAGTTGATCTAGACATAGGATAAATCTCCACCCATTTTGAATGAGCATCTACCAATATGAGGAACATCTCACCCAGCAAGGGACCTGCGTAGTCTACATGTAATCACCTCCAAGATTGATCTGGCCACTCCCAAGGATGGAGGGGAGCCACAGAAGGCATCTTACAGCTTTCTTGGCACGCATCACAAGAAAATGGATGCTTTGGAGGATGGAGTCTATGGCTTTATACCCCACTGAGGTTCTTGTCTCCCTAGACTCCACCCTCAAATCTCCAGGAGTTTTTCAACCTGGATTTGGCAATCTTACCCCCACCCCCAGCCAGTGGCTGGGCCCAACATCGACACTGCCTTTGAGGCTGACCATCCAGTCTCTCCAGCATTTCATCCAACTCCAGACTGGCCTGACTAGCCTTTCATTTCCCTGTACTAGAAGCTAGCACAAACAGCACGAGACCATGAAGAACTGCAGCTTGGGATAGATGGGACCAAAGTCTGATTCAGTCTGCAGTCCTAAGAATATTTTCCTGGGACTGAGTCCCATTAAATAAAATGGGGCTCACTTCTGAGTAGACCCACTTAGGCCAGTTCTCAAACAGCGCAGTCCAAACACATTCCTGGGAGTAAGTCCCACTGAGTGGGCCTCATTAAGAACCTATAGATGGTACTGTAAATGTTTGTGTTCTTTTAAAGCTCTGACTGAGTTTCCTTTTTTTAATGCTAAAGTTTTTATTTTGTTTGGTTTTTTGCTGGGTTAGTACTACTTTAACACATTTTCCTTTGTAAAATGTCTCTAGGTCTCTGCAGAGCTGATATATGTGTGTGTCTGTGTGTATATGTGTAGACAGACAGACAGACAGACAGATAGATATAGATAATCTGTTTATATTATGAAACAATGTGAAACATTTAAAAAGCAACCCCCAGGCTCTCTGGGGAAAATGTCCAGGCATCTGTATTTTTTATTATAGCAGGAATAAGGAGCTTGGGACACCTTTTCATCAGGAAAACAGCAAAGAAGGAAAGGGTTGACTCCCTTCCATCCACCCTACACTGTTCCCTCCCCACAAAAGCAGCCCCGATGACTGCAATTGGAGAGAGGGGTGTTTTAAAATAATCACAGACGAAAATTTAATTCAGAACTTGGTTGTGCTACAGTAACGTATCTAAAAGGGTGACTAGATGCATTAATGCTATAGTAGATGCATGGATCTCTGCCACATTGAAATAAGACTTAAATCAAAATGTCAGTGCCATTTAATCTGAACAGGATCTGTCTAGGAACTATACTTAATTGCTCCTGCTCGCCAGCAGATAGAAAAAATTAAACAAAACTCTTCAAATGCAGGATTACATCATTGCCTCACAGTCCTCCACTGCAATCCATATAGGTGACTGTGACATCCCTGCCCCAGTGCATGCTGGGACATATTTACACTGGGTAAAAATTCAAGGGAATGTTAAGAAGCTGATAGTGAGTCCTGTGAAAAGAAAAAATTTCTGTGAACAGAGTGAGACAGCTGAGAAAATGGATTTCAAAAGATTCTTCTAATCCATGGATATTTTGTATAAATGGGGTCACACAACAAGAAGGTCTAATTTAATTGAAAATATATGTGTATGTTTTGCAGTGAATTCTGAAATTTGGAAGATGACAATCTGAAATTAATTTGATTAGCCTGAAAATATGTATTTGCATTCCCCCATTGTTTGGATCCATGGACATGGATCGGGGCCATGAATTGCAGTCTTATGAAATTAGTGAGAATTGCTTTCAAATAAATATGTATAGAAAGTTCTTACCCAAGGCCAACTCATAACTAGACTGCCAACTAGTGTCGCCAACTTCCAGGTAGCACCTAGAGATCTCCCACTATTAACAGTTGATCAGGTGAACAAGATCAGTTCCTCTGGAGAAAATGGATGCTTTGGAGGGTGCACTCGATGCATTATACCCCAGTGAGGTCTCTCACCTCCTCAAACCCCACCCTCCTCAGGCTCGAAGCCCAAAATCTCCAAGTATTTTCCAACCCAGAGCTGGCCACGGTACAGCATACTACTACGTTGCTCTGGTACCAGAGCACAAACCCTCACTCTCTACATATTGACCATAAACCAGGTGATATTATAAAGATTATATTCTAAACTAGAGGAATGATATCAAAATGGCTGGACATCCTTGGGGTTACCTGCCAGACAGGATTAGATGGGCCAGTTGTTTCAGCAAAATGTCTCTGTTTCCTTTTGGTAGAAGAAGCCTTGCTTTAGCTAACTTCAGACGTATAACAGAAGCATTCATTGGCTGTTTGATCTCTTTACTTACTTCATTTATGCCCTGCCTTTCTCTCCAGTGGGGACCCAATGCAGCTTGCGTCATTCTCCTCTCTTCCATTTTTTCCCTCACAACAACACCACTTTGTGTTAGGTTATGCCGAGAGTGTGTGACTGGCCCAAGGGTATCCAGCCAGCATCTATGGCAGACTGGAAGTCTGAACTTGGGTATCCTGGATCCTATTCTGACATTCTAACCACTGCCCCATTTTGGCTCTAAGTTTTATAGAAAGCTCAGTAGTGAAATTGATGGGATGAATAACCTGACTCAGAAATAGTTCCCTGGACATAGGGCAGGGAAGGTCTGGGACTGACTTAGATGCCACAGAGTCCACATCTGGGGTGAAACAAAGGTTAACAAAATGACAGCTACAGACTCGCCTCTTAGAAACAGAGGCAGGCTAGCCCAAATACAGATGTACAGAGAATTATTCGTAATTTCTGTAACTGAATGTTAAAATTCAGTAACCGAATCCTTCATTCCCACAACGGTGGTGCGTTCCAATTTTCTTCCTCTCCCTGGAACAGATTTCATTTAGCGACAAGTCCAGATCAGTTACAATAAAACATTCCATTTACAATGTTCTAACCATTAAAACATTGTAAATGGAATGTTTTAATGTAAGTGATCTGGGATATCAACAAATGAAAAACCTTTCCAATAAGAGAAGGGGCGGGGGGAACACACTGGAATGCACCATTTTAATATTACTTTATCAACTCAAGGATCCTTGTGCTCCATAAAAACACAGTGTCTGGCATGTGGGAAAACGTCTTTTATTCTTCCCCACCTTGAATAATTAACGTCCACATCTCTGCTGGGGCTGGCCATTATACTGCATAAAGCATTAGGTGCTGGGTGGGGAACCCTGTGTTAGAGTAGCTAAGGGACTGGTGTGCATTTGAGGCAACATGACATCATGCTTCCCCATACCACATCCAAAAAGGTGCAGCTGCTACAGACTCCACTTCCCCCCTCACAGGAAGGGAGAGGTGTGGGAAAAAAGGAACTCTTCTGAGTTGTCCAACGTCCTCCCATCTCCTTTCACTTTGTGACCAGGTAGCTGAGAGGTAGGGAACGGTTCTATCCACCACCAGTGCTTTCTCCAAGGGACATTTGGAATCTGCATTGTACTATTGGATTGTAATGTGTGTGTTAGAGTAGTGGTGGTGCACACACAACTGAAACACACCTGTGCATATTTCTTGTGTGTGCATCATTGCCCCTTTTTAACATGGATCCTCATGTTTCAGTCTAAAACAGTAATCCCCAACGTGGTATTCCTTAGGTGCCATGGTGCCCACCAACACCTCACTTGGAATCATATTTTCAGAAAGTGGGTGGAGCCAGTTGGAGCTTTTGCCCAGCACAGCTTCTGACAGGCCACTGCAGAGCTGACTGGCCGTGCAGATTAAAACAACGTTGCTTTGGTGGAGACAGCCAGTGGTGTTGGTTGTATTCTCTGTCTCACTCTACCCTCCTAGTGTATTTTAAAATTACCCCTCTTCTCCTCCACACTGGAACTTCCTCTGGGTGTATGTATGGCAGCATTTTGTAGCTGCACCCCCCCAACCTGTGTCAGAATTCCAAAGGCTGGGGACCCCCAACCTACAGTGATTTCCTTCCTCTTTGAAATATTGGCAGAACACTCCATGGGGAGTGGCAGTGGTGTTTTCAGGAAGTGCCTTTGGTAGGGGGTGGAGAGATGGGTATACTCCATCAGGTCTACTCACTTTACTTTACATAATAGAGCTTTTGCATGTCTTGAATTTTTGAACCACACAGAGGTTCTTTCGGAGCTGCACATTTTTTCCCCAGTATTGTATATTTTGTGTGTAGTTAGAGACAAAGCATGGTCAGTACCAACAGGTTGTTTTGGATGCCAGTCTCACACATGCCAATACACATTGTTTTGGATGCCAAGTCCATATATACCTTGGCAGAGAAGTTGTGCTGCCACATATATTGAACTAAACAAGCCATAAACCACTAGCATAATCCATATACTTTCCTTATCCCAGCATCACAATGTTGATCCCTTGCATCACTGAACAATCTCAGCTGCTTTTATCTTGCAGGTCCTTATCCCACTTTGCATGTGGAGGGATAACATTTTAAATGCCTGCTGATGAATGACCCGTGCTTGACGACAGATGAGCTTGATCAATAGCTGAAGTAAGGGTTAGTTAGACAAAGCTGTTTGCTGGGAATTAGAACATGAAAACTGCCCAAGTTTCACAGTAGAAAAGAAGTGAGCTGTGACTCATGAGAAAGCTCATATACCCTGCCACAAATTTTGTCAGTCTTTAAGGTCATACTGGACTCTTGCTCTTTTCTACTGCTACAGACAGACTAACATGGCTATCTATCTTGATCTATCTTCATATTTCACAAAGAATGTTGCTGAAATCAAATTCAGGTGCCAGCTTTTAACAGAAAGAGAGATGGGTCCTTATTTTTTAAAAAACATACATTTTGACCTTACTGGCCTCCATATTTCTACACACACTGCAAAAAAGCAATCACAGACCTCTTCCTTGTGAATCTCAAATCTGCTCTCATTGGTCCAGGGCAGGCATAAGGTTCCCAAATCACGGCTTGCTTGAAAACCATGGTTTGCAAATCCACTTTCCAGACAATGAGTCCAGCCCAATTCCATTTCAAATTTTGATTTCCATGCATTTCTTCTTAGCCTTAACCATAGTTAGTGCCATTACGGACATAACACTAACCTACAATGAAAGCAAACCAGGGCACAATGACAGTGGTGAAACCAGTGCACATTCCCAATTCAGAAACATTATGTCTGTGCTAACAGCATTTTGTGATTGCCTTAATAGGGGAGACAGAACTGGCATTGCAGTTTTGATAGCAAATGGTACATTCTTATGGCACACACATTTCACCAGCAGAAGCAGAGAGCCTCACACATGTAAAGGCACCGGCCGAAGGGCCAGTACAATCCAGAAGAAGCTAAGGAATCATGTCATCAAAATCAACAGGCCTGTGAACACATCTGGCACAGTTGTTGATATCAGTGCAAAGCAGAAGAGAGGAATCACTCCTGGGCATCCCCTGAGCCTGCCTGCCCTGCCCCATTCTCCACATGTTTGATGCAAGATCAACATGGTGAGTACATGTATAGAGTCCTAGGCATGTGCAACTAATAATGTGTTGGACTTGCCTCAAACTTAGGGAGGGAAGATGGTACACATTAGGCATCTGCATCTTCATCAAAGCACTTGCCACATAGAAAATGCCAAGAATAGATGTGCACCATACCTACTGCTTCATCGCATGTTTAAGGTATGCAGTTATCTTGACATCTGCATAAAACTAATACTTCAGTACTTGTGAATCATGCGTGTTCCCTAGGAATTCAATAAAAATTAAATGTGTTTTGCTCTTCTTCCAAGTATGATGAATTCAGATCCCATATGAAGAAGAAGAGGAGGAGGAGGAAGAGGAGATTGGATTTATACCTCGCCCTTCACTACCTGAAGGAGTCTCAGAGCAGTTTACAATCCCCTTCCCTTCCCCTCCCCACAACAAACACTCTGTGAGGTAGGTGGGGCTGAGAGAGCTCTTGAGAACTGTCCTTGAGAGAACAGCTCTGAGAGAACTCAAGGTCACACCAGCAGCTGCATGTGGAGGAGTGGGGAATCAAACCCGGTTCTCCCAGATTAAAGTCCACACTTTTAACCACTACACCAAACTAGAGGGGATTAAACATATAGGCTGCAATCATACACACAGTTAGACCCGACATAGGTGCGCATGCTGGGCGGATTTAAAGGGTGCGATCAGACAACAACATCTGGGAAGCACCCTGCAGCCATCGGCAACTTGTTCTGCTTCACCGCACAAGTGGAGTTAAACGGGTTGCTTCAGGCCACAGATGGACTTTCCTGTGTCTGATTGCTCCAGCGCGCTCTCATGGCATCGGGATGGTCTGATCAGGCCATCCCAACTCCATGCCATTGAAAAGACTCACCCGCAGTTGCATCTAATCACACACTGATGGACTGCGACCACAGCGTCAAAGGGAGGTGTGATCATACAACTGCGGGTTAAATTCCTCTGGAGGAGATAGCCTTGCTCCCCCCCCCCCATTTTTTCTTGCGTGTGTGACCACAACCATAGCAAACTACATCTAGATAAAAAGTGAGGAACCATCTTGAATCTAGAAGCCATACTGTCACTTTTAATTTTCCGACACATGTTACCCTCTGTCTATCCATCTTCCTCATCTGCCCGTTGCAAATAAAAGGATGCCACAGTTCTGCACCCAGCACCACTATCTTGATTAACATAAATATCTTTCAGAGTTTAATTAATAATATTTTCAGGCATTTTGTATGAGATTATATAAATCCATTTTTTAAAAAGACTTAAATACTATTGGTTGGATGGATTCTGTGACACCGTCTATTAAGCCAAAACAGAAAAACTCCCTCCAATGGAGAATGACTCTCTTTTTATGAAGAAAAGTTGCCTCTGATGAACAAAAGCTTTTCTTTCTTGAAGGAACTCTCAGTTTGGTGTAGTGGTTAGGAGCGCAGATTGTAATCTGGGAGAACTGGGTTTGATTCCCCACTCCTCCACATGCAGCTGCTGATGTGACCTTACAAGTTCTCTCAGAGCTGTTCTCCCAAGAGCAGTCCTCGAAAGAGCTCTCTCAGCCCCACCTACTTCACAGAATGCCTGTTGTGGGAAGGGGACGTGAAAGGAGATCGTTTGTCGCTCTGAGAATCCTTCAGATAATGAAAGATGAGATATAAATCCAATCTCCTCCTCCTCCTCCTTCTCTTCTTCTCCTCTCTCTCTCTGTGTTGAGGGAAGACCTGGTAGAAGGGAGTCATAGTATCCAACATGGCTTAAAGGAGTCCCAGGATCCAACCCCATACTTCTATTTTAGCATATTTTGTCTCTCTCACTTATCTCTTTTAATATGCCAATAGTTTCTGACCTTTTAAAAAGAATTTTAAAGAATTTCCATACTTGAAATGCATCAACCACATAAATCTCTCATAGGAAAAGCAATTGCCTCATCACTGTGTATGTACAGCACTAAAGGGGAGGGGGGCTTAATTGTGGATGGAGCCTCCAGGCGCAAGATTAATGCCAATACTAATATTACTAATAAACCCACTATGGCTAAGAAAACACATATGGGTGAGACTCCAGATGTTCCCCACACATGTTAAGTGAACACATCCTGCTACACAGGCTCGTTCTGCAAAACTAAGATAATATATAAAAAAATACATTAACCCCTTGGGTCCTCGCAGCTATTGGGGAGAGGCAGTCATACAGCCTTTCCTTAAAGCAATCTCCCCAAGGAAAATACTTCACTTTGATGCACCAATGGTGCAATTCCCTTTGCTATTTCTGTTCCCAACTATTGTAAGGAAGTTTCTTTGAAATATGACTAATGTAAACTATATTTGGCCAATAATACCGGCCATAAACACTCCATATTTTAAATGCACACATTTTTACAGACAAAAAGCGATACGCATAAGGATAGTGAAATATAATCCAACCCCACCTCATAACTCCAACTAGACCTTCAAAGTCAAGCAGCTGGGCCTGGGTACAAGTTTAGTCTTGAGGTGCTATAGGATTCCCACTGCAGAAGCCAGAAGTTTCTAGAATCAGGTGCTACAACGCTGGGGGAAGAGGAGGAGGAGGAGGAGGAGGGTTGGATTTATACCCTACCCTTCATTCGGAGTCTCAGAGTGGCTTAATATCCCCTTCCCTTCCTCTCCCCACAACAGACACCTTGTGAGGTACGTTGGGCTGAGAGAGCTCTGTGACTGACCCAAGGTCACCCAGGTATTGCATGTGGAGGAGTGGGAATCAAACCTGGTTCTCCAGATTAGAGTCCACTGTTTTGTGAGGCCTCCACATTTTCTGCCAACCTCTTGTCCCCCTAATGCCTACCAAACATTTACCAAGGGAAATCATTCTTCCTTGTTAAATTAATCCTGTCATCGTTTGCTTAACACAATCCTATAACTCTAACATCAAGAGGTGGGGTGGAGTGGTGTGCTTTCTCCCTGCCACTTTCTTCAAAAAGGCCATCTGATAAATTCTAGTAATCACAGTTTCTGTGCACCATGCCTGTGCCTTGCTTGTGGAATTAACAACTGGATGTTCCAGGGAGGACTCCTCAGAAGGTGGTATTTAGCCCAAGGGTTTATAGTAGCTAACTCCCACTTTATATTAAAACTAGCCTGATACCTGTGCTTCGCTACAATATTTAAGTTCTGTAAATCCAGTTATAATACTGATGATGTGAAGTCTGAAATGTAACATTTGTTGTAGGAAATGGAAAAGATTGTAGTATAAAAAACTAAGTGAGACATACGTACTGTTTTTTCTCTCTCTACTGAAGGACTTCTTTGTAGACCACATTGGTAGTTCTGCCCTCAGGTGCTAGGATCACCAGGCTGCTTGGTGAGCTCACTCTGGAGCAGGCAACATCGAACTGTCCATTTAAGAAGCAATCATCTGTTAAGTCAACTCCTACCACCTTCCACGAAAGTGACAGCCTTTATACTGGTGTTCCTGGATTGTTTTGCTCATATGGAGACTGTGTTGTTCTGAGCACCTCAGGGTGATCTTGCTGGTACTTGGCCTGTGCAGCTCAGTGCCCTGCAGGAGTACTATGTACAATTGTCTTTGCTGCATTCCTAAGTTGCCTCTTCCTTGTAGCATCAAAGTACCCTGGCCCTGCTCCGACACCTGACAGACACTTGCCTGTCTGGTGTGTGAGGGGATTATGTTTAAAGGCATCCGTGAAGCTGAGCCAGCAGCAGAGCTAAGGCAATCTTGCTGAGCAAACCTCCCCGGCAGCTGTAAGCATCCCACCTCCTTTCCTACACTTGACAGGCAGCTGCCTGCCCAGTATAGGAGGGGAGGGGAGGAATATTAGAAGCCAGCAGGATCACTAAGGCATTACTGCTGGGGCAGGCTCCCTTGTGGCTTTAAGCACCCTGGAACCACTGCTGCACCTGACAGACAACTGGCTGTTAGGTGTAGGAGGTGAGGGGGAGTGTGTTGGAAGCCATCGAAGAGGCTGGGCCAGCAGCATCACTGCATCTCACAGGTGGTTGTTGGCCATTCCTGATTTCCTCAATTGCCATTAGCTCTCTGCAATCTCCTGTAACTTTTTTTTTTAACCTCAGAATGCTGAGCTCTGCAGCTGACCAATCAGGGAGTGGGGGGTGCAAGGAGGCAGCTACATAGGAATCAATGGGGGGTCACATTTTCCCCCTTTTGACCCACTTAGGGGTCGAATTTCTAAAAATCCCTTCTTAGTGAGCACCTATGTCATGGTAGGAGCGCTCTCCCCGAATTTGGTGCTTCTAGGTCCAGTGTTTTGGCCTGGGCATGGATTTTACGGTGAGGGGACTTTCTTATATAGATAGATAGATAGATGAGGACGAAAAGGTATACATAGGCCAGTATATCCACTCTGAATCCAAAAGGTTTTTCCCAAAGTTTAACTGGGATTTGCTCCAATTCATTATATTTTTAATGTGATATTAGGACCCAATGCAGATTACCTCATTCTGTGATGCAATTATTAAATACTCCATAGTGAAGAACACAGTTTTATGGAGCATACGGTAACAATTAAACATTTGCTTTTTTGCAATAGAAAAGCACGTTAATAAATTTAATTCAGAGTTTAAGAGACTGCATTTTTACTGGCCAAAGAAAAGGGGTTTTTTTTTCTTTCCATATTATATTTGCATATTTGTAACTGCAGTTACTGTAATAAAACACATAAGCACATAAGTCTGAAATGTTCGTTGATGGATATACATTCTGTTTTACAACTAGACTGTACCCTCTGTTTTAGGGTTGCCGGGTCCCCTCAAAGTCCCCAGCAGGGGACTGGGGGGGGGGGGTTCCTGGAGGGGATGAGGAATCCCTAACATGATGGTGTCACACAGAAGTGGTCATCACGTTGGGGAGCAGCACCCCACCTTTCCCCAACAGCATTTGAAGGCCTCCTTTAAATGCTGCTGGGGAAAGGTGGGGGGAAGGCCATGCGTGTCTGTATTCCAAAGCCCAAATTGGGGGTTTAGAGTGCAGGTGCGTGACCCCTGCTGCTTCCCAGCAGCATTTAAAGATGTCCTTTAAATGCTGCTGGGGAGAGGTGAGGGGGAGGCCGCTCACACCTGCATTCCAAGCCCCAAAATGGCAGCCCTGTGTCACGTTCATCCAGGAACATTTAGGCATCCTTACCCAGGTTGTAACATTATCAAATTATGTGTTATTTTCTGTGGTGCCCCTTCACTGAGCATTATGTATAGCTCTGTCCAAAGGGAAAAGGGAAAGAGCATGATCAGCCCCTCTGCCACCCATGTCTTTATTTTTGTTTTTTTTGGAGGGGGGGAGGTGGAATGTTAAAAATTACAAGACTGTTCCCTCTGCCAGTCAGAGTAGGTATACTGACCCAGTGGAATATAGGATTTCCACTGTGACACTTTTGGCCAAGCAATACTTTCACAGAACTAGATGACAACATTGTAGTATGAGGAATCTGGACTTCATACTCCACACGTAGGAAGGGGTTGTCTTTTTTATTTATGGGGGTCATGTTTTTCCCTAAAGATGTAGAAAACTAGCACTTCAGAAAGAAGGATTTGACATGTCCTAAGGTGTTCAGGTTGGATCTTAAGCACTGCAAATACAGCTATATTTGTGGAGTGGAACTTTCCCCTCTCCCAGAAACCTGTTCAGCTCCCCAAAGTGGGGTCAGAGTATGCATGAGCTGCAACACAGTTCAGTGGAAATCCCCTAGCAGAAGCAGAAACATGACCTGCACAAACCAGAATAAGAGGTAGGATCCAACCCTTTGTTTTCCATGTGTAAGTGGGGTTTTATATAGGGCAACATTCATAAATATGACCACCCCACCTGCGGTCCAAAGAGACAAGGTTCAGAATTGATCCTACCTCAGTCTACCACTACATTCTCCATCATGTGACTGCTGGCTGTGAGTTAGGGGAAGCCAAAGGAAAAAGAAGAGAAGAAAGAGGAAGAGGTTGGATTTATACCCCACCCTTCATTACCCAAAGGAGTTTCAAAGCGGCTTACAATCCCTTTCCCTTCCCCTTCCCATAACAGACACCCTACCCTGTGAGGTAGGTGGGGTGGAGAGAGTTCTTTCGAGGACTGCTCTTGAGAGAACAGCTCTGAAAGCACTTGTGACTGACCCAAGGTCACACCAGCAACTGCATGTGGAGGAGTGGGGACTCAAACCCGGTTCTCCCAGATTAGAGTCCACGCTCCTAACCACTACACCAAACTGGTTCTCAGAGCAAATTTTAAAAACTGGGGATTGGCAGTTGCCTATATGAGTAAAGACAAGACCCTGCTTCCTATACCTCTTAAAGAAAGTCTGGAACACATACAGAGGTGCTAGCCTAAGGAAAAGAAGAACTAAGGCTCCTCATCCTCTAGAACATAAAGGATGCTACACTGTGTGGCCACTGTTGTGCCATTGATTGATATTCCTGGCACCTGTCATTCTTGCTCCCTTGGCCCCAAATCGCAAACCTTTAACAAAAACCCTGCTATCTGGCATTGGAAGTCCTCTGGTGTCCAAGAGTAGAAAGCCACTGTGGGAAAAACAGGGTTGCCAGGTCCATCCGAAATGCTGGCGGTGGGATGGGGGGGATGGTCCGGGAGCTAGAAGTGACATTACGTGATATGCCCACATCACCCAGAAGTGACATAGGCATGGCGCTGACATTGGAGGCAAATCAGCTTCAAACCATAGAGTTTTGCCCAGAAACCAAAGCACTGTGCACACACTCTGATGTCACTGATGTGCCTATATCACTTCCAGGTGACACCGGTACCTCACGTGACATCCCTGGAAGTGATGCAGGCATGTCGTGTTTATTTCTGACAATGTCGCTGACAATTTGCTGTTGGGGGGGGGGGGGGGATTTCCTACCACTGGCCAGCACCGGCAGCGGGCAGGAGCCCACAAAACCAGGGGATCCCCCACCCCGAACTGGGGAATGGCAACCCTAAGTGGAAGAATGATTGTGGAGCACAGAGAGATTAAGAGGCCACACAGGGAAGAGGAGATGCAGTCCTAAATAGAGCCGCATGGGAGCAGAGTCTAAACCTACTGAATACAACAGACTTAGAACGTAACTCTGCATAAGATTGCTCTGTAAATTTTGTGAGCTATTGGCCAAACTTTTAGGACTTAATATGTATTCACGGAGCAATCAAGCATGCCCCCAAGGCTATCCCCCAAAGCCTTTTCATCCCAAACAGGAAAAGTATAAGAAGAGGAAAAGTGAGACACAATACCTCTCTCAGACTCTGAAAAACCTCTGAATCCACCTCGTACCCAAATCAGAATCCATTTAATTCTTTGGAATCAAGGGCTTATTTGGACGTTCTCAAAAAAAGGGCAGGGGTTTTTCCCTTCTATGTGGTGGTCAGAATCAGTGTTCCCCCTAAGCTGAGTCAGTGTGAGCTAGCGCACAGTTTTTTAGCCCCTGGCTCACGCATTTTTGTCTCAGCTCAGGAAGGATGGCTCCAGAGCAAACTAATTTATGCAGCAGCCAAATCGCTCGGTCACAACTTTAATGCCAGTAGCTCACAAATGCTCACATGACTCCACAGCTTAGAGGGAGCGTTGGTCAGAATTCTGAACAGTGAGAAGAATGTAACTCACACTGTGGAGAGCTGTGATCATGCAAGGGACATGCTAGTCTCCCTTTCCCCACTGTGCTTCTAGTTTACAGAGTTTGGGAGAGCTTCTGCAGTGGGAACAGGGATAAGTCAACAGCATGGGCAACTGCCACAGATGGCACAATTTAAGGAGACCATTCTGACTTGTCAACAGCCTGTCCTGCCCTTTTAACAGAACACACATAAAGCTGCCTTATCCTGAACAAGACTCTTGGTACATCAAGGTCAGTGCTGTCTACTGAGACTGGGTGTAGTTCTACGGGGTCTCAGGCAGAGGTCTTTCAGATCACCTGTAACCTGGTCTTTTTAACTGGAGATGCTATGGATTGAACCTGGGACCTTCTGCATGCCAAGAAGATACTCTGCCACTGAGCCTCAGCCCCTCCCTGAGGACTAGCCCCTTGAAAGATGAACCAACTGTCTCCCATCCCCACTCACATTTCCTGTTTGTGAAGCATATGGGCCAGGAGAAGGAAATCAGGACTGAGAATAGTCCTCTTCTCACACAGTAATTCTTGTTATAGTCTCCCTGCCCAGCTCCTCAAGCTGGTTTAGGGAACTGGATGAGGAGTCAAGTGAGGAAAAGATCTAGCGATGGACTTGAGTAGGGAACAACAAGAAAGATCTTTCTAGAATTCTTTCAGCACTCATCCCCATCAATGAGAATGAGAAACTGAGCTGAGGTTAGGGTTGCCAGGTCCCCCCTGGCCACCGACAGGAGTTGGGGTATAGGGTCACCAGCTTCAGGTTGGAAAACGCCTGGAGATTTGAGGGTGGAGACTGGGGAGGACAGAGACCTCAGTGGGGTACAACGCCATAAGAGTCCACCCTCCAAAACATCCATTTTCTCTAGGGGAATTTACCTCTGTAATCTGGAGATGAGCTGTAATTCCAGGGGATCCCTAGATCCCACCTGGAGGCTGGCATCCCCAGTTGAGGTTCCTGCTAATGTGTGAACCAACATAAGAAGGGCATCATTTGTTTTACTGTTTCTTTCTTACAGATGTTCCTATTAATGCTGTGAAGAAAACACCCCCTAAACTCTATTTGGTCTTGAACTTGTCAAACGAGAGAACGTTTTATTCTCCCTAAATGACTTCTTCTTCTTTTTTCATTCTTCTCCAAAAAACAATTAACAGTGCAAAAAAGGGAGCCCATCCAACAAGTTACATTATGACTTTGCTAAACCCCCCCTAATAAAAAAGAGCAGAGTCCTTTAGCAAAAACAATTTTCGACATACCATTGTGCAGTTTAAGAGAACTCAGGAAATGTTTCAGTGATATTCAGCTTCCCCAGAGACACTTTAAAACTACAGCTCATGAAAATGGACTAGTGTCCGAAGCATGAAAATTACAATGGGCTTCCTGCTTACATTCAACTCTCCCCCTGCCCTGAGTCTAATTTAAACAGGATGGCAGCGTTCCAGTCTTAAACCTCTCCCCCCCAGGCAAGACCGGATTAAAAGGAGGGGGGTGAGTTCCACCACGTTCTAGGGGCTCCACATTTCTTTCTCCCATAAATGACGGTTTCTTCTCAGCCAGCTTTCACACAACAAAGCAAGGCCATGCAGATATGCCAACCAGCTCGGGTTGCCAGCTCTGGGTTGGCAAATTCCTGGAGATTTGGAGGATGGAGTCTGGGGAGGACAGGACCTCCGTGGGGTATAAGGCCATAGAGTCCACCTTACTGAGCAGCCATTTTCTCCAGGGGAACTGATCTCTGTCACCTGGAGACCACCTGTCATACTGGGAGCTCTCAAGCTACCCCCTGGAGATGTATGACCTACTGAACCATCTATCCAGAGCCTCTATCACTCCTGCCAGCTTTAGGGCTTCTTGACACATTACATTTGATTATGTAAAACAATACCCTGCTGGATCAGATCAAAAAATTTACCTACTCCTGTGTTTTGTGTTCAACGTGTGTGCGCATATATATTCAAAGGTATGCATGACTGCAGCTGCCCACCATGTGTACATGCAACCACACACAATGGACTATGGGAAATGTCTTTAGCCAGTCCAGCCACCAGAAATCATTGCACTGTGTCCTAAATTTTCTCACAAATGGACACTAATCCAACGCTTTAACAAACTCTTCCTGAACTAATTCAGGCAGCATCCATATCTGTTATTTCTCCTTTCCAGGAGGACACAGAGGGCCAAACAATACCTTGCATTTTGTCCATTTTACTTGGAAATAAGCCCCACATTTCAAGGAGCCTTCCTATCCCAAGGCAGTGTGGATAGGACTGACAGCTTTACAGGAATAGCTGTTAAAAGAGCAGACAATCTCCAGTTAACAGGTTGCAAACCATAAGAACAGCATACAAAGCATGCTGGGGGCTATACAGAGATGTTGAGCAGTGATACAATCTTTTCTGCAGTGACACCCCCATTTGCAGAACAGCTAGGGTTGCCAGACTCCAAGTGGGGCCTGGAGATCTCCCTAAATTACAATTGATCTCCAGACAATCGGGATTAGTTTCCCTAGAGAAAATGGCTGCATTGGAGAGTAGTGTCGTGGCATGCAGGCAGGCAGTGGCATGGGGCATGCGGTTAACCAAAGAGTGTGGTCAGGTTTCAGTCCAAGTTGGCCTTTTACCATCTTCGGCTGATTAGGCAGTTGGTTCCCTTCCTCGACCGCAATGACTTGGCAACAATGATACACGTGACAGTCACCTTGAGACTGGACTACTGTAATGCTCTCTACATGGGGCTGCCCTTGTTGAAAATCCATAAGTTGCAGCTAGTGCAAAATGCAGCAGCCAGGCTTTTGATGGGCCTCCCCATGCGGGAGCACATCCAGCCTGTGCTGAAGACATTGCAATGACTGCCAATAGCATTCTGAATTCGCTTCAAGGTGCTGGTTCTTACCTTTAAAGCCCTATATGGTCAGGGGAAGACATACCTGAGGGACCACCTTTCCCCATATGCACCCCAGTGAGCACTGCGTTCAGGGTCCGAAAACCGATTGACCCTCCTGGGCCTGAAAGAAGTTAGACTGGCCACAACCAGGGCCAGGGCCTTCTCAGTGGTGGCTCCATACTGGTGGAATGAACTCCCAGAAGAGATCAGGGCCCTGCAGGACCGGATGCAGTTCCACAGGGCCTGCAAGACATACCCTCGGACCACCCCCGGCTCAGGCACAGGATCTTTGGGGAGACCTAAAAGATGTTCAGCTGGCGCCATCTTTATTGTCTCTTTGGGCGTTTCAGGTCAAAAAATTAATTTGATTTATAACTTTGTTGCTACCCCTGACCACTGGATGAATTTGATTATATTGCCCGTATTTTTATTCTTGGATTTTTCTTATTCTTAGTTTTTTTTGTGAAAGGCAGGATGGAACGACTTTTAATACAGAAATAATATAGTTTGCTTTCACAAGTTATTTACGTACGTTTGGTTTTTCTTTTTTTCAGAGCTTCCAAGTGTTTTAAGGACTAGAGATTTGCTATATTTTAAAACAAAGATTTTAACATTCATTCACGTTAGCTAATCTATAAAGGGAGTTATAGTTAGGCTCATCTGTACTCCACCTTGGGGGGAAATATCTCTATATTGTTTCCATTAAGAAAACTTCAGTTCTGTACATACAAGGCGTTATGAACATGACGGTGTTTATTCTGTATAAATTTTCTCCATGTGCCGATCCCTGAATCAGACATTTGCTTCTTTACGCATCAGGAATTTGGAGAAAGCAGGCTGAATCAAAACAGATGGTGAGACACACTTCAAGAAAAGGTCCCTGCAGAGCAGTGCAATCCTAAACAGAGTTATACCTTTTTAAATCCATTAGACTGAGAAGAGTATGATTTTTTTTTTTTTTTTAGGATTGCACCGTTGGTAGGCTGCCACAAGAGCCTTTGCTGGCTAACTGATGGGATTACTTCAAGGGGAAAATAGGTTAAAAAAAATAACAGAACTAGAACGTATACCCTGAAGGAGGAGGAGGAAGGAGGAGGAGGAGGAAGAGATTCGATTTATACCCCACCCTTAACTCGGCGTCTCAAAGCGGCTTACAAACTCCTTTCCCTTCCCCTCCCCACAACAGACACCCTGTGAGGCAGGTTCAAGGCACATCCTGCACACCCGAGGAGTCTAAGGCTGCGGTCACATGGCCCCTTTAAATCCGGGAGCCCTCCCGGGTTAAAGGGGCCACATTTTTTTACCTCGGGTTGGGATGTCTACACATCCCAACCCCTGCGGAGGCCGGCGGCGGGGGCAGCAGAGCAGCGGCGGTAGAAGCGGCGGAGGCAGCAGAAGTCGTGGCGGTGGCGGCAGAAGCAGCGGCGGTGGCGGCAGAAGAAGCGGCGGCGGCAGGGGAAGAAGTGACGGCAGCAGCAGCAGCAGAGGAAGAAGTGGGAAGGCGGCGGCAGTGGAAGAAGCAGCAAAGGACCAGCCAGTCGCCTGGTAAGTTTGGGGGGGGGGGTTCCCCTTTTTACACTTGGGCACTTGATTGATCAAGCGCCCAAGTGCCCATGTTTAAAGGGGGGAAAAATAGCCGACAGGACCATCTGGACAGCCCTGCTCTCGCAATGATTGCGAGAGAGGGCTGTCCAGCTAGCTTAAATGTGGGTTCCTCGCGTGACTCCCGGGAAAACTGTTGATTTTCCCGGGGTCAGAAAATGCGGGAGGAACCCGCATTTGAGCCCGCTTCAGCATGGGACTAGCCCTGGCCTCTGTAGACGGTCCCTTTAAATGCGGGAGGAAACAGCCCTTTCTCCCGCATTAAAGGGCCGTGTGACCACGGCCTAAGTTATACAGTAATAAGTTCCGAGTCCTGTGACACCTCAAAGACTAACAGAAGCAGCAGTCTATGGACTAGAGCCTACTTCTTCAGATGTGATCAGCAGATGCCATTATTACTGTAGGAACAAAAAAATGAACAGCAGGGCCAATGGCCACCAAATGCAGGAACTACCGGGTGAAATGGAATTACGTTAAATTCAGATACATAAAATGACTGCATAGGGAGCACGCACCCATTCATTGCTTCCAGAGGATCTGGCCCACAAATACTTATGCCACAATAAAAATTGGCCAGTCTTCAAAGTGTCACAAGATTCCTTTTTCTTTTCTTTTTTGGCTGCAGTGGACTAACATGGCTACGAGGGTTACCAATAGGCCTGGAGAAAGATGTCCTGTCCCTTTAGTGGTGGAAAGTGCTATCAAGTTGTGGTCAACTTATGGCAAACCCTGTAGGGTTTTCAAAGCAAGATCTGTTCAGAGACAGTTTGCTATGGCCTGCCTCTGCATCATAACCCTGGGATTCCTTGGTGTTCTCCTATCCAAATACTAACCAGGGCTGACCCTGCTTAGCTTCCAAAATCTGAGGAGAAGATCTACTATCACAAGGGAAGTAGAGCACCATTTCCTCAAAGCAAGTTCTGCTTGGCTTAAGGAAGCATGCCTGGGAAAGCCCTCAAAACCTCTTCCCCCAATATTTCCACCTGTTAAGAAGCATTCATGCTTAACTCAGCTGCTTGTGAAGTTGCCACTGGTTTCAAGTGCACGTACCATACTCCTTCACTTCAGCTCTGGTTTCCAAGCTACATCCTGGAATGCGGTCAATCCCATTTTAAAGAGACACTCCAACTCGTAAAAAGACAGACAATGTAAAGCCATATCCAATAATGCAACAACACTTCAGCTGTTAATGGGAGAATCAAGATGATTAATATCTTTGTTGCATTATTACATGAAGAATTCAATTTTTGTATTTAAAAATGCAGGGCTGTCAGAAGGGTCAGAGTAGGGTGGCCAACTGCAGACTGGGAAATTCCTGAAAATTTGGGGGTGGAGCCTGGGGAACACACAATTTGAGGAGGGGAAGGAGCTCAGTTGGGATGTGATGCACAGAATCCAACCTCCAAAGCTGACATTTTCTCTAGGGGAACTGATCCTGGTTATCTGGAGATTTTTTGCAATTCCAAGAGAACTCTAGGTCCAACCTGGATGGCAACCCTGGGTCAGAATAGGGTTGCCAGCTCTGGATTGGGAAGTACTTGGAGTTTTAGGAGTTGGAGCCTGAGGAGGACAGGGTTTGGGGAGGGGAGGGACTTCAGTGGGGTACAATGCCATAGACTCTACCTTCCAAAGCAGCCATTTCCCCCTAGGCGAACTGATCTCTGTAGCCTGGAGATGTAATCCCAGGAGATCTCCAGCCATCACCTGGGGGTTGGTAACTCTAGGTCAGAGTGAAGCTAGGCCAGGTAGCCAGGTCTCTTAAAACTCAGTTCCATAGAGAACAGATCATGGGTGCTAAGGGGGGGGCTATTAGGAGCAGGGAATTAGGAGCCTACAAGAAGGGGGGACCCGCAATACTCACGGGGGGGGAGAAGGAGCTCCACCGACTGGAGGAAGCAGCCACAGGTGTGTCTTCTCTCTCCCCCCCGCCGGCTCCTGAGGTGAGGCCCGAGCACCCAAGAGCTGCTCAGGCCTGCCACTTCTCTCCCCCCATCCCCCGTGGCTCCCGCAGCGAGGCCCGAGTACCCAACAGCTGCTTGGGCCCTCCGCTTCTCCCCCCCACTGACTCCCGTGGTGAGGCCCGAGTGTCCAAGAGCTGCTCGGGCCCGCCACTTCTCTCCCCCCCCACACCCCCTGGCTACCACGGTGAGGCCCGAGTGCCCAAGAGCTACTCAGGCCTGCCGCTTCTCTCCCCCCCAGCTCCTGTGGCAAGGCACGAGCACCCAAGAGCTGCTCGGGCCTGCTGCTTCTTCCCCCCCCATGGGCACCAGTGAGGCCTGAGTGGCTCTCGCCAGGCCCGCCCAAGAAGTGCTCAGGCCTGCTGCTTCTCTCCCCCCCCCCCGGCTCCCACGGTGAGGCCCGAGTGCCCAAGAAGTGCTCAGGCCTGCTGCTTCTCTCCACGCCCCCTGGCTCCCACGGTGAGGCCCGAGTGTCCAAGAGCTGCTCGGGCCTGCCGCTTCTCTCCCCCACCCCCACGCTACAGTGGTGAGGACTGAGTGCCCAAGAGCTACTCAGGCCTGCCGCTTCTCTCCCCCCCCCCCAAGCTCCTGTGGCAAGGCACGAGCACCCAAGAGCTGCTCGGGCCTGCTGCTTCTTCCCCCCCCCCCCCATGGGCACCAGTGAGGCCTGAGTGGCTCTCGCCAGGCCCGCCAATCCCCCCTTGCAGCTCTGGTGGTGAGGCTTGGACGCCTCCCAACTGCTGGGCCACTGCAGTTGCAAGAGCGTTCCCTGTGCATGCACAGGGAACGCTCTTTAACTTTTGGGGGGATTTAAATATCCCCCCAAAAGTTTTTTTTTTACTTTTAGGATTTTTCTGCACACATGGGGAGTCCCCCAAGCATGCAGGAAAATCTCCCTGCCCCCCAAGTGCCCCCCTCATGTGGATTTAGATATCCGCATGGAGGGGGCCACTTGGCTATTAGATATATAGATTAGGAGCAGGGGGCGGGGCAGTGCCTCTTTGGGTTTACCAACCTTAAGGCAGGGTCTGAAGTTCTGCTGGAATTATAACTGAACTCCATGTCCACAAGAGGGGGCCTGGTTAGGCTTAGGCTAAGGCTTCCAGACCACTGCCCCAACTATTTAAGAGGCCTGTTGTCAGAGGGGGCCCCAAATCCTAGAACGAGTATTGAAATCTTAGTAAAAATTTCAAATGAAGTTTGAAGTGTCCTCTTCAAACATCTCCCAAAAAAGTACAAGGGGGAGATATTAGGTGATGTCAAAGGGTTTGTCCACACTTTGATCTCTTCAGATGTACCCTGAAATGTTCCAAAATGTAAAGCGTGACCATCAAGTTCAAGGAAATAAGCATCTGGAATCCTGTAGTGAATAAGTGAAGAAATGGAGGGAGGGGGCTTAAGCACCCCCCTTCTGCTCTTCCCCACCACAGCTGAAAATCATAGCCTCCCAAGGCTACTTTTCATTTTGAAGAAAGTTGGGACTGCCTCGCATGCATTTCGAAGCCAACGGTGGATTCTTGCCAACTATATTTCCAGCCCAGGTTTGCCATTGCAAACTGTGTAAAAGGGCCAGAGTCATTGAATTAAAACAACCCTGACAATATTATTCCCCTGCTAAAGAGGAGACGTGGCAATAGAGGTGTTTTGTTTTGTTTTGTTCCCCCCCCACCTCCAGTGACAAAATCCAGATCTTGGACAAGCAACTGAAACGGAGAGTTTATCAAATAACTAAACCAGCAGAGTGCACATGTCTAATCTGGTAAAACAAGAGACTCCATAATCAACTGGATTAAACAACAATCAATCTAAACAGGAAATTCCAGCTCCTGCCACCAGCTGTCAATTAACCTTACCCCCGGATTGTAAACTCGTGGATAAAACACATCCTCTTCGGCAAGGCAAGTCTGCAAAGGAGTCACACCAAATTAAAAGAAGAAAGCACAGAGCCTCCAGTCTACGCGGAGACTCGTAACAAATATTACCAGTGATCGGAACATGCTGAGAAGGCTCAAGTAACACCAAAGGCCCTCTTTCAGCCGCTGTAGCCTTTTACCATTTGGACTTTAATAAACATGTGTTCCCAATATTTTCACTCATGAATGCGTCTTATTCAAAACCAAAACACTGCATGCGTGCCAATCCCAAACCCTTAACGGGTAAGTGCATACCAGTTGACCTTCCAGGTCTTCCAGCCTCCCCCAGTGGATACAAGCCCCCCCCCCCCCAACATTCTTCAAGTCACTTTTCTAAGCAACACATATTTCGTCCCATCTTTCATAGGTCCTGCAAGAAATTGGGGGAGGCCCTCAAATCAAGGACTCTGGTAATGGAGAGCCAATTTGGTGTAGTGGTCAGGAGGAGCGCAGACTCTAATCTGGGAGAACTGGGTTTGATTCCCCACTCATCCACATGCAGCTGCTGGGGTGACCTTGGGTCAGTCACAGTTCTCTCAGAGCTGTTCTCTCAAGAGCAGCCCTTGAAAGAGCTCTCTCAGCCCCACCTATCTCACAGGGTGTCTGTTGTGGGGAGGGGAAGGAAAAGGAGATCGTAAACTGCTCTGAGACTCTGAGGGTGAAGGGCAGGGTATAAATTCAATCTCTTCTTCTTCCTCCTCCTCATAGTGTCCTAGAAGAAGGACTCACTAGTGCATTCACTGTTGCAAGTAGGCATCCCTGTGCAGCTGGCCAAAGGGTAGAATCGCAGCATCTTAAACTGATAGTTGCCAGAAGAAAACAAAGAGCCCAGTAGGCTTCATGACCATACAAAACCTCAGACTTTAGGCTAACTTCTCAGACTGGCATCTCATTTCTTCTGTCAAGACCAGGCTGGGCTAGGTTTGGCTATGCCAACTAGAGATGTCAACCTCCAGGTGGGGCCTGGGGATTCCCCAGAATTACAGGTATCTGCAGACTACGGAGATCAGTTTCCTTGGAGTAAATGGACGTTTTGGAGACTGGACTCCCCCTGCTGGTGGCCAGGGTGAACCTGGCAACCCTATGCCCACAGCTTGCTTTGCCCCAGGCTGTGTACCTTAACTCTCTTGTACAGGTCCAGTGAGGGAGGAAGTAACAGAGTACAGAGGGGGTGCCTCTTCAGCAAGGAGTATTATGCCATGAGACATTAGACTTCTACAGACAACAAGGAGTCCTGTGATACCTGAACAACCAGCACATGCATTATGGCATAACGTTTAGTGAGCTAGAGCCCACTTCTAGATATGCACGGGCTTCAGCAGGATACCATTCAGCCTGAAAGTGCAACAGATGTGTTTGTCTTTCAGGTGCCTCAGGAATCAGGCTAAAGCAAGGCCACAGCTAGTGCAGGGCCCCTCCTGAACTGGCAACCCCCTGAATCTGGCCAAGGGAGAGGTGGAGGCAGCAGGCCAAGCAGGCAGGGCTGGGGTGCAGGTGAGGCCCGTCCTCCCTGGGATGCGCATCCGGGCCGGAACCTCCTTGCCCCAGTTGCTGGCCTTGCCCTTGAAGATGCCTGTATGGGCTTCCAAGTTTGCAGTGCCTGGCCACTCTAGACAGGTGGGCTTTGGCAAGCAAGCCCATCCCCTCACCTGGCCTGGCCTGCAAACATCCCTCCGGCTGAGGGAAGCAGGCACTGGGGCTCTGGGCAGGGGCTGGCTCTCGGCAGGCCACCCCTCTCCTGGACAGGTTGCTGGCCTGTCCCTTTTGTCCCTGCACCCCCGGCTGCAGTGTCTCCCTCTCCTCCCTCCATGAGTTGCAGACCAATGCCAAACTCCAGCTCACCACCTTCATGCCATTCATCCAGTATGGCTGCTCCAGCCAGCGGCAGGTGGGTGCCCCTCGCCCCACCCCCCATCCCCTCTCTCACCTTGTATTTATTTCATGGAAGATTCCTTACGACTCATGGTGACCCCCCATGGCATTTCAGGTAATTAATTAAGTAAATGAGCCACCGTGCCTCCCTCTTTGCCCCCCAGCAAAAAGGTCTTGCTATGGGGCTGGGCTAAAGCTAACATGGGCTGCATCTACTCCTTGCTGGAAAAGTCGGACAATAGCACAACAATAGTGTGTGGTCCAATGATCTGTAGATGCAGCTACAATTAAGCAGTCTGGAATTTTACACAATCCTCAGATAACAACCCTTCATCTCACCACAACATGTGAATAAGTGGGTGGAAGACATCAGAGTACTTAGAATGGCATGCTAATGCAGCACAGCAGCAGAACATCTCCGAAGACAGCTGCTTCTTCCGACTCCTCCTGGAAAATATGTTTTGCCTGCTAAGACCATACCTCTGAGCAGCAACTTCTGACGTTGTGACTGCATGAAGCTGCCTCAAACTGAATCAGACAGCTTGATCTACCAAGGTCAGTGTTACCTACTCTGGCATGTGGAGTCAAACAGAAAGCCTATCTAGTGAATTGGTATCCCTGGGTATTATTAAATTGGACCAGCACTAAATGCTACAGACTAAAGTGTGTCACGCATTTGTCATGCCAGTATTCCATGTACTTAAATACCCTGCATGATCTACTGGCAGTTGGGGGTGGGGGAGAGGCAGGAAGACAGCCTCTCCTGGACTCCCAATTACTTCTGAGTGTCCCTGGGTAGTCAGCAGAGGCTTCTGTCAGGCAAAGCTATGGCAGTGCAGCAGTTCACAGCACAGCATGGCAACCCAAGGTCCTCTTCTCAGCCCATTAGGACCACCATCAAGTTAGCCCCTACATGTCACAACTGCCAGAATCAAAAGGCACAAGGGAGGACCAGAGTCAAAAGAAACAGACAGGATGGGCCAGCTTCCTTCCATCGCTTGCCGCTCAAAGAATGACAGCCGCGTAATGGGAAGGGTGGGGTTGACTCTTGCTGCCAGTGCTGATCATCCATCAAGGGGAAGGTGGAAGAAACAGCTGGTCCAAAGCAACCCCTCCTCCCTCTTCACATCACTCCACGCCACTGCTTTGTAGGCCATGAGCCCGAACAGTTTCCCATCTACAGAAATATACACGTGAGCTGCTAGGTGAGGTTCAGTTTTACTCTTGGTTAAGAGAGTAAAGGAATTCTGAGATATTCCCCATCACTTGCGATTCCTTTTCAACTTCTCAGTTGCTGGTACATTCAGCATTGGCAGGTAGGATGCTGGAACCACAATAGTAGCACCCAATACACATCTACAGACTCTCCCCGTGTGCCTTTCCCCTGGTAAGTGGTAATGCTTTCAGAATTGCCTGATGCGCTTTTGCTCCATTCATGGAGATGGATCATTGTCCTCTCTCAGCAAATGTCAGGCTCATCAAAGTCATTCTCCATTCGAGTATCTGATCCCAGAAGGCAGGCATCGGAAGGCTGGAGATCCGCAGTCAAGTGTCTATTGTTTGGGGGAATTTCACTTTGAGTGGGTGAGGCAGCAGGCTGTCTGTTTGCCAGCATGCCTCTGACTACACTGTGACTGGCTCATAATAGTACCTTGCACTACCTTACAGACTGGGCTCCTCCACTTCAATAAGCTCTGTACTTATTCCTCTGCCCACTAAAATAAATGGGAACTAATTAGTGGGAGGTCAGAAACCAAAATAGAGGGGGGGAAACGCCAACAGCAGCCTTTGATCTCTAATCTTTTGTTGTAATGCAAAGTCTCCCTACGCCAGCACTCTTTTGATTTGTGGGGGGATGTGACCCGTCTTGCAAGGAATTTCTTTGTGGATTAAAAAAAACCACCCACCTGCCACCTGCCCTGCCTACATCTAACCGTACAATCCTGCACAGAGTAGGGTTCTGAATCCATTGACTTCAATGGATTTCTAAATCCCTTGATGTCAAATCCATCAACTTCATGGGGGTTACTCAATGAATATGCCTAAAGCCTTTCTTCCTCTGTGATGATTTTCTATATAAAGCTTATGATTGAATTGAGTTGATGATTTTCTATATAAGGGCCCATCAACGTTTTATAGAGTAACAAAAAAAAGTTCTTGATCTGAGGCACTTAAAAAACTGTTGGTATCAGGGGAGATAAAGGAGGGATGCAAGGGAAAGGGCCAGTGGAATGAGGATGGTGACCAGCTAGAGGTCACCAAGTGGCCTCGAGAACCAGCATCAAAGTATTGGACTAGGATCCAGGATACCCAGGCTCTAATCTGACCTCTACCATGGAACCCTGCTTGACCATGAGCCAGTCATTCTTCAGGCTACCCTAATTCACAAGGCTGAAGCTGCGAGGATAACATATATGCATGGGATAGAGCAGGTAGAGAAAGAAGTGCTTTTCTCCCTTTCTCACAATACAAGAACTCGTGGGCACTCCATGAAATTGCTGAGCAGTCGGGTTAGAACAGATAAAAGGAAGTACTTCTTCACCCAAAGAGTGATTAACAGATGGAATTCACTGCCACAGGAGGTGGTGGCAGCTACAAGCATGGACAGCTTCAAGAGAGGGAACTGGATAAACATATGGAGCAGAGGTCCATGACTGGCTATTAGCCACAAGGTATAGATCGGAACTCTCAGTCTGGGACAAGTGATGTCCTGTATTCTTGGTGTTTGGGGGGGGGGGGGAACAGTGGGAGGGCATCTAGTGTCCTGGCCCCACTGGTGAACCTCCTGATGGCACCTGGTATTTTTGGCCACTGTGTGACAGAGTTTTGGACTGGATGGACCATTGGTCTGATCCAACACTGGCTTCTCTTATGTTCTTATGTTGTAAGCCACTTGGGTTCCCCATTAGGGAGAAAAAAGGGGCATCCATATGTTAATCCAAGTCTCCCTGGCCTAAATTCAACACTATTCATGGTATTATGCTATCTTTCACAGTGAAAGGAAAGGAGAGGTAGCTTGTTTAGTCCAGGGGCGTCGAGTTTTAAAATTCCCAGGGGGGGGGGCGGGGGCTCTTGCATGCACTCGCACAAAGTGTGTGCGCACGCTGGGACCTTGTCCCTGCCGCCACTGCCTCTCCCCCCCCACCACCTGGCCACTCCTGCTTCCATCCCTCCCAACATCCGTCCAGGGGCCAGCTGGGCATTTGCTTAGCTGGCCCCTGGACGGACAGAGGGAGGGAGGGATGGAGGCAGCCAGGCGGGGGGGGGGGGGGGGAGGGAGGCAGCGGTGGCGGCGGTGGCTCTTGTGTGCATGGGGGCTCTTGCGTGTCCCCGCCGCCGCTGCCTCTCTCCGCTGCTGCCCCGCTGCCACTGCCTCTCCCCCCCCCCCCGCCTGGCCACTCCTGCTTCCATCCCTCCATCCGTCCAGGGGCCAGCTGGGTATTTGCTTAGCTGACCCCTGGACAGATGGAGGGAGAGAGGGACGGAGGCAGCCAGGCGGGGGGGGGAGAGAGAGAGAGAGGCGTCGGCGGGCGCTCCGTTTTCCCGGTGGGGGCTCAGTCTCCCACAGGAAATTTCGGGGGAGGCTCAAGCCCCCCTGTAGTTGACGCCTATGGTTTAGTCAAGGTCAGGGCCTGGGTGGGCTTATCCAAGCCCAAGTGGTTGTGTGTGTTTTCCAACCAAGGGTGCTGATGTCAGTTCCTGGAGCTGGGGACAGATGCTGAAGTGAAGCAAGCAAAAGATGCTGCTCTGTATTGACCAGGCAACTGCAGAAAGCTGAGTGCCCAGTACTTACAGCCCACGTGTCCAGACCAAAGCTGCCATGCTCTCTGCCACCCACAGAAGATGACACTTGCCCATTAGGGTTGCTAACAGCTGGAATTTTTTAAAAAAATGTGATCTGGGTGAGTGATGTGTCCCCTGGGTCAAGAAGGATTTATGGTTGGAGGCATGCAATGCTCGCAAGTCCAAGGGAGAGCTCAGTGCTAAAACTGTATGTTAATTAAGGTGTACAGGTCAAGATAAAACTGACAAGGAAGAGGACAAAATGGCACTGATCCATAAGCAGTGCACTAATCAAGCCAATCTTTTTAAAAAAAAATTCCATGCTGTTCTACCTTCAAAAAGCTCAGTGTAGCATAGTTCTCCCTTTCTCAATGTTATCCTCACAACAACCCTGTGAGGTGGGTTAGGCTAAGAGAGAGCAACTAATCCCAGTTCACCCACTGAGCTTCATGGCAAAGTGAGGCTCTGTGTCTGCAGACAGTTACGGTCCCGATCCCAGGTGGCTCACTAGGGTAGGTTCTAGGCTATGAGACTCATGGTCAAGCCCTGGAGTTTCTGACATACAAACAGAAGTTGAAGAATGGTTTGTAATAAAATCCAAACCCTGGGAAAGCAGTTGACACAGAACAGATAGTCAGTTACAGTGCAATCCTTTAGCAGAGTTACACCCTTTTGAGACGAATGTGCTTAGAAGAATGCAGCTCTGCTTTGGACGGCACTGTTGGTCATGTTGTAGGGCCAGGGTCATTCTCAGCCATACAATGAACAATTATCTGCATCTAAAACTTGTTAGTGGCTAATTGGCAGAGAACATAAGAGAAGCCAATGTTGGATCAGGCCAATGGCCCATCCAGTCCAACACTCATGGTCACACAGTGGCCAAAAATACCAAGTGCCATCAGGAGGTCCAGCAGTGGGGCCAGGACACTAGAAGCCCTCCCACTGCTGCCCCCCCCAAAGCACCAAGAATACAGAGCATCACTTGCCCCAGACCAAGAGTTCCTATCTATACCTTGTGGCTAATAGCCACTGATGGACCTCTGCTCCATATGTTTAACCAAATTCCTCTTGAAGCCATCCATGCTTGCAGCCGCCATCACCTCCTGTGGCTGTGAATTTAGGTCACACTTAGGTCACACTTAGTTAGTTAGGATAGGTCACACTTTCATTTGTTTCTGAAACTCATTGAGTTCTGCCATGTTACCATCCTCATTGATTTTAATTTTTCTTTAACTTTTCTTTATCAAAGTGTGAATTACTTCACTTCAATGCCTTCAAGAGGCATGATATTGAGGTTCTGGTACTATGCAAATATACTTATATGTGGTGACTGAGAAGAACTGAGCAACTGCAATGTCTCCAAGCAATTACCTTAATAAATATAGGGGAAAATACTTTTTTCATTTAAGTAGCTGGTTCTTTTGAGTGACACAATGCTTACCATACAGTCATAGCTGGAAACAACTGGATTCATCAGTCCCCCAATGCAAGTGAATTCCAGATGTTTGCATTGTACTGTCTCAGGTGACATGAGCTGCAGGAATGTCTGATTTTTAAACAGGCTTTAAGTGTTTAATCTGAACAGATCTCTGTACTTAGACTGCCACATGCCCCAGCCTAGGGCATCCAGCGTTCTATATCCTTTGGGGGGTGGGGGGGTCACTTAGCAGATTTTTGACAATGGAAGAGGAGAAAGTCCTAAGAAAGGGGATAGAAAACAGATGCTAGGGGGTGGGAGAGGAAACAGGAAGAATATGTATATAAACAGCAGAGGGAAAGAGGAATGCAGGAAGGAGAATGAGGAGAAGGAACAAAACTGAAGCCCACAGCAATAAAATCTGCATTGTATCCCAAGACAGGCAGTGCAACAAAACAACAAGCCCTGTATGGGAGAAGGTCAGAGGTCACAATTTTGGGAGGCTGTGTGCATAATGACTCTGCAGGGTCCCGTGTTATTACCTTTGCTGGAAAGGAAATGCAAGCAGCTTTCAGTGAGGAGGAGAAAAGCACTAGGTTTAGACGAAAACATTAGAAATATGTGTTGAGATGCTGCCCCGTCATTCTTTTCATGGGAACGAGCATCATAGGCAGCCAGAGCTTGCAGCGAGCGCGCAGGATGGGTTAAAGAAGACACAGCTTGCGATTCACAATTTATTCTATGCAAATGGAGTCGCAGACACTTCACACAAGATTTTGGGTTCCGAACTTCTAGAACGATCATCGCACTAACTTGGTGGTGAGGCACACACTAATGCGCTGAGAACCATACATTAATTAATGGAATCAAGCCTCCTGTGCATCTCTGGGCACGCCCTCCTTCCAATCAGCCTCTTTTGATAATTCCACTGGGAGCAGAGATGGACCACCTAGAGTTGCCTGCCCTGTCTCTGTGTAAGTCACTGTTCTGGGCATGCCTTATTTTTCACTTTGGGGCTGTGAGAGCCATATAGGTTCCATTTCAGTTCAGAAAAGAAATGGCGAACTTTACTCTCTTTCCCCCTCCATTCACGGTCAGAGTATCCTAAGTATACCCAATAGCCCTGCATGGGCGCGCGCCCCCTCTGTATATTCCCACGTGCCTGAAACCCACAACAAGGCAGCCCAGCGGAAGAGGATTTCGAAACCGTTCGATTACCTGGGTCGTGGAAGGGGACCAAGGCGAAGTTGAAAAGGGGCCTCTTGGGTCTCTTCAACGAGGTCTCCAGGATCTTCGAGGCCCCCTCGATGACCTGCACCAAGTCGTCGTACATCGAGCCGGTCACGTCAAAGACAAAGGCCAAGGTGGACGCGCCGTCGGGGATCTCCTCGGCAGCCGGCCGGGGCTCCGGTTGCAACGGCACACCTTGGGCGCGGCAAGAGGTGCACAGGAGAGCGCAAAAGAGGGATGTGCAGAGTCCCACGGCCCACAGAGGGCCCTTCCTGTAGGAATTCATCCCCCCACCCCCAGCCGCCCCTTTCCCTTCTCTTCCCCTCTGGTACCGACGGAACCGCGCTCAGTTCCCCAAACTAAGCATCACAAAGGCTCCAACCGGGCGACCGAAAGACAGGCGCAAAGAGCATCGGTCCTTTCCCAAAGCGGCAAGAACGAGTCCTTCCCGGCCCCCCTCCACCAGCCTGCTTTCCCTGGCCGCTCTCAAGGGAGGCAAAGAGGCAACGGGGCAGCCGCGTTTTTGCCTCCAAGTCGCGAGCAGGCTGGCCCTCCTTCCCTTCCCTTCCCTTCCGCAGCCTACTTGTCGGAGAGCGTTTGGCAGCCTCTCACCCGGGGAAGGAAGGGGGAGACGAGAGTCCCCTTCATGTCCCTTGCGCAGGCAGCAGCAGCTGCTCCTGCCGCCTCTGGATTCCTTGGCAAGAGACGGCAAAAAGTTCGGCTGCTGCTAGAAGTCTTTGGCTAGAGACTGGCGCTTCTCGCCGCCGCCGAGAGCGCAAAGAGCGGATGCTCCCGCCGACGGCGCGCTCGCTCGCTCATTGGCCGGCCCGCCTTCCCCACCTTTGCCTCCGAGGCCCCTGGTGAGGATGACTCGCTAAAAAAGGTATTTGAGGTCACTCGAATGCCACACGCACGCACACACACAATAATCACTCCCGGCAAAACGCTTTCAGATGGAGCGATGAAAACAGGCGCAGTGGTGATTTGTGGGCATAGGAATGGGTAGGGTGGTTCCACGCCCCCCCCCCGACTCCTTTTATTGAGACGGTCCGAAAATACTAAAAGCAATGGGCCTTCCTTTACTAGGGTTGCCAGCCTCCAGGTGGGGCCTGGAGATCTCCCGCTTTTATAACTGATCCCCAGCTGACAGAGATCAGCTCCCCTGGAGAAAATGGCTGCTTTGAAGGGTGGACTCTATGGCATTGTACCATGCTGAGGCCCCTCCCCTCCCCAAACCCCACCTTCTCCTGGCTCCACCTCCAAAGTCCCTAGGTATTTTCCAACCCGGACTTGGCAACCCTATCTTTTAGTAAGAGTGGCCCCCTCAGCTTCCAGTGATTTGAGCTCCAGGCGTAGATGGTGTGGAGGGAGAGCGCACACACACACACACCCAGAGGCAATTCCTCCGCTGCCCTAGCATGATCTCCCAGGACAGAAGTCACTTCAGGTGTGACCAGAGGGTATAAAGTTTCCACTGATCACAACTGGTCAATCAGTGCTTGGGCAGAACTGGTGGGCAATAGATATTCAGCACATAAGGTCACAAACTCTGGGTAGGGAAATACTGGGAGATTTGGGGGGGTGGAGTCTGGGGAGGGCGGGGTTTGGAGATGGGAAGGACCTCAGCAGGGGATAGTGCCAGAGAATCCAACCTCCAAAGCAGCCATTTTCTCCAGGGGAACTGATCATGGTCGTCTGGAGATCAGTTGTAATAGCAGGATGTCTCCAGGTTCCACCTGGAAGTTGGCAATCCAGTCGGCACATTTACTGCTCTCTCTCTCTCTCTCTCTCTCTCTTTTGCAACTACTGAATACATGTCACCATTGTCAGTTTGGAATGTGAAATCCTGCTTTTCTGCAAATGCCCTGACCTCCTTGGAGAAAGAAGTGCTTCAGAAGACTCTCTTCTGAAGGGTATCTCGTTATAAAAGCATCCACCCTGTCATCATGAGCTCAGTCCCAAATCTTGACCATTCCCAAGTTTCTGGACCCAAGGGTAAACACACACACACAAGCAACAAGCTAAACAACCTTTCAATTAGTTATTTGTTGAGTTTCTCTATTTTTAATATCCAGCCACTCAAAGCTCTTTACAAAACCATTCAAACCAGTAAAAACTATCATAGTTAAAATGAGAAAGATAACCCACTTCAAACGAGTATCTATTCCAGTAGACAGCAAATTAGACAACTCAAATTGCAACAACAAAAGCTCCAGAGGTGAGAAAAGTCTTTACCTCCTAAAGGAAATCAGCAAAATGAGGCTCTAGCAAGAAGGAACCCAACATCTGGTGTTGATTTGCAATTCTAACCAAAGAAAGGGCCACCAGCAGATGATCTGAAAGAGCGAGAGAGTTTACATCAGGTACTGGGGTACTTTCAAGCTCAAAACCAGCATAGGAACCAGTGGAAGCACAGATGTCTTATATTTGGTGTAGTGGTTAGGAGTGTGGACTCTGACCTGGGAGAACCAGGTTTGGTTCCCCACTCCTCTCCATGCAGCTGCTGTTGTGACCTTGGGCCAGTCACAAGTTCTCTCAGAGCGGTTCTCTCAAGAGCAGTTCTCAAAAGAGTTCTCTCAGCCCCACCTACCTCACAGAGTGTCTCTTGTGGGGCGGGGAAGGGAAAGGAGATTGTAAATCACTCATATTCCTTTGGGTAGTGAAGGGTGGCATATAAATCCAATCTCCCCCTCCTCCTCTCCTCTTACCCACATTTATTAAAATAAAAGTTGTAGCATTTTTGACGCGTTGGAGTCTTCAGATACTCTTCAAGTTCAGTTCCATGGAGAGTACAGTACAGTAGCGCAATCTTGAAGTTTTTTTTATTATTATTTATTTTTGCATTTTTACCCCGCCCTCCCCGCAAGTGGGCTCAAGTTGTCAAGGAAAGGACAAAAATGGTCTTCATCCAGTGAATGGATGAAGCTGGTGAATCAGCCCTGGGCACTGGTGTTACCAGATGGTTAAATTACATGTTAGGATTTGTTAGGGTGACGTTTCTGGATTCCCCCAGATGACTTTGACTGAGACAATCAGACATCAGGAGCAGGGGAACACCTTTTCCAAGTGAGTGAACTGCCAACTGCTATCAGGATCACACTATGAGGGCAAAAGAAGATTCAGCCTCCCTGATGTGCCATTTTTCCAACCTGAAATAGCCCCTACAGATGGCACTATGGGCTACATGTGCAGCCCCTTCTTTCCCCTGTACCATGATCCCAACCCAAATTGGGTCGTCCCCCCAACTGGGAAATTAGTTCCTCTTCACCTGATGTCTGACTGTTTCAGTTGAAGTCATGTTGTTGTACCCAGATACTATACATTACAAATCATTATGTGTCGTTTGAACCTAAGGTCTCAGAAGAAGAGTCAATTCCAGAGCTGCCCACCTACTAGGCAGCCTTAAGCTATTGTCTAAGGTGCCAGAGGGTGAGAATTGCCAGAGAAGCAATTGGCCACAGTACCAGTTTGGTGTAGGGGTTAGGAGCGCAGACTCTAGTCTGGAAGAACCGGGTTTGATTCCCCACACCTCTACATGCAACTGCTGGCGTGACCTTGGGCCAGTCACAAGTTCTCTCAGAGTGGTTCTCTCAAGAGCAGTTCTCAAAAGAGCTCTCTCAGCCCCACCTACCTCACAGGGGATTGTGGGGAGCGGAAGGGAAAGGGGATTGTAAGCCACTCTGAGATTCCTTCAGTTAGTGAAGGATTGGGGTATGAATTCAGTCTCTTTGTCTTCTTCTACCACTGCCAGCCAGCAGTTTGGGCTCACTTGCCCACCAGTGTCATGGGAGAAAGTGAGGGGAGATTGCTTCGGATCCCGGAAGTGAGGGTTGAGACTCTAGAAACCTCCAATTCTCTCTGGTCTCTAGAGCAATGAGAACTCCCAGGCCATAGAAAGGGATAATTCTCCCAGCAGCACATTCTGGGACTTGCCTTTTAGGAAGGATCTGAACATATCAGTAAGTATATGGACATATGAAGCTGCCTTATAGTTAATCAGACCCTTGGTCCGTCAAGGTCAGTACTGTGTACTCAGACTGCCAGCAGCCCTCTGAGGTCTCAGGCAGCTGTCTTTCACATCTCCTACTATCAGATACTTTAAACTGGAGATGCTGAGGACTGAACTTGGGACCTTCTGCATGCCAAGCAGACACTCTGGCACTGAGCTACGCCCCCTTCCCAACAACCATACCATTGTACCTCCAGCACCTAACCATGAAAGATGCCCAGAAAAATGCCATGGTTGATAGTTTAAAATGCTTCTGAAAGATCCAGTATTGTTAGTAGACTAAGGCTGCAATCATATGTGCCTTTAGATCCAACATGGCCGCAAATACCTGACGGATCTAAAGGGCATGATCAGACAGCAACAGCTGGAAAATGTCCTGCAGTCATCAGGAACCCGTGCTGGTCCACCACAGAAGCAGAGTTATAAGACACCGGGGAAAGTCTGGCTCTAGCTGGTCCTGATGAGCCACAGATGGACTTTCCCCTGTCTGATCGTGCAAGCATGCTCTCATGCTGTCGGCATGGTCTGATCGTTCCATCTCAACTTGGTGCCATTCCCCCCCCCCCCCTCACAGTATGCACATAATTGCATTTTCCTTGAGGAGCTGTCAGTGCAGAGGTGTGATTCCTCATTTATGCACCTGGGAAACAAACGGCAAAAAACCCCGACTCACCGTGGTTGTGTCTGATCACACAGTGACAGGCTGAGTCCGCAGCACAAAGGGATGTGTGATCTCGCAACTGTGTGTCAAATTCCTCTGCTGCAACTGGTGTGTGTGACCGCAGCCTAACAGTCCCTAAACAGAGTTACACCATTTTAAGCCCATTGATACCAATGGATTTAGAAAGGTGAAACTCTGAATAGCACTCTCCTTTGAATCACTGAAACAATTACTTCTCTCAGAAAAGTTCATCAACTAGAGTGTCCAGGACTGTCTCAGTCAAGACATGGCCTGAAATCTGGCTGAAATGGGCCCAGATCTATGATTATTTACTACACATGGGTTGAAATAGAATTACAAAAGAACCTCTACTATGGCCACTTCAGGGCTCAGTTTGCACCAAGGTTCACCAAGGCTTAGTCTTAGAATCTGTTTTAATTTATGGAACAAGAGAATAATGAAGTTACCCCTGAACGTGCAGAATACCTCTTCCTCACCACTAAGGCCCTTTTTGTATACTCTCTGAGCCAGCAATCTTCTTTGTGTGACGGATAAATATTCTTCTACAGAACATAACGTAGGAGATGGACACTGATATGGTAGCTTGCTTTCTCTCTGTCCCCGGTTCCTCTTAAAGGTCAACAATTGCACACATTGGATCTTAAACTAGCCCACTCCAAGTAGTTCAGAAATGTACTGACAGTCAAATAATGCCTGTCTCATTCTCTCCGTCTTAGGGATTTCATGGAGGATTTACAAAATGGTAACCAGTGCTTGTAACCACTTGGTTTGCCTTTCATCTGTATAATTCTGCCAAGTAGTGAAGAGGATTTTTCCATGCATCAATGTTTCAAGTATGGTACACGAAACATCACATATTCATGATTTTTATTAATGACAGAAGTTCCAATTTGCGAGCGTTGCCAGAACCTCACTGAGTGAGACATCCACTGTGAGCTCAATTGGTTCTGGCTATGCACTTGGTACCGCAACAAACAAGGGCTGAGTGAAGTGGCATAGAAGCTATTAGTTCTCTAAAAGGATAAAACAACCTTCAGTTTCTAGAAGGTATCTCGTGCTAGACTTGACGGATAAAGAATATGCCTGGAAATCCCCAACAAGAGTCCAAGTATGAAGATTTTCCGGGAGGGAAAAAAATCTTTATTTGAAATGACTTTTAATAGTGTTCATCACATAGTACAATTCTGGTGCTTTCTTTTATTGATTTAATAAGTATTTTATATTTGGGGATTTGTCCAGTTTGGATATTAATGTCCACCCTAAGTCCTCAAAGTTAGGTAGGTAACCTGGAAGCATGGCTGATGGGGTGCTTATAGGTGAATAGGTAGGGAAAGGCACATGGACCTGTGGTAAGGGAGGTACATGTGGGGGGTGGGGGAGATCAACAAGAGTGAGCCCTGCCAGAATGCTCGGGCCTTAGGAGCTGTCCCACCACAGGGTATGCTGGCACTGGCCTCTGTCCCATGTTATTCAATGGGGCCCACTCCCAGAAAAGATTGCAGCCACAGTCTCACTCTCATAGTACAGAGGAAAACAATTCACTCATATGAGCAGGAGGTATATATTCCACAGGGCAACACTGATTCTATACAGATAGTCAAACTACTCTTGGGTGAGCTCACGTTCTGGAATAGCATGCTTCTTTTTTCCCCTTCACTTTTAATTTTTGTCTCAAATGGGGTAGGATTAAGGCAAGAGAGGATGACAGCATAAAAGGTGAGCTTCCAAGGTGGGCTTCCTTGGCAGAGCAGGGATTTGACCCAGTTGTCTCAGGTCTCAGCCCAACACTAGAAGCACTAGACAAAGCCACTGGGACAAACTATTTGGGGCTGCGATCCATACTAGCATGCATCGTTTGCTGTCAATTGGATCCAACTAGGCAATTTCGCATCATTTACTGTGTCATGTTAACTCTTTGCTTCAGTTCTGTTTTTTAAGATTTCTGGTTGGTTCTATAACCCAGATCCTATTGCGCTGTTTCTCGAATGTCTCATCCTGTTGTTGATTGTATTGACCCACTCTGTGTAATCTTCCTTGAGTCCCGATGAGATAGGCAGACTGTAAATAACGTAAATAAGTTAAAAAAAAAATAAAAAACCATAATGCCAGCATTGGTTGCCTCTTGTCAACATATCATGCTGTAAGCGGGATTTTATCACTTATCAATTGCACATGTGCGGTACAATATATGTTAAAATGATCACTTTTATGGACTCCAGATGGAGGCACGGCACATGATCCAGCAACACCAACACCCATAGCACTTTTATGTCCTACTGTTTGCAATAGGAGATGATTGCGTCAACTCTAAATTCTATTAAAATCAATGGAACAAAAAAGCTGCTTAGCTTTTGCGGTGTCGCTCTATGTGGCTCTCTGTCTCTGAGACAGCCTAAGGAGATGCAGCTGGCAAGCTGGGAAGAACCAGGGGCTCTACTGTGTCTCCCATACAAGTTTTGGCTTGTATTTTGCAAGTATTCCAGGGAGAAAACTTCCCCTTCCAACCCTCTTTCCCCTCAAAGCAGCACAGGCAATCCTGTGAGCTCTGAACCCCTTTATCAACTGCCATTTCTAGATATAGAAAATAACTGGAAAAGAAGCAGAAGACCTCCACATGGTGCTCTAAAAACTACTTTATTAGGATCCAATGTGTTTCAAACAGGAAAGGGATTTTCTTCAGGTTTGCCACAAAGATGATGCGTTCTTGAGACTGAGATGCATTAAGTCAAAATAAACTAATCTTGGAGCATAGTCTTGGTATTGACCTTCAAGGCCTTGAGTGGTCTGGGACCTGCTTATCTTCGGGACTGCCTCTTCTGCTATGTCTCCGGGAGAGCATTATGCTCTGCAGAAAACAACCTACTGGTGACCCTTGGTCCCAAAGATATCCAGCTCTCTTCAACCAGAGCCAGGGCTTTTTTGGCCCTGGCTCCGACCTGGTGGAACTCTCTGCCAGGGCCCTGTGGGACAATCCAATTCTGCAGGGCCTGTAAGGCAGAGATGTTACACCAGGCCTTTGGATGAGGACAGCAACAGTTCCATCATAGCTGGCACCCTTCTCCTTTCCTCCATCTTTTCACTTTGACCCCCTCCTCACCCTCCCTACAAAATGGCAACATACTCCATGGGTCAAGAGTGGGTCAAGAAGAAATACTGACAAAATCTGAGATTCTGTATATAACTGGGGGGGTCTCTTTTTTTCTTGTCATGCTACAGAGAGCCAGTCTGGTGTAGTGGTTAAGTGCGCGGCCTCTAATCTGGGAGATCCAGGTTTGATTCCCCTCTCCTCCACTTGCACCTGGCTGGATGACCTTGGGCAAGCCATAGCTCTGTACCAGCTGTTCCCTCAAGGACAGCTTGGGAAAGAGTTCTCTCAGCCCCACCTACCTCACAGGGTATCTGTTGTGGGGAGGGGAGGGGAAAGGAGTTTGTAAGCCGCTCTGAAACTCTTAAGTGAGTGAAGGGCGGGATATAAATCCAGTCTCTTCTTCTTCTTCTTCTTCTTCTCCTGTCAAGCTACCTTTCCTTTCTTTGTTCTTCTTGCTAGATGTAGCCTTCCATTCTCGTATGCATGTAGTTAGGGTTGCCAGCACTGTCTTGGCAAACATCAGGAGATTTTGGGGGCAGTGCCTAGATAAAGAAGATTTTGGAAAGGATGTGATGTCAATTCTGGGTAATATTCTAGGAATTGCCTCTAATATCCATGGTAAAGGCTATAGATACATGGGGAAATTCCTTGACTTTCACTGTGGAGGCCATTTTCCAGCCATTCTTCTCTCTTCAGTTTCTCAAGGGAGGAAGATTGGAGCCAAGGGAAGGTGTTTACTCACCATGGACAGGCAAATGACAAGCCTGGCACTCTGGACTATGAGTAGTCAATAAGTGGCAGTGAGAAATACAGCAGACAGGGATAAGCAGCCTACACTTTGGACTGCCTCTTTAATGCTGTGCCCATCCCAGCAGACCAGAGACAAAACCACACCAAAGTTTTCTTAGGGAAGGGGGCCAGGATACCTGTGTAATGTAGTGAACAGTTGAGTGGCACTGTCTCCTACTTTGGACTTTATCAATGTTGCAATCTGGCTTTTATTATTAAATGTTTATATCCAGCTTTTCCATAACAGCCCAACACGAAACATAACCATAGAATATTACCATAAAAAGCAGCACCATAAAAACAAACAAAAAAAGGCAGTGATCAGCTCAGTCCAAACAATTGCAGGCACTACAAATATAATACACCCTCTTGAGTCATTATGAATTAACAAGCTATACACAAAAGAGATCAAACCTCCCCCCCCCCGAAGCCCTACAAGCAATTCACAAGGCTGGCTTCCATTGCCTTGGAGTGTCTTCCTTATGGCTATAAAATCCATGGGCTATGGTTTAAAACTTACAAGTTTTTAAAGCAGTATTCTCTCTCATGTCAAGGCTGAGGCTTGGATCTTATGCAGTTCAAATGGCAAATTTCTTGCCATCTCCTTCCTGCTGCAGTCTTCTAAACCCTCCAAAATTGTGTCCCCATGGGTCAGTAGACCCCCAGGAGCATCATGAGGGTCAGAGTTGGGGGGATTTTTTGACAGGAAGAATCTGTGAAAACCACCACTCTTCCATGAGTAAAATGGGAGATTAGGGCTGCGATCACACACACTAAATAATTCACTTTCAGTCCACTTTCAATGCACTTTCCAACTGGATTTTGCCAGTTCACACAATAAAAATCCAGTTGGGAAGTGCACTGAAAGTGGATTGAAGGTGGATTATTTAGCATGTGTGACCGCAGCCTAGGATCCAACCCTAAATCCAGAAGTCAAACTGAGCCCTGTTGTTTACCCATCCAATTATAAACGTAGTAAGGAAGCTACAGCATTTATGATAATGTATGAGAAATCAACAAATTGAAGTCCTAATACTGCTTTTCAATGCACCATCTTCAAACTAATAATTAGCTCCAGTATTCCAAGCCTCATCATGTTGGCACTGGAAAATTAAATCATGTAAGAACCTTCTTTTATTCTGATCAAGTTCTAAAGTCTGCAATTGGTTTATAAAAAACAGATGTTTACATTCTGTTCCCCCCCTTTCACCAATGACATCATGAGAAGCAAGTATTTAAGCAGAGCTGTGAAAAATGCATGCAGCAAAACCCCAAACCATAGAAAACTGACTTCATCTGTAAAACTTCACAGAGAGAAAATTCAGCTCAGGTTCGTCAAAATATGCATGAACTTTTAGAAAAAGAAGGCACCAAAGCTGTACTCCAAATTTGCAAAGGAATTTGAAACTTGGGGCTCTGGATTTTGGTCCAGCCCTTTGTAAGAGTCTTATGTTCCACAGCTTGCATGAACAGCAGCCACCCATTTTTAATGCTGGGGAGAAAAAGCAAGAATGAAAAACAGCCATTCATGCTGGTTTGCTCCTCGACACCACCTGCAGAAATTCATTGCTCTGCAGTAGCACAGTGCAGGATCAGGCCATAGGCCTGCACCAGGAAAAAAGCATGTCAAGGCCATGGCTCCAGTCTTGTGCTCCTTTGCAGGTTAAGGCCCATAGAGCTGTCAGCCAACAGCTGGCAAACCTTGGAAGACTGGGGAGGGTGGGGCTTACCCAAATGGTAGCCAATAACACCACAACATCACTTCCAACTACATAACTGGAAGTGATTTCACTGCATCACGAACAGTTCTAGGATTCACTGAAAACTCTATGGTAGAGTACCTCACAATGGGGTGACATCAGTTCTGGTTATGCAGCTGGAAGTGATATTGCAGTGTTGGCAGGTGTCATTCCACTACCTTGTTTTTCTCCTGTCACCACATGGAGCAGTGGTGAGGGACAGAGCAGACTGCCAAAGCTGACAACCTGACCTGCCTATCCATCAGGAACCTAGTCTAAAATGGTTTCGTGCACAGGAGATCAGTGTGGTTCAAAACATATTACCTAGCAAGCCTGTCTTCATCTCAAGCCCTGCTCTTTGTGCCACTACCCCAGAAGGTGGATGGTGACCAGAGACAGCACTTTCTTGATGGGGATGCTGTAAATAGGGAAAGCCCTCTAAAACTTGCTTGGAGAATTCTATATTAGCATTAAGCATCAGGCTAAAGGCTCATCAAGACTAGAATTTTACTCGATCTACTTTCCCTTCTTGCTTTTTATGACTCTTGTGTTTCTGATTGTTTTATGATACTAATTTTAATGGGCTGCAGGTTTTAAGACATACATGAGGGTGGTTTTACTACTGATCGATGAATTTTATTGAATTGTTTTTTATTTGTATCAGATGTATGTTTGATTGTTTTGTTCTCTGTTGTTAGCATTCTCAGATAAGGTATCTGGAAAGGCAGGGCATCGATAGCTTCATTAATAAGTCTCCTGCACTGATAAAGTGACATGAAAGCTTATGCTGGAATCAATTTTGTTAGTCTGGTGCCACTGGACTCCCATAAATAAATAACAGAGCCATCCTAAGAACACTTTCATGGGAGTAAACCCCACTGAATAGACCTGAGTAGAATTCTGAGTAGACCTTAGAGAGCAATCCTACACAATAGGGCTTACTCCCAGGAATGTGCTGTCAGGTTTAGAAGGGTATAACTCTGTTTAGGATTGTTCTGTAAATGTCTAACCAAAGCATCAAACACAGATCCTGAACCCCAATCAGGCAGAAGTCAGAGACCATTTCAAGAAATAAAATGCATGAAAATATACAAAAGGAAGCAGCATTTCGCATAGTCCTGCAGGTGCTGTATAATGATGCTAACTTCCCCTTGGATTGCATAAACTTCACAACAGGACGCATCCACAAACGCTCCTTTCTCACAAGGCCTCTGTTATGGTAAGGCAATCTCAGCACGTAACTGACATACTTGCAACCACAGATATTTAAACAATTTCCCTTCTCATGAATACTGTGCATTCCCTCACACTTTCTCAATGACTCCTCTCTTTTCATTGATAGTGATCATTGTCTTAGTTTTTTTCCCCCCAAAATGTAGTTTTTTGCCTAATGCTATTGATACCATGGTGATATCTCTAAAGCCTTAGATAAGGTGAAAAAATAAGGTTGGCATACTTTTGCTATGGTCCCATGATGCTAGAAACTGCTACTTCAGTATTGCCCCTGAAGGCAATAAATTCATTAGAAGCCAAAGCTAAAGTAATACCAGCAGCTCCTGCAACAGTGTCCCTGTCTTAATCTTAACCTCTCTGTACCCCACACAGAGAAGCAAGGTGGGAAGACAACCAGAGACAGAGCATCCTCATCGATGGTGCCACAAGCATCCACCAATCACAGAGACTCCTTCAGTAAATACTGTGTACTTGCCCTCTGTCCTGTCTGTAGAAGAAACTTCTATAACCTGTTGAGTAATAAATTTATGTTTAGCAAGTATGCAATTTCCCCATGTTGGGGAGAGGAAATACTGTGTCTGAATGCTCAGCATATTGGAGTGCTTTGAAGGCCAAGGAACAGAGGATGCCCAGGAGAACTACATGGAGAGTCCCAACACCAAGTTTATCCATGTATAATTCCTTGCACTTGCAATCCCAGATCTCCAACTTGTGTGCTCAGAGTTTGCTTCTCTGGTGTGGCTGGAGTAGTGGGGAGAGGTTGCTGGCAGTAACATGGAGATCTCCATTGACTCCCATGGTTTCTTACACTGTCTCAGTTGCTGATATAATGGGGCAAACTCACAACAAGTACAGCATTTCTATTGTTTTCCTCCTCCTCTATCAATCTCTCCAATTCTACCCCAATTCCCCCCTTGCGCTCAGTGTGATACTCATGGCTCTGCCTTCTACCATTTTGTCTCCACAACCACATTGTCAGGTTACAGTAAACTGAAAGAAAGTTACTGGCCTGTGTTCTAAAGGTTATGATAGTGCAGTTATTTCCAACATGGCCTCTATAGAGGCTGTGTGTCCTCCCTGTGTTTCCTGGCACCAACAAGCTCCTTCTCAGAGAACCTCTTCTCCCAAACAAAAGTCCAGTTAGGGATTTCCTCCACCTCATTGAAGTAAGGGGTGCTCCATCAGAAACCTGCTATTCCCATTGCTGGAGGATGCATGGTTTAGAATCCCTAAATATCTTGTGATTGCCACTGTGGAAAGAAGGACCCACACTGGCTAGGTAGGGGGCAGTGCCCTTGGCAGAGGTGCTGTCAGCCCTCAGTGAATTGCCACATCCTCAGGAAGATCAAGCACCACCTTTCCTGGTCCAAGCGCCAGAAGAGAGAGTTTGAGCAGGCAGGAGTTGGCTAGGGCAGGGCTGGCTCGAGGAGAAGGAACCCTGCTTGGCCCTGCTTAGTCTATAGCAGAGATTAGGCAGGTAGGGTGGGGAGTGGCCCATTCCTCAAAGACAGATCCAGTTCTTGGGGTGGGTCTTAAAAAGACTTGGCCTGGAGAAGCCTGGGGCTGAACTAGGATGGAGATGGTGGTCAGAGAGGAGCTGGAAGTGGCATAAGTAGCTGGCTGCTGGATAGGCCACAGCAGTGTAGTGAGGAATGCAAGTAAAGGACACAGTTTGAAACTCCCATGTCAACTGTGCCATTCTTGGTGATGGTGGGAAAAACTACCTCATGAACCACTGACAACCCCACACACACACACACACACATACATGTTTGCTTCACCTGTGTGTGCTCACAGCCCCTCCTACAGAAGCCTTATCATGGTGGTACCCGCTACCCTGTCTCAAAAGTTCAAAGTGGCCATCACTCAATAAGGTTGAGGACACTGTGCCATTGGTAGCGTGCTGTTAGTGCAACAGTTTTGTAACATCAGAATAGATTCAACATGGGTCCCCAACCTTTTTGAGCCTGTGGACACCTTTGGAATTCTGACTCAGCATTGTGAATGCAGCCACAAAATGGCTGCCAAAAATAGCAGCTGTAGGAGGTGGAGCCATCCACGCAATAGCTGCCACAGCTTCCCTTCTGTCACACACAGTGCAACAGCGTGTCAGTTAACTGCCATGATTTCTTTCCAATAACTGTATGACTGTTTCAAGGTGTATTTACATGGTCTCTGAAAAGGTCACAGGCTTACATATGCTTTTTCCCCGAAGTTTGGTGACAGGTCCCGCCCAGGAGTTCACAACGAAGCCATGACCCCCTCCTCTGGAATGTGTGCTCCACTCGCTTGCCTGCTTACTTGCTTGCCTCACTTGCGCATGCCCTGACTCAATTACTTGCTTCCCTGGTGTTATCTCTTGTGTCCTGTCCTTGAACGAGAGTGCCTCCTATTCTGTGTGAGCCAAACTCACCGATGTTATGTATTCCTTTTCTTCATGTCTTAGGAACTTAGCTTTTAGAAATGTTCAACATCATTATTTTCTGAGAACTCCTTTTCCCACATTTCCTATGGGAACTTCAGGCCAGTATATTTGAGCACCTAAAATCCTGTCTAGTGATTGATAGACAGCTCTTAAGCCATATTTCATATCCAGTATATCAATACATGTAATCCCAAGCACAGCATTACTAACAGGAAAAGTGTTTGACTACAATGATCTTTTCTACAAATAAAGGACTTACTGCTTAAGGAGACCTGTTGTGGACTACATCTATTGGGACATTCTCACACAGAGCCAGTTTAGGGTAGTGGGAGAACCAGGTTTGATTCTCTACTCCTTCACATACAGCTGCTGGGTGACCTCAAGCAAGCCACAGTTCTCTCAGAGTTGTTCTCGAAAGAGCAGCTTTCGAAAGAGTTCCCTCAGCCTCACCTACTTCACCGGGTGTCTGTTGTGGGGAGAGGAAGGGAAGGAGATTGTAAGCTGCTCTGAAACTCTGAGTGAAGGGCAGGGCATAAATCCAATCTCTTCCTCCTCCTTGTCCTCCTCCACCTCTTCTTCTTCTTCTTCATCCCTTGTGCTGTGGTGGCAGCTGCTGCCAAAGCAACATTTTTTAAAAATTTGCACAACCAATCAAAACTGCAAAGGCCAATCAGAAGCCTTGCAGGGCAAAATCCCCACCCAGTCCTGCCGATTCCCTGAGATTCAACATGCTGATATATTTGTCTTGCTCTTTTGTGAAGGGGACTTTTTAACAGTCCTGGCTGGTTCAACAGTCCTGGAAATAAGTTTTCTTTGTTGGTGACAAATGTTGCTAAAAAAATTTCTTGAATGAATTGGTAAAATTGTAAGAAGTGAAAAGAAAATTTCAGTACCTAGAGAGAACTGGGTATATCTATAGAAAGTCTGCCTCAGACCACGAAAAGAAAAGAAGGCAGAACCAAAAACCGCAGGGTAGAAGGGAAGCTGAACTTCAAACTGGGAGCCAAGTGGAGAATGTCAACGGGAAAGTGCCAAACATCTTTTGACACCATCATCTTTGAGGGCAGCTGCAAATATAAAGAAAGACACACTACACATACAAAAATTATTACAACTCATAAAAACCCTCACTTTGTTCATGAAGGACATGAAGTAAAATCAAAATCAGAAGGTAATTAAAAAGGACCCAAAATACTGCATAATGTATATGGCTATCAGATTAGACAATCGATACATATCATCCTTCCAACTCTGATGCTCTCTGTAAAGAGTTCTGCAGAGCTGCAATGTTTACAAGGAGCAGGATACTTTCCCAAAAGAAGGTCCCTAAGTATGTATACATCTAACCCTAGCTTCTGTTTCTGAAACTGTATGAGGGTACATTCATTTAGGCAAAACAAAACATGGACATGTTTGGTATAAAAACGGGGGAGCAATTGGGTTGGGCGGGGGAGACAAACAGGGAAATTAAGGAAATTCCTACCATTTCTCAAAGCCTTGATAAACATCTGTGGGGGTGGTTTATGTGTATAATGCATTCTGTCTCAATACAAGGAAGTTGAACTATTGGACTCTTGAGGGTGCCTTTCAATTCTGTGAGACTGGGCTTTGAATCACTCCTTCCTGCAGTTTGAAACAACAGCAGTTCCCCTCTTTGGGTTTGCTTAAAACTGTGAGCCCAAGAAAGTTAGAAGCTTTCACTGAGTTGGCACTCAGAAAGAACATCACAAACTTAGCATAGCGGGAAGACTACATAACATTGCAATTGCTGAAGATCAATCTGAATAATTTACTAAAAATCCATCTTGAAAAGACATCACTGTATCCCACAATGTAAAAAAGAGGAAAAATAAGACATATCTGGTGGCAAATATTCCATACTGCAGTAGCCCAAAAATTACATAGATTTATTTTTTTTACTGTTTTCCACTTCCTCTCTTCTCTGACCCACAGAAGTTTCATATAAGTGTCATTGTGATTCACAGCTGAAAAGCTGGAAAAAATATGATTGCCCAGGGTGTAAAAGAAAAAGCAGCAAATAGTTCAAAATACATTATGCAAAATGTCAATCCGCATTTTTATAGAGACATAGTTTTCCAACACGTGGGGTTTTTGACAAATGGTGCATGTTATGGTTTCCAAGATGAGATCAATTATTTGCAAATAAAAGGATCTTTTAGATGTAACCCTGACCTCTCTGGAATGTGATCACTAGTTTTGCCAGTCTCCAGGTGGTGGCTGGAGATCTCCCACTGTTACAACTGATCTCCAGGCAACAGAGATCACTTCACCTGGAGAAAATGGCTGCTTTGGAAGGTGGACTCTATGGCATTGAAGTCCCTCCGGTCCCCCAACCCCACCCTTCTCAGGCTCAGTGTTGGAAGAGAGGAGTCAGATGCCCTTCTTAGCCTCAGCCTCCAGAGAGAGGTCACAAAAGAGTCAGTTAGACAAACAGGCAAACTGTGGGGTTCCTTCCTGTTTACTCTTCGGCATCCCTTTGAGGTATAGACTGATACTCGCAGGGAATTGCTTCCTTCCTTCCATTCACGTCTCTCTCTCTCTCTCTCTCTCTCTCTCTCTCTCACACACACACACACACACACACACACACACACACACACACACAAAGAAGGAGCATATTTGCTCACCATCTTTGGCACCATGTATGCAGATGCATTCTGCATCTGTGACCATCCAGGTAGTTAAAGCAGTTAGATTCCTATTCCCATCTCTCATCTATCCTATTTCCACTCCACACCCAAAATCTCCAGGTATTTCCCAGCCTGGAGCCGGCAACCCTAGTGATCATCGACGCACTTCAGAAAATCAGGGTTATTCTATACTGACAACATTCATGACAACATTCATGTAAAGTATAAAGGTGGGGGAAAGGATGTTCTCGTTTTTTTGTCGGTCAAGCCAAAGCCACCGTGGTCCAGGGCAAAAGGAGAGATCTTGCTTGCCTGTCCCGTTCTTCTGTGATGGACCCAGGATGGTGGTGAAGGCAAGGTATCTTGCTTTGCATTGAGGTTTGCCAAGCCAAGGTCAAAGCATCACAGAAGAGCCATGCTGCTTTGCACTTACCTGGAAGCCCCGCATGAATATCCCACTCTGAGAAGGGCCTTGGTGAAGAGCAGAAGACTTGGAATGGGAGGGATTTTCGGTCTGTATCAGGATTCTGCACAGATCACAACACCCAGAAGGAGAAACAAATGTAATTTGTTTTTTTAAATGAAAATAACAAGGGGGGGGAGGAGAAATCCTGTTAATCCCTATGGTTTTGTTGCTCCAGCCTTGTGTAATGGGAGGGCGCACTACCCATGATCCTCCCAATACACTTGATTGCCATTATGTGTGAACAGGGAATGTGTTCATTTTCAAGCTCGGGTATGTGCAAATATGTGAATCTGTGATTCCAGTTGTATGAACCACAGTTAGAAAAACACACATGTTGCCCCTTTCACACAAAATGGTGACTGCAGCATCCAGAGGGACACAGATAGTGCACTCTCCCAGTACATGAGGCAGGAGTGTCAAAAATGTAATGACTGAAAATGGCTTTACCCTCCCTCAGAAAGACAGCAGCATGCAAAGGGCTCTACAAAGAGTCTGGAAGACATAAATTCTATGTCATAGAAGAGCAGGCTGGTGCCAGACTGGGGGACATAAGGTTTAGGAACAAACTAGGGGTAGAACCATACCGTGACATTTTGTGCCCCTGGAGGAGTTATTTTCTGCATACATCTGCAAGCAGAACTTGGGGGGGAAGGCAGGGTCCACACAGCATTTAAAGCAGCACTATATTTCTCCTCTAAAATCTGGCAGTGACCATCCCCAAGAGCAAGATTCTACTGTTTGCGTTTGAAAGTAGTCTAGGTTCTGCGAATTCCTGTTTCTCCCCACAATCGTCCCTTTATACTAACTTCCCAGACACTGTTGCTGCACACAGTTAATGAGTTCCTGCTCATTTGTGGTGCCAGCAGTGCATCCTTACTAGGACAGCCCGGGGGGAAGGGGTGCACTTTAAGTATTCCTTTTTTTTTCTTTTGCAACAATTGTGATTCTCCCCCCAATGGTGGTAGTTGTGCAATTACAAAATTATACCATCTGAAAAGGGGGGGGGGGGTAAATGTTACTGCATTTCTTTTGGCTGTAATCAGCACCCTTCCTTCTCCATCCCTACCACATGAAAACTGATTAAATATGCATTTAGGAAGTAATTAATTAAGCACCCCAGGGAACTGGTGGCTGCTTTAAAACAACAGTGGCAACAGAGCCCCATCTTTAAAACTCTGTTGCCTCTGTTTTTAAAGCAGTTACAGATTCTCCTGTTTTTAAAGCAGCCGCAGAGCCTGTTTGGTGTAGTGGTTAGGAGCACAGACTCTCATCTGGGAGAACCGGGTTGATTCCCCACTCCTCCCCATGCAGCTGCTGGTGTGACCTTGGGTCAGTTACAAGTTCTTTCAGAGCTGTTCTCTCAAGAGCAGGTCTCGAAAGAGCTCTCCTAGACCCACCTACCTCAGAGGGGGTCTGTTGCTGGGAGGGGAAGGGGAAGGAGATTGTAAGCTGCTCTCCTTCGGGTAGTGAAGGTAAAAGGTAAAGGTTTCCCTTGCTCGAAAGCCAGTCGAATCCAACTCTAGGGGGCGGTGCTCATCTCCGTTTCCAAGCTGAAGAGCCAGCACTGTCCAAAGACTTCTCCATGGTCAAGAGGCCGGCATGACTAAACGGCAAGGTACACAGAACACTGTTACCTTTCCACCGAAGTGATACCTATTTATCTACTTGCAATTTCTTGCTTTCGAACTGCTAGGTTGGCAGGAGCTGGGGCCAGAGACAGAGTCACGCCGCACTTGGGTCTCGAACTGCCGAACACTGCTCAGCGTCTTAATATAAATCCAATCTCTTCTTCTTCTTAATTACTTCCTGTTAATGCATGGAGCCCCAGCTTGCCTGAACTGCACCTATTTCCAACTGACAAAGTCCTTGCCTCCCCTACAACTCTGTCTGAGTCCTCTCAATTTGATGTGCTCCTCGGGTTCCACTCTTGAAACTTAATCCCCAGGTACAGACGAGCATGATTCAGGTTGGGAGTGTAGCAGATAGGAGAGGGAGCTTGAGCCTTCCCACCACTGTTTTCCCAGCCAGTTTGCTCCATTGGGGAAACTTACATGTACTTAATCCATTCCCTTGGGAGGGGGGACTTTCCTGCATTTCTCCGGGCTGCAACACATAGGTACTTATCTGTTGGGGTTTTATTTCTCATAATTGTAACTTTATAATAGTGCCATTGTGAATTTGAGAAACAAATGAGAAAGTGCTGTGAAGCAATGAGGAGCACGTAAAACTCCTCCCCCTCCCCTCGACTCCCTACCATGACCAGGTGATTTCCTTATTCACAAATGAAGAAGTAATTGGAGCTCTGACATTTTGTAATGCTTTTGAAATTTTTGATTAAATTTTTTAATTAAAAAATAAAGAAGTAATTGGCGCATTGGGGCCCATTACAAAGTCCTTGTGGCTACCACGAGCACTTTGGATCACATTTGTACTAGGAATTCCATGCTTCTCTGGCATGTGTGAGTCCGATTCAGATCAGGACTACAGTGTGCGTAGAAAATTCGTGAAAAGGAAGTCTGATACCCTGGCTTATCTCCCTATGGGCCTGCATTCATTGACGTCATGGAAGAAGTAAAATTTGAACTAGGGACTCACAAACTTGCAGGACCAAAATGATAGGCACACTCTCCAGCAAAGCTTTCACTGTATAGAATCCACAAAGCCCACTGATTTCAGGAAAGCATGCGGTCTGAACACCTTCTTTGAGATGAAGCCCAAGCATTCTGCTGCAAACTGTTTTATTTGTGCCACTGAAGAATGTACATCTGTGCAGCGTATGGCACTGAATTGTTTCAGGAGCTGAAGTATGTTAGAACTATTGTCCTGGTTTCCATAAACACAGTCTTAGCATGGGTGAGGGGTAGCTTTCAACACTATCCATGGAAGCACATCTCCAGTTGTAATTTTTTTAAAAAAATTACAGTGTAATAATAATACTATAGTGTAATATTTAAAATCGGACTTTAAAACTCAATTCTTCTCTAGAATTATTTATCAACTTAAGTTACTGTAGTTAACAACTGAGACCCGTTAATGCTATTCCAAATCTTTGGCTACATTTTTTCAAAAATCCCATTAAGTTTAACAAGAGCCACTATCACCCTCTACTGGTTGTTTAGAATAGACTATTTGGACACAAAGGGCATAATCCAAATGGACACTTTTATATTCCCCTCATTTCAGTGGGAGTCCTAAGGTAGAACTAAGCTTTACGAGGCAAGCATAGGTTCCCAATAACTCCTCAAGCAGAGGAGGTAAGGATGGAGAACTGGTGGACAGAAAGGAGGGTTCAAAACAGTTCTCCTGTCCTCCATTTCTCCCCCCACAGCAATCCTAAACTGTTCTTTTCCCTCAAGGAGGCTCTGAGACCAGAAAACCAGCATTTTCTACAATCTACCTGCAGTTTCTTTTACAGGGCCAAACTATATATGAGAGCAATCCGTGTCCACCAACACCATTTTAGAACAAGATCTAGTAATTTTTAAATGTCCACGAAGCATCGTGGCTTCAGGAGATCTTGTTTCCTCCCACCTGTTTAAGTGCTGAAACAGCCATGAGGTGGGCTGTTTCAGCACTTGAAAAGGCACAGGGTGAACAAGATTTCCTGGGGCTGCTGAGCCACAACCCACATCAGGGTCAAGCCCTCGCAGTCTCATTTTTAAATGATTACATCTTCCTCTAAAATGGTGTTGGTGGCCACATGCTGGGCCCATGGCTGCTGTCTTGTCTAGTCTGGCCCATAGTCTGAATATAAGAGCTAGTTTTAGTGCAGGGGACAGCAAGTGAAGGGGGGGGGGAGTCTGTGTGAGGTTTTACAATTATGGTTTTGAAATTCAGTTAACAAATTATACAGCAGGAGATGAAAACCTGCAGCAGTCTCCCCTCCAAATGTCAGCAGTGCCCTTCTGCTTTCTGTGTTGGACAAACAGGACAGTCCCTTTGCGAAAGAATAAAAAGACATAAATCCAACATTAAAAACCACAACACAAAAAAAAACAGTGAGAGAACTTTTGGGGGGGGGGGGTTGCATTTGCATCTGTGTGTGTCCGTGCCTGGAAGTCATGACAACCTCTGGCAACTCCTACTGGGGCACGGAGGACATTCAGAGAAGTGACTTGATAGCCTGCATCTGGCCTCCCAGCCTTGGTATTCTCTGGAGGTCTCCCATTCAGGTACTTTCATGGTTGGCCCTGCTTGACTTCCGAGATCTGGTGACATCGGGCTTGCCTGGGCTATCCAGGTCAGGGCCCACCAGTGGGAGAACATTTTAATCGTCCAGGTCATTCCATTGCTGACCTAAGAGCGACAGTCTTCAAACAAAGAAATTTCAAGGGGAAATTACATGAGATTGCTGAACGCAAGTTGATTCACAAGTTCAGAGCAATGGATACCCCAGGCCTGAATAGGGGCATAGGATTGTTATCTCACTACAGATTATACTTTTCTGCCCCCAAGCATTTCCCCTCTGCCCTAATCAAACTGATTTACACATTCTACATGTTAAACAGTCACATGTAATACTTCATAATATCATCTCAAATATATACAACATATCCTAATTACTATACACGTTAACAAATTGCGAGTCTACTTTTTTATCATAGTCTGTATCCATTCATATATACCGTATTTTTTCCTCCATAAGACTCACTTTTTCTCCCAAAAAAAGTGGGGGGGAAGTGTGTGCATCTTAAACCCCCCTCACTTTTCCCAAGCCACAGCACCGAGTGGAGCTAGGTGCGTCTAATGGTCAGGTGCGTCTTATGGAGCGAAAAATATGGTATTTGTCCATCCCTTCTTAAACAACAATTCACCTTTGTTTAACCAAACTGAGTTCAACCTATCCATCTCTGCTAATTCCAACATTTTACTAATTAAGTCTTCTCTAGATGGGAGTTTCTCTAATTTCCAATTTCTTGCAACTAGAATCCTTGCTGATATCAAAACATATGTTATTATATATGAATTTACCTTGAAGTCATCTGGAATTATGTTTAATAAATAAATCTCTGGTTTAAGTGGGACCCTTATTTTACAAATTTCCTGTATGATCTTTTGAATTTTATACCAATATTTCTATATTTTAGGGCAAGTCCACCACATATGATAAAAGGAGCCAGTATTGTTTTTACATTTCCAACAGTTTTTGCTTAGACTAGGGAAACATTTTGCTATTTTATCTGGAGACCAATGCCACCTATAAAACATCTTTAAAATATTTTCTTTATAAGGGATTGATCTCATATATTTTACTGAGTTCCAGATCTTAGTCCAGTTATCAATGTCTATCATGTAACCCAAGTCTTTCATCCAAGTTATCATTGATGGTTTAACTATTTTGTCACGCATATAATCTTCTAGCAAGAGATTATATATATTTTTTTTAACAAACTTGGTGGGGTCAGTAATTAAAATTTTATCTATTTCTTTCAGTTTGCTTTGAAAACCTACTTTTTGGTCTTCTTTGAATCTATTCTTTAGTTGTAACATTTCAAACCATGATCATTCTAGATTTTGTTTTCGCAACATCTCTTCTGTTCTCAACTCATTATTTTTATCTAATAAATTTTCATAAGTTTACTTCTTTTTTTAATCATTTTATTTATAATTTCCAAATAATACATTCTCTTCAAGTAGGCAAGCTTTTTAAACGTTGTCCCAATATCCAGCTCATACAGAAAAAAACCCATGGCTTTACCAAATTACTTATAATATCATTTTTGAGCAGATAAGTTTAGCCATACATACCACTTATGCCAGCGAGTAAAAAAATTCTGATCCTCTCTACTCTTGATTCTTGTTGTTAATAAGTCCATTTCAGCTACATTAAAAAGTTTTACAATGAATTCATGTCTGTTTGGTATTTTCACCGACTTCCAATGTCTAGCGTACACTATTCGAGCTGCCGTTACAGCATGTACTAAAAAAACGATCATCTTTTGCATAGGAGTCTGGAATAACATTTAACAGAAACATTTCGGGTTTAAATGAAAGCTTAATTGACATAACTTCTTGCAACAATTTGAAAACCATTAACCAAAATTTATGAGCTTGGTCACAAAGCCACCATAAATGAAAATAAGTACCTACATTTTTTTTACACTTCCAACATGTACTGGAAATCAACAGAGAATACTTAGGCTGAGGACAGATTAGAGTTCTGCCGTGCTACAGGAGCACGGCAGAACAAGCCGGGGCGAACTGCCCCGCAGCGTGGCATTCAGACACTGCTGCAAGGAAGCCGCCTGCAGCGTCCACACTGCGGGCGGCTTCCTGCAGTGGTGGCAGAACGCCGTGTGGCTCTGCCCACCTGCAAGTGTTCACACCTGCTGGAAGCAGGTGGAACGCGTGCACAGCCGCCAGGACACCACTTGGAAGTGGTGCCTGGCTGCTGCGGGAGAAGCACGCTGCCGGACGAGGTGAGTCCGGGGCACCTCCGTGGGGCAGATATGGCAGTCTGGATGCCCGCTCTGCCTCCGCTTTTAAAGCGGAGGCAGAGCAGGCCAGACTGCCAGTCTGTCCTCAGCCTTAGATAGCCTAACTGGGGATAAATGCTAGCGAAAAAACATTTTATGAATGTTTTTTTTTTAAATGCTGCTTCTTTAGTCAGCTTAATATTAGTACTCCATATTTTGGCCCATGAATCCAAATCTATCATATGGCCCAAATCGCGCATCCATGTTATCATTGAAGGCTTAACTATTTTGTCTGCCATTTTGAAATTTAGAAGAAATCTATATAGTCTCTTAATCAGGTGTAGTTTTCTTCTTTTCTAACGATAATAGTGTAGGTTTTATAAAGGCCTCTAATGGAGAAACCCATTTAGGTATTTTTTCATATGTATGATCTTTCAGATTTATCCATATTCTTATTAAGGCACTTCTGATAATATTGCTGTAGAAATTTGAATGAATTTTCTACCTTCCATACCAGATATATGCGTGCCAACCCATACTTAGGTCACTACCTTCCAGTTTTAATATTCTTGGATTTTCCAATGTAATCCAGTCCTTTATCCATCGTAATGCCGCCACGTTATAATATAATGTCCAGTTTGGCATTGCAAAGCCACCTCATTCTTACTTTTCATTAAGTAACTTCCCTTTTATTCTTGACTTCTTGTGATTCCATATAAACTGTTTAGTAATGCTATCCAAATCTCTAAAAAAATTGTTGGGTTTTTTATCATTGGTAAGCTTTATGCTAGAAAAAGGAATTTCGGAAGTATTCTGATTTTAATGGCCGCTATTCTCCCCATAAAAGAGATTAGTAAATTATTCCACTTCAATAGATCTTTTTTCACTTTTTTAATCAGGGTGAGATAATTATCTTCATATTATGTTGCAGTCTTGTTAGATAATTGAATTCCAAGATATTTAACTTTCTTCACTACCTCCATTGCTGAGATTTCTTGGATTTTTAAAATTTGTTTCAGCGTACAGTTTTTAGTTAAGATCTTAATTTTTAGAAAATTAAATTTTTAATCCTGCAATTTTGCCATAGTCTTGTACTTTTCTCAAGAATAAGATGGTTTTAACTGGTTCTTCCAATATAAAGACAAGGTCATCAGCGTAAGCTTGTAATTTGAACCACTCTCCTTTAATTTTTAGACCTCTAATTTGATCATTCTCCCTTATAATGTCAGTCAAAGTTTCTAATGCAAAGATAAATAGTAAAGATGACAGCAGACACCATTGTCTTGTCCCTTTTTGAACTGTATAATTTTGAGTAAGATCTCCATTTATAATAATTTTGGCATATTGAGTGGTATATATTGCCTTAATCATATTATAAAAATTTGCACCGCATTCCCAACTTAATAGTTTTTGTAATACAAAATCCCAATGGACATTGTCAAATGCTTTTTCCGCATCTAAAAAAACTAGTGCAAGTTGTTTGGTCGAGTGTATCTCATAGTATTCTAGCACATTTATGATTGTTCTAATGTTATTTCTCAATTGTCTTTTTGGAAGAAAACCAGCCTGGTCATGATGGATAGTCTGTGTTAACACTTTTTTCAATCTATTTGCCAGGATATTTGTGGATAGTTTATAATCTGTATTTAACAAAGAAATTGGCCTATAATTCTTGATATCTCCTGGGTCTGTATTGGATTTATGGATCAATGTTATCATAGCTTCATTCCAAGAAAAGGTGAAGTTCCTGTATCCTTTATCTTTTGTATCACTTCTTTAAGAGGAAACATAATTTGTTCTTCAAAAATTTGGTAGACTTCTGCTGGGAGTCCATCAGGGCCTGGAGTTTTCTTCCTTTTTATGTTTTTAATTGCTTCTACTAGCTCACAGGTTGATATTGGGTTGTTCAATAGTGCTATTTGTTTATTTGTGAATTTCTTCTTGTTCTGGTACCACATATATTCTTGCACGTCAAGCATTTCTGTCTCATTTTGCTGATATAGCTGTTTATAAAAATTTTCGACTGTCTTTTTCATTAGTTGTATATTAAATTGTTCTTCTCCTTTATCATTTTTCAGGGATTTAATTATCCGGTTCTCTTTTTCTTTTTTTTGAGCTTATACGCCAGCCATCTACCTGGTTTATTCACGTTTTCAAAGTAGTAGTGTTTTACGAATTCTATTTTCCTCGCTAACTCCTGTGTAAGTAACAAATTCAGTTGGTATTGCCACATAGATAGTTAATTTCAACCTGTTACCTCTTGGGTCCTTACTGTTTTTCATATTATCTTCTTTTTTGATTTTTTCTTGCAGGTCTTTATATTGTTTTTCCTCCTGTTTCTTTTTCCATGCTCCTTGGTTTATAAACCACCCTCTTATATATGCTTTGAAAGCATCCCAGACTATGTTTATTGGTGTTTCTGGCTGCAGGTTTATCTTTAAAAAATCCTTAAATTCATTGTATTTTTTTTTAATACCTTTATATCTTTCAAAATTTTCATATCTAACCTCCATCTTGATCTTTTTTGTCTTGCTTGAAATGTAATCATTAAAGGACTGTGGTCTGCAAATATCATTAGTAGAATCTCCACTTCGTTAATATCTGGTATCATTGGCTGCGGTCACACACACAAAATAATCCACTTTAAATCCACTTTCAATGCACTTTCGAATTGGATTTTGCCAGTTCACACTGTAAAAATCCAGTTGGAAAGTGCATTGAAAGTGGATTGAAAGTGGATCATTTAGCGTGTGTGACTGCAGCCATTGTTGCTGAAATCCAGGCCATGTCTATTCATGACCATGCATTATGTCTGGGTGAATAATAAGTGTAATCTTCCTTAGTTGTATTTCTGACCCTCCATGCATCTACTAATCTAAGTTCTTCAGCTGTTTGCAAAAAGGTATCTGGCAAGTTATTTCCTGTTTTGTTTTTGCTTGAAGTTGTTTTCCTATCAAGTTTGAAATCAAATACAGCATTGTAATCTCCAATTATGCAAATGTTTTCGTAACTGTATTTGATGAGGGCCTTGCGTAGATTTTGAAAGAATTTACCTTGATTTTGGTTTGGGGCATAGATATTTACTATTAAAAATCTTTTATTATGGGTAGAAATTGTAATTGCTATCATCCTGCCATCTTCTGATGCAAATATTAATTCTGGACATAAATATTCCTTTACGTATATTGCTACTCCTTTTTTCTTTTTAAGGCCATCTGAGGCTACAAATAGTTTCCCTAATTTTTTAACTTCTAAATATTTTTCATCTACTTTTCTGATGTGTGTTTCCTGTAAGCAAGTGATATCTGTTCTTAATTTTAATATTTGGTGAAATATATTTTTCCTTTTTTGAGGGCTGTTTAGTCCGTTAACATTAATGGATAGAATTGTAAGTTTACTGCTCTCCATTTTTCTTTTTATAAGTACCCTTCTCTTTGGCCTTGTACTGGAACCACGTTAATGTTTGAAAAGGGGTTCCCCTGGAGAAAATGGCTGCTTTGGAGGGTAGATACTATGGCATATACCCTGCTGAGTCCTTCCATTCCCCCCCCAAATGCTGCCCTCCACAAGATCCACCCCCCCCCCCAAATCTCCAGGTATTTCCCTAATCAGAGCAAGCTAGGTTGCCAAGCTGGCAGTGGGCGGGGGAGGGGGTTATGCTGAAAGTCCATCATCTTTTTACTGACAGAAGCACTGAGGAGACAGTTGAAAAGGGGTAATATCTTTCTTTCTTTTCTCATTTTTCTGTTGTTGATTCCAGTTGTATCAGCATTTTGGGTTGAAGTTTCTTCTGGACCTTCCTCTTCTGTGCACTGGCTCTTGACTGTGTTCTAATTCTGTATCGGTTTTAACTTGCTGAACATCTGTGTCCTTCCTTCTACTGTTGTGTTAGAAACCTCAAGTTTGTAGAGATAATGCAGGGTGCAAATATGTTTGCATAAATAAATAACTGTGGATGTGAAGGGGAGAGGACAGGCAACTATTCACTCCATCATCACATGAAAACTGAGCCAGATGAAGGAGCGTCTGAATCAGGGCTGAGCTAGACTGATTTGAGATCATCACACCCCTCACTGCATGTGCAAATGTAAATGATCACTTATGCAAATCATAGAGCACTTGTGTCATCACTGAGGTCACTGTTAACATATTAAGACAACACTAAAAGAAATATGTTTTAAGAGAACAATAAAAGAGACATCTGTGATGAAAGGATGCCATCGTGAAACATCGTGAAACATAAGTTCAAAGTTGATGACATGCAAAATGCAAATTCTTTTGTTGCTAGCTTTAAGAAAATTTTGGAAATAGCTTTCAGAAACCCACCGGACCCTGTGGCAGACTCTCCAAAATGGAGTCGCCATTGTTACAATGCTTGCTTTAAATTCCAAATTGCATTAAGATGAAAAAGAGGAGATTGGATTTATACCCTACCTTTCACTATCTGAAGGAGTCTCGCACTGTGGTCACATGGTCATTTTGATCAGATTTCACCACTGTTCCCTCTCGCATTTAAAATTGCTGATCAGATGGCTGCATCCACCTCCTGCACCAAAGCGGGCTCACTCATGCAATCCTCCTGGTTTCCTAGCGAGTTTTCCAACACTGGGAAAATCAAGTACTTTCCAGGTATGTGTGCTTTAAATCCGCAATTTCGTCGATCTGGACAGCCATCTCTTGCAATGATTGCGATTAGGTTGTCTGACCGTCCTTCGTGCAATGAGGTGTCTCCCCCCCCCCATCTTCCACCTTTGGCCGCATGTGCAATCCTGCGCTGAATAAATCCAATGTTCAAATGTTCAAGCACACATTTAGACTCCAGCGCTTGGAAGTACATTGCTGGTTCATTTTGTTCACTGTTCGGGGGGGAGGCTGTAAAAACCTGTAGAAACAAGGGAGTACGGCAAGTCCAGGTGGGGGCGATGATTCGGCCGTGTGCATGTGCAAAGCAATTAAAAAAAACAAAACTGTGTCACACCATCACTATCTAGACAGTGCCCAGAGCCTCGTCGTGCAATGCTTGCGGTTCGGGGAGGGATGTGTGATCATCCCAACCCAGAAAAAAATATTCTCAATCAAATATATAGTGAGAACAAATCACAAAAACCTTGCTGTATGACCACAGCCTCAGAGCGACTTCATGCAGTGAGTGGTAAATGCAGAGATAGTCCATTGTTTCAGTTATGATTGGATTAGGGATTCCAAAAAGTGTTTGCAATTGGGGGAAATGCTCTATTTCAAAAGTAGTCCAGAATATACTTGTAACCTTTTCACATCCTTCATTCCAGAGATGTCGCACCCTGTGGGCAGAAGAGCACCAGTTGATCCAAGCCATAACCTTCGGACACTCTCTTTGAGATCACAGCACAGTTCGGAAATGCACTGACAGTCTCCTGCCCCCAAGGACAGGGGGAAAGTGGTCCAATTCCAAAGGTTTTCTGTGCATTGAGATTGTAACCTGCTTTGAATGGGGGGGGGGGTGTCTGCCTTTTTGCTTCTCTTCCTCTGCATGTTGATATATCTATATAAAGAATGGTGAATGACAGCATAAGAGAAGATCACTTTCTTATGGTTATGTTTTAAATGAAAGCATCACGGTCAGACAAAAAACTCTTTCATATTTTATGTAAATTTATACCAGACACTCCAGGAAAACAAATACCTGTCGCCTTCCTCTCTGCTTCCCCTGCCCCTCACATTGAAAATATTCTAGGTTTAATTTTGGAAAGGATCAGAAGCCAAATACTTCTCTCTTGTAAAGTGATCCATACCAAAGCATACAAAAACACAGCACTCCCCAAATCCTAGTCATATGGAGCCATTTCCTGCAGCCTCTACTGAAACGGGGAATGTCTTTCTGAAATATTTGGCCTATAGCCCTCGTCTTAAATAGAACACAGCAGCCAGCCTGCCTTCTACAAAGTCTCTATGGAGTTGGCTGCTTTTACCTCTTTTTTAAATTTTTGCACTCTTAAAAATGATTTAAGCCTGCTCATCAGTGCAGCACTAAATAACCAACATTAAAATGTATTTCCTTGCTTTTTTAAAAAGGAACCGAGTTCAGACCTAACTGACTTCTTTATAAGGGAACTTAAAAAAAAAAAAGTATGCATTTTCCAACAAGCTTCAGAGGTAGCTTTGAAGTTCAGCAGGGCTATAAGGTAGCACTTTGTATAACTCCCCTCCCCCCAAAAAAAGAAAGAGCAGGAGAACTAGAATTTCATTACAAATGTAAGATCAATTCTACACTTAAGCTAATGAAGAGAAGCTAAAAATAGAACATTTCGTGTGTTGATGCCGATTTTTATTCTATTTTTGGATGAAGAGAGCAATTGAGATGAAGAAAAAGGTCCAGGTTTTAATTGGAATGAAGGTTCAATGCGTATGAACTTTCTTCTTGTAGTAAAATTGAAAACAAGCTTGTAAATAGCCATTTCCCTCACCTGGATAGCCCAGGCTAGCCCGTTCTCGGCAGATCTCGGCAGCTAAGCAGGATCAGCCCTGGTTAGTATTTGGATGGGAAACCAGGGTTGCTACACGGAGGCAGGCAATGGGAAACCACCTCTGAACATCTCTTGCCCTGAAAACCCTACAGGGTAACCCTAAGTCAGCTGTGACTTGACGGCAAGAAAAAAAGGTGCCATTTGCCTGATCATCTTTAGTGAGTAAGAATTATCTGCAGGGATCCAGGCAGGCAAATGTTTGTAAATTAGAAGAGAAAGGGGGGTTTTTCCCACTCAGGTCATTAATGTGCCAAAAACCAGGGCTATTTTGGGGCATGAGCGCACAGGAATGGAGTTCCGGCTGGCTTCTGAGTTGGCCACACCTACAGCCTTCCCCCCCCCCCCAGGTCCCCCAAGCACCTGGCAAGCTGCTGGGGTGCCTGGGGAAGCCAAGCTGATCCAAGGAGGGAAGGCAGTTTAAACTGCCTCCCCTCCTCGGGTTCCCCAGGCACCCCACAAGCCACAGGAAACCTGGGGAAGCTGATCCTGGGAGGGAGCTGCGCTGTAAGGGGTGTGGCCTAATATGCTAATGTATTTCTGCTCTTGGGTGTGGTCTATTATGCTAATGCGTTCCTGCTGGGCTTTTTCTACCAAAAAAAGCCCTGCCAAAAACAATTAACATTAAATGCAACATGCCAGCCAGTTTTATGTCAGTCTACTGTCTCTGCATTCCCATTCATTTAGTAACATCCATTCTAACTGAACAAAGTTTGAGTCCAGTGGCACCTTTAAGACCAACAAAAAGATCCAGATTTTGTCCTGATCTGGATAGCGCAGGCAAGACTGGTCTCATTAGATCTCAGCTAAGCAGGGTGGGCCTCAGCTAGTATTTCAATGGGAAACCTCCAAGGAATACCAGGGCCTGAACGCAGAGGCAGATGATGGCAAGCCATCTCTGAACATCCCTTGCCTACAAGCCCCACTAGGGGTCACCAGAAGTCAGCTTGACTTGATGACAAAAAAAAAGGACCCAGATTTTAATTGAAATGAAGGTTGCAGCTGGGCCTTTGGGCAGTCAGAGCCTTTTCCCCGTGGCCCCAGAGCAGTGGCTGTAGCCACAGGAAGCAGCAGCCCGTGCCAAGCTGCTGTGGCTGCAGCACTTGGGTTCACCTGGCCTAACTCCCCCTGTCCCCCAGCCCACCCTGCCCCTTGCCTTTGAAGGAGTATACAGCTCAGAGGAAGAGCATCTACTTGGCATGCAGAAGGCCCTCGGTTCAATCCCCAGCATCTCCAATTGAAAGGATCAGGTAATAGATGATGTGTAAGACCTCTGCCTGAGACCCTGGAGAGCTGCTGCCAGTCTGAGTAGACAGTACTGACCTTGATGGACTGATGGTCTGATTCATTATAAGGCAGCGTCATAACCTAGATCAGGGGTGTCGAACTCATTTGTTATGAGGGCTCGATCTGACATAAATGAGACCTTGTTGGGCCATGTGTGTCATAAAATGTAGTGCCAGGTAGCAGATATATAAACTTTATAAAGGACGCAAACACAAAGATTTTTTTAAAATTTAAAATAAAAGCTTGCTTAAAACATTAGCACTCTCACAATATTTTGTTTATTTAACAGTCTCTGATAACTGACACCTCTTGCTCTGAATTATTGCATCAAAATGTCTGTGCTGTTGCAATCTTGAGTGTGCTGTTCAGGTGTGTATCTGTAAGCTGCAAACCTACTTTTGATTTATTGACATTCACCACAGAAATCTCATGCTCAGAGTTCTGAGTCTAGGACCCAGGAGAAAACATGAACTGCCTGAGCCATTGAGAGAGTCTGGCGAAGCAAGCTATGATGCAGCAGCAGCAACAGAACTGGAAGCAGGAGATGGCCCGGTCCAGTGTGGGCTTGGTAGAAGCCCACTGGGCCCCAGGCCCCATGTTTGACACCCCTGACCTAGATGGATGTAGGGATGGAGGAAGAGAATGCCCCTGTTGGCTCCAGCCAGCCTACCTACAATCACAGCAGCTCTGTGTTAGGCCAGCTCACAGTGGGGGGGTGCCCACCTCACTACTCATCCAGGACACCAACAACCCTTGGGCCATCCCTGTTCTGAATGGCTTCCTTGTGGAGTGATTACATCTTAAGTGATTCAGCTTGCCCATTTCTTTATTATTCAGCTTGTCCAGCCGCATGACCCAGCCCAGTTCAATCTCTCCTTTATCTTTGGTGCTGTCAGCAAGTATTGCCCAGTCAACTTCAAACATAGTTTTGAAGCAATATTGAGCTGAACACATTTTTTAAAAAGCAGACTATCTCAGTAAACTGAGTTCTGGCACACAAAACTATGGGACTATTACATAGTGGAAAAAATATCAGATGACATCCAACAAACAGAGTGACAGACAGAGAAATCATACACGACTAATAAATGGGCTCCATTCTTGAAATGGAAATCACAACACAATGATTCACTTGATTCCACTTTGTGGGCAAATTTCTATACTGTTATGACAATTGAATAAATATTTGAATAAACACTACAACCACCAATCTGTGGAATCTTAAGTTATATCTATACTTAATCAAACCATACCATAAATGCAATACAAATAAATTCCAATGCAAGTTAAGGTTAATTTTATTGTTGTGGATCTTAACCAGTATGTATTAACAAGTGCAACTTAGATTAATTTTGATGCAAGTTAATTGTAATCCTTAGATTTTAACCAGTATATATCAACAAGTGTAACCTGGACAAATTCTAATGTAAGCTATTACTAACCATTTTATTTTGGATCTCAACCAGTATATATTTAAAACAATATCTATGAATTGTATCGGTGTAATTTATTGTTACACTTGTTTTTTAAGACCTAAACCAGCACATATGCAACTCATGAACTGTATCTACAAAATATCATCAATAAAATCATTATTTAAAAAAACAGTATGTATTAACAAGTGCAACTTAGACGAATTTTGATGCAAGTTCATAGTAATCCTTTTGTTTTAGATCTTAACCAGTATATATCAACAAGTGTAACCTGGATGAATTCTGATGTAAGCTATTACTAACCATTTTATTTTGGATCTCAACCAGTATATATGTAAAACATTTTTTTTTAAGGAAGCTGAGTTCTGTATCTAATGCTGTTTTCTGCATTTTGTTCAGTATCCTGCATAATCACAGCTCACACACTGTGGCCAGCATGAAATCTTGTATTCCACTTGCACACAAGAGCTCATACCATGAATAAAACTTTGTTGGTCTTAAAATTGCCACTGGACTCAAACTTTGTATTCAGCATGTCGGAGAGGGACACAGGTCATACCCCATGCTCCTGCCCATATCAAGGATGGGAAGAACAACACATCCGTTAAGATAGCTCTCTTACATCAGTAGACCTGAGCAGGTCAGGTGATACTCCCAGGTCCCTATAAAAGCTTGTGAATCAGGCTACCTTGCTGGTCTGAACATCTAGGAAAACTGTGCTTGATGACAGCTATTGAACAGCAGTGTCCTATCTTTTCCACTTCATAATAACAAAAGAACAGGCTTCCTCCTGAACCACATCATTATGTGAACTGGCACTTTATAAAAAATATGTTTAGGTTTTGCTCCCCCCCCCCCCCCCCCGCTTCCATTTGCAGTTATTCAGGCCAATTCCCCAAAACTTTTAAGCAATCTGACTGACAGACCTGAATACTGATGGTACCTGATATAAGCACAGCAAGGGGCTGGGAAATGTTGCTGCGAATTACTGTTCTTTTTGTGCCCAGAGAAGATCAAGCCCATACAAGCCTTGCTTGTACAAGGATGTGACAGGTGATTACATTAATCCCCGCAGCTGGACTTATCTTATTATACAGATGCTTTATACAAATCAATTACATCCATTCTGTTAAGCAAGCCTACTGTAGTTTCAGCCTGGCAGAAGATAAACCAGAACATCTCAACCTGTGATCTGTTGTACCAAATCCAGCCCCACTGTGAGGAGGTTCAAAGCAGAGAGTTTGACAGCAAAACCCAGGTGCCCCAGGGCAGGACAGCCCCTTATGAGAGGAACAAATGGGTCTTTCCCATTCCCCCTCCTGTGGCAGCCCACTGAGACCCCATAGATTTTGTTCCTGTGGGTTAGAGGATCCACAGAGCACAAAGGGCAAAGTGTAGGCGCAAGTCTCCAGTGGGAGGGGTGAATCAGCTGAAACCCTCACTTCCACAAATGGTACTGCTGTTTTGTCAGGGGAACTGCATGCCTGAATCTATGCCATGGCTCTGAAACCTGCGTTCGTCTTGTTTTGCTAATGTGCCAGAGAGGAAGAACTGGCAGGCAGAAGGGGGTTCACTTCACCCTTTCCTCACTTTCCAATTTCCTTTCACAGAATGCTTTATTTATTTTATCAGGAGCATTTCTATGCCACCTGCTAACAAAATACTTAAAAAGTAGAAGACAGTAAAAGCAAGAAATACAGTAGAAGCAGTCTACATAACCAGCAAAGAAGACCAACAGCAATTAAACCATTAATCACACAATAAAACAAACACCAAACAGGCAAAATGGTGGGGGAGCTTACCAATTACTAAATGCTGGGGACATCACAAACAATTTTATCTGGTATCTAAGGGTCTCACTATACATTGCATTATATGTGGGTCATCCCCAAGGACTTTCAATCAAATGTACCTTACCAGTTTTGCACCTGGAGCCAGTTTTCAGGCACATGGGGGGGCCAATTCGAATTTGTATCTTGGTACATGAGAAGGGACTGTGGTGGCTCATATGGTTAAGATACTGAACTGGAGACCGGAAGGTCAGTAGTTCAGCAGTTCGAGACCCAAATGCCACATGATGGAGTGAGCTCCCATCTCTGGTCCCAACTGCTGCCAACCTAGCAGTTCAAAAGCAAGAAATTGCAAATAGATGAATAGGTACCGCTTTGGTGGGAAGGTAACAGCCTTCTGTGCACCTTGGCATCTAGTCATGCCAGTCACATGACCACAGAAACGTCTTTGGACAGTGCTGGCTCTTTGGCTTGGAAACAGAGATGAGCATCGCATCCCTAGAGTCGAATTCGACTTGCTTTCAAACAAGGGAAACCTTTACCTTTACCTTACATGAGGAGAGGACCAAACTACACTATCCAAATCTTGTGTCTGGTTTCCTCCACTTGACTTCAAATCAGTCAGTCACACCTCAGCCTCTTTGACGGCTTCCTGCAGGCTCAGCCCCCCCCCCCCCCCCCAAGGGACAACCACAATCGGACACCTAAGTGTAATATGGTTTTTTCCGGTTGCAGACCTAAAACTTGAGCACAGTGTTTTCACATATGCTTGCTTTCTCTCTGAACTGCCCAAACCTCTTTTTGTCTCTGTGGTACATGCCCATGGGAGAGGGGTGGCTCTGTTTCGACTCAGATTTCATCACTGGTATCTGCTTCTTGGCACCATTTGGTTAGAATTAGGTACCTCATTAAGTTTTTGCAAGTTCAAGTCCATGTGCTCCAAGTGCCAGAAGTATTTACACTAAACACACCCAGTGTCGCCTGTTGCATGCCCAGTGAATGAACTCAGTCGGCTTCCAGTGCATTTCTGGGCACAATTCAAAGAGTGTTCCTGGGATCTGGACTGCCTGTTCCCATACAAACTTGCTCAGCTATTATGATAGTAGGGTTCCTGTTCTGTCTAATCTTCTGAAGTGAGGCAGAGGGCCATTGGAAATCATCTCTGTTATAGTGTCCTGCCTGCAGAACTTCCTCCCTGCATCTATTCACCTGATACCTACCCTTTCTGAAGGCCAAAGTTCATGTTACAGTTTTCGACGTGTCATGCTTAAAAAAAATCACATGAAATCACATGAAACTGCCTTATACTGAATCAGACCCTTGTTCCATCAAAGCCAGTATTGTCTACTCAGACTGGCAGTGGCTCTTCAGGGTCTCAGGCAGAGGTCTTTCACATCACCTGCTGCTACATCTTTTAACTGGAGATGCCTGGGATTGAACCTGGGACCTCCTGCATTCCAAGCAGATGCTCTACCACTGAGCCACAGCCCCTGACCTGAGCCACATTCTCTGACCTGGCTATCAAACAGCCAGTTATGTGCCCACTGTGTATTCCCTGCTGAGAACTACTTTCCCAGATGCACAGATCCACAGTTTGGGTAGAGACCCCAATGCACGGAGAGAAGGAGCTCCACACAGTCTTCCCAACCCATGAATGAACTGGGGGATGCCATGGCTCAGTGGTAGAGCATCTGCTTGGCATGCAGAAGATCCCAGGTTCAGTCCCCATTTTCTCCAGTTAAAAGGACCAAGCAGCTGGTGATGCGAAAGACCTCTGCCTGAGACTTGGGAAGCCACTATCAGCCTGAGTAGACAAGACTAACCTTGAGCCAGTTTGGTGTAGAGGTTAAGAGCGCAGACTCTGATCTGGTAGAACTAGGTTTGATTCCCCACTCCTCCACATGCAGCTGCTGGTGTGACCTTGGGTCAGTCATAAGTTCTTTCAGAGCTGTTCTCTCAAGGAGCTCTCTCAGCCCCACCCAACTCATAGGGTGTCTATTGCTGGGAGGGGAAGGGAAGGGAATTGTAAGCCACTCTGAGACTCCAGGTAGTGAAGGGCGGGGTATAAATCCAATCTCTTCTCCTTTTCTTCTTCTTCTTGATTCAGTATAAGGCAGCTTCATATGTGTTCATATTTGCCCCACCAGGGAGCTGGGTGTGAACAGCACCCATCATCCCATTGTATAGGCTTGGCCACAGCCAGTGATGCTTGGAAGAGATGCAGGTGACACTTGCCCATAGTGAGAGCTAGGCCAATAGGTCAATATGGGCCACAGGGGAAGAGCGGGAGGCGGGGGTGGTGGTCAGGATATTGTGAGCAAGGATAAGACCTCAAACAGAATGGTCGAAAAGATGAGAGAGGGGGGTGGCTAAAATGAGAGAGGTCCCCGCCAAGGAAGCTTGATCAGTTCTGATCCAAAATAAATGGATTCTCCAAATATTTGTAAATAAACTTTTGTTGGGAGAGAATGCTTTGTGTGATTGCTTTGCTTGTGGGAATAATTTGGGTCTGAAAAGAAGGTTATGAAACAGATTGATATAACAAAGGAATACAGGTTAGATTAAATCCAATGGAGATTTTCTATGGAAGGAAGAGGAGCAATTTGTGCTGATGCCCCCTCCATGGCAGACCTCCAATCCCCACTAGTGTTGTCAGGTTTCCCCTGGCCACTGGTGTAGAATGGGGTTGGTAGGGTTGCAAAATCCAGGCTGGGGATGGAGCCTGGGAAGGACAGATAGGTCAGTGGGGTACAATGTCCCCAAGATCGGGGACAGAGGGTGGCGGTTGGAGAACAACTCTCCCAAAGGCACCCGTTGGTTTGCAGAGTGCCACAGGGAGCAGTACTTTCCCCAGTGTTGTTCAATATCTACATGCGCCCCCTCGCCCAGATTGCCTGGAGGCATGGGCTGGGTTGCCATCAGTACACTGATGATACCCAGCTCTATCTGTTGTTGGGCAGTCAGTCAGACTCTAGTCCGGGTGATCTGGACCTGGCGTTGCAAGCCGTGGCTGGTTGGTTCAGGCAGAGCCGATTGAAATTGAATCCGACGAAGACGGAGGTCCTGTCCCTGAGTCAAAGTGGACCAGGGGTAGGGATGACGGTATGTTGGCACCGCAAAAATAGCAGAGTGACTCTGTTTCTTATATACAGAGTATTTACATTTATTTACAACTGGACAACTGGAATATTTACACAGACATTCAGCAGCAATCTCTGGGAAAAAACGGACAGAGTGCTGCGCAGACAAGTGTGCACTCAGAGAGAGCAACGAGCACATAACACTCTCCAATATATATTTACATTAACCAATCAGGTTACAGTGCTAGGATAGCTGAGTCATGTAGAAAATCTGATGCAATCCTGTCACATGACCTTTCCTAGCTGTCACACTAGATCAGAATGATCTGACACTTGTTCCCATGACAGAATGATATCTTGCCAGTAATATGAGCAAATACTGTCAAGGGATCCCTCTCCCGGCCTTCGATGGGGTGCCGTTAGTGCCAGTGTCAGTGGTGAGGAGCTTGGGAGTGCTCCTGGACCCCTCGTTAATGATGGAGGCCCAGGTAGCTGCTGCTGCAAGGTCAGCCTTTTATCATCTACGGTTGATCAAGCAGTTGGTTCCCTTCCTTGAACGCAATGAACTGGCTACGGTGATCCATTCTTTGGTCACCTCAAGATTGGACTGCTATAATGCTCTTTACATGGGGCTGCCCTTGTCCCAAATCCAGAAGCTGCAGCTGGTGCAGAATGCGGCGGTGTGGCTGTTGTTGGGTCTCCCTGTACGGGAGCACATCCAGCCTGCCTTAAAAGCACTGCACTGGCTGCCTATAGCATACCGGATAAAGTTCAAGGTGCTGGTGCTTACCTATAAAGCCCTATATGACCTGGGACCTATCTATCTATCTGAGGGACCACCTCTGCCCATATATTCCCGAGCGAGTGCTTCGATCAGGATCCCAGAATCCCCTGGTTCTCCCAGGGCCAAAGGAGGCCCGGTTGGCAGCTACAAGGGCCAGGGCTTTTTCAGTGGCGGCCCTATACTGGTGGAATGAGCTCCCAGATAACATCAGGGCCCTGCGGGACTTATTACAGTTCCGCAGGGCCTGCAAGACAGAGCTCTTCCACCAGGCCTTTAAGTAGGAGCCGCCCAATAGTTACATCTTTGGTCCTGGCCCGGCTGAGAATCCGCCAGCCTGAATGTTCTCCCACCGTCTAGATTGTTTAACATCTAAGATGCCACTCTGATAAAGAAGATATGCCATCTGTAATGGGATATGCTATTTGTTTGAATTTGTGTTTTAAATGTTTTAATGATATTGTATATTTTATTGTATGTTGGTAGCCGCCCTGAGCCTGCCGGAAGGTGGGGAGGGCGGGATATAAACCAAATAAATAAATAAATAAACCCTCCAAAGTATCCATTTTCTCCAAGGGAATGGATCCCTGTATTCTGGAGATGAGTCATAATTCCAGGGGATCCCCAGGTCCCACCTGGAGGCTGGCATCTCTGCTCCCCACTTATACTGTTCCTGTGTGCCCTCTGTCCCCTTAAAAGAAGTATTTCAGAGGGCATTTGAGGCTGCCGCAGGAAGAGGAAGGAGAAAGTTGTGCTCCACTGACCAAAATACTTTCCATCCATAAATATTTCTGGTAGGTCCAAAACAGAGATTGTGATTATGTCTTTCGTCTGTGAAAGAGAATTTTTATTTATTTTACTCAGAGAGGGCCTAAGGCATTCAGTGCCTGAGGCAGCAGATCGAAACAGGGGATTCAGTCTTTCAGGGGTATGTCATTCTGTAACTCATTCTGTATATTTTCAATACTTTGTAAATAAAATCAGGGCTAGCTTTATCATTAATGAGGAAGATAAGGTGGCCCATTTGAGTAAGAAGATCTGAGGTAACTTTACAAAGGAACAAACAGTTAATTATTTATTTTATTATTCCATTATTACCACTGTAACCATTTACATTTTCTGTCTTAAGTAACAGTGACTTCGACAATTTCTGAATGTGATGAATTAAAAATCCCCCTCCCTTTGCTGACAGAAGAAAGTGATACAGACTGTGGTCACACATGCCAAACAATCCACTTTCAAACCACTTTCAGTGCACTTTCCAACTGGATTTTTACTGTGTGAACAGGCAAAATCCAGTTGGAAAGTGCATTGAAAGTGGCAGGGCTGGCCCCAGGGTTTTTTGCACACTAGGCAAGGTTACCTTGTAGCGCCCCACCACCACCACAGAGCCGTTGTCTCCACCGCCAGAGACCCGCCAGCAAGGGACATCCCTTCAGCCTCAGCGCCCGCCCACCAGCTCACGAGCTCTCCAGCCCCTCTGGCAGCCACCAGCACCAGCTGGCCGCAGCGCCTACAAGTCTATCTGCATTGGCCCAAGGCTAAGCTTGGTTCTTAGCCTGAGTGGAAAGCTGCATTCAGACATAATGATAAATCATGGTTTGCATAATGCACACTATCTCCTGGTTTGAGTCTCTCTCAGTCTCTCCACCACTCCGTTTGCCAGCTGCGCCCCTAGGTGGCCGCCTAGTTGGCCTAGTGATACAGCCAGCCCTGGAAAGTGGATTGAAAGTGGATTATTTAGTGTTTGTGACTGCAACCACAGATCCCGGATTTCTCTCTTATTTCAATTACATGTGGTTGTATAGACATTCTATTAAGAACCAAACTATTCCTCAAAACCCAAAAACGGTCACATTTGGTACCTGGTAGCCAGAACAAAACACAGATTGCTTTCTTTTCTTTTTCCAGGTGCAGCATTCTGCACAGACAAAGACTTCACCACAGCCATTTGAGGATTCTATTCTGCTACGTTGTTTACTGTCGTTCATCCTCTGAAACAAGTCATGCTAGTAACAGAGATGCTGTGGGGGGCAGGGGTAATACTGTGAGAATTTTCTTTTTAAAAGCTCTGCTAGAAACCCAGTTTAAATTTCCTGACAAAGAGGCCTATGTGTGTGTGCGCGCGCGCACGTGTGTGCATTCGATGTGCTGTCAAGTCACTTCCAACTTTTGCCACTCGTATGAATTAAGGACCTCCAAAACTTCCTATCATTATCAGCCTTGCTCAGGTCTTGCAAACGGCCTTGATTGAATCAGTCCATCTCATATTGTGACCTCAGCGGAACAGGACACAATTCAGTTCCTTTGATGAGAGATTGTAACAATGAAGAGAGATACTGGCATGTAGATTATGTGATTTTTAATTGGTGCACCCTTTACGAAAATTGATACACAATATTTATATAAAGAAGCAAATTGTTCATCTTTTCCTAGCATTATTGTCTTGTCCAGGGAGTCTTGTCTTTCCATGATGTGAGCAAAGTACGATAGCCTCCAATTAGTCATTTTAGCATCTAGGGAAAATTCAGGCATGATTTGATCTAGAACCCAGTTATTGGCTGGAATAAAATGTGTCAGCCATTGTAAATACCTTTCATATGAACCTGCCTTACATGGAGTCAGACCACTGGTCTGTCAAAGCCAGTACTGCCTACTCTGACTGGCAGCAGCTTTCCAGGATCTCAAGTACAAAGTCCTCCGCAACTTCCTGACCATTACCTGATCACAACCAGTGAAACCTATGGCGTTTAGCATGAACTTTTACATATGGTCTTGTAAACAGATACTTGCCTTGTCACTTCCGGTAAGAACCACCTCCAGACAGGCCAGCTGGGAAAGCATTATTGTTTTGCTTGCAAGACTGTTTGCTGTTAGGGTTGCCAGCTCCAGACTGAGAAACACCTGGAGATTTTGGGGGTGAAGCCTGAGGAGGGCGGGGTTTGGGAAGGGGAAGGACTACAGTGTGGTATAATGGCATAGAGTCCACCTTCCAAAGTGGCTATTTTCTCCTTCTTTGAAGATTTTTAAACAGAGGCTGATATGGTGAATTTAAACAGGTCATGAGAGGGAGGGCATCAGGGCTATTTAGAACTGGAGTCAGAGACACATGGCAAGTGAAATCAACTCATAGTTTATTAGATGGTCAAGATGAACATGCTGGGCTGAGGTCGGGGGCCTGCTTATATACGCAGTTTAACCACACCCCCGGCCTCGTCCGATAGACGTGATAGGGACAGTTTCCCACGGCTGTGTGCTATACGTCCTCCGTTGAATCCTATGTGCACCATTGGTGGGTATTATGATCCGGCCAGTCAACTGTTCACCAGATAAAAGCTCCGGTCTCTAGCCCAGCCACGTGCATTCCCCCAACCACATGGCGGTCGCCATTGAGTACATTACAAGTGCTTAGTTTTCATGACCCTTTTTTACACACCCAGGAAAATGCTGATTGCCACTTCAAGGTCACAAAGCAGTTTTCTCCAGGCCAGTTTGGCTAGGGATCCTGGAGGGGGTTTTGTCCATCTTCTGGGCATGGAGCAGGGGTCAATGGGGGTGGGGTAGTTGTGAATTTCCTGCGTTTGCAGGAGGTTGGACTAGAGCCCTGGAGGTCCCTTCCAACCCTATGATTCTATGGGTCTCCACATGAACTGATCTCTGTTGCCTGGTGATCAGTTGTAACCCCAGGAGATATGGACATTGGCTACTCTATTTTCAGTCAAGACCTCCTTTCAAGTGCATACCATTTAAGACAACATTCTCAACTATGCTGAATTAGTTCCACATATTTATATCCCATCTTTTCTCCATAGACTCAAAGCAGCTAATAAACCAACAAGTTGCAGATGGATAAAAACAATATAACAATTTTGTTTTAGAAAACCAAGGTAAAAGTAACACACAAATTAAAAACGCAGCCAAACCTGGGAAAACAGTATATGCTCTGCCCAGTGCCCTCAAGAAAAAAAATTCATTTCACATGCCTTCCTGAGCACAGGAAATGAAGTTAACCCTCTGTACCCAATTCGGGTAAGCTAGTGGAGGGGAATGGATCTACCACCAAAAAAGATTATACGACCTTAATTTTTCCAGATGGACAATCCTCTTCTGCTGTAGCACAGTGAGCAACTTTAAGGCAAATGAACATTGCAAGCTACCCATTGTAATCTTGTATTGGAGGACACAGTCACAGGTCAATACATATTTGGGAAGGTTCATACAGGAGAAGGTGCTCCTTAGGACAAGCAGGATCCAGACCATTGGTTCAAAGCCAGCACCTTGAACTGGAGTCTGAAACGTTCTGGGACTGTTGGGTGGGACTGTGGGGGCATATAAGTAGAGTATCTGCTTTGCATGCCAAAGGTCCCTGGTTCGATCCCTCTCATCTCCAGTTAAAGGATCAGGCAAGAAGTGATGGGAAAGACCCATTCTGCTCCAGAGATTACAGAGAGATGGTGCTAGTCTCAGCAGACAAAACTGACCTCAGTAGACCCAATAGAAGGCAGCTTCATGTGTTCGTTTACCAGCAGCCAATACTGTTGTTTCAGCACAGGAATAATACAGCTGTGCAGACCCACATCCATTATTAAATGGGGATTCTGCTCTTTGCTAGGGACTTGAATTAGGAAATGTGTGGCAGGGGACAGCCATTTAGCCTAATAGGTTTGCTAGGATCAGGGGCGAAGACTTTTTAATTTCCCAGGCGGCGGGGGCTCTTGTGTACACATGCACGCCGGGACAATGTCCCCGCTGCTGCTGCTGCCAGAGCCTCCCCCTGCCCGGCTCCCAGTTCCCCTGAACCCCCTCCCCTGAACCCACTCGCTCTCTCCCTCCCTCCCGGGGCCATCTGGGCGACTGCCCAGTGTGATAACATCACCCGGAAGTGACATCATCACACCGGGCACATTGCTAGGGTGATGCTCTGGCAATCGCCCTGAAACTCTATGGTGCCATAGAGTTTTGGGGCGATTGCTAGAGCGTCACCCTGGCAGTCACCAAGATGGCCCCGGGAGGGAGGGAGGGAGCAAGTGGGTTCAGGGGAGCCGGGGGGGGGGGTGGGCAAGCCTAGGAAGGGAGGCGGGGAGGTGCGGCAGTGGTGGCGGCAGGTGGGCACCCCATTTCACTGGGGGGGCTCAGTCCCCCCTAGGAAATTTCAGGGGTGGCCTGTGCCCCCGAGCCCCCCCGTAGTTCATGCCTATGGCTAGGATTATGGATACTAAAACTTCAGAGCAATTCAGACACAGAAGGTAATGAGGGTGTGCAATGTTGCTTCCTGCAATGGTCAGCCAGTATGAAGCTTGTGGGTTGGTCAGGCCTGATACAAATACTAGGAGCCTGGTTTTCTAAGCATTACCTTCCACCTCCTGCACTTTAGGTTCCAGACATTAGACACGCTCTTCCAGCAAAATATAGCAGGGATCCAGGGTCCAATGCCTCCCCTCCTCTCAGGGTTGCCAAGTTCCCCTGGCCACCAGCAGGGGATGGGGGGATAGAGTTGCCAGATCCAGGTCAGGAAACTTCTGGAGATTTGGGGATGTAGCCTGGGACCTCAGTGGGGTACAATACTATATAGTCCACCCTCCAAAGCATCCATTTTCTCCAGGGGAACTGATCTCATGCAGTCTGGAGATTAGCTGTAATTCGGGGAGATCCCCAGGTCCCACCTGGAGGCTGGCATCTCTACCTCCCCCCCCCCCGAGTCTCCCCATCCCAGGTCAGAATTTGGTTATGGCACTACAAAGCCCTAGTCTGGGTCTGAAGTGGCCAGATCAAAATGCTACTTTAGGGTGTTTGACTGCAAGTTTGTAAACTGCAGGGCAATACAAACAGATTGTAGATATCTGGCTTTTTAAAAACTGCAATATACAAAAACTATAAACTCAGTCAGTTCAATCTATTTGACAGTAGAGTCTCTTGACATATGTAAATCAACACTGGGTAGCCACAAGATGGTGCTGCATGCACAGATGAATGTTCTAAGGACACTTGCTTATAACCTTCTAACAAGTTTCCAAATGCAGGGCTTGTGCTGACTATCGAGAGCATAGCTATGTAAATCAGAAAGGATCCACAGAAAGATGGCTCAAAAGCTGAATGAAGGGCTTGTGCAATTCAAAAAAACTGGGTAGAAATAAAATGAAAGAAGCTTTTTAAAGAAAAATTATTGAAGCTGAAAAAAATTACATTTAACACAGAGCTGTAATACAAACCTTATGACAAATATTGAAACCACTATAGAATGCAGAAAGTGATATCCAGTAATGCAATGAATATCATATGATTAACTCCACAAAGGCAACTTCATGAGGTGCATGGTATGTATGGTAATTATGATAATTATAATAACTATGATAATTATGATAATGATAATGATAACTTGGTCAACAAAAGAAAAACCCAACAGTATGTCAGATCCAAAGGTATCTTAGAAGTGAAGCCAGTTGTGGTAGCTCAGTCTCGAGGGGAACAAATTTTGTTCAGCCATAAAATGAAGTACAAGAGCCCATGTGCGAACAAATCTGGAGTGAGTTGTGGTTGACGGTCTCTGTGACTTTTGAAGAACATCAGTGATTTTAGCCATAACAAATTGGTCCCATATTTTTTCGTACCAACTCGAAGTAGTCGGGGGAGCAGGCGACTTCCAGGCAGTGACAATTGACAATCTGGCAGCTGCTAAAAAAGTAGATATGAGTTCTTCTTTTGAGTTATCCTGTACTGAGTCATCCCAGAGATTTAGAAGTAACACTTCAGGCTTGAAGGAAAGAGATTGTGAAGTGATCTGGTTAATCTGTATTATTATGTCCCTCCAAAACTGCTATATCACCAGACACTCCCACCAGCAGTATAGGTAAGTTCCAATGGTGCCACAGTTCTTCCAGCAGAAAGGGCTATGTGTGAGATTCATTTTATGAAGCCTGTGCAGAGTATAGTACCGTCTGGATGTCAGTTTAGATTCATTTATTATTACAACAACAAGGCATAAGATGCACGTACTTAGATGAAACATTCATATAACTGAATTTAAACAGTATATATAAAAACCAATATAAAAACAAAACTATGTAAAAATACAGTCATATATAATAAAATATGAAGAACATAAATCAGAGATTACTAGGGAGTGATTGTTACATATTTGGTTGTGTGTTTTGAATACAATAACATGCCACCCAGAATTTTGCCAGACTTAGTAATTGTCTGGGATGTCAGTTTAAAGAATTGCATATGTATGTTATAAATTTTAGAGTTGTTCACAGGTGAGGCCCAAATAGTATTCCAATGAGAATCCTGGAGATCCGAATGCAAGTCTTCCATCCAGCGTTTTTGATGCTTCAGTTGTCATACTATCTGCTTCTAAGATAATCTTATAAAGTTTGGAGATAAAACCTTGTGCAGAATCTGGATATGTCACAATAATGTTTTTGAAATTTGACAGTGCTCTTTTAAACATGTCCAACTTAGCCAAGTATTCCACCAAGTTTTTAAGTTGCAAATATCTGAACGATGGAATTTGAGAACCTAAGTGTTGATCGAAGTACCATTTTTCTCAAATTTTACCCTGCTTCACCGTATCAAAGGGGCATGAAAATCCTGCTCATGTCCATTCTACAAAAGTTTCAGAAGCCATTCCTGGCAGGAACCACATTTGTTTTGTAAAAAAAAAAGTGAGTTGTGAAATATCTGACAATAGAAGTTTTCTCCTTCAGTCCCATACTTCGATCGATGCCGCCAATAAGAAATTATTGCTGATGGTTCTGGGTGGTCGAAGCACAGGTATCCAAAAAATCTATTGCAGAGTAAAAGGTGATGTACATTCCTGCTCCATTTGCATCTAAGTGGTTTGTGAACCCATGTGTAACATCTGAACCACATGAGAGAGCACAGAAGAATGAAAGTATGTACGTAAGAGCAGAAAATCAAACCCTCCCAGAGATGCAGGCCTGTTCAAAATGTTACCATTAATTCTGGATTTTTTGCCACCCCAGAAGAAGAGAGAAAGAGCCTTTTGCCAACTTCTAAAATCTCTATCCAGTATAAAAATGGGCAGTGTACAGAAAAGAAACAGAAATGTTGGTAGAATAAAGCACTTGACCAAATGAAAATGACCTGGTAATGATGGCTGAAGAGATTCCCAGTCTCTGAGACTGCCCTGAGTGTCCTTGAACAGACAATTGAAGTTACAGGAAAATCAATTTTTTAGGTCCAATGGTATCTGAATTCCTAAGTGTCACCAGGTATCCTGTATCCATTTGTATGGGAAGTTTTGTTGCAGCTGTAGTAATGACTGTTGCACAAGGTAAATAGGATACAGTTCAGATTTACTCAAGTTGATATGTAAACCTGAAACAGAGCCAAAACCTGGAAAGAGTCCATTGTATAGCTGGTAGGGAACAAAGAGGATTCGAGATGTATAGAGTTAAATTTTCAATATAAAGGTTCACCTTATATTCGAAACCTCTGTGTGTCATCCCAGAAAAGATTTGCTCCTTCGTAGCTCCTCCGCCAACGATTCAATCACGAGGGCCAATATGAGAGGCGACAGAGGACAGCCCTGCCTGGTTCCTCTTGAGGGATGGAAGAATGGTGAAGTGTGACCATTAACCCTAACCCTTGGTGTAGCATGAGAATAGAGCTTTTTGATCTTGAAAGCATGTTAATACTGGAAAAGGTGAACTTTTTTGCAGGTTGCCCATGGTTAATGCGATAAAGAACATAAAATGTCTGTCGAGGCCTTTGTCCTCTCCTTTTCCAAGTACCGCATTGGGAGTTGGGTAGGGTTACTAACCCCCAGGTGATGGCTGGATATCTTCCAGTATTACAACTGGTCTCCAGACTATAGTGGTCACTCCCCCTGCAGAAAATGGCTGCTTTAGAAGGTGGAGTGTATGGCATTATACCCTGCTGAGGTCCTGCCCCTTCCCCAAAATCTCCAGGCTGGAAAGTTCCTGGGAATTTGTGGGTGATACCTAGAAATGGTGAAGTTTTGGGAGGAACCAGTTCAGTAGGGCTGTGATTCCAGAGAAATCCACCCTCTGGAACTGCTATCCCCCCCCCCCCCCGCCCCCCAGGAAACTGATTTCTGTAAGTCTGGAGATCAGATGTAATTCTGGGAGAACTCCCGGTCTGACCTGGAGATTGGTAACCCTAACTCACACACTATTTAAAAATAATAGAGAAAAGAAATTTGCTTCCATCTAATCTGGCACCCCTTAAAGCCTGGGACCCTATGCAACCACCTAGGCACCCTGTTTCTAACACTGCTATCGCCTAGCCATCTACTCCTCCGTGGAAAGGCTGCAAGCACCAGAATGGGATACCTGTAAAGAGTGGCACCACAGAGGGATCACTCTATTGGCCCTTGGGTTGTCAACCTCCATGTGGAGCCTGGAGATCTCCTGGAATTACGACTAATCTCCAGGGATCAGTTTCCTTGGAGAAAATGGTCACCTTCAAGGGTGAACTTGATAACGTTATACCCCACTGAGGTCGCTCTTCAAACCCCACCCTCCCTATGCTCCATTTCCAAATCTCCAGGAATTTTCCAAAGCAGAGTTGGCAACCCTAAGTCCAAGTGTCATGAGGAGTAGGGAACTGGTTTTTGGCAAGCGGGGGGGGGGGGGTTGGTTTAATAGTCATGGTAGCATCACAGTCTAGGGGCTTTCTGGTGAATTAAGCATCAGAATGATTCCATCTGTATTTTAAATTTTCAGTACACTTCTATCCTATCCTTCCTTCGAAGAGCTCAGGGCAGTTGGAAACCATTGTTTCTCCATATTCTGTCCTAACAGTACCCTCTTGTCCAGAGTACGGGTTGCACATCAAAACAATCAGTTGTTGTGGCGCAGCCATTTCTTTTAAAAACCAGCCATAACTTTTCATGTTCCATACAGTCAAAAGCTTTGCTTCTGCATACACAAAATATAAAATACTGGCAATACAAGAATGTAGACTACTAGATAAAGAATGAACTCAGAAGTGCTTTGGGAACAGCAAAAAAACTCTGCGTGCTTAGCCAGACTAGCAAACATTCTTTATTGTTCATGGAAAACCAGGGCTGTGCCCACAGGTGCAGCCCAATGCTGTGTATGTTTACTCAGAAGTAAGCCTGACTGAAATCCATGGGACTTGCCCTCTTATAAGCATGCAGAGGGTCGCAGCCCCGGACTGCGTAAATACCAGCCAGGTATTTTGCTTTATATGAGATTCTTTTTTCTTATCTAATTGCACAGTATGGTACAAGATCTGTCAGATATTCTTATTCACATAACCATTAGTAGACTGTTTATATGAGTATACATTATCTCAGATCAGTCACTGGGTGAAGGCGAGATGTACTGTTAAAACGGCACTTGCCCGCCGGCTTTTTTCCACCCAGAATGCTAACTGCCCTCCCGCTGGTTTTCACAACACATTCCGCAGACATACCTTCTCAGTGATTTCTGAGTGTTGATTTTCATCAACAGCCCTGCTGCTCCTCCACCCATTGGCCATTTTATTTGTTTAAAGCCTTTTCTTCATCGAAATGTTTGATTCATTGCTTGATTTGAAAAGTGGGGAGGGGAGCCATGTTAGAAGGGTTTCAAAACTGCTCCAGGGAAAAGGGAGACAGGCCTTTGATGTCCACCAGCTTTTCACAAAGCTTCTGTGGCAAAGGGGCAAAACCAGTTTCCACTGAATGAGTAGCCCTGGAATGAACTGTTCATCTGGCAACAATGTGGTCAGCATATTTCCTCAGAGACCCACTGTTTGATTTATATACATCTGTATATAAACCAGTGATTCTTAACTAGGGCTATAATACTCCGCCGGGAGCAATCTACAAATCTTGGCAGGCATTTAGAACTCGGGTTGGGGGAGGGAATGGGGGTGTTCAGGGTTTTGGACGGCCCTTTCTCCCCACTTTCAGTGTCCCCTGATGGCAAGCAAAGGACTGTTGTTTTATATTGCTCAGTGTCCACCCTAAGGATAAAACTCCAATCCTAGATCCTCAATTTCTCTCACAGGGCCTTAAACAAAGTGGTACCAGTGAACCAGAATGAAACCCAACATTAAGGAGATGACTAATGGCTGTCAGACCCAAGCACTGCTGACCTACCTCACAGGGCTGTGTTCAGGATAAAAAGGGATAATCCTTTTGATACGCCCCTCTGACTTCTGAGGAGAAAGGGTGGGCTATATCTAGCACAGCTTTTTCCATATTGCACATCTGATTCTTGTTTTCAGCATGCTTGAAAGGCACTTAAAACCCCTCTCATCCCCCAATGTCAGGTTTAAATTTAAAAGGTCACTGCTGTACCAGGACAACTGGTTATTGTATTGACATGCTACAGACATTCATTTTGTTTATTTCCTGCCCTGTGGCATGTCCTTATCACTTGCGTCAAGCCCGGTGGATTATTTTTACTTCTCTTGCATGACAGGAGAATGCTAAGCATGCCGAAGTGCAAAGGCCTTTGGAGGAATCCATTCCCCCCAATTCACAATTTGCCCACCATATGTGTGTGTGTGTGTGTGAGAGAGAGAGAGAGAGAGAGAGAGAGAGAGAGAGAGAAACAGGAAGCTGCTCTGGGCGTTTTTTGCCTCAGAAGAAAACAAGTCAAAATTAGGGTTATTGTTCCTTTTTCCAAGCACAGAATTTTTCTTGGCTTGTAATTTAGATTTATTTACTTGAATGCACAGCCTACCAAAAAATCTTATCATCGTGCTCTCTCAGCTTGACAGGACAGTATTCAGGTTCTTTCTTTCAGAAAAGTGGCTATTATAACCACTGGGGGAATTTCCTGGCAAGCTATTGGCTAGGGTTGCCAGGCATGGCCTAGCAACCAGGGGCAGGTGGGAAGACACTTTCAGGTTTCCCCTAGAAGTGATGTTAGTCTTCTCTAGGAATCACCAAAAACTCTAAAGTTTCCAGTGATTCCTAGAAAGGCATGACATCACTTTCAAGTTTTTCCCGGCTATGACCTCTCACTGTTGCCAAAAGCATTTTTTAAAATTCTTTTCCCACCGACTGCTGAGGGCAGGAGATTTCATGCCTCCAGGGAGGATATGGCAACCCTAGCCTTCCTCCTGCACTGTTTTTATTACCTGGCATTCCTAGTAGGAGCAGCTCACTCACTAGCATTTAACCTACATGAGCAAAGAGATGTGCATATACCCATATACACTGTTGTCACACATGGGAGGGCTTGGGCTGAGGAATCAAACTGAAGGGCCCTTTCCTGCAGGTGATCTGGACTCAGGTGTGGGGAGTAAAGCAGGAAATGGGACTCCCAGGGTTCACAGAACCAATGGAAGACCAGGTAATATAGCAGGAACGTGAAGGGGGCAGGATAGGGAATATGTCTCTGAGGTGCTTTGTTGCACAGTCAGTCTGCTAATGGAAAGGGAAGGATATATAGCAGTGATCCCTCAATGTGGCACCCATGAGCAGCATGGCTCCTATTGCTGTGCTCCCTGGCACCCACACAGATTGTTATAATGGGACTACTTAATCTCTGGACTGTGATGCGTTTGGGCCAAACTGGGGAGAAGGAAGTGGTGTATTTGCTGCAGTGTGTATTGCAGAAGCAGGTGCGTGAGGATGGCATATTCATGACCAGTCCCATACTATTTACTGCTGCTGCTGTCCCTCCTTACTCCCTTCCTCCTTGTGTCAGTATAGAAGTGCCAACCTAATGAGAATCTTGCCAAACTGCAGCTGAGTTGTTGTTGTTGTTTTAAAAAATAGCCCTGTTAAAGAGCTAGAAGGGGAGTGGAAATACCAGAGCTCGGCACCACCATTTTAGAAATGGCACAAATCTCCATCCGCCTCCATGGAGTGGCTGTAGGTAATGCTGTCATACAGGCTCATTCCTTTGCTCTGGCTTAAAATGGAGAGCCCTGGGAACCCCACAAGTCATGCCTGGAAAGAGCTTGGTGTCATACGGAAGCTCCCCAGTGAAGAAGGGCATGCTGTGTTCTGCGCAGGGGAAAATCCCCCATGGAAGCAGCCAAGGTTGGTGAGCCCGATTATACAGGGACATGGCACAGACAAATTCTTCAGGATTCTTCTGCACTAAAAGAAACTCCACTCTTAGCCTCCTCCAGCATCTACCTCTCACGGGCAACTTCATTTCAAGAAAGTGATTTTGGAGGAGCGTGCCGGCCATCTTCCCCAGCAATTTTCCTTTCTCAGTTCAAGAACAAGCAGTGTCAAGTCTTCTCCTTTTTCTGCTGATGCAGGAAAAGTTCAGCCTCTACCTTTCTCTCAGGTGACAACAGTAATGGAAACTCTTCCAGTTCTCACTCTTGCCCAGCACTTTCCAGTCACACTCAAAGTGCTCCCAGATTACCCAAGCTGGAGCTCCACCAGGCAGCCTTGAACTTTCATACACATCTTTACAAGAGTACACAAGGTCTTGTAGCTTGTAAGAATACCCATGGTTCTTGTACAGAATTCTTGTACTGAATCAGAATTCTTGTCTGGCAACAGGAGGGCTGGGAAGGGCAACAGCATGGACCAGTCACAACTGGAAGGAGCAGAGCAAAGCACAGCGCTTGTTAAGCCACTGCTACTCGTGAAGACTTTCCAATGAGATACAAAGCTCCAGTCCAGCTCCTGGAAATTCTGCATCCATATATTATCCTGACCCTGTAATGTATCAGCATTACCAGTACACCAGTCTTCTTGGCTGTATGTAATATATATACTGAATCTACCAGCCCAGATAAATTTTCTCAATGATTAAAAAGATCTTGGGGAGTTTACGTAGTAACTGGCCATGAATTTGGATTTTCCACCATGATTTGCTTGCTCAGATATTCCTGAGCTGAGCAACATCCATCTCCAATCAGTCTTTGCTGACATGTAGATTTAAGTTGTACAGGAAAATAAATACACTCCTGATCAGCCTTTGATGTGCCTGCTTTTCTTGTTTGCAAATGGAGGTGAGTTAAAGAACATAAATCAGAGGTAGTGCTTGGCAAGAAAGTGGAAGCTGGATTTGGCATTTCCCGTGTTTTGGCTTTGCATAGAAATATTTGGGCTGACAACTGACTCAGGAACTTTTACTTGAGTTATCATCTGCCTTTTAACCCATTACCATTTGGTTAAATTCACATTTCCCAGTTTAAAGTAATGTAGAATAAACAAGTACCACTGCCATATATTGTGGAAACGAAAAGATTTAGTTAACATTGCTAGATTCAAGTCCAGTAGCATCTTAGACACCAAGAAGATTTTGGGGGTATAAGCTTTTGAGAGTCAAAGTTCCTTTTGTCAGATCTGATGAAGGGAGCTTTGACTCTAGAAAGTGTGTAACCCCCGCCCCCCCCAAAAAATCTTCTTGGTCTCTAAGGTGCTACTGGTCTCAAATATAGCTGTTCTATACCTATTGTCTATAGACCAAGATGGCTACCCCCTAAAACTTTTTTTTTTTAATTCTCTGTGAAAGTCATACACCAGCATCAAAACAGCCTAAGAGCACAGTGCAGATATAAGTTTGCCCTTACAAAATAATCAACTAGGGTTGCTGGCTTACCTGAAATAGGGGGATACCTCCTGCTGCCTCCTCCCAGCTCCTAACTCTGCTTGAATGAGCAGTGGAAGGGAAATGAATGGAAGTGAGGTCAGTTGGTATTGTTTGTGACATCATGTCCAGTCATGATGCTCTAGGAAGTCCCTGAAACTCTGTGATTTGACCATAGAGTTTGGTAGATTCCTAGAATGTTGTAACATCACTTCCAGGTGAAACTGAATGCCGAATGACACTTCCCCTCTTTGTGCCCTTCCTCTGAAAGATCCCAGGGACTGAGGGCAGAGGCCTGGCAACACTAACTCAAACTTCATTTGCTTACTCCACAGAATAAACAATTTAAATCCCTAAGAGGCATTGCTCTCAAACAGTGTCCCTCAAATGACCTTTACAATGTAGTTACTTTTGTCCTTATACCTGAAAGCCTAGAATTTTATATAAAAATGCAGGTCCCCAATCTATCTGTAGTTTTGCATAAATAGCCACGTGTCACAACTGGTCTCTTAAATGAGGACCTCATTTGCTCCAGAAGGACACCAACCAGTTCAGCAGATCTGAACAAACATCAACATGTGGACAGATTCAAAAGATTCAATAAGAGGCGTGAACTTTTGAAACCAATAGTGCTCATTTGCTCTCTCTACATGCTGGCTTCTAAATAATAAAGCAGTTTGAACAAGATCTTCCACAAGGAGTACTGCGCTATCATGCCAGCTGAAAACTGGGTTTCAAGATCATTATTAGAATACTGGGCTGGTTTCTGCTACTGTTTGCAGGTGCTGATTGGTATCACAATAGGAGCACATAGGTTACTGACACCACTTCATGTAGTAGCTCTCCTAAGGACAGAATATACACCCAATTTAAAATACAGAAATTGACCCTGAAGAATTCTATATGATTTGTTTTACAGTCCTTTCATGCCAGTTTTGTGCAGGGCAAGTCCTCCTCCGGTACTCTGATTATCTGCACTGGGATCATTGCAGAAGGGAAATGAACAGGATGTAATTTGTGGTACAGTAAAAATATCCGCCTGGTCTGGCAGTTCCCTGATTCATATCATGTGCTCACTGCTTTACTACAAACTTGAGAAAATGGGTGTGTCCTGTAACTGTGCCCTTTGGCTTCTCTAACCGGAAGGGCCAGAACTTATGCCACAGAAGCCACAGAAGCAATAATGTAAGAGAAAGAAGGCACAGCTTTCTACAGTTTGTTCAGTGTACAATGTTTGAACGATTAAGGCCCTTCCCTGCACAGCCCTGAGGCAAACTGAGGCTGCATGAGCCTGCAATTTCCATTCCAAAGATTATGCAAGCACAGCTAGGTGATGTGCAAAATCTGCTGGTCGTTAGCACACCTTCTCAGTGAAGTCTGATGAATGTGAGCAATGGCTAATTTCCTCCATGAAGACATTAAATCATTGGAATTCAATTAAAGAAATGTTTCTATCCCACATTTTTTTCTGCAAGCATTGAGGAGTTAAACAGCACAGCAAATCAACTTTGAATTCTGCTTTACACATCCCTGGGACCACATATATGTATGGATAATTAATTTGCTGTGTGCATAGCAGAATGCATTCCTTATGCAACACAGTCTGCTAACACCTGAGACTATGAAAATCTACTGCGTAGCTGAATCTATGACATGTGTAACTCCATTGTTCAAAGTTTAATAATTCCCTCCCAAGCTTCTTTTTGTTTCCTCTGCTTTGTCATTTGACCCACATTGCTGCTCATAAAGGCTACTAAATCCATAAAGCTCCTGCATTCCACACAAAGCCCATCTTACTGCAAAAAAAGCTTATGGCACAACATCGCCATGCTTTTCATGCCACTCACTGATTAGAAGTGGTTGCTGCTGCCCTTTCAAACAAGTAGATATACCCCAAATGCCCATTAAAACAGCATTCACTAAATAGTGCTGCTTGTCAGTTCAGCTAGCCCACTGTTTCCCCTAATTTCTGATCGCTGATGCACACATTTTCCCAAAATTAAAAAGGAGACTCTTTATTCTTCTCTCCCAAATGGTCTATTTTTACAGTGCATATCAACATACCCTCAGAACAGCCTGTACTGCTATATGTCACCAACAGAGGTTTCATGGCCCATCCAAGGTATTTTGACACCACAAGCAATATAGACCCATCACCTCCATGTTGTCATTGCTTGGGTCCAAGATTAGCCACAGTTTGGACCAGGCAAGTGGCCACACAGGCCCAGTAGGCAATGCCAGTCACTAATGCCACTGATGGCTGGGAAGCTGCAGTGTATCGACCCTAGCAGTCATTTGTGTGGTTTAGGGTGCATTTATACGGGCAGCTAATCCCACCACTGGCCCAGCTCAAATTTGATCTAGATCTTTTTTCCCCCCAGTGTTGCATGACCAGACAGCTCCCCCATGAAGTGCTTTACTGCGCGTGACTCCGTGGTGGTTTGTCTAGACGACATCCACCTTAAGGAGCTATGTGGTTGGCTTTTTTAAAAAAAAAAATCCTGTTTGCACATGCACATATGTGCCTCACCATGTACTTGTTTTTCCACGCATGCGCAGACTTAAATAGTAAAAGCACCACCAGCGGTACCTCCCTCTGGGTACCATTTCAGTTAATAAAGTTGATAAAGTTCACGGGACCATCAGAAACATAAAATTGTCTGGATCGTTTCAGTGGAGCTCTGTGGACATCACATGTTTAAGCAGTTATACACTCATTGCTAAGACGTTTTTAAAATGGCGGCCATTCGGAATGGTCTGGAGATCATCCCTACAGGCTGATCGCGTGCTGGTGGAATGACCAGATGGAGGAAAGTCCGCCATTGGCCTATCGGCAAGCTTTGGACCGGACTTTCACCACTATCTTTTAAGTATGGCTCCCAACGGGGATCAACAGGCTGATCACGGAAGTGGCACGTTCCCCAGATGTTGGTGTCTGGACATGCCCTTTAAATCCACCAGGCACTCATGCCTGACACAGCTAAAAAGAGCCATCTGAACGCAACCTTAGCTGGAGAACTGGCCCTCCTAGGATTGTTTGCTGATTGGAAGGAAGGAAGCAATCCCAGAGCACTGACACATGAGATAAAAGGCACAGCCTCCTCTTAGAGCAGATAACTCTACTAACTGATCCAATCACACCTGAGATAGTGACGATCCTGAATTACCCACTCCAAACAGAGGCTATTTGAGAGGCAAGGCCATAACAGTAACTCATGCAGAGATGCAAGAGGAAACCTCCCCTTTGGATGGTTCACAGGAACCTTTTTATTATTAAAGTACTTTATTTACTTTGCTCATAGCATATAGCCATCACACAATTTGGAACCACTGAGCTAATCAGTATAATATCCTTAGATGTCAGTGGGTATTATATCCTTTGATAAGGTTAATGACAAGGAAATGAGACGTGCTTATGAAGAAATGAGAGAGACCCTAAGTACAAAGGCACACATGGAAAATCTTTCACGGAGGAGGTGAGAAAAACGGCACCTGTGGAGATTACATACAGATTTATGATAATGAAAACAATGGTGTACCACCTTCCTATTCCCCAGGCAATTTATGTACAATACATTTGTAAACTCTGGTTGGTATTCTTCTAAATACCCAGAAAATTGTTTGCTTTCAGCCATCTTCTTGGGTGAATTGGATGGTCAGTCCATGTCTTTTAGAGATTGCTCATAATTTGAGAGCCCTATTCGTAACCAGAAGACCATTTGTTTTTGACCAGATGTTGATGGTGGTAGCATTGACTTGTCTTCAGTTTCAAAACATGAGGGGAAAGGGACTTTTGGAGGTGTAAATCAAGTTCTACAAACAGAGAAGAAAGGCAAATGGTTTCATAGAAACACAATGTTTTGCATGCTGTATCCATCCTGATAACTGACAGCCATATCTGGTAAGAGAGGGCTATAATGATAATTGCCCTGACCTGGATAGTCCAGGTTAGTCCGATCTCATCAGATCTCGGAAGCTAACAGGATCGGCTCTGGTTAGTATTTGGATAGGAGACCACCAAGGAAATCAAGGGTTGCTACACAGAGGCAGGCAATGGCAAACCATCTCTGAATGTCTCCTGCTTTGAAAACTTGACAGCCCTTTCCACCACCACATAATGATCATTAGGGATCAGTAACCCATTTTCCCACTCCACATTTAATTATTAAAAATAATGGCTTGAATCCTAACCTCCCTGTGGTGTTAATGTTCCATTTGTGCTAGCTACATCTGCTTGGGGTGATTTTTGCCAATTCCTCCTCTCACTTCAGCCCCCCACACACGCACTTTGACCCCATGGTGTTCCTGAGAACCCCATATTCCACAGGAGCATAGTTTTTCAGGGCAGAATTAAAAATGCAGTGGAGGCTCGAAAGTTGCCACTCATGTTGCATATGCAGCTCAGATCGACTTGTGTTGCTTAAGACCCAAGTTGAGGAAAACAATATGATCAGATTCCTAGGATCATTCTGAGGTTCTAGGAAACCTGTCCAGATCTGGTCAATGGCTAGACTGTACATAATTTGCCGGGATAAAAGGCACCAATCTATGAATGAAAGATGAGTTAATACTGTGTTCCATTTCTAACTGATGAGATGGAGAGAAGGGAGGAATCATGGGGTGTGAGCTTATAGGTTATTGCTGTAGAATGCCTTAAATATAATTTATATTTTTAAAAACATAGGACTAGTGTTGGTACATGTAATGAAAGTACTATGAGATCCCTTTGTCTGCAAGCTTTAGAGAGACTTTTCTCATGAGCTTAGGGGAAGGAAGGTTACAGTTCTGGCTTGCATATGATAAACTGTACACCAATTGACGTATTTATTTCTTCCTGTAGGCATCAGGTGTCTTAAGCATAAGCCAAGGACAAACACAAGGAGGCCTGAGAGGGAATTTGCCTTCCAGGGCTTTCTGCAAGGGTCGCATCTACTACTTAGATCCATTTACAAAGACTTTGCCTGGACTCGGGGGGGGGGGGGGGGATGCATGCGTGACTGTGAGCATACACACAATCATGTGCACTGATGAAGTCTTGGTTTGCAAAATGCTTTCCTTGTGCATGAAAACAACTTTGACCTGCTCTTAGGAAGGCAGTCATGAAGATAAGATTTATTTTGCATGCCCCACTTCGGCAAACAGGTGGAAATACCAGGGGCAGTCTCTCTAAGGGTCAGCTTCCTTATAAGGAAGTGGTAGTAAAGTGTTTTTTTGCCTGAAACAGTTCATTTACACAGGGGTCATTTCAAGCAGGAGCTCGGGGGAGCTCAGTTCCGGGAGTTGGTGCCAGCCCCCACCCCACCCCCATGGGGGAATGCCTGCTTGTGTCATGGCTGCAGCAAAATGACCCCATCCCCTGGAAAGGTCCTTGTTCCTCCGACCAGCCTTCTGAAGGCTTCAGGCACCACTGAGGCTATCCTCCCAGAACAGTGATATTTCTGAGGCTTGGATTAGTAGCTGTCCCCTCTCTGCCAGCTCTTTCTTTCTTTCTTTCTTTCTCTCTCTCTCTCTCTCTCTCTCTCTCTCTCTCTCCCTCCTTCCCTCCCTCCCTCCCTCTCTCTCTCTCTCTCTTTCTTTCTTTCTTTCTTGCCTTCTGACATACTTCCGGTTATGTCAGGTGGTGTAGCATATGCAAATAAGTTATGCTAATGAGTTATGCTAATGAGATCCTGCACCTCTTTTTCTACAAAATAACCCCTGCATTTACAAATGTACAGGATGACCAGATGTGGATAAAGAAGACTCACAGAGGAAGCACTATTTCTATTTCTTCAGCATTCTAGGAGCCCAAAACCTTTCAACAAGATTTGCCAACATATTCTGGTGATTTTTCTCTCTTCAGTCCACATTCAAACAGCAAACTGTTCGTTCTAGTCCCACAGATCCATACATGGGATGTGTCACAAATTTTCCCAGTAAGAGTCCTTAGCTGCAGAAAAAATGACCTGGGACAATATTGCACTTATGGGAGTTATAACCCTCACCGTTTTGGTTCCCTTTGACTCTTTATCTAGTGCATCATCTAAAATTAACTTCCAGTATTGTTAATACAGTGACAGTCTTACTTTAGAGGAAGGGCCTGTCAGACTCTGCTTATAGGTTTGGAGGCTACCCCAGAAGAAGACAGATCACTTGTGATTACAATGGTATTTATTAGGGTTTAGCAGAATGTTATAAACTGGGTTAGGTTTGCCAACTCCAACTTGGGAAATATCTGGAGATCTGGGGGTAGAGCCTGAGGAGGTAGGATTGCCAGGCATGGCAGTGGAAGATAGGGGATAGGGACCAGGAAAAACGCTGAAGTGCCATCATACTTGTCTAGGATTCACTGGAAACTCTATGGAAACCATAGAATTTCCAGCAATTCCTAGAGGGGACTGACATTACTTCCGGTTTTCCTCCAGAAGTGATGTCACACGTTCAGGCTGACAGTCACATTTTTATTGGTCTCCTGCCATCACTCTGTGTAGCTGTGGGGAAAAGGAGGTAGTGCAGGGGGTTTCCTGACCCAACTTTGCATCCCAATGGGAAGGGTGGAGGTTGAGGAGAGGAGGGACCTCTGCAGAGTATAATGCCATGGAGTCCACCATTCCAGCCCCCTCTCCCAAAAAAAATCTCCAGGAATTTTCTAACCCAGAGTTGGAAACTCTATGAACTGATAGTTGTAGATAACTTGTAATTCCAGATCTCTGGGCCCCCACTTGGAGGCTGGCAATCCTGGACTGGTTCCACAACAATGCAAGATCAAGCAAAGATACGCTTCACAGCCCTCTCTGAAGACTAAGGATCTCTGACAGTCCTTTTGAGATGTTACTCAGTAGGGCTGTCTACACATCTATGTAGTTGCCCATCCATCAGCAAGATCCAACAACCTCATGGCTTGCCTCACTTGTTAAAAGATCCTGAGGCCTAACTGCATGCAAGTGCCAGCACCTGTTTGTGGGATGCTTTCCCACAGGTAGGCTGTTTCCTGCCTTCAGCTTTATCTTTGACTATGCACGAATAGGCTGGGAAACTGCCAGTGAAGGAAGGAAGCCTGGGATAGAGGCCCTTCTTTGCACTAACAGCTTACTCTGGAGAATCCGAGGAGTCAAGCCTTAAGGGTTGACTTCACAGTCGCATGCATTCTCTCTGCACTGGTTTTTTCCCCTCCAGTATATTTATGCATTCTGCAACTACAAACAAAACCTGCAATTTTTTAAGCTAACTGGCTGCCAACCCTTCCCTCCCTCCCTCCTTCAGTGATTCTGCAAAAATAAAAGGAACAGAGGGAGAAATCCAGGCCCAAACATGCAAAACTGACACATTTGAGAACGGGGAATACCCTAGTCCTTTATATTTAATGGTTCCTTCTTATGCTCTCTCTGGCTTTTTTAAAGTTTGCCCAAGCAGGAGGACACATCCTCTTTTGTCTTTGGAGAAGGAGGAAAAGAAAACAGAATGGGGGAGGGAGTGTCCACCTAAAGAGAGAGAGGCAAAAATGGGGGAGGGCAGAGGGTAGCACTTAAATACCTGCAGAAACAATTCTACTTTAGAAAGGATTAGTTATTTGAAAGTGGATGAGAACAAAGAATTGCTGGAAAAGGAGTGTTGGTAACTGCAGGGCAACAGTGTGCTGGAAGTGGTCTGAATGCAGATTCCTGTAAAACAAATGCAGAAACAAGAGAAAGCCACAACACAAACTGGAAGTGAAAGTGAGAAGGAATGCAGAATGGTAGAATGGGATGAGCTCATAAACTGAGGCAAAATATGGGTGCAGAACGGGCCAGAGTGAAAGGGGGCAAATAGAGGGAATTCATGGGTAGGGAATGAGCATGGTCCATGGGTAGGGATGGGCATGGTTCAGGGTAGCCCATGAACCAAATCTCAAACTGAGCCAAAAGGGCCCCACCCAAACCGAGCTGGGTCAGGAGAAAAGGGGCAGGGGCTACCCTGGAAGGGATTCCTTTTCCACCTTTCTCCTGGCCATGACTTACCAGGGCCAGGAGAAAGCCCAGGAAAGGACTTCATTTTCTCCTTTCTCCTGGCCACAGTTCACTGTGGCCAGGAGAAAGGGGGCAGGGATCACCTGGGAAGGGTTAAATGGCTGCCAGCCATTTGACCATTCAGTTTTGCTCCTGACCGCTTTGAAGGGGGGAGCAAAACCAAGGGGTTTAATGGAGCACAGCCATTAAACCTAACAGCTGAGGGGGTCTGCCGGTCAGCCATTAGGTTTAAATGGCTGTAAGCCATTTAACTCATTGGTTTCAGTTCCCCCTTTTTGAAGAGGGGAGAGCAAAACCAAGAGGTTTGATGGCTCACAGCCATTTAAACCTAACAGCTCAGCGGGTCCACCATCAGCTGTTAGGTTTAAATGGCTGGCTGGAAGCCATTTAGCTCATTGGTTTCATTTCCTCTCTTTGAGGGGGGAGCAAAACGAAAGGGTTTAATGGCTCACAGCCATTTAAACCTAACAGCTGACCAGGTCCACTGATCAACTCTTAGGTTTAAATGGCTGGAAGCCATTTAAACTTTTGGTTTCATTCCCCCCTTCAAAGAGGGGGGAGCAAAACCAAAGGGTTAAATAGCTGCTCCCAGTTGAATTAGCTATAAGTCTGCTAAATGTTTGGGGAAGACACCTTCCCCAAACATTGGTTCCCAAGCTCTGAACTAGCCCAAGTTTGGTTTGTGAACCAATTCGTGCCCATCCCTGTTCATGGATTCTGTAAAGATACATTGTCTCCTTGGCATACAATAGTCTTCCATATGTAAACCCACTACAATGGCTACCATGTTTTTCTTTTAGGTGTGCCAGGCCCCTGCCAGGGGCAGGGAATCCCCCACCCCTGGACTTTTACCAGAAGTGATGCAACACTGCATGCAACACTGGGTTTTTTAAAATATCTTCTCCCACATGCAACAGGAGCAGGGGTTGGGAAAGGAAGAAGACAAGGGGAAGACTCAGCAAAGGAAACAGTGGTAGCAGTGACCACTATGAATAGTGTGAGCTCATACATGAAAAATACCAAATCTGGTTAGGTCCTGAGAATCATAGCTTTTAAAAGGAAAGGGCAAGTTTCTAATCTGATCCTTATGATTGCGCAGACATACTTGGAAATGAATGAATAATCCCTGTCGAAATTTCAAAAGCAAGAATAGTTGCTGAAGAGCATTTCCAGGGCTCAGAGGTGGAAGCTTCAGTGCCCTGTGTAGATCTTCAGCCTTCCTCCAGAGTATTTGTACCTGAAAAATTATGCAAATTAGTCAACACCAAGGAATGGAAAATCCAGAAAACATGCAATTTATTTTCATTTTGTTGGATTACACAGGCTGTAGGCTTACTTTTCTTGTTGCAAACTTTTCATTTTTAAAAAAAGTATGGGGTACATCTCAACCTGCTTTTAGGTTGGCTCTCATTGATCATTTCCACTAACAAAAGGTGCATTCCTTAGTGGAGTGGAGATTCCCTGACCTCCCTGCTCTTGCTGTGGCCCTGATTTCCCCAAAGTCCTACTCCCGGGTGACCAGGACTCCCAGGAACAGCATGAGGGTAGAGTTGGAGGTCTGCAGCCGGAGGAGAACTGGCAAAAATGCTTCCTTCGGTTAGTAGCAATGATTAGTGGGATCCGGTTGGATCCAGCATTTCAGGCTGCAGTGAGGGGGGATGACAGGTGATAATGTGAAGCTTTGTTGGTGGAAATCCCTTCAGTCAGCAGGATTTCTAGAAATGAAATACAAGGGCTATAGCTAGAAGTCGGGGGGTGGGGCACATGACTGTCTGAAGCAAAAGGCTGGAGGAGAGAATCTGGTGGGCTTTGTTCGATGTACGGTCCACTGTAATTTTTTCTTGGGACAAGGCTGGCCGGCCGGCCGGCTGGCTGGCTGGCTGATAGTGGCTTCCCAATCATTCCCACCATTCAACAGAAAAGGAAGCCAAATAGTCACTTCCTGGATAACTGCAAACAACAGTGAGTAAATATCTCCTGGTAAACTATTTCCTGCTTTGAAGAAAACAAGGCTCTGGCAGAAGGAGAATTTTTTCCCCCTCTGTGTGTAAAGAGGGCACAGGGTGATCTTTTGTCTTGCTGAAGTTGGCTGTGATCCAGCATTCAGAGTTGTAAACTCAGGGGATTAGACAGACAGACAGCATCCTCATTGCATTCCGCTCAAATTCACCTGTTCTTTGCCAGGGTTCCGTTGCGTCTGAACCCAGTATATTTCAGTGGCAAAAGCCATCTGTGTAGGCTGCTGATCATCCAGGCCCCAGTTATGTCATCAAGAAACACAGAGAGAGAGAGAGAGTAATTTGGTACTTCAGATGGGGGAGGGAAACCTTAATTCATAAAGTGACAAAAGAATGGATAAATACAGGACCACCATGTCTCTGGGAGACCTGGTTTTGAACCCCTCCTCTTCCATGAACGTTGCTGGGTGACCTGAGCAACTGAGTTGGAACAGAGGACAGTTCTGATTAGCTTCTATGAGAAACTAGTCTACAACCTGCTCTCTCCACATATATTTTTTCCCCACCAAGTTTCCCCTAGGAAACCACCGTAGGGTTTTCAAGGCCAGAGATGTTCAGAGGTGGTTTGCCATTGCCTGCCTCTGCATAGTGACCCTGGACTTCCTTGGTGGTCTCCTATAACAAATACTGACCAGGCCTGAACCTGCTGAGCTTCCAAGATTTGGTGAGATCGGGCTAGCCTGGGCTATCCAGGTCAGGCCACCCATACCTGGGGAATCACAATTGTAGCCATTTGCTTTTTAAGAAGCTGGAAACAGTATTGTAGGTCCAGTATGTCATCCCCCCTCCCTCCCATGCACACATTCTCTCCTTTTGGTTTGGTCTTCTGAGTTCTTCCTTTTTTGTTGTTGTTGTTGTCAAGTCACAACTGACATATGGCGACCCCATGGGGTTTTCAAGGCAAGAGACATGCAGAGGTGGTTTGCCATTCCTGGGTGTTCTCCCATCCAGACACTAGCCAGGCCCGACTCTTCTTCGCTTCCAAGATCTGACAAGGTCGGGCTAGCCTGAGCCATCCAGATCAGGTCCATTGTTTCTACATAACATGATTTTACAGGTTTCAGCAGCTATTCCTGGGGAAATCTAGGGCTAAACCACAGAAAACACCAGTGCTGCTGCAATAGACACAAGTACATTGTGGTGTGACTGACTCACACAAGTTTTGGATAGCAGCATGATAAGTAACCATCTCCCACTGCATTCCTGGAATAGTTTTGGAACTGTTTTAAACTTTAACAAAACTATAAAGAGATTATCTGCATATGGAGCTCAGGGGAGGGAGACAGTGCTGAACAGCATCTGAAGGACCATCTTCTCTCTTATGTTCCTGCCTGGGAATTAAGATCGAAGGGAGAGGCTCTACTGACCTAATCTCATGGGCACATAAGAACCTCATCTCGTGGGCACATAAGAGAGGGCATGTTCAGGGGCAGCCCCACAATTATGGAACCTCTCCCCAGGGAGGTGCACCTGGCCCCTTCACTGTTGGGGAGAGGCTATGGCTCAGTGGCAGAGCCTCTACTTGTCACACAGAAGGTCTCAGGTTCGATCCCAAGTTGAAAGGGTCAGGCAGTAGCTGATGTGAAAGACCTCTGCCTGAGACCCTGGAGAGCTGCTGCCAGTCAGAGTAGACCAGGGGTGGCCAAACTTGCTTAACATAACAGCCGCACAGAATAAATGTCAGATGCTTGAGAGCCGCAAGACATGAACAAATATTGCACACACGTTTTTACTGCAAAATATGCAGATTTGCTTCTTATTAACATTAAATTAGACTGTGTGAAAGAGCCGCATGTGGCTCCCAAGCTGCAGTTTGGCCACTCCTAGAGTAGATAATGCTGACTTTGATGGATAGACTGATGGTCTGATTCAGTATAAGGCAGCTACATGTGTGTGTGATCTTCAGAAGGCAATTGAATACAATTTCATTTAGGACTGCATTTGACTGAGTTTTTCTTTATTGGCGGTCCTGTGGAGTTTTAAAATCATTGTCTATTCCTATTATTTTATTGTGTTTTTAAAATCATTTTATTTATGTTGTAAGCCGTCTTGTGTTCCGCAAGGGAAAAGGTGGCCAATAAATGTTTTAAATGAAGAATTAAATAAACATCTCCCTTGCAACAATACCTCACTATTTCAGAACCCTTTAAAAAAAGATTTCCCTAGAACTTTAGGGTAAAGAGGAAAAACAGTGACAATTATGCATAAGATGGAAGCGGTAAAGTAATGGCTAGGCAGGCATAAGAAAGAAGAGGAAACTACAGGAAGCTACCAAAGAAAGGGGAAGGAAGGGAGATGGAAAAAGCATGCGGCGGTAGATGAAATCTCTTCCTAGAATGTTGAAACTTAAACACCCTGAGCAATCAACTAGCAAATCTTTCCTCTCATTCCATTATTTGCACGCCTTGATTCATCTCTTAGTCCTCATCTCCAACTGGACCAAAGCCTAAGTAATTGAAAGGGTACCTTTGCTCAGGTTCATCCTTAGCCCTGGCCTTCCCTCCATTCCTTTACCCACTGTTGAAACTAGGGTTGCCAACGCCAGGTTAGAAAATACCTGGAGATATGTGTGATAGAGTCTGAGAAGAGCAGGGTTTGGGGGTGGGGGGGAGGACTTCAATGGGGTATTAATGCCATAGAGTCCACCTTCCAAAGCAGCTAGTTTCTCCAGGTGAACTGATCTGTGTCACCTGGAGATCAGTAATCCCAGGAAATTTTCACCTGCCACCTAGTTGAAATGCAGTTTGTGGGCTCCTCCGGCAGTGGTCTGTCTCTCTGCTTGCGACGTTACTCTACAAAAACGCCTTGTACACTGATACAACCAAATGAAAAGACTTCAGGTGTTCACTCAGTTGCCAACAAAAGCAAACAACATTAAAAATAAAACCAGGCTACCGGTCCTCATGAGAAACTGGTATTTTTCCACTGGACAATGGCCAGCTATCCCTGTCCTGCTGTGATGTTTACTTTACAGAGGAAACTAAAGACACGTATTCTGCCAGAAGCTGTTAGAGCAATAAAAAGACCGCCAGGGCCTGTCACAAGTCGGAAAAATCCAGAAGAACGTTGGTTTGCTAGGTTCAAGGGCAATGATTAAAAAATATACACATATTTGTTGGGAAATTATCAGCATGCATGAAATAAACTGCTGTTGTTTTCATATTCTGCTGATCTTTTTGTTTAGTCTCCACATTGTCCGGCACTCCCTACTTCACATGAACAGCTGCTAATTTAGTCCTGTTTTTCCAGGGGGAGGGGTGTTTCGTCGCTGAGTGTATTTCACTTGCCTGTTATTAAGTGTGGGAAGTAGTCTGTTGGAGTTTGACACGGAGACTGAGTATGCATTAAAAATCTAACTCTTTTTACTGTTTCCTTCAAGAAGAGACATGGCCCATCCTTTGAAACTATAAAGGGAATCAGAAAGAGAAAAGCAAAAGCCCAAAAAAGAACAGAAAAGGGCAAAGTATTGGGGGTAAATGAGGAGCAAAGAGGCTGATGAAATTCTAGGATCATGAGAAGGGAAGGGAAGGGAAGGGAAGGGAAGGGGAGATTTAAAGCATACAACCCCAAACTAGTTCATGTTTTTGGAAGGAACTTTGGGATTTATGGAAAGGAGCTACAGGGGAACTGAGGACCAGTTCAGTGTTGCTAATTCACAAGTTAATACTGTTACACTTGCCTCACTTTTCCAAGTAGCAAGCAGTTCTAGGGACAGCACTTACCAGAACTGGTTCCCTTTGGAGGGGAGAACGCCAGAGACTTAGGGTGTTTTTGTAGTATACACATAATTCATACATATACAGAGAGAACACATCCCTACAGGGCAGCAGGTCTGCATCTGCTACCCCACTTCAGACCCCAAAGAAAGAGAGGTCCTGACCCCCCCCCCCCACGTGGTGTTTCACACAACTCTAGCAGAGTTTGTCTGTCTGCTTCTCTCTCCCAGAATCTAAATGGCTCTTTCTTTTCACACAGACACTCATCTACCCACCCAGTTTAACTGGGAAACACGCTGCCAGTGGAGGTGGTAATAGCCACAAGCATAGATAGTTTAAAAGGGTGGGTTAGACAGATTCATAGAGGATGAATCCATCAATGGCTAGTAGCCATGGTGAGTAAAGGGAACCTCCTTATTCAGAGGCCATAAACCTCTGAAACCTAGTGTTTTGGAGGCAACATCAGGAAGTCCTTGGCCTCTGTGCCCTGTTTGGTCCTGCAGGGCAACTGGTTGGCCACTGTGTGAAACAGGATGCTGGGTTAGATGGGTCAGTGCTAGCAAAGCCCTTCTGATGTTCTTAAGATGTGGGAGAGGGTGTCCTTTGGATCAGGGCTGCAGTGCCAGGGGTATGAGATTGAACCCCTTCCCTGTGACATTTTTGCAGTCTCAGCCCTCACTCTCCAGTGCTGGTTAGAGTTGCCAGATCCAAGTTGGGAAACTCATGGAGATTTGGGGATGGAGCTTGGGGAGGACAGGAACCTCAAAGGTGTACAATGCCACAGAGTCTACCCTCCAAAGCATCCATTTTCTCCAGCGAAACTGATCTCTGTAGTCTGGAGATGAGTTGTAATTCCAGCGGACCCCTAGGTCCCAGCTGGAGGCTGGCACTTAGTGCTGGTATTTGGAGAAAACGTAAAAGCGTCTTCCCCAATGGGACAAACAGCAACTTCAGAAGCAAAGAGGGATAACTGAGGTCAGGAAAACAAACCCTTCCTCCCAGACGTGGCCCTGATCTGAACCTCCCTTTTCCCCATCACTGCTATTTTCCCAATAACAGTACTCCATTCACCAATCTCCAAACGCCTCGTCTAGTTTGGCCCTAGGCCTACAACTATGACTGTGCCTTCTTTACAGAATTTGGCAACGTTGTTATAGCTGTCAGCCAGAGAGGAAATCAATCAATTGCATCACTTTAAGGAAGTGATGAGAAGTGGAAGATATAGGAAGGGTAGCATGATTCATGAGAGACAAGATCAAGTACTACAGTCATATTTATAGCTGCGTCGCAAAAGAAAAGAAAAGAAGCAGCACTACGAGCTCATAATTTTCCATACTTCCAAGGGTCTTCTGATACCTCAATATCTGCATAAAGGAGTCCTTTAAGATCTCTCTCACACACACACACACACACATCAACAGAGTTTCAAACAGGTGTATATTTTAGTTCTAGGGGGATTTGGGAAGGCCCCTCTCCTTGGTGACCTCAGTTTATTGCATGACTCTCTGCCTGTTACCAAAAGGAGGTGTTTCTCATCACTGAGGACTGTCCCTCCCTTGGGAACCTGAATGAAAAAGGTTGAAGAATATATGAAAGCTGGCTCCCAGGCAGGGTTGCCAACCTCCGGGTGGTGGCTGGAGATCTCCAGGAGAATGAGAGCAGTTCCCCTGGAGAAAATGGTGGCTTTGGAAGGTGGACTCTGTGGCATTATACCCCTATATTATTTATTATTTATTCATTTATTTAGATTTATACCCCGCCTAGCCAGCAAGGCTGGCTCTAGGTGGCTATAAAGTCCCTCCCCTCCCCAAACCCAATGTTCCTCAGGCTCCACCCCCCAAAACTCCAGTTATTTCTCTACCTGGAGCTGGCAACCCTATTCCAGGGTTCCATCACACCATAGTATTCAGAGTCCAGAGAGGCCAAAGGAATACATCCCCTAATGGGAGGAGGGATTGCTTCTGTCCCATTAGGTCTTGCAGGTCATAGTAAACAAGCTACAGTGGGCAGCATGGCTGGGTGGGGAAAGGAGATTTGCTACCTCTCAAAGAAACCAGTGTTTCAGCAGACTGGGGGCCAGTTTGATCGTCACTGCGATGGTACTCTCGATCTCATCCATTTATTTTCTCCTATAACAATTCCTATGCACTCCTAAAGGAACCAGTGAAGTCTCCACCAGGGTAACATGGCCATAGTCATCCTGTGCGCCAGCCCTAAACATTAAGTGGGCAGGGATAAATCAGTGTTCACTTTTAGTAACATTTTCATGTGTGTAAGAGAGAGAAAGCACATGCGCACAATAAACTGTTCCGTCAAGCAATGCTGAATGTTTTGTATCTGACAAAGGGAGCTTTGATTCTCGAAAGGCTATAGCCTGAAAATCGTGTTGGACTCTTAAGGTGCTCCTGGACTCTAATCCAGCTCTTCTGCTGCAGGACTTCATTACTACTATTGTGTACTGGGTTCTTGGCATTCACAAGTCGGACGATAATGTAGTGAAGAGCATACTTTATTACACTACACAATGAACATGCATGACCAGCTGAGATGGCCAACTTTATACAATCCCTAGGACACACCCCAAAGTCCTATTGGCGGGTTTGAATTTCCCGCCCGAGATCTTATTGGAGGGCTAGTGGTGGCCTAGGATCCTTGACTCCTATTGTTCCAGGAGTCAAGCTCAGGCTGTATGTCGCTGGACCCTAGTGGTGGTCAGCGAACATAACAACTACCTACTGAACTTTTTTTGGTGTTACTGTTCTTGCTAGGATTGCCAGGTCCGGGTTGGGAAATCCCTGGAGATTTTGGGGGTGGAGCCTCAGGAGGGTGGGGCTTGGGGAGGGGAGAGACTTCAGTGGAGTACAATGCCATATAGAGCCCACCTTCCAAAATGACCGATTTCTCAAGGTGAACTGATCTCTGTCACTTGGAGATCAGTTGGCATCCCAGGAGATTGACAGCCCCCACCTGGAGGGTGGCAACCCTCGTTCTTGCACCTGCAATTAATTCAAATATAAATAAACATGGACAAGTATATGTATCTGATTTCACCATAGTCCTTTCCACCTCCAGTCTGGTGTAGTGGTTAAGTGTGCGGACTCTAATCTGGGAGAACCGGGTTTGATTCCCCACTCCTCCACTTGCACCTGGCTGGATGACCTTGGGCAAGCCATAGCTCTGGACCAGCTGTTCCCTCAAGGACAGCTTGGGAAAGAGTTCTCTCAGCCCCACCTACCTCACAGGGTGTCTGTAGTGGGGAGGGGAGGGGAAAAGAGTTTGTAAGCCACTCTGAGACTCTTAAGTGAGTGAAGGGCGGGATCTAAATCCAATCTCTTCTTCTTCTCCTCCTAGCCTCTAGTCATCCGTACAGACCTAAGAGATAGTCTTTCCATCATTTGCGAAATCTCTTGCATCATGTGTGTTAAACATGTGGCTTGATCTCAAAGGTAGTGGGTTGAGGTTCACAAACAGCAAGAAGAAAGAGCTGCGGAAGGGTGGTTTTGCATGGTTTCCCTTCCTCATTGCACTCCCCATACTGCACGACAGTTGTCCACAAGGTTCCCCCAAACCTCAGTATCACCATTTCAGGGATCGCAGGAGGCTGCTGGGGGAAGAAGTGTTAGAATATACATAAGTGCAGCCTTATGAAGAAGATCAGAAGATCACCCTACAGGGGGACAGCTGAAGGACTGCTATTCAGCAAAGCTAGATAAGGGACCTCCCACATTTTCAAATTATGTCCTTCCTTGTCTCCTGATTGGCCCTTCTGGAGACTTCTTGATCCTGCAGAGCTTCTGTTGTTCTTATTCCTCTCACAGGAGTTAGTTGGATAGTTAGTCTCTCTCTCTTTCTCTCTCTCTCTGTTCTATCAAAGTTTGTTCTTCTTTAATAAACCGATTTATCTTTCTTTAAACAGTTAGTGCTCTGCTTTCTTGCATGTTTAAACTCTGCCAACAAGAAGAGGAGTAGGCTTTTATACCCCGCTTTTTTCTACCTTAAGGCATCTCAAAAAAGCTTACAATCACATTCCCATCCCATCACCACAACAGGCACCTTGTGAGGTAGGTGGGGCTGAGAGTGCTCTGAGAGAACTGGGCCCAAGGTCACCCAGCAGGCTTCATGTGGAGGAATGGGGAATCAAACTCAGTTTTCCAGATTAGGGTCCACCACTCTTAAACACTACACCACACTGGGGAGATCTGCCTCTTCAAGCTTCTCCCACTAGGGTTGCCAGGTCCCCTGGGGGGGGGTGCCTGCTTGATAGGTTCCTTACCTGCTGGTCCCCACCCCCCAAAGTGCCAGGATCATGGTGATGTGCCCAGCATGACGACGTCAGAAGATGTCCCAGAGAGGGGTTGGGACTCCCCCGCAGCAACAAAAGTAAGACCTGGCAACCCTATCTCCCACCCATAGCATCCCACATGTGAGTCTGAAGTTAAACACAACTGATTTCTATGGGGCTTACACTTAAGTAAGTGTGGATAGGATTACCTCCTTGGTGTTGTTGGCTTTTTACTACGCTGAGCTATGAGACTGATTGATAAATGTATACAATCAGGTTATAATCTACAACACTCTGTTGAGTTCGTATAGAGACAATTAAAAGGATGAATTAATTTATCAGGACTCTAAGGGAAAAGAATACAGATGTTTTACGGTAACAATCGGTAAATGATGGCATCTATTTTAAAAGATCTATTTCAGGCTGCTGGCTTGATGCCAGTACACAAATTATTCTTATTGCAGTTTTCTAAGACTGTTAGAAATTTTTGCTGTAAACTGACAAGACTTCAAGGTTTATCGGGGGCGGGGGGCTGAGAATGCTAAACAATATAGTGATAGTTAAAAACTAGTGGACCCTAAAGGAATACTGGTTAATTTTGCTCAAAGAACAATCATTGTATCAAACCCAGATCCCACCTTTCATGCACTCAAGTCATGTATAGAAGATACCAGTATAAAGAAAGCCAGTCGAAGACTCATTAATGATATAGGGGTTTGTTTGTTTGTTTGCCATCCAGTCACAGCTGACTTATGGAGACCTTCATGGGGTTTTCAAGGCATTCAGAGGTGGTTTGCCATTGCCTGGTTTTGCCTCATGGCTCTGGTATTCTCTGGCAGTCTCCCTTCCAAATGCTGACAAGGGCTAACCTTGCTTAGTTTCCAAGATCTGTGGAGATTGGACTAGTCTGGACTATCTGGGTCAGGGTTGACACCTCTTCCGGTTAGGGACAGCAAATGTGTCCCCCGGGCCCTAACTTCAATGGCACTTGTAGAACACATAATGCCCAGAAGCATCGTGAAGATGCTTCCATTCTGCTAGTAGAAGAGAAGGACAGCAAACAGGTGTACGTGCATGTGGGGGCATGGTGGAGGATGGACCTTAATACCTGTGATAAGTTCAACCTTTATGGCCATGTTATCTGTTTTAGTTTCCATTCCCCCCCCCCCCCCCAATCTCATGAAGAACCAACCATCAGGTTATTAGCATGATGCCTAATAGAAACCACCCCAGGTCAATAGCTGGCTGATATCTGAAGGCTTAAAGACCAGATAATGATCACTAAAGAAAATCTGCTTGTGCTCACCGTGGTTAAAAGGACTGCAATGTGAAAAACACCATGGCTGACAAAGTTGAGCTCACAGTGACATCTGAAAGGAAGATTTGTTTTAAAGAACCGGCAATTTCCTAATTCCACCAGCAGAAGGAAGACAATTGAAGAGCTATGCAGTAACAGAACCAACGCCAGGTTTTGGATTTATAGGATTACAGCATGGCACGGCCACAGGCTTCTTTTTTCCCCCTCTCAAATTCTTTCTCCCCTCCCCCACCCGCTTTTGCTGAACGATGGAAATACAGAAGGAAGTACAGCTGCCCAGAAGGCTGCTTAGACCAGCACATACCAGATCGTATGGGCTGATCTCTGAACTCTGGTGGAATCCAGTTCATGAATTCCTCAGGGAAGGGACATCCTTTCTTCCCACATCATGCCATTCCACCAGCCATGTGATCCAGAAACCATTCATATGTGCCCTGAGGCACCTGCCATTTAGTTTTAAGTCTGAAGGCCTTAAGCTCACTTCCAAGGATAGGAGGGTAAAGTGTAGTTCCTAAAAATAAGAAGTTCTGGGGGTAGAATTGTCAACTCTGGGATGGGAGACACCTTGAGATTTTTCGGGGGGGTGAAGCCTGGGGAGGACAGGATCAATGCCATAGGGTCAACCTCCAAAGTGGCCATTTTCTCCAGGGGAACTGATCTCTGTCTGAGAGATCTCCATTCCTGACCTGGAGGTGGCAACACTATCTGGGGGAGATCAATGCTGCTTGAAGTTATGCCTTACTTTATAAGCCTTTTCTCCCTGATCTCAGTTGTTCTTGTGCCTCAGGACTCTCAAAGTTAATGTTGGATTATAGAAAACAGAGGACTGGGCCAGACGCCAACTGGAGTGTGAGGAAAGAGAGAACAATCAATCCTCTTTAAGAAGGAACAGGCTTTTATTCGTGTCCCTCCCCTAGTTCTCACAAAGATTACTACTCAAGTCTCACTTCATCCCCCCCACTCCCACAAAATTACACAATGTTGAAGACTTTTGCTTGTTGTTTGTTGTAATCTCTGGGAATAGCCTGTTTCACACTTTTTTAGGATTAGAATTCTTTTGTGAGGAAAAAATGTTCACACATCACAATGAACATCACCAGCTGTGGCATTAGAAATGTCTCTAGATAGGACTTCAGGGTGGTAGCTTGTTTCTCTGCTCTAATAACAGTGGCAGTTTCCTCAAGCCGAAGGCACACCGCTTGCATCAAAGGAAGCCTCCTTAGAACAGAGGAAGGCACCACCATCGGCAGAGTGGAGCAGTAGAGTGCAACTCTGGGTGTACACAATTTACAAAAAGAGGGATATGTACATCCAAAACTTTTTAGTACAGCCTGGGAGGGGGGCTAAGCTTTTTTTTTTTTTTTAAGCCCAGGTCTCATTCATAGGAACACTCCATTATGAAAAGTGGTGGAGCTTCAGAATTATTCCTTAAGTGGATTTGGGTGAAGGAAGCGTAGGATGTCCTTTGGTGCTTTGCTGATCTCTAGACTCACAGAATGGCCTTGAGTGAGTCAGTGTCATTCATTCCACAGATAAAACTGTGGAATAATAGTTGGGAAAGTGACATAAAACTGTTGAGCCTTCTCACTTCAACTTCCTCCTTTGCAAAAAAGCAACAAAACAATTCCGCTTCAAATGAAGTACGACCTTAACCTAAGAATTATGGGATGGGAAGAGTCATCTAACTGTTCTCCAGTATGCCTGAAAATCATTAGTGGAGATTTCACCATCGAGTCGATTACTTAGAAACAAATTCATAATTCTATAGCGATAACTACTGTATTGCGTTAAGTCTAGTATTTGTATCAAGTGTAGCCAATCCAGAATCTTTGTAGGGTCTGTCCATTTCACGGGGCTGGCCTTATATCAGTGATCCCCAACAAGTGACTATGAGCATCATAGCACTCGCTGATGCAATTCCTGATGCACACTTTCTTCTCCAAAGCAAAGAGCCAGTCCTGGCTTTCCTTTAGAGTAGGAGGTGCTTCAGAATAGCCCAAGAGACAATCACTTGTGTGTCTTCAGGCAGCAACCAATGGAAATGGCTGCCTGAATCAGAGGAGGATGCTCTCAACATTTTATTGAACTTCCCTACATTTTCTGATCGGCTTCCATGGGAGATATTTTACTGTGGCATCCTCTGCCTGTTCCAAACTTGCCCACAGATTCCAGAAGGTTGGGCCTCTGGCATTCCATACTTTTTCCATTCCATGCCTGAAGGGGGCTCTGGCGCCTTAGCATGCACCATCTCAGGAAACCAGGGGATAAGTTCCAATGCTGAAAGTTCCATAAATGGAGCTCCCAGGAGCTTGATCAAGCTGGGTAGCCATGTTAGGGCGATTCTGCATCTAGCATTCGCTCCACATTTTCTCAACTGGGAAGAAAAAGTAACCACATTCAAATACCTCAAAAACCAAATTCAGATACCTCAGGGCAATGCCGTACTAACTGCAAAGTCACCCCAAAGGGCCATAAAACTATGCAGAAGGTACAATAAAATCCGATGATCAAAGGAAGTGAAAGCAGCATGCAATGCAGAGGGGAATTTCCGTTCCAATGTGGGTTTTGTAAAACAACAAAGGGAAAAGCCAATGCAGAATCAGCCTTAGTCTGTCTGTAGCAGTAGAAAAGAGCAAGTGTCCAGTAGCACTTTAAAGACTAACAAAATATGTGGCAGGGCAGGAGCTTTCGTGAGTCACTGTTCACTTCTTCATATCTGAAGAAGTGACCCTTGACTCACGAAAAAGCTCCTGCCCTGCCACATATTTTGTTAATCTTTAAGGTGCTACTGGACTCTTGCTCTTTTGTAGAGCTCCCAGGAGTCAGTTTTCTTTCAACAGCAGGAGTTTTGGGTCCAATTCTGAACTGAACAACAGCACAAGGAAGGTAGGCATTAAGCCTTCCCACATGCCATTCCCCCCAAGTGAAACAGTCTCACAGAGCTGTCTGAGGACAAGACAATTATACACCGGGAGCTTAACAGGCACACACATCCCTCTTTCCCTTTTACCCTCTGAACTAAAGAAACAACCACCAGGTGCTCCATTCTCAGACTGCTCAGTTTTGTGTTTGGTTTGGCCCATGGGCTTCTTGCTTCAAGTCCTGGAGTATCTGGTACAAGAAAACCAGTCTGCATGCTTTGGGCAGTACCAGCTCTATTGCAGTGCTTTCCATTCTCTGGAAAAATGGTCACATGCTTCCAGACATTAGTTGGTTGCATCACAAAGCACAGAACTGCAATGTGACATAGGAGTTTTCAGGGACTTGAAATAGAAGGCAGGAAATCCATACAGATTAGTGCTTACCCAAAACATGACTGGGATGGGGGGAACCGGCACCTGGACCTAAGATAACCCGAGCAGTTGCACGTCACCACCACAGGACCCAGTTCCATGTAGTTAATTAGTTGGGGAAGAATATGATGTGAATGCACACCCCATTGCAAGTTATGCAGGGTGGATAGAAGATGCATCTGCAACCAGATGCACATCTCAAGGCGGATGACACCTGTTATGTATTGACCATGCGGTCGCCATGTGCTCCAGTAATGGCGACCGCCATGTGGCCAGAGCACATGGCCAAGCAACTACCTGAGCTTCAGCCAGGTAGAACAAAGGCCAGGTGGATTCGAACCGGCCACCAATCATGTACCTAGGTTTCTCCTAGGGAACCTATGAGATGTAAATAGACTGATAATAGCCTATCAGGCCAGTTGGGCGAGGTCAGGGGATTATCCCTGACCAGCATAAAAGGAGGGCTCGGAGCCCTGGGTTGTATGCTTCATCTGGACCAGCAATAAAGATCTAGCTGTTTCACTGTTCCATGGACTCCCGACTCCAATACTTCTCATCACCCATGTGCAATACATTACTTTCAATGGGAATCCACATGCCTCTTCCTATTCATATTCTGCCCCAATAGTCTTGCCATGCAGTGCTGGCAGGCAATGAACCAGACAAAGCATGAGAAGGAAATGCAGAGCTGTTATTTTCAGCAGCAGCTATGCAGCTTTCAATGAACCAGACATAAGAGCCCATTCATACTACAAGGAGTTTAGATCACTGCGGCCCAGTCTATCCTGACACAACAAAAGGTAAGGTAACGTTTCTAAACAATTATGGTCACTCGCTCAATGGACATCAACATTCAAGCAGCCATCAGGGATTGGAGGAGATGGAAAACACCCCCACCCAGGCTGAAGTGAATGGGCAGATCTGTGTGTATGGATGAAAAAAGGATGTACCACGGGAAATGCTGACATGGACCAAGAAGAAGAAGAGAAGAAGAGATTGGATTTATACCCCGCCCTTCACTACCCAAAGGAGTCTCAGAGCAGTTTACAAACTCCTTTCCCTTCCCCTCCCCACAACAGACACCCTGTGAGGTAGGTGGGGCTGAGAGAGCTCTGACAGAAACTGCTCTTTTTCAAGAACAGCTGTGCCAGAACTATGGCTTGCCCAAGGTCACACCAGCAGGTGCAAGTGGAGGAGTGGGGAATCAAACCCCGGTTCTCCCAGATTAGAGTCCATGCACTTAACCACTACACCAAACTAAAGGAGAAGCAGACGGACTGTGCTTGGAGCTGGCTGAATTACCTTAGGAGTGCAGACTCCTTCTCTCTGGGATCTAATGCAGAGGGCTGCCCTGCACAAGTGCCTGTTTGCCTCCCCCTGGGTGCTTCTTGGCTTCTGGTGCTTTCTTGTCCAAAGAGAACCAATGCTAGCAAGCACTAGAAAGTCTCACCACTTGGAGAAGTGGGCTGCACATAACAATACTTTACATGTCAAATGGGTATGGAGAGGCAGCATACACATTTTCTAAGAAGCATAAATAAATGTGCAACCTCATCAGTTGTGAATGTGCACGTGCGCACACGTGGGTTTCCTTACATTCAGGCTGAAAGGATCAGCTCGGGGGGGGGGGGGGGGAAATCACATGACTGCCTGCAGAGAAATCCAGCCTTTGGGGGACCAGATTTAAAATGTAACGCATAAATTAGACCCTAAGAGACTGTGCATACCAGCTATCCTCCCCAGGGCCTAGAAGGCCTGGAACTGGACCAGATTATCCAGTGTTCACACCCTGAATAAATGTAAAGTGAAGACAAGTCAATGTCATTTCAGAGTCCATCCATACCCCCCTCCTATTGCCATGAAGGCAGAGTTGTTTTTTATATCAGAGGAACCCATAAATGTGCACTGGACCAGATGCAGCCAGAGCCCCTGCAGCCAAAATATAAAAGGCGCTCGTGTATTTTGTTGGCAGTGTAATTATTCTGTCATATATAATAGATGCACGGGCATAGTTCTGGCTTTTGAAAGGCCTCCAGCAAAGCCGCCTTTGATTCCTCTAAATCTTGTGAGCTTTGGCTGAAAGTACTCCCACGTCAGCACCCCAAAAAGCAGCCGTGGCTAAATAACTGCATCTATTTTCTCATTACAATGCTCCCTTTTTATCAGTGATCAGCTGTTTCTAGTGTCCAACAGGAATTTGCTGCATGTCACAATGTCCTGGCTATTACTGGACAGTCATGTTATTTCCATTTTTAATTTCAATGATTCCCCTTCATGCACTATTGTGCTCCAAATCAGTTGATCTGGACAAAAATACTGCCCCCCCTCCCCCCATTTGGCTCTGTCATCTACACAGATTAATGGTGGTGCCTATTGACGTAAACATGCACTGAAAAAGCCAGGAAGTCCAGAAGGACAGGAAGCACCTTTCTCTAAGGCAGTTGCAGAACAGAAACTGGTATCTCTGGAATTCTGGTACCCATGTTATGTAGCTGCCTAGTGTGATGTTATACTTGGGCTGCCCCAGTCTCCAGATTTGAGAAGTGACAAGTTCCTTGACCAGAGTGAGAAACTAATGTTGGCAGCGTAATTAACACAGCAATGGTGCACAACCTGATTAAGGGTAGATTACGTTTTATTTAGGAACTAATATAGTTGATAGTAAACAGGAAAGGCAGAGATAGTGTCCCAACTACATCACTAGCAGAAAGAGAGGTTCAGACTAGAAGAAGGAGAAAGAAGGAGAAAATTGCCCTAAGAGTAGCAATCTGGAGACAGACAAGGAATTACACTGAAAAGGAAAGACGATGTTGACCTCACTGTCTATATATCTAATAGCTAAAACGTCCCCTGCGTGCAGATATCTAAATCCACACATCGGGGGCACCTAGGGGGCAGAGAGATTTTCTTGCACACTTGCGGGACTCCCCAGGTGTGCAGAAAAATCTTTAAAGTTTTAAAAACTATACGGGGATATTTAAATCCCCCCAAAAGTAAAAGAGCATTCCCTGCGCATATGCAGAGAATGCTCTGGGAACTGTGGCGGGCTGACGGCTGGGGGGAGATCGGCATGCCTAGCAGCTGAGAGCCACTCAGGCCTCGCCGTCGGTGCCCGGGGGGGAATTGGGAGGCCTGGGCCTCACCGTTGGAACGGGGGGGGGGGGGAGATTGGTGGACCCAGCAGCTCAGAGCCGCACGGGCCTTGCCATTGGTGCAGAGGGGGAGGACTGGTGGGCCCGTGGCTCAGAGCCACGCAGGCCTCGCCGTTGGTGTGGGGGAGGGAATGATTAGCGGCCCAGGCCTCGCCGTCATTGCCCGGGGGGGGGGGGAAGGCTTACTGTGGCTGCTTCCTCCTCCTCCACATGGAGCTCCTTCTCCCCACCCCCACAAGTATCACGGGTCCCGCCTCTTGTCCTATCTAATTGTCTTCTTGCTGCCCCCTGCAGGGTCTTCTTCTCTTCCTCTTTGTACACCAGACATTGCCTATTCCAACAACTAGTAGGCAGTATGAAAGCTCAACAGTGAACGGCCCCGACTGAGGGAGTCCAGCAGATCTCAGAGCCGCACAATTCTCATACTTAGCAAAGTGAGGACAACTGTTTTTAACTTTAAAACTTTGTAGACCCCCCTAAGACTTCCTTCATTTGCACTTACCTCACTTATGATAGGCCCTTTGCCCCAGAATTGATGGGGAACGGGCAACTGCTACCCATCCCTTCATCCTCCTCCCTTCTCCCACCCACCATGTCCAGGTGGGAGGTAGACTATGTCCTCCTCAGCTACCTCCTCAGCCCTTTCTAATGTGCACACGGAAACTGTGCATGCTCCATGGAGGCCCCCTTTCACTGAAAGACCTGGGGCTCTTGCAAGAAGTTGTGTGAGGCAAAGCACCCCTGGCCTCCCCCTCAAGGGTTAATGTGAAATGTGTCTGTCCATCTTGCAGGTGTTACTAATTGGTCTCTTGGCCTTACCATCTTCAAGCCAGAGATGAAGGTAGCATGATTAGCTTCTCATGGGAGCCTGTGGCCCGTAGGATGAGGGGAGGAGAGTCAGGGGTGATGAGGTAATTTTCTAGAGGCTTCTCTTGAGAACGTGTTCTGATTGGATCTCATCATCACCTGAGGTTGCTGGGCCAAAACCTATAATTGAGCTAAGGCCCTGAAAGAGAAGAAGCTTTAATTTCAGATTAAAGGCCTGAACTGTGACCTGCTTGAATTGCAATTGTTTGCAATGTAGAGAACGCTTAAGCTTTGGCCTTTGACTTTTGGCTTTAAGATTGGTGCCACCTAATGCAACCCCAAGAAGTGTTAGACAGTTGAGCTAGTTTTCTTACTGTATGATTTTGGAGTATGTGTTGGCTATAGAATAAAGTCTTATACTGCCAGAAACTGAAATAAACTTTATAAAACTTTTGTTTTAAAATTTAAAGATGGTCTGGTTACTTGTGTACAATTGCCCTGGGGATCTACATGGTTCGGGCTTGGACTCCTTGACAGGTTGGAAGTCCCAGTGGCTGCCTTGTTCTCCATTCCAAATTTCCTCCTGATTGCCCCTGCAGTCTTCCATAGTGAGCATCATCCTAAAGAGGCATTCCAGCAAGATAGTGAGATATGATTCATGGTCCCCCCAGGGATTTGTAAACTCTGCTTGAGAAATAACCACCTTCGAGGTTTATAACAAGCAGTGGTCCAGGATTGGGCATCTTGCACCACTCGCCTCTTAGAATCAATATGGCTTTGATCTGTGGCATTAGTATCCCAGCTTGTACTCCCTGCAGTTTCCTCTTCCAAAGAGGAGTGCAAAGACTAGAGAACTGGCAGACCTCTTTCTCTTCTCCCACTGGCCAGCTCATTGATTCTACACACTGAACAGCCATTGAGCCTTTGTACTCATGTATGCCAAATTCCCTTTCCTTCAGAACTACTGGCCGGCCAGCCTACCTCCACATACAGTGGGCCTGTCACTACCTTAAAAATACATTAGCTATCCATGTTTTTCCTCTGAGAACTATTTGGAAAGAGCAGTGGGATGTCACTAAAAAAAACCTTCTGTCCCCAGTTCCCTCACAGTGGGAATCTGCTTGAATTGATTGGACTATTGTGCTCAGGGCCAAAGAAAGGGCATTGTAAGGTAGAGTGGCAGGTATGGTTACCAGCTCTGGGTTGGGAAATACCTGGAGATTTTGGACGTAGAGCTTGGAGAGGGGAGGGACCTCAGCAGGGTCTAATGCCATACAGTCCACCCTCCAAAACAGCCATTTTCTCAATGGGAAGTGATCTTGGTCATCTGGAGATCAATAGTAACAGCTGGAGTGGATGGAGGACCCTACATATGCCATCGGCATGCTTTTAGAGACTCTGTAAAGTGGAATTTTAAGATATGCAAGTGGAAACATGGAATGAAACTATTTGCTGATGGTATGATAGACTGCCTTGCAGCAAAACATTCCATAAATTCATCAAAAGAGTAAAAAGTAAACCCAGGAACTGTGATCCTGGCCTGTAAATCCTTTGCAGGTAATAACAGGTACAGCAGGCGCTTTGAGAAGGGAGAAAAAACCAGACATAGACACAGAGGAATCTCTATTCAGCAACCACTTGCAAATGATTTCATGGTAAAAGTCATACATTGCTGGGAATGTTGACTCAGATAATTAAAGAATGTATTTCACACACACACACCCCAAAGGACTGCGCATCCAAGTCACTCAGCCTTTCTACATGCAATTTAAATTGTGACCTTTTATGTGTTTGTTGTTTTATTTGCATTGTTTTTATAATCATTTCATTTATATCGTGAGCTACTTGGAATTCTGCAAGGGAGAAATAAATAAATAAAACTGTTCCATGTAGCAGCTTATAAATGAGAAGAGAAGCCTCCAGGTTAACGGTGAGAGATCTAACAGCGGCTGCAGTTGCTTGTGGATTTCCAGCCCTCGTGTTCCTGTTCACCTTCCTTTCAGTATTGCTGAGCTTTGCTTCTTTTCTGAATCAGAGCAGCAGAAAATAACAAGGATGCCTCTACTGCTCCAGGAGGAAGCCTCACACAGTTGGAGGAACAGCAAGCAAGAAACTGGGCAGGCTGCAGCACCTAATGTTGAAAGAGGGCTCTCAGTCAGTATCCATCGTTGCTTCTAAAATTGCTAGCTGCTACAGTCACATGGAGGCATCTCACTACCCAGAATCTTAATATCAAATTCCTGTATGAATCATATACAAGATCCATTAAGAGTCCATATTATTCATAAATATCCAAAGTTGATGCGTATATGGATGTTCAGCTTCTTATTGGGCCCCACCGGACCAAACAGTATCCTTTTCTTCCTTATTGCCTTCTCTTTGGATTTGGATTTATTTTCCGTTAAACTCTACTGACTGTAGTGATTCAGGTTACTTTGTGGATGCCATGCTTTTACATTTGATGTGATGATTTCACAGATGCACATTTGGAAAAAAAAAAATCACATAGGTTCCAATCAGACTAAACGTCCGTGTAGGCAAATGGCATCATGGAAGAAGAAGAAGAGATTGGATTTATATCCCGCCCTTCACTCACTTGGAGTCTCAGAGCGGCTTACAAACTCCTTTCCCTTCTCCTCCCCATAACAGACACCCTGTGAGGTAGGTGGGGCTAAGAGAGCTCTTTCCCCAGCTGTCCTTGAGAGAACAGCTGGCACAGAGCTATGGCTTGCCCAAGGACATCCAGCAGGTGTAAGTGGAGGAGTGGAGAATCAAACCCGGTTCTCCCAGATTAGAGTCCGTGCACTTAACCACTACACCAAACTGGCTCTCAGCAAGGGCAAAAACAAGGGCAAGGGACAGCAAGGGCAAAAAAAAGAGCACAAATTGATATGGAACTAAAAATAATAGCATTGGAATAAGAATGTGTTTGCAAAGTGCGCTAAAAGTTACTGGAAAATGGGATATAAGCATGATTCCAAATTTATCACACATTCTTTTGATCAGGTTCTCTGTGCAAAATTTGTAGAATAAAACTGACTGAGAAATTGTGGGGGAAACTGAGAGATACCAGTTAGGATTAAACAAACTTGCATGGTCTCAGGTGGAATAGCTGTGTTGGTCTCAAGCAGCAGAACAAAGTTTGAGTCCAATGGCACCTTTAAGACCAACAAAATTTTCTTCATGGTAGGGTTGCCATTCCCCCAGCAGTGCTGGGGAGCCCCCCGATTTTTGGGGCTTCAGCCCACCACTGGCCAGCTGACTGGCAGAGGAAGCCCCACCCCCAAACAGGGACATCACGCAGGAATGCTTTGGTTTTTGGGCAAACTATGGTTTTGAGGCCAAAACCCCCACAGAATTTGCCCAAATACCAGAGCACCACCCATGCAATGTCCTTGGTGCAATAATGTCACTACCGGGTGATGTCATTGCTTCGGGGACATCACATGACATCTCTGCCCACCCCTGAAACACCCTGTAAAATCCCCCACTCCAAGCAAGGAAAGACTTGGCAACCCTAATTCACACTATAAGCTTTCATGTGCAAGCACCCTTCCTCAAATACAGTGGAACAGAACCTCCTCAACCATTAATTATAGGGGGTGGGGTGGGGTGGGGGTTGTTGTCAGGAAGGGCTATTTAGAGTCAAGGTGCATAAATACCTTTCTTAGAGTCCGAATCTTCTCCATCTTCAATCTCTGAGCTTTCAAATCCATACATACTCTCCTGCTCTGCCAGTGAGTCATCTGGTTCAGTCTCTGCTTTCTTCTTTTTGTGCTTTTCCAAAAATGTTCTTGCTTGTTCAATGGAGTCAATTTTAAATTTCTTATCTTTATAGCTGAACAGAATTCCCTCTGGAATGCCCCATTTATAAGGAATAGTCTCTGACTGCAACCATAAAGCCAAACTCCTATACGCTTTCCTTCTCTTTCTTATTTCAAATGGAATGTCTTTTAGAACTCTTATTTCTTCTTCCTGTAACTTCAGAACAGTTCCATTCGTAGCTTTTAACACCAGAGCCCTGGTTGATCTTTTTGAGAATCTCACCACAATCTCACCTGGCAATCTCTTCTTTTTAACATATTCTGGATATGTCCTATAAGTCATATCCATGTCGCTTTGAATTTCCGCTGCTTGCCATCCTGTCAGAGGTGCCAGTGCCTCACTTAATATTTTCTTCAGATTCTCACCTTTTGACTCAGGGACGTTCTGAAATCTCAGGAAGTAGTTTGATCGATCCGTTTGAAGCATTAATACGTTGTCACTTTGAAAAGACTTCTCTTTTTCAATTCTTTACAGTCTTGAGTCGTTTTTTTCAACTGCTGTTTTGACATCCAAGAGTTCCTGCTGGAGCTTTTCCTGCTTTGTGTTTGACTCCCTCATCTCGGTTTGCATCATTTCCAGTTTAGTGTTGATTGAAGCCAGTTGGTCCACTAGGGGTTGCAGTGCCGCTGTCAATACTGCATTCAGCTCAGTTCCACTTTTTAAAGTCGAGCTTCCAGGTTTTGGCAATGCCCTGCCCGCCATTCTTCCTGCAGCCGCCGTTTGTTTACAGTTAGATAAGAGATCTCAAAGGAGACATTCTCGATTTGTCACAACAATGCCTTTCACAAGCTCTCCCTCTGCTGTATGCGATCCAGCTCTCCAACTCATTTATAATGCCTCCAAAACAGCAACAAGACAGTGGGAAAGTCTCTGAGTAAGTTACGAGGGAGGGGGTGGGGGGAAATCCAATCCTCCTAGCCCACCCTTTAACGCTTCATATCAAAAGATCAGGAGACTCACGATTCTGCCATTGCGTATCTGGTAGATCATCACCTCTCTCCGCTTACATTTTCTGCAGCTTCACGGCAGCGCTTTTAGTAGCCTGAGGGCCTCCTCCGGCAGGTGAGCCTCTAGGGGTAAAAAGGAGCCTCAATTCCGCAATTGCCACTGCAGGGAGAGGCTACCTTCAAGCACCCCAGGCAGGGACCCTTTCCTAGGCTCCCTGGGGGGCCGGCGCCAGTCCAGGACCCCTTCAACCTGCCGAGAGCGGGTCACCTCTCCTGCAGTTGCAGAGAGAAGCGCCTGCCATTGAAGCGCTTGAAACCGGAAGTCCCGCTTGTACCCAGAATTGAACTATATTTGTCTTGTGGGTGCCACCAGACTCCAACTTCATTCCCACATCTGTTAACTCTTGTGTTTATATGCTAATTTTCTGCCATTCACAGGTCTTTCTTACATCCAATCTCAGCTGTAATCACCCAGTACTTATGCACCTTGACTCTAAATGGCCCTTCCTGACAACAACCCTCACCCCACCCCCTATAAGTAATGGCTGAGGAGGTTCCATTGCACTGTATCTGAGGAAGGGTGCTTGCACAAGAAAGCTTATACTGTAAATAAATCTTTGTTGGTCTTAAAGGTGCCACTGGACTCAAACTTAAAACAGTATTCAAGGTGCAAGCATCATTTGGGGAGGGCAGTACAAAGTTATAACATGGGACCGGCTCCCATTTATATACTCAGGGCAAAAACTGAGACCAACCACCTCGGAAACTGAGACTAACCACCATTTCATACCTGGCCCAATTTTCCAACCCCTTCACATAAGTTCAAAAAGGGTTGGAAAAACTGTATCAAAGCAAGAACTGTTCTTAAGAAACAGATTGTGCCTTTGCAGTATAGTCCTCTGAACAAAACACACAAACTATGACACCGGCCTGCTTTATATTGGTAAAGCCCAGTTCCAAGTTATAAATTTGCCATTAGATAGGAGATACAGCTATTAGAAAGCTATTAGAAAGAGGCTATTCATGACTTTTTCTCATATTGCTTTTCAGATCCATGGATACCCTTTTGCAAGAAACGGTATATCCTACAGAAAAAGCCGGAGGTAGTGCAGTGGTTAAGTGTGTGAAGCAGGAAGATCTCTGTTCAAACCACATGTGAATCATGAATTCATTTGGGTGGCAGCTAATCTCTCCATTTTAGCCCGCTCCCCCCAAATCTGCAATATGGGGATAATGATAATACTAATTTTCACAAGACGCCTGTAAAGATAACTGAGAGATTATACATGGGAAATACTCTCTAGGTAAGTATCACATGTTATTATGGCAGTTGCTTGTCATCTTAACATGCCACCTCCTACTTTAAGAAAAGATAAGGTAGAGTGAGGATACAGAAGGTCGCAGAAGTTAACAGATTAAGGCCAAAAAGTCACTAACCTCTCCTCGTGTAACTAATCCCTTCTCCTGCAAGCAGTTCCATTGACGTCAACAGCATGAATGGCGAGAGTAAGGATTACTTGTGTAGCAAAAGCCTTTGCATGATTCCATTAACCTATTTTAGGATGTCTTCAAGATGCCCCATGTTTATTCTAATTAGACTGCATAGCTTTTGTTACCCATTCATTAAGGATTGCTTCTAGTGTTTCATTCCTGCTGTAAAAGGATACCATTTCTCTCCTTTAGGTTTAATAAATTGGTTTACTCCATTATTCCGCTCCCTGTTGTTTGATTACACTCTAATCTATGTATCACTGTCATTACACAATAATAATTGATGAGCTGATCATGCCAAGGAGATGATGATCTAAATGCAGTCTTCTCAAGCATAAGTGGGATTTTGGTCTGTTTAATCAGAACGGGCATATAACAAGTTCTTCCAGCCGGATTAGAAGCAAACCATGCTATCCTCATTTGCTCTTAAATCACCTGATGTAATAACTCAATGACTGCCATTGTTAATGCAGAAACCCAAATTGTAGAAGACCGTTAAAAGAATTTACAAGACTTTTGAGGCAAGGGATATTAACTGTGCAAAACATTCTTCTCCATTATTATCTCAGTCTGTTAAACTGCAAGGATTCCAGATTATGTGTACTGCCAAAGTTGTTAAAATATGGTACAAATCAGATCCAGCTCTGTTCCAATCAGACATAATCATATGTGCCATTTGTATTCAAAAAGTCAAAAGGACTATGCTAAGGACTGATAAGGAAAATGGCTGTAAGGGCATTAAATGTAAGTAAAGGCATACCATTCCTTATCTTCACAGCTATCTTAATCCCCCCCCCCCAAACAACAGACAGCAGATGAATGTTAGTCATTAAGGAAACAAGCAGCTTGTGCAGTCTAAAAGGGGAAAGCAGTGAATATCTATGGATCATAACTCAATGAGACAGCACATGCTTGGTTTATTTATTTATTTATTTAAATATACCAACCTTTATCCTAGGCATCCCAGGACTCAAGGCAGGTAACAACAATGTAAAAACAACAGGCTATCCAATGGCAAGCTAGGCAGGTGGTAAACCAAAAGTTGTAAGTCTGTGAGAACTCCAGGCTCCACCTGGAGGTTGGCAACCCAACTGTCAGTGACCCCCCCCTCTCTCTCTCTCTCTCTCTTTCTCTGTGTCTCCCTCTCTCCCCCCCTCTTTCACACACGCACATACACACACACACACACCAGGGTCTTTCATACTCTAGTCTGGACAATCTACTCACTACAACATACAGGTTGTCAACAAGCATAGCTGGAAAGCAATTTAAAGTGACATAGAATATATTTGAAAGAGGCTAGCTTCAAAGAAACTGAGACTACCCACCATTTCATGCTGCTAAACAAACTAAAATGTTTAAAAAGCTTTGTTGGCCTAGTTCTGAGGCATGATCTTCAGTGATGACCAAAGATAAACATTAGTCAGAATTTTGTTGACATCTTCCTCAACAAAAATATTTGTGTAGTGGCATGTCAGGCTTACACAGTATCCTTCAGTCACGTGGACTGTGGGTAGCTTTTCAACCTTCAGCACTGACTGGTTAGGAGGTTTGCTGTATAAACAAAAAACAACGGTAAATACTGGTTCAAGTTCTGTGGAAAGGAAGGAGAAAGATTTATTGACCTCTGCGTAAACCCTTTGGATACAGCTCATTTTACTGATATCTGTGTAAAATGTGTGACTGAAGGACAGCTGATAATTTCTCCCCCATGTTTACTGGCAAGATTTCATGGGGGAGGAGGAGTTAATTCAAGAACTGATCCTACCTGCACTTATTAAGGCCAAGCAGTCAAACACCGAATCACAGTCAATAACAATCTAGCCCAAAGAGGCAGATTGTGAGAAAGGTTGGGGGGGGGGGAGTAGGCCATGGTAGGTTTGCCAGCCTCTAGTTGAGACCTGGGGATCCCCCAAAATTACAGCTCATCTTTAGACAACTGAGATAAGTTCCCCTGAAGAAAATGGATGCTTTGGGGGGTGGCCTCTGTGGCATTGTACCCCGCCAAGGTCCCTTTCCTTCCCAGGCTTCATCCCCAAAATCTCCTGGAGTTTCCCAACCTGGATCTGACAACCTTACCCTCCCCATCTCCCACCAGTGACCAAGGGGGACTTGGCAACCCTTGGCCATAATAATATGAAGCCTCACATCTGTATAGAAAGGGAAATAGTGAACTGACATATGGGACTGAATAAAGAAGAGCAGCAACACAAGCAATGTGAGATTTTGGAAGAAAAGAGTCATGCAGTCCAAGACAGAGTTGTAGAGAAGAGTGGCAGTCACTAGTTATTAGGCTTAGGCAGGGGTCCTTTCAAGCAGGAGCTCAGGAGAGCGCAGCTCCGGGAGTTAGTGCCAGCCCCCCACCCATGGGGGAATGCCTGCTTGTGTCATGGCTGCAGCAAAATGACCCGTCCCCTGGAAAGGTCCTTGTTCCTCCGACCAGCCTTCTGAGGGCTTCAGCCACCACTGAAGCTTTCCTCCCAGAATAGTGGTATTTCTGAGGCTTGGATTAGTAGCTGTCCCCTCTCTGCCAGCTTCCTTCCTTCCTTCCTTCCTTCCTTCCTTCCTTCCGTTCTCTCTCTCTCCCTCTCCTCTTTCTTGCCTTCTGACGTACTTCTGGTGATGTCAGGTGGTGTAGCATATCAAATAAGTTATGGTAATGAGTTATGCTAATGAGCTCCGGCACCTCTTTTTCTACAAAATGATCCCTGGGCTTAGGATTCTCCTTTATAATTTTTCTCCCAGCTATTAACCCTTACTCATAGTAGGGTTGCCTGGTCTGGGTTGGAAAATACCTGGAGACTTTGGGGGTGGATCCAGGAGAGGGCAGGGTTAGGGGAGGAGAGAAGCCTCAGCATGGTACAATGCCATAGAGTCCACCCTTCAAAGCAGCCATTTTCTCCAGGGGAGCTGATCTCTGTCAGCTGGAGATCAGTTGTAAAAGCAGGAGATCCTCAGGCTTAGGGTTGTCAGGTCGCTTACCTGTTGCAGGGCGGGGGTAGGTCCCGGTCTGGAAGTGACATCTTCATGATAGGCATGCCGCTGGTGGACACTCTATCATTTGGCTTGAAAACTCTATGTTACCATAGAGTTTTCAGGCCGAATGTTAGAGTGTCTCCCTGGCGATGTGCCCAGCACAATGATGTCACCTCTGGGTGACATCATTGCATCCAGCATATCGACCCAATCCAGGCACCTTGAGGGCAGGGTTTCCCCCATCGGCCACATTGGGTCGGCGGGTTGGGGGCCTTTTGAGCAGGCAATCCCCCCCAGGGACCTAGCAGCCCTACCCAGGCCCCACCTGGAAGCTGGCAACCCTAACTCATAGACAGCTCTGAATTTACAGATGGGCCACTGCAAAAGTGACATCATGCATAATCCAGGCATTGGCAATATAAATGCAAGCTGACAGAATGCCTGGCTCACATAATGAATGTGGCAGCGGCAATGAGCATTAAAGATTCTGGTCCATTCCTACCAAGCCCATCATTTAGGAGCGTTACACCAGGGTTACCCCGTTGTTTCATTCCACAATGGCTGGCATCTAAAATGTGCCAAGTGATTCCACTGGTTTCCAAAAAGTGACATCAGGCAATGTAATAAGTAGCAGTTGTGGCTTAAGACCTGTGATTGTTCAGTATCAAATCAATTGTGAAGCTGGGAGGTCTGTTAAAGGATCTCACAAGCATATACAAAAGGAAAAAGAAATGGCAAATGGCTCTGATTTGGATGCAGGCTGCTGCCTATTAGCTCTGGGAAAGGAAAAGCACAGTAATTTCCAGGAGTAATATTTATATTCCAACTTTCTCTCCAGTATAGACCCAAAGGAGTTTACAGCACTCCTCCATTTAGGTCTGCCAACCATTCTGTTCTAGCCTCATAACAACAACCCTGCGAGGTAGGCGAGGCTGAGAGAGAGAGCGGCTGGCCCAAGATTACCCAGGGAGCTTCCATGACAGTAAGGCCTGGAGAGGATGGGGTTTAGAGAGAGAAGGGACCTCAGTGGGGTATAGTACCATAGGGTCCATCCTCCAAAGCAGCCGTTTTCTCCAGAGGAACTGGTCTCTGTTGTCTAGAAATCAGTTAGAATTCCAGAAGATCTTCTGGTCCCACCTGGAGGTTGGCAGCCTTACACAGCAGAGTAAGGATTTGAACCTGGCCCTCCTTAATCCAACACTATTAAGTACTACATAATGACAGTTGATGGGGTTGCTAAAAGTCAATGGTGCGAGGGATCCTCCTGTACCACAGCCCAGAAACAAATCATGGCCACACACAGCTTTGCTTTAAGAAAACACTGAGAAGATTCTTTTCACGCATCTCCCAGTGTCCTGTCCAGTTTGACTATAATTCACACACACAAGTTACATGTGGGTCCACTAAGAACACTGGTGTGAGGAAACAAATGTATTTATGGAATAGAGAATTAAGAGTTACACCTCTGCTACCTCTGTGACAAGCACCAGTTCTGACTCTGTTTCATGCTGAAGCACTGGAGGCAAAGTTCCCTTCCCACCCAGACTCTGTACAACAGGTGTAAATAGAAGTGCCACAAGACCCGCTTTCTTCTAGAACAAAAGCGTTATTATTGAAGCCAAACATTTTCACTTCTGGCAGGGAAACACATCTGCGTCACCATAACAAAGGAAACGTTTGCTTTGAGAAAAGCTTGCACTGTTATGAATATAACTTTGGACCTGGATGTTTAGACACAGTTTTCATTTTCTTTAAAAAAAAAATGGATACAAACACGAACCAATTTAAGTCCCATGAGAACTTGGACTGTTTGTTCCTTCTGCAAGGACAACACAAGAAGCAACATTTAACAAGTGAGGACTTCCGACAAAGATGCAATTACTGGTAGTACTTTAATTAGGTACAGGAACGCAAACAACTCAGCCAGGCTCTGGGACTGCTGTCTCCCATATGGGCAGATCAAATGTCACTATAAAAATTGTTTATTGCAATTTGATTTCAATATGCATATTTTAAAAAGTGAAATTACAACCTTTGATCAGTTTTAAAGCAATGATGTCAAACGTTCCATTTGATCACTTGTGCATACTGTGGACCTGTCATTCTGAGCCTGTCTATTGAGGCAAATCAGCATGCCATCAAAGAACTCCTTAGATGCCACAAGAATTAAATCAATGACTTACTAAAGCCTCCTGTGAATCCAAAATACCAACTCCTCAGAAGAGGCTCCCTGCTGCATCTCTTCATGATTCATTGTTCTGAGCTGGTGTCTTTTTCAGTTGGCATCCCAATCTCACCCAGATCAGTGATTTATGTAGTGTGTGGAGCCCTCTAATACAAATTTTAAAAAAAATTCTCAGCTGCAACAGTGATTTATTCCTCTATTTTAATTAAGAAAACAGGTGAGTTAAGAAGACATTAGGGGAAAACTGAGCTAGATTTGTTCTACAGATCCTATCCTGACTAGCATTCATAAATGGGAACATTGTAAAATATGAAGGTAACATAAATGCACATTCTAGAGAGCATGCCTGAGCAAGTCTAGTCAGAAGTAAGGCCGCAGTCACACGGCCCTTAAATGCAGGAGGAAGAGCTATTTCCTCCCGCATTTAAAGGGGCCGTCCACAACGGCTGCAGAAAGTCCTGCGCCGAAGCGGGCTCAAATGCGGGTTGCTCCCGCATTTTCCAACCCACAGAAAAAGCCGCCGCCGCCGCACACTCCGAGGCTGGCCGGCCACCGCTTCTTCCGCCGCCGCTGCTTCCATTGCCACCTCCAGCCGTCACCTCCGTCTGCCGCCGCCGCCTCCCTCCGCAGCCTCCTCCGTCTGCCGCTGTTGCCTGCCACCGCCTCATTCTCCTCCCCCCGCCACCCGCCACAGCAGGGGTTGGGATGTGTAAACATCCCAACCCGAGGAAAAAAAATGTGGCCCCTTTAATCTGGGAGGGCTCCCGGATTTAAAGGGGCCATGTGACCGCAGCCTGAGTTCAAACAAGTAGGTTCTCTCAGTGTGCCCCCAGACAGATAGGAAAAGTTAGTTCCATCTATACTGAGAATGATCATTCTTTTTCTTAATAATTAGGTTTTTTTAGAAGTAAAATAATTTCCCAGGGTATCAAGGGTATCCATCAAGCAAGATTCCCTAAATAGTGTTCTAAGTGTCCTTTTAAGTTCTAAACATTCTTTATCGAACCAACTTCAAGTCTTAGAGGCGGTTACCTGAACAGGTTTGGCCAATAGAGAACAGTGCTTGACAATTTGGGAAAAAGCAGATAGTACTTCTGAGTGTGAGGTAGAAAAACAGGTTGCTTACCTGTAACTGATGATCTTTGAGTGGTCACCTGTGCAGTCACACATTGGGTTCTGCGCTTGAGCCAGATCCTCGCCAGGAAGCTTCAACAGCTTTCAGTCCTGACGTTTTGTTGTGGGCATGCCTTGTCCCTCCTCACGTGCACGCTCTAACTGAGCATGCTCACGACGCCAGCAAGCCTCCCCCTCCCCCCCCCATTTCCCTCCCTTTACCGCTAGCATTCTATACCTAATGCAAAAAGAGAAGAATTTTGATGCCAGCAGTGGAGAAGGATGTGTGGGTATGTGTGACTGCACAGATGACCACTCAAAGATCATCAGTTACAGAACTTAGCGGGAAAGCGGCGGGTGGAGTGAAACCCCCCCTCTCGTACATATCGGCGTACTTACGAGGCTCGATCCCACAGTGTTACTGAGAAAACAAAAGCTCCTACGAACTGCTTGCAGGCGGTATCGCATACTTGAAGGCATAAGCTTGAAAACGATTTTAGTGCCGTTAAGAAAACTGCTTTCTTTGCGCATCTTATCTAATCGTAAACAACAGCGTAGTCTCAACAATAGCGGAGAAACCGAAACCTTCCCCCAAACTAGGAAGTACAGCTCCGAGTGCAAAGGTCGATACCACAGAGATGACCACAGTGTTCTCCTCATTATTGCGACCTCTAGTGGACCAAATGACGTCTCTCAACACTAAGATGGATAAAATGCAGATGGAACTGAAAGAATCAAATAAGGCCACAGAGAAGCTGCAGCTGGACCTCATGGAAGTTAAAAAGTCAGTTAAAAATCAAGACTCAAGGCTACAAAAAGCGGAAAAAGAGAAGGCTCTTCAACAAGATTCGATCTTAAAAATGCAGATGGAACAATCAAATTTCTTCCTAAGACTTCAGAACGTACCAGAAAAAAAAGGAGAAGACCTCAAAACCATGCTAAGTGAAGCACTGGAACCAGTAACAGGCTTAAAAGCAGCAGATATAAAAAATGACATGGATATGGTTTATAGGACCTATCCTGAATATATTAAAAAGAAAAGCCTGCCTGGTGAAATAATGATAAGGTTCTCCAAAAAATCTACAAGGGATGTGGTCTTAAGAACCACAAACAAAGCTGTTCTGAAGATCCAAGAAGAAGAGGTGAAAGTTTTGAAGGACATACCGTTTGAAATAAGGAAAAGAAGAAAAGCCTATAGAAAGTTAACAACGTGGCTTCAGTCTGAGTCTATTGTGTATCGTTGGAATATTCCAGAGGGACTAAGCTTCAGCATCAAAGACAAGAAATATAAGATTGACTCTGTTGAACAAGCGAAAAAATTTCTGGAAATTGATAAAGAAAAGAAAAAAGACAGAGACTCAGATGACTCGCTAGCTTCGCAAGAAAGCATGTACAGTTTCGATGGATCTAAAAGCGATGAAGATATTTCAGACTTGGAAAAAGGGGCGGCAGCCCCAAAAGTACAAGTTGAAACCAGGAAGACAAGAAGAGGACAAAGGAAGAAATGATTTTTTTAAAATCGTTATATTAAGCAGTGCACTAATATGATGTATAAGCCATGTTATTAAGTGCTTTCTTTAAAGTATGCATACTTGCCAAATAGCTTTTATAGTAGAAACAGTAACAATGTAACCTGTAGTTAACCATGGTTTTATTAATGCTTCAGTTTTTTTATATAATCAGATATAATCAAGCATTTTTTAAAGTATTCTCTGTATAAGATATATGTAGCACAGTAAATAGCGTTTAGATGTAGATATTAGGAAAAGCAATAAAAAAATTATTTTTTTAAAAAAAAGATCATCAGTTACAGGTAAGCAACCTGTTTATCTTCTTCATGGTCCCTGTGCAGCTCACACATTGGGTGTTTTGCAAGCTTATTTTCTTAGGGTGGCGGGTGATGGCATTAATACCTTCTACCTATACCCATTTTCGTTTTCTGTTTTCAAGTGGAAAATTACATCATCACCTTTATATTTCAATTAACTTTCACATTCTTTATTGTATAATGGCAACACAGTCTTGTAAACCAAAGCATTTTATAACCACAAACTTTATGTTCAGACCTATACTACCTTTCTTTGTTTTATGCTAAATTCACCCTTATACTGTAGGGGGTATTCTTTGTTCTGTAAACTAACTGCAGTCATATAAACATAACAGAACACCACACAATAGTATCAACCAATTTATGTAACACAATATATAACACCATATTATAACCTTGTCATTCAGTTACCATAACTATTCTAGTGAAAGATTAACTTTAGGGCCACTTGGCCAAATTGTGCATCCCGTCTAGCCCTCACGTCCAAGGCGTAATGTTTTGCAAATGTTGAAGGTGAGGACCATGTTGCAGCTGCACATATATCATTCAGGGGAATCCCTGATATAAATGTGGAAGAATGGGTTTTTGGTTTGTCTGGTTACTGAATGGTTTTTTGGTTTGTCTGGTAATTCTACACCTGCTAAGTGATAGCATAGCTCAATTGTAGAGGAGGCCCATTTTGAGAATCGTTGTTTGGACACTGGTAATCCCTTTTGGGGTTTAGTATAACACACAAATAGTTTGTTATCTTTTCTAAAGGATTGTGTCCTTGACAGATAGAAAGCCAGTGCCCTGCGTACATCTATTGTATGCAATACCCTCTGTCTCTCATCCTTTGGTGTCGGAAAAAACGAGGGCAAAGTTATGGTCTGATTTAAATGGAATGGTGAGACAACCTATGGGAGGAACGAAGGGGCCGGTCATAATATCACCTTATCTCTACGAATTGTCATGTATGGTGAGTCTATTCTCAGTGCACACAGCTCACTAGCCTTGCGCGCAGATGTAAGGGCAATCAGCATTGCAGTCTTCCAGGAAACCAATTGGAGAGGAGCTGTCACCATTGGTTCGAATGGCTTTCCCATCATCTGGGCTAGGACTAGGGATAGACTCCATGTTGGAGCCAGTGGTTTCTGTGGAGGTCTTGCATTTAATATGCCCTTGAGAAATGTTTTGGTGGTAGGATGTGAGAAGACAGTCTTGCCATCTGAAGGCACAAGGTACGCTGCTATGGCCACGAGGTGCACCTTGATCGATGAGAAGCTCAGTCCCAAATGATGCAATTCTGTTAAATAAGTCAGAATCGAAACTAGTGAGGCTCCCGAGGGATCAAAGTTATTCCTCTTGGTGTAGGCAACAAATCTTGACCATTTTTGTTTATAGGATTTACGTGTCGATGGTTTCCTAGCATTCTTCAATATGTTACATACCTCCTGTGGGAAGTTTAGGTTTGAATTCGCCATGCCATCAGTTTGTAAAAACCCGGGTTGTGGTGGATCACTTGCCCTTTCTTCTGAGATAGGAGATCCCACTCTATTGGGAGATGAATATACCTTCCCTCTGACAATTCCAGTAAGGTCGGGAACCAGGGTTGTTGTGGCCACCATGGGGCTGTTAGTATAGTGGATGTATGATCTGTTATTATTTTTTGCAATACTCTTTGTACTAAGGGGAATGGTGGAAATATATAACACAGATGGCCCCTCCATTGATGTAGAAAGGCGTCTCCGCGGGATCCCCTGGATGGGTGTCCCCTGGTGTAGAACAGGTTGCATTTTGTATTTTCTGCAGTGGCAAATGTGTCCAGGGTTGGCTGGCTGAATTGTTGGAACACGTCCACTAGGTATGTTGGATTCAGAGACCACTCGTGTTGCCCTATTTGTGATCTGCTTAATTTGTCCGCTTGTATATTCTCCACCCCTGGGATGTGTACTGCTGAGAGTCTTATATTGTGTGTTAGGCACCAATCCCATAGTTTTATCGCAATTTGGCATAGGGTTTTTGAGCCTGTGCCACCCTCTTTGCATATATAGTACATGGTTGCCATATTGTCCGTGGCAACCTGTACAGATTTGTATCGAATTATCAATAAAAATGACTGGAGTGCATTTTTTACTGCCAGTAACTCCAGTGTGTTGATATGATATTGTCTCTGGGTTTCCATCCATTGCCCTTGAATGAACATGTCTCCCGTGTGGGCTCCTCAACCCCCTAGGGAGGCATCTGTATACACTGTTATCTCTGGAGCCCTCTCTATAAAGGGCATTCCTTCCAGGAGGTTGTCCATTACTGTCCACCATTGGAGTGAAGTTAACACCTCTCCTGGTATTTGTGTTTTGATATATGGTAAGTTTACTGGGTTGTGATTGCGAAGGAATCAAATTTGTAGTGGTCGCATCCTTAGTTTTGCCACTGGAACTACTGCAGTAGTGGATGCCATAAGTCCTAGAATCCATTGAATTGTTCTGATACTTTTCATTGGATAGGTGATGCAGTTTCTTGCTGCTGCTTGTATTGTGATGGCTCTGTCCCTTGGCAGGAAGGCCCTTGTGATTGTAGAGTCCAGTGTGGCACCGATAAATTGTATCTTCTGGGATGGTGTCAGTGACGATTTTTCCATTGTTTACACAAAGTCTTAGTGAGTGCAATGTTTACTACTAGAGCGTCGGATGAACGAGCTACTAGGAGCCAGTCGTCTATATACGGATAGACTGTCATTCCCTGCGTGCGTAGATATGCTGCTACAACCACCATACATTTTGTGAATACTCGTGGGGCAGTTGATAGCCCAAATGGCAGCGCTCTGTACTGATATCAGTGCTCGCCTACCATAAATCGCAGATACTGACGGTGTTGTGGTCTTATCGTAATGTGAAAGTAGGCATCCTTGAGATCTAATGTTGCCATCCAGGCTCCTGGTGGTAGGAGAGGTGGGATTGAGTGTAGGGTTACTATGCAAAAAAAATTCTTTTTGATATGTATATTTAGTCCTCTGAGGTCGAGAATGGGTCTTTGGACTCCGTCTCTTTTTGGAACTGTGAAATACTTCAAATAGTAGCCCCAATGTTCTTGAGAGGTTGGTACTTGCTCAATGGCTCCCTTGTTTTGAAGATTTCTTCCTGCAGTGCTGGCAACTGAGGTGTGAAGGCGAGATGTGGGGTTTGAGGTAAAGAATCAAATTCTATCGCATATCCTAGTCTTATTATGGCGAGGACCCAATGATCTGAGGTGATGCTTTCCCAAGCGCATGCAAAGTGAAGTAGTCTTTTTTTTATAAAGATTTTTATTGATTTTTTTACTATTTCTACAACTCTACTGCTAATAACTACACTATATTACCCTATACAGAGAATACTGTTTGCAATAATCAAGTTAACTAACTTTTAAAACTGAAAAGCAATATACTTTCTTGGTTAAACATTTTAAGTTCATGTTTCTGCTTCTACACATAACAAAGCAGATTAACTGGCACATACAGCGAAGAAAATGCCTACTATTCCGTTTACATTTAGACATAGTGTACCATCATTACATATTGTTTATAACATTATTTCTTCTTCGTTCCTCTTCTTGTCTTTTTAGTCTCTTTGCTGAGCTTGGGAGCAGCAGCTCCCTTTTCTGAGTCTGATGCTTCTTCTCCACTTTCTGAGCCATCAAAGCCATACATACTTTCCTGTGGCTCTAGTGAGTCATCTGACTCCCTCTCCGCATTCTTTTTCTTGCATTTTTCCAGAAATATTTTGGCTTGTTCTACAGAGTCAATCTTGTAATTCTTGCTTTTATAGCTGAAAGACAGTCCCTCTGGAATATTCCAACGATACGTAATTGACTCAGACTGTAACCATGTTGTTATATTCCTGTAGGCTTTTCTTCTTTTTCGAATTTCAAATGGAATGTCTTTTAGAACCTTGATTTCCTCTTCTTAGATCTTCAGCGTTGTTCTGTTTGTGGTTTTGAACACCACATCCCTTGTTGATCTTTTGGAGAACCTTATCATGATCTCACCTGGCAGGTTTTTCTTTTTCACAAAATCTGGATAGGTCCTGTAAACCAAATCCATGTCGCTTTGTCGTTTCTCTGCTTTAATACCTGCCAGCGGTGCTAATGCCTCATTCAATAGTTTTTTAAGATCCTCCCCTTTTTTCTCAGGAACATTCTGCAGTCTCAGGAAAAATTTGAACGTTCCATCTGAAGTTTTAAGACGTTGTCGCTTTGAAAAGCCTTTTCTTTCTCAATTTTTTGTAGTCTTGAGTCATGCTTACTTGTTGTTGCTTTTACTTCCATGAGTTCTTGTTGCAGCTTCTCATTTATTTTTCCCGACTCTTTCATTTCCTTCTGCATTGTATCCATCTTGGCATTGAGAGCTGTCATCTGATCCACTAGGGGTCTCAGCATCGATGAGAGCATTGTGCTTATCTCTGTGATGTCGCTCTTTGCAGCCGGAACTCTGCTTCCTGGCTTAGGGGAGGGTTTTTGTCTCCCCGTCATTGTTGCTGTTTCGTTTTGTTTATAGTTAGATAAGAAGATCTGAAGAAAAAAGTCTCTTTTTCACACTAATGCCGTTTAAAAGCTCATTTCTTTGTGCATGCGATCCAGCCCTCCAGCATTTCCAAGCTGCTTTCAATGCTGCAGCAACGTTGTGGGAAAGTCTCGGTAAGCTCCATTCGGAGAGAGGGGAGGAGGGGGAACATTCCACCCAACCCTTCCCAGCCGCTTTATTATGCAAACTCTGTTTGAGACTCACGAATCACCGTTGCGTATCAGGAAGTTTCATTGCTTCTCCGATCGGTATTCTCTGCTGCTTCACGGTTACACTTGAGTAGCCCAGAGGCTTCTGCGGCGGGGGGAACCTACAGGGGTGAAGGAGGGTGTCTCAATCCAGCGGTCGCCACCGCAAGGAGAGACATCCCTCAAGCCACCCCAGGCAGAGCCCCTTTACTAGGGTCTCTGGGGGCTCGGCACCTGTCTGAAGCCCCTTCTACCCCACCGAGAACGGATCGCCTCTCCCGCAGATGCGGTGAGAGGCATCCGCCATTAAGCGTGTCTCTTCCTGAAGTTCCCAAAGTGAAGTAGTCTTGTTCCTACCAATGGAATAGTGGTATTGTTGGTCTTGACAGAGTTGCCTGGGACTTTTGCTATGTTTATACAGTCAAAGGGACTGTTTAGATTGCTGGCCCTGCCTCTTGAATGTGGCTTGCTTGTTTCTCGATTGAAAGGTGTACTTGGGGTATGGCTGTTGATGCTTCCATGTGTCTACTGGAGTTGGGGATTGTGGGCATCGAGTGTATGATGTTCTCCACTGCTTAGTTTTTGGAAAACGTTGGAATTGTGTTGGGAGCACTCCCAGGTTTTTTGCTCTTCTACAGATTTTGTCAACCGTTTTCAGTGCCTCATCTGTTGAGCTATGGAAGAGGCCAATTCCATCGAAAGGAAGGTCTTCAACCCTTTGCTTTACTTCTTGTCGCAGGGAGGTTGATTTTAGCCAAGCATGTCTTCGTAAAGCAACTGATGTTGCTATGACCCTGGATAAGCAGGATATAGTGTGTCTGACTGTGGTTACCTGCTGCCTTGCAGTTCTTTGAGACTCTGATAGGAGGGCAAGGAACTCTGTGTGATTGTTAGGCCCTCCAGTAGATATCAGGGCTTCCAGTTTATTTGCAATGTTAAAGTTGTATGCTGCAAAGTAGGATAAGTATGTTTGCATTTTGGATGCAATTGAGGTGGCAGAGAAAATTCTTTTTGCTAGAGAGTCTACCTTGCATCCCTCCCTATCCGGGGGGGCTGTATACTTTCCTTGTTTGGTCTTTGTCAATGAATGGACCACTACCAAGTTTGGCTCTGGGTGAGTTTGCAAGAATTTTGCTTCTGCACTTTTCACCTTGTACATTACTTCATCTCTCTTAGGTATAGCTGGGGTGGATGATGGTCTTTTCCATACTTCCTGTAATGTGGCCAGGTGTACAGGGAGCAATGGGAGTACTGATGCTGAAGATGTCTTGTCTGACTGCAGAATATCATGTACCACATCAGATATAGGAGGGTTCAGCGAGGTGAGTTTAATCCCTAGGGTTGTGGCCATGGATTGAATTAAGTCTACAAATCCCTTCTCAGTCTCTGGGGTATTTGAGTGCTGTCCTTTCTCTGTTTCAGGTTCGGTAGTGTCGTCCCCCATTCGATCCAGTGAGTCCTCCAAGCCCTGTTCGGATGCATTCTGTTCATGGTGGGGGGAACCCAATGCCCTAAATGTGGGTGCATGGGTCGATCCCTTGCTGATTTCCCCTGGTTCTGTGGTGGATGAGCCCATCATCTCCCCAAAAGAATGTGGTTCGGGGTGGTGGTAACCTGGGTAGTGCTCATCTGTTGTGTGGTCCCTGTATCTTGGAGAGCACCTTTTCCATGACCTGTGGTTTGGTGAATGGTATCTATCATGTCTATTTCTGGATCGGGATCTATGATCTCTATATTCATGTCTCCCTTCATTTGACCTGGGTCATTTGTAGTAGCTGTGCAGCTCGACATCCCTATAGTAACTGTGTTGCCAGTGTTGGCTAGGGAGGTAATTCTCATTGTCACTGTCTCTGGGGCTCCATCTGGAGCAGTCGCTTACAGAGCAACAGGAGACTGATGGTGATCTTTGTCTCCTAATACCTCTGCCTCTCCCCCTGGGTAATTTATTCATGCTATGTGATTATGTGAGGAAGTGCTGGGAGGTGTATCCCTCCTCTTGTAATATGAGCAGTGGGGGTGCCGAGGTAATCAGTTCCAACTGGATCCCTATTCTGGAGCATGGCTGTCAGGATCGATTGGGAGTCTCTTTGTGCTCCCACGGTTCTCATCAACTGAGGCTGCGTAGACAACCCTGACAGGACAATGGTCTTGGAGGGCATCGAGCCCGATGCTTCTGCTGGTTTTGGGGCTGGCACAGTCTTTGTAGTGTGAGGTCTTTTGTGTTTTAGACTTGGATGTCATTGCCCCTAATGGTCGTTTCTTTGCCTTATTTGGGTTTTCCCCTCTTTGTTAATGTCAGGGTCATGTCCCGAACTGTCGAGTCTACCCGCTCTTCAGAAGGGGGAGGCGGCGACATGAGAAGGAGTGAAACTTGGGCCATTTGTGGTCTTAAGGTTTGCTCCAGCAAGAACGATTTGAGGTGAGCTGCCCTGTTCTTTTTTGCCTGTTTGGTGAATTTTGCACAGTGCTGACAAGTGTCTGTTCTATGCGTCTCTCCAAAGCGCAGCACACAGCGATCATGCCTGTCAGTAGGAGGGATCTTGGTTTGACAGTTTTTAAAGAATGACGTACTTTCCATATGCCCTCCCCTTCGGTTTTGGGGACGGCTGTTGTGATAGATTACAGTACAAACTGTTTTTCCTGAGGTAAAGTGGTGTCAGTTCTTTACCGCACTGACTACAAGTGCGGTAAAGAAGGAACTGGGGAGGGAGGGCGAGGCTTGCCAGCATCGTGAACATGCTCAGTGAGAGCGTGCGCATGAGGAGGAACAAGCCACGCCCACAACAAAACGTCAGGACTGAAAGCTGTTGAAGCTTCCTGGCGAGGATCTGGCTTGAGCGCAGAACCCAATGTGTGAGCTGCACAGGGACCCCGAAGAAGATCTAATAGTTACTGTTCTCAGCTCAGATATCATCTCAGATTGAAACAGAGAGAGAAGGTCTCCTTCCAAGTTTTCAGACCAGCTGATCCTTTTTAAGACTAGGTCTGTGTGTTGCTTTGATGAACAGTTTAAAGAATGGGAAATCTCAGTTGGACAGAGTATTGAGAGTAACACCAGAAGATGGTCACTTTCAGTACGGAAGACGATGTTCATATATTTAATAGCAGGCAGAAAGCTGAAGAGGCATATACCATAGTTGGCAACACTTCTCTCCTGTGGGGAGATAAAGGTGAAGTTTGAAGATGCTGGAAACTGGGACAAACCATTTAATGTTATTAAATTCAATTAATTTACGTCCAGACCGATTATAACATAGATCTTTAGATTGACGGGGAAGACCTAGTTGAGGTGGCAGTGGTTCTTCTCCATCAAAGCCCATAGCAGAAGACTAACTCTGAGTATCAGACCCAATTCAAGCGTTTAGATCGCCAAGGAGGATAATTTGGGTCATCAAGTACTTTCAAATAATTCCCATGATGAAATTTGTGAGCTTTGCCCAATTTGCTTCTAAGGCTATTGGTAGGCTTCTAAGGCTAATCACTATTGGTAGGGGGAAGGGAAATATTAATCACAATGAGGCAAGGGATCGAGGAAGAAAGTAGTACTGCTTGGGCAATAGGTTAACAGATTCCAAGTTGCTCTATCTTAGAAAAGAAATTATACTTTATCAGTATAGCCAGGCCAGCTTTACAACGGCCTTTAGGACAATTCTGTAGGCTGGCAGGGAGAAGGAGCTAAAACCATTTATATGAAGATCCCCTGTTAACCATGTTTCCTGTAGGCATATACAGTCAAAGTTCCTAATAAAATTAATAAAATCAATGTCCTGTTTTTTATTGTTCCAACTGGATATATTCCATGACACTAAATGGACAGATCTGACTTGGTTTTTTGGGGATAGTCAATCAATTTCTTCTATCAAATCAAGTCTCTTATGGGAGTCATTGATAATACATCCATTTGTTCATGGAGGGTGAGATATAGTAGATGGTGTAGTAGATATTTCCATAGATTCCGAAGTTAAATTTATCGTCAGCTTGAATGAAGGGAGATGCAGGAAGATGGTCCACTCTTCCAAAACAGGAGTTGAGGGAAGTAGCTTGGGCAAGCAGATCAATTCCCAGAGATGATCTTTTCCCCTGGAGCGAGTTAGAAGTGGGTAGAGCCATAGGCATTTTATATGTTTGGAGGCTTTGCAGGGTACATTCTAATCTATCAATGACTCTCTGTTGTTCCGGAGTAGGTAGAGTTTTAAATGAGTGAAGAAAGGAGTCTTCTGATGGGATACCCATATTGTCGTTGGTAGGTTCCGAGAGTGAAGTGGTATCCTGTGTGCAGACTTAAGGTGTTGGAATATTTTCCTGTTGACTGAGGGAATTGGGTTTAATTACTTTCCTTGGACAGAGAACAGATATCACTGTGTTCATAAAATAGCAGGCTGGAGAGATTCATTTTTTCCACAGTTCTGACTTGTGTTTCAATACAGTTGCAGGAATTCATAGGGCCAGAACAAATTGGCTTCTCCAAAAATAAGTCAGCCTTAGACCATTGTCTGATTCTGTCTACCCTAGCTGAAAAATATATGAAACTAAGCAATAAAAAGCTCTTTGTAGCCTTCATTGACTTAAAAAGTACCTTTGACTCAATCTCAAGAGAAAAACTATGGGATAAACTGCTCAAACTAGGAATTGATTTACGTCTCCTATTCCTTCTAAAAAAAATTACATACAACCACAATGAGTCAAGTTAAATATTCTCCAGATGGAAGGCTGACCAATAAAATTCCATCTAAGAAAGGCGTTAAACAAGGATGTGTCCTTGCTCCCCTTCTTTTTAACCTATCCCTCTCTGATTTGGCATGCTCACTTGAGCCTGTGAACGGTCATCCACCCAAACTAGGAGGCAAATCAGTACCCAGTACTGAGGAGGGTGGGGTTTGGAGAGGGGAGGGACTTCAGTGCCATAGAGTCCACCTTCCAAAGCAGCCATTTTCTCCAGGTGATCTCTGTGGCCTGAAGATCAGTTGTAATCCCAGGAGATCTCAAGCTACCACCTGGAGGCTGACAAGCTTAGTTCCACTGCTTTAGTGTCTCATTTGTGCTTTTCCTCTACAAACTGTAATTTAGATTTACAGGCATCGTGCTTTTCGGATACCTTGCTGACTCCCACTGTTGCAAGTACCAGCAGAATTTATCTGCAGATTATCGGTCCTCCTGCTGGTTTTTTCTTCTTCTTTTCAACATGTAGGTCAAGATTTTATGTATATTTGCCTGGAAACAAGCTCCACTGAATGCAGTAGGATTTAGTGCTTAGTAAACACAGGCTTGGGCCCCCAGTTACATTTGAAGAAAGCAAAGAGTGTGACTATTGTTCATACTAGGCATAGGCATCAAAGTGGACTATGATGGGAAAGGGTGCAGAGAAGGGGGGAGGCAGATCCAGCACAGTGGCAATTAACAAAGCATGTGACTGCTGTATGTGGGAATGTCACTGAACTACAAGTGTTCGTAGCATGGGTGTTGTGAGCAAGTTGCCTGCTAGGAGCCCATGTGAGAAAGAATGGATGTGAATATTTGTTTAGAAAATATATGTGCTACTTCTCCAGAGAAGCTTCTTGATGCAACTTGCAAAGTAAAACATGATAAAATGGCATAGCATCAAATAAAAGACAATGCAACTAAAACCCAGCCAGAGCAAAAAACAGCATAAAAGTTTTAGCAGCATAAAATGGTTCTAATATATCAATCATCAGATTAGAAACAGACTGGAAAACAATTTTAAAAGAAAATGGACACACAAAATGGTCCTAGAAACAAAAAGCCCATCCAGGGTGTTTTTGGGTGGGGGGCACCTGTATACTGTTAATGCTTGTATTTAAAGTGAAACTAAGGTTTCACTTTCATTGGCACCATCACTGTTCAATTTCAAATTAAATTTCACAAAATATCAACATTTTATAATTTTTCATATTTTATAGCTCAAGTTTTGATATTAAATACATGGCTTCAAATTAGGGCTCTCTGCTCTGGGTTAGGAAATACATGGAGATTTGGGGGCAGGGCCTGAGGAGGGCGGGGTTTGGGGAAGGGAGGGACTTCAATGGGGTATAATGCCATAGAGTCCACCTTTCAAAAAGTCCATTTTCTCCAGGTGAACTGATCTCTGTTGCTTTGAGACTAGCTGTAATCCCAGGAGAGCTCCAGCCACCACCTGGAGGTTGGCAACTCCACTTCAGATTTTGACTTTTGCAGTAAAAAAAATGTTTTTCTTCCATTATTCTCAAATGCAATTGGCTTTTATACATATTCCATTCTCTATAAAATTGCATAGTAAGCTTGAAAATCAAAATCTGCCAACCAATTTACCCCGTGTTGATAGATGAAGCAGTGGATGAAGAGAAGGCAAGCCAAATTCTGCTGAAGGTCAGATATCATCAGGTGGTTTTTGCTACAGAAAAATCTTTGTATATCAAATGCTCAAGGTAAATAAAAAAATAATCTGCTGAACATTCACACAGCCAGAAACAATATATTCCTCATCAAACTCCAGCAAAGAGAATTGGTAGGGAGAGGATCTGATCTAGTTGCAGTCCTGAAGATACGCCATCTCTGCCTAATTTGTTTTAGATTTCTTGCTGTACAGTTCCAGTCAGCCTTCCTTAGGAATGAGGTTCTGATAAGGTTTCCAAGACTGTTTTGCGCAATTAGTCTCAATGTCTTATCTGGCCCAAGACGTGTACGTATATAACATAGCGGCCAACGTGACAAAAGCAAATTATCAAGAGCTTTATTGTTGACCTCCTTTGGCATGTTTAAAGTCCAGTCACAACTCAGTTTATTTATTAATAGACCTCCCCCCCCCCCCAGTACAGGAACAGATATTCTCTGTTTAACCTTTGTCAGTGTGGATTCCAACAGCGCTGCCAACAACTGATTTAACATTAAGCCACATCAAGCAAGTTTGCCAAAGGCCTTTAAATTAGGGAACAATTCAAAAGACTGACACCTGAATATCTTATATTGCGGCCAAATCGACTAGTCTACTAAATGTACTCACTGTGTTAGGGTTGCCAGGTCTTTCACTACAAAGGAGACCTCCTGCCAGCAAACCTCTCTTCCTTCTGGTTTTATCATAGAGTTTCTGGTGATTACTAGAGAGGTGTGACTTCATTTCCAGGTTTTCCCCTGCAATTATGGCATGTTGTCGCTGATGGCGCCCCCTATGTCCCCACCCTCCCCAACTCGCACTGGTTGCCAGGCAATCCTATATGCATAACAGGCAGGATGGCCTACACATTACTCATGCCACAAGGATGTTATAGAAAATGGTATCCCTGGGGTGAGTTCTCCACCCTCCAGCCTGAATGTTTACAGCACAGAGAGCAGCCATTTATTCTACTAAGTATCCGCATTCCAACCAAGAGTCTTGTGCTTCCTTTAAGACTAATATGTTATTTTTATCCTGTCTTTTTCCCTGCAAGCAGGACCCAAGGCAGCTTACAATAAAAAATCACCTTACTCTAACGAACAATAAACAGCACCAAAAATCTCACATGATGCCGATCAAGTGAGCCACGGCCCTTTACACCAGATAAGTGTTCTTATAGTGCCCCAACCACAGAGGAGGGCAGGGTTCACCTCACCTGTAAAGCTCTCCAAAATCCAGCTGTATCTCCCCAAAAGTACAACAGATGCAAAACTGGATTAGATGCCAGAAAATATGGACACTCTCTGGTAAATAGGGACCACCATGGTCTGTGTTTTGCTGTTGGGTACCTCTAGACCAGGGGTCCCCAACATGGGTCACAATCACATGCTCAATTTGCCCCGACATAGGCATGAATGCTGGGCGGATTAAAGGAGCGCGATCAGTAGACAACATCTGGGAAGCGCCCCGCAGCTGTCGGCAACCCATTTTGCTCTGCCACACAAGCGGATTTAAAAGAAACCTAGGAAAGTCCTGTAGCAAACAGGTTGCTACAGGTCTCCTGCGCACCATTTTTGTGAACTTTGCTGATGATTTATGAGAGCAGTGAATGAACTATGATACCAGTTATGTGAGCCATAAAGGTGTACTAGGTGACCAGTGGGAAGATGGGAACAGATGCCTACAATAAGGGGTCAGAGTACCATTTTCTGAGGTTGTCACCTCCAGCCGGGAGGTTAATACAGGACACAAAGACACTCTCTCACACACAAAGCCGTGAGGCTAGGGACATATATCAACAACTCCATGAAGGCACAAACTCCATGCACACACACAGGCTTATACCCCCTCCTGCAAGTCCCCCTCACCATTTGGTGCATCAAAGGACTTCACACAAGGGTGTGAAGACAGCAGGGTGCTTCCTGAGAACCAGTTCTGCTGCCCAGGACCCCCTGTCATCCAGAAGACAGATGCCAGATGCAGCTGATGTCAACATCCTGTCCTGACCATCAGGTAGATCAGAATATTGACCGCTCCTATAGGACCCTCTTAGTGGCTAGAGATAGAGAACAGACCATCTATAGGCTCTCCTGGGATGGCCTCATATCTTGCCTCATATCACCTTCAAATAAATACTGCTCCCCAAGAGTCACAGTAGAGTCTAGCTTTCCCCTCCTTCCTTGTCCCCCGCTTCCTTGCTTCCTCCTGGATCCTTGGGTGCACCACTGGGATCTGGGATCTTGGGTGCACCACTGGGATCTGCCACGTGGTCTTCTGCTGGTTCAGAGCCACGATCCTTTGTCCTTTGCCCGAAGACTTCTTCCCCTCTTTTTCCAGACGGATTTCACTGATTCGTATAGAGGTAAATATCACCCTCAACGGATACCATCAATATCCTGCTCATGCAAACGTCTCTGTATTTCTACCTAATTTCCCAGATCTGTCTAACTGTGTGTATGATTGTGTAACATTGTCTATAAACCTTTTTATTACATTTTAGTAAACAAACTATCTTTTATACTCTTAACTCGAGTCCTGTGACAGTTTGTGAGAAGCCTCAGTTTAGCGCAGCCTCTGTATACATAGGCAAGATCCGCAAAGCCGGCTGCCTATTGTTAAGAGCTAATATTTCTGAAAATATTGATAATAAATTGAGCAGTCAGGCTAACAGCATTGGCAGACGGACTTTCCTGCATCTGATCGCCCCAGCGTGCTTCCATGGCGTCAGGATAATCTGATCAGGCTATCCCAACTCTGTGCCCTTTTTTTTACCCCCCTTGCAGTATGTGCATCAGCGCACACTGCATAAGGAGACCTTAGGGCAGAGGTGGGCTTCATCGATTCCTCATGTAAGCGCATCAGAAACACACAGCAACCCCCCCCCCCCGACTCATCTGCGGTTGCATCTGATCACGCAGCGGCTGGCTATGCCTGCATCTACAAAAGTCCGTGTGATCACACAACTGCGGGTCAACTTATGCGGAGAAAATAGCCTTGCCCCCCCCCCCGCTTTATCTTGGCCGTGTGACTACCACCGTGGTGCCCTTTCCTAGTGCCCACCAAGTATTTTTAGCAAGTAAGTGGGGCCAGGAGGGGCTTTTGCCCAGCAAGGCTTCTGATTGGCCACTGGAGATTTTTTAAAAGGTTTCTTTGCGAGCAGCTTCCGCCAGTACACAAGGATCTTCACTGTGTAACTGAAACTAAGGTGTGACAGCAATTTTAGGGCTGGCTGCACCTCCAGTGTGACACCTGTTTGGTGTGCCCATCACACTGTGTCAGAATTCCAAAGGTGCCTGTTGTGTATCAAGACCATGGTCGGCAGGGACTCTCATAATGGCGACCTCCACGTGGTCATCACACATGGCCAGAATCTACCTGAGCTTCAGCCAGGTAGAACAATAGTCGGTCGGATCCTAAACGACCACCAATCATGAGCCTAGGTTTCCCCCAGGGGACCTATGAACTATAACCACTATCTTAAGGTCCTATCAGGACATTGGGGCGAGGTCAGGGGATTATCTCCGACCAACATAAAAGAGGGCTCTGAGCCCAGGGTTTCTCATGTTCCATTTTGACCCGCAATAAACTACCATGCTGATTTCACTGTTACCGGCCTGCCGATCCCAATACTTTCCAGTGCCCATAGGCTCAACAAGGTTTGGGAACCCTGCTCTAGACCAATTATTCTTAACTGGGACCAAAAAACCCAACCTGTTGGGGGGTCATCTACAAATCTTGGGTGTCTTCAGAACTTTGGGGGATAAATGGAGATTGTAAGCAGCTCCTTCTCTCCATTTGCAATGGTTTCTGATGGGCAAAAAAGGAGAGTGGCTTTATATTATGCATCCCACCCTGAAGTTAAATTCCCAGATCCTAGTTTTCTTCCTCTACACCCTTAAAAAGTGGCATACAGCGTACAGGAATTACACTTAACATTGAGGAGCTAGCTGATGACCAGCAGAACCACAGTCTCACATGCTTGAGACGGGTGTGCCGTATGCATGTACGAGATTAAAAAATAGGGCCAAGACCGATGGTGCAAAATCTGGTTAAATTATACTGTATTACTCAATTAAATTTCATCAGGGGAATCTGTAATATATAAAAACCACACCAGGGGTTACGTAAGTATAGTTAAAATTATATAAATAAGGATATTGCATTAAAAGTTAAAATCCAGGTTCTAAAATATTGGTCACATACAAAACCGCTAGAACTTATTCTGTCGTTGAGACTGCATGAGGAAGAGAAACTCCTTGTAAAGAACAGAGCTGCGATAAGCACCCAACAAGTTTTGGCTCAAAATTAAAGACATCTTTCTCCTGTGCTAAATGAACATTACCAACCAGTTCATCTTGCAGTAATTCCTCAAAAAGAGTATCTTCTTTGTCTGGTGCGGCCCTTTACTTTCTTGTTACCTTATACATATATCCAGGAGTCATTTTGTAGAGAAAGAGGTGCAGGAGCTCATTAGCATAACTCATTAGCATAACTTATTTGCATATGCTAAACCACCTGACATCACCAGAAATATGTCAGAAGAAGGCAAGAAAGAAAGAAGAGAGAGAGAGAGAGAGAGAGAGAGAGAGAGAGAGAGAGAGAGAGAGAAAGAAAGAAAGAAAGAAAGAAAGAAAGAAAGAAAGAAAGAAAGAAAGAAAGAAAGAAAGAAAGAAAGAGCTGGCAGAGAGGGGACAGTTACTAATCCAAGCCTCAGAAATACCACTATTCTGGGAGGATAGTTTCAGTGGTGGCTGAAGCCTTCAGAAGGTTGGCCGAAGGAGCAAGGACCTTTCGGGGGGACGGGGTCATTTTGCTGCAGCCATGACACAAGCAGGCATTCCCCTGCCGGGGGGTGGGGAGGCTGGCACCAACTCCCAGAGCTGAGCTCCCCCGAGCTCCTGCTCGAAATGACTCCTGCATATATCACAAACACATGTATATAAGTAAATGGGCCTTGTCTGGAGTGCTGGGTTAAAGTCCTCTTGTTTTACTTCCAGTTTGGGGACATTCAATGATAGCGTTGCATACTTGGTGGGCATAACTCACTTTAATCATGGGCAGTCTTGCAGATGATCACTTAAATCATGGCTTGCTTTGACAAATGCTGGTTTCATTGCCTTTGTTCTCCTGAGGCTGCCACTAGGGAACAAGCTTGGATGAAGCTAGCTCGTCTGCATTTGTACATTAATAAAATAACTTCAAGCCACGATTTCAGATCCTGGTTTGTAAGGATGCCAGCCTCCAGGTGGGACCTGGGGTTCCCCCAGAATTACGGCTCATCTCCAGACTACAGACATCAGTTTCCCTGGAGGAAATGGATGCTTCGGAGGGTGAACTCTATGACATTGTACTCCACTCCCAAATCTCCAGGAGTTTTTCAACCTGGTGCTGGCAACCCTACAAGTCCTCTGCCCACCTGCCAGTAGCCAGGAGTATCAAACCCTATTTGACAGACCCTAATCAACCATGATTAGCAGGCTGGCCAGAGCATTCAGACAATCACATTCACTGGAGTTAGTTTCACTGAACTATGGATTTGCATTGTGTCTGAACTGAACCATTAACATAACAGCCTAAAATGTAGGGAGCGGGAATTGTTCATTCAACTCAGAGTTTCTGAAATTTCAAGGCTAGGAGCAAAAAGATTGTATGGCCTCTTTAAAATTACCTCGTTTGAATTAGAGCAACTCTCTAGACTCCCACGGTAAGAGGCAGTCTACAAACATCAGTTAACATGACATGCTAAAGTAGATCTAAATATCTTCTGTGCCCATAGCAAATGGAAAAATACAGAGAGCGATTTACAAAGAGCTGAAGAATGGCCAGGGTTAGCCTCGAATTCACTTTGGTACTTAAAGTCTAACTGCTTCTGCTCCCATAGCAACTCCTGGAGCTTGCAATATTTTTCCCTTGGGTGCAAAAACAAGCTTGTGGTAATTAGGCTTTTGTTCAGCTAGCTGTAAGGTCCAACTGAGTCCATCCAGTTTAACTGCAGAGCTCTCCGCACCCCCCTAATATCTCATCACACATGCAAAGTGTTCCAGGCAGTTCATAAATAAGGTGGGAACAATTCATCTTGTATTCACTTCTGTCTGCTAGGAGCACATTGCCAGCAGCTGATGCAATCTTGGCTCTATTGAAGAGGGGGGTGCGCTCTTCAAACCAAGTTGAAGTATAACCTTGCTTCCAGTTTGTTTGGTATCTAATGCAGGGACAAGGCCAATTCCCAGGACTGCTAAGGAGGCGACTCAGCAATTTGCTGTAATGTCTAAGACTGTATGTGGAGTTGTAGACAATACCCTGGCTTCACATGCTTTTGTGGGCAGAGGATGACATTCTTCTTTCTTGAATTTATAATTTTTATTAATTTTAACCATTTCAATACATTACAATAGCACTGACATCTGATAAACATTCATAAATTGACTGTAACTGTAACACACCTAAACACAGGAGCAAACAATTAGGTTTTATGTTAGGAGAAGTTGACTGCAACTTACTGTTCTACATATATTTGATAGGTAAAAAATAAGTGAATGTTAAATCCTAGTATAGGGTATCACACATAAGGTATGGGTTGTAAGGCAGAAGACCTGTTTGTGCCACATAATGTAAGAACAGGTTCTTCACCATAAACCCAGATTACAAAAAGGTTAGGATCCAGATTTGACCTGTAGTAGACTGAGAAATGTGACTGTTATTTGGAACTGTGGGGACTCATCTAGGGGATGCTGATGTCAAAGACTGGTGCTTTGGCATACGGTTATTAACACAAATTACTGGCTCTGTGGACAAGCCCAAGGACTGAGGCAGGACTGGCCCTATTGAGTCAGGACTAGGGAGAACATGGCAAACAATGGGCAGAGCCTGGCTTTTCTGTAGTTAAATCTGACAGCAGATGTCATAGCAAGAGACGAAATTCCTTCAGACCAGTCATCAACAGCAGAAGGAAACGGTTCTCATGCCAAGCGGTCTGGGCAGCTGCTTGGGGCAGCACAATGAGGAGGGTTCTGATGCACCACAGGGGTTCAGCTTGCTCCCAGCAATCAGCAGCATTAGAATTGACCTCCTTGACCAGTGCTGCTCCCGCTAGGTCCAGAAGATGAAGGGTGTACCTTGCTTGAAGTGACAAAATACCTTGACCTAGTCCAGGGAAGATACTAAATACAGGCACACTTTTAAGGGAATAGTAAGAACAGGGCAACAGGGAAACCAGACTGGGTGAAAAAGGACCAGAGATAGACATTTCCTTAAACCAGCATCTTTTCTTGGTCAAGGCAGAGACACTGTAAACACTGAGCCTATTGCTGGAGCTAAAAAAAAAAAAGTTACGCATACATGGAGAGTTCCAAAAGTATGAAGTCAACAAGAACCACCACCACCCATAATTAGACATGTGGTTCCATGACAGCAAAGGCAGTAAGAATTGTAGAATTCAGAATCCTGAGAATTTCAGCTTTCATTAAAAAATGTTTCTAGCCCTCATTGTCATGGAGATGTATGTAAAAGTATTTGAATAATGTCTGATGACATCTGAAAAGCCAGAAGGCTTCAAAATAAAACTTTCAACAGTTTGGGGTTCGATGCCTTTTGTAGCTCCCTTCCCATCCCCGTGACTAACAGAAACAGAATGAATTATGCAAAAATTACGTGTATTTACATAATTTATAGAGAATCTGGGATCTGAGAACTAGCAGAGTATTTTGATTTGCTCTCCTTTTAAAAGTGCACGTAACTCTAGCCATAATTCAGTCAAAGGACAAATCCATTTGTGCCAGGTCCAGCTACTAAACAGCCCAATTGCATAAACCATCTTGGAAACAAGCACTCCAGTAATCCCAGGCAAGCGGAGATCTTAGCTGCCATTTCCTTTTCCACCCTTCAACTGTTGGCAGAGATCACCTTCTCCCCGTGCCAACTGGGACAGTCCCACAAAGAAAAGTAAATTGATCCATCTCCTTTCTTATACAGCTAGTTTGAAACCACTTCATTTGCAGCATACATGAGTGAGAGGTGCAAAGCGTTCAATAATTTTAAAAGAGAAGCTGACCTTCTCTCAAGCGATGGCTGGCTAGCCACAAAAGAATTGAGTAATCTATTTTCTGTGTGATACAAAGGTCCAACGGTCTCAGCGGGTCAGTCCGACTCCATCTCCAAGCAAAGTCAAACATCTCTGCGCAATAAATGTCTCAATATTGATACTCCCCACTTCCTCAAATGGCAAGAACCTACAGAACTTCATTTTCTTTGGATCGGAGAGAACTAGAGACTGATTATGTCTTTGTGATATTTGCTTTATTTAGAGAGATGCAAGAGTACAATGGAAGCAAACAGGCAATCCTACAGCAGACAGCAGATCGCCAGATCTCTGCATGAGCACTAAAGGGCAACCCACCCCCAGCTATACTTCCATCTGAAGCTAACTCTTGCCAAAAACTCTCTAGTCTCAGTCTATCTACTTCTTACTGTCTCTCCTATATTGGGGGGTGGGGGAGGGAACCCTGCAAACTGCTTTGTGTTTATTCAGTTGCATTCATGTATCCCAGCAGAGTACTGGTCACTCACATCTCTAGACAACGGGGAGGGCATTCATTAAAGGAACACAAAAGGGTCTTTGCCACTTCTCTGACAGCCATTAAACATTACATTAGGCAAAACCATAGTGACATGCCTATTCCAATAATTCCAAACTCTTGACAGTATTCAATAACAAATCTCCCACAGGGGAGAAAGGTCTGTTAGCCAAATTGCTCTGTTTGCTTTAATAAAAGGTTGGGGAATTATGATATTAATGTGCAATTGGCATAACTACAGGATTGTGGCCCTTATATACCAAAGTCCCACTTTATCCAGGTCACAGAAATAGATGCAGCGACTAGATAACTAAAGCAGTGATCTCTTTACTGAAGAATTCTTAAGTCCTGATAAACAATAATCAAACATTCAGACACACAATACAGAACTAAGGAAGTAGAGGTGATTGATAGGAAATAGAGGGGGTGAGTTATGGGGTGATACTACCTATTCAGATGTGCAGAGGTCCATGAGGAAAGGATTATGGCTTAAACCCAGAGGGTAAAGGGGTGGCCTGCCAGTTGGCATCAGGGCAGAAAACACACACAGTCCGAGGCCATGGACCTAGATAGTTAAAGGCACTGGAAAACAATGCAGACCAATGGAAGGTCTTGGGGGCTGGTCTCAGGTGAGAACAAAAAACTACCTGGGCCAATCAGGTGTCCCAGGAGGTGTGTGACACCAGGATGAGCAAGGCCTAGATGTGGCCAATGAGCTTTCAGAGGGGGCAGAGTCTGAATTAACAACTGGAGCCAGGTGTGCTGGGGCTAGCTGAATGGATTTTAAGACCACTGATGGTTCTGCCAAGGCAGTTGAATAGGTTCCCAGATACAGACAAAAGAGGGAAATGGGCCCCTGATTAGCATCAGGAAGGATCGTTAATAATTTGAATGTTTGGTTGGTTTATCTTGGTATCCTGAGGGATGAAGAGCAAGGAAGGACAAGTACCACACATAGATATGAGATGACACAAGAAAAGGGCTGGGTGAGGTTCTGGAGACAGAAGGACTATTTGCCAGATGGCCTCTGGATAGCCTTTTGAAATGTAGATACTTCACCTGGTGGAACCCAGTGTTATCTCTTAAGCATAATCTCTTCTGGGTGGAGGGGAAAGACTGGAGGTTTGCTTTGAGGGTGTCTTTTGAAACCTAAATGTGAAATCCCTGTTTCCAGAGCTATGGCTTGCTCTATGTTCCAGGACCAGGAGTGTCTTCCTTGGCCTGAGTTTTGTGGGTCTCTGGTTCAAGTTAGAAGTGGGGTGCCCCTTGCAATTGGGGCTACCCAAGAGTAAAGACAGCACCTCTGGCAACAGGTGGGAGATACAGGAAACAAATAATAAAATGTACTATGATTCTTTTTGCTGTAGTCTGAAAAATACTTTGGTAGAATGTACGCATGTATCTGCAGAGACTAATCTTATAATGGATCTTAGTTTACTAGATTTTTACCATTTAGCATTTATTCCTCCCCCTCGCAATTTAATTAGTGTGGTTTTTATCACCAGAAGAAAAGCTATGTCCTGGTTATGTTTTACAGTTTCTGAACAGAAACCAGCCATACCAGAGTCAGTTCTGCCATGAGCAGTTCTCATCGCTGAAGGCAGGGCTGGCCATCTAGGTTTGACGGAAGCAGGCTGGGGAACCAAAGAGGGGCCAGCAACGCTGACATAAAAGATCTCATTAGCCTTAGCTGAAAAATGCTTCGACGACCTGCACCATCCTAGGAGCTGTGAATAAGGAATACAAGATGAATGTTAAATAAAGTTCCCTGGTTTTCTGCTGGCAGCTTTAAAATTACTTGCTGTGTGTGAACGTTGGCAGAGCATAATATTTATCCCCATCCAGTGACAAGCTATACCTGCTGATTATTGCACGTCAAGCAGTTGATAAAGGCACAGCAGCAAGGCTGGTCAATTTTCTTTCCTTATCAGTTGGCATCCTGACACTGTTTATACCCTAATCTATCCATTTTTGCTCAGAAGCAAGTCCCAGGCTGATTTCGCACTAGCGTTTGCCCCAGGCTTGCCCTCATGCTTGCACTGGAGCTTCTGGTCAATTTCACACCAGTTACTCCGGGTTCACGTTTTGCTCTGGAGTATCGCCCTGCTGCACCGGAGTTTCCCTGGAGCAAACAAATCCTGTTTTTAGAGGATTTTTCTGTTTGCTCTGGGGGAGAACCCAAAATGAAAACACGCCCACTCGCTCGCCTTTCATCAAGGCCGCCCCATTGTGGGAGTTTCTAATTTTTTGGGGAGAAAACCCTTCATCATGCTATATCGAAAGGGCTGAGGTTCCAAGTGGGAAAATGAGGAAAATACTCCGCAGGAAACTGGGAGGGGAAATTCTGGAGAAAACAAGAGGCAACTGGCCAGTGTGAAATCGGCCCCACAGAATTCAGTGGGTTTTACAAGACTGCCACCAAGGTGTCTCTTGACTCTCCATACACAGGATTACACTGTCCTTTGTATACCTCCAGTTTCCCCCTTTGCTTAGAGCTTGGCTCTGCCTTATCTAATTGATAACCGTAGATAGGGTTTTTAAAAAAAAAAAATTACACAGTTTCAGAGGGCAAAAGTAGGCCTGTCATTCGGTCATTTCAGATTATTCATAATAGGACCCCATCGCAATTAACAAACATATTCCAAGCACAATTTCCTCTCATTAAGATATTCCTGCATCTCTAGGATAAAAGCCAGTGGCAAAATAGTACTATAGGAAACTTTTTAAATATACTGTTTTATTATACTTAGACAAGTCACCTTTGCGGTTCATGGAGCAAAAGCTGCAATAACCCTCCGCAGAGGCAAGCCAATATATTAAATGAGACAAAACGTAGCAACTTTATTCCCAGCGATATCCAGCAGCGCAGTTTCATATGGTACCCCTACTGGTAGGAATACAGTAATTTCCATGCAATTCGTTTGATCAGCCAGCTGTGTATATGAAGTACTGCCATTAAGACCTGTCCCTCAAGCAAGAACTTTGCCTACGTTCAAGGGACAGTGTGCCAGAGCTGATAATTACTGGCAGGGCTGGTAACGTTCTGGATGCGAACACCATCTTTCTTTATGATATCTCAGTTGCTAAGGCAGATAGCTCATGACAATTGTTTGCGCACACACACACCCTGTGAAAGTCAGTGTGAGATTGCATATTTATTTATTATTTTGTTTATATCAGGGTGTGAAACGGGAGTATTCTCATGTGAGATGGAGAACTGTGTTCTGAGCAAGCGTGCCGCATTTCATTTCCTTATCTGGAACTTCAAGGAGGAAATACTGCAACAAGCAAACAACTGCAGCTAATGATCATATACTCTTACAGTAGCATTCAAGATCTCTGATGGGGCATTTACACTATGAGATTTCTGGACTGAAGAAGCTGCTTGGGGATCTTGGCATGCTAGACAGACTCTGCTGTTAAGTCATGATATTTAGCTGTACTGGATGAAGCAACAGTTCTCTGTTTCAAGAGTCTTAGCTTTGCTTCAATGCTTCCTTCCCCCAGTGCTGCTTTCCCAAACCAGCAGTCCTTCTTTTCATGACTCCTCTGAAGAAAATAAGTGAAACGATCAAAAACCAGGTTTTCTGCATCATACTTGTTTTGACCCACTGAAAGAAATTTAATAGAATATCTCATCTCAATACATTTGCATCGCAACAGATTAGAAGTTGTCAGTATTTTTGATTCATTTGGAAACTAACTCTGCTAACCTGACAGTTCCAACATTTTGCCTCTCCCACTCTGCTCTGTAGTGACCAGTGTTCCCTCTAAGCTGAGTTACAGAGAGCTAGCTCACAGTTTTTTAGCCTCTGGCTCACACATTTTTGTCTTAGCTCAGGAGGGATGGCTCCCGAGCAAACAAATTTATGCAGTAGGCAAATCGCTCGCTCACAACTTCAATGCCAGCAGCTCACAAAGGAGAATTTTTGCTCACAAGACTCCACAGCTTAGAGGAAGCATTGGTAGTGACAGCATCACATATCCAAGCAAAGCCTTCTGAAGGTGAACGGGTAAGATCAGCAACTGCCCATGCTCATGCATTCTCATTGGTGGCTTCCACTTTCCAGGATGGCCTGCCTGAGCAGATCAGGAAGTCTCGTATAAATCTATCATTCCTCAGAATGCACAAAACAGAAATGATCAGGAGGGCTTTTTCAGAAAGGGAAAAGAATTACCATATAATACAACTGCAGTGCACTTTTCTAATGGAACAGGCTGGTAATCTAACTGCTGCTCCTGCTGCAGTATGTAATCCTTTTATAAAGGAACAGGTTTGTAATCTAAACTGGAGTGCATTTTTATAAAGAAACGGTTTTGTAATCTATAGTTTCATGTTTATTGTATGTGTAACCTTGCTTTTACTGCACTGCTTTATACCTTGGTAAACCACTCTCTGTGTTGTACACTGTATGCCTTAGGCAAGTTTCTGTTTGCATTGTGTCCTGATTTCTGTCATCCTAGGCCCACTGCATTGTTACTGGATGTCTTGCACTGTCTGACTGACTTGTTCACTATGTCATAATCCACCTTGAGCCTCACTGAGAAAGGTGGGCTATAAATGAAATAAGTAAGTAAATAAAGCCAGTTTGGTGTAGTGGTTAAGTGCATGGACTCTCATCTGGGAGAACCGGGTTTGATTCCCTACTCCTCCACTTGCAGCTGCCAGATGACCTTGGGCAAGTCATAGTTCTGTCAGAGCTGTTCTCTCAAGGACAGTTCTCAAAAGAGTTCTCTCAGCCCCACCTACCTCACAGGCAGTGTTCCCTCTAAGCTGAGTTAGTATGAGCTAGCCCACAGTTTTTTAGCCTCCAGCTCACACATTTTTGTCTCAGCTCAGGTTGGATGGCTCCAGAGTAAACTACATATACAGTAGCCAAATCGTTCGCTCCCAACTTTAATGCCAGCAGCTCACAGAGTAAAATGTTTGCTCACAAGACTCCGCAGCTTAGAGGGAGCATTGGTCACAGGGTGTCTGTTGTGGGGAGGGGAAGGGAAAGGAGTTTGTAAGCCGCTCTGAGACTCCAAGTGAAGGGCGGAGTATAAATCCAATCTCCTCCTCCTCCTCCTCCTCTTCTTCTTCATCATAAATAAATGTATTCAGAAAAGTGGGGGGGGGGCATACAACCATGATCCCACTGCTGACCACAAAATGTTATAATCCTTCTTTCAAACAGCAAGCAGGCAAGCTTGTCACAGAATTTAGAATGTTATCATTAAAAGAACTCTAGCTAGCCCACCCTGGATTTTAAAAGAAGAAGAGGAGGAGGAGGAGGAAGAGGAGGAGGAGGAGGAGGAGATTGGATTTATACCCCAACCTTCACTCGGAGTCTCAGAGCGGCTTACAAACTCCATTCCCCCTCCCCACAACAGACACCCTGTGAGGTATGTGGGACTGAGAGAGCTCTTTCCAGAACTGTCCTTGAAAGAACAGCTCTGACAGAACTATGGCTTGCCCAAGGTCATCCAGCAGCTGCAAGTGGAGGAGTGGGGAATCAAACCCGGTTCTCCCAGATTAGAGTCCACGCACTTAACCACTACACCAAAAACCAAACTCAACCCAGTTTCTTTTGATTGCAAACCTTCAGTTACTTTACTGCTCACACACCAGGAAATGCTGATCAAAGATCCACCCCCCCCCCCCCCAAAAGTTCAGTTAAAAGGAAAATCTAACATAGAAGTTACCAGGCTATTGTATACTAACAAGTGGAGACCCGCAAGAAACTTGCGGGATGGTTATCCCATTCCTCACACCTTTGCTTCCTCCCTTCTCCCCCTACCTCTCTCACACTCTTTCTCCCTTCTGCCCCCCCTTTCTTACTCTCTCTCTCTCTCCTCCATGTGTGTTACTTCCTCTCTTTCTGACCTGACATCATTCTCTTTGTTTTTCTGCCTCCCCACCTCATCAATCTTTCTCTCTCTTTCTGCCTCCCACCTCAAATCCCACCCTCCCCAGGCTCCACCTCTCAAATGTCCAGGAATTTCCCAACCTGGAGTTGGCAAACCTATTTCCTTCCCACCCAACAGCCAACCTACCTCTATCTGTCTTCAGTTTTCCATCTCCACCCCCCTACCCTGCAGCCTCTACCTAGGAAAATTACAGTCTTTCTCCACAGTGGGGACTAAAGCAGCTTACATTATTATTTCCTCCTTGTTGTCTGCACAACAACCCTGTGAGGTTGAGAGCCAGTTTTGTGTAGTGGTTAAGTGCGTGGACTCTAATCTGGGAGAACCGGGTTTGATTTCCCACTCCTCCAGTTGCACCTGACTGGATGACCTTGGGCCAGCCATAGCTCTGTACCAGCTGTTCGCTCAAGGACAGCTTGGAAAAGAGCTCTCTCAGCCCCACCTACCTCACAGGGTGTATGTTGTGGGGAGGGGAAGGGAAAGGAGTTTGCAAGCCACTCTGAGACTCCAAGTGAGTGAAGGGCGGGGTATAAATCCAATCTCTTCTTCTTCTTCTTCTTCTTCTTCTTCTTCTTCTTCTTCTTCTAGGCTGAAAGTATGTGACTGGTCCAAAATCTCCCAGTCAGCTTCCACTGCAAGATGGGGATCTGAACTTGGGTCTCACAGATCCCAGTCTGAAGCTCTAACTGTTACATCACAATGGCTTTCATAGGGTGGCTGCTGATGAACAGTAGCAAAGCAGCTGGGCCTAATTAAGTCATGCAAATCAGGTGATAAAGTCACACAGAGGATGCTGCCTAGGGATGCCAGCCTCCAGGTGGAACCTGGGGATCCCCTGGAATTACTGCTCATCTCCAGACTACAGAGATAACTTTCCATGGAGAAAATGGATGCTTTGGAGGGTGGAGTTTATGGCATTGTACCTCACTGAGATCCCTGTCCTCCCCAGGTTTCACCCCCAAATCTCCAGGAGTTTCCCAGCCTGGATCTGGATCTGCTGCTGGTGGCCGGGGGAGTACTTGGCAACCCTAGACTGCTGCCAGTAAAAACCCTGCCTTTTACTGACAGAAACAGTTAGAACCTTCCCCCACTCCCCTGAACATTCTGATCTCCTCACAGTTGATGCCTGGAGCTGATGCCATTTCAAAAGGTATTGGGGGGAATTCAACGGTCCCTGAAGTTTTTTTTTAACTTTTCAGATTTTTCTGCAGACTGAGAAAGGGGCCTGACTATGTAGGAAAAGCTGTTGGGGGAGAGTGAGCTCTCTATTGGCAGATATAAGCATCCACACAGAAAAAAACCCCTCTCGGAATTAGAATATAAATGAAAGGAACAATAGGCATGACACAATCATCTATGGACGTTGTATCATTCAATTACATGCAGAAAGAGGTGGTAATTATGCTCAGGACATGATGCCCTAGGCTTTCATATAATGAAAAGGTTAAAAAAGATATGTTGTACAAAGATGGTTATGTAATTTCTGCAAAGCGGGGGGGGGGGGGTGTTCTCTTACATAGATAATATTCACATGCAATCCAATCCTATGCCTCTGACCTTGGAAGTAAGTTTAACCTAGTTAAACAGGGCTTACACCCTGCAAAGGGTACACAGGATTGCTCGGCGTGGCCATGGCGCATGCGAAAAATAAAACAAACTAGCTGGATGGGAAGTTGGGACCCCTGGGTGGTAAATTGAGAGTCCCAGCCCCGAGATGCCCCACTGTAGCTATGGCAACCAGGCCTGTACTTTCTTCTTCCCTATACACAAAGATGGATACTTCAGCACCAGGGCTAGGATTCTGCTTTCTGCTGCCCATCTCCAAACTGGCAAGGATTAAGGGTTAGCGGGTGAGAACAGTTCAGTGCAGGAGCTGTCCGAAGGCATAAGGAACTGTGGAAACAGGAAAGGTCCTAGATACCTTGAACCCATTCGGCAAGGACACCATCCAGAAAAGCACACAAGCTAGCCTCATAGAATGTTAAACCAGCAGAGATTAGACTCCAGTGGAGGAGTACTATAGGACTGGGTGGCAATGCTCTTCTTGTTGCTTGCATGGGGACCTGATCCTGTCAAGAGTTTACCTTCCTCCTCCTGAGGAGGATAAGGGTAACTAGATACCCTAGGCAGCTAGGCATCAACTCCTCTTTTTGGCCTAGGCTTTTGCTTTAGGTCCCAGGAAGAGTGTGGTTCTAGCAATGGATGGCTCTAAGCAGGGCTATTTTGGGGCAGGAACGCACAGGAACGGAGTTCCGATTGGCTTCTGAGTTGGCCATGCCTACAGCCTCCCCCCCCCCCCCCGGTTCCCCAGTTACCTTGCAAGCCGCGGGGTCCCTGGGGAAGCCAAGCCAATCCAGGGAGGGAAGGCAGTTTAAGCTGCAGAGCGCCTGGTGGAGCCAATCCAGAAATTGCCTTCCTTCTCTCGGGTTTCCCATGTGCCCTGCAAGACATGGGGCACCTGGGGAAGCCGATCCTGGGAGGGAGCTGTGCTGCCAGGGGTGTGGCCTAATATGCTAATGCATTTCTGCTATTGGATGTGGCCTATTATGATAATTAGTTCCTGCTGGGCTTTTTCTACAAAAAAAAGCCCTGGCTCTAAGTGGGATGGTTTCAGTTTCTCTGCTGCAACACACTCTGAACACAGAACTTCCTGCTGAGTGGTAGGCTGGGTGCTTCCCTTTGCCTGGATCCTCGAGAGCACATGGTCTGTGGGGGAATCCTTCTCTAATGAGGTATCATTCCATCCTGAAGCTGGCCCAGGATAGATCCTGATGCTCACAGGCATAGTGGTAGATATATCTATACTGTTCCTTTACCGAAGTGCTTGAGGCTTTTCACAGAATTAAGCTCACAAGTCAAAAATCCTCATATGCAGTCCTCAGACTAACGCAAACCCTTGAAACTTAAATCACCAAATTCAAAACCAATAATAAACAACTGGTGGCAGCAATTAATATAAACCCACAGTAGCCAATTAATTGGGACAGGAAGCAAACAGACAGCCAGTGAAGATCTTTTAGTTTTGGAGAGATGAGCTGACTATAGTCCACACCTAAATAATTATTCAAAATGTGCTTGGTAAATGGTGTAACAGCATGTACGTGCCAAGAGGTTCTACTTTTATTCAGAACATATATACCCTGCCTTCCTAATCAAACTGACATTCAAGATAGGTATCAGGAACAGAAACAGCAAAAAAAAAAATACAGAAAACAACAAGCAGTCAACTAAAACCAAAGCAGCAGGAAATAAGTGTGAAACAACAGCAAATTGTGATTCATAAAATAAGTTACAGACCAAAAGACCAATTTATAAAACAACAGTGGTAAAAAAAAAACCATTTATAAAACATCAGTGCTAGACAACAGACCATAAAACCAATAAAGACTAAAAACCAAAGGACAGAAAATAAAACCATCACAAGCCATCCAGAATAGAATTTTTTAAATCAGTTTCTGGAAGGCCAACAGTGAGGGTGTAAGGCTGATAGACTTTTCAGGGTATGAATTCCACCAGCTGCTGTTGAAAATACTGTGCTCTTTGCAGGGCTTTTTTAGTAGAAAAAGCCCAGCAGGAACTCATTAGCATAATAGGCCACACCCAACAGCAGAAATTCATTAACATATTAGGCCACACCCCTGACAGTGCAGCTCCCTCCCAGGATCGGCTTCCCCAGGTGCCCCGGGGCTTGCAGGGCACATGGGGAACCCAAGGGAAGGAGGGCAGTTTCTGGATTGGCTTCCCTAGGCGCCCCAAAGGTGCGGGGTGCCTGGGGAACCCAAGAAGGGGAAGCAGTTTAAACTGCCTTCCCTCCCTGAATTGGCCTGGCTTCCCCAGGCGCCCCACACCTTGTGAGGCGCCTCGGAAACCCGGGGTGGGGGGAGGCTGTAGGCGTGGCCAACTCAGGAGCCAGCTGGAATTTTATTCCTGTGCATTCCTGCCCCAAAATAACCCTGGCTCTTTGTAGTAACCAGTTCATTACCCTTTCTTAATGTATGCAGGGCAGGGCAACCCTAACCAGAACAGGCAGTAAATTAACTGCTGAGTTGGCCTTCCTTCTAACCAAAGCTTTTCTGTCTTGTCTGCACTGAGTTTCAATTTGTTTGACCACATCCAGCCATTCACGGTTTCCAAATACTAATTGAGGGTTTCCACTTTTAGGATATTTAATGTGCAGTCAGGCCCATAAAGAGACAAGAAGAGGGTGCACAACTTAGAACTTTTAAAAAGGAAAATAATGTCAAGGTATGCGATGTCACAGGTTCCAATAGGGGAAGCAAAGAGACTTCAGGGAAGGGGATGAAAACAAAAGTTAAAGCCTGCTCCTGGATATACTGTAAATTTTTAAAAGCAGTGTTTTATTTTTGTGGTTATATTTTATACCTTTAGTGTAGGGTTGCCAAGTCCAGGTTGGAAAATACCTGGGACTTTGGGGGTGGAGCCAGGAGAGGGCGGGGTTTGGTGAGGGGAGGGGCCTCAGCAGGGTACAATACCATACAATCCACCCTTCAAAGCAGCCATTTTCTCCAGGGGAACTGATCTCTGTCACCTGGAGATCAGTTGTAAAAGCGGGAGATCCCCAGGCCCCACCTGGAGCCTGGCAACCCTACTTTAGTGAATTGCTATCAACTCTGATTGGCATCAGCTCTCATGACTACACATAGAAGCAATTTCTAGCCTGGCTATTTTAGACGTTTTTATCTAGTGGTGCTGGGAACGGAATCTTGGACCTTCTGTGTACAAAACCATGTGCTCTCCCACTGAGCTGTGACCTCTTCTCTCAAAGAAGGTCATTACATATTCTACATCGTAATACAGTTTTCAGTGTAGTAATCTGAACAGTACAGAGCACCAACTGAAGTTTCCAAACTGGCTCAGCCAATCCAGAAGTAAATATACAAATTGTATCTTATTAGGGTTGCCAGCCTTCAGGTGGGGCCTGGAGATCTCCCGCTTTTACAACTGCTCTCCAGCTGACAGAGATCAGCTCCCCTGGAGAAAATGGCTGCTTTGAAGGGTGGACTCTGTGGCATTGTGCCCTGCTGAGGCCCCTCCTCTCCCCAACCCCCTCCCTCTCCTGGATCCACCCCCAAAGCCTCCAGTTATTTTCCAACCCAGACCTGGCAACTCTATATCTTATCCTACAACTTGGCTCAACCATGTCTGAAGCCCAAGAAGCATTCCTCTTCTCTGAAAAAAGGCTTCAAACTTGGCTGAGCGAAGTGGTAGGATATAAGCTGGTTCGTAAATGAAACCATTTTTAATTTCTAAAAGGGTAATGGTAGTGTGGCAAGCGGGAAACTGTGTTTTTCATCAACAGTATGTTACATACACATGCACAACTGCATTCCACACGCAGCACTCGAAGTCACTACACAGAAAAGAGTGTCCAGCCTAGCTGAACCCAAGGCTCGTGGAAGGGACTGGCAAATTTAGGGGCTATATCCACTCTCAAGGTAGCCTGCAAGGAAAGAGGTGGCATAGCTTCTGTTCATCTAGTAAGAGGGCAAGACTAGGGTTGCCAGATCTGGGTTAGAAAATACCTGGAGACATTGGGGGTGGGTCTGAGAGAGGGCAAGGTCTGGGGAGGGGAGGGGCCTCATCATGGTACAATACCATAGAGTCCACCAATCAAAGCAGCCATTTTCTCCAGGGAAGCTGATCTCTGGCAGCTGGAGATCAGTTGTAAAAGTGGGAGATCTCCAGGCCCCACTTGGAGGCTGGCAACCCTAGACAAGACCCAACCCCTTACAAGTAGAATGTTTGATGACGTGGAAGGTGTGGAATCCTGTCCCCTCACTAAGGAAGTAGAAACTGAACCACTTCCTTCTCGGAAGCATTAGGGGAGGTCACCAATGGACAACAGGGCAGATGCTCTGGGCCTAGGGTTGCCAAGTCCGGGTTGGAAAATACTTGGGGACTTTGGGGTGGATCCAGGAAAGGGTGGGGTTTGGGGAGGGGAGGGGCCTCAGCATGGTACAAGGCCATAGAGCCCACCCTCCAAAGCAGCCATTTTCTCCAGGGGAGCTGATCTCTGTCAGCTGGGGATCAGTTGTAAAAGCGGGAGATCCCCAGGCCCCACCTGGAGGCTGGCAACCCTACCTGGGCCCTACTCATAGCCCCATCCTTTCAAGCGACAGAGAAAAGGAAGAGCAGGCTCCTACCATAGCTTGCACTAGACACTGGGATTAAAGCAGCTGGCTTTTGTCAGCAGTAGTGGCTCCTATCCACCTTGCACAGGGTGAGGGCCATCCCTTGCTGGGACTCGGCAGAGGGGCAATGGTTTTGGGGGCCCATCCTGGCCTTTTTGGGCAGGGCCCCAGTCAGAATTATTAAGACCTCCTCCAGAAAGCTCCAAGGTGACAGATTAATTTCCCCTCAGTTTTGGCTGCCTGCCTACCTTGTTCCCCAACTAAGGGGAATGATTGACAAAGCCTTCCACACAAATAACATTCCCCTTTCACATCAAGACTCTGAAAAGAAAGAAGACAGCACTGTTTCCCCTGTTCCTCAGGAAATCCTTGTCAAAGGGAGAAGTTCTACAAAACACAGTGGATGAGGGGCATCTTACTTTCCATTGGGCTCCCAGGAAGGATGTATACCACACAGCCTCTTCTATTTTGATGGAAAGAGGATGAGTTGTGTGAGATATTTCGTTGGCCTTTCCAGCAGCTGCCAGAGGAGGCACTGAAGGGAAAGAGCAGCCACTGTCTTTTCAGTCTCAAGCAATGAAATTGCATATGTGTTTTAAGCTTAAGACATCTGGTCAAACAAGCCAAATAAAAGTAAGTATATTATTCCATGTGCCTACTTGTGGCTTTCTCCCCCTCCATATTACTTTGTTATTTCATTTTTCCAATGCTTTTTATTTTGGTCTAGCCCCACAGTGGGACTCAACCTGATGAGTCATATGTATTACTTATCCTGTCAGCTAGACACCAGCTGTTCTCTCAGGGATAATTCACTAGACAAGACATGTCCTCAGACTGGCAATCCTAGCCTTCCTCTTAGGCTCAAAATGAAGAGTGTAAAGAAAGAAATAACAGGTTTTAGACATCTTTGCAAAATCCAGTCATTATTAGATGGTGCGGGGTGATGTGTAGAACATGAAGTCATAAGAATGGAAGGTTACTTGTAAATGAAGAAGCCTCAAAATACTAAGGTGGATTGGCTGGTTAAATGGGGCTTGAATTAAATATGACAGGAGATGCCTGGCTGCCATGCAGCTGAAAACAGCAGCCTTGTGTCTCCTCTACGCTCCCCTTGAGATGGCCTATAGATGAAATTATATCACTGCACTGTGAATTTCCCTTCTCCTGGTCACTTCACTTGGTGCTGCTTCAAGCTGCCAGGAAATTTTCCACATCAGGCTGTGGTCAGACAATAGGCTTCGTGTGGTCTGGCCGTGCTTCTAATTTCAGCCAGGGGTTTTGTAATGGAGAGTTTTGATCAGACATCCCACCCTAATCTGCTTCACCGCACACTCACCCCATGGTTAATCAATCAGATGACTGCTGCATGGCAACCACAGAGTGTGGAGGTGGGATCAGGCAACTTTAAAAAAACCTACCTTTTGCGCATGCATATAACCACATATTTGAGGCGCTGCACATTAGCCTTTTTTTGTCTGAGAGCATCTTGCACCCTGCTCTCTCCCCACAGGGACAATAAGTCTAGGCCAGGGTCTTCTCCTGCTGCCACAAAACACCTTGAACATGGACCATTTTTAAGTTTTCCAACCAAAGAAAGACCATTGTGATGTGGCAGAGAGAAAAAAGTTCTGGGGGTGAAATTGTAGCCACAAATATGGGAGCTGGACTAGGATCTTCTGTCACCAGTGTACCACCCCAAAAACTGGCAGAGGGGGACTTTTCCTTTGAATTTGTCCACGAAACAACTCCCTGGTGGCTAATGATCCCAAAAAAGGTGTTTCAGCACTAAATCATGGTTCAAATATGTAGCCATGCGCATATCACTGACCGACTTTTTAAAAGGGGCGCAAAATGGAATGGAACAATCAGACTCCCCAAACAGCTTGAGAGCGTGATAGATTGATCAGACATCCAGAAGTGTGGGATGAGACCACTGACATCCTTAAAGACCGGACTTTCCCTGGTGTCAAATAATTCCAACTCAAAGATGGGTGAGAATGGGGTGCTGGCGACTGGGGAACAGAAGACAGATGTTGCTGTCTGAACCTGCATTGTAAATCATCAAATCTAACAGCTCATCTGGTCACAGCCAATGACATCACAGCATGTGTTTTATAAAATGAACTCTTATAAGAAGAGACAGAGATACAGAGCGGTTGTTTTGGGCAAGCAGTCATGCAGTACCCATCACATCAAGTTCTGGCCTAAGAGTATAAAAGGCAAAGTCCTTAGGAAAGTCAACATATTGTCAAAGAGTAAGAGAAGGGTATCAGCAACTCAACAATTATCTAGAAGACGTGATTTGTCAAACTCTGAAACTGATTTTCAGTACACAGTTGTGAAAGATATTTTAACACTGTGATCTTCTGAATATTATACTTTAAAATAATAAAATTAAGTTATGGGCATAACCACCAAGGAAGCCTTGCTTTCTCATCTGATTTAATCTAGTAGCCAATGTGAAAGATTAATCTTGTCTAAGAGCAGGGTTCTAGCCAGTGGAGAAAACAAGGGGTTCTGGCATAAAATTTAGCACTGTGTCAGGGTTTTGGTCGGCCTGGCAGGGTGTGAGGTGAGGAGCAGGTTCCAGTGTTCTAGGTCTCGAGGTAAATTTGCTCGACCTCATATATGGAATGCTTGGGGTTGGTTTCCTCACCTTTCCCCTTCTTCCCCCTGGCTCCTATTACACAAGGCTCCAAGGAAGGCAGCCACCACCCCTTCCCATTCTTCATAGGAGCTCAGGATCCTCCTCATCAGCCAGCATCTCTATCCCTTTTGAATCCTCCCGCCCTGCTCCTGCTCCTCCCTCCTCAGAGGAGTGCAGCCAGGGGATTGGCTCGCTCTTCATTCTCTGAACACACTCCCATCCCTTCTCCTCCCGGTCAAGCCAGTATCACTGAGGATGGCGTCCATCCCTGCCCAGGTGTCCTTACTTCGCTGTCGGAGCTCCCCTTGCTGGTCTGCATGGCAGTATTCCTGGACCTCCAGGGCAGCTTTTTGCCTTTCCTCCTGCCTGCTGTCGATGGAAGAGGGGAACTCTCTGTGCCTTGGCTCCCAGAGTCAGGTGTAGACCCACCCCGCCCTGCCCCTCGGTTGGCATTGGGTGGGTCTGCCTCGCTTCCTGCCCGAGTCTTCTCTCAGAGGGGGGGGTCATCATCGGGGCAATGGGAGCAGCAGGAGGGGAGTACCCTCCTTCCCCTCCTGACACAGTGGTTTAAACTGGAAAAGAAAAAAAAATCTGGGATGTGTCCTCAGAATGTTGAGAATGGAGTCCAGAGCAACACTTAATTTTTAGAGAGAGAAGTGACAGGTCTCTGGCCTAAGTGAGAGTCCTGCCACCACTCCTAGAGGGAAACTCTACAACTGAATGGCAAAGTGTGTGGAAGTAGGCAGCAATTACTCAGTATTATAGAATAGACACTGTATTAGTGCTTCATTGATACCTTTCTTTATTAAATAATGCTATTCCAAACCTGCTTTTCTAAAGGAGCACAGCCAAGATGGGAAGATATGATTCAAATAGAAGAAAATGGGACTGTAAGACTAAGAACAACTGTTCTGGCAGAAGTGCTGTTTTCTACTCACACCCTTGCAGAACAAAAACATTTCTGAGCGTGGCCAGATTAAAAAGGAGACTAAGGTTTCTGTATACCTTAAATAGCTGCGTAGAACAGAGAATTAGAAGAGAGAGAGAGGTTGTCATGTGGAGCTGGAGCAAACTACTGACATTTTCTTTTCTACAAAAAGAATTACAGGAGCTCTCTCTCTCTCTCTCTCTCTCTCTCACACACACACACACACACACACACCTCTACCTTGATATAATTGCCACCACACAACATAGTCATGATTGCATTCTGCTTGCACCTCCTGAATCCCTCGGTACTTTTTAGCTGGTCTATACGCTCTTTCCTTTTTGTTAACATGTTAAACCTGCATAAAACTGAACGTTTTCACATCCTCCGGTTATATATAATTCTGTTTTCACCATGGACTCTCCTGAACATTCCACATGCTCCAAAATCAGTTGGCTCCCTGATGTGTCACTCAGAGGCTGTCCCTATCCACTGGCTGTGAGTACTCATGTGCCATTGGCTGGGTTCTGGGTCTGCTCCTCTTCCCCGCCCACTCCTTCAGCCACTGTGCCCTGTCAGAATTTCTGGCAGACGGCTTTCTCTTGATGAAGACGCTTCTCCTACTTCTCTCCTATGTGGGACTAACTGTCGCCTCAGTGGCTGTTGGTAGGTATAACAAAATAGCAGTTACCTGTGTTTGTAAGATGACTGCTGCTTATGGTAAAATGTTCCCCCATTAGGTTAAATTGAGCTGTATTTCCAGAGAGGCCTGCAGGTGTATCACTCACTGGGTTAAATGGGGCTTCCTCATCTGCTGGCCCACAGCTCCCAGCTGCCCCAAGGCCAAAAAGTGCACAAAAAGAGGGTAACGTGGCACTCAGGGCTTCAATGCCCTCCAAACCAGCTATTCCCTCTTGGGGAACCACTGTTGCCAATCTTCAGGTGAGAGCTGGTGATCACTCAGAATTACAACTGCTCTCTAGATGGCATTGATCAGTTCCCCTGGAGAAAACAGTGGACTCTGTGTCCTTATACCCTGCTGAGATGCCTCCCCCCCATGACAGCTAATGTGACATGGCAGTTAGGGCTTCAGAGCACGGTAGAGGCTGCAGATGGGGGGGAGATTGAAAGCTGAAGAGTGAGGGGGAAATGAAGGTAGATTGATGCTTGGCTGGGAAGGAGATAGGGTTGCCCACTCCAGGTGAGGAATTCCTGGAGATTTGAGGGGTGGAGCCTGGTGAGGGTGAGGAGGGGTGGGGCCTCAGACAGGTACAATGCCATAGACTCTGCCCTCCAAACCAGCTATTCCCTCTTGGGGAACCACTGTTGCCAATCTCCAGGTGAGGGCAGGAGATCAGTCAGAATTACAACTTCTCTTCAGGTAGCAGAGATCAGTTCACCTGGAGAAAATGGTGGACTCTGTGTCCTTATACCCTGCTGAGGTTGCCACAGCAAATTGACGCTGAGTGCCCAAGGCCTTGGCACTCTCCCACAGCCTCTTTCTAGAGCCCGTTGTATTTATTCCCACAATGGGCCTTATTCCTAGTATAATATAAGTCTGTCTATACTCATGAACTCAGACTCCATAATCTTACATCAGAAGCAGACAAATGTCCTTTGACCTCTGTTTATGCTGCCCACTGAGGCATTCTGCTACGCAAGTCCTTGCAGTTTAGAGGGTGCTTGCAGTTGCTCGGTAACCAGAGTGTGCAATCCACAACAATCTTCAAGTGAACAGGCCGTGACTGAGATAATTAAAGATGTGTGCTTGGTATGGAAACAAAGCCATTCATTTCCTCCTGTTCCGACCCAACCAGTTCAGACATGAGGCTGAGGCAAGAGGCAGTTCTAGCCAGGAAACAACTAGAAGCTTTAACAGCTATCAGGGAACAAGAAAGCACTTATGAAGGCTCAAATACAAAGTGTCTGGACTAGGGAAGTTATCCACTCCCATGTTCAAGAGAAAGTGGGAACACTGGCTTTTGGCCTTTTTATATCTAGGGGCCAGGGTTGCCAACCTCCAGGTGGTAGCTGGTGGTCTCCTGTTGTTACAACTGATCTCCAGGCAACAGAGATCAGTTCAACTGGAGAAAATGGCTATGGCATCGAAATCTCTCACCTCCCCAAACCCCGCCTTCCTCAAGCTCCACCCCCAAAATCTTCAGGTATATCACAACCCAGAACTGGCAACCCTACCAGGGGGCTATATACCTCCCTGGGATATTATTCTGTAGGCATTCGGCACATTTCATGGAGGTGCAGCATTCAGCACATCTCATGAAGGAGGTCTTGTCTTGACCTATACATGTTCCTGGTTTGAATGGATGCATACATGGTGAAACATTCAGCATATCTCATGGAGGAGGTCTTGACCTATACATGTTTCTGGTTTTAATCTCTCCATAATGGCAGTAGCCTGGGGAAAGGTTGAGTTTGTCAGCCTAGGATCCATGGTAGAGAGACTTGTCTTCTATTTCCTGACACTGAAGATCCCAGACACTGTCTAACATCCTGTCACTAGTTTAGGGATGGCTAACTTCTATTTTTCAAGGGGCTACTTTTCTCTCTGGAAAATATTTTGCCTAACAAACTGAACCACAGGTCACTTCTGCTTTGAACAGTCCTCAAGGCCCCAGAGAAAAAGGCAAATTATGTTACCAGTAAAATTCTGTGCAGTTGCTCTGGGCTGTTGATGATTCATTCATGCATATAAGCAGGGGTCATTTCGTAGAAAAAAAAGGTGCAGGAGCTCATTAGCATAACTTATTTGCATACGCTACACCACCTGACATTACTGGAAGTATATCAGGGGGAGAGAGAAAGAGAGAGAGAGAGAGAGAGAGAGAGAGAGAAAGAAAGAAAGAAAGAAAGAAAGCTGGCAGAGAGGGGACAGCTACTAATCCAAGCCTCAGAAATACCACTATTCTGGGAGGATAGCTTCAGTGGTGGCTGAAGCCTCCAGAAGGCTGGTCGGAGGAACAAGGGCCTTTCCAGGGGATGGGGTCATTTTGCTGCAGCCATGACACAAGCAGGCATTCCCCTGTGTGTGGGGGTTTGGTACCAACTCCCAGAGCTGCGCTCCCCCGAGCTCCTGCTCGAAATGACCCCTGCATATAAGTCACTACCGCTGTTGTCAGGAGATGGATGTATATGTGACATGGCCCTGAACCTATTAGAGATTATTCCAAAATGGGAATGCACAGAATTATAAACATTTTACTCTCATGACAGCCTACTGTACTTAATTTGGAGTCCTTCCAAACAGCAACCCAAATGAGAATAAAGAGATTTATGTTTGCCACTTTGCTACCCCAGACAGCATTTCCTCTTAGTGAAATCCCACTGCTCTTTCCACCAGATGGCTTTAGTCTAACTAAGGAGGATTTAAACAGATTGACTCAAATCCCTATAGTTGTCTTTGGCTAAGCGTTAACAGTCTGATGCTGCTGAAATCCCCTGGAATTCATAACCCCCTGTGTATAGAGTCCTTTGGGAGGGAAAGGACGTTGCTCCTGCCCTGGGTGGCACTTTCTTTTTGTGAGTGTAATCTGATAGCGAGGGACTTAAATGTCCTATACCATGTGCCTTGTGCACCTGAAGGGTGGTGCCAAGTAGTACGGTGTTCTTCCTGGTAGGTTACCTTACTTGACTCTGGTGCTGTTTGGGCTGATGTTGCTCATGGTATGTTTGCATTCACCTGCCAGGTTTTTTCTGCTCTTAAGTGTGCATGAATGCATTTCCTTCTGTTCTACACTGTTAGCACATCTCAGCTTGTGCCATGTAAAGGATCTGTCTGTCCCTAGAAAATTCATCAGATAGCCAGTGACAGTGGATCGATTGGGGCCAGGCCCAGTTTGGCAAGAGGAAGGGGTAGGGGAGAAAGATTTATCACTAGAGTTAATCTTCCCTTGTGCAACCCCTGTACTGTGTGCATTTCAAGGCAAAGCAGAAGGTGACCGGAAAGTAAGGAGGAGGAGGAGGAGAAGGAAGCCATCACTCTTCCTCACAATTGCCATTCCCTGATCCCAATTGTATGTTACAGCTTCTCACATGGTAAGAAGGGAAGAAAACTACAATGGGAGAGTTGGTGTAGTGGTTAAGTGGTGTAGTGGTTAAGTGAGCCCACTTGCAGGGAGTGCAGGGTAAAAATGTGAAATAATTAATAAATAAATAAGTGCATGGACTCTAATCTGGGAGAACCAGGTTTGATTCCCCACTGCTCCACTTGTACCTGCTGGATGACTGGGGCAAGCCTTAGTTCTGGCACAGCTGTTCTTGAAAAAGAGCAGTTTCTGTCAGAGCTCTCTCAGCCCCACCTACCTCACAGGGTGTCTGTTGCGGGGAGGGGAAGGGAAAGGAGTTTGTAAGCCACTCTGAAACTCCCTTGGGTAGTGAAGGAAGGTGTATAAATCCAATCTCTTCTTCCTCTTCTTCTCTAAGTGAATATTTATAGTAGAGAGGAACTTATAGCATCATGTGAGAGGGTGAGACAGGGGGAAAGGTTCAGGCACTGGGTGTTCCTTTTGGAACAGAAATAACTGAAGAATAAAAATGTCCATGTTTTGGAGGGTAGAACTGAAGTCTAAAGTGGATTACATTGTTCTCAACTCCTCCTCTTATGCTCACAACAACCCTGTCAGGTGGGCTAGGCTGTGACTGGCCCAAGGTCACCCAGAGATCTTGCATGGTAGAATTTGAAACTGGGGCTGTGGTCACACACACTAAATAAACCACTTTCAATCCACTTGCCAGTTCACACAGTTAAAATCCAGTTGGAAAGTGCACTGAAAGTGGATTGAAAGTAGATTATTTAGTGTGTGTGACCACAACCTGGGTCTCTCATGTCCTAGACTGCCACTCTAATCACTACAATATACTGACCAGTATATAACTTTATAACCAGTATAAAATGTTGTGTCCTTATGATCTGAGTCTCAAGAGCTTTCTTCCCATTATTATTGCTTCTATGAGTAGCACATGGAAGTGGACTCAATCTGGAAGCTACAAGAAGGGTTGCCAGCTGGCCTGGAGAAAAATATGCCCTGTCTTTTTAATAAATGTGGAAATGGGCAGTTGAAGCTTTCCATAGCATAGACGGAAACAGCATTCCATTGAGCCTTTACAGGGGTCATTTGGGGCCGGAGCGAGGCAGAGTGGTACTCCACCAGCCTGGGAGCAGGCACTAGGGTAGCCACCGGGCCGAATCAGATTCTCTAATCTGATTCGGCCCACCGCCTAATTGCCGCCGAAATTCGGCAGCAGTTTAAAAAGTGGCTGGAGGGGACGGGGTTTGTAGGAGAGGCTCCAAACTTATAGGGTAGCTGCTGGAGCCTCTCCCCCAAATACCCACCAAGTTTCAAGAAGATTGGACCAGGGGGTCCAATTCTACAGGCCCCCAAACAGGTTGCCCCCATTCCCTCCATTGTTCTCTATGGTGGGAAAAAGTAATGTTTTTCCCCACCATAGAGAACAATGGAGGGGATGGGGCAACCTGTTTGGGGCCCCGTAGAATTGGACTCTGTGGTCCAATCTTCTTGAAACTTGGTGGATATTTTGGGGAGAGGCCCCAGCAGCTACCCTGCAAGTTTGGAGCCTCTCCCTCAAACCCCCTTTCATCCAGCACCTCATATACCCCATGAGTTTTTGCCATTTACTTCAATGGCCCATAGGGTATAATGGGGCTGAAACTGACATTCGGCCGGCCAAATGGGCTTGCATTGCCCCAACTGATATGCAAGGGTCATTTGGCAGCTGGAACAGATGTGGGTTGATTTGGCCTGATCTGAATCGGGCCAAAAAAAAAATTATTTGCACACCCCTAGTGGGCACAAATGGCAGTGATGGCAAGCCCCCCCCCCAGCTCCCAACAGGCCTGTGAAGGAAGCGAAACGAGAACGGGTTTAAAGTTTAAACCACTTCTGTTTAGAGTTGCATGGCAGCACGATCTTTCCATTGTATTCTACGGGGCCCTTCTCGCTTCGCTCCCCCCCCCCCACCTTGGCAGGCCAGCTGGGGAAGGGAAGGGGAGGCTTTTGAAGATGCCCCCCCCTTTTGCTTCCCTTTCTGACACACTTCCGGTGATGTCAGGGGGGGTGGCATATGCTAATGAGTTATGCTAATAGGTATGCTAATGAGCTCCTGCACCTCTTTTTCTACTAAATGACCCCTGAGCCTTTATCAAAGGGGCAGGATATTTTTACCACACCTGTTGGCAACTCTAGCTATAAGTAGATAAATGCCCATTGTATCTGTGTCATCTTTGAAATGCACTGAGCTAACCTAGTGTGGAAGATGAGCCTTCAGTGTTCGCAGGATAAAAATAAATAGATGGAAAAGCTTTCTGTGCCAAAGGATGAGACAGATATTAAGAGAACTGTGTACCCAGAAGAAATTGCCTTGAATAAATATTTTGCTGTTCTGTGTCTGGCATAGTATTTTGAATCTTGTATAGCTTTCTCTCTTACTCAGTTTCTTCCTATCCTTATAGCATTTACGTCCCATATATTAAACTTGTCTTTCCTTAAATATTTTCTGATTAGCATTGCTCTCTTAACACAAACCCAAGGCACCATGTGATTTGTATTGAGATGAAAATAAAGCCAGCTATACTAAGGGCATGCCAGAAGGATATGTGCAATTGTGTTGATCTTACCTAAGGAATGGGCAGATTCATTCTGATTAAGGTAAATGCATGAACCAGGAGTGTGCAAAAAATAATAATCAATATTATTGGGTTCAACCAAAAAAAAATCGGCATTTTCCAATATTCCTGAATCTCAAGGCTGGTATGGTATTCAGATTCAGGTTTTTTCAGAAATCCTGATTTTTTTTCCAGTTCCATCATACCCTGTAGGAACCATTATAGTCAATGGTCCCCACAAGATATAATGGGGAATCAATCTGGGGGTACCTGGGGGTCTAGGGGGTCTGTTTTTGAGGTAGATGCGCCAAATTTAAACCATAGCTGCTGGTGCCTCTCCTCAAAAAACTCCCCAAGTTTCAAAAAAATTGGACCAGGGGGCCCAATTCTATGCCCCCCCCGAAGGTGCTCCATCCTCCTTTGGTTTCAATGGAAGGGGGAAAGGCATTTAAAGGGAACACAGTCTCTTTAGATGCCTTTTGCAAGCCACAAGTGAATTCCAAAGCTGTTTAAAGGGCTTGCAATCCCATTAAACAACTTCTCCAAGTGACGAGATCACTTAAGAACATGTTTAAAAGGACAGCAAGCCCTTTAAACATCCTTCAGCTATCTAGCGGTCCTGAAAAATCCCAAATATTTTCAGGATATTTGGGACTCAGCTATTTTGATAGCTGAAAAAATACTGAGATCTATATTCGGCTGAAAGAATAGCCAGAAAATACCGATAAGGTATTTTTCGACTATTTTTTCAGCATGGATATAGCTAAATGCATAGCCTTAGTATGAACCTTCCCCTCATAATTGCTGAGGAGTGGGCCCTGACCTGGATATCCCAGGCAAGCCCGATCTCAACAAGTCTCAGAAGAGAAACAGGGCCGATTCTGGCAAGTACTTGGATGGGAGATATCCAAGGAGTACCAGAGCTGGGACGCAGAGGCAGTCAATAGTAAGCCGCCTCTCTGAAATGTCTAAGCCCCACTAGGGGTCACTAGGAGTCAACCATACATACATACACACACACACACACACACAAATACTCACCCCCCAAAAATTGCCAAGGAGTGGGTGTTCAATCTGGCCAGAATGAACACTCTTCAAAGGCTTTATGGAGTCAACAGACAGGTATAGGAAGGAAGGGATTTTGGAGAGGGAATACCAAGAAACTGGGATGGATAGGTGCTACATGCTCTAAAGGCAGCACTTTGGTGACTGATTAATTTTACACAATTTCTCACCAAAGCAAATGCTGCCTGAAGGCCCAGGTCCTGGTATCCAGGTTAACACAGAGAGCCAAGAGTTTCTCAAAGACTGTCCTAAACCATATTGACCTATAAGAGTAGGGTAGGGTTGCCAGCTACAGGTTGGAAAATAGCTGGAGATTTTAGCGATGGAGCCTGAGGAGGGTGGCAGCCATTTTGAAGTAGCACCCATTATCCTTTCTCAAGATAATGCAGGCTCCTAAATGCTCAGGTCCCCATTTGCTGTACTTGACCGTGCCCAGGCAGACAGCCTCTGACCTATTAATTGTTGCCACTTAAGGGAAGACATTTACATCATTGTGGCTAACTCTTCTAAATCAGTGCAATGAGGTTATCCAAATAACAGATACATTACTTTGGGTAAACTCAGTATAAAAACGCCCACTCCTTCCAACTGTGCGTATCATCAAGGCTAGTATCATCAAGGCTACATTCATAGTAAAAACCAGTGTATTTTCCACTGCAAATACAAAAGCAACTTGTAGAGGGACTGTTAAAAACCTCCAGAGAGGGAAGGATTGAATAGTTCTCCTCCTCCACTGTTTCTCTGCTCATGCAGGCAGCTTCCTGTTGTGTGTTTTCCATTTTTTAAAAGAGTCAGTCACTCATTTACACACCTCTAGTCCTAAACCATTTCAGATGTGTATTCTCAGCTGCTAACTCAATGAACTCTTTGCTTGAAACTCTATCCTTTAATTACTTGAAGAAACGTTCTTTTGTGGCTCTACATCACGAAGTACATCTACTGCTTGTTTCCAGGAAAATCCGAAAAAGAACGCTTTCTAGGATACAGCACATAACTTACTGCAGTGCCACTTCTCATCTAAGTCAACCTCATTTAGGTGCCTTAGGCAGCATATAGCATATCATACTCCCATATGGTGAAACATGAACTGCTTTTCTGCCATACACTGAGCATCTGATATCTTTGCATGCTTGCATGGACTCAACGATATTTTTATACGGTGCATTTAGGGGGGGAAATGGCTAAAGGGGGGAGCATGACAAATTTACGTAACTACAAATGGTACAAAACCAAAATGCAAAGTCACCTGACCACGCCAGGCTAAATGGAATCATGCACTTCTAAGCCCCTGACTTCAATAGATTTAAACGGGTATAACTCTGCTTAGGATGGCAACGTGATCAGACCCATAGCAGCAGTAAGGCATCCAGGGCCATGCCCCCTTAATCACCAGACAAGCCACACAAATCTTTCCTCAAACTTAGAATATTTTTAAACTTTAAATTTAGCTGCAGTCTTGCAGTGGGGGGGATGGGGGACGACAAGTGGCAGGGCAAACAAACAAGCTCACCAGAAGTGCCTTCCCACCCCAGTTGTTGCATTTCTTCGACCAAATCTAGCCTCCCCCCCCCTTTAAATAAATGGGACACTACACAGGTATTTTAATTAACTTTAATTTAACTGCCCCCTTAAAAATTTAAATGCCCCATGAACAAAAAAATCCTGAGTGTGATTGGCTATATGTTTAGGGCAGGCAAAAGTAAGTGAGGTCTTCTTCAGATAGCCTGTAATTAGCAGTGGAATCCACTGCCATCGATTTAGATAAATTTAAAACAGGATTAGAGAGGGTGAGAAATCTGTCAGTTGTGAGCAGTCAGGGTGACACACATTGATGTATCCCGTAAACGTAGACTACTTTCCAATTCAGCCAAAATGTACACTAGAACGGCCTGAACATAAAAAAGAAAACCATCTTTCCACTCCCTCTCACTCCTAGCCTAGAGGAGCCACTGGCTAAGGTTTTATGAGTGGCTTCCTGAAATTAGGGTTGCCAGCTCCATGTTGGGAAATGCCTGGAAATTTTGGGGGTGGAGCCTGAGAAGGGTGGGGTTTGGAGAGGGGAGGAACTTCAGTGGGGTATAATGCCACAGAGTCCACCTTTCAAAGCAGCCATTTTCTTCAGGTGAACTGATCTCTGTCACCTGGAGATCAGCTGTAATCCCAGTCAGAAGATCTCCAGCTATCACCTGGAAGTTGGCAACCCTAAATACACTTAATGTGGACAAGGATGCAAGTGGTAAATAGGGATTGGCTGACAAACAGATAAGACTTTCCCACAGCCTTTGAGGGGCATACTGAGAATCCAGATAGAGTGAAATCATAGATAGTTTACCAAGGAGAATAATTAGCACACTCAGACCAGGCATGGGAATATCAAGTGGCCAGAAATAATGTTCAGCACCAGAATGCATGTGTTAAGGCACAAATATTCCAAAGGCTCACACAGTGTGCAATGGGTATCACACAAAAAGAGGAATCAAGAAACCAAAGAGGCAAAGCAGCCTTTAGAATCATGTATTCCTTCCCTCCCATTTAAAATGCTAATAGAATTGTGGGAGAATTGAGCAGATATTGAAGGATTAAATTCCCTCTGACCTATCTAAACAGCATTAGTCTGAACTGTAGCTGTGTAGATGCACAGTTTACTTTTTAAGAACAGAGATTCATGAACTTTACCACATCTGTTTCAACCCTGAGTCTGATCAAACAGGCTTCTTTCTTGAGTCTTACACACTCATTGTAATAAATTTGATGGTTCACCTACAGACAACACAGAGATTATCAAACTGATAACCCAACCAACAGTAGCATTATAAGAAGGCTCTAAAAAAGTATATCACTCGCTTTCAGAAACCAAATGCTACTGTCCACTCATTCTTCACACAAACCAAGAATGCAATCGTGTCTGGAATTGCCACCATTCACTCAGAGAGTCCAGATGATGTTGCTGCCAAACTGCTGCAGTCCAGTATTTTGCATGCCGTCTTTTCACAGACTTGATTTGTGGCAGTATTTTTGGCTTTAAAGAGATTTTGCACCACTATTCTAACAGAGCATCGGTGGGAGGAATGGTCAAATGGGTGATAAAGTTAGTAATGCCCCACCATTTCCAGCTGTAATTTTAAAATGTCCTTCCATGCTATCTCTTCCCTGATTATTCGCAAAATAGTGTGGAAATGCAAAAAAGAAACAAGGTCAGGAAATATTTAAAAGGCCAAGATAGATCCAGGTGGGCAGCTGTGTTGTTTGAAGCAGCAGAACAAAGTTTGAATCCAGGGGCACCTTTAAGACCAATGAAGTTTTGTTCTGGGTATAAGCTCTCTTGTGCATGCATGCATGCTTCTTCAGATACCAGATATCTGAAGATATCTTTAAAAAGTGTGCATGCACATAAAAACCTATACCTTGAATAAAACTTTATTCATCTTAAAGGGGCCAGTGGATTCGAACTTTGTTTAAAAGGCCAGTTATCTTTATTTATTTACACCACACTTTCCTCCCCACTAGGATCCCAAAATGGCTCTCAATAGCATTCTCCCCTCCATCATTTTCTCCTCACAACAATGACACTCTCAGGTAGGTCAGGCTGAGAGAGAGAGTGACTGGCCCAAGGTCATCCTGTGAGCATCCATGACAGAGTGGCGATTTGAACCTGGATTCTCCAGATCCTATTCCAGCATTCTAACCATGACACCACACAGGCTCTGGGATAGGAACATAAGCTTGTAGTTTTTATACTAAATTTATAGAGTTTTTAAGAAAAAAAACTGTTTCAGTTCTATTGGGATGCAACAGTGAAACAGAGCAACTGACATCAGTTATAACATGATCAAATGATAAGAGTCACAGAGGAAATGAGATCAGGAATTTGTTAATGGGCAGATTATACTGTTAAGGGGAGAGTCATTTTGGTTTAGCTTGTTTATACTTGCTTGGACTTTTCAGTTCTGTTGGCCTGCAAGAGTAAACCACAGCAAGTGACAGAGCAAGAATATGTGTTTCCCTGAAGCACGTAGAAATGCACCAGAATGTCTAAAGAAACAAGTTTCAGAGGGTACCCATGTTGGTCTACAGTTGAACAACAAGATTTGACTGCAGTAGCACCTTAAAGACTAACAAGATTCATCAGAAAAGGGAGCAGTGAATGAAGAAGAAGAAGAAGAAGAAGAGATTAGATTAGATTTATACCCCACCCTTCACTCACTTGGAGTCTCTGAGCGGCTTACAAACTCCTTTCCTTTCCCCTCCCCACAACAGACACCCTGTGAGGTAGGTGGGGCTGAGAGAACTCTTTCCCAAGCTGTCCTTGAGAGAACAGCTGGTACAGAGCTATGGCTTGCCCAAGGTCATCCAGCCAGGTGCAAGTGGAGGAGTGGGGAATCAAACCCAGTTCTCCCAGATCAGAGTCCGCGCACTTAACCACTACACCAAACTGGCTCCCTGAAGCAGCCAGAAATGAATTAGAATTTTGCCTTTCCCCATTTCAAGAAGGAACCCCCCCCCCCCGAGGATTTCGGGGCAACTTTCCCACAGCTTTACATATTCACAAACTGCAGGGAAGGGAGGGGGTTGATTCTCTCCTGTAGTAATCCACTACTGAGAGTACCAGCTGAAGCTGGGAAGGAAAGCTGATAGGCAGGTAAACTGTCCAGTGAAAGATCCAAAAGGGGTCAGTAACGTGCCACCCGCCTTTGCTTTTTTTGTGGAGACAGGACTGTAAAAGGGAATATAGTGGTGCAAAGTAGGTCCTCACTGTATAATTTTGCTTCAGTCTTACAGCGGAAGAGCAACACGACAGAAGAGCCAAAGGAGATCAGTGTGGAAACTGTCCAAGTAGGGCGTTGTTAGGGACCACGATAGCTCCTCCCAAAGCACCAAGCCAATCAAGGACTTGTGGAGGCGTAATGAGACTTGGTCTCTGGAATTCCTGAGTGGGCTGAGATCTTGTTTAGGGACAGGGGACTTAAGAGGGCCAGGCCTTGTCTCAGCTGTCACGTTCCTGCCTGTCAATTGACAGAAGAGAAAGTTGTATTAGTCACTGAGCTTCCTACAGTAAACCTTGCCCAACTTTAATAAGCATATAAAACAGAAGAGAATGCTTGGGGCTGACTCATCACATCTTTTCACATTCACCACCTCTCCACTGAGGGCACCACCTGACCTGATGCCACTTGTCTGATAATGCGCCACACCCTTCCTCGGAAAATCACACAGTTGAACATATTCTTGCTGTGCTTCAGCAGTACTGACTGACTCCTTTCCGAGTTATATCTCGAGTTATGTAATGTCATTTCATTTTTAAAAAAAATCCTCACAGGTGTATGGTAGAGACAGAGGAAGCCAAGCCAAAGGTCAGTTCCAAGAAAGCAGCTAGAGCAGGTTGAACAGGAAACAGGGTGGATCTGCCAAACAAGCAGGATCAGGCAAGGACTGGCAATGAGTCAGGGCAGGCAGCATGCAGGAGACGCCTCACTGATTTTGAAGCACAGAAACGATGCCGGTGACATAATCCAACATGGAGAGTAAGTTGCGTCATTCTGCTTGTAGTGAAGCAGTGATATTTGACTCTTTCCAGTTGCACAATTCCCCTTTATTAAAATCTGCTGTAAATGAAAAGCCGGTTTATATGCTGACACATTATACATCCCTCCCCAGAACCAAGCCCTTCCGAAATACACCAGAATCAGTTCATTCCAACAAGGCAAGGAGGAGCAGAAAAGTATCCCAGGAGGGCATTATTGGACCCATTGGGGAGACCCATGTGGTTTCCCCAACAGGCCAAAATTCCCCCTCCCAGAATTTTTTGAGTCAGCAAAATCCTGCTGGGGTGGGGAGACTGAAGCCCTCTCTCCACACACATCATGATCTGAATAGGTAAAGCTGCCAGCTCTGGGTTGGGAAATACTTGGAGATTTAGGGGGTGGAGCCTGAGGAGGGTGGGGCTTGGGGAGGGGAGGGGCTTCATTGGGGTATAATGTCACAGAGTCCACCTTCCAAAGTGGCCACTTTCTCCAGGAGATCTAATCTCTGTCTCCTGGAGATCTCCAAGCCCCACCTGGAGGTTGGCATCCCCTTGAATGGTGCAGCACGTGCAAAGGAACGGAGGAGAGACCACAACTCATTTCTGACTGTGACACTCCAACCTCTGTTCTCTTTGATATGTGAAATAGCACTTATGGAATTAGGCTGGGTTTGAGTTTATCACTGATAGTCCTCCTCCTTCAAAATAAAAAAATCCCACATATCTGTGTTGGAAGTTAATTTGCAAACTATCCAAGATAACTGGCTGTTTCAAGACAGTTCAAAATCTGGCACAAACTGAACTGTGGACAACTGCTGAAGTACAAGATGTTCCCCTCTTCCAGGACATGTTTGTAATTTTTATTTTTTAAAAGGCAAGACATTATGATGTGCTTTTGTTTTTTGTTTGGGGGCTGTCCTGTGGGGTTTATGCACACAAGATTCTGATGTTTTTAACACTATTGAGTGGGTGAGAAATTAACAGTTTCTGCCTGATCCCTGTTGCTCTTTATTAGGCCAAACACTAACAGCATGTTACTTAATACACTTAGTAGCATTTCTGGATAAATATTTTGTTCACCTTACTATGTGGGTAAGTAGGTGGGAGGGTACAGATGACGGAAACAGTTACACCCTTTGAGGTTTGTCAACCCCTCCTCAACAGGAAACACCATCTTGTCTCCTGGTTTCTTTCACATATCTCTTGGAAAAGATCATTTTGCTCCAAAGGCAAAGCACCTGGTTTGGCCAGAGGGGAGGAGGAGGAGAGGAAGAGGAAGGAGGGGGGGGGATTGGATTTATACACCTCCCTTCACTCCCCAAGGGAGTCTCAGAGTGGCTTAAAATCTCCTTTCCCTCCCCCGCCCCACAACAGACACCCTGTGAGATAGGTGGGGCTGAGAGAGCTCTGACAGAAACTGCTCTTTTTCAAGAACAGCTCTGAGAGAACCATGACTGGCCCAAGGTCACCCAGCTGGCTGCACTGGAAGAGTGGGGAATCAAACCCAGTTCTCCAGATTAGAGTCTGCCGCTCTTAACCACTACACCATAGTGGCTCTCAATGAGCGAGATAGTGCACCCCCCATCCTTGTAGAACTTCCAAATTTTAATCAAGGTATCGTTTCACTTGCCGGGGGGGGAGTCTGTTTTCAAGAAGTTGGTGCGTGAGCACGAGCATGGTGTAGTGGTTAAGAGTGTTGAACCAGTTTCAGGAAGACCCAGGTTCAAATCCTCACTCATGCCATGGAAGCTCACTGGGTGACTTTGGGCCAGTCACTCTCTCAGCCTTATCTACCTCAACTGTTGTGAGGATATAATGGAGGAGAGGAGAATGATTAAGCCGCTTTGGGTCCCTGTTGGGGAGAAAAGCGGTGTACAAATGAATTAAATAAATACAATATATCTTTCATTTCTTCTTGGAGATTTCATGCCATACCCTGGCGGGTAGCTTCTCGAGGAAATTGTGAGATGTCATGTGTCAGTTCACATACATTTCATGTATATTTCAGGATTCCTGTTTCTTGGGCTCCTCCCAGTCAATGAGCTCACGTGGCCTATCCACATACTTTGTACCTGTGAACCCTGGTGTCAACCAAGAAGTGTATCAGGTTGCATAGCAAAATACACTTGTGAGCCTTAGGATGCAGATCAGAGTGGCCTCCGTAAATAAAGCTACAAGACACCCTCACAGAGCCCACAGAAGGTGTAAAAGGGGATTGCTACATTAGTCTGTTTGTGTAGGGCAGGGGTGGGCAATTGTTTTGGTTCGGGGGCTGCTTTGTGGGAGCGGAGGTTAGCGGAGGGCCGCCCCTTTTAAAATGATTGCATTCATTAGTTAACTTTGCATTTCAAAAAAGGTATAAATTGTAAAAATCATAAAAATCAATAAGTATAAATTAAATAAAAACATGGTAGTTTTATTCAATTTATTTATTCTGCTAATTTCATATCATCTATAGCTGCAAGCACATTTAATTTTAGAATCAGTTTAATGGGACAAATGTACCCTATCACACTTTTCTACAATTTTTTTGAAATCAGATTGCTTGTTGAGATTCTCATCACAGCCTGCAAGTTAATGTCTGTCAAATGTCTGTTAATGTCTATATTTACTCTTGTTGATCTACATGCAAGAAAAACTTTGCTCACAAATATAGGTAGACCCAAATATAGAGAACATTTTCCCAGCAAATTTCTTCATACATGGAAACTTTTCAGCAGACAGAGATTTGCAAAAGTCAACTAATGTCACAGCATTAAACATTTCTTTCACAGTGTGATCTGACTGCATGTCAGTAAATTCAAGCTGCAGCTCCTCAGGTGCTGACAGTGGCCAACTGTCTTGGCGGGCCGTAAAAAACTCTGTGGCGAGCCGCATGTGGCCCCCGGGCCGCCATTTGCCCACCCCTGGTGTAGGGGTTTGATTGCCTGAATATAAAACAGAGGATATGCCTTTAAATGCATTCACCGAGTAGGAGACGAGGAAGCCATGGCTGTTCCTGGATATTCCTCTCCTGTTCCTTTTGTCCTCCATCCGCAGTACCTGCAAGCAGGGGTGGTCCAGCTATGGCTTCCTTGTCAGGCCTTTTATTGGTGCTTTTAAAGGTTAACTAGTTCTCCGGATTGAAATCTGGCAACACTGTGTAGGAATATGCATGGTTCCAGGAACTAGAAAGATTCTGCAGCATATAATCCCATGAAATTCTGAACAACTGCACCCCAAGTTCCTAACAACTTATTTTATGTTCTCTATTTCAGTGAAAAAGAGATTTCTTTAATGCATGAATGCCATTTTTAATTATATTTCACATGCTGTGGACCAGTTATATCAGCGGAGACGAGAAAATGAGTCAGTGCACCATCCATCAGGCACAGGATCTGAACTCTGATCTATTTCACGTTGCAGCCCTACAAAGCACTGGAAGCAGGCCACAAGGGAAAAACAGGTCTTTCCTATACTTGCAACTCTTACAGACCATTATGTTAGTTATGTATTAGCAGTAACACAGAAGGGATGTCTGGGTATTGTGACATGATCACACAGTTGCTGCAGTTCAGTAGTAGTGTCCTTCAATTCTGCATTATACTCTTTTCGCTTAATTTTTGTATTACAACAGCAGGAGAAAGAGGAAGACCCAACACAAGATGGACTGACTCAATAAAGGAAGCCACGGCCCTGGGTTTGCAAGACCTGGGCAAGGATGTCAATGCGAGGACATGTTGGAGGACGTTCATTCATTGGGTCGCCATCAGTTGGAATCGACTTGACAGCATTTGACGACACCTAAGACACGCTCATGATAACAGTTCCTTGATTAAACTGTTCTAAAAGTAAAACAAGGAACTTTACTCCTAAGTATTGAATGGTAACGTGTAGTAGCGAAGTTTGCTTTATTGAATAGAACATATCCAAAAGCTTATTTAAACATTATTTTAAAGTTTATTTTAAATAGAGTTACCCAAATGAGCCCCCTTTGTCACTCAAAGAATATTGTTGAAACTCCAACTCCCTACAGGTTTGCTGAAGCACACTTGCGTCTACTTTTACAACAGTATCAGTTATCGTCTGTTGTTGCTCCTCTATTGTGCTTGCCTTCCTTTGCTGCACAATGTCCTGACATATCCCCACAAAAAGAAGTCTAATGGGGCTATGTCAGGAGAGTGGAAAGGCCATCGGATTGGACCTCTCCTACCGATCCAGGGACCTGGAATGCTGCATTAAGGTAATCTCTAACTTTTCTTCCCCTATGTGGTGGAGCACCATCTCACTGGAAAAATCACTTGACTGAGGCTGAGCAACTGGAAACAACATGATTTTGCAACACATGTAGGTAATTACTTTTGTTGGTCAGTTCCTTGAAGAAAAAAAGTTTCATCACAAGGTCACGCATGAGTCTGCAAATCGTGGATATTTGGGGGGCTTTCATGTTCCATTTCTCGCACAACGTGAGGCTTTTCAGAGCCCCAGAACACACACGCACAAAATTGCTGTAGTAAACTTTCTGTGTTGTTTTAACATATACAAGAAACCGTGTTATGTTATGTGACCTCATTTGGAAGGTGAACTTATTCAAGGTTTTAAAGGTTTCATGTGGACACCCTGTATACATCTTTGTTCCATTTCTTGCTTTTTAAATTATTGCAATATGAGATTTCCCAGTCATTTCATAAGGCTTGATTTACATAAGTTGTCTGCCTCACTCTGAGATTTTGCAATTCATGAACATTTTGTCTTAAGCACTGGGATGCCTGGGCAGGGGTTGCATATCAATGGACGGTGGAACAGCAGCGCTGTTGTGACAGCTTTCAAAATGACGACCATGAGTCATACTGCCAATTAGTATAGGTGCACAACAAAGGGAAAAGAGAGGATTCTAGGAGGAAAGAAGCTCACTGGAGCATGAGATGGAGGTAAATTGGGAGTGGAGAACAAATAATGAGGGGCACAAAAATATCACCAGACCAACCCTGTATTTTGTTGGGTCTGCCCTCAAATTGTAGGTGTCCTGTAAATGCATAAACAGTCTAACTCCTTAATGTCTACTAATCTGTGACTACTTCAGTCATTGCTCAACTTTATATCCCATACTTCCTCCAGAGAACATAAGGAGGCATACGTGGATGGGGTGATTGTATATTTCCTCACAGCAACCCTGTGAGGTAGATAATTCAGGGTGAAAGAGAACAATTGGCCCAAGGTCATCCAGAAAGCTTCACAGGATTGGAGTTCAAGGCCATGTCTTCCCATTTCAAGCTCATGCAGTTTTTGATGCCTGAATCACAGTTTAATGACCGTTCTATTATCTACTCAGTTAGTGGCAGACAATAGAAAGAAAGAAGGAAGGCAGGGAGGGAGGGAGGAAGGAAGGAAAGGAAGGAAGTCTTGGCAAATACCAAAATGGATATGCAGCAAATCTCTGGAAAACATTTGCACAGAGGGCAAAGCAATCTTGAAAAACAGGGGAGCTACTAGCCTCCTGAGAAATGCCAAATACTCCATTCCAAATCAGGAATCATGTGTTGGATTATATTATATTACCTCTTTTCCTTTATAATTGTCAAATTGGATAAACGCAAGATGTTGGCAAATTTGGGTTTTGTGTGTGTCAAAATGGATGTGCCTTGCTAGCATAACAGGCTTTAAAATCATCATACACTTACAAAGCTTTCAGAAGACCACGGCAACTTACTTGCATTATTGTGGCTCACTGCCTGCCTCAAGTGGGGGCAATGTATTAAGTATTACCTTTCTCCCCAGTGGGGACCCAAAGCAGCTTACACTGTTCTCCCCTCCAATTTATCCTTACAACAACCCTGTGAGGTAATACAAAAGAGCAGCTAGAATGTATCTGAAGAAGTGAGCAGTGACTCACAAAAGGTTGTATCCTGCCACATATTTTCTTAGTCTTTAAGGTGTTACTGGACTCTTGCTCTTTTCTACTGCTACATAGAGACTACCAGGGCTACCCATCTTGATCTGTCTCCTGTGAGGTAAGTTAGGCTGAGATTATGTGACTGGCCCAAGGTCACCCAGTGAGCTTCCATGGTGTGAGTGGGGATTCCAACCTGGGTATCCCAGATACTAGTCCAGCGCTTTTAATCACAACACTTCACTGGCTCTCTAGCTAGACTGAGGCTGGTTGTTAGTTTTTCTTCAGCGTCTTGGGAATTTTCTAAAAAGTTAGGTGAAACTTGGTTTTTCTTGCAAAAATGAAATATACCAAAAGCAATGACGGTCCTATATTTATCTATGATACCTAACAAATCTAACCCTGTAACAATAACAATATGATTACTAAACAGCTTTCTAAATGGTGGAGTATGTTCACTTTTCAGATATAGGTTGGTCAGAGAGATTTTTTTTTCTTGTTTTGTCAAAAAATGTTAATTTAAGCAACATTCTATAAACCGAATTATGCAACTATACCTTTTCAGAGAGCTGAATGCCACAAGAACATTGGATGTTAATGGGACAGGGGAGTCCTGAATTCTCTCTGATTAGGAAACAGGTGAATTTTATGGACCTTATAACTAGAGTATTGCAACTGAGTGGGAAAGTGAGAAATCCCAAGGGTCATCCCAAATGGAACACAGCAATAAGACCAAATATGTCACAGAGCCAGACTTCACATGATAGGCAATTCTTTAATACTTCCTCTAAATCAAAGAGACAGTGACAGGAGAGTAAACAGGAAGAAAGTTCAGAGTCTGCCTACTTAGCTATCTAAACTCTCTTGTCACTTCTTCTGGAGACTGAGGCCTGAGACACCGTCTCTTCCAACACTAATAGCATCCTGTCTCACCCAACACCTTCTCTCCTTCAACCCTGACTACCCTCTCTATGGCACTCCTTTGTAATCAGTGGGAGAGAGAGAAAAATCCAAGAAGCAGCCTGCCAGGATGCCACAGCTCCATGACGGAGAGATCATACCCTCTGGCATAGCCCTCCAGAAGTGCCCTCCAGCAGTGCTGCTACCGAAAGGGAGTTGTACAGGAACATAGACCCATCGGACCAATCTAGCTAACAGAGCTGCTCTCCAGACAGGGGCATGCTCCCCCTTCCTCCCTGTAAGCAGCTCTAACAAGGGCAAGATCACACCATCTGTAGGGGGAGAAGTAGAAATCAGGGGCGTAGAGTTTTGGAAATTCCAGGGGGGGGCTCCTTAGTGCTGGGGCGATGTTCTCCTCCCCCCCCCCCCGAAACAGCCGCGCCTCCCTCCGCACAGGCCCCTGGAAGGACAGGCCCAGGCAACCAGCGCACCCTCTCTAGTCTTGCGCCCCGGCGGGAAGAAGGCACCTGGCGAGAGAAGGCAACCTCCCGGGGCCGGGCGGCATCATGAAAGTGGCTGTGCTGGACTTCGGCACCATGTTCGCCAAACTCTTCAAGCCCCCCCCCCCCCCGCGGTGGCGTCCTCGTCCTCCTCCTCGCCTCCTTTCTCGCCCGCTGGCACCTCGCTGCCCAAGTCGCTGCTGCTCCTGCCTCCCTCGCCGTGCCCTCCTGTGCCCGGCCACAGCGCTGCCTTGGCGGCGCCTGCTGGGGGCTCGGCTCTCCCCGTTGCAACTCGGACGACGGCTCCTGGGGCCAAGCCTGCTGGCGCCATGGGCAACAACCCCTGCCCGCGCTTGGCCACGCTGCCTTTGCCCAGGGAGCCAGGGGCTTCTTGGGCGGCTGCAGCGGCAAAGCCGCTGCTCTCCTTCACCTTGCCCAACATCGGCGAGGAAGGCGCGCCCGACGCCGACCCCCAGGAGGAAGCCCCGCAATGGGCCGGCACACGGTCAGCCGAGCATGTTCCAGGCCGGCAGAGACGCAGGCCCTTGTCCAGCCATGAGGCCTCGCCTGCAAAACCATGGGCCGGCTGCTGCTGGTGCCTCTCCCCCCCCCAGCCACCCTTCCCTCTCCCTCTCCAGCAGCGGAGTCGGAAGGACCCGGGGAGGCACGGCAGCAGGCGCTCCATTTTGCCAGGGGTGGCTGAGCCCCCCCTGGGAAATTTCAGGGATGGCTCGAGCCCTCGAGCCCCCCCGTACTCTACACCTATGGTAGAAATAACAGCAGCTCCACCTCCTCTGCCCATGGATGGGCAGGTGACTGACTTGAGGCCACAGTGACAACAGCAAGAGGAGGAGGAGGAGTATATTGGATTTATACCCTGCACTTCACTACCTGAAGGAGTCTAAGAGCGGTTTATAATATCCTTTCCCTTTCCCTTCCCACAACAGACACTCTGTGAGGTAGGTGGGGTTGAGAGCACTCTTCTCAAAACTGCTTGTGAGAAAACAGGGGATTTTGGGAAGGATGGACCAATTCAGCTGCTAGATCTGATTTGCTTTCTGGGCAGTTTGGTCTATACCTTCCTGCTGGCCTGTATCTCACAGCCATGTTTGTCAGCAGGTACAAGCCAAACTTTGCCCTTGTCCAGCAAGGGCAGGCCCAGATAATAGAATAGCACATGTAAACATATCTAGTCATCATCATTAAACAGAATCAGGAAGGCCCCCTGAACCCACTAAAACAGTGCAATGCTTGTGCGTGGAGACCCTGTGCACAACAATGCCAACTGAGACAATCCTGTTTGGTAAACACATTTGGTAAACTGATCTGATTTGTCAACATCCCTGTTAGGCATGTATCGGTTTGACTTTTTCCGTCCCTTTGCTGCTACTGAGGAAATTGAGCCTATGTAGCAAGGATAATGATCAGGCCAGAACATTTTGGATTGTTCCTGAATATTGGAAATTACTGTCATCAAACTCATTAAATAATAACAGTAATTTGGGCTGGATCACAATTTGTTGTCTGAACACCCATCTCTTACTTGCATTCACTTTCTCCTATACTCTGAAACAGTACAGTCCAGAAACAGCTGAGTATTTGTTTCTGCTGAATAAATAAATGGTTGGAACCAAAAAGTCATAATCAAAAAGTGGTATCAATAGCAAGTACAGTATGTAGCTATTGTGTTTATCAGTGCAGCATCGTGTGCCTATAAGTGAGTCACAAATAGTGTAACACTGTTCAGTCCAAATAGTTCTGGACATCTCTGCCTACTTACAAAAACTCTCAGTTGCTTAATGTTATTTACTGCCATCTGTACTACAATGAAGGACAGGGCTTGCTTTGTACCTTCAGTAAATGATGGTGTACAGTTTTTTTATGAACCAACTACACAAAAGGCTATGTTCCTATGAAAGGAAGAGGAAGAACTGAGACTTGAATGACAATTTGACATCTCTTGCCATGTCAGGCCAGCCTACAGATTGTTGACATCTAAGTTGACAGAAGCTGTCTGTCGTAGCCACCAAAATTATACAAATTGTCTGACTTATTGTAACAATTGCAATTTCATGCAGAACATTTGTAATATGAACACCATCCTCAGCTGTCCAAAGGTCTCCTGCTGTGTGCTGCCCATTCTATCTGCTATTGCCTCTTAAAACACCATCTCTCATCTCTACTTTCAAATTCAGTTACTAGGTTGTCAGGTCTTGGGGGTGGGGTAGGGTTGTCAGCTCCAGGTTGGGAAACTCCTGAAGATTTGGGGGTGGGGGTGGACAGGGACCTCAATGGGGTACAATACCATAGAGTCCACCCTCCAAAGCCTCCATTTTCTCCAGGGGAACTACCTCTGTAGTTTGGAGATAAGATATAATTCTAGGGGATCCCCAGGTCCTTCCTGGAGGCTGGCATCACTATCAGTCACAGATCCACTTCCATGCATGACCTCTGGCCTGATATGGAACTACCTGGATTCACATGCTTTCCTTGTTTACCCTGCCTCTTCCTCCCCTCTCCATCTTCTGGGTATGGAGCAGGGGTCACTGGGTGTGTGTGAAGTGGGGAGGTAGTTGTGAATTTCCTGCATTGTGCAGGGGATTGGACTAGATGACCCTGGAGGTATATTCCATGATTCTATTATTCTATTGTCTTGCTACTGTCAAGATCTAGTTTAACCTGCCTGCTATCTGGCAGCAGGGCCCTGTTTTTTGTTGAGTTTTGCTTTGCATATGTTACTTCATAGAGGCCTATGTACATTGATGGTGCCGTGAATAAAGAGAAAGACAAGTACAGGTGATGATACAAAAGTGAAAACCCTTGATTTGAAAGCTGAATGCTTTCAAACAGTAGAATCACAGCCTCTTTTAGCACTAAGCTGTCCATGGAATCTGCAAACCAACTTGCATACAGCATACGTGCTTCTCCACTAGATTTAACCTGAAGCCTGTATGTTTGTCTACATTAAAAAAAACTGATAGTAACTTCTAACCAAATGTTGCTCTTTGTTTTCTTTTGCGTGATTTCTTTCCCCACAACTCGTCAGGGCTTAGCAAACATGGTAACATCAGCTTACACAAAGACAGTCGCTGATGCCAAAACATTAAGCCTGTGTGTGGTTTAACAATCCCATAATAAAAATAAATGCAACAAAAATCAGATGCCAGTTTAAGTTAAGGAGACATCTGAGTGTGTGTGGGTCTTGTTGGGAAGGTTATGTCCAAAGACAGGCTTGCTAAAGTAGGGAGGGGAAACAGGACACTTGATGCAAAGATGCAAGGGATAAGGATGGGGGGGGGGGGGGGCGGTCAATGCAACTAAGGAGAGCTGGAATGGTTTAATGGCTCACACTGTGTACTGAGATGTCACTAAGTTAAAATTTGTCTCATTCACAAACTCAGCCCACTACTGTGGGCAGTCTCTCTGCTTTTCTTGCTTACAATTAAATTTTTACATACCATATTTTTTGCTCCATAAGACTCACTTTTTCTCCCAAAAAAAGTGGGGGGGGAAAGTGTGTGCGTCTTAAACCCCCCTCACCTTTCCCAAGCCACGGCACCGAGCAGAGCTAGGTGCGTCTTATGGTCAGGTGCGTCTTATGGAGCGAAAATTACGGGCAGTTGTATCTTATCATTTATTTATTTATTTAATACCCTGCCTTTCTCCCCAATAGGGACTCAAAGCAGCTTACATCATTCTCCTCTCCTCCAGTTTACCCTCACAACAACCCTGTGAGGTAGTCTGAGAGTGTGTGACTGGCCCAAGATCACCCAGGTGAGCTTCCAAGGCTTGAGTTGGGATTCGAACCTGAGTCTCCTAGATATGAGTCTGACACTCTTTATTTGTTTTTTGTATCTCCTATGAACAAAGTCTGCCTTAGGGTTGCCAGCATTCAAGTGGGGCCTGGAGATCTCCCAGACTACAGAGATCAGTTCCCCTGGAGAAAATTGCTTCTTTGGAGGGTGGACTCTATGGCATTATATCCTACTGAGGTCCCTCCTCCCAAATCCCGCCCTCCCCAGTTTCCAGCTCCCGAATCTCCAGGGATTTCCCAACCCAGAGCTGACAACTCTAGCCTGCCTCGTGAGGAGCCACTACACACATCTGATGATGAAGTGCGCTTTAGTCCATCAAAGTTTTTTGCCGAAATAAAATCTTGCTAGCCTTTTAGGTGCCACAAGACTCCTGTTTATTTTAGGCAAACTGCTGTTTTGTCGATTTCAGGCTGTCATGCAGGAGCACGGGGAGGATGACTGAAACAGCATATCTGGAAGTACTTTGAACACTTTAAAATACAGATTGTTTCAGTTGAGTAGCTGTGTTCATCTGCAGTATAAGAGCAAGACTCGAGTCCAGTAGCACCTTACAGACGAGAGGAGAGGAGAGGAGAGGAGAGATTGGATTTATACCCCGCCCTTCACTTGGAGTCTCAGAGCAGTTTACAATCTCCTTTCCCTTCCCCTCCCCACAACAGACACCCTGTGAGGTAGGTGGGGCTCAGGGAGCTCTTTCGAGGACTGCTCTTGAGAGAACAGCTCTGCAAGAACATGTGACTGACTCACAGATTAACCACTACACCAAACTGACCAACAAGATTTCCAGGACACAAGCTTTTGAGAGTCAAATCTTCCTTCATCAGGTCTCAGAAGGGAGCTTTGACATTCAAAAGCCTATATCATGGAAATCTGGTTGGTCTTTAAGGTGCTACTGGACTTGAATCTTTAAAATATGGAGGACATGTTAAGCACTGCTGTTATTGTTGCCTGATAGTCCTAAAATGCCACAAGCCCGCTTGAAGTACACGGATGAGAGAGGAAGAACCAAGTGTGAGGGGGAGGGCATGAAGAAAGTTGGGTGGGTGGGTCAAGGGCACAGCAGAGTGAGGGGGTGGGTACCATTAGGTAATAACTTGTTTCCTGCACTGGTTGGATTCTCATTTTTCCCTGTTTTGTGATAACTGCCCTTTGGTGTTTGGTCAGGGAAAAAGCTAGTCTGGAAAACTAGTGCATTTCAAGTAAGGGAGTTTTCATACTTTCTAATACGCCACCACATACTCCTTGCAGGAAAAAGTAATACATCACGTGGGGTTTCTGCTTATAAATTTCAGCTGTGCATCACAGTTTCCTCTTCAGCAGATTTCAGACTTCATTATCTCTTCTTCATCTCAGGACAGGGCATCAATGGACTTAAAAATAAACTTGAAAACACTTTGTGGTTCTGGTAGGGAGGGATCAACGGAAGCATGCTTTAATTAAATATTAAGACAGGATGCGACACCAGTTTCAGAAAGGAAAGGAAAAGCTTTCGTATCCAAATGCTGGTTGAAATTTGAATGAATTTATTTTCATACCTTCCGGATTCCTTGCTATTATTTTTTTCCAGAGTGGTTTAAATTTTCCTGTGAGTCAATGTTTATTTCCTGGAGCCTGCTCCCATGGAAATTTTTACCAGCAGAAAGAGTACTCAACCACGCGAGGGTGGAATTGGGAGAACTTTGCTTCCATTCTCTATGGGCAGTTAACTATAATATGGATTATGCAGGGAGAGGATGTGTGTGGGGAATCTTGAGGGAAGCTGACCTCTGACTTTATTCTAACCCTGTTAACAAGGGATCTTAAATATGGCATTTGCAAGACAGTCAATGGTATAGACCAGAGGATTTGTTTAGCAGCCACACTGCAAACTTTAAAAGGCACATATGGAGACCAAATTCTGCTATGCTTTCATATTTTATTTTATGAGCTGAACTGTATGTTTGCCAGGTGCATTCAAGACAGCTCACAATTAATAACAAATGCAATAATACAAGCTAATGAGAAGCCATGCTAGACAGCAATAGTAAAATAAAGCAGGCGCCTTGGAAAAGCAAAATGTAAAATGCCAAAATGGTGTAGCGGACACTCTTGGGCTTGCAATGGGGAGACCTAGGTTGAAATCTCCTGGAAAAAACAACAACAATTTGTTTTTAACCCCACTTTTGTCTTCCCTAAGGAGTCTCAAAGTGGCTTACAATCACATTCCTGTCCCCTCCTCACAACAGGCACCTTGTGAGGTAGGTGGGCCTGAGAGAATTGCAACTGGCCCAAGGTCACCCAGCAGGCTTCATGTGGACGAGTGTGGAATCAAACCTGGTTCTCCAGATTAGAGCCCACCACTCTTAACCCCTATACCACACTGACTTAAGGGTGGCCTGTGGCATTATCTATCGTCCTAGCCCTACCTACCTGTTGTGCTCCTTGGAGAAAGGAGGTAGGATACAAATATGATTTACAAGATGGCGGAAATGACAAGCAAAGTGAGGGGCTAGCTTAGGCAGAGGAAACAGGGAATCCCCCTCCTCATCTCTCTCCATGAGTTCCTCCCTCGCCTGATAGGCAAGGAGACCTTGAGAAAGCCCACGGGTGCCCCTAGAACCTGTAGGACATGGTGACAGGCTTCTCAGAGTCCCCTAATAATGAGTACACAGCCAGGAAGTGAGAGCAAGTTTATCCCCTGTCCTCTTTGGCCCCAGTATTAGAGACAGAAAGATTAAGGTCTTTCTTGAATTTGGGGGATTAACCCAGCAAAACACATCCATCCCAAATCCAAGGTATACTGATCCACGAGAAAGTTGCAGACTAAAGAGCAGGGTACGACTTGGTTCAGCAAGACAACACCAAACAACAGTTTGGCACTAAAAGAGTAAGCCTTAAAGAAACCATGACTTGCTCTTTCAATTCCCCCCCCCCCAGTACAATCCAATTAGCTGTTTCTGAATTTACAGCAAACGATACTTTGCCATTACATTCAAACTGACAAACTATGGTTTATGTGCGCCCTGCAAGCCAGGATTCTGTTCGCACTCCTGGCTTGCAGGACAACCGCAGGCCATCTTTTACTGGTTCAGAGGTAATTACAAACTGCTAATTAGACTGTAGTGCACAAAAGGACGAAGGACTGCACAAGAGAGCCTCAGGCTCTTTCAAGTCTCATTCATACAGCACCAAAGGTGGTCTGACTTTATGACTGAAGCCTGTGAGGAAGCCTCTTCCTTACCCCTCAAAACCACTGCAGGGGCTTTTTGTGGGCTGAAGAAAACAGTTTCCTTTCAGCCACCCACATTTTAAAACTCTGGCAGCTATAGAGAGTTTTGATCCATTGTCTATGAAGCACTACTCCCCGTTATTGGATTGTTGCCCTCATGTTCTCCCTACTGCCTGTAATGGAAGGATTACATCAGGATGTTGTTTTAGCAAGGGTAAACTACTACATGAAGTACTCACACAAATACTCTGGGGGCAGAAGGTGATATTGCAAATATCTCTGCCTATAAAACAAACATAAAGACTTCCTGTAGTTCACCTTGATCAGAATTAAGATATAAAGAATCTTCCTGCTACATTACTGCTGTAATAGATCAAAGTGCCTTCATGTGGGTTCTTAGTAAACGCGTTAAGCCCTTTAAGCCTACATCCCCATTATTTTTGGCACTATAAAGGAATAAACTGCACCCCAAAACTGTGGTGAGAAGAGGGAACAGGCTCTATTCCTTGATGTCACAAGGATTTCCACGATCAATAGGATTTCCATCATGACCAGTAGACTGGTCACAAGGATTTCCATGACCAATTTATGATGGAATGCCAAGGGTCTCATCTACCCCCCACCAAACTGATTTTATCAGAGAGTTCTGTTTATCTATGGTCCACCTTTTGTTCAGTTTGTTCCATTGTACCTTGTTCTTTCCTGTGCACCTGCTGGGGCATGGGCCCCTGTGGTCACTGGCAATTGTTTTTTTTAAAAACTTATCAGTGTTCCCTCTGCCACACATCCCTTTCCAGTTGCAGGGGAAGCAGGTTTTCACAGTGGGCCAGACCCTCTATTCTCAGGAAGAATCTGACAAGGTTCAGTCATCGCTTTGGTGTTACCTTGACACATGGAAAAGGGTCTGGCATGGGGAGATCTTTGAAGGGTCTTCCCCAACTCTCTTTTTCATGAATTTCTGATCCAAACCATTACTAGGGGAAGGGGAAAAAACCCTAGGAGACACCAAAAGACACAGTTCTGAGAAAATCTACAGAAATTCTGCTTTCCATACATGGAGCTGTGTGGTGAGGCAAAGCCAGCAGGCTGCCCTCTGGATGCCTAGGAGAGGACAGAAGATTAAATGCTTCTATGCAACGTGCCACTTCTGCAGTGGGGTTGTCATATCTCTCTATACAGTGGAAGAGTATTAAGCACATGCTCATGGATATTGATGTAACGGATATGTGCATATTTTAGACTGGATCGTGCCCACTTCAGAGAGGTATTTTTCTTATGAAGCTGCAGTCAAAGTGGAAATAGCTGTTTATAGTACACTTCAAACATGGAGAAAACACTTTGAAGCTAATTGTGTGTGAGGAACCAATGGAAGCAGCTGCTCAGTGAATTCAATGTCTTGTCATTTCAGGTGTACTCAGTCAAATTACCGTATTTTTTGCTCCATAAGACTCACTTTTTCTCCCAAAAAAAGTGGGAGGGGGGGAGTGTGTGCGTCTTAAACCCCCCTCACCTTTCCCAAGCCATGGGACCGAGCAGAGCTAGGTGCGTCTTATGGTCAGGTGCGTCTTATGGAGCAAAAAATACGGCACTCTAAATCCTCCTCCAGATAGTTCTCTAAAGATGTGAAATAAAGAGATCTGTAATAAGACTCTCTCACTGAAATATTGAGAATGAAAATCATGGCACAATTCAGAAAAAGCTTTATTAAAATTATGAGGAGCACCCACCAGCTGAGTACTACAATGGCATGTTACATGTATTGACGGCAGCATAACTGATATATATTAGATACTGAAAAGTCTGCACAGATGATGATCTGGAAGTTAAATTAGCACAATTTTTTTTACTGAAACAAAGTTCAAAATATGCTATTAAGAAAACTCACATACAATAAGATAATCAGAACAACCACTGACACCATCTCTCTCTCTCTCTTTTGATGTCAGTCAAAGGATAAAAAAGGCAAAATGAGTTTATATTCCATCTGCCTCCATTTGACATATAATTGGATACCACAGTGCATCAATTTTCTTGACATCCGTATTATTTTGCATGGTGGGAAGCCTGATCAAAGAGTATATTTTATCGTATGAACATAGGAGCCCTGAAGGATCAGATGAGGGCCCATGCAGTCCAGCATAATGTCTCACACAGTGCCCTACATGGCATAGAGACCGAGGCCTTCCCCTGATGTTGTCTCCTGGCACTGGTATTGAGAGATTTATTGCCTCTGGAAATTTCCTATAATCACCATGGCTAGTAGCCACTGATAGACCTGTCCTCCATGAATCTTTCTAATCCCTTTTTAAAGCTGTCCATGCTTGCAGCCATCACTACATTCTCTGGCAGTGAATTCTGCATTTTAACCATTCTTTGTGGAAAGAAGTATTCCCTTTTGCTGTCCTGAATCTACTGCCCATCAATTTTACTGGATGTCCTCAAGTTCTAGTATTTTGGAAGAGGAAGAAAAAGTTCTCTGTCCATTCTCTCCATCTATCATTTTGTAAACCTCTGCCATGCCCCCCTTAGTTATCTCTTTTCTAAACTGAAAAATCCTAGACTCTTCAGCCTTTCCTCATAGAAAAGGTGCTCCAAACCCTTAATCACCTGGTTGCCCGTTTCCAGCTTTGCAAAGTTCTTTTTAAAATATGGTAACCAGAACTACACAATGTATTCCAAATGAGACCCTAGATCTATACAGGGACGTTATAATATTAGATGCTTTATCTTCAATTCCTTTCCTAATGATCCCCAGTGCAGAGTTTACCTTTTTCACTAAGTGGCACACTGGGTTGACATTTTCATTGAACTATCTACTATGAACCCAAGGTCCCTTTCCCTCAGCAAGTTCAAACTCCATTAGCAGACACTTAAAAGTTGGGATTTTTTTTTTTGTTCCAGTGTGCATCACTATACATTTATGTACAATGAACTTCATTTGCCACATTGTTGCCCATTCAACAATTTTGTGGAGATCCTCCTGGAGCAATTCAGAATTAGTCTTGGTTTTCACCATCCTGAATAATTTTGTGTCATCTGCCAACTTGTCCACTATGAAAAGTACCTTGCTTCCAGTACCTGATGAATTAAATTAGTGACTGTACATATAATGTATAATGTTGCCAACTTAGACCTCCTTTGTGGCTGATCTGCATCGTAAGACAATGGCAAATTGCTCCCTGTTGCTTCTCTTGGAATTCTCAAGTGACTTTTGGCATGGTTGACCATACAATCCTGTTAACACAACTGAGATTTTTGACAGAGGTGTCAGGTGATAGGTCTTTAGCAGTATCTCTTGTCTACTGGAGAACAATTAATAGGATATCACTAGTGTATTCAGTTCAGCCTTTAAAGAATTGCTATGTAGCATTCCCTATGTTAAGTTGTATTATCAACACTGTTTTAGATCAGAGAACTATTTTCCTCCATCTTTTCCCCTGCTGCTATGTACGATCCGCAGGCCAAGCCTTGTTCCATGTCCCTTGGTGAGGGTATTTGTAGCAAGCAGTAATGCTTGACTGCAACTGCTGCGTGGTTGTGGAATGAAACTTTTGCCTCATCTGGAAATCTGGAGGCAGATGTCCTCACCAACTCCATATTTTCATCCTATGTTGATCCATGGTTTTGTGACCTCCAGAACTGTCAGCCACAATGCATTCTACAGAGGACTCCCCATGGACAACTTGGAAGCTGCAACAAATGAAGAATGGTGTTGTATCTGAAGGATTGGATGCTGGGGGTTGTAGAATACTTAGTTTAACTTACAAAACTGCACTGGTAGGCAATTACCTTCCAGATCAAGGTGCCTGTTCCTTGAGACCCACATACCTCAGAGGCCACCCTTCCCCATATGAATCTTACCACTTATTATAAATGACAAGCATTTTTGCCTTTTTGCCCACATTTTTGGGGTATATTGTCTCTATTTGCATAACCATCAGGCTATGCAGCTCTCCAAACCCCAAAGTCTCCAGACTTAGCAGTGCCAGCATACTTCAACCATCTTCGTTGGAGGCTTTGCCAGCTCTGAACTCTTTACCCCAAAGAGACCAATGCCTTGAGAAACTCCACCAGCCTCTGGAGATATCCAGTCCCCTCACAGTCATGCAGGAGACTGCCTGCTAACTCAGAATTGCCGGGGGGGGGGGGGGTTAGACCAGAGAGTTATCTTCATTTGCCTCAGGAGACTGCCTTCAGGTATACAGATGCCCCACTAGCTCTCCAAAAGTTTTTGTTCCAAAGGCAGGCACCCAAGCCTGCGACCTCAAGCCCTGCCTATACCAGCTACCAGGCAGGAGCCACAGTTCTGCACCCATGCTACATGTTGCTTCCTGACTTAATATCAAGCATCCTGTGGAGAGAAGCAATCTCATTTCAATACACTATACAACCAAAAATTCTTTTTGCTTTTGATCTGGCCTGTACCCATTTTTACACCATTTTTCTAGGCTGGTGATCCTTCCTGGACCTAGTCTTTTATCCCTCTCCTTCTCCTACATCCCATCCATCCTTTCCTGGGACTCCATATAACTGGTACGTATGTAACAAAAGTCATGTGCCATTGTCACATTTTCTTTGTTACATTGGGGAAACTGTAAGGCCCCCTGTGTACCTATGCAAAGGGAAACAACTGGCAGAATATACCTGTGACGAAATGGAACTTAATGGGGCAGAGTAGAATGCCTGGAAAGTCACATGACTTGAAAAGGTGGGGGGCCCAAGGGCTCGGAGTCCACTGTTGATAGACAGATAACTGTTGGAGTGGTCAGTTAGGAACGGACAGTCAGAGAACTGCGAGGTAGAGAGGAAGTCCAGCCTGGGACATCAGAGAGAGCAGAAGGGCAGTCTGTGTCCCTCGGTGCTCTGTGGGAGCGAACAGCGTGTGAAAGCTCAGTGAGAAGAGCTAAGGTGTCTGACTTGCCAGAGTGGGAGCAGACAAGTGAACTTAAGAATACACACAAACGCTATTCAGTACTGTCAACCAAAGGATCCTGACTGAAAGGGAGATTAGTGAGGCTGAGGGGCAGGACGGTCAAGAGCCAACTGGGGCTAGTGTGAGACCGGGGTGCCAAGCCAAGAAACTGTACATCTCCACGCAGCAGGACAGGAGGGTGAAGTCTGAGTGTTTAGTGAGTGTGTGCAAAGTGTATCAAAACATACCATCTTCAACAAAGTAACAACGAGTCTGTAAAACAGTAAAGCTTAATGTGACATCAGAAACAGTAACATCGTGACAATATAAGCAATCTCCGCAATATCCCTCCACTTATACTCAATTGTACCAATAAAGTTGTATTCAGTAAGAGAAAAGCTGTGGTGCCTTTTGAAAAGGGATTTCAGACCAAAGTACACAGGGTCCCAAATATTTACCTCAGATACTAAATGCAGAGACCAAATATCAACAAACCCCGAAGAGACTATATTGTAAAACTGTAGCTACTTTAATAGGAGGAAACTGGTCAGCGGGTTTATTATTATTTAGAGAGAGGCTGATCCAGGTTACCTCAGGGACCCCGTCACCCAAAGTAGGACAGGAGATCCACTCTCTCGCTGTCGGTCAGAGTTAGGGGACTGGTTGGTAAATAGGTGAGGGGTCGACTTCGTTATAATACCCCTTATCATCTTTTACCCCCCAACACACTCTGTGTGTAAGTACCAGCCATGTCTGGCCTAGAAGTAGGCCAGAGTGTGGTCTGGAAATGTACACCAAATTGAGATGGAGCAGAGCCAAACAATATGGTTCCTAGCAGCAAAGAGCAAGTCTGAACTTGCTATGTTGGGGAAGTGGCTTTAGGACATCTGTCAAACTAATAGTCTTCCCCTCATCCAAAACAATGAGATATTTCTCTACATAACGGAACCCACACAAAAGAAGATCTCCTTCTAAATGCAAGATTCCAACACCTGGTTCCTCCCTTCCTGGTCAAATCACCCTAATCAATAGGCTATTTACACAACTGGTTAGCGGCCTATTCTCTCCAGCAATCAGGGATCATCAGTGGATCCTTAACTTCTCACATTCCTAGCCACATTCCAACAGAAACATTAATAGTGCCTGTTTGCACCAGGGAATCCATTCATCCATACAGATGTAAAATATAACTGTCTTTGTCTTCTCCTGGGAATGCTACTCCGGGCCTCCCCTGCACATTGTTTCAGTCCCAGTTAACCCCTTCAGCACATTGTTTCAAGGGTCAGATGCATTAGCATGCCCTCAAGTCCCATTTTTTCCTATAACTAGGCAGCCACAGCTCCATTGCTGTGTGTCTTTTCTGGGTGCCTAGTGACAAGGGCGTAGACTTTCCAATTTCCCGGTGGGGGGGGGAGCCCTTGGGCTGGGCCAGACATCACAGTCCATTGTCTCCGGTGGAGGCTCAGCACCTCCTGGAAAAGTTTGGGGGGGTCCAGCTCCCCAGCCCCCCTGAAGTTGATGCCTATGCCTAGTGACAACACACCCCCATATTGCTTGGGTCTTCAGTGAGACGCTGGTCGCCTCACTTCCTCTCTCCATGGACTTCTACTCTCCAGGACAAGTAGCTATACTTCTTCCCCAACAACCCCCTTTTATTCTCACTAGTCCTTTTTATTTCTAAATTTATCTCGTATGTATGCTATTTCTTGCGTGCTTTCTGTATGTTAGCCTTATTTTCTATTTAATAAAATATACCTCTATTTTACTTTGGATTGGTCATTTTGAGAGTTCTCTTAAAGGGAAAGATCCCTATAAATGTTGGTAGCGCCGTCTCACTAGATTACCTCCCTCTCACCAGCTCTCCATCTCCTTGCTAATTCCCCAACAAAAACAGGAGACAACCCCTTTTGGGCAACACATAGTATTTGAGGTAACAGTAGGTGTGAGGAGTATCTCTCATGGGTTTTTGGAAGATCTGGCAACTGCACTGTGCTTTAGAAAATGTATGTCCACCTCTTTGCTGGTTTTATTTCTAATTTGGGCAAGACAAGTTGTATGGCATGCATCTAAGCAAAGGGTTATATCACTTTAGGATTAACTAGGAAGGGGAACGAACCCTACCCAACCCTTTTGGTAGGCGCTTCACACTAAATGGGAAAAGCACTTTCTTTGATTAGTATTCTTTGCTATGACGGATCATGCATGGTAGAAAGTATTTTGTTTTTAGACTTTTCTTTCACCAGTGTAGCTACCTAGATCTTCTGTTTCCACCCCTCATTTCTGAGTTAATATTTGCTCAGTGCTTCATTGCTGGAAATTGTAATTCCTTGCTAGTTAGTGGGTCTGCGGGACAGAGTGCTTTATTGTTTGATTAAATTAGGATTGGTCAGTGTGTAATTGGAAAAGGAAGTCTTCTGACATCCTTTCTTCCACTCTTATAAGCACAGAACAGAAAAGCTGGGGAGTTACAAATCTTAGAATTCATGAAGCTGTAGCCTGCAATCTGATGGGTGTGTTCTTACATTCCTATAAGCAACACAGAAAGGGCAATAAATATTTCAGTAAATTTTACATTAAGAAAAATTTTCCTTGGATGCCTCGTAATGATTAGGTCATTGTTCCCCAACACATAGGAGCTGGAGGAGGTGGAGCAGCCACACTGAGGCAAAGGGGATCTTGCAGTGCTGAGCCAGAGATGAACAATGACCATAGTTGACAAAATATCTGAGTCGTCAAACACTTCTGGCTGTCAGAAGCAGCCAGGCAATTCCTTGGTGCCGGCTTGTGGAGTGATGGAATCAGGCTCTGGAGGATGGAGCACTGTCTCTTCTCTAGAAGCTTCAAATAGCAAGATCTCATTGGGACCAGTGCCAGGAACAGCTATTTATTCTAATTCATCCATTCCAGATAAATCCAAACCCTCCACTCAGAAGGATCAGTCTCTTGGTGATGGCAACACTCCACCACAGAAGATCCTCTTTCCAGCAGGGAAAGTGTACCTGAAATGGCAAAAAACGCATGAAGTCAGAGCTGGTCTCCAAAACCTTGGCAATACTTGCTTCATCAGCTCTGCTCTGCAGTGTCTGACTTACATGCCACCTCTAGCTGATTACATGCTTTCCCTGGAACACTCCAAAAACTTTCATGAGCAAGGATTCTGTATCATGAAGTCTCACATCAACCTAGTCCTTTCCAACTCTGGCAACACCATCGAACTGACATCTATCATCAATTACATCCAACAAATAGCAAAGCAAAGCATTTTGGAAGTCAGGAAGATGCACATGAATTCCTCTGCTATACTGCTGCCATGCAGAAAGCATGTCTCAATAGGACCAACAAGTTGGATCAATACTCACAAGCCCCTACTCTCACTTATCAAATATTTGGAGGACATCTGAGATCTAGAGTAAAGCGCATGAACTGCAAAAGCAGCTGCTGATTCTTTTGTTCCCTACCTGGATATTCCATTAAAGACAAAGACAGCTCAAGAGCTCTAGAGCTGTTTATCAAACCAGAACTGGAAGTAATTATTATAAAATAAGAAAACTTGCAGGTAAAATGCACAAAACCAATGGCTGCCAAAGATCTGGGATTCAAAATTCATGTGACAATAAACTGATGGGTCACCTTACCGCATAAATCTGGACTTGTGAGTCACCATACCAAAAAGGTTGGGAACCACTGCATTAAAGTAATAACATTAAGTTAGCAACTTGCTAAATTCAACAATTTTACATTATTTTTTAATCCCCCCACCCCACCCCTAACAGTGAAAATTACACCAGCTGGACAAAGACAGGATTGCAACTAAATCCTCATGCTGACACAGCAAATTGTTATGCTGATGCATGGATTTACACTGGCACAACTATACTATTTTGCCAGCCGTATCCTGTACAGCAGTGATCTCTAAACTTTTTGAGCCTGTGCAATTCTGTGGAACTGATACTTCGGAATTCTAACACAGCGTGGTAGGTACTCCCTCAAAATGGCTGCCACAGCTTACCTTCAGTCACACAGTGAAGAGCCTTGTGCTATAGTGGCAGCTGCTTCCAAAGCAACATTTTTGAAAATCTGCAATCAATCAACTCTCCAATGGCCAATCACAAGTCTTGCTGGTCAAAAGCCCTCCCTGGCCCCACATACTTTCTAAAACTGTTTGGCAGGTACCAGGAAAGGTATTGTGGGTGCCATGGCACCCATGGCCACCACATTGGGGATCCCCTGCTGTACAGTGGTTATAGCACCAGACTAAGAACCTAGATTTAAATCCCCACTATGCCACCAAACTCACTGGTGACCTTGTGTCAGTCAAAATTTCACCAACCTCATTGAATTGTTGTGGGGATAAAACAGGGGTGGCAAGTCATGTATATCACTGTGATAGGCTGAGGAAATTCCAAACAGTCTCTTAAGGTTTTGGGGGACCAAGCTCTTTTAAAATAAAACTTTTAGAGACGTTTGGGAATTTGCATTGTCTTCCTGGTCAACATTCTATATTTGTCTGAACCTTAGAGAGAACCATACAAAATTATTCATCAGATATATTTGATCCCAAAATTGATGTACTGGTCCAGCCCTCTCAGAAAGTGAATGCCATGGCACAGATGACAAAGAGAGAGAGAGTAATCAGAGTCCAGTCCAAAGTCAGAGGTTCCAGAGAGCAAGTTTAACAAAGCCCAGTCTAGAGTCAAGGAATTCCAGGCAGCAAGTCCAAGCTCAGTCCAGGGTCAAGGTTTCCAGAAAAGCCACTTGAAAGGTCCAGTTCAAGGTTGCAGAAATCCAGTTACAACAAGGTTGGTGGCTCAGTAGCAAAGTGTACTTGTTGCATCCACAAACTGCTGTTTCTCCTGCCTGACTTTATAGCCAAGTCTTAACAAGCTACACTCCCAGCCAATTCCTTGGCAGTCATCCTAATACTTGTCAGTTGCCAGCTGATGACAGGCCATGAGTCTCGCACTCCTCCTCCTTTCCTGTAACTCAGCTCACCTATGACAGCATCAGCACTGCAGGGCTGTGGGTAAACTAGGTGGGCTGGGAATAACTTCTGAAGCCTTGTTTACTGCCTCAGAACTACAAGGTATTGTCTCGATTTCAGCTGTAGGCTGTGACTTCTGCTCAGCCAGTAACCTGATCTCTTGTTGCTCTCCTTCTGGCTCAGAGCCAGCTGTAGCCAGTTGTTCAATTACTGGCAGAGGGTCAAATGCAGGTAGCTCTTTGTCTGCAGAATCTGTGCTGTCACTGAGCACAGAATGATTTACGACGGTTGACTGCAAAAAATTATAACTCTTGTACTAGTGTTTGTACTGCCAGGTAGAGTTGACCAATTTCATCCACATGTGGTGGTTTTGTCCAAGAGAAGCACTGTTAAGGAGGAAAGTTGCTATTTTGTTGAGTTTTGGTCTAGGTAGAGAGGTAGAAATTAAACCAGAAATTATTATGACAATTCCAAAAAAATTACAGATTATAACCTTGAATTTTATTATGGCTGCATATTTGGTGTTTGCACAACACTGGAAATCAAAGGACATCCCTGAAGTAAATGAGTGGTTAGGAAAGATAAAGGAGGTTTACCTTATGATTAAACTTACATCATTCCAAAGGAATGAAAATTTTGAAGAGATAAGCTTCAGTGGTTCAGAATTATTAATTGCATTCAGTTTAATACTGCAGAATTAGAGTGAACTGTTTGATTTTGGTAATTACATGTGTAATGCTGTTTGAAATTATGTTTGTAAGTTACAAACAAATAATAAAAAAAGGAATTCTTTTAAAAAAGAGAAATAGGTGTGCCTTGTTCTCTGTGTTTACCCATTTAATAAAATAAAATAAAACTTTCTCCTCAGTTACAAGGTAGAATTGGGGTGGAGTATATATAGGTTTGGGGTTTGCTGCCTTGAGGTAAGTTCTTTTGCGAGCAAGGAGGACACAAAAGTCACTGAGGCAGGAGTTGTATAACACTACCAAAGAAGATTTATCCATGTACAGGTTATTTTAAAAGAACCATTCAGCAGCACAGGTATCCAGACAGTCACTAGATGAGGCACTGCTTATGGCTACAAGCTGTGATTTGAATTCCATTTGTGGTGACAAACAGGCTTTTACTGCCTAGTCACCAAGTCGGATCCTTTACACAAACATACAAGAGTCCACCCACACCAGCATGCCCTTTCCCAAGAGTCATACTCAACAGTGGGCCTTTATGCATGCACAACTTACTCTGGACAATCTGAGCAGTCAAGCCTTTAAGCATGACTTTAGATCTGTGTACCTTCCATGTGCACCATTCTTTTTTCTCTGGTGTATTTCTGTGTATTTATTTTGCAGCTGCAACCAAAAATCCAGAAAGAGAGAGAGAGAGAGAGAGAGAGGCCAATATTTTGTGAGTCCAACTTAAATTTTATGAACTAGATAAGAATTTATCAAGACACAACAGCTGGCAGACCTAGTATCAGTGGGCGAGGAACACACTTTGATTTCACAGTTTTTAGGTTGACGTGAGCAGTACTGATAACATGTTTGTTTGGGGCACTGAAAAGGCAAAGAGGCCACAGTACAGAAACACTATAAGTATATTCTCAATAATGCACTGTTGCAATATTTTCTTTATCATAGCTATATCTTCTTTTGGGAGCTCACAATAGCATATATAAGGTCATCCATTTCACCTTTACAATAACCTAGTAAAGAAGATTAGAATGAAAAAGACAGCAACTCATCGAGATCCACTCATTGAGCTTCACGGCTGAGCAGGAATTCAAACCCAGGTTTCTGCAGCTCAGGTCTATTTGTCAGGAAACAGGGTTGAACTCCTGGGTGACCCACTTAACTGGATAACAGTGGTCTGACCATGGTGAAAGACGTGTTGACTGTTCAGCTAAAGGCAGACAAGACAGACACTGCCTTACTCATTGACAGGGATTGAAAAGGCAATATTGGGGTTAAAACTGGAAAAGAAGGGGTTAAAATATGTAAGCATGAGGCTGGGTTTATTAACCAATTAGCTGTCTAGCTGTAGGAGAAGGCCTGCCCTTCCGTGACAGCCATGAAGCTGTAAAATGAACTGCTTCCTCTTTTGCCTGGCCTTTAAAAGCGAGAGAGGCTGATGAGGGCAGACTGGTCTTGGGTCCAGGCAATGGAGGAGCCAGTTGAAGGAAAGGAAGAAAACAGAGGTGAACCTCCAACCCCCTCTCCTTTCTTGGACTGAAGTCTTAAAAGGATCAGGAAGCAGCCTATCTGACATGGACTTTGACTGGCAGAAGGGAGCCAGAGCACAGGTCATAACACTATCCACAAAAAACATGGATTTACTCAAGGCTCGGGAAATGATCTGAAAACCCACACTTACTGCTAAAACTAAATATGTTTGGCCTGTAGGCTGCATGCAAGACCATGTTTAAGCCACCGCCAGACAAAATAATTGCCAGAACAAGCTCCTGGAGTCATGGGCAGGAACAGGAATGGAAATCACAAATATGTCTTCTCACACACTCACCCAGACTTGCCACCTACTCACCCTCCAGTTTATTCTGCTTGCTCATCAGAGGCTGAGAATGGCAACTTTTGTTCTTTGTCTATCAAGCCTCTAACCCACTCTGTTAGACTGCACTCAGACAAAAACAAAGCTGTGCCTTTAGACCTTCTGTGGAATGCAAAATGTACAGTAGAAGTGGCAAAGACAACGGTTTCACTGTAGGTAAACAAAACTTCCACACATGTTGACGTGCATCTGATCTTGTTATTCATTTTAAACTCAATCACTTGCCAAAGTCTTCAAGCCAGCTTGCCACATAAAGCCATAAAAATAATGTTAAAATTAAATCTAACCTTAAAATAATGATATACATGAAAACCGCCATCAAACCCCACAATAAAAACATGGCCAGCCCAAGCAGGATCCAAAATAAAACCACCACCTCAGCTTTTCAAAGGCTTGATAGAACAAAGTTTTACAAGCCGCGGGAAAATACTGACAGCCTCACTAGAAAAGGGATTGTGTAAAAAGATGCCAGCATGAAGTAATTTCCATATTTGCAGCAAAAATGTCTGAGATAAATTAACTGTTACGGTATTTATGTTTTCCACCATTTCCAAACCACCTTCCCATCAGTATTCATTGAACAAAAAATCGGGACACAATTTGCTCAATAAGATAAATATTAAAAAAACACAAATAACAGTTGAGCTAGTATGATGTTGAATGCTGTGTAAGTTTGGAAAAGGTAATGTTTCCCTGGAATAACTTGCTGTACCATAAAAACAAGGAAATCTTGAAGTCTGACCTTGGCCTTGCTGCCTGGAGCCTCATATGCCCTTTCTTCTTACTTTTTATACTCACAAACTCTTGTCTGTTCTACTGCTTCAAATACATATGACAGTTGTTAGGTTTCATCAAAGATTAACATGTGGAATTCACTGCCACAGGAGGTGTTGGCGGCTACAAGCATGGACGGCTTCAAGAGGGGATGCGATACATATATGGAGCAGAAGTCCATCAGTGGCTATTAGCCACAAAGTATAGATAGGAACTCTCCGTTTGGGGCAAGTGATGCTCTGTATTCTTGGTACTTGAGAGAGGGGCAACAGTGGGAGGGCTTCCTGCCCCCACTGTTGGACCTCCTGAGGGCACCTGGTGGTTTTGTCCACTGTGTGACAGAGTGTTGGACTGGATTGGCCTGATCCAACATTGGCTTCTCTTATGTTCTTAAGAGATCTACAAAGAAAAAAAAATTAACCTCTAAACTAGGAACTAACATGAATACAGAATAAAACTATTTAAAACAAGAGAGGATCTGTAAAGTCTTAGCAGGTAGGGGAAACTACATTTCCTACACCCACTTCCAGTTCGGCCACTCCTGGCTTCAGTTCTGGCTTCACTTGCCTTCCCCCTCACCTTGTCCTCTTCCTGGTTATGATGGCCACTACTATCATGTTGGGTGCCATTCTGAGATACTACAGCAAATCAATATGCTGTGCAAACTCCATGTTGTTGGTTGTTTTTTGCAATGTCTTCATAGAAATCACTGTTACAGAGGATATACCTCCCTTAAAAAAAACAAAAAACTGGATTTTTGTGCAAACCTGAGAATTCCTCTGGGTTTGCAGAACTATAAAGCAGATCCTGGTCTGTTCTGAGAATTTTTGATCCATACTACATCCATCCCTTGGCGATTGGTGAAGGAATATGTCATCAATTCACACCCAACTTATAGCGACCCCATAGGGTTTTCGAGGCAAGAGACAGGCAGAGGTGGTTTGCCATTGCCTTCCTCTGTGTAGCGACCCTGGTTTTCCTTGGTGATCTCCCATACAAATACTGGGGATATGGTTGCCAGGTCCCTCCTGGCAACCAGCAGGGGATGGGGAAAACTTACCTGGGGAAAGAGAAAGGCCCAGGCACCATCATCACACCAGTGACATCCAGGCGACACTCTGGTATTTGGGCAGAAACTCTATGGAAAAACTGGCTACTACCATAGAGTTTTTGTCTAAATACCAGAGCGTTGCCTGGACATCACTGGTGTGACAATATCACTTCTTATGTGATGCCAGCAATGAGGCCTGGGCCTTTCTCTTTCTCCAGGCAAGTCCCCCCGCTGGCCAGCTGACTGGCAGCTGGGGGGCAGGGCCTGTCAGTGGGGGACTTCCACCTGAACCTGCTTAGTGTCTTGAGATCTAACAAGATCAGTCTAGCCTGGGCCATCCAGGTGAGGGCTTCCCTTGGCTATTAGATATAAGGATTAGTATATTTTTTTAATTTATTTATTAAATTCTACCCCGCCCTCCCCACCAAAGTAGGCTCAGGGCGGCTTACATAAAAACAGTAAAACAAAACCGTATATGCAGTATTAATACATGATGTGCTGATTACTCTGACTGGTAATGGCACTTCTTTGTCTCTGACAGAAATCTTGCCCAGTCCCTGCTCTCTGAAGTCTGTAACTGATTACACAATGGATTGAAACTGCAACCTAATAGATAACAAAGTGTGCATTCTACCAATGGGAAAAATGTAAAGAAAAGTTGGAAAAAACCTGGGCACAAAGCAAAATTTCTAAGGGTGTCTGAGACCTACAAATTGCACTTCTAACATATGAGTCCAAGAAACAGCAGAAAGCAAATACAAATGTGTATGTACCATAAACCTAAACAGAATGAAAGGTAATGAAAGATGTAATGCAGACATGATCTCAGTACAGTAGCATAGTGGCTGAGAAGACTAGGCTTCTGAACCAAGAAATTTGTGGTTCAAACCTTGTCATGAAGTCAGCAAGGTGGCTTTAGGCAAACTACTCTCTCAGACTACATTTAGACATCATAATAAGGTCCAATAAAGTGAAGTGTGTGTAAACTTGGTATGCTTGCTTCCCTCCTTGCACAAAATTACAGATTTCTGGTTTGAAGCAAACAGTTGTTCACCATGATATACAAATGTCAAATCCCTAACTGAAAAGAGTTGTTTACTTTTCATAAACTAGATTGTATATATCTGGATTCAACCATGGTTTAAAATCCTGGCTTGAGGAAAGTAAACAAACTGGATGCTTGCACTCCTATTTCACAGGAAACCAGAGTTTTTCAAACTGGGGATGGGTAATAACACTCCAGGTAAAGGGGGAAGGAGGTAGCAAACATGGCAACAAGCCATGTTCACCCACATCTTGCCTTAATTAGATCTTGTAGTATATAAGTAAAGCCTCATTATTTTATCTTGGTCAAAATGTAAGGATAATAGAAATAACTTACGTTACAGCAGTGGTTTCCAAACTTTCTGAAGTGGTATACACTTCTAAACTACTTTTTAGGATGCACTTGCAAAGTAACTTCATTTTATTTTCCTCTTCCCCAATTTAAAGGAAACAATCCATCATGTTTAATAGCAAACACATTTATATTACTAGGTAACAGGTTCTCTTTTTATTACCATTTCACAATTTGTGCAGAGGCAACCCCAAATTTGCCATCAAGCCTCTACCAGCTCAACCTGTTCTACCTCCCTTCTCCAGCAAGACAGTTATGACCCACTTTCAAGTCTCAACTCCGAGTTTGGGAACCCCTGTCCTAAAGGTCGGAAAAGGATTACTAAGAAGGTAAGAGAAACCAATACACTGGTGTCAATTTAATTTGTTAATAATTATTTTAAATTTTATTCTATGTTTTGTTATACTGTTTTGAACTTGTAAGTATAAAAAGATAAGCCACATAAACTTTCTATTTAAGGAAGTCAGTGTTTTTATTATGCTTTCAAGATACGGGAGACAAGATAACAAAAAGTATTAAGAAAAACAGAATTGCTGCCAAAAATCTTGTTTAGGCTATCTTCTGGTCTTACAATATAATTTAAGTATCGTGCTTGGAGACTGTTTTTTGATGGACAGATGTCACAAACTTTGATATAAAAAGGCAAACTGAAACACACTGAATTTATTTTCTGAAGCAACAAACCTTGGATCTATACTAGCTAGTGACAAATTTCAGTGGGGTTGTTTTTTACACTGCTTCAACAGCGCAATGATTTTCTGCATAGCTCTCAGTGCCATTGCAAATGCAGAGACATCCATGGCAGTAATGGAGTGTCCACACAAAAAGGTTTCCCTGCACCTTTCCTGCCTCAGCCCCCAGTGGCCACCATTCCCACCCCCACAACAAGAATATTTTCTGGGCTTTCTGAAATCAAAAAATTCTAGTTCATTATTGCACAATAATGTTATCATGATCGGTTACCATGATCTACTAGCTCTTCTGAATGCCCAGCATTCATTTTAGAAAAAAATAGCCTGTACAGCTAGGAACTTTTAAAAAATGAAAGCAGGAACTCAGAAGATTTATTCAACTGTGACAATGGACTGTTATAATATAATTAGGCTATTGCAATGGAGCAATTACCTATTTCTTTCAAAAAAAAAAAGCCAGGAAAAACCCTTCAGCAGTGGTGGAGAATGGCAGCCACAAGTGGCTCAGACAAAAGAAATGGTGTCGATGTGGGCAGTGGGACCTTCAAAACATGCATCTTCCCAACCACAGCAGGTGGTGTACCAAAGCAATCTGAGTGTGATCTTTTCTAAAAAAAAAAATCAGAACCATTTAGGGAAAGATTGCATCAGTACAGATGAAAACACAGAAAGCAAACTATTAGAGCACAATATCATGCTGATGTCCCCCCTTCCAAATCCACTCCAGTTTAGATGCCAAAACAGAACAGGACCTTTGTGTGGAAGCAACCACAAATGACAGTTCTGTGGCTCCTTGAAGGCTAACGAAGTTATTGAAGCATACATTTTTGTGGAGTAGAAGCCACTTCATCAGATGCATGAAGTGTATCCTCAGGCTTTAGAAATAAAAACACCAGAGGAAATATTGTGAACAATATTATCAGACTCCAGTGTCAGGCTGGAGTTCAGGGCTGTCTCCTCCAGGGTTCCTTTAGTAGGGCTTGCCCTGGGGGAAGAGCCTCAGAAAAGAGTGTGTGTGTGTGTGGGGGGGGTGTTACTGCTCCTGCCAGTAACCTCTCTCTAGGTGAGGTCTGGCCCTTCCTCCCTGGTTTTCCCAGGGTGCATCTTTTAAAGGACTGCCTGGGACAACTCTGGCCTCACCCCCATGCCCCCATCCTGGGAGATGGCTTATGGAAGTGGCTGGTCCTAGGTCCAAAAGGTAGCTGCCTGCCTGGGATCCCATTTCCTCTGCACCTCCCCATGGGAAGCCTTATAAGGCTTCTCTGTTGCCTCCTATGGGCCCAAGGGGGAGGTCACTGCAGCCTGTTTCCTACCCCACCCTTCCAAAGAAGCCTTCCTGGCTCCCCCAACAGATGAGGAAAGGGCCACTGCTTGTGGTGGGTTCTGCTGCTCTTCCACCACCCTTGTTGCCTCATGCCTCTGCTGGTGGCCCCTGGCCTGCCTGGCATTTCTGGGCATTGTGGGAAGCTGCTCCTGTGGCATCACATTGGGCTCCTGCAGCCCACCCTGGACTGGTTACTTGGCTCAGCTTGGAGTCTTCTGTCTCCTTGGAGGTAAGAGCAAGGGTGGGAGGTCTGACCCTGGACAAATATATTTTGTAACAACTCCTTACAAAACTGAAAAGTGATAAGCACCATGATCAGTCTCAACAACTGCAGTTGATAACTCAGTCTGCCTAGCTGTGTTAAGGAATTTAATACCTGTAGTGGCTAAGAAAGATGACAGCTGTGCTTAACCCATTTTATTACAAGTGTAAGACTAATGTTACATAGATTTAAAGCATGATAATAGCTACTGAATTAATATGACTGCAGTTCACATATGCAGTTTCCATTTACAGTGGCTTCACAACAGTATAGCTTTGAAGACTGTTTTGCCCAAAGAAAACTGTAGGGTAAAGATATTTATATATGATGGGATAGCCCAAGGACTACTTCTGTGGCTTTTTCCACCTCAGAAACTAAATGGGAAAATCAAATGGCTAGTACACGCCTCATTCAAATGTATCCACAATGGTATGAGAGCCACTTCCCAATGACTCAATCTCAGACTGGTACATAGGCGTAGAGTACGAGGGGGCTCGAGGGCTTGAACCACCCCCGAAATTTCCTGGGAGGGGGCTCAGCCACCCTCGGGAAAACGGAGCGCCTGCCGCTGTGCCTCCCTGGGTCCTTCCGAGGCCCGGTGGCTGCTGCTGGAGAGGGAGAGGGAAGGGGTGGCGGGGGGGGGGAGAGGCACCGGCAGCAGCGGCTGGCGGGCCTCGGAAGGGCCCGGGGAGGTGGGGCGGTTTCCCGGAGGGGGGGGAAGAACATTGTTCCAGCAAGTGCACACGCTAAGGAGCCCCCTCCCCCTCCTGGATTTCCAAAACTCTACGCCCCTGGACTGGTACCTTATATTTGGGAATACTAGAAACAAGATGGAGAGAGAAAAATAAACATGGATGGGTGGAAGATAATTGGGAGGGCTCATATGACTGACGGATGCTTAATACATGGGCATGGAATTACACCACTGGATGTGGCTCCCATGCCATTTTTAATTGCGTGAAAATTAACCCATAGAAATAGATTGAGGTGGGTAGCCGTGTCAGTCTGAAGCAGCAGAACAAAGTTTGAGTCCAGTGGCACCTTTAAGACCAAGAAAGTTTTATTCTAGGTATAAGCTTTCGTGTGTGTGCACACACTTCTTCAGATACAATGAAACAGAAGTCACCAACCATTACATATAGGTAGAGGGTGGGCCAGTGTTGCCAGGAAGGGCTAATTAGAGTCAATATGCATAAGTAACTAAAAAGTAAATATAGCTAAGATTGGATTAAGGCAATTGGTTAGATCTGTGAATAGCAGCTTATTTGCATACAGCATAACAGCATCTGTTTGTGAACGCTTATGTTTACAAGCCAGAGAATGCTTATGCAGACGGACAATTCCCTAAATTACTGATGAGTCTGAGGAAATTTTCAGGTAAATAATATAAATTGTTTAGCTTCTCTGACATGCTTTTGGCCTTTAATTACTAGGACACTTTTACTCACCAGCAACCATCAAAATACTTTCCATAATCTAACAATAACAGACCTCTGTTATCTGAAGGTTGTAGCCTGTTAATTCTGGGAACTGGCTCAGTTAAACTTCCTCATGTGACTTTAAAAAAAAAGTATGGTATTTTTAACAGCCTAATCCTAATCATGTATTTACTTGGATGTAAGTGCCACAGAATTCAGTGTGGCTTTTTTGCAAGAACCTGTGTTTAGGTGTGAAGCTGTTAAGATTACAACTGAGTGATGCCTTTCTATAACATTATGTTAAAAATGTTTACGATACAACTCTGTGTGTGTGTGTGAGAGAGGGGGGGGGGGGTACCATCAAGTCACAGCCAACTCATGGTGACCCAGTAGGGTTTTCAAGGCAAGACATATTTAGAGTTAGTTTGCCATTGCCTGTCTCTGAAAAGCAGCCTTAGACTACCTTGGTGGTCGCCCACCCAAATACTAACCAGGTCTAACCGTGCTTAGCTTCCAAGATCTGACAAGATCAGGCTAGGCTGGGCTATCCAGGTCAGGGCATGCCACAACTGCTGAGTGCATTCCAGTTCATCAATGGTGAAAAAGGGCAGTCACCCAGACTAACACATGACTCATATTGACTTTCAGGTTATTACAGTGTTTTTGTAAGTGAAAACAGTAGGTTAAACTTTAATTTTTATACTCTTCTTCAGAGTGCAAATCTCAGTTTTAATTTTACAAGTGTGTTATTTTGTGCAACCTATCACAACAATAAAAAGCAGATTGGTGGTTGCGCTAATATATTTCACTTAAAAGGGGGGGGGGGCAGAAACAACTGTTGCTGGAATAGTTTTACCTACCTCTAATAAACCTGTTAACAGAGCTCCTAGATGTACAAAAGATAAACTTTTGCCAAATGGGAGTTTCTTCTGTTATAACAGCATTACAACCAGAGTGTAGACAGAAATCTAAACATTAGGAAATATGCAGGGCATGGGAGATATATCACAGGAGAGAACACACTCATGTGAAGATAACCACAAAGTAATGACTTGTTTAAGCAAGTCCCAGGATTTCACTTTCTGAGAAAAAGCAGCAAATGGTTTTGGGTTTTTTTTTGCTATTTTGCTCTTTTCTAGTCTTCGCTTATCACTAAAGATGACTGGGGAGATGTGAAAAAGGAAGCATGCAGTAAAGCCCAGAGTGGGCTCTATAGTGGCACAAATAACTTGTAGCCATTAGGAAAATCACTTTTCACCCTAAAAACATGGGAATCGGGAGAGAAACAGAATACACCCGATGCAAGTGCAGAGAATAACAAGCAAAGTTATAGATGGATCTTGTTAACCACCATGCAGTTGCATTACAGCTCGAATACCTCAATCACGTCTACAGAATTTAAGATGTAGAGGAGCTGTCCCACATTTCACTGTTCAAAGTGAAACAGATGGGTATGGATGATTTGGTTACGTACCCAGATCTGGCAGCTCTGTGACATAGCTGCTTGGAGGGACAACTGGAATGTAGGTCAGCTTATGCAGAACCAGTGAAATTCTAGTGAGTGAGGACTGATATTTTGCAGAGAGAATACAAACAAAATGGCTACTAGCGTCTTTCGATCTTTAGCCACATGGCACATAAGTCTGAAACAAAAATCAGTCACTGGAAATTGTTCATTGAACTGGTTCACATTCAGTTGTCCAGTAACTGACCAGACTGTCCTTGCCCAAACAGTTTTCTGGGAACCAGAACTGAAACTACCAGGTCCAGAGAGCTGGTGACTCCCATGTGTCAGTATGCTGCTTCATGTTTAGGAGGGGTGGAAAGACAAGCACCTGCAGAACGTGGTATTTGCAGCATTCTTCTACTCTTGTCGATAAGGGCTGTTGATTCCAATGGAAAGTGTGTTTCTGTACATAGGATTTACCAGGGCCTGCCCTTAGGAAGAGGAAGGGAATGCCTTGTTTGGGTGTTGGGTTTAGACCTGGGCGACGCAGGTGCACCTGCTGCTAAACTCGGTAGGATGATCTTCCAGGCTGGGCAAGGTTGCTCGGAAGGTTCCATGTGGCACACCCGCCCTGTAAAGCACGTTGTGTCCTTCCACACAAACTGCAACCCTACACACACTCTCGGGGTTTGCTCAGCAGGAACGGGGCTTGCCTTGCTCCCAAATAAAATGTGTTGAGGCTCGCAACTCCAGCTTGGAAGCGAATCGCCGCCCATGGCTTTACGGCTGCATAATAACAATTAAAAAACACACACACACGCAGCGTCGGTGGCACAAATGATAGACACAGCAGGGCGAAGTTATAGTCGTCGCCTTTCCGCCAACCCCCCCCCCCCCCGGAGGGAAGGCGCCACGACAAAGCCTGCAAAGAACCATAAAACTACAGAGCCCACCACTCGTGTGGGGGGGGGGGGCACGCAACCACTACAAGCAACCCCGTTTTCTTTTTCCTACAAAACGCACGTTTAAAGGGGGGGGGGGCTGAAATGGAAATTCGCCACTCCACTCCCCCCCCCCCCCCCCAGCATCTCTGGCAGGGAGGGAATGTACCTAAAGTATCAGCAGTGGGAATTAGAGCCCCCCCCCTTCCACCCCCCCCCTCCACCCCCCCCCCCCTTCCACTGACCCATTTTTGCAGCGAGCAGAAAGCAGGGTGGGGAGGGGAGAGGCGGTCTCGGCGTTTTTGTGTTGTGGCGAAGACGAACTCCTTTTCCTCTTTCGGCGCGCGGAGCGATCTCTTGCTCCTTTCATGCCGATCTGTCCCAGTCTGTTGCCTCACTGCATGTTCTGAACGACCTCATCCTGAGGCGGCGCGGAGTGTTACTGCTTGTGAACAGTCCCCGCGAGGGCTCGGGAGGAGGGGGGCGTGGCTCCAACGGACTTCTACTGGTCCTCCCAATCGCCGCAGTGAGAGCCGCTGCAGAAGGCGGGTAGCCTGCGCTGGAGTCGCCTGCAGCAGCTGTGTGGGCTCCTTTTTACTCTCTCTCGCTTGCCTGACGTCCGCTGTCGTGGCCCCTTCCCGCCTTTCTTCCAGCGTGCGCGCGCACGCCGGAGGCCCGTCTCGTCCTCGGAGCAACGTGGGGTGCTCTTGGTGAAGCCGCCATCTCCTGCTGCAGCCGCCGCCGCCACCCACCTTCTCTGTTATTTTTTTAAATCCCCCCCCCCCTTTTCTCCTTCGCCCCTCTTCTTCCTACTTTTTGGTTACCAGCCCCACTTGAAGTACCACGGCGCTCCCCACGCCCTTGAAGCGGCAGCCTCTCTCCCCCCTCAACAGCCTGGAGGCTCCCAATATGAGCGGCATCGTCTGCGTTGAGAGACACCAGGTAGGAGGGGAAGGGAGACGTCGGGGAAAGCGCGGCGGAAGGACCGGGGGGGGGGGGGGGGGCGTCAGAACCCACAGAGCCGAAAGCTGAGCTCCCCCCGGGGTTTCCTTCCCGGCAAAATAAATCACACGCGAGAGTCTGGGCGGTCATAGGAGTTGGTGGGTGTGTGAAGAAGGGTCGGGTCGGGGGGGGGGGGTGGACTGACTGACTGGCACGCGTGGCGAGGCTGTGAAATGGCAGCTGTCGTGTACGGAGAGTCCTTTCAAGACCTGAAAACGTGCTCCTCGGATGCTGCTTCTTAAGGAGGTAATGGGGATATGGAGTGTGTGTGTGAAACTCTGTCTGAGAAACGTTTTTTAGAGGCGGGTGTGTGCGCGCACGAGGACTATGATTTAGTGGCCAAGCATTTGCTCTCCTTGCGGGAGATACTAAGGTTTAACCCCAGACCTTTCCAGGGAAAGGGATCCAAGGTAGGAGGTGATGGGAAAGACCCAGGAGGGCTGCTGCCGGTTTAGGGCAGATGGTCGTGACCTTGAAATGCAGTGAGGAAGCTCCTCGTGTAGGATGAGGAAGATTTGTTTCCTGATTTCTTAGCTGACGTTGACAAGCCTTGGTGTGGAACATGGGCACGCTATGCTATAGCCAAGTGCGTCAGCGTCATGCTCTTTCTTCTGAGCTCAGGTGTGCAGGGCTGCCCTGGTAATAAAAAGGTGTGCGTGTGTGGCAGCAATCCTGGCTAGTCCAGTGCACCCTAGTTCTTAACATGGGTGGGTGTTGTCCTGTTCTGTGTAGTTACTTTCCTGCTTTATCTGAGAAAGGCATGAAGTGGGCGAGAACATTCTGGGTGTCATAAATTCTCACATTAGGTGTAGCTCTTTTTCTTGATTCTGGCTGAGAAACAAGGGATTGGCCGGGCGCTGTGGAGTTAGGCTGTGCAGGATCCCTTGTGGAGCTCCATTGGGAGTTTGAACTCTGCTTCTCTATTCTTTTGGAAATTGCTGCTTATGCTCCATTTGTAATTGACTGCTGTGACAACAGAATCATAAGCGGATGAATTTTTCTCTACAGTCGTGGAGCATCAGTTTCCTTCACCTTTAAAATAGCCTGAATTGCCTGAAAGATGTAATCCTAAAACTGAGGCAGGGATCCTCACTGCCCCAGTAGCTGAAAGGAAGAGAGTTTAGTTCTGAAAAGGCTGAGTTTGTAAAGCTTTGAAGAAGCCAGGGTCCATTCCTGCCTCTCTTTGTCTGGGGTGAGGAAGCAGGCTTTTCTGGTGGGGAAAAGAGAATTGGCAAATACACATATGATGTCAGAGTTGCTGGGAAGCTGGGCAAAAAACTACAGACGGGGAACATTGCAAGTGTTTTAAGTAGATTTTTGTATCCCCTTTGCCACTGAGGTTCTTTGTTCCTTCTCCACATTTCCACATTCTGTTGCCAAGTACATGGGACTGAACAGCGTCTGCTCCAATGTGTTTGCTGTAGCTAGAGGCAGGATTGGGTGGAAGAAAAGCTACATTAGCCAATCAAGAGGTGATTATAAAGCAATGATGTACGTGTAGGTAGGAGAGAAGGCAGCAGTACTATTTAGAGAGGCTAGTCTTCCTCATATTTAGCTTTTTGTTTTGCCTCAAGACAGGAAATCCATATATACTTTGAATTATTGAATTATTGAATAAACAAATACCTGCCAACTTGCTTTGTATCCCTTTCATTTCCGACCCATGCAGTCTGTCAGACATCAACGACAGTGAAGAAACTATTCATTTTGTCCACCCTTTAATTTTAGTGATGTGGACAAGCATAAGCACATTTAGTGATGTGGATAAGCATAAAGTGGTTTATAACGCTGTATTTGTGTAAGCTGTTTCCCTGTTCTTTACTTTGATAGTCGGTGATACCCTTCATATTTTTACACCTGTTCTAAGAAACGTTTTGACCACTGGAAGGAAAGAGTAGTTGGCACCCAATGGAGCTGTACAAGCAGGAAAAGTAACAGACTTACTCTGAAACAAATTCAGGTTAAACTACATGTTACATGCTTATACTGCACTAAAGCATTGGCAGAACTTTTTAAATTTTTTTTATTTTTTGGAAAGTTTGGGGGTGGTGACTTGGACCCAGAACAGCAGAGTAGGTGGGAGGAGTTGTTGTCCTCTTTTCACCAACAGCCAAATTTCTGCTTAACATTACTCTCCTTTCCTGCAAAGTTGTTTTCCCCCTCCAGGCCAGGTTCCTGTGGTGCTAGTGTCTTATCCTTGTAAAATGTATCTGTGATCTGGGGTGAGTAAGCATGTGTCTGGAACCCCTCTTCTGCCCTTCCCATCTCAAAACTGTGATCAAAGTAGACTATCTTGTTTGCTTTTTCATAAGAAATTGTTTGGGTGCTATTAAGCTAATTTGCATGTAAAGTGTGATCTGTTCCTGTGGATAGCAATACACTTTGCACTACCCAGTGTTATTAAGAGAACCATTTTTGGAAGCCTAGTAATCTTTTGAAGATTGTGGGTTTTTTGTAAGCTGCAAAATGTAAAACCGTTTTGGAATAAACACTTTTAGGGCCATGCATGCAACAGTTTTCCTTTGTTTTTCTCCGGGTAGATGGATCGTAAACTGGAGGATATTTACAGAATACATTTTTAACAGTAGTTATTTTTACATATTTCATGCTGGTTTTTGAAGACTTAAGACATTTTGAAATAATGTGATAAAAATCAATTCTGCATAGTTGGTGCACTTCCATGTTTGGAGTTTGAAAAGAATTTAAAAACAATTATTGTTTGAGCCAGTTAAAGATTTTTACATAACTTTTTAAAGTTGAGGAGGGGCTTTGCTTAGTTTTTTATTGGAAAACAGGTGAAAAGTTGAATGTTGATAATGCTATATGCTTGCCTTTCATATATGATGGATTATGGCATGTGAATTTATTTTGATTTTATGAGGTTTCCCTGGTAAATGGCCTTAGAAACCATTTGGGGTCAAAAGGTGGTCTGTAAGCAAGCGAAATAAAATCATCAGGAGATTTTATTTTCCAGTATAAATTTTAGAAGTTAGGCAGTAAGGTGAAGGTGGATTGTCTTGAAAGGGAGAAATTGAGCTAGGTGGTCTTCCTGTTCCAGTGAGAGATAGAGGGACCCTGGTGGAGGTTCCTTCATCAGTATTTATTCATAGTCTCTTGGGTTTTCTGGGGGCAACTTAATTTCGAAGGTAGCCGAGAACCTCAAGAAATAAATTACAGAGAAATAAGAAAGGGGTAGCATATAAATTGATAAGCAAGACTGGTTATCTTGGATTTCAAGTGACAAGCATCTGTAGCACTGTATTGCTTCTTGCCTCTGTGGAAACAATAGGAGACTACAATCACCATTTTAAGGTAGCTGCTACTTGAAGTAGTCTTGGAAAGGCCAATTCGGGAAAAAAATGGTTGCAGTATATTATGGAGTGTAAGTGTCTTAAGAAACGTAAAAGCAATAAAGCTTTAATTGATAATCTGCCTTCTGAACACCACCTCCAAGAACCTCCCCCCCAAAAAACTAATAGTATTGATACAGATAAATTTTATCAAAATATAAAAGCACTCACTCTCAGCCTAACCTACCTCACAGGGTTGGTGTGAGTATAAAACAGAGGTAAGGAGAATGATATAAGCTGCTTTGGGTCCCCATTGGAGTGAACGGCAGGATATAAATAAAGTAAGTAAAAAGTAAATAAAATTTGCTTTCAGTCCCACTATGGATGGATATTACTAGTAATAGGTTTTAGAACAAGAAGGTTGGTTATTCTACAACATATAAAAGGTGCGAGTCTGAGCACTGGTTGAAGCAGGGATGTAGATATTAAGAGATTAGTAGTGTACAGTTGTCACTGGAAGAGGCCTTGAGGTACAATGTTCTGTACTGACAACAGTGTCTAGTCATAAAGCATCTCTAGTGGCTGTTTTGAGGGCACTGCCCCAACCATAGCTTTGGTGTACCATGTCTGCTGCTTGTTCTTGTCAGAATGACTGGTTTGGCTGCATTCAGACACCAAGAAACTGATTTATAAATCATTGTGTGATCAAATCTTGGTTCATTGCAATGTCTGAATGCAAAAGGTCCAGGAAACTGGAGTTTGTTCATTGGCACCAAAGAAGGATTTCAAATTAGGCTTGTAGCTGGTTTGTTAACAATTTATATTTGGAGTTTATTGTGACATCTGAATACACAAACCATAATGTTTTGAGTCACATTGCTCCCTGCAGCTGCCTCAGCACAGAAACTACAATATAGGAAGGATGTCTTCTACACTGGGAGTTGTAAAGGAGGGGGAAAGTACATCAGCTGGGCTTTACCCAGAGACTGGTTTTTGTCAGTTGTGGTCATTAGATTAACAAGAGTTAGCACAAACTAAACTAACCACAGTGATTTATTATGTCTGAACCCAACTCTTCTGACAGAAGTTCTTGATAGTTTGGATTCTTCTTTAATTTTTTCCTTAAACCACGTTTATCTCTCTCTCTCTCTCTCTCTCTCTCTCTCTCTCTCTCTCTCTCTCTCTCTATATATATATATATATATATATACACACATATGCACATTTAGCTCACTCTACATATTCCAAGCCTTGTAATTGTTGTTTTTCTGCTCCTATACCCTTAACCATGGTGATTGAACTGTATGCAATGCTTGCAGCTGTGTTTTAACAAATGTAGAATAGGACTACTGGTTGGATCCAAAGTATTATATGTGGAGCAAAGCTTGTGAAATTGAACTTCCCCACCTCCCTCAGATGCTATGAAACATTGCCCTTGTAATTGAGGAGATCCCAGGAAAAGCATTGGACATGAAATGGAGGACTGTGATGGGAAATGGCAACTGATGAAAACTGCCCCTCCCTTCTTCCACCACTAAAGTACCCTTCTATATATTGACGATAATCATTTGATTCAGCCCAGTGCAGTATAATGTTGCCTTGTGAATTCAAATTATTTTACCATTTTGCCAACAATTATTGTATTACTGCCAACTAATAAACTGCCAGTATGGGAACACAGAAGGATCTCTTATTTATTGGTCCTGGAGTTGATGATATAGATACCTGTTCTCTTCCAAAGACCTTCTCTAGTTAAATTCTTGTAAAATAGATGAGTGGACAACAGCATCTACTGCGTAGCATTTTTTCTGAAACTTAAATAATGGAATTACATGTATTTCTAACCACAATTCATTTTGATATCTGAACTTGTATGCCTTTGTAAACTGGGATTTGGTTTTTGTTCACAAACTGGCTTAATTCAGCTTTAGAATTCTGGCTTGTGGACAAGGAGAACCTCCAATTTGTTAAAAGCATTTGAATTTGGATGCCACAATAACTTACATTTAGATGAAGACTTCCATAACTGGAAAGTCTTTAATCTCTACTTTGTACACAAAGGGAGGAAGAAGAGACTATGGCTGCAGACACACTCACTAAATAATCCACTTTCAGTGCACTGGATTTTGCCAGTTCACACAGGCCCATTCTGCATCCAGCATTCACTCTGTTGTTCTACCAAACCTACACTGGAACAGAAAAAGATGCAGCTCAAAACCACATTCAAATACCTCAGGCCAATGCTGTACTGACTGCAGAGTCACCCCTGAACAGCCAGAAAATGGCCATAAATCTATGCAGACAGTACCATAGAACCAAGAGATCAAAGGAAGTGAAACCAGCATGCAGTGTGGAGGCCAATGTTCCCTCTAAGCTATGGAGTCTTCTGAGCAAAAATTCTTTTTCGTGAGCTACTGGCATTAAAGCTGTGAGTGAGCGATTTGGTTATTGCATAAATTAGTTTGCTCTGGGGCCATCCTTCTTGAGCTAAGAAAAATATGTGAGCTGGAGGCTAAGAAACTGAGCGAACTCACACTAACTCAGCTTTGAGGGAACACTGGTGGAGGCTGCAATTAAATCTGACAGTCAAAGAAAGTGAAAGTGGCATGCAATGTAGAAGGGACTTTCTGTTCCTGTGTGCGTTTGGTAAAACAGCAGCACGGATGCTAGATTCAGAATGAGCCAGAGTAAATTTCAGTTGGAAAGTGCCCTGAAAGTGGATTATTTAGTGTGTGTGATCACAGCTTGTGTGTGAACATGAGGATGTCTGAATATTTCCTTGACTCTACCAGGTTATTTGAAAAGTCCGGTTCCTTTTCAAGGGTTGTAACTTGATCACACATTTATATATTAAAGTAAAAACTGTTTAGCCCCAAATATTGTAAATTATCACAGCCCTATGAGGAGTGATTTAAAGATTGTAGGAAATAAATAGCATCCACAGAAAAGTTGGCCCGTCTAGCTCTGTGGAGAGACATGCTTTTGTTTGAATCCAATTAGAATTTGTTTCAGAGGGTAGCCCTGTTGGTCTGCAGTAGAATATTTAGATTTGAGATGAGTTAAGAGACCAACAAGATTTTGTGGGTATAAGCTTTCAATTGTCAACGCTCCCTTCAGATGGTGACGAAGGGAGCTTTGACTCTTGAAAGCTTATACTCTGAAAATCTTGTTGGTCTTTAAGGTACAACTCAACTCAAATCTAACCAGTCATTGGAATTAATGAACCTTAATTTGTGGTCCGTTTTATTCAAGTCTATAAACACTGAAAAAGTCATGCCACTATTTGTGTTGACAAATGTTAGTGGTTTAAGAGCTTTGAAATATTTCTTTAGAAAATTGCTCTCTTAAAGCAGACTCAGTCCAACAAGTATTACAATACAAACTTTGTTAAACTTCACTGCTGTCAAAATCTGCTTAGTTATCTATGGTAGAATTTCAGTTATAGTTTGTATCGCAACTATGCAGTCCTGTGGAGAATTAGTTCAGTCAAAAAGCACTGAATTTAACTCTGCCTAGGAATGTATTGTCAATGCTTGTAACACAGATTGGATTAGTGTGCTTCTGGCAGTACTAAGGCTGCATCCATCCATTGCTGATAGTGTGCTCTGATTGCACTGTATCAGTTATAATTTATTAGTAGAAGAAGAAGAAGAGATTGGATTTATACCCCGCCCTCCACTCCCCAAGGGAGTCTCAGAGCGGCTTACAATCTCCTTTCCCTTCCCCTCCCCACAACAGACACCCTGTGAGGTAGGTGGGGCTGAGAGAGCTCTTTCCCAAGCTGTCCTTGAGGGAACAGCTGGTACAGAGCTATGGCTTGCCCAAGGTCATCCAGCCAGGTGCAAGTGGAGGAGTGGGGAATCAAACCCGGTTCTCCTAGATTAGAGTCCGCGCACTTAACCACTACACCAAACTGGCTCTCGTAGATTGCCTTGTCTGCATCATAAAAATCCAGTTGTGAACTATTGCTATAGCACAAGTACATTTAATTAAAATTGTTATTGAATTTGCAAATAAGTATTGAGTTACCCATGGTTGTCTATGGAAACTTACTCTTTTCGACGTGGTCTCTGTGCTTCACACTATGGGTTTACTGTGCTTGTGCAGGAATCCATTGGTATCGTAGAAAGCTCTTGACGGATTTTCGCGCCCAGCGCCACCGGGCATGCGCGGAGCCCCCACCGCGCATGCCCAGAGGAGCGGGCGCGGAGATCCCGCCAGTTCTTCTCTGACCGCCGCACTGATAGCATCGTGCTAACTTCTCTCCGTCGGTCTCAGTAGTTCTTTTTTGTGGATATCTCTTCTCAAAATTTGCTCTCTTACCTCTTTCTTTCTTTCTTTCTTTCTTTCTTTCTTTCTTTCTTTCTTTCTTTCTTTCTTTCTTTCTTTCTAAAAAACCCCACAAAACTCTGTCAACTTTTCTCTTTCTCCTGGTCCTCCGGGGCCTGGGGCTTTGCCTTTCATGAGTCCTCGTCTACCATACTTCGTATGGCAACAACGTGGGGCTGTTTTAAATGGTCCATCTCGTGTGGGAGCAAGCTAGCGACCCCCGACAGACACTCGCTCTGTCTACTTTGCTTCGGGGAAGGACATCGTCCAGACTCATGTCCCCACTGAGTGCAAAGTTCTCCAACCAGACCAGGAAGAACAGAGCTGCCCATCTTCGAGGTGCCCTCCTTGAATCCACCTTGCTCCCCTCCACGATTGGACTGACTCCCTCGACATCGACTACTTCGGTGTCGAAAGCAGCCTCCGATATCGGCGTTTCTGTACCGAAACGCCCCCCACCAGCTTTGTCGACGGCATCCACACCAATAAAGAAGAGGAAGAAAGACAAAGCAGAAAAGAGACACAAGGTTACAGGAGATGAAAACACTGCAGTCTAATATATCTAAAAGCTGCATTTGGGAGTCAAGAACAGTGCTGGGTGCAGCATCGGTGGTCTGCAGTGAGAGGGGGTTATGTTTGAAAATCACTCCTCCCCTTTTTCTCATTGGTTTGTTTTGCTGTTCTGCACTATTGGAATTGTGGAAAGTTTTAAAGTTATTATGGAAAGGCAAAAATTCTGAGTTCCTCCACTTAATTTGTGTTCTCTTACAGGTTATGATGCATGACTATCACAGAAGAAGTTCATGTCTATAGCTTTTAAGGATTTTATTACATCGTTTTGAAGCCTGATAGTTTTGGAGTCATCCATTTAGAAGACAAATCTCCCTGCATTTTTCCAAGCTCTTGTTCACCAAAGAAGGAACATAAATAAATTGACGTGCTCTATTAACGCAGCAGCAGCATTATTGGGATATTTACGGTCTTCTACTTACAAAATTACTGCATATATTTAGTTGGTAAGCTTTTATTTAAGTATGTGGGCATGTATTATTAGTTCTTTGGGCTTGATGGGCTATAAATTAGTCAACTCTATAGTAGTTAAGAAGGCAGGTTTTGCTCAGGTTTTCATATATTCTGCTTTGTTATAATCTCTCAATCCTTATTTGATTATAAAATAATTGGACTGAGCAGATTGTAATAATCAACTCATAGTATACATACGTCTATTTTTACATAAGCTGATGAATTAGAAAATAGAACTTTAGTTCATCTGGGAAATACTACATAAAGAAGCCAGAATATGTAAATAAATTAGAGCATAGTTGCGCCTCCACACAGACACATTCCGTCCTTTGAGGACATTTGTTGTAATGTGTTACTGTCTCTGAAATTGAAGAGGAGGAAGAATCAAGATGCCACTAGTGCTACACTGTGGAAAGAACACAGTGCTAACACTGAGAGTTTGAAATCTGCAGCACCATAAGCTGTAAGGCTAGAGGTAAGAAGAAGGTCCCATGCATGACTTCCACAACATGACCCTGTATCAAACACTCAATTGGCAGTAAGGCTAGCATTATTAAGGCTAGTGGATAGAATTACTGAAGGCTAGAAGAGAAAGTACTATGTATGCAGTTGTCATAGTGTTGCACTGTGACAGCCACATGCAGGATTCTGATTGAAGAGCATTAGGAGTTTGCTATTTGCCTGGATGCAGTGTTTTTTTTCCTCAAGAAGTGGCTGATTGTAAGCCAAATATAAACTAAGCACGATCTGTCATAGTTCAGTGCACATGCAGAGTGAGAGGTCTGTGTGTGCATTACATACTTTCATTGAGCTCAGGCTACTTGAGAGGGATATGGGAGGCTTACCCAAAACTGGTTCTTGAAATTGTGTGGTCACTTGTGTGCATACACTGGTGGTGGGGGAGGAGAAGGCTTTATGAGCCCTATAACAATTCCTCTGCTGACACTGCACTCAAATCTGGATGGATCATACCTGAGTTCCAGTGTTACGGCTAATGACAAAACATAAGCAACCATTTGTATGTTCCATGGAATTACTTAGATTTTACGTTTTTAATTTTTTTAACATTTATTTTTATATATACACTAAAATATGGCACAGTTATTTCTAGTATTACTATAGAGTTTTGATCTTTTTTGTTGGGGAAATATAAGAACAAAAACATCTAAGAAGGCTTTGTGTTGTGGAAGTGGGGTTGCACTTGATTACATTAAATAGTAATTTTCCCTTTTCAGCTACAGAAACAGCAAGATGATTCCTAATGGCTATTTGATGTTTGAAGATGAAAACTTCATCGAGTCATCTGTTGCCAAGCTAAATGCTTTGCGCAAAAGTGGCCAGTTCTGTGATGTTAAACTCCAGGTAACTTAAAATGAGTGGGTGAGGTGTTTTGAGGTTTTCAGTACACTGAACATATTGTGGGACTATAGAATATCCACATTTCGGAAATAGTTCTTTAATGTACAAACTGATTATATTACCTGCACAATCTCCATCTGAATGTAGCATGAAGTACTAATAGTCTAATAGTACTAATAGAATGTAGCATGAATAACTAAATATTTCCATATTTAGTTATTTAAAAATATTCGTGCTGCCTCATAACATTGCTTTTGAGATGTTGCTCAATAAAATGAGGTCAGACTAACAACCAAATCCCAATTTAAAAAGGTAAAATTAGCAGAGTGGGAACAACAAAAAAAGTATTCATGTCCAAGGTCTGGGAAAACAAGAATATTTTTGCCTGATACCTAAAGCTCAAAAGAGTTGGGACTGTTTGCTCATTATTGATATGTTCCCAGTAACCTGCTGCACACAGCCATCTTACAACAGCATTCTGGGCCACTTAATTTCCAAATCTTTTCCAGGGCAGCCTGACATAAAACTGATCTAATCTGGATATGAGCATAAGATGGATAACTGACCAAACATAGTTTTCCGGGTAGGAAGATGGCTGATGAACCAATCAAAATTGGTTAAAGGTGGTGTTGTGTGCTATTGATGATACGTAAATATCCACGTGCGCACAACTGATCTCATAACACTTTCCAGGTTGCAAACCTGTTTTATGTGGAGTGCAGCCCCATCCAGTAATGACTGATACCTCAGTTCCACATATGCATTCTGAGCTCCTCTCAAACCACTAGGTAGAATCCCTTGAAAACTTAATTTTCAGTTTCTTATCGGCATGATCCAATCAGGGTTAAGCACTCTTTGCCTGTGACTGATTTTACTAGTAAAGATTTAAGCTTATCTTAGCTGTCTTGTTCAAATCACTGAAATTTAAAAGCACTTACTTTTCACTGGCACAAACTAAAGGAATCCAGTTTCTTTTTATCAGTCAGGAAACAACCTTATAGTTTTGTGATATATTGAGCAATATTCATCAACTTACATTTTAAACATGTTTTATTTTTATAAAGGTATGTGGACATGAGATGTTGGCACACAGAGCAGTACTAGCTTGCTGCAGTCCTTATCTGTTTGAGATCTTCAATAATGACAATGACTCTCATGGAGTTTCTCATGTGAAGTTTGACGATCTTAATCCAGAAGCTGTTGAAGTTGTGTTAAATTATGCCTATACTGCTCAGTAAGTGGTGGTTTCTGTTATGTATACAATATGTATTTGATATTCTAATGTCCATTTAGAAAATAATTCTAAACATAATTATATAACTAACAGATTGAAAGCTGACAAAGAACTGGTGAAGGATGTGTACTCTGCAGCAAAGAAGCTGAAGATGGAGAGAGTCAAGCAGGTATACTTTCAGGGCCCTAGAAAGTGGTGTGGTGGCTGTCCTTGTATGGCTTGAGAAGAAGCTAAAAAGCTGTATTTTAAAAATGAGGACCTAAGTGTGATTACATGTTGGGAAAAGAGCTGAATAGGCACATTAGTGATAGACTTGGAGTATGTTCTCTACACATAATCAGTGGTGATTAGAAAATCTTCCTTATACAAATGTATCTTAAAGCAGTTTCAACAGTTTAATAGAGTATACTGTATGGACTTCAGAATTCTTTGGACGAGTTCATATACTGCATTTAGATCTATGTAAGCATTTCTGAATGAACTCACATGAATAAATACAGGATTTGAACTGTCACTCAAAAATACATGGGAACCTTTGCTGTAACTACAATATAGTACTGTATTATGTGAACTGGCCTTTAGTAGCAAAAACTATGAGGATTTTAAGAACTTTCAAAACTAATTCAACTAAATATTGTAGAATATTAAATATATTTGAGTGGCAGTTCTGTAGATTTCTGAAAATGTATTTCTGACATGAATGAAAACAACATTGGTTTCCCAACTAACTGTGCCATCTATAAACGTGAGTAATACAAACAGTAGATTGGACCCACAGGTCAGAAGAGAGAGGTGTGGTCCAACTCAAAGACAAGGATTAATAGCGTTTTACCAATAGGGTGAAGTGTTGCTTTTCATTTAAGCACCTTAATAAAATGGTGTTGTCTTCTTGTCTGTTTTATAGCTCATGATTGTAGAAGAGCTTTTCATAAAAATTTGGATAATGGACAAATTGTTTTTTTAGGTTAGTAGGAAATGTGCAAAATGTAGATTGTCTTGAATGCGGTGGCAGATGTACATTTTATAGCCTGCTAATATAAATAGGGTGCCCAAGCCTCCATTAAATCGGGATATAATATTTTTTATGCCCTTTTTCAAGGTTTGTGGAGATTATTTACTCTCCAAAATGAATGTTGAAAGCTGCATCTCATATCGGAACTTTGCAAGCAACATGGGTGATTCTCGTTTACTGAGCAAAATTGATGGTTACATTCAGGAGCATTTGTTACCTATCTCTGAACAAGAAGAATTTCTGAAACTGCCACGTTTAAAGGTCAGCACTGTCCCCTCCTTCACTGTGGCATAAATGCAGGTTAAACACATTAATAATTGTTGGGAATTTTAAGTGGGACATTAAATAATGTTGTTTAACAGCATTGTATATTTTGAATAGCTCTTATACCCAAAATTAAACTTTGTTAGTCTTAAAGGTGCCACTGGACTCAAATTTTGTTCTGTTCTTCACAGTTACTGATCCTTTGTCCTTTATCTAGAACTAGCAAAATGCACACCATTATAAGGAGGGATATTGTAAGGACCCTGGGGTTCAGGGCATCTGTGTGCCCAGACCGGCACTGTATCACCTTGAGAGGCCTAACAGTGAAGGGCTGCAAAGTGTTCCCACATGCAATATTTTCTTATTACTAAGTGCAGCATTTTGTTATTCTTCAAATGGCTCCAAGCCACTCAGCTTAGAGAAGTAAAAGGGTGCAATCAGGAACACTTCTGGGAACTAATCCACCTCCCCATACTTGGGGGGGGGGCAGTTGCTGGGGTATGGGGAGTTCTAGCCTCCTGTCAACATTGCTCCTGTCTGTTTAGCCCCATCCTGGGCACTGTTTCCTCTAAACTCTAGTGTTGTGAGTAGAAATTCTACCTTGTGAGTGAAAAAAGCTAGTAGCATTAAAGTTGTGAGTATGTATACATTTGACTATAGTGTAAATTAGTTTTTTCAAATATTACTTCCATAACCTTGTAAAAACCTCAGCATAATTTTTTTAAAATTATATTTAAACTATTTAAGAATAATTTAAACATTATAAGAGAAAACAGAATCAAGTCAAATTTCACCCACCCCTTTTCCACTATATTGGTAGACCTGTCCTCCGGAGAAGAGGGCTACTCACCCGTTTCCACTGTATGGGTAAACCTGTCCTCTGGAGCACAGGTCTACCCACCACTTTCTACTATATGGGTAAACCTGGCCTCTAGAGAACAAGTCTATCCACTCCAGACCACTATATTGGTAGACCAGCACTTGGTGGGGGGGGGGGGGCTCTTGCAGTCTACTTTTGTGTTTTTTAGTGAAATATGACAACCAGCATTACAGGTCAAGTATAACAGAGGAGGAACAATCACTGTCACATATAAATATCCCACTTTTCCCTGTGCCTCAAGACAGCTTACAGATCATACTGAGAAGCATAATAAGGAGTGTGCAAAAAACAAATCATTTTTCCTGGCTCCATTGTGGCCTATAGGGACTATCATAGTCAATGGGCCCCATAGGCTATAATGGAGAATTGATTTGGAGGTCTAGGAAGGCTTTGTTTTGTTTTTTAGGTAGAGGCACCAGATTTGCAGCCTAACTGCCGGTGCCTCTCCTCAAACCCCCCCTCCCCCCCAAGTTTCAAAAAGATTGGACCACGGGATCCAATTCTGTGGGCTCAGAAGGAGGTGTCCCCATGTTCCATTGTTTCTAATGGAGGGGAAAATGTGAGCAAAAGCTCACAACCCCTGAGCTGACTGTTAAATTTTTGTGTGCCAGCACCCCCTAGCACAACTTAGTGGGAACTGTGATCCTGGGTACCATTTCTTGAGCATGGTTAGAATGTGAGAGGATATCACATACTTTACATATAAAAAGATGCTTTCTGTTCTTGGTTGTATATTTGTTGGGACTAGTCACACCTGACTGGTGGAATGGCATATCTCCTTATGTTGGCTTAGTGCTTGTATTATATAAAGGTGGGTGCAATAAGTATTAACCCCTTTGTTTTGTTTTTAATTCCAGCTGGAGGTCATGCTTGAAGACAATGTTAGCTTGCCCAGCAATGGCAAACTATACACAAAGGTAATCAACTGGGTGCAGCGCAGCATTTGGGAGAATGGAGACAGTCTAGAAGATCTTATGGAAGAGGTTAGTCTAAAGAAAACAAGATTTTGGTAGTCCATCGCTAAGTTTTTTTCTCTGAAATTAAGGTTGATCCCTTTTCTTTTTTCTTTTTTTTAAAAAATGAAGAATTTAAATTTTACTATAGGTATCCCTAACCTGAGAAACTAGGGGGGTTCCAGGTGAGCTGCTACCTAAACTGTTAAGTCTGGTCTTCTGATATCCCATTTTTATTCAATGTACTGAAATATAGCATGTAACTTCTTTAAAATGGGGGTGGTGGTTCTAAGGCTGTATGTTCTTAATGCCTTCCTTTACAGGGTTTTGCTAAAAGAGCAAAGTAGGTAAAAGGTTCTAATGGCTGTTCCTCCCCATTGATTTATCTCCCCATAGGTTTATTAACAAAACTAGGATACCCAAGGCTGAAGAACATAGAAGAAACCTCAAGTGTAATGACACGTAAAGAAGCAGCAGTCCTGCCCCAGTTCTCCTAAGAAAATCCGCTGTGGGCAGAGAACGATGATGATGTTTAATGGTGTTTACTTCTTTACAGGATATCTTTGCCTTTGAAAAAGTTTTGTGTATAAAATGGCCTTTCTAATAAGCCCAGGTTCTGCAGCGTGTTGGTATAAATCTGAAATACCAGCATTTAAAGAATTGCAGTGGTGGTCTACATTTTAAACTATAAAGAGAAATTTAAGTGAAAAATACCTTTCCCCTGATGACAAACTAGATATATCTTGCACTCATTTAACATTTTATTAAACATTTTTACTTCGCACTCATAGCCAAGGCTCTCAAGGCAGCTACTTCTGTACTTACACTAATGTGTAAGTAACAGTTTTGTTTTCTACCTCACATATTCTCCTGTTCTTTATACTGTTCTTAGATTCCTAGGGGAATGGTCAAACTTCCAATCACAATTCTGATACATTTCATATAGTTTTTCTGAAGAGCTAGTAGCACCCCTTTCATAAATCCACTTTTGCTTGATTTACATATTATAATTGGACAAAGGAAAACGTTGTATTGTGCAAATAAGAAACTTGTTTTTAGGCAATAGCAACAAATCTTGTTTGAGTTTGTTACCCTGTATAGTTTATTCTGCTAGATAATATATATTGTACTTGTCTCATTCCTTAATGTTACTGTACTGGGAAAACAGAAGTCAAGGAACCTGAAGATTTCTTTTGAGCTGAGAAAGCAAGGATCCATCATCTGATATTTGAAGATGTATCATCATGACAGCAACTTCCCTTTTTAATCTTGCCATTCTGCTAGATTGAGAGAAGATGACCTGAACGATATTGGAAACCTTGTGGAGTCTGTGTACTATGTGCCAGTAGTTAAGTAGCTGTGGAGACAGTAGCCACATGGGTGTTCTATTGTTTTGCAGGTTCAAACGCTGTACTACTCAGCTGATCACAAGCTGCTTGATGGAAATCTACTAGATGGACAGGCTGAGGTGTATGGCAGTGATGATGACCACATTCAGTTTGTGCAGGTACAAATTGCACACAGTCTGAGGTAACCTCAGGTAAAATTGGAGAGAGTTAGCATGGCACAACTAAAATGTTGTGTACTACTGGAGCAGGAAGAGACAGTAAAGGGTTAAGCAGATATGGAAATAGGTAACACAGATGGCTTGTGTGGTCTTTGCTTAGTCTGAGCTGTAGCTTAACAAAACTAATTAGTGTAAAATGTGTGGCTTAAACAAGCAGAAGGCTAGTGATTGGAGATCAAGTAAATTCACTGAATATTTTGCAGTGTGTGAATAACAAACCAAAACAATAGGCTACAAATATTACCTGAGGAAACAGAGGGGGATAAGGACTGATGTAGAAGCGTTTGTATTCAGTGCTTCAGGATATAATGCAGCCTGTGGAAATAGTTCACTCAGTATGTGACTAGGAGGGCATCGTGGCATAACTCTAGCAGTCTCCTTTTGGAAATCTAGCATAAGGCACAAGCTGAATGTGAGCAGAGCAAATTTGTCCTTTTGAGAATAGGTCCACATCTTGGATGAGTCAGGAAGCAGTAGAAGAACTTGAATACTGTAGTGCTATGCACCGGTAACCTCATGAAAGATGTTCACTTTTCTGGATTTAGTCATTACTACTATTGTGTTGTGTTGGGTTTCAAAAGTAACATACTATTTACAGTTACAAGTATTAGAAGAATCGAGAAAATGGGGAACTAAAAATAAAAGTAGAATCCAATTGAATGTAGTTCATTCTCAAGTTTCACCATGAATTGGTGTTGATTCAGGAATGTATAAGAAATGGAGAGTGATGGTTTTATAGTTATTGTAGCAAGAAGGGATGTGCGCCTAAAAAAATTTCAGTATTTTTCGGATCTGGATATCAGGGAGCTTGAAAACACCAGTATTCCTGGTTATTCAGGTTCTAAATAATGCTTTATTGTTTGGATCTCGGGGTTTTTTGGGGGGCGGGGGGATGATTCTGATATTTGGCTCCCATTATTCCGTATGGGAAATCGGGTGTGTGTGTGTGGAGGGGCTGTTTTTAAAGCAAATGGCATGAAATTGCAGAGGAGCTGGTAGTGTCTGTTTTGTTTATATTGGGTCAAGGGGTCCAGGTCTGTGGGCCCAGAACAAGGTGCCCAAACAATCCTCCATTGTTTCCAATGAGGGGGAAAATGACATGCTTTTTTCAGGGCAAAAGCCAATAGCAAAACACAGTTGATCATGCTGGATCAACAACTGGTCTGATGTCTCCCATACAAAGAGAACCAACAAGTCCAGCAGAACCAGGGAATCCCAGCAGAAGCACATGTCAGTGTGGCAAGCCCAACAGAACCAGGGTCAGTCTACAGAAACCCAGCAGAACAAAGGGCCAATGTGGCACCACAAGCCTGACAAAACCAATGTCAAACCAGAGAATCCTAGCAGAACAAACTTAAGACTTGTAAGACATAGACACACTAACAACGATTCCTTGAATGTGTAATCCCATTTGTCTGTGACAACTGCCTCCTTCACCCCTCCCTCCTGTGGCCTGAGAAACCTGAGGGGGGGGGGCAAGCTTCCTTAGAGCGCTTTAAAGTATAAACTGCCAGCTCCGCATATACCTGAATATATTTGGATATATTCGGGATTGGATTTACCAGCTTTGGGAGACATTCTCTGATGTGTGTTTGGATCCAGATATACCAATAAGGTTTTATCCAGGTATATTTTTGGATTGGGTATATCTGAGTGCACATCCCTAGTAGCAAGTATAACTTAACTGTTATTTAGTGGAAGGTTTTTACTTGAAAAGGTAAAATGTTTCCTGGGATCTGTTGCTTGGAAATCAGTCAATTGAATATTCTATATACATATCAGTTAACTAAGGTGTAGATCTTTCAAAGATAAGGAAGAATTCTGTCATTGTTTTAAAAAGTTGCATCCTCCGATATACAGCAAGTTGTCTATAAATTAGGTTGAAATAGACTAAGAAATCTTAGTGTTAATGGGTGTTTTTTTATAAAAAAACCCTAAGATTTGCAGTATGTTCCTTGTTCTGCAGACTATAAGTAATGTATAATCTATATTGGCAAAGATGCTGTGCTACATAGCTTTGCTTCTTGAATATGAACAATACTTAGCTTTGCTTCTTTTTGGTAAGTGCTATCTGTTGTGAAGTTTTAGGAAGAATTTAGCAAGAAGTTTGGGCTTGTACAGGATTGCATTTATTTATACAAGCATTTAAACAAAAGATGTGCATCATCTCTTTTAACAAATGTATTGACTTAATGTAATCTGGCCTTCAGGTATGTTCAGGCACAGTTGTGCACACTTGAAACTATTGTAGTGAGGATGGTCCACTGTTCACAACTATACTTTGAAGCAATGTGAGGGTTTGTGTCCTTCACCAATAGAAAGTATAATGCGGCTTCATTCATTTGATTAAGAAGGTAGGGAGTAGTGATACAAGTAGAGAAATTAAGTGGAATACTGAGCCTCATTTATGAGTTTTTATGAGTAAGAAGCTCTAGAGTTCATGCTGCTAAAATGTTGGTTCATCATGTTACTTGTGTAGATGTGCCATAAATGAGGCTGTACAGAGATGGAGATATTGTTTTCTTAGTTCTGTGGATTAATCCTCACACATAAAGGCAGATCAGGGTGTGCTCCCTGGCTAGGTTTCTGTAGCTGCCTTTTGATTTTGCAGAAAAAACCACCACGTGAGAATGATCTCAAGCAGATAAGTAGCAGTTCTTCTGGAAGTCTTTCTCCAAATGCTGCTGTGCAGAGTCCTAAACACGAGTGGAAAATTGTTGCCTCAGAGAAGACCTCAAGTAAGCAGAATTTTGATTGAACGATGCTTTCCCTAGATCCATCATTACTTGTGTTAAAACTATGCAAGTAGTGGAAGAGAACAGCATGTCTTTAGTTTGTTAGATGTTCTTTATTAGTAAAATCTTTGTCCTCACTTGTCAGAAACAAGATATAATTTGGCTGTTCAGCTAGAATTTCACCAGTCATAGTGGGAGAGGTAGTAGAAAGAAACTTTAGTAGAAAGAAACATGTCTGAAGTTTGATATTGAATACACTCATTTATGTTCTTCAGATAACACCTACCTGTGTCTTGCTGTTCTGGATGGTGTGTTCTGTGTAATTTTCCTTCATGGGCGTAGCAGTCCCCAGAGTTCTCCGACCAGCACTCCACGATTGCTAAAAAGCTTGAGTTTTGAGATTCAGCCAGGTGACCTTGTAGAAAAGTCCATGTCTCCTATGCAGTATGCTCGATCTGGATTGGGGACAGCGGAACTAAACAGAAAACTCATAGCTGCAGGTAAGCAGTGGCTCCACATTCCTAGTGATAAAACATTTTGCATATTTGGCCCATGTATAATAGTAGATGTTCTGCTGAGTAATTGCTGTCTTTGGGCTTTCTCTGAGAAATTAGCATAACAAGATCTGTTCAGTATTGAACTACATCTTGCACACTTCATTTTACTATTAGGAGGTTACAACAGAGAAGAGTGTCTGCGCACTGTGGAATGCTATGATCCCCAAAAGGATTGCTGGACTTTCATTGCGCCAATGAGGACACCAAGAGCTCGGTTCCAAATGGCTGTTCTAATGGTATGTGTGGAGTGAAGAGCCACTCACTTGCCCAGTAACATACTGCTTCTGTTTATATGCCAGATTACATTCAGATTTTTTTGAAGACATTGAAATGCATGCCTTCCTAAGCAAGTATTAGTAGCTTGGGAGCCTCATGTAGTTTTTTGACATGCTATGTGTTGCACTTCCTCAATGTGGCATCCTTCCCATGTTCCAGAAAATTGAGCAAGGTGATTAGCCAGTAGAGCTTCCCACCTTGAAACAGCTGCTGTAGGAGGGACTAGAGGATGGGTAAACTTGTAAGCCTTCCTGAGTTGTGGGCCCTCTTCCTAAAAAGAGGAAGTTGACCATAGTGGGGGTGAGGAGGTACTTTCCTTTCTCCACAGCCATCTGGTCTCCCTGGGCACACTGGCAGTCTCACTCCCAGACAGTGGGAAGGCAAGAGATGAAAATGCTTCCCCTCATTCCAGATATACAAGGGCTAGGCAAGGTTCAGCAACATTGGTTCAGGAACCCAACGTGCACGGAGGTACTCCAGTAGTTAAAAAGTTTTTTTGAATTCTAATAGTTACGTCCTATAATATGCATTTGTGGCAACACACAGGGCATGCACTAGTTGTTTGGCTCTTTTGGCTGCTGGTAACTGTGATTGTGGCTCTCAGTGACTTATGGAGTGAGTACCACTGCCGTGAGACTTCTAGATCAGACATACAGGTTACAGCAACTATATGGTTGTAATAACATCATATTTGTTCAGGGGTTTCCATAGCACTGATTGTTTACTGATAGAGTTGAGCAGATTCCAAGCATACATATTTCATCTGCATAATTTTATGGATTGTTTGTTTATATATAATTTAGTGGATTATAGTACTTGTTTGTTTGTTTTCAACTTAGGGGCAGCTGTATGTTGTTGGTGGGTCAAATGGCCATTCAGATGACTTGAGCTGTGGAGAAATGTATGATCCAGAAATAGATGACTGGACTCCCATTCCTGAACTGAGAACCAACCGTTGCAATGCAGGTAGAGTCTACAAATCCCCATGAAGCTTATTGTCTCTTTCTAAATATTCAAACGATAAATGTGGATTGTTTTTTTTATGCCTAAACCAGGAGTATGTGCTCTGAATGGAAAGCTGTATATTATTGGTGGCTCAGATCCTTATGGTCAGAAGGGATTGAAAAACTGTGATGTCTTTGATCCTGTAACAAAATCATGGACATGCTGTGCTTCACTTAACATTCGTAAGTCCATTTGGTGATGGTTTGAATGGTTTAAGAACTATGTAAAAATTTAAGGTCTGTATAGTAATAAGTGGCAGTGTCTCAGTGGATTCAGCTTGTTTTGCTGCACAGAAATTAATCCAGTCAGAATCACTTTAAGCTTGATTGTGCTAAATGGTTACTTTGAATATATTGCCATTAATTGGCCAGTGCTGACTCCTACCATTCTAAACTTCTGTCAGAAAGCCAAGAGCCATACTAGGCAGGTTGCTGGGAGTTATATTGTGAATATATCTTTGCCTCAGTAGGGCAAATATTGATTTCCTAGGGCTGTTCCTGGTCAAGGAAATAGCATGGGGAGAAGTTTGCACACATGCATCCCAGCACATGTTGTGGTCCTGAGGGGAATCTGCTCCCAACATGTCTAATTGTTGAATTTTTAAAAAGTGTGCTTTTCATGGAATAGATTTGGCCCCTAACATAGCTGCTTTTAAGAGGCTGTGGAGCATTGATTAAGCTTTTATTTTTAAGCTCCTGTGTTGTTTTGATTTAACAGGTAGGCATCAGTCTGCTGTATGTGAACTTGGTGGATATTTGTACATCATTGGGGGAGCAGAGTCTTGGAACTGCCTCAATAGTGTGGAGCGCTACAATCCAGAAAACAATACCTGGACTATAGTGGCATCTATGAATGTGGCTAGGCGTGGAGCTGGAGTTGCTGTTTTTGATGGTAAGCCTGGGGTGGAGAACAAAAAAAAATAGCCTCTATTTTTGCCCTCTACATGGGAAGAAAAATCTGATTTTATTGTATGGTGTCTCTGTAATTATCTTCAGAATAGCCATAACTTGATAATTCCTGCCCTGGTCCTTTCATGGTATACTGTGCTAAATGGGCTGCATTTGACCATGTATTATAAGGACTAGTGTAGGTGCCCCTTCTATTACTGATCCAGTCTTTTGATTTTTTTTATTTTTGAGTAAGTTGCATCAACTAATCATTCCTATTTACTATTTGAATGTTGCAGTGTACATACAAGAATAGTATTGCATGGAAATGTGAAATTTTGTAGCCTCAGAAAGCTTTCCCCATTACAGTTTTTTTTATTTGCATGGAATTTTTAATGCAGTGGAATATTTCAAAGCTGGAAGCCTGCTGCCATGTGTGAATCAGGTTGTAGATGTAGCTGGGTAGAAAATGAGAATGATTGAAGTGCTCACAGTCTTCTGACAGTGACTCACTTCTCTAGTGAGATGCAGGAAAGAAACTTGAGGCCTCTCTTCTAGATTACACCATTACCATCCTTTTTTCAAAGAAATCAAAGGTTTCGTGTTTTTAAAAGTTAGCATATTTTCTGTTTCCATGTTCCCTTGAATTCATTTTTCAAATGGAGGCAGTTCTGGCTATTTTACTGAAATACACATAAACTTGTACACAGTTGAGGTTCAGTTTTTCGTAGTGTCAGGTCAAAGCTCACTGGGATAATTGATAGGGAGAAATAGAGGCAGAAGTCTCTGAAAACAGGCTGTTTCCACTGACTGCAGTTGAAGTTGTGCTGGGAAAGTTGGTGTGCAGGAGTGAGCCTAGATATGAAGGCGCAAAGGTATCTGCCTGAAGTGTCTGAGCTGAAGACATCTGAAAGAAGTAGAAAATCTAGAGAAAATGCACTACTGTAAAATACCACTCTGTAATGAAGTCTCTGAAAGGAAAAACTTAAATGAATCTTCCACTGTGCTTGTATCCTAGGAAACTTTAGCCCATAACAGCACACACAGAGGCAAATGTTTCTGAGACTGTAGAATGCCAGTTTGCTAAACATTTACTCCCTTTCACTTAATAGGAAAACTCTTTGTTGGTGGTGGCTTTGACGGCTCACGTGCAGTCAGCTGTGTGGAGATGTATGACCCTGCTAAGAATGAGTGGAAGATGATGGGCAGTATGACCATTCCAAGAAGCAATGCAGGTTTTGCAACTGTGGCCAATACTATTTATGCAGTGGGAGGATTTGACGGCAATGAATTTCTGAACACTGTTGAAGTCTACAATCCAGAGTCAAAGGAATGGAGCCCATACACAAAGATTTACAAATTCTGACTAACATAAGTCTCCTTAAAACTAACAGGCTTAGTGATGTAATTGTTTTAGTAGAGGTACACATGTGAATAGGGGTGGGGAGGGTTTAAAACGTTGCTGCCAGCAACACAAGGCTTTTGCATATTGCATACTATTAACATGCTGTACATACTTTTGTTTAGAATACATGAAGGGTGTTTTGTGTATTAGAAGTTGTTAGTCTCTGGAAGTTGGTAATCCCGAGAATTAAAAGTGATGGCATATCATTGCAGGAGCTTCCCCCAATGTTTGTTTTGCCAATTTGCACACGTAAATACTTCTACATTAGACCTTATTTCTGGTGCAGGAAAGGTAGTAGTCTTCAATGTGAGTAACTGCTTTTTAGGCCTTGTTTGGGTTTTTATCTTCAGTAACTGGAACAATCTAACAAGCCTTATTTAAATAGACAAATGGCTTTATTAAAAAAGCTGTCACACCTGCCAATTTGACTGCCTTTTATAACTTTTTATATGTGTATATTCAGACTATAATATCCAGAATTGAAATGAAATAAATGGATTGAAGCAAAGAGACAATCTCAAAGTTTATAGACTGGAGTGAGACTTAATTTTCCACTGTGTGAGAGCTTTTAAGTTTTTTCTTTGCTGTAATGTATGAATAGTATGCAATGTTGATTTTGAACATAGCTGTAATGCAAGTGAAGAAAAATCTGGCTCTGAAATCCTGTAACTATAGAGTGGTTTTCTGTATGGTTGTTTGTTACAACTACTAAAAATAACAAAGCTGCAAAATGTGTGGTGTGTTAGCAAGGGTACCTATCTGAAATCTTGTTGGATAAGTTTGTATCTTTCTACTGCAAGTTGAAAATGTGTTAATACAATTATGCTTTCACTTGTTTAAAAATGGCTGTTTGTATTTTTCCCTTTTTTATCCTAATGACTTATATGGGTTGGTTAGGATAACTGTTCTGTAATCCTGCACATCTTCATGGGTGCCAAGTTAGCAGTTGTGTTTTGCATTCTCTTAGACACACTCTAAGGTGTAAAGAAATACTATTCCACAGGCTTTGCTACACCATTTGCATTTCTTTCCTGATTCAGGTAATACATTATATTAAAGCATTTTCTGGACTACTACATAGCTACAAGTGTTGTTGCATTTGATATAGAACTCGTCTTCTCCCACAGAGAGTGGCTTGTGCTCCCCTGCACATCTCTAGGGATGTGTGCTTGCTTTGCTTACTTACACTTACGTACTTGTACTGTTATGTGAAAAGCTGTTCCCTTTTCCGTAAACTACATGGTACAGGGTAAATCCCTACCCCCAGTTACATTTGTTTTTGGTGGAATGCAGAGAGAACTAGAAGTAAAACTCTTTCCTCTGCATTAATGTTCATAATGCCCTCAGCCTTGATTTGCAACTTAATTTTCTTTCTGTACATAGAAACACATGGTGTACCCCCCATGTACTGAATTTGATGTTTGAATGCCCTTTTATCCCTGTAGTTTAAATCTATTTGGAGGGGAGCCTTTCCCCCCCCCCCTTTTGAGTTTTTTTCAAAAAGCACTGTTCCAGGCAAGCAATTAAGTGTTTGTGGAGATAAAGGCTGAGGACAGACTGGCAATCTGAAGCGGAGGCAAAGCGGAGGGAACTGGAGCGGGGGAAAAAACCCACGGAGCTGGCCGTTCACACTGGCCAGAGCAATGCGGATCAGCGGCGATACGGAGCATTCAGACTGCCACGGAGAGTTCAGACTGCCGCATAGCCAGCTCGTGCGTGCCGCTGCACTTTTTTTTTGTTTTCCTTTGATGATTTTCGCATATGCGTACATGCGCATATGTGCAAAACTTTTTGCCGGTGCGTTCACACTTCCTCCGGATGCCTCCCGCTTCTTCCAGTTCACACTGTTTGGAAGCGGGAGGCATGCGGAGGAAGGCCCCTGAACACCGGGAAAAACCGGTGTCCGGGTAAAGCGGAAGGAAAGCGGCTGGGAGACGGGTAAGTACGCAACGGAGCCGACGGACAGATGCGCATGTCTGAACATGCTCCTTTTCTCTGTTTGCGAAGCGTGCCTGCCCCGCTTTAGATTGCCAGTCTGTCCTCAGCCAAAGCCCCTCAGGATGCTCTAGAGAATATATGTCTCACCACAGAGATGTTCTGGGAGGTAGAAAAATGCTCCAGGCATAAAATTTGCAATGGTCAGTATTAGAGATAATGGTGTCTGCTAGAGTAGAGGCAGCACAAGGTGCTTGTAGCACCAGTGACTTCCTTATGGCTAAAAGCCTCTGTGAATATGCAGAAGGTGAATTACCTCTATTGACTCTGTATACCTTTGTAAATGTTATAGTGGAGGCTCCTATTTTCCCACTGGTGAGAAATCATAACTTTGGCAAAGAAACTGTTGCCAGTGAGGGAAGAGCAATCTGCCTCCTCCAGATGCACTGGCCCCCTCCACCCAGCACTGATCCTGCTTAATAGCTTTTGGATGCTAGAGAACTGCTCAGCTTTTGGATGCTAGAGAACTGCTCATCTTGGTATCAAAGATAAGCAGTATTTTACGCTGTATTTCAGAGAACTCGGCTTTGAAAATTCAGAGCTGTGGCCACAGTGTAACTACCTCTCACTGAAATTGGAGAATGTGATCTTGTAAGTTTCAAAGAGCAGTCTCTGTTTAATGTCTTGTGCAGTTCTACAGTGTAAATTATTTGCACTGCCTGCTTCTAAAATAGTGAAATTTATTCCACTCTGGGGCATTTCTCCATTTCTAAATTTTACTTATATCTTGGGTTGGATTCAGTGAGCCACTAGTGTTTTAGATCTTTACTGTGTTTGCATCCTCCCCTGAGTAGTTTCTGACCCTGGTAAAGCCTATTCCTGGGGTTGTGGGACCTGGCTTGGACTATTAACCATATGTGGTGGAAGTGTGAGGAGAGTAGTACATTTATTATGGGCATCAAGCCAAGCATAACCATAACACGTCTGGATACAGAGTTATAAAAAATCTGGGTGAAATGCAGTAAATATATATAAAACCATAAAAGTGTTTGACAAATAGAGTAGGAAATATAAAAGACAGTTTTATAAATTTAGTTGTATGTTTCTAATGCAGTAGCATGCTGCCAAAATTACTGAATTTGTGGTGGAAGTGAAGATACAAAACACTATAAACTGGACCCTTTTGAGTATAAAATCACCACTTAAATCTCCCTTTTGTGCTTTGCAAGGGCAGATAGTCTCACCTGCAAGGAAAAATAAGAAGCCTCCAACAATAAGAGGTGTCAAGCTCATTTGTTATGAGGGCCGAATCTGACATGTTACTTTATCAGGCCAGACTATGTGTGCCATAAAATGTAACGCTAGGTACCACAGGTACAACCAATTAATCCTGGGAGTGAAAGCAATTGATTTAGTGGGGAATCCACCCCCCTCCCTCATAAATGCATTTAATCATATGCAAGACTAGGATTTTTCCAAGAGATACCATAAAGAGGGAGTATTTTATATTCCCATAAAAATAGTTATTTTTTATATATAGCACTTTTAGATGAGTCCTCTTCCTTGTAAGTAAATAAGGTAGTTTTTCAGCATCCCCCCACCGCCAGTTCTCATCTCTCCTGCATTTCCCATGGAAGCAGCAGAAGGGCTGACAGAGGCGCTGTTTCTGAAACCTCCAAGGGGGCCTTTTTGTCCTCCCATGACCCCTAACAGAACAGATGTGGGGGAGAAGGGAGGTCACTGTCCCCCACCCTACTCAACACTCACTGCCTCCTGGCTGGGACATTTCCCCCCTTAGAGCAGCACACTAGATATGCCAGCCTCCAGATGGAACCAGGGGATCCTCTGGAATTACGGCTCATCTCCAGACGTCAGTTCCCCTAAAAAAAATGGATGCTTTGGAGGGTAACCTCTCCGGTATTTTACTTCACTGATGTCCCTCCCCTCCCCAGCTCCTCCCCCAAGAGTTCCTCAAACTGAAGCTAGACAGGGGGGATCTGGCAACCCTACAGCATGCACAAGACAGCCCAGTTGCCTCCCAATTCATTTGCCAGCCCTCCTCCTCCTCTCTCCCCCCTGCCAGCCCTGTCCCTTTATTGACAAACTGGTGCTCCACATGCCTGTTCACCCCAACCCCCCTCATGGTCATCAGCCACTTGGCTCTACCCCCCATGTAGTGGCTTCACCAATCCTCGCTGAGCTGCACTGGTCTCTAAGGTGCCACTAGACTCAGATCAAGCCTTCACTGCCGCCACACCCCCCACACACACTATTTTACCTCAGCCTCATAGTCCTGCCCCCAGCAATCTATTGTTTGATAGCTTTGACCACAGAAACTTCACCGCATGTGCCTGCTCCCCCCCTTCCCCGTGAGCAGCCTCCTGCCTTCCCTCCCTCAGCTTGTGGGCCAGATAAGAGCCCTGCATGGGTCAATTCTGGCCCCCAGGCTGTATGTTTGATACCCCTGATATAGTTGAAGGAAAGAGCAAGAATTCAAGAGGAGCAATAACACACCAATCTATCGCATTTTTTATCCTGAAAAGGTTCCATGTTTTCATGTGCGGGCAGAGTGGGTCAGAATCCCTCAAATGGCAATTTGCAACAATATTCAGTTCTGGTTTTACATTAATGGATCAATTACATTTTCATCCTGCCCTTCCCCCAAGAAACTCAGGGCAGCATTTGTAGCCCTCCATTTTACCTTCACAGCAACCCAGTGCTGGCTTTCAATGTAATCCTCCATCTTGTCTTCACAGTGACCCAGTGCTGGCTTTCAATGTAATGTTATATTAATATTATCCAGCAATAAGACAGTTCAGCAGAGAACTGCAATTTACTGGAAGACTGGCTCAGAATAAATATTTTATGAATATTTTTAAGATGTCAAAAACAACTGCTATACAAATAAATAGCTTCACTTAATTAATTGGGTGGCTTGCTTTAAGATAAAAATCTGCACTAGACTGCACACACTTGGTCTTGGCCAAAAGGCCAAGAAGCAATGATAAAAATCAGTTAAGAATACAGCAATGGCTAGAAAGGGATTATTTTAGATAGAAGATAATAGGCCAGTTTTTATTCAGACTTCACAGGCAGAAATACTAAAGAATTAGGTAGGTATCTTGTATGGGGTTTCATTCCCCCAGTCACCCAACATTCAGCTCAAGTTGAGAGAACAGCCGTGTGACCCGCACAGGAAGATAACAGGAAATGCAGCATTCTTTCTGAGTAGACTAGAATGTAAAAGATTTAAAAGACCAGTGAAGTGGCCTGTTATCCACACAAGAGAAGCAATGTTACCTCAGAGTACTGGATACTTGGAGGACAGGGATTCAGCCACAGTGAAGAATTTCTGTCCCATCTAGGGTAAAAGCCAATAGGCTGTTTGACCAGAAAAATACAGCAATATAACAAAAAACTTATTGCTGTTCAAAATTCATTAAAAACAAATGACATTTAATTGCAGCAGCTGTATATTTACACACATCTAATGTTATATTAAAATCCAGGTCCGCTTACACAGTCATTAAATGACAGAAGAGCTAAGAATTTTTAAAACTGGCACATGCTTAATTGCCCCATTGAACTCAATGAAGTTTTATTAAAAGAAAGTTTGGCTCAACTCAAGAACTCATGTCATAAGAAATTTTTCTTTGTACAGATCAGTGTATAGGCTACAAATTTAAAAAGTTAAATAGTAGTGAATCTTGTAAATAAATAGCAAAAAAACCTTTTAATATTCTTTTAAAAGGTACAGAAAGCATAGAAGCTTTCTACACTTGCATCCATTCACTGAAAACACTTTTTCCCTGGCAAGTCAGTTCAGCAGAACTTGTAAATCAAGCAGAAATCACTGTAAAAATAGAAATGTCTTTTTTTCTGAAGATAGGGACTGCAGTCCTATGCATGTTTATTCAGAAAAAAAAATCTCAGTTCAACTGGATTTATTCCCAAATAATTGTGCATAAGATTGCAGCTTTAGGCTAACAGAAAAAACACTGTTCCTTCATAAGCTTCAGATGACTGCAGGATCACAGCCATCCTCTGTTTTTGGCTTCCAAACCAACAGATTCATAGAACTGTTTAATAGCGTCTTCCAGCTGAACCAGTTGGCTACAACCAATTGACAACCGTTCCCTGGAAAGAGTGAAAAAAGAAAAGTTGCAACATGCAAGTCCAAGCAAGGGCACTTTTTCAAGAGTGACTTTGATCTGACTTTTTTTGTGTGTTCAAAGTAACTATCAGAAAACAAGTCTATTATTAATAAGCTTAATTACAACAATAGAATGGCTAGATTCAAGTCCAGGAGCACCTTAAAGACCAACAAGATTTTTGGGGTATGAGCTTTTGACAGTCAAAGCTCTCTTCATCAGATACAAGCTTTAACTCTTGGAAGCCCACACCCCAAAAATCTTGTGCTACTAGACACAGATCGAGCCGTTCTACTACAGACCAACATGGTTACCGTCTGAAATAACCACAGTAGTATACAATATACCTTGGACCAGTCTCTGTGCTTACCATGGCTCCACTGTAAATGAAGATAAAGCCAACAAGGACTTCTAACAGCACTAATAAGAGGCAATAGTTAGTTACTCTTAAGTTACTCTTGCAGGTATGTAACTCTTGACCTCGAAGTCCCACTCCTCCTCTTCCAGACACTCACTTAACACCACCCCCTTCTGATATTAAGTAGTAATATGTCAGGAAGACCTCTGAGCATGTACAAAATGCCACTCTCTCCCCACTGGGTAAGTGCAACTGTCCTGACATACTTGGAATTAAGGAATACACGACTTCACTTCAGAGTAGGACTCCATCCAGCCGTCACATTTTTATACCACCCTTCCTCCAAGGAGCTCAGGCCAACATCCATTATTCACCTCTCCCGTGTTTTATCCTCACAAAAACCCTGTAAAGTAAGTCGGCTATAAAACTGTGTGTGACTGGACCAATTTCGCCCAGTTTGCTCTACTGCTGAGTGGGGATACGAATGCAGAGTCTAATATTCTTGTCACTGTATTGCTCTGTGCAGGCCTGGGGCTTCTCCTTAAAAATAAATATTGCTGCCATCTGCTTTGACTGAATTCTGAGAAAAAACAGCTGAGAATTTACTTGACTTCATGTATACCTCGCCTTTCCCCCACAATGGGGACCCTAAGGTGGTTTACATCATTCTCCTCATCTCTGTTTTTGCCTCTTGAAAAACCTGTGAGGGTGGTTAGCCTGAGTATGCGACTCCCCATACGCAGCTATGTGCCTCGAGACTTCACAAAGAAGGTTATCCACGACGGCATGGATTATAACCTTCAAATTTTGGCTGCACCTTCATTTTAGAAGTAGCCCAAATAGTCTTGTGACCCTTATGTTAACAGAATCTCATCTAGCAATTTGGCTGACCAACATAGAGGAAAAAATCTCTGCAATGGGCTGTAAGTTTGATGATCTGTTACCCTTGCCTGAGCAGAAAGCTTTCTATTTACTTACACAAAGATTCCTGGAGATAGAGGGGCAAGAGCTGAGAAGGCTTGCGCATAGACATTGTTCCCCTTTGAGTTTGGGACTTTCCTTTAGTCACATCTCTACAGGTTACCTGACTACCTTGTTTCAGCCCCACCTCCGTAGGGCTTTTATGCTAGCTCGGTTTGACATCTTGCCCTCAGCAGGACTTTCGGGAAGATTCAAAAAAATCCCCTACAGAGAGAGATTTTGCCCATGTGGGATGGGGGAAATCGAATCTATTGGTCATGTGCTTTTACACTGTAGTTTTCATAACGATATTCGTCTCACTTATACTGAAGCGGTGATCGCCCCCCTCCGGGATCAATCCGAGGAGTTCATTATTGATACCTTGTTGTCATCCCAGAGAGCTGAGATTCTTGAGACTGTAGCAAGTTTTTTATGTGAGGTCTCTAGGAGGAGAGCCTTGTATTAGGTTGGACTGGAAATCTTGCTTTACCTGGCTATTTTGGGGTATATTGCCGGGTGTATTGTATCGTTTTTATGCCAATAAAGGTATTGTTATTGTTATTGTTGTTGAGTATGCGACTGACCCAAAGCCACACAGTAGCTTCCATGGTAGTTGGGATTCGCACCTAGATCTCCCAGATCCTAGTCCTAGACTCTTACCACTACACCACACTGGCTGTCCAGTGGTATGATAGCATTCCCATATGCTAAAAATACATAGGAGAGACATAGCTAGAGAATAAATGTTTTTAACACATGTTCTTACTCCCCGGATGCCTACATCTTCTGATCAGGTTTCGCTGGTAATGAAAATCTACATTTCTGGACTTAATATCCCATTTTTTTTCCTACTCCAGAGCAGTTGCATTAAAAACACTAGTAACAGAATGTTTTGTGACTGGTGCCAGTGCAAATCCTGACCTTGGAAAGCAGTCAGAATGTTTGACAACAGAGCCTAATAGACTGCCTCTTTGAGATAATCTCCACGCTGTACAAAGGCATGAATATTTAACATGTCCCCGACTTAATTATAACCTACTTCAAAGACTGGAAGACTAATTAACTGTTTGATGACAAGATAACAAACAAGGTCTGGCACAGCCTATGTTTCACAGTTTAGAAAAAGCTTTTGAAAAAACACTGGCATCACAGGAAAAGTGGAAGCTCTGAAATTCACCTCTGTGCATATGTGCGCGCGCACACCGAAATCACTGAGCTGCCACTTCAAAAATGTCTTGAGTAATAAGGAAGAGAGCAGTAACAGATGTTTAAAAAAACGTTACCTGTACGTCCCCTGGGAAACACAATCATAGAACTCTTCAGCAGTAAATGTTAGGCTAGTGTTTATCTAAGGAGGGAAGGAAAAAAACACTGAAATGCTTAAATGGCTGGTATTGCTTAATGACACACAGACACTCATTTAAAAAGACAAAAAGACAAGGAAGGACTGCTTCAGAAATGAAATGAAGGACTGCGCCAAAAGTCATTTTCCACCAGTGGAAGGAGGGGAGATGTTGCTGCTTTCCCACTGCAGACTCTCATTGTTCCCTTCATACTATTCTTGAATGTTCCTTGTGCCCTCCCCCAAGAAGTATGTGGTGAGCTCCACAGCAGGAGGGTGCAGAAGTGCCTTAAAGCTGGTGGAACGGGACCTTCAGATACAGCTCGCCGTCTTTAAGGTAGGGGGTGGCAACTAGGCCCCTGGCTGAATCCAGCCCAAGTTCCAGCAGTTGCTAGCTCAAGGAGAAAAAGTGGGACTTGTGGGAACAGATAACACTAAGTCAAACCATTAGGCCAGGGGTGGGCAATTGTTTTGGCTCGGGGGCCACTTCGTGGGAGCGGAGGTTAGCTGAGGGCCGCACCTTTTAAAATGATTCCATTCATTAGTTAACTTTACATTTCAGAAAAGGTATAAATTGTATCATAAAAATCAAATATAAATTAAATAAAATAGTGGTAGTTTTATTCAATTTATTTGTTGTGCTGATTTCATATCATCTTTAGCTGCAAGCACATTTAAATTTAGAATCAGTTTAATGAGACAAATGTACCCTATCACACTTTTCTACAATTTTTTTGAAATCAGGAGTGAGATTGCTTGTTGAGATTCTCATCACAGCCTGCAAGTTAATGTCTGTCAAAGAGCATCTATATTTACTCTTGTTGATCTTCATGCAAGAAAAACTTTGCTCACAAATATATGTAGATCCAAATATAGAGAACATTTTCCCGTGGCCAACTGTCTTGCGGGCCGCAAAAAACTCTGTGGCGGGCCGCATGTGGCCCCCGGGCTGCAATTTGCCCACCCCTGCATTAGGCTATGAATCTTAGCATTAGGGTTGTGCAAAAAAACCCCTTTTTTCCGATTCAGGGCCCTTGGACACGAAAAATACCGGTATTCCTGAATATTCCCGAATACCAATATACTATCCTCAGAGGGCCCACAGGAGGGCACAAAGACCAAAGTCTCCTGCTGCCACTGGCATCCAGAAGTGTAATGCCTCCAAACAAAGAAGGCTCATTTAGCCAACTCCTCCTCATGGACCTGTCCTCCATAAATCTGTTCCACACTCCCCCCCACTTAAACTATCTAAACTAGCAGCCACACATTCTGTGTTAACAATCCCTCCTTCACGCCCTGTTTTAATTTTTGTTTTTGTATGTGTAGTTTAGGCCTGGTTATAATTATGTGTTTTAGTTTGGTTTTAATACTTTTAAAGATACGTTTTTATTATGTGTGTTTTTAATGTGTTAGCCACTTTCGTAGCCTTGATAAGGGCAGAAAAGCAATGTATGAATTTTGTAAATACATGAATAAAATACATACATAAATAAAAACACTGGCTCTTTTGTACCGGATAGCTCATGAAACCAGTTTAGTTGCTCTAGAATTCTCTGAGGAAGTCTAGAAGAGGAAGAAAGAGTTGCCAGCCAGCAATTGTAACCGGCTGTACTATGGACGTGATGTTCCCCAAGGCGACACACATAAAAACATTAAAACGTTTGATCCATTAAAAACATTTAAAATTATAAAATAATTCAACAGAAACAAAAACAAGCAAGTTCGGTTTGCATTCAGCAAGCGTGGATTCAAGTTCAGTTCCAGCATCGACCCCAGCTGCCTTGGAAATCTTTGGACTGAAAGGCAGTGTAAATGTTCTTTCAGTCAACAAGTGAAGCGATAAAGGTTTCCTGGCTTTTACTGGAAATCCCTCCCAAGACAGATTCAAGAGTGTAAAGAGCCAACAGAATACCCAAAATGCCTACATTTTGTCCCATGGTAATCTCTACTCTGGCAATACCATTAAGCCTTGTCAACTGATCTCAAAAGTTGCTTGAATCCTCCCCCTCCACATGATTCTGCCTGAATCAGTCAGACTTCAGCAGCTGATGCGCTAGATTAATACTGTGAGACAGATTTCTCAAGGTTCAGCTGTCTAACTTGTGGGACAACCCCTCAGCTGTTTTGTGACCCCACTTTCATGTTCCCTTTTCCACAGAAGATGTACACAAAGCTCAAGTTTTAGAGAAGTCTCTCACAGTTGAAGTATCTGTTCCACATTTCAAGTTTCTGAGTTGTATGGAAGTATTCTGATTCCCCCCTCCCCCTCCCATCATGCACAAACAGAATAAAATAATGCCAACTAAATATTCTGACGAATCAACCCACCTTGTTTTTAGTTAAGAAGTTATAGAGAGTCCACACATCCTGAAAGCTACTGTTTGGCATTAAAATTCTGAAAAGAAAAAAACCCACAAGATAAAAATAGGCACTAAAACTCCTCATTAAAAGTATTTTAACATAAATATTCAAAGAGTTCAGGTTACCATTAAGTCTAAATATTAAGCATGATGTTATTAGCATGTAAAAAGAATGGGAAAAAGAACTAGAAAAGTTTGCACTGGTAGTACAGAGCTTTCTACAGAAGATTTTTTAATAGGCTCAAACCACAAAGGCCTTTGCATTTAAAATGTCCAGTACAGACATCATTGCTCCACTATGGCTAGCATTAGCCATGGTTTTGGTGCCTTAACCCTGGGTAACATCCTGTACGAACAGTATAACATTTTAGCTTGCAGAGTTGAACCCCTGTCCTCATTTCTAGGATCTGTTCATCCCTTTGCAAGCAGAGAGCCTGGAAAAATAGGGAACCTTCTTTAGTCATGGTTTGCTCCCACCAGGTTAACGTTTAACCATGGTTTCACATCCTAGTTTGTGGACAATACTGTTAACTATAGTTCAGGTAGTCAGATGCAATTCTTAATCATGGTTAAGGAAAACAAACCATGATTCAGGAAGGATTTCAGCATGTATAAGGAAGTCTAGTCCAGTGTTTGTGAGTTTGAATCTTAGGAATTATCATTGTCAAGATTGCCTAGAGCAGTGCTGATGTAATAATGCCAAATAGGTTAGCCATAGTCATGTATATCCCCTCCCACCTGCCCTTTTAGAGTGCAAAAACTTCTACCCAACTATGTTATATTGCCAGTGCCATTACCTGCTGTTGGGGCGAACCAGATCCTGACTTGAGGAAGAACCCTGGTTGGCCCCAGGTATGGTCTGAAAACACACAATACCATAACATTTCTGAAGCTAATCAGGTCTTGGTGCCTGGATCCGAACCCTACATACACCTCCTTAAGTTCCAGGGATGAAGGATATGTGTAACAGTAGTAGCAGTTCTTATTATTATAAAATGCTACTAATCACATTGCCAATGTAAGATAACCCATCGTTAATGACAGAAAGGCCTAATGGCAAAATTCAGGCTTGTCTTTGACATTTCCCCAAACATTCCTTGCCTTACTTTTAATATGTGAAAATTTGAGGCTATTTCCACTCAAACAATTGAGAAATTTCTTTATATACACAAGGGGAGTAGAGAAGAGAACGCAGATATGCTGAGGAACTTTTATGTGCTACTTTTTCTTTACTTCTATTCTTGATGCTACATATGACCTGCAAAAACATTCTAAATTTTGTTCTGGTCTTTGACCGTAATAAGTAATTCATTCATTCAAATATTCTAAATTGAACAAAAACAACAAGCTTCAGAAAAAAGCACAAATAGACCAGATTTGTACATGATATGCATGCATTCTGTACATTGTACGTGCATTCTGGAGATCAGTAAACAGAATTCTGAGGGTAGAATATATATTACAGGCGACACACACCAACAGCATCCCATCACCAATGAGTAACAGTGGGAATCATTTCTTCAAGAGTCTGCTCAAAGATTTCTCTGCCTAAATTCCACAGTCCAACATAAAGCCTATTTTTATTTCAATTAAGGGGCGGATTGCTCAGTGGGGACAAGCCACGCTGATATCTTCTGCTGTCCCCCTAAATTGCCATTAGATGGCAGCAGGCATTTATGTACCACTAATCTACAAGGAACAAGTCTTTTTAAAAAGAAGTCTATAGGGTTGGCCGAGTTAGCCATTATCCAGCAAAGTAAAAAAGGAGTCCAGTGAGCACCTTAGAGACTAAGGAAATTTATTCTAGCATAGGCTTTCATGAACCAGATCGGATGGAGACGAGCTCAGACTGATGAAAGCTTACTCCTGGCAATAGTTAGTTTTTAAGGTGCCACTGGACTAGTTGCATCTTTATGGATAACAAGCTCACAATCCGATCCACCAACCAATACATTATTTCCAACATCTGTGTTTCCAGGCAATTTTCCTTTTACATGCTACATCTCTACGCTACCTCGTGTTCAGAGCTACAGCTGCTTCTCAGGCTGGGTTCCTTCTGGCTCCTGCTGCCATTCTGAAGCCCGTGGGATACTCAGAGAGGGCTCCAGTCCCTGTTCCCGGCTTTCCCGTGCCCCTCTGGAGTGCCTGCCTCCTTTCCACCTGTCTGTCTCAGACTCCTCCTGGCACTAGCGCCTCATACACTGCTTCTTGCTTGAGGCTGGCATGGCTTTTCAGGCTCTTGGGAGAGCTCTGGGACTACAAAACATTGCATCAGTCCTTTGGTGGCCCAGTAACTGTTGCCAATGGGATTTGTATTAGAAGGCATCTGTTTATATCTGAAACAAAAAATTAGCCTCAGGCTCATCACACCTTCTTGCCCTCAGAAATGCGAGTCCCACTACATTACCGCAAAGTTTCCTTTCATGGCAAAGCCCAAGGGCCTGCATTGAAAAGAAGACAGTTGCTAGCCAACAGGTCATAATAGAAGGACAACTGATATTTCCAATTAACACATCACCACCGGCTACATAAGCACCGACACATAACTGAGACACTGCGATACTGAACCCCAGCAAGCATTCTACTGTGCTCAATACACACACAGACACAGACACACACTTACTGCCGGATTCCTGCAAGAATTTCATTCACAGCTGCCATTAATTCCTGCAGACCTAAGAAAGCTTCTTTGAACGATGGCCTGTAGTGAGCAGTATCTATTGCACTGAGATCCAGCTTCTGGAAAACTTCAAGCCTAAGGAAGGCAAAAGGGTGAGACAGATTTTGAAGAAGCAAGGTATTACATGTAGACACAGGGAGGGAAGGAAGGAGACAGACAAGCCTATTTCATTTGCTGACAAAGGTCTGCTTGACCACCCAAGTTCAGTTCCCATTAGAGTTCTGGTGAATCAGTTTACTGCTGCAGTCACAGTAGGGCTGCTTCTTCAACAATTTTATTTTGTGTTTGTTTATGCAAGGTATGTATAGGACAGCTCAAAGCAGTTTCCATAGATGAACAGTCAACCGAATCATAAACTCTAACCCAAAACCACCACCACAAATACGAATTGAAAACATCAAACCAATTAAAGCCAAATATCTCTTTAAAAGCTTTCCTTTATGCTTGTTTCTGAAAAGTGGTGAAGATGTCGCAGTCCTCATTTTTCTGGGCAGCCCATTCCATAAGGATGGGGCTACCATAACCTCCCTTACTGAAGGCATGGTATGCAAACCTTGCTGGGACGAGCAGAGTGCACGTCATGAGCTTGTAATAGGAGAGGTGGTCCAGAAAATACATGTGCTCTAGGCCACACAGGGCTTGAGTGGTTAACCAGCACTTTAATTTGAACACACAGAAACAAACTGGCAGCAAACCTTTGCAACCTTTGTACGTTGACTGGAACGAGGAAGGCCTGTCCTCCTTGCTCCAGTCAACAATCAAATCACTGCATTTTGCACTAATCAGAGTTTCCAAGTTGTCCTGTGGCAGCCCTACAGGGAGTAACATCACAGCAATCCAGACTTCAGGCTACAGTTACATGGATCAGCATGGTCTAAACAGCCATGTTGGTGACACCCAGCCTCCAAAGCTACCAAAAACCTTGACAGGAAGTCTCACATAGACATTAAAAATCATGAGAGGTAACAAAATCCTGAAGCAACCCAGATGTCAGCTCCCAGAGAACCAGCTACAGATGTTACGTTAGTCCTGCGTCCACTCACACAGGAAGGGGATGGAACCAGCCCAAAGCCGTACCTCTTATATGAGCTTGATGTTCCAGGCATTGTAATAGGATGGCAAGATCAACAGCATCAAGGACTTCGGACAGATCCAACAAAACCAGCAACATACTGGTTCCCTTATACATTTGTAAACAGAGATCATACACCCCCGCAACTAAAAATGTGTAATGTGCACACGTGCGGACGACACAACTACCTCCCTCCTCCTCCACGGTGGTGACAGTGACCAGCATCTAATGCCAGCCTGGCCACAATGGCAGGGAGCCACACCAGATCTGATGGCAGCGGCAGCGATGGGGAAGGGAAAGGAAGCTGGGCCCAGAGACAAGAGCAGTGGCGCTGATGGGGGGAAACTGCAGTAGATCTGGTAGTGGTGGCGGCAGCAGCTGCAATGATGGGAGAGAGGGAGCCATACCAGCCCAGCAACAGGGGCTACAAGCTGTGATGGGGGAGAGAAGCTGCGGTGGGGCAAAGCTGGGAGCCGTGGTGAGGATGCCGGAGTTGTTGGCAACTGGGGGGGAAGGGGTGCCTTGGTGGCCCTGGAGATGACAGTGGGCCCAGTAGTGGAGGCTGGGAGGTGCTCAAGGCCAGCAAGGGTTGCTGTGAGAAGGGAGACACGGCAGCCCCAGCATCTGCAGTGGCAACTGGGGGGTGGGGGAACACATCAGGCTAAAGTCAGGAGCTGGGCGGCGCCTGCCTGAGTTGTTGCTGATGGGGGAGGGGGGGAAGTCATGGTGGCCCTGAGGATGCAGCGGCGATGGGGGGAGGTAATTAAAACATGGAGGATTCCCCCCCTTTGATAGTATCATGGGTCCCCACTTGTTATTATATATCATTAAAGACCATGATGACAATTTGTGCATCACAGTCCCCTGTTCCATGGTATTTCCCTTGCCATCAAAAATCATGTTAGACAGGAGGTTGCTGCACAGCTGTTTTTTAGGTTTTCACTAAGGGTTGTTCACAGGTTGCCTGATATATGTATGAAGTAGTTTGATACATAAATAAAACTCCTATTTCCACCGAACGCGTAGTGCTTTCAATGGGGTCAGTTCACATAGTTGCACGACAGCAAAAGGTGTCCAGAACTGATGTAGCATAGTGGTTAAGAGAATGAGCTGTGATTCAACAGGTCAGTGATTCAAATCTCATCTCAGTAGAGGGCCTTAGGCAAGCCAACTTCTCTCAGACTCATACACCACAGTCTGCAAAATGGAGATAAATACTGGCCCTAAATTGCAGGTCTGCTATAAGAAAAAGCCAGGATATTTCAAACACATGTTGAACATCGCAAAAGCTGTATGCTGAAAACCGCAAGTATCATCATTAACACATGCACATCTGGAATCAACTGAGATATTTTACACTGGCCCCTAAAGTGTAAAATTTAAACAGGGATTGCAACCATACAGGTAAGCCTAGAGGTTTGCTGCTGCATTCTGTATGCTTAGGGACAAACCCAAAGTGGGAGAAGCAGCCCCAAGGCTTGCAAAGTGGAGAAGGATGTGAAAAGTTAGAAAAAGCATACCATGACACCCAGTGGTTAGGAACAACCCTAATCTCAGATAATTGCATCTATCCTTACTTAAAATTATTTTCAGTCTGCTGATGTTGCTACTCCATGCAGAATTGTTATTTACAGAGCACTACTGGTGCACGCGGCGCCTTAGAGAAAAACACAAGCGTAACAAAGGAACCTGAACAAACTGGTGTCTGCCACAAGCTTACACCTTCAATAGTGACCTGCAGAAAGTGTGAGAAGGGGCACAAAAGGGGAAGTTTAGCTGCACTGCTGTAATCCAACTACAGGTAAACTTAACAAAAGCCAGGCCCCATGGCCATTGGGAGAACAAAAGGATTCTTACCTGTATAGGTTCATTGTGTTCCAGACACTTTCAAGGACAGACCAGATTTCTTGGTGCCTATTTCCTTGAGCCAGTGGCTCTGTTGGTAGTGACTCGGTTCTTGCCTCAGTATGTTGAGTTATATCTTCCATTTTTTCGTAGGTAGCTTCTGAAGAATTCTGCCCGGTATCTGTCTGAATCTTGGGGGGAAATGAGCAAGCAAGTGGTAAATGTACTGGGTCAGAAGAGATTAACAATACTGCCATGGTAAAGAAGTCCAAAGCAAAGACTCTAAAGGAAAAGATTTCACTCAATACTTGTGTGCCAAGAATAGCTCATTCTTTTAAAAATATGTAATGCTTTGATGAAGCATTAACTTCTGTTAGTCAAGGGAGAAAGATGTGTACCTGTTTATAGTTATGGAGCAGCTACTACAGCATGAGCTTCCCGTAATACTAAAAATATCACTCACAGGCCACAACATTAACACATCTACACTCAGCTGGTACTGGAAAGAGGTGAACTTTTAAAAGGAACTACATGCCTCCAAGCACCCTCTTACATTTTGCTTATGAAAGTTTCATTACTGTTGGTTTTGAATAACTCACATCACAAGCAGCTGGGTGTGTGTGAAAAAAACAGGGGGTTTAAATAAAAACAACTTCCACCCCAGACAGGGTGTGTGTGTGTGGGGGGGAGGGGGATGCAGAGGAGGAGAGGCTCCAGTAAACTCCACACATTCCATAAAGAATTACAGTCATGTGGAAAACTGGCAATAATTTCACTGCAACCAAAGCGAAAAACGTCCCATCCAGGAGTACATGGGACAGCAATCCAAGCAGCCTCTCACAGTGGTGCAATAAGTGTGGCCTGCCTGCCTTTTTTGGGGGGTATTTTTTTGTATTGTTCATATGTGTGTGTGTGTGTGCGTGTGTCCTCATGGCGACCCCTACTGGGGGCCTCGAGGATAGTCAGAGAGGTGGCTGAATAAAGCCTGCCCCACCTCCCGACTGCTGGTATTCCAAGGAGATCTCCCATCCAGGTACTTGCCAGAGTCAACCCTGCTTCGCTTCCGAGAGCCGACGAGATTAGGCTTGCCTGAGCTATCCAGGTCAGGGCTGGCCTGCCTGCTTTTGTCCAGTCCATCTGCCGGGAGCAACTGGCAGCTAAGCAGAGGTATTCAGAGAGAGAGCAACTCATGAAGCCACAGCCAGCAGCTCACTTTGCTTCCTTGTAGGTGAAGCTCAGCATAATGCCAAACCATCCTCTTATTTGGATTCTCTCCGGCGCGGCTTCTTTTTTGGCAAACCACAGCGTCCTATACCATCCAAACCAGGCAAGCTCTGGCTTTACTAGTTCAGCTACAACAGCAAATGCTCACTAACTTGCAAATATAATTGCTGTATTAACAGGAGGCTCAAGAGGGGAGTGGGGATGGGAGAAGAGGGCATGCACAAGCCCAGAGCTTAGACATGAAGCTAGTTTTCTGTTAGGTTTGAACTGAACTTATGTCAAAAGCATCTCTAACCTTCTCGAGAGTCTCACACAGTTTATTCACTGAAGCAACGGCCTGTGGAAGGGCACCATCATAGTTTGATCTTGAGCTGAACGTCTCCAAAAGCATTTTGGTTTCCTGAAGCACCTGTTTGGTTGTCACATGGCTGGTTTTTTCAGCTGAGACAGTTGCTAAACAGAAGAAATGGCAAAAGTTGAACAGGCAGTGAAAAGCAAACATAACCACAAAGCAATTCTCAGATGAGTTACATTTAACCACCACTTCAAGAGCAGCAATACAAAACTAAGACTCTCACACAGCTTTGCCACTACTGTGTACAGCGATTCCCAGCATAGCATTGCTGATGTATTTCCTGGAGCCTTTCTGCTTCTTTGACAATGCATCTCCCCCCAAAGCAAAAAGCTAGCCCTGGCTTTCCTCCACCATGACAGCATAGAAGATTCTTTAGAAGAACCAAGGAGGCACCACTTTTGGGCTTGCAGAGCACACCCATTCCCAGCTGCAGTTTCCTCCAAACTTAGCTTCCAACCTTCTGACTGGGCCTAGAACCCCATGGCAGCCATTCTGTGGTGGCATCCACTTCCCTTTCCCAAAATTCCAGAAGTTCCCATAGGATCAACAGAGACTGGGAACCCCAATCTAATAAATGCCCAAATCTCATAGCGATCCTGGGCTTAACACAGCCTCCCACTTTAATGACCTGCTGATCATCACATGCGAGCCACAACCATTTTGGGGAGGTGGGGCTTGGAATCCCTTGTCTGATGAGCCTGATGAGCCACCCATTCTTGAGCACCAGACAAACAGGCACCAAGATAGGAAGGGAGAAGTTTTTTCCTGGCTGCTGATACCAGAAGAATGCTGTCCTGGGACTAGTGTACCTAGTAGTGAGCCCAACTCTGGTGCTAAAACTTTAACTGCCATCTTGAAGGCACATTACACATCTCAGAAAGCTGAACCATCTCAAGAACTCAAGCTATTGAACTGAATCAAACAGCAGGAAGCACAGAGCCATTAAGGCACAAGGTATTATGATGAAAATCTAGTGGAATGCAGTGGACAGAGCACTGGACTTCAACCAGGGTCCAAACCCTTGCTTAATTATGAAGGAAGAGGCAGAACTGGGTAAGTTCACCACCACTCCCCTCTGCAGCCCCCCTACCTGCATCCTCAATCTCCAGAATCTACACAGCAGCAGGTAGGACCAAAACCATAATATTTAAGTCAGTATTAGACATGCAGTGTAAAGGTGGAATCTGCAGAATTGTTGAGGCATCAGTAAATACCTGTCATGAAAAGGTACCTTCCCTATATCGATCAATCTGACAGTGTGTCACCATTTGCTCTGTTGTAGAATCCCAAGGCAATAGTCCTTTTACTCTTTGCACTATCTAAGCAGGAAGATAGTGCAAAGCCAAATTGCTCAAGCCAAAAAATGTTATCACCTGCATATCAAAGTGCTATCACCTGCACATCAAAGTGCACTGCTTAACTACTCTCAGTTAAGTATCACCTGCATATCAAAGGGAACTGCATAAGTACTCTCAGTTGGGAGGGGGGAACCTTACTCTTATTCCAGAAGCATTGAGAAGCATGGGGGGATCACGCTAGTAATTGGCTTAAACTGGTCAAGGGGACAGTTGTCCAGCTGCCCTATAAATGACACCAGAAAAAGGAATGCTTTTGCATGTGCATGCACATTAGCGTGCCTCAAGGAGTCCTTTTACCAAGATGGCCCATTTCCATCAGCGGGAAGGGGACCCCAGGAATTTCGCATCGCACCAACCTAATGCTGCTGTAACGTACATGTCTCCAAGTATGTGAGTGTATGTCGAAAGCTGGATTTGTTATCTTATAGCACCAACTTACTTTTCTTGCTTAAAAGCTGAACTGTTCTCTCATCTCTTTTAATAAAACTTGTTGCTTTAACTGGTGTGTTCTACTGTGTGCGCAAAGGTCCAAACCTAGACTCCATATGTTATCAAAGAGGGGATTTATTCCAGGAAAGGAACAAGGGGGTCAAATCACCTCAAACAAGGCCTGAGGGGGTCAGGAGAACCCTGGGTCTTGTCACAGTACCCTTCTGTATCAGGAGTGCATTTCCCAAGACCACCTCCAACTTTCACTCAACAACGTCTACTCTACAAGCTTGTAACCAGTTTGAAAACTGCAGAATAACTTGGATTTTAGTGAATAACTTGGATTTTAGTGTCTCTCAGGTGCCGGGAATTCCTGGAGACATATCGCTCCCTCACAGATCCACAGTTCTGAGTATCCTAGGTGGGAAAGCCATCATAAACAAAATCAGTCCGTTCTCACTTACACCCAGAAATTAAACTTTATTGGTCCTAAAGGCGCCACTGGACCCAAATTTAGTTCTCACACCTGTTGTTAACTCCTTTATTACCTGCATGCCAACTTGCTGCTATTTACATGTCTTACCAAACGTGTCATTCCAATCTTAGCTGTATTTATTGTTCAGTTACTTGTGCATCTTGACTCTAATTAGCAGATCCTGGCAACTAAACCTCCCCTATCTGTATGCAGTATTTGAAGACATCCCCTTCAATGTATTTCAAGAAGTGTGCATCTATACGTGCAGAGGTTCTCTGTTCCTGCATGTACCCAGGGTTGAGCTTGGTTGGTCTTGGGGCTTTGTTCGTACCTTTGTTTGTTAGCTTTTGCATCTGTGTGCTAATTTGCCGCCATTCATTCATCTGACCGCCACCTTTATACAATCTCAGCTTCTTGGCTCTGACTGGCCCTTCCTGATGACTACCCCCCCCCTCTATCTTAGGGCTTGAGGAAATTCTGCTTCACTGTATCTGAGGAAGTGTGCATGCACACAAAAGCTTATACCTTGAATATAACTTTGATGGTCCTAAAGGTGTCACTGGACTCAAACTTTGTTCTGCTGCTTCAGACCAACACAGCTACCTACCTGAAAATTTAAGTTAAGCATTTTAAACATGTCTTTTGATTCAGACTTTTAAATATAAAATACAGAGCATTCTCACGAGTCAGTGTAAACATTCCTACCTTTACAAAGATGTGTTGATAGATATTCAATGGTTGAAAGAAAGCTTCTTGGTATGATCTGTCCGAAAACAGCTATCCAGTGTTTTTTGTAGCACTCCAGTAGGTCTGCTAACGTCCATGGAGGCGCACGATACACTACCTAGAAAAGAAGAAATTGACAGTGATAAGATTTGCATTTCTGGAATTGAGTCAGATATGGTGTCAGAACCCTGTTACAAAGGTAGCAATGATACTCTCCTCCTGCCTCACGGGGGGGGAGGGGGGAGTTTCACACATCAAAACAATTCAAAACCTCATCTCTAGTCAATACAATCAAGGACGCCCAAAAAGCAGCATAGACTCCTCCTCTTCCAACAGAAATTACATCACAGAGACCTGAATTGTACTATCCCTAAAATGTTTTGGAATAGGTAATCGAAACATCCGGTGTTGCCCATTACCAGAATTCCTTGAGGGATCAAGAAAATGCTTGGATTTACACCATCTCATATTTATTTATTAACACATTTAAATCCAGCCTTTCCTCATGGCTCAGGGTGGCTTACGTCAAAATCAAAACTTTACAATTTGAAACCAATAGAATACAACCCCAAATCCCTTCTTGCCCCCCCAAAAGATGTTTGAAGGTTTTACCCCCTTCCCTTTACAAAGATTGGGGGATTTATTGATAAGAAGTTACAGGCACAGAGGACAGAAGCACCCTGTACCAAGAAATATGTCAGAGCCACAATTCCTTGAGAACAAAGAAAAAGGGCAGAATGTGACACTTAACGCAGAACTCATCTTCCTAAGAATCTTGACTTTCATTTAAAGCTGCAAAGTATGGCTTGATAGTGTTGTGGTAGCACATGCTGAAATCTAAGCAGATAGGGTGCTTAAATAAGATTCCCAGTGGCTGGAGCAGGGGCCTGCTAATAACAGGGAGGAGCAGGACACTGACTAATGAAACTAAGAATTATTCCCAACAGCACGTTTAAATCATCCACAATAAAATACATTTTACCATCTTTCTCATCCTACTTCACGCTATGCAGGTTGATAAATTCAGTTAGTTTCTTTCTTAGTTTCTTTCTTAGTTTCTTTCTTTCTTAGTTTCTTTCTTAGTTTCTTTCTTTCTTAGTTTCTTTCTTTCTTTCTTATATTTATATCCCGCCTTACTTACTGTTTCTTCAGTAAGTTTCTTACTGAAGATTTTAGATTGATAACAAGACAGAAGAACTTTTTTCAGCACACATACTTCATTCTGCAGCACAAACTTCTCTAAAGGTAAATCTTGATGGAGACAGCTGATCGGCTCTTACATTTTAGCACCTGAACAGCATTAGAGATTCCTTACTTTTGGAAGATTTAGTTTACATGGGAGCATAGCCAGAAGCAACACATATGCTACTCTCCCTGATGCAGTTCTACAGAACCCAGGTGGCTGGAACCAACTAATAAGCAGCTTCAAAAAAAATTTTTTTTTAAAAACTGCGCTTTGGAGAGCAAACGCTTATGTGCACCTTGCCAGTCATAATGGTAAAATACAATCCTCCATAAAATAAGAAGTCAGGGTGAGAATCAGAGTGCACAATGGGATGGGGAAAGCATGCATGCCTAAGTAACAGTCATGCAACAACAAACTATGGTCTGGCATTAAGTCTGAATCAGTTCACTGCCATCAGCATACAACATGCATTGCAAAATCATCAAAAGCAAAAAAGATGAGTCCCTGCCCTGAGGAACTTACACTAAAGCTCAAACATCCTAGATTTAACATTCTGGATTCAAGTAGATGCTTGCCATTCACCCTGTTTTGCCAGAACTGACGTGAATTACTAATAAAAACATATGTATTTTTAACAGTTGTCTATAGCAAAATTGTAATAGTCATATCTGTAACATTATAGTTTCAGTTTAAAAGCATGGTTATTTTGTTTGCATACTAAAAGGCAATCACCTCTGTCCACAGGTCTTCATAAGCAATCTTCATTTCTGTTTGCAATATAGATGACAAAACTTCTCCCAAGCTTTTTTCAAGGTCACAAATAATGCCTGAAAGAGGATCAGTAGACGTCTCCCTGAGGTTCTTGGGCTCTGCATCTATTAAGCAAGTACAATGGATACTAAACTTATTCAGCTGAATGTGTTCACAGTTCCGGTAAGAGAATGGATTATTACATTTCATTCATAGCCTCTGGTCATGACTACACAGCCATCAATGCTGGTTTGCTTTAAAGATTCTCTTTCAGAACTCAGTTATCTACAGAAATACCAGTTGTCTGGGAGAAAAACAGGCTTACCAATGTTTTAAATAAAAATGGATGCTCATACAGTTTCTAATGTTGCTAGGCGAAAAATAACTGAATTCTGTATAATGCTCATAAAATCCAGTAATAGTACAAGGGATAGCTTGTACCACAGGACTAGTGTTAGGACCCAAATGTCGTTCCATGTAGTACTTTGGTACTGTAGCAGAAAAGAGCAAGATTCCAGTAGCACCTTAAAGACTAACAAAATATGTGGCAGGGTGTGAGCCTTGGTTAGTCACTGCTCACTCCTTCAGATAACTTTGGTACTGTTTCATTAGTTTCTTCACCTGACTCCTGAACTGATGGACCACCCTCCTGTGAAATGTCTTTAGAGCCTTTTGATTCAAATTGGGCATGGAGGCTAGGGGTGATGCTCCACCAGCTATTACAGAGTAAGGAATGAGAAGTTTCTGCAGAAGCCACAATGCTCTATTCCAGTGCTTAGGTTGTGCTTCCGTTGCAGCTGCCGTGGAATTAATTACCTGCTCTTCTGCAGACAGGGATGCTTTTCTTCCTGTTCTTTGAGGCTGCATGCTATACAGTTGGTAACTGCTGTTATGTCCTCTCCTTTAACGTTATATAAGCCCTCAGGAGGCAGAATGGATATCATCTATATATCTAATAGCCAAGGTGCCTCCTGCGTGCGGATATCTACATCTGCACATCAGGGGTACTTAGGGGGCAAAGAGATTGTCCTGCACACTTGGGAAACTTCCCAGGTGTTCAGAAAAATCTGAAAAGTTAAAAAAATTATTTGGAAGATACTTAAAATCCCCCCAAAAGTAGAAGAGCGTTCCCTGCGCATGCACAGAGAACGCTCTGGGAACTATCCGTTGCCACCACCACTGCCGCTGGAGAGGGAAGGCTTGGTGGGCCAGCAGCTGTGAGCCACTCAGGCCTCGCCGCAGCCGCCGCTGTGGGAAGGGGAGAAGGCTTGGCGGGCCAGCTTCACCACCGCTGCCGCTGGGGGGGAGAAGGCTAGGCAGGCTGGCCTCACTGCCACCGCTGGGGGGGGATAAGGGCTCACCTGCTGCCACTTCCTCCTCCTCTGGAGCTCCTCTGGCTTCAACAGGCCCTGAGCTGTGGGGAATACTCCCCCCACGAGTATCGCGGGTCCTGCTTCTTGTGTACATCTAATACCAAAGTGGCTGGCCACTGTGGCATCTGGAAAAGCAGCAAAACCAAGCCATCCCACAGGCAAAGTGGAGAGTCTCTTCATACTTGGGGCATAATCCAGATATGCAAAAAATCAACATGTTCAAGCCCTTAAGAGCTTACAGAATCTTGGAGAAGGAGGAGTTTGGAAGGGATGCAGTAAAATTTCCCCCCCCCTCTTATAATTTCTAAACAATCCCCAGCTTATGTTAGCAAAGTCTATGAATTCCATCCCTCGTGCTCTAACATCTGGTAGAATTATTAGCATTGTCGGAAACAATGAAGGTTAGTGGGCAGACAGAAATTCTCATCTCATACATAAAGTTTCCAGACCCCGCCCCCAACCACCAAAAGAGTTGTTTGCAAACTAAAACATTAGTCAGTTCAGATCATTTTGCCACTTAAGCAACAGGCTAAGAAAAACTAACCTTTTTCTGATTGCAACCAAGTGCTGCAAGCTGCCCTACTTACAGCCAGCTTCTGGAGTGCCGTAACCAGCTCCACTTTTCTAAGTGCCTTTACTTCACTCACGAGGGCCTTATTGCACAAGTTTTTATCATCCCTGTGGAAAGAAATCTGCTTTTGTTTTGTGTTCTTGGAATGGGAAGGAAGACAACACTGTTGCATTTCATCCTGTGGCAGATGTGAGCCAACGGCTTATTATGATGACTTGCTCTGTATGCACTTCAAGCCATCTAAAGAAAGAACTTCAACAGAATCAACAAGAGTTGCCATTGACAAATCCCCTGTTCTTTACACGATACACATTTTTCTCCACTCTGCAAGAAACAGAGAGAGGATGTGCACAAGTCACGTACTTTGTTAGCTACCTGTTCAGATTCTCCAAAGATGCAGAGTCCCAAATCGTATCCCGAAATCACGTTATTTTTAGTTGTTGTAGATTTTCTGGGCTGCATGGCCATGGCCAGGGCTCATTTTGTAACAGGAGCTCCTCTGCATATTAGGCCACACACCCCTGATGTAGCCAATCCTCCAAGAGCTTACAGTAGCCCCTGTAAGAAGAGCGCTGTGAGCTCTTGGAGGATTGGCTACATAAAAAACAATTGGTTATTTTCTTACATTCAGTTGAACGTTTATAATTTTGTCTTCCTCCTCAACTTTTGTCTCATTTTCTAAATGGATGAAACCTGCTGTTTTTCATGCGAATAGCCATTATGTAGAGCCAAGGTCCCACTGTTTTGTATACTTTTTAATATTTAAAAATGTTTGCTTCTTGCATCTAAATAAAGTATTTCCTGGTTAAAGAACACACGGTTCTCTGCAGCTATCAGAAAGGTTGCCCAAACAGTCCTAAAGGAGCCAGCAGCTTTTCAAATAAGCATTACAAAAGAAAGCTTCATTCCTTATTAGCCACAATGGGTCTCCAGAACTCAGCAGTACAGACTGAAGCAGTTTAGACCTTAAGGGGTTTGTCTCATGGTCACTGGCTTATCACATAACATTATTCATTTATTTATTACTGGTATATTTCTATCCCGTCCTCCCCGCAGGCAGGCTCAGGGCAGCTTACATTGTCTGACAGTATGCACCAAGTACATATAAAACATTTAAAACCATTTAAATCACTCCAAAAAAATTACAATTAAATGCTTATGATATTAAAACAAGATGGCATACTGTATAATACAACGACTCAGCAGTCTCCCAGTATCTCAGAATAATATGGCTTCAGCTCCATTTCGGCCAGCCCTCCGCCACCTGATATTAATAGTGCCTGTTGATGGTAGTGGTGGGCGGCTCCTAGTTGAAAGCCTGGTGGAAGAGCTCCATCTTGCAGGCCCTACGGAACTGCACAAGATCCCGCAGGGCCCTGATCTCCTCTGGGAGCTCATTCCACCAGTAACGAGCCGCCACTGAAAAGGCTCTGGCCCTGGTGGCAGCAACCCTGGCATCCCTGGGGCCTGGAATGACAAATCGGTGTTGTGGCCCTGACCGTAGTGCTCTCTGGGGCATGTCTGGGGAAAGGTGGTCCCTCAGGTATGTTGGACCCTGGCCATATAGGGCTTTAAAGGTAAGCACCAGCACCCTTGAAGCGAATCCGGCACAGGCTGGATGTGCTCCCGCCTAGGGAGACACATCAACAGCCTAGCCGTGGCATTCTGCACTAGCTGCAGCCTCCAGATTTGTGACAAGGGCAGCCCCATGTAGAGAGCATTACAGTAGTCCAGTCTTGAGATGACCATCGCATGGATCACTGTAGCCAGGTCATTGCGGTCAAGGAAGGGGGTCAACTGCCGAACCAGCCGAAGATGGTAAAAGGCTGACTTAGTAGTGGCTACTACCTGGGCCTCCATTGCCAAGGAGGGATCCAAGAGCACCCCCAGACTCCTAACCACTGGCATAAGCACCAATGGTGCCCTGTCGAAGGCTGGGAGTGGGAGCCCCAACCCCATTCTGCCCTGACTCAGGCACAGGACCTCCATCTTCGCCGGACTGAGCTTCAGCTGACCCAGTCTGACCCAACCAGCCATGGCGTGCAATGCCCGGTCCAGATCTTCTTAAAAGGGGTGTGTGTTTAGGAAGAACTACTTATTCTCTATCTGAAAACAGCTCTCCAACTGAAAAACAAATGTGTAATTATAACAGGACTTACGTCAGTAATACAACTTCAGCTTGAGGGAAGAGTTTCTGGTACTGCAGGCAGCACTGCAACACACGATCATCGTTGTTCTCAACACTGAAACCATCTATAAATTCAACAAAAATAGCATGTTCTAAAAGTAGCTGGGTGCTTAAGATAGAATATATTTGAGGAGCTCTAGAAAATCAGATAATACTTTGTCCCTGCATTCCCCCCCTTGCATTATTATAGAGACACCATATTCAGAAACAAGAGAGTTGTTCCTATGATAAGAAAAATGGTGGAAGGAATATGCAAGCCTGAATCCTATGTGAAGTCTCTCCCAAGGCAAAATCTGTGAGCACTGTTTGAAAAGGGACAAAATCTTTTTTGTTGCAGAATATTCTCCATGGAATCATTTCCAAGCCTTAGTCTTATGTGTACCAGGAATCCCTACAAAGAAACATTTTCAGACTTATACTCACCTGATAGCAATTAGCAAGTAAGAATCCCTTCCATGAGATCAGGAAGGGTAGCTTTTTTCCCCCCCGGGGTCATCAACATGCCACGAATGTAGCTGTAGAACAGTCCAACAGGAACTTTGGGGGATCTGTTTTACTAGTGTCTTTTTTTTCCAGTTCCCATGGAACTTTCTCCATACTGTTACATATCCAAAATGGTTTGCATGGAGCAAATATAACCCAAAAGACCCTGCTCAAAAGCATCCTACTTATTTCCCAGTGACAGTTTAGAAATGCGGTTATGAAGCTGCACATTTAGAAAGTTAAACATGAATCTTATCAGATTTCCTTTTACTCACTCAATAACAATGGGCTCATAAATGAATAAGACTAAAGAAATGGCTGATCTTCATAGTTCCCCCTTGCATGCCCTTTCAATTTATTTATCTGGCCTATTTATAACCTGCGTTTCTCACTGAGACTCTAGGCAGATTATATATAGACAGGAAATGTAATCACACAGTATAGGACATTATTATACTATTTATTCACTTACACCCGGGTCTTTTCTTCCCAACAGGGACCCAAAGCAGTTTACATTGTTCTCCTCTCCTCTGTTTTATGCTCACAGCAACCTTATGAGGCAGGGGCCCAACCTTATGAGGCAGGGGCCCAAGGTCCCCCAGCAAGCTTCCACGGCAGAGTAGGGGATTCAAATGTGGTTCTTCCGGATCCTAGTCTGATATTCTAACCACTATACCATACTGGCTCTGGCCATTGAACTGATAATACGACAGGAATAGGATTATGAAATTGAACAAAGCAAGCCACAATATGACCATATAGTATAAGATATACAGTAAACAATGTGAGCGAACAACTCAACAGTACTAGGTGACTATGTGCTGGTTAGCAACCTTTAGATATAGAACCCAATTATTATTTACTAAGGATCAGAACAATTTGCTTTACAGTTTATTCACGGAGCCTCATATCCACTCCTGGTTTAATCCAATAGACAAAAAATTAGACACTGTGGGCCTCTCAATTCCCTTTTTAAAATTATTGGGGCCAACCTAAAGCCATTTTAGCGATTAACACTCACGTAAAGGATATCAAGCTTTCCAAGAAAATCAGTCCAAAGCTCGTGGAGTGTGTTCTCCCTACATAACAATATTAACTGTTCCAACGCCATGCGTTTACTTTGGCAAGATGTAATGTGCTTCTTTCAGCACTGTTGTTTGGGAGATATCAAAATATTCCCTTCAATCATAGGTTTTACCCCTGTTCTATAATCTGGTTGAGTTGCTGGGGCACGTGTTATTAAACTGTAGATTTTACAGCCAAGCATGTATAGATCTTCTGGAACCAGTACCGGCACGATAATAAACTACCCTCAGATCAGAGGAAACTAAAAATGTTATTGATGGGAGTCAACCAAACTGTTGCCAAGTTTTTGTTTTCTGCTATGGAAATACAAGCTGAATTAACGTCCCATGTGTAAATGTTTTTTTTTTAAAAAGTGTGGTTATGGATCTGAATGAATATTGTAATTAGGATTTTTGTGGGTTATTCATCATTGATTTTTGTGTTTGTATGGCTTGTAGGATGCAATAAAGATTAGTACTACTACTACAAGTGACAAGGTGAGCAGTCAACTGCCGAGGCTGGCACAGTGCAAGCAATGCAGAATGTGAGATTCCAAAGGCATCAGCAACGCGGTAACCCTTCCCCACTCCTATACGAAGCAGTACCCACTGGGATACAATGCCGCCCAGCCCCATCCCTGACAAGATATTCAGAAGGCATGAAGTTATACTGGAATTACAAACAAAAACATAAGAAAATATTTTCAGTTATTCCGATTAGATAGAGAAGTGGCCACATTCGCCAGATAATGCTGCAAATTTTTGACAGGAAATTTGCTACAGCTTACATGTTTGCTGAGAAGCAAGTTGCACAGATTGTCCCCACAGCTTGGAATCCTGGTCTTTCAGGCACGTGTGGATGAAGTGTACAGCGGGGATTGCCTTTTGAGCAACGTTTGCCAATATTCTTCCTTTCTTTAAATTGTCCAGTTCCTGTAAGACCACCCAGGGGATGACAAGCCCAAATTTGCCAGTGCCTGAAACAGAAGGCAAATAGTTTCTTCCCTAATAAATGTACTGTAATTCCACTAAACACTGTCTTGTTTTTATATTAAAAAAACTGACTCAGCTATAGATCAGTCACCTGCTTTGAACATTTTTCTATAACTACTGTTTCCAATATGTTCATTTAAATACAGATATTATGGGCACTATTTAATATTCTTCAGATTTCTGTATATCTACTAATACTGTCCTGTCTGATTGACAAATTATATTAGAACAAAGAAATGCCAAATATTAGTCAATAAATACACCAATTCTTCTTATTCTCTTCACAAGCTAAAAGAAAAGCTGTTTCCAGAATGTATCAAACTCACTCATCAAAATACAACATGTTTTTAAAAGCCAGTGTTCTACAAGACAGCTTTGTAGTCTCACATGTACAGAACGATGGCAGCAGAGCAACGGTTGTCAAGTCATTAAGCTGAATCTCCCTAACATAAAATATTTCAACCTTCTCAAGTAGACAGGGAGCTGTTAGTGGGTGCAGAGCCTCACCTGGATACTAACTTCCTCCATCTACCTTTTTCTTTAATAAGTTGTTTTAGTTTGTAACATGAAAGCCTGTTTTCAGGAAAATGTATGGCTAAAGTATCAGTAGAGTGTCTTCAGATGTTATGCACACAAAAGCTTACATCCAGAATTACACTTAGTAGGTCTTAAAGGTGCCACTGGACTCAAACGTTGTTCTGTTGCTTCACAACAACACAACTACCCACCTGAATCTATAGAAGACTCAGGTTATTTTATTTTATGAGTTACTTTATATTACGAGCACCATATTCTGACAACCAGACTCAAGAAAGTTAAGTTACAACGATGCTCCCAAAACATCTGAGATGGATTTCAGGACTCCAAACTGTCCTCCTTGTTCCAATGATTATGTGCACACCTAGTTTTGTCTTTAGGATAGGAAATAAGTCCAAAAATTTCTACTTTAATAAGTCTGGTGTGCTGAAACTCAACGTCATGCAGTTTGCATTTTTTAAAGAGAAGAAATCAAATGCCCATGCCCTTCTGTAGTAAAAGGAGGCATGGAGCAATTGAGAGACAGCTAGGTTGCCATACTGTGTGCCACTTCTTTGCCTGTCATAGAAATGTATGTGTGGGGGGGGGGGGAGTAGATTGTTCTGTTGATTAAGCTTTGAAAGAGTCAGTGGATAAAATAGAGAGCAAAGACTAGTTTACCACTTGAAAGGACCTTATAAGAAGAGGAAATTTAGAGTATTGCATTCTGGCAGAAGCCACGTGCACATAAGAAGGTATGGAGCAACAATATGGAATCCCTGATTTGTGCAAAACAACAGCTGTTGGGCAGGACACATATTCTCCATATATTTCAGCTATGCAGCTAAGTCCACGTACCTGGGATATCTGTAGTCTTCAAATACTTGATGAGCTCTAGATGGCTGATCAGTATGTTAGTATCAATCACAATCAAAGTATTCATGCCAGAAAGGTTTCCTGTTACAAGAACAAAGCAGCACAGTAATGGGAAATGTCATAATTTGGATTCTGTGTTTATTCCTCTCTTCCCAAGGAGGAAACCATAAAACACTCTACCCAAGTAAGCTTACTAGAAAACTTGTTTGCTTCCTCATCTGGAAGATCTATCTCCATGCTGGTCAACTCTCCACAAGTCTCCACCACAGGCAGAACTATCTTTTTGTCAACACGAGCAGCATGCAAGTCTTCTACTATCTGCATCTGTGAGAATAGCAATATAAATGTAAAATAAACAAACTGCATGCATGTTTTGATCCACTAAGGCCAAGGGTTTCCACATAAGAGATCCTGCTTCAGTGCATTTTTAGATTCAAACAGGTGACAAGCTTATCCACAGCTACAACCTTTGGCCATGGAAAACAATCTTATTTACAGAAGAAAGAGGCTCTCTGTGCTCTTCCTGCCTTCTTCTCCCTGCTTTCCAAACTCAGAACTGGGGCAGAAATAACTGGGGATGGGGGGAAGAAAGAGGAGACAGTAAATCTACTAAGAATGGGTATGCGATTTCGACTAGGCCATGGGACCACATGCCGCCCTCCCCCATTCCCATCTGTGATGTCCAGCCTTTAATCAAAATTAAGAATTTTTTTCCGGCGCTGACACTAATCATCGTTAAAAGTTAAGCAGGTTCTCTGCTAAACCACGATTCTTCCAGCAAAATGGTTAGATGAGTGGCAATGTTAAAACTGCTTAGTGGAAAGAACTCATACTGGAATGATTATGTGAGGTACAGGGAGAGAATCCACCTTCCTAACTATGCTTAAGTGATCATCCTCATTATGCTTGCACCAGCCCCACATATGCAACACCAATGGTGTTTATAATTACTAGGGGTTGTTTCTGCTGAAGGTTCATTTAGATCTAGGGCTGCCAGCTTCCAGGTGGGGCCTGGCAATCTCCTAGAATTAGAACTGATCTCTAGACTGCGTGGGAGGAAATGGCTGCTTTGGAGAGTGGAATTTAAGGTACTATACCCTCCCCTGTCCCATCCAGGAATTGCCAAACCTGGAGCTCACAATCCTAGGTAGAATACTTGATCAATGGGAGCAAGCTAACTATAGCTACAGTCACAGATACATGGTGCTGCTACTAGATTTCTTTATGAAATTATTTATGCCTCTTGACAACAAGTTACAGAGCCAACGAGGAGCAGTTGGGGCTCAGCATGAGAGCAGCTGCTTTGCATGCGGAAGATCCCAGCTTCAGTTCCCACATGTTCAGTTAAAAGGATCAGGAAGTGATCCTTTTCAAGGTAGTGAAAATGTGAAAAACCTCTACCTGAGTCCCTGCAGAGATACTGTTTGGCTGAGTAGACAATACCTTGATAAATTTATGGCCTGACACAATATAAGGCAGAATTATTATTATTATTATTATTATAATAATAATAAAATTTTTGGATTTCCCAATCCCTGAGTACACAAAGCTCTAGGCAATTTACAACAAGTTAAAAACAGTACCAAGTTTCAGATTATAATCAACAAAGCAATTACCCTTAATTTAATAGTCTCCAGATGGGGTCCTTAATTTTAATCAAAAACCTCCTCTGGGCTGTTCTTCTATCTTGTGGGCAGGAGGCTGAAGGGGTTGAATGGAAGGGGGCGCCAACTATGATGGAGAACCATTGCTGCCCTCAACCAAAAGCCTGGCAGAACCTCTCTGCCTTACAGGCCCTGCGGAATTGCATTAAGTCCCACAGGGCCCTGATGGAAGTGGGCAGAGAGCTTCATGAATTCATGTGACTGGAAAAGACAAGGTTTGCAGCTGCATGAGCAAAACACTGCAGCAGGATACAGATGTATAAGACTCATAAAACTACATAGCCTCTAACCTCGTGGTCTGTATTGGCAGTCTCAGTAGGTTCAGCTAGGCAAGAGTGATGTGGACCTCCGGTGTTCTGTAAAAGAAACAACAGCATTTATTGCCTTTATGATGCTTTATGTCTGTTAGCCAACTTTAGTGTTTTGTTTTTGAACAGAAAGGTGTGATATAAATAAGTAATATGGTAATGTCAGACCAAAAATGTTACACTATAGAAAACAGCCTGAACCTTTGTGGGGCTCAGTCCTTTATGGGGCTGAAATTTTACTAGGGGCTTGAGCCAATTTCTACACTGATTTCTGTTCTACAAGGAAAGCAGCTACCTGGGAGTGGGGCCTATGCAGACTTTCCAGCCTACAAGTACACTATTATAAAATTAGATAATTGGATTTGTGTACATGCTCTATCCCATGCTCAGAAAATGGATTTAAACAGGGGCTAAGGACAGACTTGAGTTCTGCCGCGCCTCCGCATCCAGACTGCGGGCGGCTTCCTGCGGTGGCGTGCGAACGCCGCGCAGCTCCCCCAGCTGGCGCGTGTTCACACCCACTGGAAGCGGGTGGAACGCGCACCGCAGCAGCCAGGACACCACTTTTAAGTGGTGCCCGGCTGCTGCGGGAGGAGCGCGGCACCGGACGCATTGCGTCCAGCCCTCCTCCTCCAGGCAGATGTAGCAGTCTGGACTGCCGTTCTGCCTCCGCTTTCAAAGCGGAGGCAGAGCAGGCCAGACTACCAGTCTGTCCTCGGCAGGGTAAAACAAAGAAGCTGCAAATACCATATCAACAGAAGACGCGACTTTATGTGGTTTGCTACACTAGCAAGCAAAGGAGCTTGGCGAAATCAGCCCTTGGTTAAATTTTCATTTTTTACTTTACCTGATTAATATGTAAAACTTCTTCCTCAGAGTTCCTTCTGCGTGCCCTTACAATGCAAGTATTGTCAACAGGTTCAAGACATCGTTGTTCCTTCTGCTTATGATACTTCCAACCTTTGGACGGTTCAGTCACAGGAACATGTTTCACCTCCTTATTGCCTTTTCTGGGTAGTGCAGGTGAAGCATGCTTCCCTGTTTTTAGAAGCTCTTCTTTGCCTTCTTGTCTGAACAACTTTCTACCTGAGGAATCATCAAGGGCTGAATATGGCTTTTTGGAAGATTTCTGTGGTCTGCTGACGGTACTCAAATTGGAAGGCTTTTCCGTATGGTGGGGGGAGCACAGGGTAGGAAGTACAGTTTCCTCAATCTGCTCTAGCACACGCTTCACTATGATTTCTTTTAGTTTGGTTCGTTCCACTCTGGCCTTTTTTTTGTTCTTCTCCCAGCTGTTTAGGCCCTTCAAGTCCCCCAACAACTTCTTCCTTCTTTGAGCATCAGATTCACGGCAGGTGTTTGATCCAGAGCCTCCACTACTAGGAAAGGCTGCTGTAGTGTTCTTATTGCTTCTTCCATCTCCCTCAAGTTTAGCCTTATTTTTAAAATGCAAAGTGATCTTTTCACGCTTCTCAGCGGGCAAGAGAACAAAACTATCGCTGCTGGTTCCTTCTGAGGTCTGTTTTTCAAAATCTTTGAGATCAAGGCTTCTTTTTGCTTTGGGGCATCCAGCGCCATCACGAAACCTGAGGACGCATCATGGAGAGGAACTATTACAAAGGAACTTGTCAAAGTTGAGATTTTGGTCAAAATGCAGTTCTCTCAAGGAACAAAACACAGACTTTTGAAATTCTGGTCACAAGAGGGCAGCCTGTGAGATACGAAGGGGAAGGGGTCAACAGTGGATTTCCCCCTCCTCCTATAACACAAGACAGCTCAGCAGCCCAGGGCTGCAGTATAATGCCCCCTAGACCTATGGGCTTCAACCTTCCCAGAAACCAGACCATGGGCAAACAGATCAGCACTAGGGAACCAAGCCAAACACCAGATGGTGTACTACTTAATTAATTAATTATATGGCATTGTGTGTGGTATAGCCAGGAGATTCTAAGATTGTCTGGCAGCCTGAAGTTCTAGCTCTTTTACCGTTATGCATCACTAGGTAGTGAGCTAGACTTATTTTGGGGACTGAGAGAGCTGTGGCAGACCCAAGATCACGCAGCTGGCTTCATGTGGAAGAGTGTGGAATCGAACCCGGTTCACCAGACTGAAGTCTGTCACTCTTAACCACTACACCACGCTGGCGCTCATGGTGTACTGCAGTGAGGAGCTACAAAACAAGCCTCTCTAACACTGGCTTCCCCTCACCATCCTGCTTCTTTTTTCTGTGAGTTTGTGTGTGAAGTAGAATGCATGGCACACTTTTATCTTTACACACACTTCTAGAAGCAGGTCCTTCTGAAAAGCAACAGAAGCGGCTGCTCTACAAGGTTTGCAAGCTATGGGGTTGATTGCAGAACTTACTGCAGCATCTGGGGCCAAGCAAGCAGCAAGCTGTACCTGAGTGGTACAGTGCAAAGAGGAAGATATCTTTCCCCTCCCCTCCCTATGGTGTATTGGAGCGTTCAGGTGGAATGTGCAGCTCACCCTCCCTTAAGTCTTAGGGGCTCAAATGGAGATTTTCTTTGAGGGGGGAGGTGACAGAGTCGTGGTTTATATGTGATTTCATCAAAGCAAAGCAAATGCTAGGCATGCATGTGAATAGCTTACATGTTAGCTTGCAGAGGCCAGACAAAGGGGCATGAGGAGTCCTGGCATTCCAGAGGGCAGACAGATATCAAGAAAGAGGCACTTCATGTAGGGGAGTCATGGACTGTCAGGACCTCTGCCTGTTCCACATTATTAAGCTACAAGTCAACCTAGCTGATCAACTCAGAATGCACGTGTGAGTGAGTGGAAATTTGGTGACAGAAGGCTTTCTCTTCCCTTCTTGCCAAGAAGGGACAGGGTAGATCTCACTCCCCATGTTGCTAGGAATAGGTTATCCTAAGCAAAGCAAGCCCCAGTGATATAGGGCACAAGACAAACCATCTACTTGTCCTTGTGAGGAGGAAGACTATTCTTGATTGTGCAGCTCTTGATGCTGGGGCTCAGAATTCATGCAGGCAAACCTGGCACCCTTCGCTAAGTCTGAGGAATGGTGGGAAGACAACTCCCAAATTTCCTTCAGACACAGTGCATGGTCGAGAGTGATCTTTCCTAACAGACTAACCAAAGCTGCCACAGCTGGAGAAAGGAAAGTTATGTTTACTATTTAAAAGCACAAGTTGTCACTCTGCCTTGGGAAGGGAAGCCAGCAAGCTGTTTGCTTCCCTTTACCCTATACCCAAAAGGGAAAAGGAAATTAAGATCTCCTGCTGTTCTCCCTTGCTAGGAGAAAAATGGAGAAGCTTTCTTTAGATGTTGCAGTGAGTAAATCTAACTGGATTAAAGCCAGACAATTAATATACTCTAATTACTAACTGAACCGCAATCTTTTAATTATGTGAAATGCATTAATTAATGACTAAGCTATAAAAAGCAACCACAAAAGAACAAGTGATACAATAATATTTTTAAGCTACTGCCCTTTATTGCAAAGGACAGTTTACCTTTGACTCCGTGGCTGTTCTTTGGCATTATATTTACTGACTTCTGCCCCTTTGTATTTCTGAAACAGAACAACATTAACTATTTATTTAAATATAAATAAGGATAGACTACAATAATTCGCTCTACATGGGTCTACCCTTGCGCTTGACCCAGAAGCTCCAACTAATCCAGAATGCGGCTGTGCAGGTCCTTACAGGGACCCCTCGGACGGCACATATCCAACCTGTGCTGCACTGGCTCCCAGTGGAGCACCGGAACAAGTTCAAGGTCTTGGTTTTGACCTTTAAGGCCTTTAGCAGTCAGGGACCCACATGCCTTTGGGACCCCCTCTCTCAGTATGCCCTCAGAACGTGCCTCATTGTTTCAACTGTAAAAAGCCAGGGCAGCCAAAATTATTGTGAATTTAACTCTCAAGCTGGTTTCTTGAGCCCACTAAGTTGTTCCAGAATTGGTGCTACATGCTGTACTTGGCTGGCTGCATTGTACCAATGCTGCATCTATGCCCTGGCAGTTCCCAGATTTGGCCCAGCATATTTGTTAAGCTTTATTAATGCAGGCAATAATAATTACAATATTTAGAACAAAGGAAAAAAATGAAGTCTTCACAGTGTAAATGATATGAAATTATACTACTTCGCCAAGCATGCAGATAGGCAACTTACATTTCAGCATTTAAACTGAACAAAGCCTATAGTCAGAGTAATTAAAACAATTACGTTATTTAAAAACAGCAGGTGCAAGTAAATGTACTTTACAACCAGGTAGACATTTCTAGTGTATTGCTCTAATAGTTTTAACCTTTTGAAGAAAAAAGACAAATACAAATTTTAGCGTTTTTCGTTCAACAATACCCAAAGCTCACTTTTGTAACACTTTCTGAGGAAGCTGAGCTAGAATAGCCCGAACTCCTGTCACGGGAAGACTTGGAATGCTAAAACACAAAAAGAAGAAAGCTGTTGTAACTTTTTAAAATTATAACAGGTTAAAGCAGATCATAATGCCACTAACTCATGGGAACAACAAAGCACCATAAATTCCATATTTACTAGTTTCACACAAAAAAACTATTACCTTTATAGAATACCAGTAGCCAAGGTGGGGGGAAATACCAAGTTTATAAAAGCTTCCAAGTGTGGCTTCCCAAAAGCGCCTCTTACTACAGGCAAGTGAGTGACTAGATTATCACAGGAACAAAACATAAGCACATAGCTGCATGTTGTTGATTCCCAGTAGGATTACCAACCCCAAGTTGGAACCTGGAGTTCTCCTGGAACTACAATTGACCTCCAGACTACAGAGATCAGGTCCCCTCAAGGAAATGGGGAGTTTGGAAGGAAGATTCACAGAGTCTAAGAGAAACAGTCCTAGAGTGGCTTCAATGAGGTAGGACTTTTCCTTGGTAGACTATAAAGAGTAGGACTGTAACATCCTACTGGACTCGAATCATAGAGACTAGGAGAAACTGACTGTTGCCTGTCACAACATTAAAGACTTGAGACAAATTGGGGATTGAGAAAGGGAAGGAACTGCTATTGGCGAGAGCCCTCTAATGGGCATTCTGAGAGGACTTTTCTCTTTAGCATTCACAAGCATCTTGAGGATTTTGAGAGGGTTTGTTTTTGTTTTTAAAGTTGAGTGGAATGTAACTGGATATATCAGCAGAAATATTTAGGATGAGAAGCTTACTATGACAAGTGACCCTTTCAAACAAGAATGCTTCTATCCCATTAGGGAAGCGCTCCTGAGCCGTTTTACCTGAAGAGTGCTTCCAAATAGTCTTCCATTTCTTTTACCGGTCCTGAAGCACAACAGGGTGCTATGTAAAATGCCCCCATAGCGCTTCCTCCGATGACGAGGTTTTTGCGCCCTCTTTGCCCGTGTGGGTGATCTCCGTTATTTTTTTTTAACATTTGATTTAGAGTGCTATAGCACTATAACACAAGCCCAAAACAGCACAATAGCAAACCCATTGGGATGCCTGGACCACTGATACATGAGATCACTACATCTGGGGAGAACAGTGATTTCAATGGAGTACAATGCCGTGCAGTCCTCCTTCCACAGCATTCACTTTATGCCTAGGAACTGATATCTGTAGGCAGAAGATAAGCTGTAACTGTAAGTGCAGGGGATCCCCAGGTCCCACCTGGAGGCATGGCATCCCTATATGCTGGCCATCAAGAGGAGGATGCTGTTTGCAAGGCTGGAAGGAGCTAGTGTGGTTTGGAAAAGCAGGAGGGGGGGGATTTTAAAAACCTGCCACAGGTTTTGAATTCCTGGAATTTTCCTTGGGCAGGATAGCTACTTGTAAAATGGAGGCTGGGAAAGAGGGGAACGAAAAGGGAGCCTGTTGTCCTGTTCCTAAATACTGCGTGGGGTGGGGGGGAAGCAGTTTGATTTAAGGTGCCTGAAGGAGAAAAGTTAAAGGAAGAGATTTTTAAATTTCAGGCAGCCTGAAAGAGTGTGCAGTCATGGCGAGGGAAGGGGGGGCGGGGGAGGACAGCATTCCTTTCTCCCTTCCTAATGTTCCAAAACTCAAATCCAGAAGTGTGTGTGTGTGCATGCCTGAGCTTACACTTGTTTCCAGGTGGCAGATGTAGTGATCTCATGTATCTTAGTGGTCCAGGCATCCCAATGGGGTTGCTACTGCGCTGTTTTGGGGTTGTGCTATAGCGCTCTTAAAAGAATGTTTTTTAAAAAAGACGGAAATCGCCCATGCATGCGAAAAAGGTCGGGAAAACAAAACGGCGCAGTCTGAATTGACACACTGCTTTAGAGATGGCTCCTTACTAGTAGGGGAAAGGCTGTGTGAAATGGCCATCCCTGCACTGGTTTACTCCAAGACGGCACAATAACGATTTTTAAAGGGTAATGTGAAATTCCTGAAAAACACATACATACTGAATCCTACAAAGCAATGTAAAATGATAGACAAGGAAGAAGAAAGTGATATGAGGTGGAAAATTGAATTTTCGCAGGAGGAAGTGACTTCATAGAAAAGGGGAGAAGTAGGACAACCCGACCTTTAATCTGGACATAACAATTTAATTCCCAAGGCTCCACTTTTAGTTAACACAGGCATGTGTAATCTGCCAAAAAAGAGGAATTACTAATATTCAAAAAGCATGTCAAATACCTGAAATGCATATTATTATTACTATTATCGCTAGTGATGGGATCAGATCCATTTGTGAGGTTATCCCAGTCTGTCTTCAGCAGAAGGCAATATTTCTACACTGTGACTGTGAACAAGTTCCAAGTACCATTTTCTCAGCACTCATATTTTCTTACCTTGCTATCTGAAGTGTCACACTTTTTGCTGGATTTCCTGTTGTCCCTTCGGGGCATGCTAACGCTTCAAAATTAAAAAAAAATGATAGGGTATTACTTCCAAGATTCACTTATTTTCAGAGAATATTATTTGAACAATACTAGCCAAATATAAAACAACCTCATTATGTGAAATGAAACTCATAATTAAAACTGTTTTCTTTTTTTTAATTGAAGGCATTTTTATTAAACAAGCAAACAATCAATATAATCATTACAATAAAGAATACAATTTTTTTCAGTTACCACTGATTTGAAAGAAAGAGCTACAGCCTACTAACAAATTGCAAAGATAACTTCGGCTTACAATTGTAACAAGTCTATGGGGTAAAGCTGTTTTCTTGGGATCAGTATTAGTTACTGACCAGTTTTCATCCTTATCTTTCCTATATAATAAAGCCGTTTTCAAGTGGCAAGATTTCATGGGGTGCCAAAATCAGTTGGCTGGACGGACTGCCACTCAAAAGGGGGTCTCTGGCCACTAGCTGAATTCTCTCTCTGCTTTCCCTCAGTCTCGCCCACAGAGCCACTGGCCAGCATCTCGGCCTCAGTCTGGAGGAAGCCAGCAAAGGGGAAGGACTGACTGGGTGCTGGGTCCACTCTTCTCCTCTGCCCACTGCCAGGTGGGTCTAACTGTCCCCTCAGTGGCCTGCTTTTGTCAGTGAAAAGACAATGGACTATCAGCATAACCCCTGCTAGTGTGCCCAGAATAAACTGTCAGAATAAACTTCAGAAACAGGGGGGCATTTCACACAGCACCCTGTAGCGCTTCAGGACCAGTACAAGAACTGAAGAACGCTTGGGAGGAGATTTCAAGGTAAACCGGCTCAGGAACCCTTCCCCAATGGGAGAGGCACATTTCTGTGTGAAAGGGCCAATATGTTCCGTTACGGAACCAGTACTAATACATGTGTGAAATGACTGACAGAAACTGTTACTGAAGAGTTCCTGAAAGGGAACATATTGGCTGTGTGAAATTCCTCAGGCTCTCTCCTGCTTAGCTCCACCATGGCTGGCTGGCTAATGAGGTGGGCCAGCAACCATCAAACCATTCCCTTCAACCCCCTGTTGTGTAGCTGACTTCCCCTAGGGTGGGACCTGGAGATCTCCTGCTGTTACAATTGATCTCTAGATGACAGAGATCAGTTCCCCTGGAGAAAATGGCTGCTTTGGAGGGTAGACCTTATGGCATTATACCCTGCTGAGTCCTTCCATCTTCCCCCCCAAAAAATGCTGCCCTCCACAGGATCTACCCCCCCCAAATCTCCAGGTATTTCCATCATAGGGTTGCCAGGTCTGGGTTGGAAAATCCCTGGAGACTTTGGGGGTGGATCCAGGAGAGGGTGGGGTTTAGGGAGGGGAGGGGCCTCAGCATGGTACAATGCCATAGAGTCCACCCTCCAAAGCAGCCATTTTCTCCAGGGGAGCTGATCTCTGTTTGCTGGAGATCCATTAAAAAAGCTGGAGATCCCCAGGCCCCACCTGGAGGTTGGGAACCCTATTCCATCATCAGAGCCGGCAACTTTCCCCTCAGTGCCCGTTGCTAGGCAACCAAGTTTGCTTCTCTGAAAGCCCCTTTCCACACCTATGTTGGCCTTTGGGAGAAAACTCATTGGGGCCAGCTGAACAGAATGCCATAGAGGCCACCCTCCAAAGCAGTCATTTTCTCCAAGGGAGGGGGGAAGATCTGTTGTCTGGAGTTCAATTGTAATACCTGGCGATCTTCAGGCTCCACCTGGAGGTTGGCTACCCTAGGTGTAGCAGTCAGTGCTTCAGAGCAGGATCTGCTAGACCCAGGTTCCTGCTGAGTGGGTGATTTCGGGCCAGTCACAGACTTTAAGCCTAACCTACCTCAGAGGGTTGTTGTGCAAGTCAAAAAGGGGGAGAGGAGAATGATGTCAGCTGCTTCGGTCCCCATTGCAGAGAAAGACTACTTTTCCTCCAGGGGAAGTATGGTTGTCAATCTCCAGGCGAGGGCTGGAAATCACTAAGAATTACAAGTGCTCTCCAGATGGCAGAGATCCGTTCCCCTGGAGAAAATGGTGGACTCCACTTCCTTGTACCCTGCGGAGATGGACCTTTTATGACAGCCAATGTGACATAGCAGTCAGGGCTTCAGAGCACGGTGGAGGCTGTGGGGGGGGGGGGGAGGAGATGGAAACTTGAAGAGTGAGGTTGATAACTGGCTGGAAAGGAGATAGGGTTGCCAACTCCAGGTGGAAATTTCCTGGAGACTTGAGGGATTGAGCCTGGAGACAGTGAGGTTTGAGGAGTGGGACCTCAGACAGGTACAATGCCATAGACTCCACCCTTCAAGCCAGCGAGTCCCTCATGGGGAACCATTGTTGCCAATCTCCAAGTGGGGGCTGGAGATCACTGAGAATTACAACTGCTCTCTGGGGGGAGGGGAAGATGGAAAGCTGAAGCCAGGGGGCAGATAATGATACATTGATGGTTGGCTGGGAGGCAGGATTGCCATCTCCAGGTGGGGACATTCCTGGAGATTTGAGGGGTGGACCCTGGAGACGGAGAGGTTTCAGCAGGGTGGGACCTCAGACAGGTTCAGTACCATCGACTCCATCCTTCAAACCACCCGTTCCTTCAAAGGGGAACCATTGTTGCCAATCTCCAGGGGAGGGATGGGGATCACGCTGAATTACAACTGCTCTTCAGATGGCAGAGATCTCCCCCTGGAGAAAATGGTGGACTTTGTGTCATTATACCCTGCTGAGGTCGCCACAGCAAATTGACCCTGAGTGCCCAAGGCCGGGGCACTCTCCCAGAGCCTCTTTCTAGAGCCCGTTGTATTTATTTCCACAACGGGCCTTATTCCTAGTACCTAATACAACCAATTCCCCATGTGGGTGAAAAATCAGCCAAATCAAACCAGACTTGGTTTTTAGGGTTCTGCCTGTTATGATAAAGAGATGCAGGATCTCTTAATTAATACTCAGGGAGGCCCTGATCTCAAAAAAAAAATTCTCTTGGAATGGATCTCAGATCAATGGAAATATTTGTTTCAAATTTCAGGCTAAAAGTAGATATGTTTCCTTTATGAAGACAAATAGGAAGGAAGAGGATAATTATTTGCCCATCTCCAGGAAGAGGCAAGACAGATGGCTATTTGGATACCCTGAGTTAGGAAATAAAGGTTTGGGATGTGCACCATAATGTAACTGGAGAAAGGATGAAGAGCAGTGCATGTGGGACCCATTCCAAATGTTATGATAGGGCAAAGTGAAACCCTCCCCAGCTGGCCTAGACATCCTCTCACAAGCATGCAAGCCATACTCCAGGGACAGGAAGCAAATGGAGTGAAATCTGTCTTGACCAGACTATTTTTAAAGCTCATATGGGCTTGTGTCCATTTCAGTGAAGGGAATCCCAAGGTAACACCAGTGACTGTACAACCTAGTTAGTCTCTTAATTTCTTTTCCTTTTTATGATTGGCTTTAAAGGGAATGGGTTTGCCACAGCATCTGATTGTTTTGATGCACAATCTATACTCTACACAAGAGGCCACTGTTAAGTAAATATGGAGAAACAGAATGGTTTCCAATGGGCAAAGGTGTCAGACAAGGATGCATTTTATCTCCCTATCTCTTCCATCTGTATGCAGAACATACCATAAAGAAAGATGGAATAGATTTGGAATAGATTTAGATGAAGGTGGAGTGAAAATAGGTGGAAGGAATATTAACAATTTGAGATCTGCAGATCCACATGAAAAGACAAGAGTCACTAGAAAAGACATGTAGGACAAGGGATTATTAGATCTGACTTTCTATTGTGCTTCTGTTACCTATATATACAAGCCTATAGTGATTGGATTCATATAAATTGCCTCATATTGATTAGTTGACTTATGAACCTAGTTTAATAGAATAATGGAATAAGATAGTTTGCTAAGCAACAGAGGACAGGTAAGATTTTTTAAAAAGTCAATGCTGTTTGTTCCAAAAGAGCCTCAACGGTTTGCTCAGGGAGCAGATCAGAATGTGCCTAAAAAATGAAACCACTCAGGTTGCCGGCATCTGCATTTGTAGTTCAGCTACCCTGAAAGATGTTTATGGCCCACTATTATGCATAAGAAAAACATCTCAGAGGCCTGGATGTTCCCAAGCAGCATCCCTCTTTGTATCGCCAGGCATCAGGCACCACGATGTCTGTTGAGAGCCAAGAATTGTGTTAGATATCACACCTTATCAGGAAACTTCCCATTCTATACAGATGCAAAGGGACCTTGAAGGATGCCAGATGGAGACCTCAATGTACCTTAATGAAGTAAACACATGCAAATGTCTGTAACCCTAGCCCAGGGGTGGCCAACCTGTGGCTCCGGAGCCACATGCGGCTCTTTCACACATATTGTGCGGCTCCTGGCAGGGCGGCTGGGGAAGCAAAGGGGAGGCATGCTTTTTATCTCTTTCTCCCTTCCTTCCTTCCCTCCTCCCTCCCATCTATTTGCTTTCCTAGTTTCTCTCTCTCTCTTTCTTATAACTGGGTTTCCTCGTTTGTTTTTATTTTTGGCAGTCCCATTTAACGTTAATAAAAAGCAAATTTGCATATTTTAAAAAATAAAAACGTGTGTGTGATATTTGTTCCTGTCTTGCGGCTCTCAGACATCTCTATGTGGCTCTTACGTTTATTCTATGTGGCTCTTACGTTAAGCAAGGTTGGCCACCCCTGCCCTAGCCAGTATTGTGGTACACCAATAAAATGATGTCAGCTCAAATGATGCTACCGGAGGCAGATCTTGGAGAATAATAATTAATAATAATTTATAAGAGCTTCATAGGTCTGTTTAGAACCTTTGTTTAGACAGTTTCCTTGTCCTTGCCATCTCTTCAGAGAACCTGCTTGAGCTTAAATACATAGTAGATGCTATATAGAAATAAACAAATCCCTGTCTGCAGGCTCAGTCTTAAAAGAATGAGACAAAAGTAGGAGACTTGAAAGACAAAGTGATCTTAAGATCCACTAATGAACACACAATTATAATTGCTAGAGATCTTTGCTGAACCTAGTTTATGACCCTGAAGAGAAAAAAGAGGATGTCTTTCAGTTAGTCACAGTGTGATAACACTTCTGTTTTTGAATCTGAAGACCAAAGGCTTATCTGTATCTCATAGCCTTGTAAGTCTGGGAAAAGTGAAGAGTTGGCATCTGCATCTTGATGTTGAAGATCTCAAACAGTAAATGTTCCGTGCCTTTTTTTGTAACATTTTATGATTCCCCTATTGCCACATTCTTTGTTATCCAAGCCTTGCAACCCTACTTTACTGTTCCCTTGGCAGAAATATTTGTGGAATTGATTACTGTTTACTGACTATGAAGCCCAAGTGTCCTCCATCTTGTTTTTTAAACTCAAAAATGATCTATATTCTGCTTCAAGTATGATTATAGCAGGAGTTCTAGCATGCCCAGTTATGTTAAAGCTAACATTTTAATTGGATGACACACCAGTTTAGAAGCTGGAATGTTTTGCCTTAAATCATTCTGTTCTGTCTCTTTCTTTGCTGCCTCTCCTCAGTCTCTCCATGGAAAAGCCAGAGTACCTGGTTAAGTCCTAAAATATCTTAAGGACCAACACAATTTTGGCACTTTTTATGGGTTGGAATTTATTTTATACAGTGCATGAACTGGTCTACAAAGCTGTCATTGTGGGTTTATGTGTTTATATAATAAGAATGGGTTCCGTGAGACACTCACAAGAAATTCCCTCACTAGTCCCTGCTTTGTTTTCTGGCTTCTGACATCAACCCTCAGCCACCTATCTCTGTATTTCCCTCCACCTCCTCCCTGCTTTTTCTACCCTTCTTACAAACACTAGACCCCACCTCCCCTTGCTTTTCCACTGCCCTTCTTTCCTTATTCTGAGATCCCCATCACTTCACACTCTGCTCACTTAGAGCCAAGCTTAGTTCTCACATCTGTTTGTTAACTCCTGTATTTGTATACTAATTTGCTGTATACTAACTCCTGTATTTGTATACTAATTAACAACTACTTTAATCCAATCTCAGCTATACTTATTGCCCAGTTTCTTATGCATCTTGACAATAACTAGCCCTCCCTGGCAACTACCCCCCCTCACTATTTATACGTAAGGCTCTAGGAAAACTGTTTCAAGGTACCTGAAGGAGTGTACCTGCACAGGAAAGCATATACCCAGAACTAAAGCTTGTTGATCTTAAAGATGCCACTGGACTCAGACTTTGTGCTACTGCTTCAGACCAACACGGCTACCCACCCTGAATCTATGCTTATACACTGCTCAGCTTGTTTTGACTTCATCACTAACTGGAAGTGATTCACACCCTCAGTGACTGGATCTTGGGTGCTTTTCACTAAATCTTGCTTTCCACTTGTGCTCTCTACAGTAATAGTAATCTTTAACAGGGAACACTAGTTCCCACCTCTTCTGTTTGCCCCTCTCACCGGCAAACAGAACAAAATTTCATGAAGCTGACGAATTGGGCTGCAGCCCACAAAAGCCCAGGGCCCCTGCTATCAGCTCCTTTCTCCCCAAAGCATCTGCTCCATCCATCCATCCTTCATTTGAGATGCTGTGAACATCCTGAGCGCAAAAGGGCATTTTCTGTAGAAGCACCACTCCCCCTTTGCCTACTAGAGAGACAAGCGAACTCCATCTCTACTTTTCCTTTCAGGAAACTGGGTAAGGGGGAAACTGTTTGGGAGGGCTTCTCGCTGACCTGCCCTGGGTCGGTTCTTTCTTACGACACAGCCACCAGATCCTGTTGCCTTCCTCAATGAGGGGGTCCGTCGAAGTTCCTGACAGACACAAAGTTTAAAAAACTCCTCTCAGAGAAGTACTTTCCTGGGAGTCGCCACCACCTAAAAGCCATAAACAACACGACGACCCAAGCCCCGCCACGTCCGTCTTCCCTCAGAGTCCCTCCCGAGCAAAAAGAGACAATCAAAAATACCCCTCCACTACTGACCTTCTTCTGCGCGGCGCCTCACCCAGTTCAGACAACCTCCTTCCAAACCCTAGTCTTGACTCTGTACCCTTCTGGGCGGATTTGTTATGCCCCAGTGCATGCTGGGGACTGTAGTTTTTTTTAAAAAAAGCACAGCCCTTACCCAGATTTCCCACCTCACTCCCTGTTGAGAAAGAAACGGCATAGAACTATATCCGTTTCCGATAGATAGATAGATAGATAGATAGATAGATAGATAGATAGATAGATAGATAGATAGATAGATAGATAGATATGCCTCGTTGTAGTGGGTTTTTTAAAAAAATCCCTATATATGTCAGAATCCGCGTCCTTTTTCGTTAGGCTCTTTTTATAGGTTTATGTTACCGCAGAGCATTCTGGGAGAAGGCATTCTTTTCTTACCGTCTCCAGCAAGAAGCCCTCTTCGCGCTGCATTCTGGGAATACTGAGCGGAGGCTTCTCTCGTTGCATCTTGGGTAATGTAGTTCTTAATTCCCTGTGGCGTTACACGGGCGACAGCTACGCTCCTACAGTGCGCGACTGTCGGACTCTCCTGAGAGAAGGGTTCGTTGGATCGGCGCGCTCTTTTCTCGGAGTAGGGTTGTTTTTCCCTTCGCTTATTTTCGTTTACATGTAAGGAAGATGGCGGCCGAGAAAGTGGGGTTGCAGCTGCTGTCCCGCGAGCATGGACTTGTGGAAGTGGAGGAGGAAGAAGAGGAGGAGGAGGAGGAAACTGATGAGCTTAGTAAGGACCGACGGGAGGGGAATCAGGAATTGTCTAGTGTGTGAGATTTGGGCTTGGCTGGGGACTGTATTTGTCCCAGCCCTCCTCCTAATTCTGCTCGTTTGAGGGAAGAGTTTAATCACGTACACACATTACGTGTCTAGGTCAGTGTTCCCTAGATATATAGATGAGACACACTTTATCTTTTTTTTTGCGGGGGGGATTAAAATTGGAGGCACACTTTACACCTGAGAAAAGTTTTCCTGTTAGGGTGTGTGAAAATAAAGGATGGCTGTGCTAATTTTTTAATCACTTCATTTACGGTCTACCTTTTTCGCCAAGACTCCAAATAATATGGGTTTCCGTACTGATTGGTGGAGAGAATGGTGTGGCTTGCACAGAAACAGTGGACAGCCTCCTTTTGAGGGGTAATTTTGAAGCATCTCTGTTTTGGGAGAGACTGGATGATCCAGTTATGCCCAAATGTGGCAAAATTAAGTGGATGGAAGCTTATTGGAAGGGGACTATGGGCCGGGTAGATGCTTTGATTAATTAGATCTCCCTGTCAGTTTTTTTCCCCAAATGGCTTAGACTGGAGTAACTACATAAGATGCTCTGTGTAAATGTGTCCTGGTTCACAGTTTGGTGATTATTGACCTGGGTGAAATACTAAGTAGTGACTTCTCAAAGGACAATGAGAAGGGGGAACATAAATCCCCTCCCCCAAAAGCAATTTATTTTTTTACTTAATTTATAGACTGCCTTTCTCCCCAGTGGGAACTCAAACAGGCTTACATGATCTCCCCTCCATTTTATCCTCACAACAACCATGGGAGGGTAGGTTAATTTGAGTGTGTGACTAGACCAAGATCACCCAGCAAACTCCCATGGCAGAGTGGGGATTCAAACCTGGGTCTCCCAGATCCTAATTTGACACTCTATTTGAAAAAGTGTGCATGCACATGAAAGCTCATACCTTGAATAAAACTTTGTTGGTCTTAAAGGTGCCACTGGACTCTGAATTTGTTCCCCTACACCACACAACAGCCCTGTTTTTAAAAATATAAGAACAATGAGGTAGGCCTATAAGGATGATGCTGAGAGAAAAAAAAACACTTGTTTATTTTTTGGCAGAATAAAAAAAATATCAAAGTCTGACCGGTATGTTTAGGCTTCATCTGGGGGCAACTATGAAATGAAAAATAACTTACTGTCTTTGTAGACAGTTCATTATATAGAATTGCCCCAGAAGAAGATTGTAAGGGAAATCTCCCCTGCTCTGTCCCCTCTACTAAGAGAAAGATGGTTGGTGGTACATTTGCAAGCATACTCTTTCTCCTCCACATTTACAATATGGCCATAGATTTTACCTGTGAGCAAAATTACTATGGCTTTATATGGGCGATTCAGCTGTGCATATTAGGGTTGTCAGTTTTCTGGTAAATAGTTCTGATACCTCAAGCTGAGTGCTTCTGAACATGTGCAGAAAGACTTCTCATTTATGGGTGGGTGAGTTAGGGTTTTTAGTTGAGTTTGCAGAACAGTGTCTCTGAACTGGCGCAGAGTATCTATTTTGTAAAGAGGACCAGCATCTATATTTTTTACAAAGAACGTAAGGATACAATTAACTGGAATGTGCCCAGACTGCCTTTCTTGCTCCTGCAATAGACAAGCAACAGTTTCTGAAAATAAATTTGCCCTAGGTTCCCTGAGCTGTTTGTGATGTAAATAGGAACAATTCTGTACATAATTCAGCTGTTAACTGATTATTCAGTACATTGGAAACTATTTGTAATTGTGCTTTGTTATCTTAAAGCCCTGTTAGTATTAACTGTTACGATAATACTGTATGGAACATATTTACTCTCACCAAAATTCATAGAACAAGGAGTTCATATCCATACCCTAGAGTATGTCCTGTTTCAAAATGGGCAAAGATCAACAGAGACTTCTTTATTAATCATTTTCTTTATTAATTATTGTTTTACAAACCTTTCACTGATTTTATGTCAGTTGTAAGTCTGCACACTTCTAAAGTGTTTCATATTGTTTGAATTTTTTAAACGTTTGTGATATTTTCCAGTTTTTGCTTATGGCATATGACGGACTAAAACAGAAAACACACATACACTTTTGGCCTTACATACTGTTTTTCCTGGCAACTGGCCAGGATCATGAAATTTTGCCAGTTACCCTTGGCAACAGAATCTCTGCCAAAAGACTACCAACTCTACCCCTTGTCCCACAAAATGCCCCACAAGGTGCAAAATATATAAATGTACCTATGACTAGATAGGAGAGAGATAAACTGGGATTCTTCTAGCTCAGGGCCTGAAGTCTGCATTGTTGTTCAAATTGAAGGTATCAGGAAAGAGGGTGGGTTTTTTTTTCATACCTTTCAACATTATTTCAAGTAGGGAGGGAGTGGGAAGTAAAGGAATAACAAATAGTTAGCTTTCACTATGAGTAAGGCTGGGGCAGATGGAAAGCCATGGTATATGGGAGCAGAGACAAAGAGAAAATGCAGGAAGAAAACACGTAATCCTGCTGTTTTGTGAGATATCAGGAATGTGTTGTACTGATACAAAGCTATAGTCTTCATGTACACACTACTGGCACATGGTGGTTGAAAGTGCTTAGTGATAAGTCACAGATGACTTATCGTGACTCCACAGGGTTTTCAAGGCAAGAGATGTTCAGAGGTGATTTGCTGTTGCCTGCCTCCATGTCATGACCCTGGTATTCTTTCAAGGTCTCCCATCCCAATGCTGGCCAGAGCCAACCCTGCTTAGCTTCTGAGATCTGATGAGAGCAGGCTAGCCTGGTCTATCCAGGTCAGGGCACTGGCATGTACACACCACTATATGAAATAATTAGATATGAGTCCAGTAGCACCTTATAGACCAACAAGAATTTGGGGGTAAAAGCCTTTGAGAGTCAGAGCTCCCTTCGTCCCTAGTTCTACTGCAAATTAACACAGCTACTCTCTGAAACAATGTGAAATAATATAACAAAGTTTGAGTCCAATGGCACCTTCAAGACCAACAAAGTTTTAATCGAGGTATAAGCTTTTGTGTCCATGCACACTTCTTACTATAGGCAACTTTCATTATGATATGCAGCCTTAGGCATGGTTCCTATTATGATTCCTCTCAGCCCCACCTTCACTTAAGTGCAGAACCATTAGCAGAAACTTTTCCTTTGTTTCTCCTCTCCTATCTTTTCTCAGCCTTGTGTAATAAAGGGAAGAGCTATTTTCTTAGCAATATACCAGCAAGTCCCCTTATGCAAATACTCTACAGCAACCAGAACTGTTAATTGTAGATCTTCTTTTCTATTATTGATCTCCACTAACAACTGTTCCTTTTGTCTGGCAAATTTAGCTGCTTCTTATAGCTTGTGGGATAGGGTTGCCAGCCTCCAGGTGGGGCCTGGGGATCTCCCACTTTTACAACTGATCTCCAGCTGACAGAGATCAGCTCCCCTGGAGAAAATGGCTGCTTCGAAGGGTGGACTCTATGGCATTGTACCATGCTGAGGCCCCTCCCCTCCCCAAACCCCGCCTTCTCCTGGCTCCACACCCAAAGCCCCCAGGTATTTCCCAACCTGAACTTGGCAACCCTATTGTGGGAACCTGTTTGCCCTGAGGTAATGGTACATCTAAGCCTAGATGTTCTCTTGTAGCATTTACATTTTCAAATAAAATATGCAACACAGCCGTGCCACAGTCTGTGTATAGTCACTTGAAAGTGGTAGGCTACCAAATTAGCAATAAGATTCAGGCAGGTAGCCATGTTGGTCTGAAGCAATAGAACAAAGTTTATAGAACAAAACCCAGAATTAAACTTTATTGGTCTTGAAGGTGCCACTGGACTTAAAATTAGCAATAAGGCTAACATATTTCTGATAAAAGTCTTCTTTGTAATAATAGTGGGAGAATGTCCTGCTGAGTACTGAAGGAATACTGAACAAAGTTTTCTCAAAAACATATCCTTTTAGCTAAAATTCAAGTGTCCCATGTAAGATTTGTTACCTTGATGCAAGCTTACAGAGCTGGGATCTCGGTAGCCTAAATAAGAAGTACATTTACTGTAAATGATTATGTCATGTGTGTCTGGCATGAAGTGAATTGCCTTGGGGAAACCAGAGCCCATGACAAAAGGAATGGTAATTTTTCTTAATGATTATAACTATCACTTCAGTGAATCTTCAGTGTTAGGCTGCCTAGAGTGAGTCAGTTCCTATCAGGGCTTGGTGGACATACCTGTGTTCCAGCTGAATTGAGGGGACAAAGGCATTTCTGTATGTGATAAAGTAGGAGATTTAGATTCTAGCAAAGTCAGAGAATAAGACAGATTCTGCTGTGAGCTGGCTAAAGTGCTGTGGAGGTGCTGGATCTCTGGAGAAAGCAACGGAGTTTGAGTCCAGTGGCACCTTTAAGACCAAGAAAGTTTAATTCTGGATATAAGCTTTCTTGTGTATGCACACTATTTCAGATACATGCACGAAAACTTATACCCAGAATTAAACTTTGTTGGTCTTAAAGGTGCCACTGGGCTCAAACTTTATTACGTTGCTTTAGACCAACACGGTTCAACGCCTGAATCTATCCTTAGGGAATGTACCACTGTTCTCTAAATTCTGCCTTTGCTCAGTCTGGTAAAAGTGAACAAATTTTGATCTTCTCAGCAATTGCTTTCAGTATCCAAACACGTGCTTGAGCAAAAGTTACTTTTCAGAATACTTCCAAGGCTGTGTTAATCATAATAAGAGGGCCAGGGTCTTTTCTGTGGCAGCCCCACACTGGTGGAATGAGCTCCCAGGAGGACATCAGGGCCCTGCGGGACCTTTTACAGTTCCACAGGGCCTGTAAAATGGAGCTCTTCCACAGGCCTTTCAAGTAGGGTGCCGCCACAGTGTTTGACCCTGGCCTGATTACCAACAGTGCCAACAGTATCACCAACCGAGGACTAACACTAGGCGGGAGCCTGAAGGTCCCCCTTAGCTGACAGAAGATCGCCATCTTTTATGATGTATTGTATGGTTTTATGCTGATTTGATGGTTTTAATGAATATTTCAATGTATACTGTATATGTTGTTAGCCGCCCTGAGCCGGCCGAATGGCAGGGATGGAAGAATAGAAATATAAATAAAATAAAATAAATAATATTTTGTTTTGGTGGTAAGAGTTACAATCAGAACCACAGCAGTTCTCTGATGGTATAACATGTGCCGGGGGGGGGGGGGGGTAACCACATGTTTCTATGTATCTGTATTTGAAAGCTAATTATACTTTTTGATTAAACATGTATTGATTTTTCAGAATCTTGGTGTCTCTTAGATTTTTTTGGTTTTAAGATGCTAAACTGTAGAACTAATGCATGGAAATAGTAGGGCACACTATTGACTGCCCCCAGATCCAGCTTGTGGATTTCAAGCTGTACTATCAACTGGTAGCCCAGGCAAACCTATCACCTCCAACTTTCCCCTTTCAAGCTTACACTTGACATGCTGCTTTTCATATTTTGTATCATTGTAGATTGTATACTGCATTAGTACTAATGAACATAATTAAAATGTATGCTAAACATGGTTTTTAATCTTTCTCTACTTGTGTCTACAGAAATGGAAAAAGACCAGCCCGGTATAGAAGTGACTAAGAAAGAAATACAAATTGAAGAGGAAAAAACAGAACTAAAAATTAAAGAGGTAGAAACAGAACAAGAAATTGGAAAGGAACCGAACAGAAACCTACTCGACGGATCATCTGAATCTCCCAGAGGTTTGCTAGCCCAATGCAGAAATCTTTGTGGTGCGTTAGGGATATTTGTAGGGATCTGGTTGTGGAAATACATTCTTTTAAAATGCTTCCTCAAATACAAATGAATAAAACAGGGATGGCCAAAATTGCTTAATGAAAGAGCCACATAGAATAAACATCAGATGTTTGAGAGCCACAAGACATGAACAAATATTACACGTTTTTACTGAAAAATATGCACATTTGCTTTTTATTAACATTAAATGAGACTGCCAAAAATAATAACAGAAGCAGTAAAAGCAGATATTGATAATGATATTTATTTGTCCTATGATACTTGTATGCAAATGATATTTAGCTTCCCCAGCCGCCCTGCCTGGAGCCACACAATATGTGTGAAACAGCTGCATGCGGCTCCCAAGCCACAGTTTGGCTACCCCTGGAATAAAACAATGTAGGTATTTCTTTCCCCCCAGGCTATGTTTTCTAGCAGACAATGTTGGAGTATGTCTGAAATGCCAGTTTCGTCATCCATTCTTAAAATGCCTCTTCCAACATTTTTCAGACAAAATATTAAAAGATAAATTAATGTACCAGTTAAAAATAGTTTTCACACACTCACTGTACTGAAAGTGCAGCCGTGTAAACAATGAGTGATTCATCCTTTAAACTAAGGTGTTCAGACCAAATGTGTCAAATTCTGCAAACATTGGCTGATAGTTGTTTGATTTTACTGTGCATGAACTGCTTTTATATTTTAAAATACTCAAATGTGTGTTATTTTGTGCTCATTATGAAAATTGTTCCTTTGAAGGGAAGTTAAGAGCTCATTTAAACCATGGCAAGTATTAACATTAAGCCTTGCACTTGGGTAGGAGGAATCAGTAGAGGGAAGTTACGATGGGTATTGATTTTACAAAAAGAGTTATGGCACTGATGCTTTTTTGGAGCAACCTAAGCAGGCCTACTTAGAATTGCAGCAGGAAAAGTCTGTGTCGAGAGACCTTTTTTGCTCAAATTCTGCAGACAAAGCTGCACAGTTTACTTTTGTTTTGTTTGATGGAAAGCAGGTGTCAGAGCAGTAGGGATAGGTACAATAAGTAAATGATAAGCCAGAGCTATGGGGTTAGGTGTATGCGCAGAATGTCGTAGATGAGAAGATGCAGGGTATAAAGCTTCCAGTTCCTGCAAAGCAGTTGAAGAAGTAACACTTGATTATAAGCTGCCATGTAATAAAAAAAGTAACTTGAACAAAAAATTGAACTTTTTTTGTGCTAGGAAAACACATTTCAATTCAGAGAACGCTTATCGATCTAGAAAAACTGGCTGGTCGGAAGGAAGGTTGTATAATCTCAACTGTTTCCCAGAACACAGACCCTCATGTGGCAGGTATTTAAGCTAGCTCCAGCAAAGAGAAAGGTATGGCCGAGAGAGAATGTATGTGGTGCTAGACTCTTAGAAGTGCACCTAACATAGCTAATCCTGGTTACTGAATAGCTGGGGAGGGTGCATCACTGACCTTAATCTGCAAGCCAGAAAAGAGGCCATGCAGGGTAGCGGGCTATGAGCTCTCATTAGGAGTCTGTATGTATGCAACAGTGGCTGCTTAAGTGCTGGTGGAGAACAATATTATATATAACAGTTGAGAAGAACGTAGATAGTTTCATGCACCATTGTGGGGACTTGCAGATGTGCCTTTATCCACTCTGCCAGTTGCAAGCCAGGAGATGCACTTGAGCTAGTTCTGCTGGGAGAGGAAAGTACCTGGCAATGGCATCAGCACTGCATGCTTTTGTGGAGGGAGGACAGGAGAGATCGGGCGTCATACCCCTGCCTGGTTGTTGGCATAGTCAAGCTGAGATTTAACAGGACTTATCTTAATTACCTTGTAAGGAGGTAAGATTTAGCAGCTGAGATACTGTGTAAATAGAACTGCTCCCAGACTGAGATGAGAGTAAAACAGTCCACAGCAGCTCTCAATTCCTTCATAATCGAATTTGGTTACAAGAGTTGCTTTGTTTTGATACATCAAACTTGGTCCTTGAATAGTTTGAACAGTCTAGAAAAGCTCAGAACAGTGTCCAAGTTAACCCTGCAAAGCAGTTGAGAGGGACAGTGCCCTATAAAATGGGTGCTTGTTATAATTATTGCATCTCTTCTTATTTTGGTCTAATTTACATGACCAGGTAGCAAGAAATCTTGTCCTCTTTGCCCTGAAGACAAGTTCAAAGCTTGTTATGTTCACAAGCTCCATCGCCACCTTCTGAATCTCCACTGGAAAGTCTCTGTTGAATTTGAAGGTAAAGATGTCTGAAATGCTACACTGGCTTAAAGTAAAGTTAATGTCACAGTTGTTCATTTCTTGGTTAGTGCTTCAAATTCCAAGACAAAACCCACCACTGTTGGGTAGCTTGTTATAAACTGTAGTTTAACTCGACCAGTAAATCTGATCAGTGTTGATAAGATACTTTTCTGTCTGCAGTTGGCTTAAAATGAAGGCCCGGGCAGCACAGAACTTGCTGTCTGTCATGTATCATTCTGAAGTGACCAAGCCCTTTCTACATTCCAGGCTACAGAATGTGCATTTGTTACTTACCTTGTCGCCCTGTGAAACCAAATGTTGCTGGAGATCAGGTACTACAGCTATAGTTATACAAATGCTCATCTTTTTTTACAAAAGCTTGGGATAATTACGAATGGTTCAGTTTCCATTTTGGCCTGACAGGCTCTCAAGAGAAGCTTTCAATGACACATCATATACAAAAACAGGATGATAAAAACAATGACTGAAGAAAGCAGCAAACCATACCAAAGCCTAGCAATGAGAACCAATGAACAGCCAACAATATAAAACACGACAGGTCAAGAAAAGAACTGATTAGCTCCAAATGCCTTCTGAAAGTATGAACTAAAGCCAACAAAGAAGGAGCAATATGGTCCTTCTTAGGCAAAGATTCCCATAATCTTGGCACTGCCACCAAAAATGCCCTATCCTGCATCACTGTCCACTATACCTCAGATGGCAGGGATTGTGGAGAAGGGCCTCTACTGATAATTTTATTCATTTATTAATTAAAATACTTGCGTCCTGCCTTTTCTTGTGGCTCAAGGTGGCTTAAAAGTCACATGTAAACCCTAATGCTAACCTAAATTTACAAATGAAGTTTATGTAGGAGAAGAATAGTACTTAACATACTGTGGTCCCATACTATTAAGGGCTTTCAAGGGGAAGACCAGCTCCTTGAATGGGCCAGAAGGGAGGAAAGGAAATGCTGAATGCGCACGTCTTTATTATACTATTTATACCTGAATTTTGTATTTATTTCTGAACAGGGTAGGGGGATGATAGGGTGCCCATTTTATTATATGTCATTTATCTAGATTATTTACATTCTGTATGAAGTTACTTTAAAAATGCCTTTTTAAAAGTTTACATAGAATACTGTATATATTGACTTAAATTTACCCTGCGTTTTGTGGATTAATTAAATGCCTTGTCTAATAAGCCTAGACTTTCTGTTCTGACTAAAATTATGCCCTTGTGAAATGGTATAATAGCAGCATATTGGGAAAAAGTAAGTTTTTATCAGGTTGTTTAAAAGCCTATAACAGGTTGGCAGGAAAAGATCAGGGTACTTGCTTTTCACCTTATATGTTACATTTAAATTAAGATGACATGGAAAAACATGAAGAAAGACAGTTCTGCTTCATTTCATTCTACCATGAACCAATAATTTCAGAAAGTGGAATCATGAAACACTAGTGAGCTCACGGGATTTTGTGGGTAAAACACTCAACAGACAGCCCAAGACCTAGTAAGACTTTGCTTATGGTTCTGAGACCTTATGTGATGTGCTTGCTTATTGGGGAGACTTTTTCTCCTTTAAAACACACTTTGTGTACATGAACTTGGTATATTTCTGCTGCCACCAGGAATTAAAAATTCCAACTCTCTCTATTTTGCTTCAGAGCTTCAGAGGACTATGTGGCCTGTTCTGATTTCTGGGATAAGTTTAAACTAATAATGATTTATGTATAAAAGAACAAAATAGGTTTCCGATCATTTTAAACTATTGCTGAAGAAAGGAACTTGTAAATGTAACTGGCAAGGCTTGGCGTCACACACAGTCTCTCAGACTCCAAAACTGTACTCTGACAGGCTTAGACAGTCTAATCTCTCTCTCTCTTTCACTGTCATATATATCTATATATATATATATATATAGATATATATGACAGTGAAAGAGAGAGAGATCCACACAGACTATTGTTTGTCTTATTCACACAGAATAGACTAAGTCCCATAGTCACACAGACTATGCTCTATCTTCAAACTTCACTCACAGAATCACCTCAGAGACATCTCTCCTCCCATACTCTCAGTCATCAGCCAATCACATCACACTTGTCTCCCATCATTCTTCTTACATTACTGCAGTCACACTAAACATTTAAAGAAACACACACACCAAAATATGAAATCATTACACTTTAGTTGAGGAATGGCTTCTGAATAAAGACAAAAAAATTGCCCTTTTTAGTGTATCAGCATGGTCTTTAGAAACATGTGGGCAACTTACAGACAGTAAAAACTGAAACAATGATACAGCATCATACAATGATACTTTGGTTGATCAAAATAACAAACCAGCAGTGTGTAAATCAGTATTATCTAAAATAGTGAAATATGCCATATTCCTCTTTAAAAGCCATTCAAAGTGACCTCACCTACACAAAGCCATCTTCATAAAAAGTCACAATAGAGCTGGTTGATGGTGAGCTTCTTGGGCAAGGGACCTTCGTAACAAGGGCAGCACCATGCTGCCTTGCTCCTAGTTTTGCAGAGACTGATATGCTGCCAATACTTTTTATGTATAATAAAGGAAACTTATACCAAACTCTACAGTGTTGTTTCAGCAAAACAAAATAAATATATAGCCACAAGATTGCAGTCCAGTTGTTTTTGAATGGGTATTCATAAGCTGAGTTGATGGTTGGGACAAGATTCTCCGGAATAGCTCCTGTTTCGAATCTAGAGATCTTCTTCCATGCCACTATTTCTACCTTTATATAAAAATATAATAAAACTAGAGAATCACACCCAGGTAATACATTCTCATTGATAGGTCATGAAAGCCTTATCCTAAGGCATCCTATAGCTCTTAAATATCCACCAAACTTTCATAACCTGACTGGAGAGTGATCACTAGATGCATTCTTTCCCCTGTGTGGGGTAAGTCTTTTTGGCCCTTCTTTTGGGTCTTTGTAATGGATTTTTTATGAGTTGTTACTAAAATTTATATATGTATATTTTTGTATTCTTAGGCATAATATTTGAAGGGAAGCTAACACTTTTATAGAAGCCTGATGTTGAGTTTCCATCTCTTGTTCTCGTAATATATTTTATGAGTGTTCTGAAAGGATCTTAATACATATTGTTAACTATCAATGAGAATGTATTAGCTGGGTGTGATTCTCTAGTTTTGTTATATTTTTATATAAAGGTAGAAATAGTGGCATGGAAGAAGATCTCTAGATTCAGAACGGGAGCTATTCCGGAGAATCTCGTCCCAACCATCAACTGAATACCCATACAAAAACAACTGGACTGCAATCCTGTGGCTATATATTTATTTTGTTTTGCTGAAACAACACTGTAGAGTTTGATATAAGTTTCCTTTATTATACATAAAAAGTATTGGCAGCATATCAGTCTCTGCATGGCTTCATTCTTGTACCTGATTTACTCCTTACAGCTGTGTTCCATTTCATTGTAACCTTTGCTCCTAGTTTTGCCAGTGTAAAGAAAAGTCTCATAGTAACACAATTTTCAGTATCAGTGTGAAGATGGGGGAGGTATTGTATAGAAGATGCTTCGTGAAGTATCCTCGACCCAGCCGTTTAGGGCTTTAACAGTCATTACCAGCATACTGACTGCCCAGACAAACTGCGAACTCACAGAATTTTTTCAGCACAGTTTTAGTGTGCAACTCAAACCCACTAATGTGGGGGAGAACACAATATTAAACATCAATTGCTTCTGAACAGGGACTCTACACAGAAGACATTACAGTAGTCCAGCAAGACATAGAAGAATAGCAGCTTTATCTTAGGGGAGAGAACAAGTTAAAACCTCAGTATTAGAATAATAATTGTGAGAATTATGTTGGCTTGATATGAATACTAGGAGCAAGGCCCATTGTGACAATAAATACAATTGGCTCTAGCCAGGCCTGCAGCTCCCCTCATCTCTTTCCCCACCCCGACTGTTGTTCCACCCCATGGCTGCCAGAGGTCTCATGCCCACCATACCCGGCCCGCATTTGAGGGCATGGCTGCCGAGGCCGCCCGGCCTCGTCCCCCCCAGCTCCGTACGCAGTCATAGCAGCCAAGGCTGCCCGGCCTCCCCCCTCCCCCGGCTCCATTTGAGGCTGTGGCGGGCCAGGCCGCCCAGCCTGGCCTCCCCCCGCCTTTGTTGGAAGCTGCGCCGGTCCTTGTCCCCTCCCCAGTCCCCAGCCTGAGCTCCATCCTCCATCCACCTCTTTCGGACAGCTCTTCCCTCGGGCTCGGTGTCCCAACCCGCGGTTGTAGCTCTCTGGGCAGGTGGGCGGGACTGTGGGGCATGTTCACCCCAGCGCCACTTCAGCCAATGGTCAGGGTCCCTGTGCTGAGTGGCAGTTCATGCAGCCTACTCCTGAGGGAGTGTATTTTACATGGCCACGGTGGCCACCCCAAATTTGAAATATAATATAGAGAGATAAGCAGAGCTTCTTGTTTTGACGGTCAATCAGGGCTTATTTATCTTAACCTCATGGCCTTATATGCTTCATTTATAGCTTCAATATATTTGATGTGGGGGTTTTTAAATAAAATTTTAAAAAGAATAAAAAGAATAATAATTAAGTCTTGTTAGACCATTCTGCTAATGAAGACACTGTGTTCTTGATGATACCATCCATAGATGTATTTAATGGTTATTTATTATTATGTAGTCTAATCTTAATACTGAACAGCTTTTCTGATACACTTTAACTCTGTACTCTATGCTGTAGATATCCCTAAAGATGGGAGCCCATTTCCACTGCATTATCTGTTCAGCAACCATTACCCGAAGGACTGATATGGTAGGGCATGTTAAACGCCATGTTAATAAAGGCGAAACTGAATCTAGATATAGTTCTGGTAAGTATTTTGGCACCCTTGTTGCTTTATTATGAAGATCTTGCATTGTGTTCATTGTGCGGTACAGGTAGAATGTGTGATGCAGTTAGTGTATGTGGGAATATGTCATCCTGTCTAAGTCATCAGATCTGAAGGCCTTTTAAAGGACTTTCCACAGTCTCCTTAAAAGGCAAGGCATTTTGGCCGATGTTTCTTTATTCACCACCTTTGTCTAACATGGATGAAATATTCTGTTTGAGAGCTGTGCATGATGAAGTAGTTTATTCTAGTATTTGTGCAGTAGTACATGCAAGATGGAGTAAAACAATAAAAACCCCAAGGCATGTAGCTTGTACATTAAGATTTAGCTTTCATGGAAGGAGAAATGTCATGCAAGGATCATTTCACAGCCAATTTCCTGCCCCTGTCACTCAACTATTTTCCCATTTTTTCCCTAGTAGGACTCAAACTAATCTCCAACATGCAAAATAGGTTTGAAAGCCTTTGTCTTTCAATATCCAATCCTTTATTTATTTATTTATTTATTTATTATTTACATTTCTCCCTGCCTTGCCAGGCAAGCTGGCTCAAGGCGGCTTCCAACATTTAAAATACTATAAAACATAGTTTACAAAAGTTTTAAAATACAGCATAATACAGATGGAGAACAAATAAAGATGGCGAACAAACAGGGTTGCATAGTGTGAGGGCGGAATTCACTTTAGGCACCTCCAGTAGGGTCTCTGCCAATAAGCTCCAAGGACCTGGATGTCCTCAATAGTGATCTGAAATAACTTCAAAAGCTCAGTTATTTATTCCTGTCCTCCTCCTACACCTGGTACAAAAGAATTTGCTTGAAGATTTGAATCAAAATAAAATTTCTAGCAGTGTGGCAGTTTTTCAGCATAAATCAGAATAGTTTATTTCTAATTTTGCCAATGTGGTTAATGGTATTTTTATTGCCTAAATTTTTTTTCTTTTTATGATTGCCGTATTCTGGGATACCACTGGCATGGATCTAATGATTTGGGGTGCTTCTTGAGCATCATAGAAAATGTACACAGTCTGCTTAACGCTGTTTCTCCCATTCTGAAAAACATTCTTAGCTCGTGCTCCCAAGTCTACACATGAAGTTGTGAAAGAAGCAGACACAGATGTACGAGTCCTTCCTAACTATTCTACACCACAGAAAACGGATTCCTATTTTAATCCCAAAATGAAGCTTAACAGGTAAAAAATATTGGGTTTTAGGGGATTATTCTAGGGAGCATTTAAAATATATTTTTTCATTACACATTTTCAAAGCCACAGAAATTAGTAGGTGGCACAGAATCAGACACTCTTCCATTGGCCCATTGGCCCTGATCAGTGGGTCCTAATGGACCAGTCTGTGCTAGATCCAGTGGTTCTTTTCTGCTAAGTGAGGAGTCTTCCATCATCAGAAGATTTCATGCTAGACCCAATACTGTGTGCTGTATGTGTGTTGCCACATTATAGTAGTGGGCGTTTATTCTATCAAAAACCTCAATCTCATCATCTGCTAGACTTAACGCAACAATAATAATGATAACTACAGGGAGAAAAACTTTTTAGATGTTATTCTGCAAACTCTTTTTAGAAAATGCCGTTAAAGATCAAGCAGGAATAAATAATGAATGTGTATTTTTACAATTGTTTTCATCAGGATTCTTTTTTTCTTCTTTTAGGCAATTGATAGTCTGTGCTTTAGCTGTTTTAGCTGAGGAGCGGAAGCCTTTGGAGTGTCTGGATGCATTTGGAGCCACTGGTAGTATCTTGTTCTGGCCTTGGATTCACTTAGTATTCTTTGTAAAAATAGATTGTATTCACATTCTGTCATGTTCCTGGCCATCCCAGCAGAGGAGATACTAATAATGGAAATAAATAGATACTTGGAATAGAATTCGTAAAAGTTCTGTTGCTCTTGGCAGCGGTACTGGGAGCAAATATCTGCATATTTTCCAGCCTTACAGGGAGCAACTTCAGTTCACAGCACGTACACAGAAATTTGAATTTGTTTTCCATTACATGTACTGAGAATGTGAGTCTGTTTCTCTGGAAATTGGTTTAAAGGAAGAAAAAAGGAGAAATTGCTTTACCATAATGCATGCATATAACTCTACCATTGCATGCCTTTTGCCTTCTAGGTATAATGGGATTACAGTGGGCAAAGCATCTTGGAAATTCTGTAAAGGTCACAATTAATGATTATAACAAGAATTCTGTAACGATGATACATGAGAACTGTCACTTAAATAAGATGAAGGTGGTGACCAGCAGTAAAGAGGAAGATGACTGTGATGAAACATTGGAAGAAGGGGAGGAAAACTTTCCTACCATTGAGGTGACACAAATGGATGCCAATGTCATCATGTACTTGAGAGCATTTGATTTTATGTAAGTTACCTCTCATTTCAGCAGTATTCTTCCCTGTTGCTTCTTAGAGTCCCTGGGAGTACAGCTCAGTGTGGAAGATCCAAAATTATAATACTTTTGCAAAGACAACAGTGATTTATTGACAGTGACAAAATATTACATTTTATGGAATATTCAACTACTGGAAAGGGGTATAACATGGAATAAATTCATGAACTGGATATTGTAGAAGCATGTCACCACTGGGGGTGTGAAAAAAAATGCTATTTTTCAGAATCAGGTATATTGAGTCATAAAAATAGTGGTACCATTGGGTATGGTATTGGGATTCAGGAAATATTCTGGTTTGCTGAATTTTTTTGCTCCATTATACCCTATGGGGACTATTATAGTCAATGGTTCCCATGGGCTATAATGGAGAATCGATCTGGGGGTATCAGGAGCTTGGGGGGGGGGCTGTTTTTTGAAGCATAGCTGCTGGTGCCTCTCCTAAAAAAAAACCCAAGTTTTAAAAAGTTTGGACTGGGGGTCCAATTCTGTGGGCCCCAGAAGTGCCCCCATTGTTTCAAATGGAGGGGAGGGGAGGTGTTTAAAGGGACATGGGCCCTTTAAATGCTTTTTGCAAGCCATGCTGTGAGTGAACTCCAAAGCGCTGAGTTCACATGGAAGCCTTCTGGGTGAACTCGCCAGTTCGAAGTTCACTTGTGGCGCAGTTTGCAAAAGGCATGGAGGAAAAAAGGGCATTTAAAGGGAACCTTTTTTCCCCTCCATGCCTTGCAAAAGTTTGATCCTGGGCTGGCTCCTCTTTGCAATTCAGTTGAAACCAAGCTGCAAAGAGGAACCACTGTCTCCCTCTGTCATTGCCAGCAGGTGAAGACTTTTTTTGTTGCTTGGTAGTCCTTCATTAACTTTTATTAGTTCTCCCTATTTGTGTGGTTTAAATAATCTATATTTGTATTTTAAACACTGTTTTTGACATGCTGAAATGTTTCTAATTTTCACCACTTTGGGACTCTGTGTCGGGTGCGAAAGCAGCATAAAAATGTTTTAAATAAAATAAATTAATACCCAATATACAACAGTACAACAAACAGCACATTTTACCCCAGCAATTGTAATTATAGCAAACCAAAACACGTCAGGTGGAGGATCAATCAAAAACCTGCTGATTCAGGATGGTCTTTAGCACTTAGATGTCCACAGAGAAGGTATCTTGCAAACTTTTTAGAGAGGTGTTAAGGATGTGGCACCATAGCCAAGTGTGAGGCTGTGTAATGATTGATATCTTTGTAGCTCTTAAGTAAGATTATATTTCTAGCCACCTTGAAGCTATTTTATATGCAAGACAGAAATCATGTAAATAAACAGATTTCTAGATTTCCCTGCCTTGCCTAAGATGGAAGGAGGACCCAGAGAAAGGCTTCCAAGGAGGATCTCAGTTAATCTTCTGAGTCCTACAGAAGGAAAGAGATCTCCAGGTACCCTGGATGCAGAGCATTTAGAGAATTTAGAGGGCAAACCCTGCACTCACATCTGGAATCAAACTGGAAGTGATCGCAGATCTTGCAGCATATGTCCACTACCACATGTCCCAGCCAACAACCCAGCTGTAACATTTTGGAATTTTCAGGAGGTTGTTAAAGGCCACTCTGTCTAGAGCATGTTATAATGGTAACTATAACATCAGCAGAACATGGGAAACGATAGTAAAGTCATTACTTTCCAAGAAGAACTACAGCTGGTATACTAACAGAAGCTATATTTAGCTGGGAAAACCTACTGTGCATGCCTTCTGAGGATAAGAGCTCGCAAACTTACCTGGAAATGTGTCTTGCTGTTTTTGTGTGCAGAAGAGCCCAGAGAGAGGAAATAAAATAGGCACTGTCCCTATATGACTTAAATACCCAGGTTTTATTTGATTTCTGATGGGGGTATGGATATGATCAGATGTGTACATCTCTAAGGATACTTACTTGGAAATTAGTTCTGTTGAAATCAGTGAGTTAGATCCCACAAACAAAATGCTATAGGGCAGTGATAATAGCTTTCACGGAGGAGAGGGCATAATGTGCCTGATTTCCTCTCCTCCCTTCATCCCCATGTGCATGGCATTTTGTCCACAAAGATCCGCCAACACCCCCCCTCCCCACCCAGGTATGAGCTGGGGGCATCACAATGGGCTACTGAGGGATGGAGAAGGCTTGAAGCATCTGTTGCCCCCTTGCAGTTTGCAGAACCCTACCCAGTGAGATTAACTTTTGAGTAAACGCGAATCAGATTGTGCTGTAAATCTTGTGTACAATTTTTATGAGCTCTTGGCCACTTTGCCCTACAGACATCTGGACCCATTTGGATCATCAGTAAACTATCTAGATGCAGCTTTCAGAAACGTAAGAAACCTCGGTATTGTGTCAGTGACATCGACAGACATCAGCTCTCTGTATGCCAAGGCTCAGCATGTGACTCAGCGCCACTACGGTTGCAACATTGTGAGGACAGAGTATTACAAGGAACTGGCAGCTCGCATGGTAGTTGCTGCTGTGGCAAGGTAAACTTACCGTTTCCGAAGGGCAATTGTCTCACACTCTAGTATAAGATGGAAGCAGCATTCCCCCCCTAATTGAATCCTCTCATGCAGAGACTGCGGAAAATGGCATCTTTCTTTCCAACAGTCTTCAAGAATTAGCTAGGAAGGTACCTGCTGTAAAAGCAAATGAAACAGTTCAGATCAGGACTTCACAATGTGGCACATGAAACTGAATACAGATTGACAGCCATGTACTGGGGCCTGCTGGGTACTTTATAGTCCTTTTTTCAGTCACCAGCAGGCATTAAATAGGATTGAGCCTCAGGTGGATATCGTACATGGCTTGTACGTTGTGTTCAGCTTGATGGATTACTAGCTCTGCAGGCCTGGAGAACAGCATAAGCATCTGGGAGAGATCTCTGCTTTTAACTTTGGACAGTACAGGAAACAGCTGGCTCTTGATAGTAAAGAGTAACTGTGAGTGCAGCTTCAAACATTGGAAGTGAAGTCTTTCCCCTCCCTGCTTGTTAGTGCTCCTTCCTCCAGGTTGAGAATTTAATCAAGCTTCCCACAGCTGCATATCTGAGGCAAGAGGAGGCTGCTAGGACTAAGTTTGTCATCCCTCCTCCTCCTTATGCTATGTCTGTGTTCGTTCTAAGTTCACCTTCACCCCTCCCCAATTTGAACCACATGGGAAGACATTTAGGGCTGTTAAAATGTGTCAGCCTGTCTCATGTTGTAGCATGTATAATTTTATGTCGTGGAACCAAAGTTAAACACCTGGACAGCTGGCAAGAAGGTAAGGCAGAGTCCTGTCTCCCTGACACCTCGTTTTCTGTGTTAAGTAGAGATGGCAATCCCCAGGTGGGGGCGGGGAATCCTCCAATTTCGAGGGCTCCTACCCACCACTGGCCAGCAGGGGAAGACCCACCCCCAAGCTCCTGCCCCAAGAGCGACCACCCGTGGCCACCCCACCTGTGAGATTTAAAGGGCCCCCAGCTGTTCAGTGGGAACGCGTGGCCGCCAAGGCGACCACCAGCTGCTTTTGCCGCTTGAGATTCAGGTGTGTGAGGGCCCCACTCCTCAAAAACAACAAAACAAATTAAATATTTTTTGAGGAAGTGGGGCCCTCACACACCTGAATCCCAAGCAGCAGATTCGCTGCTTGGGATTCAGGCATGCAAAAAAGCATTTGAAGTGATCCTTTAAATGCTTTTTGAGAGCAGGGGGCATGCACCTGAACTCAAAGCAGCGAATTCACCACTTGGGATTCAGGCACATCTCCAGTGTGATGATGCCACTTCTGTGTGACGACATTGCATTGGGGTTGTCCCAGGAATGCCCCCCAAAGTCCCCCGCTGGGAAGGAGGGAGGAACTGGCAACCCTAATGTTAAGGGATTTTATATATTTCATTCTTTGTGTACCCACCTCCAATCTGAAATTAAACAGCCCTAACACAGATTTATCAGCTCAGTAAGGGCTAGGATCAAGGAATTTTATTTTTTCTTCAGTTTTTTAGTTATCGTGCCATTTCAAGAATGGACTGTATTTAAAAAATGAACAACAGTTCTTAGGCTTTGGATTCCTGATATACTGAACCCCTTATTCTACTCAAAGGAATGTGGAATGGTATAGTGTAGCCTGATCTCATCAGATCTCAGAAGCTAAGCAGGGTTTGTACTTGGATAAGAGACCCCTAAAGGAAGACTTTGCAGAAGAAGGCAATGGCAAACCACCTCTGCTTAATCACTTGTCTTGAAAACTCTGTGGGGTTACCAAAAGTCAGCCACAACTTGATGGTACCCCACACACACACACACACACACACACACACACACACACACAACTCAAAAATTAGTAAGATGGCATTGTTGGTCATAATAGTTTATTGGTGTAAAAGTAGGAACTATAGAAAATCATGTAAGGAAATTGGTTAGCTGTGACAGCACAACCTTTGCAGTCACTATAAACTTTCAGAACTGGACACATTGTCTAAACTAGAACCTTTCAGGGATAGCTAGACCTGTGAACAAAGTAGAACACCTAGGAAGGGTAAGTTCTTGCTGAATTTCCTAAGTAGTAGCATGTCTTTTTTGCAGAGCTGCTGCACGATGCAACAAAGGCATTGAAGTTTTGTTTGCAGTGGCCCTAGAACACTTTGTTCTTGTAGAGGTGAGAGTACTGAGAGGACCCTCTCCTGCAGATGACACTGTCAAGAAAATTCGGTACCTCATCCACTGTCAGTGGTGCGAAGAGAGGGTATTTAAGAGAGAGGGCAACATGATAGAAGGTAACCCATCTGTTTTTATACACACATAGTTTAAGGTCGATGCCAGTGAGATTCAGTTGATGAAAACAAAACTATCACGGCGTCTGTTTTGGTTTTGTTGGTGTTGAAAAACTAGTCTTAACCAAGTTTAACCTCTGTGCTAATAAAGTGTTTTAGTATTGTGGGTTGCATGACAAATTATCATTATTGTTTTTATTCTGCTCTTCCTTCAAGGTGCTCAGGACAGTAGCCCCCCCCCCCTTTTTATTCTTGCAACAACCTTGTGAGGTAGATGAGACTGCATTTCTGTCAGTGCTGAGCAGGAATCAAAAACTGCTCAAACCTGTCATCATCCACTGCACAGGCCTAGGAGTGGGTCTCTTTTTTAGCTTTTAGTCTCTTATTTCTGGGTTAGTCTCTTAAAGTCTCTTTTTTTCAGAATTAGTCTCTTTTCTCTCCTTTTTTGCGCCTTCAAGTGCTCAAGAAATTAAAATTGTGGAACAGGATTGTATGATGTGCTATTCTTCAAATGCAATAAAGGTATGCCAGAGAACTCCCTATTGATACAAAAGAAGGTGTTCTCATTGATGAATGGAAAATGTTGCAGGTGGAGACAGACTGCCCACCTTTTGAAGGAAGAATTGATAGTTTTTTGGGATAAAATTTTAAAGAAAACTAATGTGGGGGGGGGGGAATATCAAGAGTTGGCGAAAGTTATCGACTACATTGTCTCACATGGAAATGCAGACATTGAGAGGCGTTTTTCTGTGTCGAGATGGGCTTTGACTGAGGACAAGGCTTCCACTTGTGAACGAACATTGAATGCAATTTTGTTGATCAGAGATACATTGAAAACCTATGGAAATAAACCTGAACTGGTTCCCATGACATCAAAACATTGCTATGGGACAAAGTGCACATAAAGCAATACATAATGTACTTAGAGGAACAAAAAAGATTGAAAGAAGAGGAAGAAAAAAAGAAAGAGGAGGAGATACATTTAGCTACAGAGATGGAAGAAAAGGTTAAACAAGCAGAAGAGTCTAGGGGAAAGTAAGATATCACTGACAAAAAAGGACCATGAGGCAACTTCTGAAGCATCTGATCATCTGTTTAAAGAAGCCAATGAACTATTGCAGAGAGGAATACAGAAAGGAAATTTGCAGGAAGTTAGTGTTGCACAGGGTATGTTGGAAGACAATGCTGCTGTATGTGGAACTGAGCAGCAAAAACTTTAAAAAGTGGAAACTCTTCAAAAAGCTGTAGAGAAAAGAAAAAATAGTTTGATCACTGCTTTCTTTGGTAAAAACCCTAAAACTTCTTGATTTATTTTTTATTTCAATTATCATTCCATTTAATTTAAAAAATCCTAATCATACTTTTTAGTGTGGTATTTGTTTTTATTTAGTAATAAATGAACAAGCCATACCCTTCCAGGACCAGAAACAAATGAAACCTAGCCTTAAACACCAAGTGATATACTGTGCATGAATATATATGCACATACATAGTATATTCTACTGTATGATATACTACATATTTTTTGGAAGTTTTGGAGTTAAAAATAGCTTGATTAACAAACTGGAAAATTTAAGTGGGAAGAAAGCCGCTAGGTTTTTGTTGTTGTTGCTGCTGTTCAGTTGCACAGTTGAGTCTGACTCTTTACGACCCCATGGACCACATCATGCCAGGCCGGCCTGTCTTCCATCAAGTTCCGGAGTTTGCTTAATTTCATGTTTGTTGCATCGATAGCACTGTCTAACCATCTCATCCTTTGCTATCCCCTTCTTCTTTTACCTCCAATCTTTCCCAGCATCAGGGTCTTCTCCAGTGAGTGCTCCCTTCTCATTTGGTGGCCAAAGTATTTGAGCTTCAGCTTCAGTATCTGGCCTTCCAGGGAACAGTCAGGATTTCTTTTAGGATTGACTGATCTGATCTCCTTGCAGTCCAAGGGACTGTCAAGAGTCTTCTCCAGCACCATAATTCAGAAGCATCTAATCTTTGGTGCTTGACTTTCCTTATAGTCCATCTCTGGCAGCCATACATTACTATTGGGAATACCATTGCTTTGACCATATGGATTTTTATTGGTAGGGTGATATCTCTACTTTTTATTATGCTGTCTAGGTTTACCATCGCTTTCCTCCCAAGGAGCAGGCATCTTTTAATTTCATGGCTGCAGTCACCGTCTGCAGTGATCTTGGATCCCAGGAATGTGAAGTCTGTCACTGCTTCCATGACTTCCCCTCTATTTGCCAAGAATTGATGGGTCCGGATGCCATGATCTTAGTTTTTTTGATGTTGAATTTCAAGCCAACTTTTGCGCTCTCCTCTTTCACCCTCAACAAGTGGCTCTTGAGGTCCTCTTCACTTTCTGCCATTAGAGTGGTATCATCTGCATATCTGAGGTTGTTGATGTTTTTCCCAGCAATCTTAATTCCGGTTTGTGATTCATCCAGGCAGGCATTTCACATGATGTAATCTGCATATAAATTAAATAAGCAGGGTGACAATATACATCCTTGTTGTACTCCTTTTCCTATGCTAAACCAATCAGTTGTAGGATCTTGAGCATGACCTTGCTAGCGTATGAAATGAGTGCAATTGAATGATAGTTTGAACATTCCTTGGCATTGCCCTTCTTTGGGACAGGAATGTAAACTGACCTTTTCCAATCTTGTAGCCACTGTTGCATTTTCCAAATTTGCTGGCATATGGAGTGCAGCACTTTAACAGCATCATCTTTTAAAACTTTGAATAGCTCAGCTGGGATACCATCACCTCCGCTAGCTTTGTTGTTAGTAATGCTTTCTAAGGTCCATTTGACTTTGCACTCCAGGATGTCCGGCTCGAGGTCAGTGATTACACCGTCATGGTTGTCAAGGACATTGAGGTCCTTCTCCTATAGTTCTTCTGTGTATTCTTACCATCTTTTCCTAATTTCTTCTGCTTCTGTTAGGTCCCTACCATTTTTGTTCTTTATCATGGCCAGCTTTGCACGGAATGTTCCCTTGATTTCTCCAATTTTCTTGAAGAGACCTCTAGTCCTTCCCATTCTATTATTTTTCTCTGTTACTTTGTGTTGTTCATTCAAGAAAGCCTCCTTATCTCTCCTTGCTCTTCTCTGGAAATCTGCATTCAGTTGGGTAAATCTTTCCTTTTCACCTTTGCCTTTCACTTTCCTTCTTTGTAAAGCCTCATCAGACAGCCACTTTGCTCTCTTGCATTTCTTTCTCTTTGGGATGGTGCTGATTGTTGCCTCTTGTACAGTGTCACGAACCTCCACCCATATTTCTTCAGGCACTCTATCAAATCTAGTCCCTTAAACCTATTCTTCACCTCCATTGTGTATTCACAAGGGATGTGATATAGGTCAATGACCTATTGGTTTTCCCAACTTTCTCCAGTTTAAGTCTGAATTTTGCAATGAGTAACTTATGATCTGAGCCACAGTCAGCTCCAGGTCTTGTTTTTACTGACTGTATAGAGCTTCTCCATCTTTGATTGCAAATCATATAATCAATCTGATTTCGGTGTTGCCCATCTGGTGATGTCCATGTGTAGAGTCACCTCCTAGGTTGTTGGAAGAGGGTGTTCGCTATGACCAGTGTGTTCTCTTGCCAAAAACTCTGTTAGCCTTTGCCCTGCTTCATTTTGTTCTCCAAGGCCAAACTTGTCCATTATTCCGGTTACCTTTTGACTTCCTACTTTAGCATTCCAGTCCCCTATGATGATGAGGACATCTTTTTTTGGTGTTAGTTCTAGGAGGTGTTGTAGGTCTTCATAGAACTGGCCCACTTCAGCCTCTTCTGCATCAGTGGTTTGGGCATAGACTTGGATTACTGTGATGTTGAATGGTTTGCCTTGGATTCAGGCTGAGATCATTCTGTCATTTTTGAGATTGTATCCCACTACTGTGTTTTGCACTCTGTTGCTGACTATAAAGGCCACACCATTTTTCCTATGGGATTCTTGGCCGCAGTAGTAGATATAAAGGTCTTCTGAGTTAAATTCGCCCATTCCCATCCACTTGAGTTCACTGATTCCCAAGATGTCGATGTTCAGTCTTCCCATCTCATTTTTGACCATGTCAAGCTTACCTTGATTCATAGATCTTACATTCCAGGTTCCTATGCAGTATTGTTTTTTGCAGCATTGGACTTTCCTTTCACCATCAGACACATCCACAACTGAACATCCTTTCGGCTTTGGCCCAGCCGCTTCACTCTTACTGGGATTACTTGTACTTGCTCTCTGCTCTTCCCCAGTAGCATATCAGACACCTTCCGACCTGAGGGGCTCATCTTCTGGCGTCATATCTTTTAGCCTTTTGTCACTGTCCATGGGATTTTCTGGGCAAAGATACTGGAGTGGGTTGCCATTTCTTTCTGGTTTCAACCAGCTGTCCAAGTTCAGAGTCTCTGGCCCCCGGGGAAGACGGGAGTTACCTGCGATCTCCAAGCAAGGAGGCCACCATCAAGCTGGAAGAGAACTGGGGAGATGGGGGAGTGGAAGACAAGGAGGGATAGAGCAGAAAAGAAGACCAGGAAGTATTCACCAAAGAGGGCTGGACTGACAGAGCTTTGAGAACTGGAGACACTCTGAAGCCCAAAAGAAACAAGATATAGAGAGAGGAAGCGAGATCGAGCCCCACGGAGATGAAAATGCGACCTCGATATCCTGGAGACAAGATCCACCTGGGCAGAAAGGCGGAAACATACCCAGAGCAAGTTCTCAACGATTGGCGGGTGAAGGGAGGGGAAGCCTAGGAACTGATTATTTAAGAGGGAAGTCAAGGGAGAGTTGGGGAGGACACACCCGCTTGACTCTGCAGGAAGAGACCTGGAGGGTCAAACGGGAGAAAGTGGGAGACAGGGAAGAGGAGGACGAAGGTCAGGAGTAACCTCCCCCTTTCCTTTGTCATGACTGAGGCTCATCCTGTGACTAGAATCCTCTGAGAATAATCGTCCTGGAGCGACCATCCTCTTGACACAACAAAACCCAGGTACCGTCACCAGCCTTTTTTTGGTTGGGGATTATTGAAAAATACATATATGTCATTTATCAGAATTTTTAGTGCGAAAACGTGAACATGAAACATTTGAACCATATGGAGCACTTGGTGACTTGGTCTCTTTAGTCTCTTTTCAGTCTCTTTTCCTGCCATTTTAGTCTCTTTTCTCTCTCTTTTGGGAGAGGTCTACCAGGCCTAGGTCTGACTGCACTACACTACCACCTAGGATAGTAATTGCCCATCTGTGCACCTTACTGAACTCTTGTGGGGTGTATAGAGGAGGAAATTAATCCAACAAACCAGCTTGCCACAGTTTGGCTTCTCTGAATGGCCTCCCACTGGATTCTGAAAGAGCACCCTGATACCATGGCATCGCATTCTGACTCACGCGGCACTTAAAAATAACCTCCTGCAGGCAATTGCTTCAACCACGCTTGATAATTAGCATGGGTTTTTTTACTTAGCATATTGCATTTCCATGAGATTCATGATTTTTTTGAAAACAAGCCTCACGTGTTTGCTTATTAAATACACGCTAATACTTTTTTTCCCTACAGAGAATCCTTATCGGCAGCTCCCCTGCGACTGCCACAGTAGTATGACAGGGAAGACGGCAGTTGAACTCGGTCCCCTATGGTACGTAGAGTTTCTCAGTTTTCAGACAGGCAGGCAGGCATTACTAAGGAGACACTGGTGGCTGCCAAAGGGAAGTGGGATGCTGAAAGGGTTATGAAAGGTCACTTGATCTCTCCTGAGCTGGGGAGATTCAAACAATTCTTTCTTCACTTCGAGGAGCTTTGTGTTGCAAGTGTCAAACAATGCTAACAAAGTAGGGCTAGGAAATCAATAAGGCACCTATTTGACCATGATTAAGAACCCTGTTTTAGAGACGCATTTATTTACCATAGTGGCAGTTGTTGCTCCAGGGAGGGGGATGTCCCACCCTACTAAAAGACTATCTGAAGTCTTCTGGCTGTGATGGCTTAGTTAGCAACCACAAAGGTACCACCTAGCCCCACAGTGCACAGTTTGTCACCTCAAAATATTTTAAATGATTTCATATTTTTTGGTGGGGGGGGGGGAACTATACAGTAGCAGCAATCCCCAAGGATGTTTAAAGAGAATATTAGTATTTCAGCTAACACCACAGGCTCATTTGCTTGTCAAAGTATTTATGCTTATTGATGCGGAAATAGAGGGTTCATCTTTCCTGTATATGGCATATGGAGCTGCCTTATGAGCTGAACAGTCTTATGAGTCCACAGTCCATCAAGTCTGGAATTGTCAACTGTTAACTGGCAAGGGTTCTTCAAAGTCTCAGCCACAGACTTTTTATATGGGTACTTCCCCTACTCTATGTCTATTATAATGGGAGACTGTATTTATTGTGCAAAGACAAGAAGTGCCATATTTACCCAAAAGGAAAAAGGTGACCCTGAATGTAAGATGAGCCCCCTAAAAAAGATTATACATTATGGTACAGAATTGTAAGTTAAAACTGCTCATGTAGCAAAATAAGATAGCTTCCGTTTCCAGTGAAAAAGGGTGAATATTTGACACAATCTTAGAGGGTTTCTTAAAAAAAGATTTCTAGCTTTTACTGCTTCAAAGACCTTAAAGGCATCAAACTTCAGCAAGGCTTGTGGAATGACTTCAAAGTATAGCCTCAGTAGCCTTCAGCGAAGGCATTTATATGGTTTATCTGTTTTTACGGAAGCTGAGATCAGAGTACCTGAATAAGCAGATACATGCAAAACTCTGATTTATCCATGCTGCCAAATTCAGATTTTTCTGCCTGCACATTTTAACTTTTGAAACAACAATTTATATACTTCACAAACACAGAACATGTGAGTGTGATGGATTAAAAACAATCTTTTTTAAAATTTAAGCATTTTAAAACTTCATTGATATATCCCCCCCCCCCCCCCCCAAAGAAAGAAATACAGTATTTACATATCAGAAAGTTGGGGGGGGGAGTCTTATTTATATCTCCCTAAACTCCAGAATTTTTTTGAAAAGGTCTGGGCAACAATAAAAAAAATGGGTAACTTTAGAAAGAGATTTTGAGGTGAGCTACATCGATTTGAATAATTTCATACCACAATCTATATGCATTGTAAACATTAAAAAAAATCTTGATAGCCCTATTTGTCTGAAGAAAAATCTAAAAACAAATCCATGTAAGACAATTTATTCTGACCAATCAAAATTACACAAAACAGTCTCCAGCTTTCCAGAACTTTTTAGGAGGGTGATGTTAAAATGACCGTGGAGATTTTGTCTGATGCTGTTTGGGTAGTATTGCAGACTTAAGAAGCATTGAAGAGCCAGTTTGGTGTAGTGGTTAAGAGCAGGGAACTCTAATCTGGAGAACCGGGATTGATTCCCCACTCCTCCACATGAAGCCTGCTAGGTGACCTTTAGCTGGTCACAGCTCTCTCAGATGGGGTCTCTCAGCCCCACCTACCTCACGAGATGCCTGTTGTGGGGAGGTGAAGGGAAAAGCAATTGTAAGCCACTTTTGACTCCTTGAGGTACAGAACAGTGGGGTATAAAAACCAACTCTTCTTCTACAGGGCACCCCTGCTCTGCAGGGAAAGAGGTGACAACATTGACAGCCTCCATAGCAAATATAAAAAGCAGTGGTTAATCAAAATTGCTTAACACTAAATGGAACACACAGGACCCTTAAAAGGCTGGAAGCAGAAGGGGGGGGGGGGGGAGAGACACACTACCTGGGCAGCTAAGTCTTTTCCCAGGTCATCACCTTCCAGTTGGAGAATCTGAGCCTTTTCATAGAATCATAGAGTTGGAAGGGTCCTCCAGGGTCATCTAGTCCAACCTTTTGTTGAATATAGACAGTTCAATGGCTCTACTTTTTAAATTGTCCCTCTCTAAAGACTCAAATTGTTATTTTCCAGGTCAGGATCCCTCTTTAACCCTGGATTTCTAAGAAGAATGTTGTTTGAAGCTGTTCAGTATGGTTTGGATGACATCCAGACCCTTCTAAAAACACTCATCTGTGAAGCAGAGTGCACAACTCACAAACAGTTTTCAATACATGCCCCCAGCAGCCATAACAAACAAGGTGAGAGGATGCAATAACAAAGTTTTTTCAAAACCCTTTCAGTTAAAAACTTCACCTGGATAAACATTGTGAAACAATAGCTAATTACCAGCAATAGGCTTTTCACATACAAACACCAATTATTACTGTGAAAGTTCAAGAGCTATGTGTAGTTTGTTTTTTTAATTGGTTGGATTCTCATAAGCTTCAAATTGTGGAGTTTTTCAGCCTTGTCATGATAGCTTTGGTTATTATTCAGCTAAGTCAAATGTTCTTACTCAAGAGCATGTGCCCCACTCCAGTTTCCTGACAAAGCAAGAGGCTGTTTGCTAAGCCTCCAGTCTGGCTGCAGTATCACCTTTCAGAAAAAGGGGTCACTTTCTCAGTTTTAAGCACTTCTGTGGAAAGGCACCATGAGTGTGAAGGGGCAATGTTTGTTGCTTAGTAAATTGGACCTCTATATGCTAACTCTACTAGCCTCAGCCCTTCTCTGTTCCCTTAGTTTGAAGTTTGTTCACAAACACTCATAATCACATTGACTTACTGTTCTGTGGTGAAGAACACAATATGTATTACCATTGAGTGATGTAGCTACACAGCCTGTTTTCAGCACACATGGCCAAAAGAATGTATTCCCTCAGCAATAAGTCACTGTTTCCCTCACGTGATCTTATTTGCAAGGAAATGTCCCATCATGCGTTCTTCTGGAACTCAGTAGGCATCAATGGCAGACATGATCTTGCCATTAGACCAAACAGCCCTTTCTGCAAGGCTCAAGCAAAGGATCCGCCCCCATCAACTTCTCATGCCCTTAAGAACTTCTGTGTACTTGTATTAATGATCTCTCCCAGGACATGGGCTCTCTGCCAAATGCTGGAACGATACACAGTGCAAGCTCTAGCTACACCCACAAGGCACAAGGCAGATAGTGAGAGCCTGTGGCCCATAGTTTGAGTACCTTGTGGATAATGGTGACATGCAATATATTAACGTGCATTGGCACACAACCCAGACAAGTAGAAAGTGTGTGAAGGCTTCTGAGAAATACAGGTGTCCCCCTAAATGGACAGAACTAAGATTTCAGCGCACAGCACTCTAATGAAAGAACTAATGCCTGGTGAGAAAGCACTGGCAGCTGCCGAACTGGTTGTGGAGTCTTAGCCCTTTCGTGGTAAAAGTGCTTGCTTCAGTCTTTCGTATTTCTCTTCTATGTAAGCGTTGTTTCAAAGGAGCTTCTTTTCCCATGCAGACCCAAACTCATTCTGATTTCCTTGTATTTTAGAAGAGTGTGGTGTGTTTATTAAGACACCGGATGCTGGAGCAGATTACTACATTGTACACGGTAGGTAGCAGTTGGAAGACCCTAGAACCTGGTGGCTAGCTGAGGTTGCCAGAAGGATGGTGCACAGTCTTCTACAGTAACAAGTTAGCTCTAAAAGCTTATGAATCATAAATATTTTGTGTTGGAGGGTAAAGCTGGCAGTTCAGGTTATCTGTATTTCAAAGGTTCTTCTGTGCTGTGGTTAATATGATATCATTACACCTTTGCTGTGTTCCAGGAAAAAGAAAGAGTAATGAAATGAACCAAAATGGACCAAAGCGACACAGGCTTGAGAGTACCGCTGAACATCCTGCCTTTTATTATAATATCCATAGGCACAGTATTAAAGGAATGAATATGCCAAAGTAAGTAACCTATTTTTAAATACAATTAAGACTGAATGGGGATGAGGCATAAGAACATAAAATAACCCTGCTGGATAAGACCAGTGGTCCCATCTAGTCCAGCATTTTGTTTCACACGGCAGTCAGCCAGTTGCCCTGAAGGGCCAGCAAACAGGGCACAGAGGCCAAGCCCTTCTCCTGATGCTGTCTCCTAGCTCTGCTATTCAGAGCTTTGCTGCCTCTATATGAGGTTCTCCTTTATTCACTATGGCTAGTAGCCTGTATCCATTACTACATTGGCTGGCAAAGTATTCCACAATTTAACTGTTGAGTAAAGAAATGTTTCCTTTTGTCTGTCCTGAACCGGTTTGCCCATCAACTTCATTGGGTGCTCTTAGTCTTACAGGAGAGGTAGAAAAAGCTCTCTGTCCATTTTTTCTGAACTGAAAAATCCCAGATTTTTAGTCTTTCCTCATAGGAAAAGTGTGTGAAGCCTATACACTCCTGAAGCTGCACCTGTCAAAATGACTGAGATTCAGGGGTGTATAAAGTTCATAGACAGTTCGTGCTGATTGCCCTGCCACAAACTTTGCAAACCATGGACAGGGCCTCGTGGTTCAGTTCGTGTCCATCCCTAATTTTAAGTTAGGATTTTTTTGTTTGTGCATCATGTTACACATATCTAAGTTGAACTTGATTTGCCATGTTGTTTCCCACTCACCCAGTTCAGAGAGATCCTCCTGTAGCTCTTCACAGTCTGCCTTGGTTTTCACCATCATGAATAATTTGGTATCATCTGCAGACTCTGACAGTACACTGCTTCCCACCAATCCAGATCATTTATGAACAATTAAATAGCACCAGTCCCAATACTGATTCATGTGGGAACCTCACTGCTCACTGCACTCCATGACAAGAACTGTCCATTTATTCCTGCTCCGGTTCCTGTCATTTAACCAACTATTAAGCCATCCTCCATTTATTTTATGCTCTTGTTTCCCCCTCTAGGTTAAATAAGTTCTTGCATTACCTCTCTGAAGCTGGGTATCGAGTAAGTCGAACTCATTTTGACCCCATGGGCGTTCGCACTGATGCCCCCCTGGTACAGTTTAAATCTATTCTTGTGAAGTACAGCACGCCCACTTACACAGGAGGGCAATCTGAAGGTTCTGTGCAGGCTTTGGAGGATTCCCAGGTAGGAACTGAAGGTGACTTCACAGAAGAAAGCGTGTAAAATGACACTTTTAGCAAGAGGTTTGAATTTTTTTAAAACTGAAGATTTCAAGAAGTACAAATGAGCCAGCGACCTCTAGAGACAGCATGACCTGCTGACCTATTTTAACTATTACAGGATCATTTTAGAACAGCACAGAACAACAGCCACTCCTGCTCTCCTGAGACTGTAGTTCAGTTTTAAGTTATTTCATTTTACTGCTTGAGCTTCTTTCAGTTACTGAATTCTGCAGCTATTCTGAACTTTCCCTGTCTTTGAAACATCTTGTTCAGATGTATAATACAGCTTAAGATGATGGAATAGCAGGGAGATGAGGTACCAAGCACTTGTGTTATTACTACAACTTAAATAAAACGTTCTTTTGTTAAGAGTTGATTTATTAAGACTGGGATATGGCAGAAGCCTCTCCTCTGGCATTATTTTGGGATTTCCAAGTAGTAGTAGCAACCCAGCAAGTCTCTCCTAGCAAGCTGCTGGGGCAACAAAACTGACTCAAGTTAGTCTTGGTGGAGATAACCAATTCATGAATTCAGTTTCGTTTTATTTTTACTACTGCAACAGGCTTCGTGCGCTGCTTCCTTTGGGCAAAGTATGAGGCAGTAATGACCATTTATTTTTCAACACAAAAGTGTATTATGCAGTGCTGATGTTTCTTCAAATACAACATCAGTAACTTCTTTCTAAATAATGTGGGTGCTCTGCTAGTGTACAAAAGATCAGATACTCAAAGACATCAGCAGTGCCATATGATGAATATTAGCAGGAAATTCTGGCTATTTCTACTCCAATAAAAGGCTTAGTATCATCAGATAATAATTCACAGCAGAAGGAAAACTTGTAAATGTTGATGTGGGTATAAATTAGCATGCAGCTGCTCTTGACATACTGCAGCCTTATTTCTTCCTCTGAAGCAGAATGGTATAGGACCTGCCTCAGTTTAAGAGTATTTTAATTCCAGATTGTATTCCTGTTAGATACCTGAAGTCTCTTGTGAACTTCATCTGCCTCCTTCTAGAGATATGCTCCATGTGGCCCACAATCTATTCCACAGGTAAAAATCCTTGCGTGCAATTATGTACATACAGATTGCCATTAGAAATGGAATAGAACAGGATCTTTAACCCTCTAAGAGCACACAGACGGAAAGAAGCAAGACCCCTCAGAGATCCATTCTCCTCACATCACATTTGGGTAATGGAGCTAAGGGATAGCCTTTTTATCCAGGTCTTGGGTACCTAGGGGGAAAAGTCAGCAGCACCTGCATCAGGATCTAATTCCTTCCTGGAATCAAACCCTTCTTTAATGTGCTCTTTGTCCCAGCCTCACCATTTCAGCATCACTGCTGTAAATCTGAAATTCTATTGCAAAATGCCAACCTTAACAAACATGGCACCAAGACACTGACAGGTTGTTCTCAAAGCTGTAATGAGGCACACAGCAATTAGGGTTTTTTTTGATTAAAACAACTACTTTATGTATTTTAAGTAAATATAAATATTCAGTAAATTCACTGTTAACATGTAAGTAAAAATTCACATTCTCCCATACTTTTAAGCTGGGAACAATACACACCTTAGGTAAATAAACTTTCAAAATTTTACAGACACTATCCTGCTTACAGGGCTAAACCTTAGATAAAAACCACAATGCAAATTTATGGCTCTGCTGCAGCTGATGTTTGCCCATACAAAAGCATTTTTTCACAAAAAGAAACCAGATTATATTTAGTGGACATGCACTAGCAAGCTATATAAGTTGTACATTACACCAAACGTACTCAACAAAAATCAAATAGACATGGTACACCCTCCCTCCCCACCCCTGACTTCTAGTAATTGTAATTTTCATGGCACAAACTGCTAGCATAATTTAGGAATACTCAATATTGAAGAGGTTTTAAAAATAAGTACAATAACAACTGAGTTCTCCTCCTGCAAGACAAAAAAAACCCTGATAATCATGTGTCTCCCCCTAAACAATGTAGAGCCAGTTTTCGCTTCCTAATTTCAGGAGGTGGAGACCCAGGTACTACACTAAAAAAAAAGTTTCAGTAAAGAAGTCTGTTTCATCATGAGCCTTATAGAACAGTGACTCAGTAGATGTAGACAACAGCTGTGGCTAAGACGTACTACTGATTCAACAAAGCCAGTCACTGCTATGTCTAAGCCTCAACACCGCAAACTGCTCAGTTCAGACTTTTGAACCAGTTGCAGAGTGAAAGCCTCCCTAAGCGCTTTGTCAGCAATACTTTTCCATAAGTGCCAGATGTTTGTTAATATGGCTAAGACTGGGGAAATGTCAAAAATATTATTTCCTGCACGAAGAGTATCATGAGCGTGCTTTAGAAAGATGAAACACGTTGTGCTTTTCACTTTGCTCATTTTGCTTTCATTTAGTTAGCTGCTGGATCCGGAAGCCTCCCAAGCTAGCAGCAAGGATTGTTTTCCTGAATCCTTAAGAGGACAAACGTAGATATAACACCAGCTCCCTATTAAGTTGAGAGCCAGCCTCAGAAACATGTACCTTGCCCTCTCACCTAGGACAAGTGTACCTGTCACTCTTTCATTACCGTTAAGCAATACATCAACCCAGAATTTAGCCACAGTTAAGGGTAACCTTAGGGTTCAGACTGGTGGTAGGAGGGGAATTTGCCCCCAGGTAGGGAGTACAGACACATTCCAAATGCTGGCCCCCCATTTGGGAATGCAGCCAGCACTCCTTGTGAACTTCTCATTTATTTACAAATGGGGGGGGGGAGGACTCTCCTTGGCAATGTGTGGGAGCTGTTTTTCTTTTTTCGGCATCACATGTACTCAGTTACTCACAAACTGATTCTAGCCATATGATGTAATCCTCCCTACTGCCTCTTGCCAATACTTACCAAAGTGCTGGCTGAACTCTGCCACGCTGAAGCCCACCAGCATGATACCCCAAAGGTACATTTGCTGCTTCTAGTATTATACATACGAAACAAAACCCACCAAATTAAACAGCATATTTGATAGCAATAATGGAATGTACAGACTGTTCAGTCCTCTTGGGGAGTAAAAGACATAAATATCACACAAATACTGTCAAATTGTAAAGAATATTCACCAAGGAATCCATGTCTCTCTCAGCAGTTGTCCATGATGCAAAGGATGGTCTTTCACTTAAAGTAAGCCAGAGCTATAAAAGCAAATACAGTCCCAACTCAAAGCCTTTGTCAAGCTTATTTGTGTTCCTTCGTTGGCGCATAGTAGAGTTCCATGGGCTTATTCACTTTCCAGTACTTTTCACTGACCAGCTCCAAGGAAAAAGAGCCGTTTAACACCTAAAGACAAAGTTAAAGTTAGAGCCAAAACCAGAAACAAAAGATTACGACATCTGAAACTGAATCAAATACATAGAGAAAAAACAAAGCACTGACACAGCCCATTATAAACAGCATTTAGAAGACAGTGTTTAGTCACCTTCAGTCTATAAACAAGACGAACATAAACCAGCTGTCAGCTCCACTGCCAAAGTGAAAAGCAGGTTCACAGCGAGAGGATGCTTTATGAGCTTCCCACATAACACTGCAATTATTTTATAAAGCTATTGTTAGTTTAGTATGGATGAGCACAACAGCTCAGCATTCACTTGGGACATTCTATTAAAAGAAGCTGCCTTTCTTGAAAATGGTTTTTTTAAATCAAGAATACATAAAGCAAACAGAACTCTAAACAAAATCTCTTCCGGTTCAATACCAGCCCAAATGAAGTGTCTTAGATTACTTCTGACTCTGTGCTGTAGATACTTAGAACTTCAAAGCGTAAAACTTCAATGGAACCCTGCTTGAATGCAGATGGACACCTGACGTTTTAAAACAGCTTTCAAGTTGTGTCTGCTTTCCTGCCCACAGTAGGTCCTTCCAGCTCACGCTGGCAACCAGTGCTAGAAACATTTACAGTTCGTAAACTGGAATAGGAATAGTACCAAAATTAACAAGCTGACTGGACAACTTTTCCTTATGCCAACCATAAAAACATAGCTTCCATGCATCTTCGATCTCTTATGTGGTTATTTATCAAGGACATGAAATAGTCCTGACTTTGTGACATGATGACACATATTTCAGATGTTAATGAAGATCAAAAGGTGAGTAGAACAGTGGCAGTTAAGACAGTCATAAGCACCGTATTCTGCCAAGGGTTTCTCCCAAACATGTTTGAGATGCTGTGCCAAGAAGCTGCAGCATTCTGAGGTTAGAATAAAAGGTGCCTATCCAGTCTGAAAGTCACCAAGATTTTTCTCAAGCCCAAGTGTCTTTTTAATGTCCTTCCCCCCCCAAAAAAACAACCACAGCTGAGTGTCTTCCCCCCCCCCAAAAAAAAAGCTGCAAGAATCAAAGTTATAAGTATGCAGAGAGTCAGGGACTTCAAGTTTCAAGTAGCCATACTGTGCAAAATAAAATCTAGACAAAAAGTCTGTGTGATACCCACTTTTTCCCTTTCCCCAACTTTTAAAAAGAGGCCCCATGTGTTTCAATCAGTGTTACAGAAACATTTTGATTGAGCACTGATTTTATATTTGCAGCGACTACCATTGTTCTCAGCCTTCTTCGCCTAACAGTTCTTCCCTGAGCTCCGGTACATCTCAAGCCTGCCAGTCTCTCCAACAGGAGGAAGCCTGCACACAGTTTTGTGTCATTTTGGTAGGTCTAAATCAATGGTCTTGCATCCATTTTTAAGGGCTTCACTGAATTAATTCTATCCATTTCAGAGCAGGCTGATTTACACATGTACAAAACAGCGGTTATGGTCGCCTAGTTCCTCACCTAAGATGGCCAAGGCACTCCTGAACAGACACACAGATGCTGGAGGCAGCATTCACATCCCATTGATTCCTGAGGCACTAGAAGTAATGGGCTGCCTACTTCTTCCCAAATAAAAAGAGCTAGATGTTATACAGAAGACTGGTCTTTCTAGCACAGATCTTACTTTCTGGAAGTCTGATGTATGAAAAATCCATAAATGAGCTAGAAAGCCAGATATGATGGCATCTGCATTTTGGCCTTCTTCCAACAGGTTCAGAACTGCATTTGAATCTCCCAACAACCCTGTGAGCTAAAAGAAGCTTAGAAATTGAGACTTTGCACTGCTTCCTAGCTGTGCAGAGATCTGAACCTGGATTTTCTCTTCACACGTTTAAACCTAAGGCACTAAACATTTCTCTGGTTCTGCTCAGCTGCCTAGGCACATACACGCTTGAACTGACTGCAACTTTAGTCCAGTTCACAGAAAAATTCATGCAAGTTAGCTAAGCCAGCCACAGGAAGAGCTGAAGTACCAGCGTATCTCAAGGCTGTGGTACTTCATTTGGTCCCAGTTAGATTTCTAGCTCAACCAGTTACTCACAGTGAACTGGCCGTTAGCTGTCGCAATGTAAATCGTGTACTGCTTCTCACTCGCCGTTTCAAGATTCATCTGATTAGACTCTCCTTTACTCCGGAGTTCTTCCAAGGCCAATCTCACAGCTAGGTATTTAGATAAGTGATCCACTGTGGCATTGCCAGAGGTCTTTATATATCTGCAACAGAAGTAGATATGTAGCTATATAAAAGTTACAGTTATTTATATCCCATCTTTCCCAGAGGCTCAAGGCAACTTACAAATAAAGTATACAGTAAAGACCCCAAATGTCTGCAGCCTATACCCCATTAAAGGCCCTGATAAAATAGACCTGACCAGGATAGCCCAGGCAAGACCAGTCTCGTCAGATCTCGGAAGCTATGCAGGTTTGACTCCGGCAAGTACTTGGATGGGAGACCTCCTTGGAATATCAGTAGTCGGGAGGCAGGGGCAGGCTTTATTCAGCCACCTCTCTGAATATCCTCCAGGCCCCCAGTAGGGATCAGTCACAAGAGCTCAGCATGACTTCCAGGTGCACACACACACACACACACAACCCCCCCCCCCCTGGCAAAATAGATTTGCAGTGCTCACTAAACACTCTAGGCGTAGCACCCCCTTTACCTCCTTAGGGAACCTATTCCACAAGGTGGGAGCTATGATGGAAAAAGCATGGGCTCTGGTAGATGCCAGGCAGGCTACCCTTAGTGATGGAACAACTAGCAGGTGGCAGCCTGCAGCTGGCACACGGGGCCATACAGGAGGAGACAGTCTGTTAGCTATATGGATGCTTGGCCACCTTTAAATGTCATACCCAGAATCTAGAACTGGACTTGGAAATAAACTGGCAGCCAATGTAGCTGTTTTAAGATGGGCAAGGTATGTCCCGTCAGTTAGTTTCTAACCATAATTAGGCTGCCACAATCTCAACCAGCTACAGTTTCCCAATTGTCTTCAAGGGTAGCCCTATATTGGATTATTACAAGAATCCAACTACAGGGTTACAAATACATGGATTGGCATGGCCAGGTCAGCTTAGTTACAAACTGCTTTTCAAACAGCAAGGCAGGGTCCATGAGCACCCCTAACCTTTTAACCTGCTCTGCAAATGCCAGCTCCACTTCATCCACCAGAAGTGGCTCTAGTCCCTCAAAAGCAGCATAATGTCCATCTTGTCTTGATTCAACTTGCTCTGCCTTCATTGCTAAAAAAAGGTTCACAAGCAAATCGATCCAAGCCATGTGTGATGAGGAGCAACCCAGTGCTTTAAAGAGTTTAACAAAATGCACAATATGAAAAAAAACCTCAAAAAGCTGAGCATGTCGCCATTCCCAACGTAGCTTCTAAACTCAAGATAACTGCTCCCACTTACCTTGTCTGCGCACTATCATCGTTTTCCATGAGGGTAGGATGCGGTCTGAAAACTAGTTCTATTTCACTTGCACCATCCAGTACTGGGTCTATAGCAACTGTTGTATTGTTATTGTCCAGTTCTAGCCCAGAATCATCCGATGTTTTGGTCCTTTTGTTACTTGGCCCTGCTTCCTGATTGCTGTGAGTTGAAGCGTTGCTACAGTGTGAACTGTCACCATTGTCCTCTGCGCCACTCCCGTTCTCTATCTGTTGCTTCTTGCCTCTCTGTAGTCTAAGGAACAGACAGAACAGGTTCAGGAAACCACCCAAGCTTGTCAACCAGAGTCCTAAGATAAGCTAATAGAAATGTGGTAGTCAATATTAAATTCTTACAGTAAGAGACGCAGGGTTGGATCTTACCAGCTTTGCCTGTGGCAAAAGAGGGAGAGGGGCCCCTTTTGGCCCCACAAGGAGTATGCTGGGGAGAAATCACAGGACCCACGTAGACAAAAGCCATGCGCGAGAGGGCTCCATTAAGTGGCCAGCTTAGCCTATCCTCCCTTTTTGTGCCAGCAGAAAAGCAAGTACGATCGGTCCTACAGAACCAAATGATAAGCCCATCATACAGTTTGGTAATGTTCACAAAGCTCAAATAGAGGGCTAGTCAGTGCAATCTACACAGAATAGCCATCCAAGAGTCTTAATGAGCAAGTGATGTGCAGCTGGTTGGCAGGCAACAAAGCTGTGCAGCTTTTTAAAAAAATTCTAGGTGAGCTGTTTGTTTATTTTCTTTAATTTATATCCTGCCCTCCCCGCAAGCGAGCTCAGGACAGGTTACAAGATCACATTAAAGTCCTGACAATAATAGCCACAGGCAGATCAGTTCAAGAACAGATGAATAACATGACCAGCACTGATGGAAAGTCACAGGGTCTTCCCATGTGATCTCATATGGAGACACGATTATGTCAGAGGCACAAATTCATATGTTTAAATAACTGGGGAGTGCAGAGGAAAGCACATGCCAGCAGCATGGTAACAGAGTAACCCAATGTGGAAATGCATGAATGTGTGAACCCCAGTCAAGAGAGACAGTGAAATCTATAGCCCAAGCCTGCTAGAATTGTGCTTTTTTTAAAAAAAAAAAGCTTCATGTAAGATTTTTTAAAGTCAATTAAACAAGCAAAATTTATTAAAACTCTTCTATAGATCTGTGGTGTAACCACTTCTGATATACTGTTCTAAACTGCCCAATCTCCACTGAGACTGTTTAAGATAATAGATAGAGGAATTCTCAAATAATGAAGGAAGCAGAAAGAAATTGGTTTACTTCCTTTCACTGGGGTGCTGATCATTTTATAGACGGGAAAGGAAAAGAGCCCTATAAGGAGAAGCTTCAAGGAAGACATGGGGAATATTCCCAATCAATGGGCAACAAACCACAGTTACTGTGCTGAAACTGTGTAAAACGGCACTCCTTTTCTGATGAAGTCCAATTCACAAATAGCTAACTAAATATCTATATATCTAATAGCCAAGGCGCCCCCTGCGTGCGAATGTCTAAATCCGTGCAGGGGGGCAGGGAGATTGTTCTGCATACTTGGGGGGCTCCCCTCGTGTGCAGAAAAATCCTAAAAGTTAGAAAACTTTTGGGGGAATATTTAAATCCCCCCCAAAGTAAAAGCAGTCCCTGCACACGCGCAGAGAACGCTTTGGCCGTTGGGGGGGCTCAGCAAGCAGTGGGCCTTGCCACTGCCGCTGCTGTCAGGGAGGGGAGGAAGAGGCTCGGCGCGTGGCGGGACTTGCCACCGCCACTGTTGTTCGGGAGGACGGGGAGGGAGGGGAGAGAGGCTCACCTGCGGGTGCTTCCTCCACGTGGAGCTCCTTCTCTCCGCCCCCCGCAAGTCTCTTGGGTCCTCCTGCTTCTTGTACAATATTTGTACACACATATACCATTTAAGGCACAAAATGTGCTATTCTAACCAACACTGCACTTGCAGCCAGTAACATTCCAAAAGTGTTGCTGGGTACACTGATACAGTGCTCCTTATGGCAAGGAACTGTAGATTTACAGGGCTTGACATTTGCCAGTTACCGAGGGAAACATGCCAGAACTTATTCAAGTTTTACCTTTCACACACCTCCAAGTTAATAAACCCATGAAGATTACCTTATATCAAGTCAGCTCTTTTGTCCATTTAAGCCAATACTTTTGCTGGCGAAAGCTCTCTGGGGTCTCAGACACAAGTCTCTCCCAGCCCTGCAACCAGGTTCTTTTTAAAACTGGAAAAGACAGGGACTGAAATTGGAAAGCTTTTCCTTGCAAAAGCATGTGCTCCATTGATGAGCTGTAGTTCTTTCCCGCATACAGCTTCAGTGGTTCAGAACCTCCTACCTGTTCAAAGCCTGAATTTTCAAGCCCTCCTCAATGCTGTGGCTCAGAGCTTGCTGGTTATTGTGCTTGCTGATCCTCGCTAGAACTCTCTCCTGATGAGCCTCATATTCATCACGACTTGGATAGATTTTACTGATGAGGGCATCAAAGTTTGGGTCGGGTCTCAATGACCTTTTCGAGACAAGCTTCTTACGACATGTAGGGCACTCCTTGTTTCTAGGATCAGAAGAAAAAAGGCGAAAACCAGTTCCACAAATGTGTCCTTCATTCCATGCTTTATAAGCTAAGCTTTATAAATCTGCTACCTGAGCAGCTTTGTGAAATAAGGCTACCCGAGATGTTTCGGAATGACAATAAATACTTTGAAACGAGTGGAGTCAGACTTATCTCTGCTTCATGCTGAGATCACATGAATTAAAAGTTGCGAATCAAGATACAGCAAGCAGCAGTGGGGGCAACAGATGGAGGGAGGTTCAAAGTCTGGTCCAAGCCCTGGTACGTGGGGGAGGGGAAAGAGGAATTCCTCATGGACTCATTCTCCCCAGTTGATACTGAAAGCTCCAAATGATGGCTTGAAATAGCACACTGGATAGTGTCAGACCAGAGAGACCTGAGTAGCTTTGAGTCCATCCCCATCTCTCTGGTAATACTTCTCCAAAAGTTGCGAGAAGAAAATGGAGGATGGGGCAAGACGTACAGTAACAAATGCAATAACCAAAAGTCCAGGTTCCAAACAGAACACTTTAAGAGTCTTGGTCGAGGCCATAAGAACAGCAAAAGGACAACTTTGGAGGGTGGGTAGGAGTACAGCAAATTCCTCTAACACTGTACCCAGAATCACAAAGGTAGTGCAGAAGAGCTGTATCTACTCTTCATACATCACTTTTTCCTTACTTACCCACTCCTGAGGGCTGTGATGATACAGTCAGCACAAAAACGATGGAGACATTCCTTCGTAGTCATGGTGTTTTTCAGCATATCCAAACAAATGGGACACATCAGCTCACTGTGGAGGCTTCGGGGTGACACCACTATTTCCAAGCCATCTGTTATTGCTTCCTAATGATAAACAGAGTTCTCAGGCAACAGTAACTTAAACTTGGCCAGGATATTATTTTTAAATGTTGCAAAGTAAACGACGTTTCTTCTTGGAAACCCATCTGAGTTTCTTATTTCTTGAGGTTAATATCTGAGATTTGGGTTTTGTTGCAGCATTTCAGATTACAAATTAGAGATTAAACCATTCACTATGTCCCCAGTAACCTAAACAAAGAGGTAAAAAGCGATACCTGAGGTGTTCTCTGAAGTTCATACAAGCTGAGCTCCCACGTTTTGCTTAGTGGCTGTGTTCCATTTGTCTGCACAGCCTGAGACATAGCTTTAAAAGACCAAAAAACAAACAAACATCAAAATCAAGCATTTAAATAGGTTACAAGCATAGGGCATTTCCACTCAAACAGCAGACTGGGGTGGATTCAGACACTATTTGTCCGTTCTGCTCTGGCATGATGGGGGGGGGGGGGGGGGGATGAAGTAGATTCCACATGACTGAATCATTCACTGCACCTATTTAAATAACCCAGCCTTAGTCATTACTGCCACTGTAGTGAAGAATGACTGCAAAGGAAGAAAGAACACGCACAAAAGGAAGAGACTGGTGTGCTGACTACATCCCTCAGATTACTTCCAGGCAGGGGTCCTTTTGTAGAAAAAGAGGTGCAGGAGCTCATTAGCATAACTCATTAGCATAACTCATTAGCATATGCCACGTCCCCTGACATCACCAGAAGTGTGTCAGAAAGGGAATGTCAGTTTCAGCCCCATTATATCCTATGGGCCATTGAAATCGATGGCAAAAACTCATAGGGTATGTGAGGGGCTGGAGGAAAGGGGATTTGAGGGAGAGGCTCCAAACTTGCAGGGTAGCTGCTGGGGCCTCTCCTCGAAATACCCACTAAGTTTCAAGAAGATTGGATCACGGGGTCCAATTCTACGGGCCCCCAAACAGATTGTCCCATCCCCTCCATTGTTCTCTATGGAGGGAAAAAATGTTTTCCTACCATAGAGAACAATAGAGGGAATGGGGGCAACCTGTTTGGGGGCTTGTATAATTGGACCCCCTTGGTCCAATCTTCTTGAAACTTGGTGGGCATTTCGAGGAGAGGCCCCAGCAGCTACCCTGCAAGTTTGGAGCCTCTCCCTCAAACCCCCTCCCCTCCAGTGGCTTTTAAAATTGCTGCTGAATTTCGGCAGCAATTCAGTAGAGAGCTGAATCAGATTAGAGAATCTGATTCAGCCCGTGGCTGCCCTACTGGCCAGTCCAGAGCTGGTGGAGCTTCGCTCCGCCTCGTTCCGGCCCCAACGGACCCCTGCTTCCATGTTAGACACACATCCTCCCTGATTTCATACAGAAGGTCTTCAAGTCCAGAGATAGCCATTACTGAGTAGCTCTCCAGCACACATTCTAATCCACAAGCTCCAATGAACACATGATTCCTCAATATGAGCCAAATTACACATATTCGGGTGTTTTAAGAGTTGGGTCCAGCAAACTACATATCAGCTGCAGGGAATGGCCTTTTCAAGACAAAGGAGAACCCAAATGGGCTCAGAACACCACCGCTAAGGGAGGAAAGGCTCCTGCCTCACACCCAAGACATTTCCCTATATGGAAACAGCGCTGGGTGGCAGTTATTTCTCTGTTTTTGCTGTTTCATGTGCACAGAATACTCCATGTGGAGCAGCAAACGCGGGGGGAAACTCTCCCCCCCCCCCAAGCACTATTTCTGCACGGGGGGAGGACAGCTTGGGGGGAAGGCAGAAGCCCTTGCACCCCAGTGATGGCATTCTAAGCCCTTCTAGACTCCTTTTTTAAAAAAAAAAAAAGAAGACATTCCCCATAGCTGCTGTGTGGCTGTGAGGAACCCAAATTGTGTCAGGGGAACCTGAAACTATCACTTTAAAAACCTAAACATGTAGTTTGGCCCTAAGAGATAAACTGACTGTAAGCACCTCACCGTTTGAGTCAGACTGTGGAGCCAAAAAGTAGATTCATTCCACCTACGGAAAAAGATTGTGGTGGCCCCCAAACTGACTGAAGCCATTCTTCACTATGAAGAAGGAAGCTCTTGGGGGGAAAGAATGAGAAAGAGCCCCTGAACTATGAACTCTTTAAACCACCACCCCCTTTGCTGAGAATCCTAGTCATACAGGTATAGCTTGTTCTATGTTTATTAGATAAGATAACCCAGACATAGGAAGATGAGAAATGACCCAACATTATTCATACAACAGGGTTTTTTTAATAGAACTTCAACCATCTCATTAAAACCAAAGGTGGACAGGATAGAGTTGGATGTGTGGAATATCCTATTTCATTCTGATAGAATGGTTACACTTCTGCATCACATCTGGATTCCAGAATTGAAGCTACCACTTAAAGAACTCTGTATGAATCAAGTTATACAGAGCATATGTGGACACATTACAGAGGGAAAGGAATGTATCCATACAAACCAGCTTCATCATTTTACACAATTCCAAGTTGGATACCAGGTGACCTTATGTCTCATCATTTTCTAGGTAGTGCTGAAGTATTAGATATGCCCCTTGGCCTGTTTCATAGCCCCAGATGTGTAAGATTCAATTGCTTCAAAGTTGCTGGGGTGGCCGGGATTTCCTGCTATCTTTCTAATGAAAACCACTCTGAGATCTGCTAACCTCATCCATACCTTTCTGGACAGCTAATTAGACAGCCACCTCGAATGCTTTTTGAAAATTTACTGGTACCATCTGAAGTTATCAGAAGTGTATCTGCATCAAGCAGCTTTCCGGATAAAACCCATTAGCCAAGAATAAGAACACTGAACTGAAGATCAACCTAAATAAAATACCACTTCTCCCAGGAGAACACTGGCAGCCATAACACTTCCTGGGAGCCGCCTGTACTGCTTGAGGCACTCCTCCCAGTTTGTGATCACAGAGATCAAAATGGCAGGTGAGGGAGCTAATGCTGCCATCTCCTGCTCGGGAGGTGGGAAGAGTGACCCTTTGACGTCAGGACTGTGGAATGTTATGTTATATTTCTCATGGCATGCTTATTGCTTTCCACGCTGCTCCGACCTTGAGAGACAGTTGGTGCCAGCCCATGTGTCTTTTCTCCTGTCTGACTATATTTCTTCCCGCTTTTTCCCTGGGAACTATGAACCAGTATCTTAAGCGTTTTTTTTTCCTGATATGATGATCGGTTACAATGCATTTCCAGACCCCTTTTCGAATTCTGTATAACTGACTTGCTTGAGGCAGTGCCCGCCATTACTGACACAGAACGTGCCGATGACCATAGCAGACCTTTCACAATAAAGCATTCCTGTTTAATGACGCTTGTTGTTGACTGACTCTGTAGGACTCTCACAGAAGCCTCTCATTCTCACACAGGATTGACTGCCTCTGAAATGTTCACAAGATGGCTGAAAGGTGACTGACAGACACTCTTTTTAATAGCGACCATATTCATGTATATGACAAGAACTACAGCAGGTTTCAGGGCACAACTATGTGCATGTTTTAATCTACAAAGTCTTAAATAGGTTGGGATCTTTTCCAACATTTACTTCCATTCAGTGGAAGTATTACTCTTAAGTCCCCCGCTTTTCAAGGGGCTAAAACCTTGGAACCAGAGGTGCCCTTCCTCTGTACACAACTCCCCTTCTTGTTACAGCATCTGATACCATGTTCTAAAGGAGGGGGGAGAAAAGCCTGTTTTTGCAAATGGAATTCTACTCACAGAATCCAAGGTAACACTTTAAGCTGAACGAAAAACTGTTCTATACCCTGGGGTCCTTCCTTGAAGGCTACACATTGTTGGTTTTTACTGCTTTCAGATACAGTTGGGCTACCTTTTTGGTGCAGTAAGTTATTTTTTTCCCCTAAGCTGCCTTGTGAACTGAGGTGGAAAGGCAAGGGGTGGGGGGAGAATCACTAAACATGTCCCCTAATTCCTACCAACATCAGATCTGATTTTCTAGGGAAAACGCTTTAGATACCAATGCATCTGTCTCAGATATTAAAAAACAGGCACAGAAGAATTTCTCATGTCAAACATAAACCAGGAAGAGAAGAAAATTAAGTGATCACGAATTCAGAAGTCCTTTCACTGTGACAGGGAAAAGTATAGCTGTAATTGTCAGGAGACACTTTGTAAGCTAACGTTTTGAGCCTCACATTTTTCTTTGCCTTAATCATACCAATTTTATTTATTTTATTTTGAAAGGGTTTTTTTTTAACCAATTAGCAAGTAGGTTATTACTGTGAATTCTTCTCTCTTTTTTGTAGTTTTTGGCAGTCTTCCTCATTTTAAATGACAGATCAGCTTGTAAAATGTTAACTGCCCCTTAAACTGCAATATATACACTTGCTGCCTTTTCTGATTCCTCCCTATCATCGCAATCAAGACAACATGGGAACTGGCATTTTATTATTCAAAGTAGCACGGCCTGGACTTTTTACATAACAGCCACCAGAAAGGCCTTGGTGCACATATTCTGTTGCTCGGGGGGCAAGGGGAAGATGACAAGTCAGATATTCTTATAAGGATGGGTCAGACAAAAGGCTCTGCGGACAGCACGAGGAGGTGAGGAGCCAATCAAAACACAACAAAGTCTGGTGGCACCCGAAAGACTAACATTTACTTCAGTATGAGGTTTCACGAGTTGCTGCTCACTTTTGTCGGATATGTCTGGAAACCAAACTGAGAATCCTTGTCTATGGTGCAAATTGGGGGGGGGGGGGCAGCCAGCAACCAGAGAAGCTTACAAAAAGCAGCACAAAGATACAGAGACAACAGAAACTATCAGAAAGCCAGCAGTGATGGGAAGGCATGCTATTGGCTCGACAGTGGAGAGAAAGAACCTCCAGGATGGGACGTTAGAAATCACTCTCTCACGCTAGAGCAGAAGGAAGGAAAATGCTCTGTCGATGCAGAGCAAAGAGCCATTGAGAAATCTGCAACCAGCATTCAACCATCTTCCTCTGCCCTCCACAGTTTGAGATTTGAAAATTCTAAAATGTAAGATATCGTGTAGACTGCCTACTTACAGACACAACTACTGCCTAACCAGACAGCTAAATGGCAGTGTACCATACACAAGAACAGGCTCACATCTGCTAGACTTATGTGGGGTTAAAAAAACTACCTACACATTACTTACTTCTTACTGTTTTCACAACCAGAGTCATAAACAGCAAACCCACATCCCTCAAAAGGAGAGCCTAAAAGTTACTACTACAAAAGCTATCATGTAACTCAACAACAGCTGCCAGAAATTTCGCCACACACAGAGTATCTACGTATTACACAAAAATCCTTGCACCCCTAGTCCACACACTCCTAATAAGATGTCTAACATATTGTAATACTTTTGCCCCCTAGGAACTGTGTACAATCCAAGCCAAGGTTAATTGCCAGGTCTTCACAGTGCCTAAAAGTTGCATTAGCCAATCAGTCATACCTGATTAAGCTCAAAAACCCTGCTCCAAGTTTGAAAGAAGCTAAAGCTCTATACTAATAAGAGTTGTACCATTCTAGGACATAAAGTGACCTGAACAAAAACCACCTATTGCATCTTGCAGCAACAAGAAAATAAAGCCTCCAAGATAAAATCTCATGACCTCAGAGAGGCCATATTTTTCCTCTCCCCTTTTCCTTTCTTTAATGCCTGTTCAAATGTACTGTGGCGTTAAAAAAGAGGCACTAGCAACAACCGGAGTGACCGAAATGATCGTTACTTTCTCTCCCTATCAGGAAGCCAAAGACGGCAAAAACATAACTGCAGTTTCACAGCATTCAACGCGTACAGCAGCTAGCAAGTTATCACTGGTACAGAGATTAAATGCAGGAGCGTGTATAAACCTCCTAAGATTAGAAAAAATTATAACTGGAATTCCATCAAGTGTTTAGTTGACTTTTATTGCATACTCTGAAGAACACAGACTCATGTACTTGGTGATCTTCTCTCCCCCCCCCCCGCCCGCCCCCCAATTTTATTCTCATAAGCACCCTATGTAGTAGGAAAGACTAAGAGAGAAGGTCACTCGGTGAGGTCCATGGCCTAATGGGGACTTGAACCTTGTTTTCTCCAGCTGTAGTTTGTTTAACACTCCAGCTGCTAAACCTAGGGTTGCCGGCCTCCAGGTGCATCCTGGGGATTTCCTGCTTTTACAACTGATCTCCAGCTGAGAGATCAGCTTCCCTGGAGAAAAGGGCTGCTTTGAAGGGTGGACTCTGTGGTATTATACCATGCTGATGCCCCTCCTCTCCCCAACCCCCGCCCTCTCCCGGATCCACCCCCAAAGTCCCCAGGTATTTTCCAATCCAGACCTGGCAACCCTAGCTATACCACACTGCAAGAAGTTCCAAATTCAGCGTCAGGATTTTGCTTTAGGGTAAATCTGGTGGGGACAGTCTACAGACAAACAGACTCCCTACCATGTTAGTGCTCTTACAGTACTTTGGCTTTCCTCTAAGTTATCCTGACATTTCAAAATTCCCTTTGAAATTTGCTTTTGGAAAAAGAAAATCTCCAATGGGCGTTCTAGTTTTTAAAAGAAATAAAAGAACTGCGACACACACCACTACTTTTTTTTTTGCTGTTAAGTCACAGCTGGCTTATGGTGACCCCATGGGGTTCTCAAGGCAAGAGACGTTCAGAGGTGGTTTGCCATCACCTGCCTCTCCATCACAATCCTGGTACTCCCTGGTGCTCTCCCATCTAAATACTGACCAGGGCCGACCCTGCTTAGCGCCTTAGCACACAATTAAAGAAATATATATAAAGAATTTAGTATACTTCCTCCACTGTCTTCAGATTACCTAAAGGAAGTTTTTTAACATCTTCTAAAAACATGTGTTTTATTTATATATATATATATATATATATATACACACACACACACACACACACACACACACACACACACATACATACACTAGGAATAAGGCCCGTTGTGGAAATAAATACAACGGGCTTTAAAAAGAGGCTCTGGGAGAGTGTCCCGGCCTTGGGCACTCAGTGTCAATTTGCTGTGGTGATCTCAGCAGGGTATAATGACACAGAGTCCACCATTTTCTCCAGAGGAAGATCTCTGCCATCTGAAGAGCAGTTGTAATTCAGCGTGATCCCCATCCCTCCCCTGGAGATTGGCAACAATGGTTCCCCATGAGGGAACGGGTGGTTTGAAGGGTGGAGTCTATGGCATTGAACCAGTCTGAGGTCCCACCCCTGCTGAAACCTCACCCTCTCCAGTGTCCACCCCTCATATCTCCAGGAATTTCCCAACCTGGAGATGGCAACCCTACCTCCCAGCCAACTGTCAATGTATCGTTATCTGCCCCCTGGCTTCAGCTTTCTATCTCCTCTCCCCTCTCCCCTAAAGAACAGTTGTAATTCTGAGTGATCTCCAGTCCTCACCTGGAGATTGGCAACAATGGTTCCCCATGAGGGACTTGCTAGCTTGGAGGGTGGAGTCTATGGCATTGTACCTGTTTGAGGTCCCACCCCTCCTCAAACCTCACTGTCTCCAGGCTCCATCCCTCATATCTCCAGGAATTTTCCACCTGGAGCTGGCAACCCTATCTCCTTCCCAGCCAACATCAACCTCACTCTTTAACGTTCCATCCCCCCCCCTGCAGCCTCCACTGTGCTCTGAAGCCCTGACATAGAGTCCACTATTTTCTCCAGGGGAACTGATCTCTGCCATCTGGAGAGCACTTGCAATTCTGAGTGATCTCCAGCCCTCGCCTGGAGATTGACAACCATACTTCTCCTGGTGGAAAAGTAGTATTTCTCTGCAATGGGGACCAAAGCAGCTGACATCATTTTCCTCTCCCCCTGTTGACTTGCACAACAACCCTGTGAGGTAGGTTAGGCTTAAAGTCTGCGACTGGCCCCAAATTACCCACTCAGCATGAACCTGGGTCTAGCAGATCCTGCCCTAAAGCACTTACTGCTACGCCTAGGGTACCCAACCTCCGGGTGGAGCCTGAAGATCACCAGGTATCACAATTGAACTCCAGACAACAAATTCCCCCCCCCCCCCAAAAAAATAATGACTGCTTTGGAGGGTGGCCTCTATGGCATTCTGTTCAGCTGGCCCCAATGAGTTTTCTCCCAGAGGCCAACATAGGTGTAGAAAGGGGCTTTCAGAGAAGCAAGCTCTGTTGCCTAGCAACGGGCACTGACGGGACTGCAATAGTGCTGGTTCCCTAACGGAACATATTAGCCCTTTCAGACAGAAATGTGCCTTTCCCGTTGGGGAAGCGTTCCTGAGCCGGTTTACCTTGAAACCTCCGCCCAAGCGTTCTTCTGTTCTTTGTACCAGTCCTGAAGCGCTATGGCGTGTTGTGTGAAATGTCCTGTTTCTGACAGTTATTCTGACAGTTTATTCTGGGCACGCTGGCAGTGTGTGGGGGAGGGGGTTATGGTGAAAGTCCATTGTCTTTTCACTGACAGAAGCAAGCCACTGAGGGGACAGTTAGACCCACCTGGCAGTGGGAGGAGGAGAAGAGTGGATCCTTCCCCTTCGCTGGCTCCCTCCAGACTGAGGCTGGGATGCTGGCCAGTGGCTCTGTGGGCAGGACTGAGGCAAAGCAGGGAGAGAATGCAGCCAGTGGCCACAGTCTTCCTTTTGAGTGGCAGTCTGTCCAACCTACTGATTTTGGCGCCCCATGGAATCTTGCCCCTTGGAATTTTAAAACAGCTTTATATAATAGGAAAGATACTAGGAATAAGGCCTGTTGGGGAAATAAATACAACGGGCTCTAGAAAGAGGTTCTGGGAGAGTGCCCCAGCCTTGGGCACTCAGTGTCAATTTGCTGTGGCGACCTCAGCAGGGTATAATGACACAGAGTCCACCATTTTCTCCAGAGGAAGATCTCTACCATCTGAAGAGCAGTTGTAATTCAGCATGATCCCCATCCCTCCCCTGGAGATTGGCAACAATGGTTCCCCATGAGGGAACGGGTGGTTTGAAAGGTGGAGTCTATGGCATCGAACCTGTCTGAGGTCCCACCCTGCTGAAACCTCACCCTCTCCAGTGTCCACCCCTCATATCTCCAGGAATTTCCCATCCTTGAGATGGCAACCCTACCTCCCAGCCAACTGTCAATGTATCGTTATCTGCCCCCTGGCTTCAGCTTTCTATCTCCTCCCCCCTCTCCCCTAGAGAACAGTCGTAATTCTGAGTGATCTCCAGTCCTCACCGGAAGATTGGCAACAATGGTTCCCCATGAGGGACTTGCTAGCTTGGAAGGTGGAGTCTACGGCATTGTACCTGTCTGAGGTCCCACCCCTCCTCAAACCTCACCGTCTCCAGGCTCCATCCCTCAAATCTCCAGGAATTTTCCACCTGGAGTTGGCAACCCTACCTCCTTCCCAGCCAACATCAGTTTCACTCTTCAACTTTCCATCTCTCCCCCCCCCCCCCCGCAGCCTCCCTCCAGACTGAGGCCAGGACGCTGGCCGGTGACCCTGTGGGCGGGACTGAGGCAAAGCAGGGAGAGAATGCAGCCAGTGGCCAGGGACCCCCCTTTTGAGTGGCAGTCCAGCCTACTGATTTTGGCGCCCCATGGAATCTTGCCCCTTGGAATTTTAAAACGGCTTTATATAATAGGAAAGATATTTCTGTGGGACAAAAAACTATTCAATTAACAGGTATTACTGTTTAAAATACATAAGCAAGATAATTACTTGTATTTTTATTGTATAAATGTAAAAGTACTAAGGAAACATTACATCTTATTGATATATTTTTTAAAAAATATATCCCTGAACATGTTTGGTGTAGTGGACTCGAATCTGGAAGAACTGGGTTTGATTCCCCACTCCTCCACTTGCAGCTGCTGGATGACCCTGGGCAAGCCATAGTTCTGTCGGAGCTGTTGTTGAAAGAGCAGTTCTCAAAAGAGCTCCCTCAGCCCCAGCTACCTCACAGTTGTGGTGAGGGGAAGGGAAAGCAGATTGTAAGCCGCTCTGGGACTCCTTCGGGTAATGAAGGGCGGAGTATAAATCCAATCTCCTCCTCCATTTCTGCGAATTTTGTTATACAAACATCTGATCTAAAGCTTAGCCAAAAATAATCTTGTATGCTTTAGATTCGTTTTTTTCCCACAACTAGAATCTTGGCTGCAGCCAGTGCAGAGAAATGTAAGACCATTTGTAATCTCACATCATCGGACCAATTCCTTGAAGGGTTTGGAGTAGGAGAAAGGAAATGAACTTTTCCAACTGTAGTACACCATGTTGCAGCTGACAAGAGGGGTATAGAGAGGGGAAATGTAATGCCTTCAACAAGTCTGCACTGTAACAAGTCTCAACACCTGCAAATCCAATGAATATCACATTCTTTCCTATATTACCGGTCCTTCTCAGCCAGTGTTCTCAAAACTGTCAGCCAGTCATTCAGGGAGATGCAAGAGCCATTGTGGTGTAAAGACACTGAACCAGAAAACCCAGTTTCAAATCCCCACTGACCACTCAGCCATGAAGCTCAGCAAAAACAGCCCTGAGCAAATTGCTATTTCTTTACTTAACCTAGCCATACAGCACTGTTGAGCAGACATAAGAAGCTCACCTAAGAACCCAGCACATTATTCTGTTTCCAACAGTGGGTAGCCTGTTGCCTCTTGTCAGTTTTCAAGCAGAGCATGAAAGCAACAACCCTTTCCCATTCACCACAGCATCTAGTGCTTTGATGCATTTGGTTAGGACAGCTAATGCCTGCTGATAGGGCTACCATTCATGATAGGGTCTTCCACAATACAGAGGGTAGGATTTGAACCCTGGGCCCCCAAGAACATAGATACAGCAACTGGCTTAATAGCCCCTATACAAGTTTTGGTACCACAAAACTCATGTTGACTGGATGCTCCCAATATTGGGATTAAGAAAGCCCAATGCAGACATGCCTGTTTCTGTGTGAATGCTAGCACTGGGATGGGGGGGGGGGGGGGCGGGCAGTGTTCGATTGTGGTGCAGTCTGCCAAACTATATTCCATCTGTCACAGAAATGTGAGTCTCATGCTTTCCAGGGAGATATGATGGAGCTCTCTGTACTCTCCCGAGCTACAACTGAATAGATTGAAATTTAGATATTAGTATTTAGGGGAATTGTCCAATCTGTCTGTGTAACCATTGTATCTACTTGGTTACATTTTTTATATTATTATATGTTTCCTGTGTGTAACTCTGCCATATGATAAATAAAATAATAATAATAATAATGTTCCCTTTCTTCAATTCATTTTCTAGAAGATGGTAAAGCAGATACACTGTGGGCTTCTCAGTTTTCAATTCGTCTACTTAGGTGCCTGGAGATGAAATCATTATTTTTGTCTTCAGATCACTTCATGTAATGTTACTGTTAACTCAGGAACTGACTCCCAAGACAACCATGTGTATCAGATGTTATTATTATGGGCATGTATCACCTGCACTCTTGTCTTTCAGGATCAAGCTCCAACTGTTGCATCTTTTGAATGAGAAAGCTACAATTTTACCTGTGGAAACCATAACTAATAACTGCATGTAGACAATGTGTGCACAGTTTGAACATGGGAATTGCCTCCCAAGTCCAAAAGGCATCCTATGAAGTGATCCCTAGCTTCCATGTTGAGAGAAAGAAGTGATGGTTTTTTTTCTGAGATGTCTTGGCATCAGGAATCCTCCTACGACATTGTGTGAGTACTCCAACAACAGATCCCTAAATGCCACACAAAAAGCAAGTCACAAGTAGGACTATGTGGAAACCCACTGAGAATGTCCCTGTTATCATTTCTTCCCTCAAAATTACCTGAAGTCTTGTCTGAGGAGGAACCGCAAAGATCAGTGTGAATTTCACCACAGGAAAAGTTTCAACAATTCCAGTCATAGTACCAGATTTCCTTTAATCTTAACTTGTGTTACCTGACCTCCAGTAGCTGTCCTACTGACCTGACCTGCTCATGGAGACACAGACACTTCTTGTTCAATAGCTGAATAAATTAAGCATCAACAGTACTAATGAATTCAACAATGAACCACTTCTTTCACCCAACTAGTTCTACTATATCTTGAGTACAGGCTATTTCATCTAGAAATTAGACTCCTGTTTTTACTTTGTTCATTTGAATTTTTAGATAGATAATCTTTTGATAGATCATTTTCTTTCTCTCACACAATAGTATCATGGGTCAATAGGGTCAATAGTATGCTAAAACCACTTCTGTATCATGTTTAAACTCGAGATGGGGAGAAGATGACTACTAAAAATTTTCCGGCTACAATGGGTTCAAGACACTGAAGATTTATGTAACTACACAAGATGCAGCAACAAATCTCTCCCCACTACAATTACTAGACATCAATTTTTACAGCACCAAACTCTATATTCAAAGAAGAAGGGGGAGACAGACAAGGTCACATCAACTTGTTTCAGATCACTGTTAAGAAAACAATTAAGTTGCCTTTTGGAGGGGGGGATAATACTGGACTATAAAAAACAGAAGAAGCAGAAGACACAATTTCACTCATTATACCAAATTTAATCACTGACAACCTTATCAGGATTTAGAATCAAGTTAGGCCAGAGGGTGTTACAGTAATATTGAGCATTCTTATTGGAAGCAATGGCAAACCCAACACAGTCAGCCACGAAGACACACAATGGACAGCTTCCTGAAGGTAGGCAAGTCTGCTGAACATCTGCATCAGGAGGAACCGGTTGATCCACCTGCACCCCATGCAACAGAAGACCCTGCCTGCCCTCACTGCGAAAAGCCTAGTCCAAAGCAATGAGTCATAGAGAGACATAGCAGGAAGCATCCCCTACGAGAAGACTCTAGGAGATCTAAGTGATTTGTCACAAAACACAGGCACACATTCCACATAGAGAAGAACTGCTGCTCTAAGGCACACACTTCACAGACGGATCAATCAGAACAAAGTGTGATGAGTGGGGGGGGGAGTGACCCTACTAAGCAAACCACTCAAACAATATATTAATAATAACTAAGGCAAAAGGAGTATGCCCCCTAACACATACATAAATATCCAAAACCTACCATAAAGTGGGGAAGAAGGAAGCATATGCCCACGCAGCTACCTCCTTCCCCCTTTACAAATCCATCCAAAGCTATCTCTGAACACAGCTATTCGCATAAACACTCCCAGCTCCTCTCTGGTGCTAGAATGCACAGCTGAAGCTCGACTTCTAGTTGTGCCACCTGTATTATAACCAAACATAAAGCACCACTGAATTTACATTAATGTCTCAAAAATTAAGTTCTTGCTTACAAATTCCATGCAACTATAAATCAGTTTTTTAAAAAAGAGCAAGGGGAAACCTAATAGGGGACCACCATAAACAGACTCATTATGACGGCCACTTGACTGTTCTGACACGTCCATAAAAAAGATAAAAAGGAATCAGCCCCATGTCAAAAGCCAGCAACACTATGAGCTGTTCCTTGTTCTAGAGCAGGGGTGGCCAACCTGTGGCTCGGGAGCCACATGCGGCTCTTTCACACATATTGTGCGGCTCCTGGTAGGGCGGCTGGGGAAGCAAAGGGGAGGCATGCTTTTTCTCTCTTTCTCCCTTCCTTCCTTCCTTCCTTCCCTCCTCCCTCCCATCTATTTGCTTTCCTAGTTTCTCTCTCTCTCTTTCTTATAACCAGTTTTCCTCGTTTGTTTTTATTTTTGGCAGTCCCATTTAACGTTAATAAAAAGCAAATTTGCATATTTTAAAAAATAAAAACGTGTGTGTGATATTTGTTCCTGTCTTGCGGCTCTCAGACATCTCTATGTGGCTCTTACGTTTATTCTATGTGGCTCTTACGTTAAGCAAGGTTGGCCACCCCTGTTCTAGAGAGCTCTACAGAGACTCTGACATCCTCCCATGGATCCTGCCAGAGCTCAAATATTAGAGCATCTAGAAAAGTATGAAGAGAACAGACACAGATACTCCAAAGTTCATATGAAGTGGGCTCTACTCTATGAAAGCATATACTTGAATTAAAATTGTGTTTGTCTTTGAGGGGCCACTAGATTCCAGCTCAAGTAGTTGCTAAATTTGCAACCAGAACTCTTTAATCTCCCCCAACAGTTACTCTGCAGGTTACATCCTTTTGTTTACACTATCCCTAGACAGATTAGTAGCAACAGTGTTCCCTCTAAACTGTGTTACTGTGAGCTAGCTCACACATTTTTGTCTTAGCTCAGGAAGGAGGGCTCCAGAGCAAACTAATGTATGCAGGAGCCAAATCGCTCACTCACCTTTAATGCCAGTAGCTCACAAAGTAGAATTTTTGCTCACAAGACTCCACAGCTTAGAGGGAGCATTGGTATCACGCAAGATGCCAACAGGAGTACATTTCCCTCTCTAGGCATAGTGAAGACATCTACATCCCCAAGTACTCATGAACACATACACTACCAGCAAATGAGTCCAATAACTCCCACAAAAGCTACCTGGCCGATAGGTTCTTTTCCCCCCTTTGTAGAATATGAATGCGGCCAAAGAAACTGAGTTAAAACTGCCGATGCGTTAGCAGGGCAGTCCTGCGCAGTTAGTTACTCTAGTCTAGTCTAAACCCATTGATGTCAATAGGCTTGAACTGGAATAACTCTGCAGAGGGTTGCACAAGGGGCAACGTCCTATGACCAGCAGTCAGACTTCTACGCCGCCGGCCCCCACCCCCCAATCTGGAGGGAGAGGCTCCTGACAGCCGAAGGGGGGGGGGGGGCAGAGCGATGGAGGAAGGCAACCATCCCCACACCTCCCTCTCACGGGATGGAGGAGCGCGGGCGGGCGCAGCTGCTGGGCTGGAAAGTCCAGGGAAAGAGAAGGGGTGTGTGTGTGTGTGTGCGATAAGACAGGCAGGCGAGCGGGACCGTGCACCCCGATCCCCAGCGCGCGGGCTTACTCGGGAGTAAACAAACGCGCGAGCTGCCTCCCAAGTCGGCGCGTCAAGGAAATTTGCAGAGGACGAGGCTGGGGCTTTCACCCCTCACTCCGGTGCCCCTGAGGGAGCCTCCCCCTTGGAGACCCACCCACCCCACCGCCGGCTCCCGACACACACAACAGCTGAGCGAGCCCAGCAGCAGCAGCAGCAGCAGCAGCGACCGCCCCCCTCCCCACTCACCGGCCCCGTTGCTCGCTCCCTCTCGGTGACTCGCCCGCTCCCGTCCCCCGGCTCGGCTCTCCTGCCCGTCGTTGTTGCCGCCGCCGTCCCCTCCCCCGCCGTCCCCTCTTCCCGCAGCCAGGGCTGAGGCGACAGCGGCTGCCTCAGCCCCTCTCCCCCACCCCCCCTGGTAAGCAACACAATATGGCGAGCAGCAGACAGCCGCCTCCGCCGCAATGGACGCCGGGAAGGAACGAGAAGGGAGTTGTATTATTCATGGCCGCCGAGGCCCGGGAGCAATAAGCGGGCGGGGGGCGGGGGGCGGGGGGAGGAAGGAGGCGGCGCGGGAGCGGAGTGAAGTCCTGCCCACCGGCGGCGTCGGGCTGTGAGCTGTTTTGTTCCTCGCATGCATTCAGGCAGTCTTTTGACACACACGTCCCCATATTCGCTTTAAGGGCTTAGGCTCAAAAGACTGGGAAACTTATTATTATTATTATTCCTCATGGTGGGGCCTAGAGATCTGGTATTACAGCTGATCACTTTGCATATCATGAACATCATCATGTTACATGTTAATTTGCTGTTCATTCTCTGGCTGTGAGTTTAGAACTCTACCTTCCATCCCAATGTATTTGGAAAAGTGTGCCTTGCACACAAAAGCTCATACCTTGAATAAACCGCTGTTGGTCTTGAAGGTGCCACTGGACTCTAAATTTGTTCTTGATCTCCAGAGGACAGAGATGAATTCCTGTGGACAACATAGCAGCTTTGGCAGGTGGATTTCATGGCATTATATCTTCTGAGTTCCCACCTTTCCAAAAATTTGCACCCTCCGTAGACCCCCATCCCTTCAATCTCCAGATATTTTCCAACCCAGAGTTGGCAACTGTAAGAAAATAAGTTTTTCCTCACTGATTCTATTTAAAGTCCTGTTTCCCCTACTGCCTCATTCCCTTCGACTCTCATATTTGTGAGACCATGTTTCCCCCTATACAGCTCTGCCACAGCTTGGCTCATTGGAGCAGGGTCTTCTGCAGGTGCAAATGGACAAAATCAACAACTGACTGAACTTGAGCCTTGCCTTCTCCATTGTGGTCCCCACCCACTGGAATGGTTTGCCTGAGGAGACCAGGAAAGCTCCCATTCTCCCAACTCTTCTCAAAACTATGCAAAACTGAATTATTCAAGAGACCTTTTCTACAAAGGCAAGAGGGTAGTGCTGTACAAAAGGCGTCGCAAAGTTACTTGGATAAATTATTGGGAAGTGTGGCCTGTACTGCTGTAGAGTTTGCTGTGGGTTGGATCCTCTTGGGTAATTTCCCATCAGTTGATGTGTCCTGTTAACACACTTTGCTTCCGTTCTGTATATAGACTTTCTGGTTGGTTCTCCAGCCTAAATCCTGTTTCATTGTTTATTGAATGTCCAATTTTGTTGATTGTATTGACTCTGTGTAATCCACCTTCAATCCAAATGAGAAAGGTGGACTATAAATAATGTCAATAACTAAATAAATCTTGGGCATTCTTTGCTACTATATCAACCTGCTTTCAAACACCAAAGGCTGGGTCCATGAGTACTTCTTCACCTGCTCTCCAGAAATCTATTTCCCCTCCTTCCAGGTCAAGCAGATCCAATCCCTCTGAAATACCAATCTTCCCAAGGAGCATCACCTCTGTCTTGTCTGGATTCAGCTTACACATACTCTCAAAATGGCTTTTGTCCTCCTTTTTCCTCAGCTTCCTTTTTAAATATATATATATATATATATATATATATATATATATATATATATATATATATATATATATATATATATATATATATTCCTGCCTTTCCTCTTCCAACTTCATCTCAGCTTTGACTGGAAAGTTTTGGTTTTTTCTCTCTCATCCAATGCATTGTCATCTCCAGCTATGTATTCAGGACCTCTACCGCCTTACTTGCTTCTGATGAAAAAGAGAAATAAAGCTGAATATCATCAGCATACTGGTGACACCACACTCCATATCCTCAACTGACATCTCCTGTGGTTTCCTGCAGTTGACAATTGGTAGGAGGAATAAAAACTGATTGTGAGAAACTCCATAAGACAGACCCAGTGGAGGAGTAGTCTACCAGCACCACCTTCTGGTGTTACCATCCAGAAAGCACTAGAACTACTTAGAATTCAGTAACTCTTGATACCAACTGCATCCCAGAAGGATATCATGGTTGATGGTATGCTGGGAGGTCCAAAAGAATCAACAGGATTGCACTCCTTATCTCTCTTACATGGAAGGTCATTGACCAGGGCGACCAAAGCAATCCCAAACCTAGATATGAAGCCTGACTGAAGTGGATCTAGATAATCCGATTCATCTGAACACTGGGAAATATGAGAAGAGGTATACGAATATGAGGTATATGAACATCTACTTTTCAAGCACTTGTGTATGTGTATATTGATGTTGCTTCACAATACATTATTCTACTTATCCTCATAACAGTCTTATAAGGTGATCCCTATATGGTAGATGGAATGCTGAGGCTGAGAAACAATGGGCAGCATAAGAACATCATGGTGAATTTTTATACATGTGAACCACCTACACAACATGGAAAAAATTAGGACCCCTCCCCTAAAAAGGTCCCCTTTATTCACTGAAATTAAAAACGCATTAACTTATACAATATATAAACATAACTTCAGAAATCCCATGGTTCTTCATAAAGAAATGGGATATAATGGCCATAAAGAAATTGCACTGAAATGGCAATAGAGCCCCTATTTCTCCTACTGGGGCAAACATATAGGTATCTGGATATGGTATCTCAGGTTGGAAAATGGCACAGTACCCCTCTCCCCTCACTGTTGTCCTGATTAGAATCATACCTCTGTGAACCAGAAGTCTGAAGAAAAACATGCTGGAAGCTCCATTCATGAATCTCCAAGTATATATTTCAGGATGACCCAGTGTGCATGTGGGGGAAGTGTTGTGGGTATGATCCAGTGTGTTCCACAAGTTACTGATCCCTCTCCTGTTATACAACTATTAAGATCAGATTTAACTGCAATGTGCATCTGCATTCTTTGAACTCTTCTTGCTCCTTCTGCCCAATGCTGCCTGGATATGGACTGAAGTAAACAAACCACACCCTTAGTAGTGGGCAATAACCATCTAACATTGCTGAGCACAATCACTATATGATTACACTCTGCCATTTGTGATGCTGATGTCTTCATGTGATCCACTGAGGGCCTGGAACCTCTTCAGAAGGAGAGTACTGAAAAGAAATCAGAACATTCTCATGTTCAGATGTGATTTGCTGCACTCATGTACTTTCCCCCCTAATCAAACTCAAATTCTCTATAGGGTCATTGTTATACATTGTGCAGCTGGTGGGCTCGAGAGATTAGTCAATGCTGGAGGTGATCACTTGGCAGCCATAGCAGACAGTAAAATCTATTCTGGTAAAACCTATTATGTTCGGTGCAGCTGAATGGTAATAGCAGAGTGGGAGGTATAAACAACAAAAATGGCAACATTTGTTTAACTTCTCTACCTTTGGGAACTGATGGAAACTGGTACTTTGTCAGATATCTTCAAAATCCTTTGATGGGAGATAAGAAATTTTTAAAAATTAAAAAAATGTTAAAAAAGCAAACAAAATTATCTTCAAAAACCTAGTAGTTAGTTATATTGGCTGATTGTTATAGATGCACAAGGGGATTTGAGACTCTGCAATAAAATAACAGATCAACTTTGATTTTCTGAGCAGATGATCCACAGCATGGCAGATGCTGGATCTCAAAATATAAACAATTTAAAAACATTTTAAAACACTGTTTCTATGCATAACTGGCTATTGCTGTTGTTTTGTTCAAGTAGGACTGGCAAGGTTGGGAAATTCCTGGAGATCTGGAGGTGAAGCTGTGGGAGGGGGGATATTATGAGGGGATATCTTGCTCAGCAGGATATTATGCCATAGAGTTCACTCTCCAAAGCAGCCATTTTCTGCAGGGGAACTGATTTATGTCATCTGAAAATCAACTGTAATCCTGGGAGATCTGCAAGCCCCACCTGGAGACTGGCAACCATATAAGGGTGAAGAATTAAAAAATAGGCTGACAATTATGCTGCTGAATGACATAAAAATTAACTTATTGCATCAACCTGAACAATCTGAAACCTACCTTTAAACACAAATATATACATAACAGAGTCCCAAAAGTTATTTTTAATGAAAAGCAGCAGCTGGAGGCTGGAAAGCTATGGGTTTTTTAGAGCAAGAGCTGCAAGAGGAGGATGGGATGCTTAGTCCGCCACAGCTGGCTACTCTTCTGCTCAAAATTGCCTTTCCATCATGCACCTTCCACTTCCTCCCTGGATCTTGCCTAGCTTCTTTTCCCCTGAGTGTTCCAGTATCCCGACATCTGACATCTTTTAAAATATTGCTATAATGTTGTTAGATTGTTAGCTGCCTTGAGACTAAGGAGCAAAGACTGGATGTTAATGTTTTCATTTAAATCAATCAGTCAGTCATATAATCCTAACTCCTATCCAAGTGATACTTCCAATAAGTAAAGTGAGAATAGGCTAACAAGATATAAAGAGATTACAACAGAGGGAAGCTCTCCAGCACTGCAAAAGTAAAAAGGAAGATGAACAGTTAATGTTAATTCAAGAGTGTAGGATTTTTAACTCAGTCCACCGGTAATATTTCTGATCAGGAAGAGCTTTATGCTCACGTGCCATCTCCTTTCTTTGCAGACAAAGTCAGGTATCATGCAAAGCCATGGTTTGTGTTGATCATAGCTAATATGAGATAACCAGGGCTATTTTTGGGCAGGAATGCACAGGAACGGAGTTCCAGCTGGCTTCTGAGTTGACCATGCCTACCGCCTCCCCCACCCCTCGGGTTCCCCGTCAGGGAAACCAAGCTGATCCAGGGAAGGAAGGCAGTTTAAAATGCCTCCCCTCCTTGGATTCCCCAGGTGCCTCACAGCTGTGGGGCGCCTGGGGAAGCCGATCCTGGGAGGGAGCTGCACTGTCAGGTGTGTGGCCTAATATGCTAATGAGTTTCTGCTGTTGGGTGTGGCCTATTAGGCTAATGAGTTCCTGCTGGGCTTTTTCTACAAAAAAAGCCCTGGAGATAACCAGAATTCAGCTTGCTGATGGTCACTCAGATCCCAGCTTACATGGACAAGTGCTGGCATCGCTACCTTCACTCTGTAGCTGGGGTTGGTGATGTTGAAGAACAAGCCAAGACTGCCAGGATGTCTGTTCACACATCACACAAAAATGATGTGAAATGGTTCATAGCAGGGGAGCAAGGATGGGAACATCTTTTTGCCCACTGAAGAAGATCTGGGCTGAGTTCCTCTGTTACAATTATTGAGCCTGGATGTGGCCAGAGGAGCGAGCTGAAGGGCAAGAGAGCCCTGGTTTGCAGCTTGCAGCCCCGAAGTGAGCTGGACCAGTGAACCTAAGAAGAGCTCTGCTGGATCAGACCAAAGGTCCATCAAGTCCAGCATTCTGTTCACACAGTGGCCAACCAGCCGCCTCTAGGAAGCCCATAAGCAGGATGACTGCAACGAGATCCTCCTACCTAGGTTCCCCAGAAACTGATATAAAGAGGCATCCTACAGCTGGCACTGGAGGGAGCAGGTATCCATCATGGCTAGTAGTCACGATGGCCCCATCCTCCAAGAATTTGTCCACTCCAAAGTTAGCGGCCATCACCACATCCTGTGGCAGCAAGTTCCACAATTTAATTATATGCTGTGTGAAGAAGTACTTAGTTTTGTTTGTTTTAGGATCTAGGGATACCCAGCATCTGGAGTATTGCCTTATTGGCTTTGTATTTTGTAAACTGCTTTGAGCCCCCCATAAGAAAAAAGGGTAGAAATATTTAAACAAGCCAATATAATATTTTTTAAAGTAAATTAGTAATATCCAAGTACACAATTAAAATAGGTGGGACCAAATGTCATATAAGAGAACTTGTGATGCAGAGATGAGGAAACCTGCTCTTGTGGATGTCCTCTCTCTTGTGACATTTAAAGTTATATGAGTCCAGTCCTTCTGTGCAGCTGCTCAACTTCAATTAAGATAATTCAGAGAAGAAATCAGTTCCATTGCATTGCATTAATAATCTATCACAAGAATATCATTCAATTCAAATAATGTCTCTGTGCTTTCTCAGGCAGTTATTGTGCATTACTATCTACTGCCACCATGTGGAGATTCCCCATGGGTATCTTATGGAAAGAGCTCTGGCATGATCTCACAGGAAGGCATTTTAAGATATGGTAGAAGGAGACCCTGACCAGTGTTCCCTCTAAGATGAGTTAGTGTGAGCTAGGTCACAGTTTTTGAGCCTCCGGTTCACACATTTTTGTTTTAGCTCAGGAAGGATGGCTCCAGAGCAAACTAATTTACGCAGCAGCCAAATTGCTCACTCACAACTTTAATACCAGTAGCTCACAAAGTACAATTTTTGTTCACAAGACTCCGCAGCTTAGAGGGAGCATTGACCCTGACCTGGATAGCCCAGGCTAGCCTGATCTTGTCAGAATTTGGAAGCTAAACAGGGTCAGCCCTGGCCAGTATTTTGTATAGGAGACTGCCAAAGAATACCAGGGGTGCTACACAGAGGCAGGCAATGGCAAACCACCTCTGAACATATCTTGCATTGAAAATCCTACTGGGTCACCATAAGGCAACTGTGACTTGACAGCAAAAAACAACAGAGGCATGCAGCAAGAGTCAGCCAGGGCAAGTCATAAGTATTCAGGGGGTTGGGGAGCTGGAGCCCCCCCCCCCAACTTTTCCAGGACATGCTGAGCCTCACCCGGAGACAATGGCCTGTAATATCTCTGGCCCACCCACCCCCCCCCCGGGAAATTGGAAAGTCTATGCCCTTGGGGCAAGTCAAAGGTATTTCGTCATTCCATCACATCCTTGACTGGTGCCACTAGTGGCCATCTCTGAGCCAAGCCCCTGAGGTAATATCATAGGGACTTGGCTTGGACCTGGCTGGACATGATAGGGACCTAGAAGATGATGCCAGTCACTCTCCCCTCACATCATGGCACTTGTGGCTGGGAGTTAGTCAAGCCCCTATGGTGTATCAGCACCCTCCTTGTTATGTCTCCCTAAGCAGTGACTTGGGTGGCTTGACCAAGAACCAGTACTGGATATTGTGCTGTGAGGCATGATAGAACTGGGTAGATTGCAAACTCTCACAAAGAGTATAATAGTATATACCAGGGAGCACCAACAAGTGGCAGAGAGATATTATCAGCAAGTATAACACAGTACAGGAGGGTATATACCAAAATAAGGCAGATGACGTAGCAAGGCATGGCAGGGAATTAGCAAGATACAATAGGATTAACAGGATAGGAAGTCATCAGTGTTCCCTCTAAGCTCCACAGTGTTGTGAGAAAAAATTCTACCTTGTGGGCAAAAAAAGCTAGTAGCATTAAATCTGTGAGCAAGTGAACCATCTTCAAATACTTGAAGGGCTGTCATAAAGAGGATGGAGCTGAGTTGTTTTCTGTTGTCAGTGGGTTGAAATTAAATCAAAAGAGTTTTCAGCTAAACATTAGAAAGAACTTCTTGACAGAACAGTTCCTCAGTGGAACACGCTTCCTCAGGAGGTGGTGGGATCTCCTTCTTTGGAGGTTTTTAAACAGAGGCAGAGGCTAGAAGGTCATCTGACAGCAATGCTGATTCTGTGAACTCAGGCAGATCATGAGGGGGAAGGCGGGAAGGATTGTATCAGTACTTAGTTCTTGTGGCCCTTTCTTACACACCAAGGGAAATGCTGATTGCCACTAAGGGATCAGGCAGCAATTTTTCTCCAGGCCTGTTTTGCCAGTGATCCTGGAGAGGTTTTTTTGCCATCTTCTCGGCATGGAGCAGGGGTCATTGTGTGTGTGTGTGGGGGAAGTAATTGTGAATTTCCTGCATTGTTAGGATGGTTGGACTAGATGGCCCTTCCAACTCTATGATTCTATGATTCTAGGTCTACATTTGACTATTGCATAAATTATTTTTAGAAGATTATTTCATAACCTTGTAAAAATCCCAGAATGAATTCTTTTGAACTATATTTAAACTATATATTAAGAATAATTTAGATATCTTGTTGAATTTAAATATTATTTTTATTACACAAAATGTTGTCCTCTACAGGAGTAGATCAGGCCTCCAGAGAACAGGTCTACCAGCCTCTTTCCACTATATTGGGTGGACCTGTCCGCCAGAGAACAGGTCTACCCACCCCAGTCTACTATATTGGTAGACCTGTCCTCCAGAGAACTGGTCTACTCACCCCTTTCCACTAAATTGGTAGTCCTGGCCTCTGGAGAACAGGTCCACCCACACCAGTCCACTATATTGGTCTTGGACCGTCACCCTGCGCTGACCATTAAAAACATGCCTGTACTTGGGAGGGAACTCCTGTAGACTACTTTGGGTATTTCAGTGAAATATGACAACCAGCATTATAGGTCAAGTATAACAGAGGTGGAACAATCACTATCAGAACGCTGCCTATACTAAGAAACAGGAAGTTGTTTAAATGTTATCAACCTGCTCAAACTACTTATTTATTCAGATATTTATACCTCACTTTTCCATGTAACTCAAGGCAGCTGACAAATCATACTAAAAAGCATAATAGGGGTGTGCAAAAAAACCTTTTTTCTGTCTCAGTTATAGCCTATGAGGACCATTATAGTCAATGGGCCCCATAGGCTATAATGGAGAATCGATCCAAGGCTATCTGGGGCTCTAGGAAACTGTTTTTTGACACCATATTTGCAGCATAACTGCTGATGCCTCTCCTCAAAAAGCCCCCCAAGTTTCAAAAAGATTGGACCAGGGCGCCCAATTCTATGGGCCTCAGAAGGAGGTGCTGCCACCCTCCATTGTTTGTGAGCTGAAGCAGAAATCCTCTGAGCTGGCCTCTGAAATGTTGTGTGCCACCGCCCCTTAGTGCAGCTTAGAGGGAACTGTGGTTACAGTTAGGGATGGGCACAGACTGGGAAAAGGCCCTGTTCATGAACCACAGATCGTCACAAAACTTTAGCTGCCTTATGAATTGGTTCAATTAGTGAGGTTTATGGCCTGGTAGAACCCCTCTCCAATGTACTAGACACACCAAACTTGCAGAGGATCTCTATCTATCTCTCCTCTATCCTTTATTTTGGTGAGGATCGGATTTATGGGGTCTGAGTTACAGCACTCCCAAGAAGGTGCCCCCAGGAAAGTGCTTTCTAGGAAATAGCTGTCTGTTATTTCCCCAGAAAACAATTTCTTGGGAGCACCTTCTTTGGGGGGCCATAACTCAGACCCCATAAATCTGTTCCTAACCAAACTTGGAGAGCAGGTAGAGGAGAGACAGAGGGATGTCCTCTGCAAGTTTGGTGTCTCTAGCTTGCACAGAATCTGCTCTATACACTCCTGAACCTCTGCCAGTCAAAATGACTGAGGTTCCAGAGGGTATAGAACAGATCCTGTGCAAGCTAGAGACATCAAAGAGACAGAGGGCTTCTCTACATGTCCTCCAAGCAGGGGTCATTTCGTAGAAAAAGAAGTGCAGTAGCTCATTAGCATAACTCATTAGCATAACTTATTTGCATATGCTAAACCACCTGACATCACCGGAAGTATGTGAGAAGGAGAGGGAGAGGGAGAGAGAGCTGGCAGAAAGGGGACAGCTACTAATCCAAGCCTCAGAAATACCACTATTCTGGGAGGATAGCTTCAGTGGTGGCTGAAGCCTTCAGAAGGCTGGTCGGAGGAACAAGGACCTTTCCAGGGGACGGGTCATTTTGCTGCAGCCATGACTCAAGCAGGTATTCCCCTGCTGGGGGGGGGGGGGGCTGGCACCAACTCCAGGAGGAGCTCCAGCTGGAAATGACCCTTGCCTCCAAGTCATTGCTTTGACGTTTTGTAAATATTTTGATTGAGTGGAGACAGTCTGTCTGGGAATGTATCTGCTCACAAACCTCCACGAACAACGTCAAAGTCCATGGAAAATTCAAGCTGTGCACCTGCCACAAACTTGATTTCGCAAACCATGAACAGAGCAAAATTCATGACAAATTTTGCTTTGGGGTTCGGTTTGCGCCTGTCCCTAGTCACAATGGCAGCAACATTAAATTAACTTTCTGAAGGATGAGCTTCAGCATATGCCCATGGAAAAGCCCTAAAGCAAAAATTATTCTTTTTAATGTTGGAATAAGAGAATTTCCAGTTATACTGGAAATATTGCTTTGTAAATTAACAAAAGGGGGGGGGGACACTTTAAAAAGATGATAATGACTGAAAGTGCTCCACAAGGGACAAAATGTTGAGAGTGGCTGAGTGTTAGTTGGGGGGAGGAAAGTGGGGAGAAATCAGTCTGCTGGTGTGATTTTGAGTAGTGGGATGGGATTTTTAAATATTTTATTCCCACCCTCATGATTTACAACTTACAACAGAACCTTTTATTGGCATAGATCAGAATCATAAACAGTCATCATTCAATTCATAAGATTAACACACATCTTCCTCATTATGAGGCAATTACAAAACTTAGCAACCGCTTCAATAACCGCTACGTTTTGTGAAGCCAGTAAACAATACATCATTCTGTCGCCGGATTGCGCAGCATCTTTCTTAAGAATGGCTTCTAAATAGACTGCCCGAATGTCGTCATACAAACTGCAGTAGAGGAATACGTGTTCGATTGTTTCAATCTCATCTGAATCACAGTCACAAAGCCTAGCAGAGTAGGGGACCCTCATGATTTCTTGCAGGCCTCCAGCCTGTTAACATATGTAACAATAAAGTGGCTGATCCCCATTATGATAATTAGAACAGCAAAAGCTGGGGTTTCTAATCTGCTTCTTTGTACATGGGTATGTAGAATAATATACTTTTATTATTTGTAAATTGACCCAAAGAAAAAACCCTGAAAAAGTCTGATGAGGACTAAATATGTTCCAGAAGTCTCCATTTGTATTCATGTTGCTTTGCAATACATTCTTCCAGTTATCCTCACAACAATCTTATAAGGTAGATCAGTATTGTTATCCCCATACTATAGATGGAATGTTGAGGCTGAGAAGTAACGGGTTGCATAAGGCCACCACAATGAATTTTTGCTCAAGTGAACCACCTCTGCAAAATCAATACATTTAGGAACCTCCCAAAAATACTGCCTTTATACACTGAAGTGGAAATGAAGCATGTGTAGTACACATAGCTGTCTCTCTTATCATACAATATATAATCATAACTTCAGAAATACCACTGTATTTCTTCATAAAGAAATGGGACATAATGGCCATAAAGAACTTGCCCTGAAATGGCTCCCTGGAGCTGTTATGTTACCAGAAGTGATGTTGCAGCAAAACTTCAGTGGCAATCCCTCCCATTTAGTGGCCAAGGCTGGGAGCAGGAGGCCTTCTACGGCTATCTCTGAGCAGCGGCAGGAGAAGGGGGGGGGGAAGTAATGTTGGCTAAGCTGCTCTATCACTTCTGGGGGGGGGGGGATGGAAGTGACATAGGATAGCTCTAGGAATTACGAGTTTTCATCAGAAGTGACACAGTGGTGTAGCTAACATCACCCAACCCTCCTTCTGGTTGCTAGGCCTGACAACCCCTAGCTAGGAGGTCTCCTAACGGATCACCTACTTATGCCAAATGCACAGAAATCTGAGAAAACTGTTGCATCATTTGTTAAAGCCTTGTATGAACAGGCTGAACATTGTAAATCTGCTGATAAAAAAAGAGGAACTCCTTAGAGATAGACTGGTGCTTGGGAGTTTCCGGTCGGAGGAATGGAGGTCTGACACGCTTTGCAAGTGCGCAAGGCGGACAGCGGCTCTTCTTGACAGCTTGGGTGGACAAATCCACCTGACGCAACCTCACACAGGTAGTGTGAGGACTAGCAAGCAATATAATCTAGGTTTGAGCAAGCTCGGTGAAGGAAAAGTCTCGGAGGAGACTTTTACAACACCTTGAGCACTGCAGCCGAAGAAGATTCCTGCAAGTATCTCTAAGGAGCCGAGCTGAGCTGATTAAATCAGCATAAAACCTCCAATTCCCCTGATTCCTTAACAAAGAAGACAAAGTTAAACGTTGGGACCACATCTGAAGCGAAGTAACAACATAAGGTAATGGAAAAAAAGTTTTTGCCTTACCATTACTGCGTTTTGAAAGACGAAAAGCAGATCGGGTGAAGCAATAGACTGTTGCAGATTGGATGAGTGCAGTTTTGAAACGTTAAAAAGCTGAATTTGAACTTTAAAAGCCAAAAAAAACAAGTTGTTTAACATTCCTGCGGTTAAAAAGAGTTGGGAGGGGGAGCCAAGCATCGCGAGACAAAGAGGGGAGGAGGGAAGCAAGCATCACGAGACCAAGCTGTGAGGATTGAGACAGGAAGTGACGGCTTGAGGAGCAGACAAGAAGGGAAAAGGAGAAGAACCGGAAGAGAGCAAAGGGGACTGTAAAAACTGCCGGACCAAAAGGACTACAGCAGGAAGTGACGTGCGGAGAGCAGACAAGTAAGCAAGAGGACGGGACAGAAAGGAAACTACGGCAAGCCAGAAGCAAGGTAAATAAACTGTAACCTTTGACACGAACCATAGAGGAGTTGCGCCCGCCATTTTGGATTTATAAAATTTTTAAACATTAATATCTCAAAAACTACATAACTTAGAAGGCTAAAACCAGTGGATTTTGAACTGGCAAGACATGCTTGTCTGAATACACTAATTGGTGACTGATTTGGAAAATAAGAAAAAATCGATCTTTTTTAAAGTGACAAGACGGACCGCGGTCTAAGATCGAGAGCAGCTACATGGTCCTCCCCTACAATGGCAGCAAAAAAAGAGAAAGAACTGTTGGCTGTTATGGAAGCAATGGAAAAAAAAATGCTGGATGCAATAGGGGAGGTAAATGCAAAAATGGCAAGCGCAATTGGAGAAGTAAATATTAAAATAAATGCCATAGCTGCACAAGCAGATAAAAACTTTATAGATTTAAAATCTGAATTACAAAAGTTAACCACTAGAACACAAGACATAGAAACCAAAGTAAAAGAACTGGAAGAAAATACTCAAAAAAACAATAAAGGATACTGACAGAATGGAAAAGATGATGCACTATAGAGACATGCAAAACCATCTGAGATTTAGAGGTATAGAGGAAAAATTAGGTGAAGATATTTTTACAAGAATGCAAGAAGCATTAGCAGATTTTTTACAAGAGGAGGAGGACGCTGTTAAAGAACATATGGATCTTGTTTACAGAGTCAATTCTACGTACGCAAGAGACAAAAATATACCAAGGGACGTGGTTGTTCAATTTACAATGAAGAGGACAAAAGAACAAATCTACAAGAAATGCTTTACAGACTCCTTTGAAATAGGTGGAAAGAAAGTTATCGTAATGAAAGAACTGCCCAGAGCAATTTTGCAAGACAGGAAAAAATTCAAGCGTCTGACAGACAAACTGAAAGAGAAAAAAATAAGGTTTCGTTGGGAAATACCACAAGGACTGAGTTTTTATTATGGTAACAACAGAATAGTGATTAAAAATTCAGCAGAAATGTACGCTTTTGTTGGTGAGAACAAGGAAGAATTTGGCGATATTTAAGACTACAACAAGACGGATTATAAAGTACTTTCATGGAATGTAAATGGACTTAATTCATCCCAAAAACGTAGAATGGTAGGTCACTGGCTGGGAAAACAAAAATGCAGTATAATTTGTATACAAGAGGCCCATCTTAAGAAACAAGACTATAAATACTTAATAAGAAAAAAGTTGGGAGAAGAATTTTTTTCATTGGCAAGTAATAAAAAGAATGGAGTTGTAACATATGTTAAAAAAGACTTGGAACCCAAACTAATATTTAAAGATAAAGAAGGAAGATACTTAGCTATTGAAATTTTTTTACATGGACAGAAGACTTTGATTGTGAATATCTACGCCCCCAACGGAGCTAAAGAAATTTTTTTTAAAGAACTACAAACGGAACTGGACAGTGTAAACTATGATCAAATCATGATGTTGGGAGACTTTAATGGGACTGTGAATAATAAAATAGATAGGCGCTCAAAAAGAAAAGACGACACACTAGGGAAACTTCCAAAAAAAATTTTTGAATTGATAAAACAGGAAAAGCTGGAGAATATTTGGAGGAAGGTTAACCCACAAGGGAAATACTATACTTTTTACTCCAACAGGCATGATTCACATTCAAGAATTGACATGATCTGGATGTCTACTAATTTAACACTTAAGACAAAAAAAGTTGAAATTCTACCTAGAATAATTTCAGACCATAATCCTTGTCTATGGACCTCTGGGCAGACAAAAAGACAAGGGAGATGGAGAATAAATGAAGACTTATTAGACAACCAAGAAATAGTTAAAAAATTACAGGAAGAGACAGATTTATATTTCCAAGCGAACATACAAAAAGAAGTAAAAATTCAAACTGTGTGGGATGCGTACAAAGCAGTGATGAGAGGATTATTGATATCACTGAATGCTAAAGACAATAAAAAGAAAAGAGAACAATATGAAAATATTGTGCAAGCCATTAAAGTAAAAGAAAAGGAACTGAAGAACAGACCAGGAAAAAAGAGACTGCAAAAGGAAATTTGGATGTTACAAGACCAAGCAAAAGCTATTTTGAATCAAGAGACTTACTGGAACCTGAAAAAATTGCAACAAAAAGCATTTGAAGGTGCAAACAAACCTGGAAAGTATTTAGCATGGCAATTAAAGAAAAAACGTGAAAATAAATTTATTACTAAAGTGATACGGGACAATATTGAGATAATAGACAATAAGGGAATAAAAAGAGAATTTTATAAATACTACGCAAAGCTTTTTAAGAAGGAAAATAAAGACAGAAAAAGGATTAAAGAATACCTACAGTCATTAAAATTACCAAAACCAACAGAGAAAATCAAAGAACTACTTAACAGCCCAATATCACTACAAGAGATTAAAAATGCAATAAATGACTCAAAACTAGGGAAAGCACCTGGATCTGACGGATTTACAGCTAAGTTTTATAAATCGCTACAGGAATCGATCTCACCAGTGTTATTGCTATTAACGAATGACATAGGAGTGACAGGTGAGATGCCGGAGACTTGGAAAGAAGCAACCATCTCACTCATTCCGAAAGAAAGTCAAGATTTAACCGATGTTAAAAATTATAGACCAATTTCTTTGTTAAACAATGACTATAAGATTTTTGCCAAGATTATAGCTGATAGGCTTAAGGAACACCTTAAAGAGACTATACAGACTGAACAAGCAGGTTTTTTACCTAATCGCCAAATAAGAGACAATTTAAGAGTAGTAGTGGATGCTATAGAGTATTATGATAAACATCCGGAGAAGGAAGTGGGCTTTCTTTTTTTAGACGCGGAGAAAGTGTTTGACAATTTAAATTGGGATTTTATGTTTGAAGTGCTGGAACATCTTGAAATTGGAGACTATATGCTTAATCTTATTAAGTCAATATATAGTGAACAGAAATCCTCTTTAATAATTAATACTGAAAAAACGGATTACTTTAAAGTTGAAAAAGGAACACGACAAGGATGCCCACTTTCGCCGTTGCTATTTATTTGGATTTTGGAAGTTTTGCTACTAAATTTGAAAGAAGATAAAGAAATTAAAGGCTTAACAATAAAAGGTTTTTCTTTTAAATATAGAGCCTTTGCAGACGACGTGATGTTTATAGCCGAAGACCCTATGACTACACTACCATATTTGTTGCAGAGAGTAAGAGAGTTTGGTGATTTGGCTGGGTTTTATGTAAATAAGAACAAATCGAAAGTGATGTGTAAAAATATGTCAAATAAGAAGCAAATTGAATTACAAAATCGTATAGAATGTGAAGTGGTGAAAAAGACAAAATATCTAGGTGTAAACCTAACAATGAAAAATATTGATTTGTATAAGAATAATTATGAGAAACTTTGGCAGCAAATTATGCAAGATATTAAAAGGTGGAATGTATTAAATTTGTCACTGTTGGGTAGAATTGCAGTGGTTAAAATGAATGTGCTACCAAGAATAATGTTTCTGTTTCAAACTATTCCGATTGTGAAAGATGTAAAAACATTCAAATGCTGGCAGAAGGAATTGACTAAGTTTGTGTGGGGAGGGAAAAAACCAAGAATTAAGATGAAAATAATGTGTGATGCTAAAGAGAGAGGTGGGTTCCAGTTACCAAACTTAAGGCTATATCATGATGCAGTATGTTTGACTTGGGTAGGGACATGGACTATGTTACAAGATAGAAAGTTATTGTCCCTGGAAGGTCATGACTGTAGGTTTGGGTGGCACGCATATTTGTATTATGGTAAAACAAAAATGGACAATATGTTTAAGCATCATTATTTGAGAAGAACATTAATCGATACGTGGACAAGATATAAAAACTTTTTTCCAGAAGAGATACCTATGTGGATTGTACCCACAGAAGCTTTAAATCCAGTATCACGTCACAAAGGACAAGATTGGTTGAAGTATAGAGACTTATTAACAAGACATGGTAAAGACTTTATATTCAAGGAGCAGCATCAGATGGACTTTGATTACGGTTGGCTAAGATATAGACAAATATATGACATGTATAGAAGTGATAAAAAATCCGGTTTTAGAGAAAAAAATAATGAAATAGAACAAGTTTGGGAGGAAGGTGGGGAAAAAATGATCTCTAAAATGTATAAAATTTTGTTAAAATGGTTTAACGCTGATGAAATGGTAAAAGAACAAATGGTAAAATGGGCGATAAACTTTAACAAAGACATTGAAATGGAATCTTGGGAATTTTTATGGAAAAATGCTATGGGTATATCTACATGTTATAACTTAAAAGAAAATTGTTTTAAAATGATGTACAGATGGTATATGACACCTAAAAAAATGCAAATATTAATCAGAATATGTCTAACAAGTGTTGGAAATGTAAAAAGAAAGAAGGTTCTTTTTATCATATGTGGTGGACTTGTGATAAAGCAAAGACTTATTGGTCTATAATACATGCAGAAATGGAAAAAAATTTGAAATGTACATTTAAGAAGTTGCCTGAAATGTTATTGCTTGGACTTAAATTAGAAGAGATAAATGTAAAGAAAAGGACAATAATATGGTATATGATAACAACAGCAAGAATGGTGTATGCACAAAATTGGAAAAATGAAAAAATACCAGATGTGTGGGAATGGTTAAAAAAATTGTTATATATGGCTGAAATGGATAAATGGACTAGAAAGTTAAATGACCTGTACTCAGAGACCTTTTTAGAAGATTGGAAAGATTTGAAAGAATATGTTGAAAAATACTGGGACATGAAAAATTACATTTATACATGGTTATAATAACATAAAGCAATAGAATTAGAGTATGTGAATGTATTAAGGATAATTAGATAATGAAGTTGTTTTTTATTTTAGAATTATATAAGAATATAGAAAGTAAGAATTAGTATATAAGTATTTTTAAGGTATATGACCGTTACCAGAAATGTAAACATAGATATAAGTATTACTATTTTGGATAAAGTGGAAAATGTGTTATGCTTCAGATGTGGTGGGAAACCACCAATACAAGATAAAAACAAGATTATACAAATAGAACAAAATGTTATATAATATAGAAAAAAGGATTTGTATAAGATAATTTTAATGTTTTGAAAAATAAAAATTTTTTACAAAAAAAAAAGAAAAAAGAGATAGACTGGTGCTTGGAATTTTTCCTTATCCTAAACAAAGGACTCTCTGAGAGAATGCAGTTAATAGAGGCTGTAGCTCTTCACAAAGTCATTGAGATGGCCAGGCGATCAGAGTTGATCAAAGCCTAGAGGAGGGAGCAAAGGCAAGTACAGAGTGGTTTGGAGGCGGTAACCCCCACTCTGTAAAACAGCAGGAGCAGTAGCAGCCATTTTAAACCTCGCTTGTCATGTTTCAGCCAAATCAACACAAAGCAAAATCCAGATAAAGGAAACCAGCCATTTCAAAAGCACCTTACAGCAAATCCAAGTCTGTATTCACAAGATGCAGGAAGGCTTATGACCGTAGAGGGCATAGGGCAGCACTGTGAAGGAAATACCTAAAAACAGGACATTTTGCTCTTGTGTGTCGGTCCCGTAATGATGCAACAAGTTGCCACAGTCACAAATGGCCATTTTTTTTTCTTAGGTTCCATATATATTTTTAAAGACATTGGCCGAGGACAGACTGCCGATCCGCCCCGGGACAGACGCAGGGCCAAAAGCCCCGCGCGAAAAGCAGCCCGGCGCAGCCTGTTCCCACAGGCTGCGCTGTCCCGGGGCGGAGGCGGGGCGAAGGCACGCTGACGCAGGGGCGTCCAGACTTCCGCCCCCGCTTCCGGCGCGCTGCCGACGCGTCCAGACTGCCGCGAAGCGGCAGGGACGCGCGGCACTCCAGCCGGAGACCAGTTAGAAGTGGTCTCCGGCTGCAGCGGATGGACGGCGCCTCGCGGACGGGTGAGTCCGCGCCGACGCCGGAGGACAGAGGCGGCAATGTGAACGCCCCCTCTGCCTCCGCTTTAGAAGCGGAGGCAGAGCGGGGCACATTGCCAGTCTGTCCTCGGCCATTGATCCTCCTTCTTCATAGAAGGAAAGATTCTGAATCTGATGTCACAATTATTTCACAATAGTCCTACAGAGGATTCCTGATACAAAAGATATATGCTTCTAAACCAGCGTATGAATAGAGGCTGTGTCAGATCAAACAGCTGCTCAAGGAGACCCAGAACTCCAAAAAGTCTCACATTGTTTCAAGTCAAAAGGACTCAAGTACTTTGATAGCGCTTTAGAGTGGACAAGCAAGTATTGTGCTGGCTGCGGGCAACTGAGTTAAGCAGAAAGTGCTACTACAAGAGCGGGGGAATACTGTCATGTCACAATCTATGAGGAGAGAAATTCTGGTCCAATAGAGTCATCGTTCAAGTCTCACTAAATGCCATGAGTGAGCCAATTAGACATATGGTGGGGTGGCACTGGGAATGATATCAAGAACACAGTCTTGTCCTGCGACTGCTGCATAATAGGATCAGCCCCATGGAAGGATCTTTAAATCACCACTGTATCCTGGAAACGGCTAACAGCTAAGTAGGACATCAACCCTATTAGCTTGCTCTGAACTATTGTTCTAGGTATACTGGGGTACTCCCTTTGCTCCCACATCCCCCATTGTGATATTGTTGAACAGCTAAAGAACGTCTTCGTTTGCTTTGGTGTTCTAGATGAACTTGTGACTGACCGTGCAAGTCAATCCACAGGAGCAGAATTTCAAACATTCCAGATGTCTTATAACCATGTATCTAATAGCCCTTACTATCTTCAAGCAAATGGAAGGTGGGTGGGAGAGAGCAGTATGGACTGTGAAGACAATACTGATCTCTTAAACTGTAGGCCCAAACAGCTGGTGGATACAGCCCAGCAGAATTGTTAATAGGAAGATAAATCAGAACACTCTGAACTGTTGTGACCTGAAACCTGCCTGTAATTGAAAACATTTATGGGTCACTTCACATGTTAAAAAAATCCTCATGCCCCTATGTGGATAGTTGACAGATATGGTCTGGGGGTTCTGTGCTTGGAATTTAATTCCAAGGCATATGGAAGTCCAGTTTGGACTGGGACTGCAGTACATGGGAAGACAAGGCGTAAACCTTTTCCCAAGTACTGTTTTCCCAACCTGAAATGGTCCTGCACTTGTGGGGAAACTTACATGCAGCCATCAGTACATGTAAGTTTCCCCAACGGTCAATAGTGATTCCTTGGGGCTGTTTTGGATTGTGAAAACAGCATGAGAAAGGCTGAAACCATCTTTCCCTGCATACTGCAGATTGTGCCTCTGTATGAACAGTGTCAGCCACGACAGGAGGACTTTATGTCATGTTAACTGGCTATCAGTAGTCTGGAGACAGAATTTATATCCCACTCAATTCCAACTAATATACACGAGTACATCTTCCAACTTCTGAGAAAGTTTAAAACAAAAAAGGGCAGATGTGTGGATAGTTGTAAGATCAGTCAGTCACTAGGCGGCACTGCAATTAGTTATTATAGAGTGGGTGGAGCTGAGAGTGGGTGAATTAGGGAAGGATGCCCAAGAAAGGACTTGCAGGAGTTAAAAGCTGGAGAAAATGATGGCTCGGAGAGCTCTGGAGAGGAATGAGGTGTAATGGAAGAACTTTTACAGATTTCTTCACTCTGTGTGCAGTCATGAAATATAAAGTGTAGGAGGAAAATTGCAAATGTGTTGCCCAGAAGGAGTTCAGCCTGAAATAATTTTTAAATAGACTTCTTTACCTGATAGGCAGACCCCCAACAACAGGAATAACCCAGAAACTTGTAAATTATGAGGGCAAAACAGACAGAGGCATCTGCCTCAGCTGGATAGCCTTGTCCTGTATAAAGTGGCTGGAATATTGGCTTTGGTGAATCAGTCCCCTGGAACATTCTCCCAGATAAGCTCTGAAGTCTAGACCAAATTATGAATCAAATGGGCCTGAGAACTGGCTCAAAAGCGGGAAAGGAGGGGAACCTTTAAAAAAAAATTGCTGTTGAGATTAATTTTTAAGGGAACAGTTACTTGATTTTCATGGAAACGCACCTAAGTGTCCTGTTACCAGCAGCAGGAATTACCACAGACATGTTATTCAGACTCGGCCCATGGACCTATGTATTTTGTGGTTGGTCATGCTTTTGAAATTAAGTGTTTTGATTACTTCCTTACAGCAATGAGGGTTTGGGATCCTGGGGAGGACTAAAAATAAGTGACTTGCAAAGGATCATAGCTGCTAAGATTTCTCTCTCTCTTTTTGCTTTGTTTGATGTGTTTTAATTGTGGTGGCAAAAAAATAATAATAATAACTGGTTGCTAAACCTTGCAACATGTAATTGAATAGTAGGCAGAATGTGGAATCAAGTCAGGAAGCACAGAAGACAAATGTAACTGAAGGAAAATACCTAAGGTGAACGAACTTCTCTTTCTTGAATGCAGCACTGCATTAGCAAGGAAGGTTGCCAACTCCTGCTCAGTAAATTTCTGGACATTTGGGAGCAGTGCCTAGGGAGGGTAGGATTTGGAGAGCGAGGGAGTGCAGCAAGGATGCGATGTTGTAGAGTCTACTCTCTGCCATTTCCTCCTGGAGAACAACAATCCGGAGAGCAGCTTTAATTCTAGACCTTCAGGCCCCACCTGGAGACTGGCAGCCATAGTAGCAAGAAGAATTCCTAACCATTTCAGGAAAACTAAGTATCTTAAATATTTTTGAAAGTGTGAGGACTGGTTATAGAAATCCAGGTGTAGAAAACCTTTACTGGAGTTTGTGAGGACCACGAAAAGCTGGAGGAATTCTTCTTTTAACCACACAATGTATTTCTTATTTCAAAGCTCTTCCAGTAGCATCCATGGATTTAGCGGAAAAAGTAAACATTGTCTTTTTGTGTTGCACACAAAAGCTTATACCTTGAATTTAAAAACCTGCATTGGTCTTAAAGGTGCCACTCGACTCAGACTTTGTGTTGCTAATCATGATGGGTTGGAGAGAAACTGCAAATGTAGCTGTCAAAGGGAAAAGTGTATTGTGGTGGAAAAATGACACTGTAAAACGTAAACTAGCTAGCAATTAAAATATCTTGTATGTTTTTTAAATTCCTTCCATTGTCTTTTCTAGCATGTGTGGTTTATCTGGAAAACACAACAATTTAAAAAACAAGAAAAGAGCTTGTGACAAAGACAAAAATAAACACAAAAACTGAAGACTTAAGACAGTCACAAAGTAAGTTATGCAAATAAAACAACAGAACATGAAATGATTGCTGAGTAAAGTTTACACAGAACACTAAACATATAGCAGTCACAGTGTAAATTTTCTTTCTTCTAATTTTACACAAACATTTCCCAATAAACTTTCAACAGTGCTCACCCCAGCAGGTCTAACAGGTCTAACAGCATCAGGACTTTCATTGAAAAGCGTATTATTTTTAATGAATGTTCAGCTCATGAGTAACTTCCATGCCTTGTATATGGGAAGTTAACTTCTCCATCTGTGTGTCATCTCACACCATCTTGTACCAGGATTCAACAACTTGCCTTGCAGTCATTTTCCGTTGTCTAGAGATTTCTAATCTTACAACAGTGACAAGGGAGAACAGATGATTTTTATGCAGCACCTTTTTACTTTGCCTTTGAAAAATCCCTAATGACAGAAATGGATCTAGGATGACACTTATCTCTCATTATTACTGATCTCCTTATAGATATGTACATAACCACCACAAGGAAAGGTCACTCGATGGCAGGTAAGCATTCTTCCATGACTGACCGTTGGCTTGGCCCTCTTTATGCTCTGTTAGTGCTGTCCTGTGTCCCTGGATCTTCTGGCCTGCTGCACAGTCCTGGCATTGACACTGAGGAACCCATGAGACAATAGCTCAGTCTCACCCTGTTGCATACTTGTCTGGTGAAGTGTGCATGCACACAAAAGCTCATACCCAGAATTAAGCTTTGTTGGTCTTAAAGGTGCCCCTGGACTCTAACTTTGTTCTGTTGCTTCAGGCCAACACGGCTACCCACCCTGAATCTATACTTGCAGTTCAGTAGGTCCAAGGTGTGGAAAGGATGAAATCTGTGGCTTTACTCTAATTATTTATGTCCCCGTTTTCTCCCCAATGGGCACCCAAAGTGGCTTACAACATTGTCCTCCCCTCCTCTGTTTTATCCTCACAACAACCCTGTGATATGGGTTAGGCCGAGTGAGTGACTCGTCTGAGCTCATCCATGGGAGAGGGTGGATTTGAACCCTGTCCTTCCTAGATCTAAGTGCCACACGTTAAACTACCACATCATGTTGGCTCTCTACACCATACCAGCTTGACTATAACTGGCTCTTAAATTTGCTACCAAAAAGAAATCTTCATGGGCCTTTCTAGTGGACACTGACTGAGGCAAAGTGGAGTTGCACTGTTAGCCAGCAAGGTGCATGACTTATTCCAGCAGCAGCAGCAGAAGACAAAGAAGAGGAGGAGATTGCATTTATACCCCACCCTTCACCTGGAGTCTCAGAGCGGTTTACAATCTCCTTTCCCTCCCCCTCCCCACAACAGACACCCTGTGAGGTAGGTGGGGCTGAGAGAGCTCTGACAGAAACTGCTCTTGAAAGAACTTGTGAATGACCCAGGGTCACACCAGCAGCTGCATGTGGAGGAGGGGGGACTCAAACCCAGTTCTCCCAGATCAGAGTCCATGCTCCTAACCACTACACCAAAAGGGTGTGGGGTAGGGTTGAGGTGGTGGCTGGAGATTTCTTGCTATTACAACTGGCTGGAGATGGTAGTGGTGACTGGAGGTCTCCTGGGATTACAACAACTGAACTCTAGTTGACAGAGATCACTTCCCCTGGAGAAAATGCCCGCTTTGGAAGGCAGGCTGTAGATTGGCATTAGACCTTGCTGAGGTGCTTTCCCACCCCTCCTCGGGCTCCACCCCCAAATCTCCAGGAATTTCCCAACCCGGAGCTGGCAACCCTCGTGTGGGGACAAGGCTGTCAAGAGCCAGCCGAGACACTCTCCAGTGCCGCCAGGCCGCCTAACCCACTGAAAGCCAAGCAACCAACCAGCCAACCAACCACGCGGTCTGTCCGGCACTGTGGGTCCCCCCTTTTTCTCAGGGGCCGAGAGCAATGCCCTCTAAGCTGTGGAGTCCTGTGAGCAAAAGTTCTACTTTGTGAGCTGCGGGCATTAAAGTTGTGAGCGATCGATTTGGCCGCTGCATAAATGAGCTTGCTCTGGAGCCATCCTTCCTGAGCTGAGACAAAAATCTGTGAGCCAGAGGCTAAAAAATGGTGAGCTAGCTCACGCTAACGCAGCCTAGAGGGAACCTTGGCGGAGAGGCGGTGCCTTCCGTGGGGCGGGGGCCCGCCGTCCCAGGAGCCGCGGAGGGACCCTGCCGCCTGCCGCCCCAGCCGCTACCCAAGCAAGCGCGGGAGGCGGGGCCTCAGGAGGCGGCGCCCTCGGTGGGTTGGAGGAAATTTTGCTGTCGGCCAGCAGCCGGAGGGAGCCGCGCGCGGGGCAGGGCGAGAGAGCGAAGGGCGCGCGTGTGGGAGCCGGAGGCACAGCAGCCTCTCCGCCGCTTCTCGTCGTCGCCCGGACGGCCACCCGTGGCCATGGGCGGCTCCGCCTCGAGCCTGCTGGACGAGAGCAAGTGCACCTACATCCGAGGTTCGTGCTGGGCAGGGCGCGGGGAGGCTGTGCCCGCGAAGCGGCGACGCAGTGCCGAGGGGAACTTTGCAAAGACTTCCTTCCCTGCGCCGGGAGGGCTGCGGGCGTCAAGTCGGTGCGCCGCGAAAGCTTGGCAAGCGTCGCTTTCCACGCGCGGGGCTTTGCCAGAGTTGGTGGGAAGTGTCCGGGAGGACACAAACACACACACACACACACACTCTGCAAATGCTTCTTTCCAAGTTTCAGGAGGGTTTGGCGTTGGGTCTGCATAGCATTGCAGTGCGTGCGCGGTGCGCGCGTTAAGGTTTGCATACCATTGTAATGCCAGCCTGGCTTTGTATTGGGGGGTGAGAGAGCCTCCGACGTGCATTTCTGAGCGCTCCGTTGGAGTTCCTTAAAAACCAAATGAAATGGTTCTGCATCGTGGGTGTTTTTCAAGCGCCCGTTTAGGTTCGCCTCCCCTCCCCTGTCCACTGCACGGCGGAGTCTGGTAGAGGAACACTTTTTACCCGCAACTGCTCACGCGGGAAGGCGCAAGAGCGGGCAGCCGTGCCTATTCGGACGGGCGGCAATCCTGGTGCGCCCGCGCGCGTCGCAGTTGAGATGCAGCCCTAGGCAAGTGCTTGAGAGTCAGCTTCCTTGGTCTGCGCGGGACTCCGAGGAAACGTGGTGGTGAGGATCCGGCTGCAGCGGCAGGGCTATTCGGTGCTGAAGCCGCGGGAACAAACCAATGCGATCTGTTGCAAGCGCTGGGAAGCAAGTCTGCGGTCACCCACGCTACACTAAATGACCCACTTTCAATGCACTTTCCAACTGAAGTCTGCCAGTTCACGCCATCAAATCCAGTTGGAAAGTGCATTGAAAGTTGATTATTTAGCAGGTGTGACTGCGGCCCCATTTGGTTCAGCAGGAGTTGCTCACAGGGCAGCCTGCATAAGATTTAACTCTGAATCAAATGACATTGCCTTTGATTTAGCTGGGGGGTGGGTGGAGGGAGCCATACCCTGGAATTTGAAGTGTGCCCTAGGGCCTAGGAGAAAGGGACAGGCAAGAGAACGGGAAGAAAGATGCTACCGGCAGGCCGCAGTTGACAGAGTGGAAAGGAGTTGGGGCGTCTGCGGCAGAGACCCAAGAAGAGGCCGCTGGGGAATTCTGACCGGTGGTGGTGGATGTAGTGCTTACCTGCTATAATCATCACCTCTGGGAAGGAGTCCTTGTTTCTTGTCTCCTTGAGTGAGCAGAGCTGGCTGCAGCTTAATCCTATAGCACACTTTCTCAGTGCTACACAAGACCTGAAGAAGATTTTTTTTAAAACAACAATAACAGTGTATTGAAAATTAATTTATTTTACATGCTGCCATTCTAGTCCACATACATATTTTGGCAACAGCTTGGCAACTATCAAAAGCGCACAAGAAAGCAGCACTGAAATCAGTTCAGATGACAAAAAGAGGACACGTAGCCTTGGAAGCTGAGCATGGATAGCCCTGGTTAGTGTTTGGTTGGGAGACCACCAAAGGAGTCCGGTGTTTGCAATGGCAAACCATCTCGGAACATCTCTTGCCCTGAAAGTCTGTTAGGGTCAACCGTAAGTCAGCTGCAACTTGACAACAAAAAAAGCAGAGGACACCAGGACAGCTTAATAAACTCAATTTCAACAGCTGCCAGCAAGAAGTTCTCCTCATGAGGTATGTCCTAATCAGCATTCTAAAAAGAGGCCAAAGTCAGACTGTGAGGGAGGTGAGTCTTTGTGGACACAGGGCATTCCAGAAAACTGTTCCCTGTGCTGAAGACAGTCCACGTCTATTTTCTGGACGTGGAAGGGAGTGTGCCAGTGTTGACGAGTGGTTAGAGTGCTGGCCTAGGAGATCTGCGTTCAAGTTCCCACTCTGCCTTGGAACTCACTGGGTGACCCTGGTCCAACCCCTCTTAGCTTAACTTACCTTGTAAAGCTTTTGTGAAGATGAAACGGGCAGAAGATAACAGTGAATGCAACCCTGAGCTCGTTGGAGGAAAGTTACTTGGTACTAGGCCTCTCTGGAAGCCTGTGGGCTTGTGTCTGGGAGGAGACACACTTTTATTGTTTTCCGTATTTCAGCTCTGCTTTCATGGGTGTGAAGGAGCAAAATGCTTTACAGTCCTGACTTTGCCCTGACCTGGATAGCCCAGGCTATCCCGGTCTCATCAGATCTTGGAAGCTGAGCAGAGTCGACCTTGGCTAGTATTTGGAAGGGCAACCTCCAAGGCATACCAGGGTTGTGATGCAGAGGCAGGCAATGGCGAAACCACCTCTAGAAGGTCTCTTGCCTAAAAAGAAAGTCTAGCTCACCACTTAGTGATGCCTTGTGGGGAGGGCAACTAAAAATCCAATTTAATAAATAACACTAAAAGAGCTAGAACCTGGCTGCCAGACAATCTTAGGATCTCCTGCAATACGATAATAATTATTATCAGTCCTGACTTCAGTTTCCCTCTCAACAGTCCTGTGAGGAAGGTTCGGTTGAATCAAGGAGGTGGTGACTTATTTGAGGACAGACCAGCGAGAGTCATGGCTGAAATCAGAACCCTGGTCAAAGATTTGGGTTTTTCTTGTTTGTTTGTTTGCCACCTTTCTTCTTTACATTAAAAACATAAAACCCAAAATGCTTCAAAAAGAGCCTGGCCATTTCAGTCCAAACACAATCCTTCCTCCAGCACCGGTCCACCCTGCTGAGAATCATCTGTGGGATGAGGTCTCCATTGGGTGCTTCCTTTGCGACCAGCAGAGCTCCCGCTGTGTCTGCTACAGTCTCCCCTTTGGGCTTCTTGACTTCCACCATTATGTTGTTAGTTGGACCAGTGTTCTGGTCTTCTGCATGAATGATTGCTGTTGGCTGGGGATGTTTTGGTTGGTTGCCTTTGCCAGGTGGCCTTCATATGTCACCTACATTGGCTTTACCTTTGGCTGTACCTTTTTTTTTGGGGGGGTGGGGTTGCCGTCAAGCTGCAGCTGACTTACGGAGACCCTGTAGGGTTTTCAGGGCAAGTGTTCAGATATGTACAAGTTCTTTCCCTGATGTCATGAAAGAGTCAATATATTTGTGCATGCTAATTTCTTAGTTAGTTTGCTTAGGGCGAATAGAATAGTCTGCATGTCTCTCCCACCAAAGTATAGGTGAAGATATTCAAAAGTAAGCTGGTATTGGAATTGTCTGTTGGCTAATCAATAGATTTGAGGATGTCCCAGGGTGGAGGGGCTTAGGTAACTTTTACTGCCTTTGTTCTAACCTTTGCCTGGGGCACTCACACAGGAGGTTTAGCCATTACAGGGGCAAGATGTAGATTAGAGAGCTAGACAGAATGTTTCTTGTTTTGAACTCCCAGTTCCCTTTCCCCCTAAGTAATCAGTAAACTTTATCTTTAAAGCGGACACACTGTGCATGGGACCTGTCTTTCAGTTGTGATCTTTTAGTGTGTGGGTAAAGTGCCATCAAGGATCTGCAGTAGCTCAAGTGGTTAAGATGCTGAACTGCAGACCAGAAGGTCGGTAGTTCAGCAGTTTGAGACCCGAGTGCTGGCTAATGGAGTGAGCTCCCGTCTCTGGCCCCAGCTCCTGCCAACCTAGCAGTTCAAAAGTAAAAAATTGCAAGTAGATGAATAGGTACTACTACGGTGGGAAGGTAACAGCGTTCCGTGCGCCTCGGCTCTAGTCATGCTGGCCACATGACCACAGAAACGTCTTTGGACAGCGCTGGCTTCTTTGGCTTGGAAACAGAGATGAGCACCGCCCTCTAGAGTTGGATCTGACTGGCTTTCGAGCATGGGAAACCTTTACCATGCTTGAAAGTGCCATCAAGTCACAGCCAAGTTATGGGAACCTCATAGGGTTTTCAAGGCAAGTGATTAAGCAAAGGTGGTTTGCCATTGCCTTCCTCTGCAAAGTCTTCCTTCGTGGTCTCCCATCCAAGTCCTGACCCTGCTTAGCTTTGGAGATCTAGCTGTACTATAACATTCCCCGTCCCCAGTATCGCTTAGTAGGGGAAGACTGTGCAAGAGTTTGAGCTTGCCAGAACTGTTCATCAGGTTGGATGTAACCAATGCACCCTCTAAGCTGTGGAGTCTTGTGAGCAAAAGTTCTACATTGTGAGCTACTGGCATTAAAGTTGTGAAACAGCGATTTGGCTGCTGCATAAATTAGTTTGCTCTGGAGCCATCCTTTCTTAGCTAAGACAAATGTGTGAGCCAGAGGCTAAAAAATGGTGAGCTAGCTCACACTAACTCAGTTTGGAGGGAACACTGGATGTAACTACACCAAAAAAAGTGGCGGGGGGGAGCAGATATTTCAGATTATGATCATGAAACCTAGCTGTGCCAGATTTGGTGTGAGATTTGGTACTTGCATACTTGGAAGAAGAAGTAAACAACGATGGAGAGTCGTCTCATTGGAAAAATAAAGGCTAGCAAAGTCCAAGTGTAACTCAAAACCCAAGTGAGAAGCACAGTTCTCTGTGAAGGCTGACTGCAGAAGGAAGCAATTGGGTAGGCTTCATATTAATACATTTGAGATAAATTTAAGATGGTGTGCAAGATATGGTCAATTGAAGCCAAATTGGATAAATCTAAAAGCAGCCATTTCCTCAGGCTGTTCCCTGGAACAAACCACTCTCTTTCTTTGGTGATACTAGGTATCCAGAAAATTGAAAAAAAGTTGTATTGGTCCATGCAGAATTCAGAACAGAAAACAAAATCCATATAATATCTTGTATTAGGGCCAGCCTAATATTATTCTCCAAGTATAATTTATCAACAGAAGAAAAGAAGCTGCATTTTTAGGATTCTAATAAGGTTGTTGTCTCTGGATTTAGGATTATCTCCCACTGCCAAGGTCTGAGAACAAAAAATAGGTTTCTTTCTATTGTACTTCTGATCAATTATATTTCATAATTCAGCCCAGCAAATAAAGTCTGTCTCCCTTCCTAAAGACACAAGAATGTTATAGAGTGGGTGTGGCCAAACTTACTTAATGTAAGAGCCACGCAGAATAAACGTCAGACGTTTAAGAGCCACAAGACATAAACAAATACTACACACATGTTTTTGTTGGAAAATGTGCAGATTTGTGTTTTATTAACGTTAAATGGGACTGCCAGAAAATAAAAACAAAAGGGGTAAAACCAGATATTGATAATGATATTTATTTGTCCAATGATATTTATTTGTTTGTGAATGCTATTTATGTGTCTAAGAGAGAGAGAGGTGGAAAGAAAGAGAGAGAGAGGTGGAAAGAAAGAGAGAAACAAAGCAAATAGATGGTGGAGGGAGGAAGGAAGAGAGACAGAAAGAACGAGAGAGAGCAAATAGATGGGGAATCTCCCGGGAGCCGCACAGTATGTGTGAAAGAGCTGCCCGGACTATCCAAATGACCAGTCTGAGGTTGACGAGTCATGGAGCTACCTGTCCCTCCGCATCTCCCTGCCCTCACCTCTCTCATAAAATAAAAGGCAGCTTCCTGACTCAGAAGCTAGGATTTTCTAAAGCAATTTTCTGGTCCTCTTGGGGCACAAAGATGTATTTGCAAGGGGGCACATTAAGCTGAGAGCCAGTGTTGTGAAGTCCGAGTGGGACAATGCCCAGCACAATGCCATTATCATGCGCTGTATTTAGTTAAACATTACAAGGAAGAGGTGGAAAGAGACCTGGAGTGGCGTCTCTGGTAAGAGATTCAAAGAAATGTGCCAATATAAGGTTCCGGCAGGGTTTTAATTGCTAGCTTTTCACCTGCTGGCTCAGTCTAGTGTGCCAAAATGCGTCCTGAATGTCACACTAACCTTTGTGCCGTGTAGGTGCCTTCATCCTGCATGAGTGAGTCAAACGGCACCTGCCAAAATTTCCTCCTCTATTTAAGGTGCTGGAGGCTGGTTGTCTTCTTGTGTGTAGGTCAGGGCTCTTGAGTTATTTTTCTTTTTTAAAAAAAAAAATCAAACAAAACAGCCCCATGGCAATCCAGAATCTGCAGGATGAGCAACTGCAGCCTGTTTGAATTAGGCAGATTCCCCCAATTTCTTATTTTGCAGACATTTGCCACTTTAATTGGTTGCATGATGTATAACTTCTGCTAGCCATCAGGAAACCAAGAGCTACACAAGCGTGGTGTAGTGGTTCCAATCCACACTCTGCCATAGAAGCTTGCTGGGTGACCTTGGGCTAGCCACACACACTTGGCCTAACCTGCCTCACAGGGTGTCTGTAAGGATAAAATGAAGGAGGGGAGAACCATGTTGTAAGCAGTGTTCCCCCTAAGCTGAGTTAGGGTGAGCTAGCTCACCGTTTTTTAGCCTCCGGCGTGCACATTTTGGTCTTAGCTCAGGAAGGATGGCTCCAGAGCAAACTAATTAATGCAGTGGCCAAATCCCTCGCTCACAACTTTAAAGCCAGTAGCTCACAAAGTAGAATTTTTGCTCGCAAGACTCCACAGCTTAGAGGGAGCATGGGTTGTAAGCCACTTTGGGTCCCCATTGGAGAGAAAAGCAGGATATAAGTATCTAAACTAAGGCATCAAAAAACCTGCTCCTGACTGCAGGAAAGTAGAAGTTTCTCTGATTTTTGAGATTTCATTTTCAAGCACATTCTAGCGTTGCTAAGGGAGAGGAGTTTGCATTTTAAGAAGAAGAACAGAAGCTGTGATTTGCAGGAAACAGGCTCATACCCAGTGTCATGTTCTGCATTTTGTTTCTGTGGTATTAAATTATGAAATACTGCCTGTCCTGTCCTGAGCAGAGACATGCTGGATGGACATCCCACTCTATGCTTGCAAGCAGAGGATTCTTGCTAATTTACCGAATCCTTGTTTTTAGTTTCTTCACTGTCTTTCCTTTGCTTCTGTTTCCAGTGTACATATACCTTCCCACACCCAGAAAGACCTTTGAAATAAGGAACGAGCTGTACATACTGACAAGGGAGAGAGGAGCTGCTTCAAATCCCAAGCTGGGGCAATATGTGCAAGGAGGTCTCTGCTTGTGGGAAATGTTCCATTCTAAAGTCTAAAGGTAGCTCTGAAGGAGTACAAGGGGGACTCAGTATAATTCTTAGCACTGATAACATATGTCATTAAAAGGTCTACTTTGAAGGTTGAAGTCCCATTGGCATACGCTTACAGGGCACGATCCAGCCACTGATAAATAGTTCCAGTCCCATTGATTTGAACAGAAAATTTATAGTGCAGTCTCATGCAGAGTTACACCCTTAAGCCCATGGACCTCAATGGATCTAGGGTGGTATGGCTTTGCTTAGGACTGGAGTACCAATTACACACTTGAGGTTGCAAACCTAGGAACGCTTTCCTGGAAGTAAGCCCCACTGAATAATGTGGTACGTACTTCTGAATAGACCTGCTTAGTATTGCTCCCCAAATCTCAGCAAATGAAAGCAGCGGGATGTGAAAATGCTTAACTTGTGGTTAATATTTGCCAACCCCAAATTAATGGAAAGAAAGACTCGCCAACTTTTTACTATGTATGAATAAAATTATCTTGGGAATATTACCGTAGCAAAATGACCATGTCTTCCTCTGCAGAGCCTTCCTTGGTGGTCTCCCATTCAAGTACTTCCCCTGCTTAGCTTTTGAGATCTGATGAGATGGAGCTGCCCCATGCTGCCTTCCCTCCTTTAAGGGTTTACATACCAGAAAATATGGAAACGGAGACAAGACTCGCGTGATTTTAAGAAATGTTGCTTATTGAATGAACTATGGTGTCTGTCCCTGGGATGCGTTTCCTGTTTTTTCTCTTTCATTATTCTCTAGGAGTGTAATCGGGTTTTGTTGTTCTGCTCGTTGTTTAGATTTTACTGGTCTGTATTCCATTTTTTTCAAAATAATTCTGTAGTCTGCCTTGAGTCTCCTTGAGAAAGGTGGACTATGAATGAAGTAAATAAATAGTAAAACGGCTATCGTTGGGACCTAAGCAACAAGTAAAGATTGGGGCAGTGAGATAATATACATAAACAGGAAGTTTTAAGATATCCTTTTAAGCTTCAGTTATATTCAGGGTATCCTGTCTAGCACTGCTGGATTGTTACCCAGAGATTGCACCCAGTGCTTTGAAACATTTGAAGATTGGGCATTTGCTGTGGAAGCTGTAAAGATTTTAAAAGAGATGGGCATCTCCAGATTAGGTAAAGGTAAAGGTTTCCCTTGCTCGAAAGCTAGTCGAATATGACTAGGGATGTGGTGCTCCTCTCCGTTTCCAAGCCAAAGAGCCAGTGCTGTCCGAAGTCTTTTCCTGTTGTCATGTGGCCGGCATGATTAGACACCGAGGCGCACGGAATGCTGTTATCTTCCCACCGAAGCAGTACCTATTTATCTACTTGCAGTTTCTTGCTTTCGAACTGCTCGGTTGGCAGGAGCTGGAGCCAGAGATGGGAGCTCATTCCATCATGCGGCACTCGGGTCTCGAACTGCTGAACTACCAAGCTGCAGTTCAGTGTCTTAACCACTTGAGCCACTGCAGATTACACTCCAGATTACAGCCTGATAAACTAATTGATACGAATAACCCAGGCTAGCCTGATCTGGGAAGCTAAGCCGGCCCGGCCCTAGTATTTGGATGGGAGCCCACCAAAAAATACCAGAGTCATGACATGGATGCAGGCAGTGACAAACCAACTCTTTCCTTGAAAACCTTATGGGGTTGCCATGAGTCAGCTTTGACTTGACAGGGGGAAAAAAGCATGTCTTGTGTAGGCGATGGGAGAGGAAGGATGCAGTTTCAGAGGAATGAAATGCCAAGGTGGTGGTGGTGGTGGGGAGTTGCACCATATGAGATCAAGATGATAGAAACGGCTGGTTATCTTGCCCTGAAGGCTTTACATTGCATCATGCTGGCAAGATTACAAAGCTGATCCTTGTCAAATGGGCTGAAGAAAATGTCAGAACTTGGATCTAGCCATGGGGTGTGAACTCTGCTTGTGGCTCTGCATAAACAGAAGCCTGCAGTTGGTAAGATCTGGTATTTCAGGTAATTCAAGTGCTGTATTTCTGCAGGAAGAGGTAGCCAGCCTTTCTAAAGAACTAGCTGCCTGATCTCCAGCTAGTTTGCTCAGAAGTCGACTTACGAATTTAGTGGAACTTTTACGCATGTGCATTGGCTTGCAGTCGGAATCCGTGGGACTTAATTTTCCATAAACACTACTTAGGACTGGGGTGTGGGTTGAGAACATATTCATTTGCATGATCATCAGGTGTGTTAAGTAACAGCTTGATCCATAGCTTGTGTGAGGGCATGACTACATATTATGTGATTAGGGGGTGGACAAACTGCAGCTCGGGAGCCACATGCGACTCCTTCACACATATTGTGTGGCTCCCGGCAGGGCAGCTGGGGAAGCGAAGGGGAAGCATACTTTTTCTCCTCCCTCCCATCTAATTGCTTTCTTTGTTTCTCTCTCTTTCTCTTTCTTTCCATCTCTCTCTCTCTTTTTCTTTCTCTTAGACAAATCAATATCATTACCAAACAAATATCATTATCAATATCTGTTTTTACCCCTTTTGTTTTTATTTTTGGGAATCTCATTTAATGTTACTAAAAAGCAAATTTGCATATTTTTAAAATAAAAACGAGTGTGTAATATTCACTTTTCTCTCACAGCTCTCAAACCTCTGACATTTATTCTATGTGGCTCTTACCCTGAGCAAGTTTGGCCACCCCTGCCCTACATCATTTTCACAATAGAGACTGTTTACTCTGCAAAACAAAGCAAAGCAAAAAGAAAACCTCCTACCTATATTGTACCTGTCTTTTTCATCTGGTGATGCTGGAAAGTGCTGTCCAGCCACAGTCGACTTGTGGCGACCTTGTAAGGTTTTCAAGGCAGGAGACGCACAAAGGTGGTTTGCCATTGCCTGCCTCTGCAGAGCAGCCCTGGACTTCCTTGGTGATCACCCATCCATGTACTAATTCTAAACTTGGCTGTGTTCTTCAGGGCCCACTCTTGCAAAATAACTCCATGTTCCTTTCCCCCTCCCTGATGCAAAAATTTCACATCAGTGAACAATGAACAAGTTTTTACTCATATTTAGTGTTTTTCTATTACTGAACAACAGGATGTCTTTCATGGCCTGCTTGTAGATTATTTATTTATTTAGGTATTATACCTCTCTCTTTTCCCCAGTGGGGACTTACAGCAGCTTAGAGCATCATTCTCACCTCCTCTGTCTTCTTCTGACATTTTATGCTGTGAGGTAAATTAGGCTGAAACTGTGTGACAAGCCCAGGGTCACCCAGCAAGTCTCCATGCCACAAGTGGGGAGTCAAACCTGGATCTCCCAGATCCTAGTCCAGCACTCTCATTGCTCTACCACACTGAGGTACAGTTGGATGTACAGACACAAATTTAAATTTGCGATCAGGCCTCCTCTTTCAGATTGCTGTTTTCTTCCTCTCCCTCCTCCTGGTCTCACGGCTCTCCTGTGAGACTTGTGACCCCTCTTTTTTAGTCCTGACCCACAGTTTGGTAATCACTGTGGGCGAAACTAGACCTTTGTGTTTTTAAAAAGTCTGGTGCAGGTTCTCTGCAGCCCCCACAGCAGCCATGGGGAATGGGTTTTAAAAAAAAAGAAAAAAGAGAGAGCCCAAATGAGCTCAGAATGCCACTGTGGGGGGAGGAAGGGTGCCTGCACAGAATATTCTACATGGAGCAACAAAATAGTGATTTAATTGCCCCCTTAGCATGCTTTACATATGGGAAAATGGCCGGGGGGGAGGTAGAAGTCCTTCCTCCGCCTGTGGGTGACATTCTGAGCCCATTTGGAATTCCCAAATCTTTACACGAACCTGTAACTTGGCCCTAACAGAGTTTTGTAAGGAAGTGAAAAACATCAGTCATGTGAATCTTTCTTAAATCTCAGAAAGCAAAGGTTTGCAGATTAAAACATCTTTTAAAATGTTGCTTTTTCCTACCCCACCATGTCGTGGCTATACTCTTTCAGCTAGAAAACTAGAAACATCTAACAAAGAATCCCTCCTGAGCATCTTGGCTTTCAGACAGGGCATACATGCTAGACAGAAGTATCTCATAGACTTTGGGCCTTAGATACGTCCAAATCCTGTTATACGTAAGCAAAGCCAGAAGAACGGAAAAAGGCAGCGTGACTTAGGGCTGCAAATATGTTAGTGCAAGCCCAGTTTTTACTTTTGCATCCAATCTGAAACTCATGCTTATCTGCACATCTCCCCAGGGTCTCTCCCTGCCAAATAATTTTGCTAAAGCTTTGGCTAAGACTCTTGCTTTTACTCTACCGGCCCCTTGATTAGAGTTCTCTTTCAATCTTCTCTGCCTATCTGCTTGCTTTTGAACTGCTTGAAGGGGAGGTGGGGTTTTGTCTTTATGTCAAAACCCTATTTCCACATAGACTTCCTTGTCCGGCACTCAGTTCCAGAATACTGCCAGAATTGTTAATGCAATTGCATTGACTCAGAGTACTTGTGCAAACCTTATTCTTTCTGCAAACCTTATTTTTTCCTTCCTCCTTTTTGCCTGTGAGATGTTTGAGAAGATTAGATGATAAGACCTGCAGAGTATGGGTCTCATACTTACCCTATAAAATATTTATTTATACTCCATTTTTTCTCGCCAGTGGGGACCCAAAATGGTTTACAGTATTCTTCCCTTCTCCATTTTATCTTCACAACAACTCCCAGAGGTAGGTTGATTAGAGAGACAGTGACTGGCCAGCAAGCAAATTTCCATGGCAGAGAGGGGATTCAAGCCTGGATGTCCCAGATCCTAGTCAGACACTGTAGCCTGGAGTCCCCAACATGGCGCCCTCTGACCCCTTTTCTGGTGCTTGCAAAGTGTTTTCAAAAAGCGAGTGGGGCCAAGTGGAGCTTTTTTGCAGCAGGGCTTCTGATTGGCCACTGGAGATCTGATTGGCTGTGCAGATTTTTAAAAAAATGTTGCTTCATCAGCAACTGCCACCACAGCATAATGAACTTCACTGTGTACAGGTAAGCTGTATATATATCAGAAAATATTTTGAAACCATGTGCTCATTTTAAAAGACATCCTGTTAAACAGAGGTTCTGCCTGAAAGGTTGAAGAGTTACTATTAAAGTATAATCCCACTCCCTGACATTTTGTGGTTGGCCCTGCCTCCTGTGGCAGCCATTTTGCCTCCTGTGGCAGCCATTTTGTGGTTGGCTCCACCTTCTTCAGCAACTATATTGTGGTTGCTCCCATCACCCTGGGTCACAATTCCAAAAATGTTGGGGACCTTTGCTCTAACCACTCTCTACACTGGTTCTCAAAAATGCCACATGTGTTACCGATACACTGCAGCTCTTTTATTCGGCAAAGCCAGCTTTCGAGATTCCCTCACACTCTGGTGGCTTTCTCGTGTAACCAAGAAACAGAACCAGGACAAAGTTTTGTGGATAGGGTTGCTTACAGGCCCAGAGAAGAATGTCCTGTTTCTTTAATAGGGCCTTATTGTATGGAGATAGGCAGGTGATAAATAAAATCATCAGGTAAATAAAATCCCATTGAGCCTTTCCTAAAGGTAGAGGATATTTTTTCCTCTCAGCAGCTGGCAAATTTGAATGTGAATGGGGGCGTTGTAGTACAGGGAGAGCCAAGCTTGAATGTCAGCGGCTGGGATCACTGTAACCATTTGGGACTGGGCACCTGTTTTGCCCTCACCTCAATAGTATTCCTGGATGCACCCCTTTAAGTGATTGGTCACCACTCACATCAACACAAGAAGCTGACTTCTATTGAGTCAATATTGTCTACTCTGACTGGCAGCAGTCCTGCAGCATCTCAGGCAGGGGTCTTTCCACATCCCCTACAGCTTGATCCTTTTAACTAATCTGGGACCTTCTGCTAGCAAAGCAGATGTTCCACCACTAAGACGTCCACCACCTCACCGTGGAAACTATAACAGTCACACATGTCATCTCCCTTTCACCCTAGTGGAGTGATCTCATTTTCTGAGATCCTTAGGGAGCTGAATGGCAGTATGTTTATATGTAAACACAGAGTTCGCAAAGTACATCTCATGGGTCTTTTGTAAGGAAGCACCCTCCTCCTCTCACATCTCTGCCATCATGATGATGGGTACTCTACTAATGAGTAATACTGGGGACTTTCCTCTTTTTTTAAAAAAACAAAAACTCCTAATTCTACAGATGGGTAATTTACTGAATCTAATTTCTAAAGAGGAGCACTTGTATGTGTCACATTTATATTTGGAAGTGTATTCTTTCTATAGCTGCCCTCCACGATGGGTCTGTACTTTATTGTGGGTTAAGCACTTGAAACCACATAACCATAAATTGTAATAGCAGATAAAATGTTTAGGGAGGTGAGAAGCAATAGTCTGTTGCTTTGGAAACAGTTTCCAGTAACAGTTTGAGGCTTGCACCCAAACTCTTCTCTTGGAAGGAGTTGTAAAGATGCAACACAGATTGGTTAGCTTTATTCTCTTATTACCTTCCTTTGCTGAATTTGAACCATATAATCCTTCCTGTCCATGGTATTTTTTAAAAAGAAATTTACAGTGCAATCTTAAAGAGAGTTGCACCCTTCTAAACCCACTGACTTCAATGAATTTAGAAGGGTATGACTCTATTTAGGATGCCACTGTTTGTGTATAATTTGAGGCTGCCTTAAGTAAGAGTTTTCAGTAAAAGTGGGTTTTGGATTAAATTTGGAAGGGGGGATAACAGAATTTTAATTCTCTGTATTCATGAGCAGCATGAAGTGGTTAATTTCTGATGTGGTTCCCCTCTGGTATCTGTTTTTAATACAGGGGATTAGTCCTCGAATTGAAGAAGTGCAAATAGATTAAAGCCTCTCTGAGTCGATGCAGAGGGCATTTCTCTCACTGCTGAGCAATTAATGAGAATCTGCATGCATTGGGGACTGAGGGGAAAGGGCTTCTGGATTGGAGGTGATGTTCCAGGTATATTGATTCTCAGTGTCTCTTACTATAGAAATGAAGCACTCGAACCACATCTGAGATTATCATTCTAAAGAAGGCAGCACATAGAAGGAATGCAACGTAGACTTATCGGGTCTGAAGGAAGAGATTTATGTTGAAATGAACATACAGTTCTTGCACTTCACTTTATTAAATATAGCTTTGAATTAGGAGTGCCCATAATATTTGATGGATGTTAACACCAAACAGGCAGAAGAACTATTCAGGGTGGTACAACAATATATTTGTTTTTTTGGCTTCTGTGCAGGCACACATGGGACTGTGCACATGCAGGCCTGCCGCGGAGAGAACTCTGCAAAGCTCTAGAAAGTTCTAAGCTATGAGAGCGCTCCCCCCTCCCTCACAGAGCCGGCTTTTCCCGCCCAAACCGGCCACATGGCTGGAGAGGGGGAGTGATCTTCCTTCAGACTTCTCTTTGCTGCCATAATGAGAGATCTCTGTGAGAGAGCGCTTTTTCTAAGTCCCTGTCTTCTTGGTACTTTTTCTTGGATCACTTTTTTCCCCTGAGCAGACCATGGCACTTAAAAAATGTCTAGATGATCACACATCATGCCTACTTTGCCTGGGTGAGTCACACAATACAGCGGCCTGTGAATTCTGTCAGCAGTTTACGCCAAAGGCCAGGCAGGACAGTGCCCAAAGATTAAAGGCTGCCCTGTGGGGAAAGGCTTCAGGGGCTCAGACCTCCTCTGATAAAAACTGCCAGCCTCCCTCTGAAAAACTAGTCTGAATGCCCTCAGTTGCGCCTGAATCATCAAAGTTAATGGCATCAGGGTGACCAGGAGGTAGACATACATCTACAGTATGCATTTCACAGCATGGAATGCCATGCTGAACCACAGTCAGGCTTGGATAAAAAAATGACCAACCTGCATGAGAAAAAGGGGGGGGGGGGACGACAATCAACAGTCTGTCTACCCAGACTCTCATATTTTGTAACATACATCCTCACTTCTAGCAGATTACGTCCAGTTTTCTCAAATTAAATCTGAAGTAGATTTCAGCCAGAAGAAGAGCTTGGTCATTCACATTATCGTTCATGAGTTGGGAGCCTATGAAGAACAGTAGATGAGGGAGTTGAACCATTTTGAAGTTTTCCCTTCAATTAACTCCCCCTCACTCTTCAGTCACTCATTCTTTCTGAGACTATTCTATCTCACAGAGTTATTAGTGTGAGGATAAAATGGGAGAGGGGAAAACATAAGCCACTTTGGGTCCCCACTATGGAGAAAGCAGGTTATAAATATCTAAATGAATTTCCTACCTCCAGAATTCCTTCAGTTCTTAAGGATTTCCCCATCTATTTCTGTTTGACTCTCAACATTTCATGCTCCTGTCTTCACCAGGCTAAGGGAGTAGGGGGTAGTTCAGGTTGTTTTCTCCATCTCTGGGGACTGTCAAGTATGTACAGACACCGTGGCCCCATCGGATCTGATATCCAGGAAGATATCTAAATCCTCCTAGACTGAGGGTGGTGTCAGAACCTCCCGCTAAAAAGAAAAAGGAGAAGCATGTGTTGACCCATCACCAGGCATCTCCAGCCTCTCTGCAAGGCAACTCTCCCTCTCAGCACCAATCACTGTCTCCCTTTGACACGATCACTGGCTCTGATAGAGCCTTTACTGAAATCAAAGACGCCATCTCCATCCACTCAGATCCTTCGGTCACCCGCCTCCTCAGATGATGAAGCATTCGAGGTTTTGGTTCCTTCAGACAGTGCTGACCCGGGCAGACCTAAAGATCTGGTGGGGCATTCTTCCAGCCAACCCTCATCTAGTTTCCCATGGGGCTTTCAGTACGCAGTCTGGTTTCCTTGGTGTCCTCCCCCATGGAGTCAGTGGGACTCTCAGAATACTTGGCAACAGCCTCCGTGGACTGTGTCTCTCTCCACCATCAGAAATGATCAGTGAACCCTTCCCTCACCAATATGAATCCAACCCCGATGAAATAACCAGTCATGGATCTGACATCAACTTTGATGCCTCTCCCATCACACCTCCTGATGACACTGTAGGATCTTTGTCCCCAGTATTGTCTCTGAGGACCTGCATATATACGCTGAACAGCTGCTGTGTATGACAAAGGCATTGATCTCGGCATCTTGCCATTGGATCTGAAACCTGCTGACCCCCACACTACAAGTCTTATAGATGGATGTCATGGGACCAGTCACCTTCCCCATGTTCCAGGGGCTTCTGGACATGACTAAGAATGTGTGGGCTAAGTCTGCATCCACACCTCCAGTCGCAAAGAAGCTGGACAACCTTTATAGAATTAAAGAGGACGGGTGTGAATTCCTCATGCGACATCCCCCAGCAGACTTACTAGTTGTGGAAGTCTTGCCCTCCAGGAAACGTGTTGGGTCTTATGCTTCTCTTCTGGACAAAGAGGGGTGTAAGTTAGATGCTCTGGGTAGAAAAAATTATACATCAGGAACAATGGGCCTGAGAGTTGGCAGTTTTATGGCTGTTATGGGAAGGTATCAGATGCTCCTGTGGGAGCGAATGAGCCAGTGTCTCGATACCCTCCCTGTGGACAAGAAGACCTTGTTGAAGGGTGATTCACTCTGAAGGAATCCATAATGCCTCAAGGCATGCCTTTGACTGTTCTTCCAGGGCTATGGCATCCAGCATTGTCCTGCGATGCCACTTATGGTTGAGATCACCAGCCCTTCCTACAGACACCAAATCCAAGGTTGAGGACATGCCCCTCAAGGGCAAGGACCTGTTCAGCAGCCAGACTGATGCCACTCTACAGCAGATGCTGAAGAACAAACGAACAGCAAGATCTCTTGGTCTGAGTGTTCCTCTGTCCTCCTCGGGCAAATTGAGGTACTTTCCACAGGATTTAGGTCAATTTTACAGGCCATACTACTACCAGCCATCCCAGCAGCACTTTCAGACCTCTTGCCCTCCTGTCTGCAGGGCCAGCAGAGCAGGAAGAATCAGCATAAGCATTGGGGGAAGCCTCAATCCAGTCATCCTAGGGAGGAAAGTGGGAAAGGAAAGTCTTTCATAGGACTCACCGGTCTGATAAATTTTGATAACCATTTGTTGTGTTTTGTTTCCAATGAGTTGGCAATTACTAAAGACAGCTGGGTTGTCTCTATAGTGCATCGTAGGTTATTTTCTGGAATTCAGCTCCCCTCCCCCATGCAACCAGCCCTGATCATCACCCTCAGGTCCTCCACAGTTACTTGAGGAGGAGGTCAGGTCCCAGTTGTCGAAAGGGGGGCATTATACAGGTTTTGTGAGCAGGTGCCCAGGATGAGTTACTCTGTCAAGATACTTCCTCATAAAAAAGAAGGGGGGAGGCTCCCACCCAAGTTTAGATTTGAGAGCCCTGAACAGGTCCCTGAAAGTTGCCAAATTCAGGATGGTTTCTCTGCAGGACATACTACCTATGTTAACCCCAGGGGTGTGGTTTGGGGTCCTAGACCTCAAAGATGCTTATCTTCACATAGCTATCCACAAATCTTGCAAAAGGTTTCTCAGATTCCAGTGAGGTTCCTCCTGTTCCGAGTACGGTCCTCTACCGTTTGGTCTGGCAACAGCCTCCAGTGTGTTCTCTAAGTGCACGTCTGCAGCCATTGTTCACCTTAGATTGAAACGATGTGTAGTGTATCCCTACTTAGATGATTGGTTGTTTTTGGCACTATCCGCAAGTTACAGTCCTCTATCGAATTGGCAGTCCAAACCCTGAAAGGTCTTGGCCTTTTAATTAATTTTGAGAAATCTCACCATAGTCCCAGCTAGTGTGTTGAATTCATTGGGGCAAGTCTAGATGCTATCCAGGGGAGGGCCTTTCTCTCCCAGGTCAGATTCCGCACCATTCAATCCTTGGTATCTTGCCTCATAGCCAACTGTTTTCAGAGGGCAGTGAATATTCAGAAGCTACTAGGCATGGTGGCCGCGGCTACTGCCACAGGGCCCTATGCCAGGCTCAGGATGAGAGAACTACAGAATTGGTTCCTCAGAGTTTTTTCAGATAAATGTGGATCCTCAGTCCCACAAACTCTCCATCCTTAGGAGGGTACTACAGTCATTGCACAGGTGAGCCTCCAAGGCCAGTCTAATCAAGGGTATGGCTTTTTGGGCCCTGGGAGTAGAATGTACAGGTTTTCACTGATGCCTCCCTGATGGGGTGGGAGGTGCAGGAGTTCACCATCAAAGGCCTGTGGTCGAACAGGAAGTCGTCCCTGCACATTTAGAAGAGAAGAAGAGATTGGATTTATATCCTACCCTTCACTCGGAGTCTCAGAGCAGCTTACAAACTCCTTTCCCTTCCCCTCCTCACAGCAGACACCCTGTGAGGTAGATGGAGCTGAGAGAGCTCTTTCCAGAACTGTCCTTGAGAGAACAGCTCTGATAGAACTATGGCTTGCCCAAGGTCATCCAGCAGCTGCAAGTGGAGGAGTGGGGAATCAAACCTGGCTCTTCCAGATTAGAGTCTACACCAGATTACCCTCCCAGATTACCACTATACTAAACTGCAGCTATGTTTTAACATCTAATGTCAAAATTAACGAAAAGGTTGAATATTTGGAAAAAATAACTTTGGAAAAACTTTAGAAATCCATTCTATATGACTTCAAAAGAAATAGTGTGAGACACGATACTGAAGCAAAATGCAAACAAACACCTTGTTCTTTCCGTGCATCTCCAGTGACAGAATCTCAGGTAGCAGCTGTTAAAAAGGTCTTTTTGTCTTGACAACTGCTGCTCTGAGTTAGGTGGAATAATGCCCTGGCTCTGTTTTGGGTGGTTTTTTGCCATCAAGTTATTGCTGACTTGTGGTAACCCCATAGGGTTTTCAAGGCAAGAGATGTACAGAGGTAGTTTGCCATTGCCTGCCTCTGCATAGCAACCCTGGACTTCCTCTGTTGTGGTCTCCCATCCAGGCATTGACTAGGGCTGATCCTGCTTAGCTTCTGAGATCTGATGAGATTGAGTTAGCCTGGACCATCCAGGTCAGGGCCATGGCTCTATATAATGAAGACTGTATATGAGGGGGCAAATGGTTATTAGCATTTGCAACACACCTTTCTGTTAATTTTTGCTGCAAGTCTTATTGGGCGGGAGGGCTGGTCTGTGTTGTCAGACAGCCTCATGAAACCAAATTAGTGATCTCTTTAAGAAAGGCTTAGCATCAAGATCAGGGATTGCTAAACTTCTCTACCTTCTGAAGCTGTCCTACCTTCTGAGGCCGTCCTGATGTTGTTCAGACACCATGTTAATGGCCAGAAGTCTTCTTTGCCCCCCGACCCAGCCCCGTGCTAGAGCTTGCCAGGAACTATGGATAGCTGTGAATGAAATTAATTCACACTAAGTCCATGAGTTCAGTTGCAGGAGTAAGCCTATGAGTTGAGTTAAATCACGAGGTCGGTTGCAGGCAGCAAATGCTGTTCGTCTTCCAAACAGGTACAGAATGCTGCTAATATTCACAGTCGGCTCAAAGGCTTCAAGCCTGCTGCTGAAGTGGACTGGTCTGAGCACACACCCTTCTGGCTTGCTGAGCAGGCTAGGTTCCAACCTCAGCATCTGAACTTCCTTATTCAAGATCTGGAGTTCCTTGAGTGATCAGGCTATATATTGTAGGCAGTACCAGGGGGCATTAAAAGTGTCAGAGCTAGGGGTCAGATATGGTTGAGTATCACCAGGGTGTTGCATGCAAAACTCAGAAAGAGAAGTTAACATGAAATTGTGAATTCTGTCTCTCAGGCTTGCATGCAGACTTTGTAAACAAACATTTCCCTTCCAAGTGAAACTGCAAGCAAAGTTATTGCCTTGCCTTGATTAGAACTGAGTAGGGCTGCACAAAGGCATACAGAATTGTTTTGTGGGAGCGATACAGCTCAAGAGTTCACAAGATGCCTATCCCTGGTTTAAATCCCATCAGTATATTGCCACAATTACATCCAAATTTGCCAAAGGTCTTGTGGAGTCAGTTACGCATTCTTGGAAACTATCCCTGGTCTGTTGGTTTGCTATGAGCAGCGGGGCTCCAGTGTAGATCTGGAGCTCTCTCAGCTGCAGTTGATTCCTGTAGAATGGGCAGTTCTGTTTTGTGTGTTCATTTAAATAACCTGTATCCTGTCTTCCTCCTGAGACTCAAGGCTGTACACAGGTAACAAGAAGTTGCAATAAAAATCTGTGCATGTGTAGCTGCCTCACCTCTTCTAGGGAATGGGATGGCCCTCACATGTTGAAACTCTGCGTGCACATCAGAATGTGCCCACCCACACAGCTCTCAGTTTTGTGCATTGAGCTTCTGTGGAAGTGTCCATTTAGGTTCCATTCCTTAGAGTGGGTTGGATCCATCCAGGTTTTTTTTCACTCAGTCTCACCCAGTTCTCCTTACTACAGCTCCTATTCAATATTGTTTTTCTCTATGCAGGTGCCATAAACCCCATAGTAGTCTTTTTGGGTTGTCAAAGGGGACCCTCTTCTCCCCTTTTTACCAGTGAAAATGCTGGTTGGATTCAACCAGTGCATTTGAGACTTGAAAGTGCAAATTATGAGAGAAAAACTCTCATCCTGAGCAGATCTCTTTCACGTACATGAGAAGAGCTGAGCAATGAACAGAGGGGAGGATAGTTTTAACTGATCGGAAGATGCTGATGGTGAAATTAACTTGATTTCATCAAGGAGATAATGCCTTGCAAGCAGAGTAGCGAACTCCGGATCTATGGAAAACAGGACAGCTGCAGAATCTTATATCTGGTTCACATGTTACCTGCATGGTGTATTTTCCAGCTTTCTATGATTCGATCTCATGCTACATTAGTAATGTGGGAAGTAGGCACCGTTGTGAGAACTTTCTATTCAATTATCTTTTGCGATTCTTCAAATACTCTTTGTATGGTGTGGGCAGAAGTCACATCAGCAGTGCATCAGTAATCATCAAGGCCACCTGTCACAAACCAAGTGCCTGCTTGTTTTTAGTCAGAAGCATGGAGTATTGAAGTGGCAAAACTGATCTATAACCTAAAGGGATATAGTGGATGGAATGTTGGAATAAGAATGGATGGGGGGGGGGAACGTGAGGTCATATCTCCACTCAGCTGTGTGAGCTTGCTGGGTGACCTTCGGCCAGTCACTCTTTCTCAGTCAAAGCTACCTCACAGAGTTGCTGTGCGGATAGAGGAGAGCAGAAATGTGTACGTTGCCTCAAGCTCCAAGGAGGAAGGGTGGGATAAAACTATGTTAGATAAGGCAAGAAAATGATACAACCAAAGTTGGGAAGAGACCCTCAGTAAAGAGCATGAGAATTCGACCTGAACAGATAAGTAATTGAGACTTAAGCTAAATTCAGTTTAGAGTTATAATCCTCTGGTTTTAAGCTGCCTATATTTGTCCGGGATGGCAAGTCCTACATAGTTCCTTTGAGAACGTCAGTTGTGATTACTCAAAACAAATTTCACAGTTGACTAATTCTTGAGCGCTAGTCTTTTTGGGTAGTTTCTCACAGCTTACCTCGGTATGTGCAGGGCCATTTCAAGCTATTTGTTCTCCCTAATCAAGGTATCTTTTTGCTCATGATCTTCACTGGTTCCTGATCAGCACAATACAGTCTACGAAATGGGCCCTCAGGTCCCCTGCCCTTCTCCCTTATCTCATCCCTCATCCTCTGGATGAGTGGAGAGGAAAGAGAGAGCCATAGGGACCCAAGAGTGCATTTAAACCGCTTCCTTCCAGATCTGTCCCATGCTTGGATGAAAAAGAGGAAGAAGAGATTGGATTTATACCCCACCCTTCCCTACCCAAAGGAGTCTCAGAGCAACTTACAATCCCTTTCCCTCCCCCTCCCCACAACAGACACCCTGTGAGGTAGGTGGGGCTGAGAGAGCTCTCTCCAGATCTGCCCTTGAGAGAACAGCTCTGAAAGAACTTATGACTGACCCAAGGTCAGACCAGCAGCTGCATGGGGAGGAGTGGGGAATTAAACCTGGTTCTCCTATATTAGAGTCTGCGCTCTTAACAACTACACCAAACTGGATCTGGTCTGTACCACCATAGAAAAAGGTTGCTGACCACTGTGTCTCAGTTCTGTACCACAGCCACAACAGCAGCCCCTGCTTAGTGAGAGATATGGCCCTGGTGACATGATGCATGAAGTGGCTAAGAGGAGAAATGAACAGATAGAATCTTGGTTGCCATTTTGTTTGTGACCAGTTTCTGGGGGTGTTAATTAGTTTGGTTACGCTTGGGGAGCATATCTGGATGTTAAAGAAAGGCCATTCTCCCTCTGAGGTGGAGGCCATCTTGTGGGTGATTCCCACCTATCTTCTGGGAGGCAGGACTAAGTTTAACTTCTTCCTGTTTCCTGTGGTGGGAGTCAACCTAGGTTCAGTTCACTTCCTGCCTCAGTAGGGAGGGCAGCTTGGTGTTGACTCTGTTCAACACCAACTTCTAGCTTAGCACACTGAACCTCAACCTATTCCTTTTTCCTTTAATTCTACATCTCTCTTTCTCTCTCCACCGAACTAACAACAACAAAAAGCAAACCTCCCCCCTCTCTCTCTTCTTCCCTCTCCAATCTACCTTCTTCCCCCCCCCCCCCACTGCCTGGGGAAGTGGCTTGCTGTGTCTCCGCTTTTGGGGACAAGGAGAATTTTGCAGCCCGCAGCCAAAACCTCCGCTTTAAGCCACAATGGACGTGACGAAGCTCGCAGCCGAGAAAAACGACTCCAGCTCATGCAAACGGTGCTCAATGAGTCCGGGGAAGGGCACAGCGGCCGCAGCATGAAAAAGCACGCCAAACCGGCACATAGCGAAGGTCCAGGGTGCCCAAAAAAGAAAGCAGCGGTGGCCATTTTGGAGCAACCACGCCACAATTTTTTACAAGTCGGGGATGGCCCACAGTCCCTAACCCCACACCTGGCGAAACCTGAGGCTACTGGCTACACCGGGGAGGATCAAATCAGACTGATCCAGGAAAGTTTCGCCCACGGAGAGGAGGAGGAGGAGAACGAGGAGGAGGAGGATGAAGACGATCTTCAGATGGATAATGTGGACGAGGGGCCCCTTCCCTTCTCCACAGCAGCTATAGCCCTTTTTAGGAAAGCCATGAGGGAGGAAATTGCCTTGTTCCACAAGTCCAGGGGGCGTGGGTCCAGCAGATCTCGTTCCCCTCCATTGCCTTCCCCCTCACCCCACCCCTCGCCATCCACAAGGCAACAAGGGGAAGTGGCCCACCAAGGCTGCTCAGAATAGCTCAGCCAAAAAGCATCATACTTATGAAACTTATAGTTTTCAAGGGGATGATATTTCTCTCGATTCCAGTGAGGAGGAGGGCGAATTTTCTTCTAATGCTGAAGACGTGGGAAACACAACCCCAAAGCCTGCCCCTCCTAAAGACCAATCCTTTCGTTTCTTCAAACCAGAGGACCTCGATTTACTACTTACAAAGACTCTCTCTGCCTTACACATTAAGTATGGCCCTAAGGTCCCAAACCCGGCTCCTGACCCACAGGAACGCGAGGAGGGCTCAGAAATTACTGATGAATTCTTCCCCCCCGTGGACCCATCTGAAAAAGCCTTTCCCTTTCCTGATTCTACGTCAGGAAGGTTAAAGCTGAGTGGGAAAATCCACTAACTACAAGGTCCTTCCCCAGTATTACCAGAAAGCTATATCCAATGCATGCCTCTGCTACAGAGCTTTTGCAGGTCCCGGGGGTGGACACGCCTGTGGCAGCTCTACAGTCATCAGGCCTCATCTCTGAGGATGGCCACAGCACGTTGCGCAACAACCTGGACAAGATTGCTGAGTTTGCCCTACGCCCGTCCCACGAAGCAAACGCCCTAGCCATCAGGACCTCTTCAGCAGTGTCTACAGTATCCAGAGCATCAATTGTTTGGACGCACAGGCTGATCCAGATGTTACCAGAAAACAACTGTAGACTTCTGGAAGGAGCCAACAGACTCCTAAAGGCGATACCTTTCACAGCGGACGCCACCCTGGATTCCATGGTGTTTTCAGCCAGAGCAATGTCCACAGCTGCAGTGGCACGCCATATGGTGTGGCTAAGATCCTGGCCTGCAGACTACCAGTCCAAAGCTACAGTATCAGCATATCCTTACCAAGGAAGGAAGCTGTTTGGGGACTCCTTGAACAAAATCCTCGTAGAGACACGTGACAAGAAGAAAACCTTGCCCAAAACAATCCACACTACAGACAGGAGACCAGCTGGTTCGCCATCAACTTCTTCTTCCTTTCGACCTTACAGCTCCTCTTACTGCCCTCGTCAGGACTACAGACGTCCCTCCTGGAATTCCAACAGGCAGCCCTTTTGAAGAGGAGGATTCAACAACAATCGATTCAACAGGAACGCCGGAAGCAGACCAGACAAGAGCGGCAACTCCAAGCCCTTGAAGGCATGACTATCCAGAACCCCCGGTGGGAGGTCAGCTATTCCTTTTCAGACATGCCTGGCTTATCTCCCAACCAGATGCCTAGACAATAGACCTCATCACGGAAGGCTACAAAATCGAGTTTCAATCTCTTCCCCCGTAACGTTTCTTAGCCTCTCCTCTCCAAAGAATCTCAGAAAAACAGAACAGAACTCTGGCGGCAATGAAACATCTGATTCAAATCCAGGCCATAGAACCAGTGCCCTTGAAGGAACAACAGATGGGCCTGTACTCCATCTTTTTCACCGTCTCCAAAAAGAGTGGAGATTGGAGGGCCATTCTAGACCTGAAATTCCTAAACAAATTTGTGAACCTAAAACACTTCCGCATGGAAACCCTAAGGTCTATTGTGGAATCCCTGCAACCAGGCGAGTTTCTGGCTTCAATAGACTTGACGGAGGCATACCTCCATATTCCAGTTTTTCCCCAGCACTGGAGATTCTTGCGTTTCTGTGTAGGAGAGACTCACCTATAATTCAGAGCCCTTCCATTCGGCCTGTCCTCCACTCCAAGGATCTTCACAAAGACCCTGATACATCCTGTGGTCCTCCTGCGGAAACAAGGCATCCACATACACCCTTATTTAGACGACCTGCTGATACATTCACCATCAAGAACCCAATGCCACAGGGACATCACCAAGACCATCCAGTGTCTACAGGACTTCAGTTTTCTCATCAGCAAACGGAAGAGTTCCCTGATCCCTGCTCAGTGACTCGAACACCTGGGAGTAATATTAGACACACACTCTACAAAACTCTTCCTCCCAGTGTCAAAGGCAAAGAAGATCCAAGGGATAGCCTCGCAGATCATCAAGGCCCGGTTTTCATTCCTCTCTCTTCTGACCAAGATGATGGGCCTCATGATATCGGTGTTCGACACATTACAGTGGGGAAGGTTTCACTCCAGAGCCCTTCAGAAATTTCTTCGACCCTTTCAAAACTCCATCGCATTGAAGATGGTACTTTCACTAAAAGTACCACTAGCAGTCAAATCAAGCCTACGCTGGTGGTCCAAGAAGTCCAACCTGATTCAAGGCAAATCGTTTTGGATTCAGGACCAGGTCCAGATATTTACGGACGCCAGCCTACATGGCTGGGGAGCAACATTGCATCACCAACCAGTTCAGGGAAAATGGTCCATCTCGGAGGCAACATTGCCAATCAACCTCCTGGAATTGCGGGCAGTATGCCTGGCCTTACTACACTTTGCTCCTCAGATACAGCAGAAGCATGTCCTCATTCAAATGGACAATATCTCGGCCAGGGCCTACCTGAGCAAACAAGGGGGTCTTCAATCAACGACCAGAGAAGCTGACCTATTGCTGAAATGGGCAGAAAACAACCTGGCATCCCTACAAGCAGAACACGTGAAGGGATCTATCAACATCCTGGCGGATTGGCTGAGTCGCCAAACTATACAGGAGGGGAAATGGACCCTTCACAGGAACATCTTCAATCTGATTGTATCGGAACTAGGAACTCCTCAAATAGATCTCTTTGCATCCCCATCCAATGCTCAACTCGACAGATTTTATACCAGGTTCTTTCATCCGTCAGGAGAAAGAACAGACGCACTTCTGTCTCCATGGCCTGCGGGACTTCTTGACGCGTTTCCCCCTCTACCAGTCCTCCCGAGGCTGATCCAAAAGATAAGAATGTCGGGTCCAGAAATAATTGTAGTAGCACTTTATTGGCCTCGTCGACCGTGGTTCACATCGCTTCAGGAACTAGCAGTGGCCCCACCCCTCACACTCCCTGTTTCGGAAGACATGCTGCATCAAGGTCCAATCCGACACCCCGATCCGGGATGGTTTCAACTGACCACGAGGAAGTTGAAAGGGAAAAATTCACCAGACTAGGATATGACGACTCAATCATAAATACCATCCTGGCTTCAAGGAAACTTTCCACCACCAAAATCTACAACGTGACCTGGAAGGCCTTCGTTTGGTGGGCACGTAGAAAGAAAATTGATGCACTGCACCCAAGAGTCGCATCCATCCTGTCCTTTCTTCAGGATGGCTGGAAGACCAGGCTTAAGGCTTCCACGCTTCAAAGGCAAATGGCAGCGTTATCCACCGTTCTTCCTCAATACAAAGGTCTATCGATTTCCCAACACCCACATATTTGACGCTTTCTTAAAGGCGTCTCATGGTGACCCACCATTATGTCACAGATTTCGAACCTGGCGACTGAATCCCGTCCTGACCAAAAAGCCTTTTGAGCCTTTACGAGACATACCCCTCAAGTTTCTGAGGATGAAAACGTTATTCCTAGTAGCTATTACTTCAGCAAGAAGAATTTCAGAATTAGGCGCACTATCTATTCGAGGTGACCTCTGCGTTTTTCACAAGGATAAAGTGATTCTTCGAACAGATCCTTCCTTCTGTCCAAAAATAAACACTAAATTCCATAGAACACAGGAAATTTACCTACCATCGTTCTCTCCAAATCCTTCCCATCCAACAGAGAGGATGTGGCATACCTTGGATCTAAGACGAGCCCTGAAGTGCTATATACTCAGGACCACAACCATCAGGAGAATGGAAGCAATGTTCATTAATGTTTCATCACCTCACATGGGAAAGAAAATGTCCACGGCATCCATAGGCTATACCATTAAGATGTGTATTTTAGAAGCCTACAAACGCATGAACCTTAAAGTTCCGGAGGGCATCACCGCCCACTCTGTTTGCAGCGCAGCCACAAGTACAGCCTTTTCTAACAGGGCCTCCATAGAAGAAGTATGTAGAGCTGCAACCTGGTCATCACGAACCACGTTCATTCGCCACTATAAGATCAACGCATATGCATCGGCTGACGCTGCATTGGGCCGTCAAGTTTTACAATCAATTCTTTCAGCAGATGACGACCACCCACCCGAAACCTAGGACCACTGCTCTGGGAGGTCCCACAAGATGTCCTCCACCTCAGAGGGAGAACGACCAGTGGACTTACCGTGAGGGGTCCTTCTCCTCTGAGGGTTGGAGGACATCTTGGCCCTCCCGGGTTGTCATCCATCCTCACGCAGAAAATACATCTCACCACTCAAGAAAAATATGAGGATGGCCAAACATCAATACGAACAGAGACAATGGAGGGAAACAGAGAGATTACTAAAGTTTGAATTATCCGATGCTCATTATATTACCAAATTTGTATATAGTTGAGAGAGAATTATTATCTGTTCTTCTTTCCTTCCTGTTCCACTTCTCATTACTCTTTACTGACAGCGTTTTTTGAGTTGTTTCTTTCCATATATTCGCTGTAGTTACGGTTTAGCCGGCTTTAGGAGCACCCGAACTGAGCCTAGGGTGACTCCCACCACAGGAAACAGGAAGAAGTTAAACTTAGTCCTGCCTCCCTGAAGGTAGGTTGGAATCACCCACGAGATGTCCTCCAACCCTCAGAGGAGAAGGACCCCTCACAGTAAGTCCACTGGTCGTTTTTGTGCATTAAAAGAAAGCTGAATTACTTTCTCTTAATTTACCCCCAAATTTATCTTTCATGTCCAGTAAACTTTAAGTACTTTTGAAAATCCCAAGATTAAATCGAGGATTGTTTTCTAGAGCACAAGTGTGTATTCAGGGGAACCTGCCATTGATTGGATGGTAGACCAAGAGCTTTTGTTGGCAAGTGTTTTTTTTTTTTACAGGGCCCATACAGTGAGTTGGGCTTGGGTTTAAGGTCCAGAAATATTGGCTTTGTCCTCTGAGTCACTTCCATGTGAACTGAGCACAGGCAACACTCTGTACTCTAACATAAATAACAGTATAGGATTGGGTGTTATCCTCATTTAGATTTTTTGTTTGTTTAGATGTTTATACCCCGCTTTTCTCCCCAGTGTGGGTCCAAAGTGGCTTACAACATCCTTCTTTCTTGTTCCATTTAATCCTCGTAACAACAGTCTTATGAAGTAGGTCGCACTGAAGAAGAGTGGCTGGTTCAAGGTCACGCAGCAAACTTCCTGCGGCAGAGTGGGGCAGAGTGGGGATTTCAAGCCAGTGCTTCCAGATCCTAGAACCACACTCTAATCACTGTGCCCACGTTGGTTGTCCTCTTTTTGCTACACAGTCTAGCTGTTAATATGAGTCAGGACACAGTCAGAGTGCTCTTCAAATCCTTCCCCATCCCATGTGAAATTTTCTCTTAGGCACCTTCTGAATCTTGTTTAGGTGAGGTACATAAGGGGCAAACTGGCAGAGCATCTGTTTCTGTTCCTTCCAGGATTGCTGTATCAGGGAGGGGAACAGTGTGAGGGGTGTGTGTGTGAAACTCTAATCCTTTCCTCTCCAGCCATTTTCTTGCCATATGTACCCTCTTCTGGAGAAAACAATAAAAATGCTTGTAAGTTTCCCCAGCAGGAATAAAAACTGCTTAGGAGCGGCCTTTTCCTGTGAGGAAACAGCAGGGGAGGAAAGGGTTAAAGCTCCCTTCCCTTCCCCTCTTTCACTGTCCCACTCCATCCTCCTTGATAAAGCAGTCCCAGGAGCCACATTTGCAAAATGGTTTCAAGGAGGAAACTATAACATGTCGTTGAGCTCTAAAGTGCATAATAAGAGTGGTGTTAATGGGTTAAAGCAAACTGGGGACCAGCCCTGAGGGTTCAGTTGGGCCTCCTGTTGTTTGTCCCTAAGAGTAATCTGTGGTCTGGTCCAGGGATTTCACAAAAGCTAGTTCTTTCTTCCTGTTTATGAAATCACATCTGTTGCTGTGCTACGGTTCTACAACGCGGAAAAGAAGCAGTTTACGTGTAGTGGTTTCTCATGAGGGAGTTGCAACATTTGTAATCTTCTACTACATAATCATGTGGAGGGTCTCTTCAAGTCTCATAATTCAGCCGGCACACACAGTGGAGTTTATACAAGATGCTTCGGGAAGCCCCACCAACCCAAAGTGGGTTGGGACTTGCCCTGATGGGAGGCTGTGTCACTTGACGATGGAAGCCGCCCTGAGCCTGCTATGCAGGGAGGGTGGGATACAAATCAAATCAATCAATGAATCAATCAATCAATACCAAGCTTTAGAAGGCTCAAAATTCCTTCTGTACCAGTAGTGATACTGAACACCTAACTACTATTGCAGATCCCACTTGCAACTTTTTTTTTTAAAAACATACACCTACGTGTCACATTCCTCTCTTCCTTGGTATGTTGGATGCACTAGAAATGTCTTGATCTGTTCCTTCATCCTGTGTTGAAGTTTTACACAGTGAGCAAGGAAGGTGGTGACTCTCGTGTTGCATTCAGTTTTGGAAGATTAATTTATTATGTTTTTGTTTTGTTTTTTGCTTCTGAGGCTTGAAGGAAAAGATACAGTTTAAATTTCACTTTGAACATCTTTTATCCTTTCCCCCCGCTAAACATTTGGAATGTTATTTTATTTATTTTATTCATTTATTTGGATTTGTATTCTGCCTTCCCCGCGAATGTACTCAGAGCAGAACACATCATCAATAGATAAAAACATACATTAATAAATACAATAATATTTAAAACAACTAAGCAATACAGTTTAAAACAATTGTGTATGAATACAAACACAGTTTCAGCTGGAGTGGATGGGTCCAGAGGTTTTCTTAATCTGGGCCGAATAATGATAATAAACTTCAGTGCAAAGCTTCAGTGACTTCATTGGACGCTGTCTGCCTCAACCAAAGGCCTGGCAGAACAGCTCCATTTTACAGCCCCCGCAGAATAGCGTGTAAAGATTAATGAGAAAGATTTAGTTGTTGGACCTTTTCATCTGCTGGTGTAATTTTGTTGATCCGATGATCAGGTTGATCTGAAAGAGGTTGTTTAATCAGAAGTCTCATTCAGAAGGGTTAAAAAAACTTGTTCAGTGCCAGGCAAAAGGAGACATTCTGCTAATATTTCTTAATGTGAAGCTCCTTGCTTTCATTTTATGATTAGATTATGTAAAATTCAGAAGTTAAACTGCTTTCACTGCTTCTGTCTATCAGCCATGAGTGACAGCAGTGGGTCCTAGACACAGATCATCATCCCTGTTCAAAGAAACTGAAGCACAACTCTTGAGTTCAATACAGGACCCAATAAAAGAGAGCAGAGGGGAAAAGGAACCTTTCATGTAACCAAGGCTATGCATACTCCGTGATTGTACTGCACAGCAGCAGCAGATGGTATCCAGCTTTCTGAGAATCTCTTCTTTCTCTTTTCTTTTTAAAGTATGTTTCCAGTCCTTAAGCTATGGAAGATACATGAGCAATACCTAGTAACTTCTTAGAATAGAGAATGGGACCTAAATAGGATTATGGATGGGTGTCAGTTCCTTGCACATCGTTGCATGACTAGTAAAAACAGAATGAATGATTTTTATTTTTAAAAAAGCAGATACATGCAAAATTGCTTACTTAGGATAATTCACCCTCGTTCCGGAAGTCAGCTTTTCTTGCTGAAGAATCTGAATTACTTTAACATACAGCTCTTTTTATAAATATGCCCAAATCAGCAAGGTTTATGGCCACTAAAAGCAGGACTGTAAAACTGTGCTCAGCTGGTAGCTGAGGCCAATTCTCATAAGCTACAGCTGAGGAGATATACCTGGCTCTGGTCTGTCTGTAGGTGGGCACTCTTACGGTGGAATACCTCACTGGGGGCAGGGGAAGCTTTCCAGTACATAGAAAACTGGCATGTCATGTGTAGTTCCTGCTCCCTGCTTTTCCATGTTCAGACTTTAAAATGTTTATATGGAAGACCACTCGAGCATAGAAAAACCACTTAGATCCTGAAGCAGTACAGCCCAGACACAGGTATAACACTTCATCTGACATTTGTGAAGGCTCTGATAGAACATTCTGATATTTAGAAAACAGTGTACCAGCTTGTTCATACCCACTGAGCTAAGCAGTTTGAAAACAGTGACCTAGCTTCTTCTCTCTTTGTATTGCAGTAGTATTCAGGACTAGGGATGGACACAGACTGGTCCACAGACCTAATTTTGTGACGAGTCAGGGCCCACTTTGTGGTCTGTTTGCCCGGTCCATGCATTTGTGCTTTTGACGGGCTGTCCACAGACAGTGACTTTTTCCGGTGGTCCATTTGGTCCGTTGGGGCAGTCCATGGGCCAAACATGCTGGTGGCCAGGGAACCCTTTGAAGCTGTGCTGCTGTTGCATTCCCACAAGGGAGCTTAAATGCCTCCTGAGCCCACTTCTGGGTTGCACCCATCACAAACCTCACGAACCAGTTTATAAACTGGGAAAGTCTGTGGTTCATGAAATTCACAAACCACAAACCTTCACGGACCTCCATATTTCCGGTCCATGCCCATCCCTTTTCAGGACATAATGTATGTTGCCTTGCCAAAAAATGCTGAAGAGAAATTGTCACAGTCCCAAATGGAGCGCAGTATTTGAAACTGTGTCTAAGACGAAAATGAGGGAATAGCAAAGAGGGAGCTGGGTGTGAGAGAAGGGAGCTGTTTGTTCATACATGTGTTTCTGGCTGCATTGGTCTGTGAACATCTTTGTGTGTGAATGGCAGCTCATGAGGAATTGTGAACAGGGCCTCAGGATATAGCTCATCAGGAAAATGTCATGCTTTACTCAGAGAAAACAGTTGTCCCTGAACCCACTAAGAAGATAATAGCCAATTCTGGTTTTGCACAGTAGCAGGCAAAACTCGGTTTTTCAATTAGTAATGCTTTAGGTTTTCATTTATTAGTTATTATTTATTTGTAAAAGTTATGCCGCGCTTTTCTGCCCTCATCAGATCCACCAAGATGGCTAACAGATTAAAAACATACATAATAAAACATTTTAAAAACCATCAAACCCGAAAACAGTCCACAGCTTATTTATTTATAGTCTGCTTTTATCCTCAGTAGGGACCCAAAGTGGCTTACAATGCCATTCTCCTCTCCTCCATTTTATCTTCACAACAATAAACTTGTGAGGTAGGTTGGGCTGAGAGAGAGTGACTGGGAAGGTCACCCAGTGAATTTTCATGGCAAAATAGGGATTTCAACCTGGGTCTCCCAGATCCCTGGTCTGACACTCTAACCACTACATCACCCTCACAATCAATTCCCTTTCCCATTTATCACACTTAGAAGGTTCCCTTCCATTCTTCCCAGCAATGAAGTGAGAAAAGAACGGGTAATTTAGACAGAGTTGCATTTTGGCTCAATAAAGAGAGCCAGTTTGGTGTAGTGGTTAGGAGTGTGGACTCTAATCTGGGAGAACTGGGTTTGATTCCCCACTCCTCCACATAAAGCCAGCTGTGTGACCTTGGGTCAGTCACAGTTCTCTTGGAGCTGTTCTGAAAAGAGCAGTTCTCAAGAGAGCTTTCTCAGCCCCATTTACCTCACAGGGTGTCTGTTGTGGAAAGGGGAAGGGAAAGGAGTTGTAAGCCGCTCTGAGACTCCTTTGGGTAATAAAGGGCGGGGTGTAAATTCAATCTCTTTTTCTTCTAAACCCATCTGTCCGTAAAAGACCAGGTGGTTTGTCCGTGTTCCATCTAAAGAGACAGGATCCAGTCAGAATGCAAGTTCCTGGTAGGTGATCAAGGCCGGACAGCTAGTCTTAAACCATGTGTTATCAATTCCCCCAAGCCTACGCAATACCCAAAGCTCTTGAGTGCTGATCTCTGAGTTACAGATATTTGGAGTTTATCACAATTTTCTGTAGCCTTTGGAGACTTTTGGGGCACCATATGTTAGATAGCATTCATGTTTGTTACATGCTGGAATTTCCTGCTTTTCGCAGCAAAAACTGTAACTTCTTCTCAGTTTGAGCCACATATTATCTTCCTTGCAAAATAGGACTTCAGCTGTCACTAACCCTAGTTTGGATTCCTGGTTTGCAGGCAAGAGAGCCAACTGTAATTTGTGATTCAGATGGAGCAACAAACCGTGATTTGTTGTGGAAGCTAAAATCTTCAGTTACCAAGATATGCATGACAAAGGGGGGAACCCCCCATTTGTTCTTGTTATGACAAATCAGGGTTTGTTATTAAGTCTGAGGCATGCATTTGAGCCCATGAGTGTACATTTTGTTTGTTCGGTGTTACTGGTTGCCTGGTTGCATTGGGAAGCTGTGATCTTGCTCTACAGTGTTTTGTACCAAACTGAGAGTGATTCATCTTCCATGTTGGGCTTGGATACACGCAGGTTCCTGAATGTAAACAAACAGGCCAAAAATGTCTGCACAAGTAAAAATGTGATGCTATTACTTGAGCAGAAGCTTGCAGCTTAAAAGTTATTGAATGTTTACCTCCCCCTTCCTCTCCCCTTTGCATGCCTTGTGTTGTAGCAACAGGAAATGTGGTCAACTGAAATATTCTGCTTTTCCTGTAAGATTCAGCACTAGCAAGTGTTAGTTTCATTAATGTAAAATCTGTTGAATGGGGGCAGGGGGAGGCATTCTATAATGGCTGGACATTGACCATATAATAGGATACGTAGCATTTTAAAGTGCACTGAACTTTGTACCTGGATTGGCTATAATGCAACCAGGTAGCCAGATAGTTATGTGTCTGTCTAAGGGCGACACCCCCGCACTCACCAGTCTGACAGCACTGCCTATGAGCTGAGAGCCAACGGAGGAGGGGGGACTGTGGCAACCCAGATCACTGGCGATGGAGGAATCGTGCAAGTTTGGAAAGCAAGGAGCTAGCTGGCTGGAGCAGTTGAGGGCCACAACAGAGACAGCATCGCAACAAATAGGTCGCCCATTTTGAGGTTGGAACGGGGGACAGGGACTCTGGCTGGCAAGAGGCCCCAGGAGCCTGGCAAGAAGGCAGCAGAGGCAGGGAAGGAGTAGCCAGGCTGCCGGCACCTCCCAGGCCTTTGAGCCCAGGACGGCTCCTTCAGAAGGAGCCTGCTGCTTAGGCTGGCATGGGCTGAGGACACAGCTCTTTAGAGGAAGCCAGGAAGGCGGGAAATCCTAGTAGGCAGCCCAGTGGTCAGGAAGCCTGTCACTCCAATGGATCCTGCCTCTGGGATAGAGAGAGTAGGCGAATCTGGAGGTGTCACCTTTAAAGGGTGATTCCTGGGAGACCCAGGGAGAAAGGGCCTGTCCTGAGAATTCAAGGGAAAGACAGCTGGCTGGAGTGAGAGAAGGCTTCAGAGAAAGCCCCCCTCCTTGCTCTGTTCTGAGGCTCTTCTGGGTCAGGCCTTGCTGAAAGGGAATGCTGGATGGCCCAACATCTCCAGAATCCAGCCAGACCCTGCTGGAGCTTGACAGCGTCCAACATAATCAAGCAACAACAACAAACCTTTATTGGTATTATACATTAAGGAGAATACAAGACATATGAAGTACTCAATACAGTTAACATAAGTCTCGCTTTTTAGAAGCCAGATACAAAAAAGTTGCCACTATTTCAACCGTTACAGCATTTTTTGAGGAAAGAAGAAAAAAAGACATAATTATCAGATGGGCCTACGACATAATCGAGCAATGTTTTAGTGAATGCATGGCCCCACTTATGATTGCCAGGACAACCGGGGGATGGAAGGGGCGAGTGTTTACAGAGAGAATTAGTGGGGGGGAGGGGATGGTGCTTAACCTCCCCTAGCCACCAATTTCCCCTGTAAATGTTCCTGAAAATATTTTCCTCCCCAGTTGAGCTTATTCCTGGGCTGGGGGAAAATGGTCCAGGAGGGGTCATTTTGTAGAGGAGAATTAGCTGGTGAGGAAAGATGGTAAAACACACCTTCATAATGTTCAGCTTGGCCCTCAGGAATCAAATAATGGCACTGCAAGTTGGGACTAGAAGAGGCTGTAGCCTTAATTGATTTCAGTAGTCATTCCATCTCTTAAAGGATTTTGAGAACTGAAGTTCTAGAAGGAAGGATAAGGATAGTTTACAGAGAATTCTTAGCTCCTTCACCAAATATACAGTGGCACCATCAAGGGCTCAGTAGGGGGCCCCCCAAATGCAGTCTGTAGCTGATAAGTCCTATGGAACAAAGTGGATCTTAGCACTAAGTAAATATACATAGAATTGGGCTACATTATGCGAAGAAGGTGGCATGGAATGAGGCAGGCTTGCTAAATGTCTATGTGTTGTTGTTTGGTCCCACAGTCGAGTCCGACTCTTTGTGACCCCATGGACCACATCACGCCAGGCCCTCCTGTCTTCTGTGGTGCTCTGGAGTTTGCTTAATTTCATGTTCGTTGCATCGATAACACTGTCTAACCATCTCATCCTTTGCCATTCCCTTCTTCTTTGACCTTCAGTCTTTCCCAGCATCAGGGTCTTCTCCAGTGAGTGCTCCCTTCTCATTTGGTGGCCAAAGTATTTGAGCTTCAGCTTCAGTATCTGGCCTTTCAGGGAACAGTCAGGGTTGATTTCTTTTAGGATTGACTGATTCGATCTCCTTGCAGTCCAAGGGACTCTCAAGAGTCTTCTCCAGGACCATAATTCAAAAGAATCTATTCTTTGGCGCTCAGCCTTCCTTATAGTCCAACTCTCACCGCCATACATTACTATAAATGTCTATGCTACTATCTAAAAGTGGGCTCCCTTTAACACCATTAAGTCTAGTGTCTATAATGACTTAGCTACACCACTACAGACCCAAGTGTCTTTGAAGGAAGTAATAAAAAGTTCAGACTGATATTAATTAAGTCTCGTAGGTGGGCCACAGAAGTTGATAAGGAAGCATGCATAGCAAGCTAGAACCAGATGGTAAAAAAATTGATTAGTGTGTCATTTTTCCTTAAGAGAATTATCAAATGCCATTGTGTTAGATGAATCCAGTGAAACCTTCCCTTGTTAAAAATAGTGCTGCTAAAAGAAAAATGACTATTGAGAAACAGTTTTGGGAGAAAGGAAGTACCAGTGGGGCATATCAGCTTAGAATGTGCTTTAACTTGCCCCTGTTGACCTGCTTCATTGGAAATCAGGTAGTGGCCTGATGTTGCCACCATCTTCTCTAGTTTGCCTTTGAAAATGAGAATTTCAAATAGTGACTCTTAAGGCTCAGGCCTTATAATTACTAGATACTGGAAAAGAATGGAAAACTCACAAACTAATTCCCTCAATCACCAATCCTTTAATTTGATGTTAGCTAAAGATTCAAAGTGCCTTGATCTTCTTAATAACATATGCTCAAGATACTCCATTCCTGATGATCTTTTGGGAACATAAATTGATAAATCCCAATTTAGAAACTGGATTTATGACTTTGACGCCTGGCTAGTCTGCTCTTTGATATTAAAATCAAAAGCAGCACCATTGTGCAAATTGTGCAAATTAATCAAATCGGACCATACCAGAACTCCATACTTGGTCAGTATCTCCAAATATGTACTTAGAGCATCCTTTACTTCCCTATGGTTTCAATCAATGCCAACGGCCATCTTGGAGGGCCGCTTTAATCAAACTCCATTGGCCCATCGTCTGTGTATTTGTGGCACCCATGTACTTGAGGACTTACCTCATTATATTCTATTTTGCCCACTGTACTCCAGTCCGAGGGCTAATTTTTTTGTAGGTATCTTATCTGGTCTCAGTGCACACCCAGCTGAGGATAAAATCTCATTTCTGTTATCTGACATTGACACATATGTTTCTTATAAAGTTTCATTATTTGCCCTTGCTGCAAAGAATATACGTTCCAAGGTGGCAATGGCAAGGGGTTTTTGTATTAAATTAGTCACTTTCGGTACTTTTGTATATTCTGATATTAACCTATAGTTTGTTTATAATCTGTGTTCTTATATTGCTGAGAGTTTTGTAACTTTGTAACGGCCAATGGCTAATTACAATAAATTGTACTGAACAGGAATAGTGACTTTGCAGGGGGACATAGAACAGAGAAATCCCACAGGGCTCACCACAGTCCTTGGATATGTCCTTGAGTAAGCTCTGGCCATGTTTTCGTTTGTCGTGTTTTCAGTTTCAGACTCGTTGCTCTCTGCATTTTGGCTTCCATCTCTATTAAAATATATAAACTATCCTAGGCCGAGGACAGACTGGCAATGTAAAGCGGGGCAGCCCCGCGTTGGAAGTGGAAGAAAAGAGCCCGTTCAGACATGCACTTCTGTCCCTCGGCTCCATTTCGCACTTAGCCGTCTCCCAGTCGCTTTCCATCCGCTTTAACAGGTGTTCAGGGGCCGTCCTCCGCATGCCTCCCGCTTCCAAATAGTGTGAACTGGAAGAAGCGGGAGGCATCCGGAGGCGGCAGTGTGAACGCGCCGGCACAAAGTTATGCGCATGTGCGCATGTGCACATGTGTGAAACACATCAAAGGGAAAACAAAAAAAGCGCAACGGCGTGCGCGAGCCGGCTCCGCGGCAGTCTGAACGCTCTGTATCGGCACCACTGCGCATTGCTGTGGCCAGTATGAACGGCCAGCTCCGTGGAGTTTCCCCCCCGCACCAGTTCCCTCCACGTTGCCCCCGCTTTACATTGCCAGTCTGTCCTCGGCCCTAGATCGAGCACTCCATACAAAATACGGACCTGGATCCAAATTTTTGCTCTGCAGGAAGTTTTGGCTGAAAACTTTCTAGACACTAGGACATAAAATCCAGATTTGTAACTTTGGGGTCTGTCTGTAATAAACAGTTTTAATTTACTTGGAAAGATGAGAATGGAGTCATATGTAAAACCAGCCCAATTTCCTTTCTAGAATACGATTATGACTTTTCCAGCTGTTGGCTAACATGGCTTTCCTATTACAATAACTGTGGAAAGCTTAAAGTCTAAAACTGTATCATTATGGTGACTAGAAATATTTCCCCTATAGTATGTTTTGTAAGACCAAAGAAATATCTAGAATTTTGGAACTATAAATTGGGAAAGTGAGCTCTAATTAAATTCTTCTGTGTGTCATATGAAACATTCTAAAAATATTTTTCCAAGGACAAAAAACCCACACACAAATTATGTTTCACATGACCATCAGATGAGGAAGTCTTCAGTTACTCTGAGCTCTAGTCTTGAAGATACAGATCTTAGCATTTTATGTGCGCTGGTGCCAACTCTGGATACTTGCTGAAATTGCTTGGTGAGCATCTTGAAAGAGCCTAAAGTAGGGGAACAGCTTGTTGTTCTGTCTTTTAGTTCATGAAACATCAGCTTCGATGTGTGTTTTGAAGGTACACCCAAAGCTTATGATGGCAGATGCACTAAAATGGCTTGCCATTGATTGGAGTCCACTTGCACAGATTTTTCCAGTATATTTGATTTTCTCGGTATATTTGCTCTACCTACCATAAGCATCAATCGTAATGTGGATTAGCTCATCAATAACTAATAGTTCTAATGGGCCAAATTCTGGAATCTAGCGAGCTTCTATAAAAACACTTCATTTTGAATAGGCCTTACCAGCAGAGAGTTTTTGGCCCTTGAAGACTAATGGTGAAGTCCTAAACTACAGTTAACACCCTTTTAAGCCCACTGACTTCTATGGATTTAGAAGGGTATAACTTCTGGTTAGGCTTGGACTGTAACATGACTACCCCACTGGAGTTTGTATCATGTTTTAATTCTTCATAGGGTCCCCCCCCCCCCCCCCCCAAGATTATTTCAGGATTGATTCACACTTTTTTCCTTTTTTGCCGTCAAGTTGCAGCTGACTTAGAGTGACCCCATAGGGTTTCAAGACAAGAGGTGTTCAGAGATGGTTTGCCATTGCTGGCCTTTGCATAGTGAGTCGACTCTGGTGTTCCTTAGAGGTCTCCCATCCAAATAATAACCAGAGCAGACCCAGCTTAGCCTCCAAGATCTGATAAAGTCTATCCAGGTCGAGGTATTCACACATGCTTGTATAAATTTGGTTTCTCTTGATTACTGTACTCTTCATGTCTGAAAGCTGAACATGGGAAGTGGCTCCATTGAAAAGCTGGATTTGGTTTTGATGTGAACAGATACCAGAGTTCTCTCTGTCATGTTAAATGTGTGATGGCCTATTCTTACATGCAGGTCATATACGTTTATAGTATAGCCGCTGATCTGAAGTACAAATCAGTAATAGACCCGATGCAAACCACCCCATTTTAATCACAAATGTATGGGTATGTTTGAATCCAGTAACACCTTAGAGACTAATGAGATTTTGGGGGTATAAGCTTTCAAGAGTCAGTGCTCACTTCAGGGAGCATCAACTCCCAGAAGCTTATACCCTTAAACTCGTCTTGGTCTCTGAGGTGCTACTGGAGTCCAATCTGACTGTTCTGCTGCAGACCAACATGGCCACCCTCTGAAACTATCTACAGATATGTTTTCCTCCAGTGTTACAAGTCATAGCAGTTGCAGAATAACAAAATATGCCGTGTGAGTTCTCTCTGTAATGTTAAAATATTTAGAACTTGCCTCGACCTAGGATCCCCTACCCAGTAGGAGTCCTAAGACTTTCCAAGAGTTTTCTCTTTGGACAGAGGCAGAAAGAGTAGGCTGTTATGTATCCGTACATATAGGAGTCAGTGGTGGCTCAGAGGTTAAGGCACTGAGCTGCAGACCAGAAGGTCAGTAGTTTGGCAGTTCGAGACCCGAGTGCCACATGACGGAGTGAGCTCCCATCTCTGGTCTCAGCTCCTGCCGACCTAGCAGTTTGAAAGCAATAAATGGCAAGTAGATAAATAGGTACTGCTTTGGTGGGAAGGTAACAGTGTTCTGGGCACCTCGACATTTAGTCATGCTGGCCTCATGACCATGGAAAAGTCTTCGGACAGCGCTGGCTCTTTGGCTTGGAAATGGAGATGAGCACTGCCCCCTAGAGTTGGATATGACTGCCTTTTGAGCAAGGGAAAGCTTTACCTTTACATATAGTGATGTGGTTATTCAAATACACTGAACTCATACAGCTGTGGTCATTTTGGGCTCCTGACTGTCCTATCCAGATAGTTCCAGCCTGATTTGGAACACTGCAGATTAAATGTTCTTCTCCCCCCCCCCCCCCTTTCCAGCCTTCATATGTTGCTCCCGGACAAGCATGGACAACCTTTGACTTTCTGTTAAAGTCCTTTGAATTTTAGGTCCTGATTTTTAAGAAGTTTGTTTACCTCAGGATTACAGAAAGTGTGATTGCCAGAATTACTGAAGACTCAAGGAAGCAAAGTAAAATATGTAATAAGAGTAAGTCTGGTGTAGTGGATCAAATATCAGATGTGGACTAAGAAGATCCGGGTTCAGATCCCCACACAGTGATGAAGCTCACTGAGTCATTCACTTTCTCTGACTCCTCTCCCTGAGGTAAAGTTATTGTGAGAATAAAATGGTAAAAGGAGAGGCATGTTAGTTACACTGTGTTGAGCGCCATAAAGGAAGAATAGGATTAAAATATAACAATCCCAAATTAATTGCCTTTTGAAGGGACAGAGAGTTGAAAAGATCCTTGTAAGTGTTGGCTCAAGTACCAGCTTGAAACAGGGGTCACCAGACTTTTCTTTAATGAGACCTACTTCTGAAAAGTAAAAGAGATCATGAGTTAATTCAGCATGTTACCGAGTTCTGTTGTATCCTAGAAACAGAACCTGAATTAACACTCAAACTAGATCAAACAATACATGTACAGCTCCCCCCTCCCCAGTGGGGCAAACGATACATCTCTGGGCTGTGTGGGTTGGGGGGAAAGGCAAAGAGGGAGACTGAAGCCCCTTCTTCCCCCTGCATCATGCTTCTGATCTAAACTAGCCCCTATGGTGCTTGAGAATTTAGTTCCTGGCAGCTCCTATCTGTCTGAATGGAATGAGAGATGGGTCAGGTTGGGAAAAATAGAATAATTTATGAAATAATAGGCTATGAAACACAAGTTGCAGAACCGACCTGACTCAGTAAAAATTGTCATGTGTAGTTTGAACCTAGAAAGAACACCAGAAATGAAGCACAGAGAAAAACCCCATGAAATAAAAGCTTCTAAAAAATCTTAGAGCAGATCTCTTGTGATTTTTTTTCTGAGTATTTTAGGGGATACATGAGTTAATATGCAGCAGCTGGGAAGTTATTATTTGCTCACAAGTTACCTGTTGAAGACCTCTGGTTTGCAAGAATTCCAGATGTCTGGTTGCCCAGGCACCTAAAAATGTGATGCTTAAGACTTTGACATTTGGGGGGTGGGAGTGGGGCTGCTTAAACATTCGGATGTGGTCATGTAGGAATCGGAAGCATTTGATTCATTCTGGTTCATTAAGTATGGACTGGTTCACAAATGCTTGTATATCACTTGATTTCCTTGTATTTGATGGCTCGCTTCTGAATGTGTGAACGAGTCACTTTGTTGCATTTGTGTGCCTGAGTTATTGTACAAAAGTAGGGTACAAAAGTTTCTCTCCCCCCCCCCCCCCCGTGGTATTTTAAGATGCAATATCTGATTTGCTCCTGCAAGTTATATGTGATGTTGCAGTCTTCACATGATGACTGTGGAGGTGTGAACTGGCTCTTTAAGCTAACACTTTTGTATTATTGCATAAAACCGTCATGCCCACCACTTGCCATGGCTGTTCTTTGGGGAAATGATATCCCAAAATGCAGTGACATTGTTCAAATTATTGCGTGCTCCGAAGGCCCAAAGGTCTTTTCAATTTGACTGTCATGTTTGAGCGGCTAGCTTTTCCTTGTGTCAGGGCATCGCATGGTTCCCGCTTTTTAGAAACACTGTTGTGGCAACACAGTCAACAAGTTCTCCCCTTCTCTGAACTGTAGAGCTGTGTGCCCTGAGTAAAGGGAAACGAAATTTAAGATTAGTCAAACTGGTCTGTTGCCAGTATCTTTTGCGCAGTGAAAGTAAATTTCTCTGAGAATAGAGCTCCTAATGAAAGTGAGGGTGGGGTGGGGGGTGGATACGTCTGGATGGCAAAAGGATTTTGAAATGTGCCTGTTGCACCAATATCCTAACAGCTCTATTTTGTCTGACTGTAGGTTGACTCTGCCGCCCCACACAGTGTTAACCCAGGAATCTCATCCCTCCTGACCCAGTACTGAGGCACCTCCTTTTACCCTTAAAGTTGATTTCACTAGTTTGGTAGCTGTTGGCAGATCCAGTGGACATAATTGCACATGATGTACTTACAATCTGACTGGGCAGATTATGTTCACTCTGGCAGCGACTACCCAGGAGCTTTCCCTGGCCTGAAATTTTTTAACGTAAAGATACTGGCAATTGAGTTCATGTTTGAAAGCTTCGTCTCTGCCACTGGGCAATGGTCCCTTCACAGATCTTCTTAAATGGAAACTGTACACTCAGCAGAAACAGTTTTGCGTCTTGCACCAGCTTGCTGCAAGCCATAGATTCTGGAGTGTTCAACTGCTCCCTGACAACCCACACATGCAAAGCCCCAAGCCTTAGTTTGTTTCTCTCTTGGAAGGGTTAACTTTTGGGTCGCTTTACTGGCTCAGGTCCCTATGCTTTGGCTGTCCGTGCCTTAGGAAAGGGTCACAGTAGAGCCAAATCTACTGGTGTTTATCATCTCCTTCTGCTCCAGCTGAGACTGTGCTATTGTTATTACTCTGGAGCTATATTTATACAAGTGTCTCCTCTGTGTGTAGTTCTCATTATTTGGCAAGCAGGCCACCAATCTGTCTTCCATTGGACAAGGAAGTGCAGATGGCCCAAGCCAAGGGAGCCCTGCACACATAAGGAATTATGGTGGAAAGGAGGAACTCGGCACAGTTTGATTTTTTTTAAGGGGAATTCAGGTGGGAAGAATCCATCTGGAGATGATGTTACATTGACTTCTTGGCCTGGTCCGCCATAAGGGAAATGTAGACATAGAAGCAGAGATTGCCGGCAGATTCCCCAGTATCAGACTTCTTAAAATACACATGTGCCTCTGCTGGGTGAGAGCTTTGTGTGTGTGTGTGTGTAGAGTGCTGTCAAGCCACAGCCGACTTATGGCAACCCCAGCAAAGGGGCTTTCAAGGCAAGTAATTAAGCAGAGGTGGTTTGCCATTGCCTTCCTCAGCAGACTGGTCTTCCTTTGTGGTCTCCTTTCCAAGTACTGACCCTGCTTAGCTTCGGAGATCTGAGGGCGTCAGGCTATACCATGCTGCCTTCCTTCCTGTGTGAGAGCTTTCAGGAGGACCACAAAAACCAAAAGCAGAAGCCAGTCCAAAGCCAGTCCAAGCTGGGAGAACCGAGTTCTTGCTGTGTAAATAATAACTTCAGGCTGACAGAGTTTGCCACTGACCTGTCCACCCACAGTGTCAGCTGGATTACCCCTAAGCCCCTTTGAATCTAGCGTATAGTTCCGACTTGATTGTTGCGCAAAATGATAGCATCTCTGAACCCCAAACTAAAGATGATGGCCGTGAATGTTACGGATAGCATCTGGCTTCCCTGTTGCATTTCTAGCCGTTGCCCTTTTGGCCATGCTTGGAATGAAGGACTGGAATTCCGCTGTTCGTTTTTTTTGTTTGATTTCTAGCAATTTGGGTTAACAGCATTCACACTTAAAACTGGCCAGTCTCTCATTATGGCAGCTGGCGCTTGGCTTGTCTGTCTAGGACGATGCAGTGATTCTCACTGGTGAGGGACATTCCTAAGCCTAGAGTGCTTGTAATCTAGTGTGTACGAGAAAGTGAAGGAGTGAGGCAACTACAGGCAGAATGAATTAGAGCTTGCGTTCCATGATGCCCCTAGTGAGTCAACAAGGGAGGAGGGGGTGAGTCAGTGCAGCGTTGTGCTGTGATTTAAGAGTACTGGATCACCTAACTAGCAGTTCAGCAAAACACCAAAATTCTGTTGAAAGAAACCCAAACCTTATAGGACTTTTACATTCCCCTCTAATATCAGGATACATATTAAAGAAGATACACCTGTGGTGATCCACCCTCCCTCAGACACACAAGAGGCGGTAGGGATTTGCATGTGTGTGAGGGGGCTTGCACCCAGTTGCCCATTCCCTCCTAGATACCTGCCACCACTCAAACTTATCTCCCCTCCCTTTGCTGTCAGCAGTTTCAGACACCGATACAGGCAACCTATGATTGTGTGTTAGCTGCCACATACTCGCCTCTCCCCTTGGCCACTAACTTTCTTGCCTGGTCACATGTTTTTGGTCTGTGTGGATAAATGGCCTGAGTGAGAACTTTTTGGATGTAGTATGAGATTTTTTTAAAAGGAAAAATGATCTGTTTTTACTTGCATACATTTCTATTTTCTAGGTGCACAGAAGCACAGGAAACTAGTATCAGAACATTAACAGAAGTGCTACAGAAGCAAATAGAAAGAAACAAACCCGGGACGCTAACCAGATTGTCCAAGTCACTGGTTTTATCTTGACGTTCCTTTCCGAGGACTGGGCACAAGGAAAGCTGGAGCTTTAGTGGCTGGTTGAGGCAGGCTTCACTTCATATTTCTCTGGTCTCCCCCCCCTCCCCCCAGTTCTTGGCTTGCATGCTTTCACAGAATGTGCTCAACCTTTTAAATGTTTCTTCCCAGCTAGGAGGGTTCCTCCTTGACATATCTTGAAATGGGGGTTGAGTCTCCCACTCTTCCTGCCATTCCTTCTATCCAGTCATAATCCATAGAGCAGGATGTCCAAAAGTAATCTATCTTGCTGCCCATTCCTGGCAAGTGGGTAAATGCTGTCCTGCCTATTTGTCTCCATAAAGGAGGGAACATCTCCTCTCAGCCTGAAGCCAAAAGATTTTATTGCTTGGTTCCCAGGCAGGAGGGTGATTTATCTGGGGATAGGGTCTCTTGGGTGTTAATCAGGACATCCTGCGTTTCTTCATCACAACAACACCTATCGCTTGAAAGTCACTATTTTTGACTTTAAGCTCACATTGTTTTAAGCAGTAAATAGTTTTGCATTGAGTGAGCAAAACTTTTTGTGCCAAGGCTTTCAGACATTCTTCCAGATTTATTTCAGAGTTTCATTGGTGGAAAACCTCCCCCCCCCACACCCTCTCATTCTTCTGACTGTACTTACTGGTTGACGAGCAGTACAAGAATTTCTCAAACCAGTGGCGAAGGGGAGAGGATGAAATTCTGACTCCTTTTATTACTTTGATGGGTTTTCCAGTGCCGAGTTTCACTTGAACTGTTCAGATGCAAACTCCTACTCAAAGCCCCATGATTATATGATATTCAGTAGAAGCATTTTACAATGCCTCCAGCATTCTCAGCCTGCCTGCTAGGTAGTAATTTGAATAGAATATCACTGCAGTGCATGTACAGGGTCCAGCCCATCTTTAATGCTCTCATTATAGACAAGCCTGATCTAGCTCCTGACATTTTGCATATACTGCATGTCACACAAAATCTGATATTTGGCATACATATGCTGCTGGGATTCTCAATTTTATTTTTTAAAAAAAGTTTCTAGTCCTCATGAAATTTTAAAAGGAGTTGTAATTTGTAAAAGTGGGGCATCATCTCCAATTTGAGATGAAGACCAAAACAGAACTATCTGGAGTGTTAAGTTTGCATCAGAACTTGCAACTCAGCCATGCAAGTCACCCAAAAATGGCTAGTCTATTGCAGTTTTCTAAATTACCATCTATAAAAACAGCAGTGATAAAACAATGGCAGAGCTGGGGCTATGGAACTTGGATATGTTTTGCTCTCCCCTTTGTTCTCCAAATGAGGAGGAGGAGATTGGATTTATACCCCACCCTTCACTACCTAAGGGAGTCTCAGAGCGGCTTACAAACTCCTCCCCCTCCCCCTCCCCACAACAGACACCCTGTGAGGTTGGTTGGGCTGAGAGAGCTCTGAGACAACTGTCCTTGAGAGAACAGCTGGTACAGAGGTATGGCTTGCCCAGGGTCATCCAGCAGGTGCAAGTGGAGGAGTGGGGAATCAAACCTGGTTCTCCCAGATTAGAGGCCGCACACTTAACCACTACACCAAACTGGCTCCTACACGTCACACCAAATGGTGGAAGCAGAAGTATTTTCCTGTGTGGGGTGGTAGAGAAAGCATTTTAAAAAACATTTCATTTCTTTAAAAGAAGCAGGGTGAGAGAGGAAAAGGCAGGGGAAATGAAGAGAGGAGATTGTAAAACCTCTGCCCAGTCAAACGATAGAATTTACAACTTGTGGTGAATGTGGTCAGTTTGTTTTAGAGGGGTATGTGTGGCTTAATGATGGAAAGTCTGCTCTGCATGCAGAAGGTCCCAGGTTCAGTCCCCTGCATCTCCAGCTAAAAGGAGGATCTGGGAGTAGGTAATGTGAAAGAACTCTACCTGAGACCCTAGAGAGCTGCTGCCAGTCAGAATAGGTAATAATGACCTTGATAGACCAGTGGTCTATCTGTGTATAAGGCATCTTCATGTGTTCGTGGGAGAAAGGAAGAGACTACAAAGCGGGGGGGGGGGGGGGGGGGATAGTCACAGGACTTGATCGCAGCAGCTGTTAATAAAGCAGTGAACCATTAATCCCACTCACATGATTTTCTGCTAATGTGAGGCTAACTTGCACAGACCCGCCTTTGATATGTGTATCAGATTGTGCTAGCCATCAAAAAGAACCTGTTTATGTGACTACTTAGCTTTCTTTGCCTGCATCGTATGAGTGTGTGTAGGTGTGAGATGGTCAGCAGTGTGTTCTGTCATTGTAACTGGGTAGGCCAAAATTCCAAATATTTACCTTGTTTAAGTGTGTTTCTAGGCCACCTTTCCATCTGAAGGTCCTCAAGGCTATTAAAGAGCCTGCCATTAAATAGTTTGTTATCTGAAATAGTCTTCCGTCCCTGACTTCAGATGATGAACAAGTTGTCTGAGCAGGGGCCTGGTCTGGTGATTTGGCAGCCAGAGATGGGGCCCTGTGGGTGGGGTTGCCCGTGGTGTGTTTGTATTCAGTTTTTCTCAAAATGTGTGTCAGGGAATTGGAGGGGGGCAGCTTGCTGATTGTTACTGATCTACTGCAATGTGTAGAGTGCTGGGCGCTTTCTAGGTTGTGGGCTGATTAATGTGGGATGATAGTGAGGCCTAACAGGGTTTGTCTGTTGTGTGTATTTGTATATTATATTGCAGGTTATTTTTCCAACTAAGAAAGTATTTGGGGCAACATAGATGCTGCTTTAGAAATAGATTTAAAAACTAGTGGCGCAGGAGCAAACACTCTAGTATATGTGCCCAGCCTAGAATAGGGATGCCAGCCTCCAGGTGGGACCTGGGGGATCCCCTAGAATTATATCTCATCTCCAGACTACAGAGACCAGTTTCCCTAGAGAAAATGGATGCTTTGGAGGGTGGACTCTGTGGTCCCTGTCCTCCCCAGGCTCCATCCCCAAATCTCCAGGAGTTTCTCAGCCTGGATCTGGCAACCCTACCCCCCATCCTTCACCAATGGCTGGGGGGGGGGGGGGCTTGGCAGAACATGTTGGGCTCCTCTGCATGCACAGGAAATTCCATGGCAGAATATGTAGGAGATCCCTAGGCAAGAACAGTCAAGGGAGAAAGAGTTCTCTGGAGATGGGCATGTTTGGAAAACAATTGCTGTAGGTTTGGCAAGGTTCTCACCCAGAGATGGCAGGAGTCAGTGCCATAGAGGACTTACATATTCTGCTTCTGGTGGGAATTTGGGATCCTTTCCATTCTGCCTCCAGGACAGACCTATTCCATTGCCTTCTCTGGCTCTCGCACCCCCTCCTCAGGCAGGACGGAGGCAGTCTAGCCAAGCAAACTAATAGAAAAACTTGGCTGAGCTTCATCTAAAACAACTTTAGCGTACACACCAAAGAATCAAAACTAAATTTGGAAATAAGCTAAGAGAGGAGAATCAGTTCTCGAGTCCTTTGGAAGCTGGAGGAAAAGGAAGGGTCTTAGTAACATTCCCAAGCCATATATGTTCACACGGAAAGCTACATCACTTTGCCAAACCCCTAGTGGGCTTTACATCGCATTCTGCTCCCACTGATAAAAGGAATTTAAAGGATCAAGGAAAGATCTTTTTGTCCACAGTCCTTGTGAGAAGTCAGTAACATCCACTGCAATAAAGAACATTCAACTAAAAGGTCTGAATAGATCTTTGAAAGATCACCTGGTTCACCTGTGTTGCTCTGTTGTACGCAAGGCCTTTTCCAGAAGTTTTTTTATAACTTGGTAGGTGGTGGTGTTTGCTTATGGACAACTTAGCTGTTCTGTCTCTAAAGCCCACCTCCCCAACTCTGTGTGAGGGGACTGTTTTTTGTTTTTGTTTTTCCCAGCCAAACACATGCAAGGAAGTTTGACTGAAGGAGTTTATTTGGATCTGGTTGGGGAGCTAATTCAGGATTTCAGCATATTAGATAATGCTTTGAGACTAACATTGCCTGCCTGTCCCATCTGCCTGCTCAACCTGTAAATCTGCAAAGAAGCAGAGCATTACCAAGACACCATAACTCCCCAGTGCTTTCTCCCCAAGGGGAAACAGGCTGCTCTGAATTTCAGGGAAGGGAGAGTATAAAACATGGACCTGAGACTCAACATGACTGGGGACCTGTTTTATAAAATGAATGCTGAGTTTCTTGTGTCTTGTCAATTGCACCTTGTCCCAGTAAAGAATATCGTCCACTGGGGTAAAGCAAAATCAATTTTAAGTAAAAGGTCTCTTGTTAACATAAGGGCTGATAGTAGAGAAATCTTTAAAAGCTAGTCACGTAAGTCTAGATGGCGAAAATGCGTTCAAATATTAGGTAATATTATTTTCCCAGGAGCTGAAACATTGAGGTTGCCATAGGAATGGCATGCAACTGGGAACAGATGGGAAATATTTCCATACAAATGTGAACTACAGATAGGGAAAGTGAGATGCAGAACATACTATGAATGGCTTGAGAAATTTTGGATTCCTCTGCAGTAGAAGGCAAGGATGTGAATTCTCCTCAGAAACTAGAAAACAATGGAAGTGATTTAAGAATTCAGAACAGCTGGAAGGAAGCAAAAGTTGTAAACAGCCAGATGGACTAATGCCTCCTAAGAACTGATAACTTCATATTTCCCATACGTAAAAGGCCAATTGCTCTTTAGAAAATCTATGGAAAGGATTGGTGCTATGTGCATAACCATAAACTGAGAAATGTAAAGGGCAACAGAACTCTAAAGGGAGTCATACCAATACCATTAAGATTTTGGATTCAAATTCTTGAGAAATAGAAATTAGCATTCCATTCAGAATCTCCCAGGGCAGTTGCTGTCAAGACCCAAAATATTAACAGTTTAGCAGCACCATGATGGAAGAAACCTCTTTATTCTAGATAACAAATGGGGGTTTATCACATCTGGGCCAGCAGCAAAATCTAGAATCAGAATATGTTAAACAGTACACCTAAAACCTTTCTCTTCTCCTGTCGCTCATCAAGAATGGAACAAGAATGAGGAAATTTCTTTAGGAGATAAGAGGTCCTATCTTATTATGCTTTTCAGAAGAGAGTACAGAGCAGTGCTATAATGTCAGAGAGAATAAAGGCTATTATTTCTGTGTGGATCCAGGGCATATTGTTATAGCAAGCATCAAGTAGGAACTTTGTTACTGTCATGATGCCCCCTTCGTTAATCTTGGAATCTGATTCAGAAGCCTCAGAGGAGGAGCTAGAAAAATGGCCTGAGAGGGAGCAGGGGACTCCAGAAGACTCCTGCAGGGTAGATGCCCCTGGCTCATCTGTTCCAGAGGCTGCTTCTGAGGAGCCTGCAGTTGGAGCTCCTCCAGAACTTGCCCCTGAGGCATCTGTAGTTGGAGCTCCTCCACCAGAACTTCCTTCTGTTGCCTTAGGACCTGGCAAAATACAAATGGAGATCACAGTTTATGTTTGCATTTTTGCGCTTTCAGGACCAAATTAATAGAAGCATGTCAGCTCTTGAAAAGGGGTCTTCTCGAAATGGTCTTTATCGATTGTCTGTCGGGATTTGCTCAGCTGATGATAGATTTCTGCTTGAAGTCCTTTTTCCAAGCACCACGGGAGATATATCTGGGGACTGTGCATGTACAGGAAGACTTCAGCTTGTATATTGTGTTTTATGTACTCATCATTAGGTGGTCCTTAAATTGGTGATGCTGCTTGCTTCTTGAATTGTTCATGCTTTGTATGATATGTTCTGATCTCTTCTACCTTATATGTTTATAAATTCTATTGAATCCCTATTATTAATTCACTGCGTGTTGGATTAAATTGTTTTATCATAAGATATACGATATATTGTTAGTTAGCTTGCTTCCAAGTGGTGGTCCAAGTGGGTGTAACCCTTTGCAGAGCTAAGGGTCTGGTACCCCTCGAGGAGACCTGACTGGCCCTGCCTCCAGAGTACCGGCCAGTCAACCTCCCAGCATCATGAGATGCGTACAGCTATTCAGTTCTCTTGCAGAACTAGTTTATAAAGACAGTTTTGAAAACTCTGTAGCTGTGAAGCCTAAAAGAATTTTTTTTTAAATGTAATAACACGTTTTTTAAAATCTGCCATTTCAGGAAAGACAGAAGCCGTGATCAAGAACTTCAGCCCGCATTACAGACGCCAGTATGCAGTGTCCTTTTGTAAGCTCATCCAGAATGAGCTGGAACAAAACAGAGACCTGCAGTCCCAGTTCTTAAAAACAAAGGTAAAGAGTATTGTGGGATGGCCCTTGGGTACCACCTCGGTGTGGGACTTTCCCTGCAGCCTACTGAGCCCTGTGAAATTCTGCTTTGTGTGTGTGTGTGTATTAAGGAACCTTAAGGGGTAGTGCAGGGGCAAAGTAAGGGGGTCAGGATCGGAAAGGGGGGTATTGGGGGAAATTGCCATCCCTTTCAGTGCCGATAGAAGCACTGGTTGCAGAATCCAGCCCAGTGGCTGCATCCGTAGTGGTGGGAAGTGCCATAGAGTCACAGCCAACTTATGGCAACTCCATAGGGTCTTCAGGGCAAGAGACAGAGGTGCGTTGCCGTTGCTTGCCCCCAGGTAGCAACACTGGGCTTCCTGGTGGTCTCCCATCCAAGTACTAACCAGGGCCAACCCGGCTTAATTCCCAAGATCTGATGAGATCAGGATGTCCTGGGCCATCCAGGTCTGAGCAGCTGCATCTATTTTAAACCTGCTTGAAAGAGACTTAATGGTCCCAATGTCCCCCAATGGACGCTGGAAACGTGTACTTCTGAAAGAGTGCTGAGAATTCTTTTCTTGTGAGATCCCAAGCTTCTCAGACAACTGCTGTTCTTAGAATTCTTCGGTATGTTATGGATTGTGATGATAATGGTGATAATAAGCTCTGACGCTTAATTAAATTTATAATATATAATCAGCTATTTGTCCTGTCGGAAAAATATAAAGATATTGTGTGGCTTAAACCAGATAAATGGCGTGGGGTAGAGAGAGATTAGTCTTACTCTTCACCCGTTGCTGCAGCTCTGATTGGATTTGCCCCTCCACAGCTGATTTAATTTTTTAAAAAACAAACCTGTGGGAAATTCTAATCATGAATCCTCTCTATCTGTCTTGTTTGGCCTTAACAATAAAGATGAGGGGTACCTCTGAACTTGTGAAGAGAACTGTTATGTATTGTGTTATATGGATAGAGCCTGAGATTCTGTCACAAGCTCCGTAGACTCTCAGTATCCTGAAATGAACAGCCTGATTGGCTGCCATTGTGCAATGGACCAGTCAGGAAAGACTAGGACTTTCAGCAGGAACAAACCCTATTGGTCCTAAGCACTCACTTATGATTGGACCTTACCATTCTAGGGGTGTGGTTTAGCCAGTTCCAAACTGTATATAAGTTGGGGTTGTTCTTTGTGTTCTGTGTTGTTCTGTGTTCTGTTCCAAGGAACTGAAATCACAGATTAAGGAAAGAGCTGCCTGATCTTGAGTTACAACAAGAACATTTAGTTTATTTGTTAGGTTTTTGAATGTTTCTAACTCCAGAAGACACTGTAAAATATTAACTGATGATAAAATTACTAAAAGCTCAATTAAAAGCAAGCATTGTGTAGCATCAGGAATCAGAACTACAGAGCCCTGCAGAATTTTTTAATTTGGCCCAGTATTTTTCTCATTTATTGGGTGAGAGTTGCCAGCCCCCAAACAACCACCCTTCAAGGCCAAGCCTTCCATTTCACAGGAGATCTTTGGGGCGGGTTCTGAGGCTTTGTGCCTCACTTTTTATAAGTTAATCACTAGGAATGGTCCCAAAAAGTCTGTTCTGTTTTCCTGTAATCTTTTTCCTAACTGGTCTCCACAGCCTCCGGCAGAATCCACTGTGATCTTTTATGAAGGAGAAGTGTCACATTTTGCCGAAGACTTGAAGAAATGGAAGGACAGATACATAGTGATTAAGAACAATTATGCTGTGGAGAGTTTTGAAAACAAAGAGGTAAATCTCTGATGATTTATCAACATCTGATAACTTCGGTGCATGCATCTGTCATGTTCTACCGTGGATTCTAGTGTCTTCTTCAGCGGCAGCAATGTTTTATTTATTACTAGCCTGATACCCGTGCTTCGCTACAGTATTTCAGTTCCGTAAATCCAGTTATAATGCTGATGATGGGAAGTTTGAAATGTAAGATTTGTTGTAGGAATTCTAATGGAGAAGATTGTAGTGTAAAAAATGAAGTAAGACATACATACTTTTTTTCTCCACTGAAGGACCTCTCTGTAGACCACATTGGTGGTTCTGCCCTCAGGTGCTAGGATCACCAGGCTGCTTGGTGAGCTCACTCTGGAGCAGTCAACATAGAACTGTCCATTTAAGAAGCAGTCATCCGTTAAGTCAAGTCCTGCCACCTTCCATGAAAGTGATGGCCTCTCTACTTGTGTTCCTGGATTGTTTTGCTGTAAGCATCCCACATCCTCTCCTACATCTGACAGGCAGCTGCCTGTCCAGTGTAGGAGGGGAAGGGGGGAGGAGTATTAGAAGCCACTGTGGAGGCGGGGCTGGCAGGATCACCAAGGCGTTACTACTGGGGCGGGCTCCCTCATGGCTTAAAGGCATCCGGGAGGCTGGGCCAGCAGCAGGCCTAAGGCAATCCTGATCTCCTCAACTGCCGTTAGCTCTCTGCAGTCTCCTGTAACTGTTTTTTTTTTACCTCAGAACGCTGAGCTCTGCAGCTGACCAATCAGAGAGTGGGGGGTGCAAGTAAGCAGCAGCCTGGCAGCCTCATAGGAATCAATGGGAGGAGCACATTTTCCCCCTTTTGACCCACTTAGGGGTTGAATTTCTAAAAATCCCTTCTTAGTGAGCACCTACGCCATGGTAGGAACACTCTCCCTGAATTTGGTGTTTCTAGGTCCAGCGGTTTGGCCTGGGCATTGATTTTACGGTAAGGGGACTTTCTTTTATATATATATAGATAGATGTATTTGTTTAAAATATGTTGTGCCTTTCCACCTGATCAGGGTCCCCAAGAGAGCAATTAAAAATAATTAAAATTATAAAACAATAAAAACAACATTAATGTTATAAATTATTCAGTAAAAACATAAACACCTGAACCAGGTGGGAGGGCCAAAAACAGTTATTGGGGATATGCCAAATGAAACAAAAAGACACCAATAGAGGGAGATGGACGAATCTCCTTGGGGAGAGAGTTCCAAAGTTTTGGTGCCACGACTGAGAAAGCCCTGTCTAAGGTTGCCACCTCTCTAGCCTCAGATGGCCGAGGCAACCCAAGCAGGGCCTCTGAAGAAGACCTGACTGAACAGTCAGGTTCATATGGGAGAAGGCAGTCCTGAAGGTATATTGGTCCCAGGTCGTACTGGGCTTTAAATGTCAACATTAGCATCTGGAATTGAGCTTGGAAGCAAATTGAAAGCCAGTGTAGATGGAACAAGACTGGAGTGATATGATCCCTACAACCTGCTCCAGTCAACACTCTGGCTGCAGCCCTCTGTACCAGCTGCAGCTTCCAAGTGGCCTTCCAGGGCAGCTCCATGTTGATATAGTAGATTTGCACAGCAAATTGGAAAGGTTCATTATGAAATACCCAGTGCATGTCTGCTCTTAAGAACTCAGGGAATGGATATTCAAATCAGATGCTGCGATGGATCGTTCTGCTATCACAAAATCTAAAGTAGCTCCTTGGTACAAAATTGTCAAATCTGACCACTCTAGATCAGCCTATTTAAGTAGTATTTCCAACTATAACGTCAGGGTATCTTTCACTGCCTTGCGTTTTCAAACAATGTACACAGCAGTGCAGGAGGGTCGATATCTTCAAATCCCAACAGAACATAGTTTATGTATTTGTGGCTCACTTGCCATTGAGAACCTTCTTCACTGAATTCTAGCTTGCCCACTATACAACGCACCCAGAGACAAATTCTTGACAGGGTTTTTATTTGCCATAAATGCGTATTCTGAAATTGAGAAGATTGCATTCTTGTTATCAGATGCTGATGAGTTTGTATCCTATAGAGTCTCCCTTTTTGCCCTTGCAGCTAAAAAGATTAGAGCCAGGGCAGCACCGCAGGGGCCATTCTTATAATATGCAGGCCATTTTAACCCACTCTAATTTTACCTATGTGATTTTAGGTTTTACTTCGTTATGTATTTTATTATACTATTTCACTGTTGTTTTTTTAACGTTTTGTAACTTTGTTATGGCCTGTGGCTAACACAATAAATTCTACTTGACTAAAAAGAAATGTTCTGGATCAGACTGCATTAGCCCATCTAGCCTATTATGCTGTTTCCCTGAGTGGTCAAGCAGATGCCCTAGGTATACCTACAAACAAGGTGTGGAGGTCAAAGTATTCCCAAGCCCCCATTGTTTTCCCACAGCAGAGGTTCCATTTAGTCATCATGGCTAACAGCCTGTGATGGATCCAGTTACCATGGGATTTGTCCTCTTTAAGCACCTTTTTAACAATCCCGTAACAGTGAGTTCCATGGCTGTTTTTTGTCTGTCCTAAATGTACTGCCTGTCCACTTCATTGTGTACCCCCAAATTCTAGTATTACCGGGAAGCAAACAGAGCTATCGCTATTCACTTCCTTCACACTGTGCATTATTTTATAAAGCTTGGCAGTGGGGTGAGGAGGTCTGCAACCAGTCGATCCAAATACTGTACCAGAAAAAGCGGAATTATTTGACGTATCTATCTGTCTGTCTAATGTCCATTCAGAATGTTTGTGAAATTCCTTGGATATTTTGTCATTTATTCTGAACGCACAACAGAGAATCACTGCTGTGTGTAAGCAGACTGAATTGGATACGTTTCATGAACTTAGGCTAAGATGTTTTTCTAGAACATCATTTCTCTCCTTCTGTCCCAGGCTTTCCAGAAGGGCCTTAGCGCTAAAAGCTGCATTCTCCCTGTTGGAGGCAAAGTACTGACAACAGAGGAGGAGTATAACTCTCTATCTGATAAACATTTTCCAGACCCCAATGGTAAGACACAGCAAAACTTATGGGGAATGTTATGTCTTCAGTGTTTTTTTCTTGTGTTTGAGCATTGCTAGGCCTTAGAAATGAATTGGTTCTGGAGGCAACGGCTTCTGATAAGTTTCTTAACCATCCTTTTTAAAAAAAGAAGTGCTGTACATTTTATATTATCTGATGTGTTCAGGTAAATGTGCCTTTGTCTTTACTAATGTGACATGAAAAATCCACAGGAAAAAGAAAAGATTTATACCCTCTTATAATGTATCTGTGAAAAATGGGTCCTTGCTGCTTTTATTTTCTTGCAGCCTTTTCCCCCTACATAGGTGGTATATCTTGCGGCTGCCAGTGTCGCTTCTGGAAACTGTTGTCACTGGAAAACTGTTAAACCAAGATGTGTTGTAAGAGGAGTCAAAATGGACCAGAAATAAGAAGAATGTGCATATATCATATATAAAGTGAAGTCCTCTGGTTTCCCTGATGTACAGATAATCTCTGCTTGAAGCTCAGGACTGATAGATTTAATACCAACATTGAAGTATTTCCCATACTATTAGGAGAGCTGATATATCTAAGGGGTTAGAAAGGAACCCTGGAACTGCTAACCATGGCCTGGGTAAAGGCCTTTTCTTTTTAGTCTCAGCACATAGAGAGAAAAGGGTTTTTCTATTACCTTAGGCCATTGGTCTTCAGATTATGGATTTGTACTTTCTGTGGGTCACAAGCTGCAATACATTATTCTTTTCCCTGGAAACCCCCAGGAGCTTTCCAGGGGCAAAGCCCTGAAAATTGGCACTGCCAAAGTTATGATGTCATTTTTGGGCAAAACCTTGGAAGTGATGCCACAGGTTGCCATGATGCTCTTCAAATCCCGTCTCTGTGGTCACAACCATAGAGATTGGTGGAATTTCCTAGAGAGTCGTAGTAGCCTGTGAGATTACTTCCGGGGGATTCACCCAGGAATGATGTCATGGCATTGATGATGCCATTTTCCTCCCCCTTTTTCTTACTACTGCTGCATTGATCAGCGCTGGGCAGTTGGGTGCAGTGGTGGGGGATTGCCCGCCACTACCTGGCAGCTGGCAACTCTAGCTTTGGGGGGGCAAGGGCTGCAGGGTTCTGCCCTGTTGACTGCATAAACCAGCCACAGAAAACTCTCTTGCCACAGAAACCCTGGGGGCAGTTGGAGAGGCAATTTTTGTTCACTGATTTAGGCTTGACTTGAGGAGCCAGGTATGGCTCTTGCGTCCCATTGTTCAGTGAGGAGAGACAAAGGTGAAGGAGAAGAATAACAGAGGTGACACAGCTAGAGTAGGGAACATAGTCATGTTAAGATTATTTTTGCATAGACTATATTGTAATTGTCTCATCTGGGGTTTGAACTCAGACACTAGGGGCCCCCAACCTTTTTCAGCCCGTGGGCATCTTTGAAATTATGACACAGAGTAGTGGGCGGAGCTACAAAAATGGCTGCCGTGAGAGGTGGAACTAGCCATACATACACACAGATAAAGCCCAAGTGCAGGGGTCAAGAGGAGTAATATTAAAATGTTCACTGGAAAATAGAAGTGAGAGAGAATAAAACAAATGCTGTGGTGGTAGCTGCCACTGAAACAACATTCTTTTAATGTGCCCAGCCAACAAGCCCTCCAGTAGCTAATCAGAAGCCCTGCTGGGCAGAAGTCCCACTGACTCTCTAAAGACACCCACGGTCTAAAGGTGTCAGCAGGTACCATGGTTCCCTTGGGTGCCAGACTGGGGATCTCTATCAAGCCAGCAGTCCTAACTGAGACCTCTGTAACATTCCTCTGTAACATTCCCACATTGCTGAGTTTCTCTCCTCAGTAAAATCCTGTTTGCCCAGTTCTGCATGGTGAGCATCTTTGGGAGGAAGGAACAAGGGAGTGTGTGTTGTCTCACCTGTGGCCACTTCCAGTTATGGAATACTTTGGGACTCATTGGATTGTCTTGGGCAAGTTAATGCTTATTGTTTGATTTTTTAAAATAGATCTTAAACCAGAGTAATACGCTTAAGTAGAAAGCTCAGAGAAGAATTAGACTTATATGCAGTGTATGTAAAGTAATAGAATATAGTATATCAGTGCATAAATAACTGTTCAGCTGAGTGGAACTCCAGAACCATGCAGGTTTTTCAAATAACTTAATTCTTTTTTTAAAGCTTCCAGTGAAAAAGAGAATGCCCAGGCTTTTGTTACCTTTCCAAAAGAGTACCCTGTCTATCTGTGGCAGCCTTTCCAGAGACATGGTTATTTCTGCTTTCCGGATCCAGAGGCTCAAAAACAATTCAGCACAGTACTGAATGACTGCATCAGGCACTTAAACCATGGTAGGTACCAGTGGGCTACGTTTGACCATCTTGCTGTCATGTCTGTATTTGGGAGGGAGACCAAATTTGCATGCTTGACCATTTGATCCAGTGCAGAGGCATAACTTCAGTGGTGCCTTTTCCCACCCCATTCCGACAGCAGCCATTGATGTGGGATAGGGAAAGACATACTCTGGTGTGGCAGGGGAGTATTTGATGCAACACTGCCATTCTTGGCAGCATACCTACACAGTATGCAATGTGTATTCCATGCAAAAATGGAAATGCAGGTTTTCCACTTGAAAATGCCCGATCTGCTACTTTTAAGAGGTAAGTGCTTACAACTGATCCCTGAAACTGATCACCCAAAGTGAGGAATGCACTCCTGCAGGGCTCCTCCTATGTCATGAAGTTTTCTCAAAGTGGGGGCATCGTCAGGCTGTTGAGGTGACTGCGAAACTATGCTGGCTCCCAGTTTTCCCAAGTGCTGTGGATTTGGGATAGTTAAGGTCATTGGCCACCATCAAGAGAAGAGGAGAAACCGCTGACAGCCAGTCACGTAGTTCGGCAGCCGTATCAATCCCTTGTAGGTCTCTGTTTGCATCAAAGGTTCTGTGTGTGGGGTGAGAGAGGGTTATTTCTCTGCCCTTCTGGGTCTATAATCCACAAGTGCAGGCTGTGTATCCATCAACCCATGTAGCCAGGCTGGGGAGGGGGGCCCTGAAAACATTCTGGCTTGGGGGTGGGGGCAGAGTCTGCTGCAAGGTGAGGTATGTGTCTTGTTGACTGAAAAACAGGGAGGCATGAGTATGAGGCAACCTGATCCTGTGCATGTTTACTCAGAAGTAAGACCCTTTGAGTGTTTGCTCCCAGGCAAGTGTGTGGAAGCAGCTTGTGGCCTAGCGCTTTGAATCTCAAACTTTTTGCAGTGGGACCTACTTCTAAAGTTACTCTCCTTTTGGCAATTTGCAGAGTAACTCCATGCTACTTCCCCTTTCCCCAGTGCAAACACAAAAATTTCATGTCAGGTATCCCTCGAGAGGGTTATGTTTTGTTTTGTTTGCATTTGTGGTATGTAAAAATAAAAGGCATTATTAAGCAATAGGTTGTATTTCATGGCTGTTTTACATCTGATGCAGAGGCAAACCTCCAGAGCCTCCTCTGTGTATTCCACCTCCTTCCTCTTGACCTTATGACCCACCTGCAAGAAAGTTGCAACCCACTCTAGGGTCACAGCCCCTAGTATGAAAACCACTGGTGGGCGGTGGCTCTTGCGATGGTAATGGAAGAGTCAGTACAGAATTAATAGTAACCCTTACATTTAATTTGTACATGTTAAAATACTGTAGTCACAGGTTCAGCCCTTGCCAGCTGGCTGTTTTGCCAGGTTTTAGGAAGGTGGAAACCGGGCCGGCTGTCCTATGGTCTGTTTCCTAAGCTGACTGTGTGTTTCTGCCTTGCAATACAAAGGAGAGGGAGGAAGCAGTATTGTTCGTGTTTGTGTGGAGGGGTGTGTGTGTAACTGAGCCACACTGCTTATCCAGTATTGTTAGGGCCAGCTCTAATGAGCCCATTTAAAACACACATGGGCTGTGCTGTATTACTATCTCAAGGCCCACCTAAAAGCAGTGCTGCTGTGTTTAGAGGATTAAAATTATGTATTTGTTTATTTACATTTCACGGCACCCAAAGAAAGCATACAGTACAGAAAATACAATTAAAAACAAACAGACAGGACAATAGGGGAAAGGCTTCAAAAAGGAGAGCAGGTCTTCTCCCTTTCTCCTGCTGTTGGCAGATCTTCCTCCCTGCTCTAGGCTTTGACCCTCAGGTTAAGAGCTGAAGAACGAGAGCCTTCCAGCTCGCGCCTCTGAATGGGCCCAGGCCTTAAATAACTTCTTGTGTTGCAGTGTGGAAAATGGTGTCCAGAAGGGGCTGACAGAAGGAAGATTGTGCCAATGTCGGCGGGTCCTTTAAAAATTTAAACCTTCTCATTGAGATGTGTACATGGACCCCCATCTTCCCACTCTGCTTCCTGAGGCAGGATCCTTACCCGAGAACTTTAGCTGCAGCCTCGGCCAAGACCCTTTCTTGCATAGTTAGGGCTCCTTAGTCCCAGGCCTGTAGCCAGAAATTTTTTTGGGGGGGGGGCATTTAAATTTCTCTGGGGGGGGGGATTGGCACTGGCTAATTTCAATAATTTAATTTATTCAAAGGTAGGAGGCAGAACTGAGCCCTGCAGATAAAAGGGAAGGGGGGGGAGAGGAATCCTTGCCATTCAAAGGCAGGAGGCAGAGCTGAGCTCTGAAAATAAAAAGGGAAAGGGGGGGAAGAGGAATGGAAGCAAAATCATGGGCTCCAAAGTCGAGGGAGGGATTGGGCAGTGCGTCACTTGCTTTGCCGGCTTGGGAATTGGAGGGATGAAGGAGATTAGGGCTTGCCTTGCTGGCCAGTGAGCGATGAGAGAGAGAGAGCAGAGCAGCAGCATGGGATAATCCAACCCAAGGGGCTTGACTTGCCAGCTGAAGAGAGGCAAGAGAGAGCAGCAGCAGCGTGAGATTGGAGGCAGGGCTTGCCTTGCTGGCTGGCAAAAAACAAGAAAGAGCAGTGGCGTGGGATTGGGGGGCGGGAGGGCAGGGGACTTGCCTTGTCCAGAGAGAGCGGCAAGGGATTGGGGGGCCAAGGGCGTGAGGCTTGCCTTGCCCAGAGAGAGCGGCAGGCAGGAGAGGGTGGCCCAAGGCTTGCCAGTTTCGGCAGCGAGTGCAATAATTAAAATTAAAAATTGGAAGTTGGGGGGCCTGGGCTGGGTGGTAAGTCGGGGGGCTTAGTCCCTGCCAGAGCAGCCTGCAGCTCTTCCTTCCTTCTCTCAAGCCTCTGGGAGAATCTGGCCTTATAAAGCTGTGGTAGTTCCAGGCCTAACCAGCTGGTCTTTTGCCAGTGACACTAAACTAACTCTTCCTTCCAAACCTACCTTTGTGTCTTCATTAAGAAGAAGAAGAGTATGTTTCTATACCCCGCTTTTCTCTACCTTAAAGAGTCTCAAAGCGGCTTACGATTGCTTTCCCTTCCTCTCCCTACGACAGGCACCTTGTGAGGCAGGTGGAGTTGAAAGAGTTCTGTGAGAACTGTGACTGGCCCAAGGTCACCCAGCTGACTTCACATGCAGGAGTGGTGAATCAAACCCGGTTCACACGCTGCTGTGATAAATGATCAAGAGTTGACCAAGATACTGTTTTTGTTTGTTCAATTTGTATCCCGCCCTCCCTACCAAGGCAGGCTCAGGGCGGCCTACACAATATATATTAAAATAGCTAAAAACAGAATTTAGATAAAACCATTCTTGTTTCACATGTGAAAGTCAGCATTTGAATATTGTTTGCAAAATTTAAATGGCAAAACTGGGAAATGCGGCAAATTTTGGAACATTTGACAGATTTTTACTTTTTTTCCCTAGAGGAATGTGGTTCATTCCTCTAGTCTTGCTAGAGGTAATCTTGAGCCAACTGAAGGCAGAAAATAGTGACCACAAGGCCCAAATCTAGTCTAGCGACCACAGGACCTGTGGTTTAGGCTCCGGAATGTTCTCTGATAACCTCATCCCATAATTTACAAGATTTGGGGGAGTTTGCTCTGCTCATGAAGAACCCAAATATGCTTCTTTATGAGCAAGGCAAATTCTCCCAATTCTTATAAATTGTGGCTCACCATAATATGCATTCAATCCACCTACGGGGAAGCCACTGTCTGGGGAGGAACACACATGTACTTGACACCTCAGAGTATCTTGACTCTATAAACTGCCATAAATATACTCTGCAAAATAGCCAGGTGAACTCGATTTCCTCTGGAGCATTCTTAAGGGGAAATCTGTCCTTCTGATAGTTTATAATCTGTTATTCATCTCTCACAATTATACAATGATCTATGTGAAATTCAATCTTTTTTTATTCTACACTAGGCCAGTAATTGCATGGATCAGCTTTTCCTGGCACGCTGTAGGTCTTTGGTGACTCAAAACCTGCCGTGTGGCTTCACTTTCCTTGACTTCTTTTTGCTGAAACTCACAGTGCTCTTGGCAGGCTCTGTTCCTAACTGAATTCCAGCCCATCGCTCCAGAGGACAGGGCTTTGCAAGCCAAGTACAGAGTAGATGATCTAAGTCTTTTCCATCTTTAATGCCTCTGGATTTATGTCCCATTCTTTATCCTTGTTTATTCTTTGTTTTGTTTTTTCGGTCACATGGAAATATTTTATTGTGTAGAGTGATTTCCCATATGTTAAGTATTTGAATGTTTAATTGTAGAGTAAGCAGGAGAGGGTTGTGGGGGGTGGTGGTTTGAACAAAATGAGATGCTGATGTATGTAGCTAAGCTGTGCTCTTTTGGGTGAAAGAAAGAGCTTAACAGTACATGCAAAACTAATGGCTGATAAAGGTTTGTATATACAGCATCAAGAAGTATTTTTCACTAGCTTGCACTAGCTTCACTAACTTCCCCATCAGTCTTTTAAATAATACTTAAATAAACATGAGGGCGCAAGCCTAATAAAGCAACAACAATGTTCAAATCCTAAAATACTAGTTCAGAACTAAAACCCACAAAATCAACGTGTATGCTTGGAATTACGTGTTACAAGAAACACCTCATCTTGTTGCAGCCTTGGAAAGATAGAATCTGTGGGTGATGTGAGTCTGAAATGGTGGGCTATACTTGGTAATCTAAAAACTTCTCTTGATATACAGGTCAAGCTTCACCTGGTTGTGGTGGCAGTTGTGGGCCCAGGTGCATAGAGGGGGGTGCAGGCAAGGAATGAAGGAGACAGACTACCTGTATTTGGGTAAAGGTCACAGCTTTATTGACTGCATAGCAGGAGCATTGGCACAGCATGTAGGCGGATCCAGAATCAGGCAACCCCGCTGCCACCCAGTTAACCCCACCCCCCTTCCTGTCTGCTGGGGGTGAAACTGGAGTGGCAACCCCTGGGATCGATGTGGGTGCGCTGGCCACTGTGTGGTTCCCATGCCACCTGGTGGTGAGAGCCCTGCCGACAGCTCCCAAACTGGGCACGCCACTGAATTGGTTCCAACCGAAAACCCCTTAAGCAGGATCGTAGAGTTTTCAAATTCCGGGAGGGGGCTCTTGTGTGTGTGCGTGCCGGGACAATGCCCCCCCCCACCGCCGCCTCTCCCCCCGCCTGGCTGCTCCTCCCTCCTTCCCTCTCCCTCCCTCCCTCCAGGGGCCATCCGGGCGACTGCCCAGCTTGATGGTGTCACCCAGAAGTGACATCATCACGCTGAGCATGTTGCCAGGGCGATGCTCTGGCAATCGCCATGAAACTCTATGGTGCCATAGAGTTTCGGGGCGATTGCTAGAGCGTCACCCCGGCAATGTGCCCAGCGTGATGGTGTAACTTTTGGGTGACGCCATCACGCTGGGCATTCGCCCGGATGGCCCTGGGAGGGAGAGAGGGAGGAGTGGCTGCAGGGCAGCTCGGCGGGGGGGAGAGAGAGGCTCTTGCGGCGGCAGGCAGGCCTAGGAAGTAAATAATATAAATAAATAGGAAGGGGCCCTGGAAGGCGGGGAGGCGCGGCGGCGGGCGCTCCGTTTCGCGGGGGGGGGGGGGCTCAGTCCCCCCTGGGAAATTTCAGGGGTGGCCCAAGCCCTCGAGCCCCCCCGTAGTTGATGCCTATGCCCTTAAGGGAGTCCCCAAACTGGGGGAGGTGGGCGCACACATGCATAGCCTCCCCCGAAAAAGGATCTGGCCCAGTGCCCAAACCTCCAAAAAAGCTGTGACAAAGAACAAAACATAAAACTGAAATGCAACCCAACCCTTAACAACCAAAATGCAGGGAGGGTGAATGAAAAAAAGCGATGCAAACTTGAGGGCAGAGGCCCAGGAGCAGCCAGCTAATAGAGGAGGCGTGGGTATAGTAGGAGCTCTCAGCCCACCCACAGTTCTGCTCCTCCTGACATGAACATGATGCCGAGAGACCAGCCTCCAACCCAGCTGGACCCTGCCCACCAGTCCTGACCGTGCTGCAGGGCGGAGGCCCCATATAGACACCTCTCCCTGCTTCCCTGCCTGCATTACGATCAACCTCCAACATGTGGGGAAAGCCTGGCTTCTTCCCTGGTCAACCTTCCACTCATGTATTGTACATACTGTTGGCACAAAAAAATAAAATAAACCAATATGTGTATGCCTGAGCTGCCCATTTCTTGCCCCTATAATTGAAGGTGAAATAATGACATAACCTCTGTGGACCTGTACTAGTGCACTCTCCTGTTGTGTGGGAATGCCATTAACTGGCAGTTTCTGAGAGAGTAGTTACATTGTGCTACCTGGTATGTACTGACTGTAATTCTCAGTTTGCAGAATTCTGCATGGAATCTGGCATTTTTGCACAGGATTCAGATTTCTGAGTATCGCAGATTTCATCTTTGATGAAGATGATAGCTTTCATGAATGTGGAGATGAATCTGTGAACAAGTAGATAATCTTTGTAAAAAAAAATCTCTAGTCTTCTGGGATGGAACGTCTGTGCTCTGCATGGGACACTTTCCCTCAGAGATATTCCCCCCCCCATGTGGCCAGCTGCAGGACCCCGCTTTTGGAGGGAACTTCCACTCAGTGTTGTGCTCATTTGGAGCACTTGGGGCTCCTGTACTTTTCTCCTTTGAGCTGGAGCAAAAAATGACCACCTTTTCTCCAGCTTCTAGAGGAAACGACAAAGTGGCTGCAGATGGAGTGTCTGTGTGGCCATCCTCCTTGCAGTCAATCAAGAGAGGGGGCGGAGCTAGGACTTGAGCCCCAGCCTTTGCAGATGTTCACGTTTGTACTTGAAGCTTGCAAGTTTTGGGTTGCTATAAATACTGCACATGATTGCAGTCCTGTATCCTGTTTGGAAGTGACCTCATCTAGTTTCTGTTGGCGGTTAGCAGATATTCTACCCACATGATCTGGTGAAGGAAGCCACTTTGTATACTTCACCAATTCAGCTCTTATTACAATGGAGACGACTCACTGAAGCTCCACATTTCTATCCCAACTCTGCAAAGAGCAACTTGTATTACTCAGACTTCTGAGCTTTCAATCGACAGTCAAATGTTGAATAACAAAGCTGCTGTTTCAGTAAATTAGAGACTTTGCTTGGGCCAGTGCAGGTTCCTCTGCAGTTTTTTAAAATTAAGAATTGCTTTGAACATAATCCAAGAATTTCTATAACGCAGCTGTATCCTCAACCAGTATTCCTGGTGCAAGACTGTAAATAAGTAAAGTGTGGTCACCTTCTTTGAAGAGTGAGGTTTAGAACTGTGCCATACATATATCACAAAATCAGTCTAGGCAACCCCTGTCACTTGTGCTGGATCATTTTGCTTGGCATAGCAGCTCCCTTGGTGCTGTGTAAAATCAGGTGTGTAGCTCAACCAGGTTCAGCTGCTGAAGCAGCAGAACAAAGTTTGAGTCCAGTGGCATCTTTAAGATCAACAAAGTTTTATTCTTTGTAGGCTTTCATGTGCATGTATCTGAAGATGTGTGCATGCATGAAAGCTTACACCCAGAATAAACTCAAACCTTGTTCTTCAGACTCAGAAGAACTTTATTCTTCAGGCTCATCTGGAGTGCAACTCTGGGACTTCCTTTGGACCTGGACATCATCAAACTGAGTTCCTTCTGGCCCCGCCTCCAGTAGGTGTCAACAGCCCCACTCCGACAGGTAGTTGGACTGAATGGCAGGTTCAGAACATTGCCAGCTGTACATGGCTGTCACTGCCCCCCCCCCGAAGCAACAACCCTAATCACCGCTTCATGTTTTCTGTCCCACCAACATCTTCCCAGTAGGCATTGCATTGCCTTCAGTGCTAGGTTGCTTAACGCTGTCCGTACAATATTTCCAGTCATGTTTTGGGACTTACTATCACCTTCAAGATTCTTGCAGTAGCCTGCAGAGCTCTCAAGCGCTCACAGAGCTGTGCCCCCCCCCACTTTGTAGTCATACATTTCTATTGCAGTGGCACCTGTGTCCAAGAACCGCTGTGACTGGGTAAATGATGTTACTGTCTTATGCACTCCTACCATGGCCCCTGCTGTCTGAGTAAATCTGATAGTTTTGCTTTAAATAATAAAATATACACGGGGTCCGTTGGGGCCGGAGCGAGGCGGAGCAAAGCTCCGCCAGCTCAGGACTGGCCAGTAGGGCAGCCACAGGCTGAATCAGATTAGAGAATCTGATTCAGCTCGCTGCCGAATTGCTGCCGAAATTCGGCGGCAACTTTAAAAGCCACTGGAGGGGAGGGGGTTTGAGAGAGAGGCTCCAAACTTGCAGGGTAGCTGCTGGGGCCTCTCCTCGAAATGCCCACCAAGTTTCAAGAAGATTGGACCAGGGGGTCCAATTCTATGGGCCCCCAAACAGATTGTCCCATCCCCTCCATTGTTCTCTATGGTGGGAAAAATGTTAACTTTTTTCCTACCATAGAGAACAATGGAGGGAATGGGGGCAACCTGTTTGGGGGCCTGTAGAATTGGACCCCCTGGTCCAATCTTCTTGAAACTTAGTGGATATTTCGAGGAGAGGCCCCAGCAGCTACCCTGCAAGTTTGGAGCCTCTCCCTCAAACCCCCTTTCCTCCAGCCCTTCATATGCCCTATGAATTTTTGCCATTGATTTCAATGGCCCATAGGATATAATGGGGCTGAAACTGACATTCCCTTTCTGACACACTTCTGGTGATGTCAGGGGACGTGGCATATGCTAATGAGTTATGCTAATGAGCTCCTGCACCTCTTTTTCCACGAAAGGACCCCTGAATATACGTAACTCCGCTGTGTAGTTTGTCCTTACTTCCCTGTGGCAAATAGCAGTCACTCCCCATTGAGTACCAAACTTTGTATTGCATTTTCTCTCTGGAAGCCTTAAAGCATGGTGGGCCAGTCTGTGGTTTAGGTGCCACATGGCACAGGCTGCAGGAGTTTGTGGCACATCTAAACAGCAGCAGGTGGGGCTGTGGGGTAGAGCCAGGACTCCACTGCTGCTGATGGTCTCTCCAATGATGCCTGCTGCTTGTTACCAGCTCATTTGGCTTGATAAAAACCACACTGTGACAGGTAATGGATGACTGCATGTGTACTGAAGCATCTCATCTCATTTATGACTCGAATCAGTCTCATCCTCATTGAGAACCACTGTAACATTGAAAAGCGGCATACAAATATTTTAAGTAAATAAGATCTCATATGGCTGGTCTCAATCAGAGTTTGGACATTTGTGGCATACTTTCCCTGGCCCGAAAGACAACTGCTTAGCCTCAACCAGAGCCAGGGTTTTCTCTGCACTGGCCCCGGCCTGGTGGAACACGCTCCCATGTGAGATCAGGGCCCTACAGGACCTGTTACAGTTCTGCAGGGCCTGTAAAACTGAGCTGTTCCACCAGGCCTTTGACTGAGGCAGCATATGTTCAATCCGTCTTGGCCTCCCCTGCCCAGAGAAATACATTTCCGGACTAATCATCCTGCAGGAGGCATTACGGACTGCCCTGGAGACTTTTTTGTCTCTGTTGCCATCTTGCCTTTGTTTGTTTGTTTTAATCTGATTTTATTATATGTTTTTGTTATTTATTTATATTCTAACTGCTGTGAGCTGCCCTGAGCCCATTTTTGGGATAGGGAGGAATAAAAGCCCAACAAAGAAATAAATAAGGAGTTTGCTTACCTGTGCCTTAATGGAAGGAGAAGCTGAGCTGCTTTTGGTTAGAGAGCTGGTACAATGTAGTGGCCAAGAGAGTGAGGGCCTGACTTCACACTCTATTCCCAGAATCCTGTCAAGCAGATGTTTCCTAGGAGTTAGTGGTTGAAATTGGTATTCTGGGGTCCATTGGAAGTGGGACTGGCACTACAGAGAATGGGGGCTTAAACCTTTCCGCTCATGTTGAGTTCCAGAGCTGAAAGGGCCCCCGGGGAGCCACCCATTGTCCTGCTGGGGAAACTTGCATGTACTGATGGGCTAATGTACTAATTGGCTGAATATGGGGGAGTATCAAAGGTAAGTCATAGCTTTGTGTTTTTTTTACACAGTAGATGGTAATGTTGACAGTGAATATGGAATACACACAAAGGAAAGAAGGCTTAGACAGAACGATGAGAGGTTCAGCCTTGCACATGTTTTATTTGAGGTGGCGATGAGGCATCCAAATGGAAATATCAGACAGGCAGTTGGAGATGTGGGATTGAATGGAAGGAGAGAGGGGCACTGGGGCGGGGTGGGGAGTGCAATGGAGAGGGAGAAAGCAAAAGAAGAGCTTTCCCTTGTGGAAATATTGAATGAGCAATTATATAAGCAGGAGGAAAGCCAGCTAAGCAGGCACAGAATCCTGCAGTGTGAAAGGATCCCATCTGGTCATTTTAACTTTAAGCAGAGAGTGAGGAGGTGGTTAAAAATAGTCTGGCATCTTTGAATCCAGGCATTGGAAATACCATAATGCTAGGGCTTTCTAGTAGCATGGAAGGAAATGCGCTGTGTATGTGTAGATATTTTCTCTGGTCTAAGACAAAGTATTTCTGTGGTCAAGAATGTCTGCAGAAACAATTGGGAGGGGGCATCTTAATTGTAAGTGCAGATCACCTGATGCAGATCAGTAAATTTAGGATTGCGGGGGCAAGTGCCCCTTCAAATGTATGGCCTCCCGTGCCCATACATAAAAATGTCCAGCCTGCACTATTCTGCATGGGAGCAGTTCAGCATATGCGTGAAGGGGTGACTTTCATGTGTGAATGAGCTGCTGCAGATCAAACACTGCAGGGAGAATTTTAATGTTGCCTCATATTCCATGCTTTTCAATGGAGTCAAGTTTCCTTTAGTTTCTTTAGATTATTTTATGCTGTCTCTCAAATAAATTCCTGAGATGGGAAGGGGGAGTCATTGGGCTGGCTGTGAGTCATCAAGCGCTGAGTAACCAAATCAAGTGAAGATATATGTGTATGCATGAACAAGTCCAGAGAAGCTGGACTGGGGCCACTGTGTCTGCAAAAGTGTGTTTTACAACCAAACCCTGTTATCAGACCTTAGTTTCTAAATCTAAACAAATGCTTACTCATAAATCAATTCTTGGTATGATATTTTAATTAGAAATGTGGCATCCCTCCATATTTAACTGAACACAGTATCAAGATGTAAGTTGAATAAAACAGAATGTGAAAGTAAGATCATGAGGTAAAGTATTTCTGTTAGAACATTATAAGAAGGGGAATCCCCCCCACCCCGGCAGTTGCACAGTCTCCCCTCCTTGGCCTATCCATACCTTTAAATTTTTTAAAAAGGTCCATAAGCTGAGGTATTTTGTGGAATTCATAATCAACCCCATAATAACAACTGTGATTGTAATGTAATCTGGAAAGATCTTAGGTGGCTTTTTAATTTTTGTTCAGTTGTGATATCTGCACAGGGGTACACATCACTTTTTCAATTCTGTTTTTTAAATCTCCCATTTTTTAAAAGGGCATTGCCACAGGTTTGTAGAAACATGTATCAAATTCAAGTTCAAAAAAACTTTTATTAGGTATTAATATCTCTTGTGTCACTGGCTGGTGGCCACATTTGGATTTTGTGATCCTGACAGTGGGGCCATCTTGGGAATTAAATATAGGGATATTTAGGAAGGAGAAACATTCACTATCTCATTTACAGTGTATTCCTAAGCACAATTCAAGTTTATGGGCTTAGAAAAGTCTCTGCTTAGTATTGCATTGTAAAAACAGTCTTTGTAGTTCAATTAGTAATATAGTGTGGTTTTTGAAGATACACCACAGAACAGCTTTTCTTTTCTTTTGCTTGCTATCAAACCAGTCCTGTTCTCCCAAAAAGCAAGTCACAATGGCATGAATCGATATGTAACTGTGATGTGCTTCAGAGCAAACAAAGTCACTTCATAAATTTAGGTAGTGTCTGACTGTTGGATTCAGCTAATGAAACTCGAAAAGATAAAGAAAAATGTGTAGGATGTCTTCTCAGTTTTATAAGCATAGATCTTTCCCATATGCAGAAGAGGTGGAAAGCAAAGCTGGAGTAAGATGAATGTTCAAATTCCATGTTGATAGGACAGGCTTTTGGTTGACTAAAAGAGCAAGTTGCATTACCAAATGCTTATTGCAGTGTTGCCTTGACCACTTTTTTCCAGTGTCTCAGAAATCTTTGGTGGTGTAGTAATGGGTGTTCTCAATGCCTTTATTCATTCTGATTACTCAAAGAGACATCGTCTGACAGATTGAGAACTGTTTCTGTGCTAGATGTTTTGTGCAGTGTTGCTATATGCCTCTAAACATTTCAGTCCAAACAGTTCAGGCTGTTTTCACTTTGGCCTTTTTGAGGGGGAAATAGCCTTTGGGGAGACAGATGATCTGAGCATTCCTCAAGTTTTTGAAGCATGGCCTGAAAAACAACTAATGATCAAAATCTCAGTCCTTTCTGTTTTGCTGTCAAATAACCAGCGAATGAAATTCAAACCAATTACAGTCCCTATGCAAGCCATTTTTCATAGACATCACATAACCATTTTAGAAGAATCTGATCTCTTGACGAGATCCCGAAGCTAAAACTTAAATGTGTAGAATCTTCAGGTGCAAAGAGGCTCTGATGGCAAATGAGACAAGTTAAGGCCTTCAGGGTTTTAGTGGACTCATGTACACTGAAAGTTCTGTCTTATGAATCCACCATTCATGTTCTGCTAAAGAACTTCCACTTTTGTAACTAAAAGGCCACGATAACAGTGCCACCCTACACAAAGTTACACCCTTCTGTCCATTGCAGTCAGAAAGGTATGATACCTATCTTAAGATGGCAAAGCAAGGATGGTTCAACACTCTTTACATGTGGTGCAGTTACTATCATTCATACAGAAATTCTGTTCTGATTATCAAATGAATGCCCAGAAGTTGGGGCAGGGGCAGTGCACATGATCTTACCCTTCGTTCATTGAAATAATGCTAAGAAGTTGTAGCAGCCTGTGAATTTAGAATCATAGAGTTGACAGGGATCACCAGGGTCATCTAGTCCAACCCCCTGTACAATGCAGGAAATTCACAACTATCTCCACTCCCACACCCCCAGTGACCCCTGCTCCATGCCCAGAAGATGGCAAAAAGCCCCTCCAGGATCCCTGGCCAAAGTGGCCTGGAGAAAAATTGCTTCCTGACCCCAAAGTGGTGATTGGCATTTCCCTGGGCCACATGAACTAAGCACTGAGGCAACTCTTCCTGCCCTCTCTCTCATGATCAGCCTATGTTCACAGAATCAGCATTGCTGTCAGATGGCCAGCCTCTGCTTAAAAATCTTCAAAGAAGGAGAGCTTTCTGTACCTGCTGCTGTACCACACAGATGTAGTTCACCACTTTTCACCTTCTTTAGTCTTTTAATGGAAATGTTGTATTGTGGGGTTGTATTGTTGTTGTATTGTGGAGTCATGAAGTCAACAGAAACAAGCAGTTGCTTAAAAATTTGGTTATTCTCACCTACATCTTGAAGTGGGAGAGCAGAGATGGTATTAGTGGGAGGTTTGGCTGTTTTGAGAGCCTCTACGAGAGGCTAGGAAGGCTGCCTCATTGACATCGGTGAAGAAGATAGCTTTGGGGGAGCGAAGCAGAAGGGAAAATTAATTTGGGGGGAAATTGGGGGTGGATAATTTTTGCAAGAGAGTGAAGTTACTGGGATTTTGGAATTAACTGGGGGGGACGTCTGGGTTTGGAAAGTGAGCACATGGGGACAGTTAGAATTAATTTAGACATTTGATATTTGGGGCTCAAACTCTACCTTGTGTCTTGTATTGTATTTCTGAAATTGTACTGGTTGTGTCTGCCTCACAGAACTGTCTGCTGTAAAATGAATGTGGCAGCATGTGTCAGGGCCTCAGACCCTCCTACCTTTTACTTGTACCAAGTTTTTGGTCATGGGCAATGTTAAATAGTGGGTTTAACACTGCAAAGGCAAAGGCATAGTGATTTCAACAATCAGCAGTTTATTGCATCTCAACAGGAATGCTTTACATGGGGCAACTGCCCTGACTATATACACCTAAGCCACTCCCAGCCCCCATGCAATTGGTGAGTTCAAATGGCCTCCAGGCTCCAGATTGGCTGGCTGTCCTCAGGGGCCAATCTGCAGGCAGGTTCCAGGATCCTGCCTGCCTTTGTTCTGGGGCTTCACGCTCAAACTAGGTAGACTGCCCAGACAAGTGCAGACTTGCCTCTCCACGCTCTCTCTAGGTGGCCTGCCAGAGAAGTCCAGAGATGCCTTCCTGCAGCAGTTAAGCTGGAGTGGAAGATTCCTCGTGTCCAGACATAACAGGCAATTGACTTGTTTCCATCTTGCCCAGCATTTTGTTTCCAGCAGCAGCCAGCCAAATTACTCTGGGTAACCTTAGAAGCAGGACCTGGGACAGCAAAATCCCAGTTTCTTATAACCATCACTTGATGTTTTAGACTTACATTGCCCTTCAACATGGACGTCCTACTTAGTCATGGTTGATAGGAAAGGCTTTTGTGGGTGGAGCAGAGAGAGGGTATAATATGAGTAATGTAAGAGGGTGGATGGGGACATCTAGCAGCCCTGCTTTATAGCAGTACACGTTTTACCAATGACTCCTTTGTGACATTCATCATCAGAAATTAGATGCCACTTCCTCTCCTGTCACTGAGTCGAACATATGACGCAGCTCAAGGAGGGAGAAACTAATTCTTAGTTTCAAAAATGTACTGATGTGAGAGCAGCCCTACAACCACTGACTTGTGGTTACATCTTCATTCTGCATGAATGTCAGTGGTGTAGATGCTTCTTTTGTCCCTTTCTGGTCAGGGATGAGTGCAGCTGTTAAACATGAAACCATGTGACTCATAGTCCCACCAATGCAATAATTACCGCATCAGTATCTTCATCTGACCAAACCCCAGCATAGACTGAAAGCTTCCATTGACTGGCCTCCTGGTGGCCAGAGCAATTTTTACAAGTTCTCGTGCTTTCAGAAAAGTGGATTGCATTAATAGCCTTGCACTTCTGGTTGCAGCATTAAATACAGACCTGATGGTACCTGCGCTGGAACAACGTTGTACCATTTAGTACTGCTCTATTCCTGTCTGATACTCCATCAGTAGCTACCAATTATGGAGTTTTCTCTGTTGTTTCCTGCCCTTCCTTTTATTGATTCTGTATCTCTGTTCCATTGCATTAAAGTATCATGAAAGAATGATCACACTGTCTAACCACTTAGTTAGAAATCTCAAATGGAACCAAATTGAATGCTCTTCTCAGAGAAATATCAGCATCCGTTCATCCGAGCCAACTGTTCATTCTTTCTTTCAGATTTTTTCAAGCAAGCCTCATTTGAAGCACAGGCATTTTTAGAAGCCGTCCAGTTTTTCCGTCAGGAGAAGGGCCATTATGGGACTTGGGAGATGGTAACTGGCAATGAAGTTCAGGTACTTTCCTTGATTTGGTTTTTATGTTGTAGCCAGCATAATTCTGGTGGACATCAAAGGGTAATGATGGGGGAAGGTTGGAGGAACTTGGAACAAAAAAAAAAGAGCACCCCTTTTATGTATCCCCTATCCACCTATCTTCCTGCATGCTCCTCCACTTCCTCTCATGCATCTCAGCCTGTCTGCTCACTTGCTTCCCAGCTGCATGCATCACACACATAGGTGTGGCACAGTATGACGTGTGGCCAGGAGCATGGGAGGTGGGAAGCTTGTGAGCAAGTGCATGGGTGGGGGAAGAGCAGGCAGGCAGGTGGTAAGAGACACAGAGTGGAAAGTGGTGGCAGTGGACCCCACCACAAGTCCTGAGCCCCACAGGCAACTCCCTCTTTAGTCAAGATCTGCCCTGATGTATGACTGAATTTGAGGTGTGAAGGAATGATTTATTAAACAAGAAATGATTTATTAAATAAATGTTATAGTACTTAAGTAAATAGGAGAAACATTATAAAAATGGGACAGAATACAACACTACACAGAGTAAAACTCACCAAGAAAAAAGGTGACCAGAAAACAACAAAGCTTCTTGATGCAATTGCCTGCTTAGTTCCTACTCTGTCTCAATACCTAATCCCAATAGGCCAGACTCACCCCACTCTGGAGCGAGGAAGTGACTACCTCCAAAACCAGGTCCACTGCTGCTAAGTTTCAGGGACTGAACCCTCTTTTTCTCTGTGGAGGGACTTATATACTCTGCCACAACTCTGCCTCTGTATTGGTGTTTGGCTTTTGCTTTTCCCTCCCTCTTTCTCTAGCCTAATCAAAAGGTTTGGAGAGTATTTGGGACTTGCAGGCCTATTGGAATTTAACACAAAGGCCTTAGGCCTCTGGAAGAGAGGCTTCCTGGTAGCCTGCAGGCTGCTCATTCTTCAACCTCTTCCTTCCCTCACATGCAGGATTTTCTCTTCTGTTTTCTGTCTTGCTGAACAGCCAGTTTTCCTATTTGTTTGTCTATGGCTGTCCCACCCAGTCGCATGTATATAAAGAAGGAGAAAAGGTTAGGTGGAATCAGGTGTGGGATGTATGAGGTGAACAGATAATAAATCTGAGGTAACTTTGTATTCACCCAAACACCAGAAAATTTGTTGCCAACAAATAATTGTTTCTGCTGTTCAACAACATATTTAAAACTTTGAAGAGAGAGGCTTTCAGTTTCTGCTTAAACATTCAAACCAAGGTTTCTGAGTTTCACTGACACGTAAAGTTCAGAAGGCATACAACCAAGTTCCCCAAATCAGGGATCTCTCCTCTTTTCTAGAAGCTATTTCCTTTCTTAACTGGGCAGGGGTCACTTCTCTTTACTAGAGGCTATTTCTCTTTTTTTGCTTGAATGAGGATCCTCCTTGATCCACTTACTCTCTTCTCAGTCCGCAGCTGCCTTCCCAGTCCACAGTCATTGCTTAATTGACTCTTCTTCAACTGTCAGTTCCCAACTGTCATTCCTTACCTGACTCTCTCAACAGAATTCCATTGGAACAGCCTGTCATTCAAAGGTTTTCAGGCTCTGTAAGGCATTAACCCTTGACGGTCTGTTACACAGGCTTATTGGAAAATTTACACAAAGACCTCTGGAAGAGATGCTTCCTTGCGGTCTATGGGCTACTCCTTCAACCTTATGCCCAGGAAGGTGACGGTCTCTGACATTCGCTCAACAAACCAATTACAGGAAGAGCCTCATATATGAAAAACACTCTAATTTTGCCCAGGATGCCCTTATTTGGGATTTGTTCTCTTTGTAAAACATGGTGCTTCTCTCCCTTTCCTGTAAAAGCCTTTCCATGCAGTGAATATAAATGAAATATACTTGAAACTGTGGTTCAGTTTAATTGCCAGTCTGGTAGATGGCTGTGCTTATTCAGAAAAATGGTTCAATGCAACATAACTAAAATGTTTAACATTTCCCTAATTTGCCTATCTACAAAACTCCAAACAAACAGAATGTATCAACAAAATACAAAGACAATCCTATCTATATAATTCCAAAGGAACCTATCTATTTATGCCTAAATCAGACCAACAAATCTTGCAACACCATCAATGTCCAACATTCACCAAGCTCTCCAGTGTCACCCACCAGCCAAGTTAAGAGACCTGGGCAAATAGCCACTCGGATGACATCATCTGGCAGACAGCATTGTTGGGCAAACAATACTAAGATGTCATAGTGAGAAAAGGCAGAGGAGAACTGAAACTGGCTGCGCTGACATTGGCCAGGAGCACAAGAGATCTCCTGAGGCATTGGAGGAATCCCCCGCTGCCATTGCCCAAACCATATTTTTAATTCCAAAGACCTAGTTTTTCATTGGCTGGAAGATTTTTTTAAAATGCGGTGTGCTTTTCACGTCTTAAAAATACTTCTGTATGCTGCTGTTTAATAAGAAACATCTAAAAAACCCAGGCAACATCCTCTTTGTATGTTGAACAACAAAATGCATGTTTCGGATGTGTGAAAACGTATCAGAACATCTTCACCGGCATCACAGAGTACTGTTTCCTTTATCGCTTGACTTTTTAAAAAGGGGTTTTAAAAACCCAGTCTATATGACTCCCACTCCCCAACCTATCCCAGCCCACCCTAATGATGCGGGCTGCGGTATCTTTTCAACAGAAACTTTAAAAAACATCTTGAATGAAACTGCAGTCAGATCTTTGATGTTTCTAATTTTATCCAGCACAGATGAGTTACCAGCACAATCTATCACCTCCTGGAATGTAGGTGGTGGGAAGTCTTGTGAACAAGCAATGGCTAGGGGAAGGGTGGGCAGGCAGATGGTATGTGTGGGAGGGCAGTGGGCCTCACCAAAAGCTCTGGGCCCGTGGCAGTTGCCCCACCTCAAAGCTGGCTGGTCCTGGCCCTGATGGCCAGTAATGTATTGCCACACATTACTTAAACGTTGCAAAGACTGCAAAAGTATATTACATGCAAAGCCCTGTGAACGCTTTTAAATGCTGTATAAATGCTAACCAGCATGAACCATTATTATTATTCCCTCGTTTCACTGTTTTTCCCAGCCATTAATATGTTGTTCCACCAATTTTGCCTGCTAGTATTGTGGTATGATTCATGGTACATAGTATCAACATTATTCATAAAATTTTCTAATAAAGGGTTTTAAGTTCTTTTTATAAGCTTTATGGCATTTTTAACTTTCTGTTTAGCACAACTGATATATATATTTCCATTCAACTTTTAGACCATTCTCCCTGGTACACAGGGCCCAGAGAGGTGAACATTTCCATAAATACATTCACAGATCAAGTTTAAAACAATAAACAGATTGGATAGCCATTATAGATGACATGTAAAATAACCAAATTTGTATCCTTACCTTGTAGGGGAGAGGAAAGAAAAGGAGCCAGACTAGATGGGAGCTGTAGCTGCTCTCAGCCATAGGCCTGATGGAACATCTGTTTTACAGGCCCTGTGGAACTGCACTAGGTCCCACAGGGCATGGATGTTGTTCAGCAGAGAGTTCCACCAGGTCGGAGCCAGGGCCAAAAAAGCCCTGGCTCTGGTTGAGGACAGCCAGATATTTTTTGGGCCAGAGATCACTAGTAGATTTTTCTCCATTGAGCATAAATGCTCTTTGGGGGATATACCAGGAGAGGCGATCCTGAAGATATGTTTGTTCCAGACTGTTTAGGGCCATGAAGGATTTGTAAGACAATTAAAAACAAAAGGCTTTTTAAAAAAAAACTGTAACATTCCTTATAAGAGCTGTCCTGTATATTCAGAAATATCATGGGTGCCATATGAGTTGGGGCTACTTTATTCTCATTCCTTCCATAATCTCCTCTACAGGGATAATAATATTGGCCTACTTTATAAAGGGATTGATCCTGTAGATTTGTTTCACAAGTGGAGGTTCTTTTCTCTGATGGAAGAACCCTTCCCCTGATACAAATCTTGCATCAGTGGAAGACTCCATCAGAGAAAAGCATCTCCACAGTGGAACAGAGTCACAATGGAACAGGTTCCAACTCAAAAGTTTTTACAAGGGCCATTGAGATAACATGTGGGTAGCATTTTTGAACTCTTAAAATGCATGGTGTGAATGCTAACTTTTGTTATTACTAATGCTAGAAATATTAGAATGCTGGAATGATTTCATCAGTGTTTGTTTCTCTTTTGGTATTTTGCCATCTAATCACTTACAAGAACAATTGTAGCCAGACTGTTTCCTTCTAGGGCTTTGAAAGCCAATCTTCTGACCTCGTAGCCACACTTTTGTGTTTTGGATCCAGGGATGGTACAAGGTGTCTTATAGAATCCAGCATCCCAAAAGTGACATGTCACATCTCAGGATTAAGGATAAAAGTTTAATATGAAACTTTTGCAGATTTTCACATTGACCTGGCCATTCTGCAATGACTTATTAGTTGACTTGGCAGGCTCATAGCTCTTATCTCTCTTGAGGGCTATAACAACAGAGTTTAGATGAATTTCATTATTATTTGCTTGGTAATGTAACTGGAGCAGGCTCTTATCGTATGGGTCTAGTATGTTCTCATCTTTGCTTTGACCAAGTATAATTTTTAGGCAGTGCTCCAGGTCAGGAGAGCAGTTTGCCGTGGTTTGCATGCTAGTTTTTCAGAAGGGTTTTCTTCAAAGCTTCAGAAGGATTCACATGAATGTCCAAGTTGCACATAAATGCCCCAGTCTTGCCAGAATGTCCTTTAGCTTTCCCCAATCACTTTTGGTACAGGGGCTATCTATGAATAATTTTATAATGAATAATGAATAACTGCTCTTCAGATGGTAGAGATCTTCCCCTGGAGAAAATGGTGGACTCTGTGTCATTATACCCTGCTGAGGTCGCCACAGTAAATTGATGCTGAGTGCCCAAGGCCTTGGCACTCTCCCAGAGCTTCTTTCTAGAGCCTGTTGTATTTATTTCCACAATGGGCCTTATTCCTAGTCTATGAATAAAACTGTTCAGGGCACTTTCACACATGCTAAATAATGCAGTTTCAATCCACTTCACTGACCATTTGCAAGTGGATTTTGCCATTTCACATGGTAAAATCCAGTTGCAAAGTGCATTGAAAGTGCATTATTTAATATGTGTGAGGCAGGTGATAATTATTTTCAGAGAGCTGAAGGTAATAAAATGGGTAGAGCAGTAGTTTTCCTAAGTTCCGATAACACCACTCCATGGTCTGCTGAAGAACCCCTGCATGCCTGTGCTTTGTAGATACAGGATTCTCAGAAATGCTGGGATGCTTATAGTTCTCACAGGGTACTAGGCATTTTTATTGGGCCTCGCCATTGTTCCTTGAACTCAACACTTCCCAATGGCTGTACATGGCACAGGAAGATCTCGAGAAGGCAGCAAGTTCCTTCTCAGGAGGCCTTGTCCACTGTACACAATAGTGTCAAGAATTCAGAGTACTCTGGTTAATTCAGAAGCTGCAAAATCCATGCTTGTTTATTGGCCTGGTCAATTAAAAAATTACCTGCTACACGTGGAGCTTTGCTGGTTCTCTCATCTACTTCCCACCCTACCCTTTTCACAAGAAGGGTAGAGTTACATGACCAGAAGCCATGCAGTAGTGTGGCACATTTTACATCTGATCTGCCATATTGGAAATTTAGGTTTGGGGTGGAAAATCCACTTTGTGTGGAGAGTTGTAGCAGCTGTTACTGCCATACTGGAAGTTTTTCAGATGCTTTAAGATCTGAATGCAGCCTTCAAGTCTCAGAATACCTGTAGCATCAGATTAACTGGAACTATTTCTCAGTGACATATGGCTGATATGTACATGCATGTTCGTCATCTGATAAACTTTGATAATTGATAACACTTCAAATTCTGTTTTTAGTAGCGCTTTGCTGTTGACATTTTATGCTACAATGATTGGCATTGTTAATTGTTATTTTATTGTTTTTATGTAATTTCTTTGCTGCTTTGGGAGCTGGGAAAATCTCTGAAGTAAAATAAAAGGCTTGTGTCCTACAAATCACCAATGGAATTAAGATTTTCCCTGCATTTCTCAACTCCACTTACAAACAAAAGAGGAATGGGCAATTTCATCCCTTTCCCACTTTTCACGGCAGCCCCTCAACCCACTTAGCTGAGCGTTCACCTGCAACCTCAGGAATCCTTTTCCGGAGCGTGAAAGGGACTGCTGTTGGTGAGAGTAATGCAGGTAGAATTCAGTTGACATTTCATAGGATAATGAGCTAATATAGAATAAACTGATGGTTGCTGTGTCAGCTGATGGGCATGATGGAAATGCTCATTATGGATCACACATACGGATCTGTCTGGTCAAATAAACAATGTTCAGCTATATGTTTCTGGAGCTGAAAAGAAAATTCCATTGTCCCCTTGTAGATTCTCAGCAACCTTGTGATGGAGGAGCTCTTGCCTAGCCTTCAGAGCATGCTGCTTCCTAAAATGAAAGGCAAGAGGAATGACAGAAAGAGGGTGTGGTTTGGGGTGAGTATTGTTTTATGTATGTGTGTGTGTGTGTGCCAGTTTCATGAGCAGTAGGAAGCTGTAGGGTAGCTTTTTATAGGCTGAGAGTACTACAGGTTTACGATGGAGTGTGTGGTTTTTTGTTCATAATAAACTCTTTACAGCTGTACACACTGAGCAGAGGGAAACGAGCAGGCATGCAGACTGACAAGCAAGACTAGTATTGAAACAGCATCAGTTCCCTAAAGGTGCCAGTATACCCTGGCAGTTCCCCAAGGCTGTTTCTTGTCAGCAAGCTGCAAAACTCAGGACCCCCCTTCTATGGCTATATTCAAAACTGTCTCTTTCAGCCCCAGCCCAGTCAAGTGGGGGTAGGGAAAAAATGTGTGGTGATTTGGTACAGACTCCAGCCGTCATCAAGCACTTGCAGCTGCCAAGCTCTACCAAAGTCTACAGTGGCAGTAATTTTGCATATTGAAAGAGTATGCTTGCTTATCCAGTTGGTCATTGGCTGCATCCCTGCTTTGTATCATTACAGACAGTAGAAGACACCTACCGGTTGGTCCAAGAGGAGGTTTCAGAAGGATTAGGTGTCCTGAAAGAGGAATGCAGAGAAGCTACCAAGGGGCTTGAAGGAACTATTCGTTCAGATGTGGATCAGATTGTGAACTCCAAGAATTTTTTAGCTGGGAAAATAAAAGGTACATTGAATATACAATGGTTTGGATCCTATTTAGGGTGAGCAGAGCTGGGCTAATTGAAAGGGAATTTTCCTGCCTCCCGTTGCAGCCTGATGTACCACCTGAAATTGTGTCCTCAGGGATTCAGTGGGCCCCAGGAACAATGCAGGGTTCAAAGAGGTGGCATGCAGTGGGAGAGGGAATCAGTTAATCACAGGACTGAAAAAGTCTAATGATATAATCTTGAACATCTGCAAATGGATTCCAATGTGGAATAAATTTGGCTCATCTTAATTTGAAATGAGTATGTCTTCTCATGCCATTTCTAATTTTTAAAAGTAACAATATTATCTCAACCACCTTCTAGGTTTCCACAGCACCTGTGATTATGTGGTATTTTTTGGGTGGCAGTCTTCCTCAGTGTTGCTGATATGACATAGCAGGGTATTGTTTCAATTGCTGCACCTAAGCAACTCCACAGGACCCTTCCGAGCAATTTTGTGCACAGAAAGTCCAGCCCAAATATTTAATTGTGGAAACTCTGGTTCAGTCTCATTTAGGATGACCAGCACCAATAGAGGTTAGGGTTCCTGTGCCTTTAAAGATAACATTTATAACATGAAAAACATTGAACTAATTAATAGTGTGTTGTCATCAAATACTTTAAGGCGTATTAATCAGTGCTTCCCCAGCCTTTGCTCAAAGGAGTAACAAGAGAACAATGGGACAGGAGGAGAAGGCACAACATTATAGAGTTTTGGGGAATTATTAGAGCATTGCACAGCATTGTTTCCCCCGCTCTTTACCCCCAAATGCTGCTGTTTCCCCCCACCATACTTTCCCAGGCTGACAGCACTGGTCCCAATTGTCCACCTGTCCCACTGCACTGGAGTTCCCAGTGGGGAATTTAAAAGAGAACTGGGTTTGAGGGGACAGAATGTAGGCCTGAGTATAAACTCACCCAAGCCTGGATTGATAACTGAGGTAAAACTGACAGGCATGTGAAGGTTCGCTTTGTAAAGTGAACAAAAATAAAGCTTATTTTGGGGGACTGAGGTAGATATTAACAGTTAGCCAGGAGTTGTAGGAGGTTTTACTCAGTATGTGCCTCAAGAATACTGTGTGTAGAGCAGCTTTATAACATATCAGCAAAGCACTCTGCTGAGCATGAGATTAAGGCCAACTGATGCCCAAAGCACAGCCCAACAATGGTGCCCTTCAGCTCTTCCATTGCTTAACTGACAAGATAATACAAGATATTAAGACTCAATAAGTGCTGAAGCCTGAAGGTGAAATAAGAGATTAAAAATTCAGTTTTCTCCCAGGCCAGACCCCACAACTATGTTAAATATAACTTTTATTTTTTTAAAAAATCAACACTAAATAGCAGTAAGCAATAGAAGAAAAATCCCCTCTATGGTGCCTCCCCTTCCCTTGGTGCCCTAAGCACATGCTTATTTTGGTTAATGGTTAATCCAGGGCTGACTCTGCTGCAACTCAGTTAGGCAGAACCCTGTTGGCTCACTGTAATACCTCAGTACACTCAGTTCCCTTCACAAGGAAATTTAAAAGATCTGGTATCTCCTCAGATGCTTTATGTAGAGTCCTGTTAAGGCTGTTTTCTCACAAGCCTCAGAACCTAACTCTTGACTCTCAGCCTACTGACTCTCAGCCTCCTGTCATATCTTAATTTTTCCAGTACTGCTCCTAGTGGCTAACTCAGAGCATTGCTTTGATTGGTGGCTGTGTTTGTTGGGAACGTTTCTGTGCTCTGCCTGTCAAACAGTGCCAGATGTGGTTTCCTCCCTGTACTCTGGAAAGGTGAAGAACCCCCTCCCCCCCCAAAAAAACTATTTTCAGTAAAGGTTATGCTGTTCCATTGTTATTTGGTGCATAAGAGTCCCTCCGCCTTGCATTTTACCACAAACTGTGTATATATACTCACACATATCAATTAGGATTCCCAGTCTAACAACCGGGTTGTGGTGGGTGTGGTTGCATCATTCCTGAAAATAAAAGGATCTTCTCACAGTAGCTACTGCCTTGTTCTTGTTGGAAAATTCATTTGAATTGTAATATAGTTTCCATTGTGTTTCCTAGAAGTACTGTTTATTTTAACAGCAATACCTTCAAGATTAGATACATAAGGATACAGATTTATCTATTTATCTTGGGGTTTGGTGATATGAGCATGCATGGGGTGTTGTTGTTGTTTGCTTTGTTCACCTATGCGTCACCATTTGGAAGATTGCAAAGTGTCCTCTTTTAAAATAAAGTTGGTTCACTGGAAGAATAATGGCTACAGTTCTGTAGGCCAATTTAAATCCAATAAAAGTCAATGGGAGTTGAGCAAGAATACAACCATTATCTTGGCCTGTTCTGTCATAACATATTCTGCAGAAATAACATATATAACAAAAGTATGTAAGAAACATTACAAATCCTGTTTTGGTGTCTAGCTTCTTTTCACTTGCGAGTAAAAAAAAAATTAAGATTATTTTCTTGCAGCACAAAGTTCCAGGTTGAATTAACAAGTTACACTACATCAGTTTCGCTATTTCCATCTCTCCAGAAAGCTTTCAAGAATGACATTTATTAGACTATTATTATAGGAACATCAGTGCAGGCAAATTAAAAATGTTGTGGTTATCACAATCCCTCTTTTCTCCTGAAAAATTGAGTTTGAACAAAGACATTGTGATGTTATGTTATGTTACACCAGTGTAAATCCTTCTAAGTGGACACTGTGTATATGAAAGGAAGGCCTCTACAGCATAGGCCACATGAAAGTGTGAGTGTAAAGCACCCTTGTACTCCAAGTGCACAATGATGCCTTATGTTTCTATCATGGGACCCCGTTAGTGTAGAGTCATTTTGTAGAAAAAGAGGTGCAGGAGCTCATTAGCATAACTTATTTGCATATTCTACACCACCTGACATCACTGGAATTATGTCAGAAGGCAAGAAAGAAAGAAGAGTAGGGTTGCCAAGTGTATTAAACTTACCGGTGTGGGGGGAAGCTCTGCTGGCCGGGAGCTTCCTTCGCGCGCGCGCCGGGCGGTGTCACCGGAAGTGACGTCAGCACATTGGGGGCGTTCGTCCAGGCTGGACAACCTCGGGGGCGGGGTTTCCCCTGCCGGCCGAATGCTGGCCGGCGGATCGGGAACCCCTGTAGCGGGGGATCCCCCGCCCCCTGGGCTGACTTGGCAGCCCTAAAGAAGAGAGAGAGAGGAGAGAAAAAGAGCTGGCAGAGAGGGGACAGTTACTAATCCAAGCCTCAGAAATACCACTATTCTGGGAAGATAGCTTCAGTGGTGGCTGAAGCCTTCAGAAGGCTGGTCGGAGGAACAAGGACCTTTCCAGGGGACAGGGTCATTTTGCTGCAGCCATGACACAAGCAGGCATTCCCCCGTGGGGGGGGGGGGCTGGCACCAACTCCCAGAGTTGAGCTCCCCTGAGCTCCTGCTCGAAATGACCCGTGGTGGGCATTACTTATGTATTAAAATTTTTTGCTCTCCCTTCATAAATTTGCCCGAGGTTAGCTCACAATTTTTAAAATGGTAAAACAACTGTGTTATCAAATTAGCAACATAGAAACCGCCTTATGATAAGCAAAACCAGTAAAAGGATTGGAATGTGAACCACTGTTGATGTTGGCTATTTCTACACAGGACATTTCCCCCCTGCAGGGAACGCAGCACACCCCTACATTGGGGGGTGGGGGGATGTATAAAACACTGTGCTCACTCTGAGCATGACTGGTGGGACTCTCAAGGCTTTCTCCTTTAAACTGGGTCAAATGAAAATTCCTTTGATCCAATTGAAAAGAAGAAATGTGAGGCAGCTGCGGCAGAGTGGGTATGGGGACACTCCATCTGAAGCAAATGTGGGAAAGGGAGGCAGAGCTAAACTTTGCCTTCAAACTGGAAGAGTTAAGCTCTGCACCCCCCGCCCCCCAGTCATTTAGGGCCTTTTCTGTTCCCAGCTGACCTGTGGTATAGCTAGGGTTGCCAACCTCCAGGTTGGTGGCTGGAAGTCCCCCACTATTACAATTGATCTCCAAACAAAAGAGATCAGTTCAACTGGAGAAAATAGTCAACTGGGAAGGTGGACTCTGTGGCATTATACTGCATTGAAGTCTCTCCCCTCCCCAAACCCTGCCCTCCTCAGGCATTTTTGTAGTTTTTGTACGTTTGGTCCTATTGCGTTTTTATTAGAGCTCTCATGCTGTTTGATTACAGTGTTCTATACCATGTAATCCACGTTGAGTCTCAAATAGAAAATTAGTAAATGACTAATAAAGTATAAATAATAAAGTAAATAAATAATGATAGGCCGACCAGCACTGTACTCATCCCCCCACTCCAAATATAATTTTTCTGGCTACGGGCCTGCCGGAGCTTAGCTACAAAGGGGGGAAGGTAGCGTTGCTTGGCTACTGGGGGCCCGGATTGGTGATTGGTGTTAGCCCTTGTGTGCAGTGCCAGTACAATCAAGGGGAGGAGCAAGAGTAGTGGGAGCAGGGACAGCAGTGAGCAACACAGCAACAAGGTGTGCTGATGCTTTTCCTGTTCACTGCCACCCTTCTTGCTACTGCCTCAGCAGCAGGGGCCCTTTTTTCATCCCCCCCCCCACATGGGAAAACAGGCACTGTGACTCTCCATACAGACAGAGCAGTCATCAAGAGCACAAGGAATCCATTTTGTGATAGTTGTCCCCATGCATAGCACTTTTGTTTTCTTTTCTACCATGCGAGTGAATGACAGCCATTCATTTCTCTGGGGAAAACGTAAAGGCTTCACTTGAGACCAGGTTTCCTGGCAGCCATCTGGAGAGGGTTGTGGGGTGGGGACATGGGCTGTGTTTCCAGTGATTCCTAGAGCTACCCATTGTCACTTCTGGGTTGTACCTGGAAATGATGTGCCACCACAGAGGATGGAAGTATTTCAGTTTTTCTCCCGCGGCCATCCAGAGAAGCTGCAGACAACAGCAGCGATTGGTGGGAGGCCTCCTGCCGTAGTGGGGGGGCCTGGCAACCCTATTCGAGACACTGTTGTGTTGGGAGCTAAATTTGGCCCATCCTTCTGGTGACTCCAGTGTCTAGAATGATGGCCAGGGCCTCCCCTCTACATCAAACTGCAGTTCTTTCACTTTATTCCATATAACTAGTGGAAGCCATTGAAAACTGAGCCATCCTGCGTTTGCATAGCTCTGCTTTTCTGCATACACCCACCTTGGAATTCTGTTTGTTAGGCGGATTCTGCATTGGCTTTTCCCGCCATTGTTTTACGAAACCCACATTGGAACAGAAATTCCCCTTCACTTCCTTCGATCACCAGGTTTTATGGTAGCCTCCGCACTGCTTTTGCTTCCTTTGATCATCGGGTTTTATGGTACCTTTTGCATAGATTTACGGCCATTCAGGGGTCACTTTGCAGTCAGGATGGCGTTGCCCCGAGGTATTTGAATGTGGTTTTGAGCTGCACTTTCCCCTCCCAGTTGAGAAACTGTGGAACGAACGCTAGATGCAGAATCGCCCTTAGAGTAATGATAGAGCAGGGGTGGCCAACCTGTGGCTCGGGAGCCACATGCGGCTCTTTCACACATATTGTGCGGCTCCTGGCAGGGCGGCTGGGGAAGCAAAGGGGAGGCATGCTTTTTCTCTCTTTCTCCCTCCCTCCCTTCCTTCCTTCCCTCCTCCCTCCCATCTATTTGCTTTCCTAGTTTCTCTCTCTCTCTTTCTTATAACTGGTTTTCCTCGTTTGTTTTTATTTTTGGCAGTCCCATTTAACGTTAATAAAAAGCAAATTTGCATATTTTTAAAAATAAAAACGTGTGTGTGATATTTGTTCCTGTCTTGCGGCTCTCGGACATCTCTATGTGGCTCTTACGTTTATTCTATGTGGCTCTTACGTTAAGCAAGGTTGGCCACCCCTGTGATAGAGTATCTTCCCTCTCGGTGATCTAATGCCCATCTGCTTGACCTGCAGAGAGTGTGGCCGACCCTGTCCAGAAATGCTGCAGTGAGAGCATCCAGCCCTTTCTAGCTTCCATACTGGAGGAACTGATGGGTCCGGTGAGCTCTGGGTTTAGCGAAGTCCGTCTGCTTTTTGAAAAAGAAGTCAATGAGATCAGCCAGGACTTCCAAGCAACAAATGATAGCACAAAGCTGAAAGAGGTAAGGTGGCTATGTGATTTGTTGTTTATTTAGACAGAGTCTGTTTTGGTCAATAACTTCCTTCCTGGGGCAATTGTGCTCCTCTCCTGATTGTGTTTTGATTTCCCCGCCCAGAATTCATGATGTGGCCTAGGAGTTTAGTGTGGCTGTGTTCATTCTGTTCATAGCTTTCATTGATGGAGCATCCACATGGCAGTTTCCCCTGCACTTTCCATACATAAGCCCCCTGTGGCCACTGCTCTCTCTCACACACCACCAGAGGGCTTTTTAAGGGCTTTTTTGGGATGTGGGGGGGAAACAGTGATTGATATATCACTATGTGTGTGTAAAGTGCCATCAAGTCACAGCCAGCTAATGCCAATCTCAGCAAGGGGCTTTCAAGGCCAGTAAGAAGCAGATATGGCTTGCCAGTGCCTTTCCATTAAAAAACCCAGAAACTGCTTGATGCCTTTGCATGAAAAAGGTATCCTTCAAAAGGCTGCAATCTGATTTGCTCATCCCCTTATCACTTACTGGGTGGCCGCCTGCCTTTCTTTGTGACATCAGAGCAACTAAGCCAATGGCAGTTCCACTAATAATACCTTGGCTTGGCAAACTTCTTGATTAACTTCAGAGCAAATCAGTCACTCATGCCTGGGGCAACATTCACAACTTGGGTGCTATGAATAATATACTTTTAATGTCACTGTTATCCTCCCCAAAAGCCAAATCTGGTCTGTCTTTCATTCCATCAACTGCTTAGCTGTCATTCTTCACCACTGCATTTCCAGCCAGTTCCCCACACCTACGATCTCTCTTGTAGCTAATGTGCTTCAGGCCATATAAGGTTTTAATACAAAGCCTGCAGTAAGGCCACTCATGAGAACCTCTTTTTTGCAAACCTATCTTTCCTCTAGAATGTGGCTGTGCTGATGACCCTCCCATACAACTCTGTGAAAATGGAGCCTTGCTACCTGAAGGTGAACCTCCTGCAAGAGCAGCTTCAGGATCTCAAGAGCCGCTTCAAATTCTACCACATTGATTTGATTATTCAGCGGACGCAAAACCACATGCAGGAGGTACAGTCAGATTCACATGTTCCCTGACTGTTAGCCCAGGTCTGGTCTTCATTTGAATTCAGAATAGCTATGTAACTAAATAATTCCTGCTTTTCATCCATTTTTAGGCTTTTAATTCCAAAAGCAGCTACAAAAGGTCACCCAATATACACCTCCCCTCTGAAGCAGTTTGACTGCTGTCTTTTCCCAAGCTCATTTCACGCTGGTTTCAAATTTCACTCCAGGGGGTCTGAAGAGTACTAAGCAACAGCATGTGTTTAAAGCAGTATAATGCTAGCCTGACCACAGGAGGGCAATTAACGAATGTAAACATTAATTTATAAACTAGAACAAGTATGGTTTGAAACTAGAAACAGGTATAGACCGGTTTTTTTGAAACTAGAATGATTCTAGCGGGAAAGTCAGGTGTAAATGTGACCTAAGGCGGAAGGGGGAGGAGAGGCTGCTTAATATTTCCCCTTTAAAGTATTGTTTGGCTTCAAATCACCCCCTCCCCAGCTACTTTTTCTCCTTATGAGAGAAAATATGCATCCTCTTTCAGGGGAAGAAGGAGGCTTCTGTTTGTGTGGTGTTGAGCTGGAAAATGACGAGAGGCTTAAGTAAGCAGCCTGTCCACACCCACCCTTCTTCTGCTCAAGCTGTTTCGGGTGTTTTGTTTTGTTTTGTTTTATGCAGAGAGAAGGTAATGCAGAACTCTGTGTAACCTCTCCTTTGGCCCCAAATTATTTGCTCTCGTGTGTGTGTATGAAGACGAAAACTCTCATTCGATCCTCTGAACAAATGCTTTGGTGTAGATTCACGCTGCTAGTTCTAGCTGTTCCTTTGATGACTTTCAGTGCCATCCTAAGCACAGTTACATCTTTCCAAGTCCATTGACTTCAGTGGGCTTAGATGAATGCAACTCTGCTTGGGATGGCACTGTCAGTCACTCCCGTAGTGGCAGTCTGGATGCATCTTGATCTCACGAAAAATTCAGTACATGTTTAGGTTGCTAGGCAATTCACATGGGGAATATTGACTTCTTTATTTAAAAAAAACCCTCTTCCCAAATCTGAGTGATTGTTGAACCAGTAAGGGCAGTAAGCCCTACCAGAATCCAGACTTAGAGAATACATTCTGAGATACAGAGCTCCTGGGATAAGTTTAGTTGCAGGATCAGGAAATGCAGCATGCAGAATGTGTTGAGCACGTGAACACATGAAGTGCCTTATTCAGAGTCAGACTACTGGCCTTTCAAAGTCAGTTTTGTTTACCCAGACTCACCAGGGTCAGTGATCATACTTCACCTACCACCCACTCCTTTGAACTGGAGATTGAACCTGGGACCTTCTATATGGAATGCAGATGCTTTACCACTGAGCCATGCCCCATACTTAGGCTGCTTTATTCTGAGTCAGATCCTTGATCTACAAACGTCAATATTGCCTACTCTGACGGGCAGCATCTCTGGACTTCTGCATCAACTGTAGATGCTGGGGATTGACCTTGGGAAATTATACATTCAAAGCAGGTACCCTGTCCAGAGTCATGGCCCCGTTCTTAGCTGTCTAGTTACTAGTATTTATTCTAGACCAATTAATCCAAAGGCTCCATTTGGTTGCTAATTCCACGGTTGGTTTTGCACATTCCTTCTGTATCTAAAAAGGCCTGAGTACAGATAGTCATCAGGATAGATCCCTACTCATATACACTGTTCTTGGTTTGAGCCCTGGGAGTTCCTAACAAACCCTTTCACAAACGACCTGTTGCCTTTTAAGTATGTGTACCTCTGTTATGTACATTAATAAGCACATGAGTTTAATGGATGTTATGATACCGATTTCAGCAGGAGTGTCTATAAATGTGATGTCTGTTTTTCAATATTTCCTTTCTAGCTTATGGAAAATGCAGTGTATACCTTTGAGCAGCTGCTCAGCTTAGGCCATCAGAAAGATACGGCCAGAATGGCATCAGCCGTTGAAAAAGTCAAACTTCGCGTCCTCAAGGTATGCCATTTTCTGCCTGTGCTTTGCACAGAGAAGTTTGTAATGTCCACTTAAAATAAAACAAAGGTGCTCCCCCCCCCCCAACAATTGTTTACATTTATAACTTTTGCAGTGTTTCATTCTGCAAACATCTTACAACAATTGCTGCTTAGATGCAAAAGAGGACAGCAGAGCTCATATACCAGTCCTAGCTGTGTAAATGAGAAAGAATCAAGCAGGTGCAGCTTCCCCCCACTGCATTTTACAGGCTACAGCTTCTCTTTTTGTACACAGCAGTTCACGGCACGAGAGCTCTGCTCTCCTCCTTTGTACCTGACACTCTGTTGTAGACATTTTTTGCATATCAGGATGAGGGGTCTGCCACGGTTGCTCATCTGAACGGAACATTCTAATCTGGTAGCTTAATGGGCATAACCTGTACTAATTAAAAATAGCTCCTGTAAAACTTTACCTGGAAGTTTTCTATTGTCTTGTTTTATATGCATGTCAGCAGCTATCAAGGAGGTTCTGCTGTACAGTATGATCTCCAAAGGAGCCAACTGTACTTTTAAAACTGCCTCTTGATATGGTAGAATGAATCTAGCTTCTGCCAACGTGCAACATAAGAATCATTGCTGGTTACTTGCTTGAATGCAACTTGCTTCTTGATAAACCTAGGAGTTGGAAGACTCTAGGGGGAAGTTTCTAGTTCTGTTGTTAACTCCATTTCATTGAATTCTGTGGATATGTTATATGCATTATATGTGTGCAGGTAACCAGAGTGAATCATCCTCAGTTCACAGTAACAAGAGAAGCGATTGGTGGATGGCCTAAAAATGCTGAGGGGGCACACAGATGTGCATGATTTATTTATATTTATTTTATTGGACTTGTATCCCGCCCTCCCCGCAAGCAGGCTCAGTGGCAAAGCTGCTGTAGAGGTGTACACACCACATGGTGTACAGATGTACAACTTCCTGTTCATGGTTAACCTGTATGGAAACCTGTTTGCAGCAGAAGCTGGCTTTGCACAATGTCCGTTGACCTGCACATTGAGTATGACAGCTCATCTCCCCTCCTTCCCCGGAGCAGTTATGCCGCTCTTCAAAAATAGATTTTCCTTTTTTTAAAAAAAGTTATAAATGAACATATGATAAATAAAAGGCAGGCCACAAGCAGATGACTGATACCAGTGTTCAGATTGCTGATATCTGAGAAGGCAGGGAAACTGGGCAAGTTTGGTGGTGGTGGGGGGGACACCTACCACAAGTCATATTTAAAGTTATCTCTGTGCACATCTTGAGTCATTGGATGGAAACTTCATGACTGTTGGCTGATAAGACTTGAATTCAGACTTCTGTGTCATTAGACCATTGTTATGCATTCTCACACAAATGTGTATAACAGAGGCTTAAGGGCAGCTTTTTCTCAAGTCCTTTGGATTGGGCCCACTATGAGCAGGTCAGCAGTGTCTGTGTTTCAAGTGGTGAAGTGCTGAATCCCTTCCCCTGTTGCTGATCTTCTTTTCTGAATTGCCCTCTCAAACTGATTTCTCCTGGTGGGAAAGTAGCTTTATGAAGTTGATTTGGAGAGACAAAAATGGCTGGCAGGAAAAGAACAAAGTATCTCATCCCCACCTGTTGATTCTTTGCTGCTGACAGGTTCAGCCTGAAACCATGTTTCTTCAGGGGAAAAAACGCCCATCCAGACTACATTTAGGCACCTTGTTGTGGTTGCAGGTAGTTGTGTTCTAATGGTTTGGAAGTCTGTATTCAAGCACTCCTCCGCTCTTACTGGATTCTTCCTGTATCTGCTTTTCTTCAACTAAAAGTGCCCACCGGAATTACATTTCCATGCATTTGCGTGTAATGCCTCCCGTATCAAAAGAGAATAGAAACTTGTCCTTTTTTGGCTATTACTCTGTACAGTGCCACAGCAGTGTATAAATAATAATCAGTGCAGTTCTCAGTTCCAAGTACATAGAATTTGTTTGTTTCTCTTTCAAGGATATATGTCGAGTTTCAGTCTGCCATAAATGCAACTGATTAAAGAAGAACAAGGTATCTTTTGGGACCTGAGCCCACTTATTTCTGGTAACAGAAGTTTTGCAGAAGTCCTTATTCCCAGAGATTTTTAGAGACAGAAACAACTGTGAAGGAAGCAACTCCACTAGTGCTTCTGTCCACAGGAAACTGGCAAGAGGTTGCAGGCGCTTCGGGCTTTTTTACTGCTGACTTTATGGCTTTTTTTTTTTCCATCTACAGCAATATGACTATGACAGCAGCACAGTCCGGAAAAAGATATTTCAAGATGCTTTGATCCAAATCACTTTGCCTACACTGCAGCGGACATTGGCCTCAGCTTGCAAACCGGTAGGTTGCTGTGCTGAAGGGGCATCAAAAGGAGAGGAAAAGTTTGCCTCAATGACATGTGCATGCTATTGCATTATCCTGATCATTTGAAAGACGGCTGAAATTAATAGACTATTGACAGTAGGAGTGAAGGTCAAGTATACTGCAGCTGTGTGTTATGCAATCTGTAAATCCCAGAAGGGACTTATGAAACCCTTGCCATGCTCGTTTCCTGCAGTTGGAGCTCCAGGCATTCTAGGATGTGGTGTTTCTCAAATGCAGCCTCTTGAGCTCTTTCCCCTTTTCTGTGGTGGTGGAAAGTGCCATCAAGTCACAACTGACTTACGGAGACCACGTAGAGTTTTCAAGGCAAGAGACTTCAGATGGTTTGCCATTACCTGCCTCTGCATCATGACCCTGGTATTCCTGGGAGGTCTCCCATCCAGTGCAAGCCAGGGCCAACCCTGCTTAGCTTCTGAGATTTGATGAGATCAGGCTAGCCTGGGCCATCCAGGTGAGGGCCAACCCAACGCCAACCATTTTCTGTACAAGTCAGTAAACTGAGTCAGTGCAGTACCTTTTCTGTGATGAGCTGCAGTCACAGCAGTGATTGTGGAGACACTTCCTTATCCTAGCCCCAGGTGGACATGGAATGGAGGCAAGGGAATTATCTCTTACTGCCATTACAAGTTTTCCCATCTGCAGCTGTACAAAAAGACAGCTTTTGAACCTTAGCCAGTCTTTATGCTCTGCAAACACAGCTAAATACCAGTCTGAAAGAGCTGTTTGTTTATTTATTACTTGAGATTTGTGAATCACCCAATCCCTGCACACACAAGGCTCTGGGCCATGTACAACCGGTAAAGCAATGTTAAAATTAATAACATCTATAAGTCAATTACATAACCTCAGAGGGCATCAATCATTTTTTTTTGTATCCACTCCAGACTGTGTTGCCATCTTGTGGGCAGGATGAGGAGGGGGCCCAAGCACAAAGATGGAGGAAAAGAAGAAAAGGGTGCCAGCCACGATGGAGCCATTGCTGTCCTCAACCAAAAGCCTGGCGGAACATCTCTGCCTTACAGGCAGTGTTCCCTCTAAGCTGAGTTAGTGTGAGCTAGCTCACAGTTTCTTAGCTTCCGGCTCAAACATTTTTGTCTTAGCTCAGGAAGGAGGGCTCCAGAGCAAAGTAATTTATGCTGTAGCCAAATTGCTTTCTCACAACGTTAATGCCAGTAGCTCACAAAGTGAAATTTTTGCTCACAAGCTACACAACTTAGAGGGAGCAGGGCTGAGATACTTTCACTCTCAGTTTTGATGTTCTAGCAGGCTGAAGGGCTGGGGTGTGGCTCAGTAGTAGAACATTTGCTTTGCATGTAAAAGGTCCCAAGTTCAATCCCTGGCATCTCCAGTCAGAAGGACCAGGTAGTGATGTGATGTGAAAGACCTCTGCCTGAGACCCTGGAGAGCCACTGCCAGTCTGAGTAGATGATACTGACCTTGATGGACCAAGGGTCTGGTTCAGTATGAGGCAGCTTCTGGTGTTCATGAAACACTGGGAATCCCATGTACAGAACCCTCAGCTGATTTTTAAGCTCACTTGCCAGGCAATGTTGACTGGAATCAGGGAGCCCACATTTGTCCACTGGAAAAACTTACGTGTTCATGCAGCACACACAGTTTTCCAGATGGCGGCTCTCTGGGGCTGTTCTGCATTAGTTGAAATCTCCTTCCGCTGGCTCTGGTATCCCAGTCCATATTGGGCCCCACACCCCTGACAAGTGAGTTTAAAACAACAACAACTGGGAGATGTGTATACAGAATTCTTTGTGCATCATGTAGTTAGGTCCTGAGTAGATCTGATTGAACAAGGCTGTCTTGTTTTTTCTCTTGTTATATCTTGTTATGTAGGAGCTTCAGAAATACGAACAGTTCATCTTTTCTGATCATACCAGTGTGATACAAGTCGAAAACGTCTACGAAGAGATTTTGCTTGAAACTCTGCTTGTTGAAACCCTAAAAGGTAAATTTGCTTCTGATATACTTATTTGGTATCCTGTTTTTTCAAGCACAAAGTTCTCAGAGGTGCTTACATTTTAAAAACACAATTTCACTGTTTCTTCCTCTTCCCCAATATATTACACCCTATTGTGCAGTAAATGTTGTGGCCCCTTCCTCCCAGGATAAGAAGTCTTACTTTCCTAATGACCGAGTAGGGAGGATCTCTGTGTGACATTGCTTCTGATAGTAGAATGGTCGTTGCTTGGATGGTGATCTTTCTAGGCCCTCCTCTCAGGAGGTCAAACAATCTCATGAAGCATGTAACTGCCATTGTTTTGATCCATGTCTGCAAGTGAGATAATATATCACCTCTAGCCTGTTACAAATGGACAAAAAACAGAATTTAGATCCAGATTTGAACTTCACCAGTTATTGGAAGTATTTGGTTTGGCTGAAAGATCATAAACATGAACATCAGTTTCACTGTGTCCTGGGTATACTAGTGCAAGAAGAAAAAAATTCCAATGCGTTGAATTTTTTAGGGGTAGGGTTTGAGGCAGATCAGGATGTCAAAATCATACCCTTCCACCAAGTAAAGTTATGTCTTCTATCCTCAGTCGTTCCAATTCCTGATACCATTGATACCACCCATATCTTTGACCTGTTTCTGTTAACAAAATCGGAGGGGGGGAGGTGTCTTTTTCTCCATCCAGTCCTTTCCCCATCACGGTTTTCCTCAAGACTTAGGCCAGCAGCCAGCGTCTGTCTAAATCTAATGTGGGTCAAGAATGGGACTTAGGGACAGAAGCCAGAGAAGAGAGTAGTCCATCTGGAAAAGGCCATTCCCAGCCTCCTGAATTTCAGAGAACTTTATACATCTCCCCCCCCCCCCCCCCCCATCCTTTGTTACATCCTCATGGCTTATTTTTTGGTCCCTCTTCTGTTTCAGTGATAAAGGAGGCTGCCCACTTGAAGAAACACAACCTCTTTGAGGAAACAAACCTTCCTTCTGAAAGTGTATCCAGTCTAAGTGACCTCAAAACCCCCTCAGGATCAGCTCAAGCCAGCCCAGCTAGGAAACCAGCCACCAACTTGACAGAGGCGTCACAGGCTGACATGCAAAGTAATGAAGTGTTTGTGCCAGAAGTCACTCAGGAGGGTTGCCAGGAGGCTGCAAAGACACTGGACAATGAAGAGAGAATTTCTGCTAATGTCTCTAGTCTTCCCGCAGAAGGGAGGGAAGAAGGGATGACTTCTGATCTCAGTGGCAAGCAGGAATCCCCTTCTATGACTCGTATATCTGCAGAGGAAACGGTAACTCCATGGGTTCCCGATGTTCAAGAAACAAATGTTGGTGGAAGCCCAAGAACTGAAAATGAGGTACTAATGGAAGAGGAAAAGGCACCAGTTCCTGATAGCTTGAATGAAATAAGAAACTTGCTGACCCTGACAGTAGAATTGCCAGCAGATAATCCACTTGAGAACAAAGAAAGTATACATGAATGTGGAATTTCAAAAGCACAGGAATCTGTAGAAGAAAGGGACAAGGAAGACAAAATGATTGCAGATGAGTGTCAAACAGGTGAGGTGCCGGAGTCTCCTAAAGTGCCTTTTCTACCCAGTTTAGAAGCAGGTAGTATAGCTGTAACAAGCCTGTCTCTTTCACCCACTGTTGAATCAGATGATATAAAGGCAATAAGCACCGCTGGAGAAGGAAGCCACAGAACTGAAGCAGATTCTCCAGATGTGTCTGAGGAACTGGATGTTTGTCAGGCCTCAAAGACCAATTTGGAGACAACAACAAGCATCTGGTATACTGATGTGGACAGTGGCAGTGCCAATGGCCAGTCTCAAGAGAAGCAACATGTGGAAGATGGACAGTCCGACCAGAGTGGACTAGATCTTCCCCCTACTCACCTTATCCCAGTCGATGAGAAGCCACAAGCGGAACATGCTGAAAGAGAACAATCTGAGCAGGTGCAGGGGGAGTTTTGTATCCTTCGTTGTGCTTCAGTGGATGACAGTCCACAAGTAGGGCCCCATACTGGAAATGAAGAATCTAGACTCTCCCTTCTTCATTCCGTTCCACCCGAAGCAGATTCTCAGATTTCCCCTAGCCGTTCCATAGAAACACAAGAGTCTACTATTTTGAGTATTACAGATTTGAGAGTAGAGTCAACTGATCTGCCAATTTCTCCAGAAATAAAAGAGAATGAGGATAACACCGCAGAGGTCTCAGAGAACACACAGTCCCAAAGCTTCACCTTGGCTGAAGGGGATGATTCTACGCTTGCACGTTTGTCTTTGCAGAGTGCTGATGGTGCAGATTCGACAGGAGGAGAAATGGGCACGCAGGAAAGTGCTGGAGGCAATTGTCCTGAATCACAGTCAGAGAAATGAAGGGGGTTTTTTTGGAAGTGATCAAAGCCCCTTTAAAGCTGGGATGGAGAGATTTAGTCATACTTTGAATTCCTACTTGAGAGCGCTCGTATTTTGAATCTGCAGCTATGTGATGAGAGTTTTGATTGCGTGAATCATCTCTGTGCCATCAGTTATTGCTTCATTTATTCTAACGACTTGGAATCGGGCAACTGAAAATTAGTCATCGTCACCAGAAACTGGTGCAGTCCATTGATGCTAAGTTCAAAGAACGTTTTAAAGCCTTTGAAATTCCTTGAAACAGTCCTTTAAATGCCTTAAATATAACCTGTAAATATTCACTGTGGCTTTTCGAAATGCAGGACCTATGCAGATGGATGAAGCTTGCAGTAATGGGTCAGAACTATGATAAAAATCAGTTGCCATTAAGGGATAATATTATGTATAGGATTTGCTTAGAGCTAATAGTCGGGTGGGGGGAGAACTTTGCTTATTGATACTTTGTGCAGCATAACAATGTATACAATTTTGACCTTTGATAGCTAGATGGTCACTTCTGTATTTAAAAGTTTTGGCTGATATTTTGACAGTGGAGTGGTCTGATCCTGCTCCCCTCCTTTTTTTTAAATTACCTTATTTAAAATTGCCAAGATAGTTGGAGCAGGTTCCTCTGTCTTCTTCTGCACCTTCTGCAGAGTGCTTTATAGTTTTTTTTTTTGCCGTGGGGAATGACAGAAATTTACAGTAACTTGGTTCCTGTTCCAGTTTTGCAGTTTCTTAGCCTGGACTATAGTTTTTTGTTTTTTAAATAGAAATACATCAAGGCAGCTCAAATCCAGCACCAAGGAAACCTGAATTACGCAACTTGCATATAATTTGACAGATCAAGATGGGATGCTGTGTTTCTCTGTCTGTAGCAGTAGAAAAGAGCAAGAGTCCATTAGTACTTTAAAGACTAACAAAATTTGTGGCAGGGTTTGAGGGAAATCACATCACAGGGTGAGAGGCTGCTAATGTATTGGAATGGCACTGTCTTGTCCTTTGGACTTGATTTGAGAAACACTTTCCAAAAAGTGTGGCCATCATGGCCTTAATCACATCAGAAAGTTCAAAGGCAGGACCTGATGGGATTAGCTATGAATCATGCCTCTGTATAGTCAGCAGCAGGAGTAAGTGGGAAGCCCGTCTATTAAGCTGGTTCATGTGAACATTGAAGTGCATGTTCAGTGAACCACTTGCTTGAAAACATAGCACATAATGTCTAGGAACAATATTTTAGGATTGGGTTTTAGGACAGGATTTTATATAGATAGATGTGTAATACACAGAAGACCATGCTGTAAATGCATCAAAGAGCCAGTTTGGTGTAGTGGTTAAGTGCGCGGACTCTAATCTGGGAGAACCGGGTTTGATTCCCCACTCCTCCACTTGCACCTGCTGGATGATCTTGGGCAAGCCATAGCTCTGTACCAGCTGTTCTCTCAAGAACAGTTGTCTCAGAGCTCTCTCAGCCCCACCTACCTCACAGGGTGTCTATTGTGGGGAGGGGAGGGGAAGGGAAAGGAGTTTGTAAGCCGCTCTGAGACTCCCTTGGGTAGTGAAGGGTGGGGTATAAATCCAATCTCTTTTTTTCTTCTTCTAAAGCCGGAACTAATTTGCGTATTCTAATTGCGTGTAAATTTTTGCATCTTGTAGTCCTGTGCGTAGCAGATAGCAAGTGGGGAGAATTGGGGGAGGGAATTAGATTGGGTTGTCCCACCCACACTTTGGTGAATGGGTAGAGCTGGTGGTGATTATCATGCATTCCTATTTCCGCCAAATATCCAGGTTGGAACAGGGTTTATGTGTTTTATAACTTACCTTTTTGGGATGTGGAATGGAATGGTATAGCCTGATCTTGTCAGGTCTCAGAAGTTACGCTGGCTCAGTACTTGGATGGGAGACCACCAAGGAAGACTTTGCTGATAAAGGCAATGGCAGAACACCACACCTCTGCTTGATCACTTGCTTTGAAAGCCCTAAAGTCAGCTGCAACTTGACAGCACCTTACACACACACACACAAATTACCTTTTCATTCATCTTATTTTCTACAGCCACCATTTAGCTCTCAAGGTAGAGCACATTTTTTATACCTTGGTAGCTGCGGTGGCTCAGAGGTTAAAATGCTGAGCTGCCAACCGAGACCTGAATGCCGCGTGACAGAGTGAGCTCCTGTCTCTGGCCCCAGCTCCTGCCATTCTAGCAGTTCGATAGCAAGAAATTGCAAGTAAATAGGTACCACTTTGGTAGGAAGGTAACAGCATTCCATGCGCCTTGATGTTAAGTCATGCTGGCCACATGACCACGGAAAAAGTCTTCGGACAGCACTGGCTTTTCGGCTTGGAAACAGATATGAGCACCGCCCCCCTAAAGTCAGATTTGACTGGCTTTTGAGCAAGGGAAACCTCTACCTTGACCTTTAGCTTATTATTTACTAGGCATAGGATAAATAGACACAGAGACCAAGGCATAACAGGAACCAAAATATAAGAAAGATATATTAACAAATCATTAGAAGCATAATATAGTTATTTGGATGTTGGTTACGCAGGTGCACATTATTGTCGATTTCTTTAACATTACTGTACCTAAGGGAAATAGTAATCCCTGTGCTACTCCTCATGAAGACTTTGCTTGCATTGAGCTGAAGGCTTCCTTCTGGTTAAGCTCCAGTTCTAGTGATTTCTTCCTGTTTAGGGCAGTTCACTGAAGGTGCTGGAACTAGGATACCAAGGTTAGAATCCTAAGCACACTTTCTAGGGAGCAGGGCCCACTGAGCTCCACACACACTTAGGACTGAATAAACATGCTTTGGATGACAATGCCAGTGGCTGCTTCTAGAAAACTCAGCTCTTTCCTTAGCTGACCCTTTCAGTTTTTTCCACCTAATGCCTTCCTCTCAGTCTCATTATCAGACCACAGCTATGTTTTTTCCTTTAACATTTGTTCCACAGTCTTCTTTTTCAGCTCTTAGTGTTACCGTGACCAGCAGTTGCTGGGGTTGTCAAGAGGAAAATGTCCTGTCCCTTCATGTGTTCAAATGACAGGAGAAGCTTTTTGTGGCATGGAGCTAAATACATCATTTGTTAAATAAAATCAGATTAAACCTTTATTAAAAGGCATGGGTATTTATTTTTCTCAGGGCAGTGGGGAGGGGCTGTAGCTCAGCAGAAGAGCCTCTGCCTTGACTACTGAAGGTCCCAGGTTCAATTCCTGACATCTCCAGGCAGTAGGTGATGTGAAAGACCTCTGCCTGAGACTCTGGAGAACCACTGCCAGTCTGAGTAGACACTACTGACCATGATGGACCCGTGGTTGATTCAGTATAAGGCAGCTTCATGAGTGACTAAGACCCAAGGAATTCTCTGTGCCCCAACTCTGACCTTTTATGCTCTCCAGCCAGACCTTTCAGGAGGTTCACTGTCTGAAGCCCTCAGCTTACTGGTTTTTACCTAAGGACCAGTGAAAATTGATACACTCTGCACTAACTGATAGGGTTGCTGACTGCCTGAGGAAAAAAAAGTGTACAGTGAAATGTCCAGTTAATGAATACCAAGATAAATTTAACGTGATATTTTGCTTGGTTTTGAAATCTAAAGGATGGGTGTCTTCAGAAACAAAGTTCATTCAAAATACTTCCCTTTAGCTTTCTAAATGGGTAGTCAGTAAGGTGCTGCTGTAACAAAAATCATTACAGATGAAAACATCTCTCTTCCATGACTACTCAACATAACATAGATTTTCAGCCATTTTGTTCCAGTATTTCAGTATTCTTTTGAAATTATCATGCATATATTTCCATGTTTGATGTAAAATATAATTAATTTGTACCAAAAATCTTAAGATGTATTTTTTGCTGCTGTTTAAATATATTGCCCCATTATTTAGAATGAATAGGGAAAGAACTGCTTTCTCTGTGTCAGTATAACATCAGAAGGAGCCAGTCCCAAACAACTGGAGGATCCGTATCGGGGTTGGTTGGAACTATACATTATAAGAAACACAAAGCAGTGCCTGGAAAACAACAGCCCAACATCATTTCCTCTCACATTTTCCGTAACATTTAGTACAACATACCTTGTGGCTTGATGGCAGTACAATGTGCATTTCCCCATCTGCAGGAGTATCATTGGTTGATGGAGAGAGAGAAATGCTCAGAGCAGTCGTGTCAGGATAAGAGGTAAAAATGGATGACATGGGGGGTGGGGAAGACTTCATCTCAGTGGTAGTCAGCTCCACATGTCTTAGAATGTGTAGTTCTGCTGCCATTATTGGAGAAAGCTCACTTACAACCTAACCTTAACCATGTTTACTTGGAAACAGGCCTCATTGCTTTTAGTTGTGAACCCGCTTCGCACTTCCAAATATGTTTAGGGTTGCATCCTTAAAAGGCAAACTTTTGATTCTTACATTTTTTGAGAATTCTGACTAACAAATATGATTAAGTTTTCCCCCCGTTTTACTTCCAAAAACGCTGTTTTCCCCAAAAGCAGTATGTTCAAGGTATTGTTTAGTATACTTTATATGTACACATCTCACCTGATTAACCACCTGACTGAACAGAGAAACTGTGAAATACAATATAATGTGCTTTACAGTTCTCAATTGCTTGTGCCAAAATAAAATATTATCATCTCGTGTATGTTTTTGGAAGTTTATGTGGTAGTAGTTATGAGGAATGCTTCCTGATCGTGTTATTTCTAGAAAGGTCATGCTGTAAAACTCCATGTTTGTGGATGCGAATTACAGTGTTTGGGCTACTTCACACGTTCAAAACAATGGCTTTGTGTCATGAGTCTAGAGCCACCTATGAATTTGCGCACACTTGTGTTCATTTGGAGAATGTAATATGTGAACTAACTATGGTGCCTTCTCAAGTGGCTTGATTGGGGAAATGGCTGCTGGGTTGCTTTGATGGTACCAGGGAACAGGCTTAACAGTTCATACATCGCGTCCTCATAAATAGTATATTCAGGAATGGTTGGGGCATTTAACACATTTTGACTGCAAACCAGTCAAACTATAATGGTTTACAGCTTTATAGTCACCCCCAGGCCACTGTAAATGCTCCAAGGTTTGTATACCCAATTCCTCAGCTTGCACAGGATAGGTTTCTTCGCGTGGAGCCAAATCTAACTCTGTTGACAGTCACAGTTCGACAAAAGTGGCTTTGAGCTTTGCTTAACTTGAATCATAAACATTATTATACTGTTTTCAGGATTTATATTGTACATTAGAGTCAAACCATATTCATGCAATGCATCTGAAATCATAGTAGTTACATGTCTCCCCATGATAAGTATAAATTGACCAGATGGTCTACGCATAAATCTACATCAACAGCTTTCAGGACCATATAGATAATTTTCTTCAGCCACTGCCTTGATCCGATGGCTAATTTTGTGACTGGGCAGATTCATAAATGGCATTCCCGATGCAAATGATCTGGGAAGGTATAGTCAAAATGCTTTGTTGGGAGTTTATTTTAACCAGTCAGCCTTAAGGTGACCTGGGAAGTTTAGCTAAAGTTGCCAACCTCCAGATGAGGCCTGGAGTTACACAGTTACTACAAATCTGCACAAGAGATCAGTTCCCCTGGAGGAAATGGCAGCTTTGGAGGGTGGGCTTCATGGCATCATATCCCCACTGAGTTCCCTGGCCATCCCAGGCAACCTCCTTGAAATCTCCAGGAATTTCCCAGGGCTGAGTTGGTGTCCTTTTTGGCAGCTGACTGATGAGCATAGTTTTGATGTCATCCCAAGCAGGTACATCACTCACAGCAAAGCACCTGACTCAACCGCAGACATATACTTTCTTTGGAAACAAACCAAACAACACCCTTCCTCAAAGCAAGAAGTTGGTCCTTACCCATACAGCAACTATTCTGTGACTGCCTCTACCATAACTGCTACTCTGAGAGCACTCCCCCTTATAAAAGTTACACAAATCCCTACAGGCTCAACAAGGTTGAGGTTCCTTGTTCACAGAGTATTGTTCTTTGGAACAATCCATTCTATTTTGATCCTATTCCCCTTGTGAAAAATTACAACTAAAAGGCTAGGAGGCACAGGGGGCAAATAAGCTGCAGTAGGTAACATTTCTCTCCACAATCACTTATTGATTGATTGATTATTACAATCCAAGATCAGAATTAATCACTTATTGTATGGTATTTTGCTTTCTCCATTTGGTACCCCACCCTTTGTCTGAAAAGTTCAGGGCAGCATGGCTGTTCCTTCACAATAACCCTGCCAGCTAGTTTTGCCTGAGAGAGACCAGGGAGCTCCATACCTAGTATTTTAGGTCTATCAGGTATTGGGACCAACCAAATAAACCTGTGTGCAACCTTCTGAATTCTCCAGAACTCTTCTTCAGGTGGATGCATTAAAAAAAAAGTTCAAAGGATGCTTCCATTTTATGTTTCTTTCCCCAAAAGGAGAAAATCTGCACATTTTCACAGTCTCAAGTAATACAAATAATTCAGGAAAATGAAGTTCTAGACAACTCAAAAGCCTGCATCACCTGGCTTTTGTTGTTGGATTTTGTTCAGATGCTGCATTTCCTTTGGTAGTGATTGAGTGAGGGCATATAGATGCTCCCCAGTCTGACCAAGGTTTAGGGATGCCAGCCTCCAGGTGGGACCTGGGGATCCCCTGGAATTACAATTCATACAGACTAAAGAAATCAGTTCCCCTGGAGAAAATGGATGCTTTGGAGATGGACTCTACAGCATTGTTCTCCACTGAGATCCCTGTCCTCCGCAGGCTCCTTCCCCAAATCTCCAGGAGTTTCCTAACCTGGACCTGGCATCCTTACGACCACGATCCCCACTGGGGTCCGGGGGGGGGGGAGGGTGGACCTGGCAAAACAATTTAGCTCCTTGTGCCCTGGACTCTTATTTTATCTATCGCACCTTTCTATACATCAAAGGGTTGCCAGCTCCAAGTTGGGAAACTCCTGGAGATTTGGGGGTGGAGCCTGGGGAGGACAGAGACCTCAGTGGGGTACAATGCCACAGAGTACACCATCAGAAACATCCATGTTCTCCAGGAGAACTGATCTCTGGAGCTTGGAGCTGTAATTTCAGGGGATCTCCAGGTCCCACCTGGAGGCGGGCATCCATAATACATCATGCTATAAAACAATAATACTCTGCCATAAATACCATTTTGCCACTATTAAAAAGAGACAAATCAACAACAACCACTTTCCCAAATCCAAAAGCACAACCAAACAATAAAAAATGTAATGAAACAAACTAGAGACTACAACTCCCAACAGCCGTTAAACTTCGTAGCACGGAAAGGTGCGCGTTATCACTCGACAGCCACGTCCCATTATTTCTTACAAGGGTTGCGCGCAGGCGCGGGGGGCACGCACCCGTTCCACGTAGACCTCGGATCCGGGCGCGTATGACGTACCATCAGGTGGCACGAGTCCTGCTTTCTTACTGGTTCTGGCTCATCTCGACTGTCACGTTACCGGAAGGGAAACGCGGAAGCCGCTAGACGGGAGGATCTCTGTTTCCTTGGCTACGGTGGAGAGAAAGGGGGGGGAAAGATAGAGAGGAGGGCCGGTCCCTTCACTTGTCGCGGAAGCGGCGCGGCTGCTCTTGGAGGGATGGGACCGAGCCGGGCCTAGCGGAGCAGCTGCCGCCATGAGCGGAGCAGCGGCTGGTGGGGAGGGAAGGAGCGGCGACTCCCCAGCAGGCCGTTGGGCGGGCTGGAAGTTGCTGGCTCTGGGCCTTCTCTCCGCTTCCTCGGTGCTGGTGGCAGCCCCGGCCGCTCAGGCCATGAGCAGGGAGGAGAAACGCCGCCTCGGGTAAGAGGGAGGGAGGGAAGGTGGTCTGTTCTCTTCGCCCCCTTTCTCCTTTTCTCCGCCCGAGCCCGGAGAGGTCACCCTGTCCCTTCCAAGGAGTGGGAATAGCCCACCCCCCTTTAAGCCAGAGCATCATTGAGGCTGGTCAGCTGTGGAACGGTGACTGTGAAATAAAAGTCAGAAGGATGTCAAAGGGTTTCTTAGATCGCTAGTCGAGGTAGTTTTAATTCGATAACTGAGTTTTTCTCTTCTTCCCCTGACACCCCCCCCCCCCCACAGTTCTTTTGTTGTAGATTAAGGGGAGGGGTGACTTTTTCTGAGTTGGTCTCATTAGAGGCATTTCCCCCCTTACTACAGGTGAACTGCAGCTCTAAGATATTGCACTTATGTCAGCTGAAGCAGCAAATTCATCACCCGTTTCGTTACTTGTGTGACCTGTTCCGTTCCACCACAGCGTGTGTTTCTTGGGAAATAATTCACTACGGAACACGTAGGCAACCTCTTATCTATTTATGAGTTTTCTCTCTGTTATGGGAGAGCTTCAAAATAGAAAGAGCTTGTGAAACCATATAGGAGCAGTTGCTGACCCTTTTGCCACCTTACTTGGTGTTGGGGATGTTGCCTATATGATCAAGTATCTTTAAATGGAAATATAGCCATGTAGAAGCAGAACTAAAAATAACTGCTACAGTCCAAGAAGGAGGTGTCAAGGGATCAGTTGAGAAACAACAGGTTAATAGTGCCGGCGAAGCCTTTATGCAAAAAGCCCTTGTGGCTTACTAGTTTCTGTTGAATTTCTCACCTTCAGAACATCTGTTTGGGTGTGGTTTGCACTTAACGCTCTTCTTCGTTGTGTGATGAGTCTGAAAGTTGGCTTACTGTGCTTCAGGGAAGTGTTCAATCAGGTTATATGAACAGAAGATGTTGCCATGTCTTCTACAGTGGTGGTTTTGGTTTAGATTCCTGCAGAGGCATAGCTGCGGATCAACATTGTCCAGTTTTGTGGCTGGTGTGGTGTAGTGGTTAAAGCTTTGGACTAAGCCTTTGGATGACTGGGTTTGAATCCCTTGCTCAAGTGTGGAAGCCTGCCAGGTGGCCTTGGGCCTGTGACAATCTCTCAGCTGAACCTATCCTCACAATGTTGTTGTTGTGAGGGTTGGGGGGGGGGGGGATGATGATGCAAAAAGCTACTTTGGGTCCCCGATCAGAGAGAACAGTGGGATATAAGTAAAAATGAAGTTGTCTGTGTTGGGTTTTTTTAGTTAATACCTGTGAGCAGGAGCTGGCAACTAGCATCACAGCACCGTGGTTCCCATCCTTTATGCTATGGTGACTGGCAAGTCCAAATTTACTTGCTGTGCTGTGACCCACTTAAAAAGCAGAGCACTCACACAAATCAATGACTGCAAAAGCCTGGGATCCACTTTCACAGTTACCCATGTGTTAATGGGTAAAAGGAGTCAAAGATGAAAGCGTACTCATTAAGGCATTTTCAGCTGCTCATTATGACTGACTTTAATTAATCACACCAACTCTAAGTAATGGAATTCTCTGCTTTCATCATGTTTTTTCATTGGCATCTTGTATGATTGCGGTGGGCTAGAAATTTAGGTAAGCATCTGGAAGCCGTTGGCTTGACTTGTGCTAATAGTTCTGAAATGTATAATTGGGTCAGGATCACTATGGTGATACTATCTCTGATGTATTTCTGAAGATATGAGGCTGATGACATGGTCCTGCATCTAAAAGTAACAGCTTAGTGTTCACTGTTGAATATATGTGGTATTGAAGAGGTTCTTCATTCATACTAGCTTAGAGTGGTAATGTGTAGGCAATAATAGTTCAGATAAATATTATGCTTCATTAAGTTACTTTGAGATATACAAATGAGAGGCTTAGTAATGTTTGGAGGGCATGATAATGTCTTAGAAAATAGCTTCTATGCACTTGCATGCTTATGAGTAATGGCTTTTTCCTCACGATAAATTACTTTGAAGTCCGTGGTATGTGACTTTTATCTCTTGTGCGGGTGTTGGGAAATTCAGAAACATATGGTTCCAAATATAATTATTTTGGATATTGTCAACAAGGGAACAAAGTGTTCCGAGGTACCATTCTGCTCATAAAAGAGTCTTCTTGTGTTCATTGGAGGGGCTGTTGGATACAATTCAATAATTTAAGCGTTACAGGTTTGAGCTTTTGTGTTAGATATTTCAGTGAGCAGTTAACACATAAAAGCAGACGATTTTCATGTAGGTAACCTAGGTAATACTGGATAACACTTTTAATTAGAAGCAGAATTAAATTACCTTCTAAATTGGCGTACAGTTTGTTTCTAATGGTTTTTAGATGCCAGTGCATATATTAACAGTCTTTGTACTGGAAAGAAAGATACGTGGATGATTCAATCGAGGGAATTATTTCATCGAGTGATAAACGGAAGTAAGGGGTCATGTTCTGCTTTTATTTGTTGTGTTGAGTTGTGTGCTGTGAGTACCCATGGGATTGTATTATTTCTGCAGCCTTTGAGGACCGGAAAAATGCCAGTTGCCGAGGCTCTTGTTAGAATCCTGACAATTCTTGCTGTCATAAAGAATAAAAAAGTAGAGATCATTCTGGATCTATAATAGATGGAAAAGATTTTCCACTACTGAACATATTGTTTGTCTGGGAATAAAAAAAAGAAAATAACTTGAGCACAGAACAAGAGAGGGCCTCGTGTTGTATCCTCAAAAGCTGTCGTGGCCACCCACACATTACGGTCTTGCCTTCTGCAATCTGATAACTCAGTGACAGAAGCAAAGAGCTAGAACTGTAGACTGCCTGGTTGCCACTGTGCGACATTGCTGGCTTTCTGCTTGTGTTTGGGAATTTCTAGTAATGTCCCTCCATCGGACTATTTCTCATATTGTGCAGTGTCCCTTTCAGTTCCTGTCAGTGAAGTTACATAAGTAAAGGTTTCCCTTGCTCGATAGCCAGTTGACTTTGACTCTAGGGGGTGATGATCATCGTTTCCAAGCTGAAGAGCCAGTGCTGTCTGAAGACTTTCCATGGCCATGTGGCTGGCATGACGAGACACCAAGGCGCACGGAACACTGTTACTTTCCCACCGAAGTGGTACCTATTTGTCTACTTGCAATTTCTTGCGTTCAAACTGCTAGGTTGGCAGGAGCTGGGGCCAGAGATGGGAGCTCACTCTGTCGTATGGCACTCGGGTCTCGAACTGCCAAGCTACCGACCTTCCAGTCTGCAGCTCGGTGTCTTAAACTCGGAGCCATACATAAATGATGATAAAGCCAGCTAATTTTGTCCCTTATTCTACAGGCTGATTCAGATTATTCCTGTTAATTGAATAATACCTTGTAGATCTTTTTAGTTTTCTTGTCAAACTGTAAGTGTGAATGGACTAGTTATCTATATCACTAAGATGAGGAACACAGTAGTCATGTGGCAGCTTTATCATCCAGTCTCACTACTAAGTAAAGTGGAACAGTTTACTTAGCTTTAATCGTTATTAGGATTTTTTAAAACCAACCCTGAACTTTGAAAAGTAACTTTGAAGATGTGAGCAGTGATTCAGATAACAGAAGGAGAATGCTTGCAGCAGAGGGATATCTGCACTACGTCATCATATCATGGTTATCACTTTCGCAGCAGAGCTGCTCCATGTTTGTTCCACATAATGGCTTCGAACCTGCTCTGGTTAGAAAATCAAATTGGAACAACAGTGGAGGTGTCCATGAGAGCTTAAGGAAGTTTAAAGTGTGGAGAAGTTCTTAAGTGTTGGTATGAACAGGATGTATCCTTCACACCTTCAGTCTTGAACAAGTGATGCAGAACCTTCAGCCATCGATCAGTCATCACATGTGATTGGAAAGCTACAGCAAGATTTCTCTAGCTAGGGTAAAATTAAGCTAAGGCTCAACTTTCTGCAGGTGAGAGAAAAAGTGAGGTATGACTCAAAGGGTACAGCCATCCTTTGAAGCAATGAGGACTTCTAGGAATTTTTACTTTTATTTACTATATACATAATCTGCCTTTCTCAGTGAGTTCTCAAGATGGATTCTGCTGTGTAAGTCAGTGGTAAATCCTTCTGAAAAATAGAAAGCAACCCTGGTAGTTTTGTGGATCTGTATTAGCCCTTGTGGGAAGAGCTGCACAGCACTGACAGAATTCAAGCAAAAATTGGGGTGAGAAATGTTGCCCCTGGCAGTGACTTGCACCATCTGTAGGGGGGATTGCCCCATATTTTGCCAACTATGCTGAGTTGAAGTTGTGCAACATGTGGAATACTAGTTGTCTAAGCACCAGTGACTTAGGCTGCAGGCAGTAACGTACATCCAGATCCTCTCGGAATTTGCTTTACAGTGTGGATTTGCACAGGGTTTTCCCATGTGGTCACAATGCGGTACCAGAAAAGGCATGCGTTGTCGTCCCCCCCCCCCCCCCCAGGAGCACAAGTGGGTGGGCCACACATGCTGCAGTACATTCCTGTTGGCTCCAGTTGGTACTGGCACAAGCACATAGACTATCTCTGCTGGAGCTGGGCAGTGGCAGCAGGCACAAGTCACTGCCCTGATGACTTGGTGCCCCAAGCGATCGTTTGGGGTGGTGAACCAGCCTTGGATGCATATCACAATAGCATCTGAAGTGTATGCATAGATCTCCCATGCTGCCTGAGTCTTGTATACGGTATCTGTCATTTGCTTGATTGCTGTCTTGTCTTAAGAAATTCCAGTTTCAAAAACAGATGTTAAAGAATTAATGTATGCTGGGTTCTCCTGGGCCTCCTTTGCCAGCTTGTGTCTCCACAGGATTTCTGAAATCCAGAAATGCCACATACTCTTACTGATAACCTTTCTTTAACGTGCTTAACTGTCCAAATGGTCATTGGATATTCTGTAGATTTCAAATATGTGCTTAAACTTAATTAACTTCTGTTTAAATCTAATAGAGATCATCAGAATTGGCCCCTAAATCACACTGTGTTTTTTGTGTTTTTCACAGGGGTCAAGTGTTGGAAATGTTTGATCATGCCTATAGTAATTACATGGTAAGAAACCTGATCATATATAATTCTGAATGTTTAACTGCTTTTAACTATCAGTTTTAGCTACTGTTCTGGGAGACTTTCACATGTTGTGTACTGTGTAGGGATTGTGAGTTGTGAGTAAAGAGATGTATCTGATTGTTATGCTAGTACTTTGACTGGTATCACGTATTCTGATCCTAAATAAATGTAATTGGAAGCAAGTTTCATTGGTATTTTTTAAAGTGACATTTCTGTTTCTGAATGTGTTTGCCTCTACTCAGTACCTTTTGATTAATTGAATCAATCTTTATTCATGGGTTTCACTGCAAGTTTCCTAACACTTTACAAAAACATGCTTAAAAAGCATTATGTATATATACAAGTGGGAACCCGCAAGGACTTGTGGGGGGGCATCTCATGACCCCCTCCCCCACTGTCCTCTTTCCTTTCCCTGAAAGCACCCATAGCCTTTCCCCTTTTCTGCTTCCTTCTGTATCTCCCACCAATCCTGAGCTAAGCATTTATATTGTGTACTTGACACCAACCAGCCAACCTACCTTTTTCTGTCCTTCTGTTTCCAGCATTCCTTCATGCCCAGCAGCCTCTGCCTAGGAAAACTATGGCCCAGTTGTGTGGCACTAGCCACTGGACCAAACCCACTTGCATGGTACAGAACCCTGTATCCCCTTCCCCATATTATTTCCTCTTTTCCTCCTCCTGGCAACCCCCATATCCTCTCCCCTTCCCTTGCCTCATTCTCTCCGTCTCAGCCATTTTATCTTCAGCTATATGTAGTATTTATTTACTTCATTTATACCTTGCCTTTTCCCACAGTGGGAACAAAAGCAGTGTACATCATTCTCTTATCCTTTTTTTATCCTCACAACAACCCTGTGAGGTAGGTTAGACTGAAAGCATGTGACTCCCCTAGTGAGTTTCCATGGGAGACTGGTGATTTAAACCCAGGTCTCCCAGACCTTACTCTGAACCACCGTACCACATTTGCTTTCATAGGGTGGTTACTGTTGAACAGTAGCAAACAGCCAGGCCTAGGTGAGTCATGTAGTTGAGTGGCGTCAAGTCACCCAGTTGTTGCTGCCAGGCCTGGCCCCAATGAGTCTCCCCTCAAAGGCTAAAACAGCCCTGGAAAGGGCCCTGTCCGCTCTGGCCACCTTTTACCAACAGAAATAAAGCCTAGAATGCTGTGGTTGCCTAGCAACTGCCACTGAGGGCTTCCATGTTTTAAAGCTGCAGAAGTTCCTTTTATCATTTTGATGGTTTTTTAACTCCCCTATGTACTTTTTGTGGGGGTCAGATTTTTTCCAAACCTGGGGTGTTTTCCAGGTATATCGAAGAATTTATCTTGTCCACAGCTCCAGTTATCTCATTTAAGCATCCTCCGATTTGGCCAGCTTCGCTATTAGAATATACAAGTGGGGGTCTGCAAGGAACTTGTTGGGAGAGGGCATCCCATTCATCCTTCCTTTCCTTCATCCCCTTTCCTTTCCTTTGTCCCCTCCCCCACCCCTTTTCTGTCACTCATGTCCCCTTGCTTTTTCTTCCCCCCACCTTCTCCTTGCCACCCCCCATTTTTCTTCCTTCTAATCCAGACCAACCATTTGTCCTTTCCGCTGCTCTGAAAAAGACGATGATGGCAGTGGTAGCTTCTGTCCTCCCCCTCCTCTGCTTGCCTCCTGCCAACAGAGGAGCATTGTTTGCCAGGAAACTGGGGGGGGGGGATCTTTGTTGCATCCAAGGAAGGGGGTGTTGGAGGTAGCAGGCCCCCCCATACTTCTTCTCCTGTGTGGGGCATCTGCTCCTCCCCCTTACTCACCCCTAAGTTGGGGTGAGCCCAGACTCTTCTTCCCTGCCTGCCTGCCTGCCTGAAATTTGACTGAGGCAGCATGGAAGCAACAGTAGCTGCTGGCGGTCTTGTCATCTTCCTCCACATTGTCTGTGGCAGCCTGGCAGCATGATTATCTTCTCCTCTTGCCCTCCTCCTTGTCCACCTGCCTGCATTTAGAGAAAAGTTGTCTGTACTTGCGCAGTCAACTGTTCTGTTTTGGAGTTTTTTGTGACCCCCCCCCCCTTTTAGTAGTTTAGGATTTTTCTGTAAGCCTGGGGGTTCCTCCAAGTTTTGAGAAGTCTCTGTTCTGTCAGTGTGGCCCCAGTCCATGGATTTAGATATCCACAGTTGGGGGCCACACGTGACTATTAGATATATAGATGATGATAATAAAAAATGCAGGGAATCCCATAATATTGACAAGTGGCAGGGAACTGCTGGTTAAAGAACTGCTAAAGTTTAGGTTAGTACTGTGATAATTGCTTGTGTTCGCAAAACTGGCTGGAAATTACGTTTACAGGTGAAACTGAGGCTGCAGCCCTATGCACTCTTATTTAGCAATAAGTTCCAGTAAGGTTGTTGGGATTTGGTTCTGAGTGGATGCCCTTATATGCACTTACCGGTTCACTTCAGGTATCTTGCAAAAACGTCATGAAGAGGGTTTGGTAATCTAAGCAGTCTTGTGATTTGAATTGGCCACCCCTAGTTTGTAATTGGTTGGCCGAAGCAGAACTAGAGGTTGTGGTTTGAGGCTGTCATTTTGGCTTGCTGTCCAAATTGACAGACTCATCGTCATGGTGGTTGCTACTTCCTTAATTGCTTGCACAACCAGTGCTCTGTGTGCATATGTACTGTTCAAACCGGTGCTGTGTGTGTGTTTGTGGTTTGAATCTTGGAATTGGCAGCTGCTTTTGGAGGTGGCTGGATTAGCAGGCAGATAGGAATGGAAGCAGGCAAGCCACTCTAGCTGTGATTTCCTTGTGTGCCGGGTTCTAAGCTATGGTTCATGCAAACCATCCTTTGATCTGAGGTCCAACCCAGAGAAAATAATGATCCTTCATGAGCCTTGTCTTAGTGTGTTCACTCCTGGGCTTTTGTGTTTACTTTCTGATGAAATCTGCACCTGCTCACCCACAGCAAACAGCTGCCTCTTGAGACAACTTGTGCACACTTAATTCTCGTGCACGCTTAGTTCTCACACATGCTAACCCTTTTAAGAAAAGAAATTTAACTTTTTAAAATGGTACTTCAGGTGTGTAAAGTATGACGTACCCCTTTGTATTGATACAGGGGATCGGGTTTTTTTTTACAGATGTGAACTGTGGCAGAAAGAGAAATCTGCTAATTCCACTAACCAGTGTTGCCTAGTAAATTACAATAACTCAAAACTTAGCATAAATGTTTAGGAGTGTAAGGTTCCTGGTTCAAACGCCACCGTACCCACAAACTCACCAGGTGGCCTTAGGCAAATTACTGTAATCTCTATATTTGCAGGATGAGGGGGATTCTGACCTTTCTCAGCACTGTAAAGATTATTGTTTTTCAAGACTGAGGCAAAGAATCTGAAGTGTTTTACATCTCAGAAGTGTTTAGTAGTAAAGTTACTAATGAACAGAAGCATACAAATTACCACTTCCTGCAAAAAAAAATAGCAGTGTATGATGAGTGTAAAGCCCTGTCCCCGTCCCCCCCCTACCCCGGTAAATACACGTGTGTGAGCTTGCCACTTCCTTAGATGCTTGCCCAACAAGCTCATTATGTGCATGCATATGCACTGTTCATATTGGTGCTGTGTGCTTATGCTTTGCATCTTGGAATTGGCTCCCAAGTATAAAATATAATTTGTGAAAAGGCCTTCGTTCAGCAGTAGGAATCTGAACCCAGGTTAATGTCATTTGGGTATAGAGTGTTGGACAAAGCTGTTTGGTACATTTAAGATGGAACCTGTATTGTGTGATAAACCTGCTTTGTAAACTGGGATTAACACACAACAAAGACGCGATTATAGATGATCGGAAACTGGCTTTCTTTTCCGTGTTTGTGGCATAAAGTGTTTGGGTTATCAGGATGTTAGGAATGTCCTGGAAGCTTTAAAGGTGAAAGGATATTTATTTGCCACGTATGCTGGGCATAAAGTAAATAAATGACACCTCTGTGCTTGTTTAACTTGGACACTTGTAAAGTGTACAACGTCAAATACTTGATGTTAAGACTTACAGGCTGCTCTGAAGTGCTGATTTTTTAAAAGCTTGCTACTGTTAATTTTTGTTAGAAGACATGTTGCTTTAAAACTAGAGGTTCTGTATTCATAAAGGGGGCATCCATTGCTGTGCATGTTATTTCCTGCCAGTGCCTGAAAAGTAGGTGAGTTGCATATTTGGTTGTCACCTTGCACCAGTGTAAGTTGGGCTTCGAAATACTTCTTTTGGTGGTACTAAAGAGATCAGGTTATTCAAATGGCTGTTAAATGCAGTAGTAGGAACTACTGGTCACCTCACTCCTTTTACTCTTGCCTTTTACTAAATAAAAGACCTTTGTGAGTCACTTTTATATGGGGTGGGGATAGTCCCTCCCAAAGGGGACTGTCCACAGTTGTCTGAGTGAAGGAAACAGGGAGCCTATCCCAGAACAAGGGAGTGAGGTGTTCGCACACACATGAACACGCGAAGCTACCTTATACGGAATACGACTCTTGGTACATCAAGGTCAGAGTTGTCTACTGCGACTGGCGGTGGCTTTCCAGGGTAGAGGTGTTTCAGATCACCTGTGACCTGGTCCTTTTAACTGGAGATTCTGGGGATTGAACCTGGGACCTTCTGCATGGCAAGCTGCTGCTCTACCACTAAACCACATCTTGAGTTTGCTCAGGAAACAATAGGCAACCACACTTGCAGCACAATCCTGTGTAGAGTTACTCCAGTCCAGGCACACTGAAATCTGTGGTCTTAAAGTGGAGTAACTGTGCATAGTTAAGCTGTCCTCCACTTTCCTTCCTTGGGGCATTTTGCACTATTCATTTGTAGTTCTGAGCATTGCCCTGATCTGGCTAGTCCAGGCTAGCCCAATCTTGCCAGATCTCAGAAACTAAGCAGGGTTGGCCCTGGTCAGTATTTGGGTGGGAGACCTCCAGAGAATACTAGGGTCACGATGCAGAGGCAGGCAATGGCAAACTACCCCCGAACGTTTCTTGCCTTGAAAACCCTACGGAGTCACCATGAGTCAGCTGTGACTTGACAGTGTGCTGCTGTACTTCCTTCAGCCTTCACTAAGGCCTACCCACTTCAGGAAGTGAGGCTTGCCAGCATTATGTAAAGCAGTGCCCTCCTGCTGCTTGAAGGGCTGGGTTTTGATGCTGTAAAGGTTTCGCAGCTTACTTTTGAATAACTCTAGCAACAAGAGCCAGGTATGTAGAAGGGGTGGGAATCATGAAAGAAATGTGTGCAGGCAGCGCACAGAATGTTGATGTATAGTGGTACTTAGTGTAAATAAGGAGTGTCTCCCCCCCCATATGGCTATCATACCCACTTGCAGTGTCTTGATTTCACTAACTCATGTTTCCCTTTTATTATTATCTGGATGTCTAGTTGCTCCTCTCTTTCTCCTCCTCCTCCAATCTGGGCAAGGTTTATTATTATTTGGCTAGTAAATTGCTAGTTCAGTCTGGTGAAGGTGTGGAAAGCATTCTGCAGTGTTGCTTCCTGGAGAAGCAGATTTCCACAGTGGAAGAAAACCATGCATACACCCTGTGTGTCCCCTTTTGTTCATGACCTCCTGTGTTCCTTTTTCCTCCCAATGAATAGGAACATGCCTATCCAGCCGATGAACTCATGCCTTTAACTTGCCGTGGAAGAATTCGAGGTCAAGAACCAAGCCGTGGGGATGTGGATGATGCCTTGGGAAAGTTAGTGCTTTAAAATGATTGTTTTTGTATGAACCCAACAAGACTTTACTGTGTCAAGCATCTAGTGCTGCAGGTCTGTGCTTAGAAACCATGCTGACTTTAATATACATGCTGGATGAATAACTATTGAAGTCAGTTGATTTAATGTTAAATTGGAAAGACGTATTCCGGTGTATGGCAATTAGACCCGGCTTGAAAACAGCTACTCTTCAGATCCTGTGCTTGAGGAACAAACACCAGTAGGCCTCCAGGAGGGGAAGCCTTACTGAAAATTCATTTGCCATTTTAGCAACAGATGATTAACTCAGGTATCTGTAATCAAGTGAACTAATAGAATGCTGTGAAGCTGTTTTCAAGATGGAGTTCCCTAGTTGCTGTTAAACTTCACCATGCAGAGCCAGCTGCTCACAGCAAATGAGAGCTGGTGAGATTATTTCTCAAACAGCATCAAATAAGCTCCAGCTCATAAACAGACACCAGCATGTAAGGGTATTCACTTAGTTGGGTGTGGAAGTAAGACACAGGCATGTGGCACCTCCTCGGTCAGGTATCAGAACCTTCAGCCATCAGGGAGACCCAGATGAAGGATCCCTGCTAGTGTGATTTGGCTTCCCCCTTTTTAAGTCAGTTTGGTGTAGTGGTTAAGAGCACGGACTGTAATCTGGGAGAACCGGGTATGATTCCCCACTCCTCCACATGCAGCTGCTGGTCTGACCTTGGGTCAGTCATAAGTTCTTTCAGAGCTATTCTCTCAAGGGCAGTTCTCGAGAGAGCTCTCTCAGCCCCACCTACCTGACAGGGTGTCTGTTGTGGGGAGGGGAAGGAGAATGGATGGTAAGCCACTCTGAGGCTCCTTTGGGTAGTGAAGGGTGGGGTATAAATCCAATCTGTTCTTCTAGTCATGGAGGGATTGTGTCAGCAGGGCCTGTTTACGTAGTCATTTATTCATATAGGCTGTGGATTATGTAGAAGGTTTTTATCAGTTGCTTCCTTACCCCACTGGATATAAAATCTGTGGGCAAGTGATTATATGTTCACACCTGTGCATATGCATGCACACACCCCTCAAGATAAGCAGTGCTCAGTTGCATTGTCACAGAGAAAAGCATCTGGCTGTGTTGCCTAATGGCTGGGATATGTTAAGATGAATTATTTTCTACATAGGACCTGTTAGACAGATATGCTCACACTTGATGGCCCAGTAAACTATGTGACTGAAGTCAATGAGTCAGTGGAACCAAGAACGTGTATACTACTGATTGAGGAAATGTTACTTTCTTCTCTAGAACATGGCTTTTATTTTCGTTGCAATTAATGGGCCATAAGAAATGTAGATACCTCCTTGATAGGGATGGGCGTGAACCTACCGATGAATCATAGTTCAAGCACTAACCAGGCCGGCTCGTGGTTCATGAACTGATATTCGGGAGAACTGCCAACCATGATCTGCCCATGAACTTCCATGGAGGTTCGTGGGAGGGTTCAGATGGCATTTAAATACCCTTGGAGCTTACTTTCTGGTCGGCGCCCATCTCTGGGTCAGGCCAACCCATACTGAATTCCCAAACTGAGTGCTGAAGGCTTTTATAGGCCTTATATGCCCTTATATGGGCTCATGGAAGTGGGCTCTGAAGGCCTATAAAAGCCTTCAGAGTTCACCCTGGGAGCTCAGTCTAGTTGGACTGCCCAACTCAACTGAGCTCCCAGAGTGAACCCTGAAGGCCTGTAAAGGCCTTCAGAACTCACTCTAGGGGCTCAGTCGGGCCAGCCTGGCCCGGAGGTATCTTCCAGGTGGGGCTGGCCCTATGAACTTCCCTGAAGTATGAACCAGTTCATGCAATGGAGAAGTTCATGGAAGTATGTGGTTTGTAGGTCTGTGAAAACCGTGAACCTTTTTTTCCGGTTTGTGCCCACCCTTACTCCTTGATCCTTTGGATGTGGGAGGCACCAATAAAGCTTTGGTTTTGTGAGCATGGGTCTCCTCCATGGACATTCACGCCTGTGGTTCTGTTGAATCACAGCCCCTGCATTCATATTGGTGTTCTGGTCAATAGTAATAAGTGGTGAAGGCGTCACACTATTTCAAGAAGTGCAGATTTCAGGGAAGCAATAAAAAAGAAAATATATTGGGTTTTGATTCTCTCTGTTTTGTCCCGCTCAGGTTTTCCCTGACACTGATAGATACATTGGACACTCTTGTGGTAGGTTCTACCTGGACTTCCATTTTTTATCATTATATTTGTGAACTGTTCAGTGTTTGAGTATAATTTATGGTAATCTTAGTGAAGAACTTTATAATCAGGTTGGCTTTTGGGGAAAATGTGCTCTTAATTACTTTTGCACTGTATTGTTTACCTGTTCTACTGCTTTGTTTGATGCTGTTCTAAGACCAAGAGTCAGTTCTAGATCCAGGATCACTTACTATGTAACCCAACCTGCCTGGTTCCTTTGCTCATCCTCTATATTTTTGTGCAACCACCGCAGCCAAATTGGAGCCTCATTCCTCTCCTGTTGCTTTAGGTTTGATCTCTTTGCTTTTCCTCCGTTTTCCCTGCCTTTCCCCCCCTTGCCAAACTGGGGGTGCCGAGTGGGAGCTGTTGGCGCTATGCATGCAGAATCTGGCATATGGTGTGGCATATGTGTGGTTGGTTTTTGACATTAATCCACTTTGCAACTAAGCCCACACACATTGTGGCATTGCCAAACTACTGAAAGTGGGTTGGGTAGTGAGTGGCATAGTAAACAAGCTGAGTTGCTGGCTGAATATCTGGAAGGAATTGCATGGTGGATTTATCAAGTGCTTGTCTTTGCCTGGTCAACTCAGTACCCCCATTCTTAATATGCCAACTTGGCCACCCTTGGAAGTAGATTTCAGTTTACTCTTAGTGCCAGTGTTCCCTGCTCATAGAGAAGAATGGAAAAGCCCTAGCATGCTCAGGGCTCTCGAAGTGCTTTTTATGCAAGCCAACTCACTTATTTCCTGGACTGTGGGCAACCTGATGTGATAGAACTTTGAACATTCTAATTTTTACATTTACACTAAAGTGGAAGGTTTGGAAATCATTAGGAAATGCTCAGTCTTGCAGCTTAACTGCATGTTACACAGTTCTTGTGATTTGTCTGGATCCACCAAGAGGACCTTTCAGATATGCGTGCCTCCGTATCAGTGTCCCAACCTGACAGGGCCCTGTGGGCCACTATGGAAATTGTATTGTAATCTTATTGTAATGTTTTTAACGGCTTTATATTGCAAACCTTCATGGTAATGGGTTTCTGTTAGCCGCCTTGAGCCGGTTCGCTGGCTAGGCGGGATATAAATTGAACAAACAAATAAATAAATAAATAAATATGTGTGTCGTCGGGGGTGCCATGTGTACTGATGGATTACATATTGTGGGGACTCAGAAAAATCCTCATGACAGAAATGGTAATGACATGAAGACTAGTATGGCTGTTACATAACACACTGGCAAGGAAAATTAGAAGTTTACGGCCAAATAATTAGCTAGTTAGTTCCAAAAAAAAGTTGAGAAATTTGGGGCTTCAGCTCATTATTCTATTGCCCTTTCACCTTGGCACACTTTTATTGAAAAATGAGAAATTTGTGACAGAGACTAAAAAAGAGTTCCAGATGTTTTTTCAACAAAATATCCAGCCAGACATTCCCATTAGAATTATTTGGGATGCTTTTAAGGCCTATGCTAGAGAATGGATTATTAGAGAAGCGACATACATCAGAAAGGAGAGGAATGAGAAATTTGTACAAATCAAGAAACAAATTGAGAAACATGAAGAGATAATGAAAAAAAAAACCCTTCAGCTGAAAATTCAAGAACGAAACTGAAATTATTACAACATCAAATGAATTGTCAACACAAGAAATAGCCCAAAAGATTACTTTTGCAAAACAAAAGTACTTTGAAAATGCTAATAAACCAACAAGATGGCTGGCATACAAATTGTGGAAAGAGAAAGAGAAAAAAACTATTGAAATTCTGAGAGATGATCAAGGGAATGAGAAAAACCTGCCTAAAGATTTAAAAGAGATTGTTGAAGTCTTCTATGAGAAGCTATATCAAAAAAGAGAAGCTACACAAGATGATATTAAGGACTTTTTGGAAAAATATAATCGTAAGAAATTTACAGAGGAACAAAAGAAAAATTTAAATGAACCAATAACCTTCTCTGAATTGACAGAAGTGGGGTGGGGAGTTCCTGGACTGCCCAGTTATAAGATGACTGACTGAAAATCCATTGTGGGTGAAATGAACTGTTTATTTTTAAAATTTATTTACAACATTTTAATTTCAACTTTCTGTTCTTACAAGGACTGCCAAGGCAGCTAAAATTTTAAAACGCACATGATAAAATACATTTTGAAACCATTAAAATAAGGACACTTTCCCAAAACAAACATCATTAAAACAACATTTAAAAGAGTTATAACAACATAAAACATTGGTTAGGAAGGGAGGGATCATTGAGGGGAATGCAAAATGAAACAAACAGACAAAAGGTCTTCAGCTGCTGGTGGAAGATGGCAACAGAAGGGGACAAACAAATCTCCCCAGGTAGAGAGTTCCAGGGCTTTGTTGCCTTGACTAAGTAGGTCCTGTCCTGAGTTGCCACCCATCTAATCTCAGAAGGTGGGGTCACCCAAAGCAGGGTCTCCAAAAATGACCATAGTGGTTGGGCAAGTTCATAAGAGATTAGATTTGTTAATCAAAAGCAATGCTTCATTGTGTCAGAATACACTTGAGGGTTTCCTCTCTTCTCTTGAGTTTCAAGATCTCATGGCCAGCTCTGGCGTCCCTTGATAAATACCACCACCCACCTATTCTTCTTACCAGATTTTCAAGGATCTACTCCAGCATTTGACATAATGTAGGCTAGAAGTGTTGCTGTGACCTCTAATCTACTTACATATGCCATCTCTGCATGTTTTGAAATTACTGCGTTTTGATATGATAAAAGTTTGAAATCTATGATGATTTCTGCAGCAGGTCAGTTTCACAGATGGGAACCTCACTGCATAATGTTTTTGTGTGTGTGTATGTATTGCAGGTATTGAATAAAACCAAAGAGTTTGAAGAGGCTGTTAAAAAAGTGATCAGAGATGTTAATTTGGACAATGACGTTGTAGTATCAGTGTTTGAAACAAACATAAGAGTTCTTGGGTAAGTTTGTGCCAAAAAAATATACCACAGTTGGTCTAGTTTACGGTTAAATATACTTCAAGAAAGACCAAGTGTGTCGTCAAGAAAAGGGGGGGTTGTCATACATTTGCATGCAAGTATGTACAATAATTTTTTTAAAAAACACTTTTTTGTATAACCATTTTTTGAGAGCATCTTACTTCCAGGGACATCTTCCTTTTGGGTGAATATGGTACTTATTCTTTTAGCACTTAAGAGTAATAGAAATCCATACAGTTCAAGGCAATCCTTATTCTTTGACCTGTGTAAATCATGGGAACAAAGTGGTTTTATGTCATTTTTCTTTATTTTGCATAGTGTTCACTGCTTTACATAATTCTCAGTCTACTAGATTGTGAGGAAAAGCCATTTTCTTTTTTTAAAATTATTTTTATTAGTTTTTGGATGAATCAAAAAAGGAAAAAGAAAAGGGGGGAAGAAAAAAAATGCACTTACATGAAGTGATATTTGAATACATATAGGTTAAAAATAGAAACCATCCCACACTAATTTTCTAACATTTTTGTACCTATCAAGTTTACATTAGGATACCGTTTGTTTTTAGGTTTACTTTTACTTTTTCGCGTTTATTCCTTATTAAGTTTTTCAATCCACCTATACAGTCTAGACTTTTTCAAAAGTCTTATCCTCTTTACTTTGCAGTATCATAGTCAGTTTGTCCATTTCAACTCTTTCAAGTAATTTATCAATCAAATTTTCCTTTGAAGGTACTTTCTCTCTTTTCCATAGTCTCGCATATAGAATTCTGGCAGCAGTTACCACATGAGTTATCATATAACAGTCAGATTTATCATACTATTCTGCTATTATATTCAACAGAAAGATTGCTGGTTGAAAGGGTATGCTAGTTCTTATTATATTTTGTAAAGTTCTATGTATGTCAATCCAGAATTTGTTACTCTTATTACAAGACCACCAAGCATGGAAAAAGCTTCCAACTTTTTTCTTACATTTCCAGAACCTATTCGAGGTGTTGGGATAGTATTTTGCCAATTTATCTGGTGTCATATGCCACCTATAAAACATTTTGTACAAGTTCTTTTTGTGTATTTTATGTTAACTTTCCAAATTCTGGACCACTGGTCTAAAATAATATTGTGGCCTAAATTTTGAGCCCAGCTAATCATTGTGGCTTTAACTGTCTCATCTTGCGTTTTGTAATCTAACAAGATGGTATATAGGTTTTTTAACAAGTTCCTCTTCTGTGCCTAACAATACAAACACTGGAGCCAGCGTTTGCTGGGCAGGCGGGATATAAATCCAAAATAAATAAATAAATATTTTATTTAATTCTATAGGTTTTTCATCAAAGCCAATTCTTTTATCTTTTGCATATCTAGATTCTAGTTGGATTCTTTCCCACCATGATAATTTAATCTCTTGTTTCAACAGAAATTCATGTGATTTTAGATCACAGCAATCCATGTGATTTTAAATTATTTTTTCCATCTAGAAGTTCTTTATATTTTCCCATTAAATTTGTTGTAATTACCATTTTCTGTGCTGCCATTGACGCCCCAACCGCTGGGCATCATATCTTGCCTTCTGATACTTCAGCAGAAATAGCCCACCCTTTTGTTATGGTGCAGAGTTGTGTCTGGTTAAACCTCAGTTGAAAAGCGGAGGCTCCTGGTCCCTCAACGGTGACCACCTTTACATCTGCACCAATCCTTAAGTGTTTTCAGGTTTGAGATCAGTATTGTCATAAGTTGAACATAATTCCTGAAATATGTTCTCTTTTGTTGTGTTAGAGGGCTTCTAGGCGGGCACTCGGTAGCAATCATGCTGAAAGAAAAAGGAGAAGACATGCAGTGGTACAATGGGGAACTTCTGCACATGGCAAAGCAGTTGGGCTACAAGCTGTTGCCAGCTTTTAACACCACCAGTGGTCTCCCATATCCAAGAGTAAGTATGACAGGTTGGGGGTAAGGGCAGGGAAAGAGTTGAAAACTTCCCTCTGAAGCATTCTAGTATAAAACTGCTGAGCTCTGAGGACCGATGGCGGCTAGCTTCCTGCTCCACTGATCCTGGACCTCAGTTTAGTGCCACTGCTCTGCAGTGCTGACTGCTGAGATTTTGGCCTAAGTAAATTGGAAGTAGTTTGTGTAGTCCCAGACCTGAGCCATACAGTGCTCAGATGAGGAGATTGTTAGGAGTGAGTCCTAAGGTCCTATTATGCTGGTGCACCAACAGTTCCTCTGACAGAACAGCCTTTTCTGTCTGTAAGGAAGGAGAAGATGATTTTTGCTTCTTCCCTTATCCTGGAGCAGCTTTGCCCTCTGCACTGTTCCTTCAGGTTCACTAACCCAAAGGAGCACGATTTCAGAGGGCAAAAACAAGCTGTGGTGAGGGGGAGTTGTTTCCTTCAATGTCCTCATGCTGTTTAGGATCCAAGCCTGTATTTCCCCTTCCCCATGGAAAGAAGTTGGAGTTAGAGATGCACAGCCTTCACATCCTCCAGGAATGCTGTGCTGGCGCTTGAGAGGCCAATTTTCTCTTCCCCTTTAACTGACATACAACCACCCTGAGCATTCCTTACCTCCTGGAGAACTCTGAGCATGCTTAGTCCTTAACAGGCTGTTTAGGATTGGAGTGAGAGTGTATTCTAGAATAAGTGGGAAACCGTGCTTTCTTTGTGGGCGGTCCTATGACATTAGCTTTAAGAATGAGTTAACAAGCAGGGGTCCCACAAGGACTTGCATTTTCCCCTCCCCCCATTGTTTCCTCTTTCCCTTCCCTGAAAAGCCCCATAGTTCCCTGTTTCCCTCTCTCCTTCCCACCCACCTACCTTTATACCCCCCTCTGTCTTCGGCTTCCTTTCCTTTCATCACCATGGCAGCCTCTCCCTGGGAAAACTCTGGCTGAATTGTATAGTGCCAGTTGCCAGGCCAGGCTCTGTTGCAAGGTCCTGGGTGATGTAGGCCCAGTTGTGTGGTGCCGAGCAGGCCTGTTGCATAGCGGGGAACCCACGAGGACTCGGGAGCATCTCCCTTTCTTCTGAATCCTCCTCCCCGCACAGTTTCCCCTTTCCCTCCCCTTCTGGCCGCCCATTTATATTCGACTCTTTCCCTGCTTCCTTCTCCCTACCCACCCACCAGCCTGTCCTTTATGTGCCCTCCATGTTCAGCCGTATTATTTATTTAATTTGTACTGTGACTTTGGGGGCCTAAAGCGGCTTACATCATTCCTGTCCTCCATTTTATTCTCGCAAGAATCCCTTGCAAGAATCCCAGCTGACGGTGTTTGAGTGGCCCAAGGTCACCCAGTGAGCTTCCACGGCAGAGTGGAAATTCGACCTTGGGTATCCCAGATCCTAGTTAGAAACTCTAACCACTACAGCACTTTGGCTTTCATGGGGTGGTTGCTCTTGAACACTAGCAAGCAGCTGGGCTTGGGGGAGTTGCACAAGTCGAATAGGTGCAAGTCACCCGGTGGCCGCGGCCAGGCCTGGCCTTGATGAGTCCTTCCTCAAAGGCTTAAAGACTGGTAATCCGGTTGTGGTTGCCCAACAAGAGTCACAGAGGACGTTCATTTCTCGTAACTACAAACACCACTTCTGTTATTGTGTGTGTGGGGGGGTTAATCCGCCCGTGTTTTTTTCAGGTTTTCTTGCAAACCTGGGGCATTTTCCAGGTTTGTAGAAAGAGCTGTCTTTCCTGTCCATGGCTCCATTCTCTGGATTTAAGTATCCAGATTTGGCCATGTTGTGAATAGATATATTGATTAACGTCCTACTAAGTGGGAGGTGAGCTGACACTTTTAGTGTTAACTCACGGTATTCTACCCAGTACTTTTGCTTCTAACATGAATAAGTTAACCCAAATTTAGAGTTGTTTGTGATTTCATATATTTTCCTATTAAAATATTCACAACAACTTTTGTGCCTGTTAGTAATTAACTTTTGGGGATCTTTATCCAAAGACCCTGCATGTGTGCATTAGGTCATGCGGGCTCTCAGCCAGAGCTTTCTTTGAGCTTTGAAGTTCCCTTCACAGCAGGTTTGGCACTCCAAGGCAAGCTACTCTTTTTTAAAGTTAAATTCCCTGCTGCTTTGGCACTGAAGTGAGAACTTAAGAGAGAGCCCTAACTGCATGGGTGGTTTTCGCTTGCTTTGGATAACAGATTCACCCCGAACACCATCACTGTGATAGTAAAGTTGGGTCTTGGCTGCTTTCTCTCCCCCCCCACCCAGGTTAACTTAAAATTTGGCCTAAGGAGTCCAGAGGCTCGAACAGGAACTGAGACTGACACATGTACAGCTTGTGCGGGTACTTTGATCCTGGAGTTCGCTGCTCTGAGCCGATTCACAGGCGCATCAGTATTCGAGGTTTGCGGAAAGTGCTAATAATTATTATTATTTGTGCAACCTGAAACTTTATAAGTATAGTGCCTGCGCATCTGATTAATTTCTGTTTTGGTATATCAATTGCTTGAACTGTGTAGTAGATAATTTGCTGTATTAGAAATATTCAGTCGATTACATATCCTAAGTATGCTTGGAGGCACTGTGACTTCAGTTGTTCTAGGAATTACTCCTCATGGTAAGAGGGCCATACTAACAACAAAGGTCTGGGAGGCAGCATACATAGGAATGCCCTCCGTTTCTTGCATTTCTGCCAGGGTTGGGTCTGAGCCTGGTGGTTCAGGCCGGGGCTTAACTTGGACCTGGTGGCAGATACGCTGGCATGAAACACTAAGGGGATGGGGTGCCTCTCTTCTTTTCCCACCCCTGGGAGGAGGCTGGCCCAGAGCTCTGCTGCTCCCCTGGACCCTCATGACCCACTCAGACAAGAATGGATTGCAACTGGGGTCGGGATGTTGAGAATCCTACTATAAATGTGTTTGAACTTGCTGAGCTTGAAGGTGTCAATCAGACATGAGCCAGTCACCCAGCCCGTTCAGTTCATGCCAGGCAGCCATGAATGCCTGCCAGATTTTAAGAAAACAAGGTCAAAATGGGTTTGCCTCAGGGTTTTGCAAAACTGTGCGTGCTCAAAAGTGTTTCCAATTCAAACCGATCAGCAGCCGTTAAGTGTCACAGGGGAGTACTGAGATGACCCACCAAAGAGGAGGATTTTGTTAAAACACAGCATTTATTTATGACTGATGTATGTGGTTTGTGACTGATGAAACCACCTTATTTAAACAATTGCCTGGAGAGCATTTATGCAGCTCTCCAGAACTCAGCTGGCTATGTGAAAATGTGCACGTGTGAAAAGTCTGAACTTCATGGTTTGGAAAGAATGCAGTGAAACAATGTGCCAAACAGCCACAAACGGATTGATGAACAATCCAGCCAATGGCCAAAAAAATCAGCTGTCTGTTTGCAACTGCTGAACCGGATATGTGCTGAACTAGTGGGTGCTTGAGCATCCCCAGTTACAATCCACGGCTTTGAGAACCGCTGACTTAAGTGGAGGCGGGATGACTCCTTTATTCGTAACAACAAGCAGAATAGTTTTGTGAGTGGATGAGAACTAATTCTCGTCAATGCCCTTGGGAGCTTATTTTCCTTCTTAGTGACAGGGCTCTAAATGTTGATTTTGTCATGCAAAATGTTACTTTTCTTTATTGAGAAGGAGAGCAATTAATATGCCGGCAGGTTTGCATCAGTTACCATTGCATAAAACTGCATTTCTTAGAAGAATGTTAAATATATATATATTTTGCTGCAGGAATATGCGCGGAAGGCACTTGATTTTCTCTGGGAGAAAAGGCAGCGCAGCAGTAATTTGGTAGGAGTCACCATCAACATTCATACTGGTGACTGGGTCCGAAAAGGTACGAAACTTTCCAACTCTACAGTCTCTGGCTCCACCTGGCTGTTATTTGGGGAACTGAGAACAGACCTAGGCTGCTACTCCTGGTTTCGGAGAAAATACTCCTCAGATTTCAGAGGTCTGGGGACAGCTCAGGACTGTTCTCAAAAGATGGCGCTACAGGTTGTATGTGCAACCCAGGAGAGGCATTTTATAAGGCGGGACTAAAATATGCCTCATCTGACTGCTAGAAAAGATGCTTGCTTATGTGGATTAAACAAAAATATATACACGCATAGGCTAATATTGCACTCAGCATAGCTTCTTCCCCCAGCACTTTTTCTTTGTCTCCTTACCGCCTCTTGTTAACTGCATTGCCAAAGGAAGGATTTGTTTCATAGTAATGAAAACCAGCTGCAGCTGTATTCTTTTTTAAACATATCACAGCCTTTTTTTATCTTCTTAGATAGTGGAGTTGGAGCAGGAATAGATTCCTACTATGAGTATTTATTAAAAGCCTATGTCTTGCTTGGAGATGACAGTTTCCTTGAAAGATTTAACACAGTGAGTAGAACCAATGCTACTACTTTTTAACCTGGGATCTTTTTAAAAGTCAGATGAGGCTATAGAGTCCAGCTGTGCAGTTAATGAGTATACCGAGAGTTGTTCAGAGCCTTGTGCTTATCAGTTTCTCTTCATCGTTCAGACATGTGGTGTTGTTGAATATGGGATTGCTGGGTAGTTTTCCCCTTCTCCTAACAAGGATGCAGTGCCATGCATCCATTCAGCATCCCACCCACTTCCCCTGATTACTAGACAGACTGTCTATTGGGAGGCAGCTACAGGGTTATGTACTCCCTTCCCTACAGGGAATGCAAGACTGCAAAAGACTTTTCTTTGGATCTCATCAGCATGAAACAATAGGGCGCCAGTTTTAGAGTTCTTTGTTAATAGGCATCAGCAGCATATTCTGCAAAGCGAAGCACACGGTGGAGAAAGAAGAGAGAGAACAAATTCCATCTGGAAAAAATGTTAATTAACAATTAATGTCATCTGGGCTAAAATAGCGAGGGGGGTGATCCCATTTGGTGCTAGAGTGGGGAATGCATGGCTCAGATCTTGCCTAATGTAAATGGAGGACCAGTCAGTATGCTTGTGCGACATGGAACAGGCAGAGATGGTTCCACTGAAGACTTCCCACATTCCTTCTATAACTGTCTAGAGAAAGAAACACCCTCAGAATGAATTTCCTCTCTCCTGCCATTCCTGCAGTTAGCCCACGCCAATGCATCTGTTGTTAACTGCGGTGAAGGCCGTTGTGGTATGTGACCACAGAGGTGGGCCAGCTGCTTTTTATGCAGGCTCTAAAAAGTTGGAGACCGTATGAATTTGTATGATGTTTTGCGCAGCTGTTTTTGACAGCTAAGTTTAGAAAAAGCAGAATGTAGCCAGGATCTATTAAGCTGGGTATCTTTCAGTACAGGGAAGCTTTTTCTTCTGTGGCCCTGTGTCTGCATGAATTGGGGGGAGGGAGCAGGTCAGGTCTAACTTTACAGGTGTATTTGGTGTACAAAATGAGCTCACAAGGATCTGTTGCTCTCCAGCATTACGATGCCATAATGAGATACATTAGCCAGCCACCACTCCTGCTCGATGTGCACATACACAAACCAATGCTCAATGCTCGGACCTGGATGGATTCTCTGCTAGCATTTTTTCCAGGTTTGCAGGTAGGATTTTCCTGATCTGCACATACTTTTAAACTTTTCTTTCTCTTCATACTATTTAATGATAATGAACTAGCTAGCCAGTCACAGCAGTTCTTCTAATGTGGTTATGGGGCGGAATAAAACTAGGAGTTTTGAAGCGTCTAGGATGCTGTAGCTGTTCAAAATACAGGATTAAGACTGAGCAATCTACCCAGTTGAAGATTTCAGTCAGATCAGTCAGAAACACACTGTGCCTCAGAAAACCGGAGAGTGCATGGGAAGAATAATCTCCTGTGCTCCCTCTATTGCCTAATTAACGCTGATAACTTTGGCAGATTTTGAGAAATTTAATTTCCTTCAAGCCGACATTAATTCACAGCACGCTTGTCCTGTTTTATATTGCGGCTTACTTTATAAGGTGTATCGGACCTTTAATATTAGGAAATAGTCCTATAGTAGAGCAATAGCTTAAGACCTCTATTTTTATCTAAATATGATGTTACCTATTTGTTCTTTCTCTTTCAATTAGCAGTCTTTCAAAATTATGTTATTCAGATTAGAAGTTTATTGACTAGCCCAGAATTTGAGTCTTTTAATATCTTTTGTGTTCTTAATCTTCAGCCTTTCATAAAGAGTCACTTCACATTTCTGGGTTTTGTCTTCATCCTTGTTATAAAGTGCCTAAAAAAGTGCCGGATGGTAACTTTTATTGATTCTTTTTTATTTAAAACATGTATTAGCCCCCTTTCTTTCTTATGGAACTTGAGGAGGCTTACAAACATCTACCCTGCCATCAAACACAACCGGCTTATTTCACAGAAGTGGCTCTGTGTCCCTGATTGACCTTTAAGATACTTGCCTTGTCATTTAAGATCTCCAAAAGGCCATTCCCTCATTGCAAAATTTAAATTTGTAGAAACATGCCACGTGCATTAAATTTAAAGCTGTTGAACAGACTAACACACATGGCATGTAAGTGCAGGAATGGTCTCACCGGGGTGGGGGGGGCAGTGCAGGCATTCTGCTGGTGGAAGTAGATCTTGGTCCACCTTCTGCCAGCAGACCTTGTTAGGGGACCCTTGCAGATAAATATCCACAGTTGACATCTCTAGGGTTTCCTCAGTTTTTGCTTGCTCTGTCATTTTCTTCTGCCAGATTACTTGGTTTTGGTGTTCTATGGAGGAAGGCAAAGAGCTGATCATGTTGTGACTGAGAAAGTATAATGACAGGAGACTTTCATATCTGAATTGTCTTGAATGGGTACAAGATGAATGTTAACCTTTCCCCCCCTGTTTTGGGTTCAAGGTATTGAAAGGTGACATCAGACCAGCTATAGAAACTCACGAGATGCTGTATCAAGTAATAAAAAAGCATAACTTTCTCCCTGAGGTAGGCATGTGCTTAAAAGTTCATCGTTCTCTTCGGAAGATTTGTCCATTGTGTGTATTTGATGAAGAATTTTATCCTGCCTTTCTTCTATAATATGGCCTTCAAATTGGTGTACAAAATTAGTGAAAATGATACAGCCAACTGACAGTACAAAGAACCACCCCCAGCAGGTGGGAGGCAGATGTTTCAGATGAATATCAGGCACTAGAGGAAATAGTTGATGTCTACTGATTGATTATTAGTCCTGCACACGTTTATACCAGTGCCTCCTTGGGTGTATAAAGTTCTCCCCCCTTCTGCTAACTGCACTTCCCATGGCAGTGTGAGTAGAACAGCAAGAAGAACTGTGCTGTCTTTACTTCGGCACACATTTCTGTGCCCCTCTTGAGGGCCAAACTATACATTACCTGTGAAACTGCAGCTTGTGGAGCCCCAGAGTAGGGCAAATACAGCCAGTGTTCCCTCTAAGCTGAGTTAGTGTGAGCTAGTTCGTGGTTTTTTAGCCTCCAGCTCACACATTTTTGTCATAGCTCAGGAAGGATGGCTCCAGAGCAAACTAATTTGTGCAGTAGCCAAATGGCTCGCTCATAACTTTAATGCCAGTAGCTCACAAAGTAGAATTTTTGCTCACAAGACTCCACAGCTTAGAGGGAGCATTGAATATGGCCCCTGCTGATCCATTTCAGCTCAGAAAAATGGCACAGGAGAGAAGGCTGAAGCCCCGAGTTATGCTCCTGAGCCAAATTGTGTCTTGTTGCATTTGGAACTTTAGTCCCCTGAGGTCACATCTGTCTGCAAAAAGGACAGCATTGATTCAGGTTCCCTCAATCCTACTCATGTCACAGGTAATTGGTAATTTGGTCCCCAGCTCACTGCTCATCTGGATGCACTTATTGATACACATTCTCTCTTTTTATAATTTTATTAAAATGCAACAGTACATAATCAGAACCAGTATACAGAGCAAACGATACATCTGCTGCACAAATTTAAAACGAAGGAAAAGAAAGCATGCAGTTACAGTTATTCCTTTCGTATCCACTCATTTTAACAGTTTAAGGGTTTTTTTAAAATAATGTAGCCAATTGTTGCCAGTTTTTGTCATCTTAAAATATTAAAACGTGGACACAATTTAGGAGAAATTTCAGGTTTCAAATTAAGGACCAATCTCTACATTTCAAAAATTGTCTTTTGTACTGCTTTCCAATAAGCTTGAACCCTGGAGCACGACCCCCAAATATGAATGTAGCCTGCTTTTGGAGAGGTACAAAACCAGCACTTATAACTAGCTGAGAGTGGAAGTTCAGATAACTCTGTCTTCAGTGCTAGGTGCCGCTGGTTCACCATCTTAAAGCAAGATGGGTGGCAGTAGAAAAGAGCAAGAGTCCAGTAGCACCTTAAAGACTAACAAAATATGTTATGTGGCATATCCTGCCACACATTCTGTTAGTTTTTAAGGTGCCACTGGACTCTTGTATTTTAAAGCCGCGCTCTTGTTTGTATGCTGGAAGAAAATTCCACTCCATTTGTGAGGATCTGAACAATAACCAAGGCTTTTATTACATTTAAGAATATGGGGTTTATCATTATCTGACTTAAACTGTGCAATATAGAATAGATCTTGGGCAATGTCTTGTCTGAGGTCACTATGAGCTGTGCAAATTGTGTTGGTTCATATGCTTCCTTATCAGATTGAACACATATTTCCATGGTTGAGGCATAATATCAAAGCCTAGGGTTGGGCCCACCAAGCCTTGAGTGCAAAATTGTGGCTCTTTCCCACATCACCCCCCCTAAGCAGTCCCATTTAGCCCCAGAAAAGTTTATTCCTGGAGTCACAGGAAACTGTGTGGACTACTAGCTATGCAAGTTGGGGGGTTGCACTGGGAAGGGAAAAGGTAATGAAACTGCTTTCTCCGGTCAGGGTAGCTGTACTTCGTACTGTAGCCAGAGACGGAATGGGATTGAAGTGGGAGAGGAACATGGGAAAAATCAGCGACTAGCGCCCGCTGCTGGATGGATCAAGCATTATACTTACACCCAGCCTTGGTTCGCAGTCTGTAACATGGGAATAACCATCACCTATATTTAAAATGCTTATGCCGAAGATACTGTATAAAGAATAACGATTTAATACCTACTTACATCTTCCTCCTCTTCAGGCTTTCACAACAGACTTCCGAGTTCATTGGGCTCAGCATCCTTTACGGCCGGAATTCGCAGAGAGCACTTATTTTTTGTATAAAGTAAGGTGGTCCCCCCCCCATTCAAGGCAAATTCAGCCCTAGAAATTGTTAGGAAAAGGACGGAATAAAAGTATTTTAATATTTAGTTACAGGAAATGATGCAAATGCATTGTAATTTCTGGTTGCTTAACATCAAATGAAATGAAATTTAGTTGGCAGTAGGTTGAGAACTGGTAGAAACTACTAATTTTGCAAAATACAATGTATGGTATACATTAGCAATAAGATCTGGTAATGGCGTCTCAATTCTATGGCTTGTAAAAATGTTTTAAGGGGCTTTGTTGTCATGGTAGCCAAATGTGTTTACCATATTCAAAGTCAGTATCTGATTATCAGATGCTGAAGGCAAGCAGCAGAAGACTACTGCTGCCATCTTTCTTTCTTTGTGAACTTTCTGGAAATACTTAGTTGGACCCTTCTGGCAAGTGACCTGCAGTACAATTACTCCAGAGTTACTCAAGAGTAGTGGAGTTACTCCAGAGAGATCCGTGGGCTTAGGCTGGAGCAACTCTGCGTAGGACAGAACTGTTAGAGTGGAATCCTAAGCATGTATAACCAGAAGTAAGTCCCACTGGAGTCAAGGGGACTCCCTTGTAAATATGTTTAAGGATTGCAGCCATAGTAATGGATTTTTGGTCTTTCCTAGCATAGATGGTTCTGGTGTTTGGATCCTTGGTCTCTAAGGGAAGAGACATTTGTGCAAACCTGATCTATTCATGTTGTGATTGGGAATATTTCCAGGATCTTTTCCATTCATTTTATAAATCACAACTGTATTTTGTGGGGCAGTTTGGTGTAGTGGTTAAGAGCGCAGACTCTAATCTGGGAGAATCGGGTTTGGTTCCCCACTCCTTCACGTGCAGCTGCTGGTGTGACCTTGGATGAGTTACAAGTTCTCTCACAAGCAGTTCTCTCACTCAGCCCCACCTACCTCACAGGGTGTCCATTGTAGGGAGGGGAAGGGAAAGGAGATTGTAAGCCACTCTGAGACTTCTTTGGGTAGTGAAGGGTGGGGTATAAATCCAATCTCTTCCTCTTCTCTTCTTCTTCTATTTAAAATGTATTGGAGTTATTCCATTGATATTTGAAGACTATCTCCTTTGGATTTCTAAACAATGCTGTCATCTACCACCAAGGCTGGATGGAGTGAGCTGCTCCTTCCACTTCAAAGTATCTTTTTATTTTTTAAGAGATGTGTAACTTTAGATCAAAGATATTTTTAAAGGCATGTCACTAGGTCAAATGCCAGAATAATATTAAGCAAGTAAATGTAATGTGTTACTTCTGGAATAACACTGCATATTAAATGCTTAACATTCTCTTTTAAAATAGGCTACGGGAGATCCTTACTACCTGGAAGTAGGAAAAACTCTAATTGAGAACTTAAATAAATACGCACGAGTACCTTGCGGGTTCGCTGCAATGAAGGATGTCCGTACTGGAAGTCATGAAGACAGGTAACAGATATCGAAAAGTACATCATCTGCAAAAGCTCAGTTGAAATCTGGAGTATACATACTGGATTTCTTTGCAATAGCTAACTGGTGTATTAAGTTTCCCACTTTTTAGTACCCAAGTTACCTACAGCAAGGTGACTTATTTTGTTCTTAAAAAGTAAATTACTTCTCATACAAATGTCTGTGAAGGTGTCCTTATAATTTAGATTGTTTTTCCAAAGGAAGTGTAAAAATGTTGAGGGTGAAAGCAGGGTTTTGTCCATGTCACTTTAGCTTTAGCACCAGTTTTAACGGGCATTTACTTTAGTGCTTTCTTCATTCAAGTGTCCTCCCGCGTTTTGCTACTTCTGTGGCTCACAAATTGGTATTCAGGGTATGTTCTTCCTTCTCTTTCTAGGATGGACTCTTTCTTCCTGGCGGAGATGTTTAAATACCTATACCTGCTCTTTGCCGATAAGGAAGATCTGACTTTCGATATCGAAGACTACGTCTTTACTACTGAGGCTCATTTGCTACCTCTCTGGCTGTCTACTGCAAACCAAACAGCCCCTAGGAAAAACATCGTAAGTGTTGCTTTAGAAACTTAAATACCCAAATCAAAAAGAGTTCTTTCCTCCCCCTGCCACCTCCAACACCTTAGGGACCTGCGGGCATCACAACTCTCTGGTCCACTATTAGGAATGGGAAGCCGGGGCACCTCCTGAATCCTCACCCTGCCTTCTTTCTTGCCCTCCTGAGAAAATCCCATTCTTGGTGGTGGGTGAGTGGAGAGAGGGACAAGGCTATGTAGAGCCCATAGACAACAGCGCAGCCATGCCCAAAGTATTCAGGATATAGGACTTTAATATAAATGTATTGTGACAGATTGCAGTTGTCACCTTGAATTTCTAGCACATGAATTAGACTCAGAAATGGGTGCATACTGGAAGACATGGGACAGCTTCTTCTGTATGACACCTGAGACAATTGCATGTCTCCCCCTCCCACCACAGAAATACACTGCAGAAAGCTGCGTATTTATCTAGCTCCCTGAAGGGCAAGCTCACATAGAGACAGTCATATGGCGGGGAGGGCGGGATATATAAATGTAAATATATATTAAAAAATCAATGCATTGCAAAATGCACTAAAGATGTTATGGCAGGTACATGTTAACCTGTGCAGTAGCCCCCAATAATACATAAAGGGGTGAGTCCAGCCTTCCCTAGATGAAGTGGGTCTACCTGCAGTTCCAAGGCTTCAGACTTGAGCCAGAAGGAAATGTGTGGTATAAACATTTTAATAAATAGATTCCTCAGTGGAGTGGTAGGATGGGAGTAGGATCCACCCCATTGTGAATACACAACATAGCCCTGTTCAGCAGTCCTCGAGTGCTCTAAACTCTGTGCTGTTGTCTGTCCTGGGTAGGCTGTGGCAAGCCCCTTGGTTTACATTCTTCCGGCTCTTTTTTTCTCTTTTACTCCCCTCCCCCCCCAGTTCCTGTTCATTTATTTTGCTAATTTGAAATTTTTCTACATGGCAAGACTGCTAAAGGAGTTCAGGGAAACGATCTCCTTAAATAATCAACTCTAGCTTTGGGAGCTTAGCATCCGAGGCCGTTTTCTGCCATGGTTGTGTGTTGGAGGGCATATCATCAAACCACAACAGCCTTATTGTGGTACGAGCTGCTTCAGGCATCTGGGATTCATCTTCCCCTATAAAGAATCTTTTGGATTCTTCTGATAATATGGTTATGCAAAGGGTCGATAGCTTTGTTTGGGTAAATAGAATTGGTTATGAATCTGTGCAGGTAAACATGGTTATTTGTGAACTGTTGCCCACTTTATCTTTTCATGCTTGGTCTGCTTATAAATGTACTTGGAGTGTAATTGTTCAGGCTTGGCTATTGGGATGGCTTATGGCCAAGAAAACACAACCCCATTGAACAAATGCCACCTGCTCTCTTTCCTTCGTAGACTACAGAATACACTGAACTGGATGATAGTAACTTTGACTGGACATGCCCCAACACTCAGATTCTCTTTCCAAATGACCCCATGTATGCTCAGAACATCAGGGAACCTCTGAAAAATGTGGTAGACAAGAGCTGTCCTAGGGGTGTATCTCGAGCGTAAGCTGTTTAATTATATACCTTTTATACCCCTGAATACGTGTGTGTGTGTGTGTGTGTGATTAAAAAGAAATGTGCAGCAGGCTGATTCTGTTGATTTGATCCGCTTGCTTTGCATGCATCTGCGATTGACTAAGTCTTTTTTTTACTGACACTCATATTTGTGTTAGCCCTACACAAGAAAGGAGGCTGAAATTCTGCTCACTGCTAACAAAATAACCTATGCAGAAATCAATTTAAGAAATCAACTAGCAGATTGACTTTATTAAAAGCAGTTGCCTGTTACAAAGAAAAAGATTGTGTGTTCATTTAACTTTTTTCCTGCTCTCACACTGCTCTCGCACTGCATGATTGTAATATGTTAGAGGTCTCCACTCCAAAGAACTTACCTACATGGTAGAAATGTGAGATTGGCAGTAAGAAACCGGGGCAAAAATTAAGGTCTGGTTAATTACAGCCGTGCTTGTCAGAGAAATTTGCCTGTTTGGCATTCCACCTGGCCAGCATCCTTTTAAAAATACATCTCTAATAGTTAGTTGTACATGTACTGTACTCTTGGTGTGCCATTGGGTCATGGTATGGATTCTGGTTCTTGCACACCCAGGTGTGGCAGCCAGCTTAACACAACACATGCGGAATGCCGTGTGGGTAAGTTTTTTCTTGTGTGGCCAGTGTCACCTTTTAAATCTAGCCTAAATTAAGGGGTTAAAGACTGAACAGTAGCTAGTGTAGTTGCGTGGAATAAAAAAAAAAAAAGAGGAATGCCCAAAGCATTGGGTGGCAGGGGCGATGGGAGATTTTAGTGGGACAGAGGCCAGGAAAATGAGTTTGTGGCAGCGGTGAGGCTGAAGATAAAACTAAGACACATGGCTCTGGAAAGTGTTGTGTTTTATAAAGAATTCATGTCGAATGTAAAGCAGGATGAGCAGACAGTGGAGAGACCTGAGCAGCATAAGAAACCTGAGCAGATCCAGCTAGCTGGGTAGTAAATATATTGGGAGTTGGAGACACAGCACCGAAGAGAGGGGGAAGTGTATGAAAGAGCATTTTGATAGCAGAATGGAGCAAATGATTTTTAACTGTGTTGGGAGGGAAGGCAAAGCATGACGTGGTATCTGGTGAGGAAGAATCAAAATCGGGCCCCCTGACATGCCTGGGCAATAAAGCAGAGAGTGCAAGTTCAGTAAAAAAACAAGACTCGGGAGATTTAGGAGAAATGCTAAGAAACACACTAGAGTACATTTTCAGCCTGAGAGCACCCAATGCCTTTTATCCATCCATTCCACTTTCGATGGCTTCACTTGGCACTGCATGTATGGCTGTGGTCATGCACACCCCTGCAGGTACATAGTCAGATATGCAGTTAGTTGAGAGCTTAAAAATATTACCAGTGTCCTTTCTTGCAGGGAAGAGAGCTTGGGCAGTGGACCAAAGCCACCACTGAGAGCTAGGGATTTCATGGCCAGCAATCCTGAGCATTTGGAGATACTGAAGAAGATGGGAGTCAGCTTGATTCACCTCAAAGATGGACGAGTCCAGCTGGTGCAACATGCTATCCAAGTAAGGGCCCTCCTCTTGTTGCATGGTGTTCATCTTGGACAAGCAAAGAGATGGGAATCTCAATATTCTTAATGGTGGGCATAGGAGGACATTGTTTTCCGGATGTTTACCTGGACTTGTAAGAAGCAAATAAGATAATTCCACATAATTCTTAATGTTACCAAAAAAACCCCCGAAAACAGGCAACTGAGAGTGATATACTCTCACCTGATCAGTCATATGTGAATATTCTAGGGACAAACAGGAACATTTTTAGTAAGACTGTAAAGCTGGTTCCATGCCATGCAGCTTTTAATGCTTCATCATGATGCACTTGGGAAATACAGGTGAATAATGAAGCAGGCAGTTTTAATTAACCTCCTGTATACTCTCTGCTTTAGGTGGATTTGTTTAAAGTAAGTAATTAGTCTGAAACGCTTCTTGGTCTTAGTCTTGGTTAAATTTTGTTCGCAGTGCTAAAGTGAAGAAATAAAGAATCTGTTGACTTGCACTTGGGTTGCTTAAAGATATGAGAATGTGTTTACTTGGCTTTTTCATTAGGCAGCAAGTGCACTTGATGCAGAAGACGGCCTGCGGTTCATGCAAGAAATGATTGAGCTGTCCAGTCAACAGCAGAAAGAACAGCAGCTACCTCCACGTGCGGTTCAGATTGTTTCCCACCCATTCTTTGGCAGAGTGGTATTGACAGCTGGGCCTGCACAATTTGGAACGGACCTGTCCAAACACAAATCAGGGGTACGTACCGTCTGTCATTGGTTGTGTTTGTCGCTTTAATATTATGATGGATTTCCTGCTGGGAAACTGTTCTGATAACAGGGATTCTTTAAACTAAATTGGGGTGGGGGGGGGCATACAAAATAAATGTCCCTAAGTCAAGATGACAGCTATTCCTCTGAGAGTAACTTTGGAATGTTTGCTTGGAATGGTTCGCTCTTAACTTGGGAGCAAACTAATTCAAGGTAAGGAGCCCAGAGGAAACTTCATTGTCCCTGGACCAGTGAACAATGGCTGCTCTACTATTCAAATATCTGCATACCGTGGTGTTAGGCATACAGTACAAGCTAAAAAAAACCACACTGTGGAGTACACAAAAAAGATACATCTCCAATAAAACCACGAAGATTCTTATTAAAAACCATACTGATTATCTTGCAGTGAAAACTTCCTAGCAATGAAAAACCTTCATCAAAGCCAGCTTTGCAACCCCCCCCCCCCCAAATACTACTGGTAGTTGGCATAAGAGGAGGTGAGCTGAGTTGTTTGTATTAATTTTGCTTGGGAGATGTGGATCAGCCCTCTGGCCAGAAAGTAGTTATGCCACTGTTCTAGTAGGAGGACTGAGGAGACGAAATGAGGCCTTTACTTAACATCCTTTACTGGAGAGGTCCGTCTCATAACCTTGGAGGATCATTAATCTAGAAATCGACCTTTACAATATCCATGGGACCTCTCCCACTGGAGGAAGGTTTGAAGCCCGCAGCCACACAGGTTGACTGTATATGCCAGTCAAGTGTTAAGCGATATTTAATCAGATTTCAGCGTGAACTATCTCCCACTTCATGCATACTTTAGGAATGACAGCAAATGGGCCTTATTGCTTTTGCATCCTTTCTGGTATACGAGGGAAGAAGATGCAAAAATAATAAAGTCACCGTGAAGGGCTTTCGGTTTCATTTTGATTTTTTCAACTGGCTGTGAGTTGGTGATCGCCAACACAAGTAGAGTCATAATTATTTTCCCCACTGCCATGTTTCAGCCCCGCATCCCAGTTTGGTGGAGATGAGCATACATTGACAATGAAGTTCTTGCCGACCAGTCTTAGAATTGTCTGGCATTCTTGAGTTCACTTATTGTAACTCTGAATTGAGGCTCCTGCAGATGCCCAGTTCATTGAATGAGCAGTTGTGTCTAAAATCATTTTGAGTGGAGTGAGCTTCCTTAGGGAGAACGATTGGAGGAAAACCGGCAATACCTGCCAGTCTTCAACACTTATACGTTTCCTGCCTTGTCAGTTTTATAATGAAGCAAGTCTAGCCTTTGACAGTAAAGAAGTCCCAAGAGGGCCACTGTGTTTAAAAGGAGGAGGGAAAGGGAGTTCATAGCACAGCAACTAAAACAAAAAACATTGCAGGCAGTGGCCCTCAGAAGTGATAGCTCTAGGTAAGTGCATAATCCATTCTTTGGCCACAATCCAATAGAGTCCTTTTTAAAGAAAAGAAAACAGAAAGCTGAAATTCTGTGCCATGGCTGTTGGGGTGGGCATGGAATGGGACTGAATCCAGACCCGTCCTGAGTAGCTGATTGGCAAGATTTCTTTTGTTTTCTTTTGTTTCCCAGTCCAGGCTTTTGGATTGGGCTGAGGAGATGACAGGTATAGCACACAGAGGGCACGATCATACACACCTATTTGCCACGCAAAAGGGACACTTCATCAACGGATCAAACTGGCGCGATCACACCACCACATCTGGGAAGCGTCCCACAACCGTCGGCAAGCCGGGGCAAACTGATTTGATCCGGCAGAGAAGCGGAGTAAAAAGCTATTGGTGAAAGTCCGGTAGCAAACAGTTTGCCGCGGCCTGCAGCCAGACTTCCCCAATGTAATTGCACCAGTGCGGAAGTGTGTTGTCACGGATAGCGTAATCACACGCTATCCCGACGCCATGCGGGGGGGGGGTTGTCCCCCTTCTCCATGTGCACATCATCGAAGGCCTTGGAGAGAGGAGCAATCCATCGATGCCACCCCGTCTAAGCAAATCATCGATTCCCCCTTCCCCCCCTTGCAGCGATTCATTGATCCCCATTTAAGCACCTCGGAAACCCACCGCAAAAAAAAAAAATTGCTCGCAGTTGCGTCAAATCACATAGCGGCAGTTTGCCCCAGCAGGTCCACAGAGTTGTGTGATCGCGCAACTGCGGGTCAAATTGCTCCGGGGCAAAAAAGCCTCAGTTCTCCTCTGGATTATCTCGGTCGTGTGGATGGGGCCACACACAGTTTATGTCCATATAAATAGTCCCTTGCTGGGTTAGTGGAGGATGCAGATACTGTACATAACACAGTATAAATAGAACAGATAAATTATGCAAGGAAGAGGTTTCTGCAGTCTCCCTAGGCAGTCTTCAACAGTGGTACAGGATCTTGCCTAAATTGCCATGCATACGCTGACATTCTTCCATTACCCCCACCCCTCTGTTTATTATTTCATATCCTTATATCATAAACTGGCAGCCACTGCAGTCTGTCAGCATTGATGTCATGACATCCTCATAGCTAGCACCCACTTGTTAGGCCACCTGCACTTTTGGACTATCTTTGAGGGTAATCTTGCATAGAATGTGCTAGAGTGCTCTCGTGGATGGAACTACAGTGTGAATGTGAGATCCTTCATTTCCGGGAAAGGACGCAGCGGTGTGCCTCATACACCTTCAGATGCAACTGGGCAACCCGAGGCAATTTTAAGTTATTTCATCAGTCAAAAAAAAAAATCTAGGCAGTTATTATGAGAAAGTGCTGTTCTATGTAATGGTATCCAGTTGAGGCCTTGTACTGTATCGAATCTGTGAAAGTGTTTGCTTCAAACCACGTAGAGAACTCCGGAATGAGTTGTGGCTGCACGGTCTGCATCCCTGTTGCGTACATAGCAGCTTTCTAACACTTGAATCGAAGTCTATCATGTTTTGCACCGTCAGTTGCTTCCTTGGCAGACCTGCTTATTTAGAATAAGATCCAGACTTCTAGATCTGGGTTACTGAAAGCTTGCCCTACTGAAAACAGCAGCCTGCAATAGAATGAGTCTGTACCGTATTCACAATATTGCTCTTAGGTTATTCTCTTTACCCTCTACAATATCTGGAAGTTTGTATCACGGCTTATCTAGCACGAAGATAAAAAGTAGTGAGAAATTCCACAATGAAGTCTTTCAGGCTCCAGCTGCTGCCCGCAGTCTCACCCAAGTGCACTGAAGCCTGCCGATTTCAAACCCTGCGCTGTGCTTTCCTGGCATGCTGCTTTCAGTGATTCACTGAGAAGAATGCAAACTTCCTGCGAGCTTGAAAACTGTATACTGAATCCTTGCGTTTCTCCAACAGACAAGGGGATTTGTTGCAGTCAGTAAGCCTTATAATGGATGCTCTGAGATCACCAATCCTGAAGCGCTGAAGGAGAAAATTGCTTTGATGCAAAGAGGACAATGCATGTTTGCTGAAAAGGCTCGGAACGTCCAAAAAGCCGGGGCTATAGGTGGCATCGTCATTGGCAAGTAAAATAATTGAAAAACCCGTAGAAAGTTATTGTGGGTGTTCTCTTTTGAAGTAAGCCAAGCATAAATCATGCTCTCAAATCGTTTTAAAGTGAATTCTCGGGTATATACTCCTGCCTATTCAATCCGCCTCCTCTGAATGGACGAGAGAACCTTTCCAGTGGCTCTGTCTAGGCATAACACAGAAGGATGGCTTTGTGTTATCGACACGTAGTTTGTGACGCCAGGATTTGGCTGTCAGGTGATCACCCAGATCCAGGTTTCCTGTGACTCGTGCCGTTTTCATGGGTTAATGAACAGGAGCTTAGTGACATCAGGACAATGGAGAGCAAAAAGGCAGAGCATAACTTCTGTAAAATGAAATTTTAAAAAATTGAGGTGGAAAGTTCATCCAGGGGGCGGGGTCCCTGAGGCTTTGGTAGATCTGATACTTCATCTGTATCCTTGAGTGTAAAAAACGAAAAGAAAAGTGTAAAAGAAAAACAAATTGACAAAGGCTGGAAGATTGATTTTCTTTGGCAGCCATGGGGTGTGTTAAACAGAACTGATTCCAACCCACCATTCAGAGCCCCTGCTGGGATCCTAGGAACTGCTGAAGACTCACTTAAGCTGTTTCTTTTCCTAGCCCAGCTGGTGCTTAGGTTGTATTGTGACCTTTGGAAATGTCCCTCAGTTGCAGAACTTGTGCTGTGTGGCATGGGCTGGGCTGGGGTGGGGTGGGGGGAGGGAGCTAATTCCACGGCTCTTTGGACATTGGCCAACAAAGTATCTAAAGGCTAGATCTTCTTTGGACCTTAGGATGACCTTTATTTGTGTATTGAGAGCAGGAATATTTTCAGATGCAGCAGCAGCTCCGCCATTTGACGATTATCCTAGGCTATCAACTTCATAAAACTATATCCGCAAAGGGATTCGAGGCAGTCAACTACACAAGTCTTGGGTTCGTTTTAAAAGTGGGTAGAACATTTGTTCCACCTTCTCGTTCAGTGACACGACGTAATGGTTCGTGTCGTACAAAATCACTCACATTCCCCTCACAAGGCTTTCTTTTAAGGGCACAAAGGTACAGTGGTAGTGCCAGATTTCTTTCCTATACAGGGCTGGAATGACACTGCTGCTGCTGGCCAAAAAGAAAAGGCACTTAAGTTCCAGTTTTGGGGGGTGGGGGTGGGGATCAAATTGCTGCTGTGACAAGTTAAGATGTAACGTGACACTGAGATCAGTCTCAGAGGCTACTGCTTTTCTGAGGTGAACGATGCCTAGTCAGGATTCAGTGAGCGACAGTGACATAAGTGATTGGTCCTCTGCTTGTTCCACCTGGGTGCTGGTCAGATGACAACGAGGGAAGCAGCAGCGACACGGCCCCTCTCTTCCAGATGGCCGGTGATGGCAAGAACACGGATGACATCACAATCCCCATGCTGTTTCTGTTCAGCAAGGAGGGCAGTATTATCCTTGACGCCATCCAAGAGTACGAAGCTGTAGAAGTACTGCTGTCCGATAAAGCGAAGGACAGAGGTAAGGGCAACGCTGTGTAGCGAGTTTACAATGACATTGTCCCAGTGGACTTACCGTCTAAATTCCGACAGGTAGCAGGAGGAGGGAGAAAAGGAGGAGGCAAGGATAATGGGATCTTATGTTGTCTTCCCTAGGGAAATTGTGCACTTTGTTGCTGATTGGGGTGGGGGGTGCTGCAGTGTGAAGGGGGGTGAGGATCAAAACACTGACTCCCAGTTCTTACTAAGTCCCAGGCGTGACACAGGGATCAGCTTGGGGTAGTGTCAGAATGTTGGGTATTGGCCTGCCACACACCAGTTTCTCTGTGGCATTCCAGGGGCTCACGCTACAGAAGCAAATGCCTGGATTGCAGTGGAGAAATGTTCTGGGTTTGGGGGGTCCAGACTGACAGAAGACTTCTCAACTCAAAAGTTGTGGGCCACAATGGAGTCAAGCCTTGTCTATCCATGCCAAAGCCCTGACTACTCTTGGTGCCTGGAAGACGAGTGGGCGGGGGACCATGATATGCATTTGGATATGCATTTGGAAGTGTGCGAAGGGTGCAGTGGGTAAAAGGTTGCTTCCTCATAGGTCTGTGGCTAAATCGGATCATTCCCTCATCTATTTTGCATGGATTTTGAGATCTCTGCCATCGGTTTTATTGACTGTTCTTCCATCTTGAGAGAGTCTGCTTTGACATTTCTGTTTAATACTCTGCTGTAATTTTGAACTAGCACACCATAGGAATCCCGCAGCTTGATCTGAACCTCTTGGGGGAATCTTCGAACTAGGTCAGCAGTCTACACAGCTGTAGCGCTACGAATTCCTCCCTCCCTAGGGAAGGTGCTCTCTTGGTTGCAGATGTTGGAGGGGGTGAGGATCAGAACATTTAACTCCCAGTTCTTACTAGATCCCAGGAGCAACACAGGGATCAGCTTGGGGGGAGGGGGAGTGTTGTAATATGCCTAATGCTCACACAACAACAACGACAAAATTGTAGTAAGAATGTGCTGGTTTCTAAACAAGATCTTCTAACGTCATCCTCACTTTTGGCTTTGGGAAAACTGAGATAATATTAATTCTGGAGTTGTTAAACGTGGCATAATGGCGAGCATTTTAAAGTCCGATACTGTGCAAGTATATGCGCTTAACTCTCTCCCATGGATATTATTGTAACTGAGGACTGCTTAACTTCACCTGGGTTGCATCTCTACTCGGCCCTGGCCCCTGCCTGGTGGAACCAGCTCCCAAGTGAGATCAGGGCCCCGTGGGATTTATTACAATTCCGCAGGGCCTCTAAGATGGAGCTCTTCCGACGGGCTTTTGGTTGAGGCAGCGGGCATTCCTCTCCTCCTTGGGTCAGCCCCTACTTACAGCTGCACTGGCCCCCATTTACAGCCTGATTCGGAGACCCTAAATTATTTCCAGTATAGCAGGTCTTATTAGAATTGTATGTTTTATACATTTTGATATGGTTTTAATTGTATTGAATTTTATACTGTTGTACTGTATTTATATTGTCGGAACCCGCCCTGAGCCCGTCAAGGGGAGGGCGGGATGTAAATCCCAATAAACATAAACATACTCGCACTTCTAGTTGTTGAAAATCCCACCAAGATAGAAAGCTGTTCTTGGTTAGGGTTGAGAGATGGCGTTCTCGAAATCGGTACTCCCCCTGTGCTAAAGTGTCCCCCAGGCGGAGAATTGTCTCATTCTTCCATAGCTTTTCAAAATGTTATTTCCTAACAGAACTACTATGTTAATTAATTACCAATGTAAGCTAGTGGGTTTATGGATTTAAAATGCATATGTGCTTTTTCCCTTCTCCCTGTGCTACCGTTGGAATATCAGCAACTATATTTAAAGATAAAATGATTCCAAACTACATTCTTGATAGCAGTAAGTATCAGATCTGTACACCTTTGCCAAGAATTCTTCTAAAACTGTCCTCCTCCTACTGGTATGTTTTCCTTAACGATACTGAACTTGGATTCAAATCAGTCAGAATGACCTGTTAACAATAAAACCTAAGCCCAGTTTTGTGTCGGTACCGGAGAGGTGCTGAGGGTTTTAAACCATGCGTTTCAGGGGAGCCTGGAGATGTGTGGCGGCTTTTTAAGGTTACTCAAGGAGATCAATAAGCGGCTACGATGGCTCCCTATAATCCCTAAAGTGTGTCACAGCAAATGTCCCGATGCACTTGAAAGCCCAAACACGCTTTTATCCAACCATTAATGGACTACTTCAGATGCAATGAAGCTTCTGCTGGAATAAAATTGTGTTAGACTCTAAAGTGTCGCAAGGCTTCTGTTTACCAAAGACTTCCCATTAAACAGTTGCCTATCTTCCTCCGCAATTTGCACCTACAATTTGTATGTTGGACGATTTGAAGGTGCACTCTCAGTTTGTGGGGGAGAGTAGCTAGACCCCAAATCAGAGGCAGGCAACTGTGTTTGGTGTTGTGGTTAAGTGCGCGGACTCTAATCCAGGAGAACCGGGTTTGATTCCCCACTCCTCGACTTGCACCTGCTGGATGACCTTGGGCAAGCTGTAGTTCTGACACAGCTGTTCTTGAAAAAGGGCAGTTTCTGTCAGGGCTCTCTCAGCCCCACCTACCTCCCAGGGTGTCTGTTGTGGGGAGGGGAAGGGAAAGGAGTTTGTAAGCCGCTCTGAGACTCCAAGTGAGTGAAGGGCGGGGTATAAATCCAATCTCTTCTTCTTTTGGTCCAAGCATTGTTGACCTGTGAAGGTGTTGGTGTGTTGTTAAACGGGGGAAGGACAGGACACGAGGGTTGGTCTTCGCAACAAGCCATGCCCAAGCAGCATCTCGGGGATTCAGGTGGTGGTTATGAAAGTTTAGGAGGTGATGAGGGGCATAAGCCAAGCCTGTTGCCTTCTCCCTTACCACTGACCCCGATGGGCTGCCAGTACCTGAGCAACTTGGGCATAGATCCAGCCTTGAGAGCCATGAGGAATTGTCCGGTGGGCCACTATTGTCATGTGCGGGTGGGTCGGGGGTCTGTCCCGGCCATGGACAGAGCATGCTACAGGGTCTTCTGTAATACACGGGCATCCATCAGCAGACCATCGGGGCTTCTAGTAAGAAACTTAAAAGCTGCTGGTCTCAGCTTACAGATAAAACCTTGCACTGGACTGCTCTGCTTGAGAGAATTTCTGTAGATTCACAAAAGGCTGTCATTTCTGTTGAAGCATAAATACTTAGAATAAAAATGAAAACCGACTTTTAGAAATTCAGGCTGACTGGTTGCCCGGACACTAGGGCATTCTCTAATTACATAATAGTGATTTAGAGGCCATGGGTTTTGTATTTATTTTCTTTGTAACATTAGCCCTCAAATGGAAGTATTTACTAAACATTTTAGTTGGTAACTGTGCAAATTAAATAGTTTACTGTGGAATTAATTGACAGCAACATTATTTGATACTGTAGAAATGTGAAAAAAATGATGTGGTGTCCCCCCCCCCCCTTTCTCTTTAAGATTTGGAAATGGAGAGCATGGATCAAAAGTCGTCTGATAACGATTCCCGTAACCAGAGGTCAGAAGAAATGGCAGCAGATCTGGACTTGGACAGTTATCATTCTGAAGAAGGAGGTGGCTTAAGTTCACCCACAGAGTCAAGTGGAAATAGTTTTTCTTTTGAAAACCAGGATTCGTGTGTCCCCAAACCCCAGGAAGCCAGTAGCAGTCAAATTTCAGAACTAGATGAGTACCCTGAGGAACAATCAAAGACAGAGTCAGACTCCAGTCCCAGTAATACCTGGGACAATAAAGGCCAGTCCATGGAATCAATATTAGCAGACTGGAATGAAGACATAGAAGCTTTTGAAATGATGGAAAAAGATGAACTATAACTTCAAATAACTTTATTGTGGGACTACACAACAGTGAACTCCGGAGGACAGTAGGGCCCTAATATCTGTGGGGGGGAAATGAAAGAATTGTTCAGTATTGTGATATGCAGCCAGGTTTTATTGGCAAAAGCCAGCATGTGTTAATTTGTATTTTTTTTTAAATTTTTTCCTGTTTTTGTTTAAAAAATGGGAATGTGCAATTGACCCATTTTGCAGGGTTCCTTTGCATGGTGCTGTAATGCAGGAGGTTCATTCAGGGAATGATTCGGTTTCCTCCTGGGTTCCAGGTTGCTGAGAGTTAGCTTGCCTTAGCCGCAGAAGGCAAAGAATCAATGCAATGGAATTAATGCGCCACTGGGTCTGGAACAGCTAGTTGAGGGCACAACATCCTGGCACAGGAGAGCCACAGGCTGGCTGCTGGGAAGATGCCATTGCAAGGGGGGGGGGATCAATGCTGTCTCTCCATTTGAGCTTTCGTGGCTACCTGGGCGAAGGTACTTCAGGTGGGGTTGTGCCTTTTAATGACGAGGGCAGAACAACAGGCAGCTGCGATTTGCCCTGTGCCACTTAGTAGGGCCAAGTGTGCTGTACCTGTTTTATCACTTCTTCCATTTGTTACTTTGAGAAATGACCAAGACAGCTTGGATTTTTTTTTTTTAAGATCCTAGTACAAGTCAAGATAGCCTATAAACCAAAGGTAATGAGCTCTGTTAGCAAAAAGGAAATTCACAGATAATTCTGAAACTTGAATCTGGGTAATAGGGCCTCTTCCCCCCCTTCCCTTTTTGATTTTGGAATGTCCATGATAAATCCTAAGCTACAAATCAGCCAAAATTAATATCCTCGCTGAGTTCTAGAAAGGTTTAGGAAGTCGGTTAGTGTTTAGGCCAGAATAACGTTCATCTGGTTTGCCATTTTTTTTTACTTAGCTTTGCATGAGCCCCACTCCTGCCACTGTACATAATGTGTTCTTCATCCCGCCCCCCCCCCCCGCCCCCGCAAGAAGGCCAGTATGTCGGTAGCAGTCTGACCGGGAAGCAGTGGGTCCATGGTGTGGTGTGAATCCTAGGACAGGCTGGGATGTTATCGGTTCTTTTAGAACCGCAGTAGCTTTCGGTGGGACAGCAATCATGTTTCACAAATGTCTTATTTAAAATTAGGATACTTTAAAAAAAACCAACTGTAGCAGCAACAACTACCACCACCACCACCACAACAAAAAAGCAAATGGTGTTAATACAGTTCCAGCTCTTGCAAGACTGCCAGACGCTATTTAGATCCAGTCTTAATTGTTTTCATTTTGGTAGTTTTAAGCTTCTTTCTGCTGAGTGAATGTGTGTCTGTGTGTTTTGCTTTAGAAAACCAACTCGGCACTCCCTGTGTGCTGTGCCAGTCTCAGCCACTTTATGTACAGCTGGTTTTTAGTGGAAAGTTAGCCTTATGAGAGGTGGTGTATGAGCAGAGGGAAGGCGTCTATCATCGCAAGGACCTGTTGGGGCAATTTCACGCCACTACATGATTCTTGTTAGAAGAGGGCAAGTTTGGGAGGGCAATAATGGCATCTTCAAATGTGGTGCTTTACTTTCCCTGAAAAATGAATGGCAACCAGGGACTGGTATGGGGGAAAGCAAGCTGGACAGCCCTGGAGAAGGGGGGCGAATCTGCGCTTTGCTGTCTGTCCCTAAGTGGACTCATGGGCTGGGGCAGAAGATGACTTCCTTCTTGTCTTTGTCCTAGGGTGTGTATGTTTGATCATACTAGTATGTGTTAGGCTTTTATGTTTGTGATTTCCCCCCCTTTAGGTTTGCAGACTGAAGGACATTTTGTTGTTTTGCTGGCAAACGCTGATCAGTTACACATACTTGTGACCTAAGACAGGTTCTAACATAGAAAGGAATAGTTGTGCAAAGCATACTTTCAAACATACAGGCACTTCTCTGAGAGCATACTAGGCAGCTGAAGAGGCTCTTTTACTGATGTTGGTGAATCTGGGAGGACTCGTGAATAAGTGTCCTAATTCCGCCCCCTCCCCCCCCAAGTATTTTTATTTTTTTGCACACAAGTTAGAGCTGGAAGATTCGTTGTTGGTGAATTATCCAGCACTGAATTATGTTCATGCTTGATTTTTATAGGGTGAGAGAGATTTCTTCAGGGAATTTGGGTAGAGGCCTATCTCTAAAGTGTCCTTTATTAATTTGGACCCAGATCTAGGGGGGTAGGGGTGTGTGTGTGTGTGTGTGTTAGCCATGTGTCTGCAATGAGATTGAGCCTATAAAATATGGCATATTTGAGTTAGACTTGTAAAAAGCAAATGGGGTTTCTTCATGTCCAAGGGCTAGGGCCACTAGTGAAAGTAGTAATATTTAATGGTAATCTAAGCCATTTCATTCCATCAAGGCACTCTTTTTTTTTTTTCTTGTCCTTCAGTAAACATTGCTTACTTGGTGTATCAGGTTAAAGCAATTCTCTGGTCATTACATCTTCCCAAGCATTTCGGACAAAATTAAACCTTCTTTACGGAGCAACTGCTGAAGATTTTGTTCTTCCTACAGATAAATTAAGAGTTTTGCACTACCTACTACTGCTTGTGGTCCATAACCTAAAAATCCATATTATACATTTGACATTAAATATTTGCTGAATGGTTTGTATTTTCCTCATAGATCCAGGGATGCTTTGAGAGAAGTATCTGAAAGGTGGTGGTCTACCTCAGATATAGGTTGCCCTTTTTATATCTTAGTTGAAGTTCTTCATCACAGCCATAAGCACGTTTTGATGACGACAAGAGGTTTACATTGTATCAACTGGATTGGGAAACTGGTTTTTGGAGACAGGTTACCTACTTATGAGTTTATAGTTCCATATCGCAATGGAAACCCTCCTTCAGATAAGCATTCCTGTACTTGGCGGGAGAGGCCCATACATGACCTCAGCCTCATGGAGAAAGAACAGTAGGAGCTGGCACAATAACAGGTTGATCTCTGGCCAGGATTTCTCTGTTGTTCTCTCTGAATTCCTCCTATCATTTGGAGACAAATAGCAGGCTTGGAAGGAGAGTTGGGTAGAGATTACCCTTCCCATCAGGACAATGGAGGAAACATTCTGTGAATGCATACCGTACTCATCCGGATTTTATAAGACTTTTTACCAGCCCGACTTACAGCTGTCTATTTTCTTATGATGTAATTTATGAAAAAATGTAATAAGGGGTGCTGTAACACTACTGTTGTTGGGTTTTAGCGTCTGTTGATTTTAAGTGTGTACAATACTTCTAAGGGCAACTGTGTACTGTGATGTAAAAGTGTGGGCTGAAAGTGTACATAGTCCTTTGTATATAAAATTGTGTACTTGATTATAATTGCTGATTGTAAAGATTTAATAAAACGTGTAAATATTCTGGTCAGAATGCTGGCTTGATTTGTGTGTTGTGTGTGGACACCAGGAAGTTCCCTGGTTGCTCAGTTCCCTGAAGTGTTTCCACCTGTATCTCTCCATAGCAGAATCAGTGTTCAAGATTCGTCTTTTTCAGAAAAGCATCAAGACTGAGATAAAAATCATTACTCTTGGAGCATTCACATCTTGCTAAGGCCACGTGTCCCTCACGTGGACTTTTGTTCAGACCTTTCCTGGGCATTCCCAGTTAAGAACTTAACTAGCACAGGCCCCCTTTGGAATCAGAAAAGTGGCACATAAGAAGGGGGCATGACCTCCCCCCCCCCCCCCCCAATAAGGCTTTTACAATCTAAAATGTTCTGCCTGTTGGGGATCTGTACATATACTGATGCCTATAACAAATCTGCACTTAGCAGGGCAAACAGCAGCTTCCTGAGACTTTTTGACTTGAGGAGAACATTGCAGGGGGATTGGTTGCTGGAGGATAGGAAGGCGTCCCCTTCAATGGTATGTCCATCACATAGCCCTTTGTATCATGAGAACCAATCTTGGAGCATTCAAGCTCAGTCATTCTGCCAACCTAGCCCTAAACTTTCTCCGTACAGCTTCCCTGACCTGACTACTTAAATGCCTCATCTCCTTCTCAGTGTCTAGGACTGGACATCCCTTTCTTTCCAGGCCATCCTTTCGTCATATCCATTTGTAAAAGCACCATGTATGTGATTGTCCCTGACCTGGGTGGCCCAGGCTCGCCTGACCTCGTCAGATGTCGGAAGCTAAGCAGGGTCAGCCCTGGCTAGTATTTGGATGGGAGGCCACCAGGGAATACCAGTGTTGTGACGTGGAGGCAGGCAATGGCAAACCACCTCTGAACGTCTCTTGCCTTGAGAATCCCACAGGGTTGCCATAAGTCAGTTGTGACTTGACAGCACTTTCCACCACCATGCGTTGATTGTGCTGTATAAAAAAAATGTGCAGTGTGGTCTTGGTCTAAGAAGCTTCCAATTAGTCCCTGATTACCCCCTTGGTATCCTAGTGTGAACTGCTTCACTACTAGATTCATGTGGGAACGTATGTCCTAGTCTGAACTTAGCAGCACATCTCTTGTGCCATTTTCTGTTTAAAGAGCAGTGACCACTTGTTTTCCTGTCAAGAGCTTTTTTCTCCATTTTCCACCCATGAGAGAAGGCATCCTCCTCCCCTGGCCTATCCATCCCATCTCCATCACCCATTGGTTTGAGTGTGTGTGCAGAACAGCCTCCTCCAGGGTCTGGTCAGCAAAGGGCAAGGGAAAGTAGAAGGGAGCGCTGATTTCTGTTTGGGGCTCTAGAGGAAGAATGGAGCACCTGCTCGAGACACCCTACTTGATTTATTTCCTACCTTGTGTCCATTCTTGAGTAGTTTATCTGGCTCCCGAAATGTAAATAAAGATCTCTTGGATCTATACATATTTAAATTAAAACTGAAATTAAAAAACAGGAACTGGGTGGGGGGGGGGTGCTCTATGGCTTTTAAGAAGGTGAGCTAACGTTCCTATCTAGATTTTAACTGGGATGTAAAAGATCTCCTTGGGCATGCCCGAACTAGTTGGGTTTGTTTTTCATTATTGTAGCCATGAATGGCTAATGGCTACAGTTCATCCCAGAACCTGACCTACACTGTAAACAAATGTAGAGTTGTTAACAATTAGGAGTGGCAAGTTTCCTGTAAGAACACTTGCCTGTTGGTAGATACAGCTTTTCTTCAGAGCCATTCTTCTTTGTTAATTTTACACACTATTGACACAAATTCTCTGCTTCAGTCTCATGATGACTGACCCTCATGACAGGAAGAGGAGGTACAACTACAATGATGTACTCTAGTCAGTCAGGAGTGAGCCAGCAAGAAACAGGCGTATATGTGGCAGAAAGCTCTCTTGTCCTAGGATCCTATGGCCGCCATTTGTTCTGGAACATGTCTGAGAGATAAATGTTTTGGTTGATATTGTAGGACAAGGGGGAAAGAATGAGATTTCTGAATGTGATTTCTGACACTTTCTCCTTGAGATATATATTGACAGCTGCCACTGTTCCTTCAAAAGTTTAATCATAATAGATCCAGATCCTGGTATGTAACTGAGAAGCTTCTGATTAGAGAGACTTATAGCAGAACATATATATTTTATAATTGCATTTTTTGTAGAAGAAGCCATATTAAGCAAAAGTATTATTAAAAGCTTCTGCAGATGGAATTAGGATGCAATAGAAATGGAATGCGTAAGCTGCAAGGACGCCGAGAGCAAATTTAATGTGATTCATACCCCTTATCAGCTAGCCCTCCATATGCAGGTCAGAAAGGGACCCAGTGTTCTCTAATGTTCACATTGTCCTGGAGACCAGATAAGTAAATGAAACCACTTACATAAATGACCAGTATAAGGAGAGACCAATGGTAAGGTTTAAAGTCAAATGATGCTTGGATGATGTTAACTGCTGGGTACCAATTAGAGATTCTTCGATGTGTAAACTATATGTGTAAACCAGCCAGGGAAGCAGTGGGGCGCTTGGATGACCGGGGGGTAAAAGGTGTACTGAAGGATGATAGGGAAATGACTGAAAAGCTGAATGCATTTTTTTGCCCCCGTCTTCACTGTGGAAGATGAGAAGTGCTTGTCCACTACAGAACCACTGATTTTGGGAGGGGTGTTGAAAGACCTGAGTCAGATTGAGGTGATGAGAGAGGAGGTCCTACGACAGATAGACAACTTAAAAACAAATAAATCACCGGGCCCGGATGGCATACATCCGAGAGTTCTGAAAGAACTCAAATGTGAATTTGTGGATCTCCTGACAAAAATATGTAATCTTTCATTAAAATCTGCCTCCATTCCTGAGGACTGGAAGGTAGCGAATGTCACTCCCATCTTTAAAAAAGGTTCAGAGGAGATCCGGGAAATTACAGGCCAGTCAGTCTGACATCGATACCAGGTAAGTTGGTGAAAACTGTTATTAAGGAAAAAATTAGTAGGCACATTGATGAACAAAACCTATTGAGGAAGACTCAGCATGGGTTCTGTAAGGGAAGATCTTGTCTCACTAACCTGTTAGTGTTCTTTGAGGGAGTAAACAAACATGAGCACAAGGGGGACACAATAGATGTTGTTTACCTTGACTTCCAAAAAGCTTTTGATAAAGTTCCTCATCAAAGGTTCCTAAATAAGCTCAATAGTCATGGAATAAAAGGACATGTCCTTTTGTGGATCAAAAACTGGCTAATTGAAAGGTAACAGAGAGAGTATAAATGGGCAATTTTCTCAGTGGAGGGAGGTAAGTAGTGGGGTACCGCAGGGATCAGTACTTGGTCCAATGTTTTTTAACTTGTTTATTAATGATTTGGAGTTGGGAGTGAGCAGTGAAGTGGCTAAATTTGCAGATGACATGAAGTTGTTCAGGGTGATGAGAACCAGGGAGGATTGTGAGGCACTCCAAAGGGATCTGTTGAGGATGGGCGAGTGGGCATCAACGTGGCAAATGGGGTTCAGTGTGGCCAAGTGCAAAATGTTGCACATTGGAGCCAAAAATCCTAACTATAAATACACATTGATGAGGTCCAAACTGGCAGAAACTGACCATGAGAGAGATCTTGGAGTTGTAGTAGATAACTCAATGAAAATGTCGAGATAGTGTGCGACTGCAATGAAAAAGGCCAATGCTATGCTGGGGGCTATTAGGAAGGGAATTGAAAACAAATCAGCCAGTATCATAATGCCCCTGTATAAATCGATGGTGCAACCTCATTTGGAGTACTGTGTACAGTTCTAGTTGCCACACCTCAAAAAAGATATTATAGCATTGAAAAAGGTGCAGAAAAGGGGGACTAGAATGATAAAAGAGTTGGAACACTTTCCCTATGAAGAAAAGTTGAAGCGCTTGCGACTCTTTAGCTTGGAGAAATGACGGCTGAGGGGTGACATGATCGAGGTTTATAAGGTTATGAATGGGATAGAGCAGGTAGAGAAAGAAGTACTTTTCTCCCTTTGTCACAATACAAGAACTCGTGGGCACTCCATGAAATTGCTGAGCAGTCGGGTTAGAAGAGATAAAAGGAAGTACTTCTTCACCCAAAGAGTGATTAACACATGGAATTCACTGCCACAGGAGGTGGTGGTGGCTACAAGCATGGACAGCTTCAAGAGGGAATTAGATAAACACAAGTGGAGACCTGCAAGAAACTTTCAGGATGGTTATCCCATTCCTCACACCTTTGCTTCCTCCCTTCTCCTCCTACCTCTCTCATACTCTTTCTCCCTTCTGCCCCCCTCTCTTACTCTCTCTCCTCCATATATGTTACTTCCTCTCTCTTTCTGACCCGTCATCATTCTCTTTGTTTTTCTGCCTCCCCACCTCATCACTCTTTCTCTCTTTCTGCCCCCCCCGCACTCCATCACTCTCTCTTTCTGCCTCCATCAATCTCCCAGTCTCCTGCCTGCTTCCTCTTCCCCCACAGCAGCAGTGGCAGAGCTCTGGGAATCGCAATGGATCTCCCAGCTGCAGAGATCAATTCACCTTAGGGCTACCAGCTCCAGGTTGGAAAATTCCTGGAGATTTGGGGGTGGAGCCTTGAGACAGTGAGGCTTGGGGAGGCAATCATCCTCAGCAACCCTCCAAAGCAGACATTTTATCCAGGGGAACTGATCTCTGTCACCTGGACAACAGTTGTAATTCTGGGTGCTCTCCAGCCCTTGTCTGTAGGCTGGCAATGGTAGTTCAAGTGAAGGAAATGGCTGGTTTGGAGGGTGGAGTCTATGGCATTATACTGGTCTGTAGTCCCTCCTCAAATCCCACCCTCCCCAGACTCCACCTCTCAAATGTCCAGGAATTCCCCAACCTGGGGTTGGCAACCCTATTTCCTTCCCATCCAACATCCAACCTACCTTTATCTGTCTTCAACTTTCCATCTCCACCCCACTCCCCTGCAGCCTCTACCAAGGGAAATTACAGTCTTTCTCCAAAGTGGAGACTAAAGCAGCTTACATTATTATTTCCTCTTTGTTATCTGCACAACAACCCTGTGAGGCTGATTCTGCTGAAAGTATATGGCTGGCCCAAAATCCAGTCAGCTTTCACTGCAAGATGGGGATTTGAACCTGGGTTACATAACATGTGACCAAAGTTAAATAGCCTCAGCCAGGGGTCATTTCGTAGAAAAAGAGGTGCAGGAGCTCATTAGCATAACTCATTTGCATATGCCACACCCCCCAACATACTGGAAGTGTGTCAGAAGGCAACACCCACCCCTCAGGCTCCACTCCACAGGTGAGTGAAACTGACCTGCTCTTCCTCCATTCCCTTCCCCATCCAATACTTTGTGCAATAAAAATAAGCGTAAAGAACACACCCTCATTCTCTTCCTGCTCCCTTGAAACCACCAGGTTTCAAGTAGACTTGAGATACCCAGGACATGTGCACCACCCATCCCTTCCCCTTCCCCTCCCCACAACAAGACACCCTGTGAGCAATGCTCCCTCTAAGCTGTGAAGTCTCGTGAGTAAAAATTCTACTTTGTGAGCTACTGGCATTAAAGTTGTGAGCGAGTGCTTTGGCTGCTGCATAAACTAGCTGGCTCTGGAACCATCCTTCCTGAGCTAAGACAAAAATGTGTGAGCTGGAGGCTAAAGAACTGTGAGCTAGCTCACACTAGCTCAGCTTAGAGGGAACACTGCCTGTGAGGTAGGTGGGGCTGAGAGAGGTCTTTGAGAACTGCTTGTGAGAGAACTGCTCGTGAGAGAGCTCTGAGAGAACTTGTGACTGGCCCAAGGTCACACCAGCAGCTGCATGTGGAGGAGTGGGGAATCAAACCTGGTTCTCCCAGATTAGAGTCCAACTCCTGACCACTACACCAAACTGATAAGGTGGACGCTGCTGAAGGGTTGGTGAAATTTCTCCAGTACTTATGTGCCATGTGCCCAGATAAAAAATGGTATACTTAGAAAATTTATATGCCACCTTGCCAAGTCTCTGGAAAAGCAGCACACAGTCATAAAAGGAACAATGATAAAATTATCAATATTAAAACAAAACATTAAAAACAATAAAGACCCTAGCAGGGCTTTCCCTGGGGCGCTGCGCCTCTGCACTGCTCAGGGAAGCCGAGGAGGGGGCGGGGCTTGGTCATGTGCCCGCCCCCTGGGCTCCTCACTCCCGGAGCTGCGTTCCTGTGCGCTCCCGCTCCAACGGACCCCTGGCCTCAGTAATTTTTAGTGAGGGAGAGTTCAGGCTTGATTTGATAATCAGACATACTAAGACTACTTTCCAAGTAACAGGAAGGAAATCAAAGGGAGAAATCATTTTTGTGTCCACGGACTCCCCTGAATCCCATCCATGGATCCCCTAGGGGTCCATGGACCACAGCTTTACCCCACAGGGTTTTTTAAAAAATGCCTTGAAAGCACATGTAAATGTAACCGGCACATCAACTATCTGAATGAGATCAAGAGTGTTCTCAGCATAGCCTTAACTCGTTTTTTTATTTTCTTTGGAAGTCCTGGAGTTGGATCAGCCACTGTTGCCTGAGCTACCCTGATGTTAGAACAGCATATAAGTCTGCTTAGTTGGTATTTTGGACAGCAGGTCTCTGTGACATACCGAATAGCTGCATTTCCATATGACTCATTAAAAGGAGCTATTAATAGATGGGCTATTGTGATGGTGTGGAAAGAGACCATTTTATCGCATGGATGCATATCTGGCTTATCTTTGCAATTTATCCACTCTGCAACCTTCTGGTCTTCAAAGGCTTTGAGCAGCGTGTCATAAGAAAAGGGTGTGATACATTGTTACTCCTACACCTTTCAGAACAAACTGCAGGAGAAACCCATTATATTTAGGCATTATGCGAGTTCGAGCTTTGTATCTGTTCATTAGGTAATGTTCAGCGCTTGGAACAGTAGACAAGAAAAGAGTCAAGAAACTGCTGCTTAGGGAATGGAAGCAAAAGAGCCATAGAATTCAACTCAGAAACAAGCACGCTTGAATTGGCGTTGCAGGTTTCAGGATTCGATTGAGAGAGGGGAGATGCAGGAACCACAAGGATGGCTACTAAAAGCTACTACTAAAATTGGAATCAAAAGCTGAGGGTGCTAAAAAAAAGATAAAGGAGAGCCCCTCTGTTATGTAGTGGGTTCACAAGATGGCATCGCTCTTTATTTCAGTAACATTAAGAACAACACGTGCGGCGAGCTGCAACTACATACAACCCCCCCAGTCCCAAACACACCCACAAAATACAAATAAACCGATAAGAACATAGTTGCTAGGAGCCTTCATTTGCATGGCATCACTTACAGTTCTGTTACCTGATTGGCCTGCTCTGCAAGGGCGGCCAATCTGAATGTAGCTGCAAGGAGCCTCTCTAACAATGCATTTGAAGCTCTCACTACACGACACCCTCCCTCCCTACACACTCAAACTGATGTTTAGGATAGCATCAATGGTTTGGATCCTGAACAAAATCTCCACTGGCTGCGGGGATTTCCACTGGCTGCGCAGAACTCCTGCTGCTGCTGCTCCAACTTCAGCCCTCATCCTCCGCCCCCAGCCCCCCGGTGCTTCTCCAGGGTCACCCAGGAAGAGCATGAGGGGTGAGTTGGCTGCTGTCGGAGGGAGGAATCAAAGGAAACCATCCCTCACTTCTGTCAGTAGAGATTTTCTGTTGGCTCCAGCTTCTGTATTTCCAGCTTTTGGTTTCGTGGTTACAGGATTCACTAGGGATGCCAGCCTCCAGGTGGGACCTGGGGATCCCCCGGAATTACAGCTCATTTCCAGACTAGAGAGACCAGTTCCCCTGGAGAAAAGGGATGGTTTGGAGGGTGGGACTCTATGGCATTGTAGCCCACTGAGGTCCCTGATCTCCACAGGCTCTAAAGACTACTGGACTCGGGAGACCAGGAACGGTGAAATCATGAAGCCTTTATTGAGTGATTCAGCATGCCCAGTAGATGGTCAGAACAAGCATGCTTCCAGGGCCCTCATTATATGCTGGCCGGAGCCACACCTACGGCCGCACCCAAAAGACCTGATAGGGGCTTAACATATGCACATGTTTGTCATAGGTTCCCTGGAGGAGTCTTGGCCGCATTGGCTCCTCAGGGAGAACCTAGGTCCCTCATTGGTGGAGGCTTTGAATTCGGACGTCTATTGTTCCTCCAGATTCAAGCTCCCCTCTCTGCCTGACCATGTGCTCTGGCCATGTGGCGGGCGCCATTACCTGGGAGCACATGGCAGGCCGGTTGTTACACAGAACATACTACATTACAGGCTCCATCCCCAAATCCCCAGAGGTTTCCAAACTTGGATCTGGCAACCCTAGAATTGATGCACATCAAAAAGTTCTATTGCTTTTATGTCCTGTGGTCATTTTCTATCATCCATTTCCAGTCAGAACGTTAAGACGATAGCAAATAGTAACATTATCCGCTGCCAAATGAATAAACTAAGTGGCCCTAAAGAAGGATTTTAACCCCAAATGTGAGCTGTTCCCCAGAGCTTGAGAAGTCCCTTTCTTCTAACGTTTAGTGTCTACCGCCTCTTCCCTGCTTAATTTTCATGGGAGAGTGGGCTACTAGTATTATAATAATCTTTCAATCAGTGTTCCCTCTAAGCATTTTTTTGGGGGGGCTCCTTAGTGTACAATGCCACAGAATCCACCTTCCAAAGCAGCCATTTTCTCCAGGGGAACTCTGTAGTTTGCAGAAGAGCTGTAATTCTGGGGGGATCTCCAGGCCCCACCTGGAAGTTGGCAACCATAATTCCAAACAAATAAACAAACAAAAGACAGTACAACAGAGCCACTCAGACATTTCTAGCTTTGTAGCTAGGGTTGCGAGCTCTGGGTTGGGAAATACCTGTAGATTTTTTGGGGGGGGGGGGGGGAGCCTGGCGAAGGTGGGGTTAGGGAAGGGGAGGGACCTCAGCAGGGTAGAGTTCACCCTCCAAATTGGCATTTTCTCCAGGGAAACTGATCTTGATCATCTGGAGATCAATAGAAATAGCAGGAGGTTAGCAACCCAATTTGTAGCACATATCATGCCCTGACCTGGATGGCTCAGGGTAGCTCTTTCTCATCAGATTTTGGAAGCTAAGCAAGATCAGCTCAGACTTGGATGGGAGACCGCCAAGGAATAGCAAGGTCTCCATGCAGAGGCAGGCAATGGCAAACCACCTGTTAAGTCTCTTGCCTTGAAAACCCAACAGGGTCGCCATAAGTTGGCTGTGATGATGGCACTTCCACACACTCTTATCACAGTCAATTGCTTTAACTAGTATTTGAAAAACGAAGATCGCAGGAGGCTAAACAAATGCTGTCTGGCATTAGCTGTTTAGCAACTGCTGACATAACAGATGGTGGCTTTTTTCCCTGGTCCCACACAGTGAATGGCTTAAAGGCAAAAAATCCCTCTGGAGTCTATTTATTTAAAGAAGCCAACAGTTCGCTCTTACACAAACCACTAGGCTTCAGCTCTGAATTTTTTACTTGTGACACTACAGAGTGAACAATTACAGAAAACTGTCAGTAGGTGGCACTAAAGACTAAGAACTAATTTTGGCTCTTAAAAGTCTAAACACTGAGTTTTATGGGCGGCTCAAAGCCAAGTCCTGCTAAGCCAGAATTTTGCTTCTAAGAGCAGCCATCCGGGTGCTTCAGGAACCTCACAGGCAAGGTTACAGTGGTGGCCATCTCCAATTTGTCCTCAGCATCTCGTACGGACAGCTAGCCTACCTCTATAGACTGTGGTTTTATTTAAACATGATGTTTTATGATTGTTGATGGCCTTTCTAATAAACGGGCTCAAGCCTTTTCAAAAATAAATCCATTTAAGCTATTGCTTATTACCGATCTCTGGTGGGGAAAGTGCCATCAAGTTGCAACTGACTCATGGGAACCCCATTGGGTTTTAAAGGCAAGAGATGTTCAGAGGTGGTTTGCTATTGCCTGCCTCTGTGTAGCAGCCCTAGACTTCCTCAATGGTCACTCATCCAATTACTCATCAGGGCCGACCCTGCTTAGCTTCCAAGATAAACATAGAGCAGAGGTCCATCAGTAGCTATTAGCCACAAGGTATAGATAGAAACTCTCAGTCTGGGGCAAGTGACGCACTGTATTCTTGGTGCTTTGGGGGGGGCAACAGTGGGAGGGCTTCTAGTGTCCTGGCCCCACTGCTGGACCTCCTGAGGGCACCTGGTGTTTTTGGCCACTGTGTGACAGAGTGTTGGACTGGATGGGCCACTGGCCTGATCCAACATTGGCTTCTCTTATGTTCTTATCTGACAAAACCAGGCCAGCCTGGCCTTTCTAGATCAGGGCAGCTCACCTCTATGTTGCTGTGAATCCCATAAGTTAAAATGTGCATTACATGAAAAAAATACTCTTTTTGAGACTACTACCAATCACCTTCTTTGGGCGTTATGACAGTGGGAGGAAAAGTCCTAACGGGAGAAGCTGGCAGCTCCAGACCTCCGCCACTTCCAGCTGTTTCTGTGGTTTATAGCCAAACGGACCAAGAGAATTCCAGCAGCAGTCATGAAACTGCCATCCTGGAAGCGTTCCAGAAGGGTATGCCACCTCCCCAAAACAATGAATCAGGTTTGCTGTGTTCCAGGTTAAAAATTCCATGATCAAAACACAGTGATCGCATCATCACTGCTTGTATAAGAACTCTTTAAAATGCGTTACAATAATCGGTTATACAGTGTCACAGAGTTCTTCGTTGGACACACCAAATTGTTTTGAACTGTGGAGCTATGAAAAAGCTGAAATCCCCATCCTAACTGGGCGGGCTGGGCCCCAATCCTCTTGCCTGTCACATCACAAGCTCAGCGGGAACAAGCAGTGGGAGCAGTGGGACCTCCTCCTTCAGTGGCTTCTGTGCTTTCCCTTCCGGTCAGGGGGCCAGTTCCTGATGGGCCACTGAAGGGTCAGGAGCACGCTCAGCCCAGCAGGCTCGGATCTCAACCCCAGGCCATGGCAGGGATGACAATGGGTGCCAACTCAGCCAACAGGTGAGAAGAAGAAAAGAAGAACAGATTGGACTTATACCCCACCCTTCACTACCTGGAGGAGTCTCAGAGCGGCTTACAATCCCTTTCCCTTTACTCCCCACAGACACCCTGTGAGGTAGGTGGGGCTGAGAGAGCTCTTTTGAAAACTGCCCTTGAGAGAACAGCTCTGAAAGAACTTGTGACTGACCCAAGGTCACACTAGCAGCTGCATGTGGAGGAGCAGGGAATCAAACCCCGTTCTCCCGGATTAGAGTCCATGCTCTTTACCACGACACCAAACTGGCTCTCCAGTTTATTCCCTCACTATTGCTGCAGCTTCAGTCCAAGCTGCCAGCACCACAGGAGATGGGGGTGGGCCCTGGATTCAGATTGTTCCCAGGACTGTTGCAATGTCCCAGTCTACCCTGGTGGAGAAAGGCAGACATGGCTGGTGTAATAGCTGTACCTGCAAGGCTAGGCCTGGAAACAACAGTGGGAGCACAGGCCCTGAGAAAAAGGGAAGATGTGCAGTGAACATAGGAATCAACTTCAGGGGGGCTGGGGAGCTGGATCCCCCCCCCCCCCGAACTTTTCCAGGATATGCTGAGCCTCCTCCGGAGACAATGGCCTGTAATGTCTCTGGCCTAGCCCCAGCCCTCCCAGGAAATTGGAAAGTCTACGCCCGTGGCAGTGAATGGTGGCTGTTGGTGCTGGAGGAATGGAAGAGAGCAATGGACAACAGAGCATGAAGACACTAAACAGCTATAACGCTACACCCACAGCATAAGCGTATCAGAGAAGGTGGTGATAGAAAGACAAGCATGTCCTTTGGACAAAGACGGGCTGTGTGGTCCCAGCATCTGTCTGAAGCTCCAGAGATGCCATCAGGCACCTGGAAGGGTGGGGTGCTCTGCTCAGAGAAGCCCTTTGCACTAGGAAAGTGAAATGAAACCCAAGGTTTTCTTCAAAAGCTTCTGTGCAGCCAGAAATGGGAGGATTGCTGTGGAACCTTGCCATGATTGAACTCTTCAGCAGGTGGGAGTGGCGTGGGCAGTGGACTGCTGGACCCATGGAGTGGAAAGAATGGCTGTGACCTACTTTCTCATGGCCTCTGAAGTACCAAAGAGCTTGTAGTCCTTTTCAATTGTTACGATTTTGATGCTATCTCATGTGCCACAATGGCATTCTGTACAGACTCCTCCCAACATATGTGTTCACCATGTTGTGGGAATAGGGCAACGTGCATTACTTCCTAGCTTCAGCACACACAAATGCATATTTTAAAAACCTAGGTTTCCAAATACATGTAACAAAGCTTGCAAAACACACACTGCTCTGTTCGTACAACATGGTAAAGATGCAATTTTAAGAGGATTGCCCACAGTGCGCTGTGCTGGTACAGGGAACAGAAACACCGAAGTTGTAATGATTGGAAAAGGTTGAGTATCTAGGTTGGAATCTCTCCATCTTACTCGGGAAGCACTGCACATGATGGACAGCTGAAGGCTTTAGGCTTAATGGATGTCATCAGGAGGGTTTTAAGTGTGTGTCCAATTCTCTGTCAGGTATACTCATATGAAAAGGTTTCAAAACACTACAGCTTTTGCCATTTAATTGAGGACCCCTGTACTAGTGGAGGTACCTGTCTTCCCCTTTTCATGCATACGGAATGCCTTAATCAGAGAAGAAATATGGCATTAAGTTTGCAGTCTTTTCACCATAATTAGACCTTTCTCAATATGGAACAGAGCAATTCATTTTAAGAGCCACATTGATTTTAAAAGTGCGGAACTTTCAGACGAGTTAAATGCTCTCTCTCTCTCTCTCTCTCTCACAGGAAAATGTCAGTAAATAAGCCATCAGTGGCAAAATGGAGGCGTGATTCTGCTAGGGCCTGTGTACTGTTTTCACCAGGGAGAGGGAGGGAGAGAGAAAGAAGAGAATCAATTATTCACAGTCCCTTGAAATAGAATAGATCGCGGCCTGGCAGTTCCCAACCTTTTCAATCTCTGCCCTGTTCTCCACTACAAGTGAAATAATCACAGCAATTTCTGATTCAGTCTCTCTTGTAAAACCAAAACACGCATCTCTCATTCATTGAGGAACAGTAACAAAAAAGTCTGTGTGTGTCCTGAAACTTGGTGGAGGACAGCCGGAAAAGGGGTAAATTGTGCTATGGGGCTAGAATGCTGTTGACCAGGTGAGCAGGAAACTCATCTGCTGCCCTCAAAACTCAGCTGTCTCAAGCCAGTACACTATGGCGGGCAGGGTCACATAATGGTTTATCCCCTTCTGCGGGCCCTCAATTTGTTGGTCCACTAATCCTCACCCACCCACCAATCCACACACTCCGGGCTGGGACATTTGCCTCAAAGTCTGTATCAATCCAAAGTCTACAAAGAGAGAACAATTCTGCTTTGTTGAGCTACAGCTCGGAACTTTCCAGAAGTCTGACAGGATCTTTTCCCCTCTTTCTTTGCTTAACCATAATTCTCTCACCACATGTGGCAGGGAAGTACCATGCTTGAGTCTGACTACATGTGACAGCTTCTCAAGATAACTTTTATACATGGTTAACTCATCCTAACTTTATTTTTTGTGTGCTTGTACCAGCTGTGTCACCCAAAAGCAAATTCTTTTGCTTTAAGAGGCATGTACGGTGGTAGGGAGTTCTCTCATAGCGTATGTTGATAATTTTTCATAAAGTCATGGGACATTTTTTTAAAAAGCAATGACAGTGCTCTCAGTATATAGACCCTTTTGTTCAATTTACAGCACAATCCTATGTCATGTTACTCCAGTCTTAGCCCATTGATTTTCAGTGGGATTAGACAGGAGTAACTCAGCACAGGACAATTAAAATGCATATATTCCAGAGAGTAAAAGGTTTAAAGGTAAAGGTTTCCCTTGCTCGAAAGCCAGTCGAATCCGACTCTAGGGGGCGGTGCTCATCTCTGTTTCCAAGCCAAAGAGCCAGTGCTGTCCAAAGACTTTTTCCATGGCCATGTGGCCAGCATGACTAGGCGCTGAGGCTCATGACTAGGCGCTGAGGAACATTGTTACCTTCCCACCTAAGTGGTACCTATTTATCTACTTGCAATTTCTTGCTTTCAAACTGCTAGGCTGGCAGGAGCTGGGACCAGAGACAGGAGCTCACTCCGTCACGCGGCACTAGGGTCTCAAACTGCCAAGCTACCGATCTTCCGGTCTGCAGCTCAGTGTCTTAACCTCTGAGCCACCGCGGCCCCATATTCCAGAGAAGAACCGTCCAAATCTGGCTCAATGCCCCTGCCACCCAGTCTAGACTGCCACAGACACACACACACATATTACAGGATAGATGGGAAAAATGCAAGAATGTCTGGAGGGTACCTTGAAGAATTTTTAAAAATGTCTTTCAGGCATGTAACTTTCAGGCTTCGGTAAAATCCTGCATGAGACACAAGAACTACCTAGCCCATTGTTTTACCTGGAACATGGAACAGAATACTGTTACTCCAAGTGATCTGGAACGTACAACTTGTCCCATGGCTGTCCCCTTTCCTGCTCCAACTTCCTAGCTGTAACAACTCACAAAGCTGGCAGAAGACGATCACACATAATAGGGCTCTTTTCCAGTTGGCTGCATTCCTAACACGGTCCCTTCTACTCCAGCAAGGCTGGCCAGTTTGGTGTAGTGGTTAAGTGTGTGGACTCTAATCTGGGAGAACTGGGTTTGATTTCCCCACTTCTTCACTTGCACCTGCTAGATGACCTTGGGCAAGTCGTAGGTGTCAGAGCTCTCAGCCCCACCTACCTCCCAGGGTGTCTGTTGTGGGGAGGGGAAGGGAAAAGAGTTTGTAAGCTACTCTGAGACTCCAAGTGAAGGGCGGGGTATAAATCCAATCTTCTCCTCCTCCTCTTCCTCCTTACCATTGAAGCAGCAGGCATCAAGATATGGGAGTACTACAATCCCCCCCCCCCCACCATCACACATGAAGGAAAAGATGCTTATAACCCACTTTAAGACTTGAGAATAGTTTCACAACAATTAGGAAACGTGGCTTGCAGGGCTGGCAAAATGGGATTTCCCGACAAAAGAAGTATATCTTATGAAAAGACATCCAGCCAAATAGATAATCTAGTCCAGAAAGACTTCTGGGCTTCTTATTGCATCTAGAACAAATTTTGAGTCTACTGGCACCTTTCAAGACCAACAGAGGTTTATTCAAGGTATGAGTTTTTGTGTGCATACACACTTCTTCAGATACAGTTGCATCTAGTTATTGCCCAGCTACTATGAAAAATGATAGTCTGGGAAGACCCTGAGAAATTGGACTGCTGGAATCAGCTTCAAATCCCTGCCCAATCAGGACTAGGGAATGTATGGAGAAGGGGTTTCAACCTTTCCACTTGTGCCTTGTTCCTGATGTGAAACAGTTGGACAGGGGAAGCTCTTTGGCTCATTGGGGAAACCCATGTGTAGCCCAGGTTCCTGATTTGAACCAGGCACTACGTACACACAAAGGAATTGAAAACAATTCACTATTCACATCTGCTACACAGAGTAGACACTCCCAACTCAACCTGTGTACCGGGTGTGGCCCGTGAGTACTACTGAGGTTGGCTCCCAAGGTTTAGAAAATCCTTCACAGTCTCAAAGCCCAGCAGCAGTTCACTGAGGAAGATAATTGGTGAGGTGAGCTAAGAGGGACATGGAACAGCAACAGCAGAAAAAACTTTGTAAATAAATATCTGTTAATAAAGTAAAACAGTGAAGAAGGGGACAGAATAACCACACACGCTTTGCATAAGGTCCCAGATTCTTCTGGTTAGAAGGACCAATGGGCTTCCTTGGTATAAAGCAGTCAGATGTGAGTTGCGAATTCTCTTCAGTTCCTGGGTTCTTGAATCTGTTACCTTACCCACTGTGATGGACAGACTGGGTTCAGCTTCTCCCAAAGGGCCAATGAGAGCTGACAGAACATTTGAGAGCAAGAGTCTTGAAAACAGCAGTTGAGAAATGACAGGGGAGTGAGAAGGCAGAGAGAACCTTCTCACCTCAGCCCTTAACCTGTCAGCTATACAGGGAACTGTATAGAAGAGCTGCTTGGAACAGTGTTTGAGCCCCAACCCCCAATAATTCTGTGTGAGTGAGGGCTGATTATTAAAGGGGCTGAGCTCACCTGTCTGTGGATGTCTCTGGGAGTGAGAGAAGACCTGAGGTGTGAGATGATCATTACTCTGTAGATTTCAAGAGACAAGAAGGATGGTGAGTGTGACATCCTCATAACCCATCACCTGAATAAGGGAGGCTGCAGAGGGTGGTAAACACTCTGTGTGAGTGGACAAGGAATCTCACGCCCACCTACAATATGACTCCACAAGGATCAGGGAGGAAACCCTCTTTCTTTTCAGGTTTTATCTTGGTACTGTAACGCCCACCATGCATTACGCACTCATTGATTTGCTTATTCTACAGCAACAACATCAACTATTGATATTAACTGAACATATTCTTTACCTTCTCTGTCATAAATAGGATGCTTCAATAATGATGATGATGATGATGCTAGAGATATTCCATGGAGACAGGAATGGAGAACACTGTAGAAGAGGAATCTTAAGATTCAGTATGATTTTTAGATTTTAACCTTGAAGCACTATTACATTACTATAAAATTACACATGAAAACAAAAATAAAAGCTGCAGAAACAAATAATTTGTTTATACTTTCCTAGTTTGGCTTATCCCAGATAAATGCTGCAAAAAGAGCAGATGTATGGTGATAAACAATTCCCATTTTCATTTTAATGTTATACACCATAGATACCTTGTTATTATATTTAATTATTCATATTTAGTGGTAATATTTTGGATCCATGACAGGTTTTTTCATAAAGGGGCTTCAACAATGTCCTAATGATTACCTTAGGAAAGTGCTGTTATCGGAACTTGGTATTTAAATTGGTAAGTTATCCATCTTAGAAAATTGTGTGGACAATCGCATTAAGCTTTTTGGCAAACTGACAGTCTTGAATGTTGCCATGTTATCAACCTCTGATAACCATTAATTCCTCTCAAGGTCTCTTCCCAACACTTCCTTCCTTTCCAGCACCAAATGTGGCAATGCATTTCCCTCCACCCAAACATTTCTCCATTTAGCTGTAAATAGAAAGTTACAAACTCGAGTTTTTCTAATAGAATGAGAAATGCAATATTTGGGGGTTGCTGTGGTGATAATACCTAACAAGAAGCAATTTATTATTCCAAGCCTCTTCACATTTGTGACCACTGGACTAACTCCACCTAGAAACCACAGCTGGAAACAGATGACTGTTTTGTTCCAGAGAGTTGGAAAGAGGAATCGCTATTTGTAGTGTGTGTACACTTATCCCATTTTAGCGCATTTGTTTTGTGTAATCTTTGTACTGTTCCAAGCGTCTGAGAAAAATGACCCGAGGCAACTGTGGGAGAAAACAAAATTTGAAAACTTTCTTCTCAAAAAACTTCTCTTTTTAAAAAAGAGTACTGTCATCTCAAGCCTTATTTTGTGTGTCACTCAATTTGTCAAACCACAAAACTAAATATGTCTTTCGTATGCGAAGTCTTTTGGGGTTCCAGGGGACTAACTCACCTCACTGAGAACTCCTTGAGTTGTAGAACTTGTCCCAAATTTTGTTTACAGGATAAACATGATCATTTCTGCCAAGTGGCTGCCTTCTTTGATATGGTGACCCACAGGAAATAAAGCAAACACCAGACAGGGGAACGGTAGCCTCTATTTTAATTCTAGAGGGAAAAAAAGACTAAATTGGACTTTGAAGACATAGGGAACCCTGTAGCATCCAGTAGGCTAAATCTTATCAGTAGGCTCTGATAAGATACAAATATTCAGGAAATGTCATGTAGAGTAATTCTTATAGAATTTCACACTTAGTTTATCTTAACACTTTTGGGTACTCCCCCCCTCCCCCAAAAAACCTAAAAACGATAGAGAGCTGCAATAAGTTTGAACTCGCTGTTATGGCTGCAGTGTTCAAACCTGGACAGTATCAGCTAGATCACTCATGATTTCCACATGTGAATTTTGCTTATTCTTATTTGTATGTTGGGAAATCATTTCCCACCCACTGGCTCACTCCTACGAGCTAGAATTTAGCATTTTTTGTAATTGTGCACCCGATGAAAGACAGGGGCGCCTCCCCCTCTCTTTCGCCTCCCCAGGGCTCAATGTCAAGGAGTCGCTTTCCCAACTTAGAAAAAGGTGACCACAGCAGCAGGGTTTCAACACGACAGCGTGCTAAATTGGGAGTGCCATATTGGGGAAAAGGAGGCAACTACTTTCTTCCTCACAGCACAGCTGTGTTTTCTTTCCTCTTGCTTACAAAGGCAGGCCACACACCAGTGCCATGACTCTCGAAATGGGAGGCAGGCTGTTGCTATGGGAGACACGGTCTCTTTGGCTTTCCTCATACCCGACAGCCGCAGTCTGTCCTAAGACTCTAGTCAAACACAGACTCTGGGCACTGGGCAAGAGGAAGGGCTCTGGAGGCATTCCTGCTTCCAGAAACAGAGCGACTGGCTCTCCCGATGGGTTTTCTGGGCCCAAGAAGCAGTGTATGGGGAGAGTGACCCCCCCCCCCCCCCCCGGGAATTGTAGTTTTCCCAACAGAAACCAGGTGTCCCAGGCTGGAATTAGCCCTGGCAGAGACAGAAGATTGCTATTATACCTACCTTCTTTCACTACTGGGCCTAACTGCAGAGCAGAGGGGCTTGTTTCAAGGAAAGACTTAACCCTTTCTTGCTCTACTGCCATGCTTCCAACCTGAATCCAATCCTACAGTTGTTCTTGCATGTCAAGTATGTCCACAGACCCAATCTCAGATCTTCTATATGATGTGTCCTTAATTCTATAAGCAGCTAGAGGCTGTTCCAAGCTTCAGAATACCATGGGCAGACTGGGGGAACTGGAAACACTGGGGAGATAAAAAAAGAAGGGGAGCAACCTTTCGCTTGGGGCGGACTGACTATCTTGGAACCCTTCTTTCTGAGTGTTCGCAGCCAAGTCAAAAGATTCTTGATATTCAAAATCTGTTAAGGACCAACACCTGAAAAACAAACAAACAAAGCCAACTCCTTCCAGTGCCTACCTGGTTCCCTGATTAGTTGTGAAGATATGCAAAGGATCTCCTAATGTGGGGATTTGTGAAATCAAGTCCCCTGGGTGGTCTGGGCTTTCAAAAGGAAAAAAGAGGGGGTTGGTAATGGCCTCAAGCACTTGCCCAAACCTCGCTTTGCCCCAGAGGCCTCCACCCCCCTTTACCAGAGACTAATACAAGGGTTAGTCCACACACCCTTTCATAATAAACAAATGCCCAGGGAAAAACTGGGATATTATTATTGTTGTTGTTATTATTATTATTCACCCCATCCCGACTTACACCAGGCTCTGGGCAATTTACAATATGGCGTTAAGCCTTAAATAACAGAACCAACCAAATAAAGGGAGCAGGAAGAAATACACAGACACAAGAGAAAGACTGAAAAAGTAAAATCAGATATTGAATCTAAACACAGAAAGGAAAGGGAATCCAATGAGGATGAAGGACAAAAAGGGAGGGTGTGGATGGTTAAGATTCCTCGAATGTATTTCTTGTGCTTTATGACTTATTGGTAGCTGTTATCTTAAGCAGGGATTGTTGCTACCTTGTCATTTAGAAGACACACAAACCACTCATCAGACGAATGCCCAAAAACTGGCCCTTTGAAAGCCCAGGGTATGCAGGAAATACTTTTGTGCTTTAAAGAGGCTTATGTATCCTAGAGTTCAGAGCCCAAAGGTTTTCCCACTGCTCCTAGACGACTGCTGGCTACAAAACCCAGTGACCCAAAGGCCCTCTGTGACATGAACTGAGGCAGATATCTGAATCACCAAGTTGATGACCCAGTGAGGACATGTGGCTAGACAGGGACATCAGGGAAGCCAGATCCTCCAGTGAGAAACAGACAGACGATCAGTGCAGGAGAGGCTCAATGACACTCGTGGCCGATTGTCCTGACGGGTCAGTATATGTATCCTGGAGTAAGCCTCTGGAATTGAGCAGGCAACAGCTGAATACCTCTGAGTATTTCTGATTCTAGTCGGGTATCTCTTAATTCAACATATGAAAACAAAGAATTTCCTGTGAACACTTACTAGACTGGGAAAATCTTAAGTCTTAATTACAGCACAAGTTCTACCGTGATCAAAATGAGCGTTTGCTTTTTAAATGGCTGCAGGAGGATTTTTTAAAAAATCCAGAGGGAAGCGTTTTTTTTTTTGACGGGTACACTCCCCCATAAAACGATTAAGACACAAAGGAACCTGTCATCAGACTTCTTCAAAAAAAAATAAATGCAAAGGTGCTTTTTTTTTTAAACTTTAGGATTATTTTACTCATGACAATATTTGTTAAAAATATTACATCTGCCTTTGAGAAGAGAGAGTATCATCTTTTTTATAATGGAAAAATAAACTCTACAGACATCCCCAAATTGGCACACAGGGGCTTTAAAATAACATCCTCTCCCAATTATAATTCCAAAGGGGTGCTTTGGTCCCCCTCCCCCCTTTTTTACCCAGTTATCCTTAAAACACTGGACTGTATGAATGGGTTTAAGACAAGAATACCTAAAAACAGTAAAATGTTTATTTTCTTAGAAAAAAAAACGGAGGGATTCAAACTGATTGTGATCACAACTTCCAAATGCGTTCAGCAAAGCCAATACTGCAAGCTTATTCCTTGACTGAAATATCTAGTAAAAGAAACTGTTTTTTTTAAAAAATACAGATTTCTCCTCCTGCATCACCATATCCGGTATTTGTGTACATGCTTTTTTTTTTACTGATAACTTCTTCCTAGCACAGAAACGACGTCTGTCATGGCAAAAGCATCCCATCTCCAAAGCTCTATATTGTCAGTAATAAGAGGAACTCCACGACCCCGTTTGGTGGTGGGGGTTGACAAACAGGGTGAATTGGAAGGCTGAGCCGCTCAGTTATGGAAGGTTTTTTGTATTAACCACTACCGCAGCCAATAGAAGACAGGCCAACAGCCCAAGAGAAATCTACAGTGTCTCTCTCAGACTGTACGTCAAAGATTTGCTGTGTTTCTGGGGGACCACAGGAAATTGAAAAACCTGCAACAAGTTCCAACTAGCGGCAGCGGCAGTTCCATACAAGGTGTTTTTCTTTTCCTTGAGCAATGTTCTTTTTATGATCATCGAGAAACACTGTAACTGAATGGAGCATACAATGTGGAAATGATCTTTGTTTGTTTTGTCACATAGTGCTGTTCACTTGAGAAGACTTCTGAAAAAAGATCTTGACTGGACTGCAATCTATTTACACAGCAGTAGCATTCCTGTTCTGGTCGGCAGGATTGGCACTATGTGACATCCTCTTCTTCTGAACAGTAATCGCGACCCTTCAGAGGAAAAAAAGAAAGAAACGAGTTAATATACATAGAAGGAAAATCAAGGATATATTCTCTAAAAAGGTACAATTTAGTTATGTATGTTTCCTTTACTTCTTGTAGGATTCAGCCCCATAGCACTTTAAGGCAATGCCTACATCTGTGTGCCTTGTGGTTACGTGTGTGTGTCACAAATGGGGCAAGTTAACCCCATAACGTCCACGCTAACCTCTTCAGCAGACTGTGTGGATGTCACTGGAAGTGGTGTGGAAACGACCATGTTATTTCAGATTTCAGAATTGGTACCTGTATTGGTTTGTTGCAGCAAAAATAGTCTTGTGGTGATGTAAAGACCTGTGAGCTAAATGCTGCCATTCCCGGGCGGGAGGTGGATTCTCACACTCGATCACGTCACGGCCCCTCACCCCCACCGTTGGAATGTATCTCGCTTCTCACAGCCTGAATTTTATCTCTCTTGCCTCCCTAACCTTGGAGAAAGGGAGCTTTCTCAACAGTTTCGCTGCTTTGCATTTGCAGGTGTTTATTGTAACATTTCCCCACTTTTAGCCTGGGAATGAAACGTCTAGTATATCTGAATGTATTTGTTCGGCTCCAGGACTGGAGACCCCCCCCCATACCCAGTTTGAATGCACATAACTGTAACCCCTCAACCCCTTTCTTTCATTACTGACTCAAGAACGTGTAGATGACTATTTGATCCACTGGAATAAAGAACCTTATGGTTAAGAACTTTGTTGACAGTTTGAAATCTCTTAGACTCTCACAGACCTATGGGTAAATTTGCCCTTCCTATTTCCCATTTCATCTCCTTAAACAATGCTCAACTGAACTCAGCATTCTGTGCCTCCTAGAGCACGTTCTGCTTTTATCAGGCCTTAAGGAAGTTTTATTCATGCTTTTCTGTGTGCCTGGGTAGCTTCCCAAGCATACAGAATTTTCAGTTAAACACAAAGTTACTATTAGAAGCAACAAGCCATGGTCTTGTGAAAAATCACAGCCGCCTCCCAGCCGCCAGGCCAGCTGCTTCTCCCCCCCACCGCAGGGAGATAAACAATTCAAAAATTTCTTCCTCCAGGATTTAATAAGCTCTCAGGGTGTAGTGGCGTGCGTGGTGTAGTGGTTAAGTGTGTGGACTCTACTCTGCAAGAACCGGGTTTGATTCCCCACTCCTCCACTTGCAGCTGCTGCATGACCTTGGGCAAGCCATAGCTCTGTACCAGCTGTTCTCTCAAAGCTCTCTCAGGCCCGCCTACTTCACAGGGTGTACGTTGTGAGAAGGGGAAGGAGTTTGTAAACCGCTCTGAGATGCCGAGTGAAGGGTGGGGTATAAATCCAATCTCCTCCTCCTCTTCTTCTTCTTGAATCAAATTTCCAAATTTCTCTGTCCCGCGCCCCCCCCCCCCCCCCGACCAAGTGCTCAGTACATTTCACACCTCCTGTAGTGAGTGCAGTCTTCATCAGGCTGTTTGGGGTTCCCATTTGTTAAATTTACAAAGTCATATTGTTCTACATACTGTGGGGTTAACTGCGCTGACTGCTTTCATGATTGTAAACCGCTCTGAGACGCCGAGTGAAGGGTGGGGTATAAATCCAATCTCCTCCTCCTCCTCTTCTTGAATCAAATTTCTCTGACCCCCCCCCCCCCCCAACCAAGTGCTCACTACATTTCACACCTCCTGTAGTGAGTGCAGTCTTCATCAGGCTGTTTTGGGGGTCCCATTTGTTAAATTTACAAAGTCATATTGTTCTACATACTGTGGGGTTAACTGCACTAACTGCTTTCATGATTGGCATAGGGGTCAGCCCTTTTAGTGTTAGATACAGTAACAAGTAGAGGGACCCATGATACTTGCAGGGGGGGAGGACCTTACAGCTGAGGATGAAATCAGCCACAGGTAAGCTCCCCCCCCCCCCCCCGGCTCCGGCAGTGAGGCCCAGCTGCCTTCCAGCTGCCAGGTCAGCTGTTTCTCCCCCCGCCCCACAGGCACCAGCGAGGCCTGAGCGGCTCTCACCAGGCCTGCCGATTTTCCCCCTGGCTCTAGCAGTGAGACCCGAGCGGCTGAGAGCCGGGGCTGCCAATTCCCCCCCACCCCCTGGCTCTGGTGGCAGCGAGGCTGAGCGGCTCACAGCCGCCAGCCCACCAAGCCTCCCCCCCCAACGGCCAAAGCATTCTCTGCTCATGCGCAGGGAACGCTTTTACTTTTGGGGGGATTTAAATATCCCCCCAAAAGTTTGTTTTTACTTTTAGAATTTTTGTGCACACCTGGGGAGTCCCCCAACTGTGCAGAAAAATCTCCCTGCCCCCCAGGTGCCCCCCTGCACGGATTTAGATATCCACACGGAGCCGGTGACTTGGCTATTAGTATATAGACAAGATGGGGCACCCGCGATACTCGCAGGGGGGAGAGTATCCCAGTTCTCCTGCCACCCCCCTCCCCAGGGCAAGTGGCGGCGGCGAGCCCCACCGCTCCTCCTGCCACCCCCCTCCCCTCCCCTTCCCAGGGCAAGCGGCGGATGCCCGCCAAGCCCTCTCCCTCCCCCCCACCAGTGACAGCGAGCCCTGAGCGGAGAGAGGGAGAGGCTGATAGCCGTGCCCGGGCATGTTTACTTGGAAGTAACTCCGAGGCCGTGGCAAGAGCACTCTTAGTCTCCCCCCCTCCTGCTGGCTGGTTCGCCCCTCCAGCCTCCCTCTTGCCAGCCTGCGAAGGCCCTGCTGCCCTTCTTCTGAGGAGGAGCTGGCTGGGTGCTGGCAGGACTGCGGGGGGGGGGGGGGGGGGGGAGGACACACGTTCTTCTGGTTGAATTGCCCGGCTTTCAGGGATGCCAGACCTTGGCTCCTCTTCCTCCCGCTCCCCTCCCACCATCGCCTGCCCTCCACTCCCCTCCTCTAGCTTGAAGGGGCGGCCAGGCGCTGTAGGGAGGGGTAGAGGGACAGAGAGAGAGAGAGAGAGAGTGTATGTGTGTTTGTCATGGATCCTGCCTCTCCCAAGCCCCTCCCCATCAGAAGGCAGGCAGGCGGGCAGCCTCACTCCTCTTCTGTGAGGAACTTGGGGGGAAGTCGGCACCAGCAGCTCTGGTAAGGTGGCTGCTTGGTGGGGGAAGGGAGAGAGGGAGAGATGCGCCTGTTCCACCGATTACCCCCACCTCCCGCTGTTTCCCCACTCCCACTCCCCCCGACTCCCAGGCCCAAGCAGGCCGCCGATTCCCCAACCCTGGCTCCGGCGGCGAGGCCTGAGAAGCTCTCAGCCGCCAGCCACCTCAGATTTCTTTAACTTTTGGGGGGATTTAAACCCCCCTGAAAGTTTTTAACAGTTTTAAGATTTTTCTACACACCAGGGGGATCCCCCAAGTGTGTAGGAAAATCTCCCTGCTCCCCAGGTGCCCCCCCCCCGCGTGGATTTAGCTATCCGCACGCAGGGGGCGCCTTCGGAATTAGATATATAGATGATGCCCTGACCTGGATGGCCCAGGCTAGCTTGATCTCATCAGATCTCAGAAGCTAAGCAGGGTCAGCCCTGGTCAGTATTTGGATGGAAGACCACCAAGGAATACCAGGATTGTGATGCAGAGGCAGGCGATGGCAAACCACCTCTGAATGTCTCTCGCCTTGAAAACCGTACATGGTTGCTGTAAGTCGGCTGTGACTTGACAGCAAAACAACAGCAACAACAAAAAAATCGTAATGATAGTAATACACACAGACATAAAACAGAGCACACATAAAGGAAACAGTATTACAAAGTGAGACCAAAAGGGGCCCAGCACTCAGAGATTACATCACTCTTCTCAGTACAAATGAAAATAAGATCCAGTCAAAGGAAATCCAAAGGATTCCAAAAGAATAAATGTGACCCTCCCAACTCACTTGTTTTATTTGTGATTGTATGATTTACTCCATAATAGGAAAATGGAACATAGGCATCAGCCAGGTTCTTACTTCCTCTTCTTATGGTCATTTCCTTTCCTTCCTTTCTTTCAAGCTTCTTTGATCCAACGATCTTCAGTGATGAGAAAGGAGCCTTTATTTCCTTAAGGAAAATATGGTGGAGAGATATCTTGGCCACATTCAGTGTTTATCCCTGGATCTCTATCCACCAACAGATAAGGGACTACGTTGTCTTTTGATAAGGTAGAAGGTAATTCTGTTAAAATAGGGGCAATCCATAACTCGTGACAAGAAATTACAATAGACATTCCAGTATCATGTGGGATAAGGACTCAACCCTGTTCAGGCAACATCAGCAAAGCCTGTCCATATAAGGCAGATTACAATATCTCCCATATAGGACAGCTGAAGGAGAAGTGTTCAAACGCACGAGCGTAAATGCTCTACAGAAACAAGGAACTGTTAAAATTCTTACATAGGTTGGGGAGGCTAGATCTAGAGAAATGCCAAAAAACTGGGTAAAGCATACTCTTTGAGCGCGTATAACTGAGCCAAAGTGATCTAGATCTTTTATACATTTCTTAATAGTTAGTAAAGATTCACTTTCCCCAAGTCTCAATATATCATCCTTTGCTAGGGCAAGACTTAAATAATTTCTTGTCTGTTTCTTGCATCTAACGGGAATGGAACTGGTCTTGATTAAGCTCATATTAGCAGACTGTCCTCCTTTGAGGAGAAAATGACCTTTAGCCTGTGTTTAAATGCATGCATGCAGCTATGCTTTGGCTTCAATAGAGCCCTGGCCCAATTCTAATCTTAAAGCCACACTGGCTACACATCTTGGGGTTCCTGTGAGACATCACAAAAAATGGCAAAGAAAATGGACTAAATCCTCACTGACAGAGACTCCATACTGAGACTCCTTAAAATACTTCTCAGTCCAACGTGAGTGTGAGACATAAGAATAGTGCCTTTGAAGATAAGTATGGAGGATGGAATTCTACTGAAGTAAGGGCAACTGCAAGATCACTGAGATATAAACTAAAAAGTAATGGTGCTAAGAGGCAACCATGCTCCACTCCTCTATCAAGATGGAAACACTCCATAATTTCTCCTTTTTCTCCACAGCAAACTTAAACCACATATGAGGTATAGAGATTTTTTTTACTAGCCAGAGCAACCTTTATTAATTGAGGTACATTCCAGTTTCCCCCCACAATCTACTCCTGGGTATGGTATCAAAAGCTTTCTTGAGATCTATGAATGCAACATACAGTTAACCTCTAGGTGGGGAGGTGTATTTTTCAACTAAATGGGCTAAGATCGAACAATGATCTTGAGGTTCAAAGCCCTTCCTAAAGTCAGTTTGGTGTAGTGGTTAAGAGTGGCAGACTCTAATCTGGGAGAACCAGATTTAATTCCCCACTTCTCCACATGCAGAGAGCTGGGTGACCTTGGGTCAGTCACAGCTCTTTCAGAGCAGTTCTCTCAGAGCTCTCTCAGCCTCACTTACCTCACAAGGTGTCTGTTGTGGGGAGAGGAAGGGAAGGAGATTGTAAACTACTATGAGACTCTGAGTGAAGGGCGGGGGTATAAATCCAACTATTCTTCAATTTGCTCTCAGCCCAAGGATATTATTAGAGATTATTCATTTCTCTAATTTGAGGTATAAGTATGAAATATACAACTTTGCCACTGACGAGAGAAGACAGTAGTTTGCTGGATCTGATTTGGACCCTTTCTTGAAGATGGGGATAATAATAGAGTGTTTCCAAATCAGGAAGATCTTCCCCGAAAGGTTTATTTCAGAGAAAATGAAAATCATATCCCAATGCACCAGATTAGCCTTGAAAAAGACTATTGAACTCTGAATTCAGACCTGAAGCCTTCCCTGAGCATAAATGCTTAATCATGGAACTAACTGCTGGCTCAGTGATGATGGGTCAGGAGGGGAGGTTAACAGGGGTCAAGTAACCTACGGCCACTTAAAAAGGAGAGTAACCGAAGTCCATCCATTGCCAAGTGACAGGATTATGCCCAGGAGTTTCATGGCTATGAACTCCCAGATGTCTCCTCACCCCAAATCCCTTGGCAGAGGTGCAACAGATGTATGAGGAGGTGCATATTCTAGAATTCACCACAATACTGCCTCATAGCCAATAACATGTACCACTTGCTGGCTCAGTAACGGCAACATTATGATAAACATTAACCATACACCCCTGGGTGAGAGCTGGCCTGGATCCTGCAGTTTTGTTCTGATGTTACCTGTTTGGTATGTATCTGAGTTTCCTGCCATGAATTCATTCTCATTGGGACTAACCTCAGCCTTGGTGCTGCCCATTTATAAAATGGATATCTGTTTTATTTATACCCCACCTTTATCCCCAATGGGGAGCCAAAGCACTTTACACCATTCCCCTCTCCTCCATTTTATCCTCACAACAACCCTGCGAGGTAGGTAAGCTTGTGAGCATGTGACTGGCCCAAGGTCATCCAGCGAGCTTCCACAGCACGAGTGGGGATTTGAACCTGGTTCTCCCAGACCCCACTCTAACCACTACACCACACTGGTTCTGGAATGTTTTCTATTTGCTTCATTCCTTGGTCACACACTGTGCATGGATACTTTCAAATTGTGGCACACCTGTAGACTGGATTGGAGCTATATGGCAGACGGATAACATGTATTTAACTTCTTGGTGGCAGGGGACTTGTAAGAACATGCAAGAGTATACTTTGAGGGAGCACACAGAGTTTCTGTTCTGCTCCAGCCCTGAATTGACATCCAGGCTCTGTCCAAGTACCTGAAGTACTAGGTAGTGAAAGTTTTTTTAATTTCCAATTTTCATGACTGGCAACTTTACCTGGGAGGGAAGAAAACCCAACTCCCTCCTAGACCCAAGCCAAGAAGCACTCGGACAAGGAGAGAAGCCCCCCATCAGCGAGCCAGGCAATGGCCTTTCTGTGAAGAAGGGGAGGGATAACAACAAACTGAGATTCTCTTCCAGCTAACTTTCCTCCTCTGCTTCTCCCTCTCATATATATTGCCTTTGAATGTGGAGGCTCCACTCAGCTATCATGGCTAGCTGCTGATATTCTAGAAAATTCATCTATAAAATGCACCTAATACTTTTTAAAAGCTGCTTAAAAGCCATCCCATTAGGGATAAGCACCATCTGAAGGATTTTAAAGTAAGTATCAATCTCCTGAGAATTGATTCAGTAGAGCACAGCAAAGCTGGCAGTGCTGAGAACAGTAGCTGTGCTGGTTTTCACTTCTGCATAAATATGCATTAAGTCTGGGCTCTCACTAGAATGAATTAAAATTCAGAATTCACAAGCAGAGCAGAACTGACCTGCTATTTTGGGGCTGGTGTTGTTCTTCAAAGTCCAGCTGGGTTTTTGGTTTTTCTCCTCTCTACATAACACTTCACTTCATACATTTTTACTAGCCTGCTCCCTTGCTCATACCTATGGCAGCGCTTTGTCACACACTGACAGCCTGAAAGGGAAAAGAACAAACCCCTTTCCTGTTTGCAAAAACTTCTTGGCCTGGTGCCCTAGAAGCAACTGTTACTCGTCACAGAAGATCAGGCGAATAATAACTGGCGAGGATCACTAGGAAGATGCTTCACAAAAAACGACAAGCCAGATGTTTCTGGAAAGCCTCCCCCCCCATTCTTACTTTTATCTATATATCTAACAGCCAAGTGCCCCCGTGCGTGTGGATATCTAAATCCACACACTGGGGGCACTTGAGGGGCAAAGAGATTTTCCTGCACACTTGGGGCACTCCCCAGGTGTGCAGAAAAATCTGAAAAGTTTAAAAAACTATACAGGGGGATACTTAAATCCCCCCCAAAGTAAAAGAGCATTCCTGTGCATGTGCAGAGAACACTCTGAAAACTCTGTGGTGGGTCTGGCAGCTGGAAGCTGCTCAGGCCTCGCTGCCAGTGTCTGGGGGGGGGATTGGTGGGCCCGGTGGCTGGGAGCCCCTCAGGCCTCACTGCCGGGAAGGCTTGGTGGGCCCAGCGGCTGGGAGTCATTGGGGCCTCGCCATCGGTGCTGGGTGGGGAGGAGGATCGGTGGGCCTGGGCCTCGCTGTTGGGGCAGGGTGGCGGGGGAGAAGGATTGGCAGGCCTGGCAGCTGAGAGCTGCATGGGCCTCACTGTTGGTGCGAGGCGGGGGAGAAGGCTCACCTGCGGCTGCTTCCGCCTCCTCGATGTGGAGCTCCTTCCCTCCCCACAAGTATCGTGGGTCCCCACTTCCTGTCTACTCTAATGCTGAGGTGCTGCATTAGGGTTAGATTTATCTCTGCCTTGCTACGCCCACAGGATCGCTTCCTTGCACGAGCGTCAGTGTAGAAGGACAAAAGCATAAGCTGGGAACACTCCATTCAGATCTTGTCTCAGCTGTCAAGTTCCTTGGGGACTGTAGGCAAACCGCTCGTCTCCCATGGAAGGAGGCATCACTGAGCGATGAGTAAGAAAGATCGATCTCCGGCTTGCTGTTGTCAGGACTGTATGGTACAGGAGTTGAAAAACCTTACCAAAATTAATTAGCCCTGGCTCACGTTTACAGTAGAAGGATTATAATATTCACAGGTTTGCTCATAAGATCATGGATACTTTGGATAGGAATACTTGTCGATGTTAGCCTTAGTGGCTTGGAGCCCATGAATAAGTTCCACGCACACTGCAATGAAATGAGTTCTGTGGCTCAGTGGAACAGCCTCTGCTTTGTATGCAGAAGGTCCCAGGTTCGATTCCCCAGCATCTCCAGTTAGAAAGGAGCAAACAGTAGGTGATGTGAGAGACCTCAGCCTGAGACCTTGGAGAGTTGCTGCCAGTTTGAGTAGACAATACTGGACTTGATGGACCAATAGTCTGATTCAGCATAAGGCAACTTCATATGTATTTGTGCACACTGGACAGTCTCTGCTCTTAAAAATCCCATTTGCGCAAGATCAGCGGTTTTTAACAAACCTCTTCCTTGCCAAAGGAAGAAGCACGCTATGCAGTAGAGACCACATAGCACACGTGCACCTCATTCATGGGATCCAAGCCATTATATGCAAGAGGCGGGAGATGTTTCATATTGGGGGAACCGTCAGCAGAACTAAATTTAAGGTCATCATGGGCTAGATGCTGTGGATCTATTCCACTAATAGCACGGTCATCCAGCACTTGGTGCCGGGGGGTGGGGGTGGGGGCTGCTGCTGGAAGACCCTCTTCTGCCAGGGAAGGCACCTGGAGCCAGAGGAAGACAGCCCCATTCACAGAACAGGCCCATGGGATCCAAGTATGTTTAAAAAACCAACAAACACTGAAGACTTTCAGCACCATCCTAAGCAGAATTATTCCCCCCTAATCCTAACTGGCTTCAATGGACTTAGAAGGGTGTAACTCTGCTTAGGGTAGCAAAGCTAGAGAAACTTTCTAGATTTTCTAGGAGCCAGCATGGGCCCGCCCACCCACCCATCCATCCACCCACCCATCCATCCATCCATCCAATTTATACCCTGCCCTCCCCGCAAGAGCAGGCTCAGGGCAGCTTACAAAAATTAAAACAGATAGCCATTAAAACAGTGTTCTTACTGGTGGGTTCTAGTCCCCCCCCCCCCCCCCCACTTCCCCTTTCTTCCAATTACATGTTTGGCCCGAGAAGTACCAGAGCACGTTCAGCTGGGAAATTTCTGACTTGGGAGACTTTTCTCCAGTGAATGGCTGCTGGCTGCAATTAAGGACTAAGAAGGGAAGGGGGGCAGGAGTCAAACCCTACACATATAACTGCATGCTTGGGAGGAGGGCCTTTTCATCACCCCAGACACTGCCCTTTTCACCAACCCATTAGGGTCATTTTTAAAGGGGCCACTGAGTCCTTGATCCTCAACTGGTTTAACAATCCCCTGCACTTTGGAATTCTGCTCAAGCCCTCGCTCTTGCTTTTTAAGCATCTTGTCAGCTTTCTGATTACTTTGCGTAGGCTGTAACAGCACTCGCAAAAAAAGGGAGAGCAGAGAATAAGAACAGGCGTGTGCGTACACATGCATCAAAGCTAAGGACTGAGCCCACGTCTTCCTAAAGTGTGACAAGCAGCTCTCTGGCACAGTGAATCTCTGTAAGCAGCTACCATGGAGAAGGGGGGGGGAAGAGAAGATCATGGATGAACATATTAATTGAATTAAGAAACTAACATGATGTCATATTTGAATGTAGCCTGGCATCGAACACTGTCATACGGATCTGCTTTCTCAGAAGCTTTTTTCTTCATGGCAAGCTTTTTTCTTCACGGCAAGGGCATGAGACACAGGCTCTGAGCCAGGGGGGTCTCCGACCTTTCTGAGACTGTGGGCCCCTTTGGAATTCTAAGACAGGGTAGCAGGTGCAGGTACAACATGGCTGTCACGGGAGGTGGATTCACAGACATGCTCCCAGATGAAGCCCAAGAGCAGGGGAGAAGGGGAGCAATTTAAACAAGCACACTGGGAAAGAGGAGGGAGTTGGGAAATAAAACCAACCCTGTCTGGGGTGGCAGCTGCCACTGAAATGAAATTATTTAAGCCTGTACAGCTGATCAGATCTCCAGATCTACATGGCCCCACCCAAAACACTTGGTGGCACCAAGAAAGGTATCAATGACCACCGAAGCCTTGCTCTAACCAAAGCACCTAACAAGGAAGAGAGAGGAAGAATCTCCCGGAGGGCAGGCTCTTACTTTAGCGGCATAAGTTTCCAACTCTTGGTAAACATCCATACCGAAGGGAGTAAGTCCTCTCCTCTGGAATACAATTCCAATACCATCAGTGGGCGGGGGCGGGGGCATACATGCAGAGGCCAAGCTTCTGCCTCTCCCCAATAGCCCCATACCCAGAAAACTTTTGTTGGGGGTGCACCAAGGTGTCTGCTGGGTAGGGTGTGATTTGGGGAGGGGAGGGACCTCAGCCAGGTATAATGCTTCAACCAGTGCCACTTGAGCCACACAGGTAGGCAGACACACGCCCGCCTGCACTGCAGGACCCTGGGAGCACTGGCCGCAACCTATACCTACTGGTCATGGTGTGAGAGAAGACAGGAAGGGAGCGAGCAAGCAGCCAGCCGCAGGAGCTTCTGCCTACTTGGCTGGGAGGAAGGGAGGGAGAGAGAAAAGGAAGGAGGCTCTCGCTTGCTTCCTCCTCTCACTGGCTGGCTTCCTCTTTTACTCTCTCTCGTGCACAGGCCCCGCTCGCCACTGCTGCCACTGGGGCTAGGGGGGAGGCACGGCTGCTTGGGGAGGGGCTGACTTCTTTGGAGGGTGCCTGGTTGCTTGGGGGAGGGTGCCGGACACTCGTGGGCACCCCTGTGCATACGGGCCTGCTCCCCAAATACTACAACCTTATCTGATGCCTCCATGTTCATCAGCAGTAGATTCGAGGCAGCCAAAAGCAACATGCTTCTTCACACAATGCGTAACAAACTTGTGGAACTCAGTGCCCCAGGATGGAGCGGTGACCATGAGCATGAAGGGGCTTCAAAAGGAGACTGGGCAAATCCTCAGAGGACATGGTCCATCATGGCTAATATCCTACATCTTCAGAGGCAGGACACACCCCTCAACACCAGCTGCTGGAGGGATTACAACAGGCCTTTGTGTTCTTGTCCTGTACACCTTCAAGGGCATCTGGTGGCCGCAGTGGAGAACTGAACACTGGACTAACGGGATCTTCAGTCTAATCCAGCAGGGCGGCTCTTATATTCTCACATACAAAAGAAGCAAGGCACAAACAAGCACAGAGCTGGATTTTAGGGGCTCAGATTATGAATTTTTAAATATTTAAAAAGTCACTAAATTTCTATGTTACTCTTTTTTTGGTAAGGATACTATGGGGCCTTTCTACCCCAACATAGTATAGGGCCTCAGCATGTCTACCTTCAGCCCTGTGCAAGCCATACGTTCCCAGCTGATTTATAAAACCCAAAGTTCCATAGTAAATTGTTATTCCCTGGTTTTTAACTCAGCTCTTGGCTTTAGGCTCTGCTTTTCAAGTACCTTGTCAGCTCCCAGATTACTTTGTGTGGACAGCACCAGAATCCTAAGAACCACAGCTTTTTAGTTGGAAGGAAGGAAGGAAGGAAGGAAGGAAGGAAGGAAAGGAGGGAAGCCAAATTAAAATCAATACAGTGTAATTTGTTCAGGGTTAAAAACAACATGGATTGTTTTTTCCACATTTGAGGTGAATAATTTCGGAACAGGAATACTGCAGAGCAAGGGAAAGATGAGCCATTAACTGAGGCTTAGCTCTGGCCAGGTCTACAAAAATGATGCCCAAATTATGCCAGTTATACCAGACCTAATTGCAAATCAGATTATGCCCTAGCAAGTCAGGATATGCTTCCTATGTACCCGAAATGGCAGATGAGTAATATGAAGGAATGACTTGCATCTCAGATAATGTTACAGACAAGCAGATGAATATTACCCTTGATATTTGTCATTCTGATAAGTATGAAATCCTGTCTGATTTCCAGGAAAGATGTTTCCCTTATACCATTCCACACACTCACCAAATGTTTTCGTGCTGTCATTGGTGCAAGAGTCAAACTCTAACCGTTCTGAAATGGATGGAAAACTCTCCCCCTTCAAAGGCAATTTTTAAGGGAAAGCGATTTTACTTATTTAGAAAAAACTGTATGCTACCTCTCCAAAATCTACCAACTAAAACATTAATACCAACAAGTAAGTAAAAAGAACTCAGCCCTCTGAATTAAAAGCCTGAGTAAAGATAAATATTTTGGCTTGGTGCCTAAACGTAGAAAAAAGAATGCCAAAACGTGGTGTTTTTTTAAGAAGTTAGCAAAAGAGGAAAGACAACCTGGATGAACACTAGCACAATTTTTCTGCCCCCACCATCTCAAAAATCAATTCATTTCTGAATGTTCAAAGAAACAATTACAGATCTTTGCTTGAAAACCAAGGAATGATTAGGGGCATAATTGCCTCTTAATACAGGCACAAGGATCTGTCTGGGCTCAACACCCAAATTCCTCTCTTCCTTCCAGTTTCAGTAGCTAAGGACTGCAGTCAATCCAATGCCGCTATGAGGATACTGTATGCTTTTTAGATTATTATTAAAGCAGCAATTGTTTTCAAATGATGGGTTAATAAACTTCCCAGGAGTATAGAGGTTCTGTGACTAAAGGACTCTTTTCTGCAGCTGAAAAGCCAAAGGGGTGATGTTTGATGTCTTTCTGCTAGTGAAAAAGGGTCGGGAGAGTCCTCTTTGACCACCAAAAAGCACAGGATGGGGACTACAGCACGGAAAGGATTTGCCCAAGATTCTCTGAAAAGGGTGGTTGGAGAAAGCTCTTGTTATTCACTTTCCTTTTTAGCAAAGAAATGGTTGAATGAGTTAAGCATATCTATCCAGAGTAACGAATGACTGCTATAGTTTAAGGGGCTCTTCGCTGGAATATGATTTGGTTAGTAAAAGCCACATTTCACACAACCCTCTACACAGAACACTGAATGGGCAGCCCGATCATATGTCTCATTCATGATTTTACAAATAGGAAGGTTTATTGTGGTACTTCCATGGGATGGCTTATTCTAAGAGTAACCCAGCATGCTCAGATGGTCTTCCTAATGTGCAGATTATATGTAGACTGGAAAAGATCCCTGGACAGCACACTTTGAATGGCAATTCAGACATCAAAACAGTTTTAATAGCCGCTGAAGAGGGACTGCTATTATTTACCATTCTATTTGGGACCAAACTAGATTTGAGGGTAGCCAACCCACATACTAGGCCCAATAAATTGTTGGGAAGAAAATTTAAAGTCTTTTGCGCCCATCCCCAAATCTGTTTTTCTCCCATTTATTATTTACTTTGGGTCTCATAGCTCCACCAAGAGAATTGCAGCTGAAGAAAAATGATTGGGGGAGCATTCCACCACAGCTGCACTTCTAACTCTCCCCCTTGAATCACAGCTTTATAGGAAAGTTAAGGCAACTCAGTTTGGGATTTCCTGATGTCACATGTAAGTGAACTCTTAGAGAAGAGAACTGGAATTCTGGAAGCTAAATTCACCTCCCATCATGACTCTCTCTCACCAGTTTAGTGTAGTGGTTAAGTGTGTGGACTCTAATCTGGGGGAACCAGGTTTGATTCCCCACTCCTCCACTTGCACCTACTGGATGACCTTGGGCAAGCCATAGTTCTGGCGCAGCTGTTCTTGAAAAAGAGCAGTTTCTGTCAGAGCTCTCTCAGCCCCACCTACCTCACAGGGTGTCTGTTGTGGGGAGGGGAAGGGAAAGAATTTTGTAAGCCGCTCTGAAACTCCTTTGGGTAGTAAAGGGCGGGGTATAAATCCAATCTCTTCTTCTTCTCTCTCTCTCTGTCACTCACACACACACACACACACACACACACCACCACCGCCACCACCATCATTATACAATCTTTGCTCTTGTTGCCCTCAAGTCACAGTTGACTTGCGGCAAACCCACAGGGTTTTCAAAGCAAGAGACGTTCAGAGGTGGTTTGCCACTGCGTCATGACCCTGGTACTTTTTGAAGGTCTTCCCCATCCAAATATTAACTGAGGCCGGCCTGCTTAGCTTCCAAGATCAGGCTAGCCTGGGCTATCCAAGCCAGGTTTATACAGTCTAGTCAACCACTCCCCCCCCCCCAAGCCAAAACCCAAACAAAAGCATATTCATTCACCTTTCCTGCAGCATGAGCAGCAAGAGATGCTCTGGCAAAGCCCTCCATTTATATGAGCCACAAGCCAAGACACAAAACGTGGCAGTGAGCAGCTGAGATTCTTCAAGGAAGTGGGAGGTTCAAGTGCTGACAGCCCATATGCCCTTGCTTACTTGAAGATACAGCCCTGATTAAAAATTAGTTGCCAACCAGGGAGGTAAAACTTTGTTTGGACAATGGGTTTGCTTTATATTTCCATTGTTTAGTGTGACATACTTCCTGTAAGGTCTTACTGCAGGACTGGCCCAAGACATTTTGGTGACAAAGGGAGAAAATCAAACCCGCAGCCCACCTCCTGCTACATGACGTGGGGCACAATCCTTCAGAAAGTTATCCTGCATAAAATGAGGTAGAATTTCAAGCATCTGAAGACGGGTCGTGCTGGAGACCTTCCCCCATGGACTCTGCTCCATGGGTCAGACTGGTCTGTCTCTCAGTTTGCCACCTACAGCGGCACCCAAAACCCACCGCTTGCCCTTGCTTCATGACAGGGCTGTCTCTACGTTTCAGCTTGAAAAGACAAAGCTACGTTCTGAGGCTAATTTATTCAGTTCAGAGAATTGTTGCCTGTGGTGACTCTCCAAGAATCCTCAATATTTTATTCTCGCTGTTGTGCTGCATCTCAGATCCACTGTTTCTAAAGATAATATTTATGCCTTGATTTCTAAGGTCAAGCTAATTACTTGTCCTTCTGACCCAGTCCTCTCTAATAGACCCTTGGGACTCATCTTTCAGGCATAATTGACACAATTATAAATTTCTCCACTGGGAAAACTTCCCTTGCGACTCGCTCTCTTTCTACTTTGGGGAGTCCTATTTAAAATAAATAAAAACAAATCTTTAAAAATAAATCTTTGATAAAAACTCTCCCTGAGCATCTACCTCCTCAATTAATTGGCTTTCTTTCACTTCCTTCTCATTGGTTAGTCCTGTTACTTCATTTGGATTATGCCTTTAATAGCAAGCTCCATTTGCACATTAAGCCCAGGTTAATAATACTGTGACAGGATATTGGATCCAAATTCTTCTGCCATATAAGAGGAAGAAGGCAAGGGATTCTAAAACGCTAGCTACATCTGACAGTGGCAAAAAAGAAAACCCTAATGTAATGATTTGAGAAGCTGGACCAAGGATTGTGGACATGAAACTGGCACTGAATAAACTGGGATTGGTAAACTGCAATACATTAAACTTCCTTGCGTACTGGTTTCCTTTTCAAGACATCTGGAGTCAGAAGGCTACTGCGAACATATCCAAGTAGTGATATGTTACATCTGTGCTCCCTTTCCAATTTTAAGAGACCCAAATTCTTTTAAAATCCCCATGGATGCTAGCGGGTGTCTGCATTTGGACTATTTTGGTGTTGTGATCCTGAACGGGTTACTTCATACTGATCTTAAATGACTGTGTGTTCTTACAGGTTCTGTGGAAGCCCCTTCACAGCACGATTTCATCCAAACACCTGAAAACAGAAGCTTGGTAAAGACGAAGCTACTGGCAGAAGCCCTGAAGATACCTGAGGTTTGCTTTTGTCCACACCGCTCCCATTAACTGGAAAACGACACCCTGCACCTCCCCTTCCCACTTGCCCTGCGAAGGAGTGGGGAGCACAGATGTTGCAACTGAGTCTGAACCTTTGTTAAGGCTCATGCACACAGCAGCAAACTGAATCAAGCCAGAGAGCTTCAGTAGTATTTAGTATTTCAGCTGTTTATCCTGAACCACTGAGTGGGACTGATTTACAGGAGGCAAACTAAACCCACCGGAATTAAGTATGCTGTGTGTTTTGGAACAGAGTTCTTCATCACAGGCAGAATTGACATAATTATCCTCATTTCCTCTCTACAGAAATATTCTACAACAGACCTCTGAGTGCTATGGAAGAAATCAGCCACAAAAAGCACTCATGGCCTTTATTCTTCGGTGGTATCCCTTTGTTGCTCGAAGGGAGAGTCTTCCTGCTTTTGTCTCCATTATGCCTTACATTTAGACCAGACATGAGTGCTGCAAATGGGGCTCCATCCTGATGCACACTCTGTTTCTACGCAACAGTCTTGCAAGATGGTCCCCTCCTGCATTTCTACCACGGAAACAACCTGTCGTTAACATTGAGCTCAGATTTATGGTTCTGTCCTGATGATGCCAGTTATTGCTGCTGCAGATTCATCAACAGTTTCAGCTCTCTCAGCAGGTGTTTTTAAAAAACCCAATAATGAGAAAAACAACATCATCACCTTTGAACTAAACTGAAAGAGATGGAGCTCCTCAAATTGGGGGGGGGGGGGGGGGGAGCCAGAAGGCTCAGCTGCAAACTACTCTCTGCCAACCTTGTTTTTTTAAAACACAAACCAGATGTGATTTGATATCTGGTTTGAAATAAAGGGGGGGAGAGAGAGAGATCTGGACTTGCAGATTCTTGATTCCTGGAAGGAATTCACACTAAATGCCCTGGAAACCACCGAACAAGATTGTATCTACCCAAGAGAGCACAAAGGGCCACACCCTCTCTAGCAGGATTCCTTCTCTAAATAAGCTTGTTATATTGTTGTTCTGAAACAATTCTAGGACATGAAAGTCAACACACTCCTTTTCTAACTTTAAGGGATGCTGCACACATTGTAACAGGAAATGCGCTTTCCCATACAGGCACAACAGTACTGTTGCAAAATCAGAAGCTCCCTATAGCATGCACTGGTGTCACACACAAATTTTAACACATTTTATTTATTTTTTATTTATATTTTAAACTTATATCCCGCTCTCTTCGCCTACCTGGAGTTAATCAGTGGGGTCCAATTTTAACCTGCAACAGCAAATTTTAACCACTAGGGCTGCACAATTAAAGGTACAATTTATTTTTCCCAAGGCTCTTTTCATTTTTGCACAACTCAGCCTCATTTATTTTACTGTAAGGTTTCTCACTTCCTTCAGCATCTTCAAAAAACCGAATCGACCATCTTCTCTGTTTGCCAACAGCATTAATGATAATTATGGCTTTCAGCAATGGAAGAAAGCCAAAGCGTGCAATTCAGAGCCAGCCACCTAAAGATTATGACCATAATGCAACATAACGCGAAGGGTGCTTAAAACTTATGCAATCCGTGGTCTTAAGCAAGCTTTACTATTCAATTATGGCTTTTGCTATAGCCTATACATTTCATACAGACACACGTCAAAGCTTTGATGTTATTTATTGCAGAATCTGAAATGGAGTGAGGACTACAACACTGGAACAAAAAACTAAGTGGTTTAGTTCAAATCCATATGTGAATCTCCTCATCTCAGCACCTCCCGGCCATAAGAATAATTCTGCTGTCTAACCAGTTCTCTCTCTCTCTTTCTCTCTCTCTCTCTCAATCTTCCTGTGGCTTTCTTTTCCTCAGGTTCTTTGGAACAAAAGCACACTTTCCTCAAGCTTCCCCGATGCTGTTATTTCAAGCCCCTAATTCTCCTATCCTCCTTTGCATGGCTGTAGAACAGCTCAGACACTGGCAGGCTGATACCCCCTTCTGCCTGGTCAAGGCTTTTATGACATCAGGAGAGCTCAGCCAATCACCACCTAAGCCTTCACTGTCACCAGAAAACTCCCTTAATACGCCATGCAGCAGATTTTACCACTGCAAAGGTAGCCACGAAACGAAACACCGTCTGCTCTGATGTTTTATTTAGCCCATATGTTTTATTATTGGGAGAGACATTTGCAATGGCAGCTGTAAGAATGAAACGGAAAGCCCACTGAACTAAATGTGCAGAAGCTACTCTTCCATTAGAAAGGAGATTCATCCCCATTTTGGTCTGCTATCAACTCCAAAGCAACCCCCCCCCCCAAGCTCAATTGCTAAGCTGTTGTACTGCATTAAAAGGCTTTCCAGGCTAAGAGCAAAAAAGTAAAACAAAATGCTCTTACAAAACATCTCGTTTCAGAACGCCTACCAATGCTGCATCTTGCATCCCTTTGTTGTTGTTTTTTTTAAAAAAACGTCAGTTCTAAAAGCCAGAAATAATTAATATTTACTGATGTCACAATACAGATTATTTATTTATTTAGTCCATTTCTATCCTGACCTTCCCCCTGCGAGCGGGCTCAGGGCAGGTTAAAACTGAATTAAAAAATACACTGCAATTATCTAGTTTAAAAACTAATAACATAACTCCCAAGATGGGGGTCGATCAACAAAAGCTCCCGGATGAGCCTGTATGTATGCCCACAATGGATCACAGAGTTGGGCAAGTGGGCATCCAACACCACATGCAGATAGAAAAGAGCAGGGTAGAGTAAGGGAGGCCGATGTAAATAGACTCCTGCCGCCTCAACCAAAGGCCTGGCGGAACAGCTCTGTTTTACAGGCCCTGCGGAACTGTAATAAGTCCCAGAGGGCCCTGATTTCACGTGGAAGAGCATTCCACCAGGCCGGGGCCAGAGCTAAAAAGGCCCTTGCCCAGCTCGAGGCTAAGTGGATGTCTTTGGGTCCAGGAATCACCAGAAGATGCTGTTCCAAGGAGAGCAAGGCTCTCTGGTGGACATACAGGGCGAGCCAGTCCTGCAGATATGACAGCCCCAGACCGCATAGGGCTTTAAAGGTTAATACCATAACCTTGAACACGATTCAGTACTCAGCTTGAAATCAATGCATCTGATGATGTACTGGCTGTATGTGCATCTGTGCAGACGACCCAGTCAGGAGGCGTGCCATCGCATTTTGTACCAGCTGAAGTTTCCGAGTCAGGGTCAAGGGCAGCCCTGCATAGAACGAGTTGCAGTAGTCCAGTCTGGAGGTGGCCACTGCATGGATCACTGTGGCTAAGTTGCAGGAAGAGAGGCAGGGAACCAGCAGCTTGACTAGCTGGAGACAGTAGAAAGCTGACCTGGCAGCATTCATGACTTGGGCCTCCATTGAGTGCAGTTCTCTTCTGCGCTGCCCTCACAGAACAGCCAAAAAGGATTGCATTACCTAGCACATTCGCTCCACCCTCCCCCTTCCACATGTATAACATGCTCAGAAGAATGCTCCAGCTTCCATGGCAGAAGAGCAAAGGCGTACCAAGGCAAGCAAACAGTACAAAACTGCACTGAGTTGTACTGTACAAAATTGCTGAGTTGTGTGTCAGGACTCAAGATTCCCAGCAGAGTTTGAGCTAGGAGCAGTTAGGTAAGGACTGAGCCACTGGGCAGCCCTGGCCGAAGAAAGGAACGAAAAGGGAAAGGGGCAGATGCCACCCAGGAAGCTTCCATATAACAACAGGCCAGAGCAGATGAAACTCCCTTTACATATTCTGTGTTATTCTGTTTGGTCCATATCAAAGGTATTGTGAGACTCTGTTTCCAGATCAATGCCACTAGCTGCATTTGAACCTACAAAAATCTACATACCAGGGTTTCTTGAATAATAATAATAATAATAATAATAATAATAATAATAATAATAATAATAATAATAATAATAAGAGATTGGATTTATATCCCACCCTTCACTCACTTGGAGTCTCAGAGTGGTTTACAATATCCTTTCCCTTCCCCTCCCCGCCCTACCTGTGAGGTAGGTGGGGCTGAGAGAGCTCTTGACATTAACTGCTCTTTTTCAAGAACAGCTGTGCCAGAACTACGGCTTGCCCAAAGTCATCCAGCAGGTGCAAGTGGAGGAGTGGGGAATCAAACCCGGTTCCCCCCAGATTAGAGTCCACGCGCTTAACCACTTAAACACTACACCAAACTGGCTCTTGCAGGTCTGAGCCACAAGGAGACCTACCCCTTTGCTGGTTACTGACTGTCTTCGCCTGGCTCTGCCTTCACTGGAGCTGCATCTGACACAGGAGCTTCTCCCAGGAATACTGCATTTCTCACACCCTAAAGACTAAGTGTTGGATCCAAAGATTCCCTCTGGCTAACAGTAAAGCCTTTTGCAGGTGGAACATGCCCTTCCTCTAGAGCAAGAGTCTTTGAGACAGTGGAAGTCTCCATTCAAAGGAAGGATTCACCATCAGTGGAGCAGAACGTTTGGATAAAACCCTAAAATAAAATAAAAAAACAGCCCTAAAAAAAACCCTTTAAAATCATTAAAACTTCTCCTGACTTGAGCAGCTTCTCACACCTAAATACACACCATAATCCTTCTGGGCCACTCTCACATACTAAGTGACCAACAAAAGGTTGGTTTATCACCCATGAACTGATTCCATGATGATGTATACCTAAATGTGTCAAACTGCTTCCAGTTAGCTGGCGGGGACTGCAACTGGAATGTGAGTACCATATTGTGTTTGTGCAACACCCGCCCTCCCCAAAGACATTTCCAGAGTACCAACATTAATAAGTGACATTCAAACCAGCAATTTTCAGAAACAGGTGGGAGGACACTTCAACCTCCCAGGATACTGGTACTGATTTAGAAGTCACCATTCTCCTCCCCCCCCCCCCCCCCCCCCAAAAAAAGGCTTCAAAGAGAGACTGAAACTGATGAATTAGAATTCATCAAGAGGTTCTGATACCCAACCATCCAAGCCTGAACAATGAAATGGGACTCACCCATCATTACAGCTGCTAACTTGGAACTCCGCAGCCATTACAGGTGTTAACTAGTTTAGGAAAACTACAAAGCACAGGTCCTCAACACGGTGCCTGGGGGCACCATGGCACCCGCCGAAACCTTTTCTGGTGACTTCCAAGTAATTGTAGACAGGGGCCAAGCCCATGTGGTGCTTTTGCCCAGCAAACCTTGTGAATGGCTGTGCAGATTTTTAAGAATGTTATTTTAGCAGTACCTACCACCGCTGCACTGGACTGTGTTAGTGTGAGCTAGCTCACAATTTTTTAGCCTCCAGCTCACATTTTTGTCTTAGTTCAGGAAGGATGGCTCCAGAGCAAACTAATTTATGCAGCAGCCAAATTGCTTGCTCACAACTTTAATGCCAGTAGCTCATAAAGTAGAATTTTTGCTCACAGGACTCCACAGCTTAGAGGGAGCATTTTTGCAGCACCCCTTTTGCGGCTGACCTGGCTTCCTGCAACAGCCATTTGTGGCAGCCATTTTATGCCTGTGCCTACCACACTGTGTCAGAATTCCAAAGGTGCCTGCAGGTTCAAAAAGCTTGGGGACCACTGCTGTAGAGCTATTATGAACAGTCTCTCTATGAACACTGCTGTAGAGCTATTATGAATCAGTTCTTTTATTGATTACATTTGATTTTAGCTAAGTACATCTCATCCTGTTCTTTCCTGAACTTCATGGACCTCAGACCTTGGTTATATATATTGTTATTGTTACACTCTCATATGTAAGTCTGCATGGTGAAGGCCCATGCCCACTACATTCATCTGCCAAGCTGGCTCTAGTCCAGGAAAAGCTTAGGCTGGAATGAAACTCTGTTAGTCTGCTGTGTCATTAGACTCCTGCTTGTTGTTGCTGCCACGGACTAACATGACAACCCCTCTGAAATTATCGTTTGGGTTCCACACTAAAAATGGTGTATATGTGTATGTGCGTTTGGCTTGCATAATGATTGTTTTTATCGATAATGTATAACCCCCCCCCCTCCCGAAAATGCATTTTTGCTGACTGATGTTTTCCTGCCCTTTTCAAGGGAATCTTATGCAGTTCTTAGTTTGGGCTTTGGGTTTATGTTCATCTGCTTTTAATACTTGCAAGCCATTCTGAATGCTGATTCTAAGACAGGACATAATAGTTTTAAGAAAGCAAACAAATGAGAACTCCCACTGTGCAAATAATACACTGTGCAACCCAATCTGGTTCTTAGTCTCTTGGCATAGAGATTCACATATTCCGATAGGTGGCATTCCATGGCTGTCGCTTGGAAACATTTGCCCCACCATTCTTACCTTTTCAATTTTCTCATCCAGCATTCTGAAAAATTCCTGTTGGCTTTCAGAGATGTGCATGCTGAAACACAAGAAGAACAAGGTATTGAGAGGCTCAGAGGTATTTACATTAGACACCTACAGCTCTTATGTTTAGCTTTAGGGCTGCCATTTTCAGGAGGGAGCAGAAAATTCCACCTCCAGTCTAGTGGTGTTTCTTGTCAGCAATACTGGCAAAATAATCTAGTGGTTAACATACAACACACTTCGATCACCCACCCTAAGCCTGATGCACCAACTCAGCAACAAGAGCACGTCACAATTTACAGGACTCTGACCTTCCCCATGCAAGTGATCTTACAGTCCTGAGGCCGTACTCCTATGTGCACTTGCTTGAGAGTAAGCTGCAATAAATGCAGTATCTAAATAAATATGCATGGGACTGGGCTGCAGATCTGAGCTGTAAAGATGCGATTTTGTTCACTCTTACTTGAGAGTAAGCCTTTGTTGCCATCAATAGGACTTAATGCTGAATAAATATGCATAGCAGGCTGGGAGAATATTGTCAGCTAATGCTGCCATCCCCTGCCCAGGTGGGATGGCTGAGCCTGTGACGTCAGTACTGCGGAATGTTATGTTATAGTTCTCATGGCATGCTTATCGCAACTCCCTATTGCTCCGACCTTGAGAGACTGTTGGTGCCGGCTCATGTTTTCTTCTGTCTGGCTATAAGTCTTCCCGCTTATTTCCTGGGAACTGCAAACCAGTATTTTAAGAGCCTTTTCCCTGACCTAATGATTGGTTATAATGCACTTCCAGACCAGTCTTTGAATTCTGTATAACTGTCCTAGTTTCAATGGTGCCCGCCATTACTAACACAAGACGTCCAGATGACCATAGCAGACCTTTCTCAATAAAGCTTTCCTGATTAAGGACACTTGTTGTTGACTGACTCTGTAGGACTCTCACAAATATAGCTGTACGTCTCCCACCCGAAGAGGGGAGAGGAATGGTTGGAATGGCTCCCCCACTCCCCCCTTTCCAGGAAAAGCCACTTGGGAGAGGGGAGCAGACCTGACAGGGAACTCTGAACTCTTCTCTCGCTTGTGCCCCTTAGAGCAGGGGTGCCGAACTCATTTGTGATCTGACATAAATGAGACCTTGTTGGGCCAAGCCATGTGTGCCATAAAATATAATGCCAGGTAGTAGAGATATAAACTTTATAAAGGACACAGACAAACACATTTAAAGATTTTTTAACTTTAAATAAAACATGCTTAAAATACTAGCATTTTTGCAGTATTTTGTCTATTTAACAGTCTCTGATAACTGACACCTCTGCTCTGAATTATTGCATCAAAATGTCTGCTGTAGCAACCTTGAGTATGCTGTTCAGGTGTGCACCTGTAAGGTGCAAACCTACTTTTGATTTATTGACATTCATTACAGAAATCTCATGCTCAGTGTTCCTAGCCTAGGACCCAGGGGAAAACATGAAATGTCTGGTCATTGCAACCTTTTGTACATCAGTTGCTTGATGTGCTGGTCAAGAACATGAGAAGGCATCCTAACACAGACCGAGGGTATGTTTACCTACAGTCTTCCCCAGAGAAATAACTACAACTTCCTTCAGAGGAAACGTGCTGGGTGAACTTGGCTGGACACACACACTCAGCCTAATCCACAGCACTGGCTTGTTGTTATTCCTCCTCTAAAATAGTTCACATTGCTTTCTTACTGAGAAAGACTGGATCATGAGGGCATGAATACAGTGAAAAGGGAGAGGGAACCCAGTTACACCCAGGAGAGCCCTGGCGTAAGGAGCCCAACAAAACACACACACACAGCATAGGGAGCCAAACAGAACACACACACACACACACTGTAACAAGGCACACAAAAGCTCATACTTTGAACAAAACTTTGCTGGTCTTAAAGGTGCTTGGTATTTCTCCTGTGCAAGTGAGACAGCCCAGCAAAGCAAGCTCTCCCTCATTCCCTCCCTCCCTCCTTTCAGGGAGGAGTCTCGGCAAGTAGAAGGGAAGAAAGACTCCACTTTCTCACCTGCAGCCTACAGGTGGAGAGGGAGGAGACTCAGCCTGCTCTTTACCAGACTCTCTCAATCACACAGGACAGCCTTGACTATCTATCTCTCCTGTGCGATTGAGAGAGACTTGTAAAGCAAGCTGTAACATGACAACAACAGCAAAACAGCACATGGAAGTAGGAAATAGCCAGGGCTTTGTGGGCCGGATTGGGGCCCTCTGAGGGCCTGATCTGGCTTGCGGGCTGCATGTTTGACACCCCTGCCTTAGAGGCTGAAATAGGGAGTAGTGAAGCTGTGGTTCTGCAAGACTAACAAATGGGGCAGGGCTACCAAGGGAAAGCTGGCACCACTGCTAAATCCAGTCCCTCCATTCACTCCACCCCACCCCTCCCCAACAATTAAAAAAAAGGGGGGTTGGGGGGATCCTTGCATGCATTCCTTTTTTTCAAGCCTACAGCCAATTGCAGATGGCATCCAATGAAGCTGATGGGCGGTGGACTCCAGACTGACAAAAGGAAATACTTCTTTACACAGAGAGTGATTAAAAGGTGGAATTCACTGCCAGCTGATATAGTGATGGCCACAGGAATAGACAGCTTAAAAGGGGGATTAGACAGATTCAGGGAGGATAGGTCTACCAGTGGCTACTAGCTATGGTAACTAAAGTGAATCTCCATGTTTGGAGGCAGTTAACCACTGAATCCCAGAAGGCAGAAGAAGAAGGAGGAGGAGGAGGAGGAAGATTTATACCCACACCCTTCACTTGGAGTCTCAGAGTGGCTTACAATCTCCTTTCCCTTCCCCTCCCCACAACAGACACCCTGTGAGGTAGGTGAGGCTAAGAGAACTGCTCTTGAGAGAACTGTGACAGACCCAAGGTCACCCAGCTCACTTCCTGTGGAGGAGTAGGGAATCAAACCTGGTTCTCCAGATTAGAGTCCGCCACTCCTAACCACTACACCAAACTGGCTCAGGGGAAGGCCTTGGCCTCTATGCCCTGTTGTTGGCCCCCTCCAGACGAAATGATTGGCAGCTGTGTGAGACAGGATGCTGGACTAGATGGACCACTGGTCTGATCCAGCGGGGCTGCTCTTGTGTTCTTATGGCAGGTAGCTGAAGGAGGATGAAGTATGACAGCATGGAGAGAGGAAAATGACTCATCATGGGGTGATGATGCTGTTGGTGGGGAGAAAAGATGCCTAAATGCTATCAGAGCTACAAAGCACGTTGGCCTCTGAGCCCTACTTTTAACTATCCAAGAACCCCAGTGCAGTTTCCAAGCCCACAGCAGCTCATAGTATTGACAACTCAAAATGAACCTCATCAGCTACAACATGCTGAGCTATACATGAGGCATTTAGAGTTCATGGGTATGCACTGATGCACATATGCACTAGAGACCAGGCATATTCACACAGAGAAAACTTTAGAGATGCAACTCCGAGATCGGCTGGAGGGTGGCTGAAACCACAAGAATGGCATCTTGCATTTTGAAAAAGGCCCTTCTCCCAAAGGCAATACAGGGACGGTGTACAGGGGGGAGGCCTTTCCCAGATAAACACCAGTCATTGGGGCATAGATATCACGGGGATGCGTTCTGGTAAGACTCGAGAAAAATGTTTCTCTTAAAAACTCTGCTGGGATGAATGGTATATAGACACGTGCCTGTGTTGAAATGTAGTGATTTTACAAAGCCTCCCATAGAACAAATCAGCAAGACAGCAAAGCTACCGCAATTTACAGCTTTACTCTCAAAGGCCCTTCTGTAGAGCTCAGGTTTAGCACAGTAACTCTTTACATTACACTCATTAGAAATCTAATCTCTAGTATACACTGACATTTCCCAGGTTTCCCCACTCCCCCGCCCCCTTTTACTTCTCTCAAGGCAGAAGGTCAGATAATTTACTTCCATTAACTCCAGTGTACCATGGGGCCCAGGTCAGTGAGACTATGTTTCACAGTCGTGTGCAGGACTGGAAAAAGAAAATACTATTATTAGTTGTTGGCAAAGTGCTGTCAGTGCGTTTGTGTGGTACAGGACGCAAGATGACAGACCCTGCCCCAGGGGAGCTTAAGAGGCAAACACACACACAGTTAAGGTCAGAGGCTTTGACAAAGTCAGAGGACACAGGAGGCTGAGCGGATGTGTTCTGGACATTTGTGTGTGTGTGTGATTAGATAGCCCAGTCATAAAATTCACAGGGGAAAAAATAAACTCGGGCTTGTTTCTTAAGGGGGTCTGGGATATGTGAAAACCTCAACTCTAGAATCAACGCTTCAAAGGAAGCAAGGTACCAAATGACAGAGGACCACTTTGTATGACCACATGCTGTGTGCCAGATGTTTTCCCCTCCCACCTTCATTCATCACGGACACACAACGCTGTCTCTCTAATTTTTCATTCTGTCTTAAAAAAAATAATAAATTAGGCACGGCTCAAAAGCTTGCATACTTATGCCACTAGGAATGCACAGGATGCTGCAATTTGATAAAGAGCACAGAAAAACAGGGCAGAACGGGGCACCAGGCACAAAATTCAGCCTCCTTAAAATCTTGGCTTTGAAAGAAGAGGCAAGTTTCTAGTCCTTATTTTTTATATATACAGATATGCTTGAAGGTGCCTGGTAAAACCTCAGAGCAGCAGCTATAGAGCTCCCAGGGGACCACAGGCACCCAGCACAGCTCCTAGCCCTTTCCCAAATAGCAAAAGTAATGTAAATGACACAAAAGAGACACAGGAGCAAACAACACAATCTGTTCCTTCACCCAGTTACACTACTTTGCCCATGTTCCCCGCAGTCCCACAGCAGCTGTGGGAATATGCTTGTTGTTGTTTTTTTTTTTAAAAAGGAGAGTCCAAACGGACTTAGAATGGCACTGCAGGGGGAGGAAGAGCTCCTGCCTCCTACCAAGCTGTCTTTTTGCACGGAATCTGCACTGGAGGTAGCGTTACTTTGCTAGTTTTGCTATTCCATGTGCACAGATACTTCATGTGGAACAGCAAAATCAGAGAAATAATTCTTCCCCCATGCAGTTGGGTGGGGGGGGGGGGGAGACTGTTTGGTCTCTCTCTTTTTTCCCAGAAGGAGTTCTCTGCAGATGCTGTGTAGTGGTGAGAAACACGAGCAAACTAGCATAAACAAGTGAAGAAACATATCGTGTCATTTGCCTCACATTTACAAATGAAACGATAGAAAATAAAAGGAATGTTGCAAAAACCCAGCAAGCCATTCTGAGCAGGGAATTTGGATTGTCTAGGTGCAGGATTTCAGAGCTCTCATAACTCAGCATACCAGATGGTACGCTTCAAGGGAACAAACCATCTACACCCTTTTAGGGCCATATTAAACACAGAGCCACCAGGCTGCATGTGACAGTCAAAGCCCAAATTTTAGAAAGTTATTTCTGAGCTATCTACCAATACCAGAGTCGATAAATCCTCAATGAGGCTTAAATGAACATCTACTCTGCAGCCTTTCCAGACCCAGGACGCACTTTTTAACCCCCAGGCGTCAGCATGGGACCCACTGTGCTCTGAGCATGTTACAGGAAGTCATGTGACACAAAGAGTCCGCATTATCACCTCACTGAGTGAGGGTGGACTCCCTGCTACAGGTATTGCATAGAGAATTGGATAATTGACTGATGGGGGGGGGGGCACGGCTGGACCAGAATGAGAGGACTGGGAAAGAATGTAAGGGGGGGCATTTTTGTGAGACCTCTCTGAACATCTCTGTGCTGAAAACGAATCCTGTCCTTGAAGACTATTGTAGTAGATGACCGACTACTGGAACAGCCACTCGCTGTTCTTTAGGTCCAATACTGTACGACCACCTTCCTTCCCACCTTCAGTCATCATGAACACACAACGTTCAGGTAATGGGGGTTCAATTAAAAATGCAAGCTTGTACAGGAAGAATTTATTTCTACTTATTTACTGCATTTATAGCCTGCTTTTCTTCCCAGTGGGGACCCCAAGCGTCTTACATCGTTCTCCACTCCTCCATTTTATACTAACAACAACCGGGGGGGGGGGGCATTGCTTAGGCTGAGAGAGTGAGTGAGTGAGTGGCCCAAGGCCACCCAGTAAGCTTCCACCGCAGAGTGGGGATTCACACCTGGGGCCTCTTGGTTCCGAGTCTGGCACTCTAACTCTCATTCCACACTGGCTCTCAAACTGTAAGCCAAAGAACAACAAAAACCAGAGCCATCAACTACCAAGGAAAGGAAACACAATTTGCGAAACGATTTTAAGGAAGAAAAACTACCGTTCAAAACCTACAAGTCCTGCTTTATCCAACTAAATTACTATTTTATTATTTATGTACAACCAGTGTACATTTTCTTTTCATACAAGCCGGGGGGGGGGGGGGGAGCTCCTTGCCCTGAGGAACCAATGCAAGGAAGGGAAAAGCAAAGATTAACAAAAAAGAGGGATAAATGTGAGTAACCGCCATCGTATACTGAGACGTCCTCATAAATTCCATGTGGAAAATGGTCGGTTCAAACAAGCCCTGTCTGTGCCCTGAGCCAGTTCTCGCCACGATCACAACTACCCTTTTAAAAAATTGGCTGTGTGCTACCCTTTCATCACGAGGGACTGATCTCAACAATCTGAAGTAGCAGAGGTGGCGTATCCTGTTAATAAGCCAGCAAGGACTCTTTAAGAAGGGGGACTGGTGGCCAAGGTAGCAAAATGAGAGCTGTAAAGATGTAGTCCTCAGCCACCCCTAGATCAAGCTCAAGCTCTATGCAGAGCATGAGAAAGAGCGATGGTTCCATTATGCCATTTATAAAAGGTGATGCAGCGATTTAATTTTGTAGCAGCGGATGGCCTGCTTGACATGCAGACAGCGTGACAAACAGCCAGGACTGCCAGATAGCTGTCTGCCCCATAATGTCGTCCAAGGTGGCTGGACTTCAGCATTTGAAGTTCAAGTCTGCTTCTTCTGTGCTCCAGATGCCAATGCAACAATATCTGCTCACATAACAAAGGCTTGATTTTCAGGAAAATCAGACAAGTCTATTCTCGCAGTTAACTAATGTGTTCAAAAAGGTTTAAGAATTCATTTGTAACTCTAAATACCTCCCAGTACCCACTGCTATAACCTACTATATTTCCCCCACTGTTTAAGTGATTTCATTTACCAAACAATTTGAGGGTGGGAAAACAAATGTACAAAATCAAGGGGAAAAGTACCTTTTATTTATTTGGCACTTTTAAAATCCTACTTTCCTCCAAGGAGCTCAGGGAAGCATACACGGTTCTTCCCTCTTCAGTCTGACCCCCACAAAAACCCTGGGACGCAGGACTAGTCGAAGAGTGGATGACCAAGCCCAGCTCATCCAGTGAGCCTCAGAGCTGAGTGGAGATTGGAAGCTGAGTCTCTCCCAAGCCTAGTCCAACCCTCTAGCTGTTACATCAGACGGGTACAAAAGGTTATCAGAACATTCCGTTCCTGAAACAACAATGGCTCAGCCATGGCAGCATTTGGATTTTTATCACAGAGCGGAGTTGCGGAGACAAAAGTAACAACAGCGGCATTTTCTTCACACAAGCTTGAAGGTTTGCCAACCTGAGTAAAATAAATCCTTTAGGTTACTGAGAGCTTGAAACAACAGTGGGGCCATTATATACACAGTGAGTAGGCTTCCACCCTGACCTGGATGGCCCAGACTAGGTCTGTCCCATCAGATCTTGGAAGCTAAACAGGGTTTGCCTTGGTTAGTACTTGGATGGGAGACTACTAGGGTTGCCAGCCCCCAGGTCTGGATGGGGGTTCCTCTGCTTCTGGGGGCTCCAATCCGCCACTGGCCAGCTGGCCGGCGGGGGAAGCCCCGCCCCCAAGCTGCAGCTACCCCCTCTCCCTCCCCTCCTGCAGAGATTTAAAGGGCTTCAGCTTATCAATGTGTCATGTGCTCCCTGCCGATCAGCTGAAGCCCTTTAAATCTCTGCAGGAGGGGAGGGAGAGGGATGGCCACAGCTCGGGGGCATCCCCACCCACCCCTGGAACACCCCTCAAATCCCCCCACCAGGGCGACAAGGGGACCTGGCAACTCTAGAGACTGCCAAGGAAGTCTACAGTCACTACACAGAGGCAAGCAGTGGCAAACCACCTCTGTATACTGTGCAAGCCTTAGAGGTTTGCCATACATCAGCTTCAATTTGACGGCACCACCAACTGGGCGTCCACAGGACAGCACCACCTGTAAGATACAAGCCAGCCGATTTCCAAGTATGAACATAGCTATTAAATCAGAATGTAAAGTGTCAAGTGGAGGTAACATTTATACCACAGCACAATAAAGCATACAAACAACTATTCTGGAAAAAACAGTCCAATTGTATAATTCAGTTCTTTTCCCAACTTCTCTTTAAAGGCCCTCCCTGTATAGCCAGGGGGCTGAGAACTGAGGCAACTCCCTAAGGATCCGGCCAGTCACTTTGTGGCATCACTTCAAAAAAATTTTTTAGCTGACGGGAGATCAATTGCACTTTCTTTCTGCTGAAGGCTTGGATCCCGCTGATGGAAGAATTTCAATCAGCAGAGTGAGATGTCACTACCCCACCCCCCACCCCCGGCAGCCCAACATGGGCCCCAAATGCTAGACCTGGGGGACAGCAGACCCCCTCAAACAGCATGAGGGGAAACAGGTGGTTTGCTGTGATTAGGGGAATCGGCAAAAAATCAGTCTCTCCCCTGCAAAAAGAAACTATCAGCAAGATTCGACTCAATCATTCTGTAACAGTATGGATGTCTTCAGATCTACCATTTTACTCTCAATCTATTTAGCTACCAGTGAGGGCTGGGCTCAGCCAATTTTCTCCAACACATGGGTAAAAGATCAAGCGCACAATGTCCCTCTTCTACACAGTCATTACCAGGCATGAGGTATACGGAGCATCTAAAACCCAACACAAATTGTATGTTGGATGCTGATGATGCAGCCTGAACCTGAGGCATGTTGGATTTCATATACATAAAACTCCACACAAATGTTACGCTCTAGAGTGGACATCTGACAGGCCTAGAGATGGTATGGGTACATTCGGTGGTAGGACAGGAAGGCAGCATCTCTCATGTGCAGCACGGCCTGAGGCACATATTAAATTTCTGCCACTTTGAAGACAGCCAAAATGCCTGTTTGAATACTGAAAAGATTAGTTCTGAAACGGATTATAAATGTAGGTCGATAAGTTAGTTAGGTGTTGGAAAGATGATTCTTAATCTACCTTCAGAAGATAAACCAGCTTTCACTGAAAGGACAAGCACTTTTGGATTTCACTATACTGAAGGCGATCCCAAGTTCCCTCTCTCAAGTGTGAGCGCCCAGATAGCCCTTTGGTTTACTGAGGGGCTGTGGGCAATAAAAAGGACAAGGGAGACAGCTAGAGCAACAGTGAAGGAAGACTGAGGAGAAATCCAATAAGACATGGGAAAAAACTTCATTTTAAATCTTACTTTGTGGCAGTGACAGCGGCAAAGAGACAACACTTTTCTACCACTGTTGTGTTTGCATAGGGTAGTCCAGCGGAGTTTCCCCAGGGGATCAGAGGCCTGTTGTGTTCTGGCCTGCAGGAGGAGATGGACTGCTCAGTGGCCCACTGTGACTGCTTTTGCTCAGAACTTTGCAGACAAAATCTCTCTCATCCGTTCTGATCTGGACTCTGTGTTAGCAGTGATGGGGTCAGATGGCGCCAGGGTGCTGACTTGTCCAACTATTTGGGATACTTTTCAGTTTATTCAGTCTAAGGATGGGGACAGGATCCTTGGACATTTGAGGCCCATCACCCTGCTTGTATGACCTGTGTCCTTCCTGGTTACTCACATCTTCCAGGGAGGGGCTGGCTGACCGAGTTCAAGAGGTAGTTAGTGCTTCCTTAAGAGAGGGAGTGGTTGCCCCCAGCCTTGAAACAGGGGGTGGTGCATCCACTTCTAAAGAAGCCCACCCTTGACTCAGGAGACTTTAATAATTATCAACCAGTCTCAAATGTTCCATTCTTGAATAAAGTGATTGAAGCGGTGGTGGCTGGACACTCCAAGCTCTCCTGGATAAGGCAAATTGTTTAAATCCCTTCTAGTCTGGGTTTAGGCCTGGTTATGGGACTGAAAACAGCCTTGGGGTTGCCCTGGTGGATGACCTACTCTGAGAGATGGACAGAGGCAGTGTCTCTCTGTTGATTCTCCTCAACCTCTCAGTGGCTTTTGGTACCATCAACATGGTATCCTTCTAGACTGCCTATCTAGGCTGCGATTGGGAGGCACCGTACTGTGGTGGTTCCCATCCTACCTGGGGGACAGGTTTCAGAAGGTGTTGCTAGGGGACTGCTGCTCAGCCTCTTGGCCTTTGACTTATAGTGTCCCACAAAATTCCATCTTGTCCCCATGCTCTTTAATGTCTACATGAAACACCTGCGTGTGGTCATCCAGAGATTTGGGCTAGGTTTCCACCAATATACAGATAACACTCAGCTCTATCTCACTTTTCCAGATGATCCCAGGGAGGCTGTAGAAGCCCTGAACTGGTGCCTGGAGACTATTCAGTTGCATAGGGTAATTATGGGCTAATAAACTGAAGCTTGATCCCAACAAGATGGAAGTGCTATTGGTCGGCAGAAAGTCTGACCTGAGACTTAAGACTTCACCTGTTCTGGATGGGGCTCCCCTTGAAGGAACAAGTTCATAGTCTGGGAGGGCTCTTGGACCCAGACCTACTGCCATAAAAGCAGGCAGCAGCTGTGGCCAGGAGTGCCTTTTACCAGCTTTGACTGGAAAGCCTGCTGTGCCTTTCCTGGACAAAAAAGACCAGGCCACTAAAGTGCATGCCCTAGTTATATCTAGATTAGACTGCTGCAATGTGATATACATGCAGCTGCCCTTGAGAAGTGTTCAGAAACTTCACTTGATACAGAATGCTGTAGCCCCGATGTTGACTGGGAACGGGCTATAGGGACCATATAATTCCAGTCTTGGCCCAACTACACTGGCTCCCAGTTTGTTTCCAGGTACAATTCAAGATCTCCAAAGCCCCATAAAGCATGGGACAAACTTACCTGAAGGATCACCTACTCTGTTATGAATATGCCCGGCCACTACGATCATCTTTGGAAGTCCCGTTTCGGGTGCTCCTGCTTTCTGAGATTAGATGGGTGGCAACTCGGGGTAGGGCCTTCTCAGTCATGGCACCAAAGCTCTGCAACTCTCTCCCCCAGGAGACTCATCTCTTTTTTTTAAAACAAGTAATTTCTTTATTTTCACCTCTTTTTTTCTTGTACAGAATTTACAGTGAAAACATTCAAACCCTCATCTGACCCCTTCTACTGCCGTATTTCGCTGGTGGATGTAGACTTTTAAAATTTCATTTGTCATTCCCTCAATGATCCCTCCTTCCTAACCAATATTTTAATTGAGGTTTTTAATGTTTTGTATGGATTTTAAACTCTGATTTTTAATTATTTTAATGATGTGTGATGGGGAGTTAATTTTAATGGTTTTAAGATGAGATTTTATCATGTATGTTTTAAAGGGCAGAAAAGCAGCTCACAAATGTTGCAAATAAAAATTAATAAAGATTATAGCAGATTTATCTGAATATTGGGCAAACACTGACTCTGTGCCAACATTTATGGATGCGCCAGGTATGAAGTCTAGGAGACAACTCACGCAAGAGCTATAAGTCCCTGCAAAAATAATCCATCACCATCAACAGAAGCTGTGTGCATTGATTCACTATGAACAACTCTGGACAGGTTGATAGGAACTGCATTAATCTCTAACCTATCTAGAAATATCAATAGTCTAATGATGGTTAGGTTACTTCTAATTTTCAAATTAACAATTTTTTTTTCTCCTTTGACTTTCACACTGAGATTTGTATTATACAAACGTTCTCTTCTCTGCCCTTGTTTTGTTTGTCAAACTTTATTTGTAATCAATCATCCCATGTCTTGACTTCTAGCCTGCTCATTCAAAAGAAACCCAGTCAAGCACTGGAAAATTCCTGCTTGGCTTGATTTATGATTGAGTGAACTCTGGGAAAATATGCCCCTGCTAGGGCTGGAGCAGCAAGTGGGGAGGGAAGGGGCAAGAACCAGTTCCACACACTGCTTTTTGCTCCACCTGCTGCCACTCCCCCCCCCCTTTTATTCATTTTTTCTATCAAAGGTGTGCCAAAGCACAGCATGGCAGCCATTGCCCACTGTTCTGTGGCTTAGACTCTGCCTTTCCCTGTTACTGTCCTTGTCTCAGTCCAGCTTTGCTGTAAGGCTCTAGCACAGCTGAGCTGGGAAAATGTCCTTCCAAGGTTTGAGAGGGTGGGCAGTGGTGCAGGGCAGCAATCTGCCCCATGCCATTTCTTCCTTTCATACTGGCTGCAGGTAGAGAATCCAAACAGACACTCTACCTGCAGCCACTCCACAGTCCCCCATCGAACCAGATCAAACGAGGATTTTAAAAAATCGAATTTACAGAGGGAAGCCCCAGAAGTCTATGAATTGTGTTTAGAACGAACACAACATCATGCAGACATTCTTGTCAAAATGCAAGGCCTTCCTGCTTACCAGGCAGGGGAAAAGCCCCTTGTGGAAACAGCCAAGGACACACCCTGAACCTAAAAGGGGAGGCCTGGTGGCCACTCACCACGATGTCACCCATACAGTAACCTTTGTTTAAGGTGAAGACTGTCCCATCTGGCTGTCAAAGTTTTATGACATGGGAATTTCCACAGTACAATTTGAATGCAGTAAGTCTGCTAACAAATGTCCTAGTGACACAATAAAAGAATAAATAAAGCAAGCTGGGGGTTTTCCCAGTGGGGTAGACTTTATTGCTTAGGAAACAATAACACTTTCATGAAGTCATTGCTAAGTGCCAGGTCTCTATCCCTTTGCCTTTTAATACAGGGGCACTGGGATAGAGCAGGTAGATAAAGAAGTATTTTTCTCCCTTTCTCACAATACAAGAACCCACAATACAAGAACACTCCATGAAATTGCTGAGCAGTCGGATTAGAACAGAGTAAAGGAAGCACTTCTTCACCCAAAGAGTGATTAACACATGGAATTCACTGCCACAGGAGGTGGGGGCGGTGACTACAAGCATGGACTGCTTCAAGAAGGAACTGGATAAACTGGAACAGAGGTCCATCAGTGGCTATTAGCCACAAGGTATAGACAGAAACTCTCGGTCTGGGGCAAGCAATGCTCTGTATTCTCCATGCTGGGGGGGGGAACAGTGGGAGGGCTTCTAGTATCCTGGCTCCACTGCTGGACCTCTGGCACCTGGTATTTTTGGCCACTGTGTGACAGAGTGTTAGACTGGATGGGCCATTGGCCTGATCCAACATTGGCTTCTCTTATGTTCTTAGCTGCCTTCGATATGAAGTTCATGAGCAGCTATCACACCAGTATGTACTGACATGAGGAGAACTTTTTTCATGGAAGGGGCAGTACAACGCCCCGAGATGTAAGAATTATACATGTTGATGGCCTCACAGCACTGGCCGAAGACCTCAACACCGACATAATTTTGATAATGATGGCCAGGGACCCATGCATCCATGACCTTATGCCTGCTGAGGTATTCAACATGTATTTAGGCTATACTACTTCAGCCAGTGGAAGAGGGTTCACATGATGCTATGTTCCTCCAGATTAAAAAAATGTAATCAGCTACACTTTTCAGCAATACACACTATACACGCAAAGTAGAAACCCCTATAAAAAAACCCTTGTATGTGCCAAAAATAATCAAAGAAATCAAAGAAATATGCTTTTTGGCACACAAGGGCATTTTGTTCTATTTACTTTTTAAATTGGAGCTGTGCTTTTTTGCAACATAAAAGAAACCAGGAGCCACTTCAAAACTAGCTTTTTGAGCAGTGAAAAAGAATTAAAAATAAGTATTTAATTTTGGCATCTGAGCAGTTAGATTTGAAGGGGGTTCTTTGTTTTTAGTTTGCAAAGGAGTACAGTTGTTCTGTTGGGCTTACAGGGCGAAGTGACAAAAACAGACAATATTCTTTCCAGGAAGCCACTCTCATATCTATGGAATAATAATAAAAATTCTGGTGCAAAATCCATTATCAACTTCCAAAACCTCTTCTTTTAGGGCACAAGACAACCAGGCACAGAATAATCGAACCACAGAATAACAAAAGAATGGAACTGAAGAAATCTGCTCATTCTTAGTGTCAAAGGCTCTACAGGGACGATGGCCCCAGCATCCATCAAACCAACAGAGAGATGTTCCTCAACAGTCCAGGCTGACTGTACAGAGCTAGGTGAGGCAAGAGCCTTTGAGACCAGAATGTTCAACCAAAGCACCCAAAACGGAAAGGGAGACCGTTGCCTAGCAGTTGCTCTCATTCCAATGATGCCCAGTGGTAAAGGAAACTGGACCAGTTGCCATGGTAATGGGGGGCGGGTGTTGGACGGAAGCCTGGAGACGTTCAGATGTCTTATTGGAACTGGGACTTGTAAGTCTTGCTTGAAGCTATCAGCTTGAGTATGAAAGGGCCAAGGGGACTCTTTCACTGACTCCTGAGGCATGCAGAAAGAGATAAAGGATGCTTACTAATTCACTTCCCTCTGAGACTGAGGTTCAAGGGACACCTGCAGGATGGGCCAGCTCAGCACTCCCAGTAAATACGTACTTTACATAGCCTGCCATCCTTGTAATTGTTTAAACTGCAACACAAAGGACAGTAGGCTTTACAAGTCCTTGCTCAAGATTTTAAATGAAGCCATCCTGCCTGGTTGTCTTTGGTGAGCCAAAAAAAAATTTAGGCTGTAAATGTCTAATATAACAAAGTATTGGGCATATGAACTTGTAAAACTGTTAGTGCCCTCTTCTTGTGAACTATTTTGACGGATGAGTAATTAATGGGGGATGTACACAGGCAACAGAAAAGACAGAAGAGAAGTAATACCAGTTCAAGTAAACAAAGGAGACATTATGTCCAAATCTGAAATCTGTCCAGAGGCATTACATGTACAAGCCATCAACACTGCAGGAATTCAGCAATTCCTACTCTTTAATTTGCAAGGAATACATTTTCAAGAGGAAATGAGGTTGGGATCAGACATGCACAGACCTTCATTCCCCAGATATAACATCTCCCAGTTCCCCAGAATGGAGGCTGTGGAGAGAAAGCCGTTTCACACATTACAGAAAACATCCGTGGCCAGAAGTGAAGTTTTCAAACCATTCTAGGACTCATCATCAACATTCAAATTGGTTGCCACACCAAACCATGTTTTGCAATAACCAGAGATTAGAACCCAAGCCTTGGTTTGAACTTGCAAGTTTACAAGCGAATCACGAATCAGAGTTGCTTGTGTGCTTTCATCTTCTGAAGACATTTTGATCTTTAGGCACAGGGGCTTCCAGAGGCAGCACTGTGGCCATAACAATGTAGACATCACACAAAATCATAGTTAGTACAAAACCATAGTTTGCAAATCCACTTTGCATCATGGTTTGTCAGTTCAGACATCATGCCTAGCCACAGATTAACCATGTAGCTTGGTTTGGTGTGATTTCTGAAATTAAGGCAATACTTCAGAATTAAGTCCTGAATGAAAAAGTTCAACAAGTCCTGGTCTGTGCTTATAATCCTAGCAAGAACAGGGATTCTTCCCTTCACCTCGTATTGCATCCAAGTGCTGCTTCTAGGTTTATGAAAGAGGCCAAGGAAGCAAGCAAGCTTTGGAAGAAATAACAAAAGAACAGAACAGCAAGCAAAATGCCTTGGTAGAAAGATATTCATTTGAAGAAGAAGAAATACTTACTTTGCTCTAGGTTGATGTACTAATCCTGGAAGTTCTTTATTAGGCTTAAGTCTTACATGTGAACTGGCACTTTTTTCCTGAAAGAGAAGGGCAGGAAAGAATGTTAATGTTTCTTTTAAAAAGGGGCTTATTTGAAATCAGATGGTAACAGAGTAATATAGAGCGTACAGATGTAAAACTGAAGAGCGGTCAATCGTTATAATGCTGGTCTGTGAAGCAGACCACAGAAACATCAAGTTTAAGATGTTATGTTAGCCTCCTCTGTCTTTTCACAGTGATTTAAAAGTGTTACATTCCTCAGACCCTCAAGAAATGCAGATCTTATGTGCTCACATAGTCCCACAGAGAGCGAATTTATTTACTCTATAACTCACAAGGCAAATAGCTAGATAAGGAAAATGGAGCTTGAGAGCTGTAAAAAGTTCAGGATAGGTAATAGAAAAAAATATCACCAAAGAAGCTAATTTGGCCAGAAACGTTATATCCTTAAAATCAGGACTGAATTTGGCACACAGCTAATAAAGGGGAGGGGAACTGGGTCAGGAGGGGGGAAGGATCCCCCCCCCCCAATCATACAGATATAAATGCTATAGGACATTCAGTTTGGAAACCTCTCTGAATATTGATCAAATAAAATTCAGACGAAGAACTGAATTAGGCTACATGAGAAACCTTGACCTTTTCCACACCTCAGTGTTGCCGCTATTTCCCAGCAAGCTGAATCCCCAGCTGGTGCTCCGACTTTGCGGCACCCCTTCTGTAAAAGGGCATTTATTTCGGGGAATTTTGTCTTGAATTCGGATCTGACCCTCCCCATGTGTTCCACACTTCCTTCGAAAAGGGGTTGTGTGGCTGTGCCAGCATGTACTTCACTGATGTAGAGGTTTGCGCTTGCGCGGAAATGATGCTCTAGAGCTACCAAGAGCAATCTATTACTTTTTTCTTTATCTTTGACATTGACACCTGGCTTTTCAGCTGCCTTTCACACAAGCAGTGACAAAGAGGCAGATAGCATACATCACCTCCCGATGTACTAATAGAACTATGTCTGAACCCTCTCCAGAGGTAAATGCTGATTCACCCATTACAGAACACAGTCATGCAGCTGCAATCTCCACTTTGTGTAACAGTCAGGTGCATGAGTTCTCCTCATTCCCTGTGTGCAGGGTGCCCAGTTCAGATTACGTGTACAAACCTGCGGTTTTCTGCAATGTGCCAAACAATGATTCCCCACAGGACTGCTTCAGGTTGGAAAAATGGTGCAGGGGGAGGCAGAAGATCTTTTGTGAAGCAGCCCCAATCCAAACCGATGTGTTTGTGTGTTTATTTATACCCTGCCTTTCTCCCTAATGGGGACGCAAAATGGCTTATATCATTCTCCCTGCCCCCGTTTTTTCTCAACAACCATGGCCTGAGATAGGTTAGGTTGAGAGAATACAACTGATCCAAGGTCACCCAGCGAGCTTCCATGGCAGACAGGAAACTCAAAGCCAGGTCTCCCAAGATCCTAGTCAGAAACTCCGGCCACTATGCCACACTGCCTCTCAGGAACCCCGTAACAGGGACTTGAGTAGAACCTACAACATATTTGACCATTACCCTGCACTGGGACTTCAGACCCAATCTGAGTACTTTGTAATGTGTGAATCAGTTTCAAGCATAATACTTTGTTTTGCAAGTTGGAGTTGATAGGATGTACCATATTTACTCAAGAAGAAGGCAAGATACCCACCTACCCACCCCGTACAAAGACCTATACACCCCAATATTTTTTATTGGACATAACTATAACTTGTATGCAAATGTAAGGTTAAGATGCTGGGATGCAGACTAGTAGCTTGACAGTTCGAGATCCGAGTGCCGTGTGATGGGGTGAGCTCCCATCTCTGGCCCCAGCTCCTGCCAACCTAGCAGTTCGAAAGCAAGAAACTGCAAGTAGATAAATAGGTGCCGCTTTGGTGGGAAGGTAACAGCGTTCCGTGCGCCTCAGCATTTAGTCATGCCGGCCACATGACCATGGAAATGTCTTTGGACAGTGCTGGCTCTTTGGCTTGGAAACGGATTTGACTGGCTTTTGAGCAAGGGAAACCTTTACCTTTTAACTTTGTTCTGCAACTTGGAGTGGATAGGATGTACCATATTTACTCATACTCAGGAGAAAGGCAACTTTTCATGTAAGATGACCTCCCCTTATAAAGAGCTATATACTCCAACATTTTTTATTGGATGTTAACTATAACTTGTATGCAAATATAAGGCAACCCCCTCTTTTTTGAGGGCACACCTGGGGTGGGGGAACCTTGGAATAAATACTGTAAGAAATATAAATTCTTGCATACCGAAAACTTGCTTATCAAGGAGATATGCTAGGCTGGGCTGTAAGTATCAAATCATGTGAGCCCCCACTGAAGCCATTAGGTCCCCATACAGATTTACTACCTCAATTAGAAACAGACCATGTTTTCATCCATTTGGTCCTCTTTTAAAAAGCTGACTGCTCTTTCCCCCTAAACTTATTGAAGGCAACTGTCACAAGCTAATTTTTATTATATACTTTCCTGTTTGTATCTGACACCTTTCTAGGAATGCAAAACCACCCCTTGAAAATAAGGGGGGGGGGTGAATTTACACGAGCAATAGTATGGGGCTGATTTTAGTTCAAAGCTATCAGCCCTGCCAGACTTTTCCACCCATTCTTCAGCAGTACAATACAGAGCGGCAAAATAAAGAGTACAACCCATCTGCCAAATTTTCTTGATTCCCCCAGGGCAACTTTTAATCTTGCTTTGTCATAGTTATTTCTGGATATATTTTTGTCTTGCTTATATGCACAATAAGCAGATACAGCTGTCAAACAAGAGGGAGGGGAGAAGAGGAGAAAAAGCTAATAAGACTGGAAAGGAGAGGCTATACTGGGATTACACAAAGTCACTGGAGGGTCCAAGATATGGAGGAAATGTAAAAAACAAACAAACCAGCCCCCAAAGAATCTTATGATATCTCAATGACTAATAGATGTGTGTGTGTGTGTATGTGTGTTAAATGCTGTCAAATCACTTCTGACTTATGCCAACCCTATGAACTGATGACCTTCAAAACGTCTTATCGTTAACAGCCAAGTCTTGCAGACTGAGGGCCAAGGCTTCCCTTATAGATTCAATCCATCTTATATTGAGTCTTGCTCTTCTCCTGCTACCTTCAACTCTTCCTAGCAAAATATATTTACCACGCCAAAAGCTTTTATGGTCTAGAGCCCACTGCATCAGTTGCATGAAGCATATCTCCATAAAACACACCCAAACACACTCTGCATCTCTATATAATGCAAGAAACACAGAGAGATGTGGGTATGGAGCAAAAACCTGAGACAGGCTATACCCTTTGAATTGTACATTTGTTTTTATTTATTTTTATGTATATTTTTATCATATATATGTGTGTGTGTATAATTTATTTAAAACATTCATTAGCAATGTTTTGTCCTTATGAAACTCAAGGCAGTTTACAATATAGATAAAATGCATAATGTAGAATACATAAAATACAACAACCCCCCCCCCCCCCCCCAATTTAAAGTTACAATTTAGGACTTCTAAAAACTCAAACACAGTCCTCAATAAAACCATCTTCAGTTGCCTCGTAAAGACTGAAAGTGAGGGGGACCAGACGTACCTCCCTGGGAAGGTTGTTCCACAATCATGGGTGCGGCTGCCATGAAAAGGCCCTTTATCATGTACCCACAAGACGAGCTTCTTTGGTCTTTGGGACAGTTTGGAGAGCCTCTCCCTGTGATCTTAATTTCCAGACGGGAACATATGGGAGAAGATGGCCCTTCAGAAACCCCACTCCCAAGCCATGTAGGGCTTTACAGGTCAAAACCAACATCTTGCATTGGGCTTGGGAGTGGATGGGTATCCATTGTATTTGCTGTAGTATCACAGTGACATGCTCCCAATGGCTGGCCCTGATCAGCAGTCTAGCCATTTTGGTGTAGTGATTAGAAGTGCAGACTCTAATCTGGGAAAACCGGGTTTGAGTCCCCACTCCTCCACATGCAGCTGCTGGTGTGACCCTAGTTCAGTCATGGCTCTCTCAGAGCTGTTCTCTCAAGAGCAGTCCACAAAAGAGCTCTCTCAGCCCCACCTAGCTCACAGGGAAAGGGAAGGGAACACAGATTGTAAGCCACACAGAGACTCCTTCAGTTAGTGAAGGGCTGGGTGTAAATCCAATCTCTTCTTCTCTCTAGCCATAGTGTTCTGCACTACCTGCAGCTTCCAAACACTCTTCAAGGGTAGCCCCAGGTAGAGTGCATTGTAACAGTCCAGTCTAGATGTAACTAAGGCATGGATCACCGTGGCTAGATCTGACTGAACTAGGAACAGATACAGCTAACACACCAGGTGAAGCTGGGCAAAAGCACTCTGAACCGCCACAGCCACCTGGTTTTCTGCGGTGACTGTGATGTTGAGCAGAGCTCCCAAGTTGTGAACATGGCTTTTCAAGGGAAGTATAACCCCATCCAAGACATCTTAAATCCCGGGTTGGCCTTTCTACTAATCCAGAGAACATCTTTGCCTTGTCAAGATTAACAAGGATATATACACACACAAGCACACAACTGTAAACTGAGTACACAACTCAGATCTCCACTTCTGTTCTACTGTATCTGATGAAGAACTGACAAACCACAGTTATAACAAACTGCCCCTCCTCTTCCAGAGGCCACTGTACCATACTAGCAGGAGGAAAGAATGGAAAATGAAAACAAACTTGGCATTCCTAAACCATTGCAATCTATGCATTCAATGGCTTCAACCGTGGTTGGCTTCTAAACCATGACCTGGTACAATGCTCTAAACCAGGGGTGTCGAACTCATTTGTTATGTGCGCCGGAGCTGACATAAATGAGACCTTGTTGGGCCGGACCATGTGTGTCATACAATGTAATGCCAAGTAGCAGAGATACAAACTTTAAAAGGGACACAAACACAAAGTTTTTTTTTTACTTAAAATAAAAACATGCTTAAAACATTAGCACTCTTGCAATATTTTGTTTATTTAACGGTATCTGATAACTGACGCCTCTCGCTCTGAATTATTGCATCAAAATGTCTCTGCTGTTGCAATCTTGAGTATGCTGTTTGGGTGTGTATCTGTAAGCTAAAAACCTTCTTTTGATTTATTGACATTCAGCACAGAAATCTCGTGCTCAGAGTTCTGAGTCTAGGACCCAGGGGAAAACATGAAATGGCTGAGTGATTGAGAGTCTCAAGCTATGATGCAGCAGCAGTAACAGAACTGGAAGCAGGAGATGGCCAGTTCCAGTGCGGGCCTGATAGAAGCCCTCCGGGGGCCTGATCCGGCCCCCGAGCTGCATGTTTGACACCCCTGCTCTAAACAGAGCTTGGGTATATCTAGGTATCATTCAAAGAGCTTTGTCAAGAGCCACCAACAATAAACTTGTGGAAAATACTGTAGTAGTAGTAGTAGCAGTAGTAGTAGTAGTAAACCTTTCTAAATTTAACTAGCAACTTGAATTGTGTTGTCTAGTAGTAAACAGCAAACAACCTCATTTTACACTCCATCTGTTACTCAGCGGGATTAACAGGCAGCAGCAGAAGAATTTAACAACCAAAATAAAACTGAACCCAATCCAGACTTGGGTGACTCTGTTGTTAAGCTGGCAGGTCATCCTACTTATGTAGTCATATTTTATTGACATAGAAGAAATATTGTATTTGTGAAGATGCCAAATGTGGAGCTTTCCCCCATAACATATATAAACAAATTAAAGGCAGCCTGTTAATTTAAAGGTAGATTAATTACAAATCACCACCACCCCTTTCTAGTCTTAAATCATTTGGAACCCTCAGATTTCGCTTGAATACGCTGCAAGTGATACAGTACTGTTTTTTTTAGAAAACACCAATCAAGACCTCGCCAATTTACAGGATTTCAATTTCAAGTCTTTCAGATATTACATATTCTGCGAGACTAAAATTTAACAAGGCTTAGAGGCTAAAAAGTTCTTTCAGAAAATGATGAGAATGTGAGATTATAGCAAAATTCTAAGAAACAGCAAAAAACGACAAAAAATAACCAAAAAAACCCCTAATAGGTAAAAATGCTGAATTTCTTCTTCTATTCATGAAGCTGACCAACCTGAGCTCTGATCAGCTTAATCTGACCATTTTAAAGATTTTCAGACCCCCACTTGAAGAAGTTTATTAGCTGGTTGGTATTCATATTTCCACGTGAAACCCTAACCCTGCTCCAATCAGAAAGGAGGCTTGTTGTCACACCTTAATTCAGAAAGCCCCCTTAGCTCTTTTCAGGCATTATGTCTGGACATACTGCAAGCAGCCACATGGCAATCCTCTTGATGTGCCATCGCCATGTTGTCTAAACAGGGGTGGGGGATGACAACATGTGTATTTTGACATGCACATGAGTAGCTTTGGTATGTGTGAGTCAAACAGGATTTTCCAGGATTCTGGTCCTTGCATCCCAAAGCCGTACACACATGCAAAACAAACATTCCCCCTGTTCAGACACCATGGTGACAGCATTATTTGGAGCACTGCAGGTAGCACAATGCTCTCAATACATGCGGTTCCCTGATTCCCAGTCCACATGGGCATAACAGCTAAAAAGCGCTCAGGTTCTGTTTTCAGGAGAAAAGTAGATATAGAAGCATTTTGATTAAGTAAGGATAATTCCCTTGCCAGCCCTTGTCTGGATGGCTCAGACTAGCTCAGTCTCATCAGATCCTGAAAACTAAGCAGGGTCAGCCCTGGCTACTGTTTGGATGGGAGACCTCCAAGGAAGTGGCAAACCACCTCTGAATGTCTCTTGCCTTGAAAACCCTAGGGGGTCACCATAACAGCTGTGACGATGGCACTTTCCACCACCACCACTTGTCAAGAAGTGCCGTGGATTTTCCAGCACTAGGCTGAAATCCCACCCCCCCCCCCAAAAAAAACCCCTCTAGGGTCTAATACTAATAATACTTTATTCCTTCCTTGGCTTACTTTTCATAAGCCCTTAATTTTACAGCCTCTCTGGAGAGGCCGCCCCTGCATTCAAATCGTGAGGAGAAAGTTCGGCAACAAGTCAATATAAGTTTGCTGCGCTTTGGCTACTGATACTGAGCGGGAGGTCTGCAGGGGTCAGTTTCAAGAAACGGGGGCATCTAGGTTGGCTCAAACACAAATCTGTGGTGGTAGTGAAATTCCCTATTTCTGTGAGGTTTTGAACACTTTTAGAGGAATTGACCTGAGGTGTAAGACTAGAAAGGTTAGTCAGAAAGAAAGAAAAACAAAGTACCCTGTTTGGTTGCAGAGTTATGCAACTCCAGTTTACTGCAATATATATATTTTTAAAAAATAGGCTGCAGTTATGTGCTTTGCAAAAGAAAGGCAATGATTGTAGCCCACCATTTTGTAAGAACAGCTTGGCAAACCCAACTGTATATGCTATGCTGGCCTCAGTCTTCAACTTTTCTCAGCTGCGAATCAATCTCTGCCTTCTAATGCATCACCAAGAATATGTTGGCTAGAGTACTGGGTTTGGGGATTCCAAAATAAAATCACCATTCAGTCACAAAGATCCTCATGTGGCCTTGGACAAACAACTCTCCCTCAGTCTAGCCCAATAGTATTATTTAGGGTCGAATTATTATTTATCGTTTTATCAATGCTGTAAGCCTCCCTGAGCCTGCATGTGGGGTAGGGTGGGATATAAATTGAATAAACTAAACTGAAGTGTGTGGTGGGATTACCTAAAGGTGCACTAAGAGGCCAGGGGGCAGCAGGGGGGCACTGCAGGTAGGTCCGTTTAACCACATTATTCACTTGTTTATGACTGACCAGGCTATAGCATCATGCTGGCAAATGGCAGCCCAAGTTTCTGCCTCTGCATAATGCTGAAAACTGGTAGAAACTTAGTAAATATGCCACCAGAGCTTTAGTCAGACCAGTATACCATGTTTTGAGAAACTGTCATCATGGCATGTGTTTTTCGTCTTTCTGTAATTTTTCAAGTTTTTATTGGTGGGTCCTCAATGCAATACTATTGAGTGTGGTATTTAATCTCCTGTGTTTTTGGTTACTGGACCCTTTGATTATGAAGTGGCCTTTTTAGCTGTGTGTTATTTTTGGTGCAGTCCACCCAATATTAATATTTCTGTATAAGAATTTTAAATTTCTCAATAACTGTCTCTTCAAAAACTCTATTTTAAAGGACAAATGTAGAGGGTATTAAGGAAAAATCACTATTCTGAATAATTCTTGTCATAGGGTAGGGGGCACTGGGGATGAGTTTATGGCCCAAAAAAGTCTGGGAATCACTGGTCTAAGTTTCTCCTACAGAGCAGCACACAGGCCCAATATAGACTGCTTAGAGCTCCATGAGGACACAGTAGAATTCCAAAAACAGATGAACAAAAACAACACAAAAAGACCAACACAATTTCGAACTCTATTCATTCTAGACAATTTCATGATTATGGAACATGTGTCAAAACAAAGCTCTTCTGTGCAAGGGTGTGTGTGTATGGGTAGCAGGAATACACTTGGAAATCATAACAGAGAGAGAAAAGAACTTATAAAACAAACAATTTGCCAGCAAATCACCAAATTTGCCACATATACACAGAGAGAGACATTAAAAAAATAGGAGAACCATTCTGGTTCCATTTTGCTCCATACTTAGTTGGTTTTCCACATTATAAATCAGTATTGAGAATTACATCTCGTACTTGGCCAGTTTAATGACTTGTGAAATTGCTGCACACATCCCTACACATTTCTATCTCACCCAAATGTCTCCCCCATTTATAATTTCTTTTCACTCAGACTTAGTACAATGCACTTTCTTAAGTCAAGCAACAACAAAATAACTTTGAGGCTCACCCACTATAATGACATTCTCTGTTATCTATAGCCAAGTTTACCTCAAGCTCCAATTAGAAATGGCTTTGGGTAAAACCAGAAGCACTATTTTGGGGGGCATCCAAGAGCTCAGGCATACCCTTGTAGGATTTTTTTTAAAAAAACTGATGAAGGTACTTAAAAGTACACACCTTCTTCCTTAACAGAGATCACCAGAGGTCCTTCTGTGCATGCCCTAGCATATGGAGATTAGGTAAGCTGCAAGGAAAGCAGGAGTTTCCATCACTATGCCATATTTATGGCATGCCCTGTTGGGAAAGGGCAATCAGGACCCCTTCTGCTGTCTTTAGGGCATCAGCTCTGTCCTATTTGCCAGGCTTGGAGGACAGGTGTCATTTTTGGTTTGTGTGTGTGTGTGTGTGTTTTGCCCATCAATGACTAATTTAGCCATCTTTCTGCTGATGGCCTAATATTCTTGTTGCTCTCCAAAGTATGGCAGTGCTGAACTACTATATTCTTTAACTGATATTTTGTGGTGGTTTTTTAATAGATTGTTTGTAAAAAACCCTGAAATTCATGCTGGGGGAAAACAGAATGGCAATTAAAAAAACAAAACAAAACCCTGATACATGTGTATGAGGAAATCTATGGTAAAAATCAATTTTGAGTAAATGCAGTGCTTTTACATTCAAAGCAATCATGAATATGTTCAAAGCAATCATGAAAAGACAGCTGAAGGGGAAGGCACCTTTTCATGCTACTAAAAACGTTTGTAAAAGGCAGCAAAGACTTTTAAGCTCTTGTCCTACAGCTGACAGACCTACATTTTATGTATTTGTCTCATCTTAGATGTTTCTTAAAACCTTCTTGTGGCAGTGAATTCCATATCTTAATTATGTAAAACTGCCAATCAGTTTCCTTGGATGACTCATGGTCCTATCCTACTTTAGCAGCTGCCAGGTTAAGAATTTGGGTGCTGCCTTAAAACATTTCTTTAAATGTGCTACAGTGCAAGTCAAAAAGGCTTAATCAAGTCTGGAGACACGCTGCTGTCAAGAGAAGATATAATCCTGTGCTTCATGCTTGGATACTCTGTTTGCCTATTTGATTCAATAATTCCTCCTACGATAATTTCTGGACATTTTGCTAAAAACACCACTTCTCTCTGTGATCTGAAGATTATTGGTGGACAAGCTCAAGCTAACATCAAAGCCAAAGTGATTATGTTTGCTAGATGGGTTAATTATCTTCTTGCTGCACCAGGGCAGCTATGCTCGCTGGGAATTTGAGGGTCTTAACAGAAGGCAACAACTGCACAGCCAGGTGCTGTTGGTACAGTAGCCGCCCCTAGCACTGCCGTAATTAAGTGGCTGTCACTGTTTCTGACTGCAAACAGATTTCAATTAGGCTGACGAGCTCAATTTTAAATAATTCTTGATACAGACACTTACCTTGGAAGACTCTGATTCAGACATACCATCTTTAGTTTTTGCTTTGCTATGAAGTTTTGCTATAAGGTTTGTGATAAGGTTTAGCTTTACTATAAGGCCCTGACCTGGACAGCCCAGTCTAGCCTGATCTCGTCAGATCTCAGCAGCTAAGCAGGGTCAGTCCTGGCAAGTATTTGGGTGTGAGACCTCCAAGGAATACCAGGGTCGTGACATGGAGGGAGGCAATGGCAAATCACCTCTGAAGGTCTTTTGTCTTGAAAACCCTATGGGGTCGCCATAAGTCGGCTGTGACTCAATGGCAAAGAAAAGTTCTTTATTAAGTGCACAGAGTTGTGATTTTCTCTCTGCCCTCTAACCTTGAGGTCAGCCTGTTTCAGCCAAACACCAAGCCAATGAGGATTTTGTTTTGTTTTGTTTTTGCCGTGGACTTACGAAGTGATGGGATTTTGCCTCAAACCTCAATATGTCTGGCTCAAGGTATGTCTGCACACGTGATGGAAGGAGGCTGCAGGAATGGACTGAACTACTTCAAGACCACTGCGAAACACAATTTTGGATACTTTCCCATATTTAAAAGTCCCTGCACACAGAAAACTAGCACCTCAGTGAGAAAAGATCAAGCCTATGCTGCTAGCTTTCTATATGCCAGGAAGTTTTTACTGGGGGGGGGCAAATTAAAAATGATTCTCAGCAGCACAACCATTCATAATTTTCAGCCCTTTCTACTACCTCGTTCACCTGCGTGTGAGTTTGTATTATTAAATTTTATTTATTTATTTATTTTGCGATTTATATCCCGCCCTCCCCGCAAGCGGGCTCAGGGCGGCTTACATGGGCCAATGGCCAATCAAAACATTAAAACCTATAAAATCAATAAAACATTCATAACAAATACAATTAAAACATATAAAAGCTTTCATGGTATCACTTCTGATGGCGACTTAGTGAATAGCATAGACCCCCCCCCCCCCCGTACCTGTGCCGAGACCATATAGGACCAGGGTCATCACAGATGTTAGAAATGATGGGTGGTATCTTTGGTGGCGGCTCCTATTCAAAAGCCTGGCGGAAGAGCTCCGTTTTGCAGGCCCTGCGGAACTGCATCAGGTCCCACAGGGCCCTGATCTCCTCCGGGAGCTCGTTCCACCAGATAGGAGCTGCCACTGAAAACGCCCTGGTCCTTGTTCTGGCCAACTTGGCGTCCCTGGGGCCAGGGACATGTAGTCGATGTTCGGACCCCGACCGTAGTGCTCTCTGGGGTACGTAAATACTATAGAGAAACCAGGAAATTATCTGTGACACAAACAGTGAAGGTTACTTTACCAAGTACTGTTAAATCAGAACATAAACCAAACAGACAAGCTCCCTGCCCAATTTTTTTATAATTCTTTTGGTAATACGGAGGCACAATCCAAGAACATGAGACAAATTATAGATGAGCAACAACCACTTTTGTTTGGAGAGGCCCCTTTGATAAAGGAACAGTGCATGGTAGACCAAGGCATCACGCTCTGTTCCTCAAAATGACTTCCTGCCAAGCCCGATGCCAATATTTCTGTACACACACACACACACACACTTTTGCTTGTGGTATTGGCAACTGTGTATATATTCAGCCCAGGAGCTACCAATTTCTGACTGCTGTTCAAGACACATTTAACTGCTGGTTCCTATGCTCCCACAGCCATCTGATTACTGCCAAAAATAATTTCTGTGCAGTCAGCTTGCCATGTGGATGTGGGAACCTTTGAATGGGCTTCCAGCGCCTGTGCCCACAACCAGCACTGCAGCTTGGCTAAATAACTATGCACTGGGATGGGTACTTCTTCCAGACATAGCACGAACAAACCCATGTGGGAAGCAGATTCAAATGACACTCACATTTGTGTGAAGCCCCAGCCATATGGGATTTTGTTTTATGGGAACAAAGGATTTGGCCCACGGAAGTCAGTGAGACTCATTTCTTCCACTTGCATGTATTTTAGTGCAACTACGCGTCACCTTAACACATATTATGATATTTCTATATTGAAGGCGCTTCACATAAAAAGCACTTCTATCCAAGTTTTATTTCATTCACAAAATTTTCAGACAGCCTTTCAACAGTTGTCTCCAGTTTGGAAAGAACAGTTGAAAATGTGATAATCAGTACAGATTATCACATTCAGTGATCCTGCCTGCAGCTCTTAAGCTCAATGAAGCTACATTGGGAAGCTACAACTGAACACGGCTGCACAACGCACAGCAAACATGGTGTAAATGATAAGAGTGTTGAGCTAGAGTCTAAGGGGCCCAGGTTTGAATCCCCCGGCAGCTAAGGAAGCTACCTGGGTGATTTTGACCCAGTCATTTCTTCTCAACCTAACCTACATCTTACAGTGCTTGAAGAGGATAAAATGGAAGACAGGAGAACAATATAAGCTACTTTGGGTCCTCCATTGGGGAGGAAGGTAAATACCTGCATAAATAATTGTAAACACCAAAGACATGCAATGACAACCTTAAATGTAGGGTTACCATATACAATAAGGCATATGTGGGTTTGCACCTTGCTTGTAAGAATTTGATGAACTGAAGAAATCCAGACCTAGGGTACTGTCGTGTGTATTTGCATTCAAACTGATCTTACTCTGAACCTGAAGAAAAGGCTCATTATGACATACCTGATCTCTCTTATGTCCCAGACTTCTATGTTAACAATAGGTAATGTTTAGCTGTGCCCACCTATGAATACTTAAGTGGGATATGCCGGTGGAGGAGGGCTAACATCCAAAACCCAGTTCAGTTCAGCAGAAACTACAATTGTCTCTTCAAAAGGGCAAAAGCCTATCAAGTGTACCTTATAAATATTTCAACAGCTATAAAAGTATTATCAATAATTTACGTAGCATCCTTATTGTGGCAGCAAACGTTACACCAGGGAATTTTGCTCGTTCTGAAAAACCGTAGCCAGCCTTCACTCGTCATGTGAGCTTAAGGGAGAAAGCCGTGCCCTTTCGCATTCATAGAGGTCATCGTTAAACATGTATGTTTAAAAAACAGATGAAGGCAGATTAATGGTCCGTCCAGCCAAGTACAGTGACAGGCAGCAGTGCTTTAAGGTCTCAGCAGAGGTATTGGATGGGCCAGAGATCGAGACTAGGTCTTCTTTGCAATGCAAAGGATGTGCCATCGTACTGAGTTCTGACTCCCCCCCCCCCCCCTTTCCTTATGACACAGAAAAAGCATCATACAACTGGAGCGTGCCTGACTAAAAACTCTTCTATCGCTCTCACTGGAATTGCGGTGTTATGTAAAAAACAACCGACAGCAGGATGGTCTAAATATAGATTTCTAATCTTATTAGATTCCGTTCCCACTTCCCTCTCTTAGACTTTACGCATGCAATTATTTTCTTCTAGTAATTAAGTTGCCAGCCTGCCAGAAACATATTCATGTTATGTAGGGGTCCCATCTTTCATTTCCTACAATTCCAAGGCAGCACGAAACAGCTGGAGATCATCGATTACACTGTAAATTCACGACAAAGTGGTTTTTAGAAGTGTTGGTGGCGGGAGAATGAATTCTGATTATCTTGTGGGCTCTACAATTTGCTAAAGGAATCCCACAATGTTCAACAAAATGGCAGGCACCTAGACACAGAGGCACATAACCACAACAGCTAATTTCCAAGCATCCTTCTATCCACACAGCTGCTGAAAAAGATCAGTGCACTAAACAAAAAAAGCCCAATCTCCCCCTTCCAATGCAATCATGGAAGGTAATGATTTTTTTTACAATGTGGATGGCGTCACATAGACGCCCTTATACACAACTGCGACATGAGTCAATAGGCTTTGGCATGGTTCCATTATTGATGCACATTTTGCCCTGGGCTGCTAGAAAATACATTTCATGATCTGCCACTGGCGTGAGGGTTTTGTTTTGTTTTGTTTTTAAGAATACCTCATAATTGAGGCACTTCAGGCAATAATGGAGTCTGGCCTGTTCATTTTACTAGATGTTGCACTGTTATTGCCTGGAGCATCTCAGTTCTCCTGCAACACAAAGAACACTTTAAAATATGGTTTACGGTTGTTTTCTATATACCAGAGAAACAAACAATTCACAGACACCTCTCACACCAGACCAAGATTCCCATTACCAGAGAGACAAAAGAGCCGCTTACTGATTGCAAAAACAGGGAACAGACTAATAACGTCTGTGAGACTGAGATCTTGTGTGCCTTTTATTCACCAAAAACATATTTAAAAGTCTGAAAGTATGGAAAGGGGAAAAGAATAAAATTACAAGCAGTTCTGAGTCAAGGGGTCAGACTATCCCCACCATACTAACTTTAAAAGCACATACACCCCGCCCCCCCCAGGAAGATAGTCTGTGCTACAGGAGAAAAGTGGGGTATAAATGAAGTAAAATAAATAAATAAATAGTGTTTGCTGACAGCAAAGATTCATTTAAGTCGCATCGTCCAAATGAATCTTTTAAAGGCACTTAATATTTATCAGATCCTTTGAGTGAATAATAGATGATGATGGGAGGCCAAATTATTGATGTCCTTGAATCATTTTCCTTCCAGAGGGAAAAAATCCACAGGGAATTTCCTTGAGCAAGGAATGAACAATTTGTGTTCCACAAACACTTTACACTTCATTAGCACGTTTTCCCCCCAGCAGCCTCAGAGGAATTTACAAACACTAATGAATTAATCTTCTTACATTGCAGGAAGTTTTAAGTTGTATTTATTCATCTGCTATACATGGCGCTAAACTGAGCTGTTAATGAGTTCAAAACAACCATCTGGAGTACCACACAAGTGAGCTGGCGATTCGGGGTAATTCTGGGGTCACTTGAGAGCTGGAATATTGGTGTCATACTTCCAGTTTAGGCAGTGTCAACATTCAGGGACTTTTGATGCGGATCCACTTAGGGCGCAATCCCTTCACAAACCTCAGGCTTCCTTTTGTCTATCCAGGTGGGAGCCATCAAATTAATCTAATGTATTTTCCAATTAAAGTCTCCTCTCTATTTTCAGGACTGCATCTTACACTTAATGCATTTCTCTTTATTTACTTAACAGCTTTTCTACAGCACGCAGCCAGTTCTACAAATGATAAGCAAAGCAGTTTAACTTGAGACCTTTGGCAATACTTCTAGTCAGGCCCTCGCAAACAGAACATTAATTTGTACTCTTACACTGCTACCTGAGCTCCTCTCAATCTACTGTATGCTATCTTCACGTGCAAGCAACTGCCTGAACTTCTGAACTACAGTAAATCTGTAAAATCACAACAACAGTTCCCACCAAAGAAAAGTTAGGAATGATAAATGCAATTTTCAGTTTCACAGTGGACTTCACTATAGCTACTACAGGGTTTCGAAAAAGTAGCCCAGCTGGTCTGCAGCAGAAGAGCTAGATTGGAGACCAGTAGCACCTTAGAAACCAACAAGATTGTCAGGGTATAAGCTTTGGAGAGTCAAAGCTGACAAAGGGACTCAAATCTAGCCCTCATACAGGGATGGCTCTCATGACCCATCAGTGGAAAGTGCTGATGGCCATGAGTCTTTCTGGCTCCCCCCTCCTCCCCAAACCCATTTCCATCCCTGGGAAAGTTTGCTATTGAGAGCTGCGGGTCAGGAGGCTCCGGGGGAGAGGGACTGTTCCTTTCTGCCTTCTGTGACAGCAAAACTACACTGAAGAAGAAGAAGAGAAGAAGAAGAGATTGGATTTATATCCCGCCCTTCACTCACTTAAGAGTCTCAGAGCGGCTTACAAACTCCTTTCCCTTCCCCTCCCCACAACAGACACCCTGTGAGGTAGGTGGGGCTGAGAGAGCTCTTTCCCAAGATGTCCTTGAGGGAACAGCTGGTACAGAGCTATGGCTTGCCCAAGGTCAACCAGCCAGGTGCAAGTGGAGGAGTGGGGAATCAAACCCGGTTCTCCCAGATTAGAGTCCGAGCACTTAACCACTACACCAGACTGGCTCTTATCTCTTCACTGATGGAAGAGATAAGAGGAGGAAGGAACTTCATGCTACTCTTTCTGAAACTCTATCATTTTATTAGCCAATTCCAGGCATCAGCTGTGCCTATCAGACAATACCCAACTTACACACTCTTCCTTCCTGTGGAGAAAATGAAAACCATGCCCTATTCTTTACTGCTCTAAGGGCCAACCTAGGCATTACACTGCCTCTGCATTCTGTTCCTGGGTTCCTGATCTGTATTCTTATGTTTGTGTCCCTGCAGGTGCCCTTCAGTTTTCCATGTCCATCCTGTCCTTATGTGCACTCAATGGCCCCTGCTGTTTACCTGCACATCCACGTCTCTTGTTACAAGACAATATTCCCTGCATTACAGAGCATCGCACAATGCTCTTTCTTTGCTTTCTTTCTGTAGCGTCATTTTGGTGTAGTGGTTGAGTGAGACAATCTGGTATAGTGGTTAAGTGTGCGGACTCTAATCTGGGAGAACCGGGTTTGAGTCCCCACGCCTCCACTTGCAGCTACTGGATGACCTTGGGCAAGCCATACTACTGTCAGAGCTGTCCTTGAAACAGCAGTTCTCTCAGAGCTCTTTCAGCACCACCTACCTCACAGAGTGTCTGTTGTGGGTCGGGGAAAGGAAAGGAGTTTGTAAGCTGCTTTGAAACTCTGAGTGGAGGGTGGGGTATAAATCCAATCTCTTCTCTTCTCTTCTTCTCTCTATATAAACCATCATTTCCACAAACAATGCAACACACAAACAAAAACCACAGAGGTATGGAAGTCTTTCCCTGAAAAATGAGGCAGAAATTATATTTCCTCAGCTGCAGGAAAACTGAAATTGCACAGTGGGGCAAACTCAACATGTCTTTCTCAGAAGATGCCACCTTATGGCTATGTTTGGTCACAGCCTGAAACAACGGTCCACTTCCAAGTTAATTTAATGTACATATGTAATGCACATATTGAGCATGCATGTACTGAGCATGCACTGACACGATGAATCATGGGATGCAGTGAGGAAGATAATAAAAATGGGGGACCTCAGGAACACCAGTAGTATTGTGACTGGTTGAGCAGATGGACCATATAACATCTAGTTTGGCCCTTAGACTGGTGTGCCCCAAGGTTCTTGCAGATGGCACACATTTCCCCTCATAAAAGTTAAAATTGGTGGCATATTTCACAGACTCACCCCCAAGTTTATAGAGTATGTCAAGAAAAGGGCAAGAGCAGTGACTCATATGGAGATACAATGGAAAGCCTCCTCTGGGAGCAGGCAGGTCTGCTATCTCTCTCCCCACATTAGGAGCTATCTGAATGACACAGCAGAATCATGAGTCCCCAGTGGAGGTTGACTGGCAGGAAGCAAAGCCAGAACAATTAGTCATGAAGGCATGCAGCAGCCAACCTCTGCGGACATGAACTGGGAGCTCAAGTAAGACTTCAATTATTTAATTTATTTATTCATCACTGCACACTAACAATTCTTTCACCTTGCATGCTGTCTGGGGATTACAGTCTTTAAAAACAACTTCACAACAAAACAAAAGGATAGGAGTGCAGGGCTGGGGAATGAAGAATGAATTTGCTGGTCTTAAAACTCTGAGCTATCTAGTTGTATACAAAATGACACCATATTCAGGAAAAAGAACTCATGGCAAAGATGGGTGTGTGTTACCAGAAGCACAAACCGTTTTGGTGTTGTCATCACTGTTGTTTTTTTAATTATTCATAGCTGTCATGGAGAAACCTAATTGAGAAAAACCAGTGTCTTTCAGTGGTAAGAGTATCGGACCAAGGTCTCAGAGACTCAGGTCCAAATCTCCACTTTGCCATGGAAGCTTGCTGGGGGACCATGGGTCAGTCACACAGCTTCTTGGCCTAACTTGCCTCATAAAGTTCTTGAGCTGATTAAATGGAGGAGAGAACAACGTCAGCTGCTTTAGGTCCCCACTGGGAGAAAGGTGGGAGACAAAGTAACTAACTAAATAAGAAGGGCTACACTGCAGTTAACTTTCCCTGCTAGTGCTATTTTGCAGATGCAATTTGCTCCCCCGATCTATTTGTCCAGTCAGTAGGTAAGGGGAATATAAGGTACCTGCTTGTATGTTTTTATTGAAATATTTTACAATTCTAAATGTTTTTATTTGTTCAAACATTTTAAAGTTTTTCTGTGTGCCACCTTGGAGACACTGATGGAGTGGAAAGGAAGCATAAACATATTGTTAATAATCATCACCATACTACCTCTACGCTTCCTCCTGTGGGGCTAATAGCAGTAGATTGGGGGGATGCTATTTGCATCAGACCAATGGTCTGGGGGCAAAGTTTTGTTTAGATTTTTAAAACTTTTAAAAAAAATTTGAAAGGGTAACACATTCACAACTACAGAGGATCCCAAAATAAAGAAATGGGACCTATTTTACAAAGACATGGGTCTTTAGCATCATCAAGCTGTAAAGTAAGATCGGGCAGTTGACTTCTTATCTGCAGTACACTGCATTATCATACATTCATATCCTTTAACTGATTCTACACACGAAATAAATGGGAGCCATTTTTAAAGGATTCTAAGATATAATTGGGATTTACCATACTTTTAAGTTGCACTGAGATTCTGTCCATTATCATGATTTCCCTAATTTTATTATACCAGCTTGTGACAATAGGTGGTTATTCTCCCAATCCAATTTCTTGCTGGGGGCAAAGAATTAATACTCACTTTCTACGCCACGGCTCTGATCCAAACTCCCCACCCCAGCTGCTATTAACATTAAAAAAAGCACCACAGGTAGACCCATTCCCAGGTTTCTTTTGCTGTCAAGTCTGATCTGTTGCAGTCTTCCTCTTTGTGGGCTTCCTAGAGGCAGCTGGTTGGCCACTGTATGAAAAGAATACAGGATCAGATGGGCTTTCTTATGCTCTTCTCTGGCCCTTATCCCAAGATATTAAAACTAGTGTGCACGCCCTGCCCCGCCCCCCCCCCCCGGCGCTCTATATATCACTTTTCCAAAAGTTAAAGGCCTGCAGGCACACAAAGCTGGGCCCTCTTGCTAATGGTGCCCCAGTTCTGACATGCTTTCCTGCATTTAAGCACAAATTTGCTTAGACATGGTTTTTGTCTTTGCTTGTTTGAGCTAGCCAACAAAAATTACATTGTTTTGTGTTTCATAGTTTCTATGGAAAACTAGGACATAAATTATGCATACGAATATTCAAATTATCAACTAAGATAGGCCAATGAAACATCTGCAGGGGAATCTCATGATGAGGGTCACCAGCTTACCCCCTTCCAGAACTGACCCCTCCCATCCCAGCTTGAATGACAGCTGTTCTGATCTTGTTTCTGCTAAGACCACCACCTGGTCAGCATTCTTGTGTCTTCTCTATTTGAAGGCATGTTTATCCCTTAGTATGCAGAAATTTAACAGAATATAAATTAAAGCAAAGCTACTTTTTTCTGTTTTACTCCAGGAAACCACAGACTGTCATAAAAAGGACAATGAGGAGTCAGAACACGCTGACAGAATTTTATCCATTAGCATCAATTCCATGCTGATACTGGATGGGGCCATTCATTAATCGCCTAGGGTGATCAAAATCAAATGTGTAAAGCAATGATGATGACAAAAATGGCAAAAATGACAATAAGGAGATCTGACACAGACAACAGAATGTTCTTTGCTGCAACTGGGAATCAGCCAAACAATGTGCTCCCCCTCTGAAGCTATTTTCCTCATGGAAATTTTTCAGCATGCAGCATAGAATGCACTCAGCAGCTTCCTCAGAAAGGGTTAGTTCACTCGCATTTTTCTGTGGTTGCAATTCAGTGGATCAACACATTTTTCAAAGTAATACGCTCTATGATTCAGGAATTGTTTTGTTTTGGAGTCGTCTTTTAATTAAATCAGAACAACTGTAGACCTTATAACCTTAGCTTGTTATTTAGTTTTGCCTTTGCATATCTTAAAGAATCTTCATCATGTTACATGTTAATTAGCTGTTCAGCCTCTGTCTATAAGTATGAACGCTACCTTCCATTCCAGTGTATTTGAAAAAAGTGGGCATGCACACGGAAAGCTCATACCTTGAATAAACCTTTGTTGGTCTTAAGGGTGCCACTGGACTTTTAATTTGTTCTTTTAACTCTCTGTAGGCTTTTAGTTATCTAAACTCCATTCAGAACATATGTATACTATGGATATGAAATAATAAGAACTTGGCTTATATTGATTAGGGCTCCATTTCCCTCTTACCAGAAAGCTGAAGTTAGTACTAAATAAATGCTCGGGTTGCTGACCAGTATAGTGCTGGATTTTTAAAATATCCTCTATGCATTAGACTGATTATGACAGTAAAGGATGTGTAAAACTATTCACTTCATATGAGTGTGGAGAGTGTACTACCGATTTTCCCAGACTCTAAGGCCAAAAGCAAGCATTATCACCTCAAAGCCTGAATTACAGTCATGGTCCTCCAGGGGTCATTTCGTAGAAAAAGAGGTGCAGGAGCTCATTAGCATAACTTATTATTTGCATATGCTACACCACCTGACATCACCAGAAGTATGTCAGAAGGAAAGAGAGGAGAGAGAGAGAGAGAGAGCTGGCAGAGAGGGGAGAACTACTAATCCAGGCCTCAGAAATATCACTATTCTGGGAGGATAGCTTCAGTGGTGGCTGAAGCCTTCAGGAGGCTGGTTGGAGGAACAAGGACCTTTCCAGGGGGCGGGGTCATTTTGCTGCAGCCATGACACAAGCAGGCATTCCCCTGCAGCGGGGGGGGGGGGGGGGGCTGGCACCAACTCCCGGAGCTGAACTCCCCCGAGCTCCTGCTCCAAATGACCCCTGGTGCTGATGATGTCGAGGTCCCCTATAAGCGTACCTGTTTGTATATCAAAGATGTTTAAACATGGGGTTGGCAGTAAAAACACTGGAACAGCAACATAAGGCTATCAAGCCCAACTGAAGTAGAAGAAAACCACAGTCACTTGGGAGCCATTTTCTTATGAGGCGATTCAACGTATCAGGTGAGGGCTGGGTTTACCCAATGGCCCTGTTCATGGACTTATCTCCTACAGCATAGCAATGATGGGCGGGATCTGCTAATGCAGTGTTTTTCAACCACTGTGCCGTGGCACACTGGTGTGCCGCGAGATATTGTCAGGTGTGCCGCTGGATTTTTTCAATGAAAGAAATGTGCCTTCCAGGCTGGCCTTCCGGGACGCGTTTGCGCATGCGAGAAAGAACAGTGGCGCGGTCTCGCTGATTCCGCTCGCACGCTCTGTGGCTGGCCTGAGGTAGGGTGATTTGCCCAAGACATTCCAGTAAACATGAATATGTTTGATGGTAACAGCTAGCTGTTTCTGTCAGGGTGGGGTTCAAATCAGTAACTGTCCCTCAGTGAAGAATGGGTGTACTGTGCTTCTCTTCAAATCACTTATGGTCAGCAGAATGCCGTTCACATAAGAGTAAGAGTTTAAACTCTCTATTTGAAAAACTTTAGCAGAATTGCAGTATTAAAATACATCCACATTATATTTCTTCTGAAACTCAGGTCAATGTTATGGGAAGGAGCCATTACACTTTGGATCTGTAACTTACGATTTCAAGTTGAGTGGCTATTACGTGTATTTGTAATACTGTCATAGTTAATACTTGAGCTGAGGCAACTAATGACCCATTTATCTTGTATTTCAGTGTTTTTCAACCACTGTGCCGTGAGATATTGTCAGGTGTGCCGCGGGATTTTTTCAATGAAAGAAATGTGCCTTAGCTCGAAAAAGGTTGAAAAACACTGTGCTAATGTAACTGCTTTCATACATATCATTGCCTTACTTAATCACAACAAGGGAAAAGAGGCTCCCACAGCATCGTAAATGCATGTAAAAGGAGTCTTAGCAAGGCTCCTTTTATTCAATACACATCCAAAGGCTTGGTACACATTGAAAACCAAAGGGTGTCCTGTCTGGCGGAAAGAGAATATAGGGAGAACCTTGCTGGACCAATCTGGTGGTCCAGTTTCACACAGTGACCATTCAATTACTCTGGTGGGCCAACAACAGTGTATGGAGGCTGAGGCTAGCACTGGCATTTATTGATTTACTGCCTCAAAATGTGGGGGTTCCCTTTAGTCACCAGAGCTAGTAGCCACTGACAGACCTCTCCTCCATGAATCTGTCTAATCCCTATTAAAAGTCTTTCATGTCTGTGGCCATGACAACATCTTCTGTCATTGAGTTCCACATTCCAATAACTCAGTTGAGTAAAGTAGTATTTCCTTTTGCCCAAACAGAATCTACTGCCCATTAACTTTCACAGGGAGCCCCTGAGTTCTAGAGTTTCATGAGAGGGAGAAAAACTTCCCTCTGCCCACCCTTTCTACCCTGGCTTGAGCTGAGCTCCTAATTCCACCACATTCAGCATAAAGGAAAACCTTGCAGGAAACAGATATGGGTGTCACAGCGCCTTCAAGGTTCTCTTTAAAATTCTCTCCAAATTAAAAAATACAGTTTGGGGATATGGCTTGAGAACGTCTAAAAGGGAAACATTTTTGTGAAAAGGAAATAGAAAAAAATGTATGTGCACTCATATGCATAAAGCCCTTATGGATATTACCCTACACTGGCAACAAACACCAGTGGAACCTCCCACTTCTAAGCTGTGCATGCTTCCCACTTGCAGGACAAGCTATACATGCTACCTCTACTTACAAACCTCAGAAGCTAAGCAGGGTCGGCCCTGGTTAGTATTTGGATGGGAAACCTCCAAGGAATACCAGGGTCATGACACTGAGGCAGGCAATGGCATACCACCTCTCAGCTTCTCTTGCCTTGAAAACCCTACGGGGTCGGCATAAATCATCTGTGACTTGATGGCACTCCCCTCCTCCTCCACCACCACCGCCACCTTAGCAAAAAGCATCTGACAAAATAAACATGTTGCGGCTGGAAGGAAAATGGAAATTTGTATATACAGAGGGCAAATGCAGAAAGCAAAGTACCTGACAAAGTAAAGGACTGCCTTTACCGGAAAAGATGTGCAACTCACATCTGGAACACCATGTGAATGAATCACAAAGGATTAAGAGATAATCAGCAGAGCTAAAGCTACCCTCAGGCATGTTGCTAAATATCAGAAAGTTTTCCATCTCTTCCGAATCCATTTTCTTTTCCCCTTCTGTGAAGTTTTCCCACCCAAGAGCACACCCTTAAATACCAGGGCTTTGTTTCAGATGTAAAGATCCACTGCAGGCCCACATTTTGCTCACCTGTCTCCTGCCTGTTCATGTTCTCGTCTTCCAGGGATGCATTTATTCTGCTGCAACGAATTAACTGTTTGTACTTGTTGCACACCACTAACAATCACAGCTCGGTGGAAACAAGGAGGTACATGTGTGATAAAAACAAATTGCAAGCTTTTCGGAATAAATTCATCTGGGGTGGAAAGACCATATGACTTCTAGAGGGCTGTAAAAGTATTCAAAATCATGTCAGGAGGCACAAAGCTGCCTTATACTGAATCACACCCCTGGTCCATCAAAGTCAGTATTCTCTATTCAGACTGACAGTGGCTCTCTCCAAGGACTCAGGCTGTGGTCTTTCAACATCACCTACTGCCTGTTCCTTTTCACTGGAGATGTGGGAAACTGGATCTAGGACCTTCTGCATGCAAAGCAGAGATTGTTCCACCATGCCCCAGCTCCTCTCTTGGCTTCTGAAGCCAGACATTCAGCTTCAGGAAAGTCACCCCCTCTTAGGATCATCTCTCCCACTGGTAATAATGAACTACTTCTTAGGGTTGTTCGTAGAAACAAAAGAACATGGTCACCGTCCCTAAACCTCAGCTATCACCACATCCAAGAGCCAAAACTGGGCTTCCCCCACAACCAGACATACTCATATTCTCTAAGGTTATACTAATGGCTTTGGATATTCATGATTTAAAGAAGATCAAAATTCCGTGACAACAAATCTAAATCCAGCAACTTTCCAAAATTATGCAAGCTAAGAGAAAAAATGCAGACCTGCCCAAGCCCTGATGCTGACCTAACTCTGCCTCACCTCCTAACTGTAATGATGAAATCAGGAGCACCTCGTGGGCTCTTCTCCCCCAAAATGCAAGTTCCTCCCTCCCTTTCACTGACTGAGGTAAACAACCAGTGTTTCATCTGCACAGGCGTCTTCATTAACCAAGGTTGCAAGCCTATTTTTACCCCCAGTGTCAAATTGTACTTTAATTAGTGAAAACACTGGTGCAGATATAAACTTGCATCACAGTTAGCTCCAAAAATGAATATCCCCGTGTCACAGAAAGAGGATAATGCAAACCACAGCATGGTCCCAGTCTCCTAAAAATGGTTAGGAAAACTGGGCAATGTTATGCCTGTACAAGGCCCAAGATAAAACTTTATGAGTCCTCCAGGGGAGCTGGTCAAAAATCATACCTCAGCCCCCTAGATGTGATCCAAATGAAGCAGGGGCAGGGGAAAGCCACAGAATCAAATGATTTAGAGGTTGGGGTGGGGGGGGGCGCACTCTCTTGCTGGTTAGTGTACCGCATAATATTGATATGGTAAAATGTGCCATAATACTACACAACCATATTATAACTTCAAATGACTTGTTTCAATACGCAGCACCCACACCATATAATTCCCGTTACAAGATACAAAAGTAATAACAGGCATTAGATTTGGAGCGCAACAGTTTGCAATAAGCAGCAGCAGCATCCAAAATCCATTTATGAGAGAAAGTCTCTCTGCCCAAGAGTCTACTGGCAAAGATTTGTTGTGAATCTTACACTGAAATAACAGGGCAGTACTGTTATTTTCTGTTAATCTTTGTTTGGAGAGCTGGCACAAAATGGACCCTCATCTTGCAAGCACTGGAAAGAGCTAACATAAAGCAATGTTGCTTTACCTCCATGCTGCCAACAAGGAAATAAGTTGCACAAAGGTTTTTGAAGAGTTCCTTGGTTTATCCACTTTCCTGATAAGTATCAAAGAACTGCTTCTTCTTAAGAATACATAACATCTTGCTGACATTTACACATTTAATCTCCCCAAACAGTAATTTCTATTCATACTTTTTTGACTAACTGTCCTAAAGGGCTGTGCAGGGGACTACACCAACCAGTGAAATGGATCCTTAATAGGGTTTCCAAGTCCCCCAGGGGGCGGGGAATCCCCCGCTCCAGCGGCCCACTCCTCGCCGGCCTGGATTGGGCTGCTGAGGGGAACCCTGCCCCCAAATTGCCAGGCTGCAAAGACATGCCCGGCACAATGACGTCACAGAGGTGACGTCATCGTGTCGGGCACGTTTCGGAGGGGATGCTCTCTAATTCAAGGGAAGTCTATGGTTTCCCCTCAAATTAGAGAGGTCCAGCCCCAACATGCCCAATACGATGACGTCACTTCCAGGTGATGTCATCGTGGTGCGCGTGCGCCAGAAGAACCCTGGACCAGCAAGGACTCCCCCCGCCAATCCACAGGTAGGACTTGGCAACCCTAATCCTTAATTTCAATCATGCAAGCCTATGCACCCAATGAAGGAGGCGTTTGATAACGACGTGGGTATTTCTTAAGGCACAGAAGCAAAATCAAACAATATTTCCCCTGTATCTCTCATCTTCATTTATTTTGCTTTGGAGGGGGAGGGGGACAGTGTGTTATTTTTAAACTAAAATATATTTAGAGAGCCCTCAGGGCAGTTATGTGGACATCAAAGCGAAAATGAGATTTAGGTTCAGCCAGAAATTCATAGGGTGAATCTGGTCATGTCACTTTCTCTCCACCTCAGTACAAATACAGTAGTGAAACTGACCAGATCAGATAGGAAGTAGTTCCTGGTCTAGTCAATTTTACTCCTGTATGAAATCTAGGAGCACTGAGGAGGGTGAACAGCCGTTCTTTCATGTACCAAATATAATTTCTGAATGTTCCAGGAATACTGGGTGCATGTGTGAACATGTTGCTCAATACAGGCACTGTCTAGTAAGCACCTGTGACAAGTGATATGAGAGACCTAGCATGGCACAGCAGTTAAAAGTGCGGTACAAGGATATGGGAGACCCAGGTTCGAATCCCCACTCTGCCATGGAAGCCTGGTGGGTGACCTTGGGCCAGTCACACTCTCTCAACTTAACCTAGCTCATAGGTTGGTTGTTGTTGAGGATAAAATGGAGAAGAGAACACTGTTGGAAGTTGCTTTGAGTTCTCACTGTGGGAGAAAAGTAGAGTGTAAATAAATAAAATGTGCTGAACCCCTAAATTAGGAATATCTATTTTAATGTGGTGTGAAGCTCACATCCAGTCCAAGGCGGGTTGCCCAAGAAGAATGTCCTCCTTCTCTTCAACTAAAACTGTTGTAGTAGCAGCAGGTACATGAGAGAAGGAAAGAATTTGTCTTCTCCCACTGTGGATGCTGTTTCAACACTATCTGAGGTACCAGAAGCTCTGGCAAACTGCAGTCCCCCTGTGCCCCCTTACAAATCTTATGACAGTTAAAGTTCATCTTAGATGTATGTGACAATCTATCCGGTGATCAAAAATAGCCATTTTGTAACAAAAACCCCCAAGAAGGTTAAACAGGCAAGATCAGGTTGCCTCAATCTCCACATTAATCATGACTTGTTAGTCTGTGGCTGATCCCATTCTCAAGAAGAAAAGTTCTTTAGGCCAAGAACCCATAGTCCCCTTGATTTGACAGGTTACATGCTCTGGCAAGACAAGGCACATACTTTTATGAGGATTCACCGAAAGAAGCCTCTTTCCTTTCTTTTATCAAGCCAGACACCTAGTTTGTACAGTGGACTGAGAATAATGCTTATCACTGGCAAAATCAAGCTAACAAGAATTTAGTGTTTTCAGAGAACATCAGCTGCTTCCTCATAGCTTCCAGTCCCCACAAGTACCATATGTCCCCTACTCATAGTGAGCAGCATCAATTACTCATTTAGTTCTTGTGACTCTCCCATCAGAAATGGAACAGGGTTCAATTCTTGAAGCTCAGGAAGAGTAGAATGTCAGGAGAAATAGCCCCATTTGCTCCATTGGAGTCTCTCATTAACTTCTTAAGGATATATAAACCTCCACCCATTAGAATATAGACTCTCAGTATTGATCAAAGCAAGTGCTAGTCATGTTTCACCACACAATACATTCTAGTCGCTACATTGAGGCTGTGATCAAATGTGCCTTTAGATCTGACGTCAATGCTGATGCCTGATAGAGCTAAAGTGCATGATCAGACAGCAACATCTCTGAAAGATTCCGCAGTTGTTGGCACCCTGTCCTGGTCCACCCCTGAAATGGAGTAAAAAGACACCTGGGGAAGTCTGGTCCTAATGCTTGCCGATGGACCATGGACGGATTTTCCCTAGTCTGATCACTCAAGTGTGCTCTCAGGCCATCGGAATGGTTTGCTCATTCCATGCTGATTGGGCGCCATTTTTTTTGCTCACTTAGCAATATGCGCATAATGGCATCATCGTCCCCATCTCTAGGCCAGCTTTGAAAACAAGCAGGAAAGGGAGTGATCTTTGTCAGGCGACCACGGCTCACTGTGAACCAAAGGGATCACAGCGCTTCATGGAAGGACTGGTGAGCGGTCAAAGTGGAGACTCGACTCCCGGAAGCTGAAAAGTGCATGTGCAAAAAACCTGCACCCTTGTTTATGTGTACGCACAAAAACACGTAAAAGACCCCACCCTCACCCGTCTGTGCCATCTGATTTTGCAGTGATGAGCTGAGCCTGCAGCAAAACGGATTATACTGGGATGTCTGATCGAGCGACTCTGTTTCAAATATCAATGGATGAAATAGAAGAGCTTCCCAACCATGCCAAATGGCACATCTGACCACAGCCTGATACTGCCCATAAGAAAAGAACAGAACAAGGGAAAACATACCTTTTACAGAAGCAACTAATGCCCAAAATGCTTTTATTGAATGAACCAGACTTTTCAGAGCTTTCAAAACCCACGAACAGGCACAGCAAGGAATAAACAGATCTTGAAATAGCTATAACCACAGGCCACTTCACACATGATGATTTTCCTGCATAGCAATAATCCTCGCTTGGGAAACTTTGGGTCAGATAAAATTTTAGTTCCAGTGCACAGCAAGAGGATCTTCTGCCCTTCATTGAACCCTCATTCATAGCAGGCCAGAAAGCAGTCAAAACAAGAATCACTCTCAGAGTTGGTAGTCTAGCTCCATGACAGAAATGAAATGGGGGTGGGGTGGGGGTGGCACAAATCAGTACAAAATAGAAAAAAGAATGACCTGCCTCAGGAAAGAGCAGATGGCTTAGGGCAAAATGACAGCAAAATCTAGCTCTAGTCATGTATAAAACACCAAACTGGCCCTCCTTACCTTAACCCCACTTTATCCCTACACAAAGGAGAAGATGACTCTTTCAGTCACAAGGTTTTCTGAGGTGAAGTCATAAAAAAATGCCTTCCACAGCTCCGCACAATACGTAGAAGAGGAAGAAGAGCTGGGTTTTATACCTTGCTTTTCTCTACGTTAAGGAGTTTCAAAGAGGCTTATAATCACATTCCTGTCTGCTACCAACAACAGGCACCCTGTGAGGTAGGTGGGGCTGAGAGACTTCAGAGAGAACTGCAACTGGCCCAAGGTCACCCAGCAGGCTTCATGTGAAGGAGTGGGAATCAAACCCGGTTCTCCAGATTAGAGTCCTCTGCTCTTAACTACCACACCACACCAGCTCTCAGACCTTGATTTTAACATGTAAAGCAACAATGAACCCATATCACATATTCTATATACCTTTGCCTACATTATTAGTGACTGTCCAAAATGAATGCAGATGATAATCACAAAACAACTTCCAGAGCAACAGATGAATACCCAAAACTAGGAGTTAATGAACGTGGAAAACCAGCAAAGTCTCCGTACTACAGACACTTAAATCTTGATTATGGCTTGGAGCTTCTGAGGAACATTTTCTGAAGGGATTTCCACCAGAGGACTGGACCTTATTTTTCTCCCCTTTGCACTATAACCTAAAATAACCCCACTACTGCTGCTCCTGGGGGACAGGGGACCACAAGAACAATATGAACAGGAATTCAATGGTCTGCCGTGGAAAGGGAAATTGGCAAAAAAACCCCAAACAAAACCCAACCACCCTTCCATTTGGGAAAATCCTCTGCAGGATCCAGCCCTGTATTTTTACGAAGGATTTACAAAAAATGTGCAGAATACATTATACAGCCACTAGGTTCCCGATGTAGCATGAAACTCCTCTCATTATGGACCTCCAATGAGCAATGTTAAACAGCTTACAAAATATTGTCAAAGACTTTCCACTTCATAGTTTAGGAGGAAAATGGGGAGGATACTGTATTTCACTACTCCAGAGGAAAACAACTGGGCATGCTTTTACACACACACACACAAACACACACACACGCACACACACAATCTTTTGTTATAATTAATACACAATACTGCCTATCTTTAGCAACAAAAGTTGAGTCTCAAATTCTGTTTCCAAGAAAACAAGATGCTATGTTTACTCATTCTGGAAAACAGAGGGGAGAGCAACAAAGAAGGGGGGGGGGAGTCATGAAATTAGAGCTGAGAACAAATTTGCTACTAAAAATCCTCTCTGAATTTCAATGTCAAACATTCACAGTGGATACGCAATGGTATTTCTGAGACTGACTATCAAAACCGTAAATGGATCAGTGGTTATGCAGTTTCCTCCTGCCATATGCACCTCTTCATTCCCTCAGGTGTGTGGCGGTCTTACTTTACATCCCTTCCTTTACAAAGTCAAAGATGTGGACTGTACAGGGTCATGCTTTCCCAGCAGGAACACCCACACTCTAAAAAGCTGCCCCTAGTGCCACATGGCAGGCTTTTCATTAGTGCTTTTTTAGTCACTGCGTAAAAGACTTTACTCTTCCAGAAAGCTTCTCCTGAAGACTTTGTTGCTGCAACGCTTCAATTAAGAAACTTTGTACTGGATATTTCACTGTGTTCCCCCCCACCCCCGAAAATTGCTATGTTTTTATTATAATGTGTTTTTCATATTAGTCTGTTAGGGCTAACCCTCTTCAGATGCAACACTCAACTGTACATGGAACTCATCCTTTTGATTTCCCATAAGTTTACCTCACAGCATCATTAGACAATAAGGCCAAGAACTGACCAGCATGAAATCAGTGTACATACCAAGCAGGCATAAGGATGAAGTCAGCAATGTGAAGAACATCTATTCTCCCCCATGCTTTGCCATTACAGGAAAATTTGCATAAGATTGAAATTACCGGTTCTGATCAAAATTTGAGAAGACCAAAAATGGGTGTGTGTGTGTGTGTATCTCATTCTCAACATGGCCTCATCTGTGGAGACTGAAGCTATGAACAGACACGACATCTTTCTACAAACCTAAGGAAAGCTCCAGATTTGCAGAAAAACTTGGAATCTAAAACAAAAGACAGGGTATAAATGAAGTAAATAATAAATACAGCCAAAGATGGAGGAGCCCATAAAAGGTAGGTTGCTTGGTGGAGAGATGAGGAAGATATGGGGACTGCCAGGAGGAGGGAAAGAGGAAAAAGTGTGGGGCGGGAAATACATGGACAAATGAGGTCTTCCTGCAAGGAAGCAGATAAGGGGGCAGATAAAGGCAGGTTGACTGGCATGTGGGCAAGAAGGAAGCAGGAAATGGGGAGAAGCTATGAGGGTTGCCAGGGAAGGCAGAGAGGAAATAGCGAGACAAGGTTATATGAAATGCCCCCTGCAAGTTCACGTGGGACCCAGGGATGTCCTCTCTAATATCAGTCTGACTTCCAAGACATGATTAAATATTAGACATCCCATCAGCAAGTATCAGAGGATTAATGTTTGTTTTGCATGCACAGAACAGACAGAAATTACTCTTCATTGATTCTGCTTTAAACAAGATGAACAAGTTAAAACATTTACCTTGAAATAAACCTTCTTGTACAATGGATCTATACAAATTCAGGAGACTGAGTTCCCTCTCTTATCTCACAGCACAAATGGTTCTCTGTAAGCATCGCGCCCTATAATTTGGCAGCTAACAGATTCCCCCCCCCCCCCCTTACCCAGGTCTGTTTGAGAAAGCAACCGTGATATATGGAGACGGTAAAACATGTTTATAAGACTTGGAAATATCGCTCACTCGTATCAGTGTGAAACGGAGAGGCTGGAGACCTTGAAGGACTCTTTGCACAACTCGGGGCTGGCCAGGAGGGGAAGGGAGCCTGGGGCATGTGGAGCTGCCCTCTCATCGACGGGGCAATTATGCCAGCAACGAGCTCCTCCCCTGCTGCCCTTACATCCTTACGTGACCTGGGGTGGCTGGGCTGGCACAAGCGGAGTGAGGCACTGGGTCGGCCCATTCTCTGCCTCCCTCCTCGGCACGACGATAGAGAGGGAGAAGGAGAGCCCTGTGGGCAGGCAAGGTGAACAAGGGCTGCACTTTCCTCCTTCCCACGCATGCAGCCAATCGAGGCTGGCTGGAGGGTTCACCAGGAAGTGGCTTGGCCAGAATACCCCCTCCCCCGCCTTGGCCCCAAGGGGCAGCTGGGAGGGGGCAAGGGCCAGTGTTCTATGAGGGCCGCTCACTCCGGCAGGAGCAGCCAGCCAGGCTGCAGGGCCTGGCATACCTTGCAGAGGGAGGGAGGGAGGCCTTTGTGCTTGCACTTTGCCGAGGCAACTGTAAGGCAGGTGCAACGAGGCAGGCACAGGCACGCTGGCTCTCCAGCCCTCACCAGACCGGCAACTGTTTTGCTAAGCCACCGGGAAAGAGGCTCGGCCTCCTTTCCCTTCCGGCCCCCCACATGCTTATGTCACTTCTGGGTTACACAGGCACATTGGAAGTGACGTAGTGATGTAGGCACATCAGGGAACATGTTCCCCCCAAGTTTTCTGGCTACCAGACTGCTATTCTGTCTCTTTTTCTATGGGATAACACACACACCAACCACATACCTGAATCCTGATTTGCTTTAGTGTTACCTAAACCAAGGAGGAATATGACTGACTAAACCAGGGATTCCCTAACAGTGGGCCAGTATCTTCCTCATGTTGTCCCCCAGGTCTGCTGAGAACTCTCAAAATGAACAGGAGTTAGATCCAAGTCCAACACAGAGCATGTATGTTGCTATTTGCAGTCAGGGGTGGTCTCCGAAAGATGCAATTAGAAATAATGTGAGCTTGTACATCGTGAATTACCTGTGGAAAATAACAGCTGCCTCCAGGCAATCTGTATACATTTATAAAAAATTAGCTAGTCTGTATTAGGGTGCATAAAGGCTTACATTGTTGTTTTTTCCCCCTGGGTGTTGATGTGGCCTCTAAGTAAAGAACCTTGCTGTTTGTTTATTTAGCTTATTTACAGTCCACCTTTCTCACTGAGACTCAAGGTGGATTACAGAGGAGAGAGAGAGAGACATGTAATCTATACAGCATATGACATTGACTGAGTAAGGATTAGCACTACGAAACTGAACAATGCGAGCAACAATGGGACCACACATTATAAGATATACAATAAACACTGCAAATGAACAATTCAGCAAGACTTGTGAATACAAAATTAAACAACTGCCAGGCCAGGACAGCACAAGCAACACATAATGTGGAATTACAAAGATACGGGCAATGCCATTATAAGAGTCAGTGCCATTACAGATCAATGTCATTACAAGAATATCCTCCTGAACATTTCTGTTTTGCACATTCTGTGGAATGACAGAAGGGCAGGAGCCTTCCTGGGCTTCCTTAGGCTGGCTGTTCCACAAGGTGGGAGCCACCACAGAGAACATATTCAGAAGGATAGCAGTGTCAGTCTGTTAAAGCCAGGAAAACAGAAGCTCATGGCGCTTTAAAGAACAATGCACTTAGCTATGCAACACACTTCATCAGATATATTAAGTGTTACTCTCAGGGAGCAGATATACACACACAGGTTGCAGCCCTGGATTGTGGTTAAGCCCTAAAGTGAAGGAGAGCAAAGCATTCCTCCCACTCTGAGCTCTCAAAAGCCTGCCAGCTTGTCCAACGGAGAGACAAAGTCAGGCCGATTCCACACCAGCAGTTGCCCCAGCGTTGTCCCCCGGGGCAGCAGTTGGCCCAAATCTAATCCTCGTTCCCCCCAGATCTTCTGTTTCAGAGATTTTCAGGTTTCTTTTTTTGCCACAGGGTTGAAGTCAGGGCATTCTAGTGAGGAACTTGCAAATTGGGGTTTCTTACTCCACCCCTTTAACGTCCTTCTGCTTCTTTCCCTTCCCTACCCCACCTCTCTTCTCCCTTTCCCCTCCCTTTCCCGCCATGGCGTGAGCGGGTTTTTTTGTCCCCCCCCCCACCGTTGCGTTACAACACCATGACACAACATTGATCCATCCCTGACCAGCATTTAAATGTCTTTTAAAATAGTCGTTGAGGAAATGACTTAACTGTGTCTTAATTGAGGGATCCCCAAAAGGTGACACGTTAGGGGAGGAGAGGTGGCTGAAGCATCCAATTTCAAGCTAAACACACACATGTACACACTGTTTAAAGGGGGGGGCAGAGTCTAATTTTGTATTTCTCCCTCCTGCCCTTTCAGGGATGGAAAGGAGCCACAAAGATGGGAAGCTGTCTCTGTGCCAACCTGGAGATTGGGGGGGAGGGGAGAGAATTGGTGGTGGATGTTGGTGGCAGACACCTGGGAGGGAGGGGGGAGGGCACGATTTGGCTTGCTTTGCTGCCTTTCCTCGCCTGCCTGCCTGGAGAGGATTTTTTCCCCCAAGCCCAGGATCTCTGAACTCGGAAAACAAAGAAAATCCACTGGGCGATGCTTCTTTTCTCCCAGTCTCTCAGCCGTGGGTTGCGGGCTGAATACCTCCGGCGGCAACGGTCTCCATTGCACCTCCTCCTCAGACCATTGTGTTACAATGCAAAGCACGCCTGTTTCCCGAAATGGGTGGTTTTGTTGTAATGCAACCATGCCCCCACTCAAAAAAAAAAGGAGGGGGAAGAGAGGGAAGGGGACGCTAGATTTGGGGCAAGGCGACAAATGCAGAACTCCCTCAACAGAATTGGGCCAATTAAACCTGGGGGAAATGGAGAGCAAACCATTGGTGTGAAATGGGCCTAAGTGTCCCAGGCAGGCCGGGCCTTTGGTTCAAATCTTCTCCCTCCTGATGAGAAGAGAAACCTGCCCAACTCAGCCTCTGATTTCCCACTCCCTGCTCCCTAATTCCACCTCTTCCCTCATCAATGACCAACCCCTTCTGTTGCCAGCATTGCCTCAGTAGCAGGGCCTTCAGCATTCCAGCAGCAAAGGGTCTCATGAAAATGCCTTCTCTCTGGCTTGTGGAAGAGTCAAAGGCTCAGCATAACGAGGCAGTGGCAGCCGGCTCACGGCATATATAACCAACTTTCATGCCAGCCTCTTTCTCCTCACAGTCCTGTACCCTCACGCACAACCATACAGAGAAATTCAGCGGTATAAACGAGCCTACGGAGTCCTGCGGTGCCTTTAGAAAAACCCTTCTGTAACCAAGAGGTTGAATATGCACTAAAACTGATCTGACAAAGGGAACTTTGACTCTCGAAAGCTTATGCCCTGGAAATCTTGTTGCCCTGGAAATCTTATGCCCTGGGAATCTTAAGATGCTACTGGACTTGAACCTAACTCTTCTACTGCAGACAAACCCAGCTAGCCTCTGAAAATAACTAAACAAACTGAAGCAAACTAAGCATGATGGCATCCTCGGGGTCGCTGTCATTTTAAAGTGATTTAAAGATGCCATGAAGGCCTGATTCCAACTGGGGCCACACTGTGATGGGCTGAGGCACTCCTGTGTCCCCCCAATGACATGTCGACCCCTCTGTGGCTGTTTTGACACTTGAAAACATGGGGGGGACCACAAGAGTGCTAGGCTGAGGGTCCTAATCAAGATCAGACCCTCACAGCATTGTTAAATCACTTTAAAATAGTGGTGGTGTTCTCATGGTGGCCACAAGGGTGCTGTCACTTCTAGTTTGGCCCTAAGGGAGCATTCAGATTTGTATTTTGGGCCAAATTCCACAAACTGAGAATTTCATACATCTAATTTAACCCCCAAAAAACCAGCAATGAAGTCACTTAGTCAGAACTAGCAATAGCCAGACTACCATCTCGTTGTTCCAGTTTTCCCCCTAGAAATAATTAATACTGATTCTGTACTCCCCCTCTTTTTTTTGTGATTGCTCTTTTAACTAGTTCTTCTTCCAAAGTTTTTGGCTACCAGCACAGGAGCTTGCACAACCTATGGCTCCAGAGCTAAATGTTGCTCAGTATGGAACCAAAGATGCCTCTTTAAAATGGAACAAAATCTTTTAAGTTAAGATTTATTTGAGGGGTAGGTAGGATGCTAGAATAACCAGTATAGAAAGGAAATGATCAGGAAAACGTTGATGAAATTAATGGCTTCTTGGAGATGCTTTGCAGGAAGGAAAATGATATAGGTGAACAGTTGCCAGTAATCCAAGCACAGACCACAGACCACTAGAACAACAGTGAAGGGTGCTGCTTACTTATTGTGAGACCTTATGTTTGCCACTTCCTAATGAAGGGCTTGCAAAAGCCAGCATTTGGGTTGCAGAAACTTTAGCATATATTTTAAGTTATGCAAATAGGTTCTCTTATACTGGCTATTTGCTGACCCGCTTGAATGTTGATATAGTTCAGCCCTTTAATTGTAAAAGTTTGCAGACCTACAGGATATACACCATTAAAAATTCTGGATGATTATATCCAGGCGTAAAAATACTTCAGACCTCTACTTGAAGAAAGAAACTCTGGCTATAAACCTACTTCTCATTTATCTACAGAAGTATTATCTGCTGCCTTCTTATGACAGTGAACTAACATCTTCTGGAGGAGCTGCAGAAAGGAAATACAGCACTTCAGAGACACAGTCTGTTTACATCCAGAGAGACAAAGCGTAGTGCGAACCATATCTTGGCTTCAAAACAACAAAGTGTAATACAGGAGACAAAGCCACATCTCTTCTAAAATAAACCATTCCGACGGGCTGGGAGGGGGTGGGAGTGCAACACCATTCAGCTAATATTCTGCAATGGCCAAAATAATAATTTTATTCAGAGTACAGTGATATTTTAAGAACAGCTTACCTTAAATTACATGGCATGAGATGGAAAATGTACAGATTACATATTAGCAATCGTCAAAACAAAGTGGCTACAGAGTTATAAGCAGAATGTTCTCATAAGTCACAGAGAGGGGAAGAGAGACCCAAAACAGAAGCAAACTGTGAATGTGTTGCGGTCATGTACAATTTGAGACAATTGTTGCATGCAGTCCAAAGTAACAGAATTACAGAAGCAGAAAACAACACAGCAAGAGCAGGACAGTACACGCAACAGCTAACATATGGCATGCGCTGTGGCACTCACTGCACTGCTGTCTTCTTTACCTTCCTTAACCATTCCATTATACTACTGCCCTAATACTTTTATAGAAACATTCTCCTGGAAATTCTCTTTTAAACAGATTGCAGAATGACAGAAGTGTGGAAACGTTCCTGACCTCCTTAAGCAGGCTATTTCACACAAGGAGAGGGCCACAACAGGGAATGCACATATACAGTAGAAAAGAGTAAGAGAGTCCAGTAGCGCCTTAAAGACTAACAAAATCTGTGGCAGGGTTTATGGGCTTTTGTGAATCACCACTCGCTTCTTCAGATACAGCGAGAATGGGAGTCCATCTGTCCTATATATTGCTGGATCCAACTCATATACAGGCAACTACTGATCCTACCCATTTGCAGGTAGGAGGAGGCTTTGCTCACTTGGGTGAAGCTGTTGAGGCAGAGCACACCAGGAGACGTGTTCCTGCAGGTATGAGGGTCCAGGGACATGAAGGGGTTTTTTTGGATGTAATAATCAGCACCTTGAATTGAACCTCCATAGCTAAGAGGTAGCCAGTGACTGCCGAATGGGTGTACTAGGTATAGTCTGCATAGCTCCCGGTAACAACCAAGCTGCAGCATTCTGTACCAACTGAAGTTTCCAAGTTGACTTCAAGGTCAGAACCATGAAGAGAGCATCACAACAGTAAAGTCTCCAGGGCACTGTGGCCGGGCCAACCTCAAGGTAAAGAGCCATCTTTCAGCCTACATGAAGATGGAAGAAAGCTTTTTTTTTCTTTTTTGGCAACTGTTTTAGTTTATCAGAAGCCTGTTCTTCTTGGAAGCTTTATTCCTAAACTCATTTCCCTTATTTCCCCCCTTTTCTTCATTTGCATGTGAAGGGATAGATAATAAGTCCAGACAAACTGGCTCTTCATTCCCCAGCACCCAGGCCATTTTTGCAGGCATCTCCACATCTTCCCAACGCCCCCGCCCACTGCAGACCTCCAACTCCCCCTCCCCACACTGTTCCTAGGCATCACTTTTCCTCCAGGAACAGCATTTCCAGACTACTTTTGGCTACTCTCTAAGGGGGTGGGAAGATGTGGAGAAGTCATGGTCCGTATGCAGAATTCTCCGCTGGATCCAACTTCTTGCATTCAGCAGCTAAGAACAGTTTAGAGCAGATGTAAGCATTTCCCCAATGTTAGCAGCTTCATCTTCTCATCTGATTTTTTTCCCCATTGCTTTGAGCCTCTCCTCCCCAGTAATGCCCTCAGTTTTATTTGGTACATGACAAAAATACAGCAGCTCATCTCTCCGAAGAAATCAGCAAGCTTTAGAATGGGTTTTAGTTCAACGACCGCCTTAAAAACACCACCAGGCAAGTGCTCAGCATCTGCTTTCAGTGGCTAGAGCACTGCTTTACAACCTTCTTGAGCCTGGGACTCCTAAGCTCTCTCTGCCATCTAAGGCTCTCAGTGGATTGGCAGCTGCATCTCCAGTGAATGAGCGCACAGAATCCTCAGTACATAGGTACGTGTAATACATGCCCACTGATTGATGCATAAGGATCTGTGAACTGGAGTGCTGTTCATACAAACATAAGAAGGAGGCATCTCAGACTCTTTCCTAATACCAGCCAACTAGGGAATGAGGCAGGAGGGAGGGAGGCTGTGGTAGCCAAAAGCTCTCATACGGTCAGGGAAGCTACAGAAAATGGAGCTTAGCACAGCAATCTGGGCAGCAGGCAGTGTTTGCTGCTGGCAGAAAAGTCTATTTCTGTCTTCCATGGAAATATTTCTTTGTACTTGCACAGCATGTTTACCAACAGTGGGTTGGGATATTCCTGGAAATTTGGGGGTGGAGCCTTGGGAGGGCAGGGTCCTCAGCATGATACAATGCCATACTTGAGGGACCGCCTTTCCCCATACGTGCTCCAGAGGGCACTGAGGTCAAGCTCACAACATTGCTTGACTCTCCCTGGCCTGAAAGAAGCTCGGATGGCCAGTACTAGAGCCAGAGCTTTCTCAGTGGTGGCTCTATACTGGTGGAATGAGCTCCCGGAGAACAGCAGGGCCCTGCGGGATCTCTTACTGTTCCGCAGGGCCTGTAAAACGGAGCTCTTCCACCAGGCCTTTGATTAGGAGCCGCCACCAGGGACTGAGGACAACTATGTCCCTGGAACCTGCTGGCTAAGACCCGGCCGGTGGTGGCTTAATCGGATGCTGCCCCTTTCACCGATGTGACTCTGATTGCCGTCATCATTCATCTGTCTGTTTTATTTGTAAACTACGCTGTGTTTTAAACTTTGTAAATTATTGTTTTATTGTATTTTAACTGTTGGAAGCTGCCTTGAGCCAGCAAGAAAGAAAGAAAGAAAGAAAGAAAGAAAGAAAGAAAGAAAGAAAGAAAGAAAGAAAGAAAGAAAGAAAGAAAGAAAGAAAGAAAGAAAGAAAGAAAGAAAGAAAGAAAGAAAGAAAGAAAGAAAGAAAGAAAGAAAGAAAGAAAGAAAGAAAGAAAGAAAGAAAGAAAGAAAGAAAGAAAGAAAGAAAGAAAGAAAGAAAGAAAGTCCACCACTCTTCAAAGCAGCCATTTTCTCCAGAGGAAGTGATTTCTGTAGTCTGGAGATCAGGTGTAATTCTGAGAGATTTACGCCCCCCCCCCCCCAGGCTGTCAACCCTATGTGTACACCCACCAATCCATCCCCCAGAAGGAAGAAGGAAATCCTATCCCCCAAGTTTGAGAACCACTAGAGTAGAACACGAGCTTCAAAACAGTTGTTTTTAGGTTTGCACTCCAGTGACTGCAAAATTCTCAGCTACCGAGTTTTATTTCAGTTCCTGTACTGACCATTTTAAACCAAGCACAAAATAAACAAAGACAGTGGCCTAAGGCTTTAATTTGCTAGCTCTCTGAAGTCCAAATAGCTTCCGTCTGAACTGCCCAAGTCCTGTGCAGAAATCGCAACTTCTGAAATCTACCATGTCCATCCGTGTTAAGCGCTGCAGTTGCATGCACAGGCACTTGGCTATGGGGCTAGACAGCTGCGTCATGCAGAAACACCATGCCCTGAACAATTCTGTCCACCGCTGTGCTCTTTCTGGTCCTGGATAAATGCGGCATCCAGCCAAAAAAAAAAGGGTGCTAGGGTGATGTCCAAAAAAATTACAAACAGCTGGTGTGAAGGAATCCCTTCTGTTACCCCCCCCCCCCCCCCAATTCCAAGCCCTAAGCAATTCCTTTTGCTAAATAAATGGGAAAATATAATTAGTAACACTGTCAGTTTGATTGTCACAAACATCATGGGGAAAAAAAGATGAAAAATCTAGACATATGGACCCTGGAGAATGTCAAAAGCAGCAGATGCCTCCACTCACAAACAGATGCCCATCACACTTTTTTAAAAAAAAACAAAACAAAATCCTCTTAATTTTGTTAGAAATAGATGTCCTCCTCTTTTCGACGACCTGTCCAATTTCTTAACCCCCCCCCCCAACCCACCTTTCCCTATTTAAGGGATTTACCTTCTGTTTTTCCTGGGCTCAAGATGGAGAATAATACACAAAATACAACAAAAAACAACTAGATTCTCTCTCTTCCTGATGCTGCTGCTTCACTAATACCGAATAAAAAAGCTTTGCTCCAAAAACCAGAGCTTCTCCACATCAGGGCTCTCTCTCTCTCTGTCCATCTACTGGATAAAGGAAAGTCACGAGAATATCAGGAGAACATGCTGCTTGACACCATTTACCTAGCTTGAAGCACAGCAGTTGAGCGCTGCATGTTTACTGCCCTTAAAAGGGTCCTCCTATCAGCCAACTACCATCCAAGTCTTTCCCCATCTAGTACTAGTAGGAGCAGAAGAAAGAAACCTAAAAACCTCTTAGCAGCAGATGCTAAAAAACTCAAGTCTAATAACTTCACAGTACCTAGCACCAAAAGAGTTCAGAACTTTTATCAGAATACAGGCAAGGCCTAGTCTGGGCTGGTCACCAGCCACAGCCAGCGACCAAAGAGTGAAAAGTGAAACAAAAGCTAAGGCTTTTCCTTAGAGCCAGTTTGGTGTAGTGGTTAAGTGCGCGGACTCTAGTCTGGGAGAACCGGGTTTGATTCCCCACTCCTCCACTTGCACCTGGCTGGATGACCTTGGGCAAGCCATAGCTCTGTACCAGCTGTTCCCTCAAGGACAGCTTGGGAAAGAGTTCTCTCAGCCCCACCTACCTCACAGGGTGTCTGTTGTGGGGAGGGGAGGGGAAAGGAGTTTGTAAGCCGCTCTGAGACTCTTAAGTGAGTGAAGGGCGGGATATAAATCCAATCTCTTCTTCTCTTCTTCTTCTTCTTCTTAAGGGATCGTGTTAAAATAACTATACAGGGAACATCCAGTAGACGGGACCCACAACACTTACTTTCCTAGCTCTTCTTTCTTCCCTAGGGTTGCCAGTCAAACCCCAGGTCCCAGTGAGGGGGGGGCACTTTGAAGGGCTTCAATCTGCTGGCCAGTTGGCCAGCGGGGGGAACCCCACCCCAAAACAGGTACATCATTACGCAACATCCCCGATGCAATGACGTCACTTCTGAGTGACGTCATTGCATCGGGGACGTTGCATACAATGTCCCGCCCACCCCGGAACACCCCCCAAATCCACCTGCCGCAACAGCGAGCGGACCTGGCAACCCTATTCTTCCCAGACTCTCAAAACATATGGATTATTTAATAAAAGAAAGCCCAGATTTGTCTGCCTGGAACATATTTAAGGCACTCAGAGCTCAAATTCTACAGAAAGCCCTTGTTCAGATATTCACATCTGTGATGACGGACTCCCTGTGGTGAAAACAGGGACCTTGGGAGTACAGCCAACTGAGCACCAAGTGAATGGCATCATGTGTGAGCTGCGTTTGTGTGGGCATTTTGCCCATTCTGAATTATCCCTTCCCAGCCCAATTGGGGATATGTGCAACCATCTGGCTCACATATGATGTCATGAATGTGGTGCAAGGTGGATGTGCCTCTGAGGCCGAGTCCTGGTCCCAGTCACGTGAAGAATGTTACCACAGGACCAAATATCTGAGCCAGGCCTAAGTATCAAGGCAGTACCCGCGGCTGAGTTCCCAGTTCCTCAGAAGCCTGAACAGAGGCTCATTCTACCAGTTTTAAGAGACAGTGAATCAAATGCAAAATGTAATCCTTAGCTCACTGCCCAAATAAAGCCCAATTACTGAACAAAGCTATCAAAAAGATGGTTTATACGATCCTTTTAGACTTTAAAAACTCAAATCCGAATGGGTAATACAAAGGAGTCTCAAAACAACAAACCAATATGGCCTCATTGGGTAAGACAAATGCCAAATGATGTGAATAGACTATCAATCTCATTTTACCTTTCTCAGAGGTAACATTGTACGTGAAAATGCCATTAGTACTGCAATTACGCCACTCCTGTTATGAATGTTAAACAGGATATTATGATGCACTGTTGTCAAGCTAAAACAATGAGTTCTTTCACAAGTGAAAATGAATGGGTCTTTATAACTTCACTCCTTATTTATGCTAAATCTCTTACCTGCATGTTGGGGGGAGGAAGGCAGCTTCAGCAAGGGTTTTACCTAGGGATGCCAGGACCCCTGCAATAGTGGGAGGGCTCCCAATAATTCCTTTGATGCCTGCTGGTGCCTCAGGCACCAGTGAGAGGCTGAGGGGGGGCCCTTAGCATTCCTCATAAGTGACACAGGATGCTCTAGCATTCCAGAAAAATTCTAACGTAAAACCGTAGAGTTTTCGCAAAATGCTAGAGCGTCCCTGTACAATTTTCAGTTTAGCTGGAAGTGATGTAGATGTGCCAGCATGGTGCCGGTGCACCAAGGGCCCCCCCCGCTCACTGCTTCCAGGGGTTGCAGGATGTGGCTTGGCAACCCTTGTTCTACCATCTCCTCTCAAAAGTTGTATTTATACACTACCCTTTGAACAGCAAAGACACTTTTTAAAAAGTCACTCACTCAGAATAGCTGTAGACAATTCAATAAATATTTGAGCAGCTGGCAATCTGCTGTCTTCAGACTTGAGATGCTACTTCAGATTTGAGGAAGAACTAGGCCTTAAAGTAGAAACAAAAGGGGGGCTTAAAAAAAAAAGCCATGCCAGTCACAGGAAACAGAAGCATGCATACAAAGTCTTGCACATGGGGAGGAACGAAATACGTACAGAGGGGTACATGTCTGCCCATAAGATATGTGGGTACTACGACAGCACTTTCTCTAGACTACATACAGCAATACTAACACAGGAGTAGTACTATCACAGTTTGCTTGGGCGAGAAAGAGGAGCATTGGCTACCTGAGACTCTCTCCACCTCCCTAGACCCAGGGAAAGAACAGGGTTACCCCCAGCTGTTTGCTGTGTTTACATTTTTAAATCTCTGTTAAAACTATTTCCACTCTATATAATTTTAAACAGCAGTTTTATGTGGAACAGCAATGATATTTTCCCAGTTTACATCACCATCAGGATGTAATTCACTTTCCTTTGTCAAATATAAAAATCTCTTGAAGTACCTGCTTTGATTAGTACAGCAGCCATTTCCTTCCCAACCTAAAATATGCTTCAGAAAGCCGGAGAGAGAGAGGCTTATCCATATCCTGCACTTTCAACAGATTTCTAAATCTTATACTAAATCCAGAACAAGCCCGTTGTTTCAATAAACAAAATGGTAGTTATTAAACAGCAACCCTAAAAATAAAAGTATTGATTACGGTGAGCAGTATTGTTTATTTTTGATTTTATGTCCATCACACAAAGACTCCCATACTGCTGGAAAGTTACAAACCCTCTTTATTTTCCTCTAGCCTTTCACAAAGCAGGTTCCTAGATTGCTTACTGCTTGAAAACAGCTCTGCATCATATATTTTACTGTAAGAGTACAATAATATTTCTGCCAATGTGGCGTATTACCACACCCATATTTGTTCATCGGAACAACCTCAGTGTTCGGCGGGACTGGAAGATAACAGAACAAAACCATAACGTAAAACCATAGAGTTTTTGCAAAATGCTAGAGTGCCTCTGTGCAATTTTCAGTTGAAGCTGGAAGTGATATAGGTGTGCCAGCATAGTGCTTCCCTTCCTGGGAATCCCAAAACAGCTGAGAACCCCCAGGGAAAAGCAAGAGAGTTCTTGGCCTCTTTGGCAGCAAAAGAAAGTGTGGACCATTTCCTTAAAGCGATGGCTTTCAAGCACCTGTGTGAAATGTGGAATATGGCTCAGGATCCTTTGCAATGTTCAAGTATTCTGTCATAGACAAGTTAACAAGAAAATGGTCCACTGCAGGCAGAAATGCATACCATACAAAGCTGTCTAATGCCACATCAGGCCATTGGTCCATCCAGCTTTGTACTGTCTACTCCAACTGGCTGAAGCTCTCCAGGTTCTCAGCAAAGAAAGACGTTTCTCAAAACCTTGCTGCCTGAGCCACCAAACTGAGCCATCAATGTAATATCCACAACACAAGTGGTCTGAACATCATTTCCTCACACTAGGGAACGGCAGTACTGTGAGAAGGGGACAGGAATATGTAACAGAAGGTTGTAAGTACCTTTATCAAACTACAGCTCCCAAGATTCTTTCAGGGTAGGCAATGACAAGGACACAAAACCATTCTAAGGCTGTAACATAAATACATCCTGAGAGATACCATCCTGGAAAAACAAACCCAAAGAAAACCCTATCATGCAGAAGTGTGTTTATCAGTGGGGTAAGTCTTCCTCCTATGTGATACAGGTTCTGAATCAAAGCAAGTGGAATTATGCAAACTTTATAAACTATGCAAATTAACACATTTGCACAATTTCTCTAATTTTCCATAATTAGAGAGGGGGCAAGAAACTATGTAGCTCTACACAAGCACTATTCCCAATCTCTGGAAATCTATTTACTTCGCATCTCTGGCCTCTGACCCACTTGCAATCATATGTTTTGCAATTACAAGATCTAGAAACTTGCTTTTAAAAAAGAATTAAAGATGAATTCTGTTTCCTTCCTGCTTTCCTGAAAAACGATGGTGCACACAGAACACTGGTAATATGCAAATACAAAATTGGAGGATAACCCCAAACTGAAAAGCTAAAAATAAGAAATTAACCCTTATTTACAAACCAAAGACTAAACATTGATTTCTGTGGCTTCTCTGCAGTAAGCATATTATACATCCTGAACTGTCTGACTTTGCACACTTTAAAGCACAGGGTGGGAACACAGAGACAGCCATCTCCTTAAATGTAGGTAGTTTCCTTATCAAAAGGTAGTAAATTCCTGTGTGGCTAACAACTCCTTTGCTCGCAAACACATTCATCCTGAACCAAACTGTATTACAACTTGCAAAGGGACTGAATACAAATGCCTAGTTCGGTGGAGCCCACTTCACAGTACCAAGAACGGGATAATTCATTAAGACAAGCAGGGGAAGGAAGCGTTGGGCACTTTCCCTGAGTGCTATAAATAGTGGTGGCATTTTCAAGAACGGTCTTCTCCAACACACTCGTGTTCCGTGCACTACATATTTCATCGCAGACACAGCGCCACATCCAAGTTGTTAAATAAGGGATAACGTTGAACACTTACCAAGTTTTCCTGGTTTCTGGCAGCTATTTTCTGATCGTCTTCTCCCCCATTTTTCATGTATTTGACTTCTTCCACAGGTTTGATCCTATACTCATCTGAAGAGCAATAAAAAAGGTACATGCATTAAGAACAGTTACAGACCCTAGAGAGCTGAGCAAATGAAAACAGGAGAGCACTACAGTAAGGAATAACCTTCCCCTTCCATGAAGATCTCAGAAGGTCAAATAGTTGTCTAATGAAAACATTCTCTTAGGGAGATCCCCCTGATCTCGGGAAGAAGAGTTCGGTTTTATACCCTGCTTTTCTGTACCTTAAGGAATCTTAAAGCAGCTTACAATTGCCTTTCCTTCCTCTCCCCACAACAGTTGCCTTACAAAGTAGGTGGGGTTGAGAGTTCTGAGAGAACTGTGACTGGCCCAAGGTCACCCAGCAGGCTTCAGGTGGAGAAGTGGGGAATCAAACCAAGTTCCCCAGATCAACGTCCCTCGCTTTTAATTACTATACCATGCTAGCTCTCAGTCAGAGACAGTTAGCCAAAAATAACTTTGTTACAAGAACCTTAAGAACTCATCCTCAAGGTATAATTTTAATGGATACATGACACACCCAGATTGTGTATCTATAGAAACATTTGACATACACACATGTGTGCACACACACACACACAAAGACCCCTTCTGTACGCCACCAAAACATCCTTCAAAAAGCTGGAGCCAGCAGCAGCTTCCTAGAACAATTTCCCAAGGTATTCATGAGGGGTGGGAGGAGAAGACCCATATAAGTTACAGATGCACCCTGACTGTAAGGCAAATTAAGATGGTTTCCTCATTTAAGGGATGTCTAGAACTATCAAAGGCAGCAGTTTGGAAAACAGACAGCTGTGACAAAGACTTATGCTGGGACAGGCCTGCTGCTGGGCCTAGCCTCGCTGACTTACAGTGCTGGGTCCAGACAACTAATCCAGTGGTGGTGAGTGACCCAGTGGTGGCCACCGCTGTGCAAGCTGTTTGAACAGTGGTGGCTGCCGCTAAACAACACACATATCCCAGTCCCACTGCTGGGCAGTTGTACAATTCACTGGCCGATAGCGAACAGCTCACCTTCCCAGTCAGCCCAATGGCAATGCCAAGCCGGGCACCTCACACAATAGGCCCTCCCCTGGGCCTCATGTCACCAGAGGATAACAATCTCCTAAATCCACCCCTGTTGGAATTCATGGATTAAGTAACAGGTAAAGGAGGACAATTTGGATTCCAGAATGTGGCTTGTGCTAATTTAAACACTTAGCTAGACACAGCAACTGTAATCTTTCGGAAATTTACCTGTAATACAAGAGCTAAATAAAAACAACAAGCATGTATCAAATGTCTTTCTAGGGTTAGAGGGATGGAGATGATGAGGAATGTTAACCTAAGCTCTTCCTTTCTCTGATGATGGTAATCAATAACTACACTTAACATTTGCGCAGTACTTCAGTTCAGTTCAAAAGGTTTCCCATATACTTATCAGTAACCTTTAGAGCAACCTTGCAAGATTGGGGGAAATGATATTGGTCTTTCTGCAAATGAGGCTGGAGAGGGATGAGGGGGAGACTGGCTCTCCAACTACCCAGCATGTTCACAGCTGAGGTGATATGTGACCGAGACAGACTCATACTGGATAGCCACTACAATAACCAGATAATGAAGCATATCCTTCACCCGTTTACTTACCTATGCTTCAGATTTCAAATACACTCTTCCCTCCTAACGTTCAATACAGATTAGACAATAACAAAAGTTCGGGCAGGGTATGAGCTTTGGCGAGTCACAGCTCACTTCTTCTTTTGCTAGGCTTATTTAATTAATCTGTGACTTATTTTGATATGATGTTGGGGCTGTGTCTCTGTAGTATGCATGCGGGAGGCAGCACCAAGGAATCTTTGCATGGGGGGGGGGGGCTATCTGCAAGATGGCTATCTGCAAGAAAGGAGAGAAAGCGCCTGCTCCTACAGACAAATCCCTCAACAGCCAGCATTACATTATGCCTGCACTTCTCCCCTTCTCCGAAACATTAAAACAACTGATATCATCACACAAGTTCAATAGATTTCTGTTATGGCACATAAATATGTTTTTCACACTAGGAGGGGAGGGATAAGTTTAAAATGGATATTGTCAGTATGAAGAATTACTTGCCAGACGTAGACTGAAAGATGTTAGCCCCCTGTCGAGCAAACAAAAGTGTCTTCCAGGTAATTTGATTGTCACTGTTAACAGAAAGATCTGACTAATTATGGCCCCCTCCATGCACAAGAGTGTAAGATGAATCACAGCATGGATAAAAGCCTGTCTTGGAAGGAGCCCAGGCCGTTTAATTTCGAGGACTGGTCCTTCACGTTTACAAGACTATTGTTTCCATTCAAATGATAACGTTCATGAAGAGCAAGTTCAATGGATGCCACTTCAAGCAATGACAAGAGGAATCTCAGTATACAAGGCAGACTTAGCACCAAGATAGATGTGCGTTTACAGACCATGCTCTAACACAGGGGGGGGGTCCCCAATGTGGTACCTAGGGGCATCATGCTACCCACCAATACTTTTCCTGATGCGCATGAAGCACATTTAATAAAAGGGGCAGGGCCTACTGAGCTTTGCCCAGTAGGGATTCTGACTGGCTAGTGGAGAGCTCTGATTGGCTGTGCAGATGTTTAAAAAATTGTTTTGGTGGCAGCTGCCACCACAGCACAAGGATCTTCACTGTGTAACTGAAGGTAAGCTCTGGACACGTAGGAAAATATTTGTAAACAATATGTTCATTTTAAAAGGCATCCTTTTAATCAGAGCTTCTGCCTGAAATGCTGAGGAGCTACTATTAGATTCATGCATAGCCTCACTCCCTGACATTTTGTGGTTGGCTCCGCCTCCTGCAGCAGCCATTTTGTGGTTGTACCCTCCACCCTGTGTCAGAATTCCAAAGGTGCCCTCAGGCTCAAAGCGTTTGGGAGCACCTGTGCTACCACTTCTGTACCACTGAACCACAGTGCCACTTAAACCTTTCCTCCCCTTTCTGTGGTTCTGAGTTTTGTATGACTTTTATGAATTGAAATGAATTCTGTATTGAAATAAAGAATCTTAGCGGTTTGAATTTCAATGTCTGGAACCAATTTGATGCGACTGCCTATTATACAGTTAAACCAGAACTAGAATTTAAGATTGGGGTACCAGTCTAATATTGCCAATTGAAAAGTCAACTGATTGCCTATAACAGCAGTCAAGTAGTCCACAGAGTAAAAGATCCTCTTATGTAAGTGACATAATTTTTTTTGAAATTACACTGTAGGAACTTCACTGTAGGAACACTGTAGGAGCCGCTCTGAGCCTGCCTTTTGGTGGGGAGAGCGGGATATAAATTCAATAAATAAATAAATAAATAAATAAAATTCAGACATGAGAGCTCCTTGCTCCCAATCCTGTACTCTGTCTAGGTATACACCGATATACAGTCAAGTAAGCATTCTCCTGTCTAGTAATAAAACACATCTATTTTAAGTCTGCTACTTGTGTCTCATTGCTTCAGTTTTAATTTTTTGAAGATTTGTAAATGGGTTTTCCCTTGGGGTACCAGGATAAAAGCCTACCCTGCCTGTATTTTTGAATCTGTATTTTTTACTCTATTCACATTATTGTGGCCTCGGCTGATATATCACGTGTGTATTCATTAATCCAGCCTTTTAAAAAGTTACTTTTCTGTAAAGTCAAACAAATTACATTTTTGGGATCGCTCCAACTCCACTTCCAGCAATAACGTGGAATGCAATTTCCTACATCTCCATCCCATTTATAAATAAAATAATTTCCCGTATTTCCAATCAATTTGAGGAATATACTGTATATCAAATTCGATTCTGCTCTTGTACCCTATTATTCAAATGTTGTTTGAATCCACATACGTTCTTAACACTGTAGCCAGACCATGTCTAATGTGAAAATATTGAAACTGACAAATGTTCACCATCCATCTTCATAACTGTATCTTACCTTATTATTCACAACTGAGACTAACCAAGGCTATCCTCCAGAACAAAGTAATTGAGCAGTATCAAATCCCATACAGCCTTATTTATTTCAAAGGGTTTGTGGAATCACCACAATATTTTTTTTTCAGCACAATATTGACGGAAAACTGGCTACTTAAATCATAATTTGGTGTATCAAGTAGAAGCGCCTCACTGAATCAAACCAAGGATCAATTTAGTCCATCTTCACCAATGGGCAGCCTCAGGAAATGAACCCGCAGGGCACATACGGTTGTGTTAACACTGGTTATCAACAGCCACATGTTCAGTGTTCTCATCTAGCTCTGCCTTTCAGCAAGCCATTTAGCCTCAAGCTCTCCATCTGAAATATGCATGTAATACTGACCAACTATACACTTCTGATGTAAGAATAGTCAAGATCATATATATGAAGCTCTCTGAACAATTAGTTCTAAATAAATAAATAAATAAATAAATAATAAATAATTATTCTGTACAACAGCAGAAGCCAAGATCTTCATGTTGCATAATGAAGCATCACTCTGAGAGCTGCTGTAGCTACACGTTCCTAGTCCAGTTTGCCTCAGACATGAGCTTAGTAGTTGGCCTTAGAGAAACTGCTCCCTTTCAACTTCAGGCCCCTCTCCTTCTTTATCTGCATTATGCAGATAACAACAGTGACTGACCATACACGTCTGATGTAAGCCTCATGAAGGTAATACAGGTGGAGCTGTACTAACACATTATGGTGGTCCGTGCACATATCCTAGGAAAAAATAACCCACACATTTTTTAAAAAATGTGTTTAAAAAGGTATTTTCTGACTGCTGGGTAGCATACAGAATAGTTGCCATGATTCTAGAGTGCAACATTTTACACAAATGGAGAAGCACCATGGAGTAATCTAACATGCAAAGTGAGGAAAGGATACTTTGTGGACTGTGCGATGTCATACGCCAAAAATAGTGGCACAGAGGCACAACAGTTACAAAGGCAGAATAGCAAGAAAGGTGCAGAGGAAAGCCAGACTCATGATCGGTATGCGCACAATGCCTCTCTCAAAACCAATGGCGGAAAACAGAAGAGAATGACAAATCTACCATCAAGTATGTAGAGGCAGAAGGAAAGAAAGAACCAAGAATATGTTTGTATTTGTGTATGCGTGTGTGTGTTCCTTTTTAATCTGTACAGAGAAAATTCAAGTAACAATACAACAAATAAAAGATTCCCATCAGGAAACAGATAATTCCACCACACAAAGCTACCATGGCAACATAATGAAGAAGCACACTGTTCATTAATAATGGTCACAGTGATAAATGAGCATATCAGCATATACTACTGAAACAATTACTGGGGAAAGGGGGGGATGGCAACAGAGAACTGTTATAACACAATGTTGATTATAACAAGCACCAAATTAAGAATGAGAACAATGAAAACCAACACTGTCTCTCAAGAACCCACTCCAATATAGCCTTTGTCTGGGGAGAGTTGCTATCCCTGACTTGCCATATAACCTTAATTCTTGCAGGACAAGGGCAACTTGACAGCACTTTAACACACACAGAGAATCAAAGGTCCCCCCATCCTTTTGCAATTGCTCTTGGATGACAGCATGCTACAATAAAAACCTCTTTTCCATGTTATAGTATTTGGCTTCAGCTAATAGGTAATATTTGACCAGACAACAAACCAGCATCCCAGACTCTTGATAGCAATAAATTAAAGATCAGTTGCATTCAAGGCAGGCAGAAATCCCTAACAACCATATCCATTTTCCAACATTTTAGACAAACTCAGAATGCAAAAAAAATAAATAAAAATGAACAGTCAGGGTAATGACCTCCTATTGCAAGCAGCCTGCAGGGAAGATCTGCCATTCTGCACATGTCTAGAATGGAAACACAACAGAGAATGTGTCGCAGCTTGCGCTGCTCTTTATTAGTGCTGAATGAATGTGACTTTGGGGGCTACTTCATTATTTATTAAACACCAATAAAGACCAGCGCAAGCTGCTACGCATATTAAAATGCATTTCTATTCTAGACATATACAGAATAGGTCAAAACAAAAATTAAAGAGAAGCGGCATGGGATAAACTTTACTCTCCACTGAGTCACAACTGCAAAACTTAACAAAAGCAAAAAGAAGTTGTATTACACAGTCATAGAAACCTCCAGCAAGAAATGTCACTGGCAACCAATACTTAATAGAGTTTATCATTCCACACTCCCTCTTATTCCCCCTGACATATATCCTGACTAAGTAAAGTACAGGTCACACCATTAGCACTGTTATTATTTCTACAGCTGAATACAAGAACACTCTGATGATCAAAGGTAAAGTTGTTTATTAATCTAGAGTAGTGAAGGGAAAGTTTCTCAGCTGGTCAGGTCGCTTTGGGATCTCTTCCCACACCCGAGGACCAATCAGCTTGACTGCATTGATTTCCCCTGATTCTACAGACTTTTGAGGCAAGTCATGCTGATACAGAAGTTCCAGAATAAGAACCAACCTTTAAACCATCAGTGGACGCAGACATGTGAAAAAAGACCAATGATCCTCAAGAGATAATCTTTTCTGAATCCCAAGACTTCCAGAAATGAATGTTGGGGTACAAAATACTTCTCCAGAGATTCTAAAACTAATTATAATTCTATAATCATGATTAAGAAACACAAAATTTACTGGTGTGAGAGCCACAACATCGCACCCCTTCTGCCACGTCCTTCCACTGAGTAGAGAGAAGAATAGGTTTTTACACCATGCTTTTCTCTACCCTGAGGAGTCTCAAAGTGGCTTACAACCATCTTCCTTCTTCTCCCCATAACAGGCACCTTGTGAGGTAGGTGGGACTGAGAGAGATTTCAGAGAACTGTGACTGGCCCAAGGTCACCCAGCAGGTTTTATGTGGAGGAGTGGGGAATCAAACCCAGTTCTCCAGATTAGAGTCCACCTTAATATAAAAATATTTATTACACAGATACAGCAATGCACTGCACAGGAAGAGGATAAATACGGACTAACCACCACTCTTAATCACTACACCATACTGTTGTTCTTTGCTTACATTGAAGGGGAAAGAGATGGACAGAGAACTAAAGATGACTCCATAACCATCAGTCAGCTCTCCCCTCAAGTCCTGAAAATTGACAAAAGGTGGGGGGGGGGGGCGCTGAAAATCAGGAAGATTCTATTGCGCCTTAATATAAAAATATTTATTACACAAATACAGCAATGCATTGCACAGGAAGAGGATAAATACAGACTAACCACCAGTGAGTTGGCTAGGTATCTATTTCAGAGAAATATTGGCACGCTTTGGTCATTACTGCTGAGCTCATGTTCATCAAAACATGAAACTCTACAGGGTTATCTACAGAGTGAGACTTGGTAAATAAACTACACCAGCAGCATATATGTTGAAGCCAGAAGGAGCTGTTTGTCATGATGCAGGACAAAAATCATACAGTCGGCCAGGAATGCCAGGTCTTCTCTCCCAAAACTACAATTCCCAGGAGGCAGTATGAGAACACACATGCACAGACTGTTCCATATTCCCTTCGCCAGTGGTGAACACCAAGTGAGGCAGCCTCTCTTAACTTTATATTACTAAGTATGATAATAATGTTTTGTGTACTAAAGTATATGACAAGTAGAAGGAGACCGCAACAACAGACATGGGAGGCATAGAAAAGCAGCATTTTTTTTTTTTGCACAGCCGAACATATTTGAACACAAATGAACGGCCTGTCAAATGTTTTGACAGTGCTGATCACAACTTGTGGACAGGCTGCAGACTGACCCGGCAGGTGTTAAACATCTCTGATAAATATCCAGTATAGTACAGAAGTTATAACTTCTAGCGAGAACCCAGCCCACTGAACACCACTGACGATAGCCCTGAGCTAGGATTTTCTGCTCAAGAGGCCATCACAACCCCTCACTAGAGGGAGGAGGCCACAACATCAGCCAAAGAGGAAGAGGAAGTACCGTCCCCTGAACCTGGGGTACACAGTGTGTACCTCCCAACCCTGGTATGGGATCCCAAGACTGTGTAACGGAGAAAAACCTTTAAGTGAATTAAACCAGTCTTTATTGGGAACAGTGATAGAGAGAAAGACAGGTAAGGTGGGCAGATTTAGAATGCAGTACACAAAATCAGGAAGCACAACGAAAACCAATTAAACAATTCTTAGTGGAAGCAATCATGTTTAGCTAGGTGTGTCTCCCCACAGTTAGTCCTAGGGCAACCCACCCACAAATGGGATCTGTAATGTCCCCATAGGGAAGGGATCTGTAGTGTCCCCATAGGGAAGAAAGGGGGGAGCAGAGGAGAGAGAAGGTGTTGCAGTGAAGGCTGAAAGAAGTACTGAGGAGAATCAGGCTTGAAGTGGGATGTGGAAGGAGAAAAGGAAAGGGATGCAGAGTCAGGCTCTGGAGCTTAACCAAGAGAGGCTAGTAGGAAAAGGGAGAGAAGCAGCAAGATGCGCAGGAGGGGTGCTGGGAGTGAAAACAAGAGAGAGATCAGAGTGCAGATCGTTTCAGAGGGCAGCAATGTTGGCCTGCTGTAGAAGAGCTAAATTCGAGTCCAGTAGCTCCTGAGAGACTAACAAGATTTTCAGGGAGTAAGCTTTCAAGAGTCAAAGCTCTCTTTGTCAGACCTGACGAAGGAAGCTTTGACTCTGGAAAGTCTACATCCCGAAAATCTTGTTCGTCTCTAAGGTGCTACTGGACCTTAAACTAGTTCTCACAATATAGATGGAGAGAGAGGGGTCTCCGAGGCAGAGCTTCAAGGAGGCAGAGGAAGAGGTGGAAAGAGTGAGCAAGAGAGTGGAGAAACTAGGCGGGGTGGGGGGAGGAGGAAGAGCAGCTGAGAGAAAGCTCCACATGTTACCTGATCCTGAAGTGTTGAATATTGTCAAGGTTGCTGTGGGAGAGGGACAGTACTAGGGTGAAATGGAACCTAACATATTGGGCTAAAAGGGGGTCCCCCTTCTATACTCAAAACTGGGGACCTTTCAAACTAGTGGCAGGAACAGAGTTTACTCATAACTTAGTTCAAAGGGGGGCAGGAAGTGGTTATCCTGATGACTGAAGATTCATTTAGCAGGCAGGTCTGTAGTGGGAGGAACACTCGTTGAATAAAGAGGAATGTCCGGATATTGTCCCAGAAGCACTGATCATTCAGTTTGGTTGGGGTGTGAGGAGATTCTCATGGAGTCACAACACAAGCTGTTGAAGAAGGGATAGAACAACATCTCACGGAGTTCTGGCTGCCTCATCATGAGATGATATTTTTTATTGCCCTTCGTTCCTATTGTGTTTCTCTGATTCAGTTCAAAATGGAGTCTTTCTACACCTTTCGTTTAGGCGTCAGAGTGTAGGGGGTGTGTGCTGGGGGTACGAGATTAGCAGCTGAAACAGGTGGAGTAAGAAATCTAAAACCATGCCAGCAACCGGCCAAGGGCATTCATATTCCCAGAAGTCCAAACTGGAAAGTCAGGGAGAACATTCCAAGGTAGCTGAACAGTGCCACAGGGCCTAGATCCAAGCCACAGTTGAATGCCCATTAAAAAAAAAAAATCTCAGCAATTTCATTCAAGGGGTGGTACATTGGTGGTCACTAGGCCCTGCTTGAGGGATAAAATGAATCAGCTGTGTTTTGGACTTTGCTGGATCGATGCCTGCTGTTCCAGGATACAGTTTTCTGCCCCCCAAGGCCTACTCCCTGCTATTCAGCCTGTTGCTCCTGGCTCCAGATCCATTCCCCCCCAATCTTGCCTATCATCTTTTTCATTCTTGTTCTTGTCACACCAGGAACGTAGGACAAATTGTCTTAATATACAGCTTCCAAGTCCTTATCACAGTAAATTCATACACATCTCTCCCTCGGTCATACGAACTCTCCAAGTGATTTCAACATTGCCATCAGTTATGAGTTGCCTTGGTTGATGTTTGCTTCAGTGTCATTAAATAAAAAACAAACAAACTTCATACTTCTAAAGAAGGGAGTGCCTAGTACTTGGTTAATTACTAAACTTTCCTTGTTTTCAGCAGTGCAGCACATCTTATGGGCAGTTAGTCACACCTTCCTTTAAACACTTAATGTGCTCATAAAGGAGGGAGGGAGTGAAAGAAAGGCAGTGGATGATGGTGTTTGGAAAATTTTAAGGGAAATGTGAAGCCTTCTCTCTGGAGCTCAGAGTGGTCAATGGGTCCTGAAGCCATTTCCCATCCAGGCATGGATCATTCAAGTGAGCTGGGACTTAGATGTCCATCTGGTTGGAAGCCAAGACTGCATGCTGCAGGCATCCAGCTTCCTTAACATAGGAGCTACGACACACTTGCTCTTTGCCAAAAGGCCGAGAAGCTTCAATGGTAGTAGCTCAACTATGTCGCCCAACTACCATATTTTCAGCATACTGGGATGGTTAACTTTGTTAGGCTCACCCCGCCCCCAGCCTATGACTGTGAATACTCCAAGTAACCACCTTCAAAGGAAAACATAGAGAAGCTTTAATACCAACTAAATGGAGTACTGGTCAAACCTTTTAAATATCTGCATCTTTTTCTTCTACATATATAATGTTTTCCACTTTTAAAAGAGTTTCTACTAATGATACAGAGGCAGCAGTTACACATCTCTAATCCAGCGGCATGCACAAAGAAGCTAAGCAATACTGTAAACGAGTTTCTGTGGGTGAAGGCCTGAGACATTCAATATTTTCAGATACACAGAACTCTTCCTCTGGCTTAATGGAAATATATTGTATGCTGAGGAGAGGGGAGTTTGCCCACAAAGCTAGCTACCTAATCATTTTACTAGTACCACAAGTTTTTTTTACTCCTACAGAATTACTGAAGGTAAGCTTTGTTTGAAGTCTGTCATTCCACGGTGAGAAAAAGCCATGCCTACAGAAATTCCCTTTTGTGCTATTAAAAGGTACAGAAGCCTTCTTTGCTTTTCCCTTTTTTGACATATGGTCAGCCTCTCCCCACAATAAATAAAATAGGGGGGGGGGGAATTACTGCCCATTTTAACACTCATGATGCACTGTCCAACACAGTTATTTCAGCCCATAAATCCTGTTTACACACCCACATATGAACAGACATGAAGCTGCCCTATACTGAATCAGACCCTTGGTCCATCAAAGTCAGTACTGTCTACTCAGACTGGCAGTGGCTCTCCAGAGGTCTTTCACATTACCTACTGATTGGTCCTTTTAACTGAAGATGACGGGGATTGAACATGGGACCTTCTACATGCAAAGCAGAGGCTCTTCCTCTGAGCCACAGCCCCTCCCTACTTAAAGTGCACCCTGACTTAATGGCCAAGGCTAGCCCAATCTCATCAGATCTCAGAAGTTAAGCAGGGTGGGCCCTGGGTTGCTATACAGAAACAGGCAATGGCAAACCACCTCTGTTCATCTCTTGTCTTGAAAACTGAGTCACTATAAGTCAGACACAACTTGGCACTGTTTTCCTTTGCCACTTTAAAGTGCATTGTCCTCACTTTAAAAACAATGATGGGCCACAAGTACTGGAGGGCTCTTTGTGTTGGTGAAAGGCACAAGACAAAGTTCTTGGCTCAAGAGATGCTGGAGGCCCATCCATCCATGCTACAGTTCAATACCTCATGCACCTCACTGCTCACAAAGTTTTCTCTTGAGGTGTTTTATACATGCCACACTCCAGGATTTGTTGTAAATGCAGAGTTATTTTCCAAGATTGAGTCATTTTAAAAAAGGAGAGAACACAGTCCACCCATGGTTTCAAAGCAGTCTTTCCTCAAATAAGTTCTGTCAAGGTCTTCTAAGAACTCAGGCAAAAGTTACGAAAGAACAGTTGGAGCTTTATACAGTTGCCCTCGTCTCAACCTTTTCCACAACTCATATTGAAAGCTATTTTTGGTATCAAACTGAAGACTGCCAACGAAAACAACACAGAGCAGAAGGAGTTGCTTCAAATGAATGCAAAGCAGTTTCAAGTGTATTTCCAGAAACATGCTTTGCTATATTATGGAACTTTTTGCTTTGACACACTATATGGCTCTCCTCTTGATTCGGCCTACTCCTGGACGCATATACAAAGGCTGGAGAACTACATACTGCCAACTTTAAACAGGGCAAAGACTTGAGCCAAATGTCAATTATCTGTCTCAATTGTGCACACACGGCTTACTGCCACATCCTCTTCTCGTGGACACGGAATAATACAGAAATGTCTACTGCCTCAGTCCCCTTCACACGCACACGAAGGACAAGTCCTGCATTATGTGGATCTGGATCTATACCACAGGGTAGCATAATTTTAAAAAGGCATGGGACTACACTGACTGAGCAAAACTGGCTCTTACACAAAGACAGCCCTGAGTTGTTCTTCCCAAGATAGAAGCATTCCAATTAATGATGGGTCACAAAAAACACACAATGAATTTTCAGTTAATTGTGAGATGCGCACACAACTCTATGTAAGACAGGGCCTCTCTTGGACATGCAGTTCCCTGTAACGAATACTATTCTGCAAAAGAGAGGACTACCAGTCTTTGGGAACAGAGACAGACCTTCCCACGAGGCCCATATTTCTTTCTGATATATGTTGCACACAGCGACATAGAACTCCAAATCAAGTGACAGCCCATTAGCAGAGTATAAACATGATCAGTTTTAAACGGTATTCTTCATTTCTCATTTCTGCATGACTGCACTCACATGACCTACACATACGCATTTGGATTCACCCAGCTTTTTCACTGATGGAAAAGGGAGAGGGTCCCCTTTGACCCATCAAAAAGGTAACACTGGTGGTTGTGAGACCTACAGAAATAAAAGCCATATGGAGCATACGTGGTATTAAGGAGGAGAATTTGTCAAGCTTGAGCATGGAAGGGAAAAGACCTTGGCTAGATCTAACCTACAAGAAACCTGGCTTATCCTCTCTGTCTCTCCATGAAACTCTGTTTTGGGGTCTCTGCCCAAATGAAGGCCAGTCAGCAATACCTCTATAAATTCTTACTCCAACAGGACAAAGAACATCTTGTTGGCTAGCTGCCGTAAGGGTACTGTTAAATAAAAATAGATTAAATAATTGGTGGTGGAAAGTGCCATCAGGTCGCAGCCAACTCACGAAACCCTGTAGGGTTTTCAAGGCCAGAGGTGGTTTGCCATTGTCTGCCTCTGCAAAGCAATGTGGGACTTCCCTGGCAGTCTCCCAGCCAAGTACGAACTAGAGCCAACCCTGCTTAGCTGCTGAGATATAATAGGATCAGGCCAGCCCCTTGGCTATGCAGATCAGGGCATGAATTAATTATATAATTAATCATTAAATAATCACACTGTTGCTTTTTAACCAAATCAGCCAGCTCAAAAAGTATGCAGACCAACCTACTACATATGTTCTTTTTCAGCCACAAAAACAGCACATTTGTTTTAGACCTTCAAACAAGTTTCTTAGCATGTCAGGAGGCCTTAGTTCCTGAAACTAGTAAGGTGACTGTGTTCACATAACATCATGGCATGCCTAGGTAAATTCGAATTGTTTCAGAAATAATGCTGAGCTGTTACTCATCTCTGTTATCAGCTGCACCACATGTAGGTTTCAACCCCTGCAAGGTGATTAGCTGGTCCCCAGGGGAAACTGTGACCTCTGATGGGATTCCGATTACTTACAGAGACATCTTTTGCTTTCATACACACTTGTTTTAAAAAATGTCTGAGGTTATTAGGCATGCACCTAGGCAGATGAAAGTCTTAAGATTTGTGGATTCAAAAATAGGGGAGATAAACCTGAAAATCTAGCCCTTCTTAATTAGAAATGAATACTGAAGTTTAAGAATATTTGCTTTATTACGCAACAAACCATTTCTCCTATTGAGAAATATTTTGAGGCATTGATTGTATTTTTGGTATGTCTTCACAGTCTTTTTACAGAACTCTGTGTTGACAGGTTTTTTATGTTTCAGATATTCTTGAGAAAGCCAAGAGATAACAGTAAATTCCTCTAGCTGAGAATTATTTATCACACATTTTCCCACACTGGAACAAAAATTCTTATTAGTTTTGCCATCCAAATACTGGCATTTTTGTTCCGCGCCTCAAAGGAGAAGTAAAAATAAATAAATCTTTCCAGTTGTGCATTTGTTCCAAAGCCTCTAGAAGAACAAGTGAATTCATTTTAAATCTTTGAACAAGTTTCTTGAATTTCTGATGGTCAGCACTAAATCAAACCTGATCTGATCCAACAGCTACACATGCAGTAATATGATCTATCTGAATTAACAAAAGAATTGTATTCACATTTAACAATTTGTCCCTCGTTTACGGGTAGGGGAAATATCAGCAGAGACGTTTATATGTGGCAAAGTACTGATGCCTGAGAAGGTAAAAGGAATCCAATTTGCTCTCTATCAGATGCCTTATTCAATGCGCATCAAATGTAGCAACAGAGACACAGGTAACTGCAATCTTCAATCATTCATTATCTCTATCAGAAGGAACAATTGTGCCCTAGCTTCACTACCTTTTTCCCACAGACAGGAAAAGGAAGAAAGGGAGAGCAACAACTGTCCTCCCAGATTCACAAATTGCCAACAAAACTCAACACAGGTCGGGGTGGGGGGAGTTTTACAAATTGGGAGCCTTTGCTAGTCATGCGCTCATATTTCATGTGATTCAATGAAAACTGCATTCAACACAAAACTTCAACTCTCTTACAAAAGTAAGACTTGAAACCATGATTCGGTATGGATTTGCAAACTGTGATTAGGAAAGAAGCTGGTTAGTGCTCACCATAGTTTGTGGTGTTAAAATGTTTAACTCAAAACCTGGGGTAGAAAGGGAGAACCACTGAGGAGGGATGGAGCACACTTTCCAGAGTCCAGGATCTGACTGGCAAGTAATAAGAATGTAAGAAGAGCCCTGCTGGATCAGAGCAGTGTTCCATCTAGTCCAGCATCCTATCTCAGTCAGTAGCCAACAAGTTCCTCTGGAGGGCCAAGGGCAAAGAGGACGAGGCCGTCCCCTGATGTGGCCCCCAGGCACTGGGATTCAGAGGCCAACTACCTCTGAACATGGAGGTTCCCTCTCTTCTTCACCCATCCAATTTGACCTCAATGGTAGAGAAACATTGCTACTCAATGGGTGCGATCATACGCACCCATTTGCCACACAAGAGGGATGATTCACTAGCAGATCAAAGCAGCGCGATCACACCAGCACATCTGGGAAGCGTCCCACAACCGTCGTCAAGCCATCGCAAGCTGTTTTGATCCGGCCGGGAATCAGAGTAAAAAATGCAGTATCAAATGGTTTACTAGTGAAAATGCAGTATCAAATGGTTTGCTGCGGGCCAGAGCCGACTTTCCCTGTGTGATCGCGCCAGCGCAAAGTTGTGGCATCGAGGATAGTCTGATTAGGCTATCCCGATGCCATGTTGTTGTTTCCCCCCCCCCCTTTTCAGTGTGCGCATCATCAAAAGCTCTTCGGTTGGAGGAGTAATTCATCAATCCCCCGTTTAAGCGAATTGGAAACCAACCCCCCCCCCCAAAAAAACACCCCTCAACCACGGTTGCGTCTGATCACGCAGTGGTGAGTTGCGCCAGCAGGTCCACAGACCTGTATGATTGCGCAACTGTGGGGCAAATTGCTCCGGGGCAAAATACCCTTGATTCCCCTCCAGATTATCTCGCTCGTGTGGAAGGGACCAGTGTTTGTTAGGACAGCCAGAGCCTTTCCCCAGTTCCAGGAAACTCAATTACCCCACCTGAAACTTTCTTCCCACATCCTGCTTTTAAGTACTCCGTTCTAGATCTAATCACGCTATGAATCCCAACCTCCTCACCCTTCCCAAAGCCCTTAAAATTGGCAACTCAAGCTCTTTCAGCTTTGTAGTCAGTTCTGCATCCTGGATCTTCTTCTGTTGAAACCACTGGATTCCTGCCTCCTCCCAACGCTGTACCTGGTTTTGAACCAGAGCCTACTTCCCACACTTTTGGCCTTTTGTTGAATCACTGGATCCCTCCACTCTGGATCCCTAGCTGCTCATGTGATTTCAGTTTGGATTCTTCTTTTGACCCAGACCAGCTTCCCTTCTTTTCTCCACTGGACCACAGCCCTGCAGACTCCTTGGAATAAAGTGACACATGTTTTTCTTTTCATCTCTTATTTCCCCTTAGATTCCCTATTCACCCCAATCAGACAACAACCCAGGGTAGTACTTGCTAGGAGTGTGTTACTGTACTGCAACACTGTTTCATGTTTTTGCTTTCCCTGGCACTTCATCCTTCTAGCATTGTATCTTGGTTCAGCAAATAAAAATTAATTCTTTGTGAGAGCCTCTCTCTCTGCGATGGTTTTCTTTGATAAGTGGGTTTTCTTTGATAAGCCATGCTAAATCAGGACCAGAGTATACACCAGACTGCTCAACCCCCAAAAAGCTGCCTCAGTGACACCATACATGGGGAAAGGATCCTTTGCATGCTACAGACCCAACACATATATTGATTTGGGTAGCAGCTGACAAACCTAAAATAAAGATACTGGAAAGCAGCAGCCTCATGTTTGGGTTGCTTAGATAGACCTGCCTACCCACCCCAAGTGTTTTCTACTATGTTCTGAAGCTTGTCCATCATTTTAAGCATGGTGAATTAAAAGCAATCAATACACCCTGAAGGGAAACAGAGGTTTCCGCCCAGATATCACTAAGTATCAAGGAATTTAAGCTCTTTGGGCATGATCCAGCTACAGCCAGCAGTGACTAATGCCCACTGATTCCGATTTCCCACAAGGCGCTGCCCCTGCATTGTTCTTCTGTTTTCCCCAATCGTGTGCTTGAATTCCCCTCTATTTGCCGTGGGGTGCATTTTGACCCGCGGCTCCGCCCGATTTTCTCCAGGGCTTCAGTGATCCTCAAAAAACAGGATCACTGAAGCCACGGGGGAAATCGTGCAAAGCTGCGGGTCAAAATGTGCCCCACGGCAAATAGTGGGGAATTGAAGCATGCAATCGGGGAAAACAAAAAAAGACGCCAGGGCAGCACCTTGTGGGAAATCAGTCTGAGAGTAACAGGACTTAAATTAGTCACAACTTTTTCTATTGGTTTCAAAGTCATGGCCCACTTCACCTGCAGCAGGGGCTTTATATCGAAACTACAATTGTGACTTTTTAAAGAACTGACACCGGAATAAGAAGAGTAGGTTTTTATACCCTGCTTTCTCTCTACCTTAAGGAAGCTCAACATAGCTTACAATCACCTTTCCCTTCCGCTCCCCACAACAGGAACCTTGTGAGGTAGGTGGGGCCAAGAGAGTTCTGAGAGAACTGTGACTGGCCCAAAGTCACCCAGCAGGCTTCATGCGGAGGAGGAGTGGGGAATCAAACCCGGTTCTCCAGATTAGCATTCTCCACTCTTCACCACTATCCCAGGGCTCTTCCGCATTCTCGTTTTTGTCACTATTGCTTTGTGTGTCCCCCTCCTTTTTCCACATATGTTTTTCTCTCTCTGGGACTATTAGAAAAAGCAAAATGTATTTTGGGGTGGGAGAAGCCCTGAAGCAACAGGAACACACAAGTGATGAAAATTGGAATGCAGAAGAGCCCCCACACAAGAAATATGCCACCACAAGAAACATAACCAACTTCAATACTGGAACAGCAGTTTTGTTTTTCAGAAGTATTCACAATGCTGCTCAGGCACAATACAGAGGCTGATATTTTAAATGTAACTGATGAATAATTTTATTTTATTCTCCTTAGCAGGAGGGCTTATTATGTGCTAGGAATGCATGAACACTTTACGACAGCCTGATTTAGAAAACATACTGTGCCTGAAAAACAATTATTCAGAATAGCTGTGAGATGGTGCACACAAAACTGCTGGCCTTTTTTTAAAAAAAAAAAAAATCACTCTCCATGGCAACTATCTCCATATGGCAAGCCCAGCACTTTTACAGCATCCTCCCCTCCTCACACTTACAGAGTTCTTTTTCGGTTGCAGCCATCACCACACCTGCAGAGGGCTGGGAGGGATTCCCTATGGCTTATCATCACACCCCTGGATCCAAGGCAGTAGATTTCCAAGCTTTTTAGATCTTGGGCCTATCTTTAACATTGGTCCCACATAAGCTTCTTTACTATCCCATGTTCCCACTCCCCTTCAAAAGCAGTGATGGTGGCCCCATGAATTCAAGACACCTCAGGTTGCGGGGCAACCCAATGGCTCACCAGTTGATGACCAACAATCTGATGGAAATTGTTTCACATGCACGGCCTCCTACAATTTCCTAAACATTAGAATATTTCAAAAATAGCTGTTAGGAATCTGTTTCATTGAGAAGGGACAGCACTGCAATATCTATGCAGAAGCTGTGGATGGGGGAGAAAGCACCAAGTAGGGTTGCCAGATTCCCCGGTTTGGCGGAAGGTTCCCAATTTGGAGGAGCTTCTTCCCACCCACCCACTTGGCCGCTTGGAGTTCAGGTGAGCAAACCCCACTGCCCAGAAGCATTTAAAGGGATGCTTCTGAGCAGCAGAGGGCCCTTGTATGCCCGAGTTCCAAGCGGACAAGCTGCTTGGAGTTCAGGTGTGTGGCCAGCTGCTCCCTCACCCCCTGCAAGTTTTCAAGGGCCCAGCTGATCAGTGAGCCCTTTAAATCTTGCTGGAGGGGAAGAAGAGGGAGTAGCTGTGGGCCGTTGTTGTTGTTGGGGGTGGGGCTTAGAGTGGTGATGTCCACAAGGTGATGCATCATGTTGGTGATGTCCCCGCCCCATACAGGAACACCCCCCAAAGTCCCCTGCTGGGAATGCTGCGGGACCTGGCAACCCTAGCACCAAGACATACAGTGCGTGTCAATAAAGAAGATTAGACCTCGTCCCCAGCAAACAGCTTCTATTGGGTATCCCCAAAGGCTCCACTTTCTAATCAGCTGCAAAACTCAGGCTTTAGTTTCCTTTGCTACTCCCACTCCAACTTGTCAAACCCATTAGGAGCACGTGTGGTGTGTCCTCGCTCAGTAGCCAATAACCACCAATGTTTGTGTGTAGAGTGCTGTCAAGTTGCACCCAACTTGTGGTGGCCCAATGGGCAGGGTTTCTGAGGCAAGAGATGAAGGGAGGTGGTTTGTCATTGCTGCCTCTGCGTAGCAGCCCTGGACTTGACCCTGCTTTGCTTCCGAGGTATGACGAAGTTGGGCCATCCAGGGCCATCCAGTGCTTTGCTGCCATCAATGTTTACCAATATATTTTCTAGCCACCAAAACCAGTAGAAACACATCTTCAGCAAATTTATAGAAACATCAACTGATCAGCAGAGCATGTTAGCAAGTAATGGAGTTATAAGCATTTAGCTTTTTACAATGGTTTAAAAGTTACTGTTCCTGAACTTTCATACTGATGGGCCAAGCTATATTACTCAGCAGCTTGCTAGACAGCTCCATTGCAACTGGTTCTTGTCTGCTGGGCTTCACGTTTTTATTTTAACTTTTTGTTGCTGGTTTCACACTAGCATTAGCCATTTCTGATTTTTATAAGCTTCAGTAAAGCCACCTTGACCATCCTATTTTGGAAGGAAAAGTGGAATAGAAACCTTTTAAATCAAAGATGAAAATAAGTATCCAAACAAGGCATATCCTTCACTGGACAGGCCAAAACATCATTCTCTACTACCGTTCCTCTGAAACAGGCTTGTTCAGCTACTCTGAAGTTATGCCAGAAAGGTGTGAACACAAACATCTATACACAAACAGGCCAGAACAGAGGGCTAGAAGAAGAGATGAAGCCTAGCACATAAGCAATCCCATAGTTTCCTACTTTTCTTCATTTTCAAGTTACATGAGAAAAAGCTCAGATGAGGTACTGTAAATTCTCTGAGACAAGAGGAAAACAATGTTGTCATTTCAGTATCTGAAGAAACCACTTAACATTTCTTGGTGCAGTTGCTCAGCATGAAGAGATTCCTGCATCAAGACTGGTTGGTGTACTTCTACACAGTGCACGGAAAATAACCAGAACAGGTTAAAGTGGGGAAGTAAGTGGACAACACGGCAGAGAACTGCAGCAGAATGGTCAAGAACCACCAAGAAAAAAACCAGAAACTACGATACTCACCACCGAATACATCTCCGTTCTGGTAGTTCTTCCCCTTCTGAGCTTCCTCTTCATTTTGAACAGCAGAAACATGCTTGGCTGATGCACAGCCCATAGCTTCATTTGGTTAGCTCCAGCTTGACTGAGCCGCAAACCATTTCTACAGATGGGCACGCATGGTTTATTTTAGAAATGATCCACCTTCCAGCTTTGTCGTCAAGCCTCTTTATTTTACCTGTTGATGGAAGAAACAAGGCAAAAAAATTCAGCACGTGTAAGAGCTAACTGGCCATTAGCCGATGCCTCTCCATGGAGGAATACCTGGAGGAAAGGAAATCAAGAACCATCTTGCATGTATTACAAAACAATTTATTTAACCATTCCAAAAAGCTGCACATAGAAACCAATGACACTGTCTACTCATCCTACTTTTTATAATTCATACATTTACATGTTATTGGGGGAGGGACACTTATTTTACTTCAGCCAGTAAATTTTCCCCCCTCAGATTTTGAAAGGGGGGGGAAATCAATGACCTGTCACGAAATGCAAATGATGAAAGCAAGTTTAATTCAGCCTTTATGACTTCCACGCATGTTCCCGTGGGCTGTGGTCCCAGCTTCAGGCAATAAATCTAACGCATCATATAGGCTTAGGGCATTTTCAGACAGGACAGTTTTGTGCATCTCCTGCAATACTCACAGCCCTTTAGGGACTGGTTTTAGTCCTACAAAAGCAACTGCTGCTCGCTAATTACAGGCTAAGCCCCTGGGCAGTCACACTACATTCTTCCACAGCAGCCTCCCAGAAGAGAGACTGTAGCCACAACAGGGCATTTATGGGGCTTGAATGGGAGGGGATGGAAACACATAAACAACAAAACTGCAATGCCTTTAGTAAACAAGCTCTCCGAGATCCCTTCTAATGTGCCATAATGGATGTGTCAGTTTCTAAAGGGCAAGGCTCCTTGTTGTTTCTAATACGCATCACTCAGGTTTTAGGAGTAAGGTTGTCTACTAGGAGAGCTGATTGTGCAAATAGTTGCACAACAGGTTCAGACTCCCCAAGATAACCATCAGCTTCACAGATCCCTTATACCTTGGCTCTTAAGTCTGGGCACAACCTCTGGGCACAGCCTTCAAGGGTGTAAGGATCTGCGGCCACCCATGGGTTCAACTAGAACTAATGACAGTTGGTCACTCATATGAGATTCAAATCAGCTCTGCTTCCAGCACCTCACACCCGCCACCAGAGAGCAAGCTGCACAGGAATGAGCTCCAGCCTATGCAGCTCAGTGGTGCCAACTGGGCTTCAATCTCCATTAAAACTTCAGGCCTCACCTGATTGAGCCTCGGCACTGACGGCTGGAGCCAAACGGGACACCTTAAGCCCTTTAAAACCCTGGCTCGCAGGCCTCCTCTTCCGTCTGGACAGTTCAGCCAGAATGAGCTTAATCTGCCCATCCACATTCTACTACATCGCATATAATGATTCTGCATCTGGCACTCGCTCCACATATTCTCAACTGGGAAGAAAAAGGTGCAGCTCAGAACCACATTCGAATACCTTGGGGCAACGCTGTACTGACTGCAAAGTCACCCCTGAACGGCCATATATCTATGCAGAAGGTACCATAAAATCCAATGAACAAAGAAAGCAAAAGTGGCATACAATGCAGAGGATACCATAAAATCAGTGAAAGCAGCATGCAGTGCAGAGGGGAATTTCTGTTCCAGTGTGAGTTACGTAAAACAACAGAGGGAAAAGCCAACGCAGAATCACCATGGATACTGGATATTGTCTGCCTGAGACTTTGCCTCTTTCCTCTGATGCTCAGATTATTATCTGACCCCCTGGAAAACCAGACTGCCGACTGACTGACCTTTGCCCCTGGCCCTCTGCTCCCCCCCCTTCTGAGCCCTGGTACATTGACAGGTTGGCACATGAAGACCTCTGCTGGCATATAGAGATCTCCACAAAGGACAGAGGCCTCCTGAAGAAGGAGATAAGTTCACATTTCTTCCTGAGTGGAGAGGGAGAGAGATGCATAGATGCCTGCAGACAGCAATTCTTGGCAAATACCATTCTGAGCCAGGGTGTAAAGACATCTATGCTAAAATTGCCCTCCCCTGGATAGCCCAGGCTAGTCTCTTGATCTCATCAGATCTCAGAACCTAAGCTGGGTCAGCCCTGGTCAGTATTTGGGAGGCCACCAAGGAATACCAGGGTTGCTACAGAGAGGCAGGCAATGGCAAACCACCCGTGAATGCCTCTTGCCTTGAAGAAGAGAAGAGATTGGATTTATACCCCACCCTTCACTACCCAAAGGAGTCTCAAAGTGGCTTACAAACTCCTTTCCCTTCCCCTCCCCACAACAGACACCCCGTGAGGGAGGTGGGGCTGAGAGAGCTCTGACAGAAACTGCTCTTTTTTCAAGAACAGCTGTGCCAGAACTATGGCCAGAACTATGAAAACCCTGTGGGGGTCACCGTAAGACAGCTGCAACTTGACAGGGGAAAAAAATTAGGTTGTATTCTATAGGCCTTAAATCCTTCTCCAATTAAGGTGTCACACTCTCCAAAAAAAACCCCACTCTGGTTCTTTTGAACTGTACAGCAATTACACTTGCAGGTTTTCTGTTTACCTGACTGCCCTTCTATATGCCTATTTCCATGACATTCTCAAATCTGGAAGGCTAGGGAAGAAGGCCTAAAGTTTATCAAGAAAGGCAAAGCTATCATTATTCACAAAGCTATGTACAAACCGCTCACTGTAACATATCCAACAGTCTGTTTTCCTCTCTCGTGTATTTAACTTGAAAAGGTTTCAAAACCAATTGAATTATGAAGGAGAGAAGAACTGAATCATAAAATCCCTCTTATCAGTGACAATCGTAAGGAGATTCAAGACACACTTAAACGGATCTAAGTAGATCTGCACAAAGCTGCTTTATTAAAGTTGCCCGCAACTTAGATCTCAGACCACTGTCCTGCGGACAGCATTCTAAAAACGACTGCTGGAATCATTTGGTTCATCTGCAATACCTAGAAAACTGGGCACGGCATCCAACCGTTAACCTGACCAAACGCAGAAGGTGAGGATAATGCACTTTGACAAACAAGATTATACAGCATCACCTGCTAATATAAGTTGACTTTTCAGTTCTGATTACAGCTATGGTTGCAAGCTGTGGAGGGAGGGGGTCCTCTTTTCTCACTTTCTGATTAGCTACCAGGAAAAAAACAAAGGAGTAAAACATATCATTGTTTACCCCAACACTGTTATCATATATGCTGATTTTAGGAAAACTGTCACCTTCAGAACCGGAAAGACCGGCAAGCTTAATGTATTAAATAGTTTATCGCCAGCAAGTAAAGATACATAATAGCTGTTATGGATTACAAATGCCTTGAGTGCCGCACGATGAAACAACCTACTCATTAGTTCACGTCAACCATCCCAAGAAAACACACTGAACAAGAAGCTTTCATTGCAATTAACTGCAAGCTTTTACATTTAAACCCTCTCAACATAAAGAGAGCATTCAAACCTGGCATACCAGATGCAAGAAATGCTTTCTGGATACACAGGCTGAACACTCTAACAACTCATGGTTTAAACTAGAAGGTGTAGTACTTGATTTAGTTGTTGAGCCTCATGATGTAGAGCAGTGATCTTTCTATGTATGTGTGTGTAGGGGGGAATCCAGATGAAGGCGATAATGGCGTAGAGAGCTTCTTTACACTATTGATTTACATTTGGTTTTATCTCAATTTGACTATCAAGGTTTCACTATTTGTAGTTTCTCTGAGGTTGCTGAAGGTTCTGTTACAAATCCTGATGCCTCTATTGTAGAACAATTCCCAGAACTCCCTTGGGAGAGGGAATGACTGTTGCTTGATTTCAGGCCCAGAGGGTAAATACGCCCTCAAAAAGACAATTCACCTTGCCATCGGTGATCTCTTCCCGAAATGCACATACACAAAGGAGTGCTGGGTGTGTTGTACTGTGCCATCTCCATTCCAGGAAAGTATTGGTGAGAGCAGGAAGGAAGGCGGCATGGTATGGCCCGACTGTGTCGGATCACGGAAGCTAAGCAGGGTCGGTACTTAGATGGGAGACCATCAAGGCAGACTCTGCAGAGGAAGGTAATGACAAACCACCTCTGCTTCTCACTTGCCTTAGCCCCTTCCTGGGGTCACCAACGCTGAAGGCAAATGCCCCGGAATCTTCTGCAACATGAGAGTCCTATGATCCATATGCAGACATCAACACAGAAAAGGCTTCTTGAAAGTGGAATACTTGACCACCACTGCAGTGCAGGACTATGAGGACACAGCAAGGAGGAATTTGGAAGACCCAAAGAGTGCACTCTATAAGCAAAAACCTACAATGGCAGATAGTGTTACCAGTTTCCAGTAGCAGTCCAGCAGTCAACATCCCTTCCCCAAACCCCCTGCTCACACATCCCTTCTTTATCTGGTTCACAGTGTAATCCTAAACAGAGTGAAATCCTTCTATGCCCATTGCTTTCACCTGACATAGAAAAGGGTAACTCTGCTTAGGAGGGCACTGCAACTGCACAGCCAGGTATTCAAGAAGCCATTACAATATTTACATAAGAGGGGGGATCCCACACCCATATATACTTGCACTTCTAGGGACTCTGCGAGAAGGAATTGCAAGGGGCTGCGGACAGAACCAGAAGTAAGCCAGCAAGGGCCAGTATGCAGTACTAGTAAGAAAGTGGTGTGGTAGTAACTGCTCTCAGGTAGCAGCCAACCGAGTAGAGTTCTCAAGGCAAGAGACAAGCAGAGGGGGTCTGCCATTGCCTGCCTCCACATATCGACTCTGAACTTCCTTGGTGGTCTCCCACCTGTGCCCTGCTTAGCTTCTGAGAGCTAATAAAACCAGACTAACCTGGACCCTCCAGGGCAGGGCAGCCAGACACTGTACCTCCCTTCTACTTTGAGCTCCAGAAAAAGTGCACAACAGCAAAGAATTTAAAGTACTTTCCGCCTTGGCCGCAACACACATACAAATTGAACAAAACATTTGGCTCCACTGCGGGTGTTTTTAACAGGTAGGTCAATTGATTTTTCTATCATTTCACTGCAGCTTTTTTGTTTTTAATTTGCCGTATGACTGAAACTCAATGGAGATCTCCAGTGTCAGTGCTACGATGTGAAAATTAAAGGAAATTAAAAGGCATTCATCACTAACTTCTCCACTCTCTGGATTCTCATTAGGACACCGTGTTCTTTAAGTACCAGAAAACAGTTGGGAGCAGATGAGGCTGTTGGTTTCTGCCTAATTTAAAGGCAGAAAAGAGGAGTGCTTTGTACTTGAAAGAGGGAATGTTCTGGGACTTCCGGCAAGACTTGCGATAATGGCGGACGTGCTCCTCCGCAACTGCGGGGAGCGCGATCCGTACCCGGTGGGAAGAAGGGGCTCTGGACTGGTGCCGAGCCCCCAGAGACCCCAGTGAGGGGGCTCTGCCTGGGGTGGCACGAAGGGGATCTCTCCCTATGGTGGCGATCGAGGGATCGAGATCCATTTTCATCACCCCCATAGGTTCCCCCGCCATGGGAGCCGTATGGCTGAAAGCGCAAATCCGTGAAGCAGCAGAGAGTGCGAAGCAATGAGGCTGGAACTGACAGTTACGCATGGAGAAAACGTGAGTCTGAAGTAAGAAAAGCAGAATACAGCGGGAAGACGGCGGGAGGAGTGAAACCCACCCACCCCCCCCTCCGGGACTGGCGTACTTACCAGACTCTTCACGTGGCGTTACTGCATGAATAAAAGCCCATCCGCCTTGCTAGATGGCAGCATCGCTCACTTGGAGATATAAACTTTAAAAGGACATAAGTGCTGTTCGAAAATTTGCTCCTTTCGTTCATCTTTTCTATCTATAAACAAAGAGCGCAGCCTCAACAATGGCGGGGAAACCGAAACCTTCCCCCAAACTAGGAAGTACAGCTCCGAGTGCAAAGGTTGATACCACAGAGATGAGCGCGGTGTTCTCCTCCTTATTGCGACCTCTAGTGGACCAAATGACAGCTCTCAACGTGAAGATGGACAAAATGCAGTTAGAACTAAAAGAGTCGAATAAAACCACAGAGAAGCTGCAGCTAGAACTTCTGGAAGTAAAAACTTCAGTAAAAAACCAAGACTCAAGACTACAAAAGGCAGAGAAAGAAAAGGCCTTCCACCATGATCAGCTTTTGAAATTACAAATGGAAAGATCGAATTTTTTCCTAAGACTTCAGAATGTGCCAGAAAACACAGGAGAAGACCTTAAAAATTTGCTAAGTGAAGCACTTCAACCAGTGACAGGCATGAAAGCAGCGGATATAAAAAGCGATATGGATATGGTTTACAGAACCTATCCTGATTATACTAAAAAGAAAAGCCTGCCTGGTGAAATTATGATAAGGTTCTCCAAAAAATCTACAAGAGACGTGGTGCTTAGGACCACAAACAAAGCAGCTCTGAAGATCCTGGGAGAAGAAGTAAAAGTGATGAAGGATTGAAATAAGGAAAAGAAGGAAAGCCTATGGAAAATTGACATCTTGGCTCCAGTCTGAGTCTATCATCTATCGCTGGAATACTCCAGAAGGACTATGCTTCAGCATCAAAGATAAGAAGTATAAGATTGACTCTGTTCAACAAGCGAAAAAATTTCTGGAAAAAAGCAAAGAAAAGAAAACTGGGAGAGACTCAGATGGTTCACTGGCCTCGCAAGAAAGCATGTATGGATTTGATAGCTCAAAGAGTGAAGAAGAAGTGTCTGACTCGGAAAAAGGAGCAGCAGCTCCAAAAGTAGATGAGACTGTTAAGACAAGAAGAGGACGAAAGAAGAAATAGTGATTAAACTGTTTTATTAAGCATTGCACCTATGTATTATAAATTGTTTAATTAACCGTATTTCTCTAGGTGGGCGTGCCTGCCAAATAGTTTTGATAATTTTTATAGTAGCAGTAACAAAATAATTGAAATTTATCCAAGGTTCTAAATGCTTCATAATTATATTATGTAACATGGTAGTATTAAGCAAATGATAAAGTACTCTCTGTATAAGGTATATGTAGCTTAGATTGTAGCGTATTAGTTGTAGATATAGGAAAAATCAATAAAAAATTATAAAAAAAAAAAGAAAGAGGGAATGTTCTGACTATGACAGGAGAGTTTGCCGCATGTCTTGTAGCAGCCTATAGCGTATGATGCCACTGAAAGACCACCACTACTGCCCTGAGAGAAATGCAGGGAAGATTTCATGCTGGACGAATGGGAATATTATAAAGGTGTGGGCATTCATCTTATCCCATTTTTCTTTCTCCCAGGATCTCAGGGGTTTGAACCCAGTGTCCTCGATCCAAGTCCAATATCCATCTCTACAGCCTTAAAAAGTTGTCCAACTTTCTGTCTCATAAAATTGTATAACCTTAGCTATCCATACACCCCTATGCAAGTCTGTTGTGAATCACCGGCAGAAGCCACCGGCTGTAATTCAGGGCACTGTTGTCTACCTTTACTAAAATTTTCAATGAGGAACCCAGATGAGCTTCTAGGAAACCCACAACAGAGCTTCTAGCTTCTAGATGAGCTTCTAGGAAACCCACAACAGAACTGAAAAACCCTTGGCTTAAGCATGATAAAGTTTCTGTAGTTGAATTACCACATACAGTCTGAATTGAGCAATAAGTCAAGTCTTAATGAAAAAAACATTCCATCTTTTCACAAAAAGAGGGGGTATGAATATTGGTGAAGGAAGCAGATTTCCTCTAAAGAGCCAGTTTGGTGTAATGGTTAAGTGTAATGGTTAAGACTCTAATCTGGGAGAACTGGGTTTGATTCCCCACTCTTCCACTTGCACCTGCTGGATGACCTTGGGCAAGCTGTAGTTCTGGCACAGCTGTTCTTGAAAAAAGAGCAGTTTCTGTCAGAGCTCTCTCAGCCCCACCTACCTCACAGGGTGTCTGTTGTGGGGAGGGGAAGGGAAGGGAAGGGAGTTTGTAAGCCGCTCTGAGACTCCCTTGGGTAGTGAAGGGTCGGGTATAAATCCAATCTCTTCTCTTCTTCTAAAAAAATTTCACCTTCCTTTCCAGATACTTCTCTTATAAATGCTGTGTAAAGGAATATTTTTTTATACTATCAACTAAAGGGTAACTCCAAGATAACACTAAAATGTTTCCAAAATTACATGATTGCATGGTAATTTCACACAGAGATCCTTGGTTCTATCCCCAACTTCCACCCAAAAATTATTCATATCAGCTTCACTAGTCAGCACCATAAACTGAATGTGAAATGAATTGAGTCCGCTTCTAAACAAATAAAAAACCCATTATACAGCAAAGCCAATTAAAGGACAGATATCTATTCTGGTTCCCTGTCTCAAGTACACAACAATACTATTATGCCCCTTTGCGAATTCAACACATGCTGCATAACTACTGATACGAAAGGCATCCTGTGTGTATAATTTAAGTACAATCCACAACAACAGTTCATTACTCAGTCTTGCAGAGAAACATCAATATCAGCACCAATTTTTCCATTTTCACTTCTGCAAATTTAAGTCCACGTCAACACACTTCTGTTAATAACCCTGAAATGATGAGTCTCTCCACAATGAAACCTGGTCCCTTCATTTACATGTTTTGATTTCCAGTACTTATCACCACATTGCAATTTTTTTTTTATTGCTTACCTGGATGAAGCCGGGCAGATAATCATATGGAATAGCAATAATAATAATAATAATAATAATAATAATAATACAGTGGGTACAGTGGGAAGGGACTGGGGTAAAGTAATATCATAGAAATACTCAAGCTAGTACTAACAGAACACAGAGCACTTCACCCTTCAGTACACAAACTCCAGAGGGATAATAAGTACTAACTGTAGCAGGAACAAAGAAGCTTAACGATCTTTAAGATTTAACACCTTAAAGTTTAAAGCTGTATTTAGGATTACAATTTAGATGTACTAAACTCAGGACTATTGCGTAAACATGCTTAGGACTGCAATGTAACTGTTTTTATTTGGCCATTTACAAACATTTTGCCCTATGTGAATGTATGCAGCATTGTCTCCGATCACTGCAAACCCAGTCACCTTCCACCAAAGGAGGGTAGCTTGTGTCCCCTATCTGCTCCCCCCTCTTCTTATTATGTTTACTGCCCTTGTTTGGGCAGGACTGCTTGGTGGGCAGCCAGACTACTTGGCAGTGGGGGAAACAGAACCCAGTACTGGAAACATGAAGACCACCAGTCCACCGGATTGGGCATTCGTTTCCAGGTCAAGTAGCCCTTTCTACTGCAACCAAGGTAGCACCCTGAGGTAGTGCTGGAGGCAGACACTAGAAGATAGTTCCCGCTGGCATGATCCTCCCGTCTGAAGCTATGGTTTTGGGTATACTTCTGGGTGGAGGGACTTGAATAGGCGGAGATGTGGTAGAAGCCATGAGACATAAGGTTGTCTGGGTTCTGAAACTAGGTTTCATCTTTTGGTGGTACCATTTTATGTGTTGGTCAATGGTCACTGGTAGAACTATAGGTATTAAAGTGGTGCATGAGGCTGGGAGGGTTTGGGAGAATAAGAGTCCTTGCTCCTTGACCAATCTCTGACCCACCCTAAGAGATGCAAGCAGAGAAACTTCCTGTCCCTCTAATTCAACTCTGATGCCGTGCAATGCCAGGCCATCAAAGAATAAGAATTCTCTGATCCAAGATTCAATTCTTCAAGCATGTATGGATTAGGCATGTATAGATCAAGCATGTATTGACCAAAGACTGGCAGGATGAGCCTCCTGGTGTTATTCAACTGGGTATGCAGTTTTTATCAACTCTACACTGGTGGGTATACTTCTCTGTTAAACACTCTCCTCCCTGTACAGGCAAATGACAGGTTTTGATTGCCTGTAACATGTGTTGGATACCAGGGACAGGTTAAGGTTTTTGCTGGTTTGCCAGTAGACGCCCTGGCTGAGCTGGCTAAAGTGGTCTTAGACCAGCTATTGGGAAACAGGCTTAACGTTCATACTGGGTCTACATCATAGTCACCATGGGACTCTACCAGCTTATTATGGGGCCAACACATGAAAAAGGTCATACTTAAATCTACTTTTCTGTACCATGCAAGTTTCTGGTTGTCTGGAAAGAACTGCTGTAGGTCAGTGGTAGAGCATCTGCTTGCATGCAGAAGGTCCCAGGTTCAATCCTCAGCACCTCCAGCCCAAGGATCAGGAAGGAGATGATGTGAAAGATCACTGCCTGAGACCCTGGAGAGCCGCTGCTAGTCTGAGTAAACAATACTGACTTTGATGGACCAGAGGTCTGATTTGGAATAAGGTAGCTTCATGTGCTCCTGTCATGGTTGCATCATTATGTACTGAAATCTTGATTGTTGGGGTGTCTCCCCTTTACATGGGCAGTGGTCCAATTAGGAGAGTCCAGCCACAAAATCTGTCCAGTTGTTTCGAAGAGAGAGATGAGGGATTCTGAGAACCTTAATGGCAACTCTGTAGAAGCTCTAGTGTCAGTCTGGAACACGTCCTAAGTGGAGAAGTAGACAGAACCTAACACCCTATCCCTCCCTCTAGGATGCTCTGCCTTATGCTTTACCAGACAGCTGAGTGACATGAAAAGGACTGTGAGATGCTTCAGATTTCACTGGCAGAAGAGTCAAGTCAAATCAGACAAAACATGCCAAAGAGCTTATCTGAAGGCCTATGAGATGCTGAAATGTTTTTTCCCTCCACCATCATTGCATCAGCTAGATTTCATCCAACACGGTTTTTCAAGGTAGATCAAGATGGGTAGCCATGTTAGTCTGCCTGTAGCAGTAGAAAAGAGCAAGAGACTAGTAACACTTTAAAGATTAACAAAATATGTGACAGGGTATGAGCTTTCACAAGTCACTGCTCACTTCTTCAGATACAGCTAGAATGGGAGTCCAGCTGTCCTATTTAGTGGAAAGTGTAGTGGTTTCTGATGCCAAATGACATTAGCAGGCAAATGCCAATAGCAGGTAAGCTATTGGCATTTGCCTGCTAATGTCATTCGGCATCTGAAATCACTCCACTTTCCAATAAACAGGACAGCTGGACTCCCATTCTAGCTGTATCTGAAGAAGTGTATCTGACAAAGCAAGCAGTGACTCATGAAAGCTCATACCCTACCACATATTTTGTTAGTCTTTAAGGTGCTACTGGACTCTTGCTCTTTTCTACAGTTATTCAAGGTGGTTTTGGGACCTACTGATTCCTAGATCTGATCACCTTACTGAAAATATGTAAACCGTTTGACATGACACTTTGCCAAGATTATTAGCTGACATGTGATCCAATGTTGACATCGGGTTAAAAGGTAGATTATGTACCGGAGGCATTCAGAAGCATCTGCTTGTCAGAGCGCTATCAGCTTCCGACTGATCTTCCTGATAGATGCAGAGAGGGTTCTTGGAACTGTGAAAGCAGCTACCACCTACAACTTGGATCGCTGCCCTTCTTGGCTAATCTAAGTCATGCCAAGGGAAACTGAGAATTAATCTAGCCAGAACAGTGAACATTCCATTGATGGAAGAAATTTCCCCAAAACTTATGAAAAGAGACTGTAATTAAACAATCATTCAAACAGCCTTCCTTGGCAAAAGAGGAATTTCCCAACCTTGCTTTTTTACCCAAAATGATTGAGCGGTTGATGGCAGAGCACTTCAGACGCATCTGCCACCGACACAGTATCACTATTTAGCTGAAATAAAAGAGGGTAAAGATGAAAGAGATGGCTCTTCATTGGTTTTGGCCTTTTCTGTCCAATCAAAGTTTCTGTTGAGAAGGCTATATGGAATCTGATCTATGCTGTAGTACCATAAGGGTCAGTACTTTTATTTATGCTTTGGGGTTGGGTGTCATCAATACACTGATGGACATCCAGTTCCGTATTTTGATAACAATGCCTCAAAAAATGGCTGTAGCATCCTGAATCAGTATTTGGAAACTGAGATTGTGGCTATGGGGAAAAACTGGAACTGGATCAAGACAAGACAGAGTTAACGCTAGTTGGTACAGTTGGTGACCTAGCAATGGTTTACTAAACCTGGATGGAGTAATTTACATCTTGCAAAGGATATAAAAAGAGTTGGAGGGCATTTTCTTGCTTGAGAAGAAGGCAGGCATTGCTGCTTACAGTACTTTTTCTCAAATACATCTTGATCATCAGTCATCTCTTCATCAGGACTCAGTTGATGTAGATGTACGAATCCATACTACCATCACTTTTTGGATGGACTATGGTAATGAACTCCACTTTTTAAGGGCTGCTCTTAAAAACAACTTCAGTTCTACTTCAAACTGTGGATGTTTGTCTTTTGACTGTTGTAAGCTGATTTGGAACATAGATTCAGGTGGATAGCTGTGTTGGTCTGAAGCAACAGAACAAAATTTGAGTCCAGTGTGGCACCTTTAAGGCCAACAAAGTTTTATTCAAGGCATAAGCTTTCGTGTGCGTGCAACTTCTTCAGTTACCAAATATATGAACAAATCTGAAGTGTGCTTTGTTGGTCTTAAAAATGCCACTGGACTCAAACTTTGTTCTGATTTTGAACATATTAGCCCTGCTCTGGAATGACTTCAGTTGTTACTTGTTTCTGGGCTCAATTTAGGTGGTGGTTCTTATCTTTAACACTCTTTGCTGCCTAGGACCTACATACATGAGGGACCATCTCTCCCTGTATGAAGCCAAGTATGTTTCTATTATGTTCCTACCAGGACAAGAAGAGTAAGTTTTTATACCCTGCTTTTCTCTGTTTTAGATACAGGTAAAGGTTTCCCTTGCTCGAAAACCAGCTGAATCTGACTCTAGGGGTGTGTGTGTTCATCTCTGTTTCCAAGCCAAAGAGCCAGCGCTGTCCAAAGACTTCTCCGTGGTCATGTGGCCAGCATGACTAGACGCCAAGGCGCACAGAACGCTGTTACCTTCCCACCAAAGCGGTACCTATTTATCTACTTGCAATTTCTTGTGTTCGTCTCAAAGCGGCTTACAATTGCCCTTTCCTTCCTCTCCTCACAAGAGGCACCTTGTAAAACAGGTGGGGCTGAGGGAGTTCTGAGAGAATAGTGACTGGACCAAGGTCCCCCAGCAGGCTTCACATGGAGGAGTGGGGAATCAAACCCCGTTTCTCCACTACACAACCAGTAGGCTCAGCCTGTCAGGACCACACAATCTTTCTTTGCCAGATCTTGGGTTCTCTCAGTCATTATCTCAGTTTTATGGAATGACATACTAGGACAAGGCAAGAAAGCATAATCACTACTGACCATTATGAAACTCTGTAAGACTGAACTCTTCAGCAATGCATTTTATTGAGATTACAGATGGCTGAATATTTTCTGAGTTAGTCTTATCTGCTGATGGCTTTAGACTACATGAGTTTCTACTATTTTAGCCGACAAAGGGAGCATTGACTTTCCAAAACTTACACCTGGAAAATCTCATTGGTCTCTAAGACTCCAATCTTGCTGGTCTACTGCAGACCAACCTGGCTACCCTCGGATGTTATTTTATTGATAGTTAATATATTTATGACTATAGGTTATGTTCTTACTTGTAATTTTGAAGTACTACCTGCCTTCTGACTTACTGTTCCGTCTTCGGCAGCGGGGACTTGAAGCAGCCTGTGAACTCCTCAACGGGTCAGGCACAGTAGCTGAAGGCCATGTCTGGTCTTCAGAGCAATATTAGGGTAAGAGTCACAGTCTGGGATCATCCAGGTCACAGGTAGCCTACAAGAACAGGTCATGCAAACTGGATGAACCAGCAAGGTATTTTGCTTCTACTGAAGATGAAAAAGCCCTACCTGTTCCTGGGCTTCATCCTGCCAAAGCTTAATTGAGTCCCGATCCTGCAAAGAATGATATATGCTCAAGCAGTGATCTTGCTTAGTAGTGGGACCAAGGGCTGCCAACCTGCTGTTTCACCATTCTACTGCTGAATAGGTTGCTGCTGCTGCTGCTGTTGTCTGAAGTAACACGATGCATACTCCGTGAAAATGTATGCAATATAAAAATTATGCATCTTTAAAATACCACCAAAATATCTTAGAATCATAGAGATGGAAGGGACTTCCAGGATCATCCACTACAACCCCCTGCACAATGCAGGAAATTCACAAATACCTTCCCCCCACACCCCCAGTCACTCCTGCTCCACACTCAGAAGATGGCAAAAATCCTCCAGGATCCCTGGCCAAACTAGCCTGGAGAAAAATTGCTTCCTGACCCTAAAGTGGCAACTAGCATTTCCCTAGGCATTTAAGAAAAGGCCACAAGAAGTAAGCACTGGTGCAACCCTTCCTACCCTCCCTCTCATGCTCTGCCTACATTCACAGAATTGGCATTGCTGTCAGATGGCCATCTAGCCTCTGTTTGAAAACCTCCATAGAAGGAGAGCCCACCAACTCCCAAGGAAGGCTGTTCCACAGAGGAACCACTCTGTCAGGAAGTTTTTCCTAATGTTTAGTCAAAAACTCTTCTGATTTAATTTCAACCCATTGGTTCTGGTCCAACCTTTGGGGCAACAGAAAACAACTCCGTACCATCCTCTCTATGACAGCTCTTCAAGTACTTGAAGATGGTGATCAAAGCACCTCTCAGTCCCCTCCTCTCCAGGCTAAACATACCCAGCTCCTTCCACCTTTCCTCATAGGACTTGGTCTCCAGACCCCTCACCATCTTCATTGCCCTCTTCTTGACACGTTCCAGCTTGTCTATATCCTTCTTAAATTGTGGTGCCCCAAAGTGAACACTATACTCTAGGTGAGGTCTAACCAGAGCAGAGTACTACTATTTCTACTATTCACTAATGATTTTTTTTTTTTTTTTTTTAAAACAACCCTAGAAAGGTAAGAATCACATGACAATATTATCTTTCCATGTTTACATTATTTTCATGCTCATCTATGTGACAGAAAACTATTTAAAACACCACCATCCCAGAACACTGTAGTCTTGAAACTGGAAAAAAAATCATATAAATTGACGAAAAACACGCTCGCATGCTTGTCAGGTTTTGGCTTGATTAAAACGTCAGTAATTAGTACACTGCTGTTCATGGCTGCATATTCCATGAGTGAGCTGGCATCCGAGTCCCTCCAAAGCTGTCATAGCTGCTGCCTCCTCCACAAAATCAATCCATCCTACTTTCTGAATGAACAGCCCCCCCCCCCCCCCCCGCATATTTTCAGCAATTTATCAAATGGCTGAATATGACCTATTCAATCACATCAGCTGTTTGGAGATAAATGGTACTCTTACCTCCCCCTTCTTTATATTAAATCCACTGAAGATGGCGTGTGCTAATAGTTTTTCTTCTAATGATGTTACATATCTATAATAGGACACACTGGAGTAAAAGGGTCGAGGGGGGGGTGGAGGGTCACATGTGAATTGTTCACTGCCAAAATCCAACTCTTGCCAAGGCAATTGTGCGCAATGTAAGCCACAAAAGCGGCACAACCCTCAAGTACAAATTACATAAGCACAAACACACGTGCACACCCAGCCAGCCACCTATAAACCTCTTCAAAAATCATCCGCTACAAGAAGCTATATGAGAAGCCTGGCCACTCTACTAATTTCTAAGGACCCAAAAAGGCAGCAGAACGCTCAAAAGAAAAAGAAGCCAACGTACCACTGAAGTCAGAGAAATGGAGAAAGGAAAAAATCTGTACACAATGATGCATTGTCATGGCTTGTGAATAAACCCCATCTTCGCTATTTTTATCTCCTTTCAGGAAATAGTAAAGATGACAGTAGTACAATTCACAGTCTAGGTATGAAACAGCCCATTAAGCATGACTTATACTGTTGGGTTTTAAAACTTTCCGTCTCCACTTCAGGGAACACTTTTCCACCATCCAAACTTCTTGAGGAACCCTGAGTATCTGTCGCAGAGCTGCTTGTGTTTGGCAGAGGTCCCTGGGCACAAAGTTAGGTCATTTTCCATTTCCCTGGGCGTGAAAGAAAGGGCCAGGAGAACTAAGCATTGAGGCAAGCCTTCCTGCCCTTCATTCTCATGATCTGCCTAAGTTCCCAGAATCAGCATTGCTGTCAGATGGCCATCTAGCCTCTCTTTGAAAACCTCCATAGAAGGAGAGCCCACCGCCCTCATCTTCTCCTCGCAGGAGCTGTGAGGAGCCCTAAAATACTTCTCTGCAGAAGTTCACTGCAAGGCAACACTGGTACCCATGGACAGGGGTGCCTGTCTACTATAATTAATTTTCTCACTGAAGTTTTCCAGGGAACTCCAGTGCTTCCCCCACAACCCAGTTGGGTGACTGTTTGCATACAAATTTTGGGTTGGATCCTGTGACTGCATGAGAAGGTGCTGGAAGTGGCTAAGGAAGCACAGAGAACAAGATCTCTATCAACACACGCGCACGATGCTGGTGATTTCACCATATCCCCCCCCCCCCCCCCCAGTGCAACTTTTTATTAACAGAAGAACCAAAACCTTGAAAGTGCATTTTGGGGGATCACAGGAGGTATGGTGGGAAGAGGAATGTTGGGAAAAGCCACGACCATGAGCAACGTCTGTACACACAAAGGATCCCCCTCTACATTTTTTTTTGTTCTGCTTTTCAGCCAAAAGCTGGCTGCCAACATGGATCAAAGCATTACGAATGACATTAAATACAAAGTTGTGTGCAAACAGCTGGATCTGGCCACAGTGACAGGGCTCCAAGTTGCTTAATGCCTTCCCTCTTGGTGACAGAAGGTGAAAGCTGGAGGGAGAGGGTGTTTGCAGCTGGAGATGACATATCCAGGCACAATGGATATACTACCTGCATATATAGTTTAACAACACAAAAGATAAAGCTTTGTGGCACTTGTCAGTTCAAAAAAGAGGGTGTATGTTCACATGTTTCTGAATTATAATGATGTGCTCATAACTACCAATCCAGATGTTACTAGCAATATTCTTAGTTTGTTCATGACTTCCCTTACCTTCCCACACAACTAACATTTTTGCTGTAATGTAGCAATAGGCTCTTTCCGTATGTCCCTGTGTGTCAACTATGGGCATTAGGCAGCCATCTGTTGGCTACTTCACCACTTGAGAGCCAGCCTGGTATAGTGGTTAAGAGCACGGTACTCTAATCTGGAGAACTGGGCTTGATTCCCCATTCCACCAACATGAAGCCAGCTGGGTAACCTTGGGCCAGTCACATTTCTCTCAGAACTCTCTCAGCCCCACCTACCTCACAGGGTATCTGTTGTGGGGAGAGGAAGGGAAGGTTATTGTAAGACACTCTGAGACTCCTTTGAGTAGTGAGTAGTGAAGTATAAAATCAGCTCTTCTTCACTGAGGGTGGCCTGTCTGGCACTGACCATCATGGCTTTGGCTCTGTAGAATGGGCTCCCTGAAAAGGTCGGGGGGGGGCCTCCTTGGAGATCTTCAGGAGCTGCTGCAAGGCTTGCCTGTTTGGCAGGGCTTATGAGGGGGTCTGAATAGCAACATCTTTTAAGGGCAGAGGAGGGGGAGAGGATTGGGGGCTTCCTATTTTATTTTTGGTTTTAACTGAAAATGGTTTGAACTAGTATTGTAAGCCACCTTGAACCACAGAAAAAAGCAGAATATAAATGTTTTAATTAAAATAATTAATATAATTAAAATAATTAATTAATTAATTAATTATAATTAAAATTAATTATAATTAAAAATTATAAAATTAATTATAATTAAAATTAAAATAATTAAAATAATTCCTTCCCAGCAATAGCTGGGAAGGAAGTGGCCCAGAGGGCATGGCCCAGAAGGCAACATGTTTCTTAGGGTCCTAACAAAACTAGATTTGCATGTGGCAAAGGTAAGTTTGAGTCCCACTCACCAGGATCATTCTTTAGTCTGAAATTCTGTATTCTCTGTTATCTATTTAAAATGTTCTATCCATACTCATGGCATCAGTTCTTCAGTGTTCATGATTCTTCAGACTCTGACTGCAAGCCTGGACTATCTGTCCAAAAGGTATCATGGTTCCTGAATCCATTAGACAGGGAATCTCAAGTAGGAATCCCTAGAAAAGCCTCTGAAGCAAATGAAATTATCAGGCTCCAACCCCAGTAGAGTGCTCCACCACCCACAACCCAATGTGGTTTGCTCTCCATGGTGTCTCCAGTGAAGAAGAAAAAAGGCACAATGTGAGGTCACTCGATGTGCATGCCATAACACATGACTTCCACCCAGAGTGACACTCTCTTAAATTCCTTGCAACTTTGCTTGACGGGCAGTGTTGTTGGGGCAACCACCAAGACCATCAATGAAGCCCTGGACTTTGGTGGATCAACATCTGCCCTCCCTGAGAGTTTACATGGGTCTGACGAGCATGGCCCTATTCCTGTTAGCTAGAAGTTGTACTCTGGACCTGCTAGGAATAGGTACCCTCATAGAGTCTAGGATAATGCCCACAAGCTTACAGCCTACATGGAACTAACAGGTCACCAATCTCCACCATAACACCTTCATTCTACCAGCCACTGATGGGCTTTTTGCTCAGGTGAGATATTCCTTTACAAGTCAGGAATACAATGGTGCAGCGCTATAATGTCTGTGTGTGTTTCCTTCCTTAGTTTTTATTTATTACTTCTTACTGGTTTTTGCAACCAGAGTTATAAACAGCAAGTTTCTTAGTTTTTAAGGGTTGGGTAAGGTGACATGAACTGCCACAGCAGCACACCCTAACACTGTTCCTCATTCACTGGCAGATACCACTTTCTTAAGTCAAGCACGTGAGTGCCTAATCACACCGATGAAAGATAACATATTGAAGAAACCTATTTTATCTAAAGTTTCCTGAAATCACATGGTATGTTATTGGCCTGGTATCAAGTAAATGCTCTAGTGTGATGGAGCCTTTAGCACACACCCAAATAAAAGCAGTTATTCACTGCCTTGCTGCTATGGCAGGATTGTTACAACCCTGTGAAAATCAATATGGAGGTACCCATTGGAGGGAATGTCGCATCCTGTGAGAAGTTTATTCCCCCACCCCCTTCAGAGATTAATCATTTGTTATTGGGTGAAATACCAACTGGTAAACAAACCTTTAGAAAAATAAAGCCCGATGCCATCTGATAAACAGATTTATTCAAGCGACCTTTGGAAGCCTATGATAATCCGCATTCACCACCTAGCATAGCCTGCTTCCGACAGCAGCGTAAAAGCAACACAAAACAAAAAAAAAAAGCACAAATGGCAAATTACGTTTGAAGTGGCTGTCAATCCCAGGCTGGCAACTTAAGTCTTTCAGAAGCTGACAGTATCATCTGAAGGACAGTCGTCCTGCCCAGAGACACTAAGCGGGGGGGGGGGGGGGGGAGAGATCGATGGAAACTCATTTCCAGGAACAAAAATGCCCAACAGTGTGGCATTTAACTTCCCTTACTTATCTTTTGTCACTGTATAAAGTGCAAATGCCACGTAGAGTACTTCGGGGGGAAAACAATTACAGAAATCGGCAATCATGACAAGGGGGGGAACTAGGAAATGTTAAAAATGACAGTAGTCCAATTCCCAAATTTGCATACAGAACTGCATATTAAGCATGCCTTATGCTGGAGGGTTTTCAAACTTTCCACTGTCATGGAACGCCTTCCTCATTGACTGGTCTTGAGGAACACCCAACGGGTGTGTCATAGAACCCCTCTGCACTGCATAGGCTTCTGGGGCTACTCTAGGGCATACACTGAGGTCACTGCTGGGAGGCCTGTTGGGACTCATCATCTCCTTGTGCGAACTGTGAGGGTGCCCTAAAACACACCCAACATTCTTCTGCAAGCAGCTCACTGCAGGGGAACACCAGTAGTTATGGGCAAGTCTCTCTTTTAATTACATTATGCTGCAGATTGCCAAGGGACCATTGCCAAAAGGAGATTTAGAATACATATTAAGTTTAAGAGCTGCAAAACATGTCTATAGCTGCATATTTCTTTAAAAATGGAGTTTCAACTATTCTGATTTTAGAAAATACAGCCTTTATGACTGGCTTAAAGTTTGACGAGAGACAACAAAGAAACAAGTTTACTGAAAATAATATGTTTATGTTATTAAGCACTATAATAAATTTCACAACAAAGTCTTAATAAAGTCATCATACACACACACACACACACCCAACACTGTAATAATCTTAAATTTCATTTTATAAAAATATTCTTAAAAATGCAAAAAAAAGAGTCTTGGATTACACCAGCTAAACTTTTCTTCTTTCAGGCAGAAGCAATAACCAAGCATTTGAAATCACTTTTACCTCCAACTTTAGTCCTGCCTTGTACTTGACCACTCTCCTGTCTGGAGCTTTTCATATATTGACACGGGCATTTGTTTTCTTTCTGATAACTATATATAAAATGAAGTAAAATAAAATCCATCAAAAGAAGAAACCCAGAATTTTGCTCACTATAATCATCTGCTGCTTACTTAATCCTAACCTGAGCAATGGGACAGGAAGCAGGAGCAGCCGACCCAGACTGCAGCTGCCAGCCAAAAAAGGAAGTGTTCATGGATTGCTTGAGGTTTTCTTCATACAATGTAAAATTTCTTAATATGGTTCAGTTCAGGGAGAAAAACACCTTCGGGGGCATGCAAGATCCACAGGATAATGGCAAGAATCAGTACTATACATAATCTTATCGTACCTTTTCAGAAGACAGCCAAACTAAACATACCAAATAGAAGAACTGGGGAATTTAGTTCTGATTTCTCCTGTAAGAAGAGCAATGCAGTCACAGACATGGAATTATTTCCATCTAAACCACATGGGTTTCCTGCCACAATCCTACGGAGAGTGGAACGGGGGTGTTTTCCTTTTCAAGGCAACCTCTTCGGCATTTTACATTTTAAAAGTAAATCACACAATGACTAAGCTTTCCCTTTCCTTATTTTGTTTTGTTTGTTTTTGGCTTGTTAACTTAATGAGATTTAGCTAGACGGCAAAATTCACTAAAGGAACCAAACCTACCATTCAGAAAATTAGGAGAGCAAAGAAGCTGACAAGGACCTTTTCCCTTTCTCTTTAGTTTAGCAGCTGCTTTCAGATGTCAGAACAAGGTGACATTAAGGCATGGGTGCCTCCTCGCTCCCTCCTTCCTTCTCGCAATTAGAAATGGAGTCACGCCTTTCAAAGTCCAATGGTTTCAACAGACAGAGAGGTGTAACTCTGCTTAGGGTGGCACTATAAATCTGGTTACTTTTGTTTAATTAATTCATTTATACCTCACCTTCCTTCCCGATGAAGACCCAAAGCAGCTTGCATCATTCTCCTATGAGAGGTAGGTTAACCTGAAAGAGTGTGACTGGCCCAAGGTCACCCAGTGAGCTTCCATGGTCCTTGCAAGGGATTCAAAACTGGGTCTTCTAGATACTAATTCGACACTCTTAACTACTACCCCACACTGGTTACTTGAAACCAATGCTCCCTCTAAGCTGTGGAGTCTTGTGGGCAAAAATTCTACTTTGCGAGCTACTGGCATTAAAGTTGTGAGGAAGCGATTTGGCTGCCTCATCAATTAGTTTGCTCTGGAGCCATCCTTCCTGAGCTAAGACAAAAATGTGTGAGCTGGGGGCTAAAAAAAACTGTGAGCTAGCTTAAACTAAACTCAACTTAGAGGGAACACAGCTTGTGATGTATGATCACGGTTAATAATAGTCTCCTCCAGTTAACACACACATCTGAATTTGTATGTCTTAGGTAACCATTTAGTTTGGTGTAGTGGTTCAGTGTGCAGACTCTAATCTGGGAGAACTGGGTTTGATTCCCCACTCCTCCACTTGTGCCTGCTGGATGACCTTGGGCAAGCCATAGCTCTGTACCAGCTGTTCTCTCAAGGACAGTTGTCTCAGAGCTCTCTCAGCCCCACCTACCACACAGGGTGTCTACTGTGGGGAGGGGAAGGGGAAGGAGTTTGTAAACCGCTCTGAGACTCCCTTGGGTAGTGAAGGACGGGGTATAAATCCAATCTCTTCTTCTCTTTTCTTCTTCTTAGTTTCTAATTGAGATTTGCCACACACAACCTTGGCAACAAGGCAGGTTTGTGCAGATCCCGGCTCAATATTGTCTGGCTGGAACATTTAAAAGCAGCCACTATGTTTGAGTTTCCTGAATGAAACTACATGGCAAAGAATCTACTTGGTTTGGGAATAAACTACTTCAGGGGTTCTCTGTCACCCAATCCTGTCCCTTCCAGCCATTTTTGCCCTCAGTTCACTGAAAGTGTGCGGACATGCTGATCCTGTAAAGAGGCTGGGAGTGCCCTTGGATCCAGCTTTGCTGTTGGAAAAACAGATTGCTGTTCCTAAAAATGCCTTTTATCAACACTATCGTGTGCATCTGTTGCCTCCCGTTCTGGCCTCAGCTGACATGGCCATGCTGATCCATCTCACTGTACCTTTGAGGTTCGACAACTGCGATGTGCCCCAGGTGGGGCTGCCCTTAAAGGTAACTTGGAAACATCAGATCTCGGAATCTAAGCAGGGTCAGCCTTGACTAGTATTTGGATGGGAAACCTCCAAGGAATACCAAGGTCATGATGTGGAGGGCAGGCAATGGCAAACCGCTTCTGAACGTCTCTTGCCTTGAAAACCCTACAGGGTCACCACATAAGTCAGCTGTGACTTGACGGCAAAAAAAAATATGTCTCCACTGGGCTAAACCAATAACAGCTTATCACAACTGTTCTAAAGCAACTCAAGTGTCTTGACTACTTGGGGAGGGTGGAATAAAAATCCAATAAATAAATACATACATACATACATACATACATACATACTCTCGCTTTTTCCCTGTAGGAACATGTATGCCCACTGCTCCTTGCAGCAGCCTCTTCTTTCTATCCTACTGCCTAGGGCCTTTTGAACCTCCTCAATCAGAGCTCTGGCCTTTTCAGTTGTGTTTCCAACTTTGTGGAATGATTAACCTGAGGAGGCTGGGGCAGGCACCAATAATTTTTTAGGAAGGAACATGAAGTAAACCTGTTTCAGAAATATTTCATTGACATCTTGAGTTGCTCATGCAGAAGAGAGTTCTTTGATTTTTGTGTCACAGGTCGTTAGTTGCATTTTTATTGTTGACAGTTGTTCATTTTTAATACTGAGTGTTTTAATTATCATTATTTATGCCTGCCAGCATATCTGTTGTAAGTTAACTTGGGCCCTTTGTGGGGAAAGGCAGTGCACAAATATTTTAAAACAAAATATCTACATAGAACTACCATTGGTACTTACCGCGAAGGGTCCTTCTCCTCTGTGGTCAGGAGGACATCTTGATGGGAATAACCCAGGAAGATGTCCTCCATCTCAAAGGGTGAACCTCTATTTTCTATTGCAGTATACCTCTGAGCATCAGATGCTAGGGGCAAAAACAAAAAAATGCTATTACCTTTATGCCCTCCCTGTACGTGTCTGGAGGCATTTGTCTGGCGGCTGTTCCAGACAGAACACTGGACCAGATGGATCTAGGTCTGATCTAACAAGGCAACTCTTGTGTTCCTCTGCACCAAGGAACCGCAGTCAGGCAAGTAAACAAATCTACCTTAGGGTGGAGAACAGCACACGCACCAGTCCAGAAACCCAAGCTCTACACCCCTCAGCTACATGAAACCACTATGGGTAGAATTCTCTTTTTACAAGGCAATTGCCTATTGAAAAAGGTCATTTTATCCTGAAATGCTACACATCTATTACAATTCAATACACATTGCTGACCAGACCAGCCTATCTCCCAAATGCCAGGTGACCAGATGTAATGACAAATGACATACAAAGTCTGAACGCAGCCATTATGTTAATCAGAAACACCCAACACTGAGTGAGTGGCACTGATTAATGAACACCTCAGGAGGGCAGCAACAGATGTGGGAGGAGGGGCTCTCTCTTCACACACCAGTGTCTCCACCCCATGTTGTATGTACTGTTTTGTCGTTCATCTGGAGTTACAGCTAAACAGGGCACTGAGTTCCTCAAAAAAGCAATGGCTGGCCCAAATTAAAACATAATTAGCATTCCCAGAGATGACTCATTTTCATTTCAGCACAAAGCACTGCTGGGACAGGGTTACTGGAGATATCAAGATCAGACAACTCAACCTACGTGACATTGGTTGATAAGGGTTTCCCCATAAGAAAAAAAAAATAAAGTAATGGGCGTACAAGGGCTGTACAAAGGTAGCCACTGCCAAGCTGAACACCAAGAAACAAACTGGAGATGCTGACACTGTTGGTCTCCTTACAGCACCCTGAAAAAATATGGTTACACATCTTTTAACATTGAGACATCTTTTTTTTTAATTTAGACATCTTGACAATGCCTATCATATATCTGACAAAGAAAATTGAGTATATATATCAAAGCAGATGCTAACATTTGTACTTGAAGAAGGAGCTACTCAACATAAGAATTCAGAAGTTTTAGAGTCCCCATTTAAAAAAAATAATACGCATGGTTTCTGGGATTAATTTATATTAATTACTCTTCTGCAACCTTTAAAGTAGTAAATTATTAACAAGCACGCTGTTCGCTACACACAATTGAAAATGACAAGCTTCTGTGGTGAAGAATTTTTCCAAGACGCTTAAATTTAGTTATATTTAATTTCAGTAATCCTGCTGTGTATAATTACGAAATATCAAGTAAAACACTCATTGAAGGCGTAGGAAATGCAGGAGCGGCTGATCATAATGTCAGTCCAGGCTGCTGAACATGTCAGGCAGGCATTTCCTAAATATTTGTTTAAAAAAATTCAAGAAGCAAGAGACGCCAGCTTTGGTGACTGCAGTCTGGAAAGATGTCACAAGCACAAGTGGGCAGGTCTAGATGCTACAAAAGAACCAAGAGATTGTCTACGCCAGCACTCCCACAGCTGACGCATCTGCTAAGACTGGAATATGCTGCTAGAAATCAAAGTAAAATAATGCCCAGTGTGGGAGAATATACAGAATGCTGAGCATCACCACAATTCCTTTTGACCATCTCCTTTTCAGATGCCATCAATACCCTCCCCTCGTGCAGACTCTCCCGCTATGTTTGGGCACACACACACAGACACAAAGCCATTTTATATGGAAACAAATGCCATTGGTCTACTGAGTTCCATATTGTCTATTCTGACAGGAAGCAGTTCACCGTGTCTTGGGTGGAATCTTACCCATCACCTACCACCTAACTAGGAATTGAATGTGGGACCTTTGACAGATAAAGCACATGTTCTACCACTGAGCCATGGGCCTTCCACTGAGGAACAATCTATTCAGGTCTTTTGCCTGCTCTGTTTTGTCAGTGTACAAGACAGCCAATTCATTCACTCAGCCTGACATTCCTCTGTCATCTTCTGCTTCCCAGAAGGTTCATGCATTCTGCAGTGACTCCACCCTTGCTACTTCCCTATGCCTGAACTTCCTTGTAGAACACCCACGTGGTGCCACAGACTACCCCACCTTCAACTCCCTCTTCAAATCCCACTCTTCCCCACAAAGCCCTTGGTTAACCTCTCAGTCTTCATCTCCCACTGAAATACGGCCTAAGCTAAAGCACTTGCTCATCTCTTACCATGCTGGCCTCAATCCCTTTCTTCCCACTCCTGTTCTCCTGTCTACTGTTCAAGCCTGCCATTTTGTTCATATTATTTTAATAAAGCACAGTGATAAGAATAATGCTAAATAGGACCTGCCAACTCCTATACACAGGTCTCTGACCTGGGTAGCCCAGGCTAGCCCAATCTTGTCAGATCTCAGAAGCTAAGCAATGCTGGCCCTGGCAAGCATCTGGATGGGAGACCTCCAAGGAATACCAAGGTTGTGATGTGGAGGGCAGGCAATGGCAAACCACTTCTGAATGTCTCTTGCCTTGAAAACCCTACGGGGTCACCACATAAGTCAGCTGTGACTTGACGGCACTTTCCACCACACATATCTCCAGTCACATGTTATGAGATCAGCATGTTTTGAACCAATGAGCTTCTGCTCAGGCTCCAGCTTTCTCTGCAGCTACCACTGGGCTGTGGAATCGGCTTCCCAAGGATATGAGGAAAGCCCCCAACCCTACACACGTTTCAGAGGCTCTGTAAAGCAGAGCTTTTTCAGCATGCCTTTGGTAGCCCATGAAAGTTGCGCCTTGCTTCCTTTTATCTACACTTTCTGCCAATGTGATACACAATGTGATTTGTTTTTAAAGTTAAGTAAGCTGCTTTCGGTTCTGTTCATCAGGAGAAAAAGGGGACTATAATCCCCCCCCCCCGGCAAAAAAAAATTACTAACAGGAAGATTAGTTCTTATATATCTAAAACAGGATGTCCGTATAAGAACTGCAGAGGCCTAAATTATAGGGTGTTTTCAGTGTGAGTTCCCCCACCCCCGAAATGTGGGTGTATAAGTCACCCAGTGAAAAATACATTTGCTTTCCCAAAATCTCATTCTCAGGCTGAGAGCCAGTGTAGTGTAGTGGATAGAGCAGGATCTTGGGCGATCTGGATTCAAATCTCCACTTCTGCCATGGAAGCTCATTGGGCGACCTTGAGCTCATCACAAACTCTCAGCCTGGCCTACCTCATAGGGATGTTGTCGTGGGGGAGGGGAGGAGGGAGAATGATGTTCTAAAAGCTGCTTCGAGTCTGAACTGGGGAGCTAAGTGTAATATAAATTAATAAATAAATAAATGCAAAATTAAACCTGCAGCCCTATTTATATGCTGAGGTATTCTTTTCCAGAATCACACGTACAGCCGAACAAAGCAGCCAGTTAAGCATCTCTTAAGACCACTTGAAATTGGCTTCGTTTTTATACTAATAATTCTCATATCGTTATGATTTTATTGTATCATAGTGCATCATTGTAAGGACCACTCTTTTATGCTGCAAAATAAACAATGAGCACTAGGAGAAAGTTGAGGTCATGAGGAGTCAACCTACTGCTTAACAGATAAGGATCAAGATATAACTGAGAAAAACCTTCCCTGTCCTTCCATTTAAGTAACACCAGGTGTTTCCTGGGAAGGACAGACACCAAAATAAACAATGGCACAATTTTATGATATTCACGTTATGCAACTTCAGACAGTTGGTAAGCACAGCCCACTGAAAGCCAGTTTAAATAGCAGGTTCCACCCTCAATAATTTTTCAAGCAAGGGCTTAAACCAGACTATTAAAAAAACTCCACATCAGTGTTATACTTTTGAGAGCCCAAATAATATCATATTATCCTGCACTCAGAAGGGAACATTAAGCCCTTGTTGCAACTAGATAGCTTTGAGATGGGAAAATACATATATTTCTTCACAGGTATACACAATGCATACAGATGCCACCAATGCCGATATTCTTCAAAGAAAATATTTTAAAATATGAGCTGAGACCACTAGGTTAGATCAATCACCAAATTTCTGTTTGTGCTAGAGTTCTTTAGCAAGTAGAAATTCTAGGGGAAAATTGCAAAAACTGCTTGCTCTAAACCACACTGATTGTAAAGGTAAAGGTTTCCCTTGCTCGAAAGCCAGTCGAATACGACTCTAGGGATGCAGTGCTCATCTCCATTTCCAAGCCAAAGAGCCAGAGCTGCCCGAAGACGTTTCTGTGGTCTTGTGGCCAGCATGACTAGACGCCGAGGCGCATGGAATGCTGTTACCTTCCCACCATAGTGGTACCTATTTATCTACCTGCAATTTCTTGCTTTCGAGCTCCTAGGTTGGCAGGAGCTGGGACCAGAGAAAGGAGCTCACTCCGTCATGCAGCACTCGGGTCTCAAACTGCTGAACTGCCGGTTTACAGTTCAGTGTCTTAACCACTTGAGCCACTGCAGTCTGATTGTACCCCCACTTATATTTCAACAAGATATTGTGCAAGTACAGCCAATCCTGGGATTTCAGAAAGTGAACTTTACAGCTTCTTCATTCTCTTTTTTTTTTTTTAAAGAATTTGGTTAAGGATTTTATAACAGAAAGATAAAGGGGGGGGGGGGGAAGACTTTCAATTTTTTTCTATGATAAATACAAATAAAATTACAAATTTAACTCTATTATTGCAACCAAATATTAACTCTCTTCAGCCTCACTATGAAACTGTCAGCAAGTCTCTCTGTTTCAGAGTATTGTCCACCCTTAATTCGACAACAATAATACTGAATGGCTTTACAGAGTTTGTGTGAGATTACTGATACACTTCAAATGTTTCGAGTGCCATATAAAGGTTACTACTTCCACCACACCAGCCCTTCTGCCTGAGAAAACAGTTTCACTGAACCAACAATATATTGCTGTTCAGTGCTACGAAATACAAACACCATCCAATACAGAAGTATTTATTTGAAAGACCACCAACAGATCCTATTGAACTTATTAGCAAACCACAATACATTTGTGGCTTACCAAGCTGACCAATTAGGACTTACATGAATACAACATGCAATCATCAACTGTATTCCTCAAACAAAAGCAAGGTAGAAACAATGCCTTTGTAGTGGTATGCTAATACTTCATACCTGTATATCCTTTTGTGGGAGGAGTCTATTTTAAGCAGAGAAATGGCTGGTGGAAAAGCCCTTCCTTTCTGTTACAGCTTCACTCAAAATGAAAGCTTTTAAACAAAGTCCTTAAATAAGTCCCTGGTGTGGCCACATTGGGAATACTGCATGCAGTTCTGGGAAAAGGGCAGAAAAGGGGCAGCCAACATGATCACGGTGTTGGAGCACTTTCCCTATAAGACAAAATTAAAACAGCTGGGGCTTTTTAGTTTAATAAAAAAGACAACTGAGGTGTTAAATATTATGCATGACGCAGAGAAAGCAGACAGAGAAAATTTTCTCCCTCTCCCATTTATTTATGTATTTATTTGGTTTATACCCCGCCCTCCCAGCCAAAGCTGGTTCAGGGCGGCCATAACACCAGAACTTCACAACACCAGAACTCACAGTCACCCCCCAAAACTGACTGGCAACACATTCAGTACAGACAAAGGGAAGTATTACTTCAAACAACAGAAAGTTGACTTGTGGAACACACTTCCATGAAATGTGGTGACAGTGACTAGCTTATATTGATTTAAAAGGGGGTTGGACACATTTATGGAGGAAAGGTCCACTGATGGCTATTAGCCTTAGCAGCTGAATGGAACCTCCAGGTTCAGAGGCAAAAAAACCCCCTCCAGGTTCAGAGGCTGCAGAGCAGGCAGTGTTTGAGAACTGCTGCCAACAGGTGCTGCCTCTGGTCTTCTGTGAAGCATCTGACTAGCAGAAACAGGTTACTGGACTAGATGTAAATAAAGAAGAAGAAGAAGAGAAGAAGAAGAGATTGGATTTATACCCCGCCCTTCACTCACTTGGAGTCTCAGAGCGGTTTACAAACTCCTTTTCCCTTCCCCTCCCCACAACAGACACCTTGTGAGGTAGGTGGGGCTGAGAGAGCTCTTTCCCAAGCTGTCCTTGAGGGAACAGCTGGTACAGAGCTATGGCTTGCCCAAGGCCATCCAGCCAGGTGCAAGTGGAGGAGTGGGGAATCAAACCCGGTTCTCCCAGATTAGAGTCCACGCACTTAACCACTACACCAAACTGGCAAGCTTTCCTGTAGGGGCCTCACATTCTGCCACTGCCTATTGTGAAATACCTTGGGAGATGCTTTATAAACTATTCCAGGTCAAAACAGACATCCTAGAAAATACTGATGTAGACAGGAGAGAAACAATGAAACAGCATTGGTGTTTGCACCGTTAGTACCAGGGTTCCACTTTAGTCTCCTTCGAACCGCCTGACAAACCAAACAGCAGCTTTCTTCACCAGACCGGAATAGATCAGAATCAACCAACAGAGACAACAACCCTTCAAAACGTCCAAATGAAATAGAAAATGTGCTTTTCATTGGTCCTCAGCTTTTAGTCCTGTTTTGGAGGCAGAAGAGGATCTTCCCTTAAACTCCTTTCCTCAAAGGGCAGGGGGGCCCTTTCTTTCTCTTTTAATTAGCAAATCTGTTCATGACACACCGCTTTTCTGCATTCAGTATACACCCAATTATGATTAAAGGTGAGCAGGGTCAGACCACTGTCTAGCATCGTCATACAAGGAGTACCAACAGGCTCTTCACAGTTTGCCAGACGGCCAAAATCAGCTTTGCGCCAGTCTCAACACAGAAGGAAGGGAAGAAGCACCATAGCAACAAGGAGAGAGAGAGAGGCAGGGGACTTGTTGCTTAGCAACTAGATGCTACTGGCAGTGGTTTAAACAGGAGACTTTTAAAATACAGGGAGGGAGGGAGAAGAAATGAACAACAATCTCTTCTGTGCCCATCAAGGTAGAATACTGTCTTGAATTCCTTGGAGGAAGATTGGGAGACACACATACAGTCCAGACGCCCATCTGTCATTTATCAAGAATTCACCACCATGTTCTCTTACTAGGACTGCTTAATTCTAAACCCCATGTTCAAATTTATGCAAAGTAAACTTACATGATTTCCAGCAGTTGCTATGCTACAATTTCTATTATAGACATAATATACTCGCTTTCAGTCAGAAGCAGGGCACTGACGTTCCACCCTGCATGACCCATCAGGAATCTTAGAAGCCAAGGGGTGGCTGAATGAGATTTAACCAGTTATAGCCCACACATTTTCAAGCATATCTTTGGAACCACTGGGGCTCAAAAACTGCTTTTAAAAAAATAACACGGAGAAAAGTGAAAATTCCCAGGCAGCTGTGGATTTAGCTACATTCTGCAGCTTGATTGGACTCAGTATACACACACATCCCTTGCTTACAGTACACAACTGTAAAAGAACATACTAGTATTTGTATTCAGCAGCCCCTCCCTCTCCCATACAAACGTATCTGTGGCCAAAGTAGGGCCTTTTAATACCAAGACCTTTTATCAAGAGCCTTTTAATACCAAGACCTGTCTATATAACCAACTGCAAGGAGAAGCTGAAGCATTTCCAGATAACACACATCACCGTGCTGCAGTGTGAAGACAGTGCACTGGCCATACCAACAGCTGGGGGGGGGGGGGAGTGTCTACCTCTGCAAGGCAGAACACAGAGTGAATGCCGCATTTTGTCTTGAGCCAATGATTTGAGTATTGACCAAGAAACATTGCCTGAAAGTTCAGCAAAAAATCTGCAGAGATACGAGAATTACTATTCAATGAACTGGTGCCTGGAGACAGTAATGGGATGGAAGATGGTCCATAAGCTGACAGTCCAGTCGAGACTGAGGTACTGCTGGTCAGTTGACAAGCTGCTTGAGGACTGAGGAGCCAGCTTGTCCTGGGGGTGGTTGCACTTCCCTGAAGGAAAAGGTCTGTGGCTTGGAGGCACTGCTGGAACCTGGCCTACAGTTGGAGGCCCAGATCTCCTCCATGGCATGTAGTGCCTTTTGTCAGCTTTGGCTGATACAACAGCTACAACTGTTCCTCAAAAAAGCAGAATCTGGCCACAGTGATCCAACCAGTTTGGTGTAGTAGTTAGGAGAACCGAGTTTGATTCCCCATTTCTCCACATGCAGCTGCTGGTGTGACCTTGGGTCAGTTACAAGTGCTTTCAGAACTGTTCTCTCACAAGCAGTTCTCAAAAGAGGTCTCTGCCCCACCTACCACACAGGGTGTCTGTTTTGGTGAGGAGAAGAGAAAGGAGATGGTAAGCTGCTCTGAGACTCCTTTCCCTTGAGGCTCACCTGGCACCTACTTTGCTTTCTTTCAGGCACCAAGCCAAAATGCTTCTTTTCATCCAGGCTTTTAATTAAGGGGTTGATTGTTTAACAATAGTTTAGCCTAGAGTGTTATTTAAAGCTTTCTGTGATCTGTTTCTTTCTTTCTTTCTTTCGATTTCTCATCCATCTCTCCTTGCATAGCGAGGCTCAGAGCAGAACAACAAATTAAAACAACAGTCAGATTATTAAAAACAATTTCATACAATAATAAAGCTAAAAATCTCTTTATCTTGATCTATGTTTTTTATGTCACATCCCTTTCTCCCAGTGAATCTACAAATTCTTTAATTTTTTATTTTTATTTTTTCTTTAATATGATACCACCATGCTCTGTCTGACTACAGGGAACATCCTACACATATTATTCAAAACTGCTTTTAACTTTGTTTAACCAATATATTAAATATTTCCCCAAAAGACAGTTAAACAGCCCTCACAAGCTTTGCCTGTTACATGAACACCTTCTACAGAGGCATGCGTGACTTCCTGGACCACTGGCCACACTGCCTAGGAAGAGGACGTTACCTCACTGGCAGAACATAGATTTTACAGAGCAAGCAAACTCAAAAGTATGAACTAACCTGGCCCTTCCCACCTATGACAGCTAAACAATTGTACTGGAAGTCAATAAATGTAGACTGTGGCTGGAATCAGACATGCGTTTAGATCCAACACAGATGCTGATGCCTGACAGATCTAAAGTGCATGTTCAGACAGCAACATCTGGAAAAGGTTCCATGGTCATCGGCACCCAATTCTGGCCCGCCCCCGAATCGGAGTTAAAAGACACTGGGGAAAGTCCAGTCCTAACAGTGGCCAATGGTTTGCTCATTCCATCCCAACTTAGCAACTATTAGTGACGAACTGATTACCGGGAAGCTACTAAGTGAGAGGCCACTGTGTTAGCCCGCAAGGCGCTTATGCGCTCTTATGAATGGGAAATTCATAAGTGTTAAACCATGAACTGTGTTGCTGAATGTGTATAAGAGGAGTTACGATGCTGAGTGGACAGGAACAGATGCTAACTGCAGACAGTTGCTATCCTACATCAGGAAATGATGGTCCAGCAGATGCCCACTGTCTCCAACTCCCAGAAGCCTCTCAGAACACAAAAGCCATTTTGTTACTATGGTTCAATCTATGCTCACAAAGCCTCATCAGCACATATTTCTACCAGGTCGCAGGTTACAATTTCCTCCCCTCCAACAGTCATTGTTCCAGCTAAATAAAGGGTTTATCCCCGATTCCACATGGACTGTATACCCAGACAACTGACAATCAGTTTCGGCTGACCCAAGAAGCTAATCCCATCAGGAGAAGAACAATGGCCCTAGCAATGATTTATCTCCTTTTCGGCCAGGTGTCTCCAGAAGTTATTAGGTGAACCTTTAACATTGGCCACCCCCTGCCCTTTCCTCATTGGTCAGGATTTTTAGGTGGATCAGCCCTGGGAGACCCCCGATAACAGTAGGCTCCAAAGCATCAGTCAGTATCCTCTTCTTCCCTTTACCTCCTCCTGTCCTTCCTTCTGGGCTCTTGGGTACACCCCTAGAGTCCTACCTGTGTTGCTGCCGGATCAGGACTCGGGGCCCTGCCTTCCTCCTTCCCTTTTACCTCCTTCCATCCTCCCTCCCCCCTTCCTGAAACACTCATTCTTCCAGCAGGACCAGACCAGCTCTCTGGACAGGTAATTATGGATGCCAACGATTTCCTGCTAATGCAACTGTCTCTTAAACCATCTAATTTCTTAGAATCTGCATAACTGTGTGAGTGAATCTGTATTATTTGCTTGATTAAGACTCTTTCAGTAAAACACTACATTTAGTACTGACTACAGTCTCCTTGTCTATTCCTTGATTTGTCTGGGAGAGGCACAACCTCTGTATATGCAGGTGAAATCTGTTTTTGCCTATTGCCAGTTATTTAAAGCGTATGCACTTGTAATATTAATAACAAATAAGGCAGTTGGGCTAACAACTGGGCAAAAAAATCAGTTCTACTTTACTAACACCATAGCATCAAAGATTGTCAATGGCATCAAGTCTTGAAGGAGAAGAGAGAAAACTTGGGGAAGGGTCGTTGGCTACAGACAGCTTCAAGGAGGGATTAGATAAACATACGGAGCAGAGGTCCATCAGTGGCTATTAGCCACAAGGTATAGATAGAACACTATGTCTGGGGCAGTGATGCTCTGTATTCTTGGTGCTTGGGGGGCAACAGTGGAGGGCTTCTGGAGTTCTGGCCCCACTAGTAGACCTCCTGATGGCACCTAGGTTTTGACCACTGTGTGACACAGAATATTGAACTGAATGGACCACCGGCCTGATCTAACATGGCTTCTCTTATGCTCTTATTCAAGTATTAATTCAACAATCAACTAAAGTACAGTACATTATCAACCCTGAAAATCTGGGTATGACTTCTATGGGGTCATTCCATCAGCACACCAGTAGCTTCTCCAACAGAATGGACTCTCCATTTGGGGGGGGGGTGATTTTTGCTGAATAATGCTAATGCAGATTCCTACCAAAATGGAAAAAGCACAATTTCAAGAAGAAGAAGAGTTGGTTTTTATACCTCATTCTTCACTACCCGAAGGAGTCTTAGAGTGGCTTACAATCTCCTTTCCTTCTCCCCACAACAGACACCCTGTGAGATAGGTGGGGCTGAGAGAGCTCTGAGAGAACTGTGACAGACCCAAGATCTCCCAGCTGGCTTCATATGGAGGAGTGGGGAATCAAGAAGCAGAGAATGCCGCAATGACCGGGAGAAGGCTGGGAATTTCTTGTAGTGTGACATCCTCTAGTGCAACATCACTTGCGCTGCTTGGGATCCAAGCCTTGCTTTTGGAGAGGCTTCGGTTATTCAATTCTAATCGATCAGTGTTTACAAAACAGCTACAGGGGGTACTGCATAAGAACTGCCTTGAAAGATGAGATCAAGGTCCACTGATTCCAGTATTCCATTTCCTCCAGAGATAAGCCAGGTGCTTCTAAGCTCTCACGTAAGCAGTGCATGATGGTGATGGCATTTCCCTAGCATTCAGACTTATAGTTCCTCTACAAATAGAGATTCCAGTTATATATCATAACCTCCCCCCATCCCCGTCAAGTTACAGCTGACTTTCAGCAAACCCCGTAGGGTTTTCAAGGCAAGAGACATTCAGAGGTGGTTTATCAGTGCCTCTGCATCATGACCCTGGTATTCCCTGAAGGTCTCCCATCCAAACACTAGCCAGGGCTGAACCTGCTTAGCTTCTGAGATCTGACAAGGTCAGGCTAGCCTGGGCTGTCATGACCTACATCTATTGATAGATATACCCTCCAAGAATCTGTCTAAAGCTTTTGGGGGAAAAGTCATATAAGTTAGTGACCTTCACTGCAGCTTCTGCTAGCAAATTCATTTTATTTTTATTTATCTTATTTGATTTATTTGATTTATAACCCACCCTCCATGTAAGTGGGCTGTATAAGATCATTTCAAGGTTGTCTATCCCAGTATCCTCAAAATCACAAGTTGCCAGGAACCATGGGCCTTGAGCACTGAGATCCAGTGAATGTGTGCCAGTCCTCACCATTGGTACCACTTTGAAAGTTTCCATATTCTGGCTAGTTGTAAATAAAGTCACTAATGATGGGAAAGAAAACAAATCGATATGCTTTTTCTTCCATGGTCCAGCAGTGGAAAGGAAAACTACTGAGTACTTAACCCCCAACCAGATAGATATGTCCAGAAACAAGAAAAAGGCCTCTTGGTGAGAAAAACCTATATATGAAGTGTGGCAGCATTCAGTGGCTAAAGGTAACTCAGTTCCAACTTTTAAGAAACTTTTTTTCACTCTTTGATCAATTTCTAACTGCTTGAATTCCTGGAGAATTGCCACAGTGCCTTGCAGGATCCCCACCGATGGAACTGCCCCATGAAGATGGGTCTGCCCCCCTTGAGAAGCAGAATTGCAATTTATAACCCTAACTACTTGCCAAACAGAAGAGAACAGGGGACTGCCAACTAACAGCTTGGTTTTTGTTTTGATTTTAATGTGAGTGTTTTGGGAGACTGAAGTTTCTTGCCATGATATGGAACTGGACCTTCTGAGGCCAATATTGTTTCCACTAAAAAAAAAAATGAAAAGAAAATCTCACAAAGCTACACCATTTGCAACTCTGGTGACAACTGGGTCACAGTACAGTTTAAATTGTATTAATACTTCTACAATGGCTTTTGGAAAAACCACAAGGTATTGTTTTAGACTGCAGAATTTTCATGTTTTGGCAATGGCCCAAAACTGTCTTAAAAATTAGTGATGATCATAGAAGGCCAAATTTCAGTCAGACCTCGGCGACAGGTATCAAATTCCTTTACATGTCTCCTTAGATTACAAAATAATGCTCCACAACCAGGCAAGAACTCTTGGCCAGGGATACCAATAAGCTAAGAGGAAAAGCTGTATTGTTCTCTCATTCCGTAACCTCCCCTGGTTTACATGTGTCGTGTGTCTTAAGCCTGGCAATTGTTCCAAAACGTATGCTCTGTAGGGGAAGAGGGAGAAACACTGTTCTGCTGACAGAGAAGTCATTACCCAAGTCTCCAATGATAAGAAAGAAGAGTGTTATGAAGCCACATTTCTCAATAATCTGCCTTGAGTCCCAGTGAGAAAGGGAGACTATAAATAACGTAAATAAATATCATATGATACATTTAGCACACGCTGAGGTGGAAACTTATTGCACAGCTGCCCCTCCTGCAGACAAAAATCAAGTATAATCTGGACCTCAGGGGAGGCAAAACTACGCCCAGAAGTCCTCCATCTTGAATTAGTACAACAGGAAAACTATCCTCCCCAACTTAGAACAAGGCTCAAAAAACACTCAATGCCACCCCCAACGCCACTGAGAAAGCATCATGTGAGAAACGCACCATATATATACACTTGCCCTTCCACGGGGAGGGGGAAACCGTGCTGTTTCCTGTTCTAGTCTCTCTTGTCGTATACGCCCCAAACCATCACAAACATGGGTGGTTTTAGATACACTCATTAAAGCCAATCCTGAAAAAAAATCTAAAATAAGAAAAGGCACTAGGCAGATAAGACTACTCCCTTGTTACCAGCTGTGCATTTCTGAAGATCTAAAGTTACCTCAAAAGAGGGATACAGTGATTTCTGCTGATTCTCCCCACCCACTGAAGACACCCCCCCCGATATTTCTGAGGGGCCTACTAACAAAATTAGGGATGCTCACTAGGCTGCAGTGGGAGTGAGAAAGTCCCACACTGCAAGCAAATTTCATTGGATTCAAGCCACTATCAATCCAATTAAAAAAAAAAAAATAATATTTTTTTTTAACCTGGGACCTTCTCGGTGTGAAGCAGATGCTCTACCATTGAGCCACAGCCTCTCCCCAAATGTGGGGTTTGATTCACACAGTGTGTTTATTTTATTTATTTATTTATTTTTGCGATTTATATCCCGCCCTCCCCGCGGACGGGCTCAGGGCGGCTTACATGGGCCCAAGGCCTAATCAAACATTAAAACCATTAAAACCAATAAAACATTCAATAAATACAATTCAAACATATAAAACTTCCATAAATATCCCATCAGATGGCCACTTAATGGCAGGTTCAACCCCCCCCCCCCCCTTGCCGGGACCAAATATATGTTGTTGTATATGTGTCAAATATAACATGATCATTATAATACATAAATAAGTAAAAAAATTGGCATGCCTCACTATCCTCACCAATATTCATAACTGTGACAAATTATGGGCATGAACCTCGTCACAAACCTAATTTTGTGACGAACATAGCCACGGTTTGCAAATGGAGGTTTGTGCCCCCTTCCATGACCCTTCACATGGTTTTCGGAGGTTCGTGGTGGGAAGTGGAGGGGAATGAGAGGGATCGCTGAAATGGCTTGCATCCATTTCAGCCTAACAGCAGGGCTGGTGTGCCCATCAGCTGTTAGGTTGAAATAGATGCAAGCCATTTCAGCAATCCTTTTCTCTTCCCCTGCCTCCAAGCATTCCATTTAAATGGCTTTTGCAAGCTGCACGTGAGTGAATTTCAAGCAGCGAATTCATCCGGAAGTGGTGAACTTGCCGCTTGGACTTCATTCACATGCAGCACTGCTTGCAAAAGCCATTTAAACGGGACGTTCCCTTTAAATGGATTTTGCAAGACCTCCCCCCCTTCCATTCTGCAGCCCTCGGGGTGCCACCAGCAGTAAGGAGGGAGGGAAGATCTCCCAAAAAGGAAGACCTCCCCCCATTCCATTCTGCAGGCCTCAGGGAGGCACCCCCAACAGAAAGGAGGGAGGGACGACCCCCACACACACACCGCATCACGAACCTCATTAAACGAACTGGTTCATTAAACGGTGAGGTTTGTGAAAGTTCATGGTTCAGGTGACCCCACGAACTGGGATGAACCTCCATTTTCCTGGTTTGTACCCATCCCTAATTGAGATACATCAGCTGTGAGGTATTCCTGGGGCTGTTGTTTGGTGTTCGTCGAGAAACATCACATCACCAGCACACAATAACCAGCTTCTTTACAGTTTCCCCACCTACTTGACTCAAGATAATGCCAAAGGCAACCAGACACGTGGCTATTTACAGTCCTAACATAGGCATCATAAATATTGCAGTGCCCCCAGATTTTTACTCTTCAAGTGTACTGTTTTGGCCAAGACACATAACAAATAAGACTGTGAAAGCTGAACAGCCAGCATTTCAGGCAACAAAGAAAAGAAGAGGGAAGTTTAAGTGAGCAAAAAAATGAGTTTTGCTGGCTTGGTTATCATTTCAGCACTTTTGGTGCATGGTCTCATGGGTTCTAAATGCCCACAGCAAAATGTCAGTCTCATTATGACCCCAAAAAATGAAACAGATTTGTCTTGAAATGCCAAAGGTTATGAGAAAACACAAAAATCAGGATTAAAATCTGAAATATAACCCATTTTATTAGCTCTTTGGAATGTTTCTCTGGCAACCACTGTGACCAGAGGAACTGAAGGGGGGATATAAAAGAAGTGCTGTGTACAGTCTATAAATAGTTATCCCAGTACCTCAGTTCAATTGATTAAAAGGATAATCTTCATTTCCTACCATATATAGCATGACTGAAAAAGCAAATCAAAAACAAGTCTGTGAGAGAGCATGAATGGATCTGAGGATATATACATAAGTCTTTTTTAATCTTTGTTTTAACATCCTATCACGGCAAAGCAAGCCTCTCAGTTTAGAGATACAAAAGCTTAATGAATGCTTCTCCCATTGGAAAACACTTAATTGACCTATTTTGAAAGGAAAAACCTCCCCTGCCATTGTGTTACATGACCTTTTGTTTCTTGTACAAAAACCAGGGCAGAGTTTACTATTTGGAGAGGAGACAGAGATTGAGAACATTCCAAAATGCCACAATTGAAACACCCACAATAACCTTGAAGGGTGGTATAAGGACAAAGACTGGACTATTTGTGAAGAAAGAAGGGGGCAATAGATTTTGCCACTAAAAAATAATGGACAGATGACAGCACATCCCAACAGTAAAAAAAAAAAAAAGGTAAAAAAATGATTATATTTAATTTAAACTATAATATAGACCAACATTAAAGTATAATCCCTACCCCAAAATGGCATGAACATATGAAGATGCTTTTGAACTGGAAATGCTGGGGATTGAACCTGGGATCTTTTGCATGCAAACCAGATACAGTGCCACTGAGACATGGCTCCACCCCAGCACTTTCCAGTGTTCATGTGCATTTCTTACTGTCAGGGAAACAATAGTACCACCCAGCATTTATATCAGAATGTGTATTTTCAAAATATTTTACCTACATCTCCTCAATAAACTGTACTAATATCCCAGAAAAGCTGGATAAATAACCAATTCAGAAGAAACCTCCAGGTTTTGTACTCCTTTGCTATCCCTTAATGTCAAGGAAAATGTGGCTACTAGTTATTGCACATAAACTATAAAAGTTAATTATCGTATGGTGTCGTGTGTGGTATAGCCAGGGGATCTGGCTGCCTGAAGTACTAGCTCTTTTTAGCATTATGCAGCACTAGGTGGCAAACTACTTATTTTGGGAGGCTGAGAGAGCTCTGAGAGCTGTAACTGACCCAAGGTCACCTGGCTGGTTTCATGTTGAAGAGTGCAGCATTGAACCCAGTTCTCCAGATTAGAGGCCGCCGCTGTTAACCACTATACCACAGTGCCTCTCAGGTATACAGGTAATGCTATAGCGACCCATTTATTGACTAGCTTGGGTCTCATTGATTCGGATGGAACTCACTTCCAAGGAACCCACACAAGTTTAGAGCATATTTAAAAAGACAAAAAAGAGGCTTAAAAGCCTAGATTATAAGAGATCAGCCCCTACAGTTTCTTAAAATGCCAATATCCCCCCTTTCAAACATTTTTGTATTATTTTATTATTTATTTGTTTGTTTGATGTTAGAGCTTGGTATGATACTTCTTGTGAATACCTGAGACCCTAACCTTATTGACCCTTTGAAGCAACCTTCCAAAAGGTATGAGACATGACAAGACAGCAGCAGCTCACCATACAATTGTATCAGTTTACTGGTGGTGGTGGAAAGTGCATTTAAGTTACAGCTGATTTATGGTGACACCGTACAGTTTTCAAGGCAAGAGACATTCAGAGGTGGTCGGCCTTTGCCTGCCTCTGCATAGCAACCTGGACTTCCTTGGTGCTCTCCCATCCAAGCACTAATGAGGGCCAACCCTGTTTAGCTTCTGAGATCTGACTAGCCTGGGCCACCCAAGTCAGGGCTAGTTTACCGATACCTGCAAGCAAATGTCACCTGTATCACCTCAATGAGAAAAGAACCAGTCAGAGCTTGTACCTGCATGACCTTGGGCCAGTAACATAATTGTCTCACATGTTATGGAGAGAAAAACAGGCTAGCCATAAGTCTATTTGGAACCACAGAATCACAGAGTTGGAAGGGACCTCCAAGGTCATCTATTCTTTATTTAAAACATTTTAATAATGCCTTTCCACCCAATCAGGGTCCACAAGGCAGCAATCATGAAAGCATTAAAATATTTAAACCATTAAAAATACAGCTAAAATTATAAAATTCAATTTAAAACAGGCAACACTACAAGGAGGGCCAAGGAAGGAGGAAGTGTGATATAAATCTCACAAGACAAACCATTCCACAGAAAATATTTGGAAAAGTTATGGGTTGGATCCATAGGTAGGAAAAGGCCTCCTTTGCAGGGGATTACAGAGCCGGGCATGGACAAAAGTGGTATGTGATGTGGGCTGCATTAAGGAGGGTAATGTTGTTGTTGTTGCTCAGTCGCACAGTCGAGTCCAACTCTTTGTGACCCCATGGACCACATCACACCAGGCCCGCCTGTCTTCCACTGTCCTCCCGAGTTTGCTCAATAGATGAGACAAAATGAGAAAGCTGACCAAGATCCAACCCTGTGACACAACACCCAAAACAAACCAAGTTCTCTCTGTGCCCCACAGCACTGACATCCCCCAGTTTGTAGAATGGATGGTAAAAATAGAAATGTTTGAATCTGTGAAGCAGTACCAAGGGAGGGGGAGAGACTACGCAGAAAGCAGTGGAGAAAACCATATCAACAGCACTGGGACTGATCTGATTTTTCATATAGATTGGAGTCCATGTCTCCAGCAAGAGATTTCAAATAATACATCAAATATGATCCGGCTTTTCCAAGGAGAGAGTCCAAATGATCAATATGACTGGGAAAGAGTGGGACCACAGGATTTCGATGTCGACTTGAACATCCTATAAGGAAATTTCCCAACTGTCAGGACCCAAACCAGCACCAGAGCCTCTCAGCCAAGTAAAGACTTTGGTATGCAGCTTAAGGGCTATAGGGAAGATAAACACAAAATCCAAACCAGGCTACCTCATTGAGGAAACAACCATCTGAATAAATGTTGTATTTATTCCATCCATGTGGATCACAGGATGCTCTAGATTAGAAGATTAGACTAAACAGTGTCTTAATATTTACAAAAAATGACTGCAGCAAAGGAATTCTGCTGCCTACAATTACAAAATTAATGCACAGTTGCTTTAACAATTTGATCTTGTTTAGTCTACAGAGTTTTCCTCATTTTATAAGACAAGCAAACTGAAAATAGCAAATCAGACACATGAGCAACAAGATGAGTTTTGAGTAACAAGGGCCTTCCAAGACGGACAGAAAACTCCTTAACTGGTGCGAATGTGAATGAATCAGTTCAGGAGAATGCAGCGTACATGCATGACAATCTTCATCACTGAAATACAGATGTGCTGCATTACTATGGCAAGTCACTTAATGGGAACCCACATTTATGGCTAACGATTATACAACTGTCCTCAGGGTTCTTTTTATAAAGCATACGTTTTTTTGAACAGCTCAAGGAGGTCAGTATTAAAAAAACCTTGAGGAATTTGACAATTCAGCATGTCAAACTAAGCTCTCAAAATTAAAACAAATGCAAGGATTAACAGCACAGGCTTGTAAACGGTCACATGCCAAGTGGCTGGTGGTAAGAAAGAAATACCTTCTGGCAACTACAGAGGGATGCACTGGAAGCTGGGAGAAATAGTCATCTTTTGAGGTTAGGGTTACAAGATCCCCCCTGGCCACCAGCGCTTGGGATTCAGGTTGGGAAACTTCTGGAGATTTGATTTCAATTGCTGGTTGATGACACACACACCCAGAAGTACTGGAAACTTTATACCAGATTATTACATCAATGAAAGTTTATGTGTGAGTGCAGCTACCATGTGAAGAGTTCCATGGCCTGCTTTATAAGTTGTAAATATATAACCGATAAACAGCAGTAATAAAGACTATTGAAAAACAAGCACTGCACTCAAACGCAAACAAAACACTTATGTGAATATAACTACTGATATATTATAACACATCATATCATTATCACTCTTATTTTACAAGAAACAATGAAACTTGTTAACAGAAGCTAATAAAGCCAAAAGTATAAATAACAGAGCTGAATCCAGCTCAATTCCAATCCAACGAAGACTCCGGATTGTATCTTCGTTTCGATTAATCTTTGTCAGAAGACTTGAAAATAGAAAGCACATTAATAAACAATTACACACTTACAAAAATATGAAACAAAAATTACAAAAATTATATGAATTTACAGGCATACCTTATATTAGATTCATAGAATACTACATGTAAATTTCACCAGATTCACTAAGGTGAAGAAACTCCATGAGCATAAATATTACATATTCACTGAGCAGAAATTGCTTCATCCTATCATTTTAAGAGAACAAAATACCAAAAAACAGTGAGTCAGAAAACACATAATACATTGCAAAATTTGCCATATTCTGCCCAGAAGCTGGATGAAGACTGCTTACCATTGACAATACAAAATGAGTAAGGACGGGCTACTGTTCCTACCATGGAACTACTCTCATATGGTCAGCATGCCTTAAGGAAAGCCTAAAAGGAGTGGTTAATATAGCAGCTCACTGAGCCTGGCAATTATTGGAGGGGGACAACCCTAAAAGGCAAAGTTGTAAATATATTTCCTAATGTCTTTATAAAAAGCAGCTTAAGTCAAGAGACTGATTTAGCCCATGTGGCTGGAGAGTGTTTAAACGAAAAATCCAAAAGGCCTCCCTTTGTAAAAGCCTTTTACGGATGTCCATGGCATTATAGGAGCAGCATTTAAGGACTTCTAGGATGACAAACCTAAAATCATTCGGATCATGTTGCTGACTCAGAAAGTGTTGTACCAAAGGTGATTCTAAGCGTGCATTGCTGATGCAACACCTATGTTCAATAATGCGAGTGCGAACACTTCTAGAAGTATTCCCAACATACAAAAGACCACAAGAACATCTTAATAAATACACTACACGTCGTGTTGAACATGTTGAAACAAAGTTCAGATCATATACAAAGTTATTGTTGGGTATTGTAATCCTCTTAGTTTTCCAAACCAATGGGCAAACAACACATCTTCCACAAGGGAAGTGACCATTAGGGACTGAAGTGCTTGGAGTCTCCCTTGAGTTCCATGGCCTGCTTTATAAGTTTACATCACACCACACAATATATGAGACAACAACACCTGGTCAGGATTAATATATAGTATTTTCTGGATGCATTCTTTAAAACAGTATGTATTATTGACCACTGAGGAAGGCCTTTGAGGCCAAAACGCATATGGTCTTGGGTTGGTCATTTGACAAGTTCATCAGCTTTGTATGAGAAATTATTATAGGTTATGTAAAGCTTGTTTTGACTTTTAATGCAGCCCGATTTTCAGGTCCTATGTTTTTAATTTTACTGTTGTGTACACCATATTATGTCTATTTTAATATTATTTTATCTGCTGTAGCTTGACCACTGTGGCATTATCAGTGTATTTGGGGTTGAGTTTGCTACCTCCGTTTCCTTTGCAAGTTCCTACTGCTCCAGAACAGCAAAGACAGCGTTTGAAACTACACAGGAAAGCTTGGGATGTTTGTAACATATCAAGATATGATCAACAAACATGGGAAAATTAAATCTTGGCAGCTATGAATGAAGAAGGAAAAAAGATACAGTGGTTAATATATCTACAACTCTCATCAAGGCTTAAAGAAGATATTCATATGAAGGAGATAGACTAAGAAATCTGACTGAATTTGAAAAGATAACATTGAACAGAAATGACCATCTTCTAGGACACATTTTTAGACTTTTATTACAGTATGACACTGAAACAGAACAAGTTAAGACATGCATGGTGAAATGGTTGCAAAATTTTGGGAAGGAGATTTTATTTCAACAATGGGAAAAACTATGGATGAAAGACATAAAATTTACTGCAAGTCAAGCACAGAGAAAAGTGGTATAAAATGTTTTATTGCTGGTACATTACCCCAAAAGATACCAAGAAGATGGATAACAACTATAAAGGACTGTGTTGGAAATGTAAAGAGATAGATGGTACCTTTTACCATATGTGGTGGTCCTGCAAAAAAAAAACTAGTAAATATTGAAAAGAAATACATACTGAAATTTTTAAAAAAATGAATATAAAATCTGCTACGTTACCAGAGACAATGTTACTAGGAATTCTACCAGTGAATGGAGACAGGACTATACATGAATTGCTTAATGTGAACTGCAGCAAGCTTAGTAATTGCAGCAAAGTGGAAAATTGAAGATTGCCCAACGCTTCAGAATTAGATAGATAAAATGCAAAAATATGCTGTTATGGCAAAACTGACAAACTATAACCAGTCTTTGTAGTTATGCAGTTGAATGGTTTATATTATATCATAGTTCAGTATGAAATGCTAAAGATGTTTTCTTTTGTATGATTATTATCACAACAAACTGTTATGTTAAAATTATACACAAATTTCTATGAGGTTATTCATGGTTTATCATATAACTGATAAAGATAAAATGATAACTGATAGGATAAAAAGTGAATATATTATGAGAAAATGGAATAAAGTTGAGTAAATTGTTATAGTGGTTTTTAAAGTTATAATGTTATATAACTGTCCTAAAAAATCAAGTATTTGAATCAAGGATTGTCCATTACATTTGCAAAAAATACCCTTTATACTATGTTTTGGTAATTTTAGCTTTTATTCTTTCCCCTTACCCCTTTTTAAAATTCTGTATTCCCTCAAAGAAATTCAAAATAAAAATTATTTTAAAAAAGAAAAGCTTGGGATGAACAAACAAGGGACAGCAGCAGAAATGAAGCAGTGTGTCCCAAGGTGTGCGAAAGGACACCAGGGGTGAGGAAATTTTCACTCTGGCAATTGACTTTTAAGGCAAAGCACTGTGCTACAGACCCTGAGCCAGATAGCCCGGGCTAGCTTGATCTTGTCAGGTCTCAGAAACTAAGCTAGTATTTGGATGGGAGACCACCAAGGAAGTCCAGGGTTGCTACGCAGAGGTACGTAATGGCAAACCACCTCTGAATATCTCTTGCCTTGAAAACCCAACAGGCTCACCATAATTCGCCACAAATCAGCTATGACTTTTTTCCCCAAATATGTTTTATTAAATTTTAAAACAAACTCCAACCATTAAAAAACTTTAGCATCTAAATGAGTCTTTAACACTAACCTTATCAAAAAAACAGACACTTTCAATAAAATGAAAAGTTACATTGCCTTGCATAACTTAACAACAGTTTAAACAGATATTATTTTATCAATATCCTCTGGCACCGACTCCAGGAACTGCACTCCCCCATGCTCCTGCTCAAAAAGACCCCTGATTTAAACTAAACATTGAACCTGGCCTCTTAGCAACCAATACACAATACTTATAATAAGTATCAAGCTCAAACACTGTACAGTACACATATTTTACAGTATAATCAAACCCCCAAAGATAAAGAAGTCATGAACTGGCTTAAATTTCTTCACATTTTGTGAAATAAATTGTCCTTCACCAATAGAAGATGCTATAATATCAGGACTGATGCCCACCAAATGTTCTAAAAGTGCACGGGGCTTTTGCACAACAGAGCTTCTGATAAGTAGTGTGCATGTAAGAATATATATTAAAGCAATATGTTCATTTTAAGAAGGCATCCTGTTAAACAGAGCATCTGCCTGAAATGTTTAAGAGTTACTATTAGCGTTACGTATAACCTAACTCCCTGACATTTTGTGGCTAGCTCTGCTTCCTGTAACAGCCATTTTGTGGATCCAGGTAGTCAGCCGTGTTGGTCTGAAGCAGCAGAACAAATTTAGAGTCCAGTGGCACCTTTAAGACCAAAAAGGTTTATTCAAGGTATGAGCTTTTGTGTACAAGGTGAAAAAGCATGCCTTGCACACAAAAGCTCATACCTTGAATAAACCTTTGTTGGTCTTAAAGGTGCCACTAGACTCTAAATTTGTTCAGCCATTTTGTAGTTACACCCACAACCCTGTGACAACATCTGAAAGATGCCTGCAGTCTAGAAAAGGCTGGGGACCCCTGGAACAGGGAAAACATTCCCTAAAGATTCAAAGTCTAAAAAAATTGTTTGAGATTATAGCTCACAACTGAGAAAAGGCAAACGATGTCCCACAAGGTAACCCGTGGGACATATGACTTAAGCATTATATTTGTCACAGGTAGAGCTGATAGTACGTCATAGTAAAGGCAGCCTGTTATTGTGAATGCTTCCCATAACATTTGGGAGTACTTAGAACGGACAAGTCATGACTCTCCACATCCCATGTTCCGACAACTAGAGAAGGGATTGATGACATAGGAAAGTCACTTAAGGTGGGAGCACATCTTAAAATAGTCTTTGTTTCTGTGTGTTTAGAAAAAAAGTGGCTTCAGATCTTAAGACTTGTGTTTCTACAAGCACCAACGTGTGCAGAAAGGGACGTATAATAAGGCAGAATGGCTGAGCATAAAGCTGTATCAGATGTTTATATTCGGGGACAGAAAGAGACATTGTGAGTGATGTGATTTATAAATGAATCGAAGCTATGACGAAGTCTGGGCAGACTTTCTGGAAGGAGATACGAAGCCTGACATAATGTGCTAGAGGGAACTTCTGGGAGGATTTTTAAAAGTTTCCAGAGATTTTTTTTTTAAAGGAATATGTAGGAATGCCTTCCATTTGTCTCATGCTTCTGTTGGTATTATTTAAACACACTCAACCAGCACAACATTTCCCCACAACATGTGATATACATTTTGGACAAGCTCCTCTCCACCCAAAAATAAATGTTATGGGAACTTACAGAAGCTAGTGCACTGTTAATATACAGCAAGCTTACAAGGAATCCAGAAAGAGAATCTACACCCGCTTCACTTTTACTTCTACAGAAAGATACAGGGCGGGATTCTCCAGGCCATTACCATGAAAGCCCTCACCAAGCTCCAGTCATGATACTCCCTGCTGCTCCAGGATAAGGCGGTAATAAAATATAATAATAAAATATAACCTCTGCAATACTATGAACTCTAGATCACATAACTATGCCATCTAAAATGGAGTTACACCCTTCTAAGCCCACTGACTTCAATGGAATTAGAAGAGTGTACCTCTCTTTAGGATTGCCCGGCCAAAAGAAAACTGCTCTTCTAGATCCTGTCTTAATTACAATTAATGCTAAGTAGATTTCCCACTTAACCAAAGTTCTTAATTTGTTAAATCCTGTTAAGTATTCTAGTCAAGAGTTAATCCAAAATTCTAGTTAACATCAACCATGGTTAGAACTGATGCCAACATATTCCTTAACCATGGGGAATTCCTGTATTTATCTATTTAGGTATTTATAGCCATCTTTTCTCTGTGATCAAGACCCAAAGCAGCTTAGAACATAATGAAAAACAGCCTGTCTATAAGCCCAAACTGGAATGTGTGGTTTGTTTATTTAGAGAGCCAGTTTGGTGTAGTGGTTAAGTGCGCAGACTCTAATCTGGGAGAATCGGGTTGATTCCCCACTCCTCCACATGCACCTGCTGGATGACCTTGGGCAAGCCATAGCTCTGTACCAGCTGTTCTCTCAAGGACAGTTGTCTCAGAGCTCTCTCAGCCCCACCTACCTCACAGGGTGTCTGTTGTGGGGAGAGGAAGGGAAAGGAGTCTGTAAGCCGCTCTGAGTGAATGACGGGTGGGGTATAAATCCAATCTCCTCCTCTTCTTCTAAATATTTACACCCTGCTTTTCTCCCCAGTGGGGATCTAAAGCTACTTACAACAGCATTCTCCCCTCATTTTAGCCTCAAAAACCACCCTGTGTGGTAGGTTTGACTAAGAGAGAGAGTGACTAGCTCAAGGTCATCCAGCAAGCTTCCATGGTGAAGTGGAGATTGGAACCTGGGGTCCGCTCACTCAGGACTGGGTTGATAAGGAGGAAATGTGCCAACTCCCCATCTTTTAATTGTGGATGACAGAACAGTGCTGTTACACCTACACTAGCTAACAATAGTTCAGGTGGCTAATAATACTTTAATCCATAAACATAACCACATCATAAAAGCAAAACAAAAGCACCACACTAAATTACCAGTTTCATAATACAAGCTCAAAGCAAAATATATTAATATTTTAAGGTATCTGAAGAAGCAGGGTCTCGTGAAATCTCATAAAGGTAAAGGTTTCCCTTGCTCGAAAGCCAGTTGAATCCAACTCTAGGGATGTGGTATTTATCTCCGTTTCCAAGCCGAAGAGCCAGCGCTGTCCAACAACATCTCCATGGTCATGTGGCCAGTGTGACTAGACGCTGAGGCGCACGGAACGCTGTTACTTTCCCACCGAAGTGGTACCTATTTATCTAATTGCAATTTCTTGCTTTTGAGCTGCTAGGCTGGCAGGAGTTGGGACCAGAGACAGGAGCTCACTCCATCATGCGGCACTCGGGTCTCGAACTGCTGAACTGCCAGCCTTCTGGTCTGCAGTTCAGCATCTTAACCTCTGAGTGAAATCTCATACCATGCCACAAATTTTGTTAGTCTTTAAAGTGCAACTGGATTCTTGCTCTTTTTTACTGATACGTATTTTAGACATAGATCAAGTCTAAAGGCAACCCATATAGCTTGTTTCACATAAAGCTGTAAAAATATTTAAAAATCTGAAGTCCAATCCTTCTAACCATGACCAGGACACTTGAATATAGTATTAATATTTGAAAGCTTCCCAGAGTCTAAGTGTTTATGACAGCAAACTTATCCTTATAATCAGAGCAAATGGTCTTTGGTCACAGAGATTATCCAGCAAAGGAAGGGAAAGACCCCAACTAACAGGCCATTTCCCCAACTTTCATTTAACCTCTAATGAATTTCAGTGTGGTTAGATGACTCAAATTCAGACAAGGATTGGTTGCAAAACCAAAAGAGAAAACAAATTTCAATCTGCACAATACTCAAATGGAGTTTTTCATAATTGCACAAATAATGTAAATAATTGATTGGGTTTATTCTCTGCTGCAACCGTGGCTTTTTAAAAATGTAACTTTTAAGATTGGGTTAGATTATTTTGGTATGTATTACGTGTTAACTAAACATAAAACTTAAGCCTAAAACCAGTGATGTTCTGAACTGTGGGACACCTAAGATAAATGCACAGAATACAAAACTGAAAATTAAATTAAATATGAAGTGCTGCAAACAAACCTCACCAAGTTTGAAAAAAAATAGTTTTAGAACATTACGCTTCTAGCTCAGAAATCTTACTTGCCAGCTTCCTAAATGTACCCCTATTAGTCATACTGACAGCCAAAAAGATAAACAGCCTCTAAATTTATAGATGCTTCTTTGTCAGGTCATCTAGAGGCGATTCCTACTCATCGCAGGTGAGCAGCTGCTTACAAGCCTGTAGGTAAGTCACTGATGCATCAAAATTGTCTAAAAATGGTTTCTCAGTATCTTTAAATATTCCGGGGATTTAGCATGATCGAAGGCTTAACTTCTGCTTAACCTTTCATGCTTTTAAACCAGCTCCCCTATAAGATAGAAGGAGAAAAAGATACATTACTGACTTTGAATGATGAATCAGTAATTTGTGGTACAGTTTCTGATCTAAAATGGGAAAAGAACCATCATATGCCTGGGATAACAGCTGAACTGGACTCTGCTCCACATCCATTACCTCTTACAGCGGCATCCACTCAGCTGAAAGCAGTAAGAAGCCAGTGAGGAACAGTGGTGGTTAAAGAAATAGATCAAAGCCTAAGAGACCCAGGTTCAAATCCTGCCTTCTACTATTTATTAAACATATTTTTATTCCATACTTCCTCCAAGGAGTTCAGGATGGCACACATCATCATCATCATCCATTCCTCCATTTTATTCTGACTGCACTAGAGGTGGGATAGGTTGTGCAAGAAGGATGGGCCCAAGGTCATCCAGCAAGCTTGGTGCAAACTGGGGGTTTGACCCTGGGTCTTGCAGATCCGAGTCCATCACACTGGCTTTAAGGCAGGGAGAAGAAGAAGAGGAGATTGGATTTATACCCCCACCCTTCCCTACCAGAAGGAGTCTCAGAGTGGTGTACAATCCTTACCCTCCCCACAACAGACACCCTGTAAAGTAAGTGTGGCTGAGAGAGCTCTCTCAAGAACCATGTATGCTGCCTTAAGCTTGCTGGGAATAGGGCAGGATAAAAATGTGCTAGAAAGATAGGTAAATAGAGAAAGCCAATACTGCTGCTAGTCACAGTGATGCTTCAGAATCAGCCCCAAAAGACTGGGGGGGGGGGTCTGTGTTTTCCTTCTGGGGCAGCAGAGTCATCAAGAAAAGGGTTAAGAAACACCTAATTGTGTGTTTGTATGTGTGTCAGTTTTAGAAATGTTAACCTCTTCCTAAATTCACATTTCAAGAATGCCTAGACAAGCACAAAGGTGATGATACTATAAATTTCCATACTGCACTCCAGGGCAAAATTAAAATACTTGCTAATCGCATTCAGTTATGTTATGTTGAAATTCTGTTTGCCTTAACGTCTTTCCAGGCAGCCTGTTGATCGCCCCCCCCCCCCCAACACCCTTGGCTTTATGTATGATTCTGCTTTCTCGTCAGCTTTCAAGTTATTTTGCCCTTCTATCTACAACGTAGCAAAATTATGATCCTTCCTCTCTGTCCACTTGGTGAAACTCAAGACTCATTGCCCCCGTCATCTCTTGCCTTTACTGTAACATTTTCCTCTCTCTGTTTTTATACTTGGAGCCTCAGCAGCTTCAGCTCGATCCTCAATTTTGACACCAAAATCTCTCTCACTATAGCTAAACAGTGCCATCCTCCTCCTTAAATCCCTGCAGTGGTTTCCTGTCTAGTCCCAGTTGCTGTTACCTTCAAAACCCTCCATGGCCTCACCCCCCAATTTAGAGAGCCAGTGTAGTGTAGTGGTTAAGAGTGGCAGAGTCTAATCCAGAAAATGGGGTTTGATTCCCCACTCCTCCATGTGAAGCCTGCTGGATGACCTTGGGCCAGTTACAGTTCTCTTGGAACTCTGTCAGCCCCACCTACCTCACAAGGTGCCTGTTGTGGGGAGGGGCCAGGACAGGGATGGAAAGCTGCTTTGAGACTCCTTAGGGTAGAGAAAAGCAGGTACAAAAACCAACTCTTCTTTGTGTTTCCACCCCTCATATTCCAATACAGCCTTGCTCAACACCTTCACTCCAACAACCTCAGCCACCCAAATGTCTCCTCATTCCACAAAGACCTCCAGCCTTTCTTTCTTGCCGCTCCTTAAATCTCAAACTCTCCCACACACTACCTGCTTTAAACAGACCTTATCTGAGAAGTCTTTGCCTTACTTGGTCCTTAAACCTCTCACATGCTAGAACTGATTGCATATTATTTCCTCTGTACCTTTCACCACCTTCTGCCTCCCCTCCCTCGGCTGGTTTCCCTCTACATTGAATTTTAGATGTGAGCTCCTGAAGGTAGCACCCTGCCCTTTGGTTTATTATTCTGTAAAGCACCACACACATTCGTGGGACTATACTAAGTTAATAATACAAGCAAATTAATTAAGGACAACTGTCTTCCTTTGCTTTTCAAATGAGTGACATATCATTTCCTCCATGCCTGATTTTATATATATATATATATATATATATATATATATATATATATATATATACACACACACACACACACACACACACACACACACACACAAGAGGTGGGACCCGCAATACTTGCTTTGGGGGGGGGGGGGAGAAGGAGCTCCATCAAGTGGAGGAAGCAGCTGCAGGTGAGTCTTCTCTCCCACCCCACCCCAGCACCCATGGCAAGGCCTGGGCCCACCAATCCTTCTCCCCCGCCCCCTGCACTAATGGTGAGGCCTGAGGTTTCTAGCTGCTAGGCTTGCTGATTCCCCCCACACACAGGCACTGGCAGCAAGGCCTGAGGGGCTCTCAGCCACCAGGACTGTTGATTCCCCCACACGCACGGGCACCAGCGGCGAGGCCTGAGCGGCTCTCAGCCGCCGGGCCGCCGATTCCACCCCAAACACCCCAGCACCAGTGACGAGGCCTCAGCGCCTCTCAGCTGCCGGGCCGCCACAGAGTTCCCGGAACATTCCCAGCACATGTGCAGGGGACACTCTTTAACTTTTAGGGGGATTTAAATACCCCCCCGAAAGTTTTTTTAAGTTTTAGGATTTTTCTGCACTCCTGGGGAGTCCCCCAAGTGTGCAGAGAAATCTCTCTGCCCCCCAAGTGCCCCTCCGTGCAGATTTAGATATCTGCACAGAGGGAGCAACTTGGCTATTAGTATATAGATAATAAAGCCGTTAAAGAGAAAATGAAGCTGTGTTCCCACAGTATTATAATCCAGTATGCAGCCTCAGCCTCCTTGTTTGCTTTTGTTCTTACATATGCACACAAGCTGGTAATCATTTCAATAAAAATGTCTATCCCTGAGCAAAATTTAGTTTTAAGAGCTTCTTTTCTGGAGATTCCATCACTGAGAACATCATTCACTGAAAACAATCCAATGTGGTTTCTCATGAAACAGTTCCTTTGTAAAAGACTAATAATTTTTCACTTTCACAAGTACATCCAAAGCGTACATGGCAGATTTCAAAGCAAAGTAATACCATGAAATGCAGTTTGGGGGATTGGGGGGAAATTAAATAATTGGGGCAGAAGAAACCAAACTGCAGTAATTTTGATCTGCCTTATCGAACACTGGATGTATTACCGAGTCAAGGTTTTGAAAGTTTTTACTTTTCTGGCCTGGAGAACAAAACAGGCATTACATAGACTGTGTAACTTCCAATGAAAAGCAGGCCAACACACTTGAATTTACCTCATACTGCGTCAGAGCATCAGACTATGAAGGTCAGTACTGTCTACTTTGAGCGGCAGCAGCTCTCCAGGGACTCAGTAGGTGACATGAAAATAGGTCTTTCACATCACCTACTACCTGGTCCCTTTAACTAGCAATGCCAAGGAGCTGAGCCTGGGTTCTTCTTCACGCAAAGATGACACCCCACTCATAAGCCACAGCTCTACCCTGCCTAACCACCCCCCCCCCCCGGAATAATGTCTCATAAAGTAATACCATCACGTTGTGAACTTCCCCATCCCTGCAATCAGCAGCCAATGAAATTAAAACAGAGGCTAGGAAATTCAGAACATGACGATGTCACATCATGCGTTTTCGGTTTACTAAACCAACAGGGAATTTGGGGGGGGGGGGGGGGGTAGGGAGACAGAAGATGAGTCACAGCTGCTGTTTTTGGCAGCAGCCATCCAATCTCTGTAACACTTAATTTCAGCATCAGTATGTTTGGGAACTCACTTTCCTGTATCAGTTTTAGGCCTAGGATAACAGTATATGAAAACATCTATTCAATTATTAAAGAATTTTAGTTGACCGGTTAAGTTTACATAAATCTGCATATTACCAAAACTCAAAATATTTAGGGAAGTACAAAATAAAATTTGCAACACAAACTACCACAGTGGAAGGCCTTCTTCCACCCATCCCCATGTTAAAAAGGCAGTTCTCCAATATTCCATCCCACTCTAACATAAACAGCTGATAACCCTAGATGAAGAGGCAGATTTCACTGTTAGTGAGTGGAACCAACAGAAAGAAGATTTAGCCTTCCTTCCAAACGCTCTTGATTCACGCATCTGTTAAATTTCTCCCCACCAGCAAATGTTTGCCAATGTAATTGTCTTACTATAGCCATTTAGCCATATAGCCTTCCTTCCAAATATTCTTGCTTCATGCATCCGTTTAATTTCTCCCCACCAAGTGTTTGCCAATGTCATTATCTTACTATAGCCATGCAGTTTACTTCTATATCTAACAGCCATGGGCTGGCATCACAGCAGATAGCCAAATCTGTGAAATGGGGCCAACCCAGATTATCTTTCGAGATTCTGCAGATCTGAGAACATAATGGGCTGGACCCAGACTAAATTTTATGCTAACAGAAGGAGAAGCATCATTTTCACCAATTCCACCTTCCTGCCGCAGAGCCCCAATATGCCTTTCGTGCAATTCCTGAGGGTTCCCTGCCCCCCACCCCAGAGCAGCATCTTGGGCTGCAGGGGGAGCTGAAGAGTCAGGAACATTCTGTTCCGCTGACCTAAGTGCCCTCTGTCAGTGGAAATTTCAGTCTGGATCCAACCCAAAGTCTTTCTGATTTCAACCCAAGGTGGCTTCCAACACACAGCCATTAAAGCATTCAGTACAAAAATTACAACAGTTTAAAAGTCCAAGAAAAATTGCCTAGAAATATAATCGTACAGTGCCATCCTAAGCAGGGTTACACCCTTTCAAACCTACTAAATTGAGGCACCTACCTCTGAACAGACCTGTATGTGCCTTAACTACGAAGACAAATGTCTACTCAGCAAACCAGCTGACTACTACCAATTAGGGGAAAGTCCTTAGAAAGTCATTTTACAGGACCACAATTATGGAAAAGGGTGTAAGAACACCTTCTGGAAGATTATTCCACAAAAGTGGGATAGTCAGGGGGGAAAGCCTTGTGAAGGGACAAACAAAAACATTTCTGGGGAGGACCTACACAAAATAATAATAAATGGAGCAGAAATAAAACAAAAGGCACATGTTTAAAAAACAATGAACACATTTGGTCCTAGCCAAATAATCAACTGAAGCTTTAGTTGATCAATCTGCCTGTTAAAGTTTGCAGGCATAAAAGTCAGAGTTCAAGTTACAGGAAGATTATTGTGCTCTTCAGACTCTGGAATAAAACCCCAGAATATGCTATACAACTTTCAACAAGCAATTCTCCACAATCTATAAAGGAAAGCACAGAGAACGGAGGAAAAAATTAGATTTCTTGAAAATAATGTAAATATAACCCTGAATGAAAACAACACAGTTGACTGAGGAGCTCTTTTTCCTCCAAAGCATAACACCTTCTAAAAATAAATATTTGCAGTAAAAACACAGCATGCTGAAGGTATACTTATAAAAGTTACTATTCACACTAGAAGCATTCATACCAGATTGCTTAAAACGGTAACAACCGAAAAGCAGACAGAGTCCAATACAGTCAGGGGTGGTGGTGGTAAATTTTTGCTTTTCCTTTCAAGAGAAGAAAACTTATACAGGACCTTAATAATTTATTTTAGCTTGGGGGGGGACCCAGTTGCAGAATCACACATATATTTCACAGCATTTGTTTATTTATCTATTTACACGGGAGGGTAGGAAACCCTGGGCACACATGCTGGACTGTGGCATGCCAGACCATTTTGCTTGGCAAATTGCCGATTCCCTGCCAGGGGACTGACACAAGCCCCTGAACTGCTGGCAGCGCCAATGGGGCTCAGCTTGCTCCCACTACGCCTGGCCAAGTCCAACTCTAATCTCTCCCCCCCAAAGCTTTTGTCTGCTGGTAATACCATTGCACTCACGGGTAGACATTGCAGGGTTTTTGACACTTGGGCCAAAAAGAACAACTGACCTAGTGTAGAGGGGCTTCACTGTCAAAACATTTTCCATAAGCAGACCAAAATAGTTGGGGCACAGTGCTCTGGTGGCTAGAACGCAAAGCACAGCCACGATTAAGAATTCTGACCTGAGTAACAATACTGACCTCTGATCAGGGTCACAGCCGATGTAATGTTGGCTCCTCTTTAGCCACAGTTTAAGTTACTGGTACCTCTCCTGAAACACCTGAAAACACTTGCTTCCTCCCCTCTCCTATTTTAACTGATGCTGAACTGCAGACCAGAAAGTCTGTAGTTCAGCAGTTTGAGACCCGAGTGCTGCATGACAGAGTGAGCTCCCGTCTCATGTCCCAGCTCCTGCCAACCTAGCAGTTCGAAAGCAAGAAACTGCAAGTAGATAAATAGGTACCGCTTCGGTGGGAAGGTAACAGGGTCCTGTGTGCCTTGGTGTTAAGTCATGCCGGCCACATGACCACAGGGAAAGTCTTCGGACAGCACTGGCTCTTCGGCTTGGAAATGGAGATGAGCACCGCATCCCTGGAGTTGGATTCAACTGGCTTTCGAGCAAGGGAAACCTTTACCTAATGAATAAGTAAGCACTAACGTTAATGCTAGTAACAGGGACAGGGGAGATTTCCTACTAAGAAAGAAGCACTGTGATCTCCCGCTGACCTATCTCTTCAAAGTGTCTGAAAGGGAGTTGCCCTGGAAGAGCCAGTGGGATGTAGGGGAGTGCAGGAGTAGGGATCTACTCAGAATCGTACTGAAGTCTACCCCATAGGGCTTACAGCCCCAAAACTGTTCTGTGGAAGACCCAGGTTTGAATCCATACTCTGCCACGGAGGCTCACTGGGTGACCCTGGGCCAGTTACTCTCTCTTGGTCTAACTTACCTCACAGGGTTACTGTTGTGAAGATAAAATGGAGGAGGAGGAGAACAAAGCTGTCCTCCTCACTGTGGAGAAAAGCAGGGTATAAATACCTAAACAAACCACACATTTGAACTTCCAGTTTGGTTTTTACACAGACAGTTCTTGATCCTGGAGAAAAGAAATATTTTGGCCTGGTACTTTAAAAACAGTAAGTTAGGTGCAGGTGAACATTTTCGGACTGGGAGCGTTCCCAGGTGCCACTATACTACTGAAAAAGCCCTTTCTCTGGTTGCCACAAGCCTCACTTGGGGGCGCACAGGAAACAGAACTTGGCAAGAGGATCTTAATTGTTGGACGGGACTGCATGAAAGGAAGCAGCCCTCCAAGTTCAGCAGAAACGTTTTATTTGAAATATGATTGCTTTCTCTGATCTGAGCGGACTGGATTATTTTGTTTCTGCTGCTAATCCTCTTCGATTGGAGGGAGTGATCATTACAATTCATTTTAATGCTGGTTTATGGTACTATTATTGTAGTAGAAGTGTTTTTGTGTGCCTAGTAGCAAAAATATAAATAAAGTGAATAAGAAGTTTTGTCAATTGCCTAGTCTTAAAAATCACTTCCAGAAGACCAAACAAAGAAATTTCTGTTCAGTTAAAGAGAGTTGGTTGGTTGGTTTTAGTTCAAGTAGATGTGCTACAATTGGCAGAGAAAGGCTTTTGTGAGAAGACAGCCTACTGAAAATGTATGTACACTAGCAACTTCTGTGAATTTTATTTGCGAGGCTGATTTAATTCTTCTTTAAGAGGATTGATTTCAGTACCTTTACGCCTCCTTCCCCTGGAAGCAGAGTCTCCAGATCATCCTCAGCGTCCCAAGGCAAGCACGCTTATTTCTAAGGATGCACGGAAAAGGTTAACAGGGGAAATTAACCTGCATTCATCTCCCTGGAAAGATGTGCATGTGGCAGAAATCCAGCAGCATGTCCAGAGAATGTACATCTCTTCTAGGATACAGGTTGTGTGTCAGCCTTCTCAGATTATGCTGATATGCATCTCAAAGCATGGTTACGCACAGCTGTGTATTTTTAGAGGAACAACAACAAATGACCCAGGGATTCTTAGACCCATAATGCCGGAAGAGTTCTCAAACGCACCTGATGAAATTTCTGGCTCTGTAACAGGATCCTCAGTGTTCAGCATCTCACACAAAAATGCTGAAAGAAGCACAGCAGAGGCTGAAGATACAAACAGATGGCTCAAGTGAAGTAGTCAAGCCAAACAATTCAGGAGTCAGGTCACTCCAAAGGTTTCCTGAGTAACCAGAACCTTGCCACCTCTAGCCTTTCCAGTACCAGCCCAGTAATGTCAGAAGCTCCAAATGACATCTCCTCTCCACCATTTTCCCAGGAGGAAACAGAGAATATAGGCTACAATTTCACTACAACACTAAGAATATCTGAAGGAGCCCTAAGCTAACCCCACATGGAAAGAGGTTCCCACATTGTAATAAAAAAAGTTATTATCAGGCTTATAAATAGCTACCTACCAGACTGCTTGTGGCAAGCAAGAGTTGCTTCCAGGAAAGCTTTCATAAGCAGGAAGAGGGTCGATTCCATCTTTTAAGCCTTTGATGTACCAAAAATAGCTAATATGTGTGTGGGCAGATGGGGCTGGCGAAATTCTTTGCACACTACAAGCTTTTGTGAATTATTTACAGGGTTGGTTATATCCGCATTAAAACTTGGAGCTAAATTTGCCATGTTGTAACATATTGTTCTTCATAAAAATTATGGGGGGGGGGGACATTTAAAAGTCTTGCATTTGAAAGAAAAGCTTACAAAAATTATTTTAAAACCGCACACAAGTAAAAATGCATCTCAGAAGCATACATATCCAACACTTCCTCCATTGTCTCTACTTTGTGCTGAACAAATATTTCACACGCAGGTGCATGCACACACAAATGCTAGAGATCACGCTCAAAAATACAATCCCGAAAACACTCAGCCAACAAATTCAGCACACCCAACATCCTGTGGCTTTGCCACTGCTGTACTGCTTGCAAGACAAGTCCTGTTCTTTGGTGTTCTTGCCAACCTTTCAACGAAATGTCCCTGCCCAATGCCTCCTGTGCCAAACACAGACTGCAAAAAAAAGTTCAGCGAATGTCCAAGATGCTTTTGTACTGAAGCCATATCACTGAAGCAGGAGGAGCCATGATGGAGTAGATTGCCCAGCTGCTGACAGGGAGGCAGCAAATCTTTACCTCTCTCAGTAATCCAGCAGGCCTATCAACACATCCATTTCCTCGACAAGGCTGGAAAATAACTCTACAAAATATGTTCAGTAGCCTGCCTGCCAACACAGTAACTAGCCAGGGAGCACACCAAGAGCCCGAAACAAAAAAAGATTGCCCAGCAAATCGCATAGAAAAGAGTGTAACTTTGCTTAGGTTTGTACAGTGAGAGTAGATTAAGGGGAGTATTTTGGGCCAGAACAAGGAGGTAACCACAGAGATGACTGTTTCTTGGAATGAGCTCATCAAGGCAGACAATGTGAAAAACACTGGAATTAGAGGACTCAAAGCAATTCAGGGAGGAGGACAGATCGATCAATGGCAGCTAACCATTATGACTTCCACATGAACCAACTTGACCATTAATGTAAACTGTAAACTTTACCTTCATTGGCATTACAACACCCAAGTGACAACCATCATTCATTAACCGCAGCAGTCACTTGACCATTACAATGATCTTCCAGGGTCCTACTTTTGGTGCCCCTGGAGGCTATATTGGGGGGGGGGAACTAAGAAAGGGTCTTCTCGGTCATGGCACCAAATTTATAAAAAAAACAAAAACCAGGAAATTCATCTACCACCCTCAATCATTGTCTTCTACCAGCAGGTAAAGACTTTTCTGTTTTGGCTGGCGCACCCTTTATCAATCCCTTGTTTGTTTTTATGTGCTGTTTTTACGAGCTAATTTGAAGAGGGGAAGGTGGCATACAAATGTTTTAAACAAATAAATAAAGGAAACCTCCACATCCAGAGGCAGTGAAATCTCTCTATACAGGTGCAAGGAGGTAATCTGAGTGTGAGACCTTAGCCTCTATTGGCCTGTGCCTCGGCCCTTCAGGGCAAGAGGCTGGTCACTCCATGGATCACCAGTCAGCTCCAGTAGGGTACCTCCTGTTTCCTTAAATCATCCCTAGTGCTTTCTTGCTTTATGAAATGTCATTGTTCCAATGAAAGCCACTTAGCAGGTTACAGCAGGTAAGCAACTTCTTTCATAACACTGAAAATGCATTTCCATGTATAGAATTTTTACACTACCTAGCACACATATCTTACTTCGGGATTCATAAGCATTCTGATAGTGAGAATTTTGAACTTCATTAGACACTAGCAAAGTTCCAATAACTAGTTTCCAACTAAAAGACACTATTGTTCCTGATTCAGGGGCAAAGAATCTACAGAGAAGCCACCAGAAATGTGGCAGTGTTCATACCATATGGAAGAAACCCTCCACCTTTTCCCTCTAACTCAAGCCACAGCATTTTCATATTTTTAACCTTTTTATGGAACTGCTTCTCTATGTAGTTTTACTATTTGATACCTCACTGCAATAAAAATGACTCTAAAATTCAGGAGTCTTCAAACCACATTTGCAATTTTGGATGAGTGGGTGGTACGGCAATGGTTAACTCAGTGATGGAGAGACTCATAATTTAAGGCTTAAAAAAAACACAAAGGTACAATCAGTTTATCTGTGTGGCTTACTCGACCAATTTACTAAACCTATTGGCCAACTACCAGGAATGCTGCTGTTGGTAACCCTGGCAGAAGAACTGAGGAAACCCTGACACTGACTAATAGCAGGCAAGAACTTCCTCAGGATTGAAAATAACATTCCCCCCCCCCCCCCCGCCCCCTACTTCCCAGCCAACCTACTTTCAATCAATACATTGTTTGAAGAGGCAAATCCAGTGGCACATCACGAGAGCCACAAAAACACCTATTAAAAAGCAAAAAATCACTGCACTTTTGGGGGGGGGGGGTGTTGCAGCAATTCTTCCCGTTCCATTCCCAAAAAAATTTCAACCAAGTCCTAGTTTGTAGATTTGAAGATATGCTATCAATACTGATTCTGTCATGCCACCATTCACTCAACTGGCACCAGAAAAACAAATTCTACATTACAATCTGTACGATCGCCCTGAGTTAAATATCTTATCAACTGCCTCCACGATGAGCATGAAACATTATTAAGGCAACCTGATAATATTTAAAAGGTGAGGGGATTTGGCAAATCAAAGGAACTGAGAAAACACAAGGATTGACAGAAAGATTATTAGGAAGCACTTCACAATAAAACAGTAAAGTCCTCTATTTCAATTCTGCTGTCTTTGCAATTTTCTTTTGAACACCTACTTGTAAGTAAGTACCAACAGACTGAATATTTACCCCACATCTTTGTTGTTGTTGTTGTTGTTGTTCAGTCGCACAGTCGAGTCTGACTCTTCGCGATCCCATGGACCACATCGTGCCAGGCCTTCCTATTCTCCGTCGTGCTCCGGAGTCTGCTTAATTTCATGTTTGTCGCATCAATAACACTGTCTAACCATCTCATCCTTTGCCACCCCCTTCTTCTTTGACCTTCAATCTTTCCCAGCATCAGGGTCTTCTCCAGTGAGTGCTCCCATTTTATTTGGGGGCCAAAGTATCTGAGCTTCAGCTTCAGTATCTGGCCTTCCAGGGAACAGTCAGGGTTGATTTATTTTAGGATTGACTGATTTGATCTCCTTGCAGTCCAAGGGACTCTCAGGAGTCTTCTCCAGCACCATAATTCAAAAAAATCTATTCTTCAGCGCTTGGCCTTCCTTTTAGTCCAACTCTCACAGCCATACATTACTACTCATAAGTACCAACAGACTGAATATTTACCGCCCCCCCCCCCCTCCAAGTTAAACAGGTACCAGACGGCAACTGGAGGTTTGCATTTGAACAGAGTACAATTTTTCATTTATTTACTTTATTTATATCCCACCTTTCTCCTCAAAGGGGGCCCAAAGCAGCTCACGTCATTCTCCTCACCTCCATTTTACCCTCACAATACTGTGTGAGGCAGGTTAGGCTGAAGGTGTGTGACTGGCCCAAACTCACCCAGCAAGCTTCCATGGCAGAGTGGGGATTTGAACTTGGGTCAGATCCCAATCCGACATTTTAACCATTACGCCATGCTGGCTCTCATTCTTTACAACACTCGTTATCTAACCTCCACCATCCCAATTGCTGGCCTGTCTTTGTGAACAAGAATACTATTCTTCATTTCCTGTACTTTCTTTAGTTTTACTATGCATCTTGGACATTTTTAAATGTGTTCTCACCACTCACACAGAACAGGGATTATGGCAATCCATCTATTCTCCTCCACAGCTATGCCAAAATTTTAAGCATCATTTGAATTATCTGATTAACAGACTAGTTTGTTTAAGTAATGTAGCTACACCACCAACAAGGCAATATTCTTACGACCCGTCTAGAATCTAGTGAGCTGGAGGAACCATATATGCAAATACGCATACAGCTAAAGAGTCTCATAGAATCCATGCACACTCTATGTGAATTACGACCCCAATGCTACATGTATTTAGTCATGGGAAGTGCCACTTTATAGTCAATGGAACTGTTCCAAACTAACTGCACACAGGATTACAGCCTTAATATTTCAGGAACAATAATTTACATTGGACTTTTGTACCATTTTCAACTTTTTTGATGATTTTTGATGTATAATACAACAAGCCAACTGTTCACCAGTTGGAATTTCTGATGATGTTTACACAGTAGACCCAGATCAAAAGTTAACACAGTGGACTACAAAGAGGTTGGGGCGTGGGGGCATTTTCCCTCAACTCACAATACAGTTATATAGGACTTTTTAGATTTCAAAGCAGTTCACAGTTGTAATAATTGCTAGAAATAACATGGTAGCTCCAGCATTAGTATGTTCTGAGACAGGTTCTATGGTGCCTCCTCTCAGTAGTACTTTAAGCATGTAACAGTTTTGCAGGACTTAAGATAGCAAATGCCTCAATAAGAGAAAAAACACACCCTTTCTAAAATAACAGTGGTTATTACAACCTGCCTTTTAGTTTCAAATCAGTCTTCACCACTTGACACCATGAAGGTGTTCAACTGTTAGCAGTGGGCGCAACCAATTCACTTCCCGCTGACATCAGCAGCAGTGATGATGCCACAGCCTTCCCAAGCAGTCAGCTTTGGAAGAGACTAATAATTTTGTTTCCAGAGCCCTTCTGAAGGAACTTTTTTTTTTGCCTGCAAAATGAATCACATTAACATTTGATTCAGGAATGTGAGGCTGAAGAAGGGGAAGAAAAAGCATTTTCCTTCCGTACTGTCAATTTTCTGAGAGCTCCTTGTTTAGGCCCGAAGCCCTGTTTTGACGTAGAGAAGTGTTTCCTCATGAAAACATAACAGGTTTGTCATAAATGGGGAAAGGAGAGGATCATTTGTCTTTGGAGTGCTAAAAAGAAAAAAAACACTTTAGACTGCAGCCAGAAGACAAAGATCGCTCCTCAAGCTGATCTTAGGTAACACCAAATGCTATTACTTGGAAACCAAGGCTGCAGTCACACACAGTAAATAAACCACACTCAATCCACTTTCAATGCACTTTTTAATTGGATTTTGCCAGTTCACACAATAAAATCCAGTCGGAAAGTGCATTGGAAGTGGATTGAAAGTGGATTATTTAGTGTGTGTGATCAAAGCCCAAGTCTTAATACAAAGTATATAATGACAGAACTGCCTCCAAATGTGAAGATTAGGAGGACATCTTGTGTAATACAAATGGATCAGAATAGGTAGGAATGGAAAAAGGAAGTATCTCATCTGCAGCCTTGCGGGGAAGAAGGCCGGATCAGCGCACTTCTGCCTTTTTAAAGACAGAATGACCTTTTAGCCAGAATGCTTTTTAAAATACTTCACAGAAAACTGGTTCTATCTGTTCATCTGGAAGCCAGCTTCTGCAGCTTCAAACATCGGCCAAGCCTCAGCTAAAGGAGCAACACCGCAAGTGCAATGAAACTTTGACCTCGATAAGAGAAATGGAAATAAACATGCACCTTGTTTCTCTGCTAATAAAGGAACAGGCCACACTCCCTCTTCCACATGGTTCTAATGCAAAGATGAGCCAGCATAGTAGACTGAGTGTCAGACTAGGCTCAGGTTTGAATGCCCACATTGCCACTGGGTAACCTTTGGCTAGTCACTCTTTCTCAGCTTAACATCCCTCACGAAGTTGTTGTAGTAAAGACAGACTGGATGAGAGGACAATGACAGACTGGATGAGAGGACCTCCTGACGGAACCTGGTATTTTTGGCCACCGTGTGACAGAGTGTTGGACTGGATGGGCCATTGGCCTGATCCAACATTAGCTTCTCTTATGGTCTTATGACATTGTAAGCAGTTTCCAGTCCACTCTGGAAAGAAACTGAGATATAAAGTAAGATTCCATCAACGACAGCCCATACACATGCACCCAGTGCCAACGTAACCTCAGCAAATTCACTGCTTCCATATAGCACTGGGTATCCATCCTAATAGAACAATGCGGAAAGAGAATTAAAAAGAGCACTGGAAAAGATTTATTGGTGATACTTCCTAGAACAATCCATGTTTGTTTTACTTACATGGGAGGATTAAATTTCCCTCAAACAACCTAATCCACTTTTATTTCTCCTCTACTTCAGCATGCACCTTGCCCAAGAAAGCAAAACATTTAACATCTCTTGTAGTTACAATGTCCGCTGCACATTATCGCTCTGCGGACTATCTAATACAACAGAGCATTGTGAAACCATTTCCCCTTCAGCAATTGCAGATGGATGTTCCAGCTTGACAAAATACCCAGTTACAGAATACAACCCGGCACTTAGACCCTGAATATAACATACAGCAGCAGGCGCTGGCTCCCAAACAGCTACAAAGTGGGGGAGACATGAAGGTGCCGTTTATAGCAGAGGAGCAATAGATGTGAGGAATGGTGCTCAACAATGCTTATCTTAACAGAGCTTAATAATGACCTTGCCCCAAGATCAGGAGAACTGTCCATCCCTAAAGAAAGACGCCTTTTTGCTCAGGGGCGATTGACCATAAACCACCAAAGAACAAAAGTGGACAATGATCTAATCCTGCTCATCAGCTTTTATTACACAATAATTACTCATGTGTTTTTATTACACAAAAAATATGATTTTAAACTTTACCATCAAGGGTTCCGTGACATTAACCTTGCCTCGAGTGATCTGCCCAGACCACAGGTACAGTATTAGAAGACAGACAGCTCCTAAGAATGTAACAATTTGAATGTTACATAATGCATCTCAAGACTCAAATGCTCCTTTATTAACACAGCATAGTATAAAAGCAGAGGGTGCTTTGTAAAATAGGCCCATTCTGCATCTAGCATTCGCTCCGGTGTTTTACCAAACCCATGTTGGAACAGGAAGTCCCCTCTGTATTGCATGCCACTTTCACTTCCTTCGATTGTCAGATTTTATTGTGGCCTCCACACAGCATGCCGGTTTCACTTCCTTCGATCTCTCGGTTGTATGGCACTGTCTGCACAGATTTATGGCTGTTTTATGGCGTTCAGGAGTGACTCCACTGAATGTGGTTTTGAGCCGCATCTTTTCCTGTTCCAGGGTGGGTATGGTAAAGCAACAGAGCAAATGCTAGATGCAGAATGGGCCATGGCCTTGCAATTTCTACTTGTACAAAATTCCCAAATTAAAGCACAGCAAGAGACATTTGCTGAAAGAAACTTGACAAAATCCATCATTCTTCTAGCAGAATAGGCCTAATCTTAATCAGAAGCACACATTTCAGAGATTGCACAGCTGGTTATAGTACGGAGATTCTCTCAACAATGGAGTTCTTGGTCCTTAATGCAAAGCTTCTTAGGCAGTTTCTAACTCTTCATCCCATCCCCAAGGTGTTGCATTAGCCTTTTAACAGACACAGGTTATATATATATCTGGCAGAAATGACAATTACGGTTGCTGATGTTACCCTTTCATATGCTGAAATCCATGTACAGTCTTTATAGCTTTGGCTGAAAGTTCCTGTCTCTGGTACAGAACTCCAAGTATTAAGCAAGATTGGGGGGGATTGTCCTTGCTCACCAAATCAAGTTGCATAACCACTTAGAAACCTTTTTACAATATTCTGGGATAAAATTCCTCCCGTTGCACTTCTTTTGGCAGAATGAACAGAAAAGTAACGCTATGATGTTGTCCTTTTAGGAACGCTGTCACTTGAATATGAGTAAACCCCACCTCCCAAAGTATAGCCACTTACTATTTATAGGTTTCTCTCTGTACCCCAAAAACACTAGGGACATCCAACACCCCCCCCCAAAAAAACCCCAATGATTTTCCCACTGGGTTGCTTTTTTGTCCAAGCAAGCGTAAATAATCCAGGGAGGCACTGAAGTGAAGTGTTACAGCTGTCTGTAGGTTAGCGCAAATAATAGGCTTCCCTGGAGAACATTTATCTCACTGTAGAAAATGGCCTGGATGCAGTGGTGGATTTCTTCAAATAGGGAGGCTATTCCTACCAGTTCCCCAGCTGCAGATCAACTCCCCTTGCACACTGCTGCTGGGGGGGTCCCCTTAAGAACATAAGAAAAGCCAATGTTGGATCAGGCCAGTGGCCCATCCAATCCAATTGGTCACACAGTGGCCAATGGTCACACAATTGGTCACACAATTGGTCACACAGTGGCCAAAAATACCAGGTGCCATCAGGAGGTCCACCAGTGGGGCCAGGACACGAGAAGCCCTCCCACTGTTGCCCCCACCAAGCACCAAGAATACAGAGCATCACTTGCCCCAGACCAAGAGTTCCTATTGTGGCTAATAGCCACTGATGGACCTCTGCTCCATATGTTTATCCAGTTTCCTCCTGAAGCTGTCCATGCTTGTAGCCGCCACCACATCCTGTGGCAGTGAATTCCATGTGTTAATCACTGTCACCCCTCAGCCATCGTTTCTCCAAGCTAAAGAGCCCCAAGCGCTTCAACCTTTCTTCGTAGGGAAAGTGGTCCAACCCTTTTATCATTCTAGTTGCCCCTTTCTGCACTTTTTCCAATGCTATAATACCTTTTTTGAGGTGCAGTGACCAGAACTGTACACAGTACTCCAAATGACGTCGCACCATTGATTTGTGCCACAGGAGCAAAATGAGGGGGCATTTGGGGCTGCAGAGGGAAGGAAGAAGTGACGAAGTCCTGGTCCATTGACGGAAATCCCATTTCAGCAGTTAAAATCACCACTGGATCCAAACCAATATATTCTAGAGATGGGGGGGAACCCAAAACACCAACAAAGTTCATAATTACCGATAACAGAGGTTTTTCCTCACCATTCAAGTTGGTTTCTAAGATCTTTGGTTCAAAGTTTGGATAATATGAGACACTCTCTTCTGCAACCACAAATATAGATTTGCTTAGTGACAACTGTGGTTTGGAACCGGGCTTTGAGGTAGTGAATACATCCCAAACATAATTGATGGGGGAGGTGTTTGACGCATCTGTCACAGAATTTAACTGATTCAGTATGTGCTCAGAAGACAAATTCCAGCAGTGAGTTGTATGCAACCACTGCTTTCTCCCAGCAGAAGACCATTTTCGCCAATGGCCTCCTCTTGCTGCAAATCCCTACTCCGCCCCCCCATGGGCTGTCATACCAGGAGGGAAAGTCCCATTTCACAAGCTTAGCCCTACCTACAGTTCACTGCTTGCAACCCACTGTGTCCAGGAGACCATTTGAGATTTCAGTAGGGGTGCTTGGCACGATATAGCAGAAGTTCTGGGAGAACCGGGTTTGAGTCCCCACTCCTCCACATGCAGTTGATGGTGTGACCTTGGGTCAGTTACAAGTGCTTTCAGAGCTGTTCTCTCAAGGGCAGTTCTTGAGAGAGGTCTCTCAGCTCCACCTACATCACAGGGTGTCTGTTGTGGGGAGGGGAAGGGAAAGGAGATTGTAAGTCGCTCTGAGTAGTGAAGGGCAGGGTATAAATCCAATCTCTTCTTCTCTTCAGTTTTATTTATTCGTATTAAACACACACCATAACAAATACCTTCAACAGATAAAGCGGCTTAAACTACATCTTTTTTTTTTTAAACAACATTAAAATTCATTGCCATTACATCAGCTGGTCTCCAGCACAAGAAAAGCTATATGTGTCAGCAGATTACCTGGGAGGTTCTAAGATGCTTTCGCAAATAATGACATGCTACCTGTTATAAAAAGATCTATGCCAACAAGAAGACCGCAGATTTTTCTATTCACTGTCAATTCTAATAATTTGTTAATGAGAGTTCCTTAAAATTTTCACTCAGCTCTTTCAATGTACTGTTTTATTACAGTCCGATGTACAAGAAGTCACTAGTAGAGGAGAGAGGAATTTTCACCCAAGTCTAAAGCCTTGGATGGATTTTGAAGGTTAAAATGGGGTGAGGGGAGCAAAATATTTTAAGAACATTATTTTCTTTACCTCTTTATACCACAATAGCACCCATGTTATCAGCATGAAATGAAATTTTCTTAAACCTAGCAATTTCTGATTTTGACATCTGTATACCAGGTCAATAGCCCCCCTCATAACAATAGTGCATAGAACCTGACAGCTGGCCAAAGCCAGGAATGTTCTTCAGGCATAATCACACACTGTCTGAAACACAGGTGGAGCAAACACTCAGTTCCCACCCTCCATAAAGGGCACAGCTGCAATGCTTTTAGCTTCACCCAAGGTGCCACAGCCATATCGTGAACCTTCAGTGGCTATTCTGCAAGCTGGTGTAACCCTGTCCCAATTTTATAACCAACTTTTAATTACACAAAGTAGCCATTGGCAGGAAGCACTACTGGCACGCAATCAGACAAAGCCAACACAGCATTACGGAATGTCGCCTCTCCCAGACATTGCAAACTCCACTTCCTACACACCATGGCAAAGAGTTCCTTGATACCCCCCTCCCCCATGTAATGACATGAACCATACTTGTCCCAAACACTAGTACTCGAATCTTGAATACAAGACCTAGGAGAAACTCCAATGCAATGTCACTGCAACAGAAGGGCTCTAAAACTACTCAATTAAGATACAATATTTTAAGTGGATGAGGGTTTTTTAAAGCTTCCAAAACCATTCCTCCAGCAGCTCTGTGAAACAGGACAGTGATTGTTAGCTATTCACATGGTTTGAGAAACCTCATTTTGGATATCCTATTCCAATGTATTTTTCTAACTTTACTACTGCTTCCAATAACAAAAGCCCCAGGTGAGGCAAAGTTAGAAAGAAGGAATAGAAATAAGGCTCTAGGAGAGAAGGGGGGAGATCAAAAGAAGGAGCAAGGAAGGTGGAAGAGATAATGGGCCAAAAGGAGACATTTCTCTAGCAAATGCAGGGAAATGGAACACTAAAGTTCAGTCACTGATCTGAAATGCCCAGCCCAAAGGCCTCTGGCATACCCTGTTACTTTTACCTATCATTAAAGTTTATTTCTCTGAAGCTGAGAAACCTCTGCTGGCACCCTTGCAACACATGAAGCTCTCAGCACCAACTAGCTCTCCTCTTTGGAAAGGCGGATTCGGAGAAGATGCTCTGTTTTCGGCAAAGCCCGTTTTCTTTTCCAAACCGTCCTTTTGCAGAATCAAAAGCAACAAAAAAGAAAGTTTCAGCACATCTGGCCCATTGCTTCTGTTGCCGAACTCACGTATGTCGCAAGACAGCACGCAGCAGCAGATGCCATCTAATAAGCACAGAGCCCCAAAATATGTTGCAAGACACAAACTGAAGAAGAATGGCTTTCAGCCACCGTATATTGTTGCACAATAAAACACACACACCCTGCTGTGTTTTGCTGCAGCTATAACATGGGCTATTAAGCCAGGAACATAACATGGATTTTCAAAATAAATAATTGCACGGAAGAAAAACAAAAAGGCCATAATCTTCATGTCACATTGCCCAGCGGCCAACTGTTAAGACAGTGGGCGACATACCTGTAAATTACAACTTCTAACAATACCAGGGCTTCAGCCGTCCTCCCTGCCAGGCCTCCAGCAGAAGCACAGCTCCTGACAGGCCTGTAACCCTTTGCAAAAAAAACTAATCACAGTAATTAGCGAGGCCTCCCAAGGTGCACACCCTCAAACAGGCAGAGTCCAAGAAAGAATGAGTCAACTTTATTGATATGACTATTAAAGTTGCGTTGCCATTAAATATTTTTAAAAGATAAGAAAGCAACACAACACGTGATCTCTGATGCAAGCAATTACAAGGCTGAAGGCAGGAAGAAGGATCTAGGACTACAGTGACGCGTGTATGGGGGGGGGGAGAGAACTTGGACACATACTGCACTTCCATTAGTGGTTAGCTCTGTTATGTATACAGGAAGAGACATCTAGATGCTTGCTTGCAGCATTCAGTATTGCTAAAGACCATGAGCTGGTTTGTTTACAATGAAATATTATCAATCATGACAACCTCACAGGGCTCCAAGGAAATCTGATATTGCCTTCAAAAGCAGGCTTGTAAACAGCTCCTGGTTACGTTGCCAGCAGCAAGTGAGCGTCGCCCTCCAGGCAAACAAAGTAAGATACCTTTATAACATTTGGAGGTTTCTCCCCCCCCCCCCCCCCCCGCCGCCCTTGTTTCTGGCTACAGTTTACTAACATACCAGTTCAAATGTTTTTTGTAGTAGTTACTTTCAAGGTTGTCTTGAAAATAATTCTGCACAAGAATGCTGCTGCTGCACAGACATCTGACAGGTTCATATCTACCTCTCTTTCCCTTATTGTTCCAGCAGCTGTCAATTGTAGGCAACGTACCACCACACATGCTGGTTATATAATTATGTATATGAACAGCCTTTTTTTGGATGCAGATCTAAGAGGAGATCGGTCAGATAACCACACAGAATCCCTTGTTTATTGTTATTAGGAACAAAATCAAAAATCTATTGCCTTCTCTGCTACAAAATTAGAAACTGCTAGGAAAGGGAAAACAACCAGAAGACTTTGTGCTGAATTCTGACAGAAGACAATGCAGACTGAAAAGGTGGTGGATGAGTTAACTTCTCATTTGTGTTGCCTTACGCTCATCGTCTGATGAATTCACTGAAAACTGGTCAGCACGTTCTATCTCTGTTAATGAAGATCCTGATATTGTTAGAGCTTCTTCATAAATTTGTTGTGCCTATAATATTGCTAAATAGCTGGAAATGTCAAGTCCCTCCCCTATTCTAAATTTAGATTATAGCTACATGCTTAGAATTGAATTCTTGATTTATTTACTTAGTAACAGTATTAATTATTTTATTTATTGCTTTATACGCATACCTTTCTTTGTGCTAAACTGTGTCTTAATTATTCCTATTTTGGCACTTTGCTTATTCTCCACTTACCTGGAAAATTATATTTTAAGATATGGATAGCCTCAATAAAAAGAAAGTGATTGGGGGAAAGAATGGGGCCTATTTTAAAATAACTAAAGCAGGGGCAGCCCTAAGCCATCAAGGATAAGAATAAAGAAATGCTTTCTAAGTTACAAGAAGGTAACTGGACTGGCTGCTCCACACCAGGCCAAAATGTCTAAGGGAGGCTGTAGAATCCCCTCTCTAGGTTTTAAAAAATGGCTGAGCAAACATATGTAGAGGAAGATTTAAGCCTAAGCCTCAGGGCCCAAGTGATGGACCCTTTCCTTCGTAAGGCTGGCTCATACAAACCCATAACCATCACTTGATTTCTTAACACGCAATGATTCACCACTGCATCTGTGACCCGATTCTACTAACAAGCTCAGCATCTGAAGAGACACCCAGGTCAATAACACAACACTCTCATTCTGGCGTCCAATCGGCTAGGGCTTGTTTATACCTCTACACCGGGGCCCTCCAAAAACGAACACACATCCCTAAACTAGCTCTACTACCACACATCTGACCCAGCACACAGAGGTGGATGGGGAGGGGGTGCAGCTTCCCACACCTTGAGCAAAATGAGTGCATAGGGCCCAGGGCCTCTAAAGCCAACCTCAAGGGGAAAGAACCACTGTCCGGTGCAGCCAACCTCCTTTTATTCAAAAAACAAAAACAAAAAACAGCAGGGCTGAAAGACTCACCAAGTCAGCTTTTCCTCCAATGCCACGAGTCAGCCCAACAAAAAACCTGCTCTTCCCAGCCTACAAACGCCCTGCCAGGTATTCCTGGGGACGCCTCCAGGGGCAATCCGCCGGCTCCATGAAGACAGAGGCCGAGAAAGTCAGCCTCCTTCCCTGGCGATGCTGGCCGCCTCCTCCCGTAAACAAACAGGAAGCCCTCCTCCGGCCTCTCTGGGAGGGGAGCGCGCAAACGCGTCTTTTGCGCCGGCCGTGCAATCCAGCCTCGCATCTGCCCAAGCCCAGCCTGACATCTACAGTCAAGTCAGCGGTGGTGTCAACGGCGGGCCGGGGGGGGGGGGGGGGGGGGGCTGGCTGCCTCTCGGCCCCCCTGCGTGTGGAAAGGCATCCGCCGCTGCGGAAAGGGCGGTGGAGGAGCCGGGGGGGGGGGGGGCTCGGCGAGATTAGAGAAGTTCTTTGCAGCCAGTTCTTGATCCCCAACGGGAAGCCTCCATCCAGCCCACGGCTTGGCATTGTTTCCTTCCTCAACCCAAAGCCAGTCCCCATCCCCAGCTCCTCCGCTTTCGGGGTCGCTGGCTTCCCTCGCACCGCAGCCAAGCCTTCCACGCCTGTGCCGAACGCGGAAAGGGAAGCCCCGATCCCACCCGCCACCCCCTGGCTGTTCCCTCTGCCCTTCTGGAAGAAGCCCGCCCGTCGCACTTGGGCCAGCCGCAGGCTCCCCATCAGCATCCGCCAGCAGCCCCTCCAGCTTTGGGGTTGACCCAGCCAGAGCCACCCGCGCTGCCGCGGCCCCAAAAGGCTCAATAATCGTCCTGATTTTTATTTTTATTTTTTTTTAAAGGTCAGCCTTCAAGGAAGGAGGGAGTCAGACCCGGAGGCCCCGACTCACCTGCAGACACCCCGAAACACACACGCACCGCCCGGAAAGACGAGCGCCCGGGAAACTTGGCCCGATGGCTCCAGCCGCCTCTGCAGACAGCCAAGCTGCGAAAAGCCGAGCCAAGTGCGGGCTTCCTTGGCGCTGGAGGAGGCAGCATCCCTGCCCTGGCTTGGCTTCCCCCTCCCAGGCATCAGCTGCTGCTGCAGCAGCAGCAGCAGAAACCTCCCTCCCCCTTCCCCCTCCCTTCGTTAGGCCTCTGAGGGCTGGGGGGGGGGGGGAGAGAGAGAGACTCGGGCACCCCCGGCTGCACACTCACCTCCGGAGCCACGGCGGTCCGGCCTGGCCCCCCGGCTGGCTGGCTGGCTGTGCGGCGTCTCCAAGCCGACGAGCCGCGCTTCAGCCCCGCTGGCTTTCGGGGCAGCTCCTGGCGAAGGAAGGCAGGCAAGGCAAGGCAAGGAGGCGGGAGAGATCGTCGGGAATCTACCTGGACGGCGGGAACTGGAGGCACGAAGCGCTGCCTGCCCCTTCTGCCCGCTCGCCTGGCTGGGTAAGCCACAGCAGCCCAAACAAGCGAGCGAGCGAAGCGGGCGGGCGCTGGGCGGCCTCTCCGGGGAGTAAGAGGCGGGACTGAGACGAGGAAGGGGCGGGACGCGCACTGGCGTTTGGACGGCCCAGTCCTACCGGCAGAAGGCGGGGGGGGGGGGGGGGGGAGAGAGAGAGAGAAGAGGAGGGGATTTGGGGTCGTGGCCGCCGCAGCCTCGCCTCAGAGGCGCGATATCCGACGTCTCTACTCAGAAGGAAGCCCCACGAGCCTCGAGGATGTTTAGTTCCTGTGCAGCGGGTTGAGGATTGCGCCCTACACTCTCCAGAGAGCGCAACTCCTTCCCTCTCTGGTGGAGAGCCCCCCCCCCCCCCCCGAGACAAATCACCAGCAGGACAGGAACCCTCCCAGCTGCCTCTCACCTGGCCCCCTGCAAGAAGGTACACCTGGAGAGGAAAAGCCACGCCCCTTCTAAACCCATTGACTTCGACGGCTTGAGAAGGGTGTTAACTCTTTTTAGGACAACCCTGTGGATGACGCTAGATTCACACATGCAGGAAAAGGGGAAGGGGAGAGAACTGGGCTGTGGTGCCGCTATTGGAGATAATCTCTCTCTCTCTCTCTCTCTCAATCTCTCTCTCTCTCTCTCTCTCACACACACACACACACACACACACACACACACACACACACACGATGTAAAAAGAGAGCAGGGCATCAAAGGTTTTTTAAAAAATAATGTACAACCAGATGTAAAATGTGCAGTTCCAGGATGTGGCAGGGCACCTTTCAAAGAGAAAAAGGCATGCCAAAATTGCGTTCTGTTAGCTGGTGAAAATAGTGACCGATAGCAATGTGAAAAATAAAGTGAGCAGATCTTAGAACCCCACGCTCTGACCAAGGACGCTCATTTTCCCCCCCCCACCTCTCCCAACACTCATTGAAATCTTGGCCTGCTGTGGGCAACTAATGGAAACCCCATCGGGTTTTGCAGGGCCGTAGCCAGGATTTTTAACTTTGGGGGGCATTTAAATAAGCCACACACACACACACACACACAGAGAGACTGTGTCAGGAGCGACAAGAGAATACAATTTTTAAAAAAGCAACAAGAGAGAGACAAGAAGCAAGGGAGCTGGCACTGGCAGGCAGGGCACACGGGAAAAAAACCTGCCTGGCTGGGAAGGCAGGAGGCATGGGCAGTAAGTTGGGGGGCCCAGCCCTGAGATGCCCCACTGTAGCCACAGGCCTGTTTTCAAGGCAAGAGCAGGGGTGGTCTTAGCCAGTGGGCAACAGGGCAGATGCCCCATGTGGGGGCGGGGGAACTGCCTATGACTGGCCCACAGCTACAGAGGGGCTAGTGGGGGCTCTGTCCCCCTCTGTCATGACTCTATAAGATTATTATTTTTAAGAAGAATGGTGGGCACATGCGCGTGCGCACACAGACTTCTTCTCAAAAACATTTAAAGGGATCCTTTTCTTTTGAGAAGAAGCAGGGGATGGCACGCACCCCTCTCCCTCCCTCAAGATTTAAAGGGCCCTCCAGCTGATCGGCAGGCCAGATGTTTCCCGCCAATCAGCTGAAGGGCCCTATGGTCCTGCCTCCCAGAGAGAGGGAGATGGGGGGGGGGGGAAGGCAGGCTACTGTTGCTCACGCATACCCTGTTCAAGGTTCAGGCCATTTACAGTAGCCAGTTGTGGCCTCCCTATTTGGGGTTTGGGCAGCTAGTTTTCAGAGCAGTGGCCACCTGTGCCTGCCCTCTCCAGGGCATGGACAGCCAGCTTCTGCCATCCTTTCATCAGGTGAGAACTGCCCCTTGCTTGGCCCTGGCAGGGGAGGCTTATGGATAGTAGGAGTTCTGTGGCCCCATTCTGGACCTTTGCCCAGGACCCCAGAATCACTAAGGCCACCGATACGCATGACAGCAGCACTGTGAAATTGTCAGTGTTATGAAAAGGACTGATGATGCATGTGCAGGGAATAGACACAGATAGGTTGCGGCAGTATGCATGCAATCACATACCACTCTTTTGGTTCCAGATTCCCCCCCCCCTTTAATCCCTGCTGCTAATAGCAAACTTGCCCAACAGAGAGAGGGTGATGCAGTTCCAGTCTCTCTGCTCTGTTTGTGCACTAAAGATGAAGAGAGAGTGGGGGGAGCATTCAGAAAAGCAAGCTCCCCCCTTCAGTTTTGAAAAAGTGTAGTTCAAAATTCTACCCCCTTTGTTGACAGGGGAACCATTCTGATATTGTCCATGGGCACAGAAGCTGCAATGGCCCAGCTCCTTCCCTCATGGGGGAACATTAGAAGCCCCAGACCATATGAGGGAGACCCTTAATGGATGACAGTTTTCCACACCAGTATTGCTTCAGTTTCAATGATGTGAAAAGGACTGATTGGTGAACTTCTCCTATGCTGTCTGGGCTTCTGCCATGACTCCCAGCAGTGTGGGAGGAAGCTGCGGCAGCCCCTTCACCTGTCATGTGATGCCAGAATGGGCCCTTGTCCATCTCATCAAGTGTAATGCGTAGGTTGGCTCAGAGTTTTATAAGGTTCTGGAGGCAGTCACCTCTAGCCTGTTGTTGTAAGAGCAGGTTATTGTAGAGTTTCTTGCAAAGATGGGGGGGGGGTTGTGTGTGGACTAGGTTTGAGAGGCAAATCAGATTTTCAGAAGCACCCTAGAGAGCTATACATATATAGAAGTAATTCATCTTTGCATGTGGAAATACGGAATCCATTTCCCACATTCCTGTGGCAGGACTTATGCTATGGCACAAACTGAGCTAATAGTGTTCTGCTTCTGCTTTTAGTGTCGGCTTAGATTAAAGCATATGCTAACTATGCTACAGAACATCATCCCAGTAGGGTTTAGTGAGACACTCGAAAGTTCTTACCCTTCATTGTTCTCTCATCATGTCACTGAGGAACAGGGACCTCTTACGCAGGCAGGCCTCTCAAGTGTCACTTCTGAGGAATATCCCGCATTCATGTTCAGTAAGTCTGCTGTCAGCCATTTTGCAAGCTGCTTCTTTGCTCTAGCACTCTTACTCACTCAACCCCTGTGTAAAAGCAGGTGGGGGCTTTGCAAAAGGCTGTGCCAGTGTGTTTCCGGTTTATGCAATTGACAGAGCCAAGTGGCCGAGTTTTGCCTAGAATATTCCACTTCAGACTGCAGCGGAAAAGGCATGGCTGATCACTTCCCAGACATGCTAATTTTCTCTGTGCAGGAAGTTCTTTTGTGGGCAAGAATCAGTGAAGCCTCAAACTCAGGTGGGGCTTCTATGGTTGTTATAAATGCACTGCATAATAACCTGTTTTTTAAAAAAAAGAATGTTGTAACTGTGGTGATAGAATTTATAGTTTTAAGTCATTCCCTTATATTAGTCCAGCATGTTAGTTTGAAGATCTTCCCTAAGGTCACATTTTCAAGTAGGCGGTTCAGTTAGTTGAGCATGCTTACGTAAATCTGTTGGTTATTCCTTAGATATAAAACTGTGTTAACCACTCCTTGTTCTTCTGGAATCTATTTTGGAACCAGCAAACATTATAGTAACCAGATAACATAAACACAAAATGGATTTATAGCTATGTCCACCAAACATTTAAGAGATGGGAAATTATCTGAGCTGGGCCCTAAACTGATCAACAGCGTATACATAATAGTCAACTGTGTACCTAAAGCTGAAAAGGAGACTGTTATAGTTTACTATAGTGTGTGGTAAACATTACCTCAGAACTTCACAAGAGCTTCAATAAAAGCCATACAGATAATACAGAACCACCTCTCAAGAAGAATGTTTTTAAGATTTACTATATCTCTCATTACAGTGAGATACATTACAGACCAGACCAAAACTGTTAATGATAGGATGATTTAGAGGTTATTAATTCTCAGTCTGGGGCAAGTGATGCACTGTATTCTTGGTGCTTGGCGGGGGGGGGGGGGGACAGTGGGAGGGCTTCTAGTGTCCTGGCCCCACTGCTGGACCTCCTGATGGCACCTGGTGTTTTCGGCCACTGTGTGACAGAGTGTTGGACTGGATGGGCTATTGGCCTGATCCAACATTGGCTTCTCTTATAGGGTCAACATAAGTTGGAAGCGATTTGATGGCACATAACACATACACAGTGATGATACAGAATATACATTTTAAACTATTTTGCTGGGCTTTCTCTCAAACTAATCAGCACAGCAAACCTAAAAAAGAATATCCTCATGGCAGGCACCTATGATGACCCTGCCACCAATCCTCTTCCCTTGGCAGAGGAATGGGCCCCATTCATGCCTAGGGTTGCCAGTCTCCAGGTGGCACCTGGAGATATCTCCCTATTACAATTTATTTCCAGGTGACCAAAATCGGTTCACCTGGAGGAAATGGCTGCTTTGAAAGGTGGACTCTATGGCATTTTACCTCACTTCATTGAAGTCTCTCACCTCCCCAAAACTCACCTTCCTCAGGTTCCACCCCAAAATCTCCAGGTATTTGCCAGCCTGTAGCTGGCAACCCTATTTCATGCTCACTTCACACACACACACACTATCATGTGTGCAGTGGGCACTCATGGAAGCAAGCTCTGGCTCATTAAAGCTTATGCTAGAATAATTTTTTTTAGTATTTAAAGTGCCCACTGGACTCCTGTTATATTTTGCTGCTACAGAAAATAACACAGAGAACTATTTGGAATTACCTAGGCCAAAGCCTGAGCAAACTTAGAACTGAGCTGTGCCTTCCATCAAAAAAGGAAACAGTTGTGAATTCCAAGCTCTATTCCTACTGAGCTAAATGAGATAACTCATAGATCTAATTTTTATTAAACCAAATTTTGGCAAACTGACTCAGCTGCTGCCTAAAGAAGGCGCTGTTGTGTGGCTACAATTTACTGGGATCATGTCCTGCCTGCAGATAAATGTAGTTGTGGAAGTGTTAAAACCATTGCTCAGTTTCGTAATCTCAGGCTATGCAATTTGCTAGCAAGAATTCAGCGGCCTCAGAACAGGGTCTTTCACCCACTCAGCACCTGGGGAGGGGAACACGAACATTCCCTTCTGGAGCCCCAGTGAAACCAACTGACCTGGAACATTTTACTTCTGAATGTAGTTGTGCCGTAATGAGTTCCTAGGCCATTGCTGAACATGAAGCTGCCAACATGGGCATCTTAAACAAAACACCCTCTATTGCCGAAACACTGTGCTCCTAGAAAGGGTGCACAGCTCAATAAAAGAATTAATATAGTTGCTTGGCATACCACAATACCGGTGTGGGTTCCAAATAGTGTAACATGATGATTGACATAATACGTTATGAACCACGAAGCCTCCGGTTCACTCCTTATCTGAGTCACGACTTCTGTGACTTGCTATGAAATCCTATGCAGAGTTACCTTCTTTTAAGGCCAGCAACTTCACTAGAATTAGAAAACTGTATCGCTGTCCAGTGTTCCCTCTAAGCTGAGTCAGTGTGAGCTAGCTTACAGTTTTTTAGCCTCCAGCTCACACATTTCTGTCTTTGCTCAGGAAGGATGGCTCCAGAGCAAACTAATCTATGCAGCAGTCAAATCGCTCGCTCACAGCTTTAATGCCAGTAGCCCACAAAGTAGAATTTCTGCTCACAAGACTCCACAGCTTAGAGGGAGCATTGCTGCTGTCAGTCATGAAAGTTTATAGGGAAATAAAATTGTGTTGGTCTTTTTGTTAGCCCAAGGCAGGAGTCCCCAACTTTTTTGAGCCTGCAGGCAGGCCCATAGCTACAGTGGGGCATCTCAGGGCTTGCCCCCCCAACTTACCGCCAAGGCCCCCACCTTCCCATCTAACCCTGCCCCCTCAAAAAATCCTTTTTTTGTGTGCCGCATCACTTCATTGCCCTCACTAAGCCGGCCTGCTGGAGCCAAGCCTGCCTGCTGGAATCCCACCCCTGTCCCCTGCCCTCAAGCTGTGACCTTTCTGGCCAGCCCCGCCCTCCACTCCCATGCCACCAGACAGGATGTCGCTGGATAGGGTGTGCGGGGAAGCCCCCTGACTTATTTAAAGGCCCCCCAAATAAAACAATCCTGGCTATGGGCCTTCCTGCGGGCACCTTGGGAGTTCTGAAACAGTTTGGGCACAATCACAACATGGCTACTGTGAGAGGCAGAGCCAACCGCAAAATGGCTACTGCAGGACTGCAGTACTCCCTGTGGAGTCTTGTGAGCAAAAGTTCTACTTTGTGAGCTACTGGCATTAAAGTTGTGGGCGAGTGATCTGGCTGTAGGGTTGCCAAGTCTTGAAAACTCACCGGCGGGGGGAGTCCTCCTCTCGCTGGGAGTTTCTTCTGGTGTGCGCACTTTGCGCGCGCACCCATCGATGTCACCGGAAGTGACACAGCACGTTGGGGGCGTTGCCAGGGCGACGCTCTGGCAATCGCCCCAAAACTCTATGGTATCATAGAGTTTTGGGGCAATTGCCAGAGCGTCGCCCACGTGCTGCGTCACTTCCGGTGACATCATTACATCGTCCTCGCTGGACGACGTCGGGGGTCAGGCTCCCCCCGCTGGCCAAATGCTGGCCGGCGGATCGGGAACCCCTTTAGCGGGGGATCCCCCGCCCCCCCGGGCTGACTTGGCAGCCCTATCTGGCTGCTGCATAAATCAGTTTGCTCTGGAGCCTTCCTTCCTGAGCTAAGACAAAAATGTGTGAGCCAGAGGCTAAAAAACTGTGAACTAGCTTACACTAACTCAGCTTAGAGGGAATACTGTGCAGGAGGTAGACATGCTCACACACACACACAGGAAACCCAAATGCAGGGGATAAGAAGAGTAATTTTTTTAAAAATGTGCTCGAAAAGAGGAGAGAGAATAAAACACTATGGTGGCAGCTTGTGCTGAAACAATTTATTTTACTCTGCACACAGCCAGTCAGATTCCCAGTACTACTCAGAAGTCCTGCTGTGCATTAGCCCCACCTGGCCATGCCCACTTTCTAAAAATACTTGGCAGGTGCCAGAAAAGGTATTGACAGGCCCCATGGCACCTGCAGGAACCACATTAGATACTCCTGGTCTAAAGCGTCTCAAGAATCCTATTTATTTTTATCTCAATCATGTACTCACCCAAGATAGCCTCAAGGCAAACCCCTGCCTCAAAATATTGATTTACCTCACAGGATTGTGGCAAGGAGATCATGTATGTGACATGCCTTTTTAAAACTCCATGTAAACATGAAGCAGCATATTATTTTTCTTTGGTAATTTCTATTTGTGGTGGCATTCATATAGGGAGATGAAACCGTGCTGTTTTGTTTCTTTAACTGAAGCATGGTCTGACCAGCATTAAGCATGTCACTTTTTTCATGCAGAGGTGATGTTTGCAACGTTAATCCCATGAACTGAATAATTCATTATGATTTTAATGTTGACCCTTCACAGTTTTAGGTGCTTTTTACATTAAATATAAGGGCCAGAGACGGTGGAATAAACCCCCTATCTTCAACGGGTTGCCTCTGTGTTCAAGGACTGGAAGACTGCTAACGCTGTTTTTCTTTATAAAGGTACCAGAAATGAGCTTCAGTGCTAAAGGTCAAGGACATGTAATTGAAAAATCTGTCATAACATTGGTCGAGTGTCAATAAACATGTGGTTAACTTGAATCTGGTCGATATAATTTAGACATTGATGAGGTCCATCACCAAATTATATTTTTTTAAGAGCTGGAGGTTGTGGTTTAAAATGAAATATAGAAAAAATCACTAATGGTTTGGATTGGAAAGGAAAGAGGATATTAGAGCCGCAATCCAGCAAAACACAATTCAGTGGGAAACATCCCCTTAACTCTCTGCGTATTAAAATTAATGAGACTCAATAGTGCTTAAATGTGGGTGGAATTTGCCCTTCTTGTTTTATTATTTATTTTTCAAGTTTGCGTTCCACCCACTTGGCCTCTAGGCAGCCCACAATTTAAAACATCATCCTAATAAAACCAAAAGTTTATGTCTAACACGAGTGTAAAAATCTGCCAACATTATAATAAAACCCAGTTACAAATTATTTACAGGAGCAACAGCAGAAGATTTTTTTAAAAAACCTGCAGTACTAACTCCAAAAATACCTGGCAGAACAAAAACTTTTTCATAGGTTTCCATTTTCTATTTCTTATATTTTTAAAACTGTGTTAAAAGAAACTGGGCAGCCCCCTCCCTCTGTGGGCCACCAGAGAGACCCACTACAAAAATGACCCTGCTCTTTTCACAATGTCATGAACTAACTGTTAGAAGAATCTGAGGAAAGGTCTCTGGAGGATCTCCGTGCATGGTATGATACATGACACCATGTACACATAGTACTAGAACTGCAGGACACTGGATTAACCCAATTATTTGCCGACAGACCAACCAGCCACAGCAAGATAGATGATGCTCCCTGACACGTATAAAAGCCTTTAAATTGTTGGTCAGATGTCCTAGCTGCTCCTAGAATAGATTTAACCTCATATCCCCCTACCTTTCCCTGTGTTATGGGCAGTTGGTTTTGTCCCCTCTCCCCTGCAAGGGTAGGAGATCAGTTTGGATACTCTGCCCATAACACAGGGAAAGATACTCTGGTGGCCAATGCCTTCACATGTTATGCTTACTCTGTATGTTGGTCTTAAGACCGTAATAATAAACTAAACTGTGTGTGGAAGCTCCAGTGGTCTCTTGGACTGTAGAACTGTCCTGGATTATTAATGGAACTGCTTCCTGGCATTCTGTCCCACCATCTACTACAGTTATGGCTCCTGGTTTCCCAGGGAGTTAGGCAAGTTGGGAAAAGTTGGGAGACAACTGAAATGTTGTTGGCAGATGACCACTGAGGTGGTGGTGAAGAAAGCCATCAGCTGAACCTTGGCCAGTACAATTATTCAAGGTGGTTCATAAGATACTAACATCTATATCATTACCACCACTACCACCCAAATGATCAATTGAAATATGCTATGACTAGGAATAAGGCCCGTTGTGGAAATAAATACAATGGGCTCTAGAAAGAGGCTCTGGGAGAGTGCCAAGGACTTGGGCACTCAGCATCAAATTTGCTGCGGCAACCTTAGCAGGGTATAATGACACAGAGTCCACCATTTTCTCCAGGTGAACTGATCTCTGCTACCTAAAGAGCACTTGTAATTCTGAGCCTGCACCTGGAGATTGGCAACAGTGGTTCCCCAAGAGGGACTAGCTGGTTTGGAAGGCAGAGTCTATGGCACTATACCTGTCTGAGGCCCCACCCCTCCTCAAACCTCATCCTCTCCAGGATCCATCCCTCAAATCTCCAGGAATTCCTCACCTGGAGTTGGCAACCCATTCTCCTTCCCAGCCAAGCATCAACCTACATTTATTTTCCCCTCACTCTTCAGCTTTCCATCTCTCCCCACCACCACCACCACCAGCAGTTTCTACAGTGCTCTGAAGCCCTGACTGCCACGTCACCCTCTTTTCTCACACTTTTTGGCCTTGGGGCAGCTGGGAACTGTGGGCCAGCAGATGAGGAAGCCCCATTCAAGCCAGTGAGTGATACCCCTGCAGGCCCCTCTCTGGAACTACAGCTCAATTGAATCTTATGGGGGAACATTTTAAACGAACAACCACAGAGAGCAGCCATCTTTCAAACACAGGTAACTGCCATTTCATTACACCTACCAACAGCCACTGAGGAAACAGTTGGTCCCACACAGGAGGCAAGCAGGAGAAGCATCTTCATCAAGAGAGAAAGCCGTCTGCCAGAAATTCTGATGGCACAGTGGCTGAAGAAGTGGGCGGGGAAGAGGAGCAGACCCAGCATATAGCCAATGGCACGTGAGTACTCACAGCCAGTGGATAGGGACAGCTTCTGAGTGACACATCAGGGAGCCAACTGATTTTGGAGCATGTGGAATGTTCTGGAGAGTGCCACTGCCAAATCAGGATTATTATATAGAGAGAAGAGAGATACTTTTGCAAGATTCTTAGCTGATAAAAGCTCTTTCCCCTTTTCTTTTCTTTTTTTTGGGGGGTGAGTATTTTGTGTGTGTATGCTTGTGAGTCTGGAAGGCATGGTGACTTCTGGCAACCCCTAGTGGGACTAGGAGTAGGACATTTCAAAGGTGGCTTGATAGCCTGCCTCTGCGTCCCCGGCCCTGGTATTCCTTGGAGGTTGCCCTTCCAAGTACTTGCTGGGGTCGGCCTTGCTTTTAGCTTCCAAGATCTGATGAGGTCGAGCTTGCCTGGCCATCCAGGTCAGGGCCCTCTTTCCCCTTTTCTATACTGGAAGCCAGGTTAAAGAGAGATTCTCTTCTCACTTGTCAAAATTTTATGGATAGTTTTAGACCGATCTCCCAAAATATGTTAATAGGATTCTTGGGTTGTGAGGGCCACCGCCTGCAGCTGCAAGTTAGATCCTTGTCCCTCTTTGCTTGTTAAACCTTGCTGTGAGAAAGTGAATGTTCCCCCAGGTAAGGTGATAAATATATATTTAAGAGAGAAGCGTCACTGGGCCTCTTGCAGTGCGAATCTATGCAGTGCTACTCAAGTCTAAGCAAATTGATTGCAGCTGGGTTAGAGTGGAGTAGCTTTGCACAGCAGCATATTATTAAGAGTTTTTAAAAACCTTAGAGCATGTGGTGGGGAATGTGGTCTCCTGCAATGTGGTTTGCCACTAGTGAAAAATTGAAATCCAGCCACTGTTAGAGATGGGATACCATGCTATGAAAAATATGGACTGCAGGAGCCCGGGTGTGTGTGTGTGTGTGCGTTAATATGTTGAACCTATTCTTCCACCAAGGATTGCTGCTTACAGAGGGTAGGTGCCTATTTGTAAGACATATTCTTAATGTTTGTAGGGGCTTGTCTTGTTTTTATTTACTCGCTAGTATTTTATTGTTTTAATAAAAGCCACGCTCCCACTGTACCAATGCGTTCATTTCTTCTGCAATAGCCTTTCCTAAGCCAGCTAATAGTAAACTGACAACAGTTTCCTGGGTTCAGGGAGGAACTCTGAAAAATTATTCAGTTGACTTTCACAAAGGATCTGGTTGTACTTATTACAGAATAACTGCAACACAAGCATTTTCAGAAATACCAACTACCTGTTTACAGGAGAAAAGGGATCAGAAATAGGGATGCTAGCTTCCAAGTGGGTCCTGGGATCCCCACCCCCCCCACCCCAGCCGCCCGGAGCTGTTCTGCCAGGCCTTCGGTTGAGGCAACACGCATCTACCAGCTGGCCTCCCTATTGCTGCTACATGAGACCATCATGGCTCGGCACTGGCCCACTTATTTTTCCCGGCTGTAGAAACTGGAATTCATTGCATTGCACTGCCCACTTTAAATATTTTAAATACTTTAAATTTAAAACTGGTTTTATTGTATTATTTATTGTGTTAATTTAGATTGTATTTACTGTTGTGAGCTGCCCTGAGCCTGTTCGTGGGAAGGACGGGATATAAATTGAAATAATAAATAGATAAATACAATTACAGTGAATCTCCTGACTACAGAGCTCAGTTGGGTGCTTTGGTGGGGGGGACCCTGTGGCATTGTACCCCACTGAGGTCTTTGCCCTCCCTAGGCTCCATCCCCAAATCTCCAAGAGTTTCCCAATCTGGATCTGGCAACCCTACCTCTGCCATCGCCATGTGTGTCTCTGTGCATCACTGACATACATGCAGGCTTGGGCCCAATTTACACCTCCCCTCTGAAGTAGTTTGACTGCTGTCTTTTCCCAAGCTCATTTCACGCCTGTTTCAAATTTCACTCCAGGGGGTCTGAAGAGTACTAAGCAACAGCATTTGTTTAAACCAGTATAATGCTAGCTTGACCACAGGAGGGCAATTAACGACTGTAAACATTAATTTATAAACTAGAACAAGTATGGTTTGAAACTAGAAACAGATATAGACAGGTTTTTTAAAAAACTAGAATGATTCTAGCGGGAAAGTCAGATGTAAATTTGACCTTGGTCTCCAGATGCATCCCCCCCCCCCCAAGATTCCATATGTAACACCTCATCAGAGGAGGCTGAAATCTGAACTGCAGCACACTCATGGGCATGCTAATGACATTTTTAAAAGGCAACCCCAAGAGCTACGTAGAAGGCAAAAACAGTGTTTTTGCCAGGGGCTGCTACCAGAAAATAAGCTTTGTTCTTGATAAATAGGGACGGCTGGAGTCTCAGAGATCTAACCCAATGAGGCTGCTGGTATGTTCTTAGCTGAATGCCTGGCATAGAAGGGAAGAGGAGACAGGAGGATAGAAATGGAGGATAGAGAAGAGGATGTTTGTTTATTTATGTAGTGCATTTCTGTTTCACCCCTCTAGAGATTGGCTATTACCACCCACTTTTTTTCTTGGAAGGGGAAGAGAAATAGAAAATCAAATAAATTTAAAAAAGGAAACGGGCGAATCTCCTCCCCCCCCCCCCCAAGAACGAACAGACTGTGTAAAGGCACGGATTCTGTCACCACAGAGCTGGGGGGGGGGGGGGGAGTGTTTGAGACAAAGGCCTTCTGCCTGCTTGGCAAGCCAGACCTGACCTGAATAACGGGCGAATGGCAGAGGCACAGCTGTGTTGGTGGAGTTGCCTCTGGCCATGGCCCAGGCACTATAAAAAAGAAGCCATCCTCTCTCTCCCCCCCCCCCCCCAGCCTGGAGTATGAATGAATAATCTAGCGAGGAAAGGGGGGGGGGCTGGGGGAAAGACCGAGATAATCCCCAGTCTACGCAAGACTGAGAAGGCATGTACGGAGCCATCATTGGAAGAAGTGTATTTTCATCAGAAGACTGCATTTAAAAGGGATTGTGATGATTTGTAAGGGGGGGAAACAGATAAGTCCTCTTCTACTCCCATGAACTATCCGTCATCTGGCTATAGCTGCTTGTTGACAGCCCACCCCCTGAGGGAGTATATTGCCCCTGACCTGTTTTTGTATTGTATTCTACCGTTTGCATTAACATTGGCTAAATACATTATGACACATTATTTATCCAGGTCTACAGCTTGGAGACGTCTTTTATTGCTGTGGATTTTTTAAAAAATCCTTCCTCCAAGCACGGCACAAATATATCACAGATGATGGCTCTTAGTTACATGGCATAATACTCCTTCTAATAATACATATTTTTATTTTCCAGTCATTTTACCCTGGAGGCATATATTATGATTAGCATACATGCACTCCCCGTGTATAATACTGAGAGAGGCACATCAGTCAGGATACTGGAAGAGACACTTTAATTACAAATACATTCTTAATTAATAATGAGAATCTTCAGTAAATCTCCATTAAACAGCTGTAAAGTCGTTTAAAAGCCCAGGTTTTGCCCTGCTTTGTTTCAGGCCGAAGTAAATTTTGAAAGGACAATGTCAAATAATTAGTTTAGGATTTTTAATTTTAAAACCCCTTCTGAAAGGCCAGAGGGTACACATGGTTGAACTCCAGTTCCCCTTGCAACCCTTTGACAGGTACTCAGTCCCCCTTTGCCACCAAAATGATCATGAGGAGAGGGGGAACTGGACCACAAAGACACATTCTTTCGCCAACAAAATGGTCCCAGTGAGAATGGCAAATGTGTATAGCCCCATGGAGTTTATTCTTGGAGCTCTGTTCCCACTACCCTCAAATGTGTTTTCTGAGGTAAATGGGCTCAGCCAGTCTTTAGGGCTAAGAGGATAGCAAAGGACTGGGAGAATGGGCCTCAAGGATGCATGCTAAAAGACTCCTTCCAATTTGGTGTAGTGGTTAAGAGCAGTGAACTTTAATCTGGAGAACCAGGTTTGACTCCCCGCTCCTTCACATGCAGCCAGCTGAGTGACCTTGGGTCAGTCACAGTTCTCTCAGAGCTGATCTCTCAAGAGCAGTTCTCTCAGACCCACCTACCTCACAGGGTGTCTGTTGTGGGGAGAGGAATGGAAGGAGATTGTAAGCTGCTTTGAAACTCTGAGCGAAGGGCAGGGTATAAATCCAACTCTTCTTCCCACATAGTTCAGTTCGGTGTCTACCAAAGATAATTTCAGTTGGGAATGCATAGCTCTCCATTACCCCAAAAAAGAACACTACTGCTTGAAACAGGTAGGGACTCGGCACCTTTTAGGAAACAAGTTTGGATAGACGTAATTGAACTTTTGTTATTCTTTTTAGTGTAAATTAACCATTTGCCCTCTACAGTATGTCTTTGTTTCACAAATGTACCAGTGTTCAAATACCTGGGTAAATCTTCCAGGTAATGAAGCACATGTATTATACAAAAAGGCTAGGTGCTTAATATTTTTCCCTGTTCCCTACAGTCAATTGAAAAATAACTCGGGGTTCTCGGAAGCAGATAACTGGTGTTTGTAGGAACAAATCGATAGAGATGCTCAGCTCCTGCCATCTTGTCCTTATATAATACCAAATCCCACAAGGAAGGGTGGGGGGGAACATAACCTTGAATCTGGAACTGTGGGTGGATCACACAGGCAGGTGTCGTCTCACAGTCTTTCTCTGCACGATTATAACCAGAGATGCCATGTTCCTTTATTTTTACAACAGCAAACTACTCGAGTGGCCTTTCTGTGTTAAATCGCTGAAGCAGAATCAGAGCTCCTTTACTGCAGGTACACCAAGCTACCAGTCCAAGAATGGCATGTCGGTTTTCTTTTTCCTGAAACAATCGCTTCAGTTCCTAGCTCTCTAATGTTTAAATGATTTCAGATTAGCCGGTGCTTGTTCTCTCTGTATGGCCTGGCCTTGTATGCTATGTTCCTGGTAATTGTAAGCATTGCAATATTGCTGATCTGCAATTTAAAATATTCCTTGGGAAATGTTCATCATACCGTATTACAAGATCTAAGCCATTAACGATAATATGGTCTCGTTCAGAATAATCTGGTCACAGTAGGAAGAGTGTGAGCTCAAAAACAAGTACCTTTAAAGCAGGATGGGTCCAAAACTGTGTGAATAACTGGAATAAGAATTTTTCTGTCCAGTTAATGAACATGGATTAGAAATATATTTGGAATCTAGGTGTAATGTATGTAATGGCAACCGCCACGTGGCCAACGCACATGGCCAGGCCAGCTACCTGAGCTAGAACAATAGCTGGCCAGATTGTAACTTGTTCTAGTGCCTAAGTTCCTTGAGGGGACCTATGACATGTAACTGCAATCATAAGGTCCTATCAGGACATTTGGGCGAGGTCGGAGGTGTGGCTCCTGCCAGAATAAAAGAGAGCCCCTGAGCCCAGGTTAGCATGCCTCATCTGACCACGTAATAAAGATCTTGCTATGAAATCACTTCTACTGGTCTCCCAACTCCGGTACTTTTCACTGGCAACGAGGATGGGATCCAAATGAGTGACTCCCTGGCCGAAACGAGCAGCCCTGCACCGAGCATCGATCCAACAGCAACCAGCACTGCGGAGCTCCAGCCCCCAGCAGCTCCGCCACCCGCCTCTGAGGACACCACTCCCTGCTCCTCTGCCAACACAATGGCTGAAGCCCTGGGACAGATCACGATCTTCAACCCTTCCAAACCCGAGCAGTGGGATGCTTGGGCCAGCCAGCTCGGGTTCCTGCTGGAGGTACGCGGAGTCACCGACCCGGGTAAAAAGCGAGCATGGCTCGTGAGCACATGCAGAGTCACCACACTCCAAATTGCTCAGAACCTGGTCTCCCCAAAGACTTTAACAGAGGTCTCCTTCGAGGAGCTCCTCACAGCGCTGAAGGGCTTCTTCTCACCTAGACCCTCCATGCTGGCCATGAGGGTCAAATTCCACTGCCGCACCCAGGTGGTAGGGGAGACTGCACCTTTTTCTTGGCCAACCTCCGGAGGCTGGTGGTCGGCTGCGAATTCCCATCCGTGGAGGACACTCTCATGACGGGATTAATCTGCAGTGTTCGAGAGAGCAAGCTTCGGCGAAAGCTGATCGCCCTCTCGGACCCCACCCTGGAGAAGGTCTTCCAGGTGGCCTGTGCCTTCGAAATGGTCCAGGAGGAGCCCCATGGCTCCACCGCAACAGCACACTGCACCTTCTCATCAGCATCCAAGGGCTCCAATGATGAGGAAGTCCAGCAACTTCGCTGTCGCCCCCAAAAGACTGCACCTCGCACCCCAGCTGGTTCTGGTTCCAGATCTTCGGCCCCCACTGCTCCCATCGCTCATCGCAACCTCTCCCAGATCTTGGCCTGGGTGGGGAGGGGATGGCCCAACAGCCCAGGGCCGGAGTTTGCTGCTTATTCCGCCCGGCGCAATGAACTCTCCAAGCACTGGGGGTGCCTGCTCTGGGGCTCACAAGTAGTGATCCCCGACCCACTCCGCAAGCAAGTGCTCATGGCCCTGCACAAGCACCATCCAGGGGTCGTGCGGATGAAGGCCCTGGCCTGCAGCTACGTGTGGTGGCCCGGGCTGGACAGAGACATCGAGGATGAGGTCCGCAGGTGCAAGAGGTGCTAGGAGTCTCATCCAGCGCCACCCCATGCCCCAGTGCATTCCTGGGAACCAGCGCAGAAGCCATGGTCCCGGCTCTACCTGGACTTCGCAGGACCAGTCCAAGGTCAGCTGTTCTTCCTCTTGGTCGACAGCTTCAGTAAGGCCGCGGTCACATGGCCCCTTTAAATCTGGGAGGGCTCCCGGATTTAAAGGGGCCGCATTTTTCAACCACGGGTTGGGATGTCCATACATCGATGTAGGGAAGATCTGAGGCTGGTATGCTAGCCGGGTCAAAAGTCCATGCTTCTCCCCCCTTTCCTGCTACACAATGAACAATGGCAAATCCCTTTGGCTACTGGCAAATCCCTTTGGCAAATAACAGACTATCTCCTCATGTTAAAATCCTTATAATGATTCTCTTACTGTACTGTGTATTGAATGCTGACGTAGCTGTCTTTAACTGTGTTGCAAGACTGTCAGCAGGCTTGAAATAAACCACCGCTGCTCAAGTTGGGCAGACTTGGGTTGTCCTCCTTCCAACTCACTTGTCTCGTGTGCAAGTCCTTCTTCTGGCGCCCGAACAGGGACATGTGAGAGGGTCACACTACGACTCACCAGCGCCTGGCATAGGCCCCTTGAGTGCACTTGTTTTCGTCGTCGGGACTCCACGACCCCATCAACTGGTGAGTATGGGGGGAACTTTAACACTCCCCCAACAACAGCATGCGAAGGAACTTAGGTATTTGATACAGGCTTGTGGCGGGTCTGCAACCCTGTCTCAAATACAGACTCTTTTGAAAATCATCGAAAAAGAGTGCCCCTGGTATCCTCTTGAGGGATCTCTACAACTACGCCAATGGGAAAAAATTGGAAGGGCTCTTCACTCCCCCCCGAGGGCAGCAGTGGAGATGCTGTATGTCTGGCATCAGGTTCGACATGCAGTAGAGATGCATAGCCCCGTTCAGGAAAAAATGAAATTAACTGACAACCCTCCCCCTTATTCAGTCTGTCAGGTGGCCGCCCCATTGCCCACTGTTCCCAGTCCTCCAGCTGGACAGCCTTCAGCTCCAATGGCCCCCACTTGTAATTCAACCGGGGGACCAGCCAACCGCCCAGGGAACCTGGTCCGCCGGGTCCTTGAGGCAGAGATGGAGCATGGGAACGCTGATTTGGAAGATCTTACTGAGATGTTAAGTCTCTGTCCTGTTCACTATACTGGTCAACAGGACGCCAATGGCCACAATATTGTGGAGTACAAACCCCTGCCTTATAACTTGCTTATGGAACTCCGCAAGGGGATCCGGGATATGGGTCTTGGCAGTCCCTATGTCCAAGGGCTTTTAGAGGCCACCATGAGAAATCATCTCTTGGTCCCAGAGGATTGGAAAACCACCATACGTATGCTCTTAACTCCAGCACAGTATGTGGTATGGGACAGTGAATATCAGCAGCAATGTCAGATCCGGGGTCTTCAGTCTGGAGGGCAATACACAGCAGAGCAACTCTATGGATGTGGTCTTTTTGCCCTGGTAGATCAGCAAATTGTTCTACCTGAGGCCACTCTTCGGGTCTCCTCTGAGTGTGCTTTTCGTGCATTGCAAAAAGTCCCACCTACTGGCACTCCCTTGCAGTCCTTTTCCTCCATTCGCCAAAAGGCAACTGAGCCCTACCCGGATTTTATTAATCGCCTGCAACAAGCATTAAAGTGCCAAATTGACAATATAGAGGCACAGGCTGAATTAATGCAAAAATTGGCCAAAGAAAATGCAACTGTTGAGTGCCGCCGGGTTATACAGGGTCTTGGAAGGAATCCCAGTCTTTCAGAAATGATTCAGGTATGTCAAGATGTTGGGGGGCCTGCTCATCAGGCTGGTTTATTAGCAGCAGCACTTCAGAAGGGCCAAAAGGCCCAAGGAAAGTGTTTCAATTGAACGGGACATTTTCGGGCAGAATGTCGGGACCCAGGTGGGGGTGCCAGGCGGGGAGGAGGTCAGAATTCTTCAAGCCAGGGTGCAAAGCCTAAAACTAAGTGTCCAAAATGCAGAAAAGGCTTTCACTGGGCCAGAGACTGTCGTTCGGGAAACTACCAATCGGGCCCGTCTCTGGCCCCGGTTCAAACAGAGACTTCCCAGGAACTGAACCTCAATTAAGCCCAAGACTCCCCAATGAGACCCCAGGGATTGATCTCATTGTAAAGGAGGAGGTTCAGTTCAAATACCCCAATGAAGTTTTAGTTGTTGCTTCCCAAGTAGCAGGACCACCACCATTAAACACTGTGGGTCTTGTCTTGCCCCGCTCCTCAGCAGCGAAGCAAGGACTTTTTATTGTGCCTGGGCTCATCGATTCTAATCACACAGGGCAAATTTTCATTCAGTTGTGGACCGATATGCCCCAAACCCTTCCACCTGGCAGTGTCCCAGCCCAGCTGATCTTCCTCCCCTGTGTTTCGTCCACAGGTGGAGGGGGATCGCCTGGCCCTGAGGGAGCACTTCTTGGCCTAACCGCCACTGTCACTGAGAAGAGACCTCAGCAAACCTTTTTGCTCCAAGGACGTCCCTTTAAGGGAATCTTGGACACCGGTGCCGACCTTACGGTCATTGGTGAGGATCAATGGCCCCCTGAGTGGCCTCTGGAAACGTGCCCCAGTGTGTGGGGGGTGGGAGGACGCCAGGCAGCTCGCCAAAGCGCATCGTTTATCACCTTTTCTCTTCAAAATTCTGAGACTCGTGTTCAACTGCGCCCTTTTGTGTTGCCAGTCCATGTAAACCTTTGGGGCAGAGATTTACTTTCCCGGCTTGGAGCCACTTTAACTTTTGATGGCTAACTCCACTGCCCTGTCCTTGCACTGGCTCACAGACACCCCAGTATGGGTGGATCAGTGGCCACTGCCACAGGATAAGCTCACTGCTCTGGAAAGTTTAGTGAATGAACAGTTAGCTGCAGGCCATATTGAAATTTCCTCAAGTCCTTGGAACACCCCTGTTTTTGTCATAAAAAAGAAAAGTGGTAAATGGCGACTTCTGCATGATCTGAGAGCAGTGAACGCCTGCATTCAGCCCATGGGCTCCCTGCAATGTGGCACGCCCAACCCAAATTTAATTCCAGCTGATTTCCAACTGTTTATTATTGATTTGAAAGATTGCTTCTTTACCATTCCCCTGCATCCACCAGACCAGCAGTGCTTTGCACTCACAGTCCCAGTGTTAAATGACGCTTTCAGTGGACTGTCCTTCCTCAAGGCATGCTAAATTCACCTTCTCTTTTGTCAGCATTTTGTTGACACAGCCCTCAAATCCTTTCGTCTGGCTCATCCCTTGGTTCCCCAGCTCACTTTTCCAAGCCCCTAACCTTGGTAGCTCTGCTGTGTTCACAGGGCAGACAGCACATCTTAGAATGTGCTGGACAAGATTTAGTAAAAATAGTTGTTCATTTTTCTAAGCAAGATTTTGAAACTTCTTCTGTCATATCTCTTTCTAATCTCATTTCTGATTCACTGTATGTAGTGAAGCTGCTTACTTCTCTTCTAGGAGCTCACCTGGCTCTGCGCATAGACTCTAATCTGCTTAGCTTGTTTCTCACTTTGCAAAAGCTGTTAGCTAGCCGCACTCAGAAGTTTTTTGTTGCCCACTTTAGAAGTCACAGTCCCCTTCCAGGGTCTCTCACTGAGGGCAATTCTCAAGCTGATGCTGCTGTACACTTGCTTTTCTATGATTCCACTGAAAATCACCTGGTTTGTCCTCAGAATGTTTGTGCTCTGATAGCCAATTTTAAACTTTTTCTCTCTCTGAAGCACAGCACATTGTTTCTGCATGTTTCTATTGACACCTATTGTTATCCATGTAACCCCTCAGAGGGGTGAAATGGCAAATTGCTCTGGCTAACTTTGTGGGGGAAACTGCTTATCATCTCCCCCCTCCTCACTTTACTCTGATGCAATCTGCACCCTGTAGCCTGATCTAAACAAATAAAAACAGGGGAATTTCCCCCTCCTTACCAACAGGCCGTGGCCTGAGTTTTATTCACTGTTAATCAGCTCAATGTTACCTCTGGAGCTGATCATGCCTCACAAACTGCTTTTGACTGACATTTTCGGTCAGGTCCACCTTTGCCCCATCCTCTGGCTGGGTCCGGTCCCTTTGCTAACCTGGGGGAGAGGGTATTCTGTTTTGTCTCCAACAGGTCCACTGTGGGTTCCTGCAAAGTGTGTTCGCCCCAGTCATGGCATGGCACAGCATCAACAGCGCCCATTCCAGTCCTGGCAGCCCTGGCAGAGGGCATCTCTGATAACCTGGGGAGCTGTCAAGCAGACCACCAACAGAGCGCAGTGCCTCCTGACGGAGCAGGGAAAGGAACAGACCCCAGAGAATCTTTTTGCTGCGATTTGTGTTGTTATAACTGTTAATTCTACTCTCACCATTCTGTTTTGCCTTTGCTTGCCCTCCCTCCCCCTGGGGGGAGCTGCAAGCCAGCTGCCAACAAACTCCTTCTCTAAGCCACGTTTCAGAACCGCACAGCAATTGACTATTTGCTCTTGTTACACCATCATGGTTGTGAGGAACTGGATGGTATGTGTTGCTTCAATCTGGCTCAGACATTTTTGACTTAGCTCAGGAAGGATGGCTCCAGAGCAAACTAATTTATGCAGTAGCCAAATCGCTTGCTCACAACTTTAATGCCAGTAGCTCACAGAGTAGAATTTTTGCTCACAAGACTCCACAGCTTAGAGGGAGCATTGCTCCCCAGGCATGCAGAAAAACCCTAAAACTTAAAAAATCTTTTGGGGGGATATTTAAATCCCCCCAAAAGTTAAAGAGCATTCCCTGCGCATGTGCAGAGAACACTCTGGGAACTCTGCGGCGGCCTGGCAGCTGAGAGCCACTGAGGCCTTGCTGCCGGTGGTGGGGTGGGGGGAGATCAGTGGCCCAGCCTGCTGAGGCCTCGCCGCCGGTGCCGTGGGGGTGGGGGGGAGAAGACTTACCTACAGCTGCTTCCTCCTTGATGTGGAGCTGCAGCCTTTAGGAATACTCCCCCCCACCCTCACGAGTATTGCGGGTCCTGCTTCTTGTAGCAATATAATACCGTTTTAGACATCCACAGTATGATAAAAATCAAAGAAATAACAGGCAATTTGCTTTCATTAGTTTAATGTTTTGATAGCAATTCTAAAGATGTGCCAGGAGAAGATTAGAGTCTTTTATTTGTTAATAGTCTCAGAAGCTCCAGCAGCGCAGCATTAAAAAAAAAAACCTTGCCAACTACCAGAATGTCGTATAAAACACAGAGCATTTTATGTTTGTTGAAGGACACAGAGGATGAAATCTAGGGATGGTAGAACATATCCACCAGAGGGGTTTCTAGAGGGCACCAGGGTTTCCCACATCTAGTTATGAACTGAATGTAGAAAATCAAATCTGTATAGCTGACCAGAAGCAGAGAAGAGTCACTTGCATTCTTGTTAATAAGATGAACTGCCCTCCCCCCCCCCCCCCCCGTGAGCCCATCCTTCTATGGATTCACCATCCATTAGACAAAATGTTGCAGATTTGTTAGCAAATCTCCCTTCTCTTTAAATCTCTTCAAAAAACAGCTGTGGTGGTAGGGACTGGATCAGGACACTGAAGGGTGTGTGTTAACTTTTTCCCCAGGCAGAGCTGGATTTATGCACAATTCTAAAATTTACTATTTTTTTTAAAAAAGTAATACTATGAGCCCTCTTAAACTTGACATAGTTTAGGGCCTCAACATGCCTTAATCTGTCTCTGCCCACATGCTATTCCCCCCCCCCCCCCGCCCCTCCTGATGTAACTACTACCGGTATCTCAGAGGGGAGAATAACAGATGGGTGTGTGAGATTTCCATACAGAAAATGGCATGGGAGGAGGAGATTAACTCTCTGCCTTCTTCCCACAGAACCACGGTCACTCTTTAGTATTTACCCCCTATACTCAGCAGAAATACTTCCAGCATGGCTTACCACAGCCATTAAAACCAGGAAAACAAACTATAAAAACCAGAACAGCAGCATGAAAATTAGTCCAAACAGCAGTAAGACCATCTGTAAAATGCTTCACAAACAAATTTCAGCAAGCTAACATAGGTTACATGCTAGATGAAGAAGGCCCCTCACTAATCAGAACAGCTCAGCTGGACAACTCTACATAGGATGTCAAGGTACAACAAGGAGTTATATACATTTTTTTTATTTTGAAGAAATTAAAGAGATGGAAGAGCTAATCATAAGCCTACAGTTTGGTGTAGTGGTGAAGAGCTCTGGACTCTAATCTGGAGAACCAGGTTTGACTGCCCAATCCTCCACATGCAGCCAGCTGGGTGACCTTGGGTCTGTCACAGTTCTCTCAAGAGCAGTTCTCTCAGAGCTCTCGCAGCCCCACCTACCTCACAGGGTGTCTGTTGCGGGGAGAGGAAGGGAAGGACATTGTAAGCTGCTCTGAGATGCCGAGTGAATCGAGCTCTGCTCTGCTTCTTCTTACTTAGTTTTGTCCTAGGCTGGAAAGGGAGTAGAGATTTGCTCAGTGAGAGATGAAAACCTTATTTGTCAGTCACAGCAGAGGAACCACATACAGTGATGCAGATCTTCCCACATGAGTTCTGGCTGTTGGGGCCTCACGTCCACGGCAGCAGTTTCTCAAGACAGGGCATGGTGGCACATATGCCAAGCACAGACTGAAAAAGCACGTCAAATTACTGCTTTAAGGCAATGCCCACTAGAGGCATCTGAGAAGCTCCTTGCCAAACTAAATATTAACCTCCCCACTGGTAGTACCATTGATGCTGTCCCCCTTCCTGACGCAGTGGGGAAGCTGTGAATGCTTCAGACATTTGTTAGCAGTTTCCAGGGGTCCGCTGGGGCCGGAGCGAGGCGGAGCGAAGCTCCACCAGCTCAGGACTGGCCAGTAGGGCAGCCATGGGCTGAATCTGATTCTCTAATCTGATTCAGCTCGCTACCGAATTGCCGCCAAAATTCGGTGGCAACTTTAAAAGCCACTGGAGGGGAGGGGGTTTGAGGGAGAAGCTCCAAACTTGCAGGGTAGCTGCTGGGGCCTCTCTTCGAAATACCCACCAAGTTTCAAAAAGATTGAACCAGGGGGTCCAATTCTACAGGCCCCCAAACAGGTTGCCCCCATTCCCTCCATTGTTTTCTATGGTAGGAAAAAAGTTAACATTCTGTTTGGGGGCCCATAGAATTGGACCCCCTGGTCCAATCTTCTTGAAACTTGGTGGGTATTTTGAGGAGAGTCCCCAGCAGCTACCCTGCAAGTTTGGAGCTTCTCCCTCAAACCCCTTCTCCTCCGGCCCCTCATATACCCTATGAGTTTTTGCCATTGATTTCAATGGCCCATAGGATATAATGGGGCTGAAACTGACATTCCCTTTCTGACACACTTCTGGTGATGTCAGGGGATGTGGCATATGCTAATGAGTTATGCTAATGAGCTCCTGCACCTCTTTTTCTACAAAAGGACCCCTGGCGGTTTCACTCTGATATGGAAACAAAAGGGCTGGGCCAGCTGGAAACCAGCTTGGACAGATGTGCCCAGCTCTGCCCACTCACAGCGAGTCTGTCCCTTTTCTTGGAGTGTTTTCACTGGCCTTGTGCAGATAACAAAACTTAAAACAGCACGGTCAGCTTCTTTAAGTACTTTGAAGAGTTGCAGTAGATACCATAAGGATCCTGCTAGACATGATGTCAGAAGTTCCATGAACAATTGGGGTTATTTTCCACGTTAACAGTAGCCATGGAAGAATCTGACTTGAATAAGGAACCTAGTGTGGTGGAGGGGAGTCAATCCTCCCTCCCCATCTATTTCTGTGATCTCAATCACCCCTCCCGTGAATTGCTGTCATGTAGGGAAAACATACAAGTCGCCTTATAACACTTGTATGTTTCCTCTGAGACAAATCACAGGTCAGGGTCAGTGGTGACTGATGCTGGGAGATTAGCGGGGGTGGGGGGAGAAGAAGAGATTGGATTTATATCCCGCCCTTCTCTACCCGAAGGAGTCTCAGAGCAACGTACAATCTCCTTTCTCTTCCCCTCCCCACATCAGACTCCCTGTGAGGTAGATAGGGCTGAAAGAGCTCTTTCGAGGACTGCTCGTGAGAGAACAACTGTTGAGAAAATTTATGACTGTCCCAAGGTCACACAAGCAGCTGCATGCAGAGGAGTAGGGAATCAAACCCGGTTCTCCCAGATTAGAGTCCACGCTCCTAACCACACCACCAAACTGGCTCTCCCAGTTAATGCCCCACCCCAGCACCTGCCACCCACGGCACTGATCCAAATTGAGTTCCCCATGTTTGCTATTTACACTTTTAAAATAGAGATCTGTTTACATCTCTCCCAACATCTTCCCTCATGTGGCCCTAAGGTACTTTGTAGTCAGAGGAAGGTTCAGAGAGAAGGGTCCAAGACAAAGAAAATCTGCTTCAGTTATAACAATTCAACTAACAGAAATTTAATTGCAAATAACACACTCGGTATGGTAATGAGAGACAGAGAATTGCCACGTTCTGCAAAAGATATGAAGTGTGGAGTCCTTCAAGGTTCAAGGCTGTCACCGAGGTTTTCAATATTTATGGCAAGCTGCTTAATGAGAACATCTAGAGCTTTGAAGCAGGGTATCATCAGTATGATGAAGACACTCAGCTACTGAGAGCCAGTGTGATGTAGTGGTTAAGAGGGCCAGACTAGGAGCTGGGAGACCCAGTTTCAAAGCCCCACTCTGTCATGGGAGCTTGCTGGGAGACTTTGGGCCAGCCATACACTGTTAGCCTAGCCTACTTCACAGGGCTGTTGTGAGGATAGACTGGGGGAGAGGAGAATGAAGAAAGCTGCTTTGAGTTTCCATTGGGGAGAAAGGTGGGATGGATGGATAGATTAGATAGATTAAGATAGACAGATAAAGAGAGAGAGAGAGAGAGAATGTAAAACATTTGTATGCCACCTTTGCTCCCAATTTAGGCTCCTGTAGTGCCTTTTGGGGGCAGGAGAACCATACCTGGGGCAATGTTCCCTCTAAGCTGTGGAGTCTTGTGAGCAAAAATTCTGCCTTGTGAGCTACTGGCATTAAAGTTGTGAGCAAGCAATTTGGCTGCTGCATAAATCAGTTTGCTCTGGAGCCATCCCTCCTGAGCCAAGACAAAAATGTGTGAGCTGGAGGCTAAAAAACTGTGATCTAGCTCACACTAACTCAGCTTAGAGGGAACACTGACCTGGGGTCATGGGGCCTTGAAAACACCTGCCCATTCACTACTCCTTACTCACAAGTAGTTGTATTGACCAATCCATGCACCTGAAGGTGCAATTAACTTCGCCCACCTTGGGGATACACTAGGTTACCCAGGAGAAGAGCCACAATGCCGTAATCTGGCTCCTGCTCCCCCTGGCTGGCTTGTGTTTTCCTTTCCACTCCTGTGTCTCCTCCGTCCAGCCAGCCCCCTTCCAGTTCCCCTTCCTCCCTTTTTATATCCCAAGCTGCACCACACCTGGTCCTTGAGCTAAGCTCCACCCTCCTCTGTTTCCAGCTCCTCAGCCAGCCGATGCTCTCCACAGCCACACCCTGCTTTAGGCCCAGAGAGAGCTCTTGTTCTTCCATCCTGGCGTGTTCATTCACTGCCTCCATGCCTCCTGAGCCTCCCTGGGGCAGACTGCTAAAACTGCACTTTTGCTGAGGCTACACTGGCCACACTCTCCTGCCCCTGGTCCCACTCTGCTCCACCCAGGTGAGCCTTGCTACTACTGAGCCTGCCAGGTGGGTCGTTGCTGGGAAGCCCACCACAGGACACTGTTTAAAATATAAATATTTAAGAACAAGAGGTGAGGACCCGCGATACTCGGAGCCACTGGGCCCACAAGGCCTTCTCTTCCACCCGCTGCCCCCCCCACCAAGCCAGCAGGCACCAACCTTCTCTCCCGCCCGCCCCCCTCCCCACAATGGTGGCGAGGTACTGTTCCAACTTTTGGGGGGATTTAAGTATCCCCCAAATATTTTTTTTTACTTTTCAGATTTTTCTGCACACCTGGGGAGTCCCTGATGTGTGCAAGAACATCTCTTTGCCCCCTAGGTGCTCTGATGTGTGGATTTAGATATCCGCTCACAGGGGGTACCTTGGCTATTAGACATATAGATATTTAAAATAAAATGCATAAACACAGGAACACACAAACAGGGAGGAGGGACAAGAAGAGTTAGTGAAGGAAATATATAAGAAGAAGTGGAGACCCACAAGAAGCAATTAAGAGCACAGACTCAAAGCTGGGAGAACCGCGTTTGATTCCCCACTCTTCCACATGCAGCTGCTGCTGTGACCTTGAGTCAGTCACAAGTTCTCTCAGAGCTGTTATCTCAAGAGCAGTGCTCGAAAGAGCTCTCTCAGCCCCACCTACCTCACAGGGTGTCTGTTGTGGGAAGGGGAAGGGAAAGGAGATTGTTAGCCACTCTGAGACTCAAGTGAAGGGCAGAGTATAAATCCAATCTCCTCCTCTTCTTAAACGCATTGACTTCAATTGATTTAGGAGGATGTAACTCTACTTAAGATGGCACTGCAGATCTCCTTGGACTAAACAGAAAAGGTGGAATAGCCAGTCAATCATAATGCCTTTTAATAAATTTTTGCTGCAACCACATTTAGAATACTGCAAGTGATTCTGGTAAACCCATTTAAAAACCCATCTAAAAAGCCGCCTTAGGCAGGTTCTTGAAGAGATAGCATACAAAATGTTTCAAATAAATAAATAAAATAAAAATGATAGAGCTGTGGAAAGTACAGACAAGAGCAATCAGAAGGTTGTAGCACTAGCCGTATGAGGAAAAGCTAAAAAATTGGGAGCATTTGGGCACAAACGTCACATAATGCCAGGGGTCCATGGCTGGGTTCCTCCACATGTAACTCAGGACTCTTGGGTGCCCAACATGGATTAGCCGACAGTTAAGCTAAACAGAACCTCCATGTTCAGAGACAGTATATTCAATATAGGGTATAAGCAGTGGGGGAGGGACTGTAGCCTTCACGACCTATTTGTAGCCTTCCTTACAGGTACCTGATTGGCTAGTTCTGGTAATACAGTTTTGAACTAGATGGACAGTGGATTTGATCTGCCAAGGCAACTCTCATGTTCTTAGAATTATTTATTTAACAAGCATGCTAGTGCACCATTCCAGGAAAATAAGTTCAGTACACGCACCCTACAGTTCAAGAGTATGAAACAAATGTGAAATACGTGCTTGAAACAGAATTTTAGAGACACAGGCAATTTGCTTTTCCAAAACATCTAATTGGGAACAGGTCAAGTAAATTAATTTCACTTCCATTTCAAAAGGAAAGCGGGGCTGCTCTCCCATGGAATCTGAAGATTTTTTCCCCTCTAGCAAGTCACTGTGGATAAATACTTAGGTGTCAAATGCTGCTTCAGCAGATGCCTGTGTCAATACAGTCTTTTATCTCCTGGAAAGTTTTCACCAGTGGATTCAAATGGGCTTCCCAGTGGGATTCCTTAACGTTCCCATTTGAGCTATACAGTGTGTGAGGTTCCCCTCCCTTTTTTCATTTAAGGGCTCAAAAGGCTGACCTCTTTTACTTCCTCACAGTACAAACATATGGAGCCAGAATGCTTGGCTGATACCAGAGGTCACGAGGGCTGAGCAGGTGATGGAGCTCAGAGCCCCTTGGAATGCCCACAAGGCTGATGGGACCAATTTTTGAAGATCACATTAGACTTTAAGACAGATTCATACAGTTTCCAGCCTTCTCAGGAGCCAAGTGCACAAAGAGGATTAGATAGATTCATGGAGGATAGGTCTATCAGTGGCTACATTCAGAGGCACTAAACCTCTGAATCCTAGAGCCAGGAGGCAACATCAGGGGAAGGTCTTGGCCTCTATGCCCTGTTGTTAGCCGTCCAGAGGAACTGGTTGGCCACTGTGTGAGACAGGATGCTGGACTAGATGGATCACTGGTCTGATCCAACAGGGCTCTTCATACTGGCTACCATTTCACAGATCATGAAAATAAGAACACTTGTACTTAGCTATACCCACCTCCCTCCTTCCAATTCAGAGCAAGGATCACTGACTGATCCCTACCACAGTATATCCCTGTAAATTATTCTTTACCTACTGTACACTGTATTTATATGTCTAGGGTTAAGGCCATGACTCTGTAGCAGAGCATCTGCTTTGTATGTAAAAGATCCCAGGTTTAATCCCCAGTACATCCAGTTAAAAGAATCAAGTGGTGTAGATGATAATGAAGACCTCAGACAGAAAATTCCATATGTATCCCCTGATATTTCTAGAATCTCAGGCGGCAGATATTGAGGAAAGATCCTTTCTCAGCCTGCAAGTCTGGAGAGCTGCTGCTAGTCAGAGTAGGCAATACTGACCTTGATAGACATATTGTCTGACTCACTATGACAGCTTTGTGTGTGTGTTCAAACAAATTATACATTCTGCAATAGCCTTGTCTCCAGAATGTGAAAATAACATGACAAACATTTTTGCTTTCAAAAACTAAAGAAAAGATCATAAGGTTTAACTTCACAATGAATCTGGCTTTACTAATAAAATAACTGTAACTCAAGTGCATCCATTAATGTTTACAAGGCAAATATGGAGAGGGGCAGGGAAATAGAACACAGCCAGTTTGTGTCTATGTCCATGTAGTTTACACACATGTGCATGAGAGGTGAGATTATTTTGATCCAGCATTCAGAGATGAGACCTTGGTGAAATGGACAATACCCGAAGGAATCTAGTTTACAGGCTGTCATAGATAAATATGAGCAACATTTTAAAAGTCATTCAGAGCAAGCCGATGTAGTTATCAATATCTTTGGGTCTCCCTTTACCATTTGCTTGTGTCAGGATATCAGGAAACAGTAGAAATGTATGGAAAATTAAATTTCAGTATATTTTAATTAGAACATTATACACACACATGCACTGTATTAAAAAGACCACAGAATTGTTGTCTCTGGACATACTTCTTGTTTTGAGTTTGTGGCATGTTGCTGTAATCTGGATTACAGCATTTGGGGGGGGGGGTCCACCTTCTTCTTGAGCTAGAATTCCATCCTAGGGCATTCCCAGCACTTTTCCAAAGGCAGACCAGGTATAATCTAGGGATAGTATTCTTTACAAGTACTTGAATATAGGGACAATTGGCACGTATTAAAGTAAGGGGGCATGGCTCAGTGGCAGAGCACCTGCTTTTTATGCAAAAGGTCTCCAGGTTCAATCCCCGACATTTCCAGCTAAAAGGATCAGTTAGTAGGTGAGAAGAAAGACTTCTCCCTGTGACCCGGGAGAGCTGCTGCCAGTCTGAGTAGACAATATTGACTTTGATGGACCAATGGTAGGTGTAAGGCAACTTCATATGTAAGAACTCACTGCCCCCTTTCTCTGTCTTCTGGGCACAGTGAAGCAGACTTGGGTGAAGCGATGAGAGCTCTTACTATTCTGGGCCCAAAACCAAGTAAATAGAGCAAGAGGAAAGAGAATGGACTGAGTAAACAATGAGGCAGGAGGAGACATCATAAAGCAGTACTTTAGCTTGAGCACATTTCCCTCACCCACCAGTTAGGCCAACGGAGGATCTTAACTGAAGATTCCCCAAATCCTGGAGCTGTTCATGCCTTTACGTAGTCGGAAAGAGCCACAGAGAAACATGGCATATAGACTGTTAAGTCACATATTGGTACTTCTTACTTTTTCTCTTCAGTGTTCTGCATTTTACTGGTTCCTGTTCACAGAAGCGTAGTTGATTGCACTGCAGTTTTTGCCACTCTGTGTCCTTGTTTGTGTGACATCACAGCTAAGGCGCTGTTAAATTTTCTAAATTTCCAGATCATTTGACACAGCAAGGTATCAGAGCTGTATGGGTCACAGAGAATTCAAAGCATGGCATAGGTACAGATGAGGTGTTTCCCCAGATCCTCTCTAGAGCTTTAAAAGAAAAAGAAATGTAAGCATTCAAATCACACAAAGACTCTTCATCATTAGGCAGGGGTTGGTCAGAGCAAAATTTTAAAAGGCTGAAGGTGTCTTTTCCCCCTTCACATCCTGAATGATGATCTATTACTGGGCTTTTATAAGAACATAAGAAGTTTCTGGGTAGACGGATGTTAATTGAAGCATAGTTCAATTCACTGTGCCTGAAGAAAATAATCTTTCGAAAACAATGTCTCAGGAATACAGATCAAGGGGGTCTACCATTAACTGGTCTAATCCAAGTCTGAAAACAGATGTTTACTTGTTCAGTTACAGCAAGTAAGAATCTCCTTTATGCAACAATGAGAGAGTAAAGTAGAGGAGCTTCTCAGGTCGCTAATGTTGCCACTAATTACTAACATAAACATGCTTGGTCAGACAGATGAGGGAGAAAAGGTTATGGGCTAGTAGCTTTTGTAGGCGTATTTCCAAGTCTGGTTTAATTGGTATACTAAATGTGTAGCATGAATGAACAGGCCTCATACACGGACCCATAGCCACATGAAATTGCCTTATAGTCAATCAGACCATTGGTCCATCGTCAGTATTGTCCACTCAGATGGGCAGCAGCTCTCCAAGGTCTCAGGCAGAGGTCTTTCCTGTTACCACCTGATTCTTTAAGCTGCAGATGTCAGGGATTGAACCTGGGGACCTTCTGCATGACAAGCCGATGTTCTACCGCTCAGCCACAGCCCCTTCCCAAAAAACTTGTAATATTTTCCTTTTCATTACACTACATTACAGTGCTAAGGAATGAGAAAGGTAATATGAAAGATCCTTCTAAAAATGAAGATGGATAGCCGTGTTAGTCTTATCTGTAGCAGTAGAAAAGAACAAGAGTCCAGTCATACCTTAAAGACTAACAAAATCTTTGGCAGGGTATGAGCTTTCGTGAGTCACTGCTTACTTCTTCAGCTGTATCTTAGCTTGTTATTCCTGTTAAAACATATTCATTATGCTGTATACTAATTTGTTGTTCAACCTCTGTCTTATATGTATGGACTGGTAAATACCATTTCATTGAATCTGAGGAAGTGTGTGTACATGAAAGTTCATACCTTGAATAAAACTTTGTGGGTCTTAAAGGTGCCACTGGATTCAAACTTAGTTCTCCTATGCAGAGTTACTCCAACCTACACTGATTGGTTCAATGGGAATAGACTGAAGTACCATTAAGATCAAAAGTATCTGAAAATCTGAATAAACATATTAAGGATCAGGTTACAAGACTCCCAGCTGAAACCCCACCAAATCTACAGTGGTCCTTGAAAGACGTTGTTCCAGTCTAATATACAAGGTTATCTCACAGATCACACACTGAATGATGCACTTTCAGTCTACATTCAATGCACTTTAGTGATCATTTGCAAGCGGATTTTGCCATTTCACCCTGCCATCCAATTGTAAAGTACACTGAAAGTGGATTGAAAGTGCATGATTTAGCATGTGTGAAAGCACTCTTTCTCATAGCAGTCTGAGAACCTCTGATGTGTCTTGAATGCAGGAAACATAACTGACAGGAATATGTTGATATTCGTTGCAGAATGGCACTCAAAAGGTATGTTTCACACACACTGTGCTTTAAGGCAGTGGTTCTCAAACTTTGAAGTAGGACCCATTTCTAAACTTACCGTACTTTTTGGGGACCCACCTGTAAGGTCAGTGTACTTTTGGCAACTTGAGAAATAATTCCACACTACTTTCTCTGTCCTCAATACAAAACTCAGGAATCTCTCCTCATGTAACTCAGAATAAGCTCATATTCAATTTTTCATGTCTAATGTGGTCATAAATACATTCCACATTGTGGTGAGGCAAACTCAAATCTGCCATTCAGCTTCATCTCCCAGCTCACCCTGTTATTCCTCCCCTCTTCTGGGCTGGGGGCCCCACTGCAAGAAAGCCAAGACCCACAGATTGAGAACCACTGCTTTAAGAATATACTTAAAGGATTTTCACAGGAATCAGACAGTTAAACCCACCAGAGTGCAACAGCTCCCAGCTGAATGTTTTTGCTGCCATGTAATGGGTCTAGGCATTCAGCACGCAGCAAGCTATCTGTACAATAAGAACCTAAGAGAAGCCAATGTTGGATCAGACCAGTGGCCCATCCTGTCCAACACTCTGTCCCACAGTGGCCAAAAACACTAGGTGCCATCAGGAGCTCCACCAGTGGGGCCAGGACACTAGAAGCCCTCCCACTTGGTGCCCCCCCCCAAGCACCAAGAATACAGAGCACCACTTGCCCCAGACTGGGAGTTCCTATCTATACCTTGTGGCTAATAGCCACTGATGGACCTTTGCTCCATATATTTATCCAATTCCCTCTCGAAGCCATCCATGCTTGTAGCCGCCACCGCCACCACCACCTCCTGTGGCAGTGAATTCCATGGGTTAATCACTCTTAACAGTCCCTGAGAACACTTTCCTGGGAGTAAGCCCCATCAGATAGAAGACCCGAGTAGGAATCTAAGTAGACCTACTTAGGATTGCTTTCTATCTGTACTGCAGTATAGGGACACATTTATCTAGAGGGATCCATCAGCAGAAAAAAGCTATCAGATCCATTTGTCCTGAAGAAGATTGTCAGTCAAAATGCATGGGGCATAGACTTTGGGAAAAAAAATCCCTGAGTTTAAAAACTAATTAGCCTATATATTTATTCACTGCTTTTGTCCACAGCGGGGACCCAGCAGCAGCTTACAAGCTCACTCTTCCCTCCTCCATTTTATTTTTTACAATCATCTCCTTGCAAAGGAGGTCAGACACAAGAGGGGGCCCAAGGTCATAGCAGAGTGAGGGTCTGAACCCAGGTTTCCCAGACCCTAGCCCAGCACTTTAACACCGTGCTGGCTAGACTAGTCAATGACTGCTTATGGATGCAATGCAACTATGCGCAGAACAGGCAGACTGAAAATAAAAAGAGGCTGGAATCGAACAAGCTTGTTTTTGCCAGTGAAGCTCCCCTTGGTGAAATAGTCAATCACCATTGCCAAAATTGAGACGTCTTCTCCGCATCCTCTCAAAGACACCACAGTCCTAAGCTACGTCTGTTTTGTACTTCAAGACCATTCTTAAAAAAAATTACTTTGCTATTCCCCCCCCCCCCCCCCCCAGTAATTGCTTTTCATAAGCCCTTATCTGCTCTGGACACTCGTTCGAGCCTCTCATTAAGGGTAAGCTTCACGGAAAACGAGCATCCAGATATGAGCACCCGGTCAAAAAAAAATCAGGTAGAGGCTTCACATGACAGGCCAGTTTAAACAAGGGAAATGTTAATCGCCCGGTTCTACACCCCGGGAAATCCTGAACTTGTGCTCACCCCGGCCAGTGGCAGTTTGCCAGCCAGAGGATTGACGCTGCTCTGCAAGTCTGGGTTTTGGAATGTCCAGCCATAACTGCATCAGCTGCTTGTGAGCCTATCAAGAACCAGCAGGATTAAGAGGTAAAGCTTTTGCTGGACTGCATCATTTTACATTGTATGGGTCTTGGGTGGGGGGGTTGAATGCCCCCACACACCTTGGAAACTTCCTGCACACTGGGAAATGGCTGTGCCCAGCCTTTCTGATGCACTATTTTTGTACGCACAGATATATATATTTTTTTAGTAGAGGAGCATTTAGACATGCAAACTTCATGCCCCCATCCTGGACTAAAGCAGTACAGTGGGCTGAGGCCGCTTTTAGCTTTTAAAAAAAGATCAGGAGATCCTAATCAGCTCTGGTGTAGTGGTTAAGAGAGGGTGGACTCTAATCTGGAGAATCCAGTTTGATTCCCCACTCCTCCACATGAAGCCAGCTGGGTGACCTTGGGCCAGTCACAGTTATCTCAGAGCTGTTCTCTCAAGAGCAGTTCTCTCAGAGCTCTCTCAGCCCCACCTACCTCACAGGGTGTGTGTTGTGGGGAGAGGAAGAGAGAGGGATTGTAAGCCACTCCTCTGGGTACAGAAGGACAGGGCATAAAAGCCTCCTCTTCCTTCTCCTTCATCATCATCATCATCACAGATCTCTTAGATAGTGTGTGAGCATCACTTTTTGGAGTACACTACAGACTTGCAACATGGGTCCTTCCACACATGCCATGATCCTATCCTATATTCATATAGTTTCAGGAGTTATGAATGATTTTTTTTAAAATCTGACATTACATTTTCTACATTACTGCAATTATCATGCCCCCTCCCAATTGGGGCTTTTTTTACCACACACCAAAACACACACAACCTCTGCTACTACTTCTTTTCTATTGTATCGCCTGCGCTTGCAAACAGGCATTTATTGCTGTTTCTAAATATATAAAATAAGATCCTAATAAATATTTTGACCGCTCCTGCTGAAATCAGTGAGACTTAAATATGCTTCCCTTTGGTCAGATTGTGCCCCAAGTCTCCCCCCCCCCCCCCAAGCTGTTATTTGACTATTAATAGTCTGGAGAAAGAGCTCGAGAGACTCATTAAATTTGCTTTAAAAGACCAGCACAATAAAGGAATCTATCTTTGTAGTCATGAACAGAAAGTGACACAAAGCTGATCCAGATGCCGCACAAGCAGAAAGCTAATTTACCTGGTTTAGGATGTAGGGATTTTTGTTGTTTCAGTGCAAATCGATGTAAGACCTATTTTGTCAGAGGCGCAAGGGAACTGCAGGAGAAAAGAGAAATAATAAAAGAATATTACAGCTGTACAGTCCGAAAGAATAGCACATAGGAGAAAAGGAGGTTAGGAGAGATGGTCAACTGACATAAAAAGGAAGATAATGAAAGTGTATTTATTACACCACTGTACGGCTGGTGGTTTTTGTAATTTCTTTTGTTTGAATAAAGCCAATTCTTCACTATTGCAAAAAACAGATATTAATAATATACAAAATACATATCTCTTTATAACATTGCATAAATTATTTCCAATTATTTGGAGCCCATGTCACCACCTTTTAGGAGCCCTGAAGAGACCACGGGGAACTTTGCTGGTAAATCATTTGCACCTGCTGTGGGTTTCCCCCCCCCCCCCCCAAATTCTTATACTTTGTTGAAGTAAATATCCAAATATATAAACAGGAAAATTCAAGAAGAACAAATAAATACATAACAAATCATAGCAGTAATTAACATAAACAGTAATACATTATAAACAATACTAAAGAGAGATAAACATACAGAAATAGCTAGAAGCCAGTATACAGCATTTATAGCATCTAGAATAGACCCAAATTCTTTATGAGATGCCAAATATTCCAAAACTGGGAACCATAGTTTCACAGAATTTGAAGTGTAGGGTTCAGTTTCACCTTCACTACCCGAAGGAGTTTCAGCAGTTTACCATCTCCTTTCCCTTCCCCTCCCCAAAGCAGATACCCTGTGAGGTAGGTGGGGCTGAGGGAACTTCTTTGAGGACTGCTCTTGAGAGAACAGCTCTGAGAGCATTGTGACTGACCTAAAGTCAGCCAGCTGGCTGCATGTGGAGGAGTGGGGAATCAAACCCAGTTCTCCAGATTAGAGTCCACCACTCTTAACCACTACATCAAACTGGAAGGAGTCCCATGCAACCTCGAGGCCCATTCCCCCAGTCCATTCCTATCCTCTTAGCCCCAAAGACAGGCTGAGCTCCTGTTTACCTCAGAAAATATATTTGAGGGTAACAGGAATAGAGCCCTAAGAATACATTCCATGGGGCCATACCCATTTGCGGCTTACAATCTCCTTTCCCATCCCTTCCCACAACAGACACCCTGTGAGGTAGGTGGGGCTGAGAGAGCTCTGAGAGAACTGCTTGTGACAGAACAGCTCTGAAAGAAAACCAGCAGCAGCATGTGGAGGAGTGGGGAATCAAACCCAGTTCTCCCAGATTAGAGTCCACGCTCTTAACCACTACACAAAACTACCTCTGAATCAGCCCTGATGATACATTACTCTGTTTCTCCTTTTCTCCTGACTACCTATGATCTTTATCGTGGGAAATGCCAAGTTCAGCAGTGAAAAAGAGGGATTCTTCAACTACTGGAGGCAGGGTTGTTTTGAGGTATTTTGTCATCCCAAACAAGGTATAATTCCCTCTCCCCACCTCTGTTTATTTCTGCGCAAGACAACATGGGTTCATGAAAAACAACCTACAGCTTCCTGGGATATAAAGCAACTCAGCTTTATCCCCATATTGCACATGTAAAGAAGAGAAATGGCAACTTGCCCTAGACCATCTTGTGAGTTCACACGTTATGGGAGCTTTGAATCAGGGCCTTCCTAAATCACACCCAGACACTGCAAGAGACCAGCTTTCTAAATCATGAGGGTACCACCATTTCAGGCAATTATTGTGTGCTCAGAAGTACAAACTCGCTGCCACTTTATTTTGATTTAAAATAGCTATACATTTGTAATTTGGCTTTTTTATTTTTGATTTTTATATTGCTTTTTGTGTGTGTTTGGACAGCTGGTGTCAGCTTTGAGAAAACTGGTGGTGGTGGTGGTAGTTGGAAATGGGAGAAAAAATTATTCTGAGAAATTGCTGAGTCTATGTCAGTCCATAAGACCCTCCAGTATCTAATTACTTTGGTCTACATTATGAAAAGGTGTTTAGTCCTCAGTCCAGGTTTGCCTTTTACTTGTTTCTCATTTCCAGCCATTGACCACGGCTTACTCAACCACTCTTTTCTGTTGACAATGCATTTGATTCCCGGTATTTTCTTTGCTATGAATCTATGGCAAAAATCAGGGCTGGTTCCAAGTTTTGGGGGTCCCTGGGCAGACAGTGCCCAGGGACCTCATCTGCCTACCTCCCAGCCAATGCTCCCTCTAAGCTGTGGAGCCTTGTGAGCAAGAGTTCTACTTCATGACTATTGGCATTAAAGTTCTGAGCAAGCAGTTTGGCTACTGCATAAATTAGTTTGCTCTGGAGCCATCCTTCCTGAGCTAAGACAAAAATGTGTGAGCCGGAGGCTGAAAAACTATGAGTTAGCTCACACTAACTCTGCTTAGAGGGAACACTGCTCCCAGCCCCCCCCCCCCCCATGCCTTCCAGTTTGGTGTAGTGGTTAGGAGCGTGGACTCTAATCTGGGAGAACCGGGTTTAATTCCCCATTCCTCCACTTGCAGCTACTGGTGTGACCTTGGGCAAGCCATAGTTCTGTCAGAGCTGTTCTTGAAAGAATAGTTCTCAAGAGAGCTCTCTCAGCCCCACCTACCTCACCAGGTGTCTGTTGTGAGGAAGGGAAGAGAAAGGAGATTGTAAACCACTCTGAGACTCCTTCAGATAGTGAAGGGCGGGGCATAAATCCAATCTCCTCCTCCTCCTCCTCCTTTCCTTCTTCTCCTTCTCCTTCCTGTCTATGCCCAGACCTGCATGGCCCCACCAGCCTGTGCATCCACCTCCCACTTGCCTGCCCTCCCACTCCCCCATGCTCAGTTTCCTTCCCCACTTGCACGGCCTCTCCCTGACAGCACTGGCCAGTATATACAGCTGGAAGTGCTGCTGTCATCACCACCAGCTTATGCCACCCTTGTGCACCACCTACATGCTCTTTCTCAGTGACTCTGGGCATTTGGGAACGTGGGTACAGACAGGTGGCAGAGGAGGTGCACGGGTGGGGTTCAGTGGCAGTGACCTCACCAGAAGTCTTGGCTCCCTGGCAGCTGCCCCACCTTAGAGTATGCTGACACCCATCCTGGCAAAAAAAAAAATCTACCTTCCTTTCTGATAAATAAAATCCAAGGATCAATCACTGTAATTTATAGCCTTTCGGTTACTCTTATAACCTCCTCCTGGTATATTCTAAAATGAAGACAGTGGTACCATACGCATACGGTAATCTGTATCCATCCCTTGGTTAGTCCAAAGTTATGTAGGACCTTTATGCATGCATGATTTAACTGCCCCTTTCTACGGTATTTTTGGGTCGTCAGCTAAGGATCCCCTTTTTGGATTGGTTATGTCCCTGCCCCCTTCAATCAGTGGACTCTCTTGTACCTATTCTCCTGCAATGCCAGTTTAGGCTAAAACGGATTATGCCTTGTCTTGATAAATGGACTGTGCTTTCTCTAGCGACATCACAGCCAAAGGTTCAGTTCCTCCAAATGCACTTACTTTGCTGCTCGATTTCTAGAGGCTGGAGAGAAGAGTCAAAGGGAGGTGTTTTTACACGTCACATGGGTTCTATTCTTTATTGTTCAAGACCTAGGTTTAAGAACAGGGGAAGAAGAATTTATAATCTGTATTCATATTCTTACACTTCCAATACCAATATGCCATCCACCTGGTTGGGGGGGGGGGGGGAATCAGACAAAATAAACAAAAATTATTATGAAACAGGAAAGGCTGGCATGAGAGATCTGGATTGCTAATGAAATTTACCATCTCTTTGACAAAAGGTTAACATTCCATTAACTGGCTTATGCAACAGTCTAAGAACAATATTAATTATGGGTGCCGTAAACCAAAGCTTCTTGCAAAATCATTATTCTAGATTCGACTGCAAACACACACCAACCAAACGCCTGTCAAGGCTATGATGTATTCCCCTGTCCCCTGCTCCCAGAAATAAGCACAAAGCTTTTAAGTACAGTTTAATAGAGCTTCCAGTCAGGGAAGCCGACCAAATCGAATAGCAAATGGCTCATCTGTCTGCTGCTGTTGTTTGTCTTCTTCGGATGAGGATCTCTGGAAAGGTGAACCAAATTTAGCACAATTTACATTTGTTCGAGAAACACTTATTTTCAGAGAGCTGAAGGCAAACGAGAAGGCCGTCACTGGCAGCAGTCATGCCCGCTTGTCCCAAGTGTACTTTCTGTTGAAAAGTTTCGCAAGGGCTGGCAAAACCTGCTTAGCCATCCATGGCCGTGCGACCACGAAAGCCTCTTCTGCTTCTGGGCCTGACAGCAGGCCCATTGTAAGGGTGAGTGATGATGTACGTAAGAGCTTGAGAGTTTCTTCCGCATGATCATTTCTTCAGCTCGTGGGGAGGCATTCTGGTGCCAAGTTGGAAGTTTTCCCTGGAACGGGAGGGAGGCGTGATTGCCTGGGAGAATTCACCCTCCCTCTTGCCTCAACCAACCTTAATTCAACCCTCACATCACAAGGACATGCATCCTATTAAAGACTGCTTAGAAACTGCCTTTCCCTCAAGGAAGAAGGGGAAGCAAAGTACTCATGAGTTCGGCCACCTGAGAAGACCCGACCCATTCGAGGGGAACTGGACATAACAGCAGCAGACCTGTGTTTTAAAATACTGATGTCACACCTCACTTGGTCCTCTCTGCTTTAATGTATGGATCAGAACAGTTTCCCTGTGGCTTCTTTCCATACAATTGTGTAATATTTGGAAGCCAGAACCCAACTAGACCAGAAATCCCCAGTGTGGCACTCACAGGTACCATTGTGCCCACTAATCTGTTTCCTGGTGCCCACTTGTTTCTTACCTGCAAAGAAGCCAGTCCTGAGCCTGACTGTCCTATATCTTGCTGGACCAGTTGGTGTGTCAGAAGATCCCAGGAGGCCTTGCCTCTGGGCCTACAGGGACTATCAATTCCAAAATAGCTGCCTTTATCATAGGAGGATGCCCAGATAACAGAATATGGATTGATCAATTGCAGAGTACACGGGCTGGGTCTAGGGTCCCCACTCTGTGTAACAATCAGATGTTAGTTGTGGGTTCTCCTGGAATCTCAGGTGTATGGTGCCTCATTTGGATCAGGTCCATGGCACACATGGAGAAGGAGCTTCATTATTCCCCAACCTGAAACAGTCCAGATGGGATATTTGGCCCATTGGGGAAACCCATACGTACCCAATCTGTGTACTCTATAATGTGTGAATAGGGTTAAATACTAGCCAGGAAAATGTGCCCCTATTGAGATAGCCTTCTCTGATTCATGGTTCCATGCAACAACTGGGGAGGGGGAAAATGCCTAGTGTGCAGAGGAATTAGGGTTGGCACTTGTGGGTTGGGAAATTCCTGGAGATTTTGGGGTGGAGTCTGGGGAGGGCAGGGTTTGGGGAGGGAGGTGAGAAACCTCAGCAGAGTAGACTGCCATAGAGTCCACCCTCCAATGCAGCCATTGTCTCCAGGGGAATTGATCTCTGTCATCTGAAGATCTGTTATAATTCTGGGAGCTCTCCAGGCCATACCTGGAGGTTGGTAACCCTAACAGGAACTTGAACCATCTTATGGGGCACCAGTGTGGGCTAACTATTGTGGCTGGACAAGATCTCTGTCAGGCATAAGTAACACGCTCCCCACGCTGCAACAGGTTAAAACATTGCATGGAAATGGAAACTGAAAACAGAATGCAGCTGCAGACATTATGTTGCCACCCCCCCCCCCCCCCAAATCTGGTGTGGCCCATTTGGTTTCCTTCTCCAAACTGGAGAGAATTACATCCAGATTACTAATTCCTTCCAAGGTTACCTGGCCATGGTCATTGGATCTCGATTAGCTGCATTCCAAATGCACATTCCTTGAAGCTACAGAAAAGTAGTGTTCTCTGCTTCTCTGCCGGAATCCAAACTAGGACTGACACATTACTATTGGAAATATATGTTCATTCATGCTGTCTCAGCCGAAGCTCTGCTACACATGCCCTGGCCTTTTTTGGGGGGGGGGGGGGAGGGGAAATCTCCACTTAGATAGTTCCTCAGCTACTTCCTTAGATAGTTGCATCCATTTTTAAACGGTTCCTGGAATCTCCGCCCCTTCATTCCTTTCTTGTGCATGTTAACAAAGCTGTGATAGTTTTTAACTGTGGGAACAAAGGGGCCTTTTAAAAAAAACAAACACCCCAAATGCTCCACACCCTCTGAGGACCATTTTTCCAAAGGAGTCCTGAAGATTTTCTGAGGTTTTGACATTTCAGCTGTTTGCAGCTGGGACATTACATCACAACAGGATGGAAAATCCTCAGAGAGCTTGGCTGCAGTTAGTTGCTAACAGGGAAGCATGGGATATGAAAGCTGCAGATTGTTTGGATGCACTCAGTGCACATGGTCACTTTCTGGTCTGCTTAAGAATTCTGAGTTCAGGAGACCATTGGAACTTTAACTCTTATGCTTCTCTTTAGAATGGGAAAAGAGCATAAATGCTAAGATAAGCAGTGTCCACACTCTTTTTAAAAACCTCTACAAAATCCCTACCTATGACAGCTTGTTGTGTGACAGTTTAGAAAGAAAAGAACATTCATATCCTTAAAAACAAAAACTGGGCTGAGCTGAGCTGAGCTGAGAGGAATCTATATATCTAATAGCCAAGGCACCTCCTGTGTGCGAATATCTAAATCCACACATTGGGGCAACTAGGGGGCAAAGAGATTTTCCTGCACACTTGGGGGACTCCCCGGGTGTGCAGAAAAATCTGAAAAGTTAAAAAAAATCTACGGGGGATACTTAAATCCCCCCAAAAGTTAAAAAAAGTGTTCCCTGAGCATGTGCAGAGAATGCACTTGGAATGGTGCCTTGCTGCTGTGGCCGGGGGGGGAAGGCTTGGCAGGCCAGCAGCTGGGAGCCACGTGGGCCTCACCATCAGGGGTGATTTGGTGGACCCGATGGCTGGGAACCACGTGGGCCTCGCTGTCAGGGCCAGGCAGGGGCGGGGGAGAAGGGGAGCAGGCTCACCTGCAGTGGCCTCCTCCTCTAAGTGGAGCTCCCCCCCACAAGTATCGTGGGTCCTCGCTTTTTGTGAGAATCTAATAGTCCAATCACATCCTCAACTGTTACTTCTCTGTTCTGCTGAGCAACCTTTTTCAGACAAAACCCCCCCCCAAGGCCCAAACAGCAGGCTGGCTATAAAGTCAGTTTCTTCAGGAGCTTTTCCTCATGGCTGGCAGAAAGACACAAGAGGTGTAGGTGCTGAATTATTCAAGAGTGCCTGCAAGGATCTGTGCTGAGGGGAGATCACAAAATTCATTTTGGCTGAGACAAAACGTGGTTCTGTCTACAGGAGTGACAAGACTTTCCTCCAGTAAGCTATTTATATCTCCCTCAGCCAGATGTACATCCTCTACAATGCACCCGCTTCCCACCATTTGACGTCATATCAGTCCGTGGGAGTTAGGGCTGCCAGGTCCCCCCTGGCCATCACAAGAGGATGGGGGGTGTAGAGTTGCCAGATCCAGGTTAAGAAACACCTGGAGATTTGGGAATGGAGCCTGAGGAGAGGGGAGGGACCTCAGTGGGGTACAGTGCCATAGACTCCACACTCCAAAGCAACCATTTTCTCCATGATCTCTGTAGTCTGGAGAACTGTAATTCCGGGGGATCCCCAGGTCCCACCTGGAGACTGGCATCCCTGGAGAGTAAATGTATCTATTTCAGCACATTTGTCTCCTGCCCTCCTTCAGAGGCGTGCAGGGTGGCCTACATGGGGTTATCCCATTTTCTTCTCACCACAGGCCTCTGAAGTACGTTTCCTCTGAGAGAGGGTGATTTGCTGAGAGCTGCCCAGTGCGGTTTGTTGCTAACTAAGGATTTGCCCAAATCCTAATGGTTTGTGGCTGAGGTAAGATTTGAACAATAAATCTTCAAGAGACAGGAGACAGGGGAAAAAAAGACACAATTATATTAAACTGCAGGGAAGTAGCGTTACATTCCATGTTGAGAAGCGATCTCTAATTGCAAGAGCTGTTAGCACTGCAACCACCTCCCTAGGCAGCTTACAGTATTACCTCCAATGTGTGTGTTCAAGGAAAGTTTGCTATGGTATCTGGAGGGGGTGATTTGTGGCTAAGGTGTCCTGTTCGGGAAAGGAATTGGATAGAGGATCCATCTGAGCTCTGTTGTTCTACGGCTCAGCCACTCTGCTTTCTGCGTCTACGTCTTGTGACCTCGCCACCAGCTCATTTTGTGGCTGGCTCCTAGAAGGAGGACCCATGACATACTAAGGAGGGCTGGAACACAAACTTTATACATTTTATTATCTCCCACAAGCCCTGTCCCTCCATTGGGTCACTTTAGAGAAAATCTAAACAAAGAAACATTTTGAAATAAGAGAACAAAATAATATAAATTTGCCATTCTATGCAGGATCTGTACTAATTTTAAAGAAAGGGTAAACCCGCAAACTAAGACACTGGGCAGCCTTGGGAATGGTAAAAGTTAGGGATGCAAGACCCCCCCTCCCTGTGGGGGTGGGGGTCCCTCTGTTCCAGGTGCTCCTCTGGCCGGTGGGGGGGCAATAACCCCAGCAAACAGGAAAGAAGCTGGAAATAAACATGGTGTGCCTGTTTCACCTGGAAGTGGCATAGGTACATTGGTGATGTTGGGGGCAATGCTCCGGGCTTTGGGCAAAACTTTATGGTAGAAGCTAATTCTACCACAGAGATTTTACCCACAAACCAGAGTATTGCCCCAATGTCCCCAATATGCCTACATCACTTCTGTTTCCAGCTTCTTCCCTCCCCATTCCTGCTAAGTTCACCCCCATTCCCCGCTGGCTGGTCCAAGGGACCTGGCAACCCTAATAGGAGCATTGGATAGGGATTCCAGCCTCCAGGTGGGATCTGAAGGTCCCCCAGAACTATTGCTCATCTCCTGATAAGTTTCCCTGGAGAAAATAGGTGCTTTGAAGGGTGAACTCTATGGCATTGTACCTCACTGAGGTCTCTGTCCTCCCCAGGCTCCATTCCCAAATCTCTAGGAATTTCCCAACCTGGTGAAGGTGGGGGTCCCCCACAGCCAGGCCCTGCTTCCCAGCTGCTTCCCAGCTGCTTCCCAGCTGGCCATTGAGGGGACTTACCAATAGAAAGAAGGCGGCCTAGGCCACATTGCCGGTGTCACACAGGAAGTGTTGCCATCATGTCAGCGACTTCTGGGCAATGGTCTGGGATTTAGGCAAAACTCTATGACAGAAGCCAATTTTACCATAGAATTTTTGCCCAAATACCAGAGCATTGTCCAGAAGTCACTGGCATGATGACATCACTTCCTGTGTGATACTGGCAACATGGCCTTGGCCTTCTCTCTACTGGTAAGTCCCCATCAGCCCCTGCTGGTTGCCAGGAGGGACCTGGCAACCGTACAAGAAACCCTTTCCCCCACCCCCCCAATGGTGGCCAGGGGAAACCTGGCAACCCTCACCATGGGTTTAGGGTTGCCAGCCTCCAGGTGGGGCCTGGGGATCTCTCGCTTTTACAACTGATCTCCAGCTGACAGAGATCAGCTCCCCTGGAGAAAATGGCTACTTTGAAGGGTGGACTCTATGGTATTGTACCATGTTGAGGCCCCTCCCCTCCCCAAACTCCACCTTCTCCTGGCTCCACCCCCAAAGTCCCCAGGTATTTTCCAACCCGGACTTGGCAACCCTACATGGGTTCCACCTTGAGAGTAGTTTGTATGAATTCAGGCCTAACTACATGCTACTTTGTTCCTAGGTTAGTCTCCAGGTCTGATCCAGAGGGTGAGTTCAGACAGATCTTTTGAGCTGTGCCAGGCACGAGTGCCTGGTGCATTTAAAGTGCACATCCAGACCTCAACATCCAGGAATTGTGCTACTTTCATTAGTAGCCCATTGATCCCCATTGGGGATCCGTACTTAAAAGATAGTGGTTAAAGTCCGGTCTAAAGCTGGCCGATGGGCCAATGCTGGACTTTCCCCCATCAGGTCATTCCACCAGCGCGCAATCAGCCCATAGGGATGGTCTTCAGACCATCCCAAACAGCTACCATTTAAAAAAACTCTTAGTGATGCGCGCATAACCGCTTAAACATGTGACGTCCGCAGATGGTGAGGCACATATGCAGATAAGCAGATATGCATATATACAGATAAGCATATATGCAATCAGCCCATAGGGATGGTCTCCAAACCATCCCGAACAGCCACCATTTAAAAAAACTCTTAGCGATGTGCACATAACCACTTAAACGTGCGACTTTGCAGACAATGAGGCACACAGGCACATATGCACATAAGCAGATATGCACATGCTTAAACATGTGACGTCCGCAGATGGTGAGGCACATATGCAGATATGCACATAAGCATATATGCACAGATAAGCATATATGCAATCAGCCCATAGGGATGGTCTCCAAACCATCCCGAACAGCCACCATTTAAAAAAACTCTTAGCGATGTGCACATAACCACTTAAACGTGCGACTTTGCAGACAATGAGGCACACAGGCACAGATATGCACATATTCACATAAGCATAAGCATATGCACAAACAGGATTTTTTTAAAAAGCCAACTGCACGGCTTATTAAGGTGGATGCCGTCTAGACAATCCACCGCGGAGTCACGCACAGTAAAGCGATTCATGGGGGAGCTGTCTGGTTGTGCGATGTGGGATTAAAAAGATCTAGATCAAATTACAACCAGGCCAATGGCGGGATTAGATGCCCGTCTGAATGCACCCAGAGACCATCAAGCAGATGTGTGGAGTGAGTTCTAAGGTCCAGTTTGACTCCATATGCTTGAGGGCCCTATTTTGATTAAGACCTCTGTGCACAAAGTCAAGGGGCTTTAGCCTTCCCTCCCATGCTATTTTCCCAATCTGAAATGGCCCAGGGAAGCCACTATTTGCTGTACTGGAGGATACATATGTCCTGATGGACTTCACATACACTTCCTCAGAGGGCAAAGGGTGCCTCCTTGGAGTCATTTTATGTCAAAAAAATGGCAAGAAAAGAAAGTTTAAGTCCATCTTCCTGTGTGCCATGGCCCCAATCCAAATTAGGCCCCTGTACACCTGGAAACCTAAGTTTTACCCAAGCACGCCTATAGCATGTCTCCTTTACAGTCCTTGGGGCAAACTCAGGAACAGTGTATTATGCAGCTAGTTCCTCAGGAACAGTTGAAGCAGGGCTGGAGTAAGACACGCTGAGGTCTTACGCTATGTCAGGTTTAAGAGACTCCATAGTATTACTCCCCCCCCCCAAAAAAAGTGTGTTATTATAACATCATAATTAAACATTTCCCCCCCTCATAATCTGAGTCACTAAACGATAGCTTACTTAGCTTGTATGTAAATCCGGCTCTCAGTCAGTCATTGCCACATTACACATCAGGCATAGGCGTCAACTTCAGGGGGGCTGGGGAGCTGGAGCCCCCCCACCCCAAACTTTTCCAGGAAGTGCTGAGCCTCCCCAGGAGACAATGGCCTGTGATGTCTCTGGCCCAGCCCCAGCCCCCGGGGAAATTGGAAAGTCTATGCCCTTGACACCAGGGTGGAAAGCTGTGAAGAGAAATCTTTAATAATCAATTGCATCCTGAATTACAGCATTTATATGGTTTATATGTTTCCTTATATTATGTCCCTGCATAGATAGGGCTGCTAACCCTCAGTCTGAGAGCCAGTTTGGTTTAGTGGTTAAGTTTGTGGACTCTTATCTGGGAGAACCGGGTTTGATTCTCCACTCCTCCACTTGCCACTGCTGGATGCCCTTGGGCAAACCATAGTTCTGGCAGAGCTCTCTCTGCCCCACCTACCTTACAGGGTGTCTGTTGTGGGGAGGAGAAGGGAAAGGAGTTTGTAAACTGCTCTGAGACTCCAGGTGAAGGGTGGGATATAAATCCAATCTCTTCTTCTTCTTCTTCTCCAGGGGGAGTCTGGTGATCTGGAATTACACCTGATCTCCAGACTGTAGAGATCAGTTCCCTGGGAGTAAATGGCTGCTTTGGAAGACAGACTGTATGGCGATATACTCTGCTGAGCAACCTCTTCTCTTCAAACCATGCACTCCCCGGGCTCCAGCCCAAATCTCCAGGAATTTTCCAACCTGGAGTCGGTAATCCCATCAAAGTTTGTATTCTGCCACTCTGCTCATCTAAATCCAGAGCCTTTATTTGGTGCAAGGACTTTCCTTCAGCGGGAGGGTATAACCTGCAACTTGTTATATCAAACGAATGAGAAGATGCTGCTCCCAATACAGGAAAGTCAGAGCAAGGTGTTCACTCAAATCACTGAGAAAATAGCAGCCGACTGGGCAGTTTGCTGCAATCCTCAATTCCCCTTTAACCCCATGATACTTTAGGGAAGGAGTCTGTCTCTCTGCAACTCCTTTGGGGCCTGCATAACATTCCTGTTTCTATTTATGGCCTAGAACAGTTCAGTGAGATGCACAAACCATCCTAGTTGGGTTTTTCCACTAACCGAAGCTGCCGGAGGGATTACAGTGACGGTTTAGATATGGTCAACGTGACAGACTTTTCCTCAAAGCCAAAATTCTTTTCTCCCAAACAATACAAGCCTGGAACACAATTCCCATGCATATCTTTACTTTATTAGCAGTGGGGGGGGGGGGGTTAAGTGTCCAAAAGGAACATAATACATATTGTCAGTTTCTAAAGTGCCAATGGATATCTTATTTTGCTGGCACAGACTAACATGACTACTCCTCATCAAAAGAATAACATGTATTATTGCAGTTGATCAAAGCACATTTTTGCTGGACTACAAATAAGTTTGAATGCTTACAGCACTACAGGAATTATGGAAGAATGCACTAGTCCTAAAGTTGAACCTGTCCGGGTTATGCATCATTGGTTCCTGCAATGATATCACTTCCAGTTATGCAGCCAGAAGTGATGTTGCAGCCCCATGGGATGCCATTTCTGCCTTCTCCCCATTCCCCCCTGCTGCCCATTGAGTGGTAGTGGGGGAATAAAGCAGAGGGCAGAAGATTGCCTGCCAAAGTGGGCAACCTGACCACCCTACTAGGGAGGGTAAGCTGGAAAACAGTGAGCAGTCCACAGTTCCAGATGGGTTCTGACTGAAGTGACTATCTCTCCTTATATATAATTGAGTAGTGGGGTGGCATTTTCTGAACATTCTACATGCTCCTAAATCGGTTGGCTCCATGATGTGTCAGTCAGAAGCTGTCCCTATCCACTGGCTGTGTTGCCTGAGTCCCACCCACAGAAGCGGCGCCTGCCAAAACTTTCCCCAAAAGATGATTGCTTTGCTCTGGTGAACACAGCTACTGTCTTCGCTCTCCTCACCAGATGACGATTGATTCCCTCAGGGGAGAAAACCCACTGCCTTTAGCCTCCAAGCCAAGTTTGCTGAGGCAACACTTTCCAGAACTAAAAAACCCCCTGCCAAGTAAACAGCTGTCAGTGTAGTAGAAGTGAGGGGGGGGGGGGAAACCAGCCCAAGTTATCAAAAAAAAAAAAGCCAGTGGCTACACTCACAAGCAGAGATAGAGGATGGGGCCAGACACACAAAAAACAGGAAGCCAAAAACCTGAGGCATGCTGCAAAGCACAAATACAGACACAGTCACAGACAGATCTACGTCAGCATGCACAAACAGGAGGAGTGCAGGAACAAGTGGCTGAAGTGGAGAATGACATGTACATTAAAAAATACAGAGTGTGTGTGACACTGGGATAAAACCTGCAAATGGGGGCAACCTTTTACCACACCGAGAGTGTAAAAACCAATTACAAAGAGAGTGGCAAACTGACAGAGACAGATACAGACAGGGGTCCTTTCGTAAAAAAGAGGTGCAGGAGCTCATTAGCATACCTATTAGCGTAACTCATTAGCATAACCGGCCAAATATCAGTTTCAGCCCTATTATACTCTATGGGCCATTGAAGTCAATGGCAAAAATTCATAGGGTATATGAGGGGCCGGAGGAGAGGAGGTTTGAGGGAGAGCATCCAAACTTGCAGGGTAGCTGCTGGAGCCTCTCCCTGAAATACCCACCAAGTTTCAAGAAGATTGGACCATGAGGTCCAACTCTATGGGCCCCCAAACAGGTTGCCCCATCCCCTCTATGGTTCTCTAAGGTGGGAAAAAACATAACTACCGTCACCAGAAGAGAAGAAGAAGAAGAGATTGGATTTATACCCCACCCTTCATTACCCAAGGGAGTCTCAGAGCGGCTTACAAACTCCTTTCCCTTCCCCTCCCCACAACAGATAGGTGGGGCTGAGAGAGCTCTGACAGAAACTTCTCTTTTTCAAGAACAGCTCTGACAGAACTATGGCTTGCCAAAGGTCATCCAGCAGCTGCATGTGGAAGAGTGGGGAATCAAACCTGGTTCTCCCAGATTAGAGTCTGTGCACTTAACCACTACACCAATCTCAGCTGAGAGAGAGAGAGAGAGAGAGAGAGAGAGAGAGAGAGAGAGAGAGAGAGAGAGGAAGCCTGTAAGTGTGAAACTTCCGAGAAGAGGACATTACCCTAAGAGTAGCAGTCTGGAGACAGACAAGGAATGACACTTAACAGGAGAGAGAAGGTGCTGACCTCACAGTCCTAACTGTCTTTTCGCTCCCCCCCCCACCCGGCAGGGTCTTTTTCTCTTCTTTTTTTGTATACCAGACATTGCCTACTCCAACACCCCAATGAGGCAACCAGAGGCTCCCCCCAGGACTGTTTTAGGTTGGGAATATTGAGGAGGAGCCTTAAACCCATCCAGCCCATTCAGCAGTCCTGATCTGGATTGGGGCCCCCATGTCCCTGTGAATTAAATGTCATCCCGGAACTCCCAACATGCAGCTGATAGGAACTAAGGCAGACGCAAAGAGCGCCTGCAAAAAGCCCCAGGACCATATGCAGGATGCATGCATGCATTTAAATAGTTCATGTGGTGCGAGCCAGGTCATATTGTTGTGGACTCACCTTAAAAAACCTCTTGGTTGCTCAGAGCTCTGCAAAGGGGGGGGGGGGGAAGGAGCTTCTGCTTTCCTCCTGTGCTGTCTCCATCTCCACACTGCACAAATCTCCTTTAAATAACTTGCATTCTCCTTAAAACATCTTTTTTGGGTTTTTTGCCGTCAAATCACAGCTGACTTATGGCAACCCCACAGGGTTTTCAAGGCAAGAGACTTTCAGAGGGTGGTTTGCTGTTGCCTGGTTCTATGTCATGACCCTGGTATTGCTCAACGGTCTCCCATCCAAATACTAGTCAGGGCTGACCCTGCTTAGTGTCCAAGATCTGAGGAGATCAGGCTAGGGTGAGCCCTAGGTCAAGGCAAAAAAAGAAAAGAAAAGATCTTTAGGAAAAAGTAATCATGCAATTATGTACAACATACAGTCCCAACTTCTCCTGGCACCTATCCAACGCCTCCTTCTTTCCTTGTATAAATTCAAAAGATGGCGCTTAGTCTCAAGTTTAACTACCCCGAGCATAAAAATGAGGATTGTCCATTTTTTTAACTTCAAAACTCATTGCTCCATTCGGTTGAGTTAGGTTCCGGGTCAAGCTGGACTGAGTCCAAAGTTCGTGGGCCAAGAATCAACGAGACCAGACCTTTAAGTACCAGAAAAGTAATTGGAGAAAAAGTAATGGTATCACAGTTAGAGTGCTTCACCTGGTTCAAATCTCCACCCTGTCAAGAAGCTCACTGTGTGACCGCAGGCTGGCCAGTCACTCATTATCCCTCTGCCTAGCCTACCTCACAGAGTTGGTGTGAGAATAAAATGTAGGAGAGGAGAATGAGCTTTACCATTCTGAGCTCCTTGGAGGAATGGAGGGGATAAAAATGCACTAAGTAAATAAATAAATAAATAAATGGATTCTGGCAGAAACTGAGGAGGGGGATGCAAGTGGATCGTGGTAAGTCCATAGGTGGGTCAAGAAAAAGAAGAAATGTTTCAAAAAGCTAGAAAATTTTAGAGTTAGTCCAAACCTGGATATTGTTCACCTGCCAGAACATATGTGAATTGTTTAAACATTTCATATATATATATATAACACACACTCCTTATTTTAATGCTACCTTATTTTTTAAATGTTTTTATGTTCACTGCCATGGGGACCCCCAACTGGGTGGAATGGCAGCACAGCACAGAAATGTTTTAAATAAAATAAATAAATCACACACCAGAGAGGGTGAATTTCCTCCACCAATACACAGTACCTATTATAGTTAAAAATAGACAATACCACTGGCAATAGTCTGAGAAGTCCCCATTGTAGGTGAAACAAATTACAGCTCATGCCCAAACTAATCCAGTGCCAAATTAGACATTTTGGAAACGTGACAAATGTTGGTTTCTAGAAGAATCTCTGACTCACTTCCTGGTTGCATTTTTTTTCCTCAGCAAAGAGCTTGGTATTTTTGGAGTTTTTCTCCTTCCTGATGTTTTCAGCTTCCCTGTGCCACAGTAGCACAACAGCAGAGACTGAATTTTTTGGAAGAAAGAAATGATCAATGAGGAAGGGGATGTCTGAGGAACATAGCTGCCTGAGGAACATAGTTTCTAGTCTGCTCAGCCCAGTATTTTGGAAGCATAATCCTGCCTAAGGATGAGCATGAACTGTCTCATGAACTAAAGTTCACCATGAATTTTGGCCTGTCCATGGTTTGTGAAATGATGTTAAGAGCCATCATGAGTTTCCATGAATTTTATGACAATTGTGGCAGCTTATGGTAGTTTGTGAAGAGCTCTGAGCCCATTAAACCCCTGCTTTCTGCTCCCCACCGCTCAGCTGTTTGGTTTAAATGGCTCACCACCATTTAAGCCCCTGCTTTCTGCAGCAGGGAGCAGAAAGCAGGGTCACGAATCAATACAAAATGGTTTGTTGCGCAAACCAACTTTTTGGTTCGTGGTTCAGCCACGAACCATTAATTGAACCACAAAAATGTGGTTTGTGCCCATCCCTAATCCTGCCAATCTTTTAATGATCTGTACTTAGAACTGAAGAGCAGCTAGTATATAGACAACAGCCTCCTGGTCTTGCCAGAACCGGACATGCCTTGACCTTATGTTCTAGTTTGCGTGCAAGACAGCCCTATTTAAAGCGAAGAGATAAATATAGCCGATGACAATAGCCTTTTGCTTCAATAGAAGTTTGTCTCAGAATGAGGAAATATGACTCCAAATGCCTATTAAGATTATGATCTTTATTGGCCTCCTCCCTGCACCAGTCTATAAGAAAAAGAAATCAGTTGAACAACGTCTTCTTGGTGGTTGCCCTGAAGTTGCAAAACGATCTCATATAAGTAGACTTGCCATTTACTTGCTTTTAGTGGGGGAAAACCCATCCTCAAGAAATTGAGAAACAGGGCAAAACGGGGCCTCAATACTGATATTCTAGGGATTTCCTCATATCTTTATGGTAGGGTCGTCAGGAGAGGGAGGGGGCAGGGAGCAGGAAAATGATGCAATGTTATTTCCGGGTCACTTTCCCTCCATCACCTTGCCAAGCAGCAGCAGGGGCAGTGGTTGGATAGCAGGTGGGAGCCCTGGTAAGCTTTCTGTATGGCAAAAACCAGAGCATCATCCCCAAACTCGACCCTCCCCAGGCACCACCTTCAAAATCCTTCAACCAATGTGCCTGCCCCCAGCCCTCAAATCCTTCCAGGGTGCCAGGCAGTGGTGGTCTGGCATCCCTAACTCTGCATAGTCCTTGTCCTTTGTTAGGTTTGGGGGAACCCAACTGTGTGCACCAGGTAGGGATGCCAGCCCCCAGGTGGGACCTGGGATTTCCCCTGAATTACAGCTCATCTCCAGACTACATAGACCAGTTCTCCTAGAGAAAATGGATAATTTGGAGGGTGCATTCTTTGGCATTGTACCCCACTGAGGTCCCTGTCCTCTATCCCTAAATCTCCCCTTCCAGTGGCCAGGGGAGGCCTGGCAACGCTCACAATGCCAGTCTGCTGTAGTGGTTAAGAGTGGCAGACTCTAATCTGAAAAACTGGGTTTGACTCCCCGCTTTTCCATATGCAGCCAGCTGGGTGACCTTGGGTCAGTCACAGTTGTCTCAGAGCTGTTCTCTCAAGAGCATTTCTCTCAGAGCTCCCCCAGTCCCACCTACCTCACAGTCCCACAGTCCCACTTACCTCACAGGGTGTCTGTTGCAGGGAGGGGAAGGGAAAGAGATTGTAAGCCACTCTGAGACTCTGAATGAAGGGCAGGGTATAAATCCAACTCTTCTTCATCTTCCTCTTCTTCTTCCTCTTCCTCCTCTTGGGAGCATGCATGACCTGCACTCCTCCTAACATGCACAGCTGCCATTTTGTCTAAACAGTGCACCAAGTATATTTTCTGCTTCAGGAGATGGTACATTGAAGCAGAAAACACGTGTAGAGCCCTATTCAGAGAAAAGGATGACAGCACAATTGGGAAGATCAAGGATAGTGCACCCTTGCCGTGGCCTGGATGGCCCAGGCAACCCGGTCTCATCAAATCTTGGAAGTTAAGCAGGGCTGACCCTGGCAAGCACTTGGATGGGAGACAAGACGTCGGGCTCAATTCCCTCAGCGGTAAGCAAAATGGCATCAGGAAGCAGTGCAGTGGACGACGACTCTGCCCCGGTTACCTCAAGAAGCCTAAAAATAGCTCTCAATAATATGGAAAACACCTTCCTTGAAAAAATGTCAGCCATGTTTAAGCCGGTTTATGACCAACTTGAAGTTTTACAAAACAAATCACAGGACACTAAGAATGTGGCTGAGGGGGCAATGCAAAATGGTATAGCAAACCAAACACAGATTCAGCAAATGCAGCTAATAGAGGGTACTCTGGCTGAGAAAACCCTTCGTTTAGATTTGTCCATGAGGCAAAATAATCTTAAATTATGTGGTTTGGGAGAGCGCATAGAAGAAAAAGGCGATCTGGCGATACATATTTCTACAAGGCTAAAGCAGGAGGTGAAAACAGAAGGAGATCAATCACCAGTCATCACAAAAGCTTATCGGTTGGGACCAGTTTCCATACTCCATGCAAAACCTATGCGGGACATTATGATTTCTTTCTTAGATGTAAGATATCGAAAAAGGATTCTTAATGTGGCACGCCAGAATGGTCATTTAATTTATCAAGGAAAAGAAATAGATGTATACCCAGACCTTCCCAAGGAGGCAATACAGAAGTGCTGTGAGATGAAGCCCATAACAACAAGTCTAACAGAAGCAGACATCTGCTACTCCTGGATCTCCCCTCTAATACTTCAAGTCACGTATCGAGTCAAAACTTACAAAGTATCCAGCCCAGAAGAAGGTCAAGAAATGCTTCACAATTTGGACATCGAGATGCCAATGGAACTCTCTCACCAATCAAATAAAAGATGGCTTTCTACTCCATCACCTCCCCCGACCCACCAACCAATGGCAGAAAATCACTCTGCTGAATGGAGATAAGACTGGAAGACTTGCAGCCTCAACAGAATGGCTTTAGTATATTTATCTGAAGGCATGATTAGTGTAGTTTTGTAGTTTAATATATACATGTTTGTTCTACATAGTTTAAAAACTGTTAACCTTTTATTTATTTGGTACAGTTACGTAGTGTTAGAAGGATGTAGGAAATAGAGTCATTACTGCAAACAGCTCACACAAGACAGATAGCTTATAATGAGCTATGAGAGAATGTCAGGCGCTATAGCAGGTAAAATGTAACTCATACCATTGAGCTGTTGTAAAATTAAAGTACTTACTGGGTTTAATTCTTAAATGTAAAAAGGTTGGGAGGGGGTGGGGGGAGTTTTTAGTTAATAATTTTTAGTATTAAGTTCTAAAGGTTCTTTAGAATACGTGCTGGGAAGTGAAGTGATCAAGGGGATCATCCCAGCCTTCTGTCGACTAAGACTATTGACAGGAGACTAAAGAGCCTCTTCAGTCAAGTAAGGAACGGCAGAGAGTAGTTAGCTTGTAACATCTAAGTTCCAGTATTTTACTTTTTTGCAACTGATTTATTGTTTAATAGATTTTCTTCTTGATTCCATTATCACTATAATTAATTGGTTGTAACTTACCTCACTGGGCATTAGTTAATTCAAGTGCAATCATAATTTTAGAACAGAAAGAAAAACAGAAAAACAGTTAACAAATTTTGGAGTTTCATATTCTTAAAATTAATAAATATGTTCAGTTTACAAGTATCCAACTGATAGAAACTAGTTAGAATAGTTTTATAGAATAGCTAAGGACAACAGCTTTCTATATATCTGGGATACATTTGTTTTTAGACCTGGCAGAGCAAATTTTTTTTAAAGTCAGTTTGAATAATAAATCATCTTAAGCACTACCTATACATTTAGGTTGACAGCTAGACGTAGTGTTTTTAAAAGTATAGGGTACCTTGAACTATCCTAAGCACTACAAGGAAGGGTGTAAATATTTAGGATCATACAGATTATAAAATTCAGAGACACGAAACATCAATAATAATAATAATAATAATAATAATAATAATAATAATAATAATAATAATAATAATAATAGTCCCATCACTTACCACCTCTCTGACCATAATATTTGAAGGAGCTTCCAACCTAACATATATTTGTATTCAGTCTCATCTTTTCAAAAGAAATTTTGATTTTACAGATTAGACTCAAAGATCCCTAGTCTAGTCACTATTACACTAATCAGAACGACTAAAAGCAAAATCTAGAAATAATGTAATTTTCTATACTGCCAAAATGTCTGATATTACCATTATTTCTTCTAATGTTAGAAGATTAAATAACCCCATTAAGCGCAAATGTATGCTTAGTAATTTGCTGAAGTTAAAACCGGACATAGTGCTCCTACAGGAGACTCACCTGAAAAAATCCGAGGAATAGGTTTTCAAAACTAAAAAATTTTCAACTCAATTATTAGCACCAGGCTATTTTAACTCACATGGTGTAGCCATTTTACCCTCGCATATTATACGTTTCAATCTTGAAGCCCAACTTAGAGGCCCTCTAGGCAGATATTTATTCATTAAAGGACAACTGGAAAACCAAAAAATCACAATAGCAACCCTCTATGCCCCTAACAATGGGCAACTACACTTTATCACATCCACTTTGTCAAAGCTTGACAGTTTTGCAGAAGGGGATATAGTACTAGGGGGGGATTTCAGTTTTATTATTGATAATGTTCTATTATTGATAATCGTTCTTACCATATTCCCACTGCCAAAAAACCAAAAAGGTGATATACTAAGTTAGAGCAAATGATAAAAGAACATGATATGACAGACATCTGGAGACTTCTTCATGGCACTGAACGGGATTATACTTATTTTTCTGCAAAAGTTAATGACAGAAATTATAGCTAAGATTGAAAACTTAGATAAACTACATAAGCAAAATGGTAATTCACAAATTCTACAACTTCTAAATGTTGAACAAAGAAATCTGGTTCTATTAGAAACCAATGAAATTAAAAAAACAACTTTTATATACCAAACAAAAATATTGGATAAAATCTCCCAGGTCCTTATGCCTCTTAGCTTACAAAGTGAAAGAACAATGTCTTTCGAATCAAATAAAAGCCATAGCCACAACAAATGGGGAAATAGTCACTAACACGAAAAAGATTGTACAGAGGTTCCAAGAATATTACACTCAACTATATTCTTCCAGTATGATCACAAGGGAAGAATTGGAAAGGAGATTATTGAACTTTCCTATTAATGCTAAGCTCACACCTTGCCATAAAGCACTCTTAGATGATTGCATCACAGAACAAGAAGTATTAAATACAATTAAATCGCTAAAATTAAATAAATCCCCAGGTCCTGATGGATTCCCCTCACTTTTTTACAAAACCTTTGCAAACGTACTGGCTAAACTACTTACTGCTGTCTTCAACCATGTCCTAGAGACAGGCATTATTCCTCCATCCTGGCATTATGCTCAAACAGTAGTGATTCCCAAACTAGGTAGAGACCCTTTACAACCTAGTTCATACAGACCAATCTCGCTTCTAAACCAAGACCAGAAGATATTCACTTCACGGTTGGCTAAAAGAATAAATTATTTCATTTCTGATTACATTCACCCTAATCAGGTAGGCTTCATCCCTCAAAGAGATTTAGCTGACAATACTTTTAAAACTTTGAATTTGATCCATCACAGCAAAACAACTAAAATGCCGTTAGCCCTCCTCTCACTCGACATAGAAAAGGCATTTGATACTGTTAGTCTTCCATACCTATTTGCAGTTTTGCGCCATATGGGTTTTGGCCCTAGATTCATTTTGGCCATTACTGGTCTACACACTTGCCCCACAACTAATTTAATAATAAATGGGACCCTTTCAGAAAGAATAGCACAGGGGAAAGGAACACGCCAGGGCTGTCCTCTATCTCCTCTCCTGTTCGCGATAGCGATTGAACCACTGGCGAATACAATACGATATGCTAAAGAAATCAAAGGGATAGTATTGAAAAACAAAGAGTATAAACGGTCACTATTTGCGGACAATATGCTCTTATACTTGACAGATCCTTCTACCTCGATTTCCTCTCTGGTAGCAATTCTCACCTCCTTTCAAAGCATATCTGGACTAGCGATTAACACAACAAAGTCTCAAATTTTACCAATGAATATTGATAGTACTCAGCAGCGTTTGTTGAAGGAAAGATTTTTCTTTCACTGGTTAGCAACTCACCTCACTTACTTGGGTATCAAAATACCAATAGACCTCACTAAACTGCTACATTTAAACTATCATTTCACCCATAACAATATTAGGAAAGATATAGATAAGTGGACTAAAATGAATCTAACGTGGAAGGATAAGTTTAATTTAATAAAAGCATTTATCTTCCCTAAATATTTATTTCTTTTTAGAGCCCTACCAATTAATATCCCCCTATATGTGCTTCGCAATTGGCAAGTTACATTACACAAATTTCTATGGAATGGACTGAAACCAAGGGTGGGATGAGGAGAAACAAAGCAAACAGAGGTTTTGGTTACCAGATCTTATAACATACCACAAAGACACAATACTAGCTAATGTAGTAAAAATACAAAGGCATACCTCACGGCCTGAATGGGTTCAAATTTGCTCAGATATGTTGAATAAGTATACAGTGGATGAAGTAATATGGGGGAAAAAATCTACTCGCATAGCTGTCTAAGGCAAAATGAATTTCTTTTTCCTTCTATAAAATGCAGGAAAGACTCAGCAAAGAAACATCTACCTTTAATTTCTAGGTATACTCCATTCATAACACAAAAATGGTTTAAGGAGTCTGTAACCTTAAAAGATACAGAAGCATGGCGTGAGGCAGGCATTACCAGATATGGAGATATAGTCAAGAAAAGTGGCTTCCTTTCTAAAACCACTCTAGAGGAAAAATTAGGATCTCCCATCCCGTGGTTTCTGTACCTGAAATTACAGCAGATAGTTTCGATTTGTAACATTAGGACATTACTAGAACAACACCACTCTGGATTGGAATCCATACTAAATCTATATACCAATCAAAACAGACACTTGATAGCTGCCACTTATTCTTTATTATTATCTGAAACTTATACAAAGCACTTACCTTATCAGAAAGCATGGCAGAAAGACTGTTCAATGGAATTAACGGATGAGATTTGGTCTAGGATCTGGTCTCAGAAGGGCAGCTCACCTCATTCATTTCCTGTAGAACTACATAAATTTAAAATACGAACATGCTGGTATCTATACCCCAAAGCTGTATCACAAATGACATCCACCACCTCATCTGTTTGTTGGAAAGGTTGCGGACAGGAGGGCACCTTTGTCCACTGTTGGTGGCAGTGTAAAGAAATTCAATCATATTGGCTCAAAATCGTACAAAAGGTGAAACAAATTCTAAATATAGAGATTGCGCTGATACCAGGACACCTGTTATTGGAAATTTGGCCAAAACATATAGCCCAACCCCATTACAGGGACTCCTTAGAATGAATGTTATATGCAGCTAGAGTAGCTTTAGCTTCATTATGGAAAGGTGTCAAAATACCCTCCTTGCAGCTCTGGTATGGCAAAATGTGGGATCTGTATGTCATGGAAAAAATCACAGACAAATTGGCAAATAATTCTATAACTCCAAATGTTACTGGGCTTGATGCAAAATGGTACCCAGTACTGGATTTCTTGTCTAAGCAAGTGTACATTACTCCAAAATGGGAACGTTATCAAGTATGGTTATAACTTTCTGAATACATAGTTATAAGTTATCAATTGAAAACAATTTCACCACATTCAGCTAAGGACTAGTTATATAGTTATATTAATTGTATGCTTACATGACAACTGACTGTTTAGCACTAGAATACTACATAAGTTTATTTTTATACTGGTTATAGTTACCTAATGTACAACCTAGATTGAGTATTTAAATACTGTAAAATTCTCACCACAAGCTATATTACTTTCTAGAGTTATATTATGCTTATGTATTGTTGAATATATAAACAATAAAATAAAATATTAATTTAAAAAATAATAATAAAAAGGACAGTGCACACTCCTGGTGCACCTGGTTGGATACCTGCCCCTAATGTGTCTGCCTGGGAGGAAAGGCCCTGTAACCTCTGGAAGCACAAGGAACAGCCTCTGAAAAGGTTTGCCGTTCAAGACTTGCAAAGGGCTTTGGGGGTTTCTCAGAATGCAGCCAACTGCTTCTACTCCCCGGGGAATTTCTAATGTTGTTGCCCAGCATTTAAAATGACAAAGATATGCCCCCCCCCCGGATATTTTACATGCTTGCAATTAATTCTGCTGGAACCCATTACATCTTGGAAAAGGGGGCCATAAATATTTTACGTTTTGTTAAGAATAGTGGGCTCATTGTTAGAGCGGCTACTCTGCATGCAGAAGGTCCCAAATCGAAACTGTGGCATCTCCACTGGAAGGGTCTCAGATAACAGGTATGGAGAAACTCTCAAGGATACAACAGTATACAAACACTGTAGCAACACCCTTGTCCCCATAATCAGAAAGCATTGGACAAACAAACAAAAATACCTCACCTAACACATATCTACAGGCATATATACTCTCTGCAGTCTGCTGTGCAGTCTTTCTAATCAGAAGGTGTTCAGCATATTCTTAGCTTTTGTCTTTAAACCATTGTAATGTCAAAGAACTTAACTTTTATTGCTCTAACATGTCAAAAACACTTATTTTAAAAAAATAGGAATGGGGGGAGAAATCCTACTGTTACAAGGAAGGGGAAATTAGCATATTGTTGTGACACTGTACTCCTTAGGGTTCCTATGCAGTAGTAAAACTAGCAACAAAACATACTTTGGCAGATTGTCACAATTCTGTCATATGTACATTTGCACTGAAGTTAGCTTCAACACAGTGGCAGGGGACTGACTTGTATCCTTTCCTCACTAGACCTTAAATCCTGGTTCAACCCTGTCCCCGAACTTACCTTCTACACTACACTCAAGTTCACCCTGTAATTATCTTAGTGTATTTTTTGTTTCCACATGACACTGAGGTCACCCCAGTTTCACCCCACATTTGTCCCAGGATAAACGGATGCTGTTATAACCAGGGATAAATGCAAGGTATTGTGTCATGAGTTGAACTCTGATAAAATCAGGGATGAGATCCAAGTGCAGAAAGAACCATAAGGATGTAACCAGGGATGGAGATGGACTGGAAACAAAAAACAGCCCCAGAAAAGGGCATTGTTTTCTTCTTGCCCAGCCCCCCACCCCCGAGGAAGGGAGAAAGAGCCCATTTGACCAGCCTGCCACACACTGCCTGGGGATTTTCCTCACCAGCTCTTGGGGGATTATGCACACCTATTAGAGCCCCATATTATGTAAATAAGTTAGAGCCCCCTCCCATAGTACTAGAACTTGAGAAGCACCCTAAGAAGTTGATGGGCAGCAGATTCATGAAAGATAAAGGGAGGTACTTCTTGACTCACCAAATAATTAAATTGTTCAATTCACTGCCAGTGAATGCAATGCTCCCTCTAAGCTGTGGAGTCTTGTGAGCAAAAAATTCTTTCTTGTGAGCTACTGGCATTAAAGTTATGAGCAAGTGATTTGGCTGCTGCATAAATTAGTTTGCTCTGGAGCCATCCTTCCTAAGCTAAGACAAAAATGTGTGAGCTGGAGGCTAACAAACTGTGAGCTAGCTCACACTAACTCAGCTTAGAGGGAATACTGGCAATGGCCATAAGATTTAAAAGGGCATCTGACAGATTCATGGAGGTGCCTATAGGGAACCTCCATATTCAGAGGCAGCAAACCTCAGTGTGCCAGTGCTGGCCTTGGCCTCTGCGCTCCGTTCGTTGGTCCTCGGGACACATGTTGGCCTCTGGGCCACTGATGCTAAGACTGAAGGAACTATCGGTCTGACCCAGAAGTGAGACTCTTATGTCCTCTGATATTATTACCGCTTGATCCTTCAATTGCAACTTTGATTGCAACTTTAAACAGGAGAAAGGATTACCAGCATTTCTGGGACTTTTCCCTAAGCAAGCGCGCTTAGCATGGGGATATAATTAACTCTGACCATATTTTAGAAAGTGATGTTGTCAAGGGAGGAAAGAAGAAACTAACACATAGCAACCAGCCATGCATTCCTCTGTTTCCACATTAAAGAAGAGCTGCAATATCCCCTTAACCTGCTTACTGTGGCTTATCGCACCCTGAAGTGTAATTTGTGTGCTCCACACAACCTTTGTTTCTTATCATAGAAACCTGAAGAGCAACACAGCAGCATCCACACATGCCCACTCGGTCGCTTGATGACCACAGCAGTATCCTGGCAAGTCGCATAAACAAATGACCCTTTGTAGACCAATTGCCTTCAACTCAGTGCTCGCCAATGTTAGCAATGCACATTACTCAGCTCTGAGTCATTGTTCCCCTCAGGCTTGGAGCAGAGGTCAGCTGGGAGTTGGCCAGGTTCAGAAACTGCAGTTTGTGCTCCCAGGAAGAATGGGGCTACTCTCATGGGGTGATTCTGCATCTAGCATTCACTCCACATTTTCTCAACAGGGAGGGAAAACTGCAGCTCAAAGCCACATTCAAATACCTGGGGCAATGCCGGACTGACTGCAAAGTCACCCCTGAATGGCCATAAAATGGCCATAAATCTGTGCAGAAGGTACAATAAAATCCCATGATCAAAGGCAGTGAAAGCGGCATGGAGTGTAAAGGCTGCCATAGAATCTGATGATCAAAGGAAGTGAAAGCAGCGGAAGATCCGGTTCCGGTATCGTTGAGAGTAGTCGTGGGAGGCTTGAGCTCCGCAGCTTGCTCCTTAATAACAATCTCTTAAACTTTATTTTACAACTAGAAAGGTTCTTTGGAAGAAAGAACTCAAAGCAAGAAGCTTAACCTGAGGGGGGTTGAAAGAGTACGAAGCTCTACACCTCCTCCACAAGTGTGCTTGGAGGCGAGGAGATTGCTTCAAACGCCCGACAAGAAACGCTGGGCACATAAATCACCTTACATGGAGCCAATAGAGTCAACAAAGAAAGAAAACACCACTGAAAACCGAAGCTAAGTATAATCTTATGTCCTCTTGGGTGGTTTACTGTTTAGGAAAGCTTGAAGGCTAGGAAAGATAAGGGGGGTAATTAGAGGGAGGAAGGTTGAGAGGTGTCCTTGGGGCAGCCATTGCTGTAGAATATAGTTGCAATTAGTTAAAGTAAGAGTGGCCAAAGAGGCTGAGAAAGATATATTGGAGCTTAAAGTGAAATTAAAGATAAAACCAAGTACCTCCTTCATCGCTTTTTTTTTTTTTGGATTTTGCCATAGTAACCAAGGAAGCTGAGTAAGAGGAGGGTAGTTAGAGGAAGTAAGGTTGAGAAGAATTTTTGGGGCAGCTATTGCTGTAGACTATAATTGCAAGCACTTAAAGTAAAAGTAACCAAAGAAGTTGAGAAAGATATATTGGAGCTTAAAGTGAAAGGGAGGTGACCTTGGGGCAGCCAGTGCTGCAGAATATAATTGCAATTACTTAAAGTAAGAGTGGTCAAAGAGACTGAGAAAGATATATTGGAGCTTAAAGTGAAATTAAAAATAAAACCAGGTATCCCCTTCATCGATTTCTTTTTGGATTTTGCCATAGGTAGGTGTGGAAACGGTGAGAGAGCCTCGAGAGGGAACAGAACAGGTGAAGTCCTGGCGAAATCTGGGAGGCAAGGAGGTGGAGAGGCGGTGAGAAGACCCTACAAAGTATGAGGAGGGGCGGAGAGTTGATTCCAAGAAGAAAGTGGAGACCTACGTATAAGATGTAGGCAAGAGGTGGACACAGACAGCAGTAAAAGACAGAGATATGAGGAGATGGAGTGGAGAGAGAGGAGTACTACTCAAAAGACGGAAGTTAGATATGAAGGGAGTGGTGAACAGAGCACAAGGAGCTGAATTGGCGGATGGAAGCTAGGAAAGAGGAGTAGAAGTAAAAGGACTCAGTGATAAAGAGGAGAAAAAGAGACAAGGATAGCTGGGTAAAGAAAGGTTATAGAGTGGATTGATTTATAAGAGTGTATAAGGAGAGTAGGCGGTTTTTCACAAGAAGATTGGCTGCAAACCTTGTTTTATGTAATACTGTATAGGGTGTGTTGTGGGTAATTTGGTGCATATAAGGTCTGGGTACCCCTGTTTAAAGTAATATAGTAATAAAACACAGTAGAAAATAGGAAGAGAAAGAAAAACCAGAAGAAGGGATATATAAAAATACTGTAGAGAGATAGTAGGCTGGAACATAATATAAACATAGTTGCAAGATATAAATATTAAGTATACAAAGAAATACATACAAGAAAGGGATTTAAAACTGAATGGCCACTAATCCAGGAATAACAAGAAAGGGTTCAGTTAAATCCCCGGGTCAAGCAGGCATACAAAGCTTTCTCAAACAGAGTACAATGAGTGTTTCACAGCTGAATATAAAAGATTTAAAAGCACTTATACAGGAATGTAGGGAACCAATAAATACAAAAATAGGGGAACTAGCAGGTCAAATTATGGTAGAAACTGATGGGATTAAGAAGCAGATAAGTGAAAATAGACAGGAAATACAAAAAATAACTGCAAACACTCAAAAAACAGAAGAGAGAATACAAAAAATAGAGTAAGAATGACAAGAGGCCAAGTTAAGAGCGGACAAATTGGAAGAATCTTTAATAGATTTAGAAGTAGAAAAAGCTGCACTTATGATAAAATGTCAAAATATACCAGAAACACTTGAGAAAAACTTAAGGGAGGAAGTAGTTAAAAGCTTCTCGGAACAACTGGATATAGGACCACTTGAAGAAATTGAAAAGGATATAGACCAAATTTACAGGAGAAATACAGCATTCTCTAGAAGGAATAAGGTTCCCAGAGAGGTACATATTAAGCTGAATAGGAGAGCAACAAGGGATAAGATCCTTAGGGAAGCAAACAAGACCAAATTAATTATACAGGATAGTGAAATACAAATATTAAAAGAAGTACCGTGGAGGATACGGGAAAAGCATCAAAATTACAGGGGACTAGCTAACCTACTACAGAAGAATGAGATATGGTATAAGTGGTTAACACCAGAGGGTTTACTCTTTAATTATCAAGGGACAAGATATAAGATTGATTCTATTTTTAAATTAGAGGACTTTTTGGATAACTTTGGGGAAGACTTAGGCTGGCAGAAGGAAGTAGAGAGTAATAAAGAAGAAGAAGAAGAAGAAGCAGCAACAAAAGATAAAAAAGGAAAGGAGAAAAAGGATAAAAAACGTCAGGAGAAAAAACCAACCTACGTGACATCTTCACAAGTACTGACAAGGTTTCAACAGAAAACAAAGGGCAAGGGAGAGAAGAGAAAAAATGGTGAAAATGAAAAGTCTTAAACTCCTATCAGTAAATGGGCTAAATAGCCCTCAGAAGAGAAAGAGAACTTTCCTACAATTACATAAACTACAGACAGATATAATTTGTATACAAGAAACACATATCAAGGAGAACCATATACATCACCAAGAGAATAAGAAGCTGGGTAAAGTTTTTATTGCAGCAGACAAGAAAAAGAAGAGGGGAGTAGCAACATATGTGAAGGAATGGTTATCTCCAGAATTGATATATGCAGCGAAAGATGGGAGAATAATTGAAGTGACAATTCAAAATAATAACAAGAAGATATTAATCTTAAATATTTATGCACCCAATCAGAACGAAGAAAATTTTAAAAAGAAAGTACAGAAAATAATTACAAAACAAAAAACAGAAGAGATATGCATTGTAGGAGATTACAACGCTGTATTCGAACCTAAGCTCGACAGAAGGAGCCAAGTTAAAAGGAAAAAAGAAAGTAAAATACTCCCAAGATCCTTCTTACAATTAGCAGAGGAATATAGTTTAATAGATATGTGGAGAACCCAAAACTTTACAAAAAAGGACTTTACTTATTATTCAGCTAGACACAATTCGTGGTCCAGGTTAGACATGATATGGTCCTCATCATCGTTAATAAGAGACATAATAGAAAGTGAGATACTTCCTAACATATTTGCAGACCATAGTCCAATAATGCTGACTTTGCAGACAAGAGTAAAAAGAGCAAGATGGACTCTAGATATTAACTTATTAAGGGATCATAAATTCATGAAGAAAATGGAAATAGAAATTAAGGAATATTTTAAAAGAAATATACAAAAAGATATACCTATGAGAATTGTTTGGGATGCATTTAAAGCATATATGAGGGGCTGGTTCATCAACCAAGGTGCATGGAGAAAGAAACAGAAAGGAAAACATTATGAAGGACAGATATCACAAATTAAAAAGGAAGAAGAAAACTTAAAAGAAAGAAGCAAGTTAGGAGAAAAGAAAACAAGAATAAAATTAAAGCTATTACAACATCAAATGAACTTATTGTTAGCAAATAAAGTGGCAAGAAAAATAGAATACTCAAAACAATATTACTTTGAAAATGCTAACAAGCCTACAAGGTGGCTTGCATACAAATTAAGAAAAAAAAGAGAAAAGAAAATAATTAAGAATCTGAGAGATGAAAAAGGTGAAGAGAAAAATAACATACAAGATATAAAGAAAGTAATAGAAACCTTCTATAAAAAACTATATAGACAAGAGCAGCAGAAAGAATCTTTGGTATTAGATTATTTAAATAAATATAATAAGAAACAGTTTAACGAAAGTCAGCAGAAGATTCTAAATGGTCCAATCTCTGTTAGTGAAGTGGCTGAAGCGATGAGAAAACAAAAGGAGAACAAAACACCTGGGCCGGATGGCATCCCAGTGGAATTATATCAAAAACTGGAAGATCAATTAATGTTACCTTTAAAAGATCTTTTTCAAGAAGTTTCATTAACGGAAGAAGTACCAGATACTTGGAAACAGGAGCTAATTACATTAATACATAAACCAAACATGCAGGAAGAAGAAATTAAAAATTATAGACCAATATCGTTACTGAATACAGATTATAAGATCTTTGCAACAATAATTGCTACAAGAATGAAGAAGGTGCTTATTCAAGTTATTCATCAAGATGAGGCAGGGTTTCTTCCCAAGAGACAGCTTAGAAATAACATAAGGACAATAATTAATGTTCTAGAATATTACGACTTGCATCCAGGTAAACAATTAGCTTTGATATTCCTTGATGCCGAGAAAGTGTTTGACAATGTGAACTGGAGTTTTTTGTTGCACAAGCTGGAAATGTGGAATTGTGGTAACAACTTTCTGTCAATAATAAGAGCTATATATAAGAAGCAATATGCTAAGATTATGGTGAATGGCGAATTCATGCAGGATATAGAAATTCAAAAAGGGACAAAACAGGGATGTCCACTGTCCCCACTTTTATTTATTTTTGCACTAGAATCTTTAAATGAACAGGTTAGAGACAACACCCATATAAAAGGCTTGAAAATACAGGAAGAAGAGTATAAATTATTAGCCTTCGCTGATGATCTTGTGTTTATTGTTGAAGATCCAGTGAATACTTCTTCGTATTTGATAGAATCAATACATGAATATGGACAAATGGCAGGCCTGAAGGTAAATTTCCTAAAGACACATATGATTACCAAAAACTGTACGCCACAACAAACAGAAAATATTCAAAAAATTCCGGGTATAGAGATAGTAACAAAAGTTAAATACTTGGGAATAATAATCTCTGACAAAAATATGACACTTGTAGAAAATAATTATAGTAAATTAATTAAAGATATCCAAAAAGACATAACAAGATGGAATAATCTGAAACATTCCTTTATGGATAAAATATCGGTGATTAAAATGAACATTTTACGTAGATTTCTTTTTTTAATACAAAATTTACCAATATTAAGAGGTATGAAATATTTGGAAGAATTGACAAGAATATGTAGTAAATTTATTTGGAATAACAAAAGGCCCAGAATCAGACTGAAAATAATACAAGAGAAAAAAGAAAGAGGAGAATTTAATCTTCCTAACTGGGAGCTGTACTATAGAGCTGCAGCTTTGGTATGGATACGAGGCTGGATCACTCTGGAAGATACACGACTTTTGAAATTGGAGGGGCATAATTTACCGATGGGGTGGCATTCATATATTTATTATGAGAAGGAAAAAGTGCACTCTGTATTCAATCAGCACATTGTAAGGGGAGCCCTAATGAAGATTTGGAGATTGATTAAAACGAGATACTATGATAAAACTCTAAAATGGGTCTCTCCCTTAGAGGCATTGATTAAATCTTCATTAATAACTGATATGAAAAAAGTAATGTATGATATATTGTTAGATAAAAATAACGAACTGAAAACAGAACAATATATGGGAAAATCTAAATCTGACATGGTGGGAAAGAATACAAATTAAATCTAGGTTTAATAAAGATCGTAAGAGTGGGTTTCAGAAAGAGAACAATGATTTAGATAAAATATGGCTTTCTTCAAGTGACAAACTGATACAAAAACTGTATAATTTATTATTAGAGGACTATATGTTGGATGAACAGGTTAAAACAACTATGATTCTATAGATGAAAGATTTTGGTTACAATATTGAGCTGGACCACTGGGCAAGAACTTGGAAAACAGTGAAGTTTATGAGAGCTATTCCCTATAAAGAGAATATTTTGAAAATGTTCCACAGATGGCACTGGACACCAGTTAAAATGGCTAAGTGTTACAAAAATGCATCTAGCAACTGTTGGAAATGTAAGAGAAGCATGGGAACATATTATCATGTCTGGTGGGAATGTGAAAAAATACAGAAGTATTGGGGTGAAGTGTATCATATGATATATGAAATACTGGGTGTAATGATACCAAATACTCCAGAAGTTTTTCTGTTAAATATTCTTAGAGAAGATTATGATAAGGATGTGATATATTTAATAGTTTATATATTAACATCAGCAAGAATCTTAGTGGCTAAGAATTGGAAAGGAGAGATGCTACCAACAAGAATGGACTTAATACAAAGATTATTAGAAATGGCTGAAATGGATAGATTGAATTTGTTACTACAGGGAAAAGATCTAGAGGAATTTATTAAAAGATGGAATTTGCTGTACATATGGTTAGATCGTAATAAGGAAAAATAGACTTGAAATAATAATATATGTATATGGAACTTGAGTGTTAGAGGCAGCCGCTTGTATGGGCTCTGCCTTAGATATTGAAAAGTTCAATACATGTAAAGACAGGGTATAGAATATATGTAACGTTTTTGATCTCCTTAGTTGTAAGTGAAATATGGATGTCTTGTGAGTTGATAACTGTAATACATGAAAAATGAAAATAAATTTTTTTTAAAAGGAAGTGAAAGCAGCATGCAATGCAGAGGGGAATTTCTGTTCCAACGTGGGTTTCGTCAAACCACAGAGGGAAAAGCCAATGCAGAATCAGCCATGGAGATTTTTGGCTCTACCTGGGCTTCTTGATAGCAGAGCTGTTTCCAGGAGCATCCGCATGATGCTGGAAGAAGTGTTGGCTGTTTCCATATTATTTGCCCCAGGTTCAATGCTGTTGAGAAGGGTTTCCCCCCTGCTTCCCTGTAGCATCATGTGCATTAAAGCACCTCTTGGCCCAGGGTTTCCTCAGTTCTTCATTGGTCTTTCCTAAACCTGTTTTGCTGCCATGTTTTGGGAAAGATCACACCAAAGCCTGAATGGCTGCCAATGGCAATGGAATAACGTTAATATGACAAAATCCCATTGCTGATGTTAAAATAACTGGAAAAGGCCTGGTGGTGTGGAGGGAGGGATTTAGTCTTTAAACTAAAGCCCCTGGCCTTCTGTTTTCCCCTTTAGAAATAACTTGCTGATACCAGAAGGCTCTTGCAGTCTAGCCCAGTCAGTTTTGCCACTTGATTGACTTGGTAAAGGTTTCCCTTGCTTGAAAGCCAGTCACATTCAACTCTAGGGAGCAGTGCTCATCTCCATTTCCAAGCTGAAGAGCCAGCACTGTTCGAAGACTTTTTCTGTGGTCGTGGCCAGCATGACTAGATGCTGAGGCACGTGGAATGCTGTTACTTTCCCACAAAAGCGGTACCTATTTATCTACTTGCAATTTCTTGCTTTCGAACTCCTAGGTTGGCAGGAGCTGGGGCCAGAGACGGGAGCTCACTCTGTCACGTGGCACTCGGGTCTCGAACTGCTGAACTACCTACCTTCCAGTCTGCAGCTCAGCGTCTTAACCATTGAGCCACCGCGGCCCCCTTGACTGACTTGGTAGGAAGCAGCTAAAACCTGGAATTTTAATAGGAATTATCAATTCCCCTTCCCCCACAGTGAGGCTCCCCAGTGCCATCATCACAATTGTTCAGATACAAGGCTACCCATACTGGATCAGGGAAAAAGTCTGGATCAGGTCTTTCCCACTGTTCTTCCACAGTTTTCAAAGACACTCTCACCATTGTTCGCTATCATGTATTTCATGCCTTTCCTTATTCTGGCAGCAAACCAGTAAGTGAAAGTGTCTCTCAGCGGCATAGGAATCAGTTTTCCATTATTGCAAGCTGTTTCGAAGATTGGGGGGGGGGGGGAGGGGGGACTGAGTTATGTAAATTGTCAACACATATTAATAGTCCCAGATCCTTGGACTGGCTGACCAGGTCGTTATTTTGAGATGGGTGCCAAATGCCAGGTCAAATCCAGAAATGGCAAATGATGTAAACTAACAGGATGTGCCCATGAGAGACGTAAGAGAGAAAGCCAGAGGGAGACAGGATGAATTCTGATCAGGCATGTAGAGGAGTTATAGAGCTTTATGGTAAAGCTGTCTCCGATGGACGGGACTATTGGGTTAAATGTTTTAAAAAATCAATTGCCTTGGAAGCACAGAAGCTTTACTTTCACAGTATCGCCGACTCTTCACGTTTCCCAGTTAAGGGGAAAATGCCGTTCAAACAAATTACAAAGATGATCTGACTCCAACAGTAACGAGAAAGAAATTTTACTTACAAAAATAGAAGCACATCTTACAGGACATAGTCAAGTAGGTATATTTAATTTACTGTGAACAGATTAACTTCAGAAAGGTTAACTTGCTACAGCTCCTAACCCATGTAAGGGAGAGGAAAAGAGAGGTCCTATATTAGATGAAACAGAAAGCAAGCAACAGCCAAAGACGCTCAACATCTAACAGATGAGAGAGTGGGGGCCAAGTGTACCCCAGTGAGAGAATTCTCTTAACTCTTTCCCTCCCAGATCCTCTTGCATGCAGAGTTACAATATCCAGCACCCCTTCTTAACATTGCATGCAAGCATTCTCAAATTTCAGTTCATCTCATAGTTTTTCAAATCTGTCTCTTGACAAGAGGCTTGGTCAGGATGCTGGCCACCATGTCTTCTGTTGAACAGTACTTCATCTCTGTTATGCCCTTCTCAATTAGTTCATGCACCAAGTGAAAATTCACACCAATGTGCTTAGTGCGTGCAGACATTTTTTTCTGACTGAGAAATCTTAAAGCCGCTCTGGTTGTTTTCTTTGAGTTGAACTGGCTTTTGCTCATCAACTCCAAAGTCCTTTGGTAACTGGTCTAGCCACAACAGTTCTCTGTATGCTTCAGCAGATGCTATATATTCAGAATCTGTAGAAGACAATCTTACTGTAGTTTGCTTTGTACTGGCCCAGGAGGAGACTGTTTCACCTCCATACAGGAACAAGTACCCACTTGTGGATTTATAGTCTCAGCTGTCTCCTGCCCAGTCTGCATCCATGTAGTCAACTAACTTTGGATTACTGGTGGATGGCAATTTTAGTTTCAATTTTAGTTTCAAATCTAAAGTTCCTTTAAGATATCTAGCCACCCTTTTTACTGCAACAGATTCTTTTCTTGCTAGGAGCTTTCTACTAAGCTAGGACTTTCTACTAAGGATCCCAACACTGGTTGCAATGTCCGGTCTGCTAGTGGTGCTTAGATAGAGGGGTTTTCCTATGGCACTTCTATACGGCTTGTCTTTGGGTAATTTGTTGTTGTTGTTGTTGTTCAGTCGCACAGTCGAGTCCGACTCTTCGCAACCCCATGGACCACATCATGCCAGGCCCTCCTGTCCTCCGTTGGGCTCCAGAGTCTGCTTAATTTCATGTTCGTTCCATCGATAACACTGCCTAACCATCTCATCCTTTGCCGTCCCCCTTCTTCTTTGACCTTCAATCTTTCCCAGCATCAGGGTCTTCTCCAGGGAGTGCTCCCTTCTCATTTGGTGGCCAAAGTATTTGAGCTTCAGCTTCATTATCTGGCCTTCCAGGGAATAGTCAGGGTTGATTTCTTTTAGGATTGACTGATTTGATCTCCTTGCAGTCCAAGGGACTCTCAAGAGTCTTCTCCAGCACCATGATTCGAAAGTATCTATTTTTTGGCGCTCGGCCTTCCTTATGGTCCAACTCTTGCAGCCATACATTACTACTGGGAATACCATTGCTTTGACCATAAGGACTTTTGTTGGCAGGGTGATATCTCTATTTTTTATTATGCTATCTCAGTTTGCTGTAGCTTTCATCCCAATGAGCAGGCATCTTTTAATTTCATGGCTGCAGTCACTATCTGCAGTGATCTTGGAACCCAGGAATGTGAATTCTGTCACTGCTTCCATGACTTCCCCTTCTATTTGCCAAGGAGTGATGGGGGCAGATACCACGATCTTAGTTTTTTTTGATGTTGAGTTTCAAACCACCTTTATACTCTCCTCTTTCACTCTTAACAAGAGGCTTTTTAGGTTCTCTTCACTTTCTGCCATTAGATTGCTGTCATCTGCATATCTGAGGATGTTCATGTTTTTCCCAGCAATCTTAATTCCAGCTTGTGATTCATCCAGGCCGGCATTTTGCATGATGTACTCTGCATACAAATTAAATAAGCAGGGTGACAATATACTTATTTCAGTGTTCTTAAGAAAGTCAGTTTCCATAGGTGTTGCCACTCTGTTGGCATTTTCTAGACCTAATGTCTGTAAGAGTTCAATTATTTTCTGTCTTTGGTTTAGGAGAAATGAACCATCTTCTCTTCCAGTCTGTATGCCCTGGGCGTAAGAAACATCTCCTAGCTCCTTAATTTTTATTTCTTTGTTTAGGCACTCTACCACACCATTATAGTCCATTTGCCTGTCATGACCCAGAGTCAAGTCATCAACATATGTGAGAATATAAGTACAATGTCCATCTTTGTGTTTAGTGTACAGATATACATCTGCTTCTCCTTGCTTGAAACCTTGCGTTATGAGCACTGTGTGTAATTTTTTGTTCCAGGAACATGCTGTTTTAATCCATACAGCCCCTTCTGCAATTTACAGACTAAATTTGGTTGTTTGCGGGTCTATAAAACCTTCTGGCTGCTCCATTTACAGAACTTCCTGAATCTCCCCGTGAAGAAATGTCTTTGCATCTAGATGTTTGACCTGCACCTTCTTGAATGCTGCCTTGTTCCAAAGTAGTCTGATTGTACAAAGTTTCACTGTTGGTGCAAAGGTCAAAATCCTGACCCTATTTTTGTGAGAAGTCTTTAGCCAACTAATCTTGCTTTGTAGTATTCCGCATTTCTGTCTGCATTTTGTTTGACCTTAAACACCCACTTGCATCCCATCAGATGCTTTCCTGGTGGTAGCTTCATCAAGGTCTACATGTTACTTTTGTGCAGAGCATCAGTCTCCTCTTGCACTACCTTCTTCCACCTATGTGGTTCAGCTCCTGGCATCTGTTCTACTTCCTTCCAGGTAGAAGGTTTAGATGCTAACACCGACCTTGTGAGGCAGGACAAATGCGAGGCTGGTATGCCTTTGTTCGGTCAAGATGAGCATTGGAGGTGTGGTCCAGAGATGCCACCTAAACAGTACAGTATCACACTTTGCCACCTGATTCCTCACTGGGTTCCCAGGGCCAACAGAGACTTCTCAGTATTGTAGAACCACTAAAATAGTGGCCATCCTCACAACTTGTGATAGTGAGTTCCATAGACTGATGGTGTATGTTTGTGTGAAAAACAGCCCCATTTTGTCTGGCATCAAACTCCTGCCAACTGTCTGCATTGTGATACCCTCAGTACGAAAGTGAGAAAATCTGAACGCTCAACTATCTAGTAGCAGCAAAGTTGTTTCCAAAATTTGTTGGAAAGAGTAGCGAGCGACCTTTCACTGAATCCTTTAAAAGCTGTATTGTGCTTTTCCATTTCAACGAAACTTAAAACCAGGTGGATTTTGTTGTGGTTTCAGTTTTCGCTGGAAACATTTTGTACAGCCTGGCTCAGCAGCCCTTTTATCCTAACACCTAATCTCCTCCATTGGCAACTGTTCCTGTTTGTCAGTCTGAGGCAAATCTCAGTTCCTGGACTCTCCCAGGAAAGGTTTTGCCCTTTCAGGAAAGGAGAACACAGCTAGCTGACTGGGTAATTGTGTGGTTCTGTGGAGGTGTAGAATAATCTCCGAACCATTAATCATGCTATGTTCCAAAGTGACACTGAACTCTCTGAGATTATTTAATTTTTTTTCTTGTATTTTTAACCCACTATCACCCAAAGACCTCCAGGATAATTTTCAATTAAAACAGCTAATTAAAACTCAGTAAGGGCTGAACCCTGTGTTTCCCTTGTAATGTGAAGCAAGGGGCATTTGCAGTGGAGAATCCATAGGCAAGAAGAGGACACTCAGTTCTTCCCTCCCTTTCGGAGTCTCCCCAGTAAATGGTTTCTAGGTAGCTCTCCCCCACCAACAACACCAGAAGAAGCCCAGCTGGTGGGGGAGAAGTGACCCAGGGCATTTTCAAGGGAGGATCAGCAGGTGTGGGAAGGCCAGGATGGCCAGGTCAGCCTTTTATTACCTTCAGCTGGTCAGGCAACTGGTTCCCTATCTCACCTCCTGGGACTTAGCTACAGCAGTCCATGCAGTGGTCACTTCCAGGCTGGATTACTGTAACTCACTCTGCGTGGGCTGCCCTTGAACCTTACCTGGAAACTGCATCTAGTACAGAACGCGGTAGCATGTCAGCTGGCGGTGACATCTGTGCGGGCATGCATTCAGCCAGTGCCACGCCAACTGCACTGGCTGCCAATTGAGTACCAGATCCGGTTCAAGGCTATGGTAGTAACCTTTAAAGTCCTATGCGGCCTGGAACCAGCATACCTACGGGACCATCTCTCCCCATATGTGGTCCAGGGAGAGCCTTGCGCTCTGTAGATCAACCCCTACTGGTAGTCCCTGGCCCGAAAGACGTCTGCTTAGCTTCAACCAGGGCCAGGGACTTTTCTGCCCTGGCTCCAGCCTAGTGGAACATGCTCCCATCTGAGATCAGGGCCCCACGGGACTTGTTACAGTTCCACAGGGCCTGTAAAACAGAGCTATTCTGCCAGGACTTTGGCTGAGGTGGCGGATGTTCAACCATCTTGGCCTCTCCTGTCCACAGAAATTTACTAGACTAACATCCTACAGGAGGCACTCTGGACTGCTCTGGAGTTGTTTTGTCTTAGTTGCCATCTTTTACTGACTGTTTTAAATTTGGTTTTAATTATATGTTTATTTCTATTTTATTGTATGTTTTATATGCTGTGAGCTGCCCTGAGCATGCTTGTGGGATAGGGTGAGATATGTGTAAATAAATAAATAAATAAGCACCCTTCCCTTGACTGGTCTTCTCCTAAAAATACATTTTGGCCACTGCATTGGAGTTAACCAGCAGGAATAGGAGACACGTCAGCCACAGTAATGTGTGGTTCCACTCTATACCCACAAACCCACAATTAAGCTGATTGGTAAAGCCAGTCTCAGCAACTCTCTCTAGACCACTTCTACAATATCTGAAAGAGGCCATCCACCTACAGCTGCCCACTTCCATGTGGGGCCTGGAGTTTTCACAAAATTACAACTGATTTCTGAAGTACAGAAATCAGTTCCTCAGGAAGAAACAGCAACACTGGAGGTGGGCTCTATGACATCAGATCCTTACTGAGTTCATTCTCCTCCCGAAATGCACAAATACTCATCTGGTTATGGCTGTATACATACTGAGCATTCAAACTTGAGGGAAATGAATTGGTATTAACATTTGCTGTGGTTTTCATCCAGGTGTGGTAAAGAGTTTCACAGGATGATATGAGGGCTGCCAAGTCCCTGCTGAGGGCTGGAGATCCTTCAGGAGAAAAATAAAATAAATCAATGTCGAGCTAACAGCATGACATGACTTCCTGGGGAAATGCAGAAGTGATGTCAGTCCTCTCTAGGAATCATTAGAAACTCTAAGTTTTGCCAGAGAGTTTCTGGCAATTCTTAGAGAGGTATGATGCTATGCCATCAGCAGCCCCAGATGATACAGTTGAGAAAGAGTTAAATGTGGGAAGAAAAGCCATTTGATTCCTGGTGGTGTCTGGAAGATCTTACCAAGTTCCTATTATAGGCTGATATATAAGTTCCTAAACCACACAGAGGACCTAATTCCAAACCCCTCTCTGAAATACATTAAGTGCTTATTCTGCTTCTATATAATTCCCTATCAGTCTAAAGCAATCCATTAAAATCCTTACCATCTGAGTCTACCATCTTTCAGTCTCTTACTGCCCACTCTTTCCTAGGCAGGCTCTCAAAGAGAACTTACTGGCGCATGCAGGTACATATAACGTAACCTATGTGTAACTTAAACCTCCTTCTTTGGAGGTTTTTAAACAGAAACTAGCTGGTCATCAGACAGCAATGCTGATTTTGTGAACTTGGGCAGATCGTGAGAGGGAGTTCCAGGAGTGTTGCATCAGTGTGCTTAGTTCTTGTGGCCTTTCTTACATGCCCAGGGAAATGCTGGTTCCTACTTTGGGGTCAGGAAGCAATTTTTCTCCAGGCCAGTTTGGCCAAGGATCCTGGAGGTTTTTTTGTCATCTTCTGGGCATGGAACAGAGGTCACTGGGAGTGTGGGGAGGTATTTGTGAATTACCTGCTTTCTGCAGGGGGTTGGACTAGATGGCCCTGGAGGTCCCTTCCAACTTTATGATTCTATGACTTCCACTACAATATACTTGTCATGTTATTACACAGATAGGGGTGCCAAGCACAGCCTGGCAACTGCAGGAGACAAAGGGGGAGGAGACATGAGAGTGTTGTGAGTGATGCTGTGACATAACTTCTGGGATAAACCCATAATTTCTGCCAATTCCTAGAGAGGTGTGATGTCACTTCTGGGTTTTCCTTGGAAGTGATGCTACACCACCAGGACCAGTACAATTTTTTCGTTCTTGTCCTCCAAGTGGTGGCAAGAAACAAAAATGTTGGGTGGGGGATGTATAAGATGATATGTGGTTCTCCCAGATTAAACACTGTGCCTAATTATCAGGCTTGATCTTTCAATCGACTCTCTAATTATTTAATCCTTGTTCATTCAATAGACTTCTGAAGTTTTTGGAGGACTTTTCAATCCATCCAGGAGCTGGCCTGTAGCTATGGTGGGGCATTTGGGGGCTCTGTCCCCCCATACAGGAGATACATCCCACAAAAGCTGCTCCCTTCCTTTCCCCATTTCACCCCACACATCCACTCACCAAACAAAATGTCCTTGTCTTCCTCCGTTCACACTTTACTTTCCTCTATAGGAATGAATGGTAGCTAATAATCCATAACACAATCTAAAGGGGATGCATTCAGGGGTACTGTTGGATGTGAAAACGTCAGGCCCTACATGGAGGTTTGCAACCCTGTAAAGGAACAAGCCTGGAAACTAATCTCCAGATACCAAAGACTTGCTGAAGTTCCAAAGCTGGTAGAGAGGCAGAGACTTTTGACAAAGGTCAGTCAGAAAGCTTCTGTAGTCCCACACTGAAGCACCCAGGAATTTTGATTTGGGGAAAGGTTTGGGCTTCAGTTACGGGGCCAAGAGTCTTGAGTTCAGAACAAAATGCTATTTTTCTCTCCTGGCTTGGAATATGGGCTAGGAGCTTAAAGGTCTGCTAAGGCCAAAGGTGAAGAAGAGTGATATTTCATCATCCTGGGTACATATATCCAAATCAAGAAAGAGAGGGAAAATCTCTAGGCAGAGATAATGCATGCAGAAACAATCTTAGCTACCCCACTGAGATAGGGTTCTGGAGGGAAATTCAAACCAAATTTGTTCAGTCTGAACTAAGAACAAGGGTGGTGGCATAGGCATCAACTTCAGGGGGGCTGGGGAGCTGAAGCCCCCCCCCCAAAAACTTTTCCAGGACAGGCTGAGCCTCCCCCAGAGACAATGGGCTATAATGTCTCTGGCCCCGTCCCAGCCCCCCCCCCCCCCGGAAATTGGAAAGTCTACGCCCTTGGGTGGTAGAAAGTGCCATCAAGTCACAGCCAACTTATGGTTAACTCCGTAGGGTTTTCAAGGCAAGAGATAGAGGTTTGCCATTGCCTGCCTCTGCATAACAACCCTGAACTTCCTTGGTGGTTTCCCATCCAAATACTAACCAAGGTTGACACTTCATAGCTTCCAAGATCTGATGATATCAGGTAGCGTGGGTTGTTCAGGTGAGACTAAAAACCTTTAAATAGAGAATTCAAATGTGGGCAAATGAGATGTAGCTCTTACAGTCACAGATCTGGGGAACTATAGTTCAAATCCCCAGTCAGCCATGAAGCTCACTGGATGATCTTGGGCCAATCACTCTCAGTTTAACCTACATCACAGTGAAGAATAAATGGGAAGGAAGGTGAGATAAAAATGTACCAGATAGATAAAAGGCAGGAATGCTAATGCAACAAGATCATTTGGGTCTAAATGTACCCAAGAGGTACCAGTTTATAATAAGAATCCCAGGAACAAGAGGACCTTGTCATTGCTCTGGAACTACTCTTTCCCAAGTTAAGTATGATTTGATTAGGTAGCGTACAGCCCTACTCTTTCTGCTAGTCCTCGGAGGTGCTAATGGCCAGAAACTCTGCTACTTGACTAGCAGACCATACTTGACTAGCAGTGGCCCGTAAACACGGAGGCTAGATAGCAACACAGCAAGACCCGATCTCTTTTTGCTCCTACAGGCCTTCCTCACTAGCCATTCCATCCTGAGCAGAGTTAAGCCCTTCTACAGCCATAGAAAAATATAATTCTGCTAAGCCTGGCACTGGAGGTTGGACAGCAACATTTCCAATGGGGCCAGCCCCCCCCCCCCCCCCCGACAATTTTCATGCAGGGGTTGGGGAACAGTAACATCATGATTGGTGAAGATCCGTGCCTCAGGCACCAGAAACTGTCCTGACCCTGCTTTTTCAAAAATCTAAAAATAAGAAAAAAGAGACCCAACGTTGCTTAAATTCTAATGTCAGCTCTGCAGATCTTGTTTATTTTCCCCTCATTCTTTAGTGCCAAGGAGATGCTTCGACAAGGATCACAGTTTTCAGCTTAATTATACTCTGGCAGCCAAACAAAGTAAAAGAAATATATTGATGACCCGCATTGCTTTATTTTTATAACTGAAAGCAATTGCCACTCATGTCCAATTCTCTAATAACATGTTGTACATGAAGAAAATTAAAGGCTTGCTCTGTTTTTGCCTTCCCACCAGGATTTCATTTCAAAGGCAAGCTGCCCCTTATTAAAGCCCTGGGAAGCCAGACTTCTTCAAATGGAAATCATTTCGAGGATGGATGGCACATTTGTGGTTCCTTCAACCCATCGCAAATCCTTAACGCAGCCGGAGTTGCTTGGCAGCCCCATTTCTCATCTTTATTTTGCAATGTAGCAAAATGGTTCCTGTCACCATTAGTTTTCGTTAGAAAGGGAATAAGAACTTTTGCCTTTATGAGATTTAAAGCAGCTCTCTGCATCTGTGATGTAGTCCATACACATCCTATGCATTAGGACACAAGTTATTTATTAATTGAAATATATCTATACTAGGAATAAGGCCCATTGTCAAAATAAATGCAACAGCTGAGGCCTCTCCCCTCCCCAAACTCTGGCTTCCACAGACTCCACCTCAAAATCTCCAGGAATTTCCCAACCTGGAGCTGGCAATCCTAGTCAGGACTGGCCCCAATGAGTTCCCCACAAAGGCAAAGTAGGCCTGGAAAGGGCTTTCTGCCCATGCCTTTTTACTAACAGAACCAAGCTTGGTTGCCTAGCAACAGCCACTGAGAAGAAAGCCCCATAGCAGGAGGAGAAGAGAATGGTTTGACGGTCAGTGGGCCAACTCAGTAGCCAGCCAGCCGTGGAGGAGCCAAGCAGAAGTGTCTTTGTCAGGAGAGACAGCCATTTTGGCAATTTATTCTGACAGGGAAGAGTGGCCAAGATGGCAGTGGGTGGGCAACAGGAGTGGACCCAGCACCTAGCCAATGGCAAGCAAGTACCCTTGAGTGGCGGTTAACAGGCCAGTGGCTGATGGAGCACACAGCACAGCCAATGGGAAAGCTGGAAAGTGGCAATCCATTAGGGCTTTTATGACGATCTATATAAGTATGGTCTTTTCTATATAGTCTTCTCCCTAGAGAAGTGAGCCCAAGAGAGTTCACACAACATAGTGAAGCACAATTAAAATTAAAGAACCCAACAGGCTCATACCCATGGGGGGCATTAGGAGTGATACCCCCCATGGATCAGCCCCGCCACCCCCAGGAGGATGCCAGGCCCCCCTGGCACGGGTGGGCCCCCCTCATTTTCAGGCATGGAGTGGGCAGGCGGCAGCGGCTCCCAATAGTATTATCTCGCTCGAGATAATACCAGGTTGCTCCCTCGCTGTGGCTCCTCTTCTTCTCTTCCTCCTCACTTGCCAGCTCGCAAGAGGAGGAGGGGGAGGGGGAGGAAGCACGGAGATGAGCGCCACATGCCTAGAGTCGGATTCGACTGGCTTTCAAGCAAGGGAAACCTTTACCGTTACCTTTTAGTAAGTGCACAGATAAATTATATACACTGGAATGCTTATAACAGAGTTACTGGGGAGTGCCAAGTTCTTTTGTTGCCCTTGCCATCTCTCCCTGGGCCTACACAGCTCACTGCCAGATCCATGCCAAGCACCCTATAGCAACAACCTTGGTTTTACTGAGGACATTGTATGCATATCTGACCAACACAGAGACTTAAGAGCTGAGATACTTAGGCAAATGGGCGTGCAATGGAGGCAGCAACTGAGAGGGTGTGGCCTTAAAAGTCCTTGAGCATTCCCTTGCACGTGCTCCCCCCCCGCTCTCCCCCACAGCCATTTGTCTCCATTGTACATAAATTGTTAGTTTGTCACAAGAATTACCACGGTTTCCCTGCTCCGAGGAGGAGGAAGAGGAGAAGAGATTGGATTTATACCCTCCACTTGGAGTCTCAGAGCGGCTTATAATCTCCTTCCCTTTCTCTCCCCACAACAGACACCTTGTGAGGCAGGTGGGCTGAGAGAGTTCTTTTGAGAACTGCCCTTGAGAGAACAGCTCTGAAAGAACTTATGACTGACCCAAGGTTACACCAGCAACTGCATGGGGAGGAGTGGGGAATCAAACCCAGTTCTCCCAGAATAGCGTCCGTGCTCCTAACCACCACACCAAACTGGTAATGATTGCAAGGAGGAGGAGATTGGATTTATACCCTGCCCTTCACTACTCGAAGGAGTCCCAGAGCAACTTACCATCTCCTTTCCCTTCCCCTCCCCACAGCAGACACCCTGTGAGGTAGGTGGGGCTGAGAGAGCTCTTTTGAGGACTGCTCTTGAGAGAACAGCTCTGTGAGAACTTGTGACTGACCCAAGGTCATACCAGCAGCTACATGTAGAGGAGTGGGGAATCAAACCCAGTTCTCTCAGATCAGAGTCCACCCCCCTAACCACTACACCAAACTGGCTTTCTATTGTAACTGGAGAGTAAACACAAGCTGGAGAGTAGGTGCAACTGGATCTTGTGGTGGTGTTCAATAAATAATCATTTATCTTTTGAAGCTGCACTTCTGTGTGCTTAAGCTATATTTACTTCAGTAGGACTGAGTAGTCTTAACTGGGTACTGCTTAATAGATGACCTTTAAACAGACAAATCAGAAGGCTGCTTGATGCCACGCCTCAATCTTAAGAGTATTTGAAACAAGCCAAGAAGCAGGCTGATCTATTTCAAATGCTAGGTTCAGGCCCCAAAACTATTCAGCGCAATCTCAAATATATTTAGTCAGAAATAAGTCTCACAGTGAATTCCTTGTTCAGGCCAGGAGAGTTCAGGCAGCTTGGGATGAGACATCTTCTCTAATATGGTATAGCCTTTCTTCTCTGGCTTGAATTCTTCCTTTCATTCCTACGGGATTGATTGATAATACTCAAGACCTGTAGGTCAGAGGAGGCGAAAGAAAGAGAGAGAGTGTTTGAGTGACTGTGTTCAAGAGGACTACTTCCCGGGAAGTGTGCACACAATTGCAGCTTTACTTACTACACCAATGGAACAGGGGAAACTGCAGGTTTTTCAAACCTCAGACTGAGCATGTTTCTGTGTCACATGGATGTTACACTCACCACTATCTTGCCCTAAACACCCAACACTAGCCACCTCCCACACTTGCATTTTCATGCTACAGCAGAGGGGCAATGGTAGTTTGAGACATTTTGCCACTCTAAGAGGCTGGAAAGTTGCATGCCAACTTCCCTGCACCATTGTCAAGGATCCTTAGGAAACAATTCTCTGTGACGCTACCAGGGTTCCCAAAATATAAGCATACCTGCTCAGAGCCAGCATGGTGTGGAGGTTAAGAATCTCTGACTCGCCGCCTAATCTACCTCACAGGGCTGTTGTTTTGAGGATAAAGTGAAAGAGGGAAGAGTGATGGTGTAAACCACTTTGGGCTCCTCCCCACCGGGGAGAAAAGCAGGGTACAAACAGATAAATAAAATAACACTTTCTTAAACAAGATGCTTACCATTCTCAATGGATGAAGACGGTAGATGCTAGATGAAGGCAGCTGGGGCTTGTAACTGAAGATATCTTCTTCTTGCTAGGTGAGGCAAAGGCCCTTTCACTTGTCCAGCATCGCCTTACAGAGCTGAATTACAACAGTATGGAGATTCACTCTCACAGAAGAGTCTGCTTGAGTCATTTTTTTAGTATTTTACCTGCTCGGACTCTGCCATTATACATGAGACACCAAACGGCCCCCCTTCCTTGTTAGGGCATGCCCTTTAGCTTGCCTTAATGCCATCCCCTCTGTTAAATAGTGGGTTCCATAGATCAGCAGACTCACGGATAGCGATCAGCTCAACTTTATTTCTGTTTTCAGTCAGAGCAAGTCTGAAGAACAGGACCAAATGCCCTGTTTAAATAGCATGCAATTGCCACACCCAAACACGCCCCACTCCCAACGATAGGCTATTTACAAAACATTATTTCTTGACTGGTTACTGCCAGAATCCTAGCGGGCTATTGTTCTTTGGCTCCAAGCTCACTAGTCTCTGGAGGCACAGTCCTGCAATGTTTCAGTCCCAATACATAACACCCTCCGAAGTATTACAGGGCAGATTTCATCGAATTCCATATTCAGATCATCTCTGCCCTTGCGGTCAGGTTAAAACTGACACTCTGTCTCACAAAATATTGAAATGATGGTTATTTACCACTTTTAGGAACCGTTGGATCTTACTGCTTTTAACACACTCTTCTTCAGGGGAATAATATTCCCTATCTGATCCTCAGGGGTCTGGAGACTGAGACCTACAAGGAAAGGCTAAGGGCTTGGGAAAGTTTAGTTTGGAGAAGGGGAGACTGATGGGAGACATGATTGCTCTCTTTAAATATTTGAAAGGCTGTCATTTGGAGGAGGGCAAGGAGCTGTTCCTGTTGGCAGCAGAGGATAGGACCTGAAGCAATGGGTTTAAATTACTTGCAGAAAGGTATCGGCTGGATATTATAGGGAAACTTTTTCACGGTCAGAGTGGTTCAAAGGTGGAATCAGCTGCCTAGGGAGGTGGTTAGCTCCCCTTCACTGGGAGCTTTCAAGAAGAGGCTGGATGAATATTTGTCAGAGATGCTTTAGGCTGGTCCTGCTTTGGGCAGGTGGTTGGACTAGATGGTCTGTATGGCCCCTTCCAACTCTATGATTCTATGATTCTATAGACAGTGACCCGAACACAATCTTCTTAGTGGCCAAATTTCGAACATATTTTCCTCTAGAAAATAATGTATTATTCTTTTAGTCATTGCTCAAGATCATTTGATCATAGGAGCTCTAAAGAGCAAAGTAGAATAACACGCAGGATATTTGGTGCTCCCGAGAAAATCTTGCTTCCTTGTCCAGTTTTGACCAGGGCGGGAGCAGTGCAGCAGCTGTATCACTGCAGCCTGGAAGCTAAACCCAAGCAGCATTTCCCTGCAAGATACACAACCAGCCTTTCTGGGAGGTGGCAATCCTATCCGTGGAGAACCGCAGATGTATTTTATAAGTCAGCGAGTACTTGGGGGGAACAGTCAAGAGAACCAACAGTTTGGCATAGCTGTCCTCGTTTACGCTTCCCATAGTCTAAGCAGGAATAAAGCTTTTAAACTGTGACCCTTTAAGGTGACATCTATAATTCAATTACAGCACTTGCTTCTTGTGAACAATTTGAGTAAGTGTTGCAGTGGAGAAAATCAGTACAGTGTCGATGATTATATATCTTGTAAACACTGCTGGCTTTGTTAGGGCTCACAAATGGAGACTTCTTGCCAAGTGGGTGTTTATCTGTAGTTCCTGCTTGTTTAAACATAGGGGGTGAGGCTTCTAGGCAAAGTCTGCTATCCTACGAACACTTTCTGGGGAGTAAGCCCCACAGAATTCAAATAGCACTTACTTCTGAATCGCCCTACTTAGGATTAAGGTAAAGGTTTCCCTTGCTCAAAAGCCAGTCAAATCTGACTGTAGGATTGCAGTGCTCATCTCCATTTCCAAGCCGAAGAGCCAGCGCTGTCTGAAGATGTCTCCATGGTCATGTGGCTGGCATGACTAAATGCTGAGGTGCATGGAACGCTGTTACCCTCCCACCGAAGCAGTACTTATTTATCTACTTGCAATTTCTTGCTTTCAAACTGCTAGGTTGGCAGGAGCTAGGGGCAGAGATGGGAGATCACTCTGTCATGCAGCACTCGGGTCTCAAACTGCTGAACTACCACCTTCTGGTCTGCAGTTCAGCGTCTTAACCATTGAGCCACTGTGACCCTTTTACTTAGGACTGATCCAATACACACACTGAACTTGCAAGTAGTCCATAGGCTATCAGCTGTTCCAAAAATCTTTCTTTAAAACATTCATAGAGCCATCTTTATCCCAGAAAACATATTATTTTAAGATATTAAACAATAGCTCGTAAAACAGCCAGTGTTACCAAATTAAATGTGTCCAAGCGGTTGCCCTTCAAAGCCAGCATGTTAAAAACACTCATCTGGATGTGCCAAAAAAAAAAAACCTTCTAAAGAAAGTTCTGAGGGGAAATGGATCTTCTAATATCCTCTGGAGACTGTTCCATAGCATGACTGAAAAAACTTCTTCTGTGCCTAATGTCACCAGCAACCTGGAGAAGAAGAGATTGGATTTATACCCCTCCCTTCACTCTGAGTCTCAGAGTGGTTTACAATCTCCTTCCCTTCTTCTCCCTACAACAGACACCCTGTGAGGTAGGTGGGGCTGAGAGAGCTCTGAGAGAACTTGCGACTGACCCAAGGTCACTCCAGCAGCTGCATGTGGAGGAGTGGGGAATCAAACCCAATTCTCACAGATTAGAGTCTGTGCTCATAACCACTACACCAAACTGGCATAGTGTCTTTCCCTTTTTAAGAGAAGCTTAACGTGCGGGATCGGGCAGGTGAAGGTTTTCATGGTGTGGAGGTAAATGACATCACCTGGTAAATAATTTCCCATTAAGCCTCCACTGAAGGGAAAGGGCTTTTTTCTCCAGCTTGTCACCATCCGGAAAAGACTGGGCCTTATACACAGAAGGAGGGTTTCTTCCTTTCTGTACCATTCCGACAGAAGCCATGGGTGTCATGTCAAGAGGAGTCTGCAATGTAGCTTCTTCTCATACCAGTTGGGGGTGGGGGGAGGGAGACATACATACAACATATTAATTGCCACAGGGCCCAGTCTGAACACTCATCCTAACAACTGACACAGAATGCAGGGAATGTGAGCTCAAACTGCGTCCACTGCACTTGTGAAGATCAGTGTAGGGTTGCCATCTCTGGGTTGGAAAATACCTGAAGCTTGGGGAGGGGAGGGGAGGGGAGGGTTGGAGGTGGGGAAGGACCTCAGTGGGGTATAGAGTCATAGAGTCCACCTTCCAAAGCAATTTATTTTCTCAGTAACCAGGAGGCAAGTTGTAATTTTGGGAGATCTACAGCCACCCTCTGAAGACTGGTAACCCTAGGTGTCACCAAGGGGCACTGTTTGGCATGGGAGAGGAGCCACAGTCCAGAATTTTTTACATGACCCAAGCACCATGGGAAGGAGTCCTACTGCAAAGCTCCCATTCTGGATGAGTAACATGAGGCCCTGAGGTGGAAAAACTCTGGATTTGCACCACTGCAGGAGAGAGAGAGAGTGTGTGCATGTGTACAGGTGTGTGTGTGTGTAGGGGGGGGTCATAATTTCAGTGCCTTTCACAAACACATGAAGGTGCTTTATACTGAACCAGATCATTGGCCTATCAAGGTCAGTGCTGTCTAACTGGCTGCAGCTCTCCAGGGTCTCAGGTAGTGGTCTTTTACTACGCCATCTTGGATTGGTTTAATTTATGTTCTACTGTCGATAATTTTAATTATATGTCAATTATATTTTAAATAAATGGAGACCCACAAGAAACTTGCAGGATGGTTATCCCATTCCTCACACCTTTGCTTCTTCCCTTCTCCCCCTACCTCTCACACTTTCTCCTTTCTGCCCCCCCTTCTTACTCTCTCTCTCTCCTCCATGTATGTTACTTCCTCTCTCTTTCTGACCCGTCATCATTCTCTTCATTTTTCTGCCTCCCCACCTCTTCACTCTTTCTCTCTCTCTCTGCCCCCCCCACTCCATCACTCTCTCTTTCTGCCCCCATCACTCTTCCAGTCTCCTGCCTGCTTCCCCCACAGCAGCAGTGGCAGTGCTCTGGGAATCACAATGGATCTCCCAGCTGCAGAGATCAATTCACCTTAGGGCTGCCAGCTCCAGGTTGGGAAATTCCTGGAGATTTGGGGGTGGAGCCTTGGGACAGTGAGGCTTGGGGAGGCAAGCAGCCTCAGCAACCCTCCAAAGCAGACATTTTATCCAGGGGAACTGATCTCTGTCACCTGGACAACAGTTGTAATTCTGGGTGCTCTCCAGCCCTTGTCTGGAGGCTGGCAATGGTAGGTCAAGTGAAGGAAATGGCTGGTTTGGAGGGTGGAGTCTATGGCATTATACTGGTCTGTAGTCCCTCCTCAAATCCCACCCTCCCCAGACTCCACCTCTCAAATGTCCAGGAATTCCCCAACCTGGGATTGGCAACCCTATTTCCTTCCCACCCAACCTACCTTTATCTGTCTTCAGATTTCCATCTCCACCCCCCTCCCCCGCAGCCTCTACCTAGGAAAATTACAGTCTTTCTCCTCAGTGGGGACTAAAGCAGCTTACATTATTATTTACGCCTTGTTATCTGCACAACAACCCTATGAGGTTGTTTAGGCTGAAAGTATGTGACTGGTCCAAAATCTCCCAGTCATCTTCCACTGCAAGATGGGAATCTGAACCTGGGTCTTGCAGATCCCAAATCTGAAACTCGAACTGTTACATCACACTGGCTTTCATAGGGTGGCTGCTGATGAACAGTAGCAAAGCAGCTGGGCCTAATTAAGTCATGCAAATCAGGTGGTATCAAGTCACACAGAGGGTGCTGCCTAGGGATGCCAGCCTCCAGGTGGGACCTGGGGATCCCCTGGAATTACTGCTCATCTCCAGACTGCAGAAATAACTTTCCATGGAGAAAATGGATGCTTTGGAGGGTGGAGTTTATGGCATTGTACCTCACTGAGGTCCCTGTCCTCCCCAGGCTCCACCCCCAAATCTCCAGGAGTTTCCCAGTCTGGATCTGGATCCGCTGCCCGTGGCCAGGGGAGTACTTGGCAACCCTAGACTGCTGCCAGTAAAAACCCTGCCTTTACTGACAGAAACACTTAGAAGCCCCCCCTCCCCCGAACATTCTAATCTCTCACAGTTGATGTCTGGAGCTGATGCCATTTCAAAAGGTATTGGGGGGAATTCAGTGGTCCCTGAAGTTTTTTTTAAACTTTTTGGATTTTTCTTCAGGAAGGGGCCTGACTATGTAGGAAAAGCTGTTGGGGGAGAGTGAGCTCTCTTTTGGCAGATATAAATATCCACACAGAAAAAAAAAAAACCTCTCGGAATTAGTACATAGATGTTTATAAGGTTATAAGTTGCCCAGAGCCTGCTTGCAGGGTAGATGATTTATCAAACAAACAAACAAACAAACAAACAAACAAACAAATAAATAAATAATCTACTACCTGATCCTTTTCACTTGAGACTGAACCTGGGACCTTCTGCACACAAAGCAAATGCTCTGTTACCAAACCACGCTGCCCCACCGATTCTCATAGAAAGAGCTCACTACAGAAAGATAGAAAAGTACTGCATTATGGAAAGGACTTTGCCAGAGCTTTTCCTCTAATGTCCTAATTTTCTACTTGGTTCATGTACATGGAAAAACTTTCAGAAACATAACTTTCCCACTCTGCAGTCTGAGCTGCTGCAGCCTAGAATTCTGACACCGCGCTCAGCATAACATGCAGCTCCTTTCGGAGGCAAGATACCCCATAGATCCTTGTCTTGGTTTTTTTTGTGTGAAAGCTTCCAGATGGAAAGATTTCATTCTCCGCCCGCCGTAGGCAACTATTTCCATTGCTGTTTCTGAACTCTGCTCAGCACTGCTCTCCAATGTGATAGCAATCCATTAATTACATTTTTCCCCCCAATCAAATTGCTTGCTTATCATTCCTTCCCATCCATCTTTGTCAGTCTAAAGGCCGGTTCTCACATGTATGCTTATTATTTGTGGGCTGTAGCATCCATCAAGTGACAGCTTGTGTGTGTGAATCAGCCATCATCACAGAATGTCCATGTCACCCGATGCCTTCTCAAGTGTGGCGATAAATGCATGAGTAAGGACATACATTGGATTAAATGTCAACTCAACCCTTTAACTACTGCATGTAGATGTGAAATGGCCCTTTAAGGAACATTCTCTTGAACTACACTACAAGCTTTGCTGAGTCTCAGTGGATCCATTTGTTTCACACCATAGTCCATCACAATCTATTTCAGGGGTCCCCAACCTGTTGAACCCCCAGGTAGTTTTAGGGAAATGGCCACCACAACAAAACTGGCTGCTATGGGTGGTGATGGGATCAATCTCAAAATGACTGACATGGAGGATCCATTCATAATCACAAACATTGGGAGGTTATGTAAAAGGTTAGGTAGTTTCAAGCCAGGGGCTGTGGTGGCTCAGTGGTTAAGATGCTGAACTGCAAACCAGAAGATCAGTAGTTTGGCAGTTCGAGACCCGAGTGCCGCATGACGAAGTGAACTCCTGTCTCTGGTCCCAGCTCCTGCCAACCTAGCAGTTCAAAAGCAAGAAATTGCAAGTAGATAAATAGGTACTGCTTTGGTGGGAATGTAACAACATTCTGTGCACCTCGCTGTCTAGTCATGCCAGCCACATGACCATGGAAATGTCTTCGGACAGCACTGGCTCTTTGGCTTAGAAACGGAGATGAGCACCAACCCCTAGAGTCGAATTCAACTGGCTTACGAGCAAGGGAAACCTTTATTTTTTAGTTCTAAGCCAAGAATCCTCTTGTGATGATGAAATCTGTCTCCCAGTGGGTGATTTCTGCAGACACAAAGATGATGCCTCCCAGACTTTTTTGGACATACACAGAATCAAATTCTTGCCCTTTTGCATAGTTTGATTTTGAATAACTACACCTATTCAAATTTTGCATAGTTTGATTTTGAATAACTACACACAACTTTGAATAGGTGTAGTTATTCAAAATTGTGTGTTACCTTCTTTCAGAATCATGTAGTAAAGACAGACTCCACGAACTAAATCAAATTGTAGAGTTGGTTAGCCTTTATACAAGCCATTATAGCCTATTAGCTTCCCTAGTGCAGTAATTTCCCAGACATTTTCTTACCATTCGACTTGGGCCAGAAAGCTGTTTATTTCCCCCAAACCTAGTTTTTCTCCAGTCATCAGATTAAAGATTGCACCACACATCTCCATAATATGGAATTCCATTCATGCAATCCATTTAAAAAGTGGAGAAAATTGACCCTTTGCTAATCTTCAGGCTCACTATTAACAAGCGGTTAAAGATTAAACTGTCAGATATGATCTTGCATACATCTTTTAATAGGAAAGCCTAAATTGAGTTTATCCTGATTCTCTGTATAGCAGGGTGATTAAAATGTATTATGGAGTCAGTAATTGCTCCCGATTGTGCTCTGCGATAGGCAAGTGTGTTCCTAAACTTCAGCTTACTACTGAATATTCATAATCTATCACAGAGATCTTTGTCGCTCCCATTGTGCTTAGAGAAGGGCCATAGACTCAGCTGTAGAACACATGTTTTCCATGTCGAAGGTTTAAGTCTCCCAGGTGCCTCTAAGTTGAAAGCAACACAGATGGCAGGACTGAGAAAGGCATACTGCTTGAAACCATTGAGAGTTGCAGCAATCAGGGAAGAAGCAATTTGGTTTGATCCGCAATCCCCAACAGGGTGCCGAAGGACACCATGGGCCTGCTGATAGGTTTCCCGATGCCCCCATGCTTAAAACTGCTAACATTTGAATGATCTAACATTTTTTACTGATCCTGCCCACGTGGCAGTCATTTTGTGGTGGTACCCACTTGTTGTTGTTCAGTTGCACAATTGAGTCTGACTCTTCACAATCCCATACACCACATCATGCCAGGCCCTCCTGTCCTCCGCCGTCCTCTGGAGACTGCTTAATTTCATGTTCGTTCCATCGATAACACTGCCTAACCATCTCATCCTTTGCCGTCCCCTTCTTCTTTGACCTTCAATCTTTCCCAGCCTCAGGGTCTTCTCCAGTGAGTGCTCCCTTCTCATTTGGTGGCCAAAGTATTTGAGCTTCAGCTTCAGTATCTGTCCTTCCAGGGAACAGTCAGGGTTGATTTCCTTTAGGACTGACTATTTTGATCTCCTTGCAGTCCAAGGTGTTGGGGAAAATAGTCAAAATACTTAAATCCTCAGAGTTTGCAATGGATCTTTGCTTCACTGGAGAGGAGACCTTTCTGTTTAAAATCTTTAGTTCTAAGGGATAGGGTACACAGGAAACCTACAAAATAAAAGAGATATATCTAGAGCTACATCTTTACATGTTACTGGTACAAACACATGGTCACTCAACAATGGAGAATCCTCCTTCTTCCTGACCCCTAGAAGGAAATCACCTGATTACATTAACCAATGATTGCTAGTAAACACACTTAGATTTTCAGGCTTTCTTCCCATTGGCTCTGTGCCAGGTTTCCCTACCAGGTCAGTCTAAACAATAGCACAGAAGCTAGACAGGTTAACCCTATAATGGCTGGAATCTGGACCTTGCAACTCACACATTTCCAACACGAGTGACTCTCAAGAGTCTTCTCCAGCACCATAATTCAAACACATCTATTCTTTGGTGCTTGGCCTTCCTTATGGTCCAACTCTCGCAGCCATACATTACTACTGGGAATACCATCACTTTGACTATATGGACTTTTGTTGGCAGGGTGATGTCTCTACTTTTTATTATGCTGTCTAGGTTTGCCATAGCTTTCCTCCCAAGGAGCAGGCATCTTTTAATTTCATGGCTGCAGTCACCCACTACTCTTTGTCAAAGTGCCCATGGGTTTGAGGATCCCTGGTCTAGATGGACCAATGTTCCATCTTACATTTGATCTGCACATGCAGGGTTCAAAGAGTGCCATATGGACCTGGCCAGTCTGATTTAATCCAATGATTTTTTTTAACTAGCTGCAACTCCTCAGCCTTCTTTTATGAGGGCAAGAAGGCTTGTCCCATGGTCAGCAAACACTGTCATTGTGTTTAGCAATATGCCACTTATCCACATGTGGACTTATTGCGGTTAGTTGGTAAACAATCTGCTCACGCAAAAGCCAAGCTGTCAAAACAGAAAGGAGCTTAGAGCTGGCAGTTGTAAAACGAGACGCTGTCAGGCCAAGGTTAGTGTGGGGCGTCCGTGCCCACTGTTTAAGCAAAAAGAGTGCTCATAAAATAATCAAGTGCCTTTTACTCATGCAAATGGAGATTAGGGTTCGCTTGAAGTTTTGAACTGTGGTTCCCATTGTGCCTCATCTAATGCTCTTGTAAACAGAGCAGAAAATTCCTGTGACGCAAAATTCTTTACCTTTTGTATTACAAGTGCTGCCTGACCGAATTCAGTTGTGCCGTGGTCTGCCTGTTGAACAGTTGACTACTCTGTCTTGGCTACTGAAGCTTTCAAGGGATAAGACAAGAAAAATAGAGAGCCCCCCCCCCAAGCATGCTCCATGGACAGCTAATGCAGTGACAATTCCTTACTATGCCGATGTCTCTACCAACGTCACACTCAAGAAAGCCGGAGCAGGCTTTTCAACAATTGGTTAAGAAAATGCATTACTTTTTGTAAGCCATTTATAACCAAAAGAAACAGACTCTACAGGCACTAAGGGAGGCACTTCCTGGCATCCCAGGAATGTGAGATTTTTGAAATTCTAATTGAGGTTGCTGTCTTTTTTCTAACAGAGTCCTTATGCCTTTTGCTATTGCAGAAATTCGATGGGTTCTCTTTGGAGAAACAGTGGCAAGCTTCATTCTGACCAGAGATCCTCAGCCCAAATCTTACCTCAGTCATGAGCTCTGAACCTCAGCCCCACCACTCCTTCAGCAACACATGGATAAGATACTCACCCACCTGGCAGCGCTGTTGTATACATGGCCTGTAAGCAGAGCCATTAAAAAAACCCTGTGTTTCAAGTGTTATTGATACAAACGGAAGTTTTACTCAGGAACCAGCCACAAAAATGAAGCTGTACTTTCTAACAGTTATCTTTTCTACAGTGAGCTATTTAAAGTTTTACAGTGTACCACATCAGCAGTTTGAGGGGGGAAATGGCTTTAATGTTCATCGCCTTTTCCTCTACAAATATGCCATGTAACCAGTTTCCCATACGCAAATCCATTTTTGTGTGTATGTAAAAACAGCAATTCTGGAGTGAAAAATGGCATATTGGCAGATCTGAGAGGAAAATAAAGGAAAATGCTGTGCGGTTCTGACAACTATTTCCCAGTTCTCCTCTTTTCTCCCACCCCACCTACAGAGTTGCAGAACTGTCATGTGAGTAAGTTTATTAGGTTTGGTTTGGCCTGGCATTTTAATCAAGTCTGAGAACGGTTATATCACGACTTCTCTTTTAATTTGGGGGTTAGATATGGTGTGTCTCTAACTTTCTTGTTATTTCTCTCTGGGTATGTAACACTGCCACCAGGAATTTAATTTCAGTCCTATCAATTAACCTTTCCCTTTTTCTGGTCAAATGATCGTAGCAATATATAATGAAAAACCTTTCCCATAGTATTGTGTCCAAGCTCTAAGGCTCCTTCATTGGACTATGTGGTCGTGAGGATGAGACTCTTATATTTTAATAGCATAGGACTCCAGGTTAACAATAATCAAAATAGAACTTAATTTGTACAAGAAGTGTATTGGTTTCAATATGATTTGTAAGTTATCTCTTTAGTGAATAAAAAAGCGTATATCAGTAACTCCTGACCGGTATCACTCTTTCACTTCACAAACACTCCTCACTCTCATATCCTCCTTTCTCTTCAGAATGTACTTTGTCCAGTCTTTATTTTATTACGCTAATGTTTAATCTTTCACTTTTTAACTCAGGTTCTGTCAGGTTCACTGTCATACACTTATAATACTTTGACAATATTAGGTTTTGACTCTCTCTAGTGGCTAATATGTCCTCTAAAGTATTCTACTTCCTTATAAGAATTTTAAATACTTTTCTCAGCACTAACATGGGATTCTAATTAGAAGACTGCTTCTCAGACTCTGTAGACTGCTGACTGACCACAACCGACTGTTAACTGCTGATTTTCTTCAGACATACTTCTTAGCTCCGCCCATACACACTCAGTCACCAACCAATCACATCACTCTCTCATTCCCCCTGTTTCACCTCCCCTTTCACTTCTGAAACTTACCACCATTCAAAGAAACACACACTTAAAACTAAATCATTACAGGTTATTTCTCAAAACAAGAGTGATTCTGTGCAGAAAATGGCCCAGTTAAGATATGACAACATTGGGATGAAACAAATGATATATGGTTAATTTTGATCTATCCAACCAGGATCTGATACACAGTTTGATATTGGTTTATTAACCACGGTTATCTTAACTACAGTTTTGTGTGTTACACAAACACACACATCCTTACTTGCTCCCCATCCCCACAGTCTACAGAACAAATGGGCTTGCCATTTACCTGCCACCACTCCAAGCGGTGGCGGAAGAAAAAAAATAAAAATAAATCACCAACGTTGCTACATCACTTTCAGGTACAACCATAGATTTTCTGGTGATTCCTAGAGCTACCCTTTATCACTCCAGGGTTGTACCTGGAAGTCATAGCAACATTACCAACACTGAGTCCACCTCCCACATGTACCTGCCCCCAGACCTTCTGCTGGTTGTCAGGCTCAGCCTGGCAACCCTAAGAACAATGGTGATCAAACCAACATTTGAGGAACCAGGATCTGAGTAGGGTTGCCAGGTCCCTACTGGCAACCAGCAGGGGGTGGGGTGGGACTTACCAGGAAAGGGAAGGAGGCCCAGGAGATGTCACCAGCGATGTGGCTGAAGAGCTAAGTCAAACAGAATAGAGGGCCAACAATAAAAAATTAATATATAATATAAAAAGATACATGTACTTATTAGCAAAGAATTAAAAAAACATACAAGGGCCCAATCACAACTCATGTTTTTTAATTCTTTGCTAATAAATACATGTATCTTTTTATATTATGTATTAAGCTTTTATTTTTGGCCCTCTATTCTGTTTGACTTACCTCTTTAGGTTCCAGTTCCCAGGTTTCAGGGTTAAGTTCTCTCCCCACCCCGTTTTGTCACCAGCGATGTGGCAACATCATTTCCATGGCACACGGAAAGTGATGCCATCACACTGCAATGTCATGATGACTCTCTGGTATTTGGGCAAAAGCTCTATGGTAAAAACGGCTTTTATCACAAAGTTTATGCCCAGATACCAGAGCACCACCTCGATGTAGCTGGTGTGATGATGTCATTTCCAAAGCATGCCAGAAGTAATGTCACTATGTTGCTAGAGACATTGCCTGGGCCTTCCTCTTTCTCCTGGTAAGATCAGCTGGCAGATGGGGTGTGGGACCTGGCGGTAGAGGACTCCACCTCCACTGGGGAGGCTGGCAACCCTAGATCTGAGTAAGCAACTGTAAGCCAAAACCTGGTTTTACAAACTAACTGCAGCTAAAATAAATGATGTTCAAATGGAGATGTTTTGTGACATGGTTAAGAAATCAGGGGTTCATAGTAGGCTCATGTGGTTCCTCCCCCTTTTTTCCACATGAATCCCTCCCTTTGCCTCCCTTTTGAGCATCGACCATGGTGCAGTGTAATGTCTGTGACAAGATCGATACCAATCAGGGTTAGCGTTTAAATCAGAGTAAAAGTCCCAAATTAGACATGCTTGGAAACATACAATTGCCCCTGACCTGTGGTTTCCTGTCTACATCAGCTGGGAAAAGCTCAGCATTTCTCTGCTCCTTTCAATCAGCAACCGATGAAGCTGAAGTGGTGGCAGGGAAATTGAACTACAATGCCCAAGATTCTTTGTAGAACTCTATACTAGCTAGGCCCATATAAAAGTGGCTAATTTTGGTTGGGTAGAGGTGCCCTAATCTGGTGTCGTCATAGCTTGGCTAAATTAAGGTTGTTACACAGATTGTTTTTCTGGGCAGCCTGCTTCGAGCACCTGCATATATACCAGCTGCCGCAAATTCCATCGCAGCTCCCTTCACAGAAGCAGTTAGCTCACTGTGGAGGAAAGATCGTCAGGCACAAATTACATCTCTCTTCTTCCACTGCGTTCCTTCCCCTGCCCTCCAGTAGCGTCTGTAATCATGTTGCTGGGTGATCAGTAAGCGGGAGACTCAAACATACTGCTCTTATTTTTCTTTTTCTGTTGGTGGGAAACAAAAAAATGTGTCCTTCAAAAACCTGATTTTTGGATCCTACAGTCTGTTTCTGTGGGCAGACGGGCATTTCCACTAGTAAAAAAGGGAGGATGGTTTTCACCACCTTCACACTGCAGTTCATGGTTCTGGGGGATGGCCCCTGAACCCTAGAGGTCATTTGCGAGGTGGGGGGACTACACTGGGGAGAAAGTAGAGTTCTGCTCCGTGAGTGGGTCTTAGATCCTATCTTTACTCATTGGATCCAATCTTTATCCATTTACAGCGCACCCCTAACTGGAGTTACACCCTTCTAACTGGAATTACAGCCTTCTACAGTGCACTCCTAACCAGGGTTACATCCTTCAGACTTAGAAGGGAATAACTCCACTTAGGAGTGCACGCACTACCATTTACTTGCTTTAAATATTGGTACCTATGATGGTACCAGTGGCCCCTATTGGTTCTCGGGGCAGTTTGCAGGAAGTTTAAAATAAGACAATAAAAACCACACACAGCTCAAACAAACAACGTCAATAAAAACATAAGGCTTCTTTAAAAACTACAATACATATTAGAACGGCATTAAAGTGGCAAAAGTATGAAAGCATCAGCTGGTTAAGAATTACTGAGGATGCTGCTGCTGCTGCTGAATTTCTCAAGCAATCCTTGCCCTGTAGGTTGTTCTACCATGATTCAGCTCCGAAACTATGTTCCCACTGTCCAGTCATCCACAGCTGGCTACTGACACATGTTCTCATTTTTCTCCTCTTTTCCAGCAGCATTCAGCGGCAAGATGTGCTTTCAGGCCACACTAGACAAGACAACACCCCTGAGTTTGCCCCAGGGACATCCCTCCATTTTGTAGTGAATTCCTTTTAACAGCACAAGCGGGTTGCTATATCTGGTCAGGAGGACACTGTGGTGGGGTAGGGAGGGGCCTCAGCAGGGTATGAAGCCATAGATTCCACCCTTCAAATCAGCCATTTTCTCCAGGGGAATTAATCTTGGTCATCTGGAGATCAATTGTAATAGTGGGAATTCCCCAGGAGCCAGCTGGAGGTTGGCAACCCTACAGTGGGTGAACGCAGAAGCCCCTGGGTTGTGTTGGCCCCTACCAGAAACAATCCCCTGCAATGCTGTTAAAAGAAGTTCCCCATTGGGAACTCACCTTACACAATGGAGGCACATCTCCGGGCTGAATTTGGGAATACCATCCTGTTTAGTTTGGCCCTTAGTGCATTAAGTTTGCAGAGCCAATAAGAAGCTGCACTCTGCCTAACCTACTGCCCTCACTACGCCTCTGAACATGCTGGTATCTGGCACCCTGAAAAACAGATCTTACTGTTTCATACTGAAAGGAAAGGATACATAATTTAGTTTTATGCAATTAGCTGTCGCTCTAACAAATCTAAGCATATTATATAACCTTTGCAGAGTCAGTTTGGCATAGAGGTTAGAGCGTTGGACTCTAGTTCTAGATTCAGATACATGTTCGGCTTCCTGGAGCCAAACTGATCAAGCTCATCTGGGTGGGCTGATCTTTTGAGGATAAAACGGGGGAGGGGAGAACAATGTTGTAAGATGCACTGGAGAGAAAACTGGAGGAGAAATAACTAACTAAATAAATATGATATGCCTTTGCCAGGTTGCCACTGAGAACATAAGAAACTCCCAGAATGGTTCAGACTAGAGGTCTAGTAGAGCTTCCTGTTTCCTACAGCAGCCAATGTGCTACTTCAAGGAAACCATAATGCAGAACAACTCTTATTCAGAGGCTCAAAGGTTAAGACGCTGAACTGCAGGCCGGAAGGCCGGTAGTTCAGCAGTTTGAGACCCGAGTGCCACATGACGGAGTGAGTTCCCATCTCTGGCCCCAGCTCCTGCCAACCTAGCAGTTTGAAAGCAAGAAATTGCAAGTAGATAAATAGGTACCACTTCGTTAAGAAGTAACAGCATTCCATGCGCCTCAGCTTCTAGTCATGCCGGCCACATGACCATGGAGAAGTCTTTGGACAGCGCTGGCTCTTCAGCAGGGGAACAGAAATGAACACTGCCCCCTAGAGTTGTATTCGACTGGCTTTCGAGCAAGGGAAACCTTTACCTTTACCTTTACCTTTAAATCATAGCTAATAGCCACTGATAGACTTATTGTCTATGAATTTGCTAGAGATTTTATTTAAAAAAAAAAAAGACACTGACATTTAGTAAAGGGGGCCTAGATGCCTGATAACAGCACTGCAAAGGGGATAAAGGCAACACTTGAAAACTGACTATATATTATCTCTCTGCGGTCCGGTTGAAGCTGTAGAGAGGGACTCATCCAATAACCAGTCAATGTAGTCACTGATGCAGTTCCACAACAGCAGACGTCTGCCTGGAGCAGAGATTGGATTTGAGATGGTTGGCTGTTTAATTCGCTGCCTGTTATGCTCTGGCGCCCTCTCTTTTCCTTCAGACACTTAGCTGAAAGCACAGCAACATCTATCGGCGGGGGATGGTTAGGGCAGCTTCCCTCGGAATACGTGTTCAGAAGGCTGGAAGACTGCTGTGAGCAGTGAACAGCCTGGCATTTGTGCCTGTCAGACTGACAATCCCTTTGTGAAACCCGAAGGGAGGGAGATTTTCTGCCATATTTTAGACAGACAAAAGAGAATGCTAGCAGTCACAAAGGTGGCCGTCAACATTTGCTGGTGAAACTCTGCATTTTCAGACATTCACATTTGCCTCAGGTCGCCCAAATTCATACATGATGTGGGACACTTAACCTGGACTGTTTGCCCTGACTTGGATGCTGTTGGGAAGTGTACCCCCCACTCCTCACAGCACTGTGGTGTTTCTGTACATCTCCCCAGGTTTTCACAAACATGACCACTACACCTTTCAGCTAACTGGAGAGCCAGTTTAGTGTAGTGGTTAGGAGGGTGGACACTAATCTGGGAGAACCGGGTTTGATTCCCCACTCCTCCACATGCAGCTGCTGGAGTGGCCTTGGGTCAGTCATCAGTTCTTTCAGAGCTGTTCTCTCAAGGGCAATTCTCGAAAGAGCTCTCTCAGCTCCACCTACCTCACAGGGTGTCTGTTGTGGGGAGGGGAAGGGATTGTAAACTGCTCTGAGACTCCTTCGGGTAGTGACTGGTGGGGTATAAATCCAACCTCCTCCTCCTCCTCTTCCTCTTCTTCAATGGGAAACTTTGAGGAAAATATCTTTTTGCTTGTTTTTTTTGTGTGTGTGACACGATTCAGGAAAAGGTGGATTTATTAAGTTTAATGTTCATGCCCCATTAAACACTGTGTCTGTATATAGCTTTTGATTCCCCCTCCCTTATGATCAGAAACGTTATCTCCGCAAAGAAGTTAATGATTCCAAACTTCCAAAATTAAATCCAGTCTTTTCGCAAAGCAATGCCATTTAAAATAAGAACTGCAATCTCTGGTCTACAGCAAATAACATTTCTTTCTAGACGTGCGCACCAATCTGAGTTTCTCCAACCTGATTTAAAGTCGTGGGATGTAATCCTGCACACAAGTCAGTAGCTTCAACCCCATTGGTTCTGAAGCGTTTTAAGCCCCATTAATTTTGAGCACGATTGCAGCTCAAATCTCTGAGGAGTTTAGCTACAAAAATAGACTGTAACCAGAATTAACTTGTCTAAAGGTTTGCGATTCCAGGTGCTAAATGAGCAAGAACTGACATCTTGTATCTCGTACCAACTTTAAACAGATGGCTTTGAAGCACTGCTGTTGCACTGAGGATAATCAATCTAGACTTCAAGGCACTAGCCCTTAATACTGAGATGTTTGCTAAAAAAAAAAGAGAGAGAGAGAGAGAAAGTGGGCTTTTTGCCATTTGCATTAGGGAATTTCCTTAAAAATTGTGCCTCTTTGGAATCCGGGTAATTCAAGTGTCTAAAGAAGGGTACTTAATGTAGCTCTGCAACACCTAGCACGTGGTTGAAAGCAAAGAATAAAAGAGGAAGGGCTCTCTGTACGTCTGTGTAGCTACCTGGTCCTGTGAGCCATCTAGTAAGACTGCAGTTTGGTGTAGTGGTTAGGAGTGCAGATTCTAATCTGGGAGAACCGGGTTTGATTCCCCACTCCTTCACATGCAACTTCTGGTGTGACCTTGAGTCAATCACAAGTTTTCTCAGAGCTGTTCTCTCAAGAGCAGACCTTGAAAGAGCTCTCTCAGCCCCACCTACTTCACAGGGTGTCTGTTGTGGGGAGAGGAAGGGAAGGGAGATTGTAAACCTGAGATTCTGAGTGAAGGGCGGCATATAAATCCAATCTCCCCCTCCTCCTCTTCTTCCCTAAGAACAGTATCACAGACCCTGGGGCCTCTCACCTCCCCTGGAGGCTGGTGGGTCTCAGCAAGACGGGCAGGGGTCATGGCTCCATTCCTGGAAAGCAGCACACCAGGCACAAATGCAGGTCTGAAAAACAGTTTATTGTTGGGGCATGTCATGCCAGACCCTCCCATGCTGAGTTCAGGCACTGTAGGCTGGCATGAAATGGGGTTTCCAGGCCCCCTTTCCAGGCATGAAATGGGGTTTCCAACCCCTTGCCAGCTCTGGGTTGGGAAATACCTGGAGAGTTTGGGCGGGAACATGAGGAGGGCAGACTTTCGGGAGGGGAGGGACTTTAGTGGGGTACAATGCCATAGAGTCCAGCTTCCAAAGTGGCCATTTTCTCCAGGTGAAGTGATCTCTGTCCCCTGAAGACCAGTTGTAATCCCAGGAGATCTCCATCCACTACCTGGAGGTTGGATGATGGGGGGGTAGAGTTGCCAGATGCAGGCTGGGAGATTTGGCAATGGAGATTTGGCAACTGATATTGGGAGATTTGGCGATGGAGCCTGGGGAGGACAGGGGAGGACTGCGACCTCAGTGGAGTACAATGCCATACCCTCCAGAGCATCCACTTTCTCGCAGGCAAGCCCAATCACGTCAGTCCAGGTCCCCAGTCACCAGAGGTCAATGTGACTTCCAGGTGCAGACACATGCACACACATAGAGAGAGAAAATACAACAACAATCCCCCCCCCCCATACCACTATCTCCAGAGGAACTCTGGATCTCTGTAGTCAGGAGATAAACTGTAATTCTAGGGGATCCCTGGCAAACTGTAATTCTAGGGGATCCCTGGCTTGCACCTAGAGGCTGGCATTCCTATGCATAGCCTATCTACCTCCTCCATGGTCCCCGGCATGGCCTGGCCCGACTGGTCTTCCTGCCATAAACATATTCCTGTAAGCCCAATTGAATAAAATGGGACATACTTCTGGGGAGACCTGTGTCGGATTGCTCTCCCACTGTACTCCCTCCAACCCCTGCCCTTCATTTTGAGAGTCGCCTCATGATGGGGCATTCAGATGCCTAGCTTGCTTGAATGCTCTGCACCTCTCCAATGCTCCATCAAGGTTTCGAGGTATCTGTTGCCACATCTATTAGACATAATTAAAGTAGACAATGGCGTTAAGAGTAGGATGTCAACTGCTTGGCGATAATGGGCTAGCCATTCCGCTTTGTGACACTTTTCCTGTTGGGACATATCACTCAGCTGCCCAAAGTCTGCCCAAATGACAGAAGAGATTAGCCCGTCAGGCAAGATGATGGACCCAAATGTGTATGATCTGTTAAATAAACTGTCCCCTTTGGGTCTCTTATCATGCTAGGCACTTCTGAATCTCGCCTCTCTGTAGGTCATCTTAATTTTTTTCAAAAAAGGATGAACATCAAACATTGCAATTAATCAATGTCCAAAACAGCTGCTATCAGGTGGAGGAAAGGAAGGAATCAGAAGCCATCTACAAGTCCTGGCTATTTTTGTATGGGTGAGCCGGTGTCACATGATTCTTCTTGGACCTATTACTATTAAGACACTTTCTTATTGAGCTGACAAATTTCACTTAACTTCCACCTCTATAGGTAGGGTTGCCAGCAACTGGCAGCAGGTGGGAGTTGGGGGGGGGTAGGCCATAGGGGGTGCCATTGGGCTGTCCCTTCCAGGAAAACTTCCAGGAAGTTCACTTCCAGGAAGTGTTACATCACTTCCAGAAAAAAACCCAGAGGTGACTTCATGACTCTCTGGAAATTTACCAGAGAGTTTCTGTCAGTTCCTAGAGAATAAAGTCACACTCTCCCATGTAAATGGCAAGCCTACTTAAGGTTGCCAGGCCTGTGCCCGCAACCCCTAGGAGATTTCTGGGGTTGGGAAGGGTTGCATCTGACCTGGAAGTAATGTTACTTCCAGCCACTCTTTAAGATTTCCTCCAAATCTCTATGGTAAAAGCCATAGAGATTGAGGGAATTCCTAGAGCATAACCTGAAAGCTGTGTCACTTCCAGGTCAGGCACCATTCCCCAACTCTGTCTCCTGCCACAAATACTGGTGGCAGTGGGAATGCGAGCATGTGGATGGGAATTGCCCACTGGAAATGGACACTTTTTATGTCTATCCCCCCTACCCTTCATTGTTCATTGGTTGCACACAGGCACAGTCTTCCCTCTAAGCTGAGTTAGTGTGAGCTAGCTCACCATTTTTTAGTCTCCAGCTCACACATTTTTGTCTTAGCTCAGGAAGAATGGCTCCAGAGCAAAATAATCTATGCAGTGGCCAAATGGCTCGCTCACAACTTTAAAGCCAGTAGCTCACAATGCGGAATTTTTGCTCACAAGACTCCACAGCTTAGAGTGAGCATCACCAGCTAACTCTTCAATCCTGTGTTCAGGATGGTACAAATTTTAATCCAAATATTTCGATATGTTAAGGCTAAGAGTAGGGAGCTGAACACATTAATACTGTGTGAGACACTTAGTCTATCTAGGTTGGTGCTGTCTACTCTGACTGGCAACCACTCTCATGTAGTAAATGATATGAAAGGGAGAGGTCTGACATATATCACTTACCACCTGGTAACTGGAAATGCCACAGGTTGAACCTGGGACCTTCTGCATGCAAGACAGATGCTCTACCACTCAGCCAATATTATGTTCTATTACGTTATGTTGCATTGCATTGTCAGGGCTCTGGTATCCTAACTCCCTCATTCCTATTGGCTGCCGAATAAAGACTCCTTATTGGTCCTGAAGCCAATGCAAGGAACCAATTGCAGAGCCCTGCTTAGATCCAATGAGACTGCATGTTTCCAGTCACAATGTATACAGTTATTCGTTGGAACACTATAAGTTGAGTGCCGCTCTTGCTAGAGCTGTCCCTGAGCTGAACGATGCTTTGAATAAAAGCCCACATCTGATTTATCGTCTTCCAGCTCAGTACTTAACAGCCAGTTGTTTAGATTCAGACACACTCTAAACATAAAATACCAGAAAACTTCCTGATGGGAAATACAGCCTTAGTTTTACGCACAGATCAGTAAGCCATACTCCCCAATAAAATTAAATTATTTAAAGACCTCATACCTTGCTTCCTTAAAGGGCTGCCAAGTTTTATACTGATCCCTCTAGATATTCCTTTAATATTAATCTGATCTACAAGCACTTTATTAGATGATGTTAAATTAGTGAACAGCTTCGACTGCTTGTTTTGATTTATTAAACCTCTGTTAAGGGCGATGACATCCCCCCCCCCCCCCCACATTCAGTCGGCAACCTAACTCCCTCATTTAAGATATTGTTAATGTTTCTTTGAACAGTGGCTAGGTTTAATCCAGGCTACACAACACATTATTCTATAAATATGATTTCGTTTTCAGTATTTTCTGTTTAAAGCATCTAGGAATCATTGACAGGACTGCACTACAAAACATGGCCACACAATCCAATCCTTTTTTTAAAAAACAACAACAACCCAACTTTCTATCACCAATGTTTGCCAAAAGGGAGGAAGTTCTTGAAAACAAGCAGTAAATTTATCTTGAAATTCAGGAACCAAGTCGGGTTGTCTTCCTGGCAGCCGAAGAGACTGAATCATGTTCAAGTCCCAAGTGAAGGAGAAGAAGAGAGATTGGATTTATACCCCACCCTTCACTACCCAAAGGAGTCTCAGAGCAGCTTACAATCCCTTTCCCCTCCCCTCCCCACAACAAACACCATGTGTAGGCGGGGCTGAGAGAGCTCTTTCGAGAACTGCCTCTGAAAGAAGTTATGACTGACCCAAGGTCACACCAGCAGCTGCATGTGGAGGAGTGGGGAATGAAACCCGGTTCTCCCAGATTAAAGTCTGCGCTCCTAACCACTACACCAAACTAGCCACTTTAAACTCAACATGAACATTTAGAAATTCTCCAGCAACAATCACTGTAGATGGGGAAACTGACATGAGCTGGCATAGAGGAGGGTAAGGAGGAATCAGCTAGGGTAATACAGGAACACTAATGGGCAAGAGCCTTGAAGAACACAGGCCAGGTTTGAGCCATATTGTTTAAGAGAGCAGCAATGGCCAAGAGTGGAAGGGCTTACAGATATAACAAGGACACCCAGACAGTGGTGTCAGCTCATGAGGACTCCTGCTGCAAACTTTTGATTCTCTCAACGATTCTTGCACTGGGCTGGGTCTGGGGGAAGGAGCTAGGGCAGGTAGATAAGAGATGCCAGAGCCTGCACATATTCCAGCTCAAGAAGGAGCAGAGCAGGGGAATGGATACTTAATATTTTTTTTTTATCCTGCCTTTCCTCCAAGGAGCTCAGAGCGGCATACGTGTTTCTCACGTCATCCATTTGATCCTTGCAACAACCCTGTGAGGTAGTTTAGGCTGAGAGAGACTAAATGGCCCAAGGTCACCCAGTGAGCTTCATGGCAGAAAGAGGATTTGAACCAGGGTCTCTCCAATCCCCTGACCACTATACTACATGGGTATAAGTGTTGCAGTTACCATATTGCTCATCCATCACCCACCCAGCCTTCATCTGTACTAGCTACGGAGGAAGCATGCACAACCCACTATACTCTGTGGTCATGTAGGGTTGCCAGCTTTGGGTTGGGAAATACCTGGAAATTTGGGGGGTGGAGCCTAAGGAAGGCAGGGTTTGGGGAGGGGAGGGACTTCAGCGGGGCATAACGTCATGCAGTCCACCTTAACTGGCCATTTTCTCCAGGCCAATTGATCTCTGTTGCCTGGAAATCAGGTAAGCCCAGGAGATCTCCAGCCACCACTTGGAGGTTGGCAACTAAAGAATGGAGCATGAGACATAGCCAGGCAGGGCTGAGCTGAGCAACCCAGCTGCTTGATGCATGTATAGGGATTAAGCAGTCCAAGTTTCTAGTGCTGACTTTCACTTAAACATTACAGCTTTACTTAAAAAATAAAATAAAATCCTGGCAACTGGCCCAGAGAGCACACAAGAAACAACAAACAGCGGGGCCATTTTTGTTGTTGTTTCTGGGCAGCCGGTAATCCTAACGAGAAAACTAATCAAGACAAGGTGAGTGGGGCCATCTTCAAGCCACCTCTTGCCAGGAAATCAATCACCCATCCCGGAATCATCGCAGGTTCTGTTGTTCCACCTGGCAGAGAACTTGCTGAACCCTCCCCATCACCTCTTCCCTTTCATTGACTCTTTTCTTCCAAAATGAACTGCGGGAATGTAAACCCAGCCTACCTTCTGTAGCTGCAGTTCACGGGGTGATGAAATAGATAGCAAGGGAGGAAGAGGGGGGCCTCCCTACTTTGAGTTATTGGCTCTTTCCTAGCACTTCCAATCAATAGTAATCTTTCTGGACAGAGCTGCCATTAAAAATGAAATGCTAGCTAGCTGAATTTACCACTCTCCTAACCTCATTGATCCCTTAGCTATGACCTTAAGCAACAGAAGCAGCTTATCAACCATCCCGGCTGCACGTATTACACATGTATTTTTTAAAAAATTTACTGCATAAGCATTCAGTTTCCTGTACACTTAAATCCAATTGTGTGTACGGAACTGTAGTACACTTTGGTTATGATTGTTAAGGCAGCAAAATCCCTAACATTCACCAGAGCTTAGTGACACCTTTCAGACCAACAAAGGTTTATTCAAGGTACGAGCTTTCGTGTGCATGCACACGAAAGCTCGTACCTTGAATAAATCTTTGTTGATCTGAAAGGTGCCACTGGACCCTTAAGTTTGTTCTACTGCTTCAGACCAACAAGACTGATCACCTGGAACCTTTTTTTTAAGGTTTACCGAAGGTGCGGAGAAAATGGTGCAAAGCCCCGTATTAACACACGCGCTGCAGCAAAGGGCGTGAAATTGACACCCAGCGCCGGGACAAACGGAGGCAGAATGCCGGCACAATGTGAGTGGGAAAAAGGCCCAAGTCTTGCTTTGTTACCTCTACTCCGAAAGCTGAAATAGTAGCTCAGGACGATATGGGTTTGGATCCAGCAGAGCCATTTCCATTAGTGGAACGATTTCTGCCCTTGGAGTGCAACTTTTCTCCCCAGGGATAGCATTTCAGGGGCCATTTTGGGCTGCGGCAAGAGAAGAGGGGCAAGAAAGCAGCACTTCATAATGGAAATTAGGGTTGCCATCTCTGGGTGGAGAAATCCTGGAGATTTGGGGAGTGGAACCCGGGGAGGGGCGGGATCACATTGGGGAATAATACCACTGAGTTCACCCTCCAAGGCAGCCATTTTCTCCAGGGGAACTGATCTCTGTCATCTGGAGATCAACTGTAACAGCGAGAGATCTCTAGGCTCCAGCTGGAGGTTGCACAAAGACTGAGGGTCACAGTGTTAGGAAGAGATGGAAAAATGTATGACACTATGTATAATAGATGCAGGCTTAAGGTAGATCTATTTTGTGCTTTTTATTTTTATTGTTAAATTTTTTCTATACTATTATATATCAAAATTAGAGTCAAGTATTACCAGACATAGGTTCACCAAAACAATACATCAAAGTGCAGGTTTACAGTCCCTCTCAGCTGAGTTAGTGTGAGATAGCTCACAGCTTTTCAGCCTCCAGCTCACACATTTTTGTCTTAGCTCAGGAAGGATGGCTCCAGAGCAAACTGATTTATGCAGTAGCCAAATCGCTCGCTCACAACTTTAATGCCAGCAGTTCACAGAGGTAAATTTTTGCTGACAAGACTCCACAGTTTGGAGGGAGCATTAACATTCAAACAGCGCCTTGTCACTTTCACAGCCACAACTGCTGTTTCAGTGTTTGAACATAGTGAAAACCTGCACTTTGATGTATTGTTTTGGTGAACCTATGTTTGGTTATACTGATACTAATATTTATATAATAGTAAATAATTTTTTTAAAAATAAAAAGCAGAAAATAGATCTACCTTAAGCATATATCTATTACACACAGTGTCCTATATTTTTCCATATCCACCTGGAGGTTTACTGTCCCTTTTATAGGGATATTCAATCTCGTTTTATGATTCCATTCTTAGATGGTAAGCACTGGCATTCTGATGACTCAATTACTCACTTTCTTCTGTTTAATTCTAGTTATGAAACAATGGAGGCTGTTGCAAAATTTGTGCATTACGCAATCAGAAGACGTGGTTTGAATAGCAAAAGTGCAAGTGAATGATGTATCTTGGTATTTTGTTGTTCCCCGTAATGTTTTGTGCTCTCAGTGCCAATAAAGGTTTGTCGTATCGTACCTGGAGGTTGGCAACCCTCGTGGAAATCCTTCCACCCACAGATATGCTCACTGGATCCAAGCCATGGTCTACAATGACAATTACAAAGATTACTGATGTGTTTCTCCAGCTCTGCATTTAATAGTAAAAAATCCCCCAGTGCAACTAGATAGGCATGATTACACCGAAAAGCCTCTGGATGTCCAGCTTATCCCCCTCTATGTGGCAGATGTCCATCATCTTCTACATTAAGAGGTGACAATTGTAATATTCATTTCCCTAGGTAGCTTGTCCAATTCTAGTGGTTTAAAGAAGCAGGCCAGACTAGGGGCCTGCACCCATGCAAATCCAGTAGGGCTAGGGAAAACAGTGGTTGTTGGTCAATCTCCCAGAAGGGTCATACACATCCTCTTTATTTTATTTCTTATTTGGAATAGTAGATTGTAATGTAATGAATAGTAGAATGTAATGTAATGACTTCAAGAGCCTCTTGTTGAGGGTGAGAGAGGAGAGCACAGAAGTTGGCTTGAAGCTCAACATCAAAAAAACTAAGATCATGGCATCCGGCCCCATCACTCCTTGGCAAATAGAAGGGGAAGTCATGGAAGCAGTGACAGACTTCATGTTCCTGGGATCCAAGATCACTGCAGACGGTGACTGCAGCCATGAAATTAAAAGACGCCTGCTCCTTGGGAGGAAAGCAATGGCAAACCTAGACAGCATAATAAAAAAGAGAAACATCACTCTCCCAACAAAAGTCCATATGGTCAAAGCAATGGTATTACTAGTAGTAATGTATGGCTGAGAGAGTTGGACCATAAGGAAGGCCGAGTGCCGAAGAATAGATGCTTTCAAATTGTGGTGCTGAAGAAGATTCTTGAGAGTCCCTTGGACTGCAAGGAGATCAAATCAGTCAATCCTAAAAGAAATTAACTCTGACTGTTCCCTGGAAGGCCAGATACTGAAGCTGAAGCTCAAATATTTTGGCCACCAAATGAGGAGCACTCACTGGAGAAGACCCTGATGCTGGGAAAGACTGAAAGTAAAAGAAGAAGGATGGTTAGACAGTGTTATCGACGCAACAAACATGAAAATAAGCAAACTCTGGAGCACAACTGAAGACAGGAGGGCCTAGCATGATGTGGTCCATGGGGTTGCGAAGAGTTGGACTCAACTGTGTGACTGAACAACAACAAAAACAACAATGTAATTTGGAATGGTAGATTGGAATGTATTTCTCTGGTCTGGGGACAAAGGAGACGCACAGCCACTGCACAGCCGCAGCCGATCGCACCACCTCAAAGAGGATGCTGCACTGTTGCCTCCACACTTGAGAGCAGATGGATGGACTGTAATAACAGAGTCTCAGTTAATTACTCTCAGCATCCCACAATTAAGAAGGGTACATTTGCCCATCGATCGCCAATTTTGATATATTTATTTCCTTCACCGTTTCCCCCCGGAATTAATCCAAAACAAATGGTGACCATATAAACTAGGCTTTTTATTCCACTTTGGTCCTTGCATCTGTGTAAAACCTTTATTATTCTGTATGCTAATTTGCTGTTCACCTTCTATGTATAGACTGGTAACTTCCATTTCAATGTATCTGAAGAAGTGTTCACACACACGAAAGCTTAAAGGTGCCACTGGACTCGAACTTTGTTCTGTTGGGCCAATGGTGTGATGTCATTTCTGGGGGGAACTGGAAGTGACATCACACTTCTCTAGGAATCACTGGAAACTCTGTAATCACTGATGCCCCATATCCCAACCCCTGATTGCTGGGCCTGGCAGCCCTGGACTGGACATGATACTAAACATGGCTCCCTTTAAAAAAAAGCACCTGGGCCTACATCTCCCACTCCTTTCTGGAATGCCTCTGCATAAATACCTGTGATCTGAAGCCACTACGTCTTACTCCAACTTCACTTCATCAGTATCTGCTGCTGGGGACAAGAAATGGAGAAACACCCCCCCACACACACGCTCACACATCAGCCACTAAAGCGGCAGTGGGAAATAGGAGCTGGGGCAGCCAGGGGATCACCCACTCCCAATAGGAACCTTGGAACTCTGGGATTTGCAGTTCCACAGCGGCTGCAAGATCTTAGTGAGAACTCTGTCCCAATGAGCTGTACAGGCTCCATTTGGATAAAGACTTTGGCATGGAGGAAGGAGGGGCTTCAGCGTTCCCACCATACTGTTTTCCTGACCTGAAATGGCCCAACTGGCATTATTTGCCCCATTCAGAGACTGCACGTCCCCTCTGGGACCATTTCAAGTAGGGAAAACAGAACCAGGTGGAAGGCTGAAGTTTCCCTCCATGGGGAACCCCCACCTACCCCCCCACACAGAAAACTTGCAGCTACTGAGTGACCTCACACCCCCCTGTGGCAACCATGAATGTCATGTCTAGTTTGGCCCAGAGGATCCTCCTAATGTATTGGTGGAGCTTCAGTCTCAGCAAGGCTCCAAAAGCCTACAAGTCTATTGGTGGCTTTACCAGCAACAGCCAATCGGAACTATGGAATATAACCCAATAGCTGCAAGGGCATAAAGTTACTTTGTATCTAGTTCATGCAAACAAAGGATTCCGGCTGCCTGCTTGTTATTGGTTGTTGTTGAGGTGGGCGTGGTTTTGCAATAGTATAAATTTGCTCCTATTGCGCCTGGTTGTTTGGTTCACAGACAGTTCAATAAAAAAGAAGCATGTTGTTTGGAAAAGAGCTGCCTCGTCTCAGTATTTTCTACCTCCCATCAGCTCTAGCCCAGTCACCATTTTCCCGTTGCCTCCAGTTTGCCCTTGCCTGATTCCACTGCATCCCCACAGCCCTCGTGGCTTCATCTTGCCCCACAAGCTCCAACTGATCAAGACGTGTGAGGCTGTAGGCATGTGCAGCTCCCAGTCCCAGGAATTATTCCTGATCTCACTGGAGAGGCCACAGGAAGGCAGGAAAGGGTACAGTCTGAAGTACTTTCTCTCCCAATGTTTTTAGTTTGGTTAAGCAACAAATTTTGGGACAGGTTAACAGAGAACAACCCTAAACAGGTCTACTCAGAATTCTATTCAGGTCTATTCAATGGGTCTTGGGCAACCCCTAGCTAGGAATGGAATGAGCCAGGAAGGGGTGGAGTAAGGTAACTATGATTGGTGTATGAAAGCTGTTAATGGAGGGAGATTTTTGTTCTAAATTGTAAATCTGAGAACTATTCTTTCAGGGCTGTGTTATCTAATGGGGAGTTCACTTGGGACCCTCACTTTTGAAGCCAGAGCACAGAGTGTTCATCTGGAGACTTCCTGGGCCACCAAAAGGCTTGCCAACCTCCAGGTGGGGCCTGGAAATCTGGAATCTCAACTGATCTCCAGATGACGGTGATCAGGTCCCCTGGAGAAAATGGCTGCTTTGGAGGGAGGAATCTATGACCTTATAATTTGGTATGGTTCTTTCCCTCCCCAAATCCCACCATCCCCAGGCTGCACCCCTAAAACCTCCCGGAATTTCCCAACTGGCAGTTGGCAACCCTAGCCTCCAACAAGAGGGAAAAGATGGGCTTTTGGAGTGGCATGCTGCGAAGGAGGGAAAAGGTAATTGTTTGGACTTTGAAACATCACTGTTCAGTTGTGTTAGTTCTATGTTTTTTGTTCCATGATATGATGTTACGTGAAAAGTCAAAACGTTTTATTCTCTTTGAATTATTGCAAGATTCATTCCAAGTTCTGCCCCACAGAACCCAAAAGCTGAGGTTTACATTTTCTCACGTTTTTAGGACGGAACTGTAACAGACCAAAGTACACTGCAAGGTCAAAATGCATTTCACTTTTAGAAGTCGTTCCAAAATTTGCACTCTGGCTTTGCTTAGTCAGCTGCCACAGGTAACAAACCCTGTTTCTCTCTCTCTTTTTCAGTGGCAATAGATTTTCATATGACTAGGCATTCATAGCCAGCAGCATCCCTGTCACAGGAACACACGGTGGTAGTCTGGCTTAACACCCTGAATGGTTGTGAGGAAGCTCAATCATAACAGCAACTGTGAAAAAAAATATGGAAAAAACCTTGGGGCTGGCTACCTTGACTTAATCATTACACAGTCATGTAACTATGCAAATTAAACATAACTATTTTATGTGTGTGCGCATGAGTGTGTGTATACATGTATAATTTGCCCTCGCACAGAAAGAAAAAAATCTGGCAAGCTCTTCTGAGCAGAAATGACAGCAAATTTCCCAGAAGGCCTATCAGCGTCAACTCTTGACAGATCCGCCAACACAAACCTTTCACAGAGGGGGCATGCACTGGCTTCCATGTGCCTAATGCAGTCTTTGCTTCCCAGAGCTTTAATTATCATCTGAAGAAAGCACCATTCTGGGATAATGGGCCCATTGATTCTCATATGGGCACCCAACAAATAGATCATCTGCCACATACACACACATAAAGCTTCCAAGCAAGCTCTTTTAAGGTGCTCGAGAAATATCATTATGAAACACGGACACCCATGCGAACTTGAGAATGTTTTACTTAAGAATGGAATAACAGGGAAAACCAAAGATTTCTCCGGCACCCTCCATTCTGATGTGTTCATTGTGCTAAAGAGATGGCTGAAACTTCCAATTCCTTCGGAGAATATGACCAGAATGTTAAATTGTGAATCTCCCTCTATAATACTCTGTTAATCTCTGTAATGTAGTTAAAAGATGGGGGGGGGGGGAGATGGGTGAACCACACTACATTCTTTCCAAAGAGAAAATTGGATCAAGACAAAAAGAATGAATGAATTAAAGGAAAGGAGTATAAGGAAAAGCTTCTTCAGTGGGTAAATGAATCCAGAATCTCCAAGATGAGGTAATCGCTATAGCCAGGGAAATTAAGATCAAGGCAAATGAAGCCACCATCAATCAAGGGAAATCCAAACAAAGGAATGCGGGGGGGGGGGGGGGATACGATGACATTTTTTTTCTTTTTATATACAGTTTGTTCAAATAATTAACAGGATTTAATCCTTTGAAATGAACTGGATTTGATTAGCAGACCGGACAGTATTGAACCGTGTATGTTGTTCATACACTGTCAAAGATTACTGGAGCAATGAGCAGAATAGCTAATTGGAAATAAAGGATTATTTAAGGAAAACGGCTTCAAAGGAAAAGCAAGACCAGGCAAACAAGTCAGGGAATATATTGGAGTTATATATACTAGATATTAGCGTTGGGAGGACAAGGTATTACGGGGGGGAGGGGGGAAGGGGCGTGATTCATCAAGGTCATGAATACAATCAAGACTGCACTGCAAAAAATGCAGCATGCTTTCTGCAGATTTATTATGACTGTTTTCTTAGCTGTACCTCATAATAGCTATAGTTATGTTCTGCAGCATACTTTCAAAAAGTAAGACTGTTTGGCATGCACTCCTAGTAGATGCACACCTAGTACATAGATTCATTTAACTTAATGTGTTGAACAGCTGAGTTGGTCAAAACAGGCAAGTGAGCTGCAGGATAATCATGCTGGGGCGTACGTAGGGCTGCCAGGTCCCACCTGGCAACTGGTGGAGGATGGCAGGGACTTAACAGGAGAAAGAGAAAGGCCCAGGCCTCATTGCTGGCATCGTGCAGTAAGTGACGTTATCACACCAGTGACGTCTGGGTGACACTCTGGTATAAGGGCAAAACCTCTATGGTAAAACCAGTGTCTACGATAGAGTTTTTGCCCAAATACCAGAGCATTGCCTGGAGGTCACTGGTGTGATGACATCACTTCCTGTGCACTTCTGAGGCATGGGCCTTTCACTTTCTCATGTTAAGTCTCCCTGCCAGCAAGCTGATTAGTGGCTGGGGGGCAGGGCCTGGTGGTAGGGGACACTCACCTGCACCAGGGGGGTGATGTCTGACAACCCTAGACATACATAAGCTGACACTGCAGTTCCTCTGATGGAAGGGTGTTTCTATTTGCAGAAGAGGGGGCAGCAGTTTTCAGTGATTCTCCCTGCTGCAGCAGATCCCCCCCCCCTTTGCCCCCATGCTATTCCTGATCCCCTGGAACAAAATTGGGGGAGGGGATAGTGGTCTGCAGCAAAGGGGAAGAGCAGAGAAATCTTATTTATTTATTTATTTATTTAATTTATTCTACTTATATCCCACTCCCTCCCTGCATAGCAGGCTCAGGGTGGGTTACATCAAAATTTGGTTAAAATACAATATACAAAAATTAACACAATTAAAACATTAATAAAATACAATATCCTTCATCCAGTACAGTTGTCATTAAAATTTACCCCATTAAGATTTTGGAAAGATCAGTCCCACATACAGGTTTGCAGTTTAACTGAAGCCAGGAGATAGGGACGAAACAAAAAACAACAACCCCCAAATAAACAGTTCGTCAGAGGAAGTGTATTGCCAAGAGGCAAAGAGGCTCTTTTCCACTAAGGGATTCAAGGGCAGTAAGTACACCAGTGGTGAAGGAAAACAGTTTTACAGAAATCTTCATAATAATGAGATATAAACAAGTCACAAGAATAAAACAGAGAGGAAAACAGAGAATATACCCATGCCCCTTCTGCTGCTGAAACCCTGAAGAATGACAGAGGGCAGACTCCAGGTGTTGGCTGATGTAACCAGTGCAGCTCTGCGGTTCAGCCTTGGCCAAGGTTCAGACCTGGAATCCTTCTGCTGTTGTTCTTTGGGGGTCCAATTTTACAGACTTCTTTTGTCTAGTATTTGTTTCCAAAGATTTGTTGTAATTTGTATAATATAATATAAGGTGGATCAAGATGGCGAGCCATTGTTAGTCTGTCCATAGCAATAGAAAAGAGCAAGAGTCCAGTAGCACCTTAAAGACTAACAAAATATGTGGCACGGTATGAGCTTTCATAAGTCATGAAAGCTCATACCGTGCCACATATTTTGTTAGTCTTTAAGGTGCTACTGGACTCTTGCTCTTTTCTAATAATATAAGGTGGTGATGGTAGCAATGATTATGAGATTAAGAGTACACAAATAGAACACATAATTATTTTTGTAAATACCATTTGTTGTAATTCATTGTGTTATTTATTAGAGCAGCATCTGTTGTCACAGTTATTGCTTTCCTTTTGTTTCTTTATAAAGCAAGATCTTGCCTCCAGAGGCTCACAGTACATATTACGGGGAGACACATGGATATTCCAACCCACATTACCTCATGAGCAAATAGAAAGAAGCCCTGTGATGTAGCATCATCACATCACCATTTTCCCACCCACCACCACCAGCAGCCAGTGAAGTGGAGTGTGGACATCATTAGTGCAGTGATACCACACTAGGACCATTTCCGCAGTGGTGAAATTCCCCACATTGATGTTTTAAAAACTGTGTGTTATGTGAAATTTCTCACAGTAGATTTTTCCTCACCAGGAGGAAACTCGACGGTTTCTCCTTCTTACCCGGCATTTTTGGAACCCACTAAAACTGGGGATTCTGAAAACCTGAGGATAAGCTGGATACTCTACAGAAACAGATCTCTGATTCCAACACTAGATCAGAATTGACAGCTAAAGAAATAGAAAAAGTCAAAGCCAAGACAGAAATCATTAACCAAAGGCTGGATGTGGTAGAAAAAAAGAGGTCTTCAGACAAAGAACATCTTTTGAGGCTTCAGATGGGAAGGTCAACTTTTTTTTTAAGATTTCAAGGTGTCCCTGAACAGAAAGATGAGAATCTCAAGAAGCTGTTAAGTGAAGCATTGGCTCTAATGGCAGGTTTTCAGGCTGAATTATTGCAAAGCAATATGGATATGGTTTACAGAACCTATCTTGAATTTTTGAAGAAAAAAAATCTGCCAGAAGAGATTCTGGTGAGATTCTCTAAGAAATCTACCAGAGATGTGGTGCTCAAGACCACCAACAGGACAACCTTGAAAATCAAAGATGAAGAAATTAAAGTGCTAAAAGACATTCCATATGAAATCAGAAAGAAGAGGAAACCCTACAAAACTTTAACCATGTTTCTGCAAGCAACTGCCACCACGTACAGATGGATTGCACCTGAAGGCTTGACATTTACTTATAAAGACAAGAAGCAAAAGATTGACTCCGTGATAAAGGCACAGAAATTCCTGGAACAACATCGGGATAGAAGACAGAAGACATCCACAGAGGAAGAACTGGAACACCAAGAGTATATATGGACTGGAAAGTTCTGATTCTTCAATGAGTAGCAATTCTGAAGGAGCTGATGCAGAAAAAGGGGGAGCCGCCCCCAAACCCCGGAAAGCCAAAAAGAACTTTTGAAAGAAGCGGAAGAAAAAAAACCTTTGTTAATTTGAAAGTTTGATGTTTATTTGTATTCACTTGTTTTGAAAGCAGTTATTTGTTTATTTTACATTTTTAGGATTATTAGTAGATAGAAAGCTTAGGATGCCTTGATATATTAATTTTTTTTCTTGAAGTTACTTGAAGCAATATTAATTGATAGTTATTTATTTATTTATTTATTTATTTCAACTTATATCCCGCCTAGCCAGAAAACCAGCTCTAGGAGACTAACAACATAAGATCAAACATACAGAGTTAAAATACGCAACATATAAAATCACATTAAAATACATACACTTAAGCAGTAAAATCAAACAGATGGCAGCAGATACAAACCAACACCAAAATCAGCAACCTACTTATTTCCGGCCAGGAGGCTTCCACCAAAGATGTTCTAGAGGTGACTCACCAAGCCACCTGCTAAGGGCCATTCCCTCTGGCGGCGGCTCCAAAAGCCTGGTGGAAGAGCTCCGCTTTGCAGGCCCTGCGGAACTGCAATAGGTCCCGCAGGGCCCTGATGTTCTCCAGGAGCTCATTCCACCAGTATGGGGCCACCACCGAGAAGGCCCTATTCCTGGTGGTTGCCAACCTGGCCTCCCTCAGGCCTGGAAGGGTCAGGCGATGTTGAGTGCCCGACCGCAGTGCTCTCTGGGGAAAGGCGGTACCTTAGGTAGGCAGGCCCCAGACCATATAGGGCTACCTCACTGGGTGACAACAACTTGGTCTCTGTATAGTTAGGGGTAGGTTTTAGTGTTTTAGTTATAGTGTCTTTTTGTAGTTTGTAGAAAATAAAATAAAAAAATTCTACAAAAAAGAAAAAATCTACTGCGGAAAATTTTACATAATGCACAGTTTTAAAATGTCAACATGAGGAATTTCACTATTGCGGAAATGGTCTTGGGCTACCAGGCCTCCTGCTGTGGTGGGAGGATTTCAACTGGCTATCCTGGTTGCCTACTACCACTTGGAGTTTGTTTAGAAGATGGCAACATCAGCTGGGTGGTTGTGCCACTTCCAGGAAAAACCTAGTTTTATCATAGAGTTTCCAGCAATTCCTAGAGCTCCCCTACATCATTTCTAGTTTTCCTCTAGAAGTGATGTAGGAATGCAGCTAAAGTCACACATACCCATGTCCCCATTCCCAACCCTCTTGCCCAGGGTTGCCAACTCTGGGTTGGGAAATACCTGGAGATTTGGGGGGGGGGGTGGAGCCTGAGGAGGATGGGGTTTGTGGAGGGGAGTGACTTCAATGGGGGTATAATGTCATAGGGTCTCGCCAGTTGCCAGCCTCAGCCTGGCAACCCTGAACATTACATTTTATTCAGCTATGCATTCCTTAATCTTATGTTATTACAGAAGGACTGAAAAGGGAGGGGGTTCAGATAACTATGGAGGTTAGTTCTCTAGCTGGCCATTAGCCATAATAAGCCATAATAGCTGAATGCAGCCTCCAGGTTCAGAGGCAGAATATGCTCCTGTCAGATGCTGGGAAGCTGTCAGCAGATGAGGGCTGTTGCCAGCGGGCTCAGCCTGAGGGTTTCCTTGAGGTACCTGACTCACAGAAAAATGATGTGGACTTAATGGACCATGATTGGTCTGATCCAAGATGGCTCTTGTTATAGGTGATGCAGAGGTAGAGAGAGGTCAGCAGCAGACAGATGTCTCTTCATATAGTTTAAATGAATTTTAAGTTATAATCCTCTTTCAAGTGCAATGGTGGGATCTGGAATCTGTATCCTCTCTATTGAGTTATAGTGGTGGTGGTGGGGAGCCCTGACCACCTCCACAGGCTGAAAATGAAACAAAGTCCTCTGAAGGCAGTGTGACTGGATGGGAAAAGCCTACTTGCCCTTTACACCCCACCCCTACTTTCTGCTTTGTCAGTTCTATTCACTTTGCCTTGCCATAAAAAGGCTTCACTGTCTTTTAAATTCTGTCACTTGTACTACTCGCTTCAGCAGCGTTTTACTTGCCAAGTGATTATGTAGTTTTATTGGTCTTCCAGGGGAATATTTCAGTTTGCATTAAGCAGTAATATTTGGAGACAAGAGGCAGGCATCCAGCAGCTTCTAATCCGCTCTCCCCTCATCTTGAGAGGAGACACTGCTACCACCTCAGTCTCATTTACGTTTGGATATGTCCCCAGCTGCAACTTCCCCCCTTCCACAGACCTATCGAGTCTTGCGTCTCTCTCACGCAGGCCAGAGTGACAGCAAAGAGCCTGTGAATCGTTTCGCTTTGGGCGACGGCTGTCCTAATTGTTATTTGTACTTAGTGCTTCAGTTGTACATGACGTCTCACAGAGATGGCAGCCGAGACGCTGCCTCACAAACATGGTAACCTGGATTGTGGTGCCTGCAAATCATAAATTATATTAATTGTTTTGTACATGGAGAAGATACAATAGGGAAAATTTTAAGTCCACACAAACAAAAGGTCACAAAATGTTCCTCAACTGTACCCACAGATTGTGGTGGCAGTGTTGAATGTTTAAATGCTCCCTCAGGTAAAAAAATATATATATTAAAATTAAATTTTAACTGTATGTCTTTTCTTTTATTCCTCTTATTCTGACAATGCTGTAATCTGTCCTAATTTATTCTTTATGCCATTAAAGGTTTGATTCGATCTGAAGTAAAAAAATTAATAAATAAGCGAGTACATGGGAAAGCAAATATGTCAAACCGGATGCTAGGCTAGAAACCTTTACCTTGACTTCTACTTTTCTAGGTGTATAGATTCTTTTTCATATTCCTAGACTAAGCAAGTTAGGAATGTTTTATTCATGTAAAAGAGAGGGAAGTCAGGAAATATTTTGATTGCAAAAGAAATGGCAGCTATATAGGATATAGGAGAGTAGCTGAGGTATATAACGAATGGTTTGAAATATAGAGAAAGGAAGAAACAAAAGCAAGGTCATGGAGATGACTCGACTCATCCCCAAATCAGGAAAGGAAGATAAAAGATAGGGAGGGAGAAAGCCATTCTACCCATTACACAAAATGTAAAGTTGCCAATCTCCAGGTGGGCCCTGGAGATATCCCACAATTACAAGTAATCTCCAGATGATATAATCAGTCCCCCTGGAGAAAATGGCTGCTTTTCAGATTGGCATCTGCTAAGATCACTGTCCTCCACAAATTCTACCCTCCCTAGGCTCCACCCCCAAATCTCCAGGAATTTCTCAACCTAGGGTTGGGAACCCTATAGGGCATTAGAGTTCTGGACTTTAGCACATAAGACTGCAAGTAAGGGAGTTACATTTTGTTTCTCTGTTTTAAAACATTCCCTGCATCATTAGCATTTCCAAAGCATCCATTTTTATCCAGGGGAGCTGCTCTCTGTAGTCTGGAGATGCGTTGTAATTCTGGGCGGATCCCCAGTTCCCACCTGGAGGCAGGCATTCCTAACAGTTAGCCATCACAATGAAATTCTGATCCAAGGGCAACCATGAAAGGCTACAGACTGCAGGAGGGGCTCCATTCCCTGAAAAGAATAAGAAGAACAGCAAGTTGAGTTGTGCAAGCAGAACAGAGCCTTTGCACCCCCTCCTGTTTTCTGCAGCCCCTAGTTGCACCCAAAAATCTGCCCCCCCGGACCAATGTAGTGGGGGGGCACTGCTGTTCAAATGGGAATTCTGCAAGAACCATAGATCCCTTCCACTCGTGGAATGCATAGGCAACTTCAGGGGGGCTGGGGAGCTGGAGTGCTCCCCCCAAACTTTTCCAGGAAGTGCTGAGCCTCCCCCAGAGACAATGGCCTGTGATGTCTCTGGCCCAGTCCCAGCCCCCCCCCCCCCCGCCCAGAAAATTGGAAAGTCTACACCCTTAGTGGAATGACACCTTTGTATCCAGGCTTCTATGAAAGCACAGAAAGTGTTAACTCCTCCTGAGAACAGAACCGGAGGTATTTTTGATTCTTGAGTTTCAGCCTGGCTGAAACAATCTGAGTTCCACTCCTTAATTAAGACAGGTTCTGAGCAATTATAACCACCCAGGCAGCATGGATTTTAAAAGGAGAAGCTCCCCTTTCCTTTTTGGCTACGTATGTACTTGGTTGTCATAGTTACTGTTCTGAGAGGGGAAATAAATGACCCGCCTAAGGGGAAATGGGCCTCGGAGCATCATGAGAAGAACATACCTTGAAGGGGCACAGATGCCCTGGTGGGGCACTCCAAAACAGATTTTGCAGAGCAGAATATCGATCCAGCTATGCCCATAAAGAGGAAATCTTTTATTAATGTGCTGTGTCCTTAAGAGGAGCCTGAGGCAGCCGTGACGGATGTTTTGAAGGAATGTGGGCAATGATTCAGACAAGAGAAACTCTCTGATGGTATGGAATAATATTTATAATTATTTTTAGCTTGCAGAGTCACGGCAGCTATCAGATATTTTGCCCTTAGAATGCCAACATGCAGCAAGGAAATACAGTTTTTAATTTGCTCAGAATTTTATTGTGTGAATTTTGTTTCTAACATCATGTTGTTGTCTTCCACATCCCCAGCAGAAATTGTGGTTTATCTCTGGATCTTTTGTTTTAGGAATGGCAACTTTCCCATTCATCCAGAGGGCAGCTGCATTGGTCTGCAGTAGAACAACAAGATTCGAGTCCAGCAACCAACACGATTTTGGGGGTACAAGCTTTTGAGAGTCAAAGCTGATAAAATTATTATTGTTGTTATTGTTATTAGTTAATCGCTCTATCCCAGCCAATGCCGGATTCCGAGTGATGTACATGAGGTCATATTAATTCCATAAAAACATACAAAGCATCAAAATTCCACAAAACAATTTAATAAAACTAAAGACCCAAATAGAGTCCATAATGATGGCATCCTGGAAATTTCTTAATTTTTTTTTTTTACAAACAGGCAGATACAGAATGGATACAAGACATTAAAACCTGAAGTGTTCAACACCCTTTCCCTGTATTCATTTCCAGCAGTTTGAGTAAGACAGGAAATCAATAACCCCCTCAACATTATACAGCTAGCCCCACTCTAAATGGTCCACATACTGCTTTTTGGGATTAAAATAAATGCATTTTCCAAGATATTTGCTTGTAGGGAAATTCCTTTCCCAGCCTTGCTACTCATCACCAACCAAATAGTACCAAAATAAAAAGAAGCTGCATCCTTTGGGCAGTTATATAAAATTCTTAACTAATCCTATCAGTTCTCCCACCCTAAGACCAACCCTCCCTCTTCTAAACCCACAATATACATTCTGGACCTCCCAAAAGGAGCTAAAACCAAAAATAAAGAAACAAAAATGAGCTGTGTCACCCTCCATTCCCACAAACTTCCTACTCCCACCCCCTCATCCTACACAAGTCACAATCTGCCCTCTCCCCACATATGGTCCAACACCACTTTCCTCAGTTTGTTATTATTATCGTTATTGTTATTATTATTAATCACTCTATCCCAGCCTATGCCAGATTCTGGGTGATATACCTGAGGTCATATTAATGCCATAAAAACATACAAAGCATCAAAATTCCACAGAACAATTTAATAAAACTAAAGACCCAAATAGAGTCCATGATGATGGCATCCTGGAAATTTCTACCCCAACTCTGAACTACCTGGCCAGTTTCTGGGCAGGGAGAAAGGGAACTCATAACAGCAATTGGGGTGGGGGGGAGGGAAGGGAGGGTAGTAGCCAGGGAAAAACCATTGCTGTCCTCAACCAAAAGCCTGGCAGAACATCTCTGCCTTACAGACCCTGTGGAATTACATAAGATCCTGCAGGGATCTCATACTCCGAAAATTTTGTTGGTCATTAAGGGGCTACTGGGCTCAAATCTAGTTTTCCCAGTCTTGGGGGGCCACTGGGTTGGATCCCATAAATCCTAGCCCGAGGAGCTTCCCCCTGATGCAAGAAGAACAATCACCACTGATAGTGGAACAGGGGTGTAGGATCCAACCCCTTGTATTTTCAAGCTGATTTTCCTACAGATTTTGTGTGGGCAGCCAGTCAATTTTATGCCACCTAAAGGGAGGACCTGAACAGCTGTCAAGCACATGTCCTTGGGAATACGCTGGAATATTATAACCTCCTCATTTAGGATCTTGTAATATAAGAATTGCAAAGTTTCTCTTACACAGAACTTTGGAAAGAAATTTTCTTTTCCTTCAAAGTAAAATTGTAGGCAAAATGTTTACCACACATCAAATAATGTTTGGTGGCGTTTAATAAAAATGTCTTACAAGCCAGATTTACCCCACAGGCTGACAGGAGAAGACAGATAGGCCCCTTGTGGGTCTGCCCGTTCTACCAAATGGGGCTTGGGGAAGCGGGAAGGAGGAGAACCCCTCTTCCCCCCCAAGCCAAATTGAGCCCCTGCAGTGTTTTAAAATTAAAAATGAGTTCCCTACAGCTGCTGTCTGGTTGAGGGGAAAACAAGCTGAGTCAGGGGAAGCTGGATTTGACTCATTAAAAATCATCATTCTCGTGTGGCCATTAACTGAACTGAATTTACTTCCTTTTGGAATTTCCCAATCTGCCAGTAGAGTTGCCAGCCTCCAGGTGGGACCTGGAGATCTTTCGCTTTTACAACTGATCCCCAGCTGACAGAAATCAGCACCCCCGTAGAAAATGATTACTTTGAACGGTGGACTCTATGGCATTCTACCATGCTGAGGTCCCTCTCCTCCCCAACCCCCCCTCTCATGGATCCACCCCCAAAGTCTCCAGGTATTTTTCAACCCAGACCTGGCAACCCTAGTTGCCAGGTCATCCTTGGCCACCCACAGGGGATGGGGGGGGGGGTAGGGCTGCCAAATCCAGATTGGGAAATTCCTGGAGATTTGGGGATGAAGCCTGGAGAAGACAGGGACCTCAGTGGGGTACAATGCCATGGAGCCCACCTTTCAAAGCATCCATTTTTTCAAGAGAAACTCATCTCTGTAGCCTGGAGATGAGCTGTAATTCTGGGGGATTCCCAGGTCCCACCTAGAAGCTGGCATCCTTAAAGAGTACCTTGTGGTACAGACTTGCGAGATTAGTGTTTTACATATTTTATGAATAAAGATGTGTCAACAAGACATTTAGCCACTTCTACCCTGCCTTTCCATAGTACCTCAAGGTGTGTTACCATCAATATCTCAGATTATAACCACAATTATCACTGACAGCTTAAAAATCACAATATACAAAACACACACACAAAAACCCTTTCACCCAAAAGCCAGTTTTAGCAAACGACTACTAAAGGCCTCTCAAGTAAAGGCCCACCGACAGCGCCAACCACCTTGAATGCCTTTAGAAAAGCCCTCCACCCCTGTCGAATGAGCAGTGACAGAAAATATGCACGAACAGACTTAGTGTTGACAGCTCCATGTCGGGAAATTCCTGGAGATTTTGGGGGTGGAGCCTGGGGAGAACGGGGTATAATACCATAAAGTCCACCCTCCAAAGCTGCCAGTTTCTCCAGGGAAGCTGATCTCTGTAGTCAGGAAACCAGTTGTCATTCTGGAAGATTTCCAGGCCTCACTTGGAGACTGGCAACCCTACATGAGATATGAACACCACCCTCACCAAGGCCACTAAGTTTTATATGGTTGCCAATTTCCAGGTGGTAGCTGGGTATCTCCTGGGATTACATCTGATCTCCAGGTAACAGAGAACACTTCACCTGGAGAAAATAGTTGCTTTGGAAGGTAGACTCTCTATGGCATTGTACCCCATTGAAGTCCCTTCCTTCCCTAAACGCCATCCTCCTCGGGCTCCCCTCCCAAAATCCCCAGGTGTTCCCCAACCTGAAGCTGGCAATCCTATGCCAAGAGTGTAACTGGTACATGGGTTCACACAAGTGGTCCTTTGAATATGTGGGTCCATGTCATGAAGGACTTTAAAGGTAAAAACTGGTACCTTGAATAGAGCCCAGAATATAGGCAACCAATATACCTGTTTTAAAGCTGGTACAATATGTACATAATTACTAGACCCAGTCAAAAGTCAAACAGTCACATTCTGCACTAGATAAAGCAAGTTCCAAGCTGTTTTCAAGGGCAGTCCAATGCATTACAGTGTTCCGGTTTAGAAGAGTGGGCAGGACATCTGAGTCCAGATAATTTGTGAAGATGAGAAAAGGTATTCCTAGTAACTGCACCAACCTGTTATTCCAGTAATAACATTGGGTACAAGAGCATCCCAAGACTCTTGACATAATCAAGTGATAGCCTTGTCCCATCCAAAGCTTGTTAACTCAGTGATTTCTAGAAAAAACAGCTTTCCCTAACAACCCCACTTCCATCTTGATGGGATTCAGTTTCAGCTTGCTCTGCCTCATCCACTTGACTGCCCACACACTGATTCAGGACTGAGACAGCTGCTTCTGGAGGCTTAGTAAAAAACAAACATAGCTGGACGTCACCAACATAGGGATGACCATATACCCAGCCCCAGTGCTATGAATGATCTCATTTAATGTCTTAACACAGACATTAAAGAGCATTGATGAGAGAACAGAGACTTGAGCCACTCAACATTTCAGGCTTCATACAAATAACGCTGATAAAAACTCTTTGCAGCCAATCCGACAAAAAACAGGCTGAAACAATCAGCAAGCAGTACCTGTCCCTGCTTTCATTAAGCTCTAATAAAACTAAGCAAGCTATCATACAAAAAGCTGCAAATAAAGAATTAATAGCAAGGCACTGCTTCTATCCATTTTTAAACTTGGATCATTCACTAGAGCGACTAAAGCCACTGCAGTCCCTGAACTTTGCCTGAAACCATACTGAAAAGAGTCAAGGGCAGAACTGTCATTTGGGGACAGAATCCATATTAACAATTAAAGTTTTAGGAAAACTAAGGTTGCCAACTCCAGGTTGGGGGAATCCCTGGAGATTTGGGTGTGGATCCTGAGGAAGGTGGGGTTTAGGGAGGGGAGGGTCTGATCTTCTCAGGCCAGACTATGAGTTTGTAAAATGCTAAACCAGATCTGGCAAGAACTAGGGCTGCCAACCCCCAGGTGGTGCCTGGGGATCTCCCGCTTTTACAACTGATCTCCAGCTGACAGAGATCAGCTCCCCTGGAGAAAATGGCTGCTTTGAAGGGTGGACTCTATGGCATTGTACCCTCCTGAGGCCCCTCCCCTCCCCAAACCCCACCCTCTCCTGGCTCCACCCCCCAAAGTCTCCGGGTATTTTCCAACCCAGACTTGGCAACCCTAGCAAGAACTAATCTTTAGCTAGAATCATTTGGCAGAAAGTAACAGGGTGTGTTTTCTAAGTAACAGGCCTAGGGTACACAGTCTAGCTAAAAAACAAAACAGGGTTTATCCTGTGATGGATTTGGTAGCATTTCAAATAGAAGCTCCCAGGAAAGGCGATTGTTGGGCCAACAGATGGTGAATATATGGTAACCTTCTATTGTGCTGTTACCACTTGGTATGTTGGGCAGATCAGTTGTGCTACTGAGCAGTAAGGTGAGTCTTGCCATGTCTTGCAAAGGCTTGCAAACTTCTGGGCTTGCAAACTTCTGCAGAAGTATGTGTTCCCTTCATCACTTAGTAGAACAATACAAGTCTGGCTTACCAAGTCTTGAGTTAGGCACAGAAATTATAGGGAAGCTGTAACTTAGTATGTAGTGCATACTCGAGAGGCGCAGTCCCATACTTTTAACCAGGGCTCATTTCATAGCAGGAGTTCCTTTGCATATTAGGCCACACACCCCTAATGTAGCCAATCCTCCAAGAGCTTACAGAGCTCTTCTTACAGGAGCTACTGTAAACTCTTGGAGGATTGGCTACATCAGGGGTGTGTGGCCTAATATCAGGAGTCATTTCGAGCAGGAGCTCGGGGGAGTGCAGTTCCGGGAGTTGGTGCCAGCCCCCCCCCCCCCCCCCGCAGGGGAATGCCTGCTTGTGTCATGGCTGCAGCAAAATGACCCCGTCCCCTGGAAAGGTCCTTGTTCCTCCAACCAGCCTTTTGAAGGCTTCAGCCACCACTGAAGCTATCCTCCCAGAATAGTGGTATTTCTGAGGCTTGGATTGGGAGCTGTCCCCTCTCTGCCAGCTCGCTCTTTCTTTCTTTCTTTCTTTCTTTCTTTCTTTCTTTCTTTCTTTCTTTCTTTCTTTCTTTCTTTCTCTCTCTCTCTCTCTCTCTTCCTTCCTTCCTTCCTTCCTTCCTTCCTTCCTTCTTGCCTTCTGACATACTTCCGGTGATGTCAAATGGTGTAGCATATGCAAATAAGCTATGCTAATGAGTTATGCTAATGAGCTCCTGTGCCTCTTTTTCTACGAAATGACCCCTGCCTAATATGCAGAGGAGCTCCTGCTATAAAATGAGCCCTGCTTTTAACTGACAAGTGCCCTCACCCCAAAGTTATGCTTTATCTAATGTACTGTAAACATTACTCTTACTTTGATTCAGATTTTGCTACTTGACTGTGAGAGTAAGCAACTGTAGAATTATTGTCCAAATTTTCTCCCAATTCTCCTCTTTGGCTGTGGCAGAAAAACACCCATATTGGGACGGAAAAGCAGTTAAATAGACATTCAAAATAAATCACCAGCAACTGGAGAGCAGCTGCTGCTTTTCTTTGTGGCCAGTGTGGTGTTCCAGATGCACATCCAAAATTGTAAGATGCTTATACCAGACTCATCTCACTTACCTTGTTTCCCTTCAACTTCTTCTTCTCTGTTTCACAAATGCTAATTTTTCAAATTAATGAGGAAAGTTCTTTGAGCGTGCCCCACCCCATTTTCTCGGGCACTTTTACATTCTCCAGAACAGGGCATTTGCATTGTCTTTAGTGAACTTTGTAGAGTGTAACTCTGCTTCAACTTGTGCTATAGTATTATACTTTTTCTGCGTGTACACACGGGCAGTCTCAGATACGTTTCTGAGAAAGGATACATTTGCACAGACAAAGACAGGAAGCTGGCCTTAGCCCCCATAATTGTGGCACATAATAGGTTTTTGTGCATTTTATGTTGTTATAAGCTGGATATAGCTTTATCTCATTAGCATGAAATGCCACTTACAAAAACAGACGTGGTTGTTATTCCCAGCAAGGCAAACTATATATAGCAGCTAGTGACAGATTGGCCCAATAGCGTTACAGAGCTTGTTCCCAAAAAGAGAGGGAGAGAAAAGAAATGTCACAAGGAGTGCCTTTTTGGTCATAGCCACCCATTAGCACACTGATTTGAGTAACATTCAAAGTGGGAAGGTTGTCATCCCAGAGGTCTGGGAGGATGAGGGGTGCTGTCTCTTGAAGCATGCTAGCCACACATTAGGCAAGGGACAAAAACAGAACTAAACCCACAATCTTTTCTGATCTATTGACAAGAACATCTTAATCTATTTATCACCACGCCGTGGACTTGGTTTTGTTGGTTAGTGTGTGTGTGTGTGTGTGTGTGTGTGTAGGGTTTACCTTCGCAGCATTTCTTAACTTCTGTTGGAACAGGCATCCATCAACCCAAATGCATACCTTATAAAGGCAGAATTTTGTGGGGAAAGAAATGAGAACGTGATCCACTTAAACTTTAAGCACGTTTAAGTCTTGCTGGTTTCGACTTACAGGATGTATACAACTCTAAATTTGTGAGAGGGAATTATGCTAAATTTTAAGTGTTATTGCACCATCAGGATTTTATTTTATTTTTTATTTTTTTTACAAAAAGGCTCTTTGAGTATTGTAAAGTACTGGGTTCAGAGATGCGTAGAAGTGAAATCAGCTCATAGGTTTATTAGATGGTTTAAATTAAACATACATGGTCTGGCTTGGGGGTCTGCTTATATCTTAGTCCAAACCACACCCCCGGCCTCGCCATGATAGGGTCATTTACATGAGACCTTTACCCATAAGTCCCCTTTTGAATTCTGGGTGACCGATTGGCCCAAATACGGATCTGCACGGGCTTTTGTCTATCGAAGCAAAGCTCCGATGTTATCCCAACCACATGCACGATCCCTGACTGTGTACGCGGTCGCCATTAGTATACAACACCCCTCCCCCCATAGTCCAGACCTCCCCTAGCCCACAAAGTCTCTTAGGTACGCGGGTCGCTGTCGTTCCCTGGTTGGCTGGCGTAGTACGGGTTCTGTGGCGGCCTGTGCAGGAACAGCCGCCACTGGTTCAGGGGAAATGTTTGGATCCCCTGTCGGAACTGGCGGGGTGTCGGTGGTTACCTCGTTGTGTGGTGTGTTTGGCCCGGGGGTGGCTGGTGCGGTGGCTTCTTGCTCACTCTCCTGCTGCTCTGGGGCTGGTGCTTCGTCTTCACTCTCCCCTGCTTCATTGGGGTCAGTGGGCAGGAGCCAGCGGCAGGAGCCAGCGGCTGTTTGATGTGCTGCTTCCACATTTGGCTGTCCTCTCCCAAGACCACGTAGGAAAGGGGCCTGGTTACTCGAACTATCCAGCCAGGAAGCCCGGGGGGGGCTTCACAAAGTTCCTGGCATATACGGGTTCACCCGGGAAGAACCCGCGGGGAGTGTCCTGCACCTCCTGATCTGCGCTGTGTTCCGGGACGTGGTCTGGGTGCATCCAGTCCAACCGGGTTGCGAGCCGCCTTCCCATTAACAGTTCCGCTGGGCAGTGCCCGGTCGTGGTATGCGGGGTTATTTGTTGGCCAAACAGGAATGCTGCAATTTTATGATCCCAATTGCTGTGGTCCATGTGGCACAGAGCTTCCTTGGTCATGCGTACCATGTGCTTGGCCTGGCCATTGGTGGCTGGGTGAAACGGGGCGGAGAGGACATGCCAGATCCCATAGTATTCCATGAACCGTTGGAATTCTTCGAACGAGAAGGCCAAGCTGTTGTCCGTCTCGAGGGTGTCAGGAATGCTGTAGGAACTAAAGATCTGCCGCATGGCTCAGATGGTCGTTTTCACCAACATGGAGTACACTGAAACCACCTCCAGCCATTTCGTGTAAGCATCAAGCAGGATGAAGAACAGTTGACCTTGGAAGGGGCTCACAAAGTCCAAGTGTAGCCGGGCTCAGGGCTTGTGGGACGACTCCCCTGGGGGAAAAAGGTGCCTGGGCCAGATCTGGGTGCAACTCCTGACATTTCTGGCAGCGCTTCACCTGCTCCTCAGTCTCCTGATCTAGCCCCGGCCACCATACATAGCTTCAGGCCAGGGCTTTCATCCTCACGATGCTGGGGGGTGTCTCATGTAACGCAGTCAGAGTCCATTTGTGCAGGGGCTCTGGCACCACCACTCGGCTTCCCCAGAGCACACATCCCTTGTGCGCTGATAGTTCATCTCGCCGGGATGCAAAGGTGGTGAATTCCAGCCCCGGGTTGCTGAGCCATCCTCTTCCCACCCAGTCCAAGACCTGATCTCGTGTGGTGTGCCAGGAGACATCTTGCACCTGGATGGGCCGGGCTGGCAGGTCCTCTAGCAAGGCAATGTGGTGAGCCGGAGCAGCGTCCGGGTCACAGGACGGTAGTGGCAGCTGGCTAAGGGCGTCCACATAGCCCATGGCTTTACTGGGGCAGTGGATGAGTTCATACTGGTACCCAGCCATAAAGATGGACCAGTGGAGTACCCGGGGGGACAGCATCTGGGGGTTCTGTTGGTCCCAGGAGGGGCTTGTAGTCTGTCATGATAGTGAAGGGGCAGCCACAGAGGTAATCGAGGAATTTCTTTATTCCCTCGACGATTGCCAAGGCTTCTTTAACAATTTGCACGTAGTTGTGCTCCGCTGCAGATAAGGTACAGGAATAGTATGTGACAGGGACCTCCCTCCTGTCTGCTGGGCAGTGCCCCAGGACTGCCCCCACCCTGTACGGTGATGCATCACATGCGAGAACCACAGGGAGCAACGCATCCAAATACGCTAGTACAGTATTTGACGTCAAAAGTCCCTTGATGGCCTGAAAAGTGGCTGCGTGGTGGGGACCCCGGGCCCACAGGGCATGCTTGCTGAGGAGCTGATGAATATGGGTTGCCAGTCAACTAAAGAACTTATATTTGTCTATATTCATTTAATGATTACCCAAACCCAGCAGAGCTGCCCTTTTTATGTGATGAAGTAAGTGTGAAATAGTGTTAGGAAAGGCCATTTTTAATATTTCCATTTCCTATTACAGACGCTCACTAGTTCCCCAATGCGGCGTCCATGGGCCCCACAGCACCCACCAACACATTTCCTGGTGCCTGCCAAGTATTTTTAGAAATTGGGAGGGACCAGGGGGGCTTTTGCCCAGCAGGCCTTCTGATTGGCTGTGGAGAGTTTTAAGAAGTCACTTCAGCAACAGCTGCCGCCAAAGCACTAGGATCTTCACTGCATTCTTGTGTGTGTTCATGTTAAAAGGCATCCTATTAAGCTGAGATTCAGCCTGAAATATTGAGTTATTAAAATTATGCATAGCTTCACTCCCTGGCACTTTGTAGTTGGCTCCACCCCCTGCAGCTAGGGTTGCCAGCTTTGGATTATGAAATTCCTGGAGATTTTTGGGGTGGAGCCTGGAGAAGATGGGGTTTGGGGAGAGGAGAGACCTTAGTGGGGTATAATGCCATAGAATCCATCATCCAAAGCAACCATTTTCCCCAGGAAACTGATTTGCTTTACCAGGAGACCAGTTGTAATTCCAGGAGATCGCCAGCCACCACCCGGAGACTGGCAACCGTACCTGCAGCAACCATTTTATTGTTAGCTCCGCCTCCTGTTCCAGCCATTTTGTGGTTGTGCCTACTGCCCTGCATCAGAATACCATAGGCTTGAGAAGGTTGAGAAGTCAGAGAACCTCTGCCCTGGATCCATGAGTGACTCAAAAAAAAATAAGCATGTTCCTTTAATTCTCCGCTCTTCTGGGTTAAAATTTGCTTTCCTCAGTTAAAACTGTCTCTCAGTGATCAATCAACTAACTAAACATGTGCAGTGTTTGCTAGGCATGCTTACTCAGATGTTACTCCGGCTTTTGTTTCATGGACCTTACTCACTGGTCCATCTGTGCACACTGAATTGAAACCATATTCATTGTGATCAGCAGATTAAACTGCTAAAGATGTAAACTTATACACATTTACTTGATAGTTCAGTGTTAATGGGATTTCTTTCCAAGATGATATGGCTCAGGCTGGTCTAGGGTTGCCAAGTCCAGGTTGGGAAATACCTTGGGACTTTGGGGGTGGAGCCAGGAGAAGGTGGGGTTTGGGGAGGGGAGGGGCCTCAGCATGGTACAATGCCATAGATTTCACCCTTCAAAGCAGCCATTTTATCCAGGGGAGCTGATCTCTGTCAGCTGGAGATCAGTTGTAAAAGCAGGAGATCCCCAGGCCCCACCTGGAGGCTGGCAACCCTAGGCTGGTCTGTACAGTCACCTTCTATGCACACTAACTTTGAAACAAATTTCCATTGAGCAAAGTGAGTCTTACTTGTAAATAAACATGCACTGGATTGGACTGCACAGACTGTAACCCTAGTAAAGGCTATTGACACAATACAGACAAAAGTTAAACACTTTTAACCTCCACTGATTTTAACGAAAGACCATTAAGGGCTTTACTGAAACATGCCTTTAATTTATTATTTCCATACGAGGAGGGTATAGAAAGGACAAAGAAGGAACTGTAATAGACCCACTATTGCAACAAATGTTATCTGGTGCATACTTTTGGACAAGCAAAAAAGGAGATCACACAGCAGGACAGTAGTAACAACAATGGGAAAGAGAGGTGAATCAGGACACAATAGAACTGGTGACAATGTTAATATATTGGATAGATACAATGTGTGCAGCGCATGAATGCAGTGCGTGGGTGCTGTGGGGCCCATGGACCTTAGCACAACTTTCATGGCATTGTTCTTTATTATAGTAATTTTCTTGAAAAAGATTATCGAAACAAAATCTTCAATATCTGGATTCTTCGTTGGAAAGAACTATTTTGGAAAGAGAATTTGTTGGAATATTTTATTGTCTTATCAGAAGATTTATATTTAGAATAATTGTGCTTTATTGTGCAATGATTATATTCATGCACTGCATACATTGTATCTGTCCAATATATTAACATTGTTACCAGTTCCATTGTGTTCGTCATACTTTTGAACAGCCTGTTGAGAAAACAGCAACTGGAAGACAGGGAGGGAAAGAAGCATGGATGTGTTTGAAGCCGGGGGGGGGGGGGCAGAAGAGGTAGAGGGAAAGTCTCAGCTAGTCCCAAAATTGCAGGAACAGTCTTCCCCAAAGACAGATCCCTTCATTCCTCTCACTTTAGCTTACAGACCTGGTTGCCTATCCTTCAGGCTGGGATGTTCTGTTGCTTTGAGGAACTCCAGAAATTCTCTAGTCATTTGAACACAGAAATGCAGACAGCTGGGTGTGAATGCTTCTGTCAAGAGAGCCAGCTGTAATCCTGATAACCGGGTTTGATTCCCCACTCCTCCACATGCAAGTATCTGGGTGACCTTGGGCCAGTCACAGTTCTCTCAGAACTCTCTCAGCCCCACCTACCCCACAGGGTGTCTGTTGTGGGGAGAGCAAAGGAAAGTGATTGTAAGCTGCTTTGAGACTCCTTTGGGAAGTGAAAAGCAGAGTATAAAAACCAGTTCCTCCTCCTCCTCTTTTTTGCAGTTATTCCAAGTTGTATCCAGTATAAAAGGGTTATGATACTTTCTACCACCTTCAGAGCCAGTTTGGTGTAGTTGTAAAGTGTGTGGACTCTAATCTGGGAGAACCGGGTTTGATTCCCCATTCCTCCACTTGCATCTGCTGGATGACCTCTGGCAAGCCATAGCTCTGTCAGAGCTGCTCTTGAAAGAGCACTTCTCTAGAGAGCTCTCTCAGCCCCACCTACCTCCTAGGGTCTCTGTTGTGGGGAGGGGAACGAAAAGGAGTTTGTAAGCTGCTCTGAAGCTCCTTCAGGTTGTGAAGGGCGGGGTATAAATCTTATCTCCTCTTCTTCTTCTTTCAATACGACACTCCTTCATTTTCACTTCAGCGCTTGCTCCTTATTCCTATCATGGGTCAAGGATTCAGTGAGGCCTATACATGAGACCCCGGATGTCTTAAGTAACCTTGAACAACTTGGTATGTGTAGCTGCCAGGGCTCATTTTGTAGCAGGAGCTCCTCTGCATATTAGGCCACACACCCCTGATGTAGCCAATCCTCCAAGAGCTTACAGTAGCCCCTGTAAGAAGAGCTCTGTAAGCCTTTGGAGGATTGGCTACATTAGGGGTGTGTGGCCTAATATGCAAAGGAGCTCCTGCTACAAAATGAGCCCTGAGCTGAACACACGTGAAGCAGTATTATACAGGTCCATGAAGGTCAATCAGCTGTGTCTGGCAACAGCTCTCCAGGGACTCAGGCAAAGTTATTTTATAGTTATAAAGTTATAAGTAGAACCTGCTGGTTCAAAACACTGATCCAATGAACCCAGTGTACTGTTTCACACAGCGTCCAACCAGTTGCCCTGGAGGAACAGGGCATAGAGGCCAAAGACCTTCCTGGCTACCACCTCTCAGTATTGGTATTCAGAGGTCTGGTGCCTCTTTACAAGAGGGCTCCCCTCAGACACCATAGCTAGTGGCCACAGATGGGCCTCCCCTCCATGAATTTGTCTAACCAAACTGAGAGCCAGTTTGGTGTAGTGGTTAAGTGTGCGGACTCTAATCTGGGAGAACCGGGTTTGATTCCCCACTCCTCCACTTGCACCTGGCTGGATGACCTTGGGCAAGCCATAGCTCTATACCAGCTGTTCTCTCAAGGACAGCTTGGGAAAGAGCTCTCTCACCCCCACCTACCTCACAGGGTGTCTGTTGTGGGGAGGGGAAGGGAAAGGAGTTTGTAAGCCGCTCTGAGACTCCAAGTGAGTGAAGGGCGGGGTATAAATCCAAACTCTTCTTCTCTTCTTCTTCTTCTTTTAAAGCTATCTTCGTACAAGTGCTTGCCTGATCCTATTAACTGGAAATATGGATTGAACCTATGACCTTCTGCATTCAAAGAAGTTGCTCTACCACTGAGCTGAGGCCCTTCACAATGGTTGCCACTCTCTCCTTTTTTTGTCTATCACCGATCCTCCACCTTAAAGCCCCCCACTGTAACAAGCGTGGAATGTAACAGGTGAAGCTTTCCATCATTGTATCATCACGCACCGAAAAAGATTTCCTGGTTGAATGTCTGTCAGACAGCTATGAAAGGCAAACCTTTCCACCTACACAAGACCTATTGCTACAAGATAAATCACAAAAACTTTCTATGACTGTTCCTAGTCACCCCCCCCCCCACACACACACTTTTTAAAAGTACAGGAATGCTTCAACTAAATTAATCATATAAAGTCTTAAGAACTTTAATTTAAGCTGCATAAATGTAATGGGGCAGATCCCTCAATTAGTCAGTAGAAGGTGCTGATAACTGCAGATTTTCCTCCCAATGCTCCTATCTGACTTTGGGAAAGTAGACTGCTGGAGTAATGGGACCCACATGGGTCCAGGGGCTATAGTGGCGATGAGGGGGTAAGGATGGGAAATAGCCCTCTCCTCCAACTTCCATCAGAAGATCCTCAGTCCAATCTGTTGTTTGGTTAGTAAATTTATTTATATCAGGGTAACTTACTTTCAAGCAATTCAATGTAAGATTGGAGTGCTATTTTGAAATACAAAGTCATTGCTCTTTAAGAAGGTTTAATAGGCAAAACAGAGCTTGATCTTCAAATTCTCACCTTGAGCTCATCATTGGAAAAGACGGGTTAAAATGTCTAAAACAAATAAATCAATTTTCCTCACTCAAATATTTTTCCTGGTGCTGCCACTGAACTCTCTTTCTGCTAAAGCAGAAGATAGGATGAATGGAAGGCCCCACTGGTGGACCTCCTGAGGGCACCTAGTATTTTTGGCCAGTGTGTGATAGAGTGTTGGACTGGATGGGCCATTGGCCAGAACCAAACATTGGTTTCTCTAATGTTCTTATGAAGGGTTGGTTCTCCAGCCACAACACCAAAACAGCTGCTTGGGGCAGCAGAACGAGAAAAGTGCTGATACGCCACTGGGGCAGTGACGAACATCCCCTCTGGGATCCATGCCAGCGTTCTGTGGTTGACCACCAAAGGCTTGCCTGGCTGGCTTATACCTTTCTTGGAGCCACAAAACACCCTGAACTGGCCCTAGAGGAACAGGATAGTGGAGATAATCTCACTGTAAGAAAACAAGGGTAAAGGAAAAGATTTCCCTTGCTCAAAAGCCAAACTCTAGGGTTGCAGTGCTCATCTCAGTTTCCAAGCCGAAGAGCCAGAGCTGTCCAAAGATGTCTTTGTGGTCATGTGGCTGGCATGACTAGACACATAGGTGCATGGAACGCCCCATAACAGGAAAACAAAGGCAGCCCTCCAATACATGTGAATGGAACAGCATGTTAAAAAGGGGGCTTTGTTTTACTTTTATGGCAAAGAGTCATGGAAGTCGCAAAGAATAAAAATCATGGGGAGTTCTGTTGAACCCCTTCACTGTTAAACGGCACAAATAGGGGATCATATTAGGAATGCCAGCCTCCGGGTGGGACTCGGGGATCCCCAGGAATTAAGATGATCTCCAGACTACAGAGATCAGTTTCCAGGGAGAAAATAGATGCTTTGGAGGGTGGACTATGGCATTCTACCCCACTGAGGTCCCTGTCCTCCCCAGGCTCCATCCCCAAATCTCCAGGGGTTTTCATACCAGGGCCTAGCAGCCCTACCACCCATCCCCTGCTAGTGGCCGGGCAGGGGGACCTAGCACCCCTAGACCAAGTTTTAGGTTGACACTTGGCCTCCTGGACTAGTCAAATCTACATGTTGTTCCAGTTGACCCCATTTCCCAGGGATGGGAGCTATTTTCTGGTACTTGCCCCTGATAGGTCAATGCCCCATTTTAGGTATTTGAGGAGATCTTTGGGGTGCTGCGTAAAAAAAAGAATCTTCTTAGTGCCTTGATGCCAATGTGAATTCCTTACATACAGGAGAGAATGCTGTATGTTTTCCTACCTGCTGAGAAAAGCCTTTTAAAAACAACAACAACAACAATGGTGTCTTTATATTGTTCCTCTCACACTGATGCATAACTACTTTTAAGAGCAACATTTCCCATTGACATTATTTTAATCCTGATAATGAGTTGTTAAGCCACCTCCACTCAGATTGTAATTGCAGGTTTGGGACTTTTCCCTTCAGATCTGTATTAGCAATTTAGCATCTGTTCCAGGAGATCTGCAATTCCAGTGTTATCACTAAGCCTGTTGTAACCCCACTGAGACGAGTCTTAGCTCCTTTAATCTTCCTGTCTATCAGTTCTTGCCAATATTATATTCCGTTCTTGTGCATGCAGCGCCCAGAGAAGAGGACAGAAATATATTCTGGTGGGCGTACCATCTGATAATCATGTTTTGAACTTGCCCACCCGTGTGGAGAACCGTGTCCAAGTTTAGATGCCAGATCCAAGAGTCAAAGAAGCCTATGATCAAGAACTGAGAGGGAATGGGAGGCTGGAGGAAAGGGGAGCTTGACATGGACAGCTGGGGAAGAGGCTGAGCCTTCCAGGTGCACTGCCTTGGAGGCCTCATTCCAGCCTCTGCAGTGAGCAGGCCTCCTGGACAGAAGGAAGTCACTAGCTTCCTGTATATTCAACATACAGACAAGCCAGTGAAGAGCCTGGCCAGCAGGAAGACTTCAGAGCAATGCAAAACAACAAAAGGCGCGCTGCATAAAGAAGTATCTAATTAAATAGACCATCATCTAAAATGTCTAGTTCTTATCCCTGGGCCCCAACATGGTGCCTGTGAACACCGTTGGCACCTGTCAGCCCCATATCTGGCACCTGCGCCTGTTTTTAGAAAGGGAGCAAAGGCAGGTGGGGCTTCTTCCCAGCAAGGCTTTTGACAGCTGTACAGGTTTTTAAAAACTTTATTGCAGCAGCAGCCATGTCGACAGCACAAGGATCTTCACTGTGTGACTGAAGGTAAGCAACTGCAGCCATTTTGTGGCGGGCTCTGTCTCCCGCAGTGGCCATTTTGTGGCAGCCACTCTTAAAATAGCAAATAGCAGCATGTTTTCTAGGGTCCCAGCAGAACCCTTGTGGAAAACATAACTTATCTAGGAGAACATATCACTCAACTTCTGTCAGGCAGCTTGAGAGACATGTTCTCTTAGATGAATTATTGTGTTTGCTGCGAGGGTTCCAATGGGACGCTAGAAAATATGCTGCTATTTGCTATTTTAAGAGTTTTATACTCACAAAGAGAATCTACTGCGCCTTATGTCCTGTATGTACATCACTGTCCTTAAAAAAGATTGTATTCCATATGGGTAAATTACTAGAGTCCCCTGGAACTAGTGATTGTGAAACTGACAAGGTGCTGTCTGAATGTCTGAACATGGTGTAAACCTGTACTTTGATGTATTGTTTTGGTGAAACCTATGTCTGATAATACTTGACCCCCAATGTTTATATAATAGTATAGAAACATCTCTTATACAGTGTCATATATTTTTCCACATCTCCCTAACACTGTGAACCTCAATTTTTGCAATATAACCTCTAGGTGGGTCCTGGAGATCTCCAGGAATTACACTTGATCTCTAGACTATAGAGATACTTTCCCTTTGAGAAAATGGTTGCTTTGAAGGGTGGACTTTGTGGCATTATATTTTGCTCATCTTCAAACCCCACCCTCCCCAGGCTCCATCCCCAAAATCTCTAGATACTTCTCAGCCCACAGTTGGCCACTCTACTCGCAGATATTGTTATAATGAGTTTAGACATTGGGTTACACATTATTATAATGGGTTATCGACATATATGGGTCACATAATGGGTTATACATTGTTCTAATGGGTTATTGACATAATATGAAATGGATGATTTAAAAACAAACTAACAAAAGCCCCTCATTGGGGGCGGGGGAGGAAATGGCCATCATGGGTACAGGATAGCCTCTACCTGGAGGTTGGCAATGCTAGTACAGGCATAGGGGAAATGGCTGCCGCCTGGGCTGGAAAATCCTAATTTTCCTACCCACACAGCAGCCATCCCAGCTTTACAGGACTCTTTCCCAAAAATATCATAATGAAGCAGGTTTTGCGAAAGATTGGGGAAAAGCTGTGAAAACCTCAGGAAGTGCACGAATACACCGTGAAGCAGGGGGGGAAACCTGCTTCATAACTGCACTGAACTTGGGACAGATAAACCATGTGGGAAATGGCCTTGAATGAAGAATTTAGGTCCATATCCATGCTTTGCCTGCTGCCCACACTCTTTTAAAAGGTAATGGTATTGGACACGATCCATTCAGTGTCCAGAGCCCCACTCCAAGTGTGTCTGTGCACAACAAACCAAGGCTATAGAGCCAGTGTGGTGTAGTGGTTACGTGCACGGACTCTAATCTGGGAGAACCGGGTTTGATTCCCCACTCCTCCACTTGCACCTGGCTGGATGACCTTGGGCAAGCCATAGCTCTGTACCAGCTGTTCCCTCAAGGACAGCTTGGGAAAGAGCTCTCTCAGCCCCACCTACCTCACAGGGTGTCTGCTGTGGGGGGTGGGAAGGGAAAGGAGTTTGTAAGCCGCTCTGAGACTTCTTCAGGTAGTGAAGGGTGGGGTGTAGATCCAATCTCTTCTTCTTCATTATCATAAAATGCAGTAATCTCAGCAGTCAGCTGTCTGATGGAAAAAAGGGAAGGTTCAGTCTGCTCCCACTAAACAGCAGATAACACGACTAGTGCTTTTTGAAGAAGGTGCCATGCGCGCTGATAAAGCAGGAGAGGAACCATCCACTCAGCACCAGTTTGCACCGGTAATTCCTCATCTGGCTAATGACACAAATGCAGAAAACTGCCTCCATATATGCATAGCTCCCAGCTGGATGGGAGTTCAGCAGTGCTATTTACTTAACTGAAGGTTCCCCCTCTGCTAGGGTTACCAACCTCCAGGTGATGGCTGGAGATCTCCTGGAATGACAACTGATCCCCAGGCGACAAAGATCAGTTCACGTGGAGAAAATGGCCACTTTGGAAACTCAGCTCTGTGGTATTATACCCCACCGAGGTCCCTCTCCACTGCAAACCCCACCCTCCTCAGGCTCCACCCCCCAAATCTCCAGGTATCTCCGAGCCTGGAGCTGGAAACCCTAGTCTCTGCCTTTCCACCCCATGTGGCCTTCCAGGCGGCTTACAAAATTCATCAAGCATGTGACATATTAGCAATACACACAACTGGGGGACAGATGTCTTCTTCACCACAGTGTCTTCCTACCACTGTTGCTCTGGCAGTGGTCTCTCTTTCAGGGTACTGTGGCAATGCACAATAATACCTCCTCCTTCAGAAACAGGCTTGGCAGCCTATTTTTATGGAGGTTGGTAGTTTTATGCAGCAACTAGATATTGGCAGTCTGGCAGCTCCTTCCTCTATATGGTCTCCATGGAGAGCCTGGCAGTTCCTCCCCTCCCTGCTTTGATTTCCTTAGCAGTGGCAGACAGAAGTCCTATGGAGTGGGAGAGGTGTGTGGCAGAAACAAATCCATGTTTACTCACGAGTCCCACTTAATTCAATGGTACAATGCTAAACCCAATGATCAGGAAGCATAAGTTTAGCTCTCCTATAGCAAAGGTCCCCAGTGTGCTGCTCGTGGGCATCATGGCACCCATCAACACCTTTTCTGGTATCCGACAAGTGCTTGGGTGGAGCTAGGTGGGACTTTTGCCCAGCAGGGCTTCTGATTGGCTATGCAAAGGCGTCATGTGAAACAGAGCTTCCACCTGAAATGTGTTCCTATTAGAGCTATATATAACCTTGTTCCCTGACATTTTGAGTGCCAGTTTGGTGGAGTGGTTAAGAGCGCAGACTCTAATCTGGGAGAACCAGGTTTGATTTCCCCACTCCTCCACATGCAGCTGCTGGTGTGACCTTGGGTCAGTCATGAGTTCTTTCAGAGCTGTGAAGAGAACAGTTCTCAAAGCGCTCTCTCAGCCCCACCTACCTCACAGGGTGTCTGTAGTGGGGAGGGGAGGGGAGGGGAAAGCAGATTGTAAGCCGCTCTGAGACTCTGAGTAAAGGATGAGGTATAAATCCAATCTCTTCTCTTTTTCATTTTGTGGTTGGTGCTGCCTCCAGCATCAGGCATTTTGTGACTGGCTCCACCTCCTTTGGCAGCCATTTTGTGATTGTGCCCACCACCCTGTATCAAAATTCAAAGGTACCTGCAAGGTCAAAAAGGTCGGGGACCCCTGTTCTATGGAAATCAAGAGGGTTTCAAAGTTCTTCTCTTGGTCAGCGGAATTTCCTCAGATGCAACATACGCACCCCCAGTCCTTTCTCAGATCTCAGCAACTGAGGCCATTTTCATTAATAACTTATTATATTAAATAAGAGGTCAGAATCTGGATGAGGCTTTTTGAAATTTCATCAGGGTTAGGGTTTGGGTGGGTGGGTTTTTTTGTTTTTTGTTGCATAGACATGGATCTTTTGATGCCTCCTACACTAACAAATTGCTTCTTCCCTAAATGTCTCCAGATGGTGCTCAGGGTTTTAGGGCTTGTGTTGTGAATTATTTTTAGAAGGTTCCCACATGTCTGCCCAAAATTGGCATGTTGCTGCATTGTTCCATTAAAAATTTATACTATTTTGGTTTAGTTTTAATCCTCTTTCAGATGGGTATTAGTAAGCAGCAAAAAAAGAGACTTATTATAAACAAATAAAAAGGGTGTCTGCTCTAAACTAATACATCTCATCTTAATGGGTATGCACTGGATTGTGGGTGTCAGTTGATGCGGGTGCCAAATCTCCTTTGCTGTACTGTACTTTCATCTCTTCCACGCCACTTTCTCCTTTCTGAACACAAGGAGAAAATATAAAGATTAGGATAGGATTTGCTTTGAGTCCGGGCCTGGTTGGGAGCTGTTTCTACACCACTGTGATTTTTGCAGGTGCAGAGACATTCACATTGGCAATGGGGCATCTGTACAGCAGTTTCCCCATGCTTTGCTCACCTTAGCCCCACAGCTGCTATTCTCTCCCACCCCAAAGCTTTTGTGGGAGGGGATTTTTAAAAATTGGCAATGGACTGATTGCTTGAATATAGCGATCGATTTCTATTGTGCAAGAGCATCATAATAGTCCCCAGCTCTTATTTTTCCACCATTAAAGGAGAAGAAGAGAAGAAGAGATTGGATTTATACCCCGCCCTTCACCTGGAGTCTCAGAGCCCTTCTCACTGCTGAGTTGTAAAGGAGAAAGAGACAAGTTGTTTCTTTTCCCTTTAAGTAAATTCTCATTGCTGAGTTACAAGGGGAAATGAGCAACATGCCCCTTTCCCCTTATAGCTGAGCAATAAAAAGAGATAAAATTACAAATGATCCCCAGGCTCCAGAGATTAGTTCCACTGGAGAAAATGGCTGCTTTGGAAGGTGGACTGTATGGCATTATACCCTGTTTACTCAGCAATAAGTCCTAGCAAGTTCAAAACAGTTTACTCCCAAATCAACGTGAACAGCACTACAATCATAGCCCTTTTCAGCTTGTAAGTTTGAAAGGCTCCAACTGGGTGTACCAGGAGTGCATGCTACGTGAGTTCCTCCCAAGTATGGGTCACCATGCGATCTGTGCAGGGCATCACTGGTTTTGCACGGTGCCCTATTCAGACACAATGTTTACTGCACATACTGGGAGGATCACAGGTAGCCTATCCTCCCTGGCATACAAAGCTGGATAAGCCCAAACAACAATTAAGAAGGACTTGCAAAAAAAGTTCAGACGTAACAACACATTTGAGGGATTTCAAGACATTGTTCAGCTTGAGAGCCATCGGCTGTAAGTAGGGTTGCCAGCTCTGGGGTCGGGAAATACTTGGAAATTTTGGGGGTGGAGCCTGAGGAGGGCAGGGCATGCAGAAGGGAGGGACTTCAATGGGGTGTAATGGCATAGACTCCACCTTCCAAAGCAGCCATTTCCTCCAGGTGAACTAATCTCTGTTGCCTGGAGACCAGTTGTGAACCCAGGAGATCGCCAGCCACCTCCTGGAAGTTCGCAACCCTAGCAGCAGGGATCATTTGGGGCTGGAGCAAGGCGGAGCTGTGCTCCACCAGCCCAGGAGTAAGCACTAGGGCAGCTATGGTCCGAATCAGATTCTCTGATCTGATTCGGTCCGCCGCCGAATTGCTGCTGAAATTCGGTGGCGTCTTAAAAAGCGGCTGGAGGGGAGGGGGTTTGAGGGAGAGGCTCCAGACTTACAGGGTAACTGTTGGAGCCTCTCGCCCAAATACTTACCAAGTTTCAAGAAGTTTGGACCAGGGGGTCCAATTCTACCAGCCTCCAAACAGGTTGCCCCCATTCCCTCCATTGTTCTCTACGGTGGGAAAAAAGTAATGTTTTTTCCTACCACAGAGAACAATGGAGGGGATGGGACAACCTGTTTGGGGGCCCGTAGAATTGGACCCCCTGGTCCAGTCTTTTTGAAACTTGGTGGGTATTTCGGAGAGAAGCTCCAGCAGCTACCCTGCATGTTTGGAGCCTTTCCCTCAAACCCCCTCTCCTCCACCCCCTCATATACCCCATAAGTTTTTGCCATTGACTTCAATGGCCCATAGGGTATAATGGGGTTGAAACTGACATTCGGCCGGCCTGTGGCCTGATTTGGCCTGATCTGAATCAGGCCAAAAAAATTTTATTTGCACACTCCTAGTGGGCATAAATGGCAGTGGTGGCAAGCCCCTCCCCCAGCTCCCACTGGGCCTGTGGAGGAAGCGAAGCGAGAAGGGGTTTAAAGCTTAAACCCCTTCTGTTTAGAGTCACGTGGTGGCAGTGGCATGATCTTTCCATTGTATTCTATGGAGCTCTTCTCACATTGCTTCCCCCCTCCCTTGACAGGCCAGCTGGGGAAGGGAAGGGGAGGCTTTTGAAGATGCTCCCCCCCCCCCATGCTTCCCTTTCTGACACTTCTGGGGATGTCAGGGGGCGTGGCATATGCTAATGAGTTATGCTAATAGGTATGCTAATGATCTCCTGTACCTCTTTTTCTACAAAATGACCCCAGTTATGCTAATAGGTATGCTAATGATCTCCTGCACCTCTTTTCCTACGAAATGACCCCTGCCTAGCAGTAAATATCTTGCAGCTAGACTTTCTTTGAAGGCTGGATTGAAAAACTGGGGTGAAGGACACCCCTTTCCCTAGCACTGCCATAACTGCAAGAAAGGCCAGAGGCGCTGTAATGAGACTGTCAATTACATGAGACAAATCCCACTAATATACACAGACTTTGAAGCAGCCAATTCAAAAGTGGTTTACACTATTAAGGAATGTAGGGCTCTTCCTTTGATTAAAGCCAATGAAACTGCAGCTCCTGGTGCCCTTGATGGCTTGGAGAGAGGTAATCGAATGACTAAGCTTAGCAACCTCATTCACACACATACACCCCCCCCTCCCCACAACAACATCTTAATTCCACCTGCTTGAGAATCCGGCTGCAAGGGTTCACCTTCAATGTAGCAGCAGCAGCAGCAGCAGCAGCAGGTACGCTGGCTGTTCAGAAAGCATAAAGCAAGGGAGGGAGGAGAGTCAGGACTGGAAGTCCTTTAGAGTGGGGTGAATCAATCACAGCTCCTGCTGTTTTGTCCAGGGGACGCCTCATTGTCAGCCTTAGGCAAACAGCCCAGGGAGGTTCCGTGTCCTGGAAGGAAGGATCTTTTGTGGCAAAGACGTGGAAGACTTGGCCAGGATCCTGCACCCTGCTCAGTGTAGCTCAGTGGCGAGCTGCAACAGAATAAGTAACAACCTTAACGCCCCCCCCCCTTTTGGGAAGATGAATCCAGCACACACCCTATTGGAGGGATAGATGGGCCTGTGTGGCATATTCTGTGAGCAAAGAAAGAGCCAGAGCCATATAGCGGTTTGTGTGTCAGCCGAGGACTTGGGAAACAGGAGTCCAAGTCTCCTCTCTGCCACAAAGTGACACTGAGCTAGTCACTCTCTCTTAGCCTGACCTACCTCCCAGGATTGCTGTGGGGATAAAGATGGCTGGGAGGGCTAGATGGAGGACTCTGTTTTCCCTTAACAGCTGAGCCGGATGGGTCTGTGGAAGTTTTGAGCAGGTGCCCGGAGAAGGTAATGGGGTGGAGCCCATTCCAAAGAAGACTGAGGAGGAGCTGCTCAGGGACTGTGGAGCCAGCCTATTTGTGAAAGGGTACACTCCTCTGAAGGGGGAAGTTGTAGCCTGAGCGTGCTGCTGGATCTTGGCCTCCAGCTGGAGGCTCAGGTCTTCTCTGTGGCAGGTAGCCCCTTTTATCTGTTGTGGCCAGTGTTCCCTCTAAGCGGACTTAATGTGAGCTAGCTCACAGTTTTTTTAGCCTCTGGCTCACACATTTTTGTCTTCGCTCAGGAAGGATGGCTCCAGAGCAAACTAATTTATTCAGGAGCCAAATCGCTCGCTCACAACTTTAATGCCAATAGCCCACAAAGTAGAATTTTTGCTCACAAGACTCCACAGCTTAGAGGGAGCATTGGTTGTGGATGATATGCATGATTCGACCATGGTGATTAACAGAACTTGATCACTACCTTTGATGGAAGAGACACACATCCAGACACATTGGATATTTGGTACCAGAACAATTTGGAGAGCATGTGCAGTTACCATGAGAGATTATCCATGGCCTACTGTGTGAACTTTTAGCAATTGCACATCACATGAGAAAGCAACACCTAGCATTAAAGAAAATATTTTTTCATATATTTATTTCTGGATGGGTGTTGTTTTATAATAGTAATATTGACTACTGAGGAAGGCCCTAAGGGACCAAAAGGCATATGGTCTACTGGTCATAAGATCTACTAACAACTCTAAATGTAAAAAGTTTTAAGAGTCTGATATTTGGATCATTTCTTTTAACCTGTTTTATCTTTTGCTAATGTGTCCACCATAATAAATATTTGTATTTTTATATTCACTTATCTGGATAGCTTGACACTCATATATCTTGGGTTGAGTTCCCTCCCTTTTCTCATTTTCTACCACAGGGGTCCCCAGCACGGTGCCCGCTGGCAACATGATACCCACCAACACATTTCCTGGCGCCTGCTAAGTGTTTAAAGAAAGTGGGCGGGGCTTTTGTCCAGCAAGTCTTTTGATTGGCTGTAGAGATTTTTTAAAATTATTGCTTCAGCAACAGCTGCCACCACAGCAAAAGAATCATCACTCCCTTACTGTGTGTGTTGATTTTAGGAGGCATCCTGTTAAAAAGAGATTCAGCCTGAAATGTTGAAGAATTACTGGGAGTGTGAGGCAAAACCTCGCTCCCTGACATTTTGGGGTTGGCTCCACGACCAGTGGCAGCTGTTCTGTAGTCAGCTCCCCTTCCTGCAGCAGCCATTTTATAGCTGCACCCATCACCGTGTGTTAGAATTCCAAAGGTACCCGCAGGCTTGAAAAGGTGGGGGACCCCTGGTCTAGCCCAACAAACCAAAGTCAGTTCCCACAGCTCCATCTCACCAAAAATATGGAAGAGGAGGTATGGAAACAAAACAAAGATGAAACTAAATACACAGAGGCTGGGTCAGTTTTCCCTCTCAATATATCATCCCTAGCACACAGCTGGGTTGGAACTCTGAAGTGAGAAAGCCAGAATCTCAGCTTGGAGTCACCAGGATCAAATTTAACTTTCAACACTGGTACCCCAAACCATTTGCTACTTTATAAAACTGAAAGGCTGCCATTAGCTTCTCGGATGGAACCACGAGACCTCAGGGGGCGCTTAACCTCACACCAATTCTCAAGTAGTAAAGTTGTGTGTTGGGGGGGGGGGGGGCACATCCTGGGAAGCAACAGGTCTGACATCTAGAACAGGGGATTCCACAGTTCAGTGTTTCTTGAATATATTCCTATTTGTTCTGTGTATTTTTTTTTCTTTTACATACTGCAAACTTCTGTATAATAAAAGGCTATTGCGTTTGACTGCTTCTATAAGTAGCACTCTGGTCAGCTCTAATGCAAAAGCGCCCTCTGGTGTGTGCATCATGCATCAGTCTCAGCTTCTATTCTCAAAAAGAGACTGATGATGTCCTGAAACTACTCCTTGCATCTGAAACTACTTCCTCTGTTTAATCCCAAGCAGGAGAAGACATTAACTCAACGGAGAAGGACATACACTTGGGAAAATCTGTTAAGGAGCACTCTCTTCTGCCCTCAGTGTATTGTATCCAGATCCTTGACCTCAAATACAGGGATGAGCTTTGGAACAAATGAGGCATAAGGACTTGCGTAAGGACTTGCACTTTGAAAATGTGGGATCACAGCTCTGAGTACTCCTCTCCCCCAAACCCCTCTGCTATTGGGCCATGTGTGGGTGCAGGCAAGCAACCAGCCAATCAGCATCCAAAAACCAATTATCTCCTGACAGTAGTCAAGGCATGAGTGATCACATGGTGAGAAATTGGCCTAGGAACTATGCCACTGCTCACATTTGCCCTCAGAAACAGCATTTACTGAAGATTCTACATCAGTGTGTCTCCTGGTACCCATTTGTTTCTTCCCCATCTATATATCTAATTCCCAAGTGGCCCCCCACGTGCAGATACCATGTGTGGATGCCACGCTGTCCGGATCACGGGGGTTGGGGGAGACGGCATGGTGGGAGGGAGAGAGCGCTGGCCACAGCTCCTCCCCCCGCGAGTATTGTGGCCCCCTTGTCTATATATCTAAGTCTGAAGGCGCCCCCTGCATGCGGATATTTAAATCCCCTGAAAAGTTAAAAAGCATTCCTTGCACATGCGCAGGGAACGCTCTCAGAACTGTAACGGCTGGCAGTTGGGAGGCATCCAAGCCTCGCTGTCAGAGCCGTGGGTGGGGGAGAGAAGTGGCAGGTGGAGAGAAGTGGTGAGCCAGAGTGCCCAAGAGGTGCTCGGCCTGCCACGGCAGCTGGGGGGAGAGAAGTGGTGAGCCTGAGCGCCCAAGAGGTGCTCAGCCCGCCGCGGCAGCCAGGGGGATGGTGGGGGGGAGAGAAGTGGTGGGCCGAACACCTCTTGGGTGCTCAGGCCTGCCACGGCAGCCGGGAGTTGGGGGAGAGAGAAGCGGTGGGCCTGAGCACCCAAGAGGTGCTCAGGCCCACCGCGGCAGGCGGGGGGAGGCGGATGGTGGGGGGAAGAGAAGCAGCTGGCTTGAGCACCTCTAGGGTGCTCAGGCCTGCCACGGCAGCCAGGGGGGATGGAGGGGAGAGAAGACTCACCTGTGGGTGCTTCCTCCACTCGGTGGAGCTCCTTCTCTCCCCCCCGCGAGTATCATGGGTCCCCCCTTCTTGTAGCATCTATTCATTAAAGCAAAGAGGCAGTCCTAGCTTTCCTCTTAGGACTGCCACTACTGCTGCTGGCAGGGGATTTCCTGCCAGTGCTCCTCCCCACAACTACCACTCAGTGGAACAATGGAGGGAATGGGGAGGAGTATCATGTGATGTGTTGATGTCACTTTCACTCAAAGACCTGGAAATGACATCATTATGTTGGATGATCCTCTAGGAATCTTTATAGAATTCCTACAGCATAACCACAATACAGTGACATCACTTCCTGGTCTTTGTCAGGAAACAAAGTCGATGTGTTGCACAATGGGATGCCAGCCATGCTTCATTCCCCAAAGCTCCCAGGGGTTGCTGGCAGAAGCCTGGCAACCGTAATTCATGTACTTCATTGGAGTACGAGGTGTTTCAGAAAAGCTCAAGGGGCACCTCCTTTATGTCTTCAGGGACCATCCATTTGATAACAGCTTCCTTCATCATAGAAGGATGCTTCATTTGGCACATCTTAACATTTTGTTAAACCTTCCAGAGTTTTTTGTGACTGGATCTAGAACCTGTGGAAGCTATTATATTGTGGCCCCCACTCCGTTCTCAAAATCCCACAAGGTTACAGACCCCTAGTCTACATAGTTCCCAGTTACTCAAGATATATTATGGTCAATGGTGCTAAAAGTTGCTAGATATGCAGCGAAATTCAGTGTTAGAATCTGGAGATTATACACTGGATTACCACATCAAGTAGGGCCAAACTACTCATTACTGCGAGGGCCACGGTGGCTCAGAGGTTAAGATGCTGAGCTGCAGACCGGAAGGTCTGTAGTTCAGCAGTTCGAGACCCAAGTGCTGCGTGATGGAGTGAGCTCCCGTCTCTGGCCCCAACTCCTGCCAACCTAGCAGTTTGAAAGCAGGAAATTGCAAGTAGATAAATAGGTACCACTTTGGTGGAAAGGTGACAGCGTTCTGTGTGCTTCAGCATCTAGTCATGCTGGCCACATGACCACAGAAAAAGCCTTCGGATAACTCTGGCTCTTCAGCTTTGAAAAGTACTGGAGTCGGGAGGCCGGTAACAGTGAAAACAGCATTGTAGTTTATTGCGAATCAGGATGGAACATAAGAAACCCCGAGTTCAGAGCCCTCTTTTATGCTGGTCAGAGATAATCCTCCGACCTTGCCCAAATGTCCTGATAGGACCTTAAGATAGTGGTTACACTTCATAGGTCCCTGGGGGAAACCTAGGCTCATGATTGGCGGTCGTTTAGGATCCGACCGGCTATTTTTCTACCTGGCCGAAGCTCAGGTAGATTCAGGCCATGTGCGAATGTCCACGTGGCGGTTGCCATTACGCAAGCACATGACAACCACGATCTTGATACACAACAAGCTTGGAAACAGATATGAGAACTGCCCCCTAGAGTCGGATTTGACTGGCTTTCGAGCAAGGGAAACCTTTACCGTTACTTTACTCATTACTGTAAGACTGGACCCAGCTTGGGTTCCCCACAGCAGCCGCAGGGAGTGGCTGCTTTAAAATAGAGAGAAAGAGCCTAAATGGGCTCTGAACAGCCCCATGGGGGGGAGGGCTCCTGCAACAAACTATTTCCCATATGAAAGCCATGCTGGGGTGGGGGGAGTTATTTTGCTTTTCTGCGCCTCCATGTGGCAAAATAACTCCCTCTCCCCCCTGCAGTTTTTGTGATGAAATTGGCTGGGGGGAGACATTTCTGAATGTTTTCCCATATAATGAAACTGGGAGAAAGATTGGGTATCAGTGGTAGAAAGTTGCCATCAAACCAGCGTGATGCGGTGGTTAGGAGCACTGGACTCTAATCTGGAGAACCGGGTTTGATTCCCCATTCCTCCTCCACATGAAGCCAGCTGGGTGACCCTTGGGCCAGTTACAGTTCTCTCAGAGCTCTCTCAGCCCCACCTACCTCATAAGGTGCCTGTTGTGGGGAGGGGACAGGAATGTGATTGTAAGCCGCTTTGAGACTCCTTAGGGTAGAGAAAAGTGGGATATAAAAACCACCTCTTTTTCTTTACCTAAGAACCACCTCTGCATATTCCTGAGTGCCAGCATTTTACAGTAAAGGCCAATGCAGTGCCTCAAGCTTCTTAATATGTCTTTCTACCACATATGCCGACTAAATGTACATATATCTGGATAAGATGAGAGAAGAAGGAGCGGCCATTGGAACGCAGAGAATGACCGATTAATTAAGTGACAGATCAGAAGGGACAGCAAATTACAGCAATTAGGTGATCAGGGACACCAATGAAGCCACACACAGATAATTAGAAATTGCACAGTCCATTAATTCGGGAGAGGAACAACAAACAAGCTGTGATTGGATTTTGTTGAAGGTGTTTGTCTATCTCATGGCTTCCTAGAGCAGAGAAGTGGGAAAGGATTAGAAAATCTAGAGAGGCAAAAATAACCAAGTTCCTCCTTGAATGTACCTCCTTTTAAATCTCTCATGGACTTTCCAGGGAGGGCTCAACACTGGTCCAGGGAGGGTCCAGGGAGTGATCAAGACTTGCCATGAGTAAAGGGACCACACAGGAAAGTCGCCTGATCAGACCAGAAGGCCCAGGTCAGGGCATGGCTTCACTTCCTCCAGATACCAGTGGCTGAGTTCCTGATTAGCATCTTTTCTGCCCTCAGTTGATCTACTCACCTTTGCCTTTGTGCAGGGGAGGAGGATGGTGCGTGTGGGAGTTGCTGGTATGCAAAGACCCATGGGGCTGCCTCCACTCACACAAACACCCATCCCTATACACACACACACACACGCACACCAGGCAAGCTGTTCCCTTCTGTGGGGTTCCTTGATCCTCATGCCCTCCCTGAGTTCCATTGTGCTCTTTCAGCTGGCAGTAACATTGCCACTTCATCAGCAGGGTGATCGTGAGATAGACTTTCTCCCGGGACTTTGGAGCAACCTTACATAAAACAGGCTGAAGGGGAAGAATGAAGGATGATTGGTTACATAACCCCATGCAAGACTGATCCATAGGGCAAATCTGCAGCCAACGAGAGACGTCAAGTATTTCCCCAAAAGCAAGGGAAATGCAACAATCTGTAGGCATGCAACAAAGATGTAAATCCAGCACTGTTTAAGATTGTGTTGAATTCTTTATTTTAAAAGATGCAAACTCTCTCTTCTCCACCTTATACAAGGCCAGTTTAGCTGCCACTCTGAGCTGAGTGCAGTGGGAGATCTATTTTACGGACTGGACAGCTGAGTCCATAACACACTGAAATTACAGGTGGCTGAAGAATGAGGGAGTTTCTTTTTTTAATACACAATAACTTAAGCACTATCTCTTGGGAAGAGATATGACAATTTAAACCTGATCCCCACAAAGTTATGTATATGCATTATTAGTGCCACATGCACAGGATAAACATGCTTTCACACCAGGAAAATTATGCCAAGAAAGGAAGCCCAACAGTCCCTGGCTTTTTACTCAAAACAGCTGAGGTGTATTAGAGACCCTACACCATAAGGCCGACACTGAAGTTCCATCTTTTTCCATTCTAACCACCCAGGCTGCCAATACCAAAGGGGACTTTAAAGCAGGGGTAGGCAGAAAGTAAAATGGGGCCCAACTGCAGACCCCTGGCTAATTTATAGCAGATCATCTAGTTGCTGGGATTTTAGCAAAGTGATCCAGACCCTGATCTGATTCAGCAAGGCAATTATTACATCAAAGTGCATAAGCAGGATCACTGAATACCAGTCAGCAATGTGTTAATTGTTAAGAAGAAGAGGAAGAGATTGGATTTATACCCCACTCTTCACCACCCAAGAGAGCCTCAGAGCGGCTTACAAACTCCTTTCCCTTCCCCTCCCCACAACAGACACCCTGCGAGGTAGGTGAGGCTGCGAGAGCTCTGACAGAAACTGCTCTTTTTCAAGAACAGCTGTGCCAGAACTATGGAATGCCCAAGGTCATCCAGCAGGTGCAAGTGGAGGAGTGGGGAATCAAACCTGGTTCTCCCAGATTAGAGTCTGTGCACTTAACCACTACACCAAACTGGCTCCTGAGTTTCTGAGCATGAATTAACTCAGGAACTCCTGAGTTCCTGAGATAAGAGTTCCTGAGCATGAATTCTTACTTGGCAAAGTTTACACATATAGACCTCCACCCTAACTCGGATGGCCCAGGTTCAATTTCGTCAAATCTCAGAACCCAAGCACAGTCAGCTCTGGTTATAGTTAGTATTTAGTTAGTCCAGGGTTGCTACGCAGAGGCAGGCAATGGCAAACCACCTCTAATCATCTCTTGCCTTGAAACCCCCATGGGCGTCAACTACCGGGGGGGGCTCGAGCCCCCCCCGAAATTTCCCGGGGGGGGGCTCAGCCCCCCCCCCCGGCAAAATGGAGTGCCTGCCGGTGGCCAGTCAGCTGGCCGTCGCTGCCTCTCCTTCCCCCCCACCCCCGGCCTGCCCTCCTGCCTCCCTGGGGCGGGGGGGGGGAGAGAGGCGGCGATGGCCAGCTGACTGGCCACCGGCGGGCGCTCCATTTTGCCGGGGGAGGCTGAGCCCCCCCTGGGAAATTTCGGCGTGCGAGGCGGAGCGGGAGCCGGGGGCCCGCAAGGGCGAAGTGCCGGCCCCCGGCTGCAGGCAGCAGCAGCAGCAATCGGTGAGCGGGGAGAGGGAGGGAGGGGGGCGGGGAGCGCGGCGGGCGGCCGGCTGGGTGGCCGGCCGGGCAGGCACGGCCCGGGGGAGGGAAGCAGCGGCGGTGGCTCCCTGGGGCGGGGGGGGGGGGGGGAGAGCGGCGGGGACATGGTCCCGAGCGCGCGCGCGCTTTGCGCGCACACACGAGAGAGCCCCCCCCCGGGGATTTAAAAAGTGTACGCCCCTGGAAACCCCTACAGGGTTGCTGTGAGACCGCTGCACCTTGAGGGCACTTTCTACCACCTCACAGACCACTAATAATGAAAGCAGAATGTTGAGCGAGACAAATCAGCCCCTCCCCAATCTGAAGCAAATTGTCAGACCAAAGTTGTCCATCTGTTCCCTTTTTCCCTCTATCTCACTCACTGCTTTATTTTTCCTGTTCTTTCCCCAACCTCATTTTTCATCTCTGTCCTCCTCTTTAGATCAAAAGCCCAGAACAAACAGAGTGGTCGTCCAGCTCTCTCAGTTAAGGACTAACTAAACCACAAGAAGTGATCCTGAGGATGCTTTCCAGGAACTGCTTCAGTAAGTCAGCATTTAATAACAGGTCATGGTCAGGGCTACTTCAAGACAACCTTTTTGTCACCCCAAGCAAAGAAGAAGAAGAAGAAGAAGAAGAAGAAGAAGAAGAAGAAGAGATTGGATTTATACCCCGCCCTCCACTCCCCAAGGGAGTCTCAGAGCGGCTTACAAACTCCTTTTCCCTTCCCCTCCCCACAACAGACACCCTGTGAGGTAGGTGGGGCTGAGAGAGCTCTTTCCCAAGCTGTCCTTGAGGGAACAGCTGGTACAGAGCTATGGCTCGCCCAAGGTCATCCAGCCAGGTGCAAGTGGAGGAGTGGGGAATCAAACCCGGTTCTCCCAGATCAGAGTCCGTGCACTTGACCACTACACCAAACTGGCTCTCAAGTGCTATTTCTTGTATTAGCCATTAGCCAGGGCTTAAACAGAAGATAACACATTTCACATCCAATAGTGGTGTTAAATTAGATTCATATTATTAGGGCGATTGCGTTTCTACCCACTGTGGCTGTTATGAATGGTGACTGTACTTTTGAATTTTGCAGAGAAGTGTTCCAAACAATCTCTTGCATTTCAGGGCCGGGGCCCAATGTTCAGTCCCCCCCCCCCCCCCTCTATAACCACATGTTCAGCATCTGAAGAAGCAAGAGTCTAGCCATGACAGGGTTGCCGTTTGGAGAAAAACATCTTGGCCCTTTAAAAGCTTATGCTACAATAGATCTCTCTGTCGCTGAGGATGCCTTTTTGTTTTTGCTGAAACAGACTTAACATGGCTATCCTTCTGGGATTACTTTGTGCCAAAATCTCACTAAAACTGAGCACAAGGTCTGAGTCTTGGGAGAAAAGTACCTCTGAGCATGCACAGAATGCCCTTCCCAAGGCTTGCCAGCCTCCAAGTGGTACCTGGAGATCTCCCACTATTATAATTGATCTCCAAAATGACCAAGATCAGTTTTCCTGGAGAAAATAATTCTACAGGATGGAATCTATGGCATTATACCCTGCTGAGGTCCCTCCCCACCCAAACCGCACTCTTCTCAGGCTCCACCCCCAAAATCTCCAGGTACTTCCCAACCCTGAGCTACATCATTTGGAGTGGGCTGGCATTACAAGCAACCATTAGTAAATGCCTTGCCTTTGAATTTAAAATTGAATTTTCCAGGATGAAGGGGGCCATTTATTTTGTACCTCTTTCTTTAGGCCCCTTATTACCTTAGTCATGTGGCGGACAGTTTGGGGGGGGGGGAGGTTCAGTACAACCCATCTGATTTCAAATTAAAGGGGCCAGCTTTCCTGACCATCAATCCAGATATAGTGCAAAGCAGAGAGTGCTGCTTTAAAAAGCACAGAGGAGTCCCATTGAGCTTTCCTAATGGAGTACAGTAAAGGAGGTAGAAGCTATCAAAGGGACAGCATGGGTGTTTTTTGAGGGGGATGGGGACCCTTCATTATACCATTCCCAACCATCTGCTTTTGTGGCTTGTGCAATCAACCAGCCCTGGTCACAGGTTCACCTTTTAAGTCTTTGGGGACTAAGTCCCCTCTAGCATTGTCAACCTCCAGGTGGTGGCTGGAGATCGCCGGCTATTACAACCTCCAGGTGGTAGCTGGGGATCTCCTGGGATTTCAAGTTGAAACTGATCTCCAATCGACAGAGATCAGTTCCCCTGGAGAACATGGCTGCTTTGGAAGGTGGATTCTATGGCCTTATGCCCTGTTGAAGTCCCTCACTCACCAAACCCCACCCTCCTGAGGCTCCACCTCCAAAACCGCCAGGTATTTCCTAATCCAAAGCTGGCAACCCTAGTCCCCAGTAATATTCTGTTATAAAAACTGAGGGAACATTATCTCCTGTTACATGGCAAGTTCAAAGTGAGGGGAGGCTACAAATATCCACAAGGATCAGACACACATTTAACTTTGGGGGGAATCACACTAGAACAGGTTTAATACTTCTCTGCTCTGAGAAAATTGAAAAATTACATTAAAAAAGAAAGCTGGGATTTTTTTAAAATGATCCAGTGAGCAGGAAAAAAAGGCCTTTCTGCAGGTATCTAAACTGACTTTCCTGCTCTTGAACTAGACCTTGCTGCTATTGTTGTCTCACTGGCCGCACCAAACTCAAATTCATACAGCTGAGAAAACTGTATATTCCAGTCCCTTAGCCCCAAGTCTTCCTTTGGATCACCTCCCATTTCTGAGCTTGTAAAATAAAAAGTCTTTGTGCTTGAAAATATGCCTGTGTGGTCCTTGCTCACTGGAGAACCTTTTTAATGGAATTTTCTTACACAAATTGTATATGCTGCTTCCAAGAGAGAACTTGAAAAATAACCAGTAAAAAACTTCAAGATACATTTTAAAAGTAAGAACTACCTTTAGACAGGGTTGCTGTCAGGCCTGGAGAACAATGTCCCGTCCCTTTAATAGAGGCTTAATGGGTGGAAATAAGCAGCTGAAACTTTTCATGGAATGGAGATAAATAACATCCTATTAAGCCTCTGTTAATGGGATAGTACATTTTTCTCCAAGCCTGCTGGCAACCCTTACTCTTAGAGGGTGAAATCTAATGAGCTGTAGATGCGTCTAACACCCTGATATCCTCTAGGATACTTAGTACTGGAGATACAAGGATAATATGAGAATCTGAAAAAGTGCCCCCTAGACTCCATGCCTTGGTAAGCCTGAAATTTACACGTGTAGTTAGTGTACCACACAACAAAGAGAGACCAAATCAGGACAAAGTTTAGGATTTGGACAGGCAACTGGAACCTTATCCATCACTGCACTACTTGTGGAACCTCCTTCTAAATTTACTGTCCTTTTCAGGACTCACTTGCAAAGTAACTCATGCTTCTTTTCCCCTCATAAAAGACAGGACTCTCACACCAAGGGTCTTTTCACCCAGAGGTTCCCCCACAGTTTGGTTGTCGACTTGCAGCACTTTTTCCCCCACTGGGTTTCCTTGCATTCTCCTCGTTGTCTGTTAACCTTCTGTGAATTCTTCGTTGTATCTCTGTGCTTTCTAAGAATGGATCATAGGTGGTTTGAACGAGCATGGAGAAATGTTAAGACAATAAATGGAAAACTCAGAGGTGAGGAAGCTCAGAGAAAAACCACTGGAGGTCAGCACCTGAACCTGTATGAAAAGACCCCACTTATCTTTATTATTTATTTTATTTAGTTTATCTGTACCCCACCTTTCTCCTCCTCTCCTCCATTTTATCCTCACAACAACCTTGTTAGGTAGTTTAGGCTGAGAGAGTATGGCTGGCCCAAGGTCACCCAGCGAGATTCCATGGTACTTAACGCTGAACAAGTTCATATTTTATTTTTCGTATTTAGCATTCCTGAGTAACAGGATGTATTCCATCCCCATTTCACGTTATGTGGAGGCCGTCAAACCTCTTCCCTGGATCACTGTGCTTCCTCCTCTGCCCTCACAATTTTGAAAGTCACAACCTACTTTTGGATCCTGACCAGCAGTTTCAGAACCACTAGCCTCAGTGAGGTAGTAAAATGGAACACACCATATGAGGCTGCAGGTCACATTTTGGAAAGTTTCCCTTTGGAGAATGAAAACCACCAAGTCAAGCAAAGGCAGGGAGTCAGGCTCTCTACCTGCTATGCCAGCTTTCTATTGGAATAGAGGCTTTTGTGATAACATTCAAAGCTGGAATCTATCATCCACCAAAGCAACACATTCCATTCCACCACCTCATTCCTCTGCCTGCATATATCAGGCCTCAGCCTTGATCAAAGTCCCTGTCTCAAAGTCAGCAGCTGAAATGCATAATAAGGGGAGTAATCTATCCAAGTTCCTGGGCAAAAAAAGGGTTAAACAGCGTTAAACAGCCTGTGGCAGTGGGCAAGGCCGAAGCCTCCCAGGCTTCACTCAAGTCAAAATAGGATTCCAGTCAGAATTCAGTTATCAACCAGCAGCTTAAAATGATGAGTTTAGGAAAGGGGAACACATGGTGCTCACATCTTACTTATTCAAACATGTAGCAAATGTTTTCTAGATTCAGAAATGGTCTCTAGGAGTTACTGAACCACTTCATTCATCATGACTGAAGTAGCCCTGCACATACAACCGCTCTGCACATTGAGAGAACATGGGGAGCGGGAGAGGGGGCAAGAATATGCTGCCCTATCACCAGCCTCCATGTAATAGTCAGCTCCTAGGGTTGCTAGCTCTGGGTTGGGAAATATCTGGAGATTTGGGGCATAAAGCCTGGGAAGAGGGAGCTCAGCAGGTTATAATACCATAGAGTCCACTTTTCAAAGCACCCCCTTTCTCCAGGGGAACCGATCTTGGCCATCTGGAGATCAATTATAATAGCGGGAGAGCTCCAGGTGGTGCCTGGAGGTTGGCAACCATTCAGCATAATGGCTATGTATGGAAGGAATGTACAATGTACATGCACCCTCCCTGTGATGAGGGACACTCGCTTCTGAATGTTGTTGTTCATGGGGAAGGAGCATATATGTCGACACTGCCTTGTGCTTAGGTGTTATGCTCATGAGCTAGTTATCACAAGGAGGCGGGGACAGTGTTCTCCCTCTCTGCTCAGTTGACACGCTGAGGGTTGTGTGTAGAGGGCCTCCTAATCAAACCCTTGGTCTACCAAGCTCCGTATTGTCTTCTCTGACTGCCAGAGACTTCAGAGTCTCAGGCAAAGGTCGTTTGCATCACCTACCACCTGACCCTTTTTAACTGGAGATGCTGCGGAACAGAACCTGGAACCTTCCGCATGCACTGCAGAGGCTCTGCCACTGACCCACAGCTCTTCTTCCCCAAGCAGATCGGTATACCCATTATTCTCTTGAGTAGCTTTCCAATTTGAAAAGGGCCATTGCTCTGCCATTACATATATTTGCATGCTCACACAGTGAGCTGTGAACTCTAGCCTAGCATCATGATATGACCCTAAACACGGTGCTGCCATTCAGCACCCCAAGTGAAGCACAGTGATGATCATACTGCTCCACCTTACAAGCATGTTGTTCGAGAAATGTACATGGAGTGCTCTGAACATTTCAAATGTGCTATATAAAAGTACTGTGATGATTGATAAATGCAGCTTTGGTCCACTGGGTTAGAACATGCTTTTTGGAGCTTTGGGGACAGCAGAAGAGTGATGTCATCTTTTTTTCCAGCTGCAGCACAACTGTACCGCAAAGGGAAGGGGGTGGTGTATCTGCTTCTGAGTACAAACTCTAGCAAACATTGTCCAACACCCCCAAAACCGGTGCTACAAATGCTTTAAAATAAAATGCATGGGAAAAATCTGCTAAAGGGAGCAGACGCCTTTATAACATTAAGTCTTGTTTGGTACCTAGAGGACAATTACTGAGTCAGGAACAAAGGCTAGCAAATTCCTTCTGCCTCAGTAACTTGTCTGCAAATACAACCTCACCCGCCTAGACTTAATGAGGAGGAGAGGACAGATTCTTGAACTGGTCCATGACCTCTTTGATGTCCCATTTTTTTAAATTGCAAACTATGCATTTCCAATGTCTTGCCAATTCTCAAGACTTAGCAAGGATCTGCAAAGCAGATGTTGAACCCTAATGCACCTTTTCCACCATTCACATATATAACACATTTTTAGACTGGCTGGGGGAGGAGGGGGCTCTCTCATCTCAAAAGCCTCTTTCTTTTTTTCCTCCACTGTTTATTGTCCACATCTTCAGTATTGTCAGGAGGGTCAGGCATGACAAAACCGTCTGTCAGCTTATAGTAGACTATTGTTGAATCTGATTCAACTATAGCCAGCGTGATGGACATTGGGGAATCGGACCCGGTGTGCATGCTCTTCATGATCTGCCTCATCCTGAAACAAAACAAACAAACAAGCAAAAATAGTTAGCCATCATGTTTTAAGATCATGCAACTTTTGTGTAAATTTCACTTGAAGTCAACCTAATAGAGAGAACAAATGTACACTGTTGCTATCAAACAAATGCAAAAGTGGGTTGCCGACTTAGGGGTGGGGGTGCCTCTAGGATTGCCAGGCTTTAGCTGGTAAGGCAACTGTGTCTTTAAAAGCTGTACTGTAAGGAATGGTAGACCCACTGTGGTGTACTTTTGCCAAGTAATCTAGCAACATTTGGGTGGGGGAGGCCATGGAGGCCACAGTGTTGCATAAGAACATAAGAGAAGCCATGTTGGATCAGACCAATGGTCCATGATCCAGTCCAACACTCTGTGTCACACAGTGGCCAAACAAAACCCAAGTGCCATCAGGAGGTCCACCAGTGGGGCCATGCAGCACTATCACTCCTGATTTTTTTAAAAAACTCCAGAAGTGACAAAGGGTAGCTCTAAAAATTGCTGGAAACTCCATGGTGAAACTATACAGCATCTGATGAGTCCTAGAGCTGCCCTTGGTCACTTCAAGGAAGAACTTCTAGGAAGAACATGAAACTGTTTTTGGTTTTGTTACTTTTCTCCCACAGCCACTCTGAGTGGCAGTGGGCAAAGGGACTTGGGGACAGGGACTCCCTCACTGGAAGCTTGGCGGCCCGACTTTGGTGTAACGGTGTTGGAGTAGGATCTGGGAGACATCGGTTAGAATCCCTACTTTACCATTGAATCCTCTATCTCCACATGGCCTTAATGAGGAAGTAGCCTGGTTATGTGTTTGACAGAATGTTGTCCTTATAGTATTAATCTATAGTGTGAGGTAATATCGGTGTTTATTAACACATTTGAATTTTCTTCCTTCCTCCCATCCCTCCTGTAACCTGTGGTTGGTCACATGTGTAATGTGTGTGTGTATGTTTCCATTCTAATTGCATCATCCCCTTGCCTGAGATACAAGGGGTAGGACACTTTGCACTATACACTATTACATACTATTGGCTCCAGACTGCATCTAAAATAATTTTTTGGGACCAGGAGAGAAAGGTAATTTCTATGGATATGTATTATTATTTGATTTTAATTCTTCCATGACATTTGAGTTCTTCTCGTGTTCATCAGGGTACCCTTGAATACTTTTTTAGGTGCACAACTGAATTACCATTCAAGACACATGTACCTGACCAGGGCAGCAAATTATTTAAAATGAGGCCTCTGAATTATATCTCTGCCTTATGTCACAGATACTGATTATAAGTAACTGAGAGCCAGTTTGGTGTAGTGGTTAAGTGTGCGGACTCTAATCTGGGAGAACCAGGTTTGATTCCCCGCTCCTCCACTTGTAGCTGCTGGATGACCTTGGGCAAGTCATAGCTCTGTACCAGCTGTTCTCTCAAGGACAGTTCTCTCAGAATTCTCTCAGCCCCACCTACCTCACAGGGTGTCTCTGGTGGGGAGGGGAAGGGAAAGGAGTTTGTAAGCTGCTCTGAGACTCCCTCGGGTAGTGAAGGGTAGGTATAAATCCAATCTCTTCTTTTTCTCTCTTCTCTAACCAAAAAAATTCTTTTGAACACATCTTTTTGTCATAGTCATAACAATGTACTAATTTTAATAATGAACACTTTTTCTTTTCTTCCCTTTTTTCCCTTTCTCCTCCAGCACAATTTCAACTTGGTCCAAGTTTAAGCAATAACTAGATTATTATTGTATTCTCTGGAGCCACTGCATAACATTATTTGACCATTGAAGAAGGCCAGTTGACTGAAATGCATTTGGTCAGGGTCACAAATGGTTTATGTCTGAGATACTTGTATGATTTTATTCTGACCTAAGGCTACTATTTGGGCCCACATTTGTTTGTTTTTTTGTAATAAATACATGAATTTTTGTATATTTGGTAATATTTATGTTTTAAGTTTAGATATAGAACTATTGGGCCCTCACAGTCTGACTTATTTAACCTTTTGGCTCTTAATTTATATCAATTAAAGGGCAGGTCTTACCATGCTAGATGAAAAGAGAAACCACCCAATTAATCTGCATTTCACTCACTGCATCTTAATTATGATCAATCAAGTCAGTTACCAGGTTCAGAACCTCTGTAGGGCAACAAATTGGAGAAAGCAGATTAGTTTTAATGGAAAGATGTCATATTGCCAGGTGCAATGATTCTCCCGCCAAAAGCAAGAACACAAAATGGCTCCTGGGGGAATGACGCACTTCACCCAGCATTCCCAGAGCTTATAATGCAGCCTATTGCTGGATTGCTTCCTCCTCCTCAATCAGATTCACAGACCTCCTTTAGGGTCTCTTAGACATGGGTTGTTTGCTCTGGCTTGGATGTTATTGGGAAGTGGGGTCCCACCCCCACTTCCCCACAACATCATGGAGCTTCTTCTGGGTTTCCTCTGTTTTTCCTGTGACCTTCCCTAAATGTTCTTTGCTGCAATGTTTTGGGAAAGACGGCCGCAAAGGCAAGGTGGCACCCACTTGGATGGGGGAGTCCTGATCTTCCCGGTCCCACCCACATGCTTCAGTTCCCCCGGCGGTCATCCCCACCACCACCAGGCCGCCTTTTAAAAACAGTCAGCAACTAACATATTATTATAGTGTTATAACATTATTGCACATGGTCAGGTTCTCTGAATTCTGTTTTTCTTAATAAAGCCTGTAGCCCCTTTGTTGAAGAGATATGCCTTTCCCCTTATATCTCTACAATGAAGCTTACTTTAAAAAACACACACAACTTGGAAATCCAGAGGACCTGTTAGAGAGAAACTGTTAGGAGTTATAACACTGGAAAGATATGAAAAATTCTGGTTTTTAAATGAGCTTGAAAAATCCCCGGGAGGGGGGCACTACAGGAGACTGGGGCAGGGGAAATGCAGGGAATCCTGCCATGTGAAAGCCCCATTACTGCTGTATCATATCAGCAGCCAGAGCTGCACTGGGGAAACCACACAAACCCATCCTCATGTGGAAAGCACCTGCATCCAAAGACAAGAGATATCTCAGGATCCATGGGCCCTAGCTTCCCTTCTTGTTCTGAGGCAACTCTCACAGCATGGATGCTGGTTCCCAGGCAGGTAACCAGCTGTCCTGATCATGAATGCTAAATTACAACTCAGTTCTCTCCTGCTCCAATGCACACAGACAGGAGAACCACTGTTGGTTACGGGCAGGCTGTAGATGGAACGTCCTTGGTGATCCGGCAACGGCTAATTTTCCCGATTGGGACCCATTTATTGAATGCAGCAAGGACAAAGCAGGTACTTCATCTGAAATACAAATATGCCATCTGGTTGCCATGCACCCACTCTGTGCAGGATATGGTTTAGAGGCTATTCTTTAAGGGCGTGCATCTCTGGAATCAAGGCAAAGCTGAACCGGAGCTTCGGCTGCCTTGAGGGAGGCACTGCTGGGGCAAGCGGGCAGGATTCCCAACCGACTCCGCTTCTGCACAAGTTATCTGTGGAGGAAACAGAGAGGAGGATCCGACTGTGAAGCTCTTCTTCAGTGATCACACAGGAGGCATTGTGTGCGGCACATCTGCCGTGAATGGGTACATTGACAAACCATGCGTCGAGTTGATAGCACAACACACGCTTGCCAAGAGGCTTTTCTACTTCAAAAAGCACTGTGGGGCCCAAGAAAGGAAATGCCAGTGGGAGGAGGACAGAGAGACAGGTACTCTCTCTCCACGCAATCCGTATTTTTCAGCCTTTCCTCCCCTGGGCTTCTGAGAACCAGCACAAGCCAAGCACATGAATACAGTAACTAGAAGAATCTGACTTGAAAAAGAGTCCGATTGTGATGGCTTTCTTCAACCATTTGAGCTCTCACTGAAGTGCAGAAAATAGATGGCACAGCAAGAAAAATCCCCCTCTAGAATACCTTCTTCTGTACCAGGCATGTAAAGAATGTGGACGTTGAAACTGCTTGCTTGCATGCATGCAAAACAGTCACACGAACAGGTTTATAATCCCAGACTAGCCATTATGGCTGTGTGTTGAGTACTGTCAAACCGCTTCCGATTTATGGCAACTCTTATGAAATAATGACTTCCAAAACATCCTATTGTTAACAGCCTTGTTCAGGTCTTGCGGACAGAGGGCCTTTGTGGCTTCCTTAGTGGAGCTCATCCATCTCATGTTGAGTCTTCCTCTTTTCCTGCTGCCTTCAACTTTTCCCAGCATTCTTGTCCTCTCCAGTGACTCTTGCCTTCTGATAATGTGACCAAAGTACAGTAGCCTCAGTTTAGTCACTTTAACTTCTCGGGAGAATTCAGGCTTGATCTGGTCTAGAACCCATGTCTTTTGGGGGATTCACGGTATCCACAAAACTCTCCTCCAACACCCCATTTCAAAGGAATTAACTTTCTTCCCATCCATTTTCTTTTGAACCCATATATAATACTGGGGAATACCATGGCATGAATTATCTTGGTCTTGGCCGCCAACAACATGCCACCATATTGCAGCCCATATAAAGAGGAGTCCCGTAGGGACCTTAAAGGCTAACAAGTTTTGTTTTATTCTAGCATATGTTTTTGTGGAATTAGAGGCCACTTTGTCAGATGCATGTGACAAAGCAGGGTTAAAGGCATTGGAAGACCACCCTGTCCACGAGATGATGAAAAAAAGTTATTGAAGAGGCCAGTTTATCACAAGAATTTCAGCGCCAGGCAGCCAACAAACTGAGCTCAGATGCCACTGCAAGACCAAGATTCCACTGTTATTGTTTTTTAAAAAGAATTCCTGTTCAAAAGTACATCTCTCTATATTATAAAGCAGTTTTAGGGTGGCCACATGATGTGCTCCCTCAGCCGTAGGCTGAACGCGCTGCCACTCAGACCGGGGACTCGGAAGGTCTGCCAATTCGCTGGCTGCATTGGCTGGCTGCACTGCCGCAGTCCCGCCCAACGGCCATCCAATGGGGATGGATGCTCCGCCGGGTGGAGTGTTCCAACGCCGAGGCCCAAAGAGGAGGTGGCCTGCAGAGGCGCCCGCCGGGCTGCCAGAGGAGGTGGGTTGTGGAGGAGCCTGGGAGGGTGCCGGAAGAGGTGGGCGGTGGGGCCTCCTCAGTACGCCTGAGGAGGTGGGTTGTGGCGCCAGTGGGCCGCAGATAACCTGGGAGGCCACTGGAGGAGATGGTGTGTGTGGTTGCCCGGGAGGCCGCCAGAGGAGGTGGTTTGCGCAGCTGGCCGGCAGCCTGCTGAAGGAGCTGCATTGTGCCGCAGCAACAGCGGAGTCTCAAAGGAGGGGGTGCTGGGGGCCCTGTCTGCAGCCCGGAGGCTGCTGGAGATGGACACCGCGGAGGCAGCCCAGCCACACAGCCGTCTTCCTAGAGCCCGTTGACTTCCTTCCACAACGGGCCTTGCTCCTATTTTATAATAAAGCATGGTTTTATGCTTATCATTGAAAAGCACTGCTTACAGTCACTGCAAGCCTTTCATTGGAGAATGACCCTTTGCTTTGCTTTCCAGCTTAGAAGCAGACGGTTCATATCCTGCCAGGGGCAAGGTCTTACAGTAACAGGTCTGGCCTACAAAGCTCCTACCTTGGGGATATTTATGAGAGGGGGGGATAAGGTCTTCTTGCAGATGTTCCTCAGACTGCTAGCTTCATTCTTGTTTCGATGTTTGTTTTTCCTATCCAGGTCTGCTGATACATTTGGGTTTTCTTTCATTCTGTCGACCACGAGGACCGCCTGACTATGAAAGCAGTTTTATTGTCATGGCGAAGGGGAACATGGAGAGTTGCACATTTTGCACCAAGGAACAGGGGGAAAGGGTCAACGGGACAGGTGCAGAATGGGTTAAGCAGATGGATACAAATAAAAAGTACCCTTGACACAATGCTTTCCCCATCTTTTCGAGATAGCAGAACCGTCTTCAGGCAAACACTGATGTGGCTCAAGGTCAGCAGGCAAATCTCAGACAGGAAGCCGGTTCCTTTACTTCCCTGGCTGGGAATCCTAAATGCACAGCGGAAAACCTTACCCACCCCACACAAGAAACAATGTTCAATATCTATTGAGCCGCATATGTAAATCCAATGTATTCTACCCTTTTCCACAGGCAGAAAAAGGGGGAAGGGGAAAATTGTGCAAACAGGGTCTATGCATGCAGGAATGGACGTTGCACATCTGCCACAGTCAGCACCAAGTTAATGTGCTGGCGCTAGTGATGGTGGTGGGAGATCACACTCTCATGAATTGCTGCTGATTAAAGCCTAGGTCTCACTGGAGTAACCTGTGCTACACCCCTTCAAGTTGCAGGAAGGAAGCTCACGATACGATTGTTCTTCCATAGAAGAGAATTACCCTAGAAAGATGATATTCATCCATCATGAGAAACCTCTGCTTCCAAATGGCAGGGACACCGCTTGCTGCCATGCTTACACCCGCCCCCCCTTGCATGGGGAATGTGACTGGAGGCCCTTCTGGTTCGGGCCAAACAAGTTGCAATTTGTTTCCTCTCCAGAGACAGAGATTCTAAAGGAGGAAACCAACTAGAAGGATGGGTAGCTGTGAAAGGCACAAAAGGGCCATCTCTTGAAAATTTAAGCTCCGACCTTCCTCCAAGGAACCTTCCTCCAACTCAAAGGGCTCTTTTTGGGGAGGATGAGCCGCTTAAACTGGAGAAAGGCTTCAAACTTTGCCCAGTAGAGTGGTAGTAGAAGGGTTAGGATCCACCCGCTTACACTTTTCAAATGCACCTTGCCCTAGAAAGCTGAAAAATAAAATATTGATCTACATATTCAAGATTATCACTTTGGGTACATCCGTCTGCAGAATGTACCATTCCACAACAAAAGGGGGGGGGTGCATATTCTCTCCTTCCTCCAATAAATGCTGCTGCACTAAAGTTGTGTGTGTGCGCATGTGTGAAGTGCCATTACAGCCAATTTATGGTGACCCCACACGCTTTTTAAGGCAAGAGACTATCTTATCTACCTGTTTTTATAACTCCTTTTTTATGGGAGGGTCTGTGGCTCAGAATGACAGAGCACTGGCTCTGTGTACAGAATGACCCAGGTTCAGTCCTGGCGTCTGCAGCTAAAAAGATCTCAGAGAGCAGATGTTGGGAAAGACCTTTTTCTGTCTGAGACCCCGGAGAGGTGTTGATTTAAAAGAAAAGATGGTACTAAGGTAAACGGATCAGTGATTTGACTTAGCATAAAGTGCCATGCGTTTTACTTGTATGGCACTTTGAAGTTGGCAAAAGCAGCTTATAAGTAGTTTAAAAAATTAAAAGACATTTAAATGCTTTTCCCTGTTTCAAAAAACCCTGCTGTCTAGAAAGCTAGCATGTCAAGGAGATGGTCAGGACAGTTGGTAGCTTTCCACGGATGGGATTACTTTGAGATAGCTTGGATGCGCTCAAAACCTATGAGATTTCACCATCTAAGGGTGCATTCAAGCTTCCACTTGTGCTGTAAAGTCACAACAGGGCTGTGATTTTTCTCAGTACTGAAGACGTGCCCTCGCATGTCACAAATCCAAATTTTGCACTCAGGCACTGGATGCTGCTACAGGGAAGCAGAGGTGACGGTCAGTGCCGTGTAGTTCATGATATGCAGAAGCCCTTCCGTAGCCACACAAGAGAACTGGCACCAGTGCTTCACTGAAGTCACTTGGCAGCTAGGAGCCAAACTCAGACAGAGCAGGCTTGAGAGAAATCACACGTTGCATATTTGCTCAATAGGGAAGGCTGGTCACAAACCGGACTTTCCATCAATGTAACTCATTCACCCATTCCAAGAATGCATCTCTTTCACTCAGATGCCAGAGACAGAGCAAACAGCATCCCCACCGTACAGATTTATGGAAACATGACGTGAATGAATCGCTAAAGGAAAAGAGCAGAAGATGCATACATTACATAACACCCCCCAGTGATAAAAAGTGGTTTCTACACAGATTTGCAGGAGCCTGCCCAATGGCTAAAGGGGCAGCGTGGCACAGTTGCTCACATGGCCACCGACGGTGACCAACACATATCTGGAAACTATTGGAGGAGATGTGGGGTGTGTACAGGCAGACTCCAAAGTCATGTCTATTCAGCATCTGCCTTATACGTAGGAAGTGGGGAAGATTTTGTTAGCTGGCTAATAACGACTCAGTAAAATCTGGATGAGTTTGTTTCTTCTTTGCCACAGTTAACTTGAAACTAGGGTGTGCCCAGAGACATGAACAGAAGGGCAAAAGCCAAAGAATTCTTATCCTTCACACAGCTCTTGTCCTGAGGGTCAAAGCCTGGAGAAATCAGAGTTTCAAGGAAGATCTGTTAATACAGAGTGATAAGACGACCTGGTGTTTTTGGCCACTGTGTGACAGTGTTGGACTGGATGGGCCACTGGCCTGATCCAACATTGGCTTCTCTTATGTTCTTAAGACCTGGTCTGCTGAGGCCCTTCTTCCTTTCTCCTGCTTGCTAGTTTTTTTAATTGTTTTTATTGGGGTTTTTTGTACTTTTGGTCCCTATTGGGGAGAAAAGTGGAATGTAAGTAATTAAAATAAACTGACGGACAGACAAGAAACATAACTGATACTAGTTCCAGAAACTAGCACGCAGGCTTGTAGCTACAGTTGGGCTTTTGGGGGCTCCACCCCCTTCCTTAAAAGCACAGCCCCACAAGAATTTCTCTTGTAAAGGCATGCACTCCTTTAAGCAGAGTGGGGTGCTGTAGTTGACTAATTCCTGCACTGAGCAAAGGGGTTGGAGTAGGTGACCTCTAGGATCCCTTCTAATTCTGTGTCAAGAAACTGGTCTTCTTTAAAAGAGTTTTCCTGCCTAAATGTTCGCTTTCTTGACTACAGAAATCACTACCCCCCCCCCCCCCCCCCCTTGTTATCAGAATTGTCGCTAAGGCTGGCAGAAGTGATTAACTTGCAGCAGCTGAGAACTGTCATCTAAAGTGGTTGACAGCTTGCAATTTAGAAATCTATCCTGGTAACAGCTTTCTATTGGCTAAATGGCTTTTCTTTCTGCACTGAGATCTTCAGCCCCACCAGAAAAAAATTTGCCCCACAAGCCACAAAATCCTGTCTACGGGCCTGTGAAAAACTTCAGCTTTCTCAGTTTCGAAGTCCACCTAGCAAAAAGGGCACAGCGCTGTCCCTGGGGTTGCTAGTTCTGGGACTGGGAATTTCCTGGAGATTTGGGGGTGGAGCCTAGGGAGGAAAGGGACCTCAGTCAGGTATAGTGCCACAGAGTGCACTGTATTCTACAGGGGAACTGATTGCTTTGGGAACTGATCTCCAATCAGCAGTAATTTGGGGAGATCTCCAGGCACCAACTTGAGTTTCGCAAACCTGGGTGTACTTCCTATTAAAGGTGGAGGTGAGGCAACTGAGGACCCCCCAGCCTATTTGGGGTCCTACTTTTTACCTGTCAGTCTAATTAGTATACTGCTATCTTACCCATTCTCCAAGTAATTCACAGGGGCAATAGGGTTGCCAACCTCAGGGTGTTGGCTGGAGGCCTCCCACTATTACAACTGATCTCCAGGCGACAGAGATCAGTTCATCTGGAGAAAATGGCCACTTTGGGAGGTGGACTCTATGGCACTGTGCCCCGTTGAAGTCACTGTGCCCCAAACCCCACCCTCCTTAGGTTCCACCCCCAAGACCCCCAGTTATTTCCAACCTGGAGCTGGCAACCCTAGGGGTGTACATTGCTCTATGTTTTCTTCACAGCCACCCTCTAATGTAGGCCAGGCTGAGAAATATGTAACTGGTCCACGGTCATCCAGTGAGCTTCATGGCAGATTGGGGAACATATAATAATGGCAAAAATTACTGAGAGTATACAGTCAACAGACCCAACTAAGAGCTCAACCCAACTCTGGGGTATGTGGATACCTGTTATGTTTTATTTGTCGGAGAATATTATTCCTCCAAACCCTGTATATGAAGAGATACTGTATGCATAGTGTATAACAAGATAACTTTTATTATCTTTTTTATTGCCTTTTGTTCACCTGTAAATATTTAGTAATAAAAATTTATTTTTTAAAAAAACATAGTTTTGAGCTTATAGTGGTGTGTGTTCCCTCTAAGCTGAGTTAGTGTGAGTGAGCTCACTATTTTTTAGCCTCCGGCTCACACATTTTTGTCTTAGCTCAGGAAGGATGGCTCCAGAGCAAACTAATTAAATCACCTGCTCACAACTTTAATGCCAGTAGCTCACAAAGTGGAATTTTTGCTCACAGGGGTCCATAGCTTAGAGGGAGCACTGGCCACAACAGAGAAGGCAATTGTTGACTTTGCCCATTTGCAGGCTGGCACCGACAGAAGGCCCTGCTCTGATGAGTGAAGTTGTCATGGCGGAACACAGAGGGGGAGGTGGTCTCACAGAAAGGAGGGTCCAAGGTCATGAATGGCTTTGTACGTGATAGCCAATGCCTTAAATCAGGGCTTTTTTTTGTAGAAAAAGCCCAGCAGGAATGCGTTAGCATAATAAGCCACACCCAACAGCAGAAACTCATTAGCATATTAGGCCACACTGCTGACAGCACAGCTTATTAGTATATTAGGCCACCCCCCCCATGTTACCAGAAGAGTGGTCATCCAGCCACACCCACCTTTTGCTTCTTATTATGTTTACCTTGTTTGTTGTCAAAACCCAGGGCTTTTTTTGTAGCAGGAATTAATTTGCATGTTAGGCCACATACCCCGAATGTAGCCAATCCTAATGAGTTGCTGCTGTTGGGTGTGGCCTATTATGCTAGTGAGTTCCTGCTGGGTGTGGCCAACTCAGGAGCCAGCCGGAACTCCATTCCTGTGCGTTCCTGCCCCAAAATAGCCCTGCCTTAAATTTAGCCCAGTCACTGATGGGCAGCCAGTGAAGTGCTTGCAGGATGGGAGTAACACGCATGCTGCTCCATCTATCTCCTGAGAATGAGTCTTGTCTTTTCGCATAAAAAATTCAAACCAAGAAAAGTTAAGTTCTACAATGTGAATTAACTGTGCAAAACATTTTCATCTTCTTTTGCATTAAGGAGTTGTGGGGAAGGGCCAGAAGCTGTGTAGACCGCTGAAGTCATGCCCACGGCCACTGGAAATCTCATCCACACCCCTTCTGGCTTCTATAACTCACCGCAATAGGCAAACAGCTCTGAATGTTGACATGTTTGGCTGCAAATTCAAACGGAAATGCTCCATGTATAGTTACTCACCTCTCGTGGCTGAATGACACGTGGACCGGAGTTGGCACCACCGCTTGTAAATCGTCACCTTCTCTCTCGCGCCCATGAAGACACACAAGCTGGAATTCTGCTAGCCCAACATAGGAGACCTCATGCCAGTTTCTAGCTGAGCGGTATGTCAGAGACCGGACAAAAATAGCACGAATGAAAATAAAAAGCAATCAGATGTGCCTTTTAAGGATCTATCTTCACAGAAGAATCACAGAGTTGGAAGAGGCCATACAGGCCATCTAGTCCAACCCCCTGCTCAATGCAGGATCAGCCTAGAGCATCCCTGGCAAGTGTTTGTCCAGCTGCTGCTTAAAGACTGCCAGGGAGGGGGAGCTCACCACCTCTCTAGGCCACTGATTCCACCGTTGCACAACTCTGACTGTAAAAAAGTTTTCCCTAATATCCAGCCGGTACCTTCCTGCCCTTAATTTAAGCCCATGATTGCGAGTCCTATCCTCTGCTGTCAACAGGAACAGCTCCTTGCCCTCCTCTAAGGGACAGCCCTTCAGATACTCAACCTCCTCTTCTCCAGACTGAACATTCTCAAGTCCCTCAGTCTTTCCTCCTAGGGCTTGGTTTCCAGGCCCCCAGTCATCCTTGTCACTCTCCTCTGTACTTGCTCCATTCTGTCCACATCCTTTTTGAAGTGAGGCCTCCAGAACCGTACACAATTCTCCAGGTACGGCCTGACCAATGCAGTGTACAGCGGGACTATGACATCTTGCGATTTGCAATCTTCACCCACACAACTTTTTAATTAAAAAATCTCATATCTGAAGGCCATGATGTTACATACCTTCAGGGTCTGTCTTTGCTAGTACACTTTTCTCTTTTCTCCAGAAAAGCTGAGGGGCCCCTCTGCACTATCCCCTTCCATCTTCACAACAACTTTCTAAAGTAGGTTAGGTTGAGAGACAATGGCCAGCCCACGATCACTCTATAAATTTCATGGGAGTAGGGACTCAAGCCAGATTCTACCTAGCCGTAGTCCAATATTTTAACCTACAACACCTCTCAACTGCAGGTGGGGATGTTGAAATGGCTGTTTGTGCAAAGACAGCATATGGGGAGCGGCTGTGGCACAGTGGTAGACCAACACCAACATTTCCAGAAGGGAGATTGCAAGCTGCTCTGAGACTCCAAAAGTGAAGGGCAGAGTATAAATCCAATCTCCTCCTCCTCCTCCTTCCACACAAGGGACTAAACAGGTTGTATACCACTGCTGAGTTCTATGTGCACAACCACTCCAAATCTAAGACGCAGAGGTTAAGTGGACCTGAGGACAGGATCCCAATCCTTAACCGCTTATGGGCTCAAGACGCACAGGCATTTCCTTACAGCATGGGAAGAGCATTCTTGGCCCTTTTCTTATTCCAGAACAAAGCCTCTTAGCAGTTTATTTCACAGACTGTCCCAGAAAAAGACCTTCATTAACTTACCTTCCAAGAGGTCCAAGTATACTAAGAAAGCGGCATACACACGGCCGCTGTCCGCGACGTCCAATGACATCATCCTTGTGAGCTGGAACACACAAAAAGCAAGCAATGGATCTCTTGGAGGAAGTGTGGGAGAAATCCCATTGTGCGCAATAAAACGCAAGACGAACATTATCCACAGCATATGGAAGTGTTTTCCCACGGACTCCGGGGACTCCTGGCAGAGACCCAAACAAAGCCGAACATGCACAGATTCTTTTGAAAAAGTAAAACAAAATACCCAGCCTGTTAAAGGATTTACTGCTAGATACAGCCTGTTAAAAGACTTACAGGCTGTTGTTGGATTTTTTGAGTCAGTAAAATTGTTCTCCAAAAGAAGCATGTTAGAGAGTCCATGTGTATGCATTGTGGGGGGGACGGGGACCGGTCCACAAAATTCATTGCTCGAGTTTCGTAGTCAACCTTTTGGGAAAAAAGACTATTTAATTTCCGTGTTTTGGAGAGGACCTGACTGTAGGATGGGGGCGTGGGAAGGCATACCCAAATCCAGACCGGGAGTGAATGTTTTCCAGCCAAGACGCTGAAGTCCATACTGGAACCAGAATGGGGAAGAGAGCTGTGGCTGGGGCGGAAATCAGTCCCAAGTGCAAGAGGCAACAATGTTGTTCTGTTGACCACAGGCCCATAGCTACTATATGGCATTTGGGGGCCGCCCCCCGACTTACCACCCAGCCCCCCCCCTTTTTTTCAAGCCGGGTGGAGAGCACCACCACTGAGGAACTCACAGCATCCCCGCTATCAATAGCGGGAGTGCCAGCCAAAAGGCGAGCGAGCACCAGCAATGTGGACGGGGATGCTGGGGAGAGTAGGGGAGAGTAGTTGGGGGAGGGGCTCTGGGGAGAGTAGTTGGGGGAGGGGAACACATGCCACTCTTCCTTCCCTTCATGGCACTCGGAGCTCCATTTCAGGCTGTGTGGCGAGGAAGGGCTCAACCCTTCTCTATAGGCCTCTCCCTTGGCAGCTTGCATGAGAGACCAGGGGCTTCCTCAGGGCACTCCCAGGCTTGAGGGGGGGTGTGCAGGTATGTGCGCAGGGGTCCCCCCTGACTTATTTAAAGGCCCCCCAAATAAAAAAATTCTGGCTACGGGCAATGGGAGAGGACCAGGATTCTGATAACTCTGCCAAGCCTAGCCAACTCGGAACCTTCATACTGCCTGCCAGTGGCAGTAGCTGATATTGCTACACCCCTCAATCCCTTCCGTGCCTCACGGCACAAGCTGCCCTAGATCAATCGCTAAGATGAGTCTCCCATGAGGTTCTAGTTTAAGCCCCGAAGACCCCGAGGCACGGGGTGGAAAGTGTCATACAGCAATACTGCTAGGGATGAATACTTTCTCTTGTGCCTGGCACAGTATAATGTGTTAGCCGCTTTACAGAGGTCTGATGCCTTCTGTATATTGAGAATAAAGAGCCAAAAAGCTAAACACTTGAGGAGCAAAGTTAGCCTTTTATAGGCCTGAACATGCTAACACTTTTCCAGACTCCTGACTGGTTTGCATTACGCAACTGGCAAAATAAGCTCTATTTCAACATGCCAAACTCCTAAGAGGGCTATTACAGTAAAAAAAAAAAAAATCACATCAGCTCATGGAGTGCGTGCCACATCCTGATAAAGATAGAGCGAGCATGGCCCTGGCGCAGACAGAGAACTATTGTGGAGAGCTCTGCAAAAATTTAAAAGCTTATGCAGGGCGCCCACTCTGATAAGACACAAGTCCGTTCCAAGTGATGGCATTTACCAGCTCTTTATCTGTTGTACAGCTTTCGGAGGCTTTATGGGACATTTGTCCCCCAATCCAGAATGTTGCGTCAGACCCAATCAGTAGAATGTTGTTAAGATTAATTTCATCATGCATGTAAGAGAACAGCTCTGTTCAGATATCACACAAAATCATACCTGGCCACTGGTGAGGGATGAGGTATAGCCCAGCTACCTTCCCAGGGTCCCTGGACTGACAGGTCTTCCTGACATAAAGAGTCTCCTGTAAATCCAGTTACGTAAAATGGAACATGCTTCAGAGTAGACCTGCGTAAGATTGCTCTGCTTTCATTACTGTATGTATGTCGGTATGTGTGTGTGTGTGTATTGCACTTGTTATCTTAGTATTAATTATTTTATCAAACTTCTGTTATGACACAGGCCACGTGGGTTAATAGTTAGGCCCAGAGAGACTGTCTGACTGCTGGCTACTCTCCTAACTATGATTAGTTATTTATTTTATTTTTATTTATTTAATATTTCTACACTGCCTTCAAGGTGGTGAACATCCAATCGTTAAAATGTCATTTAAAATATTTATACAATTTAGGGTTGCCAGGTCCCCCCGGTCACTGGTGAGTGATGGAAGGGTTAGGGTAGCCAAATATAGGTTGGGGAGGGGTGATTTGGAGATGAAGCTGGGTAGGACAGGGGCCATAATTGGGTACAGTGGCACACAGTTCACCCTCCAAAGCAGCCATTTTCTCCAGGGGAACTGATCTCTGTAGTCTGGAGATGAGCTGCAATTCCGGGGGGATCCCCACGTCCCACCTGGAGGCTGGCATTCCTAATACAACTCTAATAAAAATATGTAAACACACAAACATAACATAATTAAGGTCTATCAAATCAGGAACTGAAAACATGGTTCGAAGTTGATTTATTAACGAGAGACAGTCTTTACAATGGTTTTGCAGGATGTGTGAATGTGGACATCCTGTCTTAATTCTGTCTTGTTCCACCCTCATAGCATTTGTTGAGGCAAACCAAGATTTAATTGGTCATCTGCAACCTTAACCCTGGTTCCACAATGAACCATAGTAAAAATATATCATGGTTTTGTGCTATGACTGATTGAAAAGAAAACTAAATTCAATCAGGCCACTAACTGAAAAATAACTAAATTCAGTCTAGTTGTCTTTGACCATCACTCTGTTCATAGAGAGTCAGTTTGGTGTAGTGGTTAAGAATGGTGGACTCTAATCTGGAGAACCGGGTTTGATTCCCCACTTCCAGCTAGCTGGGTGACCTTAGGCAAGTTACAGCACTCTCAGCGTAAAAAAAAATATATGCATAGCTCGCCACCTAGTGGTGCCAAAAAAGAGCTACAGCTTCAGCAGCCAAACAATCCCTCCAGGATCTCCTGGCTATTCCACATACAATGCCATAGGATAATATATTTAATTAACTCTGTTCATGTACATCACTCATTTTCAAGCTTTCCATACTAAGGGAATTCCTCCCACATGGATATGTCTGCCACTTCTTTTCCAAGAATGCTGGGAGTATGCGTATGTGTTCTATACATTGCACCAGGTACAAAGGGGGCACTGGCCAGACATGCTAGGCGTCATGGTTTGCCTACGTAAACTGTGTCATAACAGAAGATAAATAAAATAATTAAAACCAAGATAATAAGAACACCCCCTCAAAAGATAAATGGCAGCAGTGAAAGCCCATTCCACAGTTCATCCAAATCTAACTTAAAACCCTAGAACCTTAAAAACACCTGTAATAAATAAACTAAAAAATGTAAATTTAAAACCTCAAACACATAACTTGTCAAGAGAAACAGCCAGCATTAAGGAATCTTGTCAGCAGCTATTAAAAAGGTAAAGGTTTCCCTTTCTCGAAAGCCAGTCGAATCCAGCTCTAGGGGGCAGTGCTCATCTCCGTTTCCAAGCCAAAGAGCCAGTGCTGTCCAAAGACTTCTCTGTGGTCATGTGGCTGGCATGACTAGATGCTGAGGCGCATGGAACACTGTTACCTTCCCACCGAAGCAGTACCTATTTATCAACATGCAATTTCTTGCTTTCGAACTGCTAGGCTGGCAGGAGCTGGGGCCAGAGACAGGAGCTCACTCTGTCACACAGCACTAGGGTCTCAAACTGCTGAACTACAGACTTTCTGGTCTGCAGTTCAGCGTCTTAACCTCTGAGCTACCGTGGCCCTAATCAGCCACTATTACTGATCTTTTACTTGAGGTACTCGATCAGCATGAAGGGAAACTCAGGGTTCCCAGTATAGTGAAGAACAGCTGGTCTACACAGTTGCTGGGTGTAATCTGGGTCTCAACTATTGATTTATTAAATCCCCCCATCAGTTCTATTGGAACTAAAGTAGTACTCCTAAGCACTTCACCTGATTTAATAGAGAAACCTTCCCCCATCAATTACAAGTAAATCATTCGCCTCCAGAGGAACAATGTCCCCAAATAGCATCACCCCTATCTTGTCTGGATTCAGTTTAAGTCTGTTCACCCTCATGCATTGGAACACAGCTATCCAGGCACCAGTCTAGGAGCTGTGCTATAGAGTTTCTACAGAGCTCTATTCTGTGTCATTTAAGAACTATATCTTTATATATTTAAATATATATATATATATATATATATATATATATATATATATATATACACACACATACATACACACACAGGGTCCTTTCGTAGAAAAAGAGGTGCAGGAGCTCATTAGCATAACTCATTAGCATAACTCATTAGCATATGCCATGTCCCCTGACATCACCAGAAGTGTGTCAGAAATGGAATGTCAGTTTCAGCCCCATTATATCCTTTGGGCCACTGAAATCAATGGCAAAAACTCATAGGGTATATAAGGGGCTGGAGGAAAGGGGGTTTGAGGGAGAGACTCCAGACTTGCAGGGTAGCTGCTGGGGCCTCTCCTCGAAATACCCACTACGTTTCAAGAAGATTGGACCATGGGGTCCAATTCTATGGGCCCCCAAACAGATTGTCCCATCCCCTCCACTGTTCTCTATGGTGGAGAAAAATGTTAACTTTTTTCCTACCATAGAGCAGTGTTTTTCAACCTTTTTCGAGCTAAGGCACATTTCTTTCATTGAAAAAATCCCGCGGCACACCTGACAATATCTCACGGCACAGTGGTTGAAAAACACTGAAATACAAGATAAATGGGTCATTAGTTGCCTCAGCGCAAGTATTAACTATGACAGTATTACAAATACACGTAATAGCCACTCAACTTGAAATCATAAGTTACAGATCCAAAGTGTAATGGCTCCTTCCCATAACATTGACCTGAGTTTCAGAAGAAATATAATGTTGATGTATTTTAACGCGTCCCGGAAGGTCAGCCCGGAAGGCACATTTCTTTCATTGAAAAAATCCCGCGGCACACCTGACAGTATCTCGCGGCACACCAGTGTGCCCCGGCACAGTGGTTGAAAAACACTGCCATAGAGAACAATGGAGGGAATGGGGGCAACCTCTTTGGGGGCCTGTAGAATTGGACCCCTTGGTCCAATCTTCTTGAAACTTGGTGGGTATTTCGAGGAGAGGCCCCAGCAGCTCCCCTGCAAGTTTGGAGCCTCTCCCTCAAACCCCCTTCCCTCCAGTGGCTTTTAAAGTTGCCGCCGAATTTCGGCGGCAATTCGGCGGCAAGCTGAATCAGATTAGAGAATCTGATTCAGCCCCTGGCTGCCCTACTGGCCAGTCCTGAGCTGGCGGAGCTTTGCTCCGCCTCACTCCGGCCCCAACGGACCCCTGAATATATATATATATATATATATTTAAGATCTATATCTTATATATATATTTAAGATCTATATCTATATTATTTAAGATCTTTGGAGAGGTCATCTAGAGCAGTGTTTTTCAACCACTGTGCCGTGGCACACTGGTGTGCCGCGAGATATTGTCAGGTGTGCCGCAGGATTTTTTCAATGAAAGAAATGTGCCTTCCGGGCTGACCTTCCGGGACGCGTTTGCGCATGCGAGAAAGAACAGTGGCGCTCTCTCTCTCCGCTCGCATGCTCTGTGGCCGGCCTGAGGTAGGAGGGAGCCGCCATTGAGGCGCAGCTCCCCTTGGCCTTGCGAGATGGTTTTAAATGAATGAGGAGGACTCGTGTGCTAAATCAGAGTCATGCTAGACCTGTGGATGTTAATACAGAGGACAGGAACATTCGGTACCAAGGGCATTCACTCCTACAGCAGAGTAAGCTGGTTTCTTCCAGTGTGTGTGTGTGGGGGGGGGTGATTTGCACCAAGACATTCCAGTAAACATGAATATGTTTGATGGTAACAGCTAGCTGTTTCTGTCAGGGTGGGGTTCAAATCAGTAACTGTCCCTCAGCGAAGAATGGGTGTACTGTGTTTCTCTTCAAATCACTTATGGTCAGCGGAATGCTGTTCACATAAGAGTAAGAGTTTAAACTCTCTATTTGAAAAACTTTAGCAGAATCGCAGTATTAAAATACATCCACATTATATTTCTTCTGAAACTCAGGTTAATGTTATGGGAAGGAGCCATTACACTTTGGATCTGTAACTTACGATTTCAAGTTGAGTGGCTATTACGTGTATTTGTAATACTGTCATAGTTAATACTTGAGCTGAGGCAACTAATGACCCATTTATCTTGTATTTCAGTGTTTTTCAACCACTGTGCCGTGAGATATTGTCAGGTGTGCCGCGGGATTTTTTCAATGAAAGAAATGTGCCTTAGCTCGAAAAAGGTTGAAAAACACTGATCTAGAGGTTTGGTCTGAGGTTTCATCAATATGTAGGTGAAATGCAAATCTGTTGCTCTTTTTTCATCCAATCTAGGTGAATCTGTAGATATTCTGAACAGTTGGCCTGGATTTGGTAATGGAATGAATGAAGGCTAATAAAGTGAAGCTGAATCGACATTATAGCAGTGCTGTTGATGGGTACATAAGAACATAAGAAGAGCCCTGCTGGATCAGACCAATAGCCTATCTAGTCCAGCATCCTGTCTCACACAGTGGCCAACCAGTTCCTCCGGATGGCCAACAATAGGGCATAGAGACTGAGGACCAGTGTTACCTCTAAGCTGAGTTAGTGTGAGCTAGCTCACAATTTCTTAGCCCCTGGCTCACACATTTTTGCCTGCGCTCAGGAAGGATGGCTCCAGAGCAAACTAACGTATGCAGTAGCCAAATTGCTCACTCACAAGTTTAATGCCAGTAGCTCACAAAGTAGAATTTTCACTCAGAAGACTCCACAGTTTAGAGGGAGCATTGCTGAGGACTTCCCCTGATGTTGCCTCCTGGCTCTGAGATTCAGAGGATTAGTGCCTCTGAATGTGGAGGCTCCCGTCAGTCATCATGGCTAGTAGCCACTGACAGATTTATCCTCCGTGAATCTACCTAATCCCCTTCTAAAGCGGTTTATCCCTGTGGCCATCACTACATTCTCTGGCAGCGAATTCCACATTTTAATCACTCTCTGTGTAAAGTAGTATTTCCTTTTGTCTGTCCTGAACCTACTGCCCATCAGCTTTATTGGATGCCCTCAGGTTCTAGTATTTGAGGAGAGGGAGAAAAAATTATTTGTTAACTTTCTGCACCCCATGCATAATTTTATAAACCTCTATCATGTCCCCGCTTAGTCGTCTCTTTTCGAAACTGAAAAGTCCCAGACCCTTCAGCCTTTCCTCATAGGGAAAGTGCTCCAACCCCCTAAATCACCTTGGTTTCCAGCACTGCAATGTCCTTTTTGAGATACGGTGACCAGAACTATACAGAGTCTTCCAAATGAGGCCGCACCATAGAGCTATACAGGGGCATTACAGTATTGGCTCAATCCCTTTCCTAATAATCCCTAACAGAGTTTGCCCTTTTCACTGCTGCAGCACACTGGGTTGACATTTTCATTGAGCTATCCTCTATGACCCCAAAATCTTTTCCCCTCTCTGTCTCTGCAAGTTCAAATTCCATTAGCCTATGCTTAAAGCTGGGATTTTTTGTCCCAATGTGCATCACTTTACAGAGATGGTCCTGAACTGAGGCTAGATGAACTCCCATTACCATAAAAGATCAGGTTTTCCCTTTTTGGGGGGGGAGGAAGGGGGAAGGAGTGTAAGAGTCCAGATTGTTTATGGATGGGCAAGAGATTCCGTAGTTCAGAATGCCTTCCACCAATTTAGAACAGTACACCAGCTGTGGCCCCTCCTCAAAAAGGATGCTGTAGTTATCTAAGCTTTAATAACATCTAGGATAGACTGTACACAGGACTTTATGCTGGGACTCTCTCTGCAAAGTCTTCAGAATATCCAGCTGGTTCAGAACATGGCAGCCAGCTTATTCACAGGGACTTGGCCCAGTCAAAATATTTTGCTGGTTATCAGAAATCTTCACTGGCTTTCAGTTTCTTTCTCAGCTCAAGCGCTGATGTGGTCTTTTAAAACTCTAATGGTCTGGAATGAGGGTATCTGAAGGTTTACCTTTTCTCTTACAAGCATGCCCATCAATCAAAATCACCAGAGGCCTCCTCTAGGTGTCCTTGCCTTCAGAAGTTAAGATGGTTGTTGTCACAGAGGGGAAAAGATCCTGTGGGGTGGTGTCTAGCCCCCCCCCCAAGAGCTGGCCACCTCCCCACAAGATTTTTTGTCACAAGTGTCTTCTGGAGAGTATGCCTTTTCTATCCTTGCACCCTCACTATGAAACCCCTTCACCAAAGATATTTGTTTGGCACTACAGCTCACTTCAGATGTTCTGTTTTGGTACGCCAATTAGTTGTAGTGGGAGCGTGCGCTGCCTATAGTCCATCTATGTGCAGTTATTTCATGAGAACAGGGGAACACATGTATTTTCCTCATGCATGTACAACTTTGCTATATGCAAATGCATACGCTGGAAAATCCAGCATTCCATTCATGGATGGTGCACTAAAACTGAACACCTGCAAAGGGCTCAACTTTGTTGTCATTTAGATCCTAGGAGCCTTTGATGCTTTCACATCCGTGTCTCTCTTCCCCCTGTAATTCTTATTGGTTTTACTGATTCTGTTTTATTGCTACTATACAAACTCTCAGTGCTATTAAAACAGTTAGCATTATTGTTCTTAGTTAACTCCAGGACAGTACAGAAGCTGAGGATGTCCTACGTTTTAAGGCTGGAAAACTACCACAGTTGAACAGCTTAACTTTGACTGAAAGCATTTTTGTTTGTTTGTTTGTTTATGAAAGTGGAACATTTTGGCAAGTTAAGAAGAAAAGAGATTTGGGAGACAGTTTGTCAGTGTTGAGCTTGCAAACCATAGAAATTTCTCAGCAACAGGTACAGCCAAGTGAACAGATGAATCCAAAATAGCAATTTATAAATGAGAATTAAATTAACTTGTCTTGCTGTAAAGCATCCAATCTTGGTTTGTCAGAACCTAATTACAAGGCCATCAGTCTCATTTGGACAAGTATATTAATCATCTGAACTCCGCAACATCAAGGGATGACTTGCATAAATGAACAGCTCATAACTTATTTTTCACTCTTAAATCTCCAATTCCCAAGAAGCCTTAAAGTTATTCTTGTAGGTCTCATTTCAGACAGGGTTAAAAAGGAGCATATAAGCACGGCTTTAGATCTTATTTTGGCAGCCAAATCTTAATAGCCCAGAATTGGAATCTTGAAGCAAATATGAGCATCAAAGACTGGATTAACAAAATCTGGTTTATAGCCAAATTTTGAATTTCAGTGAAATTATCCATCTGAAAGATGGAAGGCAGTTTAAGCCATCCTTTCTGACATTTTGGAAACACTTTCTTGATTTTTGGCAGCTTAAATTGAAACTGAATTCAAAAGTGTTTAGCTGTTACACTCTTAAAATGTGACCTGATTTAAGCATTGTCTCTTAAATACCTTCTTTTCTATGCACATGATTTTGAGGTGTTAAATTGTTTTAACTTTTTCTTCTTAGTTACTCTTGTTCGTAATTGAATAAATGCAATCATCATCCTCAGGAACTTGCATTTCCCCTTGCATTATCTCAGACAAAGCACTTTCTGGTTGCATTCAGTTTGTAAAGTCATAGGCCGGTTGCCATGTGTACAGAGCCCAAACACAAAGAAATCATGGATAGAGTATATACATGTTGCATTCAAATTATGCCTATCTTTTCAACATTACTGAGGATACAAATTTAAAAAAACATGCTTTTATTAGTGAAGCATTAAATGCCCTCTCTGTCAATCTAGTTTCAAGGGTCTGCAGTTTTTAAAAGCTGTTTAAAATTTTGGGCCCTTTTTGAGCTCTTTATTTGCATTAGGACATTCAGAAGAATGTCCTTTGTGAGACTGCTACAAAGAGAGGAATATAAATATATATTTCATTACCTGAATATATTATAATTATTCTGTATGCCTCTTCCCAAAACACAGACAGTGCAATCCTATGCAGAATTATTCCAGTCTAAACCCATTGATATCAGTGAATTTAGACTGGACAAACTCTGCATAGGATTGCACTTAACATCTGCAAAAGATAATCCAACCTCCAATAGCTGGGGGATAAAGGCGTTGGTCCCTTTGTTTAGTAACACCAAGAATCACTGAATATTTCTGAACTGGGTTTCCACTGCATGTCTCTACCACTCTCCCACCATCAGTCCCAAAATGGTTTCTTCTTGTATTTAAGGCATTATTTTAAAAACTCATTTCTTTAGTCCTGCTTTTCTTTTTGGATGTATTGGTCCTGCTACCTCCCCCAAGTCCTCTTCTAAGGCCGTGGTCACACGGCACCCTAATCCCAGATAAAGTCCCACTGGGACTTTATCCAGGATTTTTTCTTTCTGGTTGGGATGTTCACACATCCCAACCCCGCCGGCGGTGGCTGGGGGAGGCACCCAGCTCAGCTTGCAGGAGAGCACTCTACACCCCCATTGCCACCGCCGCCGGGACAGCGAATCCGGACCCGTCCTGGCTGGCTCGCCCCACACTCCACTCTGGGCCCTGAGCCCCGCCGGCCACCACCTGGTAAGTTTGGGGAGAAGCATGCGGGGGGGGGGGTGTGCCAGGCGGCGGCAGCTGGCGGGGCTCAGGGATTGCTTGAGTGCCCAAGCACCCAAGTGCAAAAAGGGGGGGGGGGGAACCAGGAGAGACAATCAGACAGCCCTCTCGCAATCATTGTGAGAGAGGGCTGTCCAGATCGGCTCAATCGCGGGTTCCTTGCGTGACCTCCGGGAAAATACTTGATTTTCCCGGGGTGGGAAACCCGGGAGGAACCCACGATTGAGCCCGCTTCAGCGTGGAAGTAGCCGCAGCCGTTCTGGTCAGTCCCTTTAAATGCAGGAGGAAACAGCAGTTCCTCCCGCTTTAAAGGGCCATGTGACAGCGGCCTAAATCTTCGCGCAGGGCTGTGTTTCTTGTTAATTTTTGCATAGGCCTAGAATAGTGATATCAGCAATGATGAATGAAGAGAAAATGGCTGCACATGTCACATCAACTATTTGGTCCTTTTGCGCTCACCCAAATTTAAGGATATGCTCCTTAACACATGAGCAGTATTCCCTCTCCCATTTCTAATAGCCAGGGGTGGTCCTCTTGAGGGCACCCCCAGATCTGCAGGAAAATTCTGATTTTTTTTTAAATAATCAATCAACCAACACTATCAGCTATATCTAAGCAAATGTACACATTTTTTAAAATGTTAAGGCAGCATATTGGGTTGCCTTAGCAATGTAAAAACTGTCCTACTGGCCAGCAGGAACAGGTGAAAGGAGAAGGGAAACAACCTGGGCCAAATTCCCCCTCCACCACTTTTCCTGGCAGCAGAAAACGAACACAAGCCCAAGTCAGAGTGAGCTAGGAGGGAACCCTGTTTATGGCAGTCGGGACTGAGATTTCGCTTTCCCTGTTATATCACACCCAAGAACTACAGCTCAGGGCATAGATTCCAGGACCTGCCAAGGAATAAATTTCTAGCTATGGTTTATGAGAAATGCCGTTAGTTTGCCTTCGTCCTACAGAATAAAAAACGCACGAAGGCTGCGCTGTCCTCTGCACATGCTCAGGAAGAGCCACAAGTAAATTCTTCCTCTAGTAAAAGTTAGAGCATCACTTTTCAAAAAGGCTTGCAGCGATGGGTAGTCCTATGTAACACTATATATATTTGCCAACATTTCTTTGGAGAAACGGCAAACTAAAGATGAGAATTCGCCTTTCAAAATCTCCGATATGCTCTTGCCTAATAGTTTCCCTGCTTCGTACAGGGAAAGCGCCCAGGGGCAGGGGATTCCTTCCCCGCGCGGTCTCACATCACCAACCGTAGGATGAGCAGCCAGCCAGTCGTCTCGGAACTCCCGTCTCGCAGCTTTCGGGGCATCCTGCTGCACCCGAACAGACGGACCAGAGTCCCCCGCGAAAAAGCCGCGGCTTTCGGCAGCTCTGGCCTCAGAACTACTCCCCGGGGCTTCTTCCATTCCGTAGTCGCGTGCTCTCTGACTTCGCTCCGGCCGGAGTCTCGGTATTTCTGGCACGGTCGGAAACATATGAAAAAGCTCCAAGGTTCCACTTTCACCGACAAGCGCGAAAGGGTGAAGACGTTTCAGTAAAGGGTTTGTTTTTGTTGTTCGAAATTTATGCATTCCCTTCCCCACCCCCACCCCACACACACCTCCTTCTTAATCAAAATCAGCCTTTTATTTTTGGTAAATCAAGACGCAACATTATATGGTGGTAGTGGTGGGAAAGTGACATCAAGTCGCGGCCAATTTACTGTAATGCGGTACGGTTTTCAAGGTATTCAGAGGTAATGATATACCTAAGAATAAAAAAACAAATCTAAGATTGTTCCTGGGCATAGGCTTTTATTTACACCAGGATATTATATTGTATCTTGTGTGTGTGTGTGTGTATAAAATTTACAGTAATCAGTGAACAGTTCTAATAATGTTTTAAGCTTTTTAATTTTTTTTTTTTAAAAAAGATAAAACAGATTTTATTTTTACGGTGTGGGGGGGCATGACAACACGCAGTGCTCTTCATACCAATCCGCCTCCCAATTAGTGCCCAGATCCCCCCCCCCCCCCAATTTCTCGCTGGTTTTGAAAGATTGTTGTAATCTGAAGTTGCCAGCTGTGGCAGGAGGGGGGCATAAAGAAAAGAGATTAAAAAATAAATAAATAAGGTTTATTCTAATGTCGATGATCTGTAGAAATCAGCTCTGGGGTTAGAAAAGGAACTAGAACAAGACATCTTGGATCCCACACCAGAAAATCTCATGCAGGAAACAGTCATTAAGATTAAGGAAGCAGCAGTCCTGAGCCCCCATCTTTGGACTCAGGTTAAGGGATGCTGCAGTAGCAACTAGTAAGTAGAGAGTGATTTTCTCTGATGGGGGACATTTTAGTACATTTTTATCCCTCCTTATCTTCAAGGAGTTCTGGGCAGCATACACAGTTCTTCTTTCCTCCTACGTTTTATCCTCACAACAACCCTGTATCAGGTAGGTTAGATGGGGGAGTTGGCAAAGGTCATCTACTGAGCTTTGTGGCAGAGTGAAACTAAGAACATAAAGAAGAGCCCTGCTGGATCAGACCAGTGGTCCATCTAGTCCAGCATCCTCTTTCCCACAGCAGCCCATCAGTCGCTCTGGAGGGCCAACAAAGCAAGAGAGGCCAAGATAGTACTCTTCCTCAATTAAATTTTGTGGTGTCCATCCCCCTTCTTGATGATTAGTGCTGGTGGTGGCAGACTGGCTGCTTTTTACTTTGGCAGCTATTGAAATATTATTACCTGTAAAGGTCTGGAAACCAGGTTGCTCTTAATGGCACAAGGAACAGGTGGAAGAAGAGTATACAACCCTAATTCTGTGTTCTGTAAAAACTTCTGGTTTCTGTTATTTCTTCCCTTCTCCTTTTTTTCACCAGTCAGTCAATAAGTATGACATTGATTTTATTATTAATAATAATATTAGTAATAACAACAACAACAATTTTTATTGTATGGCAATGGGTGTAGTATAGCCAGGAGATCCTAAGATTGGCAGCCAGAAGTTCTAGCTCTTTTTTGTGTGATGCACCACTAGGTGGTTAGCTAGACTTGTTTAGGGGCTGAGTGAGAGCTGTGACGGGCCCAAGGTCACCCAGCTGGCTTCATGTGCAGGAGTGGGGAATCAAATCTGGTTCTCCAGATTAGAGTCTGCCGCTCTTAACCACTACACCAAACTGGCTCAGTAATATTTGTGTTATATATAGTTATAATATAGATTTTTTGGAGTGTACAAAGCATTTCAGAAATGTCTTTCATTAATTAAAACAACCCTGTAAAATAGGTCAGCATTCTTATTCTCATGTTGTAGGTGGGGAGCTGAGGAATAGATATTTTCCCACCTTGTAAAAGCCATGACCTGAGCAGGCTATCAATGATAGGACATTTTGGAGGTCATTAATTCATAGGGTCACCATAAGTCAGTCGCAACTTGATGGCACACATACATAAACACACACACACACAAGGAATGGCAATCGACAGAATTCACATCTGCCCAGACACTAACATTGCAGCCCTTTCCACAAACACTGAAAGCGGATGATTGGCCATGTCAGTGTTATGTCACAAGAAAGAAGTTCTAGGACTGTGATCTGCTTAAGCACCTGCTAAAATAATCCTACAAATTGGCAACCCTGAAAAAAGCTCTTTTTTGGTTCCCAAAGAATGTTAATTGAAAGCATGCATGAGAACGAGGGTGGCATGTGAACAGGTTTTAAAACATTTTTTTTTCAAACTCAAAACTGCCTCACATGAATTCTGAGTTTCTTTCCCATCCTGTCCCATGGGTAGCTATACTTTTTTTAAAAATTGCTAGGTTGAGACACAGTTTTATGACCAAGTAGATGTGAAACTTGCTATCCCACATTTATTTATTTATTTATTTTCCAGATGTATAGCCCGCCCTCCCCTCGAACGGGCTCATGGAAACTGATGTGTCACAGAGGTGACTTTTCTAACCATATTTACTTGCAAATGATGATGATGATGATGATGATGATGCCAGGAGATCCTGAGATTGCTTGGCAGCCACAAGTTCTACCTCTTAGCGTTGTGCAGTGGCGAGCTAGGCTTGTTTTTAGGGGCTGAGAGAGCTCTCAAAGAACTGTGACTGGCCCAAGGTCACCAAGCTGCCTTCAAGGGGAGGAGTGGAGAATCTGATTCTCCAGCAGATTAGAGTCTGCTGCTTTTAACCAGGACACCACACTGGCTCTCTTCCTTACAAGGAAGTGACCTGAAGGGATTTCATTTCAGGAGGTATCCCGGATTAGGTGGCAAACTCTGGATTTTATGGGGGAGATTAACAGGGAGCTAGGAAGAAGTAACTAGCTCTGCTGTCCAGTGAAGGGATTTGCTAGATGGGTTTCCTAATTCAGTCCCATGCTTGTAATTAGCAGGGCAGTATTCGTCTCTGGTAAGAGTGCATCCACGCTTGCAGGGTCCTGATAGGGGTATTGTGCTGGGTGGGTTGGCTGGAGAACTAGCCCAGTGCCACCCCCCACCCCCACGCCCACCCCCACCCCCACGTATAAAATGCACTAAAATGAATGCTAACACAGGGTTTACATGAAGGACATACGGACAAACCAGACAAAGCCATTTCATCGTTTCACAGAAGGAGGTTTTTGAAGGAAAGAACGTTGGGGTGTTTTACTCTCTCCATGCCAAAAAAATAAATAAATGCATATGGCAAAGCAGGGCTTTTTTTGTAGAAACAGCCCAGCAGGAACTCATTAGCATAACAGGCCACACCCAACAACAGAAACTCATTAGCATATTAGGCCACACCCTCGACAGAGCATATTAGGCGGGTGGGGGTCTGGGAAAGCATAGGGTAGGCATGGAAGCTTGCCTCTTCCCCCCCCCCCCCGCTTCTTCCCCCCCCCCCCCCGCTTCTTCCCTCAGATTGGGGAGGGAAAGAAAGGCATTTTCAACAATGCCTGGGTTCCCTGCCTGCCCTTTTCCAGCTGCCACACATCAGCTAGAGAAGGGAAGGTAGAGAGAGGCTTTTCCTTGTCAATTTCACTCTCAGTTGACCGGCAGGGAGTGAAACTGACAAGGAAATCCCAAGGGGCTCCCCAGAGGGAAAGACAGCATTTTAACATGTGTGTAAGATGGCGGGGCACTGTGCTTTCTCTCTTGTGTGTAAGATGGGGGGCAGTGTGCTCTGTAGCCACGCATGCCAGAAGTTTTGATTGTAGGCGTGGCCAACTCAGGAGCCAGCCGGAACTCCGTTCCCTTGCGTTCCTGCCCCAAAATAGCCCTGTGGCAAAGTCATGCCTATGCCAGCCTTTTCTCTCCTGGGCGCCACTTTCTTTCTTGCATGCTGGGATTTGTACGGCAAAGGAACATTCACAAGCATTCCTCGGACGCAGGGAGCTTTGACTCTCAAAAGCTTAAACCTTGAAAACCTTGCTGGTCTCTAAAGTGCTCCCGGACTCAAATCTAAATTCGAAAGTAATTCCATCCACCGCCTCGTCTAGCGTTTCACCGCCTCTCTGCTCACACGTTACAACGAACGCACCTACACCAGTTTCATTTGTAATGCCTTGGCTCTTTCTCGGAGTCGGCATACAGATGTGTACGCGTATACCCAAGATGTGCATTTCTTACCACGCGTGAACAAGCCTGCTGTTCGTACCATGGGGACACGGTGCTATTGGCCAAAAAGCCCCCCCCCCCCCCCCCCCTTGTGTGAACGTCCTTGTTACTCTGATCTGCGTGAGCTGGTCCTTTCACCCCCGGAGACACACCGGAGGAATTTTTTTTATTACAAAGTTGCGTTGATTGAAGGCTGGGGAGAGCACGCACGAGAGAGAGAGAGAGAAAGCGCGCTTTGTTTGTTGCTCATTTGCTCCAAGAATGGGAAGAAAAGGCGATTGGCCGCAAGTTTGCCGCCACCACTCCGCCTTTTCTGCAACGAAGGACCGGCCTCCCGCTCCTCCCGCAAAAAAAAAACAAAACCAACCCTCCCCAAGACGCGTGCAGGCGAGCCGAGCGTAGCACCAGAGGCGCCTCCAAGCCCGCGCTCCTTTCCCTCCCTTTCAGCCTGTTCTGCAGGTACGCCTGGAGCTCCCTGCTCAGCCGCCCCCTCGCAGCCCCGGCTGGCTTTGCGTGACCGCAGGAGGACTTCTCTCGCTCTCCGCCCCTCCCCCGAGAAAAGCAGCCCCCGGGAATTTTGGGGGGGGCTCCGGGGAAACATGGCTGCGACCCTCGGTCTCCCGTCCAACCCCGCCTCGATCCGGCTGCTCCTGCTGCTCCACGTTTCTGTCTCCTTCTGGCTGCAGAGGAGCCGCTGCACGGAGGAGGCGGCGGCGCAGGAGTTTCCCAGCCCGGACCCCTTGCCGGAATCCGCCGTGCAGAAGCCCACCGTCTTCTTGGCCATCCTCGCCAGGAACGCGGCCCGCTCCCTGCCCCACGCCCTCGGCTGCGTGGAGAGGCTGCGCTACCCCAAGACCAGGATCGCCGTCTGGTAAATGAGCCCCGAGCGCCCGGTAGAGGGGTGTGGGTGTGTGCCTGGGGAATGGGCAGCTCGACATTATCCCGTGCCCGAATTGGGGGGGGGGGGGGGGCGCGCGTGTGTGAGAGAGTCCAGGCTGTGCCTTAGGATGAGCATCAGGATGAAGGAACTGCGAATCCGTGTCTCTTAGCAGTGGGAGTTCTTTGCTGGGTTGCCAACTGACCCAGCAAGAGGTCTAGCTCGCTGGTGTGACTTTAAGGTAACCCTGGCCTACGGAAATCAGCAGGTGAAGATTTTCAGGGAACACGGCCAGTGTTTGTTGCCTGCTGGTACCTGCAGCTCAGGCTGCTGTAAGAGAGGCACAGGAGTCAGGAAAATGTTGGCAACCTCTAGTTCCAGGTGGGGTTGTCCACCCAGAGCCATTTGGAAAAGGGATGGGCGCAGGATGGGTTTTGGGAGGGGGGAACCAGGGGAGCCAGAGAAGTAATACAAAGCTGCTGTCCTGTGCGGCTTACTTTTGAATAAGCCCCAGCAAACTCAGTCACACTCGGACAACAAGAACAGGATTTGGCCAAGTGGCCAAGCGCAGAGCAGGGCCCAAGGATGGAAGTGTGCTTGAAATTTTTTTAAAATCTGAAATCACAGACCGGTCAGGTTATGGTGGGGTGTGTGTGTGTGGCGGTAGCGTTCTGTAAGAAATGTGAGTGGAAGTCCTTGTGGCTCAGAAGTTTGTTTGGTTACGTCATGGCTGCACAGAGGGGGAGGCCTTCCGCAGCAGGGTATGCACAGGGACAAAGAAATCCAGTTGTTAGTGGCTTGGCCAGCTGGGGCTAACAGCGCTGAGCCAGAGATGACAATTCAGCAGGGGGAAACCCGTTGGCTCGGGATTCAGCCTTTCTTACTTACAATACCTGGCTGGCCCCTAAAACAGCTGTCTCTAATGATGACTTCAAATCTTCCCAGCAGCTGCTGTTTTATGAAGTATCTATTATTTTGATCTTGTGTGGTGTGTCACTGTTCCTCACCCCTGACTGAGGGAGAAGATGCAGAATGAATCCTCTGTTGCTGAGACACCGTGTCATGAGTCGATGTCTATTAAACCCTGAAGATGCTCTGTTGACTTTTGACAGCAGGCTACGGTGGCCTTTTCCCTCCTGACCCGCTACTCAGATGCAATAACTGTGGCCTGATTTTAAACATGAGGCTGGCTGGGGCAAAGGAACTCATCCATGCGACTTCCTGCTCGCATGGTGTCTTATTAGGCTGAAACCTGTGCAAAATAGCTACGTGTGCCACTTAAGCTGCTTGCTGTGGCTTGAAGCCCCCGAGGAAGCATAAAGTCTCCATGAGTTTTTGCATCATCAAACTTCATGTTTAAAATCACGCCTGCCTTAAAAAAACACTAATACAAGAGGCATTTAAGCCATGTGCGTGGGAGGAAAGGGCATTTATGGCAGAAATAAGGATTGGCCCTTGACTCACTGTGTGTGTCAAATTGTTTCCCAAACAACAAAAAAACTGCAATGGGTGGATATTTTGCCGTGTTAAAGAATTTACTGGGATTTATTGCAGAATGTCAGTTTGTTTCTTAGGCAGAATGTCAAATTTATTTCTTAGGCATTTAAAAAGAAATCAGTTCCAGCAAATTCTCCCCTTCCCCTTCCACATGTAGAGGGAAAATGGTCACATAGAAGTGTTTTAGTGGTTTACTCAAAGCCATGTTTTGGCTGCCTCTGCACATTGGTGGCTCCTGCACAATTGTATTGTTGCAGTAATTTGCAACAGGAATTACTTGTCCACACTGGGCAGTCAAGTTGCAGATGGTTGCTATAGCACAACATACAGTGGTGTGTGGATGTGGTCATCTCATAGGTGTTGTGGCTGTCAGTGTGGCTGCCGAGAGTAGTTTGAAGTGTGCCTCTTTGGATTGTTTGCTGCCTCAAGCCTTGCCAGTACAAATGTGCCTTATGCATCACTATCTAATTATAGAGCTCTGGACTAATTTTAATGTACCATATAGTGCTAAACACTTATGTTGAGCGTGGCTGATAATAACAGGATTCTATATTCTGAAATACAGCTGTTCATCCAGCTTTTTACATCTCAGAGAATTTCCCCCCCTCCCCTCTAGGCATCCTGTTTAATTTTTGCCAGTGGTGAAAATGCTGCAGTGCTCAGTTCTGTTCCGTCAATTCACAAACACAGGGTGGAGGGAAGCAAAGTGAACTTTTTTGAATGTCGGAGGACTTCCAGGAGAAAAGGGGCAGATCACATGTACTTCATTGTATGGATCCAGTTGATCAATGTGTGGCTTGATGTTACAGATGAATGCACACACTTATGGCCAGTTCACATGCTGCTGGCACATGGTAAATTGTGCCCACATGGGATGGGGTATTCAGAGCCATGTTCCCTCTAAGCTGAGTTAAGAGTGAGCTAGTTCACAGCTTTTTAGCCTCCAGCTCACACATTTTTGCCTTCGCTCAGGAAGGATGGCTCCAGAGCAAACAAATTTATGCAGCAGCCAAATCGTTCTCTCTCAACTTTAATGCCAGTAGCTCACAAAGTAGAATTTTTGCTTACAAGACTCCACAGCTTAGAGGGTGCATTGATTCAGAGCATTAAAATATTCCATGAAAGATCAGAGTACTGCTTAGATGAGAATGCTAGAATGGTGATTTTCTACTCAAATGCAACTGTGCAATGGTTGATTCTTTTTCAGCACAATCCTTAATCATGAAGCTGTAACTACTTGGAAAAGAAATAATGTGGTCACATCTGATCTATTCTTCTCCCTCCAACTCAACTGTAATACATAATACTGTATTACACTATTACATAAATATAAAATAAAACAAGGAGTCTAGACTATTTTAAATTTATATGTACAAAATGTACACTGGAAACTAATTATAGTATAATCATTTCAAATTATTCTTACTATGTCTGATAAATAGTAAAGGTAAGGTAAAGTTTTCCGTTGCTCGAAAGCCAGTCGAACCCAACTCTAGGGGGCAGTGCTCATCTCTGTTTCCAAGCTGAAGAGCCAGTGCTGTCCAAAGACTTTCCATGGTCATGTGACCGGCATGACTAGACGCCAAGGTGCATGGAACACTATTACCTTCCCACTGAAGTGGTACCTATTTATTTACTTGCAATTTCTTGGTTTCGAACTGCTAGGTTGGCAGGAGCTGGGGCCAGAGATGGGAGCTCACTCCATCATGTGGCACTCAGGTCTCGAACTGCTGAACTACAGACCTTCCGGTCTGCACAGTGTCTTAACATCTGAGCCACCGAGACCCTAATCAACCACTATTACTGATCTTTTACCTGAGGTACTCGATCAGCATGAAGGGAAACTCAGTCACTGCTCACTTCTTCAGATATCTGAAGTGGTATCTGAAGAAGTGAGCAGTGATTCATGAAAGCTCATACCCTGCCACAGGTGCTACTGGACTCTTGCTCTGTTCTACTGCTACAAACAGACTAACACGGCAACCCATCTTGATCTGTCATAGATAGGTTCAAGTCTAGTAGTAGCATCTTAGAGACTTTGTTGATTTTGGGGGTATGAGACTTCCTTCCTTCCTTCCTTCCTTCCTTCCTTCCTTCCTTCCTTCCTTCCTTCCTTCCTTCCTTCCTTCCTTCCCAATTTCTTAAAAATCTTTAATATCCTTTATCATAATGTGCTAAGGGACTTGGTGGCAGTGGAGGCAAAGGAGTTGGTGGTGATGAGGAATCCTTTATGTCCAGCACTTTCACTCCAGGTTATCATTGGCTGAGATGCTCGTACACTAAGACTCTCTGTTTGGTACTGATCAAGCTATTCAAAACCTAGGAAGAAGCAGGGCAGGTAGTATCATCCCAAGCAAGGCCTTTTTAAATCCCCAAAACATTGTATCAGTTTCCAGATCAAATGCTTGGTCAACTCCCTCTTCATATTCTCGAGAGACTAGGAATACTTCATAGAAAGAATAAAAATGGAAGCCAAAAGAAAGAACCAGGTAGAGATAGAATTCCCATTGAGGCGGCAGTTCTAATTGTAATGACGTTTCTCAGCCTCTCTACTTAGGGTTGCCAAGTGACTTACTGGCTGTAGTGGGGGAGCGGTGGTCTCAGTCTGGGACATTCATGCACATGCCATGATGATGTCGCCCGGAAGTGGCGTCATCACGCTGGGCACATCACCGGGCAACGCTTTAGCAATCACCCTGAAAACTATGGTACCATAGAGTTTTCAGGGTGATTGCTAGAGCGCCACCTGGTGATGTGCCCAGCGTGATGATGTCATTTCCAGGCGATGTTATCACGCTGGGCACGTCAGCCTTATCTGGCTACTTTGGGGGTGGGGTTCCCCCGCTGGCTGGATCCGGACCGGCTGATTGGGGGCCCTTTTAGCGGGGGACCTGGCAGCCCTATCAGTACTTCTTATGAGGATGACATCTTAGTAAACACCACCTGCAAAGTAGCAAGCACCACTTGACTCAGGGTATGAACTTTCAAGAGTCAAAGCTCTCTTCACCAGATCTGGACTTGAATTTTAGCTGCTCTGTGGCGGATATCTGACGAAGGGAGTTTTGACCTTTGAAAACTCCTACTCTGAAAATCTTGATGGTCTGCAAGGTGTTCCTGGACTCTAATGTAGCTGTTCTACAGCAGACCAACAAGTCTACTCTCTGAAAACAACAGTGTTATTGTGTATGTTCTTTTTTTTTCCTGCTGGAGAAAAAGGAAGGACCGGTCCACTGTGACCATCAAAAATGCTGTGCTGGGGATCATGGGACTGATCCATACAAAGATCATGTAGAATGGGCAGGGCTTTTTTTCTGGGGGAAGGCGTTCACCTGCACAGAGTTCTGGAACCTCTTCGACAAAATTCTTTAAAAAATGTGTAAAAGTGCATGAGTTTTCAGTATATGAATTGAAAAGTCATTTCCTTCTTGAGAGTTCTAGCAGCTCTTTTTCAAAAAAGAGGGGGGGAAAGCCCCGGGAATGGGGAATGTAGGAGGGGAATTGGGTGAGACTGAGCAAAAAGGCTGGTGGTGATTTTTTTTTCATGGTTTTGTAGGGAGGGGGTAGTGATATGCAAGCCATGTGTGACATTGTCACCAGATTCTTCCACACTCCTGGCTGGTCTTTAGATGGGAATGGAAGCAGTCTTTTCATACAGGAAAGGGCCTTTAGCCTAGGGATACCTGCCTTCAGATGGGACCTAGGGATCCCCTGGAACGACAGCTCATTTCCCTGCTGCACAGGTCAGTTCCCCTGGAGAAAATGGATGCTTTGGACGGTGAACTCCATGGCATTGTACCCCACTGAGGTCCCTGATCTCCCCAGGCTCCATCCCCAAATCTCCAGGGGTTTCCCAACCTGGATCTGGCAACCTTACCCACCCCCATCCTTGCCAGAGGCTGCGGGAAACTGGAAACCCTACTTTAGCCTGAGGGGTCAGAATTTCTGTAAACAAACAAACAAATACACAAACACACACACAGAGAGAGATAGTCATAATATCTAAATAAATATATATAAAGAGATACAGCGCTTTATATCACTCCCCACTGTAGTCACCAGTCAGATGAGGTGATGCTATGAAAGAAAGTTAAATTCTGTTGAAACGATGGGTGGATGACTATACCCACAGCATACCACACACACTTCTTTGGGAACACTAAAATCAGTGTGTTAACAGTTTTCACTTCCTTTTTTTTCCTTCGTAAATTTGAACAATATATTGGCTTTGCATTTTTTGCAAATATTCCAATGAAAATAATTATTGCCATATAAAGTGTTGAGTTTGTTTGAATATAACTTTTAAATCACACTTCATTAGTTCTCCCCCCCCCCCCCCCAAATCTAATATTTCAGTTCCAAATGTTTATTGTTGTTGGGATATACAATCTACATGGGGTATTATAAATTTTTGGTTTAATAAAGATAGGTCAAAATAAACATGCTATATCAGAACCTATTCTATTTAGGGCATCTGAAAGCTTTCCAATTCAAAATTTTCCAGAAAGCCCACATCACTTGGCTTTGTTTTAAATGCTGATGATTTTAGTGAATTAAGGCTGATGATTTTATGGATTTTAAAGGATTATTGTAATATGTTTTAATTTATAAATCTGCATTAATTGCACACACATCTATGTTGGTACTGGAGCCCACAATGGGGGGAGGGCGGGGTATAAGTCTAACAAAATAAATAAATAAATAAATAAATAAAAATATAGCCCTACCCCTCTTTGTAGTGCTGTTTGCTCCTTCAGAGCTGTCAGAGGAAGGGTGTGGATGAGCACCTTTAGGGATGGTGTATAGGACTGTTTGCCTGTTGCTCTGTTGACAAAAATTGTTGGTCACCAGGCCTTAGATATAGGCCAATGAAGCATGCGATAATAAAATATTACTGGCCAGAAACATACTCTACAGATATATGCAAAGGGGTGAACACATTTCCTTTCAGTTGAATATGAATTTTACATGGTCACAGCAACAGAACCTGGTTGGTAGAGTCTAAACAGAAAGGACATTTATGTGCTTAGGACATTTAAAAAATATATTCCTGTCTTAGGCTGGAAATGAGACTCGTTAATCTTAGCAAGCGTCAGAATCAGAGATTTGGGGAGAAAGAGTCATCTTTTTAAAACTCTGTCAGTTCCAGAACAAACTTGCATTAAGGTATTTGCCCCAAGTATTCCTTTCCACTCTGTCTATGGTTTATCTACCTCCAAAAATTCTGAGGGCCTCTCAGAAATGACAAGGAAGTACTGTTTTAATTATCCACTGTCATTCTTCAAAAACTGTTCACATAATTTAGGACATTGGCATGCCAGTAAAAGTACTGTATTCTGAATGCTTGGACACAGTTGAGCTAGAAATAAACTATGAAATTGGTGTTGACAGATGTCCGGGTAATACAGAATTCCCTAGGTTGTCTGAGGGAAGGGTAAATTAGTTGACAACGTAGTCTACAAAATTGTGCTCTTTTAATTATAGGGAGCATTTTCTTGGAACTGTTGACCGACATGTTGGAAAGCTGCCTGTTTCAAATACAGGGATATAAAAGTGGAGGTCCATCAGATAAGGTGTTGCTGCAGTGTCATCTCTGAATACAGTTATGGTTGGTTGCTGGTCTCAAAAAGGATAGCCGGGGAAAGGTTCAAAAAGGGATGACTGAGATGATCAAGGGGTTGAAGCAACTTTGCGTTCTTAAGGCTTAAAGCCTTTGAATTTTCAGTTTACAGAAAAAAAGATGAGGTGGTGGTGGAAAGTAGTTGGGAGACAGGATTAAAAAATTAAGAACCGTGTGAATAGAAATTTCTGTTTCAGTGCTGGAACTGGGATGGGGGGGTGTCAATGGATGAGAAAGGAAATCTAGTAGGTTGAAGAGTGACAGACAAAAAGTATTTCATCACACCATGTATGGATGATATGTAGAAATCACTGCTAAACTAGAACACTTTTAAGAAAATAAACATATTTCTGGAGGGCTACAAATATTAGCTGTGGCACCTAAGTGGAACTTGTATGATAATTTGATGTATCTTTACATTCCCTGCATACCTTATGATCATCTCCTCCCCCAACTTCACTTGATTGCTTAATTCACTACACTGGCATTAACTCGGGGGGGGGGGGGAGTGGGGGCAGCCAGGAGGATGATGAGCTGCTTCTCCCCCCTCCCTCCATTGACAGTGACCTAGTGGAGTGATGCAATGGGGAACAAATTATTCCTTTTCTAATATGTGCTTCATTGTGAAAACAGCTAAGGTGAGTTCCAAGGAGTGGAGGGGATTGTCTACCAATTATCATGAGAACACATTCATGAGATAGTTAATTCTGTTTTCGTTTAATGGTCTTGCTGAGTTTTATATCATCCAAGAATAATGAGTTGGCCATCTTTCTGTTTTTGCAATGCCCCATGCCTGAGAAGTCTGTGTACTGGGTATTGTGAGTGTCTCTACTTATTGTTTGGATTGATAACTTATAAAATCTTGCTGGGAAAATGAGCCAGGACCTCTCAAAAATATGGTTAGCAGTGCTTTGAGAGAAGGGGTTCTCCCTGAAACCTTTGGCGTTCATAAGACAGCTACATAAGGTTTTTCTGAATAGGGCAGATATTGCCATTTGTAGGCCTGTTGGATCATGTACCTGAACTAGTGGTGGCAGAGCATGTCTGGATCATGCATCTGCCCGTGACCCATTTTTGTCTGGCTTCAGTTCTGTTTTTGGTACTGAGACAGTTTTGGTTGCTCTGGTGGACTACCTCCAGTTACATCTCGATCGAGACCATCCATCTTCACTTATTTTATTAGATCTTTAACGCAGTTGAGCACTACATTTTATTACAGCATATGGAATATGGACTTGATGTTAATGGTCCTTTGATGGTTTTGGTGTTTTGGGGACTGGAGGGACTGAGAGAACTGGCATCAGAGACAATGAGTCATCTGTTTTGGAAATGACCTATATAGGGCTGCAGAGGCTAGGACTGAACTGAGTAGCAGCCTCTGCACAGCAAGGCTTAGCAAAGTTTATTTACTTATTTATTTATTAAAATATTTATACCCTACCTTTCCTTTTGTTTCAAGCGAGAAGGCTTAATCCACAATTACTCCAAAGCAAGTATCTTTTCAGTTGAAGCAAGAACCAGTTAAGTTGGAGGAAGTCTTAGGCTGGAAGAAGGCTACTTCGAGGATATTTGGAACCCCCCCCCCCCAATGTCTTGGATGTGACTTTAAAAAAATCATTTCATTTGTTTTCATTTCATTTGCTTTGGTTTGGTAGGAGCACTACCTAGCATCGATGTTGTACCCATTCAGCAGTCAGCTAATGGTTAAAATATTTTTCTTTTAAAATCTTTTTTATTAAAATTTACTGAAATACAACAGCAATGAACAAAGTATATCTTAACCATGCATTGACAGATAACCATATCAAGTACATCATTACATATTTTGTTTAAATCATTCAAAAATTTATAGGAATACTGTACCATAAATGTCCTATCATTAATCAGGAACACTATATTGTAGTCACTTACATATCCAGAAACTATTACCATAAGCATGACTAACATTACCTTATGAGAATAAACTTAACAATTCATGAACTATAATCCTGTTAATCAGGAGACAAAAGTTACACAAATAGACCTACAGAATGGTCATAATATCATAGTATCGAGAATTAATCAGGTACCTTTTGGGAGTGATATTGTCTGCTGTATATTCCAAAAATGGAAACCATTTGTCTAATAGACTGGAGAAGCCTGAACGCGTCTCTGAGTTAGCTATGAAATCACCTATCTTGTCCATTAAGAATTTTCCCCACACCTTAGCATACCAGTCATCAACCGAGAGTATGGAAGCTTTCCCCAGTGGGTTGCAATTACCCATTTGTCTACTTTAAGCAATATCATAATGAGCTCTTGCCTAATTTTGGGAATCTCTGGATTGTGCCGTAAATCAATTAAAATAAGTTCGGGTTTTTTAGGGACCTGATAACCAGTAATGAGCTTGATTTGGTGATTATTTTTCCAGAATTTGTGAACAAATTTGCAAGTCCAACAATGTATTAACTAAGGGTTAAATTTCACATCGCTAAATGCCTATGGATCTTTAGCATCCCCTTTCCAAACATTAGTTACTTCTAAACCCTTAACTCTTGCCAAGTCATGGTCTACCCACCCCTTTCCACTATATTGGTAGACCTGGCCTCCGGAGAACAGGTCTACCAGCCCCAGTCCACTATGTTGGTAAACCAGGCCTTGGACCGTTGCCCTTACTTAGAAAACATACCAGCACTTGAAGGGTGGAAACTCTTGCAGTCTACCTTAGATTTTTTTTAGTGAAATATGACAAATTTACAGGTTAAGTATAAGAGAGGTGGAACAATCACTGTCAGAACTCTGCCTAACCTAACAAACAGGAAGTTGCTTAAATGCTATCAACCTGCCCAAGCTACTTATTTATTCAAATATTTATATCCCACTTTTACTGCAACTCAAGGCATCCTACAAATCATACTGAAAAGCATAATAGAGCTGTGCAAAAAAAAAATCTATTTTTTTCCTGCTCCATTATAGCATCTCTACTAGCACAGTAGTATGCCATGGCCAACTATTATTGAGAGTTGCTGGTTTAATCCAGAAGTTCGTGAGTTGAAGGCCACAGAGGTTTGGGAGCTGGTTTAATCTAGAGGTTCGGGAGCTGAAGGTCACAGTGTTTGGATGATTGCCCCCAAATGGATGGTGTCCTGCAGCTTCCTATATCAGAATTGGAATGTGCTTGCTGGTGTGAGAAGGTTATAAGAGCTGTGTGTTTGTTTGCAGATTTTGCTGCTCTTGTGTAAATGGCCAGCTGCTGTTTTCAAGTATTGTCATTTATTCCGGAACACTGAAACTGTGCAAGTGCGGGGGGGGGGGGGGGGGGAGGGCAGGAATCGTGGTCCTGGGAGTGGGATTTAATCTTCTGGATATCAGCACTATCACCCATTTCTTAGTGTGTTAAGACTGAGAAGACTTGATCATGTCAATGCCCGCTGAAATCCCAGATGTCAGGTTAGGTGGGCTGAATAAGTCTTTCAGAGGTTGGAGACGGGATGCATCTACAGGTCATTGGCTCTTTTGCCATGGCAGTCATTTGCAACTAGACTTTCCTGTGTGAACAAAATGGTCCAGGAGGTGAGTGACTACTATAATGTGACAATAGTGCAATATCCAATAATGTGTGGACACAGTCATGCCTTCCATGCCCTGTAGTTTGTAAGACAAATTGCAAGGAAAATCATGCAAGCCTGTCCAGTTTGGGTAATTGGTATATATGTTATAGAATTCAGCATTTTTTTGGGGGGGGGGAATACAGATTGTTTTATTTTAGTGCAAGAGGACACACGGTCTTGATTATGATTTGGTTCCCCCAAAGGAAGCATAGGGAAGCTTTATTCCCCTTAGATGCAAAAAAGGAAATGGTCTGATTTTTTAAAAAAAATATTATAATAAACTAGACTTTTTGCCTAAAGGAACATTTGGCTCCCCTAACCCCAACTCTTTGATATCTCAGTAAGCAAAGGTTGCACATGGCTGCAGTCTGTTCTTCATTTCGTCTGCAGCGGCCCAGTAGTAGCCTGGGGCATCAAACCCTGAAAAGTCTGCTCTGTTGCCCTGGCCGGCAGATGATCACCACTTGTACTGAGGATCAAAGGTCCCGCTGACTCAACTTGCACAGTAGCGGCTTGCAAAACAGAAGGCCGCCTGGAAGTCAGGCTAAGAAATGTGCCTTTTAAGCATTCTTGCAGTACTGTTGATTCAGATTGAAAGGACACATTCAGCAGAGACTCTGGTGTGGGAACCCCAGTCCCCCAGTAAATGGCTGCAGGGTGGTGAGAGAGTAGAGACGGCACAGTTTGAAGCAGTGGGCAGTGATCACATGAAGCTGCCTTACACTGGGACTCTTGGTCTATCAAGGCCAGTAACTGGCTACTTTGACTGGCAGCAGCTCTCTAGGGACTCAGGCAGAGGGTTTTTGCATCACTTTTAACTTGTAATATGGAAGACTGAACCTGGGACCTTTAGTGTGCAAAGCAGATGCGGCAATGCTGAGCCACAACCAGCTGCTGGTTTTCCTCCACAATGTACCCTGATGAGGCTCTGGGTACATGTTTGCTGTGCTGTAAAGGGGATTTTGGAGGGGAAAATAGGGGTGTGGGAGCGGTTTACTTCTTATGCCAGTGCCTTAAATCTCACCCCCTTTACACATGCGTGCGCAAACAGACGCACACACTCTGTTTTGTGGCTCTCATGCAGAGATCCAGATTCCCAGAACTGGGTCTCCAGTGTGCAAAGGTTCAAACAGGTGGTTCATCCATTAAATCTAAATTGTGAACTCATGCAGTCTCCACTTGTCTTGGGACTGTACAAAGAAGGAAGAGCCTTAACCCCTTGCTATTCAAAACGGGGTTCCCTCTTTTGCTGTTAGCATGTTAAAAGGGGGGGGGGAGAGAAAAACAGGTTGCTTACCTGTAACTGATGATCTTCGAGTGGTCATCTGTGCATTCACACCAGTGGGTTTCTGCGCCTGCGCTGAAACTCATCGGTATCTAGAAAGCTCTAACAGATTTTCGCGCCCAGCTCCAGTGCGCATGCGCGGGGTGCCACCACGCATGCCTAGAGGAGCCGGGCGCGGACATCCCGCCAGTTCCTTCTGACCGTTGCAACCAGCAGAAGAGATTCCGCCTGGCCGCAGAGGGGAAGGTGGGCGGGAGATGTGAATGCACAGATGACCACTCGAAGATCATCAGTTACAGGTAAGCAACCTGTTTATCTTCGACGTGGTCTCTGTGATTCACACCAGTGGGAGATTAGCGAGCAGGTCCTACCTGGAGGTGGGTGCCGGCCGGCGGTCAGCAAGATGCAGTTGAGAGGATCAGTCTGCCCATGGCCGTCCGGTCCGATGCTCTTGTGTCAAGGGCATAGTGCCGGATGAAGGTGTTTGGTGATGCCCAGGTGGCGGCCTTGCAAATGTCCGAGAGGGCTACACCTTTCAAAAAGGCCGTAGAAGTGGATACGGCTCTAGTGGAATGTGCTTTTACTGGGCCCGGCAGTTGTGTGTGGGCTAGTTCATAACACAATGAAATGAGCTGGACTATCCAGCGGGAGAGTCTTCGTGAAGTGATTTGTGTGCCCAGTCTGCCAGGGGCGTAAGAGACAAATAGACGTGGGGATCGTCTCGTCTGCTTAGTGCGCTGGAGGTAAAAGAGGATGGCGCGCTTTACATCGAGGGTGTGCATTAGTCACTCCTCCTCCGAGGAGTAGTTAGGAAAAAAGTCCGGTAGGAACACTTCAGAGTGTAAGTGAAACTCTGACACTATTTTCGGCAAGAAGGAGATGTCTGGGAGTAGCCGGACTCCGTTTGGTGGGAAGGAGAGATAGGGCGCATCATGCCTAAAGGCGAGGATTTCACCCACTCGGCGCGCAGATGTGATGGCCACCAAGAACGCAGTTTTCCATGCGAGTAGCCGAAGGTCGCACGTGGATAGTGGCTTGAATGGCTTTCTTGTGAGCTGGCGCAGCACCAAAGGCAGGTCCCAAAGTGGTGCCGGCGGTTTAGACGGTGGGTAGAGATGTAAGAGTCCTTTTAGGAAGCGCTTGGAGAGCGGGTGGGCAAATACCGTAAAGTTGTCTATTCGTGTGTGGAATGTGGAGATGGCTGCCAGGTAGACCCGTATGGATGAGTGGGATAGACCTGAGTCAGCCAAAGATAAAAGAAAGTCGAAAATGCGTGGGAGGCCTGCCGAGGTGGGGGAGGCGGCGTCTGGCTGAAGAAAGTGGGTGAACTTGGCCCACTTGTATGTGTAGGACGTTCGGGTGGATTGTTTGCGGGAATTCAGGAGAACATTGGTTACTCTGGATGAAAATCCTGAGGGAAAAGTCTCCACGCCGTTAGCTTCAAGTGGGGTACGTCGTGGTGTAGGAGTGGAGAGCCGGTCAGGCTGAGGAGAAGTGGGTCGGGGGGAAAGTGAATAAACCGACCTTGAGCCAACATCAGTAGGGGCGAGAACCAGGGTTGGCGGGGCCACCAGGGCGCTATGAGAATGCAATTGGCGTGGTCTGCTCGAATTTTCGCGACTACTCGTGTGAGCAGGGAAGAGGAGGGAAAAGGCAGAGAAATTTGTTAGACCACGGGAGGAGAAGGCTGTCTCCCAAGGAATCTGGATGTCTCCCTCCCCGGGAGCAGAAGTGGCGGCATTTGGTGTTGGATTCGTTCGCGAATGCATCTATGTCCGGAGTGCCCCAACGGTGAAAGATGGGGCGCAGGTGTGTGTCCGACAGCTCCCATTCGTGTGGGGAGAGGAGGCCTCTGCTCAGACCATCTGCTTTGGTGTGCTCGCAGCCTGGGATGTGAGTGGCCCTGGGGTAGATGTCGTGCTGGAGGCACCAGTTCCACAAATTGATAGCTAGGTGGCAAAGGGATCGGGATACTGTGCCGCCTTGCCGGTTGATGTAGGCGACTGTTGTCGTGTTGTCCGATAAGATCGCCACGCAGTGGCCCCGAAGGAGGTCTCGGAAGGTGTGGAGAGCGTAGAAGACTGCTAGGAGCTCCAAGTGGTTGATGTGTTTGGAGCGCTGGGGGTGTCCCACGGGCCTCCCGTGGTGTGTCCGCAAAGATGTGCACCCCAACCCCATCGGGAGGCATCTGTAGTGAGTGTTCGGGTGGGTGACGGGAGGTGGAAGGGCGCTCCCTGGAGTAGGTTGGGGGGGGTGTCCACCACTGCAGGGAGTTGCGCACCCCTTGAGGGGGAGTGAGTAGGGTCGATTGAGTGTCCTGGTTCGGGTGGAAGACGCTGAGGAACCAGAGCTGCAGGGGCCGCATGCGTAGCTTGGCCATGGGAATGACTGCCGTTGTTGCTGCCATGAGGCCCAGCAGGCGTTGGAAAGAGAAGGCAGTTGCCGAGAGTTGGGTTCTGAGCTGTCCAGCTAGAGTGGCTAGTACAGACGCTCTGTCTACTGGGAGGAAGGCTGTCAAGCGCGTGGAGTCCAGAAACGCCCCGATAAAATGCACTCTTTGGGAGGGGCAGAGGTGTGACTTCTCCTTGTTGACCTTGAGGCCGAGTTGTCTGAGAAGGTTGCGAGTGTGTGTGATGTGATGGGAAAGCGCTTCTGGTGAGTCCGCCACCAGCAGCCAGTCGTCGATGTAGGGAAACACCGTTATTCCTTGTAGGCGAAGGTGTGTGACGATGACTACCAGGGTTTTGGTGAATACGCGGGGCACCGTGGAGAGGCCGAAGGGGAGGGCTTTGTACTGGAATTGGTCTTCTCCCACTGTGAATCGAAGGAATTTCCGGTGGGGAGGTGCTATTGTTATGTGGAAGTATGCATCCTGGAGGTCGATGGTTGCCATCCAGGAGCCTCTCCGGAGAAGGGGGAGGAAGGAGCGCAGGGTGATCATGCAGAAGCGTTTGTACTGGACGAAGGTGTTGAGATTGCGGAGGTCGAGGATGGGTCTCGTTCCCCCGTCCCGCTTTGGAATTTGAAAGTAGCGGGAGAAAAAGCCTTTTCCCCGGTGTGGGGCCAGGACTGGTTCTATTGCGTCTTTGAGAAGTAGTGTGGCTACCTCGGTTTGCAGTGCCGGGGTACGTGGGGTGGTTGTAAAGGATTGGAACGGTGGGGACTGAAGAAATTCGATACGGTAGCCTGAAGAAATGATGGATAACACCCATTCGTCCGAGGTGATTTTGCGCCATGCTTCGATGAAGGGTGCTAGGCACGTCGGTTGCGTGGGGAATGGGGTAGAGTCAAAGGCCCTGTTTGGGGCCCCTCTGAAATTTGTGGTGACCGGCGGGTTGGTTGGATGCTGGTCTCTGCTTACCCTGGTAGGGTTGTCGTGGTTGAGTGGGTGAGGGCCGTGGGCGCCATGAGCGGTCCGGGGAGCCCTTGGTTGAGGAGTGATGGGACCAGGGTCTTGTCCAGGAGTGTGGCTTATAAGGTCTTGTGTTAGAAGTAGACACTCCCAGGGTCCTGGAAGCCTTGATACTTTTATCAAGGTCCTGGAGGACGGTGTCTGTGGTGGCATGGAAGAGACCCAAGCCATCGAAGGGGAGGTCTTCTATTAAAGTTCTGGTGTCCTGCTGCAGGGAGGTGTTACGCAGCCAGGAGTGCCTCCGTAAGGCCACCGCTGTGGACATGGTCTTTGAAGAGGCGTCCAGGGAGTGCTTTGCAGAGTTTACTTGTTGTTTTGCTAACAGAAGGCCTTCCTTCTGGATCTTCCGGAGTGCAAGTCTTTTGTCCTCTGGGAGTCCTTGTGTGAGGGTGGAGATCTGTTCCCATAACGAATATTGATATCTGCCCATGCAGGCGAGATAGTTGGCCGTTTTGATGCCCAAGGCTCCTGCAGAATAAAATTTTCTGCCAAAGGCGTCCAGGCGGCGGCTTTCTTTATCTGGAGGGGTTGAGTGAGCCCTCTTTGATCTGGTCGATGAGCTAACCACTAGAGAATTTGGCTTCGGGTGAGTCAGTAGAAACTCGATGCCATCTTCCTGGAGATGATACATATGGTCCAGTCGACGCAAGGAGACTGGAGCCGAGGCAGGTTTGTCCCATTGTGACTTCGTGGCTTGGAGCAAGACTGTAGATAGTGGCAAAGCCACCGATGGCGATGTGTCCATTTGGACGATATCGAACACAGGGTCCGATACCGGCTGAGGAGGTTGGGCGATGGGAATTCCTAGGGACATTGCCATACGTTTTACGAGGTCTCCGTAAGATGAGACGTCTTCGGATGGCGAAATCGGCAGGTTGTCTGAGGTGTCCGGTTTAGGGGACAGCTGATCTGGGGAGGTGTTGGAGGAGTCCTCTGACTCGGAGTCGACGTTGGAAGATCCCGATGTTGACGGGGGAGGTGGAGGTGGTAGACGTGGTTGCTGTGTTTGAACCGTCGATGTCAATTGGTGTGGAGGTGGCGCCGGTGTCGAAGCTGGCGGCTGGGCATGTTGCTCAGTAGTTGGTCTCCAGATCGGTGTCGGGGATCTGGACCGGTGTCTGCCCCGGTATCGACCTTCCGGGTCGACCGCGCGGTGGGGCGGTACTGTGTCCTGTCCGTATCGTCCCGGGGAACAGGATCGGTATCTGGGTTGATGTTCCCACGCCGAATGAGGTGGGGAGAGCCATGGAAGCATTGTCGACAGCGGGTAGGCTCCGTAGGGGTAATAGCCTCTCGGGTCCCATTGATGATAGTCATACCGTGGTGGAGACCGAGGTGGATCTCGGGGTCGCTGAGGTTCTCTCGGGCGACCGGGATGACGAGGAGGCGAGGCGACCTCCGAATCCCTATGTGGGCTATTGTAGTCGGGGTGGTGTGACTGCTCTGTATCGGCTGGTGATGCCGAGCAACGGGATCCCGAGTGCGACGAGGCCGCCTGGGAGCGACGTCCCCTTGGAGAGTGGTAAGCCATGGATGAGAACTCCTGAGTCTGGAAGACCGTCTCTGGGAGATCGGGGCCCGGAGGTCGGAGGGGAGAATCTAGGAGCTGGATGATCTCCGGAGGCGGTGGCGGTCGGTCGGTGGCGGGAGGAACTACCGGGATGGGTGTCCCGGGTTCTCGTGGTCGGTTTTCCTGGACCGCGGTACTCCGAGCCGTGCCCTTGTCGCGGGACTTACTGGCTGGGCGTTTGCGTTTTTCTGATTTGTCTTTCTTCTTCTTCTTCGTGGGTGTGGAAGAAGAAGAGTGCGGGACCGATGGTCTCTTCGGTGGCTGATGGCCAGTGTCAGAAGCCGCTTTCGGTGGTTTCAATGTAGCAGTCGACATCGGGGCCGACGTCGACGTCGAGGGTATAGCGGGGTCCATCGATCCCGTGGAAGACGGGCGGAGAGCGAATTCTAAAAGTGCGACCTTGAGCCGGGCCACTCGATTTTTTCTCGTTTGGTTTGAGAATTTAGCGCAATGAGCGCAGGACTCTGGCCTATGCGATTCTCCTAAGCAAAGAATGCAGAGCGAGTGTCCGTCAGGGGTAGCCAACTTACTGCCACAGGAGGCACATCGTTTGAAACAGCCCCAGCGTTGAGCCATACAGCGGGGCTATCGCTGTGGAAGCGGGGGGGGGGTTGGTTCGGGACTTACGGAGTCCCGGGGCGGGAGCCCAGTTGAAGGTACCGACGTCCGAAGGTCCAAAGAGAAGTCAAGAAGGAGTCCGAGGTCAGAAATTTTTGTGTAAAAGAAGCTTTCTAGAAGTTGTCGACGAACCGACGAGGGAGGCTGTTAGCCAAGCGGCGGTCAGAAGAGAACTGGCGGGATGTCCGCGCCCGGCTCCTCTAGGCATGCGCGGTGGCGCCCCGCGCATGCGCACTGGAGCTGGGCGTGAAAATCCGTTAGAGCTTTCTAGATACCGATGAGTTTCGGCGCAGGCACAGAAACCCACTGGTGTGAATCACAGAGACCACGTCGAAGATTGTGTGTTTATAAAGGACACAGCTTCTATCCTTGCAGCCTGAGTCACTCCAATATATTTGTTTCTAGACTTCACTCTGTTATTTTCTTACCACATTGTTTCTTGATCTGTTGATTTGTTCTCACTTTTTCTTGTTTCATTGGCTTTTCCCCACCCCTTTTTGGTACCGTATTTTCACTTCCCTGTTAACATATATACCAGCCTATTCTGCAGGCTGGTACAGTTGTAACACTTGGGGGTCTCTCTGTTAACCATAGTTTTGAGTTTACATATTTGGCCTAATTCCCAATTTGGAAATGAAAAAAAGAGAAATAATTGCCACACAATTAACAACTGCTAAGTTAACAATTGCATCAGTTTGGAAAAGTAAATTGAAACCATCAATACAAATCTGGCACCAAAAAATTTGGAAACATATAATAATGGCAAAAATTACTGAGAGTATACAGTCAACAGACCCAACTAAGAACTCAGCCCAGCTCTGGGATATGTGGATACCTGGTATGTTTTATTTGTTGGAGAATATTATTCCTCCAAACCCTGTATATGAAGAGGTACTGTATACATAGTGTATAACAAGATAACTTTTATTACATTTTATCACCTTTTGTTCACCCGTAAATATTTAGTAATATTTTTTTTTAAAAAAACATAGTTTTGAGCTTATAGTAGTGCCCAGTGTTCCCTCTAAGCTGAGTTACTGTTAGCTAGCTCACAGTTTTTTAGCCTCCGGCTCACACATTTTTCTCTTAGCTAAGGATGGATGGCTCCAGAGCAAACTAATGTACACAGTATCCAAATCGCTAGCTCACAACTTTAATGCCAGTAGCTCACAAAGTAGAATTTTGCTCACAAGACTCCACAGCTTAGAGGGAGCACTGGTGGTATCGCCCTTCAGAATGAGTAGGACAAACCAGGTTTTGCTCTAGTATCAGACTAGTATTGAATTCTGACTACGATATAGGCTTTACTGACCAATACTGTAGCAGATGAACATAGGGTTGCCAGGTCCCAGTGGGGTAAGAGGGGACTTATGAGGAGAAAGAGAAAGGCTTTGGCCTTGTTGCTGGTGTCACACAGGAAGTGACATCACCACACCACTGATGTCTGGGTGATACTGGTATTTGGGCAAAAACTCTATGGTAAAACTGGCTTCTACCATAGAGTTTTCGCCCAAACACCAGAGCTTCTATACTAAATACCAGACTTCTATATGAGGCATCCAGCCTTATATAGAAGTCTACCAGCAGCTCAGTAATTTCTTGCTCATGCCATGTACCTGGTGTCTTGTAGGCCACAATGTTCATCATGTCTACCTGGTAGGCTGACTTGGACATATGGCTTAATATAGATCTCATTTAAGACCCTTGTAGAGGAGTAGTCATGTTAGTCTGTTGCAGCAAAATAAAACAAGTCCAGTAGCTCCTTAAAAACTAAAGAAGTCATGAGCTCTGACTCATGAGAGAAAGCTCATGGTGAAATAAATGTCACTCTATAAGGTGCCACTAGACTTCTGTTTTGTTTTGTAAGACAATCCCTTTCTTGTAGATGAATGTTATGTCTCTGAGATGCCCAGGCAGATGCCACTAGCAGACTTCTGCCCAGGAAACAGGATGGGGAACTGGGCTCCCGGACGCCCGGCCACGCCGATGGCGCCCGGGTGCTGCTTTGCCGCGCCGCGGGAAGGCGGGGCAGCAACAGGGAGGACGCGCAGCGTCTGCAGCCTGGGGGGGCGGGGCCGGCCTGTTTAAAAGGCCGAGCCCCGCTCCAGCCCGGCCTCTTGGGTCCACGTGCTCGCCCACCCGCCCGCCCTGTTCTTAGTGTAGGCACCGGCTGGTCGCCTATGGGGCCAGGTAGGAATTTTTCACCTCTTCCACAATTGGCCGTACGGGGGAGATGTTTTCGCCTACCTTGCACTAAGGGCAGCGGATTAAGGGTTGTAGGTGGTGGTCGGGAGCTTAATTAGGTCACTTGGCAGGTTGTGCAAGCAAGTAAGCGGAACTGGTGAGCACCTCATGGCATATCCCGTTAGACAACAGGAGGTCGTCAGGAACTGCCTTCGGGTTTTTTAAGGCCCAGGGTAGGGAATGATGATCGCCTCTGGGAACCTCTTAGGTCGGCGCCTCCCTGCACGTTTTTAAGGCTTCAGGGGTAGGCGCTCCTAGGTGGCAACCAGCTTGCCAGGCTGCCGGGCACGAGCCAGATCGATGGCTCAAGACCGGAGCTGGGGGTGACCCGCCCTACAAGGGCAAGGAGGCAGGTCAGGGAATGACGCCTGCCTTGCCTGTTCCAGGCTTGCTTGGGTTGGTTATCCCGTTGCTGCAATGTTTTGTAAATTAATAAAGTGGCCCTTGTTTAATTCCAAGACTGTTGTCTGTCTCGTTATTCCTGCTGGGGTGGCAATTTCTCTGTGTATTGTTACCAAAAGGTCTCTGACCTTGTCCCTGCAATGCTATGGGAGCTGTGTGGGAGAGCTGGGGACATATCTGTATTTGACCTTTTGCAGTCAATTTCACAATGCTAAACAAAGTAAGCCCAGGTAAGGGGCATCTGAATATCAACTGATGGCACTTTTTGGTTTTGTTTGTAGGAATGCACCTAGCATTGCTGTTGTTATGTACAAATTGGTAGATGTAGACCAGTGTTCCTGAGTTATTATAACTGAGTTAAAATGGGTGTCAAAATGTCAGAAACCTTTCCTTAGAAAGGTTTTCTTGTAGAACATGCAAAAGTATCATCCTCCTGTGTGTCTGCGTGAGTTAATATTTGGGTGTATATCTTGACTTGGAAGGAGGTCTTCCCCAGAGCAGTGATTCAGGCAGAGATGCAACACGCACCTTCTATGTGTGAGCAGGTAATTCTGCTGCATCCAGAGTGATTGATCCAATTACACCTGTTGCAGAGGCATGGCAAAATTATGCTTCTCCCAGCAGAGGCTTAGAAGAAAATCAGACCAGAGCAGTAGATCATTCAGAGATATAGTGGGCATTTTGTGGGTGTATATTTCAGGCTCAGGAGGGAAGGAGGCATGATATAGCCTGATCTTGCTAGATCTTGGAAGCCAAGCAGGGTCGGAACTTGGATGGGAGACCGCCAAGGAAGACCCTGCAGAGGAAAGCAATGGCAAATCACCTCTGCTTCTCACTTGCCTTCATAGCCCCTTGCTGGAGTCGCCATACTCTGGTTGTGACTTGATGGCACTTCCGTAAGTACTTCAGCCTCTCTCTAAGTTGTCACAGCTTTTAATTTGCACGGTTTAGTACAGAGTTTGACAGTAGGCACTCTTTGTTTGGTCTCATAACAGCTTCTGGCATTTCATTTGCGGACACTTCTACAATGGACTGCATGAGTCTTGAGCAAGAAATTCTTTTGGTTAGTGAGAGTTTTTTAAAATGTCTATCCAAAGCAGTATCAGGTTACTGAAACAACTTGGCTTGGTCACTCAAAAGAGTAATAATTGCCCTGATGCACTTGCTGAAGATTTTTCCTGGCACAAGCAGCCCTCAGTTACCCATCTTGGCTCTTTTAGGCACTTTACCTCAACGTTCAGTAATTTTATGAAACAAATCAAGGCTCATCAGAGGACTGTATTGATTAGAAAAGCAAGGTGGGAGGGGAACGTTCATTTTAGAGCAATAGCTGAGGCTTCCTTAGTAGCGTAAACGCGAGTGGCTGCTGCCCCCACAAACAAGTGAAACACTCAGCTGTTATTTCAGGCCTGGTGAGGTCATGGCTGTTTCCTTGGCAGACTCCATTTTTAGAGTCCTTCATGAAAAATAAATTTATCGCCAATAACTCCTCTGTGCATACCTGAGCCTTGGACCAGTCAAGAGATGTTTCCATTGGTTTATTGGCCTCTGGATGTGGTGGCTCCCTTTAGTCACCATGAATGGTAGCTATTAAGAACATAAGAGAAGCCAATGTTGGATCAGGCCAATGGCCCATCCAGTCCAACACTCTGTCACACAGTGGCCAAAAATACCAGGTGCCATCAAGAGGTCCAGCAGTGTGGCCAGGACACTAGAAGCCCTCCCACTGTTGCCTCCCCAAGCACCAAGAATACAGTTCATCACTTGCTATTGATAGACCTGTCCTCCATGGATCTGTCTAATTCCCTTTTAAAGCCATCTATGCTAGCAGCCGTCACTACATCCATTGGCAATGAAGTCCACAACTACTTGTCTCATAAGGAAGTAGTCAAGTCTACTGTTAGTGTCCATGTGTGGGGAAATAGGCAGTTTCAAAATGCTCTTATCCTGGGTTCCTGGCTCACCTGATCACCCTGCTAGGGTGATTAACTTCCATTTGTATTTCAGCCTTCCTTTGCTTTTCAGTTCATGTATTATTTTTGATCTCAGCTGAGCCGACCCAGTGCCAGATGGAAGTCCAGCTAAGTCAGTGCTAGCTAACTGGTATAGCGGTTTTTGAAACTGAGAGGTGGTCAGAGTTGGAGCAAAGATCCACAAGCAGTAGCTTATGTTATTGGGGGGCAGGCTGTCTAACTATCTAGTGCATTTTTTAAAATCTTGCCCTTCCTCCAAGGACCTCTGGGCAGTGAAAGTCTAGGAATCCCAACAACATGAAGGAAGAGTTTGGTGCAGCTTGGGAGCACTAGAAGTGTGTGTGTGAGGGGTGGGTGGGTGGTCCTCTGGATTATAGGAATGCCGTGCATCCCAGGAAGCTCAACTGGGATTTGACTGTTTTGACCACGAAGTTTAGCTATGGCAAAACAAAGGTAGCCCTGCAGGGTACAGTACAACTATTCCCACCCCAAAACAGCAACAGCAGTAGAAGCAGAAGACTTCAGTATTGTCTGCCTGCATACTTTCCGATATATAATTATAATCACAAGAGTCAGACTTCTTAGGCAAAATATCTGAGAATCTAAGGAGTTAGATGAGGAGGTATGGATGAGGAGGGAGGTAATTCTGAAGCTAGTTATCAGTGGGTCTTTCAGCTATGGAATACACCAACCAGAAGACTGAATGCTGGTCCGGCCCTCAGTCCTCCCCCCACAGCCTCCCCCCACAGCCATGCTTCAAATGAGCTGCCAAAAATGCCTCATGCACATCTAGCCATTTGTTGCTTTACAGCTTGAGCAAATGTGTGTATTTGCTTTTTAAGTGCAAGACTGCTCTGAGGATGGGAGGGAAGGTTGGAATGACAGTTGCTAGCCCTTTGGCACAATCCACAGCTGGTTTTCTTGAACTGAATTGCAGGAATGATAAGATACATTTGTGACAAATGCAGTAAAGACGCTTCCAGCTCATCCCCTTGCTCTGAAAATCAAATGTAGTTTTGAGAAAGTGGGACTGAAGAAAGTCAGCCATCCAAGATATATGGACAGTATTAAAAAGTACCTGAGAGTAAAGGGAATTATGTGCATTAATTATGACTTAATATGTCCATCTCGTTGGCCCCTCACCCCTACGGTTAAATTTCAAAAAGAAGTTATTTGCCATGTAAGTACTGACAGAAATAAATTTCCCTGCCATGGCAACCGATGGAGAGACTGTACCAATAGGTCACCACAAATATTTTTATGTGGTTGTCTCCAGAAAACTTTAGATGGATATGAATAAAACTCACAAGAAGTTATATATCCTGCAGCCATATTGAGAAAGATATTTCTCCCATAGCTGATAAGTGCAGAGGTACCTGAGGAGCTGTCTTCTTTCATAGCAGCCTGTCTGGACTTTTAAGAACTAGGAATGATGCCTTCTTGCAGGAACCCGCGTTGTCTGAAATAAGATTGACTTGCTTTAGACTTATGGGATAGCCTTCGCAGCTGCTGCCTTCAGGCTGTGGAACTTTTTCCCTCCTTTTTTTAAATTTAGGAAGGGCCTTTGAATCTGCCTGACTGATGATGCCTCTGTTCTCCTCCTTTGAGTATATCTTTGTAATTTTACTGTGTATTTTTACCAATTTTTAAAATGAGCATCATTTTTGGGTGTGTGTGTGGATGGATGGACAGAAAGGCAGCACAGAAATGAAGAAATAAAGAACTAAATACTTCACTGTTCTTGACGCAGAACGTTTTAGCGAAAAGTAGTCTTATTGTCCAGCTTAAAAGCTTAGAAGGCAAAAAGGTTCTGGTGGCCAGGGACAACGGCTTCTGTAGTCCTGCCCAGTTCCTCATTGCAGTCCCTTTATACACGTTCTCTCTGTGCCACGTATCTTCCCTATTTCACTACTACTCTCTGGGTGTTGTCATTTTTTAATATCTTCTTTTCACAAGATCATAATTCTGTACCTTCCAGAATTTATGCAGCATTTCCAGATTTCTGTGTGTTTATGCCATTGACCAAAGCCTATGTTTTGTAGCTCTAGAATCTGAAGGTTTCACTGTTTCTTGACCTCTGGACATATTGGTAGCAGCTTACCCCGGTGTAAGTGGGATTCAGGGCATTCCTCACTATTCTACATACTGGTGAATAGTTTTGGATTCTGTGCAGGGGGGGAAGCGTCTTCTTAGAATTGGTATGTGGCGAGGAGGAACATAATAATCAATGGTCAATGGATGAAATCACAAGGCTTCTTGCTATACCAGAGCTGAGGGTCCCTGCTTGTGTTCCATTTGTGACAAGAGAACTGGTGTGTCAGAGTTCCTTCCTGGCTGCAGACTGCATGGGAGGAGCCCACAAACAGCTCCCATGGTGTGAAAATCCCTAGATGGGTGTCTTCAGAATCATTCTGCTCACTATGCAAAATGAGGTGGTAGACTGAGGCCCAGTATTCTCAATACACTTTTGGAGTGGTATGAGTAGCACCCGCGTAGCATGTGTGTGCATTGATCTTCCCAACACTTGTAACACTGATGCTCATGTACATCTATGTTTTGTGCATTTGTGTGGTGTTTTTGTTTGAAGACACAAATACTTCTATTGTGTGTTTCATGGTGATTAGTTAGAGCAGTGTCATCCCTTCAGTCTACATCGGGGCTTCCCACCCACTGCTGACGGGTATGTTGCCTTCCAGATGCTGCACCAGAATTTGCATGTGGGATATGACTTGATCACCTCTTCAAACTGCTCTACATTTTATGTTAACCCTGCCTTGCCTGTCAACAGTTGGGGGTAGCCCTGACCCACTCTGAGTAGAGTTCTCATACTTTTTATTAGATCTTGTTTCAAACCAGCCTCTGTTATAACATCTATCCACCCTTCACACACACGGTGAATATAAAAGCATCAATGTAATGGATACACACAGCAGTGCATCTGATGAAGTGTGCTGTGACTTATAAAAGCTTATGCTGGGGCATATTTTGTTAGTCTTTATGCTGGGGTATGTTTTGTTGGTCTTTAAGGTGCCAGTGAATTTCTTTTTATTAAAGCACTCTCTTGTTTCACAGACAATTGATAGGGGAAAAAGGAAGGGGGAGGATTAAACACTGAAGAAACTGACCGTTGGACCAGTACACCACAAAAACAACTGTACCACATAGATTTGGCACATGCAGTTCCCAAGTAATTCACAGCACTACTACTAAATGTGAGGTCTGGACCTCAAAATGGCAATTCTGTAGACCATACATTAGTGATTCTTAGCAGGGGGTCTCATCGGACCTACAAGTAGCATGCCAGGACGTGTACATGTATCTTAGCCTTATTAGTCCACTTTTAATAGTATGACCAACCCAACACAGAAGGCAAGGTACCATTATGCTAATATACTGAAATGCCCAAAATAGAAAATACTGTTCTAGTAAGTTGATCTCACCAATTGTTGCTAAGCCGGAGGAGGGGTGTAAATATTTCTATTAAGCCCTTTTCTTTCTTTGCTCTACTGCTTCCATGCTGAAAAGAACTACTGCGCAGTGTTCCCAGAGCTTTGAAAATAGTGATGTTAATTGAAAACACATGAGGCAGAAAGGACATTACTTTGAACCCTCCAGACAGAGAAGGGAATGGAAGATTGTATAAGTGAGTCGCTGAGCGACCTTTGACTAACCAGTTTCTTTTCCTACAGCCTAAGAGTAGATTTTATTATTTTCGCTTTAGAAAATGTTCATGTAGTAGAAAAAGAAATTTGTAATTTGCTAGGATTTATGGTACACATAGGATTCCATCTCAGCGAAACCTGCTTCACAGCGCTGTTGAGACAGGGGCTGCGGTCACACACACTAAATAATCCACTTTCAATCCATTTTCAGTGCACTTTCAAACTGGATTTTGCCAGTTCACACAGTAAAAATCCAGTTTGAAAGTGCATTGAAAGTGCATTGAAAGTGGATTATTTAGTGTGTGTGACCGCAGCCTGGGTCCCATACACCGTCTAATGGAGCAGCAAACCAGGCTGGCAGTCCTTCCCCCTTCTTGTAGACTTTCATCTCCCTTTGAGCTTTACAGAATAAACTGCAGTTTGTGTTGCACCTAAATCATGGTTTATGCTTCAAACTGCAATTTGGCAATAACATGCCCTTTTGATTTTGGCACACCAACCATGTAAAAAAGAACTGCAAGTTTTGCATGGTCCTCTTGATACACACGGTTGCCATTTTGTATGAACAGGGCAAACACATGTTTAAACAGATACCTAACCACACTGGAGATGACCAAGGGCTACTGGCAGGTTTCTCTCGGGGTCCAAGAGAAAGAGAAGATGACCTTTGCTACCCTATGGGGCCTGTAGCAGGTTGTAACCATGCCCTTTGGGTTGCACAGTGTGACCATGATATCTCAGGGTTTAGTGGACCACCTGTTAGGATCCTACCAGGAGTTTACTGTGATGTATACAGACGATGTGATGGTGTTCAGCTGAATGCGGGAAGATTATCTGCAGCACTTAAAAAAAGTATTCCAGATTGTTAAGCGGGCAGGACTCCACCTGAATACAAAGAAATGTGTGCTGGCCCAATCTGTTACTTGGGGCATCAGGTAGAAGGTGGCCAAATGTGACCTGTGCAAGGAAAGGTGAAAGTGCTGCGGTGGCTTCCCACATCAAAAAACTAAGCAAGTAAGGCCTGAGGGTGGCTGGATATTACAGCTGGTTTATACCTCACTTTGCTACCCTTTTTTTTACTAAATCAGGAAGGGCATTCAATCAAGAAGGGCTCTATCCTGTTTCAGGAGCTATCTTGACTCACCCAAATGTTTGTGTCAGTGCAGATCTGGCTCACTCCAACCTAATTAAAGTATGTTAATCACGTTGCCTCTCCCAGGCTCTTTGTGCCAATGCAGAATTGGCTCACAATAGCCTAATCAAGGCCCCCCCCCCCCCCCAATTTTCTGGCCAAATTTTGTCAGCAGTTAACTTTAAACCAGCCAGTGAGATTCAAACGTTTTATCTTGACCAAGTCCAAAGCCAGGATGACCCAAATCCTACCTACCATGGGGAATCTTCTGTCCATAAACAAAGATCCCCATGCCATAGCAAATGATTCCTCAGATCTCTGCTGGTTCAAACTCTGGTTTCCTACTGAGAATCCCTGCTCCACTTTGTGGGCTTTTTCTCTCTTCTTAGTCCGCTCCTCATACTGCTGCTTGGACTTCAGCTGTGTTTGCCCTCGGACCTCTCCAGACATCAAGCCCAGGATTTCAGGTCATATGTCCCTTCCCTCAAACATGTGAGTGTGAGTGTGCGTATGCATATGTGGATACTTAGGAAATTAGTTCCCAGGTGCTTAGTATAGGTTCTTTACATTTTTGTTTTGTTTTATTTTGTATACAATAAAATTGTTTGTTTACAATCACTCTCACTCCCTTTCTTCATAGTTATATTCTGGAGTCCCCCCCCCCCCCCCCCCCCCCAGTATACATGGACCAAGGTCCTATGTTATTCCTTTCTGGAACCCTTTTAAAGTTAATTTCTCCTTTTCTGGGTCCAGTTTCGCTAACAATGCACTTCTAAAAAACCTGACAATTGTACTCTGAGGGTCTTACTTTGCCAAGCCTTTTAGACTCTACAGACACTTCCAGAGTGGGGTTAGGAGCTGTCCTGGCCTAGGAACATGGAGGAGTTGAGCATCTGATCCTGTTCATGAGTCAGAAATTGGTCCCCTAGGAGCGAGGTGTTGGTGGTCATGTGGCTGTCACATCCTTGTGCTATTACTCATTGTGCAATCCTGTCATGCTGCTCTCTGATGGTTGAAGGACTGAGGGCACATTAATGAGAGAGTCCAGCATTGGATGTTAGTATTACAATCATATGCCTTTACAGTGCAACATCAGGTAGGCCGCCATCATGCCACCATCGTGCCAATGTGGACTTTCTCTCATGGATGGCACTCAAAGGTCGTGGGGGGGTGAGCAGCACCTTAAGTGGAGCGGTGTGTGACTGGCTGAGTGGCTCCACAAAGCCTGACCAGTGGCAGAACGTTTCTAACAGCTCAGCGGGTTGTAACATGGCTGGAACTGAAGAGGTGAGATGGCGGGGAGTGGAATCAAACCCAGCTGCTGGATCTTTAAAGCTCAGCAGTAAGCCAGGAGTGCAGAGGGGAGCATGCAAAGCGAGATAGCAGTGCAAGAGCATCTGGGAGGCAAGGGAGACGCTGGGTCCAAGAGGGGATCAGAGTTGGATGAAGTGGCAGATCCAATAAACCCAGAGGCCAAGGCTGGGATATTAGAAGGGGCTGGGGTGGATTCACACTGAGGAACCCTGAGGGAACTAGCACTGAAGGAGAGGGACATGGGGGAAGGCCACTAGCACAGGAGGGCTGAGGAGGAACTATTGAGTCTCATCTTAGGAGAGGGGCTGGGCTCCCAGTCTGAAGCCCTGGGGATTGTCACACCATCCTTGAAAATGTTTAGCCATAATCACAAGTGAGGGCTCAGGAACTCTAAGCTACTTGTTGTGTTGCATGCTGGCAAAGTTGGAACTGAATCCATAAAATATGTATCTTGTGACTCAACCTTTGTTTATCATAAATATATCCCAAAATGTATGGGCTTCTTCACCGCATTCCTTTGTGAAACCATACCAGAAGCATACCTTGCAGCCCTTTGCACAAAAAAGAAGAGCTTTTTTTTTTTAAAAGAGGATTGAGATGGTTAAGGGAGAAATTAATCTTGATGCTTTCCCAAAGCGGGCTGGCTGACACCCTGTTCTGTGTCCGAGGGAGAGGGAGAAAAGGGAAAGTTTGGGATGCTTTCTCTATAATTTCCTTTGTCTCACTTTCTGTATCAGTTTTCAGTTCCTACTCCTGAAAACGAAGTCTTTGTTTATGCTGCGGCTAGAAGCCTTAACTGCTAATTTATCTAGAGTTTTAGCTGATTAATATGGCAAGATTTTTATTGGAAGGGCTGAGAAGTAAGAACACGCTTGTTTGTTTGAGGCTATTTTGACTCTGGTGCGTCACCAAAATAGGGAATGGAAAAATGAAATATAAAAATGGCCTTTGTGTCCAACTGGTAGGGATGACTTCTGGTTTTAACTCAGAAGGGTTCCTATGTTGCAACTTTGGTAAGATGCAAATCTTCTTCAGTTATATTTATCAGTTAAAAATTCATTTATTGATGGACAGCCAATCTTTTGGCAACTTGAGTTAAAACTGGGACAAATAAGTATCTCAGTCCCTGACTGTGTAGATTTTCTAGTTTCTCTCTCTACAAGTTTATGTGCCATCAGCGTCTCATAATCTCTTTGGGTGGCATTCTGCCTTGTGTTCTTGCCTGTCCTTTACTGATTCTCTCCTCAAAATCTTCTGCTGTAACCTCTTCCCAAACCCTTTGGATTGGCAACTGGAGGCTTTAGAGCTAATCCAGCCCTCTGAAGAGCATTCGCTGGCCCCTAGCTGCAGAACCAAGTGTGTGGAAGGACTGGAAACTGTGGCAATGAGATATTGGAAGTCCACTTAGCAGGATGACTCAACTACCCTCCATCTCCTCCTCCTCATGGTGGGTCTCTTGTTAAAAACAAAGTTGCTGAGTCTGTGTAGAGCTTTAGTGCATGGCTTTTTCTGTATTTTCTGATAAATGTTAACTGTGGCCTACCTCAGAGGATCCCAGATTTTGTTGAGCCATTGGGAACTTTTGGAATTTTGTGGAGAGGGAGTGGGTGTCACCACAAAATGGCTGCTATGGGAGGCAAGACCTATCTCAAAGTGGTTGCTGTGGAGTGCTGGGGCCAGTCAGAAAACGTTGAGAGGTTACAAGCCAAGCACCCTCAGATGGAGATGGCTGTTTTTGATTGGGTGCTGCTTGCAGACATAAATGTGAAGCCTCCTGGGTTCTTCTGAATCACCTGGGGTTACTGATCTTAAGGTGGGGTCTGGGGTCCTTCCAGAATTACAGCTGGTCTCCAGGCTACAGAAGTCACTTCCTCTGAATAAAGTGGAAACTTCAGAGGGTAGACTATGGCACCTCATCCCCACTGAGCTGCTCTCTTCTCAAACTCTGCTTTCCCCAGGCACCAACCCCAGATCTCCAGGAATTTTCCAAGCTGGAGTTGGCAAGCCTAGAATCACCTCTAGTGAGATATGGGAAAGCCAGGACTGGGTATTTGCTTTGGGGAAGAGATTATTCCTGAAAGAACCAAATAGATACATAGAAATCCACTGGTGGGCACCTCACTGGGGAACATTGGCCTGCCTCCTCAGCCACTGCCCATTGTCCTGTCCCTTTATTTTTGTTCTCAGAATCATTAAATCTTGATAAAATCCCCCTCTAATTCCAAATTAATAATCTTTTAAGCTAAATCTTTTAGTTGGAGTGTTACTAGGCATACCTTCTAAGCAGAATCTGGGGGCATCAAGTTGTCTAGATCTTAGAAGGCTGTTGACAAAAGGGCTAGTATAACACCAAAGTGAAACCAACAGTCTTGCTGACAGGACTGCAGATCAGCAAACCAATTAGATAATGTTGCTAGGATCTACCTGAAGTATCTAGCATTTAACTCTCCTGCATAGGGTTGCCAAGTCTTTAGCACTCACCTGCGGGGGGAGTCCTCCTCCGGCTGGGAGCTTCCCCGGTGCGTGCGCCAAGTGCGCGCACCCTGTGATGTCACCAGAAGTGACGTCAGCACGTTGGGGGGCGTTGCCAGGGCAACGCTCTGGCAATTGCCCCAAAACTCTATGGTATCATAGAGTTTTGGGGCGATTGCCAGAGCGTTGCCCTGGCAACGCCCCCCAATGTGCTGACGTCACTTCCGGGTGACGTCATTACGTGGGGGAAGTCATCCTGGCTGGATGACTTTGGGGGTGGGGTTCCCCCCGCCGGCCGAATGCTGGCCAGCGGATTGGGAACCCCTGTAGCGGGGGATCCCCCGCCCCCCGGACTGACTTGGCAGCCCTACTCCTGCACTTGCACAAAAGCGCTTCATTAATCTGACATTGGGTGAAGTCAATTTATCATTTTTGCCTACTAGTCCTGTTTCATGTTAAAAATATGAAACTGTAATCATTTTTTTTTGGTTATGGGCACAAACATGCAGGGAATGGGATCTGTGATGATTTCTAGTGTTAATATGTGTGACACCTTATTATATATTTCTTCTGTCACCTCAAAAGCACTTGAAAACATGAATTTTTAAAAAGCAACACAAAACGAAATGGTTAATGCACATAGTTGTCTTTGACATATCAACAAAGTAGCTATTTTAGTGTTGAGTTTAAAGCCCTGGTATCAGAAAGCAAATACACCCCCATAAAAATAGAAATAACTAATACTGAACACATTCCATTGTGCCGCCTTTTATAAATAAAACTGCTCACAATTGATATGGATCAGCCTGTAATCCCACTTTGTGCTCGACCCGGTATCTTTTGAGCTGTGTGAATAGTACACTTAATCCATTACACACGTTTCCCCTGGATAAACACCAATGCTTTAGGGTCTTGAAAATAAATCTTTGCTCATAATTGGTGCCAGAGAGAAACCCAGGGTTTATAAAAGATGCTTGTGTAAATGATGATGGGTGGGAAAGGAAGTACAATATTAGGGTCCTGTTTCAGATTTTTTAAAGAATGTGTTAGAGGTGAATTGAATCAGGTCTGAGGCAAACTGTCTCCTTGACACATTTTAAATTTCTTTTTATGAGTACTGAAGAGTGCCACCTGGGTGTATGCGTTATTGTGTCGCTGCTATTCTCAGCATTATTTTACATTGTGAGCCAATGTAGTGTAGTAGCTACATGAACATTCCTTGATACCAAATTTTTTATTTTAGCTTGTGTTTAGTGCTCATTACGTCTAAACCCAACAGAAAAAAAATAACAGATACACACACTAGGCTGCAAATAATCTAGTTCACTTCTCACTCATTCCCCCCTTTCCCTCATGAAAATGGTTTATCAAAGAAGTCTGCCTAATAGTGGTTTATAAAAGTACACAGTATTGGTCAGTAGAAGATAGAAACCTGTAGAGACCACTCTGTTTTCTCAAACAGAGTTGATCCTGTTTGTTTCCCAGTATAAGTTGTGTGCCACAAATTATGCCATTGTTTTTGTTGTCCCAGTCTGTTTGTTGTCTCAGTTTGTTGTCCTAGTACATGATAGGTAGGAGGCAGGTGGCAGTGATCAAACAGTGTGCAAACTCACAACTCAGTGCAGGTCATCATACTGAGTCCCCTGCCCTTGACCCATTCAGCATCCTTCTCCAAACTCCCTGTTGGCAACCTTCCAACAAGCAGAGAGCTCCACCCATGGGGCAAGTGTATGTGCCTAATGGTGAATGTGAGGGGTTGAGGGCCAATTGACACATAACAAACACTGTGTGACAGACACATGAATTGGGGTTTTTTTTGGTAGTTTTCATGTGTGCATGTTTGTGTCTGTGCATACGCACATGTGAGTGTGTTTGCACCTGGAAGTCACGGCAACCTCTGGTGACTGACCCCCATTGAGGGCCCCGAGGATTTTCAGAGAGGTGGCTGAATAAAACCTCCCCCCCCCCCCCGTACTCCCGACTGCTGGTATTTCAAGGAGGTCTCCCATCCAAGTACTTACCAGAGTTGACCCTGCTTACCTTCCGGAATCTGATGAGATTGGACTTGCCTGGGCCATCCAGGTCAGGGAGACGCATGAATCGTTGACAGACTTGGTGTGGTTGTTCTGTGCTCAGAACCTAATTCGCAGGCATGCATGGGCTTGATTCAGATGGGACCATGGCATACAAGGGGACAGGACTTAAGCCTCCCCTCTCATGCTGTTTTCCCAACCTGAAATGTTTCCACGTAGCCTGCTTTTTGCTTTGCTGGGGAAACTATGTGTAGTCCTCAACACACAGAGCTCTTCCCAACAGGCCAAACAGCAGCTCCTTGAAGCTGTATCAAGTCAGGCTTGGGCCTGTTCTTCCTGTACACTGGGAGTCCCAATCCAAGCCACGCCCACACATGCTGGGATTTAGGTTTACAACCCAGAAGTCCCAGTTGACATCTGTCGCCAGCCCCAACTGGAATATCTCTTGCATTGGATTAATAATGCTGTAACAGTTATCTCACTATTTGCTCTTGACCCATCTGGTTCTACAACAAAGAACTTCCTCTCCTTCCTATCCCACTGATGTACATACTTTTAAACAAAGTTGTTTCTGTCCTTCTCCAGCTGTACAGTTCTAGAAGATCATTACAATTTATGGAAGCTCATCATCATGGGCTCATACTGACTGCTCTTATGCACTGAATCTCCTGCTTCTGGCTAAGTTTCCATTAGCTGTTTGCTTCCCCTGACCCCATCCCATCCTGTTTTCTAGCCATCAGTTTAAACTCCTCAGTCTCCTTCTTCCAGGCTTCTTTTGTTAGGTTTCCTGTCTTGACAAAGGTCCAGTGTGGAGGTCAATCTGATACATTTTAGAAATCTCTTTGGGTCTTTTTAAAAAATTGCTCTTAATTCAAGTGGGACAACTTGTTGGGCAGTGCTGTCAGTCTTGGTCCATTTAAATCATTTACTGTCTGGCTGCAGTATTTCTCAGGTAGTTACCAAAGCAACTAAGGATCCGTTGCTCGATGTCTCAAGTTGTTGTGCACTTATTTCTTTCATTTCTGGTATCCTGCCACTTGCCCCATTTCCCTTGCTGCAGTGTTCCCATGAATGCCTGCAAATCCACATCAAATGGAGAAGAGGAGGTTAGCGTATATTTAAAAAGTATAAGAAAGTCAGCCTCAAATGTCCTGGAAGCAGGTGCAGATTAACTGACTCTGGTGAAATGGCACCTGATTTTCAAATAGCTGCTTAACACGTGAACCAGGAAGAGGTCAGCTTGGATTCATTCCTGTAAACAGTACTGCTTTGTATCTTTGACACTTGAGAGCAGCTTTGGCTCTGCTTTTAATCTGGAGAGGTGCATAGAAAGAAAGGTGCAACCGGATCTCTGGACTCTGCAGCAAGAAGTCTAACTTCATCACAGTGCCCCCCCCCCCCTTCACACACACTATCTGTTCTTTATCAGAGCTGTTCTTCCACCCTTTCTCGAGTTTCCTTGGTTTGATGCCACTGGGAGCGTGTGCCAGATATATATTTGTCCCAGTTCCTTTCCTTCCTTGATTAACTTAGGGAATAACAAAAAGCTCTGCCTTTAGGTTAAAAAGCAGAATGCTTCCTCCTGGGGCAAGGGGGAAAGGTGAGGTTGGGACAGAAATATATTTTCTGTGTAGGCCTGTTGAAGTTGAGACCTGGCCTGAGATGTTCACATGCACTTCTGTGGTGCGGATGAAGCTCTTCTTGGTTCAACTGTTGATCCACAGATAAAGAGATGCATTATGCACCTTCTTATGTGCCTGGTGTGGGATATGTACTGGGAGCAGGTGGAGATTGTTGCAGTGTTTATTTTCTTGTCCTGGAAGGAAGGTGGCTGACGTTTGTAGGATGATGAGATAATACAGATGAGGCCCCCCGATGTCTGGAGCATGCTGGTGGAAGTCAGATTTATAACCAGTGATACTGGAAAGTGCTGTGAAGTTACAGCCGACTTATGGAGACTCCGTAGGGTTTTCAAGGCAACAGATGAACAGAGATGGTTTGCCATTGTTTGCCTCTGCATAGCAACCCCGGACTTCCTTGGTGGTCTCCCTTGGTGGGCCTAGAGAACAGTAACCAAGACAAATTCATAAATACTGTATTCCCAAGCAAATACAAAACGGTCTTTGGAAGATGATATCTAAGGACTTCCAGGCAACTGAATGAATCTGGATCTCAAAGGCAGCCATAATCTGTGGGGCATAGTTTTAGGTCTCCTAAAAGAGAAACCAGGCAGAGAAGCTGGGTTTGGGAAAGTGAGACAGGCAGAGTTCTGCAGGGCAAGGAGGTACAGAGAACCAAACAAGAAACAATCTGGAGTTCTAAACTAGCAGCTCCATTACTTGGTACTCTCAGATTTCTGATGACTGGATTTCTCTAGAGGCTTGCTAAATAACCTTAGCAGCTAATCATTCCACATCCAGCTCAAACAACAAGGAGGGCTCAAGTAGAGCTTAAGCAGATGCAGTGATGACAGCCAAGAGCTGGTCCAAAGCAAGGTTCTGCCCTTCCCAGTTGTGATTTTTTTTTTGGGGGGGGGTGGCTATTGACCCAAATAATGCTAGTATAATTAGGGAGTTAAGGGCCATCATCCTTCCATATGTTCCTTATGTCCAAGCAATGGAACAGTCTCCATTCTTAGCCATTATACTGCACCAGATGTAGAGGTCTTAAGTCTCTTCTGTCTTGTTTTCAAAAAGTAACTCTACGATACAGACCTACTGGTTATATAAAATAAGTTGTAAACAGCTGTATTTGACCTTGCAAGAAAAAAAAATCCCATGTAATATCTTTTATTAGGAGCAACCTAATTAAGCATTACATTGATTTTGTTCTTGTTTTTGGAATGTTGGTTTTATACCAGCCCAGCAGTCATGGCTTTCTATAAAGACTCCTGAGGGCTGTAGTTTTGCCATGAGCCTGAGAGAATTCTGTTAGCGTTCCTCAGAATTCATCTAGCTCCATCATTTTGTTTCTCCACAGAGGCCTAGCAGATGACCCCAGGAGGCTCACAGTGAGGGCAAGAAAGCTTGAACACATGAAACTGTTTTATACCGAGTGAGAAACTTGGTCTACCAAGGCCAGTATTGTCTACTGTTAGTGGCAGCTGCTTTTCAGGGTCTCAGGCTGAGGCCTTTCACATCACCTGCTACCTGATCATTTTAATGGGACATGCCAGGATTGAACCTGTATGCTCTAACACTGAGCCACAGCTGTTTTGCCATTAAGTGTCTGTACTCCCCCCCCCCCCCCATAAATGGTATTCAGTGGTGCATGGCTAAAAAGTAATATTCCATTTAAACATCAATGTCAATGTCATTGGTATGTCTATCCTCTGTGAATGTGACTGATCCCATTAAAGCAGTCTAAAGAGCTGGGCTTTACTACATCTTCTGTTTGCAAATTCCATTTGTGTTTGTGTGAAAAAGTACTTCCTTTTGTCTGTCTGCCACCTCACAGAAACACAGTCTACTGGATGACAGGAAATGACTTTTGTATTCGTTTTAAGTCCACAGTGCCAACACACCCAACAAAACTCTACAAATCCTTTTTGCCTTTTTCCATATTCCCAGTTCTGCGGGTCATTCCTCAATTAAGAATCGTCTGATTTCTTTCAGACTGTTTACTTCTCAGCAAGTTTTCTTTCTTGAACACACAACCTATCACTGCAAGTCTCTCAAAATCCTGTCTTTAAAAACTGTGTCTTTCCTCTATCATATTCTCTGCTTTGCAGCAGTAGTAATATTTAACATTTATGATCCTCTGCCTCCAAGCCAGTACAAACTCCTGCAGATCTTTCTCAGCCATTTCATTAACCAAACAGGAGTATCTTTCATGACAGGAAAATGCAGAGTCATGTTTAGGAATGCAGATGGGTAAGAGAACGTACTGTGCCACTCCGTAGGTAATTTTCCAGCAGCCGCACTACAGGAATATAACTGACATCAGAACAGGAAAGAAGTCTGACTGAATTTATTAATGATTATTTTCTGGGCTCTGTTATGCAATGGCCCTGAAGTTTTACTACCTGTGATTTTAAATATATTTAAAAATGGGTGCGAATGTGCTGAGGCAAGTGTGGAGGGGATTCAGGTAGCCCAAATGCTGTAATTAATATAAGTGATCTTTCCCCCCCCCCCCCCATTCTACAGTTTCTACTGCTTTGTCTACCTTATTCCTCTGTTACTGGTCAAGGACACTGGTCCTCAAATATTGAAAATCTCATTCCGAAAATCCTCTTGAGATTTTTCTGGGGGTTGCCCACACTTTCATGTATATCTCTGCAACCATAAGGGCAAGGTGCTTGCTTGTTTGTTTTGTTTTAAAGTAAGGTGGCTGAATTCTGTGATTACTGCGCTCTGGAGCTTTTCGGTGCTGCCATGAAATTCCATCATACATTCAGTCCTGCATTTTAACTGGGATTTGCCTTGCCTTTTAGCCTCAAAGAACTGACCATTTCCTGGAAAATCTGGGCATAATGCTCTGAATTGATATTCTTATGGAAATTATTGTCCCAAACCAAATTCTGTTGCAGACCTTTGAAACAGGTTAAGTTACTTGTCAGCAATAGCCTTCCAGTCTATATGAGCCATCTCATCAAGTGTTTTGTAGATTCTTTCCATTCTTGTTTTGAAAAAGGTTTAAGTCACTGATCTCCAACATGGTGCCTGTGGGTGCCATAGTTGCCCACTTGTGTCTTTCTTGATGCCCATTTGCCTCCTCCCTGAAACAAACATCCAGTCCTGGTTTTCCTCCATTTCACTGTAGAGGGAGGTGTTTCAAAAGAGCCCAGGAGGTATCACCTTTGTGTCTGTAGAGAGCATTCATTTGGAAATGGCTGCTTCCATCATAGGAAGATGCTTCACGTGGAACCTCCTAATATTTTGTGATTGGCTTCCATTGGCCTCATAGAAGCCACTTTAAGATTGCTTCAACTCACCCATGGCAGTCATTGTATTGTGGTGTCCACTACCTGATCTTAATATATGAGAAGTGTCCACAAGTTCAACAAGGTTGAGGAATCCTGGTTTGGATGCTGGGAGTTAGCCATAGGATATTCCAATTTTCTGTATCCTCCAATTACTCTTGCTTGTTCATCCTGGATAGAATTATGCTTTGCATGTACAAAGCATATTTCATTTACTGAAAGAGCTGAAAGTATGTCGACTTACAACTCCTTTGTAAGGGTAGTGCTCTGTGATGTAGGCTGGGAAATAAACTCTCTCACTTGTTTGTCTTTAGAGAATAAGAATTGCCTTCAGGCATTCAGGCAGGGAAGCTTATTGAACTTTACAAAAGAAAATGTCAGTAGCTGTGTTGATCCCTAGCAAAAACCAAAAGCCATACAAACTCTTATATTAAGACCAACCAAAATAACACAATACCATGTGCAAATTTTTGAATCTTTTGAGTTCTGCAAGACTATCTTGCTGGGTGCTGAAGCACCCACACAAAAATGGGGGGACAGATCTTTCAGGCCAGGATCTTAAGACCCTTTGGTCATCATATTGTGTAGAATGTTTAGCTGACTGCAATGGGCACTTGGTGTACCTACTATCAGATTGCGTCCTTGGCAACAAGAAGCAAAAAAATCAGAGCCATCCAGCTGAAAACTCAACTATAGCTAGTTGACTGAATGTCTCTCTGAGCGAAATTATTTGCAGCTGAAACCTTTGGGGTTTCATTTAGTTAATTTTGGGCATATGCAAAAAAGTTTTCACTGGCTTTTACGTCTGTGGAAAGATGGTCTTGGACTTCAGCACACATTGAACTGGGTATGCTGTTGTAATGAACAGATGAAGGAAAAATGATGGCTAAAGCAACTCAAAACATTCTTTAATTTATTTTGACAGTTGTCATGGTGTTCTAAATTGCTCTGATTTCTCAGGATAGTCAGAAACATAGGGTAATTTGTTTAGAAAGAAGGAAACTTGAATCTGTGAGAGTTCATTGCAAAACGGACTCTAACAGTACAGAAGCTGAGATAAAGGATTCTCTGAAGCATATGTGGATTTAGGAGGATTATGCTATCTAGTTTACTATTAGCTGCTGCTCAGCCCTCTCTCTTAAAAGCTGCTATTTTAAGGAACATAGCCACATGGTTGGGAATTGGGAATGCATGCCCCCCATCTCATGCCCGGAAGGAGTCCTTTAATCTGGGTCTACACAAGCAGCAGAATGTGACAGGAATGAGGCAGCAGAGTCTTGCCAATGGTGTGTCACTTTAGACTGCAAGTGGGATCTTTTCAGTGCAAATCTGAAGGCTGCTTTGTGTCAGACCAGTGGTCCATCTATCCCAGTACTTTCTACCGCACCAATACCAAGTCTTGGGAAGGAAGAGTCCCTTGCTAACTGTGATGGATTTCATCAGGTACATGTACCCCCCACAAGATTTTTCCTGTCACATTTTCCCACTTATACCACTTACCATAGTTCCCAGCAGGGTTTTAGAAGGTTTGAGATAGAATCTGAACCTGGTAAAGAACTGAGGGAGAATCTAGATTGACAGGAACAAGATGGTTTACTTTTTAAAACGAATAAGAATTTAGTTTATTCAGAAAAAAAATACACGACTGAGGTAAATTTTAACACTGAACAAAGGATTTGTGGGATGTTAGGTTTTAAACAGTACATTCCCAGGGACAGCACTCATTCAGGCGGGTTTCTAACATAACAACACATTGTGCTGCAACTAACACATACTAGACCCTCAAACCCTGCTGGCCTACTGTAACACCTCAGCATAAGTTCCTCAGAGAGGGCAACTTAACAGAAAAACTGATATCCTCACAGACTTGGAAGTCATGTTTCTTTTAGTCCAACTCTTCTCTTTCCCTTGCCACTTCCGACTTCTGACTCTGGACCCTCAAAATCTAACCGACTAAACCTCCTCTATCAGATCTTAACTTTCCCCAATACTCAGATCCTCTTGGCTAAGTGCTCTTACTGGTACTTGTATTGCTTGGGTACATTTTGGTGCTCTACCTTTCAAACTGTCTGAAACCTTTAACTGGAGATGCCAGGGATTGAACCTGGTACCGTCTACATACAAAGCTTGTGCTTTACCACTAAGTCACAGCCTCTTCTCAGTGTTTCCCCTGAGCTTTTTAAAAAGTGTGCTGAATAGTTAGATACACCTCACTGATCTTTTAAAAAGTAATTTAAACAATCATCATCATGCAGCTGTCTTGACTAAGACCTGAACTTAATTTGCAGGGGTTTTGTGATCCTTATTGAATCCTGGCTAGTGACAACTGCTTAAAATATTTTCCCCCATATGTTGCAGGGTTGATCTGTTGGTCCCCATCAGTGTACCCCATCAGTGTTTTGGCATTGTGACTGTAGAAAAGATATTTTCCTCATCAGTATTCATCTGAATCACTACTAGATGGTATTGTGGTAGCTATTTCCTGACAATGCGCATACCGGAAACCTGATCAGCCATTCTGGAAAATGCCCTGTGGGGATTCATCTTTCTTCCCGAATGCTCATTATGAGCTACACTTTCAAAAGGGCCCAGCGCACCTGGGTGGAAAGGCAAAGAGCAGTGTGCTCGTCTTTAGGGCTGTAGCCTCAAAACAGGAAATGTTTGGACAGAGCTCTTCAATTTGGACATCTTGGATGTTCGCTGGTAGACCTGGCTTGTAAGACTGTACCTGAGCATTTCTCAACATATATAGAAAGGTCAAGTGTACACTGTAAATGAATTGTTATGTGCTTTCACTGGAACTTGTGAACAGGGCTTGTGATAGAGGGGTTATAACTGTCCCTTTCCTGTGTCTCTGCTCCTAAGAAAATGACAGAGATGATTAATAGTATGGTGTTTCAGGAGGCCGGATGGGAAGCTGGGGAGGTAGGATTTTACCCCTGTGCTTGTGATTTCTTTGATAATCATATAGAGGTGGGTGGGAATGGTTCCTAGTATAAAGTGTAAATATGGTAAGGGACTGTGGTTCTTGGAAGTGAAAAGTAGAGGTGCGCTTATTTTTAAAGTAATGCATAAGTGTTCTGTTGCTCAGGAACTGTTGGTATTGCTGGGAGTATGTATTGCAAACATTCTTGCATGTTATGTCCTCTTTGCTAGCCAAAGGAAAGGTCTGTGCATTGGCTAAAGTTCTCACTTTTGTTTAGGAGGCCCCTTAAATTGAAACACGCTTTATTCAGTTTACTTGAATGAATGATTGCATTCTAGTCCTGGGAAGTTTCATGCCTGGGTTTCTCCCCTTCTGTGCTGGCAGATAGCTTAACCAGGGAAGTTTCAAATGTTCCATAGAACCATTTGAGGGGAAAGAAAGAGAAGAGGTAGCCTTCCCCAAGAAATCATAAGACACACATAGTGGAACAATCTCTGCATATTAAAAGTACAGATTTGCATTTGCAAACAATGCAAAGATATAGGCAAGCTCACACAGTTACACAGCAGTTTTCACAGTGGGCCAGTCAGCCAATTTACGTTTCAGTTTTTCTTGCCATTTTGATGTTATTTTCTCTACCTTTTTTGAGATATAGTATCCTGCGTTAATATATGATATGCATATTTGCACAGTTGTCTTATGCTAATTTAATATACACAGCAGTTAGTGTCTTACTGTCCACTGGGCCAGAAGAAAACTTTATAGTGGGCTGAGCAAAGTGATAGAATACAAGCCAGTGATCTACTCTGGTGTATATTTCCTTGTATCCTTGTTCATATCTTAGTATGGTACCATCATTCTTCTTTAATGAATATGACAACACTGGCCCCTCTTCCAAGGTTCTTATAATCTGAAGTTTGATAAAACTGAGATAAGAAAAGGGAGGGGCAAGAGAAGATGGCAGTGATAAACAGGAAAAAAAGCATGCATTTATTTGCATTACAAATACTGTTGCTTTATTTTTGGGCTGGGGAAGCATAATAGGGGTTGTACTAAATACTTTTTTGGGAAACTGTGTTTTGGTGATGTATTTGAAAGAAGAAGAAGAGGAGGAGGAGGAGATTGGATTTACATCCCGCTCTTCACTCAGAGTCTCAGAGCAGTTTACAAACTCCTTTCCCTTCCCCTCCCCACAACAGACACCCTGTGAGGTAGGTGGGGCTGAGAGAGCTCTTTTCAGAACTGTCCTTGAGAGAACAGCTGTGACAGAACTATGGCTTGCCCAAGGTTATCCAGCAGCTGCAAGTGGAGGAGTGGAGACTCAAACCCGGTTCTCCTAGATGAGAGTCCGCACACTTAACCTCTAAACCAAACTGAGAGAGATGGTATTAGCAATTCCAGGCATAAGAGTCATCAAGGAAGAAAGGTCACTGGAGGGAGCAGGAGACATTCAGATGGTAGAATTGGAAGAGTGAATGTTGATAACACAGATATGCAGCTAGAGAGTGGGGAGGAGCTGGGGTTCAGTGGTGGAAGATCTACTTTGCATGCAGAAAGTCACTGGTTCAACCCCCATGTAGTAGGCGATGCAAAAGACCTCTGCCTAAGACCCTGAAGAGCCACTGCCACTGGAGAACCAAGTGGACAGTACTGTCCTTGGTAGACCAAAGGTCTGACCAAGGTGCTGGAATATGTTACAGCATATATCTGGATTGTGTGTATATACAGGAATAAAGAGCCTGATTCCTAGTCAAGATCTTTGGCTTGTAATGAAAAGCGCCTGTTGTTTTCTTTTAAAATTGGGTTTCTACTTGTGGCAGAAATGGCACGTCCTGATGAATAAGAAGGAAGAAATGACTCGCCTGTTTTCACTGTTGGTTATTGGGAAGCTAAAACTATGTTGTTTGGTTTGTATTAGGACTGTTCTACTTTTCTCTCACTGCTGGAGATTTGGATGGTGGCTTGCTTACTCAAAGCTTCTCCTGTTAGGAATGGGTTATAGCCATGTTGGTACACAGAAATTTCAAAGCAGAAGTTGTCTAGAACCATTAATGCTAAAGTAGTAACATAAAATCGTGAGCAAGATAGTTGAGTTCACTAGAACTCTTCATCTCTTCCTCAGGCTGGATGGTCAGGACAAAATAAAAATGGAGAAGGAAGTGGTGGTGGAGAGTTTAGCCCATGATGAAGAGTTGCGGACTTCCTGTCATGACCTTGGACATCTCCCCCCTCTTCTTTTAATTTTTTGTATATAAAATATCCATCATGACCTGGAACATCTCCCTTCACCTTTTATTTATTTTTGTTTAAAATATCCAGTAACCAGGGGTATCTCAGATTTATTTATATACCACAACACTTCTGTCGTAGCTTTAAATACAATTATGAAAAACAGCAAATAGTTTAGGATTTGGTTTTGTGGTAGCAATAATTAGGCAATATAGTCATTTAAATATAAAACCCTGATGGCTGAAAAATGAGTCTGGCTCCTAAGTTTTATGCCTGGCTACTGGAGCCAAAGAAAACTTGTCAAGGCCTGACATAACATGTACAGTAGTGTGGTGTGACCTCTAACATTGCAGGGACAGGCGTATGAACATGACCGCATGGATGAGCCCAGCTGTGTGACAGTTTCCCTTTGAATCAACACACAGACCCACACCTTTATCCTTTCCCATGTTGTCCTCGTATTCACACGTGTACCCCTGCAAAGTGCAGCCACACTCCATGGAAGCAGCTCTTGCACTGCTGGGGATCGCTGTGAAGGCCACTATGTTTTGGTTAGGGAGCAGCCAAGCCCTGGCTTGTCCATGAGGAAGAATGAGGAGGTGGAATGCTGAGGTGGTAGAATGGGGCTGTACCACTTCTGACTGCTGGTAGGGAATCCTGTGTATTAGTGCTCCCCAGCATACAAACCATGCTGTAGGAAAGAAATTTAGCACACCAGGAAGCAGGCAGGGCTAGAATCATGATCCCTGATATGCTAAATTACTTGCAGGGAGCTTGTTACTTTTCTTTTGTTTCATACAGGGGAGTATTTGAAAATGCCACTTGGTAGCCTCAGCCTGAATTGATACAGTCTCCTCTTCAGCCTCAACAGTCTAACACCACATTCTACTGCATGTGTAAACCTGAGATTTTCCATCTAGGGCCTTTCCCACAGAGAGTTACTCTTTCCTTGTGTCTATTTATGTGTAGACCATGTCCTCTGTCTCCGTCCTGCTTTGCTTCCTGCTTTGCCTTCTCCCAATGTTAAGGGAGGGGGGCACACCAACACATTTGCTGCTCCTCCCCTTATCCCTCCCAGCCTACCTGAATGATGAATTAATGAATATTATTACGGGGGGGGGGGGGGGGGAGGATGGAGAAGGGGGGAAATACGTTTGTTTTTCACTACTGCATAGACCACAATGAAGCATTTAACACTGCAAAGCCACAAGGCACAGAGTGTGTTTTTGGTGGGCTAGTACTTTTCCAACAGGACGGTAGGAAAATATTCTCTCCTTCGCTCCCCCGATATGAGGTTTACAGTAAACAAGCAGAAGCTCAAAGTGAGAATATAGAGAAGGAAGTGGATGGAACTCCTTAGTCTATGATGAATTAACATGTTTGTTGAATATACAACAGGCTGCTGTTTCGAGGGGGAGCAAATGACACAAGTTTGCCAGGCTGAAATGTTTTCCTTCTCGCCATCTGGCTGCCATTTCATGGCATCAATTTCAGGCCCTGTGTCTAAATCTCAATTGTCAGAGAAATGAAAATTTCCTTGAAAATAAAGTAGAACCACAGCTTGGTAATATTTTGCAAGGAGAGAGATCGTGGTGTGTGTGCATATGTGAGGAGCAGTACAGTGGCTCGTCTGGGCAGCAAAGTCTGGCTGGAGGTTGCAAGAGAGGAAGAGAGAATTTATGTGTTTAGAGTATTTATATACTGACTTTCAACCAAATGCTTTCCGAGTGGTTTTGGATTCTTTGCCATGCACGGCCCAGAAATATCAGCCTGTGGACACTTGGTATTTTGTCAGTACATCCTTCCTACCTGCTTTTCACCTGTATCTTCTTGGAAACATGAATTTAGAAATCATTTCAGGTGGGTACCTGTGTTGGTCTGGAGTAGAAAAGCAAGATTCAAGTCCAGTAAGCACCTTAAAGCCCAACAAGATTTTCCAGGAAGAAGAAGAGTTGGTTTTATAACCTGCTCTTCACTACCCAAAGAAGTCTCAGAATGGCTTACAATCACCTTCCCTTCCTCACCCCACAACAGACACCCTACTATAGGTGGGGCTGAGAGAGTTCTGAGAGAACTGTGACTGACCCAAGGTCACCCAGCTGGCTTCATGTGGAGGAGTGGGGAATCAAACCGGGTTCTCCAGATTAGAGTCCACCACTCTTAACCACTACACCAAACTGGTACCAAGGGTATAAAGGTTTTGAGAATTAAAGCTCTCTTCATCAGATACACATACTTTGACTTTGGAAAGCTTATAACCTGGAAAATCTTGTCACTCCCTAAGGTGCTATTGGACTCGAATAACGAATAATAATGCTCACTTTGCTCAAAGTTTAGAAGTCTGGGGCATGGCATGTTCAAATATTTCATCGACATCCCAATTAGTCCCGGCATTAATTGGCAGAGAAGTGGGGAGGGTACTTACTACTTGTAGGTCTGGGTCATTAAAACTATGCTCGTAAAGAAGACCTGAGATTCTAAAAATGCTGCCATCGGATCTGAAAGGAGAGGAGAAAGCTGCAAAGTGCTGCATTCCTTTCATGTTGCCCCCAGGGGGTTATATCCACCCAGCCTTGCTGTCTGCATACTGACTGCCTTGCAGATATTCAGCAGTGGGATTCTTCTTGTCATTCCTTTTTGCATTTTCACACAACAGTCAGAAATGGCTGTGGATTTAGATTGTACGCATTTGATGAAATCAGAGCTCTGACTCTCGAAAGCATTCGCCGTGGTAAATTCTGTTCGTCTTTAATGGAGTTGTGGTTCGTTTTGCTGTCATAAAGTCTTCACGTTCATTGTGATCAGTTGAGGGTGGAAGTTTGCCCTCTATTTGGCTGTTTAACAGGGGCTAATGTGTTGTCTCAGCAGGAGCTCCTGCATTATACCAGTGGTTTCCTGCACAGAAAACCCCTTTTGTTTGTGAACCAAACACAGGCCTTTATGCTTCCTAAAGAACAAGGGAGGGCAACAATACATCCTGCTGAATTGCCTCCTTATTTATTTAAATTGGTTTGCTGGTGGCCAAAACGTTCTTGTCATTCTTCTCTTGCTGAATTCTTCCCCCCTCCCCTGTCTTCCACTTCCCTCCACCAGCTTTTTAGCCCTGCAGCAGAAAAACAAATGCATGCAAAGGAGCCTAAAATGACTGTGCCACGCTGCCACAAATCAGTGGCAGAACTGCTATTGGCTGGAACAGCTTGCTAGATGAAGTTGCTATATGAAGAATTCAGAATTCTTAAAAGGCTGTCCTTGAATGAACCAGCCTCTTTTTCTGGATGTATGGTTACACAAAGTGGAAAGGTGGATGATTTTGAGGCAGGTACACATGGAGCACAGATTGATTGCTGATAAACAGTCCCACCACCTTTCATTTCCCAGTAGTAAAATGATAGCAAACAGTGACCTGTTTTTTAAAGATAAGTCCCCTCCCCCAAAAATAACACAATTAGCATTGCTTAGAAGTGGATTCAGCCTTCCTTGTAATAAAGAAAATGCTATAAATTGTTGCTTTATGAGGTTGGGAAATCTCTTGGGGTGTTTTCTCACTAGCTTTCCCCCGGGGTTTACACCGAAGCCAGCACCGGAGCTTCTGGTCAGTTTCCCACCATTTGCTCCATGCTCACAATTTCCTCCAGAGTATCACTGCACTGCTCCGGAGCTTCCCTGGAGCAAGAAAATCCTGTTCCAGCATGTCATGTTTGCACAAAATGTGAAAAAATATATCAAAGACTGGGATTAAAAACTCCAAGAAAGTAATAAATGACACCTATGCATTCCCAGATGTTGTAGGAAAAAGAATTCCAGCTGACATCTTTGATTTCCTAGCAACCCATGATTCTGCACAAAATGTTTAAAGTGGGATGGGGAAAAAACCACAGGGTGGCTGGCCAATTTAGTGTGTTAGGGAAGGCAGAGGAAATAGGTTAGTTGGCCTGTGGAGGTAGGAAGAAACAGGGTGACTGGATGGATTGAGGAGGGTGGAACAAAATAGGCTATGGGGCAGGTTAGTGATTGGGGGAAGAATGAATGTGTGGGTGGGTAAGGAAGGGTTGAAAGGAGGCAGAAAAAGGAGAGAAGAGGCAGGGACTGGTAGGATGGAATGGGATTTCCTCTTCCCCGCGAGTCCCTTGCAGGTCCCCCCTCTTGTAACCTTCTATTTGTCTGGTACAGTAGTTCCCAGCCTTTTTGGTGGGTCCACATTTTCTTGGTTTGGTAATCCAATGACTAAATAGTCTTGTCAGAGCATGCACAAATCAATAAAACTGCAAAAACACTGAGCCCGCTTTCACAGGCTCCCCACCCCACAGTCTGGGAAATGCTGCTCTGGTGCCTTTTTATCCCACCCTTCTTCCAAGTAGCTTAGAGCGACTTATATGGTTTTTCCTTCCCTGTTTTATCCTCAGACAACCCTGTGAGTTATGTTAGGTTGAGAGAGTGTGACTGAACTTTGATCTTCCAGATCCTGGTCTAGGACTTTCACCACTGCATCACATGGGCTCTATACCTGTAACTTTGCACTCTCTGCTTAATTAAAAACTGACTTTTTGGCTGTGATTCTAAGTATCCTGAAATTCTGCACTCACAACTAAAGCATAGCCAGTGACTGATATTGCTGGTGCCTATTTAGTATCATTTTAGGATGATGTTGGAGGTTGGTTGGTAGGGACGTAGGTGTGTATTTGAGATTCAAAATATTGTTCTCGTCCTACAACAGTGTACAGTAGCAATGACAGAGCCACAGGGAGCATTCATACGGCTCTTTTAAGCCGTGCCAGGCATGAGTGCTTGGTGGATTTAAAGTGCATGTCCAGAGTCCTCAACATCTGGGAATCATGTCGCTTTTGTTAGTAGCCCGTCGATCCCCATCGGGGATCCGTACTTAAAAGATAGTAGTTTAAGTCTAGACTAAAGCTGGCCGACAGGCCAATGCTGGACTTTCCACCATCAGGTTGTACCTCCAGCACGCAATCAGCCTATAGGAATGGTCTCCAGACCATCCCGAACAGCCGCCATTTTAAAAAACTCTTAGCGATGCACGCATAATTGCTTAAACAAGCAACGTCCCCAGAGCTCCACTCAAGTGATCCAAACAATGTTATGTTTCTGACAGTCCCCGAAGTTTGTCAACTTTATTAAGTGAAATGGTACATAGAGGAAGGTACCGCTGGCTGTGTTTTTACCATTTTTAGTATGCGCATGCACGGAGAAACAAGTATATGGTGAGGCGCCTATGCATATGCGCAGATAGGGTTTTTTTTTTTTTAAAAAAGCCAGCCATACGGCTCCTCACGGTGGATGCCATCTAGACAATCCACCGCGGGCATCACATGCGGTGAAGCGCTTCATGGGCGGGCTGTCTGGTCGTGCAACGCTGGATCAAAAAGATCTAGCTCAAATTACAGCCGGGCAAATGGTGGGATTAGCTGCCCATCTGAACACACAGTTGCCAGCCAGCATGGACCTTTTTGAAATTATCTTGAATGTGAAGATGGTGATGCTAAGAAAATGAATTATTCTGTGTATTCACTGTTAATACTTTAGGGTAGCCACGGACCACAATGTTGACAACACAACGGGTATCCTGAGAGAGTGGCTGAAGAATGTACAAAAGATGTATCATTATGTGGAGTGGAGGCCAATGGATGACCCTCAGTAAGTACTGGAGCGCTAGGGTTTTTTTAGTTAAAGTAACAGGCTGAATGAATTTCAGCTCCTTCGCTGTTGGGGGATTTGTTCTGCAGTACTGCCTTGCCTATAGCAGAGGAGTGGGAGGGATGAAGCAGAAAGATATCCTCCCACTGCCTTGCCTCTCAAATGTGTTCACGAAGAGACATGGGGGGAGGTTGGCAATTTCTTCCCTCTCTCTGCCCTGCCCTTCCCACATATTGTTTTATGGGTCCTCTCTTCAGTAAAACTGGATTTGACGCTCAACACAGTGCTACTGCTGAAAATGGCAGCCCTGTGTCATGTTAGGAAGCTGCCTTATACTGAATCAGACCATTGGTCCATTAAGGTCAGTATTGTCTGCTCATACTGGCAGCAGCTCTCCAGGGTCTTCAGCAGAGGTCTTTCACATCACCTACTACCTGCCCCTATTTCCCCCTCGGTATTTATCACCTTGCCATGAATTACTTGGCTGAGGTGGCTAATAACCACTGAGGCAAGTACTGACTCAGGAAAACCTGCATACCAATGCAGGAGCGAGCAATCAAAATAGATGGCAAGCTGACACTAGCCAATGCAGAAACCAGGTTCTGAGGCAATGCAATGAAAACAGATATTCCGAGGCAAGGGGGCACCAGGTCAAGTGCTAATAAAATGTGGAGCGAATGCCAGATGCAGAATGGACCTCTGTGAAATGGCAAAATCCACTTGCAAACGGTAGCTGAAGTGGACTGAAACTGCATTATTTAGCATGTGTGAAAGTGACACATGCTAAGAACGTAACAGTTGCCTTACTGGATCCAGTACTTTGCATCAGCAGGCAGCTCCATGCCTCTGCACACTCAACAAGTAGTGCCTTCAAGTGGTAGTCCCAAATAGGCTTCTTCCCTTGAATCTTTCTAATCTTTTTTTTAAAGCCATCAAAGCTAGATGCGGCTGTCACAGCATCTTATAGTCATAAATTTCACATGTTAATCACTGTTTTGTTTTATACCAGCTACTTTTTCCATCTTGGGTTGTTTTTTTCCTCAACAAAGTTCCTTTTAACGCATACCTAGGGCAGGAAGTGCAGTGATGCTGCATGTCCTGGGTACACACTCCCAAAATAAATCTGCGAGCGTTTTCTTTGCTCAGAAGCCTCCTTCTGCTCTTACTTTTTTGGAGCACTCAAGGTGACTGAGTATATTTGCTGTTTCTTCTCCCTTTTTAAAAATAAAATGCTGAAGTCAGAAAGGAAATATTAGTGGGCAGTCCAGCATGAATTAGAGTGCGTAACACTGCAAGGCCATATTTTCCCCCCTTTCTGCCTGGTGTTTTGTAGGTCTTATCCTGATGAGATTGGGCCCAAACACTGGCCGAACTCCAGGTTTACCCATGTGATGAAGCTGCGGCAGGCGGCTCTGAGAACTGCCAGAGAAAAATGGTCTGACTACATCATGGTAAGAGTTCCAGGCTGCTGGCAAAAGAGGAAAAGGAAAACAGTTGTACTGAATATTGCAAAAAAAAAAAAAAAACCCTCTTCTTCTGAGATTTACAAGGGGGAAATGGTGTGTGTGTGGCTTTTACTGAAGTTCTTCTCTGCTGCTAAATGCTTTTGTAGACAACTTTGACTATTTGGGATATAGATACCTTTGCATTCCCTAGCTCCAGAAATCCTCTTTCTTATAACTATGACTCTATCCACTTCTTCCTAACATTGGAAGAAGATAAAGGTTACCTGCAATTAATTTTTTAATAAGTTGGGGCATTTGTTTTCTTCTCTGTTGGGTAAGCTTAGTTTCCACCTACCTTCACTTTTTAAATGCCACATATTTCCCAATCTTTTTCATCTTTCTCCTTTTGCTTTTCTGCTTAAAAATCCAAGTAGCTGGGAAGTTCATTTACTAAAATGCTGGGCGCTTTCCCTTATTTTACTTGAAAAACTGTTCTGCAGGGGGAGGGCAAGGTGGGATTGTGATGGTCACCTTGGATAGCCAACAGGAAGAATAGGAACCTTGAGCTTGAAACATGAGAGAAGGGTGAACATCTGACCTGAATTGATTGAATGTGATCCTGCAGTTGGCTTGTGCAACTTGTGTTGGCTTGTGTATATACATTCCCTCCTTGCGCAAGTACCTATGTAAGGAGGGGATGTATATAGAGGTGAAGAGTGGATTCTTAACTAGTCAGCCATCCACCAATGAAGCTTTGTGCTGCTGTGGTTTTGGAAGGAACAAAATTAATACCCACCATCCCTTGTCATGGTCTAATATTCATGGAGAGTATCAACACCTCAAATGAGTCGAGGCAAAGCTTGGATATTGCTGTTGCCAAAGGGCCTGAGGGAGCTCTAGGGTGTTGCATGAGTACATGTGGATGCTCTCTTCTCACATTCAGAAGAAGAAGAAGAGAAGAGATTGGATTTATACCCCGCCCTTCACTACCCAAGGGAGTCTCAGAGCAGCTTACAAACTCCTTTCCCTTCCCCTCCCCTCCCCTCCCCACAACCGACACCCTGTGAGGTAGGTGGGGCTGAGAGAGCTCTGACAGAAACTGCTCTTTTTCAAGAACAGCTGTGCCAGAACTATGACTTGCCCAAGGTCATCCAGCAGGTGCAAGTGGAGGAGTGGGGGATCAAACCCGGTTCTCCCAGATTAGAGTCCGTGCACTTAACCACTACACCAAACTGGCTCTCAATAGTTAAGATCCAAAGAGAGAAGTGTTAGGGCTTTAACTTGCTGGAGAGGCCTACTGCCTCGGAACCTAGATGTTGGCTGGCTGGGATCACTGTCAGCTGAGGAAAATGCACTCTGATTCCCCTGGGATGAATCCTCTTGTTACTACCACAGTGCTTCCAAGCTAGGCCCAAGCAGGGTTCAGCCATGGCTTATTTTAAGCCCTTTTTCTCCAATGGCTCCAGCCTTGGACTATTTCTGTGGGCTTGGTACAAAATGTTTGGAGGCTTCTGCTCTTGTTTATGAAGTTAATAAGTACAGGAGTTCCATTCCAGTCTAGTGGTGATCACCTACTAAATAGCATCGCTTGTTGGTATGCACATATAAACAGTTATAAAGTTGACCAATGTTTGCCTTGGCTGGAGTTCAGTGTAAACTTTGGTTAGCTTAATGCTGATAGATTTGTGGTGGAAGTCTCTACTTACTTGTTCGTTTTGCTGTATCCCAAAAGCTCAGGATGAGTAAGACTCTTTTTTTACGCGATTCTTCTAGACACCCCATCCCCACAACCTGATTGGACAAAATCTCACTTTGTTGGGTTGGTTCCAGTGTGAAACTTCCACTTGCGCTTGACCTCTTGCACAAAATGGAAACACAAGGAGATGCCCACAGCAGCCACTTGCCCTGTCAAATGCACTGTGTCCCTGTTTGTATTTCCACTTGCGCAGCCAATTACTGGGCATTATAGTATATAGAAGAAGAAGAGATTGGATTTATACCCCGCCCTTCACTCCCCAAGGGAATCTCAGAGCAGCTTACAAACTCCTTTCCCTTCTCCTCCCTACAACAGACACCCTGTGAGGTAGGTGGGGCTGAGAGAGCTCTGAGACAACTGTCCTTGAGAGAACAGCTGGTACAGAGCTATGGCTTGCCCAAGGTCATCCAGCTAGGTGCAAGTGGAGGAGTGGAGAATCAAACCCAGTTCTCCCAGATTAGAGTCCGCGCACTTAACCACTACACCAAACTGGCTCTCTTTCCTGGGGAGGGGAAGGGAGGAAAGCACTACAAGTTTTAAAAGATCTTGCACAAATGCAATTCTGCTAATGCTCTTGCATCACTGGATCCGAGTCCGTGTCTTTGTCCATTTTTCTAGTTCATAGATGCTGATAACTTCCTGACAAATCCAGAAGTGCTGAATCTGTTGATAGCAGAGAACAAGACCATTGTGGCACCCATGCTTGAATCACGCACTCTCTACTCAAACTTCTGGTGTGGAATGACTCCTCAGGCAAGCTATGTTACTGTTGTATTCTTACTTATCTGTACAGCACAGTCAGTGTACATGGGTCTTTCTGCATGAACAGACAATGGTAGAAAGGGCCCTTCCTAGGTTGCCAGCTCCTAGGGTTGCCAGCTCCAGGTTGGGAAATGCCTGGAGATTTTGGGGGTGGAGCATAAGGTGACAGGGTTTGGGGCATAATGCCGTAGAGTCCAACTTCCATGTTCTCCATGAGAACTAATCTCTGTCGCCTGGAGATCAGTTGTAACAGCAGCAGATCTCCACCAACCATCTGGAGCCTGGCAACCCTAGCCCTGCCCCAAGGAAGAGAGACAACACTAACAAAGGATGAAACAGTGTGTGACACTGAGAATCTGTGTTCACATTCCCTAATGCGGGGTGGGGGGGAGTTTCACCTGCGTTTTTGAGCCCATGGGCACCTTTGGAATTCTGGCACAACGTGGTGGGCTCAGGCACAAAATGGCCGCCACAAAAATTGCTGCTGCAGGAGGCAGAGGCAGCCACAAAATGGCTGCTGCAACTTCCCTTCAGTCACTCAATGGAGATCCTTGTGCTGCGGAAGCAGCTGCTGCCAAAGTAACATTTTAAAAAATCTGCATAACTGAGCAAATCTGCAATGGCCAGTCAAAAACCTTGCGAGGCAAAAGCCCTACCTGCCCATGCCCAGTTTTAAAAAATATTTGGTGGGCACCAGGAAAGGTGTCAGCGGGTACCTCAGCGCCCATGGGACCATATTAGGGACCCCTGCCCTAATGTGTAATGTAGCTAGGGTTGCCAGTCCCCATGTTGGTGTACAGTCCCCAGGTCCCAGCAGGGTTCCCCTGCTTTTGGGTTTTTTTGCCTGCTGCTGGCCAGATGGCAAGCAGGGAAAACCCTGCCCCCAAACAGCCACGTCTGGCCGTGACATCTGGCCGTGACGACATGATATCATCACATTGAGGACATCACATGTGACGTTCTAGTTTGAGGGCAAAACTCTATGGTAAATTTGGCCTAAAACCATAGAGTTTTGCCCTTAAACCAGAGTGTTACCTCCACAATGATGTCACTTCTGACTGATGTCATCGTGTCAGCGACATCCTGGAATGCCCCCCAAACCCCCCTACTGGCACGGCGAGGGGACCTGGCAATCCTAAATTTATCTGCAATAAGCAGCTACACTGTGGGGGATGCTGCAGTCTGATATGGGTTGAGACCATGGCATTAAGAAGGGGCATCACCAGTCCTTCTCACTGGACTGCTTTATGGCTTAAAAACAAAACAAAACAATACCAGTCCTGTAGTTCATGGTGCAGTAGTATCACACATATCAAAACCCGCAGGCTTCAGAGAATGGCCTATGAGCAACTGAGACTGCAAGTAGGTCTCTGCCTGTTCAGTGCCTGATTTGAGACTTGGAGCCTTTCTCGAAGAAGGAGAAGAAATATAACAGAAATGTAGAGTGGCTTTGCACGTGCCCTCAAATTAGAAGCATTGACCAGATTCACTGTTGCATCGTGAAGCCAGGAATCCGAGTTTAGCCAGTTTCTGTTTCACTAGTAATTAACTTCAGCCGCCTAAAAACAAGTGGCATTCATGTCATGGCAGTATGCTAACGGGTAGCATTACAATAGTCATCCAAAAATGCTTACTTGGCATTTGCAGACGAGGGATGCTGACAGATTATGTATACCTGTCAGCCACAAGACCCTCAAGCCCAGGCGATTCATGTGTAATTAGGGGGAACTGTTAAAACAAGCCCGTAACAAAAAAAATCTAAAACTTGTGTGAATGTTGCATTCTCCAGGCACAGGAAGGCCCATTTCTTTTCCTTTCATCAGCCGGTGGCGGTTCCTTTCATTGCTGCTGTAAAATAATTTTGATTCCATCCTGATCTGATTATCTGAGCCAGTATAATTTTTTTATTATACGTTTCATAAGCATTGCACTTAACTGGCATTCTCACCCTGTTCTTCCCGAGTAACCCACTGAGTGGATGTTGTTTCTATTCCCGTTGCACAGACAGAAAACTCAGTCTGTGACCTTTATGGGCCCTAATTCCTGGTCCACCAAGTTCAACACCACTTTCCAGTGCCCTAATATCATCAGGTTTTTGTTTGCCTAAATATGAAGAGGAAAAGCTATAGAAGGAATAACATCTTGCAGGATTTTCTGTCCCGCGGCTCCTATGTTTGCTTTGTTTATAGATGATTCCAGTGCTGTTATTTCATTCTGTCTCATCAATTTTCCCTTCTGGGGATTAATTGCTGACATAGCCGGAGGGCACCAGGCAGCTGGAGCAGTGATGTTGCAGTGGTTTTTGGAAGCAGGAGCAGCGCCAGCCTTTGTCAGTTAGTTGGTCCTACAGAAACATCCAGGTGTACATTTCCAACAAGCAGGATGACTAACCAATGAGCCCACAGTTTATGGGAGGCCGAAAAGTACATCAGGGCAATCCACGGCATGTTCACCTTGAGTGAGAAGGCTTCATTTCAATGTGACTGTTTTGTGTGACTCAGTATTTGGAATGATCTTTGGCATTGCTTTGGTCTGTGTCAGGCTGTTCTCTCATCTTGGCAGTAAGCTAGAAAGTTGTGCTTTTTCAGGGTGGACCTCTTAGGCAATTGTTTCCATCACTGAATGTGCTGGTAACATGGCTCGCACCAAAATATTTGCCAGCCCATGATCAACAGAAAAACCCAAGGTGGCAGAATGTTTACCAGTCATGAAGATATGTAGAGACTTGGAGTCTGTCTTCCCTCACCCATAGATCTTCAAAAGATGCCCTGTTTCTGAATTGAATCTCTGGAGCAGGAATAGCAGAAATCTTACATCCACCTGGAGGATTCTCATCCTTGATAAAAAGGCACAGTCAATTTCAAGTAAGCCAGTGGCATTAAAAAAAGGGCAGAGTGTTAAAAAAAAAAGTACTGTTTCAGACATCATGCAAAATCCTACTCCTCCATTTTGTACAGCTTGGCACGCAATGGTGGACAGTAAGGTCCTGTTTGGTGCCAGTGATGAGAAACAAGAGTTTCCACTGGAATGGAGACTGATCTTTTATCATGTCAGGGCCAGTTCACATGATACAAACACCTACTGGATACCACAAGGACTTTGTTTTGCACATATGGTGGGAGTTCTTTGCCTCTCCAGTGTGTTTGGGGGCAAATGTATTTTGATTGTGACCAAATGCTTCTGCCTCCCATTCGGGGCACTGTTTTCACAAATGGAAATGCTGGGCAGCTACTGCTTGCTCCATTTGGAAATTTACTAGTAACCAACACTGGGGATCGCAAAGGCTTCTTACTGTGTAGACTCAATCCCCACTGTCTGAACAGGTGCTAGAAAAGGTCTTTGCAAGCAGCAGATGTTTTTGCTGTTTTGGATGCAGGTAAGCGAGAGAAAAAACCTGTCAGGAGCTTGCTGGAGCTGTTTTACAGGCAGCTCTCAGCTTGCAGAAACAGCTGGTTGACCTTTTGGCGGTGGTGGCGTTTTCACACTTGCTTTCTATCTGCTCAGTGTATACATTCTGTAAATCACTCCGTCTTTTCAAAAGGCATCACAAGTCTCCAGCACACCCCGTCTTTCCATGCCAAGGAACCGATTCTGTAAAAGGCTGCTTAGGAACTTGCTCTCATTCTGGAAACCTGGGAGCACAAAGTAATATTGGCAGATTGTTGCAGAAGAAAAGCTATATGAACTGCTGCTGCTTTTCCCTCTGGTGATGAAAGCAGGTCTTTAAAGCATGGCAGTGCATTAGCCTTGTGGAGCAGTGGGAGATCCAGATGGCAGTTTGTAGCTGGGATTGAGGGTACAGCAGTCTGAGTATGGGCTATTTCCAGGTCACACCATTCATTTTTGGCAAGGAACAAGGCCTCTTCTCCTGCTTAAGCTGCCAAAATTACAAGTACTCCCATGAGAGGGGTAGTAGCTCTGTGGTAGAACATCTGCTTGGCATGCAGAAGTTCCAGTCCCCAGCATCTCCAGTTAAAAAGATCAGGTGGTAGGTGATGTGAAAAGACCTCTTCCAGAAATAGGGTTGCCAGATCCACTTACCTGGCCAGTGTGGGGGCTCCCAACATCCTTCTGGGAGACCGGGAGTGATGTTGGGCAATTTCTGGTAAAACCACAAGTGCAGGACCCAGCACAATGATGTCACTTGGAAGTGATGTCATCACGCTGTGGGGAGCACTCTGGTTTTTGGGCAAAACTCTATGGTAAATTTGGCTTCAAACCATAGGATTTTGCCCACAAAGCAGAGTGTCCCCCCCCCCCCCACGTTCCTGATGTGATGACATTACCTCCGAATGAAGGCATCACGATGGGGCCTGCACTTCCGGTTTTACCAGAAGTCACACAGAAAGGTCAGGATTTCCCCTCTGCTGGCCAGCTGGCTGGCAGTGGGCAAAAGCAGGTTCCTTCCCCCGCCCCCACTAAGGGACTGGGAACCCTAGCCTGAAACCTTGGAGAGCTGCTACCAGTCTAAGTAGACAGTACTGACCTCAATGAACAAATCATTTGGCTCAGTAAAAGGTTGCTTCATGTGACCGATTAAATGTTCAGTCCAAAGAAATCTCAGTAAGCTTGGTAGTGGTAGGTAGGTAGGTAGGTTTATTGTATAAAGCCATTGGCCATTACAAAATACAGAATACCACAAAACGCTAATAAAACTTTAAAAAGCACTAATACAATCCAGTTAAAAATTGACAACCAATCAATAATAAAAAGATAGTACAGGTTTGAATACCTTCAGGTAACCTGGCCCTTGGATCTAATCTTAGATGCTGCTAAACCAAACAAGGAGACTCTGTAGGATAGATAAGAATCATTATCTGAAAGCAAGAACACAATCTTTTCAGCTTCTGACTATGCTTGCATAACTGATAGAAATCCTGTTAAAAATTTCTCTCTTGGAGTGCTATATAGCGGACAATAGAGCATGTAGTGAGGAAGGTTCTCCACCTCTGACGAACCACAAATGCAGAGACATTGCTCTTTTGGAGTGTGCAAGTAATGGCTAGCCAAAAGAGCTGTTTGCATGGCTTGAAAGCGCAAGGCTGTAGAAGGCACTCTAAGATGGTAGTTAGAGATGTTGACTAGGTAACTCGCCCTTCGCTCACTTGGAGTCTCAGAGCAGCTTACAAACTCCTTTCCCTTCCCCTCCCCACAACAGACACCCTGGGAGGTAGGTGGGGCTGAGAGAGCTCTGAGACAGCTGTCCTTGAGAGAACAGCTGGTACAGAGCTATGGCTTGCCCAAGGTCATCCAGCCAGGTGCAAGCGGAGGAGTGGGGAATCAAACCCGGTTCTCCCAGATTAGAGTCCGTGCACTTAACCACTACACCAAACTGGCTCTCAGTAAGCTTGGTAGTGGGAGTATAGCTCAAACTTAGTCAGGTAATTGAACAGCCAAGACCCATTTTCTTTTTTTACAAAGAGAGTATGTCATCTTCTTTGTTGCTCACCCAAGATAAGAATCATAAGAGTGTTTTTTTTGTGTATGCAAGAGTGAAAGGTGATTTTGCCTTCAGTGCCCAATGTTCAAACTGATCTGCAGATTAGGTACCTTAAATTCTGAAAGTTTGTTGCTCACAGAAACAAATTGGGTCTGAAGGTTCTGGTAGGCAGTCCCTGTCATTTTAATAAGCTGTGAGCTGTTTTTGTTCTAGGGTTACTACAAGAGGACACCAGATTACGTCCTGATCAGGGAATGGAAGAGGGTTGGTTGCTTTGCTGTTCCAATGGTCCACTCCACGTTCCTGATCGATCTGAGAAAAGAGGCCTCCGATCAGCTGATGTTTTATCCCCCACATCAGGACTATACCTGGACCTTTGATGACATCATTGTCTTTGCTTTCTCCAGTCGCCAAGCAGGTAGGCTTTGTGAAAATATCCACCGTGGACAGTCATGGTAGATTTCATGCAGTATAGCAGTGTCATGGAACCAAGTGTGTGTTGTTCTCGGAACTGCACAGGGGTGACTTTATAGTAACTGTAATAAGACTAATTTCTGGGCAGCCATGGTGATGGATGTATATTGCCTCAAATGCACATGCAAGTAGATATATACTCATGTATACCCTGAATACTAAGTCGCCATGTAGTATATAGCCTGTCCTTTCCTGTGCAAAAACTAGTCAGGATCTTTTTGAACTGCTACAACAATTACCCTTTTGTCTGCTTTATCTTTAAATCAGCACAGGGCATTCTGCCGCAGAGTAAGATCCTTTCTGCCTGCAAGGTGACTGACAGAGGCGATAGAATTGCCCTCTCCACCACATTAGACTCCAGGTGGAAGGCTGATTATTTTTTTTAGAATGCTCTCTGAAGTGTTTGGTTTTGAAAAAGTATATGTGAACTAGCAGTTGCCCTGATCCAGGCTGTCCAAGCTAGCCCTAGCAGGGTCGGCCTTGGTTCGTATTTGACTGTGAGACCACCAAAGAAGGCCAGGGCTACTATGCAGAGGCAGGAATGGCAAACCACCTCTGACTGTCTCTTGCTTTGAAAACCCCATGGGGTTACTAGAAGTCCTCTGCAACTGGACAGCACTTTCCACCACCAAACTACCAGTTAAGGAGAGGGTTATGCCCAGGGGTCATTTCGTAAAAAAAAAAGATGCAGGAGCTCATTAGTATAACTCATTAGCATAACTTATTTGCATATGCCACATCCCCTGACATCACCAGAAGTGTGTCAGAAGGCAACACCCACCGCTCAGGCTCCACCCCAAAAATCTCCAGGTATTTCCCAACTCAGAGCTGGCGAGACAGCTTGACTCTTTGACTAAAGACACGTTAGGTTTCCTTTGCCCTTGCAGGGAAGCTACCCTACAACAAGCATGAAAATACAGATCAAGTTAGTACACTTTTGCTTTTTTCCACAGTGCATCACCATATGCGCCCGCTCCTGGGCTCGTTACTCCCGGAACGGCGTTCCTACGCGTTCCTGCTCGAAATGACCCCGGGTTATGCCAACCGTTTATCTCTGGTGTGCTGTTACATAAAGGAGGTTGTTTTTATCATCAGGAGCTTTTACAAATATCGTCACCTGCAGTCCTAAGACATACAACCAAGAATGGTTATCTCAGTCTATCACCTCATTTCATGTAACATATAAAAAGGTCTACGTGAATTCAGCATGTTGCGTGTGCAGTCCTATTCCTAGCACTATACTATCAACATTACATCATGCACCACCAACTGGGGCTAACCGTAACCCACCATATTGTGCTGCTTTTTTTGGTGGGGGGTTGCTGCTGGGAAAAGGGCTGGACTCACGCCACACACAGAAACTGGTAAATTTCCTAAATCACAACAGGAAACCAAGAAGCGTGTGTTACTCTAGTTCTATGTTCATTCCTGTACTCTACATCTAAACCCTGACCTGAACATTAAAGCCATCTCTCATCAATGGTAGTCAAGTCAGTAGGCACTGACACTTGCACTTCCCCCTAAGGAACTATCTGTCCCCATGGTTGGTTGGGTTTGAGTCACAAAATGCAGCAGAAAGCTTTCTGCTGCACCACCAACCTAAGCAGTCACCCTGCATCCAGGAGCAGAGAACTTTCTTCAGTATATGAAGGGTGCAAGTAGCAATACTTGGTATCGATTAGTACACAAACATGTTCCTCTGTGAAATGTTGGAAGGTATATTATGTAAAACTGGGCACTGGATAATGTCCTGGACATAGGCTTGAATCAAGGTTTCAAGGCACCTTTGAGTAAAGGAAATTATGATGGAAATAGTGAGGATAAAAACATTAACCAATGCTGTTGGAACAACTGCTTTGAAATGGCTCTGAAAATGTTTTTTTTTACAAGGCAAAGCAGGTCAAAGGCTGGGGAATGAGGGAGGCGGATGTACGAGTTGATTAAATCATTGCCAAATCCATTAATGTCAGGATATCTTTTCATCCATTTCCCATAATGACACCTGACAGTTGAACTGTGGTTTGGCAAAGGATTATAGTCAGCTGGTTTGCCTGCGGAGAGAAATTCATAATGGAGCAGACACACAACAGCCCTTTCCATAGTCAACTAAAAATACCAGGAGGGGTCTGCTATTAATAATCTGGGGCCTCTGGCTTAGTTGGTCATGTCTGAGTGGAGCTTAATTTTGAACTCCTAAGCTCAGAGCTTTAAAAAAATAAATAAATTGTGCCTCATATTGGATGGCAGCTTTGGAGTGCCCTGAGTTTCTGCAGCTTTTTAGGGCTGCTGTTGATTTACCTGTGAATCTGGTTTTACTCAGGTCCCCCCCCCCCCCCCCCCACAATTGGCTTTGGCATCCTCTGACTCAATGGCCGAGGCCTGGAACCAGAAAAGAGATCTGTGTCTGCAGAAGATAATCACCTTTGCAGCCAGACCTATGGTTAATGTTTTTAGAGGCAAGCCAAGCTCCAGCTGTCTCCACCCCCCCCCCCCCCCGGATCTTAGCCCAAGTACCTAAGTCAAGAGGCATGCATTGGGATGCATTGAGGTGTAGCCAGAGTTTATTACAGAGTGGGTTGCTCATCAAATTGCATTAAATCCTATATCCAGTGACTTTTTCCAATGACAAATCTAGTGTTGAATTCATTGAGCAAGGTTTATTGGCAGCTGTGATGGACCGTCAAGGTTTAATGCCTAACAGAGTCTGAGAACCTTTGAGTGACAGGCTGTTCAAACGGCATTCTGTTGAGAGATGACAGTTGGGAACTGACAGTTGAAAAAGAGACAGTTAAGCACTGAATGTGGACTGGGAAGGAGGCTAAGAGAGTGAGTGGATCAAGGAGGATCCTCATTCAAACCAAAAAAGGGAAATCGGCTCTAATAAAGAGAATTGACCCCTGCCCAGTTAAGAAGGGAAACAGCTTCAGTGAAGAGGAGTGATCCCTGGTTTGTGTATAAAGAAGGATTTTGAGAATTTGGTTGTATGTTCCTGCCTTCTAAACTTTATGTGTTGGTAAAATTCAGAAACCTATGTTTGAGCCAGTTTGGTGTAGTGGTTAAGAGCAGTGGACGCCAATCTGGAGAACCGAGTTTGATTCCGCAGTCCTCCACATCAAGCCAGGTGGGTGATCTTGAGTCGGAGCAGTTCTCTCAGAGCTCTCTCAGCCCCATCTACCTCACAGGGTGTCGGTTGTGGGGAGAGGAAGGGAAAGTGATTGTAAGCCATTCTGAGACTCCAAGGGAAGGGCGGGGTATAAATCCAACTCTTCTTCTTCTTAAGCAGAAACTGAAAATAAAGCGTCTCTCCTTGAAGTTTTAAAGACCTTGTTGAATAGCAGAAACACTCATTGGCAACAAATCATCTGGTGCTTGTGTGAATACAAAGTTATCTCAGTTTTGTTATCTGTTCACTTCATACATCCTACACCTGATTCCACCTGAACTTTTCTCCTCCCAGTTAAATAAAACATTTTATTTTGATCTTTCAATAGCCTCTTGTGTGCCATTTCAAAAGCAGAATATAAGAAGGTGATTTAGTCTCCTCCCTCAGTTCCCTGGGCTGGGCCAGCATCTGTCTGTCTAATAAAGAGACTGGGTGGAACAAGCATAGACAAACAAGAAGAAAATAGATAATGAGGCTGCTCAGCAAGAAAGAAGACAAAAGGGAAAATCCTGCGCGTAAGGCAGAGAAGAGGGCAAGATCACCAAAGCAGCATATATATTATTCGCAGCATATATATTTATTGTGGCAAATTAATAATATTCATATTATTAATATAAGTCTATCCCATAGTCCATCAGTTTTTCCAGTACTAAAAACAATAAATGGATTCCATTTATCTGTCAGCAATTAAATTTATCTGCCACAGCAATTAAATTCTTTTGCTAATTGCTGTGGACAGGTCCAACACTAGGTGAATTCTCTGATACCCCTGACAAAGCCTGGACAGCAAACCGAGTAGGGGCTTTGTGTGGTAATAAACCAGCCCCCTATCACTTGGCAATGTTTCCCTTTTTTCTGCTGGCACTTTGCTGGGTGTAGAAGAAGAAGAAGAGATTGGATTTATACCCCGCCCTTCACTTGGAGTCTCAGAGTGGCTTACAAACTCCTTTCCCTCCCCCTCCCCACAACAGATACCCTGTGAGGTAGGTGGGGCTGAGAGAGCTCCCTTGAGAACTGCCCTTGAGAGAACAGCTCTGAGAGAACTATGGCTTGCCCAAGGTCATCCAGCAGCTGCAAGTGGAGGAGTGGGCAATCAAACCTGGTTCTCCCAGCTTAGAGTCTATGCATTTAGCCACTATACCAAGCTGGCTCAGTTTTTCTTCTAACATTTATCTGCAGTATTCATACTGCAATGGGCACTGTTCCTTTTTCTTAACTTTGTCCACCAGAATATCTATTTCCAAACCACAGTTTTTAATTACCCCTCTGCAAATGAAGAAGGTGTGGGCTTCTTCCCCTCCATCACCAATGCAGTCCTTGCATCAACCATGGCACATTCCGCGTCAGAAGGCTATTTTCTAACTGATAAATTTAATTATATACCTAAGATATTTTAAAGCAACAGGCACAAATGCAGCATCTGGAAAATTAAATGGATACAAACTTCCATTTTCAAAACAGATGCCTGTCTTTATGTTACACGAAATAACCATATATGAAACAGGCTATGGCTTCCTATGGAAAGTTGTTTCAGTTGCAAACTCAGATTTGGCACTGGGTAACAGCTTATAAGGCCACAGGATATAAACAGCTGTTTTATTTGAAGATGAAAGCAATTAAAATGCACCTAGGAATTTGCTTTGTTCTCTCCACAACTCAATTGCTTGGACACACTTGATTCATCTATATGGTGTAGGGTGAAAGTCTATGCTTCTTAAAAGTATGTGTGCACTGGGGGGGGCTACTATGTATACTCTACTAGAGATGGCTAGAGATGGGTTCTAGAGTTTAAACCTAGAAAAGAGAAGAGATTGGATTTATACCCCGCCCTTCACTACCCAAAGGAGTCTCAGACTCCTTTCCCTTCCCCTCCCCACAACAGACACCCTGTGAAGTAGGTGGGGCTGAGAGAGCTCTGACAGAAACTGCTCTTTTTCAAGAACAGCTGTGCCAGAACTATGGCTTGCCCAAGGTCATCCAGCAGCTGCAAGTGGAGGAGTGCGGAATCAAATCCGGTTCTCCCAGATTACAGTCTGCACACTTAATCACTACACTTACCTGAGTATTGTGTCTCCTTAGCCCAAATAACCGGGGGGGGGGGGTAAACTTGACAGGGAGTAAAATGCATTCTGCACATGCTCAGATGCATGCATTCCTTTACGCTAGCAAGTTACAGCAAAGTGGTTGGCAATAAGTTGTTAAAACCAGAAACCAATCTGAATGAAACTGGGTATTTACTTTTCTGTTCCTGCCCCCTGGCACTTATATTCCTGACAGAAATTTGTCATTTCACACTGAAGAAGAAGAAGAGAAGAGGTTGGATTTATATCCCACCCTTCACTCACCTGGAGTCTCAGAGCGGCTTACAAACTCCTTTCCCTTCCCCTCCCCACAACAGACACCCTGTGAGGTAGGTGGGGCTGAGAGGAAGCAACCCCAAATAGTATAAATCCCCACTGAGGAAGCAACCCCAAATAGTATAAATCTCTTTCCATTTTTCTGGCAATTTCCCACTTGTCACTGTGAGCACTGGAGGAGAATAGAAACAATGCAGTAACAACTACTTCTAACATAATAGTTCATTTTTAACCAACACTGAGAAATCGTGGGGGGAAATACTTACCTAAGATTTCTTCTGGCTCCTTCCCACCTAGTCCCAGAATTGTGCATTTCTGGGTTCAAAGGATTTATGTAGCCCCACTGTTCATACAGGTTACCAGCCACAGAACTGAAATTCTTTTGCCTCCTATTCTCACACAAGGCCGGCTTACACTGAAGCGTTCTGGGTTAGCCTGTTAAAGAGACAGAAGTAAAGGACCCAGGGAGATCTTTGACTTTTGACCCAGGGAGAAAAGGTGATGGATGAAACCAGAGCAAATGAGAATGAATTCAGTTAAAAAGGGGGTTAACTGATCAGCTTCCTGACTCTGCTCCCCCATTCCTTCTCTCGCAATTGGAAAAACCTCTTCAATAAAAACAATTACGAGACCTACTTTGCATAGCATATTTTTGATGAGGTATTGCCTCCAAATGCCCCCTCCATATCTATGGGCCTGCTGATGGACCACTTTCTGGTGAACCAGTTGCTGATTGTTGGGATTTTTGCAATGAACGATGGATTAAGTACAAAGAACATTGACCCAATCCATAAGACATTCCCCATGTACTTTAACCAAGAGTGCCTGTTCAGGATCACGTAACACAAATTAAGCTTCAGTCCTAAAAACACTTTCCTGTGAGTAAGTCCCAATGAATAAAATGAGACTTACTTCTGAGTAGGCCTGCTGAGGAGTGCTCCCTTAGTTATGTTTTAAAAGCGAAGAGTTCCTATGGGTTTGTATCTGCAAGGGGAATAACTTGGACATTCTAATGGAAAAATCAAATGGAGGACACAAGGCCTAACACATGACTTTCTGTCTACGTGCATTCAGTACAATGATTTTCATGGTCATGATTTCGAGCTTATAATTGTCTGATGCAAGATTCTTGGAAATAAAGATGGCAGTGATTTGAATAGTGGCATCACTGTATATATCACTTTACAGCGTAACTAGCTCAAACCAGGATCTCAAAAGTAGAACTATGAATGTACTATCATAGGGCACACATTTTTCAGATTTGTGCAAATCTGTTCTTGCAGCAGTTCTGGCTAATAGAGGCTTACCGAAGCCATCTCCTTCCTTGATACAGGAATTGTTGTCCCTCAAATTGCTGTATGGCAAGGAGGGATTCAACAGGTCCCACTTTTCCCTTTGTAATCACTTAGTGATAAGGAAAGTGTAGCTGTTGAATTTCTCCTTGTGATACAAGAGTTGCTTTTGGATAGCCTTGACTCCAAGCACTGCCAATGCACATTCATATATGAATTGTGTGCTCAGAGCTCTGTGGGAAATGTTTAAAAGTAATAAAAACATAGCAGAGGATTAGCAGGCCAGAAGACTGCATACTGAGTATAGGGCTTTCTTTAATTTCAGCATTCAGTTGGAATCTGCATACTCATGTTCAAACCATTTCTCAGAAATACAGAAACATGACATTTGGCCCTAAAAAGATCTGCATGGGGGAGGGGTTGTCTGCCTGAACGGGAGGGCGGAGCTGCAGTGCTGGGGAATGGGGCAGATTAACTTTCCCTCCCTGTACCGTTTCCCCAGTTAGAGATGCCCTCCCCTCCCCAGACTAAATGGAGCTCTGACAGGGAAAAAGATGGGTTCCTGGGCCTGTCTTTCTCTCACACTGGGGCTTAAACCAGCTTTAGGGAGGGCATTTTCAACTGGGAAAGAGTCACGAGGAAGAAAAGTTAGTGTCCCACATATACACCAGCTTTTTTTAAAAAAAAGACAAAATAATGTGTTAAGAGTTCCAAGACTGAAATGAGTGCCAGTGTCACATCAAGGGTTGCCAACCTCCAGGTGCTGCCTGGAGACCTCCTGCTATTACAACTGATTCCCAGACAACAGAAATCATTTCCCATTGAGAAAATGGCAGCTTTAGAGGGTGGACTCTGTGGCATTCTATGCCAATGAGGTCCCTCCCCTCCCCAAACTCTGCCTTCCCCAGCCTCCACTCCCAAAATCTCCAGGTTCTTCCCAACCCAGAACTGGCAACCTTAGACTCACATCACATGTCGGTTGGTCCGCAGTTCCTTACGATGTCATACAAGACCTTTAGGAGGAGAGGAGTTTTTTTAGCAGTGTTCTCTAGAGCGCTGAACTTCGGTTTGGTGAATCCACACACAATGGCTTGGGATTGGGGGACCATTTTTGAGCCTGTCCGGTTGTCAGCTCATTTTTCAGTGCTTGCTCCTTCAGCCAGTGTGAGGCTAACATGAGAGGGAACCCTAAGATGCTGAGAGGAAGAATGCCATGACAAAGCAGAAAAACTCCTCCTTTAAGGCTTCATTGTTTGATTCTTTTCTTACTGTGTAGGTTTTCCTGGACCTCTCTGGTTTGCTTCTTTTTAGTGGCACCCAAAAGTTTCCCTGATGCCTCAGAGTCCCTTCCTCTTGTTTTTAAAAATCTAGAATGGCAGTTTGTGGAGAAGAAGCTATAGAGTGCCTGGTATACAGCGAGGCCCCATGACCTTCAGCCCTGATAACAAGCTCAGTTGGAGGGGACCTGCTGTTTCTTGAGTTGTACTGATTAGGAAGGATTAGCTGGTGGTAGACTCTGCCTCCTAGACCAGCCCCAGACACCCTTGCAAAGAGGTCACAGCCCATCCCCATGGCAACCACCCTTGCCTCATTAGGAGGGCCCACCTCACATTTCTGCCCTTTTTGTCCCCAGGCATTCAGATGTACATCTGCAACAGAGAACATTATGGGTACCTCCCTGTGCCCCTGAAACCTCACCAGATGCTGGAGGAGGACATGGACAACATTGTTCATGTGTTGATCGAGGCAATGAGTAAGTCACCGTATGTGGCGTCTGTGCTTCAGTTCTTCGCACAGTGTTGTTTGGAGTTACGATGTTACGGGATTCTCCCTTGCCTGTGTGGCTGCTCAGCTGGTGTTACAAATAAAGGACTAAGGTTAAGCTCAAAGAGGTTTTAATTCTGCAACACATGGGTGTTTTCCACAGGGAGATAGGCTTGTGTAGTTCCCCTGTTGTTGCTGCTGCAGCTGCTGACATCGCACTGCAGCAATTGGACCTCCACATGCAGGTTTCCATACAGCAGCCATTCCCCACACAGCATCATTTGTTTGTTTGTTTTATTTATACTCCGCCTTTCTCCCAAATGGGGGCCAAAAGCAACTTATACAATTCTCCATTCCTCCATTTTATCTTCACAACATAAAAGGTTTTTTCAGTATTTTTTTTAAATAGGCAATCATTATAGTATCATAATAATTTGTGTATCAGATCTCTGAGAAGTCTCTAGCCCCTTTCATTGTGGAGATGTGCCTTTTCCCTTATATCTCTACAATGAAAAGGGCCAGAGTGTTATTTTTGAGTGAAAGCTGGGAAGTCAAAGAACCTGATATTATAACAATAGCAACAACAGGTTGAGAGGGGACATGATTGCTCTCTTCAAGTATTTGAAGGGCTGTCACTTAGAGGAGGGCAGGGAGCTGTTCCTGTTGGCAGCAGAGGACAGGACTCGCAATCATGGGTTTAAATTAAGGGCGGGAAGGTACCAGCTAGATATTAGAAAAAGCTTTTTGACAGTAAGAGTTGTGCAACAGTGGAATCAGCTGCCTATCAGCTGCCTATCCCCATCACTGGCAGTCTTTAAGCAGCCTCTGGACAGACACTTGTCAGGGATACTGTAGGGTGATCCTGCATTGAGCAGGGGGTTGGACTAGATGGCCTGTATGGGCCTTCCAGCTCTGTGATTCTATGATTCTAATTGCCAATGGGAAAAAATCCTGAAAAGGCCCAATGGCCAATGCAGAGACAGGTGCATAGAAAATGGCTGCCATGTGTGTAGGACTGTGAAAATCCAAATGTTCCCATCCACGTGGCAGCATTCAGACTTTGCTTTGCCAAAACTTTGCAGCAAAGCAAGTTTGACAAAGATCAAGGGGAAAGCCTGGGGAGGAGATGCATAAATGCACCACATGGCTGAGGGGAAGCAGGAATCCAGGTCAAATAACCTCTGTGGAAACAGCCATTATCTGTAAATTGTGTAAATTTTTGTGGGTTTGTAATTTTATAGCTAATTAATTTTTTTAGATGAAGTATGGGGTTTTCTAATCTTTGTGCACCCTTCTGAGCTTTGAAACAATGAAATACAAATCAAGAACATTAAATAAATATTATCATAATGTTGCACCTAACCTGAGTTTTTTCCATAGGCAAACATAGGACTGTATACAGTATTGACTGATTCCTTTTAAACAGGGTTTTAATCTTGGCTTGGAAAAAAATGGGCCCTATTTCTCTCTTCTCTTCCCCCATAAATACCCCACCACTTTCAAAGAGTCCTTTAAAAATGATGCAGTTTTGTACTTAACTTAGGAACAAGATCCATTGAACACAGTGAAACTTGTTTCTTTCTGAGCGTATATAGGGATCAATCCACCAGCAAGTTTCCCCTTTTTCCCAAGCTTCAAGGATTTCTTCATTAACAACTTAGAACAGTGGTTTGTTGTCTCTTTCAGTTGACCGTCCAGCCATTGAACCTTCTGACTACGTCACAGTTCCTCCAAAGCACCCAGACAAGATGGGATTTGATGAGGTAATCAAAGGGCACCTGCTGTGAATACTGCTGAACTATGTAGTGTCCCCAAAAGAGGTTCTCAGGCAGTTGAGAAATAGAACCCAATTCCCCCACTAAAAACTACATTTGGGGCCTGTATAGATTATCCTAACAGCCTCTAGTTGTCCATCCAACCCCTTTCATGTTTCATAATTTTCACACATTTTTGCAATTCCTTGCATCCTATCCTTGCAATCTATTTTCACTGGACACGCTAAGAGTTACGACCTTCAAGGCAATATGTTTTGCTGCCCTCTTCCCCAAAGAAGGGAAAACCTGAAAATTACCCATCATCTTCTTGCACTGCACTCCCCTCTGCTTACATTTATATTGTAAGTTCTGGTTTCTCTCCTCCTTCCTCTAGATTTTCGTGATAAATCTGAAACGTCGGAAGGACAGGCGAGACCGAATGTTACAAACATTGTATGAGCAGGAAATTGCGGTCAAGCTGGTAGAAGCTGTGGATGGAAAGTGAGTTTTGCGTTGCTGCCCCTTGTTTTTGTGGAAGGTTTACATGCTGCCTGGCACAAAGGTTTGCAGTATTTTGACAGTCTAATTGAATTATTTTCATCACAGTGAATACCTCACCATAACGGAGTGTGGATTTGAGGCACGGTTCTCATTCGGTGTGTCTGGAAATGCTGGTTTGGATCCACTGGTACTTTCGACAGACAGAAAGGATTACTATCTGTAGAGGACACCTTCCTTGCCTCCCCGCTCCTGCAGCAGCTCAAAACACCCCTGAAATGCCACTCCCCCCGGTGTCATGCCCAAAACAGCATGAGAGGGGACTGAACGTATCTTGCTAATGCTGTGATACTGGGAAGGCGGGAAGGCCCTACAGAGAAATGATGCATAAGGGGTAATGCCATGAAGGGCTCTTGCACTGGGGGAAGCACCCCGGGAAGTCACACTGGGCTCAACCATTGCATTATAGGATTTGACAACATGCAGCCCGAGGCTTTTTCTCCCAAGTGAAACGTTCAAGTCCAGTTTAAATTCTACTTGGTCAAATTTTGTGAATTTCAGACAGGGCATAAGCTACAAGGAAGAGTACGAAGTCTGAGCCCAATAAAGTTTTATTCAAAGTGTTTTGCGTGCAAAGCATACTTCTTCAGACAAATGGAATGAAATCTCCTCAAGGGCTACTTACAGGAAAGGGGGGGGGCAGCCGTTAGGAGGGGCCACTCAGAGCCAAGATGCATATGCGGAGCTGAAATTGGATCAGGTGGGCGTAAGATCAGTGGATAGCAGCAAATCAGCACATAAATGCAAGAGTTAACAAAAGATGTGAGAATGAAGCTAGAGTCCAGCAATACCCCCAAGACAAACCAAGCTCAACCCTGTGTGCATGCAAGAACAGAGACTCTGCGTGTGCACACTTCTTCACATACACTGAAACAGATTTCCTCAAATATTACATGCAGGTGTTAGTTGCCAGGAAGAGCTGATTACAGTCAAGATGCAAAAGTAACTGACCAATAAATATAGCTAAGATTGGAAAAAACACATGCAGTAGGACATGTAAACAGTGGCCAGTTGGCATACAGATGTGAGGACCAAGTCTGAGTCCACCCCCTGAGTGTTTCTGAAGGACCGCTTTTGAATGCTCCCAAGCAAATAGAAAAACTAGCATAATGCTGTGGGGGCTTTTATTTGCAGGGAGTTTTTAATGTTGGAGAGCAAACATTAAAATAAATGATCTAGGTCATCCTGCCGATCTGTGGTTAAATGGTTTCGTTCTTATGGTCTTGCAGGGCCCTGAACACGAGCCAACTCAAGGCCCTCAACATAGACATGCTTCCTGGTTACCAGGATCCTTACTCCTCGAGGGTACTGACCAGAGGGGAGATTGGCTGCTTCCTGAGCCACTACTACATATGGAAGGAGGTGATGTAGATTTCTGGTTTTCCTGACTTATAATAATGAGGTGCTTTGCCCATTCTCAGTCTGGCTGGAAGAAGAAGAAGAGGAGCTTGGATTTATACCCCGCCCTTCACTACCCGAAGGCGTTTCAGAGTGGCTTACAAAGTCCTTTCCCTTCCCCTCCCCACAACAGACACCCTGTGAGGTAGGTGGGGCTGAGAGAGCTCTGAGAGAACAGCCCGTGAGAGAACAGCTCTGAGAGAACTGTAACTGACCCAAGGTCACGCCAGCAGCTGCATGTGGAGTCATGGGGAATCAAACCCAGTTCTCCCAGATTAGAGTCCGTGCTGCTAACAACTACACCAAACTGGTAGGCTGAATTTGCTGAGGCTAAGGCTGTTGATGATGGTGTAGGACCCAGATACTTACTGGACTCCCTCTCCTGGAATGTCCCTGTGTGCTCTGCACACCTCTTGCTAAGGTCTGCTTCTTGTGCTTTCCTGTGGACAAGTGTGAACAGACGTGGCCCACGCTAATGGCACCTGCATTATGAAATAGCTTTCTTGAGCACATTAATTCACAGGGGTGCCATGGGTCAGAAGCAACTTGATGGCACTTAATACACACACACACACACACACACACGCACACACAGAGAGAGAGAGAGAGAGAGACAATAACAGGCAGAATTGTTTTTTGAGGGGGAGCAGAGACTTTTAACTGATGGTTTTAATCAGGGGTCATTTCATAGAAAAAGAGGTGCAGGAGCTCATTAGCATAACTCATTAGCATAACTTATTTGCATATGCTGCACCACCTGACATCACCAGAAGTATGTCAGAAGGCAAGAAAGAGAGAGAGAGAGAGACAAAGAAAGAAAGAAAGAAAGAAAGAAAGAAAGAAAGAAAGCTGGCAGAGAGGGGACAGCTACTAATCCAAGCCTCAGAAATACCACTATTCTGGGAGGATAGCTTCAGTGGTGGCTGAAGCCTTCAGGAGGCTGGTCGGAGGAACAAGGACCTTTCCTGGGGATGGGGTCATTTTGCTGCAGCCATGACATAAGCAGGCATTCCCCCATGGGGGCGGGGGGGCTGCCACCAACTCCCGGAGCTGTGCTCCCCCGAGCTCCTGCTTGAAATGACCCCTGGTTTTAACTGATGGGTAAGTCTGGGGGGCTTCCATATGTAGCTGCTGATAACAACAGTCATGTGGAGAGGTGGGAGCTGGTTGTTTGATGACAAAGGGAGCGTTGACTTTTGCAAGCTCATACCCCCCCCCCCCCCCAAATCTTGTGCTACTGGACTCGTATCCATTTGTTCTACTGCAAACCAACACAGCAACCCTCTGATACTATCTTTATAATTTCTGTGTTCAGTACTTTGGACTCTTAGCCAGTTTGGTGTAGTGGTTAAGTGCGCGGACTCTAATCTGGGAGAACCGGGTTTGATTCCCCACTCCTCCACTTGCACCTGGCTGGATGACCTTGGGCAAGCCATAGCTCTGTACCAGCTGTTCCCTCAAGGACAGCTTGGGAAAGAGCTCTCTCAGCCCCACCTACCTCACAGGGTGCCTGCTGTGGGGAGGGGCATAGGCGTAAACTACGGGGGGGCTCAAGGGCTTGAGCCACCCCCAAAATTTCCCGGGGGGGGCTCAACCACCCCTGGGAAAATGGAGCACCCAGGCCGGCTGGCTGGCCGGCTGCCGCCGCCACCGCCTCTCCCCCTGCTCCGTTCTTCCCTCCCTCCGTCCTGGAACCAGCTGGGCAAATGCCCAGCGTGCTGGACGGAGGAATGGAGGCACGAGCAGGCGGGGAGGCCGCCTCGTTTGCCCCCCCGCCGGCTGCTGCCGCTGCCCCCCCCGGGACTGGCCTGGCACGCTGGGCAGTTGCCCAGCTGGCCCCACGGAGGCAGGAGTGGCCAGGCTAGGCCAGTCCAGGGGGGGACATGGTCCCAGTGCGCGCGCGCGCCCTTTGCATGCACGCACAAGAGCCCCCCCCCCCCCCGGGGATTTTAAAAGTCGACGCCTCTTGGGGGGAAGGGAAAAGGAGTTTGTAAGCCACTCTGAGACTCCCTTGGGGAGTGGAGGGCGGGGTATGAATCCAATCTCTTCTTCTTCTTCTTAGTACATTCCTCATTTCAGATACATTCTGTTTGAGCATCGGAGACCAAATCAACATCGGTTTGCTTAGCGCCTGATTTGAGTAGATGTGTTGATGCCTGTTTGTTTCAATGGCTTTTAAACAGGATTAGATAAACTCTTAGAAGGCTGTCGTATGGATGGTTAATGGCTGGGAGAGCTCAGTGGCATCTCAGAGGCTGGATACATCTGGAGGCAACATGCTGGAGAGAAGCACTAGAGAAATGCCACCAGTTTTTCTTGGAGGTGTTTGGTTGGCCACTGTGAAAGTCTGGCTAGCAGGACCATTCTCTCATTCCTGTGATGAGCTTTCATAAGCTTTTCTTGCTTTCTCTGCAGCAGTAGAAAAGAGCAAGGGTCCAGTAGCACCTTAAAGACTGACAAAATGTGTGGCAGGGTGTATGAGCTTTCGTGAGTCACTGCTCACTTCTTCAGATATACTTCTTCAGATACAGCTAGAATGGGAGTCCATCTGTCCTATTTAGTGGAAAGTGGAGTGATTTCACATGCCAAATGACAGGCAAATGACAATAGCTCACCTGCTATTGTCATTTGCTTGTTAATGTCATTCGGCATCTAAAACCACTACACTTTCCAATAAATAGGACAGCTGGACTCCCATTCTAGCTGTATCTGAAGAAGTGAGCAGTGACTCACGAAAGCTCATACACCCTGCCACATATTTTGTTAGTCTTTAAGGTGTTACTGAACTCTTGCTCTTTTCAACTGCTACAGACAAACATCGCTACCCATCTTGCTTTCTCTGGTCATTCTTCCATTAGCAGCGTGTCTTTCTTCCTTCCTTTCTCTTTTCTGCTGTCAACCGATTAGAAAATGTCCAGCTGAACTGCCTTTTAGTTGATTATGTATTTATTTAAAAATGTGCCTCAACCTTTTTCCACCTTACAAAGTACTCAGTGATGTTGGTTATTCTTAACACCGTTCAATTACTTAACTCAATTTTGTATCACATAAATAACTTGAAATAGTCTGCTTTGGGCATGCTTTCTGTCAGCTTTACAATGGGTTTTGAGCGCTGAGTATAAAGTCTCTTCCAGTGACTTTTCAAAATATTCCTCTAAGGTGGTAGACAAGGAGATGGAGAAGACCCTGGTCATTGAAGACGATGTGCGCTTCGAGCATCAGTTCAAGAAGAAGCTCACAAAGCTGATGGACGACATCGAGAAAGCCCAGCTTGACTGGGAACTCATGTAAGAAAGTTGCTGTCCTCCTGGCTTCTTTCCATGGCGCTTATGACTAGTCCATGGGAGGAGGCACTGAAGTGGGAAGGGGGCTGGACGAAAGGCCTAGGAATTGCCCAGCCCTTGCATAAATGCAGTGAAGCACTCTAAATAGAAAGCGTTTGCATTTGTGTCCTTGTGGGGCTGGGATGGGGGTGCCCCTCATTGAGATGGTTCCAGCATATCCTCTGGATTTATGAATTTAGATTATTTATATTCTGTGTTTCCATTTAAAACCATGGTGGCTTACAACAATTCAAAAAACCCAAGAAACTCATTATTTGTCTGTTTGTGTGTGAGCAAGATAGGGAACTGAGGTTAATGGAACCGAAGTGGGAAAGCAATTAAAAACAGCTTTCTGGAATAATTAACAAACATTAAGAGGCACAGGGAAGCTGTCACATGAGAAGACCGAGAGTGGCAGTTCCAGAGGTTTGGGGAAACGGCCAAGAAGGCCTTCACACAGGTTCTTGCTAGATGAAACATTTGCCATTGCAGGTTCCTGTCGCAAAAGCCTCCTTGGATGATCAGAGAGCACAGGCATGCAATGCAATGGCAGCCCCCCCCCCCCAGCAGAGCATATTACTGTCCTGAGTGTCTTCCACTGTATGGAGTCACGCTTGCTCTTAAATGGCTAGCAAAATAAGCAAGGCGCTGGCTGCCTTTGTGTGTATCCCTGGTCAGAGGATAATAGCCATTAAAAGTACAGTAGCTGAATTCTGTTACTTGCATTTAGAGGGGGAGATTTGGGCCTGATGCAGAAACCTTTAATTAAAGCCACCTGGAGCCTTTATGCCTCGTGTTTAGCTCTGTGCCCTGGATACAGGTTTTCATTGTGCAAGAACTTCAGTTGCTCGGAACAATTGTGACTTCTTATAAACCTGTATGAGGCTCCCTACTGTGTCCCAGTCACCAAATATATCAAATTGCCCAGGAATTCTGTCCAGCTTTCCAAAGAGCATTGTGCAGTGAAAGTGGCAGGGGGACCTTGCTTGTGTAGCGGACAGAGAGTTTAAAACATCCTTGCGAAGGATGGATGGTGAGAGAGAAGACAAATCAAAATCATAGGCATGCTTCCGTCTGGCCTCTGCAAAGGTTTGCTTTGTAAGAGTCAGAATTTCCTGTCAGCTCATGTTTGGGTCTCTAGACTCATGCAGAAGGAGGAAAGCCAGAATGGTGATCTGTGAAGAGAGGCAACAGGCAGGCAGCCTCCTCTACAAGCAGGTAATTCTCTACTGCTTTGGGATTTTTCAAATCACACCTGATTTGGAGCCATAGCAAAATTACCCATTTCCAGCGCAGAGTAATTTGAAGAAGACTAAAACAGAACAGTGACTTATGCAGAGACACAACAGCTGGGCTCCTCTTAGGGGAATGATTGAGTCAATCACATCTAGTGCAGAAATGCAGCTTGGGTTCCACAAATGCTACAACTTTAAGGGTTGTGATGCACATATGCAGGGTACTATAAAAGAAGAACATCACTTACATGGCAGAAATCTCTTTTTGTTCTAGTTACATTGGCCGGAAACGGATGCAAGTGGAGCGTCCCGAGAAGGCTGTTCCCAACGTCATGAACCTTGTGGAAGCCGATTACTCTTATTGGACACTCGGCTACGCTATCTCCTTGCAGGGGGCTCAGAAATTGATTGATGCTCAGCCGTTCGGCAAAATGTTGCCGGTCGATGAATTCCTGCCGGTCATGTACAACAAGCACCCAGTGTAAGTCGGTTGCCCTGGCTAGCTTGCATGGTCACTGTCAGTGAGATTTGTGCCATGCCACATAGCAGGATAGTGACATGCATCCAAAGTAAACAGATGCTGTCCACCAGGCAACCAGAGCCTGTGATTTCAGGTTGGGGTAGAATGCCACCCCATCTCTTGCTCCATTTTTATCAGATTGTGGCTGGGACAACTTCAGAAATGGCCTACCGAATTAGGGTTGCCAACCCCCTGGGGTGTGGTTTACCCGTTTTCTGGCCCCCCAATCTGCCGCCAGCCAGCTGGCTGGCAGGGGGAGCCCCAACATGCCCATTGCAATGATAGCACCCAAAGATGACATCATCGTGACGGGCACGTCATGTGGGGGACACTCTAGCATTTGGGTAATAACTCTAAGGTGACCATAGAGTTTTTTACCCAAATGCTAGAGCATCCCCTGCACGACGTGCCCAGCACGATGACATCACTTCTGGGTGATATCATTGTGGCGTATGCGTCAGAAGACTCCAGGGGCCGGGCTGGAGCTCCCCGCCAGGACCAAGGTAAGACCTGGTAACTCTGTACCAAATGGAATGGAGGGGATTGTTTCTGGAATAAGGGATGGCAAGGAAACTGATTTTAGAGGAAGGAAAAATGCATTTGTATCAGGTAGAATTATGTCCGGTAGAAGTGTGGGTATACACTGTCAAAGAAACTCTGTAGAGCTTTAACAAGAGGGCCTAGAAACTTGATGCAGAGAACAATAGAATGTAGACAGACGGTGGGTGGGCAGTGTGATCTTCTGGATGCCAATATCCAAATGTATTTAATTAAAAAAAGTTATAATCCTATCTGTTCTCAGACACAGAGGAAAGTGACAACACAGCATTAGGGCTGCTCAAACTCCTGTGTTTTCAGGTCATGCCCTGTTTGCCACTTGCACACAGGGAGCTGATGTTTCAGCAGACTGGTTGTTGTCCCATTTGTGGTTGTTCGGGGGCCACGAATTCATGGCTAATGGTTGGGGAAAAGGTGGGGGGGCTGTGTATGTGTGGTTCTGCGTCCCTGATGCAATGATGTCACTCTGCATGACATCATCATGTTGTGGACAGCCCCTCCCCCTCCTGGACCTCTCCCCAAATCCCCCCTGCTGGGGAGAAGATGAGACCTGGCAACCCTACTACACATTTTGCCTTTCGGCATATGCATGCTGTCACACAGCCCAACGGAGTTCTGCTGCTCTCCCGTCTTCACTGTGCTGCTGCTCCTCTCAGCAGCCAATTGTTTAAATAGACAGTTAAACCAGTCACTGTGTGTCTGCACGGCACAAGCCAGCGGAGCTGTTCTGTGTGGTCAGAGGCCAACTGGGACTGGGTTTGCAGGAGGAGGTGGGCTACTTGGTGAACTCCTGTGACCACTTTGCAGATAGTTTCATGTGGGTAGCTAGGATGGTCTGCAGTAGCAGACAAAGATTCAAGTCTAGTAGCACTTTAAAGATCAACAAGATTTCCAGGGTATAAGCATTCTAGAGTCTCTCTTTGACTCTTGAAACCTGATACCCTGAAAATTTTGTTGGTCTTCAAGGTACTACTGGGCTCGAACCTTGCAGATACAATTTCTCACGTTTGTACCAGCTTAGACTTTACATTAGCAATAACAGGACCAGATGGTGCCAGCCCAGGTGTCCAGTTGTTTGGGATAGAGTGGACGTCGACTGGGCAGCTCCAGGATTTCCTAGATGTAGCAAACTATCTAGATCCTTTCCAGTCTGGCTTCAGGCCTGAACATGGGACTGTAACAGCCTTGGTTGCCCTGTTGGATGACCTGCACCAGAAGATGGACAGTGCAACCCTGCTTATCCTCCTGGACCTTCCAGTAGCTTTGGATACTTTCATTTGAACATAAGAACATAAGAGAAGCCAATGTTGGATCAGACAAGTGGCCCATGCAGTCCAACACTCTGTCACACAGTGGCCAAAAAATACCAGGTGCCCTCAGAAGGTCCAGCAGTGGGGACAGGAAGCCCTCCCACTGTTGCCCCCCCCCAAACACCAAGAATACAGAGCATCACTTGCCCCAGACTGAGAGTTCCTATCTATACTTTGTGGCTAATAGCCACTGATGGACTTCTGCGCCATATGTTTATCTAATTCCCTCTTGAAGCTGTCCATGCTTGTAGAGTGCCAGTTTGGTGTAGTGGTTAAGTGCGCGGACTCTAATCTGGGAGAACCGGTTTTGATTCCCCACTCCTCCTCTTGCAGCTGCTGAATGACCTTGGGCAAGCCATAGTTCTGATAAGAGCTGTCCATGAAAGAGCAGTTCTGGAAAGAGCTCTCTCAGCCCCACCTACCTCACAGGGTGTCTGTTGTGGGGAGGAGAAGGGAAAGGAGTTTGTAAGCCACTCTGAGACTCCAAGTGAAGGGCGGGGTATAAATCCAATCTCTTCTCTTCTTCTTCTTCTTCGTCCATGGTATCCTTGTCATGGTATTTCTTCTTCTCTTTAGTGCCAAGTACATGGAATACTATGAACCAAGAGATCTAAAAGCCTTCTCCGCAGAGCCTCTGCTGATCTATCCAACCCATTACACCGGGCAGCCAGGTTACCTCAGTGATACAGAGACCTCTACAATCTGGGACAACGAGACCATGGCCACAGACTGGGACCGAACGCTCTCTCGGAAATCACGGCAGCAGGGCCAGATCCACTCGGATGCCCAGAACAAGGACGCATTGCCGCCTCAGCCCTCTCTGGATGTGTCGTCTGCGAGGGACGAACTATGACTGCTCACTTGGCTGAGGGACCCTCACGACAGCCAGACCTGCCTCTTGTTCCCTTTTTCCCCCTGGCCTAGAAGCTTCCAGAGATCTTACTGTGCTGTTTTGATCGGCAAACAAATCACTTTGATTGGATGTGTCTTGTGTTTTTTTGTGGGGGAGATGCTGAACCTGAGTGAGTCAAGCTAGCGGACTTCTGAGAAGTGTTGTTATCAACGGTAGGCCATCTCTTTGGCTTACAAGATTTGTACCGTAGAAACATCTGTTGAGCCACTGGAGGACTCAACAGGACAGTGAGTTTATTGCTTACGTAGGCGGACGGCTCCTTGAATGACCTCTTTTTACAGTTCTTCGTGTAAAATTACTGTATTTATAAAGATTAATATATACAGGGGCTAGGAGAGGGGCACAGGCCTTTCTTTGTCACTCTGCTGCTGCAGAACAGGAATTGTTGCTGATTTTCATTTTGTTAATCACGTGCTCTGAGAGAAGTGAAAGGGAAGGGGAGGGTCCCCCACCCAAAGGATCATTGACAGGAATCATGTTGCCTTACTGCCAGAGGCCTTACTGGGTCTGTGTATCCTGGACCTTCCTCCAGGTCATCAGTGGTCCCAGTAGCTTGGCGCTCCTCTAGTAGAGCCAAAAAAGATGGAAGAATTACCGTATTTTTCGCTCCATAAGACACACTTTTCCTCCCCAAAAAAGTGTGTGTGGGGGGAAGTGTGTGCGTCTTATGGAGTGAATATGGAGCTTTTCTTACCTGTAACAGGGCTCTTTCTTCAGCAGGAACGCAGGGGAACGCCATTCAGGCTGGCATCCCAGCCTTTCCCGCTCCTCCCTGCTGGGCATGAGCTGTTAAGACTTAAAAGGGAAACGGCAGGAAAACCCCCACCAGGCTAAGTACTCTTTCCCTTTAAGTGCTTTTCCCCTTTAAGACAGCCAGCAGCAGAAAGCCCCGCCCACAGATTAAGCTCCGTGGCTACTTTGCACAGAAAGGCCTGGCTTTGCATGGCATGCCGACGTCTCTCTTCTTTCCTTTATCTATCTTTCTTCCTTCCTTCCTTCCTTTCCTTTTTTCTGTCTGTCTGTCTGTCTTTCTGTCTCTCTCTCTGTCCCCACCTTTCTTTCTTCCTTTCTCTCTCTCTCTCCTCCTCCTTCCTTCCTTTATCTCTCTCTCTCTCTCTCTCTCTTTCTTTCTTTCTGTTTCATTTTTTCCTGTTTTCCTCCTCTTAAGAACAAGGTGCGTCTTATGATCAGGTGCATGTTATGGAGCGAAAAATACGGTACAAAGAATTTCTCATAGCTTCCCACTTGCAAAATGTTGTATCGTTCTCCTTCTCTAGCTCTATTATATCCCTCTCTAATCTTCTCCTGTTTTTCATTTGAAGTGCAAGTAAACTGGTTATCTCATACGTCCAGTTCAGTGTCTCCCCTAGCCCCGTACTAATGTTCTAGTCCCAAAAGAGAATGCGTAAAAGGAAATGGGCATTCTTTTTTAAGTCTCCAAGGGAAAACACGAGGGTTTTGATGAGAATCGAGCATCTCCCTTTCAGAGTTGTAGCCGTGAGCGCCAGTGGCACCGAGTTTGCTGTTTGGACTTTTGATGGCTTGCTTTGAACTGGCTTGTGTAAGTGAAAAACATTTGACTCCCCCATTCGATGACCAAGCTTGCCTGTTTTGGAGATGAGCTGCCATATGCTCCCAAGCAGGTGCGTCCTCCATAGCCCTTGTAATTTTTAAAAGTGCACCATAAATCAGGTGGACAGCTATTTCTAGGATCAGGTTCAGCTCATATAGGTTTCAAAGTATTGGATGGAGAAATAATTTCCAACTCAAAATGTTTAATGAAGCCAGAATATGTGTGCGTTTTTAAAAAGAAACACTTGCAGTAAATGCTGTACATGGGAATGTTGTTGGAATAATTGATATATTATTTGTGCTCTTTCTTGCAGGGGTATGTTGCTGGTTATCAGCTGGTCTGGTAATATATAGCAATGGGTGCAAATCTACTCCTCTGTGTGGTGGTCTTTATTTATGACTTTACACGTTGGTGCTGTGCTCTGGAGCAGTCCTGCTGGGAACACCAGGCATGGCAGGAAAAGAGAAGGGCACACCGCCCGTTGCTGTCATTTCTGTTCTGAAGGATTAAAGAAACGCAGGGAAAAATCCTTTTGGTCTTGACATGGCTCTCTGAAGGAACACGAATCTTGCAGCACATACCCAGATGTGGGAGTGTGGATGTGAGACTGGATTCATGTGTTTTGCTGCTCTGAGAGGTTTTTGTACCTGTTTGTTTCAAAGTTTATCTTCAGGGAATGCATTATTTGTTGAGTAGTCTTCATAGAGCAGGAAACCCCACATATCTGCCAAAAAGCTAGCTGCAAACAGTTGCAGAGGATTCTGGGGCATGTTATTGGGTGTGCTGTCAAGCATCCTTGAGGTATTGGCCAGGAATGTTCGGACCAACATTTCACTTTGTGTAAATGGAATGAGTGACCTATTTATTAAGGTCCCTGTGACAGACAGGAGGTTGTCCTGCCCCTGAAGGGGAAAACAGCCACTCTGCTGAGCCCATAAGAGTGCTACTCCAATCACCTTTCAGAAGGGGGATGGAATGCTGATGAGAAGGACAGCAGAGGATTGCTGAGGTCTGTCTCAGGGAGAGAGCAGAGATAACTTATGTCTGGCTCAGCAAAAGAGCAGTTAGAAGGGTAGCCCTCCCTGGTAGTGTGGCAGAGTGGTTTAGCTCTACCTCTTAGGAGGGAATAGAGCACCCAGTTGTTAGGTCTATCTCTGGCAGTGAGCAGGTCTGGCACCATTTAGTCTGATTCCTGGAAAAGGGCAGGCTGATGTGGGTGGAATGGTGCGTGTGAGAGAGAGAATCCAACCTTGTGGCTGTTTGTGTCTGTTTGTGCATTAAAGAAAATTCAAACCACACTCTGAAGCCATGGCCAGCTTAAATTTATCTGCAAACCCAAAGCCTTTACTCTTGCTGCGTTAAGAACAACTGGTAACGGAGGGGAAGGTTTGCACTTCAAAACAAGCCTGGTTCCCCAAAATCACAGGAGGCTGTGTGGGTCCCCTTTGTTAGCAGGAAAAGCCTGTCACAGTCACTTTTAGCCAGTTCTTTAGATATTGTACTGGTACCTGGAATGCACCCAACAAAACCTTGCATATTGGGGGGGAAGTTAAGTTGTGGTGAGTGAACTGACTGTCAGGAAGGTTTATCTGTTTTTACTAATAAACGTCTTAAGGAATCCCTGAGAAGTTTTTGGAGGCTGCCTGGAACACAGTCTGAAACCCATAGGTGACAAATTTTTGAAGTCTTTCAGAAATTGTTGATGGAAAGTCATTATCCAGAATCTAGAACTCCTTTTTTACATGCAAAAAAAAAAAAAAAAAGGTGCTTGGCCAGGATTGGCTTCAGATTTTGATTTGTCTTCAGCTGCATTTGGTTATAGGTTCTAGTTATGGCTGTTAGCCATAAGGTATAGATAGAACACTATGTCTGGGGCAGTGAGGCTCTGTGTGCTTGGGGGGCAACAGTGGGAGGGTTTCTGGAGTCTGGCCCCACTGGTGGACGTCCTGATGGCACCTGGGTTTTGGCCACTGTGTGACAAAGAATGTTGGACTGGATGGGCCATTGGCCTGATCCAACATGGCTTCTCTTATGTTCTTAGTTTTCTCTCACTTTTGCAATTCATTAGTACAGTGCTGGTTGAATACAGCTATCTGGTATACATAATGGGAAGGAAATACTGTTTTTTATGCTTTGGACCAGGCCTATCAAAATTATTCACAGACTTTTGGAAGGATGGAAACAAACTGAGGCAGGTATGAAGAACATAAGCAGCCCACAGCTGTCTCAGGGTAGAGTGGTGATAGTAAAGAGAGTCATGTGCATAGCATAACCATTTTAGTAGGTACTTTCTGATAGCAGTTCTGTTTTGTTTGACAATTGTTATTTCTACAACCTGAGCACAATGTGCTTTCACTCAAGGTTGGGAAGTGATGCAGAGATTTTTGTGCCCGGCCTCAGGCAAGGAGTGTGTGTGTACCCGGGGGGGGGGGGATATTTCATGCAGTATTCAAATATACATACATGAAAGATATTACAAAGTCATAAGGAGCAGATGGTTTGCATTTAGCAGTAATATTTTTGATTATTTCCCTACTTTGAAAATCCTACAAGCTTCATTTCAACCTTGTGAGAGAACACTTTTTTCTTTGAGAAAGTGGGATTTATTTATTTTTTTTAATCTTGGGAAGGAGAGCGACAGTCTGCAGAGATACATTTGTGGACCTCTGTCCCCTCTACCTTGGCCTTAAATATTCACCACATATTTGTCAACTATTTGCTACCTGTGTTTGATAGCCAGTCGTATCGGATTGCTGCATGGATAGTGGGGTTAGATCCAGCCAAAGTGTTCCATTAACAGGAGGCACTTCCACCAACATGAGAGAACTGCTTGGCCTCCACTTCCTGCTGCAGCACACTCAGTTCCCTGAAATGCTGCTCCTGGGTGGCAGAGGACTCTTTTGGGGACCCAAGTGAGCTTTGGTGGGTATGGGGACACTGAACAGATGTGTTGATGGTATTGGTTATTGGTATGGTTTCCAACCTCCAAGTGAGGCCTGGAGATCATCCAGTATTACAGTTGACCTCCAGACGACAGAGATCAGTTCCCCTGGAGAAAACAGCTGCTTTGGATGATGGACTCTATAGCCTTATACCCTCCTGAGCTCCCTCCCCTCCCCAAACACCACCCATCTGAGGTTTCATGGATTTCCCAACTTAGAGTTAGCAGCCCTAGCTGCTGGAAACCAGACTTTGGATCTGACCAAGTACATCTATTTTATATTTAATGGTTTTTATGACAAGACTGGATGGCATTTACTACTGGACGGTTTATAAGGCTTCATTGTTTTGATTCTGGCAAGTGTTAAATCAAGGTGCCAATAATTGGTGTTACCAGCTTCTCGTTGGAATGGTGGCAAGGCAGCCTTGGCTGGGAGGGCAGGGTAAAAATCCAATAAATGAATGGATGGATGGATGTAGTGGCCTTAAAAGAATGAGACTCTTTTTACCCAACAGTTAATAATTCTCACCTTTGTTTAAAAAGACACTCTTATCATTACAAACTTGTCAATATAAAAAAATCTAGATGATTCTACAGCTATATACAGAGAGTGTATGTGCATATACGTCCCACACACAACACACATTTGGGCACTGCTTTGTCTTTCACCAGAAATCAAAGAAAATGGACCGTTTGTCACCCACTGAAAATCCATTCCAACTCTGGGTATGTTTAAGGCTCAGTTTTGAATTAAACCCTTGATTCCTCAAGGCAATAACACTATTTGGGGGGGGGGGGGGGGTTAAGCACACAGACTAGGATAGAATTCTTTTGAAACAGCAAAGAGTTTCACATAGTGCAAAATACATCATCTTCATCATCATCTGATAAGGCCCAATTTAAAAAAGTAAACACTTATGGTAAGCAATAGTCAGAACTGTATATGCTGTGCAAAAAGCACAGGGTTCTATGCCAGAGTAACTCAAGTTCTGCAGCAAGAAAAGCTGAATTCCATGACCCCCATTGTGCAAACCTGGTATGATTTCTTTTACACAGCATAACTGCAATTCAGAGTTCAGTCCCCTCCCCCGGGCAGAACCCATACAGTGCCGCAACCATATGAGCCAGAAAAAAAAGTTTTAAATGGATGACTAAAGCTGTGATTTTTCAGAAGCTGAATTCTGCACTCAGGATTGGGTTCTGCACTTTCCCCTGTGCTTCCGCACAACTGCAGCATATACACAGCTCTGACCAAAGTCAAGTGGCAAAGCTGTTAGATACATAAGCCAGGACCCCAAAAATCATGTATGCAATTCCAAGAGCCTTAGAGGGCTTTTGAGTTGGTTTTAAACAATAGCATGCACACACCCTGTCATGTCAAACGGCCTTTGGAATGGACAGAAATTTCAAAAGCAGTTTGGCCGTATGAAGGGAATGCAGGCTGTCCGATTCCATTGGCCCATGAGAGCTCAAGGGATTTTTCAGATCCTGGCCACAGTCTCACAGTGAAAACAACAACCTCTCTTTCCTTGCATAGCCATGGCTGCAACCTGTATCATACTTACAAGAAGTCAGTCCTACTGAATTCAAGGCAACCTGCTTCCATGTAATTGCTTGAGTTGGCACTGGTGCCATTCTGTTTGGCTTCTACAAAAGGCATTCCGGGGGACGGGGGATGGACACCCTACCTGATCTGTACAGGAAAAGGACTGTTCCAGCAATAGCCAGAGAAGGTAGTGTGATGGGTCAGAAAAGTGGAAGGTACCACTGCCGCTGGCTGAAAGCTGACCCAGGAGAGGGGGGAGCTCAAAGACACTTAACGGCAAGGGACACACAGCAGCTGTAGTGGCAGAGGGCCGCCTGCTGGTAAGGATGCCTATGGCTGGGCAGTGACTGCCTCTTCTTGTCCATTGCACTACCTCACCAGTTGCTGTTGATCTGTTCACAATCCAATATTTCCTTATGGCTTTTAAGTCAACCATTTCTGTGGTTCTGCACCACTGTAGCTTTGTGCTCTGAAGGGAGGGCTAGCTCCCCTCCCGTGTCGTTCGTATGCCTGTCGAAGAAAGTCCCCCAAGAACAGTAGCTTGGTGGACCAGGGCAAGGCTCTAGAAAAAAAGCTAAATTCTGTAACCTTTTAAGGCTGTACCTTGTCAGGAAGCTCATTTAGTTAAAGAGGCGTATTCTAGGAGAAGGAAGATTCCATAGGATTTTTTTTTTCCTTCTAAGCATAACAAATCCCACACGCATTGTAAAGCGCTGTGGTATTTCTCAGATGCGGGCAACTAAGTTGTGTGTGTATGTGTTTTGCTTTTTGTAGACTGATTATTTAAAAAAAAAAAAAGATTATATGGTTTGCCACAATGTCAATGTGGCTGAATACAGGCAAACAGCTCCACACCTGAAGGGGTACAAAATTGCACACTTCAAAGATATATACTTTGACTTTTTTTTGATAAATAGATTAGCGTAGCATTAGGAAAACAATGTAGTGGCATTAAGAGGAGTAGTGTCTGCATTATTTTGACTTGCGCTCTACCAAACAACACAAAAGGGCATTCCTGTATTTGCTTTCGTGTTCTTTGGGTGGGGAATGCACTTCCTTCCAGCTTTGATTGCATGGCTGGGGGGCGGAAACCCAGCCCACTACAATGAGACAGAAGTGCCTGATGCAGCTCCGGAGACTGCGTCATGATGACATGCGAATGATGGTGCTCCCTGTTTTCAGCAGCAGCTCTGCTACATCCCCTGAAGCAGCAGTCCAGCAGCCCATCTGCACCATGTATTCATTGCTATAATTCAGCCAACTGTCAGTCTTACGCACCTTCTCCTGTGAATAACAGATGGAGCTTAAATGGCAATAGCTTTCTTCCATTTATAAAAAAATAAATCCAGAGTACTCCAAATTAATACTGGCACAAGAGAGAACTGAGAGCAGTTGAAGAAGAGTTCACTTGGGAGGGCTGTCTGGTCGGGTGCACAGTTCCTTTTCCTTCCCAGCCAAAAAAAGTGGCCTTGTATTCTTGAATACTGTGCAAAAAAAAATAAATCTAAAAGGTGGCTATAGATCTCTGTTCCACTCGGTCCCATTTTGTCTGGATTTCAACGTACATGAGCTTAACAGCAAACGCCGGCTTTGCATTTCCCAAAGCTGAATACTGACACATTCATTTCTGGAGACCGTGCAATACTGAATGGCCTTAAATTGGTGTCTTTCAACCCCCATCTCTTTTGTGTCAGCTGGCCCAGTCTCAGAGGGTGATTTTGCTGTTTCTGTTGCTCCAGCACCCCCTCTTGGTGGTCCTGGGAAGAGTCAAGCTGGACCGACTTCTCAGTTTCACTTCACCATCGAGAGAGTTTTTCTTCCGTAGGATGAAGTCAAAGTTCACCTGGCTGTTCATGGCGTAAAAGACATTTGCGCTGTCTGGGATGACTAATTCTGCAGAGAGGGGAAACATCGATAACATGAGGTTATCCACCATGCTGTTTCTGAGGGCTGGTTTCCAAGAGACGGAGTTCACAGGGTGGAGACCCCATGGTCTTCTGCAGTGGGCCAAACAGCTCCCACCCCCAGACCATTTTGGTTTGGGATAACAGCATGAGTTGGTGACTCACAAAAGCTCATATTACACATATTTTGTTAGTCTTTAAAGTGCTACTGGACTCTTGTTCTTTTCTACAGACAGACTAACATGGTTACCCATCTTAATCTATTCAGCCTGAGTTGAAGCTGCCTTTGCATGCACACCACAGTCCCGATCTGGTGTGGAAACAGTGTGGAGGAGAATAGAGGAGAACATGCAAATCAAGTATGACTAAGGAACTCTTGTCTTGTGGGTACTGGCCTCTGGTTTGATTACAAACTGAAAAACTGTTGGATAGGGTGAATGGCAAATGCTCTAGCTCTCATGGCGCATGATCCTCAGGAAGCAACACTGGAATTGCCTTCATAATGAAGGAAAATGAGCTGTCCTGTTAAATGGATGCAAGGCCAGTATCCAGTCACACATGAAATTACACAGAAAGAGCAGAGGAAGGTTTAGCCTAGCTGAACTCCCTGCACAGTTGAATCCTCTGTCTCCAGGACAAAGGCTGGTTCTTTCTGAGAAGCACACCCAAGCCTTGTTTTTCTTACCTTTGTCCTCTGAGATGACCTGCACAAGCTCATAATCCTCCACAGGATCAGACTCCAGGTTGTGTTTCAACATCGCTCTCTGGATGACAGCCGGAGTCTTGTCTTGGCTGGTCAACTGGAAAGACAATTTTGTAATGTTTGGCTTATTCTTTGAATTTGAATGTCAAGCAAGCTTTAATTATTCACTACCTAGCATCAGCACATGGAGCTCCAGAACGGCTGTCCCTTTGATATCAAATCTCAGATGGAATACTCACAAAAAAACATTTTGTTAAAAAGACAGATAATAGCCCAACTTTGATAAACTCTAAAAGAAAAGGAAAAAACTCTTTCTCCATGATGAAATGTCCATCAAGCAGTGAATTACTTATACCTGTGATTACCAAACTATACAATAAGAGAGGCTGAAATGCATTTAAGCCATTATACTGAAAGTCCCAGATAGCAATGATATTGACTCAAGTGAAGGAGCAGAACTGCGATTTCCCAGTTTGGCTTGAAAAGGTTCATGAAAATCCCAGAAAATACAAACGCCTTCTTGCGGCCTGAAGGGCAGGCAAGGGGGGAGGGCTGGCCACTGGGACTCAACATCTAGCCTGGCTGTAGCTTAAAGAAGGCTACTTGTCCATGGTTGTGGCAACTGACTGCAAAACTATCTCTGGGTATAACAGTGAAACCTGCATCAAGTTTCCTCCCTGACAAATCAAAGCCTGGGAAATATTGACCTCTACAAATAACCTCTGCTTAGGGCTCCAGTGAATCAGAAAACTTGGGAGGACAATGCTTTGGCATTTCCCTTGTTTGTGTACTATTCTGGTGAAATGATGTGGGCTCGGCAAAGAGAAGATCATGGATGTATTCCACACAATGTATCCCACATTCTTTTGTGGCTGTGGGGTGTGGGAGGGAGTGTTCCTTTTTGAAAAACTAGATCTTTCCATGTAGTGCAAATTGTTTGTTTGACTTTTTGAAATAATAAGACACTAGGAATAAGGCCCGTTGTGGAAATAAATACAACGGGCTCTAAAAAGAGGCTCTGGGAGAGTGCCCTGGCCTTGGGCACTCAGCGTCAATTTGCTGTGGCGACCTCAGCAGGGTACAATGACACAGAGTCCACCAGTTTCTCCAGGGGAAGATCTCTGCCATCTGAAGAGCAGTTGTAGTTCAGCATGATCTCCATCCCTCCCCTGGAGATTGGCAACAATGGTTCCCCATGAGGGAACAGGTGGTTTGGAATGTGGAGTCTATGGAAATGAACCTGTCTGAGATCCCACCCCTGCTGAAACCTCACCCTCTCCAGGGTCCAGGAATTTCCCAACCTGGAGTTGGCAACCCTATCTCCCTCCCAGCCAACTGTCAATGTATCATTATCTGCCCCCTGGCTTCAGCTTTCCATCTCCTCCCTCCTAGAGAGCAGTTGTAATTCTGAGTGATCTCCAGCCCCCATCTGGGGATTGGCAACAATGGTTCCCCATGAGGGACTCGCTAGCTTGGAGGGTGGAGTCTATGGCATTGTACCTGTCTGAGGTCCCACCCCTCCTCCAACCTCACCGTCTCCAGGCTCCATCCCTCAAGTCCCCAGGAATTTTCCATCTGGAGTTGGCAACCCTATCTCCTTCCCAGCCAATCATCAACCTCACTCTTCAAGGTTCCATTCCCCCCCCCCCCGCAGCCTCCACCATGCTCTGAAGCCCTGACTGCTATGTCACATTGGCTATGATAAAGGGTCCATCTCAGTAGTGTATAAGGACATAGAGTCCACCATTTTCTCCCGAGGAACTGATCTCTACCATCTGGAAAGCACTTGTAATTCTGAGTGATCTCCAGCCCTCGCCTGGAGATTGGGAACCATAGTTCCCCTGGAGGAAAAGTAGTCTTTCTCTGCAATGGGGACCAAAGCAGCTTACATCATTCTCTCTCCCTTTTGACTTGCACAACAACCCTGTGAGGTAGGTTAGGCTTAAAAGTCTGTGACTGTCCCCAAATCACCCACTCAGCAAGAACACGGGTCTAGCAGATCCTGCTCTGAAGCGCTGACTACTACACCTAGGGTAGCCAACCTCCAGGTGGAGCCTGAAGATCGCTAGGTATTACAATTGAACTCCAGACAACAGATCTCTCCCCCCCCCCCGAGAAAACGACTGCTTTGGAGGGTGGCCTCTACAGCATTCTGTTCAGCTGGCCCCAATAAGTTTTCTCCCTGAGGCCAACATAGGTGTGGAAAGGGGCTTTCAGAGAAGCAAGCTTGGTTGCCTAGCAACAGGCACTGAGGGGAGAGTTGCCAGCCCCTAAATACCTGGTGATTTGGGGCGTGGATCCTGTGGAGGGCAGCATTTTGGGGGGGGGGTGGAAGGACTCAGCAGGTTATAATGCCATAGGGTCTACCCTCAAAAGCAGCCATTTTCTCTGGGGGAAACTGATCTCTGTCATCTGGAGATCAATTGTAACAGCAGGAGATCTCCAGGTCCCACCTGGCGATTGGCAACCCTAGGTGGAAGTCAGCCACCATACAGCAGGGGGTTAAAGAGAATGGTTTGATGGTCGCTGGCCCACCTCCATTAGCCAGCCAGCCATGGTGGAGCTAAGCAAGAGAGAGAGCCTGAGGAATTTCACACAGCCAATATGTTCCGTTTCAGGAACTCTTCAGTAACGGTTTCTGTCAGGCATTTCACACAGAACCGTATTAGTACCGGTTCCCTAATGGAACATATTGCCCCTTTTACACAGAAATGTGCCTCTCCTGTTGGGGAAGCATTCCTGAGCCGGTTGACCTTGAAACCTCCTCTCAAGCGTTCTTCAGTTCTTGTACCAGTCCTGTAACACTACGGGGAGCTGTGTGAAATGCCCCCGTTACACAGTTTATTCTGACAGAAAAAGTGGCCAGGCTGGCAGTGGGCGGGGGAGGGGGTTATGCTGAAAGTCCATTGTCTTTTCACTGACAGAAGCAGGCCACTGAGGGGACAGTTAGACCCACCTGGCAGTGGGCGGAGGAGAAGAGTGGACCCAGCACCCAGTCCTTCCCCTTTGTTGGCTCCCTCCAGACTGAGGCCGAGATGCTGGCCGGTGGCTCTGTGGGTGGGACTGAGGCAAAGCAGGGAGGGAGTGCAGCCAGTGGCCAGGGACCCCCTTTTGAATGGCAGTCCTTCCAACCAACTGATTTTGGTGCCCCATGGAATCTTGCCACTTGAAAACGGCTTTATATAATAAGGAAAGATATGTTTGTTCAAACTGCTTGGTGGAAAGACATAAGGTGGTACCAAAATAAAAAAAATGTGCTCAGAGAATTACCCTGCCCAGAGAGAAAGGAAGAGAGAGAAAGCCAGCTTGGGTTCCCCTGGAGATGGCACCAGCCAAGGAAAGTCTGGAGATGTTACCATGGTGATCCTGCGGCTTGAACCAAGTTTATCCACTTGGATTTTCATCAAAAGCACCTATTTAAAACACTGGGCTATTATTTTAAGAGCCCTCCCCTTTGGAAAGTGTTTAGGGGGTAAGGCAGGTGAAACAAGAGAGATCCTGCTATGTACCAAGTTGTTTATGCCATTTCAGTCATCCTTAGTCCTTTTCAGATGCTAGAATTGCACATAAGGAAGCCTACCAACCATTTTTGCTTATTTATTTGGGGAATTTAAATGCTATGCATAGACCCTCCTGATAAGTAGAGTCACAGTGTACAGTCAACATTTGTATGTATCATGCACATGATGTTCCAGTATGCATGAATTGACCACTGAATTATTTTAGGGTTTGTGTTCATGGTTACTGGAGTTGTCTGTGAATGGTCAATACATACCTTGCCTCTATCCATACAAGATGGCAACCACATGTATAGAAGGGACTGCAGGTAGCCCATGCTCCCAAATATGTGCAGTTGGTAGACTCCTGGTATGCATGACTGTGACATGTGAAACTGACTGTGAAAGCATTTATTCAGTAAAAGGCAGACCACATGTGTTGGTGTAATAGTATATCTATACATGCAGCTGGTTAGCTGCCTGATTGCTGCGATCAGAATGCAGAACTTATTGGACACTGTTTGGATATGATAATTCTTACTGTTCTTAAAATCTCTGATTGCTGAGGATGATGATGATGAAGTGTCACGGTCAGATATTTGACTGGTAGATGGTGTTCTGCAATTTGAGATCTAGCCAAGTTCTTGGGAATTGCAGATGTATCTTCACAGGATTCTTGCTGTTCTAAGCAACACTGTCTTCTGGAGCTGAGCTGGTGTTCTTTGCTCAGTGTCCAGAATGTCCAGGTGTTCTTGAGACTTCTAGGCACTGCTCCAGGGGCTCCAATGACAATTGGCAGGATGGTAACCTTTTTCTCCCAGAGGTGCTCTAACTCTAGTCATAGATTTTGGTACTTCATGATCTTCTCCTGTTCTTTCTTTTCTATTCTGCTGTCTCCTAGGATTGCAGTGTCAATGGTCCAAATCCTATTTCTCATTTTTCCCCCTACAATTGTGATATCTGGGTATTATGTTCCAGGTGTTTATCTGTTTGTAATCAGAAGTCCCAAAGAAACTTGTCCATGATCTTGTCTGGTTTGTGCTTCCATGAATTTCTGGCTGATGGTAAGCCAAACAACTGCTACTACTATTTCTTCTCCTTCTCGTATTATTATTTTTATCTGTGTAATCGCCTTTCTATCAAAAAAAAGTATTGAAGGTGATGTACAAAAAAATGGGGTTATCCTACCATTTGCAGACTTTGTAGAGTGGGACTTTCCCAACACCCTCCAACTGAAGTCCACTGAACCTCTTCTCCCAATTTAGCTCGGGGGCGGGGGGGGGGGGGAGTCCAGTATTTATTGCATCAACGACGAAGTCACAGCAGTCCCACAGTGGGGTGGAAGGTGGGATAAGCGGACTATCAGGGATAGCATCATGGGCAAAGTGGGATGGGACAATCAGCACAAACTGCTCGCCCCCTTCTGATGACTGAAGAGCCATTAAATCTTGGGGACTGCATGGATGGATACAAGTCTCTAGAACCATATATTCACATTGAAATTTCAGTTAAAAGCTCCATCAAAATAAAAAAAAAACCTAGCATTGACCCTCTAGTCCAATTCAAATGCCCTCCAAAAAAGAATAATATTTGTCCCCTTTTCCAGTTGTCCCCTATCCAATAATGCAGCCTGCAATTTTATGGTAATGCAATGACTCAAAACTACTGGAAATCTCCCTTGTCAAAATTCCCTCAGACGACTGAGTTTTCTGGGGAAGTGAAACACATTTATGCAGCGTAAGCACACCGCACACACAGTTACTGAACAGACATTTGAATTGGTTCAGTGTCCTGAGAGTACAAACGGCCACTATCCTCCCCCACAAAGTAAAGCGCCCCCCCCCGAATTCTGCTTCATACCATGATACTCTTGTACATGTTCCCATTGTTGTCTTCGACGCTGATGCGGATAATGCAGGTGTCTTCGTTCTGTTGGTTGTAAACGGGAGGCAAAACGGTTGAGGTAATGGAGGTGACAGAGATGGAGCGCTGATGAATTTTGGGGTTGCTGACCAGTGAAGGCGGAGATGAGAGAGGGTTGGTGAAGGACGACACCCCTGAGGAAGACGTGTCCATGGAATGGAGGGAGGAACAAGAGGAGGAGGACTCTGAGAGCTACGTGGGGGGAACACAAATTAAGAAAAATAGTTACTCTGAAGGCAGCGCATTCATTTGACCAGTTTGACATCGAAGGCCTCTTCAGAAAATGCTGCCCATCATCTGTTTATTTTATTAGAAAACTTTTCTATCCCATCTTTCCTTCTAAGAACCTGAGGCAGCTAACAACATGTATCAGGTATTTAAAAAGTACATAAAACCTATCAGATCACAGAAACAGCAGTCCTAGATATCTGTCCTTTCAGATACAGAAATGTCAGGGGCCCATAGAATTGGACCAAGGGGTCCAAGTGGCCCCAGCCATCCTCCACTGTTTCCTATGGAGGAAACAAACAAATGCAAAAAATGCAAAACCTGAGAATCTCCCCTACATATTACTAGCCCAACTAATGTAATGCCTGAGTTTTTGAAACTATGTATCACTCAAGAATCTTGAACTATGTAAAACAGAAGAACCTCAAACTGTTGAAAATGCAGGAATCCACCAAAACAACAACGACGATGACTGGAAACCTGACACAAACCAACTCCACCAAAGAACAAACTTAAAAAAGAACCATTTGAAAGTGACAGAATTCTACTTAAAGCCGCCTGGCAAACCAATGCCAAGCCCCGCAAGACACAGAAATGGGTGGGGTGGGATAGGGAGTAATAATCCTGGGAGGTTGCAAATGCCAGCTCTTGAAATTCTGGGATTTCTTGGGATCCATTTTTTTGTATCCCCCCAAATCCTGCATATACTTGGGAGAGCCAAATAGATCTGAACCAATAATACCCAAACGTACATCCCTAGTCAAGAATGAAATTCTGGGAATGGGTATATGCATCTTACATTCCGTATGCAAACATATTTGGGCCCCTTTAAACAACTCCATTTTTACAGGATTCCACCATCTTTCTAGTCTTGTTTTGGGTCTTGTTCCTTTGTTCCTGTGAAATAATAGGGCTAAACTAGATACGCTTATTTTTAATGAGTTGGATCTGCATTCCTTGGACCCAACTCAGGTTCCCTGCGACTATACAGCAGCTGAAGAGATTTTTTTTTAAAAAGGAAAGCACGTCTAGGTTTAAAACACCACTGAAACAGCACTGAGAGGGAGTCATTTCCCCATTTTTTGCTACTCCACGTGGAGTCTTTTGTGCATGTGGAGCAGCAAGAGTGGGGAAATACCCCTCCAAGTGCTGTTTCAGCATGGGAAAACAGCTTGGAGGGAAGGTGGGAGCCCCTCCCAAAAAAAGCTGTATTCTGAGTCCAAACAGGCTCTCCTTTCGTTTTGAAAAGAGCCATTCCCAGCAGGTGTTTTGTGGGTACAGGGAACCCCAAGACGGTTCCAGGAAACCCAAACCCAACTCTTAAAAAAAAATAAGTATGTCAGGCTTAGCCCTTAATGAAAATCCTTTCTTGTTACCCAATTCTTTTTGATGCTATCATTTTTTTAAAAAAATTGCTGCTGAGAAGTAGGAATAATAGGATCCCTCCAGCTCTGTTCTGCATCTGTCTTTGGTCCAGGGTTCGTTCTGAAACTCTCCTGTCAAATTGCACAGAACACAGAGAAGCAGAAGTGCAGAAATAAAAAGGGAATGCTCCTCCCCATTTCTGGTTGTACAAAGTGCTATTTCAAAATTTTGAAAGGGGTCTTATTTTTATTGCAGTAAGTGCATACTTTTGTTCTTTGGTGCCACAGGAAAACAAAAGAAACCCGTTCAAAAGCCTTTTCCATGCTGAAAAACGTAATTTTAAAAATTCCCCAGGTGAAAAAGCAGTAGGTTCTCTTATTTCCCATTCCCCAATGTTGTAATGCAAAGATGTGCTTTCCCCAGGGCCCCTGAATCTCGGAGGTGCTGATATGCTATCTATAGGATTTTAACACACACACACACACACTGCAGTCTTTCAGGTTTGATGCAAAAAGCAGTCCAATGGGAGAAGATCCAGATTTGTTTGTGAAATCCACCCCTATAAGATTTCACAACCATCTCTGCTGTCAGAAGGACAGATGATTGCTGTTTCTTAGGCAAATGTGGTCACTGAGCCTATAGGTGTAATTACAACTGCTATTCCCTTGAACATTCCCCTGAAGTAGAGCTGTATACTGGCCAGAACATGTTAGGGTTTAGGTCATGTACTATATTTACTCAAATACAGGACTGTTATATTTTCCCTAGTTATGCCATCAAAACTCACATTTACTTTAAAAGAAGACCAACTCTGAATGGAAGATGACCCCCCCCTCTAAAAAAGTTATATACCAAACACTTTTTTTTGCTGGATATAAGATACACTTATATCCAGTAATAAAAGTGTTTTGTATATAACTTTTTTTGGGGGGGAGGGTCATCTTCCATTTAGAGTTGGTCTTCTTTTAAATTAAATACAATAGTCCTTGAATCCCATGTGAGCCCACAACAATCTTCTATCCTGCATTTAAATGAACAGGCCAGCAGATGGCAGCAGACACTAAGTTGTATTCAATACCAAAGTATGCTGTTTTGTGAAAGTGCTCCAAAGTCACCATGGATCTCTCTCACACATCTCTTCTTTAGCAGGACCCATACATGGTGTTCTGTCTCTCTGAGGAAGGTGCACCATCACCTCCTGGGTCTCCGACACTGCTGGCAATAACATAGTGGGTCCAAGAAGAGACTCCTAGGCTACTGATGACTGAGAGTGAACTGAGCCAGTGCTGTGCATCCGTGCCCTCCGTACTGTGGGGTTGTTTGGGTGGACTGGCTGTGGAACTGGCCGTGATCTCTACACAGGGCCTTCCACATGGGCCTTCAGAGACGGCAGGTGGCATAGCTTAGTCCTGCTAAAAAGGTCACTACTGTCTTTCTCTCAGGGCTTATATAGCCCCACCAGTGTGCAAGGTGCTTTGCAGAATAGTAGCAAAAAACACAGTTCTCTGCCGCAAAGAGCTTACAAACTAACATTTGACACAGGGAAAGCAACAGAAGGAGTATGAATGTGGGATGAACATGTTCAGCTGTGTACACTCAGGCTCTCTTTCAGCAGAGGATGAGGAGAAAAGGATTATGGCAGGCATCACCCACAGGATCTGTGAAAACCGGAGTTTAACCCTTGAACACATGAGCAGAGGAAGGCACCTGTGATGGAATTAAAGGTTTGTGTACTGCAACAGGTAAACACAACAGCTGCAGAGTCACGTGATTGAGAGAGGTGGGGGCCAGAGTGCTCGGAATTCGCAGTGAGTGACAGATAACTGTGAACAGCTGACAGTTGGGAGAGTCAGTTGGACGAAAGTGTGCAGAAAGTTAACTGGAGAGCTCTGAGGAGGACAGAATTCTCTGGGATTAGTGGAACCAGCCAGATAGCAGTTTGTGTGGAAAACTGTGGCTGAACAACCCTCTGAACGGGTACCCTATAAGTATAAAGAGGAGAGTGACCAGAGAGGGGAAAGTATAAGACCTCAGTAGTCACAAACATCAGATGCACTGCTCCAAAGGAACTTTAAAAGGTGGCTAAGGAAGGGCTAAGGGTCTGCAGGAGTCTGGAAAGCTGAGGTTGTCGCATCAGTAGACTCAAGAGACTAGACAAATAAAGCCCAAAGGCTAACCACCAAACAGGTTATTGGAGAGTGGAGTCAGAGAAGAGTTTTGTGAACTAAAGAACATCTGTGTTATACTGAGAGTGATAAGCCTACAGCCTATGTGAAGGCAAAGTAAAACGTCTATTCAACAAAGAAACAAAATATCCTGTGTAAATACATCCCATCCCCCTGTTGAGTTTTCTGTATAATAAAGAACTGTGCTGTTTGACTTTTTCAAGCACTGGTGCCTGACTTTCTGGTAAAGAATTATACTGGGCAGTTGTCTGCATTATATCTACAAGTTATATCAAACCTCAAAGAGACTATTTTTATGGAGATCTGGTCAGCCCTCAGAAAACAGAACTGATCAGTCACTTCATAGAAAAATAAACTGAATCCAGTACAAATATAGAAATATAGGCAGTGACACCACAGCTCGGCTGCAGCAACGGCCGGGGAGAGGTCGTTGTGTTATAGCACCTTTGAGCAGTTCTTTCACCAAACAGTAACTACAGAGGGTGTCCCACCTAACCCAACTAAGGAGGGGGAAAGCTTACAGAGTGCAGAGAAGTGCTTCCAGGAAGGAAGGCACCCATACTGCAGCATCTCTCCTTAGAAATCAAGAACGGTCTCTCCCAGAGGCCCACCTGTGACATACCTTCTTCTGAGGCTCATCGGGAGCGTCAGTGGGGGTGATGCAGACGTCCTCAGACTCAGATTGATTTGACTCACAGGAGGACACGCTGACGGAATCCATGCTCTCGCCAGAGCTCCCGCTCGGAGTAGACTTGGGCTGCTCTTTGGTAGGGGTGCTGTTGGCAAGTAAATCAGATCCCAGAAACAGCCTGGGGGAAAAAACCCAGATAAACAACAAATGAAGGGGTGGGTAGGGCACTGCACACAATCCAATACACACCTCCCTTTTTCACAAGGCATTTCCCTTCTCTGTGATATCCTTTTCAGTACACTGTATTTTTCAAATGCATCCCAACCTTTGCATAGTTACACACTGGACTCTAACTTTGTTCTAATACTTACACACATACCACAATGGGTATTCTGAGGTGTGATGGTGCAAACTAAAGCCGACAAGTCAATCCTGCACAACTTATCACCCAGGTTTCCCTAACATGGTGCCCACCAGTACTTTCCTTGGCACCTGCCAAGCTTTTCAAAAAGTGGGCTGGGCCACTGTAAGGCAGCCACCACCCTGTCTCAAAATTCCCAGTGTATCCACAAACTCAAAAAGGTCCAGGACCCCTGTTGTAACCCTTCAGATTTAACATCGCTCACGCTTGCCTAATTGGTGACCTGTCAGAGGACTGACAACCCCGCTCCCCAGGTTTTTGCAGACTGACTCAAAGTATATATTTTAAATATAGCAAATGAATAAGAATTTGAGTAATCCAATACAGGGGACGTGGATCACATTGTTTATCATTCCCATCAGTGGCCTGCCTTTTGGAACTGATTTGCAGCAATGATTGAGGTGTTCAGTTTTTTACAGGCAGAACTGTGACTTTTAACTCTATGTGCAAACCTCTATTCAGAAGAAGTTCTGCTTTGTCAGGGAAATCAACTTCCTCTCTGGAGTGCAGCTATTGGTAGTGTGCTTTGGGAGAGTTCATGCCAGTTCACCTAAAAGCCTCCACCCCACACATGACACTCACAGGCTCAGCCGCTTCACCATGCTCTTCCGAGGTTTTGGAGACGTGGTTGTTGTGTCGACAGCTGCTTCAACCTCACAAGAAAGGGCATAGCTGTAAAAGAGAGGCCACCTTGTGGTCAAGGCTAAATACAATTCTGCTACCGTGTAAGAGAATAAAACAGTCTGAGGGAAGAAGAGCATTTTGGGTGACAGCTGAAAAGCAGAGCAGTTGAAGAATTTTTCAAAAATGAAGAAGTCACTTTGAATAATCTTTTTTCCAAAATTACTTGAGGCAGATTGGATAAATACAGGTTTACATTTTATCTGCATGGAATTATTTTTGCTTAATCATTTCAGGAGTTTTTTTGCACAACTATTCTATCACTATACAAGAATTAATTAACACCATGGCAAATGTTGCCTTGAAATTCATAGCTTGAAGAGATTCTGAAAGGTTATTTTCAACACTTTTGTCCATTTGAATTCCTGAGTAACTTGTTATATCACCACTCAAAATTGGAAGTGCTTTTTTACACTTTAGCTGAAGTCAGAATATAGTAGTCTGCTGTTTTAACCACATTTTAGATATCAAAACAAGATACTTGTTGAGTATTTAATCATTTTATTGATTAAATTTAATATCCCCCCCAATTCTATAGTATAACCAAAAATATGAATAAAGGCAACATATTCAGACAGACATCTTCAGCAAAGAACTTAAATTATTAATACATTTATTATAAATTATATTCATGATGTCATTTATACAGGGTTAAATATTATTAAATCTGAATTCTGAAGCAGTTTAGCCCACTAAAAGTACCTTCTGTTGTTATATTCATCCCCCCAGGGATATGTATTGGTTTATTATTAAAAGTGAAAGTGTCCCATTTGTTACTGCCATTACAATAATGAAAACATATAGGAAAACTAACAGCATTTGTCAGAATTTGTTATTCTGGCAACTGGCTGTCTGCTTTAGAGAGTTCAAATCTGCATTCATTCAGAGAGAAGAGGAGAGGGTCAAGAAATAAGGAAAGGGACAGGAAATCTTTCAAATCACCACAATCCAAACAAGTTTTGCAACAGAAGACTTTTCCCCAATAGATTTCTTTCATTCTACAGTGTTTCCACCAAGGGCAAGCTTTCTAGTAGCTTGCTAGTACTATTCCCAGAGAGACTGCAATCCAGATTCTGATGCTAGGCAAATTTCATAGCTATTATATGACCTGTATAGAAATGTGATTGATTTGCTGCTTTTGTTAGGGTGTGGGAAAGTATTGCTATTTAACTAGTATGAAGTTTTCCCCTATTCAATTTAGTGTTAGTTCTAGTGCAAGCCTGCCTTTGATACTGTTACTATTTTACAGAACATACAGTCACTGAAGATACTGATTGAACCAGGGAATTGTGCATGCGAAGCAGATTCTTTACCACTGAACCATGGCCTTTAACCCCTTTTGGGTCTCCTTTAGTGAGGGGTAGAACTCTCAGTTATACCCTGTGCCATAGCTATCTGCCATAGGATGGTGTTGTATTATACATGCTGACCTTCCTCGATTAAGCCAGTTGCTTCCTAAGGGTTAGAAATGATTAGCTGACAACCACCTCAGTAGTTAATTTTGGATTTAACAAAATAACGCTAAAGTGTCCTAATGGCTTCTAAGCAGAAGCCAGCCTTCAGATGATGACGACCTACAAGCCAAAAAGGAGGGAAGGGCGGAAAAACCATTTGGAGTCACCTTTGCAGTCTGGAGAGGTGGAACTGGGAGTACAGTCTTAGGGGGAAGCTGCAAAAGCTGCTCTTCCATAATCTGCTGCCTGCTCATTTTGCTTCCAATGTATACATTCACAAAGACATCATAAAACTCCAGTGTTTTTGCATCCACAGAAAAGTGAACCCTGCAACATCGCTATGCATTTCCCCTGTTACTCTCCCCACTCTGAGGCAGATTTTTCCCGCCAAAATTCTTAGTTCCCTTCGGGTCCTAAGATGGCCCCCAGCAGCATGATAATATTTGTGGCTTTATAAATCTGAATGTCCTACCCTGTGACAGAATCTAATTTGGCTTTTGCCCAGCCCAGGAACTTGTCAGGACAAAACAGGAGCCCTCTTTTTAAATCCCTTGAAATGGCACTGGAGACTGTGTAACAGTGAACAATAATGAATATTTTTAATAGGCAGGGATGGTATGGGGCAGTCAGGAACTGGAAAGGCTGAGGTAAACATCATTTGTAAAACAGTATATTTTCAGCTGACAGACAAGATGGTGTGGTAGCAGCTCATTTTTACAAATTATTGGTTCTCATCAGTGAGAGATGGTTGACTAAGTACTTTGGTTTCAGTTAAAATGTTTCTGCATATAGTTTCCTAATAACTGTTCAGGTTTTCTAGAAAGGTCACTCTTTTAGTGTACCAAATTCTTTCCCCTTTTCTGGAATCACAATGTGTCTTCTTTCCCTGAGTAGTCTATAACAGTTTCCTTTCACTACAGACCAAAGACTGCCTCAGTGCCAATTCCCTGTGTAACTGGCAGGATTTATATTTCTTCCCTGAAAATATAATCCTATTCCTTTTGACCTGATTGGAAGCTTCAGCTTGCTACCTAGTCACTCTTTGCTAAAATCTCAAACCCCAGTTCTTGGCGTCTGTGAGAAAACGTACTTCAGCTTTAGCTGACACAAGACCCTGAATCCTTAGATGGAACTCTTTCTCGGGTTATATTTAACACAGCTAAGACCAGGAGTCTCTCCCTTTCTTCAAAAGGTGAACCTGTCTGACAGACTTTTAGTCAGACTCTTCAAACATCCACTCCTATAGCTGAGCTTTTACTTTACTGAACAGTAACTGCCACTGAACACAAAACGAACTTACTCTTCCCTCAGCACACAGCTGATCTTATATTTCCCTCAACTGGCGCTGGCCAGTTAGAGAAAAGGAGCAGTCTGTCACTCAAGGTCAACATTCTAGAGCAAAGTTAACTATTCAACCTCCCTTCTTTGATTTTGCTGCATTAGGAAAACAGCATTTTAAATGTAGTCCGTCACAGTCGCCATTGTAAGTGTGTGTGTGTGTGTGTGGGGGGTTATGGCAACATTTAATAAATGTGTATACAACATAGGTACAAGAGCAAACACAAAACGCAGAAAAGGGCAACTAGAATCATAAAAGGGTTGGAACACTTTCCCTATGAAGAAAGGTTGAAGCAGTTGGGGCTCTTTAGCTTGGAGAAACGATGGCTGAGGGGTGACATGATCAAGGTTTATAAGATTATGCATGGGATAGAGCAGGTAGAGAAAGAAGTACTTTTCTCCCTTTCTCACAATACAAGAACTCGTGGGCAGTCCATGAAATTGTTGAGCAGTCGGACTAGAACAGATAAAAGGAAGTACTTCTTCACCCAAAGAGTGATTAAGTGGCGCCAGCTACAAGCATGGATGGTTTCAAGAGGGAATTAGATAAACATATGGAGCAGAGGTCCATCAGTGGCTATTAGCCACAAGGTATAGATAGGAACTCTCAAGTCTGGGGCAAGTGATGCACTGTATTCTTGGTGCTTGACTGGGGGGGGGGGCAACAGTAGGAGGACTTCTAGTGTCCTGGCCCCACTGCTGAACTTCCTGATGGCACCTAGGATTTTTGGCCACTGTGTGACAGAGTGTTGGACTGGACGGGCCATTGGCCTGATCCAACATTGGCTTCTCTTATGTTCTTATGTTCTTAACCAGAATGGTTCATAGATCTGTTTGCTGAAATACCACTTATTGACATTGCTATACTCCATGTGCTTTTGCCAGTGAATCCTAAAAACATTCTCCCCATCTCCATTATCTCAGATAATATCTGAGCGATACTGTCTGACTGTGTTTTGGAAAAAAAACATATTGACAGTAGAAAAGCTTCACCTCACCTCTCCTCCTCCGTTAAATGCCGCTGTCTCCTGAACCACTGGATGAATTTTCCGTCTGAAGTCATGCAATAGCTGTTACAGGAGGATTGCAAGAGCTTAATCTGAGCGATTACTTCAAACTCCTGAGAAAGTTAGTAAGAGAATTTCCATTAGGGAACTAAGCCAAATACAGATTTGCTCACAGAAACAGTGTCAGAGAGATGTTAAAAACTGCACCACAGATTCACCCACAACTGTGTACCTACATGTAGCCCAGTTTGGAATGGAGCTGAGAACCCATAATTCCCACTTAATTAATGGACCAGGCAGGCATTCCCTGCCCCGACCATCTGTCTACCCCAGCAGCAGGCAGTAATACAACAGGGCAATCTATGGATTTTTTAGCTTCAGAACATTCCTCCTTCCCTAACGCAAAGTTTCCAAAAGTATCAGGCATGTCCAAGAAAATCCCAGTGAAAACTTACTTACAGAGAATCACTTATTACAGGAATTATCCACAGATAAAAACTTCACTTTAAGTTGCCAATCAAAAATGATAAGTATGCTGGGGTGCAGTTAAGTAGCTGATCTTATGGACCACACCTTTATATTATGTATACATCCAATGCAAGGCGCTAGCCTGTCCCTCCCTCCCACTGCCCACTGCCGCTGAGCCCATGTACCAGGATCCTGGATTTCCAGCTTTAATGGCACCCACTAAGCACTTGAAGGGAGAAACACCCAGCCACCCATGTTGCATTCAAGGGTTAGGCCAAGAAAAGTTGTAAGCTCTGCAGGGGCAGCTTATGTCTTGTGAGGCCTGCCTTGCGATTTGAGCAGGGAGTCTTTAGAACCTGCACTTGTGCCTCCCTCTAAAGCCAAGCAACTAATCCCTTAAAAATATGAACGGTGAATCATTAACATGCCAATGAACCCAGGGGTGGGGACAACAAGCTTACCCTTCTTCTCTTCTCAAAGTTTATTAGCCCTCCCTGTAAGAAAGAGTACAGAAACTAGTTTCAAAATCCACATGTTTATACAACTGCAGTTACATAACTTTAACAGGGAACGCAAAAGTCCTTCCATTCAAAACAATGATTGGGGACAGAACCTGTCTTTACCTGTTGAAAGGATGAATCTTTCAGAACTGGATTTCTCCAGAAGCATTTACAAAATCTAAAACCCTGCTTTTGTATCTTTCAAGATGTAGCCTGACTTTTAAAGGTACCAACCAACTGCCTGGTACAAATTCAAAATGTGTCCTTGAAGCATGGAACAAGACCCACATCTCACCTTCATGCTTTGACACTTTTGATGCTGCTGAACAGTCTCACACAATGGAAACCAGACCTATGCAATTCAGTTCTCTACACCTGTGCCCCCATGGAAGTGTTCCTGTTGTGATGGCCTGTGGACATTTTGTCAGGACCAGCACCTCCATGTGGGGCTATCAGTATTGCTTGTGACATTTCAGGCCACTTCAATGGCGCAAACTGTATTGGCTGCACCTCTAGGTCCCTCTGCGGAGATGCTAATTTGTACAAGAACCATCTCCACAGGAGAGAAGCCCAGTACAAGCCCTCAAACAGGAGCTGCCACAGGTATGAACTGTCCCTGTAGGTTTCCTGAACCACCAAAAAGGGCCACGGCATTTGTATTTTAGATATTCAAATGTGGATACCACTCTTCTAAAGCTCCACCCACCAAGCTTTGATATTATTATTCCAGCTGGGGAACTTACATATAAGTGGGGAGCAGTTTTTGTGAGGCATATCCACCATCTCTGAGGCTTCATGAACAAAGTTCATTCATCCTTTTATTTGCCCATAAATTTCACATTTATCCTCTTGAACACTAGAAAACACTGTAATTCAAAACTGCCCTTCCCTTCTTGAAGCTAAAATTTATATTAATTTACGTTTTGGTAATTACTGATATATAGAGAGAGACACACATACATGCAATTCAGGCTTAACTGAAGGCACAATCCGGCCAAAGTTCAGAACTCCTTCCTGATTCTCTTATTTTTAATGAAAATTAAGCACATGTTTAGATCATCCCATGTAAAACTGGCTGGATGGTGCACTAATTTTTGATAGGAAGTCAGGGCACTGAACTTCTAAAGGTTTCACACACAAAAAAAAGTACACTCAAAGTATTTATAAGCTGGATAGTTTTAGACAGAAGAGAAGAAGAAGAAGAAGAGATTGGATTTATACCCCACCCTCCACTCCCCAAGGGAGTCTCAGAGCGGCTTACAAACTCCTTTTCCCTTCCCCTCCCCACAACAGACACCCTGTGAGGTAGGTGGGGCTGAGAGAGCTTTTCCCCAAGCTGTCCTTGAGGGAACAGCTGGTACAGAGCTATGGCTTGCCCAAGGTCAGCCAGCCAGGTGCAAGTGGAGGAGTGGGGAATCAAACCCGGTTCTCCCAGATTAAAATCCGCGCACTTAACCACTACACCAAACTGGCTCTATCTGACAGTGCTCTATTTAAATACTAGTGGTGTGAATTTAAATACTAGTAGTGTGAATCAAATCAAAATCCCTTCTCTCCTGTTACAGTGTTAAGAAAGAAAGAAAGAAAGAAAGAAAGAAAGAAAGAAAGAAAGAAAGAAAGAAAGAAAGAAAGAAAGAAAGAAGGCATTCTTTCAAAATAAACTCTGTGTCAAAGCTGCATTTGGTAGCAATCTTTATTCCCCAATAAAAATTCCACTCGCTTCTATTTCTGAGAGTATTTTGCGGGGGAGGCAGCCGGTCACCAACGGTTATAAAGATGCAACAGGAAAATATACCAAAAGCTCAATGACGGCTTGGAATGTGAAACAAAACCGGAGTCCAGTGGCACCATTCGAATTATGCTCAGAATACTATCCCTCCTGTTCAGTAGGTAGATTCCTACCTCCACGTAGTCCTGCAGAGCTGTGTCAAGCATCGTCAAGTCAGTCAGAAATGTACCAAGGTATGGAACAGTTCCCCGCATTACGCCCTGCACAGGAACAGAGTGCAAACAGGGAAGACATCTTAGTGTGCCTGAAATGATCGTCTATTGGCTTTGGGACACAATTCTAAGCGCAGGTCATTTAAAGTCCTAGAAGGCCAGAGCTATACATTATAGACAGCCTTCTCCTACATGAACCATCCCTACCCCACCCCAGTAAGATCTGGCTATATTTTACATATTTTACATTAATCTGTGAAAAATAGCTATACTGTTGTGTCTAATTTTGAACCAGGCCCTACAGTGTGCATTAAAAAATCCACACAATGGGACCAGGGACATAAAGGAGGGATTTTTCTACAAACTTGGGAGAAGCCCTGCCCAATCTCATCTCATCTCAGAAGTAATATGGTAAACACTCAGGGGAAATGCATTGGAAATTTAAATTTTAATACATTCTGCATTTTCCCATGTATTTCCTTTCAATATCTTTTTGCTTTTCTACAAGTCCACCACATATGATAAAAGGTTCCAACTATTTTGTGACATTTCCAACATTTTTCTTTGTAGTTTTTATCTACTTTCTCAATGTCCTTTGGAGTAATATACCATCTGAAGAAAATTTTATACTAATTTTCTCTTAACGCCTGGCAGTGAACTTGATTTTTTCCCTCCACACTGATGCATAGGTATTTGCTCTCTAAAGTTCTGCATTCAATTAATCATACATTTTCCACTTGTTCTTCTCCTGTTTCAAACTGAAGTAATAACTTATATATCCATCATAGTTAATGATCTTTTTGTTTTGTAATCAACTGTTTGAACTCCGTCTTCTCTCTTAGAGCTCCACCTTCCATGTTAATTATTTTCTTTAATCTTGAAACTGATTGGTAATATAATAACCACTGAATATTAATTCTTTCATCTCTAATATCTTGCCAAGATTTACATTTCCCCTGAGTGTTTACCATATTACCACAGATTTAAAAATCACTTTTATTTCTCGTATTCTTATCATGATAAGCTTCTATGGCTGACATAAGCAGAGAGTGCAGTAGAACAGCTTGATCTTGACTCCAATAGCACCTTAAAGACCCAATGAGATTTCAGGGTAGGAACTTTCCAGAGTCAAATCTCATTTCTTCCATTATCTAACAAAGGGAGCCTTGACTTCGAAAGCTTCAACCCCCAAACTCTTGTTGTGTTGTGGACCAGCCTCAGCCTGAGGCGCAGCCAGACTCTGATTTGCTGCCTGAGCCCAGCCTGAGTGAGGACCAGTTTGACTTGCAGCCTGACCAGTCTGATTGGCAACTGGAGCCCAGTGTGAGTAAGGACTCCTCAGAAATCGAGCCGGAGTCCAACGTGGTGAGAGATGACTTCAGAATAGAGGACACTTGGGAATTTCAGTCAGCTAATACTGAGCCAGCTGAAGTCAGGGAGCAAGTACCTCCGGAGACACCCACAGTCATATATTCCCCCCACCGCTCATAGAAAGAAGGAGGCAATTGCAAGAACACAGACAGAATAAAAGATGAATGGCCTGTTGACAGCTACAAGATGAGTCATTACAGGGGCCCTGCTAACTTGCCAGCTGCAGATAAGACTAATTAGGGAAGAGCTACATAAAGCTGGGTGTGAGCTGTTGCCAACTTGTGGAAGCAACACATCACCTCACCATGAATCCTGCGACCACTACTCCTGACTCTGCTGTACTCCTGTGACTTTAGGACTAGGGTTGCCAAGTAACTTACCAGCAGGAGTGGGGGAGTCCCACTCCTGCTCCGGGAGCCTCGGTGCACGCAAAGCACATGCGCAGCATGATGACGTCACTTCCGGGTGATGTCATCATGCTGGGCACATTGCCAGGGCAACGCTCTGGTAATCGCCCTAAAACTCTATGGTACCATAGAGTTTTCAGGGCGATTGCTACAGCATCGCCCCGGCAACGTGCCCAGCATGATGACGTCACCTCCGGGAGACATCAACACGCTGGGCAGTCTGCCGGATCAGGCCACTTCAGGGGTGGGGTTCCCCCCGCCGGCCAAATCCGGATTGGGGACCCCTTTAGCAAGGGATTCCCCACCCCCAGGGGGACTTGGCAGCCCTATCTTGGACCGACTTGACTCTGTTCTTGGATTCTCTCTCTGACTATAACAACTAACCCTGGACTGTTGGACTACTCTGTGAACATACCCTGCCTTTGCAACCTGGACTTGGACTTCGAGCCTGTGAGACCAGCTGAGCTACAACATATTGGTCTCTAAGGTGCTACTGGACTTGAACCTAGCTCTCCCATGTATATATAGGAGACAATATAGGAACAAATCAACCTGGAGGCAGCTCATGAGCCTTGGCTGGGAATATCTATATATCTAATTCCCAAGTGGTCCGCTCCGTGCGGATATCTAAATCTGTGCCGGGGGGGGCACCTGGGGGGAGGGAGGTTTTTCTACACACAAGGGGGAATCCCCCCGTGTGCAGAAAAATCTAAAAAGTTTAAATCTTTTATCAGCGGATATTTAAATCCCCCCCAAAGTAAAAGCGTTCTCTGTGCATGCGTAGAGAATGCTTTGGCCTTTGGGAAGGCTCAGCAGGCAGTGGGCCTTGCCGCTGCTGTTGGGGAGAGGAGGGAAGAAGGCCACCCAATTGTCTGGGAAGGAAGGGGGAGGGAGAGAGGGGAGCAGGCTCGGCGCGCGGTGGGCATGGCAAGGCCCAAGGCCCGCTGCGCTGCCGTGGAGTGAACGGGGTCGGGGGTGGGAGGTGGCGTGGTGGGCCTCAGGCCTCGCTGCAGTGGAGTGAACAGGGAAGGGGGTCGGGGGGGAGGTGGCATGGCGAGGCCCGAGGCCCGCCATGCCACGCCACTGTCTGGAGAACGGGGAGGGGGTGGGTGGTGGGAGGGAAGGAGAACAGGGAGGGAGGGAAGTGCCGGGGGGGGGGGGTGAAACGCTAGTCCGAGTGGCTTAGCACCACTCGGGCCCAAACGAGAACGGGCCAGGAGGGAGGGAGGGAGAAACACCGGGGCAGGGGGGGACAGAAACGCCAGGCCCAAGTGGCTGTCAGCCACTCCATCCAAGCGAGAGTGGGCAGGGGGCCGGGAGGGAGGGAGAAGTGCTGGGCCGAGTGGCTGTTAGCTTCTCCCCCCCCCCCCCGCGAGTATTGCGGGTCCCCCCTTCTTGTTTTATCTACTTCCCAAAGCTCATAAACAGTGCAACCCTGTTCACCCCATAGTTTCTGGCATACTTAGAAGTGTCTGGTTTTATGGACTCCTTCCTCAGGCCCGATACTTCTAATACAATTTATTTGTTATTTGTGGGGCACTACTGGCTTAGTGAAGGAGCTACAAACTGTTGACAATCTCCTAGAGAATTCCATCCTCACTCCAGTGGATATAGAAGCTGTGTATCCCAACATCACTCACTGTAATGGACTACACATCGCCAGAAATAGTATCCTAAATTACATTAGAAAGAGGATTTTTAAAACGAATACAATACTGAAACACCTGCCTGCTCAGCTTTGCCACTATATAATGAGCTTCAGAAAAGTGTTATGTAAAATTTGTAAATGAAGAATAACTAACTCAATAAGGCTTACAGCTGAAACTTATAAATATTTCACTGATCAGTAAATTCAGATTTTTTGCAAGAGATGGCCCCTGTTATACCTTTGTCAGTTTGTAGGAATTTGGCCACTGACTTCTTTAAGAGAAGGGGGAAAAGGGGGATTTCTCTCATGAGTGGAGGATAATTGCCAACACCAATGAATCTTCCCTACCCCTAGTTCTGATTACATAAAAATGATGCAAGGAATCAGCATTTATTTAAAAACGGGAAACTGTAGCAGAAAGGAAAGTAGTACACTCAGTGGAAACTAACCATCAATGTTCTTAAAGCACTAAGGAAACAGGAAACAAATCTTGAGGGGGTTTTTATGTTTGAGAGGAAAGAACAGGAACTAAAAGGGGAGAATTGCAAGGCCCTTTCTGAGGAACATACTGTAGAGGTGAGAGTCAAATCTGAAGGGAATCTTCTAATTGGTCTGCTGGGGATCACATAAATTTCTGCCATGGAACTGAGGGTTCTAGGGCAGTGGTCTTCAACCCATGGGTCAGCGCTCTCAGGTAGTCCACAGAGACCCTCCTGCTGGATCATGAGCTCCTTCCAAGTTTCTCTTTTTTTGCTGCTGCTGCTATTGCATAGAGAATACACATAACAAGAACAGCAGCAGGACAATGAGGTGAGACCACTCAGTGGGGGAGAGGAATCATCCATGCCTCTGACCCTTGGCTTGTTCTGTGCTGTGGTAACCTCCTGGTGCTTTGCATGCATTTCCTATTCCCAGTTCTTTTGGTCTGCTGCTATGGCCCTCACACCGGTGAGGTTATAAATCTATCTCCCCCTTGTCATGTCACATGATTCTTATGACTTCTTGTCATGAGCTTGCAGCTCAGTAGGTCCCACATCTGGAATGGGTGAAGACCCCTGTTCTAGGGTGCACACTGTCCAAATCTCTCAAGTCTGTTACAGTTTATCGATTGACTGACTGAAAACTTACCTCCCACCCTCAGACCAAAGGCTCCCAGGGCAACCACAGCATAATAAAATATGAGGAACACATACAAACACCCAGTACTACACAGCGCACAGCGCACCTAGTTCAGTTTATTTGCCTAAGAGAAAAGTCCCTTCCTAAAAACCTTCTACCTTGTACAAAGCTGGGGCAAACTGAAGAGAAAGAGATGTGTTCTCCAGACAAACCTACCCAAGTCCCGCCCCCGGACCGACCAACCATGCACCACGACATCTCTCAAACTGTAGGACATGGGACATGGCTGCAAGAGCAACACAGCTTGCTGCCACACTCCCAGACTTGCACAGCACACAGAGCCCTCCATACCTCAGGATGAATCCTGCCCCCACCTGCATCAGGTAGAAATGGCCTCCACAGGAGCCAACAGATTTAGAGGCTAGTGTCTTCCATCAAATAGGCCAGACACAGCAGAGTTCCCCCCCCCCCATTTGAAGATGAAAAGAGATGACAGACATATCATCAGATACCTCCAATGCTCCCTCCACTCCTTTGTTTCTTTCATTCTGAAAAGTAGTTTTAGAAGAAGAGACGGTTTTTATACCCACTTTTCTCTACCCTAAGGAGTCTCAAAGTGGCTTACAATTGCCTTCCCTTCCTCTCCCCACAACAGACACGTTGAGAGGGCTGAGAGAGTTCTGAGAGAACTGTGACTCAAGGTCATCAAGCAGGCTTCATGTGAAGGGGGGGGGGGAATAAAATTCAGTTCTCTGGATTGGGATCCGCTGCTCTTAACCACTCCACCACTACTGGCTCTCACATGGTTCAGGAAGTGGATCAGGTAAGAAGGAGAGAGAGGGAGAGACAGAGAGAAAGAAAGAGAGGGGTGTTTAATTCCTTCCCTATTAATTTTTGCACGTCAAGTCACCCCCCCCCCCTTGCTTTTTACAGCATACCAGTAGTTTGAAACACCACTGGGGTGGGGTATAGACGCTAGCAGGAAAACAACATTTTCAGATTCCCCCTTTGTTTGGCTGTTCTCAGTCTCCCCAAAGCTGCTTTTCTGAGGTGGAGGAAAGACACCTCAACAACTGTCAGGGCTCCTAATACACACATTTATGCCCAAGGTGTAGTTACCTGAGCACCTCACAGGTTTTGCAGGCTTTTATAGTGCTTTTAAAACTTGTTTGATCAGAGCTCACAGTGGGAAACAGAAATAAAAGCATACATCACAGGAAACAACATCACGGGAAACAACTAATTCAACTCTTATAAAAAACTACCGTCTGTCTTTAGTCACAGCTGAACAAGCGCACTAGGGGGAAAAAGCAAGGGAAGAATTCTCCCATGAGCCTTTCTTTGCATGATTTGTCTTATATAGCCCTATTATCTTGGTCACCTAATACTGCTTCCATCCTTACTGACATTCTATTTTCTTCTGGGACAACCTCCTAGTATAATCAGCTCTGCTGATTTCTCATGCACAGAAATTTCCCTGCTCCTTTTCCAGACAGTGTGAGTCTGTGGAATACAGAAGAGGCAGGAAGAACAAGCATTTGCCTGACCTTCCAATATCACCAACCTCTATCTGAACAGAAGACAGCAACAACTGGAGAGGTGGACAGCAGATGTGAAATCTTAGTGTCCTGCAGCACTTTGGACACTGTATCTCTAGGGCCATATATATCTATATCTATATGATACCTAACCAGGGCTATTTTGGGACAGGAACGGAGTTCTGGCTGGCTTCTGAGTTGGCCATGCCTACAGCCTCCCCGCCTCGGCTTTCCCAGACACCTCGCAAGCTGTGGGGTGCCTAGGGAAGCCAAGCCGATCCAGGGAGGGAGGACAGTTTAAACGGCCTCCCCTCCTTGGGGCGCCTGGGGAAGCCAATCAAGAAACTGCCTTCCTTCCCTCGGGTTCCCCATGCACCCCACAAGCCGTGGGGCACCTGGGGAAGCCAATCATGGGAGGGAGCTGCGCTGTCAGGGGTGTGGCCTAATATGCGAATGAGTTCCTGCTGGGCTTTTTCTACAAAAAAAGCCCTGTACCTAACCATGGTTTGTGTTCCTTAATCATAGTTAAGCATTGTATTGAAACTGGTTTGAAGGAGCTTTTACTGACCACAGTTAAGAATTACCACTGCATATAGCAAACCATATGAAAGAAGGTGAAACCATGGCTTGAAGGAGGTTTGTACTAATCCCTGCATATAGCAAACCATGGCTAGGGCAGTATCCCTGCCTCTCTAGCCCCTTGCTTGCAAGCAAGGTCATAGCCAAAGTGGGGCCACAGCTCAGTGGTAGAACATGGTTCAGTGTCCAATCCCTGGCGTCTCCAGTGAAAAGGATCAGGTACTAGGTGATGTGAAAGACCTCCACCTGAGACTGGACAGCCTCTGCCAGTCAGAAGAGACAATACTGACTTTGATAGATCTGATAGACTTTATAACATTTCATGTGTTTATCTTCTATGTGTAACCATTATGTTGAAATGTTAGTCCCCCGGCCTCCACTAACTTGACCCACAGCACTTATCCCACCCAGGACTACCCTGGGCTCAGAGCAGATTTCTCAAATTACTGCCAAAGGGAGTATATAAGCAGATAAACGCTCTTCAGTTTTAATACATTAGTTCTTACTCACCTTATACATGCCAACAAATATCTGTTGGTTACCAGGAAATCACCAATTCTCTATTTCTCTGAAGTGCTGCCTGGAAATACGTCTGGCTGAAATACCTCTGAAGTGCTGCCTGGCTCATGTGGCACAGAAGGCTGGTCATAGCCTTGCTTGTGAGGTGACCTACACCTGCCCCCAGTGTTTCCCTGTACGTGGCCCCTAAACAGCAAGTTTTGGATCCAGGCTTAGGACAACTAACCATGGTTAATGCTAATCACTTTACAAGCTAGATCCCATGGATCCATTCCACTAACAGAAGCATTTTCCTTGAGCAGAAGGAGGCTTTCCTTATGGAACAGGATCCAAAAGTATTGTCTGCATTGGACCAAGGTGTGTTCCCATTTGGTGTTGTGGTTAAAGAGCGGTGGACTCTAATCTGGAGAACCAGGTTTGATTCCCCACTGTTCCACATGAAGCCAGCTGGATGACCTTGGGTCAGTCACTGTTCTCTCAGAGCTCTCTCAGCCCCACCTACTTCACAGGGTGTCTGTTGTGGGGAAAGGAAGGAAAGGCGATTGTAAGCTGCTTTGAGACTTGGGTAGTGAAAAGCGAGGTATAAAAACAAACTCTTCTTCTTAAAACTGTGAGGTTACATAAGATAGATATCTGTTAGTTTTTCATACTGCTTGGAGAGAACAGCAGCTTCTGATAGGGACTGTAATTCCTTAGTATCCTGATTACCTTAGGGATGAAGTTAAGAACTCACCATATCTTTTTGCAGTTGAAGCCGCCTCTGAGTTCTCTTCTGGTTCTCTTTTACACTGCTGTCCAGATTTGCAAATTTAGAAGTTCCTTCCTGTGGGTGGAAGAAAAGGGAAAATAATGGAAGATACCACACCAAACATCCTGCCAAACATTTTCGCTACAAACTGCAAACTATACGCCCTTCTCTCCGGTCCAGAAAACATGTGGTTCATGTTCCTGCTTTAAGGGGGCGAATTGCTTGAGCTTTTGTGTATGCTGGCATTGTGGAGAATGCCTGTGCCAAAATGCCACAAGCCAAGAATGCTTACAAAATACTTTTGGTCCAGTTGAAGCGTACAGCTGACCTCTGGACTTCCCTGAATCAAACATATCTGGAATAAAACTTGCTCATTTTGGGGGGACAATTTAATGGACTATTTGTCCTTAACTTTCAAAATGCATGTTGTTAATAAACAGTTCCCCCGTCCATTATGTAATGATCTGGTGTTTTTCTAATTCACTTGAATTGGGGGTATTATGACTAATCTCTTTGGTTTGCTGACTAACAAGGAGACAAGTCAGGAAATGAGAATGTGTGTTTCAACATTCCAGCAGCCCAGGCCTCAGAGACTGCTTTTCCCAACAACTTTATGAATGGGAGCCATATTTCACAACACTTTTTGGTCTTCTGAGCACAGAGTAATTAACCTGTTGCCAGTATTCACTGGGCTGCTTTTAGCCACAATTGTAGGGGTCAGCAATTTGACATAGCTTTTCAAGCACTCTCCCCGCAAAACAATGATTTGGATGTGAGTCTCTCTTCCATTTTTTTCCACATAGAAGGCTGGTTGAAAGCATTCATTTAGCTTCTCTGCAATCTCCACATTCTTCTTTATTCCTTTCACACCTTTGCTGTCTAAAGATCTTATGGCCTCCCAAGCTTCCAGAGTCCTGCTGGCTTTTTTTCTTCATATCTTTTAAAAGTTGGTATTTCTTTCAACTGATCCCCGAAGAAGGACCATCGGGCACCTCAGGTACTATCTTGAAAGAGAAAGTTGCAGCAAACAGGATCTACCAGCAGGCCACACTGTGAGGTACTACCATGAGGCTTCAGCCCTTCAACCACCACTCTTCATTCTCAGACTGGCCATCGAGCAATACTAGCTGCTGAAACAAGACCCTGTTCCTTCATAGGACTAGATTCTTCTAAACAGGTGCCCATTCTGACACTTCTGCTAACAAATGAGACTGATTTATTTGGCAGACTGCACTTAAAAACAAAAACAAGAGCAACAAAAACATCCTATTTGCTTTTGCAGCTGTGAGTTGCTAGGATTTCTTGACGGAATAGCAGAAAAGTTCAAACAGAAGAAAAAGGACTGCTTGAGTTAAAAACATACTGCAACACCCAGAGGTTTGCTCACCCAAGATATCGAGCACTGTGGTGCAGTTCTATGGGCAGTTTCAAAAAGCTTCTACCACTGTTTACTTGTGAGGGCAGCCGAAATAGCCCAGCTAGGCCAAGCTCATTAGAGCCTGAAGCTCAGCAGGACTGGCCACCAAGGAAGACTGGAGCTGCTACACAGAGGACTAGAGCTGCTACACAGAGAAAGGCAAGGGCAAACCACCTCTGCTCATCTCTTGTCTGGAATGCCCCATGTGTGGGGTTGCCTTGAGTCAGCAGCAACTCAATGGCCTCTTCTTCTTACTTTCAAGAGATAGACACCAACTTGCTGGAGAGTGTTTAGAAACAAAGTTGAATGCACTGTTCTCATAAGGTTTAAAAAATAAAGAACCAGTGCAACATAAATATGTCTGAAGAACAAAGTTTGAGTCCAGTGGCAGCTTTAAAACCAACAAAGTTTTATTCAACGTATGAGCTTCTCTGTGCAAGCACACTTCCTCAAACTTTGTTCTACTGCTTCAGACCAACACGGCTACCCACTTAGATCTATTGATATATCTGCTGTTTCTCACCTTCATTAGCAACTCTCGGCTTGTCAAATAGTTGTCATGGTCTGAGAAAATTTCCGACAGTTCTTCAAACATCAACATCCTGTCCCTGCACAGCAGAAGAGTGGAGTGAATTCGAGATTCTCTGACATATTAAAACAAACTGCCAGCTAATAATTTGTTTGGCTGGAAGATTCAAGGCAATTGCAGGTGCTGAACTGGTGGTTCAGGGATGTGTATTCAGTGGCCTGTATCCAGCCATCTGTGCATGGAAGGCACATGGAGTTTCTCTTCATGTTTCTCTCTCTTTCTGCAGCCCCTTCTGACCCTTGGAAAGACCATTTCCTGGGATCACGGGACCTGTGCAGAGAAATAGCCATGTGAATGCGGGGGGCAGGGGGCTGGAGTAAGGAGAAAGATAAGGGGATGAAATCAATTCCCCCCCATGTGGAGCTGTGCTTGCAGAAGAGGAGGAGGAGCAATGTAATCCCTTGTCCCCCCCAGTGCCCAACACCGTGTGGGTCCAGTGACCCCAGGAACAATCTTCTAGGAGTTTGGAAGAACAGATGGAATGAAAGAAACTCCATGTTGCATGCACTGAAGTCTGGGTACAGGCCAGTTTGTGTGGCACCTCCCAGAAACTACAAAGAGACCAGCTACAGGCATTTCCTGGTACCGAAGCTGGTCACGTTAATATTCTCTGACCTTTACCAAAACTGCCAGGCCGGCTTCCTTGACACCCTGAACAATGCAATCTGTTCTTGCTAGCTACGCAGTGCGTTTTGCCTTCCTCCTCCCATTTCTTCAATAGGCATCTGATACATTCTGGCTTGTCGACTCAAACCCTTGGTGTTTAAAATGTGTGTCTATAGCTTCCCTCCTCTCCTTGTCACTGTGGTTCTTACATGTTGTAGCTTTAGTGTTTTCCTATCATTTATCACTCGTTCATATGACTTTATATTTCTTATACGTGTTTTAACATGTTGTAAATATGGTTGCCAACCTCCATGTGGGGCCTGGAGATCTCCTGAAATACAATTGATTTCCAGACTCAGAAATCAGTTCTACTAGAGAAAACGGCTGTTTTGGAGGGTGAGATCCCTCCCCACACTGGCTCTATCCCAAAATCTCCAGGAATTTCCCAACCCGGAATTGGCAACCTTAATGGTAAGACACCCTGAATGCTTCACTTACACAGAAAGATAGCAGATAATTTTTTAAATAGACAAATAAAGAACACTGTACAGGAACTGGGTCTGACCATTCCAGCCCAAGGAGTCTTATGATTCTAGGCTCAGAGCCAATAATCCCTGTAAACTGTAGAGTCTTGTGAGTAAAAATTCTACTTTGTGGCCTACTGGCATTAAAGTTGTGAGCGAGCTATTTGGCTACTGCATAAATTAGTCTGCTTAGGAGCCATCCTTCCTGAGCGAAGACAAAAATGTGTGAGTTGAAGGCTAAAAAATTGTGAGCTAGCTCACAGTAACTCAGCTTAGAGGGAACATTGCAGGCACAACCCTCAGAGAATCAGCAGAACAAATGCAAGCCTCCATTTAGAGGAGCAGTGGGGGAAAGTCTTACTTTGCGACGGATGCCCACGTCTTCTTTAACCGATACAAGGAATTGGACTGCAGAGCTGAAACGATGGCCCTCAAAGAGGAAAAATTCTTCAGGATTCTGCATTCCTGAAAAAGGAATTATTAAGAGACACAAGACGGGTTAAATACAAACATTCAACAAGCCAACCACTGTTTTACGGTATCTCAGCTGCTAAAAATTCTTACTGCTAAAAACCACCTGAACAAATACTGAGCTTTTTAAAGGGGAAAAATCCTGTCTTACCCTTCCCTGCCTCTGAAAACATGTTATATAGGTTTTGGCACTTTATACTTGTTTTCTTCACTTTTGACTTTGTTTTCTTGCACTGATAGTGCTGAGTCAATTCTTTACTTCCAGTTTAGATGCCAGGGGAGGTGGGCCTCTAAAGCCAAACTGAAGGGGAAAAACTAAACACATGTTGCCACGGCTCTATCTACACTCCACCCTCACCAACTGCAAGGGAAGGAGCTCTGAAAGCTTCCAAGTTCCTTGGAGCCCTTCACGTACGGAAGGTTCTGGATGTGGAAAGGAAGAGAAGTGTCAGCAACAGAAAGAGAATCACTGGTTAACCAATGTAAACAGCCAATGCCTGTTGATGCTGACCATACTAGCATGAAGGCATTTGGCTCAGAAAAAGAACATGGCAGTTTAAACAGAACTTTAGACCATTGATATTTACTGGTTACTAGGTTTTGTTTACAGAAAATAACAGAAACCTGAGAGTAAATCTCTGATGATGGGAAGGATTTCTATCAGCAGAGTGGGACTTCCTCATGAACACATTGAGTTGCCTTATACTAAATCAGACTGTAGGTCCATCAAGGTCAGTATTGTCTACTCAGACTGGCGGTGGTTCTCCAGGGTCTCAGGTAAAGATTTTTCACATCATCTACTGCCTAGCCCTTTTTACTGGAGATACACAGGTTGAATCTGGGACTTTCCGCAAGCCAAGGAGGTGCTCTACCACTCAGCCATGGCCCTTCCAGTATTTAAAGGGAAGGTGCCATTTCAATTTTCCACTTCAGGTACTGAAATGCCTCGTGCTTAGCCAGGCTTGTTCGTCTGCACATGAATACAGTTTGTAGCACCTTCTTCCAGGGTGCTTGGGACAACCTCAATGCATGTATCTACTGAGTACCTCCCTCTGCAGCCCCAAATGCCCTCCTCAAATGCTGCTACAAGGGGACAGCTCCTCCCCCGGAACATGAGAGGGAGCTGGAGGTCTACAGCAGGAGAAGGAAAGCATTGAAAAGCACCACCCCTTCTGTAAGCAGAATTTTTCTGAGGGATCCAGTCTCATGTCTCAGTTACGCGGAGGCTTCTTATCAGCTACAGCTCTGACAGACAGTGCTTAGGACAATAGTCCTAGAACACACTCATTGCAGTGGGCTTGTGCAGGAGAATTTCCCGGCAGAAACTTGTAGTGTTGTGGTTAAACACTGAATATGGACTAGGAGCCTGAAGTCAAATCTGTGCTCAGCCAGAAAGCTCACTGAGCATCCTTAAGCCAGTCAGTCAACATCTTCCAGCCTCTTCTGGTTCAGTGTTGTTATGAGGATAAATAGTCCTATGTGGGCTCCTTGTGGGTCAGAAATGTAGTTAACAACAACAGGAAGCTACCCTAAACCCTGGGAGTAAAATCCAGGGCTAGTGAAAGAATGGCTGCCAAAAATAACTAAGCTGGAACCACTGCCCCGGTGTGTTTCTTCACTACCCTGACCTGGAAGGCCCAGGCTAGCCCAGTCTCATCAGATCTTAGTGTTAAACCCACTATTTACCACTAAGTATGGTCAACCCTCGTTAGTGCTTGGATGGAAGGCCACTGAGGAAGTTCAGGATTGCTATGCAGACACAGGCAATGGGAAACCACCTCTGTTTGTCTATTAAAACACAGGCAATGGGAAACCACCTCTGTTTGTCTATTGAAACCCCTATGGGGTCACCATAAGTCAGCTGCCACTTACAGCACTTTCCACCACCATTTTGTAATTAGCCTTTTTCTTTGGAAATTCAAGGAATCAAATGGAACAAAATGGCTAGTGATGTTCGCGAACCGGCTCATGAGCTAAAATTTGGACTGAAGTTGGGCCAGTTTGGGGCTCAGGAACCGAAGTTTGGGGAAAACACATTCCTCAAACATTTACTGGGCTCTGGCTGGTTCGGTTTGGCTGTTTGGGGCTTCAGTCTCATTCCGCCTGCTCAGCTGTCTCAGGCTCCCTTGTGCAGCACCTTTAAATGGGCTGGGCGAGAGAGACAGAGACAGCTGGGCCAGCAGAAAGGAGGGGGAAGTGGGAAACACCTCACCCCAATTTTAACCCTCTGGTTTTTCTCCCCCCCCCCCTTTTGAAGTGGCGGGGACTAAAACTGAAGGGTTCAGTGAAGCCCCTTCCTTGACAATCCCTGCCCCCTTCCTCCTGCCCGTGGTCAGCCGCAGCCAGGATGGGAGTCCCTTCCAGGGTGATCCCCGCCCCCTTTGTCCTGGCCACAGTGAGCTGTGGCTGGGAGAAAGGTGAGAGCCCCTTCCAGGGTGATTTCCACTCCCTTTCTCCCAGCTGCAGTGAGCCATGGCTCGGAGAAAGGGGGAACCAAACTTGCCAAACCAGTTCAGTTTGTGTGGTGCCGGCTCAGTTTGGGGTTCAGTCCATGAGTCGCCACGAACTCCATGTCCATCCCTAAAAACGGCTGCTTACATGTGCAATATTGATCCACTTCTCTATGATCTTGGCTCGCTGCTGCGTTTTCAGTTCCTTGCCATTCAGGATGGTACGAACTACGCATTTGGTCACAGCATTGAACTGCGCGATGGTGGCTCTGATGGTGGGGGCCAAGTGCTTGTTCTCTTTCTTATCCCTCCGAGACCAGATGCAGCCCAAACAGTGATGCGGTACCACTCTCTTAAATAGTTTCTAAAAGAACACCAACAAAAAAAGGCCATCAAGCAAGAGCACCGTAAATTCCTGTCAAAAGTACTAGCCCATATCCTATCCCTTCACTCAGCAGTTTTCAGCATCTGCCAGATAAAAGCAAAAGAGCCACTTCCTTCTAAAGAAGGCTCCCAAAACCAAAGGAAAGCTTAAAAACTTTGCTAAGCAGTGTGGTAAGATACAGGCCATTGTGTCAAACGCAGGGACTTCTAAAAGTTCTCCCAGCTGAGGCACACTGATGTAAAACTGAAGGGCACACTTCATTCTGATACAAGGCCAGAGTTATCGTTTAGTATTTTATTACCGATAAGGCATGGCTCTTCCCCTACAAATTCAGCCTCAGAGTATCATTGCCATGTTGACTGGGAGCCTAAATGGTGATATTTTTGCACGCATGGACAAATCATGCACATGGTCCAAACTCTGTTTTGCTGCCTACATGGCTTTTCCAACTGTCAGAGAAACCAATCCCAACTAGAAGCTTGAATCCTCAGCAGTGGGAATTGCTACGCCAAGCACTACAGCTTGAGTTCAAGGTGGTTGTCCCCACACACCATGTCTTTCTTTGGTAACTTTTTCCCCACCATAGAGAACAATGGAGGGGATGGGGCAACCTGTTTGGGGGCCCGTAGAATTGGACTCCGAGGTCCAATCTTCTTGAAACATGGTGGGTATTTCGGGGAGAGGCCCCAGCAGCTACCCTGCAAGTTTGGAGCCTCTCCCTCAAACCCCCTCTCCTCCAGCCCCTCATATACCCTATGAGTTTTTGCCATTGACTTCAATGGACCATAGGGTATAATGGGGCTGAAACTGACACTCGGATGACTCCAGAATCAGCTTGCATTGCCGAAACTGACCTGTGGGAGGTCATTCAGCAGCTGGAACTGACATATGGGGGTCATTTGGCAGCCAGAACAGATGCAGCCTAATTTGGCCCAATCTGAATTGGGCAAAAAAAAATTTATTTGCCCACCCCTAATGGGCACAAATGACAGTGGTGGCAAGCCCCTCCCCCAGCTCCCAGCGGGCTTGTGGAGGAAGCGAAACAAGTCGGGCGGCAGCAGCAGCACAGTCTTTCCATTGTATTCTATGGGGCCCTTTTCGCTTCGCTCCCCCCCGCCCGCCTTGGCAGGCCAGCTGGGGAAGGGGAGGGGAGGCTTTTGAAGATGCCCCCCTTTTGCTTCCCTTTCTGACACACTTCTGGTGATGTCAGGGGGTATGGCATATGCTAATGAGTTATGCTAATAGGCATGCTAATGAGCTCCTGCACCTCTTTTCCTACAAAATGACCCCTGGATGTGGCTGTTTGTCAAATGTAACTATTACTTCTTGACAGCTATCAGCTGCTGTTGAAATACTCTCTGCTCCTACAGGGTGGGGGCAACAACCAAGTATTCCACTCTGAGCTCTTTGGAGGAGGGTGAGCTAAAAATACAATAGTATGAAGACAGAAATTAAACACCTACTGAATATCAGTAGGAGAATTTTAAGGAGGTATCTTGTGTTTCAGCCCTGACCTGGATGGGCCAGGCTAGCTCATTCTCATCAGATCTTGGAAGTTCAGCAGGGTTGACCCTGCTTAGTATTAGGTTAGGAAACCAACAAGGAAGTCCAGGGTTGCTACGCAGAGGCAGGCAATGACAAACAACCTCTGTTTGTCTCTTGCCTTGAAAATCCTACAGGGTTGCCATGTTAGCTCTGACTTGACAGCATTTGCCATCACCACCATCTTGCTTTTATTTCAAGCAGTAGAGGGAAGTATGCTCTCACCATGCACTGAAAGGCGTACTGGATGAGTGAAGTACTCCAACGAGCTACTACCATACCATCCAGTTAAACATCTATGAACCTATGAAGCTGCCTGGCAGACTCGGACCAATTAATGTTGTCTACTCTCACTGGCAGTGGCTCTCTACGGTCTCAGGCCGAGGCCTATCACATCACCTACCTGTTCATTTTAAAGGGGGGTAATGGGGGCTGAACCTGGGACCTTCTGCAAGCAAAGCAAATACCCTCCCACTGAGCCACTGCTCTACCATGCAAGGATCAATTCCACCTGCATTTTAATAAGAAACAGAAGCACTTGCCTGCAGGCCAAAGACGTAAGTAAAATAAAGGCAAAGACCACAGAGCTTACTATGATGTTTGAGGGACCAAATGGCCTCAGAGATACAGACCATCGGACCGAAAAAGCCCATACAGAAGAGAAGATCAACTTATCTGGTTCTCAACCCAGCATAACACAAGTAAGTACCACACAGAAAGTCTGGCACAGGCTTGTGCCTCACTAATAGCAGCACACATTTCATTAGACTAAACAGAAGAAGAGGAGAAGAGCCTGTTGGATCAGACCAGTGGCCCATCTAGTCCAGCATGGGGTTTCACACAGTGGCCAGCCAGTCGCTCAGGAAGACACAGAGACCAAACCCCTCCCCAGCTGCTGCCTCCCAGCACTGGTATTCAGAGGCCTGCTGCCTCTGGATAGGGGCGTTCCCTTCAGTCATCACTGTGGCTTCCATAAATCAGTCTAACCCCCTTTTAAAGCTACTAACTCCACTGGCAGTGAATTCCACAGTTTAATTACTCATCGTCTAAAGAAACTTGTCCTGAACCTATTTCCCAGCAATTTCACTGGGTGCCCCTGAGTTCCAATATTATGGCAGAGGGAGAATAAGCTTTCTCTATCTGCTTCCTCCACCCTATGCATTATTTTTTAAACCTCAACCATGTCTCCTCTTAGCGGTCTTTTTTTCTAGGCTGAAAAGTCCCAGGCTTTCCAGCCTTTCCTCACAGGAAAGGTGCTCCAACCCCCTAATCATCTTGGTTGCCTTCCTTTAAGCCATGCTCTGAGGCGTATTCTATACTTACGGCATCCATGTAGGTTAGCTGTTCTGCCACGAGGTCCTCTGGGAAAACAGAGAACTCTTCCGATCCACCAATCTCCATTTCTTCCTCAAGGGCAAGCGCATCAAGGATCCCAGCTACCATAATATAAGACTATTGTGAGAACAGATAAAAATATACTTTCTGACATTTCATTACAGTGTCTGTGCATATGTAAATTTCCTATAATGCTAGAAAGCCCTACTGTGTTGAGTACTGTACTGAAAGATAATAATGTCCACTTCAACCAGTGAAAGCCCACTCATCCTGCAAAGATCTAATTATAGAACTCAGTATCTACATTGTCTTTGTTTGTTCTGCTAGAAACAACTCCAGAAAAGAACAGTTAGATAGAAATTAGCAATCCAAATTAGAGAGCCAGCTTGATGTAGTGGTTAAGTGCGTGGACTCTAATCTGGGAGAACCGGGTTTGATTCCCCACTCGTCCACTTGCACCTGCTGGATGACCTTGGGCAAGCCATAGCTCTGGCACAGCTGTTCTTCAAAAAGTGCAGTTTCTGTCAGAGCTCTCTCAGCCCCACCTAACTCACAGAGTGTCTGTTGTGGGGGGAGGGAATGGAAAGGAGTTTGTAAGCCGCTCTGAGACTCCTTTGGGTAGTGAAGGGCGGGGTATAAATCCAATCTCTTCTTCTTCTTCTCATGGATTTGAGAATTTTTTTAATGAAAGGAACCATTTAGGTCCAATGCAGCAAGGCTTTTTAAAAAATAAGTAAATTAATTTGGTACCAAGTTTGAGTCGATTGTCATTTCTGGAATGTTCAGGGAAATGACATTTAGCATAGGAAAAAATCACTGATCTTTACTGCATTTTTCTGTTCTCCGGCATTATCGCTTCCTGTCCATTTCCTACGGTTTTTCCACGAAAGCTGGCTGGGGATATTGTTAGATTCATTTCACACCAGTTCCAATAGCCTTCCAGCTATGCTAATTATGCCCAAAGGAAACGTTCTGTCTTGGGAAGGGGGAGGGCTGTTTATCAGACTTGTCAGAGGCACACAGCATTCCAGTGTCACTACGGTTCACAATCAGTTCAGTGGCTCTTTGACCCGGTAAACGTAAATTTTCCTGTTGTCCTTGTATGTCAGCAGCTCAGCCACTCAGATAGGAAAAAACAGCCACAGATGCTTTTCTTTGTCATAACAGCAGCTAAGGAACAAAATTTCGTGACATAAATGCCGCAATCCCAAAAAGCCCGTTTGGTCACAGGGAAGTCATATCACAGGAGTTATTTTAGGAGCAGGGGTGGGGGGGGAATTAGATTAGGGAAGGACTATGAGTTTACTTTGAAGACTTGCAAATTGCCAGCCATTAATAATAACAATTAGGGCTACAGTCATTCTAACAACTTCAAAGCGCAGCAGAGTTTTAGACATGCCAGCATTCATAATTTTCAGTGAGAAGCACTAAGCATGTTACTTGGCAGTCACCCTACTAAACAACAGCAGAAATAGACAATTGGTTGCTTCACCCAAGCATATGATTCAATACACAAGCCACTGTGGCTGATTATGCCATTTAACCCAATCAATACTGGACCATTATGGACAGAAGCAGCCCAATGATACCCAGCATTTGAGTTCAAGAACTGGTTTTTGCATTCTGGGATACCTGGAGGTACTATACTTACTGTCGTTCACCAGTTCTTGTTTCTGAAACTGCTCCAACAGGTGCTGTGCCCTCCTTTCTGGGTCTGACCCTGGCATGGTCCGTGTCAGATAATCCAAAAGTTTCCGCAAACAAAGGTAATGGGGTGGCTCCTGGAAGTCTTCAGAGCACTGGTCTAGCCATGCTCTTAGGATGGAGGCTATTGCACTGGGGAGGAAAATCCCACACACATTGTGAAAAGTTAGTTACATCACCAAGTCTCAAACTATATTCCAGTGAGCCTCAGCTCTCACTGTGCAACAACTCAGTTCCAACTTATGCCTCCACGTGGTGGTGGAGGTGGTGGTAGTGGAAAGTGCCATCAAGTCACAGCTGGCTTATGGCAACCCCATAGGGTTTTCAAGGCGAGAGACATTCAGAGGTGGTTTGCCACTGCCTGCCTCCACATCACAGCACTGATATTCCTTGGTGGCCTCCCATCCAAATACTAGCCAGGGCTCACCTTCTGAGATCTGACGAGATCAGGTCAGCCTTATGCCTCCATGGACATATTAAATATTGCTAGGACCCAAGATTCAATTTAAGGAGGAAATCTGAGATATTCCAAGAGACTGACCCAGAGTGGGTAATGCCTTGCTAGGCAGACCCCCCCCCCCCCCAATCAGATGGTTCAGTTTTTGTTTTTTAAGCAGGAGCCTACAAAAAACAACCCTCTTAGACCTGTTAGTCTCCAAGGTGCTACTGGACTCAGTATGTTCTGCTGCAGACCCACACAGTCACATCTGAAACTACTTCTAATCAGTTATCAATGTTATATTTTCATAACTTCTGACAAGCTGCCCAGCAATGGCTAAGATTCATTTAAAAAACCAGAGTTTAAAGATGTTCTAATTCAAACTGACAAGCCTAAATTACAAAATGTGGGAAGAACCCCATCAAATTATGCAATCACATTTTCTCATGACGAGGGGCATTATTTTATCGATTCCAGACAAACAGGGGAGTACTGGCTCTTGAGATCCCAACAGACACCATCTGTGGTTTGATATGGCATTACATAAACATGCCTTATCATTTAAGATTATGTATCCATGGAGTTGCTGTTGTAGATCACATTACTTGTGTTTCAATGCTGTACATAAGAAGAATTAAGATTTAAATATTTGGAATGCCACAGATCTACTGGTTAATCCAGCAAAGCATCAAATTTCTGTTAGCTAATAGATCAATGAATATACTGGAAAAGGTAGTCTGTTTTCTATTTGTGGATGAAAATGTGTGGCAAAATTTTTAGATGCAGTTTTGGTTAACTGTTTGGGGGGGGGGGGGTTGTGACAATTCTTATGACAATTGAATATGTCTCTCTTCCCAACACAATCAGCATCTTTCTACTTTACATAAAGTATCCAACAGGACAATGTGGTATACATTTCCCAAGATCTCCAAATGACTTAAAAGTAGAACACACTCCTTTTGATCAGACAAATGTGCATTCTGTGTGGATTGTCTCATATCACATGAAAGGCCAAATGGGCTCTGGGTACAGAAATCCATAGGAACCTATCTACACTATAGACTGGAACTGGTTCAATGGTCATTTCCTTTCTGCAGAGAACATTAGGGACTGTAATTCTGTAAAGGGAACAAGAACAAAGATTCTCAGTACCTTTGAAAAGAACTACAGTTCCCAGGATTCTCTGAGGAAAGCCATGGCAGCTAAATCACCATGAAACTGGGACAGAGTCTAGAATACAGGTAAGGCCCCTGAATATTCTTTCCAATGTAAAGGATTAAAGGAGACGCTCAATAACTTCTTATTCCACTCTTAAGCAAAATTAAATTGTTAAGTCATACTATAATGCTGCATGTATCCTTTTTACAATTTATTGTCATACCACAAAGCCTACTCAGCTCTCCTCTTTAACCTAGGGGCTGAATCTCATGTTGGATATAAAATGCAGGCTTGCCCAAGGTGTCTCTTACACAAGGTTTAATCCTTTCTCATGCAAAACCTCTAAATAATAAAACCTTATGTGCACAGGTACACATTTACGGTAAGCAAACGTAACTGAATCTGAAAGACTGCCTGTTCTTGCTATTCTTAGAACAGGAAACATAAGTGTGAGTGTGTTTTTAAGAACCATACAAACACAGTAGTTGTAAATATATTAAACTCAACAGTTCTCCTCCTGAAGATATAAGCACGGTAAAGGATGGCAAAAAAGCGCTAGTCAAACAAGAGGCACATAAAGTGTTCCTAGCAACAGGATGGGAAATGAGCATTCCGAAGCGGCAACTAATCGGAAGGAGTGGCTTAACTTTTGCCCTCTGACTCAACTCCAGAGCTCATCTTATCACAACCTAAGGACTGCCAGAAATGGGGATTAAAGAAAAGTTTCCCTTCCGAGTTCCAGATTGTACATCACACACAGTTAGGGCCCTGGCCGCAACAGGAGGACAAAACACTGTAGAGGTCTGGCCATACTCCAAGAGCCCTTCCCTGAAATTTTCAGTTTTCACATTTTTTACAAAAAACAAAAACCCAGAAAGGAAGTTTCTGCCCTTGTATGGAAACAAAAGGAAAAACTGCGGCATCCTCAGCAAGGTTTATTTCTTTCAGAGCAACTGCAAAGAATGTGACCTGTATATTTTGCCTTCTCTTGCCAGTGAGTGCCGAGGCACTGCCGCTCCTAATGAACACTTGGAAGAAAACACCACTTTATTTTTTAAAATTAAATCGCTTGAGTTTAAATACATTTGACTGCTAGTATTTAGGCTTTTGCTGTTTCGCATTTACTTATGATGCTCCTAAAGCATCCCTAGCAGATAGGGTTGCCAGCCTCCAAGGGGGGGGGATCTCCTGCTCTTACAACTGATCTCCAGCTGACAGAGATCAGCTCCCCTGGAGAAAACGGCTGCTTTGAAGGGTGGACTCTATGGCACTGTACCATGCTGAGGCCCCTCCCCTCCTCTCCCCTCCCCAAACCCCTCCCTCTCCCGGGTCCAACCCCAAAGTCTCCAGGTATTTTCCAACCCAGACCTGGCAACCCTACTAGCAGACCCCACACACACAGGGTTGCCAGTCTCAAGTTGTGGCCTGGGGATTCCCCCAGAATTCCAACCAATCTCCAGACAACAGGTATCAGTTCCCTTGGAGAAAATGGCCACTTTGGAGTTGAACTCTATGGCTTTATTTCCGAATAAGGTCCCTCCCCTCCTCAAACTCCACCCACCCTAGGCTCCACCGATAAAACCTCCCAGTATTTCCCAACCTGGAGCTGACACCCCCCTGCTCGATATTCTCTATATATCTCTTTAAATTGTAATGTGAGAAGTAGCTTTGACTATAAAGGCAAGGAAACAATTGCAGGATTTACTCCATTGTATGATAATGAGTGCAAACAAGCTAATGAGTAAGCTCTGAAGCTGCCCTACGAACTACAGAAGCAGTCAGGGATTCTTGTTTACTTACAGTGCTTTCTCACGCTGCTCTCCTCTGTTTGTGTGTGTCTGGATCCAGACATTTAAGTATTGTTAATTGCTGGATCTCATAAATAAGCCATCATGCTCACTTTTCTGTCCCCATTATCAGCAACCACTTTCAGATGCTTTGGGGCATTTTAACAGCACGGGATCCCAATAGGACAGTGACTTTCCAACTGTGGGACGCGAAGGTTCTTTTCTAACCTGATCAGTCCCTCAGTGAAAAAGATTAGGAATGGCAGAAAAGCTTCCTTATTCTCAGGCACTCCTCTGAAGTCACATGTGGCAAAAGTGATACCCAACTGGCTTGGTCAGCACCCTGTGTGAGCTGGAGTGTCTACTTTTGAATGCTCACCTGAATCTTTTGCAAAAGAAATCCATTGGATTAGAGGAAATGGTTAAAGTATCCTGCCTGCCTATTGGCTCTCCCTTGCAAAGCCCGCCCCTCACATATCAGAGGCAAAGGCGTGTGTGTGTGTGTGTATTTGTATACCATAGGAAACGAAACTGCTACGTTGATCCCCCGCTACCTCTTTCAAACCACTTTCAATTCTCTTTAAAATTATTGTCCAATCAAAGTGATTGCAGAGGAACATGCAAATGAGGAAGCTGCGTGCCTGTGCTGTGCTGTGCTGTACCAGTGTTGGGTGCCCACACAGTTGGCTGCCAGGGACATGTGGGATTCCCCTCTGAGAACTCTGCCCACAAGCATGGAAACAGGATGTGTAGGTCTGTCTGACATCCACACCCATACAGCACTTCAAAGTTTAGAGCTGCCCAAAACTGCAAAATGATGTCTGTCAGAAGGGACTTTTTTTAAAGACATGCTATGCAGGCAATGCTTACAGCATGCGTTCTGACCTCCCACCAGCAGACTTTAATCAGTGTGTTAGGGAGAGAAGCTTTCTGGAAAAGGCTGGTTAATCTGCCAAGTCTTTGTAGCAGCTTGTTTGATGCCCCTGAGAAGCAACTCCCTGTTCCTGGCAGGCCAGAAACAGAGATAGAGCTATGAGGTTTCCACGCTCTCAGAGAGAAAACTGACATCATTGCATCTCAGCTTTATGAAGGGAGGGTTGCTCTTTGTAAAGCCTTTAATATGCCTTGCCTTCATGTAATGTCCGCTTACTAATGTGTACTGATTATTTACTTTATAATATTTGTCTTGGGCACTATACACTATGGAATCTTAAGTCATGTTTTAGAACCGTGGTTGGTGGTTCTCAGACTGGGTGTTGCGACCCAAAACTGGAGTATGACCACTTTCTCAAGGCTCAAACTCTTGAGCTGGGAGAGAAGGCTTTTGACCTTCCACCAGTGGGAAGAGAGGACACCCCTGCCTCATCACACTGTAGGTTTGCCAGGTTGCACCTTTGTTGCAATGGGGGGCTCCCAGCTCCAGTAGTGACATCAACATGCTAGGGCTGTTATGCAGTGACACTCTAGCATTTGGGGCAAAAACTCTATGGTAACCACAAAGAAGTCACTACCAGTAACATCAATGCATTGGCGGTGTCCCTACGGGACACAGCTCTTTGGGGGTGGGGCTTCCCCCACCGGCAAGTGGCAGATTGGGGCTCCCAAAATCTGAATAATGCATAACCAAAAGTCTATATCTTAAAAAAAAAATCCTCACAGCAATACATCCCACTAAAAGGTGTTGGTTTGATGACTTTCAAAACACACTCTTGACAGAAAAAGAGATGATACCATCTTTGGATTGAGACTGATAGATCTACATGGAGGATTTTCCCAGATGGAAGGGTTTTCCATCTGTGGGGTACACCTTTAGCCTCTTGCCCCCTCCCACTCCTGCCACAAATACCCACCATAATATTGGGCTGGGTGAGTTGTGGGGTGGAACACAGGACTCCCAGTAATAGCCTGGGAAAAGGAGTTAGAGGATTGCAATGGTGGTGGTGGTGGTGGTGGTTTGGCAGAAAGCACACAAGGTAACCCTCTATTAGATCCAAGCCAGTGGTCCATCTTGTCCTGCATTGTCTATTCTGAATAACAACAGTTATACAAGTAGACATCAGGCTTTCCAGATCTATAATGGGAGACTTCCGGCCCCCAGGCCCCACTGCTCCCACTGCTGCTTGGTTGAGCAGCAATAGCAAAATGAGGGGGGGGGGGAGTCAGCTGTGCACCAATGCTGCAATATCACCTCTGGCACACACCTGGAGCTGTTGGCACTAGGGGTGTGCAAAAAAAATATCGTTTTTTTTTCGGATTCGGGTATATTAAACCTGAATTTTTTGGTATTCCTGAAAAAACCCGAATATCTATACTGGTATAGGGTAGATATCTGAAAATTTTCGGGATTCCCGAAAAATTCGGGTCCATTATACCCTATGGGGCCATTGTAATCAATGGCAAAAAAGTCTGAAAAGTTTCCAGGGGGCTGGGGGGGAGGGGGTTTGAGGTAGAGGCTCCAAATTTGGACTGTAGCTGCTCAAGCCTCTCCCCAAAGGACCCCAATTGGACCAGGGGGTCCCATTCTACGGGCATCCAAAGAGGTTGCCCCATTCTCCATTGTTTCCTATGGGAAAAAAGGCAAGCAGGCAGCAGACAGTGTCTCCTGAAAAATCTCTCCAAGAAAGTAAGTGAGGTGGTGAGAGGGGCATGTTTGCCAGGCTAGCAGCAGCAGAACCTGTGCAATCTGCCCCCCAGAAACAGGGCCACCATGCCAGTCAGTGCCCAAAGTTTGACTCAACAGGACTCACTCAGGTCAAACCAAAACTAAAGCCCTATACTGAGATTTATTTCAAGATATTATTGGAAAATAAACCTACAACCTTTTTTAAAAGCCTATTTAACAGTGGTGAGAGAGCAGGGGCAGCAGCCAGCCACACTCTCCAAGCCAAACTCTCTCAACTCTGACCAGTCCAGCAGCAGCATCAACTGTTCAGGAACAGTAGGGAGTCAGGGGTGCAGGTCTGCTTTTATGCTGTCTGGGCATACACAGAGGTTTTCAAACAAAAACAACCTTCTGTGATTGGCCAGAGAGCGGATACCAAAATCCTATTGGCTGCCAGTGCAAGCTGCCTAGTGCCTAGGAGTTCCACAGTACTTGGAAACTTTGCAAGGCAAGCTGCCCTGATGCAATGCATTTGCAAATGCATTGCAGTGATTGGCCATCCATGGTCCCTCCCCCCTGGCCCCCTCCTGGGACCATGAGGAAAAGGTGGGAAAGAGGGTACACAATGCCGGAAAACGAAAGAGTAAGTGATGGGCCTCCCTTTGCAGTTAACTCCCCCCACTCCCCCGTGGCTGCCATTTTCAGTTTGCCAAAAAGCCGGATTTTTCAGGTTTTTTATTTTCGGGATACCGGGGAATCTCATCAGAGCCTTTCCAGTATCCCGAAAACCCGAAAAAACCCAAAATGTTTTTTTTCGGGTTTTTTCGGCTTTTCGGAAAGCCGAATGCACACCCCTAGTTGGCACCATGTCAGTGTGATGCTCTAGGATACAACCAAAACTCTACTAAAACCATAGTGTTTTGACTAAATCTTGGAGTGTTATGCCAATGCAAAGCTATCACTTCTGCGTTTGCGCAGGAAGTGATGTTGTGGCACTGGCGCATCACCTTTCATTGTGACTCCCCACCTCCCCAGTAGATGCTAAGGCCTAAATCTGGGACTGTACACATGCAAAATATGAGCTGTACTCCAGAACTGGGGTCACCACTCCAAAATATAGCCCTTATATAAGGCTCCATCCAGAATGTGGTTTCCCCACAGACTTAAATTGGCTTGATGTTGGCTGAGTTTGGCGATCCCTTTATATCCCTGTGGTGCTAGGCTTTTAACTGTTTCATGATGTTTTCTTTTAAGTTGTCCATGCCTCAACCACTGTTATCATTACTCACTTTTTCCTCCTGGTTTTCCATTGTGTAACTAATTTGGCTTGTTTTTATAACCTTCCCCAACCTTCCAGTCCTCTTAATTACCACCATTTGGCCCTTTGTCTCTTCACTTCAGCCACATTGGTTTCTTTTGTTATTTTAGCCTTTAGCGGAATGAAAAGTTGATTGCACACAACGCAGACAAAGCTTAAAATGCATCCCACTGTGGGTTTCCCAGCTTTAAAGAACTTCAGCCAATCTTCTTTCACTCATTTCAGATTCATTCAGTGGTCACATCTCTCAAGTCCTTTCCTTTGGTGCAATTATTTCTACAACCCTGAAACAGGACACCAGACTTTACTGAAGGAATAATAATACCAACAGGAGACAAGAAAGCAAGGGAGGGGGAAATCCTCGCCACAAAACAGTTGTGATCTGGAGAATACATTATTAAACACATATTTCTATAATACTATCCCACAGGCTGCAATTTTGCTCTTGTAGGTTCTAATATTCTGCTTAATTATTGCTGCTTCTGAAGTTTTGTTCCTTGAGTTCTGTCTTCTTGCTACTTGTATGGTTATTTTACATCAATATTGCCATCAGCATGCCTGTCATTTTATAGCATAACACAGGGAAGGCGCTGTAGAGCAGGTGTAGAGCAACTGCTTGGCTTGCAAAGGATCCCAGGTTCCATCCTTGTCACCTCCACTTAAAGGAATCAAGAAGTAGGTGCGGTGAGAGACCTGTACTTAGTCCCCCAGAGAGCTACCACTAGGCAGAGTAGACTATACTAAACTTGACAGACCAATGGACTATCTCTGTATAAAACACGCATTCAAGTGCCCTGTCCCAAGGGGCTTACAATAAAAATTGGACACAGAGAAGTTAAGAGACAGAGTCGAGGAAAAAAGAGACAACAGTAAACTGGGGAAGGATATACTGTCACTTTAGTGACAAACACTGAAGTTTAGTATCAGTGTGGGATGAGGACCTACACGGCTGGAAAAAGGCCTTCAGGTTTGATGAGAATCAGCATCATGCAGCAGTTCTGGGAGGGAGTTCAAGTAGGGTTGCCAGTTTAGGGAGGAGAGGGACTTCAATTGGGTATAATGCCATAGAGTCTACTTTCCAAAGCACATATTTTCTCCAGGTGTACTGATCTCTGTCACCTGCAGATCAGCTGTTAACAGTGGGACTGCTCCAGCCACCACCTGGAAGTTGGCAACCCTAAGTTCTAGGCATGAGGAGGAGGAGGAGGAAGGCTACCAAACTGTCTTACATGGGCCTCTGGTTGACAGGAATTTCTGGCAGCCATGGAAGACACGGATTTGTTTTATACTGATGTTAACTGCTATTTGCATCATTCTGTCTTACCATTGAAGGACTTGCCTTGAACAGATCACAAGAGGTGGCACACAAATGTTCAGGAATTAATTAATTAGTTAACACCCAGCACAAAAACAGCTTGCCTAGTGCGGCAGCAATGCGGTGGGAGTGGGCAGGGTTCTCTTTGGCTCCACGTGCACAACTTCAGATGAGGGAGCATATCTGTCACCTAAAACATCACGGACTTTAAAAAAAAAACAACTCTCACACGCCACCATGTCTCATATGGGAAGTAACTCAATTTCCCATGAAACTAAGCAAAATAAATCCATTGTGGTTTTTGAGAGAAAAACCTTGGCTCTACAACAGTTTAGCTCAGTTTTATAGCTGGGCTGACCAAAACACACAAAGGTCAAGTGACTTGCCCAAAGTCAGAGAAGAATCAATGCCTCAGGGCTGGAGCCATGCCCAGGGCCACTTTGGCTCTCTGCCAGTTTATCTACACATCACGTTATGCCATAGCCTCCTCAGCATATCCGACATAGCCGAAATTATCTCGTGCACTACAAGTGCTTCATGACAAAAGGGCAGAGGGGAAAAAATAGTGAGAGCTCTATTTTATGCCAAGCATCGGAAAAAACCTCGAGTCAGTCCAGAATGCTAAAAAACACCGCACAGATGCCAAGACAGTGTTTTTCTCAAGACCTCAATAGATTAATAATGTGCCTGAGGCCATGCTATTCTTTCTGAAAGACAAGGAAATAAGATCATAAGACTTTTCAGATGAAGAGAATCCCAGGTTTTACTTATTGCCGGGTTTTTATTCTCAGAGCCATAGTGGGTAGAATGCAAGACCTTGACCAGGTTTGGGGCGGACAAAGATCAAATCTCACTTCAAATCCCAGAAGAGCATTATGCTCTGGAGAGAAGAACCTCCTGATGGTACCTGGCTTGAGAGATATCCGGCTGTCCTCAACAGAGCCAGGGCCTTTTCGGCCCTGATGTCAGCCTGGTAAAACTCTTTGCCTAATGACATTCATGCCCTGCGGGACCTAGTGCAATTCCACAGGGCCTGTAAGACAGAGATATTCCGCTGGCCTATGGCTGAGGACAGCAACTCTGTCCCCCCCACTATGCCTGACCTCCCCACTTTTCCTCTCCCCCCACAAGGTTAGGACATAAACTAGTGCCAATAGTCTGAAATAGCGCCCTAACCTGGATAGCCCAGGCAAGCCCGATCTCGTCAGATTTCAGAAGCGAAGCAGGGTTGACTCTGGCAAGTACCTGGATGGGAGTCCTCCCTTGAATACCAGCAGTCGGGAGATGGGGGAAGGCTTTATTTGGCCACTTCTCTGAATATCCTCCAGGCCCCCAGTAGGGGTCAGTCACCAGAGGTCACCATGACTTTCAGGCTGGCCCGCAGTTAACATGGAGCCCATGGCGCCTGCCCCCTAGTGTTTCTTCTGGGCCCCCTCCCTCCCATGCTGCCTCCAAAGTGCCCTAACTTACCACCTGCACTGTGCTTTGATTTAATTAGCTGGCAGCTCCCCCTCCCCAAGGCCCCCTCCCCTAGCTACGAGCCTGCTTCCAGGTGCACACACAGTCAGTCACCAGAGCTCACCATGATTTTCAGGTGCATACACATGCTCACCTACACACACGCACATATGAAAAATACAAAAAAACTAGTCTGAAATAGTCTCAGATCTGTTATTGTTTTAACTGTTTTAACTGACTGCAAATGTATTTATTGAAATGTTCTTTGTTAAATGTATTTTTGGAATGTTGTTCACCACCCTCAGCCGTATGTATAGGGGAAGGTTGGTCTATAAATCAAATAAATAACTAAACTGTGATGCTCACTGGGTAACCTTGAACCCACCATTCCTCAGCCTAACCTATTTCATTGCGTTGTGTCAAGAAAAAGCTGGATAGCCCATGTACGCCATACTGAATTCCTCAGAACAAACTGATTCAGTAGGGTTGCCAGACCCCAGGTGGGAGTAGGGGATCTTGATTTGGTGGGCTCCTGCCCGCCACCAGCCAGCTGGCTGACAGGGGAAGCCCCACCCCAACAGCAACATCCCTACCATGATGATGTCATGTGGAAGTGACATCATCACACTGAGGACACTCTGGTATGTTACCAGAGTGTTGCTGTGTGAGGTCCCCGGCATGATGATGTCACTTCTGTGTGATGACATCACACTGGGGATGTCGCACATGGTGACATCGCCACACCCCCTGCACTTCCCTCACGCTCCCCTCCACCAAAGAGCAACCCTGTGATTCAGTGTGGTGTGAGTTTTTGTGATCTTGAAGGACTGCTACTAGGTCACTTCCCTCCTCCTTTACCGGAGAAGTTAAAACTCATAAAAATTGTGTTTAATTTCTCACAGATAAGGCAACAAATGATTTTTCAAGTAAACGAATACCCATGCTCTGCTTTTAATTTTTTTTAAAAGGCTGCCAGCCTACCTGAAGCAGAGGGGAGATGCAAGGGAGATGCAAGACAGACCAGTTAAATTGGATTTGATATACAGTTCTGTCAAATGTTGTCACTATGAGGAGCACCCCAGCCCTGAGCAGGGAAAAGAGCTGAAGGCCCTGATCTCAAGGTCAAAGAAAGCTGGCTGTGTTTGGGCACCTAGTAGTCTATGGGAGAGCTTCAGGTATAACTGGAGATGGGGGGGGGGGAAATAAGCAAAATAAATGAAGTTATACTCCCTTATGAAGCACAAGACAAAGGCAAAACAAAAAAACCCAACCAGGACACAATCCAACCAACCTTAGGCACTTTTAAAGCTCATGTATTTTGCCATTCTATCGACATGGTTCACAACGCCATATTCACTGTTCATTTTCTTATGTAATGATATACTCAGTTGACTGTTTGATCAGTGTATTTTGACCTTGTATTTCGAAGTAAATTGAATAAAATTTATTGTTAAAAAAAGCTCATGTATTTTAATGAGAAAGATTTTTTGTGGGGGGGGGGGAACCCACTGAGCTTTACTTTGACTGGCTCATGTCCATGGTCTTTCATCTATTCAACCCAGTCCCTCTGAATGGCCCCCTTGATGGAATTCAACTCATTCCTCTGGTCTTTGGTACACTTATGAAAAAGCTGCTACCTCTTTTTTGTACCTTAAGCAGATTGGCACACAGTTTTCTAAGGAAAAACTGACCACATCCTTTTCTTAGTACTGAATCCAGACTGCGAATTTTTTTGCTGTTCAGAGAAAAGCGAGACTTACTTCCTGAGTACTGTTTTGGTCTCGGCAGAGTTCTGACTCCCATCTTCTTCACAGTTTGAGATTTCCAGGTTTCCATATCTAAACGCAATAGGAAGATGTACAACTCAGACGGTGGTGAAAAATAAAAGGGGTGGAGCCTTGGCTAAGTTATCAGACATTAAAAATTTATTAAGAACTTGCTGAGTGACCAATTATTGATTTTTTTAAAAGACCCACAGAATGTCCTAGACTGCCGCAGCTATGGAATCTGTGTGCAAAAGTTCCCTCATTTATTCCTTCAGCTTGTCACACAATAGCATTCCTCTTCAATGCAACACATAACAGGCACAGCAGGCAGCCCCTTGGCTTCACAACTCACAGTCTCCAGCCCAGAAGAAGAAGAAGAGTTGATTTTCATACCCTGCTTTTGTCTACTTCCAGGAGTCTCAAAGCAGCTTATAATTGCCTTCCCTTCCATTCCCCACAACAGACACCCTGTGAGGTAGGTGGGGCTGAGAGTTTTCAGAGAACTCTGACTGGCCCAAGGTCACCCAGCAGGCTTAGGGTTGCCAAGTCTGGGTTGGAAAGTACCTGGAGACTTTGGGGGCAGATCCAGGAGAGGGTGGGGTTTGGGGAGGAGAGAAGCCTCAGCATGGTACAATGCCATAGAGTCTACCCTTCAAAGCAGCCATTTTCTCCAGGGAGCTGATCTCTCTCAGCTGGAGATCAGTTGTAAAAGTGGGAGATCCCCAGGCCCCACCTGGAGGCTGGCAACCCTAAGCAGGCTTCATGTGGAAGAGTGGGGAATCAAACCCCGTTATCCAGACAGAGTCTCTTGCTCCTAACCACACCAAACTAGATGCACTGTAAGGGCCGAACCCTTCCCCCAGTGGCTCAGGGTGCAGTGGGTAGATGTAGTTATGTACCTCCTGCCTGGGCCTCTGTATACGTGTGTGTGTATTTAGACTGTACCCATGATATTATTCCGGGCTAAAATGAGGAAGATGCAGCAGAGCAGCAGAAAGCAAAACTGAACAGAAGCAGGAACAGAAGCAAAAACAAGAAGAGGTACAGCGTCTGCTTTTCATACAGAGAAGCCCCAGGCCTAATATCCAAAAACTGCAGTTTAAAGGATCAGGCACTAAATGATGTGAAATAACTCCATTAGAGACCCTGGAGAGCCACTGCCAGTCAGAGTAGACAATACTGACCGTGCTAGACTCAGTAGACGGCATCTTCATGTCTCTATCTGTGTATAATGAGACTCAGTGAGTGAGTTAACTATTAGTGTATCCACATTTACCAGTGATTTTGGCCTACTGAACAAAATTAAACTTACTTCACGCGTGAGATTGTATTGTAATGGGAGTAGGAGGCAGACCGAACAAGCAACCTCTGTCCAGGGATATAAACTTGTGTACATAGCCCTGAAATTTACCTAAAGAACACCACCCGTAGTAAAGGAAATATTTTGAAATGGAACACTGGATTACATGCATCTTAATATACTTGTTGACTTAAAAAAAACAAAACCAACCTTACAAACAGCAAATATTTTTCAGTGTATCACTCATATTTCCCTCAGTTTCCAGATCCAGCTAGTGCTGTGTTGTGCCTGTTTACCCGTAAATACAGCTGGGCTTACTCCCAAGTAAATATGCATTGCAGGCTACAGTTCTTTAATCAATCAGTGGCTGCATCCTGAACTGGTGTGTGTGTGTGGGGGGGGGGGGTGCACGCAAGATCAGAGGCTAAAATTACTGAACTGCATTGACAATCTCCTTCCAAACAATAGGCTTCTTCCTATCTTTAGACATTAAGTGAAGCTTTGTCCCAATTCTACTTTCTCCATTACTTCTCCATCCTCCAGTCTGTTTCCTCAGTTCCCTGCTTTTCAGCCCACTACTCAACTTAGCCTGTTTCCTTTAATCATTCTGTGTTTTGGCCCATCTCCCTGTCTTTCCTAACATACTTGCCTTGCTTCTGCCTGTCATACCTCAAAGCCCTTCTTTAGCTTCAACACTAGCTGCGGTCACACACACTAAATAATCCACTTTCAATCCACTTTAAACGCACTTTCCAACTGGACTTTACTGTGTGAACTGGCAAAATCCAGTTGGAAAGCGCACTGAAAGTGGATGGATTATTTAGTGTGTGTGACCACAGCCACCCTATACCGCTTCTGCCCTTTTTCTCAAGCTGTCTCCTCCTTCATCTACTCCAGAGGTTCCCAAACTTATTCAGCCTACCATCCCCTTTCCAGAAAAAAAAATACTCAGCACTCCCCTGGAAATCTACCTTTAAGAAGTGGACAAAAAGATGCAGGTAGAGTCTACCATGATACACATAGCCAGGCAGGCCAAGATGGGCACAGAGCAGCAGAAGCAGCAGTTGAAGGCCTGAAGCCAGAGGCCAGCAGCAGCCACCACACAAGAACCCAACAGCAACACCAGCCTTACAAGGGTGCAAATGCATTTGCAATTTGCAAATGTATGGCTGTGGGAACCCCTCTTCACCTCCCCCTCCCTCCCTGATCCCAGGGAAGACCAGAAGGCAGGAAAAAGCTGCTTTAGATAGGTTCTGGACTTTTCTTTCTTTATGCTTCCACCGCCCCCCTTATTTTTATTCAACGCCCCCCAATTGCACCCAAGGCACCTACTGCCCACCTGGATAGTTCCAGCACCCCCCAGGGGGTGGTATTACCCACTTTGGGAACCAGTGATCTACTCCTTCTTTAGATTCCCATTTCTCAGTGCATTGCCCTCCTTTCACTACTTTGCCACATGCTGCTCTACCTCCTGGGAGCTTGACCAAGTCCTCAACTTGCCCCATAAAGCTATTCCTGGGCATATGTAATGTTTTAGAGAGCCAGCTGTGGTGTAGTAGTTAAGAGCAGTGGACTCTAATCTGGAAAACTGGGTTTGATTCCCCACGCCGCCACATGAAGCCTGCTGGTGTCTGTTGTGGGGAGAAGAAGGAAAGGTGATTGTAAGCCACTCTGAAACTCCTTGGGGCAGTTAAGAGTGGGGTAAAAACCAACTCTTCTTAATATCGACAACGTTCCCTTCTCTTAAATCACTGAGGGCAACTATTCCAGCTGATTTCCCTGAGTAGCTGGAATATTCTAGAAGTTTCAGTCAATCAGTGCCACAGCCTTTGCTGTCACATTGGCAGTTTACTTCAGATAACCAACCGTCAAAGGCTCCTGCACTGGAGAAGAAAATGTAAGCCAAACCTGGAAATTTAACATATGTATAAAAAGTCCTTTCCTTCTCATGACCAGTTTGATACCTTGAATATGTGAAACAGAAATAACATAATATCCCTAATAACCAAATATTCAATCTTCATCTCAGGAATATGAAATATGCTTTCCCATAATTCATCCAAACATGGAACACGAATATGCTTTATAAAGTAATGCTTCTTTATTTATTTACAAGAACTAGCCCACTCTGCTCCAGAGGTTCTAGGCAGCGTCAATTTTTTAAAAAGCACTTAAAAACCAACAAAGCAAAAGGTGTAACCCTGATCTAGTTATAATGAATTTTAAAACCAACACAATCCACCGTGATTAGACATCAAATTGCATATGCAAGGAATAAGTACAACTTGACATTATTTTTCAGCCAATGCAAAACCTTAATTAAGGTTGTAAGTATATTAATTTATATCCTAGTACTTCCACGGTATTTAATGCTTTAATCTTCTCAGAGCTTTTTGGTGATGGAGAGATAGCATCTTTTTTCTGGGTTTTCCCATGTTTTTTGGGGGGAGAAGAGATTGGTGGAAGTCTGCACAACCTTATAGATGAGTACTGGCCTTTTCTTTGGGAAAAAAAAAGCACTGACATTTCCATAGTCCTATCATTTGTAAACAGTACAAATTACCCATTAAATTAGGGCTTTCTCCCAGTTAAAGCAGTCGCAGCTGATTTACACTGCAGTGCTAACCAGAATGACATCCTTCTCAATTCACCAGTCAATGGGATTAAAAGGGTGTTAGTCTGTTTAGGACTGCACTGCTAGTGACTAATCAAATCTGCATAAATTTGCATATCAATCAAAATACACCTGAAGGATATAAGAACATTTTGAGATGATGCACACATCACAGATGTAAAGTACCAGAATAAAAATTCATTCTTGTTTCCTTGGCTCCATAGTGTTTTTGTGACATTTCCCTCTTCCCTCCCTGATTCATGTTCCAAAACCACATCTGTAACTCTGCGTCATAAACTTCATTATCCCCCATGTTCAGGTGATAAAATTTCTAGGCAACGCATAATATATGAAAGATTTCAAAGAAAAGCATCCCAAGGATTTTCAACCTTTGATTTCATACCATTTGTGAGATAGGAAGAAGTGGTGACTTGCTGGGATTTCCTGTGGATTCTACTGTTTATTATAAAAGCTGCAGAAAATTATAATGAGGTCAGCCGGCCTTCCTGTACAGGATGTGTGGAAAGCTTGCTCTACAATTGGTATATATGTCAAACAGATCAGAAGTGGGGGGGAGTACACCATATGCTACATATCATCCCTTGTACATGGCTTTGCTCCTGATATTTTAGAAGTGCCTTTATCCCTTTTCTGACTTTACGCTATTTATGTTATACTAGGAATAAGGCCCATTGTGGAAATAAATACAACGGGCTCTAGAAAGAGGCTCTGTGAGAGTGCCAAGGACTTGGGCACTCAGTGTCAATTTGCTGTGGCAAACTCAGCAGGGTATAAGGAAACAGAGTCCACCATTTTCTCCAGGGGAACTGATCAATGTCATCTGGAGAGCAGTTGTAATAAGTGATCTCCAGCCCTCACCTGGAGATTGGCAACAATGGTTCCCCAAAGGGAATGGCTGGTTTGGAGGGCAGAGTCTATGGCACTGTACCTGTCTGAGCCCCCCCCCTCCTCGCCAGGCTCCATCCCTCAAATCTCCAGGAATTTTCCATCTGGAGTTGGCAACCCTATCTCCTTTCCAGCCAAGCATCAACCTACCTTTATTTTCCTCTCACTGTTCAGCTTTCCATCTCCCCCACTTGCAGCCTCTACAGTGCTCTGAAGCCCTGACTGCCAAGTCCCATTGGCTGTCACGGGGGGGGGGGGGAGCATTTCAGCAGGGTATAAGGGCACAATGAGTTTTCTCCAGAAGGCCAAAATAGGTGCGGAAAGGACCCTTTACTGACAGAAACCAAGCTTGGTTGACCAGCAGCAGGCACCAAGTGGAAAGTAGGATTCCCAGCTCTGAGTAGGGAAATACCTGGAGATTTGGGGGGTGGATCCTGTGGCGGGTGGCATTGGGAGGGGGGTGGAGGGACTCAGCAGGAATTTCCCAACCTGAAGCTGGCAAGGACTGGCCCCAGTGAGTCCCTCACAAAGGGGTAGAAAGGGTTTTGTTTCTTTGTCTTTTTACTGACAGAACTAAGCTTGGTTGCTTACCAACAGCCACTGAGGGAAAAGTTAGAATGCTTTGGCCGCTGGCCTCTATGGCATTCTATTCAGCTGAGGCCTTTCCTCTACCCTCCCCAAACTCTGGCTTCCTTAAACTGGCTTCCTTACCTGGAGCTAGGGTTGCCAGGTCTGGGTTGGAAAATACCTGGAGACTTTGGGGGTGGAGCCGGGAGAGGGCAGGGTTTGGGGAGGGGAGGGGCCTCAGCATGGTACAACGCCATAGAGTTGACCCTTTAAAGCAGCCATTTTCTCCAGGGGAGCTGATCTCTGTCAGCTAGAGATCAGTTGTAAAAGCAGGAGATCCCCAGGCCCCACCTGGAGCCTGGCAACCCTACCTGGAGCTGGCAACCTTATGAGTTCCTCACAACAGCCACTGAGGGAAAACTTTGTTCCCCACAGGAGCTGAGCAAGAGAAGTGTCTTTGTCGTGAGACATAGTGCTTCTGACAGAAAACAGTGGCTGAAAGGGGAGTGGGCGGGGAAGAGGAGCAGACCCAGCACCCAGCCAATGGTATGTGAGTACTCTTGAGTGGCGACTGATGGGCCAATGGCTGAGGAAGAGCATTTTGCAGCCAATGAGAGCACATGGAATGTTGCCACCCCACCTGGCCTTTATATAACAGGGACAGATAGGGTTTTTTTAAATCTAAGCTTGTAAACCACTTCAGGGACTTATTTTGTTGGTTGAAGGCAGTTAAATAAATCTTCTAAATAAATATTGCCCTACATTTTCCTGCCACTTTCAAAAACAGTGTCAAGGAAACTGTCCTACCACAATAGCAGCAGAAATAGTAATATCCAGATTCTCACGCAGAATCTGCTGAGTTTTACAAAATTTTGGGCATTCCTCCATTTTTTTTAAAAAAAAGTTTGTAGACTTGTCAACTTGGGGAAAATGTTATTGATTTCTACTGAAAATAGAAAAGAAGCCTGGTGTGGGCATGTTTTGCAGAGTTTGAAGTGCACTGTAGTACAGGTGAGATATATAGAGGGAGTGTTCAGTTTACAGAGATCTCTGGCAGAACATCCTTGCTAATAAATGCGAAGCACCAAGTTAAAGGATTTTGCCACTGGAATTATCCCATTTACTTTTCTCCCTTTTAGGAATGAATGGAAAAGGCCTTGTTGCGTGTATGAGCTGACTGCATAAGGCATTGGGTTCAGTGGGTGTCTCTGTTTTTTAAAAAGCAGTGCATAACTAATATAAAACAAGTGGATTCAAAGATTTTACTTCTCCTTATCAACTCCACTCTACCAGTTGAAGAACCTCCTCCTGATGGGGTCATAACTCTGACTGCATTTCTTCCTCGCATGTGACTTTGATGTCATGAGCCTTCCTGTCAGGGGTCCTTTCGTAGAAAAAGAGGTGCAGGAGCTCATTAGCATAACTCATTAGCATATGCCACGCCCTCTGACATCACCAGAAATGTGTCAGAAAGGGAATGTCAGTTTCAACCCCATTATACCCTATGGGCCATTGAAATCAATGGCAAAAACTCATAGGGTATATGAGGGGCTGGAGGAAAGGGGGTTTGAGGGAGAGGCTCCAAACATGCAGAGTAGCTGCTGGAGCCTCTCCTCAAAATACCCACTAAGTTTCAAGAAGATTGGACCACAGGGTCCAATTCTATGGGCCCCCAAACAGATTGTCCCATCCCCTCCATTGTTCTCTATGGAGGGAAAAAATGTTAACTTTTTTCCTACCATAGAGAACAATGGAGGGAATGGGGGCAACCTGTTTGGGGGCCTGTAGAATTGGACCCCCTGGCCCAATCTTCTTGAAACTTGGTGGGCATTTCGAGGAGAGGCCCCAGCAGCTACCCTGCAAGTTTGGAGCCTCTCCCTCAAACCCCCTCCCCTCCAGTGGCTTTTAAAATTGCCGCCGAATTTCGGCAGCAATTCGGGGGCGAGCTGAATCAGATTAGAGAATCTGATTCAGCCCGTGGCTGCCCTACTGGCCAGTCCTGAGCTGGCAGAGCTTTGCGCCGCCTCGGTCCAGCCCCAATGGACCCCTGCTTCCTGTCATGAGTTTGCAGTTCAGTGGACCCCATGCTTAAAGGTGGGGGTTCCCAGGTCTCTGAAAATGTTGGAAATCACTGTTTAATCTGAGCTCCCTGTTTCTTACCTTCAGCCATTCTCTTCCGCTTTAATTCTGCACCTCCCGTGGTTTTTCTTGTTTCTTGCTTTGTCTGTGTTTTCCTGTTTGGCTTCCACTTCCCTCATAACTCAATTTAAACTTTTTGTAGCTTAAATATGTCTTCATGGTCTGGCTCCTTCTTATCTTTTGACCCTCTTATCTCTTCATACTGTGTGGTTCTAGTGCCATTTTACTTCTTGTTCTTGTCAAACACAAAATCTCATCTGTTCTCTCCCCCTTTTGCCCTTTTTCTCTGATTGTTAAGGAATGCTTTGTCTCTTGAGATTAGAACACCCCAATTGGTTTGGTTTTTAAACACTACTTGAAGACAGAATTGTTCTTCCTGGGCTAATGGCATTAAATCTCCTGCATTTCCCTTTTGGGTTGTATTCCTGTTGGGAACCTTTAACTTGACATTCCTTTGTTCCAAAAGCACTAGGGATATAATAAGTAATATTCACATTTGTCTAGATTTGACTTAAATTCTGAAGCAGAAGGCTTCCAGGAGTCCAATAAAATTGATCCATGGTCAGAACAGGTCAGTGAAACTGATAAAAAATCAACAACAAACTTCCAACTATTCTGAAGTGATAGTGACAAGTTTTTAAGACAACATTCTTATTAGTGTTAATTTTGAAAGAAAAGAAAAAAGAACACTGTACCACCAGAACAGTAGCTTTGTTTGCCCTAACATTTTGTGGTAACAAATGCAGCCATTACTCTTGATGATTATGCTTACCGACTGATTATCTGATTATTGTGAATATATTCATAAACTATTAATCAGGTAAAGGCATGGTGCAGTGGGGAGACACTGCATACCCAAAGTCAGGGGGGTAGAGATTTTTTAAATTCTGCGGGGGTGGGGACTCTAAAGTGTGCGCGCAAAGTGCGCACGCTTGCTGGGGCGATGTTCTCCCCCCCGGATAACCACCGCGCCTCCCCAGGCCCTTCCGAGGCCCGCCAGCCACATTTCGCCCGAAAAAGAGGGAGGAAGAGGGAGAGAGAAAGACGGAGGAGTGGCCAGGCCGGGGAGGGGGGGAGGAGAGAGGCACCGGCAGCAAAGGCTGCCGGGCCTCGGAAGGGCCTGGGGAGGCACGGTGGCGGGCGCTACATTTTCCCGGGGATGGCTGAGCCCCCCCCCCCCCCCAGTCTATGCCTATGCTCAAAGTTGCTGGTTCAACTCCTACATGTGGCCCAAAAAGGAGTTCAAGGCACACCTGAGATTTTGGAGTGGGGTCATGGATTACTGGTAGAGCATCTGCTGCAGTATCTGGTGTTCCCAGACAATAACTGGGATGCACTGATCATAATTCTAATTCTATCATTAACATTTAGAAGAAGAAGAAGAGCTGGTTTTCTCTACCCCAAGTAGTCTCAAAGCACTTACAATCTCCTTCCCTTCCTCCCCCACAACAGTCACCCTGTGAGGTAGGTGGGGCTGAGAGAGTTCTGAGAGAACTGTGATGGGCCCAAGGTCGCCCAGCAGGCTTCATGTAAAGGAGCGGGGAATCAAACACCGTTCTCCAGATTAGAGTCCACCGCTCTTAACTACTATACCACACTGGCTTTTTCTTCGTTTAATATATTTGGATTTGCCTTTATTTCTAGTATCTTATTGTTTTGTTTATTAACTCTGGCATCCTAGTTAAAGGATTGTATAGTAGGTGATGTGAAAGGCCTTATATAGAAATGTGACGCTCGAAGGTCCTTTCCCATGGATTTTTTCCCCAGGGCCTTTTTTGTGACATGGTACTCACCAGCACCGAGTACCATCTTTTTTCAGGGTTCTCCCAAGTCCTTGTGTGCCACCATGCTCAACTCAGGCAGAGAAGGAGAGAGTGCATATGCTCAGCAACAGTCTAGTGGGAATTTGAAAGCGAGGGGGGAATTGGCACATTCTTATATATGAATACTGGCACCTTTTTTTAAAGCAAAAAAGTACTGGGTTTTTGTTTTTAAATTTATCTAGTGAAAACCTAGACAATTTTGGAAAGCACTGGTGGGAAACCCTCCCACAATTTTTTTTCTTTTGGAATAACTGAGACATTTTTAAAGAGGAGACCTTATTCTCTCAAAATGTTTAGCGTAAAAAATATTATGTAAGACAATCTACGGCATTAGTTAATGATAATCCCTATGTGTACTGTAGACATATGCAATGTATTTTCCAGAATGTTCACTGTTTAAATATGAATAATTCTGGCAACAATAAATATGCTACGTGTTTCATGATAAATTATTACAGAGATCAGGTTTTTCAATGTTATAAAGTTTAACTTGATATCCAAATATCCAAATATGTGGGTAATCTTACCTACTGTGACTTTCTGCAACTGGGTTTCGGTCCAAATAATGTACTTTCTTTTGTTTACTATACAATTTGTTTGTTATTTTTAATTTTTCCTGCATCTCAGATGGCAAAAATTACTATACAAGTATTTTACTAGTACTGAGTACAGTAGTTTTAGGCTTGCCAGGTCCCCCCCGGCCATCAGTGGGGGTAGGGTTGCCGTCTCCAGGTTGGGAAACTCCTAGAGATTTGGGAATGGAGCCTGGGGAAGACAAGGACCTCAGTGGGGTACAATGCCATAGAGTCCACCCTCCAAAGCATCCATCTTCTCCAGGGGAACTGATCTCTGTTGTCTGGAAATGAGCTGTACTTCCAGGGAGTCCCCAGGTCCAACCTGGAGGGTGGCATCCATAAGTAGTTTACATCTTTCTCAAGAATCTGGTACATTTGCAGTTTTGCTTGTAAAATACTAAGCCATTTATACCTGTAATTTTCATAAATATGGCATTGGGTACAACTTCACATAACATCCAAGTTATAAATGATGTGTTTTATGTTTTTAGAGTAGCAAACTAAGTTTAGGTTTGATAAGACAGTAACTATTGCACACACTGTGATCTCCCCCAACATTTCTGGATTTTTTCCCCCAGGCTCCGAACACCCCATACTGACCCAACAGACCAACGGTCTGACATAGCATAAGGCTGCTTAAATAGTCATGGCTCAGTGATAAGGGTATCTGCTTTACAGAAAGAAGGTTGAAGGTTCAGTCCCCAGCATCTCCAGTTAAAAGGATCCGATTATGTGAAAGACCTCTACCGGAGATCCTAGAGAGCTGCTGCCAGTCACAGTAGGTAAGACTGACCTTGAGAGAGCAATGTGCTGATTAAATACAAGGCAAAAATCACTTAAAGCAGAAAAGCGGTCCGACCATGTGGGCACAGCATCTGTCAAGGGAGGCAACTTTACCACTCTGTAACCTCCTCACCTGGTAACATCAATTAGCCCTGCCTGCTTAACTTACAATCATACATTTCTAGCTAGGGATGCCAGCCTCCAGGTGGGACTTGGGGATCCCCTGGAATTATAGCTCATATCCAGACTATAAAGACCAGTTCCCCTGGATAAAATGGATGCTTTGGAGGGCAGACTCTACAGCACTGTACCCAACTGTGGTCCCTGTCATCCCCAGGCTCCATCCCCAAATCTCCAGGAGTTTCCCCACCTGTATACAGCCACCCTATGTCCTCCATCCCCTGCCAATGTATGGAGGGACATGGCAACCCTATATCTAGCCCAACTGTAAACATACTATTTCAATGCAATCAGTGAAAAAGTTATTCCAAACAAACCCACTGAAATCAGTGGGTTTGTAGCAGATTAACTCTGCATAGAATTGCACTGTGAGAACATTTCATTTGTTGCCCTCAAAGCAGTCAAAATTACAGCCCTTGGATGAATGTGAGGGTTTTCCTGTCAAGTCACCAGAAAAGTGCCTTTCTTTTTCCTCTGCCCGCTGACAGTCCTGAAGTCCCTGACTAAAGGGAGTGAACATACAACATATAGCCTGGTGTTTTACAAAAGAGCTGGTCTGACAGTTGCAAACTGATGTTCTTTGTGAAAGAACAGAGCAGAGGCAACAATGAGCAGCTGCAGGACAACCTTCGCTTGGCCATCCCCAGGGCTGGGCCCCAGCCATGACTAAAGGCGGATCTCTGCCCACCACCAGCCTAAGGAGCTCAGGACAGCCATGCAGATCTCTCCCCGGTTTGCTTTGCAATTAAGAGCATCCCCTTCAAACAGGAACTGAAAACCACAATTTGCAACTAACATTCTAAACAGTGACCTTTCTAAAACAGGGGTTTTTAAAAAAAAAGTATCAGTGGTTTGGTTTTTGTTTCTTAAATGAGTACTTTCAGCTCTAGATTTACAGTACGGTACAGGAACTCACATGGATGATGCAAAGTAGGCTGTATGAAGGGACTAGTTTTCCTTTTTGTCAGCAAACAAGCTACAGACTTGCAACCAAAAGCCAAAAAGGTACAATACAGCTTTCTTCATGTACAGCTTCCAGATGCAGTCAGGAGACCTCCCAGTATTACAACTGATCTCCAGACTATGGACATCAGTTCCCCTAAAGATAATGGCTGCTTTGGAGGGTAGACAGTATGGTATTATATCCCACTGAGATTCCCCTCCTCTCAAACCCTGCCCTTCCTAGGCTCCCCCCCCCCCCCCAAAAAAAAACCTATGAATTTCCTAATCCAGAGTTGGCAATAGGATTGCCAGGCCTTCTGCCTGCAGCTTGCTTTTTCTGCTGCCGCTCTTGAGCACTGGCAGAAGATTTTTTTTAAAAAAACAGTGATGTCAGCTCCATTGCTCCATCTTAGGGTTGCCATCCTCCAGGTGGGGCCTGGGGATCTCCCGCTTTTACAACTCATCTCCAGCTGACAGAGATCAGCTCCCCTGGAGAAAATGGCTGCTTTGAAGGGTGGACTCTATGGCATTGTGCCCTGCTGCGGCCCCTCTACTCCCCAAACCCCACCTTCTCCTGGCTCCACCCCCAAAGTCCCCAGGTATTTTCCAACCCGGACTTGGCAACCCTACTCCATCTCTTCCAGGAAAATCCCAGAAGTGAAATACGGTAGCTCTAGGAATTGCTGGAAACTCTATGGTTTTACAATAAAGTTTCCAGTGATTCCCAAAGCTACCCAGTGTCACTTCAAGGTTTTCTCCAGAAGTGATGCCATGACATAGCAGATGTTGCATGCCCCCATTTCCCCACCCCCACCTATCCTGCCAGTTGGCCTGGCAACCCCCTCATTTGGAGGCTGTTCTTCCAAACAATTACCTGCTTAACTGTTAACAGGAGACACAGTCCCTAGCTACAGTGCAAAGTTATATTGGTTTTATGACACTTCAGTTGCCCCAGCTGCCTGCAAAGTATCCCGTGAACTGTAGTATGGTGAGCTGCTGAAAAAGCCCTCACAGGCTAAATTCTTGCAGTCCCTCTCCAACAACAATTGCCACATTACACCAGTAAGAAACAGTGACTGTTCATTTCATTTCAGGTCTGTAGTGTAAGACATGCATAATGGGTCTTTTAGCAGGGTTGGTAACATTGAGAAGCTAGAAATTATTGTGGGATAATTTTTAAAAAAGAAATAATCCGGAATCAGGATTAAAATACGGTTTTCTTTGAATTATTTCTACAAATATTTAGTTGGATTCACTCATGTTTACTGCCTCTCTTATTATTTTAGTAATTGCAAATTAACTCCAAAATATTCCTAACTAGGCATAGAAAGAGCACACAAAATACAACACCTGTACAGTTAAAAATGGAAACACCACCTCTACAGTTAAAAATGGAAACACGTACACTGTTAAATTTAATACATGAACTTTGTATGCATTTTTTTAAAAAAGCTAGAGCTGATATTTACATTAACGGACTGTTTGTTTAGTGGATACAAATCAACATGTGTACTAGTAGCTTCTCATTGTTCAGATATCAAAAGGGAACCTTCAGCTGTACAGGCATTTCTAATACATGGGAATTCAAGAGAACGGAGATGAAAAACACCATACAATCCAATGGCAGAGCTGTTAGAAAAAACAACATTGGGGGAGGGAGCTAACAATTTAACCTCCCAATTTAAAACATTTTTTCTTAAGGAAAGGGTATAGGTATAGTAAATGTAGAGGCTCCAAAATGGTAGCTTGAAGTGCAGCAGTTCTTGATCATGTATGGCTGCATTTTAATAAAGAATATATTTTTAAAAAATTAAGTGCAGCAATTCTGCCCAAATGGCTACTGCTCGCTTCAGATGTAATTATCTTTCTATTAGGTTTTTATTTCACTCTTTCTCTGAGGAGCTCAGAGCTGTATATATTTGGGTTCCCAGCCCCCAGGTACCAGTGGTAGTTACCGCGCTTTTAGGGGCCTGGATCTGCCACCAACGACCTGGCCAGCGGGGGAAACCCCATCCCCAAACAGGGACATTGCTGTGCGACGTCCCTGATGCAATGACGTTACCCAGAAGGGACATCATCACATTGCTGACATCATGGGGGTGACACTCTAGTTTTTGGGCAAACTCTATAATTTTGAAGGCTTCACCTCAGAAGCGCAGCCATTTTTCCATGCTACACTTTTATCACCACAAGGAGAAAAAAAATCTGGATTAAAAAAAAATAAAAACCAATATTCTAAGCATGCCAGATTCCAAACTAGGTACTATTCTGTTTGCACAGTGAGCCTATAAAAACCTGAAATAATGCACAGGCTGGATTATGGCAGTAGAATGGCAGAGTACAACCCCTTTACTGTTAAACAACTTTTATAGGGTAAATTAACAGTCATTCAGAAAAACAATTTCACCTCTTAAAACACACCTGCAAATATATATCCCAAAGCTCATCCCTTAGTTCTCATCAAATTCCTTTCTTTTCATTTCCAGCTTAACTGCTGGACCTTACCTGTCAAGGAGAAGTTCCAGTACCTCTTTTGTAGAGGCAAATCCCCTGTAAGTTGACAGAAAGATGCTGATGTAGGTAAAGTCATTGTCCCCAAAAGCTGTCAGCAAGTTCTCCACAAGCTTCTCTAGGGTACCAGCTTTTATTGTCCGGATCTTACACGTCTCGTACTGGCTGACGGTATGCCCTGGGGGCAGTTGGTCCCCTTCAACCTGTGCAAGGAGCAATAAAAACAGGAGGGAAGTTAATTTCCCCTAACAGTAAGAGAGAGAGAGGGAGAGATTGCACTGCAACTGAGGACAATTGTAAGGCACGTGGCACATCTTTTCTGATGAATGTAAGCAGGTGTTCCTCCTTAAGATGCCAAAATGGGTGATCACCCAAGAACCCTACCAAAGCTGCTCCAGGCTCATCAGAGGAAAGGTAATAAATACATTTGTCACTATTTACCTTTAATTTCCATTAAATTATGGAAGATTTGTTCATTTGACATGTCAATGTAATACAGTATTTATACCCTGAATGTTCTGAACAAAGGGCAAAACTTTATCGAAAACAGCAGTCCAATGTCAAGTTCCTCCTCCTCTCCCCCAAAACACATAAAAATTAAAGATGTCATGGCGTAGGTTGGATCCAGAGTACTGCCAACAGAGTTAAGCTGGCTCAGTTGCACTTTTCCACCTCCCTTCCAGTGCTGCAGCCCACTGAGGGCCCCCTCCCCACGTTCTGCTTCTGAAGATCAACAGACCCTTAGGAACAGGATGGGAACAATTCAGTTAAAACTGCTCTTTCCTCCTCCATCTACAGAAGTTCCTCTGCAGAAGGGAGGAGCCAGTATGAGACAGTGACTGAGCATCATGTGTGCACACAGGAGGTTCCAGATTCAATCCTCAGGAACTCTAGTTAAATGGATCAAGTGATCTGAGGTGATCTGAGAGACGTCAACCTGAGACCCTGGAAAGCCACTGTCAGTCTGACTCAGTCTAAGTCAGCATCATGTGGATGAGGGACAGGGAAATACATGATGTGATTATGTCAGAGCGCACAAATCATCACTACACATTACAGGGGAGATGAGGGGAAATTAAACCTAGAACTCCCATGATTTCGGAATCTAATTCTACTCAAAGTCTAGTGTAGACATTTGTCTCCAGCAAGCAAGTGGGACTGTCAGGAACCTTCCTCCACATATCTTCCAAAAGTGAAACTAAGCCTGAAAATGAAAGACGAAGCCAAAATCAACACAGGCAACATAAGCTTGATACAAAATGTGACTAAAACAGGATGATATTGAAAGTGCCCAGCTGTAAAGCTAAGCAGATACAAACCGTTCAGTTTCCAGATGGGATAACACCTGCAAGCCTGAGACATCGAGGTAACAAATAATTAGTCTGCTTTGAGACCTCCTGAACATGTTAATGTTCAGTCCAGATGCCACAGCTGCAGTGCACCTTTATTAACTGTATTTCTCCTAGCTTGCACCAGATTCAGAATTTTAATTAACTTCTTGTTTTTATAAGTTTCAGCCTGCATAGATGCTGATGCAAAACTTACAGCACTCGCTGGAACGAGCATCCTGGACTTCAGTGGGTTTGAAGGAGACCTTGTAGAGTTGATATTTTATCATGGGAATATAAAATTAATCCATTTCAGCAGATACAGGCACTTGTGAAGAAACTGGTGCCACTGACCTGCCAAGGCCTAGGGCTGTAAGTAGCCCATTGCTTAGTCACCCAAGGCTACGAAGAATCTCCTCTAGCTTCCCTAATATTTGTTCTCCCCCCCCCCCTTTCCTTTTAGGCTAAATATGACTGAGAGATCTGTGTAAGGCCTAGTAGACAGAACACATAATTTTTTCTCCAGAGCCAAGCATCCTACAAAACAGGTCCCCTGTCACACAAGAGAACAGAACTGTGGGGGGGTCTGAGGTAGCCTGGCCTTATAAGCAAGAGTAGACGCTATGGCCGCCTCAGAGAGAGAACAGCAATGCCAAGAGAAGTTCAAGTGGCCTCTTCATACGTAGGCCCAGGGTCCTGACCTATGAATGTATATGGTTGAACGAGAGTCAGAAAGAGAGAAGGTGGTTGTGTGCATTTGTGTGATTGTGACAAAGAGAGCAAGTGTCAAAATGTGTGCCAATTCACAGGGAAGCTGATCTTGTATAATCACCAATGGGCCAAACCACGTGGGCAGCCATTCACACCAACGGCCAGGCTCATAAACCAGCTCTCCATGCAATTTAGCTTTCCAGCAGTGCGGTGATTACCTCAGAGGCATTGAATGAACTGGCCCCCTGTGTGTGAGAGTGGGAAACGGAAAACAAAGGGGGGGGGGTAGAGAGAAAGAGAGTGCCAGAGAAAATAAGGATTCCGAAGTCATGGGCAGTGTGGGAAGGGGGGCAGTGATCCATCTGTGATTTTTTTTTTGTAGTATGCACTTCTGACTATATCGGGTTACACTTAATTACAAAATATATACCATTTGGAATAGGATACACACATGTCCATCTCTTTTATCAGTGAAGGATTACACAAATGGAAAACATTATCAGGCTACATTTTTCAGGGATGAAGTCTATACGACACCAGTGATCTCCCAAGAGGAGCTCCGTTGCCTACATCACTTGCATTTAGACTGTGAAACAGCCTAAGTGAATATGCTATAGAAAGTAATTCAAGGATGGGCTCAATGACCTCATTATACTTCTCCAATTTCTGTTACACTATCAAGATGGAATGAGAGATATTCAGGCTTTTTTTTTTTTTTGGCCTGCTGCTGTGAAGTATCGACACTGTACAGACCCTTCTCTGTCAAGACAGCAAAGCTTTCATGCATCACATCATCCACTGGTACAGAGGTTCCCACCCTGGCATTATCTACTTCTGTTTCACTAACTGCAACACGCCCACAGCTATTATAGCACAACGCTGCTGCTACCCGCTGCTACCTCCTTCCTCAACTATCTTCTCTTGCTACTGAGGTTTTGCGCCCTTGCTACAAAGGTTTTGTACTACCAAGATTTTGCACACACACCTTTTTTTTTTTGCCATACTGATTGCAGACGGGGTTACTGTTCCAATTCACAGCCCTGAACCTGTCCCTCGTACTATAATGTTATAGCACACAGGTTTCAGGTTGCTTGCCCCAAACCCTTCAGTGCACAGGGGTTCTTTTCGCACTAGACCTTAAATCCTAGTTCAACCCTGTCCCCAAACTTAATTTTTACATTACATATGAGTTTACCCCTGTAATTATCTCGGGGTATTTTTACATTCTATACTACACTCAAGTTCACCCCTGTAATTATATCGGGGTATTTTTTGTTTCCACATTACATTGAGGTCACCCCGGTTTTGCCCCACGCTTGTCCTGGGATAAACGGATGCTGTTATAACCAGGGATAAATGCAAGGTATTGTGTCGCGAGTTGAACTCTGATAAAACCAGGGATGAGATTCAAGTGCAGAAAGGACCAGGGACAAAGAGCTAAAAACATGAAGCTATGCAAACATATGCATATGGGTAGGCCTGTGTCCTGTAGATATCTGAGGGAATATGGCTGTGCGTATGCAGCTGGAGCAGATGTCAGGCTTTTCTTATTTTATCCAAATGATTTTATAAGAAAGATTTTTTTCCATTTAGATTTTTCTCCTCAGAATGATGGTACGTTACTTCTTGCAGCATAGACCTATATTGCTCTTGACAGATTATTAATCTTTGATGACTGTTTTAATTTGATTCTTCTTTTTAAAAAACTCTGATCATAAAGTACCATGAGTTTGACATAAAAGAAAATATAAACTCCTAATTTTTTGTTTAGAGGTGCTAAAGTTTTTTTGTTTGTTTGTTTGTTTCGTAAGTTCAGTTCTCTAAATGAACCACAGTGAAACAACACTGCTAATGAATGAATGGTGGAATTATGAACATTATTGAAGAACTGGAAAAGTATGAGCTAATGGTTATGTTGTTTGTTTTTACTTGCAAGGGTTTATTTCTGTGTTTCATTTCTGAACATGTGCAGCGCTGAAATGCTTCAGGTGGGTAAAAAAAATGGGGGGAGGGCCTCCTATTCATTTTTTGGAATTTTCTTATTTGTCAGCTACCAGTATCATTTCCCTAACTTTAGTGTAACCAGCCTTTCAGCCAAGTATTTCCTGATTTCATTTCCTCTATGCAATTGCGGGCCCTGACCTGGATAGCTCAGGCTAGCCTGATCTAATCTAGGATTGCCAGCTCCGGGTTGGGAAATACCTGGAGATTTTTTTTGGGGGGGGGCGGGGTGCCTGAAGAAGGCAGGGTTTGGGAAAGGGAGGGACTTCAATGGGGTATAATGCCATAGAATCCACCTTCCAAAGCAGTCATTTTCTCCAGGTGTACTGATCTCTTTCACCTGGAGATCAATTGTAATCCCAGGAAATCCCCAGCCACCACCTGGAGATTGACAACCCTAAGCCACATCTCAAAAGCTAAGCAGGGATGGGAGACCACCAAGGAAGTCCAGGTTTCCTACACAGAGGCAGGCCCTGGCAAATCGCCTCTGAACTTCTCTTGCCTTGAAAATCTCATGGGGTCGCCACAAATCAGCTGTGATTTGATGGTTAAAAAAAAAAAAGAAATGGCAGATCTTACAAAATAGTGGGTGGAAGGAGACTGTGCTGCAGACTGTTTTAAATATCAGCACAACCAGGAAGTGGCAGGCCATGACCAACCTGACTGTTCTCCCTGGCAGGTGTACCAATATTGTTTTTGCCATTCCACAGCAGACCACGCTAATTCCTGCAGTTCCATTCAAAGGTGAAATTAATTATCACAAGTCCAAGAAAAGATATGGAATTACTAGCTTGGATCTTTTGAAGTGTTTCCATGGCTAGAAGGATTCCTGCCGACAGAGCGTAACTTTCCTGCCTCCCCCACCTCCTTCCTGCAGACCAAAATGCCACCCAAAACAAGTTGAAGCGGGAGGGGGCATGGCAAGAAAACTGCACACTGTGGATAGAAATTGTTCTGATCGGTGGTACTGCTCTGATGGACCCATGCGGTTGAACTGTAACCATTAATAACTGTTATGAACCAGTTATGGCAATTCCATATAAAACAAGTGAGGACAGAACCTGCATCCATTGATGACGGGACTACAAGGCAACTAGTTTACACTGCAGGAAACTAAATTTAGATTTGAGATTGGGGGAGGGATCTAACTCTAAGATCTGCTATGGAACCAGAACTCCAGGTTGTCAAGCTTCCTTCCCCTTAGAGGTTTTCCAAGAAAAAATACAGGACATCTTGACTTTCAGGCAGGTGATTGCTTGGAACAATCCACAGATTTCCTGCCAGAACAATTAGATAATGCTATTGCCATCCTCTTGCTAAAAACCCTGCTACTAATTTTAAACTGAAGCTATATTAAGAAAACACGCCCTTCTGTGTTTCCAAAAATATGCTTTATCTGGGCTTGCACAACATGACCTAACAAACAAAAAGCAGCCCACCAGTTATATTGTTTTATGCCTTGCCAGGTGCTTAACAACCCCCCGAGTTTTTTTTTTTTTTTTTGCAGCCTAAAGCAAGAAACAAAGTTTTATTAATCCTCTGCTGGACCCCATTCAGTTTGTGGGGGTGGGTGGGTTATCATGTGTTGTGTGGGCCATATTTAGATTGTTCCTCTGTTTATGATTTGTTATGCATATCTTCAACTCATTCATCTCTTGGTGCAAATCAAAGCCAGAATTTGGTTTTGACAGGCAAAAGTCATCTTGAAATGCACTTGGTGCAAATCAAAGCCAGAATTTGGTTTTGACAGGTAAAGTCATCTTAAAGTGCACTTCCCTTTATATCTGAATAGTTTATGAGCTTAATGTCTATCCCACCCCCCCTCAAGGACACACAGAATCTAGCATTGCTCAAGCTCCGTAGTGCAGCTGAAAGCTTTCTGCTAAATTGTGCCTCAGGACATGTAATTCCTTAGGAGGATGCATACTGATTTCATTACTGCCAGTCATAGACCACTTCGAAGTTCAGGGGTTAGATGTAGAATGTGGGAATAAATGTAGAAGAGAGAAATACTAAGGTAACTCGCTCTTAGTCAGATCTGAGAAATCCATCACTCTCTGCCTGACGTGCCTGCTGGCCCCATTGCCAGAAGCAAAGGGGGGGAAAGGAATGATTTAAAATGATGGGGGTGTCAGCTATAAACGTGGTAATGCACAGGCACTGCCACTAATGCTACAGGACCTAGCAAATGTTAGAAATAAGAATGCGGAAAGAATAAAATACATTGTTAAAATTACCCTCATGGCTGCTTAACCCTGGCCAAAATCAAAAGCAGAGTTCTACAGCTCCTCCAGAACAGTGATTCCCAACCTTTTCAGTATGGTGACCCACAAGTCCAAATTCACTTGGTATGGTGACCCATCCAGGGCTGACCCAAGTTTTTTGGTGTCCTATGCAAACTATGACTTTGGTACCCCTCTACTTTAGCATTCCATATTCTACAGTAGCTAACCAGATGTTTTGGAGAAGCCAACAAACATCACACAAAGGGTGCAGCTGCTCCCGCTCTGAACCCCAAGTAAGTGGCATTCTGACACACACAGCCTTTCATTTGGAGATTGCATTCTAGCCTTTGACCACCTTCTCCTTCTCCATTACTCTCTGTATCACTCACTCACTCTAGTCCTCAGGACACATTTTAGTTGATCAACATGTATATGCAGTGAAGAAAAAAAATGAAAGGTGCTGTTTCCAGGGTCAGATCTTGGCTTCAAAGATACAAAAGAAAGAAATGGAAAGAGCAGGGCTGGCCATTACAGAGGACTGGCCCACAACCCACTTGTAGAGGCTTTGCATCCCATTTCTGGGTCCTGGCCCACAGGTTGGGAAACACTTTCCAGAACATATTCAAGCCTGGCTTTTAACTGATCTCTGGCGCTCTGTGACAGTTCAGCAGCCACTTAGAACACCTCTCTATTTGCGTGCATATACAAAAGGAAACAAGTGGATCAGCCACTCGCCCTTACATGCTAGGAATTGTTTTAAGAAACATATTATTTTTGCTTGTGTTATTTCAGCCATTCTGCCTTGAAGCCTTTAAAGAGACTTGGCAGGCCACCAGTCAATAGCACCGACTTACAGAATAAGTCATTGAGAGCTGAGTTAGCACGCTAACAGGAAACAGCTCAATCTGGATTCAATCAGAGACCATCTCTTTTCTGACATGATCAAGATCCCTGAAAAGCGAGAAGAAATTCTGGGCTTGGTTTCTGGCCAGCTGTCCACCTACAAGAAAACCTGACGGGAAATTTTCCATAGGCAGCACATGAGGGATTAAAAGCCACGTGATATAATTAAGGTCAGAAGAGGCCATATCTAGGAACTCTCCAAGATGTTTTTAAAATTATCTTCCTATATGTACTTTCACATTTTACAACTAGTTTAAATACAGATTACTATGGGATGTGCCCTTTACCAATGTGAGCTATTGCAATGCCACTTCAAGCTGATTTAGTTCATGCAACAAGTAGCAGTTTCAAGTAGGGGAATAAGGATTGCCAGATCCAGGTTGGGAAGCACCTGGAGATCTGGGGATGGAGCCAGGGGAGGACAGGGACCTAAGTGGGGTACAATGCCATAGAGTCCACCCTCCAAAGCATCCATTTTCCAGGGTTGCCAGGTCCCCCTGGCCGCCAGCAGGGGATGGGAGAAGGTAGGCTTGCCAGATCCAGGTTGGGGAACTCCTGGAGATTTGGGGGTGGAGCCTGGGGAAAACAGGGAACTCAGTGGGGTACAATGCCATAGAATCCACCCTCCAAAACAGCCATTGCCTCCAGGGGAACTGATCTCTGTAGTGTGGAGATGAGCTGTAATTCCAGGGGAACCCCAGGTCCCTTCTGGAGGCTGGCATCCCTACTTCAGTGCCTGTCATCACTCATTCCTTCTCTCTTCCAGAGTAGTTGGGCTAGCGAAAGGGGACAGTGAGAGCAACCTGGAACTTTAAAGATGTGCATACTTGGAGTATGCAGCACGTTCCAGTCTACCCCAATGCAGACGATTCCAGGAGGAATTCTCACAGGCTGGGCCCTCAGCACCAGTAGGGTTGCTAGCTCTGGGCTGGGAAATACCTGGAGATTTTGGGGGTAGAGCCTGAAGAGGGTGGGGTTTGGGGAGGGGATTGGGGATTTAATGGGTTGAATGCCATAGAGTCCACCTTCTGAAGTGGCAATTTTCTCCAGGTGGACTGATCTCTGTCGCCTGGAGATCCGTTGTAATAGTGAGAGATCTCCAGCCACCACCTGGAAGTTGGCAACCCTAGGCAACAGATTAAAAGCAGTCTGGGAGATCCACACAGCCTACCTGACCCAGCCTACCTGAAGTGAGAGCAGGTTCCAGAGTCCTCTGCGGCACTTTCTAACTTTGCTTATTTTACCCCACTCCCAGACCCCTCTCGAGCAGGAACTGGATGAGTGGTTTGGTCAGAGAATACACATTTGCATCAACTCTGCCCACATTCTCTTGTTCTTATTTGCTGATCTCCCAAGTAGAGTTGCCAAGTCTGGGTTGGGAAATACCTGGAGACTTTGGGAGTGGAGCCAGGAGAGGGTGGGGTTTGGGGAGGGGAGGGGCCTCAGAATAGTACAATGCCATAGAGTCTACCCTTCAAAGCAGCCGTTTTCTCCAGGGGAGCTGCTCTCTGTCAGCTGGAGATCAATTGTAAAAGCGGGAGATCCCCAGGCCCCACCTGGAGGCTGGCAATCCTACTCCCAAGTGTAGGTACCCAAGTCTCAGGAATATCAGACTATTATATATATTACAGTCTTAATAATCCCTGATCCTTGGATTTTTAAAAAGGTAGCAACCACTTTTACCTTCCACCCACTTCTAAATGGCCATTGACAGTTTAGAAAAATGGATCATATGTCAACAGCCTTGCGACGGCAGGGCTACACATTAAGAAGAAAACACAGGCGTCCTCAAAATGTGTTTTCCTCATGTTGGCGTGGGGGCTGGGCAGCCCATGTAGGAGACAATTGGCAGACGGAAGAAGCCTGGGCTTACTTCCGGTTCTGAAGCTCAGCTGGGGGGAAATGGGTCTCAGGAGACACTGGTAAGGCTCCTCCCCTGCAAATACTTCTCTATCCCCCAATGGCACATTATCTGAACAAATACAGATTGGGGAACATGTGTCTGCCAGGATTATCTGGATTTCCTCCCTGCCTTTCCCAGTCAAACAAACCTGAGGTGATGTTATTTATTAAATGTAAGTGAGCGAATAGCTTCCATGCTAGATCAGAAATCCCAACACCAGATGAAAGTACTTTAAAAAAATACCGCGAATGGCATTCCATAAACAGAAACAGAACATTTCAGTTGAGAATCTAGCAGGCCTTATCACCCCACTGTGCACTCCTGAGGGATCAAGCTGTTTTTAAATTATTAACTGATTTCGGCTGCTTCCGCATGGAGGTTTCCCTCTTCTGCTTTGCTGCTTTTTTGTAGCATTCACACAAAACCACGCTCTCATTGTGCTCATATCAACTTTTCTCCACCCACGTTATGCTTTTCTCACTCTTGCTTCTCTCCTATCTTTTGGGGAAGAGCACAGACCAAGTGTGCTTATCATGCCAACTAGACAAGAAGGTACGCATGTCCCGCCTACATTGGTGCCATTTTCCTTGTGTCAGCCCCTCGTGGCTGCCGTTTTTCCCACCGTGCTCCAGAAGGCTTTGGAGGGACATTAAAAAATAGGTAATTGCTACACTGCTGTGCCATTTATTGATATTTTTAAAGGCCTGCAAGAAAGCCCTCCAGTAGCACAGTGAGGGGGAAATGTAGGGAAGTTACAGCTGATGGAGGAAAGTGCACAGAAAATTCCTGTTTGGAAGCTCCACTGCCAGCACACAGGCTTCTGAATTTGTATCAGCAATGATGAAAAATGCAAAATCCTCACACTGTGGCTGCAGCCCCAAAGAGGGATTTACACAATATTTGTGCAAGCCCCCAAAATCCCTCATACTGACATCCACTGAGATTCTTAGGGTATCTTCTCAAAACCACTTCATGCACACTAATTAATCCTAAATACTTTTAATGACATATTGTATCTTGCAAAGATGGGTTTTTAAAATATGCAGGAAAAATTCCAACAATCTAAAATGTTGATTTCCCCTCATCCCTGCACTAAGCTAAAATTTGATGCTGGCTTCTAAAACTTTTATGCTAATGCCTAAAAATCTGAAACATTTACCAGTCCTGCCTTTCACGTTACTAAACCAAAATGGACTGCATATGGAGCTTTACGTGCACTATCTGTTTATTTTTACTCACTAACACTTGCTTCTCATTCTCCATCCTTGCATATATCTCATCTTATTCAAATTCTCTCATATTCACCTCCCTGCCACATCTCAGTTAAGCATGAGAAACAAAACTGTGTGCCTTGGTAATAAAGCCCACAGACCTAAAATATTGATTATCTGCCCAATTTAGGGCTGCCAAGTCCTCCAGGGGGGTGGGGAAACCCCCGCTCAATTGGTCCACTCCCCGCTGGCCCAGATTGGGCTGCCAGGGGGACCCCACCCCCGAATTGCCAGGCTGTGGAGACGTGTCTGGAGTGATGACATCACCCAGAAGTGACGTCATCACATCGGGCACATTTTGGGGGGGACGCTCCATCATTCGAGGGAAAACTCTATAGCTTTCTGTTGAATTATAGAGGTCCTGCCCCCAACGTGCCCGACGCGATGACATCACTTCTGGGTGATGTCATTGCGGCGCACGTGCCAGAAGTCTCCCAACAAGGACCGTGACTCCCCCCGCTAAACAGTGAGTTACACTTGGCAACCCTACTGCCCATATACAGTTATGACAGTCGAACAAAGTTTGAATCCACTGGCACCTTTTAAGACCAACAAAGTTTTATTTAAGGTATAAGCTTTCTTCAGATACACATACACGAAAGCTTATGCCCTGGATAAAACTTTCTTGGTCTTAAAGGGGTCAAACTTTGTTCTGCTGCTTCAGACCAACACACGGCTCCCCACCTGAGGTTATGACAGTTATTTGTCAGACTACAAAGAAACCCTTTTTTAAAGCTTCACTGAGTACTCGTCTGGAGCCAGTTCTGAACTTGCCACAGGTAACCATTAGTACCTGCTTATAAGCCTGGTTGCACTTTCAAACATACTTCTTTACCCATAACCAAAGTGGTAGCACTGGCTGTGGAAGTGATTGGCATATGAAATCAGCCTAGTATAAAATGGAAGAGAATGATGGCAGTCACTTTGGATTCCCAGTTGGGAGAAAGGCAGAGTATAAATGTAAATAAATATATGTCACTTAGGTACCTTTTATGGATAAACATATGCCACTTAAGTACTTATGGATATAGCTAGCCCACATATTCCTTTTTGAACTTTGACACATTTTGAACCAGAATTTCAGTGGCAAAAAAACAAAGAACACCTGACTGTACATTGTGCTTATTCGTTTAAAGGTCCGGATTTAAACCCACAAGCTTGGTCCAAGTACAAAATGTAGAAAGGTGAACTGGCTCTTACAGCAGAATGGTCTGCCCCTTGAACTGCACTGGCGCAATCACAGTGAGCAAAGGGCAGATCTGCACTTTATATGCATACTTATATGGTCACGTTTCTCCATAATATGCATGGAAGCAGGGATCACGAAAGGATCAGACCCTCCTTTCGCCTTCCATCTCTTGCAGGGAAAAACTTAGCGATTCACTGCATGTACACCATTCACACTTGAAAGCACCATGTTATCTATTTTGCCATTTGACTTATGTATTTCCTTGCACATAGACTCACAAAATAGAGTGACAGTGCCATAGCAACCCACTGACTTCAATAGACTTAGGATAATGTAACTGTGCCTAGGATGGCACTGTGAGTCTATTATATTGGTATGCAGTCTTTCCTCCAAGGACCTGCGAGTGGTGTTCATGGATCATCTGTCTTCCGCCACGATCCTGACACTGGTCCACAGATTCAGGCTGTGAGCTTCATGGCCGAATGAGATTTGGAGCCCAATCTCCCCGCCCCATGTCTAGCCCACTAACTGCAACAGGACAGTGGTTCTTAATGAGATCAGTAGACAAGAGAAACCCACTTACACCATTCAGAATTGCCTAAGATGAGAAAAGGATCCCAGACAGCTGAATCAACTGCAGCATAAAAGTTTTTCACTATAAAAGGGTTTCCTTTTTCAACTGTGGCAATGACCTGATATTTATTGTTGTATATTCTGTTACAATATATATTTACCAGTTGTTCTATTGTATGAAAATATTGATATTTGCAAGGTTGTTTTCTTGTGCTTGTTTCAAACGTTTAATAAAATGCTTAATTTAAAAAACTGCAGCAAATTCACACATTCACCATTTAATGGCTACAATTATCATACAGTTGAATGAACAACCTAGTATTAACATCAAATAAATTCAGGGGTCATTTCGAGCAGAAACACACAGGAATGCCGTTCCGGGAGTAACAAGCCCAGGAGCGGGCACATATGGTGAGGCGCTGTGGAAAAATGCAAAAGCATACTAACTTGATCTGTATTTTCATGCTTGTTGTAGAGTAGCTTCCCTGCAAGAGCAAAGGAAACTTAAAGTATCTTTAGTCAAAGTGTAAAGCTGGCTCGCCAGCTCTGAGTTGGGAAATACCTGGAAATTTTGGGAGCGGAGCCTGAGCGATGGGTGTTGCCTTCTGACACACTCCCAGTGATGTCAGGGGGTGTGGCATATGCAAACAAGTTATGCTAATGAGCTCCTGCACTTCTTTTTCTATGAAATGACCCCTGAATAAATTTAATGTATTTGCACTACAAATTTATATCAGTTCTATACCATTTAAAGGTTCACGGCTTCCCCCAGGGAAACCTGGGGTTTATTTATTAGGATGGCAACATTTCTGCTTGAGATCCCTGTCTTCCTTCTCTGAGAATTACAACAATCACCATGTTTCCCTGTGAGGTAACATTTAAATCACTTTTAGTCTGTTGTGCAGATTTCCTCCTAGATAATTCTATTATTATTAGAGTTTTGTGACCCACTATTAAGCAGCCACTCTGGGAAAGTAAAACTTCTGCCTTACCATTATTTTAAAGAAAATAAATGAAGGAGCACTTGGATGCCTAGAGTTTTAGCAGTTTATTTAAAACCAAGGTACATGGTCTGCTCCTTATTCCATTTCACTCCATTTAGCATTAAAAGGTGACATCATAATTATAAGATCTGATAACTGTATTTTTCTATCTCACTGATGTCATTAGAGTCGTACAGTTTTTGTTCCCTTTCCCCTTTTGTTGTTTTTTAAAAAACATTCATTTTTATTTTATTTATTATTGCATTCATTTGTTCTCATTAATTCCCTTTGGGAATGATGCCAGGTCCCCCCCCCCCTTCTTTCTCCCTCATGGCTGCCTGGTTGCCCCCACCCCGAACCTGGTACTGGAAACAGCAGCAGCACAGTTTGTGTAAGCTGGTAGAGCAAGAGAGAAGGTAGTGAAAGGGGAGAAAAGGAGGAAGAAAGCAAGATGCAGGATGAGAGGAGCAAGAAAAGAGAATTAGGGATGGGAACCTATCATCTATCCATGACAATGACCCATCTAAAAACAGCATTCATTCTTTGGCTGCTTTTCCCATTTGGTTTTGTTGTCCAAACAAATGGAATGAATGTAACTTTTTTCAGTTCTTTTCTTTTTCCTTCATTTCTCTGGAAAAAAATGCACATCCCTAATGGTCATCTGTTCTCCATTAGGGCAGCTCACACCCTGGAATTTTATTCCATGTAAACTACAGTTTGATGGGAAGTCTTTTGCTTCAGAAAATAATACACTGCAGAGAATTGTTTCCTGCGCCCCTTTGTGGGATTCCTAGTAACTGGGATGCCCATGTTTGAGGAAGGCTGCTTTTCTCAATATCATCTCGTCTGCTTTGACTCTTGTTCCAATTTTCCACATTTCTGGCTATGGTAACAAATCTAATAAGGCTTCCAAGGGCCGGTTCTTCCCAAGACAAGAACAAAAGGAGCTTTATGAGTTCATTTATATTCTAACAGAACTTGGGCTCTCCATTCATTTTGAAGCCTCTTTCCTTTTGATTTCCCTCCATACCTCAGCCTACTTACACCACAGACAAGTCATCCTTACAGCCTTTTCTAAATCATGTCTAAAGGAATTTTATAGCTACAGTGATTTATATCTGGGTCCTGAAAGAAGCCATATGTAAAATAGGACAACTAACATACGGGGCATTTTCTCAACTTTCTTTTGATGTTATAGCAACTCAAGCTTTCTTCAGATCCAATGAAGAAAAAGCTGCCACCATTCATGGTTTCTTTTGCAAGCTTAATGAAGACACACACACACACACACACACACACACAAAGGCAATTTAAGATAGCCAGAGATTTCACAGATTTTTTTTAAACAGCAGACGTTAGGCACTGAAGCCTTTTATAATCTCAATGGGGCTTCTGCATGGATGAGCACATGGCCACAGATGTTGACAAGGGAAATTGACAAGGAAAGCTTTCTGGAGTGCTGTAAATTGTACTGAAAGCTCCACTATATCCCTTTCTGTCACTGTCATCCTGTGATTTGCAAGTTTACTGCCTCTTTGCTCTGGAGCTTCAAGAAGGCGGGGGTGGGGGGACCAGGAAACATATTGTCTTTGAGAACACCAGAAAGTGTTAACTGGTTTATTACGTTTCTATTCCATGCTTCCTCCAAAGAGCTCAGAGTGGAAGACAGAATTCTCTCCTTCTCCTCAAAGCATCTATTCCCTCACAGATTAGGCTGGAAAGAGAAGGACAGGATCTTTATCAATCAAAACAAATGTATCTTAACTTTCACACTGACCAGAGCGGTTCAAGAAAGCTCACCAAAAAAAAAAAAAGAAAAAGAAAAAAAGTAAGCGTCATGGCTGAGTAAACATTTGAACCTGAGGTGCCCCAGTTCTAACACAAACTACTCTACACTACATCAGTCTGAAGTTACATCACTTCTGGGCATTACTCTAGGAATCCCCCCCAAATCATTATGATAAGAACCAAAGAGACTATGGGGATTCCTAGAGTGCAATTTGAAGGTCACGGCACTTCAGATGTTACCACACCCGCTCCTGCCGCAAACATCAGCAGCGGTGGGAGTGGGACTGTGGCAGTGGGAGAATGCCCACTGGAGGCAGGCACTTGCTAAACCTAATCCAACACCTCACATAAATTAGGAGCCAAATGAAATGCCGTTCCTGGGTTTGCCCCACTTTAAAGAGTTCCCAGTTGTGCTGCAAGGGTCTGATTCTGGTAAGAACCGCTACAGGGTTGATTTTCTGACATGAAATAGAACAGAGAGGTGTGGGGGCAAATAAGCCTCCCAGCACTGTTTCAGGCCAGAAAAATGGCAGGGGGGGGCATAGGCTTCTTTCCTCCCCCATCTCTGCAGTGGTTCTGACCAGAATCAGGCCCACATAACACACTGCAATTTAAAGGCATTCCTGGCTGGGAACTCACTCTTTAAAATGGTAGGACATTTCCTCGGATTCCTGTCTCGTCTAGTTTGGCCCCAAGTCCGTACTTGGGGGGGGGGGGGGAATCCTCTGCACCACTCACAGGTTACATGGAGGATGTACAGAGGTTACTTCACCTAGGAAACTATAGTTTCACCAAGAGGGTCCTAGTGAGCTTGTAAAAGAGACTTCTGAGCTCCCTTGCCAAAATATTTATTTATTTACAAGATTTATGTCCCTGCCTTTATGGCCAATCAGGGCTGCCAAGGGAGTTAACAATTAAAACAACATAATTATATCACAAAACCAATTTTTTAAAATCATCATAAAATTAATTAAAAAACAGAGCTTTTATTGCTCATATTATATACGAAAATACAGCAAATTAAAACATTAGACAGGAATCACTGAGGGAATGCCAGAAAAAGAAAAAAAAAGGTCTTCACCTGCCAGTAGAAGACATGATAGAAGTTCCCATGAATCTTTGTGGGAAGTCATGACATTTAAACTGGTATAATCACAACATACATGTGTGGTGGATAAATCAAGATGAGTAGCCATGTTAGTCTGTCTGTAGTATTAGAAAAGAGTAAGAGTTCAGTAGCACCTTAAAGACTAACAAAATATGTGGCAGGGTATGAATTTTCGTGAGTCACTGCTCACTTCTTTAGATACAGCTAGAATGGGAGTCCATCTGTCCTATTTACTGGAAAGTGGAGTGATTTCAGATGCCGAATAACATTAGTAGGCAAATGATAATAGTAGGTGAATGACAATAGCAGGCGTGATTGGATTTAGGTGAGATATTCAGAGGGGTAATAGGCATGGAAAAATCAGCATTGGTAATGAGACGGGAAACCTAGGTCTCAATTCATTCCAGGTGGATGCATTTTCTTGAGCTTCATTACCAGTTGCAATCCAGCAGTCTCTCTCTCTCTCTGCACTGTATGTATGTTTTTATTACGTTCTGATTGTAAAGGCCAATGGCCATATACAATAAAATTTTCTACCTACCTAGTTTATCTCAGACTTACAAGCTAAGTGTGTAAAACATTATTTAGTCGAAAACTCCAGTGCACTCATATACAATGAATGACAATTAAAGAGCCTTCAAATATAATATGACTATTAATTTGAGCTGGCAATGTTAGCATAAACCCCTTGAGGAAAACTGTAATATTTTCTCCACCCCTCCAAGAATCTGATACAGCTGTTAAACTCATACAGACCACAAAAGAAGAAAAAGCAATGCCTGAAAGAGTAAACAATTTCTTTTGAACTTAAGATGGACTTTAAAAGATGCAGCCCAAATCAATTTCATTGCATAACAGCAGCACAAAACACACATTACCTAAATCTATTTAGCTTTGGTTAGCAAGATTGGAGAAATGGCTCTGGTCTGAGATTATGGAGTTTATTTTAATGATCCCCAGCAATGTAAAACCAATACTAAATTTTAAAAAAAATTACTCAAGAAAGCAGGAAACAGCTACTCTATCCAAAACAAACAATTTTAAGCTAGATAAGAAGGTTTATTTTCTGAATTCAGGAGATGGGGAAGTGAGTGGCAGACAGAATAGGCTGTGCTGCAAAGAAATAAACATTCAGCAAGGACACTATTCATTTATAGTTGACATTACAATCACCAATTAATTCAATGCATTTAACTGGGGAAAGGCTAAGTAACATATTTTCTGTATAATCTTTAACCAGAGTTTACACTATAAGGATTTTTTTAATTTAAGAAAAATACATCATCATCAAAGAACGCTAGCCGCTGCTCAGAATAAATTCACAGTTTTATGCTGTTTTGTTATCACACTTTTGGGGAGTTTATTTTGTTAATCAAATTTATATTGCATTAGATGCTTCAAGTATTAGGCCAACGAAATGAGGAAAACCACAGAACTGTGTCAATGAATACCATAAACTACCACCTTAAACATTTCTAAAAAGATTAAGCCAAGGCTAAGTAGATTAGCTAAATGTATACCACAGCGAGTCTTACAGCACCCTGAAGACTAACATATATTGCAGCATAAACTTTCATGAGCCAGAGAAAGCCCACATTCTGAGAAACAAGAGTTGTTATTCTCAGTCAGTAGATGCATATGAACACGTAGGTGCAAGGAAAAGAGGATGTAACCTAGATGGGAAGCATGAAATACAAGAGGCATATAAAATTTGTGTCATTTCTGAAGACAGCTCAAACATATGCAACAAGAATGACAATTCTTAATATCGCTTACTGGGCCTCTGCTTCCAATATTTACAACTTCTCTTCCTTTGTGCATGTGGATCTACCAACTCTGCAAAAGTGGATTTTAGTTCATGAAATCTTATATCACTGCACTAAAGTGGCTAGTCCGCCACAGTTTTGTTGCTAAACTTACAATATGTAGTGGGACAAAGCATTACAATTAGGGTTGCCAAACTACAGGTGGTGGCTCAAGATCTCCTGGGATTACAACCAATCTCTAGGTGACAGATCAGTTCACCTGGAGAAAATGGCTGCCTTGGGAGGTGGACTCCATGACATTATACCTCACTGAAATCCCTACCTTTCCCCAAACCTCCCTTCCTCAGGCTTCACCCCCAAAATCTCCAAGTATTTCTGACCCTGGAGTTGGCAACCCTAATTACAATTCTTATTCTAAAATGTGAATTTAATTTTTTTATACAGAGAGAGACAGACAGACAGACATGAAACAACAGAGTTCTACATTGGTCATTCAGTGCTGTGAAACAGAAAATAGGGACCCTATGAAAATATAAGAGAGAGAGGGAGGCACAGTATAAAGCCTGATCATTGTAAAATCTCAGAAGCTAATCAGGGTCAGCCCTGGTTAGTACTAGGGTTGCCACCTCTGGGTTGGGAAATACATGGAAATACGCGGGTGGAGCCTGAGGAGGGTGGAGTTTGGAGAGGGGAAAGACTTCCTGCACAATTCAGGAAATTACCAAAATTTGTTTGGGGGCTGAATTCCTGGGCTGTTAACAGCTACACTTCAGGAAGAAAGCTGGCAGCAAAACCTTTTCCCTGCATGGAGAGATGCAGAGGTAGGGAAGGCTTCACCTGCTGGTATTATTTGACAGTTTAACATGGGAAGAGATCCCACCCCCTCCTCTTCGGACACACCTGCCCAGAATTAAGCTCTCCAGCTCAGCATTTCTGGCTCTGGGGCAGCGAAGTCCCCGTTCCACAAAGCCAAAATGCTCATCTCTGAATAGGGTTGCCAGGTCCATCCTCGTCCCCAGCGGGGGACTTTGGGGGGCATTCCGGGAGAGGGTGGGGCATTCCCAACCTACCTCACAGGGTTGTTGTGAGGATAAAAATGAAGGTCAGGAGAAACCAATGGGCAGGCATATATAAACGAAGTTAAATAAATGCAGCCATTTTCTCCAGGTGAACTGATCTCTGTTGCCAGGAGATCAGCTGTAATCCCAGGAGATCTCCAGCCACCACCTGGAAGTTGGCAACCCCAGTTAGTACTTGGATGGGAGACCACCAAGGAAGTCCAAGGACACTATGCAAAGGAAGGCAATGGCAATCACCTCTGATGTCTCTTGCCTTGAAGACTCTATGGGGTCGCCATGAATTGGCTACGAATTGACAGTGCTTTACACACACATGAAAATATACATTTAAGCCAGTTATAGTCCATAATTGACATGTGAAGAGTAAGGGATTGTATGTATCATCTCAGACTGTTGTGAGGACCAAATTAGGCATTATGGTAAATATGCGTGTATCTCCAAAAATAATTGATGCAACTGGTGGGGGCCAAGGAAACAGAATGTAGTGTGACTTAGGGGTTCTGCAGGTCTGGGAAGCAGCGATGGGCATCAGCCACGCCTTTTGCCTTGTCCTGCACCATTGGCCCCGGGCAGCACTTTCAATGCCTGTGCAGAGACCTGGCCCTGAGTACCAAGAGAAATGGTCTGCTCTGACACTGTTGGCCTGCGTGCTGGAGGACAGGGCCAGTGCGGACATCAGAAGGATCCTTCTAACCATGATTAAGAGATTGTATGCAGGCCACACATTCCTTCCAGCTGGCCCCCTTCTTTCCCTAAAGTGCATTTCCCCCTCCCACCTTAAAGGCAGTTTAAGATATAGCATTCAACTGGGCCAGCCAAAAACATTTAAGTACTTGCGATGGAAAATCCAAATCTTTCTCCCACCCCCACCCCCTTTGTGAGAGAAGAATACAAAGATTTTTTTAAATGAAATAACAGATTATTTCTTGCCCAAGATTTCCACCTGAGGCAGCTTTCTCAAGCAGCCCTCTTGACAGGAGCAGCTCTACCCTACAAGAAAACAGAGGGGAATATTTTCTGCATTCGGTTCCTGTGAGGCAGAGGTGGGGAGCTGCAGCCAGTTCCTGAGGCGCTTCTGTGTGGTCCGCACTCAAGAGGCTCCTCTTAAAAGCCAGAGAATTCCAGCTTTCATTTTTAATCCAACATAAATACCTTGTAAGTACACTTTCCCAGAGTTTGATACTGGGAGTGACTGTGACCCTGTCACAATTATTATGAAGATTAAACTCAGAATGGGAATTTAATGCGGGGGGGGGGGGGGGGATGATAGCCTGTACACTCTACAGAAAATACATCAAAAGTCTGAGGTAAAATTGGGGTAAGCTCTGCCCAGCTCCAGAGGATGGGAGCTGCAGAAGAAGAAAATAGCAGCTAGCTGCCAATCCACACTAAATACATATAAGGATCACTTAGCTAGCAAAGCATGAGCACAGAAAGGACGGGACAGCTAGGGCTGCCAAGTCAGCCCGGGGGGCGGGGGATCCCCCGCTACAGGGGTTCCCGATCCGCTGGCCAGCATTCGGCCGGCGGGGGGAACCCCACCCCCGAAGTAATCCAGTTAGGATGACTTCCCCAGCATAATGACATCACCCGGAAGTGACGTCATCACGTTGGGGACATTGCCGGGACGACGCTCTAGCAATTGCCCCGAAACTCTATGGTACCATAGAGTTTTGGGGTGATTGCCAGAGTGTCGCCCTGGCAATGCCCCAACGTGATGATGTCACTTCCAGGTGACGTCACTGCGGCGCACATGTAAGCGCACATGCCGGGGAAGCTCCCGGACTGAGGAGGATTCCCCCCTGCCGGTAAGTCTCAACGACTTGGCAACTCTAGGGACAGCCAACTCTTATTGCCCTTCCTCTGTTATAGTCTTCAGGACTAGGAGCAAAGTAATTACTTCTCTCTGTGGTTCAATGCAGCCAGGCTAACCAATGTCAGGGGCAGAGGTCAAGTCTTGAAATGTTGTCCCCACTGGAATGAATAGCAAACATTAATAGGAAAGAAAATAAAGAGGTGCGCTGGAGGACACATCTGGGCTCAAACATCCTCTCTGGCTACTTGTGACCTTGACCAACTGGCTCTTTCCCCCAACACGGTACACGGCATTGACTCCCCCCCCCCCAAAGTGGTCTGGATCCTATTGCTCCCCTAAGTGGAGCTCAAAGCCTTCCTCCAGCCTTAGGTGCCTACCTCCAACTCAAGTGGCTCTTTCTCCAACAAAACAATCATTTAAATTGGAGGGAGGCTGTGTTAGACTAGAGGAAGGCTCCTCTGGCTGAAGGAATCTCCTCCAGCCCAAGGCAGGATACCGCCCAAAGAGTCAGCTAGGACAGCAAACGATACCAGCTCAGCAACGCAGACTGATATTAGTGGCTGCTAATAAGACCACTAGGTGGTTCTGTAAGTACTATTGTTACTAAAGAAGAAAAAGGATTTGGGGACTGAAGGGTTGGATCCAACCAGCTTTTCCATTGTCGAAAAAGGAGGAAGGGTTCCCTCTAACCAACTAAAAAGGGGATCATGGGACCTGGAGGAACAAAAGCCATGTGGAATGGGGGGGTGTGGAAAGGAGGAGAATTGGGCGACACTGAGTGAAAAACCTAGCTGGATCCAAGACGAAGACTGTTTTCTTTCAGTTCTAGCTCCCTGCTGCCAATGCAGTTTTTCTAAATAAAGAGCTATAATTCCATCCAGAAGAATGCACATCTCATGACTTAAGTGTGCAAAAATTCTTTCCCATATTGTGCGGTACAAGCAAAGTGAAGACTGACCCAATGTTAATATGAAGCGCTCAACAGAAAAATGCACATTGGTTCTCAAGACACTATAAATCCTATTTTCAGTGGAAGGACCTCTGCATTTCAATAACGCACAGCAATTCAGTAGTGCACAAACAAAATCTGGCAATTTGCAGTTTAGGACAATATAAAAACAGAGGATTTTAGTGGCAGCCACACTGCTATTGATAAGTAGCTCGTTATGAGTTTTAATTATTCAGGGACCATATATGTCAGGGATGGGCAAATTGCGGCCCAGGGGCCACATGCGGCCCGCCACAGAGTTTTTTGCGGCCCGCCAAGACAGTCGGCCACGGGAAAATGTTCTCTATATTTGGGTCTACATATATTTGTGAGCAAAGTTTTTCTTGCATGAAGATCAACAAGAGTAAATATAGATGCTCTTTGACAGACATTAACTTGCAGGCTGTGATGAGAATCTCAAAAAGCAATCTCACTCCTGGTTTCAAAAAAATTGTAGAAAAGTGTGATAGGGTACATTTGTCTCATTAAACTGATTCTAAAATTAAATGTGCTTGCAGCTATAGAAGATATGAAATTAGCACAATAAATAAATTGAATAAAACTACCACTATTTTATTTAATTTATATTTATTGATATTTATGATACAATTTATACCTTTTCTGAAATGCAAAGTTAACTAATGAATGCAATCATTTTAAAAGGTGCGGCCCTCCGCTAACCTCCGCTCCCACAAAGTGGCCCCCGAGCCAAAACAATTGCCCACCCCTGATATATGTGATTCCACTGATTTCAACACCAGTTCAACTAGCACACCAACAGACGATCAATTGTAAGTTCGCTCTCAACACGGGACTATCCAGGTAGGACTAGATTCCCCCCCCCAAAAAAAGTATCCATTCATACCCCAGACTTAGGGCTGCCAAGTCCAACTTGGGAAATATCTGAGGACTTTGGGGGTGGAGCCAGGAGACTTTGGGGGTGGAGCCAGGAGAAAGGAAGTGACATCATTTTGTGATGTCACATCCTGTGATGTTGCTTCCACATGCTGACACATAAACTCATGAAGTTTCCTAATACTGAGCTTCTGCTGCTGCCTTGAGCTTTATAGGCTTGCAAGCAGCATTACCCAGACTGTGACTTTTATCCCACTGTTTTTTGTCGCTGAACAAGAGTCAGTGTTATGTAGCAGTCAGTTTTTTTGGCTGGGATCTGGGAGAGCCTGGCTCAAAACCCTGAAGTGCCATGGAATCATTTTATTTAATACTGAATCAGGCCATTGGTCTATCAAGGTCAGAACTGACTACTCAGACTGGTAGTGGCTCTCCAGGGTCTCAGGCTGAGATCTTTAATGTCACCTATGACCTGATCCTTTTTTAGCTGAAGAGGCTGATACCTCCTGCATGTCAAGCAGATGCTCTATCACTGAGCAATGGCCCTACTGAATCCTTCCTCATCTCGGCAGAATATGAAGCACTAAGTGCTGCACAAGTGCTAAATATGATTTTCATATCATAAGAACAGGAGAGAAGCCACAGTGGATCAGGCCAACAGCCCGTCCAGTACAACACTCTGTGTCACACAGTGGCCAAAAATACCAGGTGCCCTCAGGAGGTCCAGCAGCAGGGCCAGAACTCCAGAAGCCCTCCCACTGTTGTCCCCCAAGCACCAAGAATGCAGAGCATCACTGCCCCAGACAAAGGGCTCCATTTAGACCTTGTGGCTATAATAGCCACTGATAGACCTCTGCTGGATGGGGACAGAGAGAGAGAGAGAGAGAGACAGACAGACAGACAGAAAAAAGAAAGAAAGGGGGAGCGGGAGAGAGAGAGAAGGAAAAGAGCTGGCAGACCCCAGCAGCTTACCCCAAGCAGCTTACTCCAGCAGCAGGCCACATGCAAAAGCAGGCCCTTCAGCAGAAAGAGCCTCTCTGGGCGGGACTCTCTTGCTCTTTCTTAAAGGGGAAATGTCTGTTGAGGCTTTTTACTGCAGGGCAGGCTCTCTGCAGACATTTCCCTTTTAAGAGGCCAGGCCAGGCTCCGACGTTTCCCTGCTGGCAGCCATTGCCTCCCCCGGTGGCCAATTCTGAAAAAGCAGGGGAAAGCTTTAAAAATCGGTGCTTCCCCCGCCCTACCCGGGGACTTGGCAGCCCTACCCAGACTTGTTTTATGCATTCCTCCAAAGGTTTGGGATTAACACATTTTATAAAATCCCCATGAGGTAGGCAGGATTGATAGAAATGCATGGCTGAGCAAGAGTTTGAACCCAGGTTACCTTGATATCTGTCTAATGCTCTAGGGCTACTACATCAGTGGCTTCAACTTTCCCAGGTCTATGATCCGGCTTTTGGTCCCACATCTATGATCTAAGATACAACACAAGACCCACATATTGTCCCGTATGTTTTTTATTTTTTACATTCATCGCCCCCCCACCCCTTTTCCTTCCCTCTCTATGGAGTGGATCCCATGTATACATTCCACTAGCAGAGACTGTTTCCTCCAATGGAAAGAACCTTTCCCTCTGGCAACACCTTTCTCCCACTGAAGGAAAGTGCCTCTGCTAGTGGAATGTATCCACATGATTCCGATCTCTGTTAGTACTTAGTCTTCTTCCTTCCTTTTCTGTCTCACCTTTTCTTTCTCAAAAAGGTGAACACGATGCCAGTGGTGTGACTCAAATATAAAGTAACCACCTAGTTTGCACTTTGATGCACTCTTGACTGGAACATGATGCTGCAACTTGTCCTCTGAAGATGCTTCTAAGAATTCCTTAACATCTGCCTATTTTATTCATAACATCTGCCTATTTTATACCATTTCTTTGCTGCCACTACTTTCCCTTGCTGTTATCCCAGCTAGTATTTCTGCGGCCACGGGTTAGCTTGCACCAGCCTTGCTTTTCTCACACTAACTTTCTCACTACCTCCTAATATTACAATGAGATCTGTTAGCAGTTATACGCTAATAAGTACTCCTGCTGATGAGTCTTCTGGCACCCCGGACCAATGCTCCCTCTAAGTTGTGGAGTCTTGTGAGCAGAAATTCTACTTTGTGAGCTGCTGGCGTTAAAGTTGTAAGCGAGCGATTTGGCCACTGCATAAATTAGTTTGCTCTGGAGCCATCCGTCCTGAGCTAAGACAAAAATGTGTAAGCCAGAGGCTAAAAAACTGTGAGCTAGTTCACACTAACTCAGCTTAGAGGGAACACTGCCCTGGACCATGACAAACTTATTTGCATGCAATCCTCCCTCTAAACTGTGGAGTCTTGTGAACAAAAATTCTACTTTGTGAGCTATTGGCATTAAAGGTGTGAGCTACTTTGTGAGCTATTGACATTAAAGGTGTGAGCTACTGATTTGGCTACTGCATACATTAGTTTGCTCTGGAGCCATCCTTACCTGAGCTAAGACAAAAAAATGTGTGAGCCAGAGGCTAAAAAACTGAGCTAGCTCACACGAACTCACCTTACAGGGAACACGCATGCTCATCATTGTGTCCCAATTCAAACCGGTTCAGCGACATGTATATGCATAAAACTATTGGGGATGCCCAACCTACAGGCAAAAAACAAGAGCTCCCCAAGACCCTCAGTGTCTGAATAACACTGAATAATATGTTTGGGGAAAACTGTGAAGTACTTGGTGATAGTGATACATGTTATTATTAGATTATTATGACAACTAATAATATCAGTGCCATTCCAGGCAGAGTAACACCCTTTAAATCCACTGAAATCAATGGGCTTAGAAGAACATACCTCCGCTTAGGATACCACTGGCAGCAGTGTTCCCTCTAAGCTGAGTTAGTGTGAGCTAGCTCACAGTTTTTTAGCCTCCAGCTCACTTACTTCTATCTTAGCTCAGGAAGAATGGCTCCAGAACAGCCTAATTTATGCAGCAGCCAAATCGCTCACTCACAACTTTAATATGCCGTAGCTCACAAAGTAGAATTTTTGCTCACAAAACTTCACAGCTCAGAGGGAACATTGCTTGGCAGTGCTACAGAAAGGAAAGGGTAGCTGCTGGACATATGCCTATAGATACATATAAAGCATATCAAGAATGGGATCAGAAGAGGAACCTCAAAGAAATGGAGGAAGGAGAACCAGCTGTATTATACACAAGAGAAAGGAGAAGCCAGCACTTAACTGCAAGCCTACCCTCCATACAAGGAAAAGGGATGAAAGAACAGAGAGTAATAACATTATTCAAAGGAAGTGCTTGGAATGCCCGCACCTCATTTATGTAAGTACAGTTCAATAGGTAGCAGTCTTGGCACTGGAGCACAAAGCTGCGGGTTCAAATCCTCTGCCAGCACCTTGATCTCACCCCAGCTGCTGACTCTGCAGCTCCTGTTTCCCAGAAAGTATGTTTTTGTATCAGAAACCATGATCCCCCCACCCCCGCTTCTGACATGTGTTAGTAGAAAAATCATAGCCTAAACTACAAGAGAATGTTTTGTGTTTAAAAGTAATTGGGTGTGTGGATATCAGTGAAGAACCCATAAAGGCTGGAGAGTCAACTGCTACTGGTCAACAAGGAGATCTTGGATTCAGCAAGGGTCGTCGAGTCTAAAGCTAAATGTGATTTTATTACTTTAGCACTCCGTCACACACATCCTCCAAGGAGCTCAGGAAAGCAACATGAAGGTTTTCAATTTTATGCCTATCCCAATGTTCTCAGGTAGGGTTGCCAGGTCTTCCCTGGCCACCAGCAGGGGATGGGGGGGGGGTAGGGTTGGCACATCCAGGTTGGGAAACTCCTGGAGAGTCGGAGGTGGAGCCTGGGCAGGACAAGGACCTCAGTGGGGCACAGTACCATAGAGTCCACTCTCCAATGCAGCCATATTTTCCAGGAGAACTGATCTCTGTAGTCTGGAGATGAGCTGTAATTCCGGGGATCCCCAGGTCCCACCTGGAGGCTGGCATCCCTATCTGAGGCAGGTTAGGCTGAGGAAGTAAAACTGACCCAGTGTTGTCCAGTTAAGATGACTAGGCTGGAATTTAATACCATGTATATGGCCCAATCACATCAGATCTCGGAACCTAAGCAGGGTCAGTCCTGGTTAGTACTTGGATGGGAGACCACCAAAGAAGTTCAGGGTCACTCACTACACAGAGGCAGGCAATGGCAAAGCTGCCATTTTGCCTTGATAACCCTACGGGGTCACCATAAGTCAGCTACAACATGACAGCACTTTCCACCACCCTTTCCCAGGCCATGCCTCTGTCCACCACACCACACTGGCTGTTCTACAACACACCATAGTGTGATACAGCAAACTGAAAGACAAACAGGAAATGAGGTAGTATGAGAGGGATAGAAACACCTGACCTGCAGGGAGCTATGGGTTCCTTGGCTCAGGATATGGTGTTTAGTTTTGGCTTGGATTACATTTCGCCCACAGTGAAGAGACTGCATACCAGTGTGGGCTCAGAACATAATTAACAGTGCCACCCTAAGTAGCTACAGTTTTCTAAGCTCATTGACTTCAGGGGATTTAATTCTGTTTAGGATCCCAACTGTAAGCATCAAACCTCTCTTGTGAGAAATGGAAGTTCACATGCAAGGTCATGAACAGCATGAGGAAGATTAATAGGAAAGAGCAACTTCCTGTATTATAGAATAGAAGAACACATGGAAAGGTCCAACGTTAACAGGAAGCAGGACTTTTTAAAAAGAACAATAAGGAAATACATTTGCACACACTGCACAACAAATCCCATGGAAATCATCACCATGGAATCCCAGTTTAGTGTAGTGGTTAGGGCTACCAGCCCCTCCAGTCCCCCACCACCAGGCCCTACCCCCCAGGTGCCAATCAGCTGGCTGGCAGGGTGACTTGCCAGTAGAAAGAGGAAGGCCTAGGCCACAACCCCAGCATTGCACAGGAAGTAACATCATCACACAAGCGATGTCCAGGCGATGCTCTGGTATTTGGGCAAGAACTCTATGGTAGTAGCCGTTTTTACCACCGAGTGTTTGCCCAACTACTAGAGCACTGCAGCAAATCACAGTATGATGACATCACTTTCTGTGCAACGTCAGCAACATTGCCTGGGCCTTCCTCTTTCTCCTGGTAAATACCCTCCAGACCCCACGAGGTGCCAGGAGGGACCTGGCAACCCTAGTAGTGGTTAAGAGCGGCAGACTCTAATCTGGAGAACTGAGTATGATTCCCCACTCCTCCACACAAAGCCTGCTGGGTGACCTTGGGCCAGTCACAGTTCTCTCAGAACTCTCTAAGCCCCACCTACCTCATAAGGTGACTGTTGTGGGGGGAGCAGGGAAGATGATTGTAAGGTGCTTTGAGACTCCTTAGGGTGTAGAAAAGTGGTGTACAAAAGCCTTCTTCTTCCAACTTCTGCTTGGCTGTAGCTATTACTTAAAGGCAGAGTGCTAGGCAGTGTTCCCTCTAAGATGAGTTAGTGTGAGCTAGCTCACCGTTTTTTAGCCTCTGGCTCACATGTCTTTGACTCAGCTCAGGAAGGATGGCTCCAGAGCAAACTCATTGATGCAGGAGCCAAATCGCTCGCTTACAATTTGAACGCCAGTAGCTCACAAAATAGGATTTTTGCTCACAAGACTCCACGGCTTAGAAGGGCGCATTGGTGCTAGGTGCTGAACATCAGTGGCTCAGCCCCTGGTTAAAAATTATGGGCTGGACAGAGGGATTTTACTGTACTGACCAACATGACAGTTTCTAATTTTTTAAAAAAGTGCTTAATACACAGCACAAAAATGATGTCTTCAAAGGAAAGAGTCTTCAGCAACACTTCCTTGCATTATTTCTTCTTTAGGGGCCAACTCAAACATTATTTTCTACAGTTTATCCCCCCATTTCACCACTGGTCTATATGCATGAACACTAAGACTGATTTCCCATGAGGCGCTGCTCCGGCATTGTTCTTCCCTTTGCCCCAATTGCGTGCTTGAATTTCCCACTACTTGCCCTGTGCCACATTTTGCCCCGCGGCTTCGCCCGAATTCCCCCACGGCTTCAGTGATCCTCAAAAAAACAGGATCACTGAAGCCGTGGGGGAATTCGGGCGAAGCCGCGGGTCAAAATACGGCTCAGGGCAAATAGTAGGAAATTCAAGCATGCAATCAGGGCAAAGGTAAGAACGACGCTGGAGCAGCGCCTCGTGGGGAAAGAGTTTAATGCAATAATTCCAAAATGGTGCACCTTGAGAATTCTGCAAGTTTGCCATGAGAATTAAATTACACGAAAGGTTTCTGAGTCCAAAGCACCCACCCATAGAAGAAATGAACATTTTTACTCTAGATGCTGTATTATTCTGGCTTTCCATACATCGAATCAGTTTTCCAGTTGGGCAGGATATTTTTCAGTGTTTCTGAATCATGCATTATTAGATCATTCTAATCCTTCTCAGTACAAAAACACAGCAGAATTATCCACTCTCAGAAGAGCTTCCCCGTTGTGTCCATGCCTGCAAAAGTCACCTCTGGACAGACAGGAAAAGCTGGCTCAGGTTATCTCCAGATACCCACCCAGAGCAGTGACTCATGCAGAAGCACCAAGTGTATACTGTATCTTGTGTATCTTGTGTATACTGCTAGTAGTAGAAAAGTGCCAGTAGCACCGTAAAGACTAACAAAAATTGTGGCAGGGTAGGAGCTTTCGTGAGTCATCTTGAGATACAGCTAGAATGTGAGTCCATCTGTCCTATATGTTGGAAAATGTTGTATACTGTTTGTCCCTTGTTCTTGCATACTCTAAAATGTATCCCGTTCAGCTGTAAAAGTGCAGTGTGTCTCAAATTTTAATTCAGGGGGAAAAACAAGAGTAACATTTGAGAAACACTAGTCTGACGTAATACAAGAGCTAGGAAACTGCAAACTGCTGCTAACATTACCTATTAAATATATTTTGGGATTTCCCTTGTTGACAGAAGTTGGCTGAAATTTGAGAGTTCTCCAGCTCACACAGTATTCCCCTGGGCAGATCTCTTGCTGGAGGTGCAGGGAGGCAGAGAGACAGAAATGCTGTATTACTGCTAAACCCCGCAAAGTAACATGAACACTCATCTTCTAAATCTGTTTTTTAGATTATATATATATATAATATCTATTTTCGTTATATCCTACTGTCAAACCCTACCTGGGCTCCTAATACAGCTCACAAAACAAGGTATGTATCAGGGGTACAGATATAGCTGCTTTCTTCAGAGAATCTCCTATGCGCTTGCAAAAGAAAACGAAACTGAAGGTAGTAGCAGGCCAGGCTAATTGAGCCACTGAAAGGAGAATTTATAAGCCTGAATGAATTTCTCTAGCTAACATATCAAGACTTTCATAAAGTGTTTATGCAATCTGTTAGTCATCAACACCAATCAAAACAAATGCTTATATAGGGAACACGCTGTTTATTTTTTGTTATGAGTAGTTTTTCTGGGTCAAGTACACACTTGTAGCAAGATCAGTCCCCAAAATCTCATCCCAAACAATCTTGAGTCATTTCAAAAATAGATCATATCATATTAATGGGCATATAATAGCAGAGCCTCTAGATTCTCAGACTCTGATAAAGTATACCTCATGCCCCTCCACTAGTATTTATTTGCACATGTGTAATTTCTGATGAAGAAAACACAGAGAGGTGTACAATGCACATACAATGCAAGTTATCAATGCTACATTTCAACTTGCCCTTCCCCCAACCCCCCATGCCAAAACAGCAGTTAGATTCAATAGAAGAACATTATTTTATGCACTAGCCCAGGGGTGGGCAAATTGCGGCTCGCAGGCCACATGCGGCCTGCCACAGAGTTTTTTGCGGCCCGCCAAGACAGTCTGCCATATGGTTTCAGTCAAGCCTCCGTTGGGCCCAGAGTGCAGAGAAGCGGCGCTCTGGAAGTGAAGTGTCCAGGGGGCGGGCACTTTACCAAGCCCCACCCCCTGCTCCCAGCAGCCCTGTTGGGCGACGAGGAGGCAGAAGAAGGAAGGTAAGTTACCTTCCCTCCCCATCCTCCTCTTCCCGGGTCCACGGCATTCCAGGGAAGCCCTGTCCGCCCCCACCCTCGCCTTCCCCGGGCTGCGCCAAAGCACAGCGCTCCGGGGAAACACTGCACACTCCCACCCTCACCTTCCCCAGGTTGCACGGAGGCGCAGCAGGCAGGCAGCTGCTTTTGGCGATCTCTTTCTCTGTCCCTGTCTCTCTCTCTCTCTCTGTGTCCCTCTGCATATGTGTGTGTGTCTCTGTGTCCCTCTGTGTCTCTCCCTCTCTCTCTGTCACTATCTTCCCCTGTATCTCTCTCTGTGTCCCTCTGAGTCTGTCTCTGTTTGTCTGTCTGTCTGTCTCTGTCCCTCTGTGTGTGTGTCTTCCTCTCTCTCTCTCTCCCTATGTTCCCCGTGTGTCTCTCTCTGTCTCTCTCTCTCTGTCCGTCTCTGTGTGTGTCTTCCTCTCTCTCTCTCTATGTTCCCCGTGTGTGTCTCTCTGTCTCGGTTTGTCTGTCTCTCTCTGTCCGTCTCTGTGTGTGTCTTCCTCTCTCTCTGTCCCTATGTTCCCCTGTGTGTCTCTCATTGGGGCTTATTCCCCTCCTCCCCGCCCCAAAACTTGGTGGTGCCGCTGCAGCCGTGCAGCGCAGGGATCTCCAGGCGCCCCCACATGCCGGACGTTGGAGCCGGGCCAGGCTAGCCGTGGAGAGCCCCAGCCTGGCGGGTGTGCACTTCGCTCTGTCTGCCAGTCCCTGCAGCCCCCCCCCCCCAGATGGCCCTCTTGCTGCCCACAGCCTCCATTGTGAGTAAGGAGTCCCATGCTGGATGAGCGTTCTTGCAGTAAATGTCTCTCAGTGTTACTTATCTTCTCAGTGATTAGACTGAAACCCTCAATGTTCTTTGGGATAGTTTAGAAACTAGGTAGTCTTCAAGGTTTCATAGGATTCTGCCTTAATCTTGATAATCATTTGTCTCATTAAACTGCTTCTAAAATTAAATGTGCTTGCAGCTATAGATGATATGAAATTAGCACAATAAATAAATTGAATAAAACTACCACTATTTAATTTAATTTATATTTATTGATTTTCATGATACAATTTATACCTTTTCTGAAATGCAAAGTTAACTAATGAATGCAATCATTTTAAAAGGTGCTGCCCTCCACTAACCTCCACTCCCACAAAGTGGCCCCGAGCCAAAACAGTTGCCCACCCTTGCACTAGCCCATGCTGAAACCTAAAAAAGGGTTTGGCAAATTCAGGCATGGAAGAACAATCCTACCCCAGGGCAGTGAAATACTTAAGGTATTGTTCACACCGTGGTGGGACACTGCATGTTTTTCACACCGTAGTGGCAACTACCAAATTACCCATGTCACTTTGATTTGAGAAAACTGTCATCAAAGTCAAAAGGGCACCCACATTTCTGAGGTTAGGAGAAAAGGCAACAGATGGGTTTTGCACTTAAATGCTGAGATCAGCAAAGGGTTAGGGGGAAGCCTGTCTCAGGCACACACACAAAAAAGTGTTACCCTCAGAAGGTCACACGCTATACTGAATGCATCAGTAAGGAATGGAAAGAGAGCTGACATCTCTTTAAATCTTGCAGCACAATGCTTCACAGGGGAGCACACACACACACAAATGCAAACACAATCTTGCAATGTGTAAAAAGAAGGCACTGAGCACTAGTCAAAAGAAAGTTATTCTTTTGCTGCATAAGGGACCGGTAAGGCCCCTTGTAGAGAACACTGTGCTCAAGTCCAGCTGCTACTTTTAAAGAAACATATTAAGGTTATTCAGAGGCTGGGCTAAGGTAAAGCAAAGGGCACCTCCCACGGCTATAAAGATAAGCAGAACACTGGAAGGGCCGTAAGCTCAGTGGCAGAGCATATGCTTTGCATTATAGGTTCAAGCCCTAGTGAATGGGTCTCAAGCATCTGGGATAGGAAAGCACACGGCCTGAGATCTGGGGTGGGGGTGGGGTTTGCTACCATCAGTTCAGTCCTGGGCTAAATGCACCAAAGCTCTGACTCAGTATAATGCAGCTCTATATTCAGGTGGGCAGCCATGTTGGTCTGAAGCAGTGGAACAAAGCTTGAGTCCAGTGGCACTTTTAAGACCAATAGAGTTTTATTAAAGGTATAAGCTTTTGTGTGCAAAGCACACTTGTTCAGACAAATGGAACAAAATCTCCAGGTATTTTCCAACCCAGACTTGGCAACCCTACTGGGGGGGCCATTCAGAGCCAAGATGCACATGGCAGAGCTGAAATAGGATCAGGGGGCCGAAAAGATCCATTGCAAGCTTACACTCTGAATAAAACTTCGTTGCTCTTGAAGGTGCCACTGGACTCAAACTTTGTTCTGCAGCGCTATATGTTAGACTTTGGTTGAACCTGTCTGACATACCTAAATTTCTCTTCAGTAAAGAACCCCCCTGTCAGCAGATAACTACAGATCAGATCCACAAGGCTAAGAGACTTCAGGATACAGAGTAACTGCTTGGAATCCAATTTTTGGCTTTTCAGACAAAACAATCAGGAAGAGACCAGGCACGTTTAATTAGAAGTCATAAGTACAGGAAGTGTGATTTATTTAACAAATGGGCACAGTACCAAGGACTCACACTGATGCTGGGGATGGGAGAGAAAGGCTGGGAAAGGTCAAAACAGGGTTTTAGGGAAAGGTTATGAGAGGTTACAGTTATGTAATACTTTGTTTGTGAAAACTAAAAACGAATGCAAAGGAAATTAAGGATAGCTTTTGAAGGCGTTCAGACAAAAGCTTTTAAAAACCGATGTCAGATTATTACAACCATAAAAAAAATAAACAGATCAATAATAACATGACACAAATAAGTACATGAAAAGGACCTTGCATTTTCTTGCTATTACCCCCCCCCCCCCCCCCAGCTTTTATACTGTATTTGGGAGGTGAAACTGTAGTAGCCTCTGTAAATTCTGGTACGAACGAGTCTTTTTAGGTAAATTCCCAGTAGAGGTTAAACTCTCTCCACACTGGTACAAGACCTGCCATTACACACCATGTTATACTATGAAATCCATTTTTCCTAATGGTGGCTGGATCTAAAACATTTCAAAGTAAACTGCAAGGATTCCCATGACAAGCAATTGCAGCATAGCTTGAAAACAGAAGATGCTTCCAAGCCTTCTAACAGAGGAACAGAGCCATTCCATTTCATGAAGCACTAGAAAACCACAGGCATCAGTTGTTACAGAGTCCTGGAGACTGCTGCCTTGGATCGCAACCGAACTTGGCAGCCAATAAACCATGCTCTAGGGCACCAGATCTGGTCTTTAGTTGGCAAACTGCCCACCTGGGGAATTCTGTTTTACTTTAGTCCCTGAGACAATGATTAGGAATCAGATGGAATCTGTACAGGTGAAGATCAGCAAAAACAAGCTTTGAGACCTCATATTCCAGAACCATTAACAGCCTACTTTGAGGCAGAAAAAGCCACAGCCCACCCTGAAGAAACGGTCTGATGACCAGGTGTCCCTGAGGACAGGAGTCTTCCAGTAGAGAACTTACATCCACACCTTTCCTTGCCAGTCACCTGGGGCCACAGACTCTCCAGTAAGCATCTGGCTAAGGCAACAGAAGGTCACTCAGTGACATCAGATGGCTTCACGGTATGGATGGCTTCACGGTAGGACTCTTCTTCATTGTTTATGTATGAAAGACACTTATGCATCCCCTTGCCCTACAAATCAAAGTGGATTAACTTCTAGCTGGCTGTCAGCTAGGGTTGTCTGCCAACCTCCAAGTGGTTATCAAAAAAACAGGGACCACAATGGAAGAAGTACAAAATCGATAGAAAACGCAGTGTGCAAACATACAATATATGCGACAATATTTAATAAAAATATAAATTGTGCGCAATAATATCTATAAGGTGATTATATTATTACACACAGTTTATATTTTTATTCAATATTGTTGCATATGTTGTATGTTTGCACACAGTGTTTTCTATTGATTTTGAACCTCCAAGTGGTACCTGGAAATCTTCTGAAATTACAGGTGATCTCCAGACTACAGAGATTGGTTCCCCTGGAGAAAATGGCTGCTTTGGAGGGTGGAATCTACAGCATTATTCTCTGCTGAGGTCCCTCCCCTCCCCTCAACAAACCCCGCCCTCCCCAGGCTCCACCTCAAAATCTCCAGGAAGTTCCCAACCCATACTTGGCAACCCTACTCTCAGAGGATGGGGGACAGCTTCAATACTCAGCAGGCTTGGTGGTGGCTCAACGAGAGGAGCCAACAAAGTCCACTGCCCTCTCACCTCCTGTTCTCCTCTCATGGCCTCATCCCAGAGCAGTTGATGCTCCTTCCCTTGCCATTGCCCGAGTATCTTTAAATACAGTGTGGCAAGCCCCAGTAGGGCTGGCTGGAACTCTCACAAGAGGAATCGCATAAGACTTTGGAAAGCCCTATGCATAGTTTGTTGCACTGCAATTAAAGATGCTCAAGTCCTCCAACAAAGAGGTGGCGGCAGCGTTGGGGGCAAGGCAGAAGTGACGACACTGGTGTTACCTGCTATCTCCTCCAACCCACCGATCTGAGGACACATCCGGACCTCACAGGATTACAGAGCCTTGGGTCTAATCACTGGTGCAGCAATATCTGTCTTCTCTGGAAGCCCTCCCAGATAGTGAATAAACTGAACAACCACACTCCACCACTTTCCTTCATCCCTGTTTCAGATTAGGACTTGTTCAACCTCTTAGCCCAGCCAGAAGAGCACACATTATATACATTTAGGCAGACCCTTGTCCTAAGCAGTGGTTGGAGTGTCAGACTAGGATCTGGGAGACTGAGGCTTCAAGTCCCCGTTCTGCCACGAAAGCTCACAAGGTGCCCTTGGGCCCGTCACTCTCTCTCGCAGGCCTACATAACTCGCAGGTTGGTTGCTGTGAGAATAAAATGCAGAAGGGGAGGACGGTGTCGTGAGCCATTCTGGGCCCTCACTGGGTTAAAAAAAAAAGCATATTAAAATATTGCAACAATTAAGTTTAATCAGTGTGCTATAGATCAGCCATGCAAATAAATTCGGAAAGGTTACTAGCCCACAAAATGCTTCGCCAGCCTGACTGCCCACCCACACCTACTTATGCTAGAACTCTGCGGTCTTAAAAGGGAAAAACAGCCAAGGCTTGTGAAGCCTCCTTGCCTGTTCGTGATTCTTGCTTACCACAGGAAACTAAGCAAGCATCTGGTTCCAAACCTGCTACAAATCTAAAAAACGACAGAAGGAGGATTCTTCACGCATATACCAGCTATTTCATTTTACACTAGGTAAAACAGAAAGAAAACTCAGCTCTGAAACCAATGGGTTGCAAAACAGCATTACATTTCCAGTAATATCATCCGACACATGCTGTGTACTAGCATTTCTGTTTGTTTTTGCGCATGCTTCCTTAAACTGTCCTGGCCAACTAAAATTCCAGGAAGAACCAAATCCCACTCTGAGTAACTTCCAGGCCATAGCTCAGGGGCAGAATATTTGCTTTGCATACTAGAAGCTCACAAATTTTGTCCCAGCGTCTCCAGTTTAAAGGATCTCAGGCAACAGGACTGAAAAGACTTTGGAAAGCTGTTTCCAGGAGCAGAGTTCCCTAAGGCGGCTTCACACATTCAGTACTTCATATCTCCATCGCTTGAGTTCTTTTAAAGGTCCATTCCTGATCTATCGTCACAAAACCCCAGCCATAAACTCTCCTATCTAAGAGCTAAATCAATTTTCCATTCACGCCTCTCCCAAGACACTTTGTAGGACCTTGGAGGAGGATATTACTTCCAAGTGTTTCAGTGTGGGCTTTGGACACAGAATACCACCTAAAGTGAAAAGTATAACTCATGTGTTCATGATTTTCCGTACAAATTTCCCAGCACAAACTCGCTGCCAACTTATGTGACTCCAGTTGCACTCAACAGCCAAGAATGTTGTCATATGCAGTATGCTGTATATGAGGCCATTATTCATAATCCAGAAGAGAAACAAAACTGCAAGATTACAAAATCCCTTAATCATAATATTCCAGAGGTTTTCAGACACACAATTACCACCAAGGCATAAGCAGAAAACATTTTACGTTTCATCTCTTCCAAGTTCCAACAACAGTTTGATGTTGTTATCAGGGCCTAAGTACACAATATGTTTTTCCCAGTTACATCCCCACAACCGGTCAGCAGCTGTGGTCTGGGAGTTCTGTGCTTCCCAAGGGTTAAGCATCCCCTCTCCATTGTCTTCCTAATCTAAAACAAACCAGTACAGCCACTATTTGCTCAAATTAACATATACTGCTGATGGTGTTTCAGATCAAGAAAATGACTGATGGGGGGGGGGGGCAGGCTCGAGCCCTCTCTCTCAGTCCATCACAGTTCCAAGAAGAATCAGGGCCCCACACATTTGGGAATCAAGTTCCAAACACAGAACTCTCAGAGCAGTCTAAGCGCTTGGAAACATATCCATAGAAGCACTTGTATTTTTGCTTTCAAATTTTAGGCTGCAATCCTGATGTTGAGGATGGGTGTCTAAACATCAAAGGGTGTAATGGGAAAAAACAGGCAAGTTAGAAGGGAGGCAAAGTGGAAAATGGTGGGGGAATGAAGAGATGAGGGCAGCTTAGAATAATAGGACAAAATTTGTAAAACTGAGATCCAGCGGTGCAACCATAACGCAGAGTTAAACTAATCTAAACTCGCTGATTTCAGTAGGCTTAGGCTGACATAACTCTGCATCAGACTATACTGTGACGGCCTTTAAAACTCAATTTTATAAATGCTGCCAGTCGGGAGGAGAGTTAAGTGTAAGGTTCAAGAACCTAGAAGCGTCTTTGGAAGCTCCAAGACTGGCAAAGTCCCCAAAGACCCCATTTTGACATTATATGGAATATTTGAAAACAGAAGTGGTGTAAGAGAATTCTCATCTCATTGTTCAGTTCTGTCTTTTCAAGGTTAAGGACTCCCCGTATCCTGGTGTGCAAGACAAAAGCAAAACCACTGGGAGGGATTCATTTTAATGTACTTTATTCTTTAACAATGTAAGACAGAATATCGGCACATATCAGACACGGTTATTCCAATCCAGCACGGATGGGTTTTTATTCCTGAACAATATTGCTCATAACTGCAACCTAATGACATGTTCCAAACTTTGGCCACATGTGCAAAAACCAAGTGTGGAAGCCTCCATGTGTCCCGAAAGACTGTGGGGATTCAGAGCATAATGCTAGTGGCTTCTCCCTAGTGTCCAGTCCCTAGAGGAGAAGACACATGCATTAGGGTTGCCAGGTCCCTCCCAGCCCCCAGCAGGGGATGGGGCAGTAGGGTTGTCAGATCCAGGTTGGGAAACTCCTGGAGGCTTGGAGATGGAGCCTGTGGAGGAGAGGGACCTCAGTAGAGTACAATGCCACAGAGGCCACCCTCCAAAGCATCCACTTTCTCCAGGGGAACTGATCTCTGTAGTCTGAAGATGCGGTGTAATTCCAGGGGATCCCCAGATCCCACCTGGAAGCTGGCATCCTTAACACACATGGAGCCTTGCTCTGTAGACCACACTGAGATAAGCATGTGCTAGGCACAAATGATGGTAGCATGGCAACATCCAATTGCACCCATCCATTCCAGCAGTTCCTTCAACTGTGCCACAGCATGGGCTAGGGTTGCTAAGTGTCCCATGACAACCCACGGAGGATGGGGGTGAGTAAGGTTGCCACACCCAGGTTAAGAAACTCCTGTAGATTTGGGGATGAAATCTGGGGAGGGGAGAGACCTCAGTGGGGTACAATGCCATAGAGTCCACCTTCCAAAGCAGCCATTTTCTCCAGGTGAACAGATCTCTATAGTCTGGAAATGAGCTGTAATTCCAGGGGATCCCCAGGTCCCACCTGGAGGATGGCATCCCTAGCATGGGCTGGCCAGTTACTAGGGATGGGATTATGCCATAGAGATGGCAAATGCCAGAACAGTGGGTGTGTTGTGGGCTTTACTGTGGGTCACTGATTCACCAGGTTGCACAGAGCTAAGAGGGAAATGGAACTCTGGCTGCAAAGTGGCCATTGGGGTCCTACAAGCATATTTTGCTTGATTTTGACACCCATGGCACATGGATCTAGCTCCATCCCAGGACTACAGAATGTAGGCTGGTGAGCCCCACCTCAAGTAAGTTCAATTACATGCACCCCTCTGGCCCCTTTTGAGCTGTAACTAGTACAGGACATTGCACAGCTGTGCATGTCAGCACTTCCTGGTTTATGCACAGAACAGTTAGATTATTTCCTAAAAGAGATCACGGGCCACAAGATAAACATACCAGCACAGGTGCAGAATGTCTGGTTAAGTGAATGGTGCACCGTTTTCCGCTGCACTGTGGTTCAAACAGAAACAAACAAAAATGGATGTGTAGTTTCTTAGGAGGAGGTAGGGGTGTCGACACCTACTGACTAGGCTACCACCAGTGATGGACAGCTCTGAGGTTTGTAATGGGGGTTAGATGCAGAGTCTGGGAGCAAGCATAGAGACAGAAATGCTAGAGTTAACACATGCCCCTTAGTTTCCAGTTTGATTTGGGAAATCTCAGCAGGAAAAATGTGGAACAATAAGGTAGAAGGGTACAGTAGCCTTGGTCTGTGGTGCACGCTGTACCTGCGTACCCGGGTCATGCACTGTTAATGCAATACCTATGCATACTAAAAGAGGAACTTGAAACAGGCAGACCCCCCCCCCCCCAAGAGAAAAACCTACGAAAGATTTAGTGGAGCCTAAAAACAAGTATGAAGACTTGTTTCCCCAATGGATTATGAAGAATGCTCATTTACAACTCATGAAGATAGATAAAGAAAACTAGTACATATTAGGAATCCAAATTTCAGCCTCATTAAGTAAGACAAAACTGGGGGAAGGGGGGCCTTTTAAAATTTTTGCTACAGTAGATTAGCTTGCATCTGCTCTCTAGCACTGAAGGTAAGTACAGAGGCTGCTGTTAGAAGTTAGTGATCATTTATATGATGGGAGAAAATGAGTTCCATATTTCCTGAGAAAGAACCACAAACCTCTACAACATTAAATTAAGAAGCTATTGCAAGCAGCAAACAAATATTTACAAAGAATATGACTAAGACCACTCTCTAAGTCTAAAGCAACAGTTCAGGCATTTGGCATTTATGCATCAGCTCGTATTTATTGGAGGAGATGGGAACACTATAACTTGCAAGCATTTTTGCTTTTGGCAAGCTGTAAAGTTACACAGCCTCAGTGAAGAAGTCTTCTTCGAATTGGTGAGGGGAGATGCATCACGCGATTGCTTCATGAATGCAAAAGTGTTTGATTTTCTTTCTTTCTTTCTTTCTTTCTTTCTTTCTTTCTTTTTCTTTCGCAAACCACTCTGCCATAACAAGACCACTTGGACAGATCTCTCTGTGCATGCTTTCTGAAGCCAAGGAAGTGTGTTGAAGAGAGAGAGAAAACATCTATGTCCAAAAGCCAAAACAGGCCAGATTTGTCTTCAGCATTACAAATATTCTCTCACCCCAGAGGCAAAACAGTTCAGGATGTCAAGATTTTCAATTCTCAGCTGTTATATTTAAAGCGGAGCACAGTATTATACAACAACATTCTGCCACCTAATGCAACTAATAAAACCCAGGATAGGCTGAGGCAGTATCAGAGGCAGTGAATAGACCTCGCCCCCAGCCAAATGACACTTCCCTCAGTGTGTTTCCCATTATTTTCTTTCACATATGTGAATGACTGTCATTTATTACCATGGGTGAAAAATAAAGCACTGCAGTGGGGGATAGGGGGAAGAGAGAAAGAGGAATTTTAGGAGGGGAGAAAGAGACAGAGACAGAGTGATCTTGGAGGATATGGAGAGGAGAGGAGAGGAGAGGAGAGGAGAGGAGAGGAGAGGGGTCCAGGGGAAATGCTGGGAATAAAGAATCAGGAGGTGTGGGATGAAGAAAGGGATGGATTGGAAAGGAGCGAGACGAGGAGACTGGATCCCTCCCTTGGCAGCCCCCATCTTCCCACTTCTTGTGGCTTGATAGCAAGTCAAGGAAAGTGAGTTTACACAGCTCATCCCTTCCTGAGGACAGAATCCAAGATTCTAGACTTCTTCCCTCAGATCCTTTTAAAGCGGCACACAGCAAACAAGAATCAACCCTGGCATTAGGCACAAATAGAACTGTCAACTCTGGCAGTACCTGGTAGGGTTGCTAATCTCCAGGCGGTGGCTGGGGATCCCACTATCACAACTGATCTCCAGGTGACAGAGCAGTTCACCAGGAGAAAATGGCTGCTTTAGAAGGTGGACTCTATGGCATCATACCCATTGAAGTCCCTCCCCTCCCCTCACCCCACCTTCCTCAGGCTCCACCCCAAAATCCCAAGGTGTTTCCCAAGGTGGAGCTGACAACTCTAATATGTGGGCAGGGCAAAGTCTATGGAAGTGATGGCATGGAGACCACCATCCATAGCTGCCATTTCCTCCATGGGAATCATCTCTGAAGTCTGCAGATCATTTGTAATTTCAGAAGAAACCCAGGCACAATAAACATATGCTGAGATCTGTGTCTTGTAGGCAAGTTACCTTGCCTTGAATGCTTTTTTTATGACCTCAGTTTTTTATCTGTGGCTTGGGAGGGGCATTCAATGATACTCTAGTGTACCTCAGTGAGCAGTAATGGACTACAGAGCTATGAGACTGGGCCCACTTGCTTACAGTAAGACCACGCAGCAGAGGGGGGCTAGTCCCTTAACGGAAGCTTTTTGTTCCTCTTTCACATAAATTTAAAATATCTGGGGGAGGCCTGTTTTTGTTTCTTTTGTGATCGGATAGAATATGAAGTTACTCAGGCAACTATCACCAACAAACAATCAGTGGATTGGGCTTTCCTCTGCTTTTATGAAAAGTGTGCCATACTGCACTAAACAGTCACTCTGAAAATTTAAGTTCTTGTAGCCACAGAGGGAAGCTGCCGCAACTGAGAGTCAACATCATTCTGTAAGAAACTGTATGTCTCAGCACAAAGCAAGGCTGAGTCAACTCCTGGCAGGTTTTAGTTAGTATGTCCAGGAAGTCTACCAAAAAAACAAACAAACAATAAATAAATGTACTCTTAAGTTGCTAAGGGACAAATCTTGCTGTTATTCTCACCGGCCTGAATCGAGAGAGCCATGTTCAAACACCACAGTTAAACAGGGCAGACTGTCATGAGAGACGACAGTAGGAAGCATATCCTCCAACAGTAGAGCGCCCTGGTTCTCATTTCTGAAATGTAGGAAGCATGCTCGCCAACACTACAGCACTCCTTTTTCATATCTCAAATACTAGAAGTGTGACAAGTTAGGAGTTTAATCATATGAGGGACGCACCACAGGCATAGCTAGACTCAGGGTTGCCATCCCCATGATTCGGGTGGGTTTCCCCCCAATTTTGGGGGCCCTGATCCCCCACCACTACAGAGCTATGAGACTGGCCAGCAGAGGGGAGCCCCACTCCTGAAGAGCCCCATCCTGCCTGACGTGCCCAGCGTGATGACATCATCATGCGGGGTACGTCGCATGGGGGATGCTCTAGCATTTGGACAAAAACTCTATGATGATCAGAGGTGACGTCATTGCAGCGTGTGCCAGAAGACTATTGGAGCAAGATTGGATCCCACTCCCCACCCCCCGCCAGCAGCCAGGTAAGACCTGGCAACCCTAGCTAGATCCGAGTTCAGGAGCACCGTACAGATCAACAAGATTTTCAAGGCATGAACTTTCAAGGGTCAAAGTTCCCTTTGTCATTTGTCTTTTGGAAGTTCATAGACCGAAAGTCTTGTTGGTCTTTCAGGCGCTCCTGGACTCGGATCTGGCTGTTCTACTGCAGACCTACACAGCTACCCTCGGAAACCACAGCAATAATAAATGTAGTAGTTTACTGCCGAACAAGCCTAATATTTTACTTGTCTCCCTAAACACCCTCTTGCTGCTTTCAGCTTCTTCCTGGAGCCATAATAGATTCTCTGTAAATTCCGATCTAAGATGTTCCTTATAATGATGTGTCTCTAAATCCCAACAATCGCTACAAAAAGCGTACCCTTCGACACTGGAGCACTTATAAACCTCATTCTTAAGAAAGCACAGCCATGGTCAGGCACTCTTATTCCTATGGCAATGATTCAGTCAATTCTGTACCTTTCTCACTTGGTCAGAAACATTCTGTAAAACCAGGAGCCAATAATGTGCTTTCTTGAAAATGAGGTTTATGATCAATATTCTTTCCCTTGGTCATAGACAGTAATTATTAGAATATCTTGGTCAGTTTATGATGAATCGATGGCATATTATTATGTCAGTAGCCATGTTGCAATGTTATTAGTTTGACCACTGAGTAAGGCCAATTGGTCTGAAGTGTGTCTGGTCAGGGTCAATGCTGGTCACTTTTGGATGTCATTAGAGATTGTCAATGAAAACTGAAGTTATTATAAAGGCCAGTATCTGTTTTTAATCTATTGTGAAATAAATATACATATTTTCGTACCTCTGTTAATATCTGTTAATTTTCAAATTGACTGACAGTATTATTTGGCCTGTATGTTAATGTTTTCTTAACCTTTAGAAACTCAATTTAATTTGTTTTCCGGGTTCCCCACCCCCTTTTTAATGTTTCTGAATGTGGAGGTTGCCTTTAAATCACCATGGCTAATAACCACTGATAGACTTTATCTCCCACAAATCTGTCAAACCCCCCTTTTAAGCCTGTGGCCATCATTATATCCTCTGGCAGCGAATTCCACATTTTAATCATCTGGTAAGTAAAGAAGCATTTGCTTTTGTCCTTCCTGCATCTCCTGCCCTCAAGTTCTAGTATTTAGGAGACGGAGAAAAAAATTTTCAACTCTCCTTACTCTGTACGTAACATTTTAAACCTCTGTTATATCCACCCCTTAGTCATCTCTTTCTTAACTAAGATGTCCCAGACTCTTCAGCCTTTCCTCATAGGAAAGGTGCTCCTACCCCTAGATCATCTTGGTTGCCCTCTTCTGTACTTTTCCCAGCTCTGCAGTGTCCTTTTTGAGATATGATGATGACCAGAACTGCACACTGTCACGGGCTGAGTGCCAACGAGGTGAGAGGGAGTAAGAGTCCAAGTCCAGTTCGAGGTCAGAAACGAGGGTTAGCAAGCAGGAGCCGAAGCAACAGAGTCCAAGTCCAGTCCGAGGTCAGAAACGAGGGTTAGCAAGCAGGAGCCGAAGCAACAGAGTCCAAGTCTAGTCCGAGGTCAGAAACAAGGGTTAGCAAGCAGGAGCCGAAGCAACAGAGTCCAAGTCCAGTCCGAGGTCAGAAACAAGGGTTACCAAGCAGAAGCAGAAGCAACAGGGGCGTAGTCGTACAGAGCTGAGGTCAGGAAGCCGAGAGTCAAAGCAGGATTCAGGAACATGAGCGAGGTAGGTGCAGAGCGTCATTAAGTTGACTAGTTGCTGGCATGAAGAACCAGCATCAGAGGTGGAAGCTAAATACCCCTCAAGTGCCTTTGGTCATTAGGACCCAGCGTGAGCATCCCGGCTCCTGTAAGAACTCAGGGCTGAGGGAACGCCGGCTGAGCAAGCGCGCCTCCCTCCGCCAGGATGCTAAGTCTTGGCAGAGCTGGTTCCTTAAGCGGACCGCCAGTGGAGGCGAATCACGGGGACTGTCTGCCGAGCTGCTGCTGGGATGGGCGGCATGAAGACATTAACAGGCTCTGAGGTGGTTTCATTGGGATCAGATGCAAGCTCTGCTGAAGCCGGGAACTCATCCTCAGCAGCACTCATGACACACACAGTATTTCAAACAAAGTTGCACCACAGATCTATATAGGGACATTATAATATATTGGCAGTTTTATTTTCAGTTCCTTTCCTAACACTTTCCACCATAGTTTGCCTTTTTCGCTCCAGCAGCACACTGGGTTGACATTTTCATTAAGCTATCCAATATGACCCCAAGGTCTCTTTCCCTCTCAGTCTCAGTAATTTCAGATCAGACCCCACTAAGCATGCATTTAAAGTTGGGCTTCCCCCCCCCCCCGCCCCGCCCCAGTGTGCATCTCCTTATACTTATACTAAATGTCGTTTGCTACCTTGCTGCTCACTCACTCAGTTTGCCGAGATCCTCCTGGTGCTCTTCACAAGTCAACCTTGGTTTTCACTGTCCTGAATACATTTGCGTCATCTGCAAATTTGGGCACCATACTGCTCAAAGAATGCCAAAAGGTTGGTGAGGTGGGACTCACATTTGCAGAAGCTATGCTGATTTTCCCTCAACAGATTTTGTTATTCTGTGTGCCTAGTAATTCTATCTTTGATTATAATTTCCCCTCATTTGCCTAGGACAATCATTAGGCTAAGTGGCCTTAAATTTTCTGGTTCCTCTCTTGACCCTCTTTTAAAAATCAGAGTAACATTTGCTACTAGAGACAAATCACATATACAGTAGGATCAACAATCTCACATTTGAGAACCCGAAGAACCCACCGGTGTTCAGGGCGCTGCGGAGAATTACTGGTTTTTAATTTCCCACAATAAATCTAGAATTTCACCCGTCATCAATTAAATTCGACTCAGTTCTTCAGAGTCTCTCCCAATACAGGAAAAGCTAACAGAAGAACAGCTCATCTTCTTCTTCTCAGAGAAAGACAGAACACCCTTAGCTCCACGACTATTATCCTAGTCTGTTCCCCACCATCGGTTCCAAATTGATCTAGCTGGGATGTTGGTCCACATTTCCCCAAGGAGGAAGACGGGAGGGTGGGGGGATAAAAACCCACTTCCTTTAGTAGTCTCTAGTTTGTGTTAGGTCAGTGTTAGCAGAGGAGAAAACATTTTGTTTTGCAGAAGAAGGGGATGCATTTTTAAAAACCACAGTAGGCATCCTGGTGCCTCCAGGCTAGATGTGGTTATTTTTCTGGCTGGATCAGGACAAGCAGCCATGGAAGATTCTTGCAAGCTAAACTTTTCTCAGCACCAGAACTGCTTTCAGTCAAACAAAGGTATTTGCACTGACAAGCTGTTTGCATCTTTCAGTGTCCACGCCGCCTTCCAATGTCCTTTCATCTTCTCCTTTTGCATGTTTTTGTTTCTCTTTGACTACAATACCATTATGATGGTGGGAAAGGTAGTTTCAAGATTAGACAGGAAATCTCAAAAGTTTAGTGTACTGTCTGTTTGAGATTATTGAGTCCTTTGGGAAAGAACAGTTCCTTCCACACAAAGCAAAATCGGTTTGTAAATGCTGATTGGGATTCCATCTCTGCCATAATTACAAGCTTGCAGCATGACAAGTCCCATGACTAAGGGCTCCCTTCCATGGAAACCAGAAATCCAGGCCATACTGCAAAGGTGGAAGGAGTACAACTGATCTCATTTTGACTGTACACAATGAAGTAAGACTCCTCCCAACCCCCTCTGATTCCCTTCCCACTTCTTACCCTAGCCACTCCTTCCATAGAAGTGAATGGTCACCTTCAATATCTGTAAGATATGTCTATGGTACTACAATATAGAAGACTGCTGAGATGGGGACAAAGACCACCCATCTCCCCAATATAAACATCTGAATTATGATTTTGACTATTTAGCCAGGAAACTCAATTACTTCAAACTAGAAAAGATTCAGTTGGTGAGACTAGACTCATCTACTGCCAATGCCTTCTTATCCACGATGTGCATGAACATTAACAGAGCACCACTATGACATACAAATTAATTGTGACTGTCCACCTCAAGGTGCCTCTTTAATATATCTTGGTGCTGAACAAGCCCTCTTAGAGCACTGACTTCAATCCGCTAAACACAGGTTTCAAAAATTTGACAACAAAAATGTTTCTTTTTGATTCTGCAATTACTGGACTTAGTTTCCGTCTCAGTGGCCTTATGCCCTAGCAAAAGCTGCCATCTGTGAAAAATATTCAAATATTTTATTTTTTTCACCCATCCATACTACAAACAGGAGGCATTGATGGGAAATCTGCCACCCAAAAAAGGAAGCAGATTTGAAAATCATCTGTTCTGCTGGGAAGAACACTGTGTGCTTCTTGGGAATATGAAAAGGGAGAATTTCTCAGCACTGTCTATACGGAGGGCAAAGTTTACTTATCTTGTCCAAGGATGATGCTTCCCAACATTGCCGCTCTCAAAAAAGATTCTGTTTAAGTTAAATCTCAAGGCAGCCAATAATTTAAAGACTCCTGGAACTATGTGTAATTTTTTTTCTTAGGATGTCTTACAAAACTGCAAGAATTCACACATTCAAGTTCCACGCAAAGGGCATTTTATAATTACGACAAACCAAGGTACTTAGATAATTTAGAAGCACCTTCTTAAAACTTTATTTTTAGGATTTCTAAGCTGTCTCTATGCCATATGGGACTCAAAGTGGCTCACGAGTAATTAAATATTTATCACCATCATTAATAATTCATTTATCTGTATCCCATCTTTCCACCTGATGGGCATCTGAGGACACCAATAGCAACGAAACCTCAACATCCTTTCAGTATACGACATTACCTATAAAACAATGACTATATATAAACTGATGGCAAATCCCATCGTAAAGCACAATGTAAGCCCTGTTCAGATGTAGCTCGCCACAAAACTCGTACACCATGGGGATCTGTAATTGTGCGGGTCCCAGTTCCAGACCCCACTGATGGTCACTCCTTGCATCTCTTTTTCAAACAAGACCTACTGGTGTGGGTCCTAAACCTGGCTTCTGTTCAAGCTGCACTCTTTCCCATGGCAGAGGCAGTCCTCTGCTGCTAACTGCATTCCTCTGGCTCTTGGAGCTTCCCTCCATGGATGACCAGATTCCTCCAAGGAGCCTGAAAGCACCTAGAATAAAAGGAAAGGACTGTGCAGCAGAGGAACACCACTGCCATAGATTAATAGGGGCCCAACTAGAAGTGGGACTTAAGATTCAGGTCTATGTGTGCAGAAACCGTACCAGTCTTAACCAATGCTCTCTCTAAGCTGTGGAGTCTTGTGAGCAAAAATTCTACTTTGTGAGCTACTGGCATTAAAATTGTGAGCGAGCGATTTGGCTACTGCATAAATTAGTCTGCTCTGGAGCCGCCCTTCCTGAGCTAAGACAAGAAATCTGTGAGCTGGAGGCTAAAAAACTGTGAGCTAGCTCACACTACCTCAGCTTAGAGGGAACACTGGCTAGCATGGTTGTTAATTCTCAAAATTAGGAGAAGGAGAAAGATTAAGAGTAAAGATAGGGTATATGTCAGGTGGTGAGGCACCACTGGGGGAGTGAGATGTGACCCCATTCTTCCACCCGTGGGTGGAGCCATGTCTGCATAAGGCTGCAGCAATCATTTCATAGTAAACTATTCTATCAAGGTGGATTCCCAGTTTCTGAAAATTATCAGTGACACTGAAGAATAGCATAGGCTGCTGCCGCCGCCTTGTTAATCCTATTACGTAAGAGTGATAGAAAAAGAAGATTCTTCTCCCCCCAGAACAAAGATTAGTGTTGGCAAGCTCTTGAAATGACCCAGAACTCTTAATAAAAGCTGAATTCTTCAGGATTCTCAATCAGGACAACCACAAGATTCTGAGTAGTAGGTAATAATTTCTAAAATAGCCCAGCTTCTCATTGATGTATTATCTTTTTTATTTGTATCTCACAACCATCAGTGGAATTGCTGCATTTTAATACAAGGAGCTGACCAAGTCCTGCACAGCGTGGAACGAACCCGCGTGTTTCTCAGCGTGGAAAGAACCCACGTGGAACGAACCCACGTGCAACAGCACAAAGTGAAAATGTACCAGTGTTAAACAGAAAGAACAAAATGAAAAATACACATATATCTACTCCTTTTTTCAGGAGGCCTCACAGCAGCTTACATGAAGCCTCAGAGAAGTTTCCCATTCAACTATTGACCAGTTTAGGAACCAGCACGGTGTAGTGCAGGGGTGGCCAAACTGTGGTTCAGGAGCCACATGCAGCTCTTTCACACATATTGTGTTGCTCCCAGCCAGTGTTTGAGGTGGGGGTGGAGAGCAGAGAAAGAAAGCAACTTTAAATGCGTTCTCAAAGCCCCCCCCCCCCAGCCTACAAATATCATTGGATAAATAAATACCACTATCAATATCTGTTTTTACCCCTTTTGTTTTTATATTTGGCAGTCTCACTTAATGTTAATAAAAAGCAAATTTGCATATTTTTCAATAAAAACGTGTGTGTAATATCTGTTCATGTCTTGCGACTCTCAAACATCTGACGTTTATTCTGTGAGGCTCTTACGTTAAGCAAGTTTGGCTACTCCCGGTGTAGTGGTTAGACTACTATCTGGGAGACCCAGGTTCGAATCCCCATTCTGCCATGGAAGCTCACTGGGTGACCTTGGGCCAGTCACTGTTTTTCTCAACCTGCCTTACAAGTTTGTTGTTCTGAGGATCAAACAGAGGAGAGAACACTATTGTAATCTCCAGTGGGGGAGAAAAGCAGAGTATAAATAAATAAATAAATTAGCTTTACCTAGCATGAACCCTCACACTATTTCTCTAGAGGAATACAGTATCCAATCCAAAACAAATGCAAACTTTTCTGTACCGAGCACTTTTTTCCTTTTTAATTAAAGAATAAGATAGAAAGGTAAGAATGTAGGGCTCACAGTAAAATCAATGTGATTGTTCCTCTGTTACCTTAGGAGGAGGAGCACTAGATCTCCAACCATCCAATAGGATGGTTCAGTCTCAGAAAACAGGAACGTGATCATGAGGGACAACTCTAAGTATTCATAATTCTCAGAAAAATTAATAAGGATGAATCATTTGGTAGAGAAGTCCCAAAGGACTGTTAACATTTGTGAAACCAGACAAGGACTGGCATAGACATTTTTACAGCTGTTGTGTTGAGACATGGCAATAGTTCGATATTTAAGCCTTTTGTGGGTGTTTTTTAAAAAAATTGTTCTATGTGATATGGCTGTTTTTTTTACTGTCATCAAACTGGTATGATGTGTTAGCTGATTCTTGTATTAGTTTCTAACAATGTTAATTACCCCATTTTGGATAGTAATCTCAATAAATGAAGAGTAAACAAGATATAACACAGAATATTGTGCAGCTGAGAATACAATACTCTGGATCTTGGAGCTACCAGTTTGCTACCCAAACTGAATTTGCATACCTTAAAATTAGCTTCAGCCTTTCAAATACTGGCTTTCAGTACCTGCTCCATGGAATCCTGGACTTCCTTTAAAAATTTAAGATTTTTTGGCAAGCAGATCAATGAAGCCAAACCAGCTTCCCTGGAAAGGACACCTTTCCCACCTCTGCCACTCTTCTTTTGTGGTATATTATTTTTTACTATGAGCCCCATGGAGCATACAAGGTTCCTATGGTGGACAGCCCAGCAGTTCCTTGGCCTCAAATTACTGTGCAAGGAACACTCCGAAGGTAGAGAGAGAGTCTGAAAGGCATTGCTCTAGACGTGGTGATGGAAAATGCCATTGAAGTTGCAGCCGACTTACGGTGAACCATAGGGTTTTATCCAGGTCTAAACACAACACATGGGAACATAAGAATCTGCTTTTCATGGAGTCAAAACCACTGATCTCCCAAGTTCTCTACTGTACATTTTGACTGGCAGCCAGAAGCACAGGCATGTCGTCCCGTTCCCCCCAGTCCTGCTACCCTAGGCTGTAGTGATTACATTTTTATCCCACTCTACCTCCACGGGTCACATGGTTCTCCCTCCCTCCTTCATCACAACAACCCCGTGCAATAGGTTAGGCTAAGAGAAAGTAACTGGATGTCCCGGGGTCACCCACTGAGTCATCTAAGTGGAGATGCCAGGGATTAAAGCTGGGGCCTTCTGCTTGCAAAGCCTGTGTTCTACCACTTTTCTTTTCTGTAAAGAGACAGGCAAAAGCACCAGAAACTTAAACCCTTAAATATGGTACAATAGGCATGGTGGGAGGGGAAGGACACATTGAAACTACAGCCAACCCAAACCCTTTAAGTCTCACGTCTCATACAAGAGATGAATAACCTGAGCACAAAAGAAAACCCGCGAGAATTTTAATGTTAAAACCAGCCTTTGGCACAGTTTACAGCTCAGCCGCTCTCTCGCTCTCTCTCTTGGAATCCAGCTCCTTCAACCAAAGTCCACCAAGCAACTTGCACAAGATGCCAATGTGGCATTTTTTTTTACTCACCCCAAGCCATCTCGCTCCTTTATTGGCAGCCTGTTGAATCTGCACCCTTTTCAAGGTGACATGGTAAACAGCTCCTTCCTCTACCTCTTCACCCCAGTCCTGAATCGAGCTCTGCCACAGGAGGAAGAAAACAAATGCTACATTTAAATTACTAATAACAACCACAACTTCAGAAGATGAAGACGGTGTTGCTTGGAAAAGCAAGAATCCTGCTAAGATACACTTGCCATTTCCCCGAACTTGGCTAGATTGAATTGCAGAACCCCATCTGACTGTGACAATTAACAACAACAACAATAATAATTTCCTCACGAAAAAAATCTAGGCCAGCTGCTGGATAGCTTGTTCCAGAAACTCAATGCACAGGATGAGCTGTACAAAGTAAGTATAACAATTGCACCAAAAGGCAGAGAAACTTTTTCAATGGAGGCAAAGCAGAGAGATTCTTGGCAAGCCGCCCTTTCCTGTGATATCAGGACACCCGGAGTTTCCAGTTAGCTTATTATTTTTTTCCAGGACTTTCACATATTTCAGATTTTTTTCATTAGGAAATACTCCCTTCTTTAATATTGCCCCCACATATTATCACTACTGTTGCAATTGCAGAAGCAGGCTGCACTTTTGTATAAAGAATTAAGCAGGCACACAGATTACATTCAAACAGGCATTTAAATTACACTAGCTCTTCGTTTGTTATAAGATGATGGGTCCGAACTCATTTCAAAGGTTTCGTGTTTTAAAAAAGACCGGGATATGAAAGCAGGAAAACATTTTATAGATTTCCATCAGAGCCTCCCCCCACCCTTAAAGTTACAAATGCCAGAAGTCTTGCATGGAAACAGCCACCCTAACATCTTATGCAATTTTATTTGAAACCTGTGCTGAATCCAAATCCCCCTTGGATGGTATTTCCTAAAGCAAATAAAACACACTTTAAAAAAAAACATTTCTTGCCATTCATCCAGGAGAAAAAAACACCCCTCAGTTTATCCAAAAGTTTATCCAGCTAGCATCACCCCTGCACACAGAACTCAGTCCCTTTCGGGAGCAGTATCATTTGTAAAAGCGGTAATTCAGTAGGGGAAAGCCCGATAAAGACGGGTGGAGGGGTGGGAGAAACACATATCTGCTCTCGAGACAGAATTTGGGGGGGGGGGGGGGGAGGAAACTTCCAGCTCGCCCGTTTCCCTTTAAAAAAAAAAAAAGTAAACCCAGTGCTCAGACAGGGATTCCCCGACTGAGAGAGAGAAGCCTTTTCAGAAAAGAAGAAGAAAGCTTTCATTACCATTTTAGCTCTCCAAAGCAGTTTCATCCTTAGATTTCTCCTCGCTACATCGCAAGGGCATGATCGGTTCCCGCAAAAAAACAAAACAAAACACGCACAAAACCCCCAGTCTGTTACCAATCCTCTGGCATGCCCTCCTCCGACTCCAGAGGCACCACTCTCTGGCTTGGGCGGCGCGGCGCACTCGGCAGTCAATTCATGACCACAAAGAGCTGTGAGTGGTGTGCAGAGAGACACACAGAGAGAGAGAGAGAGAGAGAGAGAGACAGGCAGGCAGGCAGGCTCCTCCCACTCTCTCTCTCTCTCTCTCTCTCACACACACACACACACACAACCGAAAGAGAGAGTGATGTCAGGTTTTCCTGTTTATGCTTGTGAATTTCAACTCTCTCTCTAGGCTTCAGACAGAGAGAGGAGGGGACACAGAGAGTTATCAGCAAGTAATCTCTTGGCACTTCCAGACCCTCCAAGCCTGTGCTAAGCCTCTCTGGAGTTTCTTATCTGAGGTTTCCTGATAGGCACCAAGTGCCAAAACCAGATATTGGGTGGGGGGCATTTCCCTCCCCCCCCCCCTTTTTCTTCCTTAGCTATAAGGGACAAAGAGGAGAGAGAGGGTGAGCTAAACTCCTGTTATCTGGGCGTGTAGGCTTGTCCGAATAATCACATCTGAATGACCCCAGTGAGGCAGACAAAATGGGAAGAGGCCTGACGGAGAGGAAGGCGCTTAAAGTTACCTCAAGATGCCCAAAGCCGTTGGAACGGGACACCCACTCGACGAAGCCGATGAAAGTTCACTTCACAATAAAACGTTAATCTTTTCTTTGCCATTGTTTCTTAATCGGAAACTATTTTTAGCTCCAGGGTTCAGAGCCAGCTTGGAGGGCAAAGAAGGACCTCACTTTATTCAGGCTATCATGAGGGAGGTGGACCGAAGAGGAGACAGCGACAGCATTTTCACCAGTTAGGATAAACGGTGCTGCTGAGGGCCAAACCAGATGTGCAGTTAGGAATGCTGCGCTCCTTACAACATTTGGGGGCTGGGAGTTGTCCGTAAAAAATGGAAACAGGTGTATTGTGGACTGATCCCCGTTCAAATCAGGGGAACGGTACAAGGGAAGAGAGGTAGATCCAGATGGGTAGCCCTGTTAGTCTGTGTAGCAGTAGAAAAGAGCAAGAGTCCAGTAGCACCTTAAAGACTAAAAAAAATGTGGCAGGGTGTATGAGCTTTTGTGAGTCGCTGCTTACTTCTTCAGATACATTCAGGGCCGGCTCTATCACTAGGCCAACTAGACAGCCACCTAGGGGAACAGCTGGCAAATGGGGCGACGAAGAGACTGAGAGAGAGAGACTTGGCGAGACAGCGCAAGAGCCCGGCGTGCTTTACAGGTAGTGGTGGCAGCACCTCAGCCGTGCTGGGCGAGCAGGCGGAGTCAAGGCGCAGCCTGGGTGACCCACAGCCACCACTCCAACGTCCGTCCCCACCGCCTCCTCCTCCGCCCCACATTGCCTTCGAGGACTGGACCGGCAAGGGGGGAGGGAGGGGGAGATGCTGGCAAGGGGCAAGGGAAAGGAGAGCACCCACGAGCCCTGTGCACTGGCGCCAATTGGCAACTTGGCACGACACACTGCGGTCAGTCTACACTGCCATACACGCACACACACAGCCCCCCTCCTGACACGAACGCCCTTCAGAATGACTGGGGGGGTGGCATTGGGGTCTGCGCAGGTGAAAGGCTGGCCCGGAGAGGCTCTGTCATGTCCACGTGGTTTGTCCCCTAAAGAGCGGGACCCTTCCCACCGTCGCTGGCTGGCACTTTTCTCTTGCCTCTTGACGTCCCCGGAGGCAGAGCTGGGGGAGAAGAGCTTTTGGGGGGGGAGATCAGGGGAGGTTTGGTCAGTTGTGAAGATGGTGGGGTCACACTCTGTGGGGGGGGATAGTTAGCCAGTAACCAAGTGGCAGAGAGGAAGCAGGAGCAGATTCTACATGCAGAGGGGGTGGAGTGGGGGGTGTCTGGCTGGCTTTGGCTGGAAGACTAACCCCGGAAGAGACACTGCCCACTGTAAACCTTCCCAGCCTGTTTATATTTCAGGACCCAGGAGAGTTTAAAGCTGGCAGGGAGACTGGGAAGGACACTGCTCAAGGGACCCTGAGGACGCCTTCTCTGTGTGGGGGGGAAGGGGGTTCAAATGGCGCTGGGGGGCTGTTTTAATTGTGAAAGTGGACTGTGACAGGTGGCAGAAGGAGGGGTCATCATGTAGACAGGGACCAAAATAAAGTTAAAAAAACGAGAAGGCAACTAGCAGCAGGGTTTCTTTACAGGGGGCTGGTGAGGGAGAAGACCACATTTGCTGTATTTGCATTAACTATTTGTGTGTGTGAGTATGAAGTACCTTCAAGTTGCTCCCAGCTTTGCATTCTTCCTAAAATGCATTTATGTTTGAAAATTGGTGGGTGCACGGGGGCAGGGGGCGCCAGAAGGTATCCTCACCTAGTGTTCAAAAAAACCTGGGGCCGGCCCTGGACACATTCTAGCTATATCTGAAGAAGTGAGTAGTGATTTATGAGCAATCTTATACCTTGCCACAAATTTTGTTAGTCTTTAAGGTGCTACTGGACTCTTGCTCTTTTCTAAGGGAAAAGAGGGTTTCAGCCTTCCCCTTGCCCCATTCTGCTGACCTGATACAATGCCATGTAGCTGTCATTTGTCCCTATTTTCTGTCACCTGTGTCCTTTGGGGGACTCTCTATTCCCCATTAACAGAATGCGGAAGAGATGATCAAATGTGTATTGCAGCAAATGCAAGTTTTACCTGCACCTTAAAGAAAATCTGTTGAAACGGCATGTGAGAAAACACCCTTATACTCAAGATTTGGGGTGAGGAAATTAAAGTTTCCAAGAGAGGTAACCCAGGAAACACTTTCCATAAGATATGGCTGAAGTGTCTATTATGACACAAGATATACAGCACTTCCTACAGACTAACTTTTACTCCTCTTAAACCTCTGTGTAACTATTCTACCTCATGGTAGCAATTATGTTCTACCTCCTCTGCTATACTTCTCCCACACATGGCAGTAGCAACTACACAGTTGCTACTGTGTAGGTAATTGTGTGTGTAAAGTGCCGTCAAGTCACAGCTGACATGGCAACCCCATAGGGTTTTCAAGGCAAGAGACTCTCAGAGGCGGTTTGCCATTGCCTGCCTCCATGTCACCACCCTGGTAGTCTCCCATCCAAATACTAACCAGGGCCATTCCTGCTTAGCTTCTGAGATCTACTCCAGGATAAAAAATAACGGGGGGTGGGATTTGGGAAAGCATAGCAAAATCAGATAGCAGTTCAACACACATTTGCAGAAATGGCACATCATAAATCAATAAGAATGCATGATTTACAGTAAATCTGTATCATACTAGAGTAGCACACATTAAAAAAAAATTCTGCAGAAGAAGGTTAAGTGCTGATAACTGGCTCAGGACCAAGGAACCGGGAAAACTGTCGCCACACATATGAGTTTGGGACTTCAGAGAAGTGTCCCTTTTGGGAGCATTTCTGCTGTCAGAGATGGCATACACACAAGACCAGGTCCCCACTGCCACCATGTCCAGACTATGCTATGCTGCCTCCCAAAACCTCTTCCCTTCTGGATTTTTGGTCGTATTTTTAAACCCCTGTAGATTCTTTGGAGAACCTTTCGATCTGGGTGAACCTTGTGTCTTCTTTCTGCTTCTACTGCCATTGACTTGTTTTTATGGATATTTGTTGTTCGGGAGGTTTTATTCATTATTTTATTGCTGCTGTATTTCTTTCACCTTATTGTAAAACTCCACAAGCCACCTTGTGTATGTGAAAAGTAGGAAGTCAGGACTTAAATATTCTAAATAAGTAGTAATCAACAGTTTTAAATAAGAGGACGTAAAGTTTGTCAATATCAGGGTCATGCCCTGAATTAAGAAAAATGGGAGAGCAAGAATACATCTCTTCGTCTTTGAATGTTGTAAAAGCACAATGCAAATTCAACAAAAGCAAGAAATTTAGGTCATATATTTCTCATATTCCAACAGAGATCAAACTACATTAATGTGCAACCACCTGTGACATTAACTCAATGACCTCTTCTCCATTGCAAACATTCATGGCACACACACCAAGCTGCCTGGCACATACTTAGCTTATCTTGGCATATTTTTATTAACATGTAGCATCCCCACCATTCTGAACACAAGCCAGCTTACTAAAAAACTGTACTGTGATCCTTTTTGGTCAGCTTTGGAAAAAATGTATACTGTGTAGCTGCTGGGGCTCTGATTTATAAAAGCAGGAGATCAGTATAGCAGCAAAACCTTTTCTCCCCTTGGACTGTTTGCCCTGCAGAAACTTAGTACTCTCCGCCCCCAACTTGCTTTTGGTCCACAATAATAAAGTATGTATGTGTTGGATTGCTATGTGAGTCCACTGGTTTTACCTGTCTCAGTGTTTGGAGCCCAACATACCTCTTTTGGCTTTCTTAAACTTCCAATTTTTCCCCTAATGAAATCCATACAAATAGAACATTTTGGGGTCCTTGTCTCTGCCTAGTACCAAACTATTTTACACACGCACTCCGCAGAATGCTATAGAAACAAATTATTCATAAGCGAATAAAAACCCAGTGTATTTTGAGCAACATAACCCAAACATCTGCAGGTTTGTTTTACACTAACAAAAAGTTCATCTAATAAAAGATGCTGTCTTCCTTGTTTTATAGCCCTGTTTTTCTCAAGAACAGACACAGCAACAACTGATTATGCTAACCAACTAAGATAAGTTACCCAGCTGAATTTGTTCCACCTATTGTGGAAGAACAAAACCTGCCCCTACACAATACGGCTGCAGCAGGCACACACCACCAGTAAGAATCTAGTGGTTTCTACATACAAAAGTAACACAGAGATCAACCTTTAGAGCCATTTATGCAATCAGCTGAAACAAGTGGTAAAGCTTTTCCCCTAGACCAGGGGTGGGCAATTGTTTTGGCTTGGGGGCCACTTTGTGGGAGCGGAGGTTAGCGGAGGGCCGCACCTTTTAAAATGATTGCATTCATTAGTTAACTTTGCATTTCAGAAAAAGTATAAATTGTATCATAAAAATCAATAAACATAAATTAAATAAAATAGTGGTAGTTTTATTCAATTTATTTATTGTGCTAATTTCATATCATCTATAGCTGCAAGCACATTTAATTTTAGAATCAGTTTAATGAGACAAATGTACCCTATCACACTTTTCTACAATGTTTTTGAAATCAGGAGATTGCTTGTTGAGAAACCACGTGGCCGACTGTCTTGGCGGGCCGCAAAAAACTGTGGTGGGCCGCATGTGGCCCCTGGGCCGCAATTTGCCCACCCCTGCCCTAGACCATACTGAATGTAGAAGGCAATTTTTTCATCCGCTCAGGACCAAGGTACTAGAAAAACTAGCACCATACATACATGTCCATCAGGAACCGGAGACATTCAAAAATTTTCTGTTTTTAAAACTCCAGCTCTCTGCATATAGAAAATTAATATTTACTTGCAGGACATTGTGTTATTTTTTTGCTTGAATGAGGACTGTCGAAAATATAGTGCCCCTCTCCTTACAGCCTGAAATGGTACAGTCCAAGAAGAACCTGGATTCTGCTGATATAGTCGACAGAATCTCATAATTCTTGGACTGTGAAACTGAAGAGTAAAAAATATACATTGTTATGGGTGAGCAAATGTGGCTATTCTGAGTTTTCCTCTGTAGCTTGGTTACACAATATTGAGACAGGCAAGGAAAGGTTCTTCTGGCTGTGTTTTAATTTTCAGCTTTTCTCCCCCTCTGAAAATCAAGCACACATATTACATTTTGCTTATGACTCATGAACTGCATCTTTTCTTTTCATCGAACAAAATACTTTTTAAAAAAAAATCTTTGGTTAAATTTTTTAAAACAGAATTAATAAATCAAGCTTTAGACTGGAACACATGAATGATAGCTAAACAGCTGCAAAATAAAAAAAAACCCCACTCCTTTACATGCCATCATAGCATACAATTCATTCCTGGCCACTTTCACTTTAGTATTACAGCAATTTTTGGCTGTGGTCACACAAACTAAATAATCGACTTTCTATCCACCTTCAGTGCATTTTCCAACTAGATTTTACTGTTGTATGAACTGGCAAAATCCAGTTGGAAAGTACATTGAAAATGGATTGAAAGTGGATTATTTAGTGTGTGTGACCCCAGTCTTTGTCTTCTAATATTTTACTTGAGATTTTATCCTACTTCAGAACCCTGATGAAGATGTCATGATTTTTACAGCAGAAAACTGTCTGTATTGTCCCTTTAATTTTCAGAGCCAGTTTGGTGTAGTGGTTAAGTGCATGGACTCTAATCTGGGAGAATTGGTTTTGATTCCCCACTCCTCCACTTGCAGCTGCTGGATGACCTTGGGCAAGCCATAGTTGTCAGAGCTGTTCTCTCAAGGACAGTTCTGAAAAGAGCTCTCTCAGCCCCACCTACCTCACAGGCAGGGCTCATTTCGTAGCAGGAGCTCCTTTGCATATTAGGCCACACACCCCTAATGTAGCCAATCCTCCAAGAGCTTACAGAGCTCTTCTTACAGGTGCTATTGTAAACACTTGCAGGATTGGCTACATCAGGGATGTGTGGCCTAATATGCAAATGAGCTGCTGCTACGAAATGAACCCTGCTCACAGGGTGTCTGTTGTGGGGATGGGAAGGGAAAGGAGACTGTAAGCTGCTCTGAGACTCCTTCAGGTAGTGAAGGGTATGGGATAAATCCAGTCTCCTCCTCCTCCTCCTCCTCTTCACAACCATTTAAAATATGTGACTATATCTAACAACCATATTGTATGGGCTAAAATACCAAACGTTTTGCAAAAAAAATGACCAAAACACTAACAACAATGTCTGCACATATGCAGAGAGTGCTGTGTGTGTGTGTGTGTGTGCTTCCTGTGGCCAAAAACTGGTGCCATAGGGTGAAAAAGAAGGTAGGTTTGGGAGGTGGGAAGCAGGCGCATGGAGAGAATGGGTGGAGGGAAGGGGACACATATCAAGCATGTGAGGCAAGGTGGAAATGGCACAGGGAAGTTCAGCAGGAGTGCAAAAAGAAAAAAAAGATGGAAGAGTGGATGATGGGATGGGGTGGAGGGAGGGGGAGCAAGCATGCAAGGGAGCAGCAGAGTCAGAGCAGAAAGAGGAGAGAGAGTTGGGCTCCCCAGGGGGGACAAGAGGGCAGAGTCAGAAGTCCTGCAAGGGGGCACAGGATTCCCCTCGGCCGCAAAGTATATGTGGGTCTCCGATTTGTATTAATATTGTTTTGAACATCCTGTCTCATCCACAGTTTAAAGCATTACATTCACTCATGAAATTTAAACAAATATTTTCTGGACCGGTGGGAGCTGCAAATGCAACTGGGATAAAGAATGACAGGACACTTTGTTCTCAAATGCCCTCCGTTGGCCAGTCATAAGGGAAGCGTCCAAACTGACCTGGAGGAAGAGCTTAGATTAGATGATAATAGCTATTGTATTGCTGGAGAGAGACCAAGCGGGGAACACTATAAAAACATAATAGTCTTATCTGGTAATCTGAAATGTTTACCTGATTAGAAGTGAGGTTTTATATAGCCCTGGTTTATTCATTTCCTAGAATTAAAGATTCTTTGAAATCAATCAGGGGGGAAAAATTAAAATAAGCACACATTCATGTCTAATGAAACTGCCAGATTCGAAGCCAACAACTACTAGTAGGCTAAGAGCTACATAACCTCAGAACCATTTTTGCTATTCCAGAAAGAGAAGATAGATTCACTAATGCCTTGCCAGAATATTTTGTGCTAGGGCATGGGTTGCTCAGCCACAGTTTCAATATGATGAAACTTTCCCCCCCAATGAGGCCTGTCATGCCAGAATCCAATTTTAAAAGCCGCCCCCCGCCCCGCATGCCTTTTGCATAAAGCAAGTAAGGGTTTATTTGATTAGGCAAGTGCTCAGGGATTACTTGCAATCTGTGATGCTCAACTTTAATATTTATACAATCTACATATGCATATGGATTTATGTATTTAGGTTTTTTATTTTATTATGGTTTTCTTATGCTGGGATTCTTGCATTTTAGAAACTTTGGTGAAAGAGAAAGAGGCCCAGAGTGGACATACTATACACTTGTTCTGAAAACAGCTAGAAGTCCCAACCAGTTGTTATTTTCTGGATCTCACTCGTAAAATAGCAGCTGGCAGACAATCAGTATGGGAGGCTGAAAACCATTAGCACAACCACTGGATCTACCAAACCCCCACATGGACAGTCACAGCAAATACTTCAGAAGGTGGGAGTGCCATGTCCCGTCCATCCTCCCAAGCTGCTTCCATAGCTTGTCTTGCCTCCATTCACCCATGGCCTGAGGAGGGCAGAGTCTGGCGAGAGATGGGACTTTAATGGGATATAATGACACAGAGTCTGCCTTCCAAAGTGGCCATTTTCTCCAGGTGAAATAATCTCTGTCACATGGAGATCAGTTGTAATCCCAGGAGATCTCCAGCCACTACCTGGAGGTTGGCAAGACTAGCAGAGTGAGGTTTGGGGAGTGGGGGACCTCAGCAGGGTATAATGCCATAGAGTCCACCCTCCAAAGCAGCCATTTTCTCCAGGGGAAACTGATCTTGGTCATCTAGAGATTAATTGTAATAGTGGGAGATATTCAGGTGCCACCTGGAGGTTGGTAACCCTACTTATAGAGACCCCTTTTTGCTGCTGCTTTGAAGGACCTGCTGTTAGTATGCACGCATAGAGAAAATATGTAGCTGCCTTGTACACAATCAGACCTTTGGTCCATCAAATGTAGTATGGTCTACTTAGACTGGCAGCAGATCTCCAGGGTCTCTGGCAGAGGTCTTCCACATCCCATGATTCTTTCATCTGGAGATGCGGGGATTGAACCTTCTGCTCTACTGCTGAGACACAATCCCAAACAAGGGCACCATCCTTTCTCTCTATATATCCATGCTAAAAGTAGCAAAGCCCACTGAGCAGTAGAAAAGGTTCTCTTATTTTTTAGCACAGGCAAGTTCAGAGATCCCACAAAAACTCTCTGTCATGGTGCCCCGTGGGTTGCCTGCCACCTTCCTCTGCCACTACTCTGGACTTAGGGTCCCTTGGGAAGGCCCAGAGTACCCTCCAGAGCCAAACACAGGCGTCAACTACGCAGGGACTCGGGGGCTCAGGCCACCCCTGAAATTTTCCAGGGGGGACTGAGCCCCCCCGGGTGAAACAGAGCACCCGCCCACCACCGCGCCTCCCCGGCCCAAAAAGAAGCCGCTGCCACTGCAAGAACCACTCTCCCGCATACCTCTCCCTACCCACCTCTCCCTCCCTCCCTCCCTCTGGGGCTAACTGCCATTGAGATACATTGAGATGCCTAGCACTCAACTTAGAATGTTCAAAAAGAAAGTTCAAGGAAGACTGCAACGTGGAAAAGGGCGCCGGGGGGGGGGGGGAAGCAGCACTATTGTAAGTGCTGCAGATATTTTAAACAGCACACTATAGCAGTTCAGAAGCACAAAGAAGAGGTTAAAATGGAAGAAAGCAGTTTCTCTCAACAGCTCAGCCACGCTTTGCTAACCAGATGCAGGTGGCCTTGTATGAAAAGGTTGCTAAAATGATTGTCTCTGAAATCACACAAAAAATCCATTAGCAATCAGCTACTAAAACAGATTACAAAGGCTGTTTGAAGGGGGCCAACCTTAGGAACCAGGCTGCATTAGGTGCTCTACCACCCTTTCTTCTACCATGAAGCACACTATGTATATATGGACAAGCAGTGAGCCCACCAAGGCAGTTTTTGCACATCTCCGCCTTTGCAATGGAGGAAGGCTTGGCTAGGAGGTTTGCCAACCTCCAGGTGGGACCAGGCAATCTCCTTTATTCACAACTAATCTCCAGACTACATAGATCTGTTCCCCTGGGTAAAAAATGGCTTCCTTGGTGGGTGGACTCTATGGCATTCTACCCCACTAAGGTCCTTTCCTCAGACATTATCCTTCCCAGGATCCACCCCCAAATATCCAGGAATTTCCCAACATGGAGCTGGCAATCCTAGGCTCTAGTAAAGCTGTACCATACAAACTCTGTCTGCTGTGTCTTAGGATCAATATTTTTAAATCAAATCTTGCCATTCCTAACTCCAGCCCTGTAGATGATACAGGTTTATTCATAGTGTAATCTTCACCATTGCTGAAGAGGAAACTAGAAACCTTGGCTGAAGCTACTAAAGAGCCAGGCACGGGCCTTCTTTCCCTAATTTTCACTGGAGAGCTAAGTTAGTTATGTATGCATGCACGCACAACTTAAGCTGCACATTTTACAAGCTCTGAGAACAAATCCAAACTGCCTTCTCAGTACAAGATTTTCCAAGGCCCATGACTTGTTTTATTCAGCCAGCACTCTCAGGCACTTCTCAGTGAGAAACAGTTTCCATGCCAATTTTCAGAATGTAACCCTTCACCACTCTGGCAAAAGAATGCAACAACAAGAGGAAAATGTGTCAACCCCCCCCCCCCCCCCCCAATTCAACTTCATTTTTTTGCTCAAACTTTCCAAAATTTTCACCATTTAATAGTAGTCCAAGGCATAATTTTCTTCTTGGCGAATGCCTCTCTTTTTAAATATACACACTTCAGCTGGAGCTTTGGGAAATATAAAGGTATACAGCAGGGCTGGAGCTATGGCTACCCATTTAACATCTAACCTCACACATGTGATCCCATGCAGCCAGGAACTGAGCTACCTCACTGGAAGTCTAAAGCAGTAAAAAACCAGCAAGAGTCCAGTAGCACCCTAAAGACTAACAATATATGTGGCAGGGTATGAGCTTTCGTGAGTCACTGCTCACTTCTTCAGTCCCTCCTTAAGCTCCTCAGCAATACAGGAGCTGACAGGACATTTTGTAAACCGGTCAGGTGATATCAGATGCTCTGGACACATAAGGGAAGTCCACAGTTTTGGCTCCTCATGTTGGAGTGGTCCTAGTGTTTAGGAGGAATTGCAGGGAGGGCTACCAAAAGCTATTACAGCTCCCTAAACAAAGATTCCCTCTGGAACCACATTACATATTGGGGGGATGGAGGGAATTAAAAAATACATTAAGGAAGAAAAGAGTAAAGAAAATGTGAACTAACCCCACCGGGAACTCACTGGCTTTTCCTTTTCCTTCTTTGCTCTCTCTTAACATGTCTCTCTAGGAATCCAAGTTTTCTCATTTAACCTTTTACATAACTGTAAACTCCAGCAAATGTTGTCTTGTGACAGGAGACCACTGGCTATGATTCTAGTAAAGCAAAGGGTTAAAATGACCAAATGTGGATTTCTAGGTAAGATTCTAGTTGTTGATGAAGCTTGTAGATTTAACCTATCAACTCAGACCAGCAGGACTCATATAGCGGCTTTTCACGTGACAGCAAAATATGGGACATGTGGACTACTTGGTTTCTCAGGCCTCCAGAGCAACCTGGGCCCAGGAGCTAGTGTACATTTTATGTCCCCCTCCAAACGTCCCTCTAACAGTGTCACATGGGGTCCTTCCTCAAGCCTGAGAGCATCTGAAAGTGATATTAATTCACAGGATTTGATATCACCCAAAAACCAAATGTTTTCTAATTCTCAGAACTCCAGAACTGCAATGTTTTTATTGGTCCTGCTCCTATGCTGTTAGCACAGACTAAGATACAGAAGTTTAGCAGGGAAGGTTAAACAATGGGGAAAGCTTTCATAGGTCAGGGCTGTTAGGCACAGGACCAGGGCTAATTAACACCAATAACTGCTGAATTGTGAGAGCACTCTGAAAACTGCTAGATTTACATTTTAAAAAATCATTGATGTAATAAGGGCTGCCCTCTCTGCAGGGAGAAAGATCTTGCCCGGTATGGAGTCTAATGTTGCCCCAATCAATGGAACAACCTGCTGAGGAACATGGCAGGATTTCCTCCAACTGACATGAAGTCTAAGCTTACCACAGGTGTCTAAAGCCAAGGATACCTGTGCCTGGAGGTCACATTCCGTAGGGGCCACAAACAGCCAGTCATCAAGGTATGGGTAAACTGCACATCACTTTGATCTCAGAAAGACTACTATGACTGCCATGCATTTCATAAAAACTCTGGGGGGTGTGGAGAGACCAAAAGGAAGAACCATGTACTCATAGATGTTCCCATTAACAAGGAAACACAGGTATTTTCTATGATTTACATGTATGTGTATGTGAAAATATGCATCCTGGAGATCCAGGACCACAAACCAGTCTCCCATGTTTAGGTGTTGACCCACTGATGCTAAGGAAATCATCTTAAATTTATGAACATTAAGAAAAGCATTGAGATCCCTGAGGTCCAGAATGAGCCATGAACCACCATCCCATTTATTAATAACAAAAAACCGGGAATAGAAACCAAACTGTAAATCAGTGGACTTTGTCATAGTGACAGCCCCATTTTAAAACAAAATTTGTAACTCAGACAACACGTTTGAATCAGCAACAGGACACTGTTTTGGTGGTAACTGTAAACTTGGTATGTCTTTAAACTCTAAACAATAACCATTGTTGACAATGGAGAAAACCCAGGCATCAGATGTAATCTCCTGCCAGGCAGCCGAAAAGTTGGACAAAACATCGCCAAACACTGGCTGGACAATGTCCACGTCTAGTCAAAAGGAGGACTTACATTGTTGTCCCTGCTCCTTGGGTTGTGGTTGGTGCAGTTGGGCCCCCTTAGACCTTGAAGATGGTCTCCATTGGTTGGGCTGCACCTGCTGGGTATAATGCCATTGTTGAGGATACGGAAACTGGTAACAGTTGTGGAATGGGTGATGAGGCAGTTGATAAGAGGACTGGTACCTGGGTTGGTACCCTTGATAGTAAGACTGCAAGGACAGTGCCGAAACTCTGAAAGACCGCAGTTTGTCTGTTCTTTTGTTGAAGGAACTAATTGATGGATTCAGAGAAGTCCCCTCAAAGAGATCTTCTATGCAATTTCTGGTATCCTGTGGAAGAGTAGTTGAGTGCATCCATGCATGATGTGTCACTGCGATAGCAAAGGCAATCTCTCGGGCAGAGGCCTCTGCAGAGCACTTACTAGCATTCAGTTGCCTAGACAATTTCAGAAGGAAGGACTCTAGCCAAGCCTCTTTGGTCTTCTGACAGCTTATCTAAGAAGGCGGACAATTTTTCGTCTAAGAAAAGGTGATAGGCGGCCATAATCGCCTGGTCACTGGAGATTTTTAAATTCAAAGCCACGGAGGGATACGATTTCCTACTCAAGGTGTTGATCTTGCAACCTCCCTTATCTGCAGAAGTGGAATGTGCTCCTGAATGGTATTTCCTCAGCATCTTCTCTGAGATGAGGGAAGATGGTGTAGGGTGAGTGAATAAGAACTGACAGTTGTCTGGATGTACTCGATATATATTTTCCACCCTCCTAGAAGTCACCAAGATCGATGAAGTTTTCCTCCATTTATTTATTCATTTATCCCTGCAAGCAGGCTTAGGGCAGGTCTTTTGTTATGTCAATTATTTCCTCTATCAATGGGAACGCCACAGCCTGAGGAGCATCTTGATATAGTTTACCGAGTATCTTTCCCTTTGTCCTAGCCTTTATAGGATTAGCCTGTAACTCCAAGGCTTGAGCTATCCTGGCCATCTGTTCTGCTGACATTCTCAAGTCCTCCAAAGGTGAAACTGGGTCCTGATCATCCACAGTCAAATCAGGTTAAAGTTCAAAAGGTGCATTGGAACTCAAAACTGACCAGGGTTCCCCCTAAGGCACTCACAGATTTTCATCTCCGCGCAGGGGGCCAAGGAGTGGGTTTGGAAAAGGTAGGCACTTAGAGGGACTGTCCCTTTAAGTGCCTGCCTTCTCCAAGCCTGCTTTCTCCAATCACACAGCTTGGAGAAGGTAGGCACTTAGAGGGACAGTCCTTCTAAGTACCTGCTGTCTCCAAGCCTGCTTTCTCCAATCCCAAGGCATGGAGAAGGGAGGCACTTTGAGGGAATGTCCCTTTAATTGCCTGCCTTCTCCAAGCCTGCTTTCTGCAATCACAAGGCTTCCTTCCTTCCTTCCTTCCTCCCCTCCCCTCCCCTTCCTTCCATTTCCAGTTTGGTATAGGGGTTAGGAGCGCAGACTCTAATCTGGAAGAACCCAGTTTGATTCCTCACTCCTCCATATGCAGCTGCTGGTGTGATCTTGGGTCAGTCATAAGTTCTTTCAAAGCTGTTCTCTCAAGGGTGGTTCTCAAGAGAGCTCTTTCAGCCCCACCTACCTCACAGGGTGTCTGTTGTGGGGAGGGAAAGGGATTGTAAGCCTCTCTGAAACTCCTTTGGATAGTGAAGGGCAAGATATAAATCCAATCTACTCCTCCTCCTCTCCTGTTTTTCCCTTTCCCCCTTTCCCCCTTTTTTCTTTCTCTTTCTTTCCCTTTCTTTCTTTTTCTTTCAATTTCTCTTTTCCATTTCTTTCTCTCCCTTTCTTTCCCTTTCTCTTCCTTTCTTTCAATTTCTTTTTTCCATCACTTTCTTTCCTTACTTTCTTTCCCACTCTTTCCATTTCTTTGTTTTCCTTTCTTTCCATTTTTCCTTTCTCTCTCTCTTTCTTTTTTTCTCTCTCTTTCTTTCCATTTTTTACATTGCTTTATCTCCATTTCTTTCTTTTCTTTCTTTGTTTCTCTCTCTTCCCCTTTCTTTCCTTCCATTTCTTTCCCTTTCTTTCTTTCTTTCTTTCTTTCTTTCTTTTTCTTTCATTTCTTTCTCTCCCTTTTTTTATTTCTTTCAGTTTCTTTTTTCAATTTCTTTCTTTCCCTTTTCTTCTTTCCCTTTCTTTCTTTCTCTTTCCGTTTCTTTCTTTCCTTTTCTTTCTCTCCCTTTCTTTCAATTTCTGTCCATTTCTTTTCCCCTCTCTCTCTTTCTTTTTTTTCCCTTTCTTTTTTCATTTCTTTCTCTTCCCTTCTTTTTCCTTTTTCTCTCTCTTTCTTTCCATTTCTTTTTTCCATTTTTCTTTTCCTTCCTTCCTTCCTTTTCTCTTTCTTTCTTTCCCTTTCTATTCATTTCTCTCTCCCTTTTCATTCCATTTCTTTCCCTTTGTATTCATTTCTTTCTCTCCCTTTCTCTCCCTCTCTTTCCCTTTCCAAACTGAAATTTTGGAGTTGAGGCTCGCTCACAACTTTTATGCTCAAAGATTTTTTAGCGCACGAAGTAGAATTTTTGCTCACAAAAGTCAACAGCTTAGAGGGAACATTCCTCCCCATCCTTATCATCAAACAATATGGACCCAGAACATGGAGTCAATCCGGACTGCTGTTGAGGATCATAAGCAATCAGTTCCAAACCTGGTTCCAAGACCCAAGACTAGTCATCCGGAGCGATGTTCATAATGGGGAACCTGGCCCCAATGGTCACCGTTATCGTGACTCAGGTAACGATTGTACTGTCAGTCATCAGATACCCTTTGTTCTGGAGAGTGCATTGAAGAAATGTAAATCGGTGGTGGCATCTTAGTGTATTCCCCTTGCAGAGGATCTGCTTTCCAGGCTGCATGTGCCCTCTGTGGTTTTTCTGGCCTTTTGTGAAGTATCCAGAGCTTTCCTTGTTAACTGGTTTTCAATATCCCCTTTTAGATGCTTCCATATTGCTGCAGCAATTGCATATACAGTGAGAGGCATTTTGCCTGTGATTCTGTTGCCCCAGCCTTGGCTTGGATGGTGGCTCTCTCAACCCTTAGGGATGGGGGAATCTCAACAATGTACAAGTATTTACTTGCACATAGATGTATTTCTGCAGTTATATGTGCAATAATCATTACCATGTAATGCAGAAAGAGACCTAAAGAAATTTTTGTGTGGTTGGATTCATGTACCGTATTTTTCGCTCCATAAGACGCACCTGACCATAAGACACACCTAGTTTTAGAGGAGGAAAACAGGGGGAAAAATATTCTGAACTAAATAGTAGGTAGTTGGGGGGGGGAGAGAGAAGAAAGAAAGAAAGAAAGAAAGAAAGAAAGAAAGAAAGAAAGAAAGTAGGTAGGTAGGTAGGGGGGAGAGAGAGAGAAGGAAGGAAGAGAAAGGAAGGAAGGAAGGAAGGAAGGAAGGAACAGGAAGGGAGGGAGGGAGGGAGGAGAGAGAGAAAAGGAAGGAAGGAAGGAAGGAAGGAAGACAGACAGACAGACAGACAGACAGACAGACAGACAGAAAGAAAGAAAGAAAGAAAGAGTGTTTCCCTCCCCCCCCCGCAGCCCAGGAATGGTGAGGGGGGGGAGGAATGGGGCGGGAAAGGTGAGAGGGGGAGGGAGGGGGCTACTTCCCGGGACCGGCAGCGCTTGCCGCAGCCCCAAGAGGGGTGAGGGGTGAACAGGGGGGAGGGAGGGGGCTTCCTCCCGGGGCCAGCGGCACTTGCCACGGCCCCGGGAGTTTGTGCTGGGGGGGAGGGAAGGGGGCTTCCTCCCGGGTCCGCGGCACTTGCTGCAGCCCCGGGAGCTTGACTGGGGGGGGAGGGAAGGGGGCTTCCTCCCGGGGCCGGCGATGCTTGCTGCGGCTCCAGGAGCTTGAGCCAAGGGTGGGGGATTTGCTCCATAAGACGCACACACTTCCCCCCCCCCACCACTTTTTTGGGAAGAAAAAGTGCATCTTATGGTGCGAAAAATACGGTAATATGCTTATCAGACCCCTTCATTTTTCACTGTTTGAGGGGAGCAAAATTGGATTCACTTGGGTCAGCCACACAGCCTTCGCTAATACCACTGTGGAGTTTACATGCCAGAAGTCTTCTCTTCTTTTCAAGGGTTGCTTTTCTGTCTAGTTTTCCTGGCAGATCCTCAGTGTCTTCATCAGACACAGCACTTCAGCTAGAAACAGGGGAGACAAAACCTTTGAAAACAATTGGTGGCATGATGAGCTATCGTTGCTTGGCTTACAATCCACAGAACTTCTTTGACCAGAGATTATAGCCGGTCAAAAATATGCACACACTTCATACGAAGTGGTGGATCTTCCATAACACCAAATTCTCATAAAAACTATTGTTTATCTAAAGCCTTTGAAACTGAACAGGCACTTCCTCTCTACCCACCTGTTGAGCTGCAGCATTGAAGTGCCAGCTTTGAATGCAAGAAGCAACCATGCTGGCATGCTGTCTCGTAGAGGACACGCTTGCCCTGATAGTCTGAACTTAACTGCAAGTTAATTTTCAGTAGCTCCCTGGGCTGATGTTTTGTGCCCCCACCCCCGGCTGAAGAATAGATCTTCTACATTTCTTAGAACTGACCGACTCTGTGCACAAGGACTTTGTCCCTCCTCATCTTTGCAGGTGCAATCACTTGGCTTATATTTGACTCATTCAGTTCCAGTAACCAGCTAACCCAGCCAAGCAGTTTTATTACTTCCAAAAAGGTCACCCAGTTCAGAAGATTAGATTCATACATGCAACAGGGTAGGTAAAAACCCTCCCGGCTTTTCAAATGCCTGTTACTGATTTTCCCAGCTTAAATTCTAAAATTAACTTTTTTCACTTTTTTGACTTTGAGTTGGAGGTTCAGATAAAAACATAAGTACATGTGTAGATCAAGGAGCCCACCAGCTTTCAAAAATCAAATGCCAAAATCATTTTTACCTCCCTGTTTTAAGGCTTGAACTATAAAGACTTATTCAGACTCACATTTAAAGAGGCCTCAGACTGCCTTTCCCCCCCATGTGGTACAACCTTGGTTCCAGGGTAATTTGATGATTCTGAGCTGCCTTTCCCAGAGGGCCTTTAAGTTAGATTAATGAGAAAGGGTGCAGCTGGGAAGCAGTATTATTGTATTTTATTGATTATACTGCTTTTAACTGAATTTTTACTGTATCTTTATGGCTTTTCATCGAACTTATTATGTTTTACTGTGTTGTAAACCACCTTTGAGGACTTTTAATAGAGAGGCAGTATATAAACAAACTAGTTTAAACTAGCTTTACTAAGTCTTAATTAGACTCAGGCAGTCACACTCATGAAAAGAACCTTATCTGTAGGTTTGGACTGGTGTCTTCTGTGGATATCAAGCCAGATTTCAACTAGAATGCCCCCATCCAGATCTATATATGTGAAATGCAGTGAGACCAACCAAGGAAGGTGGCCATCTTTCCTTCAACAGATCAGAAAGCAACACAAGCAATATTCCCTAACTCCTAGAAAAGCTTCTGAATCAGGCTTGCGCAGTAATCCGAGCAACAAGGAGATCTGGGCTTCCTAGGGTTGCCAACCTCCAGGTGGAGGGATTACAACTAATCTCTAGACTACAGGTATCAATTCATCTGGAGATGATGGCCACTTTGGAAGGTGGATTCTATGGCGTTATATCCCATTTGTCCCTCTCTTCCCCAAATCCCACCCCGTCAGGCTCCACCCCCAAAATATCCAGGTATCTCCCAACCCAGAGCTGGCAACTCTATGCCTGTATCCTGCTTTCCCCATCCCAGCTGCACAGGAGACATCTGAAACTGAGTCATTCATGCATATACCACCTTATGTATGTATATTAAGTGCTGTCAAGTCGCTTTCAAGTTATGGCGACCCTATGAATTAATGACCTCCAAATGTACTACCATTAACAGCGTTACTCAGGTCTTGCAAACTGAGGGGTGTGGCTTTCTTTATGGAGTCAATCCATCTCACGTTGGGTCATCTTCCTCTTTTCATGATACCTTCAACTATTTCTAGCATTATTGTCTTTTTCATATACCACCTTGCCTATTGATAAATAACGACATCATGTCCAACACCAAGACCCCTCTCTTCATCCATTTCTCTGAGCTATAGTTTCCCTGCCCATTTGAGGTAGCAATTTCCTCTCCTCCTTATTGTCTGCCCATCTGTCTATTAATCCACCCAGAATGGGCTGTGGCCCTAAACCAATTGTTTTATTTACTTATAAATACATTTAGCTCCTGACATTATAGAATTTCAGGGGGTGTACGTAGGATTCCCAAGAGATGTCTAGTCTAAATACTGACCAGACTCATACCTGCTTAGTCTTAGCAAGGTTACCAAATCATATACCTTCAAACATACCCTGGGCCCACAGTGTTCCATCAGTGCTCGCCTCTCCTCCCTCCTATATCATGGTGTGGGAAAACATATAAGCACCCTCCTCAGGGCAGAATAGTGTCAATTCCAGGCTCCACATTCTATGTAGCCTCTTGAGACAAGGGGGACATCTGGTTTAACTTCGTGGCCGCCTAGTCCTCTTAACGTCAACAATACAGTGCCGCGCTGTCAGCTACTTCAGATTAAAACCACAGGAGTCAAAAGAGTTCATCTTATTACAGGAAAATGGAATTTAGAGTTCAACCCAACACATCAGTTGAAGTCAGCAGAAAACTACTTGAGGCCTGCTGTGGAAAGTTGGCAAGACGTGCCCAGGCTGTCCTTCTCCAAAAGTATTTAGCAGTCTGAACTGGTCCAGCAAAAGTGTCTTTCTGTTTTATTTTTTTGCTTTGAATTGAACTCTAAGTAAAGCAATAAGAATATATTCCTTGTCTCAGTGTATTTATTTCTGTATTAAATCTATCTCATATTGATCGTCCTCTTATAATTTTACCAGTTCCATACTGTCCAGTGAAGGATAATATTAGTTTGTTCTGAGTATGTGAAATTTTGTTTCAAGTTTAAAAAAACCTTTTTACTAAATCAGCACTGAGTGGGTCACATAGACCCCAATAGAGTCCAGCACATTAAACACAACCCCTCTCTGATGAGGAAGGGCTATGGCTCAGTGGTAGAACATTTGTTTAGCAGGCAGAAGGTAGCTAGTTTAATCTCCAGCACCACCAGTTAAAGGGTCTGGTGGTAGGAAAAGTGAAAGACGGCTATTGGAGACTGGAGAGCTGCTACCAATCAGGGTAGATGATAACAAACCTGATGGAGTAATAGTCTGATTTAGTATATGGCAGCTTTGTGTGTTTGCATACTTTTGTGGAGGGGACCATGTCTCAGTGGTAGAACATCTGCTTTGCACGCAGAAGGTCCCAGTTCAATCCCCGGCATCTCCAGTTAAAGGGTATGGTTGAAGGTGCTCTGAGAGGTCTCTGGAGAACTGCAGCCAGTCAGATTGTACAGTGCTGACCTTGACAGACCAGTGGTTTGATTCACTAGAAGGCAGCTGTCTGTTGTCATAGGACTGCCAGCTCTGGGGTGGGAAACACTGGGAGATTGAGGTGGTGGAGCTTGAGGAAGGCAGAGTCTGGGGATGGGAGGAACCACATTGGTATACAGAACTGGCCCTCTGAAGTGGCCATTTTCTCCAGGGGAAATGATCTCTGTTGTCTGGAGATCAGTTGTAATTCTGGGAGATCTCCACGCCACACCTGGAGGATAGCAGCCCTATGTAAATCTCAAGACAGTCAACGAAAAACCAGCATATAAACATAAATAAAATGTATTTGAGAGTGATTCCAATTTAATGTAAACATATAAAATTGCATGTGGAATTATTGCTGGTGGTACAGGGCATGGGGAAGTAGCTTCAGTCTGTGAAATGAAGCCTGCATTGAAAAGAACAGGCCCCGGATATCCCACTTGTTCATTATCTTTCTTCCAAATGAAATCCTCCTGTACATGTGAGAAAGATTTTCTGATCTCCACCCCACCCCGCTTATGAACACAACGTTCTCTCCTGAACACAATGGAGAACACTCTCAGAAAGAGGGCAGCTACAGTGCTTCACCTGGCCTCTGAAAGGTGCCAGGCTTCGCCTGCAGAGCCATTGCTGTGCCCCTTTCTTCTCCTTGGCCAGCTCTGCCATTGGCCTTTAAATATATGCCAGGCCTCACTTTCATGCCCAACAAACCACGAACGGACTCACTCCCCCTCCCTGGGTCCCAGCTGCATTTCTCCCCCCACCACGGCTAGCTGTAGTGCGACTTAATCTATTTCTCAGCCAAGGATACAGCAACTGGCTTCCTGCACATACAGGACAGAAAATCAGCTCTGAAAAGGTTATTTATTATTATTTATTTCATTCGATTTCTAGGCCGCTTTCCCCACACAGTAGGCTCAGAGCGGCTTTAATGCTCCTTTAGGTTAATGCTCTTTTATGTTAACTGCTAAACATGGGAATGTTTAATACTGCCTTTTCCTCGTGTGTATAATGTTTTACTTTTCCCCACATTACCTTCTATTGGGGTTTGATTAGAAAATCTATCCCCCCAACCCCACAAAAAAAACCCCGGAATCAATAGCCTCACCATAAGAAAATGCATGGTACAGCAGACTTTAAGAGAACAAGAGTATTATAATACTTACTGTTAAAAACAAACAAACAAACAAAGAAAGCTAGGGATTCAGAGAACCTGTTATACAAAGTGTCATTATATGCCACAAATGGCAGGCGGAGAAAAGGGCAACTGTGGGGAAAGCCTGAACTTACCAACTCACATGGCAGCCATACAGCCTTTGCTTGCAATCTCTTTAAACCTTGAAACAAAGTAGGTTTGGGGAAGTTTGTAGAAAACCAGGGGAAACCCCAGATAGTGCAGAAATATACCACAATGCTGTGGGGAAGCAGGAACAAAACAAAGCAAAGCAAAACAAAGCCAATAAAAGCTTCCCAATAACCCAAGGCAAATAACCTCTGTGGAAATGGCGTAAGATGTTAACATACATTAAGGATTACAGTCTGTCAGAAAATTATTTTAGGCCTCAGCCTATGTGCTGCTGGTTAGTTTTATAAACATAGTCCAAGTCTCAACAGTCACTCATATTAATAACTAATGTTCCAACAGCTTACCTCTTCCATCACTAACAATATGCCATATTGAGATATGGTAAAGCATGTACTTCAGTGCCTTAAGCTTTTCCTTGGTTTACAGATGATTTGCAAACAGGGTACCAGAAAGCTTCCAAGGAAAACCATAGAGAACCAGGTATTCTTGAGAAACATTGTATAAACTCCTGTATGAAAGGAACAGCAGACAAACAGGTCTTAATATTGGCAGGCAGCAGGCATATGTGTATTTATCATCTGTGGCTAGGGTTGCCAGCCTCCAAGTGGTGGCTAGAGATCTCCTGGGATTACAACTGATTTCCAGGTGACAAGAGATCAGTTCACCTGGAGAAAATGGCCACTTTGGAAGCTGGACTCTATATGGCATTGTACCCCATTGAAGTCCCTCCCCGAGCCCCACCCTCCTCAGGATCCACCACCAAATTCTCCTGGAATTTCCCCAACCCGGAGCTGGCAACCCTATCTGTGGCCCAACAGACATGAAATGAACCCATTTATGTAAAGTCCCCCCCCTTTTTACTTCAAGACAAATCTTACCATATCTAACCACTTTATTTTATTTACAGTCCGTGACCAGAATACAAATAAGTAAGAAAAAAGTGATCATAGCCTAATGAAATATAAAAATTAAGATATACAAATATAAAACTGTATAAAAGTAATTAAAACTAATACTAATTCAAATCCAGCCATTTCTAACCTAACAACATAAAAATAGCCACATCAGTTACTATCTTCCACATTTAAGTTAGCCACCATAGCTAACCAGACAAATTGCTGTTCATGTTCCTGAATAGGGTTGCCAGGTCTGGGTTGGAAAATACCTGGAGACTTTGGGGGTGGATCCAGGAGAGGGCAGGGTTTGGGGAGGGGAGGGGCCTCAGCATGGTACAGTACCATAGAGGTCACCCTTCAAAGCAGCCATTTTCTCCAGGGGAGCTGATCTCTGTCAGCTGGAGATCAGTTGTAAAAGTGGGAGATCCCCAGGCCCCACCTGGAGGCTGGCAACCCTATTCCTGAATATATCCCACTCTACCTAAGTGAATAAAGGCAAACTGAAGTGCTGATTATTAAGAAAAGATAAATAACTATCCATGAATAATGTTTCAGGGATTATGACATCTCTTTCTGTCAAGTGGAACCTGATAGGGAAGAATTTGGTTCAAAGGATGTGGGTCACAAAGCTTTTGTTTTCCAAGGCCAAATCCCCCCCTCCCCCCAATAGAGACAATACACAAGCAGGCTTTCACTGGGCAAAGGTGTAAATCCCCCCTCCCCTGAAGGGAACCTAGGTGGCATAATTCCCCATCTACCCCACAGCACCAGAGTCCCCAGCAGGTTTTAAGGAGGTTCAAGGGGAGAGAAGCTGGGGCTGAGTGTGAACCCACTCAAGCCTGGATGGATGTGAGTGAAACTTGTTAGGAACAAAGTGGTTTGCTTTTTCAAGAGAAGAACAAAGTTTATTCAGAAAGAAACATAGAACTGAGGTAAATATTAACACTTAAGCTGGAGTTGTGAGACATTAGGTTTCAGACAGTACTCATCCAAGGAAAACTCTCTTGGGTAGTTTTCTAACATAAATACAATCCTCTGCTATACCTGCATTATACACTAGACACTGCAAACCCTGCTGGCCTATTGTAACATCTTGGTTACCTAGACAGAGGTAGCCAAAGAACAGATAGCTCCTCAGATCTTGAATTCACACTCGTTAGCCAAACTCTTCTCTCACAGCCTTCAGAACCTAACTTCTCTGACACAACCTCCCCTGTCAGATTCTAACTTTTTGCAGGACACAACAGGCTCCTATTAGCTAGTTCAGAGCGCTACACTGATTGGCTTCTGTGTTTCTGGAACACGTTTCTGTGCTCTACCTGTCGAATTCTGGTAATCAGATAACCCTAGCAAAGGGATCGTTTCATTTTGAAATGATCCTGGAGGGGTGGGATTGGGCTCAGAGGACTCCTGCCCATCTTCTTTATCTCTCTGTCTCTCACACACATATACACTCTCACACACTTTCTGACCCAAGGCATGTTGCTACCCCTCACTTTCTAGAAATAATAGCCTGCTTTCTGCTGCCAGGGATATTTACAGATATCCCATTTTTAAGGATATCTCGGGTGCCACCAATGTTCAGCAACAGAATGAGGGCAGCACATATGTGAGGGATTTTTTATGATGATGGTGGGGGTGGGTTTTTTTTTCAAAAGTAGGTGGTCTACTTTCAAAAATAGGTGGTGTTTTTCTAAACAGGGTGTTTTGGAGGAAGGATTTAGATCAAGACAACTGCACAAGGGAAAGTTTCAAAACCCACCCCTCCTAGGGTTGCCAAGTCCGAGTTGGAAAATACCTGGGGACTTTGGGGGTGGAGCCAGGAGAGGGTGGGGTTTGGGGAGGGGAGGGGCCTCAGTAGGGTACAACGCCATAGAGTCCACCCTTCAAAGCAGCCATTTTTTCCAGGGGAGCTGATCTCTGACAGCTAGAGATCAGTTGTAAAAGCAGGAGATCCCCAGGCCCCACCTGGAGGCTGGCAACCCTACCCCCTCCTTCAGTATCACTGCCTTCATTATCACTACTTCAAGTGAAATTTAAAACCTCTGAAGATGAGATCATTGATCTTCCAAATCTCATATGGTTTGGCTCTTAGAATGAAAGATTCCACATAGAGAATGATCCCCCCCCCATCCTGATCAGGGCCACGTAGAGCTGGATATAAGCCCAGGCCAGATGGGAAATGTAGGCCCCATTTCAAACCATACTTTTCAAGTACTTTTGTAATCAGTGCTATATACTTATGATTTCGGTATGGATATATACATGTGCATGTGGTGTATGATATACTTACAAGTAATAGAACAGAATTAAAAAAATAAAACTGTAAGGACAAGGGAGCTGCTCGTTTGGCACAAAATCAAAACCACTTACAAGAAATAAAACAATTTATTCTTATAACTATGTGATCCAAGAAACCCAAATGCAAACACAATGTCAAGAATACAAAGATTAACTCAGAAGTAAATTCTTATGAAGTTCAAACTAATCATAAGGGTTTCAGGAATTATCCCTACCAGCTGTCATCCCATATCCGAACCTTAAAGAAATAACATATACTGATAAAACATGCCTTAACTACGTCACATTAATTACAAAATACTAAGACAATACTAAAAGTACAGTACTGTAATGAGAAGCACATTCTGTATTGGGAATTTCAGCTCAGAAATGGGCATCACTTCTTCACGTTTAGAAATGCTTTACATGTTTTTCTTTGGGAAAATTCATGAATAATATTACAAAAATCAAGCAGATTTGCCTTGTACCTGTTGATGCTCAAAACAGCTAAACCATTCAACCATTCTTGCACCATTGTGGACCGAAAGTATGACTTAATTCATTTTAGAACACTAAAGCTCCTCTCATTAGAGGCCACAGTTGCTGGTTATGACAGAAAAATGTGCAATGTGATTATGATATTTGGAAAAACATTGCCCAATCTCAAGTTCAATATCTGACCATAAATATTTTCTGGTGGCACAACATCAAGTTTGAAATTCACATTAAAAATTCTTTTAAGAAGAAGTACTTCACACTGAATGTCACTTGAAATGTGACTTCCTTATTGCAGCTGAAAATGACTAGCTTTTTGTGACAACTTGTTCTCATCTAACTGCTCACAGTGCCACAAAAAAAATCAAAAAGTCCACAACATATTCACCCTGAAATAATTTTCAGCATCCTTTTGAATTGGGTTTCCTGGGTACCTGGGCCTCCTGTGAGTAGCAAAACTATCTGGCATACTAATTTTGACTGACACATGCCACACCTCCTCAAGTACATAATTCCATTTCTCTCTCAGTTTTAGGATATCTACCCATAGTTGATCGATGTTGTCCCTTTCCACATCTAATGTGGCATCACAAGATTCTATTACTAAGCTGACCTCATGGATCATTGTGAGAACTTTAATACAAATGGCTGACATCAGTACACATTCAAAGGTATCCAAATATTTTTCGATACCCTGAAGATCAGACTTGCACTCTGCTGTCAAATTACTAACTTCACTCAGCTCTGCCAGTGCATTTCTAACACTATCCAAATGCCACAGTCAATTCTCTCTGACCACCTCATCTTTGACATATTATGCAGTGAGACAGGAAGACGTTCTTTCAGTATCTTCCACCACTGGGGATGAACTGAAGATATTGAACATCAAGTAAAACATCTTAATTTTGTGGACAAGGCAATGCAATAATATACAGTAAATGTACGCAGCTGGGTGCCAAGACATCCTAAGAGTCAAGTAATACTCAATATGAGCAAACAAATTGTCAATGCCAGTGAATACACAAGCTGCCCTCAAACACAGGCCTTCTCAGTGCTAAAGGATGACCCTTAACTATCTTGGAGTAAAGGTAAAGGTTTCCCTCACTCGAAAGCCACTCGAAATACGACTCTAGGGATGTGGTGCTCATCTCCGTTTCCAAGCCGAAGAGCCAACTCTGGCCTGGTTCTGATTACTGCTGTGAATGCCCACCCATTTCCGTCTCCCTCACCAATAATGGGCTTTTTGCCATTTTAAAAGCTATCTGTAGTTGGGATATAGCTATAGTACACTAAACAACAAAACATGTGCTGGCAATGGGGAAGAGAATGGCAAGTGATAGGGAAAATGGCACTTCATTTGAGCAGGGAAGTACAGAAAGACTGTACCAAAGCAAGTTTAGGAAAAATTGAAGTGGAGCCAGGGGAAATCTGGAAGGTTGGCAGAAGCATGGCAGCATTGTGCAGAAGCCAAATTTAAATCCACAGTAATTGGGAGGGGTGTCAGAGCACAAGGTCCATGCGAAAGAATGCTTAGTGTAGTAGCTTTATATTCTTCCTAGGCGTGGTAGTAATAGTGCATACCAATTCTCTTGCACTACCAAGTTTATAGCATGCACCACCGATCATGTCCAGCTCTATACACCATATTGTGATACTCTGAGTGAGTGCAACCACACCCAGTCATACCCAAATGGAAAACAGGCAGAGATGGCTGGACTATCCAAATCAAAACTGAAAATAGGTATCTATCTGTATGATCATTTCCAAAATTTGCATCTAAACTCTTGGCAGTAGCCAAGTCAATGGCCATGGACACCTTCTCCAGAGGCAGTGGTTCTCATTCAGTGATATATGTACCACTGGTGGAATGTAGCAGTGATTTCGGTGGGATGTAGACTTTCCATGACTACTATTAAGAATTTGGAGTCCTTCTTGTTAGATTCTCTGGTTTGGTATAGCCAGGAACCTTTAATAAGTTAGCAGAGTGCATAAGGCTTACCATGCAGCGAAGGTTCTCCAGCCTGTGTGCGTGTGTGCTGATAAGAACAAAGTTACATGGAGTCTCTTTTACTATTCCAAACTAATAAGAGTTCTTTATTACAGTGAACTCCATTCTATACTGTATAGAATAGAGATAGGTTTCTAATTTAGTCTAACTAGCTAGATGGATAGGGATGCAGGAAAGCATGTCCTGCGTCCATGATGGAGAAGACTGGCAATGTGTGTGAGAGAGGGTACAAAGCAGAAGGAAGGAAGTTCACCCTGAGATTAGCATTCTGTACCTCAAAAAATAATTTCAGAGAAAGCGAAAGGAAAGGGTGATCAGGCCTGGCCTCTCTATCACTCTGCCTCTGTGTTTAGTCCCCCTCTGAAAGCTGAGGCAGGAGACAGCGTAAAAGTTCAACACTTCCCATGTCCACTGTCAGATTAACACCAGAGTCTCCGTGACTTTTAAAATAACCATCTAATGCAAACATACAAACATTTCCATCCCTGGGTTTGTTTGCTGTGTATTTTCTGCTACCCCTGCATATGCACTTTCTGTTAGGACGTCTGGCTCCTCCCCTCTTCTTTGGGCATACTATAGGTTCACATCTTACTACATCTACCTCTCCTGCCCACCCTACCTGTCACGGGTTATCCATTCATGAATGTCGGCATGCTAGTAGTAACTTTGGACAGACACTTTCTGTGTTTCTTCTAATCTCGTTCCCCCCTGCCCACCAGTAAGTGTGTTTGCTATGCCACTTCCTGCTGACCATACCTGCCAGGGATTATCCATTGTGCTTCTGCAGTGTTTTACATCCTAAAAATTTATTTTAAATGGTAAATACAATACCAGAAAGCCTATAAACATCTAAATGCACTTATAGGAAAATGTGGCCTTTCTGTTTCTATCATGGTGGGACCAAGGTAATTTGACTGAGTGGTTGGTGGGATGTAAAATATGAAAGGTTGAGAAACACTGTCTGAAGGAACTACATGATCCATTTTTGATGTTGTTTGTTTTTAAGCCATAATGCAGTAGAAAGCTTTCTGGTGTGCCACCAGTTCTTACTAGCATCTCTCTCAGTCACTGTGACATCTAAAGCTTTTCAGGTAGGTGAAGAAGCTCCTCATGTAATAATAATACTTAGCATTTATTTAATACTTAAAGGCTGTGGTCACACACACTAAATAATCCACTTTCAATGCACTTTTGAATTGGCTTTGCCAGTTCACACAGTAAAAATCCAGTTGGAAAGTGGATTGAAAATGGATTGAAAGTGGATTATTTAGTATGTATGATATTATAGCATTGGACAAAGTGCAGAAAAGGGCAACTAGAATGATAAAAGGGTTGGAACACTTTCCCTATGAAGAAACATTGAAGCGCTTGAGGCTCTTTAACTTGGAGAAACGACGGCTGAGGGGTGACATCATCGAAGTTTATAAGATTATGCATGGGATAGAGCAGGTAGAGAAAGAAGTTCTTTTCTCCCTTTTTCACAATACAAGAACTCGTGGGAACTCCATGAAATTGATGAGCAGTGGGGTTAGGACAGATAAAAGGAAGTACTTCTTCACCCAAAGAGTGATTAACGCGTGGAATTCACTGCCACAGGAGGTGGTGGTGGCTACAAGCATGAACGGCTTCAAGAGGGAATTAGATAAATACAAGAGGCGGGACCCGCAATACTCATGGGGGGGGGGGGAGAGAAGGAGCTCCACATGGAGGAGGAGGAAGCACCCACAGGTGAGCCTTCTCCCCTCCCCCCCAGCACCAATGGTGAGGCCCGCATGGCTCCCAGCCGCCGACCCACCAAGCCTTCTCCCTCCCCACGCCACAGCAGCAGCAAGGCCTGGCCCACCCGCCAAGACTTCTCCTTCCCCCCCGGTGGCAGCAGCAGCAAGGGCTGAGTGGCTCACAGCCACTGGCCGGCCAAGCCTTCTCATGCCCCCCCCCCCCACGGCGGTGGCAACAGCAGTGAGGCAGTTCTCAGAGCATTCCCTGCGCACGCGCAGGGAATGCTCTTTTACTTTGGGGGGGATTTAAGTACCCCCATAGTTTTTTTTTATAGATTTCAGATTTTTCTGCACATCTGGGGATTGCCCCAAATGTGCAGGAAAATGTTTTTGCCCCCTAGGTACCTCCAATGTGCAGATTTAGATATTTGCACGCAGGGGGCGCCTTGGCTATTAGATATATAGATATGGAGCAGAGGTTCATCAGTGGCTATTAGCCACAAAGTATAGATAGGAACTCTCAGTCTGGGACAAGTGATGCTCTGTATTCTTGATGCTTTGGGGGGGGGGGACATCAGTGGGAGGGCTTCTAGTGTCCTGGCCCCACTGCTGGATCTCCTGAGGGCACCTGGTGTTTTTGGCCACTGTGTGACAGAGTGTTGGACTGGATGGGCCACTGGCTTGATCCAGCATTGGCTTCTCTTATGTTCTTATGACCACAACCAAAAATATTCAAAGTGCTTCACATGCATTACATTATAATATAAGAAGGTATATATATATATACCTTCTTATATTATAATATATATTATATATATATTAATATAATATTATATTATATTATGGATAATCTGGTAATTAATGTCTTTTGCATTCTGAATATTGGTTTAGAAAATAAACTAATCCATTCTACCATTTCCAGGGAATAATTAAAACAAGCAAGACAGAAGTTTTTACAGCGTTCTGTGGTCTTGTACATATAGTGACAGAGAACCAATTTCAAACCCTCAAATCTATTCTGAGACCAAATGACATTTCATGAGCGTGTAACATCCAGTCCTGAATTCTGTGCACGAACTCCCACTGAAAAAGACAGACTTAAATAAACCCTGTTATCTTTCCATAAAATAAAAAGGCCACAACAGATTTTTTTTAAAAAAATAAAAAAAATAAGGCAAAAAGAATCACATTAGAACAGAACACCAGTCCCTTCTTAAAAGGGCAGATATCTTTTTGCTGGAGGGAATAAGCAAATTAGCAAGGATTAATTCTGATGTAATGTTTGGTGCATGTGGGATGACTTCATGAAGTGACTTCATGAGCACAAGAAGAGGGTAAAGTTAACCTCATTCTGAAGGAAATGAAAGCTATTATTAAACTATGGGCCCCAATGATTATAAATGGCAGGGCAGGGCAATCTAGTTCTGGAAGACAGTATGTACAGTATCAGTTCATTTTTTTTTTTTAAGATTTTATTAATTTTATCTATTATCTACTTCTACACGCTATTCACTATGCTACATATATCTTATACAGAGAATACTTTAAAAAATGCTTAATTATATCCGGTTATATAAAAAAAAAACTGAAGCATTAATAAAACCGTGGTTAACTACAAATTACATTGTTACTGTTTCTACTAAAAGCTATTTGGCAGGTATGCATACTTTAAAGAAAGCACTTAATAACACATCTTATACATCACATTAGTGCACATGCTTAATATAACGGTTTAACAATCATTTCTTCCTTTGTCCTCTTCTTGTCTTTCTGGTCTCAACTTGTACTTTTGGAGCTGCCGCCCCTTTTTCCAAGTCTGAAATATCTTCATCGCTTTTAGAACCATCGAAGCCGTACATGCTTTCTTGCGAAGCCAGTGAATCATCTGAGTCTCTGTCTTTTTTCTTTTCTTTGCCATTTTCCAGAAATTTTTTCGCTTGTTCAGCAGAGTCAATCTTATATTTCTTGTCTTTAATGCTGAAGCTTAGTCCCTCTGGAATATTCCAACGATAAACAATAGACTCAGACTGAAGCCACGTTGTTAACTTTCTGTAGGCTTTTCTTCTTTTCCGTATTTCAAATGGTATGTCCTTCAAAACTTTCACCTCTTCTTCTTGGATCTTCAGAACTGCTTTGTTCGTGGTTCTTAGCACCACATCCCTTGTAGATTTTTTGGAGAACCTTATCATTATTTCACCAGGCAGGCTTTTCTTTTTAATATACTCAGGATAGGTCCTATAAACCATATCCATGTCGCTTTTTAAGTCCGCTGCTTTTAAGCCTGTTACTGGCTCCAATGCTTCACTTAGCAAATTTTTAAGGTCTTCGCCTTTTTTCTCTGGTACGTTCTGAAGTCTTAGGAAGAAATTTGATCGTTCCATCTGCAATTTTAAAATCGAATCTTGTTGAAGAGCCTTTTCTTTTTCCACTTTTTGTAGTCTTGAGTCTTGATTTTTTACTGACGTTTTAACCTCCATAAGGTCCAGCTGCAGCTTCTCTGTAATCTTATTTGACTCCTTCAGTTCCGTCTGCATTTTATCCATCTTAGTGTTGAGAGACGTCATTTGGTCCACTGGAGGTCACAATAACGAGGAGAACACAGCGGTCATCTCTGTGGTATCGACCTTTGAACTCGGAGCTGTACTTCCTAGTTTGGGGAAAGGTTTCGGTTTCCCCGCCATTGTTGAGACTGCGCTATTGTTTACAGTTATATAAGATGTGCAAAAGAAGCGATTTTCTTAACTGCACTTATATCGTTTTCAAGATTATGCCTTCAAGTACGCGATACCGCCTGCTAGCAGTTCGTAGAAGCTTTTATTTTCTCAGTAACGCCGTGAACGGAGCCTCGTAAGGACGCCGATAAGAAGGGGGGGGGGTTCACTCCGCCCGCCGTGTTCCCGCTAAGTTTTGCTTAGTTTTACTTCGAGACTTACATTTTCACCGTGCGTATTAGGAATCTTATGCTTCTCTACTTCATATTCTCTGCTGCTTCACGGTTTGCGCTGCTGCCATTACGGCTCCCACGACGGGGGAACCTATGGGGGTGATGGGGGGGGATCTCGATCCCGCGGTCGCCACCGCCGGGAGAGATCCCCACTTATGCCACCCCAGGCAGAGCCCCCTCACTGGGGGCTCTGGGGGCTCGGCACCTGTCCAGAGCCCCTTCTTCCCGTCGGGCACGGATCGCTTCCCCCGCTTGTGCGGTGGGAAGCGTCCGCCATTGCTCGCAAGTCTTCCGGAAGTCCAGTATCAGTTCATTTTGACTTCTCATGCTGTGAGACAAACAAAAGATTGTGGAAAAGTTGCTCTCACTTCCATTTCCCCCATAAGCAGGAACGTCATGAATTTGTGCCTGAAAAAGTCACAAATGTACTTCTAAACAATTTTTTTTATGACAAGGCAGTTGGATAAGGTAATTAAATAAGTTCCAAGTTAATTGAATAAATTTCAAGGTAATCCCAGGATAATAGTTGGATAATCCCAGGGGCGGATAAGTCTCAAGGTAATTGAATAAGTTTCAAGGTAATTGGATAATCACAGAACATGACAATTCTAAAAGAGAAAATAGAATACTTACAGAGGGCATATTAGCGACTAGAGAGAGTCAAAACCTAATATTGTCAAAGTATTATAAGGGTGTGACAGACAGAAGCTGACAGAAACCTGAGTTAAGATTAAACTGAGCTAATTAAAATAAAGACTGGACAAAGTATATTCTGAAGAGAAAAGAGGATTTAAGAGTGAGGAGTGTTTGTGAAGAAGAGGAGATTGGATTTATACCCTGCCCTTCACTAACCGAAGGAGTCTCAGAACGGCTTACATTCCCTTTCCCTTCCCCTCCGCACAACAGACACCCTGTGAGGTAGGTGGGGTTGACAGAGCTCTTTGAGAACTGCCCATGAGAGAGCAACCCTGAAAGAATTTATGACTGACCCAAGGTTACTCCAGCAGCTGCATGTGGAGGAGTCGGGAATCAAACCTGGTTCTTCCAGATTAGAGTCCGTGCTCCTAGCCTCTACGCACCAAACTGGCTCTCACCATTGAAAGAGTTTGATACCTCAGTCAGGAGTTATTAACATGCACTGTTTTATTCACTGAAGAGACAAGTTACAAAATATCTTGAAACCAATATGCTTCTTGTAAAAATAAAGTTTTATTTTGTTTACCTGGAGTCCTATGCTATTAAAATATAAGAGTCTCATTCTCAGGACCAGATAGACCAGTGAAGGCACCTTAGAGCCTGGGCAAAACTCAATGGGAAAGGTTAATTAATAGGATTGGAATTAAATTTCTGGTGGCAGCATTACATACCCAGAGAGAGAGAAATAACAAGAAAGTTAAAGAGACACCATATATAACCCAAAAATTACATTGCAAGTCGTTCTACAGAGGGAAGATATACAGTTACCTTTAGGTTTCCCTAAGCCAGGAAAATAGCAGTTAAGAGTTAAGAGCATTCTCCTTACCCATTCAGAGCAAGGGTGAGTGTGTGCATGTGTAGAGGAGGAAGAGGAGGAGAGGCTGATGGCAAAGTATACTGGTGCTGGTGTTTTCCCATCCAGAGCAAAGGTGTACATATGTTTGTGTGGCCTCTTCCTTTGCACCAAGGACAGAGAGAGAAGCTGCTACCACAGCTTTAAAGGGAAGGATCTGAAAGGGATTACAGAAGCACTGGAGGAAGGGCAGGGACATACTGAGAGAGCCAGTGTGAGAGACAGTTTAGTGCATTGGTTAGAAGCGCGGACTCTAATCTGAGAGAACCAGGTTTGAGTCCCCACTTCTCCACATGCAGCTGCTGGTGTGACGTTGGGTCGGTCATAAGTCCTTTCAGAGCTGTTCTCTCAAAGACAATTCTGGAAAGAGCTCTCTCAGTCCCACCTACCTCACATGGTGTCTGTTGTGGGGAGGGAAAGGAAATTGTAAACTGCTCTGAGACCCCTTCAGGTAGTGAAGGGTGGGGTAAAAATCCAGTTTCTTCTTCTACTACTTGTAATTGCTTGGAGAGTGACCTTCTGCAGACTCCTGAGTACCAGGCTCACTTTAGAATGTATCTGGTATTGGGTGAGGGGTAGTTTATTCCTTCACCACCCAGAAATGGCAAAAGCCCCACTGTATGCATGTACAGAGCAGTGTCTGCAGAGAGCAAAGAGGAACTGAGCCTACATTTATCATCCTCAACTGGTCCTGATCTATAAAGCATCAGTTTGGCAAATGCTTTAGAGAAGGAATTCTGCTTATTTTTTGTTCCACCAGCTGTTCCAAAACCATTTGCAAATCCGCACACTCCTTCTCCAACTCAGTCTCCACTGAGAAGTTAAAGTCAGGCAAATATCTGCCTTGCATGCAAAGACACACGCACGCACACAAGACTTTTCTGACTTTGTCATTAAAAATGAAAAGGCAACAATTTGGGAAGAAAGAATTATTCTGTTTTTTCCACATTCTAAGACAGGCTCTTCTCTTTCATGGAGACTCTGTGTATTTCCTCACTCCACTCTCTAACTAACAGTATTTGGTACTGGGGTTTAATTCAAAAAATCAAAACCAGATTGCTTTTGCACTACCCCAGTGAGGCTCTTTTGGGAAACTGTGTGCATTGTTCAGTGATTCCTATTCAGCACTGAGATCCAACTCCAGGGAAACAGCTGCAGTGAGTGACTGCCTCCTGTTCACCATTCAGGCCTAGTGGCCAAGTTACGTATTCCAATTTCTTAATACACGTTATAGAAATCTTAATATTTATGCACGATGTTTTGAAGCCACATTTACGTTCTTATTTCAGACTATCCAAACCCACAACAATCTGTCAGTCTGAAGCCTAAAAATCAGCTAGGAGGAATGTTAAAAGCCAGATCTTTACTCACAGATTCATTTTCTCAATGGATATATTGATTTATGATATAAATATCAGCCTACTTTGGTGCCTAATAGAGACTTAAAGAAGCTTACAACACTGTTCTCCCCCACCACACACAAACACACCATTTTTTTCTCACAACAACTACCCGGTTGAGGAAGAATGAGACAGGACAGAGAGCGAGTGTCCTGGGGTCTACCCAGGCCAGCAAGTTTCCTTGGCAGAGTGGGGATTCAAACCTGGGACTCCCTAGGTGCTAATATGGCACACAAACCTGGCTCAGGCAGGCAAACATACTGCATATGTGAAGTGCCTATCACTAATAAGTCATGTGTTACAAGAATGGAAGACTGCCCTTCACTCCTATGAGGAAAAGGATATATGTGAATTTATGAGCATTGTTATGCAAGGGGTAAACCCCAGGAATGGGGGACATGGATACAGCCCCATCGTAATGCTCTTGCCATTTGCAGCTGGTATACTTTAGCCTAAAGAATTCAGTGGGAGCCAGAGGGAAGAACTAACCTTACTTCTATTTGCAGTTTTGCCTCACTACATAAATCAGAGTTGAGCAACCTTTTATTAGACCCAGTAGGATTCTGATGAAGTGGCACAGAAATCTATTAAACAAACAAACAAACAAATACGGTACATTTATTTAATTAAAGAGCCAAACTACATCACAAAACAGAGCAAGAGCTCAAAAAAAAAAGATCCAGTGTAAGAAAGCTTATTTGCATAACTGAAAATATACAACTTAATGTTACTAATAATTAGGGTTGCCCAATGCTCCCTCTAAGCTGTAAAGTCTTGTGAGCAAAATTCTACATTGTGAGCTACTGGCATTCAAGTTGTGAGTGAGCGATTTGGCTGCTGCATCAATTAGTTTGCTCTGGAGCCATCCTTCCTGAGCTAAGACAAAAAATGTGTGAGCCGGAGGCTAAAAAACTGTGTGCTAGCTCACACTTACTCAGCTTAGAGGGAACACTGGTTGCCAGGCTGCAGCCTAGAAACTCCAGGAGCATTTTGGGGCGGGAATAGGCACACTGGCATTACACTAGCTAAAAACTGGATGTGATGTCTTGATGTCGGGGGGGGGGGTGTCTTGGATTTGGAAATACTCTGTGGTTTGGGGTAAATCCTACCGCATACCTCCACCTCCACACAAGCCGTCATGATGTCAGTTCAGTTTTTCTCTGAAAAGGATGTTGTGCACTGGCCCAATGCTGGCGCATCCTGCCATTTTTCTCCTGTCAGCCTTTGAAGTGCCAGCAGGCAATGGGGCAGATCGCTGAGCAATCTCCTGCCACCGTGGGAGGCCTGGAAACTGACATGTTAATAATCCATGAAGTTTGTGCAGCCTGAGTGTTCATTGCTGTGAATCTTTAATTAGGAAGTCACAATAAGTAATAAATATACATAGGAGCAACCTGTGTGATTGTTTTATCTGTGCATGGTTCACATTTAGCATAAATCTGTTCATGGTTTGCACTTGGACTACTGGCAACTGTTTATCCTTTTCCCTTTCTGTAAAGTTTCCCTATGAAGTCTTTCAGTCCCATATTTTCCCCATCGTTCATTTCACATATTGGTTATACTAGCATCTCCTCCAATATATCTTAAAGGAGTTCACTGTCCTGTATAAAGAGCCATTTTTGGCTCTATACGAAACCAAATGTGACTCTATAGCAGTAGTTTGCATTATCTGTGATTTTGATGTCAGGAATTCTGCAAATGGATCTCCCAGTGTCACCCCCCCTCCTTAATAGCAGGCATGTGGTGGCCCGGTTTGGATAGGGACTGAGCTGAAACAGACCCATGAGGATCCTATTTGTCCCAGTGAGAAAACAAACAGGTACAAATCTGGGTACTAAGAAGTCAGTTTCAGATCAGGAAGACTGGAGTTGGAGGCTGAAATCCCACAATCCTTTGTGCCATGGTCCTGATCTAAATTACACCTGCATACTCCTGCTATTTAAAGAAACAAAAGTGTTGGGAACTCCTTGCCCAGAAATTCTAGTCTGGTGACTGGTTTGGCCCTTAGTTATGCTGGAATTAAAAGTTAGAATATCAGAGAAAGAGAATACATTAAGAATCGATTTTCATTATGGAACTACAGGAGTGGCTCCACAAGTTAAGGCATGTTGTTTACATGCCATTCTAACATTATAATGCCTGAAAAGTTCCTTCTTCTCTCTCCCTCATTTTCTCTATAATATACCAACCTTAAAAGCAGGACACACACAGACAAGGCAGGGATCTCTTCCTACTCAGGGTATTCCCCAGGCATGTAGAAAATGACTATGTAAATCAAGCAAGGGGGTGGGAACCAACCAGCTGTACAACTGACTACATTCCAGGAGTTCTTAAAGGGTCAGTAAGAGGGAAAACTTAGGGTGGGGAAATCAGCTGGGCAAAGTCACCCGCGAACTTACTTACTGAATAGTGGAGGAGGAAATTCTGAGAAATGGGGTAGGACTTCCAAGTCGTCTCTCTCTTGTACAGTTTCTCATGAGCTCTATGTTTATTCCACTAAAGATATAAGTCAGGCAATATGTCCTATCATTCTGAAATCTGGGATCTCTCTGGTAAGGGAAGTCATTCACGCATATTTCAAAAAAATCTAGTTTAAGTTGGCAGATCCTAACATAAACTTTTAAAATAATGCCTTGATCTTGAAGTATCACATATTTGCAACATCTATTTTGCAAGCAAAACATGCTTTTAAAATCCCCCCCCCCCAATTTAAACTGTGTACAAAAATTCAGAAGACCCCAAGGGTTAGGTCCTTAGTGAAAATCTACCGTGTTTTATAAAGTTAGGAAATGTCAAAGTTCACACTTTAATTTTGCATTAAGTACTGGCAAGTTATGTGAATAGGCTTGCTTGGTAAAATACGCCGTATTCCTTGAAGTTCTGCACAAAAGTATAATGGTCCTTTGTAGTGATGACTGGATCACCTGTGTCCTTTGTAGTGATGACTGGATCACCGGTCTGGGCTGTTGAAAAGGTGTTTTATATGTACATCATATGGAGGAATTTTTTTTAACCCATTGCTAGATACAGATGCATCACCTGAAGGTTACTGGGTGTCAATGAAAATGATCAGGGAAGCTGTTCCTTTAAAAACCTGGACATTCACTACAGTTACTGTCATGCTGGTCTACAGTAATACAGCTAAATTTGAGCTGAGCAGCACTGGAGAAACCAATAAGGTTTTGGGGGTGTGAGATTCTGCGAGAGTCAAAGCTTACTTCATCAAATGCAAGTCAGAATGGAGATCTGACAGCTTCAATGGACCTGACAATCTTGTTGGTCTCTAATGTGTTACTGAACTCGGATGTAGATACTGTGATGGTAGAACACTGGACCTTTTGTGGTGGCATCCAGCAGAAATCCAGCTTTTAAATTTCTGCATGGACACACCCCAAGCGCTGAATGACCAAAGCAACATGGGTGCGTGGAACTTATTTGTAAGTGAGCATAATATGTGAGATGTGTTTATTGTTTAAACGGTGTAGTAGTTAAGACATGTCTTAAATTACAATTTCCATTTAAAAAAAAAAAGCAGGGGTGAAGCTGCAAGTGTGCTAACTCTTCTCTTGAACAGAACTGGCATTGGTCCTAGAAGGTATGCCTTACAGCCAAAGTCCAATGTGCAATCACCTGCAATATTCAAATGGGAATGTTGCTGATTTCTCATGTATCTGCTCTGTGTGTTTGTGTGTGTGTGTGTGTGTGTTAAGTGCCATCAAGTCTCTTTTGACTTATGGTGAACCTATGAATTAATGTCCTTCAAAATATCCTATCATTAAGAGCCTTGATCGGGTCTTGTGAACTAAGGGCTGTGGCTTCCTTGATTAAGTCAATCCATCTCCTGTTGGACTTTTCTCTTGTCCTGCTCCCTTCAACTTTCCTAGCATTATTGCCTTTTTCAGTGAGTCTCATCTTCTAAACTGTTACCCAGTAGTCATTCTTGTGGCAAACCCATAATTTCAGACATTGACTAGATGAGTATAGGATGAACAGGAGGTCTTCAGGACTACTGATCATCTCTGCTTTTGTTTATCCACTGTTATGTTAAAACACACACAGAGAGAAACCTTATCGATCCAATAAACTGATAACAATATTCAATAGAAAACTGAAACAAATTGATGATCAAAAATATTCTAATTCTAAACAGGTGGATATACATTGTACAACAATTGCTGAATTCCATACTTAAATGTCATTTCTTTTAACCCACTCAAGAATATCCAAAATAGTTGCCTTCTTGATGCATACAAGTTGTCAATGATTACTAGAGACAATTAATACTAGAATATATAGTTCTTAAAAAGGCATTTAACAATAAATTCCTAGAGTGCACTATGGCCCCTGGACACAAATGTAGTATAACAGCAGTAATAATGTGATCCAACATGAATCAGTTCGTAAACTTGTACTGTAGAAAAATTAGTTTATGCCTAATTAAAATGATATCTAAAATTACACTTAAAGCTCCAACCACTACTCACTAGCATACTTTAGTCCTATGTACAGGACTGCATGAAGAAACGGAGTTACTAAACCTCAAGGTGGGGTGCTGAAGTTCTGGAATAGAAGGAGGAGGAGGAGGAGATTGGATTTATACTCTGCCCTTCACTATCCAAAGGAGTCTCAGAGCGGCTTACAATCCTTTCCCCTTCCCCTCCCCACAACAGACACCCTGTGAGGTAGGTGGGGCTCAGAGAGCTCTTTCAAGAACTGCCCTTGAGAAAACAGCTCTGAAAGAATTTATGGCTGACCCAAGGTCACCAGGAAAAAAAGCACTGTTAACGCAGACAATAATTCACAAACAATATAAGGATTCACTATCCTCACAAAGGAGGAGCTTTAAATGGAACAATATAACAGCCCAGCAGGGTCTATACATACATTAAACAACCCAACAAGGTCTACATGCATGAATACATAAACCTTCTCTTATACAGGAAATCTTCAAACCTCAAAATCTTCAGACGAAGTTAAATGGGATCACAGGGTCTTGCCACAATATAATACAACAGCCCAGCAGGGTCTATACATATATTAAACAACCCAACAAGGTCTGCATGCATGAATATATAAGTTTTCTCTTATACAAGAAATCTTCAAACCACAAAATCTTCAGACGAAGGATGAAGATGCCGGCTTTGATCCTTCATTTTGTCAGAAGCTTTTTCAGCTTAAACTTCTTCAGAACAATGAATCCAATTTTTATCACACCAGCAGCTGCATGTGGAGGAGCAGGGAATCAAACCCAGTTCTCCCAGATTAGAGTCCACGCTCCTAACCACTGCACCAAACTGATCTCCAGACTACAAAGATCATGTCCCCTGGAGTAACATGTCAGCTTCAGAAGGTGAACTCTATGGCATGTCACACCCCTGCTCAGCTCCTTCCCCTCCCCAAACTCAATCCTTCCCTAGGCATTGCCCCCAAATCTCTAGGAATGTCCAAGGCCAGAGTTGGCAGCCCTGCTGCACACACTGCTGAGTTCACAGAAATGCTTGTTATTCAATGATTTCTGTAATTGTGGTGGGTTTTTTTTTCAACCGTTGCAATCGAATCAGAATGAAAGACAATGTGTTTCTCCAAGTCAGACTATGTGTTTCTCCACAGGATTCCCAACACAGAAATGGGATTGCATACAGAGAACCCACATTGGCAAGTTAACCAAGCCTCACAAAATCCTATAGAACATAGCCCTAGTATGGCTGAGAAGTTTCTAGGAGACTCATCCTACCAGCCCAGGATTTATTATTTAGAAAATGTATATACTACTGTGTGACGGACTACACTTTAAAAGCAGGTTTCAGGGTACAGCTAAATCAGACAGCCAGGAGGTAAAGAGTTAGCTTTCCTCCTGGAATGGAGAGCTTGAGTGACAGGCTGCTCCTCTTCTCTGATTGGCCAGTGCCTGCTGAGGGAAATAAAGGATCAGCTGAGGATTGCAGGGAGAGTCAGTTTGAGTTTCATTCTGGAATGGTTCTGTCAGATGGAACCATTCTGAAGGCAGTTGGTTCCTAAGAGTTTGGAGTCAGTGTGTCTGATAGGAAAAATCAGACAGATTCACCTGCTGAGTAAAAGAAAAGGACTCCTTGCCTTAACTGTGTTGTATCCAGCGCTATTTTTGGGCAGGAACGCACAGGAACGGAGTTCCAGCTGGCTCCTGAGTTGGCCACACCCAGCAGGAACTCATTAGCATAATAGGCCACACCCAACAGCAGAAACTCATTAGGATTGGCTACATTCGGGGTATGTGGCCTAACATGCAAATTAATTCCTGCTACAAAAAAGGCCCTGGGTTTTGACAACAAACAAGGTAAACAGAATAAGAAGAAAAAGGTGGGTGTGGCTGGATGACCACACTTCTGGTAACATGGGTGTGTGGCCTAATATGCTAATAAGCTGTGCTGTCAGTGGTGTGGCCTAATATGCTAATGAGTTTCTGCTGTTGGGTGTGGCCTATTTTGTTAACGAGTTCCTGCTGGGCTTTTTCTACAAAACCCCCCTGGTTATACCTATAACTTGAGAAGGAATTCAAGTTAAGAATTCATAGTCTCAGTGTCAGCATAAGATGAAGGCCATTTTACACAAACACCAGAGAACTGGGGGAGAGTTTTTGGCAAGAGTGACTGGGGTAGTGTGTGGAGACTCCCTTTCAAGCCAAAAAAGGAAGAGGGTTGATTCTTCTGAGGGGGAGATGATTAATTCCTGCCCAGTGTCAAAGAGGGTTTAGCTCTGAAGAGGACCCTAGTCTGTGGTAAAGGGGAAATGGTTTTAGACATCTCAGGAAGTAGAGATAAACTGTAACTTTAACAAAGGAATGAGTTAGGTTCACAAAGACAGTGTCCAATTCCAGGAAATCTGAACTGCCATAGGAAACAGTCCGAAGAAACATTGTTGCTGAAACTAATGTACTAAATGTCATCGCCCAGAGCCCTGTGTATACAGGGATTGGGTAATTTATCAGTCCAAAATGATTTATAAATATTGGATATGATTTTGGGATTCAGGAAATAATCGGGATTGCCAAATTTATTTGGCTCTATTACACCGCTTCTGGGTTCACTCGTGCACATCACGTCTTGCAAAAGCCATTTAAAGGGAAAGTTCCCCTTAAATTACTTTTGCAAAGCTAAGCCCTATGCCAGTGAACTTGAATTGGCACAAGTTCACTCACCTTTAAATTTAAATGCATTTTCCCAGCTCCACTGCTGCTGGGCTGGCTTGGCTTGGCGAATGCATTTAAAGAGACCTTCTCTAAGTCAAGTTGGCCTGCATGGTGGGGGTGGGGAGAATGCATTTAACTTTAAATGCATTCTCCCAGCCCACTACTGCCACCACCACAACACAGGTGGCTTTGTACAGAGGATGTATATAAAGAGACACTGTATCTTTAAATGCCTACTCCAAGCTTCGCTGCAACTCAGCCGAGCCCGAATAAATGCTGAATAATATCAGCTTTTATTCAGGCTCAGCTAGTTCAGTAGCTGAATCAGATTCTAAAATCTGATTTGGCTGAATAAATACCCAAAAAAAATCAATAAGGTGTTTTTGGGGGGTATTTATTCGGCTTGGCATATATCAAGTGCGCACCCCTATAAAACACCTTTTGCTACTAAGAATACCTGAAAATAAGCTTTAATAACTTCATTTTGCCAGTTTATAGAAGTTAATTTTGTACCATCTACAACTTTTACCTCAGCAATCCCCATCCCTTCCTGTTGAATAAACTCGTTCTTTTGTTTTACTGTTAATCTGCCTCCGGTGCCATTTCAAAAGGGAAATAAGAAGAGGGTTCCTGCTTTTCCACAGAAAGTTCCTTGGGCTGGGCTAAAGGCCAAATTATATTCTGTAGACAGGGTGGGACAGAAAGCCTTTTATAACCTGCTTTCATTTACACACTACTAGTGGCTGCTCAGTCACAGCAGGGAACTAAAAAGAATTTGGTGGGAAAATCTGCCTCAAAGTGGGGAAAGTGACAGAGGTCCATCATAACTTCCTATCCAAAGACATGGAATTCACTCCCACAGGATTTGGCGGTGGCTATAAGCATGGATGGCTTCAAGAGGGAACTGGATAAACATATGGAGCAGAGGTCCATCAGTGGCTATTAGCCACAATAGGAACTCTCAGTCTGGGGCAAGTGATGCTCTGTATTCTTGGTGCTGGGGGGGGCAACAGTGGGAGGGCTTCTGGTGTCCTGGTCCCACTGGTGGACCTCCTGATGGCACCTGGTGTTTTTGGCCACTGTATGACAGAGTGTTGGACTGGATGGGCCATTAGCCTGATCCAACATTAGCCTGGATGCAGGGTCAGACCACCTACTTCCCTGGTTTTAACCCTGAGCTGGGGGATATATCCCGGGACTAATGCCTCCACATCACTTCCAGCCACCCCTTATTTACTTAGCAGATGACCAGTTATGCCCTAAAAGTGCTGGCTAGGTCTGAGAAGCATCGGGCTACCTCACATATGTTAATCTATAGCGCTGTTGGTTAGAAAGAAATGCTCGAAAAATGTGTTTTGACTTCATGACGGCTATGGAAAACATACTAGGAAGCTGCTGCCAAGAGCTACATTTATGCATTATTGTATGATATACACTTCAATATCTCTCTCATTACAGTGTCAAAAGCGCCTACATTTAATCCCAAACCGATCTGAGATCATAATGAACTATTTGGGACTGGCTGTTAGACCTTAGTTTTGAATGTGTTATTTTCTTACTTTTGAGCCTTGAATCATGAAATATCTGAGATCACTCCTAACTTCTGGAGGAGACCCAAAAGCTAAACATCTCCTGGGAAAATCTGACATAGCTAATAATAGTCAAGTTCAGTCAAGGATAAAGAAAATTGTATTTCGCTGGCTATGTTCTAGGGTTGCCAGCACTGCCTTGGCAAATGCTGGGAGATTTTGAGTTCAGTGCCTGGGGGGGGGAGGGGTTCAGACAGGATGTGACATCACTTCCAGGTGGTTTTAGAAATTTCTCCCAATCTTTGTTGTAAATACCATAGCGGCATGGGGGAATTTCTAGAGCATCAGTATGAAGGCCATTTTATAGCCACTTTTTCTCTTGTTCCTCAATTTGTTGTGGGCAGGAGATTGGGGCTGAGGTCAGGGGTTTACCTGATACAGGTTGGCAAATGTTTAAAGTTCTGGAATTTACCACTCCCACTTTTTTTTTGCTTGTTGGAACTATGTTAAAGAATGCAGTGCAGTAATCTTAACAACCCTTTCCCTGCTTTGGAAAATGTTTTCACCTCATTGTTCCCCACAGACCATCAGAGAGTGCACAATTAGGTGCATAATCTGGTACCTAGTGTGGAACTCTGTAGATCTCAGCTTATTAAAAACAAGCACGTTTCTTGCCTTTACAGGTTGCAAAGATTCATTTTTTAAAAATGTGTAAGCATCTAGAGATCAAATTGCCAACATTCGCTTGATTATGGAAAAAGCAAGGGAGTACCAGAATAACATCTACTTCTGCTTCATTGACTATGCTAAAGCCTTTGGTTGTGTGGATCACAACAAACTATGGCAAGTCCTTAAAGAGATGGGAGTACCAGACCACCTCACATGTCTCTTGAGAAACCTGTATAAGGGTCAAGAAGCGACAGTTTGAACCGGATATGGAACAACTGATAGGTTCAGAATAGGAAAAGGAGTGTGACAAGGATGTATATTGTCACCCTGTTTATTTAATTTATATGCAGAGGACATCATGCAAAATGCCAGTCTGGATGAATCACAAGCCGGAATTAAGATTGCTGGAAAAAACATCAACAACCTCAGATATGCAGACGATACCACTCTAATGGCAGAAAGGGAAGAGGACCTCAAGAGCCTCTTGCTATAAATGAGAGAGGAGAGCACAAAAGTTTGCTTGAAACTCAACATCAAAAAAACTAAGATCATGGCATCCAGCTCCATCACTCCTTGGCAAATAGAAGGGGAAGTCGTGGAAGCAGTGACAAACCAAGCAAAAACCAAGCAGATGGTGGCTGCAGCCATGAAATTAAAGGACGCCTGCTCCTTGGAAGGAAAACTATGGCAAACCTAGAGAGCAAAATAAAAAGTAGGGACATCAAAAGTCCGTATGGTCAAAGCAATGGTATTCCCAGTGGTAATGTATGGCTGCGAGAGTTGGACTATAAGGAAGGCCGAGCACCGAAGAATAGATGCTTTTGAATTATGATGCTGGAGAAGACTCTTGAGAGTCCCATAGACTGCAAGGGGATCAAATCAGTCTATCCTAAAGAAAAGCAACTCTGACTGTTCCCTGGAAGACCAGATACTGAAGCTGAAACTTAAATACTTTGGCCACCAAATGAGAAGAGAGCACTCACTGGAGAAGACCCTGATGCTGGGAAAGATCGAATGTCAAAGAAGAAGGGGACGGCAAAGGATGAGATGGTTAGACAGTGCTATTGATGCAGCGAACATGAAACTGAGCAAACCCCGGAGCACGACAGAAGACAGGAGGGCCTGGCGTGATGTGGTCCATGGGGTCATGAAGAGTCGGACAAAACTGTGCGACTGAACAACAACAACAACAACAAAGCATCTCTTGAAAAAAATTCCAGAATCCCCAAGCAGAATATCTGTGTTTTGCATGGATCCACTGATAACTTCCTATAGAAAAGTTTTGCTTCTCTGTATATACACACCTCCTTCTACTCCTCTCTGGCTCATAAAACCTTCTTCTTGGCAACCTTTCATGGCTAAGCAGAGACAGCCCAAAACTACAGATTCATACACAACAACAACCAACAAGTAGTATGGTACAGTCACTGTCACTTTTCATAAGTAGACAGCAAGGAGTAATATTAGTACTTGTGCTTGTGTCAGGACTGTTGTGCATGCAGAAATCTTCTGTGGGGTCCAACCCATTGTTAAGAAGTGGGGTGTTCCCCAAAAAGCTGAGGACTTTGTCAAAAACCTGATAAATAGGCTATGGCAGGGGTGGGCAATTGTTTTGGCTCGGGGGCCACTTTGTGGGAGTGGAGGTTAGCGGAGGGCCACACCTTTTAAAATGATTGCATTCATTAGTTAACCCTCGCTTTGGTGCAGCCCGGGGAAGGCGAGGGTGGGGGCGGGCAGGGCTTCCCTGGAGTGCTGCGGCCCTGGGAAGAGGAGGATGGGGGAGGGAAAGTAACTTACCTTCCTTCTTCTGCCTCCTCGTCGCCCAACAGGGCTACTGGGAGCAGGGGGTGGGGCTTGGTAATGTGCCCGCCCCCTGGACACTTCACCCGTGGAGCACCACTTCTCTGCGCTCCGGGCCCAACGGAGGCCTGACTGAAACCACATGGCCAACTGTCTTGGTGGGCCGCAAAAAACTCTGTGGCGGGCCACATGTGGCCCCTGGGCCTCAATTTGCCCACCCCTGGGCTATGGGAAAGGAGGTGTGTCAGAGAGGTATATAAAAGGAGATCTAATGCTTCTGTATGGATACACATTTCATACACATCATCTGCAAAAATAATTAAAACATCCCAAGTCAGCAGTAGCAACGGACTGGAAAGCAAAAATGGCCCTGGAAAGGGCCCCACCCACCCCCAATGGGGGAAGGGAATGAGCAAAAGCAGACTCAGCTCAGTGGCTGTATGCCTACCCCACATGGGTCCCATGCAGCTGGATTGCTCACTGCCACTGTTGCTTACCTGCACAGGATGAGTGCTGCCTGCTTGCCACAGTGGTGGCTCAAGAGTCACCCTTCATTTGGGGCAACAGTGGCCCCAGTGTGTGTGTGTGTGGGGGGGGGGGTTTGGCTGTGTCCCAGGACATCAGCCCATTGGGAATTTTTTCTATGGCCTTAATGGCTAGTCTGCCCCTGCAGGTCAGTAAAGTGGGGGGGGGGGGTGGTGGTGGTGAAAGAATGTAACTTGCACATATTCTTCTAATAAGTTTATGGCAGAGGTGAGATGTTAAGAGCAATACTGAGCAGGTCTACTCAGAATCCTCATCTTTTCAATAGGGCTTACTCCCCAGGAAAATGCTCTTGGGATTGCACTGTTCCTCCTGAGACAAGGCCGCTGCTTACCACACAGGTAGCTCAATATTTGCAGTGATTACCTTCGGTCCCTTGTGTGGTATGTCATTTATTATACAACAGAGAAAGTGAGAGGCAGAAGAAAAGCCCACTAGGTGCATTCCACAACATTGCAGAACTGGAGACTGTCTCCCCAATTTGGCTTCCAAGGAGGTGTGCCCACATTTGTCTGTCTAAGTCAGAGATAAAAGGGACTAAATACACAGTGGCCACATCTGTCAAGCCTTTAAACTTAGAAAAATATAATCTAGGATCAAACACAGACACCAGACACACAGGAGGCATAGCAAGTCGGATTTGAAAATGAATCAGAGACTTAACAGCGGATGAGAAATCCAGACCTAGCCTTGCTAAAAGTATTTCATGTACAACAGACTAACCCCCCAGCAAGCCAGACTTACCTCCCCTGCAACCCAAGTATCTCCTTTTGCCTTTATAAAAAAAAATGCCAAACTGTATTAATCTCATTTATAATAGCATATTTTTCACACACTTTTAAATTCGGCACCTCCAAAACTACAGACAGATGAACAACTGCATCCAGATGTGTCCTGATTATTATACACAGCTCACCTCAAGTGTGCTCCTCATCTCTGCCCCAAGCATATATCCAGGGATGGAATTTACAGTTTCCTGCAGAAATCCTCTTAAGGAATTCATCTAGCCCTGACCTGGGTAGCCCAGGCAAGCTTGATCTCATCAGATCTTGGAAGCGAAGCAGGGCTGACCCTGGCAAGTGCTTGGAAGGGAGACCGCCAAGGAACACCAGGGCTGAGAGAGGCAGGCAATAATAAACCAGCTTTCTGAAACATCCAAGCCCCACTAGGGGTCGCCAGAAGTCAACCATGACTTCCAGGCACACACAAAACACTCACAAAAGAAGAAGAAGAAGAATTTGTCTGATATTCTTTTATTGGAGGAATACAAAGCAATGTCTGAAAACTAACAATTGCAAAATGAAATTAAAACAAGAGTCAAAAAGGAGCCTTCACAACACTCCCTGAAAGGCAGCAATATTTTCGGTCTTGCATCAGTACCTTCCAGTAATTCCAACACATCAAACGTTAACAGTGAGCAGTGAGAAATGTCACTAAGTATACATATAATAATCCAGTGAGTAGCAGATCCTCTAAGCCCACTCATACAGGAAGCTTCTCACTGGATTTCTGATTCGTTGCTCTGGCCTAGCGCCTTTCTAATTAGTCTCTAATGAGGACCAGCAGTTCCCAGGCATCTCTGCATCAGGTGTGACTGGATCATTCACTCATTCATCGTACAGAGAGGCAGCAGAATTCTCAGCTCTAAAAGGAACTTTCCCACTCCCCAGGGAAGAGGTACCAACAGAGATGTAAAGCAGATAGCACAGGCCAGCAGTGGTGCACCATGGATTATTCCTGTCACAAATCAAACTTCCCTCAGAGAGTGACGCCCCTGTGTCAGTCTGTCACGTCTCCACACGGGGACCAAATCCCTTTCCCAAGGGCCTTAGCTTGTTCTGTGCAGGAACCTGTCCTCCTGCCGTTCCCGTCATTCCAAAAGGACTTTTCAGGGATTTGTTCATGGCTTTCGTGGATCAAAGTGCACATCCAAACATTTTATATTAATTTTGGATCCAGATTTGGGGCAAGCATTCTTTTTGTTGTCCTGAATTTTGGGGACTTTTCTTACCATTTGGGGATTTTTTTTTCCCAGAGCTTTTTTTTTTGGTCAGGATCCCAAAACTTGGGAACATTTTATCAGTTGCCCCACAATTCCCCCACCCCCAGAGGCTTGGACCAGGGAGGAAAGGAGAGAGAAAGGAAACTGGTCTTGCCAAACAGCTGTTTGGTAGCATATCCCACCCTTTGAATTTCAAAGGACCATTATTTTCTATGGGAAGACCAGTCTCCCCAAATCACTCAGGGCTACCCCCATAAAAATAATGGCACTTTAAAATTTAAAGGGACTGGGGACACCGACTCACAGTTGATTGGGTAGATGTGGCCTTGGAGCCTAGGACTACAGCCCATAGGACACAATGGAGCTGTTATTTCCTAGGAATGGTAGAAAGGAAAAGTGTACTGCCTATAGGAAATCATTGGCCCATTATTTCCAGGGAGTGGTAGACCTAGACAGGGAGGCCAGGGCTACCCAATCAGGGACATTGTTTTCTATGGGACAGATCTGGCCTCCAAGTTGGAAGCCATGTCTTCCCACAGAAAATAACAGCCCTTTAAAATTTAAGAACATAAGAAAAGCCAATGCTAGATCAGGTGGATGGCCCATCCAGTCCAACGCTCTGGCACAGTGGCCAAAAATACCAGGTGCCCTCAGGAGGTCCAGCAGTGGGGCCAAGACACTAGAAGCCCTCCCACTGTTGCCCCCCACCCAAAGCACCAAGAATACCGAGCATCACTTGCCCCAGACTGAGAGTTCCTATCTATACCTTGTGGCTAATAGCCACTGATGGACCTCTGCTCCATATGTTTATCCAATTCCCTCTCTTGAAGCCGTCCGTGCTTATAGCTGCCACCACCTCCTGTGGCAGTGGATTCCATGTGTTAATCACTCTTTGGGTGAAGAGCTAAAGGGAGGGAGACACCACTAAACAACTATTTGGTGGACCAGCTTCATCCCTCTCCCCCTTAGTTCCTGGCCCCTAAAACACTCTTGAAATTCTGCAAGATAAATTTTCATGACTCTGTCATGAAAGTGTTTAGGTTCAGATATCTCAGAGCCAACCCAAAAGAAGCTGACTTCTCCCCCACCCCCCAGCTCAGGTATACCCCAGTGCACACCCCTAGATCAAAGCCATTATCTGTATTGTCAAAGGAAAGCTAATGAAATATAAGAAAAGGGAAGAGCGCTCTCCTCCTGCCACTTCTGCAAGTCCACTCTTCTTTAGCATCCCAACAGAAGACAGATATTAGCAAGCGCAGACTGGATAGACTTTTTTTTGTTTGAAATGTAATCATAAGGCAACACTGGAGAACTCTGTACCTGTCCTAAGCGCTGGAGTGCAATGTCAGCTCCCAGGATGGGACCAAACATTAATCGTACTATAAGCAATCAAGTTCATTTTATGCCAGTTTACTGAACATTATACTGAACATGAACCTGGATCATGATTAGGCAGATCATGAGAGGGAGGGCAGGAAGGGTTGCAGCAGTGTGCTTAGTTCTCGTGGCCATTTCTTACATGCCCGAGGAAATGCCGAATGCTGCTTGGGGTCAGAAAGCAATTTTTCTCTGGGCCAGTTTGGCCAGGAATCCTGGAGGGTTTTTTTTTTTGTGGTCATTTTCTGGGCATGGAACAGGGGTCACTGGGGGTGTAGGGGGGAGGTATTTGTGAATGTCCGCCTTGTGCAGGGGGTTGGACTAGAGGACCCTCGAGGTCCCTTCCAAATCTATGATTCTATGGATAGCCCAGGCTAGCCCAATCTCATCAGATCTCGGTCAGCCCTGGCTAGAATATGGATGGGAGACCTCTAAGGAATACCAGGAGTATGACAGGGAGGCAGGTAGTGGCAAACCACCTCTGAATGACTCTTGCCTTGAAAACCCCACAGGGTCACCATTAGTCAGCTGTGACATGATGGCACCTTCCACCACCACAGTGAACCTCATATAGTATTGGGCTCTGACCCAAACCCAGCATTTCCAGGTGGTACCAAGAACAGAAGCAGAGATTTTGGTGATGCAGAGAAAACAAGGTGCTCCTGAGGCAATGAGCCAGTGGAGCAGGATGTCCCAAGAACTTTGACGCCCCTTTGAATGAGACAACAAGCCCCCACACCTAAGAGTGCAAAGGAACCACACATTTGTACTATAAAGGGTTAAGACATTCCCTGTGGCCACAAATCGTGCTCAGGGAAACTACCCAAGCTGTCAAATATGTGTCTTTCCTCCTCCTTCTGCAATATGTTATTTCCATTTCTGCATCCATCTCTTTTATGCAGTCTGGCAGACTGATTTACATACATAACAAGAAAAAAAGAGAGCTATGCATCTTTAAAAAAACCAAAAAAACCCACCACACATTGCAAAGGAAACACGCACATAAGGAGCTATAACAGTATGACTGCCTAAGAGGAATAAAACCTGCCTATTTGGTGCACCGTGGTGGCCAGAACGCTAATTCTATTTATATACGCATGCATAATACATACAGCAAAGGGAATCTATCTACTCACAAAGAGGTTTGAAGGAGATGTGTTCCGCTCCTCGATTTGACCGGACCACATTCAGAGCCAGGGCTGCAGCAAGCAGCATCCGCAAAAGCTTTAAACACTTCACCTTAAGCAGGCTAGCAACTGCACTACCTTAGTGAGGAGGAAGATTTAAGAGCTACCGATCCTCCTACTTTGTGGGCATTGCCTGATCAGGTGCTGAGCTGCATAGTTAATCAAGGGTAAGAGCCTTCTTCAAAGCAGTTGACGTTGGGCTCCGGTGCACAAGAACAAAATCAGGCTGGCTTCGATCTACACTCAGTGTGAAGCTCAAGAAAGAAAGGGGATGAAATTCTATGCAGACAAAAAAAAGAGAGAAATAAGCCAGCTTCAATACACTTTAAAAAACATGTGTGAAGATGCCTCTGGACGCTCCCACTGTTGTCTTCCTGCTAGCTGGACTGTACAGGGCAGGGGTCTATCTGGTTCTTGTTGGTGCCATCCTAATGAGCGTCACACCCTTCTACTCCCATTGACTTCAAGTGGGCTTAGAAGGGCTTCTCTTCGTTTAGTATTACAGTGTATGTAAATTTGTATAAAGTGCCACGTACACCTACAGCAGCGGACATTAATAATAATTAATAATAATAGCTGTGACCCAGATAGCCTCAGGCTAGCCCGATCTTTTGAGATCTTGTCTAGGTCTGCAGCCCTAAAGATGTCTGGCTGCTTTCTTAGTCCTGGCCTCGACCTGGTGGAACTCTCTGACGACCACCACCAGAGCCCTGCAGGACTTTATGCAATTCCACAGGGCCTGTAAGGCAGAGATGTTCAGGCAGGCTTTTGGTTGAGGACAGTGACGGTTTCCACTCTAGCTGGAACCCTTTTATGCTCTCCAGATCATTTTGTCCCCCTCCTCCTCTGCCCTTGAGGTGGCTGGGCAGCCTGGAATGGGGGTGGTTGGGGTGGATTAAGTTCGCCATCTGGAGTTTTAATTTATCTACTAGTATTAATGTGTTTTATTTTTATACTGAAGTTTTTATTCATTGTTGTACATCAACCAGAGCCCGGTGGTATCAGGGATGGGCTATTCACAGGGGTCATTTTGTAGAAAAAGAGGTGCAGGAGCTTATTAGCATAACTCATTAGCATAACTTATTTGCATATGCCACACCCCCTGACATCACCAGAAGTATGTCAGAAGGCAAGAAAGAAAGAAGGGAGAGAGAGACAGAGAGAGAGAGAGAAGAAAGAAAGAAAGAAAGAAAGAAAGAAAGAAAGAAAGAAAGAAAGAAAGAAAGAAAGAAAGAAAGAAAGAAAGAAAGAAAGCTGGCAGAGAGGGGACAGTTACTAATCCAAGCCTCAGAAATACCACTATTCTGGGAGGATAGCTTCAGTGGTGGCTGAAGCCTTCAAGAGGCTAGTCGGAGGAACAAGGACCTTTCCAGGGGACGGGGTCATTTTGCTGCAGCCATGACACAAGCAGGCCTTCCCCCCGGGGGGGGGGGGGGAGGCTGGCATCAACTTCCGGAGCTGCGCTCCCATGAGCTCCTGCTCGAAAGGACCCCTGGCTATTCAGAAGTATCATCATCATCTCGGAAGCTAAGCAGGGCAGCCCTGGCTAGTGCTTGGATGGGAGACCACCAAGGATGTGCAGGGTTGCTATGCAGAGGCAGGCAATGGCAAACCAGCTCTGAATGTCTCTTGCCTTGAAGACCTTGCAGGATCACCATAAGAGATGGCACTTTCCACCACTAATAATAGTAAATTATGATCATGGAGATGTTCTGCTGAGTTAGCAGACACCACAGTGTGCCCGGAGCAGCAGTTCCATCCAGTGCTTTTATCCATGTTCTTCCTCTCCAACCATACGCAGGACATGTCTCTCTAATTATAATGGAGGCACTCAGCCAGAGCAGTCCATGAACTGACATTATCTGAAATAACACCCTGATAAAAATGGAAAATACCAGCTAAATTGGAGGGGGGGTGGGAAGCAATGCTCGCTGTCGTTTCTTTCTGGCAATTAGCCCATCAGAAATGCCATGGTGTTCACACACAAAAACAACACTTGGCTACAAAAAAAAAGAAACTAAAGTGCAGATCATTATCAGTTCACATTTCAAAAGCTGAGATTCATAAGAAAAATGGCTTTATCGCCTTGTTTCATGACTGCATTCTGCAGCGACACAATTCAGATATGAACATTTGAACACTGGACTTCATCCCTTTCCTGAACTTCGGCACTACACTACTAAAGCTGGAGAGAGAGCTTTCCAGCCACCAGGAAAATATTTCACTTTCCTCAGTTTCCCCTTAATGTTTAATTAACTGTCCATCCTGGACTATTAAATAGCTATCAACTCTTTGAGGAGGTGGTCTCCCAGTATCAGTAACAAAGTAACCTAAGCAAGCCTCGGGCATTTGCAAAGTCTCTCCCTCCCCAACCCAATCAAGAGTAAAGAGCTTTGTGCTGCACAATCGACAATTCTTCCAAGAACAAAGTTGTTACATTTGGACTGAAAGTAGGACACTGACAAATCATGCAGCAAATTACCAATGGTTCCAACAATAACACACATTATACTGTTCTGCAATTCTCCACATTTAACATGTGTGAAGCCGCCCAGCAAAAACCCCCTCTATCTTAACTTTAGATGGGTTTCAGATTAATTGACAAACCACTGAGTACAAGGCTATTTCCTTGAAATGTAAACTGAACTCTATGGAATTCCAACCAAAAGAGCCCTAAAATTTAAATACTGGAGTACCATCTATCAGCAATACAGAGAAGAAAAGGACAGATGTCAACTGACAGAACAGAGCTAAACCAGCAGTTCTGAAAAGTGTGGTCCAAGGACCACCGTGATGCAAATAACAGACAAAAATGCAGAGATGCCAGAAACTTCTGTAAAGTTTCCACCACATGCAGAAGAGATCAAGCTGCAGCTGCTTGCCCTGCTGAAGGCAAAGCTGCTTTCTTGTGGAAATGTCAAAGAAATCTCTGAGTGTATGGACTGTCGTCCCCAGGTGTCTCACAAATATCCACCTTACTAAGGGCATCTGAGAAATGCCAAAGAACTCTCTGGCCAGTATATCTTTGAGTACACTGACGATTCTCTGCAATTCAGATTACTCAGCAGCAGTCCCCATTCCAGGCTACAGTGGGGCATCTCGGGGCTAGGCCCCGCCAACTTACTGGCAAGTCCCCATGACTTCCCATCCAGCCCGGAGCCCCCAAGTGGTGGCAGATGTGGGGAAGGAGCTGAGTATTCCTTTAATTTGATTAGTCAGTGCCCTCTAAGAAATTTAAATGCCCCCCGACTAAAAAAATCCTGGCTATGGGCCCACCCCATTCATGTGAACTTTGATGCCACGATGATCACCACCAGAACCTTCTGTGATCAAACACCTCATTCACACACCAGGCAGGCTCTGTTGCTAGGTCACCTCGATGTTTTTGCTCAAAATCCATCTTTGAACACCCTGCTGAGGAACTTTGCACCTGCGCAGTAGTGACATGTGCTACAGTGTCATAGCCAGGCTGTGCCTTGGTAAATAACTAACATTTATAAGTTTATGTGTTTCAGCTTACAGCCATTTTTCTTATCTATGCACTCAGTGGACTAAATTTTCTTTCTTTTTTGGGGGGGGGTATAAATAGTCAAAAACTGGGCACTGCATAGGTACTGCTCCTAGAGGAACTGTTAATGTGGGTCTGTCAGTACCTTGACATTGGTACACACTGGGTACAGCAGCCTTGCCAAACAGGGCTGAATCTTCCTGGCCCAGGAACAGGTGACACCAGGGAGCCATTTCCACCTTTCTGATAACAAAGTTCCCTGATGGATTGCAGTCTCTCCATCTGGTCCACTTACTACTTCATGGGGCCATCAACTTATCCCTGTATAGTGCCAGACTACTGATCTTCTTTGACCGACTACTTCCTTCCAGGCCAGATTGCCCTGGCTCAGAACAGCTCAAAACCAGAGGCTATCGAGATTCTCCAAGAAATCTACCAGGGATGTGGTGCTTAAGGCCACTAACAGGACAACCTTGAAAATCAAAGATGAAGAGATCAAAGTGTTAAAAGACATTCCATACAAAATCAGGAAGAAGAGGAAGCCTTACAAAAGCTTAATCACCTTTTTGCAAACAAGCGCTAGCACATACAGATGGATTGCACCAGAAGGCTTGATTTTCACTTATAAAGATAAGAGGCAAAAGACTGACTCCGTTATAAAGGCAAAGAAATTTTTGGAACAACATCGGGATAGAAAAGAGAAAACATCCACAGAGGAAGAATTAGATCAACAAGAAAGCATTTATGGACTGGAAAGTTCTGATTCTTCAGCGAGTAACAACTCTGAAGGAGAAGACTCTGTTGCAGAAAAAGGAGCAGCAGCTCCAAAACCCCAGAAAGTCAAATAAAATCTTGTAAAAGAAGCGAAAAGAAAGTATAATCCTTGTTAAATTGAAAGTTTGATTTTTGTGTTTGTATTCACTTGTTTTGAAAACAGTTATTTACTGAATTTAAACTGTTAGGGTTGATAGCAGCCAGAAAGCTAAGGTTGTCTTGATTTATTTATTTATTTATTTATTTATTTATTTATTTATTTATTTATTTATTTATTTATTTATTTATTTATTTATTTGACTTATAGGCTGCTCTCCCTGCACGCAAGCTCAGGCTAATTATTTTCCTGAGAATTTTTGAAGCAATATTATTTTACATTTAGTAGCAGTTTGTTCTCTGTATACCTAGGGTTAGTTAGTGTTTTTAGTTTTAGTGTCTTTTTTTTTTTGTAGTGTGTAGAAAATAAAATTCAAAAATTCAAAAAAACCAAAACCAAAACCAAACCAGAGGCTATCAACCTAAGTGAAACTAGGGCTGATTCTGTAGTCGTCTGTTCCCCCGCAGTTTGCCCACAGCCACGGCGGAAGACTCTCTCTCGACACTGCATCCCACTCTCCCTTTCCTCCTGCAGGGCAACTCTTTCCAGATTCTGCATTGTTTTATGGCCATTCAGAGGTGATTTCGCAGTTATCACGGCATTGCCCCGGAGTATTCAAAAGTGGTCTCTCCCCGGACCTTTTTGCTCTTCAGCTTCCAATTCGGAGAGAATAATAAGCAGACTACTTGACGCGGCTTTAGTCGTCTCTGCCCATTCCCCCATCCCCATCCCTATTTCTGCTTCTGTTTTGATGCTTCCAGCTTGGGGAGGGGGTGTTTGACACAATCCTCCATCCTTTGCACATTGGAACCTAGGGAGGGATCTTTCCCCCCCTTTCCCAAAGCCAATCTGCACGCAACTTGGAGGGCAGCCTGGGGAGATCCTCTGCGAGTCTGACACTTCTAGCTTGCGGTGGGGAAGGGGCATTTGATACACTCCTCCCCCCTTGCACATTGGACCCTAGGGAGGGATCTTTTCCCTTCCCCAAAGCCAATCTGCACACAGCTTGGAGGGAGATGCATTAAAAGGAATGACAGGAATCAGTGTTCCCTCTAAGCTAAGTTAGTGTGAGCTAGCTCACAGTTTTTTAGCCTCCAGCTCTCAGATTTTTGTCTTAGCTCAAGAAGGATGGGTCCAGAGCAAACTAATTTCTGCAGTAGCCAAATCACTGGCTCACAACTTTAATGCCAGTAGCTCACAAAGTAGAATTTTTGCTCACAGGACTCCACACCTTAGAGGGAGCATTGGCACAGGATTGCCCATTGGAAACAATGGGAGAGGCTTAAAGGCACATTTTATTTTATTTTAAGAAAATTAAAAACCCTTGGGATGCCACCCCTCTCGACAGACCAGCCAGCCAGACACTGAGCTGGCACCCATCTATGGGCCGTGCCTGCCTGGAGTAGCCTAGCAGCAGCTGGCCAAAAAGAGGGGGAGAGGAGGAGCGAGATGAGAGAAAGGGAAGGGGGCTGTGTGCCCCACCCCTTGCTTACGCACTTGGCCAAGTTGGTGGCAAATGGATGCCCCCTCCACAGAGGTCACAAGCGGCGTTAACCATAATTAAGAATGCATACACAAAAAGAAACTGGAGAAAAAAGAACAGTGCAGAGGGCAGGGACACAAAATACGAAGTTAACCTTAAAGGCTCGACTGCTCGGATTCTCCGGAATAAGCTACAATGAGCCATTAGCGCAGAAAGGACCGAGAAAGCAGGAAAGGAAAAAAGCCTCAAACAAACTGGGGGAAGAGGGCATTGCAACCAAGGGGGCTAATCTCCCATTTTCCTAATAAAACCAAGATATTCAATATACAGTTGGCTTAAGGTAACACCCTGCTCCATTCCTCCTTCACTCACGCTTTTCAATAAAGTACTCATAATGTAACACAGAAACATTAAAACTCCAATTGTTTGATGATCATCTGACACTCCTGGACTTTGAACTCTGTTAATTACCAGAGGAAGCCATGCATAAGTCTATTGAAGCTCATTTGAGCACTACAAATTTTCAACCCACAGATTTCAGAAGCGATAAAAGAAAGGACTCCCTTACACAGGCTGCTGCGCTAGCAGAACCAAATGGAAGTCCCTTCCTTGCATGCAAAAATATATACATATATCCTTCACTGCCTTGCTTAGCAAATATAAATTGGCCTTCAACTAGCTAATGCAAGGAGGTGTTACTGTTCCACTAGCAGGAGCTAAACTTATACTTCAGATAAACTTTCACCTAGTTCTGTATAAACCCTTAATCTAATTATGTTCTTTCATATAAAAAAGAAAGCTGCTTTATCCCCATTTTAAGTAAATAAACCCCAGCATGAGAATTCTCACATTCAGGAATGGTACGCAGGGTGGAAAGGCGTGGTTGCTTCCATTTCCAGTGTGATGCAGCAGTCAGACTGTCAGACTAGGGTTGGGGACTCTGGGATTCAAATCCCTGCTTGGGCCTAACCTCACAACACACTTTTTCCTGGGTACGTCCTCCAGCTGGGGCAGCAGATGTGTCCTGGGAGTATGTGCCTCTCCGATGCAGGCGCACTGGATTCAGATCAGGACATAAAAAGTGGGTGCTCTTAAGCCATTTTCCTGAGCTAAAGTACCCCAGTGCCCCACCAGAATCTCTATGCATACTGATAAGGAACACATAAGTTTGCTTCTAAACAATTGACAGATTTGTCAATTAAAATTAAATATTATTATATTAGTAGCAGTGGCTTCATTTGGTCTGGGGCCTGCATACCTGAGGGACCGCCTTTCCCTGCATGTTCCCCAGAGAGCACTGAGGTCAGGGTCACAAAATCGTCTGCCATCCCTAGGCTGAAAGATGCCAGACTGGCCTTTACCAGGGCCAGGGCCTTCTCAGTGGTGGCTCCACACTGGTGAAATGAGCTCCTGGAAGACATCAGGCCCCCACAGGACCTTTTACAGTTGTGCAGGGCCTGTAAAACAGAGCTCTTCCACCAGGCCTTTGATTAGGAGCCGCTACCAATAACAACTGAGGCTCTTTATATTAACATCAGCAGCTTCCGATACATTGGACACTGACTATTTTATATCATCTTATTATGGCCTACTGGGATGTTACCGTTACCGCCGCCAGCACTTTACCAGCACCTTATTTGTATTGTGACTTTTTGAGTTTTTATGATGCTGCATTGTGTTTATACATCTACAAGAGGGCACCCACAACAAAATGTTGCGTAATGTACTGAGTTTCAGTTTACAAACATACAAAACACCTTTTCTGTTTCTACAATCTGAGGCTAGACTCAGCAACAAGGGACAGCTCCCAGTTTCAAAAGATTGCCCTGGAACTTCCCACCACAGTTGCCTATCCAGCCTCTAGAACACAGACTGCCACATTCCAAGCCCCTGCAGTGAAAGAAAGGGGAAGAAAGAATGAGAAACAAATGGAAAGGAATTGAAAGAAAGAGAGAGAGAGAGAGAGAGAGAAAAGGGGGAAAGCAAATAGGTGGGGAGAGAGGAAAGAATGAAGCCCCAGGATCTCTCCTATCCTTCCCTTCCCACCCAGGCAAGCCAGCAGCCTCTCCCTCCCAAACAGACCCTGCATGCAGCCTCCCCCCAACAGATCCTGGATGCAGTTTGGGCAATCCCCAGTCCCGTTGCTGTCCCTCCTCTCCCCTCCTACCCAGGCCAGTCAGCAGCCTCTCCCTCCCAAACAGATCCTGCATGCAGCCTTCCCCCCCCCCCCAACAGATCCTTTACGACACCTGGGCATCTCCCGGCCCTGCCACTGCCGCTACCCTTTCCCATCCTTCCCTTCCCACTCAGGCCAGCCAGCAGCCTCTCCCCGCCTCCAACAAATCCTGCACACAGCCTGGGCAACTCCCGAGCCACTGCTGCTACTCTCCCCCATTCTTCCCTTTCCACCCAAGCCAGCCAGCAGCAATAGTGGGGAGCCCTGTCTGGCTGGCAGCCACTGGGCTCACCAAAGCTTTCCCCCCGCACAGTAGCAACGGCAGGGAGCCCTGTCCGGCTCCCAGCCACTGGGCCACCAAGACTTTTTCTCCAACAGTGACAATGGCAGGGAGCCCTGTCTAGCTCTCAGCTGCCGGGCCAAAAGGCAGGACCCGCAATACTCGTGGGGGGGAGAGAAGGAGCTCCATGTGGAGGAGGAGGAAGCAGCCACAGGTAAGCCTTCTCCCCCCCCCCCCCCCGGCAATGATGGTGAGGCCTGGGCTGCCAATCCTTCTCCCCCCACCCCCCGCGCAGCAACACCAGAGCCTGCTGGCTCTGAGCCGCCAGGCCTGCCAATCTCCCCCCCGGTTCTGATGGCAAGACCCAGGCCGCTGATTCCCCCCCCCCCCATGGGCACTGGTGGTGAGGCCTGATTGGCTCTCAGCTGCTGGGCCTGCTGATCTCCCCCCTCTGCCCCGACACTGGTGGTGAAGCCTCAGGGGCTCCCAGCCACCGGCCTTCCACAGTTCCCAGAGCATTCTCTGTGTATGTGCAAGGAACACTCTTTTACTTTTGGGTCAATTTATATATCCCCCGTATACGTTTTTTTTTTTTTTTAAGTTTTAAGATTTTCCTGCACACCTGGGGAGTCCCCAAGTGCCCCCGAGGTGCGGATTTAGGTATCCACATGCAGGGGACGCCTTGGCTATTAGATATATAGATGTTTTAATATATTTTAATTTTTTAATGTGAGCCGCCCTGAGCCTGCCTTGGCAGGGAGGGTGGGATACAAATAGAAGCAAATAAATAAATAAATAAAATTCATTTATATCTACCTTTCTCGTTGAAGGCAAAGTAATCAGTCAGTGAGCAGAGTACAAAATACGGACAAACAATTCCTTCTGACAGCAGAGATTCTTAATAAAGCAAAATAATGTAGTGGGGCTGGGGTTGAAGAGTGTTTGAAAAACTGCCCAAACAACAAAAGAGTGTCTAAAGCAGGGGTGTCAAACATGCAGCCCAGGGGCCAGATCAGGCCCCCGGAGGGCTTTTATCAGGCCCACACTGGAACTGGCCATCTCCTGCTTCCAGTTCTGTTGCTGCTGCTGCAACTGCACCATAGCTTACTTTGCCAGACTCTCTCAATTGCTCAGCCATTTCATGTTTTTCCCCTGGGTACTAGACTCAGAACTCTGAGCATGAGATTTCTGAGGTGAATGTCAATAAATCAAAAGTAGGATTGCAGCTTACAGATACACACTTGAACAGCATACTCAAGATTGCAACAGTACAGACATTTTAATGCAATAATTCAGAGCAAGAGATGTCAGTTATCAGAGACTGCAAAATAAACAAAATATTGCAAGAGTGCTAATGTTTTAAGCATGTTTTTATTTTGAGTAAAAAAAAAATTGTGTGTTTGTATCCTTTATAAAGTTTGTGTCTCCACTACCTGGCATTACATTTTATGACACACATGGCCTGGCCCAACAAGGTCTCATTTATGTCAGATCCGGCCCTCATCACAAATGAGTTCAACACCCTTGGTCTAAAGTAACAACAAGGAAAATCAATGACAGTAAAATGTATCCATATAAAACAATTTAATATCACTGAAACAACAATTTAGATGTCATTTTAGATACTGTAATCCCCCTCTTTTTTCTCATTATTTCAGCAATGGGTCAGAGTCAAAATATTCTCAAAAATATGCAAGTGTAATGTTCACTAATTAATTCTCTGTTTAAAACTGGCAGAGAAAGATGAATCTTCCCTAACCAGTGGGAGGATTGGGGGTGGGGGAATGGCGGGTATAACATTGACTGTGTCGCTATACCACTTCCAGGAAACCCCAAAAGTGATGTGGGGTGGCTCTAGGAATCACCGGGAACTCTATGGTAAAATCAAAGAGTTTCCAGTATTCCTAGAACTACACTAAGCCACTTCTGAATTCCATCTGGAAGTTATGTAGTGACACAGCCAATGTTGCCTCTCTTTTTAAAAAAATGTTCTCCCGTTGCTGCTTGGAGCAGTGGAGGGCAACTAGACCTTCCAGTGGGAGGCCTCCTGCCATAGTGGAAGGCCCAGCGGTCGTAATCTACTAATCTTTAGTTAATAAATCTAGTGAACAAATGCTGCCGCCTAAAGATGATGCAAAAGCATTTTAATTTTCAGTCTGCAAATAGTGAATACAGGCTCACTTCAACTTTTCTGAACTTTTCTTGGTTTATGTAATAAAAAAGGACACATAGCCCAGGCAATGCCTCCATAGATTAGGATGGATGCTGATGCTACATAATTTTACAGCTTCAAAATATCATTTACTGAGATATTTGTCTGGTGCAGCAAATGGGTAAAAATTATAGTTGCCAGGTCCCCTTGTTTTCATGGCAGAAGGATTGGAAGGGGGGATTTCAGAGGTGGGCAGGACATTGCAGACAACATCCCTGATGCGATGACATCACCCTGAAGTGATGTCATTGTGTTGGCAATGGTGCACACAATGCTCTGTTTTTTGGGCAAAGACTCTATGGTTTTTATGCTTCAAAAGCATAGAGTTTGCCCCAAAACCAGAGCATTGCTGCACGATGTCGCCAACATGATGTCATCACTTCTTGGCGACATCATCATGCCAGGGATGTCGCATGATGATGTCTCTGTTTGGGGATGGGGTTTCCCCTGCTGGCCAGCTGTTCTGTGGTGGATCAGAACCCCCAAAAGTGGCAACCCTGGTAAAAATATGTAGTCCTATAGTTTTCAATGCTGCCATTTGCTTCCATAATAACACATCGTTCTTTAAGCATTATAAAGTTTCTGTCTGCTGTGAGATAGCTGCTATGCATTCCAGTGCAAAGAAGATGGCTAAACTGGCTTCTCATTTGCACATTGCAACATCTAACTGCATAACCATTTCACAGGCTTTGGTGTGGGAAGTTCATGCAAATTGATATTCAGCTCACTGGGTGGTCTTAAGTCTTCTTTGAAAAGGCTGCCAGAGCACATTGGGTTCAGATACTGAAGTTCTCACTGCTTGACAGACAGATGTCTCTGGGCTGTTTTTTTTTTAAGTTGGATATTTTACAGAAATTATATTTAGGCATATCTGTGGTTAGGTCATAAGACACCACAACTTATAGTATTAAGAACACATGAAATGCCCTCACTGAATAAGACCTAAAGAGCCACCACAGTCTGCACTGAGTCTCCAATAGTGTTGCCAACTCCAGTTTGGGATATTCCTGGAGATTTGGGGGGCACATGGGGAGGGTGGGTTTTGAGGAGATGAGGGAGCTCATCAGTAATGAAATGCCATAGAGCCCACTCTTCACAGCTGCCGCTTCTTCTTCAAGGGAAATGATCTCTGTAGGCTGGAGATTGGTTGTAGTTCCAGGCCCCACCTGGAGGCTGGCAACCCTAGACTCTCTGATGATATCCAACAAGATGTCCCCTAGGAAGCAGTTCAGGAGCAAAAGTGGAGACAGGCATATTCTGCTGCTTGTTCCAACCATTCTGGTAATCTAAGTTATTCCACCTCAATACTTATTCCATGTTTTATTACAGTTCCAGGGCAACTGGAGCTATTCCAAGCCAGACCTTAGTTATGGCTCTGTGCAGTTTGCATCTAGGGAACTGGTTAAGAAGGGCTCTGGTAGGCATTTCTTAGCCCGACCGCATGTGCAGTCTGCATTAGTACACAACAGTTTCATACTGTTTGTTCTGAACCAAGTTATGCTCTGCTTATCTAAGAAGACCCTCAGCATATTCATGAGTTATTGGGAGAGCTGGTATGCTAGTCCGGATCCCTTTGCTCAGTTTTGCAGAGTGCACTAAAGGCTCAGAACGCAGCAGAGCTCCTTTGTTCAGCATATACTTGTAAGGCTACAAAGATACACAGAGCCACTTATCCATTTAAAAGAAAATAAGAGCTCCTTTAGTTAGGAAATACATACTGGATAGTGCAGCTTAGAGATAGTGACAGTTTCTATTCTATCTAGCTAGGGATGGATGCAGATGCAGGGGGGCATTCTGCATCCATGGTGCCACAGATGGAGAAGCATGTCCTCCTCCTTTGAGTGCATGCAGGAAGAGGAGAGAGAGGAAGACGGAAGGAAGTTGTTTTCCCTAAGAGTAGCAATCTACACATCAGAGGGTTCAGTGACAGAAGAGTAAACAGGAAGATGCTTACTGTCTGCCTATCTATCTGTAACTCTCTGGTCACTTGCTTGAGGCACAGGGTCATCACATCTGGTTCTTGCAACATGAGTGAAAGCATTTTACAATTCTAAACACACAGGAGGTATTTGGCCATCACGGCTAAAAGCCACTGGGAGACCTGTCTTCTGTTCACTTGTCTAATCCTTTTCAAAAGCTATCTAATGTGAAGGCTTGTACCACTACCTCTTGTAGAATAGTGTTAATCCTTAAACAATTGCCAATTGGTTTAATTAAACCAGCTGGAGGATGGATGGGAAGTGCTGTCACGTCACAGCTGACTTATGGTGACCCAGTAGGGTTATCAAGGCAAAAGATGTTCAGAGGTGGTTCATCATTCCCTACCTCTGCATCACGACCCTGGTATTCCTTGGTGATCTCCCATCCAAATACTAGCCAGGACCAGCCCTGCTTATTTTCCAAGATTTGATGAGATCAGGCTAGACCTCCAGGTCAGAGTAGTATTATGAGAGAACGGGGGGGGGGGGGGAGTCTTTGTCCTTTTCACACCATTCATAATTTTAGAGATCACAATCATGTTCCTTATTCATCTTCTGATTTCTTTCTTTAGTCTACAAAACCTCAACTTAGGTTGCGGTCACATGCACGAGATAAAGTGGGGGGGGGGGGGAAGAGAAGCTAATTCCTCTGGCAGAAGTTGACCCGCAGTGGCATGATCACACAGTCTTTTGAAGCTGCGGGCACAGCCTGTCACTGCATGATCAGACGCAACTGTGGGAGAGTAGTTGTGGGGTTTTTTGCTGGTTGTTTCCAATGCGCTTAAACAAAGGATTGATGATTTGCACCTCAGCCCTGAGGGCTCCCTATGGAGCGTGCAATGATATGCATACTGAGAAGGCCAAAAAAGACCAGCATGGAGTCAGGATGGCCTGATCAGATCATCCCGATGCCATGAGAGCATGCTGGAGTGATCAGATGTAGGAAAGTCCGCCCATGGCCAGTGTTCCCTCTAAGCTGAGTTAGTGTGAGCTAGCTCATACTTTTTAAGCCTCCGGCTCACACATTTTTGTCTTAACTCAGGAAGGATGGCTCCAGAGCAAACTAATTCATGCAGTAGCCGGATCACCTGCTCACAACTTTAATGCCAGTAGCTCACAAAGTAGAATTTTTGCTCACAGGACTCCACAGCTTAGAAGGAGCATTGCCCATGGCCCGTAGCAACCTGTTTGCTACCAGACTTTCTGAGGTGTCTTTTAAATCCACTTGTGCGGTGGAGCAAAATGGGTTGCCGATAGCTGTAGGGCACTTTCCAGATGTTCATGTCTGACTGCGCACTTTAAATCCGCCAGGCATTCGTGCCTCTGTCGGGGCTAATTGTGTGTGTGATCACAGTGTGTGATCACAGTTTTAGCCTTTCCTCATAGGGAAGATGTTCCAATACCATGATCAAAGATTATTAAATAAGTATTACTTTAGTAATAAATCAGGGTTAGAATATGATTTCACATTCCTAAGCTGCTAGCATGAGCATTTACTAGCAAATCACGTGTGTTAGTGTTGGTCTTGCACAGCACTGAAATAAAATTCTATGCCCGGGCTTAGGAATTTGGAGTATTGAGCAATCATGTGCCTGAAATGTTTCCATCCCTGTCAAAACTATTATACTTTGGGCTGGATCCAGCAACTTGCAGACAGAGAGATAATGGAGCTTTCCCCTCCGCCAGTACTTTATGGAAAGTTTCTGGAAAGAACCCAGGAAAGTTTCTTCCGGACAGTGCAGTACCCACCTGTACTTATAACCAGATGGGTCTGAAGGAAAGGGAGGAAATCTCCCATTTAGTCCTCTTCCATTATCAGTGAAGCTTCACTGACAGAAGAAGCAGAAATGGCAATTTTTGCCCCTTTCTCTGCTGCAGCCTTACAACCCATGTGGCTATTAGTCCATTCAGATTGTGTGACCTCAGGAATAAACTTTCCCGTGTTTGGAAAGTGGGAAAAATTAGGGACCATTAGCAACCTGAAGGAGGCCCTTCACAGTCTGGACCCCTCTTATTTGCTGCCCCTCTTATTTGTGGGGCCACCTCTCTCCCTATGCTCTGCCTTGACAACTTTGCTCAGATCAGCAGGGGTTTCTGCAGGTGCCATTCTGCCAATGGGCATGCTTGCTCCATTGTGGCTCCCACCTTGAGGAATGTCCTGTCCAAGGAGGTCAGAAAAGCCCCCCCTCTCCTGGCCTTCTGTAAATGATACAAAACTGATGTATTCAAGAGGTCTTCTCTGAGCAGGTAACAGGGTTGCACAGTACATTACTTGGATAACATATTTGGATAAATGATTACGGCCTGTGGTCTATACCAGTGTTTTTCAACCACTGTGCCGTGGCACACTGGTGTGCTGCGAGATATTGTCAGGTGTGCCGCGGGATTTTTTTCAATGAAAGAAATGTGCCTTCTGGGCTGACCTTCCAGGATGCATTTGCGCATGCGAGAAAGAACATTGGCGCGGTCTCGCTGATTCCGCTCGCACGCTCTGTGGCCGGCACAGATTTGCACCAAGACATTCCAGTAAACATGAATATGTTTGATGGTAACAGCTAGCTGTTTCTGTCAGGGTGGGGTTCAAATCAGTAACTGTCCCTCAGTGAAGAATGGGTGTACTGTGCTTCTCTTCAAATCACTTATGGTCAGCGGAATGCCGTTCACATAAGAGTAAGAGTTTAAACTCTCTATTTGAAAAACTTTAGCAGAATCGCAGTATTAAAATACATCCACATTATATTTCTTCTGAAACTCAGGTCAATGTTATGGGAAGGAGCCATTACACTTTGGATCTGTAACTTACGATTTCAAGTTGAGTGGCTATTACGTGTATTTGTAATACTGTCATAGTTAATACTTGAGCTGAGGCAACTAATGACCCATTTATCTTGTATTTCAGTGTTTTTCAACCACTGTGCCATGAGATATTGTCAGGTGTGCCGCAGGATTTTTTCAATGAAAGAAATGTGCCTTAGCTCGAAAAAGGTTGAAAAACACTGGTCTGTACTGCCGTGTATTGCTTACTGTAAGTAGGATCCTGTTATGTAATATCTGTACTGCTTAATGTGTCATGTTAATAATTAATGCTGTGCTTCATTTCTTTCTGGTGGGTCCAGACTTCTCAAAACCCAATGCACTGTTTATTGAATGTCCCATTTTGTTGACTGTACGGACTCGCTATGCGTAATCCGCCTTGAGTCCCTGTGGGAAAGGCAGACTATAAATAACATAAATGAAAATAAAGCCTTCCACTGACAGATCACCGGATCCAATGCATTACTCATACCTTTGATCAGCATCTCACAAACTCTTACCCACTGAGTTATTGTAAACTGGTGTTATATATCCATGCTGGTTGCAGAAAAAGAAGTAAATCTATGATTCGCTTCTTACACTATGAACCTTGTGGTCTGTTGAAATTGCTGAAATCAGGTTCCACTTACACAGCCGGCAAACTGAAGAAGTTGAAGAAAACACATCTTCTAAATATCCGGAACGGGCGTCTTTGCAAAGGCCATTTTGGGAAATGTTGTGACTATGCAGACTCCTCCTATCAAGTTACACTGATTACATGGATGTTATGTCTTATCTTCAAAGGAGGAAATATTGTATCTTGTGCCTTATTATAATTACAGTATGCATTTATGTTGTTGTTGTCACACCACCAACTTTATAATTGTTTAATACATTGTTTTGACAATCTTTGTTGGGTTTTTGCTACTAGTGGAATTCGTATATTTGAGATATTCTAAATGAGCTGCACACCAAGAGTTTAGGTTACTTCCGACAACTGCAAAAGTCAGCTCGAGTGCCTTCATTAGCAGGTACAGAAATGCCACCTCTCTCCGCTTTTTTCCAAGGATGAGATTTTACAGTCAGTTTCAGAGCCTGAAATATGACCCATCTCTAGTTCAGAGCTTCAACTAATAATCCAGTGATTTCAAAACCTATAGGAATCCTGAAGTTCCTTAAAAGCATATGTGAGAGTTCTTGATAAGAAAGAATGTGCAGCGGTGGACAACTTTTCTAAAGGACAGCCTAGTGTTACTGCTGCCTGTTTTACTATTCATCTTGCAGGGGTGTCTGGGGTGCATAGGGGAACCACAGTGTGGGAAAGTGCATTTAGGACTAGGGCCGCCAAGTCAGCCCGGGGGGCAGGGGATCCCCTGCTACAGGGGTTCCCAATCCGCCGGCCAGCATTCGGCCAGCGGGGGGAACCCTACCCCCAAAGTCGTCCAGCCAGGACGACTTCTCCAACGTAATGATGTCACCCGGAAGTGACGTCATCACGTTGGGGGCATTGCCAGGGTGACGCTTTGGCAATCGCCCCAAAACTCTATGATACCATAGAGCTCCCGGCGGACGGAGGACTCCCCCCCGCCGGTGAGTAATACAGACTTGGCAACCCTAGGGACCCATTGGCCGGTGAGCGGCTACATCACAAACACTATTAGGACTGCTTCTCTTGACAGTCTGCAGAAAAAGACCTCCTTTTGGGGGGCCCAAAGTTCTGCAGCAGGCCTGCAGTTTAATTAAGTCCTTTCATTCAAGTTTTGACTTTATTAAACCCAAACGCTTGTGTCATGTGGTCCTTCTGGGGTCCAGGGGTAATTAGGGCAAGAAGTTTGAAAACTACTGCTTAGGACCATTACTTAGCAGTTACACATTGCTTTGGAGATTAAAAGCCTTACATAAAAAGCCCCAGATTATCGGCCACAGATGTATACTTGTTCAGGACGTCTTCCGCCACCCCACCCCCCGCATTAAAGTCACTAAAATGCTTCAACAGCTTGACCTTTTTAAAAAATGCAAATAAAAGAAACTTAATTTTAATATTTGCAACAGTGCTTAATTTTTTTTTTTTAAGTTGACATCCTCAAACCACTGAGTGATTTGTTTTAGTGTCCCTGGGCACTTTTCTTGCCAGCTTCCCTCCTCTGATGAAGGGAATAGTGTCTGTGGCAAGTAAGAAGCAGACTCTCTGTTTGCGTCCATCAGTTCATTTGGATTCCTTCCTTCTCGAAAAGCTGGCAGGGGACAGGATTTGAGGAGAATGCCATGTTAGGAAGAGCTGGAGTGCAGGGCCCTTCTCAGTGGCAGCTCTTGCTGGCTCTCAGGGATGGAGCTGGCAGAGGAGACTGGCCCAGCCCCTAGACACAAAACATGGATTCACTGAAAAAGCAATATTCACAACATTTGCAAGTGAGGTTCTCCTTGGGTCCCCCATTTGTCACATTTATGCACTTTGTCCCTAAGATGCAGCACTGGAAGATCCGTTGTATCAGAAAGATAAAATTACCTGTGGGGTTTTTTTGGGGTGGTGGTGTGTGGTTAGTGTCTTAAATGTAAGTACAGCTCGGGCCATTCCCCTGGATCATCTCATACAAAACAGGATCTTTGCATAGTCTGTGCTGCCATCCTGTGGCCATACGTCAGAACCCTGTGTGAATCTTTCCTTTCCACTGTTCTGGTGCTGCCCCCTTGACGAAAAAAACTGCTACTCCCAGGGAATCTTCCTTCTGGTTGACATCTTCCACCTTCCCACCACAATAGCAGGATACACCTTCCTGCATCTCCATCTCTCTTAGTTTAGCTCATCCACTTGGAATGCTTTCTCCACTCTGTCCCGACTAAACTGGAGCTCCTTATTTATTTATTTATTTATTTTATACCCCCGTGGGGCTTCTGCTGGTTAACTAGGATAAAGATGGCTCTGTGTGAACTTTGTTTCCCTGGCAGCAATGCAAACACTGCTGTGCCATCTGCATTCTCCCATTAAAGGGAAGAAGGGGCACTTTGAGTTGAACCCAGAAATGTATGTATCTGTATGTATCTGTAACCAGTGAAGCAGTTTTAAAGCGGTTGTGACACAATCACACTTACGTCTCTCCTCTAGTTTAGTTTTGTGGAAATGTGCCACTTTCATGCTTCTGCTGACATCTATGCCTTCTAACTTGATTTCTTCCATTTGTCCACTTTAAAAAAACTCACCTCTCTCTTTGCCTTCCTGCACTGGCATAACTCAGGGACTCATGGCTTATTTCACTTTGTAAAGTGTCACATACTCTGTATATTACACTACATAGTGTAGTAATTGTAACCACACTTGTAACAGGATCAAGCTAATCTTCTCTGTATCGTTCCAATTTTAGTATATGTGCTGCCGAAGCGAGCACAAGGATCAAGAGAGCTGATCTGACCAGCCTTTCAAAGCCCAAACAAGACCAAGTCTGTTTATAGGTGGGTCTCCTAGCACTTGAATGTCAACAAGGCTGTGTCTCCTCTGAGCCACTGAAAGGGCCACATCCCAGCAATATATATAAAGAGAACAAACCACAACCAGGTGTACTAGAGGCAAGTCGAGGAAGAGAAATAACAGATTTTCTCTCAAAGCAAGTAGATGTGGAAAAGGGAAATGGAGGAGCTGGCAACAGAAAAAAACAAACGACAACTCAAGAAGACCTCAGCGTAGCACTGAATAACTGTTCGTTGCCAGCAGTCTGTCCTAGAGAGCCACTGATGGTAACTATAACTCAAGAATCTAATGGCATACTCCATATCTGCAAGTATGATTTCTGGTAGAAAACCACTTCTGTGTAGCTTAGAACAGGATAGAGTCTTTTCGAGGTTGAGCAAAGGACAGGCGTGTGTGGGTGTATTGAGGTAGGGATGCCAGCCTCCAGGTGGGACCTGGGGACCCCCCAGAATTACAGCTTATCTCCAGACTACAGAGAGTGGACTTTTTCTGATCAGCAATTTGCCCATTTGAAATCACAAACTCCGAGAGAGGAAAAAATACAGGGCCCCCAGTCTTTCCCCCCCAGTGGGCCACACTTAAGTAGTTTAATCAACTGCCACCTATCTGGTACCATGACTGGGGAAGTCCCAATGCTAGAGGTAACTGGTGGTTATTCAGGAGAACCTGCCAACTGCTTTTGGCAATTATTGCTTGTAGTCCTAAACTGTACGCCAGGGCAAATACAGATCCCATTCCCACCTGGTTTATTTGATTTGATTTACTGAATTTATATCCCCTGAGTCCAGGCTCCGATTGAGTAACACCATTATTTAAAACATTTAAACAGTTCAAGCATTAGCATTCCTAGTACGTAAATAGTAACAATAAAATAAAATGCCTAATAACAAATAATAAAAATAAATACATAATAGCTACAAACCAACAACATAGTTAAAAGATGGTGCAAATTCTCGGGGGGGGGGGGTAGTGTATAATCTGTCTGTTCTGAGGGTGAGGGGGAAGAAGGGGAGCGAGGAGAAAAGGAGGAGGCCAATCGAAGGTGGAACCTATTGCTGTCCTTACCCATAGGCCTGGCTGAACAACTCTGTTTATACACCTTGTGGAACTACGTCAGATCCCGCAGGGCCCAGATCTCACCCTGTTTATGGGTGGGTATAAGATCTCATGGATGCATAAAGAGCCTCAATGCAACTTGTATTATAGCTGAGAGGGCAGATCTGAGGAATTCCTAAAGCCCGAAGTGTTGCCCTCACTCGGCCCTCCCTGGCTAGGGGAGGAGAAGCCAGGATACCGGGAGGCCGAATCAGTGGTCCTGCCTCACAGGTGCAAGGAGGGTGCCCTGCTCATTGCTCCAGAGGTTGATGAAGGCGATACATTTATTTTTGAGTGCAGAAGAAATTTGCCTCTGGCTCTAAACCAAAGGGGGAGAAAACTTGTGCCACAGCTATCAAGCATTCAGGAAACTCTACTGATCCATGAAGAGGTTCTGTGGGTTTGTGGGCTGCCACATGGTTGTTTCTAAGAATTATGGCCCTTGGGCTGAATGTCTCTGGGAACACACAGAGTTCTCTGTCCCCAGAGATATGTTTTTCTATAAAGGACTTAATGGCAAATTGTACACACACACACACACACACACACACACACACACACACACACAATGTTCTTGTGAAAAACAGAAGGAAGCATTTCTAATTATTAATTTTCTTATTTTTAATCATTTGTTTTATCATTTAATATAAATATTTTAGTAAGAATTATTGCATCAAGAATGCTTAATGTGTCATCTGTCTTGAGTCCCTGTGAGAAAGGTGGACAATAAATAAATAAATAAATACAATGTTCTGATTTTTATATATATAAAAACTGATTTCTTTTGGGAGACAGAAGAAAGGTATTCATCGTAGTTTTATTCAGGTGTTTCGCCAAGGAGGAGAAAAAGGAGAAATTACAAGGCACATTTCATAATTAACATATTGAGTGGAAAAGTTTTGTCCTTTAAAAAAATGCAAGTCTTGTTCTGAATATAAAAAATAGACTGCCCTTGCTTGAGTGTCCTTTTCTTTCCTTGGTCCCAAGCTGTGAAGTGATTTTATGAAGTATTAAATGGTCCCATAGTCTTTCAATACATTTTTGTATTGATGGGAAGGGCTTACGTTTCCATTGTTCTTCAATCAGCATTTGTGCTACAGACAAGTTTCCAGCTCACTGCATGGGATCCAACTTTTTTCCCCTCTGGAAATTCAGGAGGGTTGTTTTAAGGACTTTTTTATATTTTATACATGGTGATGGGGTCTATGCATAAAGACTGACAAAAGTGTGTAATTTGCAAAGCGTTGTACAATGTTTTCTTGTTATGTGTGACATCGCAAAATCTAGAGAGTTTGTATTCATGCCAGTTCGAACATTTGTTGGTTTGGGTACCAACCCTAAAATTAAGGTGTATAAAGGGGAAAACTAACAATACGGATGGCGACAGATGTTTTCTCCAACTGCAGTTTGGCTAAAGCTATATGCTTTTTAACTGGAAGTCTACTATGTGTTGATTGTTGGTGCTGTATAGTCTCTTCAAAAAAAAGAAAGGGATGGGGTACAAAAATAACCAAAAAATAATGAGAGCTATAAAATACAGGGCACCCAAACTGCAAAATTATTTCAAAACGTCTTCTAGTAATAGCCTGCACACTAGTAAAATACTCAGAGGCAATATGGTCTTTAAAACCTAGTTAAGAGCAGCAGAGAGAGAGAGAGAGAGAGAGAACCCTGTCTTCTAATGACCATCCAGGTTGCCAGTGCCTTATTCTCAGTCTGCCTTAAGGCGGCAGTAGATCCATAGCCTGAGAATAGTGACAAGGGACGAGATGGCAGGTGGTCACTCTCCCGAAAAGGAGATTCTTGACTTTGATTTTGGGCTGCGTGGGTTGTATGCATGCCAGTTGGGATACACAGATACACACACACACACGCAGTCTTGCTGATGCAACACGATGCCAATTGTCTTAGTCGTCCTTTCATACACTTATTGCAAACGGGTAGCTATGTTAGTCAGTTACAGGAAAATAAAATAGAAGTCTGGTGGTACCTTAAATACTGGCAATTATTTTAAATACACGTCTCAGATAAGGGGAGGGCAATCAAAACAGAGGCTGTTCAGAGGTCAAGGTCAGCATTTTGTGTTATGCATGCACTTGCACTCAGGGAAACCAACAGCACAAGTATGCAGTGCTATACAAATGCGGGCACCACTCTCCATATCCTGCCTTAATGCACACTGAAAGAAAAAAAATAACATAATTTCTCTGGCATGCTTTACATACATTTCTTAGGGCATGCTTGTATTACAGATTTAATCTTATGGCTTCTGCCTAAGGAAACTTGGAATTATAGTTCCATGGAAAAGGCTAGAATTCTCCAAAAAAAATCCCCATTACAGACTGCAGAGCTCTTGAGTGGGCACCATACCTACTCAGTTGGTTTCAAACTGGCTTAAACATGTAATGCAGATGTATCCTAAACTTCAGAGCTTCCAGGTAGCAATGAGAGAACTGACCAGGACTATGTTCTTGCATTTCAGGATCGCTGAAGTAAGCGGCTTGGGATTCCTGACAGTATGGATCTAGGAAGGGTAACATTCTGGCAGGAATACCTCGTGCCTGAAGGTACAGTAGTGAAGCCCTATTACTGGCTAACAAGGGGCCAAAGCTGTACCAAGTGCCCCTATCACATGCGAACAAGTGAAGAAGCAAGGGTCTCATACAAAGAATTTCAGGATGCCTTTGGATTCCCAATGCGTCATCCAAACAATCACCTTATCTTTTACGAGCTGAGGCACTTCTCAGGCAAGTTAATTCAAAAGGGCCATGCTACAAACTGCACAGAGTATAACATCCATCCAGAATCAATGTTATTTGAGATGGGCAGTTACCTCGACTCCATGGTATACAACCACAAGGGCATCATGTACGTCATCCTTTATTCAAACTACTCCCCTTGTAACGAGGCGGGGCATGGCTGCATAAGCAAAATTTACAATTTCTTGACCAACTATCCAGACGTCACACTCTGCATTTACTTCTCGCAGCTGTATCACACAGAAGAGGAATGCCCAGTCTCCCCGTGGAACCGTGAAGCTCTACAGAGCCTGGCCAGTATGTGGCCTCGGGTGAGCCTCGGACCATTGTGTGGCAGCCTTTGGCATGCCCTGCTCCACAATTTTGTGGCAGTTATGCCTTGGGTGCCATTTTACCATCCAATTTTTCCAGCGAGAGCATTGGCTGACAGACAAAATGCACGCGGATTTGACAGCCTCACTGGGACGATGTTTCCTTTTATGACTACCTTGCCTCAGCTGATCCCTGGGAACTCAATGGCTCGGCCTCATCTGCAACAGTACCATTTTCCCAGCACATACTCCCAGCTTCCACCGCACCGGCCCGATGGCAGACTTCCCCCGCTGTTGATGCCGCCACCCCATCCAACCCCTCCCACTGACGTTTCTCATCCTTTCATAAAACAACCATCCTACCCCAAATTTACCGTACGGCACTTAAAAATGCCGGATGAGATATTAAAGAAAGCCAAAGATTTCGAAGTCATACCAAACAGGAAATCTGTTTTCACGGAAAGAACTTCTGAACAACTTCCAGCTACCAGGTCTGCAGAATATGAAGACCTCAGGAAGAAAAAGTATTAAATCCACCTCACCTAAAAAAAAGTCTAACATAGGCATAAGCAATTCCGTCAGCACTAATGGGCTGCACAGGAAACATACCATGAGCAGGAGGCCTGGTGCTAATCTGCATGTGATAAACACATGTCTTTTTCATATATATTGCAGATGTCATGTGAACAGCAGGCGGAAGAACCACAGTCGGGCATCCGTTTGTCATCCCCGCTGTTGGCATAAGGGCATCGACTGCCAACAACATTCTGGAAGGCTGATGATAACTCTTTTTTTGTCAATTCAGAGGATCTACTGAATAGCATTAACTGCCAGCTGCAGAGAGAGGAGAGAGATGGGGGGAGATTGGATTTATACCCTGCTTTTCACTACCCAAAAGAGTCTCAGAGAGGCTTACACTCTCCTTTTCCTTCCCCTCCCCACAACAGACACCCTGTGAGGTAGGTGGGGCTGAAAGAGCTGAGAGAACTGCCCTTGGGAGAACACCAAACTGGCTAACCCTCCATTTTCCTATCTGTTTATGACCATTGTCACCACAAGACGGATTCTGTGTCACTACTTTGCCTAGCTGTGATCCTTGAGCCTGCTCACGGGAAGTTGAGGTAATCATCTGATAAATAAAACCAGTATAAAGAGAGATGCGGCTCAGTGGTAGAGCACCTGGTTTGATGCAGAAGGCCCCAGGCTCAACCCCACACATCGCTAGTTAAAAGGATCAGGAAGTACATGATGTGAAAGACTTCCACCTGAGACCCTGGAGAACCACTACCAGTCAGGGGACAGAATACTAACCTTGATAGACCAATGGTCTGACTCTGTATGAAGCAGCTTCACTGAGATATTTCTGTCACCTGAAAAAGAATCAATAGGAGTTTAGAAACTTGCGAGATTTAATAAGCTGTTAATTTCCTTTTGTATTTTTCAGCTTTTGGCAGCTACTGCTTATTCGGTTTTCAAACTGAAATTGTGGAACAGACTTTCCGATCTCATCTGTAGGCAGCGCATCAGAGGCTATAGACTGCCAAGGTGAAAGGGAAGTGAGCTTAGTTCATATGTACATAGACTGGGGCTGCAAGCTCCATGCTAAGAAATTTCTGGAGGTTTGGGAAAGGGGATCCTGGAGAGGGTGGAGTTTGGGGAGAGAAGGAAACTCAGCAGAGCATAATGAAGAAGAAGAGATTTGATTTATATCCCTCCCTTCACTCAAAGTCTCAGAACAGTTTACAAACTCCTTTCCCTTCCCCACCCCCACAACAGACACCCTGTGAGGTAGATGGGGCTGAGAGAGAGCTCTTTCCAGAACTGCTCTTGAGAGAACAGCTCTGACTGAACTATGGCTTGCCCAAGGTCATCCAGCAGCTGCACGTGGAGAAATGGGGAATCAAACCTGGTTCTCCCAGATTAGAGTCCACGCACTTAACCACTACACCAAACTGGAGTCATAGAGCTCATCCTCTAAAGCTGCCATTTTATCCGGGGAGAACTGATCCCTGCAGTCCGGAGATAGCTGTAATTCTGGAGGCTAGCAATCCTCACGTAGGCAGAGAAACTGACTGCGTGCACAGTACACAGGAGCAAGCATTGTGTACCCAGCAATAATGGACAAGAAACAAATGGCTGGGTAATCAGCTGGTCAGGCCCATGAGGTTGGGGCTACTTCTCCACCTGGGCATTCTATCACTTTCCAGCCTCTCCTATAAGCGGAAGACATCAAGACATTAAGGCTGTAACTTATTACACGGTTTATTTGTAGTAGAGTCCCAGGTTCACATGTCTGAGAGCAGCCTGGGGGTCCACTGGCACTGCCAGGTAGGCTGTCATGGAAAGCAACCTCACACCCTGACCAGCCCCCCCCCCCCCAGCACTGCAACAAGGGCAAGGCAAGTGAGGCATTTGCCTCAGGTGCAGAAAGCTGAGAGATGCTGGAAAAGGTATATTATTCATGTCAAAAATAAACATAGTGTTGTTATGACTCTTATTTATGTATTTACCTTTTTACCAAAATAACTACTATGAAATATAAGGTGTGGGGGGACGAATGTATATTCTTACCTCAGGAACAAAATTAGCTAAGTATGGCTCTGCTTTCCCTACTCGTTCAGCAGGAGAAAACAGACTCGGGGGGGGGGGGGCAAATGGTCTCGCAGATACTGTGACATCACTTCCAGTCACCACATCCATGACACTTTAGAAATGTTCCCAATTTCCATTGTTCCAACATAGAGACTGGGGGAATTCCTAGAACACTGCTAACACCAAAGACATCACTTCCAGGTATGCACCCAGTCAGAAGTGGTGTTATGGCTTCATATGTCTCTCCCCGCTCCCAAGTACTGCCCCCCAAACGTCCCAAAGGGTGAGAGGCCAGTGCTTTGAGACATGGGGCCAAGTGCTCCCTTTCCTCCAGGGGCACCTTCCCGATGGGCCTGGGGTGCGAAATGATGGGAGGCTGAATGTCCACGTGAGCTTTTGCAGGCTGCCTCCTTCTGCAGATAGGGCCCATGGATGGCCAGCAGTTCAGCGGTTGGGGTGGTGCCTCTCCTGTTGGATTGGAATCTGCGTTAGGAGAGAAACACACGGAGAAGGTGCCAACATTCCCTACTGACAGCTTGTCAAGCATGGGCTGCTTCAAGAGGGGCCACCCTGCAGCACAGCAAGTGCCCCCTGAGGTGCTTTGAGGTGGCAAGGCAACTCCCCCGAGGCCCCTGTATCCAGACCTTCCTCTCCTTCTCCCTCACATTAGCTCCGCCAGTAATTGGGGAGGGCGTATCTTCACTGCATCAGGGCCGTCCATTCCTGCAGGGGGAAAGGTTCAGCCACCATGTGTCATCACTCAGCACCCAGGTTGGCGGCCCTTCCCACCAACCATGGAAGGGCCCTGCCAATGTGTGTGTGGACAGGCCAGTGCTGGGGTGTGCCCTTCAGCTTCTTGTCCCAGCAGCTGCCTCTGACAGGTCTCCCCACACCCAGCTGCTTGGTGCATGAGGACCAGGGGTCATTTCGTAGGAAAAGAGGTGCAGGAGCTCATTAGCATACCTATTAGCATAACTCATTAGCATATGTCACGCCCCCTGACATCACCGGAAGTGTGTCAGAAAGGGAAGCAAAAGGGGGGCATCTTCAAAAGCCTTCCCTCCCCTTCCCCAGCTGGCCTGCCAAGGCAGGCGGGGGGGGGGAGTGAAGCGAGTAGGGCCCCACAGAATACAATGGAAAGATCGTGCCACCACTGCCACATGACTCTAAATAGAAGGGGTTTAAACTTTAAACCCCTTCTCGCTTCGCTTCCTCCACAGGCCCGCTGGGAGCTGGGGGAGGGGCTTGCCACCACAGTCATTTGTGCCCACTAGGGGCGTGCAAATAATTTTTTTTGGCCTGATTAAGATCGGGCCAAATCAGGCCACATTTGTTCCGGCTGCTGAATGACCCGTGCCAGTTTTGGCAATGCAAGCCCATTCGGCGGGCTGAATGTCAGTTTCAGCCCCATTATACCCTATTGAAGTCAATGGCAAAAACTCATAGGGTATATGAGGGGCTGGAGGAGAGGGGGTTTGAGGGAGAGGTTCCAAACTTGCAGGGTAGCTGCTGGGGCCTCTCCCCCAAAATACTCACCAAGTTTCAAGAAGATTGGACCATGGGGTCCAATTCTACGGGCTCCCAAACAGGTTGCCCCATCCCCTCCATTGTTCTCTGTGGTGGGAAAAAACGTTACTTTTTCCCCACCATAGAGAACAATAGAGAGAATGGGGGCAACCTGTTTGAGGGCCCGTAGAATTGGACCCCCTGGTCCAATCTTCTTGAAACTTGGTGGGTACAGCTACCCTGTAAGTTTGGAGCCTCTCCCTCAAACCTCCTACCCTCCAGCCGCTTTTAAAGCCGCTGTCAAATTTCGGCAGCAATTCGATGGTGGGCTGAATCAGATCAGAGAATCTGATTCGGCCTGTGGCTGCCCTAGAAAACCCACTTGAATATCCCCTTTGTTCTCAAAGCAGGGAGGTGGTTATCCTGACTTGTAAACATTTGCTCCACCTTCATTTCCGTTTGGACTCTGAACATTTTCTGGGTCGTGTTTCCTCGCCCAGTGCCTTATCTGATTCCTTGAAGGCCAGTCAGCAAACTATTTCTTCCTGAGAAACTACTTTGTAATCGAGTTCTCATGCTTGTGCTCAACATCACCGCAAGAGGCTGAGGTAACTGTTCCCACCTTGCTCCCCGTTTTGCCCACCCTCATCATCAGCTGTTGTGAGCCCTTTATTGACTCTTTAGACAGACAAACGGTTAAAGGGTGCTGTCCTTTTGTGTCTGCAGTCCTTTCCATAGGTTTGGAGCCTCCCTGCTGGCCCTGCCTTATTTGTTAGCCTCCTTTCCTTACAGTCCTTCCTTCCCTCTCTCAGCTGGGCCTGGCTTTTGATTAGGTTCCAGCCTGGGGAGGAGGAAGCAGCTCTGCCCACACAGCTCTCCCACTCCCAATAGCAGCTGTTTTAAAACTGTGCTGGACCAGTACCAGCATAGGGCCCATGCGTGGTTCTTGGGGCCCTCCTTTCTCACACATGTCTTCTGAAAGCCAGTTTGGTGTAGTGGTTAGGAGCGTGGACGCTAATCTGGGAGAACTGGGTTTGATTACCCACTCTTCCACATGCAGCTGCTGGTGTGACCTTGGGTCAGTCATAAGTTCCTTCAGAGCTGTTCTCTCAAGGGCAGTTCTTGAAAGAGCTCTCTCGGCCCCGCCTACCTCACAGGGTATCTGTTGTGGGGAGGGGAAGGGAAAAGGATTGTAAGCCGTTCGGAGAATCCGTCAGGTAGTGAAGGGCAGGGTGTAAATCCAGTCTCCTCTTCTTCTTCTTCTTCCCTCAACTAATTTTTCCTCAAACTAACCAAGAATGAACACACATGTGGCTGTTCACTTCTGTAAGTCTGCTCCTTGTTGCTGAGTGGATTCAGAGCCAGGAAGCCATAAGAACTGTGGACTCTCCTGCCCCCCCCCCCCGGTCCTTTCTGACCACAGAAAAATTTATTCCAGAGGTCACATGTCCCATACAGAGTAATAGCTACGCAGGCCAGGAGGGGAGGCAAAATCATGTCTGTATTCTCATGGTTCCTGTCATTTCCAAAAATTGGCAGTGATGACACCCAGCTGTATCTGTTACTGGATGGCCACCTGGATACCACCCCACAAAATCTGGCCACGGGTTTGGAGACTGTGGTGGGGTGGTTGAAAAAGAGCAGGTTGAGACTGAATCCAACAGTTCTGTCTCTGGTTGAAGGAAGACCCAAAAGGAGGGGCTGGGAAAGGTGAGCTGAGCTTAACAGCCTCTCTCACATGCTTACCGTCAGCTGAGATGGGCCAGCAGAGACCATCTCTTCCAGTATTATAGTGAACAGGGCTTTTTTTGTAGAAAAAGGCCAGCAGGAACTCATTAGCATAATAGGCCCCACCCAACAGCAGAAACTCATTAGCATATTAGGCCACACCCTTGTGTTACCAGAAGAGTGGTCATCCAGCCACACCCACCTTTTGCTTCTTATTCTGTTTACCTTGTCTGTTGTCAAAACCCAGGGCTTTTTTTGTAGCAGGAATTAATTTGCATGTTAGGCCACATACCCCGAATGCAGCCAATCCTAATGAATTTCTGCTGTTGGGTGTGGCCTATTATGCTAATGAGTTCCTGCTGGGTGTGGCCAACTCAGGAGCCAGGCGGAACTCTGTTCCTATGCGTTCCTGCCCCAAAATAGCCCTGATAGTGGGGAAATTTCATAGCTGGAACATCCATCGTTGTGGTACCTGCGCAGTCTCACATGGATTCTGTGTGGGTGCAGCCCAGCCGCAGAGAGATTTCCTGAAGCTTCAGGGAAGCAGACGGCACTCCCTTCCTTCCCTCCCACACTGAATTCCCACCTGAATTCCCAGGAGAAGGAAGGGCTGTCCCTCCCTCATTTCTCCCTCTGCCATTATTGAGAGAGGTCATGTTTCAACGAAGCTCCTTGTCTGAGCTTTTATTGGCCTTTTATTCTCCTGCTGAGGAATTCTGTCTTCTTCTGGTGAGTGCAGCAGTGACAATGAAAGATCCAGGCACGCCTTCAAGCAGCCCAAAAGGTAACAAGGGAGGAGTATAGTTAATAGGTGAGCAGATTAGCTGATATTCAATAAACACAGTTTAATGCAAACTTTGTTATCTGGTGTCTTTATTTGTAAGTTGGAGGGCAATTGCTTGTAGACGTGAAGGGCTCCTAGGGGGCGACCTGAAGAATACTTCATAACTAATCAATCTGGTCCTGACTCTTAATTTCTGGGAATGGATTGTTAATGTCCAGCTCTGGCATCTTCAGCAGGTACAGGCTTTTCTCACATACTTTAAGATCTTCATTTGACATTCCTGCTTTCCACAGTGGAAAATGTGGAGCCATCTTTAACCACTCATCTTCCATGGCAGTTTTCCCAGTGAACCACCATTCCTAGGAGAAAAAAGTCAATGAGCAACTGCTCAGAATATGGCTAAGGAACCAATTTTGAACATTTTTACAGTAGGGGAGCAAGGGTCTCCATCTATTTTTGCACCCTCTATTGTTGCTACTTACTAGTCATTTTCTTAATTTCATTTATAATTTGCCTTTCTTGCTGAGAAAGGTGGATTACCTAGTAAAATCACAATGCAATGGGAACACCATGATGCGTACAGCAAACAATGCCATAAAAATTGGGGTTACAAAAGTAGTGAATGCACTAGAAAATCTGTATAATTAGGGCAGGACTACAAAACTGAGGAATAATGCTACAAAACCAGTATAATATAGACAAAGAGCAATGTAACTAAAACTGCCCAAAATATCACACGCAGTAACTTTAAAGCTATCTTCAGGTGCGTAGCTGTGTTGGTCTGGAGCAAGAGAGCAAGGTTTGAGTTCAGTAGCACCTTTAAGACTGTTATGTTCTGTGATTAAATCTGTGATTATCCAGTTACCTTGAACCTTATTCAATGACCTTGAGATTTATTTAATTACCTTGAGATCTGCCCCTGGGATTATTGTTATCCTGGGATTACCTTGAAATTTATTCAATTAACTTGGGACTTACTTATTTATTGATTGATATATTTCTTCTTATTCAATTACCTTATCCAACTGCCTTGTTTGGGCATGGTCGGGGGTGCGGCTTACCTGTGTATATAAGCAGGTCCCCTGACCTCCATTCTCTTATGCTTCATCTGGACCTGAAATAAACTTGCTGTGCTGAAGTCACTACCACCGGCCTCCCGACTTCTTCAGAAGTGCACATGCACACAAAAGTTTATACCCAGAATTAAACTTGTTAGCCTTAAAGATACCACTGGACTCAAACTTTGTTTTAAAGTTATCGTTTAAAGTGTGTTAAGGACTACATTCTGGAATGCTGATGCAGCAAAAAAAAGAGCGACTGTGTTTAACACAAGCACCTCTGTATTTCATGGGAAGATTCATACCAAGTGGACAAGTGGCCCATACTGATTTTTAAGGAAGTATGTTCTAAATGTTATAGCCAACCTTGATATTTTGGGGGAGGGTAGGTAATAACAGGATTTAAAAGTAACGTAAACCAGTCAAGCCTCTTCAGTCATTTGCTGGGTGTTTAGCCACGCCGTGTTATGTTGCATTGAGTCTATAAACAGAGATGGAATATGTGAGCAGGGCATTTTACAAATACATACATATCTCCTTCCCACAAGAAAGATAAAGGGAAAATGCAATTTTTAAAGAGGCTTCTGAACTCATGAACCTGCCTTACTTTGAACCATTAATCTATCAAGGTCAATATTGTCTGTTCAGACTGGCAGTGGCTCTCCAGTGGCTCAGATTAGGGCTTTTCATTATCACCTGATAATTTTAATGGGAGATGCTGGGGAGTGAACCTGTGGACCTTCTGTATGCGTAATCTCTTTCTGAGCCACTCTTCTTTTAACAGACAGTGCGCTCCTTGATGGCTTTGTTTTCCCCATTGCTGTCACTCTTTGAACATTTCAGTGCAGGTGTCCTGTAGAAATTTGGACTTGGTGGGGCAGTGAAGAAGGTACATGTGTATGAGGAATCAAATTAGAATCTACCAAAAACAATATTAAGTCTCAGTCAGGTGTTGCTACACATGTATAACCAATCAACCACCCAGAAAATGTGCAAGGAGCCACAGTCCCTGTGTGAGAAAATATTATGATACTCCTGAACATTCAAGCACGTCATCATGATGGTATCAAGGTCAGAAAATGGAGTTAAACTGGCTCCTGAAGAAATATTATTTTATGTGGGGAGGGAAATAAATTTGGAATTGGTGGAAAGTGCAGAGTTCTTATATCGGTTGCATCACCCATAAAACACAGAAGCGACTAGATTTTCTATTCAACTTTATACTTCTCGTGTTCAAACTTTTGATGGTTTTCAGTTTGAATTTAAGTGTTCTTGGTTCACTAGTTGAATCTCATGAGACTATAGGGTGTACATTTGCTAGGACTGCTGGCCATTTAGACACACAACCACAAATTTTAAGCACATCCCTGGAGAAGATCCAGTTCTCTGGGCCAAGTGGATGCCAGTTCTAACTAAAAGTTCTGCTTGGTTCAGTTCTCAGCTTGCTACGTACACAGCACAATTATTCTATGGCATGGCATCATAATCCACATTCTGGGGCTCAAACTTTTTTTGCAGATTGATGATAAGTTCTCCAGACCTTACCTGGCTAATCGTCAGCCAATTTTTCTCCAGACAATTTTCATAACAGTTCTGGATTGCCATATCAAGAGAAATTTGGCTCTGTTCATCATTCCCAAGCATCAGCTGGACGTAGGCCTTCAGATGGTAAACCCTGGGGTAGTAGACTGGGCTTGTCGAGCACTGTATCATTGCTTGCTCCAAATTCTAATGGGAGATCAAAGAAGACTGGTGTCAGGCAGTCACAAATGTGACCAAGGACATGCTAGAAGTGAAGGACAGTATAACGTCTCTTTGCAGCAGCCACACCGGTACTGTAGAGGAGACACTAGAGCTAGTAAGATAGATGGGTCCATTCCTTCTGACTACTTTCCTCTCCTCTGTTCTGCTGCCATCTGCTCATTACTTAGATTGCTATCCTTAAGGACTTTCCTTCCTTCCAGCTGCCTTTCCTCCTTGTGTGCCCTCTTCCTTCCAGCTTCCAAGAGGGCAGCGTGTATTCTCTACACTCTTAGGCCGATTCTGCATCTGGCATTTGCTCCACATTTTCTCAACACTGAGGGAAAGGGGCAGCTCAAAACCACACACATTACACATTCTTGGTGTATTCACTGTTCCTCCCTTTCTGTGTGATCAGGAATGTCTTGCAAGTCCAGACTGGGAAACTTAGGGGAATTTCACACAGCCAAGAAGTTCCATTTCAGGAACTCTTCAGTAACGGTTTCTGTCAGGCATTTCACATGGAACCGTATTAGTACCGGTTCCCAAATGGAACATATTGGCCCTTTTACACAGAAACGTGCCTCTCCATTGGGGAAGCGTTCCTGAGCCGCTTTACCTTGAAACCTCCTCCCAAGCGTTCTTCAGTTTTTTGTATCAGTCCTGAAGCGCTATGGGGTGCTGTGTGAAATGTCCCAAAGCACTTCCTCCGATGACGAGTGTTTGTGTGTGTGTGGGTCTGTGTTTGTGTGTTTGTGGGTGTGTGTTTGTGTGTGTCTGTGTGTGGTGAAGAGGCTTGAAAAGAAAGCGGCAGTCTGAAATAGCAAGCTGCTTCGAAGACGGCTCCAAAACGAAGGGCTGTCTAAAACGGCTGTCACTGTACCGGTTTATTACAAGCTGGTTCAGTAACGTTTTTAAAAGTGTAGTGTGAAATTCCCCTTAATTCCCAGGCCCATATGGGCCTAGTGTGGGTTGCAATTGCCTCATGCAGGGAAAAGGGACTTAAGCCTTCCTCCTGCCCTGTTTCCCCAACTGGAAACATTCCCGGGACATTATTTGCCCCACTGGGGATTTTCTGTATACTTATGGGGTACATCTACATTTCCCTGAGCCTGCCTTAGCTGGGAGAGTGGGGTATAAATCTAATTAAATAAATAAATAAATTCTCCAATGGGGCAAAATAGCACCCTAGGATGTTTCAGATTGGGAGAAATGGATTGTTTAGTCTAGATCTCATTCTATTTGGACTACCTAAGAATTATCCAGGCCACACTGCTGAAAAGCAGGACAAAATGGCAGGAAAGAGAGCAACAACTTCTGAGAATTCCAATCACAACAGAAGTGGCAGGGACAGAACTGGACAGGGACTCAATCTATGACAAGCAAATCATCACAGCAAGAACAAAGAACAGCTCTGTAGGTGACCTCTCCCCTCCTCCCCGAGCATCAGGCCATGCCCTTGAGGCCATGCCTCCTCAGAGTTATGAGCTCTTGGCCTCTGCAAGGACAAACATGCTCCAGGCCTTCCCATGGCCCTCACCTTTGTCATCCTGTTGCGCAGCTCACGGACTCTGTCAGGCCTCTCTCCGATACATTTTTGTAACAACAGAGCCTCGCACTCCACAAACTTGCAGAAGCCGTAATTAGCGTACAGCGAGGTGCTCGTTCTTCTCAGCAGCCTTCTTGCCTGTTCAAATGGCTCTTTGAAGTCATCCCATGAATTAAGTCTGGCAAACCTTTATTTCCAAGACAGACCCACATGCATCTTGTTTTAGGCAGCAAGAGACTGGGCCCTTCCCTTTCAGAATATGTAGTCTGGATTCCAAATATTTTGGCCCTAAAATAGGGTTGCGAGGCCCCCTGCTCCGAGCGGGGATCTCCCACTTTTGGGCAATCCTCCCCCCCCCATTACCCCCTTACCTCTGAGAAGCCGGAAATAACTGTGACGTGTCTATATAACCTGGAAGTGACGTGGGACATCAGGCGGTGATACTCTAGGTTTTGGGCAAAACTCTATGATTTGTAGCTAATTCCTACCATAGAGTTTTACCCCAAAACCAGAGTGTCACCGCCTGATGTCCCTGAAGTGCCTATGTCACTTCTGGGTGACAGGCACATTGCAGTGCTCCACCCCAATCCCAGAAAGATCCCCCCCAACCCCTGCCAGCATGCGGTTGGGACCTGGGAACCCTAACCCCCCCTCAAGAAAAAAAACAGGCTGCTTACCTGTAACTGCTGATCTTCAAGTGGTCCTCTGTGTAGTCCCACACTTGGGAACTGTGCCTGTGCTGGATCTGACCACAGAGCTTGTAGAGCTAATCCTCAATGCTTTTAGCGGGCTTTCTCGTCTGGTCTGGAGGATTGGCTCTACAAGCTCCATGGTCGGATCCAGCACAGGCGCAGTACCCAAGTGTGGGACTGCACAGAGACCACAAAGAAGATCAATGAGATATTGGCTTGTTTGCAAGCTCCACCAACCAGCCTGACATGGGCAAGAGCCTGCAAGCACAGTTGCATGCACTCCCAGCATGCACCGTCCTGATCTCAGTGACAGAGGGCCAAACTTGGTGTTAAGATGGCCACAGGTTCAATCTGAGGTCGCCAATGCCATTTTATAGAAGAATTTGGCTGTTTAAAAATATTACAATGGCCTGATCAGGTCCACCATGCTGTGGGACCATGCGGACTTGTTCTACTCCCACGTGCCTTATAACATTTGTTTGGCACTTGAAAAGGCATGGGGGGGGGGACAAGCAGGCCTGTAGCTATGGTGAGACTTTGGGGGGCTCTAAATGCTTTTTTCAATCATTTTTAAATATTTTTTAAAGGTGTGCACTCCTTTAAGTGGGGTGCTGTAGTTGACTAATTTCTGCACTGGGCAAAGACAACTAAGTGGCTGAACCCAACAGATGCTAATTACAATATATATGTGAATCTTGAAGATATAAAAATGACAAAGACAGCGTCAAAGCACAACAATGGTAAGTATGTAATATACAAAAGAATAATAAATCATGCAATAATAGCAAAACACAATGCGCAAAATGGCAAATAAAGTCCAACACGGACTAAAGAAGTAACCTGTGAAGGACCATTGTTGCGCTTTGACGCTGTCTTTGTCATTTTTATATCTTCACGATTCATATATATATTGTAATTAGCGTCTCTTGGGCTCAGCCGCTTAGTTGTCTTTGCCTGTTACAGCTGGGTAGCCTCTTGTTAATTCCTGCTCTGAGCAACAGGGTAAGAGTAGGTGACCTCTAGGATCCCTTCTAACTCTGTGTCAAGATACTGGTCTCCTTTAAGAGAGTTTTTCTGCCTATAGAAGTCATCACCCCCACCTGCCAGCTTGTTATCAGAATTGTTAGGCTGGCAGAAGAGATTAACTTGCAGCAGCTGAGAACTGCCATCTAAAGTGGTTGACAGCTTGCAATTTAGAGATCTATCCTGGTAACAGCTTTCTCTTGGCTAAATGGTTAAAACTCCTATGTAGAACAGATGGGTTGAGAAGATTCAGAGAGAGAAGAGACTATCTCAAAGCTCTCTTCAACTTTCATCCTGCTACTATGCTTCCAGAGACTCTACTCATCAGGAACACCAGTTGAGATGCCAGAACTATGCGCCTGATAGGAAAAGTAGTGACTAGAATAGCCAGCTAGGTTTTTTGTTTTGCTTTGCATGCCTTGCTGAACTGTATACATTTTTCCCCTGTTTGTGTGTTGCTTGTCCTTTGTTTTTGTAAATAAAGTTTTGTATGCTTTTATACAAACTGGAGTGAGTTTACTGGCCAAACCCAGATTAGCATTTCCAGTGCCATGCCCACCAAATACCAGAAAATTTATTCTCTCTCCCCCCCCTCCTTCTCAGCCTGCTATTTTCACACTCTGGGGCTAACATTTGCAGAAGCCTCTATGGCTTTTCTTTCTGCTCTGAGAACTTCACCCCCACCAGAAAAAATTTTGCCCCACAAGCCACAAAATCCTGGCTACTGGCCTGGGGACAAGATTACCTGGTTCCACCACACTGCCATCATCGCATTTTTTTTAAATGGCCAGATTCTTCTCTAAAACAGCACTGGCAAACATGGGTCGGATCTGCGGCCACTGTAACGTCTAGTTTGACTATGGCTGCCATAATGATCGGTTTGACCCTAATTCAGTTTTCCCAAAACGTAGAACCTGGAACATGCTGAAGAATTTGGTGCAGTTCATTCCAGATTTGTTGAGATTTTACTTTTGATGAATTATATCCTCTCCCCCCCCCCCCCAAAACTTGTTACTGATGGGAAAGGAGAGATTGGGTATCATTTGATGGGACAGGGCTGTGGGGTAGGATTTAGAGCAGCACTAGATATTTCCATCCTACAAGAAGCCTGACCCAGACTCTATATGGTTTCTTTCCCTTCAGCAGAAATTGCCTACCTGGCTTCTCTGCCACCTGTCCAACCCAATTTTTAATGAAACTCAAGGTTCTTGGAATGTACAAGTATACAAGCTAGGGGACAGTGAGAATAATAAAGAAGGGTAGGATAAACAATCTGGGAATTCTCTCCTCATCTTCTAATCTCCCACTCATGGATACACTACATTTTCAGGGACGTATACATGCTAATTTCTCCTCCTCCTGTTTTTTCTGTAACTGGCTTGTTTATTTAGATACTTATGCCTCACTTTGCTCCCAAGTGGGCACCCAAAGTAGCTTACAACATCATTCTTCCCTAATAATAATAGCCCTGTGTCACAGGCGTCAACTACGGGGGGGGGCCTCGGGGGGGCGGGACACCCCTGAAATTTCCCGGAGGGACTGAGCCCCCCCAGGAAAATGGAGCACCCACCCACCGCCACACCTCCCTGCCTTCCACCACCCACTGTCATACCTCCCCGCCACACCTCCCTTGCCTTCCTGCTCACTGCCGCCGCCAGAGCCCCTCTCCCCCCCACGCCCGGCTCCCCTGAACCCACCCCTCCTTCCCTCTAGGGGTCATCGGGCCAACTGGCCAGTGTGATGACGTCACCCGGAAGTGACACCATCATGCTGGTCACGTTGCTGGGGCGACGCTCTAGCAATCGCCCTGAAACTCTATGGCACCATAGCATCGCCCCGGCAACATGCCCAGCGTGATGGCGTCACTTCCGGGTGATGCCATCACGCTGGCCAGTCGGCCCGATGGCCCCCGGAGGGAGGGAGGGAGGGAGGGAGGGAGGGGTGGGTGGAGGCTCTGGCGATGGCAGTGGGGACATAGTCCTGGCACGAACGTGGTTTGCTCACGCACACGCTACAATGCTTCAGCTAAGGTAAGAGCCCCCCCCCCCAGAAATCTAAAAGTCTATGCCCCTGCCCTGTGTGGTAGGTTAGGTTGAAAGAGAATAACTGGATCAAGATCATCCAGCTAGCATCTTGGTATAGTGGGGATTCATACCTTGGTCTTTCAGAAGCCTAGTCCGACACGCTACCTACGAAACCACACTGGATCTCTTAACTGTTTTCAATGTCCTGTGCCTCCTGAAGCATATACAGTTCTTATCAGGCTCCCTTTTTCCCTTTTGGAAAACATAATTTATTTGGTGCAGTGGTTAAGAGCGCAGACTCTAATCTGGGAGAAGCGGGTTTGATTCCCCACTCCTCCACATGCAGCTGCTAGTGTGACCTTGGGTCGGTCATAAGTTCTTTCAGAGCTGTTCTCTCAAAGACAATTCTGGAAAGAGCTCTCTCAGCCCCACCTACCTCACAGGGTGCCTGTTGTGGGGAGGGGAAGGAAAAGGAGTTTGTAAGCCACTATGAGACTCCTTTGTGTAGTGAAGGGCAGGGTATAAATCCAATCTCTCCTATTTTTTTCTTCTTCTATTTTTCTGTACAGCTGGAGAATCCCCAAGTGTGACTACAAAGGTCAGTGGTCTCGAAGGTCCTGTATTGCACAGAAGACTGCTGCAGCCCAAGGCTACTGAGTTGTAGGGAAGAGCTCCAGTGAGCCTTGGCTCAAGTTAAGTCCTTTAAATCACACCAGAATAGAGGAGATACTCCAAACTGTCCCTGTCATTCCAACTGTTCAGCACAACATGGTGGCCCCTGTTCACTACCAGTTTAATAGCCTGGTCACGATGTTCTTTTTGTGGTCACACAAATGGGCTTTCTGCCTCTATAGAGCCTCAATTCAAAATACTCTAAAGCTAGATTTTATGAACAAAAATGTTCCCCTATTTTGAGTCCTCAAGCCACCTACAACTACAGCGTTGGGCTGGCAACAGCAATTTTGGACTGAGACAAGAAAACCCAAGGTGCTATGAAATGTTACCAAATGGCCATGGAAGAATACAAGCTGAGCATGATGCCGCTTTGAGACATAAGGATGCAGTTTGCTTCATTGGTAGCAACAAAGTCCAAGCAGTATGCAAATGACTTATATGAAAAACCTGTGGGGAAAAAAACAAGCATCAGTTCCAAAACTCAAATCACAAAAGGCCTGGAATTTATTTGAGAAAGCCCAGTAAAAGGGCTGGCTGGTTATCAGCTGGAGAATAAATGAGTGGAGCTCACTATGGGCTGCCCATTGACCAGTTTGATCTCCACTGAAGCACTGGCCTTATGTCCACCTTCCTCCTCACGTTCACAAGTTTGTGATAAGGGATCCGACATTTTAGAACAGGTAATCATGGAGTAGTGAATGAAGAAAATAATATTCACAAGTCAACATCCATTTGAGACAGGACAACAATACTACACTTGGACCCATTTCCCACAGCTGCTGCTCCATCCCCACTCTTCCCTTTGCCCCGATCATGTCAATTTCACACTATTTGCTGTGCGGCCACATTTTGCCCCGCAGCTTCACCCAATTTCCCCCGTGTCTACTCAATCCTCAAAAAACAGGATCGAGTGGGAAATCGGTCTGGTACACATCTGTTAGGACTATGCTTTAATAGCAACTCAAGGGCCTAATATTTCTACAGTTCTTGGAAAAACTGGGATGACATGTAGAAAATAAAATGGCTTGGGTGAAATGCTACCTACATACTCAGAAATTAACGAATGAGTCCATCAGAGGAAGTCCACTGATTACTTTTTTCAAGCTTGAAAACCATGCCCTTGACTACAAGCCTCAACACTCCCCTTTCTATCAGTTCCTTCCCATGGTACTCTCTGATGGCCACATCTTCCAATTTAAATATTTATTTGTTGCATCCAACTTGAGTGGACAGGCATACTTACTAGCATAAAGCATGACATCCATACATCCAGAAATGAAGCAGGCCTTCCCAATGATATTGTCATATCGAAACGAGAGGTTCTCCAACCAACTCAATACCTGTGCAGATTCAGTAAGGCTAGGGTGAAGCAAAGAAAAAGAGTCTCTTTGTGCCATTATAGTAGGTCAGATCCCAGAGGAGCTAGTTCTGTTTGCTGAGATATCTTCTAGCTATGTATCATCTCAATTATGGAAGCCCCACAACTTCTTTATATTTAGATGATATCTAGCTTTGCCTTTTTTTGATTACAGAACTCAAGGTGGCATATGTAGGGTTTCCTGAAGGTCTTTCATGAAGGAAATGTTCATAAACTGCATCTTAAGCAGCACAGGTGGAGTTGCCCTACAGGAAAGCAACTCCCCCTTCTTCCCCCTTGGGGGACCTAAAGGAAAAATTATGGGGTAGCACAAATTGGAAGTCAGCAGCAGGAGGGGGTGATCAGCAAAGGTCACATTTTCCTCTTCCAAAAATGGATCCAAGCCTTATGGTCCCACTGTAAGCAGTCACACTTTCTATATTTACTGAACTTAGTGCCATAGAAGAGTGTGACTTCACTTAAGAAGACACTTAAGAAGGTTCCTGGATCATGTGCCTCCTCCAACTGTACCAGGACTCAAGAATGCACACAGCAGAGATCTTCATATAGATAGGAGTTTGGTTTACCATAACAGTCCAAATAGTTTTTTCATAAGTGGTTTGAGACATGAACACAAAACCTATGCTGGCCCTTATGTTTGTTCATATGACAAGAGTCTTTTTCCCCCACTTTTTCTCCCAGTTGAAGCACAATATGTCATTCACAGAAATAGCAGGAAATGCTCAGGAAATTTATGCCTTACACATCAAAGAGATCTCAGAACTGTGTATACGGGAGGATTACATTTTTGCTCCTGAATGCACAGGGGGTACCTTCTAGTTAATACCAATGTGCCATGCAGCTATTGCATTTTCCGCAGGCAGACTGACTGTTAGTGGTGAAGGAAGCCAAAGCAGTGTGCTGGAACTTGAATCCTACATTCTGCAAAAACTTCTTTAATCCAGGACAAACACATCAGGGAGAAAGTTTGGGAGCCACTACATACTGCTAAATACAAGGAGATATAATATAAGCAAAGTACCTAGCTCTGAGGAAAAAAGCACTGAAAAGGTCAAAGAGAACGCTACAGCTGAGTTTAGATTTCCGTATTTGTTCACAAATTTCATATGCTCGAAAGCCTGCAAAGAAAGCAAACACATGAAATGGTCTCTCTCCTCAATGCACAGTCACTGTTGTTGGGCGTTGTCCGGCTAACCTACCCAGCTCGGAGGCCAAATGCAGGTTCCCTAAGCAAAGCTTCATGTAGGCCAATGATGCCACCACCTTAGCTATTATAAACAGCCCTCCTCCAACAATTCGAAGGTTTGAACTACGCTTGATGGCCATTTCCTCATATTTCATCCATTCCTGCTGACAGCCAACCAGCTGGCAGCACTGTGAGAACTCCATGTAGGAGGAGATTATCTGTGAAATGAGAAAATCAGTGACATTTGTTGTTTATGTAGAAACCTCCATCAGGGAGCACTTACACCTGAATTTAAAAAGAGGCACCATGATAAACTAGAAGCCACAGAATTTATATAATGAGTGTAAAAGTAATGTTTATGCCTTTTTAAATATATATATATATATATATATTGCACAATCAGGATTTATGCAGAATAAAGCATATAACCTATAATTTTTGAACAGTGGCAGAAGTGCTCTGTTTGTTTAACTATTTTACTCATTTTAAAAAATTCTATGCAACCTCTCCAGAGGGCCTGCTCAGGCCAGCTTATGATGTAAAACATAATCAAAACATAAAATACCACAGAAGTCATTAACAGTGAACACACTGTTTAAAACTCAGCCACTAAAAACCCAGCCTACGAATAAAAACAGCATTAAATATTTAACAGCTTAAAACAGGTCCCGTAAAACAATTCACAGGCTAGAAGCAGATTCTTAAGAATGGCCATCTTCTTAATTAAGAATTCATCCTCGGAACATTAATTCATTTAGACTAAGTACACGCCTTGGTTGTATCCTTACAGGAGTCCTTTATACATTATCCCTCAGTACAATGAATATACATGTAGGGAGTGGGCATGAACACGCTGGTCTATCCCCCTTCCCTCCACTCAATGACTGGGTTGTGAACATGGGACCTAAGTACAGAGGAAGTGTCTACACATACACTTCCCTCCCCATGATCAGGAACAGGGGTCATTTCGTAAAAAAAGAGATGCAGGGCTCATTAGCATGACTCATTTGCATAACTCATTTGCATATGTCACACTCCCTGACATCACCAGAAGCGTGTCAGAAGGCAACACCCACTGCTCAGGCTCCGCCCCGAAAATCTCCAGGTATTTCCCAACTCAGAGCTGGTGAGCCAGCTTTACACTTTGAGACACTTTAGGTTTCCTTTGCCCTTGCAGGGAAGCTAGCGTACAACAAGCATGAAAATACAGATCAAGTTAGTATGCTTTTGTTTTTTTCCACAGCGCCTCACCATATGTGCCCGCTCCTGGGCTTGTTACTCCCTTAATGGCATTCCTGCTCGAAATGACCCCTGATCATGAATGTTCGGAAAGGACCATGCTCCTGCCAGTTCCTATTTTCTGCAACTTCAATCAGTACACAGAGGTGTCATGTGCAGAAGATGCATCATTAATGTGGATGAGAATTCTCACCTCTGCAAAATCATGCAAATCTACCCTTTTACCATTCTTTAGCCATCCTGATGGAGTATGACTTGGTAGGAAAGAGATGCCTAATCCACACGAGACAGTCTAGAGTACACGCTTTCAGACAATACCAGGTACGTGCTTTCCATGTGACAAAGATATGACAAGAGCAAGAAAGCCCCCGGAGCTAGAGTGAAGGATGTACCTGGGCCTCGTCCTGAGATTCCTCTGCACAGTTCACAGTCATGAGAGCTGCCAAGTAGGAGAACTTCTTACTGTTCGTAGCAGGATCCAAGCTAAAGGCCTGCCACAGCATAGAGAGGCAGCGACCCCGCTGGTAAAGAAGAGCTAATCTCTTCTCTTTGCTGCAAAAGATACAAGATAATCACTGATATTTCATGATGGAATTGCCACCCCTGGAGGAATTACATCAGCTATGTTGGTGGTGGACAAGGAGAGAACATAAAAGTATCAACAAACATTTCCCTTGCATACATTAATCACTGAGTCATAGGCATTTATTCCTTCCTTGCAGACATATAACTATGATTGTACTTATTTAGTTTATTCCTCCACGCAGCCTATTTGAGACAGATTCAAAAGTGCTACATATGTTGAGAAGGGGTTTCATCTCCCCCTAGTGTTTTCCTGAAACAGTACTGGTGAGTGGCTATCTGGCCCACTGGGGAAACCCATGTGGGGTTGTATGACTCTACCCTGGGTCTGTGAATGCAGAAGGGGGAAAGTATACTCAATGAGATCCTTTTGGAGCCATTGGCATGCTATTGGGCCTCTTGTACTTCATCTTCTTGAGGCTGGGGCACAACAGGAAGTGGAGGATGTGGGAAGAAGGCCCCACTTTCACCTTCCAACTTCATCCTGTCTGAACTTTGGGGAAGGTGTTGTGGAAGTAGAACTGCAGAGACTATAAAGAAGAATAGACTATAGCAGGCAATGTCAATAATTTTCAAATATCTAAGGTTTACAGCATTTGCTGGCGAGTAATTACACTAAGGGGGAGCCAAAGAAAATGTCCACAATCCAACCCAGACTTACTGGGTTGGTGATGGAAAGTGCTGTCAAGTCAAAGCTTGACTTTTATTTATTTATTTGATTTATACCTCGCCCTCGCTGCTGGAGCAGGCTCAGGCAGAAGTGTAGGGCAGAATTGTTGAACTCATTTGTTACGAGGGCCGGATCTGACATAAATGTCACTTTCTCAGGCTAGGCCATGTGTGCCATAAAATGTAAGATGAGGTACAGGAGATATAAACTTTATAAAAATGATTTCAGATGTTGAATGTCAATAGGCTTGATTGGATTAGGTGTGATATGCAGAGGGGAGGTATGCATGAAAATATCATCACTGGTAATGAGACAGGAAACCGAGGTCTCAGTTTGGTCCAGGAAGATTCAGTCCAGGAGGATGCAAAGAATAAATGAACATAAGTCTGAAGAAGTGAGCAGTGACTCACGAAAGCTCCTATCCTGCCACAAATTTTGTTAGCTTTCAAGGCACTACTGGACTCTTACTCTTTCTACACGTATAAGAAACCAGAATATTCAAAAACCAGTGGGAGGACATTTTAACCTTCCAGGACATTCAGTTGCTAACTCAAGAGTAGCAGTTCTCTTACAAAGGAATTTCAAAGAGAGATTAGAGAGTGCTAATAACGAAGCTCAATGCATCCTCCTGGGCTGAACTGAGACCTAGGTTTCTTCTCTCATTACTAATGGCTGCTATTGTTATTTGGCATCTGAAATCACTTCACTCTCCAGATATAAGGACAGATGGACTCACATTCTATCTGTATCTGAAGAAGTAAACAGTGACTCCTGAAAGCTCATGCCCTGCCACAAATTTTGTTAGTTGTTAAGGTGCTACTGGACTCTTGCTCCCATCCACTAATAAAGATTGCAAGCTGCGCTGTTAAGTTTCTTTTATTCCCCTTCCCAATATGTTAGAACTGGAAAGGGGGATCTCTCCAAGTAAAATAATGTGTGCTTACAGGCTGGACAAAATCCATTCACTGCTAGTGACGATAATAAAAAGTGTAAAAAGCAAGGGGGGGGGGGGTTAATGTGAAGAATGGTAGCCAGTGAGGTGGAAGGGGAGAAAGGGAGACCATGTGTTGAACTGGAATATATGGAACCATAAATGTATTTTTTAATACTTAGCCAAATACTTCCAGTCATTAAACCATGGAATCTGATCCAACTGTTTTAATTCCTAATTAGGGTCTTTTTAAAAGAAAATAAAATCCCAGATACACATAGGAAATTTTAGTCTTAAAAAAACCTTTTCAGAATAAACCAAAATAATTTCCATTTAATCCCCCTTATCCCAGATGCATCTCTTTCCTGCTCCCCTTCCTTTTTAATGTGTGTGAGAGAGATCAGGACTCAAAGTAAACAGCAGAGCAGGACTTGTCAGAAGAATCTTCCTCACTCCCTCCTTCCCTCTCTCTAATAAAGTGAGCATGCACAGGAAAGCTTATACCCGGAATAAAAATTTGTTGGTCTTAAAGGTGTCATGAGACTCCCTCTCTTCCTTGCACACTCTCTGTTTTTCCTTCCACCTCCCTCCCTCTCCAAACAAGGGAAGAGAGGCTTAGCAATGCAGCAGCAGCCCTGGAGGAGAAAGAAGGAGAGAATTGAGGGAGCTTTTCTCTGGTGTGCGCTCTCTCTTTTTCCTTTCCCCTCACTTCCTCCTCAAAGGTGGGAAGAGAGGCTTGGCAATGCAGCAGCAGCCCCAGAGGAGGGAGCAGGAGAGAGTGGAGGGAGCTTTTCTATGGTGTACACACATGTGCTCTCTTTTTGCTTCCCCCTCACTTCCTCCCTAAAGGAGAAAGAGAGGCTTAGCAACACAGCAGCAGTAACAGCCAGGAGAAGGAAGCAGGAGGGAGCCAGTTGCTTGTGGCCTGGACATCAGCCCTGCAGGGGCTGGATCCGGCCCATGGGCCACATGTTTAACACCCCTGTGTAGGGTTTTCAAGGCTAGAGAATAACAGATGCAGTGTTGCCACTGCCTGCTTTTGAGCCGTAACTCTAGACTTCCTTGGTGGTCTCCCATCCAAATACTAACCAGGACTGACCCTGTTTAGCAGCCAAGATCTGGTGGGATCAGGCCAGCCTGGGCCATCTAGGTAACTGTAAATTTCACATATTCTTAATTCTGTATTGGACAATAACAGAAACACTGAGATGGATCTGGGTGAAACATTAGAAATGATTTCTTAATTCAGAGGCCTGTTGTGCAAATTATTTATTTACTGAATTTATACTCCACCTGTCTCCCCAAAGGAGACCCAAAGCAGCTTACGTCATTCACCTCTCCTCTGTTTTATCTTCACAAGCACCCAGTAAGATAGTTTAGGCTGAGAGCGTGTGACTAGCCCAGTGTCACCCAGCAAACTTCCATGGCAGAGTGAGGATTTGAACTTGGGTCTCCCAGATCCTAGACTGACACTCTGAACTATTATACCATGCTTACTCTCAAATTAATATGCTCCTGTAATAGAAAGAGAGGAAGGTGATACAATTCCATGACTGGAAGGTTTGTTTGCTTTTAGAAGAGGCCCATCCATGCTTGAGCTCCAGAAATGGAACTGGGTAGCACATGTGATCCTTTAGAACTCCATGACTCCACACTTCCTTAAAAAAAAGATTTGTTTGCATCCTACCCATTAGCCATTTGCCAAGAAGGCTGCTTCTTCTGATGTGACATATGTTTGGAAATTTCCACCATGGACATGAAAAAAGCTCCAACGATGGTCAGTGGGAAACTTTTCTTCAACAAATCCAAAGCTTTCTTCTCCATCTTTTTTGCTAAATGAATTTGACCCATATTGTAAGAGACCTAAGCAGATACGTGTGGAATAAAAGCACAGTGATCATTGTTAAAATCATTAGGGTACTCTGGACAGGAGATAATTAGTCTAGTGCATTGAGGTCCCTCAACCAAAGATGCTCATTACTGGTTTATAAAGAGCTGTGTGAACAATTCTGTTAATAAAAGCTGTGGGAAGCAAGCAGAAAAATCAGACATGGGTAGCCATTAACATCAGAAATGAAGTGTCTTTTATACCCGAGGGCACAATTAATTGTTCATTTAATATTGAAACCAGAGACACACATCCCAATTTATTAAATATCTTTCCTAATATATAAAGCCATTTTAAGATTCAAAGGGGCAAGATTCTATGGGCGCCAAAATCAGTAGGCTGGACGGACAGCCTCTCAAAAGGGGGACCCTGGCCACTGGCTGCATTCTCTCCCTGCTTTGCCTCAGTCCTGCCCACAGAGCCACCGGCCAGCATCCCGGCCTCAGTCTGGAGGGAGCCAGCAAAGGGGAAGGATCCACTCTCCTCCTCCTCCCGCTGCCAGGTGGGTCTAACTGTCCCCTCAGTGGCCTGCTTCTGTCAATGAAAAGACAATGGACTTTCACCATAACCCCCTCCCCCACACACTGCCAGCGTGCCCAGAATAAACTGTCAGAATAAACTGTTAGAAACAGGGGGCATTTCACACAGCACCCCATAGCGCTTCAGGACCGGTACAAAGAACTGAAGCATGCTTGAGAGGAGGTTTCAAGGTAAACCGGCTCAGGAATGCTTCCCCAATGGGAGAGGCACGTTTCTGTGTGAAAAGGTCAATATGTTCCGTTAGGGAACTGGCACTAATACGGTCCCCTCAGTGTCCGTTGCTAGGCAACCAAGCTTGCTTCTCTGAAAGCCCCTTTCCACACCTACGTTGGGCTCTGGGAGAAAACTCATTGGGGCCAGCTGAACAGAGTGCCATAGAGGCCACCCTCCAAAGCAGTAATTATCTCCGGGGGGGGGGGGGTGGAATCTGTTGTCTGGAGTTCAATTGTGATACCTGGTGATCTTCAGGCTCCACATGGAGGTTGGGTACCCTAGGCTAGTAGTAAGTGCTTCAGGGCAGGATCTGCTAGACCCAGGTTCCTGCTGAGTGGGTAATTTGGGGCCAGTCACAGACTTTAAGCCTAACCTACCTCACAGGGTTGTTGTGCAAGTCAAAACGGGGAGAGGAGAATGATGTCAGCTGCTTCGGTCTCCATTGCAGAGAAAGACTACTTTTCCACCAGGGGAAGTATGGTTGTCAATCTCCAGGCGAGGGCTGAAGATCACTCAGAATTACAAGTGCACTCCAGATGGCAGAGATCAGTTCCTCTGGAGAAAATGGTGGACTCTGTGTCCTTACACCCTGCTGAGATGGACCCCTTATGACAGCCAATGTGACATAGCAGTCAGGGCTTCAGAGCACAGTGGAGGCTGCAGGGGGGGGAGATGGAAAGTTGAAGAGTGAGGTTGATGTTGGCTGGAAAGGAGATAGGGTTGCCAACTCCAGGTGGAAAATTCCTGGAGATTTGAGGGATGGAGCCTGGAGACAGTGAGGTTTGAGGAAGGGTGGGACCTCAGACAGGTACAATGCCATAGACTCCACCCTCCAAGCCAGCAAATCCCTCATGGGGAACCATTGTTGCCAATCTCCAGGTGCAGACTGGAGATCACTCAGAATTACAACTGTTCTTTAGGGGGGAGGGGGGAGGAGATAGAAAGCTGAAGCCAGGGGGCAGATAATGATACATTGACAGTTGGCTGGGAGGTAGGGTTGCCATCTCCAGGTTGGGAAATTCCTGGAGATTTGAAGGGTGGGCACTGGAGAGGGTGAGGTTTCAGCAGGGGTGGGACCTCAGACAGTTTCAATGCCATAGATTCCACCCTTCAAACCACCCATTCCCTCATGGGAAACCATTGTTGCCAATCTCCAGGGGAGGGACGGGGATCATGCTGAATTACAACTGCTCTTCCCCTGAAGAGATCTTCCCCTGGAGAAAATGGTGGACTCTGTGTCATTATACCCTGCTGAGGTCGCCACAGCAAATTGACACTGTGTGCCCAAGGCTGGGGCACTCTCCCAGAGCCTCTTTCTAGAGCCCGTTGTATTTATTTCCACAATGGGCCCTATTCCTAGTATAAAATAAATAAATAAAAATGAAAAAATCCACAAGTTAGATGATACACACAGGCTCCTAACTTTAAGAGCTCAAAGAATACTGTAATGATTTCATGTTTTGGTATGTGTGTTTCTTTAAATGTTTAGTTTGACTGCAGTAATGTAAGGAGAGTGATAGGGGAGACAAGTGTGATGTGATTTGCTGATGACAGAGTGTGGAGGAGAGATGTCTCTGAGGAGGTTCAGTGTTCTTGAAGAGATGAGTGTGGAGAGTGTGAAGAAAGTTTAGCCTGTGTGGCTATGAGCAAGACAGTTTAGCCTGTGTGGTTATGAACAAAAGAGTTTAGTTTGTGTGGCTATTTGAGAGAGTCTAGCCTGTGTGACTAAGAGAGACAAACAGTTCAGCCTGTGAGGCTATATAAGAAAGAGAGTTTAGACTGAGTGTCTAAGCCTGTCAGAGTTGAGTTTTGGTGTTTGAGTGACTGTGTGTGACACCAATCTTTGTCATTTTCTTCCTTCAACAACAGTTCAAAAATACCCAGAAACCTATTTTGTTCTTGTATAAATAAATCCTTATTTGTTTAAACTTATCCCAGCAATCAGATCAGTCCTTCCTCAAGGCCACAAAGTCCTCTGAAGCACCTAGACACAGGGTCATTCTACCAAAATAGAGAGAGTTGGAATTATTAATTCCTAGAGGCAGCAGAAATCTATGAAGTTCATGTATACAGTGTGTTTTAAAGGAGAAACAGTCTTTCCAGTAAGTGAGGACATCACAAATACATTTAACCATAGAGAGTATAACTACCTTATCTCTACAAGCCAAGAGAAATAAAAGGTAAAAAGCATGTTAGCAGACAGGAAACTTGGCAGTGAGAGGTATTATAAAGCAAACCCTTTGAGTGGACTACAAACCACAACTAAAGAAGAAATGAGTTATTGATTCAATGTCTGCTCTTCCACATGGACAGAATCTCTAGCTAGAGGGACTTCAGCACAAATTTAGAGGCATCAGAATTAGAGTTGCCAGGTCCCTCCTGGCCATTGTTGCCAGCTCTAGGTTGGGAAATTCCTGGTTGGGGGAGCTGCCAGCTCCAGGTTGGGAAACTCCAGAAGATTTGGGGATGGAGCCTGGAGAGAACAGGGACTTCAGTGCATACAATGCCATAGAGTCCACCATCCAAAACATCCATTTTTTCCAGGTGAGCTGACATGAAATGGGCACAAACTGGCTGACAAACTAAAGTCAGCACCAAGGACAGCCCCATGTAGAGAGCATTACAGTAGTCTAGCCTCGAGGTGACCATCGCTTGGATCACTGTAGCAAGGTTGTCACGGTCAAGGAAGGGAACCAACTGCTGGGCCAGCCGAAGATGGTAGAAGGCTGACTTGGCAGTGGCTGCTACCTGGGCCTCCATCGTTAATGAGGAGTCCAGGAGCACTCCCAAACTCCAAACCTCTGGGTGTGGGAACCAAAGATGCCCCATCGAAAGTGGGACCTCCCTCCCCAGACCACCCCGACTCAGGCACAGGACCTCTGTCTTCGTTGGGTTCAATTTCAGCCGGCTCCGTCTGAGCCAACCAACCACAGCGTGCAATGCCTGGTCCAGGTCTTCTGGGCTGGAGTTCGACCGGCCACCCAACATCAGATAGAGCTGGGTGTCATCAGTATACTGGTGACATCCTAGCCCATACCTCCAGATGGTCTGGGCAAGGGGGTGCATATAGATATTAAACAGCATTGGGGAGAGCACCACCCCCTGAGGCAAACCACATTCCAGTGGGTGCCTCCTGGATTGCTGCTCCCCAAGCACCACCCTTTGTCCCCGACCCTGGTGAAAGGAAGAGAGCCATTGCAAGGCTTGCCCCTGTATCCCCATGTCGGCAAGACGGCGGGTCAGCAATTGCTGGTCGACTGTATCAAATGCAGCCAACAGATCTAACAACAACAAGGCTGCCATGCCGCAGCATTGCTGCCACGACTCAGGAGGTTGTCAGTTAAGGCAACCAGCACTGTATCCGGCCCATGTCCCGGGTGAAAGCTGGACTGGAAGGGATCCAGAATGGAAGCGTCATCCAGAAAGCCCTATAATTGTATCGCCACCCCCCTCTCAATTAATTTGCCTAAATAAGGCTGACTTGGCAGTGGCTGCTACCTGGGCCTCCATCGTTAATGATGAGTCCAGGAGCACTCCCAAACTCCAAACCTCCGGGCATGGGAACCAAAGGCGCCCTGTCGAAAGTGGGACCTCCCTCCCCAGACCACCCCGACTCAGGCACAGGAGAGGCAAATTGGAGACCGGCCGATAGTTGGCCAATTCAGCCGGATCCAATGATGGTTTTTTTAAGAGGGGGCGGACCATCGCTTCCTTGAGTGCCCCCAGGAATTGCCCCTCAGCGACGGACTTGTTGATAATCTCCTGAACAGCACCTCACAACCCCTCACAGCCTGCTTTAATGAGCCAAGAAGGGCATGGATCAAGGCTGCATGTGGTTGGGTGTACAGTCCTCAGAAGTCTGTCAACTTCCTCCAGACTGAGGGGGCTGAACCCATCTAAGCCCGGAATCGAAGGCATGCAAGGGGCCTCGAGTTCATTCACTGTTTCAAGTGTGGCAGGGAGGTCGCGGCGGAGCGTCAAGACTTTATCCGCAAAATGGTTCGCAAATGCCTCACAGCCGATATTTAATTCCCTAGCATTTGGTCTGCTCTATGGCAGGACTGTTAAATACTGAATTGTTCTAAACGATTGGGCTGGGCGCGAGCTCGTGGACACAATCGAAGCCGCATAGAACTCCCTCTTAGCGGCCTTGACTGCCCTCTCATAGGCTCTCATAAACGTCCTATAAGATGTTCTTGTAGCTTCATCTCGAGCACGGCACCACCGTTTCTCTAGTCGTCATAGCTCTCACTTCATAAGCCACAGCGCCTGGGTAATCCAAGAGATAAAATCACTTTTATTCCTCATATTCTTATCATGGTAAAATTCTACTGGGGACATGAGCCAGGAGTTTGGAGGATTCAGTAAATTCCAACCTGCAAACCATATTCTCAAAAGTCCACCTCTAATTATATGACTCCTTTCTTGAGTTATGTCCATTTTAGTTGATTTCTTAATCCATAAATAATTATGTAAACTTTCTTCTAGGTCTGCTGATTCAAGTTTTACTATTCTTTGTTTTGGATTGTTGATCCAGTTCACAATCCAGACCAAACATTTCACTTGGTAATATAATTTTATATTTGGAACTGCTAGCCCTCCTCTCTTTTTCTCATCTTGAAATATTTTAAAACTTATTCTTGTTTCTTACCATTCCAGATGAATCTATTTATCTATCTTTGCCAATCTGTCAGTATTCTTTCTTTTATATATATATAGGTAACATCTGGAATAAGAAATTTAATTTTGACAGTACATTCATTTTGATTGCTGAAATTCTTCCCAGCCATGAGAGTTTTAATTTGTTCCATCTGAATAAATCTGCTTGTATCAGTTTCCAGGTCTTCTGATATTTATTTTTAAAGAGATTGCAATTTTGTCCAGTCATGTATATTCTCATATATTTAATAGAGTCGGTGGCTGCTGTGTATTTTGTACTCTTTATAATATCTTGCTGTTAAGAATTTCATTTTGATTTTTGTCTTCTTCCTGTTTACTTTATATCCTGAAGAGGAACCAAATTCTTCAATATGTTCCAGTACATATTGTAATGATTTTTGAGGATCCAAAACTGTTATAACTACATTGTCTGCATAGCTTTTCATTTTAAATTTTGTATCACCACGTTTACTCCTTTGATCCTTGTATTTTGTCTGATCTTTATGGCTTATATTTCTATTGCTAAAATAAATAATAAGGATGACAGAGGACAGCCTTGATGAGTTATTTTGCAACTAGAATTGCTTGTGTTAATTTTCTATTTATTAAAATCTTTGCTTGTTGTTTTGAATATATAGCTTGCACCCTGTTCCAGAATTCTAAACCACAGCCCATACTCTGAAGTACGTTGAAGAAAAGCCATAATATGTTATCGAATGCTTTCTCTGAATCCAAAAATAAAAATGCTGCTTCTCCCCCTTATTCATGAGTTCAATTGCAAGCATCCATTATAAATCATATATTATCTTTCATATACCTCTTTGGTACAAAACCTGTTTGGTCAGTATGTAGTAGATTTGGTATATATTTTTAAATCATTCTGCCATTATTGTAGCAAAGATTTTATACTCTACATTCAATAAAGAGATGGGTCCATATGACTGTGGCAATGTTGTATGACTGCCTTCTTTGTGTATTGATGTTTTACATGCCTCTGGCCATGTTGGAGGTATTGTCTTTCCTTCTTTTATCTCATTCATGACTTTTTATAATGGTATTGTTAAAACTTTTTCAAAATGTTTATAATAAATTGCTTACATGAGGAACCAACAACACTGAACAGTATATATACATACAAATACCGTTGTTAAGTTCAACTCATACTTGTGTACATTTAACTATCTAAGTACAAAACATTCTACAATGAAAAACAGCAACAGTACAAACAAGAGAACAAGGGAAAGAAAAAAATGTCCAGTGAAACTTTCCAGGTCTGTGTAAATATGTCCCTCATTGCATCCTAAAAGACTTAATCAATAAGATACAGTAAATATGTAGAACCACATCAATAAATATCTATCTTACTGGCAAATATATCACACTGGCAAACAATGCTCCCTCTAAGCTATGGAGTCTTGTGACCAAAATTCTACTTTGTGAGCTGCTGGCATTAACGTTGTAAGCGAGCAATTTGGCGACTGCATAAATTAGTTTGCTCTGGAGCCATCCTTCCTGAGCTAAGACAAAAATGTGTGAGCTGGAGGCTAAAAACTCAGCTTAGAGGGAACACTGCTGGAAAATACATCATTTTACCATACATCTTTCCATACCATCTTACCATACCGGCAAATATATCATCTTACCATCCCTCTAAACATGTAAAAAACTGTAAAGCTTCTCCACATTAGTTCGTTCTAATGGGAAGCTAGGCCCATTGCAACATTATTCAGTCTGAAGTATCTCTAGTTACAAGAATAGGGCAGTATGTGAAGTGAAAGACCTGAGACCCTGAAGAGCTGCTGTCAGTCAAAACAGTCAGACTAACAGGGCCATACTAAGCAGAGTTATCTAAATCAATGGGCTTAGAATAGTGTAATTTTGCTTAGGCTGGCACTGCAAAGGTATGACTCAGTAAAAGGTAGCTTTATATGCACATGTGAAACCAGGAACCCTTGGGGAAAAACACATGACTGTGTTCACCCTACCTTCCAACCAGTGGTTCTCCAACATCTTCTTGCTTACCCAACCAAAGCTTAGTTTCTACAAGAACTTGCATGGGACTTGTTCCTGACAGCAAGGAGACAACATGTCCCACACTCTTTAGGCTGTCTAATTTTAACACAAGGATGCGCTTATCAGAGAGGGGAGTAGAAACTGGAAGCATCCAGATGGTGCCACTGAACACTAGTAACTAAGATGATGTCTTCTTACCTCGCCCTTGAGACTGTACAAAACAGACATCTCAAACTGGCTGATAACATTCTGCTTGGGCTCCAAGGATTTCAACAGGCACTCCGCCGTATTCAGGTATGTAAAGGCCTCAAATAAGAATATCAAAGGATAGAGAATTTACTTTTTGTAATTTTATTTGCACCCCACACCCCCCCTAGGCTTGTCAGCTCATGAATCCATTGGTAGCTGGTTGGGGCCTAGGGGGTAAAACCCCAAGTGCATCTAGTAGGGTTGCCAACCTCTAGGTGGGGCCTGGGGATCTCCCGCTTTTACAACTGATCTCCAGGTGACAGAGATCAGCTCCCCTGGAGAAAATGGCTGCCTTGAAGGGTGGACTCTATGGCATGGTACCATGCTGAGGCCCCTCCCCTTCCCAAATGCCACCTTCTCCTGGCTCTACCCCCAAAGTCCCCAGGTATTTCCCAATCTGGACTTGGCAACCCTAGCATCTAGAGATGTATGTATTGAAAGAGAACCCAGTGGGGTTTGGCAGGGCTGGGCAGGGGTCAAAGCCTAGTGACTCAGTATTGTAAGAACATCAGAACATAAGAAGTGTCCTGCTGGATCAGAGCAGTGGTCCATCTAGTCCAGCATCCTATCTCTGGCCAACCAGTTCCTCTGGAGGGCCAACAATAGGGCATAGAGGCTAAGACCTTCCCCTGATGTTGACTCCTGGCTCTGGGATTCAGAGGATTAGTGCCTCTGAATGTGGAGGTTCCCCTCAGTCACCATCAGTGTTCCCTCTAAGCTGAGTTTGTGTGAGCTAGCTCACAGTTTTTTAGCCTCCAGCTCACACATTGTTGTCTTAGCTCAGGAAGGATGGCTCCAGGGCAAACTAATTTATGCAGTAGCCAAATGATTTGCTCACAACTTTAATGCCAGTAACTCACAAAGTATAATTGTTGCTCACAAGACTCCACAGCTTAGAGGGAACATTGGTCACCATGGCTAGTAACCAATGATAGATTTATCCTCCATTAATCTAATCTCCCTTTAAAGCTGTTTATTCCTGTGGCCACCACTACATCCTCTGGCAGTGAATTCCACATTTTAATCACTCTCTGTATAAATATTTCCTTTTGTCCATTCTAAATCTATTGCCCATCAGTTTCACTGGATGAGTTCTAGTATTTTGGGAGATGAAAAAATATCTCTTTATCCCATACATAATTCTATGAATTTCTATTGTATCCCATTTTAGTCATCTCTTTTCTAAACTAAAAAGTCCCAGACTCTTCAGCCTTTCCTCATAGGGAAGGTGCGCCAGAGGCCCCCCCCCCCCCCCCCATCATCTTGGTCGCTGATCTCTGTACCTTTTCCAGTTCTGCAATGTCTTTTTTGAGATATGGTCACCAGAGCTGTACAAATGCTGCTGCACCATAGATCTATACAGGGCATTATAATATCATCCGTTTCATTTTCAATCTCTTTCCTAATAATCCCTAAAATTTGCCTTTTTCACTGCTGCAGCACACTGGGTTGACACACTGGTTTGTGTGAACTCCCCTCCCCCCCCAAAAAAAAGACCTATATTGGCTGGATTTTTGGCTGGATCTTGACCAGCTCCATCTTTTCTAAAGTGAACCACTCCCCCTTGTAAGCAACCTTTCTGCTGAGATGTGGAAAATATCCTGGCCTTGTAATAAAGGGTACTCTTTCCAGTTTCTTTTTAGAGAATTATTTCGTTGTTTAATTTTAATGCCATGTAAATTCTGATTTCCTGAAATAAATTGCTTTTCAGCCCTAACACTCTGTCTGAGATATTTTGAACTCTGCTTACTCACCTATTGCTTTGGTCATGTTGCCCCCAGATAACTTTGAGGTTCTGTGGTTCTTTTTAAGAGGAAGATTCATAAGGCATCCCAGGAGGGCTGAACAGCTCTACTGAGATTTTCACCACATTTGGGCAGGGATGTGGTTGGGGGAGCAAGGTAGGAGATTAAGCCAGAAATAAGTCTGCACAACATTCAAATGAAACTTTTTCAGATGTTGTAATGATAAGCCTGTGGAGTAAAGCAATAGGAATATGTGCTACCCATGATGCTCCCAATAGAATTTTGTGTGAATAAGGCAATGCATGGACTTTCTATGCACATACAGCTTTGGTAATGTGACCCATACATTGCCCTCTGCACAAGAAATGACAACTATATGTTGATGGGCTCCCCCTATGCATGATTATAACACCTTGAAAGGACTTAAAGAGCACACACTTTTTAAAAATTTGCTCCTAACTCTTCATAATCCAGTGTTCAGGACATAATTACACATTACACAATCCTTATGGTATATCTTGCTCTGCCACCAGGACTTCCTATGAGGTGTATGTTGCAAGTTCTGTGTTTGGAATGAAGTTATTAATAATTGAAGCTGACTCATACTCAGGGCTTTTTTTGTAGAAAAAGCCTAGCAGGAACTCATTAGCAGAATAGGCCACACCAAACAGCAGAAACTCATTAGCATATTAGGCCACACCCCCAACAGCGCAGCTCCCTCCCAGGATTGGCTTCCCCAAGTGCCCCATGGCTTGTGGGGCGCCTGGGGAACTTGAGGGGGGGGAGGCTGTAGGCGTGGTCAACTTGGAAGCCAGCCGGAACTCCGTTCCTGTGCATTCCTGCCCAAAAATAGCCCTGCTCATACTGAATCAGACCCTTAGTTCATCAAGGTCAGTACTGCCTACTCAGACTGGAAGTAGCTCTCCAGAGTCACAGGCAGAAGTCTTTCCCATTACCTGCTGCCTGGCCCTTTCACCTGGAGATGCCGGGGATTGAACCTGGGACCTTCTGCATACCAAGCAGATGCTCTACTACTGAGCCAGAGACCCTCCTCAAACATGCAGGGACCTGATTCAGATTGGAGTTACAGCACTGATTTCCTGATCTTAAATGGCTCCAGGGGATGCTATGTGCCCCACTAGGGAAAATTACATGTCCTGATCACTCTACAAAAGTTTCCCCAGTGGGGAAGAGCACCCAGCCAGAGTCACTTCACATAGAGAATACTATATCAGGGAAGCTTAACCCTCTGAATCGCACACATACACTCCAGCAGGGAACTTGCAAGACACATTTGATAGAATGGCAGATCTGGGCATACCGTGAGGACTCTGTAACCTGCCGTTCTGCTCTTAGACTTTCACAGAAGTGCAGACACATCTTACCTTTGAAGAGATTTCATCCTTAAGTAATAAACCAATTCCTTTCTTCCAGTATTTGCAGGTTAATTTTTTTTACAATCAAACTGATTTTTTTTTTACTCAAGATACTCAAGAATTTATTTTAAATGCCATAACCTCTGCAAGATTAGTTTTTGCTATTTACTGGGAAAAGAACATAACTCCAAATAAAGAGGAGTGGCTGGAGAAACTACAGAAGATGCACAGCTGAATAAAATAACCCATATGTTGCATGGTAAAAAGATAAGTTTGATAAATGGAAAGTTATTCCAACTAGGATGGTGAACTGAACTTAATAATGGCTATATGGGCTTTCCCACATTCTCATTTTATTCTCTGGTAAGTTCCTCTTTCTTGGGGGAAGGGGGTCTGTTCTGTATTTTACGTCACACAGATTTATGTTTGACATAAAAAAACCCCGTAGTTTAAATTTGCAGGGAGATATGCTGCAAATCAACTTGTGTGATATTGAATTGACCTCTAGAGTGAGGGAAATGTGTGTGGAACAGAACCCCCCCTCCCCGAAACAGAAACTAACCAGCATGTAAAACAAGAACACAGAAAAGCCCTATGTGATTTGTTTACAGAATTTAAGATGTATTTGTAAAGCTTTGTATCCAACTTTCTTTTTTCCAGTATAAATTTTAAATTAAAAAAAAACAAGTGCAGACACACCCCAACCAATGTTCCCTCTAAGCTGTGGAGTCTTGTGAGCAAAAATTCTATTTTGTGAGCTACTGCCATTAAAGTTGTGAGTGAGTGATTTGGCTACTGCATAAATAAGTTTGCTCTGGAGCCCTCCTTCCTGAGCTAAGACAAATATGTGTGAGCTGGAAGCTAAAAAACTGTGAGCTAGCTCACACTAATTCAGCTTAGAGGGAACACTGACCCCAACATGTATTAAATATATCTGGATCCAGGCTGTCCTCTGACAATAGGGACAGAAAAGTTAGCAGGGGTTATGAGACTGATGGGGGAAGAAAGGAGATGTCCCGCTCACCATGTAGTTGTTGGAGAGTTGTACATAGGCAGCAGCACATTCCAGCAAGTAATAAAAGGCACGGACGTGATTCCCCAGAGACATACAGTGGTGAGACAAGGGCACAATGACAGATTCCACAATCTTCTCACAGTAACAGGAACCTATGTTGTTGACATTGTTCTTGCCTGATTCAAGAATCTCGATGATTTCATCCAGCCTGGCTAGGAATGCCCTTCCTGTATCTTCCCTTCTGCCAGAAAAGCGAATTGGGGGGGGGAGTCAGGGGCTTCTGGATCCAGCTTCATCTCTCACTCCAACATGAACAGCAGCAGCAGCAGCAATGACAACATTTTTCTGAAAACACCCATTGTTACTGGACTCTTCAGAACTTTATGGGGAAACCAGGGTGGTCACAGCATGTAGGAATTAACCAGGGAGAGCAAGGATGAAATCCTCACTCAGCTATGAGGCTTGCTGGGTGACCGAATTAAGGCCAGTGGGAGTAAAACAAGATTTGATAGGAGCGGCCATCTTGTTCCCAATTACTCTGCCCCATTAACTTCTCCAACAGGTGTGAGGGTCTTATTTCAATCTCCAGAGCCTCCCAGACAAATTTTTCCTTAGGGCTTCCTTCATACCACCCGAAGCCTTGGGGTATTTAATCTTTAACACATGGCAACATGCCACTGAAACTCACAATACACTAAGACTGTGATGTTCTGAGTTCACCAGTACCTCACAGCCTGTGAACTGTCCTGTAGAAACTGACCTCATGCACTCCTGGACCTGTAAACTCTCTGATGGGAGACTCCCTAGAAACCACATGCTAGAGTGGGACTAGGGCCTCATTATGTGTCTGGAATTTCAAATAACCATTTAGAAACAGCTGCCTCCATCTGAGGACAATGCTTGGCTTGCAGTCTCCTAATGTTTCGTGGAGCTTTCCTATATTTTGTGATCAGTCCTTGCCATGGCAGCCATTTTGTTGTGGCACCCACTACCTGTTATCAAGGTTGGGGATGCCTGCAAGCTAGATGAAGAAGTGCCTTATGTTTGCTATAGTATACAATTCTGCTCCAATCACTTCCATAAAAGTGTAATTTTTTAATATAGCAAAAAACCCCACCGAAAATATAATTTCTTGGTGATCGATCCACTGATCCCATATCATTTTCTAGTGCTCTGTAGACATGGATCCATGAGAAACAAACATCTGTCTCTCCTCATTAGCCAGTATCTGGCTACCTTGGAGTAGGCAGTGGGTCATAAAACGATAATTTCTGGCCATGGAATTGTACCAGAGCTTTTGATCTGCATACACCAGAGACAGGGTGTGTGTTTTGCATGCATAAAGCACCTAGTTTAATGTCCTAAATCTCTAAGTTAGGGAGTTGGGATAGCTGAGTTGCAAAAGGCCTCTTACTGCTGTGGGACCAATTACCTGTCAGGATGGTTAGTATCAGGACAGGTGAACTGTCAGTTTGACTCCATGGAAAGCATCTGTGTAAGGCTGATCCAAATGTTATATTCCCCATGTGCAAAGAAAGCTTTGGTGTAGTGCATATTAACCATGCTTCCACATAGTTGGTTTCCCTCAAAGCCTTCTGGTATGCTATTCCTTCCTTAACAATCATACACATTGTTAAGGAAATGTGAGTGACAAAGGGCGGGGGGGGGGGGGGGAGGGCTGCTGTGGCTATCCTCAGAGCAAGCAAGTCCGATTAACAGTTAATGGCTTGGATCTATTTATTTATTTATTTATTTATTCGACTTGCATGCCGCTCTCCCCACCAGGCAGGCTCAGAGCGGCTCACAGATAAGTACACTAAAACATTTAAAACAGATAAAATCCAACATAACATCACAGATTACAATAAAAAGATAAAGTGCTCAAGATGCATAGATGGCGTAAAAAATACCCAGCTGATGGCACTCGCAATCCTCCAAGGCCTCGGCTGAGCTCATGATGGTCGTAACAGGGATGGAGGGGAAGGCAAAGGAGGAGACGGCCCCTACTTATAAGCCTGGCGGAAGAGCTCCATCTTGCAGGCCCTGTGGAACTGCACAAGGTCCCATAGGGCCCTGATCTCCTCTGGGAGCTCATTCCACCAGTAAGGGGCCACCACTAAGTAGGCCCTTCCCCTAGTGGCAGAGAGCCTGGCTTCTCTGGGGCCTGGTATAGCCAGCCAGTGTTGGGCCCCAGACTGCAGTGCTCACTGGGGTACATACGGGGAAAGGTGGTCCCTCAGGTAGGTCGGACCCAGGCTATTTAGGGCTTTAAAGGTAAGAACCAGCACCTTGAAATGAATCCGGCACGCTATAGGTAGCCAGTGCAATGCCTCTAGCACCGGCCTGATGTGCTCCCGTCTAGGGAGGCACATCAGTAGCCTCGCTGTGGCGTTCTGCACTAGCTGTGGCCTCCAGATTAGCAACAAGGGCAGCCCCATGTAGAGAGCATTACAATAGTCTAGCCTCGAGGTGACCATCGCATGGATCACTGTGGCCAGATCAGTGGGGTTCAGGAAGGGGACCAACTGCCGCGCCAGCCATAGATGGTAAAAGACCGACTTGGCAGTGGCTGCTACCTGGGCCTCCATTGACAAGGAGGGATCCAGGAGCACTCCCAAACTCCTAACCACTGGTGCAGGCACCAGTAGCGCCCCGTCGAAGGTCGGGAGTGGGAGCCCCAACCCCGGGCCACTCCTTCCCAGGCACAGGACCTCTGTCTTGGCCAGGTTCAGCTTCAGCCTACTCAGCCTGAGCCATCCAGCCACAGCGTGCAATGCCCGGTCCAGATTGTCCGGTCCGGCATCCGACTGGCCGCCCAACATCAAATAGAACTGGGTGTCATCAGTGTACTGGTGACATCCCAGCCCAGCCCTCTGGACAATCTGGGCAAGGGGGCGCATATAGATGTTAAAAGCATTGGGGATAAAACAGCCCCCTGAGGCACTCCGCATTCAAGCGGGTGCCTCCGGGACTGCTGCTCCCCTAGCACCACCCTTTGTCCCCGACCTTGGAGAAAAGAAGCAAGCCACTGCAAGGCGAGCCCCTGTATCCCCATGTCGGTGAGGCAGCGGGTCAGCAGCTAATGATCAACCATGTCGAATGCAGCTGACAGGTCTAACAACAGCAATACCGCCGCACCACCCCGATCCAGATGTCTCCAGAGGTCATCAGTCATCAGTAACAGAAGACTTTGGTCCTTTCCACACTTGGATCTCACCCCTGGTTTTATCAAAGTTCAAGTCACGACACAGTACTTTGCATTTATCCCTGGTTATAACAGCATCCATTTATCCCGGGATAAGTGTGGGGCGAAACCGGGATGACCTCAATGTAATGTGGAAACAAAAAATACCCCGAGATAATTACAGGGGTGAACTCGTGTGTAGTGTAGAATGTAAAAATACCCCGAGATAATTACAGGGGTGAACTCGCGTGTAGTGTAGAATGTAAATTCGGGGACAGGGTTGAACCAGGATTTAAGGATGAAGGGGAGCCTTATTTTTGCTGATTCCTGCCTCCCACTGCAGAGCTCTAACTCCTCCCTCATGTTATTGCGGGGGGGTCTCCTTCCCCCAGGAACAGCATTAGGGAGGATTTGAACCTGCAGCAGGAGGGGAAGGCGAGAAACCCTCTACAGAAACTACCAGTAGATCAAAGCCTATACATCGTTCATTTTCTATCAACATAATCACCAGTCCTCTCACTGTTTCACTGCTGGATTTATCTGCAGTATTTGTGGTCCCTTTGACAATTAGGAACCTGAACTATGACTTGATTTTTTTCTGCACCTTACCAAGCTTGAAATATGTTTTGTTCCTTGAAACAGCATGGTTCAAACACTGCATTTCCACTTCTACCCATGAGCCAGTTTAGTCTAGTTTAGTACACCTTAACAACCCAAAAGAAACCCAAGATCCATTGGGAGAGTTAAGGAGCATTTAAAATCATTTAGCCTTCATACTAGTCTATACCATACTGAAAGTTTTATTTTTATCAGAGTTTTTAATTTTCTGCCCACAAAAGGGCAATGCCTTAAAGTGCCAGAGTGGTGTAGTGGTTAAGGTGTCAGCCTAGGATACGGAAACCCTGGCTCTGCCATAAAGCTTTCTGGGGGAACTCGGACCAGCCATTCTCTCTTAGCCCAATGTAACCCATAGGATTACTGTGAGGATAAAATGGGGGAGAAGAGAATGATGTACATTATTCAGAGCTCCTTGGAGGAAAGGCAGGATAAAAATGTAATAAGTCAGAAGGCTCAGTAAAAATTAAGTGCACATACTGACAGTTCCTCAACCTTCACTACCATAAGGTACCTCTAGACAAGAATATATCTGGAATGTCTCAAACAGAGAAAAGCATGGGAAAACTTGTGCACATTTAAAACTTGTACCATACACTGAGCTTCTGTGAGGTATAATGACATGACAGAAGGAACCATGTATAAACATTGAGTCATCCCTCAGAGTCTGACCAACAAGCTGCTCCCCAGTTATATCCCTGAGCAGAAAAGTCTTTGCCGCCATACCTGAAGAAGTCTGCCACATTTAAGGGTATCCGGCTGGGGTCCGTTGAGCCTTTGTGAAAAAGAAAGTTAAGATAAATGTATCGGTATAGAACACATTCTTTGATTTCTTCATAAAGTAAGGGAAAGCATATAATTTATTGTTACAAATATTACAACTCACTAAGCATCCACTTTGACTGGCCTTCTGCTGAAGTCCCAAATGGAAGTTCCAGAGTGCCTTCACTTGCTGGGCTGGATGCAGACAGGGTTTTTTCCCCCCACTTAATCTTGCCCAATTCTCCCCAATTCTTGACCAGTTCTGTTGCCCATCCCAGATGGCTGTGGTCCATGCAGGTCTCCAGCACAGACCTTTTTTGGTAGTCAAAGGGAAACCCCCCTCTTTTCTTTTTCTCCAACAGAAAAAAAAACTGGTTGGATCCTACTCCCCAGTCTGACCTTTGTTGCCAAGACACTAACCAGGGGCACCTGGGTACCTGCATCCCTGGAGTATGTTTGGCACCATATAACCCTTTCATGTAAAGATCTCTGTTTGTAAAGCAGGCAACACTATACAGCCCAGAAAGAGCAAGGAGAAAGCTGAGGGTGGTCAAAGCTGAGGGTGGCCAAAAGATGACCCAGTTTCAACTTCAGATTGTCAGAGAAGCTACTTTTCCCATTCTAATGATGGCATAGTACAGGCGAGGCCAAAGTGGGTCTTTCCCAGTGGCACCCAACCAGATGGTACAGGAAACAAGGATGTTTGTGAGCAGCCCCAGGGACCCAGTTGTATCATTCAGAGGCCCTACGGAGCCTCATGGAATCCCATCAAAGGAAAGCATCCCCACAAACTGTAACAACTGTGTGTGAAGGGATAAGGGGCAGCATCTCAGCCAGTTGATAGCTGGCAAAATAACTAAGACCCCTAACTAGCACTGAGCTGAAACAGAACATTTATACTTTATTGACTTCATCTTCCCAGTGAAACAAACTCTTTTTCAGTTTGGTGGGCATATGCGCAAAAGAACAAAATGTTAATCCTGTAACCATATACCACCCCAGCTTCAGCATCACCCACAATCTTTACTGTTCCCAGCTATGTTTTAAAATCTGTTTGAAGGCCAGTTGGCTACTTCTTAATGGGGCAGTTTCTAAGGGTGCGTTCAGACGGGCAGCTAATCCTGCCATTGGCCCAGCTCTAATTTGATCCCGATCTTTTTTATCCAGTGTTGCATGACCAGACAGCTCCCCTGTGAATTCCTTACCACGCGCGGACTCCACAGTGAATTATCTAGACGGCATCCACCTGAAGAAGCCACATGGTTGGGTTTAAAAAAAAAAAAAATCTTGTTTGCACATTAGCATATGTGCCTCACTGTGTACTTGTTTTTCCACACATGTGCAGACGTGAATGTTAAAAGCACCGCTAATGGTACCTTCCTCTAGGTACCATTTGAATTAACAAAGTTTATAAATATCACATGCCCTTCAGAAACATGAAATTGTCTGGGACGTTTGAGTGGAGCTCTGTGGTCGTTGCACATTTACGCGTTTATGTGCATATTGCTAAGAATTTTTTTAAATGGCTGATTGCGCACTGGGATGACCAGATGGGGGGAAATCCTCCATTGGCTCGTCAGCAAGCTTTAGACCGGACTTTCAGCAGTATCTTTAAAGTACGGCTCCTTGGCAGGGATCAGCGGGCTGATCATGGAAGTGGCACGTTTCCCAAATGTCGCTGTCTGGACATTCCCTTTAAATCTGCCAGGCACTCATGCCTGGGTTGGATCTAAAGAGCTGTCTGATCGCGACCTATGCTTATAAAAAATAACAGCCCTGGTATCTGTTCCACTGTGAACAGTTGCAAACTGGCATAAAACTGGAGACGTTTTCACCTTCACCCTCTCCCCTTTTGACACCAAACTTGAAGAAAATTTGAAGCCATGAAGTAAAATTAATGGGGCAGTTTCTAATGAAAAATAACAGCCCTGCTATCTGTGCCAACTCAGTTGCTGATACAACACAAACTTCCAAAGAATCCAGGAGTTCCCTAAAACAGAGTTTGTAAAACACTGATGCAAACAATAACAGTGGTGCTACTGCTCTTTTTTAAAATGTATGTGTGTGAGGGTGTGAAAGTGTGAAAGTGTGCACCTGGAAGTCATGGCGACCTCTAGTGACTGACCCCTACTGGGGGAGGATATTCAGAGCGGTGGCTGAATAAAGTCTGCCCCTGCCTCCCAACTGCTGGCATTCCAAGGAGGTCTCTCATCCAAGTACTTGCCAGAGTTGACCCTGCTTAGCTTCCGAGATCTGACAAGGTCGGGCTTGCCTGAGCTATCCAGGGCAGGGCAGGGGTGCTGCTACTCATGAGCAATAATTTTAAATACAAGGTTTGTTTCTTGCCCAGAAGCAATAGTTTAGAATCCTTGTATGTGACACACCTCTTTAAGCCCATCTTCTGACATCACAAAAAATCCGGACTTGTTACAGACTCTCTGTCCTAATCCTTCAGTCACTCCTTCCCTCCACCAACTTGGGGTCCTAACGCAGCGTACTAAGGCGGCTAGATCCATTACAAAAGACACTCCTTTTGGATTTTAAGTCTGGGATAAAATTTCAGAAGCTACCACCGTCAGAAGATCTTTGGGACATACTGATTCTATCCGTATCGATGCAGTCTCACTCCTGGAATACCTGTACCACAGAACTGATTCTGGTACTGATACAGGCTGCTTCTGATCAGCCTCTGAGTTCCCCCACTGTAGTGTTCCTTCTAAGTTGAGTTAGTGTGAGTTAGCTCACAGTTTTTTAGCCTCTGGCTCATAGATTTCTGTCTTAGCTCAGGAAAGATGGCTCCAGAGCAAACTAACTCATGCAGTAGCCAAATCTCTCACTCACAACTTTAAGGCCAGCAGCTCACGAAGTAGAATTTTTGCTTGCAAGACTCTGCAGCTTAGAGAGAGCATTGCCCCACTGGAGTGTAAAATCAAGTGTGTGTGTTTGCATGAGTGAAGAGACAGAGAGCTGCCAGAATAACTGTCAAATTGGAAGCCTTCTGCCACTACTGCACAGCCTGGTGAAGTATTTAAAAGGTAATCCTCCGCACCTAAGATGACTCAGCTCCCATCAGGAATTATTTCTGCAGGACAGGAAAGTGGGGAGTTAGTAAATGATTCATCAGGTGATAGACAGACTCCCTCCTACAAATTTTGGAGTGGGATATGTCTATCTCATTCCCTGCCCTATTATCTATTCCTTTTATTTTTTTCCAATAATAATCTATTACATTAAAAATGAGCCTACCTTTTTTAAGCATGTGCTTTGATATTTCAATTTCCTTGAGGAATGCACTGCCCATTGACGCTAGAGGTAAGAAAGAAAAGCACACAGTGTATTTCCAATATGAATCCATGATCCAAGTCATCGCCATCATCATCACCACCACCACAAGAGAAGTAACAAGATAACTGGCAATGGGCGTTAAGAAAAAGGCAGTTAAAGCTTTTCAGGTGAAACCAAACTGGCAAATGAGATGGGGGGGACACATGCCAACAAATGCCATTCAGATTTAAGTGCCTCAAAAGAATTAAAAGAAAGGAAATTCAAAAGTGAAAGAAGAAAAGCGAACAGGAAAAATATATCTGTTAGATAAAAAAAAAAACAGCCCACATTGCAGGGAAAAAATCAAACAAGGAATTGTTGCAATATCCAAGAAGATCAAGAGGTACAACATTACAGACAAAACTTCCAATTCCAGACTAACCAAAGAATTCTACAAATCACTAGAGGGAGATGAAAAAGTAAAAGTAAAACTAGACAAAGAAAGACAACAACCTTCTGGAAAGAATTCTGGGAAGACTCCAAAGAATACAGTAAAAAACCCATCTGGATCACAGATGTGAAAACAAACTGAAAGGAAAGTAAATAACCCTGGAAAGCCTGAAAAAACAATTGGAGAAAATGAAAACTGGACAGCACCAGGAAAAGATTGTCCACAGCTAATGGCTTAAAAAGCTGACAAGTCTTCATCCCTGATTGGTGCAACAGCTTAATGATGTGCTCTGTTCCAAAGCAGTAGAAGATTCAATATAACAACTGGCAGGACATTTCTCATTCTGAAGGACAGACAGAAAGGAGCAGTGTCAAGCAACTCTTGCCCCATCACCTGCCTCCCAACAACTTTTAAACTACTGACAGGAATTGTAGCCAATTCCATTCAAGAATATTTACAGCTCAATTCAATTTTACCACATGAAATAAAAGGAATTTTCCAAAAATCCCAAAGCAATAAAGATCAGTTACTGATTAATAGAATGGTCTTAAAACATTTTAAAAGGTGCACAACCACCCTGAATATTGCTTGGTTTGATTACAAGAAGGCACTTGATTCATTCCCTTCCTCATACACAGATCCTGAAAACACTAGAAATGATAAGGCATCAGCAAAAACAAATAACCTTTTTCAAAAATGCCATGAGTAAATGGAACACCATATTGATAGTGAATGAAGAAGAAACTGGAATAGTTAATATCAAAAAAGAAATTTTCCAAGGAGATTCACTATCACCACAGCTCTTTGTCATTGCCCTAATGCCACTCACAATAATTCTCAACAGCACAGGCCTAGGATACCAGCTTTCAAAGACAGGCCAAAAGATTTCACACTTATTGTATATGGATGATTTGAAAATGTATGGAAAGTCATCATTAGAGACTGATTCTTTACTAAATACAGTTTGAATATTCAGGAAAGATATAGCAATGGAATTTGGCCTTGACAAGTGTGCAGGATTAGCACTGAATAGAGGAAAGATCGTTGATCAAGAAGAAATCAAGATGCCAAACAACAACAATATAAAACACTGAGCTTTGAAGAAAACTACAAATATCTTGGAAGATTGGAAGCTGACAACATCAAACTTACCCTTGTTAAGAAAAATACAAGCAAGGAGTCTTACCAAAGAGTTAAAAAGATATTGTGAACAAAATTAAATGGAGGCAACACAGCAAAGGCAATTAACATGTGGGCAGTCCCAGTTCTAAGATACACAGCTGGCATTATTTATTGGAAACAAGCAGAATTAGAAGCAATGGATGGCAAAACTCACAAGATAATGACAATGCATCTCTCACAACACCCTAGAAGTGATGTTGGTTATCTTTACTTACCAAAAAAATAAGGTTGAAGAGGTCTCCTGAAAGTCAAGCAAAAAGTTGAAGAAAAATGAGCACTGAATAACTACACCAAGAAAAGCAAAGAGAAGCTTCTAGTTGAAGTCTATAAGGGAGACTTATTTAAAGTTACAGAAACCAAAGAAGATTACAAAAAGATTGCAATCAAAACTCACTTTGACAACTGGAAGGGAAAACGCATGGACAATATCTGAAACACATAGAGAATAAAATTGATAGTGAAAATACCTGGAAGTGAAAAAAAGAACTGGAAGGATTCATTTTAGCTGCACAAGAGCAGGTACTCGGAATGAAAAGTATGAAAGCCAAGATTCAGAAGACCAGTGATGGCAACAAATATCGACTTTGCTAAACATAGGATGAAACAGTCGATCACATGGTCAGTGTCTGCAGTAAAATTGCTCAAACTGACTATAAAGAACTTCATGATAGAATTGCGGCTATGTTCCACTGGAATCTTTGCAAGAAGCATAGCTTACCATCAGCCAGAAATTCATGAGATCACAAACCAGACAAGATCATGGAGAATGCTACAACAAAGATTCTTCAGGACTTCCAGTTACAAACAGATAAACACTTGGAGCAGAACACCCCTGATATCACAATTGTAGGGGAGGGGGGAATGAGAAATAGGGTTTGGATCATTGTCACTGCGATCCTAGGAGACAGTAGAATAGAAAAGAAAGAACAGGAGATGACTACTAAATAAAAGACCTATGGACAGAGTTAGAGCATCATTGCAGCCTTTGGAGCAGTGCCTAAAAGTCTCAAGAAACACCTGGACATTCTGGGCACTGAGCAAATAACATCAAGTCAGCTCCAGAAGACAGTGTTACTTGGAACAGCAAGAATCCTGTGAAGATACATCTGCAATTCCCAAGAACTTGGCTAGATCTCAAATTGCAGAAGAACACAATTTACAGAAGAACACAATTTACAGAAGAAGCTGGGGAGGGGGAATAAAACATATTTACCAGAACTTGATCTCATCCAAAATGGACGTTTAGGAAAGACGTTTGACAACGAATCCAGTACTGAAAAAAAGCAGAATTCAATAGTATGCTCAGAACCATTCTCCCTTTGAACTTTAGTTACCTAAAAATGCAACGTTAAATATACTAACATCCTTAGTAACCACAATTAAAAACAGAGTTGCTGGAGCTGAAGTACTTTTTGCTGTCTCTTAGCCTCAGATTTCAGAGGGTGACTATAGAAAGTAATTTTGGTATCTGAAGAAGTGAGCAGTGACTCATGAAAGCTCATACCCTGCCACATATTTTATTAGTCTTTAAGGTGCTAGTGGACTCTTGCTCTTTTCTACTGTGATAGAAAACCAGAGAGACAAACAGATTAGATCACCGTCTACTATCTGAATCGCTTTCTATCCTAGCTTAGACAGCTAGCTAGAGTACCTCTCTCTCTTCTTTCCTATTACAGTATGGATTTCTTTAACCATTAAAAAATCTATTTCTTTCTTAAAGCAACAAGCCTCAGGTGGACTTTATTCTAAATGCAGCCTCCCCCTTCTGCTGGCACACAGTCAGCTATTGCTAACAATGTACGCAACGTGTGCATATATAGGGGTGAGTACCTGTGTTCCCTATGGGAGAAATCAGCTGGGAGGACGTATCCCTTAAAGAATCACATTCAAACTGTTATGAGCATCCAAAAGTAAGGAAATAGTCCTCGCCATTAAAGGGGCCATCTGGACTGAGGCCATTGCACTTGGGAAGTGGAATGTACTGGAGTCAGGAGGCCGGTGATAGTGAAATCAGCATAGTGGTTTATTGCGGGTCGAGATGGAACATGGGGACAAAGGGATGGGGAGCCACTTATATTACAGGTAACCACACCTTGACCATCCCCCCCACAAGGGGGATTGGTCCAACAGGGATTATTCTCCCGCCAGGGCTATCATAGGTCTGTTCGAATATCCTCAGCCTCTGATAGGGGGACTGGCAGGATCCCTAGGTCCATTGTTCTATGGGGAAGGAAGCTCTGTTGTTATCACATCCCATTACAGGCAACATGCCCAGACATGTCCCCTGGCTGCAGACAAAGAATCAAGCACCGGACATAACAGGAAGAAAAGATTTAACTCTCTCCCCAAACATTCCTCTGGTTGGAAACGTCCCTCCCTCTAGCTGTTTATAGCTCTGACTGGGAAAAGACATCTATAGTATAGTGAACTGCTTCCCCCCACCCCCATCATTGCAAGAAGAAGCCTAGGGGGCATTGTACTTTGTTAGATGAACACTTAAAAAAATTAAACAGGAGTCTTGTAGTCTTGTTGCACCTCATAAACTACAGCCAACCCCATCAGTTCCAATGAGCAGATCCTCATAATGCAGACATTTTATGCAGCAAGTGAGGAAAGAAAGAAAGAAAGAAAGAAAGAAAGAAAGAAAGAAAGAAAGAAAGAAAGAAAGAAAGAAAGAAAGAAAGAAAGAAAGAAAGAAAGAAAGAAAGAAAGAAAGAAAGAGTCAAGGAGCCAGGAAATGCAGGAACTACTGGAAGAAATATAATGATATAAAATGCAGATCTGTTTCTTGCATTTCCTGGAATCTTGTCCCTGTTGTTTTGTTTTCCACAGGAGTCATTTCATAGAAAAAGAGGTGTAGGAGCTCATTAGCATACATATTAGCACAACTCATTAGCATATGCCACGCCCCCTAACATCACCGGCCGAATGTCAGTTTCAACCCCATTATACCCTAAGGGCCATTGAAGTCAATGGCAAAAAATCATAGGGTATATGAGGGGCTGGAGGAGAGGGAGGGTAGCTGCTGGGGCCTCTCCCCGAAATACCAACCAAGTTTTAAGAAGAGTGGACCACGGGGTCCAATTCTATAGGCCCCCAAACAGATTGCCCCCATCCCCTCCATTGTTCTCTATGGTGGGGGAAAACGTTACTTTCCCCCCACCATAGAGAACAATGGAGGGAATAGGGGCAACCTGTTTGGGGGCCCATAGAATTGGACCCCCTGGTCCAATCTTCTTGAAACTTGGTGGGTATTTCGGGGAGAGGCTCCAGCAGCTACCCTGTAAGTTTGGAGCCTCTCCCTTAAACCCCCTCCCCTCCAGCTACTTTTAAAGCCACCACCAAATTTCAGCAGCAATTTGGCAGCGGGCCAAATCAGATCAGAGAATCTGATTCAGCCTGTGGTTGCCCTAGTGCCCATTCCTGGGCTGGCGGAACATTGCTCCGCCTTGCTCTGCCCCCAAATGACCCCTAGTTTTCCAACCTGTTATATAAAAAGTCCGACTCATTGCATCTGAAGAAGAGGGGCTGTAGTCCACAAAAGCTTATGCTGGAATAAAAAGCTGTTCATTTTTTAAAATACCCCGTTTATTATTGCTGCTGCAGCCTGACACGGCTACCCTCTAGATTCTGAAGGGGGGAAATGCTGTGACACTTCCAGCACTAATTCAGAGTAGACCAAGAACTCTCTTTTTGCTGAACCGTTGTCATTCACATCTTCCGTTTTGCTTCAGTAGCCCACTCCTGACATACCAACACAAGAACCCTACAGGATCTAGTCTAGCATCAGCTTCACATGAAGGCCAACTGGTTGACCCAATGAACAGGGCTCATCAGCCAAGATCTTCCCCTGATGTTGATACCTAACGTTCAGAGGTTTACTACCTTAAAATATGAAGTTTTCTTTAGTCACCATAGCTAATAACCACTGACAGACCTATTCTTCCAAGAATCTAACTCCCTTTTGAAGCTGTCTGTGCTCAAAGCCATCACTACAGTTGACGTGGCTGAAAGGCAGCTGTCTCTCTCTTCTTCCATTTCTTACTTTACACCAAGCTTTCTCGTCTCATGGCCAGGACTAGAAAAAGCAAGTGGGTGTTCTGGTGCTGACTGGGGCCATTCTCTCTTGGATATGAAGATGAAGAAGAGGAAGAAGAAGAGTTGGTTTTCATACCCCGTTTTTCAAATCTGCTTACAATCACCTTCCCTTCCTGTCCTCACAACAGGCACCTTTTAAGGCAGGTGGTGCTGAGAGAGTTCTGAGAGGACTGTGACTGGCCCAAGGTCACCCAGCAGGCGTCATGTGGAGGACTGAGGAATCAAACCCTGTTCTCCAGATTACAGTCCACCGCTCTTCACCACTACACACACTGGCTCTCAACACTCCCTTGAGCATATGCGGCACTTCCTTGAGCATGCCCACATAAGCAGGAAACAAGAAGCCACCTATGGAATCCACAAGGATGAAGGCACCAGCCTCTCTGTGCTGTAGTAAGGCAAGCCCCTTTTGTGCCACTGGCGCTGTGGATCACAGCTCTTCAGTAACATCAGAGGTACCATGTCCTGCATGGCTGAAAATTCTCAATGTCAGTGCAAGGATCAGAAGCGGTGTTCCCTCTAAGATGAGTTAGTGAGAGCTAGCTCAGTTTTTTAGCCTCCGGCTCACACACTTGTGTCTTAGCTCAGGAAGGATGGCTCCAGAGCAAACTAATTTATGCAGCAGCAAAATCGCTCGCTCACAACTTTAAGGGCAGTAGCTCACAAAGTAGAATTTTTGCTCACAAGACTCCACAGCTTAGAGGGAGCATTGAGAAGCTTCACGTTGTCCTTCATCGTGGGCAGGCCCGTAGCCAGGATTTTTAAAATTCTTTAAATAAGTCAGGGGGCACTCCACGCACACACACCCCGCACCCCCCCCCCCCGAGTGCCACAAATAAATTTTAAAAGTCAGGGGCCAGACCCTGGGATGCCCCAGTGTAGCACTCCCTTGGGGAACCCCAAACAATGCCGTTTAGCCCCCCTCCCAATTAAGCCAGCTGCTTACAGCTGATTCTTTGCTTATCCACTAAACCAGCACTCAAGGTTTCCGTCAGCAGTGCCATTCATCCCTCCTTCCAAGAAGCGAGATTTACCTTTAGACGGCCTCGAGGGAACTTCTGGCACCTTGGGCACTAATAGCTCATCTGAAGCCTCGATAATATTTATGATGTTATTTACTTCCGATCCTGTCAAACAGAAAGAGATGCTGATCTGAATGCTTCTTGCTGTAGTATCTCACAACCAGGTCACAGGCACGAACATTCCCCCACCCCACCCCCACCCCCGCCTTTTGAGTTTCCCACATTTTTACCATTCTGCAGAATGCGTAGGAGAGCACTTTTATAAAGAGAATTATAATCCATCCCAACCCACAAATGGGGGGAACTACTTAGGAAAGTCTTGGAAAATTAACTCCACATGGGCACTGGAGAAAATTGCCTGAAACTGCATTTCCAGTGGCATTTTACCCTGATTAGTTAGGTGAAAATCTCTGGAAATATAGAAATCTGTTGGAAGTGTGCTAAGACACAAGTGTGGTCTGTTTATATGAGATGATGAGAGTGTGAACTTGTTCAAAGATTTGGGAGGTCAGTCCATAAAGAAATTAAATATAGACTCTATATTTGATTTACCCCCTGTGATATATCTGTTAGGAGATGTATCCATGAGGGTAAAAAGAAGAACACAGTGAACTAATCTGGCATCTAATTATAATGCTAGGACTACATTACCTCCAGCTTGAAAACAACTCCGGGGGGGGGGGGGGGGGGAGGCTAGGCAGAGTTTGTTTTGTAATGACTGTGGACACAATCACAAAATATTTATTCACGTCATTTAATCCTTGTCTTTCTCCCCAAGGGGGATCCAAAATGACGTATCTCATTCTTCTCTTCTTCCATTTTATTCTTACAACAACATAGCGAGACAGATTAGTGACATGCCCTAGTGAGAGTAATGACAGGCCCAAGATCATCCAGCAAGCTTCCATGACAAAGTGATGATTCGAACCTGGGTCTTAATAAATTATATGTGGTTGCAATAATTTCATAAGCACTTGGTCTTCTCTTACGAAACTGGAATTTTGTAACCCAATGAATATGGTGAAGAAGGTGTCATAATGCATTTAATTATATATTATGGCTTTTGTCCTGTCTTTTTTATTCTCTCTTACCTCCTTCAACAACCATATTTCAACAACCTTATATGGCTATGTAGGTATCATCAACATATCTAATGTTCAGCTTGGCAAAATTTGTGAATGCTTAAATCCAGATATTGGAGCTGTGAACAGACATGAGAGGTCTTCTTCCAAACCTGAGAAAAGCCCCAAGTCTGCAGAAAAATAGGAAATGTAATACATAAGGGGCAGGTTAACGCCTCCCTAACATCACTAGAAGTACCTGTAACATTAAGAAATGAATGCCCTCAGTGTCTGTTGCTAGGCAGCCACAGCAGTATTGCCAGCCTTCCAGCCTTGGTTTCTGTTAGTGAGGCAGGGGGAGGGCCCTTTTCAGGGCTGTTTTGGCTTTTGATGGAAGACTCATGAGACCAGGCCCGGCAGCTACCACCAAGCAACTTGCTACCATCTGACTTTCATGACCCACCAAGACTTAGCTACCTGCTATTGTTCAATAGCAACTACCCCACAAAAGCCAGTGTGCTGTAGTGGGTAGAGTTTTAGACTAGGATCTGAGAGATCCAGGTTCAAATCCCCACTCTGCCATGGAATCACACTGGGTAAACTTAGGCCAGTCACACACACTTGACACTGAACTACCTCACAGTGTTGTTGTGAGGATAAAATAAAAAAGGAGAAAGGTGGGCTATAAATGACCTAAATAAACAATAAACATAGCTGAAGACAGAAAGCAGATAAAAGGTTGCTGGGTGGGAAGGAGAAAAGGAAGCAGGGAAATGTGAGGTTATGGGGGCTGCCAGGAGGAGGAAAAAAGGACACAGCACAAGGATGGGATTACAGGGGAAAGTGAGGTACCCCCTGCAAGTCCTCGTGGGTTCCCTATCAAAAAACTGGGCTTAGCAGAGTCTGGCCCGAGGCTAGCAGTTGGAACAGTGCAACATTTTCCCAGGGAAAGGCTGTCAGGGCTGGGAAAGAGGGAAATCTGAAGACAGGGGGGTAGATAAAGGTAGGTTGCCTGGTGGTAGAGAAGCCAATTCTAGGTTGGAAAATTCTTGAAGACTTGGGGTTGGAGCCAGGGAAAGTTTGGGGAGGGGTGGTGCCTCTGTAGGGATGTGATGCCACAGAGTCTGTTCTCCAAAACTACCATTTCCTCTAGGTTAACTGATCTCTGTAGCCTGGAAATCAGCTAAAATTCTGGGACATTTCCAGGCCCCTAGCTGGTGGATGAGAAAGAGAGAAGGAAGCAGGGAAAGGGGAGAAGCTATACCAGCTTTCAGGGAAGAGAAAGAGGAAATAGTAGGGGAGGGGGAAATGAGATGCCCCCTGCAGATCCTTCTGGAGAATTTTCTACAGCTTGAATTTGTTGGTGTCGATAGTGTGAAGTACGTGTTAGGAATTGTTTGTAATGGGAAACAGTGTAATAATTTAAAAAAGAGGGAGAGAAAACAGAATTCTACTGTTAGCGCAATTTCTATGAAGGCAATGGGGCCCTAAGTTAAATTTCCTGTGAAATTTTTAAAGGGGCTTCCTTTCCTCTCTCTTTATACTGGACTGCTTATATCATAATAGGTTGGATCCAATCATCTTTTTCATTCAGTCTACCCAATTCCCCTCCTTATTATAGCCTCCATCCCATATGGCTTTTCTACATGAAGGCCCCATGATCCACGGGCTACTGTTGGGGTGATTAAAGGAGATCCTTCCTTCCTTTTTCACCAGCAGAAAAATTTGGTTCAATCCAACCCACTGTCTTTTATACCATTGTTCTCTAACTGTGAAGTCCAATTTTTTGAATCATTGTCTGATGCAGTTTATGAGATGCATTACATTATTTTTATTTCACTTTTTTCCAATTCCAATTCCATTTTTATTTCAGCATCGATTCTAAATGTTATACTGGTTTTTATTGCACTGTTTATCTATATATCTAATTCTCAAAGCAAAGTTGGGGGGATATCCCCCCCCTGCAAGTTTCTCGTGGGTCCTCACTTGTATAACTCTAATCTGCCTTAAATCTCAACTAGAAGGTGGACTAAAATTAATTAAAGTCATAAATAAAATGAAAATCCCAGCTGACCACAACAACCTCAGCCAGCTAGCAGGAGCAACTGGCAAATGGTCCACAATACCTGTAGATTGGACCAATATCTTTCTTTCTTTCTTTCTTTCTTTCTTTCTTTCTTTCTTTCTTTTCTTTCTTTCTTTCTTCTCTCTCTACCCCCACCTAGCTACCTACCTACCTTCCTTCCTGTTCCTTTCCTTCCTTCCCCCCTTCCCCCCTCCCTCTCTCCCTCCCTTCCTTTCTTTCTTCTGACACACTTCTGGCGACATCAGGGTATGTGGCCTTCTGACACTTCCGGTGATGTCAGGGGGTGTGGCATATGCAAATAAGTTATGCTAATGAGCTCCTGTACCTCTCTTTTTACGAAAGGACCCCTGGTGACAGGAAACAGTATTCTTTAGATTAGGCTTCTCTCTGTCTTTCAGCTGCAACATGGATGTGAACTGATGCAAGTTTTACCTTTTTTGCAATATACTTCTTCAGAGTTTATTTACTGTATGCAACACCATGCTTCTGTGACTGAGTAACTCTGCTAAATTAGCTAACACATATTCCCTGATACCTGAAAACTCACTTCACAAAATAAGCCCCCCACACACACACACAGTTACCAGCTAGAAATAAGGCAATGTTATAGCTAAACTCTAAGGATGTGCATTTGAACATTCCAGTCTGATAAGCAAGACTAATGCCATCTTCAACATTAAATATTGTTGTACTTTAAAATTGCTTTGTGCAGCTTAGGCCAGCTAAAATCTTAGGCAAGCTAAATTCAGTTAATGGGCAAAAAAGGATGTGGCGAAGTGGGTGAGATGATCCAGAACATGACTGATTAAGCAAAAGTTGTCTTTAGAAATAGGGAAGTTGTTTTGCAAAGCTTAGGAGGCATACGAATATTCCAAATAAGGGTAAAAAGACATAAATGCTGGGCAATTGTAGATCTAAAGGAAGTTTAAGCTTTGTAATTGATAGACATCCAAGCATGTCTGAAAGTTGTTTATTTCAGTCTATAAAAAGCCGGTGCCTATGTCTTTTGGGTGGATTCTTTGGGTTTTGCTGCTGAGTTCCCCTTTGTTGCAATAAAGTTTTGTTTGCTCCTGGAATCTCACTGGCTGTGTTCATCATTGGGCTTTGGCACATCAGGCAACAGGCCTATTTGGCCAACAGGTCTTAATATACATCTGAAAATATTTTATTATTTTATTTATTCAATTTATATTGAGTATGGGGGTATATTTGAGTATCTGGGGCAATATAGGAATACTGATAACCAAGCCCCTAAAAATAATGAAAATATTTAAGAATATTCATGGCCAACGTTTTAAGGCTCCCAGGCCTGATTCCCCCCCCCCCCATTAGTTTAGCATGGTTTAACATTGATTGCGGTAGACTAGCCTGTGGTTCTTCTGGGATTATCCGGTTTGAAGTTGTTTCTGTTGGACTTTTTGGTTCTGTTTGCATTTGGAGGATTTTTGTCAGTGGCTTCTCCTGTGTGTTTGGCTTTTAGCATGGAATTTCCCCCCATGGGAAACAATGAAGACGAGTAGGATGGCTGGGGGCAACTTGTTCAGGGACCCATAGAATTGGACCCTGCAATTTTGCTGTCATTTGTTTGAGCCAGTCACTCCAGCCCCACAGGAAAAAATTTACTTTCAAAATTCCAAAACAGTATTGGGGATCCGACGAATCCAGAATGCTCACACAGAAACCCTTCCTGAAAACCAAAAGTGAAAAATTCCACATCCCTACTGTGCTCTAGAAGTTAAATAATGTATTAAAAGGGCTACTCAGCCTTGCCCTGACCTGAATAGCCCAGGCTAGCCCGGTCTCATCAGAACTCAGAAGCTAAGTAGGGTCAGCCCCGGATAATATTTGGATGGGAGACCTCCAAGGAATACCAGGGTCCTGACGTGAAGGCAGGCAATGGCAAACCACCTCTGAACGTCTCTTGCCTCAAAAACCCTACAGGGTCACCATCAGTCAGCTGTGACTTGACAGCACTTTCCACTGCCACACTCAGCCTTAAGTCTTTATTCTGCTCTGGCCTACTGGAGGACGAAGGTGGAATGCTGTATCCCAGTGATTACACCACTGTGTTGTTTTAGAATAGAAACAGGGGTGTATTTAGCTAGACTGTTGTGTTTACACTTTTACTTATAAGTGCCTTTGTGTTCTGCCAGAGTCAACTGACTCTCAGTGTCAACAAAATTTATCCCAAAAACCCACCTATGCCTTCTGTCTCCCTTTTTTCTCTTATCTGGAATAAGATGTTACAACCTTTCTTCAAGCACTCAAGCTGTTCCCCTGAAAAAAACCTTGGTATTGTGATTTCAGGGAAGGAAGGAAAGGGGTTCACTTTCCTACAGACCTTTCCTTCTTTGTTCACCATCCCTCAGCTCCTCACCACACCAGTAAGCGTAATTAGGTGAACAGTAGCAACTGTCCCCAAATTACCTGCTCTCTCCCCCTCCCCAATTTGGGTTCCCCAGCACCCTATAACCAAGGGCACCCCTACATCATCACCATAGATTTGTGTCAAAAAAGAACTTTACCTACGGTTCTCAGTGTGACGGACACAATATCTGAAGCAGCCTCACTCAAGATGTCCTTCTCGGGCTCATTTCTAAGCTCCTGTGAATCTATTTTCCACAGCATGCCATCCACGGCGTAGCGGTGGAAGGCTATGAAATCCCCTTCCCCACAGTACTTGCATTGGTGAGCGTCACATTCCAAATAACTGGCACACTTGAGGTGTAATGCTCTTTTCTGGCTGTGGAGCCAGAGCTCATAGGCGGTTTCCATCAATAGCGGTGTGCAGAAAACCATGACTTTGCTTTGCATCACTGCCTCCTCATGCTTGATCCGGTTGGCAATGACTTGTCCAAGATCTGAAAGACAAGTTGGGGTTTGGCCTCCATGTTTTACTCAGTCAAAGTGCTACATCCCATCCCCCCAAGACATCTACTGTGGTGAGATGATAAAAGCAAGAGCAGCTAAACTCTTCTTATTGGGTGAATTCTAAACAGTTCTTTCAGCCCAAACCTAAAGCCATGGTGCTCATGTTGTGCCATACTTGATGAGATAGGGGGCAGGAAATAATCCTGTTGCGAAGGACAGCTAACTGCAGATGCATTAGAATCCATCTGAACACACTGATTGACAAGGGGTTCAGGAAGAATTCTACTGTTGACTTGAGGGACTGGCAGTTGAGAATGTCAGTTGAGAAGGAAAGTGGGGGTGAATAGAGAGGAAAGCAGAGCATCATGAAAAAGGGAAGTGCCACTGGTAGTCCTCCCCTGAGGGAAATAGCTCCTAAGAAAAAAGTGTGATCCCTATCAAGTGTTAAAGACGGAAAATTGGAAACAATGTGTATATGTATAATCCTGCTACCTGGCAGGACAGCTCCAGGCTTTCTTGAATGATGCTACGATCCTGGATCCATTCCAGTCCAGCTATCACCCTGGCCATGGGATGGAGACTGTGCTGGTCGCCCTTATGGATGATCTCCAGAGACATCTGGATCAAGGCGGGTTGGCGCCGCTGTTGCTTCTTGATCTAATAGCAGCATTTGACACAGTCAACTATGACCTCCTGACCCACTGCCTCGCCGACATTGGGATATGCGGGACTGCTTTACAATAGCTTTCCTCCTTCCTTCACAGTTGAGGACAGAGGGTGGGACTTGGGGGGGAACTGTTCCAGTGACACCCATGGGAATGCAAGGTGCCACAGGGGACTGTTCTCTCCCTGATGTTGTTTAACATCGATATGTGCCCCCTTTCCCAATTGGTCTGGAGGTATGGGCTGGGTTGTCATCAGTAGATGACACCCAGCTCTATCTGTCGATAGATGAATGGATAGACTCCGCCTCAGAGGTATTGGACAGGGCATTACAGGCCATGACTGGTTGGCTTCAACAGAGCTGATTGAAATTAAATCCAGCGAAGATGGAGGTCCTGTACCTGAGTTGTGGGGATCTGGGATCGGTAATCCAGCTCCTAACCCTCAGCGGGATAGCACTGAAGTCAGTGCCAAGGGTGAAGAGCTTGGGGGTGCTCCTGGATGCCTCCCTTTCAATGGAGGCCCTGGTTGCCACCATTGCTTGATTGGCCTTTTACCATCTGCGGCTGGTCAAGCAGCTCGTCCCATATCTCACTTCCCAGGACTTAGCTACAGTGATCCATGCAATGGTGACTTTTAGATTGGATTACTGTAACTCGCTCCACGTGGGGCTGCCCTAGAACTTGACCTGGAAACTGCAGCTAGTGCAGAATGCAGCAGCATGTGTGCTGATGGCAACACTTATGCCGGCTCACCTTCAGCCGGTGCTGTGTTCCAGTTCAAGGTTTGGGGGTTAACCTTCAAAGCCCTATGTTGCCAGGGACCTGCATATCTTCAGGACCGCCTCTCCCCATATGTCCCTCACAGAGCACTGCACTCAATTCATCAACATCTTCTGGTTATCCCGAGCCCCAAGGATGTCCAGCTGGCCTTGACTAGAGCCAGGGCTTTTTCTGTCCTGGCCCCAGCCTGGTGGAGAAGCTCCCTCTTGAGATTAGGGACCTGCAGGATTTGTTACAATTCCACAGGGCCTGCAAGATGGAGCTGTTCCGCTGGGCCTTTGGACAAGGTGCCGGACATCCAAATCTATCTCAGCCTGCCCTGCTGACAATGCTAGCCAAATGGAACCAGCCCAAACTGAGCACTGTTGTTGAGGCAAATCTACCTTGATTGTGTTTGTTTTGTGTTTTTAGCAGAAATATAGTTTTAATTATCTAAATTATATCGTTGTTATTGTGCTTTGTAACCTGCCCTGAGCCTGCTTGCAGGGAGGAAGGGATAAAATAAATAAATACATAAATAAATAAATTCTACGGACTTTAATGATTTTGTAACAAATAAGCTTATCCCTATTTATCTAAAGAGTGACAAGTCAAGTGATCTCTCTCAGCAGTTATAAAAACCTGTCTGTAGAACAAAACAGCTATATTTTTGCAACAAACTATCTACTGTATATAGTTATACAAAGTTTCCCTCATTCCTGTTGCCTTTTCGCCTGCCAAGTTTAAAACTGAAGTGCCCCTGACAGTCGACCATTTCCTTGTGGGAGTGAAATAAAACAGTTTATGTGTTGTGAATTCACCTCAGACTCACATGTGCCATATTCAGACATATACCAATGAAGGGTTTTCAGTTCCTCCACATCCTAGGATGGGTCAGAATATATCTATATATTTTCTAGCATCTGAAGAATTGGGGGGGAGAGCTGCTCAGCAAAATGGATAAGCATGTAACTTGAGTGTTTTGCACAATTTCCTAAGAATGTACCTACCTGACACTACCACAGCTACAGTATCAATATATGGGCAGTAGCAAAGGTCCCGGGAGAATACATCCCATTTCCAGCTAGTATCCTGCTGTTTTCCTTCAGTAAAACACTCAAAGATGTGAGATTCCACCAGGGCTGCTAGCGTCTGGTTCATTTTCATCTTGGTCCATTCAGGAAGGATGTGGAGGAGCAATTCTGTGCTGAAAGTCACACCAATGATAGCTGCACATTTGACGATCATCTGCTCCGAAGGGCTCATGTTGTCTAACTCAGCCAGAGCAATCCCTACCCAGGAAAAATTAAAGTCATGCAACACAGACAGAAAAGCATTTGTGAGGTTTAAGAACACATCAGAAGCGGGATAGGTTCATCGTGGTTTATGGGACCTCACAAAACACGATGAACCTCCATTTCCCCGGTTTGTGCCCATCCCAAGTCTGTACTCCCACCTGCAGAGGTGAGGTTTGGGCGGGGCAACCAGTGACAGGGTTTTCTCAGTGGTGGCACCTCATCTTTGGAACGTCCTCCCCTTTTGAGGCTCACCTGCCACCTACTTCTTTAGGCATCATGCCAAAACACTTTTTAAGCCAGGCTTTTAACTGAGGATTTCCAACAATTAAAGTTAGTTTTATGGTCCTCTTGTAGCCAAATGTATGATTATCATTTTAAGCTGCTGAATGTTGCTTTATGCCTTGGTTTGTTTTTATGTTGAGTGTTTTTTGTTGCTTGTTTGATTATTTTACTGCACTGTTTTAACTTGTGACTGCCTCAAGCAGGTTTCTGGAGAGATGGAAGTTTCAAAAGCAATAAGTATTAAAGAAGAGCTGCTCTAAGGCAGAACATTTTACAGAAGTCAGTGCTGCTGCTGAAACGACATTGCCCCATTAAGTTCTCCTGTGATTCCTGTGACACCCAGCAACACTTATTCCATGCTTTGGCATCCATTATACTCTGTCCCTGCCAGTCAGTGCAATGGTCAGTGCTGTGGCAGGGCAGTGGTGACAATTCTGACATGATAACACATGCCATATGGTTAGCATTGTGGGTATGTGCTGTCATGCGCAGGACTTCAAGGAAAGTTTGACATGGCCTTTGTTATGGCTACTGGAGGGCTCATGCGAGGCCACAAAAACAGCACCCAGGCCTTACCTCGTATGGGGAGCTGCTTATGCCTAGAGTGCTGGTCCTCCAAATACACTGCTGGTCTGTTACCTTAGGAAAGCAGGAGTTCACACAAACTGGCCTCACCTTTTAACGTTGGAGGGAGCATTACGTTGTGCAGCTTCACATTCTGCTTGACGGTGCAAATGTACTCTTCAGCCTCAATGTTTTCAAGGGAATTGGAATTCTGAGGCTTCAGAAGAGCAGTGGCTTTATGGAGGAGGAAAAAGATGAAACAATGAGGTGACAACAACCGTTCATATGGTGCTTGCAGTATATCTAGCAAAACCCCAGGCATAGCAGGGGAATAGGTACCAAGCAATGGGCTACCCTTCTGCTCATGAGAGAGAGATGTTAGATGTTAGCTATGTGGAAATAGCAAATAAACAGTGCTCTGTATCAGGCTGTCTGCTATGCCAAAACAGTTTCCAAATTCTGTTTAAGTTAAAAGCGATACAATTGCATAAGCCTTACTGTTTTGCATAGCCTTGCTCCATGTGTGATGTTTGCTTTGAGGTTCTAAGAATTTGGTTGGGGGAGGTAGGGTGGAGGCCTGGAGGCCAGGGGAAGAAACTCAGGATTCTCACAGCAATCCAGGCCAATGACTTCCATCATAGGGTGGTAAGGAAGAAGTGGAAGGAAAACCAGAACAAAGAGGTGCTATTACCCCCAGGAATGGCAAGAGATGCTCTCAGGGCAGACTCTGCTCTGACTGACTGGTAAAGGCTGAGGGTACATTGTCCTCATGTCCCTCTCACTCTGTGCCTGCCCTGTTGCTTGTGGAACAGACATGCACCGGGAGTTGCATGTTTAGAACTGAATGCCCAGTTATGTGGGAGCCCAATCTGGACTGGGATTGCAGTGCGTGGGGAGAGGTCCTTCAAGCCTGTCCCCACTCATGCCACTTTTCCAACCTGAAACAGCCCTGGGGAGCCGCTATTAGTTCTATTGTTGAAGCTCACATGTAGCTCATCAATGCATGTTAAGTTGTCCAGTTGGGTGAATAGCAGGGTCATTTCAGATCAGGAGAACAATGCAAGGGCAAAGGCATAAATCTCTATTCCAGTTTGGTGTAGTGGCTAGGAGCGTGGACTTTAATCTGAGAGAACTGGGTTTGATTCCCCACTCCTCCCTGTGCAGCTGCTGGTGTGACCTTGGGTCAATCATAAATTCACTCAGAGCTGTTCTCTCAAGGACAGTTCTCGGGAGAGCTGTTTCAGCCCCACCTACCTTGTAGGGTGCCTGCTGTCAGGAGGGGAAGGGAAAGGAGATTGTAAGCCATTCTGAGACTCCTTCAGATAGTGAAGGGCAGGATATAAATCCAATCTCCTCCTCCTCCTTCATATGTGCTTGCAATCCAGGTAAGAGTGACACCCATGGAATTCCCTGGTGCCATCAGCTGAGTAGTGGCCAATGTCAAGGCATTCCCATTTGCTGAGCCTCACAGCCTGCAGAAAATGATCTATTACAGCCCTGTTATATGGGCCATATCCGCACTAAATGCTTGCTCTGTGTTTTCTCTGCTGCCATTCTGCTTCCAGATGGATAGCTTTCCTTTTCTTATTTTTCCATTGTTGCTGAATCATTACGCTGGGCTTTCTTTCAGTCTAGTGAAGGATTGCATTTCTGCTAAGTCAGAGCTATCATCACCTCAGAGGCAGCAATTTGCACCCCCACACACCCCCACACACACATGCTATATGGATTCAGAGGGATAATGTGAGCAGATGTTCCCAGGGAAACAGAGTTGCACCTTTTCTAGACTTGAAGTTGTGTTTTAAAACAGCTCAGCCTCTCCTTCAAAAAAACCCCCAACAACAAGCAAACCTGTGCAAGATTACTGGGAGCCCTAAAGCAGGAGAGGGGAGAAGGATTCTCTCTCTCTCTCCCCCCCTCCACTCACACACACACAGAGTAGTGGGTTTACATGTGGAAGACCACTGTATGGCAAGGAGACAGTTAATCTTTACAGCACTCCATGAATTCTCTTTATTTGCCCTCTTTCACTCTATCCCACATTTCAGGCCAGCACTGCCTATTTCCCAGGTGATCAGTGCACCATGAGAGATCACGCTGATGGCAGTCAACAGCCTTGTAAAGAAAAATGGTTCCTTACTTTGATCTGAGAAATAAAATCCTCGGGTCAGGCTTCAGAGAGGCCTACAGGAATCTTCCCAGTGATAGTGGAGATGGTCCTGAGACAGTTAGTGCACAGTGACCTTGCTAGCCTGTTTACAGCTGACGTTCCAGGGAGTATCAAGCCCCAATTAAGCACATTCCAAACATCTGAAGCTATGGGCACTTGTGTGGGAATGGGCATGACCTATCTGCAATACGGTTTTGTTTCTCTCCCTCCCTCTTGTCCATCCTTGGATGTCATGAGCCTAGCCACCAAAGAGAGTTACATCACCTCTCGGGTGTCTGATTGGTCCAACGGCCCGGGGTCAATCAGAGACCTTTTCCATAAATCTAGTTAACCTTTGCGCTATGGCTAGGAGCTCAGTGACCACTTGGCACTGAAGCATGACAGTGGTTGTACAGCTCCTGATTTGGCATCCCACTTGATTGCTGCTTGGAAGAGCCGAGCCCTGACCATCTTGTCTTGGAAATGGAACTGAGTGCCTGTGATGGACCTGAATGGTAACTGGAACCTTGATTCTATGTGTTAGCTATGCTGGAAAAGCTTAGATTTAATTGTTTTATTCCCTTCACTGTCTAGTCTTGCTTTAAATATTTTTGCCCCTTAAATAAATAATTCTATTTTTACTCTGTTGTGGGTTTTGCCTTCACTGACCTCAAAGCCTTTAGCCAGAGCCTTGGCTCTTGACCAACTACCAGCTAACTGTTTTGTGTTTGGAAACTCAGTCTGCAGTCCCACTCTGAAGGGCTGAGTTTTCTTGTTAATTCCCTGAGAAGCCAGGAGACTTGTCCTTTCCCTCCTGGGCTGTTGGGATAGATCAGAAAGGACTGGTGGCACCTAACAGGACTAGGAATGTATATTTTATATTGGAATGGCCAACAGCCATATACAATAAACTTACTTACCAAGACTAGGGTGAGATTTAGTCTCTCTCTGGTATTTTGTAACTTTGTTTTTTCGCACCCCCCTGTAACCAAAAGTCCTTACCTGGGCTTGAGACAGGGACTTTTGACAAACCTACCTGTGGGAAAGCATCCCACAAACAGGTGCTAGCATGTGCGTACAGTTAGGCTGCAGCAACCTTTCCAGCTACTCTGGGGGCCAGTGGTCTTCCAGAGAATCAGTAACTGTATTTGTGAGTGAAAGACAATTGTGGAGGTGCGAGGACCTATGAAGAAAGGTTGCAGCGCTTGGGGGTCTTTAGCTTGGAGAAATGACAACTGAACGGTGACATGATCGAGGTTTATAAGATTATAAATGGGATAGAGCAGGCAGAGAAAGAAGTACTTTTCTCCCTTTCTCACAATATAAGAACTTGTGGGCACTCCATGAAATTGCTGAACAGTTGGGTTAGAACAGATAAAAGGAAGTACTTCTTCACCCAAAGAGTGATTAACACGTGGAATTCACTGCCACAGGAGGTGGTGGTGGCTACAAGCATGGACGACTTCAAGAGGGAATTAGATAAACATATGGAGCAGAGGTCCATCAGTGGCTATTAGCCACAAATTATAGATAGGAACTCTCAGTCTGGGGCAAGCGATGCTCTGTGTTCTTGATGCTTGGGGGGGGGGCAACATTGGGAGGGCTTCTAGTGTCCTGGCCCCACTGCTGGCCCTCCTGAGGGCACCTGGTGTTTTTTGGCCACTGTGTGACAGTGTGTAGGACTGGATGGGCCACTGGCCTGATCCAACATTGGCTTCTCTTATGTTCTTAAGGCATGTCATTGAAAAGCCTTCATCATGATCCCTGTGTTTGTAGATACTGCAGTAGTATATCAATATAATGTACAAAAGCATAGTGGGCAGCAGTGCTACGAAATGGCAGCTGTTCAAAAAAAAATGAGAGTGCTAGAAAGTGGGCAGGCTGTGAGCAGGACCTTTGACAATGCATCTAAATGTCCACCATCCTCCAAAACATTTCAGGAGTAATCCATCTAAAAAAGACTGGCACAAAGGTGGTCTGAGAAAAAGCAGGGGAAAGTTTGGGTGAAATCTGCACATGATCAACTGGCAAACTGTACTGTCTGTAAGGTCTGGGAAAAACTAATGCAGTGAAGATGCTGAGCGGCAGCACAAACTCTGTGCTGCAATTCTGTCAACTGTGAACACTACCAGGGCCACACACACACACACACGCACCTCTCCCACCTGCACTGACAGCTTGTCTTTGAAACATTCCATTCAGGAAATATTAACCACCCAAAGGGCTAATGACAAATAACTTACTGAAAAGGCTATCCCATTCATCCTCGCTTTCTTCGTCTTGTTCTACTATGTGGTACTGAAGGACATTGTTTATGTGGAGGTTGTGGAGAAGCTCCTCACAGAAAAATGGGTTTCCATGGCTTCTTTGTATTAAGAACCTAGAACAACATTTGAGCGACACGTTTTAACGAAACCTGGTCAAAGACAGGCTATATCTAAGATCAATTGTGGGGGGGGGGAGTATTTGTGCATGCATTGCACTAGCAATTTTGGCACTATAAATGACACGATGCATTGTCTTCTTCCATTTGTGCCACTTCGAAAGAAGCATACTTGTGTGTTATTTCTATATGGTACCTAGCAATTAGAAAAATTACATGTATTGGATGAGGAATACGTTGGAAAGGTTACTCCTATACACAGGAGATGGTTCCTCCAGATTATTATGTATTGGACTCAGATCTTATGTATATAATGTTAAATTACGAACACATGGAGCAGTCTTATACTGAGTCAGACCGCTGGTCTACCATAATCAGTATTGCCTGAGCTGATTGGCAGTACATTTTCATCCTGCCCTTCTTCCAAGGGTGAGATACATTATTCTTCTCTCCTCAATATTATCCTCACAAGAACCATATAAGGTCAATGAAGCTGAGAGAGAAAGTGTGTGAACTCACCCAAGGTCACCCAGTGGGCTCTATTGGACAGTAGAAATTTGAGTCTGTGTCTCTCAGATCTAGCTCTGACATTCTAACATCATGAAAGGATCAAGATGTTACTCATTACTTCATGGTAACATGTGGAAAGATCCAGAAATATCTGATGTTAGTTAATCTTTGGGATCCAGCTATGATAAAGAGGGTGAGGTTATATCAAATGGAGAGAAACTAGAATTCAAAATAAACTTTTTTGGAGGAAATGGTATTTGGCCAACTTTATAAATCTCAGAACACAATAACTGATGCAGAAAAGAGTTCTGTTTTATCATGATGCTGCTTAGCACATGACACACTTTGTGTGCATATTATAAAAGTGATAAAAATAATTTAAATAATAATAGTTAAAATGGATGAGAAAGAATAAATGTCCCAGGATCTAAGGAACCATCCACAGACAGTACTGATGCATTCTTCTTCTAGGAAGAACATGCAGGCAGTTGTTTACAGCAAACCCCAGAGAAACATCTTATTGATTCATTTATTTAGAATATTGCCTAAAAGAAAAAAAGTAGGTGTCAAGTGAGCCTCAAAGGGGAGGGTGTTCCAAGGTGAGGTGCCACCACAGAAAATACCCTGTCTCTGGTTGCTACCTGCTTCAGCTTCGAAGGCAGGGGCACAAAGAGTAGAGCTTGAGAGGCAGAGCTTAACTGCAGGGCTGGACAGTACAGAGGAGATGGTCCTTCAGGTATCCTGGACCCAAGCCATTTAGGTAAGGACAAGCATTTTGAATTTTGCCTGGAAACTGATGGGTAACCAGTGCAAATCTTTCAGCACAGAGGTGATACGACCCCTGTAACCAAGCCTTGACAGTTTTGGGATCTTCTGGCATACGTGCATTGTGAAGGTGTCACTCGAAAGTGATGTCATCATGTTGTCGATGTCAGGGGAGTGATGCTCTAGTTTTTGGGCAAAACTCTATGGTTTGAGCGCAATTTTACCATAGAGTTTGTCCAAAAACTAGGGCATCACCCCCTGACATTGGCGATGTGATGACATCACTTCTGGGTGATGTCATTACAACACATTTGGGGGCATTTGCAGGTGGCAGGAGGGGCCAAATAATTATGTTTTACCCTGGCCTTCCTTCAAGGAGTTCAGTGTGGCATACACAGTCCTCCCTTCCTCAAATCAACCCCATAAGATAGGTTAGGCTACGAGCAGGGGCCATTTCGTAGAAAAAGAGGTGCAGGAGCTCATTAGCTTAATTCATTAGCATAACTTATTTGCATATGCTACACCACCTGACATCACCGGAAGTATGTCAGAAGGCAAGAGAGAGAGAGAGAAGGAAGGAAGGAAGGAAGGAAGGAAGGAAGGAAGGAAGGAAGGAAGAAAGAAAGAAAGAAAGAAAGAAAGAAAGAAAGAAAGAAAGAAAGAAAGAAAAAGAAAGACAGACAGACAGACAGACAGACAGACAGACAGACAGACAGACAGACAGACAGAAAGAAAGAAAGAAAGAAAGAAAGAAAGAAAGAAAGAAAGAAAGAAAGAAAGAAAGAAAGAAAGAAAGAAAGCTAGCAGAGAGGGGACAGCTACTAATCCAAGCCTCAGAAATACCACTATTCTGAGAGGATAGCTTCAGTGGTGGCTGAAACCTTCAGAAGGCTGGTCAGAGGAACAAGGACCTTTCCAGGGGATGGGGTCATTTTGCTGCAGCCATGACACAAGCAGACATTCCCCCACATGGGGTGGGGGCTGGCACCAACTCCCGGAGCTGAGCTCTCCCGAGCTTCTGCTCGAAATGACCCCTGGCTACGAGTGACTGGTCCAACTTTACTTAGATTTGAGCCCCGATCTCCCCCCCGCTTTCACGGTAACCAGTAGAGTACACTGCCTTTTTCTACTTACGTCTCAAGTTCCCTGGCGATACTGACCACCCCAAGGTCCTGGCAAGCCTTCTGTGCAATCACTGCAGGAGTCAACTCCTTTAATCTAACATAAGTGTTTGTCATGGTGCCCAGGATTCGAGCTGCTGTGGAGCACAGCAGTTGTCTCCTTTGTCCAAAAGGAGACAAAGACAAGACCATAAAGATGGGGACATTCATAATCAATTTATCCAGGAAATCCCAGGAGGCAGAATCGATGAACTGAGCGCCGTCAATTACAAAGATGATGATTTCCTTCTCTGATGCCTAAAAAAAGATAAGAGAAAAGCAAACAAACCAGAAAACGATTTTTTAAAAATCACTCAGAATAAGGTGCTCCTATAGCCATGGAGTCTTTGTCTCCAGTTCAGTTAGCATACCAGCCTGTGTTCTACCACTTTGGTCAGCAATGTCAGAAGCCTTCTTCTAGCCCAGGGGTATCAGTTTCATTTGTTATGAGGGCCAGATCTGACATAAATGAGACCTTTGGGGCCGGGTCATGTCTGTCATAAAATGTAATGCCAGGTAGCAGAGGTATAAACTTTACAAACGACACAGCCAGTTTTTTACCAGACAGGTTTTTACCAGATAGGTTTGCCTAGCTATCTCTCCTGTGTGAGTGAGAGAGACTGGCAGAGCAAGCTGTGATGTGGCAGCAGCAAAGGAACTGGAAAAGGAAGCAGGAAACAGCCAGGTCCTTGGGGGCCAGATTGGGACCCTCCAAGTGCCTGATCTGGCCCATGGGCCGCGTTTGACACCCCTGTTCTAGCCTATAAGAAGTCTCCCTCCAACTTAGGTGACTTTTCTGCAGCTACTTAAGTTGGAGGAAGCCTCCTTGGGCTGGGGGAAGGCAGTTATCTTCACCCAGATCTAGGGGTTGCCAACTTTTTTCTTATTAGCTCTCACTCCTGTGCATCTCACAGCAGCTTCAGCTGCAGGACCAAGCAATTGCTCTGCTTTGTCAAAAGTTCCCTTGCTGATTTCTACAGCTCAGGCTGCCATTAAAGGCACGGGTGCAAACCAACCCTCTTTCTTGGTCAGTTGGCAACTTTAAACTCCCACTGCTTTTCAGACACTGATCTTTTCCCTGTGATGTTCATTCTCAGCAACAGCCTGGAAACTTCCTTGCTTCCCCAGCATCACAATGTGAGTTTTAACAGCCCTGCCCCCCTCCATCATAATTTTCTCCGAGGCATGAGATGGTTGAGAAGTCTCCCCTCCCCTCCCCTCTTCCACTGCCTCCAGCTAGGGGCTCATTTACCAGAAGACAATCCTGTTCTTGCGGAACAGAAGCTTCTCTATGCAGCTCAGGAAATGGGACAGGGAACAGAAACTAATGAACGGTGGTCTTTTTGCAAGGCAGGTCATGCAAGGAGGAGGAGGAGGGATGAGGGACTGCAGATCATCACTCAAGGGAGAAGGAGCACCACATGCTGCCCTTCCAGCATGTGGAGGATGAGGCTGCCTGGCTATGCAGGTACAGGAAGGGGGCAGGCAGAGGAACCTGATGCAACAGCAGCCTAGGGATGCCAGCCTCCAGGTGGGAGCTGGGGACCCCCCAGAATTGCATCTCATCTCCAGATAACAGAGATCCATTCCCCTGTGGGAAACAGATGCTTTGGAGGGTGGACTCTATGGCATTCCACCTCACTGAGGTCTCGGTCCTCCCCAGGCTCCACCCCCAAATCTCCAGGAGTTTCCCAACCTGGATCTGACAACCAGACCACCCCATCCCCTGCCGATGGCCATGGGGGATCTGGCAGCCTTAGCCAATGCCCAGCATCCATCTCTCTCACACAGGGGCGTAGACTTTGTAGATCCCGGGGGGGCGGGGGCTCCCTCATGCGCGTGCGCTTTGCACGCGCGCACGGGACCATGTCCTCTCCACTCCTCCCCCCCTGCCCCAGGGAGGCAGACCCGCACTCGGGGCGCAGTTGCGGCGGCAGCCAGCTGGCCGGCTGACTGCTGCGCGCGGGAGCATGTCCCCGCCGCCTCTCTCCCCCCCCCCGGCCCCAGGGAGGCAGGAGGGCAGGCCGGGGGTGGGGGGGAAGGAGAGGTGGCGACGGCCAGCTGGCCGGCTGACTGGCCACCTGCGGGCGCTCCCTTTTGCCGGAGGTGGCTGAGCCCCCCCCGGGAAATTTCGGGGGAGGCTCGAGCCCTCAAGCCCCCCGTAGTTGACGCCCATGCTCTCACATACTCTGTGTCAGGGATGTGTGTGTGTGTGTGTGTGTGTGTGTGTGTGTGTGAGAGAGAGAGAGAGAGAGAGAGAGAGAGAGAGAGAGAGAGAGAGAGAGAGAATCGCAGCAGAAAGGTCAGAGCAGAGGCATTTCAGGGGAAAGCTAAACTCTACTATGTTGGCTGTTGGGAGAGCCCCAGCTGAGGCCCCTCAAGCTTAGTTGGGCCACCTGAATTTTGTCCCCCCCCCCCAGTCCCCCTCTCTCAGCAGCCCTGAGGAAAGCTACAGACTTTGCTGACCAAAGCAGCAGGACACAGGGCACCTTCTACAAAGATTGCATGTTTTTGTTGGCGTTGAACGTCCCCCGAAGCAGAAAATGGAAATCCCTCATGGGAGCTGTCCTCTTGTATTCCTTCACTTCATTCTCTTAAAAATCTACAGCAGTGAGAACAAATTTTGGGAGGCTTAGAGGCCACTGTGTGTATGGAAGCGTATTTTGCGAACAGAAATAGCCCAAAACGCCACCAAAGGAGTAAGAGGAGAAGGCCACCAACCCAATTCTGGGCCTGGTGGCACCCAAGTTGGTGCCTGGGCTGGAAAGAAAAGGACAGGATGAAAGCAGGGAGCACCCTCTGAGCTTGTTGGCCAAAATGAAGACACCTGGAGATAACTGTAATTCCAGCAGATCGCTAGCCACCACCTGGAGGTTGGCAACCCCAGTCCCCCATCTGGTACATCCAGGTAGAGAAAGCTACCCAAAGAAAAGACTAGGATGGCCTCTTGTACTGGGAAGAAGGAGGGTGAGGGTATGGCACTTTTTGTTTGTTTGTTTGTTGTGTGCCCTAAGCCTGTTCGCAGGGAAGGCGGGGTATAAATACAATATATAAACAAACAAACCAGTTGAGAGCAGCGTTTTGTGTGTCTGTTACTCATATCCAAGTGAGAAGTAGGTCTGGATTTGTGTTCATTTCATGTTCTGTGTTTTCCAAGACCCAGATGGGAGGTAGGTCTAGAACCTTCTACAGTGAATATTAAGTGTGTGTGTATTTTTGGTTTCTTTACCTGCTGGTGGGAGTGATATGCTTGGGGGGGACAGAATGGGGTGAGAGGCGGTGCCATGATTCACAGTGTGCAGGTAGGGGAAGATATGGTGGTGAGCAAAGAACAGGCCAATCAAGCGGGAGGGATAGCAGACCATGGCATATTGTTGTTGTTCTTCTTCTGGCTCTTCTTCCAGCCAAAGTGATGGCCAGGTGCAGTCAGAGCTTTGCTCCAGAACACAGTAGACTGGCCAGATTGTAATTTAGACCTATCGGTCAGCCAGGATCCAAATAGGGGCCAATGACCTGGGGAGACTTGATTGTATTAATTGTAATCCTATCAGAGTGTGTGGGCGAGGCTAGGTGCGCATATAAGCAGACTCCTGAGCCCAGCTCAGACATGCCATCTGATCCTTCCAATAAACTACATGTGCTGATTTCACCGAAATGCATCTCCGACTCCTGTACTTTTCACAGAGCTGGTCTTGTGAGTGGTGTTGAGGACCCCCCAAGCTTGTTGTCTTGGGGGACTTTAACATTCATGCCGAGGCTGCCTTCTCAGGAGCGGCTCAGGATTTCATGACCTCCATGAAAACATTGGGCTCAACTGGTTCTACACTGGCTGGGATACCCCAGGGAACTTATCAGCTTGGTCAGCACTGCAGAAGTTGCTAAAAAATTAACCAGTGGTGTGTGTACTTTGCAGATCACCCTACCCTACAGGATAAAAATCACTGCTTACCTTCCAGAGGATTTTTACAAGAACTGTTTCCATCTCTGCATTCCTCTTTGGAACATCCATGTTTGAAACAACTTCTGAAGCGGGAAACTGACCAGGAAAGAAACCCACACCCACAAACACAACTGATTAATGAGGTGTGGAACTATGCTCCCTCTAAGCTGTGGAGTCTTGTGAGCAACAATTCTACTTTGTGAGCTACTAATTCTACTTTGTGAGCTACTGGCATTAGTTGTGGGTGAGCGATTTGGCTACTGCATACATTAGTTTGCTTTGGAGCCATCCTTCCTGAGCTAAAACAGAAATACGTGAGCCGGAGGCTAAAAAACTGTGAGCTAGCTCACACTAACTCAGCTTAGAGGGAACACTGGTTGTGGCACCGCTTCTCCCTTGGCTCACTTTGAAAATCTTTTTCTCCTAGTTTTCCTGCTGAAAGCTTGAGAAGCAAGTTTATTTTAAACTTAAATACATATGCAACAAATTAGTGAAGCACTCCCCAATCCTCTGCCAGTTTCCCTTCTTTCCCAATCTAACATCCCTTATTTGACAAAGGGGAGGGAGTAGCTGGTGCTGGGAGGGGCTGACCAGACACAAATCCCATGCTGTCAGGTTTCTGAACTAGAATGAGTGTCTTTTCTTGCCAGGCAACATGGGATTGTAGTTTCCTTGCTACCCGATTCAATCAGGAGTTAGAAGAAATTGCAAATCCCATGCTCCCTAGGCAGGGGATGATGCTATATTGAGCAGGCTCACCTTTTAGTCCTGCCTTTCATCCTAGAAGGGAGGCATACATGGCTCTCACTTCCCTATTTTATCCTCACAACAACCCCTGTGAGATAGACTATCTTGAGAGAGGAGGACTGGCCCAAGTTTGGTGTAGTGGTTAAGTGTGCAGACTCTAATATGGGAGAATTGGGTTTGATTCCACACTCCTCCACATGCAGCTGCTGGTGTGACCTTGGGTGAGTCATAAGTTCTTTCAGAGCTGTTCTCTCAAGGGCAGTTCTCTCAGAGCTCTCTCAGCCCCACCTACCTCACAGGGTGTCTGTTGTGGGGAGGGGAAGGGATTGTGAGCTGCTCTGAAACTCCTTTGGGTGGTGAAGGGTAAATCACTCCTCTTCCTCCTCCTCCCCCTCCCCCTCCTTCTTCTCCCAGTGAGTTTGAACCAGGGTCTCCCAGATCCTAGTCCAACACTCTAACCTAGCAGCCATAACTCTCTCACAGATCGGTCATGAGGCCAGGAGGGAAGAGGGCTTTGAGCGGCGACAGGAGGCTTTGAGAGGTTTGCTTTGCCATGAAGTACAAAATGGCCATGAAATACAGCCTGCTCCTCTGTAATGCTGTATAGATTCTAATCCTGAAATAGTAAATCATATCCTTGTTTAGTTTTAAACAATATAACATTCCTTCATTATACTGGGGGTGGGTGGGGAGTTGTTTGGAGTGACTTTGCAATAGGGCTGCCAGGTCCCAGGGGGGGGAGCGTAATTACCCTGCCAAAACGGCCCCCAATCCACCAGTCCGGATCAGTCTGGCAAGGGGAACCCTACCCTCAAAGTGCTTGGCTCAGGCCAACGTGCCTGGCGCGATGAAGTCACTTCCGGGTGACGTCATCACCTTGGCCACGTTGCCAGCCGGCGCTCTAGCAGTCAGCCTAGAAACTCTATAGTACCATAGAGTTTTAAGGCTGATTGCTACAGTGTCAGCCAGCAACGTGCCCAATGTGATAATGTCACTTCCGGGTGACGTCATTGCACTGCGCGCAAAAGTCCCGGCCCGGGACCAACTCTCCCCCATTAACTCAGGTAAGTCACTTGGCAACCCAACTTTGCAAGCAGGCCCTGTAAATTACAGTAAGTATAAAAGTGGTTCTACAAATAAAGTTGAGAAGTGGGCCTCACTTCAAAAAGTTTTAAAAGCAGTGCTTGTAACACTACACCCACTGCTCACTGCTAAATGTTTCTAACGTCTGTGAAACAACAGCCTTTGGCCCAATCTGCATCTAGCATTTGCTCCGTTGTTTTACCAAACCCACACTGGAACAGAAAAAGATGTGGCTAAAAACCACATTCAAATACCCCGGACCAATGCCCTACTGACTGCAGTGTCCCATTCTGCATCTAGCATTCACACCGCTGTTTTACCAAATCCACATTGGAACAGAAATTCCCCACTTTCACTTTGATTGTCGGATTTTATGGCAGTGCCAGACTGTATGCTGCTTTCACTCATTTGATCTCTTGGTTTTATTATGGTTATTGTCTGCTTAGATTTATGGCCATTTTATGGCCTTTTAGGGGTGACTCTGCAGTCAGTACAACATTGTTCCAGGGTATTCAAATGTGGTTTTGAGCCGCATCTTTTTCTGTTCCAATTTGGGTTTGGTAAAACAATGGAGCAAATGCTAGATGCAGAGGGGGCCACAGTCACCCCTGAACAGCCACAAAACGACCATAAATCTATGCAGACAGTTCCATAAAACCGGGAGATCAAACAAAGTGAAAGCAGCATGCAGTCTGAACACTGCCATAAAATCCAACAACCAACCGAAGTGAAAGTGGCATGCAATGCAGAGGGGAATTTCTGTTCCAGTGTGGGTTTGGTAAAACAGCAGAGCAAAGCCTAGATGCAAACTGAGCCTTTGTCTGAGTGAAGCAGAACTGAGCACTTACAGGGTCATTCAGCCAGAATCACCACTAGAAGTTCCATGTTTGATTTGATTTATTAAACTTCTATCCTGCCCTCCTACCCAAGGCCGACTCAGGGCAGCTTACATAAAACCCTTAAAATTATAACAATGGACATAAAATAGATTAGCAACAACATTCAACGATTAAACGGTTCTAAAACCAGAAATGTAATAAAGTGCTAGTATCAATCATTTAATAGGTTTACAGCAGTAGTTGTTACACAGTTCGCAGTCAGCTCTTTAGCCTTCTTAGGTCGTCTTAGGCGGCTGGCTCAGGCTATATTTAGAAAACCCCGGGAGGGGACAGGGCTCTCCCAACCAAGCTGTCAGTTGTTAGTGGTGGCAGCGGCTCCAAAAGGCTGGTGGAAGGACTTTTCTGTCGCTTTACCTAGTGACAATCGCCATATTGTGGCTATTTTGCCATTGTTTACGTTCCCACCGTTGCCGCACGCTTACAAAAGTGACTTCTTTACCTTAACGTAAAAGAGGCTGTTGAGGAGGCAATAATAGGATTCCTCCACTGTGCCACGGATTTTGTTCAGAAGCATGTGCTGCCTAGCATCATAGGATTTGCAGGTATCAATTCCCAAGAACATAGCCATGAGGGTCCGGATGGTGAAGAAGTTCTGTGACAAATTTATCTTCGTTAGCTCCGCGGCCACAACCCTGCCCAGAACACAGAGTAATATGAACTGTTGTCATTGGAGGGAGTGGGAAATGAAAAGGCAAGAGATGATCACAATATAATGCTTAGTCTAAGATATGGAGGCTGAAGATATACCAGACTGAAGAAGGGAAGCGCCAAACCTTGCTCATTTTGCTTGCTTTGGGTTGCCATAGTCACAGGGGGAGGGAATTCCTGCGGTAGGGGGTTGGGTGAATGAGTGAGAGAGTGGGACCTTTCTCTTTTAGTAGCCATAACATTCCTTGCAAGTCACGCCTATTTTCTCTTTCCCAGTGAAAGGTGTCCTTGAAGCTTTCTGGTGCCAGCTTGAGCAGCAGATAACCAAACTATATATTTTCCCTCCCTGGTTGAGATGGCAATGCTAGGCGTGGTGTGTGAATGGCTTTCGCTTGGGGAAGGAAGGGGCTTTTGCTTGAATTACGTATATTAAGCATGTACCCGCCAAAAGGCTTTAGTTCTAACACAAGTTATGTTCTGGATCATGCATGCATCTCCATAAACTTATCACTGCCAAAGAGAGAGTTGTTGAAAGTAACCTGACCAGGGATCTGACAGCGAGTCTGGAGCAACTGGGAAAAAACCCATGCAAGAATTTCTAACACACTGATCCCTGTAATGTCACCTGTCTTCCTTGAAAGGGCAATAGCACCAACCAATCCTAAGCAGAGTTATATCCTTCTAAGCCTACCAAAGTCAGTAATCGAAACTCTGCTTAGCATTGGCCTGTATGCAAAACAAGCTTTGAGAAGAAATTCTGGGGATTACAACTACGGTCTGCATTACTCTTGATATGCGCAGAATCTATGGGATAAAAGTTACACCCTTTAGCATTTTGTAGCTGGTAAATGAGACAATTCAACAGGTCGTTCTCTACTTCCCTGTTGTTTTCTTTGTTTAAGCAAGGATCTGGTAGATATATGTTTTATAATTGTCCGTTACTAGTGAGTCAAGTGCTTCTGGTAAACTGCCTTGAGCTCCCGTGCTCAGTGGAAAGTGCAGCATATAAATATTTAAATAAATGAATGAATAAACTGGGGGCATTTGATGATTATGTGTATTGGGTGGTGGTGGTCATACATTAAAAGAATCGCTGGGCTAGCCCGTTCCAAACTGACCCAAGTGGAGCCTGCCCAAGCTGCTTCTAACAAAAGAGCTAAGAGAAAAAAAACGACTTTCTAAAAAGAAATGATAACAAACACACACTTATCACCTATAAAAATGAGAATCTCTTAGTTGTACTTAATGAAGCCCAGGGAGCATCTTTCGTGTGTTGGGAAGAGTTTTGCTTTTGAAGGAGAAAACAAATTTAGACAACTCCTTTTCAAGTTCATAGGGTAACCCAGAAATTTGATGCACTTTCAGCTGTGAACACAAGCCTTTGGGTCAGGACTGTGAAGTGTTTCAGTGATGTAGTGCTGCAGACAAGGACCTGCTGGGGTGGGGGAGAGTGATAGATAGTTTGAGGAGCAGTGTGTGGGTTTTCAGCGTGGTTGGGCACATGTCAAAAAGGGAGATTAAAATGTACTCACTTTTGGCCAGCTGTTTGCCCTAAGTAGGAAATTTCACTCAGTAACTGGCTTTTCCCATATCCTAAGTGGCCTTCATACATTAAGATGTGGGTTTTGGGGAAGGCTTTAAATTTTTCCACCAAGTCCTCAAACATATCCGTTTCTCTCTTCCTACCTTGGGAGAAACAATAATGTAGGAGAGATGTCATTACAACAGCAAAATAGTTATCATTTGTTGAATTTCCCCTCCCCAACCTCCAAATGAAGACACAACACTTAATAAGATTAAACCAGGGTTTCATTCATGGCCGATGTGCAGCAAGAATGTATATAACCTCCAGCACCCTTTTCAGTGCAGGTTACCCTAACTTAAGCTAGCCTTCTTGACTACCAGGGATCAGATAAACCCTCCCTGGCCCAAACCAGTGCTGCAATATTACTGTGTTTCACCTCTCAAAGCCTGTACACCAAAATATGCGTCAAGAGGGTTCTAGACTCATCGCCCTCCTCCCCAGTAAGCAGCTGGGATTCAAATGATGCTGTGGTGCCCCCAAGGGGTTCTCTCTCAGCTAGGGTTGTCAACGTCCTGGTGGTGACTGGAGATCTCCTGTTTGGGATGCCAGACCCCCCCTGGTGTGGGTGGGGGTCCCCCGGTGTGGGCGGGGGTCCCCCGTTATTGGGCACTCCTCTTCACTCCCCAATTCCCCCCCCCCTTCAACAGGCAAGAAGCCGGAAATAAACATCTTTGGGCAAAACTCTATAGTAGAAGCTACATCTACCATAGGGGTTTGGCCCACAAACCAGAGCATCGCCCGAAATCCCCACATTATTTCCAGGTGATGTAGGCATATTATGTTTATTTCAGGCTTCTTCCCTCCCCATGCCTGGTAAGTTCACCCCATCCCCGGCTGGCTGGTCTCACAGACCCGGCAACCCTAGCTCCTGGGATTACAATTCATCTCCAGGCAACAGTGATCACCTGGAGAAAATGTTCACTTTGGAAGGTGGACTCTATGGCAGTATACCCCATTGAAGTCCCTTCCCCTCCCCAAACCCTGCCTCCCTCAGGCTCCACCACCAAAACCTCCAGGTATTTCCCAGCCCAGAGCTGGCAACTCCACTCTCACCAGTCCCTGCTAACTGCAAAACGAAGGAGAGGTTGGATTGGTTAAGCTCCCTTTGTTCTCAAATGCCTCGGGGTGCTTACCAATTTCTTCTGTGCTTTTGGATCTAAGCAGGGCTGCTGACACTTGGAAAGCAGAACTCTGGTGGGGGTGGAGGAACCCTGATGAGGTCCTTACCTTCCCTGTACCCTGCCCTTCCCAGGCTCCACTCCCAAATCTCAATGACTTTCCCAACCCAGAGTTGGCAACCACTGTGCAGAGCCACCATGCCCAGAGCCAAGTCTCTGTAAGTTCAGCCAGGGGCGCATGGACTTGGGCAGGAGAGGAGCTGCATGGGGAGCCAGATGGACTGAGAATGTGGTGATGGCCCAGCTGGCCACTTCCTGCTCTTCCTTCTCCCACGCTTCTTCATGGGACCAGGAGCTGCTGCTTGGGGTTGACCCTTGCCACCCCTGGTGCCTCCACACCTTTCCAGCACCCTAAGCAATGGGTACCCTAGTTGGCGGACCACCCATCCCCTGCTGGGATCTCTCAGTGCAAAGCATGTGCTCCACCACTAAGAAGATGACCTCTCCCTTTTTTCCTATATACCGATTCCCCTCGAACATTAGAAAAAACATCACAGCAGCTGAATGCAGACATAACTGCATTTGCCCAGTAACACTCCTTAAGTCAAATGTAGGGATTAGCAGCATCAGCTTAGACAGGGCTCTTCTTGAAGAAAAAGCCCAGCAGGAACTCATTAGCATATTAGGCCATACTCCCGACAGCACAGCTCATTAACATATTAGGCCACATCCAATGTTCCCAGAAGTGTGGTCATCCAGCCACATCCACCTTTTGCTTCTTATTCTGTTTACCTTGTTGTCAAAACAGTTTTGACAAACCAATAAAAACATTATTTTCTGTCCCATCTATACAAAATCTTACCTGAACCAATATCTTATGTCCAACAATTATTCCCACACTGGATTAGAATCAGTTCCTAAAGGTTAGGTTCCCATGGAAAACAACTTGCCTTCCTGCAGAACTAGTATGCTGAATATGATTTTTTAGGGTTGCCAACCTACAGGTGGGGTCTGGAGATCCCCTGGAATTACAACTGAGCTCCAAACTACAGAGATCAGGTCAATGGCTGCTTTGGAAAGTGGAGTCCATGGCATTATGCCTTGCTTAGGTCCCTCCTTCCCCTAAACCCCACTCTCCACTCCCAAATCTCCAGGGATTTCCTCAACCTGGAGTTGGCAACCCTAGTTCACTGGCAGAACAACGCTAGGAGCCAGTTTGGTGTAGTGGTTAAGTGTGCAGACTCTAATCTGGGAGAACCGGGTTTGATTCCTCACTCCCCCCATTGCACCTGCTGGATGACCTTGGGCAAGCCATAGCTCTGTACCAGCTGTTGTCTCAGAGCTCTCTCAGCCCCATCTACCTCACAGCGTGTCTGTTGTGGGGAGGGGAAGGGAAGGGAAAGGAGTTTGTAAGACGCTCTGAGACGTCCTTGGGTAGTGAAGGGCGGGGTATAAATCCAATCTCCTCTTCTTTTAGGTTTCTGGATGCACTGGACGGGAGTAGTTTGTGGACTATTTTATTCAAGGTACAAAATTTTATTCAAGGTATAAGATTTCATATGCCACCAACGTGCATGCACACAAAAGCTTATACCTTGGATGAAACTTTGGACTCCAACTTTGTTCTGCTGCTTCAGACCAACACAGCTACCCACCTGAATTATTACACTATAATACTTTTAACAAGCAATTATGTACCAGTGGAGTGGTTACCATGCAGAGTCTGTCCCACAGGTAAAATTATCCTGTGAACAGGTGGTCTTTACCACATAAAAGTATCACTACCATCACAAGATCACCAATCGTTGGAAGTCAACTCCTCAGAAGCAGAAATCTCTCTTATTAGGAGGTTTAAGAACATCAACTTTGCTAGCCCATTAAAGGCAGATGTCAGCCCAGTGGCAGGAGAAGAGGGACAATCATCTTCATCAGAAACTCTGCCCACTTTTTAAATTTCACAAAACAGGCAATCTCCAAAGTGCTGCTGACCATGCTCATTTTTAGTTACATCTCTGTTTCTCTGCAGATGTCCCCCAAAGTTCCCCATGCAACAGTCAAGTGTTCTGCCAATACACACAACAATGAAGCTACTTTTTCAGATGTTTTCTCTTGCATGGCAGTAAGCACCAAACCACTTTAATACAGACTTTAGACACACATATATTTGCAAGCCATTCCCAACAAGACACAACAATGAACTCAGGCTTCAAACGTACTTTTCTTAAGCAGAAGATGCCTTGAGAAAACGAAAGAGATGCTCAAAAATTAAAGATATTGTCAAAAGCAGCACTTCCTGGGCGCTCTGCTTTTTTACATCTCCCCCTTCAATATTTTTTTTATAAAAACACAAAGAACAAAATGAAACAGAAAGAAAGAGAGAGAGAGAGAGAGGTGGGGGGGAGAGAGAGAGAAATGTAGGGGAGAGAGAGAAAAAGAAGGAAGGAAGGAAGGAAGGAAGGAAGGAAGGAAGGAAGGAAGGAATAGACAGATAGACAGATAGACAGTGGAGAGAGAGAAAGGAAGGAAGGAAGGTGGAAGAGAGAGAGAGAGAGGGAGGGAGGGAGGGAGGGAGAGAGAGAGAGAAAGGAAGGAAGGAAGGAAGGAAGGAAGGAAGGAAGGAAGGAAGGAAGGTGGGGACAGAAAGAGAGAGAGAGAAAGACAGATAGACAGATAGATAGATGAGAGAGAGAGGAAGAAAGGAAGGAAGGAAGGGGGAGGAGAGAGAAAGAAAGGAAGGGGGAGGGAGAGAAAGGGAAAGAACAAAAGAAAGGCGGGGACAGAGAGAGAGACAGACAGACAGACAGAAAGAAAGACAGACAGAAAGAAAGGTGGGGGAGAGAGAGAGAGAGAAGGGAAAAAATGGGGGAGGCACTTATGGGAGCCGGGAGAGCGATGCGATGTTGGCAAGCCAAATGCAGAGCCAGCCCTTTCAGTGCAAAGAGCCTAGCCCGGTGCTTAATCTCTGGGCGGGGCTTTCTCCTGCTGACTCTCTGTACTTAAAGGGAAAACGCCGAGTGGGGCTTTTTCCTGCCGGCTGTCTGCAGGAACTTTTCCTTTAAGTGTAAACAGCTCAGGCCCAGCGGGGAGGGAGCGGGGCAGGCTTGGATGCCAGCCAGAATGGCGTTCTGGCACGTTCCTGCTGAAAAAGAGCCCTGGGCTTAGACATCACAGCCTAAAACAGCAGCTGAGGCACAAAACCTATCAGAGAGCCAGTTTGGTGTAGTGTTTAAGAGCGTGGACTCTAATCTGGGAGAACCGGGTTTGATTCCCCACTCCTCCACTTGCACCTGGCTGGATGACCTTGGGCAAGCCATAGCTCTGTACCAGCTGTTCTTTCAAGGACAGCTTGGGAAAGAGCTCTCTCAGCCCCACCTACCCCACAGGGTGTCTTGTTGTGGGGAGGGGAAGGGAAAAGAGTTTGTAAGCCGCTCTGAGACTCCAAGTGAGTGAAGGGTGGGGTATAAATCCAAACTCTTCTTCTTCATCATCATCATGGTTGCTGATACTCCTTTCTTGTAGTATCTCTCCACTCACCCAGCTGAGGGCCACCTTATGAATAAACTTCCAAGAAAATACATAAGAGAAGCCATGCTGGATCAGGCCATTAGCCCACCCAGTCTCTGTGTCACACAGTGGCCAAAACTACCAAGTGCCATCAGGAGGTCCATCAGTGGGGCCAGAACTCCAGAAGCCCTCCCACTGGGGGCCCCCAGGCACCAAGAATACAGAGCATCACTGCCCCAGGCACAGTGTTCCATCTACACCTTGTGGCTAATAGCCACTGATGGACCTCTGCTCCATATGTTTATCCAGTCCCCTCTGGAAGCTGTCTATGCTTGTAGCCGCCACCACTTCCTGCAGCAGTGTATTCCACATGTTAAATACCCTTTGAGTAAAGAACCCATGGCTTTCTGGCTCTTGTCTGAGTAACTGCACATCGCAGGAAGATAGTAATCCACTTACCCAGTAAAGGATACAATTCAGATCTCTCCTTAGTCAGGTATGCCTTGAACATCATTCTACAAAGGGGGAACAAGACAAAGAAGGGTCAGTATACATTAAAACTCAAACAAGCAAATAAGATCCACTCAAATATCTAAGGAGAAATTAATTTTTATTGCTGTTAGAGGGGAAATGGGGGAAAACAACCCTGAATGAATAGGGCTTATTAGAAGTGAGCAGAGTTTCTACCAAAGAATTCTGGGAACCACAACTCTGTGCAGAGATACTTCAGAAGAGTTCCACATATTTTGGATGAGAAAACACATAATTTGAAATGAATAACATGACAATTAAAACCCACCAATAATGTTCCTGTAGTAGAAAAATATGGCAGTAAACAATATTATTTGTCCTTAAGAACATTGTGTAGACCTTAACATTATCACGCAGAAACAGAAGGAATATTTGGAGGAAAAGCTCAAGAAATTGACATCCCTACAAAGCGTATTTGTACAGAGCTCTCAAAAGGTTATACCCTGGAAATCTTGTTGGTCTTTAAGGTGCTGCTAGACTCAGATCATGCATTCCTACAAAGTAATTAAGGAGTGGCTATGTATTTGGAGATCCACGTATCACTATTATACATAGTAAAGCTACAGTTCTATAAACACTTACTTGGGAGTGAGCCCAATTTAATTCAATGGCATGCACAGCAACAGTTTGCAAGTCACATAGTAACTGGAGAGAAAATTAACGAACTTGAACGTATTCTGTTCGTTTATTTGCATTCCATGCCATATCAGTAGATAACAGATCCTTAAAAATACTAGTGTAACTCAAGGTTATTTTCCTATGCAGTGCCCAAAAGACTCATGGTCTGGGATTCGGCAGTTTTGGATGGAATTGAGCAAAGGGAAGGTTTGTGTGAATTGAAAACAAGCTTCATTATTCTATCTGTTCAGTTTGTTGTTTGATTGTACGCATGTTTTTCCCCCCAAAACATTAATTTATTCCTCTTGCGGCAGAAGAGGAAGGAACATAAGGAAAAGCAAGAAGCAGAAGAATTTGGGTTGTTCAAAAGCTGTGCCACAAAACTGCAGAAGCAACAGCTTTGGCAGATACCACATCCCTGGAGGTGTTCTGGATTCCGCAGCTTTTGAAAGTATTTTTACAGCATTGAGTCTTAGGAGGGCTGCTTACCCCCACCTCATCTCAGTGATGATGCTATCACTGGGCAATTCTGCACGTAGCATTCGCTCCACATTTTCTCATCTGGGAGGGAAAAGTGCAGATCAAAACCACATTGAAAAACCTTGGGGCAACACCATACTGACTGTAAAGTCACCCCTAAAGGGTCATAAATTTATGCAGAAGGTACCATAAAATCCAATGATCAAAGACAGTGAAAGCAGCATGCATTGCAGAGGGGAATTTCTGTTCCAACGTGGGTTTCGTAAAACAATGGAGGGAAAAGCCAATGAAGAATCGCTCACTGTTCTGAACTTTAGATCTAGGAGTTTTGCAGCAGCATAATTAGGTGTAACATCATCATCATCATCGTCGTTGTTGTTGTTATTATTATTATTATTATTATTAAAATCCTGCTTTTCTAAAAGGCATTCTGAAAAAGGAAAAGAACTACATAAGAGGTCTTTCGGTTTTCTTCCATTTTGGCAAAGTTTTTTTCTACCAGAAAAATAGGGGGAAATCATTCTGAGGGGAAAATTCCCATTCTTTTATTTTTCTTCCTACAGGTCTTCTCTAGGTTTGCATGGTCATTGGGAGCTACAGAAATAGAGCAATCATTTTGTCTCTGTTTTAGACTAGTATGCTTAAGAAACAGTACTCTATCAAAACAGTGGGTCTTAAAAGCGCCATTGGACTTAATCTCTCTCTCTCTCTCTCTGGCTCTTTCCCTCACCCCAGAGGAGGAGGGGGAGGAGCCCTCAGCCAATTAAGGAAAGGGAGGCTCGGTTTTCTTTCTCTCCTCTGCAAAGCAAGAAATAGGAGAGACTGGGCAAAAGGAGCTGTGATGCAGGGAACAGGAAGCAGCAGAGAGCCAGTTGCTTGTGGGCTGGATAGCAGCCCTTCAGGGGCCGGATCCAACCCATGGGCTGTATGTTTGACACCCCTGGTTTAGAGTGTTGGACCAGGATCTGGGAGACCAAGGTTCAAGTCCCCACTCTACCATAGAATCTTGCTAGGTGACCTTGGGCTACTCACACACTCACAGCCTAACTTGCCTCACAGGGTTGTTGTGAGGATACAGTGGAGGAGAGAATGTTGAAAGCCACTTTAAGTCCCCATTAGAAAGAAGAGTGGGGTACAAATAAAATAAATTTTTGTTTTAGAAATTATGCTATAACTGCTATAATTCTCAAATGCTATAACTGTCCTTTAGACTTCTTTCCAGAACAATAGCCGCATCAATACACTAATGGAGATATCTCCATATTAATTTCTAATATTTCACAACTTCTCTTATGAATTTGTCTCTAAAATGTTATAAGTGCTTGACCTCCCAATATATATTCCCACAAGAGCCCACTCGGCTCTTGCACTGCCCACAGAGACTAGAGTTCCCCACTAGGTGAGTAATACCATCTGTAGATTGTTTCCAAGCCATTTCCTCTGATTCCAGCATTTATAGGCATACCAAACAAACAAACAAACAAACCCCTCTTTAAATATTCTGTTCTGCATATTTTGAGTTAACTTTTTCTTTTGTTCTTTTCCTCCAGTTTGTTGTAGTGGTTAAGTGCTCAGACTCTAATCTGGGAGAACCGAGTTTGATTCCCCACTCCTCCACTTGCAGCTGCTGGATGACCTTGGACAAGCCATAGTTCTGTCAAAGCAGTTCTCTCAAGGACAGTTCTCTCAGAGCTCTCTCAGCCCCACCTACCTCACAGGGTGTCTGTTGTAAGGAGGGGAAGGGAAAGGAGTTTGTAAGCTGCTCTGAGACTCCAAGTGAAGGGCGGGGTATAAATCCAATCTTTTCTTCTTCTCTTCTTTCCACGTATTTTTATATCTCTCCTTTATTATAAGCAGTAAACTTAGCTAATCAAGTGTTGTAAGCCACTTTGTATCATACATCAGTTTCTTCAATAGTTGATTGGTCTGAATATACCTTGTGATCTTTTCACTGAGCTTTGATATTAAAAGAACATCAAAATAAGCAAGAATTTTGCCTTCTCTTCAGAATGGAATGTGAGAAGTGAAGCCTTCTGGTGGCTGAAGTTCCTTGACCGCATTTTCCTCTCAAGAATGTCCCTCACTGGGGTTTCAGCCAGCCCAAGGAACGCCCACCCTGATTTTTCCTTTCCCAGCTGTATGTGGAAGTGGCACTTACGTTTTCTCAGTGACACCAAGAAATTTATAGATTGTCCCAGGGTTCAGAATGCCTTTCATTGAAGTTAATGGGACCTCTTGAAAGAAATAGGGAGGCAGCTTGGATTCGGAGTAGGTGACTGCATCGCAGGTCACTAACCCGGGATAGTACATCATTATCCGGGCAGCCAGGTTCACTTTGCGGCCAATGACTGTATCATGGGAAGAGTGAGAGAGAGGATTAATTTGAGTCTGTGTCCTCAATCAGAACACTTCTTCACTAACACGTTCAAACAGGGCCATGCTTAGAGACTGGACCATCCTAAGCAGCTACATATAGCAATCTGAATTCAGATTGCATGAATTCTTCCCAGCTTGGTCCATGCCCTGCCTACTACTTGTAAGCAGGTAACCAACACCTCAACAGGCAAGGGGCCCAAGCCCCCTTTGTTGGGCTGCTCATTGAAACTGCATGATGTGGTGCACTGTAGTCACCTGTGCTTTATATATGTGCACTATCCCCTGGTGGGAGTCTACTCTTTGCTTCCCCCAGTGATTCATTGCAGCTGCTCTGGCAAACAATGATTGGACCAGGCATGTAGCTATCCAGGTAGTTGTTAGGGGAGCTTTGCTAGTCCTTGTACTGCCCCCCCCCCCGAGTCTATCTAGGAGAGAAAAAGATTCAATCAAAGCTTTTCGCTAACAAAGTAGGCAGTTAAGAATCGTCATTCTGATGCAAGCAAGAACAGATCATGCTAGCATACCGAACAAGATTCAAAGTTCTTCCTTTATAGGATAAAACAGACAAAGAAGGCCAGGGTCTAGAATTCCAAAAGAAAGTTCATCAGTTTCGGTCTCAGACATAATTCCCCCTCTCCAGATCTCTGTGGAACCTCCGATTATGTCAAGGGAGCTTTGCAATTTCTACTACAGGCCCCCCCGCCCATTCACTCAAGACTTTTAGCTAACAAAGCAGGCAAGTGCCCCTATGTTTGTTGTTGCTGAGGTTCATGGCACCCTACTTTGCATAGGCCACACTTTTGCTAGAATACCAGATGGGCCTCTCCTATTTGCCACATGCTCAAGAATGGCAACGAACTGGCAGAAGTCCTGCAGGTTTAGGAAGGCCAGAAGAAGACAGTGTTACAATACTGGGATCCCAGTAGTGGAGAGATGGGACAGGAGTCCTCTGGATCCATGGCAGGAGGTAAGGGTGTGGGAAAGTCAACAGAAACAAGCAATCAATACCCAGATAACACGGTCCACCTGAAAGATCAGACCTTGGTGGGGCCGGTCAAATTAAAATATGGAATGACTCTTTCAGGCAGAAACAGAAGTCAGAAAGGGTAAAGATGAAGGCTGTGCTGGGAATTGAATGGGCCATTACCCCCAGACACATAAATATGGAGAAGTTGTAGAAGTGGGGTGGGGGGAACTAATATTTCCCTTGTAGCACCCAAATGCTAAAAGATTGCCTTGGAGCTTGGACAGTGGGAAGTTACCAGTGATCCACAATGGCTGTACCTGTATATTCATGTCTCACACGATGGCCAACTACTCCACAGAACACTGGCCCACAGGTGATCCCAATGGAGACAAGCCTACAACGGAAGGAGAGGAACATGAGGTCAGTATGCCAAAAGAAAGCTCCAGATACCTCTTTCACCCTTGGAGAGTCTCAGTATTAGTTGTTGAAGATTTTCTGGGCTGTATGGCCGTGGTCTTGGCATTGTAGTACCTGAAGTTTTACCAGCAGCTGTGACTGGCATCTTCAGAGGTATAACACAGAAAGATGGAGTACTCACTGAGTCAATGTGAGAAGAAAAATGGTAGGCAGGTAATTTATATCTACTCAGAAAGGTGGGGTAGGGCTGAGTCATTATCCTGTGGGAGTTTCCCAGGCCGTGACATGCTAATGGAGGAGCTTTTCCTGAGGAGGTTCTTTTGCATATGGATTGGCTGTTAAAATTCTAATCTTATCTGGAGTGCTGTTGTAAGATGTAGAGCATTTTAGTTTGCTCTGGAGCCATCCTTCCTCAGCTAAGACAAAAATGTGTGAGCCGGAGGCTAAAAAACTGTGAGCTAGCTCAGCTTAGAGGGAATACTGACTGGGACATATCCAGCTTGCTAAGCCTCTCTACCCGGCTCCTCTTCCCTCCCCACAGCCATTGCTCAAAGACCTTTCTCCACTGCTTGTATCCAAGTCTCAGCTATCATGTTGCTTTATGATACCAGGCATGCACAGCTGGAACTAGGCCACAGGCAGTCATTGTAAATGGCAAGCATACAGGACCATTCCTGGTGCTGCAGCAGGTCAGGAGGTGGAGCCCTGCAAGTCACCCTACCCCTACTAGATACACCTTGTTGGCATCACCACCCTCAGTCACTTACCCTACTTTCATGAGTGACGAGGAACAAAAGGTGTGGATCTTATTGGCACAGTCCAGAGCATGCGCGCTCTCATCCGCTTGCTTATCTCCAGGGAGACCAAAAACGCAAAGGAAAGTGCAGCCCTTTGGAGAGGGGAAGAGGCGAGAAAGGACCATCAGAAAGGGTTGGTTCAAAGAGCAGCTATGTAAGGATTGCAAAAGACACGTCCACAAACTAAATGCCTACTGGCAAAAGGGATGTTGACGCACTCTTCAACGTAGCACATTAAAGCTGACTGAATAGCAGTTTTCAATTTAAAATATTTTTAAAAATTTAAAAAGCTAACTGGATGTTGATTTTGCTACTGGCTTTCCTTTGTCAATGGTCCATTGGTGTAAACTTGATACTCAGGGTCTGCAATCCAGAGAGCGGAATACACTAAAAACTGACAACTCACACATGTGGTTTTGTTCCATTCATTTCCTCTCCAATGGTGCCCCTGTGCCAAACTGCGAATTGCTTGTAAAACTTCTCCCGGAGCTCTTCAGTAAGGAGAGATGCTGCAGAGGAAATAATCAGATCTCCCTCCATCCCCACCAAAGGCACGGACGAATTTCGTGCATGCATAGTTCCGGACGATTGCTGATGACCTCTTCCTTATTCCCATTTCTATATACTTGTTTCTGTGTTTTCTTTAATGTGTAGCTTAGGCATTCCATAGCGTCACCATCCCACCATCTCTTGCCAGCTGTAGGGTTGACATACAGAAGCCGGTCTGTAAGTCTTGTTTAGTGCAATGCCAGAACAACATCACAGTTCATGACATTAAACTGGCACTATCAGCAATGAGAACATTTCTACAGCACATTCAGAGCACTATCACACTAACTGCAGGAGCCCTACCAGGTAAATAGACCCTTATTACTTTGCCTGTATTCCCTTGCAGACTAAGGGTGCCAAGCCTCCTGCCTCCGTTTGCATGCATGTTGAGGAAAACAGTGTGACGGAGAGGTGAGCTCACGCAACGGTAGAGAATATTCCTCAGGACCTCAGAGTCATGGCTTATTTGTGGCAACAGTATACAGTTCCACTGTTTGGCCTGTGTTTTCCGTCCCCATCTCTTTTGGTCTGCTGGTCCTGGCCTTGACACGGGTGAGGACATAACTCTGGGTCCCACTGTCACATAACTCTGATGTCACGTGTCTTCCTGTCACATTCTTGCAGCTTGTTATGTCCAGTGCTCAGGGGGTCCCAGCTCTGGAAATGTTGAAGACCACTGTCAGAGGGAAACCCTCAAAGTTCCCTGGCCAAAAGCTCACCTTCTTAACCTCTGTGCTACAGCAGCTCTCAGTACTGTAATGTCACTGGATGCGAAGACAACACAGGCATTTAGGATCAAGATGGAACTAAACAAAGGGCTTTTCCACATTCTCATCTTCCTTGCTCATGTATTCCTTTTGTTCTGGGGGTTTTTTCCTGTTCCACACATGTTTTGCTCGATTTGATATTACATCACTTTGTGTCTGGCATAAAAACCTGTAGTCTAAATCTATAGGGAAATATGCTGGACTTAAAGAGATGTAAATATCCAATCAACCACTAGAGGAAGCAAAACACGTACAGAACAGATCCCACCCCCACCCCCAAGCAACAGGAACATAAAAGCAAGGAAAATGAGAATGCAGAAAAGCCCAGTCTCTAGAACTGTGGATCCCACAGTGTGACTGGTGGGCTCTAAGGGATGGTGCTTGCATTTGCTTGACTAAGCAGAAACTGTGTGCCCCCCCCATGCATTGTTATGATTGTGTAAAAGGCCAATATGGCACTCCCTCCACCAACCCAGTTATGTGGGTGTTTTTCAGGTATTCCTCCTTGGAGGCCTAATAACACATCTCCCTTTATACATATATTTATTCACATTTTTAATCTGAGCCACTTTAAGCATATGAGAAAACCAGTTTGAGAAACCCAAACAAACCCACCCTCTCATGGGCTTCCTTTTCTGATTAATGTCATAAACCAGCCCATTTTATTCGCTGCTTGTCTATAAATGCTTGGGAAACTCAGCTTTATTTTATTGATATAGAGCTTTGGTCTTCCACTTGTCAAGGGCTGGAACCAAAGAGTTTGTTTTCCTTCCTTATGCAAAATGACTGAAGATGCTTTGATCTTAAAGTCAAGGGTAGGGAAATTCACACAACATTCTCAAGGATAGTATCTCTGTCTTACAAGCACAATTGGATACCTTCCTGAACTTCTTGGAGGAAGAGTGATATAAAAATAAAACAAAAAAAAATGCATCATTGTTTCTCCTTAACTTGTAATGCAGTCCTGCAAATCCATGTGTTGCCCAGTGCCTCACACTGACTGTGCAAGGGACAATAATATTGCTGTTTCCTTTGAACAGCTGGAACACAAAGGGTTAGGCAACTTATTTATTATTTATTTATCATTCAAATTTATAGACCACCCTACCTCTGCATACACACCGCTCAGGGCAGTAAACAATGATAAAAACAATAATAAATAACAGAACAATATACATTTATATATCTAATAGCCAAGGCGCCCCCTGCGTGTGGATATCTAAATCCGCACATCGGGGGCACCTAGGGGGCAGAGAGATTTTCCTGCACACTTGGGGGACTCCCCAGGTGTGCAGAAAAATCTTAAAACTTTTTTAAAAACCTATACGGAGGATATTTAAATCCCCCCAAAGTAAAAGAGCATTCCCCAGGCATGCGCAGAGAATGCTCTTGGAATTCTGTGGCAGCCTAGCAGCTGAGAACCACTGAGGCCTCACCACCAGTGCCGGGGGGTGGGGGGGGAGATCAGCGACCCAGTGGCCGAGAGCTGCTGAGGCCTTGCCGCCGGTGCCAGGGGTGGGGGGTGGGGAGGGAAGAAGACTTACCTAAAGCTGCTTCCTCCTCAATGTGGAGCTGCAGCCTTTAGGAATACTCCCCCCCCCCCCCGGCAAGTATCGCGGGTCTCACTTCTTGTAATATATAAATTACATGGGAGGTTTGGCCTCGAGTCGGATCAGGGCTGTCCGAATCTGAGTCACATTCCTCACACCCAGAAGGCAGCTGCAAGGAAACTTGTTTTCCAAGTGCCACAGGGTCTGATTTGGATTGGAACGATTTTCCTAACCCAAAACAGCTCCAGGGGGCACTATTAGCCCCACTGTGGGGCTGCAGATGCCAAGTCAGCTGAGACAGAAGCATACCCTTGGCTATCTACAGAGCTATAGCAAAGCACGTCCCTCAGCTCCTTGAACCACGCTGCCTCTTCCCAAGGAATAAGTCCTCTGTTGAGGCAGGACAAAAGATTGGATTGAGGGCACATACCTAAGTGGAAATTATATGGGTTCTTAACCAATAAATCAATGTTCAATAATGTTAAATAGTATTGCCAGACCACCTTTCATCCTTCTCAGGCCCTTTCTTCCTTTAGCTTTCAGCAGGTGAGTATTATAACGTAGTAGGATGTTAAATAGTATTTTTTCAGTTATGCAAATGAGCTCCCTTACACTCGTTTATTTTGCTCTTTTGCTCTGAATTTTGACATAGTTTGGCTCTTTGATTGTCAAAGGTTGTTCACCTCTCTTCCAACTTATGCTGCCCACATGTACCATGTGGGAAAATCAAATCTGCTTTTTGTGGGAATTATATCACACTGCACCAGTACAGAATGCTAGATTAATTTTCAGGCTCTTGCAAGCAAGTAATGACCAGTAGGACTGGAACTGATGACACATAGTCCGGTTTAATGTATGAGTTTTATTGATTAATATTCTGTTTTAATGTATTTAACTTCTGATGTAAGCCGCCCTGAGCCTGCCTCGGCGGGGAGGGCAGGATAGAAGCTGAATGAATGAATGAATGAATCCCTTCGCAACAGTCACAAAAAAACCCCTCTGCTGTCTCAAAAAGTCAAATCAACCCATGATCAGAAGGCTCACCTTGTCAAACATGAAGACCTTGTTGATCTTGCCTCTGAAGGGGCGTAATATGTCTGTGATGTAAATGTTGGCATCCTGAACAGCCTTGGACAGGTGGAGAGTATTGGCACTTTCATCAAACTGAAGGTTCACAAAGACTATGGTGACGGGACGAAGCTCCGATAAATACTCCAACGGCTGGTCATCGTCAATCTGAAAAACAGGGTCATCTCCGTTCACGTTCAGTGGTCTTAGGGACAAGGGAATTTTTTAAAGCTGAAATGCTGCCACCTTCACCAGTGGTACAGAAACTCCTTTAAAAGCAGCATTGCCTGCTTTTGGACTGCAAAGAGGCTGGTAAGCCATGATGCAGAAAGTTCCCTTGCCACGAGGATCACCAGGAAAATTTGTCTTGATTGATTTTACATGCGAAGCAAGCTGCTAACTGGGTAGCCTCAGTGCTTTCTATTGATTTTTGTCTCAAGCAGGGGACCGAGCAGTTTTGTGCCTGCACAGTAGCTGCTTGTGCAACAGGATAACAGCAAAGGCTAACTAGGAATGTTTGTATGTAGCCTTCACTAGAAAGGTCTTGATGGCCAGAGACTACAATAATTTTCATCTGATGATGTAATGGTAATTGTGCCCTGTGTATGTTTGTGGCAACACATCAAATTTTCCTATTGAGATGAAGTCCTTGTTGGATGAAACGAGTGAAGTATTTCTGGAAAACCTCGTCGGGTGTCTTTGGAAAAGGAAACCTTTGAAAACTTTTTGTGGAGATTTGAACAGGAGGAACATGCGTATGTTTTAGGGATGGGCACAAACCAAACCACAAAGCAAAATTCATGACGAATTTTGCCCTGTTCGTGGTTCACAAACAGAAGTTCATGGCAGGTTCACTGTCTTTGAACTTCCATGAACTTTTAGAGTGGTTCATGGTGGTTCATAGATGGAGCAGAAAGCAGGGGTTTAAAGGGACTTTGAACCTTCTTAAACCTCTGCTTTCTGTTCCTTGTGAAAGCCACAAAAACAGTTGAGCGGTGAGGAGGTGCTCCCCACCCCTCAGCTCTTTCAGCCTGTCTTCTGCAGTCCCTTTAAAGTCTAAAGGGACTGCAGAAGACAGCATGAAAAATAGCTGCACAGTGAGGAGGCAAAAGAACTGTGGGGTGGGGAGTACCTCCCTGCTATGCAGCTGTGTTTTAAAGCTTACAGGGACTGCACAAGACAGCCTGGAACAGCTGAGCAGTAGGGAGCAAGCTACTCCCCGCTGCTCAGCTGTTTTTCAGGCTTTCTGCAAATTCATTTTAAAGGGACTGTGGTCCTTTTCTTTTTTTGCCATCAAGTCAAGCTGACTTCTGGCAACCCCTAGAGGGGCCTGAAGGCAAGGGAGATTCAGAAGTGGCTTGCCATCACCTGCCGCTGCATCACAACCCTGGTATTCCTTGGAGGTCTCCCATACAAATACTAGCCAGGGCCGGCCCTACTTAGCTTCCAAGATCTGACAAGATCGGGCTTGCTGAGCTATCTAGGTTAGGGTGGGACTAGGGTCCCTTTCAATGCAGTTTGCAGGGCCACAAACCAGTTCCCTTTGTGCACTCTGAGAACAAGCCTCCCAGTTTGGTTCGGTTCGTGGTTCAGTTCATGGTTCAGCCACAAACCAAACTGCATTTTCCCAGTTTGTGCATGTGTGAACCAACCACTGGATTTTTCAGAGATTTGGATTATGCATACCATACACACATGCAAAATACACGTGTTCTTTTGTATGGAGATCATGGTACCTGCACATATTGGGAGCACTGCAGGCAGAGTGCCATCTCAACTTGCATGGTTGCCAGGCTTCTGGTACTGACGAGGGCTATCGTGTTACAGCAATCAGAAAACAATCAGTAAGGCTGCGGTCACACGGCCCCTTTAAATCCGGGAGGGCTCCCGGATTTAAAGGGGCCGCATTTTTCAACCGCGGGTTGGGTTGTCTATACATCCCAACCCCTGCGGCAGCGTCGGCGGCAGGATCGGCAGCCACGGCCGCTGAAGAGGCAGCCACGGCGGGAACGGCGGCCACGGCTGCAGCGGAAGTGGCAGCAGCCGCGGCGGGAACGGCGTCCGTGGCTGCGGCTGCCGCTGAAGAGGCAGCGGTGAGAACAGCGGCCACGGCTGCAGCGGAGGCGGCCCCAGCAGCGGGAGAGGCGGCGGTGGCGGCCAAGGACCCGCCAGCCGCCTGGGTGAGTTGGGTTTCCCCCCCCCCTTTTACACTTGGGCACATGAGTGGCCATGCGCCCAAGTGTAAAAGGGGGGGGAAATGGCCGGCGGGGCTATCTGGACAGCCCTGCTCTCGCAATGCTTGCGAGAGAGGGCTGTCCAGATACCTCCAATGCGGGTTCCTCCCGCAACACCCGGGAAAATACTTGATTTTCCAGGGGTCGGAAAATGCGGGAGGAACCCGCATTGGAGCCCGCTTCGGCATGGGACTTGGGGCGGGCCGTCTGGTCGGCCCCTTTAAATGAGGGAGGAAATAGCCCTTCCTCCCACATTTAAGGCCCGTGTGGCCGCAGCCAGGCTCTCATTGAAGTACCTTCTTCAAGACATTCCTCGTTACAAATTTCCGCAGTCTTCTCTCGAGTTCTGCATTTGGAGCTAGTATTGAGGCTTTTCTCAGGATCTCTGGGGAGGAAAGGAGGAAATTTTTGATTAGAAAATTGAAGTGCAGTAGGCAAAGCCCACTGGGACTGAACTTCTCTTCTGATTTAATGCAATAACTTTTTATCTGCTATTTGCAAGGTGAGTATCTTGTTGTCTAGCACCGAGGGGCAATGAAACTGCAGCATTCTACATCAAAACATGAATCTCATGCAAACTGACACTAAGCTCATTACAAGATATGTTAAAATTTTAGACAAAAATAAATACGTAGAATAATCCTGTTCTCTGTGCCTGTCTGGAGTGGGGCGACCCCATTCTTCTGGGCCCTGTGCAAGAATGGAGCGTGGTCTTATCAAATCATCCCTGGACCGGTTGTTGCACTGGGCCCAGCCAGTGCCTGTTTATGCATGTTTAAATTCCTTTGTGAATCAATGTATGTCACTCAGCAACAGAAACGTCAAGCCTTCCTTATCTCATTAGGTAACTTTAGGTGTCCTGAAAGTGCTTCTGAAACATTTCCTACACCCCACAGTCCGTTTATTGCTCAGAACTTATGAGCACATATTAAAATGTATCTTTCCTTCTGCACAGGACCTTACAGTGGCAGCCGTTTCTCTGCCTGGTTTTACAGTGTCTCATGCAGACTGCCCAACTCCGAAAGGGAGGGCCATTCCTTCTTGCCATGAGACCCTTGTGCCTTTTTTCCCTATCAAAAGGTGGGACCTGGAAAATTTGAGAGTTGAAGAAAACATGCCTTCCTGTGCTGTAAATGTCCTTTTTTGCCTTTTTTCCCTGGACCTGGTGGCCATTGCAACCACCACCACCACCGTTCACTTCGACACATATTCATAGTGAAGCTCTTGGGAAGAGCTTGAGAAAAAGGGGCTAAAATCAAATAAGGTGTTGGGGGAAATTCCTAAGCATATTGCCTGGCAATGAACATCTTCAGTCTAAGACATCTTGTTTTTCCTACTCTTTAAGCTTTTTAGGACCTGCACTGCAGGCTCAGATGGTGGGGACAGAGGCAAAGGTTACACTGGCTCCTTCAGATGACAGGCAACGCTGACGGTTGGCCCGGGCACCTTCTGGAGCACAAACAGCACTGCAGACTAGGAGTAGTGGCTGCAAATGCTACCCTTCCACCCCCCCACCCCATCCCCCCGCAAATGCCAGGCAGCCATTTCTCAGTAATTTATCCGGTTGCACTGTAACCAGTGAAACACGCAGAGACACAGAAAGGAACAGCTAACTGCTAACGGAAAGCCCAGAAGCTAACTAGATGAGATGGTGATCACAGATGACATTGCATCTTTCAAAACTAAATTTCAAGCACATGGGTCTCCAGTTCAGATTGGGACAATGTGGAGACAAGGGGTCTAGTCACAGGATCATAGAGTTGGAAGGGACCTTGCAGGTCATCCCCCCCTACGTGGTTTTACTTATTAAAACTGCTCCCTTACATGATGCTCCTATTAATCTTGGAAGGGAAAACAGAGCAGTCTGGGTGGGTAGGTGACATCACTACAATTCCCATTTTACAACTAGGTAGGTGACAGAAAGGATACAGCCCAGAGCCAATTCTAACTCCCGTTCCATCAAATTGTACCAAGCCTCTCCGGCATCAGAAAAAGAGCAAAATACATGATGGCCTGTACCTCTCCACTGAACAGAGTTTGAAGCCTTCCCTTGGCTTAAGGAGCCTTCCTTCAACATAAGTGGCTCTTCCTTCGGTAGATGAGCCACTTAAGTTGGAGGAAGTCTCCGTCATCTTCAGGAACTTCCTCTGGCCTAAGGGAAGACGTGTGGACATCCGCATTTCAGGAGTAGACAACCCAGAATGTATAGCAAAGCTTAAGAGGAAACTGACTGAACAGGGATACTGGCTGTAAGGACAGTCCTCTGTAACTTGTTTCAAAGTTGAACTAGCAATTGTGAGGGGGCCAAACTCAATAGGGAAACAGTACAGAGAAGGAGTGAGGTTCCTGTAATCAAAGAACATAGAAAGCACCTCTTTGCCAGAACTGTTGGTACAGCAGTAGGACTTACCCGCACTGTCACAGATGTGATTGCCAGCCAGATGACTTGTACATCTCTCATAGAACTTCTCTTCGTTGAACTCTAGAGGGTCATCCTTAAGGTATTTAACCTGAAGATAAAAGAAATCAATGCCATTCAGCAGCATTCCCTCCAATCCCTTTCATCTTGTTCCATCTTTTCAAGGTATAAATCATGACACACCCAGTGCATCATGCAAATTGTATTGCTTTTTTTCTGTCTACTGTGTCCCAGTATTCTGGTCTCTTCAGGATAGGTGGGGCCTCAGGCTGCCTCAGTCACTTCCATTGGTGTTCTGAATTCAGCCATGTTCTTATCACAGACTCTTGTCATCTATATATAAAAAAGAAAGTCCCAGCATTGTAAAATCAATGCCCAGGCCAAACCGCTGGACCTAGAAGCACCAAATTCGGGGTAAGCTCTCCAACCATGCTGTAGGTGTTCACTAAGAAGGGATTTTTAGAAATTCGACCCCTAAGTGGGTCAAAAGGGGGAAAATGTGCTCTATGAGGCTGCCAGGCTGCTGCCTACTTGCACCCCCCCATTCTCTGATTGGTCAGCTGCTGAGCTCAGTGTTCTGCGGTAAAAAAAAAAGCCAACTGTTACAGGAAACTGCAGACAATTAATGACAGTTGAGGAAATCAGGAGTGGCTAACAACTACCTGTGAGGTGCAGTAATGCTGCTGGCCCAGCCTCCCCATGGCTTCAAACACACACCTCTTACACCTGACAGGTGGTTGTCTGTCAGGTGCAGCAGTGGCTGCAGGGTGCTTAAAGCCAATAGAGAGCCCCCCCCAGCAGTAATGCCTTAGTGATCCTGCTGGCCTAGCCTCCACAATGGCTTCTAATACTCCTCCCCGTCCCACACTGGACAGGCAGTTGCCTGTCAAGTGTAGGAGAGGAGATGGGATGCTTACAGCCGTTGGGGAGGTTTGCTCAGCAGGACTGCCTTAGCCCTGCTGCTGGCCTAGCCTCCCCAATGCTTTTAAACACAATCCCCTGGCAACACCAGACAGGCAGGAGTCTGTCAGGTGTAGAAGTGGGGCCAGGGCACTTTTATCCATCAGGGACACTGCCCCAGCAGGATCACCTTAGCGATGCTGCTGGTCCAGCCTCACCAATGGCTTTAGCCACACTCCCACCCACTGTGGAAATATACCCCAAATTTGTAGAAACATGGTTTCCTTTATTAGGTTATTTAACTTCTCATAATGTAGGTTCTAGAAAATTGGTTCATATGAACTTGCTTAGTATCTGATTGCTCGGATGGTGTTTTGTAATTATGTCCCATTTCTTAAATGTAATATAAATGAAAGACAATTTTGAAAAAAGAGGGGGTATGCCCTCTCCTCCAATTCAATGCCCAGGCCAAACCCCTGCACCAAAAAACCCAAAATAAGGGGAGTGCATTCCTACCATGATGTCAAACCCCCCCCCAAAGAGATTTCTGAGAAACATGACCCCAAAGGGGGTAAAAAAAGGGGCAAAATGTGTTTCCCCAATTTTTTCCCATGTGCCTGGAGACACGAGTGTCTGCAGTCTCTGTTCTGAGGAAAAAACACAGTTAAAAGAGATTGCAGACAGTTGAGGACAGTTACAGAAATCAGCGATTCAAGGCACCTGAATAGACATTTTTCTACCAGGAGGAGGCAACTTAGGAATGCGGCAAAGACATTTGCACATAGTACTCCTGTGGGGCATTGAGTGTGCAGGCCAAGTACCAGACAGATCACCCTGAGGTGCTCAGAACAACACAATCTCCATATGAGCAAAACAAACCAGTAACACAAGTAGAGAGGCCATCACTTTCATGGAAGGTGGCAGGAGCTGACTTAACAGATGACTGCTTCTTAAATGGGCAGTTCTATGTTGCCTGCTCCAGAGTAAGCTCACCAAGCAGCCTGGTGATCCTAGGACCTGAGGGCAGAAACACCACTGTGGTCTACAGAGAGGTCCTTCAGTAGAAGGGGGGGGGGCAGTATGTATGTCTCACTTGGTTTTTTACACTACAATCTTCTCTATTAGAATTCCTACAACAAATGTTACATTTCAAACTTCACATCAGCAGTATTATAACTGGATTTGCCGAACTTAAATACCATAGCGAAGCACGGATATCAGGCTAGTCTACATTTATAAAAGAAAGTTCCCTCAATGTAAAATCAACGCCCAGGCCAAACCGCTGGACCTAGAAACACCAAATTCAAGGAGAGTGCTCCTACCATGGTGTAGGTGCTCACTAAGAAGGGATTTTTTAGAAATTTGACCCCTAAGGGGGTCAAAAGCGGAAAAAATGTGCTTCCCCCATTGATTTCTATGAGGCTGCCAGGCTGCTGCCTACTTGCACCCCCCACTCTCTCACTGGTCAGCTGCAGAGTTCAGCATTCTGAGGTAAAAAACAACAACAACCAGTTACAGGAGACTGCAGAGAGCTAACCACAGTTGAGGAAATCAGGAATGGCCAACAACCCCCTGTGAGGTGCAGTAATGAACCTAAAACTAGGATCCAGAACCTGAAAAGGTTAGTCAAGTAGAATAGAGGGCCAACAATAAAAGCCTAATATATAACATATAAAAAAGATACAAGTATTTATTAACAAAAAATGTAAAATTATATAGGGGCCCAATCACACCTCATGTAAAAATAACCGATTTTAACATACAAGGGCTAGTAGACTTGACCAGATGCGTTTCGGCCTGTATAGGCCTTCTTCAGAGGTCATACACAGTGAGGAACATATTGGCTTAAATAATATTACAGTACAATCACACAATTATACAATATAGATACAAGAGGAACCAGAAAAGAATTGTTCCAAACTGAAACCACTAGGCACAGAATAAAAGTAAAAATGAGGCCTCCAAAGATGCAATCACAAGCCAAGTGATATTTCACTGATAATTTCCAGTCCAGAAAGTGCCTTCCAACGATTGTTACAGCAAAACAATCCAGGAACACAAGTAGAGAGGCCATCACTTTTGTGGAAGGTGGCAGGAGTTGACTTAACAGACGACTGCTTCTTAAATGGACAGTTCTATGTTGCCTGCTCCAGAGTGAGCTCACCAAGCAGCCTGGTGATCCTAGCACCTGAGGGCAAAACCACCAATGTGGTCTACAGAGAGGTCCTTCAGTGGAGAAAAAAAAGTACATATGTCTCACTTCATTTCTTACACTACAATCTTCTCCATTAGAATTCCTACAACAAATGTCACATTTCAAACTTCACATCATCAGTATTATAACTGGATTTATGGAACTTAAATACTGTAGCAAAGCACAGGTATCAGGCTAGTACTCATGTTTCATAAACATTTGATCCAGAAGTGAAACACCATCACAGTAGGGAGTGCTTCTCACAACAGCCCACAACACCAGGTGCTCACCTTGACAGCTCGCTCGTCAGGGATCTTTCGGATCTCGATGAGTTTCCGGTGACAGAGCTCCCAGCCATTTGGCGACAGAATAATTTCACCAGCTTTTGCTAGGTTCTGAGCCAATCGCACTTCATCCACTGCCCGGCCGATTACCAGGAAGTACTGGTGCCTGTTATCTCCAACAACAACTTTTGAGATGTGGCCTGCAGATACTCCTGGGCAAGACAGGAAACATAATCCCAGTGGAAACTGACCGCCTCGTATAAGGATCTTTTTAGAAAGTATCTGCTCTAACGTGTGCCTTCAAACCACACCCTGGGCTCTAAGTTTCTTTGGGCTTGAGCAGGTCTCCCCTTTCTGTTTTCCTCCTCTCCATCCTTTAACTGATATTCAACTACCCTCAGTTCCATGTTCCTAGACAATGTTCAGTCCTCCTCAGGCCATTTTGGGATTAGGGTCTTCCCTTTTTTTAAATTTACAAAAGCAATATTTTTCTGTAAACTTGGTAAATCCCCCAAACATACATAAACTGCAGATGGAGCAAATTTACTGATAGACTCTCAACCATCATTTACTACTAAAAGGAATGAGAGGCTCAGTTCAGTTCCATTGGTTTAGTATTGTGTCCAGATGACACTACTTAACAGGTTGACTGCCCAAGACTTTTAATCAAGGAGCTTTAATCAGATTAAAGGAAAGGCTCAGTTAAGAAATCCCACAAAAACCATGGCGTATTTTAATTATGCACACTTTGGGAAAACGTGATTCACCTCTTAGACTGTGAGGCAAATCTTGGTTTGCCTCGACACATGCTTGTTTCATTGCCTTCTCTGTGTAGCCTGGGAGGGCACTGCTGGAGAACAAGCCAGGATTAAAGCAGGATGCCTGTGTTCATACATCACACAAAACCATAGTTAGGACTAGCAGTGGTTAATCAACCACCTTCAGATCCTAGTTATGGGGGATCCCAACTATCTATAGAATTTAGTTGTAGATTTTCCAGGCTGTATGGCCATGGTCTTGGCATTGTACTACCTGACATTTCGCCAGCAGCTGTGACTGGCATCCTCAGAGGTATAACACAGAAAGATGGAGTACTCTCTGTGTCAATGTGAGAAGAAAAATTGTAAGCAAGTCATTTATATCTACTCAGGAAGGTGGGGTAGGGCTGAGTCATTATCTTGTAGGAGTTTCCCAAGCTGTGACATGCTAATGGAGTAGCTTTCCTGAGGAGGTTCTTTTGCATATGGATTGGCTGTTGAAATTCTAATCTTATCCGTAGTGCTGTTGTAAGCTGCAGGGCATTTTGTGTTTTTCAGGACTGGAAACCATGCCCTATTTATTTTTATACTCTCTTCTTTCCTGTTGAAATTGTGTTTATGTTTATGAATTTCAATGGCTTCCCTGTGTAATCTGACATAGTAATTGGATGTGTTGTCTAGCATTTCAGTGTCTTGGAATAAGATACTGTGTCCTGTTTGAGTTAGGCTATGTTCAGCCACTGCTGATTTTTCAGGTTGGCCAAGTCTGCAGTGTCTTTCATGTTCTTTTATTCTTGTCTGAATGCTATGTTGTGTGGTCCCAATATAAACCTGTCCACAACTGCAGGTTATGCAGTATACTCCTGCAGAAATGAGGGGGTCTGTTTTCAGGCAACCATCATATATATTAGGGGTCCCAAAACTTTTTGGGCCTGTGGGCACCTTTGGAATTCTGACACAGGGTGGAGGGCACAACCACAAAATGGCTGCCACAGGAAGCAGAGCCAACCACAAAATGTCAAGGAGTGAGGTTATGTATAACTCTAATAGTAACTTTTCAGCATTTCAGGCTTAAACTCTGTTTAACCGAATGCCTTTTAATCTGCACCGCCAATCAGATCTCTAGTGGCCAATCAGGAGCCCTGCCAAACAAAAACCCCACCACCAGGCCCCACCCACTTTCTAAAAACACTTGGCAGGCACTAGGAACCCATGAGCACCAAGTCGAGGACACCCAGTATACATAGTTTATTCAAACCATGGTTCCATGCAATGTTTGAACAAAGCCATCATCTAATCATAATGAGATACCTGGTTAACAAGGGCGCAGTAGAGCCAGGGGGCTGAGAATGCTCGTGCCTGACCTCCTTCCATCTCTCTCTGTTCTTCTGTTTTCCCTACCATGTTCTGAGGGTGACACTCAACTTTATAACCCTGGTTTTAATTGTCTCTCTGAACTCTGTATTAGATGAGACAGTACCTATCTTCACTCGCAGCTCCAGGCCCACTTCTGTATCGCGGACTCCGTAATCTTTCTGGATTCTCAAACTACATTTTAGGGCCAGAGTGATGATGTCGTGGATATGCTGACGGCTGACTCTCCAGAGTGCCAGCAAAGCATCCCCTGCAGACAACGGGGGAGGCAGATTGAACTCATTCCTTTACGGACACTGTTTTTAAACAGCTGTTGAGCTGCCATTCCTAAAGCTACGTGCAAAACAGACAAAACACCTTCACTGGGGGAGGAGGAAGCACTTCTGAGACGGTCTTGACTGTCTAGGACTTGTAAAAGTTAAAACCAGCAACCCGCATTAAGCTTGCAAATGTCCTGAGACCCAATGCAGTTTCCCAGAATAGGTGTCAGTGGTGTGCCAGGGACCACCCATTACAAATCAGGCAGTGGCACTGTGGAGTTATTAAAGTTTTCAAATCATCATCATGAGAAGTCTCATGTACAGGCCATGACATCATTCTAATTGTGAGGCGTTCATTCACAGGGGAACATTACACAGGGAATCGTTGCCATGTGGAAGCAGCCCAAGGTAATTAAGTGGTGGGACCACTCTTCCTATGAGGATGGGCTAAAGAATTTGAGACTTTCCAGTTCAAAGAAAACAGAAGGGGTGGGGGAATATGACAGAAGACTAGGAGGCCAAAAAGCCCCCGGGAAAGGCCGGGCCAAGGTGGTGCTTTCGTAGCCACTGGGCTGGCTCAGCTCTCACAAGTGACTATTTGCTTGGGGAGTTGCTTCCTGACAGGAGGGAAGCTGTTAAGTCCCTAGGGGTGGGAGTTGCTTCCCAACCAGCATATCCCATTTTCTACCAGCCTCACCAATGACAGTCCGACCCCAGGGAATAGTCGGTATTTCTGGTTTAATTGTATAATTCACTTTCAACAGCAAAGTCCTGGGCTTAACAGCCACATTCCAGTCAGGAGATCAGCTCACCAATGGCTACCTCCACCTGCTTCAATCAAGGTTCTGTGACTGCTCCTTGGCATGGGCCATTTCCAAGGTCCTCTAGCTTTTGCCTCCAGCCACTGCACCCTTGCTGCACAATGAAGCCCTGAGGTAGTCAGGTTACCAGTACCCCAGGTGATGCAGCCTGTTGTATTCCTGGCCAGGAATGCTGCCTCCCTAGTCCCAGGGAGGGCCTGGTTCTCCCAAACTGCAACAGCTCTAGGCCTTGCTTGCTGGCTGACCTCCTTCCAGCCTTCCTTCATATCCCAGCCAGCTAATTCTCTCCTTCTTGGCCATCCCCAGCTCCCTCAACCTACTTTTTAGCTGGCTTTTACGCCTAAGGAGACTTTTACACCAAAGGAGGACTTCACTGCAGAGAAAGCAACTGTAGTCAGTCATGCCTGCCTGCCCCACAGTTACTCTGGGGGTTCAGCATTGCCTTCCCCTCCTCCCTACCGCTGAGCTGCTGTATCTTGTAGGGCAGCCCCTGGGCCCTCTCTGCTTCAAGTACCATGTGGTGTAACAGGAATGCTAAACACCCCCTGAGGAGATGGAATCGATGTTTGTCTTAATGACTTTGGCCCTTGTTGGGGGAAAGAAGCCAACAAGATACTTGTGGAACATATTTAAGGGTAATAAATAACTTCATGTTAATTAACACTTAATGCTAATTGGGCATCTGTGGGCTAAAGGACCAGCTTTTGGCATTCACACAATTAATCAGGTTGATAGTGTCACACGAAATTTACTGGACTTCATTTTCAAACTCAGCCAGGATATCCTTCCAAGTGCACAGTCATTTATTATTTATTCTCTTACATTTCTTTAGGGGATTTATATCCTGAACCCTCCAAACTTTTTATCACCTTTTCTCCACATTATGTACCTGCGAAGTTCAATATGTCGCCTCCAAAAAGCATCACCTCTGTTGATGAAAGAGAGAGAAAAGTTATAGGAAAAATACTTGCACTGAATTAGGGGAGAAATTTATCTTTACATTTTAATAGGCTGTCCAAGCATCTAAAGTGTTTTAAATCCTTATGTCAATCAGCCTCATAGCAATCCTGTGAGCTTGGGTATCATGATTCCCGTCTTAAATTTAACAGGCAATCTTGTCGTATAGTAATTTATCTCTCAGTGAATCGCTAGTTGAACTGGGATTTGAATCCTCATCTAAAATGATTTATGTGCCAAAATCCAGTCTTCTACAGTGACAGCGACAAAAGAACACAACTCTAAGTACCTGAGGAAATGGCTCTTATGACACTCTCGAGCTTCAGGACCTCTAATTTCTTTAAGGTTAAAAACAAAAGTCATATAATGTCTTTTATTATAACAACCCAAGTAACATAAAACAGCATGTAAACTTCACCTAAGCAAGTGATTCTCTGAACCAGAATTCCTTGACCAGTGACTGTTCTGCAGCATGGTGCTGAATGCCTGGGAAAACTAAGGAGGTCAGAAATATCTATACCACAAGCTTAAACTTGGTTAATAGTCATTCTCTCTGTCCAGGGAGAACCCGGGGTGACAGCAACTTCTCAACAAAACAAAAAGACTACACCACCCCCGATTCTTTGGAAGATGACATGGTAGTTTAACTGGTGTAAAATGAAAGTAAGTCTGGGGTACAGCTATGCTTACACAATGTGATCCTGAAGTCAGTGTGCTCAGAATGGTGTAACTCTGTTTACACAGTTAGGGATTCCCACATTTTCATTTTCCTTCCTTGTGTGTTCGGGTTGCTTCGGGCAGGGGGGACTGTTCCACGTGTGTTTTGCTCCCTCTAGTGGTCAATTCAACATTACATCATTTTATGTCCGGCATAACAACCCGCAGGGAGATATGCTGGACATAACGTGATGTAATATTGAATCAACCACTAGAGGGAGCAAAACACATGTGGAACTGAAAAAAAGAACCCAAAACAATTGGAAAATGAGAATGGGGAAAAACACTCAGTAATCTTCTCATGTATTTGAAGAGTGATAGCAACTTTTAGGATTACATTACCTTTTACTGCCCAAAATTGGGTTCATCTGGTCTCGTGCTGTCTTCTGTGAGAGGCAGAATCTTCCCAAATTGTCAGACAGCAGTCCTTCCCAGCCCTGTTGCCTGAGATCATTTGACTGACGATGTCAGCAACTGGACTGAGCGAGATTTTCTACACTGAAAGTTTGCACTCTGCCAATAGGGTGCAGCCCTTTCAGGTTTTATTTAGGATTTTCCAGACAACCATTTGCAAGAATCCCCCTGCTATATTTTAGCCTATATCCGACAGCTCTTCCCTGGGCATTCTCCAGTCCAAAGAAAAATGGCAAAACTTCAGTTGGTAAAGAATGCTGCTGTTTGGTTACTATCCTGAGCTAGGTGGAGCATACTTATCACACCCATTCTGTGATCACTACGTTGATTACCTATCAATGGCTGCATTTGATTCAAAGTATCGATTATCACCAACAAAGCCTGTAATGGCCCTGGACCCACATACCTGCAAGACTGCCTCTCCCACTATACTCTGCCGCAACACTTTCACTCACCTGAACTAAGGCTTCTGCGGGTGCCACCCTGCAAATGGTAAGACTGGCAAATGCCAGTACATGTGCACTCTCTGTTACGGATCCTACCTTGTGGATTGGCCAGCCTGAGGAGGTCAGGAAGGCTTGCACACTTCTGTCATTCTGCAGAGTGTGCACAACAGCAATGTTCAGGAGATCAATTTTAGAAAGGGATTAGAACTGCAGTACAATGGAACCGCTAAGGAGGTTGCATTTGTAAGGTTGTAGAAGAATCCACCACCTCAAAAGGGAGACAATGCTAGAACAGTCTCTCTCATGAGGTGGTGGATTCTTCATCTTTGGAGGTATTCAAGTACTGGTTGGATACCTACTTGTCGGGGATATTGTAGCTGTAGATCCTGCATTGGCGGGGGGTTGGACTAGATAAGCCTGGTGGTCCCTTCCAACTTTGAGATTAAATGAATAAATACATTGTAGACTATTGCAATGTTTGCTATATATACCACCTTGCTTACTGCCTTGTCTTAAACCTTAGTGAGCGACTCTCTGTGTTGCTTATGGTATGTAATACCTTAAATAGTCTTCTGTTTGCATTGTTTTCTTGTAATCATAGTCCTATTGAATTATTTACTGGACATCTTGTGCTGCCTGATTTATTTTTTATATTTTGCAATATGCTTGAGTCTTTGTGATAGAAGTGGGTTATTAATTAAGCAAATAAAGTAAACAAACATTCTGCCTGCCTTTAATGGATAGTAGTATAATTGGTCGTGGTGGCTCAGAGGTTAAGATGCTGAGCTGCAGACCGGAAGGTCAGTAGCTCAGCAGTTCAAGACCCTAGTGCCGCGTGATGGAGTGAGCTCCCGTCTCTGTCCCCAGCTCCTGCCAACCTAGCAGTTCAAAAACAAGAAATTGCAAGTAGATAAATACTTCAATGGGAAGGTAACAGCATTCCGTGTGCCTCGATGTTTTGTCATGCTGGCCACATGACCACAGAGAAGTCTTCAGACAGCGCTGGCTCTTTGGCTTGTAAATGGAGATGAGCACCGCCCCCTAGAGTTGGATTCGACTGGCTTTCAAGCAACGGAAACCGTTTGTGTAATTGTGCTTTTGGGCCTTTTCCTTAAACAGTATGATGTGGGTATGCCATAATCACAGGAGAGAAGAAGCTTTCTGCATACAAAGAAGGGATGCACACAGGAAATTAAACTTGCTCATCTCAAAACAGAGCTAAGAGAAGCCCCTTGTTGGTTGTGCAAGTCTCGTCTTTGGAAACTGAACACTGGTGGAAGGGCTGCAGTGGCAAAGAGGGGAAGGCATAGTGATGTCACAGGCAGTGATGTCACAGCCAGTATCCAATATGTGGCCAATATGTGTCTATGCAAGGGATCTAGGGTTGGATCCTACTGGTGGAAAGGGGAGATTTTTGTTGATTCCTTCCTCCCACAGCAAATTTTGGAGGGTAAGGCAGGAAAGTCAGCTCTTCCAATGGAAATTCTTCAGTTGGTGGTAATTTTCAGCAGGATCCAAGTCCTAGTGTAGTGTAGTGGTGATCAGACAGATGTCCTGGGTCCAAATCCCCACTGAGTCAAGAAACTCAGAGAATGGTTTGGACCAGTCACTCTCTCAGCCTGTTTTACCTCACAGGAATTTTGTGAGGATAAAATGGAGCAGAGGAGCGGGTGAATATGTAAGGCACATAATGCATTTTCCAGGCAGCACTACAAGCAGTATGACCCGATGAACTGAGAGACTTCCCCCCTACAACAATATAGTGCTGTTTGAGAGCTTAGAAAAATGTGAAATCTGTAATAGTAAATAAAAGATAATTACACATTTGTTGTATTATAAGCACCTGCCCCTCCCCCCAATACAAATGTTGTGGAGAAAAAGGATGCTGAAGGAGAAAAAGGATGTTCTTCTTGTGACAGACTTGTGAGTGCACCGCTGCCATACTCACCCTCCACAATGTCGCCCACATATCGATTAAGTGTTTGGGTCAGCTGGTCAGCGCCACTCTCCAAGTTGGTGCTTGTGCCGTATTTTTCAGTTAGTGCCGTGAAACCTTTAACAGGCATAAGCATTTGTCACCAACAATAAGAAATATGAATTCTGCAGCTGAAGTCAGACAATGGGAGGAGTCGGTGGCCCTTTTGGGCAAGATATCAAATGGACCTCGGGCTCTCTAAATGACAGGAGGAGGTCCCTTGCTGGCTGCCCTCTTTGCCCACCACAGTGGAAGAGTTTTTTTTAAAAAAAGAAAACAGCAACATTGCCATTGTCACTATGTCATTTCTAGGGAAAACCCAGACGTGATGTAGGGATCTGGAGATTCCTACAGCTGTCCTATGTCACTTCTGGGGGTTTTCCAGAAGTGATGTTGTGGTGTTGGTGATGTCACCGACACGGCTGACTACCTGGATCTATCCTGGACAAGGTTATCTTCATGACAGGCAATGTGTAATAAGAGAGTTTTTAAATTAACTGTCATGTGTCTCTAATACTTGGATTCCCCAATCCACTGTGGAAGGTTGCTAGGTGACAACTCTCATCCAGACCTACCTCACAGGGTTGTTGTGAGGATAAAATGAAAAACAGGAGAACAATACAGCTTTGCGTCCCCATTGGGGAGACTGGGTATGACACTTGTTATAAATCTGATTTTTAATGACATTAAAAAGATTACATCATTTGTCATACAGCAAAGTAGCCTTCACAAAAGAGTATTAGATCACCAACACAATAAGAATGATAACAATCCAGTGCTTGAATTAGGAATTCTAATTTCTGTTGCCCATGAATAACTAAGAAAACAGAAAACATGTATAACCAGAAAATTAATGCTCCATTACATGCATGTAAAGGAGGAAGGAGGGAGGAAGCATCCTTTTACTACTTTGTTAGATCATGGGGAAATATTAACTCCACCCCTTCTGTTCGTAATATTAACATAATATTGCTAATGGTTTCAGTAAAGTTTATAAGTATCATGGTTTCAGATAGGTACAGTTCTTCTTTAAAGTTCCTTAAATAGACATAATTTCCACAAGTCTTAATTTCCTAAATTGCCACTTAGGGTAATAACTTCCACAAAGAACACTAATTTCTCTCACAGCACCTCCCTCTTCACTCACTCAACAATCTTCTCCTCTCACACAAAGCCCCTCAGAGCCAACCAGTCAACTCCAACCCTAGGGTATGGCTACCATCCAATCATAATACCCTTCAACCACCCACCCAGCCCCCCTTTCTTACTCTAGAGGCCTGCCTTTTTAAACCACAGCAATATACCTACAAAATCCCACAGTAAAACACAGAAATAAAAACCAAACACAAAAGACTACACAGGACTTTATAAATTAAAGAAAAACATAAAACCAATAAAAAGACAAAGAGAAAACAGCCTGCTTGAGCCAGTGAAACCGTCGAAAATCCTAAATAGGGAGATTTTGAAGGGTGTGTTGGGATTACCCACTACGGTTGCCAGCAGGCCTGGAGAAAAGTGCCCTGTGTCTAACAGAGGCTTAATGTGTGGGAAAGAGCAGTTGAAATTTTTGATGGTGTGGAAGGAAATAACATCAACTAAATAGCAGCCCATTAAGAGGATTTTTTTTTCACCAGGCAGTTGACAGCTCTATTTTCAGCTGGCCTCCCTTCCCACATAGGGTTGCCAGCTCTGGGTTGGGAAATACTTGGAGATTTGGGGGACGGAGCCTGAGGAGGAGGGAGAGTTGAAGAGCAGAGGGACTTCAATGGGGTATAACGTCATAGAGTTCCCCTTCCAAAGCAGACATTTTCTCCAGGTGACTGCTCTCTGCTGCCTGGAGACCGGTTGTAATCCCAGGAGATCTCCAGCCACCATCTGAAGGTTGGTAACCCTATTCCCACAGTTCCTTGCTGAGACCAACATTGTTATCAGGTCTAACGGTAAATTGGCTTCCGCCTGTATGGATGACAAAAGCTGCAAAACTGAGCCACCCAGAGTCAGGGCAGTGGTCTCTATGTACTGGAGAAATTCTAGCGTTGCCAATTGCCTGGAGAAAAAAAACGTCTTTAGGGTTGCACTGTTAAGATTTTTAGAAATACAATTCCTGTGAGCCCAACAATTTGTTTTGCTGTAGACTCAGAGAATATCTCGCATAGAACCTTGTATGCATCATTAGTTTGGAGAAGATAATCCTTATTGAAATCTGGGTCTATGTGCAAGCTCTTTGATGTCTGCTACCCGTAAGTACAGAGATCTCAGTTCTCTTCATCCATTTATTATTCTCAGGTGCCTTTAAAATCCACACACATTCACATCCCAGCATCAGTTTGCCCTTTGCCTACCTGAAATGTCTATGAAGAGGAGTACTCCATCAAAAGTTTCAATGAAGGGCACTTCCTGTGAGAAATCACCATACACAATGAGGTCAGGGACGTGGGCAGCTACTTTACCAAGGATGGAGATCTCATTCTTAGTGGCCTGTGTAAGCGATGGATTCATCGTGCCACTTTCCCAGTGCTGCTAAGGCTTTAGATCTTCTGAGGTGATGCCCTGAGAGTGAGGCTTCCACCCATGCTTAGAGAGTATCAGTCCTGCCACGCTTCTGTCATAATGGACTGACAGCAGCTTTCCCTCCAATGAAAGTTATGTCCCTCGCAGACAACTGTTGCTAAGCTAAATATACTTGTTTTACTTATGAATGTAGGATTAACTCAGCCATAGGACAGTTCATGACCTATGATATGACCTTTGGACATTCCACCAGCCACAAACCAACATTTCATCCAGCAACATCCTGTTACAAACAATGGCCAACAAGCAGCCCTAGAGGCCCAACAAGCAAACAGTAGAGGCTAAGCTCCCCCCCCCACACACACACACCCTGCTGTTACCTCCTGGGTTTCAGAGGCTTACTGCCTCTGGAGGTGGATGTTACCTTTACTCACCATAGCTAATAGTCATCGATGGACTGATCCTCTGTAGATCTGTCTAATCCACATCTGTGCTTGTGGCCAATACATTGTCCACTGCCATAAATCCTACAATTTAATTACTCATTGACTGAAGAAGTATTTCCTTATGTCTGTCCTGAATCTATTAGGTGCCCCTGGGTTCTAGTATTATGGGAAAGGAAGAAAAAGTTCTATCTACTTTCTTCATCAACTGCATAATTTTATAAACTTCTGTTGTGTCCCCTTACTCTTCCTCCAAAGTGAAGAGCACATACCCTTCAGCCTTTCCTCATAGTGGAGACTGAATCGTCCAAGCATATTATCATATTAGTTGCAGTTTTTCCAGCTCTGCAATATCCTTTTTTGAGATACAGTAATCAGAACTGTACATAGTATTCCAATGGAAGCTGCACCACCGATCTCTACAAGGCATTACAATAACTGGCCGTGTTATGGTCTGTCCCTTCTGAACCAACTGAAGTTTCTGAATTGCCTTGAAGGATAGTCCCATGTAGAGGACATAGGGATACCAGCCTCCAGGTGGGACCTGGGAATCCCCCATATTTACAGCTCATGTCCAGATTACAGAGACCAATCCCATGGAGAAAATGGATGCTTTACACTCAAGTTTAGAGGGTGGACACTGTGACATTGTTCCCTACTGAGGTCCCTGTGCTCCCCATGCTCCATCCTCAAATTTCCAGGAGTTTCCCAGCCAACATCTGGTAACCTAAGGCTGTCAGGTACCCCGGGGGGATTGCCCACTCAAAGGGCCGCCAACCCACTGGCCCAGATTCAGCCAGCAGGGGGAACCCCACCCAAGTGTCCGGATTGGACGAACGTGCCCACCGCCATGATGTCACCCAGAGGTGACGTCATCACGTTGAGTACATCGTTGGGGGGATGCTCTAGCATTCATCCTGAAAACTCTATGGTATTTACAGCATCCCCAGCGACATGCCTAGTGTGATGTGGAAAGTCCCAGAACAGGAGCTTCTCCCCCACGAAAAGTAGGTAAGGGACCTGGCAACCCTACAGGTCTAGTCTCAAAGTTACATGAACACATGAAACTGCCATACTGAATCAGACCCTTGGTCCATCCAAGTCAGTATTGTCTACTCAGACCAGCAGTGGTTCTCCAGGGTCTTGGTCTGAAGTCTTTCACATTACCTCCTACATGATTCATTTAACTGGAGATGTCAGGGATTGAACCTGGGACCTTCTGTATGCCAAGCATCCCCAGGTAAACTGACTCAAGGTAGGAAGTCAATTTCTGTTGTAGATAAAGAGAGGAGACTTTTTTCAGCACTGTACTTACCTACTTTTCTAGTAATGGGGGTGGGGTTTAGAATGACCCTGACACACTGCTCAGAGGAGCCTATAAATATTTTTTTAAACTCATTGTGGATCTGTCTGCAAGCATAAGGGAAGCAAGTTAAGTTGCTTAAAATTTCTCTCCTTCTGTATCAATGACAAAATAAAGACCAGTTAACAATAAATCATAAGCTGCTACTAATATGATGAGGAGCAAACAAAGCTACATAAGAAACTAACAGTATCCTCCACCCTACTTAAACTGTGGAGTTACTTCTTAACTTTGTGTGTTACATCCACAGAAGCTAGTTTTCTCTATACAGCACTGACAGTCTTGGCTCAGGGAGTGCCTGGGGAGGGTAGAATTTAGGGAGCAGAGTAGGTTCATTTGTTGAACTTCTTCCTGTTGGACCCAACAATATTGAAGGCTCCCAGACTTCTCTCATTCCACAAACTATGCAAAACTAGGATTGCCAACCTCCAGGAGGTGGCTGGAGATCTCCTGGGATTACTACTGATCTCCAGGCAACAGAAATCAGTTTACCTGGAGAAAATGGCTGCTTTGGAAGGTGGACTCTATGGCATTACACTCCATATAATGCCATAGAGCCCACCTTCCTCAGGCTCCACCCCCCCCCCCAAAAAAAACCCTCTAGGTATTTCCCAACCCAGACCAGGCAACCTTAATGCAAAACAGAGTTGTTCAGAAGAGCATTTTTATCAAAAACAACAGTATAACAGAATAGTTCAAGAAGAAGCTTTTATAAAAGAAATGGGACTGTGGACTATACCAGTGTGTATAGTATGTATTGCTTGCTGTAACTGCATTGCTTTTTACACAGTACCATTTTCTGAATTGTATAACATACAATGGCTTAATACTTTATGCTTTGTTTCAGATTTTTGGAATTCGAATCCTATTGCATTACTTTTTAGATATCTCATGCGGTTGGATTACAACGTAACTCGCCTTGTGTAACTTGTATTGTGTAACTCGCCTTGAGTCTCAGTGAGAAAGCTAGTCTACAAATAAAATAAATAAATAATCTAGATGGGAAGGAATCACAGCGTGGCCCATTCCCTAGAAATAAGGAAGGACAACTGTTGAATTTCTGCCAGTTGTCACTCTTACAGATATTAATATTTTCATATGGAAGCTGGCAGGAATTCTGTCCCTTCACAAACACTCTGATCAACAGAACTGCAGATCCTAGCATACACAGAAAAACCCATAGAGGTAGAAAAGCACTATAAACTGTATAAAACCCTCACTTCTGGTTCCCACTCTGAAAAGTACTGGACTCAGGAGGCCATTGGAGTGATTTCAATCATAGCTCTTTTATTAGGGAGTCAGGATCATATATACAGCATCGTGGTTTCTTGCAGGTCAGGATCGAGCATGGGGACAAAGGAATGGGGAAGCCACTTATATTTACAGGTAAACCACGCCTTGACCGTCCCCCAACTTAAGAGGGATTGGTTCAACAGGGATTATTCTCCCACCAGGGGCTATCATAGGTCCATTCAAATATCCTCAAGCCCCTGATAGGGGGACTGGCAGGATCCGTAGGTCCATTGTTCTCTGGGGAAGGAAGGTCTGTTGTTATCACATCCCATTACAGGCAAACATGCCCAGACATGTTCCCTGGCTGCAAAGAGTCAAGCACCGGACATAACACACACTATATTTTCTGGCACTAATTCCTCCTCCTGCAGAGAGCTGATGCCTTTTCCAAGAAAGCAGGTGCTCCGACCCAGAGATTGTTACACCTCTCTTTGAATTGTTCCAGTGTCAGCATGTGTCAGAGAAAAATATGAACAGGGATGTACTAAAATGAATGACAAGAATGCCCATTGAGAACCGTGGGAGATGCCTGAGGGCTCACTGGATGTAAATAGGATCCAGGAATGCCAAATGACTTGCATTGGTTGACTCCATTGAAATACATTACAGTACACAAAAGTTGCAAATAAAGGCCAAACATATTCTGAGAATCCTGCTCTGGGGACTGGTATGACAACCCCTGGAGTTGAGTGACAGTTCCCTGGGACCAGATAAACTGCTCTGGGACTGGAACGGCAGCCCCTGGGACCAGACTCTTGCTCTAAATCTCTTCCACAATTTCACTGCAACTTTTCCATACTGTATTTCAGTGAAGCCCATGCAAGTCAGTTGGCATTCCTGGCTCCCATGATATCCAATGGGGCTTCAGGCACCTCCCTTTGTACCCAGGGGGCATTCTTGTGATTTCCTTTACAACACCCCCAGATAAACATCTCCACTTCCTAGATTCAAGTGAGTAGCCCTGTAGGTCTGAAGCAGCAAAGTCTGAGTCCAGAGACACATTAAAGAGCAACTAAGTTTTATTCTGGCAGAGCTAGGACTGGTAGACCACCCCAAAAAAAGAGAGAAAAGAGACTAAAATGGCAGGAAAAGAGACTGAAAAGAGACTGAAAAGAGACCGAAAAGAGACCAAGTCACCAAGTGCTCCATATGGTTCAAATGTTTGATGCTCACATGTTTTTGCACTAAAAATTCTGATGGATAAAATAGATGTATTTTTCAATAATCCCCAACCAAAAAAAGGGCTGGTGTTGGTACCTGGGTTTTGTTGTGCCGAGTGCGGAGAGGCAGTCACTCAAGGACGATTATTCTCAGAGGATTCTAGTCACAGGATGAGCCTCAGTTGTGACAAATGAAGTGGGAAGGTTACTCCTGACCTTCTTCCCCCTCTTCCCGGTCTCCCATTTTCTCCCATTTGACCCTCCAGGTCTCTGCATGCAGAGTCAAGTGGGTGCATCCTTCTCGGCTCTCCCTTGACTTCCCTCTTAAATAACCAATTCCTAGGCTTCCCCTCCCCTCCCCTGCCAATCGTTGAGAACTCACTCCGGGGATGTTTCTGCCTTTCTGCCCAGGTGAATCTTGTCTACAGGATATTGAGGTCGCATCTTCATCTCCGTGGGGCTCAATCTCTCTTCCTCTTCTCTTCATCTTGCTTCTTTTGGGCTTCGGAGTGTCTCCAGTTCTCTAAGCTCTGTCAGTCCAGCTCTCTTTGGTAAATACTTCCTGGTCTTCTTGTCTGCTGTGTCCCTCGTCTTCCGCTCCCCCATCTCCCCATCTCCCCTCCAGATTGATGGTGGCCTCTTTGCATGGAGATGAGAGGTAACTCCCATATTTCCTGGGGGCCAGAGAGTCTGAAATCGGACAGCCGGTTGAGACCAGAAACAAATGTATAAGTATACAGATTTTGTGTAACTACAAAATGATAAAGAATATAATTTTTCTCTCAAAACTTGAGTGAGATATAAAATTACTTCAGCACACAAAAAAACCTGAAAAAGTTCTTTAGCTTAGCATCAAATGGATTATTATAATTTATGATAATACCTACCTAGTGGTTTTCTTCCCACTTCAGTTTTCCAGTTTGTTAATCAAGCTATTTTTAACTCCCAAACTTCCAGAAATATGTAGTATATCATATAGTAGAATATATTATGTGTGTATATATGCATATATGTATATATTAATGAACAGTATATCACTTGGTGTTTATGGCTAAGTTTCATTTGTTTCTGGTCCTGGATGGGGTATGGCTTGTTCATTTATTATTGAATAAAAACAAAAACCACACTAAAACAAGTATGATTAGGATTTTTTTAATTAAATGGAATGCTAATTCAAATAAAAAATAAATCAAGAATTTTTAGGTTTTCTACCAAAGAAAGCAGTGATCAAACTATTTTTTCTTTTTTCTACAGTTTTTTTTGAAGAGTTTCCACTTCTTTAAGTTTTTGCTGCTCAGTTCCACGCATAGCAAAATAGCCTTCCAAAATACCCTGTGCAACACTAACTTCCTGCAAATTTCCTTTCTGTATTGCTCTCTTCAATTGTTCATTGGCTTCTTTGAACAGACAATCAGAAGTTGCCTCATGGTCCTTTTTTGTCAGCGATATCTTACTTTCTATCTCAGCAATTTTTTTCCCTAGACTCTTCTTGTTTAACCTTTTCTTCCATCTCTTTAGCTAAATGTATCTCCTCCTCTCTTTTTTTCTTCCTCCTCTTTCAAACTTTTTGTTCCTCTAAGTACATTATGTATTGCTTATGTGCACTTTGTCCCATAGCAATAAGTTTTGATGTCATGGGAACCAGTTCAGGTTTATTTCCGTAGGTTTTCAATATATCTTTGATCACCAAAATTGCATTCAATGTTTGTTCACAAGTAAAAGCCTTGTCCTCAGTCAAAGCCCATCTTGACACAGAAAAATGTCTCTCAATGTCTGCATTTCCATGTGATAGAAACAATGCAGTCTTGATAACTTTCACCAACTCTTGATATTTTCCCCCCCAGCTACATTAGTTTTCTTTAAAATTGTATCCCAAAAACTATCAATTCTTCCTTCAAAAGCTGGGCAGTCTGTTTCCATCTGTAACATTTTCCATTCCTCAATGAGAACATCTTTTATATCGATAGGGAGTTCTCTGGCAACTGAAACTACATCTTGACAGCTTTTTCAGGTTTTCACAAGAGAAGGGTTTAAACGTCTCAGAGTTTTCAGCAAACCACCACCTTTCATTGCCTTTTCAATCAAGTATTTGCATTCAGCAACGTAATGCTCTTTAGCATTTTTCATAAACACCAAGAAATCTTTTTCTGGAAGATGTGAAAGTTCCTTTTTAACTTCCCATGAAACACAGCATCTCTCATGGGTAATATGTTTTTCAAATCAAATAACTCATTCACATCATAGTTATCTTCAGAAACAGACTTGCAAACATGTCTAGCCAGTTTCCCTAACAGTTCTTGTAGCTGAGGGTACAGGATGTAAATTAAAGTTTCATCTTGTTGGAATCTTTCGGTCAAGCTAGTGAAAAGTTCTGCAGAAGATATAGGGAAGTACAATTGTGCTCTGATAGCTGAGCAACATAAAAGGTTGGCGATCTTTCTGTATGAACTAGACTGTAGCACAGCCTGATTCTTTGTTGATGGAATGAATTTAAGAAAGTAATGATTTTACTCCTTCCCACTGTTCAAGCAGTCTCTCGGCAGCAAACCAAAATGTAAGCCACCTAGGAGAACGTTTGAGGAATTTCTTTTGAGGTAATTTGAGCTCTTGTATCTTTTCGTATTCGTCTACCCTTGCTGGCCACCCCTCAAAGTAGTGGTAAACAGCAATAGCTAATTCAGATGCATCTTCACCAAAAGTCTGCAAGGTTTTCAGATATGAGTTGTGAGCCATGTGAAGGGGGCAGGTCCCTATATCAACTAATTCACGTGACCTCATTTCAATCAAATTTTCATTGAAAAGGCTGTGAACTTTCTTATTCACATTAGATCCATCTGAACCAATCAGCAGCAGCTTGTGAATGGGCAGGTTTGCCCCACAGATGGCACAAAAACAGAGACTAAAAGCTAAAAAAAGAGACCTGCTCCTAGGCATGTTCTGGGTTAGGTTTGCCAGCCTCCAGGTGGGGCCTGGGGATCTCCTGCTTTTACAACTGATCTCCAGCTGACAGAGATCAGCTCCCCTGGAGAAAATGGCTGCTTTGGCGGGTGGACTCATGACATTCTACCATGCTGAGGCCCCTCCCCTCCCCAAACCCCACCCTCTCCTGGCTCCACCTCCAAAGTCTCCAGGTATTTTCCCACCCAGACTTGGCAACCCTATTCTGGGTATAACCTTTCGTGTGTATGCTTGGTTCTTGAAGTGAGCATGCACACAAAAGCTTATACCCAGAATAAAACTTCCTTGGTCTTAAAGGTGCCACTGGACTCATCTCTCCTTCCTAGCCAGATCTAGAAGCAAGCAACATGCCACGCGTACTAAGGCAACTGAGCTCCGAGAGGGGGAGAACGAAGTAACCATCTCAAAGAAGCCCACTCCACGCCCCAGTGACCGACTCCACTCCTGCTTAACAGCCCCTTCACTCCTTAGCAGCAGTGCATTTCCGCCCTCAGTAAACATGGAAGGCCAAGCTCGCAGCCCGTTTCCAACGCTTCTATACTGAGGTGTAAAGATCACGGTGTTCCGCCCAGACGTCAACCAATCCCACCAGTCTCGTAGCGCTGCGCGCGCTCACAGGCTCTCGCTAAGCTCATGGGCGGGGGCAGGAGTCGATTCGAGATGCCGACGGCTACTTTAAGCATGCGCAAAAGAACAGAAAAAACCGCTTTTTAAAATTACTTTATGGGCAGTTGAAAAAAAAAAAGTTAATGCTAAAATTCGGTTCTACCATATGAAGCAGTAGAAAAGGCGGGACGCGCACTAACAGTGCTTAGTTTTGTTGCTGTTCAAGCGCATAACGAGAACCCGACCAATGGCTTATTGCGCGCGCAGAAAGGGGGGGGGCAGCCCTCTCGCAACGGCCTCAGTCTTCCCGCGCATGTGCGGTGGCGACACTTGGGCATCCTCCGCCCCCACGACTCAGCTGCCGCTTCCTTCCTTGAGGCCGGAGAGTGGGTGTTGGCGGCCGTTTCCTTTCTTTGACCGGGCGGCTGAGCCGAACTGAGGCGCGGTGATGGCGAAGCACACGGTCTCCTCCGCGCGCTTCCGCCGGGTGGACGTGGACGAGTACGACGAGAACAAGTTCGTGGACGAAGAGGACGGCGGCGACGGCCAAGTCGGTCCCGACGAGGGCGAGGTGGACTCGTGTCTGAGGCAATATCCTTCCGCCACCGGCGCTTTCCCTTCGCCAGAGAGAGCGAGAGAGGAAGAGAGCGGGGCGCGACCCCAGTGTCCCTTCAGAGCGCGGACTCGGGACGCCTTTCCTGGCGGCGGCGGCGGCGGGCTCGTTTCAGGGACTGGGGTGGGCGGCGCATCCTTCAGGGGGCCTGGACCGGGTTCCGAGATCACCACCTCCTCCTCAGTAGGGGGGTGATGATAACCTGTAGCCCCTGCCGCTCGCTTCTTCAGATGGCCCCTACCCTGTTGCTCACTGGATGGCCACATCCTGTTGATTGTATTGCTTTGCAATACGTAATCCGCCTTGATTCTCAGCAAGAGAAAGGCGGACTATTAGGCTGCGATCACACACACGGAATAACCCACTTTCCAACTGGATTTTAACTTGAGTGAACTGGCAGAATCCAGTTGGAAAGTGGATTATTTAGTATGTGTGATCACAGCTGCCAAATAACATGATAGTTGTATATATGCTGGGGAATAGGTTTCCCTTTGTACATTTTGCCATAAACTCAGGAAGGGACGTCAATCAACCATTATTTCCCAACCTCCTCCCCCTTCCCCAGTTGAGAGTTAGTAGTGATACTGCCCTATAAGGGGTTACACCAAGCATTTTGAATACTCTCCCGTAATGTTTTTGTGGGGTTTTTTTTTGTTAATTATGCTTTTGCTTATGCTTTTTGGTGCTAGTTGTGGCTGTTTCTCCTCTCTTGCCAGCTTGTATAAGATTGCAGCCTTTACAGCCTGATTGTATGTTTAGCTGATGGCTGCCGTCAGGCACCTATTTGCTGTAAATTGGTATGCGTAAAATTAGCCTGTAGAAAAAAAATCCTAATGCCGGTAGCAAAAGTGGCATGCTCACTGCTCTGAGAGCAGGATGCGTGACTGCAAAATGTTTTATAACCTGGTACATTCTCATAAGTATTGCAGTGATTTCTTTGCAGGTGGGAGTTGTGGATAGATGCTTTGTAGTCCAAGACTGAGCTGAAATTTGAACTGAATAGCCATCTGAATACTATCTGAAGAAGTGAGCAGTGACTCACGAAAGCTCATTCTCTGCCACATATTTTGTTAGCCTTTAAGGTGCTACTGGACTCTTGCTCTTTTCTACTGAATATTCATGAGCATTGTTTCCGCTCATATGAACCCCGTTTACACTTTGTTGTTACAAAGGAGTATTGAGAGACCATCATAAGGCGCAAAGAGTGAGGGTTTCCAAGGACAGCTATTTGTCTGGTACTGCACTAAGCCTGTGTGCCACAGCATTTGTTTACTGGACTATGATTGCTTAAATATTAGGTATAATTATGGTGTTGAGAATATAAGGTCTGCGGTCTTTAGTCTTCTGTTAGGAACTATTGAATGTGAAAGGGTTTCAGGGTTGCTGCAGCTGTTGCTGTAATGACCTATGCATCTTGCTTCAGCAGGTAATCTTTTAAACACTGTGTAGTCCTTGAATCTTTTTTTCTTAATAATCTCAAAAATCTGTTACATTATGATACTCTTCTATAATTCATTTAGTGGTGTCAAAGAAGGAAGTTAAAGGTTAAAAACTGTCGGTAAATTGAGAAGTTAAAGCTGCCAGTTTTTCTGTTTCCATTAAAGGAACTTGCCTGGTAACAAATCAATAGGATCTGAAGAGGAAACATTTTAAAATGCTTTATATGCATTATAACATGAATATCCATACCTGAACTCCTACAAGGGCAGCTTTGCACATCAATATTTATGTCTGTCTTTATCCTGATTTGCTTGCACAGATGTAAAGCAAAGATGTGAAGCTGGCTGTAATGAAACAGGAGACAAAGCCATCAGACTTCCTCCTGTCAGACTGAAGCAATAGAGGAAGTACATGAATTCTTCAAAGGCTTTCCTTTTATGGAAACGGGTGCGTCTAGTTAGTGATGGCGTGACCCACTCCATATGTTATCAATGTTATGTTGCAATCCTAGGCACTAGTTTGGAAGAAAGACCTATTTAACATAATGGGGCTTATTTCTGAGTAACCATAGTAATGCATACGATTGGGCTTTTAGTTCAAAAAGCCTTTATGGAAGAAACGTCCTGCTATTGTGATACATTTCAAAGGGCTTCTGGAATGAATCAGAATAAAATTATGGAAGGGGAAATTCCCATTCCTAAAACAACTGGAAGTTAATTGAGATATTGCTCCACTGCTAATAGGATATCTGCATTTTCTATATCTTTAACACGATGTTGGGTTTCTTTGTTGGGTTTCTTTGCTTATCAGAGCTGATCACAATTAGCTCTTTCAAGGCAGGACATTAAAATTGCTCATAATTTTTGATTAATGTACTTGGATATCATGGGGAGAGACAGTATGGTGTTGTGGTTAGAGTGGCAGTCTAGGACCCTGGGTACAAATCGCCACCTACCCTGGAAGCTTGCTAGGTGACTTCAGGCCCATCACAAACTCTCCGCCTAGCCTACCTGACAGGTTTGTTGTGAGAGAATGAAGGAGGGGAGACAGATGTTCTAAGCCGCTCGAGTCCCAACTGTAGGGAGAAAAGTGGGACATAAATGCATGCAAATGCAGTGTAAGCATCCAAGCAAAATATATTTGTGGAAATCTCATGTTCAAGTAAATAGATATAAACCGAAGCTGGCAATATTTTCCCGTTTCCTGTGTTCCAGTTCTTCCCTGCAAATGGGTTTTTAATTCAGGAATACTGTAAGATGTGGTGTTTATTAGCTGCCAGAATTTAGCTTCTACTCCGGGGTACAGTGCTATTTGTATAGTTGTACCTTTATGAACTGAATTGAGTTGTCACTTAGTATCCAACTCATGGCTTTAGTGATGGATTTAGTTCAGCTTTGACTGTTGGCCCCACTAAAAGTACTGCTCCAGCCCTGCATAGCATAATGGTTAAGACTGGCAAAATTATGTGAACCAAAAAGCCCCACTTTGCAGGCCGTATTTTCACTTATTAGAGGACTTATGTAAGCTGCTGTTCCATGGGGATTGTAAGGGTTGTAATGCAGGGTATAAATAAGTATTGTCTTATGTATTCTAATGCCTGTCAAGATTTTATTTTCCTTAACTATTTTTTTACAGGGAACATGACAGCTGCTTTGCAAGCAGCTTTGAAGAATCCTCCAATCAACACCAAGAGTCAAGCGGTAAAGGTGAGGTAACTGGAGAAATATGCTATGAATGTTTTCTTTTTCTTGACCACATCTCAAGAAAACTCTGCTGAATTGTAACATCTCAGCAGTAATTCCAAAAACAAGTACTCCCAGAGCTAGCAGGTTTAATACTGTGCTTGAACTGGAAATGTGGCCATTTATTAAAAGCAAAAAGAAGATTCTAAAATTACCATTTAAATCATGTTCATAAACCAATTCCATTATATAGCTAGGAAATGTGAAATTAATTATAGTAAATATGCACACAGTTCTACTCTGAGCTGTTTTGTAAACATTTGATTTCTTAAAATGGAATAATGAGGTTTTATGCTCTTCAGTAACATTAGAGCATATGTTTGCTTTATTATTGGTTTAAAACATGGTTTTTGCTAACTACTAGTAGATATTCAGGTGGGTAGCAGTGTTCTATCTAAGCTGAGTTAGTGTGAGCTAGCTTGCAGTTTTTTAGCCTCCGGCTCACTTGTTTTTGACTTAGCTCAGCTCCAGAGCAACCTAATTTATACAGTAGCCAAATCGCTCGCTCACAACTTTAATGCCAGTAGCTCACAAAGTAGAATTTTTGTTCACAAGATTCCACAGCTTAGAGGGAGCATTGGTGAGTAGCCATGTTGGTCTGAAGCAACGGAACAAAGTTTGAACCCAGTGTGGCACCTGTAAGACCAACAAAGTTTTATTCAAGGTATAAGCTTTTGTGTGCATGCACACTTCTTCAGATACATTGAAATGGAAGTTACTGGTCCATACATACAGGTAGAGGGTGAGCACCAAATTAGCATACAACATAATGAAAATATTTTACAGATGCAAGGACCAAACGGAGTAACAAGCTTCATTTATATGGTCACCATTTGTTTGGATTTAATTGGAGAGGGGGGGACACAGTGAAGCAAATAAATATATCACAATTTGAGATTAATATATAAATGTACCCTTCTGAGAGTAATTAACTGAGAGTAATTAATGCTGAGAGTAATTAACTGAGACCCTTTTGTTATGCTCCATCCATCTCCTCTCAAACATGGAGGTACTGCGCCTTGCCACTGGACTCGAATTTTGTTCAGCTAGTAGAGGTGTGAAGGCCTGGGGGAAAAAAATTGGTGGGAGGACATTTCCCCAAGGTCTTTTTTAAAATTAGCTTTTCCAGTGTGGCAATTGGGTGATGGGGGCTTCTGATTTCTGTTTTGGGATAAGTAAAATACTTTTTGAGACCAGATTTTATGCAGAATATGTATTATGAATATTTTTACGTTAGACAATTATAATTCTCTGTATACAGTAGATGTGTGTTTGAAAATATTTTGTACATGACAAATCTTGTCCACAATATATTGTAATTGTGTTTTGATACAGTTATAAAGTTTAACTCCTTATCAAAATATGCTCCTTCCATTTTATCTTTTCAACAACCTTATGACGTAGGTCAGGTTGAGAGAGTAACTGGCCCAACATCACCTAGTGAGTCTTATTGCAGAGTCAGGATTTGAATCTGGGTCTCACAAGGTCCCGGTCACACGGGTGAGAAAATCTGGAGGGGAAGCGAGGCTTTTTGCTCTGGAGCAAACGGAAGCACGTTTCTGCGATCTCATGTTCCCCTGATGCTCCGTGCTCAGCCCATTATTCCCCGATCACCCGGTGATGGTGAGGCGTTGCAAAGGTCTCCCTGGCGAGGCGATCAAGCGGTTTGTGTGCATGCGCAGGTCCACGTTTGTGCACAGGTGTATATCCGCGTTTGTGCGCATACTACGGAAGCTTACGGAAAACATCTGGTGTGAGACGGGGCACAGACGGGCGCCAGATGCGACAAGATACCAGTGCTTTTGCAATCCGACGCGCACCTGCGTTTTCCGGATAATACAGGACTTTCCCTAGTATCTTTTAAATCCATATCTTCGGCCGGGTGATATGGGTTGCCGACGGGTGTGGGAGGCTTGCCAGATGTTCTCATTTGATTGCGCCCCTTTCATCCGCCCAACAGTCATACCTATTGCACGGCTAATGCTGCGTGTGATCGGGACCACAAGATACTCTGTACCATACTGGCTCTTTTTTAAAGGGTTACAGGTTGAAGAGGTTTGCCTTAATGTTTAAAGTCGTGTTTGAAACAAACAAATGATAAATAGAATGTAAAAGAAATCTATTGCAATTGGATGCTTTTTAAGTAAGGCTTAAAATAAAGAGTTTGTGGCAATAGATTCATTTTAAATCCTATTCATTCTAAACTTGTTGTACAGATTTTGTTATTTAAGCTTGAATTTGGTCCTGCAAACATGGGGGAAAAGGCTTGGTAAACAAGAAACCAAGAGGCATTAACCCTTTTTATAAAATCTTAGGTATTTGGAAAACTGCCGCCTTTCAAGCTTAACTAATTCTCTTGATTTCCAAATCTAACACAAGTATTGGAATAGGTCTTTGTGGTTTTGAAATTAGAACCAGTCTGGTTTTGCTCTGGAGATAGGTGCATGTCTGATTAGTCACTTGATGCTTATTGAGTGTCTACAAAAACCTTTTGTCTTTGTAAAGGTACAGCAGCCCAATCCAGAGTGCATGTTCTTTCAGAAGAAAGAATGACTGGGTTCCATGAGTCTTACTCCTGAGGGCTTCAGTCTAAATCTCCAGACTGAGATGCTTTTTTTAAGGTTTTGCAGCTCCTTCCCTGTTTGTGACCCTCTCCCTTTGCCCTTAGGATCGTGCGGAAAGCATTGTTCTGAAGGTTCTCATCTCTTTCAAAGCCAATGACATTGAAAAGGCCGTACAGTCTTTGGACAAGAATGGAGTTGATCTCTTGATGAAATACATCTACAAGGGCTTCGAGAGCCCATCTGATAACAGCAGTGCTGTCTTACTGCAGTGGCATGAAAAGGTATGTTAGCAAGGCACAGCACCTTTAGCTTGATAATTGCATCTCCCAAAATATTTTCTTAATGTCTTTAAGTGCTACTGCTGCTTTATCTTTTTGCTCTTCTCTATATTTTAAAGCACGTGTAGGTGGAAAAGGAGAAGCAAGGGAGCCATGTGTATGCAAAAGATATAACACTGTTGTCTATTTTAATTTTAAACCACTGTTTAGGATGTTTTCACACAGTAGGCCTGGGCGTTTGCCTTTAGGCTTTTGTGTAGATCTGTAAACATGCATTGTTTCAGTGTTCTAGCTAACTTACCAGTTTACAGCCTGAGAAAAATAACAATGAGAATCAGTGGCTTTATACCCAGAATCCTTGAACAAATGAAACAGAGCTTACACAAGTTATTCTTTGGAATGGTCAGATGTTAACAGTTTTAATTTGGCTAGACCTGCTTACAGGTATTTTACTGAAAGATAGGGGGAGAGGGCGTGGTAGGTAAGGGAGGAAAGGGGGAGGGGCAGAAAGGGGTAGAAGAGGAAGAGTGAGAGGAATGGTGGAAGAGAAAGAGGAAGCGTAATCATACTTGAGGTAACTGATCTTTTTTATTCACAACCATGAGCAGGAAGAGAGATTGTCTTTTTGATCCTATAAACTCCCCTTTATCTTAATAGTGTAAATGAGATTATTTCTTCCATTTTCGGGTAAAAACCTCTAGATTAGATTTAAAAAATGAGCAGCTAGATAATCATAGAATCATAGAGTTAGAAGGGACCTCCAGGGTTATCGAGTCCAATCCCCTGCACAATGCAGGCAATTCACAAATACCTCACCCCCTTCACCCCCCATTGACTCCTGTTCCATGCCCAGAAGATGACAAAAAACCTCCAGGATCCTTGGCTAAACTGGCTTGGAGAAAAATTGCTTCCTGACCCCAAAGCACTAAGTATTGATGCAACCCTCCCTGCCCCCCCCCCCCCGTGATCTGCCCAAGTTCACAGAATCAGCATTGTTGTCAGATGGCCATCTAGCCTCTGTTTAAAAACCTGTTAAAACTGTTAAAAACTCTGTTAAAAAAAAAAGGAGCGCTCACCACTTCCTAGATAAGGTGAGAATAAAAATAAGGAATCCTCAAATTGTTTAATAATACAGTTATGTGAGCCTCACATGACTTTATCTACAACCCACCCACCCCCGAATCGTTCAAATCTGTGTTGATGTAAGACTATCTTATCTTTTCCGAAAAAGGCTTGGTAAGAACTTTAGAATTTGCATTTTATTTTTAAATGCAGGTTGGATGACGCATGCTTTTTATTTATAATCTTGTATTAGTAGTTATAATCTTTTAGTGTATATAAAAGCTGTATAGTTGTGACTCTTATTTATTTCATCTGTTCAAGGAAAATTTTGGGGTGGTTTTAAAGGTAGCATTGACTGATGATTGGCTGGGATACTAGGTTTTCACCAAGACCTGGAATAAATAAATTCCTGACTTCTCTTCAGTCAGATGTCTGGTACCTGTAAAGAATGATCATTGAACAAACTGATTGATCGTTCTTCATACAGCTTTTAGGTTAATGTGTTGCTTCAAAGCCGTCAAAAAGGCTTTTGGTTCCCATGTGCCTATTTTAAGCCCTCCCCCCCACACACACACGCACACACAAGGGTGGGAGCATCTCTGCAATAAGAAGTCTAAAAGAGCTGCACAGAAGAATGAAAAAGTCTGATGCACTTTAGCTTACAAGAGGCACCATGTGATTGTGGAATATAAGAGAAGAAAATTAAACTATGCATGATTGGGAAAGGTCGCTCCTCAGAACTAGAGGACAACTAATGGAATGAGCAACTGGAGATTTTATGGTTTTCAAGGAAGCACAATAAAACTCATTACATTTTGACTTAGGCCTGGTCTAGTTCCCTAATACTGTATTAGTAATTCCCCATGTGGGGAAAAATAATAAGCATCCAGAGGGGTAGCCCAGAACCTTTCACATGCTAATTTTTTTTTTATCTGCAAGGAGTTTTTACATGGGGAAGAACTAATATGTGACTCTCCCAACTAAAGCCCGGTTTATGAGATCAGGATTCTACCACCTCATTCTGCTATATCTGGTCATAGTGGCTGCCCAAACTATTATCAGAGTTTTTTAGAAATGGGAGGGGTAAAATTCATGGAGAATAAGAGTGGGTTATGCCATCCATCTTCTTGCTATTTTAAGTAGGAGCTGGTATATTCACTTAAGGCAGATTCATTCATGCCTGTTCTGTCATTTTCTTAGGACTGCAACATCAGATGATGACATATGTGTGGAAATGAAGCCCCGCAGATCTAATGCCCCAAATAAAAGTTTCACATCACCTCATATTCCATCTCATGCAATAAGTTTCAGATGACTTGGTTCACACAGTCAGCTGTCAACCATTACATGCTGAATAATTAAAAAATAAGAGATGAAGGGAGGTGCACATTTAAGCATCTACTGCTGCCTTTCCTTAGAAACAAATGCTGTCAAAATCTCATTGCAGACACCTGATAGAAAAATGCTGCTCACTTCACAGGCACATTAGAAGACCACAGTTATAACTGTCATTGCGACGGTCATATCAGTTGGAACAATAAGTTAGGCTGATACTAGTATTAATATTCTGCAGTTGCTTTATCTTCTTGTTTCTTGCCTTTGGTTTTCAGGCTCTTGCTGCTGGAGGTGTAGGCTCCATTGTCCGTGTCTTAACTGCCAGGAAAACAGTTTAAGTCCAGCAGGAAGTGCCCTTCTGCCATAGGTGTGGGAAATGCTGGTACAAAGACCAAAACAACCAAATGCCATCACTGCCCTGTGGGTAGCATCTGTGTGTGTGTCTCGGCTTGCCTTCTTGCTTTTTCATATCTATGGTGTAATAAGCATATCAGATTTTTTTTTGTTTTGTTAAATATTGGATAATGATACAGGTGCAATTTTATTTGTAAAAAGAGGATTTGGTACTCGCAATGCATTTCAGTGACTCAAATACAGTGTTTGCATAGGATAATTTGCATTTTCAGAGAATCATGACATGATACTACTGCCTCCCCCTTTTATGTCCAGACCTGAGGGGGGTAGAGGTCAGTGTCTAAATTGTTTAGCTGGTCAGGCAGCATTCCCTTACTAGCAATGGAAACTGGATTTTGTGTTTCCTGATCAAATTCTGACTGTACGGCATCAAACAAGGGTTTGCCGAAAGGCCAGGTTATCCTTCAGTGGGTGAATGTAGTGCAGAAGTATCTCTCACAGTGTTTCTTTGCAGTCCCTTTTATGATGAATCAATAAGAGGAGAAATATCCTATTTTCTTTGAGGAGCCATCAAAAGAAGGGAATGAAGCTTTTGGGGTGGGGGGTGGGGGACTAGTGGTTGCCTCTTGATGGTCTTTAATGTTTTCGCACAGAACTACCTGTTATACTTTATTTGGGACTATGTAAAAATAGCATTCCTGTGTCAAATTCTCCTTTCTGTTATAATGTGTAGGATCTCTTACTCCTCTATCCCGATGTCATTATGTTGTTTGTTTACCTGCTCCCAATCCTCATCGGTTGCAGGTGGTATGGAAACATATGATGACAGCAGGAGATTGGACAAGTGACCCCAGGAGGAAGGAGGGGAGATTTGATAAGGGTGCTGGTTTTGGTAGAAGCTACATGTTGAGTGTAATGTGTAGCTCTGCCTTAAGATGCAGAAATCAGTGTTGAGATACTGGAGGCCTAAGAACGTGACCTATGTTCATAATAGGGTCATGTTCCTTGATCTATAGGAGATAGTATTGACCAAGAAAAAAAATTAAGTGCTTATAAATTAAAAAGTATGACTTTCCAGTGGACCTTGTGCATTCCAGACCTGGAAACAGCTTGAATATGAATGACTTAGGAGCAAAGCGGACGGGTGTGTTTCGTTTATACTCATTGCCAGTTCATATCCAAAAACTGGTAAGGAATTCTGAAACCTTTGCTCATTTTTTTATACCTGCTTTTTTTGTAAAATGAGAAAATCAAAAAATAAATGGTCACTGTTAAATATTTATTTTTTTCCCAAAATATAGTTTTGTTGTCCTGTTGGTCTGTTGTTAGTATACAATGATGTGATAAATGCCAACGGAGCTTTTAAACTTAGGCTGGTTTTACATCTGCCTTTCCTGCTGGAATCATTCTACTTCCAAAAAAACTCGCCCACATCTCTTTCAAGTGTGAATCTGCATTCCTTCTCAACTGTCCATATCTGCTAATTGCCCTCTAGCTCTTAAGCTGGCTTCACGCCTCTGTAAACAAATCCTGTTCTTAACAGCACTTCAAAAGAATGACCCCTTTCACTCCAGTTCAATCAGATGTGGGCATTCCTCTACAACAGCTTTGACACCAATGTTTTACCGGTGCAGGGAGAGCTGGAATGAAGCTGTTACAAAAATGCACATGTAAAATCAGCCTTAGAAACTCATGTTCTTGGAGGGAGCAAGGTTACAATGATCCCCCCCAAAAGCACAAACATATGTTTGCCCTTGTACAATTATTCGGTAGGAAATTAAGGAGAGTGAGTGTTTGGGGGATGGGGGGGTTGTATTTAGCAAGGACCTCTAAAAATTGGCATGTCCAAGAATTGAAGAATGCTTGAAGCTTTTCTGGAGCATTGAGAATATCTTCACTTAAAGCAGATGTCTGATTCCAAAGAATGAAAAAAAAGTGGGCTGTTTTACTAAAGGTTTTTTAAAGAAAGCATGTAGAAAGGGATCTGAATGAATGTCCAGAGGACACGTGGCTGGATATTTCTGTTGAGTATGATTCATGCTGCCTTTCCCCCCAGTCCATCCAGAGCAGGGTCCAAATGGTTATATGTGGGTGTTTTCTTACTTGATATACTGCACATGAAGTTACAAGCACTAAGTAAAAGATACCTGGTAATTTTTTTCCAGCAGCCATTGTAAATGTCATTAGATTTATTTCCTCACCTTTACATGAAGATGCTTTTTCTGTATAGTTACTGATCTCTAACATGCAGTTGGTCCTTGGTTGAATGATCACTGACATAATGATTCATTTTCTAGTGCAGGGTAAGTTTGTGAGGGTAGAGTATTTCCTCTGCAAGCATGCACTATTACTTCACAGGCCTTTGCTAGACACCCATGTGTTTTATTAAAGACCTTTTACTTAAATACCTTGAAATGGTAAAGAGCAAACAGTTTTGAGGGGCTGTTCTGATACATCTTTCAGTTGCTCTTCGTTTGCCAAGACCCACTGTTGAAAAGTCATCAGATCTAGGCAGAGTTCAGCTGTCAAAGCACAATTTGTCTATTTACTTCCTTCCTCCTGGGTTCAAACACGTTTCCAAGGTGCTGGGTCACTGCTCCTCCAAGCACAACCCTAGAACATGCCCAACAACTGTGGCTGCCCATTGCAGACACTAGCAGTGAGGCTGCTAGCAGTGTTTTCCTCACTGAAGAGTCCCTAATGACTTTCTATGCCACCCCAGGATTCCTTGACACAACAGTTTGAAAGCGACTGAACTAATTCATAAGGAAAGGACTCAATCAAAGCTGAACCTTATAGTCCATTTTGTAGTGTGGGTTTTGCTAAAAAAGTCGAATAACCTCTTCCTTAGATGTACTGAGGTAGACAAACCAGGTTTTTTAAAGGGGAAGAAGGTTACTGGTAGATGTGTTTATGATGAGCTCAGCAAAAATATCCACCATGAAAATATGAATATATTTAGTCACTGAATTCAAAGCGCTTAGGGGAGTTTTTTCCCACTTAAGTCAGCAAGAAGTATTTACTCAGTTGCATAAGGAATTTGCAATCACAAAGCAACCACTAGCTTATGTTACTTTTAAAAGCACTAGACGCATTCATGAACGTATGAATGGCACGTATCCAACACTGAAGTTCCTCCAACAGTCCTTCCATCTTTCAAAGAGGGGATGGTCATTTCTGGCAGTTCTGCTCTCCCGCTTTTGTCCCTGCACTGTTCCTGAGGATTTGCTTGTCACCCTCAAACAAAATCTCGGGTTGAAGACAATGTCTTGCTCTAAAAAGTCCATGGGTGGTTGGATGTACACCAGTGGCATTTGAACCCTGATTTAGATTGCTAGTGTGAGCTGCAAGACCTTTGCAGCTGTTAACATGAAATTTTTTTAAGTATTCTGCTTTTTTACACTAGCAGATCATCTCTCCAGTTTTTATGAAGCAGCTGAAGAAAAAACACCGCTGTTCAGGATGAACCTTCCGGTATAATCTGATAATTAAAATTCATTTGTGTTATTTATTTATTTATTGCTCTTTGTTTCCAGTTTTGAAAGCTGTCGCAAGGGTAAATTAAGGTCTCCAAAATGTTCTGGACTGTGAAACTGGAAAGATGGCGGATAACATAGCATTATACATGTACAGCAAATAGAGAATACCCTCTGTTTTTATTGTAGAAGATTGTGAAAGAACTCTGCAAATGGGAGAATTCATGCTCACAGACCTTTGCAGTTCCTCCTTTCTTTTTCTTCAAGTTGTCCCTTGGTAATTCAACCTTGCTTTTCCTATGGCAAAAGAAGATTTCATCTCCCCACCACCACCACAGTGCTATGCAGGGTTGCTATAGCAATCTCCCAAGAATCAGCTTGTGACTCAGTAGTTGCTTATGGGACTTCTTGCCTATAACCAGGGAATGAGCAAAAAATGTCAAAAAAAGGTGAGGATTTTTCCCCCTTTGGTGCTGAACTTTTAAAGAAATGAGTCACTGCATTTCAGGAGAAACGTTGCAGAGAAATGAGTCACTGCATTTCAGGAGAAATGTTGCAGTTTTGAAAGGAAAAATCAGACGGGAATCAACAGAAGGGTAAACTTCTTACCATGTAAAAGTTGTCTGAAGCTTTGTTCAGTTTGCAAAGGCTTCCCAATGATGATAGGAAGGTCTGTTCTCGCTGGAGGGCTGGTCTTCCCATGCAGCAGTGGGGAACCATTGCTTGAGGCATTCATTTTTTCAAGGGGCACCCTTTTTTCCTTGCCTCCTTGTCTCCAATCCCAGTCAAGAGGGCATCATGTTGGCATTTTGCTTCAGATGGGGAAGTGCTGCTGCCAGTTGTAGCTGGAAGAAAAATGAAGGGTAAAGTGTTGTTACTGATAAAACACTACTAGAGTGTTTGCGCTGTTAAAACATAAATTGTTTTATGGTTTTCTGTCCCTCTCCTGTTAGGTCCTCTTCTACCTAGCTGGATGATGAACAACAAACCCAAACAGGTGTGGCTCCAGGCTCAATCTAGCAAATGGGGGTTGCATAAACGTAGGCCAAGAAGTTCTTGAGTAATAGCCCATGCCATCCACTTGGGAGGGAGAGTAGGGGCCTCCAATACCTGCCACTTCTCCTGAACAGACAATTGTCACTATAAACAATTATCAGAATGGTGATCCACACATCCATCAAATTACTCCTTTGTTTCTGTAGCATGCAGAGCAGCATACACTTTCAGAGTCATTCTCATCCCCATTGCACAGAGGAACCAAAGGAAGGACAGCGCAAACCTAGGACTGCAGCTGTTTGGCAGCAATGTCGTCTGCATGTCTAATGACGGCTGCAATGACTGAGGCCAGTTGTTTTGACAAAAACGGTGGGCATGGAAAGCAGCCGGTGCCTCACTCAAGGCTGTGGAATGACCTGGTTCATCCTGAAGTAGGCAGGTGAAGCCATCCTTGGGGAGGGGCTGTGGCTCCACGGTAGGACATCGGCTTGGCATCCAGCAGGCTCAGTCCCGGGCATCTCCCATTAAAAGGACCAGGCAGTAGAGGATGTGAAAGGCCCCTGCCTGAAACCCTGGAGAGCCTTTGCCAGTTTGAGTAGACAGTAATGACTTTGATGGGCCAAGGGTCTGCTTCAGCATAAGGCAGTTTCATGTGTTCAGCCTTGCCTGGTTCATCCAGCGCTTTCTGCCAGATAAATCATTCTCTGTAGGCAGCCGTAAGCTATAACCTAAGCTTTCATAGCCATTTTGTTGGTTCTTTCGAGAAAGTCAAATGACCTCTTCCTGCCCTAATGGTGAATTCAGGTCTCCCCTTCCTATTTCATACCTAAACTGAGCAGTGATGATGGGTAGAATCATTCATGAGGTTTTTTACCGGACAACACCCTTAACAGATTTTTAGGAGGAAATGTGTCAGATGGTTACTGTCAATCACACAAGGACATTATTGAACTTGGAAAGAACCTGCAAGGGAGGGGAAGGAACTGCTGTTGCCGCACAGGAAGAGATGGTTGAGCAACATTTTAAACTCAGCATGCAGTATGCTCTTCGAGCACATCCTACAAAAAGGACCATAAGTCAGTTGGTGGCTAGTGCAGGGACTGTGAACCAGGAAGTCTCTGGTTTAAATTGCACGTCATGTTAGAATCTCTCATTCTTTCACCCTTGCAACCTTGCGGTATATTTAAGATCCTGCTCTGTCCTTTGGCTTCACAGGTCCCCCCCCCCCCCCAATGCATTTATGTGCACAGAGGAATTGCAATTCTGAAAATGTGTGATAACGTAATATCCTGGCCCCTCTACTTTTTAACTTCTGCATCAACTCCTTGGTGCAACACCTGAGAAATCTAAGCTTCCGTTCTCCAAAGCTTACCGATAAAATGATCCCTGCCTTACTATATGCAGATCCCATTCACAAGTGGGCTTTAGGAGAAGCACTCCGTGCCTTCACTGCATTCTGTAAAGAGGAGCAGCTTTTGATAAACTACTTAAAAAACAAAAGTCCTCATCTTTACAAAAAAAAGTTGAAACCACAGATGGCAAACTTCTAGAACTACAGTCTGAACAGGAAAGATGAGAGGATAGTATTCTAGTCTAACTAAGGATGAATTCAGATGGTGAGTTAACATGCAACTGTGACAGCCCATGGTTTTAGCAGAGGAGCAGTGTACGACAGGGTGCTTCTCTCTGTTGTGTAAATTCGGAACATCAATAAGCAGAAGTAAGGTGTGTCTTTGGTGCCAGACAACCAAATGGCATGGCTCCTTGTCACTGTTCTTCAAAGCACAAAGGGCTTGTTAACTTTCCCATGCCAGCATCCCCCCCCCCAGAACTTCTCTCCCCTTCCTCCTGCACGGACCAAAAGGGAGGGCACGCTGGCCTCATCTTGGCGCCATGACTCAGAAGGCCTCCCACCACCTGAGCTTGTCCTTCGTTAGACTAACTATCTCTCATCTTTCCTATTCAGGTTGTAGTTCTAGAATAGAGACTAGTATTAGTCTTTTAAACTGAAAACGTGCCTTCTGAGTCATGGTGCCAAGATGAGGGGTGCGTCCAGATGGCTCTTTTGAGCCACACCGGGGAGTGCCTGGTGGATTTAAAGTGCACGTCCAGAGCTCAACATCTGGGAATCGTGCTGCTTTCGTTAGTAGCCCGTTGATCCCTGTTGGGGATCTGTACTTAAAAGATAGTGGGTTAAAGTCTGGTCTAAAGCTGGCCGACAGACCAATGCCAGATTTTCCACCATCAGTTCATTCCACCAGTGTGCATTCAGCCCATAGGGATGGTCTCTAGACCATCCCGAATGGCTGCCATTTTAAAATACTCTTAGCGATGCATGCAGAACCACTTAAACATGCAACGTCCCCAGAGCTCTGCTCAAGCGATCTAAACAATGTTATGTTTCTGACAGTCCCCTAAACCCAATCAACTTTATTAAGTGAAACGGTATCTAGAGGAAGGTACTGCTGGCGGTGTTTTTACCATTTTAGTACACGCATGCACGGAAAAACAAGTATATGGTGAGGCGCCTATGCGCAGATAGGATAAAAAAAAACCTGACCGCACAGCTCCTCACAGTGGATGCCATCTAGACAATCCACCATGGGAGTCACACATGGTGAAGCGCTTGACGGGCGGGTTGTCTGGTCGTGCAACACTGGATCAAAAAGCTCTAGCTCAAATTACAGTCATGCCAATGGCGGGATTAGCTGCCCGTCTGAACACACCTGAGGACAGTGTGTCCCCTCTTTGAGTCTGTGCAGCAGGAAGGGGAGAGAAGTTCTGGGGGAGAGAATGAGCAGAAAGAAGGAAGTTGTCCCTGAGAGCACAATCTACATTTCAAAGGAGACAGTGGCAGCAGAGCAAACACAGGAAGAGAACATAGGGATTGCCTGTCTGGCTATCTGACTCTCTTGCCACGAAGCCTGGAGGCTGAGGCAGGACACAGCACCCAGTCCTTCACTTCCAACACTATTAACTGGACAAAAGACTACCTCTCCATTTGTACCACCCAATAGCAGTCTGTTGGGAGATGGGCTGGGAGATGGGCTTTGAACTGGTGTGGTTCTCAGTTGTACTTCCCATGTCTGAACATCTGTTGTAGCCAGGGCTTTTTTTTGTAGAAAAAGCCCAGCAGGAACTCATTAGCATAACATGCCACACCAAACAGCAGAGACCCATTAGCATATTAGGCCACACCCCTGGCAGCACAGCTCCCTCCCAGGATCAACTTCCCTAGGTACCCAAGGGAAGGAAGGCAGTTTCTGGATTGGCTTCCCCAGGTACCCCGCAGCTGTGGAGCACCTGGGGAAGCCCGGGGGGGGGGGGGGGGAGGCTGTAGGCTTGGCCAACTTGGAAGCCAGCCGGAACTCTGTTCCTGTGTGTTCCTGCCCCAAAACAGTCCTGGCCATAGTCATTGCACAGGAGGGAAGGAGAAATTGGTCTTGCTTGGACAAATTACAGCTAGGATTGCCCACTCCAGGTTGGGAAATTCCTAGAGATTTTTTTTGGGGGGGGGATCCTGGGGAGGGTGGGATTTGAGGAAGAGAGAGATCCCACCAGGGTATGATGCCTTGGAGTCCACCCTCCAAGCAGTCATTTTCTCCAGGGGATTTGATCTCTGTAGTCTGGAGATCAGATGTAATCCTGGGAGATCTCCTGACCCCAGCTGCAGGTTAGTCAACCCTAGTTACATCCGTTTTTTAAATGTAGCCTGTGCATTAGGGGACTTGGGCAATAGCCTCTTCATGTCCGTTTCTGGAACCTCCCTAACACTGGAGTGGTTGCACATAGTTTTAGCGCAATAAAACTGATTTAGCAATAAGGCACCCCTTTGAAAGGGTGACCCTCGGTGATGGCGTTCTTCCAGTGAGTCTTATTTTTACATCTGACTTTCCCGCTGGAATCATTCTAGTTCCAAAAAAACCTGCCCACACCTCTGTGCGGTGTGAGACCGTGCTGCTACTGAAATGTCCACATCTACTAATTGCCCTCCTGTGGTCAAGCTAGTGTCCAACCGGCTTTATTCTGCTTTAAACAATTGCTGTTGATTAGTGCACTTAGACCCCCTGGAGTGAAATTTCACACCACTGTGAAATCAGCACAGGAAAAGACAGCAGTCAAACTACTTTAGAGGGGAGGTGTAAAATGACCCTTAGTCACTCAGCCTCTGGTCACTTTAGAAAGTGAAATTCAGGAAAAGGGAGGCTAGGCTGCAGCCTGGAGGAGGAGGAGTCAGAACCGGAAAACAAAGACAGGTCTGGCCAGAAGTTTACAGAGAGTGCTCTGCTTGAAAAACCGATTCTCCTCGGCCAGCCTGCGTTGCATTACTTCCTTTGCAACAGAGGTCTGTTTCGGTTATCGGCAAAGTGGGGGCACTTCCTGGTATTTGCAACGTTCAGAAGCTGTCGGGATTTGCAGAACTGCAACCACGCAGGGCACGTCGGCTGAATGCTCAAGGGGAAGACGCTCTGAGACCGGAGCGGCATCGGCAAGGGAATCTGGCTTGTCCCTGAATGACAATGTCTCTCGCTGAAACAATCCGTCTCTGGAATGAGGGCGTGTCCGCAGCCGATGGCAAAGACTGGACAGCCGCTTTGGAGGCTTTCTCTGCCATCCAGAACCCATCTTCCAAAATTTGCTTTAACATCGGCTGCATTCACCTGATTATGGGGAATTTGGCCGAGGCACAGCAGGTGAGTGTGTGAATGCTAAAATTCTTGGCTGGACGGGTAGATTGCTGGGGCCGGAGCCAGGAAAACTCAGTAAAACATTGTTAGGTTCAGGGTGAACCGAAGTTGATTTAAATGGAAGGCGGCTAGCCCTAGCTATGTTGGAAACAACATGGGTAGCATTTTACACTTTAAATAAAATGATGTGGTGCACTGAACTGCTAGAAATTCGGGCTGTACCACTACAACACGTAGCTCCAGAGCCACATGTGGCTCTTTGACATGCCATTTCTGGCTCATCTGAGCACTGTTCCTTAGTATGGCAGACAAGGTCCTTGTGGCTAGCAGGTGTATTCCATCTCGAATCAGCTACCACCAGGAGAACAGGTACTGTATGAGCCTCCCTGAGGTGCAGAACTCACACCGGAGATTAAATGTGGCTCTGTGGGGCAATGATAATTGCAAATGTGGCTGTCAGTGAGCCCCAGAGCCCATACGGCTGCCCTGCAGCCTCAAAATTTGGTATCCTGTTTCTGAATGTTCCCTACATTTTAAAGAAAACACCCTCCCTGCATGTGGTAGAATAGCAAATCAGGATGAAAACACTAGTGTGGCCTTTTGCTGATGCACTAGTTGACTACACGCAGTGAACTTACTGTACAGGGAGGTTTTCAAATATGTCTGGCCTACCTGCAGTTTGAAGTGATGCTGTCTAGAATTCTACTCCTCTAGTCTACCCATCTTCAAACGTTAAGACTGAGTGGAAGAATTCCGCACCCTACCCCTCCGAACTGGTGTAGAATGGCTGTCAGCACAGGAACACCTGACACACAAACACATAAACTGACCCAGTCCTTGGCCAGTACAGTTGCCCTGAATCAGCCAAGCAGAAAAGGTGAAGGGCAATGTTTGCTTATCATTCAGTAGAAGTTGATCTGTGAGATGAAAGGCAGTACAAGACCCCCCCAAGCCTATATCGTGAAAGTGAGCTGGTGTAGGGCCCACAGAGCAGGCCAACCTTTTGAAGGGTAGGACCCATGGTAAGCGAGGACACAATGTGAATTCATGGCATTAAGTAAGATACCACAGACTCAAACTGAGCGGAGAGGGTAACCCAGACTTGTTAGCCAAAGCAATTGGGTTTTGGGGGTTTTTTTGCCAGCTGAGTGCTCAAGACACATAACGTAGCAGAGTCTGTTCGGTTTGCGTGCGCTGACAAGAAACAGAGTTACACACAGAGCCTCTTTAACTTTGCAAATTAATATGAGTCCTATATTGTCAAGACCTCCATTCTAGACAGGATAGGGACAGGATTCTAATCTATTGTAACTAGCTGGGATAGATAAAGATGCAGGAAGCATGTCCTGCTCTCATGGTGCCAAGATGGAGAAGAGTAGCACAATGTGGAGAGAAGGTGTCAAACTGGAAGGGAGGAAGATTCCCTGAGAGTAGCAATCTACCCATCAGAGTAGTAGAAAGGAAAGGATGATCAGGGTTCTCCTGGCCTATCTATCTCTCTGACTCTCTCACAGTCTGAGGCTAAGAAACAGTGCAAAGTCCTTCACCTCCAACACCAACTTTGTCAAAAATACTACTCCCTGGATGGGATTAGGGGGTGCATCCAGAACAGGCAGGCACTATTTGGAGGGTCCTGGGCAGAGTCTGGGCCCAATCTAGCAATTTTGTACCTTGAGTGGTGAGATCAGGGCAAACTCCAGCAGGCTGTGGGCAAAGCATGGCATCATCTGGTGTTAACTTGACTTTTTAGATCTCATTCAGGTGGGCAGCCATGTTGAACTGAAGAGGAGAAGAATGCTCGAGTCCAGTGGCACCTTTAAGACCAACAAAGTTTTATTCTGGGCACAAGCTTTTGTGCGCATGTTCTTTTTAGACCCCAGTGACGGCTACCAGACAAAACATGGTTTCAGATTTGTGAAGCCGCCTTATACAGAGTCAGACCATTGGTCTATTGATGTCAGTATTGCTTACTCTGACTGGCAGCAGCTTTCTGGCTGGAGGTTATTCACACCCTCTTCTACTGGAGCCTTTTAACTAGAGATGGAGGGGGATTGAACTTGGGACCTTCGGCATACGAAGCAGGTGCTCCATTATCCATTAGGTACAGTAGGCTCAGTGACTATGGCCCACATACTTTTAGGGGTCCACAAAAATGGTTTGATTTCTTTTAAAATCAAAGGAAAAAAAATAACTTTTAGGGTTGAGGAAAATGGTATAATTTTTTCTCACATCAGGATAAAAAATAAAATTTTGGAGCCCACAAAAATCTATTTTTTGCCTAAAACAGAAAAAAATAAAATGTTGAAGTATTTACAGTTATATCAAAAATAATCTTATTGATATTATTATGGTGGGAGGGCCCCCCGAAGGCAAAAGTGCCTAGGGCCCACGAAAGTCATGATGTGCCCCTGGCTCTACCCCTCATCATCCCAAGCGCCCAGACCAGTAAAATACAGACATGTTGGCCACGCTTAAGCCATTTCTTGCACTGCCAATTGCTCGGCAACTTCTTTCTTGTTGCAGACCCAAGCAAACAGCAACAAAATCAGAGTTTATTGATTCCCTGCAGGGCTGCCGTACTTAGCATGAAGTTATGGACAACTTGGTAGGTGACAAATTGTGTGGGCCCCACTTAAGGCCCTTGCAGAGGTCGTCACTGAGCCCATCAGCTTAGGAGTCCAGAAACCCTAAAATGTTGTGGGTACGCTTTGTGACAGGAACCATACTTGAGTCTAAATTATTGCTGTTGCCTGCAGGCCTTCACCAGGAGCACAAACTGTGACAAACACTTAGCCGTGGCCTACTTCCAGCGAGGGACTGTGACCTACAGGATGGAAGAGTGAGTTTGTAACACTGGATGGGGAGGGGAAAGTTTGCGCTTCGGAAAATCTTTATGCAGGTAGGGTTTATTTTTCTTTCTTACTGGAAAATACAGCTGCCAACCTCCAGGTGGTGGCTGGAGATCTCCTGGGATTACAACTGACCTCCAGGCAACAGTTCACCGGAAGAAAATGGCTGCTTTGGAAGGTGGACTCTATGGCATTGTACCCCCATTGAAGTCCCTCCCCTCCCCAAACCTTACCCTTCTCAGGATCCACCCCCAAACTCTCCAGGTATTTCCCCACCCAGAGCTGGCAGGCAACCCTACTGGAACAAGACTGCCTGAAGGAAAAAAAAAACAAGGCAAGAAGTTTTGAACCAGATGTAAGGAAGAGGTTGGAGGAGTTAATCATGTAGTTTGAAATGACACAGGGTTGGATCCTATGACTTCCTCTCACTGAGCTGTATCATGTGATTTCTTTTCCTCAAGTCATCTTCCAACAGAGAAGGACTTCCTTCAATGAAGACAGACTTTTCTTCATCAGAGGAAACTTTTCTTTAACAGAAAAAGTCATTCTCCATGGGAGGAAGTCTTTCTCTCTTGGAGGATGACTTAACAGAATGTGTCATAGGATCCAGTTTGGTGTAGTGGTTAAGTGTGTGGACTCTAATCTGGGAGAACCAGGTTTGATTCCCCGCTCCTCCACTTGCAGCTGCTGGATGACCTTGGGCAAGCCATAGCTCTGTACCAGCTGTTCCCTCAAGGACAGCTTGGGAAAGAGCTCTCTCAGCTCACAGGGTGTCTGTTGTGGGGAGGGGAAGGGAAAGGAGTTTGTAAGCCGCCCTGAGACTCCAAGTGAGTGGAGAGTGGGGTATAAATCCAATCTCTTCTTCTTCTCTTCTTCATCCAGCGCATAAATTGGTAGCGTATTTACTCTTTTTCTATTCTTGAATCAATCATATTACTGGTGTTAGAACCAGTGTTTCCTCTAAACTGAGTTAGTGTCAGTTAGCTCACAGTTTTTTAGCCTCCAGCTCACAGATTTTTGTTTTAGCTTAGGAAGGATGGCTCCAGAGCAAACTAATTTATACAGTAGCCAAATCACTTGCTCACAACTTTAATGCCACTAGCTCACAAAGTAGAATTTTTGCTCATAGGACTCCACAGCTTAGAGGGAGCATTGGTTAGAACCATGGAATCTCACATAACAAAAATGTTACTATAGTTTATGATCTTACTTGGGCCAGTCATTTTCTGCTTAATCAACAAGAAGAGCTGTATGTACCCAGCACTTTTAATAACAAAGCTGTATCCGAATAGCCCATATTCCGCACCATCGGAAGGTGAATTCTGTGACATATTTAATTTATTTATTCTAAACAATTTTATGCCGCCTTTCCACCCCATCAGGGTCCTCCAAGCAACAAGCATAAAAACATTTAAACAATTAAAAATACAGTTAAAAATATCATTATAAAATTCAATTAAAAACACATAACTCTAGAAGGAGGGCCAATAACCATTACTGGGAATATGCCAGACAAAGTGAAGAAGTCTTTACCTGCTGGCAAAAGACACCAACAGAGGGAGACAGATGAATCTCCCTGGGGAAGGAGTTCCAAAGTTTCAGTGCCGCGGCCTAGAAAGCCCTCTCTCGGGTTGCCACCTGTTTAGCCTCAGATGTCGAGGTCAACTGAAGCAGGGCCTCCAGCGATGTCTGGAGTGAGTGGGTAGGTTTATGTGGGAGAAAGTGGTCATTAAGGTGTGTTGGTCTCAGGCCATGCAAGGCTTTAAAGGTCAATACCAGCACCTTGGCAAACCAAAAGCAAACTGGAAGACAGCATAGGTGGAACACAACTGGAGCAATGCTCCCTCTAAGCTGTGGAGTTTTGTGAGCAAAAATTCCACTTTGTGAGCTACCGGCATTAAAGTTGTGAGTGAGAGATTCGGCTGCTGCATAAATCAGTTTGCTCTGGAGCCATCCTTCCCGAGCTAAGACAAAAATGTGTGAGCCGGAGGCTAAAAAAACTGTGAGCTAGCTCACACTAGCTCAGCTTAGAGGGAACACTGATATGGTCCCTATGAGCCGCTCCAGTTAATACTCTGGCCACAGTATTTTGTACCAACTGTAGCTTCTGGACAGTCTTCAAGGGCAGTCTCACATAGAGTTCATTGCAGTAATCTAATCTAGATATTACCAGGGCATGCACCACAGTGGCAATATCTTTTCCGTGCAGGAAGGACCACAGCTGACTCACCAGCTGAAACTGCTGAAAGGCACCCCTGGCCACCTATTATCTGTTTATCCAACAGGAGGCCTGGGCCCAGGCACACCTCCACACTATGAACCTCCTCCTTTTGGGAAAGCGAAACCCTCTACAGAACAGGGGTTAACTCATTATCTGGTCAGACCTTCCCCCCCACCAGAAGCACCTCCTTTTTGTCAGGATTAAGTTTCAGTTTATTAGCCTTCATCCATTCCAAAACTGCCCCCAGGTACCTGTTCACCATTTCCACAGCCTCCCTGGGATCTGTTGGTAGTGCAAGCTAGTGCTGAGTGTCATCTACATATTGGTCAGAGTTCAGCCCAGATCTCTGGATGACTTCTCCCAGCGGCTTTATGTAGATGTTGAAAAGTATGGGTGACAAGATGGAACCTCGGGGAACCCCATTGGCCAGCAGCAGTATCCCAGCACCACACTCTAATACCTACCCTCAAGGCAGAACCAGAACCACCACAGAACAGTGCCTCCCAGTCTCAACAGGTGATCCAGAAGGATATCATAATCAATGGTATCAAAAGTTGCCTAGAGGACCTGGAGAATTAACAGGGTCACACCCGCCCATCCATCTCCCAGCACATGCCATCCATAGACCGTAGCCAAGGCTGTTTCAGTCTCATAACCAGGCTGGAGACCAAACTGGAATAGAGCTAAACAATCCGTTTCATTCAAGAATCTCTGAAGTTGGCCAGCCACCACTTGTTCAATCATCCTGCTTAAGAATGGTACATTTGAGACCAGACGGTAGTGATTCAACTCTCCTGGGTCCAGACTAGGTTTCTTCAGAAGTGGTCGCGCTACTATCCATTTCAAGGTAGGAGTGACTGCCCCATTTCTCAGGAAGGCATTAACTGTCATCCGGACCCAGTACCCCCAGCACTGTGGCAGATTTAATCAACCAGGAGGGATAAGGGTCATGCAAACAGATTGTATGTCTCTAATTTCCCAGAATCCTGACCACTTGCTCAGACTGCATGAGCTGAAAGTTATCCCACAAAACTGGACAAATCAGCACCCTGGGACCATCTAATCTTGTTGCTACTTATGTGGAGTCCAAGTTGGAACAGATGTGAGAAATTTGATCCACAAAGCACTTAGCAAAATTATCACAATGGGCTGAATAGCAATCCACCTCCTCCTGTTGGCCAGAACCCCATAGGCCCCTGAACACCTGGAAGAGTTCTGCAAGTGTACACTGTGTAGATGTAAAGGTGGCAGAAAAGTATTGCTTCTTTGCCGCCGTCACCTCCAGGGCTTCTTTGCCGCTATAACCTTCATGGCTTCTTTGCCATCAACTCCACCTTCATGGCTTCTTTCCCATCACCTAGATAACAATCATCTCAATTGCCTGCGTAATTTCCCCATTCCAGAAGTCGATCAGGGTATTGACAGGAGTGCCAGTCATATTAGCAGGAAACCCCCTCCCCCCAATGCTGTCTGAAAAACTATTGGATGCAAATCAAGTACATTTATGTACTTATGATGCAAATTAAGCACATTTGCTTATACTTGCATACTTTAGTCATTTCTGCTAGTCATTGAGGGGAGAAGAACTCCATTTTGGAAAGTCTCCCGAGTCTTCCTTTGGATTGAAAGATTTTGTCAGAAAATGAGCGGATGACATTGGTCTCTATCTCAAACTTCCAGCTGATCCCAGGGAAGTTGTAGAAACCCTGAGCCAGTACCTGGAGGCTTAATCCCCTGAAGCTTAATCCCAATAAGATGAAAATGCTACTCATGGGCAGAAGGTCTGATTTGGGATTTAAGTTGTCACCCATTCTGGATGAGGTTGCACTCCCCTTAAAGGAATGCATCCGTGCATCTGTGGCCGAGAGTGCTGTGTACCAGCTACTCTGGTTATCCAGCTGCAGCCTTTCCTGGACGGAAAAGATCTGGCCACTGTGGTGCGTGCCTTGGTCATGCACTCTATGTGGGGCTGCCCTTGAAAAGCATTCGGAAACTTTAATTGGTGCAGAATATTGCAGTCAGGAAGCTGATTTGCAGGGATTGTAGGGGCCATATGATGTCAGTCTTGGCCCAGTTGTCACTGGCTTCCAATTTGTTTCCAAGCACCATTCAAGGTGCTGGTCTTGACCTTCAAAGCCCTATATGGTTTGTGACCCAACATACCTGAAGGACCGCCTACTTCCTTCCACTTGACCACTACAGTCCTCTTTGGAGGCACTACTTCAGATACCCCCACCTTCTGAGATTAGGTGGGTGGCAACCCAGGAGAGGTCCCTTTCAGTCATGGCCCCAAATCTCTGGAACTCTATCCCCAGGGTGAATTGCTTGTCCCCTTCTTAACCAATGTTTCATGTTTTGTGTTTATTTTAACTGTTTTATAAGTATTTAACCCTGTTTTTAAACTCTTCTAAAAGTTGTTTAGAATGTAATATAGACCCCACCTGTACATGGCCCAAGTTTTTCAGTTGGTTGTATTAGTGCAAATATTATGATGGTTCATCCTATATCAATAAGAATATTGTTTTTGGTTGTTTAATTTTATATATATTGTTAAAAACCTAATAAAAATCGGTTATAAAAGTTGTTTTAATGCGGTATGTTTGGAAGAGGGGTTGTTTTAGTTGTTTTATAGAACGTATTTTATCATGTATTGTTAGCTGCCCTGTTGGCCTTTGTAAGACAGTAAGGTGGCATATAAATTTTGTAAATAAGTGAGAAATAAAATAAATTAGATGTTGAAAGAGGGAAGGCTAAGGTTCTCAAGATGGTCAGTTCTGCACCCAGTTTCAAATTCTTTTGTTTTCTGCATTTGCATGGAAGTGCAGAAAATGAACATTTGTACCCATGGTATCCCTCTTGGCTGATTTCTAAGGATCGCTAGCAATTCCTGAAGATGGCTCCAGAAAGAGCTCTATCTATGGTGATAAAAGGAGGAAATCAGTATTTTGAGGCCTAGCATAACTATCACAGTAAATCTAGGAATGTCAAGTTTGAATAGACTTGAGAGGGGCTGTGGCTCAGTGGAAGTGCCTCTGCTTTGCATGCAGAAGGTCCCAGGTTCAACCCCTGGCATCTCCAGCTAAAAGGACCAGGCAGTAGGTGATATGACAGACCTCTGCCTGAGGTCCTGGAAGCTGCTGCCAGTCGGAGTAGACAATACTGACTTTTATGGGCCAAGAATCTAATTCAGTATAAGGCAGCTTCACGTGTTCGTGTGTTCATGAGCAGGCTTGTTACCTGCTCTGTGAGGGTAGGGAATCTCCCATCCCAAGCAGCAGCAGGAGGGGAAAAAATACCTGGCAAGCTGACATTGTGATATCATTTCTAGGAAGTGATGCCAGTCCTCTCTAGGAATCGTCAAAAACTCTATGGCTTTACCATAGAGTTCCCAGTGACTCCTAGAGAGGCATACATCATTTTGTTTCCCCCCGGCAGTTGTGTGTCATGTGGTCACCAAAACACCTCCCAGGTCTCCTGTTCTAGGCACGTTGGGCCTAGAGCAAAAGTCTGCTAAGTCTCTGTTCTGCCTGGCTCAAAAGCAATTATTACAATGTCCCTTGCTTTCCAGTTATCAGTCAGCCATCAATGAGTTTAAAGAGGCTTTGGCTCAGCTGCGTGGAAACAGACTAATCGATTACAAGATCCTGGGCCTCCGTTTTAAGCTGCTTGCTTCTGAGGTAAGTTCTGAGCTCACTGAACAAAGTTAGGAGCAGTTAACCAGAAGCAGAAGAAGGTGAGAAATGTGGTTCTAACTCAATGCCACCCATCCCCAAGAGGTTGGAAACTGGCCAGGGGGTTGGTCTGTGTTTCAGGGTATGGTCTGTGTTTCAGACACATTTTTTTATCTTGCTATCCTCTGAGGAGCTCAGGGTGGCATAGAGGATAGTTTACCCTTCTTCCATTTTATCTTCACAGTAACCAAACCTGTCAGGTGGGGTAGGCTGAGAGTGTGTGATTGGCCAAAGATCACCCAATGAGCTTCAAAGCTGAATAGGGATTTTGAACCCAGGTCTGACCATCTAGTGTAGTGTAGTGGTTAAGAGTGGCGGACTGTAATCTGGAGAACCGGGTTTGATTCCCCACTCCTCCACATGCAACCAGCTGGGTGACCGTGGGCCAGTCACAGTTCTCTCAGAGCTCTCTCAGCCCCACCTATCTCACAGAGTGTTTGTTGCGGGGAGAGGAAGGGAAAGAAACTGTAAGCTGCCCTGAAACTTCTTAAGGCAGAGAAAACCGGGGCATAAAAACGAACTCTTTTTCTTCTATATCTATATCATGACACAAGACTGGCTCCAACCATGTACTGTATCCTGCCATTCCTCCAATGAGCTGAAGTTCCCATTTTGCCTTCACAACAAGCCTTGGAATTAGATTAAGCAAAGAGAAGGTCTGGCGGAAAAGCATTCCACAGACTCCATGGATACAAACCAAGATCTTCCTAGTCCAAAACCAGCCCTCGAACCACAACCCCATACTGGCATTCCATGGGAATAAATGGGATTTTGATTCATTGACACTCCTCCTTTTTGACTGGCAGGTGTTCTACAATATCGCTCTTGCCCATGCTAAGCTGGAAGACTGGAAGAAAGCTGAAGAGCACTTAACAATAGCAGTGAAAATGAAGACGGAGCCACGGCACAGCAAAATAGACAGGGCCATGGAATCCATCCTGGTAAGAAAACATAGGAAAGGCTGGGAAATTAATCCAGGCTCATACCTCTGGGGAATACACAGGTCTCCTGTATTTTAGGGCAGTTCTGTTAAGGAAGATAGAATAAGGTTGTGAAATAAAGGGTCGGATCCAGCAGCACATGAGAGGAAGTGAACGCGGGCGTGGTGCAGGTGTGCTGGTGCAAGCAGTAGGACAATGGCTGAAGCCACACACATGGCACATTGTTATAATTAAGCGCAAGTGAATGTACAACAGATGGTGCACTGGATTTCATTTAATTTTGTTCTGCATTTGTATCAGAAGAATTGCCTTGTGCTGTGTCTTGCGCATGTGAAAAAGATAGTGGGGATACAGTCACTTTTACACAGTCCGAGTAGACAGCGAGGAGCAATGTTACTGCTTCGGCTGACACAAAAAGTGTTGTGCGCCCGGAAGTCTTCCATGGGTGTCCAACCCATAGCCTGAAATCAGACTGAGTACAGTGCCTATATCAGTGTCCGTCTCTCAGAGTTCAAACACGCCAGATAAAACATCGCGTTCCACTAAAGCTGACAATCTCCAGCTGGAGACTGATGATCTCCAGGAATTACAGCTGACCCCCAGATGACTGAGGCTGGGTCTGCTGGAGAAAATGGCTGCTTTGGAGGGGGGACTCCTTGGCATTGTACCCCAGCCTCTCCAGGGTCCACCCCCAAATGTCCAGGAATTTCCCAACCTAGTTTGGCAATCCTATCTTCTGCCCAGAAAATGAAAATTATGTAGAAACCAACCCTTGCAACTCTGAGTCATACCAGGAGACCTGGCAACCCTAACAGCTGTGTAGCAAAGGAAGAGTCAGGACGTGGAATTTGTTGTGCCAGGGGAGAAAAGCTGCCCATGTTGAAATCCCTATCAGAATTACTACAGGGCCCCTCATCTTATATTTAGGTGATACACGAGACCTGGTTGGCATTGATGTGGAGCAAATGCCCTTCAGCATCTGAGGATTTTGCAGCCACATGATATATTACATTTCTTGTAGCATTTTGGAAGAAATGGAAAAGGGTTTTCTTTTGCAGGTGACTCAGGGGTAGTATTGCCAAAAAAACAAAAGGATTTAAACTAGTGACGAAAATACTATGCAGAGAGAATATTCGTGCAAGCTCTGTTTTCAGCAGCGTGCCTGAAAAGTAATAGTGCTTGATTTTGTGTGTTTAATGTGCAGAAGCAAAGACTTTTTGAGCCCATCACGATTCCTGAAGGGAAGCTGTTTCGGCCCAATGAAAAGCAAGTGGCACAGCTGGAGAAGAAAGATTACTTGGGGAAAGCCACGGTAGGAAATCAGTCAGCAACAGAAGTAGGATTACAGGCCTGCATCTATAATGGGGGGCACACTAGGGCCATGCCCTCTCACTTAACAGCCACACCGCACAAGTCCTGCTGCCAGAAACCCTTTTAAAAAACTTTTTGTGCATATTAATTCTGAATTAATGAGTGAATTTCACCCCCAAATGCTTTTTTAAAAAAGAAAACACCTTTTCACTTGGCTCAAATCAGAACTGGGTTTCCAGCTGGCCAGAAGCAGACTGGTCTGGCCTGCTCTTGTGCCAAAAAGCTGTGTGATGCACAGAAATCAGCAGATGTGGCTTTTCACAGCAGGGAAGCAAGCACGGCTGCCTTCCAGTTACCACCAAACATCTTTGCTGTGAAAGGCCCGGCTATGGAGTCTGGTTGAAAATTTGCTGGCCCTAGCCGGAATTATCTGCCTATTAAAATATTATTCCTTCTATCACTGCTTATGAAATATCATAAGTAAAGTAACACGGATTCAGCATTTGCAGAGAAGATTCACAATAGGCTTCAGCTGAAGTAGGGTGTATTTCATTTTGGAAACCTTAATGTTGTTCTTGGATGAAGGAAAAGACGGAAAATGAACAGGCAGAGATGAAGATGGAAAAGAAGGTAAATGGCCCACCATTTCTCTGGTCTCAGTCATAAATCCAAGTTCTGTTGAAGGCAATAGAAATGTTGCCTTTGCCATTAAGACAGCAGCTAGTACTTTTCATTCGAGGTGCTTTCAGACTGGGATTCACTGAACAAAATTAAAGATAAAGTAACCATGATTTGAAACAGCCACCGGCTAGAAACGTTACGCCCTGGTTGGGGTCCCCAACTTGAATCAGGGACCTTGTTTTTTGTGTTCATTTAGCACCCAAAACATAGCAACAACCTGATTCTGATCGCAATTTTAGTTTTTGTTTTCAAAAGTGAGATCAATGTGAATGGACTGTGGGAAGCCAGAAGAAGAGAGTACACCACCTTTGACTTACCAGAGACAATAAAGCAGTGCTCTTCCATTCACCTCCAGGTTGTGGCATCCGTGGTTGACAAGGATGAGTTTTCAGGCTTTGCGCCCCTTCAGCCACAGGTAAGGTCAATTCACTTCTTACCAGCCGGCCACTTGGTTTGTTCATGACTGCACGTCTCAGTGGGCACAACATCGGCTTCCGATGACCAACCCAGAATCCCAGGCTCACCACTTTTATTTACTTCTCTGCTTCTTAGTCTGCTCACATCCCTCCTCCCAACATGGCTGCTATGCCGAGGATTTAACATCTGTTAGAACAAGGTGGGCATTGTTATCTCATGCCTGTATTTTCAGGGACCATTGCAGGAGGGTAGTCCGTGTCATGTTTTTTTTTTAAAAAACCTTGCCTCTCCCAGCAATACATCAAAAGATAGCTCCAACACTTCATCAACTAATTTCCTAAATTGGTTGTGATAGTAAGTGCCGTCAAGTCACAGCTGACTTATGGCAACCCCACAGGGTTTTCAAGACAAGAGATGTTCAGGGGTGGTTTGCTATTGCCTGCCTCCATGTCACAACTGGGGTATTCCTTGGTGGTCTCCCATCCAAATACTAGCCAGGGCTGACTCCGCTTAGCTTCCAGGATCTCACGAGATCGGGCTAAGCCTGGGCTACCCAGGTCAGGTCAATTTCTTAAATTACTCACTTTAAAACATTTTGATTTAATAAAGAGGCTCTGGTTTACTGAAGCAGAGATTCCCTTTGTGTGGGGATGTTCCCTTTCAAAAGTTCCCAGTGTGCATGATACAGCAGCCTCGCTGGAGCCCGGGGGGACCAAATCTGGTCAGTACATGGATGGGAGACCCACTGAAAGCTTTGCAGATGTTGCCTTGAAGTCCACATAGAAAGATGAGATAATAAACGCTGTGTGCGTGAAACATGCAAGCCCTATACATCCCAACCCTCTGTATGTTGACTGAATGCACAGAGGTGCATGAGCACACTGACTACGGACGGAGGCTGTGTCCACGAGGATGCTCCCTCCCCGTAATCAGTAATGTTAGGAAAGCGGCATCCCCAATTCTGAATGCAGTGCAGATCCTGGGACAGAAAAGACTGAAGAGCACTGCTGTACAAGGGAGAATCTAACACCAAAAATGTATTTGTGTATTTTCAGGCAGCAGAACCACCTCCCAGACCCAAAACACCAGAAATACTCAGGTATGGTCAATAAACTAGCATTTTTCCCTTCTATGATTGTCATATGCAAAATGCAGATGTTTGCTTGCTATTCCCCATCCCACCCACCCCCAACATACGATGCTGCCTTAGACTGACTCAGACCCCTTAGTTTGTAAGGGCAGAATTGTCTACTCGGACTGGCAGCAGCTCTCCATGGCCTTGGGCCTTTCACATCATCTGCTACCTGCTCCTTTAACAAGAGATGTTGGGGATTGAACCTGAGACCTTGTGCACATAAATCAGATGCTTGACCACTAAGCCTCCCAGAATCAGTTGTTTAATCCAGGATGTCAACAATGGATTAGTTATAAAATGTACCTGGACTTCTGGGCAGATATGCATAAACAAGATGGCTGCAATACAGTGACCTTGTAGAGACTCATGGCGTGCCCCCATTGGGAATCCTATGTACAGTTCCTGTCCTTGTGCCTCAGAAAAGGAAATTGAAGTGCTGGGAAAAGGGCAAAAGGGGGCATTCAAAATGATCATGACAGAGATTTGTAAAATTGTGTATGGTGTGAAGAAAGTGGATGGTGAGAACATTTTCCTTCTCCCATAATACCAGAATTCACAGGCAGCTTATGAAACTGAGAGGATGTAGACGCAGGGCAAAGGAAGCACTTCACTTTTAAAAATTGTTTATTTAATTCATTTACATCCTGCCTTTCTCCCCAGTGGAGACCCAAACTGGCCTACGTAATTCTCCTGCCCTCCATTTTAACCTCACAACAACCCTGTGAGGTAGGTTAGGCGGAGAGCACGTGACCAGCCCAAGGTCACCCAGTGAGCTTTTGTGGCACAATTGGGGATTTGAACCTGGGTCTCCCAGATAGTAGCCCCCTGACACTCTTAATCACTACACCACACTGGGTGGCTGGCCTGAGGAATTTGCTGCTTGAGCTTTAAAAGTGGATTAGTTTCATGGAGGACTGGTTGATCAAACCTATTAGCCACAACAACTAAATGGAATCTCCATGTTCTGAGTTAGTGGCCCTCTGAATACCAGTACCAATAAAAAGGGAAGGCTTTTACCTGTAGGCCCATTCGCAGGCCTTCCAGGAGCGTTGATGGGCCACTGTGTGAAGCTGGATGCTGGCCCAGATGGACCACTGGTCTGAGCCAATGTGGTTGATCCCCTATTCTTATGGGACTTGAGTTAAAGCTCAGCGCAGGCCCCACCAACAGTTGTTAACTAGGAGAGTGGGATTTGTCTGAATTGCCTCAGTGGGAAGGAAAGAAGGGAAAGAGAATTAGGGGGAAATAACAATATGCTGTCTGTCGCTTTCTCACACAGGGCCCTGCAGGGATCACCTCACAGAGTCATGTATGAGTTTATACCAGAAACACCAGAAGAGCTTCAAGTCCTTCCAGGAAACATTGTTTTTGTCTTGAAGAAGGAAAAAGACAACTGGGCCACGGTTGTGTTTAATGGGAAGGTCTGTATGAAGGCCCGCAAGGATGACTCTCAAAGGGATGGATATAGCACATGATTTGGCCTGGTGATCTTTTAGGGTTGCTTTCTAGTATGTTCGAACTGAACTGTATTCTTCTGGAGTTATCGGTTATACTGGCGCTTCATCTCAGGGCAGAGATTATAAGGACTTCTTTTTCTGCTGTCAAGTCATAGCTGACTTACAGCAACCCCAAGGCAAGTGACATTCAGAGGTGGCTTGCCATGGCCTGCCTCTGCATAGCAACCTTAGACTTCTTTGGTGGTCTCTCACTCAAGTTCTAGCCAGGTTTGTGAGATAGGTCTGAGATAGATCTAGCATGGGCTATCCTGTTTTATTTCACAGCAACCAAGTCAGGTTTAAGGTTGTGGTATTGACCTTCAAGGCCTTGAGTAGTCTGGGACCCACATATCTTCGGGACCGCCTCCTCTGGTATGTTCCCCAAAGAGCTTTACGCTCTGCAGAGGGCAACTTACTGGTGATCCCCAGCCCAAAAGATATCTGGCTGTCCTCGACCAGAGCCAGGGTTTTCTCAGCCCTGGCGGAGCTCTCTGCCAAATAACATCTGCAATGCTCCCGCTAAGCTATGGAGTCTTGTGAGCAAGAATTCTACTTTGTGAACTACTGGAATTAAAGTTGTGAGCGAGCGATTTGGCTACTGCATAAATTAGCTTGCTCTAGAGCCATCCTTCCTGAGCTAAGGGAAAAATGTGTGAGCTGGAGGCTAAAAAACTGTGAGCTAGCTCACACTAACTCAGCGGGAACACTGAATTCCACACTAATGCAGTTCCACAGGATCTGTAAGGCAGAGGTGTTCCACCAGGCATTTGGTTGAGGACAGTGATGGACACCATCTTGTCTGGCATTCCTGTAATGATTTCATGTTTGTGTGTGTGTGTTCCTTTAAATGTTGAATGTGACTGCAGTACTGTGGGGGGCGTGATAGACGCAGACAAGTGTGGTTTTGATTGGAGGATGACTGAGACAAGAAATGTTCTGAGAGGAATCTGTGTGGTTATCTGGAGAATTTCGGTGTGTGAAGTATGAAAAGTGTGTGTAGTCTGCGTGGCTGTTTTGTGAGAGTGTATAAGGCAAAGAAACAAGTTGGTTAGATAAATGTTTTATCTTGTGGCTGAAGACAAAGAGTATAGCCTGTGTGGCTACTTATATGAGAGAGAGAGAAATATAAGCCTGTCAGAGTGAAGTTTGGGAGACTGAGTTTGTAGCACCAAGCATTACCAGTTATATTTACAAGTTCCTTTCTTCAGCAACTGTTCAAAATAACCAGAGGCCTATTTTGTTTTTCCTTAAATAAATCAAATTTTTGTTTAAACTTATCCCAGAAGTCAATACAGTATTTCCTCAGGGCCACATAGACCTCTGAAGTGCCCAGACCCTAGGTCATACTACCAAAAGAGAGAGATTAGGAATTTTAAGTTCCTGGTGGCAGCAAGAAACTACCAAGTTTATATACAAAGAGAGTGCCTAAAAGTAAAACCATTTTCCCCAATAGCAAGAACATCACAATCCTCCCCCAATCTTGCTCCCTCTCTGCCTCTCCTGCGAAAAAGTGACATAATCTTGGAATGTGAAGCTTTAGTGCCCTTGTTTTGGTTATTTATTGAACTGTCAGAATTGTTTTTAGGTATGTTTTTTTTTAATTGTTGTTCACCACCCAGAGCTGTGTGTACTCAAAGAAGGGCAGTCTATAAATTTAAGTTGTAAAAAAATAAATTGGTTAGGCTGAGACCGAGACTTGTCCAGAACCGACCCTTTCCTCCCCCCTAGCTGAGCTTCATGGCTGAGGTGTGATTGCCCCCGTCTAAGTACAACACTTGATTCACCGCATTACACTGATTCTGTTAAACAGTACATATGCTATTACACAGTAGGGAGAAATGCGTATATATGGGTAGAAAATAAGTAAATGTTGGTGGCATTTTGAGCTCTTCTGCTGCCAGTGTACTGGAGCCTGACTTCAAATGTTGGATGGTTAACCCCACCTCTTGTTGTGTGTGTGTGGGGGGGGGGGGGGCAAGAGGCAGAATGTCTGTCACAGAGAATATCGTGGCAGAGCCCATTTGCAGGGATACCAACCGGATCTCCTGGGTCCGGTACACGGCCTGTGTTCAAGACCTCCTTCTGGGTCCCTCACACTAGGTTCACTTATATCTCCTTATCTTAAAGCCCTCTCTGCTGGTTGCTAAAATGAGTGAGCATAGCTGATTTGGGAGCATTTATAAGGGAGGGGTCAGCCAGTCAGGCAGTACACTACTTTTGGCCTAATTTTCTAAAATTGGTAGCTGTTTGGTTTCTGGGTAGTTTCCACCTCCAGCCAGAGCAGGTTGGTGGTATGGAAGCCAGATGTTGCCCAGGTCCTCGGTTTAGAGTTTGAGGAGTCCTGCTACAGAGGCACTCTCCCTAGAGGGTGCAGAATCTTTCAATAGAGGATCCCACCTCCAGCCAATGTGCAAAGCTGACATTCCTCCTTCATCCCAGAGATCCTCATGTTAATACAGCCATACTGTGGCTTTGCATGCTCACATTCAGCCTGTATACCAGAGGAAAGCTTGCTGCTTCCTACTGTACATCAGAAGCACGATGGCAATACGAGACACAGAATCTGTGCTTTGCCTCTCAGTGTGGCATGGAGAGACGAAAGAAAATCACGCATGGAAGAAATGTTGGCACCTCTTCACCTTGTTCCTTTCATACAAGCAATGCTTCTGCTCACATAAGATTTTCACTGATGGCCTCTACATGCTGTTAACTTATGTTCTAGAACACACACAGGATTTTGGGGCGCACAGCAGGCTTGTAATGGAAAGGATGAGGTGGGAAAGTTCCACTCAACAGGCACAACTGTACTTGCAGTACACAGGATCTGACCCAAAGTTGCCAAGACGCCTCCTAGTTATCTAGACACCCTTTTCATGGAAGAGTCTGCATTGGTTTGCAGGAAGAGAAATAAAAATGCTTCAAGACTAGAAAAGACTTTCTTCTATCTTGGTTTTTTTCCATTGCTCTGAGTGCACAGGTCTGACTATGTCAGTTCTCATCCAGTGTCTGAATTTTGTTTGTTTTTTAAATGCAGAAAGGGATCGTACCTTGCAACTACCTGGAGCCAATGGAACTACGGAACCAGCCTTCAGTTGGGGTAAGGGAACAGTAACTGTTAGGCTGGAACTATTCATTTATGTTTATTTATTTGATTTATACCCCACCCTCCCCACTGAAGCAGGCTCAGACTTTGGGTACACTGTAGTTCCATCCTCCGTAAAGTCTAGGACAACTTACCCAGATCCTGATGTCCCAACATGGTATGTTCTGCCATCTGTCAATGACATAGCACAGGAAAACAGCAAATGTTCTAACATCCTCTGTTCTAGACGAGACAGAAAGGAATTATACCTACAGCTTCCTTTCTGGATGGCAGCTGCACATTCCATCTCATTGTGTTCCAACTCTGCTTTTATTTACCAGTCATATAACACTCAGAAAAGACCCAGTCGAGTAGATCAATGTTCTTAGTTAGAAAATCAAGGCTGGAGTGTAGTGTCTTGCTCAGCCTCATGGCCTGTCTAGATTGGAACTCTGGCATCCCTGTGTGATGTTGTATTTGCAGGGGGTCTTCCTGAAGTTCCATTACTACACACAGCCACATTTGCCAACCTGTTTTGTTTGATGCAGGAGGAGAACCAGGAAGACCTGGACATTCCAGCTCCACCCAGCATCGCTGCTCCAGAACGTCCTGATAAGCCTTCCTCAGGTCAGTTAACAGTAACACAGGATAAAGCCCTTTCTATAAAACCTGCATCTTTCTCCTTATATTTCTGCAACAAAAAGGGCTGGAGAGTTTAAAAAAAATGAAAGTTGGGGTGTCAAGAGGAGTAAGTAGATCATGGCAGGAGTTATAATGCTTGGGTGCACAGTCACAATAGCCGTTTCCAATTTATTTATTTACTAGGAATAAGGCCCATTGTGGAAATAAATATAACAGGCTCTAGAAAAGAGGCTCTGGGAGAGTGCCCCAGCCTTGGGCATTCAGTGTCAATTTGTTCTGGCGACCTCAGCAGGATATAATGACACATAGTCCACCATTTTCTCCAGGGGAAGATCTCTGCCATCTGAAGAGCAGTTGTAATTCAGTGTGATCTCCATTCCTCCCCTGGAGACTGGCAACAATGGTTCCCCATGAGGGATTCGCTGGCTTGGAGGGTGGAGTCTATGGCATTGTACCTGTCTGAGGTCCCACTCCTCCTCAAACCTCACTGTCTCCAGGCTCCATCCCTCAAGTCTCCAGGAATTTTCCACCTGGAGTTGGCAGCCCTATCTCCTTCCCAGCCAATCATCAACCTCACTTTTCAAGTGTCCATCTTCCCCGCCCCCCCACAGCCTCCACTGTGCTCTGAAGGCCTGACTGCTATGTCACATTGGCTGTCATAAAGGGTCCATCTCAGCAGGGTATTAGGAAGTAGAGTCCACCATATTCTGCAGGGGAACTGATCTCTGCCATCTAGAGAGCACTTGAAATTGAGTGATTTCCAGCCCTCGCCTGGAGATTGGCAACCATTCTTCCCCTGGAGAAAAAGTAGTCTTTCTCTGCAATGGAGACCGAAGCAGCTGACATCATTCTCCTCTCCCCTTTTTTGACTTGCACAACCCTGTGAGGTAGGTTAGGCTTAAAGTCTGTGACTGGCCCGAAATCACCCACTCAGCAAGATCCTGGGTCTAGCAGATCCTGCTCTGAAGCACTGATTGTTATGCTTAGGGTAGCCAACCTCCAGGTAGAACCTGAAGATCGCCAGGTATTACAATTGAACTCCAGACAATGGATCTTCCCCCCTCCCTTGGAGAAAATGACTGCTTTGGAGGGTGGCCTCTATGGCATTCTGTTCAGCTGGCCCCAATGAGTTTTCTCCCAAAGGCCAACATAGGTGTGGAAAGGGGCTTTCAGAGAAGCAAGCTTGGTTGCCTAGCAATAGGCACTGAGGGGAAAGTTGCTGGCTCTGATGATGGAATAGGGTTCCCAACCTCCAGGTGGGGCCTGGGGATCTCCCACTTTTACAATGGATCTCCAGCTGACAGAGATCTGCTCCCCTGGAGAAAACGGCTGCTTTGGAGGGTGGACTGTATGGCATTGTACCATGCTGAGGCCCCTCCCTCCCTCCCTTCCCCAAACCCCACCCTCTCCTGGGTCCACCCCCAAAGTCTCCAGGGATTTTCCAACCCAGACCTCGCAACCCTGTGGTGGAAGTACCTGAAGATTTAGGGGGTGGATCCTGTGGAGGGCAGCATTTTTGGGGGGTCGGATGGCAGGACTCAGCAGGGTATAATGCCATCAGGTCTACCCTCCAAAGTAGCCATTTTCTCTAGGGAGCTGATCTCTGTCATCTGGAGATCAGTTGTAACAGCAGGAGATCTCCAGGTCCCACCTGGAGATTGGCAACCCTAGGTGGAAAGTCAGCCTCACAGCAGGGGGTTGAAGGGAATGGTTTGATGGCTGCTGGCCCACCTCATTAGCCAGCCAGCCATGGTGGAGCTAAGCAGGAGAGAGAGCCCGAGGAATTTCACACAGCCAATATGTTCCATTTCAGGAACTCTTCAGTAACAGTTTCTATCAGGCATTTCACACAGAACCGTATTAGTACCGGTTCCTTAACGGAACATATTGGCCCTTTCACACAGAAACGTGACTTTTCCGTTGGGGAAATGATCCTGAGCCGGTTTACCTTGAATCCTCCTCCCAAGCGTTCTTCAGTTCTTGTACCGGTCTTGAGGCGCTACGAGGTGCTGTGTGAAATGCTCCCCTGTTTCACAGTTTATTCTGACAGTTTATTCTGGGCACGCTGGCAGCATGTGGGGGAGGGGGTTATGCTGAAAGTCCATTGTCTTTTCACTGACAGAAGCAGCCACTGAGGGGACAGTTAGACCCACTTGGCAGTGGGCGGAGGAGAAGAGTGGACCCAGCACCCAGTCGGTCCTTCCCCTTTGCTGGCTTCCTCCAGACTGAGGCTAGGACGCTGGCTGGTGGCTCTGTGGGCGGGACTGAGGCAAAGCAGGGAGAGAATGCAGCCAGTAGCCAGGGACCCCCTTTTGAGTGGCAGTCCTTCCAACCAACTGATTTTGGCGCCCCATGGAATTTTGCCACTTGAAAACGGCTTTATTATATAGGAAAGATTTTAAGTTCAGTGGTGACACAGTGAGGTGAATGGTAGCTAGAATGGGCTGATAGGAGGAAATCCGAATGATTGCCTGTTGAGTCAAGGAAGCAGAACACAGTTGGGCTGTGTGGGAAGATGCATGTGCAGGAAGCATTTTGCCATACTGTGTTGTAAGAAAGGTTACAGTAAAGCAACTTGCCAAACAGCCACATACAGGTTGGAAAACTGTGTATTGAAAAACAGGCTGTGTTCATGACCAGTGAATGAGATGCAAGCAAAACCAACAAGTGTCAAGCATTCCTTCAAGGAGGATACCCACTGTAAAAACAAAACATTCTACTGCTAGAAAATTGCCACAACAGGGAGAGAATTTCTGGCCCAGTGTTTTCTTTGCTGTGTTACATTTCTACTGACTGTTTTTTTTAAAAGGTGATTGTCCACCTGCAGCCTGATGTAGTATAATCTTTTATAGCTCCTCTCTGCTACCTCTGTGGAGAGACCCAGCTTGTGGTTTTTTGTTGAGGGTGGGGTGGTGATGGCTGCTGAAGTGAGCCACATCGCACAATTTCAGCTGCAACCACGCATGGATGTTAAGCCACCTGTTAGCTGATGTGCAATGCCTACTTTATTGTCATCTACTCAGAACTCTCCGGTTTTTCTCACAGGGCAAAGAAGAAGAGCACCTGAGGTAATGGCTTCTTTGTACCACTAGTTTTTTGGAAAGGATAAACAGGTCGGTGAATTTGTACCCTACCAAGCTGTGTCTTACAGAACTGGAAAACACATTTTGGAGGGAAAAATCTCCCTCAGTCTAATGGCCTGCATCTAAAAGTGGCGATCTAGAAACCCAAATCAGCTTAAAGGCCTCAGATTTTATATTTTGACATCTGAATGAAATGAGTGCCTACTTTTAAAGAGATCACCTGCTCTGACCCACACTTCGCTTGAGGAACACATTACGTTTATTCATATTAGAGTGTGCTGTAATAAACCACTGGTAAGACTAGGAAAAGATCTTTTGTAGGTGCTGTTGGTCTTGGAGCCCCACCCACATACTGTTAGCCACACCCCTCCCATTTGGCTGCACCTCTTCCTTGCACAAAGAGGTAAAGAGTATATAGTAAAACTGCAGAGTAGTTTGGTGTAGTGGTTAAGTGTGCAGACTCTAATCTGGGAGAACCGGGTTTGATTCCCCACTCCTCCACTTGCACCTGCTGAATGACCTTGGGCAAGCCATAGTTCTGTCAGAGCTGTTCTTGAAAAAGAGAAGTTTTTGTCAGAGCTCTCTGAGCCCCACCTACCTTGCAGGGTGTCTGCTGTGGGGCAGGGAAGGGAAAGGAGATTGTAAACTGCTCTGAGACTCCTTTGAGTAGTGAAGGGTGGGGTATAAATCTAATCTCCTCCTCTTCCTCTTCCCTCACATGCTTAGAATCAAAGCTCAAGGGTTTCTTCGGGCACATGGCAGGAATTCCTGTGCAGGCCCTGATGCACAAAATTTTTAGAAATTCACCAGTCTAAAATTCTTTTTGAAATACTAAAGAAGCCTATAGCCAGTAGTGCTACTTGAGTTCACTGCAATAACCATTACAAAATGCCAAGCAAATAAAAGCTAGTATGGTATATAATGGTTAAAGTGCTGAACTAGTACTGCGGAAACCTGGACTGAAGTCCCAACTCTATCATGAGGGTCACTGGAAGACTTTGGGCTTGTCATACACTTCCAAGTCCAACCTGTCCCACCTCACAGGGGTTGTTGCTAGGACAAAATGGGGAGGGAGTGACTGTTTTTGTCATCCTGAACGCCTCAGAAGGAGGGCAGGATGCAAATGTCTTCTGCTTGCTTACCACAGGTAACCTTACCACAAAGACACATGAAGCTACCTTATATGTATCAGGTAAACAGTCAGTATTAGACTGGCAGCCGCTCTCCAGGGTCTCAGGCTGAGGTCTTTCACATCCCCTCCAGCCTGGTCCTTTTAACTGGAGATACTGGGGATTGAACCTGGGACCTTCTGCATGTCAAGCAGGTACTCCACTATTAAGCCGTGGCCCCTCCCCACAGGTCCTGCATCTCCTTATCCCCCCAATGTATACAGCTATGGCAGACCCCCACCCGCCCGCATTGCCTGCGGCAAGACTGACACAGTGTGTTTCACCTTTCTCTTCCTGCAGGTCATTAGCTTGGCTGTCCCAACCCCCTACACCGTCAAAGTCCACTACAAGTACACCGTAGCCTTGCAGGCCAGTCCTGATCTCGTTTACAGCAGCCTCCTGGAGAAAGTTTGCAAGAAGCTGGAGCTTCCACCCCGAAACACAAAACTGAGGTAAGGAATACTACCCAGCCTTGCCCTCATCCGGCGGAAAGCGTGGGGCGGTTTTGGACTCACTCATCCCCCTGTGTTGTTCAGCTACCAGCCTAGAGACAGCCAGGACCTGGTGGCTCTGAGTGAGGACAGCATGCAGGCAGTGTGGAGCCACGCCCAGAACTACCGCTTGACACTGTGGTGCAGCATCTATCAGGTGGGTAAGGCCAGATCAGGAAAAGGTACACTTGGAAGGGGAAATGCCGGGCATCTACTTTGCAGCCGTGGGTGTAGTGGTTAAGTGCGCAGACTCTAATCCGGGAGAACCGGGTTTGATTCCCCACTCCTCCACTTGCACCTGCTGGATGACCTTGGGCAAGCCATAGCTCTGGCACAGCTGTTCTTGAAAAAGAGCAGTTTCTGTCAGAGCTCTTCCAGCCCCACCTACCTTGCAGGGTGTCTGTTGTGGGGAAGGGAAGGGAAAGGAGTTTGTAAGCTGCTCTGAGACTCCCTTGAGTAGTGAAGGGCGGAGTATAAATCCAATCTCCTCTTCTTCTGGGTGAAAAACCCATTCATCTTATTTCCATTTCCGATAAGTAGCTCATTAGCCCGCTTGTTTATGGACAGAGAAAAACTATGCAGGTAGTATTGCACATTCATTATCGCATCAGGTCTGTGCTTCTGGTGCTCCGGTCAATGGGCTGAAGTCTGCAGGTCTCTTCTGCTAGCAGAGGTGCTTCCATCCAGCAGAAAGCACTTCTCTCTAATATAAGGAGTCCGTCCCGTCTGTCAAGGGGAAGCACCTTCTACTGGAGGACAGGGACTATCTTTGTGCTTGGGCAAAAATTCAGGATGGGCGACCAGAATCAGTGCCAGCCCCCACCAGGGCCAAGTAAGGGATGACCCCTCTCTGTGTAGGAGCCACCGCTGGAAGACGGCTGCCTGAGTCCCAGATGTGGCAGACACAAGTGGTGGGAGGAATCTGCTCTTCTTCTCCACCCCTCCTTTGGGGGGTGGGGAATATGGGTGGCCAAGGTCCCTCCCAGCGGAAAGCGCCTCACGAACAGAACAGAGCCATCTGCTCCAACCCAACCCAACCATCAGAGGGGTAGATTTTTGAAAAGGGCCAAAGAACTTGTTAATGTCATACAGATGCAATTCCATTTATAACATTCTATCTAAGCACACCCTTCTAAAGGCATTTAGGTTTTTGCCTTGATGCCTTCTAGCTCACCTATCCCCCCCTTTCCCAATACAAGCCTGTCCTTTACCAGGGTAACTGAGATTCCCTGCAAATCAGCTGCAGATATTTTATGACTGAACTCACTGAACCCTCATAGTGCTAGAGATATTCTTGAAAATACCCAGGCTTGATCTTAGGGAACCACCATCAATATGGAAACCAGGCACACAATGAGGGAAGAGGCGCTTGTTAAAATTCTTCCTCCCTGCACTGTCTCCCCCAACTGAAAACAGCCCAGCCCCAAGCCATTTTGGGCCAAGTAGGGAGAAGACAGGGACAATGTATGGATACCCTTCCACAAAGCTGGAGGGGCCAGGGAAAGCAGAGTTAAAAATCCCCCTTCCTGGATGCTGGAGCCCCAGGCCCACATCAGGATTCCTGGTTGCCGCTCTGCAATTAAATTACCCAGCAGCCAGTCCAATTGCCACCCCCATCATGTGGCACTTAGACCTTAGCAGGAAGCATACAAACAAAATACCTCCCCCCCATTCCTCCTGCCACCATGATGCCCCCCTCAAGAAATCCCTCCATATCAACACCCAAGCAGGCCATTCAAGAGAAAGCGTATAGATGTGCCCAGTGCCTGGTTTATTTTCTTCTTTCAGGGCTCTCCCCCCACCCCCCTATCACAGTATGACTTGGAAAGCCCCTTCTGTTTCAAAGGCAGCTTGCCATGCAGCAGAGGGGAAGGGCCGCCGTGTGACAAACCAGCCCATGACTGATGCTTTAGGGTGCTCGGAACTAGTCGCACAGTTGGATCCCAGCCTGTCAGAAAAGAGATTTGCAGCGGCACTTCAGGATGCAAGACAGGAGCAGGCCTGAATACCAGTATTTAGAAAGTCACTGCCCAAGGTTACTAAACGCATTCCCCGGTTTCTTTACTGAGGATCCGGTCTTTCTTTTAGTTCAAAGTCCAAGTATCTAGTCTTTATTGATGGCTCTATTTAAAAAGAATCCTATCAACTGAAGATTACCAAGAAAACTTGCTTCCACCGTTCTGGCCCACTCATTCAAAGACACTGCATGACTGAGAGGGTAGAGCTGCTCTTTGTCAATTAGGGCAGTGGCTCAAGTGGTTAAGACGCTGGACTGCAGACTGGAAGGTCTGTAGTTCAGCAGTTCGAGACCCGAGTGCCGCATGACGGAGTGAGCTCCCGGCTCTGGTCCCAGCTCCTGCCAGTCTAGCAGTTCAAAAGCAAGAAATTGCAAGTAAATAAATAGGTACTACTTCAGTGGGAAGGTAACAGCGTTCTGTGCGCCTCGGTGTCTAGTCATGCTGGCCACATGACCATGGAAAAAGTCTTCAGACAGCACTGGCTCTTCGGCTTGGAAACGGAGATGAGCACCGCATCCCTAGAGTCATATTTGACTGTCTTTCAAGCAAGCGAAACCTTTACCTTTACTATTGTTTTAATGGCTGGGCTATTTTCCTGGTCTGTAACGCAGGGTTTTGAGTTTTCTAACTTGGAAACAAACTGGTTATTGCACTGACTCTTTAAATAGCTAAAAGAAATTCAAACCCACTGCACTACACCTACTTTAAGGCTTGGGCTGCCTTGTGCCCTCCTCCCACTCCAAGACTGGGCCTGGTTAGATTATGATCAAGCAGAGAATGAACAGCATGTAGCAGAGTTAAGCGTAGCATAATTCTCAAGGGAATCCTATGCTCGCTGAAATCAATGGGCTTCAACTAGAGCAATTTCACAGGATTGTACTGGCCACCTACCACACTCCGGACACTATTCCTGAGGGGTTATGCTGCCGCATGGTAATTTAACAACCTTTTATTCTAACACAAGTCCCTGTGACAGAATGGGCTCCAGTCCCTGAAAACATATGCTAGAATGAAAAACTTGGTCGGGGCCCCCCGAAGACTGCCATTTGTAAATGTGAAAGCAGAGGGTTTTACAACGACACCCATCTCCCGTTCTGCTCCTGATGTGATGCTACTGCCCTGTTTACATGGGAGCTGTCAATCGGCTCAGTCGTCGCACTTCACTTTTCACACACGGCTTCGTGCCTCTTCCCCCGTGAGATAAACTGCACGGTGAGACTGCGGAAGCAAGAGTGTGTGATGTGCAAACTACAAATGTACTGGCAGACCTGCATTGCTGTAGTATAGATTCAGAAAGGTGGCGAGGGAGTTTCAAAGAAACAGAAGTTTCCCCTCCTTGCTAACTCTGGTTTACGCTCTTGAACTGGTTTTTTTTTTAAATTCAAACCTTGCTGAAGACACAATTGGTGGTTCTAGCTCCCCTGGAGCTCCCAAATGCCAAACTTTCATGCCGTGAGAAACAAAAGGCTTGTGGATCCACTGCACGTGCTGAACTCTCCTCCCTTCCCATCAGCCTATGCTGGGAAACTGGAGGGAAGAAATCATGCTGGCTGTGTCTCTGTTGGCTGTAACTGAAAGATCCAGTCACTCCCAGCACAGCAGGACTCCCCGCATTCTGAAGAGACACAGCCTAGAACAGTGACTCATGCAGAGAGTGACTTAGCAGGTGACCCCCCCCCCCCCCATGGCAGGTAATTCTTACACACTTAAAAAAAAGTTTGGGGATGCAAGATTTTTGTTCAGAAGGGGAGGGGGGGGGAGAGCACACATTGATGAACCATTAAGCTAAGGTCTTCCAAACCAATTTTGCCCAATCCCTCTACTGTGCTCAGGAACTTAGTGATCTCCAGCCACGAACATGACGACATGGAAACAAAAGGAGAGTCAGGGAGGGGCCTCTCCGTGTTCCTTAGGGAGGACCAAGAACGAGCGGCTTTTCATTCCTGCTGGCGAAGAATTCCGTGTCCGGCTGTCGGAAGGGCATCGCCTTAGATATTATTTCCAGCAATCTAAATCAGCCTGAAGAAACACAAACACCTTTTTTAAAATGTTGTGCTGCTCATTAAGGAAAAGGTGAGAGAGACTTAAATCTGGCTGTTTCCCATGTCAGGCAGACGAAGATACCCTAAGCGTGGAAGATGGAAAGGAATTCCAGCAGGAAATCCCAACACAGATGGAAGCAAACCAGGTTGTAGCACGATACACTTATGAAGCCAACCAGCCAGAGGACCTGGCGTTCCAGAAGGGAGACGTAATACTTGTCCTGTCTAAAGGTAAGCAAATCCCAAACAACAAGGTTTTTGTTACCTGCCACACATATAAAGCATACATGGAAGGCTTCTTCTGAATTCCCCTTCCTCAGACTTTCACTCCATTTTAGCAACCTTCAGTAGAGGCTGCCAGTCTTTCCCAAAATATTGCTTGTTATAGTGTCGAATGAATCAAACAGCTCCACCTACAGGGGGTTAAGAAACATTCAAGTATACAAGCAACTCAACTCTTTTGCTTAACCAAGTAGTCAAGTCAGAAAAGTGCGACGTGAAGGGCTAAATTAAGTGCTTAGCCACAACTTGTCTTATGCATATTGACAGACACTCTGACGAGGACAGCAAATATCCTCCAGGAAGTTGCTGCTTCCTTCTCTTTCCCAAGGCTGGGTCTCTTAACCACCTTTCAAGTTGCACCTCCTGACGCTTTCTTGGTCGCCTTCATCCATCGTTTCCTTCTTACCAACAGCCGTGGATGTCTTGTGTGTGCCCATACCTCTCTCCCATTCTGGGTTTCTGCCTCCTCTTTGTCAGCTCCCAAACACCAATGGCCAGATGCGGCCATCTGGAAACCCTACTTGCCTCCTTCGAAGCTTTGAGCGCCAGCTGGCACCTGCGCCCCCTGGCTCTGTTCCCCCATGGGTCCCCTCCTCACCCACCTGCTGGGGTTTCCAATTTGTGCCTCCCTTCATGCAGCAGACTCAGAGCAGGAGGGCAGATGGTACCAAGGGCAGGAGGCTCATCTTTCCCAGATGCCTCAAAGGTTTTTCTGAAAGGGGCTGGCCACCCACTCCTGTGGGTCATGTTACAGGAAGAGAGAGGCCTCCTGGTTGCCTGCGAGCCACTTTGCTGTAATGCTCATACCCCATCTTTTTGCAGCCAGGCGGTCTGAACTGACCAGCTGTGATGCAGGTGCACAGAGAATGCCTGGGGCCCGTAAAGAGCCCCAAAATTTGCACACTGGGTCTATTCAGCCTAATGTGGTATCCTCAAAGAGACTAAATCTTCTCCTTAGAACAACCTGGCCCTCTTTGAAGCCGGAGCAAAGTCAATGGATTATGCTGTTAGTCTTGCCTTTCTCTTTTTAAAGAAAACCTTTTTCTGAGACCTTCAAGCAATCTATTTCCTTCCTGAGCAATACCTGCCTTAGTTATTTCTTACAGCAACTACTTTGTTAACAGTGTAGAACTGCTCTTTGCTAAATGCACAACATCACTGTTATTTGGACTTTATGGATACGACGAGTTGCCCAGCCAAACTCCTCCCTTGCTCTGCCTGATTCTTGTCAACACTCCTGAGAGGCAAAAAACCAAAACGAGGTGGCCAGATGCAAAGGGCTTCTTGTAGCTCAAATCAGCTGCAGAACAGGGAGAGTTTTCTGGCAGGCGGGAGAGGCTGTCCCTGGCAAAATCCCACTGCTGCACAACCTTGAAAGGTATAGACCCCCCCCCCCCCTTATCCTGCTCTGCCTCGGGCCACCTTGAGACTTGCAGGTGCCCTAGTTTCTAATTCAGCAATGGGGGTCTGGTGCTCCACAGTGCAACTTGTTCTTGATGCTCGGCATTAGTAGAGTATGGTTTTGTTACTTCAATGTGACTTTCCTGTTTTGTATATTCTAGTGAATGATGACTGGTTGGAAGGCCAGTGCAATGGGAAAGTGGGCATTTTCCCCAAAGCCTTTATTGAAGAGCGCAGCAGCCAACACCTTGAAACTATTTCTGAAGCATAAAACAAGCTAAAGGACACCGCGAGAGGGAGCCAGCCGAGTTCTTCTGCCCTTCTCATTGCTCCCGGCACTTGAAAACACGACTTTTGTCTGAGCTGAAACCTCCGGGAAGATGTATTTATTTAAATGGGCATCAACTGAAACCAACCTTGGGGTTCTTAACCCGTACCCTGGCTCTAATCGTCAGACACAACTGGGCTTCAGAATTTAGACGCTCTTTTCACTCATTTCCGTCTCTGGAATAGCTTGAAAGTAGACCCCAGCGTGCTGCAGTGTGCTAGGAGAGCTGCCAGGGCGTAAAATGCCTTTAAGATGAGACAAGCCTTGCATTTGGCAGCTTGTTCGGCTTCCTCTGCTGTAACGCAGAGGATCCTAGGCGGGCCACCCAGCAGGTAAAGGAGGAAGGAGGGCAGGTCATGGAGCTAAAGGAGCGGCCACTGCTTCACCTGTCACTGCAGTGGGACGTTTCAAAAGGTACACACGCATACATGTTACTGAAACAGAATGACTGAAACACACTGGCCTCTTTCCAGACGACATCCTCCAGTGGGTTGTTAATCATCAGCCAGCCGGTGCATTTGCTTTACAGTGTTTCACCAGCACTAAAGTTTCCAACCGAAATGCCAATAAAGCCTTTGAAAAGCCACAGGATTCAATGCGTTTTGGGTTTTTTGCAATTTCGCAGGCTGGGCTTCTGAACCCCATGAACGCCACTGTCCGTCAGAACTGCCTCCACCTCTTCAGCCCCCCCCCCTCCCCACAAACCACCAAGCAGCTTGTGGGTTACTCCACAGCAATTTCGAAATGCCCACTTTGTGCCAGTGCCCAGCAATTTATAGTCTCGAATTCTAAAAAGTTACTGAATGGATGAATAGGCCCTCTTTAGCATGATGTGACGCGCATGGCCAATCCCCACTGGTAATTTCTGGCCTAGCAGGGCAACTGTAGCCCAGTGGTGCTAGCGGGATTGGGGTCATCGCCACCGAGACTGCTGAACTTGCGCCAGGATCGGCATGACCCTCAGAACCCCTTTTCTCTGCTGAGCAGGTTCGCCTCTCGCTGCTTGGCTCTGCAAAGAGAAACGGCATCCACGTGGCCGCATTAATCGAAGCTCAATGACTAGTGAAAGAAGATGATGTGACACCACCAGGCTGGCTGTAGAGAACATGGTTTAATTAAAGGCAAAAGCTGAGTTCAGCAGCTGCAGGTCTTGCACAGACAGACAAAAAACACAAAAGAAGCTTACGACACAAACCAGTTTTCTCTGCTGGGGGATCCCCCCTGTCCCTTGCGGCTCCCAATACAGAAGGGTATTATGTGCGTGTGTGCGGGGGGAGGAGAGGGAGGAAACGGGGAGCCCGGCCCTAAAGGTTGAGAAAAAACATTCCAAACACCGGATTTCTCATGCAGAATGGGAGCCTCCGGGCTGGGACTCTGGCACCGCTGGAAGAGTGAGATGGGAACCTGGTCAGGTGTTGTCTCGGGTGCAAGAATCAGTGGCGGTTCAAAACATTGGAATGTCGCAGCTGCCTGAGCGCACAGCTCAAATACACAAACTGGGGAAAGAGGGGAAGGTGGGATGGAACGAAAGGAGTCAAAGAAGCACAGAGAATCTCAGCTCAAGATTACAACCAGGGCAGGAGCTTCATCCTTGGGGGGGGGAGGGTTCTGGGGGGGGGGCGGAGGAACAAGTTTCAAAAATGCAATGCAGAGCAGCAACACTGCTAGCAAGGGGAGGCAAAGAGAGTCCAAGTCCTATCCTAGAAAGAGTACTACATGTACAGCTTCCCTTTACGTAAAGTCTGTTTGGGACTGTTTCCCCGACTCCAGTGTCACCCCACGGACCCTGGATGTGCTTTGCTCTGCAGCCGTTTCCTGGCTCACAGTTTCAGAACTGGTTTACGTACGCTCCTGCAAACGGCAGCAGCCTTGCGACATTTAGATTGTTTCCATAACTACCTTGGGAAACAGAACAAAAAAAGAAAAAGAACTGCTGTCCTTTTGCCCGACATGAGAAGAAGAACTGCCGTCTTCTTTCCTGCTCAATAAATACCAAGTAGGACCCCCTGTGCCCCATTCCGCACCCGTTGCAGGAATGAGGGGGACTACCGGCTTCTGTGCAAGGGTTCTGCGCCTGTGTCATTGGTTGCCTCGAACTTCCATTCCGGAACGGGGACCTTGTGGCTGCAGGGGGCGTGTGGCAGCGTGCAGAGTGGCCATACACCTACGGGGCAGAGGGACTGCAGCACAGCATCCTGTCCGGACGAACTCCTCCGGCTCTCCCAATTACTTCCGCTAGGACTCTGTGGGATGCCTCTGATGAAGAATAGAACTACTAGCAACCAGCAAGGAGAAGGGAGGGGAGAAAGGGGGCAACTGGGGGGGGGGGAGAGAAGGGGGGGGAGACACAGAAAGCTTCTACCTACCTACGTAAAGGAGTCAGGCTGTGAATGCACAGACCAGCTTGCCTTTTTTTTTTGTGAGACTGGTCGCTAGGCTATCATAAAATGTACAGAAATCTGAGCCATTTAACTTAAAACCTCATAGCAGTGACTTGCTCGCCCTGACGGGGAGGGGGGCCCTGCAGCGGCCACTGCGCTTTAGTATTGGAATTCCTACCCATGCGGGGTCGTCCACAGGCAGCCGTTGAGAAAGTGGGAGTGGTACCGGAGGGGGTCAAGGCCAGGTTCTCCTTCATGAAACTCCTCATCTAAACCCAGGAGACTGGCTGGCACACCCCCTCCCCCCCCCCCCCAACACTGCTGAATTTACCACCACCCACCTCTGGCTGGACCGGTGACTGGAGGGGGTTGCTACACACCGACTACAAAGCACATCTGTGTATGGAAGAATTCAGTGTGACCTCACTGCTGAGAGAGTCATAATCAGGAATTTAGATGTCGAGGAGTAAATTTCAACTACATTCTCAGTCAGCAAAGCTATCGGTAATAGATTCCTATTGGGTCCCCCCTAAAAAAACATTGAGGAGAAGGATCGAGAAGTTCTCAGTGGCTTCTCCCATCTGCTCTTCATTCTCGGCTTTTTTTTTTTGTTAAGGTTTCCCACGTGGTCGAGGGGGGGGGGCATGCACGATGGAGAAGGTGAGAGGCGGTGATATCGGGTTACCGTGAGACAAACAGCAGTCCCTCTCTCCCTCCAGAGGGCCTGGGGGGGTACGGGAGAGTTCCTGATGTTGGCTTTTCCGTTGCACTGCAGACATTTCTGTGCACACTCGGTGGGTTGGTGGAGCACTTACGCCCTCCTGACGGCAAAGAACAGAAGAGAGGGCTGCCACGCGCACAGGACTGTGTGGGCCAGTCCTGCAAACCCAACATGCCATGAGTTATGGAGGCCTTCGGTTGCAAAGGTTGCCATCTCCTTTGTTCTCAGTGTGGCGGGTTCATGGCACCTTGCCCGCGTTGCTGCTTCTGCTTCTGCTGCATCAACAGCTGCTCCAGGGCCGAAGGTCCAGGGTGCATCATGGTACTGGACCAAATGGACTGAAAGAAAGAAAGAAAACATACCATTGTCATCGACACCACAGTACCCAGTAAGATTAATGCAACAACAACAACAACAACAAAAATGCAGAAGCAGAAAGAAGAATAAGAGAACACTTAATCAATCCAAAGCAGTAAGCATCCTTCCCATACTCATTACATTCTTAGTTTGGTGTAGTGGTTAGGAAGACAGACTCTAAACTGAGAGGACTGGGTTTGATTCCCCACTCGACCACATGCAGCTGCTAGTGTGACCTTGGGTCAGTCACAAGTTCTTTCAGACCTGCTCTCTCAAGGACAGTCCTCGGGAGAGCTCTCTCAGCCCCACCTACCTCACAAGGTGTCTGTTGTGGGGAGGGGAAGGAAAAGGAAGCCGCTCTGAGGCTCCTTTGGGTAGTAAAGGGCGGGGGCGGGGTATGAATCCAATCTCCTCTTCTTCTTTTACTGTACTGTATATGGGCAACTAGCAGCTCAGGGAGCCCATTTCATTCCCCCCCTCCCAGCTGGTTTTATAGCACTTCAACTAGTTTTCATCACCCAAGCAAAAATGCTCTTTTATACAACAAATGATGGGTTCCAGCAGAGCTTTCCCCTTTTAATACACCCCAAGTACTCCGAAACAGACAAAAGACAGAGGTACGTAACAAAACAGAGGGGCTCTGCTCAAATCTCCATTCCGATTACTTTGAATCACCCACCCACCTTTACATCACGCTCTGGGGAGAAGAACTTCCGGGTGATCCCCGGCCTGAAAGATATCTGGCAGTCCTCGACCAGGGCCAGGGCCTTTTCAGCCCTGGCACCACTCTCTGCCTAATGACATCCGTGCCCTGCAGGACATAGTGCAGTTCCGCAAGGCCTGCAAGACAGAGATGTTCTGCCAGGCCTAGGGTTGAGAACAGCAATGGTCTGTCAGAGAGTTTGTCCCCTTCCATTTCTCTCATCCCCTATGGGGGCTGGATACAACTGGTTCCTAACTGCCATCTGAACAGACTTAAAATTGTTACTGTTCTACTGTTTTTAATCGGATCTGTAAAACTATTTATTGAGATGCTGTTCACCACCCTGAGCCCTGGCATAGGTAAGGGCGGTCTATAAATAAATAAAGATCCAGCGGACTGTGCTGTGGCTTGCACGGACTGGGCTAACACTATCGGTCCTTCAGAGGTGCTGCTCAGCTCAAAATATGATCATAAAACCAGCTGCTAAACAGGGCAGCACTCCTCTGAAAGGAGACCTGCCCACAAGCCACAATGAAGTTAGTTCCGCAGGGCATCGAAGGCAGAGGAGTTCCATCAGGCTAACAACATATACAGTATACATTTAAATATTCATAAAACCCATCAAATCAGCATAAAACCATACAATACATCATAAAAGATGGCAATCTTTTGTCAGCTAAGTGGGACCTCCAGGCTCCTGCCTAGTGTTAGTCCTCGGTTGGTGGTACTGGGTTTATGTTCTTAAATGCTGCGCGTTGCAGTAGTTTGCCTACATGCCAATGATCAGGAAACCAGCAACATATTTCGAATAGTTCAAGGATGATCCAGATCTGATCAGACTGGTCTGCCAAAATATTCCAAAGCCTAAGAATCCAGAGTGTTGCCCCAAGGAAACAGCATGTTGTTCACCTTAAGCAATGACAGACAGCTAAACTAATTCCCCGCCCCCAAGTGAAGCTCATAATGCCTTCCTCTTGTACTGCAACACATCCTACCTTCAGGCTTTCCATGAGCACGGCCGACGAATCCTCTATTGCTGGGCCATGGGCTGCCCAGGTACCACTTGGAGTGCTGGATGGGTGCCAGCTACTCTCTGAAGAGGAAGATGTTGCCGGAAGATAGTCCAGGCCAAATCCCCCCATTGCTGAAAGAGGAACATTAACAAAGTCAGTCAGTCACCTTTATTGGCATGTACAGATACTACAATCAGCAGCTGAACAGAGAGGGGTACAAAGCCAGCTATATAAAAGTTTATGTGGCATTTAAAAAAGAAAATGAATACTATAACATTTCCTGACAGACTCTTATTGTGGACTGTAAAAACAGGGCTACCTTCTCAGTGACTTCAGGTAAGCAATCGTTCAGAAGACGATAAACCTTGATATGATCGGAAAATTCCGACATTCCAGCTAAAAACAAGTTTAAATGTTTAACACGCAGGTCTGCATATAAGTAACAATGAAGGAGAATGTGTGACATCAATTCAACACAGCTGGAATTACAGAGACAGGTCCTAGACAAGAATGTTACAGTTGATTATTTAGCAAGACACTGAAGTTACACTTCATACTGGAACCTCCCCACCCACCTGGCTTATCCGTCTTCCATCGATCTGCCACCCTCCGATCTCTGTTGTCTGGTGTCCCAATGGGCCCAAAGTTGGAGAATGGAACAGAGTTGTGGTTGTGAGTTGGAGGAGAGCTTGGCAAACTGCTAGGGTTCGACGAATGAGGCGACTGGCTAGCTGGTGTTGAATGATCTATCGAACAAAAGATTAGCAGAACTAAGTGAAAACAATTGAAATACCTAAAGAAGACAGAGAACAGTTACCGATCTTGTACTCTCTCCACAACACTATTTATGAGTTGGTCCTGGTGGACTAAATGAACTTGAAGGGCAGAGGGAAATACGGGATGATTATCTATAATGGATGCCCTTCATGTGTTCATCTGTGCATTCACTCACACAGAGCAGCATTCAGAATCTTGTAGAGCTAAAATCTACACCTTGGCACATGTAGCCTCTTCCGTCAAGGAGAAAAACTGTACTCAACACACACTGCCTTGAAAGGCAAAACCAGCACTCCCTCTCCTGCTCAACTCTCCATGCAGATCACCCCAGCAGCAAGTAACAGAAAAGACACCCGCAAGCAGGGGAAAATTTTGGGGTTCTATGTCCATGCAAACAACCGGCTGAACAATACAGCTACCTTGAATTTTAACCTGTGTATAACCACCACGAAAAGGTCCCAGGTCCAAGGTGACAATGTGGCCAATTTGCCGCTGAAAAATGCTGTGTCAAGCCTGGATGGCCGGCGTGCACAGAGAATGAGACAGCCCACCGGAGAGGTTAGGAGTTGTTAATTTCTTTTTTGGAAACGGATGCTACACTCTGATCATCAAGAGAACAGCACATTCCAAGGACAGTGTGCAAAAGGTACTGAAACGACTGAAAATAGACTACAGTGACGTCCCCTGCACTATGAACAGACTGAACCTCAGAAGAAGTGGGTTGAGGAACCAGAACTGGCATGACTGAAGAGAACAGAACATGCATTAACGGCAGATACTACAGCAGCCATACAGTGAACAGCTAGTTACCGTAGTTGTTGCTGGGCCTGAAGGTACATATATACGTCACCAAAGATTGCAGTTTTGTGATGCACTTTTTAAAATAGTTGTGGTTTGCAATTTGATTAAAGCTTTCGGATTATAATTTCACCTTTTTTTTTGTAATTGACAGTGAAAAACTCTAGACGTAATTTTTTTTCCAACCTGAAGATGTAACTTGCACTCCCCTTAACAGCAGACAAGCTCTGGGAGCCTGGTCTTTCTCCTTTTGGGTTCTAACTTTTCAGTGCTGAGGAGACAAACGGATTTGGGAAGCTGGTGAGAGCTAACTGTGCCATCCTGGGGCCAGGCACCTGCCAGAGGCTCCTAGACAAGGGCCAGAAAGAGCATGGCCCCGGGGGGCGGGGGGGGGGGCGGGGGGTTGTCATGGGCGAGGAGGTCCTGTAAGGTATGAGGGTCCCAGACCATAAGACTGGTATTAAAGGTTAATACCAGCACCTTGAATTGGATCTGGAGACTAACTGGTAGCCAGTGCAGCTGCCACAGAACTAGAATAATATGAGCTGACCATATTCTGGTCAGGGGTGTGCATCTGGATACACCCATGCCAAAAATATACCTGAAAAATACCTTATTGGTATTTTGGGGGTATATCTGGCACCCCAAATATATCCAGGAAAACAAAACCAAACCAAAAAAAGGCGTATCCCCCCCACCCCAAATCCCAGAAATATTTGGGAATTACTGGGAAGATTGGGAGCCAGCACTTGCAGGTTCCACGGGATTGTTTTTGCTTTCTTTCTCTTTTCCCCACACTTTGTTTCTGTGTATCAGGGATTTTTATGGGCTTCCCCCATGCTTTAGTCAATTTCAAATGAGTCTTGTCCGTTTCTAAAGCTCCCCCCCCCCCGCCACCGCCAGCATTCCTTCCTGTTCCTTTCCCAATTTTCTGCATACAGCTCGCAAAATTCCCCCCTTGCTTGGACTTGTTATTCTGTGCTTTGAGATCAGTCCTTTTAATCTTGCAGTGCCACTGGGTTGTGCTGGGCATTCTGTACACTGTAACTGGTTGTGCGGGGCTTGCAAAAATGTCCCTCTTCCGTAAGTACTGCAGAGATTCTCTGGTTTGACATTAGTCCTCTTTTGCTTGCACTGCCAAAGTGGCACTGGTTCTGCTGGGTATTCTGTACACTGCAACTGGCTGTGCTGGGCTTGAAAAAATGCCCCCCTTCAGTTTCCACTGCAGAGATTCTCTGGTTTGATTTTAGTTCTGTTTGGATTGGCACATTGTCTTGTAATTCTGTTGGGATTACTGAGCTCTGCAATGGTTCTGTTGGATTTGCTGTTTATTCTTAGTGATTGCTACTTGCAGGCATGGCTTTTTTGTCCTGGAAGCAGCTTGCAGGGATCCACTCCCCACTTCATATGAAATAATGCAGAACATCTGGGGGCACCCTGCTCAGGGGCCAATAAAATTGGGGCCCTTGGTCCAATCAACTTGAAATGTGAGGATTATTTAAAGAACAGGCACCAGCAGCTCTGCTGCAATTTTGGTGGCTGCAGCTCTAAAAACAACTCCCCCAGCCACCCAGAAACCTTTAAAAACAACTGTACCTTTAATTCCCAAAGCTGTTTTCCATAAGGAATAATGGGCCCAAAAAATTCAGAAAACCGGGAAAAAATCAAAATCCGAATACCATGCAGTATTTGGAATTTTGGAATTCCTATATTTTTACCCGAACCCTAAGAAACCTGATTTTTTTTTTTGCACACTCCCATTCTGGACTACCTGCAGTCTCTGAGGTGTTTTCAAGGGTAGCCCTACATAGAGTGAATTACAGTAATCCAATCTGACCATAGCATGGCTCAATGTGGCAAGGTTTGACCCAGGTAAATAAGGAGGCAGCTAGCACACCTGGTGTAGGTGAAAAAAATGAATGGATTTTTAAAGACTGGACTGGTACAGTACTCGGAGGCTGAAATCCCATCAGCCTGTAGTTAGGACCTGACTGTTGCTCCCATGAGACTCCTGGACATAAGAGTATGGTGCTTGAGGGGCTGGGGGGAGAGAGAGATCCTTGCTAACAAGAAAGGGTACTAATAGAAAGGGGGATTCTTTTTTTTAAAGGCCTAGGATTTTTTTCACGAGAGAAGACTCTACAAAGAAAATTCTCTATAGCGCTGCTCTGACAGCAGTCAAGATAGAAGTGAACGCAATGGCACCCACCTTGCCCACATGAGGTATTACCTGTGGAGAAAGGGATTATAAGCACCAACATGCAGGCTTTTGCTTTCGGAAGTTCTGAACATTGGGCTGGGTGGGGGACACAAACTCGTGCAATTGTACAGAGACCAGAAAGAACTTAACTTGTATAAAACCAAGTCAGTGAACTGGATCTCGCACACCCGTTCTGCTAGTGGCAGCACTTTCCTCTAGGGCAAGAGGCACAAGACAGGGGAAGATCCCTTGCTCTGGAGGAAAGCGCCACTGCTACTAGAACAGGATCCAACTGTCTCCGATGGTCAATTCAGACATCATGCCAAGCTGCTGTCTCAATTAACAAACCACAGACACAGGAATGCTGAGGAGATGGAAAATTAAAACAGGCAAACCCATCTAAGCTATGTTGTTTATCTGTTACATGATTAAATGTTCAAACCATAGTGCAGGTTTTGAATTATGGTTAATGCAAGCCACTGTTTGGTATCATGCCAGAATCAAGCCACTGTGTGGCTGGTAGATAAGCATTACCTGAGCTGGCTGGGAGGGATGGAGACCATGGCGTCCCTTCAAAGAGAGAATAGAGTGAAGTCTCCTGGTGAGCCACTGACGGAGTGACATCTGGCTTTGTGCTGGCATTGAGGTTTTTCCCATACACCTCATTGAACATGCTGTTTGGGTATCTTTCCTACAAGGCCAAGAGACAGAGAGATCAATCCAAACCCCAGGCTGATCCAGTACATTACCGCATTGACAAGCTCGCACACCTGAAGTCAGCTTTGCTTGTTCCTGCCCACACTCTTCGACAGGGATTCCTATCACAGCCGGAATCAGAGAAGGCCCTCCCTCCCTCAGCTGGTAAGCAGGCATCCGGCACTGCAAAAATTACAGCTGCCATAGCAACAGTGTCAAAACTCTCTGGGAAAGATGCTAAAGGAAAACTGATACGGGGGGCTCAGACACATTTTACTACATTTTAAAAGAATTCATACTTTTTTTATCCCCCTAAAGAGCCTAGGATAGTACATGTGGGACCCTCCAACTCCAACTCACCCTCACAACAACTTTATATTGCTACTGATAACTACCCATCAAACTCCACGGCGGATATAGGAGGATTCCTGCCAGCTGCACTTGTACACCCTTCACCGCTCTAGCCTTGCTGCTTCCAGTCATCCTCAGCTGAGGAAAAGCAATTCTACCACATCTCCACCTTAGTTTATAGCAACATGCAGAACCAGCAAGGGTGTGGACTCCTCCAAGGGTAGGCAGTTCTTACTCTCAGGGGTCTAAGAGTGAAAGGTAACTCTGTTTTAATTCAAAAAAGTGTTCCTTGGCTACCATAAATTTAGGAGGTGCTGCTCTGACCCCTACACTGCCCTAGTTCCGGACAACTCACTTGGAAAGTCCCTTCAGGTTGGGTAGCCATTTTGCTCTGCAGTAGAAAAGCAACATTCAAGTCCAGGAGCACCTCAAAGGCCAACCAGGTTTCCAGTTTCTCTCGAAAGTTTATACACTGGAAACCTTGTTGGGTTTGAAGGGGCTACTCGACTCGAAAATCCTGCTGACAAACTAGAATTAACATTAATGCGAATTCAGCACCTGGCCAGGCCAGGTAAATAAGTGATATCCAAGAGAGTGATTTAGAGATGACAGGAAAAATGCAAGCCACCGTGGGAAAGAAATGTAAGTGGACATGCTGGACTTAAATTAAGGATCACATTACAGTTAGTGACTGAATAGCCAGATGAATTAGGCAGTGTTTAGTGTTCAGGACAAAATAAAATTGTGAGAAAGGCACCTATGTCTATTGCTTCACATGCTACTTTCCCCCCGACAGAATATGATTTCATTGTCAGAAAAGACATGGGTTTGGTACTGACCACTAGAAACACAGACTGGGAAGCTGCAGCAGCTACTCAGGATGGGTACCTTCAGCATACCCATGCCACCATTCAAACGTGGCAAGGTATACACTGTGACGGGCCTACTTATCAGAAAGGGAGTATGTGATGGTAAATCTGTACCTGGGCTTTGCCTAATTCAGACTACAAGGTGAGGGGCTTAGGTAACTGAACGTACACTTATCTACAGAATATCCCTTTCACAAAAAACCAAACCAAACCCAAGGCTGCTTTTGAGGAGTTAGCAAATGTATCAATAAATTCATGCTGCTGCCCAGCATAAAGAGGCTGAGAGGTCTTTGCAATTTATTACCTGGTTAAGAGAGAAGCCCGTGAGGGACAGGAAAGAAGGTGACTGAGACATCAGATCTGACGGTTTCTCTAGCAGCGATTTCTTCAGAAAACCGGAGAAGTGAAAGACATTGTTAGGCATTACTGCAGACTGACTATTTCGATCATCTTTCTGCATAAAAACAATAAATCAGTAATTGTCAGAAGAGTGCTCAAATGGGGTGTAGGTGTATGAAGTGGGGGCAGAAACACAGTGGAGACCTTCTTCTGTTATAAATTACAGATGCCTGGAACACACTGTGCAAACATCTATGGATCACAGTCTTTAGTTTTACAGGTGGCAGTAAAATCAAATAGCCACATTGGTTAGGAAGATGAAGAAGGCAATTCACCTGGGGAAGTTCAGCGGAAAGCACTGCACGCTTCAACTTTAAAGAAGCTACAGAGCTTAAACTGCAGCTTTGTCAATGACCACTAACTGCCCATCAAGGCGTATAGGTTAACACACTGGGTTCTTCGCTCAAACTTGTAAATTCATGGTCTGAATTAACCTGGCTTTCTTAACATACTTTGTAAGAAAGAAACAGGAAAGAATGCCACAGGCAGCCGCACACATGATGGGTGGAATCCTGTGATCTGAGGACGTGACAGTTCTGATCTTTCCCATGTTTCCTGCTCCCCAGTCCTTCCCTACCCTGAGAAAGCTTATTCTCAGGGTCACAGGACCAGTGCAGCTTAATAGCCATAAGGTTTAAGAGGTTATAGCAGGGAGGAGGCAAAGGGACAAAGTCACTCCTCTTTCTTCTGTCAACAGAGCTGAACTGACCCAGAGTCAGAACGTACTGCTGGATCAGTGACCACTGGTGCCGTACACTGACGGGTCATGGGATCTAGCCCTGTGCCTGGATGCTCGGCTATCACAGAGACAATCAGCTTAAATTCACTAAAATATGACAAATATGTAAGGCCGTCTCTATGCTGTAATTCTGCAGAAGCAGAGAAAGAGCTGGTGCTTGATTCCTGGGCTTGCAGGTCCCCTGTGGACTTAACAGTTATGTGGATGGCACTGAGAAGAAGAAGAGATTGGATTTATACCCCGCCCTTCATTACCCAGAGGAGTCTCAGAGCGGCTTACAAAGTCCTTTCCCTTCCCCTCCCCACAGCAGACACCCTGTGAGGTAGGTGGGGCTGAGAAAGCTCTGACAGAAACTGCTCTTTTTCAAGAACAGCTGTGCCAGAACTACGGCTTGCCCAAGGTCATCCAGCAGGGGCAAGTGGAGGAGTGGGGAATCAAACCCTGTTCTCCCAGATAAGAGTCCATGCACTTAACCTTGACAGCAAACTGGCTCTCTGAGGAGACGAGGGAGGAGGAAGTTGGCATTCGCAAAGAAAAAAGGAGGGGATGATTTTTCCCCCTTCCCAAAGGCAACCCCTTTAATCCATGTGGTTATTACTACACATAGGTCTTATAACCCTAGAAGACAGCTTTCCTGGGGCCAGAAAGGAGAATTAAGAGTCTCTAAAAGGGTTCCATTTTCTTTGGAGGGAACTCAGTGCAAACTGCTGCTGGCTTTATAGTGTACCTTGTGCTTGGAACCTGTGATGGAGCTACATTGTAGGGCAGCTCATTCCCCAACAAGTCAAGCTGATTGGAGGCGGCTTCAGATTTGGTTTCCAGAACTCACTGGGAGATTTAGACATTCAGTTTGACAACCCCTCCAGCAGTAACCCAGCCAGGCCCTGGAGTATCAGACAGGCCTTGGCAATAAAGCACCCTGATTCCTGGGCACCCTCTCCCCACATTTCATAGGCAGAACATACACTGGTTTAAACACAATCAAGGTCCCCAGAACAACATTAAAGTACAGGTGGCTGAAGACATGCCAAACCCAACCAAATCCTACACAGAGTTCAAAACTATTCTGCTGGGCTGAACAGATCATAATGCGCTATTCCTTCAAGCCTGGTGCCTTTGGCCAGAATAATTCACAAACACTTGAGGCTCCAGGTAAGATCACTGTCCTCCAATATACATCATTCACTCCGGATGTTAAAGGAACAGGAAAGTAAGCACTTTATGTCAGTCTTTATTGGTATCTTTGCTTGACTAGGCCCCATCCATTATTTTTGGACATGGACGGCTACCATTTTTCAACCCTTCTGTAACATCACTCAAGCAGCAACCTTGGACTGGCAGATGTACTGCAAGACAGTGTACATTCTGAGGTGTTGTTTTTCATCCAACTCAAGCATTCCCTTGAATGAATCAAGAGCTAGATCTAAAGGGCTGCCAAAAAACAAAAACAAAAAACCTCAGCACAAACTACTGTCTCCTCTAAGCCTCAGTCTTTGGTGGTGGAAAGCGCCATCAGTTAGCAGCTGATTCATAGTCCGCAGGGTTCTCAAGACGAGAGACACTGAGAGGTGGTTTGCCATTGCCTGCCACTGCACTGCAAGCCTGGACTTCCTTGGTGGTCTCCCATCCAAGTACTAACTCTTCTTAGCTTCTGAGATCTGACAAAATCACAATAGTCTGAGCCATCCATGTCAGGACACCTCAATCTTCCTGGCAATCAAAAGCTTGAATTAAGTAGTCGCTTATGTTGTTGTTTTTTTAAAGTCAGGATGTTATATTACCCTTATTTTCATGCAGTGGGGACAGAGCCATGGTAATAATAGGAGAAAAAGCATCTACTTCTTGATGCCACACCTCAATTTAGCATCATGTGATCCCATCTTTCTTCATACTACGTACCTCTTCCAACAGCCAGTTTGCTGTCTTTAATGGTTAGATTCTTTCTAATCTCTCATCACAACCTTCTATGCAACCACACTGTGTGGTAGCATTAGCATCCCTATTTTAAGGGATTGGATGGAGGTGGAACTAAGGCTGAAGGACTGTGACTAGCCTAAAGTCAGCCACTCATTTAAGTATTACAGTCTTTGGCCGAGGACAGACTGGCAGTCCGGCCCGCTCTGCCTCTGCTTCAAAAGCGGAGGCAGAGCGGCCGTTCAGACTGCCGCATCTGCCTCGAGGAGGTGGCCCGGACGCATCGCGTCCAGCGCTGTGCTCCTCCCGCAGCAGCCGGGCACCACTTTAAAGTGGTGCCCCGGCTGCTGCAGCGCGCGTTCCACCTGCCTCCAGCGGGTGTGAACGCGCGCCGGGAGGGGGAGCCGCGCGGCGTTCACACGCCACCGTAGGAAGCCGCCTGCAGTCTGGGCGGCTTCCTTCCAGCGGCGTGCAAATGCCGCGCGGCGGGGGCAATTCCCCCCCACCTTATTTTGCCGCGCCGCAGAGGCGCGGCAGAATACAAGTCTGTAGTCGCCCTTTATAAGGAGATTGTTAGAAAACATTCCCCCACTGGTAGTGCTGTGTGCATTAGGCATAATGCCTCAAAACCTCTTGTCCTCTGTGTCAGTGCAGGCTGTCCCTGATGACTGGTGAGGCAGTAAACTTGTAGGCATCTGGAGAAAGAGGCTTTAAAACATTACAGGGAAGTGTTTTTGGCCATATTGGCACAGGAAGTTGGTCCAGAGTTCAAAGCTGAGCAAATATTAGAACTCCTTGGCCATCCAGAATCCACTGGATGAGAGAGGTTCTTTGGTCACTGTTTCCAATCAACAGTAAAAGTCTCATCCTGGAGGAACATGCAATATACCAAGGACTCAAGGTGGTGGTGGCGGAAGAACCTCATTCAGTTCCTGTCTCTCAGCAAAGCAGGACTGACATAACACAAGCCAGCCCACTCTACTATTTTGTGTTGATGCTTTAAAAGGTAGTGTATTTTGATAATCTTCTTCTAGACGAGCATTAGATACATCTTGCTTCAAATAACCGTGACAACCTTAACTGGGGATCTTAACTGGGAACATCTACTATACTCTTCCTACGCAACGTGTAATTTGTACATCACAAAAATAGTGATATAGATGTTTTGTCTGAAGAAGCTCCTGGTGAAAATGAGAAGGTTCTATCACACCAAGAGAGACCTTTGAATACCAGGTGCTGGCAACAAACAGGGCAAGGCGCAGGACTTCATGCACAGGACATGAGCTTTTCCAGAGGCATCTGCCAGGCTGCTGCAAACAGAATGCTGGACTAGACAGGCCCTTGACCTGATCCAGCAAGGCAGGTCTCATGTGCTACAACCATGGGAAGATGTTAATCTGACACAGACATCCCTGACACCTTCAATGGACCCAGTGAGCTTTTTTTGTGCAGATTCCAAGATAAATGACAAACAGTGCCCTGTGGCTCCCTCAAAAGAGGGATTGGCATGGCTTACAAACCGTACAACCTGCTCGAGAATGTCTCCCATTACCAAGGTGGACTGTACCTCCACAACACTGGAAACAAATGGATGTTCTCTCTTGCAGGCTATGACCTCCTGCTCTTTAGGCACTGTTCATTCATGTTCTGGTGCACTTTGGAAGGATTCCACGTAGCTTTTGGTGCAAGGCAGAGAGGAATCTGGAAATTCTCACAGCAAGCCAAGAGGTCGGGGATTTGGATCAGCCAGGGTTGCAGCTTCCTTAACTTTTCAGACTGTGCCTGCTTACGAGCTCTGGATCAGGGACATGTTCAGCTGAAACAGCTTCTCCTGCCATAGTTTTTCAATAGGTCACCTGCTCACCTGTCTCGTACACATACACACACACACACACTGGAGAGAACATGAGAGCTCACAGACCCTTTCCAGAGCTTAAGAAACCAGGCACTGAGTCAGAAAGCAGTAGACAAGAGCAAGAGTCCAGTAGCACCTTACAGACTAACAAATATGTGGTGGGGTATGAGCTTTTGTGAGCGACTTGTGAATGCTCAGACCCCGCCAAATATTTTGTTGGTCTTTAAGGTGCTACTGGACTCTTGCTCTTTTCTACTGCTGCAGACATACTAACACGGCTACCCATCTTGATCTATCAATCAGAAAGCAGAAACTCTAGGATCAAGATTATAAGCGCATTATAGCCACTTCCTCCCAGCAGTTCTCCTGCCTGTGGAGACCTACCACTGATTCAGATTCCCCCACTCTTTTGGCAAGCAGGCATGGATTTCATGTGAACTACTGACCTCGCAAGGGAAAAAAATTAAAAATATGCTAAAAGTATGCCAAAATTAGAGCAAGAAGCAGCAGAATTAAGTCAGATACATACAAAGAGGCTTCGTCCAGGAAGAGACGCGAGAGGCCCCAGCAGAGCTGGGTAAAGATCAGGAGGATTAGAGAAAATCAGCTCTTCCTCCTCCTCCAAGGCAGCCAGACTCTTTAACAGGTCCGGAGGAAGCAGAGGGGAGCTCTTGGGGTCCTAGTGACAGAAAGGAGCACAGTGAGACGCAGCAAGGGACGGCGAGAAAGCAAGAACAGCAGCAGGGAGGTGGCACCGGGGGTGGGGTGTTACGGGAACAGAACGAAGGCCCATACGAAGCACAAAGACTGCAAAGCGGGCTACTGGACAAAAGAAGGGTATGCAAGGACAAGCTTATGCCAGCATGCAAAAGCAGCTCATAGAGGTAAAGAACAGGGCAACGAGAAACTGAAGAGGAGAAAGAGAGAAAGTTGAGGTAAACTGTCTTGTTCTTTTGTGTTTTAGAAATCACACTGCTTTAAATTTATGGCCAGCAAAAAAAACACCCCAAATTACTAGGTCCTACTTATGAAGAACACAATTTCTACTACTTTAATGATGACTGCTTACTAAGAAACACATTTTGTCAACTCCCCAGTACTTTGGTCACCTTGCAATTTGCAAACGCCACTGAGATGCCATTATGTGACTCAGTTTTTATCAGCATTCCTTCTTACTCTGTTGATCACGGCTGGATGCATTATCACCACGTATCTTCAATGAGAGCCAGGTCTGTCCCTCCCACCCAACTGAGCTTCTAGCATTTATGCAGAATGCAAACCTGATCAGGGATCTAATCTCCCACTGCCTCACCCCTCTTGGCCTTCCCAGGCCCCTCCCGCTTTTTCCACGGCACCTCTCACTGCGCAGCAGGGATCTCATCCCTGGTGTTGCTCATTTTAGACACTAGGCAAAGGTCTGCAACTAAGATTAGCTAGGGATGCTAGAATTTGGACATCTGCTTTGACAAGTCTCAGGACTCTGTGCCACCCTTCTTAGAATGCTCCTAGGAAACCCTAGTAAAAAGAGACTTCCTGGCAAAATGATCATACAACATCATTATAAAGGAAAGCAGGTATTAGATCCAACAGCACTAACTCAGCTGAAGGCACAACTAGCAAAGCAAGCCAGCTGTTCCTATCTTCCGCTCACTGATGGAGCTGCAGCACTCCTTGCCGGGGCTATTTTTAATGGTCGGTCCCTGGCTGCCGCCAGCACATTCGGAAGTGCGAATGATTGGCTTGAGTGGAAAGCAGCTGCAAAGGAGTTTGGGAGGCCCAATCCTGCTGCAGATAAACAAAGTGCGTTCTCACCCCCTGGTCACTACCACATGCACATGATCACTGGATAAAAGGCAACAGGGATTAGCATTCCAGCAGCTGCCTGCCCTGGTGGGTTAAGCCAAGCCTTTTCTTAGAAATGGAGAGAACTGGGCATCCCTGGAGGGGCTGCTGCAAGCACTTGTAAGGAAGTGCAGTCAATGGCCCAAGGAGCTGTGAACCGCTATACCCCACTATTCTCCGTAAATGCCTTGGTCTCCTGCTCCATCAACCCATCCCAGATGCCAGCAGTTTTTGCAGCCCTGCCTCCTTTTTCACAAGGATTTGGCGTCCTCAGCAGGACCTCCCCCATGCCTTAAGTCAAGCATCGGGCCCATATGGTCTTGCTCCTACTTCTGTACATCTGGTCTCCAACTGTGGTTAAGAACAACTGCTGCCAGGAGAGAGCTGTCTTCAGTTTGCTTTGCACACCTAAATCTTAACTGCGATACAGTCTGATACACCCTACCTTATGTCCTGCTCTGTTTTGGAAGGAACCCACACACTGGAAGCTGGACTTTATAACCTTTCACAGGACAAAAACTCCACTCCTCTCACCCGGGCAACTCGCCAGGGACACCTGTCCACCTACGTATTCATTGCCTTTTGCAGCAGTTACTTCAGCATCATTTTTTGCCTCTCACTAGGCTGCTTCTTCCTCATACAATGACCCCAGCCAATCAGGGATCACACTGTGAACGTAACGTCAACATCAAGCCAGCCAACCAGATTTGGTGTTGTGACAATGTCACTGAGGGAAAGGGAATACTACTGAGAGGGGAAGGCAACGTTCCCTGTCTTGCACTTGCTCTTGGATGGGAAGGAGGACTGGGAGAAGGGGGAAATGATCTGTGCTTGAGAATACGTGTCAGGGACTAGAAACTCGCCTGCCGCTATACAGAGAATGCAGGTATGTTGCTACTCATAGTTCCACTTCCTATGCCCTATCATCAGCCGACTGGGCAAACACTTCAGCACTGATTGCAACACCCCCCTTGCCATCTGTCAAAAGGGGGGGCCTGTTTTTGTAGCAGGCATACCTAGTATGTAGGTCCCTTTTCTTCTAGCATAGAACCAACAGGATAAAAATACAAATGCATCTCATTATGTGTGAAACAAAAAGATAGCAGGGAAACGGGGACACCCCGTCTGCCCTCCCTAATAGGCGCCCCTCTGAGAGTCCCCACAAACCTCCCCACTGATTCTGCTTGACGTCTAGGGCACTGTCCTCGTCCTTCTACGTTCTGCCAGTGGCTCATTGGTTCGGTGGCACGTTTACCTCAAAACCCATCCTAGGCACGGCATCCTGCTCCGGACGGAAGACTCCTTGCTGCCGTTTGCCCCTGCGGTCCATGTTTGCTTGCTGCTGTGCCATCACAACATGGCTGTCGGCCATGTAAGAGTCCCAGTAGAATTCTGGCACCTTGACCTCCGAGGGGTTCTGACTATATGGCTCCATGGGGAAAGGCTTCATCTTCTTCTCCAGAGGCTGCTGCTGCTGCTGCTGCTGCATGAGGGGAGGCTGCAGCGACTGTTCAAACAGTTTCAGGGGGTCCTGACTCTGAAGGTAATAGGGCTGCTTCACAGGCATAATCTTCCCCAGCGGGCCTTGGACCTGAGGAGGGTTCCAGAGCTGCTTGGATGCGTCTGCCTGGGAATACTAAAGACAGACATTCCTGCATTCAGCACAACAGTTCGCCCTATTAAAACTGGACAGCCATGGGACAAAGTGACCAACTTGGCCACCAACAGGTCAGTGTGCCAAATGACACCCTCTTTCTACCAAAAAATATTCCACAGTGGGTCTTGCTGGAATTTACCAGGCAAGTACACTTGATAAACAGATTCCTCTGGTATCAGGGTAGAGGGCAGGAGGGTTCTTTTGCTCTCAGCGCCACTGAAGTGCGCGCCATGTTTTCTGTGCACCACAACATGAAAATATGAACTGTTCAAACTACCAAGACTCAACATCACAACGCACTTGGGCAGGTATGAGCATTCTACGCTAATAAGGCAGAACTGGTTGAACATTCAACTTGAGAGCAGAGTCCTTAGACCTCAAGATGAGAAAGAGAAGCTGGAAAGAGTTTTCCTAGGCTGAACCCACAGAAGGATGGACTAACCTTTCAAGGTCAGGACTTATCCATTTTTAATGCAGTTTTGTCACACCAGTGGTGCAGGAGCCTGACAAGCCCCCAAATCCCGCAGGAATGCAACTGGTTAAAGATGCAGGAGCTCTCGGGTTAAGAAGGCTGGCCATCTCAGCTCTAAGGAAAACTGTCACATTTAACATGCTGCATGCTAACTGGGGTACCGTACAAGGACTGTATAAGCCCACTAAATAGGTTATTGCAGTAATCCCTCCCGCTCACGCCATGGCCTTAAATATTTATACCTCACTTTTCTCTCCAATGAGGATCCAAAGCAGCTTACAGCATCATTTTCCGTTCCTCCACCTTATTCAAACCGCTGAATTGAGTTAGGCTAAAAAAGAGTGACTGCCCCAAGGCCTCCCAGCAAGCTGCCATGACAGTGTAGGGATCCAAACCTGGGTTTCCCGGATGCTACTTCAATATTCTGACTACCACACTGGTGACACCCTTGTTCTTAGTCTTTTCTTAAGTCCCCGGCAACTTCTCTCCTTCCTTGTACATTGCCACACCAAAGTCTGCAATATATGGCAGTCGCAGGTAACTTAGATTTGAGTAGAGAACTTCTACTTCCCTGACCCAAAACTGAATTCGTGTTTCGCGGGAATGTAGGCTAGAAGCCTTTTGGATCTAGCTGTTCTTTCATTTGCGGTTCAAAGAAACACTGCAGTTTCCACAGAATGCCTCACCTGCTGGAATCCAGAGTGGTGCGGAGGGCTCTTCCCTAAGGCCTGCACAGCTTTTGTGGGAGACTGCTGCTGCTGCTGCTGCTGCTGGGCCAGAGCCTGGACCTGTAACTGGCTGGCAGACTGCACTGTTGCCTGAGCTGATAAGGATGAGAGGGGCTGCTGGGAAGAGGAGGGCGTCTGCTGAGGTCCCTGGTTCATTGGGCCTGGTCCGGAGGGCCGCTGCTGGCTGTAAGGAATGTGGGATTGCTTCCCAGCTTGCACCTGGTTTCCTGCAGGTGAGTGAGCTGCAGGCTGAAGAAAGGTTCCTGGGACAGAAACGCCACCGGGGAAAGTGTACCCCGAACTCATAGAGAAAGCCACAGGAGGGGGGATGACGTATGCTGGAGGCGGGAAGCCTTCAAAGACAGAACACAAAAAAACAAAGGACAGCTTTTAAAAAGAGGAATCTCCTTCTTGTGAAGAAATCCCAGTAGCACTTGTGAGATTAATACAGCTGTACTTTAATCATTAACTCCCCATAACAAGTTAAACAGTGGATGGGGGAGGAGGGCACACAAGGGAGGAACCCTCTTTTGCTCCTTCCACTTAAGCTCCTCTTTAAAAAGCGACTTCAGAGTACGGGGATGCAGCACATAAAGTTCACCCACTCGGGTTGGTGTGTCAAGGAGCAGGAATATTGTTATTTTCTTCCTACCCAGTATGTCAAAGGCCCCCTGGAGAACCAAAACAAACAGAAAAGAGCACCTGCTTTTGTTTTTTACCTGGCCGGCTGGGAAGTGGGGGGAAAGCTCCTGGGTGATGGATGGGGATGAACTGGGAGTTGCTGGCCTGGTTTGGAGACTGAGTTACTGGTGTCTTCCTGGCTTCAGACACAGGAGTCTTCCTCAACTCCGTCTGTGATTTCACCTAGGAAGACAAGCAATTCACTCATTAAATTCTTCTTTTACTTGCTTCTCCCCGTTTTCTCCTTAAACTAAAGCCTGCTAACGAGGAATTGGTTCTGGCCAGCGGTTTTGGTTCCCTTTCCAAGGTAACTTAAAAAACCTGAGATTAAGTTCAGCTTTTTAAAAAAAAAGTTAAATTGAGCACTTTCAGAGTGCTGATTAACTCTTGACTTTCTCTGTGTTATGCATTTTATACATGTGTGTCATGCTAAGACCAATACAAGCTTTTGTTGTGTGGTTCATTTCTCTCTACCACAAACTAGCATTGTTCAGTTGGCCTAAAAAAATGCACACTCTCTTCCATAAGGTGTATGATTAGTATTGCTGCATAACAAGGAGAAGTTCTGAGCAATGTTTCATGACCGTTTCAACACCAGAAGACATATAAATGAGCTTGAGCATTTAAATATATGGTAACCCGTCTGGCATAGGGCTGTCCTTGAAGGTGATCTGGAAACTGCAGAAATGGTCTGTTCCTATTCTGAGGTCCTTTCACGGCTGCCAGTCAGTTTCCAGGCCTAGACCAAGACGCTGCTGCTTGCCAGTTGAGAGCCCTTCATGACCTGGGGTGCACATACTTGTCGGATAGTCTCTCCCTACATATTCCCATGTGGCAGGTCTGATTTCCCCAACACGGCCTATTATCCGTGCCTCCCCACCTTTGTCTGCAATGGTCCAGGGTCAGGCTTTATGCCGCTGGAAGGGCCTCCCAGAAGAGGTCAGGGGGCTCCTACCCTCCTGGCTTTCCAGCAAGGCTGTATTAACAGCAGACCTGTTCCACAGAGCTTCTGGGGCAGGCTGAGCCTGGGCAAAGGGGGACTTTGCCCTGCTGGTTGGGGTGAGAGTTGTTTTTAATGGGGTGTTTTTATAGGTTTGTTTTTACATTGGGTCCTGGGGTGCACAAATATTTTAAACTAAGAAATAAGTATGCCCAGCAGACCTAAAGGCAGGACAAGGGTGTCCACCATGTGGACGCGAGCCTGCTTCCTCCCCACCACTCCCGGCACAGCCTCTACAGTCACGGGGTCACACAAACTACGCCTTAATGAAATTACTGCCTGACCTGCGCTGTACGCCCATTTTCCTTACCACAGATTACAGCCTCAAAGCCACTTTGACCGTGACTGATTTCTCGAGCTGAGTTGAAAGAATCTTTTAATACGACATTTTTATAAGTCCCTTAGCCAACAAATGGCAGAATCGAGTGACTGAGCAGAAGAATTTGGAGATTAGGAGGGGGGGATCATCCACGCTTCTTAGCTAGGGATTACCAAAAATTGTACAAGAGGAAATGAGCTAAAACTAATGCTAAATTTCTATCAGCCGACACTTCATACCTTGCTGTTAGTATCCCATCCCTTGAGAATATAGATAAACTGCATTTTTAGGTGGAAATACCTCTAGATTGCAATTCTTTTGTCCCTGGCTTCAAGTGGTGGCCTACAGCACAACCCCCTTCTAGTTGTGCTGCACCCAGAAAGAATCAAGGAGCAGATTTTATCCTTTTCTGCAGCCACAGAGGAAGGCCTGACACTGGCCTCAGTGGACCAGAAGCAATGACTATATTCTGAAAAACTACATCCTGAGGGCTGGTGAGAAAGAAACCAAGTGATACACCTCGCAGTACAGGCTCGGGGGGGGGGGGGGGTCAAAGGGTAGTGCAGTAAAAACTCACGCTGGGATATTTTCACATCTTCACCGCAACAAAAAAGTGTCTCTTGAAATAGGACTCGTGAGAATAGCCAACTCTGAACAAACTGGCCACTGTAAAACGGGGGTGAGTCATCACCCTGGGGAAATCCTTCAGGTGTACGGCAGCAAAGATTGACACTATTTTCTTATTTCAGAAATCCATCACGAGTCCCTCCCTACACCAGATGCATTTAGTGATTGTGAAAGTACAGTACGTTTCACTGCCTGAGTGTGTTCTTTCTTATTCACCTGAAGTGAGCAGAAAAACAGCTATTTAAAAGCCCATTTAATTTTTATACATTTACTTCAATCTTCCCTTGAAGGAAAAAAAAATTAGTCTGAACAAAAATATGAGCTTATTTTAAAGAGACCACTGCGGTCTCTCTCGCCCTCCCTGCCAGCCTAAGAGAGTGGCAAGTTTTTCGGCTGAAATTCTAGAGTCTGACAGTTTCTTTGTCAAGAGACTAGTCAAAAGACAAAATTCAACAGCCATTAAGAATACTGAGGTGAATTTATTTTGGAAAAGAGGACTGATGGACTACCTCTTATGCAGCTTTCATTATTAACAAAACACCAAGAGAACTTTTAAAGATTCAAGCTGTCAAAAAAAAAACCCATCTTGGGTGGAGGGCAGGTATGAGAAAGCTTCTAAGGAATGAGATTGCTGACACAGCACCACTAAAGGATGGTGGCTCCTAAAGGGGGGGGGGGGGGGAGACAGTGATTGGGGGTGAGTTCACAGATTATCTATTTAAATAGACCACATGTACAGCACCCTCTATATATCTGCAGTGGCTACTGGTTCCAACACCTATTAAAGTCACCAGCTGCAGAACTAGCCCCCTACCTTGTCTCGCCCACTCTCTTGACAAAAAAATTAGTGCTGTGAATTCACCTGGTTTCATTTCCATTTCCCCTTCCAGATGAAGCAGGAACAGTCAACACCAGAGAAGCAAAGGAAAGCCCAGTTTATTTCTATGTTCCTTCTGGCAAGAAATATGAGGAGCTGCTGTAAGCTGGCAGTGATTCTCTCCTTGCCTGATGTGCTGCCCAAGGTAAGGGCTGTTCGAAGATCCAGGCTCAGGTGTGTGTCACAGCTGTCTGAACTAATGGGACATGACAGGCTCAGGGAGGCTCTGGCACCCCCCTTAATGAGTATCTGCTATGCAAACTAGCTCAGCATCTCTAACCTCAAAGAAAGATCACCTAGGCCAGGGGTGGCCAACCTGTGGCTCAGGAGCCACATGCGGCTCTTTCACACATATTGTGCGGCTCCTGGCAGGGCGGCTGGGGAAGCAAAGGGGAGGCATGCTTTTTCTCTCTTTCTCCCTCCCTTCCTTCCTTCCCTCCTCCCTCCCATCTATTTGCTTTCCTAGTTTCTCTCTCTTTCTTTCCACTTCTTTAATTCTTTCTTTCCATCTCTCTCTTTCTCTCTCTCAATATCATTAGCAAACAAGTAATATCATTATCAATAACCGGTTTTCCTCGTTTGTTTTTATTTTTGGCAGTCCCATTTAACGTTAATAAAAAGCAAATTTGCATATTTTTAAAAATAAAAACGTGTGTGTGATATTTGTTCCTGTCTTGCGGCTCTCAGACATCAGACGTTTATTCTATATGGCTCTTACGTTAAGCAAGGTTGGCCACCCCTGAACTAGGCTAACTGCACCAAAGCTTTATAGAGTTCCACAGCCTCTGCATACTGGAGCCAACTCAAGTGGCTACAACGAGACACCCCTCCCCCCCCGGGAGGCATTCCCTTCACACCAACTCGCACAGCCCTACCTGCACCGCCACATTCTGCTTCCCTGCTTCCTGCATCTTTTCCATGCCACACTTCTTGGTCTCATTCTTCCTCTTGTTGTTGTTGTCTTTCTTCCCGTCATTTTTATTGGCTGTTATTCCTTTGCTGTAATCCCTTCTTTCCCTGCTCACGTCCTTTGTTAGATAGCCTCGGCCTGGCTCTCGGTTCACCTCTCGTGGTTTAATGTTCTCTTTGAATGTCACCATTGGCTTATCTCCTGTGTCGCAGCTGCTGCTTAGGTTTCGACCCGTCGACAGCACTGACTTTAGTCCCGGACTCCCATCTGCAAACTGGGGCTCTGTAAAGGATGCTTCCTGCAGAACAAGACTCTGTTGGGCTTCGCTAGGCTCATCAAGTAGTAACTCTGGGATCTCGGTCAAGAACAGGAGTTTCCCGACCTCATTTTCACACTGGACCAGCCTTTGACAATAAGAGACAAAAAGGTATTGACCTTATATTGGTTGTCACATTCAGTGGTCACAAGCCATGCACAAGACAGAATGCAAAGCAAGCATAACCTTCGGATATCAGAAACAGCTTCTACCAACACCCTTTAGAGCACATATTCAACCAGTGCTCTACCAGCTGCACTAGCTCCGGACTGAAGACTGGATCAAGGTTTTGGTGCTGACCTTAAAAGCACTAAACTGTCTGGGACCAGCATACTTTCGGGACTGCCTCTCCTGGTATATCCCCCCCCCCAAAGAGCGTTATGCTCTAGCGACCAAAAATTGCTGGTGATCCCTGGCCCAAAGAACACCCAGCGGTCCTCAACCAGAGCCAGGGCCTCTTTAGCCCTGTTTCTTTCCTGGGAGAACACTCTTCCAGCCCTGTGGGATCTGATGCAGTTCTGCAGGGCCTGTAAAACTGAGTTGTTCCACCGGGCCTATGGTTGAGGGTAGTGATGGGTTCCATCTCTGATTGGTCTCCTCCTCTCCCCTCTCTTTTCAGAGCAGGCAGAGTATACATCACTTCCCCCTGAGTTTTGTGCCATCTTTTAATTATGTGCTGGTTTATAATACTATGTATTTTATTATATATTATACAGTATTTTATTGTATTTATTGTATCTATGTATTAGAAACGTTAATACTGAATTGTTAATTTTTAAAAATCAAATGATGTTACCCGCTCCGAGCCAGGACATGGGGGAGAGCAGGATATAATCAAATCAAATTGATGGTGAGGCAAAACAGCGGGAGCAAGATGAAGGTAATCTCCGCAGTCAGCTGCAAAAAGTATCCTAGCTCCTAAGAGCAGGAAGCAAACTGCCTTGCAAGTTTCCCAGTTCATATCAGATGAAGGCAAGGGCAAGCAGTTTAGGACACATCTTATATAAAGGTTCATTTAGCAAATTGAAGCAACAGGCCAATTATGTCTAACACAATGCTGAATGCCAACTAACCAGTAGTTAACAAGTTGTTTCTAAGAGCATACCAGAAATGGCAGAGAAAGCTTGGGAGAAGCCTTTAATGAAAATAAAAGTCGGAAACTGAAAACATCTCATTATAAAGTTGGTAATGAGGATGTTACTTTACATGATAAAAGGAAAGTCAGCAAAGACCACTCAGCATGGATGTATTGGGGGTGTTTACGGGAGATCTTGATTAATCATTCAGGTTTTTTTTAAAAAAATCCTGTAACTATCCAAGGAACTCACAGTCCTCTTTTCACTTCTGCCCTAGCAACACTGTAAGGGAGGTTAGGCCGAGAATGCTCATGATTGGTCCAAAGTCACCTAATGAGCTTCAAGGCAAAATGGAGCTCAGAACCTGGGCCTCTTTCATCAGAGCCCAACACAACCCACTACACCCCACTCGTTCTCTTACCAGGAAGAAAAACTAGTTGGGTTCTTCTTGGACACGTGCAGTGTCACTGGAACAGCTATTTGCAGCATGGGGTAGCTACAAGGCTGCCTTTTCCTATGGTTTTGCTTTTGTTTGGACAGAAACCCACAAGAACAGAACCCAGTTAAGCCATCATACTGAATACAGCATCTGTCACTACATTACAGGTGGCGTTTTCAGTTCTTTTGGTTCCCGAGATTTTTTTCCAATAGCGGAGTGTTAAACTGTCACATTAGGAGATAATAGTTACTGCGATAAAGTATCCAGAACGACCACTGTAACTCAGGGTAGCACAGTTTGCACATGTGAAGCCCCAGGTTCAATTCCCAGAATTTCCAATTAAAAGATTTCAGGGGTCAGAGCTGGGAACCTGTGACTTTAGAGAGTTACTGTGTCAGACAATACTGCCCTAGATAGACCAATAAAACAGTGTATAAGACAGCTTGACAATGGCCTCCGATGGATATCCAACTGATATACGCACTGCAGCCCTACAAACTCAAGGCACATCTCCATCATTGCATGCTAAACAGGCTGCTCGCTTCTTAAAATGGATACACATACAGCATTTCCCCTTCACTAAGTGCCTATAGTGTGACAAACACACTCCCACACACTGCCTTTCACAGTGTCAAATATAATGTCCTGCAGTACATTTTCACCACCTGTCATTATCAACAAGCACATCGCCACCAAGCAGCAGACACATCACGCACAGGAGGGCGAGGGATGATGCCAGCAGCTGTGCCGATACCTTGGCTGGTTGTCAGCAATCCATTTCCCCGTGAAGATCAGGCGCTGTTGCCGTAGACGCCGATGCTGCCCTTCTTTGTCGCCAGTAATTCCCTGATGGCCTTTGGAGAAATCTAAGTTCCTAGTTATGTTAACATCAACAGAGAAAGAAAACTCAGGCGATGAACCAGACACAGAGAGACACATGAGAGAACAAGAATGACACAGCGGTGAAGTTAATGTTATTGCATGTCTCATTTTTAGTATAAAATTGCGCACAAAGAATTCTAACCTTCTTCTATTTTAAGGTAGTTTTACTTTAGACGACTGCCTGTGAGATACGAGTGTGTTTTATAGCAAGGAACAAAATCTTCTCACACCTTTGCAGTTAGGAACTTTCCTTAACCCACTTCCCTTCAATAACATTTATAATCAACCCTAAACCTGTTTGTAATGCTAAGGGGTTGGGGGGGGGGGCGTCAGACAACAATGTGTCCACAAGGTACTACACCCCGGGATACATCATGAGGAATCCTCAGGCTTCCCCTTTCCCCAACCCTTCTATGGTTTCCCTCCTATCAAACCAGAAAGACTGGGCGTGTTTGCCAGTACGGGAGCTTGTTAACTCTAGTGGTAAGTACCTGTATCTCCCTATTCACTTGATAGTTTCTCTCCATGAGAAGAGCAAGGAAAATGCATGAGGCCAAGACGTGGTCCTGATGTACCCTGGATAGAGTAACAAGGTCTAGATAGCCTCTCTAAAAATTCCTGTGGCTCTAGAACCCAGAACGATGCATAACCAGGATTATAAAAACCACCTAAAAAGAAAGATTCTGTAACTTTCTCTCAGCAAAAGCAAAACAAACCAAACAAAAAAACCTTTGTGTAGCAAATTCCTTGCTGCTTTGCTACAGATGCTTCATTTCCTCTGCTGGCTTGATGAACAGTCACTATTCCTCTCAACTACTGCCAGATTTTTGGTGTTTGAAACCAGTATTATGCAATCCGTTTCATATTGCCTAGGTTGGCATCTAGTTTTACAGCATGGCCAAAGTGGGCTGCCAAGCAACGCTGTCATTACTGGCCCTCCCCATACATACCCTCTTGCCTGAGTGACCCAGATTGAGCCACAAAACCTCCAGTTGTCAATTACCACTTTAAGCCAACCGTGGAACCATCACCACATCTTTTACCCTTTTCTCATGTCACGTTTTCTCTATCTCACCCTTGATAATTCACTCCGAGTCATTATCACGTTAATATGAAAACTTAAAAATGAATGGCACAGGAACAGATCTCAAAATATAATATAAGATGTGTCACACACATTTAAATACAGAGATCCTGCTAAGCTATCACAAATGGACATAAAATAATCAGACATCAAAATGGAAACACTCCAACCAGTGGGATGTTTCAAATGTATTGAGATGCACTAAATTTCAGCAAAGAAGTTTCAAAAAGGGGAATCCAGAGGAGGTTTATATATAGATCTGAAACACTCAGGCTTGGTTTCACCAGAGACTGGAAATACTAGCTCACTAATGAAAGTATGTTTCCCTAAATACATTTTACTAATCCAGAATGGGGATTGAACAGACCCCAAAGTAGGTCGTAGAAAAAACTACACTTAATTAAGTATTCTCCTCTGCCAACACAGAAAGAAAACACTACAAGTGGGGGTTGCAGTGCATACTCTGACACATTTGGGGGGGGGGTGTCACTTCTACGACCACCTGCACTGAATGGGACCGTGAAATGTGCATACAGGGAGAAATTGACAAAATGTTATGTGCATATATTTTTTTACATTGTGCATCAGATGAAGCAAACTCTGGCTCTGGGAAAGACTGCACCACAAAAAATTTGCTAGTGTTGTTTTGGCATCAACAGACTAGCATGACTACTCCCCCCCTGGCCCATAGCTACAGTGGTACAAAAGGGGGCAGTGCCCCATCAATCATTAATCATGCCCCTCCAATCAGCATTACGAGTTGGTGGGAAATCTGTCACATGGCTTTCAGGTGTAATTTTTCTTGGTAAAAAAGGAAGGAGTTGAGTAAAAGTGTGAACTCTGTCATAAATCTCCCAAGGGTGAAATCTCTATGCAATTGGCTAGAACAGAATTAGCAGTTAGCAGGGCTGAAGAGTCCTGATTTTAAAAGCCTGCAGGGGTGTTGGGTGGCACCATTAGAAGCCTTGAGTTAGTGATTTACAGAGAAAAGAAGGCTGGATTTACAGTTTCAGTAACTCTTCACAAAAAAGTGAGAATTCTGCAAACTATGTAAAACAGTTGCTTGGGAGGGCATTTTTATAAAGCTTATACAGAACAGGACTGTAGTCTATGCCACAGTGTACGCTATATATTATTGATTTGTTGTATGTTCTATCATGCATCTTACAGCATTGTTTTCATTTTTTGTAATTCCATTTTGCGTACTGCTTGACATAGCACGTTTGATACCTTTTTTTGCATTTTTGTATGCCTAGTCCTGTGGCATTTTTATTAGATCTCTCATGCTGTTTGAAGATCGCACTTTTCTATACCATGTAATCCACTTTCAGTCTCAAGGAGAAAATTGGTAAATAACTAATAAAATATAAATAAATAAATAAATAAATAATGATGGGCTGACCACCACTATACTCATCTGTCCTCCCAATGAACATTTTCTGGCTAAGGGCCTGCCCCTCCAGCCTAGAACTCAAGGTGTTTTGGCTTTCCTCCTAGACTGATCTCATATATCTTTTTATTTATTCTGCCATCAAGTCACAGCCGACTTACGTTGACCCCACAGGGTTTTCAAGGCAAGAGATGTTCAGAGGTGGTTTGCCACTGCCTGTCTTCATGTAATGACCAGTGTTCCCTCTAAGCTGAGTGAGTGTGAGCTGACTCACAGTCTTTTAGCCTCCGGCTCACACATTTTTGCCTTCGCTCAGGAAGGATGGCTCCAGAGCAAACTAATCTATGCAGTAGCCAAATCGCTGGCTCACAACTTTAATGCCAGTAGCTCACAAAGTAGAATTTTTGCTCACAAGACTCCACAGCTTAGAGGAAACATTGGTCATACTTTGTGAGCTACTAGCATTAAAGTTGTGAGCCAGCCATTTGAATACTGCATAAATTAGTTTGCTCTGGAGCCATCCTTCCTGAGCTAAGACAAAAATGTGTGAGCTGGAGGCTAAAAAATTGTGAGCTAGCTCACACTAACTCAGCTTAGAGGGAACACTAGTCATAACCCCGGCACTCCTTGGAGGTCTCCCACTGAAATACTAGATGGGGGCCGATCCTGCTTAGCTTCCAAGTTCTGATGAGATTGGGCTATCTTGGGCTACCCAGGTCTGGGGTATCTGCATATGTCTCATACATTTGCAGCTACATAAATTATTCTGGGCAGATGGTTTGTCAAATCAAAAGCTCTTATCAGGCTGGAAGGGAGGAATTTTCACTTGGTAAGAAGGAGAAACATGCTGCCTAAAAAGAACTTCTCCCTGTTGGATGTACTTTCCACCTTTTCAGAAGTGGAATCCTAAGAGCTGACTGTGGTGGAGAGGAGAGTGGAGAAATAAACATGGACACCACAAAACAGGTAATGACAGCTTATTCAAAACGGCTTAACAAGTACTGAAGTAGACGGCTGGTCACCATGTGTAAACCACTATCTCCAAAAGCCACTCACCTGAAGGAAGGTCTCAGAGCTAGGAATCCCTGCAGCTCAAACTCCTCTGGAAGTGGAGTTGCTAGTGAACAACCAGACAGAGGAAAATATGAGTAATTGTGCAGGAATTGCCCATTATAATTAAACCTAACCAAAGTCAAGCACTTTGATTTCTGCTAACGAGAATTAAACATGTGCTCTACAATAGAAGTATTATTCACATGTATCCTCCCCCCCACAGGTTTTGTTTAGTGTAGAATAGAATAAAGTTACACTCAAAGGGAGGTTCATAAATAATTAGGGCTCTTGTTTTAAGACTCACTTTGAAAGGAGAGAGTCTGATGACAGCAAAATTATAAAAAAATGCTTGTTTTACCAAAGCTCCCTATTAAGTAATCTGTTTGCAGTGGCTGCTTCTCGGTGCCACTGTGTTCCTTTCTTGCCACACTGTCATTTCATCAGTTGGGCAGGGGTAAGTAATCCATACAATTTTGTCTAGGGTGGTCTATAACATCACGATGCCAGATGTAATGTCTCCTATCATGTGTGCTGATTAAACTGCAGTCAGACTAGAAAGCCATAGGAACAAGCAGAGTTAGGGCGAGGAAGGGGTAATGTGGTACTGAGAACAGTATCTGCCAAGTGCTGTGGGAGGAGAATCACTAGTGTCAGAAAACAAAACAGTGCATTCATACTGGAGAATATGTTTTGTTCTTCCCCCAGCCCAACCATCCACTCAACTGTATATTTTACGGACCACCAGATATACTTACCATTTGGGCAGGAGAGGTCTTCCTCATGAGGCTGGAAACTGTTTAGAAGGGAGATCAGCCACGGCCAAATACTGCAGATCAAGAACAGGCACGTTTGTACATTTATGCAATATGCCAGTGGTCTCTCTCATGCATCTCATTCTTCCTTTCTACAGTGCTTCTCACTGTGCCTGAATAGCCTCCCCTCCACTGCACTTCTATCAAGATGCATCTAATTCTTTGTCTTTAGAAAAGAAACCCACTTCCTCTCTCATTCTGTTTTTCCTGAAAACACCAAGCACCCATGCTGTTATGCAGCAGCTCTGTATTTGGCAAGGACCTTGGAATCATGTCGCCTCAGTGTTTGCCCTAAATAAATGTTAAAGTTGGAGTTGCATTTTATGATATGTCTGATAGAGCTGTCATCACTCATCCCCCATTAGAATAACACCTTCTCCCTCTTCCTTAGTTCACTGCCAACTAGTTTTTCTTATGCACCAACAACTGTAAGCACGGATGGGCAGACGACAGGAAAAAAACGGCAGATTTCTTTGGGATGGAGCCAGAAAAGGTAAATATTCCCTTGGAAGTCGGGCACGCTACTGTACAGTCTTCTAAGGAACTACAGTCACGTTCTCTTCCAAAGAACGCCTGAGAAGTCCCTGGCACTTTCCACATTGTCCAAAATCATCAGACCTCCAGCAGCTCGGATGTACAACATCTCATTTTCCCGTTCATCGTAAAGTGCCAGCAAGCCCCAGTCTTTTCTGACATGGGGTCCCTTCCAGGCCTGAGGAGCTGGGCAGACAGCAAATGGAAAGATGAGCAGCAGCTGTTTTCATTTGATGCTTAGTTTGAGCAGCCACTGCCACCCTGAACTATGTCCTCCTCCGGCAGACTGTTTGAGCCAAGAGAGAAGATGATGGGACAACTTGGGAAGTACCTCCATGGTTCCGTATTTCTTTGGATGAGATACGGAATTAATCTGCTTGCTGGGGGCATAATGAGCAGTGATGCCAGAAGGGCCAGATTTGGGATTAGAGTCCTTGGCCCCAGTTCAGGGGCTCGGGGGGGGGGGGGGGGAGAAAGCAGACTGATCCTTGAAGGATACATTACCATCTAAAGGGAGAGACAGAAAATCATTAAGTTCGAAGTCTAAAATTACTTAACCGCACTACAATTTTTTGCCCATAACAAGTAGGCACCTGCTATAATTGAATACTAATTGAATGGTGTCTACTATATATCAAAAGCTTTATTAAGAACCTCCAAATTCAGATGTGAAGAACACTGTACAGGTTAACTCAGGCAGCACAGATCAGGTACTGAGTAGTACAGGTGGTTGACACTATCCTGAAAGACCGAGATTAGACTGACAGGCAGAAGGTCTTGAATACAACTAGCACGAAAACATGTCGTTTGTCTCCTTCAGCTGTTCGGAGGGACTTGAGAACTGGAAGGGAAGATAGCGAGGAACACTTGAAGTAAAAATCAGATCGCTGCATGCAAGCATTAAGCGGAATGACTGCTGCATTTCCTTGCTGAAGGAAGTGTCGTTGTGGTCAGTCTGAGACAGGTTTCTATGGAGATGGGAGCCAAGTGCTTGTCAGCCCACCTGGTTACAATCAGTGCAGCATTTTGAAACAGGAAGACTGACTCTCCCTGAACTACAGCAGCTTCTCAGATGGAGGGTTTATATGCCTGTTGACTTAGAAGTTACGAGGGCCAGGAGCAAGCCAAAGGGTAGATCCACCTTCCTTCCTTAGCCTCTGCAGCAGCAGAAAGGGGCCACTGGGGGGCTTCGGCTGTAGTACAGACTGGCCAATAAGGCACTGGGGTTGGGGCCTCCAGAAGGACCAGAAGCCTTCAGTCTGGCCCACCCCTCCCATGTATAGCTGGGCTGCTGCTGAAGCCTTCCTTCAGTCAGCTCCAACATCAATCAAGTGAAGACAGTGGCAGGGAAGGGAAGAGATTAGTGCTGGGAGAAGCACCAGGAGGAGCGGTGATCTTCTGCAGGGACCCGGGTGTGGGACTCAGCTCCTTTGAGTGGTTTCGGTGGCGAAGCTTAACTCCCACAGCCGTGTTTGAGGCAGGTGGCATCCCAGTAACTGGCTGCTGCACCCCCCCCCCCAAAAAAAACCTTCTCTGAGCGGTAATCACTCCACCCCAACTGTGATTCTGCCACATCCCCAGACCACCTGAGCCGCAATCACCCCCCCCCACTGCGATCATGTGCCCTCTCTCCCACTCCTCGCAAGCTGCTGTTGCCTTCCCCAGGAGGCTGCAGTCAGACACACCAACAGCAACCACAGTTCCCCTCCTCATAAGGGCCTCCTCTCCAGCAGGCAGCCTGGGCACAAGAGACACTGTTGGGCTGTGATTCCGCTACCCCCAACTGCCTAGGATCTGAGCCAATCACTTAGGGATGCAGCCATGGGGCACACACACCCCTTTGAAAAGATCTCCCCCCCCCGGAGGGCAAATGTGGGCCCAGGCAGGACAAGAAAAGAGACAATAAGGGAGAAGGTGGAACACACATTCCATAACTGGTTGGCAGGGTACACCATCCATGTATCTTGACTGCTGCTGGCACTTAACCCATCATCCGTGGAATGGGCCCTGGTGGGTGACACCACAGCCATCGACCACAATGAGGCGCTCCATAAGTGGGCCTCTCACAGTCCAAAGGCCAGGAGGGACCTGTGTAATGATAAGTTGTGGCTGCTAATCGTAGGACCCAACATCATGGGCAGGTCCAACCCATCCAGGATGGTGAAAGGGGGCCCTCAAAGGGAATGCAGTCCAACAAGTGCACTGGGAATGTCATCATACCCGCAGCTGACCCTCTGCCGCAGCCATCAGCTAAGAGGACAGGGAGAAAGGTGCGGTCGGGTATGTCCCCCCACTAATACCCTTGGCCTTGCTTGCACCCATTCCCCCCCTTGCTAGACCAATACCCCAACTGAGCTGCTGCCCACTTTCTCCTCGACAGGTTTCGCCTAGGCTTTCAAATCCCTGATACAGGCCCCAGGGTTCCCACAGACTTGGGCAGCTTGAAATCTGCCCACAACGTGCCTAAAGTAGCCACAGCTACAGCTGCCAAGGAGTGTGCTGCCAGCAAGGCTGCAGGCCCCTTCAGCCCCCCCCCCCCCCCCCCCAGTCTGAGCAAGAGGGTGCCGCCGCTGGAGGTGGTTCCCAAGAAGACCTCGGGTGGATTCAGACTGATCCGCCACCTCTCCTACCCAAAAGGGCCACCCGCCAACAGTACCGTCTCACAAGCGTTTTGCTAGGTATGATATATGCCTTTTGACTACACTATCAGATTTGTGCTGTCCTGCAGCCCTTATGGGCAAGTGTAACGTGCAATCAGCTTTCTGGTTGCTGCCTGGGCAATCTGAGGATTTTTGCTTAGGTTGTATGGCCAGCAGCCCTGTAGCTAGATAATGGGGGGGGGGGGGGGGGGGGGAAGGTGACATTACTTCTGATGTCACAAAAATAATAAAATAAAATAAAAATAGGAGAGTGCTCTTCTAGCGCCCCCCCCTTCCCCACCTTAGGACGGAGATCTTTGCTGCACCACCTCTAAAACTGCAACGCACCACAGCCATGGAGAAGGCCCTGCCAATCTGGTTCCCAAACCAGCTGGAAAAGGTAGTCTCCCCCTTCCTCCACCCCCATCTTGGAGGAAGACTTCCTCTCCCACTTTTCAGATGGCCAGGAAAGAATGGAGGGGAGGGGTCCCCAGGGATGAAAAAGCATCAGAGGAGGAGACCACCACCGCTGAGCAGGTGGGATCTTGTGATGGTCAAGAACAGGCAATGACAACCCCACCAGTTCAATCCAGCCACTGTAAAGAGCGCGGTGCATCTCTCAGGGTGGGGCACTGCAGGATTCAGGAGGGGCACCACCCCACCTAGCTGCGGCCCTGATGGCCAGTGGTATGTGGGATAAAGCCATGCTCATGGGCTGCTCGGTGACCTGTGCAGGCTTCGAGGCCTGAGCACATTTTTGGAATGGGCTGCCGAGGACTGGACCCAATCCCCTTTTGCCATGCACCACCTGGATGACCTCCTCTTCAATGGCCCTCTTGGAAAACTGGTTGCACATCGCATATGGCTTCTCTCCAGGACTTGGTAGTTCCGAGTGTGAGGTCGGATCATTAATCTTGGCCCACGGTATGACTAAGGGCCCAGCCCATAATACGACTAAGAGCCCGGCCACCCAACTAACTTGCTCAGGGATCCTACTGGATTCTGTCCACAGCACCTGCTGCCTGCCTGCCAGACAACAAGCTGTTGGCCCCTTCCAGCAAAAAGCGAACACTGGCGGAGCTCCATGAACTCTCTGGGCACTTGAGCCTCACAGGATGCTGGTGTACCCAGGGATGGCTTCCTCACTGGGCTGGGACCAGAATCTTAAGGGACTGCACCTTCCTTGAGTTTTTCCCCATCCTGGGTTGCAATCACCATCTGGAAGAGGCCACGGTCAAGGTTATTAACTATCAGACCTCACACTCTGAACGGGTTATGTGGCTGCCACACGGGTTTGCTCTAGTCTACCTCTCCTCTAACATTTCTTTCTCAGCACAGTACACTGCAGGCGCTGACTGTGGCAAATCCCTACGCAGATGCCTTGCCTCACTTTCCAGGAGGAGAGGTTCCAGGCGTTGGCTCTGATGCAAACCACCACCCCAACCCCTTTTCAGGGGAGCTGGGCAATTTGCTGGTTGCAGTTTGAGGTCACCTATTTCCAGGCCGTGTTCATACTGGCCTTCTACAGGGCTTTCCGCAGTAGCAATTAGTCTCGGTTTCATGCCATGCCCGCTTGAGATGAGACCTCAGGTGGCAGGGTGTGGGGCATGCATGTGCCTCCAGGCTGCTCCCAGGGGACAGTCTTGGTCAGTCCAAGTGATCAAAGAGTATCTAGCTTTGAGGTCTCCCACTCCTGGCCCCCTCCTTATCCACAAGATGAGGCCTTCCTCACCAGTTTCCAGTTCTCCAGTGCCACACAGATCAGCTTAGCCCCCTTAGCCTCCACCCTGGGGACTTTAGAGTACACTCCTTTCGCACAGAAGCAGCCCCTGTGGCTACAGATTTTGGGTTCTCCCCACTCACATACATGCTGTCAACCAAAAGAAGTCCCTTGCCTTCAGGGCCTATATTGTCCCCTCTGCCAAAGGGCAAAGCTTCCAACCCTCCTGGGTCTAAATCAGAAAGTTCACCCTGCAAGGTAGGCTTGCAGAAGGAGTTTCTCACAAAAGCCAAGTTACACTGGTAGGTGGTCAGCCAGTATCAGTTCTGGATTTAGAACTGAAGACTGTGAAAGCAAATAACCACAAAAGTAAATTAAAAGATATCTTTATTAAGGTGCAAGAATACTTCGAACAGGAACCAAAGGATGCGAGGGTGAAAACAACAAATCTAGAGATTTAAAGGCTAAGTAAACCTGTAATACATGGGTTCCAAATTACAAAATATTACTTATTCTCAGATGGAAGTTTCCAGATTCAAAGTGGCTCGACTCCTGAGTCACCACAGGCCAGAGTTGTATGGCCCGTGCAAGCAAGTATCCAAGATGGCCGAAAGTAAGCAAGAAGGTGACTACATGGCTAGGTCTTGAGTACCCACCATCAAGCTGAGGGTAGACTAAAATCCCATGTCTTTATGGGTAAAGGGACCCTCTTGGTTCCAGGCCTATGAACCAATAAGGTCTCTTAGTGATGACCCATTGCCCAAGTGCTAAACCAATGGCTGAACAGGTGACGTAAACAGTAGTCTGACCTGGGAGGAAGGAACAAAGCCAATCTGCAGCTAGGCTCAGCCCCTTTCCCACAAGTGCAAATCATAAACCTAACTGAAAGGAATGTGGCTAATTGGAAGGCCAGTAACAGGCTTCACACTCTCTTCTGCAGGGGCTGATATCTTGGCGGTCACCATGTTCTTCCTCAGCAAAAGAGTTCTGGACGCTGTTTAACTCACAAGCAGGCCGCATTTGAAGCCTGAACCAAACTCTGAATCAGAACAGAATTTTAAGGGAACCAAAGTTCTTTACGCCCTGATCCTCCAGCTGGGCAAAAACAACCTCACCAGCAGGAAAGGATTGGAAATTTCTATGACCATGGAGATGGACCTTTGGATCCTCGTTTCTCACCTGCTGGACACACAGCTCTTCTGGTTGAACTTACTGAAACGGTATGAGTGGAACAGGGCCGTCTCACTGGACCAAATAGATGTTGCAGGCAAGGAAGGAAGGAAGGAAGTTGGTGGAGCAGCTCGTGGAGGTAACAGGTGGCTCCATCATCCAGTAATTTGCTTCAGACAGGCACCTCTTATTTATTTATTTAGATTTGTATCCCACCTAGCCAGCAAGGCCGGCTCAAGCTCTCGTCCAGGCAGACAGGATGCATCTATCTGAATGGGGTCAGGACATCTGGCTGCATGGCATTTGCAACTGCCTTCTTTCTTGGGTACAGTGGGACATCCACCCACCTCTGGTGCCAATCTGGACATTAGGCCAGATCCAATATTGAGGGGAGGTGGTACTTGCATGCCTACATCCCCTGGTTTGAGGATCCCCATAAGGGGTATTAAGGGTGGGACAGTTAAGTGATATGCTCAGCTCAGGAGCTGCTGGGTAGCTCTCACCATCAGAAAACAGGGGAACCATGCTGTGGTTTGCACCCATGCGGGACTGCAGGACTTGATATTCCACACTTCTCCCCAGCAGGTGGGCTGGGTGGATTGTTGGCTCATTGGCCGACAGGCAGGTTGGCCAATGCTGGATCTATGCCCTGTGCTGCACCAATGCTCCTGTGGTGATGTTCAATAAAAGCCGTGGCCTGTTTTTCTGCTTTGTTTATTCCTTTGCCTTGCTCCTTCCCTTGCCCCTAGGACTGCAAGTGTTACTGTCAACCCCCATTGGCCAAAGGGGGATAGTAAGAGACCTTGCCTTAGATCACATACAGTTCAGGGAAAGGGCGAGAGCTGTACGGCTTCTGGTTCATAGTTTTGTCTTGGCCACTACACTACACGAGCCTTCACTGAAATGCTCACATTCTTCAACCACAATTTTTTCATTAGCAGCTTGCTTTGCCCAAGTGAACGACAAAAAAGGACTATGAAATAAAATCAAGACTCACTATTGTCGCTCGTCGACTACAGTCTCCTGAAATACACTGGGTCTAAGTTTCAGCCAGTCCATTGAGACTTTGAGAGCAGGAAGGGGATAAGAACCCCAAGATTCTTCCTGGTAATCGTTCTGGAGTGGACACTTGCACAGGATTCCAAGGAAAGACACTGCGGAGAAGAGATACGTTGTTCTTCCATGGTGCATAGCTATGTTGCCACTATACAGAGGGAGATGCTACTTTATGTTGAGAATGGGGGCAGTTCAAAGAAAAAGAGACATTGTTCTACAGAACTTGTTCTCTGGGAATAACACTGAGAGTGGTGAGAAAGCAGGAAGAGGAGACTGGATTTATACTCTGCCCTTCACTACTCTCCTTTCCCTTCCCCTCCCCACAACAGACACCCTGTGAGGCAGGTGGGGCTGAGAGAGCTCTTTCAAGCACTGCTCTTGATAGAACAACTCTGAGAGAACTTGTGACTGACCCAAGGTCGCACCGACAGCTGCTTGTGGAGGAGTGGAGAATCAAACCTGGTTCTCCCAGATTAGAGTCCGTGCTCCTAACCACTACACCAGACTGGGACAACAGATGACAGAAATTAAACAGGTTAAGCCTCCATCAACAGTTGTCATGAGACAAATCCTGCACTGGGGCCACAAGGCCACTCAGCAAACACATTATGGTGGGAAGAGTCAGCCTGTCTATGGAACTGGACAGCGTTTCCAGAAAACCTGCATGCTCCCCTCCCCTCCCCTCCTTATACCCAGTTACTGGGAGGGAAGGAGAGAAACAAGTTGCTGCTGCTGTTCCTGCCGCACATCTTTATATTAAGGGGCAGCAAAAGCAGCCATTCAGAAAGAGAGGGTAACGACAAAAGGAATCAGTAGAAGCAATAAAGGGCACTGCTCACGTAGTTCGACATTTCTCTCGTACAGCAGGAACCCTCATTTGAGTCAGCTGGCTGGAAAGTAATGCTTGCCATCACTGCCACCCCATAATTTAGAGCAGCTGCAAGTGCAGCAGCTCTTTCTCTTGCGAGTGCAGCAGCTCTTTCTCATTGCCCACCAGTGCTGCGCTCTACCCACCCCAGGACAAAACTTCATCTTACAAGCCGGCAGCCTTGGCTAGGAAACCCATCTGCCCTCGCACAGGCGAGCCGCGGCAGTTTCGGTACTCACTGAAGAGAGCCAGCAGTTGCGTCCAACAGAGCTGCTCATCTTGGCTGTAACTGTGCTGCTCGGTCTCGTTGCTGAAGTCTCGCAAGTGATGCAGCTGAAACAGGTTGATGACGGTAATGTGGACGAGCTGCTGAGAATTGAGGGTTTTTTGGAACAGCAGCCGCTGTAACAGAGGAAGAACACATACCCATAGTTTCCCAAAAATATATAATATAAACAGTAAAATGTGACTAGTGACTACAACACACCACCTTTAAAAAAAAAAAAATACACACACTGTTTTGAACACATGGACCTGCCTTACACTGAATCGTACCACTGATTTATCGAGCGTCATTACTGTCTATTCTGTCCAGGTTCTCAGGTAGAAGACCATCACCTAATATCTAATCCCTTTAACCGGAGATGCCAGGGATGGAACTTGAGACCTTCCGCACACAAAGCAGATGCTCCACCCCTGAACTATGGCTCCTCCCCAAATGTTTCCTCAACATTCCATCAGACTCTAGGATAGCCAAGAGACAGATCTACGGACAGGGCTGTTCATAACGAAGGGACAGAAAAACAGGTTGCTTACCTGTAACTGATGATCTTCGAGTGGTCATCTGTGCATTCACACCATGGGTTTCTGCGCCTGCGCAGGAATTCATCGGTATCTGAAAGCTTCAACGGATTTTCGCACCCAGAGCCTCCGGGCATGCGCGGAGCCCCCGCGCGCATGCCCAGAGGAGGCAGGCGCGGACATCCCGCCAGTTCCTTCTGACCGCCACTACCAGATTTGAAGATTTGAAGTGAGAGCCTAGCAGTAGCGGGGAAGGATGGGCGGGTTGTGTGAATGCACAGATGACCACTCGAAGATCATCAGTTACAGGTAAGCAACCTGTTTATCTTCGACGTGGTCTCTGTGCTTCACACCATGGGAGACTAACGAGCAGTGACCTACCTGGAGGTGGGTGTATGCAGGCTATCACTTCTCAGTGGATGAGAGGATGAGTCTCCCCATAGCCGTTCTTTCTGACACCCTGGTGTCTAGGGCGTAGTGTTTAATGAACGTATTCGGGGTGATCCAGGTGGCTGCTCTGCAGATGTCAGTCAGGGCCGTACCCCTGAGGAACGCTGTGGAGGTCGAAATGGCTCTGGTTGAGTGAGCACGTATTGGACCAGGGAGCTCAGTATGTGCCAGTTGGTAACATAGTGTTATTAGTTGCACTATCCATCTGGACAACCTTCTGGTTGTAATCTGTGTGCCCAATCTGGCAGGTGCGTACGCAACGAATAGCCGTGGTGTTTTCCTAATGGCCTTAGTCCGTTGTAGGTAAAAGAGAATTGCTCTTTTTACGTCTAGGGTATGTAGTAGACGTTCTTGGTCTGAGGCATAGTTGGGGAAGAAGTCAGGGAGGAATACTTCTGAGTGTAAGTGAAATTCTGAGAGTACTTTAGGGAGAAAGGATATATCTGGCACGAGTCGGACTCCATTCGGTAAAAAGGAAAGGTATGGAGTGTCGTGCCTAAAAGCTAGAATCTCTCCCACTCTTCTTCCCGATGTGATAGCTACCAAGAATGCTGTCTTCCAAGATAGAAGGTGTAGGTCACAAGTGGAGAGAGGTTCAAATGGTCGCCTGGTTAACTGGCATAGTACTAATGGGAGATCCCATAATGGTGTAGAGAGCTTGACCGGAGGGTATAACTGTAGAAGGCCTTTTATGAACTTCTTGGACAGCGGATGGGTAAAAACAAAGAAGGTATCTATCCTATTGTGGAATGCCGAGATAGTGGCCAAGTAAACACGAATGGAAGAGTGTGAAAGCCCTGAGTCTCTGAGAGAAAGGAGGAAATCAAAGATGAGTGGCAAACCAGCTGACGTCGGTGACTCTGTTTGGTCTCTTACAAAGGTAGAGAATCGTGACCATTTATATGCAGGTGGGATTTTTCTTTGTTGATTAGCAGGCCCAATTGTGTCAGGAGGGTCAAAGTTCGCTGGACATGGTCTTCTAGGAGGTGTTTGGAGTCCGCTACTATTAACCAGTCGTCCAGATAAGGAAAAACTTGTATGCCTTGCAATCTGAGGTGGGCTACCACTACCACCATCACCTTTGTAAAGACCCTCGGGGCTGTGGATAGTCCGAATGGGAGGACCTTGTATTGATATTTTTGGTGCCCCACTGAGAATCTGAGGAATCTCCTGTGTGATTCTGCGATTGTGACGTGAAAATACGCGTCCTGTAAGTCCATTGTGGCCATCCAGGCATTGCGTTTGAGTAACGGGAGGATTGATCGGAGGGTAACCATACGGAACTTTCTGCATCTTACATAGGTGTTGAGATTTCTGAGATCTAAGATCGGCCTGGTACCTCCGTCTTTCTTGGGAATTGTGAAATATCTGGAGAAGAATCCCTTCCTTCCTTGTTGTGCAGGTACTGGTTCTATTGCATCCTTGCGGAGTAAGGTGTCTATCACCTCCAGGAGTATTGGGGAAGGAGGCGTAACAACTAAAGGTACTGGGGGGGGGGGCTTTTGTGAGAATTCTATGAAGTAACCTTGTGCAACTATGGACAGTACCCACACGTCCGAAGTTATCTCCTGCCATGTATGGAGAAATCGAGCCAGACGGGTGGTGGTGCGTGGGGTTACCGGAAAGTCAAAGGCCCTGTTTGGAGGGTCGTGTGAACTTCTGGCGTCCTGTGGGAGGGCCTGATGTCACCTTTTGCTTACCAAAATACTGAGGGCGGTGTGGATTTGGTGATGCCCTAGGACGCCATGTCCTTTCAGGGGATGATCTTGCCGATTGCCGTCTGGGCCATGTTCTTGTCCAAGGGCGTGGTTTGTATTGTCTGGATGATGGGGCAGAGACTCCCAAAGTTCTGGACGCTTTTATACTTTTGTCCATATCTTGAAGCACCGTATCTGTCGTCGTGTGGAATAGGCCCTGGCCATCAAATGGCAGGTCTTCAATAAGCGATCTTGTGTCATATTGTAAGTTGGTAGTGCGAAGCCAGGAGTGTCTGAGCAGAGCTATGGCCGATGACATAGTTTTAGAAGCAGCATCTAAGGAGTGCTTTGAAGAGTTGATCTGTTGTTTGGCTAACAGGAGGCCCTCTTTCTGAACCTGCCTCGCCATGAGTTTTCTATCCTCTGGTAGAGATGAGATATATTCAGACATCCTTTCCCATAGTGCGTATTGGTAGCGCCCCATACACGCTAAATAATTGGCCGTCTTTAGGCCCAATATTCCTGTAGAGTAGAAACGGCGTCCAAACGAGTCTAACTTCCTGCTCTCTCTGTCAGATGGTGTGGAGTGAGACCGTTTGGTTCTGGTGGACGAAGTGACCACCATAGAATTAGGCTTCGGGTGACTGTGTAAAAATTCCAGATCCACTTCTTGTAGTCTATACATATGGTCGAGTCTGCATGTCGATACCGGTGCTGACGCCGGTTTGACCCATTGGGACTTTACTGCTTGAAGCAGGACGGAAAACATGGGGAGGGCCACTGATGTTGACGTATTCTATTTGCACCACGTCAAAAACTGGATCCGTGACAATCGGTGCCGGTTGAACCGTAGCTATCCCCAGAGTATGCGCCATGCGCTTTATCATTTCACCATAAGTAGGGTTGTCTTCCGATGGCGATATCGGGAGATTTTCAGAAGTGTCTGGGTCCGGAGATGGGTGAGCCGGAGAGCTGTGTCGGGAGGATTCCTCTCCTTCCGAGTCTTCATCTGAGGATTCAGAATGGCGCTGTGGGATGTTTAGGGGTTCAGTTGCTGGTACCTGTATCGGTGCCGGTATCGGTGTCGAGATATGTTTCGATGGCATCGAGGCCGGGGGGTGTTCACGGCCGGCATCTTGAGGTGACCTAGATCGATGTCAATGGTGGTCATGTTGTCCTCTTAGTGGTTCTTCGGGTGGTTTTGAGACCGTTGCCGAAGGGTAGTAGCACCGAGGAGAATGTGAACGGTGCGATGTTGGTCTATCCCAGCTTGGACAGTAGGGAGGGTGCCACTGCATCATAGTGGAGCACGATCCATATCGGTAGCGTTCGGCTTCCCAATGCGGTGACGGGTATCGAGGATGATGCGACGGCGACCTCGCTTGCCGATCCTGGCGTCTGTCGAATGCAAATGGTCGATACGGAGATCGAGGCGCCGGGGATCGACGTCAAAATTCCGCGGTCTGTCGAGTGGGCCGTCTGTCTTCCGATGAAATTGAGTGATGCAAATAAATCAACGAGCCTTCTTCGAAGCTGTCTCGGTGTTGGGCTCCCGAGGTGTAGGGCGGGGCGGAGAAAACTTCCGTATCGATTATTTCTTCCGGTAGATGGACATCTGGCTCCCTGATTGGGGAGTCTAATAGATGTACTATTCCCGTCGACATGGGTGTCGAGGACGGGCAATCCAGAGTCGCTGGTTGCGACTGCACTGCCACCTCGATCTGAGGGGGATCAGATTCCCGGCCCTTAGGTCGGGACTTACTGGGGCCCAATTTCTTAGGACGTTTTTCCATTTTATCTTTCTTCTTCTTTTTAACAGGTGTTGATGCCGAAGATTGCGGCGGAGCCAACCTTTTGGGAGCAATGGTCCCAGTGTCGGACATCGGTCTCGGGAGATGCTGTCGATGTCGATGCCGACGCATCCATATGGGGGGACTTCTGTATGGATCGGCGAAGTGCCGCTTCCAGAAGTGCTACTTTAAGTCTGGCTGCCCTGTTTTTTCTTGTTTGATTAGAAAATTTAGCACAGTGTGGGCACAAATCTGGGCGGTGTGATTCCCCCAAGAACAGTATACACAGCGAGTGGCCGTCCGGTGCTGCGAGTTTGCCACCACAGGAGGCACAACGTTTGAAGCACCCCCACAGACTCATAGATGAGTGCTGAGGTAAGGAGTGGGGGGGGGGGGTCGGGAAATTGGAAGTCAACTTCCCTGAATTTCTGTCACCAAGTCCAAGGGAGATCCGTAAGCGTTGTCAAGACAGTCCGTTGGTCAAAGAAGATGATAAAGAGGCTTTTCCAAGAACTAATCCGAACCGATGAAAAAAGCGACTAGCTTGCGCGGCGGTCAGAAGAGAACTGGCGGGATGTCCGCGCCCGGCTCCTCTGGGCATGCGCGCGGGGGCTCCGCACATGCCCGGAGGCTCTGGGCGCGAAAATCCGTTGAAGCTTTCAGATACCGATGAATTCCTGCGCAGGCGCAGAAACCCATGGTGTGAAGCACAGAGACCACGTCGAAGATCTATAATCACAGAGAGACCCCAAAAGGGGGACAGTAGCTTTGCATCCCCTCCTCTATTCACCTCTTTACCTCGTGGAAGTGCACAACGGCCACCACAGTTTTATTCATTATACACTGAAATGGGCAGGTTTCACAACATGGGAAAGGAACAGACCTTGCTATTCTTATTGTTTGAAGCAAAGAAACATATAGCTCTGAGATCAGAACATGCCAGGTAAGGGAGTTAAAGAAGGTTACCCCACACCCCATCCTATCCCCAGTCAAAGGAATCCTAGCTCTTTTCTCAGTATACTATTGCCCCTTGGGGCGCAGCTGATAACTACTAAGCAAGTCCATAAATACATACCAATTTCCCCCCAAATCCCCCAGTTTCAACACCTCTGAAAATTTCACTTCCCTACCCAAGCAAGCACACTCTTAAACATTCTGTCTGGCTGACTAGATCCAGATTGGCTTCCTGGTATATAAAGGACCACTGACACAGACTAAGGAAACAGATGGGATGGTGACTAAAAAGCAAGCAGGGGGGAAGGGAGGATGGGTAATATATCTGACTGAACACAGGCTGAAGGCCAACTCTGCAGTAGTTATGGTGGCAAAGAAAGTCTGTTTCTCAAAACACTTTTGCATCTGATCTGTGTCACCCCAGCAGAACTTTTCTAATAGATGAAGCAGTCCTTGAATAGGGAACCCCAAGCGTAACTGGCTAGTATATACTGGGTCACCTTCTCAAACAAGTTTACAAAGCAATTTATAAATAAAATGGCTCATACCTACTCCAACTTTGGGACTCTAGGTGGAATACAGTATGCTTTCCAATTATCACAGCCTGAGGTAACTGACAAGGTGCTTAGAGAAATGTGGTGTGTCACATGCATGCTTGATCTTTGCCCATCTTAGCTAAAACACACCTCGCTGAGGGGGAGCAGTGCATTGGTCCAAGAAGAGTCAGAGGTGCCTTGAAGGACACAGCTCAGGTGAACAAAGTCAACCCTTTCCCTGCATCTAAACAGTCAACTTTACTCTTATCACTTGTGTGACATTGCGGCAGTGAAGCTCCTTGCTCAGGGATCCAAACAGGGGGTTCTGTGCCACCATGCTTAAGCGAGCCATCTTCCCGCACCTGGATATTTGCAAGGACACTTGCAATACTTCCCCCACCTCATTGGTACAGACTGGAGCTGTACCAAGTCCACAGATTCAGCATCACTGATCACGTTTTCTTCCTCCAAGGAGCTCGAGGAGTTTACATGGGGCTGTCCTCACAGCGATTTGTGAGGTTAAAGCACGAGAGAATTATTTGCTCAAGGCCACTTAGCAAACTTCATGGCTGCGAAAATTCTTTGAACTAGGGTGCCTCTGAGCCACAGCTAACCACTGTTGTGTCTCAGTTTTAAGGACCAGCACGGTGCAGCAGCAAAGATTGCTGAGCTGAGGCCAGGGAGAACCACATTCAAACCCTACTGTGCCTGAAACCACCCTGGGTGAAAGCCTCCAACTAGTCTACCTCACAGGATGGCGGTCAAGCAGAGGAGGGATATAAGCCACCCTGAACCCCTTGAGGATTATAGCATTGGAAAAAGTGCAAAAACGGGCAACTAGAATGATAAAAGGGTTGGAACACTTTCCCTACGAAAAAAGGTTGAAGCCCTTGGGGCTCCTTAGCTTGGAGAAACGACGGCTGAGGGGTGATATGATCGAGGTTTATAAGGTTATGAATGGGATAGAGCAGGTAGAGAAAGAAGTACTTTTCTCCCTTTCTCACAATATAAGAACTCGTGGGTACTCCATGAAATTGCTGAGCAGTTGGGTTAGAACAGATAAAAGGAAGTAGTTCTTCACCCAAAGAGTGATTAACGCATGGAATTCACTGCCACAGGAGGTGGTGGCTGCTACAAGCATGAACGGCTTCAAGAGGGAATTAGATAAACATATGGAGCACAGGTCCATCAGGGGCTATTAGTCACAAGGTATAGATAGGAACTCTCAGTCTGGGGCAAGTGATGCACTGTTTCCTTGGTGCTTGGGGAGGGGAGCAACAGTGGGAGGGCTTCTAGTGTCCTGGCCCCACTGGTGGACCTCCTGAGGGCACCTGATGTTTTTGGCCACTGTGTGACGGAGCGTTGGATTGGATGGGCCATTGGCCTGATCCAACATTGGCTTCTCTTATGTTCTTATGTAGAAGGATCAAGGTAAAAATGTGGTAAACAACACTAAAGATTTCAGCCATGGGCTGAAATGACCAAAACTGCACAATACACCGGCTGTATTCCTGGCCTTTAAGTGGGGAGTCATTGGAAGGCCAGCTGCAAGTCACCACCATATTCAAGGCATTTCCAATTCATCTCAGTAAAGAGGTCAAGAGCTGATGATTTTCTTTCAACACAGGGTGCAAGATTTATCCGGTTATGAGGTTAGGCAATCAAACCAACAGCCAAAGCTTCAATTGTGCCATTAGTTAAGAAAAATTAAATGTATTGAGGAGATGAACATTCTGCAATGTATATCAGACAAGAGAGCAAGTTATGATAAGCCTACTACAAAGCTGCAGTGCGTGGTAGAATATTTTGCCCTCTGACTAGTGTGGCTTGACATTTAACTCGATTATAATTTAAAATGCAATAGTTGCCTTCCTGTAGGAGAGCTGCACTGACTGAAGGTTACTTACATTACAAACACATGTCATAAGGAAACAAAAAATATCCTAAAATAAATTGAAATACTTAACTGCTTGATCATATAGATCAGGCTAGAACAGAACCAGTACCACTATTTCAATTCATCTAGCTATTGGGAGAGCTTATAAGGAAAGCAGGAAGAAATCAAGGAAGTCTCTTGGTAAATGACCCTAGTCAGGGCATTCGATAAAGAAAGACGTCACCAGACAGAAGGCCCTGTTCTGGGTCCCCATCAACTTCATTTGGTAAGGGAAAGAATACAAAGCAAGGGAGTCTCACCAGATCAAAGAAGATGAAGAGATACAGGTGGGAGAAGGTGCTCCCAAAAATCTGCATTACCCTGAAAAGGGAAAACACTCGGACTACCCAACTCCCTAAATGGACCTTAGTTCAACAGAGAATGTTTTAGAGAACCAACCTTGAACTGCTCCTCTAATTTCTCACGAAGAGGGTTCAATTTCTCCAAATTCTTACTCAGGTACACATGACCATGGAATTTTATAAATGCCTTGATGAAATCAGACACTCCCCATTGAGTCTTCACCTCATCACGACTGCAATTGGAAAGGACGGGAAATAGTATTTTAGTCTATAAAACACACAAACCAGGTCAAAAAAATATCTTGCTGACCAGTCTCCCATTAAGGGAAATATGCGCAAACCAAGACTGTGACTGTTCCTCCCATAACATTAAAGATTAATATTAAAATTTTAGAATCTCTCACATCAATGAAGTTTTATCCCTTTGCCCAGAACAGGAACGATTAACTTGGGTTCTCAAACACCCATCTAGGAGAGGTCATAAAAGTAGTTGGTTTTAACCAGTAATACATATTTCACAATTATAGAACACATATGTTCAAACATGCCCTGACCTGGGTAGTCCAGGCTAACCCAGTCTCATCAGATCTCTGAAGCTGAGCAGGGTTGGCCTTGGCTAGTATTTGGAAGGGTGACCTCCAAGGAATACCAGGGCCGTGACACAGAGGGAGGCAATGGCAAACCACCTCTGAAACGTCTCTTGCCTTTAAAAACAAGTCTATCTCACCACCTAGTAGTGCAAAATGCTAAAAGAGCTAGAAAGATTGTGGCTACGACACAATCTTAGGATTTCCTTGCTATACTACAAACACTGCCATACGATCATTATTATTATTATGTTCAGCTATAGAATTATACACAGATATGTGCATTTATATGAGCCTGTGTGGTGTAGTGGCCAGAGTGTAGGACTATGATCTGGGAGACTCAGGTTGGAATCCCATCTCTGCTGTGGAAGCCCCCTGGATGACCTTGGGCCAGCAACACAGCTTATCACTTATCTCACAGGATTGTTATGAGGATAAAATGGAGAATATGTAAGCCACATTTAGTCCCTACTGGGCTTACGGAGGGCATAGGTGAAGCAAATAATTTTTTAAAATATTAATATATCGAAGTCCAAAGAGAGGTGTAACATTAAATAGAATAAAATTTCTTGGAACTAGACCACACCAAAAGAACATGTCTAAAGAGGAAACTAAAAATCTCTTTTCTGACTTCACTCCTGTATATGTACTTGATACAGTTAATGAGAATTATGTAAAATTCACATGAGGCGGGGAGGGCGGGATATAAACCCAAAAAATAAAATAAAAATAAAAGATGTGCACAACACATCAAGATGCTCAGATAGAAATCAACAGCCCATATACAGGCACTGTGTCCTCAGAGAGAGAAAAAATCTGATATGTACAACTGCATTGCTAAAGGCCACGCAACAGGCTACTCTCTACAAAGACCATATCAGCCTTACCTTTCCAGTGCTTTAGAAAGTGCTTTTTGTAGATTGGTAGAGGCAGCTGGGAAAGGAAACTTCACAGCAATGCTTCTGCAGTAGTAGAAAATTGTGGTCAGGTGGTCTCCTTTGGAGGATGCCAAAATAGCCAACTGATTATAAGGCTGACCTAAGGCAACAAGAAGAAGAAGGGAAAGTCTCTCCAAGAACTCTCAACTTACTTTTGCAACTACAAATTCAGCGTTCACGCAAAGGCCTATTTCTAGTAGCCTCAGGCTGTAATCCTAAACACACTTACCTGGAAAGAAGCCCTATGAACATAGTGGGGCTTATGTCTGAGGAGACATGCATAGGACTGTGCTGCCAGTCTATTTGCTCAAATGGCAGATATAAGTTTAAAAACCTAAATATTTTGTTAGTAAATGAGCATTTTGTATTCAGTTTGGAAAAAATGTGCATGCTTTTCAACTGCACAACATCCATTCTAAACAGTTTCAGCATCAATTAAATATTAGCCTGAGAGAACACATAAAAGGAAATAAAAGGTCTTTTGTCATCCCTTTATCAACATTTATTAAAATCAATTCCATTGACAGCAACGCTTTCTTTAGGAAATGGGACAATCTGTTTAGCATCCAAAGATGACCCCCCTCAAGTTATGTTAATGCAATCTGTACCAGCTTGAAACAGAACTTTTATAAAGTGGTATTTAGCTTCGTACAGATTGAATAAAATCCTTGGGGTCGATAAACATGTTTAGAATGTGAAATGGTCTGCCAGTTTTAGATGTATGTAGTGGACATGTCCATGTATTAAGAGACTGACCTTTATCATTGTCAGTTTTTGTTATTCCTCATCCGTGGAATATCCACAATGCTGCATTTTTGTTGTATTCTAGTGTTTGATACGCCCTGATCTGAATAGCCCAGGCTAGCCTGATCTTGTCAGATCTCAGAAGCTAAGCAGGGTTGGCCCTGGATAGTATTTGGATGGGAGACCAACAGGGAATACCAGAGCCGTGATGCGGAGGCAGGCAATGACATCTCTTGCCTTGAAAACCCTACGGGGTCACCAGAAGTCAGCTGCGACTTGACAGCACTCTCCACCACCCTAGGTTTGTGCGCGTGTGTATAGATATATAAAAATTGAAAAAGAGAAATGTTTACTCCACCATTCCTCAGCTGAAGATTGCTCCCAATACCAAAAATGCAAAATTTAAACACAACAGTAATGGGTAATTTAACGAAACCCACAGAGAAACCATACCTGCAGCAAATTTCAATAACCAAATGCCCTAGAGAATGAAAATGTTTTGCGTTCTCTATGAGAGGAAACACCTAATTTCATCAGGGAGGGGTTTTCACAGGCTGAGGCAACCACCAGGAAGGCCCTGCATTTGACAGCAGGATTCTATCCTAATGTGATGAAAGTACTTATTTGAGCAGGATGCTACACTTGTCCAGGAAAGGGACGGAGTGTAAAAAGGAAACGGGGGAACAGGGCAGAGGGGCTGTTTGAAAAAATGGAAGGGAGAATTAAGAAACCAAAATAGGGGATTAGAGACACAGTATTTGAACAAAATGGAAAGGAAAGATTTTTTTCCTAAAAGAGAAAATAAAATACATAGACAGTTTTAACAGGATTTTTTTAAAAATAAAACCATCCTAGGGAACCTTTTCAAAAAAGTGGTTCAAATATAACATTCTACCCAGTGTAACACACTGGCCCGTTTACCACGGTCTTCTTTCTGGAAATAAAGTTATATCACGATGTTCAACAAACCAGAATTGAAAAGTATAATGATAAATACATTCACACAAGGAATCTTTAACAAGTATCTTGTAGGTGCCTGCTGCCGTAGTTGTTTCCAGGCATGGGCACTGTAGGGTATTAACTGAGGAAAGCTATACTGAGACGATGGTATTGGGATTTAACCCCCTTTGCTATATGTTTGCATCTGAAAAAGGACAGAGAAGCATGTGCTTAAAAAGCACCAACTCAGAACTGGCAACTCAGCCCACATGGATTACATTTCACAAACTCACCATTGGAGGGAACAAGCTGAGCCGCATGCCTATAGTAGGACTCAGCCTGACTGGTCTGATTTCTGTAGCGAGCTGGAAAAAAAACCCAAGAAAGAAGATATCATGGAATGTTGTCTGGTTAAGCAATATTGCCAGTACTTACCCATGAGGACATCCCTACCTCTAAAAAAGACAGCAGGATTTATGAATTACAGAATATCGGTCTATCCAATTTGAACTTCATAAAGTCAGCATATAAAACTGAAGACAAAAGCCATACCCAACCATAATCACAGTAACTGAACGAAACTTCCTTGTACCTAGAGAGTGACTACCAAATTTTTTTTGGGGGGGGGGGGGGATGACAACTGAGGATGGCCATCACGATCTTAGCTTGCATCCTAAGCATTCTGCTCAGACAGGTTTGAAAAAGCCATCCTCCCAGCCCAAGGATTCTTTCCCATTACAGGAAGACCCCAAGGTTTGAGTCTAGTAGCATCTTAAAGATCAACAAGGCTTCCAAGGAATAAGCTTTCTTGAGTCCAAGATCCCTTTGTCAGAGAGCCTGTACCATGAAAATCTTGTTGGTCACTAAGGTTCTACTGGGCTCAAATCTTGCGAAGAGCCAGTTTGGTGTAGTGATTAAGTGCACGGACTCTAATCTGGGAGAACCGGGTTTAATTTCCCACTCCTCCACTTGCACCTGCTGGATGACCTTCGGCAAGCCATAGTTCTGGCACAGCTGTTCTTGAAAAAGAGCAGTTTCTGTCAGAGCTCTCTCAGCCTCACCTACCTTGCAGGGTGTCTGTTGTGGGGGGGGAAGAGAAAGGAGTTTGTAAGCCGCTCTGAGACTCTTGGGTAGATGAGGGCAGGGTATAAATCCAATCTCCTCTTCTTCTTCTCTTCTACTGCAGACCAAGACAGCTATCCACCTGGAAGTCTGCGCTCAGTGGCAGGATATAAGCTACTGACTCACAGTGAATTCCAGTCTCACTTGGCTGGTTGCTGTTAGGAACATAACACCAGACTAGTAGACCTTAGTCTCTACCAGCAAGGCAATTCTGTGTCATCATTTTCTTTGCCTCTTCAGATTACAGTTTTACACTGCTGTTAAAACTCTTCGCGTGAACTACACTTTTCCCTGTCTCCGAAAGCCCATCAGGTTAAATTTCAATCCTTCCTGCACAAACAAGCTGAAAGGAAATGCACAACTCCACACACACAAAAATGCTTTCTTCAACAGTCACTTGAGAGACAGGCAATAAATGGTAAAGAAACAAGCGTGCAGTATTGTTAAGCTGCTTGTACCTTGCTCACTCCATGGAGACTGCTCAGGACATTTTTGTACCCCAGGCATGAAGTCAGTTTCGATCAGAGTGGCAAAGTAAACATTTGACAATTAGACACCCTTCAATACCTCAGAAGCTGACCTTGAAGCAACCATTTTTCACTCTGCCTAACAGTGAGGCCAACCCGTGCTCAAGAACTAGAAGGGGTTTTTTTCTGATTGTCGAGATCAACAACACTTTTCCTTACGCAGTCCACTTCTGTCCTCACAGACCATCACAGTTCCTTTCTTAATTGCTGCATCTTATTCATTGTCACAGGAAGGGGTCATTTTGTAAAAAAAGAGGTGCAGGAGCTCATTAGCATAACTCATTAGCATAACTCATTTGCATATGCCACACCCCCTGGTATCATGGGAAATATGTCAGAAGGCAACACCCACCCCTCAGGCTCCACCCCAAAAATCTCCAGGTATTTCCCAACTCAGAGCTGGCAAGCCAGCTTTACACTTTGACTAAAGGCACTTTGGGTTTCCTTTGCTCTTGCAGGGAAGCTACCCTACAAAAAGCATGAAAATACAGGTCAAGTTAGGGTGCTTTTGCTTTTTTTCCACAGCGCATCACCATATGTGCCCACTCCTGGGCTTGTTACTCCGGAACGGCACTCTTGTGCGTTCCTGCTTGAAATTACTCCTGGTCACAGGTAATACTGCACAGAACACTGCAGCTTCCCTGCCCTTATGACTCACCAATGTCTCCAAGATGGACAAGGCAGTGCTGGCAAATATATGAGCAGGAGCTAGATTGTGGCTTCACAATGGCGCTGGTGTGCGTCTGTTTATTGCTGATAATCCCCAGTTGAGAGGACTTCACACGACAGGGCAAATCTACATTAAACACTGTGCACAGCTCCTGCAGTAGCTGGAATGAGAAACAATTAAGTTAGTAGTCGAGTCTGACAGACAGGATTATTTCATCAGACCTCCTATAGAGAATCGGGCCTTGAGCAACCCCTGTCCTCTATTATTCTCCCATCACCATCTCCTTGAACAAAAAGTTCTTGCATGAGATTAAGCGATCATGGAAACTTAAATGATCACAGAGAACATGTTTGTTCATGCTACAATCATTTCGCTTCTCCACAGCTAATGTTAGAGGAGAGGCACTTGCTCAGTTGTAGAATACACGCTTTGCATCTAGAAGCTCCCAGGATTCAATCCCTGGTATCTCACGTGACAAAGTTAAGAGAGATTTCTTCCCAAGACACTACAAAGTAGACTGTATTGAGCTTGGATCAGATTATAGCCTGACTCAGAATAAGGCAGCTTCATAAAGGACCTAATGTTCTGACAAAAGAGAATTAACTGCAAACAAATGCAACAGAGTTGCACAAAATGAAGTAGAGGAACCTACTGCTTTTAGAATTCATTAATCTGAAAATGGCCCATCATTCTTCCCCTCCTTACACACAACAAAGATATGGAATTGTAACACTGTGTCCAAAACACAGCAATAACAGGGAAGTGGCAGGCCACCATGCTAATCAACCACAAAACAGTAAAATGGGGCCATGTACCAACCAGGTAGAGATCTTCGCCTACTCAGGGAATTCTCTAGTCATGAAGAAAAAAGAAAAAGAAAAACCCAGCCAGATCAAGACTGAATATGCTCCAGGAGAATGGATGCTGAGAGCACATGATAGACAATTAGAAAGGAGAACGAAGAAGGTTGGGGGCACTGGCTTAAATCCGGGAGGAGGAGACTGGGAGTGGGATTTCCAAATAGCATCCCTGTCCTGTGATTCCTCGCAGACCTCCCAGCTTCTCAACTACTAAGGCAAGGCAGCTATACTTTGAAAACTTCAGAGCAGAATATTTTAGAAACTTCTTTTACACAGGGGCCAGGGATGCCGCACTAAAATCCTAAATTTTGCAGGCAATTATGACCATTATTTGGTGGTTATAATTTAGCAAGATTTCAGAATCTGAGGTGTTTACTATTTTTTTAAACCAAAAATCCCAGAATGGGCAAAAGCTTGCAGGTCACGAGCAAATGGGTCAGAAACTGATCTAGGAACTGTGCAATGCAAAGCCCTGTGGCCTAAATACCTGGGGGGGGGGAAAACCCACCCCTCTTCAGGAGAAATCTTCCTGGTCCCTTTAAGGATTCTCCACCGCTACAAAAGCAGGAATGTAATTACTAGGCCCCAGTGGACTCACCTGTGTATAGAAGCCACTAGCTGCCTCTAAAAACAGAGAGAGGTTCGCCTGGACTTCGCTCCGATTTGGATTTGCTCGGTTTTTTGCTTGACCCTGTAGAGTTGTGATCTGATTCTTAAAGGCATGATTCCACCTGAGGAAAGAAAGAAAGAGAAGTTTCATTTGTTTATATGACACAATAATGACTCACTGAATGACACCAGCCCCTAGACGAACAGCGAGGTGAAAGTGCTGCTTTGATAAAGCACCTCAGAGTAAAGAGATTATTATGATCTGATGCACAGCCTTAAAATGTACAAAAACCAAGAGCAATAAAAACAAAGAGTGCTGTGTTCCCTTCTCTCTCACAAAACCTGTGGTGAAAATACTTACTAGAGACAGAGATATTCAGCCTATCTGCTTTTGGGCTTTCTAATGTCTGGCACAAGTTTTGTCCTTTGAAATAGAAAGCAGGGCTTCTTATTATTGTTTTCTCACTCTTTTTAAAATTCCAAATACCAGACTCTGTGGCATGATGGGTCTCATTAGCCTGCATCGAACAGAGGTATCAGAACAGCCACTGAGGAAATCTGATCACTCATTCTATGAAGTATAAAAACAAGAGAGTTCCTTAGATAATGGTCCTTAGATAATGGCCACTTCTAGTGACCATCAATTGGCGGCCCCTGGACTAATTTGCCCCCCCTTCCCCATTTAACAAATGAAACATACCAGGGACATGAATGACAACAGGATTTGGCAGCAAATTTTGGTGACAGGTCAAAGCCTTTTGAACTCATGATCTCTCATGTACTTGTAAAATGACCCCTCCAGCAAAACTAGTTGGGGACCAATGCTCTGAGACATGGAGCCCAAAATAGGCTAGGTCAACAAGAGCAAGCCAGTTATGAGTAGCTGAATTCAATGGAACAGAAGGAGATGCAATCTGGAACCAACCCCAGTCTCCAAAGGTTCACTCTCACCTTATCGGCATCTACAAACACAGCCTTCAACTTTCCCACAAGTAACACTGTTAGACAATGAAGTATAATATGCCCTGAACCATTGGTACTGGGTGCCCTAGACTGATCCCAACAGGGGGGCATGTGTTGGAGGTATACAGGACCATCCTCCTTCTCTTCATCACTACCATCCCATTCAACACAGGAATCAGCACCTGGCTGAAATCCATTGACAGAGAAATCCTGCATCACAGATCCATCACTGGTCTACCAAGGTCAGTATCGCCTGTTTTAACTAGCAACAGCTCTCTGGGGCCTAAGGTAGAGCTCTGTCTCATTATCTACTGACTGGTCTTTTAAACTGGAGATCTTGGGAGGGGAGTTAAAACTGGTGCGCAAATGCCAAACAGATGCCATGGCCCTAGCGAGAATGTCCTAAATGTTGTTTTAGTTCTAAAGGAGCACTAAAAACACACAAAAAAAACCCCTAAAAACCCTTTAAGTCTCAAAAGTCTGCCTGCAAGACCTAGGTCTCAGCTATCAAGCTTCTCAGATTTTGATTAGGTTACAAGGCACCTCAGCCTTTGCAAAAAGGTATATCTCACTTTCAGTTGGCATGTGCTGGTCTCGGACAGCTTACCAATAGCTTTCAGGAAAGATCAATGAGGAAGAAAAGAAGGAGGTAAGTGATCAGCCTTAAATGTGGTGTCACAGTACTGTTTAAAAGGAACTGACAAACTTGATAAGCGCACCCACAGATAAGAGACTGTCACTTTCATAGGGAACCCCAGCTAGAGTCTCACTGGAAATTCTGTTATTTAACAACTTTGATGCAGAGGCTTGCTCTTTTCCAGCCTTCACCTCCCACACAATACAGAAGTTTCATCACGAAATTTCTGTTAGTTACACAGTTTCATTTTGCAAATATCTTGGGCATGTGCTACACGCACTGACAGCTACTTAAAATACAAAGATGAGGAAGAGAAAAATCAATGAAAGTTAGTATCACACATTCACACATTTTTAGCCAAATCAAGAAAGCTGCCTGAGGAGAAAAAACACACTACATTTAGTTAGACTTTTTAAAGCATCTATGTGGAAAGACAGCTAGTAGACTGCTTATCAGTTTGGGACAGAATCAGTATAATTCAGGCTTCTTGGCATGAAACAGACATGTTTGAACAAAAATACTTACAGATCTTGTTCTACTTTTTTGTCCAATGCATATTCCAAATCTGTAACTAGCATTTTCTGGTATAAGTCCTGCAAAGCTTGTCTGGAAGTCCAGACTTCAGCTGGACCCAGCTTCGAATCTGAGAAACAAACACAGTAAGGATTTATGATGGCATCAGTACAACTGAATTTTCCCTGCTCCCTTAATTGAGACAGGATTTGACAAACACCCACTTTATTACATCAGTGAAAGCAGTCCGTTGCCCGATAAGGAGAGATTTCTGTTTTGAGCCTCTCCAGTTGAAGGAGGTGCAGGTGTAGAACCAGTGTGGTCTACTGGTTTGAGTCCTGGACTGGGATGTCAGATACCAGGTTCACGGCCTCACTCAGCCAGAACAGAACACTTTTATCCTGCCCTTCCTCCAAGGTGGCTTCGGATGGTGTACATTGTTCTCGCCTCTTCCATTTTTTCCTTTCAACAACCCTGTGCGGTAGACCACTGGGTTATTTGAGGCCAGTCACCACCTCTCATTCTAACAAATCTTACAGGGTTGTTGCAAGGATAAAATAGGAGAGAGAGAACAATGTACACCATCCTGAGCAAGCTAGGGGAAAGGGTACAATAAAAATGTGTTTAAAAGCAAAGGTGCCAATACACGGATTCGCTTACTCTGCAGCAAAGATATTATCCTAGCTCGGAGATCTCTTGGACATAGTTTTATGAAGTTAGTGCTTTCCTGCATTTGTGTTTAGGTTCAGAAGAGGGGGCAGGGGTTCTGAGTTTTGAAGACGGCTCAACTGGAAGCAGAAGGTACATGCCCCAGTGGAAAAGCAGGAGTTGATGAACAAGTTCATGCATTGCAATACCATATATGGAGAAGCAGGCTACCTAAGTTTCTGGCTGTTTTACAGTAAAAGATAAAGCTCATTACCTGTCATGTCAGCCTTCAGGACTTCTGCCTGCCTGCAAGCAGAAAGCACAATAAAAAGAGTTATAACAAACAAGGTCTGATGATGAAGGTAAACTACTAAGGCCATTCAGATCTCAAGTGTGGACACTTAAGTCTTTACCGACTGAGTGCAGCTTCTCTGGAATTTCAGAGAGAAAATGTTAACTTAGTATCTTCTATAAAAGACTAAGAAGGAATAATAAGATGGCCTCCTCTTAAGTTCTCCTATGCAGGTCACTGTCAGATTTACCAGCTGAGCTTAGCTAATCAGCAAATTTCTAGAAAAGCACCCTAACCCACACTGTAACGTTTCTATTCCAGCAGATCAGTCTTCTTCAGCCATCACTTTCATTGTATTAAGCATCCCAGAAGACTACTTGCTCAGTTTTCAGCTGTGAAGTCTTGCCACAGTTCATATAATCAACACAATTTTTTTCTGAAATTCAGATCCAAGTATTAATGCTCTTTTAATTCTATTAAGAGGTCTTGCATCAGCATTAGAAAGTATACAGGTATTGCCAACATATGTGGAAAAGATGGATTCCAAAGGTTACCTCCTAGACAGTGGCTGAAGGGACTATCCTACAAAGGTGGAACCCAGATCCCTTAGGTTATGGGTGTGTTCCTTGTGCTTACTGCTCACCATCTCCTACAGCTGATGAGATTAATTGCAATGATAACCCTATGACCTTTTCTACTTCAAAAGATCAGGTACTCCCTTTGATGGGAAGTCTGATACAGGTCTTATCAGCTCAATACCACTTCCTCACACTTCCCAGTATTTAAGGCACTAGACAAGAAAGTATCCCCTTCTTTCAACCTCTCACATCTAGCTGCTCACTTGTTTTTTAATTTCAAAATTAAGCTAACGAATCCCAGTTTCAGTGTCTCCTTGAGTTGTCTCTGACACAAGTTGTTATCTTTATAACCTCTCTAGTCCTCATGTAATAAGTTGTCAAAATTACTCCATACAGAGGTCTTCAAGAGTCCAGTTTACAGGGAATAGGAGATTCAAAGTAACAGCAAGTCAGGTACGGCTCTGTTAGCTCTTGACCAAGCAAAGAATGTTTTGAGGTGACATTTTATGTCATTGGCCAGGTATATTTAATCCAGACAAATAATGCAACACAGATAGAATAAAATGTTAGCACCCTGGTCAGCTCTTCTCCATGACTCACTGGAGCATATCTGGCTAAGATTACAGCCTTCACAGATATACAAGTTATTCGAAACAAGGTCACGTACTATGCATGCTAGAGCAGTCATAGTTCCACCTAGGGATTATGCAGATCGACTGTTTCCTAGTTCTATCAAATAACGTAAGTAATTTAGTAAATAAATGGGTAAGAAGTGCTAATGGGGACCTTCTCGGTAAGATATTTGTATTAGTGCTGAAAACACTGCCAGCTGTAAAGAAAGACCTACAAAGGCAGTTTACTGGTAGCCAATAAATCACTCTGGTGACCCACTGCTCATCCAGGAATGATGCAAGGTATTCCTTCCCCAAGTTTCTCCACACTGTGCAAGGCTTTGGAGGGGTGGACAAGGGGATAACTTTTCACTTTGCACTAGGGCAGTGATGGTGAACCTTTTAGAGACTGAGTGCCCAAACTGCAACCCAAAACCCACTTATTTATTGCAAAGTGCCAACACTGCAATTTAACCTGAATACTGAGGTTTTTGTTTTAGAAAAAACAACTCATACATTAACATCTTTTGTCTTAAAAGAAAAACACAATAACAGAGCTTTCAATGATACAAACAACTTTTTACTGAAAGTTAAAAGTTTGCATTTGGCATGCTTTTGAACAATTAATGTGATTTCTGCTGTCCAATCTTGCGAACTCTGTACTGGGGCGATGCCGTGTGTGCCCACAGAGAGGGCTCTGAGTGCCACCTCTGGCACGCGTGCCATAGGTTTGCCACCACTGCACTAGGGCTTAGAGAAACTGAAGCAGTGAGAATCTCACTTTTCACCTTTTCCAATGCCTAGCACTTGCTTTTGAGGCTCTCGAAACCTGAAAACAAAAGCCAGTGATGTGCCTGTAAGGCTGGTGTTGACGCACTCCCTGTACGTCAGGTAACAAAAAAGAGGCCGTCATATTCTGGGATGCTTCAGTTGGTCAAGTCATTAAGACTGTGTTACAATAGTCACACTGAGCAGTTAACAGGGCACACATTATAAGTTGTAAAATTGCTACCATACAGGACATGGTGCACCAGCTGAAGCTGGTGAAATGTATTCTATACCACAGATGGCATTAAGAAAAGTAAATGCTGATATTCTGCCTTCTCAGATTCAAGGTGGCGAACAAAGAAACAAAATGTGTAAGGATGCGAAACCAGCATAGCGATCCATCCACATGATCAAAACAACACAAGGGATAAAAGCACATGGGACAAAACTCTGCCAAAACCTGGTACCTGAACATTCTGGAGAAAAGCCAAATCCAGGAGCACTCTCAGACTGAGAAAACCCTGTCTTTCAAGAGCTGGGTGTGACCTCCACCCAAGACAAATAAATTCACCGGTTTTTGGCTTCCTCTGCCTCCATGCGCAAAGTAGCTCGTTCATCTGGTTTGAATTCATTTGTCCTCCTCTGGCCCATTAATGACGCAGAGAAGTAGTCAATGACCTAACTGCTAGTCCTGGATTAGAAAGAGAAGTAGAGCTTCAAGCCATGTATTGGAGTCAGTTTATTCCACATTTCTGGACAACTTCCCCATAGACCACCTGTGATCCACCTGCAAAGCAAGGCCTCAAACTCCTTTCAGCCCATCCAGAAGGACACCATGACTGACAGCATCAAAGCTGCTGAGAGGTTTTCTCCCTGCCCATCCCTGCCTGCAACAAAGGTCATCAGAGAGGCAGAAGCATTCTCAGTCCCTGAAATCCTGACTAGAAGCCAGACTGAAATGGATCCAGAAAATCCATTTCATCCAGGAAAGCCCAGAGCTCTAAATCACCACCCATACCAACACACTGGCTAGAAAGGGAAAGTCAGCAAACAGTCCCTAGAGGTTCATATTTTAAGGGTAAAAAACAGTTTTAGAAATAAAAATAATGATCTTATATTAGTGCAGGGGTGGCCAAACTTGCTTAATGTAAGAGCCACATAGAATAAATGTCAGATGTTTGAGAGCCCCAAGACATGAACACACATGTTTTCATTGAAAAATATACGAAGGTTCATATTAAATCACAGAGACACATGCCTTCTCTGAGCCAAGCCAGTCTGCCGATGTGGTGGGGCTTGGAGAACACATTTAACTTTAGATGGGGAGGGAGGGGAGAAAGACAGAAAAGTGGAAAGAAAGCAAATAGATAGGAGAGGGACGGGGAGGTAGAAAGAAAACAACTTTAACTTTAAATGCGTCCTCCAAACCCCCCACATTGGCTGGCTGGCTGGCTTGGCGAAGGGATTTAAAGAGACAAATGCCTCCTCCAAGCTGGCTGGGGGGGGGGGGTGGCGGCTCTGAGAATGCATTTAAAGTGGCTTTCTTTCTTTGCTCCCTCCCCACTTCAAGCCTACCCAGGGAGAACACTGGCTGGAGAAGGGAAGACTGATCGGAGAGGCATGCCTCCCCTTCGCTTCCCCTCCCGGGAGCAGCATAATATGTGTGAAAGAGCCGCTTGTGGCTCCCGAGCCACAATTTGGCCACCCCTGTATTAGTGTCTTCCAACAATGTTGGAAATTTTTCCTCCCTGATGGTGAAACCTGCCAGTTCTAGGCTACCATTAGGCCTATCAGTAAGAGAAACACATTAAAAAAAACTGAGAAAAAACAAACATCTATGAAGTAGATTTGCAGCCTGTCTTTTAATTTATGTTTATTAGTTTATAGACAGAAATGTCTTCTTGTTTAAGTAATGGAAGAATCCCACATATAGCATCTGTTACTGCTTCTAAGTAAGGATTGACTATGTTTGAGATGAAAGCTTGGTAATGTGAACATCACCAGAGTGCTTCAATGCTTCTCAACTGGTCACAAGTTTAGGCCAATTCTAGCATCCGCAAAACCAAAATTCATTACATGATAGCAAAAGCAATTAACTTTAGGTGTAACTACAAAGACAATAGGTCCTCTTGCCTAGTCTGAAAATAAAACTCATACTGCTAACATGAAAGGCTGCTTCAGACAACTTTGTCCCAGAACAAGGTGACTTCAGTCACACACAAGCACACTCGTTTTGTGAACAGATCAATGCTGTGCACAAGCCAACCTATGGCTAGGAATCTCTCATGACCAAGATATCTTTGGAACTTCTTTGAGAGGGAATTATTTTTAGAACAGACATTAAACATAACACAGACAGAAGTGGAGACATTGGATTGGATCCCACAATGCATGGATACAGAGATCAGGATTATTTCCCATGTTCTCTTAACCCCAGCAGTCCCCTCTGACCTTGGGAAAGTTGAATCCTGTGACCCATGCAGTTGGGGGGGGGGCCTGCAGAGGGGAGGAGGAAGGGGACAAAAATTCCCTCTTCCATCTCATGGCTGCAATGACAGAAGAGGCAGGAAGAGTGGTTTCATCTCACTACCTACACGGTTATTACATCCACATGGGTCATGAAAATACAGGTTGCTTACCTGTAATTGGAGATCTTCGAGTGGTCATCTGTGCATTCACACCTCTGGGATAAAGTGCGCCTGCGCCGATCCCGATCGGTAATCTTCAAAGCCTAACGGATTTTCGCGCCAGCTCCCCGGTCACGTGCACGCCCACTGCGCATGACCCGGGGAGAGGCACGAGGATCCCGCCAGTTCCTTCTGACCGCTGCTAACAGCCCCCAAGGAAAAAGGTGAGGGAGACCGAAAGCAGAGGGGAAGGAGGGCGGGTGGTGTGAATGCACAGATGACCACTCGAAGATCTCCAATTACAGGTAAGCAACCTGTATATCTTCTTCGTGGTCTCTGTGCATCACACCTCTGGGAGAATAGCGAGCAATAAACACCACATACCTGGAGGTGGGTGCTGGAGGTCTCACATCTGAGCTGCTTGCAGGACTGCACGGCCCACCACAGTACGCTGATGGACGCGGACATCTAGGGCGTAGTGCTTCACAAACGTGTGAGGGGACGCCCACGTTGCAGCATTGCAGATGTCTCCCAGGGGAATGCCCTTGAGGAATGCTGTGGAAGTAGCCACGGCTCGAGTGGAGTGTGCCCGGAGGGACGCCGGCAGAGGCCTTTTGGCCAGAAGATAGGCGAGTTTTATCGTCTCAACTATCCACTTCGAGAGTCTTTGAGATGACAGTTTCTGTCCCTGCCTGGGCAAGGCATAAGAAATGAAGAGAGCTGGAGACTTGCGAAAGGATTTTGTCCGGTGCAAGTAGAAAGACAAGGCTCTCTTGACATCTAAAGTATGCAGACTACGCTGCGTTGGGTCCTGGGGATCAGGAAAAAATACCGGCAAGGTGATATCTGCCCCTATATGAAAGTCCGACACTATTTTAGGCAGGAAAGCGGCATCTGGAGCCAACGTGACGGCATTATGATGAAACGTGAGGTATGGTGGGTCGCAACGGAACGCCGAGAGCTCACTCACGCGTCGAGTAGACGTGATGGCCACTAAAAATGCAACCTTCCATGACAAAAGCTGAAGACTGCATGAGGCCATGGGTTCGAAGGGTTTTCCCATCAGCTTAGTGAGAACCAGGGGCAAGTCCCATGCCGGGACTGGTGTCCGCACTGGGGGATAGAGGCGATTCATTCCCTTGAGGAATTGTTTCGTTGTTGGGTGGGAAAACACCGAATAGCCATCAATCTTAGGATGATTGACTGAGATGGCCGACAAGTAGACTCGGATAGATGAGTGACACAGTCCCCTGTCCTGACATGACAGGAGGAAACCAAAAACATCATTAAGTCCAGCGGGGACTGAGGGTCGTCCTACAGACGCCAGGAAAGTTAAAAATTTAGTCCATTTTGACTCATATGAACGTCGAGTGGAGAGTTTGCGTGAGTTCAGTAGCACTTGAGCAATGCGTGATTCTAACCCTAAGTTAGGATCAGCCACGCTGTCAATTTTAACCTGGGCACATCGTGGTGCAGTACTCGGCCCCCGCACATCCCGAGGAGATCCGGGTCCGTCGGGAGATGGAGATACGTCTCTCGTGAGAGGCTGAGGAGCGTGGGGAACCAGGGTTGTCTCGGCCACCATGGGGTGACAAGAATTGCCCACGGTCGCTCTGTCAACAGTTTGTGGACTACTCTCGGAATGAGAGGGATTGGGGGAAATAGGTACACCCGTTTCCCTGTCCACGGGAAGAGGAGACCGTCTCCGAGAGAGGTCGGGTCCGTTCCCGCTCTGGAACAGAATAGATGGCACTTCTTGTTCTCCCGAGAGGCGAATACATCCACGGATGGATGTCCCCAATGGTCGAAGATCGGAGTCAGGTAGAGGGGGTTCAGTTCCCACTCGTGTAGGGATGCTCCTCCTCTGCTTAGGAAGTCCGCTTGGACGTTGAGTAGTCCTGGGAGATGAGTCGCCACCAGGTGAATATTTAGCGCCTGGCACTCGTTCCACAGCTCTATTGCTAACCGGCAAAGTCCACGGGAGACCGTCCCGCCCTGGCGGTTGATGTAAAACATAGTGGTGGTGTTGTCTGTAAGGACAGTCACCGTTTTCCCCGTTAGGGATTGGCGGAAAGACCTCACTGCGTAGAGAACTGCCAGCAGCTCTAAGAAATTGATATGGTTGTGTGCCACAGAGGGGTGCCACCTGTCTCCCACACCTACACCTTCCAGGTGAGCTCCCCAGCCCCATAGGGATGCATCCGTGGTGACGGTCGCTGAGGGGGGTGGAAGCCGGAAAGGTGCACCTGAGTGTAAATTCTGGGGCACAAGCCACCAACTCAGGGTCTCCAGGACCTGGGTAGATATCTGGAAACGTTTGGAGAGGGAGTGGAGTTTGGGGCGGAAACGCCTCAAGAACCAAAGCTGCAGTGGTCTCATTCGCAATTTGGCGAAAGGAATCACTGCCGTTGTTGCGGCCATCAAGCCTAGCAGGCGAAGGATTTGTTTGGCTGTAGCCTCCTTGGTCTCTTGGATAGCCTGGAGAAGGGAGACTATATCCGCTCTGTTGGGGGGTAGGAACGCCCTGCATTGCAAGGAGTCCAGGATAGCTCCGATAAACTGAACCCGTCTGGAAGGGATAAGCATGGACTTTTTGAGGTTTATAGTCAACCCTAGTAATTCTAGGGTGTGAAGGGTAGTAGAGATGTGGTTCTGTAATTCCGTCATAGAAGGGGCGACTAGAAGCCAGTCGTCCAGGTAGGGGTAGAGGTGGACACCTTGGAGTCTCAGATGTGCCGCTACTACTGCCATAAGCTTCGTGAAGACACGAGGAGCTGTAGAGAGGCCGAAGGGTAGGGCCTTGTACTGGAAGTGACGCGGACCGATCGCAAAACGTAGGTACTGTCTGTGTGACGGGTGGATCGTCACATGAAAGTATGCGTCCTTTAAGTCCAGCGTCACCATCCACGCGTTGGCTTCTAGTAGCGGTAGGATGGTCTGTAGAGTGGTCATACGGAATTTCTTGTAGGTGATGAACGCATTGAGGTTCCGCAGATCTAATATGGGACGAAGTCCGCCATCCTTTTTTGGGACCGTGAAGTAGCGGGAGTAGAACCCCCGCTGAAGGTGTTTTGTTGGTACCTGTTCTATGGCGTCCTTTAACAGGAGGGCTTCGACTTCCGACGATAAGGTGTCGGAGGGAGGGGTGGTTACGAAGTACGATTCTTGTGGAATCTGGAAAAATTCTATTCTGTAGCCTTCTGCTACAACCGACAGTGCCCATTTGTCTGTCGTGATACGTTGCCATGCTAGTAGGAAGGGGGATAGACGGGTGGGAATATTGGAGCGAATGGGAGAGTCAAAGACTCTGCTTGTTCGGCTTGGGTGGTTTAGCCTTAGAAGCGGAAGCGGGCGGGAATCGTGGCTTATGGCCATAAGGTTTCTGCTGATAGACAGTAGACGGTGGTCTCTGCCATTGGGGTTCGGTGGGAGATCTTCGCGGTTGCTGTTTGGACCAAGATCTCTGCCATGTTTTCTGCTTCTGTTGTCTCGGTTGTGAGACACCCAAGTTACGAGATGTTTTGATACTCTTATCTAAATCATGAAGAACTGTGTCCGTGGTGGAGCTGAACAGTCCTTCACCCTCGAAAGGGAGGTCTTCCACTAAGGACTTAGTGTCTTGTGGAAGCGAAGTCGACCTCAGCCAGGCGTGGCGACGAAGGGCGACTGCTGAAGTGAGTGTCTTGGACGTGACGTCCGCAGCATGCTTGGATGCGTTAAGCTGATGCTTTGCTAGCACCATGCCTTCCCTCTGGATCTTCCTAGCGAGGCGTTGCTTATCCTCAGGAAGCTGAGCCAGAAGAGGTGTCATCTGTTCCCATAGGGAATACTGGTACCTGCTCATGCAGGCTGTGTAATTTGCCGTCTTTATGCCCAATGCACCGGCTGAATAAAATCGTCTTCCGAAAGAATCTAGTTTCCGTCCCTCCTTGTCCAAGGGGGAGGAATGTCCGCTACGTCCCCTAGCCGAGGGGGTCACGACTACTGAGTTGGGTTTGGGGTGGATGAATAGGAATTCTGCCCCTGGCTCTTGGAGCCTATACATGTGGTCCAACCTTTTGTTGGAAATTGGGGTTGAGGAGGGGTGGCCCCAGGATTCTTTGGCAGTGCTCAAGAGCACCGAAATTAGTGGCAACGCTACCGCGGTGGATGTGTCCATCTGTACGATATCGAAGATGGCATCGGTAGCGGTAGGAGTTGGTTGGACCGTGGCAAGCGCCAAGGAATGTGCCATTCGTTTGATAAGTTCTCCATAGGATTTCACGTCTTCGGAGGGGGAGATTGGTAAATTTTCAGCCACATCAGGGGATGGTGACGGCTGGATGGGAGATTCGTCATCGGATGATTCGGGAGATTCGGGCATCGAATGGTCGGAATGTTCGGAGGGAGACATAGGGGTCGACGGGTCTGGCTGATAAGGAGGGAGGTCGATATCGGGTGATGTGGGCATCGGTATCGTTAGTTTCGGTATTTTTGGTTTCGGTTGCGGCATCGGTATCGGAGTCGGAGGCGGGGCCGGGGGATCTCGGCATCGGGAGACTCTTGATGACGTCGATTGGCGATCCCACTCCGCTGGGTACCATTGTGGAGGTGGCGGGTAGGAGGAACCATACAGGTATCGCCATTGACGGACGTCCCACGGCACCGAAGATGGGGGAAGGCGCCAGTCTCGCTCGCCTCTCGGTGCCGGCATCGGGTCAGGCCCTGTCTCGGGACTGCTGTGAGGGATCTGCGTCAGCTCGATGTCGGGTTCCGAATCCGTGAGCTGGATGGGTCGCGGCATCGGGGAGACGGGGCTGCCCCGGGGTCGCTCGCGCCCAGGAGGGTCAAGCTGTGGAGACCCATGCTGGGTCATGTCGGACGCGGGGTGCGTCGACGAAGCACTCGAGGTCTTGTGCTTCAGCTTGCCCTTACCCTCTTTGCCCTCCTTACGCTTCTTAGCGGGAGTTCGTGGCAGTGAGAGGGGTCTTTTCGATGCCGACTTCTCGGTGCCGGAAGGGCTTCGCATCGGTGGCGACGTCGGGCCCGTCGGTATCGATGGGGACGTTGCCGAGGCGTCGGCTGCGGACATCTTCGGTGACAACGCTGCCTCCAAGAGAGCCACTCGGAGTCGGGCCGCTCGGTTCTTACGAGTTTGTTTGGAGAACGCGGCGCAGCTCGAACAGGAGTCGACGCGATGCGACTCGCCTAGGCACAGCAAGCAAAGGGAGTGCTTGTCTGGGGGGGGGATTTTACTCCCACACTTAAGGCAGCGTTTAAAGAAACCCCACCGCTGGGCCATAGGCCGGGCGGGGAGTAGAAGGAGGAGAATCCAAAAGAGAGTCCAGGAAAACAGTCCGTAGGTCAGTAAGAGGTCTAAGAATCAGTCCGAAAGGCCTTTCCAAGTTGGAAAAAGAAGAAACGAAAGTTAACTACCGACCGGAGCGGAGAGGGGGTCCTCACGACGCGGCGGTCAGAAGAGAACTGGCGGGATCCTCGTGCCTCTCCCCGGGTCATGCGCAGTGGGCGTGCACGTGACCGGGGAGCTGGCGCGAAAATCCGTTAGGCTTTGAAGATTACCGATCGGGATCGGCGCAGGCGCACTTTATCCCAGAGGTGTGATGCACAGAGACCACGAAGAAGATCTCTAGGAACCAACTTTCTCAGGGTGGAAGGAAATGCTGGGGGGGAGGGACCATGTGCAGTACCTGCGATCATAAACCCGCCCTTACTTGCATGTCTGTGTGCATGTAGAACATCTTCATTGTGCCACCACCCCAAGTCATTGATTCAGCCTCTCACATTACTGATGACTGGGGCACACTGGTAAAGGCTCCCTCTGAGGAAGTACAAAGGGCAGAGTCACTCCGACTCTCCCCCTGTGCATGAGCCAGCTTTGGCCGGGAGGGTGGGATAGAAATCTCAATAAATAAATAAAAAATATATGAATGTTTAGGTGTGAGCAAGTGCTCTAAGGTGCACAAGAAACAAAGCCTGCTCTCTTAAACAGGAAAATACTTTATTGCTGTAGGTTATACTACAGCACAAGGCAGGGAAAATGTTATCATGCCTATTAGTTACAGATCTAAACAAAAAACAGGAAACTATAATAGTAAGCTAAACTTAATATAGAAGGTTTACCTCCAACATGTCCCCCCCAGATGTCTGTGGAACACATGCATTGTTCTGACCACCACCCCCCGCCACTTCATGTATGAGGATTTCAATCTCCAGCATTTGAACAAAGACTCACAGATGTTACAAGTCTTTTTAACCTTTCTTGCCTGAAACAACGCACAAACAGCTAAACAAATCTTGAATGTCTTATGAACCAACACACAAACAGCTACTTGCACTTGATAAATAGCTAAAACTAGCAGGGAATGTCAAAGTGTCATGCTGGATACAGGAAACAATGAAGAAAATGACATGACAATTACATGTCTTCAGATCATCAAAAGACTTTGAAAGTAAGCTACAGAATACTAACAACAAGTATAAAGAAACAGCATCACGATTAAATAACACTTTCCCCCAAGAAACATGAGAAACAAAGATGGCATTTATGAAAAAGCGGGGAAATATGGAGCTAGCAGGAAAAAACTGGCAGGCAGCTTTGTCTGCAGTATCCAATGGGCCCTTTAAAGAATATTTTGAGATTCCAAGACCCAATGTATATACATTTTAGGGAACTGTCTTTGTTTGAAAGATCCCTCTGAAACAGATACAGAAGTGCACATTTGGTGGATATATCTTTAAATACAACAAGCATTTTAGAAAATGATCCATGTTGCTATTAAGGAAACAACTGTGAGATAGACGTTGATCTAATGACCATGCGGTGAACTCTATACATGAACAGAACATTTTGGAGGAGAAGGTAATTCGGAGTTTAATAACACTTGCTCATCTCGTCATAATACAACAACCTAGAAACCCTATCTGAGCAAGACTGGATCCAAAAAGATTGAAACCTTTTAATTATTAGAGAACCATCACCAGGTTAGGACTCAGAAAGGGAGACATAATGAAGGATTATGTGGCCAATTACTATTTTGGAAGGGAAAAATTAAATACAAGGTGCCTATATTGATAACAAGCCTGCCATTTCAAAATGGAATTATATGAACAAGCAAAACAACGGGAGGGCAGGGGATGAGTATTTACAGACTGTAACATGAAAACAGTTATAAAAATAAAGAGTGTTAAAAAATGTTAAGGCTTGGCCAAATTCTGTTCTTCTGAGTACAGAAAACAAATACATACAGCTCTTGCTGAATTCTTGCACCAAGCGTCTAGTACTTTGTTTTTAAAATGGCTTCAATAAATTGATTAATATTTTAATTTCACTTAAAAAAAATCTTTTGGCTAACCCTGCCATTCCACAATACAAGCCAAAGGAAAAGACCTTATAACAGCTGTGTAATGATTCCAATAGAAAGCACCCAGTCCACAGGAATTCCAGAGTGCCCCATCTACATCCTTTAGTGGCTCTCTTGGGTTATTTACAGATCACTGTTGCAATATATGGAATTCTCAAGTACCTCAACTACATTTACCTCAAGACATGATAAAGATGCGCTCCAAGAGCCTGAATTCACTAGGAACTGATGACTCATCTTGCCTCCAGCGGTGGATTTACTCCCTAAGCATATGAACACGCCAATGACTGAAGCAAGTTCAGCAACTGTTGTCCCAAGACATAAGATTGTGTACAAAAGACCAGAATTATCATGACATCAATTTAAAGTTCAAAGGTCATTACAGAAGATGAAGCCTTTCATGTTACAATTCAGTCCATTATTTTCTCAGGTATGGCAGATCTTCCCCTGCCCTATATCATGAATATTCATAGCTCAGGAGTCTGGGGGACATAAAGCATGGCCACAACTTCTAATGAATATTTTCAGCGTTTCTGTTATTTATATTCTGCTTTTTATCCAGATAACCAGAAGTGGCTAACTTGCGGCTAATTCTGAACTTGGTCTCAGAGCAGATAAAAAAGTTTGCACAGTGGAGCCAGGTACAGGAGAGGGAGATGTTTCTACAAAACTCAGAAGAGACACAACATCTGTGCAAGTGCAGATATCACAGCTCAAACAGTGGCAACCTGGATGGAGATGGCATGGATCAGTGAGGTTTGGAGGGGAATGCGCCACCATAAAATCATCACAGAACCAATTCAAGAGGGTGTCACTATAAAGATTAAACAATTTACTGTAGTTAAAGCTTTTGTGGACTTTGTTGTTGTTGTTCAGTCGCACAGTCGAGTCCGACTCTTCGCGACCCCATGGACCACATCGTGCCAGGCCCTCCTGTCATGTTCCAGAGTATGGACTACAGACCCCCTAAACCAGACGCGTTAATCTCATTTGTTACAAGGGCTGGATCTAACATAAGTGACACTTTTTCGGGCCAGGCCATGTGTGCCATAAAATGTAACACAAGGTACCAGAGATATAAACTTTATAAAGATGATTTCAGATGCTGAATGGCAATAGCAGGCGTGATTGGATTAGGTGTGATATACAGAGGCATGGAGATATCAGCATTGGCAATGAGACAGGAAACCTAGGTCTCAATTTCGCATAGGAGGATTCAGTCCAGGAGGATGCAAAGAATAAATGGAAATAAATCTGAAGAAGTGAGCAGTGACTCACGAAAGCACATAGGTAAAGGTTTCCCTTGCTCGAAAGCCAGTCGAATATGACTCTCGGGATGTGGTATTCATCTGCGTTTCCAAGCCGAAGAGCCAACACTGCCCAAAGATGTTTCCGTGGTCATGTGGTTGGCATGACTAGACATCGAGGCGCACGGAACACTGTTACCTTCCCACCGAAGTGCTACCTACTTATCTACTTGCAATTTCTTGCTTTCGAACTGCTAGGATGGCAGGAGCTGGGGCCAGAGATGGGAGCTCACTCCGTCATGCAGCACTTGGGTCTCGAACTGCTGAACTACTGACGTTCTGGTCTGCAGTTCAGCATCTTAACTACTTGAGCCACTGCAGCCCTACAAAAGCACATAGCCTACCACAATTCTGTTAGACTTTAAAGGTGCTACTGGACTCTTTCTACTATTATTACAAACCACAACATTAAAAAAACAATGGAGGGACATTTTCTTCATACAGGGCATTCAGTTGCTGACCTAAGAGTAGCAGTTCCCTTACAAAGGAATTTCAAAGGGAGATTAGAGAGACTGCTGAATTGCAACTGATCATGAAGCTCAAGACAATGCAGACTCCTGCACTGAATTGAGACCTAGGTTTCTCCTCTCATTACCAATGCCTGCTATTGTCATTTGGCATCTGAAATAATTTCACTCTCCAAGATATAAGGACAAATGGACTCATATTCCAGCTGTACCTGAAGAAGTGAGCAGTGATTTATGAAAGTTCATGCCCTGCCTACAAATATTGTTAGTCATTAAGGTGCTGCTGTACTCTTGCTCCCTTTCACTAATAAGGAATGCAAGCTGTGCTGTTAGGTCCCCCCCCCCATCTGTTAGAAATGGAAAGTGCCATGGGACTCCCCACCCCGCTCTCTCTGGGTCTTTCCCTCCCTTCCCCTCCCTCTCTCTCTCTCTGAAGAAGTGTGCTTGCCCACGAAAGCTTATACTCCCCTCACATGCTCCCTCTGGCTCTTTCCTTCCCTCTGTCTCTGAAGAAAAAGGAAAAAAAGAAGTTTGCTTGCACATAAAAGCTTATACCTGGAATAAAACGTTGCTGGTCTTCTTAAAAGACCCATGAGATGCTATTTTTCCCCCTGTCTCTTTCCCTCCTGTAGGTTTGACACCTCTGCCCTAACAAAGATCATATCAAATGCATGTCAGATGTATGGCATGCAGGACGGGGGGGGGGGGGGGGGGGATTGCAAAGAGAGGTAAAAAGGCAAACCATATAATCTGGCATATCTACACAAAGTTAAGTTAAGATGTAAGTTAACAGTGACCAATCAACACCGTTTCTGAATATTGTAATATACTATCAGTACATATCAAACATCCATAACAATTTAAAAAAGGTCTACCTAAGAGGTCTTCCACCTTCCAGTGAGACTATTTAGAAAGATTGTTACAGCAACTTTGTAAAGCTTCAGAACAAGTTACTGTCAACAGAGAGGTCATTCTCTACACTAGGTACTTACTACAACTAGGGGTGTGTGGCACACACATTCTTAACAGGCAACATAACAGGCTCTCAGAAAAAGACTGCTTAAATATTTATTATTTTTATTAAATATAACAAAGGCCAGAACAGTCAAATTAAGCCAGAACAGCAACCCATTAATACCTTCCTATGTAAAAATCATCAATTGCATACCTGCTTAAGAGGCATTAGCCACCATTACAACTAGTTCTAACATACACACTGGGTGAATTTAGTTTATCTCCAGGCCCCACTGGAAGAAGGGATTCCCCTGCCCCCGGGCCCCACCCCCACTGCCAATGAGCTGACCGGAAGGGGGACTTACCAAGAGAAGGAGGGAGACCTAGGCCATATTGCCGAGAGCACGGCAATGTCACTTCCGGTGTGTACTGGCTCTGGTTTAAACTGAGCTGCAAAGAGGACCCAGCCCCAGCCAAGGGTTCTCCCCGCAGGATCTGCTAAGCCAGTCTGCCCAACAGAGCCCACCAAGGAGCCGATCCTGTGGGGGAAGTTCTCCTGGCAGGATCTGATGAGGCTCTGCTGGGCAGCCCAGTTTAAACTGCCCAGGAGCTGATCCTGTGGGGAGAGTTCTCCCCACAGGCTTGGCTGAGGCTCTGCTGGGCAGCCCAGTTTAAACCAGACTGCCCAACTGAACTGCCCCCATTCTCCATTATTTCCAGTGGCAGAGGGAAGCATTTAAAAGGGACTGAGTTCTACTTAAATGCTTATTGCATGCCACGAGTGAATTCTGAAGGCCTTTAAAAGGCTTGCAGTCCCTTTAAATGCCTTCTGAAGCAGTAAGTTCCCCTGGAAGGTGTTTAAAGGGATTTCTATTTAGTTATTTGGACTTGTATCCTGCCTAGCCAGCACAGGCCGGCTCTAGGCGGCTAACAGCATAAAATCAGTGACATACAGAGGTTAAAATCACATCCAAGTATATGACTAAACAGTAAAACCATAATAGATGGCAGCAGTACAAAAACCAACACCAGGAACGGCATCCTATATATTCCTGGCCAGGGGGCTTCCACCACAGATGTACCAGGCAAGCGGCTCAACAGCCGCTTGCTAGAGGCCATTCCCCCCAGCGGCGGCTCCAAAAGCCTGGCGGAAGAGCTCCGCTTTGCAGGCTCTGCAAAACTGCAAAAGGTCCCGCAGGGCCCTGATGTTCTCCGGGAGCTCGTTCCACCAGCGGGGAGCCGCCATCAAGAAGGCCCTATTCCTGGTGGTTGCCAACCCGGCCTCCCTCGGGCCAGGCGGTGTTGAGTGCCAGACCACAGTGCTCTCTGGGGTGTATACGGGGAAATGCGGTCCCTTAGGTAGGCAGGCCCCAGACCATATAGGGCTTTAAAGGTTAAAACCAGCACCTTGAACTGGATCCGGAATGCTATAGGCAGCCAGTGCAGCACCCTCAGCACAGGCTGGATGTGGCCCCTCACCGAGAGGCCCATCAACAACCTGGCTGCGGCATTCTGCACTAGCTGCAGCCTCCAGAGCTGAGTCAAAGGCAGCCCCATGTAGAGAGCATTACAGTAGTCTAGCCTCGAGGTGACCATTGCATGGATCACTGTCGCCAAATCATTGCGTTCAAGGAAGGGAACCAACTGCCTAATCAGCCATAGATGGTAAAAGGCAGCCTTGGCAGTGGCTGCTACCTGGGCCTCCATAATTAAGGAGGCATCCAGGAGCACTCCCAAACTCTGGAGCCTCGGCGCTGGCACCAATGGTGCCCCCCCCCGAAAGCAAATAGTGGGATCCCTACCCCCGGGCCACTCCGACTCAGGCACAGGACCTCCATCTTTGTTGGATTCAATTTTAATCGGCTCAGCCTAAGCCAGCCCGCCACATCCTGAAGCACCCGCTCCAGGTCATCTGGCGTGGCTCCGGACCGGCCACCCAACAACAGATACAGCTGGGTGTCATCAGCATACTGGTGACGACCCAGCCTGTGCCTCTGGGCAATCTGGGCAAGAGGGTGCATATAGATGTTAAACAACATTGGAGATAGCACCGCCCCTTGTGGCACACCACATACCAGCGGGTGCCTCTGGGACACCTGCTCCCCCAGCGCCACTCTCTTTCCCCGACCTTGGACAATTCCTTTAAAACACCCTTTACCTTCAGCTATGTGGCAGAACCAAAAAATCCTGAATATTTTCAGGATTTTTCGGGTCGCCCATTTTTGGATAGCCAAATACTGGACTCTATATCCAAATTTAAAAATATCTGGAAAATACTGATAAGTAATTTTTCGGATATTTTTTTAGCTTGATGTAGGCTGAACGCACACCCCTAGCTGTCTTCTAAAGCAACCATTTAATCACTTAGTAAACTGCTAATTTGCATTACCTCCCTAAACTGGAAAAAACGTTTACCATGTTCTTCCTCCCTGTTCTTCATATCAGGTACAAAATCATCACTTGTATTGTTTTGGCAAAATCCTGCTATCACTTCACAGTGCAGTTACATCCACACTGTAGTAAATTACCACTTTGCAAATGTCTGGCTACATTTATTCAAATGACAATTTCCATAAGACTACTAGCTATTCGGAGTCAGAATAAGAGAAGGAAAAGGACTCCTTGGCTTCTGTTACCAGCCCACATGAATTATGACCAATACTTTGGGAAATAACTGTCAGATAAGCAGGCCGTAAATGTAACAAACCTCTTAATAATCTAATAATCCATAACATTAAAAACACATTAACATTAAATCATACATCAACAAATTTATGATACAGAGATGCCTCTGGGTTTTTATATGCCATTTTGGGTTTTTTCTTTCATCATCCAAAACACACACATACACTTCTTCGGGAGCAAGTACACAAAAAGTGCAGTACCCATTTTAAAATACCAGCAAATTAAAATGGGTATCATTATTTCTAGTATGAAAACGTTGTGATTCAGTAGAAAGAAAATTCAAAACCCCGCACTAATTGTCTGGTGAAAAAAATCAGCCGCAAATCTGTACTGAGCCTGCGGCAGTGAGTACAGCATTCAATCCTAGGGTTCTTCACTCTGTTTTCCTTTGCTGAACAACTTTTTAAAAAAGTGAAGCAATTTGAATTTTTTCATGAGAACAAAGATTTCAACAAGTAGAGATATGCGAGCAAGAGGTTCGATATCCTTTTTTTTGTTAACTGAAGGAAACTTTTTTTTTGCAGAGCTAGTATTCAAAGCATAAACAGACTCCCATGCTATGTTTGCCTACTTTTCCCTAAAAATAGTCTTAACCTTGAAGCTCAAACACCTGCTGTCAGAGCTCCTGTCCCAACCCTTGCTTCCTGGCAGCTGGGCCTGTACACCCCACCGCCCAACTCTTGCTCTTTATTTTGGCAATTCCTCCCACAACAACATTGCTTGAAAATTACTGCCAGCGTCCCTGATGGTTCAAAGGAGAATTCTGTGGAGAATGTTATTCAGAATAGCAGGTACAAAGCTAAAGTGTCTCCTCCCCATCTCTCTCGTTGCTCAAGAAAAGAGGAAAAACAGCAGCCTTAGTGGCCAAAGATATGGTAGTGGAAGAGGCACCAGTGGTCCATACTTTGAAAAGTTTGTGCTTCTTTACGGCTAGTGAACTAGCACATGGCTGAGTCACAAGAACTTGCCCTGATGGCCTGGTTTCCATCAGTAAAGGTTCTATGGAGATTGTCCAATGAATTTATAGGAAGAATTCTCCCTTACCCCTAACAATCCAGAACTTGGGAGATCCAGTTTCAAATTCCCACTCAGCCATGAACCTCACTAGGTGACCCTGGATCAGTCATCCTCCCTCAGCTTAATCTACAGCAGGAGTGGGCAATTGTTTTGGCTCGGGGGCCACTTTGTGGGAGCGGAGGTTAGCGGAGGGCCGCACCTTTTAAAATGATTGCATTCATTAGTTAACTTTGCATCTGAGAAAAGGTATAAATTGTATCATAAAAATCAATAAGTATAAATTAAATTAAATAGTGGTCATTTTATTCAATTTATTTATTGTGCTAATTTCATATCATCTATAGCTGCAAGCATATTTAGTTTTAGAATCAGTTTAATGAGACAAATGTACCCTATCACACCACATGGCCAACTGTCTTGGCGGGCCGCAAAAAACTATGTGGCGGGCCGCATGTGGCCCCCGGGCCGCTATTTGCCCACCCCTGATCTACAGCATAGGATCATTGAGGAGAGGCAGAATAGATACAAATCCTCCCTCCAAACATAACACTACATCTAATGGTTAACTGGCTGCCTATTGTGTGAACGCTAAAAACAACATAAAGGACTGCCTACAAACAAAGTGGGGGTCTTTACTTACTAAGGGGACAGGTTTGCAATATGTATGTGTCCGTGAGCATGCACCTATGAAGATTGAGAATATTCTAGAAGAGACAGAACATTAAGCGCGGCCGAACATCAGTTAAGGAAGGGGATTACCAGTTGGTTCCCCCCAGTTCTGTGTGGGACCCCTATTTTTAAAAATACAGTTTGCTAGTATGAAACAACAAGTGGGTTATCACTGGGGCATATTGCTTGGATATACTTCCCATTAAGTTCAGCCATTTTAGATTTAGAGGAAGATATAACCAAACTGCTCTGACCAGGATAGCCAAGGTAGCCTGATCTCATCAGAGCTTGAAACCTAAGTAAGGTCAGCCGTGGTCAGTACTTGCATGGGAGACTACTAAGGAAGTCTAGAGTTGCTACACAGAGGCAGGCGAGGGCCTGCCTGCGGACATCTCTTGCCTTGAAAACCCTAAGTCAGCTGCATCTAGATGGCAAAAAATAAACTAACCAAACTTGTCAAAGGCTAGACTCATGATACGGATGACAGATAAAGTGGTAACCATTTTACAAAATCCAGGTACATCCTATCATATTTATGTGTACTAACCACGAACGTGAGCCAATTCATGTGTACCATTACCATGTCATCAGCAGACTTACCCAGATCAATCACTGGCATACTAATACTATCCAGAAATGGGCTGATGCATATGCAAAGCATTTTTAAATACAATGGGACATATGTTGATCAATGCTCCCTCAAAGCTGTGGAGTCTTGTGAGCAAAAATTCCACTTTGTGAGCTGCCGGCATTAAAGTTGTGAGCGAGCGATTTGGCTACTGCATAAAATTAGTTTGTTCTGAAGCCATCCTTCCTGAGCTAAGACAAAAATGTGTCAGCTGGAGGCTGAAAAACTGTGAGTCAGCTCACATTAACTCAGCTTAGAGGGAACACTGATAAGTACCCTCCAAATGGCCCCCGTCTCTTGTTTGGTCCACAAACTATAAAAAGTGCGTATAGAACACACACACACACCTGCATGCATTCTCACACCCATACTTAAGAGTGTAGCAACAAACAGACTTCTTGAACAAGTGCATGGTCTTTGTGCTATATGAGAGAGAACAGAGGCATCATTAAGGCAGCTTTCCCAAGAAAGATAAAAGAAAACTATACTGAAAGAAACCTAGAGAATGCTAAAGAAATGTTAAAAGACTGCATTTCCAAGAAAGCTGAACCATGTTTCAATACAGAAAAGAAATTCTGAAGACTTGCTATGCTCCAGCCAAATCAATTCAGAGAACCTTCAGAGAAGTTTAAGACTTAGAAACATTTGCCTGAGTGTTGAAGAATACAGAAATGCACTTAGATATAGCATAACATTGGGAAGCGAGTCAGTTTTGACTATTCCTCTGATCTTCACTCAGGCGGTTACTCCAGGCAAGCGCGTGTTAAATGGCAGGCCTAGAGTAGGGTCAAGCAATTTACTTTGCTTCTGCTAGTCGCTGGAAAGGGCACAGAGCTACAGAAACCACTGAAGACGTCTCTCCTAAACACTGAAAATCTGAATGTGTCCCATTCTGGCTTCAGATTTCACTAGCTGATGTGTACAAACTTAAGTTGCCATTTTAGCACCTCCCAGTTAGGAGTGCAGCAATAAATTAACTTAGCACACCAGTTCATGAAATGTTTCTAATTCAGTATTCAGTGGTGAATTACGCATCTACTCTTGGTTACACATCCAATGTATATGATATAGTTCTTGGTCACGCATCCAATGTAGGTGATATAGTTCTTAACTTTGATGCCAAGCCCCCAGGACTATATTTTTAACTTTTCTGTCAACGCACATTTTAAAGTAACTTGTTAGCTTTGTGGAAGTCTTAAAGAGGATACTTCATTACAATGTGACATTAAGAATTATGCCTTCCACAGTCTAGCTCAATATGATATGAAAGGTAGATCAGCCATCCTCTATCCCACATTTGATACAGTCAGCTGTCTGAGAAGACAAAATAAACCAAGCTAAAAGCCATCAGCAACTGCCTGCAAACAGCACAGGATCTCAGGTATACAGTACAAGCTCTTTGGAGTTTCAATACTGGTGAACCTAAAAATACGATCATTTTCCGTAGCACATGCAAAAGAGACTTGTGGTTCCCCTTATTCCCCTGCTATTTCATGAGAAAGCCCACAGACTGCAGGAAAGAAAACCAAACACAAAGAGCATGCAAGAATTAATACATGGAGAATGGCGTGATCAAGAATACACCCTACAGACATTCATCATGAAGCGAGTGTTTGTGGAAGTAGCAACAGGCACCTCACAATATTCAGCCACAAACACAGTTCAGAAAATCCCAGCTGCCACTTCTCCTCTGCAAACCATCAATGGCATGTTTCTCTGCAACCTCTTTACCGCTCTCATTCCCTCAGATATATTTTTGCCTGACCAGGTGAAGCGGAGAAGCGGTTGAAGCACGTGCCCTTCCCTGCACACCATCATACTCCCTCCACTGGTTTGTGGCAGGGAAGAAGTAGCTTGCATCCCCAGGACCAAGTGTAAACTGGCCCTGACAGCTAAACCGATGAACATATGCAGATAACCATGTGCCAGTGGCTGACTGCTAACAATTTTTAAGACAGGCAAAGACTAGTGAACAATCACTGGACAGACAGCCACTTTTGCAACTAAAAGATACACATCTAAATATACAAAGTGTTCAATGTAGTGGCTCTGACAAACCACACACTTAATTTTCTTTTCCAACAAGGCAGAATATATAGCATGAACTCAAATAACTTGATCCCCGAAGAACAGAGGCATCAATGAAAATAAAAGCAGCCAGTAAGAGTGCAAGAGAGCTCACAATCTCCATCGACTGGACTGAAAGGGAGGCAGGCGAAGCACAAAACAGCACTCAGCCTTCACAGTCACCAGATGAACTTCGTTATGGAACACACGCTTTACACTGCCATCATCAACATTTTTAAAGTGCAGCCAGAGAAAGTGTCTCAATTTTTTTTGTAGCTTAATTATCCCAATGCAATTTCTCCCCACCTCTGTTTAGTAGGTTTATGGTTCCAACATAACACAAGGCAAAAAAGGGACCTTAACAATGAAGGATATATTTAAATGTGAGCAGTTGATAAACTGTGGCAACAGAAGGCAAAGGACAAAATGAATATGCTTCTGCCTAATCTACAGTCGCAACACCCTTTCAAAAAAAATTAGTATATTCTGGAATGAGCATTATGGGGGTTGTAATAATCCCCCTATTAAGGAACACGCTGCAAAGCCACCTTTTGAAGACCACTGGGACAGCAGCAGGACTCAGCCACTGTCTGCGGCAGTCCCCCCACTAATTAGTACTGCCTCCTCATGCCAAATGCCTGGGGACCGCTAACATTAGTATGAAGCTTTCATTTAACAGCACGCCTCAGCACTCTTTGGCTACAGTTCTTGAACTCATCAGGAGGCGACAGAAGTGGGCAAAAACCATCCCTGTCAGTCACGCAGCAATCAAGCCAGGAAAGCTACCAAATGTCCCCCATATTTTTAATCCCTCAGAAGCAGCCCTTTAAAGCATGTACTGGAATGGAAAGCTCAGAGGAACAATTCCTGAGACACAACTGTGGAAGGAGATCGTCTTGTTCTCAGAGTGCTCTTTATGAAGCTTACTGTTTGATAAGGAGCTTTCCAGAATGGGGGACCCCAAATGCAGACTGTATGCAGCATTCCAAAGGTGAAGCTGTATTCGCCTGCTGCAGCCAACTAAAAAAGGAATTTTGTGGCACCATAACAACTAACAGATTTATTGTAGTTCACAAAAGCTCATGCCACAATAAATTTTCAAAGTGCTACAAGGGTGCCGCGGTGGCTCAGAGGTTAAGACGCTAAGCTGCAGACCGGAAGGTCTGTAGTTTGGCACTTCGAGACCCTAGTGCCGCGTGATAGAGTGAGCTCCCATCTCTGGCCCCAGCTACTGCCAACCTAGCAGTTCGAAAGCAAGAAACTGCAAGTACATAAATAGGCACCACTTCGGTGGGAAGGTAACAGCATTCTGTGTGCCTCAGTGTTTAGTCATGCTGGCCACACGACCATGGAAACGTCTTTGGACAGCGCTGGCTCTTCCGCTTGGGAATGGAGATGAGCACCGCCCCCTAGAGTCAGATTCACACAAGGGAAATCTTTACCTTTAAGGTGCTGCAAGAATCTTCTTTGTTTCTACATGTATGCTATAAGCAGAATATTTTATACTGGACTCATTGCAAGGTAGAAGGAAATTAAAGAATCCAGTTTTTTGTGCCCATACTTATTAGATAGAAGACAAAAGACCTGTCATGCCCAAATGCTAACATCTAGAAAAAAGTAACACGCTGCAGAGATCAGGTCACAATCGGGCAGCCCATGCCAGTGCTTTCATCTTCCAGCTTCCTTTGGCAGTAGAGATGGTAGAACCAATGAAAATTAATACAAGCTCCGAAACACTAAGGACAAGAGAAGCCAAGAACTGGGGGTGAGAGCTATCTCAGACAGTAGACTGAAAAGAAGTTGAAGTGCCCAGCAGTTGTTTTCAAACTGTGACTTAACAAACCCAGGGACTCTCCTTGATAGCTTATCATAATTCTTCAATGACAAGCTCAGTAACCATTCCCAAGCTTCCTCTTAAAAGACATACAGGGCAATGATGAGGCCCAACCAGCACATGAACTGACTGAAAGCTCACAGCATGCCCAAGACAATGCACAGTGGTTTCTTGGCAACAGGGCAACATGAAAAGGGTTCCCTGCAGGTAGTAAACTTAAAACCACTGGCAGACGGTAAAGGGGTGATGTCTGCCAGGAGGTTACCAAGCACTAATCTGTACGCACCTACATTCCCCCCCAAAAAATCACAAATTATGGTAAGAGAACATTTACACCCCATTTTCCTCCCCGATGGGGACCCAATGAAGCATATGTCACTCTTCTCTCCATTTTGTGTTGAGCGTTTTGCCACACCTACTTTTTATCTGCAGAAAAAAAAATTTGGAAAATCTTTTAGGCAACTGTAACTGGCCCTGATTCCTAGTCTTCTAGAAGTTGGAATGAGGGGTGAGGGCCAAAGAGTTGCAGCCTCAAAGTCCAAATGGGGTTTGCAGGATACGCTACAGATTTGATCACACACACATACCCCACACAGCTTAATTTAACTGCTTAGTCCTTGTGACAATGCATGAAAACAAAGTCACTATGTCTGAAAGGCATCAGTTATAAGAAGATCACTGGTTACATTTGGATGTCACAAACAAAGCACAGTTTCCTTCCCCCAGGTGCCACACTGTGACTGAAGATTTCCTGGCATAGAAGTAGCTGCAGTTTCGTCATGATCTCAGAATCAGATGCTTTTGTATGTTGCAGGTTTTTTCCTGCCTTTAAACTAGTATTCAGCCTTAGAAGCCCTGGTTTGTAGGCAAGAAACTAAGTGAAATTTGTTAAAGTTGTTAAAGTAATGCAGCAAGTCTTCACACTTGTTGTGACGTTCAAGAGGGAGGAGGAGTGAGTGTGCAAAACCAAGGACTCCCTTGGCTTGTTCTTTTCACAAAGGATGAGCCCATACTTGCGTTTTCATAGCTTATGTTTTCTAAATCCTGGTCATAACTTCAAGGAACTATGAAGACATTCTGATACTTTACAATTAAGCAATTGCTAAGGCATCCCAAGGTAGCCAGAAAGTCAACTAGAGGTAGAATGTCACCCACAAAGGCACAGCATCTACCCCATTTATAAAAGTTGTCTCAGTTACAATTCTACATCATCACAGAAACTACCAAAGTCCTGAACACTTGATATGCAATGTGACATACATAATGCTGAAGCAATTTTTAACCTAGGATAACAAGTTCAGGGATACCACAGAATGGGATCACAAGGTCTGCCTGCTATTGTCTTTTTAGATCTGACTCCAACGATATGCAGTAATTTTGCTCTCCAGATATTATACATAGTTATATCACTGAGCATATGCTATACATACTTGAAAAATATTACTATTTCCCAAACATAATCAGCTGGGTAGCCCCGCTGGTCTGAAGCAACAGTACAAAGTTTGAGTCCGATGTCACCTTTAAGACCAAAAAAGTTTAATTCTGGATATAAGCTTTCATGTGCATGAAGAAGTGTGCATACACACAAAAACTTATATCCAGAATTAAATTTTGTTGGTCTTAACTCAACCTTTGTTCTATTTTCCAAACTCAACCTTTGTTCTATTTTCCAAAAAGAGTCTAATCTATACTTTTCTTCAACACACCATACATTGGTCATTGTTTAGTCCCCTCTAATCACCATAATCCATTTTATAGGTCAAACCTGTCAAAAGAAATGAACAACCTGATAGAGAGGCTGTGCTCAGTCAGCCTAGTGCGAAGAGGACTTGCCACAACACCAGAGATGACAGAGAACAAAAATTAAAGCTATATCCCTCCCAACAATAACAACTTTCTTCTTTCTACCCCCCCCCCCCACAACTGAAAACATGAGAGATAAATACAGAACACATACTACAAGCAAGAGGCAATTGGGAGACAGCCCAAAGATTAAGCTGCCCACCATCTTGGGTGGCTTTTAGGGACTGCTTCCTAGCCTAGTTAGACAAATACCTGGTAAACAGGCACGTGTCCACATGCATAATTAGCTAGTTCCCGCTTTGTGGTGAAGAGCTCCTAAAGAAAAAACAAAATGGCTTTGATTCATAGGGTATACTAATTCCAGCTGAAGACAGCTGGATTATGGCTGTCTCAAACCTTGAAAATATCACAAACACAACCTGGATTTTTTAAGGGACCAATCTAGTTGATCACTGTAAACTCTCACAAGGCCTTTTAAAAGACAGACTGTTCTGCCTAAGTCTCAAATACTTGTATTAGTTATTACAATGTCCTGATGGCCTGACTGAAATTCACCTCAGCCTCTCACTAGCTCAGCTTTGTTGCCTGCGATCTCAACAAACGTTGTGATTCACCTTTCACGACAACATTGATAAGCATCTGTCCTACACTTATACCACTGTCACTAACGCTGGCTAACTACCACTGGAACTGCACCTATCAGAGTAGGATCAAGTGGCAATTACTCTTCAGTTCAGCTTTATTGCTTTTCCTGGCAGACACTGATTGAGAGAGGGATTAGAATGTCTTTCCCCACTATTCACTGTTTTCTCTCGACTAGACCTAAGAAGAAAATAATAACAACTGGTGGGGATACTACAAAGGGCTTATGAAGTACAGCCTAACAAAAAGAACTATTGATACAGATATCACCCAAATGTGCAATTACAGCTGAAACGGAAGAGAGAAACAAGCGCACAAGTGATATAGATTCCTAGAACTGAAATATTGTCGACTGGATTCTTCTGGAAAGTAATCACTGATGATTCCAACAGATAAAAAACTTATAACACCCACTTTCTGGTGAAGCAAGCCCTGAGGAACGTATTACAACAGCGGGCCTCTCCATTGTTCCCTGCATTGCCTTCGAGGCTCAAATAAATACATTGCCATGATCTAGAACAGAGCTTGACAAATCCTAGGCACCAGGTCAACATGGCGCCTAGAAATTTCATTACAGGGTTAGTATTTTTAGCAATGATTTTACTGTAGAGTCTCCACAAGAACTACAAAGCTTATTTATCATTTCACATAAGGTTTTGCTGTGTGGCATAAAAACACATGTGCATGAAGTTTTTATTCTTGCTTGTTTATACACTAACTTTATACCAGTCAATGGTGATTGATGAATTTTATTTCTTAACCAGTTGCCTTCTATACCAGTTCCTTCAATAAAATGGAACTTTCAAAGCAATAAGGGAATGATCAGAAATAGGGGAGAAGTTCAGCTAGGGCTACTGCTGTATTTATTTATTTAAAACACTTTTGCTATAGGCTTAATATAATTATAAGAAACTGAAGAGGTTAGGTTTTCTGCTGGCAATAATTAGAGAATACAGTAATTAATACACAACATTCTGAAGTCTGAAAAACTAGTTTGGATCCTAAATATTTCAGCTGGCTCCTACAGCCAAACAAAGTTTGTCAAAGCCTGACCTAGAAAGCCATAAACACTCCAAACATGAGATAAAGGTTTTTACCATATGGTCCATCATCTCTGAGATCAGTTAGAAGTGCCACTATGAAGTTATTGTCTATGCACTGTTAGGGCTAGAAAGCCATCTAGAGAGGCACCCATCTTGACTATCTAACAGAAATCCCTTACCTGGAATGTCAAAGCCACAAGGAGTTCTCCAGAAGTAGTGCAAACCTCTTTTTATCGCAGTCTCCAGAAGTAGTGCAAACCTCTTTTTATCGCAGTTTGGTTGTCCAAGATATGACAATGAGGACTGAACATTATTATTTGTAAGCTGTATGCTTTTGACTCTGTGGATCATGAAAAGCTATGGTTAGGTTTAAAAGAAATGGGTGCGCAACAACATTGGATTGTTTTGATGCACAGTCTGTACTCCAGACAAGAGGCCACTGTTAGGACAAAATATGGAGAAGCAGAATGGTTTCCAATAGACAAAGGTGTCAGACAAGGAAGTATTTTATCTCCCTGGCTCTTCAATCTATATGCAGAACATAGCATAAGGAAAACTGGACTAGATTTAGATAAAGGCGGGATGAAAATTGGTGGAAGGAACATTAACAATTTGAGGTACGCAGATGACATCATATTACTGGCAGAAAGAAGTGAAGACCTGAAACAACTACTGCTGAAAGTTAAAACAAAAAGTGCCAAAGCAAGATTACAGCTGAACATCAAGTAGAAAAAAGTAACAACTACTAGGGAATTACACAACTTTAAGGTTGACAATGAAGAAATTGAAATTGTTCAAGATTTTCTATTCCTTGGCTCCATCATCAACCAAAAGGGAGAATGCAACCTAAAAATCAGAAGTCTGAGACTGGGAATGGCAGCCATGAAGGAGCTAGAAAAATTTAATAAGTGTAAGGATATGATACTGGTGACCAAGGTAAAGATAATTCATGCCACAGTATTCCCCACTACTATGCATGGATGTGAATGTCAGACAGAGAAGAAAGCTGACAGTAAGTAGGCTCCTTTGAAATGTATTGTTGGAGAAGAGTATTATGGATACCATGAATCGCCAAAAAGACAAGTGGGTTCTAGATCAAATAAGGCTGAACTCTCCTGAGAAGCTAAAATGACTAAACAGACTATTGTACTTTGGTCCCTTTATGAGAAGACAAGAGTCAGTGGAAAAGATAATAATGCCAGGAAAAGCTGAACGGAGCAGGAAAAGAGGAAGACCCAACACGAATTTACAAGACGTGAGCTAGTCTTTTAATGACAGGATATTTTGGAGAACATTAATTCATAGGTTTGCTATAAGTCAGAAGCTTGACAGCACTTAACACACACATACTTGCTTTTAATGTACTGTAACTCACTTCCAGCCCTTGGGATACATCAGACTACAAATCATAAATGAGGAGTTTGAGAGAAAGTAAAACTCTCTATAATTAGAGGTATTAAGTTGTACCACTGACATATGTCCACCCACCATCACCATCAGAGTCAGCTATACCTCGGCAACAGTATCCCAAACCTCAAATAATCATTTAGAACTTTCATCTGTGTATTACTATTCTGCATACCAAGAGAGGGCAGGAATGGCTCTTGTCATGGATGCAGCCAAACACTAGGACATGTCTATCAAATGCATCATCACAGGATTACAGTATGACCAAGTTGTAATACAGCAGGTCAGTGCTACTCCCCAGATTTAAAAAACATGTAAAACCGCAACCAAAAGTGCCATCTGGGCCAAGATACTGATCAAGATAAAAGAAAATTTCTATAAAAGTGAATACAGAACAACTAGTGATAACAAAAGACACACGAATTAAGACTACTCCTTTTACTGGTTATTTTGAATGAGATGATAGCAGAGTTAACAGAAACCCTGGCACTGTCATACTGAGAATCTTATCAAGGTTTATAAGATTATGCATGGGATAGAGCAGGTAGAGAAAGAAGTACTTTTCTCCCTTTCTCACAGTACAAGAACTCGTGGGCACTCCTTGAAATTGCTGAGCAGCCGGGTTAGAACAGATAAAAGGAAGAACTTCTTCACCCAAGGAGTGATTAACATGTGGAATTCACTGCCACAGAATGTGGTGGCGGCTACAAGCATGGACGGCTTCAAGAGGGAATTAGATAAACATATGGAGCAGAGGTCCATCAGTGGCTATTAGCTACAAGGTATAGATAGAAACTCTCAGTCTGGGGCAAGTGATGCACTGTTTTCTTGGTGCTTGGGGGGGGGGGCAACATTGGGAGGGCTTCTAGTGTCCTGGCCCCACTGCTGGACCTCCTGAGGGCACCTGGTGTTTTTGGCCACTGTGTGACACAGTGTGGGACTGGATGGGCCATTGGCCTGATCCAACATTGGCTTCTCATGTTCTTATGTTAAAACTCAAGCTGTCCCCCCACCAGTGTAGCCTCGCCAATTAGGCTTGGAGGTGCTCAGGGACTACAGGCTCAACCAATCACCTCTCTCCCCAGGATGGCCAAGCCCCCTCCCCAGCACCCAACTGCACCCTCCACCCTACAAAACTTCACCCAGGATATCTTACAACTCAGTAGTTAGGGGCATGGCACAGGACTCTGTCTCAGTGCTCCCTGCCGTGCAGACTTAGAGCAAGCGGTGAGGCACTTTGATGGTGGAAAACCACAGAAAGGGCACTCAGCACTACAGGATGAGCACTTTGTGCTAACAGCCAAGGAGGAGAGCAAAGTTCATACTCTATGGCTGACCTTTCCCATTTCAAACCCTAACAGGCACCCCATCTTCGGAGGCTCAACCCAAAGGGCAACCATACACACAGGTAAGTAAGGGAAAGGATCCCAAACCTGCTCCCCAACCCCCTCGCTTGAGGCTGGATGCTGTGCCAACATCCCCTGCACTCTAGCCAAGCACTGAGTTTGTGCAGCAGAGTTTCCTGGGAGATCTTGGGGGGAATGCTCTGTCATTTGCCTGGTTCTCACCCTTGGCAGAGGACAGGGCGTGTCTGTGGTTTTTTGGGGGGCAGCAGCTGCTTCCCTGTACGGGGTGAATTAAACTGCCAAGAGACCCTTTAACTCATTTCCTTGCAGAATCAGAGCTTCAAGCAGCAGCTGCAGGTGCTGCTGTGGATGGACTGCCAGCAATCCATGAGTACTTCAACATAGAACAGGTGAGTATAATTTGGATGGCACCATCATGTACCTCAAGGGGAGTTTGTGGCGAGCTCCCCCCCCCCCCCCCCCCCCGGCCGGGCTGCATCTGCAGACCCTGTCAGGACAACACAACCATTGCTAAGCCCAGCATGGCACTCACGGCAAGTTGCCATGGCTGGATGTATTTCTGTTTTGCTTGCCTGCACGTAGAGATTCAACAGGGAAACTTGTGGGTGTGACTACATGACAGGAGCTCCACACCCCTCCCTGCCCCACTCCCAACCGCAACCTATTTGTCACTCTGAATGAGGGCTTCCTGAGGACTTGTCTAAGAGGGAAGGCTCTTGGGTGGCTGTGGATGGTTGTGCAGGTCCCACTGGTCACAGTCATCTGCCAAACACAGCAGGGGCCCAGAGGCACAGACAGGTTCCCTCCCTCAACTCGCAGGCTACAGTGTGAAGAGGTAAGGGGCCAGAGGATGGTCTGGATGAATGAGCCAGCTTGATGAGGCGGTTAGAGCGTGCACCTAGATCTGGGTGACCCAGACTCTGTTTCCCACTTGTACCATGGAAGCTAGGTGGGTAGCTTTGGGCCAGATGCGCACCCTCAGCCTAACCAACCTCATGGGGTTGTTGTGAGCATGAAACAGAGCAGAGGGGAATGATGTCAGCCACTTGTGTGAGAAAGGTCAGAAATAAATTGTGTGAATGAATGAAGTCCATAACTGTGGGTCTGCTTCAGGAAGGGGGGGGGGAGGGCTTCTGTCACCCGGGGGAAGACATCTGTGAAGGTAACATTGAGGGCGCTGGGGATCACAGGGGTCCCTGGAGCCAACGGCGGGGGGGGGGGAGCCAATGCCGCGGGAGGACTCAATGTTTTTGGAGGAGGGTGGGGTTGAGGGATTGCCCACTGGACATATTGGCATGCTGGAACGACAAATGACTTGCATGATTCCCACTGTAGTACATCACAACTACATCACTACACATGGAAGTAATGATGAATCAGAGTTGGAAGGGGCCATACAGCTGCTGATTAAAGACTGCCAGGGATGGGGAGCTCACCACCTTCCTAGGCAGCTGATTCCATTGCTGCACAACTCTTATTGTAAAAAAGGTTTTCCTAATATCCAGCCGGTACCTTCCTGCCCTTAATTTAAACCCATGATTGAGACAGAATCCAGAGTGGAATGACAGTCATTCCAGTCCAAGAACACCTCTGTTCCACTGAGGAGGAAATTGTAGGATCTGAGGGGTGTGCTGCATGCCCCCATATCTGAGTCCACCCTGGGGACCCCCCCTCCTGCTCCACCACTGGCAGGGATGGTGCGAGAGTGCAGTCAGCAATGAACAGCTCAAACCCCTTCCCCACTATCAGGTGCCCAGAACTGCTGACAGGAGTTGGTCCCTTTAAGTGGGTGAGGAGTCTGCTCCTGAAAACAACTGGAATTCCTGTGGCCCACCACTCTTTGCCCCCTGCCTTAGATGGACATTGGACTCCACCCCCTTGCCACATGGACCCAGATTGGCTTTGGCGGCCCTGTCCATCATCGTGCCACCACCTCCACTGACTGCTGCAGCATGGCTGCTATACACACTATCCCGGTCACAAACAGAAAGTACTGCAAATGCACTGACTTTGTCTGCTGACCACTGCATAACGTATGCCCTTAGGGAATAGACCAGGGGTGGCCAACCTTGCTTAACGTAAGAGCCACATAGAATAAACGTAAGAGCCACATAGAGATGTCTGAGAGCCGCAAGACAGGAACAAATATCACACACACGTTTTTATTTTTTAAAATATGCAAATTTGCTTGTTATTAACGTTAAATGGGACTGCCAAAAATAAAAACAAACGAGGAAAACCGGTTATTGATAATGATATTACTTGTTTGCTAATGATATTGAGAGAGAGAGAAAAAAAGAGAGAGATGGAAAGAAAGAATTAAAGAAGTGGAAAGAAAGAGAGAGAAACTAGAAAAGCAAATAGATGGGAGGGAGGAGGGAAGGAAGGAAGGGAGAAAGAGAGAAAAAGCATGCCTCCCCTTTTGCTTCCCCAGCCGCCCTGCCAGGAGCCGCACAATATGTGTGAAAGAGCCGCATGTGGCTCCCGAGCCACAGGTTGGCCACCCCTGGAATAGACTAACACCACCATAGTCATGAGGTGGGCAGCCACTGCAGCGCAGGCATGGCACAGGATTGCTCTGAAAGTCTGAGAAGTTGACTCTATGGAATAATGTAAGTGACCTAAGGGGAGTAAAGACAGAAAAGACAATATCTCATCCCCCACCCCATTCTAAGTATTAATAGTCTACGAAGTTGTTCAGCATGGTTAGAACCAGGGAGGATTGTGAGCAATGAACCAGTTTTGCTGTGGAGTATCAGTTTGTTAAGAGCCAGGTGCTCTTAATTATACACTGTATTGCAAGCTCATCCATAAACCCACAATGAAGCTTAAGTCAGTTGGTCTCCAGCTTCATCTACATGAGGACTCCCATTTTGATTTAAACATCTTTCACAGATTCCTATGTCCTCCCTTCTTCCCTCACTGGTACCGGCCACTTTTCAGATAGTTTCCTTTGAAAATATGCAGCAAGTTACACCTGCCCTAAAGAGGCCTCCATCTTCTGGCATTCTCAGAACAATACTGCAAGAATCTCAACAGCTAAACTTCAAAAGCAAGTTTGAATAAAACATTTATATTATAGGCCAAGTACAAACAAGAGCAGTTCTCAGAGGGCAGCTGAATCTGGTGGGCCACAACTTAAAGGGTCCTGAAAAAGAAACCTACTCTAGGTCCAAGAGAGTTGTCTCAAATATACCATTCTTGAGCAAGGTGACTGAAAGAGTGATGGACGGCCAACTTCAGGAATTCCTGAATAAAGCAGATTTATTGGATCCATTCCAATCAGGTTTCAGGCCCAGTTATGGGGCTGAAATGTGCGGGGGATGGATGGGGGGAGTTTGACCCTGTCAATCTCCTGAATCTCTCAGCAGCTCTCAATACTATCAATACTATGGGTAATTAAAAGGAAACCGAGTGAGTATAAATGGGCAATTTTCTCAGTGGAGGGAGGTAAGCAGTGGGGTACTACAGGGATCAGTACTTGGTCCGATGCTTTTTGACTTGTTTATTAATGATTTGGAGTTGGGAGTAAGCAGTGAAGTGGCTAAATATGCAGATGACATGAAGTTGTTCAGGGGGGTGAGAACCAGGGAGGATTGTGAAGCAATCAGTTGAGGATGGGCATCTATGTGGCAAATAGGGTTCAATGTGGCCAAGTGCAAAGTGATGCACATTGGAGCCAAAAATCCTAACTATAAATACACATTGATGGGGTCTAAACTGGCAAACCCTGACAAAGAAAGTGCTCTTGGGAGTCGTAGGGGATAGCTCAATGAAAATGTCAAGACAGTGTGCGACTGCAATGAAAAAGGCCAACACTATGCTGGGGGTTATTAGGAAGGGAACTGAAAACAAATCAGCCAGTATCATAATGCCCCTGTATAAATCAATGGTGCAACCTCATTTGGAGTACTGTGTATAGTTCTGGTCGCCACACCTCAAAAAAGATATTGTAGCATTGGAAAAAGTACAGAAAAGGGCATCTAGAATGATAAAAGGGTTGGAACACTTTCCCTATGAAGAAAGGTTGAAGCGCTTGGGGCTCTTTAGCTTAGAGAAACGATGGCTGAGGGGTGACATGATCGAGGTTTACAAGATTATGCATGGGAAAGAGCAGGTAGAGAAAGAAGTACTGTTCTCCCTTTCTCACAATACAAGAACTCGCGGGAGCTCCATGAAATTGCTGAGCAGTTGGGTTAGAACAGATAAAAGGAAGTACTTCTTCAACCAAAGAGTAATTAAGACATGGAATTCACTGCCACAGGAGGTGGTAGCTGCTACAAGGATGGACAGCTTCAAGAGGGAATTAGATAACCATATGGAACAGAGGTCCATCAGTGGCTATTAGCCACAAAGTATAGATAGGAACTCTCCGTCTGGGGCAAGTGATGCTCTGTATTCTTGGTGCTTGAGAGGGGGGCAACAGTGGGAGGGCTTCTAGTGTCCTGGCCCCACTGGTAGATCTCCTGAGGGCACCTGGTGTTTTCGGCCACTGGGTGACAGAGTGTTGGACTGGATGGGCCACTGGCCTGATCCAACATTGGCTTCTCTTATGTTCTTAATCACGGTATCCTTCTGGATCACCTTTTGGGATTGAGAGGCATTGTTCTTCAGCAGCCTTGAGGTCTTACCTCAAGGGCAAGTTTCAGAGTATGGTGCTGGGGGGCTGTTGCTCTGTCCCTTGGCCTCTGGCCTACAGGGTCCCTGAAGGTTCCAACTTCCCCCCCCCCCATGCTTTTCAACATATGTAAAGCCACTGGGAGAGGTCATTCAGAGATTTGGGCTCAGTTTACACCAATATGCAGATGAAACTCAACTCTTTCTCACACTACCAGCAGAAGCCAGTGATGTTGTGGGAACTATGAACAGGTGCCTGGAAGCAGTTCTGGAAGGCTAACAAGCGAAAATTTAATCCCAATGGGGGAAGGTCAGACCTAGGAAGTGGGTTATTGCCTGTTCTGGATAGGGTTGCACTCCCCCTAAAGGAGCAGATGCATAGCTTGGGGGTGCCCTTGGATCCAGCCCTCCTGTTGGCTAAAACAGGGGTGCCTCTCATCAGCTTTGGCAGGTGAGCCAGCTTAACAGCCCTTCCTGGGCAGAAAGATCTTGCCACTGTGGTGCATACCCTAGTAATACTTAGATTAGATTGCTGCAGGGGTCCCAAACATGGTGCCCACTGACATCATTTCTGGTACCCGTCAAGTATTTTTAGAAAGTGGGTGGGGCTTTAGCCCAGCAAGGTTTCTGACTAGCCAATGGAGATTTGATTGACAGTGCAGATTTTTAAAAATGATGCTTTGGCAGCAGCTGCCACAACAGCACATATATCTTCACTGTGTAAGTGAAGGTAAGTGATGGCAGTCCTTTTGTGGCTGCCTCTGCCTCCTGCAGCAGACATTTTATGGCACCCATTTCGTTGCTGTGCCCACCACACTGTGCCAGAATTCCAGAGGTGCCCACAGGCTCAAAAAGATTGGGGATGCCTGCATTACTGCAATTACCATTTGGAAGCTGCAGTTGGTACAGAATGCTGCTACCAGAGTGCTGAATGAAGTGGGTCATAGCAACACGTCATTCCAGTCTTGTTCCATCTACACTTGCTTCCAATTTGCTTCCAGACTCAATTCAAGGTGCTGGTATTGACTTTTAAAGCCCTGCACAGCCTGGGACCAACCCATCTTAATAACCACTTTCTTCCATACAAACCTATCCACTCACTCCAGTCATTCTCAGAGGCGCTGCTTCCATTGCCCCCACCATCTGAGGATGGATCGGTGGCAACCTGAGAAAGGTCCTTCTTCACCATGGTGCCCAAACTTTGGAACTCCCTCCCCAGGGAGAGTCATCCATCTCCCTCTATCGGTGTCTTTTGTAACAGGTGAAGACTTTTCTGATTCATTTGGCATACCCCCAGCAACGTTCACTGGCTGATTTTCGTGTTGTTTGCTTTATGTGTTTTTACTGAATTATTTCATAGTTTAAAGGCTGTTTTTCATTCCTCAAAAAGTTTTGATGTTTTTATGTGTGCTGCCCTGGGGACCCTTATCGGGTGTAAAGGCAGGAAAATGTTTTCAAGGAAAGAAAGAATCAGTCTTGCCCCTTGATTGGAAGGGCTTTGCATGACGGACAAGGAACTTGCTTATTTGTTAATAATGTCAAGTAGGAAATTTCAAGTAGGTAATAATTTCAAGTAGGAAACAGAAGTAGGAAGAAGCCTCCAGAGCTGCTCACAGAAAAAGACTAGTGTCCCATAAAACTCCTGATATGGCAACCGAAATTGCCATTGGCTACTACCATGAAACACTTTGGACTAGAAAGTAGAGTGAAAACCAGTTCAACTTTACCTGAAATACCTATGATGGCTGTATTAGGGACTGTACTTCCTTAGTGCTAATTAGTCAATAAGAATTTCTAGGGCTAAGCAACTGAATCCCAGCACTAATCAGAACATTTTCTAGCTATTTCCCATAGATGATCCGGAATCTAGAGGCCTACTAGTGACAGAAACTTCACAAGCTACCCCACCCCTAGAAGAGGGAGAAGCCAATTCCACCCCTTGCCTGAAGTGCTCAGTTACTGACTCCATTCCTTGCAAGCTGAGAAGGCTCTGTTTTTGTGGTAGCTGTATGGGGTTGCTCTCTGTCCTGTCAAAGGATTCAAAGACCCCTCCCCAAAATACTGTTGCATTTCCCAAGGGGGCCCTGAACCCCAGTCAGAGATGCAGTGGTTAAAATGCCAATTCACAGACAAGAATCTTGTGGTGCAATCTTATGCAAAATTATTCCAATGTAAACCCACTGATTTCAACAAGCTTGGACTACAGTAACTTTGCCCAGGACTGCACTGTAAATCAGGTAGTTAATGTCAGACTCACGCAACAAGTTATAGACAGGGAAGATAAAAAGCAGCAAGATAGATCTCCAAAAGGAACAAATTTACTTTCCACAAGGTTGTTTTATGCATAGGAAAGATATTTCAAAGAGATCAGAGGAAGATGACAATTCAAGACTTGGAGAAAAGGAAGGAGTCTGGTTGGAACTTGTCTGCATGCTGCAATATTTTACATGCTGGACTGAAGATCCTTGATAAGAAGCATTATTCTTTTTCCACAGAGCTATTCTATTCCAAGACTTAGCAATACTAGTAAATATGCCGTATGCATACCTTATAGCAACAAATTCACCTTGGATTATTTCCTCTCGTCTCCCTAAAAACTGCTTTAGTGTCAAAATATGTTTCGTACTACCCACTAAGACAACAGCGACAACTTACCAACTCCCAAGAGAATGTTGTAATTTACAAATGAACTATGTGGCACCCTACAAAGGTTTCCTTGACATCTCAGGTACAATGCTGGTGCCATTAGTGGTGTCAAACAGAACAACATAGCACCTTAGCAGCGCATCCTTCTAGTACTGCAGAAACCAGGCCAAGGGAGAAAAGTGAATTTAAAAAGAATGACAGAGAAGTTGTCATGCTTGGTCTTCCATTTGCTTCTACACAGCACCTTTCAGCGATAAAGGGCTCCCAACACCTTTTCTCTAACAGCCTAATCCTCTCTGCCATGCAGTCTCCTCGTTTGCTCATCCAACTATTATTTATCGCATCACCCATGAAACAGCACCGTCCTTCTGCATGTTTGTACATTTCAGCATACCGCCTTCCTCAGGAATACCACTACAGCTTTTCCTCCACCACAAGATAGCAGTCTACCCTTGCTGAAGAAAAGAGGGTCATCTCTCCTGCCAGGCATTTTGCTTATCTTTTAAGATTCGTACCATCTCCCAGTCCACAGGGCTTTCACAGCAGCTACTATTAATTTTCAGGCCATATTAAAATTAAATGCACTTTAACTGTGCAGGGACTGGGTGGAGAAAGGTTTCAATATTCATTCCACTTTTCTCACCTTAGTTTATTGTGCCTTTTTTTAAGGTATGGTATATGCACGCACAAAAAACTGGGTCCCCAAAATTGTGCATGGGGGGGGGGATGCTAAAACGGGGCTGTGATATCCTTGCTAACATCACGTCCACAGTTTCTAAATACACCAATACCAGTTTTTTTAAAAAAGCAATATGTGCCTTTTGACTTTCTAGTCTCACGGCAAGCAGGAAAGATAAAGGACGAGATTACATATGGAAGGAGAAGACCGCGGTCAGGAAACACATTCCTCCATCCCATCCCCACCCCCTTCCTCACCACCTGGTACTCCCCCTTCCAGAGGGCTCCTGGAGCCCAGCATCCCTCACTTGCTCTCACCCACACCAGCCTCCCCGAGGCCTTTCGATTCCCCCCCTCCATTTTTAGTGCCCGGTTGGGGGGGGAAGGAAGCGCGAGGTCTCCCCCCCCCCTCAGCCCCCTCGCCGTGCCCGACAGGTCCAAGCGTGGCCCCCTCAGGCACCCCCTGCTGCCCCCCTCCTCAACTCCCGACATCCCTCCCCCTTCCTCACCGGAGATACTGGGCGCAAAGCAAGCTCATCCTCCGCCGCCGCTCGCTGCCCGCCAGTCCCCGCCGGTCCTGCGTTGGGGTCTCACACCTCGGGCCCTTCCGCTGCCCAGGAGCCGCCGCAGCCACTGCTGCTGCTGCCGCCGCCTCCGGCCGCCGCCATCTTCCCGTGCTGGGCCCAGGCTCTTCCTGGAGGGGGAGGAGGCGTGAGAGAGGAGGGGGGGGAGATGCCGCGAGGGGAGGGGAAACGGCTCCGCTCTCCGCCTCCTGACTGACTGACCCCCAAGTCTCGCGAGAGCCACCGACGTCGCCTCCGCCCGCGCGCTCTGTCTCGCTCGCACGCTCGCTCGCGCCCGGGATGATCGCGTGCAAGGGAACGCCGACTAACAGTCGAGTGGCCGAGGCCGCTTTCCTCTCTTTCTCTACCGCCCCCCCCCTTCCCACTCCTCACTCAACCCACACTTCCGGGTGCGGCCCGACCTCTACAGGGCACACTTCCGCCTTAGTGCGCGACAGAAATGCTTCCCTCGCCTGCTCCTACGCGACCGGCTGGCCTCTCGACGCGGCTTCTAATTGGCTGGGCGGATGCCATAGCAACGAGAATTGCGTGGGGTGGAGGAGGGGAACGAATAGAGGTGTGAGTGGTCGGCATGGCAACCGCGGCGTGGCTCGGTATAGCCCTTTCTCTTCCCTCCTCGCGCGTCCTTTTGTTAACCCCCCCCCCCCCCAATTGCACACACTAACCCCGTACCACCAATGGATCTTCACACACACGCCCCAACATGCTTGCAGCGCGAGCCTAAGCATGAACAAGTCGGGAGTGAGTCGCGTTGAGTTCATTTAGATTTCACAGCTAGATAAACGTGCACACAGGATTGCACCTTTCCAGCACATTGCTTTCGGAAATAAGGCTTTCACTGATAATGATTCAAGAAAGGTATTCGCGTAAGTCTGCTGCGGCAAAACTGAATAAGTTTAGTGGAACCTTAAAGACGAGCCAGGTTTTATTCCAGCGCAAACGAGAGTCTATTTTTGTCAGATGCGCTTAAAGGAGACCAGAGTTCACTTCGCCCACTCTGTCATGAAGCTCCCTGTTTGATGGCTAACCCCCCCCCCCGCCCCTTTCATCCTAACCTACCTTGCAGGGTTGTTGTAAAGAATAACGAAGGGAGAACCATGTATGACACTCTTTGAGATTTTTTATTTTGGGGGGGCGTAGAAGGGCAGGCAGGATAAAAAGACAATAAGGGGATAGGAATTAAGGGAACAAGGCCATTCTCGTGGTCTCAGACTAACAAGCTTTTATTCCAGAGTAATGTTTAATGGACTAGAGTGTACTTCTTCAGATGCTATGATCCTCACAAAGTGAAAATTTTTATATTGGAGCAAAAATCAAGAGGAGTCTAATGTCACCTTAAAGACTAACAAGATTTTATTCTGCCATCAATTTTTGCGGACTACCTACTTTGCAGTTACTTACAGTGCAATTTGGTGCATATTTACGCAGATGAGAAGGACATTTTATTTAATAGGGCTTACTCCCAGGTAGGTATTCTTATGATTACAGACGTAGTGGCAACCAAGCTTCCTGGATCATTGTCTATTCCTAAACATCTAATGCAGCCCACAAATCTCTTTTTGTCTGAGATTCTTTTCTTACATAAGTTAGTCATAGCTTCCCTGACCTGAATAGCCCAGGCAAGCCAGATCTCGTCAGGTCTTGGAAGCTAAGCAGGGCCGACCCTGGCAAGTATTTGGATGGGAGACCTCCAGAAAATACCAGGGCCAGAGGATGGCTATCAAGCTACTTCTCGGAATGAACTCCGTGTCCCAGTAGGAGGTGCCAGAGGTCGTTATTACTTCCAGGCGCAGGCACACACACACAGAGAAGTGCAAAAATACCACACACACAAAATTAGTCCTCCCTCTCTCTCTTACTACACTCCCAGGCTTGCCCACTGTATATAGATTACAAACAGAGTTTATTACTGAACTTGGCTATGTTACAATAATATTACAGTGAGACCTCAGGGTAGAACCCAACCCTTACAGCCAGCAAACCAAGAGAATATGGTCCTGTAACAGCTATACCCAAACAAATGTCCTAGTTTTCTTGATGGGCCACTTTGAGAAGGGACAATTTCTGTAAGAGCACCAGTGAAAAGGAAATGTGGTCTCATGATTCTCGACCATAGCTGCCCTCTTCGAAAGTGATCTACCAACACGATCTGTTGCACTTTTCCTACACTTCTTTCGTCTCCAGTGTGGCATGGGTGTGGGGGAGTGGCATCTTTCAGGAGGCTGCATTTGGCACAGAGGCCTCCTGTAGTTGACCCTTAGTGCAGGCCTCATCAGTGCTAACCTTGGGCTTTCTTGCGCCTGAAGCAAAAGGTCCAATCAAAAGGACGCTTCTCATTCTCTTCTTTTTATAAAGAAATGTAGATGGGGGGGGGGGGGGTGGAGTGGCAGAGGCAGGCAATGGCAAATCACCTCTGTTGATCTCTTGCCTTGAAGACACTGAGGCTGCCATATGTTGGCTGTGAAACAAACAGAGACTGCACAAAACCCAAGTTACTGCTTTACTGTCCATTATGGCAAGACCAGCCCTCAGAAGGTGCCAACAGAAACCATATTGTACGATCGCAAAATGAAAGCAGCAACTCTCGCATTGCTATCAAGTCTGTTGGCTGCCCAGACAAAAATGCTCTGTCACTCAGAGTGACCAAGCTACTGGGTATTTGCATCTATGAAGTACTTTCCTGTGAAGTGATATATCAACGTCAGACTTTAAACTGGATTCTCAGCAGCCTACAAACCAAATCCCAAGACGGCTGCAAGCCAAAAAAAAAACATTCAATGCATGTCCCTCTGAGTCAAATGAGACTTTTTGCTGTGTCGCAGTCTTAAAGTGGGACATGAGGCAGCTCCTTGGTACCCAAGCCTGCTAGGAATAATTTCCCTTTGCAAGACAATCTGTGTCTCATTCCAAAGTCCTTCATCACAAAAGGGAGCCATGCATGCCACCTATCCCCACTGTAGGTGACTAAAAATAACTATGGTTCTTCATGCTGAACTCTTAAAATGGATAATGAAAGTTCACGAAAGTGATCTGAGTTTACTTAGGGCTAAAAATCACATTGGTGACCAAAGCTGGACTCACAAGACCTTGGTTCAGTTCCCAAGGCTATAACAGGCCTCACTGTGTTGCCTTGCTCTAATGACTCTCTAGCCCTGTTCAGAAGTTACAGTAAATGCACATGCATCCTGCTTATACATGTGTACCTCTGTTTGTAATAAGAAACAGCCAACAAACACTTTACAAATGAAACTGGGGACCAGTACCTTAATAAATGTAGAATTTCAATCACACCCTCATCTGTATGTGTTACGGTTGTCAGCTCCAGGTATGAAAATTCCTGGAGATTATGGGCTGGTGCCTGGGAAGGGTGGGGCTTGTGGAGGGCCAGTATGATCCCATAGAGTCCATCCTCTAAAGCTGCCATTTTCTCCAAATTAACCGATATCTATAAGTCTTGAAACCAGTTGTAATTCCAGGAGGTCTCCAGGGCCCCCCTTGAGGTTGGCAACCCTAAAATGCATTGAAGGTACCATGAGACTTGCTCAATGCACATATAAAGAAAAACCAAGTTTGCACTGTACACGGATTGTATTTGTGTTCACAGTAACTTGTGAACAGGTCTGTCAGACTGTTATATGTCTGTAAAATGTTACATCATGTCTGTAAAATATAAGCCCTAATGAGGACAAACACAAAAACAGTGGAGAGCTGTTATAAATCTGACATGGTAATTTGCTGCCTCCTGTGGCTCAAATGGGAGGGAAGGCAGCATGGTATGGCCGGATCTCGTCAGACCTTGGACACTGCCTGTACTTGGATGGGAGGAAGGCACTGGCAAGCCACCTCTGCTTCTCACTTGCCTCGAAAGCCCCTTGCTGGAGTTGCCATAAGTCAGCTGCGGCTTGCTGGCATTTATGCACATGTGCCTCAAACGCCTCCCCTAAACATTTGCACACTATTATCACCACCCTTTTAAAATCTATCCTTGAAATTTACCTTTTCCATGAAATCACACCTTTTTTCTTCTCTAACCCCTAAATCTTTGTATCAAATTGTAACTCAGACTAAATTAAGTGTGAGTTCACTCATATATATCTGTATGCATGCATGTATTGGTATCTTTCAGTTTCGTTTCTGTTCTGGTTACAACCACCCTTACAGGTGACTCTTGCCAGCTGGACAGCAGGGGGAAAGAATCGCTGTTGGTCCTCTTCGAGCTCCTGGCAGCTTTCAGTACCACCAGCCAAGGTATTTCTCTGAACTTCCTGGTCAGGATGAGATTAAGTTACCGTATTTTTTGCTCCATAAGACTCACTTTTTCTCCCAAAAAAAGTGGGGGGGAAAGTGTGTGCATCTTAAACCCCCCTCACCTTTCCCAAGCCACGGCACTGAGCAGAGCTAGGTGCATCTTATGGTCAGGTGCGTCTTATGGAGCGAAAAATACGGTATCTTGTACTGCAGTAGTGGATAGAATCTTGGTAGGCTGTGGTGCTAGGAAGTCTATTGTTCTCCTTAGCCTTTATATATCTAATAGCCAAGTGGCCACCCCCGTGGGGCACTTGGGGGGCAGGGAGATTTTCTTGCACACTTGGGGGACTTCTCCCATGTGCAGGAAAATCTGAAAAGTAAAAAAAATTGGGGGGGGGATTTAAACCCCCCCAAAAGTAAAAGCGCTCCCTGCACCTGCGCAGATAATGCTTTGGCCACTGTTGGGGAGGGGGGTGGGAGACGGCTCAGCAGGTCTCGGGCATCGCCGCCACCGCCGTTTGAAAGGGGGAGGGGGGAGATGGCTCGGCAGGCCTCGCTGCTGCCGCCATTTGAAAGGTGCTCAGGCCTTGAAGCTGGGGGGGGGGATTGCTGGCCCGAGTGGCCATCAGCCACTTAGGCCTTGGAGCCAGGGGGGGATCACTAGCCCGAGTAGCCATCAGTGGGGGGGAATCACTGGGGGGGGGGGGGAAGAGGACTTACCTGGGGCTGCAGCCTTTAGGAAATCCCCCCTGCGCATATCATGGGTCCCCGCCTCTTGTCTTTATGGTTCTGCAAGTTTCTGTTATTTCTCATGTTATTTAGCATCATGTACACGAAAATGCTGGGAGAGGTCACCCAGAAATATGGAATTCTGTATTAATCTTGTCCCTCCCAAAAAGACATTCCATTCAGGAAAGTATCACAACAAGGGCCAGATTTCTAATAATGTTGGAACTCCATCGCTTTTAGCCAGATTTCAAAAGGTTCACAGTTTGAAAATCTGACCCTTCTTGGCACTGCTGAATTATGGAATATTAAGGAACAGTCCAGTTCATGTTTTCCCAAACATTTTACTGAGGAGCTAGGTGGGGCACCATGCCAGACAGGATACATTTTCAGTGCAATTCTAAACAGACTTACACCATTCTTAGCCCATTGGTTTCAATGGATTTAATATAACTCTTCTTAGGATTGTACTGCCAGTTGATTGACTGAGTGACTGGATGCACATTTTTATTAGCCCCTGTTTTGCTATAGAGACTATTCATAGTTTAAACCTATGTTTAGTGAAATAATTCCTTCTCCTGTCTCCATTTACTCATGTATGACTTAACTATTCCAAGCTAAAACCACTTTGCCCAGATAGTGTGTTGTGATTTGAAGTTCTGATGTCAGATCAGGGTGGAGAGCTGGGCATCATTAGCTCTGGGCATCATTAGCTCTGATAAATGTCCAGGAGTTGCATCCAAATAATCTGTCCAAGATCAGGTTTGGCAGGACCATAGCCTGGGCTACAACAGCTATAACAGGTACCCAAGGAATTAAAGCAACAACAAGCTGAGTAGTAAAAGAATCTGTTCTTTATTCTTGATGAGTTTTGCTGGTTAATCTCTTCCAAGGGATGCAAACTTGAAATGGATTTTTAAAAAGGGAGCACATTAAAAATCAGCACTTTGTACTCTTCAGCATTCTCTCTCATAATACTAGGAGCCCCCCAACCAAGCTGGTTTCCCATAGGTTCCCAAAGAGACATTGTAACAGACTGCTTCACTCAACACATAATGAATATGCGGAATTTACCACAACATGTAACTGGCTTTTAAACCATTTTAAACATAAATAGATGGATTTACAGTTGATATTAATTCTTATTTAATATTAGCAATGACATTAAAAAGGAATGTCCATGTCCAGGAGCAGTATAACTCTGAATACCATATGCTGGGGCCAAAAACAAAAATAAGGTCCAGGGATGTTAATGTCATTGCCTTTGTGAGTTCCACTGGAAGATGGACTAAATGGATTCTGGCTCTAATCCAGCACTGGAATCTTATTTTTTTTTTCCTGACACAGTTTATATGATACAATTTATATTAAAGAGCCAAGGGCAGTCCCAGCACTTAGAGACAAAATATTTATTTCCATTTCACTCAACGAATGTTGAATCTGAGTAATAATCAGTGCTTGGATTTTTTTTTCTCCCTATAATAAGCACATGCAGGCATACACACACAAATCAATAGCATCCTAATTGGAAGTCTGGTGGAGAAGCTCCTATTCAGAAGTAGGTGTTAAATGGGAAAGGGGAGCTAGAAAACAGACCTGCTGCGTGATGCTGAATTCATGAGTCACTAAGGCTTTGCTCAGAAAAGCCTGATTGCTGTACTTTTGACTCACAGCCTGCGGAGATTATATGTGAATGTGCCTAAGGTTCCCTTACTCCTTTTTGACTCCAATGTAACAGTTTGACAACATGAAGAAAATAGATGGAATGATCCTCAAGCAGGCCCATAGCCATGGTGGGGCATTTGGGGGTGGAGCCCCACCATGGACGAGCCCTGCCCCACCCTGGGAGGATGCCACATCCCCCAGACCCCCGCAAACCCTGGTGCACCTCTCCCCCACAGCAGCAGGGAGGCTGGGGAAGAAAAGGAAAGCTGCCCTGCCTTTTCTGGTCAGTTTCACTCCCCCAGGAACAGCCCACCCCAGGAGGATGCCAGATCTCCCAGACCACCACCCCCAACCCTGGTGCACCTCTCCCCCACAGCAGCAGGGAGGCTGGGGAAGAAAAGAGAAGCTATCCTGCCTTTTCTGGTCAGTTTCACTCCCCCAGGAACTCCAGGAGTGAAATTGACCAAAAGAGGCAAGGCAGCTTTCCATTCTTTCCCCAGCCTCCCCACTGCTGCGAGTAATCTAATTAAGTTCCCCACTCCCTGCCCCAGTGCCCTGGCCCCTGCCCAACCAGCCTAAATTTCTGGCGTCAAGAAGAAACACTCTTGCCTGTTTCTTCTTGAGGGTCTTATAATTGATCACACTATGGCATTCACAAGATGAATACAGAAACTTAGACTAAAGCCATACTATTGTGTGTGCTATGGTGATGCCACTGAAAACGGCATCCTGGTATTGAGGTTCCCCTTTTTAATGTAACATTTGAAATAAGGGTTGCCGGGGGGCGTGGCATCGCATCGGAGTTAATGGATGCCTAGAACTTCTGCTCCCGACCCAATCCCCCTTTCATCATAACAAAAATGTATTTATTCTTTACTGCACTCTCGCAAAAGATGGGCATGACTGGCTCAGCCAAAAACAAAGCTAATGGCTCCATACCGAACTCGGTAAGGTCTTATTTTCTGAGGGAGGGGAAGAATAACTCCGGGGCCTTGGAACAACATTCCTCTCCTAAAATGGCGGCCGCCAGCACCTTAGACCCAACTGAGGAAGACTCACCGATTTCTTCAGAAATGCTCTTAATTCTAGACAACCTAGAAGACCTCTTCACTTTAAGAGCAGAAAACTTGCTTAAACTGGTAACTGAACAAATCCAAGACCTCTCAGAAAATCTCCAGGCAGTTTCACAGACTGCTGATACAGCTCTCGAGCAATGTCTCATGTTGCAAAATGACGTTCATGATCTCTCTGTTAATGATGCCTGGGTAAGATCTAAAATTATGGATCTTGAAAATGCTGCACGGTTCCATAACTTGAAATTTAGAGGCTTTCCCAAATCTGCAGAAGGGAATACTGAATTTAGCACTTTTATTGCTACGTGGCTCTCTCTTTTTTTTTTTTTGTAAAGAAATTTTTATTTTTCAAAACATTAAAATTAATACATTTGTTTTATACAAATCCTTTTTTCCATATTATAAAACATTTTGTTCTATTTGTATAGTCTTGCTTTTATCTTGTATTGGTGGTTTCCCACCACATCTGAAGCATAACACATTTTCCACTTTATCCAAAATAGTAATACTTATATCTATGTTTACATTTCTGGTAACGGTTATATATCTTTAAAATACTTATATATCAATTCTTATTTTCTATATTCTTATATAATTCTAAAAAACAACTTCATTGTCTAATTATCCTTAGTACATTCATATACTCAATTTCTATTCCTTTATGCTATTATAACCATGTTTAAATGTAGTTTTTCATGTCCCAATATTTTTCAACATATTCTTTCAAATCCTTCCAATCTTCTAAAAAAGTCTCTGAGTACAGATTATTCAACTTTCTAGTCCATTTATCCATTTTAGCCATATATAACAATTTTTTCAACCATTCCCACACTTCTGGTATTTTTTCATTTTTCCAATTTTGTGCATACACCATTCTTGCTGTTGTAATCATATACCATATTATTGTCCTTTTCTTTACATTTATCTCTTCTATAGTTTAAGTCCAAGCAGTAACATTTCAGGCAACTTCTTAAATGTACATTTCAAAAAATTTTCAATTTCTGCATGTATTATAGACCAATAAGTCTTTGCTTTATCACAAGTCCACCACATATGATAAAAAGAACCTTCTTTCTTTTTACATTTCCAACATTTGTTAGACATATTTTGATTAATATTTGCAATTTTTTTTGGTTTCATATACCATCTGTACATCATTTTAAAACAGTTCTCTTTTAAATTATAACATGTAGAAATACTCATAGCATTTTTCCATAAAAATTCCCAAGATTCCATTTCAATGTCTTTGTTTAAGTTTATCGCCCATTTTATCATTTGTTCCTTTACCATTTCATCAGCATTAAACCATTTTAACAATACTTTATACATTTTAGAAATCATTTTTTCCCATCTTCCTCCCAAATTTGTTCTATTTCATTGTTTTTTTCTCTAAAACCAGATTTTTTATCACTTCTGTACATATCATATATTTGTCTATACCTTAACCAGCCATAATCAAAGTCCATCTGCTGCTGCTCCTTCAATTTAAAGTCTTTACCATGTCTTGTTAACAGGTATCTATATTTCAACCAGTCTTGTCCTTTGTAGTGAGATGATGGATTTAAAACTTCTGCAGGTACAATCCACATAGGTATTTCTTCTGGAAAAAAGTTTTTATATCTTGTCCACGTATCGATTAATGTTCTTCTCAAATAATGATGCTTAAGCATATTGTCCATTTTTATTTTACCATAATACAGATATGCGTGCCACCCAAACCTACAGTCATGACCTTCCAGGGACAATAACTTTCTATCTTGTAACATAGTCCATGTCCCTACCCAAGTCAAACATACTGCATCATGATATAGCCTCAAGTTTGGTAACTGAAACCCACCTCTCTCTTTAGCATCACACATTATTTTCATCTTAATTCTTGGTTTTTTCCCTCCCCACACAAACTTAGTCAATTCCTTCTGCCAGCATTTGAATGTTTTTACATCTTTCACAATTGGAATAGTTTGAAACAGAAACATTATTCTTGGTAACACATTCATTTTAACCACTGCAATTCTACCCAACAGTGACAAATTTAATACATTCCACCTTTTAATATCTTGCATAACTTGCTGCCATAATTTCTCATAATTATTCTTATACAAATCAATGTTTTTCATTGTTAGGTTTACACCTACGTGGCTCTCTTCAGTCTTGGAGCTAGAACTGGGTGTTGCACCTATAGTAGATTGTGCATACAGGCTTAGCTCTCGCAATAGGAGCAAATTGAACTTTGCAAGAGATAGTGTGGCACACTTTCCAGATTATCTCACAAGAAATAAAATTCTTAAGGAAGCTATCAAGATACACGCATATCTATTTTTCAAGATCTGACTGTTGAAACTCTCCAAAGACATCAAGATCTGAAGGTGGTCACGACCTGTCTGCAAGAAGCAAAGATACCCTGTAGATGGTCACCGCCTGGCAGACTGCTGGTTATGGATCAAGGCAAGCCTCTTACAGCCACAGATATTGAAAGCGGAGCTGCCCTTTTGTGCTCTCTGGCAATTGATCTCCCTCCTGCCCTCCAATCTCGTCCTGAGACTGACTCTACTATAAAACCCCAGCATATGCATTGGAAGTGGGTACTGAAGAAATGATGTTTCTGAATTTCACTGAATTGGCTCTGGCTATTTAAACTATCAAAGGCATACTTGCCTGATTGTAGGTATATTTAGCTGTTATAGTGAGTATATGTTTAACACATTAACCATTATCATACATTTTATTGTACATTGTTAGATAATTCGGGGGGAGGGGGGAGTCCTAGTTCTTAATGCTCTTCAAGTTTTATACTCGGGGGTGTGAGGAAGTTCCATTTCTTCCTCTGGTAGTTTTTTTTACTCTCAATAGGAGGTTGGGGATGTTGGTTAGGTTTGAAGGGGAGTTGGGGGGAAGTTTCTAGTTCAGTGGGGGTGAGTTTTTCTATGTTCTTTGTTCTACTTGTTTGGGTTTTGTTGTACATAACGTTTGTATATTTCTTGAACAGGAACCAAGTGCATTTTCCAACTGCAATAAATGGGCCATTAAAGTGGAAAAAAATAAAATAAAATAAGGATTGTCAGTCCCGTATTCAGAAATACCTGGCGATTTTGAGAGTGGAGTCTGAGGACGGTTTGTTTGGGGGAGGAGAGAGACTTCAATGAGGTATAATGTCATACAGTCTACCTTCAAAAATGGCCATTTTCTCTGTTGCTTGGGGATCACTTGTAATAGCAGGAGATCTCCAGCCACCCACTGGAGGTTGGCAACCGTATTTAGGATCAGTCATACCATATTATTGATTTTTATCAGACAATATATTTATGCATACTGGCCTGGGACCCTGGCAACTGCACATATTGGGAACATGCATTACATAGAATGTTCCTGATATGTGCAGTCACCATGTTTTCTGAACAGTGGCAATGTTCATTTTGCATGAATGCCTGGTGTCAGTACATGCAAGTCAAACCCCTGAAAAATACAGTGGTTTGTTCATATTTACCAAATCTGAGCGCGCACACACATACAGTATATGTGGGTTTGCCCCCGTTCAGACACCATGGCAGCCACACATATTGGCTGATCTTTGCATGGTTAAGAGGGTCCCACCAGGAGTGGATGTAACATCAGAAAGGTATCTTTATGTCCAGAGTTCCACAAACCCACCCATCAGGTTGTAACTAGTGACTCCGGCAGCCCTACTCTGCCATTTGCAGAGACGGGGGGAGGGGGTGTTACTCTCAGTCTTTGTGCTGCCGTTACCATTCCTGAAGCCCCGGAGGCTAAGCATGTATGTCAGAAGACTGGGAGCAGAAATGAGGTCTTCTTTCTATTTACAATGGGTTTTGCAAAAAAAACCCCCAAGAGTAGCCCATCTCTGTATCTTTCGCTGCTTCTGCCTTCTTCAAAGCATGTGTGAATGGAATTATACAGGATAGCAGGGACAAGAGTGGAGAGAATAGGGTTGCCAACTTCCAGATGGGGCCTGGAGATCTCCCAAAATTACAACTGAACTACTGACTACGAAGATCAGTTCCCCTGGAGCAAATGGCCGCTTTGGAGGACGGACTCTATGGCATTATTCCCCACTGAGGTCACCCGCTCCCCAAACCCCACCTGCTCTGGGCTTCACCCACAAATCTCCATTAATTTTCCAACCTGGAGTTGGCACGCCTAGGAGGGGAGGGGTTGGGGTGATCCCAAATAATAACCAGATAGGTTGTTAAAACAAGCCAAACTTTGGGAATCCCTGATGGCTTTATTATCCTGTTTCCCCTTCCGGCGATGTGGAATCAAGGTGGACAAGCTCACAATGTGCTAACACCCCAACAGAAGGTAAGTGATCCTGAATGATATAGGGCAGTATTCTCATGTTGTATGTGTAACTATTAATTCTGATTGGAGAGAATATGGATTAGGAGTGCAATTCTGAACAGAGCTACACCCTTCTTGGACCATGGAAACCAACATCACTGAAGGGTGTAACTCTATGTCTCCCTGCATGTCTTAATTAATATGTCAGGGTGAAAGTGTTAGGGTGAAGGGCTTTTTTACATAAGGAATTGGTGACTAGACAAGAAAGGGATTTTGAGGTCACCATCAATGGACATCTTGAACAACCATGAAGAAACTGTCAGTGAAGACATTCGCTCAGTGAAGGCATCTTTTCATTGTGTGGTGGTGGTGGTGGTGGTGGTGGAAAAGGGTGAAAGATTATTCGAAGCGGCTGAAAATAAAATAGCCAGTATCTTAATTCTTTTAAAACCTATGGTACGTTTGTATTTGGAATACTATGCTCATGTCCAGTCATCCCATCTCACAAAGGATATTGTAGGTCCTGAGAAGGATGCACAAAAGGGCAACCAACATGATAAAAGGGTTAGAGCACTTTCCCTTCAAGGAAAAGCTAAAGTGCTAGGGGCTTTTCCGTTTGGAAAATAAGATGGAAAATAGGATGGCTAAGGGCATGACCGAGGTTTTTGGTATGGAGAGAGTGGATAGAGAGAACTTTTTCTCCTGTAGTACTAGAATTCGGGGCTGCACCCACTAAAGATTCAGGACTGACTACAGTACTTCTTAATGCAGAATTCATTTATGGAATTCACTGCCACAGATGGAGGGATAGCTTTAAAAGGGAACTGGATACATTCTTTAGAAGAGGAGGAGGAGGAGGAGATTGGATTTATACCCCGCCCTTCACTACTCAGAGGAGTCTCAGAGCAGCTTACAATCCCTTTCCCTTCCTCTCCCTCTCCCCACAACAGACATCCTGTGAGGTATGCGGGGCTAAGAGAGCTGTCTTGAGAACTGCCCTTGAAAGAACAGCCCTGAAAGAACTTATGACTCACCTAAGGTCACACCAGCAGCTGCACGTGGAAGAGTGGGGAATCAAACCTGGTTTTCCTAGATTAGAGTCCGCACTCCTAACCACTAGACCAGGGGTGGCCAAACTTGCTTAACGTAAGGGCCACATAGAGTAAACTTCAGAAGTTTGAGAGCCACAAGACATGAACAAATATTACCTGCTTTTATTGGAAAATATGCAAATTTGCTTTTTATTAACATTGAATGAGACTGCCAAAAATAATAACAAAAGGGGTAAAAGCAGATATTGATAATGATATTTATTTGTCCAATGATATTTGTTTGCTAATGATATTTAGCTTCCCCAGCCGCCCTGCCGGAAGCCACATAATATGTGTGAAAGAGCCGCATGCAGCTCCCAAGCCAGAGTTTGGCCACACCTGCACTAGACCAAACTGGCCTGTCAACAGCTATTAGACATAAAAGCTAAATGACACACCCACGCTCAGAGATAGTGTGCCTCCAAGGGCCAATTGCTGGGATGGGTCAGAGGCGGTGGGCTAAAAAAGAAGGATTCTTGTCCCTGTCCTTGCATTGTGTGCTTCCCAGTGGTTGGTCTCTCAGGGAAAAAGAATGTCCATTCATCCCCTGGATTCCCCTCCTAGCGACTGAGGAACTAGCAGTGGAGGAACTTCTCCAGCCTCAGGAGCTTTTCTCCAACTTAAGTGGCTCTTCCATTGGAGGAAACGCCATTCAAGGCTGTGGTCACATGAGCAGTTTGTCGTGACATACTAGCATTACCTGTGCGGATTTAAAGGATTTGATCAGACAATGTTATTTGCCTTCTGTGGCCCAGTTGTCAGCAGCCCATCCCACTCCATGTTAGAACTGAAGTCCATCAGGCACAGGGGAAAGTCTGGTATCAAGGGATGGTAGCACCTCCACTCCATTTTGTCTGATGTCTGAACTCTCCCAGTGCGAAAGGAACCCGGAAGGGAAGTACAAACGGGCACTTCCATCTCATTCATGGTTTGCAGAGCAAGCTAATGAAAGCAATTGTTCGGTTATACGCTTATGCACATGTACAATGGTGATTCTTTAAAAAACTCCCACCGGCACAGTGCATCCCGTGGCCGATGCACTGCACTACTGTGGATGCTTGACCATGGGACGGCCACGTACATAACCCACAGCAGGATCTGCTGTCCGGTCGGCATGCCCCACAACACTTTAAGCCGGTGCAATTAGAGGCACTGCCATATTGTGCCAAGCTGCCAGTGTGACCACAGCCTAATTTGGAAGAAAGCTGGCAAACTTTTCTCAGTGCAGTGGTAGGATACCTGCCAGTAGAAGTACAGTCCAGTGACATCGCATGAGTCTGCTGATGATCTTCTTCATCTCCTCCTCCTCCTCTTCCTCTGTAATGCAACAAGATTAAATTATACCTGTTTATGCAGGCAGAGATATGCTAAAAGTCATTTCACCTATTATGCAAGGCAAATTTGAAAGTGCCACCAAAGACCTAACAGTTAGCAGAGTGCCACAAACACATGAAAGTGGAGAGCATACAGAGGCAGACTGGCCATTTAACTTACAGGAAAGATTCCTGGTGGACTGCTTTCCTGGAGGGCCACTGGCAGCCAGGGGAAAGTGGAACCAAACCGTGGTAGCTGTGCTGGCTTTTCAGGGACCACTCCTCCCAAACCCTTCTATAGCCTCAATGGTCAGCATCAACTCACCAGTTACCTCCTCCGCCAGAGGCAATGAGTCAGCCACTTTATACTGCTGACATCACTAGCTGGATCTGAGCTGAGCAGCCCCTGCTTTGCTGGCTTGTAGCCCCATGGAGCCACTCAGCCCATCTGGGTGCTGGGCCACCGTGCCTTCCCAGACCACCCCTGGCAGGATCACAGTAGCAGGCACTGCCCCACATGTTACTCTGAACAGCACACATGCCCATGCTATTGAAAAATCTCCATGCAGTTGAGAACTCTTTTTTTAAAAAAAAGCTGGGTTCCCAACCCAGCCACACAGAAAGAGAACCCTGTGAACATACATTTTTAATAGACTACAGATTTTGGTTATTACCTACTTGAAAAACTTGGTTCTATGAGCAGCAAAGAAAAACTGGCTGTGTCACCATCGCAGTTGTTTTTGCTATGTCTCTAATCATATGCTGGAATATATAGGAATCATATAGACTGCTGAAATTCTTGCACGCATATGGAAATGCCGATCACCACTTTGGAGTCAGGAAGCAATTTTCTCCAGGCCGGTTTGGCCAGGGATCCTGGAGGGTGTTGTTGTTGTTGTTGTTGCAATCTATTGGACACGGCTTTCGGGGGGGGGGGCACCATTGGTACCAGTGCCGAGGGTTCGGAGTTTGGGAGTGCTCCTGGATGCCTCCTTAACCATGGAGGCCCAGGTAGCAGCCACTGCCAAGGCATCCTTTTATCATCTGAGGCTGATTAGGCAGCTGGTTCCCTTCCTTGAACACAATGACCTGGCAACAGTGATCCACGCAATGGTCACCTCAAGACTTGACTACTGTAACGCTCTCTACATGGGGCTGCCCTTGTCCCAGCCCCGGTGGCTGCAGCTAGTGCAGAATGCCGCAGCCAGGCTGTTGATGGGCCACTCTGTGAGGGACCATGTCCAGCCTGTGCTGAGGGCACTGCACTGGCTGCCTATAGTGTACCGGATCCGGTTCAAGGTGCTGGTTTTAACCTTTAAAGCCCTATATGGTCAGGGGCCTGCCTACCTAAGGGACCGCCTTTCCCCATATATACCCCAGAGAGCGCTGCAGTCAGGCACACAGCATCGCCTGGCCCTTCCCAGCCTGAGAGAAGCCAGGTTGGCAACCACCAGGAACAGAGCCTTCTCAGTGGCGGCCCCCTACTGGTGGAATGAACTCCCGGAAGACATCAGGGCCCTGCGAGACCTTTTGCAGTTCCGCAGGGTCTGCAAGACAGAGCTTTTCTGCCAGGCTTTTGGGGCCGCCGCTGGGGAAAATGGTCATGGGTAACTGGCCAGTGAAGCACTGGTATATCTGTTGGTGGTAGCCTCCTGGAACAGGGGTCACTGGGGGTGTGGCAGGGAGGTAGTTGGGAATTTCCTGCATTGTGTAGGGGGTTGGACTAGATGACCCTGGAGGTCCCTTCCAACTCTATAATTCATTGATTTTGTTTGTAATCTGAGCCCCGATGAAGAGTTAATAAAAACTTGATCAATGACTATTCAGCAGCTGTGACTGAATTTGCATTTCACTGAATTATGTAGAGTTCTGAATCCATTTGCTATTTGGAATGAACATTCCCCTCCTGTATGGTATCTTGTGACTTTGTACTACAATTATTCTGAACAAACCTATGTGTCAAATCCTAATAGATTATTTTTGTTGAAGTTGTAATTTTGTACTTCTCCTAATTCCATTCTTGCTGGTGACTGTCACCTTTGGGGGTTTCCATATATGTCTGCACAGTATATTTTTAGACATATATTACCACCTATCACATTGCTCCCCTGAGTTGCTTTTATACCTTTTGGTTTTAGTCTGACCCTCTTATGTACATTTACTTGGAAGCAAGTTCTACCCAGTTTATTCATGTATTAGATCTATCTCAATCCTCGAGCAGCTTACATAAATATTTGAAAACTTTCATTATAAAAGGACAGAAAGTGATACTTGCCAGCAGCTCACAGATGAACATAGGCAGAGTTGCATACTTGTGATATGACAGGGATGCCAGCATCCAGGTCGGTCCTGGGGATCTTCCAGAATTATAGCTCATCTCCAGACTACAGAGATCAGTTCCCCTGGAGAAAATGGATGTTTTTGGAAGGTGAACTCTATAGCATTGTACCCCACTGAGCTTCCTGTCCTCCCCAGGCTCTGCCACAAATCTCCAGGAGTTTCCTAACTTGGATCTGGCCACCCTACCCCACCATCCCCTGCCAGTGGTGGGGGGAGGGTGGACCTGGCAACCCTACAGTACTCACCTCAATGATCACTGCCTGAGCGCCTCCCCTCTCCTCCTCAGCGATTACACATTATCTTCGGTAGCCTTTTTCCCATCCTAGCAGTAAAATCATCTTAAGTTTACCTCATAACTTTATCTATTCTTGTTCTTAAACGTAGCTTTTTTTATGCAGAACTGTTATGTATACCTTTTATACATATTTAATACACTTTAAAAAGAATTCTAGGTTTATTCTCCAAAGACGTTTCCTCCATGAATTTGTTGAATCCCCTCTCAAAGCTAACTAAACTAGTGGCCATCATGACATCTTTTGGCAGGGAATTCCACAGGCCAATCACTCTCTGAGTGAACAAGTATTTCCTTTGTCCTGAATCTATGTCTTACCGATTTCATAAGCTACCTGTGAATCCTAACGCATAGGCCTTCTCTTAGATGTGGCAGTACCATTCCGAACCTGCACAATACTAGTTGAGTTTCCCTTCTTGTGGGTTTAAATAATTTCCAAGCATCCTGAAAAAAAAAAGCCTTTTTACCCTCCCTTTCAGCTTCTCCTCATTTTTTTAAAAAAAATCCTATTGTCAAAGGCAGAGGACTAGGCCCAATAAAAGGCGCTAATAACGCTAGCAAAATAAAACACAAAACAAAAACAAACAACATTGTGATGATCTTCAGTGCAATCATACAGTTCATTTTCTTTCTTCTTTCTTTTAGGAATTCTCTTTCTTCTTTCTTTTAGAAACTGGACCCAAATGAATACAGCTTTAGTATGGCACAGTAAGCTGACATTTTATTAGGACTGGTCCAGCCACTTTAGATTGCCAGAGACTCAGCGCTTCTTAACATGCCCTACATTCAGTGCCCAACAGACAGTTTATAGACTCATAAAGAACTCTGCCAGCTTGCCTGTGGCAAGATGCTAGCGTATGTACCATGGGACCAGACAGCCGATTCAGGGCTTAGAACACACCAGGGCAGCATTCAGTTACGAACACTGATAAGGTTAATGTCAAAGGGGCCTCTACAACAGCAAAATCCGCCCCTTCCCATTTGTCAACTGTCACCCTTCAGAGTGTTCCAGAAGTTTCACACCAGTCTGTTAGCAACAAAAAAGAAACAGGAATCTCATGGCCCCTTAAAGACCAACATGTTTTTTTATTCTAGCATGAACTTTTTGTGGGCTAGAGCCCACTTTGTCAGAAGCGATGAAGAGGGATCGAGGCCACGAAAAGCTATGCTAGAATAAAAACATGTTGGTCTTTAAGATGCCCCCTTGCTTGTATTACTTTGTAAAATTATTTCTCTGCTTCAAGAATCCTGAGTGCAGAGATGAGCGACTACAGAGCATGCCCCATATGGTTGCCACCTGCTCACAGCAACTACTGAAAATGGCTGAGGTGGTAAACAGGGAAGACAGGAGTTTAAAGTTGTGCTTAGGCAGAACCAGTTCTGCTGTTAGATTAGGAAGGAGAGAGGAAGATGCTTAGGGACGCCAGCCTCCAGGTGGGACCTGGGGGTCCCCTAGATTTACAACTCATCTCCAGACTACCAGTTCACCCAGAGAAAATGGCTGCTTTGGAGGGTGGACTCTATGGCATTATACCCCACTGAGGTCCCTGTCCTCACCAGGCTCCATTCCCAAATCTCCAGAAGTTTCCCAACCTGGATTTGGCAACCAGGCCTCCCCACCACCACGACGCATCAGTAGCCAGGGAGGACCTAGTAACTCTAACTGATGTTGGACTCAGAAACCTAACTGAAAGTATTCTCCACAACCCTAATTTAACCTGGTGTGGAGCGGGATGCAACCCAGATAGTTGGTGTAGCTCTGCTCCTGATTCTAGCTGCAAGCCTCTGTACATTTACCTGGGGAAAGAGGCCCGCTGAACTCAGAATCCTGTCCCTGACTTGAGCTCTACTTTGATCTTCTTGCAGCCCGATCCTATATATGTTTACATCCATGTTCTAGGCAAGGATCACATAAATTAGTAAGTAAATAAATAAATCAGTACAAGGAGCCTCCAGGAAAACTGGAAGGTGGCAGCACTCACCTTCCAGACAGGTGTCCTGATCTGTCCCACGCGATGGGCTCTTTCCCCCTCAGTCCCTTCACTGTTGCTGTTAGTAGCTGTGATATGAGTTCTAGCAAAGAAAAGGTGAGGAAAACCCCTTTGCAACTGCATAACAAGTGGTCTGGGACCCGGAGCATATCCTGCAGTCGCTAAGTAACCACAATATTATTACATGCACCCCACTTCTCCAAGCAGTGAGTTCCAGGGGCAGCAAGCGTTTACCCGGGTTGGTTCACTTTGGAGGAGAGAGTACTCCTTATCTGCTATCCCACATAAAATCCTCCCCAGAGGGGGGGTTGAGAGAGAGAAGAGAGAGATCCTGCATTTCCAAATTGCTTCAGCCAACTGAAAGCAATAGCAGCCTGCTTCTCTCACTCTTTGGGTGCGATCACACGGGCATTTAAACCCGGGTTCTCCCGCGCTGCTCTTTCAAGCGCGATAGGTACTTGTTTTTCCTGGTGGTTGGAAAAGCGGGCTCGAGTGCGGGGGGGGGGGGGCGGCTTCGAGACGGGAGACAGATGCGGCCCGTCTAGTCAGCCCCTTTAATTGCGATGGGGAACACGCAATAAACGTCCGTGTGATCGCACCCTTTCTCTCTCTCTCCCTTCCAGCATCTAAAACTCTGCTTTCATTTCACACAGACATCCTTTTGCTCTGTCCCTCCAGCTAGGCAGGAAGCTCACCTCTTCCAAACCTGAAACAGCCTGGTTGAACCACTGGCTCTCAAGGCCTATTGAGGGAATACCAGTAATCATTCAGACACATGACCATTTTTTTTCCTGGAGGACAGAGTGATCCACAGTGATCAGAGGCCAAGCTCAGAACCATTTGCTTTCTGCGTACATGCACACACCCACTAACACACCATAGGCAATAGACTGGTTGAACTGCAGTTTGATGGCATCAGTGTAATAATGAGATCGCCTCCTAAATATACAGCACCTGTCTTGTCTTGTCTGCTTAGTAGATAGACTTGCCAGTACTACCAACAGGAATTTTGGAGCCTGGTAAAAGGTTGCCAGCTCTGGCTTGGAAAATCCCTGGGGCTGCTCAGCAGGGATGTGATGGCATAGAGTCCATGCTCCAGCTCCTAATCTGCAATTTCTGCAGTCTGGAGATCCCTGGTAACTCCAGAAGAACTCCAGGCCCATGATGGTCCAGTATAAGAATTGATCTTGTAAAAATCCAGGACATTTAGCCCCCCCTCCCTCCCCTTTGCAGCGTCATGCAACAGATACAAGGCAGGCAGGCAGCTGATTATATCTGCGTTCCCTGTTTTTTGACCATAGCCCTGCAGGTGGCTCCAGTACCTAAGGGCAGCTCTAGTTTCCTCCATGCACAAATAGCAGCAGCTTCAGCTGTACTGACGTTTTTATTTCCTGCCTTGGGGGAAAAAATCGGAAGGGGGTTGCTTGACAGAACTGCAGGGACAGATCTAAGCCAAGCGCACTGCGAGGCATATGTCAGTGGACTGAATCAGGCACTGAAAGCCTCTCATCACTCTCCTACTCGCAAGGAGGAAAAAGAGCAAGAATGCACTCGCTGTACCTCCACCCGGCATGCCCACCCGCTCTCTCTGCCTCCAGCTCATGACATCAATGCAGAGGGTGTAAAGTTCAAACAGGGTCCTATGCATTTAGGGTTAGATTGTGCAGCGGATCCTGGGTTTGATCAGGGATATCAGAAGTGCAAAATGAGTGTGTATACACACTGGATTTAATGCATGATCCCTTCTGAATCGTGTGCACCCATGCAGACAGCTGGTGGTGCTGGAGGGACAGCAGGCACACACACACACACACACACACACACAACCCATTCACAAGGGGGGGAGGAATTGGAGATGCAGGTTCAGGGGAAACTTGGTCCAGTCACTCTCTCAGCCTCATGTACCTCACAGGGTTGATGCTGTCTTGTGCTGGTCTCTGAAGAGGCAGCATATGAGTTTTTCTAAATAAATCCATAACAAACGGCAAGGATAAAATGGAGGTGGTGAGAATGCTGTCGTAATCCCACTGTGGAGGAAAGCAGGTGACCAACATCTGTTGGTCCAGATTCCTGTTGGTAGTACTATCTACTGAACAGCATCCAGTGGGAACAAAATAAGGTTTATCTGTGACAAGATGCAAATGGGTAACTGCACCAGCATTCGGGGGGGGGGGAGATATTAGGGCACACACTGATCCCTGCTTCTTTAACCTCACAGCTGGATTACTGTAGCATGCCGTCTCTAGACCTGCTCTTGAAGCGAACTTGGAAAACTTCAACTGGTTCAGAATGTGGCATCTCAGTTGTTGTCGGTGCTAGCTGACAGGAACACCTTGTTCCAGATGATCTAAGAGAGAGAGAGAGAGAGATTGGATTTATACCCCGACCGTCACTACCCGGAGTCTCAGTTTGCGGTCACACGTGCGAGATAAAGCAGGGGGGAAGGGAGGCTATTTCCTCCAGCAGAAGTTGACCCGCAGTTGTATAATCACACAGTCTTTTGAAGCCATGGGCACAGCCCGCCACTGCACGATCAGATGCAACCGCGGGTGAGTCAGGGTGTTTTTTTGCTGTTTATCTCCAATGCGCTTAAACGAGGAATTGATGATTTACACCTCAGCCCTGAGGGCTCCCTATGGAGTGTGTGATGATGCGCATACTGAGAAGGGCAAAAAAATTGCCATGGAGTTGGCCTGATCAGACCATCCTGACACCATGAGAGCACACTGGAGCAATCAGATGTGGGAAATCCTGTCTGTGGTCCGTAGCAACTCGTTTGCTACCAGACTTTCCGAAGTGTCTTTTAACGCTGCTTGTGCGGCAGAGCAAAACGGGTTGCCAGTGGCTGCAGGGCACTTCCCAGGTGTTGTCTGATCACGCTCCTTTAATCCGCCTGGCCTTCGCACCTATGTCGGGGCTAATTGTGCAGGTGAGTGCAACCTCAGAACAATTTATAATCCTGTGAGGTAGGTAGGGCAGAGAGAGCTCTTTTGAGAACTGCCCTTGAGAGAACGGCTCTGAAAGAACTTATGACTGACCTAAGGTCACACCAGCAGCTGCATGTGGAGGAGTGGGGAATCATACCTGGTTCTCCCAGATTAGAGTCTGCACTCTTAACCACTACACCAAACTGGATCTAAGGTTAGGGATGCCAGCCTGGAACTACAGCTCACCTCCAGACTACAAAGCTCAGTTCCTCTGGAAAAAAGGAATGCTTTGGAGGGTGGTCTCTATGGCATTGTGCTCCACTAATGTCCTTGTCCTCCCCAGGTTATATCCTCAAATTTCCAGGAGTTTCCCAGCCTGGATTTGGCAACTGTACCCCCCAACCCCCGCTGGTGGCCAGGGGGAACATGGCAACCCTATCTCAGGTACAGGCATGCATTTTGTTTGTGCTGCCAAGTCGCAGCCTAATTATGGTGAGCCTGTAGGGTTTCCAGTGTAAGAGGCTTTCAGAGGTGCTTTGCCATTGCCTGCCTCTGTATAGCAACCCTGACATTCCTTGGAGGTCTCACATCCAAATACTGACCAGGACTGACCCTGGTTAGCTTCTGAGATCTGATGAGATGGGGCTAGCCTGGGCTATCCAAGTCAGAGCAAAGATATAAAAATTATGTCAACTAATTCTGGCTACTTTTTATCATAACCAAGGATAATAAAAAAGGGATAACAGGTTTCTCTTTCATATGATTATCTGTTGACCTCCAGCAATACAGCCCATCTTTGAACTATATTTTCACTTTTATATTTAATCAGACATTCTTACCATTCTCAGATGCATCTCACACCTGGGCTCAAATGCATATCTATTGAAATTAATTATAACATTTCTAATCTACTAAAGACCATATTAATTTGTTACTTCTCTGTTCTCCAGTTCGGAAAATAACCCCTACATTGACTCTGCTGACCTGATCACAAAGGAGGAGGAGAAGTTTGGATTTATACCTTACCCTTCACTGGGCTTACAAGAGCAGTTACCATCCCCTTCCCCTTCCCTCCCCACAACAGACACCCTGTGAGGTCGGTGGGGCTGAGAGAGCTCTTCCAAGGACTGCTCTTGAGAGAACAGCTCTGAGAGAACTTGCGGCTGACCCAAGGTCACAGCAGCAGCTGCATGTGGAGAAATGGGGAATCAAACCTGGTTCTCCCGAATTAGAGTCTGCACTCCTAACCACTACACCAAATGGGTATAGAGATCCATGCTATGTTTACTGTATGTCTAGTGAAGCACTCTACATGGGTCTGCCTAACTTGGAAGCTCCAGTTGGTACAGAACAGTAAGGCCCAGCTACTACCAGGCACTTAGCAGAATCTGCATATCACTCTGTTTCTGTAGGCATTCCATTGGTCAGTCATCAGGTTCAGTTCAGGGTTCTAGCTATCACCTGCAGAGCCCTTAATGGCATCGGACCCACATACCTGCAAGACCACCTCTACTGTTATGTTATGTGACAGCTACACTCAATGGAGCAAAGCTTTCGGAAGGTGCCACCCTTTAAACAGGTAAAATTGGCAGCCACCTACCCATTCATGTGCAGTTCTCTGTGGTGGCTCTTATGTGATGGAATGGCCTAACTGCAGCTATTAGGAAGGCTCCTGTGTTTTTGTCCTTTCGCAAAATGTGCAAAACAGCATTTGTTTAGTTGGACATTTTTGTACAGGGTGCCAAGCTGTGGTATAAGGGATCAGCTCTGAAGGTGACTTGTATTAAATGTAATGTTTTCCTACACTGAGAATCTTGTTGCCTTTAACAGATATGTTTAAGAACATAAGAGAAGCCAATGTTGGATCAGGCCAGTGGCCCATCCAGTCCAACACTCTGTCTCACAGTGGCAAAAATACCAGGTGCCATCAGGAGGTCCACCAGTGGGGCCAGGACACTAGAAGCCCTCCCACTGTTGCCCCCCCCCTCACCAAGCACCAAGAATACAGAGCATCACTTGCCCCAGACTGAGAGATTCTACCTGTACCTTGTGGCTATTTGCCACTGATGGACCTCTGCTCCATATGTTTATCCAATTCCCTCTTGAAGCTGACCATGCCTGTAGCCGCCACCATCTGCTGTGGCAGTGAATTCCACGTTTATCACTCTTTGGGTGAAGTAGTTCTTCCTTTTATCCGTCCTAACCCAACTGCTCCGCAATTTCACTGAGTGCCCAATATGCTTTGTTCTTTTTTTCTCCTGTTGTACAATCACAGCCCAACTGCATTATTTTATCTTCTTCGAGAATCTTTGACGTTATATTCAAAGCTGATTGTATCTTTTTATGCTCTTACTGATTGACTAATGTTACCATATTTTATAATCCACTTATTTATTTATTGGTGTGTGTGTGTTCGTGTGTGTGTGCCTGGAAGTCAGTCATGATTTCTGGCAACCCCTAGTGGGATTTGGACGTTTCAGAGAGGTGGCTTGCTATTGCCTGCCTCTGTGTCCAGGCCCTGGTATTCCTTGGAGGTCTCCCATCCAAGTACTTTCCTGGGTCTGGCCTGCTTAGCTTCTGAGATCTGATGAGATCTGGCTTGCCTGAGCTATCCAGGTCAGGGCTATAACCCACTTATTGATTGACTGTTTTTTTTTTTTTTTTACCATGCATGTAATTTGCCTTGAGTCCCAGTAAGAAAGGCAGACTATAAATTAAAATAACAATAGCAGTTCTGTTCTGGGTCTTTTGATTTCCTGTCTGGCATGTTTGTTTAACCAGGAGACAAGGCTAACCCTGTTTCTGCCCTGCAGAAGCATCCTGCATTATGTTTAGTTAAGAACCAGCGCCTGTGTGATATTTAGTTGTGTTACTTTAAGTCAGAGAATTATATTACTGGCTATGTCTGTGACATCTAAGCTGCACTGACTGCCATTTCACTTCCAAGTTCAACCCAAGGTATTAGTTTTAACTTCTAAAGCCCTTCACAGCCTGGGACCCTTTGTGCAAAATCAATTCTAACTGTAACTTGTTTTAAGAACTCCCTTAATAGAAATCGAAGAAGAAGAGAAGAAGAGAAGAGATTGGATTTATACCGCACCCAAAGGAGTCTCAGAGTGGCTTACAATCTCCTTTCCCTTCCGCTCCCCACAACAGACACCGTGTGAGGTAGGTGGGGCTGAGAGAGCTCTCTCGAGAACTGCCCTTGAGAGAACAGCTCTGAAAGAATTTATGACTGACCCAAGATCATACCAGCAGCTGCATGTGGAGGAGTGGGGAATCAAACCCAGTTCTCCCAGATTAGAGTCCACGCTCCTAACCACTACACCATATGGGATTTACAAGTACAAGAAGTACAAACAGCATACATACCCTTCCTAATTTGCAAAATAATGCCAGGGGGGGGGGAGAGTTTCCACATTATTCCAGATAATGATGTAAGACAATGTTCGTCCAGTAGTACAAAGGTCCAGGCCCTGTTTTTAAAGAATGAATTGGAAAAAAGTAATTAAGTGACCTGTAGCATTAGAGTGCAGAGTTGAATCTCTTCTCCCAGGCTACAGGCAATCGAAAGCCTAGAATTTTCTTTGTGTGTCTTATTTGCCCTCTGCCCTTGCTTAATTTGCTATTTATACATAACCAGACTTTGGCTGCAGGTCTGTGTCCAGTTTTGCAAAAATAGCGCCTGATTCACACAACAATTATAACAAGATCTTTTTTTTCATGTGTGGTTATTATGTTTTTATCAGACTGAACTGAATGTGCAAGTAGTCAGAGTGGATGTTAGAATGTATAGCTCTTTCTTCTTTTTGCATTTGCATTTGCTCTGCTGCAGCAAACTGAGGTTGAGGCTAAGATAAGGGTTTTCAAAAAGTTGCAGAACTGCTCCAGTAATTGGGAAAGAAGTGTTGGTGAAATAGATGCTCTTTACCTTCAAGTTTTCCCTGGTTCAAACTGAACATAGTGGAAATGCACCAAACTATTTTCTCAGAAATCCCTGAGATGGGGGGGGGGGGGAGTGTTTACTGAATGAGGTGAGGGTATTTCCCAGCTGACCCCACTGCTTCACAAATGTGAGGCTTGTCCTTACCCTGAGAAAGGATACAGTTGATGTTACAGTTGTTATTGACAGGAGATGTTCCTGGCCACAGACACCACCTATGTTTCCAGTAAAAAGTTGGCTGCAGGGGGAATCTGGGGCTGGGTACTTGTTCAGACAGGGCAAAAGATACCCTGGCCCCGTCCACACTGTCACTTCTGATGCTCATTTCTCCCTATTGCTTCAGGTTCCCCCACCCCCCATATGTTTTGTTCTCTCTAGTAGTCCCAGAGGGAGCAAAACACATGTGGAAAAGGGGGAGGAACCCAAAGCAATAGGGAGAAATGAGCAGCAAAAGTGACAGTGTGGACGGGGCCCCTGTGTATCACAGAGGAACTTAACTCCCCTCTAAAACCAAACTTCATGACCAACATCTCTGCTGTCTTGACTGAATGGAGCTTTCACCTATTTCAGATTACCTTGAAAGCATGTGGTGTCATTTTATGTATTTGACTTTAAACATGAAGGCATTCAGCAATTTTTTGTTGTTGTTTTGGTGCCTTGAGGCATTTGTGTTCTCCTAGGGGTATTTTCCTCTTCTTCTAAAGATACCCGTAGATATTTATGACCCTAATATAATTGCAGTGGCTGAGAGAGTTTCCTAAGTGTTCAGGTTTTAAATGCCTCATTTGACAGCAGCCTCTGTAGAAACAGCATCCTGGGTGCTGCCTGTACAAGGGGGGCTTTGTTTGTTTAACAGATCTCATCTTTTAATGCTGAGAGATCAGAAATACGGATAAGTAGTCTGCACACACCCTCTTGTCAAGAGCCTTCAATCTACAGGATCTGTTCGGAAGGGGCTTGGGAATTGTCAAAGAGGCTGTAAACAAGCTTGTCAAGGCAACAACAGGGATGCTGCTGAATACCAGCTCAGAGAGGCTGCTGTTCTACAACATTTCCTATACCGTGAAAGGAGAATGAGCATGGCGACAAAGAAAGAAACACTGTTCTTGAAACTTTTTCTGGCATTTGAGGAAAGACAGGTAATAATGTGTGTGTGTATCTATATATCTTCCCTCAACTCCTTTTCCCCTCAGGCTCTCCCCGACATCTCCCCCAAAGGGACAAAATACCCCCCCCCCCACTCCAATAGAGAAGGGCTGCAGTGGCTCAAGTGGTTAAGACGCTGAACTGCAGACAGGTAGTTCAGCAGTTCGAGAGCCAAGTGCTGCATGACGGAGTGAGCTCCCATCTCTGATCCCAGCTCCTGCCAACCTAGCAGTTTGAAAGCAAGAAATTGCAAGTAGATAAATAGGTACCGCTTTGGTGGGAAGGTAACAGCGTTCCGTGCGCCTCGGTGTTTCGTTATGCCGGCCACATGACCACAGAAAAGTCTTTGGACAGCGCTGGCTCTTCAGCTTGGAAACAGAGATGAGCACCACATCCCTAAAGTCGTATTTGACTGGCTTTCGAGCAAGGGAAACTTTTAACTTTACCTTACTCCAATAGAGAAGAAGAAGAGGAAGAGATTGGATTTATACCCCACCCCATCCTTCACTACCAGAAGGAGTCTCAGAATGGCTTACAATCTCCTTCCCCTTTCCCTCCCCTCAACAGACACCCTGTGAGGTAGGCGGGGCTCAGTGAGGTCTCTTGAGGACTGGCCTTGAGAAAACAGCTTTGAAAGTACTTGTAACTGACCCAAGGTCACACCAGGGGCTGCATGTGGAGAAGTGGAGAATCAAACCCAGTTCTTCCAGATTAGAGTCCACACTCCTAACCACTACACCAAACTGGGTTACAATATATATATATATATATATATATATATATATATATATATATACACACACACATCTGAATGCTACAGCATATTTGCATATTTAAAATGCTGCAGCAAATGAAGATCTGGACTAAGGTTAGCTTCAAAAAAAGGAAAAATTGTAAAACTACAGCAATCATTGGGGAGCAGTCTCGATGAATCATGGGTACTAGCCAAAAGGTGCCCTGACCTGGATGATCCAGGCTAGCCTGATATCCTCAGATTTTGCAAGCTGAGCAGGGTCAACCATGGTTAGTACTTGGACGGGAGACCACCAAGGAATACCAGGGTCCTACCAGGGCCATGATGCAGAGGCAGGCAATGGCAAACCACCTCTGTTGCACAGCAATCCTAAGCAGAGTTACACCTTTTGAAGCCCATTGACTTAAATGGATCTAGACAGGTGGAACTCTGCTTAGGACTGTGTTGCTGGAAGACCAAAAAAAAGTGTTGGAATCAGCTCTTGGTCTCCAAAAATTAGAAGGAACTTCAGAATAAACCAGAGAATCAAAAGGGATCTGCAGGAATAATTCTAGTGGGAGGGCAAGGTCTATTAATTGTGATTGCAGATCACATGATACAGATCAGTATATTTAGGATCTGAGGGAGTAAACACCCCCTTTGCCTCCCTCCAAACACCTATGAGAGGAGCTGAGCATTTTCTTCATTTCCCTATCTACAGTTTCCATGTTATGAAGAGCCCCTATGATTCTAAAACAGAACATGTACCTTTTAGAGAATTTTAGAAAACCCTTTTTTTAAAAAAAAGAAGGTTCCTGATAGCAATACTGAGGGGTTAATAATGCTCTGGGCAAACATTTCTGACTTCGTTTCCCTTCATTTACAAGAAACCTCTGTTGCAGCTGGCATTTTATGACATTGATCTGCAGGCCCTTTAGCTGAAGGACAGCTCGTAAAAATCCGAAAGTAAAACCAAGCCCATGACAGCCTTTGCCAGCAAGCAGAAGGGATTTTGTTGATGTGGAATAAGAGCCATCAAGAGCAAAAGACATGAGTAGTTTCATGCAGATCTTTATTGTTCTTGTGGAAACTCGGGAATGAGAGAGGAAGGGAGGGAGGGAGGAGACAGCTATGCTGACATGATAGGGGAAGGCTGTACACACACCAAAGGGCTGATCACTGGGAAATCTTTCTAGGAAGAGATGCTGATATTCTGTGCAATGGGCAGAGGTCAGTGGGTTCAGCAAGATGCAACTCTGCTTAGGATTCACTTTTTGTTTGTTTTATTTTAAATAAGGGAGCAAAACAGATCGCTGCAAATTATTGTTCTCCTGTGTATGAGACAACTTCATAAATACATTGGGGGAATACATTGGGGGGAATACATTGCTATCAGAGGAAACTGTTTTGTTTTGTTTTAAAATAGTGCCATCAATGTACATGGTGCTTCACAGAGTAATAAAAACCAAAAATAAAACTGGGGAATAAAAAGGGGAGAAACCCAGAAAAACCAGGTAACCAAAAGGTTGAAAAAAAAGTACAACAGGGCAAATTCTAATGGGTGACAGTATGTTAAATTAACAACGCTTTAATGCATTATAAGTAATAAATTAATAGAAAATTCCATTAAAACCAAATGAATTTCGGCCACACAGCCTTCCTCAGAGATGAAGGTAAAAGGTAAAGGTTTCCCTTGCTTGAAAGCCAGTTGAATTCAACTCTAGGGGGCGGTGCTCATCTCCGTTTCCAAATCAAAGAGCCAGTGCTGTCCAAGGATGTTTCCATGGTCATGTGGCTGGCATGACTAAACGCCGAAGTGCATGGAATGCTGTTACCTTCCCACCAATGTGGTACCTATTTATCTACTTGCAATTTCTTGTTTTTGAACTGCTAGGTTGGTACCTCAGTGGCACAAATCATTAAAATACACTCCATAAAGTGAAATTATTCGAAATATAACATCTCTGACGTCAGTTTTAAAACACACACAAGAAGTAGGGCCAATTCATTAACTGGATTAGGCTCACTACATTATTGGGAAAAATTAGGACCATCAAAAGTCATTTTTCAAATTATCATTAATAGTCCAAGTATCTCTGTAAGAAAGATTAGAATGAATCGTAGCTCTATGGTGTGTATATCCCCATTCAGGACTGAGGCAGGATGGGTTTTTTCCCCTCCAGACAGTTGGCAAACCTACTTGCAACTGGGAGACCTGGATTGAAGTCCCTAGGCCTAGCGCAGGTTGCTGTCTCTCAGCTTGGGTTCCTGAATTACATGACTCAAATAGAAGCCACACAGAATAGGAGGGTTTGGGGGGGGAGAAGAGGAGGAGGAGATTGGGTTTATACCCCTCCCCTATCCAAATGAGTCTCAGAGCGGCTTACAATCTGTTTTCCCTTCCCCTCCCCACAACAGACACCCTGTGAGGTGGGTGGGGCTGAGAGAGCTCTGAGAGAACTGCCCTTGAGAGGACAGCTCTGAGAGAACTTGCGACTGACCCAAAGTCACACCAGCAGCTGCATGTGGAGGAGTGGGGAATCAAACCCAGTTCTCCCAGATTAGAGTCTATACCACTATACCATACTGGAGGGAGTTCCCCTTTAGATCCACCCCTGCAAGGCCTCAGAACCAAAGGAGTCTGTTTGCCCCTCCAGTCCCCATCTCCTCCTCAGTGGTCTTCCTTTCTCTCTGACTCCAGTAAAAATATCAAAGACATTCTGCTGGGCCTGAGGCAGCTGAGCTTTAGATACTCTTCAGGAGCTTTGACATGCTCCTCCTGCTTTCCCTCAGCCTTGTGAGACATCAAAACGCCATTTAAAATGAACAGCAGCTTAACTCTTGAGTAGAAAAGTCCTCCACAAGCCTGGTGGAACAAATAGGTTTTCACAGTTTCCCTAAAATTCAGACAAGGAAATCAGCTGCTCCTGTCCAAGAAGGCCAGTCCAAAACTCCCAGTGCCACAACACAAAATGCACAGCCCTGCTCCCTCAGAATATGTAGAGGCGAGTCCACTCGCACCTTAGAGGCAAACAAGAATTTGGGGGTACACCGGACTCAGATCTGGCTGTTCCTCTGCAGACCAAACACAGCTGACCTCTGAAACTTTGAATACATATGACAGATGGGACACAGAGCTCAGTCAGAATATTTTAGCTGCTCATTGGGGTTTGTATGTGAGAAAGTGCTGCCTTGTCCCAGACACTGCCAAGCAGGCTTGGATGGGTCCATATATTTTTTAATCCAACCTCCTGTTTTAAGGCATGATCTACTACATTGTCATGAACAGCATATATTCAGAAGACCAGTTGCCAAGCAGTGACAGAACATCAAGCTGCTATTTGCCCTTCAAGGGGGGGGGGGGGGAATGGAGCCAATTTAATTTTGCCTGCATGGCAAATAGCAACTTCACCGGGGCAAATAGCAACTTCACCGGGGCCAATTTTGTTTGGGAAATAAAGCAGCATGGGGGGGGAGTATGAAATACTTCTGCCAGTGTTGCTTCCCTGGCTTAGCAGGGATGAAGAGGGACCCTAGCTGCTTTGCCATGCCATCCAAAGTAATTATGCCCTTCTAAGTCAGAAGAAGAAGAAGAAAAGAAGAAGAGGAGGAGGAAGAAGTGATTGGATTTATACCCCACCCTTCACTACCTGAAGGAGTCTCAGAGCGGCTTACAGTCTCCTTTCCCTCCCCTCCCCACAACAGACACCCTGTGAGGTAGGTGGGGCTGAGAGAGCTCTCTCAAGAGAGAGGTCAGTGGGCCTTGAAGTGTGCAGCTTGGCTTCAGACTCATTGCACCGCTGACATTTTTGAAAAGGCGGGAAAGCCAGTTACAAATCTCTCACCCTCTCATCCAGTTTGGCCCTCATTCTTACTGAGGGTATAGGCCTGTGACCATTTCAAAAAACTAGGCCTGAGTCAAGGAAATTGTGATGGTCATCAGATTGTTGTTGACAGGAAGAAAAGTTGTCTTTACTGCGATCTCCTTCTGTTGCCTTCTAACAATTATTTTTCAGCTGGAAGCTGAGCAAAACAGCTTCTGCAATGCTGGTACTACCACAGGCCTGATGCCTCAGTGACATCATCCTTGTTGGCACACAGTTGGTTCCAACCAAGTGACCCCAAGTAAACCAGCACCCCAGCTTGCTCCTGGCCACACCAGTGACCCCGAAGGGCAATGACCTACCTGGAACTTTCCTAGTAAGTTAAGAGCCACTCTGCCTCTACTCTTGGGTTGCCAATTCTGGTTTGTGAATTCCTGGAGATTTGGGGGTAGAGGCTGGGGAGGGGAGGGACTAATACCACAGACTCCACCCTCCAAGGCAGCCATTTTCTCCAGGGGAACTGATCTCTGTCATCTGGAGATCAGTTGTAATTCCAGGATATCTCCATGTCCTCCTGGAGATAGGCAGTTCTACTAGTCTACCCTCTTCCTAAATTTAGATTGTAAAGCTCCCCCAAGCAGAAATCTAGTTTGTGCCTATGTTATTCTGTGAAGTTCCATAGGCACTGATGGCGATATATTATTAAGACTTGATAATAAGGTATTCTCACAGTTCGTTCTGTGGTCCAACAGTCACAATGACACATGGGTATACAGAGCCAGTACCAGTTTTTTTTTTGGGGGGGGGGGATCTAACATTTGGGGTTTGTGACATATGAAGCTCTGATGTGCTTGCTAGTAGGCTGTGTAACCTCCCTCAGGGCAAGAGCTGCCAAGCACCTCTTGAAGTTCTCGCCCTTGGATAGTTCTGGTTCTTCAGGCTAGATGGCTTTTTTACGATTCATTTGCCCCTTAAAGATGGAGGGGGAGCTACACCAAAATCAAGGTGGGAGCAGGCAGAAACTAGCAGGAGCCAAGAGACCAGGCAGGAATGAAGACAGAAGACAGACGCTGAAGAGTTGCAGGGTGGGGTGGGGTGGGGACCAGGGGCTGGTAGCAACATAACTTGTTTGGTGTAGTGGTTGAGAGCAGCGGACTCTAATCTGGAGAACCAGGTTTGATTTCCCACTCCTCCATACGAAGCCAGCTGGGTGACCTTAGATCAGTCACAGCTCTCTCAGAGCTCTCTCAGCCCCACCTACCTCACAGAGTGTCTGTTGTGGGGAGAGGAAGGTGACTGTAAGCCGCTCCAAGACTCCTTTGGGTAGCGAAGAGTGGTGTATAAAACCAATTCTTCTCCTTCTTCTCCTCCTCCTCCTCCTCCTTCTCAAGGCAAGCCTGAGATTGGTTCCCAGTTCCTTGTTCCCAGTTCCCTATTCCGTATTCACAAACCCAACCACAAATATTGTTAATACTGAAAAAGCTCTGTACCCCAAAATAAGCTTTACCTCACCGCAAGTCATATATACGCACCCCCACACACACACTGAGGGTTCTGCCCTGCAAATGAACTTCTGTTGTTCCCTGGCCCAAACCCTGGTTGTAGCACTAGCTGTTCTAAGTGAATGTGGATAAGACACAGGCTGCACGCGTTGGATGCTCTTTTAGGTCCAGAAAAGTTGCTACCAATGCTCCCTTTAAGCTCTGGAGTCCTGTGAGCAAAAATTCTGCTTTGTGAGCGGCTGGCATGAAAGTTGTGAGCGAGGGATTTGGCTGCTGTTTGCTCTGGAGCCATCCTTCCTGAGCTAAGACAAAAATGTGTGAGCTGGAGGCTAAAACACGGTGAGCTAGCTCACACTAACTCAGATTAGAGGGAACACTGGTTGCTACATCAATCCTTTTTAGAAAACAATAAACCGGAATGCTGTAGCACCTTCAAGGCTAACAGTGCTTTCTTCCAGCATGAGCTTTGATGGATGACAGCCCACTTCCTCAGATGCTATGCAGGCATTTTATGAAAGAGAAAGGAATCCTCTCCTTGTATCTGAAGAAGTTGGCTCTTGGCTAGTCCACAAGTTCATCTTGGAATAAAATTATGCTTCGTCTTTATGGTGCTCTAAGACTCTTTTTTTAAAAAAATTTCTGCCCATTCAGTCCAAACTGCCCCATGGGCCAGAGCTCTCTGGTTTGCCCTGAGCTTCTTCAGCCCCCCCCCCCCCTTTCCTCCAGCCTGGCCTGGAAAGCGTTAAGAGAGGGAGGAGGCGGTGACGTCGCTTGCGTCTGGGAGCTCCGAGCGAGCTTCCCTCCCTCTGCAGACACATTGAGAGAGAGACACACACACACACAAAAAGAGAAGCCACGGGGAGGGAGAGAGAGAGAGGGAGAAAGGGAGCCAAGCCCTGCGAAAACACCATGACCGAAACCACCAAGACCCACGTTATCCTGCTAGCCTGCGGCAGCTTCAACCCCATCACCAAGGGCCACATCCAGATGTTCGGTGAGTCGTTCCCCCCCCCCCCCCGAGCTTCCACGAGGGGGAGGTCACTGGATGGGACGGAGCCACTGGAGGGGCTGGCTCGGGTCCATCAGGGTGGGTGCTGCCTGGACACAGGGCGACCCTCCCCCCTCCTCCTAGGGCCCTGGCACTGGGGCGGGGGCGCTTCGGAGGACTGGCTTGCTGCAGCGAAGGCGGCTTGGCGCGGTGTTGTTGGCCATCCCAGGACCAGGCTTGGGGAGGGGCCGCGGCTCTCAGGGATCTAGGGGAGGCCAGCGGGAAGAGGGGCTTGGATGGACCGGGGCGGGGGGGGGGGGGGGAGAGAGGATGGACCGGGGCCTGGCTGCGGAGCGTTGAGGAACAGGGTGGAAAGAAGGGTTTAGAGGCGAAGGGAGCGCCTCCGGGTCTGTTTGGCAGCAGCGCGGCGAGTGCTGGAGAGCTCCCTGCGGGGAGCGAGCGGTGATGGATGATGGGCTGCCGCCTTCTTCGGGAAGGGGGGCTTCAGGCAGGGTTGGAAGGGAGCAGGAGGAAGGGGGGAGGCGGGCGCGGGGGAAGAGGTGGGAGGCGGCCGGGGGGCTGGGCTGGGGGGAGGCTCCTGGGAGCGGAGGGGCTGGTGTCAGCGCCCGAGTGGGAGTGTTGTCTGCCTGGGCGGTTTTGCGCGGGCTGTGGCGTGGGGCTCTCCTCCTCCCTGGAGAGGTTTCCTTGCGAGCGCCGCGGACTGAACCGCCAGCGTTGGAGCAGGGTCGGGCAGGCAACGAGGGCTCTCCTGGCCAAGAGGGCTTTGCGCCTGAGCGCCTCCTCCTTCCATGGGACTGGCAAGCCCCTCCACCCGGGCATTTTGGGCAGCGCCCGGGAGGCGCTTCCTAGGAGACCCCGGGCCGAAAAGTTGCTGCCAATCAGAGTGCCCCCCCGGGGGGGGGGAAGCTCACCTTCCTCCTGCCCCTGTTTGCAAACAGGCACTCCCGACCCTCCCGCTTGGACGTTTGCTGGTGCGCATCTTGGGCGTGCGCCTCTCAGGAAAACGTGACGCGCGAAGCCGGCCCGGATCCTCCCCGCTCTGGTCTATTAGGTGGGGCTGTTTCAAAAGATGGCTTTAGAACTAGATTGGGGAAGGGGCGGGAGAGAAGTTCCAGGGTATTTTGAAAGATCTGGCGTGAGGCTGGAGGGAGGCGTGGGGAGTGAACTCTTTCGAAGACCCTTCGCTCCAGCAACCCCAAGAGGGAGCTCCGCGGAATGGCTACGGCTGGTCAGGCCAGATTAGGGTGGGGTGGTCGCCGCTGGTGGATGGATTTTGTAGCTGGCATACGGTTTGTTGGGGGGGGGGGGGCGCCCACTTGGTGCACACAATAGTTCAGTTTATTGTTATGGTCCTTAGACCAGTCATACAAATAAAAGAAGTAGTACACCTTTACAAGATTCCAAAATTTTCTTGGGGTACACAATAGTCTCGTCTTCACTGCTTGCCTTTTGGAGCACAACCCAGAAGCAGACCGGTTCACCATTTTCAGGACAGGCCAAGCTGGGCCCCAGTGGGGTCTAAGGTTTTATTAATTTTTCATATGGTTTTAATGCATTTTAAACAGGTTGTTTTCATGTTTATTTGCCGCATCCAGTTGTTTTATATGAGGTTTATATTGGTGTTCTCTTTCTCGGGTCCTGAGATGGTCTGGAGAAAGGCGAGTATAGGAATATTTTAATACCTTAATTTTAGACCAGATCCTTTTGTATGGGAGTGAACTGAGTGACAAAATGGTTTGCTTTCTCCCCCGGCTTTGAAGAATTTGTGTGTGTGTGTGTGTTTAACTGCCGGTAGATGTGGTATGGTGGATCTAATCCATGCTGGTGATCTTGGGTATATAACTGGGGGGTGGGGGAGGCAGGCTAGGCGCATAATTTTGCCCACTCTTCTTTGGCCTTTATGAAGAAAAGGATTTTCAGTGGCTTTCCCCCCTTCATTGTGTGGGTAGGAACATTCAAGGGCGGTTTGCTGTCCACAGCTTTAAGTGCTGAAATGGTTTCATGGTTAAGCATAGGAAATGTGTTTCTCCTTTCTAGCCTAGTGAATTCAGACAGGCTGTTGTTTAGATTAACTAGCCATGGTAATCGTAAATGACGGTGGAACGCAACTGTGTGGTGCTTAGTCTAAATAGCTCACTCACTGAGAAATTTGTGAGAACAAAAACAAAACAAAAAAATGCGAGACCACTTCTTAGAAAACAAATGATGTGCCTGTAAACACAACAGTCAGTCAGACAGACAGTTTGGCCTGATATAGTTGCTTTCTCCTCAAAGGTTAAACTGTCTGGTTCACACAGCCACATCTGGCAGCCATTCCCCAGTCATACTCACCCCGTCATAAGATGAGTTGGAGATGGAGTAAATAGACAGTAGTTGAATTCCAGATCTAATGGATCCCCGTGCATCCATCCCACATTTCTGGATGGCTGAACTCCCCCAGTGCATGTGCAAATCATTTTAGAAGTGTGAACCTTTAGTTCCAGTTTCACAATTTTTTTAAAAAAATGGTAGAGCATATGCATGTGGGTGCACATACACACCCAAGAAATGTTTTCAAAAAAAGGTCAAAGGGGTTTTTTTAAGACCAGACCACACAATCCATGGTTGATGCGCAGCACTAGTCTGACTGGTCAACCATGGAAGAATTGTGTGGGGCAGCCGGATCAGGGTGGGAGCCTGGTCAAAAACCTCCATGACAAAATGTGACAGAGTAATTAGGGGCTCATCCAAACCGTGCCAACCTGCCAGTCTGTCCACAGCCAGAAACACATCAGGAGGAGGATTGCAGGAGAATTCACTGTAAAACTCTCCAGTTTGCACTTGATTTCTAGATACAGCTCAGCTGTCCAGGAAGGTTCCCCGTGGACTGGAATTTGCACCGGAATCTTTAGATGTGGCCAGAGGAAAAGATCTTCCATCCATTTTAAGGAAAGAGTGCATGCACACACGCAACTATAAATAATGTATGCATTTTGCGTGTTTAAAAATCGATTGATGCCTGCTCTGGAAAACCATTCTGCTCCTTTTTTCCCCAGACATGGTCTGGTCCTATGTTTTGAACAAAAAGTCTGCAGTCCTATTCAATCTACTGAGGTCAAACAGGAGTTTGACCATAGATCTGAATTAGATCGGGATTGTGCTCAAGACAGAAGATGGCTATTTAAAGCAGCTCCCCAAAAGGGACCGTTGCTCAGAGTTTGAAGGATTTGGGGTCTGGTACGTCAGCCTATGCTAATGCTGTTATGCCGATGAAACGCATCTTGAATGAATGCAATAACGCATTTGCTGATTGCACAATGGAGCGTAATGAGAACCAGGAAGTCATTTTATTCCCCCTGCCAGGTGCCTGCTGTGCCTACAGATGCTCTTATTTCCATTTTCTCTCCTTTTCCCCAAACACTCACAAAGGTGGAGGGTTTGTTTGTTTTTTACATCTGCATAGGTTTGCTTTAAGAACACATTCTACTAGTATCGGCATGTTAGGAAGTGAAGGAACATCCTGTCCAGGTAGCCCTTTGATTTCCCATGTGTCAGCAAAGGGGGAGGAGAACAACCCACATCTCATGCATAGAGGCCAATACCACCCACTCACTCACTCATCTCTGTGGCCCCGAATGGGTATAGAATGTCTTCCAAAGCAATTCCTGAAGGCAGAATTTGGCGCCCCTCCCCAGTCCAGCTTTATTTTATTGCTGAGAGAAAGTGATCATGCTATGAAGTGCTTCCATAATGATCAAGGGCTGGGCTGGACTCCATTAGAAATGCAGAGCTAGCATAAGCATAGGGGCTATGAGAATTCAGCTGCAAACCAGTAACCTTCCCATTAAAATTCACCCTTGGCCACCAACTCACTAGGAAGCCTTTGGCCACAGCTCCCCCTCCCCAGCCTGATCTGTGTTAAGGGACAATACTGAACTACCTTACAAGATTGTTGTAAGGACTGCTGCAATGATGTATATGTTAAATCCTCTAACAGATTAAATAAATGCTAAGTGTTATTAACACCAGAACAGTAAGGCCAAGCTGAGTCTCATAGATTTTTTTTTTTAATGAAAGCTAAAGTATGCTATTCCTGCTTCATTTTCCCATTTGCATCTTCATGTGCCCTGGGCCAGTGTCATCCCACTTCTTCACTGGTAGTAATAGTATACTTTCCATCTTTTCTTAGCCTGGGGTATTTCCCTCTCCAGATCTTTGGCCCAGCTTGTCAGTTGTTTCCTGATCTTCTTTTGGCAGTTTCAGGTAATGGAATTCAGTTGCCTTCAACCTGCCCCAAGCCAGGGTCCACTGGGGTACAAGCATATAACAGGAAGTCATGTGACAGTACAATCATGTGACAGGAAGAGCTAGAGTTATGACCTCACTGGTGTCAGTGACAGCCTGAGGGTGACAGCCTGAAAGAGCTGGGGACAGGAAATGCAAACCAAGCATCAGGAGGTTACGATAATGAGGAACAAGCCAAGGATCAACGCCATGGGGGGATCCACTCTGCCACTGAGTGTCCTGCTTCTCTTCTCAGCATACTTTCCAAGAGAGGCACCAGGCATGGCACCCAGGCTGCAAATGTAGCAGGCCATTCCAAAAGGAAGTTTGTAACGGTGTGTGACGTAGCAGGAGAGGCTCTGTGAACTACCTGAGGGTCTGGACCACTGTTCCCTCTAAGCTGAGTTAGTATGAGCTGGCTCACAGTTTTTTAGCCTCCGGCTCTAACATTTTGGTCTCAGCTCTGGAAGGGTGGCTCCAGAGCAAACTCAGTTATGCAGTAGCCAAATCGCTAGCTCACAACTTTAATGCCAGTAGCTCACAAAATAGAATCTTTGTTCACAAGACTCCACAGCTTAGAGGGAGCACTGGTCTGGACCCATGGATTGAAGACTTAATTACTTAATTACTTGTCAGGCCAGGGATCCCTTTCTAAAGCTACACAGGGAACAAAAACTTTCCTTAAACTGGAAAAATAAAATCCTATAAGCTATACTTAAAGATGCAGCACACCAAAAAGTGGGGCCATGAGTTTGCAAATTCAGTTCTCAAACTGAAATGTAAAAGTCAGGTTTTTGTACCGGTGCTTAATCTTTGATTCTGGGGAGGCAGGAAGTAATCAAAGAGCAGTGCCACCATAAGTGGGTCTGCCCAGAATCCTACTCAAGTCTATTCAACAGTGATTGCTTCCAGGAAATTGTTTTTAGGATTGCACTGACAGTGACTGATTTGTTTTAAACTTCAGAATCCCCATCTTCCCCTATAAACATCCCTTTGCACTGCTGATTTTCTCTCCTCTCCATGGTCCCTTCTTCTGAAATGCAGACCATACGTTCTGAATTCCAGTACCAGGAAGCAACTTAAGAGGAAGGCCTCAGCCTCTGTGTCCTATTTGTTTGGCCCTCCAGGGCTGGCTGCTATGTGAGACAGGATCCTGGACAAGATGGACCACTGGGCTGATCCAGCAGGGCTTTTCTTATGTTTATTCCTAGGGGCAGGTATTAGTCAGTAAAGAGCCATGATGGTGCTACATTAAAATGCTGTTTCAGTTCCATTTAAACCACTGAAATGATGCCCACAAATGATGATGATTTTTCTAGCTAAGTTTGAGAGAATATGTAAGAGATACCAGAAACATAGTGAAATTATATGGCTGTGCACACACCCACATGAAGCGGCTGCCGGATTAAAGAGCTCTGAAAGCTCACATGGGTTCTGTTTGTACCACTTCACTCTGTTGTTGTTTTGCTGTGTTAAGAGAAGTAGTATCTCACTCCATTTTAGATGGCAAAATGAGGGGTTTAGAAGGCAGAGGGGGTGGAACCCTTCACTTCTGTAGCATAATGTGTGATGGTGATGTATTCATAACAAACTCAATTATGCATTTTCCCCATCATTATATAATGGCTAAAGATTCAATTAGCAATGACTGATCCTCTGAACAAAATGGAACTGAATATAAAGAGAAGGGAGTGAAGTCCTCCTTTGAAAGCCGGGGTAGGTTAGCAGTTAGAGTGTGGGAACAAGGATGTTGGAGACCCAGGTTTGAATCCCCACTCAGCCACGGAAGCTTGCTGGGTGACCTGGAGCCAGTCACTCTCTCTCTCTCAGAGTTGTTGTGATGATAAAAGGGAGGAGGGGAGAAGAATGTTGTATGCCACTCTGGGTCCCACTTGGGGGAGAAAAGCAGGGTATGAATTGCTGAGTAATAAATAATGTATCTCTCCTTATTATATAATTGAGTTTTCATGTGACTCTTTCCTCAACATTCCATAACCTCCCATAGCCTTTGGCTCCCTGCCCTGTCACTCAGAAGCTGTCCCTATCCACTGGCTCTGAGTACTCACATGCCATTGGCTGGGTGCTGGGTCTGCTCCTCTTCCCCGCCCTCTCCTTCAGCCATTGTGCCCTGTCAGAATTTCTGGCAGACGGCTTTTGCTCTTGATGAAGACACTTCTCCTGCTTGCCTCCTGTGTGGGACTGTTCCCTCAGTGGCTGCTGGTAGGTGTAACAAAATGGCAGTTACCTGTGTTTGTAAGATGGCTGCTGTCTATGGTAAAATGTTCCCTCATAAGGTTCAATTGAGCTGTAGTTCCAGAGTGGAGCCTGCAGGGGTATCATTCACTGGGTTGAATGAGGTTTCCTCATCTGCTGGCTTACAGTTCCCAGCTGCCCCAAAGCCAAAAAGTGTAGGAAAAGAGTGACCATCCCAAGGGGTAGAGCACCATTGATATAGACTCCAGCCCATCCATTCATCCTACAGGAGGTTAGGAAAGTCTCCTGCTGCCTGTGCTGACCCAGGCTACAAGCCAGAGATGTAGGGTGTGTGTGTGGAGCTGAACAGATGGAAAGCTGAACAGTGAGGGGAAAATAAAGGTAGGTTGATGCTTGGCTGGGAAGGAGAATGGGTTGCCAACTCCAGGTGGGAAATTCCTCGAGATTTGAGGGATGGATCCTGGAGAGGGTGACCTTTGAGGAGGGGTGGGGCCTCAGACAGGTACAATGTCATGGACTCTGCCCTCCAAAACAGCCATGGACTCTGCCCTCCAAAACAGTTTAGGGAACCACTGTTACCAATCTCTAGGTGGGGGCTGGAGATCACTAAGAATTACAACTGCTCTTCAGGTAGCAGAGATCAGTTCCCCTGGAGAAAATGGTGGACTCTGTGTTCTTATACCCAGCTGAGGTTGCTACAGCAAATTGACGCTGAGTGCCCAAGGCCATGGCACTCTCCCAGAGCCTCTTTCTAGATCCTGTTGTATTTATTACCACAACGGGCCTTCTTCCTAGTCTAAGTATAAAACAAACCACGTGGTTCTATGAGAAGCTTTTTCTGCACCCACATCAAAATTACACACAGACTGAGGATCTCGCACCAGCTGTGAACCTTCAAGAATCAAGCTGCCGAAATTCTGTCCTCAGATGGAAGTTGTTGTAGAAGAATACTGCTGCCTTGTATTGTAGGTCTTGGATGTCTCTATTCCCCACCCCAGCAGAGCATTCAGTGTTGCTTTATTGGGCTTCTGGCATATTACCAATGCCACAGGGCCTGCCTGCTTTGCCCGCTGCCTTGGCACAGGCCTGAAGCAAGAGAATATCCCAATAACAACCAATCTTTGTGACCCACTGGGTGGTGCCCAGGACAGCCATGTCACTTACCCTGCTTGCTATATTTCTGAAACCATGAATTTGTAAAATGGAGTTATTTCTGCTCCTAGGAAAATTGGCCTGATGCTGGGTTCTTTTGAATGTTTTCTGAATATTCTATAAAAGCATTTTGCAAAACTTTCACTATAATCACCAGGTCTGTTATTGCATGTGGGGTTTTTTTGCAGATATAACCATCCACAAGGACCAAAACATGTGTAAATTCGGTTAATAGGAAGAAAAGATACTCTGCTCACCTCTAATGCCCGAATGTGCCAGTGCAGATGACAACTGTACATGCTTAGAATTTTTTAAAATTAAATTGTCTTCTGTTTTCTGTCCTCCCCACCATTATAATGGGATTGACCCTAGTGTCTTTTGCTACTGCAGGAAAAATCAGAGGTGAAATTAACTTACAGGTCAGCCCCTGGTCTGTTTGCTGGATGCTGAACTATGTTCTTATTTAGAAAGGGTCAAATGTGATTTACAGTGCAGTCCTTAGTAGAGTTCATACCCTTCTAAGCCTCTTGACACCAGTGGACTCAGAAGGGTGTGACTCTTCTTAGGACTGCACTGTTAGATTTCAGCAGCCCTGTAGAATCTGCTCCTGCCATCAGCAAAACTGAGCCAAATGCTCATAATGATATGTGGAGGCATAGCCTGGTGCTTCTGTGCTGGATTACTGTTCATGGGGGCCTGGTTCACACATTCCAGTACAACATGTGATTTTTCTACATCTGATTACTGTATGCTTGAGGACTTATGGCTCTTGGCTTCACTGAAAGGCACTGGTTTTGAATCATGATGGATGACAAGGATTTTCCATCAGTGGCGATAGGCCTGTGGTGACTCACTCCCCTGTGGTAGTCATCACTTGTTGATGTAGGCATGTATGAACATTCGTGGCTGAACCAATCCTTGATGGATGGCTGCTGGACATGTACACTGAGTCAGTCATTTTGTGAACCATTCCTGTCGCGGGGTATTGCTGTAGATATTTAGTGTTCTTGTTCTATAGTTTTGTATTGGCTGCTGTGATTTCAAGCTCATTTTTATATGCTTTATGATGAGTTACCTGGATGGTTCAGGCTAGCCCACTCTCACCAGACCTCAGAAGCAAAGTACTTAGATTAGTACTTGGATGGGAGAAGTCCAAGATTACTCTACAGAGGCGGGCAATGGCAAAACCACCTCTGTTTGTCTCTGGCCTTGTAAACCCTACAGAGTTGGGCCTTGTAAACCCTACAGAGCTGTGAGGTGATGACACTTTCCACCACCACAGTACCTGATTGTGGGCAGAGTGGTTTTATTTATTTTATTTATTTATTTATCAAATTTATACCCCGCCCTCCCCCCAAAGCAGGCTCAGGGAGGCTTACAAAGAATTAAAATAGATAGCCATTAAAACAATCATAAAACCTACTAAAAACAATCCAAATGTCATAAAGTGGTTGTACATATGTGGTGGTGTTCGACGGCGGCAGCAAGTCGATGACCTATCCAATTGATCTGCTCCTTGTTCTGTTTCTTTTGTGGCTGGCACAGGCTGTTGGTGACTCCAAAGGACAGGGCTTAACAATTATTATTAGGGGGGTGGCAGCCCTAGTTAAAGGCCTGATGGAAGAGCACCATCTTTTTTTTTAAAAAAAAAAATGCTTTTCTACACACTATAATACTAAAATCTCTACAAACTACAAAACTAACCCTAAAAAGCTAAACAAGGATAATAAATTTGCTTTTTTACATGCTTTAAACAAAGTTCCCTTATTATTAAAAAAAACCCGGTATAATGAAGCTTGATAATAATGCTTTCTTATTTAAGCTGGTATTGCATAAGTAAAATCAAGGAAGTGTTTAAATTTCTCAAACTTTCAGATTAGGCAAAATATTATTTCCTCTTCTTCCCTCTTCTTTTCAGTTTATCAAAGTCCCATTTGACTGCCAGATGTTTTGGGGCAGCCGCCCCTTTTTCAGATTCAGAGTCCTCTGAAGAACTGCTCGTTGTACTCTCGGAACTTTCTCTGTCATGTATAATGCCTTCTTCTTCTTCCTCTTCCTCTGCTGTCCTCTTTTCTTCTGTAGATCTTTGTTGCAATTCCACTTTTAGGAGAGGTGATCTTTTCTTTGTTCTCTTTGTAGTTGAATACCAATACTTCAGGAAAAATCCATCTATAAGGGGTAGAGTTTTTCTGCAGGAAATTTGTCAAGCTTTTATACTGCTTCCTTTTTTCCTTATTTCAAATGGAATGTCTTTCAAGTCTCTGATTTCAATGTCTTTGATTTTTAGGGTTGTCCCATTTGTGGCCTGGAGCACCACATCTCTTGTAGACCTCTTAGAGAATCTCACCACAATCTCTCCAGGCAGGTTTTTCTTCTTCAGAAAGTCAGGATATGTCCTGTAGATCATATCCATCTCGCTTCGTAGAAGATCTGCTTGTAATCCTGTCATTGGAGCTAATGCTTCACTTAAGATTTCTTTGAGATTCTCAGGCTTTTGTTCAGGGACACCTTGAAATCGTAGAACATACACTGATCTTTCCATTTGTAGTCTTAAAAGTTGGTCCTCATCAGTTGCTCTCTCTTTCTCTACCACTTTTAGTCTTTGGTCCATTACTTTTGTCTTGGTTTCAACCAATTTAGCTGATTTAACTGCCTCCTCCGCTTTAATATTAGTTTCTTTAATCTGTTTCTGGAGCGCATCAAAGTTTTGATTCAAGTTAGTCATCTGATCCAGCAGAGGGCGCAATGCTGAGGATAACATGCTGGGAAAGTCTATGGTAGTTTCCAGTTTAGGGACCGGAAGTATTGAAGGTGTAGTTTTTGGAGAGGGTTTTGCTCTGGTCGCCATTTTTTCCTCTCTGCCAGTCATTGTTTACTTTTCAGGAAAGTTCATAAAGTCCAAGAAAGTTTGTTTAAAGGTGCCGTTTTAAAAGAAATTTCACTTCACTTGTTTTTCCTCTGCCGTGCCAGAAAGCCGAGTCCACCAATTTAACTCAGTTTGTTTAAAATGGGGGGGGGCAAACTGTTCCCTCCCCCCTCGCCACTTTTTGGGGGGACTCGGTATGCTTTATCACTTGTCCAAATGAGTGGACTATTAGACTCACGCTTTGTTGATTACTGGACTGCTGGTAAGAGCTGCTTCTTTTATATGTTTGATCATTTGTTCGCCAGTTGGGTGTGCACCTCTTAATGCCATGGCAGTGCTTCAGTGATGGGACCTTTTGGAGCAAAAAGGAGCCTCAATCCCTTGGCTGTCACCTCGGGAGAGGCACCCCTCGTGCCCCAGGCTAGAAGCCCCCTACAAGGGCTCCGGGGGGGGCCTGGAATTTTCCGGCACCCCTCCTGTTTGCCAGGCTATGGGCCACCCCAATCGGAGCACTGAAGGAGCGTGCCCGCCATTTGAGTCACCCAAACTAGAAGTTCAGAAGAGCTCTGTCTTGCGGGTCCTGTGGAACTACATAAGGAAAGGGAAATTACTGGTTTGCCATCATGTATCAATTAGTTTGGTTTTAGGTTTTAACATTGGAATTATATGGAAGTTGTTTTTAATTTGTTTTATTGGTTTACTGTAGCCCACCCTGAGCCTGCTTGCGAGGGGAGAGTGGGTTGGAAACCCCATTAATAAATAATAAATTAATAAAATGTAGGAATGGCACAGTGGCATGTGACTGTAATTTGTGGATGCAACACACAGTGCCACAGCACCTCTGTGTATTTTCTTTGTGTGCGCATCGCCACCTTTATAATGCTGACAATTTCACATGGCTTGTCAAGGAAAGGGTTCCCCCACATTCTAGGATGATGTCCTTCCTCTTTGAACGATTGGTGAATGCTCCATGGAAAGTAGCAGTACAGCTAAAGAGAAGTGTCTCTGTCAGGGGGAGGAGAAACCGAGGTGCTTAATCAGGTTCTGGGGTTCTAGAGGAAGCTAGATGATTTATTTTACTTTTTACATTGTCTTCAGTCATTTTCTCCATCAGCTAACATAATACAACTTTTACATGACCTGAATCTTTGAACTGCACAGGTATCCTTTTGGATCTGCACATCCCTCCCCCCCCCCCCCCCCCCGGAACTAGAGATTTTCTGTCAGGCTGCACATTTTTATTTTTTACAAAGCCTTGATTAGGAGCACCTTGAAGGTCTGCTTGGGCCAAAAAGAAAAGGGGTTGCATGCTGAGTCAGGCCACTGATCCATCTATTCCAGTACAGTATACTCTGATCTATAGTAGCTCTCCAAGATTCCAGAGCTCTTTCCTAGCCCTGCTGCTCAGAATCCATCTAATTACATGGCTCTCTGTAGGGCTAACCTTGAATGTACATAAGATTTAAGATTTTTAGCCCTGACCTGGATAGCCCAGGCAAGCCCGATCTCATCAGATCTCGGAAGTTAAGTAAGGCCGACCCTGGCAAGTACTTGGATGGGAAACCTCCTTGGAATACCAGGACCAGGAGGCAGAGGCTGGCGGTTATCAAGCCACTTTTCTGAACACCCTCCATGCACCAGTAGGGGTCGTCAGAAGTCACCGTGACTTCCAGCATGCATGCACACACACATGCACACACACGTTACAAAAAAAAAAAAGATTTTTTTCCTTATCAGTTTTGTATAGTCTTGTGTAAGGTTGCTGTCTTTTCAGACTCCTCCCGATGCACAATTTCTTTCCCGTATGCATGCTTTCATTATTCTTCTGCTGCGTGCAGGGGGCCCCAACATGGTCCCTGAGGCACCAAGTCATCCACTGTGCGTTTTTAGCAAGTGGGTGTGGTCAGTTGTGACCTTTGCCCAGCGGGGCTCCTCACTGGCTGGGGAGAGTCAAAACAGCATTGCTTTCAGCAGCAGCTCCACCCCCAGCACAACGATCTTCACTGCATAACTGAGGGTAAGGTGTGAGTATGAAGCCGTCAATTTTATTTGGAGTAACTAAGAGAGGAAAATCTCAGCCTTCAAATAAAGAAGCCATATCAGCCCTTCTGCTTCCAAAGGAGCTTCAGGATGGCTGGATCTACGTGTGATGGCTGCTGTGTGGCCACCATGGAAAGCAGTGGCCTCATGTCCCTTCACTGTAGTCTTGTGACGTTTTCTACCCCTTCCAACAAGAAGTGGGGAAACTCACAAGGCAGCTATATCACACCATATGGATTATTTTTCTAAACTTACTGGTAGAGAGTAGAGAAAAGATGGATTGAGCTCAACATGAGTCATGGATTGGCTGTGTGTAGTTCTGACTGAAAGGCTCAAGAGGGTTTTCTGAAATGTTTGGGTTGTTTGTTTTTTTAGATCCAATTTCTCTATTTCCAATATAGTTACATTGGATTTCCTTTTTTTAATTGACAATTTTAATTTAGACAAGAATATAGCAACTGTTACAATTTATCAGAAAAAAGGCCCAAAATAAACATAGTTAATAATACGTATCGAGAAACAAACTCGAATGAGAAAAGTAGAACAAGGTGAGCCTCAAAACACTTTTAACTGCTCATGAGTTCTCGATTTACTGGTATAGCTGGGATGTACAAGATATGACATCTGATACTAGCTTAACAAGATCAAATTATAAAAGGAGTAAGACTACTGGGGTCAAACGCGAGAGAAAAATCTCATGCTTTGCCATGAACTCCATAATTGGAAGCCATCTCATTGCAAAGTAGAATTGATCATCAGGCCCATAGCTAATAAGGGGCCTATGGCCCCCAGCCCACTAGCATTTCCTCTGGGGCCCCTCCCTCCCATGCTGGCCCCAAATTTAATTAATGGAACTAACTTTTATTTAATTAGGTTTGGGGGCCCAAGGCCCCCTCCCCCCAAAATCCCTAGCTATGGGGCTGCTGATAATCTTTGTTCTCCAACTGTGCTGCCTGGTCTGTTAGTTTTTCCATGAGATAGCAATCCCATAGTTTGGCAAACCATATATTGATTGTATGGGCCACTTTTTTCTTTCTGCTTTGACTCTATTGCTACTTTTGCTACTATGAACATTGTATTTATCATATCTTTGCTAGAATGTGAAATAAAAGAATCATCCCAAAGTTGGAGCAAAACATACTCAGGTCTTAATGGTACAAAATGCCCTGTGATCTGTTCTATATAGAGTTAATCCTCTTGTCAAAAATAAAATGATTGGGTTTAAGAATTTTGTCCTGAACCTAAAATAACCAAGGGAGAGAAGGGGAATGTGGAATGGCATAACATAGCCCGATCTCATCAGATCTTGGAAACTAAGCAAGGTTGGTGCTTGGATGGACCACCAAGGAAGACTGAGGAAGATAGTGGCAAACCGCCTCTGCTTCTCACTTGCCTTGAAAATCATGAGGTCACCATAAGTTGGCTGAGACTCGATGGCACTCATATGGTGGTGGTAGTGGTGGTGGTGAGAATGTATTTCCCCCTTCTAGTTGTTTCTCTGCTTAACATGGTCCACTTGACACCTATTGGAGTCCATTCCTTTTCTGTAATGGTTCCCATTTTGTGCAACAGGCTCTTTGAGGAAGTGATTGGAGCCCAACTTTATATGTTTTCAGGACGCACTGTAAGGTTATTTTATTTGCAAGAGCTTTTAATAGTGCTTAAACTGCAGGTATTTCCTTGGGAAGGCAGGGTTTGCTATAGATTGCTATAATTTGTATGTTTTTAATTTATGGTAATATAAGCAACCTTGAGCCATGTGTGTGTGTATGTGTGTGTGTGTGTGTGTGTGTGTGTGTGTGTGTGTGCGCGCGTGTGTGTAGTGGCCAGTTAACCTAGTATTGTAAACCATGACAGCTGGTCATCTCCATGTATTGAGTTTCCCTCTCTTTGGTGTACAACCAAAACCTAGAGAAGACAGTACTGAGAAAGGAAACAATAAAGAAAAATACAATGAGCATCAAGAAATCCCTGCCTTGATATACATGAGCTGTGTTCAGCGACTGGTCTTGCCATCAGGCCATCTCAGTAGTTCATTACCTGGCTGGAGGATGAGAAGAACCATTGCCTGGTCTCCCATGCAGCCTGCTGCCAAATGCCATTTTCATGGGTGCCATTCATTTACAGTCATCTTTTCCCTTAGGGATTGACTATTAAGTGTCCAGAAGATGAAGCTTTCAGTCAATAGTCTGGATTTGGCCCAGTGGACTAAAGAAACAGTGTTGGAGAAAAGACTTGGTAAATGATCCCTAATTCTCTTTAATGAGAAGGACTTTGGATAATGTAGGTAATTTCTGTGGAGTCTAAAAAGAGGGGGGGAGAGTTATTTGCTAGTTTTTCAGATTGCTACAATGTAAGGGCCCTGACCTGGATGGCCCAGGCTAGCCTAATCTCGTCAGATCTTGGAAGCTAAGGAGGGTCGGCCGTGGTTAGTACTTGGATGGGAGACCACCAAGAAAGTCCAGAGCTGCTATGCAGAGGCAGGCAATGGCAAACCCCCTCCATTCGTCTGTTGCCTTGAAAACCCCATGAAGGGTTACCATAAACCAGCTGCAACTTGACAGCACTTCTCACCACCACAGTGCAAGGTCTCAAAGAAATCTACTGCACTGGCATTCAGGACTACAGATCTTGCCTGCAATACAAAGTTACAGGAGGAGGATGCTTGAATCATAGATCCCACATCAACCTGCCTGCCAAGGAACTTCAGTCTTCCCTCAGAGTATGTTGCCAAGGTTTATTGGGCATCTTCTTGAGCACAAAGTTGGCTCAAATGGAGCACTGTTGGGCCCACCATTACCCACTGTAAACTGAAAATAAAGCCCAACAGTCTGTGTAACCTTGCACTCCAGAGAAGATTTATAGTCAGGGGTGGACTGACCATTAAACTTACAGGGAAATTCCCTGGTGGGCCACTGCCCTAGAAGGCCAAGTCCCAGCAACTCTACCAGCACCTCAGGGGCCATTTGGAATAGACTTTTTTGTGTATGTGTGTGTGTGAGTATGTGTCTGTGTCTGTGCCTGAAAGTCATGGTGACCTCTGGGGCATGGAGCTCCTACTGGGGCATGGAGGACATTCAGAGAAGTGACTTGATAGCCTGCCTCTGTCTTCCAGCCCTGGTATTCTTTAGAGGTCTCCCATCCAAGTAGTTGCCAGAGTTGGCCCTGTTTAGCTTCTGAGATCTGATAAGACCAGGCTTGCCTGGGCTGTCCCGGTCAGGGCTGGATCAGACTCTTAACTGGTAACCAGTGCCTGCTCACCAAACTGCCTCCTGCACTGCTGCCATTACCCGTCTTCTCATCTGAGGAACCCCTGATGAGACCTCGAGGAACCTCAAGGCTTGCTGAATCACATTTTGGAGATTATTTCGTATGGGCAATGCTATGTGGTTTTGTCCTTTGTTCCACGAGTAGCATCAATAGTAGTCATGGTGGTGGTGAAAAGTGTCATCAAGTCACAACGGACTTACGGTGACTCCATAGGGTTTTTAAGGCGAGAGACATTCAGAGGTGGTTTGCCACTGCCTGCCTCTGTGTATTGACCTTGGTATTCCTTGGAGGTCCCATCCAGACACTAGCTATGGCCGACCCTGCTTAGCTTCCAAGATCTGATGAGCTCAGGCCAGCCTTGGCCATCCAGGTCAGGGCCAATAGTAGTAATAAATATGGGCATATGGAAGGATTAATTTTATTTTTACTCTATGTATTCCTGATACATGAAGGCTTTTGTAAACTTGAAAGCTTGCAAAATTTTAAATCGACTTTCCCCAGTGTGTCGTGTGCCACCTTGACACCTGCTGATGTATTTTCTGATGACCACTTTCCTCTTCCCCCAAAGCCACCTCATTTGAGCAGAAGGTGATTCAGAAGGGCCCAAGAGACCTATCACCCTTGTGTTTGCAGGAAGGAGCCATTTGGAAACATCATAGAAGGATGCTTGGCCTGGAACCTCTTAACCTTCTGTGGAATGTCCCAACACTTTGTGATTCAACTGAGCTCCCATCGTGGTTGTCTTGCTATGTGGTACCCACTACCTGTTACAAAAATTCCAAAAGTACCCACAGGTTCAACAAGGTTGGGGGGGGGGCGACTTTAAATGATCAGCTAATCCAGTAAAAGAGATCATTTCACCCATTCTGTGGTACACAGGACTGGCGGTCAGTCCAGCTCTCGGCAAGAGCGTGCCAATTCACTCTAATTACATATTTTATCTTCAGCACCATCTGTAAGCCCAGAATGGTTTTTGAAAAAATGACGAAAAGCATCCACATATACATAATGTGATCCAGCTGCTTTCGAGTGGAGGAGAATCATATGTGGATTCTCACCATTTATAATACTGAATGTTTAATCTTGATGCTTCATCAATGTGACTGCAGGGATGGGGCACCCATTCAGAAACAGCTGCCTCCATCACAGGAGGACACTTTGCCTGCAGCCTTCCAGCATTTTGTCAAACCTCCCAGCATTTTCTGATTGGACTGAGTCTACATAGCATCTTAAGGCATGTCTCTACAATGAAGGGAGCTAGAGACTTAACTGTTTAACTATACACGGAATACGCTGAACCTCATACACAGATTGTGATATTGTTATAACAATATGGGTTGCCAGGTCCTGGGCTCTTGTCAGCAGGGAGTGGGAGGGAGCTTTCCAGGAGGGGGGGGGGCTGACCTCGCTGCACATGATGTCCCCAATGTGATGACATCACACAGAAGTGACGTCATCACACAGGGGATGTCACACAGCAACACGCTGGTATTCTGGGCAAAACTCTGGTTACCATGGAGTTTTGACCAAAGACCATAGAGCATTGCCATGCAACATCCCCGGCATGATGATGTCACTTCCGTGTGACATCATCACATTGGGGACATCATGCCGGGTTGTGGCTGTTGGAGGTGGGGAAGGTGCCCACAAAATGGGGGATCCCCTGCTCCCGCCTGGGGGCTGGCCACCCTAAATTGCAGTGTTTTAATGGCTAAAAAAACGCTTGTGGGTAGAGCATGGCTTGGGGACTGGGGCAGGAAAACTATAGGGAAACCATATGGAAGCTCTATTGATATTGTGCTGTATTGGCAGTCACAGGGAAACTACAGAAGCCTGTCCCTGTGTGGAAAACATCTCAGAGAAATTCAGAGTGGGAGGAAGCCATGGCACTTCATCCATCTGATGAGAAGTTTTGAGTGAAGTGTGTGAAAGAAGTTCCTGGTTCAGGAGTCAAAGGGAAGCCTGGATTGGGAGGCCTTCTAGGGGAGACAAGGGGAAGAATCTCTAGCGTGTACTACAGATGGCTAGTTAAGCCAGTCTGGTTAATGAAGTTTTGTTCTGTTTTCTGTTACTGATGAGTAAGCCTTCCTGAGCCATGAGGAAAAGTGAGATATAAATATTTTAATAAATACTTAAATGTTGGAGTCTTTTAATCAAGCAACTCAGCTGACACCACATTCTGCTACAGTGTTCTCTCCTGGGTCTGGTAGCCTTCAATGTTTTTATCTATGACTTGGATGAAAGAACAGAGGAATCCTTATCAGATTTGTTGTTGACGCAAAACTGGGAGAGATAACTAACAGAAGACAGAAATAGAATTGCCAAGTATGAGATGGGAAATTCCTGGAGAGTTGGGGGCAGTCTCTGTGGAGGATAGAATCTGAAGAGGGATTTTGCCTAGAATCTATGGTCTACCATAGAGTTTGCCTTCTGAAGCTGCCATTTTCTCCAATTGAACTGTTCTCTGTATCCTGGAGATCAGTTGTAACTCCAGGAGAACTCCAGGACCCACGGGAAGACTCTAAATTTCAAAATGACTTTGGCAGATTGGAAATTTGAGCTGATGCTAACAAAATGAAATTCAGCAGGGAGCAATGCAAAGTTCTGCATTTAGGCAAAAAGTATCAAAGGCCACTGAGTGGTGGATGAGAAATACCTGGCTCGGCAGTAGTCTGTGTGAGAAGGACCTTGGGATCGCAGCCAGTCACCTATCCCCCAACAAGTCCACCATTTTGTGATGACTCCCCCGCCCCATAAGCCTCCATCAGTTTTATCATCTCACAATATTTTTGTGCCTTCAGTTATAAACTAGCAGACTGAGTAAATGGGCATAGAACATTTTATATCAAAGACTAGTGCGTTAGAAGCAACAGCAATGAACTAATCAAGCATAGATAGAGAGGGTAGGAGGAACCATTCTGCTGTGTTTGGTGAATTTAAAATGGAAGAAGGTGTCTGCAGTAGAAAGTCACCGTCTTCCTGGATTCTAGTAAGAGAAGTGATTGTGGAAATGCCTTCTCTAAATTCATGACTGATGCTTTTGATACAGGTTGCAGCTGGCATAATTTCAAGCACCAGACTGGGTGAGACCAAAATAGTAGCTGTGACTTGTCCCTGCTGGATTCAGGAAGGCAAAACTCTGTAGAGTTCAATTCAAACACCTCGATTGTGTTCAAGTGCACATTATTTTGTTCAAATAGACAGGGTTGGATGCAACCAGATTTTATGCTGGTGAAAAAGGAAGGACCACTGGGGAAAAACAAGGCTATGCTGAGCACCCTGGGTCTGTCTGTGTAAAATCCATGTGGGATGGGGGAAGGTCTCCCACTATTACAATGAATCTCCAGACTACAGAGATAATTTCCTTGGAGAAAATGGCTGCTTTGGAGGACGGACTCTATGGAATTATACCCTGTGCAGGTCCCTTCCCTCCCAATTTATGCCCTCCTCAGCCTCCACCCTCAAAATCTCCAGGTATTTCCCAACCTAGAGCTGGCAACCCTTCATGGGGGCTTTACGAAGAAGGGGAATTGGGTAAAACTTGGGGGGTCAAACTAGATGTTACATTTTACATGAGTTCACTATGGGGAGTTGCAGCCATACTGTAGCTTTGAGTTACTATTGGCAGCTCCATATAGAAGTGCCACAGGGGGGCAGTTCAGACTGGGACCATGGTACAGGAGGAGGAGGATGAGGTGGAGGAGTTCCTGTCTTCCCTCCTGCTCTGTTTTCCCAATCTGAAATGGTGCCAGGGGGCATGAAAGCTCAGTATGCATGTAGGCTATCCCCAACAGGACAAATGACACTCCTGATGCTGTTTCAGGTTAGGAGAATGGCATGGGGGGGGGGAGGTAGGAACCCCTCCTCTCCCACACCATGGTCCAAATCCAGATCAGTCCCCTGTGGATCTTTGAAACTGAGTTGCCACCAGGAGCTCACAGGAGCAAACTCATGTAAAATGTAACATCTTGTTAAATCCTAATGGAAAAGTTGGCTGGATCCAATCCACAGTCTTAAGGATCACACATTCAAGGAAACTGATTATTCCAGTATGTGGCTGAAGCCAGATGGTGTTACGAGGTCACATCTTTCCTCTCTATGATAGGGTTTTAATTTTTTAAAAAAGCACTAGGGTTTTTTGGTCACTGTGTGATAAGAGTGTTAGACTGGATGGGTCATTGGCCTGATCCAACATTGGCTTCTCTTATGTTATGTAAGAACATGGTGTGTGTGTGTGTGGGGGGGGGGTTTGGTGGTTAGGTGATAAATAAATGTTCAGTTGAATGGGATGATATGTTACACTTTTAAATTGCCAGTGTTCCCGCCCCCCCACCCCTGTGCACATGCCAAGTTAAATGTAACTTAACCTATTTTACAGGGCTGTTGTGAGGATAAAGGTTAGCAACCCCTAGTACAATGATCCAAAGGGGGGGGGGGGGTGAGAAGCAGCCAGGATAAATAAAAGCTGCAAATGACATTTCCCATTGTACATCACTGGGATTTACAAGCAAAGCACTGCAAAAGAGCATTAGGACAAAATTAAGGTAAATGCTCTGCTAGGACTTCAATTAAAAAAAAAATTCTCGCCAGCATCCTTTGATAGCCAAGAGGCCGCCGGAGATGCAAGCCACATCCTCTTGGGGGACAAAGCAAAAGAATTCTGCCCTATTTCAATCACACACACGGTCTTTTTATGTTAAGCGGAATCATTTGCCCAAAGGGTGGTAAGATAAATGCCGTGTGCCTCTGTGTTTTGCATTTACTGCATTCTGCATATATTTTTTTATGCTCAGACAACTGAAAAGCATTTTCAGAAAGGAAGCCAGCTGGGATTTGGTGGAACTGTTCTATGCATAGTCAATCGTTTTATTTTCACTGCCGACTGAATAGAGCTCCTGTAATCTAGACCCAGGCTGAGATTCATGATGCCTGGAGAGTGAATTTGCTCTCCCAGGAATGAGCAGAACAGCACACGTGCAGCGGTGCAATTAAATTATTTTCAGCTATGGATCTAACCGTCCTTTAGGCAGTATATACTTCCAGCACAATGCACAGGCTTAACAATCAAAAAACCTGTTTCATCCCATCCCATCCCATCATCTCCACAGATATGACCTCTGACAACATTTGGGGCATCCTTCCTTAAATCCTTCTTCTGATTTCCCATCCACTCTTGTATCTGGCACTAACTCCGCATCCTGACTTTCAAAGCCTTCCACAAGGTCTTACACATTTATCTCTCAGCCCTCAGGTCCTGATAGGTTCCTGGCAGCTCCTTCAACTCTACCATCCATGGACGACTGCCACCTCCAGGCTGGGACATTTCTGGGGATTTTGGTGGTGGATCATGGGGAGGGTGAGGTTTGGGAAGGGGGGGGGAAACCTCTGTAGGGAACCTCTGTGCTCCGAAGCAGCCATTTTCTCCAGGGGAACTGATCTCTGTAGCCCGGAGATCAGTTGGTCTTCTGAGAGATCTCCAGGCCCCACCTGGAACTTAATTAGGATTGCCAACTCTGGTTTAGGAAATTCCTGGAGATTTGGAGGTGGAGCCCATGGAGGGAAGGATTGGCGAGGGGAGGGAGTTTTATGCCATAGATTTCACCCTCCAAAGTAGTCATTTTCTCCAGGGGAACTGATCATCTGGAGATCAGTTTTAATCCCAGGAGATATCCAGGCCCCATTTGGTAGTTGGTAACTAACATAAGAAGAACCATGCTGGATCAAACCAAAGGTCCATCAAGTCCAGCATCCTATTCACACAGTGGCCAGCCAGCTGTATATAGGAAGTCCAGGATGATTGTAACAGCATTCTCCTGCCTGTGCTCAATATAAAGAGGCATACTGCCTCTGTTACTGGAGAGAGTAAATATCCATCATGGCTAGGAGTCACTGATAGCCCCACCATTCATGAAATTGCCCACCCCCTTTTCAAAGCCTTCCAAGTTGGCAGCTATCACCACATCCTGCGGCAGCAAGTTTACAGCCTTAATTAGCTAGATCTCCTGCTCCCTTTCACCCTTGCAACTCCTTCAGCCAACCCTTCTTCTCTTATGTTCTTATAGCTAAAAGGAAGTACTTCCTCACCCAAAGAGTAATTAACACATGGAATTAACATGTGGAATTCACTGCCACAAGAAGTGGTGGTGGCTACAAGCATAGACACCTTCAAGAGGGGATTGGGTAAACATATGGAACAGAGGTCCATCAGACAGTGGCTCTTAGCCACAAGGTGTAGATGGAACACTATGTCTGGGGCAGTGATGCTCTGTATTCTTGGTGCTTGTGAGGCAACAGTGGGAGGGCTTCTGGTGTTCTGGCCCTGCTGGTGGACCTCCTGATAGCTCCTGGGGTTTGGTCACTGTGTGACATAGAGTGTTGGGCTGGATGGGCCATTGGCTTGATCCAACATGGCTTCTATTTTGCTCTTATAGATAACCCATCCTAGAATAACTCTGTGGTGCCGTTTCTTTCTTTTTCCTTGAAATCTCATCTCAAAGTTCACTTCTCCTGAGAAGACTTTACCTTAATCCCTTGTGCTTAATGATAGCAGGGGATGCCATCTAAGTCCTGGACTACGCGTGCAGCATAATGAGGTGGTGATGAAATGAGAGACAGCTGAGATGGTGGAATGGATTGTACTACTATTTCAAAGTGCAGGTGAATGATGATATTTTCCATGTACCAATACACTAGCGATTCCCTATAAAAAGAAAATGAACACGGCATACAAAGCACTTGGCAGACAAGAAGAACCTCTCACTGAGATGTGCAGGGAGTCTTTACATGGGGGGAGATATGACTCTCCTTACCTACAGGCTGGACATGACTCTCCCCACCTAGGGTCCTAAATGGTACAACCCGATTTACTGTCTCAAGATGCTGCCACCTAGAGTTGCCAACCTCCAGGTGGGGGCCTCAAGATCTCCCAGAATGACCACTGATCTCCAGGTGACAGAGTCAGTCCCCTTGGACAAAATGGCTGCATGGCATTATGCCCCATTGAAGTCCCTGCCCTCCCTGGGCTCCACTCCCAAATCTCCAGGAATTTCCCACCACAGAGTTGGCACCTCCTCCCACCTCATTTTGCTACATGTGTGGACAAGGTATTAGTGCATGCAACTGTGATTGTAAATATTTTCCCCCTGTTATCCTTACCTCTGTTTCTCTGTCTTTGTGGTGTGGATCTGTCCTTTGGGGCAGGTACCGTGTAAATGCCCGAGTACACATTACACGGTTTACAGGTGAGCCCCGCCAGTTTCTTGCAATAACCAGAATTCAGAGGTCCCTTGTAAAGCAGAGAGCAGAACTAAGGACTATCATTTTCTTTGTATTAACAAAGTCTGGAGGCCAGAACAGAAAACACCCATGTGAAGGATTTGCTGGGGATTTTAAAGTTAGGTGAGAGTCCCAGGCAGCTGCTTTCAAGAAGGATTGCTGAGTGAGTGGGTGTTGAACCCTTATGCCTCTTCTATTATTTAAAGCACACCTCCCTCAATCATAAATTTGTTCTTGGGGGAAGAGTAGAGACAGGTTCAGGCACTGATATTTCCCCCCATCCAGACAGCACTGCAGCTTTGGAGGGGAGTTTTGAATTGTGGTAGTATGGCAGCAAAGGATTAAACACCCTCTCTCCCAAGGACCCTTCAAAGTGCTGCTAAATAGCTTTTAGAAAACCACAGAAGCATCATGACTGCTCTGCCACTTAGTGCCTTTTCTAAGCACCCAGACCATAAAAGTCAAACCGGGTAGTATTAACTAGTAGCTGGATGTGGTTTCCCCTTTCGACAATGTGCTCTCCTGTAGTGTTTCCCAGCCTGTGGGTCAGGACCCAAAAGTGGGCCTCAACGCCTCTGAAAATGGGTTGCCGGCAGGCCAGTCTTCCCTAATGGCCACCCTGGCCCTTTCCATTGCTGTCTTTTGTATTTTGGAAATGGAGATCTGACCCTGGAAACAGTATCTTCCATGTCATACATTAGTTTGTATTTTTTCTTCACTGCATATATATGTTGATCAAATAAAACGTGTCCTGATGGTTACTAAAGTGAGTTTCTTAGAGTCTTAGGGGGGATTGGAGAGAGTAATGGAGAAGGAGAAGATGGTCAAAGGCTGGAATGTAGCCTCCATATGCAAAGCCTGTGTATGTTAGAAGGTCACGTGTCTGGGGTTCATAGTGGGGATAGCGTTGCCCTTTGTGTGATATCTGTAGGTTTCTCACTGTAGAAAATTGAATTCTGAACTAGACTGTAGCCAAGTTCATCATCTGACTAGGGTGCCAAAAAAACCCTTGGGTGAGCCTTGGATGGGTCACCGTACCAAGTAGCGTCACCATACCAAATAAATTTGGTCTTGTGGGTTGCCCTACTGAGAAGGTTGGGAACCGCTGCTCTACTGGATGGAAGTGTGAATCGACACGTTCTTGGCCATCTTTGGAATTCTTGGGTGGCATCATCCAGTGTTCTCTGCAGGAGATCAAAAACAGCCATGTTGGTCCATCAGAACAGTCGGTTCTGTCACTGATTCATACCAGACTCCTACAGGATTGATGCTTTTACTGATGAGACGGTGCCCTTTTCTTGTTTAGCCCACTTCTCAGTGACTCATGGGAGGTCTGTTCGTGAAGTGGATTGTTATGATGGGCTCCCATGTTTTTCTGATGCCATTGGAGAAACTGCAGTGTGCATCCCATGCTAATGACACAACTGAAACCAATTTGCATGCCATGCTTTCATTCTGTATTTCCGTTCGATCGCAACCAAATATTCGTTCTAGACGTGGAGAGATGTTTCCTTCCCAAGCTGCTTGGGAAAATGGCCAAGGAGCTTATCTGTGGCCATGGGGAGAAAACAACAACAACACAAAACCTCCCTGGGAGGAGGAATTTTTGCCATCTGGCTTGCCAGGCCAAAAGCAACATTTGCTGCAATACAGTCCACAGGCATTAACAAATTCCAACAATTATCTCTAAAACTAGCGCGACCCCAAATTTGGGTATGTGAGCCTGAATTAAATAGAGATGGTTTGAAGCAATGATCATTTTGAAAGGTTCTGTTTTTAGAAAATGGAGTCAGTTTCTTAAAATGTTTTTCCATTCAGGGTTTCACTGCAAAATTTATTATTTTTTGTGTCTCTCCACTGCTTTAAATCCTGGGTGGTGAAGTCTCCTAAGAAGGAGCACAGCATTACTGGAAGTGTTGCTTGCTTCTGTGACAAGTGCCACTTCATGCAAACCAGATATAGCTCTGCAATATCATAGTAGAAAAGTCAGAGGATTCTGGAAAGCTGCACTACATGGTGATCAGCACCAAAGCAAACTGCTGGTCTCCCTTTTGCTTGAGAGCTCACTGCAAGTCACAGTTTCCATCAGGCCATGGCAATAAATAGCAAAATGGCAGCTAAGCTCAGAAATGAGGGGAAAGATGCCAATTTTCAGGAAAATGGCTGAAGTGTTCTGACTAAAATCTCTCATCACTCAATTGAAATTCTCACACAGAGAGGGGGGGAGTTGTCCCAGATCTAGAATCGGTCTCACATTCTGTGGCAAATGTCCTTACCTTTACTTAACCTGCATGATTTTATTTTGGCTTGTCTAACTTGTTTTATTTTATAACAGAATTTAGAAATATTCTACACCTATTATTTTGTCCCAAAGAGGACTGGGGAGAGAAAGGTGGGGAAAGAACACTGGATATTTTTAGGAGTCAGGCTTATTCACAGTGAGAGAGATGGCCAGGCACTATGGTTTTGCTTAATGTATTAGTTGTCGAATTTAGGGTTGCCAACCTTGAGGTGGTGGCTGGAGATCTCCTGGGATTACAGCTGAACTCCAGGCAACAGAGATCAGTTCCTCTGGAGAAAATGGCCACTTTGGAAGGTGGACACTATGTTTTACCACACTGAAGTCCCTCCCCTCCCCAGACCCCACCTTCCTCAGGCTCCACCCCCAAAATCTCCAGGAATTTCCTAACCCAGAGTTGGCAAACCTATATGATGCTGAAGAGTAAGAATCTGATAGTCCTTAACTGTTGCATGCTTTCCATGTACTACTTTCACAAGCGCTAAGCAAAATTACAGAAAACAGTGTGTAAGTATTTCAGTTCTCCTGAACTCTTCATCAATACGGATGGGGTTCCCCACCCCAGAAAAAAAGGCAGAGAAGGAGAAAAAAATGATCTAATCTTATGACCACTTACTTGGAAGTAAGTCCCATTGAACTCAGCACAAAAAGCTACCTGTTTGGATGTTCTATTACAGGGGAAAATGAAAGATACCCTCTACCCAATAAGTAATTTACTTCCTGCTTCCATAGATGTTTGCAGATGCCATGCCGTTCCAGGGTCAGATGACAACAAACCAACTTTCTCAGTCCTTGTGTTGTAATTAAAAAAAATCTAATCTCTCTGTATTATTAGAATGGGGTTGGAGATCTCCCACTATTACAGCTGATCTCCAGACAATCAAGATCAGTTCCCCTGGAGAAAATGGCTTCTTTGGAGAGTAGACTCTTAAGCAGTATACCCTGCTGAGGTCCCTCCCCTCCCCAAACCCCGCCCTCTCCAGCCTCCATTAATAATAATTTTAGCCTGTTGCTTTGTATAAATTGCTTTAATCATTGTGTAGAAGTTTATTCCACATTGCCAAGTTGAAAATTGTTCTAACATAAAGTCCCAAACAAGATTATCAAAGGCTTTCTCTGCATCTAGAAATAATAATACCAACTGTTTTTCTGGATGAGCTTCAAAGTATTCTAATACATCTAAAATAATTCTAACATTATTTTGCATTTGTCTTTTAGGCATAAAAACTGATTGATCTTGATGAATCGTCTGGACTAAAAAAAATTCAATTTTTTAGCTAAAATAGATGCAAAGATTTTATAATTTGCATTCAAAAGTGAAATTGGTCTATAGTTTCGTACATCATTCTAATCTGAATCAGGTTTATGTATTAATGTAATTAAGGCTTGGTTTCACGAGTCTGGAATTCCTTTCTTGTTAATACTGTGAATAACATGATTAAGTGGAAAGGTCATTTGATCTTCAAATATTTGGTCCCGGAGTCTTTTTCTGGTTTCTTATTGCCTCTACTATTTCAGCCGACATAATTGGCTCATTTAGAATTTGTCTTTGTTCTTTGGTAAATTGTTTTTTTATTATATTTCAAAAAACCCTCTCTAATCTGCTCATGATCCATATTGTCTGATTGATAGAGAGATCTATAGAAGTTCTCAATAATCCTCCATATTTCCTTCGGGTTGTTCTTTTCTTCTCCATTCTCGTCCCGCAACATCCTGATGAGTTTTTTTTTCTGATTCTTTTCTTAATTTATAAGGTAACCATCTTGACAGTTTATTTGCATTTTCAAAATAATTTTGTTTTGCATACATAATTTTATTCACTATTTCCCCCTGGGATTTGATGATATGGGGAGTGGATCTGCTGCCCTTTGAAAGTGCCTTTGGGCATCCACTTGAATTGCAAAGGTGCCTTAAGTCTCTAGTTCCCTGTCCTACAAAAAGACCAATCCAGGTAAGCGCTGCCCATGTGACTTCTCATCACTGAAGGAGTGGGGTGCATTTTACAACACAAACAACGATGAAGTATTGATATCCTACTCAGGGACTGCAATTCAAAACTCAGTGGTATTGCCTTTTGGGGTCGAGACGGGTGATATTTGCTGATTTCCCCTCCCCCCCCCAATAAAAAGATCTCAAGCCTCTCCTTCTAGCTGAGTTTCAGTACAGAATTCTTGCCTTCTTTCCCATAGGTTCTCAAAATAGATCTATTATGCTTATATCAGTGCCCACCTCTCTGTCATCCTCCTACACAGAAAGATCAGGAGAAACTGCTGGGGAAAGAGGATGACAAATTTTAGGAGGGGGAGAGAAGGCTAGGGGGTGAAAAAACTCCCCCTCAGATTTTCACCCTGAAGTTTAATTCCTTCCTCTGAAGACCCTGAACAGAACCCTAAAACTTTGCATTACACCCCAAGACCTGGGAAACCCAGTGGCTGGTAGACATTTACTTGAGTGGAATTCTATATTTATTCTAGGCAGGACACTTCAGAAAGAGGTCTGGCCTCATGGGCAGATCTGTCCCTCTCTGTTCAGCAAAAATAGATATTTCCCCTTCTCCTTTATTACAAAGAACAGTGCATCCAATGTTCAACAGAGGCTGTGGTCACATGGCAAGGTTTTCATGATTTGTTCTTGCGATGAATTTGATTGGGAATATTTTTTCCCAGGTTGGGATGATCACATATCCCTCCCCAAACTGCAAGCATTTCATGATGAGGCTCTGGGCACTGTCTAGATAGCCGTGCCGTCACTTGGGCAGCACAGCGTAAGATTTTTTTTAAAATTTGCTTTGCATGTGCGCACATGCACACGGCTGAATCACTGCCCCCACCTGGACTCACTGTACTCCCTTGTTTTTATAGCCCCCCCCCCCCAAAAAAAGCAAACAAAATGAACCAGTGACGTACTACCAAGCACTGGAGTCTAAATGTGCGCTTGAATGTTTAAACACTGGATTTATTCAGCACAGGACTGCTCATGTGCACAAAGGTGGAAGCTTGGGGGAAAACCTCATTGTGTGAAGGACGGTCAGACAACCCTAATCGCAATCATAGCAAGAGATGGCTGTCCAGATTGGTGAAATCGTGGATTTAAAGTGCAAATACCTGGAAAGTACTTGATTTTCCTGGTATCAGAAAACTCGCTAGAGAACCAGGAGGATTGTGCGAGTGGGCCCGCTTCGGTGTGACCACAGCCAGAGTCACATGTGTACCTCATGAATACATGGCATTAGTACAAGTTCAGTGTGACACTGAAACATTAACATGAAAAATAGCCTCTCTGAAAGAGGGACAAGACCCAGCAGCCAATTATACTGAAACACTGCGGCCCAGGCAAGATTTTTTTTTTGTCATAGTGACATGTAATTAATTAAACCCTGATATCTTAGAAACCTAGGCTGGCATTCCGGGAAATCCTGAGGTGAGCTCTCTCTGAGCTTGGGCTGAACCACTTCACACTGTACATGGGGCTCAAGTGAGTGGCAAATAACCAGAAAGGAGAAGTCCTATTGGGGTCCATTTTGAAGCTATATAGCCAGTTTGGCATAGATGTGGGAAAGCTGTTAGGGCCTGGAGTCTTCTGGAACTTGGGTTGCCAGGTCTGTTTTGGAAAATACCTGGGGACTTTAGGGATGGATCCAGGAGAAGGTGGGGTTTGGGTAGGGGAGGGGCCTCAGCAGGGTACAATGCCATGGAGTCCACCCTTCAAAGCAGCCATTTTCTCCAGGGGAGCTGATCTCTTGTCAGCTGGAGATCAGTTGTAAAAGTGGGAAATCTCCAGGCCTAGGGCTGCCAGGTCCCCCAGGAGGGGCGGAGTTTCCCCCACTAAAAGGGTTCCCAATCCATTGGTCCAGATCCAGCCAGCGGGGGGAACTCCACCCCCGAACTTGCCAGATCAGGCCGATGTGCCCGGCGTGATGACATCACCTAGAAGTGGCGTCATCATGCTGTGCACGTCACCCAGCGACGCTCTAGCAACTCTATGGTCCCAGAGACAGCCAGGAGTCCCCCTGCTGCAGCACAGGTAGGACTTGGCAACCCTATCCAGGCTCCATCTGGAGGCTGGCAACCCTATCTGGAATTACAGTTGATCTCCAGATTACAGAGATCAGTTCCCTTGGATAAAGTGGCAGATTCGGAGGGCAAACTCCATGGCATCAAATCGCACTGAGTTCCCTCCTCTTCCCAGATTCCACCATCCCAGGCACACACCCCCCCCCCCCCCCCAATCTCCAGCAGTTTTCTAAACTGGAGTTGGTAAACATACATGGGTAGGGTTGCCAGCTCTAGGCTGGGAAACACTGGAGATTTTGGGGGTGGAGCATGGGGAAGGTGGGGTTTGGGGAGGGTATAATGCCACAGAGTCTGTCATCCAAAGCAGCCATTTCCTCCAAGGGATTTGATCTTTGTTAGCTAGAGATCAGTTGTGAAAGTGGGAGATCTCCGGGCTCCACCTGGAGGTTGGCCACCCCAGTAGATGAGAGCCAGTTTGGTGTAGTTGTTAAGTGCAGAGACTCTAATCCAGGAGAACCGGGTTTGATTCCCCACTCCTCCACATTCAGCTGCTGGATAACCTTGGGCAAGCCATAGTTCTTTCAGAGCTGTTCTCTCAAGGACAATTCTGTCAGAGCTCTCTCAGCCCCACCTACCTCACAGGGTGTCTGTTGTGGGGAGGGGAAGGGAAAGGAGCTTGTAAACCACTCTGAAGGGCGAGGTATAAATCCAATCTCCTCCTCCTCCTCCTCTCACAAAATGTTGTGCATATTAAATACTTCTTGACACCTTGGGAGTGCAGCCATTTGTTGTTGTTGGAAACTGTAAAGGCCTTCATCTAAGAAGCTACACAAGCAAATTCCCTGCAGCGCAATCTGCTCAGCACCATGACAGACCAATATTATATATGGATTTTAACTGGAGGAAAAATAATTCATCAGTGCAATTAATTTAGATGTGAAAATTATTACCTGTCCTGGTTTGTAGGACATTTCCATTTAATCAGAGCATTCTCTGGGAAGATGAATTAGATGTGTGAGGCCAGGATTCTGCTGCTGAAATTGGTGCTGCAAGACTTTGGCAATTACTCCAATGAGAGCAGGATCTGGTCCTTTAAATATTTTCACTTGAATAGTTATTATCATGTGAAATGAAATGTGATCCATTTCTAATCTGTAAATCAGAAAGTATAACAAAGAGAAGAGAGCAATACATATCTTCTTTCTGTATACAACCAGGGCCCCAGAATTTATTCTAGCTTCCTTATGTTTTAAGGCCTGGTCTATACATACAGCAGAATGAGACGGCAGTGAGGCAGAAGAGGCAATATTGAGCCTAAGTGTACTATCTATGCTTGACCACTGACAAAGGCCAGTTAGGCCAAACCGCTCCAGGTCTCATTAGGTTTAATTTGTGTACATTGTACAATTTTATCTTGTATTGAGGCTATAGTTGGGCCTATAACTGTTTTTAAATGATCTTATAATGGATACATGTATTTTTGATAATTTAGTACTATTGATATATGTATGTTTCACATTTATTGTTTTTAGATTTTGGGGGTGGAGCCTGGGGAGGGCAAGATTTGGGGAGGGAAACGACCTCAGCCGAGCATAATGCCATAGAGTCCGCCCTCCAAAGCAGCCATTTTCTCCAGGGGAGCTGATCTCTATTGTCTGGAGATCAGTTGTAATCAGGGCTCATTTCGAGCAGGAACGCACAGGAACGCCGTTCCGGGAGTAACAAGCCCAGGAGTGGGCACATATGGTGATGTGCTGTGGAAAAAAGCAAAAGCATACTAACATGATCTGTATTTTCATGCTTGTTGTAGAGTAGCTTCCCTACTAGAGCAAAGGAAACCGAAAGTGTCTTTAGTCAAAGTGTAAAGCTGGCTCGCCAGCTCTGAGTTGGGAAATACCTGGAGATTTTTGGGGTGGAGCTTGAACGATGGGTGTTGCCTTCTGAAACTTCCAGCCAGGGCTATTTTTGGGCAGGAACGCACAGGAATGGAGTTCCGGCTGGCTTCTGAGTTGGCCACACCTACAGCCTCCCCCTCCCCAGGTTCCCCAGGTATTTCACAAGCCACAGGCACCTGGGGAAGCCAAGCTGATCCAGGGAGGGGAGGTGGTTTAAACCGATCCAGAAGCCAATCAGGAAGTTGATCCAGAAACTGCCTTCCTTCCCTCGTGTTCCCCATGCGTCCCACAAGCCGCAGGGCAACTGGGGAAGCCGATTCTGGGAGGGAACTGCGCTGTCAGGGGTGTGGCCTAATATGCTAATGAGTTCCTGCTGTTGGGTGTGGCCTATTATACTAATGAGTTCCTGCTGGGCTTTTTCTACAAAAAATGCCCTGCTTCCGGTGACGTCAAGGGGTATGGCATATGCAAATAAGTTATGCTAATGAGTTCCTGCACCTCTTTTTCTATGAAATGACCCCTGGTTATAATAGTGGAGGTGGTGGAATGGACTGTACTACTACAGCGTATAGGTGAAAAGTTTATATTTCTCAGAGTTTCCCTCCATCAGTAATTCCCTGAAAATAGCAAATCAATACAGCATGTGAGGGGCTAATCTGAGCCTGCCAGCCATTGGGAAACTGGGGCTGGATGAGGAGGGGGAAGCCATCAATGACAGCACGACATCAGTTCTGGAAAAACCTGGAAGCGATGTCAGTTCTCTCTGGAAACTTTGTCATAAAGCCACAGTTTTCAGCAATTCCTGCAGAGAACTGACATCACCTCTAGGTTTTACCACAGAGCTCCTGGCAATTTCCAGAGAGGCACAACGTCACATCCAGGAAAACCCTGAAGTGACATCACACTGTTACCAACAGCATTTAAAAAATATATTATTTCTCCTACTGGCCACCAGAGTACCAGAGAGAATACGGCAATTCTACTACATACACTCATATGAGCACCATTAGTGTGTGGTCTGGGGCTCCTGCTGAAAGAGACCTCAGGGCGAATATTGCGATTGCCATTGGGAAGGCTTACCCAAATTCTATTGAAGTCTTTGAATGTATGCCTTTCCTTTCTGCCACTTATGGTAATGGATGTAATTTATTCCTATGAGGAAATGCAAGGCACTGTATTTGGGAACAATGTTGCCCACCCTGTCTTACCCACACAGTATTGCTGTGAGGAACCACACACATTTCTGAATGGCTGGCCCAAGAATGGCTGACAGAGAAATTCCAAATGGCTCTCCGACTTCCAGTAAGCAATATCTGGGCACAAATCTTACCAGGACGGTCTCCTGTATAAGCGTCGTTCAAAGAAGCTGCGTGTGTGTTTCAGTGGGATATCGAAAAGGGAATCTTCCAATGGATTGTGCCCTCATAGGTCATAGCTGCTTCTCCCCCTGGCTTTGCTGCTGTTAATGGCACCTTAGTTTCCCAGACACGCCTCATATTTCTGTATCTTTTAAGCCGTAATACTATAGGATGGCAACCATGGAAAATGCAGGCAATCCTTTGTCCTCATTCAGAAGTGCATTGATCACAAAGAGAACTGTCCTCATCCAAGCTCTTTCCTAAGGCAGTAATGTAACTGGCAGGAATTGCTGACTTGATAAAACCGAGAACAAAGGCAGTGTTAGTTATAGGCATAATGGAAACCCCTGAAGCAAATTGTAAGTTTCTGTCATCTCCGTAAATTTTCCTAAAGAAATACAATGGAAATGGTTTTAACTCATATGCTGCAACCGCCACAGCCTTACTGAGGAGCTGAAAAGTCATAGAAATAGCTAGGGTTTTTTTTGGTCAGGCAATTAAAAAAAACCCTTTATATGTTGGTTTTACGGCAACTGTGTGGTTGGATTCCGTAACAAAATGGCTTTGAACAAATCTCAGTTGGAAGAACAAAGGTCTCCTGTCCTTTTAGTTCAGAATGAGCTCTAGTCATTAGAACACTGAACTTGCTACAGAGAAGTAAAGGACATAATTACTTCTGCAGCGCCTGCCAAGATCCTATCTTTCCAGAGGGATGTACAACTTGGTAGCCTGCAGACAGATCAAGTTAAAACACAATTAAAGCTTACAACATAGAACAGAGTGGATCCTGTTCCAGCATTGTGAATCCTACTGAAACCCTGTTAAGAGAACATAAAATATTAAAATGTTTGTGAGATTGGCTTGGAGCCATGGTGCTAAAATGGTGAGACCGGCCTCCCTTAGGAGGCCTAAGTAGTTGCTAGGGGAGGACTAGTTCCTCTCTCACCACAGAAATATCAGGGCCATTCAGATAAATTATGTGGTACAGCATTCCTTCCTGGGGCAGATCTAGGGTTGCCAGCCTCCAGGTGGGGCCTGGGGAGCTCCTGCTTTTACAACTGATCCCCAGCTGACAAAGTTCAGCTCCCCTGGAGAAAATGGCTGCTTTGGAGGGGGGACTCTATGGCATTGTACCCTGCCGAGGCCCCTCCCCTCCCCTCCCAAAACCCCGCCCTCTCCTGGCTCCGCCCCCCAAATCTCCAGGTATTTTCCAACTCAGACCTGGCAACCCTAGGCAGATCAGAGAGGATTACATGTTCCAAACCTATCCCAAGAATGTAGGGTTGCCAGTTCTGAGTTGGGAAATACCTGGAGATTTGGGGGGTGGAGCCTGTGGAGGGCAGACCTTGGGGAGGAGAGGTACCTCAGCAGGATACAGCTCCACACAGCCCACCCCACAAAGCAGTCATTTTCTCCAGGAGGATTGATCTTGAGCATGTGGAGATCAATTGCGGATCTCCAGGTGCAACTCGGAGGCTGGCAACCCTAAGACAGCCAGCGTGATGTAGTGGTTAGAGTGTCGGACTAGGATCTGGAAGACTCAGATTCAAATCCCCACTCATGCCATGGAAGCTTGTGGGGTGACCTTGGGCCTGTCACATCCTTTCAGCCTAACCTGCTTTGCAGAGTTGTTGTGGGAACAAAATCACCCGAAGAGTGATTAACACATGAAATTCACTGCCACAGGAGGTGGTGATGGCTACAAGCATGGACGGCTTCAAGAGGGAATTAGATAAACATATGGAGCAGAAGTCCATCAGTGGCTATTAGCCACAAAGTATAGATAGGAACTCCCAGTCTGGGGCAAGTGGTGCTCTTATTCTTAGTGCTTTGGGGGGTGGAGCAACAGTGGGAGGGCTTCTAGTGCCCTGGCCTCACTGCTGGACCTCCTGATGGCCCCTGGTATTTTTGGCCACTGTGACAGAGTGTTGGATTGGATAGGCCATTGGCCTGATCCACCATTGGCTTCTCTTATGTTCTTACGTGATGCCGGAATGTTCCAGGAGAGCCTGTGGCAAATGCCTCTTCCTGGTAGCAGTAAGTGCCCAACTGCTGTTATTTTGTAAAGCACATTGATGGTGTCATATTTGCTATTCATTGCCAACCTTACTTACTAGCATGTCAGATTTCTTATGATGCAGGAGGGAGTCACGTTTGAATTCTCCTGAAACAGTACAGTTGCAGGAACTCTGTACTGCCCAAATCACCTGCCAAGGGGGAAACAACCTATTGCAATATCTGTAGGGGTATTTACAATGGAGTCCTAAGGAGAGTTACACCATGTTAAGTGCACTGAAATCAATGGGCTTAGAAGAGCTCTGCTTATGATGGCAATGTTGGCCCTCTACCTTTCTGAGTTGACTAGGAACCAGTATAGCAAGGTACCTGACAGAATGGGGTGGAGGTTGAGAAACATATGAGGGAACAACACCATCTAGAATTATCTATATGTCTTTAAGACTGATGCTTGCCTGAAGCACTACTACTTTCAAAATCCTAATTAATTGGGGATCAGGAAGAGATCTGTTGGCTGTCTTATTGCTCTGGAGGCATATAATGTGTGTGTGTGTTTTAAAAACCAAGTCACGTAATACATTATCAGAACCAACCAGCTTATCAAAAACAAAAAACAGTGTGCAAGCATTCACATTCTCTGGAACTTGGCTGTAGTCAAACACTTCTTTTGTGGATTGTGTTACAGGCTTGTCTTAAAAACTCCAAATGTTTTAAGCGTGGGTGGTGAGACATGATAGTGGTTGAGAAGTGAGCAGCCACTTCAGGTGGAATCAGTGTTTGCCACAGAGATAGCTGGGCATTTCTTTAGCGGCGCATTTCTCTCACTGCTGCCACCCTAAAGCCATGGATCTGCAGGAATTACCAAGTCATTAGACTGGCAAACGTCCCACCTGCTTTGACACTTAGCAGTTAAGTAAGTGGTCCTCAAACTGAGAGGCCTTGAGAGCCAGTTTGGTGTTATGGTTACATGCGCAGACTCTAATCTGGGAGAACCTGGGAGAACATGATCGAGGTTTATAAGATTATGCATGGGATAGAGCGGGTAGAGAAAGAAGTCCTCTTCTCCCTTTCTCACAATACAAGAACTCGTGGGCACTCCATGAAATTACTGAGCAGTTGGGTTAGAACAGATAAAAGGAAGTACTCCTTCACCCAAAGAGTGATTAACACATGGAATTCACTGCCACAGGAGGTGGTGGCGGCTACGAGCATGGACGGCTTCAAGAGGGAATTGAATAAACATATGGAGCAGAGGTCAATCGGTGGCTATTAGCCACAAGGTTTAGATAGGATCTCTCAGTCTGGGGCAAGTGATGCACTGTATTCTTGGTGCTTTGGGGGGGGGCGGGCAACAGTGGGAGGGCTTCTAGTGTCCTGGCCCCACTGCTGGACCTTCTGAGGGCACCTGGTATTTTTGGCCACTGTGTGACAGAATGTTGGACTGGATGGGCCACTGGCCTGATCCAACATTGGCTTTTCTTATGTTCTTATGATTCCCCACTCCTCCACTTGCAGCTGCTGGATGACCTTGGGGAAGCCATAGTTCTGTCAGAGCTGTTCTCTCAAGGACAATTCTGGAAAGAGCTCTCTCAGCCCCACCTACCTCACAGGGTGTCTGTTGTTGGGAGGGGAAGGGAAAGGAGTTTGTAAGCCGCTCTGAGACTCCTTCGGGTACTGGAGTATAAATCCAATCTCTTCTTCTTCTTCTTCTTCTTCTTCTTCTTCTTCTTTACTGGTGACCGCAGGGACAACCAGGGTACACTCATGGTGGCCATAGCTCTAAAATCAGATTCTTGCATGCCTTGGTTGGAAATTGCCCATACCCAAGACTGTGATGCCTTTGTAGTTGCTTGGGTATATGTAAGGCTCAGGTCCCTAACGATGGGGATTCCTCACATTTTCTTTGAAAAGCTCCCCCCTGCGCATACAATGCAGTTGGAACTTCTAGTTTGCCACACAATATTGGGGGCTGCTGTTCAAGATAAACAAACCTAATGCCTTTTGTGTTGGGTTCACCCCTGTAGTGTTTGAGATTTTTGAATACTCCTCACCAAATATCCCTTGTGTGAGCCTTTCGAGAAGGGTACAGGCAGAAAGGATGGCGCCTCTCCTTCCCTAAAAGACGTTTCCTCACCCATGACTGCCAACTCCAGATTGGGAAATACTTGAAGATTTTTTTTGGAGGGGGAGCCTGGAGAGGGGCCCCAGTGGGGAAAAATTCCAGAGCCCACCCTTCAGAGCAGCCATTTTCTTCAGGGAAGCTGATCTCTGTCATTTGGTGATCATCTGTAATTCTGGGAGATCAGTGGACTCCACCTGGAGGATGACAATCCTATTGACTGACCTTTCCAAAGGTGTATTCCAGTCAGAGTACATTCTCCATTCATACAGGCTGATGGTTAGAGTCCCATGTTAACTGAATAAATCCTGGAATATGCCCCAGAATGCTATTCAGGGAATCAGATCCAGCGGCAGACATACTTGGGTTCTGTAATAGGTGAGTCAATGTGAAAAGGATTCCCGGAAGGTAGAAAATTTAGAAAGCCATGCTCTGATGAAAGACTTTACATTGCTATTGTTTTATTTACTTAGAATGGTCAAAGGTGATACCAATCGACTGGAAACGTTAATGTATTTTAGGGGAAAGGAAACAAGATTTGTGTACATCAGCATTATAGAGTTAACACAGAAAGGAAGGGAAAGAAGCACATTACAGCCATTCAGGATTTTTTTTAAGTGCCATCATAAAACAGAAGCATTCCCTAGGGATAAATTATCTTGGGCCCTGGGAAGCTTGCCTGCATTGCAGATGTTAAGGTGCAGCCCGAAGTCAAAAGAGATGCCCCCAGTGACATGTATCAGGCTGAAAACGTTCCAGAGCAAACTAGAGAAAGAAGCAAAGTGACACGGTTTCCAGAGATGGCACAAAATCACTTTGGAAAAGAGCATGCAATTTCCCAGACAGAAAGGAAGGCTGTGATAGGAAGGGATCCTGCTTCTTACCCTTCCTATGCCACCCCTTTTGCCCATTTCAATTCATTCCGACTCCACACACATCCCCCACCCTTTCCCCGGCTCTTCTAGTATGCTTATAACAGCAGCACACACACACACACTTCCAGGTGGCCAGAACTGTAAAGCAATGAAGTTTTTGTGTATTTGTGGGATTGCTAGTGGTATGTATGATATCCCACTATGCTACTAATGCCTGGCTCACCAAAAATAACTGATGAAGCAGTACAGCTGTTTCTGGACTGTACCACTTTACTTTGCAAGTCGGACTGCCAACCTCCAGGTGGGGCCTGGAGATCTTGCTATTATAACTGATCTCCAGACAATAGAGAGAGATTCCCCTGGAGAAAATGGCTGCTTTGGAGGGTAGACTAAATGGCATTATATTCTGCTGCAGTCGTTTCTCTCCCCAAATCTTGTTCTCTCCAGGCTCCATCCCCATAATATCTAGGTATTTCCTAACCCAGAGCTGGCAATGCTAATCGCAAGAGAGATTATATGTTTGAATATTCCTCATGTTTTGTTTTTGTTTTTTTTAAAAAACATCCTCCACAGAGGAAAATGAGCTGTTAGGGAATTCTCACTTAGATGTCTTTGTGAAATGCCAAGTTTTATATGTTCAGGGGAAAAGTTTCATGGGTTTCCCTCCTCTGTAGTTAGCACAGTCCAGGAAGTAGCCATCTGCTACTTAGGCCTAAAGGATTTAAATGCATGAGCCTGTTTGACTGATATGTATTTTAAAGTATCTAAATGCAAATTTAAAATGCAGGAGCATGCTGACTCTCGTGCCTTATGACTGTGAAATAGGTCCGCTGTGTTCATTGGGGGTTTTCTTCCCAATAACCCTGAAAACTGATTCATTTGAAATTTGGAGCTGGAGAATTTTACCATGGACTGCCAAAAAGACAAATAATTTGGTTCTAGATATATCAAGCCTGAACCCTCCCTAAAAACTAAAATGACTAAACTGAGGCTATTGAGTTTGGTCACATTATGAGAAGACAGGAGTGACTAGAAAAGATAATAATGTTAGGAAAAGAGGAAGACCCTGCATGAGATGGATGGACTCAGTCAAGGAAGCCATGGCCTTCAGTTTGCAAGACCTGAGCAAATATGGTCACCATGTCAGAAGTGACTTGATGCCACATAACACAACCATGCACATGATCATAACTTTAGTTTGGTGTATCATTTTGCCCAGTTTCCATTATGGATGTTGACAAGATCTTGGGATCAGTGAAAGACACTACTTATATTGTGGACCCTTGCCGATTTGGACTGCTAAAATCATGTAAGGACCACATCAACAAATCCTTAGTATCTACTATAAATCTGTCACTAACTCAGGGCACCTTCCCTCAGCCTCTCAAAGAGGCAGTTATCCATCCGCTACTTTAAAAAACAGAAAAATCATGTGGCCTGTTGTCCCCTGGTCTCTTAACCTGCTCTTTCTGGGCAAAGCGATTGAGAGAGCAGTAGCGGACCAATTTCAGGTCTTCTTGGATAACTCGTCTGCTCTAGACCCTTTTCAGTCTGGCTTCAGGCTAGGCTAAGGGACAGAGACCACTCTGCTTGCTTTAGTTGATGACCTCCATCTGACTGTAGACAAAGGCCATACCTCTTCCCTGCTATTATTGGATGTATCTGCATCCATTGGTACAGTAGATCATACCATCTTATTGAAGGGCTAGGAGGCAGAAGTACATATTGGGGATGCACACTGAACTGGTTCAAATCATTCCTCATGGATCAGACTCCAAGAGTAGCTGTTGGAGACAAGTTCCATGCTGCCTATCCTGTGGAGTTCCATAGGGTGCAATTCTATCCCCCATGCTTTTCCAGTCATTCATAGCTTTGGGGCTGGATGCATCAATATGAGGATGATACCCAGCTCTATATATCTTTATCCAAATCCCCTGGTGATGCATTCGAGGTCCTGAATGGCTGCCTGGCTGCTGTGGTGAACTGGCTAAGAGTGAAAAAATTGAAACGAAACCCTGAAATGACAGCGGTAATGCTGATTGCAAAGGTGGAGATCTTGAAGGACATTGTGCTCCCCATTTTTGATGGAGTTAAGAGCCTTGGGGTTATACTGGACCCAGTGTTATTATGGAGAAATGAGTTAATGCATCTGCAAAAAGGCTTTCTTCCAATTCAGCATAGCCTGAAAGATGGCCCCTTACCTTTATACGGCTGATCTGGAGACCTGCATCTACACCACAGTAACGTCAAGACTAGACTACTGTAATGCACTGCACATTGGCCTCCCACCAAAATCAGTTTGGGAACTTCAGCTGATACAGAATTTCCCAGCTATTATCAAGAACTAGGCAGCGTGTGCCTGTTACTCCCATCTTGCAGGCACTTTGCTGGCTGCCCATCAGTTACCAGGCTCAATTTAAGGTATTAGCTATCCCATACAAAAGGGGCCGCGGTGGCTCAGTGGTTAAAATGCTAAGCTGCAGACTAGAAGGTCGGTAGCTCAGCAGTTCGAGACCAGAGTGCTGCGTGATGGACTGAGCTCCTGTCTCTGGCCCAGCTCCTGCCAATCTAGCAGTTGGAAATTGCAAGTAGATAAATAGGTACTGCTTCAGAGGGAAGGTAACAGCGTTCCACGCACCTCAGCATTTAGTCATGCTGGCCACATGATCACAGAAAAGTCTTCGGACAGCACTGGCTCTTCGGCTTGGAAACGAAGATGAACACCGCCTCCTAGAGTTGGATTTGACTGGCTTCCGAGCAAGGGAAAACTTTACCGTTACCTTTATCACATATAAAGATTTTCATGGCTCTGGACCCATAAATTTGCAACCTCCTCTCCTCCTGCAGTCAACCACGACAGCTTCACTCTTCAGACCAGGGTCTCCTGCAGGTACCAACCTGCCAATGGGCAAAATCAGCATACTTCTCTGTTGTGGCCCCCACGTAATGGAATGGTCTGCCTGGGGAGGTCTGGAGGGCTCCCACTCTCTTGGCTTTCCACAAACGATGCAAAACTGAATTATTCAAGAGGGCTTTCCTATGCAAGCAATAGAGGTAGATGGAACACACATAATACTCCCACTGTACTAAATGTTTCACAAAGTTACTTGGATCAATTATTAGGGACTGTGATCTATACTGCTGTGTATAGCTCGCTGAAGCTAGTGTCCTACTATGTAACTTTTTCATCATTTAATGGGTCACATTAATACTTCTGCTTTGCTTCGTTTCTGCTTTTAAGACCTTTCATTGGTTCTACCACCCTAATTCTTATTGCATTGTTCACTGAATGTCCCACCCTGTCAATTGTACTGACTCTGTGTAATCCTCCTTGAGTCCAATGGGAAAAGGCAGATTATAGATAGCGTAAATAAAATAAACAAATCACATAATTCTGCATTTAGGATTGTGAACTTCACTTGGTTCCCCCCTCCATGGACTTTCTGACTGCATATACTCGTAACAAGCTTTTGAATGTAAACATGAATTAGCTGAACTAGTCTATATGAGCTTAAATTGCGTGATCAGCATATCATTTTAAAATCTGTTCTTGGTTTGTTCCTAAGACAACCAGTGGAATACCAAAACTATGCAGCAATGTTTTGTTCAGTGAAATCAGTGTGCATTTCCTATTGGTTTTGAAGCTGGCAGCTTCTTCCTCCAAAGCTAAATGCTGAATACAAATCCAGTTTTTGCTCCCAATATGGAAGCAAATCTAAACAGCTTAATTCTTGTCGTCTTCATGCAGGAGTGCAGGATTTCTGGTTTCTTTCAAGAATTGCCATTTCTCCAACCCAATTTTCCCTACCAGTGTAACACCTCAAGCTCTGTGCGCGCTCTCTTTTTGCATCTGGAAAGACTTTATGCTTTCTTTTAGTTGGGGGGGGCAGTGTTTCCTCTAAGCTGAATTAGTGTGAGCTAGTAAAAGTAAAGGTTTCTCTTGCTCGAAAGCCAGTCGAATACGACTCTAGGGATGTGGTGCTCATCTCCATTTCCAAGCCGAAGAGCCAGTGCTGTCCAAAGACATTTCCGTGGTCATGTGGCCAGCATGACCAGACACCGAGGCGCATGGAACACTGTTACCTTCCCACTGAAGTGGTACCTATTTATCTACTTGCAATTTCTTGCTTTTGAATGGCTAGGTTGGCAGGAGCTGGGGCCAGAGATGGGAGCTCACTCCATCATGCAGCACTTGGGTCTTGAACTGCTGAACTACCAACTTTCCGGTCTGCAGTTCAGCATCTTAACCCCTTGAGCCACTGCAGCCCCGTAGTGTGAGCTAGCTCACAGTTTTTTAGCCTCCATCTCACACATTTTTGTCTTAGCTCAGGAAGGAGGGCTCCAGAGCAAACTAATTTATACAGTAGCCAAATCGCTCACTCACAACTTTAAAGCCAGTAACTCACAAAGTAGAATTTTTGCTCATGAGTCTCCACACCTTAGAGCGAGCATTATGACTGGGTTGCTAACCTCAAGGTCTGGGCTGGAATTATAGTTTATCTCCAGACTACAGAGATCTGTTCCACTACAGGAAATATCAGTTTTGGAAGGCAGCCTCTATGGTACCACATCCCTGCTGAGTGTCCTCCCTTTCCCAAACTCAACCTTCCCTAGGAATTACCCCCGCCCCCCCAAAAAAAAATCTCTGGGAATTTCCCTATCTGGAGCTGGCAACTTGCAGCCAATCAGATGTGGCCAGCCTTCTTGGCTGAAAGCATCATACATTTCTGGCAAAGCTAACCAAAAAAATCAAATTGTAAATTTTTCGTGATCGCACAAGCCATAGTGGTGCACCATGTGGCTGTGTGCTCATGTAGAAAGACATCACAGAGGGTAGTTGGTGCACATTATGCATGTACTGCTCACGCTCACTGTAAAGACAGGTGTGCTGTGCCACTGCATGGAGTAGGACTACCAACTCTGGGTTGGGAAATGCTGTATGGAGATTTTGGGGGTGGAGCCGGAGGAGGGTGGGGTTTGGGAAGGGGAGGGACTTCAGTGGGGTATAATACCTCAGAGACCACCTTCCAAAGGGGCCATTTTCTCCAGGTGAATTGGTATCTTTCACCCGGAGAGCAGTTGTAGCAGGATATCTCCAGCCATCATTTGGAGGTTAGCAACACCAGTATGGAGTCTTCTCCTGAGCAGGAGGCTTCTGGGGACAGCTGGTGTGATTTAATAGGATGTATTTTTCAATATTGTGTGCAGGAGGGAGGAATTTTACAGTGCAGTTCCAAGCAGAATCATGTTTTAAGTCCATTGAAATCAAGGGGCTTAGAAAGGCTAAGTTTGTTGGCAGAGTGTGGATATGCAGTAAAAGGGAGCACAAGCTGTTTAAAGAATTAAGTTGATTTATTAAGAAGGGAACAAACTTTGTAAGAAAGGGGAGAGAGTAAGGGAAGTCTAACTGTCTAACTAGCTTGGAGGGAGTCAGTAACGAACAGTTCTCAGCAGGAGCAGGGGGGACCCTAACTGTTAAAAACATAAGAAAGTATAGACAAAAGAGTGTTTATTTCATAGTACTATTTGACCTCTGAAGAAGGCTCTTGTGAGCCAAAACGCATCAGGTCACTGTTCTTTTTTGTGCATTTGTCACTTTTAACATTTTATCGGGCTTTGTTTGAGCCCCTATAAGGTTTTTATATGTCACAATAAACACTCTTTTTTCTGTTCTTATGTTTTTAATTTTTGGCCCTCAATAAGTTTTCTAAACTTCCTTTGGAGGTTTTTGCTTGGTTGGTTTAGGGGGGCCCCTTTTTTGGGGGGGGGACCCTAGCTGTGCCAATCAGGAAACAGGAAGGAGACTATTTGAAAATACTAGAAAGTTCCTAATCTCCCTATAGTAACTAGTTGTCACCTCTGCTGCCCCCTGCAGGATGTTCTTGTCATTTTCTTTATCTATGCACAATAGACCTTGCATATTCCAACAAACTTCACTTAGGACTGTACTGTTGGTCTCCTAGTTGCTGTGCAAGCCAATCAGGGAACCTATAGCATAGCTCAGGACCACCAGTCATTTCAGCCCAGACCACTACTCAAAAAATACCATGCTGCTGAGGCTGCTGAGGATGAGATGCAGAGCTTCAGATTCCATGACATGCCCTGGTAGTTTCTAGAAAGATCTCCCCCCACACACACTTGTAATGCTAAGCAAGCAGCATGCGAAATAGGCTTGCTACTAGCTCATTTTTCTTAGCATGAACAAGGAGGCAAATTAAGTTATTTTTTCTTCTGAAGTAGATAACGTTACAATGAAGGCTTGTATTTTGCAAGCTAGGTATTGGGTCTGATAGGAAGAGAATTAAAGTGAACAATCTGATTAACTTGATGTTTTTCAGACTTCTTGAATCCAGCCCAATCTCGTCAGATCTTAGAAGCTAAGCATGGCTGACCTTGGCAAGTAATTGGAAGGGTGACCTCTAAGGAATATCAGGGCTCAGGATGAAGAGGGAGGCAATTAAGCCACCTCTCTGAAATGTCCAAACCCCACTAAGGGTTGCCAGAAGTCACCATGACTTCCAGGCATGCAAGCACACACACAGAGACACACACACACCCTACCAAAAAAACCCCACCCCTTCTTGAATCTAGGTCCCCTCCTAATTTTGACTGTTCAAGTGGTGACTGGCAGGCTAGTATAGATACTTCACATGGCTGCTTCCAATGCTCCCTCTAAGCTGTGGAGTCTTGTGAGCAAAAATTCTACTTTGTGAGCTACTGGCTTTAAAGCTGTGAGTGAGCAATTTGGCTACTGCACAAATTAGTTTGCTTTGGAGCCCTCCTTCCTGAGCTAAGACAAAAATTTGTGAGCCGGAGGCTAAAAAACTGTGAGCTAGCTCAGCTTAAAAGGAACACTGGCTGCTTCCACGCTATTCATTTAGCATGGAGTTGCCATGATTATTTGTTCATTGCTTTTTTAAAAAATGACATAGTAATCATCTTGTTCTGTTCTGGTATTTTCTGTTGTTTTTCTTACTTTTTCCAGACTTGACTTGGGGCTGTTAAAAAAAACAAAACACATTATTGCAGCACCAGATTGTCTTGTGTGGACAATTAAAGCTACTGAGACTTACCAGGGCTACTGTCCTTTTAAAATGTCATCTCTTCCTTCTCATTGATTAATTACTTCCTATAGGGCATTCATAAGTTAATAGTTAATTAACAGCTTTTGATCCATGGGAGGAGTTTAAATACTATTTTGCATTTTTGAACAGCTGAAGTCCCTAACTTAAAAAAAATGACAGCTTCATCAATGCAATAGTATAATAAAATACAAAATAATATTGTGAGCAGTGACTTTGGCTTGCTACAATGTAAAAAGCAGTACATAATCTCTCCTGCCCACTGAACAATAGGGGCCATGGCTCCGTAGTAGAACATCTGCTTTGCATGCAGAAGGTCCCAGGTTCGATCCCTGGCATCTCCAGTTAAAAGGAACAGGTAGCAGGTGATTAGGTTGCCAGCTCTGGGTTAGGAAATACTTGGAGATTTTAGGGATGGAGCCTGAGGAGGGTGGGGTTTAGGGAATGCAATAGAGTCCACCTTCCAAAGTGGCCATTTTCTCCAGATGAAGACAATACTGATCTAGACAAACTAATAGTTTGATTCAGGGTAAGGCAGCTTCACACGTTTCAGCTGCAAGAGAACTGGGGGTGTGTGTGTGTGTGTGTGTGTGTGTGTGTGTGTGTGTGTGTGTGTGTGTGTACTTCCTCTTTGATTCTAAATAAATTGCAGAGTTTTATCTGAGGGTTTCAAAACGCCAAGAGTGATCTATCCCTTTTGTTCCAACAATGTGAATTTCCATGGCAACACCAGTCCTATTCATGACTCCTGGCTTCCTTGTCTAGTGTCCACCAAAAGTGAACAGTGACTCCCTTTTTAAAAAAAAGTACTTAAAGCACTATAGCCAGTTTCTTAGTTGGAACAGTGCCAGTGTCAGCTGCATTAACAGATTTTAAGATGCAGGGCCTTTATTTCCCATCATTAGTCCTCACAGAAAGAGTGGAATTAGTTTGACTTGTAGGTGACCTGTGACGGGGCGGGGGTGGTCGGGTAGGGCTGAATGTTAAAAGCTAAGCCATCGTCTCCAGTGCTTCTGTGTTATGAGGTGGAGGCTAAAGAAGAGTTTTTTCCCCTTAAATCTTCTCTAATGCCTGAATGCAGCCTTTGCATCTCTCTGAGGAGCTTCCTTCTGCACAAGGGGAAAACATAACTCTAGCCTCCTGTGTCACGCTGAGGTTAAAAGGAGGTCAAGGCCAGAACTTCCTGACAAAGGATGCCAGTTTACACCCATGAATATATGAGTCTGGTTTTGCTCTGAGCACACAAATTTCTCCTCGGATTCAATTCATGGTAATGATCTTTAAAGGCTTTTGTGACCTATGACCAATGTTCCTTCTAAGCTGAGTTAGTGTGAGCTAGCTCACAGGTATTTAGCCTCTAGCTCACACATTTTTGTCTTCGCTCAGGAAGGATGGCTCCAGAGCAAACTCATTTATTCAGGAGCCAAGTTGCTAGCTCACAACTTTAATGCCAGTAGTTCACAAAGTAGAATTTTTGCTCACAAGACTCCACAGCTTTGAGGGAGCATTGCCTATGACCCACATATCTAAAGGACCATCTCTTCTTGTATGTATCAGTTACAGTGCTCAGATAGTCACCTGCTAGATGCCCCCTCCTGCTTAGAGTGTCCCATCTGACATCAACTGCAGCTGATGTCACTTGCATCTTTGCTCCCGCCCTGTGTAACAGGTTTACTCCCAATCCTGCACTTAGGGCTGACAAACCCTGGAAAATGTGGGGGACTCCTTTCCCCCACCTCCCATTGCCCACCACCGCTCCAAGCACTAGCAGGAGAAACTGTTTTAAAAGGCAGTGTTACATGTGGCACTGTATCATTTCTGGTAATAAAGTAAAAGGGACATAAGGTACCTCAAGGAATCGCCAGAAACTCTGTGGTTTTACCCTAGGGTTTCTGGCAATTCCTAGAGATGCCCCATGTTACTTGCAGGTTTTTACCAGAAGTGATGTGACTCCACAGCTGCCATTGCACCTCCCTCCATTTCCCCACCCACAACTCTCCCTCCAGTTGCCTGGCAACCTTACCCGTGCTCTATTCCCTGCACTTGCTCAGTGAAGAATTGGGAGGAAAAATGGTGGTGGGCAACAGAACAGATGTTATGACATCACTTCTGAGTGAGCACCCAGAAGCCATGTCACAGAGCCCGTGTGACATTCCCTCTCCTAGGGCTTTTAATGGGTGTAGGTTGCAGGAAGGAGGGTTTTACTGGGTTTTGTATTTTCTTTTTTAGTTTGGATTTATAAGCTGCCTTGAACTTTGGGAAAGGCAGGGTATAAATAATTAAATAAATATTCTTGTGGGGCAGTACACTGGTTCCTTCCTAATAATGTGTAAAATCTGAAAAATATAAGCCACACAGCAGAGCATCAGTAGTGTGAATGTACAGCTTCTCTACCAGTCATGCCAGCCCTAGGGGTGCCAATCTCCAGGTGATGCCAGCCCTAGGGGTGCCAATCTCCTTGTGATGCCTGGAGTTCTCCCAGAATTAGAACTGATCTCCAGACTACAGAGATCAGTTCCTTTGGAGGAAACGGCCTCTTTGGAAGGTGGACTGTAGCAGGGGCATAGACTTCTGGAAATTCTGGGGGGGGCGGGGGCTGCTTAGCATGCACTAGGGCGATGTTCTCCCCCCTGGGGAAACCGCAGCCCCTTCCCGGGCCCTTCCTAGGCCCACCAGCAGCTGCTGCCGGTGCCTCTCCCCCCCCCCCCCCCCGGCCACCCCTTCCCTCTCCCTCTCCAGCAGCAGCGGCCGGGCCTCAGAAGGACCCGGGGAGGCGCGGCGGCAGGCGCTCCATTTTGCCAGGGGTGTCTGAGCCCCCCCGGGAAATTTCGGGGGTGGCTCGAGCCCTTGAGCCCCCCTGTACTCTATGCCTATGGACTGTAGGGCATCTGGCGTCCCTGCTGAGCTCCCTCCCCTGTCTAAACTGTCCTAGCCTGTCCGTTGCCCACCAAGCAAATCAGCCACAGATCTCTGGATTTTCCAAATCAAACTGGAAACAAAGGGGAACCTGCGCCCAAGCCCTACCCAGAAGCTCTAAGATGTCTCCCATCAGTGGTAGCGAAGTCTGTAGGTCTGGACACTGTTACCTCCTCCTGAAGAACTACAGATACTATGATGTTGTTGTCGTCGAGCCATTGTGCAGCTTTCTGATGCCCCACCAGTTTCAGCAGTCATCTCGTATTCATGCTGCAGAATCTTTTTCTAGAGTACAGGAAACCTCTACCTAAGACACTGGAGAGTAGCTGCCAGTCTGAGCAGACGATACTGACCTTGATGGACCAATGGTCTGATTGAGTATATGGCAGCTTCATATGTACATACAGGTAAACCTGGATATGTGGATGACCTGCTGGTAAGGACAAATTTGGGACATTACAGGTACACAACCTTCCTGCAAACAAGAGTGTGTAAGGATACACACTGAGACTCAAAACAAAAAGACATCAAATTCAGTTTTAGGATAATGATTAGTGCTGACAGGTTGGCGCCTCGTCTTGTAAACAAAAAGAATGTCACCTTGACAAAGGAGTATTCCCAAACCTGTCCCATGACTGCTGATTCTTTCTTTTTTTTTCCATGTTTGGGTTTATGTATTGGTTCAGGGCCCCACTGGGAAAACTGGAAATAGTTAAGCACCTCCTCTTCCACCTAACCATTCCTGTCTACAGGTTTGTGCTCCTCAGAGATTTGAAGGCGGGGGGGGGGGATTCTGGAAAGGGTCAAGAAAAAACTGTGTGTGTTCATCCCGCTCAAGAACTTTTTCATTTATTTTTTTTGCAAAAGATTAAGAAATTATCCCTCTTCCCAAGAGTCTCTGATTCTTTCTGTGGGCCTTTGGATCTCTACTCCCCCTTCTCCACATTTGCCTGAGGAAAACATGTGCTGGGGAATTTCACATTTTCCTTGGCATGAGTATTTCCACTCAGACAGCTCCAAAGACTCCAGCTAGCTATGTGAGGTGTGCAGATTACCAACAGGACCTCATCAACAGGTTGAGTGAGAATTCTTTTATTTGGCCCCTGACATTCTGGAATGTTCTGTGGAAAGTTTGAATGGCAACTCTGTCAAAGAGGAGAACCTGTTTGTGATACTGGCGAGGAAACCCATAAAAATACCCATGCCTTCTGCCCTCTAGAGCTGGCCTTGCTTCTGGTTGTCTGTAGTCTGACACTATTGTGTGTTGCAGTACGTCATACTTTGCATTCCTCACTTCAGGTACATTAACAAACAATAAGTCCTTGATAATGCTCTCTCCTTAATATACCACTCTCTTGCAGGAATTTGAGTTGCTGTAAACTGCTTTAGTTATGAGTAATGAGTTTGGCTGCTGGAGATTACGGCAGGTTGAAGGTGAGGATCCCACCGAGGCTAGGGGTGCCAGTTCCTGATGGGAAATTTGTGGAGATTTGGGGCTGGAGGTTGAGAAGGGCAGGATTTGGGGGAAGGGAGAGACCTCAGCAGTACATAATGCCATAGGGTCCACCCTCCAAAGTAACCATTTTCTTCATGCAAACTGATGTCTGGAGAACAACTGTGATTCCAGGAGATATCCAGGTCTCACCTGGAGGTTGGCAACCCTAATCCAGGTTGTTTAGGCTATGAAGTTAAGAGAACTTGCTGGACAGCTAGAGGGTACTTCACTGGCTCCTAAACTGTGGGTTATTTGCAGTTCTATGTTTATTAACTGGGCGGAAACTGCCAGCCAGCATTAAGGACAGAAATTCAAACCTGTGAAGATTTTGACACTGGGAAACTCAAAGCCAGAACATGAAGATCTAAGACTGACAGTCCTTCCCAGTGTGGAACTACCCTGTACGCAGGCATGCAGACTTTTGGCAAAGACAGTCAGGGTGAAATTAAGACAGAGCGACAGCCTGCACTATCTGAATTGAAACACTTTAGAAGATTTAGCGTAGTCTTCTTGTTATGTAAAAGGCAGCATTTATGTTTGATTGTGTCCCGAGCTCATTCTGTCACAGAGTTTCTCGTCAGCGGCATACCACATTGTGAGGGCAACGGGGTTATGCTTTGGTTCCGAGACCTGAGCCAAGATCCGGAGAGGTTTGCATGTGAAATCATTTCTGTGCATTGGGTTGCAAGAGGTAGAGATAGCAGAGGCTGTCACTCCTAGGATCAAAAAGGAATCTGTGCCATCCTTAGCTGAAAGGAAGACAGCTTGCAAGAGGGGACATGATATGAAAGAGCCCCGGTGGTGGCAAATGGAGTGGATGACTGGGAGTGATCCCAGAATCCTTTGCTTCTTTTGCCCTGTGCCATCTGCTATCACACTGTGATGACGACTGCATAGCAAATTCCTGGGTCTTTTCTTCCTGAGCGAACAAAGGATTGTTATTTCATTATTAATATTAGGTTGTCACCTGGTCAAAACAGATCTCTGGCAAACCATTGTATGAGTTACAGATTTGCATTAGAATAGAACAGATTATTTTAAAAGGAAAAAAAATCATTGCCTCTCCTAGGACTGTGCTTGACACATTCGCTTTTCCTAAGTACTTTTACCTGACATAATTACCCTTTTTTTAAAAAAAAGGATCTGTTGCCTGATTTAATCAAGGGCACCTTTGTAGACAAGTCAAAGGGCTGTTCATTGATTAAAAGAGCCAATGAATTGAGTGGAACAGCTTAGCCAAAATTTTATATTTTTACATTTATAACCCACTCTTCAGTCTCTTTGGAGCATCCACATGCACCCTCAACTACCAACAAGGGTTTCAAGTAACTGTTCATGCTGGGTTTTGCACCTTGGTTAGAAGATTAACATTTAGGATGTTGCATCTTTGAATAGGTACAGAGCATGGTTGCCGAATGCGGGTTTATAGTATCATATGGTTGTGATGGCTGGCCTATATTCAGACTATGTCAGTAGGATAAGGCATTTATGTTTTGTTTTTAAAGCCGCATACTGATGATGCCAGCAGACAAACAGCAAAGGGTATGTATAGTGTGTGATAGATGCACAGAGCTTTAACAGTATTTCTCAGCAGGCCACTGAATCACCTTTATATATAGAAAGAGGAGATGTAAAGTTTGCTTCCAGAAGCCCTGAACTGCTAACTGGCAATGGAGGCTTCGGTGCTGTATTTAATGACAAGGAAGTTATGGGCAGAGACGTGCCTACTTCTTGAGGGACCAGTCTGTGTTCTGAATGGAACCACACTCCCTTGGAAGCTGTGGTTGCGATCACACGCACAATTAGCCCTCATGTTGGTGTGAATGCCAGGCAGATTAAAGGAGCGCAATCAGACAACAACATCTGGGAAGTGCCCCGCAGCTGTCGGCAACCCGTTTTGCTCTGCCACACAAGTGGATTTAAAAGACACCTCGGAAAGTCTGGTAGTAAACGGGTTGCTACGGGCCACAGATGGACTTTCCCGTGTCTGATTGCTCCAGCACACTTTCATGGTGTCGGGATGGTCTGATCAGGCCATACTGACTCCGTGCTGTTGTTTTTAGCCCTTCTCAGTATGTGCATCATTGCACATTCTATAGGGAGCCCTCAGGACTGAGGTGCAAATCATCAATCCCTCGTTTAAATGCACTGGAGACAAATGACAACCCCCCCCCCCGACTCACCCATGGTTGCATCTGATCATGCAGTGGCAGGCTATGCCAACAGCTTCAAAAGACTGTGTGACCATGCAACTGCGGGTCAACTTCCTCCAGAGGAAATAGCCTCTCTTCCCCCCCCCCCCATCTCTCGCTTGTGACTGCAACCTATGTCATCCTGACTCATCAGTTAGCTGGTCTCTAGACATCCTGTGTGTGGTTTTATTTAGTGCTGGCCACACAACTAGTCTCTGTACAACCCTGTGGACAGCCTAGTGTGCATTTGCAGTCTTAAATAACCTGGTCTAACTTCAGGATTCCATATTGCAAACAAGGGGCCAGCAGTGGGCTTCCCACCAATGCTCCCTCTAAGCTGTGGAGTCTTGTGAGCAAAAATTCTACTTTGTGAGCTACTGGCATTAAAGTTGTGAGTGACTGATTTGGCTACTTGCATAAATTAGTTTGCTCTGGAGCCCTCCTTCCTGAGCTAAGACAAAAATGTGTGAGCCAGAGGCTAAAAAACTGTGAGCTAGCTCACATTAACTCAGCTTAGAGGGAACACTGCTTCCCACCCTGTGTTGCTCTCGGACATATATATGCACTGAACTAACGTAGCTGGTTCCACTGAGTATTGCCAAGTCTGATTTGGTGACAGTGTCTGGGGAGGGCAGGGAGCTCAATGGGATGTGATATCACATCTCGGGATGTCATTTACAGGTCACAGTTCAGCTCTTCCAACTCCTCCCCTTCCCGTGAGGTCACTTCCCCAAATTTGGAATTTAAATGTCTCACCTTCTATCATGTGCCCCCATCTTTTACCTCCACCTTATATAACTGCAGGCTTCTGTGTGCATGTGTTCTGTATGTCATGTTAACATTTTGGTCCTAAGTATTTGCATTGGCATAACTGGTGCCTATCCAGTTATGTTCCATTCAGCCTAAAAAAATGCTTCTCAAAATCTTCTTCAGGTTTTCCTCTGTGTTAAGGAGAAAAATCATAGGAGAACGCCAGCCAATAGCAATCCCATCTGTCTCTCAATCACCAACTAGCCTCAGGCTTTTATGATTCTTAGAGGCATGAATCAATTCGTTTTTCCTAGTCTCCATGGTATCCCATAGGAGAAGTGGAAGTCCTAGACTAGAGTGTGTACCTCCTTTAGCCACTCCAGGATTTTAATTTCTCCTAGATTCTGTAATAATATACCCGCCTCTGAAGTAGAGTTGCCACCATGAGGCTGGCAACTGGCAGGGGCTCACCAGCAATATAGTGAAATCACTGGCAATGGCCCTGGCATAATTTCCTGCGCAACCAAAAGTGACATCAGCAATATTGCTGGTGGTACTCTAGCTAGGGTTCCCAAGTCGGCCCAGGGGGCAGGGAAACCCCCGCTCCAGCGGCCTGCTCCCCGCCAGCCTGAATTTGGCCGCCAGGGGGAACCCCGCCCCCAAATTGCCAGGTTGCTGCGACATGCCCGAGGTGACGTCATCGCGTCGGGCATGTTTTGAGGGGAATGCTCTGTAATTCAAGGGAAAACCCTATGGTTTTCCCTCGAATTTCAGAGGTCCCACCCTAATGTGCCTGATGCAATGACATCACTTCTGGGTGGTGTCATTGCGGCGCATGTCCTTTGTGCACACGGCAGAAAACCCCCGGGTGGGCAAGGAGTCCCCCCGGCATCACGCCAGGTAGGACTTGGCAACCCTAACTCTAGCATTTGGCCAAAACTATATGGTTTAACCATAGAGTTTTGACTGGATGCTGAAGTGTCATTGGCAATGTGCTGGTGTCACTTCCAGTTGCATAGGAAGTGACATAGGAACAATGGAAGTCACCCTGGGCCCATTTCATCACCATTTTTCTCCCACTGCCTGCTGAGTAGAGGTGAGAAGGGTGCCCTGGGGGTGGGAGAGTCCCCGTGCCCAGCAGGAAAATGGCAGCCTTCCTCCAGGGAAACTGATCATCCAGAATTAGAACTGTTCTCCAGACTACAGAGAACTCTAGGCCTCACCGTGAGGCTGGTACAGGGTTGCCATTCCCCCCTGATGGGGGTGGGTTTCCCCCCAATTTCGAGGCCCACAATCTGCTGCCAGCCAGCTGGGGTAGCCCTGCCCCTGAAGAGCCCCACCACACCCAACTTGCCCAGCGTGATGACGTCACCCAGAGGTGATGTCATCATGCCAGGCATATCACATGGGGGACACTCTAGCATCTGGCTAAAACTCTATGGAAAATCCCAGGAAGGATGGAGCCCCCTGCTGGCAGAAGGTAAGCACCAGGCAACCCTAGGCTGGTAACCCTAGTCTTTCCCTGCCATAATACATGCACTGAGCTAAAGCAGCTTCCTCCAGCATCTCCTCCTCCTCTATTGCTGGGGTCTCTTCTCATCTCTCAGCCTGGAGCTGAGTATATGAGCTGCACTCACTCACTGCCAGCACATCGCTCTCCATCTGACCTGGACAGATCAGAGCAGAGAGTGTGACGCAGCAGACAGTAGCCTTACCAATGTCAGCTCTAGTTCCAGGAGGAAGAAGAAGAAGAGATTGGATTTATACCCCACCCTTCACTCACTTGGAGTCTTAGAGCGGCTTACAAACTCCTTTCCCTTCCCTTCCCCACAACAGACACCCTGTGAGGTAGGTGGGGCTGAGAGAGCTCTTTCCCAAGCTGTCCTTGAGGGAACAGCTGGTACAGAGCTATGGCTTGCCCAAGGCCATCCAGCCAGGTGCAAGTGGAGGAGTAGGGAATCAAACCCGGTTCTCCCAGATTAGAGTCCACGCATTTAACCACTACACCAAACTGGCTCTCAGGAAGTCTGATGGAGGAAGTAGCAGATGCTCACACATTGCTGAGGAGGGGAGGGTGGTGGGAAGTGAAGGGAGAGTGAGGAGCCATGGTGACTGGAGGAGCAGAAGAGGAAGCAGCCATGGTAAGCCCACTGTTGGCATTTAGGTCTTGACTGAAGCCAGCCACTGATACTGGGCCTAGACAGGACATTTTAAAGGACTAGCGGAGGAAAATATTCCCAAAGTGAGTAAAATTCCAGCCAGTTCAAGAGAATACACAGCAGCTTTAGGAACTGATATAGTCTCCTAGAGCATGTGACTTTACAGTTGTAGGTTTGCAAGGTACCCTCACACAATTTCTTTTCTGTGAGCCTCAGTTCTCCATTTCCCTGTTTGCCTGAAAAGAAGACATGCATCCCAGTCTGAAATGTATACACAGGTCACCTACCTCACTGGGTGTCTGTTGTGGGGTGGGGAAGGGAAAAGGAGTTTGTAAGCCGCTCTGACTCCCTTGGGGAGTGGAGGGCGGGGTATAAATTCAATCTCTTCTCTTCTTCTTCTTCTTCTTAAGTACAGTAATAACAACATCTTTTGTGTGTAACCTTTTTAAAGAAGAGATCCTCTTACATTCAGTGGTATTTAAATTTCAAAAAACACAGTGGAGAAAATGACCAGTGACCCAAAGCTGCTCTGAAGTGGTTCTGGTCCTACATGAAGGACAGGTTTCAGAAGGTGGTGCTGGGAAACTGGTGTACAGCCCCTTGGCCTTTGGCCTGTGGGGTCCCCCAAAGGTTCCATCTTGTACCCCATGCTCTAACATCTATATGAAACCACTATGTGAGGTCATCCAGAAATTTGGGCTGCGTTGTCACCAATACGTGGATCATACTCAGCTTTACCTCACCCTTCCAGATGATCCCAGGGAGGCTGTAGACGCCCTGAACTGATGCCTGTGGGCACTTTTGGGGTGGATGTGGGCTAATAAACTGAAGCTTGATTCCAACAAGACCGAAGAGTTTCTGATAGGTAGAAAGACTGATCCATGAAGGTCTGATCCAGATTTAAGGTGTCAGCTGTTCTGGATGAGGTTGCATTCCCTCTGAAGGAACAAATCCAGGGCTCCGTTGGGGCCGGAGCGCGCCGGAGCGCCGCTCCAGGAGAGAAGGGCCCGGGGGGCGGGCCTCCCCCATTCACCCCCTCCCTCCCCCAATCACTGTCCCCGGGGCCGCGGCTGGCCGCCGGCCCCGGCGAAGAGCCCCCTCCCACTGCCAGTCACCAGCCCTGGGGCCGCGGCTGGCCGCCGGCCCCGCTGGAGAGCCCCCTCCCTCGCCCAGTCGCCTTCCGGCCGCGGCTGGCCGCTGGCCCCGCTGGAGAGCCCCCTCCCTTGCCCAGTCACCTTCCCAGGGCCACGGCTGGCCGCCGGCCCCACTGGAGAGCCCCCTCCCTCGCCCCCTCCTTCGCCCCGTCCCTCGCCCAGTCGCCTTCCCTCGCCCCCTCCCTCGCCCCGTCGCCTTCTCTCGCCCTGTCCCTCGCCCAGTCGCCTTCCCTCGCCCCCTCCCTCGCCCCGTTGCCTTCTCTCGCCCCGTCCCTCGCCCCGTCGCCTTCCCTCGCCCCGTCCCCTTCCCTCGTCCCTCGCCCCGTCGCCTTCCCTCGCCTTGTCCCTCGCCCAGTCGCCTTCCCTCGCCCCGTCACCTTCTCTCGCCCCCTCCCTCGCCCCGTCCCTCGCCCCGTTGCCTTCCCTCGCCCCGTCCCTCGCCCAGTCGCCTTCCCTCGCCCCGTCGCCTTCTCTCGCCCCCTCCCTCACCCCGTCCCTCGCCCAGTCGCCTTCCCTCGCCCCGTCGCCTTCTCTCACCCCCTCCCTCGCCCCATCCCTCGCCCAGTCGCCTTCCCTCGCCCCCTCCCTCGCCCAGTCGCCTTCCCTTCCCCCGTCCCTCGCCCCATCGCCTTCCCTCGTCCCTCGCCCCGTCGCCTTCTCTTGCCCCCTCCCTCGCCCCGTCGCCTTCCCTCGCCCTGTCCCTCGCCCCGTCCCTCGCCCAGTCGCCTTCCCTTGCCCCCTCCCTCGCCCTGTTGCCTTCCCTCGTCCCTCGCCCCGTCGCCTTCTCTCGCCCCCTCCCTCGCCCCGTCCCTCGCCCCCTCCCTCGCCCCGTCCCTCGCCCCGTCGCCTTCCCTCGCCCCGTCCCTCGCCCAGTCGCCTTCTCTCGCCCCCTCCCTCGCCCCCTCCCTCGCCCAGTCGCCTTCCCTCGCCCCGTCCCTCGCCCCGTTGCCTTCTCTCGCCCCCTCCCTCGCCCCGTCCCTCGCCCAGTCGCCTTCCCTCGCTCCCTCCCTCGCCCAGTCGCCTTCCCTCGCCCCGTCCCTCGCCCCGTCGCCTTCCCTCGTCCCTCGCCCCGTCGCCTTCTCTCACCCCGTCCCTCGCCCCGTCGCCTTCCCTCGTCCCTCGCCCCCTCCCTCGCCCCGTCCCTCACCCCCTCCCTCGCCCCGTCGCCTTCCCTCGTCCCTCGCCTCGTCGCCTTCCCTCGCCCCGTCCCTCGCCCCGTCGCCTTCCCTCGCCCCGTCCCGCGCCCCCTCCCTCGCCCAGTCACCTTCCCTCGCCCCCTCCCTCGCCCCATCCCTCGCCCCGTCGCCTTCCCTCGTCCCTCACCCCGTCGCCTTCCCTCGCCCCCTCGCCCAGTTGCCTTCCCTCACCTCGTCCCTCGCCCCTCGCCCCCTCCCTCGCCCAGTTGCCTTCCCTCGCCCCCTCCCTCGCCCAGTCGCCTTCCCGGGCCGCGGCTGGCCACTGGCCCCGCTGGAGAGCCCCCTCCCTCGCCCAGTCACCTTACCCAGGGCCGCGGCTGGCTGCCGGCCCTGGGAAGAACCCCCCCCCCCACTCAACAGTTTCCCAGGCCCAAGGGAGGGAGAAGCCGGGCCTGAGTGGCTTAACGCCACTCAGGCCCAAGCAAGGGGAGGGGGGAAACGCCAGCCCTAGTGGGGGGAGAAGCGCCCCTCCCTTCCTTCCCTCTCTCCCCCACCTACCTACCTACCTACCTGTTCCTTCCTTTCCCCCTTCCTTCCCCTCTCCCTTCCTCCCTCCCTCTCCCCTTCCTTCCTTCCTTTCTTCTCTCTTTCTCCCCCAACTACCTACCTACCTTACTGTTCCTTTCTTTCTTTCCCCCTTTCTTCCTCCCTCCTTCCTTCCTTTCTTTCTTCCCCCCTCCTTCCCTCCCTCCCTCCCTTTCTTTCTTTCCTTCCATCCTTCCTTCCTTCTTTCTTTCTTTCTTTTTTTCTTCTCTCTCCCCCCACCTACCTACCTACCTTCCTGTTCCTTCCTTTTCCCCTTCCTTCCCCTCCCCCTTCCTCCCTCCTTCCTTCCTTCCTTTCTTCTCTCTCTCTGCCCCCACCTACCTACCTACCTTCCTGTTCCTTCCTTCCTCCCTTCCTCCCCCTTCCTTCCTTCTCTTCTCTCCCCCAACTACCTACCTACCTTACTGTTCCTTTCTTCCTTCCTTCCCCCCTTTCTTCCTCCCTCCTTCCTTCCTTTCTTCCTTCCCCCCTCCCTTTCTTTCTTTCTCTTTCTTTCTTTCTTTCTTTCTTTCTTTCTTTCTTTCTTTCTTTCTTTCTTTCTTTCTTCCTTCTCTCTCTCTCCCCCACCTACCTACCTACCTTCCTGTTCCTTTCCTTCCTTCCTTCCTTCCCCCACCCTCCCTCCCTTCTTGCCTTCTGACACACTGCCCATGACGTCAGGGATGTGTGGCCTTTTGACACTTCCGGTGACGTCAGGGGGTGTGGCATATGCAAATGAGTTATGCTAATGAGCTCCTGCACCTCTTTTTTTACGAAAGGACCCCTGAACAAATCCATAGTCAGGAGGTACTCTTGGACCCAGGCCTAGTGTTGGTTAAGTAGGCGGCAGCTGTCTCCAAGAGTGCTTTTTACCAGTTTTAATTGGTTAGCCAGCTGCAGACTTTCCTGGACAGAAGACATCTGGCCACTGTAGTGAATACTGTGGTTACATCTAGGTTAGATTACTGCAGTGCACTCTACTTAGGGCTGCCCTTGAAAAATATTTGGAAACTCTTGTTGGTACAGAACTCTGAAGTGAGGATGTTGACTGGACTGGGTCATATGGACCATATCACTTCAGTCTCGGTTTATCTACACTGGCTTCCGATTTGTTTCTGGGCACAATTCAAGGTGCTGGTCTTGACCTTCAAATCCCTATATGGTTTAGAACCAACATATCTGCAGGACCGCCTCATCTCTTATGAACCCACCCAGCCATTATGGTTATCTTAGGCAGCTCGGCTTCAGGTGCCCCTGCCTTCTGAGATTAAGCGGGTGGCAACATGGGAGAGGACCTTCTCATTCACCAAAACTCTGGAACTCTCTTCCCCGGAAGATTCTTCCGTCCCCTTCTCTTGCTGTCTTCTGCTGGGGGGGAGGGGCAGGGGCAGGAGGACTTTTTTGTTTTGTTTGGCATTTGTTTGACATTCCCTCAATGATCCTTCCTTCCTGACCAGTGTTTTTACAAGAGAGTCAATTTGGTGCAGTGGTTAAGACCAGCGGACTCTAATCTGGAGAACTGGGTTCAGTTCCCCTCTCTTCCAAATGAAGCCAGCTGGGTGACCTTGGGCCAGTCACAGTTCTTTCAGAGCTCTCTCAGCCCCTAAAAACAAGTTGAGCTCACCACTAGCATAATATTAAGAGCTAGAACTTGTGGCTGCCAGACAATCTTAGGCTCTCCTGGCTATTCTACACACCATGCCATATGATGATTTAATTTTAATTTAAGTGTTTTTACATTTTGTATATATTTTAATTCTGTTTTTTAACTTTAAAAAATTGTTTTATTGATGCATGTTGGGGCTGGGGTTAATTTTAATGGTTTTATAGTGTAATTTTATCATGTATGTTTTCAGTTGTTAAGCCCATTGTAAGGGCAGAAAGGCAGAATATAAATTTTGTAAATAATTAAATAAAATTACCCGCGCCTGTTCCCTTATTAGGCACCTGACCTGCCTCTTCTTCCCTGATTCACAGACCCTTCTCAGCTGTTCTCCTGCTGCTCAGCCAATGGCATTTAGAGACTCTTCCACCTGCCACGCCCATCTGTGACATCATGGCAGCTGCCAGAGTTTTAACTTTTCACCACTACCACTGAAGTCTGTAATGTGCTAAAATGAGGATTGTAAATATTTTTAGTGCTCAAATAATACCGTGTTCCTAGAGACATCCGCGTTCGTACATGCTTTTGTACAGATTTTGAGATAAATATATGGTGGGGGGTTTGCTAGCTTTTTTCTGTTACGTAGAATTCAAATGCTGATCTGTACTCCATTTTTTCCCTTCCATTAGAAAGAGCCCGGGATTATCTGCACAAGACAGGAAGGTTCATTGTCATTGGTGGAATTGTTTCGCCTGTACATGACTCCTATGGGAAGCAGGTGGGTATTTTGCTTGGACTCTTCCTCACTGCCGATAAAAATCCACTGAGAAAAAAATGTTTGTGGCACCTCACCTGACTTCCATTGTTTCTAGTGGAACAAATATCACTGGCTTGATGTGCAACTGCCATTCCCCCCCCATCCCCCTGCATCTTTTACTTGGCAGAAATTCAGCAAGTGTTGCTTTTCTTGGTCATGGAGATACAGTGGTGGGAAAATAGGGATGCCAGCATCCAGGTGGGACATGGAGATCCTCTGACATTACAGCCAATGCTCCCTCTAAGCTGTGGAGTCCTGTGAGCAAAAAATCTGCTTTGTGAGAAGAAGAAAAAGAAGAGAGTAGAGATTGGATTTATACCCCGCCCTTCACTACCCAAGGGAGTCTCAAAGCAGCTTACAAACTCCTTTCTCTTCCCCTCCCCACAACAGACACCCTGTGAGGTAGGTGGGGCTGAGAGAGCTCTGTGCCAGAACTATGGCTCGCCCAAGGTCATCCAGCAGGTGCAAGTGGAGGAGAGGGGAATCAAACCCAGTTCTCCCAGATTAAGAGTCGTGCACTTAACCACTATACCAAACTGGCTACTGGCATTAAAGTTGTGAGCAAGTGATTTGGCTACTGCATAAATTAGTTTGCTCTGGAGCCATCCTTCCTGAGCTAAGACAAAAATGTGTGAGCTGGAGGCTAAAAACCAGTGAGCTAGCTCACACTAGCTCAGCTTAGAGGGAACACTGATTATAGCTGATTTCCAGACTAAAGAGATCAGTTCCCCTGGAGAAAACAGATGCTTTGGATTGTGGACTTTATGGCAATGTACCCCAGTGAGGTCTTTGTCCTCCCCAGGTTCCTTGCCTAAATTTCCAGGAGTTTCCCAATCTAGGTCTGGCAGTCCTACCTGAGCCGCAGCCCCCACCACTGGCCAGGGGAGACCTGGCAACCCTATGGGGAAGGCTACTGAACTTCTTTCTGTTGTTCAGCTATTAAAATCCAAATGCCATATTAAGTAAAATGGTTGCACCCTCATTTCAGGGCAGCTCTTGCGCTTGTGAAAGTGTCTGAAGAAAGGTTCACCACAGCTTATGTGAGAACCTTGTAGAAGTGGAGGTGAGAGGAGGTGGTAGCCTCTAAGGGCCTCTGTTTATTTATGCTTGTTTGTCTTGAGGTGTCAGGTAGAATTCAAATCCTGTTTGCTAGCCTATTAGGACAGTCCAGCTGTTGAAATTATCACTAGACCCAACTGGTTTACCTCAGGATTCAGACACATTTTTTTGCAGTACCTCTAGGTGAGAAGCAAGAGGGGCCCATATCGTGGAAAATTTTACCAAAAATGCCTGCATAGTTAAAATATACAGGCTAGGAAGTCTCCCCCTCCAACTCTCAAGAACTTGAGCAGGCTCATTTCCCCTTCTCTCCCTTTCTTCTTTAATGGACCGAACATGCAACCTGGAGTTCATCAACCCATTTGGGGGAGGGAGTAATATTATTTTGGACAATTTACATATTTTCTCTCCCAAGTACGTCAAAAACACCACCTTTTCTTTGGATGGCACCACTGTGTCAGTTTGGGGTATGAGATACTCTAATTTACAGTAATAGTGACATGCTGCATCTAGGTGGATCCCAGCTTAGAGCTGGTGACAAGTTAACCCCAATTATTTGTGGCTGATGAGGATTTGAATTCATGACCTTCCCAGTTCAGCTATGTGCAGCTATGCCAGAGTGGCTGACAGGCTCTACAGCCTGAGATCACTGAACAACTGAAGTGGAAGGTTTGGGTTTTATCAAGAAGTCAACAAGCACTGGGCAACTCTGTTTTGCTACATTTGCTGACATGCTACTATTTTACAGGGCCTGGTCTCTAGCCGACACCGCCTGACAATGTGCCAGCTGGCTGTCCAGTCCTCTGATTGGATCAGGTAAGATAGTACTTTGCATAACCATGACAGAGAACTGGCTCTCTGTAGGTCATGTTTGAAAGATCCACGTTAGCCAGCAGGGAGAAACGAAAAAACAATGGGGCAAACATCATGATTAGCTAGAGGTTTACCTTGCACTGACAGGAAACTCTCACTACTTATGCTTTATTTATTTTATTTATTTATTATTTGATTTCTAGCCTGTCCTCCCCTGCTCAGCAGGCTCAGGATGAGTTACAGCAAACAACAAGACAAAGAGATAAATACAGTTAATATATATATAACAGTCATTAAAAACTTGCTTTGTTTGATTGCTCTTGTACATCGCCCAGAGCCCTGCTGTAGCAGAGGTTGGGCAATTCATAAATATAATAAATGATGATGATGATGATGATACATAATATCAGACAACTACACCATTAGATGGCAATCCGATAGCACAGTTTGACAGTCTCTCTCCGGAAACCATTCAAGTGTGCACCCGCAGATGGTAAGCTGAGTAGCCGAGAAAAAGCAGGCCAGACTAGTATAAAGTGGAACAGGGGAGAACCGGGCAGGGGGAGGCCAATACAGATGGAACAGCCCAATGCAGATAGGCCTGGCAGAACATCTCCCTTTTACAAGTCCTGCAGAACTGTGTTAAGTTCCACAGGGCTCTGATCTCACTTGGGAGAGTATTCCACCAGGCCAGGGCCGGGGTTCAAAAAGCTAGAAGATGCTGCTTAGGGCTGGGATAAAAAGAGTACCCACCATGATCATGGTATGTAGGAAGTCCGGCGGGCAGGACTGAGACAAGCTGGGAAAGAAGGGAAATAGATGGAATGAAAAAGGATATAGACAGCTCATGAAACAGAGACTTGAGAAGCTTTCAACTGAAGTTGGGCAGGTATAGAATGGAGTTTGAATAAGAAACACGAACACATATTGAAAATTTTCAGAGATGTTTGAGTGAATATTTACAGTGAAAAAACTAGCCCCATGTGTGGTTTCACTCAAATGAATCTTTGCACTGCTCTGCTGGCTTTATTTTTCAAAGCTAGTTTATTAATCATTGTATTAATCAGTTTGTTTATTAATCATTGTATTAATCAGCAAGGATGGTTTTTTGGGTATTCTTTGAATTTTTGTGTGTGCATGTGTGTGAGTGAGTGTGTGTGTGTGAGAGAGAGAGAGAGTGCACCTGGAGTCATGGCGACCTCTGGTGATTGATCCCTACTGGGGGCCTGGAGGATATTCAGAGAAGTGGTTGAATAAAGCCTGCCCCCACCTCTGGTATTTCAAGGAGGTCTCCCATCCAAGTACTTGCCAGAGTCAACCCTGCGTAGCTTCCGAGATCTGATGAGATCAAGCTTGCCTGGGCTATCCTGGTCGGGACAGCAAGGCCGTTTTGGAGGTCACTAATTCATTGCCATAGGGCTGCCATAGGTTGGAAGCAACCTGGCAGCACATAATAAGTTTATTAAGGAAAATAAATATGTTCAAGAATCTCAGACAGGTAGCTTTGTTACGTCTGCAGCAGTGTAAATCTGTTGCAGCAAAACAAAACAGGAGTCTTGTGGCACCTTAATGCAGCACAGAAAGTTCACCTAGTTGTGTGTGTGTTTGTGTGTGTGTGTGTGGATGTGTGCAGTCCCTAATTGACTCTGCTATTTCAGTTACACAGTGTAATCCAGGCTTGTGTTTCTCACATGAATGTTTGCTAATTGTCACGCTGCACCACTGACTCCGTAGTCTTAAACCTGAATTCTCGCACATTTCACCTGATGTCAGAGGAAGCGGGTAATCTTAATGCTTTGCACAACAGTCGTTTCTGCATGTGTATATTTCACTTTGGTGTGAAAACATAGGCTTTGATAAGATTATTAGAGATGATTTGTCACTTAGGGAATAAAATATTGTAAGAATACATGATGCTTGTGATATAAATGGTGCAATAGTGAAAGCCTTCCAATACCAAGTAAATACCTGTCAGATTAATCAGACGAAGGGAGAATGATGTGTATCATCCTGAGCTGCTTGGAAGAAGAACAGAGTAAAAATGTAGTAAAGAGAAATAGAGGTCAGAGTAGGGAAACTTGGAATGATCTGCCTCGACCTGGATGGCCCAGGCAAGCCTGGTCTCATCAGATCGCAGAAGCCGAGCAGGGCAGAGTAGGGCTGCCAGCCTCCAGGTGGGGCCTGGGAATCTCCCGCTTTTACAACCGATCCCCAGCTGACAGAGATCAGCTCCCCTGGAGAAAATGGCTGCTTTGGAGGGTGGACTCTATGGCATTGTACCATGCTGAGGCCCCTCCGTTCCCCAAACGCCGCCCTCTCCTGGCTCCACCCCCAAAGTCCCCAGGTTTTTTCCAGCCCGGACTTGGCAACCCTAGGGCAGAGGTGGGTCTACAGTGAAACTAATGAAGCTTAAGCTTCAGGGCCCCCAATCCCAGGGAGCTAGGGTTGCCAAGTCTTGAGCACTCACCGGCGGAGGGGAGTCCTCCTCCGGCCGGGAGCTTTCCTGGCACCCGGTGACATCACCGGAAGTGGAGGAAGTGGAGGGAGGAGCCACGGCTCCCGGTCCCCCTCTTCTGCCGTCCCAAAAGTGAAACTGGCCCAAGCGGGGCTCCCGCGGAGGAGTTGCGGAAGCGGCATTTCCTCTCAGGGCGCCCCCAAGAGTGGGCTGAGGAGGAGGCACCGCCCTTGATTCCTCCAGCTCCGGCCCTTTCAAAACCCGCGCCCCGGAGGAATGTATTTCTCTTCTCGCCTCAGGAGGAAGAAGTCCAGCGGCCACACCTACCTATACTGGCTTGAGGGGACCTGGCTGGGATCGGGGCTGTGGTCGCGTTTGGGGAGGGCAGTGGGCGGAGACCGCTCAGGCCAGACATTAAAACGAAGTCCTGACAACTCTCTCGCTGTAATGATTAGATTTCTAAAAACGTGCAAAGGAGACTGTGTGTGTTGGAGCTTGGGAGTAGGGCGTGCTGACGTCACTTCCGGGTGACGTCATTATGTTGAAGAAAGTCGTCCTGCTGGACGTCTTCAGGGGTGGGGTTCCCCCCGCCGGTGGAATGCTGGCCAGCAGATTGGGAACCCCTGTAGCGGGGGATCCCCCGCCCCCCGGGCTGACTTGGCAGCCCTACAGGGAGCCCCTGAAGCAACTTTTTTTAATGAGTGAATTTTTCAACAAAAATTAATGGAGTTTTTAAAGTGTTTGTTATTAGAACGACAGAATCATAAGCCAGTGAGTTGAAGTGCTTAATATTGACCTTAGAATGGAGCACACTCAATGTTGTAGAGTCCCCTAAAGAGGGCTGGTTGTTCCCAGCAGCCTAGCAGTTCAGTCTGGCCCAGGAACAAACAACTGTACCATAAGGGTGGGGAAAGGCCTGCACAGATCTTGTTGTTTCAAGGCCTGCTTTGGATTATTGCAGGTAAATTATTATGGTTTAGAATTGTTGCAATACATGTTTTTAGTATTCTGTTTGTTAATGCTTCTGAGGAGTTTGGCCTGGCCCAGGAAGAAGCTGCACCATAAGGGAAGGGAAAGGCCTACTCAGATCTTGTTGTTTCAAGGCCTTTCTTTGGATTACTGCAGGTAAATGTTGTAGAACTGTCACGTCTCTGTTGGAAAATACCTGGAGACTTTGGGGGTGGATCCAGGAGAGGGTGGGGTTTGGGGAGGGGATAGTTCTCAGCAGGGCTTTTTTTTGTAGAAAAAGCCCAGCAGGAACTCATTAGCATAATAGGCCACACCCAACCGCAGAAACTCATTAGCATATTAGGCCACACCCCTGACAGGACAGTTCCCTTCCAGGATCAGCTTCCCCAGGTGTCCCACAGCTGTGGGGCACCTGGGGAACCCAAGGAGGGGAGGCAGTTTAAACTGCCTTCCCTCTCTGGATCAGCTTGGCTTTCCCAGGGGCCCCGCGGCTTGTGAGGCGCCTGGCGAACCTGAGGGGATGGGGAGGCTGTAGGCGTGGCCAACTTGGAAGCCAGCCAGAACTCCGTTCCTGTGCGTTCCTGCCCCAAAATAGTCCTGGTTCTCAGCATTGTACAATGCCATAGAGTCTATCCTTCAAAGCAGCCATTTTCTCCAGGGCAACTGGTCTCTGTCAGCTGGAGATCAGTTGTAAAAGCGGGAGAGCCCCAGGCCCCACCTGGAGGCTGGCAACCCTAAAATGTTGGTAATCTGTGCAAGTATTAGAGATCTTTGTTTTAAGTGGGATTCAGGATCCAAGTGAGAAGAACTGCAGCCTCCCAGAAAAAGCCTGGAAATCTTATCTGATGTTCCAATATTGTGAGGTTAACCTGCACTTACAATATATGTATTATATGTTTAGACTGTTTGTACTGTGCATCTTTGTCGATGCTGAAGATATTCGTAGTCAATAACATCCTAAAAAGCCTTGCTATGGAGTAATAGCAACTGGACTGGGATGAACAAGGACTCCGATGAAAACCTCCATGCTTTTATTTATATAGTTTATTGTAATGTTAAATCGCATCTGTTGCATTGCCTCTTTTATGTTTGTGTTTTAGTGTGTTATTCTTAAATTAATGTAGTTGCAGTAGAACTTTATGGCTGTAATTGTAGAGATCAAGATCCCAAGAGGAATAGCAGTGGTTCCAGAAAGTACTTAAGTGGATACCAAAAACACAAACTCAAGGAGAAATGATCTGATGAAATTTCTAAATGTCAAAAGTTATCAAACTATTTCACAAGGTCAAATCAAACTTTGTCAACACCTACAGCTGAAACAAGCCAAGCAAGCACCAGTGAAGCCAGTGATGGTGCCCAAGCCGTAGGAGCTCTTTCTAGCAATCGTCAACCCACTGTTGACACTTCTGATACAGATGACAATCACAGTGGTCAACATGAAAGTACCATGGAACAAGAAGAGACAGAGCAGAAACAGGAAGCAAATTCAGTGATTTCAAAGAATACAGTGACCTTGCAAACTGGCCCATAACAGTTGATAATTATTTTATACAGAATTGTTTAATGCAAGACATCAGGGTTTTTTTCAAAATAATAAAACAGATGATGTATATACCAATTCCAGCAAGGTTTACAAGGAGCAAAACAGAAGTTTCTCAAACAATTATTTTGAAAAATAGTCAGACTGTGATGAGATCCTGGTTAGTTTACGCAAAGAGCAAAGGCTGTATATACTGTTTTGCTTGCAAACTCTTTTCTAAATGCCAAACATTACTTACAACAGGTGGGTTTTCTGACTGGATGAATGTACTCAGAACTTTGGGGAATCATGAAGACAGCATGGAACACAAGAGAGCAATAGGGTTGCCAAGGCTGGGTTGGAAAATACCTGGAGACTTTGGGGGTGGATCCAGGAGAGGGCGGGGTTTGGGGAAGGGAGGGGCCTCAGCATGGTACAATGCCATAGAGTCCACCCTTCAAAGCAGCCATTTTCTCCAGGGGAGCTGATCTCTGTCAGCTGGAGATCAGTTGTAAAAGCGGGAGATCCCCAGGCCCCACCTGGAGGCTGGCAACCCTAAAGAGCAATGTTGTGTCGGATAACAAGAAAGTTAAAAAAACCCCACTGTGGATCAGCAACTTGAGGAACAGATGAGAAAAAACATACAGTACTATTTTGAAGTACTGAAAAGAGTTGTTGCTGTTATAAAGTTTTTAAGTGAAAGAGGTTTAGCATTTAGAGGTCATGAGGAGAAGTGGGGCTCACCAAATAATGGAAGCTTCATGGGGGCCATTGAACTTATTGCAGAGTTTGACCCATTTTTACATGAACATCTTGAGGAATGTAAAAATGAAAAAGTATATAATTACTTACCTATCCAAAACGGTGTATGAAGAACTGATAGAGATCATGGGGAAGCATGTGCAAGATGAAATTGTGACTCAAATCATTGATCTAGACACCAAATACTATGTTATTGTTGATACTACGCCTGACGTGACACATTTTGACCAGCTGGTAATTGTGGCTTGGTACTGCTATGATGAAAAACCCTGTGAGAGATTTTTTAACAATTATACCCAGGGCTTTTTTTGTAGAAAAAGCACAGCAGGAACTCATTAGCATAATAGGCCACATCCAATAGCAGAAACTCATTAGCATATTAGGCCACACCATTGACAGCACAGCTTATTAGCATATTAGGCCACACCCCCACGTTACCAGAAGAGTAGTCATCCAGCCACACCCACCTTTTGCTTCTTATTCTGTTTACCTTGTTTGTTGTCAAAACCCAAGGTTATTTTTGTAGCAGGAATTAATTTGCATGTTAGGCCACGTACCCGTAATGTAGCCAATCCTAATGAGTTTCTGCTGTTGGGTGTGGCCTATTATGCTAATGAGTTCCTGCTGGGTGTGGCCAACTCAGGAGCCAGCCAGAACTCCATTCCTGTGCATTCCTGCCCAAAAATAGCCCTGATTATACCAATAGAAAACCATTCATCCATGACCTTGTTCAACAAAATACAAGAAGTTCTGGGCAAACATAAGCTGTCAGTTGAAAATATCTGTGGTCAGTCCTATGATAATGCATCTAACATGAAGGGCTCAGAGAAAGGGCTGCAAGCACTCTTTAAAAACATTAACAGGTATGCAGACTATGTATCAGGTGCAGCCCATTCACTCAACCTTGCTGGAGTAAAGGCAGTGTCTACTGTGCCTGAAGTTGTTGACTATTTTGGCATTTTGCAGAAGCTGTATGTTTTCTTTTCTGGATCTCCGTGAAGATGGGGAATTTTAAACACACATGGCAATCTAGATTTTTTCCTAAAGAGCTTAAGTGTAACTAGATGGTCTGCACAATATGACGCAGTCCGGACAATTAAAAATGGATATACAGGAATTTTACAAACTCTCAAACATATTTTTGAAGACTCAGAAGAGAAGCCTGAATGTAAACGAGATGCAAAGAATTTATACCACAAGCTGGTAAAATTGGAATATCCAATTTAACAGTTGTTTGGAAAGATGTTCTTAAGCATTTCAGCAAAACAAGCAAGAAACTCCAAATTCCTGGTTTTGATGTATTTGAAGGTTATTTTCTCCTGTTATCTTTACTTTCATTTGTCAAAGGACTCTGAGAAAATTCAGCTAACCGGATTGTATACTACGAATCAGAAGTAAAAGGTTTGTGTGAAGATAATATCTCAAGTTATTCTGATGCTTCCAAACACGTGGTTGCAAAGAAAATTTCAGATGGAGCAAGTGGAAGGGCTTCTTTGAAAGAAGCTGAAAATTTTAGGATAGAAGTTCTAAATCAACTCTATGACTGCTTGGTAATCCAGTTTGGCAAGCGGATCGACCCGTATGAGCAGATTGCAAAAAGGTTCAAGTTCCTCTCAGAATTGGTGAACAATTCTGAAACTGATGAGGACAATATTAAACTTATAATATTGCATTAAAAGATGATATTGACCATAAATTAGTAAACAAGTGTTACCAGTTCAAAGAATATTGACACCTGTGGAAATCCCATAAGAAAACACACCATCTAAAATGCAATGTGCAGAAGTTCTTCAGCTTATTTATGAGCAATGCTTGATTGAAGTGTTCCCTAATATTATTACTGTGCTTAAGCTGTACTTGACAATGCCTATCACAAGCTATGAAGCAGAAAGGAATTTCTCAAAGCTTTCCTTTATAAAGAGCAAATTTCGATTTACCATGACGGAAGAGTGCTTAAATTTTTTACACTTATTGTCTGTAGAAAATGACATCGCAAGGAAGCTCTCATATGACAAAACTGTATGTGAATATGTTGCTAGAAAAAACAGAAAAAAGAATATTTTGTAAAATGTGCTCCATCATTCTATGATGCATCATGCATGTATACGTTTCCCTAATTTTCATCCCTCATAAGCTGAAAACTATAAGGCATAGCCTAGGAAATTTTTATTTAAACAAGTGACTTTGATATGTAAGATAAACCACTACAGCAATTTTAATCAAAATCTGAGATGTAGTGGTTAATTTAAAAAAAAATGTGGTGATCTGCCATGGAATAAGCCAGCTGAAGAGGATAACAGCAGTTACCCAGACCTCCTTGCTGGTGGGAAGGGGCTCACTGTATGGCCCATTTTCAAGGGCCCCACCCCAACACCCTGTTCTCTGCCATTTGAGCCTTGGGATCCTTGCAAGGGCAGCAAAACCCTTTGGACCTTGTTGGATGTTGCCCTATTGTTGCTGGTTGTAAAGGGGCCCCCATAACAGTTCAAGCTTCAGGGCCCCCTAAATATAGATCTGCCCCTGAAGCAGGGTCAGCCCTGGTTAGTATTTGGAAGGGAGACCACCAAGGAAATCAAGGGTTGCAACACAGAGATAGGCAATGGCAAACCACCTCGGTTTGTCTCTGGCCTTGAAAACTCTATGGGGTTGCAATAAGTCAGCTGTGATGTGACAGCCCTTTCCACCAGCACAGAATTTTCCCAGAGGGATTTGGATTTCCTACAACTTCAACCTTCTTATCGCTAATGTTGATGAGAAACCTAATTAAAAGTTATATCACCTGCCGTAATAGTGAATGGGGTTGCGTGGGGCAGCAGGGGGAAGAAGCATTTCGCTGTATCAAAATAATGTCCTCCAGAACTGCATGTCATTCTAAATTTTTCACAGGGTAAGGGAACAAATTCAGTTTCTCCAGCTACCAGAGTTTTTGTGCAGAAGGCTATTGCCACATTATCTGTGTTGCTGAACCATCAGGTTCCTAAAAGGAGAAGGACTGGAGGTCATCCAAAACCAGTTTCTTAAAGCTTTTCAGAATCTCCCTAGAGGGAACTCCATCTATCTTGCTTTCGAGTCAAAGCTGGAGTCCCTTCTACTGTGGCACAAATACCCAAGATTTGGCTCCGATGCCAGTAAATACACTTACAAAAGAAAGTATGTTTGATCAGTGTCTCATAAGTAGAGCAGGCAATGTAAAAGCATGTTATTCTTTTATGTTAAATCTAGAATTGTTTCCCTTAAGGAAGGCAATTAGAGACAAATTTTACCCTGGGGGCTTGTATCGATCTGAGCGCTGTTCAGAACTCCTACTTTTGTATATGGTGTCAGATTATCAAGAGTGATCATACACAACAAATGTATCTGCAAGACTTAACATTTAAGCTACTGCTTAAAAAGCTTTTACAAGACTCAAGTTTCAAATCATGCCTTCAGCTTACCTAGATGGAAAAATGCTATAAAATCCTAGCTTCGATTTTGTGTCTGTTGCCAGGGGGAAATTAAAAATATTGTATATTGTATCTTATATACTGGACATTATATAACGCTCCTACAGTGAGGTTTTTTTTTAACTATCCTTGATCTCTACTCCAAAGCGAGGAGCGCAGCTAAAATTTGTCTTTTACGGGCAGAATGTTTTATGTTTGGCCTGTTTAGCCCACAAGATTCACTATGAATTTGTACAATTCATGGCTGTTTTCTGTCATGGAAATCATTTAATATAATTATTACTTTGTAGTGCACCTAAGGGGCTGCGGCGGCTCAGTGGTTAAGATGCTGAACTGCAGACCGGTAGTTCGGCAGTTCAAGACCTGAGTGCCATGTGACAGAGTGAGTTCCCATCTATGGTCCCAGCTCCTGCCAATCTAGCGGTTCGAAAGCAAATTGCAAGTAGATAAATACAGGGGTTATTTGGGGCTGGAGTGAGGCGGAGCAGCCACGGGCCGAATCAGATTCTCTGATCTAATTCAGCTCGCTGCCGAATTGCCGCCAAAATTTGGCAGCGGCTTAAAAAGCAGCTGGAGGGGAGGGAGTTTGAGGGAGAGGCTCCAAACTTACAAGGTAGCTGCTGGAGCCTCTCCCCCAAATACCCACCACGTTTCAAGAAGATTGGACCAGGGGGTCCAATTCTATGGGCCCCCAAACAGGTAACATTTTTTCTCACCATAGAGAACAATGGAGGTGATGGGGCATCATGTTTGGGGGCCCGTAGAATTGGACCCTGTGGTCTAATCTTCTTGAAACTTGGTGGGTATTTCGGGGAGAGGCCCCAGCAACTACCCTGGAAGTTTGGAGCCACTCCCTCAAACCCCGTCTCCTCCAGCCCCTCATATACCCTATTAGTTTTTGCCATTGATTTCAATGGCCCATAGGATATAATGGGGCTGAAACTGACATTTGGCTGGCCAAATGACTCCAGAATCAGCTTGCATTGCTGAAACTGACATGTGGGGTCATTCGGCAGCCGGAACAGATGTGGCCTGATTTGGCCCGATCTGAATCAAGCCAAAAAATTTTATTTGCACACCCCTAGTGGGCACAAATGCCAGTGGTGGCAAGCCCCTCCCCCAGCGCCCAGCAGGCCTGTGGAGGAAGCGAAGTGAGAAGGGGTTTAAAGTTTAAACCCCTTCTGTTTAGAGTCATGCAGCAGCAGCAGTACGATCTTTCCACTGTATTCTATGGGGCCCTTCTTGCTTCGTTCCCCCCACCTCTTGGCAGGCCAGCTGGGGAAGGGAAGGGGAGGCTTTTGAAAATGCCCCCCCCCTTTTGCTTCCCTTTCTGACACACTTCCAGTGATATCTGGGGGCATGGCATATGCTAATGAGTTATGCTAATAGGTATGCTAATGAGCTCCTGCTCTTCTTTTTCTATGAAATGACCCCTGGATAAATAGGTACCGCTTTGGTGGGAAGGTAACAGCATTCCATGCACCTCGGCATCTAGTCATGTCAGCCACATGACCTTGGAAACATCTTTGGACAGCGCTGGCTCTTCGGCTTGGAAACAGAGATGAGCACCGCCCCCTAGAGTTGGATTCGACTGGCTTTCAAGCAAGGGAAACCTTTACCTTTACCTTTAATACACCCAAATCTACTTTAATCTGGCCCCAGTGATGCTGCACAGCTTAATGACATGGGCCTTGTGGACTCCTGTGTCACTGGATATGCAGCCTTTGTATGTGTGTGCTTATGTATGTGATATCCTTTGATTTTGAACAAGTATCACTAACCAGAATCACTAAATGTAGAGATAACCTTTCCCATTTCTTCTGTCGCTTGGGGAGTGAAGCATTGAAAGCACTCTGTGTTCTCTATATGCTGTTCTTGTTCTTCCAGTGTCTTTGCTGCTCATTCATGCCTCTCTAGGCAAATACATACTCCAAAGATTCCCATCTGGGGATGGTGGTAACTAAAATAGAAGTCATTCATGTCAAGTTGGCCAAACCTTAATCATCACAGGAAATATAAGCCATGTTTATTGCAGTGCCTTAAACCCTTCTTTGCTAGTATATCTCTTTGGAACGTTTGGTGAACTGTCCATGCCAATGTTACAGTCACACAAAGATCCTGTCCTCCAATTCCACTCCACTGAGCAAAGTTTACTGAAATATTATACTCCACTTTTCCTTTTGGCTTGAGTTTGAAGCCTTCTTCCAATCTAACAAGTCTTAATCCAAATTAAGAGGCTCTTCCATTGGAGGAAGACCCACTTAAACTGAGGGAAGACTCCTTGGAGGATGGTTGGCTCCACCCCAGTATTACTCACTAAATGAGATATTGACAGCTATTGAAAAGAATAAGCAGAGGAACTTTGCACAACTGTACCAAACTCAAAATAAAACATAATGCCTGATGCAATGAGGAATTCCACTCAATATAAGAACAAGGCTAATCCAACAAAACAGACATTTCTGATTGTTTTGGATCCGGCAGAGGCTGTTTCAGAAAGGAACACAAATTACAGATATCTGCAAAAGATGCAATAATGGGGGAGGCATCTCCTGGTGCCTGGACTTTAAGGTCTGTATCCAGTGAACATATCCAGACTGGAAGCCCCTTGAGATTATCATTGTCATTATATGTGGGCTAAGTGCACATAAGTATGGGTCTTAAATGCCACACAGTAAAGATGTGCAGTACTTATCATGAAAAATTGTTATGGTTAACCTGGAACTCTAAAGATTCTTTATACGTTTACAAGCAGCTTAAAGAAATACCATTTTCAGCAGTCAAGTGAATTGTTACAGATTCCCATAGATGCTATGGAGGGCAACGAAGTCCTGTGAGGAAAGGATGAAGGAGCTGAATATGTTTAGCCTGGAGAGGAGATGACTGAGAGGTGATATGATAACCATCTTCAAGTCCTTGAAGGACTGTCATATAGAGGATGGTGTGGAGCTGTTTCTGTTGCCCCAGAAGATCGGACCAGAACCAACAGGTTGAAATTAAACCAGAAGAATTTTCAGCTAAACATTAGGAAGAACTTCCTGACAGAGTGGTTCCTCAGTGGAACAGGTTTCCTCTGGAAATGGTGGGCTCTCCTTCTATGGAGGTTTTCAAACAGAGGCTAGACGGCCATCTGACAGCAATGCCAATTCTGTGAACTTGGGTAGATCATGAGACGAAGAGCAGGAAGGGTTGCAGCAGTGTGCTTACATGCCCGGAGAAATGATGAATGCCACTTGGGGTCAGAAAGCAATTTTTCTCTGGGCCAGTTTGGCCAGGAATCCTGGAGGGTGGGTTTTTTGGTCATTTTCTGGGCATGGAACAGGGGTCACTGGGGGTGTAGGGGGGAAGTATTTGTGAATTTCCTGCATTGTGCAGGGGGTTGGACTAGAGGACCCTGGAGGTCCCTTCCAACTCTATGATTCTATAAAAAGGAAACTCCCCCCCCCCCCCCCGGAATTCCAACAAGTAAAGCACAGTAGAAGAAATTAGTACAGATGCTTTCCTCTCTATCTGAAACAGATGTGACAAGGCACAGTAATAAAGATAAGCACCTACTCACCCAGGAACTGAACCTAGCCTCCAGAGATTTCCTACTTTATCTTTCACCACAGCTGCTTTCTTCTGCCAAAGGACTCTTTAACTCTTCCCATTCTCTCTCTCTGTGGGTTTTAAGTACTCTCAAGCTGCTTCCAGTTTATGCTGACCCTATGAATTAATGACCTCCAAAACATCCTATTGTTAATAGCCTTGCTCGGGTCCTGCAAACTGAGAGCCGTGGCTTCCTTGATGGGAGTCAATCCATTTCATGTTGGGTCTGCCTCTTGTCCTGCTGCCTTCAACTTTTCCCAGCATTAGTGTCTTTTCCATTGACTCTTGTCTTCTCATAATGTGAACAAAGTCTAATAGCCTCAATTTAGTCATTTTTAGTTTCTAGGGAGAGTTCAGGCTTGATTTGATCTAGAACTCACTTATTTGTCTTTTCGATGGTCCACAGTATCCATAAAACCCTCCTCCAACACCATATGTCAACTGATTCTGTGCAGAGAACAGTCAAGGGATTTTCAGAATCCCTCCTTTATTATCACTCTCAATTGTTCACTCCTATTTCCCTGAGCCTTGAACTGCATTCGGCTTGCTTCATCCCAGGCTGGGCAGTCTCTTGATTACAGGATAAATGAAGTTGCCCCAATAACACGCCACTTGCCTGGAGTGAGGTAACCTAAGATAACCTTCATACACAAAAACCCTCCCAAAGTTAGCCTTGTTTTGTGTGAACTGAGCCTTTAGTGACATTATTAGTGAGAGTGTTTTAATTAGCAAGCTGGCTTCTCTGAAGAAAGCTCAGGTGAAGTGAACAGGAAAATGGAGCTCAGCTGCCAAGAAAATGTTTAAGAAAACAGCCCAATTTAGCAGCTCATTACATTTTCAATTAAGGCCTTGTGCCGCTGCTCAGCCGATGAGGTTTCCGAGGCTTTCTTTATAAAAGATGAGCCTTAAATAAGGGAGCTTGGGAATTTCATCACCTTTCTATAGCGTGCACGCCCTCATCTTGTGAGAGACAGGCGTAAAATTGTTGGGCCGCCACAACGCCTGGGAATGACCACACTGGGCTTTGTAAATGAGGGGATGTCATCGGTTTCAGCAAACATGCGGTATGGAAACAGTTGGGAAGGCAGCTGTGGGAACTGTTGGTAACTTGAGAGGCATCCTAAACTAGACTATAGAAATAAAATAATGGCTTGGGTCTGCTGGTAACATCCATTAAAGGAGTGAGCTTTTGATGCCCCCCCCCCCCCCGCTGCAGCCCAAAATGGCCCCTGAAATGCTGCTCTTGGGGGAGAAGGACACCCCACAGGAAAAACATGGAGGGGGGAGTTGGAGGCTTGTAGCAGGAGGTAGAAATCAGTGAAAATCGGTCTCCTCTCCATCAGTGGAAATCCTCTTTTGGATGAAGCCCAATCTTTTTAATTGAGCAAGTATTGATTTTTTTACCAAGGTTAGGGGTGAATGTCTGTCATGGACTCTAAATAAAGCATTTTCAGTAAGGATTCTCCAGTGAGGTTCTTGTTATGACAGTACAAAGCCACAAGTGCAGCTCTGTTGTACGAGCGTGAGGTACCCATAACAGTGTGCCCCTATTTAGAGAGATTTGATCAGCTTGAAGGAAAAACTTAGAGACTACAAAAAGCATATGGGAATAACATTAGAAGAAATGGATGAAAGTGGATGGCTTTTGTTTTTAGAGATTTTTTAAAATAATTGTACTTGTAAAGTTTATATCTGATTTAACTTTTTAAAATGATTGTTATTCAGTTTCCTGAAAAGTAACCTCATTGCTTAAAATAACTGAATTTAGTATCAGCCTGTTGTCTACATTCAGAAGTTATTTTTTTACAGTTTATTTTTGATATAAAAATGTGGTTTTATTGTGTACCTGGATTTTCCTGTGTGGATAAATCAATCCAGAAAGTGAATTATTGCTATTGTGCAGTGATATGCAGTATCCAGTGATGTGTGGATGCTGCCCAAGCTGAAGAACCATCACTTCTATATGGTCCTCTTTTTATTTATGTTATTTATAGTCCACCTGTCTCACTGAGACTCAAGGCAGATTATACAGTGCAAATCAATACAACCAATAGGACCGGGCATGTAATAAGCAATGCAATAGGACCAGGATTACAGGAAGCATAAGTATTTAACATGGCACGTTAAATGAAGAAAATGGTATTACATAAATGGTACAGTGAGAGCATGATAATAGAGCAGACATATAATAATACTGTACACAGTATTATAGTCCACAGTCCTGTTTCCTTTACTGAAGCATTTTTCTGAACCATTCCATTATTATATAGCCTTATACCTTTACAAAAGTGCCCTCCTGAACCATTCTGTTTAACATAGTTTGCAGAATCACAGAAGCATGAGAGCCTTCCTGGCCTTCCCTTATAGGCCATTCTACAAGGTGAGGACCGCAACAGAGACTTTATGTGTATGGGCAGTTATTGATCTTACCCATTTGCAGCATAACACCTGCAGAAGGTCCTGGTCCAATGAGCAAAGTTGTCATGGCAAAGCCTAGGAGGAGAGGTGGTCCTGCAGATGTGAGGGTCTAAGACTATGAAGGGCTTTGCATGTGATAGCCGGTACCTTGAACTGAACCCGGTAATTGAGGGGTAACCAGTGGAGTGACTGCAGAATCGGTATAATATGCATGCTCCACCTAGCTCCTGGTAATCATATTAACCAAGTTGCAGCAGTCTATGCTGACTGGAAACTCTGAGCTGACTTCAAGGGCAGACCCATATACGATGCATTGCAGTAGGCTAGTCTCATTGTTACCATGGCATGGATTCAGGTGGCCAAATTGGCTGAGTCAAGGTAGGGGGACCATCTTCAGGGCTAAATGATGTTGGAAGAAAGCAATTTTTTGCAACTGTATTAACGTGCTTCTCCAGTGGTAAAGCTGGGTCCAGTATAACCCTTGGGCTCTTACGTGAGTCAGTAAGTGTCAGCTGATCCCCATCAAAAGTAGGAAGCACAATCTCCTTCAGAATTTCAGACTTCCCCAGCCAGCATTACCTCCATCTTGTCAAGATTTAGTTTCAGTTTATTCACTTTTAGCTATTTAACTACAGCAGTCAGTCAGTAGCATTGCCTTTGTCTACAATTCAAACAGAGATTATCAATTAAAGCTACCAGCACTGTATGCCATAGCCCAGCCCAAAACTAGACTGAAAAGTGTCCAGAGCAGATGAATTATCCAAGATGTGGATTTGGCCTACCACTGCTTGCTCAGTCACCTTGCCCAGAAAGATTAGAGACTGGGCAATAATTGACTATATCACATTTTTGTAAATTTTTAGAGTAGTGGATGGATAACCACCTCTTTGAGTGGTCAAGGGAAGGCACCCTAAATCAGTGACTGATTTATGGTGGACCTCAGCAACTCATTAGTGTGGTTCTTACATGATTTCAGCAACCAAGATGGACAAGGATCCAGAGTCCATGGGGTGATCTTCACAGATCCCAGGATTCTGAACATCCCTCACAGTAATTGGGTCAAAAAAAGTCCATGATGGATTAGACAGTTCTTCTGTCTAAGTCATGTTACAACCGGCATCCAAATCAAAACATATTCAAGAGATTTTACAGCAAAAAAAAAGCCCCAAACACCTTTGCCAAGCATTTCAACTAATTATCTGTTTCTGAGAAAGTAAAGGCTTAGCTTTAGACATCAGGAGATGTCTTTACCTGCTGAGATATCTTTACTTGCTGAAATGGCACTGGGTGCAGGGAGAATGCGAGAGGACAGTAATACCTTTTGTGAATCTGATTTAGGGCATAACAACATGATGTGCCTGTCATGGGTACACAACCAGACACACAGTCAGATGTACATCAGGGGAACTCACCTTAAAAAGCATTTATTTGCTTGATGCTTTGAGTGAGCACTGTGAGGGAGAAGAAGGAGCTTCCAGTTTCCCTCCTGCCCCACTTTCGTCACTGAAAAGGGTGCTGCCAGTGAGGAGCCATGCAAAGCCAGAGAAAAGTGGAGAAAAGCCCCTCCCACCTTTTCTGCTGGTGAAAGTGGGCTGGGAGGGAAACCAGACACTTCTTCCCCCAGCAGTGCTCCCTTGCAGCACCAAGCACATTTTAAGATGAGTTTCCCTCAGTGTATGTTTGACTGCGAGTCTGGTGGCACATCCATGACCCGACATGTGCTGGGTGTATTGTGTAGTTATACCCTTCATCCCTGGTCTTTCAGTTGCTGATCCCTGAATAATTTTTGTATCACACTGTTTCGGCTGGTGCTCCATATTTTTGTGGTCATGTGGTTTAGACTTTGTTATGTATTGACCATGCGGTCGCCATGTGCTCCAGCAAGGGCGACCGCCATGTGGCCAGAGCACATGGCCAAGAAACTACCTGAGCTTCCGCCAGGTAGAACAAAGGCCAGGTGGATTTGAACTGGCCACCAATCATGTAGCTAGGTTTCTCCCAGGAAACCTATGAGATGTAAATAGACTGATAATAGCCTATCAGGCCAGTTGGGCAAGGTCAGGGGATTATCCTTGACCATCATAAAAAGAGGGCTCGGAGCCCTGGGTGTTATGCTTCATCCGGACCAGCAATAAAGATCTAGCTGTTTCACTGTTCCATGGACTCCCGACTCCAATACTTCTCAGACTTGCTAACAGCAAAATTGTTCGGTACAGAGTTCTTTGGCATTCCAACATGCTGTCAGTGCTTAGCATTTCTCTTTGTGGAATGAAATGCTTTAGCTGGAGGCATTTTCTTCACGCCATTGGCTAATGTGGCTGGTGTGGTGATAGGCAGAGCTGCAATTATAAGCCCCAAGTTATCATTCTTCATTCATCTTTGTGGCTGAAATTTAACTGAACAAGGTACGTGGTGGGAAAGATTATATTTAATGAATGGTCTCGACTGCTATAAATCTAACAGTCTTTTTTTGTTATAGTTGAATCAAAATTATCTGTCTAGTATTCCTTTAACGAAATCCCCACCCCGAGTCCAAATGCTTATTCTTTGTTATTAATCTTATCTAAATATTAAGGAAAAGCTTTATAAATAGGTATAGCATCTTTTATTTGCACAAGTACGGACGTAGCTGATCATTTTTAGGTTCTTATTCAGCAGCTAGTTGTTCTGACAAGCAGTGAGACATCTACATACACAGCTGGATATGTACAACATTGTAAATATATATATTTCAATGAATAAATTTCCATATTGCAAGTTGGGGTTAAATCAGATTTAAAAGCTAACAATTATAGCTCTAAAACTCAGTAAGTACCAATACTCCTCTTATCAACAGCTGTAAAATCAAAACTTGGTAAAACTGAAAGTGACATCAGACTGGTTTTCAAAACAGATTGGCTTTACAAAGCTTCTTAAAGGGGGTGGGGGCAACAGCTTGGCGTCACTTCCAGGGGAAACCCAAAAGTAATGTCATGCCTCTCTAGGAATTATTGGAAACTCTAACGTGATGGCATCACTTTGGGGTCATAATGGAAGTGACATCATGGGGTTGGTGCACCATTAAAAAGTAGGGTTGCCAAGTCTGGGTTGGAAAATACCTGGAGACTTTGGGGGTGGAGCCAGGAGAGGGCGGGGTTTGGGGAGGGGAGGGGAGGGGCCTCAGCATAGTATAATGCCATAGTGTCCACCCTTCAAAGCAGCCATTTTCTCCAGGGGAGCTGATCTCTGTCAGCTGGAGATCAGTTATAAAAGCGGGAGCTCCCCAGGCCCCACCTGGGGGCTGGCAACCCTATTAAAAAGGTAAGTCCCTACCCCTATGATCTCCCATCAGTGCAGCAGTTTCCAAATAGAGGTTCCTGCAAGTGACTGCTCCTAGGATCTTGAGAATAGTCAGGACTGATGCTTTGCGGGGGTGGGGGGGTTGCAAAAAATACTTTGAGGGCACTCTAGCACCTATAGGTGCCATGTTGGGATTATTGGCCTAAATCATAGGTCTTCTGCTAGTGGATTATGACCAAATGATAGTTTTTGACACACCAGCAACATTACAACTATATCTTGGAAAGAGGAAAGGAGAACATTAAAACAGAAATTCATGTAGTGCTGAGAGACAGAGACAGCAATAGTTAAAATAATATAGACAATAAAAATTAGAAGTGGCTCCCTCATTACAGATTAGGGTTAAACAGGGCTTTTTTTTTTTTGGAAACAGAGGTGCTGGAACTCTCAAGAGGGAAATGAAGTTTTCAATCTGTATACTGAAAACTCATGAACTTTTAAGCATTTTTAAAAGAATTTTGTTGAAGAGGTTTTGGAACTCTGTTCCGGTCCATTCACCCAGAAAAAAACCCCTGGGATTAAAGAAGACCTTCCCCCCCTCAGTCTGGAGGAGTTGAAGGTTCATGGTCTAAACCACTAAGAAAAAGATGTACTAGTGAAAGTTAAGGCATTGGGAAGCCAGGACTGTATAACAAAAAATAAAGGCATCGATTGGCTTGGAAGAAACCTGAACATAGGTTTATAAGACATTTCCATTAGCATCTGGCTAACTACTTGATGGGGCTTCAGTGGCTCAAGTGGTTAAGACGCTGAACTGCAGACCAGAAGGTCAGTAGTTCAGCAGTTTGAGATCTGAGTGCTGCATGAGTGAGCTCCCATCTCTGGCCCCAGCTCCTGCCAACCTAGCAGTTCGAAAGCAAGAAATTACAAGTAGATAAATAGGTACCACTTTGGTGGGAAGGTAACAGCGTTCTGCGTGCCTCGGCATCTAGTCGTGCCGGCCACATGACCACAGAAACGTCTTCGGACAGCACTGGCTCTTTGGCTTGGAAACGGAGATGAGCACCGCACCCCTAAGGTCGGATTCAACTGGCTTTCAAGCAAGGGAAACCTTTACCTCTACCTAACTACTTGATGGAATAATGGCTGCAGCTGGAGTTTAGACTGTACATAATAATCAGTGGTAAGTCTGGAGTAAATTAGAAAGCAGAGGTATCGACTTCCGGAAGACTTGCGAAGAATGGCGGACACGTCCCTCCGCGCTAGCGGGGGAGGCGATGCGTACCCGATGGGAAGAAGTGGCTCTGGACAGGTGCTGAGCCCCCAGAGACCCCAGTGAGGGGGCTCTGCCTGGGGTGGCACGAGAAGGGATCTCTCCCAGCGGTGGCGACCACGGGATTTGAGGTCCCCCTCATCACCCCCATAGGTTCCCCCATCGCGGGAGCCGCATGGCTATAGCGCAAACTGTGAAGCAGCAGAGAATATGAAGCGATGAAGCAGTAACTTCCAGCTACGCAAAGGTGAAAAAGTGAGTCTCAAACGTGAAATAAGCAACTTAGCGGGAAAAGCGGCGGGTGGAGAGAAATCCCCCCCCCCTTCCATTATCGGCATACTTACGAGGCTCTTTCCCACGGCGTTACTGAAGGAAGGAAAGCTTAGATGAGCTGCTAGATGCCAGTATCGCATACTTGAGGACTTAACAATTAAAACGATACAAGTGCAGCTGAAAAAATCGCTTCTTATCTCCATCTTATCTAAATGTAAACAACAGCGAAGTCTCAACAATGGCGGGGAAACCGAAACCTTCCCCAAAGCTAGCAACTACAGTTCCGAGTTCAAAGGTTGATACCACTGAGATGAGCGCGGTGTTCTCCTCGCTATTGTGACCTCTAGTGGATCAAATGATGTCACTGAACATCAAGATGGATAAAATGCAGTCGGAGCTGAAGGAGTCGAATAAAGTTACAGAGAAGCTGCAGCGGGACCTTATGGAGGTCAAAACGTCAGTAAAAAATCAAGATTCAAGACTACAGAAAGCAGAGAAAGAAAAGGCTCTTCATCATGATTCCCTTCTGAAATTGCAAATGGAACGGGCGAATTTCTTCCTGAGACTGCAGAACGTACCAGAAATAAAAGGAGAAGACCTTAAAGGACTGTTAAGTGAAGCGTTGGCACCGTTAACAGGCTTAAAACCAGAAGAATTAAAAAGCGATATGGATATGGTCTATAGGACCTACCCAGAATATATTAAAAAGAAAAGCCTGCCAGGTGAAATTATGATAAGGTTCTCCAAGAAATCAACAAGGGATGTGGTTTTAAAAGCCACAAGTAAAGCAGTTCTGAAGATCCAAGAAGAAGAAGTTAAAGTTTTGAAAGATGTACCATTTGAAATACGGAGAAGAAGAAAAGCCTACAGAAAGCTGACAACATGGCTCCAGTCTGAATCAATAATATACCGTTGGAATACTCCAGAGGGACTTAGCTTCAGCATCAAAGATAAGAAATATAAGATTGACTCTGTTGAACAAGCGAAAAATTTTTTGGAAAAAGACAAAGAAAAGAAAAAAGGCAGAGACACAGATGATTCGCTGGCTTCACAAGAAAGTATGTACGGTTTTGATAGCTCTAAGAGCGAAGAAGAGAAATCAGACTCGGAGTTAGGAGCAGTAGCTCCAAAAGTACATGTTGAGACTAAGAAAACCAGAAGAGGACAAAAGAAGAAATGATTGTTAAATGTTTATTAAGCATATGCACTAGTATGAATTATAAGCTTTGTTATTAAGTGTTGTCTCCAAACTATGCATACTGAAAATAGCTTTTTGAATGGAAAAAGTAACAAAGTAATATGTGTTAACCATGTTTTTCTTAAAATGCTATAATAATTTTTTAAAATTGATAGATTAAGCATTTTATAAAGTATTATCTGTATAAGATAAATTTAGCATAGTAAGTAGCGTAGAAATGTAGAATATAGATAAAATCAAAAAAAGAAAAAAGAAAGCAGAGGTATCAACTGGTTTGGCCAATATAGTTCTAAGGCTGAGCATATCAGCGTAGAATGGACCACTTCAGCTACTGTAGACCACTGTGTCAAGCAGCCTGCAAACACCCAAGGCTAAGTGGCTGTGGAACTGACCGTTGATATGAACGGGAGCCCAGTGCTCAGGATAAATGGGTAGTAAATAAATATTTACTGATGACTAATCAGTGTATATATATTTAACATATGATATATTAAAAAATAATCAATAATGGCCATTTGCAGATAAGACCAACTGAACATTTCGTTGTTTCTTCCTCACAATAGAGTGGACCCCTGGGAATGTTACCAGGATACCTGGCAGACTACTTGCAGTGTACTCGAACACCACCGGGATCTGATGAAAGTAAGTTGATCGTGAAGAATGGTGGGAGATGTTTGCTGCACGCATGCTTTGGTTATGTATGTTCAGGGCTCGATTTCAGCAGGAATGCGCAGGAACGCCGTTCCGGCTGGCCTCCGAGCCTGCCCCGCCCCCTCCCTGCCCGGCCTGAGCTTTTTACACTTAAAGGGAAAGTTCCTGCAGAGAGCCAGCAGGAATAAGCTCCACCAAGTGCTTTCCCTTTAAGAGCAAAAAAAGCCAGGAGAAAGCCCCGCCCAGAGATTAAGCACAGGGGCTAGGCTTTCTGCATTTGGCTTGACGATGTTGCGTGGCTTTCCCTGCTCCAGTAAGTTCTCTGTTCTCTTTTCCCTCTCTCTCTCTCTGCCCCCCCCACCTTTCTTTCTGTCTTTCTTTCTGTCTTTCTCTCTCTGGCCCCACCTTTCTTTTATTCCTTTCTCTTTCTCTCTCTCCCTCCCCCCTTCCTTTCTCTCTCCTCCACCTACCTACCTTCCTTCCTTCCTTTCTCTGTCTGTCTACCTTCCTTCCTTCTTCCTTCCTTTTCCTCCCTTCCTTTCTCTCTCTCCCCTCACCAACCTCTTCCTTCCTTCCTTCCTTCCTTCCTTCGTCTGTCTACCTTCCTTCCTCCTTCCTTCCTTTTTCTTCCTTCCTTCCTTTGTCTCTCTCTCCCCCCACCTACCCCTTCCTTCCTTCCTTCCTTCCTTCCTTCCTTCCTTCCTTCCTTCCTTCTGTTCTTTCTGTTTTTATTTTAAAAAATTGAAAAGGGGGGGATGTAAAAAAGCAGAGAGCCCAGGAAATGCTGGTTTTGACAATATCTTTAATTTTTGAGAATCTCTTTAGTTTTTTCATGGCATCTTCTGCTTAAGAAAAGTAACTTTGAAGCCTGAGTTCATTGTTGGGTCTTGTTGGGAATGGCTTGCAAATATATGTGTGTTTAAAGTCTGTATTAAAGTGGTTTGGTGCTTACTGCCATGTAAGAGAAAACATCTGAAAAAGTAGCTTCATTGTTGTCTGTATTGTCAGAACACTTGACTGTTGCATGGGGGACATCTTTGGGGGACATCTGCAGAGAAACAGAGTTGTAACTAAAAATGAGCATGGTCAGCTGCACTTTGGAGATTGCCTGTTTTGTGACATTTTAAAAAGTGGGCAGAGTTTCTGAAGAAGATGATTGTCCCTCTTCTCCTGCCAATGGATTGACATCTGCCTTTAATGGGCCAGCAAAGTTGATGTTCTTAAACCTCTTAATAAGAGAGATTTCCGCTTCTGAGGAGTTCCAACGATTGGTGATCTTGTGATGGTAGTGATACTTTTATGTGGTATAAAGACCACCTGTTCACAGGATAATTTTACCTGTGGGACAGACTCTGCATGGTAACCACTCCACTGGTACATAATTGCTTGTAAAAAGTATTATAGTGTAATAATTCAGGTGGGTAGCCGTGTTGGTCTGAAGCAGCAGAACAAAGTTGGAGTCCAAAGTTTCATCCAAGGTATAAGCTTTTGTGTGCATGCACACGTCTTCCATCTGAAGAAGTGTGGGTGGCACATGAAATCTTATAATAAATAAAATTTTGTACCTTGAATAAAATAGTCCACAAACTACTCCCATCCAGTGCATCCACAAACCTAGAAGAAGAAGAGATTGGATTTATACCCCGCCCTTCACTCCCCAAGGGAGTCTCAGAGCGTCTTTCAAACTCCTTTCCCTTCCCCTCCCCACAACAGACACCCTGTGAGGTAGGTGGGGCTGAGACAACAGCTGGTACAGAGCTATGGCTTGCCCAAGGTCATCCAGCAGGTGCAAGGGGGGAGTGGGGAATCAAACCCGGTTCTCCCAGAATAGAGTCCACACACTTAACCACTACACCAAACTGGCTCCTAGCGTTGTTCTGCCAGTGAACTAGGGTTGCCAGCTCCAGGTTGAGGAAATCCCTGGAGATTTGGGAGTGGAGGGTGCAGTTTAGGGGAAGGAGGGACCTAAGCAAGGCATAATGCCATGGACTCTACTTTCCAAAGCAGCCATTGACCTGATCTCTGTAGTTTGGAGCTCAGTTGTAATTCCAGGAGATCTCCAGACCCCACCTGTAGGTTGGCAACCCTAAAAAATCATATTCAGCGTACTAGTTCTGCAGGAAGGCAACCTGATTTCCATGGGAACCTAACCCTTAGGAATTGATTCCAATCCAGTGTGGGAATAATTGTTGGACATAAGTTATTGGTTCAGGCAAGGTTTTGTATAGATGGGACAGAAAATAATGTTTTTATTGGTTTTGTCAAAACTGTTTTGACAACAAGGTAAACAGAATAAGAAGCAAAAGGTGGATGTGGCTGGATGACCACACTTCTGGGAACACTGGGTGTGGCCTAATATGTTAATGAGCTGTGCTGTCAGGGGTGTGGCCTAATATGCTAATGAGTTCTTGCTGGGCTTTTTCTACAAGAAGAGCCCTGTGTATGTTCCACCATTCTACAGAACTCAGAATTTTGTATTTAGTGTAAAATTCAGCATAGGCTTGCTGTTTGCCCAGCCTTGTCCCCAATATCCTATCCCGTCCTCAAGAAACTGAGGAGCAAGAGAAAAAAATTCCTAGAAAATGGCCTGCATGGTGACACTTTTTGCATCTTCTTGGTCTTGACCATAGATATTAAGAGAAATTCCTAGAACATCATCTGGAAGTGATGTCACATCCTCCCAAATTCCACCCTTCCCCAGGAACCCCTCTCAGCAATTGAGCAATGCAGCCCTTTTACTATCATGCAACTGAGCAACAAAAAGTGGGGAAAGGAAGCGGGGGAGAGAAAACCAAAATTCCACTTAGCTGGAAAAAAAATATCTTATTCTCACTTTCCCACAGAATCCCCCCTCCTCTTGAAGCCAATTCTGCTACTACAGCTATAACTACTGCCTACGCACGCATACACTATTTTTATTTTGGAAAATACAGGGAAGGCTTATTTTATTAAACATGCTTTCACTGACAAACTGCCCCTTTCTTTGGTGCCATTGAGGCACAACCCAGTGACCCTGTGATGTTCCACCTCATGGGGTTTTCAAGGCAAGAGATGAGCAGAGATGGTTTGCCATTGCCTTCCTCTGCATAGCAGCCCCTGTCCTTATTAGTGGACGCCCATCCAAGTACTAACTCTGGCCAATTCTGCACCAGCGGTTGCCCCGGTGTCGTCCCCCAATAAAATCCATGGCAGAGCAACAGTTCCCCACTTGTTGCCCTGGGTCAGCAGCTGGCCCGAATCTAATCCTCGTTCCCCCTGGATCTTCCGTTTCAGGGATTTTCAGGTTTCTTTTTTTTGCCACGGGACTGAAGTCGGGGCATTCTAGTGGGGAACTCGCAAATCAGGGTTTCTTGCTCCACCCCTTTAACACCCCTCTGCTTCTTTCCCTCCCCTTTCCCACCTCTCCTCTCCCTTTCCCCTCCCTTTCCCATCCTGGTGTGAGCGGCTTTTTTTTTTGTCTCCCCCCCATCATTGCGTTACGACACCATGACACAACAACAATGGATCAGTGTTGTGTCAGGATGTCATAACGCAATGATGGGGGGACAAAAAAACCCCACTCACACCAGGGCGGGAAAGGGAGGGGAAATCACGCTTGGGGAAGAGTGGGAAGGGGATGCTAGATTCGGGGCAAGGCGACAAATGCAGAACTCCCTCAACAGAATCGGGCCAATGAAACCCGGGGGGAACGGAGAGCAAACCATTGGTGCAGAATCGGCCCTGGTGTAGCTTCTGTGCTCTGGTGAGATTGGGCTAGTCCTGGCTATTAGAGCTCCCTTCCTTCCTTTCCTTTTCAGAGCTCCTATGATCGGATGATCTTGAGCAAAGACTAAAATAATAATACATTATTTACTGAAGGAAAATATATTAGACAGAAATTTTGTGAGCAAAGAGGTTGTATTCGGATCAGCGTCTAGCATCAGATAGGGAATATAATCCCCTTGAAGTTTATTAAACGGTGAGCATGTTAAAAGTGGCAAGATCCAAAGGTTCCTATAAGCATTAAAAAACTGACATTCCAGTATTTTGTGCGACAGCGTTATGACAATATGACAAAATCTCCCCTGTAATGTTATAGATGGGATGGTATTAAGGCAAGCTAAAGCGAATGCCCTAACAAAGGAGGGGGGATTAGGTGTCTCATATATAATGGCAGAGTATTAGGGCTACTATAAATTGCCCAGAATTCAATGTATAATTTAAATGACAATTTGGGGGTGGAGCCTTGGGAGAGCAGGGTTTGGGGAGGGGAGGATTCTCGGAGGGGCACAATGCCACAGAGTCCCCCCTTCAAAGCAGCCATTTTCTCCGGGGGGGACTGATCTCTGTAGTCTGGAGATCAGTTGTGATTCCAGGAGATCTTCAGGTCCCATTTGGAGGTTGACAACTCATATCCGAAAATTTGGGGATTTTTAATGGAATGTATACTGACGAAGTGTATCAAAACGAGTTGCAAATTTCTAGCATGGTCAAGATGAAGGTAAATTTCTGAAACTAACAGCTATTGGATTTTCTGAAATTTAACTCCCCACTCCTGGTAGATTCTACATGCCAAGATGGGAAAAGACAGGGAAGGTGTTTGCAAGAGTGTTGGCTGGAGGAAGCCCAAAATGGATTTGTTTCCAGTCAGTCTGATCCTAAATTGATCCAAGAGGCAGACCTGGGAAATCTGGCGTCTGAACCCTCTCACTTTCAGTTCCTGCTGCATAAGTAATTAGGCAACAATCATGTTAATAGTACATATTTCATCAAGGCTAGTAATATTCTGCTCTGTGAAAACCCAAATTTTATATCAAGAAAGAGGCAGCTGTGTGAATGTCATTTGCATTATGCAAGCCTTATGCCATCCTCCCCCTAGGAATAGCCTCAACCTTTACTGAGGTTTCTCAAACTGCCATTTTGTTCCTTTGAAAACTTTCAGGGCAACCAGAATGACTTGTATGGAATGTCTGCACAGCTCTCCATTATGGGAGAATGGCTTGGGAACACCTTTTCTTCTCCAGCACTATCAGTTTAGTAGGTTTGGGTGTAACAGCATGTTATAAGGAACACAGGGCTGCCAGTGAAAGTGGCAGTCCCACGTCAAGTTACCCCTATACAAGGCCAGCCCAGTATTTTATACTGCTTGATTCAAATTAAAACATGTGAATACATACTCTTCTTACACATGTTGCAATGACTTGAAATACATTTTATTATATCTATTTTCATCTTACTTTCATTTCATTTTTCAAGTTCAGTAACATAACCAGTGCTCTACATAATTATTTGGACTAAATTCTAACTCTGTAAACATGATCAACCCATGAACAAACACGCTGGCCCTGTGCCCCCACACACATGTGTTCCCCTCATGTGGGCAGAGGAACAACATGGATACAAACTGTGTGTCATAAAACTACATTCCCAGTCACTACAGTGAAGTCACTGCCCACAGTGAAATTGCTTAAATGTGGAGAGGCACACTCAGTTCCCCTCCCCTTCTATGTGTATGTTGCATTCAGGGCAGAGCCTAGCACTTTTACTCTACACGAGGCCTCCAGGATGCAAAAATACAACCAAGGTCAATCACTGCAAATGTCATGTTCAGGGCAGAGCGGCGAGCCTGATGCTTTTACTCTATCCGGGGTCTCCGGGTTGCACAAATATAATCACAGTCAATCAAGGTAAGAGATAAGAGCAAGGTCAACAAACCAATACAGAGTCAGGGAGCCAAAGGTTCAGTCCTAAGGTCAGGGGAACAGGAAGGTCTGGAGTCCAGGGTCCAAAGCTTGGAAACCAGGGCAGGAGATGGGGTCTGAGGTTCTAGCTTGAAAAGCAAGCACAAGTTAACCGGACAGGGTGCAAGGCAGCAAGGCAAGGTAGTAATCTGTTTGCTGAGTAAGTCAGCTTACAGAGGAGGTGGCAAGCAAAGTTGCTTCCATGTCAAGCCTTGTTCCACGTTTCTCTTTTATCTGCCTCATTAGCTGACTTATCCCTCGAAGCCCAGGTGTTGCTATTTAACAGCTTGTCATTCCTGCCCCTGTAAGGACTCTACTTTAGGAGCCAGCACTGATTGCTGCTGTGCAATTAAACAGGCACTTCTTCATCTCTCTCAGGCTGTCAAGCGCTCTCCCCATCTCCTGCACTCTGCTGGTTCAGGAGAAGCTGGCAGTGAAAAACACTCTGATCTCTGTCCCATTTCTTTCGTCCCCTGCCAGAATGAGCAACTCTCACTTTCTGATGCTTCTTTCACTGGATCTGCTTCTAGACCCAGCTGCTCAGGCGAGCATTCCACTGGTGCAGGTCCTGATTCTTCCATTTCTTCATCCTCAGAGGAGCAGGCAGCTGGCTGGCCCATGACAGTGAATTTCCCCTGCACACAGATGTGACAGGTGTACATGGCTCATAATCCTAAATTTTAAGGGCATAATCCTAAATTCTAACTTAGATTAGAATACCTCTATGGTTGGATCAGCAATGTTTCTAGTCCCTTCTGTAATATGTTGTATAGTTCATCTCTGACTTGAATTGGATCCAGACTAAATTTTCCAGTCATGCAAGGCATTTCAGCCCACGGAACAGAATATTCCTGCCTCCTCCCCACCCCCAAACAGCAACCAACTAATCTCCCTGAAAACTGCTCCAGCAAAACAGCATTAGAGGCAAATCAGGGGTCTGTAGCAAGAAGAGGGAATTGGTGGAAATTGCCCCACTCCTTCCATTAGTGGAAAATTTAGGCTGGATCCATTATGTTCTGCATTTTCCCTATTCACTCCCTGAATCAAAAACCATATTGCTTTAGAAAATGTTTTCTCTGTTTCTCTTTCCCTCTCTGAGAGAGAGGAAGAGCCACCCTAGGCTCCACTCCCAAAATATCCAGGTATTTCCCAACCCAGAGCTGTCAACTCTAGTTGAAGTGGGACAATAACCTTTCCAAAAACCACAGGGCTAAGCTACATGTTCCAGTTTTTAATGAGTTGGGCCCAGGCTTCCTGGACACATCTTGGGTTCCCCACAGCCACGTAACACAGGCTGGCTCAAGGCGGCTTACAACTTTAAGATGCAATAAATACAATAATTACAGAATTAAAAACAGAGTCTGATGAAACAATGCAGATGATGGCAACATTCAGAATGGAATCCGATGGTAAAGGCAGCATCCAGCGGAGTCTCATAGGCCAGAAGACGTTCCTGTGGCACATTTGTCAGTGGCAGCTCCTAATCGAAGGCCTGGCAGAAGAGCTCCATTTTACAGGCCCTGCAGAACTGCATAAGTTCCCACAAGGCCCTGATGTCCTCCAGGAGCTCATTCCACCAGTGCGGAGCTGCCACTGAAAAGGCTCTAGCTCTAGTGATGGCCAACCTGACTTCCTTCAGGGCAGGGAGAGTCAGGCAATGTTGTGACCCTAACCTCATTGCTCACTGGGGTACATACGGAGAAAGGCGGTCCCTCAGGTAGGCAGGCCCCAGACCATATAGGGCTTTCAAGACCAGCACCTTGAACCGGATCCAGTATGCTATTGGCAGCCAGTGCAGTGCCCTCAGCACAGGCTGGATATGGTCCCATATAGGGAGATCCATCAACAGCCTGGCTGCGGCATTCTGCACTAGCTGCAGCCGCCAGATCTGAGACAAGGGAGATGGCAAATATGATCCTCCCTCCCCCCCCAACTCGGGTTGCCAGGTCCCCCGGGAGGGTGGGGGTCCCCCGGTTTCAGGCACTCCTGTCTGCTCCCCCCATTACCCCGATGGGGAAAGAAGAAGCCAGAAATAAACGTGACATGCCTACGTCACCCAGAAGTGATGTAAGCATGTGAGTGACATGGGGGGGGGGGGCGCGATGCTCTGGTTTTGGGGCAAAACTCTATGGTTAGAAGCTGATTCTACCAACTGTTTTACCGCATGGAAACAGCACTAGAGGGAAATTGTTCCCCCTTTTTTGCTGCTCCATGTGTAGTATTCTATACATATGCAGCAGCAAAAATGAGGGAACAGCTCTTCTCCAGTACTGTTTTCTGTGCAGACTCTAATCTGGGAGAACCGAGTTTGATTCCCCACTCCTCCGCTTGCAGCTGCTGGTGTGACCTTGGATCAGTCACAACTTCTCTCAGAGCTGTTCTCCCAAGGGCAGATCTGGAGAGAGCTCTCTCAGCCCCACCTACCTCACAGGGTGTCTGTTGTGGGGAGGGGGAGGAAAAGGAGTTTGCAAGCCGCTCTGAGACTCCGAGTGAAGGGCGGGGAATAAATCCAATCTCTTCTTTCTCTCTCCTCATACTCCCCCCGCAGTGGCATTCCGAGCCCATTCAAGTTATCCTGTACCCTAATGAGTAATTTGGCCCATAATCAGTTCATGGTGGAAGTGAGGCCTGAAGGAGACTCCTCACATGAGTTTCGGTCACTACACTACACTGGCTCCATATTATTTTTTTTACCGTGACACTCATAAGTTTTGAAAAAGTAATATTGGTACCTGTATGGTGCCTCTATCTTTTTCTCTGGAGGGCAAACAGCGGCTTTGGAAGGTGACCGAAAATGATGTAGAGAAGGCGAAGAGGAAAGTGTCAATATATCAAAAACTGAGCTTGCTTTGGAAGGGGAGATGTGGGTAGAATTATATATTTCTGACCCTCCCCCTCCAAGAAGCTGGATCTGAGGGAGAGAGCTCTGCATTGGAAGAAGAATTGGCGATGGGGGAGGAGATTAAGAAAAAGGCAATGTGGTGGAAGGGAAATGGGGTGTATCCTTCCCCCCCAGAATGTCAATGTCACCTGCATAGTGAAATTTCACAGGCTTTTGACCAGTTAATAACAGTTATTATCAGGCCTTCACTTTACTTTCTCTGTGCTCTGGCCATTGAGTTTCCTGCCAAAACAAGTTATTACAAACACCTTTATTCTTTTTCATTGATCCAGCCTGAAAAGCCAGGCAGCCAGCAGCCCAGAGTGCCAAGACTAATGGCTGCAGGGAATGTGAGCTGATGCACCATCAATACTAAGCAATGCATCAAACGGGTAGAAGAACTTTTCCGTACACCAAACCCAGTGCCCTCTCCTCCCCTGCCAGATATCATTTATAACCAAGTCTTGGAATTTGGCTTCCGCTTGGTATGCAGCATAGAGTGCACACAATTTTAAAATAAGAGGAAATAACCTTGGACACGCAGCACCAGTGTTCCCTCTAAGATGAGTTAGTGTGAGCTAGCTCCCAGTTTTTTAGCCTCTGGCGTGTACATTTTTTGTCTCAGCTCAGGAAGGATGGCTCCAGAGCAAACTTATTTATGCAGTAGCCAAATCACTCATTTACAACTTTAATGCCAGTAGCTCAGGAAGTAGAATTTTTGCTCGCAAGACTCCACAGCTTAGAGCAGGGGTGTCGAACTCATTTGTGATGAGGGCCGGATCTGACATAAATGAGACCTTGTTGGGCCAAGCCATGTGTGCCATAAAATGTAATGCCAGGCAGTGGAGATATAAACTTTATAAAGGACACAAACTCAAAGATTTTTTTTACTTAAAATAAAAACATGTTTAAAACATTAGCACTTTTGCAATATTTTGTTTATTTAACAGTCTCTGATAACTGACACCTCTTGCTCTGAATTATTGCATCAAAATGTCTGTGCTGTTGCAATCTTGAGTATGCTGTTCAGGTGTGTATCTGTAAGCTGCAAACCTATGTTTGATTTATTGACATTCACCACAGAAATCTCATGCTCAGAGTTCTGAGTCTAGGACCCAGGGGAAAACATGAAATGGCTGAGTGAGTGAAAGAGTCTGGCAAAGCAAGCTATGATGCAGCAGCAGCAACAGGACTGGCAGCAGGAGATGGCCAGTTCCAGTGTGGGCCTGATAGAAGCCCTCCGGGGGCCTGATCTGGCTCCCGGGCCACATGTTTGACACCCCTGGCTTAGATGGAGCATTGCTCAGCACTGATCCTAGTGCAAGGCAGTTCTACATAGGGTTACAAATCTGGTTTACAAAATCCATGGAGATTTGGGGGTAGAGGCTGGGAGAACAAGGGAGGGACTACAGTGGGATATAATACCATAGAGTCCACCCTCCAAGGCAGCCATTTTCTCCAGGGGGAGTGGTCTCTGGAGTTGTAATTTGGGGAGTTCGCCAGGCTCCCCTTGGATGTTGGCAGCCCTAGTTCTACAACAGAAGCATCATAGGTATCCTTTCTAGGGGTTGATTTCAATGAAAACTTCTCATTTCAGTGAGTTTCTGATCTGGTTCTGATCTGATCTCCAGAGCAACAACCCACTATTAAAAATTCGCCTAGCCCTGACCTGCCTAATAGCCCAGGCAAGCTTGGTCTTGTCAGATTTTGGAAGCTAAGCAGGGCCAACCCTGGCAAATAATTGGAAGGGAGACCTCCAAGGAATACCAGGGCTAGTCAGGACGCAGAGACAGGCTATCAAGCCACCTCTCTGAAATGTCCAAAAACATCCCCCCAGGGGTCACCAGAAGTCACCATGACTTCCAGGCATGCAAGCACGCGTGCCCACATGCGCGCACTCACCCACTCACCCACATACACACACACACAGATACCTGCAAAAAAATTCACCTAGGCTGCAATCACACACACTAAATATTCCACTTTCAATCCACTTTCCATCTTAATTTTACTGTGTGAACTGGCAAAATCCAATTTGAAAGTGCATTGAAAGTGAATTATTTAGTGTGTGTGACTGCAGTCCTAGTACAAGAATTCAGTGACACTTCTAATATTTGATGACTCAGTGGTTAGGATGCTGAACTGCAGACCGGAAGGTCAGTAGTTCAGCAGTTCGAGACCCGAGTGCCGCATGACGGAGTGAGCTCTCGTCTCTGGCCCAGCTCCTGCCAACCTAGCAGTTCAAAAGCAAGAAATTACAAGTAGATAAATAGGTACCACTTTGGTGGGAAGGTAACAGCGTTCCGTGCACTTCGGTATCTAGTCATGCTGGCTACATGACCACGGAAATGTCTTCAGACAGCGCTGGCTCTTCGGTTTGGAAATGGAGATGAGCACCACACCCCTAGAGTCAGATTTGACTAGTCTTCAAGAAAGGGAAACCTTTACCTTTACCTAATGCCTCTACAAATGCCCCCCCCCCCCCCCTCCAAGTATTTGTTTAGGCAGTCTCTATGCCAGTTCAATTGCCCAGGCTTCTTCCAAAGAATCCCAGGTATTTGTTGAGAGGCCCCTCTTTGCAGAACCGATTGGCTTCTAAACCTGCTTACATCTATAGCATAAGTATGCCCAATATACCTCCAGTCAGATGCTTAGGGTTGCCAGGTCTGGGTTGGAAAATACCTGGAGACTTTGGGGGTGGATCCAGGAGAGGGCAGGGTTTGGAGAGGGAAGGGGCCTCAAAATGGCACAATGCCCTAGAGCAGGGGTGGGCAAATTGCGGCCCGTGGGCCACATGTGGCCCGCCACAGAGTTTTTTGCGGCCCGCCAAGACAGTCAGCCACATGGTTTCAGTCAGACCTCTGTTGGGCCCGGAGCGCTGAGAAGCGGCACTCCGGGAGTGAAGTGTCCAGGGGGAGGATTCTAAAATTAAATGTGCTTGCAGCTATAGACGATATGAAATTAGCACAGTAAATAAATTGAATAAAACTACCACTATTTTATTTAATTTATATTTATTGATTTTTATGATACAATTTATACCTTTTCTGAAATGTAAAGTTAACTAATGAATGCAATCAATTTAAAATGTGCGGCCCTCCACTAACCTCCGCTCCCACAAAGTGGCCCCCGAGCCAAAACAATTGCCCACCCCTGCCCTAGAGTCTACCCATAATAGCAGCCATTTTCTCCAGGGGTGCTGATCTCTTGTCAGCTGGAGATAAGTTGTAAAAGCGGGATATCTCCAGGCCCCACCTGGAGGCTGGCAACCCTGCAGATGCTGGAGGGCATGCATTTTGGAGAAGGCCAAAACATTGCAGCAGCTATTCAAGCTGACTTCTTGCTAGGCATGTGTGCAGTACAGACCTTTGCCTGTAAGGTGAGCAGTTCGATGTGATGTCATTACTTTCTGTGACTGGCTTTTCAGTTCTGTCGGCTTTGATCATTCACTTCTAAAACAGCGCATTCACACACCCTTTTATGTTCACAATGCCTTGTGTCCTCCTTTTTGTAAAGAGAAACCAAAAACCAAAGGCGCACCAATTAGGACTGAGCACCCTCTGGTGGCTCATACAAAAACTGGTCACCTTCCTGCACGGTGCAATTCTGAATATGCTTCTTTGACTTTTCTTTCTACTAGAATCTCCGTAGTCCATCACTGAATTCTAAATCAGCAAAGGAAGAACGCATCTCTAGTACCTTGTAACACTTAAGGCATGACCGATATGTATTAAAAGGTCCTAAAAAGAAAGAGTTCACGCTCAAAAAGTGCCTAGATGGTTTTGACCAGCATTCTTTGCAAGAATCCTAATATGTGGCTAGTGGCTTACCCATCTGCCCACCCCAGGGCTTATTTTTTAGCAGGAGCTCCTCTGCATATTAGGCCACACACTTCTGATGTAGCCAATCCTCCAAGAGCTTACAGAGCCCCATAAAAAGAGCTCTGTAAGCTCTTGGAGGAGTGTCTACATCAGGGGTATGTGGCCTAATACGCAAAGGAGCTCCTGCTACGAAATGAGCCCTGGCCCACCCACATCATGTGAAGACGACTGTAAGCAAATAGCGATATCAAAAAGGCCTCTCTGTTTTCAGTGCCATTTTTTAGCAGGAGTAAATCAATTCACCGACCTCTAGTATCATTGCAATTCATTAGATCATTTGGTATTTACTATTATTGATAACAATACGGCATCAAAGATAGTGCTTTAGAGAGGAATGTAAACAAACAGGCTGGCCAGACCCCAGGGGCTAAGAATCTCAATATTGATAATAAGAGAGACAATCAAATACAACATGACGTATCGAGTTCCATGTAGGGTTGCCAAGCAATGAAAATAAACCAGGCTTGATTTTTTTAGACGGTAGTCAGGAATGCAAGAGAAGCCACATTGGATCAGGCCAATGACCCATCCAGCCCAACACTCTGTGTCACAGTGGCCAAAAACCAGGTGCCATCAGAAGGTCCACCAGTGGGGCCAGAACTCTAGAAACCCCCCCCCCACTGTTGCTCCTCAAGCACCAAGAATACAGAGCATCACTGCCCAATGCCACCCCATCCCACCCAGTTTCAACGTTAGACTCTTCCATAGACCCATTAAAAACCCTCAGATGCATCAGAACCCTGTTGGGCTCTACCCTTTGAACTGAGAGCTCCGTCTCTGTGCCCAGACATCAGAATTTAAGTATGTTTTTATCCTGCCCTTCCTCCAAGGAACTCAGGGTGGCATGCATCACTTCCACCTCTACCTTTTTATCCCCACACCAACCCTGTGCGGCAGATTAGGTTGACAGAGAGTGACTGGCCCAAGGTCATCCAATGAGCTTCCATGGCCGAGTGGGTACATACACCTGGATCTCCCACATCCTAGTCTGACTCTCTTCAGCAAGGACTGACTTAGGGGTTTGGGGGAGAGGACTCCAGGGGTGCAATCACACGGGCATTTAAACCCGGGTTCTCCCGCGCTGCTCTTTCAAGCGCGATAGGTACTTGTTTTTCCTGGTGGTTGGAAAAGTGGGCTCGAGTGCGGGAGGGGTGGCGGCTTCGAGACGGGAGACAGATGCGGCCCGTCTAGTCAGCCCCTTTAATTGCGATGGGGAACAGCCGCGAGGCCCGCAATAAACGTCCGTGTGATCGCAGCCCAGGTGGAGGTAAAGCAAAGGCTGATAGAGCTGGAAGAAAGGGAAGGGGCTCTGGCTCAGGGATCAAGCATCTGCTCTGCATGCAGAAACTCCCACGGCCAGTCCCTGACATCTCCTCTTATAAGGCTTAGGTAATAGGTGATTTATTTATTTACTTAGGGAATTTATATGCCATCTCTCCAGGGTCCTTCTCAAGGCAGGCTGTAGGTGATACGATGAAGAACACAGAGCTTGGGTGAAAGTCACCATAGGCAGTACTGACCGTGATATCTACTAGGGTCTGACTCAGTCTCAAGTGTTCATGTTTTTAAAGACGGTCACCGGCAGGAACATCTTTGTGTCCCCTTCTGGGCATGGAGCAGGGGGAGTCACTGGGGGTATGGGGGGGGGAGGTATTTGTGAATTTCCTGCATTGTGCAGAGGGTTGGACTAGATGACCCTGGAGATCCCTTCTATGATTCTATGTCAAGGAATAGAGATCTTAGAATATCTTAACGATGGGGGGAACCATTGTGAATTTAAAGCCGTGCAGATGTGACCAGTGGCCCCTTTCCCGGTGGCTGCGTAGGTGCCAGTGAGTGCGTAAACACTGACATCCGATCATTTCTCCTCTCCAGCGAGTGACTGGCTGCATCCTCTCCAATGTCAACACACCGTCCCTGACCCCTGTGATTGGACAGCCCCAGAATGAGTCCCCACAGCCCATCTATCAGAACAGCAACCTTTCCAACAAGCCCACTGCAGGTAGGTGCTAGCAGGAGGGACTCAAGCTCTCCCAAGCTGCCATAAAACAAAATTCAGATAGTACGTATAATCAAAGCAAGGCCAAGAACTGGAGAAGGGATAATGGCCGCCAATTAGGGCTCCCAGGTTGTAACCTAAACCCTCTGCGGAATCACAAGAGAGGGCATCCAGTGGCTTTTCTCCCACGGACCGTTTCAGCTGCCCCTTTCCCCAACTGCTCTGCGTCACACCTCAAGTCTTGCTTGGTGCAGGAGGGCCAAAAGATGCTGGATGAAAATGGATAGGAGAAATCATGGCTGCCTTTGTCTATCAATGCAGTGATGGGTTTAAAAGTACAGGATGGGGGGGATCTCCAGGTTGTCAACTGGCAACTCTACTTTAAAACAGGGATGGAACGTTCAGGAAGCAGCTGGAAGGGTTTCAACTGCTGATACGAAGCGCTTGCATTTTTTAAAAAAACTTTGCTTTGGAAATGGAGCTTTTCGTGAAGACAGGTGAACGAGTAGGGGAATTCCGATTCTGCAGCTGATCTGTTTTGCTTATTTTTAATCCTGGTTAAGAATATAAGAAGAGCCCTGCTAGATCAGACCAGCCTCACAAGCAGGCCCTGAACGCCACCATCCTCTCCCCCATTGTTTGTTCTAGCATCTGTTGCTCGGAGACACTTAGCCCCAGAATATTAGCTTTATTTATAAACTCTTCTAGTCATCTCTCAAAAAATATGCTCAGGATGACGCACGATAATAAATAGAATCAACACAGTGAATGATCAATAACCTAATAATAAACCCCTTCAAAATAGAATAACTGGGTAAAATCCTGCAGCATGAAATAACATTGGCTGCAGTGGGTTTGATCCAGCAAGGTTAGCCTTCCCCATGTGCAGCAGTTGTTGAGGATCCTGATGTGCATCGCAACACATCTGTCCTCTCCTGCATTGCTCATTCACACCCTCTTGAACTGTCTGAATTTATCTTTGGATGCTTTGGGGGATATACAACTTTATACCAGCTCCACCAGTTATTTATGTCTAACTACACCGGTAGACCCTGATGCTGGGAAAGACTGAAGTTAAAAGAAGAAGGGGACAGCAAAGGATGAAATGGTTAGACAGTGTTATCGATGCAACGAACATGAAATTGAGCACACTCCAGAGCATGGTGGAAGACAGGAGGGCCTGGTGTGATGCGGTCCATGGGGTCGCGAAGAGTCAGACTCGACTATGCAACTGATCAACAACAACAATGCCTGTACCTTATATTGGGGCAATAAGACATGGCAAGAAACAAATGGTGGGAAGAGTATATGCAACGATAAGATGTGTCTGGTATCTCCAAGACAGATGTAGCTCCAACTGCCCCACATTTTGTATTAAGAGATCTTACTTCTGGAATGCAAGGAGGAAGTCACAGCAAACAAAGCTGCCATGTTCCAGAAGCAGGCATTTACTTGTGCAGCTAATGTAGATGCATGCCTGCACATACATCCACACTGAAGTGTTAATCCAGGTCCCACACTGAACTGGCTGAATGCACCTTTGGATGCCCATGCGCCATGTGCTTGCTCTTCCACAAGATAGCAGTATGCAACAAGAATTGTATCAGAGTACCTGAGCCATAAACTTTATGACTGTATGCACGTGCAGAGCCTCCACTCTTTACAAACAACAGAAAAACAGGGCTTTGTTTGCCCCTCTGGCTGTATTGTTTATACACTTACCTACAAGAAAGTTCCATTGAAATAAGAATGACTTGCTTCCAGGTAAGGGACTTAGGCTGCAAGGCAGAAAAGCTATTTTTTATTCATAAATTCCCAGTGACATATACCCAAATATAGTGACAAACTTCGTGACTGCATTCTGCAATTCAGGGAATAAAATTCAGACTTTTATGACAATAATAAGAACTGCCGAGGAAAACTGATTTGCTGAAATGTTTCAGGCTTTGTTTTTTTAATTGGTGCTTTCTGCTGTAGGAAAGCCATTAAATCGAGGCAAAGTATTGTTCTGGTTCTTAGCTCTGAGCAGCTGCTGCCCTGTCCTCGCTGCTGGATTTCGCTTATTGTCTTCCATTCTTTCTTTTTCAGCAAAGTTTTTGGGGAAGGTGGGAGAGAGCCTCAGCAGGATTTGCTGTGTTCGCCCGCCGATGGAACGCTTCACCTTCGTGGGTACGTTACAAAGATGCAACTGGCTATCGCCAATTAAAGTTGTGCCCAGGCTTCCATTCATTGCATCTCTGCTGTTCTTCCTGGGCCTCTTATCTTAAAGGCCATTGCATATAAATTAGTGTAGCTACCAATTAGTTTGCACTGATATACACTGGAGTAAAAAAATCAAACTTCTTTCCTGGTATGCAGGAATCTGCTTAGCAATAGAAGAAGAAGAGCTGGTTTTTATACCCAGCTTTTCACTACCCGGGGCCGCAGTGGCTCAGAGGTTGAGATGCTGAGCTGCAGACCAGAAGGTCGGTAGCTTGGCGGTTCGAGACCCGAGTGCCACGTGACGGAGTGAGCTCCCATCTCTGGCCCCAGCTCCTGCTAACCTAGCAGTTTGAAAGCAAGAAATTGCAAATAGATAAATAGGTACCGCTTCACTGGGAAGGTAACAGTGTTCTGTGCGCCTCGGCATTTAGTCACACAAGCCACATGACCACGGAGAAGTCTTCGGACAGTGCTGACTCTTCAGCTTGGAAACAGAGATGAGCACCACCCCCGAGAGACAGATTTGACTGGCTTTCAAGCAAGGGAGATCTTTACCTTTACCTTTACTTTCACTACCCAAAGGAGTCTCAGAGCAGTTTACAGTCACCTTCTCTTCCTCTCCCCTCAGCAGACACCCTGTGAGGTAGGTGGGGCTGAGAAAGCTCTGAGAGAACTAGGACTGGCCCAAGGTCATCCAGCTGGCTTCTTGTGGAGGAAGCCAGCTGGATGACCCAGTCCTCCAGATTAGAGTCCACTGCTCTTAACCACTACATCAAGCTAGCTTAGCTAGCAACATCCAAGCATCTCCTTGCTAGCTGAATTGTTAATAAAGATCGGTAAATGTTCCTTGATCCAGTTCAGAAACAGTCAGACAAAGTGGGCATCCAAGCTGGGTCCAAAATGGTGCCTTGTATGTAGGGTTACCAACCTCCAAGTGGGGCTTGGAGATATCCTGGAATTACAGCTGATCTCCAGATGACAGAGATCAGTTCCCCTGGAGAAAATGGCTGCTTTGGAAGGTGGACTCTGTGGCGTTTTGCCTTGATGAGGTCCCTCTCCTCCCCATTCTCCACCCTCCCCAGGCTCTGCCCCCAAATCTCCAAGAATTTCCCCACCCCTAGTTGGCAACTCTACTTGTATGCCTGATATCTCTGCCTCGCCACTCGGCCCAGGTGCTTGCCAGGCCAAACTGGATCTTGCTAGCTACTGCCTGAAATAGATGCAGTGTTACTACACTGTAAAATGTGGTAAAAGTCCAGTGTGTGCTTGATTCAGCAACATATTTAAAGGCTACTTGCACCCTTTATTGTTTCCTTGAGTTTGCAGGCCTTAGAAATACTCGTATTTGTTTTTCTTGTAGGGTCGCCAGGTCCTTACCTGCAGCTGATGGGGGGATTTGGGTGGCATTCTGGGGGTGGGAAGTAACGTCTTTGCATCAGTAATGTTGAGGTGACACTCTGCCTTTTTGGGCAAAACTCTATGGTAAAAATGGCTACAAACCATAGAGTTTTGCCTCAAAACTAGAGTGTCGCCCCCAGTGGTGCTGATGCGAGGACATCACTTACAGAAGTGATGTCATCGCGTCACTGACATCTCCGCAGGACGTCGTTTTGGAGGTGGGGTTTCCCCTAGTGGCCAACTGACTGGCGGTGGGCCCAAGCCCGCAAAAGCGGGGCATCCCTGCCCAAACCTGGGGGCTGGCATGCCTATTTTCTTGTGGCAAGAGTGTGCCCATATGGGGAGCCAGTTCACAGAAAATGGTGTCCTAGGGTTGCCAACCTTGAGGTGGAGACTGGAGTTCTCCTGGAATTACAGCTGATCTGACTACAGAGATCAGAGTTCCCCTTGAGAAAAATGGGAGCTTCGGAGGGCAGACTCTGTGGTATACCATTAGGGTTGCCATTCCCCAGTTGGGAGAGGAGGATCCCCTGGTTTTGTGGGCTCCTGCCCACCACCAGCCACCTCCTGACATCACCAATGTGCCTACGTCACTTCCGGATGCCATAGGCACATCTCATCTCATGATGTCACTTCTGGTGACATAAGCATGTCACACAATGACACTTTCGGGTCCTGGAACATCCCCCCCATCTCCCCACTGGCATTTCTGATGGATCTGGCAACGCTATATACCATACAGTCTAGAAGAAATGGATGTCTGTCTCCAGATTCTGCTTCCAAATATCCAGGAATTTCCCAAGCCAGAGAGCTGGTAACCCTACGACTGTGCCCATGTGAGCTCTGGGTTTTGTGGCCCTGGAATGTTAATACTGTGCTTGAAGAGGGCCTTGGTGTACAAGCAGAGGCAGCCTTGCCATAATTTTTGGCACCAGTAGGGGCAGCAAAGAAGAAGACCAATGGAACTACAAGACAAAATCCATTGGCATGTATCCAGCCATATAGTTCCTCTACCACAACTGCATTTTAGGTCACAGAAGTGTGGGTGGGGATTTCCATTGCTGACCCCGAGGAATGAAATGGAGCCAGGGGCTCAGTGGGCTGCCACAGGAAGGTGAAGTTGGGAAGTTCCACTCTAAAAAGTGTGCAGATGGTTGGCTAGGTACCACTGGGAAGCTATACTGCAGACGCTCCACTAAAATGAAGAGGAACTATGAGAGTGCCCAGTAATGCCAAACTCGTTCTATACCCAGCACTTCCCCCCACAAATGTCCTATCCCCCCAGTCAGGTTCATTGCCTGTCTCACAGCCCAAGTATAAAAACATGGCTGAGAGAAAGCAGTACGAAGATGAAGGGCCCCACATCCCTTCCGTCCACTGCATCTCTGCTTCAAACCCTCTTACCCTTCCATGGCTCAGACTGGATGATCCAAGTCTGCCACCGAGTGGGAGGTTCAGCTCATATAATCGTCACTACAGTCAGAACGCTCAGCAGCCAATATTGAATAGCTAATGAATAGAATCTCATTGGGGGGGGGGGGGCTCTGCCTCATGCTGTTATGCCATTTAAATGCCATTATGGTTTTTTTCCCTCTCCTCTTCCAGATGAAAATGCAAATCTGGGGACAGTTATGAGATACGAAGAGATTGGTAAGTAAGCTTCCTGCATTGCATTGTTCCATTGGGCCCAGCTTTACCCAGGAAATGCAAAAGTGGCTGTAGGGGTCGCTTTAATTCACCAGCAAGGTATTGCACCAGATGGGAGAGGGGCTGTGGCTCTGTGGAAGAGCATCTGCTTGGCGTAAAGGTCCCAGGTTTAATCCCCAGCATCTCTAACTGAAAGGACCAGGGAGTGGGTGATGTGAAGGACCTCTGCCTGAGTCCCTGGAAATCCGCTGCCTGTCTGAGTAGACAATAGTGACCTTGATAGACCAAGGGGCTGGATATGGCAGCTTCATGTGTAGTCTAGAAATGAGCTGTAATTCCAGGAGATCCCCAGGTCCCACCTGGAGGCTGGCATTCATATTGAAGTCTCTGTTTTAAGTAACCCCTTCAGTCATTTTGGGATCTTCAAAGATCACAGTGCCATCCTAAGCACCATTACATCCTTCTAAGCACACTGGAGCCAAGGGGATTAGAAAGGTGGAACTCTGCTCAGAACGGCACTGTCAGTCATTTAAGCTCTCAAGGCATTTCTGCAGGCACATAATCCTCTTTATACACACACACAGCCCCCTTTCTGATAAGAGACGGTGTGAAAGATTGTTGGACTCCTGCATGTTAAGTCGATTTCAAATGGCAAGGAAAAGGTCTGCGCTTGAACTATACTGACCTTCCTTTTTTTCCCAAATATAGAAGCTCTCCTGCATGCACAAGCAGACCTCCTATCAGAAATGAACACAGGGAGCTGCTTTGTAGTGAGTCAAGACCACTGGTCTGTCAAGGTCAGTATCGTCTGCTCTTGACCGCCAGCAGCTCTCTGGGGTCTCAAGTGGAGGTCTTTCACATCACCTGAGCAATATATATAAATAACTTTCCAGCATATTAATGGATGAATATCCCAGGAGAGGTTCACAGAACAGTTTGGGAGCCAAAAATGATAACGTTGCATATATACAAAGATACTTGCATATGTTTAGGTGGTACTTGGGCAGAGGTATCCCATGATGGAATGAAAACAGAATGGTCCATCTTTTCTCCCTTCTTTGGATCTCTGTCTTCCGGTCAAGAGGGGAGAGCTTAGTGCAGGACTGACGTCTGAGCAGTCGTAGTTGTCCCCAATCTAAATTTTTGCATCCTTTTTTTTTGCAGAGCTCCGAATTTTGCTGCTCTGTGGCAGTGACTTGCTGGAATCCTTCTGCATCCCGGGCCTATGGAACGAAGCAGATGTAAGTAGAAATGGCTACAGAGACAGGTGCACACTGCAGCCTGCTTCTTTCCTTCCTTTTCTTTGCCCTGCCACTTGGTCATTCTTCCGCCACTGTGTCTTCATACATCCCGGCCAGCGGCCCTTCCTTTAGCACCGTATTCTCATCAGGAAGTCTGATTCCCCCCCATGCCTGCAGATACCCCCTACTGATTACCTGCCACTCTCTGCTTCTCTGTGGGCAATGTATTTGTTTCTCTCAAGGTGCAAAGGAGGATATACCTTCTGTAGCTGTATGGAAGAGTGGATTTTGGCAGGCACAGCTTGTCAAACAAGCCAAGTACACCATTTCAAATTTAATTGGGGGGAAGGGTGAGAAGAGTAGTTGGGCGGGGATCCATTTGCACTCCCAGAATGTTTTCCACCAGTCACTCCTGCCCCCCACTGCAGCCCTAAATCCCCCCCTGAAATGCTGCTCCTGAGAGCCCCCCAGGAGGCATTTTGGGCTGCAGTGGGAAAGTGGGGGTAAGAAAGTTGCGCTCTGTGAGGAAAAAGCATTTTGTCCACAGAAACACTTCACTGGGTCCAAGTTACAGCAAGATTCTAAGGGCCCATTCATGAATCTGATCCACAAAAATGTAATGAATTTTAAGAGCATGAGTTGTTATTATGCCTCAGAGCAATTATAGCCATGTTATCAACATATATGAAGCTGCTTTATATGAGCCAGACTACATGTCCCTCTGATCTAGTATTATCTACTTCGACTGGCAATGACCCTTGAGGGTCTCAGCCCAAAATCTGCTCCCGTCCTGCTATGTGGAATCCTACCTGTAGATTCCCGAATCTGAAACTGGGGCATTGTGTATACAAAGCATGTGCCCTGCCACTGAGCTACAAATCCCTCTTCGGTATACATTAAGTAACTCTGTTTTTGATGAAGGAGGAAGAAGAGGAAGAAGAAGAGGAAGAGATGGATTTATACCCTGCCCTTCACTCGGACTTTCAGAACCGCTCACAATCTCCTTCCCTTCCTCTCCCCACAACTCTGTGAGGTAGACGGGGCTGAGAGAGCTCTTTTGAGAACTGCTCCTAAGAGAACAGCTCTGAAAGAACTTGTAACAGACCCAAGGTCACCCAGCTGGCTGCATGTTGAGGCGAGGGGAATCAAACTCGGTTCTCCAGATTAGAGTCCACCACTCTTAACCACTACACCAAACTGACTGTCTTCTGGGGATAACTTCTTTTTAAGCAAAGGGATTTTTTTAAACTTTGGCATCCATATGTCTCTGGTACACAGACCCATTCTAGCATGTAGACACACCAAGCTCTTCAAAGATGGCTGCAGTACTGGCGGAGGGGCATTCCTCAGTGGCACTCCTCCATCCAAGTGAGACAAGTTACCTCTGCCAAAATTCCCTCCTCTACGTATGGGAGACTGCTAGCCCTTTACACCCCATCACCCTGGACAGACCATGCCAGAGTGCAACTCTGCTTTTGACTTGCCAAATCATTGCCTTTTAGATCACTGTCCGTGGCATTTTACTGAATAATGTGAAGAAAAGAGTAACAAGAAAGAGAGGCTTCTGCCCCAAGGAGCTTGCAGTCTAGCCAGATCTGTACTGTGTCCTGTTCTTTAAAAACTCTTCTTAGTCCTGTAGTTCCTTCATCCCCCCCTGTGTGAGGCAGAGTGGTGGAATCATCTTGGAGAAGCATCTGCTTAGTGTTGTGGGGTGCAAAGGGGCATTCTAGGGACTTTTTGAAAGCTTCCGTTCCGAATCCTTTCCTTTGGAAAGAAACTGTTGCATATATTTAGCATACGGGTAAAGAGAACCTTGCAATACCTAATATGGATAGAACTGTTTCCATGACACTGCAGGGAATAAGGAATGTGTGTGCGTGTATTTTAAAAAAACTCAGCATGCTATTTGTTCAACAATAGCTACAAAAACCTTCCCCTCTCGCCTCGGATGCAAGAGCCATGAAGTCAACCGAAGCACAAAGCCTGCATTCATTCTCTAAACAGAATGAAAGGGGAAATTGTAATCAGTGTTGCGCCCAAAAGAGAAACCCAGAGGCTGCAATGAAAAATAAAATTATACGAATCGATGAACTGTACCTACGTTTGTGTCAACATTTGCTTGGTTAACGTAGCTGTAGTACTTCCATTCTTGCCCAGTATGAGATTACTCAGCAAGAAATGATGTGGCGGTGGGGAGGGGGAGAGAAAGCTAAGGGTCATGCCACATATTGCTTGTTGGTCACCATAGAGTTTTTACTGGAATGCTAGAGCATCCCCTGCACGACATGCCCAGCTGGCCAGCAGCGGATTTGGGGGCCCAAAATGGGGGAAACCCTGCCCGTATTGGAGGGTCGGCAAGTCTAAGGGAAATTGTTGTCTGGAGACCAGTTCTGATTTCAAGAGATCATGATTGGGTTCAGTGGGACTTATTGCCTACTGGCACTGCCAGCTCTGTCTTGGGGAATGCCTGGAGATTTCGAGACTATGCTGGGGAAGGGTGGAGTTTGGGAAGAAAACTTAATAGGACTATGCTGCCATGGAGTCGCCCCCCCCCCCCCAAGCTGCCATTTCCTCCAGAGGTACTGATTGCTGCTGCCTGGAGATTAGTTGTAATTCCAGGAGATCTCCAGCACACATACACCGAGGTTGGCAACCCTAAAATATGCATGCAGAGTTCAAGCTAGGGTTGCCAGCCTCCAGGTGGGGCCTGGGAATCTCCCGCTTTTACAATGATCTCCAGCTGAGAGAGATCAGCTCCCCTGCAGAAAATGGCTGCTTTGAAGGGGGAACTGTATGGCACTGTACCATGCTGAGGTATCTCCCCTTCCCAAACCCCACCATCTCCTGGCTCCACCCCAAAGTCTCCAGGTATTTTCCACACCACACCTGGCAACCTGAGTTCAAGCAGCTTTTGGTTTAGTTTTCATTTGTGATAGTTTGAGTGGGGGGGAGGGGAGGTAACTTCACGTGGACCATTTCTGCAGTAGTGAAATCCCCCGCATTAACATTTTTAAAACTGTGCGTTATGTGAAATTTCCTGCAGTCGATTTTTTCTCACCCAGGCACAAACTCGAAGTTTTCTCCTTCTTACCCTGCATTTTCAGAACTTGCTAAAACTGGGGATTCCAAAAACTTGGGGTAAGGAGGAGATAGGGTTGCCAGCCCCCAGGTGGGGCCTGGGGAGCTCCCACTTTTACAACTGATCTCCAGCTGACAGAGATCAGCTACCCTGGAGAAAATGGCTGCTTTGAAGGGTGGACTCTATGGGCACTGTACCCTGCTGAGGCCCCTCCCCTCCCCAAACCCCGCCCTCTCCCGGATCCACCTCCAAAGTCTCCAGGTATTTTCCAACCCAGAACTGGGAACCCTAGAAGGAGAAAACTTCGGGTTTGCACCTGGTGAGGAAAAATCCACTGCGGAGAATTTCACGTAACGTGCAATGCAGGGAAAACATCAGTGCAGGGAATTTCACTACTGCAGAAATGGTCCTGCTTTCTATTTTTCCACAGAGTTCGGAAGTCCCTGTTAGTTGATGTTTACCCCTTCCCTTTGAGCCTCTGGCGTCCCACCCTCATGCTCCGCATGCAGACCTCCATATAGATATTGCTGTGATCTTCGTTGCCGTGGGGTATAGCCTGGACTGCAGAGATGCAGTCCCGCTTTCTGGAGGTTACTGAAGTGAACAGCAGGCAGAGGAAGCGGAGCAGTGCTCCTGTCGGGTAAGGACGGAGGTTCCCAGGACTGCAGGACAAAGAGAGCACAGATAACCCACAAGCAATGCATGGCAGGTATGGTTTCCCTCGGCAGAGTTTCCAGCCAAGCCAGGAAACAAGGTTCCAACTCAGGGAAAAGCTTGCTAAATGCGATAAGGGAAAGGGTTTTCCCCATGCCCCCTAATCCCCCTGGATTAAGAAGAAAAACTTCAACTTCCTACAGGAAATGCTGTGTACAATGGCCTAGGCCACTGTATTCTTTGAGTACAGATAACAGAGCAGGATGACCTCAAGTGCTAAATGGCCAATCAAAGCCTTTCCTTCCTCTCGCCACCCTTCCTGTCCCAAAAATTCTGTGATTGGTTAAGAACTACCTTGATATGGGCCACACTCTGACCGCTCCTACCACAGTGGTCATTATCAGCCTCCCACCACTTCCTGTTGCTGCAGAGAAGCCAAATAACCCAGCATGCAGGAATTATAAAGCTGCTGATAGAGAATTTGCCTGTTTTTTATAATGTTGGATTTCTCCAGATCATTAGGGTTAGCAGCTGTTAAACTGGTCCTTCCAGCTGCCCCATTTAATATCATTCAACCTCTATTATAGGCAGGACTCTTTTCTTCTGATGTCCAGTTCACAACCTTGCAAATCATTGTCGTCCCCCCCCCCCCAATGCATGCACCCTTCAGTTCCTAGGGTGAATTATCCTTAGCCCCTGTATAAATCGATGGTGCAACCTCATTTGGAGTACTGTGTACAGTTCTGGTCACCACACCTCAGAAAGGATATTACAGCATTAGAAAAAGTGCAGAAAAGGGCAACTAGAATGATAAAAGGGCTGGAACACTTTCCCTATGAGGAAAGATTAAAGCGCTCGAGGCTCTTTAGCTTGGAGAAACGACGGCCAAGGGGTGACATGATCAAGGTGTACAAGATTATGCATGGGATAGAGCAGGTAGAAAGAAATCCTTTTCTCCCTTTCTCACAATATAAGAATTCGGGGGCACTCCATGAAATTGCTGAGCAGTTGGGTTAGAAGAGATCAAAGGAAGTACTTCACCCAAAGAGTGATTAGCACGTGGAATTCACTGCCACAGGAGGTGGTGGCGGCTACAAGTATGGTCGGCTTCAAGAGGGAACTGGGTAAACATGTGGAGCAGAGGTCCATCTGTGGCTATTTAGCCACAAGGTATAGATAGGAAGTCTCAGTCTGGGGCAAGTGATGCTCTGTATTCTTGGTGCTTGAGGAGGGGCAACAGTGGAAGGGCTTCTAGTGTCCTGGCCCCACCGGTGGACCTCCTGATGGCACCTGGTATTTTGGGCCACTGTGTGACTCAGAGATTTGGGCTGGATGGGCCATTGAACTGATCCAACATTGGCTTCTCTTATATTCTTATGAAACAGAACACAGGGCAGAGATATGAAGAGTGTGAGCTAGGTAGATAGGGGCTCGGTTCAGTTCTCATTTAATTTCTGTAATACAAAGGATTCAGGATGCAGTCTGGGACTGCTGAGTGGTGGCAGACCAGAGCCTGTCCTCTGTCCTGGGATGACTGGGCCTCTGTACACATGAACACGTGAAGCTGCCTTATACCGGATCAGTCTGTTGGCCTATCAAGGTCAGTCTTTTCTACTCAGACTGGCAGTGGCTCTCCAAGGTCTCAGGCAGTGGTTTCTCTGCCTGCCTGATCCTTTTAATTGGAGATTCCGGAGATTGAGACTGGGACTTATTACATGCCAAGCAGATGCTTTACTACTGAGCCACGACCGGTCCCCAAAGTGGTTGGGGTGTTGGGGTGTGTCCTGTGAGCCCCATGAGGAAAGGCTGAGGGACTTGGGAATGTTCAGTCTGGAGAAAAGGAGGTTTGTGGGGGGACATGATGGCTCTCTGTAAGTATTTGAAGGGCTGTCACTCAGAGGAGGGCAGGGAGCTGTTCCTGTTGGCAGCAGAGGACAGGACTCGCAAGAATGGGTTTCAGTTAAGGGTGGGAAGGTACCGGCTGGATATTAGGAAAAGCTTTTTGGCAATAAGAGTTGTGCAACAGTGGAATCAGCTGCCTAGGGAGGTGGTGAGCTCCCCCTCCCTGGCAGTCTTGAAGCAGCGGCTGGACAAGAACTTGTCAGGGATGCTCTAGGCTGATCCTGCACTGGGCAGGGGGTTGGACTAGATGGTCTGTATGGCCCCTTCCAGCTCTGTGATTCTATGATTCTGTGTATGCTGTAATAGTATTCTGCATTCTATTCCCCTGGCCCTCCCTCCAGCACCCCACCCCCCAGCACTCCCCCCCCCCCGGGCAGTCATCATCTTAACCATTTAGCTACTTAAAGCAAAAATTGGGCAGAGAGCCTGGTAGGGAGCATGGCCTTGCTCTGATCATTGGGAACTCATGGTTCCATAACACACCTGCTCTGTGACTGTAGATTAAAACTGGGTTTCAGAGAGCAGAAACTGGCCTAAATAGCTAGGTATCTATATACTAATAACCAAATGGCCACCCCCGTGCGGATAGCTAAATCCACGGGGGGGGGGCACTTGGGGGGGGCACTTGGGGGGGGAAGGGAGGTTTAAAAAATGTTCGGGGGATATTTAAATCCCCCGAAAAGTAAAAGAACTGGGGCGGCCCAGCGGTTGGGAGGGATTCAAGCCTCGCCACCAGAACCGGGGGGGGGAGGGAAAAGTGGCAGGCCCGGCAAGAGCCGCTCAGGCCTGCCAGAGCCCCGGGGGGAAGGAAGCAGCGCTGGGCCCAAGTGGCTGAAAGCCACTCGGCCCTCAGCAAGGCCAGGGGGCGGGCAGGCGGGAGAAGCGCGGCCCGAGTGGCTATAAGCCACTCAGGCCATGCAAAGAGCGGGGGGGGGGGGGGGGGAAGTGCGGCCCGAGTGGCTGTCAGCCACTTGGGCTGCGCAAAGAATGGGGGGGTTGGGGGCGGGAGAAGCAATGAGTGGGGGGTTGAGGCTGGGAGCAGCGCTGGGCCGGAGTGGCTAAAAGCCACTCAGACCCGAGCAAGGCTGAGGGGACGGGCAGGCCACACAAAGAATGGGGGGGGGGGGTTGGGGCCGGGAGCAGCGCCAGGCCTGAGTGGCTGAAAGCCCCTTGGACCCGAGCAAGGCCGGGGGGGGGGGGGGAGAAGTGCGGCCCAAGTGGCTATCAGCCACTCAGTCCATGCAAAGAGCAGGGGGATTGGGGCCGGGAAAAGAGTGGCTGCCAGATCCAAGTGGCTGTCAGCTTCTCCCCCCCACGAGTATCGCGGGTCCCCCATCTTGTTCCCTTCTAACTCTTTGGCTGTATCCACACTATGAATGATACCTACTCTGTCCCAGTGTGACTTTCATGGCTTCCCCCTGAGAACTACAGCAACACCTTTGCTCCATGCTCCAAAGGATAGTTCTTAGTATTCACAACTGAAGGGCTGATTCACACCTTATGGAGTCCACAGGGCAACACTTGGCTGCCATGGATCAGATGTGCGCCTGGAGTTTGATGCTGGGAATTCGGTCCCCTGGCTCACAGGGGCCAAATTCAGGTTGAGACCACAGTGTATTGGAAGAGGGATCTTAAGCCTCCCCCACTCCACACTGTGCCATTTTCCTAATCTGATATGGCCCCGGGGAGCCCAGTGGGGAAACCTGTGTGTACTGATAGCTACACATATGTTTCCCCAGTGGGGCAGATTAATGGGTTCATGAGCCGTTTTAGTTTGAGAAAATGCACTGCATTTTTTATCAAAATTGGACCCCCGTGGACTTGGGAATTGATTTCCCAGCATAGAATTCCAAGTGCCTGTCTGTTGACAGTCCACATGCCGGGGGAAAGGAAACAATTATTAAACCATAAATGTATAAATAAACTATTAAACACATAAAGTAGATAAACCCTCGGTGTCTGAATTGCTGTCTTTCCCAGACTTTTTGGAAAGATGAGCAAGAGATTCCAGATTAGGGAAGCATCCTGATATCAAACGTTCAAAGTGTACCGTTACTGCCAACCAGTGACTCAGAAGCTGATTCAATTTCATCTTCTTTTAAACAAGTAGTTTTTTTCCCTTCTCATAGTTCTAAAGTGCATTCTTTTTGCTTTGCAACAGATGGAGGTGATTGTTGGGGACTTTGGCATTGTTGTTGTGCCACGAGATGGTGCCGACACAGACCGGATCATGAACCACTCCTCAGTACTCCGCAAGTACAAAGTAAGTGCCTTCACATAATGACTGGACCTCCACCACCACCTCACAGTATTCTCAATGATGAAGAAGAGTAACATGTTTTGCCAGGACCACTGCATGCTTTTCTGGTACCCGTCCTGCCCATCTGGTTTTTTGATTGTGCTTCCTTACCCTTCCTCCTTACCCAAGAGACCTTTCGGGTCTGATGACTGTTTAGGGAGATAACTGGAGCCATAGTTGTATCATATAGCAAAGACAATTTGCTAACGGGATCAAGGCATGCTTTGAAATTGTCAAAGGAAAATGGCAGTGCTGTACGGATGTCAAGAGAGCTTCCACCCATGAGGATAGCTTCAGGGGGTAGCCTTGCTGGTGTGCAGAGTCCAGTAGCAGCCTGGAGACCAACAAGTTTTTCAGCTCCTGAGAGTCAGACCCTGAGATCTGATTCTTTTCATCCCAGTCAGAAGGCAGGAGGGATATTGTAAAGCATGCCTGTGAAGGACGCAAAGATACACTGGGACCAATTCTGCAAAAGTAGTTGTTCTTCCTTCAGTCTCCTGTTTCCCCTGGTTCTACGGCTCAGTTTCCCACTATTTGCTGTGCGGCCGCATTTTGACCCGCATCTACCCCCAGTTTCCCCCACATCTTCTTGATCCTTATTTTTTAGGATCAAGAAGATGCGGGGGAAATTGGGGGTAGATGCGAGTCAAAATGTGGCCATATAGCAAATAGTGAGAAATTGAGCCGTACAACTAGGGAAAATGGGAGACTGAGGGCGGACAACTGCTTTTGCCGAATCAGTCTGGGAGTGAAATGTGGTTCTTCCTTCAGCTGGTTCGTAATGCTGATGCGAAATTTCCATTGCCTGAATCCTCATTTGCCCCACAAGTGTCCCTCTTCCTCCCCCTTCTTCCACATTAACAGTACTTGGCCCTAGTGAACAAGCAGGGCTCATTAAGAATTTGTAGTTTCTCAGCTACATGTCTGATTTCACACTCTCTGAATCCACAGGGGTCAGGAGGTGACCCGTCATGAGGGAGGCGTGCTGAGATTGGTCCAAAGGCCCAGGGCAGGGGAAGTTTTTTCTCCCACTTTTGTTACTTTGACTATATCTGAAAATCTCATGGATAAGGACACATCTGTTTGGAAAATGGATATGCCACCTCTCTAGAGATCTGCTTCAGGCAGCTCACAATTGAAATAATACCACAGAACTGAAAAAGCCAATCAAAACATGCTGTCTTTGAACAGCGTCCTTCTGGTTAAAGGAGAAACAGTCATGATACTATGTGCCCTTTGCTGCCCCCAGCCCTGCCAAATCCCAGATCTATTAATGTAACTAATCAGTGTGGACATAACCTGCCCTAAGTAAAATTGAGAAGTAAACCAATTTAGATGCCTGTTTGCTTTCTAAGCTCTTAGTTCTACCTTTTAATGCCAGCCTAGTACCTACCCCTGTGCTACCTCAGATTTCTGTTCTGCCTGCAGACTTAAGAAAGAAACAGAGATGACTGCCAAAACCTCAGATTTAGGGACAAATTAAAACTTTCCGCACGAATGCTTGGCTTATATATAGTAAATTCACATTCCTCTCAGAGAAAACACAGGCAATCCAGTTCTGTAATAATTATTAACTGATTTTTGAATTTCCAGCCTACCATAGGGCTTGGCAGACCCCTCAGGAAGGCTTGAAACATTAAAAGCCCAATAAAACACTTGGTTAAAAACAAATAAGAACAAAATATATTTAAACATTGCTTTTTAACACAGAACTATTGGCACCAAAGATCCATTCTCTGGCAACAAAGTTTCAGATGTTCCCTTCAAAATACCTGCTGATCTCCCCTATTTTCTTAAAACTGGAAAATTCTGTAGAGTGATACTCAGATTACGGAAATTTTATGGGAGCTAGGTAGATAATGGCAGTTAGACATTAGATTAAATTTTAATCTGCTTTTAATGTTTTATTGATGTATTTTAAAATTTTGTAATATTGTAAATATTTTTTTTTTGTATGACTGGTCTAAGGACTGTAACAGTAAACTGAACTGAACTGAAACTGAGAAAAATAGTATGGGCAAAATGAACATAATGGGGAGAGGGTTTCCTAATAAGGGTGCCACCACTAAAAACCTCCTCTTTGTTCTGTTTGCTGCTCTGACCTCTGACAGAGGTGGCATTTTTGCGTAGGGCTTTCCTGTCAATCTTCTAGCGTGGAGAGGGCCATCTTTCAATGTCCTGCCATTGTTTTCTCCACAGAATAATATCCTGGTTGTGAAGGATGATGTGAATCACCCTATGTCTGTTGTCAGTTCAACCAAAAGCAGGTTCGTGAATTGGGGAGGGATCCTGTTGGTAAAAATGAGACACACACACACATCCTCTTCCAAGAGAACATTTTCACAGAGAAAAGGGTTTTTTCCCAGGGCAACAGCTAACTACATTGGCACAAATGTACTGGTCCTGGATTGGTACCTCTACAGCATGTATGTAGTTTGAGAGTCCCTTCTGCTCCACTGGGGAAGAGGTAGAAGTTATTGTTAGGACCTTTGCCGAAGAAGCTGCAGATGTATTAAAGGTGACAATAAACTGTCCAGGTTGCTGCTTGACAACCCTAGAACACACACTGATTTGTTTGACCGCCAGTTGGGTACATAATTCCAGTCAGGTCCATCCAGTCAGGTCCTTTTTGAAGGATTATTTGGGTTTAGCAGAGCGCTCAAGGCACATAATGCAGCAGAGTGTGTGCTGACCTCTTTATCTTTGCAAAGCTAATACGAGTCTATTGTGAGGAACTCCATTCTAGACAGGATAGAGACACGGTTCTAATCTAGTCTAACTGACTAGGATGGATAGAGATGCAGAAGAGATGCAGATGTCCAGCCCTCATGGTGTCAAGATGGAGAAGGCTAGCATAGTGTGGAGAGAAGGTGTCAAGATCAAAAGGAAGGAAGTTTCCCTAAGAGCAGCAATCTACACATCAAAGGGAAAACATCAGAGCAGGAGAAAAGAGAGATGATCAGTGTCCTGGCCTATCTCTCTCTCTGACTCTCTTATAGTTCCCCTCTGAGGCTAAGAGACAGCACAAAGTCCTTTACTTCCAACACTTTTCAACAAGGCTGGCAAGTGAAAGCATTCATTTAATTGCTGATGAAACATTGGTTGTTTTTTTCCTTGCTTGTTTCCACAAGTACCAAAGAAGTCAGCTATTCACAGGTATGTGGGCTGGTTTACACCGACTGCAGATCATATGGTAAACTGTTCCTGGACTACTTTAGGCTGGAAATGTAGGGTTGCATGTCTGAATGGTTCCCTCCTAAAGAAAAGCTCTGCACATAGAAAACTGGCACATAAAGGAGCAGGACAGCCTAGAGCAGGGGTGGGCAAACTGTGGCTCAGGAGCCGCATGCAGCTCTTTCACATATACTATGTGGCTCCCGGCAGGGTGGCTGGGGAAGCTAAATATCATTAGCAAACAAATATCATTGGACAAATTAATATCATTATCAATATCTGCTTTTACCCCTTTTGTTATTATTTTTGGCAGTCTCATTTAATGTTAATAAAAAGCAAATTTGCTTATTTTCCAATAAAAGCAGGTAATATTTGTTCATGTCTTGTGGCTCTCAAACATCTGATGTTTATTCTATGCGGCTCTTACGTTAAGCAAGTTTGGCCACCCCTGTTCTAGGTGGCTCTTACGCTGAGCAAGTTTGCCCACCCCTGGTCTAGAGTCCTCCTCCCACATATCTGGGATTCTATATAGGGGAGCATTCAGGCATACCAACTAGGGTTGCCAGCCTCCAGATGGTGCCTTGAGATCTCCCAGAATTACGAACTGGTTTCCAGCTGGCAGAGATCACTTCCCTTGGAGAAAGAGGCTGCTTTGGACAGTGAACTGTATGGTGTTATAGCTCACTGAGGCCCCTCCCCAAACCCTGTGCTTCCAAGGCTCCATCCCGAAGCTCCTGAAAGTTCCCAGCCCAGAGCAGGCTCACAGTCTGAAATAGAATGGTACAGAGTGGTTTTTACCACAGGACCTGTGTGGACAGCCCTTACTTATGAATAGAAAATGTCCCTTGTTAAGGACAATAAACATTAATACAACCCTTTCCCTATCCCAGTCAGCATAAGCTGGTTTAATGTTAAATCTTTTGTTTTCAGGAACCTAAGGCAGAGGATCTCTCCCCTCCCCCCCCCAACACACACACACTTGGATTTGCCCTCCACTGTGACCCTCTTCCTGGGACTGTTCTATCCCTTTCTACCAGCTAACCCCTCTCTTCCCTGAAGCAGATCACTGAACCATCCGGACATGCCTAAGTTCAATCCTGGGATAGGGCTGTGGATCAGTGTCAGAGCGTTTACTTTGCATGCAGAACATCCCAGATTCCATCCCTGGCATCTCCGGCCTAAAAGGGTCAGTTAGCCCATGATGGGAGAGACCTCTTCCTAAGACCCAGAAGATAGGATGGCCAGCTGTGGGTTGGAAAATACCTGGGGTTTGAGGGATAGGGCCTAGGAAGGATGGGGTTTGGGTGTTGGAAGTTGAAGGAGTGTATGCTGTCTCCTGCCTCAGACTTCAGAGACAGCACCATAGATTTAGATAGAGGGTCAGGACACACAGAGCATCCTTTCCTTCCTGCTATCTGATACTAACCCTTTGAAGTAGAATGCTATTCTTAGGGACAAGACTTCCTTCCTTCTGGCTTAACACATATCTCTCTCTCTCAAACACACACACACACAAAGAAAGAGCATGCTCTCCATCTTTGGAACCATGGATGCAGGACCTGCATTCTGCATCCATCCTAGCTAGTTAGATAGATTCTATTCCTGTATCTCTTCCTATACTTAGAATGGAGTTCCCTAAATAAAGGACTGTTATTAGTTCAAATCGCACAAGTGGCTCCATGTATCTTTGTATCTGTGCTAGCACACACAGTACAAAGAAGCTGCTGCTGTGTGTAAGCCTTGTGCACTCTGCTACATAACAGAGATTCCTGGCTATACCATACCAGAGAATCTAACATTGGGGAGGGGAGGGACCTCCGTGAGTGTAATACCATAGAGTCCACATTCCAAAACATCCATTTTCTCCAGGGCAACCGATCCCTGTAACCTGGCGACCGGTTGTAATACTAGGAGATCTCCAGCTACCACCTGGAGACTGGCAACCTTACTTGGTGAGGCAGTGGCCACTCACAGTAGACAGCACTAGGCCTTGAGGGCTCAGTGGGCTGGCTCAACATGAGGCAGATTCATCTGTGTGTATGTGTCATTCATTCCCCCCTTTTTTGTTTTTTGCAGACTGGCTCTTCAGCACGGTGATGGACACGTCGTGGATTATCTGTCACAGCCGGTCATTGACTACATCCTCAAGAGCCAGCTGTACCTGAATGCCTCCGGTTAGCCCGTTCCTTGGCAGTGCACTGAGGCAGAGCTATTGCTCTACTTTCCTGCAATTGTCCATCACATTTCTTTCTCTTTTTCCTCCTCGCTGCCTCTTGCGTGCATCTGTCTCTCCCCCCCCCCCCCCCCCCCCGCTCTGACATCCTGTTTCTCTACCCCCAGCCCCACCCCATGCAGGGAAGTGTAGCATACAACAGCCAAACAAATGAGTACCCCAGTCCGTAATCCCCATTTCCCTGTCCTCAGGCAGGAAAACAAAAGCAGGTACCATGTGCCTAAAAGGGGGGGGGGGGGGTGGCGGCTTTGATGTGTACCTTCCCAGCATGCATTCCGGGAAGTAACACTGTCCACCTGCCCAGCATGCCTTGGGAGCTAGGAAGGTTGTTCTTTTTCCCTGTCTCATAACCCATCAAGTGAAATAAATCTCAGTGGGACTTTTTATTTTCCGTGCTAATTCCCTTTTTTTTTCTCCCCTCAGCATTTTATTATTGTGAGTTGCTCTGTTTAAAATAGAATGCAGTTGGCAGGAGGAGAGTCTAACCCACTTGGTACGGCGCCCAGACTTTTTAGGTCAGCCGTGGAAGAATTTAGCCTTGATTTTTTTTTTCTTTAAGTGAAGCAGGTCAGATTCTGGACACTTGTTATCTGAAGCAAAATAATAAAATAAAAATGAGGGAGGGAGGGAGTTTCCACTGGAGAAAGGATGCGAGAAGGGCAGAAAGTAGCCTTGTTTCTTATACAGTTGATTGTTCCAGTTGTAAATAGATACTCGTTTTAAGGGGAGGGTGGATTTTAAATGGGGGTTTCTGTCGTGCTTTAGAACCTTTTAAAAAGGGAGCACTTTTTTCTGGGTGGGGAGGGAGGAATAGTTCTTGAGCATTGCCTCTTAGGGTGAGGCAACCATCTCTTTGACCTAAAACGTTCCTGTTGATTTGGCCCTGGATTGGCTACCCCCCCCCACACACACACACACCCTTTCCTTGACTTCAAGCCTCTCATTTCGTTCAGTAACTCATTTTGGAGTTCCACCATTTGTCGTGTCCACTGTACCCTTGCTAGTTTTGCTAGCCCTGGCCAGGCTGGAGGAATTCGCAACTACCTGCTATCACCATCCACCCATCCTCTTGAGGAACTGTACTCAGCGCCACATGCAGAGTGTGCGAGTGTATTGCTTTCCCCACACACACACACACATTTCCAGAAAGAGTTGTTCCTTCAGACTTGCCTGAGCAAGAGAACATTTCCCACCCAATTATTCCTACAAGAAATGGGGGGGGGGGGGGATTCCAGTAGCCACATGAATATAAAGTCATTCACAGATCCCAAAGTGTGGCAACCTGGTCATGTTAGAGCTGGTGAGAGTGCCCAGAGGTTATGGGGCAGCATCTGTAGTGGCAAACTGCAACTTCTGATAGCCGAAACTGTCCTCAGCATGTGCAGACAGTCATACCAGGATGCCTGAGGGAAAGACAGGGTTTCGAACCTGTCTTGCTTTCCGAGTTGTTTTTGTTGCCCAGTGGCAGAACCGCGGGCAGCTATCAGAACAAGCACATGGGAAACGGAAATCAACGGGATAATTCAAAATGCAGGGATGGGCTCCTTGATGCTTGTGCCACCGTCTGGCTTGGCAAGGCACACCCAACACAGTCAGTATTCCCAGAGACCCACCGCTGTCCGAGGCAGGTGTACCAAAAGGCCACAGTCTCTCTTTGATAAAAAAAGATTTCTACTCCTTGTCAGCTTTTAATATCCTCCATGCCTTTTCGATAAATAGCTCTTTTGCTGTCCTGTTGCCCATTATCAACTGCTGTTCCGAAGTGCGCTGTTTCAGTCACACATAACCCACAAGCCTCCGTTTACCAGAGTGCAGCTGCAGCCTCTAGCTGGGAAAAAAAAACAAACCACGCATCTCAAAAAAAGCCAAGCTTCAGAGACTCAAAGCCAGTGACAGTGTTCAACAGTGATGGGGAAAGGCAGCACAAGACATCACACGCGTGAGCGTGTGCCGAGACAGTCACCGCGGCATTCCTCAAAAAGTCTCGATGGACAGTTTGCATTGGGAACCGAGGATGAGAGCAAAGGAGAGAGAGGGAATGGACTCTTCACACACTTGAACAAAAACTGCAAGACCAGTGAGCAGGCCACTTTCCAATGCCATCCAGTCTAGGACAGCGCATGCCTTAGGAACAAAGCATTGTGGTACAGATGATGTATATAACGTCTTAACTAGTCTCTCTTTTTTTGCCTTCATATGCTCAGTTAGGCTTATGATTGGGGGGAGGGGTGGGGAAGGGGGAGGGTGTAGCATAAAGCGGGGAGGGGGGCTGGTGGGTTTGGTGTGGGAAGGGCAAGCGAAAGCATCAAACTCCGACCCACCCAGCAAGGTACTGGGGGTTTTAGCTGCACAGGGAAGGAGACGTTTATTTTCTGTCACTGAACTTGCAGTTTCAAACCACAGTATTTGCTTTATTTAAAAAATTATAATAAAGGGAGGGGGAAACAGATTGGAAGATGCCGGTTTCACACGAATGGGATATTCATGAAGAACAGATAATCGTTGCGAATGGATGAAAAAAAGGCAAAAATGTTTAAAATAATTGGCACAGCATTTAAAAACAATGTGAATAAAGAAAAATTATGCTAATAAGATTTGTGTCGGCCTTTACTGTTGTTGCTACTTGCGATAGGAAAAACCTGAAACTCCTCCTGTGTGATAAGAGGCATAATGTCCGCCTTCTAGTCCTTCCCTAGCCCAGGACAGAGTGGAAACGGGATATGAGAGCTCAGCTGGACGACTACCCCTTGCTGCCAATGTCGTAGTGCCCTTCAAGGTATGTTAGGGCTGCACTATTAACTGTAACACATTTGAATGCTACCATAGCAGATTAGTAGAGCACATGTTTTTCATATAACAAGTCACAGGTCCAGCCTTGAGCATTTCCACCCAAGTATCTCAAGTAGCAGGGCTGGGAAAGACCTGTTCCCAAAGGCTTGGAAAGAAGTTGCTAGTCTTTATTGATCTAGAAGGAGTAATAGTGTAACTCGTCATAAGACATTATACTTTTTCTTTCACAGTAATGTACAAAACTGGAACAATGTTTTCTAGATCTCTAGCCAAGGATGACTGATCTATTAGATGCCTGGATAGGAAATTCAGACTAAGTTCGCAGCAGCTGGATAACCCAATTAAACTCATTGCTATTGATCCTGGTGGCAAAAAAATGCTTTATCCTTAAATGGATAACTAAGGTCCAAACTAGGTGTTTTGGCATCCATAGATATGACTCATGGATGTTGATACCCTGTTAGAACTGAACTTAACCATTAAAAATACCATGAGGGCCTGATCCTGATTGGCCCCACAGCACAGCAGTACCAGGGGATCTTATTCCCAAACCTCATGCCATTTCAAGTGCCAAACTAACCATGTGTGCTATGTTGGCACTTGAAGAGACACAGGGGGAGGGGGAGAGCTCCTGGTCTATCTGCACAGTAAGGCCCTTGCATCTTTAAATGGCTTAATTCAGCTCTAAAATGGCATCAGCATCCACAGGTTCAACCCATGGACACAGTAATGTCTAGTTCGGTTCTAAGTGGCTGGTGGTGGGGTGAAGAAAACTCCAGTGGCCTCAAGCAGCTCCCCAATATTGCATCAGAAATTCATTATGAACTGCTGGGGAGGAGAGCTTTCTGGTTTAGGGACACTGATTAATAAACTTCAACACAAGGTTCAAAATTTGCTTTGGGAGTTGGTTCTACCCAGGGCTCTTGCTTTGTGTCTCACCCCCAAATCACATCAGGTTTAAATTTGGCTTCCATACAGTATGGTTGTGCTTCATCCAAGCTTCTGGGTTCCCCCAGCTCTGCTGCAATTTTTTCACAAATCTGATTTGATAGAACTTTCCTATAAGATCATACCTAAACCATAGTTGGGAAACCATGGAAGGAAATGTGTGTATTTCAGTGTGTGCACATCTATAAGTTCAGCCCGTCTATAAGTTTGAACTCTACCTTCCATTCCAGTGTATTTGAAAAAGTGTGCATGTACATGAAAACTCATACCTTGAATAAACCTTTGTTGGTTTTAAGGTACCACTGGACTTTAAATTTGTTCTACACAGAGAGTCAGGACTTCTCTCTAAACAATCCTGGACACTAGTTTGGCCTGAGAATTATCTGAGATCCCTAGGTTCCTCAGCACCTGGAATAACAGTTCTGAGTAGCAACAGATTTATAGGAAAACCTATTAATGTCTGGGGTGTACAATTACAGTTGCCAGTTCTGGGCTGGGAAATACCTGGAGATTTTGGGGGGTGGAGCTTGGGGAAGGCAGGGACCTCACCAGGGTATAATGCCATAGAGTCCGCTCTCCAAAGCAGTTATTTTCTCCAGGCAAACTGATCTTGGTCATCTGGAGATCAGTTGTTATAGTGGGAGATCACCAGGTTCCACTTGGAGGTTGGCAACCTTACTACATATTTCTCAGTGCCCAAAATCTATCCTGTCCTTTTGCAATGTGAGTAATTTGGTTTTTGATGGAAAAGCAACTGAGGGAGAAATGAAAGTGAAGGACTATCCGCAGTAATAATAGATAACAGAGCACAATTAGTTTAGAAGAGCATGACTTCCATCTTATTACATTAAATAAGGCTGGGATAACCTGAAAGAATGCTTGGGGGTGTTCGGGTTTAGCAGGTGGTTACAAATTTTGGCTACATCCACAAACTGAGCAGGGCACCTTCTGCTGGTGTATTTCCGAGCAATGCAGTCTCTTGCATGCCGAGCCGGTCATGGCCAGCATCTTCATCAGTCAGCCTGGTCTTCTTTCTTGCATCCCAGGAAGGGGACACCTGGAACAGCTATCTTTTCCATGTTGGTGGCATGGTTACATTGCTCCCCACAATGAGGCAACTGTTATCCAAGCCTGCTGAACTGAACTCAAAAAGGATCCATTCAGCTGCGTCACAGACAGCTAGTCCCTAGGAGGCCTGGATCTCTTCTATGAGCCCAAACCATTGGCCTAACCCTAACATTTGTGTCCAAGACCTGATGAACAGAATCCATGTCAGTCTGCCCCCTCTGCCCTCAAAGTCTTCAAGGTCTCTCAATGGGTTGTATGTTGTAGCATTTTGTGGGGAGATTATCGCGGATCTCCTCCAGGTTCTTGATATCGGCAAGGATCTCAGCGATGCTCCCCTCTAACGTTTGGATCCGGAGTTTCTGCCGGCTGGCTGTTTCTTCCAGCTGCAACATCAGTTCTTTTAACTCCTTGTTTCTTCTTCTGGCCTTAGCAAGATTCACTTCAAGCAGGGTCACACCTTGCTCGTCCACAGCCTCAGGTTGGTCTATATGAAATGACAATGGGGGGGGGGGGGAGGACAGCCTGTAAGTGAGACTATCTGAAGGCACATAGTCCATTGGTACTTCCATATTCTCCATGTACAAGCCCAAATCCTCTAACTATTGGACCACACTTACCCTGTTCATAAAAGCCTCCATGGCATTCAAACCTCTCAAGGTGGAGAAAAAGTAAAATTAAAGCTTCTCACTCTGTCATTGGGAGCACTTGCCCCCACCCACATCTGTGTGATCTAGGGTCTACTTGTCTAACACCCAATGTGCACAGTCCCAATTTCCATTCAAACTTGGGCAGTAAAGAACACACAGTTCCACTTCAAATGAAAAAGCCATACCCAACATCTGGACGAAAAGCAGGCACAATCCCACCTCCTGCATGCAGGCTGACACATGAGGACTTGTTGCCTCTTTATAACCTGTGCGTAGAACAGTTGTCATCTGTTCTCTAAGCTGTGAAGTCTTGTGAGCAAAATTCTACTTTGTGAGCCACTGGCACTAAAGTTGTGAGTGAGAATTCGGCTACTGCATAAATTAGTTTGCTCTGGAGCCATCCTTCCTGAGCTAAGACAAAAAAATGTGTGAGCCAGAGACCAAAAAACCTGTGAGCTAGCTCATACCAACTCAGCTTAGAGGGCACACTGGTTGTCATGTCCCCCTCGTGGTGGCTCTCTCCTCTCACACATGAAATAAATTAATTCTCATAAAGATCTAAATGAACAAGTTATCTTGAGAGTCCCACAGTCCACTGCAAGGATGTAATTAAGTTGTTTTAACGAATCAAGCGAAGCTGAGAAAGGCTCAGAATGTAGACAGTTCAGGATTGAAGTAATTTTCATTTAATTCCCATATGTATGTGTGCAATTTTCCAGAACCCTCTTGATCAAAGATGCTTTAAGTGCACACTTTGACCACAAAAACGCTTTTGAGTCTACACAGGATGAAGAGGACAAAATCCGTAATGTCTGCTAAGGTACCACATATGGGGGTTGATTTTATAGGGGAGAATCAGGAATGTGAGAAGGGTTCAGTACCCCCACACCGACATATTTTCTATGTCAGTTATGCCCTTCTCTTGCATCACAGTGCTGAGAATTCTGTGTTTGTCTCACACTGTGTAATCCTTCCCCTTAGATCACAAGACATAACCCTGCCAGGAGAAGAGAGAGCAAGGAGAGGTCAAGCAACTAAGAGCCAAAACATCTGGGACTGCTATGCTAAGAGCCAAAACATCTGGGAACAGCCAAGAGGTTCCCCCCCTCCCCAGTACAGACACTTGGGATCCATCATTGGATCAGGACTATGGTATGTAGTAGGGAAACCTCCCCACCAGTGCCCTTTGATCAAATTGAAAGTTTGCTCTCAATGGGGCAAAACACATAGGCACCATATACTGGACTGGTATAGTCACCCCCTCAGGTTCTACATCATGAAAACGGCACATAGGGGAAAGGGTCCCATTCCATCTTCCCCTGGCCCTGATTCAAACTGGGATTCCATGCACCTTGTCATGAGTGCCTCTGGGGATCTGCCTTCTGCGGATCTAAGTGAGGTGGAGGATCAGCTCCCAGCTTCAGAGGAGCCTCCACCTGAGCCAGATGAGGCTCAAGCAAGCACCTCCCAGGCTTTTGCTTCAGCACTAGAAGCAGCTGAGCCACAACTAAGTTCAAGCCCACCTGATTCACCTCCTTGGGTGGAATGTCTGAGACCCTGATGCAGGCAAGACTTAGCTGTGAGAAGGAAAGAGGCACGCCTGCGTGGTCACAGATCACTAAGCCCTGAGTTTTAGTAGGAGCCGGGACCTCACTGCCAGCTGCTAACTAGCCACAGGAAGTGGCTGGGTATTTTAGGCACAGCACAGAGACTACCAACTTGTGCTAGCAACAAGCCTTCTTGGCTAAGCTCTGCACCCATTTGGCTTGTGACTTGACCTGTTTATAGAACCTCTGGCTTTTGACTCTGGACCTGCTTGACTTCAGCTCTGTTGACACCTTGGACTGGTTTACTTGTGCATTTTCTTGCTTTGACCCTGGCTTGGACTGACTCTGCTTCTGGCTCAGTGTTTTGGACTTGGCAATTGGTTCCTGCTTTGGTTTGACCTTGGACTGTCCTGGACTTCTGCTTGACTCCTGGCCTGTTGGCACCCAGCCCGTGACACACCTGATTTAAAAACACCACCCCTTTTGGAGCTCTGTGCACAGAAATCCCAGCATTGTGTGTGTTTGGGCCCTCAGGTGTACATCTAGACTGGAACTCCAAAGGTCTTAGCATAATTCCCAGCTGTGCAACAGACCACTGAGACAAGCTATTCCTCCCCGCTTGCATTGTATAGCTGCCACTCAGTTTTCCTGTTCTGGTTCATTTGGACTGTAAACCCAAATACAGCAAAACGGGTATCCAAGCAAGACATTGTAACAAGGAAATGTTGCATTTCAGATGCTGCCCTTTCTATATGATGAGTACTGAGCTGACCATTAAGAACAAAGTGCTTTGCCAGTCAACGAATAGAAGAAATTGAGCTGTCGACTGGACAGAGTTAAAAAGACTTAATCAGTTGTCTTTTGAACTGACAATCTATTAACTAATTGATCCATTTAAATATGATCAAATTAATTAATTGGTTACGTATCAAGGCTTCATTAGAACAGTGTTTTTTTGAGTTACCAGAAGCAATATAAAGGCCACCCGTGTTCCTTTTTCATTCCTTATCCTGACAACATGCAAAAACCAAAACAACCTTTAAAAAAGCTCAGCCTGAAATTTGTCCTCATGGATTAAAACCACCTCTTACTGATTAATCAGTGGAAGTTTCATGCAGTTAATCGACTGATGAAGCCAAGGAATGGTTGTGGCTTTAATCATAAAAAAGGCCTGGCCTCTTACCCATCAGGCGCAGAACATCTTCCAAGGCCCCCAGCACCCCTTGGACAGCACCCCCAGCACTTGCTGCATCTGCTTGTGCTCTCTGGGACATCTGGACAGCCTTAGGAAGGGACAACAATCACAAAAGTCAGTGTCCTTCCCCCAGAATCCCTTTGATAAAAAGGCAGGAAGAGTTACAAAACTCACTTCCTGTGCCATGGAGGCATCCAGGTCAACCTCCAGCCCCTTCCTTTGCAACTCGTTTCCCACTTCCCGGGCCTCTCTCTGCAAAGACATTATCCCTTTCTCCAGAGCCAAGACTCCATCTGCTGTCCTGTTGGCTTCCAAGGTCAACCTTCCTATCTCCTGGAGAAGAAAAGGCAACAAAAACAACAGGAAGAAATATTCATGAGTCAGGAAGGTCCCCGGCAATGAAAATCAAGAAAGGCATCATTTGTGAAGTCACTCCACAACAGACTTCAACAAATCACAAAGATCCAGTTAGAGATATCAAAAGTAGTACTAAGTGAAAGATACTGGTGGAGGTTTCTTTTGATGGGTCCCGTTAGAGTCCTAGTATTGCTGGCCCCATTTTCATCAATCAGTTTCATGTTTCCATTACAGCCTCAATGAAGCCCCCGAGCCTCAACTCTGACCAGCACTAGATGCTACGGAGTAGAGGCGTAGACTTTTTAATTTTCTGGGGGGGCTTTTGTGCGCGCGCTTTCCGCGCGCGTGCCGGGACGATGTTGCCGCCGCCGCTGCTGCGGTTCCCCCAGGTGCTCCTCTGCTGTCTCCCGCACAAGCAGGCCGGCCACGCAGCCCCAGCCAGGGCCACCCCCAGAGCCCCCAGGGGAAGAAGGCAGTGCCGGAGGGCCGGAGGAGCGCGGCCTGGGTTGCCCCCCTCCTGTCAGAAGCCGGGCAAGGCAAGCAGGGAGCTGCCGGCGGTGGGCCTCTCCTGCACTCTGGAGACCTGGGCGGGACTGCCAGCAGCAGGAGCAGCAGCAGCCGCTTGGCCGAGGCCGCCCCGGAGGGGCCGAGCGAGATCTGGACCAGTCAAGATCCGGGCTGGGTGCCTACATGGCTGCTGCGAGCTCCCCATGCCAGGCACGCTCCAGCCCAGGGGCCAGCGCGGCAAGTCCCAGCAGTCCCCAGAAGGCGCTGCTCCCGTGCCCTCCCCCTCCCCAGGAGAGAAGAGGAAGCCCTGCCCATCCCCCCAAGGCTCCTGGATGCCCCCCTCTCTGCCGGCTGAGCCTCAGCCCCGCCCCCTCGCTCGCGGGGGGATTCTTTGCAAAGCCCAGCCCCTGCCGCTTTTGGGATCTGTGGAGCCCACCCGCCCCGTCGGAACAGCTCCCCAGGAATTTGCCTACAGCTGCTGCCTCCAGGGAGGGGAGTCCGGACAGAGGGAGAGAGGGTGCAGGGGAGCCGGGGGGGGAGTGGTTCTTGCGCCGGCGGCAAAGGGCAGGCGGGCCTAGGAAGGGGCCCTAGAAGGTGGGGAGGCGTGGGGGCGGGCGCTGCTTTTCGCCGGGGGGGGCTCAGTCCCCCCCGGAAAATTTCAGGGGTGGCCCGAGCCCTCAAGCCCCCCCGTAGTTGACGCCTATGCTACGGAGTACATACGTAAACCTGTGTGGAGTTAATGGAATGTTTGAGCCTTTGACAAACTGGAGCCCAAGCCTAGGAAGAGAGTGACAATCTATCTCGGTCTACACCACTGGTTCCCAAAGTGGGCAATACCGCCCCTGGGGGGCACTGGAACAATCCGGGTGGGTGGTAGGAGCCTTGGGTATAATTGGGGGGGGGGCATTGAATAAAAAGGGAGCGGTGGAAGCCTAAAGAAAGAAGAGTCCAGAACCTATCTAAAGCAGGGTTTTCCTGCCTTTTCCTGGGATCAGGGAGGGAGGGGGAGGCAAAGAGGGGTCCCCACAGCCATGCAATTGCAATTTGCAAATTGAAAATTGATGTGCATCCTTGTAAGACTGATGTTGCTGCTGGGCTCTTGTGCGGCGGCTGCTGCTGGCCTCTGGCTTCAGGCCTTCAGCTGCTGCTGCTCTGTGCCTGCCTTAGCCTGCCTGGCTGCATGGATTGTGGTGGACTCTACCTGCATCTTTTTCTCCACTTCTTGAAGGTAGATTTCCAGGGGGGCGCTGAGTAATTTTTTTCCTGAAAAGGGGGCAGTAGGCCAAATGAGTTTGGGAACTTCTGGTCTACACTGTTCTGGGTAACAGACTGTGAGCCCACCTAAGCCTCCAGGATGCAGGAGGATGCAAGCTCAAATTTACAGGAGAACAAACCAGCCAGGACTGCTCTCCCACCTGCCCCGGGCTCCTCTCAGTACAACTCCTTCCATTCCCACATACCTGACCAATGCCCACAGCGATCTCCTTTGCCTCCCCAGCCATTCTTCGGGCCTCCTCTGCTTCCGTAACAGCGGTGCCCAACGCCTCTTCTGCACGCCTGGTCTTCTCGTTGGCACTGGTGACCACGTTGCTTATGAGAGGAAGCTTCCGCATGGCCTCTTCGGCTTCCCTTTGCTTGTCACCAACCTGCAGATTGAACTCTGCAAGCCAAAGGGGGGGGGGGGAACCTATCTGAGTAAAGAGCCCACAGAATGGAGACAATATTCCTGTCTGTGCCAGCAACAGGAGGCAGAGAAAAACCTTGAGCCGAAAGCACACTGAACTGGATGAAAACAGGCTGCAGCTTTATTGAATAACTGGATTTCATCTGTTGAGCAAAGACGGCTCAGTAGAACTAGGAAAGTGCAGGTTGGAACCAAGGGTAGCTGAGATGGCCCAGAAGCAACCCAGGACTACTCCTCCCTGCAGTGTTACAAGCCATTGCTGCAGGAACCACTCAGTTCAGACCTAGCAAGCAGCACCAGCGAGAGATGTTAGCTCACCCACTGCCAACATTTACAACTGGTGCCCCTGGTCAGGGAAGAGGTGAGCGGTACAGTACCTGTGATATTGGCAGAGCTACTGGGCTTGGCTCTGCTTGCCCCTTGGCTGCCTATTGCTTCCCCAGGGGCTTTCCCTGTGAGTCAAATGGCCAGTGCACCCCTGTTCAGCAGCTGTTGCTCTCTGCCATCAACCTGGAGCTGACTGATTAATTAACTGTACCCTCCCACAAAGCCCAAGAGACCCTCAGGGAAGAAGGAGGAGGAGGAGGAGGAGAAGAAGAGGAGGAGGAGTTTGGATTTCTACCCCACCCTTCACGCGGACTCACAGAGCAGTTTACAATCTCCCTTCCCTTCCCCTCCCCACAACAGACACCCTGTGAGGTAGGTGGGGCTGAGAGAGCTCTTTCAAGAACAGCTCTGACAGAACTATGGCTTGTCCAAGGTCACACCTGCAAATGGAGGAGTGGGGAATCAAACACGGTTCTCCCAGATTAGAGTCCGTGCACTTAACCACTACACCAAACTGGCTTACCACTAGGTTGCCACGTCCCCACTGGTAGCGGGGCATCCCCCACTGTCGGTGGGTGCTTCAAGCCACTGCTCAGCAGGGTGGTGGGTGAAAAATGATCTGGAAACTGGGAGACGTGGCAACACTGACATTGCTCCCCATGCGACCACAGTGCACCGCCAGGGATCTCTTTACATCTCCTCCCACCAACTGTCAGCCTTGTGCCGGCAACCCTCCTTACCACTATCCCCTCTTTAAAAAGGACCAGACCAGTGTAATCAATCAAATACACAATAAGAAAAACATTTAAGATTAAAAATCAATGTGGTGACGATAATTAAAATTCAAATCCGTCTGTAGACATCTGAAAAACGTTTACAGCAGCAGATCAAATAGCGGGTTACTCAATCAACGTTCCTGAGTCAACAACTTCTAATTACAATGAAAACATACCACTCTGTGTGTACACTAGTACACAATTCCAGACACACACAAGTGCTTATACGTGCACCTACATCAAAACTCCAAGCCTTGCCAAACCCCACAGATCACAATACAGCATGCATATTTGAGTTCATTTGGACAGATGCCTATTTGCAAATCTTTTCCTGATCTATATTATTTAAGTTGCAATGTTTTCTTGACAGAGAATTAGATCTTATTTTTGTTACATACTGGGTGTGAACCACTATCTGTGGTTTCAAGCCTTGCCCCCCCCCCCCCCCCCGGAACTCACCAGGCCAGAGAACACTTGCACCAGACCTCTAAGTGCACCTGTTTTTTTAAGCCACTCACCCCTCAGGTTTCTCAAGATGCCATCAACTTCCTCTAAAGAGGCATTGCCAGCACTCAGGGCCTTCTGGGCTGTACTCTTGGCAAGGTTGGCACGAGACAACAGTTGGACTGATGCCTGCAATGGCAGGAGAACAAAGGAACACACATAACATGGAGCATGAAAACACAGGCCCAGCTCCCAGAATTCACAGTCAACCAGTCTGATGTACAGGGGAGGATCTGTATTTGGGGGTTAAGAACAAAAGCTCAGAGGACCCAGTATCACCCATAGATCCAAGCCTGAATCATAGGCACGGAACAAACAGAGGGGTTCCCATGATGGCATACAATGCAACGTCCTCTGTCAAATGTATTGCCGGCAGAATTCAGACAGATGTCCTTGGAAGCCAGAGTATGGCTTTATGCCTTTAAACTGAGATTAAAACAGCTGTGTGCCAAAGATGGCTTGTTAGCCGCTCTAAATTGAGATACCCACAAATCAACTTGGATGAAAGCCCTGGACGAGAATTTAATTAATATCTGGTGAAATATACTGGGTTCAGATGCGTAGAATGATCAGCTCATGGTTTATTAGTGATTACAGCAAGGAGAAAAGAAGACTGGCTATCCCTGGCCGAAGCCCAGTATTTATGCCTGAAAAGGATTACACCCCAAACACACCCCACTCCCGACGATAGACTATTTACACTCTATTGTTTCCCAGTTGGTTTCCTCTAGGATCCCTGTCTCCCTACTGGCCCATTCTAGGATCCTAGCGATCTATTGTTATGCGTCCCAAGCTAAGCCCTTTTGCAAGTAAGTTCAGGCTCAATACATAACAGTTGGAATGTTGATTAATGGTGTTTTTGAGATGGGCAAATCCAAAACATTTTCTCTGATCAAAAAGCATGCACTAGAAATCAATTATAGTAGTCTGATCCTCCCACAGAGTTTGCTCACTCTCTGATCTTTTGGTCTTTCTTTCCCCCAGATGTACTATCTTACCATCCCATGTTACTGTAGAGCTTTTTGGTTTACAAGACTGAATATTATTCCTATAGGGCTTCCAAGTCCAACTTGGGAAATATCTGGGGACTTTGGGGGTGGAGCCAGGAGAAAGGAAGTGACATCATTTTGTGATGTCACATCCTGTGATGTTGCTTCCACATGCTGACACATGAACTCATGAAGTTTCCTAATACTGAATCAGGCCATTGGTCCATCAAGGTCAGTATTGACTACTCAGACTGGTAGTGGCTCTCCAGGGTCTCAGGCTGAGATCTTTAATGTCACCTATTACCTGATCCTTTTTTAGCTGAAGAGGCTGATACCTCCTGCATGTCAAGCAGATGCTCTATCACTGAGCAATGGCCCTACTGAATCCTTCCTCATCTCGGCAGAATATGAAGCACTAAGTGCTACACAAGTGCTAAATATGATTTTCATATCATAAGAACAGGGGAGAAGCCACAGTGGATCAGCCCATCCAGTACAGCCCATCCAGTACAACACTCTGTGTCACAACAGTGGCCAAAAATACCAGGTGCCCTCAGGAGGTCCAGCAGTGGGGCCAGAACTCCAGAAGCCCTCCCACTGTTGCCCCCCAAGCACCAAGAATTCAGAGCCTCACTGCCCCAGACAAAGGGTTCCATTTAGACCTTGTGGCTAATAATAGCCACTGATAGACCTCTGCTGGATGGGGACAGAGAGAGAGAGAGACAGACAGACAGACAGAAAAAAGAAAGGGAGAGAGAGAAGGGAAAAAAACTGGCAGAGGCACTTACTTCCATTTAGACCTTGTGGCCATAATAGCCACTGATAGACCTCTGCTGGATGGGGACAGAGAGAGAGAGAGAGAGACAGACAGACAGACAGACAGAAAAAAGAAAGAAAGAGGGAGAGAGAGAGAAGGGGAAAAAACTGGCAGAGGCACTTACTTCCATTTAGACCTTGTGGCTATAATAGCCACTGATAGACCTCTGCTGGATGGGGACAGAGAGAGAGACAGACAGACAGAAAAAAGAAAGAGGGAGAGAGAATGAAAAGAGCTGGAACAGAAACTCACCTTGCCAGCCACATGCAAAAGCAGCTCCTTCAGTCCCTCCTTAATCTCTGGGCTGACCTGTCTTGCTGTGGAAGAAGCTCTCTTGCTGACTTCTTAAAGGGGAAATGTCTGGCGAGGCTTTTTACTGCAGGGCAGGCTCTCTGCAGACATTTCCCTTTTAAGGCAGCCATTTTGTCCCTCCGGTGGCCAACTTTGGAAAAGCGGGAGATAAGCACTAAAAATCAGTGTTTCCCCCGCCCCACCGGGGGACTTGGCAGCCCTATATTCCTACAATGGTCTTACAAGGGAGATTTTTGAATAGGCCCTATTCTGACAGAATCTGCCCTTGGGGCCTTAATAGGGTAGCTGCATCCTTCCATGCCCCACTTGGATGCAGGTTCTTTGAGAATATAAGGGATCGCTATATTAAGCCTTTAATCAACCAACTGTCACCCTACACTCTGGAAACTCTGGCTCTTTTGCTCAGCGATAAGGACCCTAAGTTTAGCAACTGCAAAATTTGTCTCAATCCTTTTAGCCCTCGCATAAAATAAATAAGAAGCAAGTATCTTCTGCTGCTCAAGTCCTGTGAATCAATGAGCTTCTAAGGGTATAAAAGGAAAGGAATGCAATGTCCTTGTGGCTGCCACATGACCTTGGAGTTCCATGCCTCCCGAGAGCAAGGGGAGCTGTATTCTGATTGTGCCCACAAGGTACATGGACAAGGGGTTTCAGCATTCCACCCAGGCTGTTTTTCTAAGGTCAAATTTACATCTGACTTTCCCGTTAGAATCATTCTGGTTTAAACAAAACTGTCTATACCTGTTTCTAGTTTCAAACCATACTTGTTCTAGTTTATAAATTAATGTTTACATTTATTAATTGCCCTCCTGTGGTCAAGCTAGCATTATACTGCTTTAAACAAATGCTGTTGCTTAGTACTCTTCAGACCCCCTGGAGTGAAATTTGAAACCAGCGTGAAATGAGCTTGGGAAAAGACAGCAGTCAAACTACTTCAGAGGGGAGGTGTAAATTGGGCCTAAACTGAAACAGCTCCAGGGAACTGGTCTTTGCTCTGCTGAGAAAGCTTGTGTGCAATGATGGCTGTACGTAAGCTTCCCAGCAGAGGAAATACAAGCTCCTTGCAGCCATTTCCATTCACAAAAACAGCACAGGGGGAAGGCTGAAGGCCCTTCTTCATGCATGCCGCTGCCTCAGTCAGAACACAGCCTCCCTACCCCTGGGAGGCACGGAATCTCCCAGTGCTTATGTGGTACAACCTCCATGAGGACTTTGCATCATGTGATTCACTCCTTGAGCTACTTCATGGAGAAAATACAGGCTCAGCCCTATTCAAGATATTTAGAGGTCACTTGGAGAGATAGGTTTCTTTTCTTCATCCCTAAAAATATGTGCCACTAACTTCAGCTTAGAAATACATGAACATTTGGCTGAAGGGGCCCTTCTGGATGGGTCAGGCTGTTACAAATCCCCCCACTACTGCCTACCAACACTTTCCAGGTCATTAATATAGATTCACTTTACCAGTCGGTCATCTTGTCCTTTCTGCAAGAGCTCTTTGATCTCTTCTTCTTTGTTCCCCATGTTGCTTTGCATCTGCTTATATTCCACCATGTAAATTTCCACCAGGCCTGCTAAAGAGTCTGCCTTCTGCCGGAGCTGCTTGGCTTCCTCCTAAGATGTCAAAATAGGGAAAAAAAACATGACTTTGCTTAGTGCCACTCCTGCTGGTCCAAAGAACTGGTCCTTTCTATTATTTATTTAATTTATTTACAAAATTTATATCATGCCTTTCTGCCCTGATCAGGGCCACCAATGCGGCTGACAGATGAAAAATATACATAATAAAAACACATCTTCACAACCATCAAAACCAAACCAAAACTCATCATTAAAACAAGTAAATCCGAAGCTAAAAGACACATCCAAAACCATAAAAACAACAATTAAAATACTGGGCAGGAAGAGGGATCACTGAGGGAATGCCAAGTGAAACAAAAATGTCTTCACCCACTGGTGAAAGATGGCAACAGAATGGGACAGACAAGTCTCCCTGGAGAGAGAGTTCTAGAGTTTGGTGCCAGGACCAAGAAGGCCCTCTCCTGGGGTGCCACCCACCCACCCAATCTCAGAAGGCAAGTGCACCAGAAGCTGGGCCTCAAAAGATAACCTTAGTGCTCAGGTAGGTTTCTACTGCCATCTATCTCATTTCAGAGGTCCACCTGATGGAAACTGGAACTTGTTTGTTTCAAAAGTGTCAAAAGGCCATTTTTAGGGCAGTATGACTCCTGAAACAATATGAGGTCAGGTTAAGGAACACACAGCATGCAGGACAGAAATTTTTCATAGTGGGTAGTGGTGATTGTGTTTGGAGGGGAGGAGAGAAACTGTCAAGCAATAATACAATTAAAATACATTCTCCCCTCACTCAGCAAATTGGCTACACCCTTTGTGACTTCCTTTTCTGTTAAAAATACCGTTGGAAGATCCAACCAGATCTCCTGCACAATGGTGTAATAGCTCGGGCCTCCCACAAATGGTCAACCCACCCCAGAGTTGTACCACTTCATGTGGAAGGTGGGAGGGGATGACTGAATGCTCTTAAGTATAAAACATCTCCTTACAAAAAGAAAACAAACATGTGGGGGGGGGGGGCGGGGAAGACTAGACTAAGACCCTTTTCCCTGACATCCATTTTTTTAATGTGTGGATGGAACCATTTTGTAGGGAGGATCTTTTCAGTCACATCAGATTAACCTGCAGCCACCTCCATGACAAATACACCTGAGCCACATGGAACAGCTCTGATCAACAATGAGCTTTGGTAGTTGGTCACTTTGAGAAGGAAGAGACAGAGGGCGGGTCCCACTTCTGCTTCCCAAAGTGTCCTGTTGTTAAATCCTATGGCTATGGATGGTTCCAATCTACTCTTTATGGGTCCAGAGACTGGCACTGGGGAAAGGAGTCAGATTTGTCCCAGGGGGGCACTACTTACTAGCCAAAATCCTGTAAGAAACAGTGCAGTTTGGGAATGGTTGGTAGCAAAATAGGCATTCTCCCTCTTACAAAGGACAGGGAAAGAGCATGTATGGTAGAAAATAACTACCGACTATGTGTTGTGTGCTGTCCAATGACGGAGTGTTATATGCTCTCATTCCTGACTTATGGTGCTCCTATAAATGAATGACCTCCAAAGCATCCTATCATTAACAGCTTTGCTCAGGTCTTGCAAAATGAAGGCCACGGTCTCCTTTATTCAGTCAGTCCATCCCCTGTTGGGTCTATCTCTTTTCCCACTGCCTTCGAAGTTTCCAACCATTCTGGGGACCAAGCGCGCGCACACACACACACACACACACACACACACACACACACACACACGCAGAGTCCTGACCTGAAAGGCGCTCGTGTCAACTTTTGGTAAGCGAGTCAGGGAGCTGAAGAGCAACTGGCTGCCTTGATATGCCTGGTCAGCGCTGGAAGCAGCTCTGTTAGCATCAGCCTCCAGTTCACTGGACAGCAACTTCACCTCATCATACCTGAAAACGAGAAGACAATATTGAGCCCAGAAGTGTGAGATCCCCCTCCCAACGACTACATCACCTACGTAACATATGAATGGGGCAAAGGTCAAAAAAGTAATGCTGCTCAGATTTTCCGTGATCTACTCTGGCAGCTTTTAGCCAAGGTATTCTTGCCATTATCTTTATCAATGAACTGTAGACCTTATCCAAAAATAATAAAAACTATTTTAAAAATGAACTGTAGGCCTTCTGAGTATCCCCAATTCTACAGTGCGTTCCATGTTGTGAAGGGGATGGAACCCCACTTTTTGTCATTTCCCCAGAAGCCAAATCATCTCCCCCAAGGGCCCCCCAGAAGCCACACCAGAATTGCCAGGACCCTTCTGGTGCTCTTCTGTCTGGAGCAGCCAGCAGACTATGGAGTCTATGAGTCGACCCAGGAGCAGCTCTAACACACTCAGGATTCTGACCACAGAACCTGATGTTGTGGGTGTTTTCCACACTGAGGCTGGCTTGAGTGGTTTCACTATTACCAATAAAGCACAGTGGCAACATGGCACTTTCCTCTGCTTTTCCCCTGACTGATTCTGCATTGGCTTTTCCCTCCATTGTTTTATGAAACCCATGTTGGAACAGAAATTCCCCTCTGCGTTGCGTGCTGCTTTCACTTCATTTGATCATCGGATTTTATGGTACCCTCCACACTCCATGCCACTTTTGCTTCCTTTGATCATCGAATTTTATGGTACCCTCTACACTCCACGCAGCTTTCACTTTCTTTGATCAACGAATTTTATGGTACCTTCTGCACGTCTGCTTCAACTTGCAGAAACAAAACACTCTCCTCCCTTCCCAAGACAACTGTTGTACTCCATGAAATCTCAAGGACTGGGTTAAATCTGAACCAGAGGACACACTCCCCCTGCCCCCCAATCTAATTGTTTAACAAAAGTTTTGTAAGGTAGCGGCTAAAGTATAATTGCCTACCTCAGGGGGTTTATAACAGAGATAATGTAGGTGAAGCATTTGAATACTCAGGAAGCACGGCATAACTGCTACTGCTGCAATTAGATATTCTAATTTTTTTACTATTCATTTTTATGTACGCTATTTATAGTCCACCTTTCTCACTCGGACTCAAGGCAGATTACACAGAGTAAGTCAGAACAATCAACAGCTGGGACATTCAATAAACAATGCAATAGGAATTAGGGCTGTAGAACCAACTGGAAGTCTAAAATCAGAACTGACGCAAAGAATAAAATGTACCCGAAATAATAATTTACTGTAAAGAAAAATAATTGTGGTTCACCTTTGTTAAACATTTCCTTTAATGGAACAACAAACAAGGCTAGTTTTCTGTGAAATGAGCAGAGCGTTCAATAGAGCTGACCAGATACAATTCATCAATTTTACCATCTCGGTACACTCAAATTCACATTTTTCCATTTCAGTCACACAATCGTACAGTTAATGGGTCCCCGGAGAGTCCATGGCCAAGGCCCTACCCAGAATAATGCCCCTATATCAATGCCAACATTTTTCAAGCATTACCTGACATTGCAGCATGGCCAAGAGTGACTGAACAATCTGACTAGGACATGGGAGATCTGGGTTCCAGTCCCCAGTGGGCCATGAAGTTGGATAACCTTGGACCAGTCTCACACACTTGGCTTAATCTAGGTTATTGTGAGGATAAAATGGAGGAGGGGAGAACTATGTGTGCCGCCCTGAGCTGCTTGGAAGAAGAGCGGGATAAACACAGGACTGATCAGATAGATCAACAGAACTCCAGGCGATACAGATGAGGGATTATTAGAAAGTTATTAGGAAAGGAACTGAACATAAAACAGCTGGTATTATAGTGCCCCTGCATAGATCTATGGTGCAACCTCATTTGGAATACTGCATACAGTTCTGGTCACCGTGTCTCAAAAAGGACATTGCAGAGCTGGAAAGAAGCACAGAGGAGGGTAACCAAGATGATTAAGGGGTTGGAGCATTGGAGCACCTTCCCTATGAGGAAAGGCTGTAGGGTCTGGGACTTTTCAGTTTAGAAAAGAGAGAACTGGGGGGGGGGACATGATAGAGGTTTGGAAAATTATGCATGGGGTAGAGACAGTTGCAAAAGAGAAATTTTTCTCCCTCTCTCAAAATACTAGAACTTGAGGGCATTCAATGAAGCTGATGGACAGCAGAATCAGGATAGACAAAAGGAAATACTTCCTTACACAGAGAGTGATTAAAATGTGGAATTCACTCCCAAAGGATGAAGAGAAGAAGAAGAGGAGGAGATTGGATTTATACCCCACCCTTCACTCCCCAAGGGAGTCTCAGAGCAGTTTACAAACTCCTTTCCCTTCCCCTCCCCACAATAGACACCCTGTGAGGTAGGTGGGGCTGAGAGAGCTCTGACAGAAACTGTGGCTTTTTCAAGAACAGCTGTGCCAGAACTATGGCTTGCCCAAGGTCATCCAGCAGGTGCAAGTGGAGGAGTGGGGAATCAAACCCGGTTCTCCCAGATTAGAGTCCACACACTTAACCACTACACCAAACTGTGGTAATGACCACAGGAACAGTCAGCTTTAAAAGGGGATTAGAGAGATTCATGGAGGATAAATCTATCAGTGGCTCCTAGCCATGGTGACTGAGGGGAACCTCCACATTCAGAGGTAGTCAGCCTCTGAATCCCAGAGCCAGAAGGCAACATCAGGGGAAGGTTTAGGCCTCTATGCCCTATTGTTGGCCCACCAGAGGAACTGGTTGGCCACTGTGTGAGACAGGATGCTGGACTAGGTGGACCACCGCTCTGATCCAGCAGGGCTCTTCTTATGTTCTTAAGGCTTGATCTGTGATCAAAGCTGAGGCTTCAAGGGACAGGGGGTAGTTTTAGCCCCACCTTTAGTCCATGAAAACATGGTTGTGGTAAAAGGAAAATCTGTCCCCTGTCCCTGAAGCTGTGAGATCAGTCATTACAAAGGGATCCCTTGGAGCAAGACAGTGTGCCTTTGTGCACTTTGCAATATACAACCTTCTCGGACCCCCTTCCTTATGTAAGACTTACATCATAGCAACAGGCAGAGTAATACTAAAATGCTAGCAGTAGTTGGTGGTGATAACAATGGTTATGGTAAGGCCTGGAGCAAAAGGAGAAGATGAAGGCAACTAACTACCCATGACTTCTAAGTGAATGAAAGTAAATCTTGCTTGAGCATACTTTTTCTGCAGCCCTTGCACAGAGCTTGTCAGGACGCCTCCTCCGCTTGTAGCTGACTGCACCAAAGCCAGCGCTTGGCTCGAAGCATCTTCTGCTGCCCTGGCTGCTTGCTCAATAGTATTCGCCAGCTGCATGTGGCTGAAAGGCAAAGTTTAAAAAAAAGAAAAAGATTATCTGGGAATGGGTATCAAGGGCAGTGAGGACAATTCATGGCCATCACTGCCCCTTCCTTTCTCATCTTTACCTTGAACAGAACGATACAACACCACAGTGAATCTTTATTGTATGAGGACCGAATTGAATACTCATGATGACCCTGGTGTGTATTGACCATCTGTGGTCTTTGCAAAGCTGGACTTTCTTAGATAGAGTTGCCAGCCTCCAGGTGGGGCCTGGAGATCTCCTGGTATTACGACTGATCTCCAGACAACACAGATAAGAGAAAATGGCTCTTTTGAAGGGTGAATTCTATGGCATTATACTCCAATGAGGTACCTTCCTTCTCCAGACCCCACCCTCCCCAGGCTCTACCCCCCAAATCTCCAGGAATTTCCCAACCCAGAGTTGGCAATCCTACTTTCCAGCTTCCCTCTCCTGCTGCAGACCATCATGTTCTCTAACATTTTTGTTTCTGAGGGACAGCACATCCTCAGTGTCAGAATAATAGGGGAGACCAGTAGGGGCCTGTGGTGGGAGGGGAGAATCAGTGGGAATCACTGCTCCCTCTTCTGCAAACAGAAATGCCATTCCGTTGAAAGAACATTTTGTCGTTGGATTTATGCCATTTTATTTTACTTATTTGGCTTTTTCTTCAGCTTGCTCAGTCCTAGCACCAGGATTACAATTAATCAAAACAGAACAGAAAATAAAATTCAGATAAAACGTAGCATTAATCACAACTCAGTCACCTTTTCTACTTTTTCTTTGGATGAATGAACTTCGTCCACTCTACCATATTTAGCCATATATAAAATCACAACTGAGCAAAACCATGCCAATTAAAACCTAACCAAATGGACCCACGATCACCATTTCTCGATTTTACAGCCAACATCTTCCTCTTCATTAAATTTCTGCCATCATATTATGGGCACTGGAGCATGTAGAGCCACAATACGGGTAAATATCTCCACTAACGTTTGCTATTTTGACTACTGCTAGTTTGACTGTTTTGCATAATCCTTTTAAAGATAAAGTAATCAAACTAGATTTTTTTCATTGATAGGATTTCCATAAAATACAAAAAGCACATGTACACACACACACACAAAGAGGACATCTTCCACAACCATTGCCCAACAAACACAAAACCTTAAACTATGTGACAGTAACATCCATCATCCAGCTTTTTTTGATCCATCGGCAGCTCTTCCCTGTGCCCTCAATCGCCCTCTTTGCCAATCCCCACCCCAAAATTTGATTGCACTTAAAATAATGTTTATTCCTTGGTTTCCCCCCCAGGATCATATATCACTGTATTCTACTGACACATGTGGAATAACTCTTCCCACCATTAAAGACAGAAAGAGAGAAATATAAGAGATTGTTTAAAACCCTTGTCTGAATTGGCCAGAACCAAAAACAGCACCACATTAGGCTTCAACTGGGCTTTCGCGTGTTTTAATGCTTTTTTTTAATTGCATGTTGGTGAAAGAAAAAGTACCATGCCAGAGAGATGGTGAAAGCAATTTTTTCTGGTGTAGGATAAGGGTGTTTTGTTTTTGCCTTCACCTTTAGCCTCACTGGGAAAATTTTACCACATGATTCTGCTGGATATAAAAATGGCCTTTTTAGGATGCTGGCAAAACGGGAGTAAGATAGAATCAGAGACTGTGGGAAGGGGTGATCTCAAAACTCTACATACATAACTTCTTGATCCCAGTGCTTACCTCCACCCCCATGCTATTTCCCTACAAAGTGAAACAACGCCCAGTGTGCACTCTTTGCCCCAATGTGGGCTCCATTGTGTACTGACAGGGCACACTTGAGTTTCCCCAACAGTTTCAGGTTGGGAAAACAGTGGCAGGGTGGGAGGTAAGCAACACTTATTCCTGCACGCCACAGTCCTGACTGAATTTGGCCCAGCACTCACAGAAGCCGTCTGTCAACCCAACTCAGGGACATACCTGGGGAAAGTATATTGTGTGGATAGGCCCTTGACATCTGTCCAGGACTTCCAAATTCAACCTTTACCAAAACTGTGGATAAATTTTATATTTAAATGAAGTTTTAGCAGACCTGGATTTCCTTGCCATAATGCTAGCACTCTCATTCTCGCTCTCTTTTTTTTTACAAATTAAGATTTGAAATTTTTGTCTTAGTCTGACATGGAGTTCAGAGACCTAACATTATGCATTGGCAGTTGAGACTGGGCCAAGTGATGGAAGACAGTTGTCCACTCACCTGTTTGCTAACTTCATGGCTTCTTGGGCAAGGATTAAAAACCTGTTCGACCCACCAGGGAGATCTGAAGATGGGATAACCTGAGGAGGCGAGGGTAGAAAAGAGAGAGAAACATCAGCCTGTGTCTCTGAGGAGCAAAGAGACATGCCCAGTTACATCCCAAAGCTCCAACTGCCTCTATTTTTGCCAGAATTCTGACTGGGCCAATCCTACAAATATGCACAAAAGGTAATAATCTCTTCCTGATCCACACATAACACCTGCAGTAACAAAAAGAATGAGGTTTTTTGACACCCCTTTCTCACAGGAACAGAAAAATGCCAGTATTTTTTATTTCCTTTCGTGACTTGGTTCGTAACCGCTACTCCCACGCCCTGAGGTGAGGAACAGCCACAAGGAAAGATACTTGCCACTCCTCCTAACTTTGTCTTGCTTTGCTCCAAATCCAAGCGGGCTCCCTGGATGAGCCTCCTGGTGTCTTGCACCTCCTTCTGATACCGATCACCCAAAGACTGTAGACGGTTGGCTGTGTCATTTATCTCATCCAATTGGCTCCGGTAGGCGAACTCTTGACCTTTCATCTTGGAGAGGCGGCCTCCCAAGGACCTGTCGGTAGCTTGAACACCAAGAGAGAAGGAAGAGGAGGGGGAAAAAAACAATGTTCACTAGGCTAGAGGAAACATACTGGTAAAGAAGGGAAGTGGGCTTGTGGCCCGTGATGGACAAACAGAGCAAGCACAATTCAAACACTCTGCATGAAATAACCCATCTACAAAGTGAGATTCTCTGGGACATCCTTAACTACAGCCACATCAGCAATCAGAAGCAGAGGAGTGCTTGGAAAGAGATGTTGGCATGAAGCAGACATAATGGGCAACCCATAATGTGTTGCTCCATGAACAAATCCCCTTGTATGTAGCAACCTAACCTAACCTAACACTTTCACAGCATGCCACGCATTGTCATTTCAATCGAACCAAAGATGATGGCTTGCCCTCTCCCTTACGAACCAGGATTCCAAACAGCAGCTTAAACCCTGGTTTGTACAGAAGAACGCAAGCCATAATTTGTGGTTCGGATGTAATCACAGACTATGTAATCGCAACCTATGGTTTGTTGCAAAAAGTAGAAGTCTGTATGTGAGGGGAGGAGGGAACACACAAGCCAGAGGATTCCCCAGGCTTGTTCATGCAGCAACACATCATGATCGGCTGTTACATCTGAATGGTGCCCGTGAAAAACATGGAACACTATCTCCTGTTAAGGAGTAAGGTTAACTAATGATCGCCAGGTAATTCCTTGCAGACCAAACTGATATTAAAGAGAGAGCTTGGGGGGACCAGTTTAAAAATCTGACAGCCTTACCTGCATGGGGCCCCTTCCATTTCTCCCAGAAGGAAACTCTGCAGTTTATTTCTAAGTGTCTGGGGATCAGCTGCTGTAGCCCAGTATGAGTATTGAGGAAAATGCTAGAAAGATGTTCATTTCTATATTTATATCCCACTCTTCTGCCCAATGGAGACCCAAAATGGCTGTGACAATATCATTTTCCATACCTCCATTTTATCCTCACAATACAACCTATGGGGCAGGTTAGGCTCCAAGGGATGGCCCGGCCCAAGCTCACCCAGCTTCCAAGGCAGAGTGGGTATTCAGACCTAGGTCTTTTTCATGTCGATCTTCCATATTTTGTAACATTACTTCATATCCATGTCTTTAAACAAATGGCAGGGCCAAAGATAAGGGGGGCTAAGCAGGAGTGGTAAAAGGAAAAGAGGTGAGACTCCGCAACAGTACTGTAAGATTTTTTTTTTGCTACTTGGCTATTGTTCAGATTTGGCATCCTATTTCCATCCTCTCCAAGGGCAGGAAAGGAACCTTTTCTTATTTGCCATCAAGGGGCAGCTGACTTATGGTGATCCCACAGGGTTTTCAAGGCGAGATACATTCAGAGGTGGTTTGCCATGGCTTGCCTCTGCCTAGCAACCCTGAATTTTCTTGGTGGTCTCCCATCCAAGTACTAACCAGGGCTGACCCTGCTCGGCTTCCGAGATCTGATAAGTTCAGGCTAGCCTGGCTGGGCCATCCAGGTGAGGGTAGGCTGCTTTCTGTTACTGAAGCTCCCCTGCCCATCCTGAAGTGATCTGGAAAGATTTTTACCTTGCAAAGTCTGGGCTTCTCTCAGGATTTCCTGGAGCATCTGTTCAGCCTCTCTCATCTGCCTCTCCAGCTCCACATTATCTCCAGGCACTTCCCCTGTCTGCGCTTGGGAGACGAGAACCTCGAGCCTTTGCAGCTGCTGGAGATATTGATCTACCTGGGAAAAAAAGGCAGGGCTTACATGTCAATGAGTCATGCACAGACATCAACAGAAAGGATCAGATAGTGGGTGATGTGAAGGACCCTGTAGAGCTGCTACCAGTCAGAGTAGAAAATACTGACCTCGACAGATCAAGAATTTGGCTAAGACTAAGGCTCCTGTGTTCATAGGGATCTTATCTGACCAAGCAGTTCCACCAACAGCAGCGTTCCTGTTCGCAGAAAAGTGGATGACAGTTTCCACTGATTCTCCCCTCCTGCTGCAGGCCTCCCACTTTCCCCCATGCGGTTCCTCAGCACCCACAGACCCTCTAGGAACAAAATGGGGGAGAGCTCAGTGGGTCATAGCAAGAGGGGGACATGGGAAAGTCCCACTTTGCAAAGTCTGAAGGTGGTTGGATATACCTCATTATCATTACAAACCCGAAAGCAGAGTAAAAAACTCATATTAGACATCACGGTCCCCTCATATTACTACAATTTTGAAGCAGCTGCACTGGCTACCACTTAGTTTCTGGATCCAATTCAAGCCCTTTACGTTCTGGGAACCTCAAACCTACAGGACCACCACTCCTGTTACACACACCCCCGTACCCCCTTCAACCATCTTCTTCAGGCCTCTGGCAGGTACCCAGCCCCAGGATGGTTTGGTTAGCTGTTACCAGAGGAAGGGCCTTCTCAGTTATGGCCCCTACCCTGTGGAATGCACTCTCTGATGACACCTCTGCCCTGCAGGACTTGCTTAGTTTCTGGAGGGCAGGTTGGCCTTTGGAGATTAACCAGATGTTCTGGGCTGGTTTGATGGGGAGGTGGCGCTGAGTCAAATATCTTCGTATTTTATATGATCTCTGTTGGTTTTTAACTTATTTATTATGATGGTGGTTAAGTGTTGTAAGTTGCCGTGAGACCCTTTGGGTGAGCAGCGACTAAATATATATGTAATAAATAAAGACCTGATCCCTAAAATCTATTCCCTTAGCCTGACAACCTAAAAATACAGGGTCATCCACACCAAGGATGCCAAGAAGAAAACCACCTCCGACACAGTCTAGTCCAGCAGCACGCCCATTTCAGGTCTTTGCTCTTCCTCCAAAGAGCTAGGAACACTTGCATGCAGCTGTTATCCAGGTGTGATAGCTTTCAAGACCCAACCTGCTTAGATTCAGCAGTATACGCGCATCACATGATTTCAGACAGGCCTTTGGAAACTGACATAATTCATGTGATTTATTCACATGGCAGGGTTCCTTTCAAAGTTAATTTTTTTCCCAGTCCAAAGAACTGCAAGTGGTATGCATCATTTTACAAAACATAAACTCCCCTCTCTCATGCACAGAGAAGAAAGTGCCTCTTACAAGACAGCGCCTGCTGTGAGACATACAAGCATCCCCTAAAAACAGAGCATGCTTTCCCACTGTTTTCACTCTTGTGCAAATGTAACTGATCAGCTATTTGATTAATTTCCTCAGGGCCTGAAAAAGTAACACACACGTATCCCAGCTGTGGGGAGAAGTGGGGGGGGGGGGGGAAGAACCAGAGGGAGGGTGGGAAGGAAATTGCTCTGCTGGCAGCTATGCAAGCGAAAAGGAGGAGGCTTACCTGTCCCTTCACTTGTCCATAGCAGGCTGGGCAGCGTGTGTGTTCGCAGCCGGGCCCTTCAAATCCCGCCTTGCAAATGCAGCTTCCGTCACCACGACACCGCAGGGGCTCAGCACCCACCGAATTGCAATTGCAAGCTGCATGGGATAAGAGAAAGCTTATGGTTGGGAGGGAGCCTCCAAATCAGATTTGCAAGAAGCTTAACCAATTTGCTTACTTTTTGTTATGTATTGACCATGCGGTCGCCATGTGCTCTCTTCATTGCGACCGCATGGCCAGAGCACATGGCCAGAGCATGGCCAGAGCACATGGCCAGGAAACTACCTGAGCTTCAGCCAGGTAGAACAAAGGCCAGGTGGATTCAAACCGGCCACCAATCCTGTACCTAGGTTTCTCCCAGGGAACCTATGAAATGTAAATAGACTTCTAATAGCCTATCAGGCCAGTTGGGTGAGGTCAGGGGATTGTCCCTGACCAGCATAAAAGGAGGGCTTGGAGCCCTGGGTTGTATGCTTCATCCGGACCAGCAATAAAGATCTAGCTGTTTCACTATTCCATGGACTCCCGACTCCAATACATATCAGTGGCGACGAAGATGGGATCCCGATGAGCGACTCTCCAGCAGACCACAGCAGCACAGCGAGCTCCGTCCCACCGGCCGCAGGCATCTCCGAGCTCCAGCGCTCCAACGCCTCGCCGCAAGCCGCTCTGAGCCCAATCCTCCGGCACTAGCCAGCGCCAAGCCTCAGCGCTCCCCAGCACCGCCGCAAGACACGAGGACATCGCTCAAACAGCCGCCGCCGCTCCTGCTCTGGTAAATATGGCAAACGCTCCGGGACCAATTACCCCTTTCAATACGTCTCGCCCCGAGACGTGGGAGTCCTGGCTCAAGACGCTGGGTTGTGCCTTTAAGGTCCGCGGAATCACAGATGCGGACCTGAAGAGTGCCTGGCTCTTGAGTTCCGGAGGGGTGGAGGTCATGCGGGTGGCCCAGAACCTACTAGCCCCGCAAGACCCCACCGAGGTGTCTTACGACGTGCTCATCAAGACCCTCGGCGATTACTTCACCCCGAAGCCATCAAAACTGGCCAGGCGCTGGGAGTTCATACAGCGCCAGCAGCAGCCGGGGGAGTCAGCCGCCACTTTCCTGGCTGAACTCCGTCGACTAGCCGTGGGCTGCGAATTCCGCCACATGGATGACCACGTGGAGACCGCCTTCATGGGAGGGGTCCGGGAAGCCAAGCTCCGCCGGCGCCTCATTGCAATGCCGGAGCCAACCTTGGAGAAGATGCTCGAAACTGCGGCAGCCTTTGAGACAACGCAAAAGGACAAGGCAGCCACCAAAGTCCACCAGGCGGCTCCTCCCGAACCCGACTCAAGCGAAGAAGAGGACGTCCACCGGATGCAACCACGCTCGAAGAAGGGTGAGCCCGGCGTCCCCAGGCCCAAGGGCCGGCGCCCAGCATCTGTCTCTGTTCCCTCTCCTGCTTCCCTCAACAGGCAGGCCCCAACGTGCGCCAGCTGTGGGGACCCCCACGACAGACGGACATGCCGCTTCCGTGATGCCATCTGCCGTGCCTGCGGGAAAGCAGGACATCTCGCCCGGGCCTGCCGCCTGAGGAACAGCCACCGTGCCCCAGCAGTGAACTTCGAAGAAGTGGGTAGTGTCGTTCCCACGGCCACGGTAATGAACTTGCCTCAGCCCATCCCGGGCGCAATTTCTGTGTCTCTCCGAATAGAGGGAGTTCCTTGCTCCATGGAACTGGACTCAGGGTCAGCATATTCAATTGTGTCCGCAGCTACGTTCCGCCGCCTCTGCCCGAAGGGGGCACGCTGGCTGCGGCTGTCGGCTGGGTTGGTCCTCCGGGACTTCCAGAAAAACCCAGTGGCTATTAAGGGGCTAGCCAGGGTCTGGGTCCAGTACCATGCCTTTAATGGCCTGCTGGACCTTCTCGTGGTGGAGCGCAATCTAACCAGTCTCCTAGGTCGCGCCTGGTTCAAGCCGCTCGGAGTGCAGTGGACCGGAATACACCGCATGGGCTCTACTGACTTCTCATCCATCTGCGAGGAATTTCCCGCCGTTTTCGATGGCTCATTGGGCTGCTACAAAGGACCCCCGGTTTCCTTCGACCTGGACCCGGCAGTCCGGCCCATCCGCGTGGCCGTCCGCCGGCCACCACTCGCCTTCCAGCCCAAAGTGGAGGCAGAGTTGGAAAAGCTCGTGGCACAAGGGGTGCTCGAGCCGGTCTCCCACGCCAAGTGGGAGACTCCCATTGTGACCCCCCTCAAAGCTAACGGGGAAGTCCGCATCTGCGCAGATTACAAATGTACAATTAATAAGGCATTACAGGACCACGCGTACCCGGTACCGGTGGTCAGCCATGTTCTGGCCTCCCTCGCGGGTGCCAAAATATTTGGAAAATTAGACTTGGCCCAAGCCTATCAGCAGCTTCCCGTAGACGAAGCAACGGCCGAGGCACAAACGATTGTGACTCACAAGGGAGCGTTCAAGGTAAAACGCCTCCAATTTGGGGTCAGCGTAGCACCCGGAATCTTTCAAAATCTAATGGATTCTCTCCTAAAAGATGTTCCAGGAGTGAAGCCGTTCTTCGACGACGTCCTCATCGCCGCCCCGGACGCCGACACGTTCGCAGCTCGCCTCCGGATGGTGCTGCAAAGGTTCCAGGACGCGGGTCTCAAGGTTCGAAAAGACAAGTGCACCCTGGGAGTCTCCTCGGTGACCTTCTTGGGGTTCCAAGTCACCGCAGACGGCATTCACCCTACAAAGGAGAAGGTAGTGGCAATTACAGGTGCACCCCGCCCGTCCTCAAAGGCGGAACTCCAGGCGTTCTTGGGACTTGTGAACTTCTACCACGCCTTCCTTCCGCACAAGGCGGCGGTCGCTGAACCCCTGCATCGTCTCCTGGACAAGGGAGCGGCTTGGGCCTGGGGTCCCAAGCATGATGCAGCCTTCCGGGCCGTCAAAGACTTATTAATTTCAAATGCGGTCTTAGCGCATTTCGATGAGAGGCTCCCTGTCATCCTGGCCTGCGACGCATCCCCCTACGGCGTTGGGGCGGTCTTGGGACACCGGCTACCCAACGGAAAGGAGGTACCGGTTGCCTACTACTCCAGGACCCTGTCGTCGGCAGAACGGAACTACGCCCAGATCGACAAGGAGGCCCTAGCAATCGTAGCTGGCGTCAGGAAATTTCACGACTATCTCTACGGACGGTCGTTCACCGTGGCCACAGATCACAAGCCGCTGCTGGGTCTCCTTGCCCCCCACAGGCAGACCCCTCACATGCTGTCCCCGCGGGTCCTGCGGTGGTCAATTTTTTTGTCAGGCTACTCCTACGAATTGGTACATCGCCCGGGGAAGGCGATGGGTCATGCAGACGCCCTCAGCCGTCTTCCCCTCCCATCCTGCGACCCTGATCCGGCTCCCGCTTTCCACGTCGCGCTCCTAGAGGATCTACCGGAGCGCCCCGTACAGGTATCAGATGTGGCCCGTCGCACGCGGCGGGACCGCATCCTTTCCCGGGTCTCGGACTGGGTGGGAAGGGGGTGGCCGGAAAAACCGGGACCAGATTTTGCCGCTTTCACGGCACGCAGGCACGAACTATCGGCCCACAAGGGATGCCTGCTATGGGGATCTCGAGTGGTGATCCCCGGGCCCCTGCGGCCCCGAGTGCTAGAGGCCCTCCACGAGGCTCACCCGGGAATTGTGCGCATGAAAGCTCTGGCCCGGAGTTACGTATGGTGGCCAGGCCTGGACAAAGACATTGAGGGGCGGGTCCAGAAGTGTACCAAATGCCAGGAGTCACGGCCAGATCCGCCACACGCTCCTGTCCGATCCTGGGAATCTACTAACAAGCCCTGGTCCCGCCTGCACCTAGACTTCGCGGGACCGGTCCAGGGCCGGTTGTTTCTTATCGTTGTTGACAGCTACAGCAAGTGGCTTGAGGTAGTGCCGGTAGCTTCGACCTCCACCAATGCTGCCTTAAGAAGTCTCTGGCCGATCTTCGCGACACACGGAATGCCAGAAACTCTCGTGACCGACAACGGGACCGCCTTCACCTCCGGCGAGTTTCAACGGTTTGTGGCAGCCTGCGGTCTGCGCCACATCCGCTCCGCTCCGTTCCACCCCGCAACCAATGGCCAGGCCGAGCGCATGGTGAGGACAACGAAGGACGCGTTAAAGAAGATGGAGCATGGCGACTGGGAAGAGCAGCTGTACAAGTTCCTGTTCTGCCAACGGAACACACCCCACTCAGGGACCGGGCGCCGGCCAGCCGAACTTCTGATGGGAAGACGACTGGGAACCGTCTTGGACCGCCTACATCCTGACCGAGCAATCGAGGGGAACCCGACAATGGAGGACCGGCCAGCTGCCCGAGGATTTGCTCCCGAAGACCCCGTATACGCAAAGAACTTCGCGCGGGGTCCAACATGGCTCCCCGCGAGGATCGTCCGAGTCACAGGGCCTTATTCCTATGAGGTCCTTACGGAAGATGGCGTAGTCTGGAAACGGCACATTGACCAGATTCGACGCCGTACCCAGAACCACGATGATACCCAGGCCCCCGAACTCCCTGCACCAACAGACCGTGACATCGACACGACTCCAGAAGCAGCGCCAGACCCTGATCCGGAGACTGCGGAGATGCCGCTCCTGCCCGCGGACGAAGCAGTCGCACCATCCACACCTGAACAACCCCCGAGCAGACAGGCCCCGCCAGCAGAACAACTACCCACACCGCAACCTGCCGACACTAGCAACACGCCCCGCCTTACAACCCCCCGGCGCTCTGGACGTGAGCGCAGACGCCCGGACTATCTCAAAGACTATGTGTGCAGAGGGGTTCTGGACTATGGGGGGAGGGGTGTTATGTATTGACCATGCGGTCGCCATGTGCTCTCTTCATTGCGACCGCATGGCCAGAGCACATGGCCAGAGCATGGCCAGAGCACATGGCCAGGAAACTACCTGAGCTTCAGCCAGGTAGAACAAAGGCCAGGTGGATTCAAACCGGCCACCAATCCTGTACCTAGGTTTCTCCCAGGGAACCTATGAAATGTAAATAGACTTCTAATAGCCTATCAGGCCAGTTGGGTGAGGTCAGGGGATTGTCCCTGACCAGCATAAAAGGAGGGCTTGGAGCCCTGGGTTGTATGCTTCATCCGGACCAGCAATAAAGATCTAGCTGTTTCACTATTCCATGGACTCCCGACTCCAATACTTATCAATTTATATCCCAATAGACAATGCTGATATCTATTAAAATTTCAGATTGTACACATTATGTTGGGGAGGAACAATTTACGGAAAGAAAATCCACACATTACTAAAGTCTTTGTAGTCATTACAAGAAATTAGGACCACACTCGCACATGTCCTGGGGTTCTCAGGCATGCAAGGATTAGGACTGCAGTGTACATGAAGGAGGGCTTCAGGCTCTCCCACACACAACACTTTCCTGACCGCTATTTGCTGTTGGGGAAACATACCTGTACTGATGGCTACATGTAAGTTTCCACAACGGACTGTATAACATGAGAATCAGCCTGGAGAGACCTTGAATCTGCCACCGTCTCCCATCCTAGCCTATCTGGGCCTAGCTAATTGATAGATGTGATGTGATCAGATTCCCGCAACCCAACTCATAGTTACGTCATTCTTCAGGGGACTCACCCTACAATTCACTCTGTGTGTGGCTCCAAGCACTGCAAAGGGGGAAGAGGGGTTTCTGTCTTCCCTCCTGTGCCATTTTCCCTAGCAGAAACAGCTGGGGGGAGGGTGCTGGTTCTGGCCAGTCACCATGAAGACAAGATACTAAGCTAGGTACAAAAGTCCAAATCAAGCTGAGAAACAGTACCAGGGGTCGGAAGGCCGGGAGACCAATCAGAGTTCTCAGGAACGAGGAGCAGAGGCTGGAAGCCGGAACAAGGTCCAAGATTGCTCTGCTGCATCCGCACTGAGTGTGAGTGTGACTGCTTATAACCGGATCCTCCCTTCCCTGGGAGGCAACCTGCAAAGACTCACAGCCCCTCATGTTGCCTTTGCAACAGCTGAAGTCTGGCACTCCTCCTTCTCTCCCGCACCTCCAGACGCTGGTGTGCCCTGTGCCTGGGACATTCAGGTGAGCTAGGTGGGGACTCTGGCCTCCAGGTGTCTCCAACTGGAGGTGCTGGGCCAGGCTCTGGACCAGGCTCTCCCTCTGACTGCACCTCAGGTTCTTTGCCTTGCTGCCCCTCCTGTGCAGATGCTGGAGCCTCTTCTCCCTCAGGTGCTGGCAAAGGCTCCTCTTCCGAGCTGACTCCAGAGGAGGCTGGGTTGCTCCGTGCCTCTTCCTCATCTGAGGAACAGTCAGTCTCAGCTAAGCCAGAACCCATGACACTGGGCCTGTTTGCTCCTTTCTCAGGCTCTGTATGTCTTCAGTCATGTGATTTTTAGGATATGTGGATCCCGAGAAAGAGGTAAACAGGGCTACCCACAGCCACTTCCACTAAAGAAAACAGCATGGGAGAGAAGGCAGAAACTCCTCCTCCTCCCTTGCAGAGCTTGGAGCCACACTTAGTGACAGAGAAGTCTGTAAGGTGGGTCCCCTGCCCTGATGGCACATGTAACTGAGAGTTGGGTCATGGGACCGCTGGCCTGTCTTGTGTCACATCTGTTGCATAGCTAGATCCTCAAAGGTTGCTGAGATGATAACATGGGGGAGGGAGACAACATATCTGGTGCCTTGAGCCCCTTTGGAAGATGTACAAGTCACAAAGTAGGTAAACAAAAAGTTGCCAACTTCTAGGTGATGGCTGGAGATCTCCCGCTATTACACCTGATCTCCAGGTGACAGATCCTGGAGAAAACGGCTGCTTCGGAAGATAGACCCAATAGCATTATACCCCAATTAAGTCCCTCCTCTCCACAAACCCTGCCCTCCTCAGGTTCCACTCCCAAAAATCTCCAGGTATTTCCAAACCCAGAGCTGTAAACTCTATTCTGTGGCCAAACCACCCAAGCAACTGCTTGGAGCAGCACAAAAAGGAAGATGCTGACACTCTGTAGGGGCTTGGCTGGCCCCCAGCCATCACTGGCAAGGAAAGGGAGTGGCATTCCTTCCTAGGCCTGCACCACCGCTACCAGTTTTTAACCAAGACACAACTTGGCCTTGGAGAGAACAAACATACCATGCTTGGAGTGACAGATACATCAAACTGACCCTGCAATCTCTTTCTGTTTGCTGGCTTAGCAGATGATGACAAAAAGCCCCTTTCCAAACTCTACCCTACCCATTTCAGAGGCCATTTAATTTTCTATTTATTTCTTCTGCAGAAAACACTCATAAATAACCCAACGGAGTGGGACTAGCTATATCCTTTGTTGTTCTTTTTCATGCATCAGAGACTCTCTCCAGCCAAGTAACAAACAAAGCGACAGCTCAGACCATATAAAGAGGCAGACACACATACACACACATAACATAAGGCTGAACATAATAGCTTTTTAGCTCAGCAGGATGCTCTAGGCTGACTGAACACGCAACAAGTTCCCGACAGGGCAAAACCTGAACAAGTGGTGTGCTTGACTGGCTACCAAATAGCCATATGAATCCACCAATTTGGAGGCAGCTATGCAAGTCAGAATGTTACTGACATACGTTTCTTGTTAAGGCAAGGCATTTGCACATGACTACAGAAGCAGGAGTGAAAGTGGTTTTCTGGCGGGGAATAAAGCTTCCTAAACAGCTGTTTGGTCTGGGATCCACAATCTTGTTAAGCAGCAAGGTGCTTTTGGAACATGAGTACTGGGAATGAGCACTACTAGAAAATGGCAGCCATGGGGGCTGTGGCCAGTCATGAAACATTGGGACATTGTAATGTGTTAGAATATGCAAGGTCTATCATGCATAGATAAAGAAAATGACAAGAACATCCTGCAGGGGGCAGCAGAAGGGACAACTAATCAGCATGGTGGAATTAGGAACTTCCTACTATTTACAAATAGTCTCCTTCCTGTCTCCTGATTGGCTCAGTTAGGGGTTTTCCCCCCTTGCCTGCTGAGAGCTGTTCATTACTGACTCCATTCTAGCTAGTTAAACAGACTTCTCTTTCTCTCTCCTCTTTCTTACAAAGTTTGTTCCCTTCTTAATAAGCCTACTTTATTATTTAAACAGCTTGTGCTTCGCTTTACTGCATATCTACACTGCCAACACAATGGAGGCAGCTGTTTCTGAATGAGTGCTCACTGCAGGCACAGGGGTAATGCCTGCTGGGGTCTTTTGAAGCACCTCCTGCCCCAAGGAGGTACAGGAAAGCTGGGACCAATGCTTTCTCTAAGCTGTGGAGTCTTGTGAGCAAAAATTCTACTTTGTGAGCTAATGTCAGTTAGCACTGCCATGGTTTCCTGTTGAATGTTCTCATCAGTGATTCTGTTGCATTCTTATCATTTACCAATGCCTAAGGGTTCTATTGTTTATTCTGATGGTCATTTAACGTTGCCTTGGTTTTAAGCTCCATAGGACTCCTCTAAGTCCCGGACGGGAGATAGCATCAGTGGAGTGACCCCTGCCGTGGGAATGCTTGTTGCTCGTTAACTTTGCTTCCCTCTTATCTCCTTTTCGCTTCTCCCTAGCTCATGGCCTTGAGCCTGAAAGCCTCCTGCTATGTGTTATATTATTCACAGGTGCTATGTGCTCCTTTGCTTGATTTTGCCTTGGGAACATCTGCCCCACAAATCCTAACAGTGTCTTTGCCTGGGAACCTATTTTACCGCGCTTTCCTTGGGAACAGTGGGCCAGTATATTTGGGCACCAATAATCCTCCCAATTGATTGGTGGATGTTGAGGGGGGCTTATTTCATATCAAGTATAATTGTAGTTGTATTCCTATGCTTCGGCGTTACTAATAGAAGAAGTGTATTTGACCAACAAAATCTTTTCTGCAAATAAAGGACTGTCTGTTTAAGGAGACCTGTTGTGGACTACATCTATTGGCACAATCTCACAGCTATTGGCATTAAAGTTGTGAGCGAGTGATTTGGCTACTGCATAAATTCATTTGCTCTGGAGCCATCCTTCCTGAGCTAAGACAAAAATGTGTGAGCCGGAGGCTAAAAAACTGTGAGCTAGCTCACACTAACTCAGCTTAGAGGGAACACTGGCTGGGGTCAGCTCCTTGTTTTGGGGAAGAGATGCCTGGGAGAAGAAACAAATGGGTACCAGGAAACAAATGGGTACCAGGAAACCCATGTTGGGCACCAGTGTCTTCTATTGTCCAGAGTTTGTCCTAATGTCTACTGTTATCGAAGATCTTATAAGATAAGATGCCCGTCTCTCATGCTAATCATGACCCTGAGGTCAACATTCCTTTGTAAACTGATGCTGTACCTCGGCATCTCTCTGCTGGATTAGGAGATGAGGGATTTCCGAAGAAGCCATCCTTGCATTTGCACTCCCCCGTCAGACGACTGCAAATCCTGGAAGCATTTGGATCCATGTTGCTGCACTGGCATCGCTGGCAGGGCCTTCGTGGACCATTCTCTCCCAAGGGATCTCCAAAATAGCCATCAGCACAAAACTCACAACGAGAGCCTAGGAAAGAATGATGGACAGATGGATAGAACTGTGAACCAGCAACATATGCACTTTTCTTAAACGTCCCCCGCAAAACTACAAAAACTTTGCACACAGCTCTATTGGCATTTGCAAGGCATGGAAACCCCCCACAGTCTCTGTTCTTAGTGCTAACCCGCCATTCTGTAGCAGGGGAAACGTCCTTTCAAAGAAATACATCTGAGTCTGAGCATTACCGCTGGCTCCTGAAGGGCAGTTATCACAAACCACCTCCCGCGTCTCCGGCGACACTGAACAACCATGGCCACTCGGGCACGGACACAGCTGGCAACTCTGTGGGTTCCGGGGTGGACTGTAAAAGCCAACTGGGCAGGCAGAACTAATGTGCTCCCTGTTTTCATCGCCTGAATAACATTCTCCTGAGCAAAGTCAAAAAGAGAGAAGAAACAACAACAAAAAAGAGAGAATAGCAGTTGAGATTAGCATTTGACAACACAAGGTTCAGAGACCGCGTGCAATTCCAAAGCCTTTCAGTGCTGCTTAATATAAAAAGCTTCCTCCTTTCATTTGTGGAAAGAAGGAATGTGAAAATTTGATGGCAAAAATGTTGAGGTGTAATAGATGCACATATATGTTAATTTCAATAAACTCCCCTGGTTTTTGAAAACTATGCATCAAAATGTTTTTGAGGGCTGACTCAGAATTTTCTGAATAATTATCATAGTTATCATAGGATGCTTATATGGCCTTACTCATCACAGTATAATGGAGTTTGTGGTTCAGCTGAAATCCCACACAAAGGACTTGGCCAATGGAATTTGTCATGACATCCACAGCAGTGATATACGTTAACTGCCACTCTCAGATTCATGATGCATTTGGGATTTGCCAGCCAACGCTGAAGACACTGCTTGACAATGTCTGTTCCAGGCTCTTCTCCTGGAAAGAACTATTACTGTTTCCTGTTTTTCCCTGGCCATCAGAGAGTATCAGGAAGTGGATGGCAAAGTGTTGTGTACTAAGACCACGATCGCGTGGTCTCCCGTAATGGCAACCGCCACGTGGTCAGCGCACATGGTCAGAATATACCTGAGCTTCGGCCAGATAGAACAATAGCCAGTTGGATCCTGAGTGACCACCAATTACGAGCCTAGGTCTCCCACTGGGGGACCTATGAACTACAACCACGGACTTAAGGTCCTGTCAGGACCTGTGGGCGAGGTTGGGGCATTGTCTCCGGCCGGCATAAAAGAGGGCTCTGAGCCCAGGGTTTCCCATGTTCCATCTGACCCACAATAAAGAGCTTTACTATGAAATCACTACCACTCGCCTCCTGACTCCAATACTTTCCACAAAGAGAAATGAAGGAGTTTCCTCTGAGAAGGTGGCTTCTCTTCTTAGTCAAATGGCTGCTTGTCTTTCTTACCCTTTTTCTATGGTGCCATTTATACATTACTGCAGTGATGTGGTTTATGGTTTTCATGGGTTCATCACACAGTAATGTAATGACCAAGAAGTATCTGTATCCCTGATCAATAGATTTCCATTCCTTTGTGACTCTGTTGGCTATCATTTTAGCAGAATACATGTTTCTTTTTACTCTTTTTAGAAAGAAAGCCTGAACACTCAACTGAAATTCTCAGGGTTCAGAAGTTCATGTCATACACTGACCCAAACATAGATCCTGTACATGTGGTGTATACATCTTTCCAAACAGACAGTATGGTGCAGTGGTTAAAGGCCTGGGGAAACTCAGATTCAAATCCCCACTCTGAATACAAATCTCAGTGAGTAACTTCAGGCCGGTCACCATTGATTAGCCTAACCTACTTGTCAGGGTTATTTTGGGATAAAATAGTGGTGAGATGTCCATCTACACTGCTCTGAGCAACTTGGAGGAAGGGGGGATCTAAAAATGTAATAGATAAATAAACATCTGCACACAGGCAAGCTTAAAACACATTAATATGTCAGTGCACACACAGATATGATTTGGCCCTCAAAAAGAGAGGGAGAATGCATTAGCTTGGGAATACACATGTGTAGCACCCATCTCACATGTTATTTGCACATAAGGTAAGGGGAAAGTGTACTCATGTCTGTTCCTCTAATTACTTAGACAGGATTCCTGGCTAAATCAGTGAGTACACTGGCCCTAAAGGAGCTACTTAATTTCCACATTAGAGACCAGATTTTGGCCTACGCACATGAAACCAATAAATCCATTGGGTTGCGGATTTCCTTACCAGTATCTGGATCACAGATTCCTGCTCCCTGGCAGTTGCATAGCACACACTTGCTGAAAGCCCCAAGTCTGACAGAATCCTCTCTCTTGTAACCTGGAGCACATCTCTCACAGAACTGCCCCTCATATCCTGCTGGACATGTGCATCGCTCCACCCAGGGTGCCCGAGTGCCAGAGGCTGGCCGTGCCGAAACCAAGATAACATTAGAAAGGTATCCTGTGCCTGAACAAGCAAAAACATGTTACAGTGAATACTTTGTAGGCTCCCAAGGGGATAACATGACAATCCCACATTCCAGAATTGTCTGGGGTGACTAAGAATCGCCAACAGGTGGTCAGGCAGGCAGACAGCTTATGGAGTTTCCACCACCACCACCACCACCCCCTTTGTGTGATGACGTATGCAATTATTTGTGTGGGGAGAGCCAGGAAATAGGTGGGGGCTGGGTGGCTTGAAATGTTCTGGTACAGTGGAATACAGTTCTACCACACACTTGCTGAAACTCTGGTCGCACCATGAAAAGAACTACTTTAAATAATCCAGTTTGTTGTGGACCCTGCTTGGCTTCCAGAACAGGGAAAGTGAAGGATCGGTTTGCCTGTTGGTGGGACGATAGGCAGGAGTGGGGCAGTATTACGCCTTCTTTGTATGAAATTTACACTGTGCCCTAGAACGTGCATTCAAATTCTCTGTAACACAGACACACGCGCGCACACACACAATCAGGACAAAGGGTGGTAGCAGATGTTCCTAAGGAAACTTTCTGCAAGTTGAATAGCTCTTCTATTGGAAGGAAGAGCCTCTTAAGCTGAAAGAAGGCTCTTTAGGCTGGAGGAAGGCTCCAAAGTTGGTTTAGTGGAGTGGTTGTATGAAGGCCAACATGGAAAGGATTCCCTGATGGTAAATAAATGGCCGACAGATTCTCTTATTCTTACTGTGCTATTTTTTAAAAAAAATCATAATATGGTTTTAACCATTTGTGAGTGTCCTCTTGGATTACAATGTGGCATACCTTTATAATTTTAGAATTATAACCAACTACTGTTAAAATTATTATTCAATCCTTAGCTCAGGTTTCCCCATCCTACGCCCAGCTCACCATCTCCGTAAGTGGCTCTGATCCAAAGAGCTGTCAGGTTTCCAATTAACCGCCGGAACTCTATGCCAGTCAGCCTAGGGCTCCAGTTGTTGTTTGGGTGCTCATCCAACCTGTATGCCAGAGATGATGAAAGAAACAGGGAAGTTTTATGTCCATGCTTATACACAGAATGCACCATAGCAAACACACCTAGAACTGAACCACTCCAGAACACTGATATTGTACCAACTAAGGAGAAAGGCCAGAACTGCTAATTAGGCAAACAAAAAACTCGCCTCTATAATCCGGAAAAACAACTCTTTAAATGTCCTCTAGAATCAGAATAAATTAGGTGGGGATCCACATATTGTTAGATATCACATTATCCCAATCCTTCTGCGCAGAAAGAGAACCTGGAAGGTGAATGATTTAAGATAGCACAATACACAACAATATTTGGATCCACACTTTCACAAATTACTGTATATACATGACGTCACATCACAGACGTGAGGGCCAATTCTGCACTGTCATTTTTGTCTCTTTGTTGTCTCTATTGCTTTGCCCCCCCCCCCCCTTTCCACATGTGTTTTGCTCCCTCTGGGACTACTAAAAAGAGCAAAATACATTGGGGGGTTGATTTCTCTCATTATTTAATGGTGGACCCAAACTTCTTTCAGCCTCCATAAAGTGTTCAGGCTGTGCATAAGCCACAGGCCCCAAGGTAGTACAGAATGCAGAGACTCGCGTGCATGTCAGAGAATCGACACGGTGCCTTCTTCATTAATTATCTATAATGTCTTAATACTGTTTCGGCAATCGAAACTGCTTGCAACTTAAGGACCAACCGAGGTAGAGAGATAACAACAGAGACCAGGGCTCCGTTGGGGCCGGAGCGGGCTGGAGCGCTGCTCCGGGAGAGAGGGGGCGGGCCCCGCCAACCGCCCCCCCACCAGAAAGCTTCCCCCGTTCAACCCCTCCCTCCCCCAGTCGCCGGCCCCGTCTGAGAACCCGGCCCCGCCTGAGAGCCCCCTCCCTCGACCAGTCATCTTCCCCGGGGCTCAACGGGGGCGGGAGGCGGTGGCGGCGCGGGGTCGGCCTCGTCCTCTTCCTCCTCGGCGGCGGCGGCGCCTCCCTCGCAGCCCCCTCCGTCTCAGCCGGCAGGGGCAAGCGGGGCGGAGGCCAGCACGGCCGCGGGGTCAGCGGCAACGGCAATGGCAGCGGCAACGATGAGCGCGCCCAGCAGCAGCAGCAGTCGTCTTCCCCGGTCGTCTTTGCCCAGTCGTCTTCCCCGGGGCGGCGGCTGGCCGCCGGCCCCAGCCCCGAGTCCCCTCCCTCGCCCAGTTCTCTTCCCTGGGGCGGCGGCTGGCCGCCGGCCCTGGCCCCGAGTCCCCTCCCTCGCCCAGTTCTTTTCCCCGGGGCGGCGGCTGGCTGCCGGCCCCGGCCCAGAGTCCCCTCCCTCGCCCAGTTCTCTTCCCCGGGGCGGCGGCTGGCCACTCAGGACCAAGCAAGGGGGGGAGGGAAACGCCAGCCCTCGTGGGGGGAGAAGCGCCCCTCCCTCCCTCCCTCCCTCCCTCTCTCCCCCCACCTACCTACATACCTACCTGTTCCTTCCTTTCCCCCTTCCTTCCCCTCTCCCTCCCTCTCCCCTTCCTTCCTTCCTTCCTTCCTTCCTTCCTTCCTTTCTTCTCTCTCTCTCCCCCCAACTACCTACCTGCCTTCCTGTCCCTTCCTTCCTCTCTCCCTTCCTTCCTCTCTCCCTTCCTTCCTTCCTTCCTTTCTTCTCTCTCTCTCTCTCCCCCAACTACCTACCTACCTTACTGTTCCTTTCTTTCTTTCTTCCTTCCCCCTTTCTTCCTCCCTCCTTCCTTCCTTTCTTTCTTCCTTCCCCCCCTCCCCCCTTTCTCTTTCTTTCTTTCTCTTTCTTTCTTTCTTTCTTTCTTTCTTCTCTCTCCCCTCACCTACCTACCAACCTTCCTTTTCCTTCCTTTTCCCCTTCCTTCCCCTCTCCCTTCCTCCCTCCTTCCTTCCTTCCTTTCTTCTCTCTCTCTTCCCCCAACTACCTACCTACCTTACTGTTCCTTTCTTTCTTCCTTCCCCCCTTTCTTGCTTCCCCCCTCCCTTTCTTTCTTTCTTCTCTCTCTCTCCCCCCCACCTACCTACCTACCTTCCTTCCTGTTCCTTTCCCTCCTTCCCCCTCCCTCCCTCCCTCCCTCCTTGCCTTCTGACACACTGCCCATGATGTCAGGGATGTGTGGCCTTTTGACACTTCCGGTGACGTCAGGGGGTGTGGCATATGCAAATGAGTTATGCTAATGAGCTCCTGCACCTCTTTTTTTACGAAAGGACCCCTGACAGAGACAATTAGAAAAAGGTACATTCAGTTTAGGGAACAAGAATTGATTGAAACTGGCAGGCACAGGAAAGCTTGTCCACCATTACCAGCAACCTCACAAAGGATTTCCCAGACCTAACCTGGAAGTGCCAATCTAGGCAATTCAGTTATTGCAAAATGGAGGCTTGTCCAGCTTGTTCATACATGCCTGCATGCCAATCGATTTTGCATTACCCAATGCTCAATGACTGGCAGTGGAATGTATGAAGTGACTAAGCTGAAATGTAGTGTTGAGGTGGCAATAGCCAATACGCAAGTTTTGTCTGTGGCATTAGATCTGCGGTGGCTCATTCACACATAAAAGGCATCACCTGATGGTACATTTGCCAAGAGATGAATGTGTGAATCCAGCCCACTGCTGCCAATCCAATGCTGATGAATCTCCGAGGGGGCTACACTGGAGGTGTTATGTTCTATTATGTTATGTTGCATTGCACTGTCAGAGCTCTGGTATCCTAACTCCCTCATTCCTATTGGCTGCCGAATAAAGACTCCTTATTGGTCCTGAAGCCAATCCAAGGAACCAGTCACAGAGCCCTACTTAGGTCCAATGAGACTGCATGTAAATAGTTACAATGTATATAGTTAGCTGTTGAAACCCTATAAGTTGAGTGCCGCTCACGCTAGAGCTGTTCCAAAGCTGAATGATGTCTGAAATAAAAGCTTGCATTTGATTCATTGTCTCCTGACTTCAATACTTAAAAGGAGGGTCTTGTCCATGGGAGTCCCTGTATGTCACTTTACCTGAATGTGTAGGTCTTGCTGGCACAAGGCAGCATCCTTCCATTAGGCATGAGGGGGGCAGCAATTCTTAAGCCAGCTCCTTCCAGGACGACATCGTACTGCGACGGACGACGTCCGGGTCGATTCACGCGATAATCAAAAGACAGTGTCTGTCCATAGCTCAGTTGCTGGTTCCCAAGGAATCTGGCTACAAAGGAAAGGCAAAGCAAAGAGAAGCTCCAGAGGACCAAATAAACAGGCCAAATTATGTCCATGTGGAGTTTTGTTTGACCTCAGCAAGTTGCTATATGACAACATAGCAGCAGGGAGGGGCCAGGGGCATCGAGTTTTAAAATCCCCACAGGGGGGCGGGGGCTCTTGTGTGCCATAGAGTTTCGGGGCAATTACTAGAGCGTCGCCCCGGCAACATGCCCAGTGGGATGGCGTCACTTCCAGGTGATGCCAGCATGCTGGGCATTTGCCCAGATGGCCCCTGGATGGACAGAGGGAGGGATGGAAGCAGGAGTGGCCAGGCCGGGGGGGAGAGGTGGTGGCCGGCCGGCCGGCGGGCAGACAGGCCTAGGAAGGGCCCGGGTAGGCACGGCAGCGGGCGCACCGTTTTGCCGGGGGGGCTCAGTCCCCCCGGGAAATTTCGGGAGTGGCTCAAGCTTCCCCGTAGTTGACGCCTATGGGAGGGGCAGCTTCAGAGGACTACAGTGACATCCGTCACCAAAATCCCACTGATAAGAAAGGCCTCAGTAAGTTCATAAAAGTGCTTAAACCTTGTTAGTTTCTGTTTGATTTCAGTGCAGCTGGCTTTCTCCAAACTGCATTTTATGACTACAGATTTGAACTCAGTCAGAAAATATGCTTGGGAAACTAGATTCTTTCTCCAACAAAGATAAGCTCTCTTTCCTGCTAGCAGATAATGGCCAAGAAGATAACCTCCTGGTTTGCAGGATTTTTAACTCAATGTGCATACACATCTTGAATCGAATCCTGAGTTACTTCCACACCAAGAAAATCATGCTGCGTGGCAGAGTTCCAGCCAGAAATATTCTTCCTAATTGTATTAATTGTCAGGAAGCTACTGGAACTCTCTTCACAGCTTGTTTACTTCTCCCTAGCAATGAAAGATGGGACACTCTACACATCTATTTCTGACTAGGAGAGGAGATAGAATTAATGGGTCTACTGTAACCATTTAGGAAGTGGCACAGAAGTATTCTGGAAAATACAAGCTATTGCCATCTCAGTTATTTATTATACTCTGCTTTTCTCCCCGATGCAGATCCAAAGCAGCTTACATGGTTCTCCTCTCCCCATTTTATCCTTGTGAGGGGAATTAGGAGTGCAGGACTCCCATCCCCACCTGGCTCGATAGGGGAAGTGGAGGGAAACTGGCAGGGACCCCTAGACCATCAGAGGGGGGGGGGCTGTTCCAAAATATCTATTATTTATTGAAAGTTTAAATCACAATGCAAATATTTTCAAGCAAGTAGCAATTTCACTATTCATCATATTAGAAGACATAAGAACCAATACTTATAAACAAAGAGTGCCCTCATATCTATTTAGGAATATGCATTCTGGCCTCTTGCCAAGACCCACAAGGGTGGTGTTGGCAAAAATCCCCAAACAACGGCAGACATTGACATTATACAGAAGAAAAATCCAGAGTGGCTGTCAATTAAGAAATGGGAAGGGCCCAGACAGGCTTGCCATTTCCCCCGGGGGGGCGGGGGCTTGCCTGCTTTAGGGGCCCTCAATCCGCTGGCCTGGATACGGCCAGTGGGGGGAACCCTTGCCCCCAGAGTGGTGATATGCTCGGCACAATTACATCACCCAGAGGTGACGTCATCACAGAGAGCCCATTGCCGGGGGGGGGGGGGGGGGGACACTCTAGCACTTGGTCTAAAAACTCTATAATACCACAGAGTACCATAGAGTCAGCCAAATGCTAGAGCGTCCCCCTGGCAATGTGCCTAGCGCAATGACATCACTTCCGGGTGATGTCATCATGGCATGTGCATGCCGGAAGATCCCGACAAAGAGGCTCCGTTCCCCCACTGGCAGCAGGTAGGGACCTGGCAACCCTAGGCCCAGATCCCTCCCATCTCTGACTAGATGAACTCTGCCCAGAGTCTGCTCATATTCTAATAGGTTAGAAATACCCAGCACCCTAGAGCCACATACCCTGATAGCCGAGATGTACTGGTTTCAAGGCTGAAACTCAGAAATGTAAGTAGGTCTTTTAGAGCAGAGTGCATTGTCAGAGAGAGAAAGAGAGAGGCCTAGGTGAACAGCTAATCAAGCAAAGCCTCATGGGAGAGCGAAAACCAAACAGAGAGGCCCAAGCCAATTCAGGATGCCTCACAGGAATTACCCAGTCTCAGTTATAATTCTGCCACAATCCTCACAAAAATCCTGTGAGGTAGCTTAGGCTGAGAGTGTGTGACTGGCCTAAGGTAACCCAGCAGGTTTCCATGGCAGAGTGGGGATTCAAACTCGGGACTCCCAGGTCCTAGCCCAACATTCTAAATACTATACTGTGCTGCCTCTCATTTTGCTGTAAGGTAGAAAACTTCCAGTATGCATCTAGAATGGGATGTGTGGAAGTTTTCCAGTGTTAGGAGCATTCCCTGTTCTCTAACGAGGGCACCAGAGCTACAGCAAGTATGGTATATAGTGCTTAGAGTGTCAGACTAGGGACTGGGGAGACCTGTCCTCATGAAACTCCCATGAAAGTCACCAGGTGATCTGGGGCCTGTCATTCCCTCTCAGCCTGTACTTCCTTGCAAGGGTGCAGAAAGCACAAAAGGGAAGGGCAGAGAGAATTATGCAAGCCAGCCCCAGCTCCTTGACGAAAGGGTGGGATAGAAGTGGACAGAACAACAGCACCGTAAAATGGACATAACAACAACAACATCATCTGTAACCTGACAAAAATATAATCTAGAATCTATTTGGTGTAAGCACGTGTAATAATGCTGATGCACATAACAAGTTAAAAGTACATTCCACTGAATGGTTCTTTTGGCTACGGAAATACACACCTGGAGCACTAAAGTAGATAGTGTCTGGTCTTCTTGCTGCCACATAAACTTCTTTATGGCGTGGAGACCACTGGAGCTGCAAAGGAGAGCCATTTCCTCCAGCTTTCCAGCCCTCATCACCTAGAACATAAGTAAACCAGACTATTGAACTGAGCGAGTAATCCAGTCCATACTTATTGACTCAAGGTAAAAGCAACACTGAGGACAAAAGAGCACTGAGAGCTGTACTGTATGATAAGAGAAAAGTTCCTTCAGCCAGTACAACCCAGTGGCAAAGTTTCCCTGGAATGATACTACTTCAGGAGGCAGATGTTGAATGTTGTCCCATGTAAAAAGAATATTCCTCACATACAGAAAACTAGCATGTCAGGGAAAGTAATTTCTTGGTATGCTTATTTCCAATATGCAAGGGTCATTTCGTAGAAAAAGAGGTGCAGGAGCTCATTAGCATAACTCATTTGCATATACCACACTCCCTAACATACCGGACGTGTGTCAGAAGGCAACACCCACCCCTCAGGCTTCACTCCACAGGTGAGTGAAACTGACCTGCTCTTCCTCCATTCCCTTCCCCATCCAATACTTTGTGCAATAAAAATAAGTGTAAAGAACACACCTTCATTCTCTTCCTGCTCCCTTGAAACCACCAGGTTTCAAGTAGACTTGAGATACCCAGGACACGTGCACCACCCATCCCTTTCCCTTCCCCTCCCCACAACAAGACACCCTGTGAGGTAGGTGGCGCTGAGAGAGGTCTTCTGAGAACTGCTCATGAGAGAACAGCTCTGAGAGAACTTGTGACTGGCCCAAGGTCACACCAGCAGCTGCATGTGGAGGAGTGGGGAATCAAACCCGGTTCTCCCAGATTAGAGTCCAACTCCTGACCACTATACCAAACTGATAAGGTGGAAGCTGCTGAAGGGTTGGTGAAATTTCTCCAGTACTTATGTGCCATGTGCCCAGATAAAAAATGGTATACTTAGAAAATTTATATGCCACCTTGAGCAAGTCTCTGGAATAGCAGCACACAGTCATAAAAGGAACAATGAAAAAATTATCAATATTAAAACAAAACATTAAAAACAATAAAGACCCTAGCAGGGCTTTCCCCGGGGCGCTGCGCCTCTGCACTGCTCGGGGAAGCCGAGGAGGGGGGGGGATTGGACATGTGCCCGCCCCCTGGGCTCCTCACTCCTGGAGCTGCGCTCCTGTGCGCTCCCACTCCAACGGACCCCTGCCAATATGCAAGGAAGGTGTTTTTTAAACAACATGGAGACATTAAACATTCGATCTCTCGCCTGCAGTGTTATACGGAGCATTTCAGGACTAGAAAAAGACAGCTTTTCAGCATGATGCTATGTAAGAGGCTGATTCCACACAAGGGGAGGGCTTGTCTGATTCCACACAAGGGGAGGGTTTGTCAGTTAACACTACCATAAGTTCTGTAGACTGCTACAATCATTAAGAATGCTACATTCGTTTCATTTATCAGTGCTTAAGGTTGTTCTTGCCTGTTTAATGAGCAATTAATCTTATTTTAGTTTTTCAGTGCTTTTTTACTTCATCTAGGTCCCGGACGGGAGATAGCATCAGCACCCCCACCTCCGGAATGCGTGTTTCGCTTGCTTTGCTCACTTTGCGCATGCATATTGCTCATTAGCTTTTCTCCACTCTTATCTTTTATTCGCCTTTCCCTAGTGCACGGCCTTGAGCTGAAACCCTCTTGTTATGTGTTATATTATTCACAGATGTTATGAGTTCCGTTGCTTGGTTTTCCTTGGGAACATCTGCCCAAAATCTGAACAGTGACTTTTCCTGAGAACCTATTTTGCCGTGCTTTCCTTGGGAACAGTGGGCCAGTATATTTGGGCGCCAATAATCCTCCCAATTGATTGGTGGATGTTAAGGGGGCCATATTTCATATCAAGTATAATTATAGCCGTATTCCCATGCTTTGGCATTACTAACAGAAGAAGTGTATTTGGCCAACAAGATCTTTTCTGCAAATAAAGGACTTTCTGTTTAAGGAGACCTGTTGTGGACTACATCTATTGGCACAATCTCACAGGTTCCATGGTGGTCATGTTGTCAGTGCAATTCTCTCTCGATTTACATTTGCAACAGAGAATCTACATGGCACAGGGTAATCCAGTTATCCACCCTTGTTAGCCGTGGCACGACAAGAGCTCCTGCAACTGTGAAAAACCTCCAGGCAGAAATAGCCAGAGGCATTGTTGTCCAAAGTGTCTCCATTTTCATCCAACTATTGCCTTTATGTTGACAGGTTTTTATAGTGTTTTCCAAACCTGCAAATCCTATAGCACTAGAGACGATGGCCCAACAAAACAGATGTGTGTACACCATGGGAAAGAATGCCCTTTATCCATCTGAAAAACGGTACTTTTCCCTAGCCCAGTCAAAACTTTACCACTTGATTCTGCTGATTGTACACCACAAACTGGCAATTTTGATCCTGTTATCACTAAGTATTTCTGCATCGTACACAGCGCCCCGAATCCATTTGCCTTCTACTTTCATATTATGATTTCTCACCACCAACCACTTAACAGTTCTAAAAGAACAGTAGTCAAACCTTAGTGTTGCAGAGAGGGACCCCAAAAGTTGCTAGCCAAGACAAGGATCAGCTTCATTGAATAAAAGCCTGGAAATGCATCTGTGCCTGTAGAAGGCTTGTTGTGCCCTTTTCCCTAGCTTCCAGGCCCAAACTGCATCGAGCATTTGCTCCGTTGTTTTGCCAAACCCACACTGGAACAGAAAAAGATGTGGCTCAAAACCACTTTGGCCCGATCTGCATCTAGCATTTACTCCGCTGTCTTAGGCCCAATTTACACCTCCCTTCTGAAGTAGTTTGACTGCTGTCTTTTCCCAAGGTCATTTCACACTGGTTTCAAATTTCACTCCAGGGGGTCTGAAGAGTACTAAGCAACAGCATTTGTTTAAAGCAGTATAATGCTAGCTTGACCACAGGAGGGCAATTAACGAATGTAAACAATAATTTATAAATTAGAACAGGTATGGTTTGAAACTAGAAACAGGTATAGAGAATTTTTTAAAAAACTAGAATGATTCTAGCGGGAAAGTCAGATGTAAATTTGACCTTACTAATAAACACAGGTGCCACTGTCTAATAAACGACTGGGCTTGATTTTTATAAGAATGCATGTCCCTCTTATAGAGACTAATGACTCCTTTAACTGGAGATTTATTTTGGGGGGACTCTTGGGTTAAGATTATATGGTCCATTACTGAGGTCCTAACGGGACGTGACATTTTCTTTCACAGAAGAAAGGGCTTTGTTTGGCTGACAGAATCTGCAGGCTGGAGCTCCACCCCCCTCCCTATAAGTAGCCCTCTCATGCATTTCCCTTAAGGCTGTAGCAAACAACTGTTCACTTTTGTGTGCCCCCCCCCCCCCATCCCTAGGTGTGTCTAAAATGCAGTTTCCCCTTTAGCAAAACTAGGAAGCTTGATTGTGGGAGTTACCCATGTCAGACTTCATGTTTGTTGACTTCATATGTGTGTGTATATATGTGGATATATACAGATCTCAATTTAAAAAGTGCTTGAGATTATAACTAAGTGCATATGCAGTTATATCTCATGCAATGTCTGCAAACTGAGGGGTGACATGATTGAGCTTTACAAGATCATGCATGGGATAGGGCAGGTAGAGAAAGAGGTACTTTTCTCCCTTTCTCACAATAGAAGAACTCATGGGCACTCCATGAAATTGCTGAGCAGCAGGGGAGCAGACTTTTTAATTTCCCGGGGGGAGGCTCTGGTGTGCGTGCGTGAAGCACACATGTGCACCGGGATGATGTCCCCGCCGCCTCCTCCCCCCCACCTGGCTTCCCTGAACCCACTCGCTCTCGCCCTCCCTCCCTCCCTCCCGGGGCCATCCGGGCTACTGCCATAGAGTTTTTGGGCAATTGCTAGAGTGTTGCCCCAGCAGTTGCCCAGATGGCCCCGGGAGGGAGGGAGGGAGCAAGTGGGTTCAGGGGAGTGGGTTCAGGGGAGCCTGGCGGGGGAGCGGCAGACTTAGGAGGGGATGTGGGGAGGTGCAGTGGTGGGCAGGCGGGTGCCCCATTTTGGCAGAGGGGCTCAGTCCCCCCTGGGAAATTTCAGGGGTGGCCTGCGCCCCCGAGCCCCCTTATAGTTGACGCCTATGCTGAGCAGTCAGGTTAGAACGGATAAAAGGAAGTACTTCTTCATCCAAAGAGTGATTAACATGTGGAATTCACTGCCACAGGAGGAGGTGGTGGCTACAAGCATGGACGGCTTCAAGAGGGAATTGGATAAACATATGGAGCAGAGGTCAATCCGTGGCTATTTAGCCACAAGGTATAGATAGGAAGTCTCGGTCTGGGGCAAGTGATGCACTGTATTCTTGGTGCTTGGGGGGGGGGCAACAGTGGGAGGGCTTCTAGTGTCCTGGCCCCACTGGTGGACCTCCTGAGGGCACCTGGTGTTTTTGGCCACTGTGTGACACAGGGTGTTGGACTGGATGGGCCATTGGCCTGATCCAGCATTGGCTTCTCTTATGTTCTTATCTTCTTAAATGTCTTGATTTACATATTACAGAGCCTGATTAACAGGAAGAATTAAACTGTAAATATAATTTATGGATTTTATTAATTGTGAATTTTGTAAATGGTTCTCTTTCGCCCTGAGCCGTATTTTATAGGGAAGGGTGGTTTAAAAATCTAATCTAATAAATAAATAAATAAATAAATAAATAAATAAATAAATAAATAAATTCAGCATGTTTCCCACAAGGATTGGCAGCCATACGCCATCTCCTGGCCCCACAGTAAACTCCCTTGAGAAGTGTTATAGGGGCCTGATTCTAGCCAAGACCACCGCATGGCACTAAAAGGGGCTTCTCCTTCCCTCCCTGCACCATTTTCTTAACCCAAAACAGCACCAGTGGGATGTTATTTGCCCCAATGGGTGGTTGCACACCCAAGCATCAGTGCATGTGCAGCCACCCAACGGGGCAAATAACAGCTCCCTAGTGCTATTTCAGGTCTAGAGAATTGCAGAGAGCAGGAGTCCCCCTCCCCCAAATGCCAGGGTCCCAACCAGAATCAGGGCCCCACAGACTTTTAGATGGAGATCTCCACAGAAACTGGTAGCAGGTATATGGCTGCCTGTCTCTGTGGAGAACAAGTGATGTTCAGCCCTCAGAAAAGCCCCCGGCCTTGTTTGCATACAGGACCAAAGCAGTCAGCCTTCAATAAAAGTAGGTAAAACTCAGCTGCCCCTATCATTGCTTACATTTTCTTCTTTGGTGATAACTGGGCTTGTCTTCCTAAAAATCAGAGCTAAGGGACACTCCCGCCCTGGCAGGTGCTATGAGGTTCATGATCTCAGAGATCTTCCAAAGAAACTTCTATGCCGACAGCTTTCTTGTTAGATTGGGATCAAACTGGATGTGATAGCAGCTGCCATGGTTTGGCTGGCTTGCTTTAATTTTGATTTTTTTTTTATTTATGCCATGAGCCACCTCAAGCAGTTTGTTTATTTGGCACATGCAGCATTCTTGAGTCTACAGATAAAGGCAATTAGAATGAGGAACGGCTTAAAACATTTTAATATGAAGAGCAACTAAATCATTTGGTAAAGAAGCCTGTAAGCTAGTGTTGCCAATCTTCCTGTAGGGCCTGGAGATCTCCTGGAATTATAACTCCTCTCCAGACTACAAGCATCGGTTCACTTGGAGAAAATGGCAGATCTGCAGGGCATTACACCCCAAAGTGGTTCCTCTCCTCCCCAAACTCCACCATCAACAGGTTCTACACACCAGACCTTCAGGAGTTTTCCAACCTAAAGTTGGAATATAGAGGACGGGGGTGGGGGTAGCGTTGCCAGATACAGGTTGGAAAACTCCTAGAAATTTGGGGAAGGAGCCTGAGAAGGACAGGGATTTCAGTGGGGTACAATGCCATAGAGTCCAACCTAAAGTTGGAAACCCTACTCTAAGCCCTTTCCTACAACAAACTATGGTCATACACAATTGGTGGGGAAGTTGCCTAATTACCGATTCCTTAATACTGTGAAACAGAGGTCATTTTGAGCAAGCGCTCGGGGAGCTCAGCTCCGGGAGTTGGTGCCAGCCCCCCCCCCCCGTGGGGGAATGCCTGCTTGTGTCATGGCTGCAGCAAAATGACCCCGTCCCCTGGAAAGGTCCTTGTTCCTCCGACCAGCCTTCTGAAGGCTTCAGCCACCACTGAAGCTATCCTCCCAGAATAGTGGTATTTCTGAGGCTTGGATTAGTAACTGTCCCCTCTCTGCCAGCTCTCTCTCTCTCTCTCTCTCTCTCTCTTTCTTTCTTTCTTTCTCTCTCTCTCTCTCTTGCCTTCTGACATACTTCTGGTGATATCAGGTGGTTTAGCATATGCAAATAAGTTATGCTAATGAGTTATGCTAATGAGCTCCTGCACCTCTTTTTTTACGAAATGACCCCTGGCCATATGTAAATAGGAAAGTTGTATCTATCTAATTTTCACTACACCACGAGTGTGCAAATACCAGAAGCTGAATTCCCTGACTTACCATCTTACATTCTGTCGTTCCAGTTACTTCCCACCAATCCTGTCTCCAGTAACAGGTGTGAGCCATACTAGACAAAAAACATTTATCGGTGTAGCCTAAAACTATGGTTGCCAAGCCCCCCCAGCCGCTGGCAGAGGACGGGGGTGGGGGTAGGGTAGGGTTGCCAGATCCAGGTTGGAAAACTCCTGGAGGTTTGGGGAAGGAGCCTGGGAAGAAGAAGAAGAGAAGAGATTGGATTTATACCCCGCCCTCCACTCCCCAAGGGAGTCTCAGAGTGGCTTACAAACTCCTTTCCCCTCCCCTCCCCACAACAGACACCCTGTGAGGTAGGTGGGGCTGAGAGAGCGCTTTCCCAAGCTGTCCTTGAGGGAACAGCTGGTACAGAGCTATGGCTTGCCCAAGGTCATCCAGCCAGGTGCAAGTGGAGGAGTGGGGAATCAAACCCGGTTCTCCCAGATTAGAGTCCGCGCACTTAACCACTACACCAAACTGGGAAGGATGGGGACCTCAGTGGGGTACAATGCCATAGAGTCCATCCTCCAAAGCATCCATTTTATCCAGGGGAAGTGATCTCTGAAGTCTGGAGATGAGCTGTAATTCCAGGGGATTCCCAGGTCCCACCTGGAGTCTGGCACCCCTATCTTAAGCAAAATTATGCCTTTGTAAATTTATGGAAACCAGTGACCACCAGAAGGTTAGGGAGGCAAAGGATCAGATCCCCTTCAAGCATATCCCAGTTTTGATTAAAAAAAATTAGACCCACCCCATATCCCCCACCTTATATGTAAACAGGACACAAATCATGAATACACAAATGCATCTGTTGTTATTTACTTCTGGTTAAACCCTTAGGGGCAAATTCAGAAGAACTGCGACCAATTTTTAAAATCCCCAGTCCCAGTTATTAGCAAATGCAACCATCTGCTCAGACTCCTCAGTCGGTAATAAAATCAGCACAAAGCCATAACTATGTTCTGCTGTTTTGTTTAAGAAATCACAGTCATTAACACTCCCTCACGCACTCCAGGTGGGTGTGTCTGAAAAGTCACGGGGAGCCTTGAAAACATAACTGAACCCTGAAGAGCACTTCAAAGAAAAGCCATGTAAACAACAGGAGGGAATGTTATGCAGAATATGCCAGAAGAATGAAAATGTAACTGAATGGTTGCTTGAGCAGCAGTATGGCACATGGGAGAGGTTTGCAAACAAAGTCACTAACTGTGACCCTTCTTGCCATGGGTCACACGTTCACACGTTCTTTATAGAACTGATTCACACGTTCTATATTTCTAACAGATTTCTACTTAACCTAAGGGCCAAACTATGGACAGAGACCTGAAGTTATTTGCTTTTTAAAAGAAAGCAGGTTTAGGGGAGAGAATTTAGAACAGACAAGTTAGCGTGGGAGATGCTTAACCCTTTTCCCACCAGCCCTTTCTCTGCTTGACGTATTTCCCTCCCTCCCTCCCACACGCACAGGAAAGAAACATCTCAAACCTTACAAATGGCTGGAGAAGAGGCAAACCTGGAATAGATAAATGGTGAGTGGAGAAAGCGGCAAGCACTTGCTTCTCTGCTCTGAATTTCACTTTTATGAAGCTCCTTTTCATTTTTTACTTTAAAAAACTGCATCAAGGCTTTGTGAAAAGGATTTTGTTGCCATGCAGCCAATTCAGATGGCATTGTTAAAGACTCGTTAATATGACTGCCTTGTTGGACTGTGAAAAATGTGTGCCAGGACAATGGACAGAACTGTAGCCCTAGAGAAGTGCCCTATGCTGGCCTATGGAATGTACACTGTGGCTAAGGGGAGCCTTATGGCTAAGCAGTATGCCAAGCCAGATGTGGACCCGGGACTACAGAAGGCTTCTGCCGCTGCACCTCTGCATCCACCCCAAGCACTGGGATACAGACATACAGCCCTGGCCTCCATGCACGCAGAGAGAGCAGCAGATCAGAGAAGAAGCCATGCTCTGACAAAGGACAGATGTTCCTGAACAGAAGCCATGAGGGAACCTCACCTCCATCATGCAGCATTCCCCCCTCCCTTGTGTGTTAGCTTCACCTGGAAAGTAACACATTCTTCCTCCTCCTAAGTCAGCCTAAACAAAAGACTGTGCCCAGCTACAGACAATAGCAAGCGATCAAGCCTTCCTGTCACCCATCCAGATAACGCCACTGTCAAGTATCTGATCATTAATACAAAGCACCAGACCTGCGAAGTGATTGGTTCTCTTCATTCTCTCCTTTGTCTCATGCCCTTCCCCCAGAGGTGTCACTCTCTGCTGACCATCAATTTTCAATTGCCCAACTATTAATCCCTTTATGCCCCATCCAGAGTTTAAGTTTTTTTCTAGTACTTCCTGGGAACCAGGTGACTACATGGGCCATTGCCTCAGGTCACATTTTAGATATTTAGATGTTTAAGCTGAGTGCTCCCTGAGTTCGATCTCTTGCTTCTTCCTCTCCTAACTCCACCCTACCTTGGTGATTCCATGCTTGGCTGGTTTGGAATCAGTCCACATGTGTTGCTGATCAACTCACTATCCCTTCCCCTTTCGTGTATTTTTATTTTTCGCTGCATGATCCAAGTGTCTCATCTGACAGGTAAAGTAGAGAGAAGAAGAGAAGAGATTGGACTTATATCTCACCCTTCACTACCCAAGGGAGTCTCAGAGTGGCTTACAAACTGCTTTCCTTTACCCTCCCCACAACAGACACCCTGTGAGGTAGGTGAGGCTGAGAGAGTTCTGACAGAAACTGCTCTTTTTCAAGAACAGCTGTGCCAGAACTACGGCTTTCCCAAGGTCATCCAGCAGGTGCAAGTGGGGGAGTGGGGAATCAAACCCAGCTCTCCCAGATTAGAGTCTGTGCACTTAACCACTTAACCACTACACCAAACTGGCTCTCTATATTACCCACCAATAATATTCCTGCTCATGCAAACATCACTATCCTTTCAACTTTGTATTCCTAGCTCTGTATTGTGTGTATGAATGCTTGATCACTGTTTGTATGTTTGAAGAACATTTAGTAAAGACATCATTATTTTAGCAATACAGTCTGTGTCTATTCGCAGGCTCTGGGAATTCCACAGTAATCCCATATTTTATGCCTATTGCCAGGGGTCCTTTCATTAAAAAAGAGGTGCAGGAGCTCATTAGCATAACTTATTTGCATATGCCACACACCCTGACGTCATTGGAAGTGTCAGAAGGCCACACACCCCTGACATCACCGGAAGTGTGTCAGAAGGCAATACCCACCACTCAGGCTCCACCCCAAAAATCTCCAAGGTATTTCCCAACTCAGAGCTGGCAAGCCTATCTGATGGCAAAGAAAGCAAGGAAGGAAGGAAGGAAGGAAGGAAGGAAGGAAGGAAAGAAAGAAGGAAAGAAAGAAAGAAAGAAAGAAAGAAAGAAAGAAAGAAAGAAGAGGGAGGGAGGGAGGGGGGAAGGAAAGAAGGAAAGGAACAGGAAGGAAGGTAGGTAGGTAGGTGGGGGAGAGACAGAAGAAAGAAAGAAAAAAAAAAAGAAAGGAAGGAAGGGGGGAAGGGGGGAAGGAAGAAAGAAAGGAACAGGAAGGTAGGTAGGTAGGTAGGTGGGGGGAGAGGGAGAGAAGAAAGAAAGGAAGGGAGGAAGGAAGACAGACAGACAAACTAGGAGCTTCTCCCCCCCTCGCTCGGGCCAAGTGGCTGTCAGCCACACGGGCCGGCATTTCCCTCCCTCCCCCGCTCGCTCTTGCTTGGGCCCGAGTGGCTTAATGCCACTCAGGCCCAGCTTTTCCCTCCCTCCTGCCCCCCCCCCACGGCCTGGGAATGGTGAGGGGGGGAGGGAAGGGGCGCTTCTCCCTGGGCCAGCGGCGGCCGCCGTGGCCCGGAAAGGGAGAGCAGGGGGAGGGATGGGGTTTCTCCCCAGCCTGGCGGCAGCCTGCCACAACCCAGGAAGGGAGAGCGGGGGGAGGGATGGGGCTTCTCCCCGTGAGGGGATCGGGCCTGGGAGACATGGCAGGGAGGGGAAGGCAGCCTCCAAAGTTGTCTCCCAGATCCAGCGTCCGGCGCCAGGCCTGGAGAACACGAGGCGGCCCTGCTGGGGGCAGGGCTTCGTCATGTGCCCGCCCCCCGGCGTCTTCACTCCCGGAGCGCCACTCCACGGTGCACCGGCTCCAACGGACCCCCTGCCTATTGCCATTTAAAATCGTAATTCCCCAAGCCTGTTCATAAAGTAAGGCAAATTGGCTAACAATTTGGATAGTGCTTTCAGTTAGTCCCTGGGAGACCCACACCCAAAAAAAAAGAAAAACCAAACCACCACAAAGTTTTTTACCTTGCTGAAAGGAAGAGGTGATTTTATGGATGCTGTAATTTTCTGCGCTGGAACATGTAGCCGAGTGTCCATAACAGAAGCACTGAGAACAGCCCTCTGGATTTCCTGAATCCAGGTTATAGTAGCCCTGCTTGCATCTGCGAGAGAGAAAGACGACAAGCAAGACATCATATGAGTGTTCTTTTGTATGCTCTGTTTTGCCCAACCTTTTCTGCTTCCATTAAGGAGGCAAAACACATTCCTCCTTGCAGCCTCCATGTCAAAAATAACTGCACGGTACAAACGTGTGTAACACTGAGGCTTCTAGGGAGAATACTTTTTGCTGCCTTGTCATAAGCAGAGAAAGTCAAGAAAACAGTCAGATTGAGGTGATGAGAGAGGAGGTCCTTCGACTGATAGACAACTTAAAAACTAATAAATCCCTGGGTCCAGATGGCATACATCTGAGAGTTCTGAAATAACTCAAATGTGAACTTGTGGATCTCCTGACAAAAATATGAAATCTTTCATTAAAATCTGCCTCCATTCCTGAGGACTGGAAGGTAGCCAATGTCACTCCCATCTTTTAAAAGGGTTCCAGAGGAGATCCGGGAAATTACAGGCCAGTCAGTCTGATGTCGATACCGGATAAGTTGATGGAAATTGTTATTAAGGGGAAAATTAGTAGGCACATTGATGAACAAAATCTACTGAGGAAGACTCAGCATGGGTTCTGTAAGGGAAGATCTTGTCTCACTAACCTGTTAGTGTTCTTTGAGGGAGTAAACAAACATGTGGACAAGGGGGACCCAATAGATGTTGTTTACCTTGACTTCCAGAAAGCTTTTGATTAAGTTCCTCATCAAAAGCTCCTAAGTAAGCTCAATAGTCATGGGATAAAAGGACAAGACCTTTTGTGGATCAAAAACTGGCTAATTAATAGGAAACAGAGAGCTTACTCCGTCACGTGGCACTCAGGTCTTGAACTGCCGAGCTACCGACCTTCTGGCCTGCCGCTCAGCATCTTAACCTCTGAGCCACCGTGGCCCCCATTCTATTCTTATACTTTGCTTCAATTTTAAAAAAAGACTTGGGACTCAAGAGTTTGCTCAAGATGCACTGTCAAAGCTATATACTATTCTCCACAGCAGAACGAACCCCCAGACAAATTTGGAAATCTTTGCAATACATGCATAAGAGGACTGTGCAGGACCGATGGAAATGGATACATGCAAGCCCCATGACTGCAGTGTGCAGATCTCTGCAGAAAAGACAGGCTCCTCATGAGCCCTCCACCTTTCCATGTCCCAGGGAAGGGTGTGACATCTGGCTTCAAAAGTACAGAATGTACCTTTAGAATGAAACGTATAGGTCTGGGGTGGATCTCACCATATAGCTTTCACCTGCCCTGACATGGCACAGCTCCCAACAAGCTGTAATTAGAACGAGCTCTCTCCTGAATGCTTGCAATCGTGGGTCTCTCTCTGACAAGCAGCACAGCCTGGGGGGGGGGGGGGAACCCTGTTATTGACATTAGTGTTTGGCAGGCAGATGCGCCCGGCCTCCTCTGTAGCTTCTTTCAATCCACAGCACGTAGACTTAGCAATGAAACAGGATGCCTAGGGAGGGTGCAGAAACACCCTTCTTAGAGGGAAGTTTTTAAGTCAGGGCAAGAAGGCTTTAGGACATCCTGCATTAGGCCACTAGCTGGGCTAGCAATAAATCGGACTAAGGGCCATTTCATATACCATATGGCAGCAGAACCAGGCTTGCAAGTGAATGCTCAAAGTGGCAACAGCAGCAAACCCCCCCCCCTCCCTTCTCTCTGAGGGTAGAACTGCACTTCATCGGAAACACAGGGCTTCCACTCGAAATGGCAGCCTTGTGCTGAATTCCCTTGGCCTCCTCCATCATGTGCTGTTCAGTTCATCCCTAAAGCATTTTATGGAGTGTTTGTTTCCCTGATCCAATCAGGCAGTGATTTGACAAACATGTAAATGCACAGCATGATGGATAGGAATGACAAACCCTTCCTGTGTCCATTCTGACTGTTCCCTGGGAGGTTGAAAACCCCCACAGCTAACCCACATCTCTGCTATTAACTATTTCCAATTATTATGTTTCTTCCTCAGTGGAAACTGAAGCTCTCACCATTCCAAAACTCCATAGTAGTGATCAGATTTCATGTTCACATGATGAATCCACAGGACACGTAGCAATCAACATGTTGTTTGTTTTTTGCCATCAAGTCGCGCTACCAACTTATAGTGGTCCCATAGTGCTTTCTAGGCAAGAAACTAACAGAGGTGGTTTGGTATTGCCTGGTCCTGCATAGCAACCATGGTATACCTTGGTGGTCTCCCATCCAAACACTAACTAAGGGTCACACCTGCTTAGCCTCTGAAATCTGACAAGAGCATTCTAGCCTGGGATATCCAAGTTAAGGTAATTGACATAGCTCTATTTATTAACAAATCAGAGAGAAAGTTACATGTTGGTGGATCCATATGCAGAGGCAAAGAACCAGAGTGATGTTGGTTTATTTGGTTAGTAGAGTGCCCAAGGTTTACAACACCCGTCTGGTTAGTATGTGCTATCCAGAAACAAAATTGCACATGGAGCCTTTTATCTTTTCAAACTAATATGAGTCCTTTCATTTAAGGAACTCCATTCTCAACAGGATAGAAATAGTATTATAATCTAGTCTAACTAGCTAAAATGGATAGAGATACAGGAATTGTGTCCTGCTCTCATAGTGCCAAGATGGAGACGTCTGGCAAAGTATGGAGAGAAGGTCTGAAGCCAGAAGGAAGGACATTCCCCTAAAAGTAACAATCTATACATCAAAGGGAAAACATCAGAGGAGAGAAGGAAAAGACGCTCAGTGTCCTAGCCTATCTGTCTCCACAGCTCTCTCATAGTCTCCCTCTGAAGGCTGAGGCAAAATCCTTCACTTCCAACAAGTGAGCCAACATGCTGGATTCCTTGACAATGATTTATCTGGCCATAACAATAACCTTTAAGGACTGTACTCTGCTGATAGCTATACGTACCGGTCGCAGCGGTCTCCTGTAACAACCTCCTTGCAGACGCAGCGACCTGAAATACATTGACCTGTGCTGCCCGCTGGGTCACAGTCACACTGGGATATCCTGAGAAAAACACAGCGTTGAAATTTTGAAACTTGCCTCCATTCTCATTGAGAGTAACATGTAAGTATTTCAACACAGCAGACAATATAGCTCAGCTGATCCCAGTAGGCCATTCTAGTCATATACCAGTAATGCGCAGAACACAGGAAATGCAGTGTCCAGCTGGCCCACCCACTCAGCAGAAGATAATTCTATCCAAGATGCTGGTTCTTCTCAGAAGGTAAAGCTTGCGTGGGCAAGCTTTTGTGGGCAGCCTACCCATAGCATCACCCAGTTTTAGTCCCAGATATCAGTTGGCTATTTTGTCAGGGGACCAGGAGATAATTTTTCATATTATGGTCACCTCACAAAAGCTCCTGAACAATGACTTCTGTTCCTGAAGGGAGAAAATAGCGGAAGAGTACATCTCTTAACCCAGAAGTGACTGGGTTTCATATCTGGGAGGGAACAGTAGAAATAATCTTTCTTCCCAAGTAGCACTCATAACTCTGAATGCCACACTACAGAATCAACAGACCACTTAGCCAACTAACCCTTAATCCTACTGGTTGGAGGGAGGAGTCAAATAGTGAAAAAAGAAACCCAACTAAACACTGCACAAAGAAAACTATTTTATTGATTTATTTACTTCATTTATAGTCTGCTTATCTCCCCAGTGGAGACCCAAAGCAGCTAACATCATTCTCCTCTCCTCCATTTTATCCCCACAACAACCTTGTGATGTTGGTTAGGTCAGGAGTGACTGACTGGCTCGAGGTCACCCAGTAAGCTTCCATGGCAGAGTGGGGATTTGAGCCTGGATTTAGATCATGCGCAGTGTGTTCTTCTTTTAAATGGGGGAGCATTCAGACATTGAACTCCTTCACATCTGCACTAAAAAGCAGCAAGTTCTGCTCTCTTCCAGACGGTCTGTACCACTTCTAACTGGTGGAGGCAGCAGCTGTGAGGAGTTGCGTGACTGAACTTGCTCCCATATGAGGGAGAGGAAAAACAAACTTCCACCCCTATATGAAAATTTATCTCTTCCTATTACATGATCTGCTGTTTGGGTAGCTAGGGCTTATTTTTCCCCCCTTTACGCTGAGGCAAAGTATGATAAAATCTGAAGATAGTGCTATGAGTGATTAAGAATTCCACCAGTCATTGGTACTCACGACATTTGTGCGTTGGCCGTGCAGCCATTCTCTGAGAAGGAGTGGAACCCGTGTTGGCATCGGTCACATTTGTCCCCCGTCACTCCAGGTTTGCACTGGCACTGTCCATGGTTATCACACTGGGCACTAACAGAACCTATGAAGACGAAGAAGCAGAGAAAGCAGTTGGGCAATGCTTCGCAAGGATTTTTAAAGTGTGACCTGCTTTTAAACTTTACGAATCCATCACCACAGTGCTTCAAAAGCCACCCTCAGTGCTCGGACCTGGATAGCCCAGGCAAGCTTGATCTCATCAGATCTTGGAAGCTAAGCAGGGTCGACTCTGGCAAGGACTTGGATGGGATTCCTCCAAGAAATACCAGAGGCGAGAGGCAGGGGCAGGCTTAATTCAACCACCTCTCTGAATATCCTCCAGGCCCCCAGTAGGGGGTCAGTCACCAGATGTCGGCATGACTTCCAGGTGCACACACACTCACACAAATGCAGACACGTGAAAAATATTTTAAAATTCCAAAAAAAGCCACCGGCAGTGCAAATCCAAGTGGTGATAGACATGAGGACATCCATTGCATCCTGAACTGCTGGTGGCTAAGAGCAAACGGAACCTGGGGAAACAAATGAGGCTGCAGGGTGAAGGAGGAGGGAATGCAGCAATTCCACCCACTCTTCTCCTGTTCTCACCACACTGGGAGAAGGGCAGCCTGGAGTTTCTGCTCTTGGCCCAGGACTCTGAGCCTTGAAACCCACATCCGGGTTATGGCTCAGTTTCAGAATCACTGCTATATGGCACATTCCACTGGCTGCAGAAAACGTTATTTCAAATTCTCATCAGGTTTACCAACATCCCAGTGACGCCCACACTGCAATCTTGAGCAGTTATACCCTTCTAAGTCTATTGAAGTCAGTGGGCATAGAAGGGGGCATAGAAGGGGTGCACTGTCAGCTAGTCCTGTTCTAGTACCATTACAGCCACACTGCTCTATTATACAAACCGTGATGCTCTGTAATGAAGTGTGTCTTCATTTTAAATTTGGTGCAGTCTGACCTTAGGGTGCGTTCAGACGGCTCTTTTGAGCCGCGCCAGGCACAAGTGTCTGGTGGATTTAAAGTGCACGTCCAGACCTCAACAACTGCGAATCGTGCCGCTTTCATTAGTAGTCGTCGATCCCTGTCGGGGATCTGTATTTAAAAGATAGTGGTGAAAGTCCAGTCTAAAGCTGGCCAATGGGCCAATGCCAGACTTTCTACTGTCAGGTCATTCCACCAGCGCACAATCAGCCTGTAGGGATGGTCTCCAGACTATCCCGAACAGCCGCCATTTTAAAAAACTCAGCAATGCGTGCATAACCGCTTAAACATGCGATGTCCGCAGACAATGAGGTACATATGCAGATATGCACATATGCACATGCACAAGCAGGATTTTTTTAAAAAAAGAACTGACCGCATAGCTCCTTACGGTGGATGCTGTCTAGACAATCCACCGCGGAGTTAAGTGCAGTAAAGCGATTCACGGGGGAGCTGTCTGGTCGTGCAATGCTGGATTTAAAAGATCTAGACCAAATTACAGCCGGGCAGCTGCCCGCCTGAACGCACCCTTGGTGTGTCATTAGGGCGCCTTAAAGTAAGAGGAGTTCAGCCCTTCTCAAAAGGACTGGATAAAGACACATGCAGGAAGGGGAAGAGAACAGTGTTAAGAGTTAACAGCTGTGAGACTTTGAGGTTTCTGAAGCAGGTTGCTTGGTTCTTTGCAAATAGAAGGTGGCCACATACACTGAGGGAATGGTAGGGTTTACACAACAGCACCACAGAAAGTTATCCGAAGGCAGATCATCAGCTGGGGTCACTTCCACTCTTCTTAAAAAGCATTGCCACTGGTTTGCATGAACAGAACAAATACCAGAAAATACCCACTCACAGTTGGCACAAGCCATTGCTCACTCCAGTGATTCTGAAGACGTCTAAAGATGCCCTGATTTGGACAATCCAGGCTAGCCCGATCTCATCAGATCTTGGAAGCTAAGCATGGCTGGCTCTGGTTAGTGGGAGACCACCAAGGAAGTCCGGGTTGCAAGATAGAAGCAGAAAATGGCAAACCACCTCTGAACATCTCTTCCCTTGAAAACCCTATGGGACTGCCAAAAGTCAGCTGTGACTTGATAGCTATTACCCACCTCACATGTGGCCCTTGCTTGCCCCTGGCAGGGTGCATGGTGGTGAGATAGATTCTGGGATTCCATCCTGGCCCAGGGCCCCAGAATCACTAAGACGGCCCCTACTGAAAATACATGGGACTAAACAGTTCTGCTGATCCTTCTACAATTGTGCAGCATCTGACAAATTGTGCAGTTCCGAAAAAGCAATAAGAAACATATTTTTCAATAAGAAAAGTAATGGAAAATATCTGTGTAGACCACAAGTTGAGGACTGATTTCACACAAGCCGCTGCTCCGCCCCTGATCTTCCTTTCCCCCCAATTGCACGTGCCAATTTCCCACTATGTGCTCCGTGGCACATTTTGACCCGCAGCTTCGCCCGATTTTCTCCATGTCTTCATGATCCTGTTTTTTTGAGGATCTAGAAGACGCAGAGGAGATTGAGGGAAGTTGCAGGTCAAAATGCAGCCGTGCAGCACATAGTGGGAAATTGACGCGTGCAATCAGGGGAAAAGGAAGAGCGGGGGCGGAACAGCTGCTTGTGGGAAATCAGTCAAGCTTTTTGTGCAGTTAAGAAAAACACTTCACTTGCTTGTTTATTGCTCACCAAGTTTCCACTCTACGAAACCCTCGCAGCACATTTGCAGAAACCCAATATACACGTGGAGTATGCTGGCAATAAATGAGTGGATAAGCCATGAATCCTTTGACTCAAGAATCTAGCTATAAACTCAGGCATGCCATAATCCCCTCTTACCCTCAGCCTTCCACCTACAATATGGGGATAAAGTAATATTGGCTTGACTTATGAGGTTGCCATAAGGATAACTGGGTTCACGTATGTAAAGTACTTTAGTGCGCTCCTTGGATTCCAGGCCTGATCGTCTTTTGTCAAATCACTGTTCACATTTCTAATGGGCTGGTGAATCTGCATGAATCATAAAGCAAGCAGCCTAACCCTGGGCAATGTGGTCATGAACAAAGTTTAATGTGGGAAGCCTGGAAAAGATGATATCATCCAGGGCCACTTCCTTTTTTTTCCTGATTAGACACGGTTTGTGCTCTCATGTCTCATTCTCATGCCTAAGGCAGTGATTCCCTACATGTGTGCCAGGCCAGGGCATGCTGGTGTACCTTGAGGAATGGATATATTAAATAGTTAAGGGATACAGTGCACTCCAGACTCCAGAGTACCCTCCCACTGCCATGGTGTCTCTGCGTGAGTCAATCCTATCAGCCTACCTCCTCCTGATCAGCCTACTTAAGAGGTGGCTAATTCTCCTGTCTGCTTGCATAGCATTACATAGTGACTAAATAACCTGGGTGTGCTTGATGCAGAGATGCAGCAGAATTACCAAACCTTCTAGGAGGCTGCTCACTGTGTCTCTGCATGGGTCACTGCTGCAAAATGGTTTCCTTTCAATCTGGAGATATACAGGTATCAGTTTCTCAAAAGCACCAGGGATGTTCTCCTCTGAGAGTAATTCTTCCGGTCTAAATGTAAATGACTTTGGTTTTACGAGTAAAGTGGGCCCTTAATTTCAGCTGAAAAAACAAATATGCTTCCTCAACTGTTATAAATTTGGGAAACAATGGCCTGAAGGCAGCTTAAAATGTAATATGGGAATGATTAAGAAGTACAATTAAATCTCAAAGGACGAGAGGAAACACCAAAGGTCCATGGCTTGCCACTTCTTTGAAGTAAGCATTGTTATATTTTTATATCACATTTCTATCCCACGCTTCCTCCAGCGAGCTTGCAGAAATGCACATTAAACATTCCATTTTATGCTTACAACAATTCTGCTGGCAGCTGTATGTGGACAAGTGAACTTGAGAACAATGATTTGAATACATGTCTCCTCATTCCAACGAAAGACAGAAGGGCCTGGCGTGATGTGGTCCAGGGGGTTGCAAAGAGTCGGACTCGACTGTGCGACTGAACAACAACTCCTCCTCCACATTCCATGTTTAGCCCCTGTATTTACCCTACCACACCTTCACTTGCTCTTGTAGACACATCTTAATCTTCCATGTACTGTATTTTAAGGTGAGGTTATGGGCTGCTATTTGTTATATCTCTTGTTCTGTGCTTAGCTACTGGGGGCTGTTATGGACTTCAGTTGTTGGCTGATATGAACTCCAGCAGTATTGGAGTATTGTACAGATAGGGAAGATAAGACTGTGGGAAGTGCATTGAGTGGGACAGGCAAGCAGGGGGATGTTTTGGTTCAACAAGTGAAGCTACTCCACCGTGTGCGCACACGTGCATGCACACATTGTGTACTGCCAGGTCTATGGAGAATAAGATTGCGTTGTTTTGTGATATAATATCACATTTAGCATATGTGATTGAGATTTATCTGGATGAGTCTGACAGTGCAGTGTTGTAGACTCCAGCCAGGTATACAATCCTTCCATCACAAGGCTTGAAATGGGGTATGGAAGGAGGGCATGAAATGTCCTTTTCTTTGTCCTCCACCCTAGAGTTGTGTGATCAACCAGTGCCCTGTTGCAATCATTTCTTGCCATGGCTCCTGTGGAACACACTTGCCGGAAAATGTAAGGAAGGCATCTTCCTTCAACTCCTTTTAAAGAAACTATGCAAAACACAGTTGCCTTTTGAAGGTGATCTGAGGGTGGTTAATGGCAGAAAATTCAAAGCTAACTTGGTGCAGTGGTTAGAGTGTTGGACTAGGATCCGGGAGACTTGAGTTCATAATCCCCACTCTAACATGAAGGCTGATGGGTGACCTTGGGCCAGTCACACTAAAGTCTATTGCCCTAACCTTCTCAGCAGATGGGTAGGATAAAAATGTAGTAAATAAAAGAAATCAACTAACTATAGGTCTGAGTTTTTAATGTTGTGTCATTTAATTATATATTTTATTGTCTGAACTGTGTTGGTGAGCATTACTTTCAATCTGTTGTTTTGTTAGTCACTTTGAGCCCCATTTTGTGGAGACAAGTGGGGTACAAGTGTTTTAATAAACAAAATAACAAAATATCTATTCAGCTTTAATGGGATCAGGACTAGTAGTAGCCTTTTAAGAGGGATACTTATTAGCACATGAACATCTAAAACAACTTTATATTGTCAGACTGCTGGTCAACAGGTATCTACTCTGACTGGCAGCAGCTCTCCAGGGTCTGAGGTTGAGGTCTTTTCACTTTGTCTACTCCCTGATCCTGTGAGTCATGGGTCACCACCAACATGGTGTCCACCGACACCTTTTCTGGTGCCCCCCAAGTGTTTATAGGAAGTGGGGGGTGGGGGTAGGGCCAGGTATCGCTTTTGCCCAGCAAGGCTTTTGACTGGAGATTTAATTGGCTGTGCAAATTTTTTAAAATGTTACTTTGGCCGCAGCTGCCAGCACAGCACAAGGATCTACACTGTTACTGAAGGTAAGCTGTGTGGCAATCATTTTGTAGCTGGCTCTACTTCCTGCAGCAGCCATTTTGTTCCCCACCCACCATTCCGTGTCAGAATTCCAAATATGCCTACAGGCTCAAACAGCCCCTCTCTTCACATTGCCCCTGGAAGTGGCCACCAAATACCTGTTTTTTATTAAACAGAAAAGGTTGTCAACAGCTTTATTTTTAAAGGAAATGCTCCTGTTGCAGAAAACCCAGACAAATGGTATTTCTGGGGGGTTTGGCAGGAAAATATGAACTGACAAACTACTAGGGGCTACGTACATCTTAAAACACAATTCCAGTTCAGTAAAATGTATTTAACTTGTGATGGGATACCACTGTTTATATGTTACAAATAGGGCTGCCAAGTCAGCTCGGGGGGGCGGGGGATCCCCTGCTACAGGGGTTCCCGATCCGCTGGCCAGCATTCGGCCGGCGGGGGGAACCCCACCCCCGAAGTCGTCCAGCCAGGACGACTTCCCCAACGTAATGACGTCACCCGGAAGTGATGTCATCACGTTGGGGGCGTTGCCAGGGTGACGCTCTGGCAATCGCCCCAAAACTCTATGATACCATAGAGTTTTGGGGCGATTGCCAGAGTGTCACCCTGGCAACGCCCCTAACGTGCTGACGTCACTTCCGGGTGACTTCACCGGGGAAGCTCCCGGACGACGGAGGACTCCCCCCCGCTGGTAAGTAAGGAAGACTTGGCAACCCTAGTTACAAATCAAATTATAATGTCACATCGCACCTTAAAGACAGACACATTTATTGTGATATAAACATTTCTGAGACAGAGGCCCTTCACCAGATGCCCACAAAGAAAGTGAATTTTAGCTCACAAAAACCATACAATAAAACATTTGTGTCTTTAAGGTACCACAACACATATTCAAGAAGAAACAGCTTTTCGTTAAGGTTTTTTGTGGTGGTATTCACCAGTGTGGAGAACTGGAGAACTTTTTGAGGAGGGCTCTCCCAAGAGGGAACTGGTGGAAACTGGTACCAAAAAAAAACTCACTGCATATAAATTATTTAACTGAATAACACTAGTGAAACTGGCTCCAAAGGCCTAAGGATCCTGTCATTCTGCCATGTGATAGGTACATCAGAGGCAATGAAAAAAGGTCAAGATACGCTGTAGATAGGGTTGCCAACCTTCAGGTGGTGGCTGGAGATTTCCCGGGATTACAGCTAATCTTCATGTGACAGATATCAGTTCCTGAGAAAATGGCTGCTTTGGAGAGCGGACTCTATGGCATTTCCCCCCTCTAAGGTCCCTCCCCTCTCCAAACACTGCCCTCCTCAGGCTCCACCCCCCAAATATCCAGGAATTTCTTAACCCAGAGCTAGCAACTGTAGAGACTCCAGGCCTGGTGACAGTTAGGTGAAGGAGGCATTTGGAGCAGCCATCAGACATTAACATAAAGCATGCTCTTGCGCCTGAATCCTGCAGTCTTTTCACATAGCTCTTTCAGGCTCAGGCTCAAACAAGGACCACCATGTTAGAAAACTGCCTTGAGTGAGATGTGTGCCTCCTTCCACTCCTTTTGGCTATAATTAGCAGCAGTGATACTGAATTTTCCCAGAGCTTTTACATCACCTAGGAGAGCCGAGGTAATTAGCAGTAGTGATGATAACACTGTAAGCCCACAGCATTTTAATAACAGCAAGTTCTCACATACCCACAGCTGGTGGAGGAGTTGCAGAGGCAGTAAACACACACCTAACAAAGTGTTGTTGCCATCAGCATATTAGTCCACAAGCTTTTTTTTTTTTAAGTCAAATGCTATTTTAGATAGCTTTAGAAGAAGCACTGTGTAACAATGGGAGCAGTACAACAAATATTGAAGGGAGGTAGGGCAAAGCAAGGGCAAAATTGGTTCTTCTGAGAGAGCAAGCCCTATCTGCATTATGGATGAGAGAGACAGAAGGCGATATATAATTTATAGAGTTACTTCCCTTGTTGCCCCTGTCCACCATTGGCGGCTGGGGGGGGGGGGGGGGGCGGAAACCTGGCAACCCGAGAGTGTATACAAATCCCCCTAACATTTCTGGCTCTGTTTCTTCAAGCGCCTTGGCCCCTCTCTGTTGCTTGTACACCTGCCACAGCCAAACTCGTTGCTAGGGACTACGCGCAAAGCCTGTTGTGTAATCCAGGTAGGATTTATAATATATGTGACTTCAATAATGCAGTTAAATCCCAAAGAATTCATAGAAACCAAACAGCCAGCAAAAAAAACCTCATCTTTTTTTCATTAACTGAACAGAGCATTCAAACACTTGAGACTATGTTTGTAACTAGGGCTGCCAACCTCCAGGTGGTGGCTGGAGATCTCCTGCTATTACAAGTGATATCCAGGTGACAGAGATCAGTTCACTGGGAGAAAATGGCTGCTTTGGAAGGTATACTCTATTGCATTATACCCCAATGGAGTCCCTCCCTTCCCCAAACCCCACCCTCCTTAGGCTCCACCTCCAAGTGTTTGCTAACCCAGAGCTGACAACCCTAGTTCATACACCTCAACTTTTCCTTCTCACTCTTAGCTTTGTGGCCTGCCTGCAAGAACGGTGCAACCCACTTTTGGGTCACAAAGAGGTTTGAGAACCAATGCTGTATTAGCAACTGTATAATGGCAGTTGAGATATGGCATCCTAGTCTTACAAAATCTCTGGCCAAGGACAGACTGGCAGTTTGGCCCAATATAGGTCCACTTTTAAAGCAGATTCAGAGAGCCCATTCACACTCACCCGGCCCTAAAGTGCTTTCATTGTGCTTCAAACAGGCACTTGGTGAAACCAGTGTCAAGCCATATGGGTGCGCGTTCATCCCACTTTCTGGCAGTGTGGACGCAAATAAGCCATGGATCAAGCGGCGCCAGTAATGTGAACCTGCTGATCCGGCTGCTGCGCCTATGCGCAGCTCGGCAAAACAGACCAAAGTCGCATGGCGCCGCAGCATTGCCACCAGGGGCTGCCCCGCAGTATGGACGCTCCGTTCTGCCTCTTCCCTAGTATGGTCCCGCATCAGTCTACGCAGTGCAAACGGAAAGCCCTGTGACAACTTGGCCCGCGTCTTTTTGCCCCGCTTCCCTTGCGCTTCATTTTTCCAGTCTGTCCTCAGCCTCAGCTGCGATTCTTTGGAGAAGGAACCCCTTTTGTTTTCAGATATTTTTTCCCCTGGCAAGCCTGGGAGGATTCCTTAGCTTGCAAGAAACATCTCCCTAGGATTTTTAAAATCTAAACAGCAGTGATATAAGAAATCTGATACCATGGTGAGCCCTGCTAGTTTAAATCTGAAGGCCAAATATGTTAATGCTATTGAAACTCAAGATCCCTTTCAAGTTACCCATTTTTGTCTGTGTGATGACCTCAGTTTCAGATGAGACGAGCCATCAAGGTTTCAGATCTGAAAACTGAATCACAGAAAGGTCTGCATAGGTGCCTCTGCTTGATATCATGGAAAAAAGCCAAGCAGCCTGTTGTCCGCCTCCAGCATCGTTCCTCCTCATTCTTCAGTTTCTTGGCAGTCCTGCAAACTTGGGTTTCCCCTATGCAGAATGCCAGAACCAAACTGGTTCAAGGAATGGCGATGGCATCTGGTTCTACTGACTCTCTCCAAGTTCAGGCCTGTTCAGCCTCTTCCATCGGATGGATTCTGGACCGTTCCGAACAGTAGGGCTAAAGGCACCTGGAAACTGCTCAGTCCGGGGAATAGCTCCCCTGTTGGAATCAGGAACTTTGCTTGCACTCTCAGACAGGCAAGTCTTAAAGTACACTAGATGAGCTCACCATGTAATTTTCTTGTTTGTTATGCTTTGATATGCAAACCCAGTTTTTCCACCTTCCAACCCCAGTTGAGGGAAGAACATATGGGACCCTGGCTTGTTAATGGAAAAAGGGGTGTGTGAAAAGGAGACCTCTAGCCCACTGTCTTCCCACGTAACCAATGTGGAATAGGCAATAGGGTTGCCAGCTCTGGGTGGGAAAATACCTGGAGACTTTGGGGGTGGAGCCAGGAGAGGGTGGGGTTTGGTTAGGGGAGGGGCCTCAGCATGGTACAGTGCCATAGATTCCACCCTCCAAAGCAGCCATTTTCTCCAGGGGAGCTGATCTCTGTCAGCTGGAGATCGGTTGTAAAAGCGGGAGATCCCCAGGCCCCATCTGGAGGTTGGCAACCCTAGTAGGCAAATAAAGGAAGAAAGAATTTCAAAGCAATTTTTGCCATAATAAATGAATGGATGAATGAAAGCAATTCCCCAGACCTTCTAATTACCTTTTTCTAGGGTTGCCAAATCTGGGTTGGGAAATTCCTGGAAATGCAGGGATGCAGCCTGGGAGGGGAGGAACCTCACTGGGGTATAATGCCATAGAGTCCACCCTCCAGAGCAGCCATTTTCTCCAGGAGAACTGATGTCTGTAGTATGGAGACGTGCTGTAAATCTGGGGGACCTCCAGGCCCTATCTGGCTGTTGCGGCTTGCTAGGCATGGCCTGACAACAGGCAGGGGGACATTGCCAGCAACACAATGACATCTCCAGAGACACGCTAACATCATTCCCTGTGTGTTCAGAAGTGGTATCAGTGCGTTGCCAGAGATGCTGGAGTATTTGGGTAAAACCCTATGCCAGAGTGTCTCTGACAGTGTGCTGACATCATTTCCGGGCTCACCGGGAGTGATGTCAGCATGTCAGATAGTCCCAATTTCCCAGCCCATTTCTTCCCCACTGTCCCCTGGGGCAATAATGACCCCAAGTGATTGGCCAGCCTACCTTTCACCCTTCAAAAGTAGAACTCAAAACACAAACCATGTTTATTCTGAAAGGAAGAATTAGGGTTGCCAGCTCTGGTATGGGAAATATCTCAAGATTTGGGGGGTGGGGCCTGAAGATGGCAGTTTGGAGAGGGGAGGGACTTCAGTGAGGTTAGAGTTGCCAGCTCTGGGATAGAAAATACCTGGAGATTTGGGGGTTCGAGTCTGGAGAGGGTAGGGCTTGGGGAGGGAATTCGGCAGGGTACAATGCCATAGAGCCCACCATTTAAAGCAACCATTTTCTCCAAGAGAACTGGATATAAATGGTAAGAGCAGAGACTTCCAGTTACCACTAAGTCTACCTTCCAAAGCTGCCATTTTCTCCAGATGTTGCCTGAAAATCAGTTGTAATCCTAGGAAATCTCCAGGTACCACCTGAAGGTTAGGGTTGCCAGCCTCCAGGTGGGGCCTGGGGATCTCCTGCTTTTACAACTGATCTCCAGCTGACAGAGATCAGTTCCCCTGGAGAAAATGGCTGCTTTGGAGGGTGAACTCTATGGCAATCTACCATGTGGAGGCCCCTACCCAAACCCCACCCTCTCCTGGCTCCACCCCCAAAGTCTCCAGATATTTTCCCACCCAGACTTGGCAACCCTACTGGAGGTTGACAACCCTAGGAGGGACTGATAATTAAAGTAGGACACATGTATAAAATGTAAATTTAGGCAACAGAATTTAAATCTGGAACAATCTTTTACTCTCTCTGAGGCCTACTGAAAGTTTGTCTTATTTACAGTTTGGCTGGCTTGCTGGGGTGCTGCAGCCATTACACAGTGGCTACAGAAAATTTCTTCTCCTCAGAAGTTTATTTTTGTCATTCCCCCCACACAACTCCAATTTCTCTCATCTTCCTCTCCTCAGATACCTGCAATAGCTCCCGAGCTGGGACATGAAATGTTTCCCTCACAACCGCCCTAGCATTATAGATAGATTTGGGCCACTAATGTGAAATTACTTCATCCTTGCCAAGATTAAACTGTTTCCTACATGTAAACATTCAAGATTGTCAATATTTTCCATTTTGACTTTAGGCAGGAGATTGAACCGCTTCCATTATTGGACCAGGTTCAAACAAGAATCAAGTACTGTGGACAGCAGGAACACCAGAAGAAAAGTTACACGGGAGTTAACAAATATTTCATAGCCTCCTTCCCCTGGCAATTAAAGAGAAGTGTATCTCCAAAGCAGGAAGAGTGACTGCTCCCTCAAGAACTCCAGCTGTTACAGCCCATGTGAATTCCAGAATCTTTCCAAGACAGCCTAGAAACAAATCTGTGTTGTTTTGGCTGCTCCGGAAATAAGATTTCCTGTCCTTTCCTTCATTTGATACTTAGTGTGCTTGGAACTTAGCCCCAGTCATTTTGGAATGGAATTTATTTCCAAGTAACTGCGTATAGAGTATGAAATGTAGAAGCCCTTTTTTTTTAAGTGCTTAACATTCAGAACCTGCAGAACCAGATTAGTAAAGTGTTTATATTTAAAGTATACCTAATACCTAGACTCCTGGGTAATAATTTTTAGTAGCTATAAACCGGGGGAGGCGGGAGCAATAGAACAACAACGTTCAAAGGTTAACCACGATATCACAAAAGTTATGATAAAAACATTGTTAAAGATTGTCATAAATGGCCCAGAACAAGCCCAGAACAGGCCCAGAAAAAGCCCAGAACTGGGCTTTTTAAAAGGAAAGTTTGAAACAGCACAGTAGTACATTATTCTAATTCCCATGAGTAAGTGCATGCTGCTACAACATACTCATGCATTTCTCTTGTATGTGTATCACTACCTTCTCACAATGCTAACAACTTCACATGGCTTGACAAGAAAGGGGCTCTTTCTTTCTAGGAATATGGCCTTCTTGTCTGAAGCAACTAATCCACTTTAAATGCAACACTTTTTGAAAAAAACCCAGATTTTTAATCAGCCCTTAGTTACTGCAGCCAATAACAACAGTTAGTTCCAGTGCTACTGATGTAACTTATTATTCCTTGCCCAAGCTGGCCAAAATTCATTTCCTTTTCCTTTCTGGTCCCTCCATTAACCCTACTGAAGTCACCCACCTACCTATGGGACTGCAGGCGCAAGGCCTACAGTGGTCTCCACGGTGCTGGTGGTAGAAGCCCTCCTTGCACCGTTCACAGTTAATTCCCTCTGTGTTGTCCATGCAGTTGAGGCACCGGTATCCATTTCCTGTTTGTCGGAGCAGCTCAATGTCAAACATGCACTGTCTGGATTTCCCACTGCAATCACAGGCTGAAAGACAGAGCAATTAAGCAAACAAACAAAATTCCATTAATTGTGAGCATGGAAGCAGAAGCCCTAACCATAAGGAGAGGTGGCCACCTTAGGTGGCGGGTTTGGGATGCCGTTTGATAGGCCAGTGGTCTGACCCAGTGAAAGGCAACTTCATGTGTTCCAACACAAAAAGAGAATATAAGGACAATAGATTTGGAGACAGCCAGATCTAAGCCAGATCTGAACCACAGGACAGCCAAGATCTACATCAGGGAGATCTCTGGCACACTCCCCATACACAATGAATGGCAGCTGTGCGAGAAAGCAATAGTGCTCTTGTGCAAGTCCCATGCATACTGATGTGGTTTGCACAGCAGAATTTCCTAGTGGGTTGTGCTTCATTAGTGGGAGGGAGCACCATTTCCCCAGGCAACAAATTCTCAGGCTGGCCCCGAGCCAAACAGCATGAGGAGGAGAAAAACCAAGCTGGATGTGAGAGCTGAGGAGAGGTGCTAAGGAAGTAAGTTAGGGTCAGGCACTCTCTTGCTTGTCTTTTTTCCTAGCTGTTTTCAAGATCAGAAATCTAACGTATTATGGAGACTGTAGATGTCTTGAGCCATCAGACGTTCTTTGACTGGAGAAAATGGATGTTTGGGAGGGCGCTCTCTATGGCATTGTACCCCACTAAGGTCATTGCGTTCGAGGAAGGGAACCCACTGCCTAATCAGCAGAAGATGTTAAAAGGCCGACTTGGCAGTGGCTGCTACCTGGACCTCCATTGTTAAGGAGGCATCCAAGAGCACTCCCGAGCGCCTCACCTCTGGCGCCGGCACCAATGGTGCCCCCATCGAAGGTCGGGATCCCTACCCCCAGTCCACCCTGACTCAAGCACAGGCCCTCAGGAGCCAGAAGGGGTCTTTCACACCCTTTTTGCTAATAGAAATGCTGGTGGGATCATTAAATATGGGTTGCAGCAAACAGGGGAACGAGAGGATTTCAACAATTACGGGGCAAAGTTTGAGTCCAGTGGCACCTTTAAGACCAACAAAGTTTTATTCAAAGTATAAGCTTTCATGTGCATGCACACTTCCTTAGATACAGTGGAAAAGAACCTCCTCAACCATTACATATAGGTAGCGGGGTAGTTGCCAGGAAGTGCTAGTTAGAGTCAAGATGCATAAGTAACTTGGCAGTTATAGTTGAGATTGGATTAAAGCGGTTGGTAAGATCTGTGAATAGCAGTCAATTAATACACAAATACAAGATGTGAGAACTGAGTTTGAGTCCAGTGGTACCTCCAAGACCAACAAAGTTCAGTTCTGTGGTATAAGCAAGAACTGAGAGAGTCAGCATGTGTAGCACACTTTTGGAACAGATTTCCACACTTCTTAGATACATCAAAACATATGGGGGGGGGCCTTAGTTGCCAGAAAGAGCTAATTAGAATAAAAATAACTGAGCAATAAATACAGCTAAAATTGGAATAACACAGTGAACAATGATTTCACAGTGAATGATGATTTCCCCACCCCCAATTCTGTCACCCACTTCATTGTCAATACCGAGCCAGGTTTCCTGATCGAGCAGGCATCTCTGAAACCTAAAGAGCACTCGGCAGCTGTTCTGGCTAATCCTCACGCCAGCTGCCAACGCATACCATCAGGTTCAGGCATGACACTCGCATTCCGAGCACCTGAGAGGCACCTCCAGATCGGACGTGAGCTAGGGCTGCCAAGCCAAGCTGAGCTGATCTCATTCCCTTCCCATCAGTGCTCACTCGGCAGCCCTTGGAATTTTGATCAGCCTGCCTTCAGCACTGCCTCGGCCCATAAGCCTCACAGCGGTCTCCTTCCCCAACTCCCTCGCTGTCCCCTTTCTTGAGCCGGAGGTTAGCTGCTGCTGGAGCTGCAGAGGCCCAGCAGGGGAGTCGCTTTTGGCCCCTCCGTCTCAAACTGTACATTTCCACGGAATGCCGCACAGCCTTTTTCCTTTGCATTTTAAAGCCAAAGACCATTCTCAACAGACTCTGATGTAGGGTTATGGAAGTGTGATGGGAGAGTAGCTGTTTTACCACTTCCCTTTGTGTGTGTGTTTTTTCCCAACTCAAAATCAACCAATCTGCCTTTTCTCCCAATGGGAAAAAGAAACAGGGTCCCTCATTTAAAACGTCTGCTACCTGTGCTTTTAAAGCAGGTGTACGCAAGGCAGAAGTCAAAGCAAAGAGGGCACAAGAAAGGAAATAAAGCTGATTTGCACAGTAGATGGGGACACATGAGGCTGCCTTATACTGAATCAGACCATTGGTCCATCAAAGCCAGTATTGTCTATTCAGACTGGCAGCAGCTCTCCAGGGTCGCACGCCAGAGATCTTCCACATCACCTGCCATGGGCGTCAACTACGGGGGGGCTCGAGGGCTCGAGCCTCCCCCAAAATTTCCCGGGGGGGGGCTCAGCCACCCCCGGCAAAATGGAGAGCTCGCCAGTGGCCAGTCAGCCGGCCAGCTGGCCGTCGCCGCCTCTCCTTCCCCCCCACCCCCGGCCTGCCCTCCTGCCTCCCTGGGGCGGGGGGGGGGGGAGAGAGGCGGCGACAGCCAGCTGGCCGGCTGACTGGCCACCGGCGAGCTCTCCATTTTGCCCCGCGCTTCTTGCGGGCAGCAGTCAGCCGGCCAGCTGGCTGCCGCTGCCGCCGCAACTGCGCGGGTCTGCCTCCCTGGGGCCGGGGGGGGAGGAGCGCCGGGGACATGGTCCCGCGCACGCGTGCGCACGAAAGAGCCCCTGCCCCCCCCCCGGGATTTAGAAAGTCTACGCCCCTGTCACCTGGTCCTTTTCAAGATGCCAGCGACTGAACCTGGGACCTTCCGTATAGCAAGCAGAGGTTCCACCACTGAGCCACAGCCCCTCCCCAAACTGTACATTAAGGGACTTTTGCTGAAAAGGAACCTTCTTCGCCACTTTTTGCAACATACAGAATCACAGTCCAGTTATGTCATGTCACACACATGAACAAAAAAGGAGGACTTCCCAGCAAAGTGTATAAATAAAGAGAAAGCTGTGGAATGGGATGCCAAACAAAGCAAAAAGCCTATTGTGCTCTGAAACAGTTTAAGTAATCAGTGATTGCAAATTGCAATACGCAAAAATACAAAAATAAAAACAAATATGCAATAAAAATTGTGAATGAAAGTACAACCATGATCCCGGGTATCAGCTTCATTTCGAGTGTCTTCTTCTTCACGGATGTTTTTATACAAATGAACTTGTTGTGTTTTCTGTGTTTCCAAACAGTTAGAATTCAATGTTATTCTTAATAGAGCATAAATCTTCAGACAGGCAACCAGTCCCAGGTTTTAAACAGATCAGTCTTTAACATTACAAAGCTATACCAGCCTTGTCTAGCATCCCATTCCACAGCTTTCTCTTTATTTATATTTCACACACATGGACACACATGGATCAGATTGGAATCAGACCATTGGTCCATCAAGGTCAGTATCATCTACTCAGACCACCAGCCGCTCTCCAGGGTCTCAGGCAGAGACTCACGTCACTATGACCTGAACTTTTTAACTGGAGATGCTGGGGACTGAACCTGGGACCTTCTGCATGCCAAACAGAGGCTCTACCACTAAGCCACAGCCCCTCCCCTAAAAGACACCTAAAAATGTGATATATGAATGAGATACATTATATCATGCCACATTATATATCATTCTGGTTACTGAAGTAATGTATACAAAGAGCTGTGACTACCCTGAAGAGTTATAGAAATACAAAGTGCTATTAATACAGGTCTATACCACCACTGCCCTGACCTGGATGGCCCATGCTAGCCCGATCTTGTCAGATCTCAGAAGCTGAGTAGTGTCAGCCCTGGTAAGTATTTGGATGGGAGACCATTGAGGAAGTCCAGGTTGGCCACACAGAGGCAGGCAATGGCAAACCACCTCTGTGCGTCCCTTGCCATAAAAACATTACAGGATCACCATAAGTTGGTTGTGACTTGATGGCATTTTCCATCACCACATACCACCACCATCCTCATCCAAAAAGTCTGAATCAGCTGTTAACAGCTTATTGTCCAGGGACAGACAAGTTATTGATGCTTGACATAGCTCCCAGAATCCTTTGCTGACTGAAAACTTCTCACCCTAAGCAGAATGGAGCTGAGTTTGGATTTACTGGGGGAAAGTTTCAGCTCCCTTTTGTGTATCATTATGTATGAAATCTGTGGATGTTCATTGCTCCAAATCTGATACAGGAGATGCATTTGAGTTTGGCTTTTAAGTTCAAACCTAAGGCAAAAAGTTTGAATCCATTAATATTATTTCTTAACATAAACCAAGAAAGAACACATGGAGCTGGGAGGGGTGTGTGTGTGGTCTTGCCTTCCTTCTATTTGTTTCAAGGTGGTTTTAAGGCATAGATCTTCAGACATCAAACTTGAACCATAGTTTGTGTGAATCGTATTTTAGAACCAAACAATGGTTTGAGCTTCTAAATATATAACAGGAAAGCCATGGTTGTTCAAATAAGTGAACAGTTCTCAATTTAAAAAAATCCTTGCCTCAAAAACAAGATTTCGGGGGGAATGGATTCTAAACCAGCTCATTCTCTAATGTTTTCTATGTGCAGAGAATTTTTTTGTACAGAGGGAGATCCCACCACATAAGCCCTGATAAAGTGGAACGTCCCAGTGACAGGATGATTTCCCCGCCCCCTCAGAAATTACGTCTGATACAACTTGCCCATTTATTTCCCCTAAATTAAATAACCTAGACTGCGGTCACACACACTGAATAATCCACTTTCAGTGCACTTTCCAACTGGATTTTCACTGTGTGAATTCGCAAAACCCAGTTGGAAAGTGCATTGAAAATGGATTATTTAGTGTGCGTGACTGCAGCCCTAATATGGCAAAGACTGCTGATTGCATTAACCAATACATATCATTAGCTCTACATGGCAATTTTCACACCCAAAACTCAACCAGTTGGGAGATTACATCACCCAATCACAATTTGATTCCAGTCCATTTTTTCAACTTCTTGTGGTTGTCAGAAGAGTTTTTGGAGGCAATTATATCATGATAATTATGTATGTAATGGTATGTTTTTAACAAAGTAATTTCACACTTTTCCTGATGCTGTTTTTGCCTGTTGCGTTCCTTCATGAAGCTTCCAGAATGGGATTCTCAGTGCCTAACGGGGGCCTTCTGAGTAAAATGGTGCATACACAGGGGGGCTCAGTACTGCTCTGCGCTCAGCCTTTAAAGCACACAGCTGAGGGTTTTTTACCCTTTCACTCCAAAGCGCATTGCACCAACAGCTGAACAGCCTCATCCTCGACAAAGGAAAATACAATAAGAGCTTAGTTAGAATTACTAATGCTAGAGTATATCTCCTATACAGATTGAAACAAAGCCCTTAAATTTATCCTTACACCATCACTGCACCATAAGGCCATGACTGTTCCAAACTGTGCTGTTTTCACACACAGATACCTTACAACGTTTTGGGGATGAGATACAACTAAATAAGCACACCAGGTTCCCAACTACCAAGGATATCCTATGCAGAAATGGCTGAGGGCTAGTTCTCACTTTCAAATACATTTTCAATGGCTGGTTCTCACTTTCAGATGCTTAATTTCTCTTCTTTTGATTGTGCTGCTGAATCCATGAACTGACTTTATTGAGGTGATATCAAAATTAAAACTCTGTTGTGAAATTCCTGGAGATTTGGGGGGCAAAACCCAGGGAGGATGGAGTACGGAGAGGGAGGGGAACTCAGCAGGGATATGATACCACAGAGTCCAACCTCTGAACCTACCCTATTCCCCATGGGAACTTATCTATGTAGTATAATTCCAGGAGAACTCCAGGCTTGACCTGGAACACACAACCCTACTGAGGCCTGGTGCAGTTTTACCTGCATCTAGACTCTAACATCCTTATGTCAGCGTCCTGAAGTTGTAAAGCTAAAATGCAGCCAACAGAATGCACTGCTGCGCCAACCAAACAAATCCAAATCGTAGGGTAGGGTTGCCCATTGCCCACCTGTGGAGGGCAAATTCCCACCTCCACTCTCCTTTACCTGCACTAGCTCAACTGAGCAGCAGGAGGTAACGCTGCTGATGCCGTGATGTCATTTTTGAGTGACCAACTACAATGGTCTAGGAATTTCCTCAATCTCTATGGTCTTTACCACTGAGATTCAGGAAATTCCTAAATTGGGGGGCTGTGACATCACTTTTGGGTGTTCACCAAGAAGGGAGGTCACACAGGGTAAGCTAGCACAGGGTTTGCAAACATACAAGCAGTTTTCTAGTATTTATACCAGGCGTAAACTGCCTGCCCCTTACACAATTTGATGCTGCGTGGCTTATTTCTTTCTCTCCCAGGAGCCTGAGCAGGTGCTATCAGACTAGGCCCAGTCCTTCACATGCCCTGGCTGAAGCCCTAGACTAGGTACCTGCCTTCTTGCTCTTTCATCATAGAGGTGGATCAGCAGGTGGGGTTGCCATCCTCCAGGTGGGGTTGCCATCCTCCAGGTGGGGCCTCCTGGAGTTCTACTGGAATTACAACTGATCCCCAGTCTACAAGAATCAGTTCCCCTGGTGAAAGCAGCTACTTTGGATGGTAGACTTTATGGGAGTATACCCCACTGAATATTTTCCCCAGGCTCCACCCTGAAATCTCCAGGAATTTCTCAAGCCAGTGTTGGCAACCCTATCAACAGGATCTTCAGTAAGTGTCTGAACTGTGCGCAGATTTCAAAGTATGTGTCGACTATATTCTATCTCTTGGACCATGTATAAGGCTGCGAGTACACGGCCCCTTTAAATCCGGGATCCCTCCCGAATTAAAGGGGCCGCGTTTTTTTCCCGCGGGTTGGGATGTTTACAAATCCCAACCCCCGGAGACGGCGGCCACATACGGCGGCTGCGGCAAGCGTCCGCAGCCGCGAAGAAGGGGGCGGATGGCGTGGGGCGGCCGCCAAGGGAGGCTTGCTGCCCCTCCGCCGGCGACCGCGGCAGCAGGACGGTGGCGGAGGCAGCAGGACAGCGGCGGAGGCAGCAGAGAGGGCGGAGGCTGCTGGCTTCCGCAGCTCGCTCCAGCGACCTCTGCGGAAGCAGCTGGTGGTGGCGGCGGCAGCAATGGCGGCAGCCGCCTGGTAAGTTTTAAAAAAAATTCTCCTTTTACACTTGGGTGCTTGATTGCCCAAGCGTAAACCGGGGGGGGGGGGGAATGGCGGCCGGAGCAATCTGGACAGCCCAGCTCTCACAATGAGAGGGCTGTCCAGAAGGCTCGAATGCGGGTTCCTCCCGCAACTCCCGGGAAAACACTAGTTTTTCCCGGGGTCGGAAAATGCGGGAACAACACGCATTGGAGCCCGCTTCGCTGCGGGACTCGCTGCAGGCCGTTGTGGACGGCCCCTTTAAATGTGGGAGGAAGCAGCCCTTCCTCCTGCATTAAAGGGCCGTGTGCTCGCAGCCTAACTGTTAACTTGGCACTGAACAATCAACATGCCAGATTGCTACTTTGGGCACCTATTACCTTGGCAGGCAACCTCTGCTCTTTACAAGGGAAGTGTTCTAGGATCAGTGCTTTTCACTTTGTTCACTGGGGCAGAAGGATTAATGCATTTACTAACCAGAGCAGCCAAAGTCATCAGACACAACTGGGTTGTCGTTTAATGCTAACTTGCACCCCAATGCACCTGTAACATCTGAAGTAAAGTAAATGGATTTTTAATCAAGTAAGCTATTAAAGGCCTCTTTGTTTATGTGGCTGTTATCTCAAAGTTCATTCCCACTGATGTTGGAGAAGTCCTGCCTTGAAAATAATTGTATCCTGTAGCCATGATGGGCCACACAGCTGGATTTCCCTCATGCTAAATTCAGATGAGGTAGTGTGAGAGAACCCCTCTCCCTGACAACGTCACTCTCAAAAACTGTGCACAGGCTAGGGTCCCCAGTGTTGTTGAGCGTGTGGGCTTTTTTGGAATTTTGAGAAAAAGTAGTTGGCAGCACCATAAAATGGCTGCTGTGTTAGATCCCTTTGCAAATTGACCAAGTGTGGATACACAAATTGCATGTTTACTGAAATCAAGATACACGGAATTAAAGTCACATCTAGAAGGGGCCTTATGACACAACTCTATACATGTTTCCATAGATGTCTTGCTGGGCTTAGTAGTGCTTTCTTTCTATTATTGGGTCCTACTAGGGTTGCCAGCCTCCAGGTGGGGCCTGGGGATCTCCTGGTTTTACAACTGATCTCCAGCTGACAGAGACCAGCTGCCCTGGAGAAAATGGCTGCTTTAAAGGGTGGGCTCTATGAACCATGCTGAGGCCTCTTCCCAAACCCCACCCTCTCCTGGATCCACCCCCAAAGTCTCCAGGTATTTTCCAACACAGACTTGGCAACCCTAGATCCTACAGAACACCATGGGACTTGTTGTTTGGAACTGTGTGCTTACTTCCTTTCTGTCTTGCTTCTTGATGCTTATTCAGAAGAAGAAGAAGAAGAAGAGAAGAAATTGGATTTATACCCCGCCCTTCACTACCCAAAGGAGTCTCAGAGCAGCTTACAAACTCCTTTCCCTTCCCCTCCCCACAACAGGCACCCTGTGAGGTAGGTGGGGCTGAGAGAGCTCTGACAGAAGCTGCTCTTTTTCAAGAACAGCTGTGCCAGAACTATGGCTTGCCCAAGGCCATCCAGCCAGGTGCAAGTGGAGGAATGGGGAATCAAACCCGGTTCTCCCAGATTAGAGTCCACGCTCCTAACCACTACACCTAACTGTGGCTCTGGTTAACTATTCAGAGTTAACCAAGAAGATGAATACTGTAGGTGCACTGCTGCCAAGACTTGAGTTTGGCTGAAAAGTGCCATGTCAAAGAACGTGGGCCTGACTGTACAGATCGACACGTTGAGAGTGAAAGGACTGGTCATGGGGATTCAACAGAGCCTGTTATGAAAAAAAAGAAGTGGCTAAGCGGAACATCTCCCTGTTTGCTCTGTGGGGGTGAGAAGACATAGACCCTTGCTGTCAAGATTGACATGAAGTAAGGAAAAGACAAAAAACATGAGGAATGTGCAAGGCAACATGGACAATTGTCTGGCATTGTTAGGCAGTGTTAGGCAGTGTCAACACTGCTGATCAACAGTCTCTTACGTACATGTCAGAAAGGATAACCTGAATAGATTGCATAAGAGTCTGTGGTGCATTTGAACTGGCACTTTGTGGCTATGATGAAATTGGTGTTTCAGTACATTTAGAAGTGTTCAGAGGCCCAGTGAACCTGGTTGCGTCAACTGATTCTGTCATGGAACGTCACCTGCACCATGGCACAGTATTTACAGGTCTTTTAAAGACAGTTCACAACAAACCGCTTGAATGCATGTTCACAGTAGCCAGGGATCATATTAGTCAGGAGTTGAAAAGTATGCAATTTGTGGCCATGGAGGCTGAGGAAACCACAGATGCATAAATGCTCTGTCTTTACCAGTTTCCTGCTACCTCAGTGGTAAAGGTTCGACATTGGGACACTTCTACACATTCACACCATTGCTGGATTCTTGTGCTGAGACAACTGCCATACTTTTATGTTAGGCTCTGGAGGAAGTGTTCCCCACAGAGGCTGACAAGAAGAAACTCAATGCCCAGAGTTATGATGGAGCAAGTGTGATGTGTGGAGAGCATGGAGGAGACCAAAAAAGGATCCAGGATGTATACTGAAGTGAACTATGCTCATCGTTATGCCCACCGGATGAATTTGACAATAACTTGATAATACAACAAGCAGCATCCCAAATCAAGGATGTGAGAGTGTTCTTTGCAGACATTTCTAGGTCTCATTTTTGCACATTCAGAAAAAAACCCCTGAATTTCTGGAAACAGTAGTGGAAAGATGACTTCCAAGGTCATTTTAGACAGGCTGGAGCTTTAATATCTGAACAGGGAATGTGGTATTTGAGAGGATACTGGAACTCATTTAATACTTAAGGAACCAAGAGCCTGGAATTTGATCAGACTGCTGTTGGTGAGGCCCGAGGAGCCATTTGACTCATGGGGAAAGATGGGGAATTCCTTTATTTTTTGTCCCTGTTCCATAGAATAATGCCTAATGGGAATATTCTCTACAATGAACTCCAGAGAAAAGCCAATGATTTTATAGCAATTAGGGTAGCTGTCTCTAATTTTGGTATTGAGAATCTATTCGAGGCTTGTTCTCTGAGCTGTCTGAGCAAGCTCAGCTGCCTGGAGTCAAAAGCAAGGAAACCCTAGATCAATTTGCAGCGGAAGTTTGTGATATGATTTCACAAGCCAAAAAATGAAATGAATTCACTGAACATCCAGTAAGTGCAACATTGGTACAGAGTAGCTTGTTTGAAGTACATAATTTGAAGTTCCTAAGACTTATTTATTTATCGTATGGCAGAGTTACACACAGGAAGCATACAATAATATAAAATACGTAACCAAGTTGATGCAACCTAAAACAACCTCTGCTGAAAGCTGTAGAGACCTACCCAATGCTATGGTAATGCAAGCTGAAGACAGAGCTTTCTGTCTTGCAGAAGAGGCAAGACCTTCTCCGCCATCAAGGATGCTTCAACCCTACTGAAGACACGTCTGGACAAGAACATGGAGACATGTTTTTGCAGGAACAGTGAAGTTATTGAGAATCACAGTGACCACTCCAGTGACTACTGCAAACGCAGAGTGAGCATTCTTTGCTCTGGAAAGAATAAACACTTTCCTGAGAAATACCATGTCCTAAGACACGCTGGAGAAGACTCTTGAGAGTCCCTTGGACTGCAAGGAGATCAAATCAGTCAATCCTAAAAGAAATCAACCCTGACTGTTCCCTGGAAGGCCAGATACTGAAGCTAAAGCTCCAATACCTTGGCCACCAAATGAGAAGGGAGCACTCACTGGAGAAGACCCTGAGGCTGGGAAAGATTGAAGGTCAAAGAAGAAGGGGATGGCAAAGGATGAGATGGCTAGACAGTGTTATCGATGCAATGAACATGAAGTTGAGCAAACTCCAGAGGATGACAGAAGACAGGAGGGCCTGGCGTGATGTGGTCCATGGGGTTGCAAAGATTCAGACTCGACTGAGCAACTCAACAACAACAAGAAGACAGGCTCAATGAATTAGCAATGTTGTCCATAGAACAACAGGTGATTGAAGAAATTCCAGATTTTAACCATAAGACATTCAAATGGTTTGGAAACCAGGAAGAATTTTGAGCTAACTTCACTTACATGAGGTAGGTAAAAAGGGGGGAGGGGGAGAAGACAGGAGGTAAAGCCATCAGTCCACATCCCAAAAAACACTGAACAGAGAGCACTCCATCTACAGTATTGATTGGCTTGGTTCTTTTGTTAGATAGTAATGTTTCTTATATTGATGTTCTAAAGTTCGTATAGTTCTTTGTAAACCATCTAAGTAGCATAATTTTAATGTGAAGTATTTTAATAGATTAAAATAAAAACATGCCCAGTTTCAACTTGGAGACATCTACACTTTTGTGCTCATGTATGGGAGGAGGTGGAGTGTGTGGGATCTAAACATGGGTCCATGATGCTAGTTTACCCCTAGGTCTGTTCTCTCTCGTTCTCTGGAATGAATCTTAATGGAAGATAACGTAGTTGGAAGCATAGGCGTCAACTCCGGGGGGGTTGGGAGCTCATGCCCCCCCAAATTTTTTCCAAGGATGAATGATCCCCCCTGGGGGCAACCAGTGCCAGCCCACCTGGCCTGGGTGGTGCAGGAGGTGCCCTCCTTCCTGGCTGCTGCCGCTCCTCCTCGTCCTCCACAGCAACACTGCCCAGCTCCTCTGCTGGCCCAACTGCCTCCTCCTGGCTCGTCTTCGCCCACTATGCCTGTGTAAAAGGGGAGGTGGGGGGGGGGGTCCCGGGCAGGCCAGGTGCGCCTTCCTCTGGCTTGTGAGCACCACCTTCCTTGACACTTAGGGGGCCCACCAGGGAGGGAAGGAGCTGCACTTCTGGCCCGGGGGTGGGGGAGGCCAGGCAGGTAAGGAGCTCAGCTGAGTAGCGCCCATACAGCACACAGAAGGTGCGCCCCAGCACCGCTGCCCTGCAGCCCACCAGCCCGTAGCTCAGCAGCTCCAGTGCTGCTGCTCCTTTGGGCCGGACAGGCACTGCCAGAAGACTGCTGACCACACCAGAGTGCTCAGCACCACCACCAGCTCAATTACCGCCCGCCCGGGGACTCGTTGCAGGTCTCCCGCCACTCAACACCAGCAGCAGGCTGGCCAGCGGGGGCAGAGGGAGAGGAATGGAGCTGGCAGCCCAGCCCCACTCCCCCCTCCCTCAGAAATTGGAAAGTCTGCACACTTGGTTGGAAGGAGTGCTGGTGGTCACACCATATTCCCCTTAAGACAATCAAATATGACCACACACCAAGGGAAGAGAATCTTGTTAAGTTCATTTATATGTTATCTGTTAAGAAACTTATTGGTGTGCTTGAAGGGACAAGGATGGGGACACAATTAGAGTTAACTTGCTCCAGCTCCACCCACCATTTGCTGCCCTGGCCTACAAGCCCCACTGGGCACCAGCCACCACTGTTTCCATCAGGCCTACCTGATCTTTTCATTCAAGTTTCTTGAAAACAAATTGTATTTAGCAGTACATGCTAGTCAGGCATCCCACGTTCCACTATGTCCTGAGGGGCGAGAGTGGTTTTACATGAATCCAATGTTACATCACTACAGTGGGGGACCCAATTTGATGTTACCATTTGGCTATCATTTGTCTTCTTTGTTTCTGATTACACTTTGCAGTTTTTAAATGCTGTGGCCTATTTATAAGTCCAGGAAATTAACAAGCTGTTAAATCTTACTTAGGAGTTCATTCTGTATACCTCACTTAAACTAATTTAACGGTCATTCCCACTTTCAGAACCTTACTTCTGTCACATCTGGAGTATTAGTGTGTGTACAGCAATTTCTAGCAGGGAATTCTCAGGACTGTGAACGAACTTCATGTTTCCCATGTTTCTTCATGTTTCCCATGTTTCTTCAATGGAAACCAAGATAGCAAAATAGATGTGAAAGTTATATTAATTTATAGTGTGGAAAGGTGGAATACCATGAAATGAAGGCCCACAAAACCCTCAAATTTCTTTAAAAGCCTTTTTTCCTTTAAAAAAAAATTCCAACGGAAAAAAAATAGCATTGAAGAAAACTCTTAGAAAATATTTTCCCATTCAGAATGTTAAATGGTTTTTGTGAGATAAGATCTTACTCATCCATGTGTAATATGAAGATTCTTAATGTAAAAATCTACAACATTAGATAATAATTCCTGCGTATACTGTAGGTATATACAATTTATTCTTTAAATGTGATTAATTTTGTCCACAATTAATGAGCTATAATGTATGTGAGAACACACTATTGATCAGTTCAATGTTATAAAGTTTAACTTGCTATCAAAATATACAGCTAATCTTGTCAGCGTATAACTGTTTTTGCCCAGCTATGCATATGCTATAGTAGAAGAAGAGATTGGATTTATACCCCACCCTTCACTACCTGAAGGAGTCTCAGAGCAGCTTACAAACTCTTTTCCCTCCCTCCCCCCACAGACATCCTGTGAGGTAGGTGGGGCTGAGAGAGCTCTTTCCAGAACTGTCCTTGAGAGAACAGCTGGGACAGCTTGCCCAAGGTCATCCAGCAGGTGCAAGTGGAGGAGTGGGGAATCAAACCTGGTTTTCCCAGATTAGAGTCCACACACTTAATCACTACACCAAACTGGCTAGTAGCACAGGGTACCTCTATTCACAACTCTCTCTTCTCTCTAGTATTGGCTGTATCTGCAGTTTTGCTCATAGAAAGCTCAGGCAGTAGTCCTTTCAAATTTCACAAATATGATGAACACTACAATTTCACGCTAACTAACACGAACATGAAGCATGGTATGTTGTTAGAACATTAAATACCGTAAGTTTAGGGTTCATAAGTAAGTGTCAGTGTTGGATGTATTTCAATAATTTTTCAGGTTCTAAAACAATGAAAAAATAAGTTTCCATGGCTTCAAATTGTCCAGAAAAAATTACTCTCCACCTGGGGTACACCTCTGGGATTGCAGACTTCTGCACTGGTAAAATACTGTTCCTCCAAGAAACACCTTTCTCCAGGTGGGGTCTGGAGAGCTCCCGGAATTACAACTGGTCTCCAGACTACAGAAACCAGTTCCCCTGGAGAAAATGGCTGCTTTGGGAGGTGGACTGTATGGCATTATATCTTCTGAGATCTCTTCTCAAACTCTACCCCCAGATCTCCAGGATTTTCCCATCCCAGGGTTGGCAAATGTATCTGATTTGTGTGTGTTCTTGGGTCACTTAGGACTTCTTTCTTCTCACTCTGAGAATCTCACCCCTTGAAGCAGAGAGCTTCTCTGTAAGTGGCAAGATGGCGGAGTTTGCAACAAACTTGGATGTTCAAGGGATCATTAGGGATGTTATAAGACTGCACTGAGGGACCCATTTTTATGGCGGCCCTCTCCACCTTTCATACAGTGGATTTATACTACCATAATGGTGTGTCATGGCTGCTCGGGTAAAATTGCACAAGTCTGCCCTTAAAAAATAATTTTAAAAACCACCTCCAGCTATGAGAGAATTAACAGGAGTGTACACCAGGGTTTCCCAATGTGGCCATGGTGTCCGCCAGTACTTCCCTTGGTGCCCTCCAAACTTTTCAGAAAGTGGGTGAGGCCATGGTAAGGCAGGGCTCATTCAAATGAAAAGGTTTTCTACCAGAGGATCAGAGGACTGGTAAGCACCTTGAGTGTCTTTATTCAGCATTTAATTTTATTCTCCTTTCAGGCTTTCCCTCTTTCCAGGAGATGCAAGAAGGGAGGTGTTTTTATCCAACTCCACCTTCTTTGAAAGCCATTTGGGATGGCGCTCACCACCAGCCCTCAAAATCCCAAAGATGCCCACAGGCCCCAAAAGGTTGTAAAAGGTAAAAGTTTCCCTTGCTTGAAAGCCAGTCGAATCTGACTCGAGGGAGTGGTGCTCCTCTCCAAGCTGAAGAGCCAGCGTTGTCCGAAGACGTTTCTGTGGTCATGTGGCTGGCATGACTAGACGCTGAGGCGCATGGGATGCTTTTATCTTCTCACCAAAGTGGTACCTGTTTATCTAGTTGCAATTTCTTGCTTTCGAACTGCTAGGTTGGCAGGAGCTGGGACCAGAGACAGGAGCTCACTCCGTCACGTGGCACTAGGGTCTCGAACTACCGACCTTCCAGTCTACAGCTCAGCGTCTTAACCCCTGAGCCACCGCAGCCCCCAAAAGTTTGGGGACCCCTTAATTTATTATCAAAGTGTCAAGCAGCTCTGAAGACACTCTGGCTTGGCTCAGTCCACAGAAATCATGTTAACATACCAAAGATCTTTGTGGAGAACACTTCGAATGCTGTTTAAGTGCACACATAAATTGCATATACTTGTTTGATATGCCCCCCCTATATGAATTTCTGTCTTCAGTATGAGCTCTAAAACCCCTTTAACAATTGATTAAAAATGTTTCCCTCCCACTGTCTTGTATTGTCCTAGGAAGCATAGAAAAAGTACAGAAAAAGCATAAAATGTCTCATTGCCAGATTGCAAGCAGGAGCCAAAGAAAGCATGCTACATTTAAAGGTCCCTAGATGATCTATAGTCTAAATTAACTTTACGATCAAAGAAATGCAATGTCAGTCAGTATTATGTGTTTGCTACAGAGAACAATACCCATCCACAACTCATTTCTGCCTGTGAACCATGTCTGATATATTTATTGGATGCATAGAACATTTATCTTGGTTGCTAACTAGCCTTCTTATTGGATGCTACATCCCAACCATCCAACCAAGGCACAGGGAAGAAGAAAGTCAGCATGCAGTTGCTAGGCAACAGCAGTGTATGCTTTCCCATCTATCTGAGGTCCAAGCTGAGCTGGTGTAAGTAGGGTTGGAGGTGAATGGGGGACCACAAGGTTTGGGGAAAGAATCGCGACTTCTAAAGCACTTGCCCATTCAGCCAGATTTCCACTGCCCTAAATACCTTTTCTGCCCAGCGCTGGGAAAGTTCTACATACACAGAAAGGAGAGAAGTTTGTTCTCTCGCTCTTGCACATCAAGTGGTTATGCAGCAGCTTGGAGAATCCCTCTAAAGGAAGGCCAAAATGGGAAAGGGAGGAGAAAAACCTGTTATTAAAGGGAATCCATTCCCAAGCAGGATGGTGATATTTATGCTCGTAAAGCCTTACCTTCTCTTCTCTGAGTTCCAACAGCTGCAGGAAAGCGGAGAGAGGCAATGAGGAGGCAGCTCAGAGTTACCAGCCTGTGCGGAGCCATTCCAGGGAAATCAGGATCGCGTCCTCCAACAAGGTTTCTCCAGTCCAACACGGTTCTGATAAAAATGCTGGAGGATCGGAAGAGGGGAGTTGCAGCTGCAGACTGTTCCCCTGTGCCTGCTCCCCCCCCCCTTTTTCAGGTGGTTTTATCACCTCCGCTGCTTGAATCACTCTAGACAGGAAGAAAAAAACGCTTACCTTCAGCATGACTCACTCACCTTGTGAATAAAAAAAAAGAGGGCCCAGCCCATGCTCCATGCAGGGAGACAGTTTCTTCTTACCCACTCACAGGGGCGGTTCTCGACAGATTACAAGCAGCAGCAAATGCCCCTGGCTGCAGGCCAAGAGGGAGTGGGGAAAGTGGCAGAAGAAATGGAGAGAAGATTTTAACGCCGAGACTCCACTTTAAAGTCAAACCCAACTACAACTACAACTACAGCAAACCTAACTACTAGGGATGGCAAGAAGAGGAACCTCACATGCTTCTGTCAGTCTATTCAGGAGTTGCTAGTAGCCCTCGAGGAATACCATTTCTATTCAAAACTATGCCAGGTTCTGGAATGAACTAGGCACGTTCTCGACCGACCATCATCCAACTGAATCCGTGTCAAGAATTTGTTTCCGTTTATAATTATTTTTCTGATTGCAGAAAACCCAACTTGCTCGCTGCTCTGTGAAGAAGCAGATCAAATCCCCTCTTCTTATCTGCCAATCTGAAATCTAAATGAAAATGCGGAAGAGAAGGCGGATTATAAACTGGGGAGATCACTCCAGATGTCTAGCGCTTTTCAAAGCTTCCTCAGTTAATGAGCATCTTTATATCTTATGCCATTAAATTCCATGCCAGCTACATTTTGTATTAAGCAGTACGTATTTCCATCTGTCCTGAACTACTGCCAGTCAATGGGTGACTTCATGTTTTAGCATGATGAGAAAGGAAGAAAGAAAGACAAACCTGTATCCATACTATTCATGATAGTATATGCTTCTGTCATATGACCAACTCCAATCATAAACTAAAGTTCAAATTCTTTTCTCAAGGGAAAGTGCTCCAGTCTCTTTGATCATATTGATCAAATGGTACACTGTGCTCCAAATGGAGCTGCACTACAGACTTGTATGAAAAGTCTATGATATTGCTAGATTTACTTGCTTTTCACAAGGGGATGATGGCCTTGAGCAGTCTCCCCAATACTGCTGATGCAGTGCAGTAGCAGCAACAGGGCTTCTCCATTGCTGGTTTCCCTATAGTTTTCCGTGTCCCACTTCACTAACAGTGGCTAATCCCACCCACCCCCCCATGACCCCCAGGCTTTTTCACTTTTTCAAAAATCAGCAAATGAATATCATTCTATAATGCTATTATCAATCAGTGTATATTTCCTCTAAATTCTCAACCAGTTTGGTGTAGTGGTTAGGAGCACAGACTATAATGTGGGAAAATTGGGTTTGATTCCCCACTCCTCCACATGCAACTGCTGGTGTGACCTTGGGCCAGTCACAAGTTCTTTCAGAGGTGTTCTCTCATGAGCAGTCCTTGAAAGAGCTCTCTCAGCCCCACCAACCTCACAGGGTGTCTGTTATGTGGAGGGAAGGGAAAGGGATTGTAAGGCACTCTGAGACTCCTTTGGGTAATGATGGGTGGGGTATAAATCCATTTTCTTCTTCTTCTTCTTCTATCACTAAAGCCAAATCTATACCTCCTCTCTGAAGTAGTTTGACTGCTGTTGTTTTCCTACACTCATTTCACACTGCTTTCAAATTTCACTTTGGTTTTTTTTCACGGTCTGAAGAGCAGTAAGCAACAGGATCTGTTTAAAGCAGTGTGATGCTATCTTGACCATAATAGGGCAATTAACGAATGTAGATGGTGATTTTTAAACTAGAACAAGTATGGTTTGAAACTAGAAACAAGTATAGATGGGGGTTTTTTGAAACTAGAATGATGCCAGCAGGAAAGTCAGATGTAGATTTGACCTTATTAGTCTTTAGTGTTTTTTTGTTGTGGAGACTCAAAGGAAAAAGGCTTCTTCCCTTTAAAAAAGGACTAAAGACTTACTTTTTAAAAATGAACTCTGGGAATTCACAAGAAGTAATACACAGATTGTTATAACTTTATACCAATGGGACAGTATTGATTTGCTGATTTTTAAAGAAGAAAAAGATGGATTTTACTCCACTGTGTGCCAATTTGTGCTTACTTGCAGTGAGTTTTCTTTGCCACTTTTGTTATGTTGTGTATTTACCCAGTTTTCAGATATTCTGTTGCAGCTTTTCAAAGCCAACTTTGCATGGTGTCATCCCAATTAATTCTGGGTCATCTGTAAAATTGGATAACTCACTGTTCACCCCTGATGGTAGATCATTTTGTGAATAGACTAAACAACAGCAGTGGTCATACAGCCATACAGCTTACTTCTCTCCATTGTGAATCTTGCCTGTTTATTTCATCTCTTTCATTGTTTTCAAACTGTTTCAAATCCCCAAGAGCATATGTCTTCTTATGCCACAACTGCTGAGTTTACTTAGGTGCTTTTGGTGAGGGATTCTCTCTAATGGTTTATGAATGCCTGAATAAAATGTTCCTGGGATCACCTCTGCCTGTTTTGGTGAGACTCTGAATTAATTCTAAAGGTTCAAGCAGGTTATTCCCTGAATCATCCTCAGTAACAGTTGGGTTCTTCTAGCTTTAGTAATACTTTTTGCCAATTTACCTGGGAAATTAGAGTGATACACTGTAATTTCCTAGATCTCCCGTGGGATCCTTTTTTAAATAATCGGTGTTACATTAGCAGCTCCCCTCTGCAAGGTGTGCTTTAAATTAATGTTACATATTTTTGCCACAAGTTCACATTTTTATTTTTAAAGAAATCGCTGGTGAATTCCATCAAAACTTGGTGACTGGTCTTTAAAAAATGTCTTCCTTTTATTATCACCTCTGCTTGGAATAGCTCTTCTGCTTGTGCGTGTGTGTGGCTATCAAGTCACAGCTGACTTATAGTGACCCAGTAGGGTTTTCAAGGCAAGAGATGTTTCAGAGATGGTTTGCCATTGCCCACCTCTGCATCACAGCCCTGGTATTCCTTGGGCATGACTTGGAAGCACCAACTTTGTCAGTGTACTGATAGGGATGATCACTGGAAATAACTGAGTTCTGAGAAGAATTGGAGAAGACTTATGGACTTATGACTGTATTCTGCACAGCCCTGGAAGCATTGGAAAAAGTACAGAAAAAAGCAACTAGAATGATAAAAGGGTTGGAACACTTTCCCTATGAAGAAAGGCTGAAGCACTTGGGGCTCTTTAGCTTGGAGAAATGACAACTGAGGGGTGACATGATCGAGGTTTATAAGGTTATGCATGGGATAGAGCAGGTAGAGAAAGAAGTACTTTTCTCCCTTTCTCACAATACAAGAACTCGTGGGCACTCCATGAAATTGCTGAGCGGTCGGGTTAGAACAGATAAAAGTTAAGTACTTCTTCATCCAAAGAGTGATTAACACATGGAATTCACTGCCACAGGAGGTGGTGGCAGCTACAAGCATGGACAGCTTCAAGAGGGAATTAGATAAACATATGGAGCACAGGTCCATCAGTGGCTATTAGTGACAAGGTATAGATAGGAACTCTCAGTCTGGGGCAAGTGATGCTCTGTATTCTTGGTGCTTGGGGGGGTCAACAGTTGGAGGGCTTCTAGTGTCCTGGCCCCACTACTGGACCTCCTGATGGCACCTGGTGTTTTTGGCCACTATGTGGCAGTGTTGGATTGGATAGGCCACTGGCCTGATCCAACATTGGCTTCTCTTATGTTCTTATGTTCTAAGATTTGCTGGAAACAGTTTGCAGAGGCCAGCAGGACCCATTGGCTGTGGCGGAGGTGGTTGTGGAAGCGTTCTTTGTTCTGTTATCAGAAAGGAAGAAACAAGGTTCTCATCACTTTAAATCTCTCAAAGCATCTATGTTGAAGGAATTTTTCTATGAAGATTTTGTGAATGGTTATTTTTTTAGACACTTTAATATTTCACTATTGAAACGTTGTATGAGCCTTCTGGCATTTTAAATTTGATTGGAAACAAGGACTGATCTTACATCGGCTGTAGCTTTGACTTTGTAAACGGCTTAGTTCTGTAACTGATGGTTGTTTATAGTTGCTTTACCTTAAATATTTTGTATTTGTATTTGCAGTAGTTTGGTATTATCTAAATTACATACTTTGATTACATTTTGTGTGAAGCAGCATAGCTGTTTTATCATGGCTTAGGTTGATATCTATATTCAACTTTTTCCATGATACTCTTTTGGTTGCACAGCCTCCAGGCAGCAGCCAGAGATCTCCCGGGGTTACAACTGATCTCCTGACAACAGAGATCACTTCACCTGGAGAAAATGGCTGCTTTGGAAGGTGGACTCTATGGCATTCTACCACACTGAAGTCCTCCTCAGACTTCCCCCCTCTCCAAACCTTCAGGTATTTCTCAACCTGGAGCTGGCAATCCTAGTTTTGTGAGAATAAAATGGATGAAGGAAAAACAATGTTGTAAGCTGATTTGGGTCCCCACTGAGGTGAAAAGTGGGGGATAAATATGTAAATGATAATAAAAATATAATATGTTTCTCTGACTTTAGAGATGTGCACAGAAAAATTCCTTCAGTGGCTAGCTCAGCAGTGCTGATTCTGAACTCTAATTTTAAGTAATTAAAGTTTAGGTGGTTTCCATCATCTCTTTCTCAGGGTTAAGCTGCTGATGCTGATTCAGGCAGGGTAATGTTCTATGGTTACTCATTGCCAGGAGAATAAGAAACAGCACTGCTACAGCAACCAAGGGGTGAGATCACCAAGAGTTTCAGAAGCTTCTTTTGCCAAAAGAAGTGGGGGGTGGGGGGAATCGAATTTGGTTTGTTTTTCTCAGGTGTTTTTTCTTGGAGCCATAGCAGGAAGGCTGAGACAGCAGAGGTGGAGGAGGGCAAACCGTTACAAAATCCCTGGCAGAGGAAAATCCAAAACCGGAGCTCCCAATGCATAAAAGAAGTCCAACAGTAAAAGACAAGGTAAGGCAGAACCATTTGAGGAGCAGGCAAAGGGGCAATCAGGCAGGTGACAAGAGGGTGGGAAAGACTGGCAGATTCTGAGAGGAGGACTCAAGTAGCTTATGTTGAAGAAGAGCTACAGGGTCTGAAGGATGCATAATACTACATAAAAACTGATTGGTTCACCACGTTCATGTGACTACCTAGCGCCAGAAGGTTCTCCTCAGAGCTTTCTGCTGGCCAACCTTAAGTTTCCTGTCCCCGTCAGTGGGAAACTGGCAACTGGCCCTCAGGGCTCCAAGATTTCACCTCTGAGGACTGGAAAAAAACAGAGCAATAGGAAATTAAGAGTCAACATCAACAATAATAGCAACAGTATATCTTCTGATGTGTTCACTCCCTTTTCTCAAAGGTCTGTGGATCTTATCCTCAGATAGCTTTTAGCGCAAGGGCAGCAGTGGCTTGCAGGAGGAGCAATTGTGTGTGTGTGGGGGAGAAGGCAACAACTATATTGCCATATTCAGGAACATTTCCCCACCATCCCATGTACACCATAATGACAGGGAGATGTCATGCCATGAGACATCACTAATGTCCGGTGCAAGAAAAAAGTACTCTGTGCACAACTGGAGGACCTTGCAAAAATCATATTTTACAATTTACATAGTCACCACATAACACATGCCCCTCTCTTGCCCTATATTCATTTAGAAAGATGTCTGCTGGTAATAAGTGAGAATCTTTGCATAACCATCTGCTGAAGCAGCTTCACCTCAGCCTAGGAAGGGGCTTCAACATGCAGAAACAAGACTCCAATTAATACCTAGACTAATAATCTCATCAGTATGCACCACCATGTCACAATCAATGCTCATCCAAGATTCTTGTACAGGTTTATGGGGAGGGGCTGTGGCTCAATGGAAGAGCCTCTGCTTTGCATGCAGAAGGTCCCAGGTTCAATCCCCGGCGTCTCCAGTTCAAAGGACCAGGCAGTAGGTGATGTGAAAGACCTCAGTCGGAGACCCAGGAGAGCTGCTGCCAGTCTGTATAGACAATAATGAACATAATGGACCGATGCTCTGATTCAGCAAAAGGCAGTTTCGTATGATGTTTCTCTTTCATGGAATATGCACTTTTATTTGGGGGCCCCAAGTGCACACAAGCAGTTCTGGATTGGGGACATTGGCTCTTGGGAGAACGTGGTTATCGGCAGAGATTGCCGTCTCCTGAACAAATGTGTAGTTCCAAAGGGGTGGCACAACAGAAGACATCCTTTGAATTATGCTCATTACGACGGCAAGTAGGAAACGGAGGAAAGAGTGACAAAATCATTCAGGATGAACACAGGCGGTTTGTGCATGCTGTGTAAATATAAGCAGCTGCATATCTATCTATCCAGGTGTAGCTTTACAGTCTACCAACTGTGCATCATACAAAATCATAGCTGCCCCTCCCTTTTACTCATCAGTACTAACTGTTTTGACTAAGCATTTATTATCAGTCATACCAGACCAGAAGTCGTTTTAGTTAATTCTGTAGTTCACTTGAATATGGTGTTAAGACTCTGATTTCCATCCAAAACCGACAAACAGATTCCATACTTCACAGGAGACCGTGTTTGGCCCTGGAGCCTCACGTAGTTCCAGGTTTGTTTGTTGAGAACCAACATACCATGCAAAGTCTGGCTGACTTCTGTCTCCTTGCATGACCTAGTTTTCTTGTTTTTAAACTAGAATTCCTGTGCTGCACAGATATATTTTAAATTAGCAAAATGCACATTCAGGCTTTAAAGCATACTTAATTTGTATTTTTGTTTACACCAGTTGCAGCCACAACAGGTCACAATTCCATATAAAAGAGTATTCAGTCTTGCTTAGCAACATGAACATGACATGTATCCACCTAATCCAGATTCTCAGCATTCGCCATAGTAACCTGGCTCTAGCTGATCCACCATAACCTGGTCTTTGACGGACCATGGTCTACCCTCTGTCCATTCCAGGTATAGTGAACTGCCATGCCAGAGAGCCAGTTTGGTGTAGTGGTTAGGAGCCCAGACTCTGTTCTGGGAGAACCGGGTTTGATTCCCCACCCCTCCACATGCAGCTGTTGGTGTGGACTTGGGTCAGTTACAAGTTCTTTCAGAGCTGTTCTCTCATGAACAGTTCTCGAAAGAGCTCTCTCAGCTCCACCTACCTCACAGGGTGTCCGTTGTGGGAAGGGAAAGGGAAAGGAGATTGTAAGCCGCTCTGAGACTCCGAGTGAAGGTCAGGGTATAAATTCAATCTCCTCCTCCTCCTCTTCTTCTTCCATGAGGAACACTGATATACAGCACTAAGGGCTTTGGAGGAAAGGCTCATTATATGATTGCCTGTCATACGATATGAACTGATAAATGTTATAGCAGGGGAGCTAAAGACTTACTCCAAGGATGCTGTTTTGACAGGACTGTGGTGGCAAGGATAACATGTTGGGAAATAAGATTCTGATGGCAGCAAGTGAGAGGCAGCAGAGCTGCTTCCGGGCTGAGCTTGTTTTCTCCTCCTTGCAGCTACTTAGTATGGGTGGGACCAAAGGCATGTGCCCTTGGGTGCCAGCCAACAAGTTTTAAATTAGCAAAAGGCACATGAGGCTCATAGCCTGATGCTTGCAGTAGGCAGTCTGATGGACCAAGACTAGCCCACATATTTCTGTAGTTTCTTGGCCTCAAATGATTTTGTAATTTTCTGTAAAAGCCAGAATGAGTTCCATTAGGGAGAAAATGGCATAGAAATAAAAACATGAGTGCACACCAGCGTTTAGGTCTTGGAGTGGGAGAGTGCTTCAGAAACAGCCACATTTCAACAGAGAGAAACACTGCAACAGTTTTTGGAATGATTTGCCAACCTGTTAGACAAATATTCAGCTTGCAATCAGAATTACAGTGTGTGTGTGTGGGGGGGGTGTCTGTATTTAACAATACCGAATTCAAATGCACGAAACTGAAAGTTCCACCTAATCCTAAAACATCAGCTATGACAACTTTCATTCTGGGGTCCATTAAGTATTTTCCATGGTAACCTCTAGGGATACATTCAGAAATTCATTAAAAACCTAAACTAAGCTTTCATTCATAAATATAGCCAATTCAAACAGAAACATTGAGAAACATCCCTGCTGTGCTAGTGTCTGGTTTAGAACTTAAGATCAGAGATAGGGGGGGAGAGCGAGGAACAAATTATTTGAAAGATAGGGCAGGGACCCTTTTCCAACCAGCAGAGGTGTGCAGAGCTTGCCACAAAGAGGTCTGTCTGTTTTTCAGGAATGTTTACCCAACACTTGCTCATTGGCTTGGGCATGGCGCTGATTTTCACATAAGCAGCAGTTTCCATTTAGATGCTATTCTGTTCTCCGGTGCTGTGCCTGTAGTGTTTTGCTTCCACTCCCTGACGTGCAGGAAGACAGTGTTCCAGATGAGGGGACATGGAGAAAAAAAAATATTACCTGCTGTCTTCTCTCAATAATGTGAACCTGCTGCAATTAGTAACACAGTATATAGCACCCTAGGAGACAAAACTCCCTTCAGTAAAAACCCAAAACCTTTTGGTTAAAAAGATCACAGAAGTACAACAACAAGTCGTTCCACCCTTACGGAAAGGAGGGGAAAACCTCACAACCTAAAGCCACAGAGCAGGCAGAGGGCCTGAGTTGGAAGTTCTGCTCACTGTGTCCATGACCTAGTCCCATTCTTTACATCCCCAGTGCAGAGATGATCCCTGTTTCTCCTTAAATTTGGAGCCTGCCTGGTAGCCTTTAAAAAAAAGAATCACATATTATCTGTGCACATTTGGCTATGCTATAAGCTGGGGTTACCAAACACCTCCCTATGCTTGCTCTTCAAGCCAAAAACATTAACTGCCTGTGATATTGGAATGCTTTATGCCATCTGATATTTAGCAAGGAAGATCCTTTGGAAGAAGGGTACAACGCCAGGGAATGCTGCCCCCAGTTGGACAGGGGAGGGGAAAGTAACAGCTAGAAATGTGTTTCCTGTTGAAGCCAATGGAAAGAAAAAATGAAATACATTATATTTATTTGCGTAGATAATGTATGCGCCACTTGTCCAGATTCCTGCTCAAGGTCACTGACAAGTCAAAACAATACCGTAACAGTAATAAATTCCAGGCCCTGACCTGGATAGACCAGGCGAGCCATATCTCACTGGATCTCAGAAGCTAAGCGTTGTCTAGTATTTGTATGGGCGACCACCAAGGAAGTCCAGGGTCTCACTAAAGAGAGGCAGGCAAACCACCTCTGAATGTCTCTTGCCTTGAAAACCCTATGGAGTCTCCATAAGTAGGTTGTGACAGCAACCCCCCCCAACCATAAGCTATCAATGTAGTTTTAATTAGGAATCTAATGATAACTCATCAAGTTTTTAAAAAGAAATTGAACCTAAAGCAAACTTTTTGCACAAATGTACGCTTGCCCTGACCTGGATGGCCCAGGCTAGCCAGTTCTCATCAGATCTCAGAAGCTAAGCAGGGTCGGCCCTGGTTAGTATTTGGAAGGGAGACCACCAAGGAATTCCAGGGTTGCTACACGGAGGCAGCCAATGGCAAACCACCTCTGAACGTCTCTTGCCTTGAAACCCCTACAGGATCACCACAATTTGGCCATGACTTGACAGCACTTTCCATCGCCACCAATGTATGCTTGCTGCATGTGTACTGGGAAGCTGAGGTGAACTAGGGCTTCCCACCTCAGGTCCATGCAGCAAACTACATGCCATGTGTAAAACACACTCTGCCTCACTCCCTGCACTGTGGAGTTCATACTGATCTACCTTACAGAGTTACTAAAGGACATAGGGTAATCAATCTCAGGATGAGACTTGGAGTTCTCCAGAAATTACAACTAGACTACAGAGATCAGTTTTCCTGAAGGAAAAAGGCAGTTTCAGAAGGCAGGTTATATGGCACCACATCCCTGCTAAGACAGTTTGGTGTAGTGCTAAGGAGTGGCAGACTCTAATCTAGAGAACTGGGTTTGATTCCCCACTCCTCCACATGCAGCCAGCTGGGTGACCTTGGGCCAGTCACAGTTCTCTCAGAGTTCTCTCAGTCTCACCTACCTCACAGGGTGTCTGTTGTGGGGAGGGGAAGGGAAAGGAGTTTGTAAGCCACTCTGAGACTTTGAATGAAGCGTGGGGCATAAATCTAATGCTGCTGCTTCTCTCTCTCTCCTCCCAATCCTCCATCCTCCCCAGACCCTGACCCAAATCACCAGCAAGTTCCCAAGCTTCAGTGGGCAACCCTATGTAAGGATGACCTGACAGGTAATGCATGAGAAGCAGTCAAAGAGGTTCCAGACATTTGCTTCCATGAGGGTGCCACAAAGTAAATAACTGCCACAGCAAGAAAACTTATTGTACACACTACTTATGAATAAAAATGTTACTCACTGGAATGTCCGTCACAACCTGATTGATGACTACTTGCCTCCTTAGATAAACTGCCTTGAGGGCTCCTTTTCTAAAGCTAAAGCTGATGTTAAATTCCACCCCCTCCAGGGCTGTGAAAGATCAGTCAAGGGCCACACCTTTCTTTATGGCTCAGTTCCAGTGAGCAAGCCAGGCGAGGCCTAGGTGGCGAGACTGTGGCTGAGGTGTCAGCAGTGCAAGGAAGTACAGTCACTCCTGGCCTTACCAAGGCCACACCTCCTATGTGCTCAAGGATCCCTCTCTTAGTTACATTGTCCATTTCTTTAGCCCTCTACATCCATTGCATTTTTGGTCCTTTCCGTACTAGACCTTAAATCCTGGTTCAACCCTGTCCCTGAACTTACATTCTGTACCACATGCGAGTTCACCCCTATAATTATCTCGGGGTATTTTTTTGTTTCCACATTATACTGAGGTCACCCCAGTTTTGCCCCACACTTGTCCCGGGATAAACGGATGCTGTTATAATCAGTGATAAATGCAAGGTATTGTGTCACGAGTTGAACTCTGATAAAACCAGGGATGAGATCCAAGTGTGGATGAGATCCAAGTGTGGTTTTTTTAACCCAGCCCCCTTTGTCTTCTGCAGGGGTCAACAGGAGGAAAAGCAATGGAATTCTTCAGCAATATTCCCAGCATTTCCAAGTTACATGCAGAAGGCCTTTTCTTTCAGTTCTTGGGCTCCTGAAGGAGTTTAGCTTAAAAAAGTACTTTTCACAGGAGCTATCATGTACTCCTGACAGACTGAGGCAGAAGTGTGGGGAGGGGTCACAAAAACTGTTTTCAAGACTGGTCCCTCATCATAAATCACCACATAACAAGTTACATATCTAAAACAAATATCTAAAACTTACTTATGTGCAGCAGGCACAAATGTTTTCAGCAGTGCTGCTGTTAGATACATTTGTATGTTATGAATGTTAAGAGAACTTTTTTACTTTATTCAACAGATTAAAAATAAACCTGACTAAATGACCATCAGTTTTTTTACCAGTACCTCCAAAAATAGCTGAAGCAGTCTTCAAAAAGGCATTGCACACTCACTTCTCACACAGAATGTCTTTTATAAGAAGAGGATGGCTCTGACATGTACATATAGCATTTAACTAAACAAGTGCCTTTTCTTGATTTTTTAAATTAAAATACATATATGTATAGATTTAATGAAAATATGTTCAAGATCAGCGAAAAAAATATTTATCCAGACAACCTAATTTTATTTTATTCGGCACAGCAATATGGAATTTATATTTGCAATTAAGACAGTTTTGGAATGTTAAAAATGATTGGTATTCCCCACTCCCACCTTTGCTCATGGCCTAAATTAAATGCTTTTCTCATATCCCCACAGGCAGCGTAAAAGCAAGATGCTGCTTTTGAGGGAGAAAAGGATCCTACAAAATGTTGAAATCCAGTCTCCTGTTATTGGAGCCCTCTTAAAAATATATATATATATTTATTTGCCACAACCTTGGGTGTACTCCTTTGAAGGAATAGTTTATCAGAGGGAGTGCATATTCTGGTACAGTTCCACAGGTGACCCAAGAATCTTTGATGCAGTTTAAGACCTGCTGGGGTTCATTGCTCTGGAGGTTGTGAGGGCTTGATACTGGTACAGATTGTTGGGGTTTTATTCATTTTTTTAACCAGCTTTGGCTAGTGTTTTATGGTACCTCACAGCACCATTTACAGCAAGAAAGGTGGGATTAAAAACATTAAAAATGGAACCTCTCAATACAGCAATACTGAAGAACTAACATAATCTCTTAACCTTCTTAAATATCTGGAATGTACAAATCAACTAAAGTAAGGAAGAGTATTGCTTTTTGAATCCAAGAGAACTGGAAAGAAAAACTACTTGGGGGAGGGAGTTATGGGTCCTGCTGCACATACACGCTCACACTCTGTCTATATTGTCACCTTTCACACCTTAGTGGGAAAAGCTGCTGTTCTTCAAAATGTTGCTGCTTGAAGCTTCCATAATTGAATGAAGCACCATGTTTTAAACACACATGCTGTAACATACTCAACACACCCACCTGCAGTAAACCTGTAGCGCAGGCATAGCCAAAATCTAGTTACTTGAAAGTGTGTTGCATTAAAATGACTCGCATTTACTTCTGAGTAAATGCATTTAAGTACCGCAGTGTAATTCTAACTGAGCACTGAGGTACCCTTGGTGAAATGCAAACCAAACCTCAGTAGGGACCCCATGAAATCCACTCGGAGAGCACTTACTGCAGCCTCCCCTGCTAAATTAGCATGACTGTGCTCACTAGTTCAGTCCTCTGATCATAAAAAAGATTCAACATTAATGAAAACGACTAACAGATTTGGCAGCGGGGGATGGCTCCTCAAAAAGAACATTTCTCCCCTCCTCCCCTGGAATCCAGATAATTTGGGAAGTACAAAATTTACTTCATTCTCTATCTTTGGACTGATACTGGCATACTTTAAGCATTTCAGCAGTGATGTGGGAACTAAGTTCCATGGATTTAGCCCACTTGGCCATTGAAACATGTGATGTACACCAACACCACACAAATCATGCCAAATAGCACACTGAGATGAAACTAGGGTTGACAGCTCCAGGTTGGGAAATACCAGGATATGTGAGGGGTGGAGCCTGAGGAGGGTGGGGTTTGGAGAGGGGAGGGACTTCACTGGGGTATACTGTCATAGAGTCCACTTTCCAAAGCAGCCATTTTCTCCAGGGGAACTGAACTCTGTTGCCTGGAGATCAGCTGTAATCCCAGATCTCCAGCCACCATCTGGAGGTTGGCAACCCTGGATAAAACCATGGAAAAACCCAGCTGCCACGGAACTCTTTTGTTGTATTAAAGATTGCCTTTCATTTTGTGTTATGAAGGGCAGTTTATGCATTACAGTGCTTGAGGAACTACAGATTTATCTTCAGCCTCTACTCACACTGTGGGTGTGTACAGGAAGCACCCACTGGTTTTCCCATTTCTGTGCAGCAATTGATTGGATCCAGTAACCCATCAGCAGAAGGTTGCCAACAGTCACAGATCTTCCCCCCTTTCCCTTGCAGTTGTTTCTGACCCTGGGAAAATTTATTCCCAGGATCACGGCACCCACATGGACAGCCATGCAGGTCAGGAAGCTACAACTGAGTGGGGAAAGGGGCAAACTTGCCCTTCATGCTGCTTCAATCAGTGCAGCCAGATCTGGAATTGGAAAGGGTTGCTGAGGAGACAGGAATGTGGGAAAGATCCATGATCCTTGCATCTGCAGATCATAGGATTCACAATTTGTGCATGCAAGGACTGCCCAAAAGAAAACCTTCACAGACCACATGTTGATTCCTTGGTGTAACAAACTCTCTCTCTAATGCAATGCCTGAATTTTGTAAACAGAATAGTCTCAGGAATGAGCCACTGGATCCAGAAGTCTGGGTCTTTGACCTGGAGGAGAGCACAATTGCCACAAACGGATCATTCCCCTGAGCCTCCATGACAGAACATGGGAACCATAACGTCAAAGCATGCTAAGAAAGCAACATGAGAAAGGAAAGAAGCAAAAAGCTCTAGTCATTCATGTAAAAACCCTCCCATAGCAAAAGCTAAATCAAGGGGAACATATTTTGGGAAGAAATCTAACATCAGCTATTTAAAACTGTAGATTTCGTTCCCTCTAAACTTGGAGAATTCCCAGTAGATTTATTCTAACTTTTGTCCATGGCACTAGAATATTGTTCCTTCAGAAAACCAGCTATTAATAAAACCCTTAAAATGTAATCAAAACCACATTGTAAAACTGAATTTAGGGAATGTTGCAGATTTTCAGGTCAGTCTCCTCCATTTCCTGAAGTTAGACACAGTGAAGGCATTTAGAAAGTTGAGTTCTGAAGGGTTCAAGATTTAGAGCAGGAGATTTTTAAAATGAGTTGTAGTTTAGACATTCTCTCGTTTGAGTATTTAGGTAAAATTCTAAATTTAAACTGTGGCTTAAACTACATTGGAGGATGCATCAAGTCCCGATCTGGCTGTAGCAGATTCAGTGTGAATATCGCTAAAACTATAAATGTTGAGCCCGTTAGACTGAAGTAACATAATCAGCTACAATAGGACCCAGGATAGACTCAAGACACTGTGAAGTAACCATAGGCAAGAGTTCCTATACTGATGAGAGACCACAACAACCACAACTGAGACTCCTGAGAGCCACCAGAGCCACCACCCCCCAATTCCCCTCTAGGTGCCCCTCACTTACTTTAAGGACCAAGCAGAACAGACAAAAATAAGTAACAGACTTTCCTGGCTCCACTCCCCACCCCCGGAATTTTATCTACTTTAGTTCCCCGCCAACACCACCCTGACTGTAACAGAAAATGCAAATAAAGTCAATTCCTGGGAGACTTCAGATATGGAAGACAAATTGGGGAAGGGGGAGTAGGGGTTACATCCACACAATCCTACCGTTTTGTGGTGGCATCCATTCATCTCTCAAAATTCCAGATGTTCTCTCAGGATCAACTAGGCCAGGGACCTCTGGCCTTGAAGAAGCAGTTCACATGAACAGAGGGTGTCAATAATTGATCTCCCCTCTCCCAGTAAACTCTCAATAAACCAGCATTATAAGGGGTTACAAATATCCAGACTTTATTATAAATAAGAAATACTGTTTTATACATAAAAACTGCCAAGTGTTGCATTTGTTGTTGCCGTTCACTGCCCCCAGACAGCAAGACCACAGATTTAAGGCAAAAAATAAAGGGAGTAAAGGCACATATGGAGGTGCTCACAGTCAAAAATAAAAGTGAGGGGAACTCTTCAAATGGGTGTCTGCTGTAGCACCTGGGTGTGTGTTACTGTGAGCAGCAGTTATGTCATTTTTTTTTTGTTACGTAAAAGAAATAACTTGGACCTCTAACAAATGTGATAATGGCTGTTAACACAGTACTTGTAATTAAGAGGATTTTTATAAAGGTCTTTTACTTATTTAAAAATAAAACAAAATCTGTTAAAACCAGTTCTCTAGAAAAAAAGAAGGGAAAATACTAAGAAAGGCAGGGAACCTCAAGGCCGGAAGCAGGCAAAAAGCTAGTGTTATTATCCCTCTTCTATGATGGAGAGGCGATACAGTTAGAATGCAGCCATCTGACTGGCTCAGCCAGACGAAAAATACTGAAGTGTCGGAGTGTGATTCGCCGCAATGAAAGGCCATTTCCAGGAAATGGCTTCAGGGTTGTATGCAGGAAGGCTGTTTTCATGTAAACTGTCGAAAAGTCATTTGGGTTAAAGGAAGGAGAGAAAGATCAGGCCCATATCTCTCTCCTGGCCCCGGAAATGCGATAGTCCTCAATGACCGAAAATAGAGCCTCCCCGCACACAACAGTACAGGCAGAAAAGGCCACTGTTTTGCAACAACAGACTTAGGTACTGGGCCTGTAGTAACAGCCTTATTTACTGAGGTGCGAAAACCTGTGTCTGGGCCCGTATTACTTGAGACTGCGCCCGGGGGGGGGGGGGGGGGGGGGGGGCTCACAGGACTGATTGATCCTCCCTGATCAGGAAAATTAAGCAGATCAAGAAGACTAAGCTAAAATCTTTGTGCCTGACATCTACTTTTCCATGAAGGACATTTTTATGAAGGGTATTTTATGAATGTGACGGAACATTTCTCTCAGTATTTTTATCCTTCCATTTTCTCCAAGGACCTCTGGGCATCATATCTAATTCTCCACCTTTCTGTTTTATCCCCACAACAACCCTGTGGGGTAGGTTTGGCTGACTGACTGAGTGGCCCCAAGGTCACCCAGTGAATTACATCGCTAAGTGGGGATTTCCATCCAGGTTTCAGTACTAATCCGGCACTCTAACTACCACATCACGCTGGTTCAAATCATGTCAGTCTTAAAGCAGTACCACGCAGTCACAGGTTTATCGTCACAGTGAGAACTAGCCCAAGGATACAGTTGCCTCACAAGCCCAGCAGAAAGTCCACAACAACTCATAAAGTTAAACCTGTTAAAACATAATGGCTTGGATCCCTTGGGGGGCCTCTGCAGATGGAAGGAGTTTTGCCTTCACCTTCCCATTGTCATCCCAAATGTTGCTGTTGGAGGGTGTTCCCTGTCCTCCAGGAACAACATTTGGGGGACATTTTAAGCTACAGGGGAAGGGAAAAGTGAGAAAATCACATTCCATAGCTGGAAACCCTTCTGATTCCCAAACACACCAGTGGATCCAAGCCAACCTTTGTAAACCAGAGACAGAGGGCCTACGCAGGCAATACTTTGCCCCTTAGGACTATTTTGCAAATGGGCCTCAGGCTCATATGCACTTTCCACTGTTCCCCTCATCACAGCTGGAAAGGTAGGAAGCAAACTGGAGAAAACCTGAACTTATCTGAATGCAGGATCTCTTTTTTACAATTTCACTTCCAATCACAGTGAAGGAAAAGACCACATAAGCCTGAAGCGTTGTCCCTGATCACACCTCAGGAAGAATCCTGGAATGCAAAATATTGAGTGAAAAGGCCCAGTGAATGTTCGTTCGACACAAGTGAATGCCCTCTGAATCTTCTGGGCATCCATGCTGGCTTTACAAAGAAGACACAGACAATTGGTACCTTGCCTCAGTACACAAGGAAGTAGGCCAATGTTAACACCACACAGTACTGTTAACTGCCAACACCTGAGTGTGCAAAGTAGTAAGGAGGCCAAGTAGGGAAAATACCTGAACACCCCCCCCAAGGAGTAATAAGGACAGAGTGCAGGTACTGTGATGGTTAAGAGAGAGCATACAGGAGAACAGTGCCACTCTAGAAACAAAACCAAGCCTATTTACATGGAGGAATTAGGGGAGGGGAAATAGACTTTTCCTCACACTATAATCATGATTAAAAAAAAAACACAAAAAATACCCACATTCACACAAAAATATAGATTTGAAATAATTAATAGCACCAGTGTGTGTGTCAGATAATAAATTTCTTCCCCTCTACGCAAACGTACAAAGTTGCATAGTGTTTTAAGGGCAGGTATACACGGATCTCAAAAAGACAGGGGGGTTGGGGTGGAAGCATCAGGTCAAACTAAAGAAGAAACCAGAGGCAGATAATTCCCTCCAGTTAATGACTTAAATGGGTGGGGAGAAAGAACAGAGCTGTCTTTTCCCTACTGGGAAGATAAGCTAATGTGGAAGAGTGGGGGAGGAAGAGAACCAAGAGGAAGGCAGAAATTCACGCTGAGCAGCAAAACAGCTCAGATTCGTAAATACTGCGAAATCTAGGGAATTGTTCATCCTTAGAATTAGGCCTGGTGTTCTTTTCCCAGAAAAACTGGACAAACTGTATTTTAGAATTCCTCTCCCATCAGACAAAAAGATAAGCCTGCCATGGTTATAAAACACCAGCCAACCTCCAGGGAAGAGAGGACTGGAAAGACTTCTTGGCCTGGTTTCTAACACTGAGAAGATTATGTTGACTTCAAAGTTCACAGGCAGTCTAGAAACTTGACGTTCTCCCCGGATGGCTGATTTCTTTAAAAATAGCTCAGACTTTAAGAGAGAATCTGTTAATGTTAATCCAGTTGTCCCTGGAAAATAAGAGATTCCTAATGACTGGCTGGTGACAGGAATAATCCTGTTCATAAGCGAATTTTCCCATCTTGAGGAACTCAATGTCTGCCTTTGTTCTCACAGGCCAAAGGCTAAGATATAGCACCGTGGAGACATACTGCACCACTCCTTCCCCTTGACTCCCCAAAAGTTGTTTCTGAGAAGCTATGTCTCAGGAATGGGATATACATATTGCACGTTAGAAAGGTTCTAAAAAAATGGCAACTGGCTACCAAAAATGGTAATTTTATTGGCCAATTATTTATATATATGGCTGACTTTTTATTTTCTTTGCTTTTAACGTGTGGCTATTGTGAAGGCCATTTGCTGCTTCTTACAAAGTATGGCTATACTGACCATTACTATTGAACACTTTGGTAGCCAAAACCTTTTCCTTCATAGAAAAAAAGAACACAGAATTAGTGGGGGTAGAAAGGGGCAAGGAAGACACGGGAAATGAATAATGAAGAAAAAAAGTTTGTTTGCGACCCCACTGTACATCATTTCCCATGGCCACTTCTACAGTTCAGTACAACAGTCCGGAATAACGGTCCAGAATCTTTCACATCATTGTGTAAATTAAAAGGGGAGTGTTTTCTGAGAAACAGAGATCAAGTGGAGTGTGTTTGAGCAGGAAAACCTACACGCAAAGCCCTCTTGTCTCAAAGCCCTCTTGATGCCCTGAAGACCGATTCTTAAATTTGCTTTTCATTCAGAAGTTTGCTCCCCCCCCTCCATCTTGAACTGGGAAACAACAACTGAGAGCTGTACTGGGAAATGTGGTGAGGGTCCTGAAGAAGGTAATTTTAAGAATTAAGGCACTCCACGGCCAAATAACTGCTCCACCAGTCACTGAGGGGATGCCCCCCCCTGCCCTTAGCACACCCTTAGGGTTTCTCGATGGACGGGGTGTTAAAGCAGCCTGTCGGCAAGGTCTTCTTGATGTCCTCTAGATTAGCAATGTCTTTTTCGATAGTCTCAATGTCCCTGTTATATTCTGCAATGGCGCTGGTCTGCTTCTCAGCTGCCTTTTCTAGGTCAGATACTTTTCTGTCCAGGTCGTTGTCCCTCATCTGGTTCTGGGCAGTATTTAAGGTACGTTCGATTTCCTCCAGTTTGCTCAAGTCCACAGTCTCTAGATCCCCTGAAAAACAAGCAACACACAAGAATGAGAATGGCATTTCAATCAAGTTATACTTATTTGTGACAGAACAGAATTCTAACCAGAAAGCAATGCAGAATGGAAAAGAGACTGGATTAATGAATGCATGGTAATTACATAATCTAGAGAGCCAGTTTGGTGTAGTGGTTAAGTGCGGAGACTCTAATCTGGGAGAACCGGGTTTGATTCCCCACTCCTCCACTTGCACCTGCTGGATGACCTTGGGCAAGCCATAGCTCTGTGCCGGCTGTTCTCTCAAGGACAGCTTGGGAAAGAGCTCTCTCAGCCCCACCTACCTCACAGGGTGTCTGTTGTGGGGAGGGGAAGGGAAAAGGAGTTTGTAAGCCGCTCTGAGACTCCAAGTGAGTGAAGGGCGGGATATAAATCCAATCTCTTCTTCTTCTTCTTCTTCCTTGGCACTACTGCCATTCTCTAGTATAAAAATCAGCTCTAACCAGAAGAGGAAACAACTCCCCTAAGTTTTTAATTCCAAAATTTTAACTTGAGATCCAAATAATTTGTGACAAAGTAATGAAATATGGGCGCTGCCATCCATCCTCAAATCAGTTGTTGTTCGGTCGCACAGTCGAGTCCGACTCTTTGCGACCTCATGGACCACATCACGCCAGGCCCTCCTGTCTTCTGTCGTCCTCCAAAGTTTGCTTAATTTCATGTTTGTTGCGTCGATAACACTGTCTAACCATCTCATCCTTTGCCGTCTCCTTCTTCTTCAACCTTCAATCTTTCCCAGCATCAGGGTCTTCTCCAGTGAGTGCTCCCTTCTCATTTGGTGGCCAAAGTATCTGAGCTTCAGCTTCAGTATCTGGCTTTCCAGGGAATAGTCAGGGTTGATTTCTTTTAGGATTGACTGATTTGATCTCCTTGCAGTCCAAGGGACTCTCAAGAGTCTTCTCCAGCATCATAATTCAAAAGAATCTATTCTTCAGTGCTCGGCCTTTCTTATAGTCCAACTCTCACAGCCATACACACTATTACTGGGAATACCGTTGCTTTGATCATATGAACTTTTGTTGGCAGGGTGCTGTCTCTACTTTTTATTATCTCAAATCAGTACCCAGTCAAAAAATTTCTGAAGCATAAGCTTGTGAAATATGTACTATGAAGTTCAAAAATATTAGCACTCTGAGGATTTGGCTATTATTCAACATTTATTTCGGCTGCTTCAAAACAGACTTGATGTACAATATTGGCAGAGAAATATCTTTTGACATTGCAATACAAACCACAACATAATCAACTCATTTTCCATTCACTGCATTTTCCATGTAACCCTTCGCTTGTTGACCTTTGTATGTAGGTATTTAGGAGCACTCACTGCTTCTACAACATGGGACCATCTCATTAACTGTTGTATGGATGAGATGCAATGACTGCTTTCATCCTTACTCCATCCCAGGTGGGTACAGATGTACAGCAGTCTGAGTTGACAGGATAAGACGATGACTCTGTCTTGGGGATAAGAAACTAGTTAAATGGGAAGCAGAGAGTAGGTGTAAATGGATAGCTCTCCCAATGGAGGATAGAAAGGAATGAGTTCTTGCAGAGATGCAATGTGGCCAGGTTTGCAGATGGCATCGAATTATTCCAGGTAGTGAAAACCAAAGTAGATTGTGAAGAACTCAAAAGAAGATCTCTCCAAACTGAGTGACAGGGTGACAATGCAGAAAATGAGGACTGAAATCCGGTGCATACAGATACGCTGAAGGGACTGTAACTGGCAGTGAATGATCAGATATTGGCATTATGGTGGATAGCTTGATGAAAATGGCAGTGTGGCAGAAGTGAAGGGGAAAAAAGGCAAATTCCTAATATGAGTTACTAAGGAAAGGGATTGAAAACAGTGCCCTTGTAATAGATCTCTACTGTAGTGCCATTGTGCAGATCTGTGATTGCATTTGGAATACTATCCATGCAATACCTTTTATTCCAGCCTTCCTCCAAGGAGCGTATAGTGGTATACGTACATCTCCCTTCTCCATTTTATCCTCACTAACACTCTGTAAGTTGTAACTGACTAGCCCAAGGTCACCCTGTAAGTTTCTTGGTGGTGTGGAGATTTGAATCTGGGTCTCCCAAGATCCTAGTCTAACACCCTAAACCACTACTCCACACTGATCCCCCTGTATATAGTTCTGGTCACTGCATCTCTTTACAAAGATACCACAGAGACTGAAAATGCTGCAGAACAGGGCAACCAAAAGATGGAGCATCTTGCTTAGGTGGAAAGCTTGGTGTTTCTAATTTAACAAAAAACCAAAGGGGAACGTGATAGAAGTTTATAAAATTATGCCCAGAATGGAGAATGTGCAGAGTGGTTTTTTTCTTGTTCTCCAAAAAAAAAAAAAGGAGAACTGAGGGCACCCAACCAAGTAGATGGGCAGCAGATTCAAGACAAATGAAAGGAAGTTCCCTTCTTCACACTAATGATTAACTTGTGGGATGTACTGCCACAGGACATAAGGATAAGGCATTAACTTAGATGGCTTTAAAATGAATGAAGACAAATTCATGGGTGGACAAATTTCAGGAAGAATTAATAGAACCTCCATGTTCAGAGGCAGTAATTCCTGACCTCCACGCTGTGCTTGTTGGTTTTCTGGGTCATCTGATTGGCCACTGTGGAATCAGGGTGCCGAATTGCATGGAGTCGTTATTTTTGTGTTTGGGGATTGATGGCTCAACACTGGCACCTTTCCTTCTTTGCCAGCTATGAACTTGCAAGAGGGCTCCAGTTCACAGGCAGAGTGCAGTCCCAGTTTCTGGAACACAAATGTGATTTCCAGGGTGGAGGTATTACTCTGCAGACAGAATTTATCATTCCCCACCACCACTACCACCACACAATGAGTAGATGCTTTCATTGGGGCTATCCACCATGATACCTTTCTTTGTTATACCCTGCCTTTTCAGACAGCATAAGTGTATATGTTGTTAGCTTTTTGAGGCTCAGTGGGACCAAGCCATGGAATGTATCAAGACTTACCTGCTGCCTACAGAAGGGCACACTTGGTCACCACGGGGGTACTAACATTTGGAGAAACACATGTACCAAGTAACTAGAATTAATAAAGGGTAAAGGTTTCCCTTGCTTGAAAGCTAGTCGAATCTGACTCTACGGGGTGGTGCTCATCTCCATTTCCAAGCCGAAGAGCCAGCGCTGTTCAAAGACTTTTCCGTAGTCATGTGGCCAGCATGACTAGACACCGAGGCACACGGAACGCTGTTACCTTCCCACCAAAGTGGTACCTATTTATCTACTTGCAATTTCTTGTTTTCGAACTGCTAGGTTGGCAGGAGCTGGGACCAGAGGCAGGCGCTCACTCCGTCACATGGCAGTCGGGTCTTGAACTGCTGAACTACCAACCTTCCAGTCTGCAGTTTGGCTTCTTAACCTCTAAGCCACTGCGACCCCTGAGTATTAATATTAATAACTTACCATTAATGTCACGTTAACAGATGAGCAGAATCTTGGCATGAGGGCAAGGGGGGAAAGACATGACTATCCCAAGGGTCTTGAGAGATGCAGAGCACCTGTCTTAGCTCTCAGGACCTAAACATGCTGCATCTTCCCATAGCATCCCTGGTAGGGAGGGCCAGGACACCCACAATGGTATGCCCAAAGCTCAGCACTTTACTTTCCCCTGCAAAAGTGATGGTTGCTATTTACCCCTAGGGAGAAAAATAAAAGAGCAAGGGAGGTAGTGGAGAACAGCCTGTTAGCTAGATAGCAGCTGGTGAATAAGATCTGGCTGAGTCTATGTCTCCTTTGTTTCTCACAAGTAGTAAAGGCCTTGGCATGCCCAGAGGTGTAAGCCACAGCTCCTCTCTTTTAGCCCTTAGGCTGAAGGTCATAGCTTAGAGGAGGAAAGAGAAACCGAGAGACAGAAAAGAACCCGCTCTTTACCCAGAAGACTTCTGCCCTTTTACAGCTGTTGGTTATCTCCAAATTTCTGGACATTCACAATCTTTGTCTGTGACTGTCAGCTAATCATGTGTGTATCAAAACCGCAAAACACTGTAAACAATTTGTGGATATTTGAACTATATAAACGAATATCATCAAAATAAGAGTTCAAATGACATATGTAAACTGCAGTAATATAAAATTATGGACTAAGTGCAACATGAAGAATGTTCTTTGCAGTTTTAAAAGCAAATATAAGTTGGTAAATTGGAGTACCTGAGAGTTCTTAAGGTTGCAATCTTACATTAATACAGGTTTTAATTGTGAGTCATTATATTGATCAATGGCGCTTTTCTTATAGGCAGACCAGGCCCTTTAACTGTTTCTAATGGGAGATAAACAACATATTCCCATTCAGAGGGGAAACAATATAAGAGGATTCATTATATAACAACAGTATCTACTTATTAACAGTGATTAATACAATGTACGGGTATTCAAGAGTTATAGGTTTCATGCATCTGCTTTGAGCTGAGGTTTCTCTGGCTAGTAACGCATGGTATTTTCATGCAATGAACAGTGCACATAATGAGTTTTGTGTCAATTATCTAGGCAATCTGTCAGCCTTTGACTTTGCATTCATCCGATGAAGAAACCTATTGAAACAGCATGAATGCCAGATTCCTGTTGTGGTACATGTGGAGGTAGTTGTGAAAAACATTAGTTTGTGAAAATAGTGAAAATAAGGCACCTGGAGATGCACATATCACTTGTAAAAACATGCATATATGTTATCTGTAATTGCATATGGTATTTGGACTCTCATACCGATGGTACGGATTTATATATTTCAAATATCCACTAATTGTTCACAGTGTGGTGATTTATTAGTATTTTGCAATTTTGGCTTCAGTACACTGTGTTCTTTGGTGTTACTGCCATGTGTGACTGTCAACATCACCAAATTCTGGGCAGTCACTGGAAGACATAAGTTGACCCTAAGGGAACCCAGACAGGTCACCAGTGAGAGAAAAAAAATTACTGAAAGGCAGTAGCCTAACAACTGCAGCTTTCAGGCTAAGAGGCACAGAACTCCACAGAAACTTAGTAACCTAAGAAAAGGATACATACCTAATTTCCCAAGAAGGTCATTAATCATATTGAGCAAGCTGTTCACAGAGTTCTTTGCTTTCCTCGCATTGTCTTCCGCTTCCTGAGCAGCTTGAGACGCCTGTGGAATCAAAGGGCAAAATGCATGAGTCCAGTTATAACAGGCATGCCCAGCAATTTGCAGTAGGCACAGCATGCACAAGCCACCTGGAAGGTACAGATGATTTGGAATTTTTATAAAAAAACTTCCATCTGTGGTGTTTGATCTGTGACGGCTGTTTCCACCAATGTTAGATCACGAAGGCATCATCAAGCACAAGCAATGCACACGCACGTGTAAACTCAGACTCTACGGCATCCTGTGCAGGTACGGCAAGACGACAAAAGGTGGGAGGGAAGAAGAGAAAAGAAAGTGGTTCTGGAATGATGAGGGGCTGCTGTCCACGGCCTGGTACTGCTCATTTTCTTTTTGAAAGGAATAAACGTACTCATAAGTGCTGGTCTTTCACATCCATACAGAAAATATGCAGTGTAACTTGCACTGGAGGAAACCCCTCAAGTGTCAATAAAAATGAAGCTTAAAAGAAAAAAAGCCTTACCATTCCTGCCATCATCATATCTTGGTCTGCACTCTCCTGTTTCTTCTTTAGCTCTTCCTCGGCTTCGTGCAGTTGCTGCAACATGTCATCCATTTCTTTGTCCAGGTCGGTGACAGTTGAGAAGGTCTTGTCAGCATCAGCTTTTGCTGTTGCAGCATTCTAAGATCAGCAGGGAAAAAAGCCGAATGAGTTAATAAACTGGGCACAAGGAACAGCAACTCTCCTCCATCAGACCACCGGAACTGCCTGCTCTCACTGGCAGTAGCTCTCCAAGGACTCCAGCAGAGATCTTTCCCCCCATCTAAGATCCTCTCCCTGGAAATGCCAGGGATTCCACTTGAGATCTTTGGTACACAAGCTTTGTGCTCTGCCTTTATACCCCACCTCCAGGTCCCTTGTTTGACTCACTTTCTGTACAGAATTAGCAATCTTCTCAGCATCATCAGCTCTGTTCTTTGCTTCCCTGGCATCAGCGGCTGCATTGCCCAGTGCCAGCTCAGCTTGCCGTGTCTTGTTGTTGGCCTCTGCAATGGTCTGGGTGATGGCAGGAATCTTTTTCAAGGCATCTTCGGCCGCTGTTTTGTTATCATTGACACGCTTGTCAAAGTCTGGAAGATCAAGAGAGCCACACTGGATCAGAATGGATGCTCATCTATTCCGGTGTCCTGATTTCAACAGTGGCCCAACAAGATGCTCTCATGACTGAATTTCCTCCACACAGAGAAATATCATGCCAAGGAGAAGAGTACTCTAGAACACCTTGATTTTTGTCTTTCTAAGTACAGGGAAGCCATACGAGGGGTCCCATTCCCCCCTTCCAAAAACAATTTGAAATGGCACAGCCGAAACCACAGGGTTCTCTCAGTGACATCTAGATTTATTAATTCAGGGAGAAGTAACCCATCTTAGAGGCGAACTCCTGGCCGGGGTAGGGGGTTTGCCCTACTTCAGCTTCTAACAACTGGGCCTCTGTGCTAGGTCTTTACTCACCCACTTTTAGTTTTCTTAATCACTTGTGTAAAGAAGTATTTCCTTTTGTCCCTCCTGAATCTACTACCCATCAATATCATTGAGTGCCCCTGAATTCTAGTATTTGGGGAGGGGGATAATTGTATAAACCTCTATCGTTCTCCCCCACCCCCAGTTGTCTCTTTTCTAAACTGAGAAGTCCCAGACTCTTCAGCCTTTAACATATGAGCTAAGTTAAATATAAGCAGCCAGTGTGATGTGGTGACAAAAAAGGCTAATGCAATCTTGGGGTGTATCAACAGAGGCATAACATCCAAATCGCAAGTTGTCATAGCCCTGCTGGACACTGCATTGGTCAGGCTGCACTTGGAGTATCATGTGCAGTTCTGGAGGCCTTACTTCAAATAGGATGTGGATAGAATGGAACGAGTGCAGAGAAGAGTGATGAGGATGATTGGGGGCCTGGAGACCAAGCCCTACAAGGAAAGACTGAGGGACTTCTGGACAAACATTTGTCAGGGATACTGTAGGCTGATCCTACACTAAGCAGGGGGTTGGACTAGATGGCCTGTATGGCCACTTCCAACTCTGTGATTCTATGATTCTGATAGCAAAGGAGCTCCAAACCCATAATCATCTTGGTTGCCCTCTTCTGCACTTTTTCCAGCTCTGCAGTGCCCTTTGAGAGCCAGTTTGGTGTAGTGGTTAAGTGCACATACTCTAATCCAGGAGAACCGGGTTTGATTCCCCACTCCTCCACTTGCACCTGCTGGATGACCTTGGGCAAGCCATAGCTCTGTACCAGCTGTTCTCTCAAGGACAGTTGTCTCAGAGCTCTCTCAGCCCCACCTACCTCACAGGGTGTCTGTTGTGGGGAGGGGAAGGGAAAGGAGTTTGTCAGCCACTCTGAGACTCCAAGTGAGCGAAGGGCGGGGTATAAATCCAATCTCTTCTTCTTCTTCTTCTTCTTCTTTGAGAGATATGGCAACCAGAACTGCACTCAGTCTTCTGAATGAGGCTGCACCATAGATGTGCACAGGGGCACACCAATATTGGCTGTTTTATTTTGAACCCCTTTCCTAATAATCTTCAGCTCGTCATGCTGCAGGAGGACTCGACAGGACCTACCTTTCAGATTGCCAAGAATGTCTCTGGCCTCCTGGAGAGTATTGTTCCCCTTCCTGGCTGCTTCTTCAGCCAGAGCTTTGGCAGCATCTGCTCGAGCCAGCAGCTGATCAGCAGTCTAAGCAAAGACACGGCATGTTAGCCTACACTCCCTTTTCCTTCCCACCAGCGGGTGCATCTAGCCACACTCCAGAGCTCAAAACTGAAAAGCTTATTTGGATTTATTGCAAACAGGCAGGCTAAGGCATAGGAGAAGGTACTAAAAGCAAAACAAAGCTGGACTGAATGTTATTCAGTGACAATTACAAAAGCCCCCAAAAGCAGGTGATACAGTGCTTCTGAAAGAGGCTCAAAGTTTGGGACATCAGTGAATCTGCTGAAGGTGGAAGAAGTTCCCTAATGGGGGGAAACCATCTGAGAATGCATCTCTTCCTGCCCCTTCTGACTGAACTGATGTGGTGGGAACAGATCATACAGACTATAACAGAGCGCCAGGAAAGGTAATGGTCTCCAAGGTACACCGGGCCTGAGATGCTCAAAGCAGCTTGCACAAAAATTATACTGTAAAGGCTGTGAAGCAAATTTCAGCTGTAGTTTTAAAAGCACATAAAATCGTTAAGAGGGATGCATTCTAAGGAAGACACAGTTGCTATGGAAGAGGCAAGTTCCTCTCATCCCCGTTCTTGACAGATGACTTTGCTCTTCTGAGCAACATGCATTTGGTGCTTATAGCTGTCATAATCCATTTCGGCTTACTTCCAAAGCAGTCTGCATTGTATCTGAAATCACTGAAGGCCAATTCATCCTTTACACAGCAAACAATTATTTGCAGCACAAAATACTGTATAGAATGGTGCAGGATTATAAGCATGGGAAAGCCACAATAATTTGGGGAACCAGGCTTCCCCGGTGTGCAACCACTGTGTGTTCTCCATCCTGAGTCCATTTCACAATAGGTTTACTGTGGCAGATACCAGAACGTGAGTTGATCACTGGAGAAAAGGGGCATCCTCCTGCTGAGAGCCCGAGAGACCATTTTATGATGTGTCCCCAAAGTTCTGCCAGTTCCCCACTCTTGGTGGCTCAGGTTGAGGAGAAATGACAAAGCTTCCCCAGCACTGGTAAAGAAGGGAGTGCAGGAAAACCAAGATAGAAATGGGGCTGGATCTATGCCCCACCTCCTCGTAATCTCAATATCAAATACTTCCCCACTAAAGGAGATAGTGACGTAGCTTTTCTTCAAACACTCAGCTTGCCTTGCAGCTGCCTTCTACTGGATCAGACCATTGGTTATTCAAAGTCAATACTGTGTAACTGGACGGGTAATAATGGCTGTCCCGGATCTCATGCTGAGGTCTTTTATATCACCAACTACCCAAGCCTTTTAACTGGAGATTGAATCTGGGAACTTCTGCATGCAAAGCAGCTGCTCTGTCCCTGAGCCACAGCCCTTCCGTCTCTACTTTGTAGCTTCTCCCTTTAATCCCCCCCCCTTTCAGCCCTCCCCTTCCCCTATTCCTCTACTGGTCATTTATCCTGTATCTCACGGCCTAATCCAGTCCCCCCCCCCCCCCCCCGCTGATGAACCTAAACTTGGCCTTCCAAATCAGGCAGAGCAGAACCCTCAACAGTCATAAATCTTCAAGAACTTGGCTGAAGCTTTCTGAACATCTGGCCCACACACTTCTGCAAAGTTAACCAGTCAGAAATGTAAGAACAGTTAAATATATCACTGTGGCTATTGCATATTTTATGGGTTCGTCAGTGATGCAACTGACCTGCTGTTCAGTCTTCCCTTTCTCCAAAAGATTTTTCACTTCCAGCTCCTTCCCTTTCATGTCTTCAATAAGATCCTCATAATTCTTCAGCTTCCTGTTAATTAGCTGATCTAAGTCTTTGGCTTCCTCCTTGATCTTCTTTGCCTCTTTCTGCACATACCAGGATTTTAAAAAAGAAAAGAAAAGAAAGAACAGGAAGAAAACCAAATGTGATTATGGAAGATTACACTGCTACATTTTCAAGGAGAAGAAATTAGAAACTTGCAGCAGCCGTCTTCAACCCAGGGGTCAAGACCTTCAATCTAAGTCATGGAACCCAACATGCTGCGTAACAAAAGCCTCTATTGTCAGCTTTTTAAATGCTTGTGCACACATTTAAGGAACAACATCCTGCCTCTTTTTGCATGCAACCTGAAATGATCAGGACAGAGAGGCTAAGGCACTTATTGGCGGATAGGAGTAAAGGCACATCTTTTCCCACCACATCACTCTAATGTGACTGTGGTATCACGGTACTTCCTGTGACATGCTTGCAACTCCATGGGTCACATAACTGCCACTTGGGGATTCAAGGTGGGTCCCAGGGGTCAGGACAGTTTGAATACCAGCACTTTGGAAGACCAGGACACAGGATCACCACTTATTATGCTACGTGTAGCACATCCTGGAAATGCCTATATGGTGGCCAGAATCCATTCCCATCTCTCCCCCCCCCCCCCCGGTTGCTCTGGATGTAACTCAGAGGAACCACATTACTTTTTTTAATCTCCAACTTGGGACAGGAGTGGACTGGGCCCCTACTACAGCTCACTATACAAGCCACTTCCATTTTCCTAACTTACTGCATCACACCAGCTGTTGCAGTAGAGTCTCTGTTGGTCCTGGGATGCTGACATGAGCATGCACAGCAGTACCCAGAGGTGTTCCTAATTACTGGAACTACATTTCCCATGGTTCTCTGCATCTCTGGACACCAGGCTAGGTTACCAGAAGCCAATCACCAACAGATACAGCAAACTCCCTAGCAAGGAACTTAAGATTCTGCCCTTGTCTTTAATCATAGCCTTTTCACATTTTCAAATGCTTTTGGAAAACGTTTCGGTACTTTAGGCATAGGGGTGACCTTACCAGAAAAATCAAAGGCTTCCTTTCCTTTTAAATCCTGCCTATTTAGGTTTGTAAAAATGGCTGCACTATGAAGCTTTCAGGCAATTATCCCATAGCTAGAGCTGAGAGCTTGAACCCGTGCTATTAGGTACAAAATGTTACTACCATCGTATTAACTTGGAACCTGCCTAAAAATTCCACAGGCTGAAGGGGGAAGGATGATTTTCACTAATTCCCCCCACCCCATGCTATTTCTGGGCTTGCCCTGTACAGGGAAAGCACTTTGAGGGGCTGCAGCAGGAGAGGGGGAGGAGGAAATCCTTCTGCCTGTGGCAATTTTAGGCAAGATCCAATCCACTGTCATTTTAAGGCTTCCACGGCCACAGTGCCTTAATATGCTGTTCAAGACTGCCTAACTCAACACACCTCTAGGCCTTCTGTATCCACAACCGGTAGGCTGGTGAGATTAGCATAGATCTGCAGAGCTTTGTTTCCGGCTTCCTCTGCTTCAGCATGGACCTTGTTTGCCTGCTTTTCCAGATCTCGGGAAATGTCCTTTGCTTGATTATACCTAAGAGAGAGAGAGAGAGAATCACATCAATCTGGCTCACTGGTCTCACCGCAGGTGAGAAACGTCCCAGTTTCCAATCCTGAGAACACTATATACACTTTATACTTTCCAGCACCCAATTAAAGCTTTTTGTATTCTGGGCTTTTTAGCATTCTAATATCAGTTTGTTTTAATCCTTTCCATTCTTCATCCTGCAGCCTTGTTTGCTGTTGTGGTTCATGGCTAAAGACATCATTTGTCGCACTCAACATTACATTTTTTTGAAATAGTTTTTATTGCAAATTTTTATAGCAAAGGATAAAAAACTAGCAAGAACTAGCAGAAATAGAACAGGACAACAACTTCTTGAGACCACAGCCTGGCTATCAACTTAAAATTTTTGGTTACACCTCCATTTCAGAACACAGTCCAATAGCTATGTTCACCTCCTACTCTCAGACACATTTAAATCCAAATGGAAAAACACCGTTTTGAAAAAAATACAATCAATTGGCATTTCCCTTGACTCCCTGCTTCTGTCAGGTGAATCCCAAATTTTCAGGTCCTTGAAGCAGAGAATGTTCAATATTGAAAGGCAAATTCCCTGTTCTAGACTTACCCCTTCAACATAACCCCGAGAAAAGGGCTGATAGCTGATTATTTTTCACAGCTCACTGCTCCATCACTAAGACGAGCTTTTATGTTAGCACGTTTTGATGCCCTACCGTCAGAGGTCCTTTATTTCCTAATACTCCCTACCCTGAAAGGACCTGCCCATGTAACAGCAGGAACCCAAAATCGATTGCTCACATCTTGCTCAGCTGTGGATTTTATAATAGGATTCAGGATGTTTTTATCTGCCCCCTCCAGCACAACAAGCATAGTCTACCTGAAGAGAGACGTATATCTTTCCTTTTATCAGATCTCCACCCTCACATTACCTTCTCAGTAGCACGATCTCTCTATCGCTAGGAGGGTAAGAGAATATAAGGTCAAAGCCCCAGTGGGTTGACAGTTTTATATTTACATATTCTATATGCATCTTAAAATGTGATCCATGTTGTACATTATCTATGCCAATAAAGGTTGACTGACTGACTTCCGATTTTCTCCACGACAAATACAAGTAAAGTTACAAGCTTAACACATACTTCATAATTACAAAAAATAAGGTTCTCTTTCTTCTGTTATCTAATTCCCCCCGTCATCAAATCCATAAATCATCAGTTCATTTCCCCCCCCATTTCATACAAGAAGTCTAAAAGGGGTTTCCAGTTAGCAATAAATATAGATAATGTCTTTTCTCTGATCAAAGTTTAGCCATCTCACACACAACATTTTTAGATGCCGGCAGAAAAATAAATCTTCAGCCGTCTCAAGTCTCTTGGCTGAAAAGAGCTTTTTACTGATGGATCCTGTACGACAAATGTTTCTGAGCCAGCTTGATGTAGTGCTTAAAGTGTTGGACTAGCATCTGGGAGCCTGAGGTTCAAATCCCTGCTCAGCTATAAAGCTCGCAGGCTGGCCTTTGGGAAGTCATGGCTTCTCAAATCTAACCTGAGTAAAAAGAGGGTAAAATGGAGGAGGGGAAACCAAAATGTACCCTAAACTCCTCAGTGGGATGAAAATATACCGAAATTAAAAGAAATAAAGTCTGCTGCAGTGAAATACACCAGTTGGAAGACAAGAGTTCTAAATTACAAGTCCCTGGTTCAAACCTTGCTACTGCCATGTATTTGCAAAGTGGTCACATACGAATCATTTTCTCCCTCAGCATGCCTCACCCTCCCACTATGAGAATAATACTGACCTACTGTGCTGTGAAGACTACCCTGAGAATGTATGTGAGATTCTTTGAACAGTGTCAGAATACTCTCTATATGTGAACTCTTATTAAATGTCCCATGATACTACGCTTTTGAATATGTATTTTTTATACTTCCTGAATTGCTCTATTACAACTTCTGGGAAGCAATTAAAATGTACCAGTGTTAATCCTCTAAAGTCCTGATTAGTCTGGCCTCCTTCGTGCCTTAGGACCTGCCTTCTCCTCCATTTCTCCTTTGTGCTCCTTCACATCTGCTAGGGAGATCCTGCTCTCATCTGTATTAGGGTGAGATCAGCCAGGGTGTACACACTATGGAACAGTGAAACAGATTTTCACTCTTACTGAAACATGTTCTTCACCTCTTTCTCTTTTTTTGCAAGTTGGTTCATAGTCCAAGGAAGTTTTTTTTGTAAATGCTGATGGTGAAGGGTTGAGGTCTGACTGCCATTTTGGTACCACTAGTCAATACTCCCTCTAAGCTGTGGAGTCTTGTGAGCACAAATTCTACTTTGTGAGCTACTGACATTAAAGTTGTGAGTGAGTAATTTGGCTACTGCATAAATTAGTTTGCTCTGGAGCCATCCTTCCTGAGCTAAGACAAAAATGTGTGAGCTGGAGGTTAAAAAATTGTGAGCTAGCTCACACTAACTCAGCTTAGAGGGAACATTGCCACTAGTTAAACTTTAAATGCCTTTTGAACTCACCGAGTTGTGCTGACTCAGTGAGTGAAATTCTCCATTATACCCTATGGGGACAGACCCCATAGGGTATTATAATGGAGCCTAATAAATTTGGGTTTCCTGAATATTTACCCAAATACCAATACAATATTGATACTGGTATTCGGGACTATTCAGGAATACCAATATTTTTCAGGTCCAATAGACCCAAATTGACAAAACCCCACATTTTTTGTTTGTTTTGAACACCCCTATCTATGTCTGTTTCTGGTTAATGTTTCTGGTTTTATTGTAAATTGATATGGTGTGTGCTGGCTTTAGAGCAGGGGTGTTAAACAGGGGCCAGATTAGGTCCCCGGAGGGCTTCTATCAGACCCGCACTGGAACTGGCCATCTCTTGCTTCCAAGTTCTGTTGCTGCTGCTGCATCATAGCTTGCTTCACCAGACTCTCTCAATTGCTCAGCCATTTCATGTTTTCCCCTGGGACCTTGACTCAGAACTCTGAGCATGAGATTTCTGTGGTGAATGTCAATAGATCAAAAGTAGGTTTGCAGCCTACAGATACACACTTGAATAGTATACTCAAGATTGCAACAGCACAGACATTTTGATGCAATAATTCAGAGCAAGAGGTATCAGTTATCAGATACTGTTAAATAAACAAAATATTGCAAGAGTGCTAATGTTTTAAGCATGTTTTTAAGTAAAAAAAATCTTTGTGTTTGTGACCTTTATAAAATTTATATCTCTGCTACCTGGCATTATATTTATGACACACATGGTCCGGCCCAACAAGGTCTCATTTACGTCAGATCTGGCCCTCGTAACAAATGAGTTCGACACCCCGCTTTAGAGCTTTCAGGCAGAGGGAGCAACTAAGAAAACTAAATAATTCTACTACAGATGTTTTGTTTAATAACAGCCAGGCCAAAATAACTCATGAAGGCTTTTAACTGTGTATTTCTTTTTTGCCTATTCTTTACCTTTTCACACTCATTTTATTGGTTGCTGGTTTAAAATATACTACTGATCACTACTACTGTAATTTACTGAATTTGAATTTAATTGTTTTACAGATACACACTTAAAAATAAACAAGTAATAAAGTTTAATCCCGTCAGCTGCCTCAGGCGCGCTCTGGAGATTGTGAGCTAGAAATCTTTTCTAGAACTAAACTGGGCAAATTAAAAGACAATAAAAGTAAAACCACAGAGTTCTCTGAATGCTATTGCATCATCACCTCCACACCTTCCATTTCAGACTTACTTTCTGTTAAGGTCACCGATGTCATTTGCTGTTTGATTCTCTCCTGCCAGTGTATCCAAGAGCAGTTTATATGCCTGTGCTGATGTATCATTTGCTTCTTTGGCTATGCGCACAATGTCATCAGCTTCTTGCTTGTGCCTGCAGCAATAATATTAGAAGAGGAAAGCAAGTTATCAAGAGACAGTTTCCCTTCCAACCACCCTTACTGGTGGTCTAAACGCAAGGCATTGTTTCTGAACAGACTAGCATGCATCCTACCCTTAGGCTGCAGAATGACCCTCAGCCTAAGTGTCACCTGTGGAGGAAGAAGCCCTTTACGTTGGAAGGAGACTCCTTAAGCTTAAAACTTTGCTCAGTGCAGCAATAGGAACCTGGCCAGTAATCTATATATCTAACAGCGACATGTGGCCCCCTGTGTGCGGATACCTAAATTCACAGATTGGGGCCACTCAGATGCTAAACATATTTCTTGCAAACTTGGGGGACAAATCTGCACATACTGGCAGCTACTCTGGGCCAAGGTGTGGTGGCAGCGGATGCCAGCAGCCGGGCTTAATGGTAGGGGGTGGGGCCTGGAGCTGCACCAGGCTCAGCAATAGGGGGGAAATGGGATTCCCCCACTTGTATTCTTTAATTCTCTGGTTTAGAGTACAGTGCATGGATTGTGCCTGAGTATACAGCCTAACCGAAAGCCAGTCTGTAGAACCCTTTCTGGCAAAGCTTGCCAAAAAGCTAAGGACAAGACAGGCAATCCCCTGATTTATACTCTCATGTATTGACCTGGGGAGCATACAGACACACAAGAGAACCAACCAGAAGCATTATGTCACAGTGAGGTTCGCTGGGACCTCTGTTCCTCTCCAGGAGTGCTGCATGCTCCAGCTACCAGTGCCAAAAATTGGCCATCAGCTATTTGAATTTTGTATCAGGTGCGCTCTGCCTGATGGGAAGTGTTAAGATAAGGATTCCCATGCAATGTCTTGCAGAAAAATCCCTTTCCTGTTAAGTAATAAGACTGCTCAAAGAGGAAACAAGGGGTACAAGACTGCCAAGGGTGGAGGGAAGGAAGAAGAGAATGGTGGACTGATGTTTAGAGCTAGCTGATACAAGCCAATGTTATCAGATCACAAGCAGAGCTAGATGTGAGTCCAGTAACATCTCAGAGACCAAAAGTTTCAGGGTATACGCTCTCAAAAATCCTGCTGGTCTCTAGGTGTTACTGGACTAGAATTTAGCTCTTCTACAGTGGACCAAAATGGCTACCTTCCTGAAACTAGATCACCAGACACACTGATGAAGGTACTTGAGTGTAGATGGTACTTAAGTGGACTGGAGCGCAGGGATAAGAACCAGGCCACACAGCAGAGCACAGTCACACCTCCCCGTTATTGCTTCTTACAAGGCATTTTATATCAGGGAGGAGATATGCTGGAGCCCAATACACATGTAGTGCATGGAGCTTTCAACAGCATTTTCCCTTTGAAATGTTTGCTATGTGTTTTACAAAGGGGGAACACCTGCTATTTATTTATTTGATCTTTATCCTACTCCTTTCCCTGCCAAGCAGGGCTCAGGGCGCCTTTACACACACATACACACACACACCATTATCTGCACAATTTGTACATGTGCACTGTGCATTTTGTACTTTGGTAAGAAAAATGCCTCAGGAAGCAGCTCGCTGAACCCAATGCAACAAGAACCAAAGTATGTGTCATGACTTCTCCAATATGAGGCCATCCTTTCTCTTGCTGAGCACACCCCTCTTTTTCTTAGGGCAGAAGACTGGAGCGAGCACAGGGAAAGAGTCTGGAGATGGTAAAAACATAGGTTGCACCACACAGTACCCACAACAAGGGGGGGAATCATAAACACAGTGGTTCTATGTAACAGGCAGGACAATTAAGGGGGGGCACGGCAGGAGCTAGGAGTATGGGTGACGGAAAAAAGCAAAATTAGGGGGGGGGAGCAGAAAAGAGGAAGCCTTGTGTCACCTAATAATGCCTCAATACAGACATAGCTGGACTTAAAGCACAGAATACCCACCAGGATGTCATGAGCCTTACCGCTGAGCTAGCTGACGGGCCTCATCTACCAGGAGAGTCATATTGTTTGGATCGCTGATTAATCCTGGTGAAGGAATAGTCTGGAGAAGAAAACAAATGCACTTTCAAGAGCCTTTTTAAAAAAACACTGCAACTCATCAGAGGAAAAAAGACAAGCAACAGTGGTTCATACATTCAAAGTATACTGGCTTCTAACAAAGAGTTCATAAGAGAATGCAGTACTAAGGTGCTCCCCCTCAAAGCATGCATGGGGAAGGCATGGTCTGTCTCTGGGGAGCGGGTGTGAGTGTCAATTTTTTGGGTCAGAGCTCTAAAATATTCCCAAATTGCCTCAGCACAGGTACAGAACCCATAAGTGGGACTGTACACAATGAAGAAGCCCTTATATAAGCAGTTATTGTCCATACAATGAAAGTACACTGACTTTGACTAAATACTGCCATAATAAGTGAATGCTGAGCAGCTACTGTAGGGGGAAAAAACCCTGGCTCAGGTCCTACTTTTTTCTCTGGAAGGTGTTCAGAATCTTTACTGCTTTTAGCCAAAGGCCATTACAAGTGTCAAGAATGCTAACTTCAAGACATAAAAACCAGGGATATTAAAATAATGAAAGCTAGGTTTCGCATACTTAAACATACTTTACATTAGAAAAACTATTATATCCTTTACATTATAAGCTAGGTTTCCCATCCTTAAACATACTTTACATCAGAAAAATTATTATAAGCTTTACATTTAAAAAACACATGACAATTTACGCCTGAATCTAAAACAACTTTTGCTTGACTTCCCAGTTACCGGTACATAAAAGAAATAATCTAAATTATACATGGATCTGTATCAGATACAATACAATTTAGATTTCTAAATTTACTGCATTGTTTATTGTAGTACAGTGGTCAGCATGTCAGATCATGAAGGCCAGGTTCAATGCCCTCTCTGCCAGAAAACTTGCTGGGTGAATCTGGGAGAGTTACACACTTGCAGTTTAACCTACCTCACATGGTTGTTGTGCGGAAAAAACAAAAGAGAACAATATAAGCATTTTGGGTCCCCAGTGGGGAGAAAGGCTGGGGATAAGTGAAGTAAATAAAATGAGGAAGTTGGATGACTGAATCCTTTCAACCCCCAAGAAGCTGGTTTTAGAATAGGGCAATGTACAATTGATCATTGTATAATTATGGAAATGTGCTATGTGATGTCAATTCCCTTATGCATTTCCTTGTGTTCCCCGCATACTCAGCAGCCAACAAGCAGTGATAGGCATGGCAAGACAAAGTCATGTTATGCATTCTTCCAAATGTATGTGATACAGAAAGGAGGAACTTGATGCAAGGCTGCCAATATCTACAAGCTAACATGCAACTGTATTTGACTACTAAGAGACAATGGCATTTTTCATTCCAGGGGAATGAAGACGTTTAATAGCTCTCACATTTTTTGTTAATTGTCCATGTCAAAATTTGGATTTTCAAAATTCAGGAATTTCTCCTCTACAATTAATCTTTCCCAGGGATCAGCGACATGACTGAATACTGCCTTTCAAAATGAACTGCCCAGTGAGTTCAGAGGCGAAAGGAGTATGCCAAAGGAAAATCCAGTTTGTAGCAATGGGATTTTCCAGCCACCGCACTCACAAGGGTGAGCACTGGGGGCTGGGTCTTGACCTTCTACTCGTGCTCCATTCACAAAGCAGGATTACAAGAAACCTTGCCGTTGATCAGTAAGGCATAGCGGCTGCAAATTAAGCAATTATTTCAAACAACAAGTCTCAACTGAAAGAAAGGAGAAGAACGACACTTTCAACTTTGTCCTGCATACTTGTCCGGTATCATTTTTTTAAATGTCAAGACTGTTCATTCTGTACATTTGAAGTACACTGTCATGTTCTGTGTTCACTGAAGAAAAAGATCAGAGGAAGAGAAGATACATGTTGCCCAAGCTTCTGTGTGGGCACCTGGAAGTAAGCAATGCTGAACAAGGCGTATTTCCAAGTTAAATGTAGACAGGATTACAGCTCTCAGCAAAAAAAACTGTTGTACCACAAACCAGGTTATTCCAGGCACTGTGTACAGTCTAAGCTGCTTAAAAATGAGGTAGGAATGGAATTCTAAATTTGGGCCCAGAAAAGACAAATCCTGCAAACTAAATTGTGCAAATTAAGCGATTTGCATGATTTCTCATTTTATATACTGCATTCTGCATTTTGTACTGTGTGGTATCATTTGCTTTGGTTCTTCTAGCTATGGGGAGCAGCAAACCATAACCTGTCTAGTGCAAATATTATTCAGCAATATACCTGGGCTTTGAGATTCCGTTGCTTATACCTTTCCAAGTATACAGAAGCTTGCATTACAGAACAACATCAAAAAAGTCCTGACCTGGATACCCAGGCAAGCCCAATCTCGTCAGACTTCGGAAGCTAAGCAAGGCCTCATCTAGATGTAGTACTTGGAAGGGCAACCTCCAAGCAATACCAGAGGTGGGATGCAGAGGCAGGCTAATCAAGCCACCTCTCTGAAAAACATCCAAACCCACAGCATGGGTCACCAGAAGTCATGACTTCCAGGCAAGCACACACACACACACACACATTAAAACAACAACAACAAAACAACAAAAATTCTTCATTTTAAGAATGTCAGCATACCTATATAGCCATGACTACTTCAATCAGGTGGTATGAAATTTCAGAACCAAGCACAGAACTCACTCACCACTTTGGAAACTGCTGCTGATGCTCTTGACAGCTTATCTGCAGCAGTTTTGATCAGTTCGGCTGTGTCATCCACCCGGCTGCGGGCTTGCTCAGCAAGGTTTTCCGTATCTGCTACTGTCTTCTGGATATTCCTTAACCGGCTGAGTTGGCTGGACAGGGTTCTGTTGATTTCATGGAGACGATCCATCAGGCCCTGATCTACATCTGGGTAGAGAAATAAAATTTCCGGAAATATTGAAGCCATGGGTTGGACAAACACACAAACACATGGTTTTAGGGGGAAAGGGTACATGCAGTACTTGTTTTGCTATTTACTGACTGAACGACACAAAATAGATCATTTATACCTTAGTCACCATATTAAATTGTACTATTTGGCATATTTATGGAATTTAAAATTCTAGGTATCCTCATTTTCCAAAAGAAAAATTACAAGTATATCCAGATACTTGAGAATTGCAAACTGCTGCACCCTACGTTAACAGAGCACATGTATCTTTGCCATCTGACAGACAGGAAAAAAATAAATGTTCAAGGCAGAAAATTCTGTGGTAAATACGAACAAGTGTATTATCTGGATAGAAAGGCTCTCAGTCACAATAAGTAGCACTGCCACCATTTTTGGATATAAAACTAAACTTTGCAGCACTGACAATACTGAACTCTACTAATATATCATTAAACACACTGCAGCAAATTAATGGCAGGCAAAACTGTCTACATCTGAACAAGAAAAAAAGATTGCTTGCTGTATATATCTATAGTATGAGAGCTAAGAGTTTGTTCGTTTTTAAAAATGCTCCCTAAAGTTTCCCAATTCTTCCAGAAAAAGTCCTCAGATTTTTTCACACTGTACATCTGGAATGATTAAAATGGTTTGTACAACAAGGTGGTTCTCACTCAAAAAGAGAAAATATTTCATAGGTTTTTTCCCACCAGTGCTCTTCAAAATTTCCCATTTTTTCCCCTTGGATAAACTGATAAATTTCTCAGACTTTCTCATGCTATACATTTTGAGTGTGAAAAACTTTGCTGTAAGAAGCGCTTTACTTATTCTAAAACAGAAAATATTACACAGGAATTTCCTTTTAGTGTTCCTCCAAATTTTCTATTTTCCCATGTCCCATGGGGGAGGGGCACCTCAGGGGGAAAAAAGCGTGTGTGGGGGGGGGGAGATGCTTTCCTCCCAAATTTTTCTGGTTTTTTATCTGGGCCCTCATATATTTACCTCTGAGACAGGCAATATAATAACAAACACAAAAGATGGTAAACAAGTTTTCTTCATTTACCACACTTCTGTTAATTGCACAAGGATGAAAATAAGGCAACTCTGAACCGGTGTTACTGATTTATTCCTTTAACTAAAACATGGGAGTGGGAGTGAGAGGGGGGAAAAGGCAGGGGGGAGATGCACTGGCTTCCAGATGATGCCAAGATTTAGACACTTTGCCAAGGACTGGGCAACAGTGAAGCTGAAATAACCTGAATGAAAAATTATCCTGATGTCGCACATTAATTTGAGGAAGCTGCCTTTGGAAACCCTAAAACGTCTCTAGACTTCTTCAGAGACCAATAGAATGATTACAGCACAATCTTTTCAAATTCATCACTGCAGCTCACTTCTTGTGTGAAACCTCTGGCTTTTCTCAAGTCCCACATCAGCAAAATGCAAAGAACAAGCCTCCCTTTATGCATCTTTTAAATTACCACTGTTAGAATAGGGACTTTAAAGTTTGGTCTCAGACAAAATATAAGTATGCTTACCATGTCGAGCACTAGAGGCATAGTACACAAACATTACTATGTTTGGTGTAGCGGTTAGGAGCATGGACTCTATGCTGGGAGACTGGGTTCTATTCCCCACTCCTCCACATGCAGCTGCTGGGTGACCTTGGACAAGCCACAGTTCTGTCAGAGCTGTTCTATCACAAGCAGTTCTCTCAGAGCTCTCTCAGGCCCACCTACCTCACAGGGTGTCTTGTTGTGGGGAGGGGGAGGGGAAGGAGATTGTAAGCTGCTCTGAGACTCCTTTGGGTAGCGGGCAGGATATAAACCCAATCTCCTCTTCTCTTCTTCTTTCAAAGAGCCTGCCTCCCATGAAACATTTTATGGGTGAATAAAACAGTGCGAGGTATTCTTGGGAGTAACTAAAGTATCCACCTACCTTTGTTGTTTTGGGCATTCCGAAGCAAGTCCGTGACCTCTCTCTCTGCTTCCTTCAACCTGTCTTCAAAGGCCTGATCTGTTATGGTTTCATCACCTGTTCCCAAGTTGGCTATAAGGTTTTCCAGCTCCTGCAACCTCTCTCGCTGTTCTGCCACCTAAACAGGAACGAGAGACAGAAGGAAAGGCTAAGGGGCAAAAAATGTCTCTGTCCTAGGGCAGTAGAGACAGGTCAGGTGCCAAGCATTTAAGACTCCAGCAGGTGTCGCTCAGTCTCTGTGCAAACAGGTATAGGTAGGAAAAGTAGGATTCCACATGGCTGCAAACTTTTGGGTCACTACCACAGAATTCTCATGAGGCCAGGCATCCATTAAACTTATGAAAAGTGCATTACAGAAAACTCAAGATGTATAGAAAGCACTGAGTTGAGATGTAATGTCAGCACTCAACATGGAATGGCCTGCCTGAAGAGGTCAGGAAGGCTGCCACACTTCTGTCATTCGGCAAACTACGTGAAGTAGAATTGTTCAGGAGAGCATTTCTACAAAGGTTATGGGGCTACACTATAATGGAATGGTTCAGGAAGGGAATAGGACTATGCACTATACCCCTGTGTATGGTATGTATTAACTATTTATTGCATGCATGGCCTCCACCCTGGAATTCATCTCAGTATTGTAATAATTGGGGCAGCACACCACAAAGGTTCCAGAAGCTTTCCATGCTAGTAAAGGACTGATTACAGGAAAAGAAATCATTGCTTCCCCCAAGTACCCAGTACTTCAGCGCTTACAAATGCACATAAATGTCTCTGGCCAAAGAAAGAGCATACAGGTTACCACCTCACAACCCTGCTATATTGTCCCACCGGGGGATGGAGACTGCTAAAGCCAGATGGCTAAATAATTTTTTAATTCCACAAGTGATCCTAGAAGGGGCCTACTGTCAAAGATGAGTCTATAAATTCCCTAGAAGGTGTCTTTTGTCTTTTCCATCTTGCTCTTCCCTCTGGGTGAGCACAAGCCATGAAGGCCTATACCTTCTAAAAGAGATTCCACCCTGAGCACATATCAAGGAACAATGGGAGAAGTCCAAAATCTGAGAACCAAGGTAAGGAAGGACTTTTAAATGCTGCAGCTTCAAGAATTATTAGACTATCTAAATATAACACCTGCTATGATAAGTATAGAGTTTAGGGTTAGAAGGATTGAGTGTTCACTTTTTCTTTATAACCTTGCTCAGCCTGATGCTTTACAGACCACGTGTATGCTTTTGATTCATTTCTGAACTTTCTTATAATTTGAATGCTCAAAGCCTGGTCTCTGGACCCATACCACATTTATCTGGTCCCTCTATCTAAAGAGGAGTAAAGGGGAGGGGAAGTGGATGAACTTGCCATCACTGAAGATGGAATGCTCCAAAGTGCAAAAGTGTGATAGATCTCCCCTGCACTAGCTAGGAAGAGTAGAGCAGGAGACTCAGCAATTAGACACAGCCTTCAAATGGCAATGCCGATACTGAGTGCTAGATGAACAAATCCATCTAGCAGGAGATACTCTGTCAGATTTCTTGGTGGCAGTGCTTACTACCCAAAGAGAAGATAACCACAAAGGAGTGAGGGGATTTCCTTACTGGATAGAAACACAGGACAGCAGCAGGAGCTTTTCCAGGCTCCTGAGACTTGAGGGAAAGGGGCTTGCAAAACTGTTGCATCACAGTATGTACCACCCTACTCTTCCTGCATTGTTTTTTACTTATGTAGTATCATTTTCTGCATTGTTTGACATATCCAATATGATACTTTTTGCACTGTTTCTAATTTTGTAATTGTAGTCCTATTTGCCTTGCTTATTAAATGCCTCATGCTATTTGATCACATTCACTTACACTGTGAAATCTGCCTTGAGTTTCAGTGGGAAAGGCAGGCATATAAAATAAATAATAAATGAATGTAAACAAATGGATTGCAAATTGGGAGCTAGTCTTGAGAACATGCTCTATTCTCCTCTGAAGCAATTTCTCTGCTCCTTTCCCAGCACTAACCATGGCTTCACATTAAATAAGCAGAACACCAATGCAAACCATGGTTAACATAAACCAGGCTTCCCTGGAAGTGTGATTTGCAATGATGCTCGACAGCTTGGTTTGGAAGAGCAGGGAAAACAGGTGCAAAGCTCACACTAGGGGAGAGGATAAGAACATGAGGCTTAAGTTCCCTAGCAGTCTCCTGACTTGCAAACCATGGCTTGCAGAAAAGCAAACAGTACATCTACCTGGGATAAAAATTAAAGTTCAAAAACAATTAAAGAAATTAGGACAAGAGCCAAGGAACTACCCCCTCCCCAGTTCAATTGATAGTGGAAACTTAAAACAGAGACACATATCCTGATGTAACCAAGGATCTATCCACTTAAAACTCCTGGGTGAATAAAGAGGTTTGGACAGCATGTAAAGGCGGTCTGGCAAATGAACATTCATGAAACCTTGGAGTTTCATGAATAACATTTGTTATTTTTAGCATAAAATTCCATCTTGTTCCAGACCTGCTTGTGCTGAACCCCCATCCCAGCTTATTTCCCTGCCTAGAAAGTAAACAAGGCATGAACACACAATTTCCAACCTTATCTTTCACCAATCTGTAACAGGCAGGACACTCTTGGCAGCCTGGCCAGGACCGGTTGTAGAAGTAGTTCTCTTCACACTGGTCACAGCGAGTCCCCACAAACCCTTGTTTACACTCACAGCGACCATTGTCTTTACATTGAAGGGAGTGGGAACCCTCAGGGTCACAGTCACATGCTAAGGGAAAAACAAGAAGAGTAAAAATCATGATAAGGTAGAGGCAAGAACAAAACTTGACTGAATCGATCTCTTCCTAAATGTAAACAAATTGCTCTGTGGTACAAATGTCAGTATCTTAATCTTTGAAGTGCCGCTAATATTTGTTAGTCTTAAAGGTTTTGCAGGACTCTCGTGTGTTACAAAAACACACAAACAAAACCCTTAGAATCATGCTGGACAGTGCTGTCAAGTCACAGCTGACTTATGGCAACCCCGTAGGGTATTCAAGGCAAGAGACATTCAGGGGTGGTTTGCCATCGCCTGCCTCCATGTCACAATCCTAGTGTTCCTTGCAGGTCTCTCATCCAAATACTAGCCAGGGCCAGCCCTGCTTAGCTTCAGAGATCTGACGAGATCAGGCTAGCCTGGGCTATCCAGGTCAGGGCAGAATCACTGCTAGCCAACTAGAAACTGAACAAGCTCAGTTCTCACAAACAGCAGAAGAGGTGACCCAAACTGCATTCAGACTGTACCACTTCAGCTACGGACTCGCTTGAGCGAATGCTCCTCCAGACAAAAAAATTTTTTCCCTGTGCACAGGAAAACCAGCAAATCACACAGAAGTTTAGACTGCATCAGAGAAAAGGGTTCTAGACTAGTCTTCTCCTCAGTATGGTGATGTGCCACCTCATTTGCTCTTAACAAGAACTAGGTCACAGGAGGGTTGCTTCTTGCATCACATTTTAATGCATTAAATCCATTCAAGTGAAGCCATGTTCATGTTCCACCATGTAACAAGAGGAACATTTTTAGTTATCGTAAATTCCTATTCATCTTCAAGTATTACTTACTGGAACAACAAGAAGATAAACTTGGGTGGCTAAAGTAGACCCCAACCCTGTCTCCTTACAAATCACAGTGATTGGAAGTCAAAAGTATGGCTCAATGCGCATTCTCCCTCCCTTCTCCAGAGTGACTCCCTCTCCTCCATCCTTGCCAGCATTAAATATGGCTTCACTTTCATGTGAACCACTGCAAGCCAAGCCTCACTTCAATGTACTGTTTCAGTCTTTGCTTTATGAGGACATCATGGGTGGCATCAATGCACATTCAGTATTAGGGATGGGCACAAACCGAGAAATGAACCATAGTTTGAGCACAAACGAGGCCGGTTTGTGGTTCATTTTGAACCAGGTCGTTTGGTCATGTCATTCCCAAATCCGAAACAAACCATCTTTTTTCTGTGGCGGTTCGTTAAGTGGTTCGTTCTCCAGACAGCCTAGTGCTGATTCAATCAATTCCTAGGCAACGCTGGGGGTGGACTTATGAAGGGCCCTAGAAACACCCATAGCAGTTGTCCATAGCTTGATTGGCAGCTCTGGGAGCCAACCATGGAGTGCCCATTCTGCTCTATAAGAGCAGATTGTATATATATATAATACCACACCCTCACTCAGCTGCTTTTACTTTGCAGCAGGAAGAGAGAGGAGTTAGTCGTGTGTGAGTGAGTTAGGAAGAACTGCTTGCTGTGTGGCTGATTTAAGGGAGGGCTAAAGCTGAGATTTCCTCGGGGCACCTGCTTTGGGGGGCTATAACTCAAGACATCCCAAATCCAAGCTTCTCCAAACTTGGAGGGTGGGTGGAGGAGACTCTGCTGTAAACTCCCTGTGAGTCTGGCATCTCTAACTTGAAAGGAGCTTGTTCTACCACCTCCCAAACTGAATGAACCACAAATTGGTTTGGGAAACAGGAAAAGTTCATGGGCTGTGTAATCAAACGAGCCACCATTTTCCCGGTCCGTGCCCATCCCTATTCAGTATACAACAGTGGTTAACACAAGGAAGAAGCGTGGGGGAAATTGCTCTGGAGAAGAGAGCCACAGCAGTCAGTCCTCTGGGCAGCTCCGAGTTTGTAGGGAACCAGCGCTAAAGAAAACATTTCATTTGTTCTTAAAATATTAAGGAAGCGAGACTGGAAAATTTAAATACATTCCTACGTATGTCCCAATTTTACACACTTTTGCATGTTCTCAAGTCTGAGTTAGCGTCTAAAAGCCACATTCCACAGTAGAGGCGTAGGAGTCAGAAAAAACAGGTCAGTTCTGGGACAAAATTCAGCACAAGTGTTTGTGACAAGGAGCAGCAGATGGTTTACAAGTAAATGTAATCAGAATGCCCTGGAGGGAGAGAAAGACAGACATATAGGATACACACACAAGCATACAAAGCCCCATCCTCACTGGCTTGAAGTTCACATAAAATGACAAGAAACAGACAAAAGGAAAGGGGGGGGATGGTATTATGCTCTCTGCCAGGAATGAACAGCCACAGGAGGCTTGTTTCCCCCCTCCCTGCCAAAATGAACTCTTCTTCAGCTGCTGGTTACCAGGATTAGCAAGTGCCACCACAGAATCCCACACAAAGATCGTTTTGGCACCTCCCCTTTACTCAAACAGGATCCAACCCAAACACTGTATGAAAATATGATTTGTCCAGCTCCACTGGCACTCAAGGATGACTTGGGCCTCTGGAATTTTGTCCCCACCCTCTTGATGGTCTTGCCACCTGTCCTGAAACTGAGGGGGAAATGCCCTGGGCTATGCCATCAACCAAAGGACCACATAAGTGTCACCTCCAGCCAAGCAAAACCGCCGCCAATGGAAGATTAGCCAGGCCCTAACGGGACATAAAACCAAAGAAGGTTTTGATGCTGTCAAACTAATCTCATTTTCTTCTTCACCCCTTCTTTCTCTATCCTATCTGTTTGGTTGTCAAGCCTGAGGGCAGGGCCTCTATTCATACAAACCACTTTGGGAGATGGTTTCTTAAAGCATAAAATATAAGAAGTCAACCAAAAGCAAGCAGATCCAGAGGAAGTGGAGGAAGACCACAAACAGATGCAAGATAAGATGGAAAAAAATGTGTTCCCCGCTCCCCCTTACGTTTGCAGCCTTCAGGACCAAATCCAAAATGGTTGGCCTCACACCTCTCACAACGCTGGCCAGTGATCCCTGGCTGGCACTCGCACTGCCCGGTCTGTATGTCACAGTGTCCGTTAGTGGAACCCAGAGGATGGCAGTCACACCTAGGGGAAGCAAGGCAGTGAATGGCTTTGAGCATCAAACACGAACACCAGGATTTCAGGTGCCCATCAAACAAGATTCACACCTTTCCCAAGAGCAATTCACTGTACTACTAGCACAGGTATGGAATAAAAGATTATATGTCAATTACTATCTAGCAATAAATGCATATGATCAAAAGGAACTTAGCCACACATAAAAAACCCACAGAAGGGATTTTAGTTTTAATAAATCAGCTCAATAAAACCAATCCTTCTACGTATATTGTCTGCAGAGCATTAATCCTCATTCTCAAAATAAAAGAAAAACCTGTCATCTAGCCCCTTCTGAACATATGTGTAAAATAAATACAATCTACACAACAATGTTTTTAGTTCTCAGATAACATCACAAAAGATAGAACCTGCAAAATCTGCTTTAAAAATAACATTATGAAAATTCCAGTGTTGCCTCCCTTTTCAATCCAGGGTAAATATTTCGATTTCACTTTCCAGCTGCACCCAGTTAGAAGCATGGCCTTATACTAACCATAGAAACCCAGCAACTAATAATAGGCCTGGTTGCACAATGCAAATATTTACAATCACCAAGCTCCCTTTTGGCTCTAATTCTCTGGGTAGTTAAACTGTTGTTTTTTGTTTGTTTGGTTTGGCCTAAGTTTTGTTACCTTAATGCCGCTGAAAATTCAATAATAAATCAGGAGTCAACAGACCCCATTTTTTTAGTGTATAATTACTTGTTTACTATTGCTTCATGGATGCATGTTTCACTTTACAAAGTAGCATAAGCAGATGACAGGTCCCTGCCCCAGGATGTTTATAATCCACATCTGGACAGAGGGAGACAGACAAAGGCCAGGTACTGGGGTAATACTAGGCATATGTCAGTTGCAAGTACTTGGGGGTTAATTTATGAATGGATTTTGTGAGCAGGTGAGAGGGAATGTGTGAAGCCACAGAACAAAGAAGGGACATGAAGGAAGGAAAAATACACAGGTTGTACTGTGTAGGTATTCTGGAAAGGAGGTTCCAGGACTAAGAACCAACAAGTGAGAAAGGGCAGATATATATTGTTATGTGAATTTCTTCTAGAGGCTTCTAACTAAGAGTTGGATTTAACAAAACCTATAACATATCTACTCCTGGACAAGTTTTTTGATTACCCTATAAACAGGGCTTTTTTGGTAGGAAAAGCCCAGCAGGAACTCATTAGCATAATAGGCCACACCCAACAGTAGAAACTCATTAGCATATTGGGCCACACCCGACAGCACAGCTCCCTCCCAGGATCGGCTTCCCCAGGTTCCCCGTGGCTTGCAGGGCACATGGGGAACCTGAGGGAAGGAAGGCAGTTTCTGAATTGGCTTCCCTCCCTGGATTGGCCTGGCTTCCCCAGGTGCCCCGTGGGTTGCGAGGTGCTTGAGGAACCCAAGGGGGGGGAGACTGTAGGTGTGGCCAACTCGGAAGCCAGCCAGAACTCTGTTCCTGTGTGTTCCTGCCCAAAAATAGCCCTGCCTATAAACTTCTTTTTCCCTCTTCCTGACAGACAGAACTTTGCTTCACCCACCAGTTGCCCTGAGGCTGGAGAAAAGAAGGGAAAGGACACTCTTCCTTTGTCATCTACTAGAAGAATAAGGGCCAGTGGACAGTCCACCATCGCCCCATATTGTCTTTTTAGATTCTGAATGAGAGAGCAAGGCCTGCCTCTTAGCGAAGGAAGCCACATTGAGAGATGACTGTTGGAAAAGCATGGCATAAATCAAATAAACAGAACTACACCACCGCGGAAGCTGCATCAGTGCACACACTCATGTTGAGTATGCTACCCTGCCTCCAAGGGTACCAGTGCCAGACCAAACAGGACCAGCTCACCTCTCACAGCCACGCCCACTCTGCAGGTTGTAGAACCCAGGCTCACAGGAACTGCAGGCCCTCTCCATGACATGTGGAAGGCACTCACACTGTCCCGTTACTTGATTACAGTTTGTCTGCACATTCACTGTGCCGTAAGGATTGCAGTTGCAAGCTGCAAGAACAGGAAAAAAAAGGGGGGAGCATTAACACACGCAATGTGATAAGGATTCTGAGATCACTTCTGGACAAGGGGATGGAAGGGTGAGAGAAATAAAACTGTCCCATCTCCCCTTACAGGGGAAAGGCAAAAGATAGTCTGCAGAATTCTAGTCTGCTATTTCAATATGTTCTTTACGCAAGACATGATATGTGCATTTATGCAATAACCCCCAAGGGGGAGAAAAGACAAGCAAGTTATTGTACAAGTCGAAGACAAAAAAAAGTCAAATAGTACAAAAGGTCATCATTACTAATAGAGGAACCATCTTGTAACAATCAGCTAAAAGCATCCACTGATTTTGGCAAACACTCCTTGTTTGGCCTGTCCACCTTATTCTATCAGGTGCCCTTTATTCCCTTCTCTTCCTCCAAGAAGCTTAGGATGGTGCACGATTCTCCCTTCCCCATTTTATTCTCCCATCTCTATGAGGTAGGACAGGCTAAAGTAAATAACTAAGCACAAGACCACCTACTGAATTTCCATGGCAGGAAGGATAGAGAATGGAACTCGAGTCCTCCAGATACAAGGTCAACACTCACAACCTAATTCTAAAGCAGCATGACAACCCCTAGGGCACTCCAGAATCTCCAAAGTTATTTATCAAGGGAGGGGTATTAGGCGTTTTCTACTGATGAAGGTTTGGATCCAGGGCTTCCATTAATGTAGCTTTAAAAAGCAATTTTGATCTGTTTTCACTTCACACAGAATCCCCTAAAAAAAACCCTCTAGAACAGTTAAAAAAAAAAAAGGCCTTCACATTTCTAGTTAAAATGTCTTTTAAATAATTAAAAGTTGGTCATTTGGATTAATTACATCTGCTCACATTTCATTCTTCATGGGAACACTGCACAATAAAATCTGCTTCATATATGTTAGAGATGTGAGGGGGACATGAAGGGCAACTCTACAAGGGCAACTCTCTAAGATTAGGATGTGGGTGCATGCCCCCTGGATCACAGCTACTGCAAGTTATGAACCCCTGGTTTTTAATCCAGGAAAAGGTTTCAGGTAGCCAGCATTGGAAAAGTTAAACCCCCCCCCCCAACATGCAAATATATCTTTATTAGGACCAACCAAAATGACACAAAACAACATGCAAGCTTTCAAGCTTGGTTGGTCCTAATAAAAAAGCAGTTAGGTATTTCTTGCTTTTAATTACACGCAGGAATGACACTTACCTTTGCATTTGTCCTCCACATTTGGAGCTAAAGGATTCCCAAAGAATCCATCTTTGCACCGGTCACAGTAGAAGCCAGCTGTGTTGTAGATGCATTTCAGACATTCTCCTGTCAAGCGGTTGCAGTTACCAACGGCGTTGGGGTCAATGTTATCACTGCACTGACAGAGGCGGCAAAGCCGGACAGGGCCATTCTCACCAAGAGGGTCCCCAAAATAGCCATCGTCACACAGCTCACACCTTTTACCTGCAAGGGCAGAAAGTCAGGATTTTCCCCAAAAAAAGATAATTCCAGAGGAGTAGCTGTGTTGGTCTGTTCCTAAAAAGCAGATCCTCCACTGCTGCCTCCAAATTTCGCCCCCTTCCCCACTGTTCCTTTGTATCTGTTATTTTTGGAGGGTGGAGGAAGTAGGGAAACTGCTTTCCTTTAATGTGACTCTCCTGGGGCTTCTTGGGATTCAAGCCCAAGTCTGTACCTTAGCCTTTCAAACTGATAACAACTACAAAGAACTCCATCCTAATCTAGTATTCAAAATAGCTCTGTCAAACTGCTACTGTTCCAGCTTGCACAACTCCTCCAGACAGATCTGGAAGCTATCTGTGGACAAGAACATAGGCTGAATCATTAGAAAAGAATCCCAATCCTTATTGCTTTTTGGCAGGGGAATAATTTTAAACTATCCATTCAACCATAAATACAGGTGGTGGAAAGAGAATGTGAAGTGAATTCTACTGATGGCGCCCTGGATCAGACAGGAAAACTGCCTGTTTAATTACTTTCCCCTGCTTCCCTGGATCACTCCTATGTCTTGAAAGCAGAGATGCCAACCTGAAAGGGTTCTGAAAGCTACATCTCTCACATAACTTATACCCAGTGGCAATACTTAGTCCTCCCTCCAAGGGGTTAAATGTCAAAATTCACTCCACGCATACATAGCCAAGCTCTCCTTGATGCAAACTTCTAATTTATTTATTTGATTTTTTTTAGTTGCCGTTACTTAGAACGCTTAAACAATGCAATGAATTAAAAACCAACAAAATCAAATAGTAAGTATAAAATATTAAAATACATGACTCAGCACCTTACCATTCTCAAACCAGCCCATACCACCATTAAATGGTGGGTGGGTAGGTGGGTGGGGAGCTAGGCTGACAATGAAAGGTAGCAGGTTTGTAGACACAGAGTCCTGGGTTGGAAGAGACCATATAAGTTATCTAGTCCAACCCCTGCTCAGTGCAGGAAATCCAAAACTAAAGTATTCCCAGCAGAGGCTACCCAGGTTCTGCATGAAAGCTCCAGTGTGGGGAAGGTTCCCCTCCACTTCAGCTAATAGATTCAATTGTCAGACTGCTCAAACTGACAGGAAGAACCACCAAATGTTTAACCCGGATATACTTTCTTGTAACTTAAGCCCATTACATCTAGTCTTTCCCCTCTTCCATCTGACAACCTTTTAGGTAATTTCAATAGCATGATACGCCCTGAAAGGATACGGTAGCTCAACTGCTTGTATGGAGTGTGCACGGAGTTCCCTAATTTTATGCTGCACACCTATACTTTACTCTTTTCTTCCTCCTTTTGCATCCAGATCCAGCAGGAGAATATATTTTAAATTTATTTAATTAAATTTATCAACCATCCTCCCCAGTGAAACCAGGCTAAAGCCGGTGTACAATACAGTCATATATAACATCAATAAAATAAATTAAAATTTACATAAAGCAATAAAAACATAATAATCTAACGAACTGCTTACAGATATCACTAAAATCCTAGCCACGCTGCTATCTTGTGGGAAACGTGTGGGGGAAATGGAAAGTGGGAGTGCCAAGACTGAACTGTTGCTGTCCTCAACCAACACCTGGTGGAACATCTCTGCCTTGCACACCCTGAAGAACTGTAAAATGTCCTGCAGGGCGTGGCTGTTATTTGACAGAGAGTTCCACCAGGTTGGAGCCAGGGCAGAGGAGGTCTCCAGCTAGGCTATGTTCTGTGACTGTTCTTGAACCACCTTGGAAAGGCATAAGTAGCTTAGGTTACTTTTTCCTGCACTGAGGGAGACTCACTACAAAGACTTCTGTTAAATGCATCCAACAATTACACTTCCAATATATTGAAGCAAATATGTTCAGCAATAACCATGGGATGCCATTCAACTGCTTCCCAATGCAGTATTGCAGGTCTCTGGCATTCAGCATCTCTCTGCATATAGCAAGGACTTCACATAAAGCAGCATTACCTGTGGTACCAACTGGGCAGTTAGTACAAACCACCTCCCTGGTTTTGGGCACTATGGCGCAGCTCGAGCCCCCTGGACACGGACATGGTTGACAATCCGAAGAGCTGCCAGTGGTTGCATCCCCATAATAGCCATCACTGCACTTCTCACAGTGAGGACCCGCTGTGTTGTCCCTGCAGTCGCATGCTCCTGTATTAAAGTGACAAAGAGGGGTGGGGAGGAGATTATTTGGTGTGCTGCGGCTAGCTGACCTGCAGGAGCCTCTTCTGACTCATGTTGTCAGCATGTGCACAGAAAACACGGTATGTATGGGAGATGGCTGGGTCAAGGCAGAGGCCTGCAACCTGTGCCTCTACCACCAAATGTGCAAACCGGGACCCTGTCAGAATCTTTCACAAGCTGTACTAAGCAAAAGTGTATGCTGTAAAATCTTTCACAAGCTGTATGGAACAAAAGTATATGCTGTTGTTTGTTATTACTGGTTATTGTAAGAAACAGATTGTGTTGTACTTTGGAAAACTTGAATTGATACATATAACAAGGATCATATAAGTTACACTGAGCCCCATTGTATTATTCATTCGTAACTTTAAAGAAGAGTCTGTGTATACTGGTTGCCATCTCATGGTATACAGTGCGTTTGTACAGGGATCACGGAAACACTAGTACCTGAAGGGAATTGTAGGCAAAGATTTTCATGGCATTCAAGGACATCTTAGCGATGCTTTAGAGAAAGGGAAATGGCAGGTGAACAAGTATACATCATGCACAGATTTATTCCAGTGCACTAAAACAACTGCGCAGGGTGCTCCTGTGTATATTTATTACTTATCGTTACATCTTATGTGTGCCATTTCCCAAACAAGGACTCATCACAATCAGTGTTTGGGCTGCAGTAACTTTATGGATTATCAGTCAACATAGCAATTATCAGGAATGTTAAATTGTATCATTTTAGCTATGCAAATCAGTTCTCTCTTACAGGATCTTTTTGCTGACATTGCGTTCTAAATTTTGATGTAGTTTGGCTCTTTAATTATGAAAAGGTTGCTTACCCCCTGGGTCAAGAGATAAGTCTAGATAAGGAATGTAGAAAAAGGGATGTAGAAATACTTGTTTGTGATTCAGGCTGCAGAGTTTCAGCCCTGACTTCCTGGCTCAAAGGTAGCAAAGTCTCAAACCAGAGACTCTGACAATCAGAGCCCGTCACCTTCGCCTCTGCACTGCAATGGCAGCTTGCCAGAACAGGCGGCTCAGAGACCAGTTCTCTGCGGCCAGAAGTTGCCGCTAATGCAGTCAGGCAGTGCTGCAGCAATGTCAGGTGACTTGATCAGCCAACAAGATCTCACCAGGCCCTATAAAGCTTCAAAAGCAGCAGCTGAGGTACAGGTCGAGACTGTAGTTCCCTGAGATCCCCTGGAAAAGTTCATTCCCATGTCATCTGTGTCCTTACTTACTGTGGCTTAAGCACCCTTTGCATCCCTGAGACGGTTCTTACCCGATTCAGGGTCACAGGTGTCACTGTGTCCATTGCAGAAACACGGCACACACGGACTATAGGGACCAAGACTAGGGGTTTCCCTTCTGTAGCCCAGGGCACATCGTTCACAGAACTGGCCCAGGTACCCCGTGGGACACGTGCAGCTTTCCACCCACGCAGCTGGTATTCCAGACCCAAGTCGAGCACTCATAATGGTGACGTCATCCAGATATGCAGCATCTGGAGAAAAAATTCAGAAAAGCAAACATCAGCATACATGCATATCAGCAAGGTTAACGAAGGACCAAACAATTTGTGACACTGAGGATCTGTCATCAATCTAGAAAGGGACAGGGTTCTAGCCTAGCCTTTTCACTGGCACCCTAGGTTTCCGTATGGAGAAAACTACTTTGTGTGACAAAGCATTCAATCTCATGAATTGTTACTTCTGAAATGGCATTGTGTGGATGCAGTTTCACCACCCCAGTAAGACTGAGGTCAAGGTTTGCATGGCCCCCAAGCAGCCTCCCTCCAAAGGAAGAGTCACTTAAGCTGGAAGAAGGCTCTTTAGGCTGGAGGAAGGCTTTGGACTTGAGCCAAAAGGAAAGGTGGTTCATAACTATTTCAATAAACAGATGTATAAACTTCGCTCAATGGAGCAATAGGACAGGGGTAAAGTCCCACCCCAGTGTTAAAAGATTAACCCCTTAATTAAAAACCTGGGTACAAAGAAATGTTTCAGCCTGGTGCCTAAAAGGAAGTAGGGCAAACACTAGGCAAACCTCAAGGGTTAGACTGAGCTGACTGAAATTGAATCCGATGAAGATGGGGGTCCTGTGTCTGAGCCAGGGCAGTCCAGGAGTAGGAATCCCACTCCCAAACGATGGGGTACTGCTGGTGCCAGCTCTGGAGGTTAGGAGTTTGGGAGTGCTCTTGGATGCTTCCTTAACAATGGAGGCCCAGGTAGCAGCCATGGCCAAGTCAGCCTTTTACCATCTCCAGCTGATTAGGCAGTTGGTTCCCTTCCTCCTCGACTGCAACGACTTGGCAGTAGTGATCCATGCAATGGTCACCTTGAGATTAGACTACTGTAACACTCTCTACATAGGGCTGCCCTTGTCACAAATCCGGAAGCTCCAGCTAGTGTAAAATGCTGCGGCCAGGCTTTTGATGGGCCTCCCCATGTGGGAGCACATCCAGCCTGTGCTGAAGGCACTGCACAGGCTGCCGATAGCATATTGAGTACACTTCAAGGTGCTGTTTCTTACCTTTAAAGCCATTTAAGGCAAGGGTCTGACATACCTGAGGGACTGCCTTTCCCCATATGTACCCCAGAGAGCACTACGGTCAGGGTCTCAATGCCAGGCTGGCTACAACCAGGGCCAGGGCCTTCTTGGTGGTAGTTCCATACTGATGGAATAAGCTCCCAGAAGAATCAGGTCCCTGCGGGACTATTTACAGTTCCGCAGGGCCTGTAAGACGGAGCTCTTCTACCAGGCTTCAACTAAGGAGCCACCACCATCACCACCAACAACTGAAACTTACAGAGCGCTGGCCCTTGGTTCTGCCATCTACAGCCTGTGCCTGCCAATTACATCAGGGAAAGATCAATGAGCTGAACATCTAGATAGATCACTGAATGCACTCATATGGGACCGCCGTCGCTAAGAAATTAAATTAACACTGCTAGCACTTTATGATATTGAATTGTTTTTTAATGAACGCTTTTTAGATGATTTTATGATCAATTTAATTGTTATTTATGTATTTACTTTTCGTGTAAGCTGCCCTGAGCCTGCCTCGGTGGGGAGGGCAGGATATAAATTGAAATGAATGAATGAATGAATGAATGAATGAATGAATGAATGAATGAATGAATGAATGAATGAATGGCACTCCACAGGCAAGGTGCCCCAGGTGAAGCAGCACCATCTCTAAAGGGGGAGCCTCTGTGAGAGCCGAACTTGTGAGGAGAGCTTAGGCGGCAGGCTGGACAACCCTAGTACTGTAAGGAACTTGACAATTTAGCCTCCAGGTTCTAATGTGGTGACTGGACCTTCCTTCAGAACTCTGTTGCTGGGATTCCAGCCTACCTAGAAATGCTCCTTCTGCTGATTAGTAACACCTGCAGAACAGTTTCTGTTCCTTGGAGATCCGACCTTGGGAGACTTCCTTACAGAGTCTCTATCCCTCCTTTCTAGTTTTCTTCTCACCAGAGGCGATAATTAACTAGTCTGCCCTGATTGGCTGATGAGTTGCTGGGTAATGCACTAATTCCATGTCTCCATGCTATACCAGCTAAGCAGGAAGAGGGCCTATATCCTATCAGATGAGTAAGATGGACGACTAAAGAATGCCATTCAGAGATGCTTGAAGATAGTAAAGTCTAAAGTTTTCAGATAGGCAGATTTTAGATACTAATCGTGAGGTTAACATAAGAACACGAGAGAAGCCAATGTTGGATCAGGCCAATGGCCCATCCAGTCCAACACTCTGTCATACAGTGGCCAAAAATACCAGGTGCCATTAGGAGGTCCACCAGTGGGGCCAGGACACTAGAAGCCTTCTCACTGTTGCCCCCCCCCCAAGCACCAAGAATACAGTGCATCACTTGCCCCAGACTGAGGGATCCTAGCTATACCTTGTGGCTAATAGCCACTGATGGACCTCTGTTCCATAAGTGTATCCAATTCCCTCTTGAAGCCATCTATGCTTGTAGCCACCGCCACCTCCTGTGGCAGTGAATTCCATGTGTTAATCACTCTTTGGGTGAAGAAGTACTTCCTTTTATCCGTTCTAACCCAACTGCTCAGCAATTTCATGGAGTGCCCATGAGTTCTTGTATTGTGAGAAAGGGAGAAAACTACCTATTTCTCTACCTGCTCTATGCATAATATTGTAAACCTCGATCATGTCACCCCTCAGCCGTCATTTCTCCAAGCTAAAGAGCCCCAAGCGCTTTAACTTTTCTTCATAGGGAAAGTGTTCCTACCCTTTGATCATTCTAGTTGCCCTTTTCTGCACTTTTTCCAATGCTATAATATCCTTTCTGAGGTGTGGTGACCAGAACTATACACAGTATTCCAGATGAGGTCGTACCATCGATTTATACAGGGGCATTATGATCCTGGCTGATTTGTTTTCCGTTCCCTCCCTAATAATCCCCAGCATAGCGTTGGCCTTTTTTACTGCAGTCGCACACTGTCTCGACATTTTCATTGAGTTATCTACTACAACTCCAAGATCTCTCTCTTGGTCAGCCTCCACCAGTTCAGACCCCATCAATGTGTATTTATAGTTAGGATTTTTGGCCCCAATGTGCATCACTTTTCACTTAGCTGCACTGAACCCCATTTGCCACGCTTACGCCCACTCGCCCATCCTCGACAGATCCCTTTGGAGTGCCTCACAACCCTCCCTAGTTCTCACCCTCCTGAACAATTTCATGTCATCTGCAAATTTAGCCACTTCACTGCTTACTCCCAACTCCAAATCGTTAATGAACAAGTTAAAAAGCATCGGACCCAGAACTGATCCCTGCGGTACCCCACTGCTTAACCTCCCTCCACTGAGAAAATTGCCCATTTATACTCACTGTCTGTTTCCTATTAATGGGCCAGTTTTTGATCCACAAGAGGACTTGTCCTTTTATCCCATGACTATTGAGCTTGCTTAGTTTACTTGTTTTATGTCTTTTTGTCTGCGACTGAGTGATTTATGCTTTGCAACACTCCTTAAATTAATAAATTTGATTTATATTTCAAGCAGTGTGTGGAATTACTGACTTGAACATAGGTGTACCCCAGGATGAGCCTGGAGAGTGGAAAGCCACGGCCTTGTAAAGGTAGAGCTTTCACTCTCACAAAATAAAAAGGGGAGTGTGTCCTGCCTGCCTGCCTGCTGGAGTGGCTGTTTTCAGTGCTCAGAGCAGGAGGTATTTAGGCGGCTTATCCCTACAGGTCCTCTTCCCACTCTATGTTGTCAGGACTTTGCATTAGGAAACAGTTTCAAGAGACTGCCCTTCGATAACTTTCAGCTTCTATAAAGCAAATTTAATGACATTAACTGTGTGTGAGGCATCTATTGTACAACATCCAAGATTTCCTATTTCCTACCAATTGTAATAAGGGCTGCCTTTATTGCTAGGGCGTCTGGGCAAAGAAGGACAAGAAAATGCAGCTCTGTGTTCATGTAACACTGATTCCTGCTCCCTCTTCCTCCTCCAGTGATTTTCCTTGCGCTTCATCCAGCATTAACTGTGGAGTCACACAACGTGTGCTGAAGAAAGCCCATGATCACCACGAACCAATTTTGCTCATAGCCATAAATTGCAAAACTGTCACTGCAATCCTCTGGATTATGAAAGAATCACAGTTTGCCCCATTGTACCCATAATACAAAAATCATAGCTAAGAACGGCCAGGAAGGGAATAGAGAGGGGAAATTACTGAACAGCAAAGGGGAGGCACAAGGAGAGAGCCTGCTTTTCTGACGGTGGCTCCCAGTTTGCAAGCCAAGGCAGAGAGCCCACGCCATGTCGGCACCTGGCCTGCATATGGCATTGAGGTATCAGAGAGGGTAGGTCCCTTTGCTCAGATGGCAACTTGCCAAACATACTGTTCATAAAAACGTGGGGAGTGGGCAAAGAACGGAGCATTTACTGCATTAAAAATATCTGCATACATCATTCCTTCTGCATACCTGGGCACTTGGCCACGGAAGAACCCGTAAAATCTCTGACCCTTTGATGGGCTGAATGACCAGCCAACCTGACTTTCTAAGCCCATCCCTTATGAAAGGAGATTGCCAGCCTTACAACCAAACTCAATTCTTACTGGAAGAGGAGAGAAAGGAACTCTCCTCTCAATACCGGTTTCAGGAATGTCTTCTAAGCAGACCAGTATCTTGATAAATACACCCTGTGCTCCTAGGAAGGGCTCTGCTTCATGTATAGTTCAGCAAATTTTATGGGACGGTATGTTGAGGCAAGGATGTTTACATTTTGGGTAGCAACTCTAGATATCTAACCACAGCCCTGGGTGCCCCTGCACGTTCGCAGTGAAAGGAATGTTAATTACGCTGCTGTCTTTCTGCTTTCCCACTCCCTGCCACCACCCTCTCCCCTAAGTATGCGTAATTTCCCCAATTCTCCCCCAAATTCCACACATACTAGACATGACTAGCATTAACTTTTTCCATACCACATCAGGCTTGAGGAGTTAAATTATGGCAACCTTACATCATAACACACACATATAGTACCTAAATAATTATGTGGGGAAGCAAGGAAAAGTCAACTGAAGTCAAACAATCCATACAGTATCAGATTATAAAATGCACATATTAGCCTTTGGACAACTACAACAACACAAACAGAACTGAGTTAGCTATGTTTATAAGCAGACGTGTGTGAACAAGACATAATCCAGTCATTCTGACTGCATCAGATCCTACAGAATTCCTATATCTAGATGGCACAGAGGTCATAAGTACAGGGTTCAGGCTATAAGGCAGAATCAGCTCTCTAGGAGGGGTCATCAGCCAAACTCTTCTCTCAATCTCAGTCCCACATACTCCAGAACTGCAGTTTAGACTGCAGTAGATGTTGGTCTACTTTTGTAGTGTGATTTACTGAGATAATGAATTGGAAGCGCTATGGGAATTGGGAACTGCTATATAAATACTAAATATAATAATTCATCCACTGCATGCATATCAACTACATAACAGTGACAATGGGGCATTCCATATAAGTAGCTAATGAACATGGTCCTTATTTGATTAACAGCCAGGATTCTTACAAACTGTGTCGGTATTCTGGTCCCACTCACCTCTGTGAATCTTAAATATGGCTTCATCTCCCCTGCATCCAGAATAGGCATGGGCTCGAACCGGGAAAATGGAGGTTCGTCCTGGTTTGTGAGGTCCCACGAACTGGGACAAACCTCCCACAGTGTGCGAACCGGTTCGGTTCATGATGTTTGTGGATCTTCCCTCCCCTCCTTTCTGCTGGTGGTGGCTCCCCAAGGCAAGCAGAACTGAAGGGGGGGAAGATCTCACAAAAGCCATTTAAAGGGAACATTCCCTTTAAATGGCTTTTGCAATCCATAACACCGATCCCTTTCACTCCCTTCCTGCTTCCAAGTGGGAAAGGGGGGGAGCAAGAGGAATAGCTGAAATGGCTTGCATCCAAGGTTGAAATTTTGTGAGATTTTCTTCCAGGCTTTTTCAAACTTTAAGAATTACTGAGAAAGACAAACAAACCTTATTGCAAGACATCCAGTCTCTGTCTTTCTAAAGTAGGTGAGTGCCCTGAAGTAGGTGAACGCCCTATTCCTTCCCTCATGTTGTAAGAAGCCTATAATGTGGGCAGCTTCTTCAATCTAATCTGCCAGCTGGTGTGCTGACTTACTCCTCTCACTGTAGGTCCCACGAATCTTGATAGCTGTTAAGTTATGAAGCAGCCTCTGGAACTCAAACGGTGTCAAAGAGGGCCTCCAGGGATAGTCTGTTGCTTCGTGGAGTCTGTGGAGAAAGAGCAGTATGTTTTTCAAGAATTCAGACCAGCCACTAAACAAGATCCTTTTACAAAACATGTCAAGTAACTGTGCAATGTTATTGTGCTGGGACATCTGCCTTCCTAAAGCCTAAGTAATAGTGGTTTCTGTGAGTTTTACATCCAATGTTCCAATTCTTGCCCTACCCCTGTGCTGGTATCCCAGGACCTCTGACAGGCCTGTGCTTACTGTAGTCTGCCCACTGGAGCCACAGGGTTTGTGACTTGTCCTTCCAGCAGGACTTCCCAAATTTGCCCAATCCAGAAGTGACTCATCAGTTCTCAAGCAACTTATTGTACCCATTACCCCAACCCCTCTTAAGTGCCTTACTACAGTTTTAACAGACATAAGATTTTGTTTAAAAATCTGGTGGTCTGGGATTGTACAGGAAAATGTTAGCCTAGATCTTAATTATACATGCACGGCAGGACAATCTGTGGTCTTTGTTCAAATTGCTCTATTGATATGCAAAGTGAGGATATGAAAGGACAATAGATGGGAGCCGAAGACCGAATGCAGCCCGTAGGGCAGAATAAGAAACTATATTCAGTGAAAGTGACCTGCAGACTGGCCAGAAAACTCACAATGCAAGCTTTACAACTGAAGACAACAGTGCAATAAAACAAGGGAATAAGTAAGCCATTCCTTTCCTAATCTAGGCACGCAGTGCTCAAAATTTTTCATTAAGATTCTGTTTGCAGCAGTTTATGTCTTCAATCACAAAGCACACACAAGCACACACGTCCCCTCACCTGAAGGCATACTTTAGTGTGTTCTCACTAGGATAAGAGTTGCCTTGAGCAATGAGAGGTATAGATACTCTCAGTCCAGCACCTTCAAGAACGATGTCCTCAGCCGAAAGGCGTGTATCCCGTCTATCAACCCGAAAGGAGAATGTCAAGTTTTGGCCGTAACTCAAGACTTGATTCCCAAGGAACTTGCCTAAAAGGGGGAAAAAAGGGAACTGTGTAAACTTGAACTGCAAATATTATTATATTACTAGGACTGCCAACTCTGGGTTCAGAAATACCTGGAGACTGGGGTGGCGGTGGAACCTGGGGAGGGAGGGACCTGAAAAGGATATAATACCATCGAGTTCACCTTCCAAAGCAGCCATTTTCTCCAGGGGAATTGATTGCCTGGAGATCAACTGTAATAGTGAGAGGTCTCCAGGTGCTATCTGGAGGTTGGCAACCCTAATATATTATGAATGTATGTAAACAGCCACACCACTCTTGCTAGATACCTGGTGCAATGAAATAGATGGGGAAAGGTGTTTCCGAGACCACAGAGATTTCTTGAGTTTCAGTAATCCACTGAACTGAGACTTCAGAGCCATCCCGTTGTTCAGCATGCCAGTCTTCCTCTCCTGATAACCACAAGCAGAAAGTTAAGGGTAAGGTGACTCACCACTTCCCACATTAACCAAGAAGACACCAGACGTGCTTTTTAGTATTTGCATTTTAACCTGACTGGCAAAGCCCGTAATATGAGAGGGAAGGAACCCTCAACTGGAATTCTGAAATAATTTACTGTGACAAAACACCATGGTGGTGGTGGAGGAGGAGGAAAGGGCCATCAGATCACAGCTGACTTATGGCGACCCCGTGGGGTTTTCAAGGCAGAGATGTTCAGAGGTGGTTTGCTATTGCCTGCCTCTGCACCACAACCATGGACTTCCTTGGAGGTCTTCCATTCAAATACTAGCCAGAGCCATTCCTGCTTAGCTGGCCAATATCTGATCAGTTTGGGCTATCCTGGGCTATCCAGGTGACTTGGGAGGTGACAAAACACCATAGACCAATACATTCCAGGTTATAACTATTTCTTAGAGACAAAGTTAATTATTCGTGGTCAGCAGATACTATTACTTCTTGCCATTGGGACTAGCTCGGCTTCTCAGAAAAGCTCTTTAACCTGAAGCACACAGGGCCACAACATTTTCCAACAAGATTCCACTGAGTTCAAAGGAAGACTCTGCTAAATTTAAAACAGCTGTTTTTTAAGAAATAAAAGCTTAACTCGTGAAAGGTATATCCTTGCATGGTTTATACTCCTGATTGCTTGGCAAACTGAACATACTATGAAAGTTACCACTGCCAAACTAATTTGCTGCAGAATCTACATGATTCTTGTTGCTGTCTTATCAGTTTATAGTTTTGCCTAGATATGATTTATATTGTTGGAATGCTTAAGTATGTTTGATCATAGTTCCCTTGGAATGCGGCGTGGTTGCCACAGAAACAGAAGATAAATTATTTTAAAGCTTTACAGTTTGCAAGATATTACACATGTCTTATTCACGTCAGACTGAAAGCCTGAATTTACCGATCTGGAAACTGGAGGTAATTCTGTAGATACTGTAGCCAATGGCATTGGTACAGACCGATGAATGTCCAAAGCAGAAGCAGGGAGTACATCCCCTAGGATTGGCTTGATCCAGATTAAAAAAGCCAGGCTTACACCTAAAAAAAACCCAAAACACCAACATTTGTATTCAGTCTCCATACGTCCTTTCTTCTGCACCTATGCACACATTCTTAGGAGTCTCATTTAACTGGGTCACAGGACGCACTGACAATGCATCAAATAATCATGATGGCTTGGGGACATGGCTTAGTGGCAGAAGATCTGCTGTGCATGCAGAAGGTTCTCAGGTTCAGTCCCCCGCTTCTTCCATTAAAGCAGGGGTCCCCAACACGATGCCCACCAACATTTCCTGGAGCCTGCCAAGTGCTTTTAGAAAGTGGGCGGGGCCAAGCTGGAGCTCTTGCTTAGCAAGGCTCCTGACTGGCCTTTGGAGATTTGACTAGCTGTGCAGATTTTTTTAATTGCTAGAAGAAGAATAAGAGATTGGATTTATACCCCGCCCTTCACTACCCCAAAGGAATCTCAGAACGGCTTACAAACTCCTTCCCCTTCCCCTCCCCACCACAGGCACCCTGTGGGGTAGGTGGGGCTGAGAGAGCTCTGACAGAAACTGCTCTATTTCAAGAACAGCTGTGCCAGAACTATGGCTTGCCCAAGGTCATCCAGCAGGTGCAAGTGGAGGAGTGGGGAATCAAACCCGGTTCTCCCAGATTAGAGTCTGCACACTTAACCACTACACCAAACCGGCTCTCCAAACTGAGCAGCCACCACTGCAGCACAAGGATCTTCACTGGGTGACCAAAGATAAGCTGTGACAGCAATTTTGCGGTCGACCGCGCCTTCTGCAGCAGCCATTCTATGTCAGCTTTTATGCAGCTGCACTCACCACACTGTTCCAGAATTCCAAAAGTACCCACAGGCTGAAAAAGGTTGGGGACCTCTGACTCAAAGGACAAGGTAGCAGATGAATCTGAGGCCTCTTCCTGAGACCCTTGTGGGCTGCTAGCAGTCAATGGGGGTCAATACTGACTTTGAGAGACCACTAGCTAACGGTATAAAAAAAAGCTTCAGGTGCTCATGAACCACTATAGTAGAGCTTTTGTTCTCTTTGTGCAAAGTAACGATAAGCATCTAGGAAGAACACAAGAACAGCAGGCAGGTGGCAATTGCCCTTCCCCTGCAGTGCAGCTGCTAGGACGCTGGGTTTGAATCCCTGCTGAGCATGACCTCACACTTCATGTAGCAACTACACTTGCTGTAGATATTCCTGTGTTGCACCACTGTTTCCAGCAGTCAGTAACTGCAGTCTGAATGACAGATGCAAACCCTTAAAATGTATGCATGTTGGGAGAACAGCAACCCACTCGAAAGATGTATCACTTTTGTAGATAATTAAATTAATATTTTGTATTTGCTCTGGAAAACACATGCATTACCCCCCCCCAACACTACTCCCACAACATAAACAAAATACCACAAAGACACACTTCTCAAACAGCAGATGAGGTAGTAAAAACCTGGGCCTGTGGACTATTACACTTCAGACTGCAAGTGGGGCCCATATGACCAACTGTTTTCTACAGACAGAAAAATCCTACAGAAAGAAACCTGCAGTATGAAGGAAACGGGTGCCACCTTCAGTTTTTTGGAACTGAAGATTATTCATTCATGTAAACCTCTACCCACAAGCTGAAGCGGTACAGCCAGAGAACAGTCTACCACCTTACTTCCTGTTTTGCGAGAAATAAGCCAATATGAAGCTGGGTAGGGCTGGCCAGGATTGGTGGTACACATTGTGAACCAGGTAGTACAAGAGCACTGCTGTGCATGAAGCTATTCCTATGTGTTCTCAGAGATGTGTTCTCCCCAGCTAACCTATTTCACTCGGGTATTTGTGAGTATACAACTAGGTAACTGCCATATGTGCTACCCTGAGATCCCTGGGGTAAGGGCAAAATACAAAACATGATACGTTGGCCAACATTTGAAAATGATAAGACATACCGCCAAACCACATTACCTCTCACAGTTGAACCCTTCTACGTTGTCCTTGCAGGCACAGCGTCCCGTTTCCACATTGCATTCACCTGTACTCCCAGCAGGATCGCAAGAACACGGCCTGAAGAAGAACCAAAAGAAGCCAGTCAGAACACTAAGGACCATAAGGCCTAACGTCAGCATGAGGAGGCAGAATGGGCTGAATCATTCAGACTGCGGGGTGGGGGGGCACATATTTAATGTTACCCTAAGTTAAAACTTCCTGCAACCCAATGATTAGTATGGAAGGTACTAGCCCAGCCATTTACACGCTGTGCTAGTTTCCCACTTACAGAGATTTATTAATGTACTGGAATGGCAAAGAATGAAAGTCTTCACAGATAGTGTGAAATAGTGCAGTCTCTTCAACCACCTCTGTTGCCTCATTACCACCTCGCTGTGACCAGACCTAACAGAACAAAATTTCAAGAGTTCACATTCTCTCTTGAAGCAGTTTCCTTCACCTCCCACTTGATTTAGTTACCTGCAACCAGCCTCTGTGAGAGAGTGGAATCCCGGCTGGCATCGGTCACATTTGTCACCCATCACTCCAGGTTTACAACTACACCGCCCGTAGTTGTCACACTGTGTGCTGAGAGACCCTGTGGAAACAAAAACAGATTTAAGATAGTGCTCATTAAACTGTGTCCTCCAACTGTGTCACAGAGTATGGTTCTCAAATGGGTAGAGAAGATCGATCATTGTTATTTCTGTCAACACCAGGACTAGTCAGACTGTACTTTGTTTAATTTAGTGACTAGTAGCAACTCTGGATTACATACAAAATACCCTCAGCATTTCCAGTCTGAATGCTAAAAGCATAAGCTACATCAATGGCATGACCACTAACACATGTAAGATTTAGGTCATCTGTCAGAACATGCAAGGCACACTGCGTATTTAAATGATTCAAGGCACACTGCATATTTAAATTATCAACACTTCAATTTTTACATTGCCTTTCCACTTGCCTTCTCCCAAGTTCTTTGGATTTCCATTTTACTACCACTATTACCCACTTTAAGATGGTCTCCCCCAACCCCATAATTATATAGTCTGCATTTCAGAGCAAACACCCCACTGAACTTTCCTTGGTTCACCCTCACTGCCTACCATTTGGCCCCCCAAATCCCTTTCCAACTGAGGCAAATCTATTGGTTTTAATGGTAGCCCCTTCCTGGGTACCATTCAGTTGTCTGTCTACTATACTGGGCTCAAGGAAGTTTAAAATCAAATTATTTAAGAGCGTTTTTTATCCCATCTTTCCATATATGGCAAGCAACATACTATAGTTTAAAAAACAAAATTTACAAACTTCTATACCAAGCATAAGTGCGGCGGAATAATAAATCTCCTCACTGACACACTGTACCACATTAGACTGCCGGTGAGGCCCATATGATGTATTATTCTCCCTCTCCCAATTTTCTACACACAGAACCTAGCATCTCAAGGAATCTAGACTCTAACATACTATTCTTTAAAGAAATGTTCAGGGAACTTTTTATATGAAGAGCTATTCAGCTGCAGGAGCTCTGCTTTATGAAGAAGCATTCATTGCCAGATGTAGACCATGGCGGTACAGTCAAGACTCTGCCATCCCTCTGAGAATTAAGACTGTATGTGATCTAGTCAGCATGAGACCCAGCACCACTACCACCACCCCGTTGCCAAATTTCAACTTTTTCCTGAAGTAAGTGAGGTACCAGCTACCAGACTTCTTAGAACTGGCTCCATGAACTCAGTCTCAAGCCTCTCACACTGAGTGAACACAGAGCAGGACTCTGGTCCAAGAAGACAGAGCTTAGAGACAACACGGTGCAGTGGATCAAGCGTTGGGTTGGGATCTGGGAGACCCAGGTTTGAATCCCCACTCTGCCATGAAAGCTCACTGGGTGACCTTGGGCCAGTCACATTCTCAGCCTCACCTACCTCACAGGGTTATCATGAGGATAAAATGGAAGAGAATATAATATTAGCCACTTTGGGTCCCCACTGGGGGAGAGGTGGGACAGAAATAAAGTAAAAAAAAAAAATAAAACGTAAGTTTCAACCTGTAAAAGCACGGGCCAACAACTATTTTTCGTGCAGGGTTACTCTGAAAATCAAGTGAAACTTATATAGGCCATTGCCTCATTTTCCCATGCCCTGAAGTAGCCTGATGGTAACAAGGACAGCTTGGGAAAGAGCTCTCTCAGCCCCACCTACCTCACAGGGTGTCTGTTGTGGGGAGGGGAAGGGAAAGGAGTTTGTAAGCCGCTCTGAGACTCCCTTGGAGACTGGAGGGCGGGGTATAAATCCAATCTCTTCTTCTTCTTCTTCTTCTTCTGTTGCTGCAGATGCCATTTCTCCACACCTTCTTCAGAGCTATGTTGTAGACTGGGACTAGGGTCCTTAAAGGAGCCAGATGTGGCCTAGCGGCCTCCAGTTCCTAAGCCCTATCTTGCCCCTACATAGTTACTAAGCTTTATGATAACCCACAGACTTTCAAAGTCTGACAACTTCACTTACTTCAGGAAAAAGTCTTGATGCTAACTAGACCACAGTGATTGGATACCTTTTAAATTAAGCTGCACTCAAATAAAAATTACTAGCTTCAAGCATAGGAAGCTTCAGTATTTTAAGAGACAACCAGTACTTGAAAAACTAACTTCTCATTAGATAAGGAAGGGAACGCTTCACTTTTGTGCTAGTAAAAAGTTTTAGAGAGAACAAAATCTGCCAGTCTCAAAAGGATTAAACAAAAGCAGAATCATTTATCAACAAAGAACTCACAAAAATCTGTACCATATACAGTCAGCATTCTTTCTGTCTAGCCTATAATTATTTAGAAAACAATTACTCAGACAAAAATACCACCTTAAATCAACACTCGTGCTTTAAATACACACTGGCTGGCTGCATGTCATGGGACATATTGTAAGGTTTCACTGCTCCTTATCAAGCCTTCTAAGATTTGCCCTTGAAGACCTAAGCAACCAGCCGTCATTGCTGTGACACTACCAGACATTTGTACTTGGCAACATTTCATCTATCAGACAGTATAAAGGGAAACACTGGTACTGAAGGGGAAAGAAAGGCACAGATAGCCTCTCTGGATCAAAGGTTCTTGAGGGTGGAAATCCCAGCATACATGCAAACAAAAGATAGCACCAAGAGAAGAATGTCCCAGCACAGCCAGGCTCTGATGGACAAATGCAATGCAGTTTCAACAGGTGTCTGACCTCTCACCTTAATAGTCTATGTACTTTATTTATTCACAACATCTATGTCCTGCCTTTTTGTCAAAATGGCCACCAAGATGGCTTTGTAGCTGAAAAAAAATATTATGCACATGGTATGTATAACCTAGTTATCACTCTCAACAGCAAGTGTGCAAAATTTTGTTCTTATTTTACATACGCAGTGTGTGTAATGACATTTGTGTTTATGGCTTAAAAGGTTGAACTTGAAATCAAGCAGTTAAATCTGTTAACCTCAGCTACAGACTTCACAAGGGTGTGAGAAAACAGGAATGAAAACCAAATTTGCAGTCCTGAGCTCTTAGAAAGAAGAGTGGTATTGAAAAAGCAATAAATATATCATTTTTGTAAAAAAAAATCTGTTCCTTGGCCATGGTAGATTGTGATAAGAATGTTATCGACTGGGAAGTTGCTGACATTCTAGTATGATCAAAAAACAAAATTTGGAGCATATCAGGGAAGGTCTAAACATGTCCTTCCCTTCCAAACACTACAATCATCAGCAATGGGGAATAAAGCCAGCCCCCACTCCTGGCGGAGAAGGTGCTGCATTTGGGGACACAGTTGCCCCCTCCAGCTCTGACGTGAGGCTTGACCCGACTTAAGAGGGACTTCACAGGGTGAAAAGGGAGAGGTGCAATGCAAAACAGCATTCCTTCAAAATTCTTGCAACAAATACTATCCTTCCACATACAACAAAGACATTTTACCAGTCCTTTCACCAAAGTTAATGTGGGGCTCACTTCACACACACTTAGCTCCCTGTAGAACTCATCAACATATAAGGTTGCCAACCTCCAGGTTGGAGATCTTGTGAGATCAGTTCCCCTGGAGAAAATGACCACTTTGAAAGATGGACTCTATGGCATTATACCCCACTGAAGTCCTTCCCCTCCCCAAACCCTGCCCTCCTCAGGCTCCACCCCCAAAATCCCCGGGTATTTCACAACCCGGAGCTGGCAACCCTAGCAATATATGAAGAGAAGAAGAGATTGGATTTATACCCTGCCCTTCACTACTCAAAGGCGTCTCAGAGCAGCTTACAATCTCCTTTCCCTTCTCTTCCCCACAACAGACACCCTGTGAGGTAGGTGGGGCTGAGAGAGCCCTTTCAAAAACTGCTCTTGAAAGAACAGCTCTGAGAAAACTTATGACTGACCCAAGGTCACACCAGCAGCTGCATGAGGAGGAGTGGGGAACCAAACCCGGTTCTCCCAGATTAGAGTCCGCGCTCCTGACCGCTATACCAAATTGGCTCACGTATAAGGTGCTAAGAATTCTCTCACTTCATAGCATATGTTTCTTAGTTAAAGAACACAGAGATCTAGTGTTCCTTCCCACTTACCAACAGGGTTGCAATTACACGGCAGACAGTTTTCCTCACTTCCAAGACGGTAGAAGTTTTCCCGACACCTCTCGCAGTTGGGCCCGTCAGTGTTACCAAAGCAACCTGTGCAGTGGCCACCATGGCCTGTGGAACGGTACAGCTCAGGATCAAAGTAACACTCCTGGGAACGTCCATTGCAGTTACAGGCTGCAGGGGCAAGGCCAAAAACAAATTAATTTTAGCTGAGTTAAGACAAGCTTCCCTTCAGTCCTCCTCACCCCCACCTTTCCACTGCAACAATTCCAGAAGCAAATGATACAAACATTGCAGATGTTCCAAGGCAGATGTTCTGGGCATGCAGAACAATTTAAAAGTCCAACAGTTCAGGAGTGGATGTGAAGAGAGAAGCCAGAAAACAAGCCATTTTTTTGTTTGTATTCTGTGTTAATTGAAGGAGCAGATGAGCTGTCTACACTAAGGGTAAAGGTAAAGGTTTCCCTTGTTTGAAAGCCAGTCGAATATGACTCTAGGGATGCGGTGCTCATCTCCGTTTCCAAGCTGAAGAGCCAGCACTGTCCAAAGACGTTTCCGTGGTCGTGGCCAGCATGACTAGACACTGAGGTGCATGGAACGCTGTTACCTTCCCACCAAAGAGGTACCTATTTATCTACTTGCAATTTCTTGCCTTCAAACTGCTAGGTTGGCAGGAGTTGGGACCAGAGATGGGAGCTCACTCCATCACATGGCACTCGGGTCTCGAACTGCTGAACTACTGACCTTCTGGTCTGCCGTTCAGTGTCTTAACCACTGGAGCCCCACACTAAGGGTACCAAACCTATTGTGCCTGTGAGTACTTTTGGAATTTTGAGAATGGGGAGTGGGCACTACCACAGTATGGCCGCCGTGAGGTGCCGGGGTCAAAGGATACTGGGAGCTTTCAAGCCATTCATTATCCCATGGTGAAGGCAGCTGTTTTGAATGAGTACTTCTTCCTACAGACCCAATAGGATAACTCCTGGACTTTTCTGAAGCCCCTCCTGCTCCAATGAAGTAGAAGAAAACCAGGACTAGATTTCTGCTCTGGGGAAGGGATGCTTTTGTCAACAAGTGGGCACTATGAAACCTATCAGTATGTGGGCAGCATGGTGACCACAGGCACCACGTCGGAGATCAGTGGCTTATACAATGTTTTTGGTTTCAGTCCTTCATCAAAGGTCAAACTATCACTTCCCTTGGATACATGGGGTTGTTAAACTTGGCAGAGGTGCCACAAGTAGCACAGGCAGGAGATTGCCTCGACATGCTTGATTTATAGCATGGGAACCTACGTGTCTGGCTTCAAAATAGCTTGGCTCAGCATATTAAAAACCCCAGGAATATTTTAAGCTAAGCAAGAGCTGGAGGCAAGCAACACTAGCTCTACTCACCAACTCCTGACCTGAACACGGAAGAGTCTTCAACCCTGTCTTGTTGCAGCTTTGGTGAAGAAGTCACCTGTGCACCTCAGTTATGCCAGAGTTCTCTGTGCGATTAAAGACCAGGGAGCCAGCAGCAGAGGTGCATATGGAGACCGCTCTGTCAAAGCCTCTTGTACTAAGATGGAAAGTCCGTGGGCATGTGGGAAACTGACTGAGCTGTATGATGGGGGTAGTCCCTGGAATTGCAGCTATGCTGGAGATCAGGTGGGGAGCCTGGATAGAGCTCCCAGGCCAGTTGTCTGCTTGTTAATAGTGTCAGTCCTCTCCTCCCAGTGTTGTTTCTTGTCTGCTCTCCAGCTCAGCCCACAAAGTGCAGCCTAGCAAAGTGCAGAGGACCAGGCGTGCACTACAGAAACACAGTCTCACAGCTTGGACTTTGTTTGTGGCTCACTCGCTATAAAAGATTGTCCACCACGAATAAGAGGAAACAGCCTTTGGAAAAATATTAGCACATGGACAAAACTGGGTGGGTGGGTGGGAGGAGGGCTGAGATATGCTGCTGAGTGTACCAGATTTTCCACCCCTTTCCAGCTGTGCTACAGTTTCTACCCCCTTCCCACAGCTCTCCCACACAGTTACGCTTGTCTCTGGCATGCAAGCTGCAGGGAAAAAGATAACGGTGAGAGCAGCTTCCCCCAGCTGCATCCTGGGGGGGGGGGGGGGGAGGCTTCTGCTTTCCTTAACACAGACAAACTCAATAGCTCATGTCTAGGACTGCGAGACAGAGAACAAGAGCTCTCAGACATCAGTTTGGTCAAGCCTTCAGGGATGGTTGGGGACTTTCAGCTAATGTCATTTGCAAGAAAGTAAGAAAAGAGGCTCTCGGAAGAAACTCTTCTCCATCCATGCAATGAGTCAGGGATTCCAAGGGGGGGGGGGGAGACACCAGCATGCAACAAAAGGAATTGCAATGTGGTGCAAAAAACCCAAAAAACACCCCGCTATACTAAATGCACCACTTCACTGTTTGCTTATATATGGAAAGCAACATTATCCCAAGGACAGGAATAAAAGTGCACCTTAATTCTCTGATGCGGCCTGCATGGAAATCTCAGTAGGCATGGAGTAATCCCCAAGGTTCTCCTCACTACCCAGGAAACACACCACTTCCTGAGCCATGCTGAAGAGAACACAAGGGAAGGATGGGGTATCACAAGGCACAGTCACTGCGGCTATCCCACAGGGGCATGCTCTCCAGTCGCTTTGGGATCTTGCTGAGAAGCTGTTGCGATAAGGCGACTGTATCATACTCATGCAATTCAGCAAAACAAGGTAGTTTGCATTTACTGTTCACTGTTACTGTTTTACTGTTAGCCTAGTTCCCAACTAGAATTTCCAACGGCATTTGGGGGGAAGGGAGGAGCAATTCTGGCCACCCACCCCAAGGAAACCTTCGATCCTATGCTAGATTATTTCTGGGAGTTTCTTGCCTCCCGGCAGCAGCACGTAGGGGGCATCAGCAAAACTTCCTCCCACCCTATTGTTTTAGTCATCTACATGCCCAGGCCCCCTTCACTGTGCCTAAAGAAGTTCTAGGTAGGACCCACGCTATTGCCTGACCACTGTGCTATTTGGCAAGTACACATGTGGAATTAAGTGGTAATGGGCTAGATGGGGATAAACTAGGGAGGGGCATAGCCAGAAATTTTTGGTTGGCTGGGCATGGGGAAATAAAGACCATCTTTCTGTCAGTTAATATCTTCTCTGCAAATATTACTCCATGTTGTCCCCGTTGTTTGAGGTGAGATGGATGTCTACTGGAGACAGAGCATTCTTTGATGTAGAATAGTGCCTTCAGAACCCCCTCCCCACAGCTGTTCATCTGGCATCCAGCCTGCTGAGCTTTACAAACCAAAGACATTCATATTTTCCCAGGCATTTTCAGACTGTTAAAGGGAGGGTGTGAAACCAGCTCTATCATCGGGTTTTTGTGCTTGCTCTTTTAGTCTTGGCTTTTTTTGATGACAGTTTTATTGCTTTGATTTTTTAGATCCTATAGATTAGAGTGCTGTTGCTTCTATTAGACATGCTTAATTTTGCTGCTGCACATAGTTTTTATTATTATTTTTTTAACTTTTATAAGTTGCCTTGGGAGGTTTTTAAAAAATAATAATTAAGGGCACTGGAGGATACACAGATTTCAGATAAAACAAGTTCTCCCAGGATGTTGTATTCTTGCTACTTCAAGTAAGAATCTCTGGCAACACTGATGCCCCTTCCCCCAAACCCTTGCCTGACAAAATGTTCTAGGTACTGACAGATATGAAGATGCTCATTTTTCCAGCTGTTACATGTAGGGTTTCCACTCAGCACCTCCAAAACAACAAGGCTTCACCTGCCTTATATCCTTCAGGAGTAACATGTTCCCCATCTTCCAGATTCCAACCCACAGTTTGCAATGCCCAGAATGTCTTAAAGGATGCAAAACACAGAACTACCACCCAAAATGGCAATCTCATATTGAGTTGCCAGCCTCTCCACTCTGTACCATCTCTGGTACAACTCTCTTGGTATCCAAACGTCATTACCCCATCAATCAATTATACAGAGCGAGAAAAACACTAGGCCTTCTGCAAACAGTTTTAGAAGGTTGCTAGGCTGCCCCTCCACTGGTAAAGCAGACACTCACCTTTGGAATAGTCAGAAATGTAAAATGCCTTGGCTGTGCCAACTTTGTCAACCAGTGTTATAACCCTCTGGGTCTCAGAATCATTTTCTATGGAAATGTTTCATACTAGTATCATTTCAGTCCACCTAATGCATCATTGACTCAGAAATGCTCCCACCCCCACCCCCCCCAGCAACAGACATATTCATTGGGAAGAAGACGCTAGGATGCCAACACAAGCTCACAGACCTCCTTTCCACCTAACCCATGATAACGACAGTGCAGTGCACCCATCCATCCATAGACTTTATGGAGCAGGATTCTCTCACTTCCCTCCTCTCGCTGCAGTACACTAAGCCTCCTCAAATTTTGTTCCTAGGGATTTGGCTAAACAGGGAATATCAACATAAGTCTTCTGTCTGAAGAGTTAAGCAACATTTAACTCTTCGGAACTGCATGTTTGGCTACATGCCAATAAGCTTAGATTACTGCCCACCTCGTAGACTGTCTCAAACTTTAAAAATCATGACCAGAACTGCCCATAAGCCTCCAATCTCCTGGGAGAACGTAAATGCTACATACTGTAGTGTGCAGGTAGAGGATTCAGTTCCTTAACACTACCAACTTCATTAAAAAAAACTAACCCAAAAACTAAGTTTCTAGTCCTTTTGGTTTCAAGTATGTGTTTGAAAAATACTGGCCATTGCCTGAGAAAAATCTCAGAAGCAAGAGAAGATGCTGAATAGAATTTTCAGTGGTCAGAAGGTTGGGACTTCAGTGCCCTGCAGAGGTTCTTGCCTCACCCCTGTGATGAATAAATTACTCAAAGTGCCAAAAGTGGAAGAATACTTTACATAAATCATGTAGATGTAAATCATGGCACCAAAACTTTGGAACTCTGCCCCCATCCTGGAAGATTCATCTGTCCATTTCTCTTGCCATCTGAAGATTCTTGTTTCATTTGACACTCATTTCATTTGATCCCTCCTTTCTGCACAATATTTTGTTTTTCTTTTTGTCTTTGTATATATTTTAGCGATGTAATTTTTGTTGGGTTATAATGGCTTTAAACTGTGATTTTATAATGTGTGTTTTAATTTGCTAGCTGCCTGAGCAGCCCTTGTGAGGGCAGAAAGACAGGATATAAATTTTGTAAAACAAATAGCAAAAAATAAATTTGTTCACCTTACATATTTCATATCGGCAGCAGTATTCTGCCCTTGTGTTTGCATGACCTGAGTTGTCTTGGTACAGGTTTTTTTTTTTTTTTTAATTACTAAGAGCATAGCGCACACAGCTCTGGTTTCCGTATGGTAGTCCCCCTCGTTGCTATACTAAATCAGTGATGCAAGAGTGAGAAATGCATTTTTAATCTAGCATGATAAACAGATAGGCATGCCAACAATAACCACAGATAAACGAACCACCAGTAGCCAGTGTGGTCTGGGATTTAAGATAGCAACAGAAGAAGAATTACCTAACACTCTACAAGGCCCAAGACATTTCTACCACATGCTGAGTGATAAGATGAACATAAAGGCATTGGAGGGGGGAGACTGAGAGAAAACAGTTTAAAACTACATTAAGCTCCTGCATTAATACAGATGACAGAGACAGGAAGCAGCTAGACTTGCGCTTGCCAGAAGGTGGGGGGAAGGAAGGAAGAGCACACAACGAAGAGTTATTAAAATTGGCTACCACCCACAGGACTGTAGGAGGCGGTGAAAGAATTGGCAGGGAGGCTTTTCCCCCCTTTCTCGGACAAAGCCAGATTATTTAAGAACAATCCCCCTCACACACTTACGCAAACATTCGTTGGCACTCTCCGCCGTTGCTCTTCGCCAAGGCCGGTCGTTGTAAAAAGGAAGGCACTTCTCACAGTCAACCCCAAAGGTATTGTGTTTACAACTGCAAGCGAGTTTTCCATATTCGTTCTTCACACACTCACTTGCATGGCCGTTACACTTGCACCTGCAAGGCGGGAACAGGCTTCAGACAAACGGTACATCTTGTGCCCAGAACACGTCCAAGCCCTCCCACACAGCCGCAGGCCAGCTCGCTTCCAAGGGACTCCCAGGGCCTGGCTGCTCCCCTTAAAAGGAAGGGAATCACGCTGCGCTGCTTTATCACTAGTAATGAGCTGATTTATTCAAGCATCACCAGTGCTATGGCTAAGAAGGCAGGAGTTTTTACCATGTTTTGACATTACTTAACTGAGGAATCAAACTCTTTTCACAACCCATGATGAAAGAGCCTGTTAAATGTAGACAACTGGCAATCTGAAGCCAGCTGTGGTTCCTCAACTTTCCCATTATGATACAACAACTTATTTCTCCTGATGACTCCAATACATGGACAGTAAGCTCTTAAACGTTCAGCTCCCAATTGTGAATAGTAACGGAGTTCGGTTCGTGCTATGAACCTCAGCTGAGATGCAAGTGAAGAGCTCTTTTAACACCCTCTTCCTCTCATGTGTTTTCTGCTGGCTGATTCTCACATATAAACCGAGATTCGGGCGAGTGGAAGTCAGTAACAGTGGAGACTACCTAAACCTACGATGCTGTTCACATGAAGTAAAGAAGGGATTACACAAGTATCATCTTGGCTGGTGCAGAAATAAGCAAGTGGGCAGAATCAATACTGCTAGCCATCCAGATCTCAATTAAAATGAAAGCTACAACAGCCTCTGTTGGAAGTTAGCGATTAACCAGGGCTGCACATATTAACCATGAGAAGACTTTTAAAAGAACACTTTTATTAAATTCCTTTCAAGCCATCATTTGAAACGGAAATCCATTTAGACCGCAGGGTGTAACAAAAATGTAAGGACTATACTGTTCTTCAATGTACAAATACCCTGGGCTGGACCATAAGGGTTTGTTTCTGCTAGTGGAAGGGTGTCTTCTGTCAGCAGAAGTCACCTTATGCATGAGGAAGGTGCTGCATTTAGTGGAACAAATCCACAGGATTCAACTTAATATATCTGGGTCCTTTGCCATCTGAATTTCAATCTGGTCACGGCATGGAAGCCATTTTAGTAGTCCTGAATCAGGACTCCTGATCCATATCACGGCATGATTCATATCACTAACAGATAAGAAATTGTGTTCCTGCAGTATTCACTGCCCGGTGATACCACCAATCACAGTTCCGGACAGCTTGGCCAAAATAAGTATATAAGTATATAGTGTTGTACTGGCTTTAATCATTCTCAGGAATCAGGTTTATCTATTTATTTTATTTATACAGCACTTTCCTCCCCAATGGGGACCCAAATTGGTTTACAACATTCTTCTCTTCTCTATTTTATCCTCACAGCAACCCTATTAAGTAGGTTAAGCCTTAGAGTATGTGATTGGCCCATGGTCACCCAACAAGCTCCCATGGCAGAGCAGAGATTCAAACCTGGATCTCTCAGGTTGCAGTATAAATCTCTGTGCAAGGTTTTAGAAGGTGTGGCTGCGTGAACCTAGTTTGCCCCGAGTGTTGACTTATGGCATTTCACCAGGCTATATCTTGTATCCTATACTATTTTAAGTTGCTGAAGAAGGGCCATACTGAAATGTGGGGCACAGGGACTCTACACAGAGCAGGTATAGGTGTGCTGGCCCCATCTCCCCACTCTCTGCATGCTCAGTCAGCACACAAAGGGGTTGTGTGTACAAGGCAAGAATGCCATTAAGATGCTGATAACATCTTCCCCTCCCCTTTTGTCTAATTACAGGGAGACAGTAGACATTTTTAAAATGGTGCCTGGAGACTGTGGAGGACTAGATGGGACTGAATAAATTAAAAATTCAGACGAAACAGAAGTGTTATGGATTGACAGTTGAGCTGACTCTGGAACAACTGCTTAGCCTATTCTGAATGGGGTCACAATCCTCCTGAAATGTTACTGGTGGTCTATAATCCTAATTCAATTAAGAAGAAGAAGAAGAAGAAGAGATTGGATTTATACCCCACCCTCCACTCCCCAAGGGAGTCTCAGAGTGGCTTACAAACTCCTTTTCCCTTCCCCTCCCCACAACAGACACCCTGTGAGGTAGGTGGGGCTGAGAGAGCGCTTTCCCAAACTGTCCTTGAGGGAACAGCTGGCACAGAGCTATGGCTTGCCCAAGGTCAGCCAGCCAGGTGCAAGTGGAGGAGTGGGGAATCAAACCCGGTTCTCCCAGATTAGAGTCCGCACACTTAACCACTACACCAAACTGGCTCACCAAATTAAGTAAAGTAAATCCTCCTGAAAGATCAAGTAGTTGGGGCGGGGCTGATCTGGATGTCTCATTGCTCCTGGATAAACAGTTGGCAATGATGGCTTGGAAGTGCCTTTGTATGCTTTGGCTGGTTTGATATGTTCTTGGAAATCCTGATGTGGCCACAGTCATACATGCCTTGGTAACCATTCAGGTTAGACTACTGTGAACTGCTTTATGTCAGACTGCCCTTGAAGACAATTCAGACATTCAACTGGAGCAGAATGCAAGTGTGAGAATCCTGATGGAGGCTTGTAAAAGTGAACATATAATTCTAGTGCTACTTCAACTACTACTGACTTTCTGACAATTTAATGAATTTGTGGCTATTTTACAAGCTTCATTTGTTTTTTAATTGGCTTTGTAATTTAAATTGTGGACATGAAACTGTTAGCCACATTGGGGGTCTAAAAGTCAGAAAGACAGTATAAGACTGTTCTAAAATAAAATAATAAAAGATTGGGAATAGAAAGACATTTTCCCCTTCTCAGAGGAACTATTATCCTAGATGAAAATATCAAGTAACCAGAGGGGTACAGTCTGTGATAAGAGGTGGTTTCACATAACCATTTTTTTTAATCACCATCACAGTTTGTTTTCTATCACAGACAGAGTCGTTCCTATCAAATTCAAGTGGCACCCAGCAGTTAACATACTGGTACATGTAAATCCAGTGCCAATGAAGACAATGGATGCATAATCAATACTGGAATAGTGCACAGGCCTGTTAAGTATCAGTCTGGATGTATAACAAATGTTTATGTTCGTTCCTATTCTGGCAGTCTTGGTTAAAGGCTCACTACTGTCCTATCAGTGTAAACTGTGAATGCATTGTGTAAATGTTTTTACTGATGTACACCACCCTGAGCCCTGTTCCACAGGGGAGGTCAGGAAAGAGAGGAGAAGAGAAGAGAAGAGAAGAGAAGAGAAGAGAAGAGAAGAGAAGAGAAGAGAAGAGAAGAGAAGAGAAGAGAAGAGAAGAGAAGAGAAGAGAAGAGAAGAGAAGAGAAGAGAAGGAAGGAAGGAAGGAAGGAAGGAAGGAAGGAAGGAAGGAAGGAAGGAAGGAAGGAAGGAAGGAAGGAAGGAAGGAAGCCACTTAAAAAGACCTGAGGAAGCTATTGGAACAGTGATCCCAAACATGGTGTCTACCAGGGTATTTCCTATCACCCACTTCTATCTCTTCCTCTAAAGCAAGGATCCAGTCCCAGCTTTCTTTTACTTGACTGAAGAAGTAGTGGCTAACATGTCAGAAGAGGTTAGGAATCATCACCTTTTTAGCCACAAGGAGCACCCATTCAGAAACTGCTGTCTCCGCCATAGGAAGATACTTGGCTTGGCACCTCCTAACATTCTGTGGAACCTCCCACCTTTGTATAATTGGACTCTGCCCCTCCTAAGCATGCACTTTGTAACTGGTCCCACCCTCAAGGCAACCATTTTGTGATGGCATCTACTACCTGTTCTCCACATCCCCAAAGTACTCACAGGCTCAAGAAGACCTGCTTGTGTAAGAAAGACTCCGAATAATGGTTCCTTACTTACCTGCCACCCACAGCGAAGTCAGAAATGGCATAATAATAGGACTTGAGAACTTTGGGATCATTGAATACTTCATCTCCAAAGGTGTTAAGACGATTGAGGCTTACTCTAATGTCAGTAGCAGTTACCCATTCCTAAAAGGAGAAACGGAAGTCAATCCACATAACCCAGGTACATAAAAACAGACAAAACCACAGTCAAGTTCAGCTAATGCTATGTGTGAAAGAGGCAAGGGCATTTCGAAGCAAAGTGTGAGCAGAGTTAAAATATAAAGGCAGAAAGAGGAGACGACTGGAGGGAAGATCGGTACGATAACATGAAATACAAGTATGTCCATAGGACGCCCTCTCTGAAAACCCTTCAGTTTTGCTCTGTAAGTTTCCAATATACCTGGAACCCCCTCAAACTTATGTAATGAAGTTTAAGGCATATTTTTAAAAATTGTGTTCACAGAGTGGTGTCTTATTTCAAGCACTCGCTTATTAATGTTTAAGTACCTATCCATAGTTTTTGCCTCTTGGACACGCAAGAGTGGTATGCGACTAATAATGACCAAGTAAACCCAATTAGCTGACCTGAAATGGTTGCCATCTTGAAATTGTCTACCATAAGGTGATACAATATGAATTCCATGAGCAGCCAAGTTCTCTCCCCCATATATAAATTCATATTTATATCCCGCCTTGCCGGGCAGGCCGGCTCAAGGCAGCTAACAGGTTAAAATATCAAACAATAAATACATCAGTTAAAAACAACAGGTACATAAAAGTTCCTAGAATGTAAAGATTTTCACCTAGTTGAAAAGCCAAAAATACAGAAGTCCTAAAGCGCTGGAAACCAGCTGCACAGTTATTATTTCTGTAATTCCCAAATGCTGTGCCAGAACATGGCTAATGTGTCAGCGGAGGCTGTCTGCTTCACCTCTGCTTAATTTGCTCTTCTGGCTTCATCTACTCCTGATCAGAAGGAAGCTGGTAGGAAGATCCATGCAGAAATCTATGGGATATGTACCACACTCCTCCATGCTCTAAAAGTAAACTCCTCCCTAAATAATGGAAGAAAGCACGCCTCGGCTGTTCCAAGTTCGGTAAGCACTTGATTACTTGAAGATGGGATTCTCCCTCCAAATAACAATTCAAGAAATCCCCCAGGCAATAAAAAAGTTTGAAAATGGACAAAGCCCCAGGCTCGGATGGGCTGAAAGCCATGTATTACAAACATTTTAAAGAGATTTTAATGATAACATTTCAAAAAATTAAGAATGAGATAAAAGAAGGAAAGACAATACCTCTGACGTGGCCAGAGGCATATATAACGTGAATATATAATAAAGGCAGCGATGCAACAGTAATAGCAGAAAGACTAAGAAAATGTATACCAAATTTAATACACACTGATCAAACAGGCTTTGTACCAAAGATTACATAATAGATGCAATCCAATTTGTGAACAAGAAAAGAAATAAAACAGTGTTTTTACTTCTGGATACAGAGAAAGAGTTTGATAATTTAACATGGCATTTCCTACTTAATGTACTTCAAAATATGGGCTGTGGCCCTAAATTCTGGAACTGGATGCAAGATAAATACTCAAACCAACAAGCAAAATTTTAATAAATGGAAAATGAACAGAAGCAATTTCAATCAAAAACGGAACATGCCAGAGATATTCCTTGTCACCTCTACTGTTTACCCTAGTGATAGAGACTTTAGCTACAAAGATCAGACAAGGATCAAAGGAATAAAAGTGGATGATATAGAATTTAAAATGAAAAGCTATGCAGACATAATAACCCCCAGGACAGAGTTGGCCTTTTTCATTGCAGTCACACACTGTCTCAACATTTTCATTGAGTTATCTACTACGACTCAAGATCTCTCTCTTGGTCAGTATCTGCCAGTTCGGACCCCATCAATGTGTATTTATAGTTAGGATTTTTGGCTCCAATGTGCATCACTTTGCACTTGGCCACAATGAACCCCATTTGCCACGTTGATGCCCACTCGCCCATCCTCAACAGATCCCTTTGGAGTGCCTCACAATTCTCCCTGGATCTCAACACCCTGAACAACTTCGTGTCATCTGCAAATTTAGCCACTTCACTGCTTACTCCCAACTCCAAATCATTAATAAACAAGTTAAAAAGCATTGGATCCAGTACTGATCCCTGTGGTACCCCACTACTTACCTCCCTTCACTGAGAAAATTGCCCATTTATACTCACTCTGTTTCCTTTTAATAAGCCAGTTTTTGATCCACAAAAGGACTTGTCCTTTTATCCCATCACTATTGAGCTCACTTAGGAGCCTTTGATGAGGAACTTTATCAAAAGCTTTCCGGAAGTCAAGGTAAACAACATCTATTGGGTCCCCCTTGTCCACATGTTTGTTTACTCCCTCAAAGAACACTAACAGGTTAGTGAGACAAGATCTTCCCTTACAGAACCCATGCTGAGTCTTCCTCAAGAGATTTTGTTCATCAATGTGCCTACTAATTTCCCCCTTGATAACAGTTTCCACCAACTTACCCGGTATCGATGTCAGACTGACTGGCCTGTAATTTCCTGGATCTCCTCTGGAACCCTTTTTAAAGATGGGAGTGACATTCGCTACCTTCCAGTCCTCAGGAATGGAAGCAGATTTTAAGGAAAGGTTACATATTTTTGTCAAGAGATCCACAAGTTCACATTTGAGTTCTTTCAGAACTCACGGATGTATGCCATCCGGGCCCGGTGATTTATTAGTTTTTAAGTTGTCTATCTGTCGTAGGACCTCCTCTCTCATCACCTCAATCTGACTCAGGTCTTTCAACACCCCTCCCGAAATCAGTGGTTCTGGAGTGGCAGGCACTTCTCATCTTCCACAGTGAAGATAGAGGCAAAAAATGCATTTAGCTTCACAGCCATTTCCCTATCATCCTTCACTACACCTTTTGCCTCTTGGTTATCCAAGGGCCCCACTGCTTCCCTGGCTGATTTCCCACTTCTGATGTATTCGAAGAAAGTTTTATTGTTGGTCTTCATGTTTTTTGCGATATTCCCTTTTTGCCTGCCTGATCACAGACTTGCATTTTATTTGCCACAGCCTGTGTTCCCTTTTATCAGCCTCACTGAGACTAGCTTTCCACTGCTTAAAAGAATCCTTCTTACCTTTTACAGCTGCCATTACTTTGTTTGTTAACCATGTGGGGGTTTTCTATACCTATTTGTGCCTTTCCTAACCCATGGTATATATTTTCTCTGAGCCTCTAAGATTGTAATTTTAAATAGTCTCCAAGCTTCCCCAATGGCTTTGACCCTATTTTTCCTTTCAGTTTTCTCCTTGCATGTCCCCTCATAGCAGAGAAGTTACCCCTTTTAAAGTTAAAAGTGGTTGTGTCAGTCTTTTTGGGCAACTCCCTATTTATACAAATGTTGAACTCAATAACATTATGGTCACTGTTCCCAAGTGGTGCAATCACTTTAACATCTCTCAACAGGTTCTGGATGTTACTTAGGACCAAATCTAGGATCGCCTCTCCCCTGGTAGGTTCTGTGACCATCTGCTCCATAGCACAGTCATTGAGAGTGTCTAGAAACTCAATCTCTTTTTCCCAACTTGAACACATATTGACCCAATCAATGTGTGGGTAGTTAAAGTCACCTATTACAACACAGTTATTTTGTCTAGCCGCTATCTTTAATTTATTCATCATTTTAAAATCCACCTCTATCTTTTGATCTGGGCGATAACAAACTCCCAATGTTAAGCTTCCTTTTGGGCCCACTAATTCAACCCACAGCATTTCCAGAAGCAAATCCAATTCTCCTATCCTCTCAAGTCTTACTGGACTGTATACCCTCTCTGACATACAGAGCCACCCCACCTCCAACTCCCCCCCCCCGCATCCTTCTGATATAATTTATAACCAGGAATCTCTGTATCCCACTGATTTTCCTCATCCCACCAAGTTTCTGAAATACCCACAATGTCTATGTTTTTCCCTAACACCAAGCATTCCAACTCCCCGGTTTTACCTCGGACACTTCTAGCATTAGTATATAAACATCTATAGTTTCCCATAAATGTTAAGCCCACAACCTTCCTCTTGCTGCCTCAAGACCTTGCCAGGCAGTTCCTAGCATTAGCCACAGTCTCAGTGGACAAATCTAATCCATTTCCTTGTAGGAAAGTAACAGCTACCCCTTCATCTCTTTGAAATGAACCACCCCGAACCAGAGATTTTTCATCTCCTGTCGGCTTTCCCCCAATATTCAATTTAAAAACTGCTCTGCCACCTTTTTGATTTTAAGTGCCAGCAGCCTGGTTCCTTCTTGGGACAAGTGGAGACCGTCTCTCTTGTACAGCTCCCTCTTGTTCCAAAAAGCATCCCAGTGCCTAATAAACTTGAACCCTTCCCCCCTACACCATCATCTTATCCACACATTGAGACTCCTGATCTGTGCCTGTCTCTCCAGCCCTGCACGTGGAACAGGTAGCACTTCCAAGAAGGCTACCTTGGAGGTCCTGGCCTTGAGTCTCCTGCCTAGCAGCCTAAATTTTTCCTCCAGGACCTCACGACTGCATTTCCCCACATCATTGGTGCCAACATGTACCATGACCACTGGCTTCTCCCCAGCACTATCAGCCTATCTAAAACACGCGTAATGTCCACTACCTTCGCACCAGACAGGCAATGTGTGGTTTCGCCACCCAGTTGTCTACCTGCCTAAGGATCGAATCACCAACTACCAAGAGCCCCCCTCCCTCCCTCCCTCCCTCCCAGGGATGGTTCCTTGGTACGAAAGGATACCTGTTCATCAGCTGAAGAAGAGGTCCCTTCTGAGGGCACATTCCCCTTATCCACAGCACAGTGCCCTGTTCCCTCTTGACCCTCATGCTCCCTGACAGCAGCAGGGCTGCCGGATTAAGAGTGGAACATATCTAACAAGTCCCCAAGAGTCTTCTCCATGTACCTCACACCTGCTCTTCCCTCCCACCTGCAAGACACAAAAGAGAGTAAGAGGATGCTCTCCAGCTGTCACTCACATGGACATATTCCCCCACAGACACACCCAAAGAGCAGCTCCTTTTCAATCTTGCCCCTCACCCTCCATGTGTGGAAGAGTCCTAGACAACCTGCATTCTGACTGCAGAAGTCCACCAGAACCCTCAAGCCAACAGTCAGGTCCTTGCCATCACAAGGATTTTTTACCTTCCTGCAGGATGTGAAAATATACAGGTGCAGAAGTAATGAGGTTTTCCCCCGCCCAACTGTCTCCACAAACACTGGTTCATCTCCATAAATGTCACCCTTTCCTAAGATGGAATGGTTTCTCCCAATTCTCAGCCATGACAGCTGGCTCTGCTTCTGCATGATAATGCTGTTCTGGCTGGAAGTGCGAGTAAAATAAAATACCCAAGTTCTTTTCTCACAGGAGAATTTTTTCTTCTTTTCTTAACTAGGACACAGTGTAGTGGCCAGTATTTCAACCCTACTTAATTAAAAAAATTAAATTAATCGATGTGAGTTGTGAACTTGAGAATGATTTTAAAAAAATCACTCTGGCTGAACTTTCTTATGATGGTCATCCTCACCTTGTGACCAGCACTAAAACTTCCCATTTCCATTAAGTCCCACTACGAACTTCAGACGAGAGCTTTAGAAGCCTATTTGAATACGGTTTATAAAATCCTAAACCAACTGTGCATTCCTTCTCCAATTAACCCATGTTGTTACTGCTCTGTGCTTTGAAAGCCATAAAGTTACAAATTCAACAGAGTAAAAAAGAAAACAACCACAGTGTCTCAGAGTGCATAGGCGAGAGAGGTTTTGCTTTTAAAAAGGCCAGCTTTAGTCGGGAATCTAGCAAACAGCTGTTCACTCGCAAAAGAAAAACAGGGGGTCTCAAACTATCATTCTATAGCCAAATAACCAACTGATGCAGAAGCATACAGAGAGGGTCTCTTGCATGCATGTGGCAGAGGCAACGAAAGGAAGAAAAAGACAAGCAGAACTGAACAGCTTTATAAAATATTTACATACCAGCTCTCTCAATACCATACCCTACCTTCCATAAGCCACAGCTATTAACCTTAGCTGTGCAGCTTTGCATTAACTGGTTAGCAAACGTAACTGGTCTCAATGCACTTCTTTTATACTGATTTTTTTTGCTGCAGCAGTATAAGCACAACATGATAGCAAACATATACACACACAAAGCAGACTCATCATAGCCAGAGATTCACACACTACACATATTGACTTGGGATCCTGTGACGTTGCTGTTGGTCTGGGATCTTGGCCACCTCCCTCCAGGCCTTTCCAACTTATTCCTCTCTTCCAACTACAGCTTCCCAAACCTAGTGTCAGGTATGCCTGCCACTTTCCCGGGTGGGAGATGGGATTTACTGAACTAAATGGGATGATTCCACTCCTCCCCTCGTGCCCCAGCTGGAATGCACTCCCTCCTCCTTACTTGCTGGCTTCACAGGAGTTATTATCCGCTTGCTAGCTTCACAGGGTTGTTATCTCTATTCAAGGTTACAGGTAGCTTCACATAGACATGGTTTATGTTTTTAACTTCTGTTGCAGGTGTCATCTATTACCGTCATCCCACTCTTTAGCCTGGGAACTATTTTACGCGGGATTTATCCCTGGGCGGGGATTGGGAGGGTCTGTATGCCAGTCACCATATCTATCCTAACATTATTATCCAACCCCATTACTAACTCAACAAGTGTCCCCTGAAGAAAATCCCCCAATAAACGGACCAGTGGATACTCACCGTGAGGGGTCCTTCTCCTCTGAGATAAGGAGGACATCTTGATGGGTGTTTCCCACCCTATCTGTAGGGAGGCAGGAACTAATTCTTCACTTCCTGTCCTCTGGTGGGATACGCCCCTTCAAGTCAGTTCGGGGACTCCCAGAAGCAGTAGTCAGCTGTAAACCAAAGGCTAACCATAACTAGAAAAATATGAACATAATTAGTCTGAACAGTAAACAGATAATGTGGCTTGAACAAGACAGGAAGGAAGATAAACTCAGAATATAGAAAAGGAAGACGATGAATCTTGGGAGGGCGAAGATGTCCTCCTTATCTCAGAGGAGAAGGACCCCTCACGGTGAGTATCCACTGGTCCGTTCTCCCTCTGAGAGGAGGACATCTTGATGGGACCTCCCATAGCAGTGTCCCTTTAACTGGGTGGGACATCGTCTTCAGATATGAGAGCTTGCTGCAGGACCCTCCAGCCAAAGGCTGCATTGGTCGAGTTGTAGAAGTCGGTCTTATAATGCCTGACAAAGGTAGAAATGGAAGACACGTGGCTATCCAACAGGTTACTTCCACCGAGGCTCGGTTGGTGAAGGCTGCGGAAGTCGCTGCACTTCTGATGGAGTGGGCCATGATACCCGGAGGAGGGGTATCTTGAGGGCCCTATAGGCTTCTGCTATACATCTTTTGAGAGTGGCACTGATGGATGCTGTGGACATTTTGTTGCCCTTGTTGGGGGGTGAGACTGAGATGAATAATGATTCCGTCTTCCAGAAGGAGCTGGTGCGATGTAGAAGGCTTTAAGTGAAACGTCTGACGTCCAGACAGTGGCACAACTTTTCCTTTGGGTGGGTAGGGTTCGGAAAGAAGGACGGTAGGCAGATCTCCTGTGAGCGGTGAAATCTTGAGTTGACCTTCGGGCAGAAGGAAGGGCCGATAGTGAGGACTACTCTGTCCTTATGGAAGGTGCAAAGAGTCGGTTTGGCGGAGAGGGCCCCAAGCTCGGAGACTCTTCTGGTGGAGGTGACAGCTACCAGGAACAGGGTTTTCATTCGCAGCCACATCAGAGGAATCTCTTGGACTGGCTCGAAGGCTGGTTTGGCTACTGCAGAGAGAACCAGGTTAAGTTTCCATGTGGGGAACCTGTGGGGAACCGGTGGGTCCTTAAGTGATGCACCCTTCAGAAAAACGGTGGATGTGAGGGTGTCTGGACAGGGTCCAGCCTTCTACTCTGGGAACTACGGTTACCAAGACAGCTACCTGACAGCGGAGAGTGGACGCCTTCAGACCCGAGTCGTGACCGCCCTGAAGGAAGGACAGAACACTGGACAAGTGTTGGTGTAACAGGTTGACCTTCTTTCTCCTGGACCAGCGAACGAAGGCCTGCCAGGTGGCATTGTAGATCCTCTTGGTGGAAGGGTGCCGAGAGGCTAGCATGATGTCTGTTACTGGTCTGGAGTAGCCTAAGCTGAGCAAGTTTTGCCGTTCAACTTCCAGGCAATCAAACAGAGCCATGCAGGATCTGGGTGCCAGATGGGGCCCTGGGTCAGCATGTCTGGGGATACTGGGAGTGTAACGGGGCAGTTGCCATGTTCTGGAGTTCCAAGAACCAAGGTCTTCTTGGCCAATACGGGGCTACCACTATGATCTCCATTTGTTGTTCTCTGATTTTTCTGAGGAGCTTTGGTAAAACCGGAGTCAGAGGGTAAGCGTACATGAGACCCTTGGGCCATTGGGAGACCAGGGCGTCCGTCTCTTCTGCTGCTTGATGGTAGTATCAAGAATCTGGCAACCCTGTGGTTGAGTGGAGATGTGAATAGGTCCACCATCGGACGTCTGAAGTGAGATGTTATGAGGTTGAATAGGTCCTCTTTGAGGGACTATTCCCCTTCCTGTAGTGTCTGACAGCTGAGCCAGTCCCTCTGGTATTCAGCGAGCCCTTGATGTGTTCCGCTCTGATAGATAGTATGTTGCGTTCTGCCTAGGACAGGAGCTTCAGAGCTTCTCGATGGAGTTCTGAGGATCTGGATCCTCCTTGGGTATTGATGTATGCCTTCGCCACTATGTTGTCTGTCCTGATGAGGACATGATGACCGGCGATTTGTTCCCTGGAGTGGAGGAGGGCTAGGCGGATGGCCCGAGGCTCTAACAGGATGATGGGCAGAAGTTGTTCTTCCTTGGACCACAATCCCTGTGCAGGAAGACTGCACCCCATCCCAGGAGGCTGGCATCCTTGACAATCTGCTTCCAGTCTTGACACAGAAGCTGTTCCTCTGGGATAGATATAAGTTGGTTTTATTCTAGAGGGCAGGCATGAGAGGAAGCTGGCCACAGGCCTGTGGAACTCAATGCTAAGAATGCCTGAGCTCAAGTTTTTTAGCCTGTCATGCAGCACTCAGGTCTTGAACTGCTGAGCTACCAACCTTCTGGTCTGCAATTCAGCGTCTTAACCACTCGAGCCACTGCAGCCCCTCTTTCATGGCGTGATCCACCAGGATAGGCTGGCCTTGACTAGGTGAGGGACTGACATGGGGAGGTCCTGTTTTTTGCATTATCCTGGATTGGAAGGGCCATATGAGTTATTGTAGTGGTCTGGCATGGAGGCGCGCCCAGGGCATGGAGTCCAAGCAGGAGATGAAGACGCCCAGTAGTTTAGCCAGGGACATCAGGGTGGATTGTCTGGCCGTGATGATTTGTCGTGTGAAGAAGCGGATCTTGTCTGCCTGTGTTGGGTAGGAACATGCGGTTCCGAACCATGTCTAAGATGGCCCTGAGGTGCTCTAGGGACTGTGAGGGGTTCAGGGAGCTCTTCTGGAGGTTTACAAGGAAGCCGTGTGCTTTCAGGCAGCAGATGGTTTCCTGAGTGTCTTTGTGCGCTTTGTTTCTAGAGCTGGAGCGAATCAGCAGGTTGTCTAGATAGGATAGACATGATGCTCCCTCTAAGCTGTGGAGTCTTGTGAGCAAAAATTCTACTTGAGAGCTACTGGCATTAAAGTTGTGAGCTAGCGATTGGGCTATTGTATAAATTAGTTTGCTCTGGAGCGACCCCTCCTGAGCCAAGACAAAAATGTGCGAGCTAGAGGCCAAAAAAACTGTGAGCTAGCTCACACCAACTCAGCTTAGAGGGAACACTGGACATGGGTGCCTTGTTCCCCAAGGAGGGCAATGGGATGGATGAGGATCTTGGAAAAGACTCTTGAAGCAGTGGAGAGTCTGAATGGGAGCGCCCTGAACTGCCAATGTTGGCCTAGGACGAAGAATCGGAGGAACCTCTTGTGACACGGGAACATGGAGACGTGCAGATACGCCTCTATGAGATCGATGGAGGAAGGAACTCTCCCGGTTGTAGAGCCCCTGAGATGGATTGCAGGGTCTCCATTCGGAAGCGTCTTAGTTTTACGAATCTGTTGACGTATTTTAAGTCCAGTATCGCTCTACAGCCACCGTTCCTTTTGGGAAAAGTAAGAAAAATGGAATAAATTCCCTGTCCCCATTCCTGGATAGGGACAGGTTCTATGGCTGAGATGGTATACAGGTGTTGGACAGCTTCTATCGTTTTTTGTAGCTTGGAGGCGTCTTTGATCAGGGGAGAGGGAACAAAGCGGTCTAATGGTGTCGTCTGGGAACTAAAAGGGTAATTTCCGAATCCCCTCCTATCAGGCCTGCCCAGGGTATGTGGCATCGCCTTTTCTTGTCCCTAGTTTCTATTAGGATTTTGTCTAGGGAATCTCCGAATAGGCAATCTCCTTGGAATGGGTAAGAAGTGACGGTAGATTTGCTGCGCAGGTCCGCTGGCCAGGCCCTGAGCCAGAGGGTACGCCTGTCAGCTACCACTGAAGCCAGAGCCCTGGAAGGAAAAATCATGGCATCGAGCGTAGCATCAGTGGAGAAGGAGGAGGCCTTGAGAGGGTGGTTAGCTCCTTCAGTGAGACGCTTACTAGACAGTGGGATAAGCTGTATTAGTTTCCTGGACCAGGCAATGGCTGTGTGGCCCACGACTGTGGCTGTAGTGGATGCTTTGATGGCCACAACGGAGGCTTCATGCACTTACCTGAGTGCAAACTTGGCCTTGAGGTCTAGACTGTCTCTGACCAGGCCATCGCCATCCTCGGAAGAAGGCCCGAAGTCTGGAGCACAATAACAGGAGCATCCACTAGAGGGACCTGTACAAGCTTATTAATAAAATATGGTAAGGTAAAGAGCTTTCTCACATTAGGTGGGCAGCGTTTGTTTGCCATGGGTTTGGACCATTCCTTGACTAGCTGATTTTCTAGAAATTCTGGGAAGGGGAAGACCTTTTCTGCCCCTGGGGTCCTGGGGAAATAGTCTTTGCTCCCTCTGGGTCTGGAGCCATCTGCTTTTGAGGATCCGGCTGGGTCCTCTCCCTGCAGCTTTGGTTGTAACTCTAATGCTGACAGGGATTTGGAGAGGAGGTAAGGATATTCTTCAGGTTTAAAGAAGCACATGGAGGGTTCTGGAACCTCCAAGTCCTCTTCCTCCTCCTCATCAGAGAGGAATTCAGCCTCTTCTCTTTCCCCGGTATTCCCAGTATCACTGTCCTCATAATTAGGTGGGATCCAGTGATGAGGGACCCAGCCGGGGTAGGAAAGTTCCTTCCTAGCTGCTTTAGTGGGCCAGCGAGGTCTGTCTTCCTCCTCGCCCTCTTGGTAGTGCCTGTCTGGCACATCTCTATGGGGTTGGTCCTGGTGACAAGGGCCCCCCATGAGTGGATGATCAATACCTCCTCCCTGCTTGTATAAGGGCCAGGAGTAGGGCAGGGGAAATAGTCTGTTCTCCGTCTCCGGAGTTACTCACGAGTAGACCTTCGGCTGGTGTGTCGCCCAAATGGGGCTGGTGTGCGACCTGGGCATTGGGAAGCTCCTGCCCGTCGTCGCTAGTCATGTCTGGGCTTATGGATGTGGCGACAGCCGAGCCGTAGCCTTGGGCCGCCATTTTCTGTGGTCTCCCGGGATCGGGGCAATTCAGAATGGCGCCTGCGCAATCATCCACGTCTTTCTGGGGCTGTTTTTTGGCGCGCTTTTCCTTCTCGTCGCTAGTCATGTCTGGGCTTATGGATGCGGCGACAGCCGATCCGCAGCCTTGGGCCGCCATTTTCTGTGGTCTCCCGGGATCGGGGCAATTCAGAATGGCGCCTGCACAATCATCCACGTCCGTTTTTTGAAAAAACATTTAAGAAAAAAGGTTTGAAAAAAGTTTGAAAAGGTATGAAGAAGAATGGAAAGTGAAAGTTCAAAAAAGGCACGAGTGGCCACTAAGTGCTGCTCTCCCTACTGAGGCAGGAACAGAACTGACTTGAAGGGGCGTATCCCACCAGAGGACAGGAAGTGAAGAATTAGTTCCTGCCTCCCTACAGATAGAGTGGGAAACACCCATCAAGATGTCCTCCTCTCAGAGGGAGAAGAAAGTCTTATTCAAGATCCTTTGTGTGGGGTGAATTCATCCAGGAACTCTCACACCTAGCGTCTATTAGTCAATGCAAGCTTTTCCTCCTCCCCACCAGGAGTAAAGATTCTCAGGGCTGAAAAAGGTGGGGGGAAGGAAGATCCCACACTCCTTGTGTAGGATCGAACCTTCTTTGTGTTTGCTACACAGTCAAAGAATTTACTGTCTGGAACACAATTCTTCACTTCAACCCAAATGTGTACACGACAAGACTAAGCAGAAGAACTCGTGAGCTATTCCACCAAATGATTTGAACAAGCCAGGAAGAACTAAGATGGTAAAGTTCAGCAAATGTAAATTTCTTACAAGGTGTGATGCTTTCCAGACAGAAAAGCAGGTGTGCACATCACACAAACCCTCCCTCAGCTGTAAACCTGAAGGGTATTTCATTTTAATTCCTAATTTCCGCTCAATTTCCATTTGCTATCCTTCTCTAGACCACTGCTACACGTGAGAATCAAGAAATCACTGCTACAAAATGAACCCACCCTCTGTTATTCTTGCCTCTCAAAACGAAGAACTCATGTCAAACTTTCCTTCTTCAGCTGCTGCAACCGCACTTGCCTACACTGTAGGGTAGACACACATGGAATAATCGTTTAGCCATCGTCTTGGTGTTCACAGTGCCTGGTATTTTTCCCATTCATTTCATGTAAAAAAAAAAACGATTTAAAACCATGCTGAGAACATGACAAGGAAGCAGATAGATGCCATGGAGAAACAACAGCAACACAACCCCACAAGCTTTAATTTCCTTAAAAGGAAGAAGTCTGGTTTCTACAACTGAAGTGTAAAGCAATGTAAGCTTAATTAGATAAAAATCAGCATTTTTTTCCTCTTCCAAAGGACAGCAGGACGACGAAAGGACCAGCCAGAGGAATAAATTCCTAGCTGTCTTTCACTGTAGCTTTTAAGAACTATTCTTTATTTTATTTATTGCATGTCTATTCCATACTTCCTCTCCAAAGAGCCGCTGCTGCTTATTTCTCAGCTCTGCTTCCCATCACTATGGATCATGGGAAGATTGTGTCCCAGGATCCAGATCTACCTCCTTTCAGTCTCCTGCCCTTAATGGAACACTGGAAGCTGCTTCAGGTGCTGAGGAAGCACCAGACTGGCTGATATAGAAGTTCTGACATACTAAGCTGTGAAGAATCTTATTAACCAAGGAAATCCCAAGCAGCCTAAGAGCCACAGTGAGGGTCACAGTTCCTGGCTGCATTTACACTGAAGGGAAACTTAGCCTGCTCCAGAGGATTCTAGTGGAAACATGGCTTGTTGCTTAACTCATGCACTTGCTTCCTCCCAATGCACATGGCACAACCAAAGACTTCCTCATTTCAGAAGACTTCAGTCTTCCAGAATGTCCAAATGCAAGTGCCAAGATAAATTTTGCTTCTGCCCCCACCAAAACTGAGGTTCTAAGCCAGGATTAGGCATAGTTTAGAACACCAGTTTGCAGCAAACAAACCTCATCTGGACGTCAGGACAAAACTGCAAAGTTTTCACTTGTGCTCTGTGGCTAAGGGGAGGAAGGAGGGGACATGCCTAGGAAACGTCCCTCACTAACAGAGAGAGGTCTGTGACATCCAAATGGAGCAGGGGTGTCGAACTCATTTGTCTCGAGGGCCGGATCTGACATAAATGAGACCTTGTCAGGCCGGGCCATTAGTGTCATAACATGTAATGCCAGGTAGCGGAGATATAAACTTTATAAAGGACACAAACACAAAGATTTTTTTTTACTTAAAATAAAAACATGCTTAAAACTTTAGCACTTTTGCAATATTTTGTTTATTTAATAGTGTCTGATAACTGACACCTCTTGCTCTGAATTACTGCATCAAAACGTCTGTGCTGTTGCAATCTTGAGTGTGCTGTTCAAGTGTGTATCTGTAAGCTGCAAACCTACTTTTGATTTATTGACATTCACCACAGAAATCTCATGCTCAGAGTTCTGAGTCTAGGACCCAGGTTAAAACGTGAAATGGCTGAGCGAGTGAGAGAGTCTGGTGAAGCAAGCTATGATGCAGCAGCAGCAGAAGAACAGGAAGCAGGAGATGGCCAGTTCCAGTGCGGGCCTGATAGAAGCCCTCTGGGGGCCTGATCCAACCCCCGGGCACATGTTTGACACCCCTGGAATAGAGCCTTGGACACTAAAAACTGAGGCCTACCTGATACAATGTCCTGCTAAATTCTAAGTCTCCTTACCTGTAAAACAGGACTGTTATCGAAGTTGTAAGCGCTGGGCCTTCCCTCCAGAGTTGAAAAGGCCACGTTGCCTCCCGTGAGGGGAGAGATGTCGCTGAACTCATCTGTGCAGAGTGCTTGTTGTTCATCCTCCCCAGTCCTGATGAAACCCCGATTGGGTTTGTGATACGTGTTCTCACAAGATCCACTGTAATACTGGTAAGGCACCCACGGACCATCTTCCCGAGTACGCTTGTAGATGACAAAGCTCTCCGGCCGGCTGGTGTGGAATTTCAGACGTACATATGTAATATCAAAAGCTTTTCCTATAAAAGAAAACAACCAGGAAGAGTTGAGGAAATTAAATCCAAGCAGCTGACTTGAAAACATAAAGAACATCTCTTCTGTAACTACCAAGATTTTTTTTTTTAAATCATTTGATAGTACTATATTCTGGCAAGTGAGAACAAGGAGCTAGACTCATCATATCACAGACCTGTAAACTGTCTCTTCTCTAGACTGCGCACTAGGGAAAGTTTTATCAGTTCAATGAGAATGAGTCTCCGACACCCAAAACACCCACCCACAAACACAACAAAACAGACAGCACAGTGAAGTGGGTAGGTAAAAACAGTTACAGGTTGATAACCTTTATCAACGTAAGTATAAGACTAGTATACCATGTAGTTATTTAAAGGTTATCATAAGCAAAAGCAGCACGGCTGACTTCCACATTTTCTTAGTTCACTAAGGCAATCTGTTATCAATCATATTTGCTTCCTGCCTTTCTCTTTGAGGAGTTCAAAGCTGGGTACACACTGACAACAGCCCTGTTATGTTGATTGAGATCTACTGATTGGCCCAAGGTCCCACAGTGAGCTTTATGAGATGACTGGGGATTTGACTCACATCTCCCCAGTTCGAGTACACACTGATATTCATTCCAATTTTCAACCATGTCTATGGAATACAACTGTAATGGCCATCCTTAAAAAATAGTTATGAATCCATCATCTAAGCTATATCACACACATAAAGTACTTGTAGTAAGGAACAAGCAGCAGGAGCAACATTTTTCTTTATAGTTACCATGAGATCTATTATTCCTTAGGAATGCACATACCAGATTCCCAGTTTATTATACGAAAAATCTATAGTAGACTGCTGATACCACAGGTTTGTATTTTGTTACTAGCCCCTGCTGTTTTACTTATGATTTCTTTAGAACCATTTATATGCCACAGCTCTACAGAATCTGTTCAAAGAGGCTTACAAAGTAAAACATGGTAAAATCATAAAAGTCATGCAAAGTAACAAATTATTACAACAAACAACTAAAACCAAAGCATAACAGTAAAAAAAAAAACAACCCACAAACTTCCAGCAACCTAAAACTATTGGCACAGAACAGCTCTCAGGCTAGAAGCAGACTGAAAACAAATTTAAAAGAATTAACCCCACAGATCTGTTCTACAGAGAATGTTACAGATCTACATACATGTGAAACCAGTAGTCCTTAACACTGAGGCTGCTTGTATCCTATCAGTGCTTTAGGGGTGAATAAACTGCCGGATGTGACTTGGGCAGGGCAGGAATGAACTCCTCTGAAAACTGATAACTTAAGAGCTAAAGTATAAACTGTGGCAAGTAATTTGTACGAATACTAGTAATTGTATTCTGTCTATACTGTTAACCGCATCTGGCTGCTTGCGTAAGATGGAAATACTGTGTATTTCACCATGTAAATAGTTTTATCCATGTATTAATACATTTCATGCAACTGCCAAATAAACTTAATTATCTCAAAAGCAAGCAAGCAAGCAAGCAAGCAAGAAAGAAAGAATTAACCCTTTAATTAAATGCCTGGGTTTAAAAAATATGTTTGGCCTGGTGTATACCAGGGAAGGCACCAAGTGATCCTCAAAGGAAAGGGCATCACAATATTTGAACGCAATTCTTAAAAGATATTCTTTCACCCCCAGCTTCTTGAGTGTTGTATAGTTTTAATTTTTGACATTCTAGCTTTAGATGGCTGAAGATCAGAGCTTGCTATCAAGATACTGCTATAGCTTAAAAGCACAAAAATCTAGTGATGTGTAAAAATATTATACTTTTAGTCATTTGGGTATAATGATGCTAGTGCTAAGGTCTGGAAATATGGCCCTGAGAATTATGCCTGGATGAGTATTTGGTCCAGTCATAGATCGTGAATGCACTGCAGGTCTCCAGATTATAGCTGGCACGGCACATCTATCTACGAGCTGCCAAGTCACCTATTCAAAGTGAACCCTAGCCAGAAGTTCTATTAGTTGCTTTTGACAGGTTGTTAACCTGGCTGCTTGAGCTTCTTGCCCAGCTATATGAGGACACTGGAAGTGTTACTGAGGTAATACCACGAAGGACTAGAAATTCAATGTACGTGCTCCTAATTTGATAAAAATGGGATCTACATAATCTTGGGCTCGTACTGGGAGACCCAGTGCCTGTGGACATCATCCTGGGATGCAGAGCCAGAAAGAAACCAACTTAGAAGAACTGTGGAAGATGAACTTTACGAGAGAAGGTAATATGTTCAACTTTCCACTTTCCTTACAGTCGACACAGCAAAGAGCTGTTGGAGCGGATCCAGAGAACTTGGCAACTGGGACTCTCATTGTTACAGTTAGAACCCATAGTTACCCATTTCATTCTATTACAGTTTGAAGGATGGAATTGTTCTCCATTTAACTTACAGCCCTAGAAAGAAGAAGCCAGAGAACAAGGCAGAAGCTCTCTCAGTATCATGCATTATCTTTGTAGACAATGACGAAAGGATATTCAGGATTTACAAGCTTTCATAACATGCAAAAGTCTGCACCCTCCCTTCATCCCAGTGAAGTAAAACGAACCCTTCCTAGTCTACATGTATCTTCAAGCAGGTCTGTAGCGTTTAGCAGACGAACCTCCCTAACAGATTCCTTCCGGATACTCGCAAACACACCCAAGTAAATGTCCCTGTCAAAAACATCAGTGGTTACTCACAGGAATTGCTTCTTCAATGGCACACTGAATACATTGCTCAAAGCCAGCAATTTCCAACTTTCCCCTTTCAGGGAGCCCTTTCTATATAATTGTCTGACAAAGAATCAGTTCAGTTTACAAGGGATTCTATGGCAGAAGTAGGCAACCTTATTTGACCCAAATCTCTCCCCGCCCCCCCCCCCCCCCGAATCCTACCTGTGAAGAACTTGGTGAGCCATCAAACAAAGAAGCATGGAGATACGAGCTGTACCAGACACACTGGAAACAATCCAAGCAAGAGTGTACTATGTACCTCAGGTGGAGAACCAGCCCTGTGTGCCACACAAAACAGCATGACCAACAAGACTGCAATGGCATCTTGAACAGTGACTGCTGCTTGCTCACCTAACCTTTTCCTTGGTAAGTGTAGTGCCAGCCCCAGGAGCAAGTAACTTCCCCCACCTTGCTTCTCTACTGGATAACATGGCCAGGGCGGGAGGAATGGTAGTCTCACTCACCTCACTCGCCTAAACAACCAGCTGGCGACCAAAGGGAGAAGAAGACAAGCAAAATAGCTGCTGTGGATCCTACCAGCAGCCACTGTTGGAGCATGGCCATCTAAGCAAGTGACGCCAGCACACGTTGCTCCTGCCTGTTCTTTGTATGAGAGGGGAGAGGAAAGAGGGGGGAAATAGGCCCAGGGTGTCCTCCACCTCCCCTCCATCTAGGAGCCGGCTCTGAATTCTGCTCTTATGTCTCCTCACGTGGTGGCACAATTTTAACAGCCTCAAGATTTGCTTTGTGGAGAACTGGGATGGGGAGAAACTTTTTGGAACCAGAAATGAAAAGAAGTCGCCCCAAGCCTCACTGTTCAAGAACAGTGGCACTTCTGTTGAAAGGCGCTTCAAGGAATTTTTCAGCAAGGACTCGCTCGACAGTTATTCACTACAACAGGGGACAGTGCCTATTGTTTTCAAGTTTAACAGTGAGGCAGACTGAGGTGGAGCTGGCTGCCATTCCCAGGCCTGGATTTAAAAGCAGGAAACATTCTATCAGCGGCCTCCCCGAAGCTCAAGACAAATGGCTTTTTCACTACTGGGCCAAAGTCAGTTGGGTTATGAGCTCCCCCCCCCCCCCCCCCGAGTCTCAGTGACTTCAGTAAGAATGACAAAAGACGGCGACCTTACACAGCAGTGGAGGGACCTGGGTGCCCGAAAGGCTTAACGAGAATTACGGCTGTATGGAGAGCCTTTAAAAAAATAAAATACTTCAAGTCACCTTCCTCTCAGGGCTTCCTGGCTGTGAGAAAAGTTCCCAGGATGAGGTGTACAGCTGTGCACCAGCTGTTATTGTTTCACCTCAGTGGGCAAGGCTCTGCATACACAATCAGACTGTAACCAACAGGCCCTGCAGCCAGGCAACAAAGCAGCACCAGAGAAAGCTATCCCACTCAACAGCACAGCAGATAAGATTTTTATTGGCACTATTTAAAAGTTTTAAAAGAACTCTTAGTTGTTTATGGCATTATTGTCACCTCAAGCTTTACTGGTTTTCTTAGGCTGTGAACAAATATCCTTCAGTTACACCAGGCCTGTTTTTCAGTCCAGGCAGTTGCAATGGGGTTCCGTCTTATCATGTCACTCCGCTGAAAGAATATTGTTGTGGCTTGTTAAGAGACTGACAAGCCAAAAATAGACATGAAACCTCGGGGTGGGGGGAGAGATATTAATCTGCAATCTACAACTTTTTGCAAGAGTACAGATCATAAAACCAACAGATGTACCAGTGACTCATAATGCACAATAAACATACTGTAAATTCTTAAAAAACACTTTAAAAGTTTGTTTACATTTTGTTTACTGTCAGGTATAACTCATCAACTTCATGTCTTCATCACCGCACTCTTGCAAGCAGTTGGATGCTTCCTTTACTACTGCCTTGAAAATAGATTCTCCCCACACAAGCTTTTTCATTAGGACTGATGTATAATTAAGTGGCTTGCTTATTCATTTAGATTCTCTAACTTTTTATATTATTGCAGACCCCAATGACCTGAGTGATTACATTAAGTCGTTTTCAGATGCCTGCTGAGTATTTCTCTTAGTTAATCTGTGATTGACAGAGGATTGGGGGAAGGTCTAAAGGGCATTTTAAGGTTTTTAAGCCTCATTATATCAAGCAAAGACTGATACTGTAGATACCAATGTGTAATTGATGTTTAGCGAATATCGTTCATGAGCTTTCCCTCAGTGTTTGAAATGTGGATGCTAAAAACAGATCGGGCAAAGAAAAGATAAAATTTATATTTAAATGTAAAACTAAAATATACCCTTACGGCTTTGATCTCTAAATTAGTTTTCACTATCAATATTCTAATGCTCTTTTATGCCATTTAATCATTAAGCTCATCATAATGTATTCTGAAAGTAATCTAAAGTTTTATCAAAACAATAAATCCTTCATTTTAAGCCAAGGTCTGAGATTTCAGCTCTCCTGGTTTTCCTAGCTCTTCGGTGCCGCCCATCCATTTCTTCTTCTCCCCAAAGCCTACCAAATGTACTGTGGCATGAACTTCTAAGTGAAAACTTCATCAGATACATGATGGAGACAGTAAGTGTACAGCTATTAGATACACAGGCAGGCCCACAGCCATGGGAGATTTTTAGGGGGCGGTGCCCCCCACGGATGACCCCCCCAGCCATCCCCAGGAGGATGACAGTCCCACCCACCTCATGTCCAGTGCGCCACAGCCCAGGCAGCTCTTCCTGGTGCTTCCTGCTAAGCTGCAGCAGGAAGCAGCAGGAAGAGCCAGCATGGTGGCTGGGCTGGGTGGCACAGGCACAGTGAGGTGCTGGGATGGGCCATTAGAGTGTGGCCACTAGGCGCCTCACTCTGCCTACACCACCCAGCCCAGCCACCTTACTGATGCTGGGAGAGCCAAGGAGACAGGGGGCAGGGCAGTAGGCAGCCAGCAGAAAGAGGCATTAAGACACCTCTTTCTGCTCACCGCCTGCTGCTTCTTCCTCAACTCTTCATCTCCCTCTCTGAGCAGAGAGCCTGCTGGCTGGCGCAGATGCAGTGAGGCTCAGGGGCGGGCCAGTAGAGAATGGCCTGACGTAGCACCTCAATGCGCCTGCATCAGCCAACCCAGCCGCCATGCCGGTTCTTCCTGCTGGGAGAGCCAAGGAGGCAGGCAGCAGGGCAGCAAGTGGTGAGCAGAAACAGGCACCATGATGCCTGCTGCCCTGCCAACTGCCTGCCTCCTCCTTGCTGCCTTGGCTCTCCTCCTTCTCCAAAGATAAGTCTTTGCCTCCTTCTCCAAAGGTGAACCTTTCAAGGCATGACGCCCCCCAACCCCTGCCCCCTGGCTGAAAATTTCCTGGCTGTGGGGCTGCACAAAGGTGTCTGATTTGGTGAGAAGAGAGAAAAATTGTGGTCACTGGTGAGGTTGCAGATGTCCTAGTGGCTGCAAGATTGGAAGCAACAGACATAAAAAAGAAATACTGCACTAGTTGATGGGAGACAGTAATGTCCTATTTGCTGCAAACACAGTAATCTATTTCCTACATTGCTTGTGTCCTCAGACTTGCTTTTATGTGTGGAAACAAGAATTGAAGATGGAACCGATTACAGTGTTTGTGGAACATACAGTTTATGTGTGGAAACAGGAACTGAAGATGGAACCGATTACAGTGTGAAGCGTTTGCTTCGCTTTTTTGTGACTCAGGTGGTAGCGAAATAGTAGTGGCAACCAGACATAGTTGGATGTATTTTTACATTCCCATGCTACTTCCTACATGCAAATATAGCCAAAGGATGAACCCGTGGACACTTGGGTGCAGGCAATTTGGTGGCAATGCAAGAAACAGCTCACAGCGTTCTCATCTTCTCTACCAGTGTGGTGTAGAATACTAACACCTTATATTGTCAAAAAGCATTGAAGCATCCTTAAGGTCAATAATAACAAACCGGTCATGGGGATGAATCAGGCCAATGACCTCCTGTAACATGGCCATGTGAAACTTAGGGACCACAAAGAACTTATTGAGGGCTCTTAGGTCCAATATAGGAAGTTTACCACTGCCTTCTTACCAACTAGGAAATAACAAGAATAAAGACCAGTTTTTGGTCTCATACAATGGCCCCTTTATTCAAAAGTTGGAGTACCTCTGAGTGGTATGGAAGGGAAGGGATCAAGAGGACAACCAACAAATGAAACCCGAAACTGAGGGAAATATCTCTGCTGAATGATGCTAAGAACCCAAATGTCAGATGTAACTGACTCCCAAACGGGGAGAGAACATGATAAACAGGTTAAAGACCGGGGCGGAGGCAGGATTGAGGCTTATTCTTGCCAAAGGTCTCCTTAGATGAAGCAGACCCTGCCTAGAGTGGGGGACGGCCTTGTTGTTTCTTACCCTGAGGGTACTAGAATGAAGAGCGTAAGGAATAGTTGGAGCAGGACAGCTGGTACAGATAAGATCGTGCTGACTGTGAATTAGACAAGATGTATTGAGGCTTATGGGTCAGGGATGGTACACTGGTGACACCAAGGGACCTTGTGATGATCTTATTCTTACACATACAGTCTAGGACATCTGAGAGCTAAGCAGATTCTTTCCCTCAAAGGGGAGGTCCTCAATTCTCACCTTAGTACCCTTGGGAAGGGCAGTACAGCAGAGCCAGGAGTGGTGCCGTAGGTCTATGTTGGAAGCAATGGCTCTACTGCATGAGTCTGTGGTATGTCATGCAGCATTTAGTTGCTGCTTTCCCAGCTTGAAGCCTTTCACCTGTAGGACCTCGGCCACAGCTCTGCATTCTTCTGGAAGTGAATCAATTAACATGGCCATCCTTTCCCACAGGAACATTCGGTAGTGTCCCATAATGGCATTAAAGTTTGCCATGCATAGAGTTAGGGCCAACAAAGTGTAGATCTTGTGGCCGAGACTGTCAAGCTTATATCCCTCTTGCTCAAATGGTGAGGAATGGGGCCCATAGCCCTGCTCAGCTGGGATGACCTCTGTCATGATGGAATTAATGGCAGGGTGGGCAAAAAGGAAATTGCAGTCCTCCCCTAAGACCTTATACATACAGTCAATTTTCTTGGCAGAAGGAAAGACCGACACTGACTTGGTCCAGATAGATTTGGATATGTCCAGCAGTTCCTGTAGCATTGGGAAAGTGATTAAATCCATGTTCGATGGGTAAAGGATTTTCAACAGTAGGTCAGAGGTAGTTGGTTCCAAGCAGGTCAGTCTTAATACTGGACTAATCAGTTGTTCAGAGTAGACACAGATGTCTTCCATCAGAGAAACAGGTGTCGGGTCTGTGATACATTCATCAGGTGACAGTTCCAAAGGGGTGTCGGTACCACCTAAAATTTACAGCTCCATTTAGCTGAGGGAGCTTCAGCTCCAGGGAAAGACTGGGAGGGTGACCTCAATGACCGTCATTGGACGAAGGAGATGACAACCCCCCTGTGAGTCAGAGAGGGATCCAGGGGCATTGGGTGGATCAACTCCTGGATGAGTGGAGGAAGTGGAGGGATGAGAAGTCTTATGCTTCAGCTTCCATTTCTTCTTTTGAGGCGGTGATTCCAAGGCGCTACATGCTGCCGAGGATTTCTTTGGAGCTGATAGTGGGCCCAGTTCTGATACAGATCTTGATGGTGCTAGCTCCAAAGGGGGGTATAGGCCCAGCAGTCCAGTTCCGACTCCTTAGAAGGGTTCTGATTTGTGCCCAGGGCTGCTAAAACCTCCCAACGGGCAGCTTGCGGTCTGGAAGTCTGGTCCAAGCGAGCCTTTGGAGTGAACTGCTTGCAAACAGAACAGGTAGAAACGTTGTGGGCCTCGACTGGGCACAGAAGACAACAGTTGTGGTTGTCTCACTATGCCATTTTTGGCTGCATTCGAGGCACTTTTTGAAGAGAACCGTAGCTTAATAAAGTCCTCCTTTCAATCTCCCTTTTTGTAGGAATTAAGCAAAGACAGAGGTAAGAAGTGATTTGGGGGGGGGGGAATCACAAACAAAAACTTGTGAGGGTCAGAAGAGAGCCCTCACATCTCCACAATGGAGAAAAAAAACTGAGGGAAAGAGCACTAGCCCAGTGTCCATTATGTGTTGGCTAGGTGGGAAGGATCCAGCTCATGAGAGGAGGGGCCGAGAGCTCTGAACCTTCTAGATATCTTTTAGAGAAAAAAGATCTCCGTGGCGGGCCTGCACAAGTACGGTCCCACAAGGGACTGCACAGAAGCCACAAAGATCAATTTTGTATTTCCTAGGCTTTGCTTCAGCTAGTCAACACAGGATACAGAAAAGTAACAGCCTGGATTCAGAAAAGCCTGTTTCTAAAAATAGCAGGTCCCCAAATGAGGGCTTCTAGCAGGCATTGTGACTGCCATACCACAAAGCCTAGCATACTATCTACGGACAACAAGGAAGCCTAAATATTTTGTCTACACCATCACACTATAAAAACAGGCTGCCATGCAGAAAAAAAATCACAGCAGATCAGTAAACTACTACTAAGCAGGAAAACAAAGGACAGTGTACACAGAGGTCCTTCAGCCTCTGCAGGCCGCAGCTCCTTCTGAAAACCTTGCCCCAAAGACAGGTGAACCCCCTCCCCACAAAAAACATTCCATGAGACACAATGAGCTGCTATTGGACGGAGAAACTGGCATACTATGCACACAGAGTGCACACACATAAGCCCACTGAGAGTGCACATTTTTAGTTGCATTTGGGTTTTAATATTAAAAAAAGGAGACTCCACCTCATTCATGAAGAATGAGTATTGCAAATGTTTCTGAAGAATGTACCAGGATATACATTCTGTTTGTACAAAAGGACCTCTTAGGAGTTGTAGCAGAGGGCCCTATTCCAATCCCAACACCTTCACCTATTCCTTGTGGAGGCTGCAGCTGTAATGTAAGGCAGCATTTTGGGTTACTTTGGCAACTGAAAATGCTGCTGCAGAAACCAGTGGCTGGCCCTGCTACTTAGATTTCTTTTTTTTTAAATCTGCATGGGACCCACTTATCAGAAACAAGGATATGTGCCTGCAGCAGGGTAAAACTGAAAACGATGAGCTTGTAGTCCACTATTTCTGATTTTGTTAAAGAATCATTGTCTTCTCAAGATACAGTCTGAAAACCTCCAATTTACACCAAAAAAACAGGAATCTAGCAGCAATCGGTTAACTTAATGTACTGTGGAGGGAAAGACTGTATAAATCTTTTGTGGGGTGAGGAGAGAAAGACACAGACTAATAATCTATGATACTGTGCTGTAACCTTGTATGACTTCCCCTTTGTTGTTATTAAAAGGATGCAGCAAACACCACCTTAGCAGAAGGATGTAAGAGAAACAAGAAAGTCTTGGCAGCTAGGAGGACAGCATGGGAGTTCGAACATCTGTTCCAGAAGAACCATTAAAACAGACGCTTACAAAACCAAGATATCCTCTATAACTTCATATGGGAAAACTTATTCTCAAAATGGTCCAAGCCAAACAGAAGAACTCCAACTTGTAAAGTACAGTACTTCCAACACAAGACCTTGCAGTGTAACTAATACTACTACAGGATCATAACAGTTTAACCCATTACCCAGAGAACAGGCATAAATCTGACATCAAAAATCACAATGCTAAAAAACCAGTGGGAGGACATTTTAACCCCCCAGGATATTCCACTGCTGACCTAAGAGTGGCCAAGTCCTCAAACAGAGAAGCTTCAAGGGCAGTTTACAACATAAGATTGTTGACCGTGAGTTCATTCACAAATTCAGAACAATAGACACACACACCCAGGGCTGAATAGGAACACAGGATTCCTTTCCCACGGGATATGCTAATTTTCTGCTGCTAAGCATTACATTTTGCATTGTACCTTTGCATCTTGATTCCTTTCTTTGCATCACCCTCTCTCACCTTCTGACTGGGATAGAAGGACTCAGGGATCTCCATTCCTACTTGTATCCAACAACAGAAGCTTTGACTCTCAAAAGCTAATACCCCCCAAAACTTATTTGCCTCCTACGGTGCTACTGGACTCCAATCTCGCTCTCTCACAGAATTTGCACACACCTTAAAGATTGCTATGGCACTGGCTACTCAGAAAGTCATTTGAAACTCTATTTTTCTTCTCCCGTATGCACTGCAGGACCTTGGGAGAAAGCGGAAGAAGTTAATGTTTCCAGAAGGCTTTGAAGTTTGCGATTCAGCAATTACTAGCAAGATTAAATAAATAAGCTTCCTATTCCTACCCTGAATCTTCCAGAAACTAACTAGGAAGAAGCGAGATAATGCAAACAACAGCCAGTACCAGAAATATTGTTCTTTGAAATGAAACAAACCACTTAAACTAATACATGCCCTATTGGTGGCTATACTTGGTGAATTATTTGGTATATCTCTCCCTCTGTTTTCCAGAGCCAGTGAAGAGACTTTACCTTGCTTAACAAATGACTGTGCTTCTTTCACCAGCCCTATAATGTGTTTGTACACACTGGAAACCCACCAGCATTCATTAAAAAAAACACTATATTTTCTTTGCACAGAAGATGAACAGCCCTGGTAATAAACACATGATTATATAGCATATCAGTACTCTTCCTGTCAATTGGCTGTCTATTAAATTGCTGTGTTTGCTGGTAACATGCAAATTTTTGAGAACTGCAGGCCACTTGTTTATACCCTATCCCTTCAACTGACTCGACCTGGATAGCCCAGGCTAGCCTGATCTTGTCAGATCTTGGAAGCTAAGCAGGGTTGGCTGTGGCTAGTATTTGGATGGGAAACTTCCAAGGAATACCAGGATCATGCTGTGGAGACAGGCAATGGCAAACTACCTCTGGATGTCTCTTGGCTTGAAAACCCTAGGGAGTCACCGTAAGTCAGCAGTGATTTGATGGCACTTTCTGTCACCATCCCTTCAACCGAAATTTATTTTATTTATACCCCGCACCCTTTCCCCACAGGGAACTTGGGGCAACTCATAACATTTAAAATACATTAAATATAATACATCAACTTAACAAGCAAATCTGAAGGATTAAAACAACGGGCCAGCTCAGCTCTCCAGTTCACAATGCTAACCAAAGCCCACACGAAACAAAGCAGCCTTGCGTGCCCTATGGAATGCTGGAAAGTTCCGCAGGGCATGACCTTCCCCAGGGAGCTGGTTCCAGAGAGAGGGGGTAAACAGTGAAAATGTCCTTGCCCTCAACATAATCAAATCCAGATCAACAGCTTAATAAAACAGCAGTACTAAATAATGAAAAAGCATAATGTAACATCACCACAGAAAACAGGAAACAAAATCAAAGTATCTTTACAGGGAAGGGCTATTACCAGATAAAAAGAAGGTAAGAAGAAGAGGAGTTAAGTTTTTATACCCTGCTTTTCACTACCAGAAGGAGCTGCAGAACGGATTACAATCACTTCCCCATCCTCTCCACACAACAGACCCTCTGTGAAGTAGGTGGGGCTGAGAGAGCTGTGTCTGACCCAAGGTCACCCAGCAGGATTCATGTGGAGGAGTGAGGAATCAAGCCCAGTTCGCCACATTAGAGTCCATCACTCTTAACCATTACACCAAACTGTGTATCTGCTAAAGCAGGGGTGTCGAACTCATTTGTTACGAGGGCCAGATCTGACATAAATGAGACCTTGTTGGGCAAGGCCATGTGTGCTATAAAATGTAATGCCAGGTAGCGGAGATATAAACTTTATAAAGAACACAGACAAAAACAAAGACTTTAAAACACTAGCAATCTTGCAATATTTTGTCTATTTAACAGTCTCTGATAACTGACACCTCTTGCTCTGAATTATTGCATCAAAATGTCTGTGCTGTAACAATCTTGAGTATGCTGTCCAGGTGTGTATCTTAAGATGCAAACCTACTTTTGATTTATTGACATTCATTATAGAAATCTCATGCTCAGTGTTCTGAGCCTAGGACCAAGGGAATTGAGAAAGACTGGTAAAGCAAGCTGTGACATGGCAACAACAGCAGAACTGGAAAAGGAAGAAGGAAACAGCCAGGGCCTTGCAGGCCAGATAAGGGTCCTCTGAGGGCCTAATCCAGCCCTTGGGCCGCATGTCTGACACCCCTGCGCTGTCTCCTTTCTCAGATGGAAGGTCTGGGGATCTCTGCCTGTAAGGTGCCAAAGAGTCAACCCCATCACCAAACTGGAGCAAGAAGCCAGCCAGCCTCTGATCAGTAACTGGGTTTATGATCAGCGAACTGGTTTGTGGTGGGACATGGAGAATGAGTGCCTCAGTTGCCAATGGTCCGAAGAAGGAAGCCCCCCCCCCCACTGCAATTCCCTAACAGGGATGCACAGATACATGCTGCTTTGTTGAGTCTTCTAATGTCATGGAGGAATAATCCTTGGTAGGACAAAGGCTTCAACCAAGGAAGACGAGAGAGGAACCAGAAATTGTAAGTTAACTCTAGCTAGCAATGGTGTAAAGTTTCTTTCCCTAGCCAACCTTGCTATATTTTCCTGTGTCGCAGAACACTTCCTATTTGCGCTTCTTGCTTAAATTAGACTTAGTGGAATAAAAGCTCTGTTTAGAAACCAAAGAGTTTGGAACCTTGGGAAAGAGTCCCTTAGATCACTCAGAAACCTCACAAAGGCACTGACAGACCCGGGGAGAACACCTCCATCCCTAGTTGAGAGAGAAACCCAGAACGGAGGAGGAAGCGAGAAACTGGAATAGTTCACCCTCCTCTCTAATGCAGACACATTTACTTGAGGTGAACCTGGGACCATCTCTTCCAGTATTGTACTGAGAAAATTCCCCCTTACTGGGATTTATCAGGAGGCAGTGATGCTACCCTGCATCTGATCCAGTTTGCACTGAAGGAATTCAAACTGGATAATCCCACCCCCCGAATTCCACCTCCTTAGTACGTTAGCTCAAGCACCACACCCGCTGAGGCAAGCGAAAGATCATGAGCTGTGTGCCAATGAAGCAAGATCCATAACACACTTCAATCCTGATCTCTCTAGACCAGGGGTGTCAAACTCATTTGTTATGAGGACTGGATCTGACATAAATGAGACCTTGTTGGGCAGGACCATGTGTGTCATATAATGTAATGTCAGGTAGTAGAGATATAAACTTTATAAAAGACACAAACACAAAGATTTTTTTTTACTTAAAATAAAAAAATGCTTAAAACACTAGCACTCTTGCAATATTTTGTTTATTTAACAGTCTCTGGTGACTGACACCTCTTGCTCTGAATTATTGCATCAAAATGGCTGTGCTGTTGCCATCTTGAGTTTGCTGTTCAGGTGTGTATCTATAAGCTGCAAACCTATGTTTGATTTACTGACATTCACCACAGAAATCTCATGCTCAGAGTTCTGAGTCTAGGACCCAGGGGAAAAGCATGAAGTGGCCGAGTGAGTGAAAGAGTCTGGCAAAGCAAGTTATGATGCAGCAGCAGCAACGGAACAGGAAGCAGGAGATGGCCAGTTCCAGTGCGGGCCTGATAGAAGCCCTCCGAGGAGGGTCTGATCCGGCCCCCAGGCCACATGTTTGACACCCCAGATCTAGACAGACCAGCAGAATACCATATTCTACTATCAATAGCCACTGAGAAATCCAGGAGAATCAACCAAAAGTATTCTCTCAATCCTTCTTTCGCAGAAGGTTACCCATCAGGGTAACAATGGCTGTTTCAGTCCCAACTGCTTGTCTGGGTTCTGAACAGAGTTCAGATCAGGTCCTGCATGAAATCTGTTCCCACAAGGATGATTTTTTGGTCTCTAGGTTGTCCGGCTAGCCTAAACCAGGGTCTTCTCAGTCCTGGCCCCGACCTGGTGGAACTCTCTGCCAAATGACATTGCGGCGCTGCAGGATCTTATGCAATTCCTTAGGGCCTGTAAAAGCATAGACGTTCCACCAGGCTTTTGATTGAGGACAGCAATGCTGATCTTATTGGCTGGCACCCTTCCTTCTCCCTCCCCTTTTGCTCTGAGTTCCCTCCCCCCCCACACCCAGAAAAGGGCCAGTAGTCCACAATTGGGATAAATAATATTACAGGATGCTATCATGGATTTTTTTATTCTGTGTTGTAATTTTTATTAAGTTGTATAACAAATGTTAATGTTTATGTATATTTTATGGCATGCCTTTTGTACATTGCCCAGAGCCTGGCGTTAAGCTGGGATACAGTGATTAATAGATGATGATGATGACAATGACGACGACAACAACAACTTGGAGGCCAACAGGAGTCCCGGGCTTACAAATGCCTCTGCATGTGGGGGGGGAACCCACCACCCTACATTCCTTCATGACTGTTGGTCCTGCAGTAAAGTAGTTGCTGTTTGGGTTTGCTTCACTTCCTTCAAGACCATTTTTGGCATTCACTACTAGTGAAATGCAGCTGCTGGCTGCATTTAATACAATAAACAGGTGAAAGGAGCCTGCAGGTGAATCTAAAAGGTCTCTGAGGAGATTGTCTCTCATCAATGTTGAAACAAAAGCAGGAAGCCTGGAATCACCTAATTTACTTGCAGGGACAGCCAAATGGGACCAGTTTGTGGAAGGTTTTCACAACAGAGATTAACAGGGCAAGGAAACGATAACCACAGACGTTTTATGGGTGAAGTGAAAAAGAAGCGAAGTGCCAAAAAAAGACCACAAAAAGAAGAATATCCATTTATGTCAAGATGCTAAGCAATACTCTGCCTGTTTCAACTTTGAGAAGTCTACTGCCATAAGCAAAGGCTTTGTTTACACTTTAGCATGATTATTTTGGGGGGAGGAAGGACAGAGAGAAGACAGATGGAGAAACTGAGAATTGCAATTTTTTGTTACAGAAATACTTCAGCATTTAGACTGCAAACCACTGAAACGTAATTTTTGCTGCACAAATCTATGGACAGAATTTTTTTTAAAAAAAGATTAATTGGATGCTGATATAGCTCAGCCACCACCCTCTCTTCAATCAAATTATTTATCTTTTGGGTTCCCTTCAAGTTTTTAGGGTTTGAACTGAGGAAAGTGCTGGACAGGGAAAACTGGACCAGAGTCAATGTATGTAACAACACATTATTATTATTATTTTAAAAAACGAATCATTTCAGCATGCCAAAGTGTCAAAAAGCTTTTTAAAATAACAGTCTGTTCTATTATCCTGGAGCAGAGATCAATCCTTACCCTTTTGCCTTTATTTATTTGTCAGAAGTATTAGGGTTGGGTTACAGATAGAATGAATTTATCAACAAAGAATGAATTTATCAACAAAGATTTAAAGAACTAAGAGAGTCCTCAGATAACATTTTGCACAGAAGGTCTAAAGGAAATGGGTAGGAACAGCACTAAAATGGCACTAAAATATTTTCCTTGGATGGGTATCAGAACACCTGTGGTCTAATGTGTCAGTGTCCTCTCTAACACACACCCTACAGACTGGAGGGACCCCAATTCTTGGTAACTTGGTAACCCCAAATAACTTGGTAACGCTACCCTTCTAAAGTTTGCTTTGAACATTTTTACAGCAACTAAAAGAGAGGAATCATAGAGTTGGAAGGGACCTTCAGGGTCATCTAGTCCAACACACTGCACAATGCAGGAAATTCACAAATACCTCCCCCCACACACACCCTCTCTATGACCCCTGCTCTATGTTCAGAAGAGGGCAAAAAAAATCCTCCAAGATCCCTGGCCAAACTGGCCCAGAGAAAACTGCTTCCTGACTCCAAAATGGCAACCAGCATTTCCCTGGGCATGTAAGAAAGGGCCACGAGAACTAAGCAACTGAGGCAACCCTTCCTGCCCTCCCTCTCATGATCTGCCTAAGTTCACAAAATCAGCATTGCTGTCAGATGGCCATCTAGCCTCTGTTTAAAAACCTCTAGAGAAGGAGAGCCCACCACCTCCTGAGGAAGCCTGTTCCACTGAGGAACCATTCTAACTGTCAGGAAGTTCTTTGTAACGTTTAGCCAAAAACTCTTTTGATATAATTTAAACCCATTGGTTCTTGACCAACCTTCTGGGGCAAAGGAAAGCAGCTCTGCACCATCCTCTATATGACAGCCCTTCAAGTACTAGAAGATGGTTATCATATCACCTCTCAGTCGTCTTCTCTCCAGACTAAACATACCCAGCTCCTTTAACCTTTCCTCATAGGACTTGGTCTCCAGACCTCATCATCTTCGTTGCCTTCCTCTGAGGGTAACATATGAGCTGTGCTTCTTTTCCCTGCCTCATGCTGGGCAGAGAAGAAAGATGCCTTGTGTCGAACACTGGGAGAACACACACTTTTCTTTCTCCTCCTCATTGGACATCAATGGATTGTGAATAGAGGCATGAATCACTCATGCTTCCTTTTAGTACCTGCTTGTTTTGTGAAACACATGAAGTTTATTTACTTCATCTAAGCCTCCATGGCAAAGTGGGGATTTGAACCTGGGTCTCCCAGCTCCAGTCCCCAGTGTGGTGCTTGGGGACACCATGGTGCCTTGCCAATACTTCCCCCAATGCCCAATGAGCTTTTCAGAATGTGGTCCAGGCCACTGTAAGGCAGGGCTTGTTATTGGTTGCCCTCATTCAGATGAAAGGGTTTTCCATGGTTGCAACAAGAAGACTAGTAAGCACCCGGGCTTTCCTTGGTCAGTGTACGGTTCCATTCCCCCCTTCTCTTTCTCCTTTCCTTGGGCTTAATTTCATTCCTTTTTATTCTGTGATTCTTTAGCCACGCGAGGAGGATGGTATTGTTCTTGGCTCCACCTCCTGTGGCAGCCATTTTGGGGTGGCACTTACCATCCCCTCTCAAAATTCCATAGGTGCCCATAGGCCCCAAAAAGTTGGGGATTCCTGCTCTGATAGTACACCACACCTATTCAACTAAGCCATTCAAAAAAATGTCAGAAATGTCTACTTGTGTTTCCACTGCACATGAATACACACCCACAAATGTTTATACTTTGCACTTCCGTTTATTCCTCACTTTTGCTGTGCTGAGGGAGTGCATGCATGACCGCAACCGTAAACTAGATTTGTGCTCACCAAGACATCCAAATTGAGACAGAGACCATATTTTAATACTGCATTACCTCTGGGTTTCATATGTGATGTCCTGCACATTTAGAGTGTGTGTTCCCTGTGGCACTCTTACTGCTAGTTGATACCAACTATTATGGATCCTGACGACTCATGCGTAAACAGGTTTGTAGACAAAATACACTTCCTGTTCCCAAACCACTGTTCATGGATGTGACTATCTGGAATTGCATGAACACATAGATTGTGAAGCTGTTGGCTAGAACTTTAAAACCTTTGAAATTTTCTATACTGAATTGTTGAATTGGTGGAATGGCCTGATCCAATGGAAAACGTTTGTATGTAATGTAACTACACAGCTTGACTTGATGGTCCTCTTCTGATGAAGAACCTTCTTTGAAATGAAACTAATAACTGGATGTTCATCACTTGAAACTTTCTTATAGACCCATATAAACATATATATTTTTCTACTGTTTATTAAGCTGTAGTAGTATTTTTTTGCATCTTATTAGTGTCTTGCAGCTATTTCCTTTATTCGCCACTTTTTGTAAATAGCTGCAGTTCCATTTGCATTGTTTGTATGTGGAATATAGACATTTCCCATCTCTCCTCTAGAGAGTGACAGCAGAAACTTTTGTTGTCCTGGCCAGTAATTATCTGAGTCAGAGAACACAGTGCCAAAAACCCAGCCTTCCCCTCTGCCCCCAGACTCACAATCAAAACTACTGCCTCTACCATGGCTAGCTGTCTTCTGGGTGGAGATTTGGGAAGGCAAAGTGATTCAGTCAACTGCATTTCGGCCCCAAAAGTTGCCTGGTGATCTCTAATTTACCAATGAATATAGGGAGAGGGAGCACTTTATTTCATTATTCTGGAGTACATACAAAAAAGGTGTCTTGAACTACATCAGAAGAAAAAAATTAGCTAGCCCTAGTGCCTTGGGATTTTGGAGGCAAGTTCTCATCATTTTAACTGGCAAGTTGACAGACTGAAACATTGGGCTCCACACATACAATGTATGTTTGTTCTGATCTCTTCCCAAATGCTAGGGATTCTGGAGAGTCAGCATGGTATAATGGTTACAGCCCTTGCCCGGGACCTCGGAGACCCAGGTTCAAATCTCCACTCTGCCAAGGAAGCTTGCTGGGGGACCTATGGACAACTCACATACTCTCAGGCCAACCTACCTCACAGGGTTGTGAGGCTAAAAGGGAGTAGAGAAGAACGATGTGAGCCGCTTTGGGTTCCCACTGGGGAGATAGGCAGGGAATAAACGAAGCAAGTAAACAAACGAATGGAAATGCAAAGTATAAACATTATATACGCACCAAGTGCAAACAGAAATCTCTGGCGTTTTGTCAAAGGCATATCTGCATAAGGCACTGATGAAAGATCTGTTGGCTCAGAAAACCTCGTGCCAGCACTAGCCTGCGGCTCTGACCAGAACATTGCACCTGCTTTGCCAGGAGGGGTGTGTGTGTGTGTGTTTATGGTCACTGCTCGCCAAGGCTGTTAGATTAAAGTGGCTGGGAAAAGAAAGGTTACAACCTTGTTCATCCTTTTGGATCAATTCCAGAGGTACTAAGGAAATGCTACATACAGCCTTGAGTCTATTAATACAGAGAGAGAGGAAAAAAGAGCAAGCAGAAGCCTTTTAAAGTCAAAGGGAGAAGGGCTCCTCCCTTGTCCTCAGAACACAAAAGCCCCCTTTGTTTTCTTGCTCTTCGGATGGATAATTTATATCACAAAATACCCCTGCCAGCTGGCAGTCCCACTACAAATGCCAGATTGTGAGAAGGTTGCCTTCATGAGAAAAGCATGGCCTGGAATTCTCCCACTCCTTCTCTTCCTCCCGCCTGTCTCTTGAACTTTTGGATGTGGCTTATCAACACGTATCTAACTTAACAATCTGTGAATTCTCCTTTTTTGGGTAATGAAGCCTTGTCAAAGAACAAAGAAGATGAGGACAGGAAGAATGTCACCTTATTAAACCAGTGCCCACACAGACAGACCCTGATCTCATAATGTGGCTTGATGGAGAAGAACCCAAGGCAGGAACCTCCCACTCAAACCAGAATACCTCTACCACAGTCAGCCACACAGACAGACATGCCCCCACTGCCACATACCAAGATTACACTTTCTTCATTGCTACAGCAACCACACCAAGCACAAGAATGAGTGGGGACAACTCTGAACTGCAGCTCAGTTTGTGGTGAACCAGATACACAAGAAGCCTTACTCCATGTGGCTCTTCCTCTAGCAGGAGTAAAGCTGGAGTAAGGCTTCAAATTTGCTCAACAGAGTAGTAGGATACAGGCCACGGAGTGGCCACATATGAGCCACAAAATCATCATGAAAACTTTCTTCCAGAAAGCACACACAGAGAGACACACACAAAATGCTCCAAAGCCAATCCCAAGCTTCAAACTTGCAATACCTGCAGCAAGTAGAAATTGCCTCCAAGTGAGCAGGTGAATTTCTTTCCCTTGCCCCAAATAGATGTGTGCTTACTCATTCCAGAATTGGCATATGGTGTACAAACTAACACACAGTAAAGGTGATAAAAGTCAATGCACTATACTGTAAGACATAAATACTATTTTGACTCAAAAGGCAATCCAATGACAATGCACAGCAAACAGAAATCTACAATAAACTCATCAGAAAGTGTTTTGCATAGGCTGGTCCAGGCTAGCCCAATATCAGATCTCAGAAACTAAGCAAAGTTGGCCCTGCTTAGTACTTGGATGGGAGGCCACCAAGGAACCAAGAGGGTCACAAGAGGCAGCCAATGGCAAACTACCTCTGAAAGCTTCTTGCCTGAAAACCCTGAAAGGTGGGTCACCATACCTTGGCTGCACACAAACAAAACAGACTTTGAAAAATACATCTTAAAATGTGTCTTCAAAAAGAACATGGAGTTTATTATCATTTTCCTTTCAGTCCTTAACACAGCTACTTGCTCATTAAAGCCAGAAGGCAAGCAAAAAGAGTCCAGCATGCATCCTCAGTAACACAGTATTATTTCCTGCGTTAACATTAAATTGCTGAGCAGTTGGGTTAGAACGGATAAAAGGAAATACTTCTTCACCCAAAGAGTGATGAACACGTGGAATTCACTGCCACAGGAGGTGGTGGCGGCTACAAGCTTGGTCGGCTTCAAGAGGGAACTGAATAAACATATGGAGCAGAGGTCCATCAGTGGCTATTAGCCACAAAGTATAGATAGGAAGTCTCGGTCTGGGGCAAGTGATGCTCTGTATTCTTGGTGCTTGGGGGGGGGGCAACAATGGGAGGGCTTCTAGTGTCCTGGCCCCACTGGTGGACCTCCTGAGGGCACCTGGTGTTTTTGGCCACTGTGTGACACAGGGTGTTGGACTGGATGGGCCACTGGCCTGATCCAGCACTGGCTTCTCTTATGTTCTTATGTTATCTTAACACAGAGTTGTGGCCATGCACAAACTTGCCCTTTTTTCATTCACAGCTCAAGAAGCAAAACCGTGCAAGGTTTTGAAAACCTGGCACCACATTTATCCCCGGTTCCTGGCACCTACTGAAGTGATATTAGCATTATCAGAGATCAGTTACTACTACACTAATGATGCATGCACAGATGCCAGAGACCCAATTTAACCTTGGCACTGACTACATGGAACCTCGGCACAGAGAGGGTTTTTAAAACGAAAGGATCTCAAGCACAGGTTGGCAGCGAAAGCCACATGTTTCACTACGCCACACAAATTAAGGGACACTGTGTAAAGGAGTGAAGTGCTGGGTGGGAAGGGGGTGATGAACTGTTTCAACCACTGTGACCCACAAGAAACCCACCACTGTAGCCAAGCCCCTTTTCTGTACGTACTCCACATCTGATCTGAGCAATATGGCCTGGACAGAATAAGTGTAGCTGTTGGGAAAGGGAAAGCATATGTGTGAGAGGGTTCAGAATCCCCTTCCTTTCTGCTGGGTGACACTACACGTGTAAACACTACAATGTTTAAAAGAGCAAGAGCCCAGTAGCACCTTAAAGACCAACAAAATATGTGGCAGGGTATGAGCTTTTGTGAGCCACTGCTCACTTCTTCAGATCTGCTACAGACAGACTAACACAGTTACCCCTCTTGATCTAACTATAAGGTTTTGTGAGACACAGAGTTCCATTAGTCTTCATGCACCACTGAGGCAGGGCACAGGATGGGCCTTCCCTGCCTTTACAGCCTCAGGAGTGGCAGGAACAATAACTGTACTTAGTTTCCTATCCAGTGCTGGTGCTGGGGAGAGACGGGTCAGTTTAAAAGCCACCCCAGAGTAGTTACCAGCGTCACTGCCGTAATGTATGAATGCAATGCCCACCTTCCAACAGTGCATTCAATGACTCTACAAAGAAGCATCTCTTTTAAATCCGTCACATCATCTTGATTCGTTCAGGAAAGGCATTACAATCTCTACAGCCTTTGCAAGCATTTTTTGTTCCTGTCTGCAGCCAACAGGCTAATTTTTATCTCTGTTTTTCTTTGGAGAACAACCAAAGCATTTCCCTTCCTTCCTTCCTTCGATCAGATGCCAAAGACCTAAGCCCCCCACCTACTCCTGCAGGAATCCCCTTGGGAGCCAGATCCATTTGGGAAACGGGAGTTCAAGCAGGGTTCACTCTGTAGATTGTACTCAAAGTCGCTCAATAGGGCCCGTATAGACCAACCACTACTTCTTAAATGAATGGCACAATTCATATTTGTACATGTAAAACATTGACTGTACTTAACCACCGTTGCTATATTCTCTTTAATTCTCTGCCCTTATGACTACAGTCTTGATTAAGAATTCCTAAGAAAACTACTATACAAAAACCACTATTAGAACTTTACTACTGTAAGCCTAAAGGCTATACAAAAGGTACACTATTTGAAAGTATATAAGCGTAAGTCCAATATCAACTGCTGTAGTTGTTTCCAATATTAACTGATATAATTGTTGATAAGAATCTCCGGAATAATATCTCATTCCAATTCCCAGATCTTCATCCAAAACCAGAACATGAGTGACCAGAAACAGGTATAAGTTAATAACAATGTCAAACACGAGGCAAACTGTGTGAGCCTTCCCATAGGTATTAACAATCCAAAACGGGATAGTAATAACACGTTTGTATCACAGCCAGGCTGGTTACATTTTACATACAGTTACATTTTACATTTTACAAATGGGATAGTAATAACACTTTTGTATCACAGCCAGGCTGGTTACATTATATGCAAAATGTAACCAGCCGGCTGCCTCATGTTTGACATTGTTATTAACTTATACCTGTTTCTGGTCACTCATGTTCTGGTTTTGGATGAAGCTCTGGGAATCGATACTATTCCGGAGATTCTCGTCAATAATTACATCAGTTGATACTGGAAACAACTACAGCAGTTGATATTGGACTTATGCTTATATATTGTCAAATAGTGTACCTTTGTATAGCCTTTAGGCTTATAGTAGTTAAGTTCTACTAGTGGTTTTTGTATAGTAGTTTTCTTAGGGATTCTTTGTATAAATTTTGTAGCAGCACACACACACAGCTTTTTTGTTTTTTTTCTTTACTGTTATTCAGCTGTGATTCTCTAATTTTATGTTGATTAAGAATTCAGCATAACAACAGAACATTAATAATAATAATTATAACAATGAGCACACATATGACCACTGCTATATTCATATTATAACTACAATCAGGCAACAGAAGTTAATGTACACCTACTGAAAGGTTAAGAAAATTCATCTGCAGGCTTCAAAAACAAGTTACTTCAATGAAAAAAAATGATACGTTTTCTATTACCAACAGAACACGAAGCACCATGATGCTTGTAATTTCTTGAATGATCAAGGTAGCGCAGAGATCAGCCACCTGTTTCCAAAGAATACTGACTACCACTCCAACTAAGCCCAAGGACTTCAAATTTTGATTCCCCCTTCCCCTCCTACACTGTAACACAGCATAACGCCATAAAAAGGTTTCCACCAAGTTTCTACAACTTCGGAGTGCGATAACAATATAACTTTGCTGCAACATTCCATAGCAGTCCTCCTATGACACTAGCCACACATTTTGGCAGAAATAAACAGAAGTCCATATCACAGTGATTGCTTAGGGACTACCACCAAATTTCCTCCTCTCTCCAAACGTCAAGGAGACCTAAGACTTCCTTGTGCTTCCAAGATACAGCTGACTCAGTGCCTTCCCTACCAGACCTCATATGTCATATTAGAATATCATCTAATAGTAGAAGTGGCATCAATTTGGAATATTGTTATAGTAGTAATGCAAAATAATAATAATAATAATGAATGATTTCCTGAATTTCCCAAAACACACATCATCCCAATGTGAAATAGCAGCATGAAGACCATACGAACACCTCAGAGGTTGTGTTTCCTCCTTACCCCCCACTCTTTGCTGTCAGGTTGCAGCCAATTTACGGCTACCCCCATAAGGTTTTCAAGGCAAGAGATGTTCAGAGCTGGTGCCTACCTCTGTGTCGCGACCCTGGTATTCTTTGGTGGTCTCCCACTTAAATACTGGCCAGGACCAACCCTGCTTCGCTTCCAAGATCTGATGAGACTGGGCTAGCCTAGGCTATTCAGGTCAGGGAGGTTATGCTTCTATTCCGCACATAAACAAAAAAATTGCAACAGGCCCCAAATGGGGAAAGAATGGGAAAACAGCTGGTTGATGATGTCTGGAACCCCTGTCATAATGGTAATTATGTTACATTTCACTACCCAAACAGAAGGAAAGTTTATTTCATTGTACTGGCTACTGACTACAGCAGTAGGGCTCTCTCTCACACACGCCAATATTAAAACATGACATTGAAAGGTACACCTGTCGAATTCTACATACAAATGATCCCATTTCTGCAAATAAAGCTAGCTTGTTCTCTGCGTTTTCAGCTGACTAGGCAAATAAAGCAGCTAAATTTTGCTACCCTTGATGATTTAATCCTTGAGCAAATAAACCAAGTTACGTGAACTGATGCATAGATAATCCTGTCAAGCTATGCCTTCAAGAGTTCAGTGCAGAAGGACAGAACACCACGAGTAAGGTTCTCCACCACATTTGACATGCACGTATACAAATGCAGAAATACAAATACAGAAACCAAAGCCCTATCTGTGTAGGACCCAGTTCTATCGTACCATAATACAGGCAGTGGCTACCTGCTGCATACCGCTTTTCTAGGAAATGGGTGGTGGGGAAGCCACATGCAGCCCAGACAAGGGCTCCTTATAGTTGCGCTATCTACAAGGAGGCAGGAAGTACTGGGACCCCCTGGGAAATTCTGCAAGGCCTCTAGAGTACTGGAACTAAGCTCAACTCCCACCACCCTATTAGCTCATGCATTCTTCTAACATGGTCCAGAACAAAGACTCCATTGATCTGGGTTTGTAGGCGGCTGTAGACAGCACAGGGCTGTAGAATACATTATTCCGTGACAATTCAGTGTAAGGCTAAACCTACTGACTCCAGCTACATTCTTCTGTAACTGCCTTTCATGAAGTTACACCAAAGGCAACCGCCTTCTGCCTTGCTCCATTCACAGAAAAGAGCTCTCACACACGCTCTGGGATGCAGCAGAAATATTTAAAGGCCAGAAAGTGGCTGGCTACAGAGGTGGAAGAAGGAAAAAGAGGAAGGGAAGCAACACCAAATGACTAATTTCTACAGCTTTGATTTCTTAACAATCTCCCTGTCCTGGGAAGACTATACTGAAGCCACCTGCATATACCCAGCGGAGGCTGGAAAGTATGTATGTGGAGTGGCCTCAGCAGAAGAGGAAAGCCATAAATCACCCCTCAGTCCAAACAAGACAAATGTTTTCACTTAATACAATGGTGCCTAACTACCCAAAGGGGACAGTGAACAGAATCACATTTGCATGCCTATAATCACAAACACCAGTTCAGCAACTGGGCTGCAAAGACATCCTGTTTAGCATCCCTTCATGTGTACATGGGGCAAAATGGATGTTTGTGCATTCTTTACACATGGGAACGTGCATGTTTACCTGTATACAAAGATGTCCTTTCTCCTGAGGGGGTAATCTCTGAAGTGGCTATACAATCAGGCCAAAGGCATATCCAAAATATATGTGGAGTATAAGACAGTGAGAAGCAGAGTTTAACAAAAGTTTCGATTTTCAGGTAGAACATACACTTTCAGGGTAAAAGGAAACATTTTCTGAAAAATGATCAGTGGTTAGAATGCTCAGTATTGTTGCCAATGTATACTGTTGCTTTGGCACCATTTCCCTCTTTAATTAGCTTCACCACATGGGCGATGCCCACCCAGCCAAAGATCACACATTCAACAAGATGACACCACAAGGATATATAAGACAGATTTGACTGTGTGCTGATGTTACTGAGGGCAAATGAAGACAATTCAAAGGAAGGGCAACGGTTCCTGGGCCTCTGAGTATAATCAGAACAATTACCAGTTAACTGCCTTAAAGTGGAAGAAGCGCTTTTTGACACTGCTGAGAAACAAGATGGGCCTCTATTTGAATTAGTCTTCGCAGAGAAAGAAGATACGATATAACCGTTGTCAGTCAAGATGACTCCAGTACAAAACTTAGTTTAGCCAGAAACTCACTAGGAAATCCCAGGCAAGACACCATTTCTTCCTCCTCAGTCCTCATCTGCAGAACCGGAATAGCAATACTGCCAGCCATTCCAGATAGCTGTAAGGATTACTGAAAAATCTAAATGTGCAATATAAATTGCACACATTATTATGATTAGAAAGAACCAGAACTAAATATGTGAAAATTATATGCACAGTATAATAAACATGCTTTAAAGTGGCTGGATTTAAAGGGTCACAAGAAAGAAAACTTTAAATCGGAGAACTGTAATTTTTGGAACACAGAACCAAGAGGTTTTAAAACATTAAACAATAAAGCAATTGATGTATTGAAACCATAATACAGAATAACCTTGATGTTCCTAATAAAAAATACTTTGTTGAAAACAAACCGCAAATCATATTCATCTGGCTCCTATAACCCGCTTTTCATGCCTCATCAAAGATGCTTCTGATTTGAATTAGTATCCCAAGTGAATCCCTGGTAAAACGGCCACTGGTTGGACATGGGCTATGAAAGTCTTTACTCCCTCAGTTTTCCCAAGCCAGAAAAAAAACATTAACATCCTTATTGTTTGCCCTTCCGAACTGCAACAACCTCCCCTTTCAAATTCGCAGCCAACACTAACATATTCCTCCTGCACTCCATCCATCCCACAACTGCAGTATTTCTCTGCATCAGCAGGCACACAAACCCCAAACTGTAAAAGGCAAATTAAATGGCATTCTTCCCTTCTCCCCGCCCTTGACTTAATAGGGAATAAACTCCTTTCCTTGTAGCTACAGCTTCTAAAACTTCAAAATCTAATTGGGGAAAACTTTGGAATATTTCGTTTACCAAAAGTTCATCAGCTGAATTTTATGACGGATGATTTGACTGATACAACAGTTAATATATTAATCTGTTAAAACCAAAATTATACATAACTGCCTGTGTTCCTGTTCATAGGGTTCAATTACAATTTGTTTATAAAACGTACACAGATATACACCAACAACTGTGCATCCATAGCATTTTCTCACTAGTTAAATTCTACAAGCTTAAGATACCCAATGATGGTCTCTGACGAAGGGAGATTCGACTCTTTAGAGCCAGCCTGGTGTAGTGGTTAGGAGCGCAGACTCTAACCTGGGAGAACCAGGTTTGATTCCCCACACCTCCACATGCAGCTGCTGAGGTGACCTTGGGTGAGTCATAAGTTCTCTCAGAGCTGTTCTCTCACAAGCAATTCTCGGGACAGCTCTCTCAGCCCCACCTACCTCACAGGGTGTCTGTTCTGGGAAGGGGCAGGAAAGGAGATTGTAAGCTGCTCTGAGACTCCTTTGGGTAATGAAGGGTGGGGTATAAATCTAATCTCTACTTCTTATACTCTGGAAATCTTGTTGGTCTTTAAGATGCTGTGCGTGTATTTGTGTAAAGTGTCATCAAGTTTCAGCCAACTTATGGCGACCCCAGAAAAGGGCTTTCACAGCAAATAATTAGGCAGAAATGGTTTGCCATTGCCTTCCTCTGCAGAATCTTCGTGGAGGTCTCCCTTCCAAGTACTGACACTGCTCAGCTTCAGAAAAATTATTCACCCTCCAGCACAGATTATGCAGGAACATTTATGATGGCTTCCTGTCAGATAAACAGAGTACTAAAACAGATCCATACTGCAGAGATGTGGGATCCACTTAAATAACTATCACAAAAGTCAAGATGGTACATCACCGTTTACAACTGATTTCTGGCTGTAACTATGAATTCTCTTTTCACTGGACGACCCATATTGTATAAACGTGGCCTATTGTCTTCTAGGGTATTCTATTGCCCCAGGCAAGATATGGCTATCACTTCTTTCCATGCTGCCAGCCAGGAGCAGTTTGAGCACTTGAAAGTGTGTCACAGAGCACTGTCTGTTTTTTGGAGGGTATAACAGTTTCCCCGCATCAGCTTAGGGGGTAGCTTAGGGGTAGACCACATGTTTAGCTTCCCTCTCTCATGCACTGGCATCTTCAGGGGAAACAATCTCTGCTAGAAGGGCACGGACCGATGTGTTGGTATCACAGACCCACCACTGTTCACAACACTGGGCTGGCTGGACCAATGATCGGACTCAGTACAAGCAGCTTCATAAGCCCAGAACTGCAGTCCTGTGCACATTTACTTGGGAATAAGTCCCATTAAATCCAGTGGAATTTACTTCTGAGTAAAGATGTATATGACCTACTTCAAACATGTTTAGTTGGCCATTCTCCATAACCAGATTCAACAACTGAAACCCATTGGCCAATTGTTTGAAAAAGCTTTTTAGTAGCAATCAGCAGCCATTCTGATTTTAGGTCTTCAAAAAGAAATATATTCTTAACTGGTAGGTAGCACAAAAGTAGTGCTGTTCTTGTACTGGTACTATGTCCCCCGTCCCTGCACTTTCTGCCCAAGATATTATCAGTACAGAAAGGAATTCCAAAGACAGTTGGCATTTTTTTGAGTCACAGAACAGTGTAGGCTTAAAACAAATGTAAAATCTGCTACAGGCTTAATGCTATGGCACTCTTAATTTTATGACGGCACTTTGCCTGAAAAAGCAAACTCCAGGTACAAGAGCTTCCTTGCCACCAGCAACCAGGTGAGTGTTCCTGTGTCACACAGAAGGAAGAGGACAACACTATTGTGTTTCTCCGACAAACGTATTAAGGCTGACTTGTTAAAGAAACTGTACCAACTGCAGGGCAACAGACACACCACATGACTGGCCACTCCCACAGCATATACCAGTGCGAATGGATGGGAAGTGAACTCATCAAAGCCAGCTCCTGGGACACATTCCTGGCCCCATTCAGGATTCCTAGTGAAGAGAGTTGGAGGGAGGGGGCTGACAAGAGATCACCAGTTGAATTCTCAGAGGGGCTCCATGCCTCACCTTCCAGAGACAGCTCTCACCCATGCACATATGTACAGCCCTTATACTTCCCCGAGAACTTGCTAGCTGGAATGCAGCCAAAATCCAGTGGACTTAAATAACCTGGTGAATCACCTGGGGAAAGTCTATAGCTAACAGGGAGTAACCTCTTATTGTCATCGGGGGGGAGGGGGGGTACAGAGGTTTGCAATTAAAGAACCTGTATCTGAGGAGGTGCTGTATGTTCTGTAGCTCCTGCCAGCCTTCGCTACCAGCTAATTTCATGATTACCTTGCAAATACCAGCAGAATGAACATCTTCTCCTGGCTGCTTCTGAAGTAATTTCATGGAGTTCTTTTTTAAAAATCTGATATACATCAATGAAAGACTAATCCTGAGTCACTGATATCACTGAGTAGCATCAAAACAAACAAGCTGCGTTCATTAAAAAAAAGTATGAAAGATCAGACCCTTGCAGGTGTCCCAGCTCAGCAATGCGGTCTCCAAAGCCAGTAATGAATTGCCTCAGCGCACACTCTGCCTCAACTCTCATCATCCCTGCAGCCCAAAGAAACTTCTAACAAGTTTGCATCCCCTGGAGAATTCCAATGCCTCCAAGCACAAGAGAAAGACAAAAATTCCTCACATTTTTTAGAATCTCACTAAAAGTACTGAAGTCAAAACAATCTGCAGATGAATGTAATATGAAACTGGAAAGCTTATCTTGCAAAAACTGGTTTTGAAACAAAAGTTGAATGTTTATAAAGAGATTACTTCCTGTTCACCCAGGCAACAGCAAGACAGAACACAATGCATTGGATTCATAATCAGTGATTGATGGGAAGAGTTTTCCCTATTTCTCTGTTGCCTCTCACAGTGCAAAGTACATTAAATGCAGTAGCCAGCGACCTTTGTAGACCTGGGACTCACTAAGCTGGAAGTATATAACGCTAGAGTTCAGAGTGTGGCTGTGACTCGATGGCACAGCACCTGTGTGACATGTAGAAGGCCCCAGGTTCGGTCCCTGGCACCTCCATTTAAAAAGGTCAGATAGCAGGCTTGAGATCCTGGACAGCCACTGCCAATAGACAATACTGACCTCAATGGACTGAGGAGTTGATTCAGTATCGGGCAGCATCACTTATACAGTCATGTGACAGGAAGAGTCAGAGCTATGACCTCGCTGGCATCAAGACCAGGACTGTGGGCAGCAAAATATGTTGGCTCTGTAGGAACGTGTGACCCAGACAGTGGGGCCCTGTGACTCACCTGAAGGTCCCAGCACAGTCTAAAGACCACAGTACTCAGCTACCCAGCTGCACCGAAATATGTGAAAAGTGGGGAAATTACCACACACAACCATCCGCTGGCTCAGTTCATCCGGGAGTGTCAAGACTAAGGGCACTCTGCATACCATTTGCGGGTTTTGTTATGGTGTGAACCATCTTAAATGTGAACAGGCTATATATCAACATTTCAAACAATAAAATATTTATAGAGCACCATCAGTGTCCTTGTTTAGAAAACAACACAACAGAAACAAAAACGAAACCCTGCATCAAGGAGTCTAAACGCTAACGATAAAGGTGCAACGACCAAGGATGGAAAGAGGTGTAAGCAGAGACAATTCCTAAATGGTATCACTTGGGGGTGAGGAGAAAGAGGGCAAGCCACAGGCCTCTTTGAGCTAACTTTCAGGAGGGCTTTGAAGAAAAGATGAAATGCAGCCAAGGTAGCATGGTCTCCACCAAAGTACTACACCCCTCCAACAGATAAGTCTGCCACCTTGGTAACATATAAAGCTGTGAATCATGTGGGGTCAGGGTGAGCATCATTGTTCCTTTCCACATCATCAGTGCCCCCCTCTAATCCAGCCGCTGACATTGGCGTGGGAAGAGCCAGTGCAATGGCACACATTTTGGGACTTCATATGTTGCTAAGGCAATGTGAGGAACAATAATATAAGCCAGGGGAAGGGGCAACTAACTTACAAACAGGGTTAGTAATGTCAGAATTAGGTCTATGTCCTCTGAATATGGATGGCCAATACACATCATATATTCAGATGCCCCTGTGCTTCCAGTTACATGTCATGAGCACTACCAACAGATCTGGGAGCTCTTGCAATACATATGGAAACATCATGTTTTTGCCCTTTGTGTATCTTAAGCAAACACGCACTGATCTTGAACAACCTGTGCCGACTTCTTATCAATGCACTTTCCATTGTGGTGGTATTGTTTTTTTACTTGACTTAAATATGGCCTCCCGCCTCCATATGTTATCAGTTTAAGCCCTATTTTAGATAGGCAGTGGAATGAAGAAACAGAAGCCTAAGGTGCTAAAGCAAACTAGGTCATTAGTAGGAAACGTGTGTTCGTGCTATCAAGTCACAGCTGGCTTATGGCGAGCCCGTAGGGTTTTCAAGGCAAAAAACATTCAGAGGTGGTTTGCCATTGCCTGCCTCCATGTCACAATCCTGGTATTCCTTGGAGGTCTCCCATCCAAATACTAGCCAGGGTCAACCCAGCTTAGCTTCTGAGTTCAAACGAGACTGGGCTAGCCTGGGCTACCAAGGTAAGGGCTTCGCAGGAAATACCCTTTGTTTAAAAATGTCTTCTATTCTTGAAAAACCTTATGGCAAACTAAGGAGAAAGGTTCTGGCTAGTTTATGCCTTACTGTGCTAGTTTTCTACTTAAGAGGAGTCCATTCAAAATACAAAATTATCTACATTTAGCCTGAAGTGACATAGTTCAATTCTATCTCCTCATTTCTCTCTCATTCCACTGTATGTGTAGGCCAGGCCTACAATACATACGCTAATAAAAAGGGTCTCCTGTTTTAATTTGTAATTTCAAGATGTTACAAAAAAACAAAAATCAGCATATTACTGCTCTAAAAAAGAAAACATGTCCAAATAAAACCTGCTAGTGCAGAGATTAAGCACAAGGATCATCAAAGACCTCAAACTGTAACCTTGGAATATCTGACTTGGATTCTGACTAAGACCACATCCTTCAAAGCCCTATCTACACGCATATCACCAGCAACTATTCTGAACAATCCTCAAGCAACCCCTATTTGCAGAACTGTGGCTCAAAGTATTGATAATTTCACAACTTGTATGATGTTTACTTCAGTCAGACGAGTCAACTAAACTAGTCTAGCTGCATAGCTGGAAGCAAAGCAGTGGTAAAGACACAGAGGGTGCAATCACACAGGCATTTACAGCGGGTTTCACCGCTGTTCCCCATCGCATTTAAAAGGGCTGACCAGATGACCGCATCTGTCTCCCGTTTTGAAGCCCGTGCCGCCGCCCCCCCCCCCGGCAATCTACCGCATTCGATCTCGCCTTTCCAAACACCAGCAAAAACAAGTATTTTACGATTTCTCCCGTTGTGCCCATCTGGACTTCCGCTCACAACAATCCTGACTTCCCTCTTGCCGGTTTAAAAAAAAAAAAATCACTGTTTTGCACATGTCCTGTCATTTGTAAACGCCCTTGTGTGCATGCTTAGGGAAGTTTATAAAAAAAAAAAAAAAGCCGATCTGGACTGGTGGTGTGCAGGTCTGGACAGTCCATGCAGCCCAGTTGCGGGACTGAGGCGATTTGCTGAGGGGTGTCTGGTCACCCCAAACCCGGGTTCCAGCCATCACGCTGGAAAAAGCAGCGCACGAGAGCCGCGTTTAAATGCCCGTGTGATCGCACCCAGAGATAAGAAGTTCCTGGTTCAAATGTCACCTCAGTCACAAGAAACTCTAAGAAAGCCAATTCCCCTTTCATCCCTGCATCTGAAATAAGGGACTAACACTGTCCAATCTTTTAAACATTACCAAAGGTTAAAAAGAGGCCTTTTAAAGATTACTACAATAATGCCTGTGAAACACTATACTGTATGCATAAATATTGTCACCCATCAAAAACTCCTCCACAAGAGACCAACTACTTACTCCCTTAGTATCTGTACATAATAATCTAGATCCGGCTTTTATTTAAGCTCAGACTGTATAAGCAGCTGACACCAACGCTTACTTTAAAGGCCAAACATAAAACAATCCTAGTCTACCAACTCAGGGTGACTTTATTATTATTATTTTTAAAAACTTCCAATAAATGCAACTGATGCCTTTTTGTGCCCTCTACCTCCTATCCTGTCTCCTTTACATATAATCTTGAGCAGCACATGAGAGAAATCCATCCAAAACACAAAAGTCCAGTGGCACCTTAAAGACTAACAACATTACTTCAATATGAGCTTTTGCGAGTCATACCCCAACCAAACATACTACTGGCAGCTCAGCAAGCTGCCACCCCCCACATCTCAGGCATCAGTCTTTCTGCGTGTAGTGCATAAATACAGGCACTGGAAACAAAATAATTGAAACCAGGTATTCATTTTATACCAGGGATGTCATCTTCTGTATCCATGTGTACCATTCAACTGCTCTAAACATTAACCCACAGATCAGGAACTGGTCTTGCCACACACACACACACAGGTACCTTTTTAAGGGGTCAAGCACCACAAAAGAGTTGTCGTGGGGGGGGGGGGGGGGCGGCTAGAAAAAACTAAGCAGGTTCCCTCTCCCTAGTGCACTGTTTGTAATTATTCTACTGGGGTTTTTTGCTTCAAATTACTCAGTGTAATTTTTACTGCGCTGTTCATGTATTGTATTGGTTTTTTATTGTACCACTTTATACTTTGGTAATTTGCCTCAAGTCTCAATCAGAAAAGCGGGCAAGATGCCCTGACCTGCATAGCCCCAGCAAGCCCGATCTCGTCAGATCTCAGAAGCTAAGCAGGGTCGACCCTGGCAACTACTTGGATAAGAGACCCCTTTGGAATATCAGCAGTCGGGAGGCGAAGGCAGGCTTTATTCAACCACCTTTCTGAATATCCTCCAGGCCCCCATTAGGGGTCAATCACCAGAGGTTGCCATGACTTCCAGGTGCATGCGTGCACACACAAGCATGCATATTTTTTTTAAATGCCAAAAAAGCACGCAAGACCTTGGGTCAGTGTCTCTCTCAAACTAATCTACCTCACAGGTTTGTTGTTGTGAAGACAAAATGGAGGCAAGGAGGAAAATGTAAGCTGCTTTGGGTCCCACACTGGGAAGAAAAGCTGGGCATAAATATCTGAGTACCAAAGGAAGTAAATAAGGAAACAACTTGTTATTGTGCACAGGCACTGAAGCAGAGTTTTTCACATAAGATCAAAAAAGTGACTTCATTAAAACTTCGTAGGGTTGACAAAGACCAGAAGAAATTGCTTTGGCCAACCCTGCTTCATGGAGTCTCTTTATTTTGTTTCTTTCTTTTAAATATTTACATTCACTTGCCTCAGATTAATTTCTCTCCTGCTTTGGCTTTCTTCTCCTCTCTTTGCTTTCATCTGCTCCTCTTCTGATGGTTAAGCCTCAGATGTTTCAGTATATTTCTCATTTCTGCCCTTTTGCCTTTAGTTGTTCCACTGCTTTGCAACTGCCAATTGACACTGTTCTGCTGAATCCCTCCAACTGTATAAACAGTCAGTAAGATTTATTTGTTTTGATTAACAGATTTCAATCCAACTCACTCGGCCTCTTCTTTATCTTCCTTTCTCTCCTCTTCTACGTTGTACTCTTGGGCTGCAAGCAAGTAGCACTACTTTATCTTTTATGCAATGCAAAGTTGTAGGCACCTCATAAATAACAATATTTCTGTTATAATAATATAATATAGAGTGGCTACAATTTTTCCAACAATAGTGAAATTATTTGGTTTTTTCCCCATTAGAATAGACAATTCTGACCATAGTTCAGTTTCATAATGAAGTAAATGACACCAAGGTGCTGTGAGATTACCTCAGGAGAACTCAGCATCTATTCTGGATTGCCTAGGTAGTCTAACCTGGTTGTTTATCTCATTATGAAACTGATCCGTGAGAAGAAAGGAAGAGAGGGCAGGCGTGGTGATGGGGGGCAAGGTAAGAGCTAGGAAGGAAGGAAAATGGAGCTTGAGGGCAGTGGGGTTGGGAGTGGAGAAGGATATTTATCTTCCTCATATCATGGACCACCCTAGTTCAGTGTGGGAAGATGAGTCCTCATCTGAGGAGAAGGACCACCTGTTCTCAAGCCCTGCCATGGCAGACCCTCCCAGTGTTTCAGAGCCTCCCCAAAGGGACCTTGCGTCAGCACCGGCACTGCCCCCGAGCCAACATGGACCCGCCCATTGCCAGACCCACCATGATTTTCCTGAAGGACCCCAGGAACAGAGAAGGCGGAGGGCAGGGGCTGAGGCTAGACCCAGGCACAGGAGGGCCCACTTGGTGGCTTGAGGGAATGCCAGGAGAAATCAGCAAGTCAGCAACTCCTCATGAGCAAAGGAGCCCTCAGTCTGTGGAAAGGAGCTTGATTTAGGACCAGCCTCACCTGTACGGAAATGCTCTGTATAAGGCTGCAGTGAGGCCAGAGCCAGTGTGGGAATCAACTTGTCTGCAGCCCTGCTGGCAATCCTATCAACTGCCTGACTTCCTTAGCTTTTGGGATGCTGGACTGCCTTCTGGACCTTTGCTTCTGGAGTATGTCACTGGACCTTGGACTGAGACCTTGACTTGCCTTCTGACAATGCATTTGGATTGCGTTCTCTGACCCTGGACTTTGGTGTTGGACTGTGTCCTGAGAACCCCTGCTGCAAGACCCTGTGGTTGCTGGGGCTTGCCTCCTGCCTGGCAGTCAGGACACCCCACTAGCATTGCTGGTTCAGATCTTTGTGTTTTACCAACATCAACCCCCTTTTGTTGTTTAAGATTGTTCTGGAGACCTGTACATTGCCAGGTTTATATCTAGGCCCACTGTATAACTTCTTAAATCTGCATACTGGAAACCAGGTTGTGAATTAAATACAAGATGCAGACCCAATGGCTTCAACAGGGGATCTCTCTCTCTCTCTCTCTAAGCAGTCAATAAATCCTTCCCCTAGGCAACTATGGTTACTGCCCCACAAGGGTGGCCAGATGTTCCTTCCTTTGACAGGTCAGTTCCTACTTAGTAAATTTATAACTGTAGCACATTGTACATCTTGAAAACCATTTTAAATGGCAATTTTTTCCTAGAAGGAAAAGGGATCCCAATAGTTATTTAATGTATTAAATTGGGGGGGTGGGGGGGCCTGACTGTCACATTTCAAACTTTGGAAAAGATGTCAGCTGGTTTTTAACATTTTGCACACAAGTTTTACTAATAGTCAAATCAGCCAGCAGAGATGTGGCTCTTCCATGCAACTGAATACTGCACTTAGTCAAAAATACTTCTTATGCAAGAAAATGCAGTTTTGTTCATCATGAAGCCAGTCATCTAGGGTGCAAGAAAGAAAGAACAAAAATACCCCAAGATTCTGTCTGGAGATCTCTATCAAACTTAGAAAGACGCAGGATCTTGTGCAGAGCAGCGAAGGAGGAAAAAAACCCCAACCAATATCTTGGCTGCAGAAGCCTAGAAATTTTTCTGTAGCTTAGAGGAATGAGAACCAGAGTCAAATGTGCAATAAAACAGGGAAGGGCAAGGCCAGTCCCAACATGCCACGAGCAGGAGGTTCGTTTGCACAAAAAAACAATACAGATCCACATCTATGCCTTTGCATGGTTAAAAGCTTTGGAAAGCTACAGCAGAGACAATGGGTACCCTTATAATCCTTAAAAGCAAAATTAAACATAATTTGACAACAGACTTGAGCCATTTAAGTTATTCGCTGCTTCATCCCTACACCCTCCCTCCCAAAAGGCAAAAGTTTCAAGACATGTCAGTTTCATTCCCTTGCCTAAAAAGTAAATGAAAGTGATAAAGTTTTCCCCCCCAGGGGAAATATGTCTGCAGATTGTGCCCTAATCAAGAGATCTAATCAGTGGGATCCTGCATAGAGTCTCTCTCTCTCTCTCTCTCTCTCTCTCTCTCCAGCTGCCCCTTTTACTGAGGACGGCTCCATCTTTAGAGGTCTTTAGGGTCACCTGAAAACTTTTTATTCCAGAAGACCTTTTTTTTAAAATCATCTCTTGTCTCTGGTGCTTGCTTTTTATGGGTTTTTTAAAACTACTTAATAGTTAGTAGCCCTGAGCCTGCCTTGGTGGGGAGGGCAGGGTATAAACAGAATTAAATAAATAAATACATTTCAACATTTTTGCAAACAGTCTCACGGATTTATAAACAGAAAGGCAGGATATGAATATTCAAATATGTAAAATACCTTTTAGGTTTTAGTACAAAGGTTTCCCTGTGTTTCCAAACTGACATTCGGGTGCCAAGCTGGAAAGAGAGAAACTTCTTTGGGTCACGTACACAAAAGCATTCAACAGGAGTTTTAACTCATGCAATGCAACTTGTGGTGGTGGAGAGTGCTGTCAAGTCACAGCCGACTTAAGGCAACCGTGTAGGGTTTTGACAGCAAGAGACACACAGGGGTGGTTAGCCATTGCCTGCCCCTGCATGGCGACCCCGGACTTCCTTGGTGGTCCTCCCACCCAAGTACTAATCAGAGCCAACCCTGCTTAGCTTCCGAGATCAGACTAGCATGCTAGGTCGGAGCAATGCAATAATGTCAATAATAGCTAGTGGTAAAATTGTAGTCAGTGCCATCTCTTGTGATGCAAGGTTCCACTGAACGCCTGGAACAGCAAATCAGACATCACGCATGGGAAGGGGGACCTCATCATCTGGTTAAGTAAAATCAGAAAGCTAGGCTTTACTTCCCAAAGCATAAAAAAGTTCAGGCACGATAAGGGGCAAAAGATTAAATTCCAGTATTCATACCGAGCTCCTGAGTTGAATAAGATAGTTAATGGGAACCTCTTTTAAATCCTGTACAAAGATCCACCAAGTAAAAGGAAGATTCTCCCATGTCCTTGTGAGCCTAGCTAGGTTTACAGCAGGAAGAAGAGACATCCCCTTCCTGATACCAGAGAGAAAACGGGATCCTCCAACCTGTACTAAAGGGAAGTGTGTGTGTGTGGGTGGGAGTGGAGGAAAGTGAAGAGAGGATTAGTGTGTTCATATATGTTTTTACTACTACTATTAGTAATTCCTGTTAACTAAAGCATGCTTTATTTTAGCTGGACGAAGCAGGAACTTGCAGATGAATTGGTCTTTGAGGGCAGAAGTAGAATCAGAACAGAATAAATGGAGAGTTCAGAGTTACACTTCACAACTCTCAAAGGCATAACAAAGATCAGCAGTCATCTTTTCTCACCCACAGTGTGGGAAGGAAGGGAAGAGGACAAGCAACATATTGGCAGCTTCAACATTCAGGATTTCTCCCTATGACTGGGAGCATAAAAAGCCTTCTGTAGAAGACTGAAGGAGAAGGAAAAACTAGCTTCCTGCTACTGAACTCTGATCCTAGCTGTCCTTTCCCAAGTGTCCCAAGAAAAGGGAAGTTCATTTATTGGTATTTTAGAAAATGCTATGCAATTTCAAATGCCAAACCAATATAAATGCTATAGTTTATAATAGACTTGGTCTCAAGCATCAGCATTTCTAGGAGAAAACAGGGAGAAGTGCAGCAAGCATTCAGGAAGACCTGTCAGGGCTCCAGATTTGTCAGCTCCCCAGCGCCATGAACTGCTTGCACAAGGCAGCCTACTTGCACAAGGCGTGTAACTTCAAATAAAGTTAGTCATGGAAAAATCACTGCAGTTTCTTCTGCTAGTGTGGCACTGCAGAAAACTGAAAACATTTTTTGCCTGCAAGTTGCCGCTGCAATATTCAGCAGATACCACCCCTAGCACTATTATGCTCTCTGGCCTAAGCAGTCACTCATGTATTTCAAATTGGTTCAGAAAGGTGCTTTTTCAAAGAGAACAGGGTCCTAGTCTTTTGTGTGCATTATACTGCTCTTGCTACATCTTCTACTTTTACAATCCACTCTCTGCAATGCTTATAGAGTGCCCTACCTTGTACTGGGTTTTCGTTTGCATTTCCCCCCTAACTTTTTAGTCCTAGGCTTATTGCATTATTTAAGTTCGGACCGTTTACTTCCACCTTCTCCGGTGTCCGTTTGGGCACTAAAATAGTCTTTGATGGTCGGCGTTTCTGTCGTTCCGGTTTTTACTTTAACTCTGCCTGTTTTGACTATACTTTGGGGTATGTTTTGGTTCTCCTATTTTATATTTTATTTGGGGGGGGGGGTTAGGGGGTAGGGACGGAGCTCTCTCAACTGGTGTCCGCTGTGATTGTTGCCGACGCTGCCACCCCCCCCAACTGAATTGTTTACTGGATGTCTTACGCTGTCCAATTTGTATTGTTTTTATATTCTGTAATTGGGCTTGAGTCTC